>JAQQTO010000047.1:7090000-12090000 GCA_029884595.1 Ormosia semicastrata
ATTTTTTTTTTGCAGAAATTTTTTTTTGCACAGCTTTTTTTCTTCTTCTTAAATGATAGAACTTGGACACAATTTTAGAAATTAAAACATATATATGAAAAGAACTAGAGGAATTGACTTAGACAGAGTTTGAGCAAAGGAAGATGTCACAAAAAAAATAAAGATATGCAACAGCGGAAACAAAATATATAGATATATATATATATATTTTATTTTTTTTGGAGTTTGAAGAAGATGAACACACAAAGGATAAATATCACCTGATTTCAAGAGACGAGGCTCTCTGATACCAAATGATACGATAACGCTATGGATCATCTTGAAACAGGCAGAAAATAAAAGGAACTTGACCCTAATCGCGACCTGCCGGTAGAACCACCACTATAGATTTATTTCTTAGCCTAAGAACAAAAGGGAAGCTCTCACAATAGAGAAACACTCAAATTTCATTAATATTCAAAAACTTTCTTGTTGAGTACATGAGTTTCCTATTTATAGGCTAAGCTAGAAGCTATTTGTAACCCCTTGGAATACAAGACTTAAATTCCCATTATCATGCAATTACTAAAATAAATTGATGTGGGTTACCAAGGGACATTATCACCTTGTAAATAAGCATAAATATGTTAATAAAATCTCACTAGTCATCATAATGACTTAGAAACTGACATGGGAAAACCAAATGACTCATCAACTTATTGCATCAAAATTAAATACAAAAATATTAAAAAAAAACTAATCAGACCCCTACTAATTGACCCAATAACTAAAGAGATTACAGCCCATGAATGCTTCTTAAGTAATATAACTTGAGCTTTATTTGGCTCTTCAAGTTATTGTCTTCAAGTTGGGCTCAAATCATCTTCAAGTTGTAGAAAAGAGACCCATTTTGGTGTAGCTTCTATTCCATGTTGATCTTCTTTTTCTTTGATCTCCATAATTAGGCCTTGCAAAGCTTGCTTCATCCTCTTAGTCTTGGCCCTAGTTATTGGTCCTCCAATTCCATGCAAAGGATCTTTAGGTTAGTTGGTTGCATCTCTATCATTTTATACTAGGCTTGCTCCAGAATCCCAAATGGGTTACTTCTATGCAGTTAATTTTGAAAAATTTTGATTGGACAAATTTCAGATTTGCTACTATTAAATTGTTTCTATTATGAAGGATTTTTAGTATATCACAAAAGATGTTTCTATTTTTTTTGTTTTAAAAGCTAAGATCTTTTCTTTTCTCATAACCAATTGTTGCTTTCTTTATGCTCTTTCGCACAAAGTTGGATGTGTCAAAGGTGTTTGACTTATTTAAAGGTGTTTAAGTCTCCCCCATTATTGAGAAATCTTCTATGTACTTCATTTTGAAAAATACGCATGAAATTTAAGCTAATGGTTACAACTTATTCTCAAAACTATGTAGGAGGCAACAAAGTAACCTACAAAATAAAATGTTGAACGTCTCTACCCAATACTTTGGTTGGGGGGTTTGGTTTTATGTTCTCGCTCTCTTGTTATTTCAATTTGAAGACTATATTTTGAAATAGGGTTGGTTAGGGTTTTTCATGATGGATCTTTTTAGTTGTGGCTACTCTAGGTCTGGGCTTTATTATTGGGTTTTTGGTTTTTTGACTTAGTAGAATGGAGGGGATTTTGTCAAGTTCAAAAATCAGTGCATATATATTATGTTTCCAAGTGTTAATACACATCGTGAACAAAATTTGCTTTGCCTTATTCTTACAATCTTTTCACGTGATTTGCATTTGTCAGTTGTGCTTGTGTGCATTTTGACTATTCTCTTCTTGAAGAATGTGAGTGACGCTATTTTGTGGTGATTTGATTTTCTATTAAGATGTTATGGTGTCTGTGGGGATATATGTGATTGTTGGTTGAGCAAGAATAGAGACCCAACAAAGTTCCTTTTAGTCATCAAATTGTATGATCTGGTTGGTTTACATGCCAATCAATAGTAAAATAAAATAAACTCTGGTTATCTAATTTTTGGGAAGCCAATCATGCCATTAATCATTCTCTTATGATCGGAACAATATCAAGTATCTGATGTCCTTCACGGCTTCCACCATCAGCCTTAATGCTGGCATTTGCCGCTTGTTTAGGACTTAAGGGGGATTTCCACTACTCTTTCCTATTTGGCATTTGTCTATTGGAGTTGAATGTGATGAGGTTGAATGATCCATGTAACTTTGATCCAAACATAGCCTTAGAGTCATGATAATTAATCTATACGGTGAACACACTGAAGAGGGACTTTTATACAATGTTTGATACTTTTTCCTCTTATTAATGAGTAAAAGAAAATAAAAGAAGAAGGTGAAAGGGAAATTTTCTATCCCCAACATTTGTTTGCTTGCTTCCTTAGGATCAAAGGATATTAATGATGTTGTGTTGTGAACCTTTGTTGTTTAATTGTGTTTGAACTTATGTTGGTTAATTATTTTTTGAACTTATGAAATTGAGTTAGTTACTTGTGTTAAATACCAATGGATTTATGAATTTAATTTCAATTTACTTGTGTCAAAGACTAGTGAATTTTAATGATGATAATGAAGCAAGCTCTTTTTGAACTCTCAGCAACTAAAGTCTATGACAATTTCTAGTTTTCTTTTTACACTATTAAGATGTTTTTTTTGTAATCTATATAGATCACTTCCCATAATATTTCTTTAATTCTGATGTGATTGTTGGAGACTTTCCTTTGCTTGTTTCCTTATGTTCCCCAAATTTCAAATCTTCTATATTCTATTTATGATAATGGAATCCTTTTTGTCCTTTTTTGTCTATAATTACATAAAATTGTAGTAGTCTATATTGTGTTTTCTACCATAGCCTTATTAGATGTCTCATCTCAAGTACTTACATATATGCATGTTGCATGGTCGAAATTAATCCTATGTTTTTATTTTCCTTTTTTTTTAACAATTTGAGCAAAGCCTTAGTTTCCCATTTGAGATTCAATATTAGTGAGCACATGTACTTTTTTAAGGTACTGCTCATTATATTAAATATTGAATTATCCAAGTTAGACAATTTAGGAAGAAACTTTTTCTTCACTTGATTAATGGTTATTCCTTAAATCTCGTATTTTATACTTGGTGAAATTTTGTTCTGTTACATTTCCTTTTGTTCTCTAGGTGCATACCTGATCGTGGTAGATGTCACTATGCTCGAGTCATGCACTTGGAGACCAAATGGAACTGCTTAATAACACCATGTGGTTGGATGCAGCGAGTCCCAACAAGAAGGGACGGGTCTATGACATAGGTAACAGCTTGCACTTTGATATTAATAACATCATGCATGCTTCATCCTTGGAGGTTGTGGGTCCCCACTCTACACTTTTAACACAAGTAGACATAATTGAAGCTGTAAATGTTGCAATGGCAACATCAATGGCTTCCTTTGTTAAGGATCATCTAGTCCCTATGTTGGCACCCATCCTATCTACGATCCAACCAGCAAATCTTTCCCCACAGGCACCATTGCAAGATAAAACAACTAGGGAGGGTCAAGAGGATGATGATGAAGACAAAGCAAACTTAGATTGATTACCTGTGCTTTTTATTCTTGTTTTGTAAGACGTTTTACAAACTATAACTTTGAACTATTTATATAACGTTGAACCATTAGTGGACTTATTTTAGACTATTTGTATAATAATTTTGTTGCTTTTCATAAATTTATTTGATATATTTTTGTCTTGATTGAGATGTTTATACATGTATATTTTGGATATTAAAAATTAAGTTTTTATATTTTAAATTAACAAAAAAAGCAATCAAACTGATTTGTGATGGATTAGCGAAGGAATGACAAGGAAACCATAATAAAGAATGAAAGATAGTCAACCATTAGTGACAAATTAGCGATAGAATAGTGACGTACATTAGCGATGGAATAGCGACAGAATAACTATAGAATTAGAGAAGGATTTGCAATAGAATAGCAAGGGTAATTAGAGAGGGATTAGCGAGGGATATTGCTAGTATTAGATCCAAAATTGATACGAATTTCTGAATTATAGCTACAAAATAGTGATGAAACAACGATGAAATTTTTTCTCGTTGATTTGTGAGGGAATACAGACAGCTATTTAAAAAAAAATTGTGACAACTTAGTTATAGAATAGCGACAAAAAATTTCGTCGCTACAAGTATTTAACTATGACTTCGCAATGGAATCTGTCGCTTCTTAGCAAGTAAAAAAAACCAACAAAAACATCTTGTGAGGGATTAGCGATGAATGTTTTCATCGCTAATCTGTGAATTTTTTGTTGTGTTTTCACCCGTTTAGTTGAAATTACCAAAATATCCCTATGTTAATTACTATAATTTTTGAGAAAATTAAAGTAATTTATCTCCTTAAAAATTTTTAAAAAAATGTTTTTCTTTTTTAATTAACATGACAACCTCTTAAATGCTAATATTAAGACATGATCACAACTAATTACTAAATAGGAAGATCTCCCAATAAGTGTCTATTCGAAGGTTCGAACTTTGATCTTATTCCTAAGATGACGATGTGCCGATGTTGGGAAATATCTCATCCCCTTCTACACATGCCTTGATATAAAAAGCATCACATACAAATTTAGTGTGATTCAGCACAAAAACATGTCATCATCCACAAATGAGAAGAGTTTACTTTACTTATAATCTCCTCTATCCCACAATTATCTTACCACTAGCCTTACATCTCTATCAAGTCTCTCAATCTCACACCCCTTCTCATAATCCTAACAAATCCTCCATGCAAGTATTTGTAGCCCATAACAACTTGCTTAACAAGCAACTATCCTTACATACTCCTTATTAATTAATGACTTTTCTAGTTTCCTATTAAAAACAAATATCTCACATATGTTGCTTATCTCTCACATATATTTTATATATATCAATCACATATCTTTTACATATCTTAATATTAATTATAATATATGAATTTACCAATAAAATAGGAAACTATCAATAATAATATTTAAATTAAGAATATGGATCAAACCCAAAATATCCACCGTAAAATAGGTATTATATTACTTTAAATTTTACTATATTACCCTTTTATCCAAAATGAGGTTTAATAGAGTTTTAACAAAAAAAAAAACATAAAAATGGATTTAAGTGTAGCATATTTTCATCTCTTAGGAGAGAAAGGTGTATTTTTTTAAATAAAAATGATGATAGTGTAATTTAAGCATCTTTCAAGAAAGAATTGTAATTTACCCTTTTTTATTAAAAATTAATTTAATTAATGAAAGAAGTCTTTTTATTATGGAGTAAACTAGCTTATTTATTCCACTTTTCATTTTTTGGTAAATATTTCATTTTTCATTTGATTGTAAAGCCTAACCAAATTACTTGAAAAAAAAAAAGTCTTAACAAATCCAAAGGGTTGCTTAGTTGAATAAGGAAATATGTTACTTGCCTTGACTATATATATAAGGATGCATTTTAAGGATTTAAATATGTTGTCCCAATATCTTATCCCTTTCTCTGTCCCTCTAATCAAATTTTGCCAGCAAAAAAAATGTATTACACCTCATCAATTATATCACTGTTAACAAGTTAACACCGTTTAAAGGCCATAATCTTCATTTTCACTCATTACTATCTACAGGTGCTATTCTTCTCCCCCCCATCATGTTTTGTTGTTTCACCACTTTCTCTTCTTATGGCTCTGCATCATATCATTATGCTTCTTTTTCTCATATCCCTCCCTTCAAATGATTGTCTTCTCTTTCTCAACACACACAGTATGGTGAACAGAAGAGATTACTCATTACATTAAATAATAGAAACATATTCTTGCACTTTTAAATCTGTCTTCCGTTCTTGAAATTTGTTTCTTTTTCTTTAATTTAAGAATACATGAGTTGATTGCTTTTTAGAAGTATGCCCAGTTGAAGACAAAGTCTTGCCGTTGCACCTTCTTTCTCCTTCCAACAACAATATCGGCATCTATTTCCCTCATCTTTCTAGATATCACAACCCCAAGACTCTAAGCGCTTCTCCATCCCGGTAGTGTCGCCATTGTTCAAGAGTCTGCATCTGGGCCTAAGACTAATTAACAAAACACCCAATCTAACATAATAGCATGAAATGAAAATAATAGCCAATAGACAAGGCCTCAGAGAATGGGAGAAGGAAGGTCAATTGTAGCATGATTCACGCTTGTTGTAACACCCGTAAAATCATTACCCAAAATTCATGCCTAGAGATAATTAATTAGAAATTGTTAAAATTGTGCGGGCTCGTGTGTGCATGTACGTGCATTACATAAAGCCTTGATACATTAGGTTAAGAATAATATATATATATATAATAATATATATATATATATATAAACATGTGACTAAATTAAGAGCATGTAAATTATATAGGTACTTTTAAAATAGATTAATTAAAAGACTATTATATTATATATACATGTGTATTATAATTAAAATAATCAAGAAAATGAAAAGACTTACTCTTCAAAAAGATTAGAATCTTCTTCTAATAAAATATTATTATAATCAAATATCCACATAGGTGGAATAATAAAATAATGTTACTTTTAAGATAATATCTAGACTTAACTAGTAAGAGGGTTTGTTTTTACTAATAGAAGAGAGGGAGTAGTACCTATATTAATCATTAGTGTATAAGATTTTTTTTTTTTGATATGTAGTGTATAAGAAGTTTTAGTAGAACCTAAAGCCTAGGATTGGTGGAATTGGGTGGCATCATAAATGAGAGGTTAATATTTTAATTAAGAAAAATCCACCCCTCTCCTATAAATAGATCATTTGGCCAAAGCCCCCCAAGACACGCTCAAAGCATTTTCTCATAACTCACTTGAAGAACATAGAGAGGAGACTGAGAGGGAGTGAGATCAAGAGTGAGAAGGGGACAAGAAGGAAGCTTGGTGAAGGAGCAAGGAAGTTTTGAACTATCTTCAAATCAATTTGGTCACATCTTTCCTTAGAGATTTTGCACCATTAGAGGTAGGAGAGAATTCATAGTTGTTCTTTCTAGTAGCCATCTCCATGTGTTTTTAATTTTGGATTCACCATGTGTGCCACTGACTTCAAATTCTAATGTTCTTTTGTAATTGTAAATTGAATTAGAATTGATTCATTTCTTGGATGAGGTTTTGTATTTTTGAATGAATGATGAAATTGGTTACTTGACTTGCTTGATAATTGATAAATTACTTGGCCTTTGAGGAAGGGTTGAATTCGGTCATGACTAGGTACTTGAGAGAGAAGTTAGTTTAATAAGTGGTTTTGAATCATTATGCATGAATTCTAATTAGTATGCTTGATAAATGTTAGTTTCTTGGATGCTTGTTGATTTTCGACCATGATTTATGATTTCAGGGAAGAATTTTTGTTAATATACATTGATAGGGTCACTTAGTATGAGTAAATGGATTAATAATTGAAGCCTTGGTATATTGAATGAGCTTATATGTGAAACTGGTAAATGATTGATCTTGGAAAAAACATGTTGATTTTGAGCCATGACTAGGTACCATAAGAAGAACTTAATTTGATTGCTTAATTTGATTAATTGATGATGGTTTGGAACATGTTGAATTTGGCCATGTCTTAGAAATTAGGGTAGAAGATTGTAAAAATTGACTTGATGCTTGATTTGATCACTAGTTTATGAACATATGCTATTTGATTGATAAATCTGGTCATGACTTAGTAATTAGGATAGAAGTTGAATTGTTGCTTGATTTGAACCTTAATACTAAATTGCATGATGACTTAACTAAATTAATTGATACTTAAGCAATTAGGACTTAATAAAAATAAGTAATAGTTTGATTCTTAGATCAAGTGATGGACTTCATCTAAATTTAGAAGTTATATTCTTAATTGAAGAATGAATAAGTAAACTTGAAAGAAATGACACATTGATAACCTTGGTTGCTTTAAAATTGCTTGATAAGAAATTGGACTGTGAATGGTGGTGTTGATTTCGACCAAGTCATGTAAATTAGTTACGAATGTTATTTGTTTTCCTTTTGGAGTTCTTGGACTTGTTAAAAGGTGTGACACTAAGTTTGATAGAGTGAATGTGATACTTTGTTTCTTTAAATATATGAGATGATGGCTCGAATAAATAGATATTGAAGGGTGCCAAAATGTGAACTTGAGTTGTGTTGATAATGCTTTGTATGAATTGATTGTGTTTGAAATGCATGATAATGTGATTGATGTGTTTGATTATCAATGAATGAATCCTTTGTGTGTCAAATGCTTGATTGATTGAAATGTTTTCTTAGAAATGCTTAGCATATAGCATTTGGCTATGCCTAGAAAAGAATGAAGGAATGCATGATTTTGTTTACAATGATGAGAAATATGAAAGAAAGCTCATGTTTAGAATAATGGCCATTTGGGCAAGAGAAGAAATAAATGCATTCTTATTTATGTTTGATATTCCTTAAGTGGAATAAGAAAGAAGATAATGATCTTCGGTAAGGGAGGTGATCTAACTAGAAGTAGCTACTTACACATAAGCAGTTTACCACACTTTATTCATGTGCTTAGAAAGGTTGTTACCTAAAGAAAGAAAGAAGTCGAGAGGATGCTCTTGATAAAGGGAGCTCACAATGATGTGCACATGTGACCAGAAAGAGAATTCGGATCCAATATAGGAACTTAGGTGTAGGCATATAGTTTATATGATTGTATTTTGTTTGTGATTGAAGTGAGTGCATGATTAAACTACTTGAAAATGAGTTAAAAAGAAGGAAATTAAAAATACATGAATTGATTATGTTTACTTTCTTATTGAGAATTATTTCTCACCTATTTTATGGTCTTTCAGAGAATAAGGAGTAATCATGAACACCTTGTATATCATAATTGAGATCCACTATGTCTGGTCTATGCCCAAGAGGCAAAGGGTTTTGTTTGGACCGTGGTTTCCACTGCTACTTCAGTGCATGATTAGTATATGTAGTTGATATGCATATTGTCTAGTCAATTTTGATATTTGTAATGTACCAATGAGTGTAGAAGGCCATAGTTTTGTACTTAATGATTTTACTTGGTGACTTAGTGACAATATGGTGCCTAAGCATTAGAAGCTAATATTTAAATACTTTGTATGGACTCTTGAATCTTATATAGTATTTCAACTAGTACTAATTTCATATTTGGTTAAATGTCTTGTTTCATACTCATCCTATTGTAGCTGAACGCTAATTATGATATTTTCACACTTAGGGTTTGTTTGGAAAAATTAAAAATTATAGATTATGCTGATAATCGATTATTGTTATAATCGATTATAATCAATTATAATCGATTCATTTTTATGTTTAGATGCATTAGATGTAAAATAGAATGATTAAAAAATTTATTTGATTGATGACAAAATAGTATTGAATATCAAATTGTAAGAAATAATCTATACGCTAAAATCATAAGTTTTAATCTTTAACTTATGATTATTAGCTGAAAAAAACTTTTATTTTGTATTGCATTTTGTGTAAAAGCTTTTATAAAAAATAATCTTTTTACTCAAACATAATAATTATTTCACAAAACAACTTAATCCTCTAAAAATAGCTGTTTGAGAAAGATTTAATCTTTCCCAAACATGCTCAAAATAGTATTTACATATCAAAGTATAAGAAATAATCTATAGGTTAAAATCATAAGTTTCAATCTTCAGCTTATGATTATTAGCTGCAAAAAACTTTTTTTTTACATTGAATTTCGTGTAAACACTTTTTTAAAAAATAATCTTTTTATTCAAACATAATAATTATTTTACAAAATAGCTTAATCCTCTAAAAATAGCTGAATAGAAAATAATATATCTTTCCGAAACATACTCTTACTTAGGATTTTATCGTAAACGTAACTTAGAATTTTTTTAAATTTTTTTTCCATGTAATAATGTGACTAGGAGTGTTGAGGAAGAAATAAAAATAAAAAATACGATAATTCTAAGTAAGACTAGGAACTTGATACCCCTAATCATGATGTTACACTTGTCTCCAAGCCTTTCTCTAGATGACAAGAATGAATTGAATGCATTCGAAATAAAAAGGATGAACAAATATGGTGGAGCGTTAGTGACACATTTAAATTTTAACAGATTTTATGAGAAATGAGGTGTCATTTTTTAATTAATTGACATGATTTGATTGGTGGAACATGAAATGAGATAGGGAGAGACAGACGATTTGTATTCGCATTTTAATATGGTTGACGTAAAAACTAGCTCTCATCTAACTAGAATAAAAAGTTCATATGTCTCACTCGCTTGGTCTTTCCTTTTCTCTAAGGATACTGAGTGTACTATCTCTACTTTTCTATCGGTTCTTTTTATTTTCCATGCAATCTTCTTCATCTAGACAACTCTAGATCGTGAGATTCTACTTAGTTAATCACTATAGCGATGTAGGAAATCAACTCTGGAGTATTATCGGAGAGTGAAGAAGATTAGATTGTTCATTTAGAGGAGGAAGAACTTCACATTGATGCTGCAGCAGTTAATAGATGCATTATTGGAAAGACCTATTCAGCTCGTCCACAAGCCCAGGCTACTATGCGCACTGTGTGGAACCATCCAAAAGGACTGAGATGTAAGGAGGTGGGCCCAAAAATCTACAGATTCTATTTTGATGATGATATTGAACTACACTGGGTACTAAGGAATCAGCCTTTGTTGTACAAGAACCAGCTACTGGTCCTTCGGAAATGGGAGAAGGGACGAGATCCAAATTCCTACGAGTTCCTACGAGTTCCAACGAGTTCCCTTCTAGGTCCAGTGCTGGGGCATACTTGTTCTCTGCAGAACAGTTGGAGTAGGTAAGAAAATCTGTCAAAGCTTGAGAGAGGTTAAAGATACTGGTTTGTTTTTTGTTAGAGGGCTTCAAGAATTTATTGTTAAATCATTAATTATGATTGATGTTACAAAGCCTCTTAAGAGAGGGACAAGAGGGTTATATTCTATGAAGTACGGATACGTTGTTATTGAGGTGTGTTTGTGTATTTGATATGTGTCTATGTTAGATACATGAAAATACTCGTATGATACACGTGTCCTACCTGTCAGAATGTGTTCGATTCAAAAGATTATTTTTTTAAATTTAGACACGTCTCAGACATGATTGGATATGTCTTGGACACGTTTAGACACTTTTAAAACATGATTTGAATATGATCCATTAATATATATTTTTAAATAGTTTCTATGATTAATGTTTAATTAGTAAGCTCATAAACCACTCAAGTTTAATCACATAACTATGTTCCAAGTCACTATTTTCACACATCAGTATTTTAAATTTTATCTTTTTATACATCACTATTAGACTTTTAAATTTTATCTTTTCATACACCATTATTTTCATCTGCTCTTTTTATTTTTACTCATACCAAATCGTTCACTTCGTCGTCACTGAAACTTGTTTCATACTAATATTCCTCTAGTTAATTTTTTTTTTATACACGTATCATTTATTTATGATTAGTTACATAAGAGAAGTTGGTTTAAAAGATTTTTTAAAATATATTAATAGAAATTATATTCATTATTTTTAGAGAGAACTTATTAAGTAATAAATATTGATACATATGACATAATATATTAAGTTATTGTAAATCTTCAAATTAAAAAAAATGATATTAATAAATTATAAATTTTTTACTTAAATTTTATAATTTTATATATATATATATATATATATATATATATATACCGTTTCCGTGTTCTACAGTTCCCGTGTCGTGTCCTTGTACATATCTGTGGTTCGTAGGTTATATTCATCATCTCGTGTAGAAGGAAAGTTTTGGGTAGATTTCTGATACCAAAAAAATGCCATCTTTCTACTATTACTGCGGCATAAATGGAAACTGCAAAACATTGATAGAAGATGAAATAAATAACAGAGTCAGAGATAAGAAATTTGGTCCGTGGCTTTGTGCAGACCAAGTGGGACAGCGCATTGAATCCCTAGTGACATCATCCCAGAAAAAATCCATCCAGTATGGCTCTTCCTCTAGAGTGGGTCAAAGTCAAGCACTTGTAGAGAACACGGCAAGACAACTTTCTCTTCTTTCCATAGGAAACAAAACCAGCCCTGCCATTCCTAAAATCAATGAACCAGGCACTGCTATTAAAGAAATCAAGGAACCTGAAATTGAAGTGGTAGAAGATAACATGAAGGGCCTCAATTTCCTAGTAGCATTTTCAAATCTAGTCACTCCTGTAAGTCAAAATAAAGAAATGATCCATTTAGAAGGGAGTAATTTGAAACCAAGCGGGTTGAATGAAGGAATTAACAGCATCTTTCTCAATACAACACAAAGGAATGTGGAAGAGATACGTGCTAGGAATCTTATAGATACGGGTGCTAATGTAGAAAAAAAATCAGAGCTGCCATAACCTGTCAAAGTCAGCAACTGATGGAGCAGACAACCTTCAGACATTTTCCTAGAACAATGAATAGTGATGGAAAAGTAGAGGCCCCATCTGGCCCATCACCTGTAAATGCTGTTGTTGAACATCCCGTTGTGATGGAATTCCATGCGCAGAAACCTACACAGTCAGAAACGAAGAAATCAAGAAAAAGGCTCAAAGTTGAGGCTAGGTCTAAAGGCCAAAAAAGTGTAGCTGTCAGACCTTCTGTGAAGAAAGCAGACGCAGAACCACCCGTGGACCAGATACTGAAAAAAAAAAAAAGATTTGTATTCTGGAAGAGGACTGTGAAGGAAAAAGAATCTGTCTCAATCTCATGCAATTGACCAGTGAAGAGGTGGAGGTGGCCAGCCTTAAGTGGCCCTACCTTGCCCAATGAAAATTTTAACATGGAACTATCAAGGTTTGGGGAATTCCTTGACAGTGAGTTCATCAATTTAAGGAACTTTGCGCTCATTATTCCCCTGACATTGTTTTTATTTCAGAGGTTAAAAATCCTGGAAGAAGAATAAGAAGGTTGGTACAAGGTCGTGGCTTTGATCAAGTGGTTATATTTGACCCGCATGGCACAAATGGAGGTTTAATCTTAGCATGGAGAAATACGGCCCAAGCAACTGTACAGCATCATGATGATTTCTTTATCCACATTGAAGGTCACTGTAATCTATCTCAAGAAGGCAGCACTTCATAGGAGTTCATACACATTATATAAAGGCAAATTGAAGGATCCAATTTAATAGATTAATAGCCATTGTGCAGCGTTATTCAGGAGCCATTCTACTTGGAGGAGATTTCAACGCCATTATTAGACCGAAGGAGAAACAAGGTAGAGCAGAGTATTCGCATCTGATGGGAGATGATATTTATCATTTCATCTATTTTAATAGAATTCCCAGTTCAAGGTTACCCAATCACATGGAATAATAGAAAAAGTGCAGGCAACAACATCCAAAAAGTACTTGAAAGGTTCATTGCAAATAACAAGTGGTTTGAATGCTTTCCACATCTTAGAGTTTCTAACTTGGAGGCAAGGATAGTGATAGGCCTACCCTTTTACATAATGACAATCTCACCAAACCCAAAAAACAGTTCAAATTTGATGCTAGATAGGTTTGTCGTGATGAAATAAAGGAGTTGATTAAAATTAATTGGGAGAAGGAAATACAGGGCACTATTCAATTCCAAGTTTTCTCAAAACTGAAGGCAGTGTGGCATGCTCTTGTGGAATGGCACAAAGAGCACAATATGAACTCATCTCTACAAATAAGAGCGATTGAAATGGAGCTGGTCTAGTTAAACTAAATGACAGTGAATTATGACAGAGATAGGCTAATAGAATTGGAGCACCAACTAGAAGAGGCTGTAAAACATGAAGAAATTTTTTGGAAACAAAAAATATGAGTCAGATGGCTTACAAGAAAGGGATAAGAATATAGCATTATTTCATGCAAGGGTGATGCAACCAAGGAGTAAGAACTCAATTTTTAAAATTCGGGATGCACACACAAGGCCAGTGGCAGGAGGGAAGGGAAGCAGTGGCGAATGCGGCGATCAACTACTTCAAAGAATTATTTAGCTCTTCCTCCCCAAGCAATATTGATCAAGCACTATGTGGTATGCAAAGAAGAGTTACCAATAGGATGAATAGATGGTTGATGAGGCCTCCAATAATTTCAGAAGTCAGAAGAGCAGTCTTTGAAATAGATCCAATAGATGATGATGGTTTACAGCTTTGTTTTCCTGTTCCTATTGGGAAATCGTGGGCATGGACATTTACAGAGCTGTAGTTAGTTTTTCTAGGAGCGCGAAGCTTCTACATAATATAAATCATACTATCATTGCCCTGATTCCTAAAATTAATAATGCCCAAGATTTATCACAAATTAGACCAATTAGTCTGTGCACAGTGCTACACAAAATTTTTGCCAAGGTTTTGGTGGGGCGGTTGCAATGTATAATGGATAAAATCATCTTCAAAAATCAGTGTGCTTTTATCAAGGGGAGGTTGATTTCAGATAATATCCTTATAGCTTATGAGATAATGCACCATTTAAAAACAAAAAGGCATGGTAATGTGCATGAACTAGCCCTTAAACTTGACATAAGGAAAGCATATGATAAGGTTGAATGGTGTTATACAGAGAAAATTATGCTGGCTCTTAGCTTTGCCGAAAATTTTGTCAAATTAATCATGAGCTGTGTAAGCAGTGTAACATATTCAGTTTCAGTGGGTGGTGAAAATTTTGGCTAATTTAAGCCATCTAGAGGATTCCGTCAAGGAGATCCTCTACCTCCTTATCTCTTTTTTATTTTGCACTGAGGGACTAACTTTTCTTTTGAAACAATTGGAGATTCTACACGATTTATTGGTGTTAAAATTAGTAGGAGAAGTCCAGCCTTAACAGCATTGCTCTTTGCAGATAATTCACTATTATTTTGTAGGGCAGATGGCCGACACCTGCAGCTGATTGGAGAATTGTTGGAGCAATATAGAAGCATCAATGGACAAAAAGTAAACCATGAAAAGTCAGCTATATTTTTCTCTAAAAACACACCACATAGGCTAGGATCATCCCTAACAAGCATCCTAAATGTGCGGAACATTGGTGCACGAGACAGATATTTGGGTCTCCCATTCACGATTAACAGGTCTAAGAAAGACAATTTAGTTTCATTGTGCAGAGAGTCAAGCAGAAATTGGGGGGATGGCAAAATCAATACCTCTCACTTGCTGGTAAAGCAACTCTAATCCAATGGCAAAATCAATACCTCTCACGTGCTGGTAAAGCAACTCTAATCCAATCTGTCATGTCTGCTCTGCCATTGTACGCTATAATGTGATTCAAACTCCTAGATTCTCGTTGCTGTAAAATTCAGAGACACAATCGTGAATTCTGGTGGGCTAAGCAATCGGGGGGTGGAGGTGTTTGTTGGACCACCTGGAAGAAACTTTGCCTGCCTAAAAGCAAAGGAGAGCTCGGGTTTAAGGTCCTGAAAGTGATGAACACAACAATGTTAGCAATACAGGCTTGGATAATAGCTACAAAAAGAAAAACTTCTTGCTTGCCTAAGTCATTAAGCTTGTGTACATACAAATATAATAAGTTATTTTTATACACAAGAGACAAAAAATTAGAGAAAAGAAAATTAGATCTCACTAAATTTATTCATCACAAAAAACTATAATCTCTCTTCAACTTTTTGTAAGTATATATAAAAATAACATATTATATTTATGTGCAACTAAAAATTTTTCCAACATTAAAGGTAAATACTTACCCTGTAATAATTTCACGGAAGCAGGAGTTGGTAACAATGCATCATGGGCTTGGCATAGTATACTACAGGGAAGGGAAATTCTCAAGAAAGGAACAAGATGGTCTATTGGCAGCTACACAACATAAGATATATTTGGAACATAGTGGCTACCCACAGAACCTCACTTCTTAGTATTTGGTCTGGCCACTCACTCAGACCATCCATAATTAATATCTTCCCTTATGGATAGGAGATTGAAGATGAGGAAGCTAGAGACAATCAACAATTTTTTCTCTATTTCGGTGGGTAGAAATATCAAAAACATGGAAATTGATGAGAGTGGAGACAAATTCGGGTGGCACTATCATTAATAACGTAAATTCACAGTAAAATCTTGGTATAAGCAATATTTTTAAAATTGGTTGAACCATTAAGTTAATAGTTCATAGTTCAATCGATTTAATGAGTAGTTAAATTGTTAATATTATAGTCATATAAATTTTTCTTTATAAAAAAGTCAGTTAAAAACTTTAAATTAAAAATTGGCATATAACATCCTCTTTTCTATCTTACTTATATAGATAATTTAAATAATTCTTACATTATTATTGACTTGTTTGCTTATTTATGTGCATATCTATGCTTGTACATACATGTTAATAAAATAGTGACTTAACGGGTAAGTTAAGTTTAGAATTTAGTCCAAATAAATATAGAAATTATTAAATAAGTGAAAATTTTGGCTAAAATTTATAATTAAGTTGTAAATAAATAAAATGAATTATAATAATTTTTGATAGTTTAAATAATTAATTTAGTAATTTTAATAATTTTATCAATTTAAAAGTAATGTAAAAATTAGAATATATGAGATAAAATTATGAAATTAATTTTAGAAGTGAAGAAATTTATTTAGACGGTAAGAGTAATTTTATAAATTACTTGTTAGCTAATAAAAATGCATAAGAGTAATTTAGATTAATAATATGAGTTTAGATATTTATTAAAATAAAAGTCTAGAGTAATCATTACTCACCAACCATTAAGATTACATGTAAACAGAGTACATCATTTAACTAAATTTTCATTGGATTGCTATCTAGTCTTGAATTTGAGTGGATTAGAGCTTGATAGGAGTTAAACTAATGAAATTGTATGCATGAGAGTTATTTGTACACTAAATTAATAATACATTGGTAAGAATTATGATCTAATTGATATCAAATGACTTAAACTAAGACCCTAAACTAATCCTATAAATTTCTAAAACATGTTTAGAGATTAGAAACATCAAATTGAAGATCAATATTTTCCTAGGGATATTACAGCTCACTAAACCTCCTACTACTCTCAACAACTTAGTAACTAAGTTGTCATTCTTCCTTATATCTCCCTCCATGATACCACTTACACAAACACTCTCCCTCATTATCATCCTTCTCTCTTAGCGACGCAAGGGGCAGCCATAGGATCTAAATTTAGAGCTTTTGCATGAGCCACCTAGAGAAACATCTCAACTTGCTCAAGAAGATAAAAGTGCTCCTCACATCCTCTTCTATCTTCCCAACCGATTGGATCGTTGAAGTAAGTCACTTCACCACCTTTCCTCCTCCATTACCACAAGCTATAGGAAGCTAAGTAGGAGTTCTTGACTCTTTCACTTCTTCCTTATACTTGCTCTGTTGGTATTTGATCATATATGTTGTACTTGGATTGAAATTTTGATGGTTTGCCTATGGGATTGCTCTTGGGTATTGGTGGGTGAGGGTAGGATTAGATGAGTTCTTCCCATTCACTCTTGAATTCTTGCGTTGTATGTAACACCCTCCTTAGGACATCACATTTCTGACTCCCGACTCATAATCTGAAAAGAAGTTCGCACAAAGTTTGAGTTATAAAAGATGAGTTTCAAAATTTTTTCTTTACTGAAACGTAAATTTACTGAAAATATTAGGTAATATTGAAAATCATATTTCAACTATTCATTATGCAATATTGACACCAATTAATATCACAATTTAAAGAGAAATATAAAATTAACAGACTTATTTTTTTTAACAGTAGCAAACCCCATGACGGGTCCTACTTAATAGCACGGTACAACACTAACGAGAAACTTTAACATACTTATTCTTTTTCTCGTCCATCTTGATGCATCGACTTTACTCATTGTCTACTCTAAGACATCTTCGAACTTGAGATGCCACTTTTCAATGTTTCCATCAATCTCTCGAGTATCTACCACTCGTTATGTCTAAGATAACTCATTCCTTCTATCTTGTATAATTTTAACAATACAGACAAAGCAAAACAATATAACAAAGAGGTGAGATTACCTACACCAATACCAACATGGCAAAGACAGAGATAACACAAACACAATATCATACGGATAGATCATACCATAATCATGCTATCATCGCATTAATCAACTATTATCATCTAATCATTTATCAGTTCAATCATCATCCAAGTACTCAAAACAATTGTCATAGCCAACATTCCTCAATTAATATATCATACAGATATAAATGCTTAGATTTATGCATATGCACAAAGACTCAGTTTATCAAAAACAACTCCATGGAGGTTTTCACAACTTCGAGAAGAATGCTGTGGTTAATTGTCACCTTAGCCCAAAGACAATCTCTCGGTCGTTGAAAAGAATCGTGTTCTTGTCGGGTATCGTCAATGCGTTGCAACAGATCGCATCGCCAAGTGGCACAGGGTACTCGCTAATTGTCCACGGTCGACCGCCGCGCCTCGACGCCCCCAAGATCCATCATAGACCTCACTATCAATTCTCATTCCCTCTTCAACCACAAGGGCCATAATAGCTATTAGCTATATTTTATACAATGCACGAATATATCAGTACAAGTCCAACCCCAAAAGGCCAAATCTTTTCAATTTCATTTGTTCAATGTAATCATATGCTTCAACGCATATTTTTCTAATGCACGTATAATGCACCAAATCCAATCACAGACATATATCTTTCCAATGCATGTATAATGCACCAAATGCCAATCACAGGCAAAACATGTCATTTTCTCACACAGCAT
Organism: Ormosia semicastrata; assembly: GCA_029884595.1. Classification (NCBI taxonomy): domain Eukaryota; kingdom Viridiplantae; phylum Streptophyta; class Magnoliopsida; order Fabales; family Fabaceae; genus Ormosia; species Ormosia semicastrata. Next base: position 7,108,763 of record JAQQTO010000047.1, read on the forward strand.
CCATATATTTGTTCTACAGTATTTATACTATACTTTCAATAGGAAAATCATATTATCACATTTTCATAGTTATAAAACTCTTTCGTCGTGTTTTCACAAAATTGCGTAATATTTTCATTTCGTTTTCATAATTCCAACACGTTTCTGTTACGTTTTACAATACTGCAACTCTTCTGTTGCACCTTTAAATCACGTATTAAATTTTTCAACATTTTTCTCAATCGCATAAAAATATACGTTACTCAAATCGCGTAATGATTTTTCATCGTTTTCAAAATTGCGTAACTTAAAAATCATTCTTTTAAGTCGCATAAAACATTTTCCATCATTCTCAAAATATTTAAAACACTTTCCAAATCACATAACGATTTTCCGTCATTTTCATAATCACGTACTTTAAAAATTACGTTTTTAAGATACGTAAATAATTTTTTTCACCACAATTCCATTACAGAAAATATTTCTCATTTCTTCAAAAATTCCATTTCTACTTTTCTCAAAATAATATGACTTTATACTTTATTTAACACATTTTCTTTATTCAAGAAAATCTTTTTCCACATTTCTTTACTCAAGAAATCCTTTTCCAAAATATAATTCACAAAATCACTTTTCCATTGATATAAATCAACGTTTCAAAACTTAACATTTTCTAACGTACTTCAAAATTCAAAAATAAGTTATACGTTAGTAAATTTTCAAAATACTATTATATTCTCCATTTTTTCCAAATCATTTCCAAATCAACATTCCTCAAAATAATATAACTTTCTACTTCATCTAATATATCTTCTTACTCAAGAAAATCCTTTTTCACAGTATATTCCACAAATTCACAATTCCATTGAATTAAATCAATGTTTCTAAGTTTAAAAATTACTAATGCTTTCCAAAACCCAACGGATGAGTTACACGTTAGAAAATACCACATCACTATTGTATTCTTCATTTTTTTTAAATCAATTTTAACAAAAATAAATTCTTTTTAAAACAAATTGAGGCTCACTTGCAACCTCTCTTTTCCATTTACATAAAAATTCATTTCTCAAGTGCTAAAATACTCTGATTCCCTTTTCAAATTCCTTGTATTAAATTAATTATATTTCCACTTGAAAAATTACTTTGTTTCATCAAAATCAATGCATTACAAGCCTTCGAAAACGTGGACATGACTATTGAAAATTATCAAAATATTTTTTCTTCTAAATTGATATGGTTTTACACAAACAAAACCATTAAAATTTTATTTTCAAAACTGAAATACCGATGGTTATAAAAAAAATAAACCCATTTGTTCAAATCCTTTTTCACTTTCTTTACAAATCCTTTTTCACTTTCTTTACAAATCCTTAAAATTAATGTTTGCCCATTTCATTCAAAACTCATATTTAGAAAAACACTTAGGATCTTTTTACACAAAATAAATCAATAAAAATTTCTCAAAGACCGTATTCTTGTTCTCTTGAAAAAATAAACCCTTTATTTATTTTTCATACTCTTCAAATCATCCATTTTTATTTTTCATAAAAATATTAATCTGTGAACACCTATTTTGAGGTGTCTTGGCCGAAATTCACTAAGTTCTAGGAACCAAAAATTAATTCCCTTATTCTTGAAAAATTTCAACATTAACTCAAATCAAGGGCATTAAAAACCGAACCCTCTCCTTTGGCTATTGGAGCCAAAAATTGAATTCCTTTTCATCACCACATCATGACATACACATATATATATTTCATCATAAATACTATAAGCATGTCATATACTTATCATGCATAATATAAGCATATCATCAAAGCCATAAAATCATACAAAGCATATCAAGCATAAGCAAATAAATCAAAGCTCATAAACATACATAAATTATTACATGACCATGGATTGGAATCCTCACTTGGATTCATCATCCATCAAATATAAGACCATCTCTCACCACCATACTTGGTTGGTGAGATGGATCTCCCTCTTACCTCTTGAAGACAAGCTTTTCAAGCTCTCCTCCTTCTCCTTAATTTTCGTGTGGCTCACAACAATTCCTAACAATTCTAAAATAATTAGTAAAATCACAAACAAAGCTTAATAATAACAAACCATGGAACAAACATGGCTTAGAAAATCATAAACATGAATTTAAACCATAGAAATCAAAGTTTACCTCCAAGGAAGTAAGCTAAAAGTGAGATTTTGAAGCACTTAGAGTGTGATTTTGGGAAAACTTTCTAAATGAAAAGTGTTTAGAATGTTGTTTAGCTTTAAGAAATGATGTGAGTGAAAATTATAGGTGAGTGATAGTATATTTGGTGGTGGAGGCCGAACCAAATGGAGAGAAAAGGAAGAAAAATGGTGCTTTGGTTCTTGGAATTTTTGAGAGAAAGTGTTGTAAGCTTTTTGATGAAAGAGAAAATGAAATTGTGAGAGTGAATATGGGTGGGCTGCTGCTACCGTGAATGAGTAGGAAATTTTAGGAGATTTGCATGAAGGAAATATCTCATTTTGAGTGCACATGCTTTTCCACATGGCTTATGTCATCCACTTGACTTTCAAGGCTTTATGGATTGTTCAAGAGTCATGTAGAATTCTCCTCCAAGCTGCTGTATGGCCGTGAGTTTCAAGGGTATTTAGGGACTTTAATTTGTTTTAATTCAAGTCTAATTACTTGCTAATCAAATAGCTAATTAATTATGTTTAGTTTCCTAACCAATCTTAATTAATTATCCAACTATATAACTAATTAATTAAACATATTATTACATATATTATAACCTCTAATTAAAATTAGGATATCTAATGAAGAATTAAATTATAACAATTTAACATTTAATTTAGTTTACTTAGCTTGTTAATTAGGTCATTAGGTTAACCAAATTAGGATTAATTAGTTACTAATCAAATTCAAGCTACTATTGTTGACTTCATCTTTTTCTTTCGCCTAAAAAGCCTATTCAAAGTTGTCTCCCTTCTCTCTTGCATCTCCAAACCGTCCCCCTTTCCATGCTTCATAAAATGTGACAAATTTCATAGCCATCATCCTAAGCCATCATAACCCTTGATTAAAAGAATGATTTGGATTAAAATAGCTATTAGGTTTAGGTTATAGATGGAAGACTTTATTTGAGCCATTGGATCATTTTTGGCTTGCAATCCTAACCATTGAATGTGTCTCCAAAATGAAGGGTCAAGATTACGCCTTCAAACTTTACATCCAAGGGTCTAAAATGGTTGTAGTCATTTTTGATGACCAATTCTCCACCATTGATCTAAATCCAAATTCAATGGTCATTAATGATCTATCTCCACCATTGATTAAATCTACATCCAAGGGTTGATAATGGTCATAGCCATTTATAAGACTAAATCTCTACCCTTGATTTAATTTCCATCCAACGGTTATAATTGATCCTATTCACTTTTAAGATCAAATCTCCACCATTGATTAAATCAAGATTAAATGTCCAACGGTGATTAAATCGATGGTGGATATCCAAACCACCAATGTTGACTTAACAGTATAGAATTTTGTTTTTATCTGTTATAACCTCAGGAAAGAATATATTTATTGTATTTTTATTGTCTGATAATTAAATACAGTACAAAATACAGTAAAAAAAATTATAAAAACTATTTTCAGATTCAGATTTAGTAAGATCCCTTGTCTCCGTCTAAACATACAAATTTTTTTATCCGTAGAAAATTTTTTCACTTTGCGGGACCTACTTGGGCCCACGTATGGCCACCTGGGTCCACATAGGATCACCTGAGTCCACATACAGTAAAAAAATTCATAATCATCAACAAAAATCACAAATATTAGAAAACACACAAATATCAATTCAGATCACGTAAAATAATTAAAACCTAATGGTAAAAATTAAATTACGTAAAGTTTTTCCCGGCCCGAAAATTTTTATTTTCCTGACACGGAGTAAATCACTCAAAAAGATCAAATACGCTGACGGAATAATCAAAATAATTTTAGAGCATCCAAAAATTATTAAACAGTAAAATTCTGTTAACTGTCAAAATTACTGTTTAAGAGGTAGAAAATTTTGGGGTGTTACATTACTTCCCCTCTAAAAAGAAATTTCGTCCTCGAAATTTAATAACCATGATTTCACACTCTCAGAATAAATATGAACATTACTCTTTTATCTTATTTTCTAATTCTCATGAAGCTTCCTCTCTTACATCTTACTATACTATTCTAACCAACAAAATCTCTTTGCTGATGTTCAACTTCTCCTGATCAAACAGATATCTCAGACTTCTATAATTACTGAAGATATTGAATGTTACTCCAGAAAGAAAGAATTTCCATATCTCTGATACCAACTAATGTAATGTATTACTTAAAATTTCCTTATCCTCGTATCACTACATATTCTAGATTTTTGCTTTTAACAGGAAATGTCTCAGTAACCGAGTTCTCCTTCCCACAGCACTATACCAAATACTATGACATAGAGTTAAATAGGAATATCGTTTCTTGTTCGTTCAATTGCAGGAGATAAAAGAAAACATCATGGAAGATTAACAAAATGAATCGAACCTGTTATCGAACATATCCAGCAAAAAATTGGATGTAACCCGATTTTCAAGAATAAATTTTCTTTGGATTACTCACACTCTGTTGAAATAATCTCATTGGATATGGTTGGAAAATAACTAATCCATTTCCAAAGATCACGTCTGTTTATGAAACAAATCAAACTAACACAAAGTTTTGATCTATAACAACAATTTGAAAAACTTGAATAGCTCGATTAGCTAAGAATAGAAACAGAAGTAAACAAATCAGTGGATAATGAATAATTCTAACATATAATTGATCTACTCAATCATATGTTGTAAAGAATAGGTCACTCACAAAAATATTCAGTATGGTTTATAGGATTAACTCCAATGACATAATCTCCATTGTTTAAATCTTCCGCTCAGAACACTCCCGTTCTATTCAGAGTAACAACTTCCCTTACTATCAAAAATTTTACTAATAGAAAACTCTGTTTTCAAATAGCATAATCTCTGGGAAAATGTGTCCAACTTTTCCACAATTTGTTTCCTTGACGTACATTCCTTCATTTAAGTACTTTCTTTCACATCCTTTACTATTTTTGGTTTCCTCAATGGTTATAAATATATTTTCCATCAAAATCAATTACTTTCTCAATATCCTAAAAAAAATATCAGGTTCCAAAATTATGAAATCTTATATTCCAAGACTGATTCTCTTCCATCAGATTCTCAACTTCAAATTCCAGTTCCCACTAAACAGCAGTCCTTTGTTCGTGCAGTCGTCTTTCCACATTGCTCCTGTTGCTCCCGTAGCTGCAACTGCATTACTAGTAACATGTTCCACTTCCACACAAGTATAACTATCCCGAGCCATTCCCTTTTTATGAATCCCTAATTAGTTTCTAGTCATCCAATTATTTACGATTAATATGCTTATATTAGTCCAAAAGCCTTGGCCTTGAGTCCAGGAAGATACACGGTCGGAATCACCAGCAAAACCTTTAATTTAATAGCTAGGTATTGGGTGATAAATTATACTTTTGAATTCGACGGAGACAATGTATCTAGTAAAAAAATTGAGGCTGCCTTTCGACGAAAAAATAACATGGCAGAATGATGAAAGAGGTCAGTCATAAGGTGATTTGGTGATGGAAAAAGCTGAGTCACAATTTTGGACAAAAGTGGTTAAAAATCAATTTCTGTCGAATGAAGGTTCTATCGAATGAAGATAAAAAACTATCGAATATGCTAGAAGATTAGCAGAAATCCTAATTCGATGGATGGGTGTTGACGTTGGAGAAATCTTCTAGTGTTGAACCGATGAAAACACAAAATGGTCAGAAATTCTGATTCGACGAATATGTCACTCGACGGATATTGACATTCAAACTCGACGGATGTTGACATTGGGGAAGTTTTTCTATTAAACGGTCAGAAATTCTACTCGACGAACATGTCACTCGACAGATATTGACATTTTGGGAAGTTTCTCTATTAAACGGTCAGAAATTTTACTCGACGGACATGTCACTCGATGAATACTGACATTTGGGGAAGTTTCTCTATTAAACAGTCAGAAATTCTACTCGACGGACATGTCACTCAATGCATATTGACATTTGGGGAAGTTTCTCTATTAAACGGTCAGAAACTCTACTCGACGGGTTTGGCATTCTGTGAACACCTAATTTTGACCGGGCTTAAAAATTTTTTAAAAAAAAAATAAAAAAAAATAAAAAAAATAAAAAAATATAAACAATAAAAAATATAAAAATATATAAAAATATAAAAAAAACAAAAACAAAAAAAAAAAAAAAAATACTCACTCACGTTCCCTACTAGCACCCACTAACTCCATTTTTCTTTCTTTTCTTTTTCTGCTTTGTTACTCATTTCCCACCAGCTGCACCCCACTATTTCCACGTTCTCTCTCTTTTTTTTTCTTTTCTGTTTTTTGTCTCACACATAATGCTGCAACCCACTCACTCAACCTCTTTCCCGTAATTTCTGCAATCAACCGACAACCCCTCCATTATATTCTTTTCCTTCTCATTTTCTTCGACGAGGCTTGAAAACCCAAAGCCTCCATAATCCTCTGCCATCATTTTCTTCGGGAGGTCAAGGTGTGCGTGTGCAGAACCCAAACCAACTATCCACCTTTCATCTCCACCCATCTCCCTCTCTCCATGCACACGTAACAAGCACCCTCACCATCTTCTCATCCTCATCTCTCCAACCATTACCACCTTCTTTCGCCAACTTCATCATCCTTCCATAAAACTCCATCTCCACATCCAATCTTCACCACCCAACCCCATCATTTTCTTCCACCATTCCCTCAAACCAAAAACTCACCATCATCTTTCACAACTAAAAAAAAACAGAATCCGTTCCCCCTCAACCACCATAACCGTTAACTCACCAAAACCTCCATCAAGCTCCATTTTTTTTTATCCTACCATTATAACAAGCACACTGACCAAAAAAAAAAAAAACTCATCTTCCTCCATTGGCCACAAACAGCAAGCTCTCTCTTCAACCACCCTTCATCTCCCATCACCATCTTCAAGCAACTCACCCTTTACCACCATTGCTCACACCAGATCTGCACCCAAAAGCCTTTAGCACTACACTCATTAATAGCTGCATTTAAAAAAAAAAAGTAGAAGTTTTCTTCGTTGCTGTCACTTTGAGGAGCAAAGGAAATTAAGAGAAGAGGGAGTAACAGCAGCTTGCAGGAAGTTGAAGAGCAAAGAGGAAAAAAAAAATTTTTTTGGTCTCTATTTTGTTCGTTGGTAAACACCTCTGCTACTTTTTTTTTTCTTGACATCTCTACACTATTTTCTGCATCCGTGACTCTGTTCCCTTGGTTTTCACAATAAGACCAAGGCTTGGTCTTTCCTTCCTTTGGTATATCTAATTTCTGTAAGTGTTTTTATTGTTTATTATTTGTTTTATTTTATTATTATTATTATTATTTTCTTCCGATTGGATTTGATTATTAAAGTTCGGTCATCATTTGGCATTATTGCCTTGTTTTGGACCGAGACTCTTTTGATATATATATGTATATAAAAGGTAAAGGTTTGGATTTAAAAGTCAAGACACATTTACGGTTGTCTTCCACTCATTCTTTTTTAAGTAAAAATAAAAAAGTAAAGTTTTTTTTGAGTTTAAAGAAAGTCATACCACTTTCACGTGGTATCTTTTTTCTTTTCTTTTTTTTCTTTTTAATATATAAAAATGAAAAGGTAAAGATAAGATAAAAAAAAAATGAAAATGTTTTTAAAAAAATGCAAAAATAAAAATAAAAAATCAGAAAGTAAAAAAGGAATAAAAAATAAAAAAAATGTTTTGAGTTTAATTGGTTGTGTTACTTTGAATTATTACTTGTTTGATAGTGTTTACTTAATTTAATTGTGTATTTTGTGTGATTGATAAAAAAAAATGAAGAAAAATAAAAAATATAAAAGTAAAAAATGTTAAAAGATAAAAAAAAAAGAAAGTATGTTTTGTGATGTTGTGCTTTTATTTTATTTCATCATATTTACTTGGCTCATGAAAAATTATGTTTACTTGTTTGTCTTAAAATATAAAAAAAATGATAAAATAAAATCTTTTAATCCATGCAATGACCGATGACGATGATTGAATAGTGAATGCTATCTTCATTATCTTTTGGATCATAAGGGTTTATTGAGTAGCCTAGTGCTAACTTGAATCCTGTGCAAAAAAATGGATTCGCTTTCAAATAATTTTTTAATTAAAATCAATTAACCCACAGATATTTTCTAAAGAACTACGTAACTTTGAGTTCCCCATTGCACCAGGGGATACGTAGGAGCAGAATTTCATTTCTGTCAAGCCAAATTTAAATTTTCACAATTTTGTGGTTTTGCTTTTTAATTACAATGTTTGTAAAAAAGGGGTAAAATAAATACTTTCAAAGATTGTTAAGAATTTGCACAATTGACTTAAGGTACCGTCTTATGACTAAAAGTGCGTTAGAAGTCTTTGTGGGATTAAGTTTCCACCCTTCCCTAAGCATAACCGACTCCCGAATCCAATCTGGTTCCAAAGACCGTTTTCAAAGAGAGGTTTTCCAATTTTTCCCAATTCAAATAAAATTGGTGGCGACTCCATTTTCTCAATTTCATTTTCTAAAATCCATTCGAGTTGCTGTTTTCCCCGCCGCGATTTCCCGGTCGCGACAGATGGCGACTCCACTGGGGATATTTGGAGAGTCAAGCCTGTCGTTGTTAGTTGTGCAAATTGTTAATAATTTTCATTTATTTATTTTACCCTTTTTATCCTTGTTTTTGTTCTCTTTTTGTTTGTAAATGGATTTTATTTATTTTGTTCTATGTAAATATTTGATAGCGATATTCCTGTGTTTGTTTTGACATGATATACTTGTATATGTTTTGTACTTAATTGTGAATAATTGTTGAAACCCTAGGATAGATGATTGCTGCCTGGTTTTTGTATATATGCTTTTGCAGGTTTTGGGTATTTTGGTCTTTTAAATTTTTGTACAGGTTTGTATGCTCCCTCACACACATCACCGTCACTTACCTCACACACTTTTTGGGCTCTATACCCGAGTCTGTGCGAACCCGAGAAGTAGGAGGAGTTTCGGCTTTTGTTATTGAGGGGCTTTATGCTCACTTGACATTTGTTGAGACACCACTCAGATTGTTACCATTATCATGGACGAATCATATTGAGAGGGTTTATCCCTACTTGTGATTAATTCATGATTTGGGACCTTGTCTTTATAGATAAGGGCAATCTGGGAACCGTAACTTTTAGAAGTTTAGACCTTTCCCGAAAATCTTGCACTGATAGGTTGAACATAGTGATTGTCAAATCTTAGGTTCCACTTGGCTAGGGCACAAAAGGGAGCGTACTTTCTTTTTCTTTTTTTTCTTGCAAAAAAATCAAAAAGAAAAAAAAAAGAAGAAGTTATTCATTACTTGCATTTTCATAAACATGCTTAGCGTTAAAAAAAAAAAAAACTTGCATTTTCATAACATTGCATATAAAAAATCATGCATAACATCCCTAGCAAAAAAAAAAAAAAAACTTGCATTTTCATGACATTGCATAAAGAAAATCATGCATTCCTAGCATTCAAAAAAAAAAATCATGCATCTTCATAATATCCCTAGCATTAAGAGAAAAAAAAAAACTTGCATTTTCATGGCATTGCATTTCAAAAAAATCATCATGCATTTTCACGGCAACCTTGACATAAAATAAAAAAATCATGCATCTTCATAGCATCCCTAGCATTCAAAAAAAAAAAAAAAAAAGCATCTTGCATTTTCATGACATTGCATTTTCTTTAAAAAAAAAAAAAAAAGAAGACGAGAAGGAAAAAAGAAAAAAATGTGTTTTCAAAGTTCATTCATTTTGTGCATCTCATGCATTTCATCCTATTGTTTGTTAAATGCTATTTTGTTTTATCATCCTGCATTTTCATGACATAAAAAAAAAATGAATGAAAAAGTGTTTTCAAAGTTCATTCATTTTGTGCATCTCATGCATTTCATCCTATTCTTTGTTAAATGCTATTTTGTTTTAATAAATCATCTTGCATTTTCATGACATAACATAAAAAAAAAATGAAAAATAGTTTTCAAAGTTCATTCATTTTGTGCATCTCATGCATTTCATCCCGTTCTTTGTTATTTTGTTTTAATAAATCAATTTGGTTTGAACCAGAGAGCCTAGGAAGGAAGAGACCAATCAAATCCATATTCACAAGCCTAGATCTCGGATCAGAATGGCTGCTGATAACCCTGAAGATGAAAGAAGAAATCTGAGTATGCAAGTAGATGAGATGAAAGAGATGATTATTGAAATGGCAAAATCTCAGAGGAGAATGGAAGAAATCTTGTTGGCCATGAGGGAGACTATCAACTTGATTGGGGCCACTGGAAGTGCAGGAGTGACTGGGGCGCATCCGCACCTGCCAACTATCACTTCCATAAGGACAAACCCTGGGATCACCACTGAAATTCCTGTTGAGGGAAGAACCTCGAACACTGCGCTGCTAGTGCTTCCTATCGGAGAAGGGTGTCGTTTTTCAGAGGATACTCGAAATGAGGTCCACGGTAATGTCGGATTCATAGGGGAGCAACCACCATATAACCCTAACCTTCACTTTCCATACCAAACACCTACTCCTACATTTCCTTATTACCCCTCCCACCAATTTGTTCCAACCACAAATAGTACCCCAACTCCACAATTCCAAACCAACAATGGTCCCATACCATCACCATATGTACCAACTCGCCCATCTCATATCCGATATCCACCTGTACCTCCACAAAATCACCCAAACCTCCAACAGCCTCAACCAAACTTCCGAAATCGAGGTCGCTTCCATCCTCAAAACCTACCTCCTTTCCCAAGATTACCCATGTCAAACGCAGACTTATTCCAAAGGTTATTCGATGCTCACCTCATGTCGGGAAATCCTGTACGTCCTTTAGAGCCACCATTCCCAACATGGTATAATCCGAGTTTAACTTGCAAATACCACAGGGACATCCCAGGGCACTCAATTGAAGATTGTGAATCTTTCAAGATCGCAGTAAGGAAGCTAATAGCTTATGGAAAGTTTGACATTCAAGAAATAGCTAGGCCTAGTGTTGTCAACAACCTAATTCTTGATGAGGTAAATGCATGGGAGATGGAAGGATCACCCATAGGAAAGGTCAGAAGCTTGCATGCACCAATGGCTGAAGTAGTCGAAGGGCTGAAGAAAGCAGGTTGTAGTATCACTACACCAGCTGCAACTATGAAAGAAGAGGAGAAGCAGAATGAAGAATCAAGTTGTGTCGATGGTTGTTGGGATTTTAAGATGCGAAGCCAAGAATTACTCGCTTCAAGGGTAATACAAGCTGGGCAAGATGTAGATTCCTCCGAAGAGGTCAATGTGGAGTTGGAGGAAATGGTGAGGAGCATAACTCGGGAAAGGAAAATGATGCAAAGACACATTCCTCATCGGAGGAAATACTCCCGCACCGATCAAGATAATCATCTCTCGAAGAAGTCACTCATCCTCCAACAATTTGAAACCTCGAACAATGGGAGATCCGAGGATTTGATTGAGGTGGTTGCCAAAAAAATCGGTGTTGATGAACTTATGTTAACTTTCTTGAAGCATTGATGTAATAAATTCACATGAATATCTGGTTTCCTTTCATTTCCAGTGTCTTTCTTGATATTTATTTCTCTTTCACTTTTTCAAAGTGTCTTCCTCGTATTTGGGGGCCCATTAGACTCCAATTCTTGGTAATTCTTGGTTTGGTAAATGTCAATAAAGTTCACATGTGTAAGTATCATTTGCCTAAAAAAAAAAAAATTTCATGCATGGCATCTTTAGCATTCTAAAAAATATATATATATATAAAAAAATAATATAAATCATGCATTTCATTCCATGCATTTGAAAAATATTTTCATTTCATTCATCTCATCTTATGCATGACATTCCTTGTATGATGTTACCGTGTTCGGCAACTATTGCGCGACTAAGGAAAGAAAACACCGCCTCAAACAGTTTCAAGAACTTCCAGAGAATGCAGAAATGAGGTGATAAACCTTCTCCATCCGCATTATGAATAAAAAAAAAAAAAAAAAAAAACAGACAGCTGTCCGACAATGAGATATGTAGTGCCATTAAACTTTATCGGAAGCACGTGGAGGTCACTTTTTTTTCAGCGACAACAACTGCGAAAATCTTGCAGTATGGATTTTATTGGCCTTCTTTATTCAAGGTCTGACACACCTTTTGCAAAAGTTGCGGAAATTGGTCAATAAAGTTTTGCTTTAAGATTCTCATCCGCACCTACTCCTTAGAAAATTGAGATCTAGGAGGCGCGTTTCTTTTGTTGTCAAACACGTGTATCTTGTGGGGCCATAGACATTGAGAATCCTAGGAATGGTATTGTACTTAAAGTTAATGGACCAAGACTCAACCATTTCTGGAACGTCAAGTTGTTGAGTTCTCTGTGTTGCCGGTTAAATGGCGGATAACGGTACTCCGTGACTCTCAGGTCGGTTTGTTTTTCAGTTTCCCATAATAACTGATTTCTTCTCCTTTCAAAATGGAGGTCATTCTCTCAAATCTAAGAAAATATTTTCCTTCTCTCCCTCTAAATGCTCTAACAAAAGTCTATGAAGCTAGGTGTGAAAGACTGAGATTGTTAATGTATAAGGGCATCCCAGAAGATATACGCTGGATAATCGAAGCAAAGGTTCGTTTAGCTGGTGAATCTTCAGATTCATTTGTCCCATACATGCCTGGTCTCGGTAAAAGTTCATTTTCAAAAAGGAGAAGAGCAAAAAGAATGAAAGTTTGTTACAAGTGTGCACGATGGAATTGCAACACGCGATGTCACTCTTTGGGGATGGTTTCTGTAAATAGAGAAGATAAAATATTCTTCGTTAAGAATGGACTGAGTAAGGAGTCATTAGATAATATCTTATTGACTCTTGAGACGCATTCTTGTGGAGTTGTGCAGCGTGAACTTCTTAGTTTGTGGAATCTCTTCAAGGACGAGCAAGAGCGTTACAGTCTTGGGAATCGACTCAAAAAGACCTGTTTGCCAATTTATAAGAAAATTGGATGGGAAGCTTATCCTCGACTCATAGAAGGCGTTTAAGCCGTTTCTGGACGTGAAACCAGAGGAAGATGTGAGCCATAATCACAACAACATATATTATCTTGTACATTTTGAAAAAAAAGAAGAAAGAAAAAAAAACTAAAGAAAAGAGGGCGAAACTTCGGTTGTACTTGGTCTTTAATTAGATTAGGAGCCCCCGCGGTGGAGTGGCGGACCCGTCATTGACTCGGGTGGACCTTCGCACGCCGGTTGGTAAATAAGGTTCGTGTGCCATGCTCAGAGAGCCGCGCAAGCATTCCTAGGTTTTAACCAAAGGCTCGCTTGTTGATGGACGAGAAAAGAAGCGTCCGTGTTTGCATTCTCGCGTGACAATGCCTCCGAGTGAATCCCGTGATTTAATGCCATGGGCTCTTCAACGACCTCTCACATTTGGCCGTGGTCGTTGGTGGTAGTGTCGATTTACGCACTTTAATTAGTGGCGTCGTAGCTCAATCAAAATATCCCCAAGCGGGAGGAGAAGAATGCCCAGATTGGTGAGCCGTCTTGGTATTCTTGCACTCATGATGCAAAGATATAAAGATCTGCCATGAAACCCGTACATAAAGGTATGTAATTTTTTATCTTTGTATGATTTTGGATGAGACGATCTTTTGGATGGGATCCTTCGGGGTTTCTAGACTTCTTTACCACGATAATTTTCTTTAAAAAAAAAAAGGTTAAAAAAAAGAAAAAAAAGAAAAAAAAAGAAAAAGAAAAAAAAAAAAAAAAAAAAAAAAAAAGATTTTATGTTTCTTAAATTCAACCTTTTCTGACAATGTACCGACCTACCCTTCTAGGTGCAATTATTTCCCTTTCCATTCTTTTTCTTATTTAAACACTCCATCTTCTCCTTCATCTTCAACTCAGAAACACTCAAAGAGAGGAAGGATATAGAATGGGGCCTGCTATTCGTAACCTAAAAAATGTCTGTGTTTTTGTGGGTCGAGTTATGGGAAGGGATTAGAGTTTGTAAACGCAGCTAGCACTCTTGGTCGAGCACTTGCTGCGAGGAAGATTCATCTTGTATATGGGGGAGGTTGTCGTGGGTTAATGGGGGTTGTTTCACTTCTTTGCTCTTATAGGAGGCATTGAGGTTTTAGGTGTTATTCCTAAACCTTTAGTGAAAGTAACATCACGGCAAGACAGTTGGAGAAGAAATTGGTAACATCCATGCATGGACGCATGAAAATAATGGTGACAATTCGATGCATTTCTTGTCTTACCTGGTGGTTTTGGTACTTTAGAAGAAATTTTTCAAATTGTCTCTTGGCTGAACTGAACATCCACCATAAACCCATTGGTCTGTTGAATGTTAATAATTTCTTTGACCTTTTGTTATTTTTTCTTGACAAAGCTGTGGAACAAAAATTTATCACTCCTTCGGCAAGACAACTTCTTATCTCTGCCTCCACTATTGATGAGCTCATTGATAAATTGGAAGCTTTTGAGTACGTACCTGATAAGGTATTGGCTCAGATAGACTGGTCAATAGGAAGCAGCGAAGGAAGTAACAAGAGAAGCAAGACAGATCTGACACTTTCTCTTTAATCGGTTTGATTTTATTGTACTTTGTTTTTGTTTAATTTTGTGTCCGCTTTCTCCAGCAGGTAATTCTATCCTTTACTCATCTATATTTTAACATTAAGGACAATGTTATGATCTGGTTGGGGAGAAGGATGGTTGTGTAAAAAAAAAAAAACAAACAAAAAAAAAAAAAAAAAAAAACAAAAAAACAAAATATTCAAAAAGTGTGTTTGTCAATATGTTTGTTGTGTTTGTCAGTAATTTTCTAAACCAGTTAAGGATGGCAGAGTAAGGAGTAATTTTTATCTTGAGACGCATCTTAATTGGTGGCAGAGTAAGGAGTGGTAGGGTAGTAATTAGTATTAAATTGTGGAAGTATTAAAGTTCTATTATCTGATTTCTTTTTAGGGTTTGATGTGGCACTGACAGTGTGCTTCTTTTCTGCTTGGCGTTGATTCACTTCTTATCAGGGTCAGATGCAGCACTGATTGTGTGTTTCATTTCTGTTTGGCGTTGATTCACTTCTTATCAGGTTGTTTTGCTCTTTTCTATATCTCTCTTTCACATTGAGGACAATGTTATGATCTGGTTGGGGGGGAAGGATCGTTGTGTGCCTAAAAAAAAAACAAAAACAAAAAAACAAAAAACAAAAAAAGGTGTGTGTATGTATTAATATGTTTACATGCTTGTCAGTAATTTTCTAAACCAGTTAAGGATGGCAGAGTAGGGAGTAGATTTTACTCTTGAGACGCATTTTAGTTGGGGTAGATAACTAGTTTGTGTGGAAGTGGCAATTGAAATTCAGGAAAATTTGCATGATTGAGTAAATTATCTTCTTTCTTAAAAATCACATGTTTGGTTATGGATGTTGAATTGGCGGACTGAGAATGATAGAACTATATCTGGTGAGATCTTGAGCCTAATGGATGGATTCAACATTTATGCCATTCTCTTCTTTCTTGTGTGATTTTCACTCATGATAATGATCACTCTAGAACTTGCTTTGATTCTTTTTGAGGCTACGTTTCACTTGCATGCATGAACATGATTGAGGCCCTCTTTCTTAGCCAGTTTAGCCATAGCCAACCTTGCATATTTTCCTTTGCTTAACCCCTTTGAGCTTATTTGACCATTCTTTGTTTCTAACTCATTACGTGCCCTAAATGAAAAACCATGTTCTAACCCAACCTTAGGGAATAAGAGAGCATTGACTTTGTTATTTGATGAGTTCTTGAACAAGTGTGGGGTGCATGTGCAGATCGGTTATATAAAAAAAAAAAAAAGAAAGAAAGAAAAAAAAAAAAAAAAAAAAAAATATGTTTCTATAAAAAAAAAGTATGTTTCTAAAAAAAAAAAAAAAAAAAAAGAAAGAGAGAGAGCTGATTATTGCTACAATCAAAAGAATGCACCATGTGATATATTAATACCTAGAATAAGGGTGGATGATTGGAAATAACAGGAATAGAAGGAGAACGTTCAAGCCTAAAGGAATTCAATCTACCAATTGATCTTTAACAAAACATTAGTTAGATATTGGTCATTGTCCTGTATGAGAGAAAAAAAAAAGCTAAGAAAATCTTGGGAAAGTTAGTGAATGTTCTCAAACATCTTCTCCACTCTAATTATATCATAATGCTCTTCTATTCTTTTTGGTATTTAACTTGACATATCCATATTACTTCTACCTTTACCTTGACCTCACTACAACCTTGAATAAAGTCCTCATGATTTGTGTGTGCATGTGTTTTGAGTAGTGGAGAAGTAGAAGATAAGCAAGCTTATGGTAGTGCAATTTTCATGGGTCGAATTGAGTGAAATACCTACCTTTTAAACACTTGAGAGACTGAGAATAAATTCTGTGAGGATCTATCATTCTTTACTCATGTTTTTCAATTGAAGTATCCTTGCTTGTTGATTTGAGATGTGAAGATGTGTTATCTCATGAATGTTTTAATTACTTGAATTATAAATTGCTCTTCATTCTTGAATGTCATTGAGTCTTTTAGAGTTTTTACCTTTTGAGTTTGTTTTGTTTGTTCCCTAGTTTTGGTTTTGCCCGAGGATGTGCAAAAGAGTAAGTGTGGGGGTGTTTGATAATTAATGATGTCAGTTGTCGAATCTTAACTCAAGCGAAAAAAAATCTTTTGATTTTATTTCCAGTGTCTTTAACCGTTGTAAATAATATCCTTTCTATAGTCGAACTTCTAAGAACAATCTGGAAGTTATTCGTTTCTTTCTGTTGTACTTTTTGAATTCATGAGTGTCTGTGACATAATGCTTCGAGGTAAAGTGACCATGAGTACAACACCATGATTTGACCATCTAATGGTAATTGCTTATTGACCAATTCAGATCGAAGAGATCTTGGAAAATCCCAATTGATGGAAGAGGTGATACCCGAGCTAAAAAAAAAAAAAAAAAGAAAAAGAGCCCGTTAGTCTGAAAACCTGAAAGATCGGTCTAAACAAAATTTAGGGCAAATGAATGGGCAAAATCTCGGAGGAAGTTAGCTTTGAAACACCTTGAAGGGTGCACCCAAAGTGGGGCAATTTTGAATTGCGTGTGATCAGCTACACAGGGGCAGTTTTGTTTGCATTTAGTTGGCCATACTGGGGCAAAATTTTTGAAGGATTAAGGAGAAGCTGTGTTGAAGGAAGTAGCAACGCAGACAAGGACTGAGTTATCAAGCGATTCTGGAATCAACTAAATGAGAAACAAGGTTAAACCTTTGGGCAAAATTTTCTCTCAAGGAATCGGTCAAGCAATGGTTCATCCCATTTCTTGAAAGGAGAGTTGAAAGTGAAAAACAAAGAAAAAGAAGGAAAAGAGAAGAAGAAGGAAAGAAGCAGAAGGGTCTAAGGAAGAAAAGCATGTGAATAAAGTTTAAGTGGTCAAAGCTTTCCAAAGTCGTCCTTGGTTCAAATGTTTTTAAATAAAATTTAGAAAATAAGAAAAAAAAAAAAAAAAAGAAGAAAACAAAACAAAAAAAGAAGAAAAAGATAAAAAAAAAGAAGAAAAATCCTGTTTTTCTGGGACTCGATTGCCCATTGTCTTTTAAAATTAGGACACAGATTGCCCATTGTCTTTTAAATTTCGGGTCATGATTGCCCATTGTCATTTTAAATTTCGGGCCGCAGTTGCCTATTGTCATTTAAATTTCGGAGCAATTGCCCATTGCCATTTAAATTTCGGGACCTTGATTGCCCATTGTCATTTTAAATTTCAAGGCCGATTGCCCATTGTCATTTAAATTTCAGACATGATTGCCCATTGTCTTTTAAATTTAGGTCATAGATTGCCCATTGTCATTTTAAATTTCGGAGCATGATTGCCCATTGTCTTTTAAATTTAGGTCATGATTGCCCATTGTCATTTAAATTTCAGTCATATGATTGCCCATTGCCATTTTAAATTTCAGGGAGCATAGATTGCCCATTGTCATTTAAATTTCGGGCATAGATTGCCCATTGTCTTTAAATTTAGGGCATGATTGCCCATTGTCATTTTAAATTTCGGGTCATGATTGCCCATTGTCTTTTAAATTTAGGGGCATGATTGCCCATTGTCATTTTAAATTTCGGGTCATGATTGCCCATTGTCATTTTGAATTTCAGACGCATGATTGCCCATTGTCATTTAAATTTCGGGCATGATTGCCCATTGTCTTTTAAAATTTCGGGCCACAGTTGCCCATTGTCATTTTAAATTTCGGGCCGCAGTTGCCCATTGTCATTTTAAATTTCAGCCGCAGTTGCCCATTGTCATTTAAATTTCGGGACATGATTGCCCATTGCCATTTAAATTTCGGGCATAGATTGCCCATTGCCATTTAAATTTCGGTCGTGTTGCCCATTGTCATTTTAAATTTCAGTGGAGCATGATTGCCCATTGTCATTTAAATTTCGGGCATGATTGCCCATTGTCTTTTAAATTTCAGTCATGATTGCCCATTGTCCTTTAAGTTTCGGGACTCGATTGCCCTTTGTCTTTTTTACCTTCGTTGAGCGCATTGGCTCGCTGTCATATTTACTTTTTGAGCGATCGGGCTCCTGTCTTTTAATTTCGTCTTTTACTTTTGAGCGCATCGGCTCGCTGTCATTTACTTTTTGAGCGCATCGGCTCTCTCATTAAATTCTGTCTTTTACTTTTTGAGCGCATCGGCTTTTGTCATTTAATTCTGTCTTTTAATTTCGAGCGCATCGGCTCCTGTCTTTTAATTCCTGTCTTTTACCTTTTGAGCGCATCGGCTCCTGTCTTTAAATTCCTGAGCGCATCGGCTCCACGCATTCCATGCATTTTAATCTCTGTTGAGCGCATCGGCTCCCTGCATTTTAATTTCTGTTGAGCGCATCGGCTCCATGTATTTTACTCTTTGTTGAGCGCATCGGCTCCATGCATTTTTAAATTCTGTCGAGCGCATCGGCTCCATGCATTTTACTTTCTGTCGAGCTTTTTATTGAGCGCATCGGCTCCACGCATTCCATGCATTCCATGCATTTATGTCATTTACTTTTGAGCGCACCGGCTCATTGCATTTTAACTTCCATCGTTGTTCTGTTTTATTTTGCATTTATCCTTTCATGCATTTGGGACAAAATTGGAGTTCATGTCTTTACTCGTTCTTACGACGATAATAAGAAGACCACAATTTTCTTATTATCTAATAAGAAACAAGTAAAGAGGGCAATCAGAACACCTAATTTTGACCAGGGCTTAAAAATTTAAAAAAAAAAAAAAAAAAAATAAAAAAATAAAAAAAATATAAACAATAAAAAATATAAAAATATATAAAAATATAAAAAAAACAAAAACAAAAAAAAAAAAAATACTCACTCACGTTCCCTACTAGCACCCACTAACTCCATTTTTCTTTCTTTTCTTTTTTCGCTTTGTTACTCATTTCCCACATTTTTGCACCCCACTATTTCCACGTTCTCTCTCTTTTTTTTTTTTTTCTTTTCGTTTTTGTCTCACACATAATGCTGCAACCCACTCACTCAACCTCTTTCCCGTAATTTCTGCAATCAACCGACAACCCCTCCATTATATTCTTTTCCTTCTCATTTTCTTCGACGAGGCTTGAAAACCCAAAGCCTCCATAATCCTCTGCCATCATTTTCTTCAGGAGGCTGGGCAGGCTGCAGAACCCAAACCAACTATCCACCTTTCATCTCCACCCATCTCCCTCTCCATGCACACGTAACAAGCACCCTCACCATCTTCTCATCCTCATCTCTCCAACCATTACCACCTTCTTCGCCAACTTCATCATCCTTCCATAAAACTCCATCTCCACATCCAATCTTCACCACCCAACCCCATCATTTTCTTCCACCATTCCCTCAAACCAAAAACTCACCATCATCTTTCACAACTAAAAAAAAAACAGAATCCGTTCCCCCTCAACCACCATAACCGTTAACTCACCAAAACCTCCATCAAGCTCCATTTTTTTTTTATCCTACCATTATAACAAGCACACACAGCCAAAAAAAAAAAACTCATCTTCCTCCATTGGCCACAAACAGCAAGCTCTCTCTTCAACCACCCTTCATCTCCCATCACCATCTTCAAGCAACTCACCCTTTACCACCATTGCTCACACCAGATCTGCACCCAAAAGCCTTTAGCACTACACTCATTAATAGTTGCATTAAAAAAAAAAAAAAGTAGAAGTTTTCTTCGTTCTTTGTCACTTTGAGGAGCAAAGGAAATTAAGAGAAGAGGAGTAACAAAGACTTGCGAGGAAGTTGAAGAGCAAAGAGGAAAAAAAAAATTTTTTTGGTCTCTATTTTGTTCGTTGGTAAACACCTCTGCTACTTTTTTTTTTCTTCAAACATCTCTACACTATTTTACGCATCCCGTGACTCTGTTCCCTTGATTTTCACAATAAGACCAAGGCTTGGTCTTTCCTTCCTTTGGTATATCTAATTCTGTAAGTGTTTTTATTGTTTATTATTTGTTTTATTTATTATTATTATTATTATTATTTTCTTCCGATTGGATTTGATTATTAAAGTTCGGTCATCATTTGGCATTATTGCCTTGTTTTGGACCGAGACTCTTTTGATATATATATGTATATAAAAGGTAAAGGTTTGGATTTAAAAGTCAAGACACATTTACGGTTGTCTTCCACTCATTCTTTTTTTAAGTAAAAAATAAAAAAGTAAAGTTTTTTTTGAGTTTAAAGAAAGTCATACCACTTTCACGTGGTATCTTTTTTCTTTTCTTTTTTTCTTTTTAATATATAAAAATGAAAAGGTAAAGATAAGATAAAAAAAAATGAAAATGTTTTAAAAAAAATGCAAAAATAAAAATAAAAAATCAGAAAGTAAAAAAGGAATAAAAAATAAAAAAAATGTTTTGAGTTTAATTGGTTGTGTTACTTTGAATTATTACTTGTTTGATAGTGTTTACTTAATTTAATTGTGTATTTTGTGTGATTGATAAAAAAAAAATGAAGAAAAAATAAAAAATATAAAAGTAAAAAATGTTAAAAGATAAAAAAAAAAAGAAAGTATGTTTTGTGATGTTGTGCTTTTATTTTATTTCATCATATTTACTTGGCTCATGAAAAATTATGTTTACTTGTTTGTCTTAAAATATAAAAAAAATGATAAAATAAAATCTTTTAATCCATGCAATGACCGATGACGATGATTGAATAGTGAATGCTATCTTCATTATCTTTTGGATCATAAGGGTTTATTGAGTAGCCTAGTGCTAACTTGAATCCTGTGCAAAAAAATGGATTCGCTTTCAAATAATTTTTTAATTAAAATCAATTAACCCACAGATATTTTCTAAAGAACTACGTAACTTTGAGTTCCCCATTGCACCAGGGGATACGTAGGAGCAGAATTTCATTTGTCAAGCCAAATTTAAATTTTCACAATTTTGTGGTTTTGCTTTTTAATTACAATGTTTGTAAAAAAGGGTAAAATAAATACTTTCAAAGATTGTTAAGAATTTGCACAATTGACTTAAGGTACCGTCTTATGACGGGTGCGTTAGAAGTCTTTGTGGGATTAAGTTTCCACCCTTCCCTAAGCATAACCGACTCCCGAATCCAATCTGGTTCCAAAGACCGTTTTCAAAGAGAGGTTTTCCAATTTTTCCCAATTCAAATAAAATTGGTGGCGACTCCATTTTCTCAATTTCATTTTCTAAAATCCATTCGAGTTGCTGTTTTCCCCGCCGCGATTTCTAGGTCGCGACACATTCTAACTCGACAGATTTGGCATTGGAGAAGTTTCTCTACCTTTATTACATAATGTACAGTTGATTCTATTTTGAAATTCTAATTGTTACAATTGTTCACAAGGGACCCCAAAGTTTGGGCTCAAAACTGTGGCCATCCAAGAACCAATCCGACATCATTTCTTCCATTTCAGGCATTCTAATCCAATCTAATATATCAATATACACAGACAGACATTCTAATAGCATAAACACCTAACAAGCAAAATGCAAACAAAGGGTGACCCTCAATAGGGTTCCCTCACTATCAATCACAGAGAACACAACACAAGCAAAATAGACCTAACCACAAACCCCAAAAGACTCAAACCGTGCTCTGATACCAACTAATGTAACACCCTCCTTAGGGCATCACATTTCTGACTCCCGACTCATAAT
Source organism: Ormosia semicastrata (assembly GCA_029884595.1). Classification (NCBI taxonomy): domain Eukaryota; kingdom Viridiplantae; phylum Streptophyta; class Magnoliopsida; order Fabales; family Fabaceae; genus Ormosia; species Ormosia semicastrata. The sequence goes on from JAQQTO010000047.1 coordinate 7,131,121, forward strand.
CTGAAAAGAAGTTTGCACAAAGTTTGAGTTATAAAAGATGGGTTTCAAAATTTCTTCTTTACTGAAACGTAAATTTACTGAAAATATTAGGTAATATTGAAAATCATATTTTAACTATTCATTATGCAATATTGACACCAATTAATATCACAATTTAAAGAGAAATATAAAATTAACAGACTTATTTTTTTTAACACTAGCAAACCCCATGACGGGTCCTACTTAATAGCACGGTACAATACTAACGAGAAACTTTAACATATTTATTCTTTTTTCTGTCCATCTTGATGCATCAGACTTTACTCCTTGTCTACCCAGCACATCTTCGAACTTGAGACAGCCACTTTTCAATGTTTCCATCAATCTCTGAGTATCTATCACTCGTTATGTCTAAGACAACTCATTCCTTCTATTGTATAATTTTAACAATACAGACAAAGCAAAACAATATAACAAAGAGGTGAGATCACCTACACCAATATCAACATAGCAGCACAGAGATAACACAAATAGCAATATCATACAGATAGATCATACCATAATCATGCTATCAGCATTAATCAACTATTATCATCTAATCATTTATCAGTTCAATCATCATCCAAGTACTCAAAACAATTATCATAGCCAACATTCTTCAATTAATATATCATACAGATATAAATGCTCAAATTTATGCATATGAACAAAGACTCAGTTTATCAAAAACAACTCCATGGAAGTTTTCACAACTTCAAGAAGAATGCTCTGGTTAATTGTCAGCCTTAGCCCAAAGACAATCTCCCAGTCGTTGAAAAGAATCATGTTCTTGTCGGGTATCGTCAATGCGTTGCAATAAATTGCATCGCCAAGTGGCACATGTGGTACTCGCTAAACTGTCAATGGTCGACCGCCGCGCCTCGACGCCCCCAAGATCCATCATAGACCTCACTATCAATTCTCATTCCCTCTTCAACCACAAGGGCCATAATAGCTATTAGCTATATTTTATACAATGCACAAATATATCAGTGCAAGTCCAACCCCAAAGGGCCGAATCTTTTCAATTTCATTTGTTCAATGTAATCATATGCTTCAATGCATATTTTTCTAATGCACGTATAATGCACCAAATCCAATCACAGACATATCTTTCCAATGCATGTATAATGCACTAAATGCCAATCACAGGCAAAACATGTCATTTTCTCACACAGCATCCATATACTGGTTCTACAGTATTTATACTATATTTTCAATAGGAAAATCATATTATCACATTTTCATAGTTATAAAACTCTTTCGTCGTGTTTTCACAAAATTGCGCAATATTTCCATTTCATTTTCATAATTCCAACACGTTTCTGTTACGTTTTCACAATACTGCAACTCTTCTGTTGCACCTTTAAATCGCACATTAAATTTTTTAACATTTTTCTCAATCGCATAAAAATATACGTTACTCAAATCGCGTAATGATTTTTCATAGTTTTCAAAATTGCGTAACTTAAAAATCATTCTTTTAAGTCGCATAAAACATTTTCCATCATTCTCAAAATATTTAAAATTCTTTCCAAATCACATAATGATTTTTCATCATTTTCACAATCACGTACTTTAAAAATTATGTTTTTAAGATACGTAAATAATTTTTTTCACCACAATTCTATTACAACAAATATTTCTCATTTCTTCAAAAAATTCCATTTCCATTTTTCTCAAAATAATATGACTTTATACTTTATTTAACATATTTTCTTTACTCAAGAAAATCTTTTTCCACATTTCTTTACTCAAGAAATCATTTTTCAAAATATAATTCACAAAATCACTTTTCATTGATATAAATCAACGTTTTAAAACTTAACATTTTCTAACGTACTTCAAAAATCGAAAATAAGTTATACGTTAGTAAATTTTCAAAATACCATTATATTCTCCATTTTTCTCAAATCATTTCCAAATCAACCTTCCTCAAAATAATATAATTTTCTACTTCATTTAATATATCTTCTTACTCAAGAAAATCATTTTTCACAGTATATTCCATGATTCACAATTCCATTGAATTAAATCAATGTTTCTAACTTTAAAAATTACTAACGCTTTCCAAAATCCAACGGATGAGTTACACGTTAGAAAATACCAAATCACTATTGTATTCTTCATTTTTTTAAAATCAATTTTAACAAAAATAAATTCTTTTTTAAAATAAATTGAGGCTCACTTGCAACCTCTCTTTTCCATTTACATAAAAATTCATTTCTCAAGTGCTAAAATACTCTGATTTCCTTTTCAAATTTCTTGTTTTAAATTAATTATATTTTTACTTGGAAAATTACTTTGTTTCATCAAAATCAATGCATTAAAATTTTATTTTCAAAGCCGAAATACCGATGGTTATAAAAAAAATAAACCCATTTGTTCAAATCCTTTTTCACTTTCTTTACAAATCCTTTTTTCACTTTCTTTGCAAATCCTTAAAATCAATGTTTGCCCGTTTCATTCAAAACTCATATTTAGAAAAACACTTAGGATCTTTTTACACAAAATAAATCAATAAAAATTTCTCAAAGACCGTATTCTTGTTCTCTTGAAAAAATAAACCCTTTGTTTATTTTCCATACTCTTCAAATCATCCATTTTTATTTTTCATGAAAATATTAATTTGTGAACACCTATTTTGAGGTGTCTTGGCCGAAATTCACTAAGTTCTAGGAACCAAAAATTAATTCCCTTATTCTTGAAAAATTTCAACATGAACTCAAATCAAGGGCATCAAAAACTGAACCCTCTCCTTTGGCTATTGGAGCCAAAAATTGAATTCCTTTTCATCACCACATCATGACATACACATATATATATTTCATCATAAATACTATAAGCATGCCATATACTTATCATGCATAATATAAACATATCATCAAAGCCATAAAATCATACAAAGCATATCAAGTATAAGCAAATAAATCAAAGCTCATAAACACACATAAATTATTACATGACCATGGATTGGAATCCTCACTTGGATTCACCATCCATCAAATATAAGATCATCTCTCACCACCATACTTGGTTGGTGAAATGAATCTCCCTCTTACCTCTTGAAGACAAGCTTTTCAAGCTCTCCTCCTTCTCCTTAATTTTCGTGTGGCTCACAACAATTCCTAACAATTCTAAAATAATTAGTAAAATCACAAATAAAGCTTAATAATAACAAACCATGGAACAAACATGGCTTAGAAAATCATAAACATGAATTTAAACCATAGAAATCAAAGTTTACCTCCAAGGAAGTAAGCTAAAAGTGGGATTTTGAAGCACTTAGAGTGTGATTTTGGAAAAACTTTCTAAATGGAAAGTGTTTAGAATGTTGTTTAGCTTTAGGAAATGATGTGAGTGAAAATTATAGGTGAGTGATAGTATATTTGGTGGTGGAGGCCGAACCAAATGGAGAGAAAAGGAAGAAAAATGGTGCTTTGGTTCTTGGAATTTTTGAGAGAAAGTGTTGTAAGCTTTTTGATGAAAGAGAAAATGAAATTGTGAGAGTGAATATGGGTGGGCTGCTGCTACCGTGAACGAGTAGGAAATTTTAGGAGATTTGCATGAAGGAAATATCTCATTTTGAGTGCACATGCTTTTCCACATGACTTATGTCATCTACTTGCCTTTCAAGGCTTTATGGATTGTTCAAGAATCATGTAGAATTCTCCTCCAAGCTGCTGTATGGCCATGAGTTTCAAGGGCATTTAGGGACTTTAATTTGTTTTAATTCAAGTCTAATTACTTGCTAATCAAATAGCTAATTAATTATGTTTAGTTTCCTAACCAATCTTAATTAATTATCCAACTATATAACTAATTAATTAAACATATTATTACATATATTATAACCTCTAATTAAAATTAGGATATCTAATTAAGAATTAAATTATAACAATTTAACATTTAATTTAGTTTACTTAACTTATTAATTAGGCCATTAGATTAACCAAATTAGGATTAATTAGTTACTAATCAAATTCAAGCTACTATTGTTGACTTCATCTTTTTCTTTCGCCTAAAAAGCCTATTCAAAGTTGTCTCCCTTCTCCTTTGCATCTCCAAACCGTCCCCCCTTCCATGCTTCATAAAATGTGACAAATTTCATAGCCATCATCCTAAGCCATCATAACCCTTGATTAAAAGAATGGTTTGGATTAAAATAGCTATTAGGTTTAGGTTATAGATGAAAGACTTTATTTGAGCCATTGGATCATTTTTGGCTTGCAATCCTAACCATTGAATGTGTCTCCAAAATGAAGGGTCAAGATTACACCTTCAAACTTTACATTGAAGGGTCTAAAATGGTTGCAGTCATTTTTGATGACCAATTCTCCACCATTGATCTAAATCCAAATCCAATGGTCATTAATGATCCATCTCCACCATTGATTAAATCTATATCCAAGGGTTGATAATGGTCATAGTCATTTATAAGACTAAATCTCTACCCTTGATTTAATTTCCATCCAACGGTTATAATTGATCTTATTCACTTTTAAGATCAAATCTCCACCATTGATTAAATCAAGATTAAATCTCCAACGGTGATTAAATCGATAGTGGATATCCAAACCACCAATGTTGACTTAACAGTATAGAATTTTATTTTTATCTGTTATAACCCCACGAAAGAATATATTTACTGTATTTTTATTGTCCAATAATTAGATACAGTACAAAATACAGTAAAAGAAAATTATTAAAATTGTTTCCAGATTAAGGTTTAGTAAGATCCCCTGTCTCCATCTAAACAGTACAAATTTTTCTATTCGTAAAATTTTTTTTCACTTTGCGGGACACCACCTGGGCCTCATACAGTAAAAAAATTCATAATCATCTACAAAAATCATAAATATTAGAAAACACACATATATCAAATCAGATCACGTAAAATAATTAAAATATAATGGTAAAAATTAAATTACGTAAAGTTTTCCCCGACCCGAAAATTTTTATTTTCCTGACACGGAGTAAATCACTCAAAACGATCAAATACGCTGACGGAATAATCAAAATAATTTTAGAGCATCCAAAAATTACTAAACAGTAAAATTCTGTTAACTGTCAAAATTACTGTTTAAGAGATAGAAAATTTTGGGGTGTTACATTGTAAACTTGCTTGATTGTGATTATGTGACTACATGTTGGTTTGGAATGAGTTTTGTTGATTTTTGGTTGAACCATGGTTGCGGGTCATGGTGCGTTCTTGCACCATAGGATTGATTTTTATAAGGCTATCATGTTGTTGTTGCTTAATTATAAATAATTGAGTTATTTCGATGCTAAATTGGATGAGTGGATTTTGGGGGTGATGTTCTCAGACTCATGAGGGTTTAAGGGTGGAGATGAAAATTTGTACTTACATGCTTCTTGATTAATCACTTCTTAATGAGACTAAGTTAATTTCAGTTAAATTGAATTATTGGATATTTAGGTAGTTAAGGTGAAGCTTGGCCGAGAGCTATGTGAGGGAATTCAATGATAATTATGATAATTAGGATAAGGTGGAAGAGTGAAAGTTGATTAGTGAGGAATGGACTTAGCTTTAATTGATAAAATGAGTTGAATTGGATAAAATTGGGTTTTGACCATAACATAGGCTGTGACCTATACTTAGGTTACTAAGCTTAATTTGATAGTTAAAATCCCTAATTGAAAGCTAATTATATGAGTTATTAGATTAATTGAGTTTAACCTTAACCATTTGGGATCAATTAAAGTGCTTATGGGTAAATTGAGAGAATTATAGTAAGGTGCGTCTTAATTTTAGTAATAAAGTATGAATTACAAATTAAGTGAGACTTGACGTTGGCAAGGAGGTATGTAACATGAGTTTTTACATGTATTGTGGTGCTTGGTCATGGGCCATGGTGCACCTTTATTAATGATTATATTGTTTTAGTTTACTTGTTGATGAAAGATTAAGCAAAATGCATGAGGTATGGATTGCCTTGAAGTTTGATTGAGCATTATAATGCCTTTGTGATTGGAAATCGATAGATTGACATTTATGATGTGGTAAAGCTATGCTTATGAAATTTTATGAGATGTTCACATCATGATATTGGCATGCTCATGAGGCATATGTGATGCATTGAGAAATTATGCTCCTTTACTTGTTAAAGTTGAGTCAGTAATGAAATGACATGTTGTATATGCATCCTTAAAGTGCTCAGTAATTAAAGGATGTGGAAATGATCCTCGTATTTGGGTGTGATCATAATGTGTTATTCCCTTATTGTTGAGCAAATTATAGGCGAGGCCATTTTGTTAGGGATAGGACTATGTGATGAAGTGACTGTCACGTATAAGATGAACTCATGCTTGATAAGCAGACTATCACCCATTGGTAGTGTGAGGATATAACATTTCCCTCCCTACTTATTTAAGATTAGGATAGGTTATGAAAGACAGATAAATTAAATGAGCATTAAAAGACATTTGCATTGGCATCTGTGTGACATATGACATCATTTGTCAATAATCTATTATTATTGTTAGTGTACTGTTGATATCTATGAACATTTTGGAGTTGTCTGGATGCTTTTGGCCATATTTTGTGTGGATTTTGAGTGGATTTGACTTCTTTGTGGAGACTTTGTTGGATTCTACTTGCTTCTGGCTTGTATTGTTAGTATCCCATTTTATTCTGTGAAGTTACTATGATGCTTGTATATTGATATAAATGTTAAAATGAACATTTGCCTCAAGGAATAATAATTGTTCTGGCGTTTGCCACTTTTCTGTAAATTTCTATAAACTTTTGCAAAAACCCCAAAACAGCTGAAACTATCATGATGACACTTTGTATATTAGAATTACAGGGAATTTTTAGAATTCTCACCTCACTGTTTATTTCTATGGTATTCCAGCGCCTGACACCTTTACCACTTAAAGATGCCATTACTGACCATTTATCGGGAGCCTACTGAGAGCTAGTTGGTGTATAACCCTGAGACTGACACTTATACAGTCAACATGAATGTGAGGTTGTATATGAGTTACTCTTTTGGGGTTATCATCCTCTTTCCTCACTTCTGATTCTGATTTCATTTGACAGACTGCTACTAGTTTACTTTTGCGATAGGCATACTATAAGATGTGATTCTTTTTAATTATTATTGTGTACCATATTTGTGTATGGATGTATATTGATGCAGATATCGACAAGTGCATCGAATCGACAAAAGTAATAAAAAGTGAGTAGAGTATCGTCCTACGAGGATTAAGTTATTAATTACTAAATTAACTGAAAATAATACTATTTAAGCTAACAAAAAGAGAGTTGGTAAAAATTAAATTAAAAAGAAAAATAAAAATCAGCAAACAATAAATCAAAGGGGTGAAAAACAATAATGTTAAAGCGTTAGGGTTCAGATTTCACTTGAACTCTTTAGATGCACACTTAAATATTGGTTTAACTATGTTCTATTTCAATGATTTATGGTCAATTCCCAAAATTAATTAATACCCAATCCCTTGGTATATTAATCCTCTTACGCTGATTGAAATTAACTAATCCCTTAGTCTAACCCCAATTAGAAAGGCATTATCAAGAACGAGGGAATTAAAAGAAAGACCACATAACTTACAACGTCTATTCCTAACGATTGCAGAAGTTATGGTGTTTATCACAAGTTCTAGGTTCATGCAAATTTTTTCAAATCATACATAAACCCAAAAGATTATTCCCAAATTGGCCAGATTTAGAAAAGCATTAAGAATAGAGATAAACACGTAAATCATGAAATAGAAACATAAATTAAACCTATAAAAGAAAGTTACATCATCTAAGAACAAGATCCATCATCCCCCTAATAATGGGAAATTAGTTACACATGGAAAAAGAAGAATACAAAGGAAAGAATATGACAAACTCCATTGTAGAAAGGTGGAAAGGTTGAAGAAAATCTCTAATCTTCAACCCTAATTGTGCCCACACCACATTAGGGTTTGTGCCTCTTAACGTCTATTGCCTTCTCTCCAAGTGTCTAAGAGTGTGTAAAAAGTGTCAAAGAGTGTGAAGAGTTTGACAAAACTTTCTTTTTTATAAGAAATTCACGCTGCTGTTACGCGTTCAGCGCTCAGGCGCTCATCTTTCAGCGCTCAGGCGCTGGCCCACTAAAAGCGCTCCTTGTTCAGTGCTCAGGCACTGGCCCACTAAAATAGGAAGCGCTCAAGCGGTGAGGGCCCAACGCTCAAGCGCTGGGCTTCTGAATTATTTTCTTTTCTTTTTTCTGCTTCTTTAAATGCCCAGTCTTCTCCATGTGTAATTACCTATAAAAACACACAATTAAAATATAATTTAAAATAACAAAAAATAAAAGAAACTTGAGAACAAACTCAATCAAAAAGATTAAAAGAGAATGAAAACCCAAGACTTTGAACCGTAAAAATATGAATTTTTGTAGGTTCATCACTCCCCCAAACTTAAGCTTTTGCTTGTCCTCAAGTAAAAGAAAAACAAAACAAAATAAAACAAACTAAAACTCAAAATAGACTCAAACATGGCAATACCGGGTATCAAAAATCATTCATATCCTTAAAAATTAATTCACAATCTAATTTCAAAGTGTCACACATGAACAATCCAATTATCACATTGTCTCTCACATGCAACTCTTATGCACAAATGACTTCCCAAAAATATGAATGAAAAACCCAATCTCCTCATAGAGTACAAGCCCAAATGAGTTTATAAAACTTCAAATGCACATCAAACCCACATCCATAGGGTTATTTTTCATCTCTCTCTCCACTAATGTAAACAACACACAATCAAATATCAAAAGGGTCTTTAAAAGCTTGTAATGTAAGGCCAAGGATATTGGTTAAGAAAGAAGTGGTAGGATAATGAAAGCAAAAGTTGAGATACAAAATCATGCAAATTTCAAAATTCAAGCTTCAAAATATAAGACAAATGCAAAACGGAGCATAAGAAACAACACAACATTCACTTTTTTTTCCTTCTTTTCTCTTTTTTTTTTCTTTTTCAACAATTTCCACCCCAAACTTATATCTTTGTAATACTTTGGGTGAACTTTCTTCTTTTTCTTTTCTTTTTCTTCTTTTTTCTTTTTTTTTTTGAAATTTTTCAGCTCCACAAAACTTCATGCACAAAAATAACAAAGAATTGAATAATAAAATAATACAAAATATGCACTCAACAGAGGTTATGTAAAAGAGAGAATTTTTTTTTCATATGGGTATGGGAAAAGGAAAATATGGGTAAAAGAAAAAAAATAGAGGTCAAACAATAACAAAGCTGTAAAAGGGACCTATGGATAAACTGTGTATACAGGTTAGCTTGAAAGGCTCAAACGGTCCAAAGAAGGCCCTTATCATTTCCTTAATCATGCACTGCCTAGGATTTCGCCTCAAGAGAGAATCAAACAACTTCTAGATGCAAATCATCCACACACATGCAATCCTATAAACTTTCTCTAAGCTTGACATGCATGTATAATCCAAGGTCTATCAATCATAAAGATGGGAAGAACATCCATATACAATTGAAACAATAGAGATAAATGCAACTCATAAATTCTCATGTGCTATCCCAAGAAATCAAATCAATCCACAATTCAAACAATCATTGGATATTCAAATCAGCACACTAGCATGCACAAAATGACTCAAAAGACAATAGGAGTGATGATGGTAAAATAAAATCAATAAAAACAAATAACAAAATGAATTAAATGCAAGAAAGAAAAAGAAAAACTCTTTTTGGTGACCGACAACTATATACATCCCCCTACAAAGGCTCCGAACTCGGGAGACACCTAAGCCGACTCAACATTAGCAAACTTCAAAACAAAGGAAAAAAATGTTAGTCAATAAAATAAGAAACTAAGAAAATAAGAAAATAAAAATAAAAATAAAAATAAAAATAAAAGAGAAAAGAGAGAAAATTTGGGTTGCCTCCCAAAAAGCGCTTGTTTAACGTCATTAGCTCGACGTTGCCTTTTATTCATCAAGGTGGCTTGAAGCAAGAGAAGTAGGATGACATTTTTCTTTTATCAGCTCGTTGCCTCCATACTCTGTCACTGCCTTTAGAATCAATCTGCAATACATTAATGGAAGCTGGAGTTCTACTTACTTGTCCAGAAGACACCTTAGCATTTGAAATCTCATCAGGCTATAGAGGTCTCAATTTTTCAACAGGAAAAAGATTAGCTTGCAATGAACCATGGAAAATGGGAGGACCTTTCTCTGTCTCAGCAATCTCAAATATAGGAGGACCTTTTTCCTTTTCATCAACAATCTTAGGAGTGAGCAGATCCGCATTCATGGACAAAGAAGAATTTTTACCATCAAACCCCTTTTGAAATGTACCTTGAAAGCAATTAACAGGGGCATATAGATCTGATATTGGGGCAGACTTATTAGAAATATTTATAGTCACTTGATCTCCATCTACCCTCAAAATAAGTCTCCTCTAGGGACATCAATCAACACTCCTGATGTTGCTAGGAATGGTCTCCCCAGAATTAACGGGATATCAGCATCCTCGTCTATATCCAAAACTACAAAGTCAACTGGGAAAATAAATTTATCAACCTTCACTAGCAAATCTTCCATAATACCGTGCGGATGTCTGACTGATCGATCTGCTAATTGAAGAGAAACCATTGTAGGCTTAACTTTATCAGTTCCCAACTTGCGCAAGATAGACAATGGCATCAAGTTGATACTAGCCCCTAAGTCACATAGAGCTTTCTCAATAGTCAGCTTTCCAATGGTGCAAGAAATAGTGAAACTACCTGGATCTTTCAATTTTGTTGGTAGTTTTCTCTGAATAATGGCACTACACTCCTCAGTAAGTGCTACAGTCTCATCTTCTTCCAACTTCCTCTTCTTTGATAGCAAGTCCTTCATGAATTTTGCATAGGAGGGCATCTGCTCAAGTGCCTCAACTAAAGGAATGTTTATCTGTAGCTTCTTAAAGACTTCTAAGAACTTGGAGAATTACTTTTCTTGAATCTCCTTCCTGAATCTTTGAGGATATGAAAGTTTAGCATACAATGAAGGATCAACTATTTTCTTCTCACATTCCTTCTTCTTCCTCTGCCACTTTGGTTGCTGCTCTTTAGCTTCAACTTTTTTACCATTATCTTGAGACAAAACCTCTTCAATCGGAACCTCAGTACTTTCACTCTGATTTCCTGCAGAACCAGATGCTTCATTCTTGTCTTTCAAAGTCTTGCCACTTCTCAATATAATTGCATGACATTGCTCCTTTGGATTGACGACAGTATCACTCGAAAAAGTGCCTAGAGGTCTCTTTTGAAGCTGTTTTGCTATTTGCCCCACTTGATTCTCAAGACTTCTAATAGCCGCCTTATGATTCTTAAAATTAGTTCTTGATTCCTCCATAAAAACTAAAGTCTGTTGCACAAAATCAGAGGTTTGCAGAGAAAGTTTCTCCATTGCAATCTCAAGAGGAGACTTCTGTTCGGGCTGAGCATTCAATGGTACAGCTTGATTCTTCCAAGAGAAATTAGGATGATTCCTCCAGCCTGAATTATAAGTATTAGAATAAGGATTACCTTGTGGCCTTGAAGGATTACCCATATAGTTCACCTGCTCTGAAATATTGACACCTGAATTCCCTACCTCACATTAACCATTGACATGGTTACCTCCACAAAAATCGCAAGTCAGACCTTGATGATTAATTGCATTTACCTGTAAATTACAACTTGCTTAGTAAGGTTGACAATGTGTTGCATCATAGTCTGATTATGTGCAAGTATAATATCAACAATACTAAGCTCCAACATTCCTTATTTAATTGCTGCTCTTCCACTAGGCAATTGATATTCATTGGTCGCCATGATCTCAAATAGTTCTTGAGCTTCTTCAGAAGTTTTATTATTTAAGGATCCGCCTGCAGATGCATCTATCATAAGTCTTGTGGAATGATTCAAACCATTGTAAAATATCTGCACCTGCTGCCAAACCTCAAATGCATGGTGAGGACACCTCCTTAGTAGCTCCTTGAATCTCTCCCATGTTTCATAAAGAGATTCTCCTTGATTTTGAGTGAAACAAGCAATTTCACCCCTCATCTTCACAAATACTGATGGAGGAAAGTATCGAGTTAAAAATTTACTAATCAGATCCTCCCAAGTAGAAATGCTCCCTTGTGGCTGGGCTTGTAGCTAGCTCTTTGCTTTGTCTCTGAGAGAAAATGGGAACAGTCGTAATCTAATGGCATCATCAGTAACACCATTATACTTAATAGTATTGCAGAGCTGCAAGAAATTTGCAATGTGTAAGTTTGGATCTTCTGCTTGACCTTCCCTGAATTGATTCTACTGCACCAGTTGTAGAAGTGCTGGTTTAATCTCAAAATTATTGGCCTGAATAGCAGGACACACAATACTGGTAGAAATATTCTTAGCAGATGGGGTAGCATAGTTAGCCAAGGTACGTCTTTGCTCTGCAGTTACAACAATTTCTGCCATCTTTGCTTCTACTTCTTCAAGCCTCTTCCTCTCTCTAGCTATTTTCCTGTTTGCTCTAACTGTTCTCTCTATCTCTGGATCAAAAAGTAATTTTTCTGACTCTAGAGAACCTTGCATAAACGAACAAACAAACCAACCAGAGTGAAGTAAAGAAGGAAATTAAAAATAAAAATAAAATAAAATAAAATAAAAATAAATGACTAATAAAAAAAATAAAGAAAATAAAAATAAAAGAAACAAATTAAAAAGAAAATTAAATGAAGAAAAATGAAATTAAATAAGAAAAATAATTATCTATAAATAAAAGAAAATTTAAAGAAAAAAAAAAAATAAAAATAAAAATAAAATAAAAATAAAAATAAACAATTAAAAATAAAATTAAACAATTAAAAAATACTTAAATTAGTGTCTTTTCAACTACTATTTAATATTAATAATAATAATCCCCGGCAACGGCGCCAAAAACTTGATGCAGATATCGGCAAGTGCATAGAATCGACAAAAGTAATAAAAAGTGAGTAGAGTATCGTCCTACGAGGATTAAGTTATTAATTATTAAATTAACTGAAAATAATACTATTTAAGCTAACAAAAAGAGAGTTGGTAAAAATTAAATTAAAAAGAAAAATAAAAATCAGCAAACAATAAATCAAAGGGGTGAAAAATAATAATGTTAAAGCGTTAGGGTTCAGATTTCACTTGAACTCTTTAGATGCACACTCAAATATTGGTTTAACTATGTTCTATTTCAATGATTTATGGTTAATTCTCAAAATTAATTAATACCCAATCCCTTGGTATATTGATCCTCTTACGCTGATTGAAATTAACTAATCCCTTAGTCTAACCTCAATTAGAAAGGCATTATCAAGAATGAGGGAATTAAAAGAAAGACCACATAACTCACAACGTCTATTCCTAGCGATTGTAGAAGTTATGGTGTTTATCACAAGTTCTAGGTTCATGCAAATTTTCCCAAATCATACATAAACCCAAAAGATCATTCCCAAATTGACCAGATTTAGAAAAGCATTAAGAATAGAGATAAACACGTAAATCATGAAATAGAAACATAAATTAAACATATAAAAGAAAGTTACATCATCCAAGAACAAGATCCATCATCCCCCTAACCATGGAAAATTAGTTACACATGGAAAAAGAAGAACACAAAGGAAAGAATATGACAAACTCCATTGTAGAAAGGTGGAAAGGTTGAAAAAAATCTCTAATCTTTAATCCTAATTGTGCCCACACCACATTAGGGTTTGTGCCTCTTAACGTCTATTGCCTTCTCTCCAAGTGTCTAAGAGTGTGTAAAAAGTGTTAAAGAGTGTGAAAAGTTTGACAAAACTTTCTTTTTTATAAGAAATTTACGCTGCTATTGCGCGTTCAGTGCTCAGGCGCTCATCTTTCAGCGCTCAGGCGCTAGCCCACTAAAAGCGCTCCTTGTTCAGCACTCAGGCGTTGGCCCACTAAAATAGGAATCCTCCAGCGCAAGTTGCGCGCTCAAGCGGTGAGGGCCCAGCTCTTAAGCGCTGGGCTTCTGAATTATTTTCTTTTCTTTTTTCTGCTTCTTTAAATGCCCAGTCTTCTCCATGTGCAATTACCTATAAAAACACACAATTAAAATATAATTTAAAATAACAAAAAATAAAAGAAACTTGAGAACAAACTCAATAAAAAAGATTAAAAGAGAATGAAAATCCAAGACTTTGAACCGTAAAAATATGAATTTTTACAAGTTCATCATATATTAAGCATATATATGCCTATCAACTTACTCATATAGATGCTCTAACTCTAACTCTGATGTAGTATGATGTAGTTCGACTATATAGGGCACTGATGTCCTTAACTTTACTTTATTTTGTTGCTTGTATGTATGCGCTTGAGGCCTAAATGGATTGTGATGTAGTATAAGTACTGATGACTGCACATTAGATATATCAATATATAATGATGAATCAATTTCTATGTGCTTTTGAATTAGTATTTTGACTAATGATTGTGATCCGCGTAGTATAGAATTGATTGCTAGAGTTCTTCCAATGAGAACTCACTTGCACTAAACAAATATAATAATGGGTTGGTAATTAAGAGCTTGGATTATTCTTGGGTCCATCACAATCTGATGGGGATAGCCTTTGTGGTCAGTACTTCTAATGTCACCTGTAACATCCTTTATGATGACTGCCTATGTGAATAATAGTATTAGAGAAGATAAGTTAGTTTTTTTTGATAGCTTTGTAAGATTGGAACATAGAAGGAATAAAAGAAAATAATCATTGATTAAAACACATGTGTAGCAAATACCTACAATAAAAAACAAAGAAACAAGCTTAAGCTAGGCATGGAAGAGAAATAACCAAATGATTTGTTTAATTACCTGATGCCACTAAGTAAATATTAAAATACTTTGTCTTAGAAGATTCTAGAATAAATTAAGATTTACCTTAAGTAAGTTAGTAACCAAAGATTAATGAATTAGATGGATACCAAATGAAAGAAAATAAAATTTACCTAGTTTTAGTCACTAAGAAGCCACAAATTTACCAGCATCATAAGCATCATGTTTTAGTTACCATGGTAAGGAAGCAATAAAGTAACTAACTTAAACAACATGTGCATAAAAACAAAAGAATAAAATAAGGTAGCTTGTCTTAGTAATCAAGTAAGAAAATTCTAGAAACCATAATTAACCTCTTGTAAATTAGGAGCTTAGGATTTAAAATGAAAATTACCACCCATGTGTGCACATAGGCATGACACATAGGAGAAGTCAAATAAAATTAATTAAACCTATACTCTTCTAATTACCTCATGTAAAATACATTGCTACCACCATAAGTAAAGAATAAAATAATAATTTACCTAAGTAAATATCTAACTAACAACCAATGAATGAAAATTGATAGCAAATTCTTAGTCCTTTAAATAGATAAAAACTTTTTTCATTGACCAAAAACTTGTTAGACCATTTGTACCGCAAGTGCATGGGTCTCAAGTAATACAGATACAGAGTATAAGTTTGTTCCTACGAGGATAAAGGCTTCCATAACTAAGTAACAACCAATAACTTAATCAATTCTATTCAAGAACATAAAAATAGAGAAAAACAAATAAACTAAATCTAAACTGCAAAAGCAATAAAGATAATGGTTTAGAGATCTAGGGAATCCTTCTTCACATTCTATTTCATACTAATGACATGCAAACCTTACAAGCAACATCAATGAATTGTTAAGTTAGCTTGAGAATCTGATTTAGTTAAAAGCCTATGTCTAGGTCAATCAACCATAGTTTCATTTACCTAATTCACTAAGTTTCCTTGAGAACTAATGCAAACTCCACTCATGAACGATCTTCTCAAACACACACTATACATGACTAAAATGTATATTTCTATCTAGTTAGTAAATCAACTTATCCAAGCCAATTGAATTCATCGAACATGCATTAACCATACATATGATCCAAAATCCAAATTCCTATGTCTAGGTTCATCAAACTTCAACAAATCAATCAAAAGCTGATCAAACCTTCAAAAGCATTAGGGACTATATGATTGAACATAACTAAACATCAATATATACTCAAAGGATTACAAATTCATCAATATTCATACAAAGATCTAAAGTATCCCTAAATACAGCTCAGCTAATCCATGAATACAAAATACAACTCAAAAACTATGCCCAAATGATAAAGAAGAGAGAAAAGAGAAAGGAGAAGAGAGGAAACTCATTAAGTGTGATAATTGAAGCTTGAATCATCATCCAAAAGGAAGATGACCTCCATCCTTGCCTGCTTAGGCTTCCTCAGCCTCCAACACAGTAAACCTAGCCGCAACTTCTCTAAAACCTAAAAACTCTTAACCTAAAATCTAATAAAACCTATTTATAGGAGTAGAAAAATAGAGGATGCCGCAATGTTAAACACGCCACATCGCGGTGCGCATACTATTAGGTCACTAACGCTTGAGGCATTGAATCTTCATATTGCTGCGCCTTGGCCTTGAGTATTTTCTATTGATGTAGGGGATGCACCACGTCGCGACGCTAACATGCCCATATCACGGTTGTTTGGAGCCCTTCCTAATATAGAGAAAACACAAAATCAGTAACAAATACAAATCCACTTAATCTCATATCAAATACACACAGTTTGCTCAATATCACATAGGAAGACGTCAGAATTAGAATATGACAAATATAAGCACAAAACCTTCCAAATATGCATCATAAACAATGACTAAGCATTCTTTACAGCATATAGATAGGGCACCAATAACTACATTTTATGGAGTTATCAGAAATTCTCTAACTTAAGACACTTCCTCCTACTCTCTATATATAGGGTGCGGCCTCACCCCCGCCCCCACACACACCTCACTTCATTAATCTCATTAGAATCACTCTTAAGAGCTAAAAGTGAGAGAGGGCCAAGAACTAGGTAGAGGAGAGGAATTGTGAAGTTTGGATTCTTGATTTGGAGATTGGAAGCTTGAAGCTAGGAGCAACCTTACCTTTTCCTCACCATTTCTACAAGCTCACAAAGAGGTAGGGGGACAACCTTCTAAACCTTATGCCATCTTATATTTTAGTTCATGGAGTCTTAAAGCTACTATTTTGTTAATTTTAAACATGTTAAAATCTTATTTTTGTAGGTTAAGGGCTAAAATCCAAGTTAAAAAATTTGTTTCATGTGAATCTAGTATGGAAGGGATGTTTCTAGTTACTGTTTTATTGAGTTAATCATGCATATATGTTTCTATTTTTGGGTATAGGTGCTGGAATCCGAGATTGAACTTGTATGATGCAAAGAATTTGTTTCATGCTGGCTCTTTATCTTAGCTCATGGCTATATGGGTCTTGATATTGGTCATTTCTTAATATTGACTTTGGTAATGCATGCATGGTTGATTAATGAAGTCTTGTTTAGAAATTTTGGTTGAGGGCCATTCAGCCATGAAGAGAAAAATGATATGGTAATTAAATTTCTTTAGTTTGAAGCCGTAGAAGAACTTGAGATTCATCTTTGATGTGAATGGGTGATGTCTCTTTGGTTACTTTGTTAATTTGTTAGCAATGTATGATAAATAATGAAGACACAAAATTGAAGATTCTTGTGCTACTTGGGCATGAAAAATTGTAACCTAGGCTAGGAGGGATTTCAATTTTGAAGCTTGATCTTTTAAGGGAATTGATGGATTAGTGAATTAAAACATGTTAAGAATACATAGGTATCTTAAAAAGTAGAAGAAATGAAGCTTAAAACAAATAAAATTCTTACTTAAGGTTTATGCTAGTTTTGGCCAAGGTAGGGAGAGAATGGGAGAAGACCTTTCATATTTCTATTATTCTCAATTTTAAATTAAAGGTTGGATACTAATTAACTAGGGATGTTTTAGAGGTTAGAAACAATAAGCATGTATTGGTTGGTTTTTGGAGTTATAAGAAAAAGTAGGAGAGCTAAGAAAAAGTAGCATTTATTGTAAAGTAGCTTTTTAGGATGAGTGAATAGGATGAGCTTAAGGAAAAAACAAAGGAATGATTATTCCTTTTAATCACACAAACCTTAATACTAGATATCTAGAGAAGAAGAGCATGAGCTCTTACACATTAGACACTTGGCCAATGCTAATGATAAAATTAAGAAATTAAAAGATTTGTTGTTTTAATTAGTAAAAAATAGTCTTATATAATTTTTTATAGGGCATTCAGCCATAGCAAGAAAAGGAAGAGATAATGGTTTTAAATTAGGAAGAAATGAATCTTAATAAATGAAATTAACTTGGACTTAGGAACATAGAGGCCATTCGACCATTAGGAAATTAATTAGGCCATTGATCTCATTATGAAGTAGTACATGTTTATCTATAATCTGGAATGCTTGATTGATTATTATAAGTTGTTGTTTATACATGCTGCATGTGACCTTGAGCATGCAATGGATGATTGATATTGGTCATGACATGTTTTTATATGACTACACTTGCATTGAATGGTATGATGCATGAAAAATGATTATCTCTAAAGGACATGATAATTAAAGTGGAGAGACCCAATGAGATTGCCTCTGTATGGGTAGAGAAGGCCTCAAATATGATCCTCAGTAAGGGAGGTGATCCATAAAGATGTCCATGTACCCATAAAAAAGAGAAAAGAGAATGTCGGGGGGACGCCCTTGACCAGAAAGTGAGTTCACGACCTTGCACATGTGACTAGAGAAAAGAAAGAGAATGAGGCTCATCTCCAGAATAAAAGGAAGGAGAGATAAAAAGGATTACAAGAGAACTAAACCGATCGTGCATTATGATATATATCTCATTATATGTATGTTTGCCTAAATTTTGTATGAATTGATGCGTTGCTCTCTTGAATTTAAATTATGATACACTTGAGGTGATTTTGTAAAAATGAAAAATGTTTTCTACATTCCAACATAGTTGGAAGTATTATAATTCAAAATGAGATTTTATGTAGGATTTCCTTACTTATTGAGAATTTATGATTCTCACCCGCTTAGTCTAATATTTCCAGATAGCCAACAATGAAGATGTCTGTCATCATAGTTACCATGAAGATTCACTATACCTAGGTTTATATCCCAGAGTTTGATGATTTTGTTCGACTAGTAGTTACCTTTATTATTCATTCTATTGACTAGTAGTTATGATGTAGTTGTAGCACCTAACATGAGCTAAATTTGCCTTTTTGAGATTGCACCACTAAGGAGGGTTAGTTGTGTTGTTAAACCCTTTATTTTGTATATGGTGTATATGTGCCAGAGCTTGTGGTGCTTCATTCTAGGAAGGTGCTACCAGTTTATTTTATCTGCCAGTAGATCTTGGATATGTTGACTTTTGTATGAATTGATGGTTATGATGTATGTCAGTACTCTTTAAATTATTATGTTAGTTTTTATGCAACCCGACTAGTGTATATTTGAAGCACACAGTATAGGAATGAATACAAATAAAATAAGATTTCTCTTATCATTTAGTTGGTGCAATAATGATGGCATTAAATAGTAAGTGTGACCAAATAAAATGATTGGTCAAGATGGGGAACAAGAGATAAAAGAAAAATTTAGTCACTCCCAGGCTAACTATATCAAAAAGGGACGTTACATGGCCAAAGATCTTCATAGATACATGGACATGATGGAGGTAAGAGATGACAAGGTGAACTATCCATGTGTTACTTGTGGTAAGCATAAGAGGATATTCAACCAAAGTAAGACAGGGAGTCATTTCATATATATGTACAAGACGTCTTTCACCCGTCTTGGCTTCCAATTCTCATTCTCTAAATTCCAGATGGGAGTGCTCAACAGGACATAAGTGGTGCCCTCTCAACTCAACCTAAACAATTGGTGTTACATTTGATTTTTCAAGATCATTAGAAAGCATTTTTAGATACCAACCTCCATGGACATGTTCTTCTTTATGTTCGACTCATTGGCTTCAACGGACAATAGCAAACTGGCATGAATCACTATCAGGAACCACCAGGTCCGAAAGTGTTTCAAACTCTTTGATAAGTCCTACAAGGACTTCAAGGAGACATTCTTCAAAATGAAGAACACACCTAGCCATATACCTTTCTATCACACGCCGGAGAAAGTGTCAAAGATCCACCTATATTGGAACTAACACTTCAAATGCAATAAACAACTGAATGTCAGGTGGAGTCAGATGTTTGAGGTCAAGAAAGAGACCTTTAACTTCATAGCGGAGATGACCAAGGCCAATAACCTTAAGTGCTCCCAACTGATTAGTTGTAGGGGTGTTCACGAACTGGATTGCATTGGATCAGTTTTGAGGGGAAACGCCAACTGATCCAATCCCATCGGTTTTCTTATGTTGTCATCCAATTAGTTATTTTTAAAATGTAAATCTGATACAATCCAATCCAATCTAATGTTGGATTTATAGGAGTCTAGTAGTTACCCTAGGACTCACATGTACGTATGGACGTACATCAAGGAAGCTTGATAGCCCAACCTGCCGGTGCGCCATGTGTGCGTTGCGAAGCCCCTCATGCCCGCCCGCAGCATGTCAGAGATGCAAGGCTATGTGCTGTCACTATAAGAAAATAAAGTTGCGCCCTGACTAACAGCTAGTGGTAAGCGCTTGATCCTAACAAGTGGTATCAGAGCGAGGTCACAAGTTCGAGTCCCTTAGGTGTCGCTGGAGGGGAGATTGTTGGATTTATGGGAGTCCAGCAATCACCCTAAGACTCGTATGTACGTATGGACGTACATCAAGGGAGCTTGACAGCCTAGTCTACCGGTGTGCCATGTGCGAGCTGTGAAGCCCCTTATACCTGCCCGTAGCATGTTATAGACGTAGGGTTATGCGCTATCACTATAAGGAAATAAAGTTACACCCTGACTAACAGCTATAGCTTGTGGCCTAGTGGTAAGCGCTTGATCCTAACAAGTTATTCGAATAACACTTGTTACCAAGTGGCCTTAATACTCAAGAGGGGGTGAATTGAGTATGTAAAATATTTTCATAATTCTTTCGCAAAATGGTGTGTGAAATTCACAAGTGTACGATTTCGTCGTCAAGTAATAAAAAGATCGAATACATAAGGACTATGTCTATGAATACCAATTAATTAATTAATTCAATTAAATTAAACAAAGGAAAAATAAATGTTGAGTGATAAGAATGTAGTAACCAAGTAATTAAATAAATAAATATTAAAGTACAAAATTGAGAACAAAAATAACAAGTTGTTAAGAAAGGTTTTCAAATTTAAGAAAGCTTCCAGGATTGGGGGTAACCACAATGATAAAAGACAAGTCCTAATTGACAACCATTTTATTAAAATTAAAATTCAATTGAAGGTGAATTACCTTAAATTAGTTAATGTTCTTTCTTAAGAGACAAGAATTGTGCCCAATTAAACTAATTCCTACTCTCGTGGTAATTGAATTTAAATTGAACCCTTTACATTTTGTGGTAATTCATTAAGTCCTCGAAAGGCTAAACCTACTCTCATGATTTAAACCTTAAGTTCAATTCTTATGGTTCCAATACCTAGGTTCACCTCTCACTACGTCCCTAAATATCTATGAGATGCAAATATATGACCAGCAAATTCACATGAATAAGCGCAATAAGGATTGAATTAAAGAACATTCAAAATTAATAAAAATGGGTAAACCAAGTCAATTAATCATCATCAATGTACTAAAGGGCATTGTCCAATGCTAGAAACGAAAAGAAACTACTCAGATATAGAGAAGAAGAAACAAGAAAACATATTCAAGAACATCCAAACCCATAGCCAAGGGAGAAGAGAGGAGAAAAATGAAGATCTAGAGCCTCCAAATGTGCATCCTCTAAACCAAATTCGAACCCTAATATTGTATTTAGAACATCTGTAAATACCCTCAGGGTTTCAACTGGTCCAAGCCTATAAAAAGAAATAAAAATAAAATTAAAATACTGTCTCGAATTACGATCCACGGCCGTGAGAAATTCCACGGCCAGGTCATGGATCTCTCTGTTAATGAACATTCTGGATTGCTCTTGAATTCCACGGCCGTGGGAAATTCCACATCCAGGCCATAGACTCTTTTGGAAAATCACTTTTGCTTCTTCACGCAGCTGCTCAATCCATGGCCATGGGAAATTCTACAACCAGGTCGTGGATCTCTCTAGAATGAACCTTTAACCCCAATGTGCTATCTGTAAAGTTCCAACTTCAATCATGCAAGCTTCCCACCCATTTCTAAGCCAATTTAGCACCAATCTTGCACAACAACACCACAAGCACCTCAGTTATCCAAACTAAAGGAAAAACAAATAAAAAAGGGTAACTAAAATGCCTGAAAATGCATGTAAAATAAGAACAAAATATGATGTTGTTTCACACACATCACAAAAAACTTTGATTATCAATTTTCATTAAAGCTATTGATTAATTGAAGTGAATAAATAGATAGGATTAATAACTTCACTTATAAATAAATAAGCCAAGATTAAAAGTAATCAAGTAAGCATATAAGATTAAAGTATAAATGTAAAGAGATGAGTGTAGAAGATCAAACTCAAGGTTTATCCTAGTTCAGCCACCAATCCACTTGTGGCCTACGTCTAGTCCTCAAGTAATCACCCGAGATTTTTCACTATATTTTCAAGCTTCAACATGTGCTTGCAACCTTTACACAAAAGAGCACTCACCACACCTTGGAATACCTCACCCTTTGTGCTTAAGCCTCAACTTCAAGGGATACCTCACCCTTTACAACCTTGAGGGATACCTCACCCTCTTTACAAATAATGGATACCTCACCCTTACAACTTTGAGGGATACCTCACCCTCTTTACAAATAAGGGATACCTCACACTTACAACTTTGAGGGATACCTCACCTTCTTTTACAGATTAAACAAAGTGTATAGATGATAAAACTCATTCAAGAGTGGATAATATAACTTGAAGCTCAATGGGTATATGAATTCACACTTTAAAACTCAAAAATAGAGAATTTAAGATTAAGGCTGGATGAACTCGAATTAATGCTCAACAAGATTATTTAGACTGATTTCTAATTTGTCTTTGATGCCCAAAGACTTGTATTCATAGCCCAATGCATTAAAGAGCCGTTGGGGGGTAGTTGGAGCATTAATTACAGCCAAACTAGCCGTTAATTTCTAATTTTGGTATAAGCTTTTATTTAAATAACAACTTTGTTATTCGAATAAAGTTTCAAATAGCACGTAGGCAATCTTGGCTCTGGAAAGTGTTATTCGAATAACCCATTTTAAATCTATTTTTCTAAAATGCTTGTTATTCGAATAACAATCTTGTTATTCGAATAAGCCATTTAAGAACAAGTTTTTGGTAAACGTGTTATTCGAATAACCAAATTGTTATTCGAATAACTCATGTGCACCCATTTTTATTTTGAACCTTAATTCAAATAAAGCAGGGCTTTATTCGAATAAAGCAGGGCTTTATTCGAATAAAGCTTACCCAAATGGAATATTTTGGCTTCTTTGACTTTGGTTATTCGAATAAAGAACCCCTTATTCGAATAAGCCATTTGAAAATAATTTCATATAGCTTTTAAACATTGTCAATTGATTCCAGATGATCTTATAAGCTTTTGGGCACTTGGTGGTTATTTCTTTAAAAACCAAAAACCATTTTGAACCATTGAAAACATGTGTGTTATTTGGTTTCTTTGAAAAACAATTTTTAGAACATTGGTGTGAACCTCTTTAGACGTTTACACAATGATCTAAGTCATAAAACTAATCTTAAAGGTCTTAGACTTTATCTTGCAATATTTTCGTGTTTGTTATCATCAAAACAAATTCTTCATAGGTCAATAGCCAATTACATCTAAATCGATTTGAATTGGGTTAGTTTTTTTAATTTTTATTATAATTTTTAATACACAAATTCATCAAAACACATAATCCAAATTCATAAAACTACATCAAATACAAGTATAAACTAACTCATCAAATAACAACAAATATTAGTTCAAACTAATTCATCAATATACAAATCCAAATCCAATATAAAAGACCAAATTAGTTGATAACCTTCCTATACATGTCCAAAGACCATGGGAATAAATTAAGTTTGGGTTGAGGTATAATATAAAAGTCCTTAAAGAAGTATAGGTAGAAAAAAAATTTCTAAGTAAAATATTATTTTAAAATATACATACATAATTTTCGGTTCGATTTGGATTGGATCGTTTTTCAAATTTGGAACCAAAATTCGATCCAATCCAATTATTATTTTTTTTATCGATTTTTCAAAATTTCAAAATTTCAAATTTTTTTTGATTTTTGATTTGTTCAGTATTTTACTTTTCGGTTCGATTTTTTTAGTTTTGATTAGATTGGTTTAATTTTGAACACCCCTATTAGTTGAGATGTGGTTAAGGATATGACACTTTTAGGTAAAACAAGTGGTCTGAGGAGGATCTTGGCTTTTCTTGTTGTGATTTATGTGCAATAGTGCTTATGCTTTACATTCATTCCTTAGCAATTTTATGCTTGTGTTGAGCACGATTTTCATTGACTTATTTTCCTTATAGATAGCATAGCACTCGTGGACAATCTCAAGGACTTAAAAAGGGCCTTGAAGAAATAAGTTGCCACCAAGGGCATTGCTCTTCTGTCATCCTCCGAGGCCACACGGATGGACATCGGTGTTTGTGAAGCTTTCAATGGTTCCCACGAGGCCATGTCCAAGGAGGTGACCTCACCATCTACTTCTCCACCACACGCACCTCTCTCTTACAAAAGAAAGACCTTTGAACAAGGTAATGAGAGCTAGTTGAAGTGCGTAGTAGACGCAGACAACAAGTTGTAATAGGCTATTGGCCATTAAAGATTGTTTTGATGATAACAAACTAGAAGATGTTAGCAAGATCAAGTCCAAGACCTTTCAAGAATAGCTTTAGGACTTAGATCAATTTATAAGGGTAAAATAGTTCACACTTAAGCTCTAAACTTGTTTTTCAAGAACCCAAATAGAACACATGATTTTAAGGTTTTAAATTGGTTTTTGTTTCTTAAGAAATAGCCTTTAAGTGTCTAAAAGCTCGTTAGATCTTTTGGAAACATTTGGCAAATTTTAAAAGCTAATTAAAGTGTTTTTCAAATAGGTTTATTCGAATAGAGGGTTTCCTTAAAGTCAGAATGCTAAGTTTTCTATCCCGTCAAGCTCTATTTGAATAAAACAGGGCATCTATTCGAATAGAAGCTTAAAATGGCTACGCGCCTCTTGTTTTTTAAAAGGATCTATTTGAATAAATTCAGGTCCTATTCGAATAGAGTATTTTAGAAACCAATCTAAGCTGTGCTATAAATGCATCTATTCGAATAGATGCTTAGTCTATTCAAATAGATTGATTTCCAAAAACAGAAATTAATGACTTGTTTGCCTGCATTTAATGCTTCAACCACTCCCAACAGACCTTTAATGCACTGGACTATAAATACAAGTCATTGAACATTAAAAAGGAGTTGCAAATCAATATGAAAAATCTTGTTGAGCATTAATACGAGTTCTTATAGCTTATATCTTTAAACCTTTTTTTTTTAAGCTTAAAGTGTGATCAATCCTTATACCAATTGAGCTTTAATTTATAATATCCACTGTTGTGAGAGTTTTTCATTCATTTATACTTTGATTCTTCTGTAAATAGGGTGAGGTATCCCTCAAGAATTGTAAGGGTGAGGTATCCCTTATTGTTGAGGCTCAAGTGTAACATCCTAGTTCGATTTACTATAATATATTCGAAATATACATTACGTAAATAGGATTAGGCACGTTACTTCTAACTTTTAGTCATCAATAAATCTTTATAATAACTATACATATTAAAATATAGAGCCTTGAAAGAGAATTAGTTGAACTGTACAAGATAATATACATATGAAATTTTTGATTCTTTACTAGAATTTCAATTATAAATAACTAGTACATTAGTAAGTATATAAATACAAACTAAGCCTCCTTGGCATATGTACAATATACATAAGTTAAAAAAAAAATTCTATTCTAAGCTACCAGCTTCACTCCCTCTCCTCGGAAAAATTTTGATTTCGATCTGTAAATTATCATGGAAACAAATATAGGGGTGAGAATTCGAAAATTCTTAATAGTACAACACAAATAGCAACAATCATAATACAACTCCATGATAAATACATATAAATAACATCTTATATGCAATTATGTGTGGATACTCATGAAATGATAAATGTTAATGCTTATGTAATGCATTATGTTGATGTTTATGAAATGTTATGTCCTTCGATAAAGGGCCTTTCTTGCTCCTTTGACCTTAGTAAAATGCTTTTCTTTCTCTTTTACTCTTGGCAGAGTATTTTTCTTACTCCCCTACCGAATACTTAATCATTCGACAAAGGGTTTTTCTTGCTCCTTTGACTTGACAAGAGGTTTTTCTTACTCCCTTATTTCATGATATGTGCAAATGTCATGACATTCTAAGATTTTGTGTTTGAGTAGCTCTCTAAGCCTTTTCAAATAACATAAAAAACATATCACTTTTGATTATGCTTTTAAAATAACTTTTCCTTTTTTGATTAGAATCGAAAACATGCAAGTCGAATACCTTTCTTAGTATATTCAATTAACCTCAAAATTGTGTCAATCGAAAACCTCCCAGTCTTTTCGGTTAGCCTCAAACATACCATTCTAAAATGGTATATTTGAATAGCTCTCTTAGTTTATTCTATCAACTTCAAAAACATGTCATTCTGAACTGTCGTTTAAATAGCTATCATAATATTTTGATTAACATTAAAATCATACCAAATCGAATAGCACACTTAGTCTACTCGAGTAGCACTAATAGTATGCCTTTCTGAATTATGCTGATCGAATAGCTCTCATAGTCTATTCAATTGGCCTCGAAAATTATGTCATTCAAATTACTCACTTAGAATACTCAGTTTAACATTGAAATCATACAATTCGAATAGCTGACATCAAAACTAGAACATTCTGTGATATTCTATTCGAATTGGCCCTTGGCCTATTTGAATAAAACACTGCAGAAAGGCATTTTGGAGCATCAGAATAATAATTTCTCCTATTCATTTCATTTCTATACTAATCCATTTTTCCACAAGCATCATTTATACCATAAATCATGTAGTAAAGTATTAGAAAATCATCAACAACAAGTTCTAGTAGTTGTATTCATGCATGTACATGTCCATGCAAATATATGCTCAAGTCTTATAAAACATCTCTTATTACACTCAATCATGATTTTTCTTCGAGTATCATGAAGAACTCGATTCTATCCATTCTTTACCAGTTTTCATGAATCAAAGAATGATAAAACACAAAAAATAAATACAATAACCCCCTACCTCAGTTTCGTATGGATGAAGTTCGATTCTTTTTCTTGTTCTTCCCTTGGTTCTTATTTTTTTCCTTTTCTTTTTTCTCTCGATCTGCTTTCTCTTTTCTTATATTTATTTTCTTTCTTTCTTCACTATTTCCTCTTTTCGTTCCTATCTCTAACTTTTCTACTCTTTTTTGCTGCTAACATCCATGTGAAATGAGAGAAAATGAGAGATATACATGCACAAAGTCAAAGACAGTGAAAAAAATAAGGAATTAAGATAATATCCTTTGACTTTTGGTAACTTTGAAAGTTTTATACCACTTAAAGATATTTTAGTCTTTTGTATTAACCAAAACTGTCATTCTAACTCATACTAGTATTAATGCACTTCTATAATTAAATTAAAACAAATAGGTTATGGAGGATGTTACATTTCTCCCATTCTTTTTAAAATTTTGTCCTCAAAATTGCTTACCTCATGTAAAAAGTTCAGGATAGTCTTGCCTCATGTGGGACTCCAACTCCCAGGTAGCCTCCTTTGTGCTTATCCCATCCCATATGACCTTTACCAAAGGAATCTTCTTTTCTCTGAGCTCTTTGACTCCTTTGTCCCTCACAAGTTTAATTACATAAGTTAAGTCATCTTTTAATTGTAGTGATTCAATTTCTATAATGTGTGAAGAATCTGGGTTATATTTTCTGAGTTAAGAAACATGAAAGACATTATGAAGGTTGGACAAGTTATGTGGAAGGGCTATTTGCTAGGCTAAGAGTCCAATTCTTTTCAAGATTTAGTAAGGACCAAGAAACCAAAGGTTTAGCTTCCTAGTTTTCAAAGCTCTACCAACTATTGCGATAGGAGTGACTCTTAGAAAAAAAAAACATGTTCTCATTCCTCAAACTCTAGAGGTTTTCTCCTCTTATTTGCATAGATTTTCTTCCTACTTTGAGTAGTAATCAATCTATTCCTAATCATTTTTATTTGTTTTGTGGTTTGCTGTACTAACTTAGGACCTATGATGGTTCTTTCTCCTACCTCATACCAACATATTAGTGATATTCATCTCCTACCATACAAAGCTTCACATGGTGTCATTCCTATACTGATGTGGTTGCTATTATTGTAGGAATACTCCACTAATGGATAAATATATCCCAACTACCCTTTTGGTCAAGAACACAAGCTCTAAGCATATCTTTTAGGATTTGGATAATCCTCTCAGTCTGTCCATCTGTTTGTGGATGATAAGTTGTGTTAAAACTTAGTTTAGTCCCAAAGGTCTTTTGCAAGACTCCCCAAAATCTAGAAGTGAATTTAGGGTCTCTATCAGATACTATGCTTACAGGGATTCCATACAACCTAACAATCTCTTACAAGTACAATTGAGCTAGTTTATCTATAGAAAAGTTAGCTCTAATTGACAAAAAGTAGGCAAATTTAGTCAATCTATCCACTATGACCCATATGATATCATACCCCTGCTGGGTTCTAAATAGCCCCATTAAAAAATTCATTGTAATACATTCCCATTTTCACTCAGGAATCTCTAAGGGTTATAATGGTCCTGAAGGTTTCTGATGCTCTATCTTAACTTTCTAACAAGTTAGACATTTAAACACATATTCTGCTATATCCACTTTCATCTTAGGCCACCAAAACATTTTCTTAAGATCTTGATACATCTTTGTAGCTCCGGGATGGATGGTATACTTTCTCTTGTGAGCTTCTTCTAAAATCCTTTCTTTGATTTTAGATTCCCTTGGAATGCAAAGTCTATTTCTAAACTTAATTATCCTATCATTTGCTTTACTAAACTCCTTTTGATTCCTAACCAAAACTTGCTCACTTATTTCCTTTAAAGTCTCATCTTTCTCCTAAGCTTATTTGATTTGAGTCCTTAAGTAACTAATTATATCTACTTTACTCATACAGAGACTATGTGGTGACACAGTCATTACTAGACTCAGGTTCCTAACACTCTCTAATAGCTCTCTCTCTTGGATAATCATTCAGGACGCATGTAAGAATTTCTTACTGAGTGCATCAGCCACTACATTGACTTTTCCTGACTGATATCTCAACTCGAAGTCGTAATCTTTTAAAAACTTCATCCATCTCCTTTGTCTTATATTCAATTCCTCTTGATTAAACGAATATTTTAAACTTTTATGGTCACTAAAAATTTCAAACTTAACTTCATAAAGATAGTGTCTTTAGACTTTCAAAGCAAACACCACAGCTGCCAATTCTAAGTCATGGATAGGGTAATTCCCTTCATGTGGCCTCAACTGCCTAGAGGTATAGGCAACTACTCTCCTATTTTGTATAAGAACACACCCTAACCCATTCTTTGAAGCATCACAATATACTTCAAAGTCCTTTGGTGGATCTGGAATTATCAAGACAAGTATCATGGTTAATATTTGTTTCAACTCTAGGAAACTATCTTCACATTCTTGTGTCTAAACAAAAGAACTAACTTTCTTAGTTAACCTAGTTAATGGTAGAGTTATATGCGAGAATCCTTTGATGAACCTCCTATAGTACCCAGCCAGTCCTATAAAACTTCTAATCTCAATCACAGTGATTGGCCTTTCCTATTGTACCACTACCTCAATCTTACTAAGGTCTACTGATATACCTCCTTAAGAAATCACATAACCCAAAAACTATACTTCTTTTAACCAAAACTCACACTTGGCCAACTTAGCAAACAACTTCTTCTCTTTAAGAATTTCCAAAACCACTCTAACATGCTTTTCATATTCCTCCATAGTCCTAGAATAGATAAGGATATCATCAATGAAAACAACAATAATTTTTTCTAGCTCGGGTCTAAAGATTCAATTCATGTAATAACATACTGATTGGCCCGCTAGACAAGGTCTTTCACCATGTTGTCTCCCACATCTATTACATTTTGGTCCCTTTGATTCTGTTTGAACTTGCTTGCCTTTATCTTGTCGATAATTAGGTTTAGAAGTACCCTTCTTGTACCTATTATCCTCTCTCTTCCTCTTTTGAAAATTTTGTGTTCCATGCTCGATTTGAGGCTTTGAGTCACTAGATTCGATGATCTCACACTTATTCAACAAGGAAGAAAAATCTCTAATCTCGAAAGGTTTTATTGCTCTTCTGATATCATCTTGAAAGCTAGCTTCGAACTTAACACATTTTCAGTCCTCATATGGGTTCTATCAAAAATAGGAGGAGAATTCAATAGTTCTTTGAATTTAGCTTCATTGCCCCACTGACATATTCCCTTGTTCGAGCTTTAGAAATTTGATTTCTTTGTCATCTTGTAAATTCTTTGGGAAATATTTATCCAAGATGGTTGTTCGAAACACTTTCCATATAATTTGAGTCCCTGCCACTTCCAATAATCTCCTAACACTAATCTATCAATTCTCTGCCTCTTCCTTTAACATAAAAGCGGCAAAAGAAATCTTCTGATCATTTGTACAGTCCATCACAACAAAGATCTTCTCTATTTCTCTTAACTATTCTCCAACTTTTTGCTACATTGTATTCTCCCCTGAAGGAAGGAGGATTTGCCTTCCTAAATTCAGAGAGGTCATGAAAATTTTGGTTTCACACAACTGTTGCATCTTCGATTGGCTGTGGAGGTGAATGTGCCTCCATTCTTGCTAGCATTTTGTTGGTGATATCAGTTTGTGCCCTCATCGTATTTGCTATTTGTCGAAAAGATCCCATTATGTTTGCCATATTTTTATTGGCAGATTCTCTACTTCTTGGTGTGCGTCTAGGAAGTGCCATAATATCCTATATACACAGAATAATATATATTGAGTTGATCAGTCTCAATATCATGTAACAATGTGATAGTTACTATTAACATCCATTCCGAAAGTTGTCATCCAATTCTATTCATACATCTCACTTTGAGACAAGAAAATGCATAACATAAAATAAGAATATCAAAATATGCCAAAAGCATAGTCAGTACATACCCTAACTTAATAGGATGAACTGCTCTGATACCATAATGTAACGTCCTAGTTCGATTTTCAATAGTATATTAAAAAATATATATACGTAAATAGAATTAAGCACGTTACTACTAACTTTAAGACATAAATCCTTTGTAACTATACATTTTGAAGATATACGTATAATTGAAAAATAAAGTCTCAATAAGAAAGTAATCAAAACTAATCATCATAAATACACAACTGAAACTTTTGATTAATTTCTAGAATATCAAAAATACATAACTTGTACATAAGTATTCGAATACAACTAGGCCTTCATGGAATATATACAATATATACAAATCGAAGTAAACCTTACTCGAAACTACTACTTCATTTCTCCTTGGAATGATCTTGATTTCGATCTGTAAATTAACATACAAACAAAGTGGTGAGAATTCAAAAAATCTCAGTAGCATAACATCTGACAAAATAAATAAATAAAAAATTCCATGATAATACGTAAGTTAACACTTCGAATAGAATTATGTGTGGATGCTTATCGAAATGATAAATGATGATGTTGATGAAATGTATTATGGTGATGCA
Source organism: Ormosia semicastrata (assembly GCA_029884595.1). Lineage (NCBI taxonomy): Eukaryota > Viridiplantae > Streptophyta > Magnoliopsida > Fabales > Fabaceae > Ormosia > Ormosia semicastrata. The sequence goes on from JAQQTO010000047.1 coordinate 7,163,033, forward strand.
TATGTAATGTCATGTCCTACGACAAAGGGCTTTTCTCGCTTCGTTGCTCTTAGTAGAGGGTTTTTCTTACTCATCTACTAATTTTGCGTAGGGTTTTTCTTGCTCTTTTGACCTGGGCTGAATGCTTCTCACTCTTTAGCCATGCACTAATGCTTATGTAATGTTAATGACTCTCTGAGTCTGATATTCGAGTAGCATCTTTCTAGCCTTCTTGAATGGCATCTAAAACACTATTTTGGGTTATACTTGTTTAAAAACAACTCATTTTATCTTTTTCAATTATAATTGAAGAACATGTTAGTCGAATAACGCTCAAATCTATTCGATTATTCTCAAAATTATGCCAGTAGAATAGCTCTATCTATTCATTGTGCCTCTTTCGAACACAATTGAAAACATGCTAGTCAAATAATTCTTAATATATTCAGTTAGCCTCAAACTTACCATTCTAAAATGGTCGATTCGAATAGCTTTTTCTTGTCTATTCGATCAATATCGTAGATAGGTTATTTTGTACTCTTTAAATAGCCAATGTAATATTTTGATTGACATCAAAATCATACTAAATCGATTAGCACACTTAGTCTACTCAATTAGTACTAATATCTTTTTGAATTATGCCGATTGAGTAGCTCTGCTAGTCTATTCAATTTGCCTTGAAAGTCATGCCATTCGAACTTGCTCACTTAGTATACTTAGTTTATCTCTGAAATAATGTAAATTCAAATAGCTGACACCTAAAAAATATGGACCAGTCTATAATATTCTATTCGAATTGCCTCTTGGCTTATTCGAGTATAACACTATAGAGACATTCTATTCGAAGTGCCCTTTGGCTTATTAGAACATAACATTGCAGAAAGACACTCTGGAACATCATAATAACTATTTACCTATTCTTTTCATCTCTATACCAATCCCTTTACAATACCAGTATCTACTAATACCATAAATCATGTAGAAATATTGGAAAATTATCAACACATTCTGATAGTTGTTGTCACATATATACATGACTATGCAGATATATCCTTAAGTCTCATAAATCATAACTCTTATTTCACTTAATCATTATTTTTTTTTGAGTATCATGAAGAACTCAATTCTGTCTATTCTTTGCCATTTCTCATGAACAAAGAACGATAAAACATATAAAGCAAGCACAACAACCCTCTACCTCAACTCCTTAAAGTGATGGTAGGATGTGAGTGATCATTTCTTGTTTTCCTTTTTCCTATGTTCTTTTTTCTTTTCTTTCTTTCTTCAATCTTCTTTCTCCTTCTTTTATGCTTTCTCTTTTTGTTCTTATATCTAACTTTTCCTTTCTTTTCTGCCATTATAGCCATGTAAAATGAGAGAAAAATGAGAGATAAACATGCTCAAAGCCTCAAAGTCAAAGACGGTAGGAGAAAAGGAATTAGATAATAATTTTTGACTTTGGTGTACTTTGAAATTTTTAATACATCTTAAGTTAGATTAGTCTTCTACGTTCATTGTACCATTCTAACTCATATTAATACACTAATATAACCAAATTTAAACTATAGGTTAGGGAGGATGTTACACATGCTAATTTTTTTATGGTGATTTTTTGACAAAGTGATGACTAGTTCACTTTTTATTCAAGATCTAATATCTGGGAGCGAATCAAGTCCTCTTAGGACTCTCAAGTTTTTGGTGATTGGTAAGATTCTAATGTTAAAGGGTTAAATAATCGCCGATCAGTCAAAGTGTCAGTCAAAAGGCAACAATGGACATTAGATGGTTCAAAAGAAATCACTGCTAGTAAATGAAAATAATATGTTAAAGTACATAATGCATCAAAATAAACTTAGTGGAAGTAAATTGTCAGAAAGGAAATGTAGCAAGCAAACTTGATAGAAATGTAAATGACAAAGTAAAATAAATGTCGAAAGTAAACTTGCTAAAAAGTAAACTAACATGAAAGTAAATGTCTATTGAAAGTAAACTTACAGAAAGTAAACTGACATAATGTAAATCATAGAATGAAAACTATAGGAATGTAAGTGTTAAAAATGTTAATATCGATGCAAATGTTAACTATTGACAAAACTAGGTAAAAAATGCTATGTGTGCATGAACAAGGATTAAACAAAGAAAATAATGCAAAAAATTCATGAACTTTAAAGAACATGAAAATGTACAAAATGCAAAAAGTAAACATAGAAAATTGTAAATATGCATTAAGATGAAAAAAAAACTTGAAAAGAACATGTTGGGAAGAGAATGCATTAAAATTAACCTTAAATATGAATAAATTGAAAAATCAAGAAAGAACTTGAAAGATAAACAACCAAGAACATAGAAGAACAAGTAAGGACTCGAAAAACCTAAAACTAAAATTACATTAACTAGAATGTAAATGATACAACCAATTATAGAAATGTAAATGCTGAAACATTAAGAAACATTTGATTTGAAAGTGGTGGCCAAACTTAACTATTAAACCATCAATTCACTAATCCATAAGCATCACACTAGGGACTAATGAATTATAGGAACTATAGGGTGCTTTGCAAGTATATGGACTAACCTATTTTTCTTCATTCTAACCCATATTTATAGGCAACCAGCCTCTCCCTTTGGCGCCTAAATTTGAACTCTATAGCCCTAAGATGTTGCCACTTGGCAGTTATGCAAATTTCCACATGTGCTTATTTATTTAAATGGTTTTTTCTATATGCACATCATGGATATTGCTCTAGATCATGGGTGGTTTTTCTTTTTTCTCTTTGTAACTTCCATTTTCTCCATCAAGCCACGTTCTTTGTGCACTCCTAATTACTTCTTAGTAACTGCTCACTTTCAATAATGGGACCTGCCACGTACTTATCTCTAGCTTGTCAATAACTTCTCATCGAACATGTGTTGTGACGTCGACAGAACTTCACATGCATGGCTTCGATAGCAGCTTGTGACTTTGTTCTTGAACTATCATGATTGGGCTAGGTGTTGCTTCTTTGTCGAATTTGCTTGTCAACTTTCATGAGAATGCTCCTTTGGATATTTGGCTTTTGTCAAATTCTTTTGTTTGTCAATGTGGTCTTCTTTGACTCCACGATCTTGATCAATCATGATTTGATTAGACACTGTTGACGTTAGCTGAATAGTTTGTCGATCATTGTCTTTGACAAATATTTGGAACTTAGTCTTTTTCGTGGCTTGGTACTGCCTACTTAATATTTATGTCAAAATGACTAATTTTGACTCTAAACGACACTTCACTAAAGTTTTCAAACTTGAAGTGGCTATAACTAGTATATCTTTGTTTATTGCTCTTTGTATGTCAAAGATGTTACACTCCTCATAGGATATCAACTTGAGAAATGATTAAATTATGTAATAACATTTCTATTTGAATTATATATTATTTTTTAATAAATCTATTCGTCCTTTCTTTGTCTCCAACTTTTTTTTTGACTTAATAGTATTCTCCCTTTTCTTCCGTATCATCTTTTTTTAATTTTTTGTTCACATAATTATATTACGAAATAGTATTTATACCTAAAGAATCTTGATATTACTTGACTCATTTTCCCCAATAACATATTCATTGTGCATTAAAGGACACAGTTATTAGTTTTTTTTTAAAAATAAGTTCATATAAACATATTAAACAACTTGATTGTCTACATGTTGTCCACAAAATCATGTGATATTAGAATGATCTTAATTTAGTATTCCCAACTGGAATGAATTCAAATTAATATATTCAATTTCAATTGGTTAATGCAGAACAAAAAAATTGAATTGGTTAATATGAATATTGATAATTTGTTAGTGAAGATGCTAACTGCATGCTAGACCACGTTGTGCCTACAGTATTTCTTGGTTATATTTTATTATTCGCTCCTATAAAGGAAATTTAAAGCATATAAGGAAAATATATCTATATTCCATGTCAAACTCGATTGAATCTACTAAGGCATTTTTGACTTGGACATTTTTTGCCTAAAAAATGATTTCATGTTTTTTTTTTTTTTGTCTTTGGTCAATTGCTCGCATAATTTTTGGCCTGAGGTAGTAGTTAGGTAAAGACTCTTCCAAATTAGGGAACTCGGGGATTTTAACTATTAGCGTATGTGTATAATTATTAGCATATCTATATAATTATTGACGCGTATCTATGTAATTAGTATAGTGATTTGCATTTTTTTTATTTTTACTTGCTGTATTATTGTACTATTTTTTTCACTTTGTATAAATAGGCATTATCCCTTTGTACATATTCATTCAAAAAATATACAAAAACTTTCTCCAAACTTTTCTTGTGTCGTTTCTCTATTTTTTCACATAGTATCACGAGCTTAGGTTCTCGATCCAATCCTTTCGTTGCTACCTCACCGCCTCTCCATCATCGTTGTTCAAGATTCCCCACCGTCAGCCATCTTCCGTTTACTGCCCTCTCAATGTGGTTGATTGACATTATCGGCACCATCTTGTTTGTCATCCTCTGATCAGTCAGGCCACGAAGCTTCACAGCCAACAGATCCCTCATGTGCCTCCCAAAGCTACAACACGTTGCCTTCACGCACCAAATCCAAATCTAGTCCTAACCCTTTCCGCAATTGGCTGACCCGCGCACTATGCTGATGTGGCGTGCTGTTGATGTAAATTATTGTGTTGACATGACGCTGACATGGCACCAAACCCTTTCCCATGGGTTTCTGGTGAGATATTTTCATTTTTGAGGTCCTATTTACTCAATTTAGCTCTGAAAGTTTAGTTTTTGAATCCTCCCTTGATATAATGGAGAAATTAGATATTGCTTAGTCTATTTTAGTTGTGCTCACTACCCCTAGTTGTTGTAGATATTGTAAGGAACCAGGACACTTGATTAAGAATTGCCTCACACATCCTCCAAGGTATGATCAGAATAGGTTTCAACCTCGCCCTAGTCCTTCCAAGCCTGTGCTTATTGCTATCACTGCCAATGGATCTCTAGCTTCTTTAACCGCACCCTAGACTACCTTCTCTGTCAATAACCTCGCATCCCTCCTTAAGCAACTACAATTTCCAAATCTGGTAATACCTCTGCTACCTTGTCCACCACACTAGGTAATACTAGGTGGTACCTTGATTCTACCTATTGTAACCATATAACGTTTACGTCTCTGTTCTTTTCCTTTTTATCCATTAATAACATTGCACATTCTATATGTATTGCCAACGGTTCTCTTATGAACATAAGTCATAAAGGTTCTATCTCTCTGTCATACCTTAGTTTAACTGATACCTATCTCATTCTCAAGTTAAACCTCAATCTTATTTTTGTTGGACTATTGTGTAACCTTGGTTATGAAGCCATTTTCTCTTCTTCTGGTTGTCGTGTGCAGGATTCATGGACTAAACAAGTCATAGGGACTAGATGTAAAGTCGGTAGACTATTTGAGCTCACTAATCTTCATATTCTTCTTCCTCCTATATCAAATCTTTGTGTAACATCTCCTTCATCCAGCTATGACACCAATGTCTTGCTCACAGTTTCCTAGGAAAATTATATTCCTTTATATCTCAGAGAACTCTAGGTTCAGTTACTAATGAGTCTTTTATTGCACTTCTTGTCAAACTTCTAAACAACTTGTATTATCCTTCAGTAAAAAATCCTTCTATTTTTTACTCTCCTTTTGATCTTATACATTCTAATGTTTCGGGGTCTGCCCTCACACTAACTAGTGAGGTAATTAGTTTTTTTTATATTTATTGATATTTATTCTGATTTTACATGGATATTTCTATTGAGAAATCATCACGAGTTACCTTAAATTTATATCAATTTTACCACAATGGTCAAAACACAAATTTCTAAAGTCACTAAAGTTTTTCGTCGAGATAATGTCATGGAGTATCGTGACTCAAAACTTCTGAATTTTTTGGATGAACATGGTACTCTCTCTAAATTCTCATGTCCTAACACTTCTCAACAAAATGGTCACACTGAGAGAAAGCATTGTCATATCCTTAACTATGTTCAAGCAATTCTTATCTCCTCCTCTTGCCCTAAGTGTCCTTGGGGTGAAGCCATTCTCATTACTATCTATGTTATCAATCGTCTTCCTTCCTTTGTCATTAGTAATGTCTCTCCTTTTTAGTGTCTCCATAACACTCCTCCATACTAGAGTTCTCTTAAGGTCTTCGATTATGCTTGTTTTGTTCTTCTTCAAACCTATGAATACATTAAACTCGAGCCTCGAGCTTGCCTCTGTCATTTTCTTGGCTATAGGACATAATACAAAGGTTAACATTATTAGGATCCCATCTCTCAGCATATTCATGTCTCTTGCCATGTTGACTTTTGGGAACATATCATGTTCTCTTCATTTTCTAAGTTCAAGTCCATCATTTCCACCTCAAATCCTCTTGTTGCTAACCCCTCTATTGATTTCTTTCCTAGTGACTCTGATTGAGGCTCCTCCAGTAAGATCTTAGACACTTTCAATGTTCCAACCACTCCCGATGATGTCGTTCCAGACGTAGATCTTGCACTTATAATTGCACCCCATCCTCCTTCTGAGCGTCTAACTAGGATAAGAACTCAACATACTTATCTTTATGATTATCATTATTTTCCACCATGCTTCACTTACATGAACCTTAGTCCTATCAAGAACCCTTCACAGATACTCATTGACAGCAAGCTACGCAAGAAAAGTTATTGGCTATGAAAAACACTAATACTTGGGACCTAGTTGATTCTCCTACTAATAAGGCACTTGTGGGATGTAAATGGGTGTACAAATATCAAGACTCACTTTGATGATTCTATTGAGTGATGTAAGGATCATTTGGTTGCTAAGGGATTTACTCAAGAGTATGACATTGATTATGAGGAGACCTTTTCCCTTATTGCTGTCATCACCTTAATTTGCATTCTCTTTGCTATTGCAACTAGTCAAAAGTGGACTCTTAATCAGATGGATATGAAAAATGCAGTTCTCAATGGGACTTGGAAGAAGAAATCTATATGTGACCACCCTAGGTTACACTTGTCCACCTCGCAAGGTTTGTCTTCTTCACAAGGCTTTGTAAGGTTTTAAATAGGCTCCTTGAGCCTGGTTTGCGAAATTCAATTCTACCATCAATTAACTGGGTTTTCATCTAGTCTTCATGACTCATCTCTCTTCATCCGTCAGACTAATCATAACATTGTGTTATTGCTTCTCTGTGTTGATAGTATAATCATTGCTGGTGATGACACTTCTAGCATTACCAATCTTTACACCTATGGATGGTATTATAATTGATAACCCTACTCTCTATCGATAGTTGGTAGGTAACCTGATTTATCTTACAATTACTCATTTGAACAACATTTCAGATGTTGTTCACTTAGTCATTCAATTCACGTTAGCTCCGCACTCCATTCACTATGCTGCAGTTCTCCGTATTATTCACCATGTGAAAGGTACATTGTTTCATGGGCTTAATTTCTCTGTCGACTCTTCCTTGATTCACTCAGCTTATTTTGATGCTGATTGGGAAGGAGATCCTACTGATCATCACTTCACCACTAGTTATTGCATTTTTCTTAGTGATGCTCTTATATTGTGGCAAAGCAAGAAACAAACTTTGACTGCTATTCTAGTATTGAAGCAGAATATTGAGGTCTTGCAGACAGTATTTCTAAAATACACTAGTTAGTTGGCTACTTGATGACTTAGGTATTTCTCAGTCCTTTCCCACTGTTCTTAATTGTGATAACTGGAGTGCTATTCATATTACTCACAATGATGTTTTTCATGAATGCACTAAGCATATTGAGATTGATTATCACTTCATTCAACAACATATCACTCGTAATGCTCTTCGTCTTATCTATATTAGAACTCTTGACCAGCCTGCTAATTTGTTCACTAAAGCTCATCATCCTAGTCATTTTTGTACACTGATTTCTAAACTCAAGTTGGTTCTTGAGAGGGGATGTTTGCGTATCTGTATAATTATTAGCGCGTATCTTTGTAATTAGTATAATGATTTGCATTTATTTCTTTTGATTTGTACTTGCTATACTATTATACTATTTTTTGCACTTTCTCTATACAGTGATAGGGCTATAAATATATGTTATCCCTTTATATATATTCATTCAAAGAATATACAGAAACTTTCTCCAGACTTTTCCTGTGTCGTTGTTTCTCTGTTTCTCACATGAACCCTTAACATTGCAAGTATGATTCGCATAAGGCCACTGTTCACTTCCATTTCTACTAACCACTATTGGGTACATTCATGAATTTATTTTGTTAGACGTTTTTTATATGAAAAATTTAGCATGCAGTGATTTACTTGTAAATGCATTATGTGTCTTAAAAAAAAAACAATGAAGGACAAAGGCAAGCCCCTAAGAATAGAGCTGTCAAAATGGGTCAAGCCCCACAAAAAGTATGGGTTAAGCTCAAAAAATTCAAGCCTGAACTCAATTTAGCTCGATGTGGCTTGGGGGCCAGTCTGTTGGCCTGGATTTTAATTATTTTTAAAATTTTATGAGATACACCTAAAATGATACTATCATTTTTTAGCTTAAAAAATTAAAATACAATGGATAACTAAACTAATTACCTAATTTATTTGTCATTGTCCCAAAATTAAGTAACTCAAATTTCTTATTTTTTACTAATTTAAGTTTTTAAAGATTAAATTTATTATTTAAAATGAAAATAAAAAAATTGTCAAGCTGATAGGCCGATCCACTCAACCTATAGCTTACAACAAGATGAGTTGAACTAACAAAATATTAACCCAAAATATATATGGTCCAACTTGAACTGACTAATTAGGTCGGACCATTCCATTTTACTAACTCTACCTAAGAAGCTAAAACAAGTCTAGGTAAAGAAATTCAACATAAGTCATCTATAAACTATACAACTGCTGAACCTTTTTCAATCATGTAACACATACTGTTGCAGACACGTGTTAGTTCTTTGATAAAAAGTGAGTATTTTTTTCTCAATTACAAAATGATGCATTGATTTTGGATGGCATGTGCTTCACTCCTTGAACACGTGATACATACCTGCTGCAGAAAGGGATTTTTTTTTGGCTTTGGATGGCATGTGCTTTACTCCTTTGCACGTGTACATATCTTCGTCAAATAAGATTTTTCTTTGGCTTTGGATACCCTGTAAATGCATTTAATGATCACGTGGTGTGAGCAGACATGATCAGCAAAAGAGTTGCTGCTTTCTTCATCCATTCCACGCATTTTCTTCCCTTCTCCACTTGACTTGGTAGCTATGCATAGATGTGTTGAGTACCTGCTGTAGACCTTACTTTTTTGAATTAGCTTATGTTTGACAGCAGTCAGCTTAGGAGCGTATGGGTATATGCTACACTTAGGTGGTGTAGTCTGAAGTAAACTCATGGTGGGGGAGAGGTTGAATGGGGCTCATAAGATCCTGGGTCTTCTGCCTACTTTCCCCATGGTCGACGGAGTTATCTGAAGTTGTAGATGGGAGTTGGTGGGGAGTCGCATGTTGGAGATGACAAAGTAGATGTGTATTTCAGTTAGCCCACACCGGGAATAGTTTTCAGCAAACCCATTCGAGACGCTTTTGTTACTGTAGCTTTATAAGGGCCTGGGTCTTCTACCTACTTTCCTTATGATCAATAGCATTATCCGAAGTTGCAGATGGAAGTTGGTGGGGAGTCGCATGTTGGAGACGACATAGCAGATGTGTATTTCAGACAGCCCACAACGAGAATGGTTTTCAACAAACCCATTTGAGACGCTTCTGTTATTGTAGCTTTCATCATGTTTTCATTTTCTGTTGCTGCTCTGACAAGGTGAGAAATCTCAAATACAAAGTATAGGGTTTGGGTATGGTTTTGTCAATGAAAATGGGTTTGGATTCTTTAGTCAGATTTTCCCTCTTCCCATGGTAATTGTGAGTTTTTCCCTCCTTTTCCTGAATTCAAATTCAAATTCAAATTCAAATTCATAGGCCTATAAATATGGGTTGCTATTACTCTGAGATTGTGTGAAATTAATTAGCTTGAACATTTTACCTTTGTAATCTTAGATCTTGAACTTGTGCTAAGTTTTTGTTATTCGATTTTTTTCGTACTATACTTGGCTAATATGGCACTTCTGTTTGATCCTGTGAGCAAAATTTATGTTGAGAGGGAAGCTTGGAGGCTTAAAGTTCACATCATTCGCCTCTGGAATGTCCCAGTATTCAACAATGCATCTCAAATAAGTTCTATTGAAATGGTTCTGTTGGATGAATATGTAAGTTTCATTATGCTATTTGCTTTTGCTTATTTCGTTTTTTAATTTTTTTTATAATTGTTTTTTTTTCAAGGGAGGTAAAATTCAAGCTTCAGTAAAAAAGACTCTGGTGTACAAGTTTCTACCTAACTTGGCAGAGGGGGCTGTGTATAGGATAGCCTACTTTACTGTTGTCCCTAACACTGGCTGTTATAGAACCACAACTCATGACCACCGATTGGTATTTCAGTTTAGAACTTCTATCACTACGTGTGAATTTGAGCTAATTCCTCTTCATGGGTTGTCTCTTATTCCATTTGGGGATGTCTACAAACATGATGGAGATTATGACTTTTTAGTTAGTAAAGTTTAAAAATTCCAAACTAAATCATTGTTGGTTTCTCTCTTTTTAATTTCTATTTTTTTTGAGTTCGTGTTTTAACCCTTATATGATTGTTATGTACAAATGTTATGGGTTTATTGTCTGGTGTGTCAACTGAAAAGCAGTATGAGAGAGATGGAAAGATGACAAAAATGGTGGTCATGGAGCTTATAGATTACCAGTCTGTTTCTTATTATACATTTTCATTTTTTTATTAGATATTTTTACACTACCATTGGTTTTGAAAATCATTGATAACTGACATATTCTCTAGGTCTTATATGTGTTGATAGTATCTATTGAAATTATTTTTGGCAGGGGAAAAAAACTTGAATGCACTCTGTTTGGTGATTATGTTGAAGTGCTTAATGCATTCCTTGCAAGTGGTGATCTGAATGATCCTGTGGTAGTCATCTAATTAGAAAAAATTAAGTTGTTCAGAGGTGAGGCTCCTTTTGTAACTTTTTTTTTTCAGCTGATTTCTTATATTACATTACAACACATTATCTAATTTCTTTTATTTAATTTTTCTCTTTAGGCAATATTGTTATTCAGAATGTTATGCATGCAACCAAACTACTATTTAATCCTGAAATTGCTGAGGCCATTGAATTTAGAAATGGGTGAATTTACTCTATTCCATTGTTTTCAGTTTTTTTAATGAAAATTTAGTGTGGTTGTCATTTTATTAACATGAATATATTATTTGTATTCTGTACAGACTTTCAGTGCATGGTTTGGGTGGCTCCCAAACCTTGGCAGTTGTGCCTGATGGTCTCTGAGTGTTTATTGAGGATGATTTTATGCGCCTTCATGTTCAAAAGAACATACAACAACTAGCAGAGACTGAAGAGGTTAGATTAGATAAATCCTTCCCCCTGATGCCTAAATATTGTGTTTTGATTACCTTGCAGTGTTTCATGCTGGCTGGATATTATTCTTTAATAATTTTGAAGAGGTTGGATTAGATAATTTCTTTGCCCTTTTATATTCTGTAAATATTTTGAAGAGGTCTGATACTTGAGCTTTGATTTTTTATACTATTATTTTTGTATGGATTGGTCTATGCTAACATATTTAGATAATTGGAGATTCCATTGTGCGTTGTATTTATTTAAAAAATGGAACAAAATGTTACCTTATTACAAATTGACATTGCTGACTTTATGTGGCCTTTATTGTATTCCATGTAGGATGGGATGTTTATTGTCTTAGCCATTATTAATGGGGTGGTTGAGGATGCTCGTTGGTGGTATCCAGCATGCAAATGCCATAGGGCTGTTAGTCCTGACTTTGGGTTGTATTACTGTGATTCGTGTTTCTGCCATGTGCTTAATGTCACTCCAAGGTCTTAGTTTTGACTCATTATTCTTTATTTGTTCATTACAATTACTTAATGGCTTTGTTATATATTTATTGTTTTAAGCAAACTTATGATTGCTAAATAGGTTCAGGATAAAGGTGAATGTGGAAGATGGCAGTGGTTGTGCAGTCTTTGTGCTATTTGATCGTGATGCACTACAAATCCTACATAAGGCATATGCTGACTTGGTTGCTGAGGTGCAAAAAAAAGGTAATGCTAGTGTTTTTTTGCTTAATAATGAATGATGATTATTTAGTTTATCCCTATATATGAATTAATTGACTGAATTTTCTAAATTGCAAAAGGGTAAGTCTAGCATTGATGGCCTACATCCTGCTGTGTTGGCTGGGTTAGTGGGGAAGAAGATGTTGTTTAAAATTGAGAAAAAAAATTGCTCAAACTGTCGAAATGGAGGCATCATACCGAGTTAGGAGGGTATGTGAGGATGATGCAATCCTAACCATGTTTCAACTGCCAAGAATAGAAGTTACTCCAAATAAGGTAGAAACAAGGGTGCCTTTTTTAAACTGGTTATTGCATCTTTTGTGTTATGTTTATGTCATCTAATTTTAATTTACTTTTTTTTGTGTATGGCTTCTTGCTACTGAGTGGCATATTCTATCTTAAATGGTAGGCTAAGTTCACCACACCATTTCCAGAGATTTGTAATCTAAGTTGTGATGATTCTGGTTTGGATTCAGTGGAGGCTAAGGTTTTACTCTTATTTAGAATTTTTGAACTTTATAATTACATTAGAAAATTACCATCATTAATTATATATTCTACATTGTTGTAGGAGTTTGGGTCTCAGTTGTTTGTTAGTACTGTTTCATTGGGATCTGAGGGTTGTTGTTCCAATGAAAAGTTAACCCATGCCAAGAGGAACCTTGAGGAAGCAATGAGTGATGGAATTGTTGTCATTGATGGAGTTGTGAAGTTGATTAAGAAGGAGCCTGAATGAAGCATATGGTGGTTAACATTTTGGGTGACTTTATATAGCTAGATTGGTGCCTAAAGTGTGTTTTTTTGTGAGTTAGTTCTGTCCAGCTTCTAAGTGTGGGATGTGTGTCATAGTATGTGACTTAGACTCTCTTTTGGGAACTACATTTTGTTGTAATGTTAATTATGATGCAATTGAGTTTGTTTGGGTTGGGCAAGTTTGTATAGACCTATTTCCAAACAATTGTCACAGAATATGATGTATTGTAAATAATTATATGAATGAATAACCATCTTTTCTTCTAATTCCAAACTTATTGGATCTTTTGTTTTCCTTTTACAATTTTCTTTCATGTTTCCTTATAAATAGCATTGGACCAATGGTAAATGTGAAATAATATAGCTAATGATTGTCTTTGCCATGATTCTATTGAAAGTTTAATACTGCTGCCATTTTTGTTTAGTGGATTATCCTTTCGAAATAAATTGTGTTTGCCATGACTGTATGGAAACACATTTTTTGCTTCGGTAGTTTCTACTTATGCTGCACGACATGTTATTTTGATGGAGAATTCAAACCTTTTTTTGACTCTGGTTAACGAAGGGCTCATGTAACGCAGTCTTCTTTAGTTTTTATGAGTTCATTTTGGAAAAGCTAAGCTTTTTCAATATATATGCAAAAAAAAAAACTCTTATTTTGAGTGCATAGACCTAATGGTGGCATAGTGATGTGTGAAATTTGAAAGTGTACGATTTCGTCGTCAAGTAATAAAAAAATCGAATCCACAGGGACTGTGTCTATAAATACTAATTAATTAATTAATTCAATTAAATTAAACAAAGGGGATAAAATTGTTGAGTGATAAGAATGTGGTAACCAAGCAATTAAGTAAATAAATACTAAAGTGCAAAATTAAGAATAAAAGCAGCAAGTTATTAAGAGAGGTTTTTCAGATTTAAGATTGCTTCCAAGATTGGGGTAACCATAATGATACAAGACAAATTCTAATTGACAATCCTTTTATTAAAATTGAAATTCAATTAAAGGTGAATTACCCTAAATTAGTTAATGTTCTTTCTCAAGAGACAAGAACCGTGCCTAATTAAACCAATTCCTACTCTCGTGGTAATTGAATTTAAATTAAACCCATTACGCTTTATGGTAATTCATTGAATCCTCGAAAGGCTAAACCTACTCTCGTGATTTAGACCTTAAGTTCAATTTTTATAGTTTTAACACCTAGGTTCACCTCTCAGTACGTTCCTAGATATCTATGAGATGCAAATATGTGGCTAGTAAATTCACATGAATAAGCGCAATAAGGATTGAATCAAAGAACATTCAAGATTAATAAAAGGGGAAACAAGGTCAATTAATCATCATCAATGTATCAAAAGGCATTGTCTAATCCTAGAAACAAAAAGAACTACTCAGACATGGAGGAGAAGAAACAAAAAATCAAATTCAAGAACATCTAAACCCGTAATCAAAAAGAGAAGATAGGAGAAAGATAAAGATCAAGAACCTCCAAGTGTGCCTCCTTTCAACTGAATTTGAAACCCCCATATTACATTCAGAGCATCTATATATACCCTTAGGGTTTCAACTAGTCTAAGCCCATCAAAAGAAATAAAAATAAAACTTAAAAACTGACTCGGACTGTGATCCATGGCTGTGCATCATTCCACGGGCTGGCCGTGGATCTTGTTGACTGAATTCCACGGCCGTGGATCATTCCACGACCAGGCCATGGAATTCTCTGGAAAATCACTTTTGCTTCTTCACGTAGCTGCTCGATCCACGGCCATGGGAAATTCCACAGGCAGGCTGTGGATCTCTCTAGAGTGAGCTTTTTGCACCTTTTTGCTATCCGTAAAGCTCCAACTTCAATCATGTAAGCTTTCTATTCATTTCAAGGCCAATTGAGCACCAATCCTACACAACAACACCACAAACACCGCAGTTATCCGAACTAAAGGAAAAACAAATAGAAAGAGAAACTAAAATGCCTAAAATGCATAAAAAGGCATGCAAAACAAGAACAAAATATGATATTATTTCACACACATCAAATCCCCCCAAGCTTAAGATCTTGCTTGTCCCCAAGCAATAACTAATGCCAAACCAAGAAGTGAGATCAAGAGACAATAATGAATGAGGAACCCGAGAAAACATCCAACCAAGCAATAGGCAAAGGCAAACCAAGAATTAGAGAGGTAATCAAAATCAAGTCCAATTAGAGGCTAAAGTTCTCAGAAATCATGCTCTCACTAAATTAGGTTCACTCCACTAACCACACTCAAAGTGTTTAAGGGTGAAGACAATGTGCTCAAGATTCCTCAAAGAAAAAGTACTTCCATAAGCTTGATAAAAAACCAAATTTTCACTAATAATCAATATGCATGCAAGAATCAAAAGGTCTTTCAAGGGTTGTTATGGGGCCATGGGAATGATGTTAGGTAGGATAAAGAAAGGAAGATATGCACAATAAGTTAACAAAATTTTCAATAAGCACAAGAAATCCAATAGAACATAAATGGAGCAAAAACATTTTTCAAACAAGAGCATAACTCCACATTTCCAAGCATTTTCTTCCTTACTTTTCCTTATTCTCTTTCTCTTCTTTTTCAAGCTTTCATCTTATGATTTTCTTTTATTTTTTTTATTTTTTTATCTTTTTCATTTGAGAAAGAGAAGAGTCATTCACATATGATTCCCAACACAACTTTACATAACTTTCAAACCCAATTTGCTCCATTTAGTATTCTAAATGATTACCAACAATATATCATCATAGGCATCAAGAAAAACAATTATGCAATAGGCTCAAAATGGGCAACTAGTGGATGAAAGTGTGACAATTATTTCAGAAGGCCAGAAAAATACCTAAGATACCTTAATCACATTCAAGCATACAAACAAAAATTTTGCCTCAAAATGGTTTCAAATCAAGTTCTAGAGCACAAAATCAATGAGGAATATCACTCAACACAAAGAATGGGAGCAAAAATCATATAGTGCATAAATCTCATATAGGCTCAAAACTCACATTTAGAGGTTTAAAAATCAACGAGAAGCACAAATTCAGAGAACATATGCTAATTATCAACTAACAAGAGATCACCTCTACTATCAATTAAAACAATGCCTATTGCCTACCACAAGAATCAACAAATTAGATTCCAAATCAATACAATCTCAAAATCCTCAAAATAGAGGGGCACAAGTTCAACCAAAAAGTCGAGAGATATGATGGTGTGAAAATGCAACATGAAGATGCAATGCAAAATGAGACATGAAAATGCATGAAACTAATGATCTAATATAAAAATGAAAATACTCCCCCAAGCTTAGAACTTACATTGTCCCCAATGTAAAAATCTATAACTAGAGATGAGAGAACAGAAAAGAGTTCACTGCGGTGGTGAGAAATCTTCTGGTGTTCAATCCCTGGCCATGGAATTTTCCATGGGTTGGATGTGAAACTTTCTGACTTCACTCTCTTACTAATTTGAGCTTCAAAAAGGGTTAAACCTAAACAAAATTCATGAGATAAAGATCAAACTAGCAATCCAATACACAAAGTCAAAAGAAAAAAAATAAAAATAAAAAGGAAAATAAAAAACAAAGAAGCTTGGGTTTCCTCCCAAGAAGCGCTTGTTTAAAGTCATTAGCTCGACTTTGGTCTGGTTTTTGTGCTCAGGTGATGTCAATGGAGTAGTGCTCAGTCCACACTCCTTCAAAGTGTTTCAATCTCTGGCCATTTGTCATGAAAGGCTTATGGCCTTCTTTCTTCACCTCAAGCACACCGTAGGATAAAACTCGAACAATCTTATATGGTCCTGACCATTTTGACCATAACTTATTAGGACAAAAACGTAGAGGCGAGTTATTAACAAGAACTTTATCCCCGAGTTTAAATCCACACTTCTCGACGCACTTGTCATTTTACTTCTTAGGTCCTTTCTTGCAGGGCTTAGACTCCTCAAATTTTGTGGTACCCTTGGGTAAGGTCTTTTCTGGCATAGCATCAGCCACCGATTCTTGCACACCTGAAAGCACAACACTATCTACAACATTAGTAGCATCTATGCGATTACATGAATTTGAGGAATTAGAATTATTTTCAGATTTAAAAACATCAAAAACTACTTCTTCATCATTCAATCGCAAAGTCAATTTTCCATCATGGACATCAATGATCGCCCTTCTAGTGGTAAGGAATAGATGCCCAAGTATGATCAGCATTTTAGCATCAGCTTCCATGTCAAGCACAACAAAATCCACTGGCATATAAAACTTACCAACCTTAATAAGAATATTCTCCAAGATGCCTATGGGGTACTTGACGGACTGATATGCCAATTAAAGTGAGATAGTTGTGGGTTTTAGCTCACCCACCTCTAACTTCTTACACACCGAAAGGGGCATAAGTCTAACACTAGCCCCCAAGTCACACAGAGCTTTATCAAAATTTGTGTTGCTAATCAAACAGGGAATAGAGAAGCTCCTTGGATCTTTTAGCTTAGGAGGCAATTTATTTTGAATTAAGGCACTACACTCCTCAGTTAAAGCTACTGTCTCATATTCCTCGAGCTTCCTCTTATTAGACAAAATGTCCTTAAGAAATTTAGCATAGGTAGGCATTTGTTTCAACTCCTCATTGAAGGGTACATTAATGTACAATTTCTTAAGGACCTCTAGGAACTTCCCAAATTGCCTATCTAACTTGGCCTTAGCCAATCTTTGAGGGAAGGGAACCAGGGGTTGGTATGGTTCAGGGGGTACATATTTAAACACCTTCTCAGTAGTTTCCTCTTCTTCTAAGGGTTGTGTCTTAGTCTCATCAATTTCACTCTCCCTGTTACCCTTGGGATCCTCTAATTTCTTTCCACTCCTCAAACTCATAGTTTTACAATGTTCATTACTTGGGTTTATTTCAGGTTGACCAGGAAACTTACCCTGTTGCCTATGTAAACTGCTTGCTTGTTGAGCAATCTAGGTTTCTACCATCTTATTATGAATGACCAAATTATCAATCTTAGTTGACAACTCTTTAATGCTTTAGTCATAACATGCCCATGTGCCTAAACTTCTCATTCTGTTTAGATTGACTCTCAACAAAATTCTCAAGAAGAGACTTAAGTCTAGATTTTTGTACCCATTGGAATCCAGAAGAGGGTTTAGCACTACCTTGCCCAGCTTGGTATTGATTATTCCGGTAGGAGAAGTTAGGATGTGACCTCCAACCGGGGTTGTAAGTTTGAGAATATGGATCATTCCTCCCCTTTTGCTTGAAGTCATAAAAATTATGGTATGATTCCACTTGCTCCACCGGTGCACCTTGTGAGGAGCCAATTCCAACTTGGCATTCGGCACCTATATGTCCCTGTACTCCATAAATCTCACAAAAATTGTTAGAAGCACCTATGGCATTAACATGAGCTTTTTCAAGTATGTCAAAATGTTTATTCAAAGAATCAAATTTTGACATAATTAAATCAACACCGTCTACCTGAAACTTACCTCCCGAGAGCTTTCTCGGGTTATGACCTTTTTCATTTGCCCATTGGTGATGATTTGCAGCAACACTCTCAATGATATCATAGGCTTCTGTTAGCCTTTTGTTCATCAAAGCTCCACCAACTGTGGAGTCAAAAGACACCTTAGAAGAATATGCTAGACCATTATAGAAGGTGTGGATGATCAACCATTTCTCTAACCCGTGGTGTGGGCAGGCTTCCAGCAAAGCCTTATATCTGTCCCAAGCTTCTGACAATGACTCTCCATCTTTCTGAACGAAGCTTGTGATTTGGGTCCTAAGATGAGCAGTCTTGGAAGGTGGAAAGAATTTGTCCAAGAAAGCTTGCTCCAATTGGTCCCAAGTAGTTATCGTCTCAGCAAGATCAAACTTCAACCAAGCTCTAGCTCTATCTCTCAATGATAATGGAAACAGGCGGAGACAAATAGCATCAACAGAGGCACCTTCAATCTTGAGGGTCTCACAAAACTCCAAGAACATATCCATATGATCATTCGGGTCCTCTGATGGCAATCCTCCAAACTGGTTCTGCCTTATCATAGAAAGTAAGGCAGGAGGTATGGTGAAGTGCTTAGCTTCAATGTCTAGCCGAGCAATTCCAAATCGCAAACCCTGAGCATTAAGGGCTACATACTTTTTTAGCGGTCTATTATCCTCGGCTTCAGCCATGACAAGTGTTGGTTCAAGTATTTCTCTTGCTCTTTGCCTTTGTTGTCTTCTCCTTCTACGAAGAGTTCTTTCAATTTCAGGATCTGCTTCAATAAAAGTCCTGGAACGTCTAGTACTTTGCATAAACAAGAGAAATTACTTGCAAAGAGTCAAAGAGAAAACAAGAAAGTAAGAATATGATAAAAAGAAAAAAGTTTAAAATAATTAAATTAAAAATTAAATTGATATTCAAGAAAAACACAATCCCCGGCAATGGCGCTAAAAACTTGATGTGTGAAATTCGCAAGTGTATGGTTTCGTCGTTAAGTAATAAAAAGATCGAATGCACAGGGACTGTGTCTATGAATACTAATTAATTAATTAATTCAATTAAATTAAACAAAGGGGAAAAAATTGTTAAGTAATAAGAATGTGGTAACCAAGCAATTAAGTAAATAAATACTAAAGTGCAAAATTAAGAACAAAAACAGCAAGTTATTAAGAGAGGTTTTTCAGATTCAAGAAAGCTTTCAAGATTGGGGTAACCACAATGATACAAGACAAATCCTAATTGACAACCATTTTATTAAAATTAAAATTCAATTGAAGGTGAATTACCCTAAATTAGTTAATGTTCTTTCTCAAGAGACAAGAACCGTGCCCAATTAAACCAATTCCTACTCTCGTGGTAATTGAATTTAAATTAAACCCATTACGCTTTATGGTAATTCATTGAATCCTCAAAAGGCTAAACCTACTCTCGTGATTTAGACCTTAAGTTCAATTCTTATGGTTCCAACACCTAGGTTCACCTCTCAGTACGTCCCTAGATATCTATGAGATGCAAATATGTGGCCAGCAAATTCACATGAATAAGCGTAATAAGAATTGAGTCAAAGAACATTCAAGATTAATAAAAGGGGAAACAAGGTCAATTAATCATCATCAATGTATCAAAGGGCATTGCCCAATCCTAGAAACAAAGAGAACTACTCAGACATGGAGGAGAAGAAACAAGAAATCAAATTCAAGAACATCTAAACCCGTAATCAAAGAGAGAAGAGAGGAGAAAGATGAAGATCAAGAGCCTCCAAGTGTGCCTCCTTTCAACTGAATTTGAAACCCCCATATTACATTCAGAGCATCTATATATACCCCTAGGGTTTTAACTGGTCCAAGCCCATCAAAAAAAATAAAAATGAAACTTAAAAATTGACTTAGACTGTGATCCACGGTCGTGGATCATTCCACGGGCTGGCCGTGGATCTTGCTGACTGAATTCCATGGCTGTGGATCATTCCATGGCCAGGCCATGGAATTCTTTAGAAAATCACTTTTGCTTCTTCACATAGCTGCTCGATCCACGGCCATGGGAAATTCCACAGGCAGGTCGTGGATCTATCTGGAGTGAGCTTTTTGCACCTTTTTGCTATCCGTAAAGCTCCAATTCAATCATGCAAGTTTTCCATTCATTTCAAGGCCAATTGAGCACCAACCCTACACAACAATACCACAAACACCGCAGTTATCCAAACTAAAGGAAAAACAAATAGAAAAAGAAACTAAAATACCTAAAATGCATAAAAAGGCATACAAAACAAGAACAAAATATGATGTTGTTTCACACACATCATATAGCAGCCTCAAGTTACTGCTATATTGGATACTAGATAGTATGGCTGAGGAAATCTTCATTACAATATGTATTTCTATCACTTATCATGCTTAGGATTTGTCAACTAAAATCTATATGTTCAAAACATTCTCATTAGTGTTAAAACAACATACTTTTAACTAACATTCTTTTTATTATACATGACATCAAACATATTTACTACTGATTTAGATGTCAAGGCATGGTTTTGGCAGTACAAGATGTAAAATCTCCTTCTACATTACTTCCATGTATTCTTGTTAGGTTGTACATTGTAATTGACATTCTCTAACGGCCTCCAACATGATAGACTTTTTGGAAGTGTGGCTCAAATTATTTTGGTACTGCTTTGACCATGGATATGAAGTATTTAACTGTTTAAACTTTTGATTGCAGTGTAGGCATTTTTTTTTTTGATTTTCTGCAATGTTGTCATCAACAGGTTAGTTCTTCTTCAGCTGTGTGTGACTCTATTTATTAATGAAGTGTGAAACCTCTGTAGCATATCTATAAACTATATCCTATGCTAGGGGAAGTTTGGGAAATGTTTTATATATTGACAAAATATATGTTTTCCAAGTATATGCTAATAAGCATTTTTAGTCTTATGTGGTATATATATAGATCAACCACTAACAATGGTTATTGTAACTCCTTTAAATGCATATGATATAAAGAACAAAGGGTCTCTTATGTAAAGCCCAAGGGCATCTGTGTGTTTGAACTAGGCTGGTTCTAAAGATAAGGAGCTAATTAATGGTAAGGACTCGAGGATTTGTTTCATCGATTGATAAGGATCTATAAGAAGGGCACTTGATGGCTAATTCTCAAAATCACTTTGCAAAGTATACTAAGAAGTTTAATGAATGTTATTTTGGGTCTTGCAGTTCATTAACCATCCATCGAGCGATGCTAAGTGATAAGGTATATGATGTACTTCTCATTTGTTGGTTTCAGGTTTAAGTAAATTGTTGTGTAACTTCAATAAATTAAAAAATTATGGTTGTTTCGGAATGATATCACCATTTTATAAAAGTCATTGCTATCTTAATGTAAGTGAGAATTCACGGGCAAGTAATTTTGAAGAATCCCTCTCTCCTAAATGATACTGTGGTTATGTACATAGGTTGTGGAACTGACATCCTTAGGTAAGAAACAACCTCGAGTTTTGTCAAACATGTAATACAGCAAACATTCTCTACTCTAGCAACATTATGAATACCTTTTATGGAGTTGTATATCCATGGAATGACACAGTTTAATCATAATTAATGGTGGAAAGATTTTTTTTTCCTTTTTTTGGTAATAGGAAGGATGTTGTTTTCTTAGTATAAATTTTAGGAAGAGAAAATTCCTTAAGATTACTAATACTGTGTATATAAGTTGGAACCACTTAGTTACTATCCTATCAAACATAGTGTGTGAAATTACAGCTTTTACAAAGTGAAGCATGACGAATCTGATTCTTTTATATTCGAATGTCATACAATGCGCATTTATTTTATTCTTTTTTTAAAACATTAATAAAAAATGATAGCTTTTTATGGGGAATGTATCTCTCAGCCCCTTTGTATGTGTAACAATCTTATGCTTTTTTTTGCGTAAAAAATATTAGACTCAATGTAAAAAATTCCTGCACCACTTTATGCACACCACTTGCTCACCAACATTCATGATTGCACTTGAGATCCATCTAAACTGGAATTGGACACACATAATAGAATTGAAGCATTTGCTGATTTCTCAACCCACCTATAATGGTTCCAATAGCATGTCTTCCTTCTAACTGCTATTCATATGTTGTTATCTTATTTCACACACTAACTAATGTTAAAAGGGAACAAAAAAGTTAGCTTAACTTGAAGTGGAAAGTTTGACGTTATTGCTTAACTTGAAAGTTACTGTAACAACTACTTATAATTTGTTATTGAGACTACAGAAGCTGAAGAGGATAGTGGACGACAACTGGAGAAGATATTGGATGACAAGGTATAGTTATCACATTAGCTATTGTTAGCCTATATACTACTTTTTACATTTGATTAAGAATTTAAGACATATAGTATTATGATGACAATATTATGTGTTCTCTCAGTTCTTATGCTTTTCAATCGTCATTCTAATTTTTAGTTAATTAAAACTTTCCACATCATAGTAAAATATATTTTCTTATAAAGAAGGTTTTTGGTAACAACAGTTACTAGCTTTCGTTCATGTCATGCATAGGTTCCTTAACATATGTCATTCTAAGACAAAATGAGGTTCTTATGTCACTTTCATTTTAATGTTTCTTTCTTAATTTTATTCCATCACATAATAGATCAAACAATGTCCTCGCTTTTCAGTACAAACAACTCTTAAAGATGTACAATAAGGCTAAAGCCAATTTTTAGATGGGTGTATACTTCATCCTCTTTTCATGTCTTGGTCGTGGCCCAGGGTTCCAAGATTCATGCAACTGTGGGCAAGACATTAGTGTACAAATTCATGCTCATGCTGACTGAGGGTGGGGTGTACACCATGGCCTATTTTGCATGGTGCGTAACCAAGGGTCATTTCACACCTGTGACCATGAATAATTTGTGGCCATATTTCTTATAAGATGTGCATTACTTTCCATTGTACTATTTCATATATGCCTTGATTTACTTATTAATTTGTTGTTGCTCATTGGTGTTTGTGAAAATTCTGTTACAACTTCAAGATTGATTGTGCTTTGTTTGAAGAGTACGTGAATGAACTCAATGCATTCCTTGCATAAGGGGATTTGAATCAGTTAGTGGTGGTGGTGCAATTTGTGAAAGTGTAGACATTCAAGGGTTATTGTCTTATCTCTCGTGACTATTGTTTTATTTTTTTGATTGGTCCCTTAACTATGTTAATTTTATTTGCCTTGCTAAATTTAATATCTTCTGTCATATTTAATCATCAGATAGCTTACCTCCCTTAATGGTTTGCAATATTTGTATGTTTTATGGTTCTCAGTTAAGATTGTCATTCAAAATGTGATGAATGCCACCAAACTTATGTTTAACCCAGAAATTGCAGAGGTGGTTGAGTTTGGGAACATGTGAGTTTGGTTAGTTATGTGGACGCATGTTTGTGGAAGTGATGTATGACCATTTATGGTTTTATGGGGCTGTTCTGGGTTGTTGTTTGCTCTTTTGGTTTTCTGTATGCCTTACTCAGCAGAATTTGAAGGATTCTGATTTGTATTTATGTGTAATTTATTGCAGGATGACTGTACTGTAACACTCCCTCCGAAGGGTATCACATTTCAAAATAACTCCTTTATAATCTTTACCCAAGTTTTAAAATATTAAATATTATTGCAATACTGATTTTCAAAATTTCTTTTTCACGAATGAAATAAACTTATCAAAATAAAATATACAAGATACAAGAATTGAATAACACACTTTACATATAAACAACAATCACTACAATACACGTCCATAATACTTACATACTCCAGTACGTAACCAACCTAGACTGGCCCAAGTTCACAACATCTAGGAACAAGAGTTCTCCTTAGAAGGCAAATTCTTTAGCTGGGAATGTCTCGACGGACAGAAATCCAAGCCAATGATAAATCAAAATCCCTCTAGGAGTATAGTGAAAATCATTCCACAACTCCCTAATAAGTAAAATAAACTATGCATAAGCAATTGTAAAAGATGAAGTAATGACCCCATGGTGAGTCCTACTTGCGGATAAAGTGATGTTCCCACAATATTCTATATACTCTGAGTCCCAATGGACACGTCAAGCCTCAGCGCATTCAAGAAACTGTAGTCTAAAGAAACCTAGCTGACCCCTCCTTGCTGCCATTGTAGTCTTCACAAATGTAAGCATAAAATAGAAACAGACATAGCAATACAGCAAAGAGGTGAGATCCCCTACATCGCATACCAATATGGCAGCAAAGAAATGAAATGAACAATAATGTCGTTCCATATATACAATCCATAGATTAATATAAAACTAGCAGATATATTCATGACATTTAATAGATAAACAATCCAATAAACTTGCAACACAATATCAGGCATAATGATAATACCACAATCATATTATATCACAATAATGCTATATCACGATAGTATGAAATGCTGACTATGCATATGCACGATGTGTATGCTGACCATCCTTATGCACAATGCAACCAATTCCTACTCCATGGAGCTAGATTCAAATTCAGAGATGAATGTTCCAGAAGATCTGTCCCCCCTAAAAGACAGTCTAACGCCGGATAAAGAAAAGAAATAGTGGTTGTCAGGATGCCAGTGCATTGTAGTCGGTTGATCACGACCAAAGGTATATATATATGTATTGTGATAGCATAATCACAAAGTGAATCACCGCGCCCTGACATCCCCCAAGATCTGGTCCAGATCCACTTATTTCTATGAATTCCCGTTCACTCTTTAGGCATAAAACGCCACAACAGCCACCAGCTATATAATGCTCAAATGCATATCAAACTACCATTGTACTATTCCTAATGATATTAAAGCAACTGCCCATACAATTGTCCAATACCATTAGTATTAATGATATTTTATAACCGTCTATACAACTACGTAATACCAAAGATCCACACAAGTCCAGAACTTCGGTTCCATAAGCACAATGCTTAAACACAACTACTTAGGTATATTACGTCGGCCCTACAGCAAAACTCGCTGTTCCTCTCAATCGCGTAGCGATATTATCGCATTTTCACAATCGCGTAACACTTTAGTTACGTTTTCAAATTGCATAATGATTTTTCAACGTTTTCTCAATCGAGTAAAGATTTTAAAATGTTTTCTCAATCGCGTAACTAAAAATCACTGTTTTTAAGTCACGTAAGAGTTTTTCTACTTATTTTTAATTGCGTAAAATATTTCTAACATTTTAAGCTTAAATTAAAACTTTTCTCTTTTAATATCAAAATTGGACTTTAATCCCAATATTTTCTTAATAAATCACCTTTAAATAATATTTTTCTAATATTTTCTTCACAGAACTATATTTCTTTGATTAACTTGGAATATTACAGCTTAAAATTTTCTAACGCGCTTCAAAACCCAAAGGGTGAGCTATACGTTAACAAATTTCGAGTTTAACTTTTATTTTACTTAATAACTTATTTACACTAATTTAATTCTAAAAATTCGTTTACTTTCTTTCTAGGTCTAAAAACCTATCAAATTATTTTCTTATTAATCAAATACCTAAGTTTACACATAGTAAAATAATTTTAGATCTAAGACATTAAAAATGACATGTTGGCCAAATTTCACTATAGGTTTCTCAAATCATATTAATTATTTTTTATCACTTTACTCTTTACAAAAACTCTTAATCCAATTTCTTATCGTTAGACCATTTAATTCATGTTTAGGAAAATAATTTAGAACACTTAGCTCCTTTGGTTATGTTGAGGCCATGAGCCATCAATTGGTCATTGGAACCAAAATTCTTTCCTTTCTTATGTGATTTATAGTATGCAACATATATCAATTATCCAAGCTATACCAAAAACATTTCATACATACTATCAAGATCACATATTACCACATATATCCAAAAATCAACCATAACAATTCCATGCATAATATCACATCATATAAAGATGCATAATCAAGCAAGCATAAACCAACAACCACACAATCGAGTGAATAAATCCTCACATGAATTTTCCACTCACAAACAAAAACAATCCATTCCTTCACCACCACATATGGCCGATGAGGTTAATCTCCCTCTAACCTGGTGTGTAGCTTCCCAAGCTCCTTGTAAAACGCTCTTTGTATCAATCTTTCACCACCAAGTAGATCTTATAATTAAAACAAACATATAAAAATTAGTATCTAAGGCTTGATTAAGATGACCATAGATTAAACATGGTCTTAGGATTCTAATAATCAAAAAAGAAAAGAAAATTATGAACATCACCTTAAAAACCCTAGAGCTTGAGTCCAAGAATCAAGCTTTAAGATGATAGTTTTAGGTCTTGATCACAACATGAAAGTTGCTTAGAATGAAGTTTAGGATCAAGTGATGGGATTAGATAAAATTATGAATGATTGGAAGATAACTTAGAGAGTGAGGCCGTAAGCTCCCTTTGATGAACAAGGTGAGAACTTTTTGATTTTCAACTTGAAGAACAAGGTTGAAGATGGATGATTTAGGCCAAGATCTCAACTACAAAGTATCTTAGAATTGTGTATAGATTCTTGATCTAAGATTGTTTAGAATTATTGAAGCTTGGAAGTGTTTCTATGGGTCATGGCCGTGAGGTGCTTTGGAGAGAAAAAGAAGAGAACTTTTTGGTTGTTCTTGGTGTTCTTGGATGAAGGAGAAAATATTATAGGAGTTTATGGTCACAAAGCATTAGAAATAAAAGTGAATATCCTATTTCTCTAAGCCTTGGCCGTGTAGGTGAGTGAATGAAAAGATAGAAGTTTGTTTGGCAAGATAGAAAACTATCACATGGTCTCACATGGCTTCACATGGCATAGGTCATCAAGTGGTCACCTATTGGTCATAAAAGATCATTCAAGTACATGCTAGAATGGCTTAGTAACTGTGTGGCTCAATGGAAAGCTAACTTAGTTTTGATTTCAATTAGTTTCTAGTTATATCTAGTTTAGGTAGTTAGTTCACTTAAGCTAACTTTGTTAGGTCATTTAGTTACATAGCTAACTATCTAGTTACTTGATTAGATCATGCATTTGTCATGCTTTGATCATCCTTCTAGAAAAACCCTAGATATTTTCTTGTAACCATAGACTCCAAGTATTAGTTAACTTAGTTTGTTCCACTTAGTTACTAATTAGACTATTATGGTAACTTAGTTAGTTTATCTAATTACTTAGTAACTAGTCCAACCATTAATGTTGACTTCATTTCCTAACCATTGATTTAATCTAAGGTAAATATCTTATGCTTCCTTATCAAGTTTGCTCTCACACCATTGATTAGATCAATGGTGATGATCAAAGGCTTCTTCATCAAGTTTTCCATCCAATGGTTTAAAATGAAGTCCATGCCACTAAACTTGACCAATTCTTATTGGTTAGTCATAAAGCTAGGTAATGATGGTTCATAATTACACTTAAGATATTTAGCTTAGATATTTTCTGCTTAGATATTTTCACTTAGATATTTTCATTCAAATATTTTCCAAAAGATATTTTCATCTAAATATTTTACATAGACATTTTTCTGAGATATTTTCAGCTAGATATTTTATCCTTAGATATTTATCCGTAGATATTTTACTAGGTAAGTCATTGTTTCTACAAGTTTCTAGAGAAAGAATAATAAGATAAGCTTGAAAGAGTAAGTAGCTAATTTGAATTTATCTTCTAGCTTGAGTAGTCAATTTAAAATTCTCTTCTTCAACTTGAGTATTCATTTTGACTTCTTCTTGCTTGCCATTGGTCCATCACTTTGAGTTATCGCTATCAAGCTATTTTTCCTGAATATATTACCCAATGGATAATAGCTACTACTACTATTACACAATGGGTAATAGAAAACTCAGATAAGGAAAATTTCTGTCAATTGTTCCCAGTTTTGGGTTTAGTAAGATCTCTTGATCCCGCCTTGACAGTCTGAAACTTTCTGGTCTAGGAAAAATTTTTATTTTTTCATGCCCGCCTCAAATACATATACAGCTCAAAATAATATTAAAATAATCACAAACTCAGAAAATTCCACAAAAATTTCAAAAAATCATAAAAATTATAAAACTCATATATTTTCAGAAAAAATGAAATTCAGGCATACGATTCCAAAATAATATTAAAATAATCAAAATAATTAAAAATTCCCAAAAATTCCCAAAAACTCATAAATATTATAAAACGTACTTATTTTAAGAAAAATGAAAAATCGAGGTGTTACATGTACAACTTCCTAAACTTACACAGGTTATTCTTATTATGTCTGATCATCCCAAGGCCTCAATTGAGGACAATTTCTTAGGCCTAACCCCAGGTTCACTATTGCCCATAAGGAGGTGAGCTGGTCCATTATTCTAAATTATTTAATCATTTAATTGATTATAAGCCTTGTGCATAATGACTGGTGCATAAACTGCCTACGTTAAATGTGCGGAAGTTTTGAGTGTTTATTTTCCTCTGATTTTTATGTTATTGGTAGGGTGGTAATTGCATTGTAATGGCCAATGTCATGGATATCCTTAAAGGGGATAAGTGGTGGTACCTTGCATGCAAGTGCAATAAGGCAGTGACCCTTGGTCGGGAATGTACTACTGTGATGGTTACAACTCTCATGTCGTCAATGTAGTTCTAAGGTTTATTTATTAGAATTAGTTGGGAATCGGGGCTGATATATTTATTAATAATGTTGGATGCATTGTAGCATTTGGCAATGTTGTACCCGTGTTAATAACTCATCTCCATGGTTATTGTATGTAGGTACAGGATTAAGTTAACTGTTAGAGATGAAAACGGTGCCGCTATATTTGTGGTGTTCGACCGTGATGTCTATTGCATGCTCAAGAGAACATGTGCAAATATAATAGCAATGATGTACAAGGTAAATGTTGTTGTGCTGTTAGATCAAAGATTCTATGTTTTTGTGATGCATTTGTTAAGTGTGGACATCTTTTGGTTATGTGGTCTAGAGTATGGTCATATATATATTTTTTTAAAATTTGAATTAAATGGTCCGTATGTTGTTCCAAAATCATGGAGCAACTAATTTTCTACATTACTTAGAAGGTTGGATTGGGAAGACTTTTCTCTTAAAGGTTGAGGCCAAAAGTGGTTAGACTGCACAGTTTGAGGATTCCTTTATGGTGAGTCGAATGACTAAAGATGATACACTTTTTACCATGTTCTAATTGGATGGATATGATATCACACCCAAGAAGGTGGCTGCTCTTCCCTTTATTTAAATCATAAATGTATTTTTTGGTCAATTAGTTCTGGTCTTTGGGCCTAGCAATTTGAAATGTTTGTGTTTTGTACAAGACATGTTCACTCCTCCATTCTCATATATTGTGGATTTAACATCTGACACTGCCAATAATGAAATTGTGTTTTCAAAGGTAATTGGCCTATAACTGATGAATCATTTTCATTGAACTAGATTTTTTTTTTGTGCCGTGGTTTATCTTATATGTGTATGTTTTTACAGTCTTTAATTAATGACTGTTGAAGTTGCTGGTTGCATTGGAACTTCTGGTTAGCCATTAGGTGTGAAGGCGACTCTTACGAAGAGGCCTCTTGAAGTGTATTCTGATAATGGGAGTCCTGGTCCAGATGATGATGTCCTAAAACAAGTTAAGATCAAGAAGCAATAAGTAAGATTTAAGCTCAGTTGTTGTCTTTTATTTTGCTTCTATTCTGGTTTTTGGTTACTCAGCTATTCTAGGTTGATGGTATATGTTGTTGTTATTTGTGTCCAGTTTGTTACTTTGTAGTTGAAGTTTATGCTTTTATCCTGGAGCTATACCCATGGCCCAAGTGCATATATTTTTTGCCTTGATATATGTGCAATGAAGTTTGGTCATAGCTGTCATAGATGGCCCATGTTGTAATAGGCTAAATTTACTCTTAGAATTTATGAATGAGAATGTGTGGTTGCTCCAGATCTGTTCTTTGATTTTATGTTTCTGGTGTTTAAAAATTATTTGTTGGAATTGAGATACTGGTTCATTGAGAAATGCAATGGATGTTAGTGTGTCCAAAAACTACTTGGTGGATGCCTAAAATTCCACTTATGTTTCTTCCTTTGGTTAATTGAGTTTTTCATTAGGAAGTATTATCATTTTAAGTATCTGACTTAGCCCTTAGTGGTAAATGTGCTCTAACCTGCAACATTCTGTAGGTTACTATAGTACTAAAAACCTCTAAGCACTATATATGACTGAAAATATATGGTTCAAATGATGCCATATTCTCTTCCAATGGAAACTGCAATACTTATAATCTTTTGGTAAACAACTGATTGGTGAGACTTACAAAATTACACACACAAGTTGTTGTGAAAAGTTGACATCTTCAAAATTACAAAAGATGGAAACTTAACTAAACACAATGGCCAAATCCTTGACTACAAACTCTTGGAACATAGAAAATTTTATTAAGAAAGCTCTAGTGACAGACCATTGCCCAAAGTAGTTGATTTGCAAAATAATTGTACAGAATATTGTAAAGATATCTAAAATGGAGTTCATATGTTTTATCTCAGACTGAAGTTTGATATTCCTTATAGTCCTAACTTACCATTGATTGCATTGTTATTTCCTGCCAATAATACACAGAAGAAAAAGTAATAAATCATATAAGCTTTGTAGAATATGATAAACACAGGGAAGAATACATAAAAAAAAAAGTAACCTAATGATAGAACTGATGTATGATGCTGCAAAAGAAAAAATGTATAGAGATAAAGCATGAAAAACTGAAAACAAATGAGCAATTACAAAGACATACATAGGAGAAGAAAATAAAGGCATATAATCTATGAAACACTACATATAATCTATTCTTATGTGGTTTAAATCTTATTGAATCTATATCTTCAAGAAATTGTGCCTTCATTACTAAATAAGAGCAGCACTATTCTTATTTTGGCATGCTCTGGTGAGACAATAAGGCATGGTACTACCTCTGTAAAAGTCTGACAAGTGAATGCCCTCCTACACTATTTAACATCATACAATTTTGCCTTATTAGCATACCCTTTATAGTGCTGCATACCCTCATGCACTATTTAAGAAATTACAAAATGAAAAAGAAAAAAATTTATGTAGAGTAGATATGCTTTACATTTTATTAAGAACCAACCTATTTTGAAGTTAAACTCTATGAGGTTAATCTTCTTTTAAATTATGTCTATAAAAACCATAATGTAATGCTATTGGCTTGACTATGGAGTTTTCAATCAATGAATGATTTTTTAATTTTCTCCAAATTGATAATCTTTAGTGTGCTATTTGGACCATTCACTCAGCACCCTGCTTCTTTTGTTTTTCCTATAAACTTGCAGTCAGTTTGGTTGTCTTGGCCTTAATATGAAAGCACTGTCATAACAGTGTTGTCTTTTTATATTATACCATATAATTGATGGGCTTTTATGGTAGTGTTGTTCGGTTATTCCCACAAAAGTATATCTGATATTCCTTAATCAATTTGATTGTTAAGTTTGGCTGCACATGCCCACAGTGGTTGTCCTGTTATAGACTTATAGTAATATATAGATGGAATTTTTCCCTGTGAGTGTGATTTCAAGATATGTGGAAATCGCTATATAGATGTAGTAAAAATAGGAGGTGGAATATGCCCAGGATGCAAGGAGCCATATAAGAACACAGAACTGGATGAAGTGGTTGTGGATAATGGAAGGCCACTTCCACTTCCTTTACCAAGTGGAGTGTCTAAAATGGAGAGGAGATTGTCCTTGATGAAGTCAACAAAGTCAGCTCTAATGAGGAGCCAAACTGGAGATTTTGATCAAAACCAGTGGCTCTTTGAAATGAGGGGTACTATCGCTATGGCAATGCTATATGGCCAAAGGAAGGTGTTAATTAGCTTGCATTTGAAAAGTCAAAAATGGAGTCTTATAAATTAGAGAAGCTACAAGAAACTTTTGGTGGCTTTGTTTCATTTTGTCAAAAGTGCTTATGCACTTTCGGTGGAAATTTGTTCTTTTGTCAGGTTGTTGGTGGGTGGAGATTGAGAAGATTACAATATTTGGCAATCTCTATAAATAGAGATCAAGGGTCCATCCGAAAATCACCAAGTGAAGCAGAAGTAGAAAAGCTAAACGAGTTTGTGAGTTTCTGAGAGTGAGAAAAAAATAGAGAGTGTGAAAAAATTTCAAGAGTGTAGTGTGTAAGCATACATTAGGAATTTTGGGTTTATTTTCTAGTCTCTGTAATACTACAAATTATAGTAGGAGAAGGTCTCACTTGGAAATACTATATTTTGTACCTCTTGTGTGAGAGAGTGTAGATAGGATATTGTAATTATCCTTGATATAGTGGAATATTTTTGGAGTTTGTCCCATGGTTTTTGCCAGTGTACAAAGGGGTTTTCCACGTTAAATTTAGTGTGCAATTCTTGATCTATTTTTCTTGTGCAAATAGTATTGACAAGTGGGTCCTACCATAAAAGTACTATTATGTGGGTCCCACCATAATAGTACTATTCACGTGCTTTACAAATTTATCAGTTCTTCTTCACAGATTTGAGTGTGCTTTCGCTCACATCCATAAAGTGTTCAAGACACTTAGGGTGTATCCAACTTTGATTTCCTAACAAGTGGTATCAGAACCACTTGATCAAATTTCAGATCGAAGATGTCGATGCCAAAATTTGATGTGGAGAAGTTCGATGGATCCAATGATTTTAGTTTATGGAAACTGAAGCTGCAGGCATTGCTAGATCAGCAAGGTCTGTCAAAGGCATTGGAAGGTGAAAGCAAGTTACTGGAAACATTGTCTTCTAATCAAAAAGAGGAGATAATGGCCAAGGCACGTAACACAATACAGTTGAGCCTGGCAGATAATGTGCTATGAAAGGTTATGAACGAGAAGACTGCAGATATACTCTGGAAAGCTTTGGAAGAAAAGTACTCTATAAAGACTTTGTCAAACTAACTTTTCCAGAGGAAGCGATTGTACACATTCAAACTTTCAGGAGAAAAACCAATTCGAGATCATATTGTTGACTTCAATCGAATGATCTCTGATGTACAAGTGGCTGGAAT
Source organism: Ormosia semicastrata (assembly GCA_029884595.1). Classification (NCBI taxonomy): domain Eukaryota; kingdom Viridiplantae; phylum Streptophyta; class Magnoliopsida; order Fabales; family Fabaceae; genus Ormosia; species Ormosia semicastrata. Next base: position 7,196,531 of record JAQQTO010000047.1, read on the forward strand.
TACAGTCGAAGATATTGATCAAGCTATGATCTTATTGACTTCACTACCTCCGTCCTATGATAATTTCTGTGATACCGTGATGTATGGTAGGTCCACTATCTCTGTCAAAACTGCCAAGGAGGCGTTGATGACAAAGGAGCATCAGAAATTGGCATTAGGATCCAGTGCTGATAATACTACAAATGGGTTATTCGTGACGAGAGGGCGTAGTCAAGAAAGAGGATCGGGAAGCAAAAGCAAGGGAAGATCAAAGTCCAAAAATCACAAGTCCTTAAAGTGTTTTCATTGTCACTAACCAGGGCATACACAAAAAAATTGCCTTGAGAGAAAGGAGAAACAAAGAAATGCTGCTAACATAACAGTTGCAAGTTTTGATGGTAGTGATGCTAAATCTATCCTAACGGTTTCCACTAGTGACTCGGGCAACGAGTAGATCTTGGATTCTAGCGCATATTTTCACATGATACCTAATAGGAACTTTTTCTCTTCATATCAAAAGCGGGAAGGAAAGGTTTGATTGGAAGACAACAGGATAATTGCTGTTATAGGTAGGGGAGAGATACAAATTAGATTGGATGATGGTACTACAAGGACTTTTCAAGCGTGGCACGTACTAGAGCTGGGCAAGAACTTGATCTCTTTGAGTGCCCTAGACAACCAAGGGTACAAGTTCTCTAAAGAGGGTGGTATTTTGAAGGTGACCAAAGGCTCGATAGTGGTGATGAAAGGAAAACTATAGGGCGGGATCTATCTATTGCTGGGGAGCACAGTTAGCGGCATTGTTGTTGTTTATCCTCTGAAAGATCTAAATATGATGTTACAAAGTTGTGGCATACTTGGTCATATGAGTAGGAAGGGAATAACAATACTTGCTGGAAGAGGATTGTTGAAAGGCGTAAAGAATTGTAAACTCGACTTCTGTGAAAATTATGTATTTGGAAAGCAAAAACGAGTGAAGTTCAGTTCTGCAAAACACATCAGCAATGACATTTTGGAGTATGTCCACTCTGATGTTTGGGGTCCAGCCCCTATTAACTCATTGGGTGGTGCTCATTATTTTCTTACTATGATAGATGACTATTCCAGGAAGGTCTAGGTTTATTTCCTGAAGCAAAATGATGAGGTGTTCAAAAAATTAAAGCAGTGGAAAGCCATGGTTGAAAAGCAAACTGGGAGGTCAGTGAAGCGACTGAGAACCGACAATGGTGGGGAATTCTGCAGTAAAGAATTTGAAGAGTTCTGCAGGAATGCAGGTATAATGAGGTATCATACTATACCTGAAACACCACAACAAAACGAAGTTGCAAAACATATGAACAGAACACTTCTAGAGCGTGCACGATGCATGTGGATTAATGCTAAACTTCCCAAATCATTTTGGGCTGAGGCAGTCAATACAGCTGTATACTTGGTAAACAGATCTTCATCAACTGTAATTGATTTGAAGATTCCACAAGAGGTATGGTCCGGTCGACCTATAAATTATTCTGATTTGAAGATATTTGGTTGTCCTGCGTATGCCCGTGTGAGTGATGGTAAACTTGAGGCGAAGGCAAGAAGCTGTACATTTCTAGGGTATGCACGAAGGGTGAAGGGCTACAAATTGTGGTGTACAGAAAAGGCAAGTTCACCCAAGATCATTATTAGCAGAGATGTCACATTTAACGAGGCAGCAATGGTGAATCAGAAGAGAGATTCAGAAGTAAATTAGGCAGAGACAGATCATAGTGTTGAGAAATAGGTGAAACTGGAGATTGACACTGGGAAGATGAAGCACGAAGAATATACAAGTCAGCCAAGTACTTTAGGAGTTGCTTAACCTGAAGTAGAACAACAAGATGAACCTGGAGACAAGGGTGCTTGTAAAGAAACCAGAGGAGCAGAGCCATATAGTATTGCTACTGGCAAAGAAAGATGACAAATTCAGAAACCTCAGAGATATCTGAATTCTGTTACTTGTGCACTTGACTCGTTAGATGCAGATCCTATAGCCTTTGCATTGGCTATGGCGGATGGAGCAGTAGGAGATGAACCATCTACCTATCATGATGCAGTAGATAGTAAGAAGTCGAAGGAATGGTTAATAGTAATGAATGAGGAGATTGAATCTCTTCAAAAAAATCAAACGTGAGAGCTGGTACAATTTCCAAAAGGGAAAAGAATAGTTGGTTGCAAATGGGTCTTCAAAAGGAAAGAGGGAATCCCTGGCATTGAACCTCCAAGGTTCAAGGCAAGACTGGTAGCAAAGGGTTATACTCAAAAGGAGGGCATTGACTTCCATGAAGTATTCTCTCTTGTGGTGAAGTATAGCTCTATCTGGATCCTATTAGCTATTGTAAGTACGTTTGACTTGGAGCTGGAATAGCTTGATGTGAAGGCGGCGTTCTTACATGGTGAGCTAGAGGAGCAGATCTATATGAGCCAAGCGGAGGGGTTTGTAGTTCTTGAGAAGAAGAATCATGTTTTCCTGTTAAAAAAGTCATTATATAGCTTGAAGCAGTCCCCAAGGCAATGGTACAAGAGGTTTGATGCATTTATGATTGGTAATAGATACAACAGAAACCAATATGATAATTGCATCTACTTTAAAGAGCTTCCAGATGGTTCTCGCATTTATCTATTGTTGTATGTAGATGACATGCTAATTGTAGCTTGTAACAAGGCTGAAATTAGTATATTGAAAACTCAGTTGGGAAAAAAATTTGAGATGAAAGACTTGGGTACAACGAAGAAGATTATTGGTATGGAGATTCATAGGGAGAGGCATCGCGGTAGATTGTGTTTGTCACAACAAAATTACATTATGAAAGTGTTACAACGCTTCAATATGGATCAGTCTAAACCAGTTGGTACTCCTTTAGCTGCGCATTTTAAGCTATCTTCAAAAGAATGTCCAGAAACTGAGGAGGATGTGGAGCATATGACTTATATACCTTAGTCTAGTGCAGTTGGCAGTCTCATGTATGCTATGGTGTGCACAAGACCGGATCTTTCACATGTAGTAAGTGTGGTGAGCAGATTTATGAGCAAACTAAGAAAGGTACACTAGGAAGCTGTGAAATCGATCATGCGGTACTTGAGAGGTTCGACCGATGTCTGTTTGGTGTTTGATGGTCAGCAGACTCGTGGGGTTGTAGGCTATGTAGATTTTGATTATGCAGGAGATTTGGACAAAAAGGAGGTCATTAACAAGCTATATCTTTATAGTCTTTGGATGTACTATTAGTTGGAAGGCAACACTGCAATCCACAATTGCATTGTCAACTACTGAAGCTGAGTATATTGCATTGGCTGAGGCTATGAAAGAGAGCATATGGGTGCAAGGTCTTTTGGGTAATTTTGGATTGGACAAAAAAGAACCAATTATACATTGCAATAGTCAAAGTGTCATTCATCTGACAAAGAATCCTGTCTATCATGAAAGGACAAAGCACATTGATGTTAGACCTCATTTTGTTAGAGAAAGTATCAACAATGGTACAGTTGTAGTTCAGAAGATAGCCACAGCTGAAAATCCTGCAGACATGATGACGAAATCATTACCAATTAATAAGTTTAAACATTGCTTGGACTTGGTCAATATCTGCAGAGGTTGAAGACTCTTGAGATGCAAGTCAAGGTGGAGAATTGTTAATTGGCTTGCATTTGAAAAGTCAAAAGGGAGTCTTGCAAATTGGAGAAGCTACAAGAAACTTTCGGTGACTTTGTTTCATTTTGTCAAAAGTGCTTATGCACTTTCGGTGGAAATTTGTTCTTTTGTCAAACATTTGAAGAAATTTGGCAGAATTGCCTTCGGTGGGTTGTTGGTGGGTGGAGATTAAGAAGATTGCAATATTTGGCAATCTCTATAAATAAAGATCAAGGCTCCATTCGAAAATCACCTAGTGAAGCAGAAGCAGAAAAACTAAACTAGTTTGTGAGCTTCTGAGAGTGAGAAAAAAATAGAGAGTGTGAGGAAATTTCAAGAGTGTAGTGTGTAAGCATACACTGAGAATTTTGAGTTTATTTTCTAGTCTCTGTAATACTACAAATTGTAGTAGGAGAGGGTCTCACTTAGAAACACTATATTTTGTACCTCGTGTGAGAGAGTGTAGATAGGATATTGTAATTATCCTTGATATAATGGAATATTTTCAGAGTTTATCCTGTGATTTTTTCCCAATGTACAAGGGGGTTTTCCATGTTAAATTTGGTGTACATTTTTTTATCTATTTTTCTTCTGCAAATAGTACTAACAAGTGGGTCCTACTATAAAAATGCTATTTATGTGGACCACACCATAATAGTACTATTCACGTATTTTACAAATTTATCAGTTTTTCTTCACAGATCTGAGTGCGCTTCCGCTCACATCTATAAAGTGTTCAAGATACTTGGAGTGTATCCAACTTTGGCAGAAGGGAATTTTGGAAATGATGATGCTATTGAGCCAACTGAATTGATGAACAGACCCTGGAGGCCACTTACATGCATACTGAAGATACCTGCTGCTATTCTCAGCCCATATCGATACAAAGCCTTTAGTCCTTTTTAAATAAAAAAATCAATTTCTTGGATAACCATAAATGCATTTTTTGTTTTAATATTTGTTCTAATATTCAAAACTATAGACTTCACCGTTTTTCTGAATGGCCATTTGGCTTCATCATATTTGACCCTATTTGAGTGCAACATATCATGATTGGTATGATCACGCACAAAAGTAGATATTAGTTTATAATATGCTTTTTGGTGGGTTTTAAATAATCAGCTTAGATTAGAGATTACCATTATTTTGTAATCGTTGCCATATATAGTCATGATTAAGATTCTATCCCACAATGTTTGTCAATTTTACAATGATAATTGGCTTTGATAAAAGCGTGGTCTGGACACTATTTGAATGAATAATATATTAGAAAAAAAACATGCTTGATGAAGTGTTTCATTTGTGGCTAATTACACTAAAACATGCATATATATAATTTCTGATAGTGGGATGAATTTTATTGGAGGGCAGGAGACAATTGGTCAATCTTCTTTTTTTAACCATGTTTTTGTCATTATATGGTTGGATAGAAAAAATGGAAATTGGTTTAAAATGTTCGACTGATTTAATGGGTTTTTGAGAACCATTAAGGTTTCCATCTATATACTAGCTCTCAAAACTGCCAAGCTTACAGTAATATAACAGGACAACCTGTGAAGGTCATTATGTATTCCCATTTTGTGCTCATTTATTTTGATCTGCATACTTCGAGGTTCAAGCCTTTTGGTGTGGGTGTGGGGTTTATTTCTCCTTTCTGATTATATGGTTTCATCTTTCTGCCTTCTATACGTCAAACACTATTTGTTATAATATCAAAGTTCCAAATCACATTGCTATTTGGATTTGATGCAGGACTCGAGCTATTATAAAAGATTGGCATGTCAATGTTTAAATAAATGATAATCAATATTATAATATTTTGATATTTGTAATTAGTTGAGTTTATTTTCCTGTTCATCAGCAGGTTAATCATAGATGTTGATTGTTACTCAATCCTCAGGTTCAATCACTACACATCTATACTTATCAGAGACTTCAATCAAGCAGTAAAGCATTCACGAAGGGGCAACAATTACTCAGAGAGTCAATGAGGCTATCAAGTCACCTTTGGTGAAGCTCAATCCAGCATTGGATTTTGTTAAATCCCCACTTTTGGTATCAAAGGAAAGATCAGCACCAAGAGGAAGAATATTAGTTCCTATAACACCATAATAGTTTACAATTGGGTTTACCGTCAACCCAATGCTGGTGCTTATTCTAGCATAATCATGCGATTACTGTAGTTTCACCAGTTCCATAAAACAGACAACACAACTTACTGCCAGTGAAGAAATAGGATGCAAGAGCTATATGTTTTAGACAGTTTTAATCAGGGTGCCTTGTCAAACTACATAATTTATTCTACAGAGTACAGACATATGTATTCCCTTTGGAGATTGAGAGCTTTTTATACAAAATGGTTGACTATCTTACCTTTCCAGACCTTTGATCAGGAACTTTGAAGCTAAAAAAGGCCTTCACACCAGGAGCAGGCTCATAAAAAATGATAGTTGTGAAGAGCTGGAATGGACAAGCATTAATAAACTTTAGTGAAATAATCATAGAAATATAGAAGTCATAAATAGGTCAGAGTAACTTAAGATTAAATCAAAATAACATTAAGTGCTACAAATATAAGACTTTGGATTACATTTCCCAATAACATGGTACTGGTTTTAAATGTAAAGAAAACACAGGTGAAGATGCTAGAAGCGAACAAATCAAAGTCCTCAAACATCAACCACCATATTCCACTCCGCATTGCTTATGTCTAAGTTATGTATACCCATAAGTGCATTGGATATGTTAGTTAGTCCTAAATATTAGTAGTCAATTATGCGCACATGCACTGGACCACCACAGTTTCTTACCCACCAATGTTCTCGAAAAGTGAAAAACTAAAATCAAATAAGAACAAACAACTCTTATATTCTAAATGAATATTAAGGTCACTAGCACCCAAAAAACATATGACAAATGAAAGAACATGTGGAAACATACTTCAAACTCAGGCTACATGTGAGCACAAGGACCCCATTTTCAATCTTTCTTAAATGGACCCTTCTGAAATTATTTCTCATAGGTTATAACTATATTCACATCATTAATTTATAAATTTGTTCATAAATTTTCTACTTTCAATAATTAATTTGGACAATTTGTAAGTTGATGTTGGCAAAATTAGATAGTACTTTCATTCAACCTTTGTGTATATTAGATGACAAAGGTTGCTTAAATTACTTTTAAAAAAACAAAAAACAAAACAGCTTGACTAGACTTATCTAAAAGAGTTGAGAATGAGCAACTTTAAAATAAATAGACATTGAAAGGGTAATCTCTGAAAAATCATTTAATGCTGGAGATGACAATTTTAAATGCTATCCTAAAATCCAATAAATCAACAAATTGAATCATCTGGAAACCCACTTTCCAAGAGTAGTAAAGCAAAGATCAATTACAAACAATGGTTTGATAATTCTGTACAAGGCATATAAATCAGAGAAAAGGTAGTAGAGATCATAATTGAAGCTAAGAGCAGAGAATAACAAATATCCAAACAAGAATGTCAAACTTACATTAGAATCTGCATCTACTTGGATATCAGTGATGATGTTTTTATTCCTCAACTGGGTGTTAACGTCAGCCACAAACATAAGACATAAATTGCTAAACAGAGGTTAAAATAATACTGAAATTATGGATGTCATTTTTGTTGGATGGGTTCCCCACGATAATTTTAAAGCATGTAAATGCAACTCATAAATACTACTTTGCATCAACTTCCATCCACTTCAGCCTAGGCTTCCACAATGTAAAGGATAAGATACAGGCTTCACTATTTCTTTTATAATATAAATATGCTACAATTTTCATATGTCTTATCAACAACTAACACATTAAATAGTATCCAAAGTAGATCATGGCAGAACGTGTGGCAGCGTGGCCACCGTAAAAAATGCTACAGCAAATACCAGACCCCAAAATAGCCACAACAACAAAGACAACAGTAATAAAGAACTATGAAAATGTGTTAAACATACATAATTAATAATCCTAATAGTTTTAAAACTTTATAACCATAAACAAATAGTGTGTTACAAACGAACGATTAAGTTTAAACCCAAAATTTAAGATGCATTTATCAATTTTCTTAGTCACAGTATTGTAAAAGACTTAAAAAATATCAATAATAAAAGTCTAACAAGCAAAACTAAATTCTTTTTTAAAAAAAAAAGCTGTTATTACTTAAAATAAGACAGTGGTGTAATTTATCAAGAAAAGGGACAGTAATATCAATTACCAAAAAAAACAAAAATACAGTAATGTACATTACCAGGAAAAAAATAAAACAGCGATATCTTTTCCTTTTTAACATGCTATGTACATAGTGACGAACAACAAGAAACTTAAAAGACTACTTGTCATATAGTTGTGCAAGTCAATCAATGTTTCTATTCCTCAACCTCTTCCCTCCTTAGTAGATCTTATGGATTTTAATAAATATGCTGAGAGGAACTGATTATTAGTCATGCTTTTTCTCAAATTACTTTGTTTTACCAATTACCATGCTTGGAGCTGTCTATGCAAGTATGATTCTTAAGATTTTACAAGAATTTATTTATCTTGCTCTTTGTCAAACTACCATCTCTGTTGTAAGCGTACTTAACAAGAAGTGATGTGGAAGGGAAGAATTGCATAATTATTGTATAAGTGTTGCAAATCTGTTACAATATTGTTTCTGTGATTATTTTCCTCATTCAATAAGACATGCATCAAAGGATGCTTCATACGTAGGAATTAGAATGTGGACGAGCTCATACATTGGGAGATACTAGCATTCATTAAATATATTTGCTTTCCTTTCTATCTAGAAAATTTATACTATTCTTTAAGTTGATATGCTAAATACTGAAGTGGAAATAATCATGATGAATTACGTTCCTCCTTTTTAAAATAAATTATGTAAAATCTGTTCCACTAAATAGGGGCAAGGAAGATCAGATTATATCTAATAGTTACTTAATTTTTATTACAATTCAGTTTTGTCAGCGGTTAATAATAACATAGTTCAGCCGTGCGTTGCTAATATATCTATGTTAGGGGATAGATATAATGCTGTGATAGGCACATCAACATGTATAGCATCTATCCATCTTGCTAATATCACATCCCAAATTCATAGGCTTCCATCCGGCCTTTTTACTAAACTGTCATTGTTGGCAAAACTATTTATTGAAATGCCATTTTTTGAAACTATTTATCAAATTACCATTTTTTTAAAACTATTTATCAAAATACCACACTTTTGAAATTATATATCAAACTGTCACCATTTTATCCTACGTGACATTTTTTAATATTATCTGGCCAACCAGGATGCACCAAGTAGGATGACGCATCCACGTAGGTTGCGCCAACACGGTTGGCGCAACCTACGTGGATGCGTCATCCTACTTGGTGCATCCTGACTGGCCTGGATAAAGAAAATGCCAACAAAGGTGGCGTAACCAAGGCACCTGCGCCACCCTTGTTGGCGCAACTAGGATATATATTGGCTCCCCCCTCCCCCATCCGTGACATTGCTTCCATTTTCTTAATTCTCATTATCTCTCTACAAATTTCTTCTCTCTAAACAAACTCAATTCTTACTAGAAGTGGTGTCTGGATCTCTATCTGTGATCAAATTCAGATCGTATTCCTTATATGTAAGTATCTCTTTCAATGTTTAAATATTTTAGTTATTATTTGTTGATTGATTTTTTATTATGTTAGCGTTAATTATAAATTAATGTTATTATATATTATGTTGGGGTTAATTATACATTAATGTTTTCATTGTCTAATAAATAATGGAGTAGTATGATATGTTGTCTGAATTGTATGAATTATTATTTTGTACGTAATCGAATAGGATATATTTTTTTTCTTGAGTACTTGACATGTTTTAAATTAGTAAATGTAGTTTAATTCAAATGAACCAGGTTTAGGAAGTTATTTATACATAAAATAATATAAATTAATTGTTATATGTCCAATTAATATTGTAATTGATTTTTAATATATTGAATACATATGTGTTGAATTGTTATTGTTCAGAAGTGAAATTAACATGACAAAACCGCTGAATGTACACATTTACTTCAATGAGACAATGTATAATGGTGAAGAGGGTGTCATGTATCAAGGTCCTCCTCCTAGGCCTATTGTGATCACTGCCAATATGACTTTGGATGGGCTGAAAAATACGATCCATTCAAAGTTGAGGCTCCAAGCAAACCAACATGTGTCAAAGGTTGTCTATCGGTAACCGCAATGCTTCAATCTATGGAGATGGGTAGGTCTTCCAATAGAAGACGATGATGATGTAAAGTGCATGATAGATTCCTTCTGTCAAACTTCGAACATGGCCTCGATGGAGTTGTATATTGAGGTGGAAACAAGTGGGCAAGAAGAGCATGTTGAAGCTCCTGGTGAAATCGAAGCTTAAGTTGGTCCTTCTAATCAAGTTGAGTCATGCAATATAATTGTTATTGGTGGTGCAATGGTTGAAGCTGATAACCCACTTGTCAGAGATGCAGTATGGGAGACAAGTGAAGACGAAGAACAGGTAGCTGAGGGTGATGATTCAGACACTGACATAGAGGCAGAAAACTTTGATGCCGAAGAAAATTTACAAGTTCCATTGTCGGTTGCTCCTCAATCCATGTTTATGCCTCGAGGACCTGAATCTGTGTTTGTGCCACCATGCCCTCAGTTTTCTCAAATCAATTGGGATGCATTGAGTAATCCTGATAACTTGCCTGAATTAGATAGTCGTGGGACTTGGAGCATCAATGATGAATTCTATGTTGGCTTGCAATTTCCATCAAAAGATGCCGTGAAGTTGGCCCTCAAACATTATTTGATTCACAGGCATCAAGAGTACAAGATTGAAGATTCTGATTTACGAAGACTTTCTGCTAAGTGCCCTAGTTTTGACGAAGGTTGTAATTGGAGAGTTAGATTCATACAAAGCAAGAGGTCGAATATGTAGTAAATTACAAAATATGATGGACCTCACAATTGCGTAAACCAAACTATGTCATTAGATCACCAGAAGTTGGATAGTCGTATAATCTGCTCTTGCGTTTTGGAGTTAGTTAGAACAAAACCCGATGCACCTGTGTCCTTAATTGTTGAACAAATTCGAAGCCAATTCGGTTACCAAGTTTCATATCGAAAAGCTTGGAAGGCAAAACAACTGGCCATTGTGAATGTTTTTAGGGATTAGGACAAATCTTACGAGGTGTTACCCAGATGGCTAGCAGCCATGAGAAGAGACATGAAAAGCACAGTGGTGGAGTTGCAAGACGAGGAATGTTTTGTGAATAACTGACTTGATCGTTCGAAAAGAGTCTTTCGTCGATTATTCTGGACATTTAGACCATGTGTTGCTGGCTTCTGATATTGTAAGCCCATTGTTCATATTGATGCCACTTATTTGTATGGCAAATACCGTTATAAGTTATTGATTGTAACAACTCAAGATGGAGATAGAAAACCTCTACCAATTGCATTTGTCATTGTGGAGGGGGAGACCAAGGATGCTTGGAGTTGGTTCTTAGCCTACCTGAGATTGCATGTCACACAACAAAAGGGCTTGTGTTTGGTTTCTAATTAACACAATGGCATCTTACAATCAGTGGCAAATGAAAATCTTGGATGGCAGCCGTCGAATGCGTATCATGTCTTCTACATACGGCACATTGGTTCCAATTTTAACTCTAAATTCCAAAATAAAGAGTTAAAGAGATGGTTGATTAACACACGTACTTAATTTCAACTCTAGTTTTCAACTTGTAATCTAATATATGATAATAATAGTTATGTTCTAATACTAACCTAATTCATTTGTTGTATCAGGGTATGAACCAATCGCAATAAAGTTTGATGCTAAGCTAGAGAAGCTGACAGTTACAACAGAGATGGCAAATTGGATTAATGCAATTTCAAAAGAAAAATGGAGTTTGGCATATAATGGTGGCCACAGATTCGGTCATATGACTACCAATTTGTTAGAGTGCATCAACAGAGTGTTGAAAGGTAGTAGAAATCTGCCTATAACTGCATTGGTTTAATTGATATATACGAAGTTAGTAGAATACTTTGTCAATCGAAAAGACGAGGCAAATTCAAAATTGATGACATTTGGGCAGGAATGGAGTGATGACTTATTGAAGACTGGAGAGTCAACCTGGCAAAGGCCAATTCACACCAAGCTCATCGGTACAATAGAGAGAACATAAGGTTCGTAGTTGAGGAGGCATTTAACCCTGTAACACAACAGGGTGGACTTTTATATACTTTAAACTTGGAAGAAGGCTGGTGTGACTATGGGGTGTTTCAAGCATTGCATTATCCATGCTCTCATGCGATTGCTGCATGTGTTTCTGTGGCAATTGACCCATTCCAATTTGTGCATATGGTTTACAGGATGCAGAGCATTTACAGAGCTTACGAGTTTGATTTCGAACCGGTTCGGGCTGAACCATGGTGGCCTGCAGGTCCTGAAATAACTCTGGTGCCAGATCGTGCATTGCTTAGATCTAAAGGTCGACCAAAATTAACCCGAATTAGGAATGAGATGGATTGGCGCGGTGGGGCAGCGTGTACAAGATGCCATCAACCCGAACATAAGACATGTCGTGCGTGTATAAGATGCCATCAACCTGAACATAATTCTCGCACATAATGTGTATTTTAGAGTTGCATTATTTTGTATCACTAACTATTTTGTTGTATTCGAATACTATTAATATATGTTAGTTGATTATCAGCGTTAACTTAATTTCTTCCATATTATATTTTAGTATAGTAATCATATGGTCACATTATATTTTATTATTGTTTCCATATTGTGACAGTAACTATTGTTATTATTTGGCATACAGCTGACAGATGGCATTTCGTGTAAACCCCAGACTAGAGGACGGCTCGATTTTATTGTTGCAGGAGTACCATGTTTCTCAGCATGTATGGCAGGGACATGAGGACCGACACCTGCATGTTAGACGTGCTCAAAAGATGAAACATATGGACCCCCCTTGCGTCAATTCTTCCGTATCTATAGTAGGCTGGCTTCTTGGGGGTGCCCATATGGGCTATTGCAGCATTGATCACTCTTTGATCTCTACGTTGGTTGAGAGATGGCACCCAGAGATGTATACATTTCACATGCTTACCGGAGAGTGCACCATTACGTTGGAGGATATCGGTATAATATCAGGTCTTCCTATTGACGGCACTGCAGTCACTGGCTTTACCCATAGGACTGATTGGCTTAGTTTGTATGTTCAGTTATTAGGGATTGATGAGACTCCCTCGCTCATAGCTGGGGCACACATTGACATGACATACCTGTGGCAGTCGAGTGTTACTACAGTCACTGAGGATGATGATGATGAGTATGTGCAACAGCGTGCACGACATTACATACTTCGGTAGCTTGGGGGTTTCTTATGTCTCGATCATTCTGGTAAGTTTGTGCACTTGATGTTTCGTCCATTGTTGGAGGACTTTGCTATTACCGGGACATATAGCTGGGGGTCCATAGTCTTGGCGTACCTGTATAGAGAGCTTTGTCCAGCTACTGACTACAACGCATGCGAGATCGGAGGGGCATGCATCTTATTACAGTATTGGGCATGGTATAGATTCCCCCGGCTTGCCCCTACACTAGCTGACCTTGTTGAACCTGACGTGTTTTACGATGCTGATCGTGGTCAATTACGTCCCTTAGGATATGAGTAAGTTTCTATTTCATATCATTTTTTTACATTACTTTGTTGACATACTTTGTTAATATTTACAACTTACGTTTATAGTACTTTCATTTACCAAATAGGTGGCGCAAGCATAAAGTCTTGAGTGATACTGTGATTGGCGTCCTTGGATATTATCGCCAGTTCTTCGATCAGCTGAAGAACGATGACGTATGTCTTGTTTTACATTCGTTTGAATTATTTACTTATGTATATGCCATCTTAATGTTGTATGCATCTCATTTTTGCAGATTATATGGCAACCATACACGGATGAGAAGGTGGCAACACTGCCACCCTTTTGTGTGGCTGGTAGGGACATAACATTGGCAATGGTCCCTCTTATATGTTTCCACATTTTTGAGTGGCACTAGCCAGACCGCGTGATGCGTTAGTTTAGTCTTGACTAGCTCATACCACGGTGACCATTCCAGATTAACAATTTGCACTCAGTTACACTAGCAGGTACGCATGATGAGGATTGGTCAGCTACACATGCTGTTTACATAGCCACCTAGGATAGTCGAAGGGAGAAGTTTGTTAGGGGAATCCCATTGCTCGCACCCCTCGGTTCACGTTCTGAGTATATGCGTTGGTATAAAACAATTACCAGACGCTGGATTGCTCCCACAAGTGCATCTATTGGGAATGCGGTAAGTTATTTACTAATTTGTTAGTGTCTATATGCATGTTGTATTCAATATAATGACATAAATTATATCTGTTTCTTAGGCAGACATTGCAGAGCATTTGTTCAGTTCAACTACTAACACTGCCGCTCGAGAAGCTGCTACACAGATTCTACACTCATTGCGGGAGCATGACCGCATTACGATGGAACATCTGCATCCAGCTCCAATAGCAGATGACATTTCAGGGCCGCCCGAGGAGTCCAGTCAACAGGGAACGCGGCATAGATGGAGGACAAGGTTAAAGAGCACTCGGACACGACTTCAACATCCCAAGGACTCCGACTCTACCAGCTAGCACATGACTCAGCCTCCTACCACTGCTACATACCCCCACTCAGCTACCACCTATATATCACCCACTATACCCACCATACCCTTACCCACCATATCCTTACCCGCCACAGGGTTACCCCTCGTATCCTTACCCACCACATGGTTACCCACCATATCCTTACCCGCCACCAGGTTACCCACCATACCCATCATAGCCAGGTCCTTCTTCCGATCCATTACACAGGCCACCACATTCTGATGCGGGCCCATCTCATTGACATATAATTATATGTCATTAATGCATCTGATAATGTTATATTTAGTGGTTTTGTATAAAATATTATTGATAATAGATTATTGTGATTTTGGTACCCTTATTAGATTAAATATGTTTGCCACTCAGTTTTAGTTTTTTTTAAAGATCTTGGTAACTGGTGAATTAAACAAGTACATGTGCTTTTGGGGAGGTCCAATATTTAGGAGAAACTTTGTCAAAATTTTCACTCCAATTCAAATGTTACAAATTGGGAGGGAGATGATTGAGATCCTACTCACTAAATAAACGTTTCAAACAATGTCTTCATACACAACATACATCATAATGTGTAGTAACATACACAACAAAAAGAAAAATAAACTTCAATCATAATGCATTTTTTAAGCATACATCCCTATCATTGTCTTCATTTTTTCTAAATTTAATGACATTTATTACATTAAAAATGATAAATTAGAAAGACCTATCTTTTTATGTAAAAGATAATCATTTTGGCACTTACAGGGACTTGTAAGCAATTATGGAGTTAAACAGGGCCGTGTCTAACAACAACAAAACTTTTGTTTGATTTTTAGAAGAAAACACGGCCGTGTGTCTTTTGACACGGCCGTGTCCTAGTTATGCCAACAAGGGTGGCGCAGGTGGCTTGGTTACGACACCCTTGTTGGCGTTTTCCTTGTCCAGGCCAGCCAGGATACGGTTGGCGCAACCTACGTGGATGCGCCATCCTACTTGACGCATCCTGGTTGACCAGATAATATTTAAAAATGCCACGTAGGACAAAAGGGTGGCAATTTGGTATATAGTTTCAAAAGAGTAGCATTTTGGTAAATATTTTTAAAAAATGGCAATTTGATAAATAGTTTAAAAAAATGGCATTTCGATAAATAGTTTTGCCAACAGTGACAGTTTGGTAGAAAAGCCGCTTCCATCCATACTACATGACAGAAGCCACTTCCCATCCACCCTGAAGCACAAAACTGTTATATGATTTGTGCGACCTTCAAACTTATGAACAAGTCTAAGAGCCACAACATCAAAAAATCTCATTGTTAAATCATTTGCTACTGTAGCAAGCCGACCTGAAAATCATTAATACTATTTAATCACTTCAAGACCCAATTGTATGAAATACAAGGTAGGAATTTCTTTTCTTCTCACATATTTTTTAACAAAACAAAGGAATAATAAGGAAGGAACTAGGAATACACAAACACGTGAAGGAATATGAGAAGTAATAAATACTTAGTTTACCATTATGACGATATAAATAGTCTTAACAATAAAGGAACTAATCTCCCATATGGATTTAAGTCCACATTCCTTGAAATCCCAAACCTGCAAGAAAACATATTATAAATGAGGATTTCCAATATAATGTAGCTCTGCTAACCAAAGTTACTATGCTTGCTCTTTATGAACTTTAACAAGTGATAATTACACAGTGCCTTTTGAACAAGAAATATGAGCCTTTATATATCTTTGATATCTTGCACTTATCATGAGAGTATTTGTTGAGTCACAAGCAACTCCAACCACTTCACCATTATGAGCAATGCTGCATGATTCTACCATGTCAATGTATGCACTCGGGCAGATTCCAGATTGAAGGTTAAACCTTTCAATCCAACCACCTACTGTACCTAAAAAGACAAAATTGCCACATGCACACTGATGGCATAAGCATGTTACCATATTAAAGCAATAGTAAAAATGCTTTAATAAATTATGCACCCTACGAGAGAAATGTCATATATTTTATATCATTATTATGAAACACATCCAACACCTTTGTCATTATAAAAATGAACTTCACTTCAAGCAACAAAAATTTTAGAATCAAGTAAATACTAAATTATGCAGAACATATCACTCCACCATAGGGCATAGCAATATGTTTGATTGGTGACTTCGATTGAGCATTGGACAACCTGAACAAGGTGACTGATCATGAAAATTTGATAAAATAAAAATGCATTGAAACAATCTTGATCAAATAAAATGAAACAAACCTTGCAATAAGAATAGGGGGACTTGACTGCAATTCCCAAACTAAAATCTTCCCTTCACTATTTCCTGGCAGACCCAATTAAACAAAAAAAAAAAAAAAAAAAGAGACTATATATAAACTACCAGTGAAAGCTTAAAATTGGTAACCTGTAAATGAAAAAAAAAACAAAAACTTAGCCGATTAAAAAGTATGTCAGTAAACCCAAATGGACAAACGTGTGATACATTGTTTCTGTCATGGTAAGACTAAAAGCTGCCCATTATTTGAAAAAAAAAAATGTAGTCTATTGTGTAAATAGACTAACAGCAATCCCAAATGCTCTTATTCATTTATACTTGGTTCTTGCATTTAAAGTTTGGATAATCAACAAAGCAATCCAAATTAATGTGGTCTTTACTTTGTTTCTTTATGTCATTTTGATTTGATTGATTTAGGGGCAACCTATGTAGTAGATCATCATCTTCCTTTCTGAAAGTCTCTACATTTAAATATAGTAGCTCCCCTCCTGCATAACAGAGTTGTATAAATTCTTGAAAAAAAAAATTGGCTTTAATGATGTGGTGACTACTTTGTGTGTCTTCCAATTGGTCTTGAACATTGTTTCTAGGTTTTATTTTTTCATTTTTCTATTCCATTTATGATGCTCCCCTGATAGAAATCAAGGACTCATCTTTTGTTTGAAAGTTTATTCTTTGTGGGTTGTTGGTTGTAGAATCCATTTCCATTTCCCATCCATGGATGCCATAAATACTAATGATTCAAGAGAAGTAAGGGCCAAAAGGAAGAGATACATTATTGCAAAGGGGAAAAAACCAAGTCAAGAAATTACAGGCATGAGACTTATGTAATATATATACTTTATTTTTTTTCATTGTTATATATAACCTAGGGAGGTGGGATTTATCTTATTTTGCTTCTTTTCTACGCAACAACCAGAACATGAATTAACACTCTTAGCCAAGTTTGAATTGAGAATGGTAAAGATTTGACTATGGAACTTACTTAGAAGAAGAATTCATGGAACTAATCAAACTGAACCATGTGTAAAAAAATTGTAGTTTCTTCACCATATGAGAGAAGAAAAACCAAAAACTTATAAACCCTTTCTGATACTTTTGTGAAATCTGAAATGGGAAAAAAATATTACCATACCTTGAGTGAAAGCAAGAACAGTGAGTGAACCACACCATACATCAGCAAAACGTCTCCCTTTATTTCTCTCTGATTTTTCGTCCTTCTAGAGTATTCTTTAGAAATTTTTTGTAGCACTCCTCTTCCAGAACCTTTCCTTTTGTACAGGCTTGGATGAGTGGAAATGGTGGTTCCTTGGGTTGCTGGCCCCAGGTCTTCTCAAATCAGCTCTTCACCGTCTACAGCTTAAATGAAGATTTAAAGATAGTGAATGATAGAGTCCCTCGAGCCAACTTCAAACCGTCGATGCACTCGAGCACCACACAAACATATGAAGCTCTTTAGCATCATGGCTTCGTTTAGCACTATTTGGCGGTTGAGCTTGAATCAGTCGCAGTTGCGGTTATGATTGTGCTTGTGAGTTCTTAACAACATTCTTACTCAAACTGGATGAGTATTCCAGATTCGGAGCTGGGTGTGCCGTGGACACGGTTTGTGCATGGTAGAACCTGAACCTCGGCTATGGCTACAACAAAGATGGAAGGCTGTAGGTAGGAAGCGTGCACGGATTGATAAATTGTAGGTTGAGTGATGGTGGACTAGGTGGAGTTAGTAAGGCTAGGCAGATAGGAATATTTTTGTGTTTTGTTACAAATGGGTTTTGTGTTGGTGGGTAGTGGATTGTGGATACGGGGAAATATTTTAGCTTATGGATTAGGCCAATCCTTTCTAGCCTAAGTTTAGTGGACAACTTAGGTGATGAATCTTTGTGGGTTCCTTGATGTGTTATGCACCACGAGTGTAACACCCTTGTGGGGATGTCACATTTATGATGCAATAAAATAAAATAAAATAAAATTCTTACCCAAGTTGTGAGACGTTTGGTACATAAATAATATTAGTGGTAAAATTTTTCCTTTTTATACTTATAACGTTAAATAAAATAACACGGACTACGAAATAAGATAAAACATCATCACACCATAATATACATATGATTTTGTCTAAAGTATACAATTAATTTACAACTATTAATATTTAATAGAAACAGTAAAAGACAGCATACTACTCAAACATAACCCCTAAAACTTGAGCCCTTGTTATAAGATAAATTCTCTAGTTAGGAATGTCTTGACCGATAGAAATTCGACCCAAAACTATGTCGAAGTTCTCTCTAGGAGTATAATGAAATTCGTTTCACAACTCCTTAATAGGTAAAATAACCTGTACGAAAGCAACCATATAACGTGAAGTAACGAACCCATGTCGAATCCTACTTACTGATAAAGTAACATCACCACTGTACTCTATGTGTCCTGTTTCCCAGTGGACATACCAAGCCTCAGCGCCTTCGAGAAACTGTAGTCTAAAGAAACCTAATTGACCTCCTCTTGCCGCCATTGTAGTCTTCGATGATATAAACATTAAGTAGAAACAAACAGAACAATACAATAAAGAGGTGAGACAATCTACATCATTACCAGCATGGCAATAAAGAAAACAACAATACAAATAAATAATACAATAACACAGACCATTATATCATACACAGTATAGCAAGTTAATACATCATGCATTTTATCACAGATTATAATAAACATTAAAAATGCAGATAATGATTATAATAAACATTAAAATGCAGATAATGAATGATACACACACTGACTCGTTCCTACTCCATGGAGCTAAACACAGATATCTGAGAGAATGATCCGAAAAGAGCTAATAGTACTTCAGGCTGCCCAACCAAACTATTGCACTATCTAACGTTGTGTCCATAGCCCATAGTCCAAACATCGTGTAGTAGTACACAGTCCATACATCGTGCACTACAGGCATAGTACATAATAGTCCCTCAAGATCTCGATTAAGAATAGTGCTTGTCGAGATCATTAGTGTGTTGCCCGTTACCACGGCCCAGAGGTGCTACCACTGTCCACATATGGGATTCTCCGCACACTAATGCCTCCGAGTTCAAATAATGAACCACACTACGCCTATCACACCACAACCTGGTGTAATTCATCTCGTCAATTAATCGCCAATTATCAACCAAATTGACAAAAACTCTCAAAGCATGATAAAAAATTACCAAAGTACCCTTAGTTCCAATATTTTACCATATTTATGAAAATATCCTCAGCCTCAATATACCAAGATATAACATGTCTCCACTTGACAGTACTATCTCACAACATGTCCGGGTCCACCACTTTAGCTCGATAGTAAAACTCGTTGTATCACTTAATCGCATAGGAATTTTATCGCGTTTTCACAATAACGTCACTTTTACAAATGTTTTAAAATTGCGTAAATATATTTTGACATTTTGAACATCGCATAATGTTTTTAAATCATTTTCTCAATCGCGTAAGATTTTTAAATCATTTTCTTAACCTTACAACTTAAAAATCATTATTTCAAATATATGTAAACTATTTCTAGTACTTTTAAACTACGTAGAATATTTTCATATGTTATAAATATATTATGGAATATTTTCATTTTATTTATCTGATTTTAGTAAATTTTGGTAGCATTTTGCCTATAAAATCAGTATAAGGTATTTTTAACGTTTTTCTCTAAATTTTGTTTATTTTAATCTTACCTATCAGTTACACTTTGAAACTGACTAACGCGCTTCAAAACTTAGAGAGTGAGCTCTACGTTAGTATTTTTCAAGCGTTCACTTTATTTCTTACTTAATGCGAATCCTCCTAAAAATTAAATTCTAAAACTAACTTCATTCATTTTATTTTTTCAAAGATTCATTGGAATCAAATTCTTTTGTAAATCAATTACCTAACCTATCTTAGAAAATAAAATGGCATTCAATTATACGTTGAATGACATGTTGGCCATAATTAACCTAAATCATTCTCAAATTTATTATTTTACCTAGATTCTTTAAATCATTGATTTAGAAAATGGTTGAGAACATTTTGGTTCTCGGTTTTCATGGTAAGGTCGTGAGCCTCAGTATGTTCTTTGGAACACTCATGCAAATTGTTACATGTTATTCACATCCTACATTAATAATCATATAATTCTAAACACATACAATATATTTTAAAAACTATAAACACATGCAATATATTTCAAAAACTATAAACATGCTTGCAAACAAAATCAACCACAAAATAGGAAAAATAATAAACAACCACACAAGTGAATCCTTATGGATTCTTCACACACATACAATCCATTTACTCATCACCACACAAGGTTGATGGGATTAAATCTCCCTCTTACCTCTTGAAGACAAAGGTCTCTTAGTCTCCTCCTTCTCCTTGCTTTCTTGAAAACCAACACAAATTCCTAATAATTCTTAAATAATGAGTAAAAACACATACAAGGCTTCCTAATGGAAAACCATGGTTTAAAAAAATCACAAATCAAATTTTAAACCATAAAAACAAAACTTACCCTTAGGGAAGTGAGCAAAAGCTTTGATTATGAACTAGATAGAGTAGGTTTTTGACAAAACCTTGTGAAGGAAAAGTGTTTAGAATATGATTTTGGTTTAGGAAAAGTGAAGAGGTAAAATTATAGAAGATTGGTAGTGGTATTTGGGTGCTTGGCCGAAATTGAGAGAGAAAAAGAAAGGAAAAGTTACTTGGTGTTCTTGGTGTTTTGAGAGAAAATAGAAAGCTTTGATTAGGATAAGTGTAAAATGAATATTGAGAGTGAAAAAGGGAGGGGGCTGCTGTGTGGGTTAGTGTGGGTGAGGTTGAGTGTTTAATTTGGATAATAAATATCTAATTGTGTTCACACTAAGTAAGCACATGGCTTATGTCATTTGGAGGGTTCAAGAACCATGTAGAACTTGTGAAAACTTGGCCATTTTAGCCTTCATGGCCGTGGAACTCCTTGGGTTTAGGGGGTTTAATTTGTTTCAATTAAAGACTAATTCCATGCTAATTTAATAGGTAATTAGTTAGGTTAAGTCTCCTAATAATATTTAATTAACATTCTAATTATATAATTAATTAGTTTAATATATATTAGCATATATTATAGCCTCTAAATAAAATTAGGATATCTAATTAATAATTAGATTATAACTAATTAATAACTAGGTTAGTTTACTTAGTTTTGCTAATTAGGTAATTAGATTAATCAAATTAGGTTTAATTAGCTACTAACCAAAGTCAAGCCACTATGTTTGACTCAATCTTAACCATTGATTTCAACTTTAATTCCTAGCCCTAGATGGAATCTAAGGTGGATATTGATTAGTCATAAAACTTGAATTCTTATCTCACCATTGATTTGATCAACAGTTGAGATTAAAGGCTTCTTAACTAAGTTTTCCTCCAACGGTCCATATCAAAGTACATGCTTCTTTCTTTGACCTATTCCTATTGGTTCAAAATAGTCAAGCCACTTTCGTTGACTTGCTCCTATTGGCTTAGAAATTTGTCCAGTCAGAATCGTTGACTGCTTTTCCAAACGCGGGTCCCACAGACTTTTAAGGATCCATGGTCATTTTGAAACAGATTTCTATTATTTTTGAGACAGTAGGTACTGTAATATAAAATAATATTATAATAATATAAAATTATTTTATTACACAGTTAAATCCTAAAAAATTAAAAGATTAATATATATATCAATCAGAATTAGGTTTAGTAAGATCCCCCAGCTCCAATTAATTAAAATAAGATTTTTTCGGTCAGAAAATTATTATTTCCCTAGCTCAGAGCAAATCATATACAACAATCAAATACACTCACGAAACAGTCAAATTCACTTTACTACTCACAGAAATTACAAAACAGTACATTTCAGAATTATATTGTAATTATCCCAAATGTTGGGGTGTTACAACGAGCATATATTGGGTCCACATAGGTGAGTTTTAGATCAAGTTAATAGGTTAAGCTAGATAATTTGAGTCACCAAAGTAATCAAGTTACTTGTGAAGCACATTAAAATGGAATATAAAAGAGAAGTTTCCAAAAATAAAGAAAATTAAAATATTATAAGCTTAAAAGTAACAAACTTCTTCTATTAGAAAATCTTATATCTTATACTTATATGGTATAATGTAAAACTAAAAGAAAAAACAATACAAAAATATAATAAAATAAGAAAATAAATAGAATAAAATATAAATTTAAACTCAATAAAAAATAAATAGAATAAAATAGAATAATTTGAATATTTCATTTGAATATTATATTCATATTATACTAACTTATACTCATATATTCGAATAAATTCTAAAAATTATATAAATTCAATAATTTTAAGTTAAGGTGCGAGATGCTAATAAGTCACATATGAAAAATGGTATAGTAGAGCTATTTCGCAATTTTAGTGCTTGGGTATTAGTTTTTACTCTTTATTTTCTTCACATTTAGTTCAACATAGTTATTCATATGAAGCATCCTCTAATTACGAGCTTCAATATATTGGTAATTAAAATTTGAAATTATTACAATTTAATAATTTATGAATCTTAAAAAAAATAAAAAAATAGTGGTCAACTAAGCTATTACATATTTAAGTGATCAAATACTTTCTAAAAATTGTTAACAATTGCTGTTGCAAACAGTTTTAAATTTGGAAATATTTTTACAAAGAATTCCTAAATTTTTAATTATCCTATGAATTTTCTCTGGTATATTAATACCAAATTAATATTTGAACTATAAATAGAACACTTGATGCCTTACTATTTTGCATGCTACATTTTGTTTTGGAGATGACAATTATGTGTGGCAGTTTGATATGCTAAAATTCCCTTTGCTCAAATTGTCAAGATCGGATAGCCAATTTTTTTTAGCATCTTAGGCCAATCGTTTTGTACTACATGAACAGGTCAGCCATCATTGAATTTTGAAGAAACAGGTAGTGCAATAATCCCAAAGACATCAAAATGTTATCGAAGTTGCATAACATGCACTTAAGATTTTTTTTTGTTGTACATAGATTTTAATTAATATTGTTTATAACTCATTTCCTTTGGTTTTCATATAATTAGTTTATTTATTTTGTTGCCCTTATTAATGGGATAAGTGTTGTGGTTAATTTGGCATGTTGTTTGTCTTGTAGGTGATATTGCTAATATGTCCAATCAAGGGAATGTAGGTGGTTTAAGTCTTAGAATTAGACATGGGGCTCATAGAAATTCAATCTACACCTATCATTATATCTCACGTAGTTTCATTATTCTGTGTGGTGGTATTATTATTAGCTAACTGCTTTATAAGCCGTAGTGAATTCTATAAGTTAAGGTGTGGTGTTTTATTTTTCCAAAAAAAAATTTGGGTCATTTTATTCATTTTTGACAAATTGAACAGCATCATCAACTCCATGTTGTAACACCCCAACTTTTGGGATAATTACAATATAGTCCCAATTTGTACTGTTTTGTGAATTCTGTGAGCAGTAAATTTAATTTAACTATTCCGTGAGTGTACTTGACTGTTGTATGTGATTTGTTTCGACCTAAGAAAATAAAAATTTTACGTGGGATAAATCTTATTTTAATTAATTGGAGCTGGGGATCTTACTAAACCCAATTCGATTGATATATAAATTAATATCGTAATTTTTGGATTTAATGTGCAATAAAATAATTTTATGTTTTTAAAATATTATTTTATATTACAAGATACCCCTCTTGTCTCAAAAACAAAAAATCTGCTTCGGTTTGACCACAGATCTTTAAAAGTCTTTGTGGGACCGCGTGTAGAAAAAGCAGTCAAGTGTCTTGATTGTACAATTTCTAACCAATGAGAGCAAGTCAACAAAGGTAGGCTTGACTTTCTAAACCAATAGGAATTGGACACCTAAGGGAGCATGTGTTTTCATTTGGACCGTTGGATGAAGACTTAATTCTGAAGCCTTTAATCTAAGCCATTGATCTAATCAATGGTGAGATTAGAATGATAGGTTTATGATTAAGTGATATCTACCTTAGATCTAATCTAGGGCTAAGGATTAAAGATGAACCAAGGGTTAGGATTTAGTCAACAATTGTAGGCTTGAAAATGGTTAGTAACCTAATTAAGCTTAATTTAACTAATCTAATGATTTAATTAGCATACTAAGTGAACTAGCTTAGTTATGAATTAATTATAATCTAAATACTAAATAGATATATAAATATTAATTAAAGGTTATAATATATGTTAATATATACTAAATTAATTAGTTATGTTGTTAGTATGTTAATTTAGATTGGTTAGGATAATTAACCTAACTAACTATCTAATCTATTACCATGTAATTAAGTGTAATTGGAAATCAATTAACCCCCTAATAAGATGAAGGAGTGCACGGTTTTTGGGCTGCATAAGGAGGCAAGGTGGCTTGGTTCTACAAGGTTCAAGAAGGATCCAACATGACTAGGCCATGCGCTAACTAGTGTGAACACATTTGTGATATTTTTACCAAGCAAATTCACTCACTCAAGCTCACCCACACTCTCACACGGCTGCTACCCTCTATATTCACTCTTCACTTTCTATTTCACCCTTATCACATTTTAACTATCCATTTCTCTCTCTAAAAACACCAAAAACTCAAGAACACTTCTCTCCCATTTTCTCTCTCTAGTTCGGCCAGCCCCATTACACCCACACCCAAGCTTTCATAATTTTATCTCACCTTATTTCTTGAACCCAAATACCATTCTAAGCATATTTCATTCACAAACTTTTCCCAAATTCCCACTCTATCTTGCCTAAAATTCCACTTCTTGCTTACTTACTTAAGGGTAAGTTTGATTTCTATGGTTCAAAACTGAATTTTTCATTTTTCTAACCATGATTGTTCCATGGGTTTTCTATTTTGTACCTTGTATGTGTATTTACTAATTGTTTGAGAATTTTAGGAATTGTTTTGGAGCTTGTACGAAATTTGGAGACAAGGAAGGAATCTTACCGATTGTTTTGTCTACAAGAGGTAAGAGGGAGATTTAATCTCATCAACCCTAAGTGGTGATGAGAAAATGGATTGTGTTTGTGTGTAGAATCCATAAGGATTCGGTTGTATGGTTTATTTGTGATTTTTATTATTTTTGATTGTTTAAATGCTTTATTAATTGTGATTTTAATTTGCTATGCATGATTATAGTTTTTATTATTTTTGCTATGCATGATTATGGCTTAAAATATATTGTATGTGTTTTATATGTGATTACATAATTGTATGTATTTATAATTGTGTATTTATTTAAGTAGGATGTGAATAACAATTACGAAATGCATGAGTGTTCCAAAGAACACACCATCAGGCTCACGGCCTTACATCCAAAAAGAGAACCAAAATGTTCTCAGCAATTTTATAAATAACTGATTCAAGGAAATTAAGTAAAATAATCAAAGTTAAAAATGGTTTAGATTAATTGTGGCCAAAATGCCATTTAGTGTATAACCAAATGCCATTTTATTTTGATATGGCCAACAAGCCATTTTATTTACTAAGATAGGTTAGGTAATTATTTTATGACATAAATTGATTCCAAAGAATCATTGAGAAAATCAAAGGAATTAATTCTGTTCTAGAATTTTAACTTAGCAGAATTCAGTTTAAGTAAAAAATTAATCAGACACTTGAAAAGTACTAACGTAGAGCTCATACTATAAATTTTGAAGCGCGTTAGTGAATTTCAAAGTGAAATTATTGGGTAAAAATAAAATAAACTATATTTAGAGGAAAATGTTAAAAATACCTTATACTGATTTTATAAGTAAAATGCTGCCAAAATTTATTAAAATCAAATGCATAAAATGAAAAGATTCCATACTATATTTATAACACAAGAAAAATACATTACGTATTTTACAAGTACTAGATATAGTTTTACACATATTAAAAATGATAAATTTAAGCTATTCGGATAAGAAAATGAATTAAAAATCCTACGCGATTGAGAAAATAACTCAAAAATAATTTATGACATTTAAAAACGTCAAAATATCTTTACGCGATTTAAAAACATTTGTGAAAATGACGAGATTATGAAAACGCGATAAAATTCTTACGCGATTGAACAATACTGTGAGTTTTGCTGTCAGGCCAAAGTGGTGGACCCAGACATTTTGTAGTGTAGTACTGTCAGGTGGGACGTACTATACTTTGTTATTTGGTGACTAGGGATATTTTGGTAATTTTCTATAAATATGGTAAAATTTGGATAATAAGGGTATTTTGGTAATTTTTAGCTCATGTTTAGAGTGTTGTGCCAATTTGGGTTATAATTAGTGACTGATTGACGAGGCGAATTACACCGTGTTTGGTGTGATAAGCGTAGTGTGGTTCATTTAAGAACTTGGAGGCATTAGTGTGCGGAGAATTCCCATGCGGATAGTGGGTTGCTCCTCTGGGCCGTGTAGTAACGGCAACACACTAATGATCTTGACAAGCACTATTCTTAGTCAAGATCTTGAGGGGACTATTAAATACTATGCTGTGGTACACGATATTTGGATCGTGTGTCTTGCTACACGATGTTTTGATTTGTGGGCTATAGACACGCGTATTGACAAGTGCAATAGCTTGGTTGGGCAGCCATAAAGTATTTCTAGTTTCTATTCGGATCATTCTCTCAGATATCCGTGTTTAGCTCCATGGAGTAGGAACGAGTCAGTGTGTGTATCATTCATCATCTGCATCTTAATGTTCATGCATTATTTGCATTTTACTGTTTATTATAAACTGTGATAAATTATATGATTTATTGCTTTAATATATATTATGCGTGATATTGTGATAAGTATTATTGTTATATATTGCTTGATATATTATGCATGATGTATTGTTTTGTACTGTCATTTTCTTTATTGCCATGTGGGTAATGATGTAGATTATCTCACCTCTCTATATGTTTTCTCGATATTACTATATTGTTTCCGTAAAGAGTTTGAGGTAGAGGAGGATCAGCCTCTTGAGGTACAATACCCTGACGAGCAACAGTCGGGCGATTTATACGAGGAGGAGGAACTAGTAGATCATACCGATCGTCAAGACTGATCTTGAGATCATGGCACTGCCAGGATTCTTCGGGTTCGTGCGACTGGAGTTTCACGGGGGTTCCGAGGCGTGGCATATGCATGCTGACTGAGGGACAGTAGCGTATGTGGGACGATTGACTATGTCCCTATGTAGGGAGTATGACGGGGAGGTCATTTTCACTACTATGCTTTATTTACATTTAGAGTTACCTTTGACCATTAGGCGTTATTGGCAGGGAGTTTTCCATGCGCTTAGTGAGTTGAATAGCGAGTTGACAGCTCGGACTCGGGTCCGAAGTGCTGTGAGATCTCATAGATGCACACTATTCGATGGTTATTCTGGAGGTGACGGATGGTGATTCATCGGAGAGTTTGTTATCTACTGGGATGTACTTGGGCTGTACTATGTTTTAGCTTTGTGTCAACTCTTTATTGCTTTATTAAATACTTGTAGTTTGTAAATTATGCTTGCACTAAAAGAGAATAATATGTATATCATGGTGAGTTTATGTTTGTTATATCTTGTGTTTCGTGTTATTTTATTTAATGTCATAATTATAAAAAGAAAAAAAATATTTCGCAAATATTATGTAAGTATAAAATGTTTTACGACTTGGGTAAGAGTTTTATTTTTATTTTATTTCATTGCATTCATAAATGTGGCATCCCCACAAGGGTGTTACATTAGTTGGTATCAGAGCCCAAGTTAGAGTCTTTTGGGGTTGTGGTTAGGTCTGTTTTTGCTTGTGTTGTGTGAATCTCTGTGATTTGTTTCCGAAAGGTTACATCTGACATTGTTTTGTCTTGTTGAAGAAAGAAGATGTCTGGAGGAAGAGGAAGGCGTGCAAACGTGGCACCTAATGTGGATCCAATGGTTGCAGTTGCTGAGGCTATTCAGCAAATGGCAGCAGTGATTGCTCAGCAAAATCAAATAGCAGCTCAATATCAAGATGCGACTGCTGATGCTTTGAATTTGTCTGAGTTCAGACGCAACAATCCGCCATAGTTTAGAGGCGAGTTCGACCTTGAAAAGGCAAGTCTTTGGATTCAAGACTTAGAACGAATATTCGAAGGAATGGAGTGTGCGGAGAATAAGAAGGTAACGTTTGCAGTGTATATGCTGAGAGGAGATGCTGAGAACTGGTGGAGGAATACCCGCTAACTGTTGCGAGCGGAAGGAACTGAAATCACCTGGGAGGTGTTTTGTGAAGTATTTCTGGAGAAGTACTTTCCGTGATTGCTCGACATGCCAAGGAAATGGAATTTCTTGGTCTGCGTCAAGGAATATGATTTGTGGGAGAATATGCTGCAAAATTTGAGAGTTTGTCACAATTCTCGAGGTATTTCCAGAACCAACCGGATGAGGTATGGAAGTGCCAGAAGTTTGAGGATGGGTTAAGAATGGAGTTGAGACGTGCAGTGCTACCGATAAGAATGAGGGAATTTCCTGTGTTGATAGACACTTGTCGAAGACTCGAGGCATTGGAGCCGTCCCGAGATCAAAGGAATCGTAATTTTGGGCCGACTAGGTTCCAAAGAGGAAGTAGTAGCAGTGGTGGTAGGTTTCAGAGGAAGTCTTATGCGAGACCGTCTGGGAGTCAACCTCAACGTCCATCTGTTGGGGGAAGTTTTGGTGGAAATCAAGCTAATCAGAATGTGGCGTTTACGCCGACCTGTTTCAAATGTGGCAAGAAAGGCCATCTATCTACAGATTATCCGATAAGAGGAACGATCTGTTTCAAATGCAAGAAGCCTGGACATGTTTCTAGGGATTGTACTTAGCCGGAAAGAAAGCCTGCAGTAAGGAATGTCCATGCTACTCAGCCAAGATCTGGAGGGAGAGTGTATACAATGACCGAAACTGAAGCTTCTCAGTCTGAGGATCTTATACAAGGGGAAGGTGTCATTGAAGGTAATCACCTGACTTTGCTATATGATTCGGGTGCAACACACTCATTTATTGCATATGATTGTGTGGAACGTTTGAAACTGCCTGTGTCTTCTCTGAGTTTTCAATTGATTGTTTCTACACCGACTGCCAAGCCTGTTGTTACATCCAAGATATGCATGAACTATCCTATTGTCATAAAGGATCGTAAGTTTTCGGTCAACTTGATTTGTTTACCTCTTGTTGAGATAGACATAATATTAGGAATGGATTAGTTATCTTCTAACCATATCCTTATAGATTGTGCGAGTAAGGCCATAGTTTTTCCTAAGGAAGAAAGTTCGGATTCTTGACCGCCTTTGTAAAGGTCAAGTCATTGTTGAGGATGGAGCTCAAGGGTTTATGTTCTTTGTCTTCTTTGGAAGTCAAGTCTGAGAAGGATGTGAGCACTATTCCTGTCGTCAATGAGTTTCCAGATATTTTTCCTGATGATGTACCTGGTTTGCCACCGGAAAGGGAGATCAAATTCTCTATCAACTTAGTACCAGGAGCCGGTCCTATTTCGATTGCACCGTACCGAATGTCACCTGTAGAGTTGGCAGAGTTGAAGAAGCAATTGGAGGAACTGTTGGAGAAGCAGTTTGTGCGACCTAGTGTTTCACCATGGGGAGCACCAGTGCTGCTAGTCAAAAAGAAGGATGGAACTTCGCGCCTTTGTGTGGATTATCGACAGCTAAACAAGGTGACTATAAAGAACAAGTATCCGTTACCAAGGATTGATGACTTGATGGATCAATTGAAGGGAGCCACTGTATTCTCTAAGATAGATCTACGATTAGGTTATCATCAGATTCGTGTCAAGGCCGATGATGTACCCAAAATAGCTTTCCGAACTCGTTATGGACACTATGAGTATCAAGTGATGCCGTTCGGAGTGACGAATGCTCCTGCAATATTCATGGACTATATGAATAGGATTTTTCATCCGTACTTAGACAGATTTGTCGTTGTCTTCATCGATGACATTCTGATCTATTCTCAAAGTCAAGAAGAGCATGCTGAACATCTCAGTATAGTTCTCCAGATTTTGAAGGAGAAGAAGCTGTTTGCAAAGTTGTCAAAGTGCGAGTTTTGGTTAGATGAAGTTCAATTTTTAGGTCACGTAATTTTCAAGGAAGGTATCGCGGTAGACCCATCAAAGGTGGAGACTGTTTTACAGTGGGAAAGGCCTAAGACTGTGACTGAGGTTCGAAGCTTTGTTGGATTAGCCGGATATTATAGAAGATTTATTGAAGGTTTTTCCAAGATAGCTGGACCACTTACACAACTCACGAGGAAGAGTCAAGCTTTCGATTGGACGGAGGAACGTGAAGCGAGTTTTCAAGAACTGAAGAAAAGATTAACAACGGCACCAGTGTTAATTTTGCCGGATCCTAACAAATCTTTTGAGGTGTATTGTGATGCATCTTATCAGGGGTTAGGATGTGTGTTGATGCAAAATCGGAACGTGGTAGCTTATGCTTCAAGACAATTGAAGGTTCATGAAAAGAACTACCCAACGCACGATTTGGAGTTAGCTGTAGTGGTTTTTGCATTGAAAGTGTGGAGGCATTTTCTGTATGGGGCTATGTTCAATGTCTTTAGTGATCACAAGAGCTTAAAATACTTGTTTGATTAAAGAGAATTGAATATGAGACAGAGGCGATGGTTGGAATTTTTGAAGGACTATGATTTTCAGCTTCAATACCATCCAGGAAAAGCGAATGTGGTGGCTGATGCCCTAAGTAGAAAGGTAGTAAGTGTTTCTACTATGATGATTAAAGAGGAGGAGTTGATGAAGCAATTCAGAGATCTATGGTTATCAATAGAATTAGTACCTGGAAAGATTCGTCTAAGTAGAGTTGTGGTTTTGAATGACTTGTTGGAGATAATAAAGGAGAAACAAGATGTAGATGCGTTTTTACAGAACGAGAAGGAATTGTTGAAGCAAGGTCATAAAGCAACAGTGGAAGAAGGATCTGATGGAGTCTTAAGGTTTGAAGGAAGAGTTTGTATACCTGATGATCCCGAACTCAAGAGAGCGATTTTGGATGAAGCTCATACAAGTAATTTGAGTATGCATCCGGGGATGACGAAGATGTATCAAGACCTGAAGCGACTATTTTGGTGGCCAAGAATGAAGAGAGATGTAGCTGAACGTGTGACGTATTGTCTAGTCTGTCAGAAGGCAAAGGTGGAACACCAAAGGCCTGCTGGTATGTTACAACCTTTGACTATTCCAGAGTGGAAGTGGGATAGTATCTCGATGGATTTTGTTACTGGATTTCCGAGGACGAGGAAAGGTCATGATTCGATATGGGTTATAGTCGATAGGCTTACGAAATCAGCGCATTTTTTGCCGATCAATATTAAGTATCCGTTGGAATGCTTAACCCAGATATATATCGATGAAGTTGTTAGACTTCATGGTGTGCCTGCGAGTATAGTTTCTGATAGAGATCCGAGGTTTACATCACGACTCTGGCAAAGTTTGCAAGAAGCTATGGGGACCAAATTACGATTGAGTTCTGCATACCATCCGTAGACTGATGGTCAGACGGAGAGAACGATTCAGTCATTGGAAGATCTATTGCGTGCTTGTGTGTTAGAACAGCAAGGGAGTTGGGATGAATTTCTGTCTTTGATAGAATTCACTTACAACAATAGTTTTCAGTCAAGCATAGGAATGGCGCCCTATGAAGCACTTTATGGACGACGATGCCGAACACCTTTGTGTTGGTATCAGGATGGAGAGAGTATGACTATTGGTCCTGAACTTGTGCAGCAGACTACAGAAAAAGTGAAGATGATACAAGAAAAGATGAGAACGACTCAGCGCCGTCAGAAAAGTTATGCTGATAAACGTAGACGACCCCTGGAATTTGAAGAAAGCGATCATGTATTCTTACGAGTTACACCTACAACGGGTGTTGGAAGAGTTCTTAAATCAAGGAAGCTTACATCTAAGTTTATAGGGCCTTATCAGATTATTCATCGGATTGGTCCTGTAGCTTATCAAATAGCTTTACCGACTTTTCTATCCAATCTCCATAATGTATTTCATGTGTCTCAGTTGAGGAAATACATTCCCGATCCAACCCATGTGATACAACCTGATGAAGTACAACTGAAGGATAATTTGACATATGAAACACTTCCTGTTAGAATTGAGGACAGGAGAGTGAAACAACTTCGAGGGAAGATGATTGAACTGGTGAAGGTAGTGTGGAATGATGTAACGGGAGATGCTACATGGGAATTAGAGGATAGGGTGAGGGAGCAATACCCTTAATTGTTTGATGTATGATGAATTTCGGGGACAAAATTCTTATTAGTAGGGGAGAGTTGTAACACCCCAACTTATGGGATAATTACAATATAGTCTCGATTTGTACTGTTTTGTGAATTCTGTGAGCAGTAAATTTAATTTGACTTTCGTGAGTGTACTTGATTTGTTGTATGTGATTTGCTCGACCTAAGAAAATAAAAATTTTACATGCCGTGGGATAAATCTTATTTTAATTAATTGGAGTGGGGATCTTACTAAATCCAATTGATTGATAAATAAATTAATATCGTAATTTTTGGATTTAAGCGTGCAATAAAATAATTTTATGTTTTTAAAATATTATTTTATATTACAAGACTACCTCTTGTCTCAAAAATAGAAAAAAATGCATCGGTTTGACCACGGATCTTTAAAAGTCATGTGGGACCGCGTGTAGGAAAAAGCAGTCAACTATGCTTGTTGTATAATTTCTAACCAATGAGAGCAAGTCAACAAAGGT
Source organism: Ormosia semicastrata (assembly GCA_029884595.1). Taxonomy (NCBI): domain Eukaryota; kingdom Viridiplantae; phylum Streptophyta; class Magnoliopsida; order Fabales; family Fabaceae; genus Ormosia; species Ormosia semicastrata. The sequence goes on from JAQQTO010000047.1 coordinate 7,229,966, forward strand.
AGGCTTGACTTTCTAAACCAATAGGAATTGGACACCTAAGGGAGCATGTGTTTTCATTTGGACCGTTGGATGAAGACTTAATGATGAAGCCTTTAATCTAAGTCATTGATCTAATCAATGGTGAGATTAGAATGATAGGTTTATGATCAAGTGATATCTACCTTAGATCTAATCTAGGGCTAAGGATTAAAGATGAACCAAGGGTTAGGATTTAGTCAACAATTGTAGGCTTGAAAATGGTTAGTAACCTAATTAAGCTTAATTTAACTAATCTAATGATTTAATTAGCATACTAAGTGAACTAGCTTAGTTATGAATTAATTATAATCTAAATACTAAATAGATATATAAATATTAATTAAAGGTTATAATATATGTTAATATATACTAAATTAATTAGTTTTGTTGTTAGTATGTTAATTTAGATTGGTTAGGATAATTAGCCTAACTAACTATCTAATCTATTACCATGTAATTAAGTGTAATTGGAAATCAATTAACCCCCTAATAAGATGAAGGAGTGCACGGTTTTTGGGCTGCATAAGGAGGCAAGGTGGCTTGGTTCTACAAGGTTCAAGAAGGATCCAACATGACTAGGCCATGTGCTAACTAGTGTGAACACATTTGTGATATTTTTACCAAGCAAATTCACTCACTCAAGCTCACCCACACTCTCACACGGCTGCTGCCCTCTATATTCACTCTTCACTTTCTATTTCACCCTTATCACATTTTAACTATCCATTTCTCTCTCTAAAAACACCAAAAACTCAAAAACACTTCTCTCCCATTTTCTCTCTCTAGTTCGGCCAGCCCCATTACACCCACACCCAAGCTTTCATAATTTTATCTCACCTTATTTCTTGAACCCAAATACCATTCTAAGCATATTTCATTCACAAACTTTTCCCAAATTCCCACTCTATCTTGCCTAAAATTCCACTTCTTGCTTACTTACTTAAGGGTAAGTTTGATTTCTATGGTTCAAAACTGAATTTTTCATTTTTCTAACCATGATTGTTCCATGGTTTTTCTATTTTGTACCTTGTATGTGTATTTAGTAATTGTTTGAGAATTTTAGGAATTGTTTTGGAGCTTGTACGAAATTTGGAGACAAGGAAGGAATCTTACCGATTGTTTTGTCTACAAGAGGTAAGAGAGGAGATTTAATCTCATCAACCCTAAGTGGTGATGAGAAAATGGATTGTGTTTGTGTGTAGAATCCATAAGGATTCGGTTGTATGGTTTATTTGTGATTTTTATTATTTTTGATTGTTTAAATGCTTTATTAATTGTGATTTTAATTTACTATGCATGATTATAGTTTTTATTATTTTTGCTATGCATGATTATGGCTTAAAATATATTGTATGCGTTTTATATGTGATTACATAATTGTATGTATTTATAATTGTGTATTTATTTAAGTAGGATGTGAATAACAATTACGAAATGCATGAGTGTTCCAAAGAACACACCATCAGGCTCACGACCTTACATCCAAAAAGAGAACCAAAATGTTCTCAGTAATTTTATAAATAACTGATTCAAGGAAATTAAGTAAAATAATCAAAGTTAAAAATGGTTTAGATTAATTGTGGCCAAAATGCCATTTAGTGTATAACCAAATGCCATTTTATTTTGATTTGGCCAACATGCCATTTTATTTACTAAGATAGGTTAGGTAATTGTTTTATGACATAAATTGATTCCAAAAAATCATTGAGAAAATCAAAGGAATTAATTCTATTCTAGAATTTTAACTTAGCAGAATTCAGTTTAAGTAAGAAATTAATCAGACACTTGAAAAGTACTAACGTAGAGCTCATACTATAAATTTTGAAGCGCGTTAGTGAATTTCAAAGTGAAATTATTGGGTAAAAATAAAATAAACTATATTTAGAGGAAAACATTAAAAATACCTTATACTGATTTTATAGGTGAAATGCTGCCAAAATTTATTAAAATCAAACGCATAAAATGAAAAGATTCCATACTATATTTATAACACAAGGAAAATACATTACGTATTTTACAAGTACTAGATATAGTTTTACACATATTAAAAATGATAAATTTAAGCTATTCGGATAAGAAAATGAATTAAAAATCCTACGCGATTGAGAAAATAACTCAAAAACAATTTAAGACATTTAAAAACGTCAAAATATCTTTATGCGATTTAAAAACGTTTGTGAAAACGATGAGATTGTGAAAATGCGATAAAATTCTTACGCGATTGAACAATACTGTGAGTTTTGCTGTCGGGCCAAAGTGGTGGACCCAGACATTTTGTAGTGTAGTACTGTCAGGTGGGACGTACTATACTTTGTTATTTGGTGACTAGGGATATTTTGGTAATTTTCCATAAATATGGTAAAATTTGGATAATAAGGGTATTTTGGTAATTTTTAGCTCATGTTTAGAGTGTTGTGCCAATTTGGGTTATAATTAGTGACTGATTGACGAGGCGAATTACACCGTGTTTGGTGTGATAAGCGTAGTGTGGTTCATTTAAGAACTTGGAGGCATTAGTGTGCGGAGAATTCCACATGCGGATAGTGGGTTGCTCCTCTGGGCCGTGGTAACGGGCAACACACTAATGATCTTGACAAGCACTATTCTTAGTCAAGATCTTGAGGGGACTATTAAATACTATGCCTGTGGTACACGATGTTTGGACTGTGTACTGCTACACGATGTTTTGGACTGTGGGCTATAGACACGACGTATTGACAGTGCAATAGCTTGGTTGGGCAGCCATAAAGTATTTCTAGTTTCTATTCGGATCATTCTCTCAGATATCGGTGTTTAGCTCCATGGAGTAGGAACGAGTCAGTGTGTGTATCATTCATCATCTACATCTTAATGTTCATGCATTATTTGCATTTTACTGTTTATTATAAACTATGATAAATTATATGATTTATTGCTTTAATATATATTATGCATGATATTGTGATAAGTATTATTGTTATATATTGCTTGATATATTATGCATGATGTATTGTTTTGTACTGTCGTTTTCTTTATTGCCATGTGGGTAGTGATGTAGATTATCTCACCTCTCTATATGTTTTCTCGATATTACTATATTGTTTCCGTAAAGAGTTTGAGGTAGAGGAGGATCAGCCTCTTGAGGTACAGTACCCTGACGAGCAACAGTCGGGCGATTTATACGAGGAGGAGGAACCAGTAGATCATACCGATCGTCAAGACTGATCTTGAGATCATGGCATTGCCAGGATTCTTCGGGTTTGTGCGACTGGAGTTTCACGGGGGTTCCGAGGCTTGGCGTATGCATGCTGACCGAGGGACAGTAGCGTATGTGGGACGATTGACTGTGTCCCTATGTAGGGAGTATGACGGGGAGGTCATATTCACTACTATGCTTTATTTACATTTAGAGTTACCTTTGACCATTAGGCGTTATTGGCAGGGAGTTTTCCATGCGCCTAGTGAGTTGAGTAGCGAGTCGACAGCTTGGACTCGGGTCCGAAGTGCTGTGAGATCTCATAGATGCACACTTTTCGATGGTTATTCTGGAGGTGACGGATGGTGATTCATCGGAGAGTTTGTTATCTACTGGGATGCACTTGGGCTGTACTATGTTTTAGCTTTGTGTCAACTCTTTATTGCTTTATTAAATACTTGTAGTTTGTAAATTATGCTTGTACTAAAAGAGAATCATATGTATATTATGGTGAGTTTATGTTTGTTATATGTTGTGTTTCGTGTTATTTTATTTAATGTCATAATTATAAAAAGAAAAAAAAATTCCACAAATATTATGTAAGTATCAAATGTTTTACAACTTGGGTAAGAGTTTTATTTTTATTTTATTTCATTGCATTCATAAATGTGGCATCCCCACAAGGGTGTTACACATGTTCTGAGGTTTCAAAACCAACATATGAAGAATTATTTAGTTCGCCAACACTATCTAATTTGGATAAAGATGCAGGTGAGGTTTTAGTATACACAATTTTTGTTATCATTTTCTCATATATTTTTGTTAGGTACTTATTAGTTGTAGTATTATGAAGATGTTGCTTGCATTGATAAAACCATTGGTATTCAGTTTGATTCATTGGAAACAATCGTGTTGAAGCCATATGTGGTCATTGAGCATGACTTGTATGCTGAGAGTGAAAATCAAGGTACTTATAATCTATAGAGTGACATTATTCTTTTTATTACCTCTTTCTTCAATATTTGTTAACATAACAATGGTTTATTTAACTATTCATGATTACAGTGTGCTTGGATTTTGGTGATTGCACCCATTGTTGCTCAGCTTGTGGTGCTTTGACATGGTATGAAAAACGTTCTGAGAAGTCAACAAGGCCTCTTAACCCGGAGTTCTCATTATGTTGCATGAAAGGGAAAGTTCGGTTGCCTTATCTAACTAGGCCTCCTGAATTATTGTGGAATCTATTTCATGGTGTTGATTGATGCAAATTAAAAGTTTCAAACAAGTCTACAAACTTGATGCGGGATTAATTTTTGCATTGTGAACCCAAGTGTAGGTTGTCTCAAGTAATAAATTTCTCGGGAGTCCGAGGTCGATCCACAGGGAATTGTTGAAGATTAATTAAGGTGAAGTAAATATTTTGTTACTACGGTAAAAATTATTTACTTGGGTTAAAAGATCCACTCTTGGTAAATAAAGTAAAGGTAAGATTAATTTCTTTTATAACTCAATTAGAATCCTCGCAACATGGAGATTCCAATCAGAAAATATAATGTTAAAAGTCCAATTAAAATAGTATACATAATTATATTATGTTTTCGAAAAATATTACCACCACATATAAATAGGTTAAAGCATTCATTATGCCAATATTTTGTCTACAACAAATCAAGAACTCCACTTTATAAGGAGAGTTTTTAACACCACCACTTGTAAATGGGTTAAAGCGATCATTGTGCCAATCTCTTGTCTACAACAAATCAAGAACTCCACTTTACAAGGAGGGTTGCTAAATTGATTGGAAACAAAATACAATACGTACAATGACCACTTGAAAATATATCATTTAAGAACAAGAGAGAAATTAATCTAACCTTATTTCATTACCAAGAGCTTCACTCTTTCACCCAAGCAAAATGAAACTTAGTTACTCATAGATAAGAAGAAAGAAAGAGAGAAGAAGAAGAAGAACATGACTTTAATTTAGAACAAAGGAAAATTACTACAAGAAAACCTAGTAACAAACTAGCATCATTTTGGTACCTAACACCTCACACCCTCAATGATCTGCCAAGGCCCCTTTTATAGAGGATTAGAAATACAAAATGACAAGGGAGCTGAGTCATTAGTGAGTGGATGAGTGGAAAATGAGTGGAAAATGCCAAATGACTTTTGGTGAGTGAAAAATTATGGAGATTCCTTATCTCTGAAATCATTTAGCTCTGAAGTCATTGAATACGTCAGAATGAGTAAATGTGATATTCATTAAAGTTGTAGGACTTGATCTTGGCTTCAAAATGGACACTAGAATCACTTTATTTGGCCATCTATAGCCCAAGATATGGGCTAATTACTGCAGAGTGTTCAAGCCCAGTTCCAGCACCTCTGTTCTAACTTTCAAGCCTAATATCACCTACTAGACCTCCGATTCTTGAAAAATGTTCAACATGAAAGTTGTAGATATAGGTCTCAAGTATTCAGCATCCAAATTTCAGCCCATTCAACAACTTGTAGCCCGAAATATGAAATGAATAGTGCACATAGGTCAAGCTGTTAAGAACAGCACTCTAGTTCTTGCTTCAACCCCAATTTGAGTTATCTACTCATGTGATTGGGCATTTGAGTTCTTGAAAGTTGTAGAACTCTCTCTTATATTTCAAATGTCACTAGAATCACCTTCAAAGACCACCTACAGCCCAAGATATGACCAAAATACAGAAACAATGTAAGACATGAATCATGCTGAAAAATTCAATTAAGTCCAATTTGAGTTCAAACTTACAAAACATAATAAAACTCAATCAATTAAGTACATAGAGAGTGTAAATGACTAAGAATGAAAGCTTATTAATGTATCAAATATGTGATCATCAAATTCTCCCACACTTAACTTTTTGCACTCCTGAGCAAAACACATAAGACCACTCACAAAAAAAAAAAAACGAAACAGACTCAAAAGCTAAACACTCTAAAAGACTCAATTTCTAATAATATTTAAAAATAAAGAGCAATCAATCATTCAAGTAATCAAAACATTCATGAGGTAACATATCTTCAAGCAAGGATATTTTAATTGAAAAGCATGAGTCAAGAATGATAGATTTTCACAAGATTCACTCTCAATCCCTCAAGTGTTTAAAAGGTAGGTATTTCACTCAATTCAACCCATGAAAATTGCACTACCATAAGCTTGCTTATCTTCTACTTTATCTTCTACTTCTCCACTATTCAGAACACATGCACACACAAATCATGAGGACTTTATTCAAAGTTGTAATGGGGTCAAGGTAAAGGAGGAGGTAATATGGATATGACAAGTTAAATACCAGAGAATAAAAGAGCATGAGAGCTGAGTTCAATTAATAAGCATGAAAGTTCATCCCAACTCCACCTAATACAAATTCTCTTTACATATTCTTTTCCTTTCCTTTATTACCTTGTTGACCCTCTTCTTTTTACATTTTTTTATTTTTTTTATTGATTTTTTTATTTTACTTTTTACAAAAAGAACATCATATATACATTTTTTTAACCATTCTGCACACACACCCCCACACTTGTTCAAGAACTCATCGAATGACAAAACTAATGTTCTCTTATTCCCTAAGGTCAAGTAAGAACATGATTTTTCATTTAAGGCACATAATGAGTTCGAAACAAAGAATAGTCAAATAAGCTCAAAGGGGTTAAGTAAGGGGAAATAGGTCATTTCTAATGCTTTACGTTGACAAGAATCAGAGAATTTCCAAGAAGTCATAAGAGTGCTTGATATCATATTGAGACAATATGCTGCTAAGTAAGGTTGACTATTTGATTAAAGTAGCTATTTCAAGAAAAATGTCTCAATCATATTTATATATGCATATGAAAATGTAGTCTAAAAAAGAATCAAACCAAGTTCTAGAGTAACAATTCCATGAGTGAAATTCACACAAGAAAGAAGAGAATGGTACAAATGTTCAATCCATTCATCAATAGACTCAAAATCTCACAAGGCATAATTCTATCATTCTTAGTCCACCAATTCAACATTCATAACCAAGCATGTGAATTTTAAGAAAGAAGACAATTTACTCAATCATGCAAATTTTCCTAAATTTGAATTGCTACTTCCACACAAACTAGTTGTCTACCCAATTACTCTTTACTCTGCCACCAATTTTTGATGCGTCTCAAGAGTAAATAATTTACTCCTTACTCTGCCATCCCTAATTACTTTTGTTGTTAATAAATTACTGACAAACATGTAAACACAACAAACATATTAACAAACACACTTCTAATTTTTTTTTTTTTTTTTTTTTTTTTTTTTTTTTTAAAGATGAACATAATATATACATTTTAATTTTTTTTTATCCAACTATCCTTCCCCCCAACCAGATCACAACATTGTCCTCAATGTCAAAATATAGATAGGTAAAGGATAGAAGATAGTACCTGTTGTTACAATTACTGAAAAGAGAAACCTTACACAAACAAAAACAAAGGACGATAAATAAAACCAAAGATAAAGGAAAGTTAAAGATAAAGTGCCAGATCACACTCTTGTTCCTTGTTGCTTCCTTTGTTGCCTTCTTACCAATCTATCTGAGTTATTACTGGTTCAGGTTCATAAACAAAAAGCTTGTAATTTATCAATTAATTCATCAATAGTAGAAGCAGATATAAGGAGTTGTCTTGCCGAAGGTGTGATAAAGCTCTGCTCCACAACATGGTCAACAAAAGATAACAAATTATCAAAGAAATTATTAACATTCAACTAACCTATGGGTTTATGGTGGATGTTCAGTTGGGCCCAAGAAATAATTTGAAAAACTTCTTCCAAAGTACCAAAATCACCTGGAAAAGCAATGAATGCATCAGAGTTTTCAAGCATTGTCCTTATTCGTCCATGCATAGATGATACTTGAATTTCTAGCCCAATAGTCTGTCCAATGATGTTCCTTCGAGTTAAAGGTTCAGGAATGATACCTAAAACTTGACCACCTCTTATATGTGCAGAAAGTGATACAGCCCCCATTAACCCAATGCTACCTCCCCCATATACAACACGAATGTTCCTCGCAGCAAGTGTTCTACCAACAGTACTTACTGCGTTTACAAACTCTAAACTCTTCCCATAACTTGTCCAACAAAAATACATAGATACTGAGAAATCTACGAACTGAAGAAGAAGCTCCCTCCATTTCTACACTCACTCTCTTTGAATGATTAAGAGTTGCAGAAAAGTAAAGAAAATAGAGTGTTTAAATAGGGAAGAGAATAGAAAAAGTAATAATAGCTCCTATATGGGTAGGTTGGCTGTTGTCAGAAAAGTTTGAATTTAAGAATTTTTTTTTTAAATTTTTTTTATTTTTTTTAATTTTTTTTAGACTTCAAGAAAACTATCAGGGTAAAGAAGTCTAGAAACCCCTGAAGGACCCATCCCAAAGGATCGTCTGTCCAAAACTCAAATATAACAAAATCATACAAAGATAAAATAGTAATAACAAATGATTACATACCTTTATGTACAGGTTTCATGGCAGATCTTTATACTACGCGTCATAAGTGCAGTAATACCAAGACGGCTCAGCCAATCTGGGCATTCTTCTCCCTCCTGCTTGTGGGATATTTTGGATTGAGCTACGACGCCACTAATTAAAGTGGGTAAATCTGACAGCTACCACCAACGACCACAGCTAGTGAGAGGTCGCTGAAGAGCCCATGACATTAAATCACAGGATCCAGCTCAGAGGCATTGTCACGCGAGAATGCAAACACGGGACGCTTTTTTTTGTCCATCAGCAAGCAGAGCCTTTGGTTAAAACCTGGGAATGCTTGCGTGACTCTCTATAGAGCATGGCACACGAACCTTATTTACCGACCGGCGTGCGAAGGTCCACCCGAGTCAATGACAGAGTCCCATGCCAGCATGAGGGCTCCTAATCTAATTAAAGACCAAGTACAACCGAAGTTTCACCCTTTTTTATTTTATTCAATTTATTTCATTTATTTCATTTTTTTTTTCTTCTTTTTTTTTTTTTTTTTTTTTTTTTTGAAGATGTACAAGATAATATATACATGTTATTGTGATTGTGGCTCACATCTTCCTCTGGTTTTACGTCCAGAAATGGCTTAAACGCCTTCTATGAGTCGATGATAAGCTTCCCATCAAATTTTCTTATAAATTAGCAAACAGGGTCTTTTTGAGTCAAATTCCCAAGACTATAATGCTCTTGCTCGTCCCTGAAGAGATTCCACAAACTAAGAAGTTCATGCTGCACAACTCCACAAGAATGCGTCTCAAGAGTCAATAAGATATTATCTAATGACTCCTTACTCAATCCATTCTTAATGAAGAATATTTTATCTTTTCTGTTTACAGAAACCATCCTCAAAGAGCGACATCGCATGTTGCAATTCCATCGTGCATACTTATAACAAACTTTTATTCTTTTTGCTCTTCTCCTTTTTGAAAATGAACTTTTACCAAGACTAGGCATGTATGGGACAAATGAATCTGAAGATTCACCAGCTAAACGAACCTTTGCTTCGATTATCCAGCGTATATCTTCTGGGATGCCCTTATACATTAACAGTCTCAGTCTTTCACACCTAGCTTCATAGACTTTTGTTAGAGCATTTAGAGGGAGGGAAGGAAAATATTTTCTTAGATTTGAGAGAATGACATCCATTTTAAAAGGAGAAGAAATCAGTTATTATGGGAGACTGAAAAATAAACTGACTTGAGAGTCACGGAGTACCGTTATCCACCATTTAACCGGGAACACAAAGAACTGCAAAAAGAAAGAAACAACATTAAAATAAATTCTACTCATAACAAGGATTAGAAAGAGAAATGGATTCTACCTCAACAACTTGATGTTCCAGAAATAGTTTGAGTCTTTATCCATTGACCTTTAATACATTACCATTCCTAGGATTCTCAATGTCTATGGCCCCATAAGAATACATATGTTTAAAAATATAAGGACCAATCCACCTAGATCTCAATTTTCCAGGGAATAGGTGAAGACGAGAATTATAAAGCATAACTTTTTGACCAATTTCAAAAGTTTTTCTCAAAATTGATTTGTCATGAAAAGCTTTTGTTCTAGCTTTATAAATCTTTGAGTTTTCATATGCATCATTTCTTAATTCCTCAAGTTCATTCAATTGAAATTTGCGTAACTTGGAAGCATCATCAAGACTTAAGTTGAAAGCTTTAATGGCCCAAAATGCTTTATGCTCCAATTCTACAGGCAAATGACAAGATTTTTCATAAACTAACCGATAGGGAGACATGTCTAAAGATGTTTTAAAAGCAGTATGGTAAGCCCAAAGTGCATCGTTTAGTCTTAAAGACCAATCTTTATGATTTGGATTAACCATTTTTTTCAAAATTTGTTTAATCTCCCTATTTGCTAATTCAACTTATCCACTTGTTTGAGGATGATAAGAGGTTGCAATTTTGTGGGTAATGCAATATTTCTTCATTAAGGATTCAAATGGTTTATTGCAAAAATGTATTCCCCCATCACTGATGATAGCTTGAGGAATTCCAAATTGACTCAAAACATTTTCTTTTAAAAATTTTAGAACAGTTTTATGATCATTGTGCCGATATGGAATCGCCTCAATCCATTTTGAGACATAATCGACTGCAACCAAAATGTACACAAATCTAAAAGATGATAGAAATGGACCCATGAAATCAATTCCCCAACAATAAAAAATTTCAATGACAAGGATAGGGTTCAAAGGCATCATATTTCTTTTAGAAATGGACCCCAATTTTTGATAACTTTCACAACTTTTGTAAAAAGTATAACTGTCCTTAAATAAAGTGGGCCAATAAAATCCACACTGCAAGATTTTCGCAGCTAAACTTTGAAGGAAAATGACCTCCACATGCTTCTGAATGACAAAATTTAATGACACTACTTACCTCATTGTCGGGTACATATCTCCGAAAGATTTGATTAGGACAATATTTGAACCAATATGGGTCATCCCAAAAATTTTTTTTTACCTCAATCAAAAACTTTTTTTCGTCTTGGTATGTCCACTGAGACGACATCTTACCTGTTACAAGAAAATTAACAATGTTAGCAAACCAAAGCATGGAATTGACAGAAAATAAAAATTCATCGGAAAAAGAATCATTGATAGGTGTGCTATCAAAAGATGAGTCTGTTGTCAGCCTTGACAAATGATTTGCAATAATATTTTTGGCTCTTTTCTTATCTTTTATTGTGATGTTGAATTCTTGAAGCAACAAGATCCACCGTATCAACCTAGCTTTAGCATCCTGCTTAGACATTAAACATCTAATAGCAGCATGATCAGTAAAAACAACAGTGGAAGAACCAATTAAATAAGCTCAAAATTTGTCCAATGCAAAAATTACAGCAAGTAGTTCTTTTTCAGTAGTGGTGTAATTCATTTGTGCACTATTCAATGTTCGACTTGCGTAATAAATTACATGAGGCTTACCTTCCTTTCTTTGGCCTAAAATAGCACCAACAGCAAAATCACTAGCATCACACATCAACTCAAAAGGCAAAGACCAGTCAGGAGATTGCATGATAGGAGCAGAAGTCAAAAGACCGATTAATTTTTTAAAAGATTTCTGACAATCTTGAGTCCAATCAAATGGTGTATTTTTTGTTAGAAGATTACATAAAGGTCTAGATATGGCACTAAAGTCCTTTACGAATCTTCTGTAAAATCCTGCATGTCCTAAAAAGGAACGAACTTCTCTGACTATTTTTGGGGAAGGCAAATGAGCAATTAATTCAACTTTGGCCTTATCAACTTTAATTCCTTTAGAAGATATCACATGACCTAACACTAGTCCTGAGGTAACCATGTAATGACATTTTTTCCAATTTAACACAAATCTTTTTTCTTCGCATCTTTGAAGAACTTTTTCCAAATTATCAAGATAATTTTCAAAAGAATTTCCAAAAACTGTCAAATCATCTATGTAAACCTCTAAATAATGCTCAATCAAGTCACTGAAAATACTTAACATGCATTTTTGAAAAGTTACTGGAGCATTACAAAGACCAAAAGACATTCTTCTGTATGCAAAAATGCCAAAGGGGCACGTAAAAGTGGTCTTTTCTTGATCCTCTAATGCAATTGGTATTTGATTATACCCTGAATAACCATCAAGAAAATAATAGTAGGGATGTCCTGCTACTCTTCCAGAATCTGATCAAGAAATGGCAATGGAAAATGGTCTTTCCTAGTGGCTGCATTCAATTTTCTAAAATCAATACACATACGCCAACTAGATGAGACTTAGGTAGGTATTAATTCTCTTTTTCCATTTTCAACCAATGTTATTTCAGATTTCTTAGGCATAACTTGTGTAGGGCTTACCCACTGGCTATCAGAGATAGGATAGATAATTCCAACATCAAGTAATTTAAGAACTTCAACTCTAACTACCTCTTTCATGTGTGGATTTAATCTTCTTTGAGGTTGTTGAGATGTTTTAGCATTATCCTCTAAATGTATTCTATGTGTACAAATTAATGGATTAATGTCTTTTATATCCTTTAATGTCCATCCAATTGCACTTTTATGCCTTTTAAGTACTTCTATCAACCTACATTCTTGTTCTTTGGTCAGGGATGAGGAAATTACCATCGGAGAGCTTTGTTCTTCTCCCAAAAATGTATACTTTAACCCATCAGGTAATGGCTTTAGTTCCAGTGTGGGTACTTCTTCATAGGTATCATCATTCATGGGTTTTATCTCTTCGAATTTCTGCTTCAATCCCTTGTATTCCATTACCTGTGAACAATCAAGTAAAGAACATACTTTAGAAATATCATCATCTAATTATGTACTTGAATCAAAGGAATTAATTAAAAAAAATTCTAATGAGTCAGAAGAACTCTTGATTTGAAGATGATCATCTATAATAGCCTCAATCCCTTCAATCTCTTCTTTATCATCATAAACTTCATATGGTTGCTTACACATGTTGAAAACATTAAGCTCTAGTATCATATTTCCAAATGTTAGTTTCACTACTCCATTTCTGCAATTTATCAAAGCATTAGATGGGCGACCCAAAATAACAGGAACTGACTTAGAATTGTTGCAACTGGAATCGTGACGAGACGACCAAAAAAATATTCGATTTTGAAAATTAATGGAGTCGCCACCAATGTTTATTTAAATTGGGAAAATATTAGAAAAACCCTTTAATCAAGAAAACTGGTCTTTTGAAAATGAGTCTGGATTCGGGAGTCGATTACAGGGAGGGAAGGTATTAGCACCCTACACTGCCCGTTCCATGAACGGTACCTTAAGTTAGTTGTGCAAATTTTAATAATCTCAAATATATTTATTTTAACCCCTTTAAACAAAAGACTTTATAATTATTTTTTTATTTTTTCATTTTTTTTATTTTTTATTTTTGAAAAGAAATAAAAGAAACAACCAAATTATGAAAATTTATTTTTTTGGCTTGACAGAAATGGATTTCTGCTCCTACGTATCTCTTGGTGCAATGGAGAACTCAAAGTCACGTAGTTCTTTATAAAATAAGTATGAGTTAATTGATTTTAATTAAGAAAAAGATTTTTGAATAGAGATTTTGTTTGAAAACAAATCCATTCTTGCACGAGGTTCAAGTTAGCACTAGACTACTCAATAAACCCTTATAATCCTAACGACATTGAAGATAGCATCCACTATTCAGTCAACATCATTAGTCGTTGCATGAATCGAAAGATTTTTTTTTCATTTTTTTAGAGTATTCTAAAACAAACAAGTAAACATAATTTTTCATGAGCCAAGTAAATATAATAAAATAAAATAAAAGCACAACATCACAAACATATTTTCCTTTTTTATCTTTTAACATTTTTTATTTTTTATTTTTTATTTTTTCCTTCATTTCTTGGCTTCCTATTAATCACAAGACATAAAACAAAATACACAATTAAATTATGTAAATACTATCAAACAAGTAATAATCCAAAGTAACACAACCGATTAAACTCAAAATATTTTTTTTTCATATTTCATTTTTTATAAGGATAATAACTCAAGCCTAAACATATAAAAACAAGGTTGGCCCCAAAATAAAGAAAAGCCCAAGTTAGAAAATTAGTCAGCCTCGTTTTCTCTTTTTTTTTTCTTTTACCATTGTTTTTGTTTGATATCACTTAACACTTCAAAAACAAAATGCAGCAAACGAAGAACAAACAGGGAACGACCCACAGTGAACCAAAAAGGGAGAAACGAACCGCAGTAGAGGCAAGGGTCTACGGCGTGGTGGAAGGGTGACTTGGTGGGCGAGCTCGGGTTGTGGTGTGGCCGAATCTGGTGCGCGTGGAGCGGCTGCTGGTTCAGGCTGAACAGGAGTGACGCACGGATCACGATGCGGGTGGAGCGACTGCTGGCACGGGGTCGAGCTACCAGGTTCGTGCGGTGGATCTGTGGAGGGTCACGGCTGGGAGTTGCTGTTCTTGGGCGTGGATCCGCGGCGCAGGTCACGAGGAAGACGATGGTAGTGAGTTGTGGATCTTCTGGGTTGCGGCACTGAGTGTGAGGGAGGTGATCCAGGTGCTTGGAAAGGTCGTGGGTTCGGGACGTGGTGGCTATGCTATGTGGTGGTGGTTGTGGGTGTTGTGGTTGTTGATGATGGTTTTGGGTTTTTGTTAGAGTGTGGTTTAGGTGACAAAGGATGGTGGTGATGAAGGTGAAATGATTAAGCTTGGTGAGTAGTTTTGTTGGTGATTTTCGGTTCAAGTGAGGTGGAGGTTGTTATGTGGTGTTTGGGAAAGATGATGTGGTGGTGGGAGATTGAAGATGAGGTTACAGTGGAGTTTGGTTCTTTGTTGCTGTTTATTAGGCATATGGTGGCTATGAAGGTTGGGATAAATTTGATGGTAGTTATTGATGGTTGATGGGCACGGTTTGGATGGGTGAAGATGCTGAGAAGGGAGTGGTGGTCCTGATTAGGCTTACGGTTTGGGAGTGGAATGTGGTTGTGGATGGAAGGGTGGTGAGGCTACGGAAGGAGGTGATTCATGGTGGTATGGTTAGGGGAATAAAGAAAAAAAGTTCTGTGTGTGCAGGTCATTGGTCGTGGGAGATGGGGATAACAAAGGATGGAGGTGGAATTTTTGTAAAAAAAAAAATGATGGAGGTGAAGATCAGTGATGTTGGTGTTATCTCCGAAGGTGAGGAATTGATCCTGGAGCCTCTCTTCTCTTCTACCTTCCCCCTTTTCCTTTGTATCTGAAAATTTTTTTTTTTGGAGGCCTCCCCCATGTCTGAGATGGAGAGGCTGCCAGGTTGACCCGGCTTGGGTCACCCTAACACTTCCTCATCTGTGTTTGCTGCCCTCTACTCCAAGCTCCTCCTTCTCCAATGTTTGCTGCCCCTTCCCCATACATGATAGGCAGCTCCCCAAGGTGTGCAGGAGTGTTGAAGAGCCAGCTGACACACAACCATGCAAAGCTGTGTTTTTTCTTTTTATTTATTTTTTTGTTTTTTTTATTTTGTTTTTTTTTTTGCTGTAGCAACAGAAGGGATTTGTATTATTTATCTTTTGTTTTTGTCTTTTTTTGTTTTTATTATATTTTTATTTTTGTTTGCACAAATAAAATAAACTAGAATAAAAACTGACCAAGAAAACAAAATGCTCACAACACTGCAATTAAACATTAATCATTGATTAAGACAAAAATTTTATGGACAAAATTAGGTATCAACAAGAACTATCAACCATAGGTTCAGTTTCCAAGACAATAAAATCCACAGGATATATGAATTTATCAACTTGTACTAACATATTTTCCACTATTCCTTTCGGGATTTTAATTGATCTATCAGTAAGTAGAAAAGTTACAGAAGTTAGTTTTAACTCACCAAGGTTGAGTTGCTAATAAAATGAATATGGAAGCAAATTAACACTAGCACCAAGATCAAGTAAAGCTCGTTCAATTTTATGTTCACCAATAATGCATGAAACTTTCGGATAACCAGGGCCTTTATATTTCAACTCATTATTGTTTTGAATAATGGAGCTTACCTGTTCAGTCAAAAAGGCATTCTTTTTCACATTATGTTTCCTTTTAATAGTGCACAAGTCTTTCAAAAATTTGGCATAACAATGAATCTGTTTGATAGCATCTAACAGAGGAATATTGACCTTCACTTGTTTAAAAATTTCAAAAATATCACTGTTATGATTCACTTTACTTGAATTGTTTAATGCTTGAGGAAATGAGGGTGAAAGAGAGGGTTTGGTCTCCTTTTGACTAGGTGGCTTATCAACCCCTTCCTCATCTTTGGGAATTGACTCATCATCTTTCTCAAAAAGTTCAGGAATTTATTTTTCAATAACCTTTTCACTCCTAAGAGTTATCACTGAGTTGACTTGATCTATTTTTTGACTTTCTGAACTACCCTCATTTAGGCTAAACTGACCCTTGGGATTTGGTTGAGGTTGAGAGGGAAACTTTTCTTTCTCATGAATGGTAAGTGTAGAAGAAAGTTTAGCAAGAGTGTCTTTTATGTCAATCATGACTTGAGTGTTTTAGTTATTGATGACCTCTTATTTTTCCATGAATGCATGCAATGTTCCTTCAAGGTTTTTCCTATATGGTGGGACATAGGGTGCATATCCTTGAGGATTTTGAGAATCTTGCTGTGCCTGAGGAGGTGGTGGTTGCATGAATTGTGCCTGGTTGCTGTTCCTCCAACTGAAATTCGGGTGATTTCTCCATCCCGGATTGTATGTATCTGAAAAAGAAGAAGTGAATGACTTTTTAAAATTGTTCATTGCATTTACTTGCTCATGCACAACTTCTTTAAAAATAGGAATTTTTGGACATTCATTTGTTGAGTGTCCTAATTCATCACAAATGCCACAAATTTCTTCATTTTGCACAGATTTGATTTCTTTTACTTTCTCAGATTCCATGGCTTCAACCTTTCTAGCCAGACTAACAAACCTAGCATTTAGATCTTCTTCTTGACTAAGATGATATTTTTCTTTATTAGCATTTGTATGGTTATATTTAATTAAATTTTCAGAAGGACTAGTACTATGCCAAGATTGAGAATTTTCAGCCAAATGGTTTAAATAGTCTAAAGCTTCTTCAAGTTCTTTATCAAGAAATTCACCATTGCACATTGTTTCCACAAATTGCTTAGTTTCAGGTGTTAACCCTTCATAAAAGAAACTTATAGTGCGCCATTTTTCAAAACCATGATGTGGGTAAGAATTCAACAAATCTTTAAAATGTTCCCAACTTTGAAAATATGCTTCATTGGAATTTGGGGAAAAAATTTGGATTTGTCTTTTCAAAGCATTGATTTTATGTGTTGGAAAAAATTTCTTCAAAAACTCACCTTACATTTCTTGCCATGTGCCAATTGATCTTGGTTTCAAAGTGTTAAGCCAAGTTTTTGCTTTATCTTTCAAAGAAAAAGGAAACAATTTAAGCTTAACAACCTCTTCAGTGCAAGTTTGATCATGAAAAGCAGTACATACTTCCTCAAATTCTTTTAAATGTAAATATGGGCTTTCAAATTCTAAACCATGAAAATTAGGAAGTAAAGAAATCATACTTGGCTTGAATCTAAAATTGTTGGCATTGAGTGGAAAGATAAAACATGATGGACTAGAATTTTGAGATGGTTACAAATACTCACGCATGGTTTGCAACGGTTGATTTTCATGTTCATCATGCACACTTTCGTTTTCAGTCATTGTGCTTAATGTGTGTGATTATGATTTAAACAAATCAATATGTAAAGTACCTGGATTAACTCTAACTAAACGACCAGAATTTAAATCACGATACCAATTAAGTATAAATAAGTAACTTACAGTATAAAATAAAATGTACAAGCTAGCAGTATAAATCGTCCATTAAATATTAACAAAGGTGTGATATAAACCAACCACCAAATATATATTAACACTTAGTAAATAAATATTAACAAAGGTGTGGTATAAACCAACCACCAAATAAGTTAATAAGCATAAAAATTAAAAAGTTAGTATACAGATAAATTAAAATGTTAGAAGCAGAAAAAGTAAAAAGTTAGATAGTTGATAAAGTAAAAAGTTAGATAGTTAGTAAGAGAGTTAGTAAGTTAATAAAAAAAATGACAGAAAATAAATAACAAAAAAAATGACAGAAAATAAATACATAAAATAAAGTACAAAAAGTAAATTTAAAATATGAAAACTAGAGAATCGGCAAGCCGATTTTTTGCTCTAGCGAGAGAGAAGAGAAAAAGAAAAATTATTTCATTAATGATTAAAGATTACAGAGAAATTAGGGAGAGTTTTCCCCATAAGTTAGTATGCATAGAAATTAAAAAGGGAGAGGTTCCCCCACTAGTTAGTATGTTAGTATATATACAAAAATTTTACACCAGAAATTCAGTCTTCAAATCAAGTCCCCGGCAACGGCGCCAAAAACTTGATGCAAATTAAAAGTTTCAAACAAGTCTACAAATTTGATGCGGGATTAATTGTTGCATTGCGAACCCAAGTGTAAGTGGTCTCAAGTAATAAATTTCTCGGGAGTCCGAGGTCGATCCACAGGGAATTGTTGAAGATTAATTAAGGTGAAGTAAATATTTTGTTACTACGGTAAAAATTCTTTACTTGGGTTAAAAGATCCACTCTTGGTAAATAAAGTAAAGGTAATATTAATTTCTTTTATAACTCAATTAGAATCCTCGCAACATGGAGATTTCAATCGAAAAATACAACGTTAAAAGTCTAATTAAAATAATATACGTAATTATATTATGTTTCCAAAAAATATTACCACCATTTATAAATAGGTTAAAGCATTCATTGTGCCAATATTTTGTCTACAACAAATCAAGAACTCCATTTTATAAGGAGAGTTTTTAACACCACCAATTGTAAATAGGTTAAAGCATTCATTGTGCCAATCTTTTGTCTACAACAAATCAAGAACTCTACTTTACAAGGAGGGTTGCTAAATTGATTGGAAACAAAATACAATATGCATAATGACCACTTGAAAATATATCATTTAAGAATAAGAGAGAAATTAATCTAACCTTATTTCATTACCAAGAGCTTCACTCTTTCACTCAAGCAAAATGAAACTTAGTTACTCATAGATAAGAAGAAAGAAAGAGAGAAGAAGAAGAAGAATATGACTTTAATTTAGAACAAAGGAAAATTACTACAAGAAAACCTAGTAACAAACTAGCATCATTTTGGTACCTAAAACCTCACACCCTCAATGATCTGCCAAGGCCCCCTTTTATAGAGGATTAGAAATACAAAATGACAAGGGGGCTGAGTCATTAGTGAGTGGATGAGTGGAAAATAAGTGAAAAATGCCAAATGACTTTTGGTGAGTGGAAAATTATGGAGATTCCTTGTCTTCGAAATCATTTAGCTCTGAAGTCATTGAATGCGTCAGAATGAGCAAATGTGATCTTCCTTAAAGTTGTAGGGCTTGATCTTGGCTTCAAAATGGACACTAGAATCACTTCATTTGGCCACCTATAGCCCAAGATATGGGCTAATTACTGCAGAGTGTTCAAGCCCAGTTCCAGCACCTCTGTTCTGACTTTCAAGCCCAATATCACCTACTAGACCTCCGATTCTTGAAAAGTGTTCAACATGAACATTGTAGATATAGGTCTCAAGTATTCAGCATCAAAATTTTAACCCATTTGACAACCTGTAGCCCGAAATATAGAATGAACAGTGCATATAGGTCAAGCTGTTAGGAACAGCACTCTAGTTCTTGCTTCAACCCCAATTTGAGTTATCTACTCGTGTGATTGGGCCTTTGAGGTATTCTTGATAGTTATAGAACTCTCTCTTATATTTCAAATTCCACTAGAATCACCTCCAAAGACCACCTACAGCCCAAGATATGGCCAAAATACAAAAATAGTGTAAGACATGAATCATGCTGAAAAATTCAATTAAGTCCAATTTGAGTCCAAACTTACAAAACATAATAAAACTCAATCAATTAAGTACATAGAGAGTGTAAATGACTAAGAATGAAAGCTTATTAATGTATCAAATATGTGATCATCATTGATGTCAGAAGTAAACATTTTCTAGAAAATATTCGTTATTATAATAGCATGTTTGCATTTACTTCAATCGGAGGAAAGGTGGAAACATCCATAAATGATGGGGCAAGTCCACCCCAATTTATTCTCAGTGGGCAAAATTACCATAGGATAGGAACTTTTCTACTATGTCAAAGAGAAAAGCCAAAATTCGCTTAGTTATATATTTATGATACATTAAACGAGATCTCAAGTAGAATAACACACTTTAGGTTTTGCTTATTTCATATTTGCTAAATATCTATGATTGATTGTAATGTTTTAAATTAGTGCCAACTATTTCTGAACTTTTTTCTTTCTGATATTTATTCTTCCCTGTTTCAAACATTTGTGTGGTGTCACTTTACAAAAAAAATGATACTTTGATATAGATATTACAATATTGACTTAGATATTATTATCTTTTGTAATATGTATGATTGAATTGTTGCAGTGATTCTGACTAGACTAATAACATAGATCCTTCCTTGGTTAAAGATTTAATGGAAGTGGTCGATGAATTTAATGTTTTGGCTTTTAGAAGGGTTAGAGATTTTTATGAACAAGATCAAGCTGTCAAATTTTATTTACGTTTGTTTAGACATCGGGTGTTTGATGCTCGAATTTATAACCTTCCAATAATGGATGAAGTTGCTATGCTTATTGTTGGTGATTTTGATAGTTCTGATGTTGGTCGGGATGTTATTGTGCATGGTCGTAATGGAGAATTGAAAAGGATTCACGAAACATATACTACTTATATTCATTTGCAATATCCTCTATTATTTCCATATGGTGAAGACGGTTACCAAGAAGATATTTGTAGGACACAAACAAATGGTGTGATGGCGAAGAAAAAAAGGACTAGAATTTCACTTTGGGAGTTTATTGCATTTAGGATGCATGAAAGAAGTTTTGAAGAATCCATTGTCCTAAAGGGTAGAAGGTTGTTCCAGTAATTTATAGTTGATTGCTACTTGATGATTGAAGCACAAAGGTTATCCTTCATTAGAAATAACTAGTCCATGATTAGGTCAAAATTTTTAAAAGGATTGGAAGAAGCGATTGATCGTGGGGATATTAAACCATTGTCTATTGGTACTCATGTTGTTTTACCTTTGTCTTTTACCGGGGGTCCCCGATATATGTTTAATAATTGTCAAGATGCAATGATAATTTTTAAAAGATGTGGATTCCCTGATTTGTTTCTAACTGTTACGTGTAACCCAAAATGGCCAGAAATTACATGGCATGTCTCAGACAGAGGGCTAGCTGTTGATGATCGTCCTAGTATTGCATGCAGAGTGTTTCAAATGAAGTTAGATGAAATGATGATTGATTTTAAAAAAGGACATATTTTTGGAAAAGTAGTTACTGGTATGAAATTTTGAATATCTTATTTGCTATTATTTTTGTTGTGCAAAGTTAATTTGATGATTTTGATTTTTTAAAATTCTATGCAGGTATGTATACCATTGAGTTCTAGAAAAACGGACTACCTCATGCTCACATTTTATTGTGGTTGCACCAAAAAGATAAACTTCAAACTGTTGACTTAGTTGATTCAATGATATCTGCTGAGTTACCAGATAAGAACAAATTTCCAAATTTGTTTCATATGGTGTCATCTTTCATGATTCATGGCCTATGTAGTGCTGCACAAAGTACTTATCCTTGCATGAAGGATGACAGGTGTTCAAAATTTTATCCCAAAGAATTTGTTGACAAGACTTCATTTGATGACGAAGGTTACCCAATATATAGAAGGAGAGATACAGGTATAACAACTTTAAAAAGGGATGTTGAGTTGGATAATCGGTTTGTTGTTCCTTATAATCCAAAACTTTTGATGAAGTACCAGGCACATGTTAACCTAGAGTTTTGCAACAAATCGAATTCCATCAAGTATTTGTTCAAATATATGAATAAAGGCCCTAATCGAGTTACTATTTCAATTACACCACAAGAATGATGTCCAAACGTAGGAGCTGAAGTTGATGAGATAAAGCAATATTATGATTGTCGATATTTATCTGCTTGTGAGTCTATTTGGAGAATCTTTGCCTTCGATATTCATCATAGGTGGCCTCCTATTCAGCAATTATCGTTTCACCTCCCTAGGCGATAAACAATTGTGTTTAAGGATCGTGATAAGGTTGATGAAGTCATTTTAAAGAACAAGGATAAAAAGTCAATATTTTTGTAATGGATGAAAGCTAATAGAATATATCTTGAGGGAAGGGATTTGACTTATGGTGAGTTTCCAGCTCAATTTGTTTATTCTGCGGATACACAATTATGGAAACCGAAAAAGAAAGGTCAATCAATTGGTAGGCTAAACTTTGTTCCTCCAGGTACAGGGGAATTGTATTACATGAGGTTGTTGTTAAATGTGCAATGAGGTTGTACTAGCTTTGAGAGTATTAGGACTGTGGATAATGTGACGTATGAAAGTTTCCAAGATGCCTGTTATGCCTTGGGATTGTTGTTTGATGACAAAGAATTTGTTGCTGCAATCAAAGAAGCATCAGAATTAGCATCTGGTGCATATTTAAGATGTCTTTTTGTTACATTGTTGTTGTCAAACTCTATGAACAAGCCAACTTTTGTGTGGGAACAAACATAAGATTTATTGGTTGATGGAATTCTTTATGAAAAATGGAAATCACTTGGTTGCCCAAGTACTATTTTATTCATATAATGTATAAAATGCTATATTAATTTATATGTTTTTCCATTTTTTTAAAATACTTTTTGTTTTGTTATATCTAGATCATTTCTTATTATAGATTTGAGCATTAGGGATGATGAATTGAAGATGCTATGCTTGATAGATATTGAAAAATTGTTGCATTCAAATGGTAAATCATTGAATGAGTTCCCTGGAATGTTATGCCCTAATTTCTCCCCGTTGGACGAGTTCAAAAATATTTTGTTAGTCAATGAGCTAAGCTATGATAAAAATGAGATGATGGCTAAACATATCAAGTATTTTGAAACACTAACTGATGAGTAAGGATGCATATATAATGAAGTCGTTAATGTTGTGCTTAATGGAGTTGGAGGTTTCTATTTTGTCTATGGATATGGTGGGACTGGAAAAACTTTTATTTGGAAAGCATTGTCATGTCGACTCTGGTTTGAGGGAAAGATAGTTCTAAATGTTGCTTCTAGCGGTATTGCCTCTCTTATTTTGCCTGGTCGTAGGACTGCACATTCTCAATTTTCTATTCCAATATCTTTGACTGAGGAATCAACTTGCAATATAAAACAAGGAAGTGTTAAAGCTGAGTTGCTTGATAACTCCATGAAATGTAGTTATTTATGCCCCATAATTGTGCTTCACGGCATGCTTAGTCCTTGTTCTTATGCATATTTAGAAGGTTTTATGCTTATATTTGTGAAATGTCATTTGGATACCTTCCTTTATATTTTTGAGCAATTTATGCATCTTTGTTGATTGATTAAGTAGATTTGCAATTATATTTAACTTGGTGGTTTCTCTAATGTAGGAAGGACTCAAAAGAGACAAATTGATGTAAGCCAAGGCCCACCATTGGAGGAAAGAAGCCAAGGAAGCATTCTAGAGTTCCACGCCGCGGCGCAAAAATGTGCACGCCGCGGCGTGAGGGTCTCAGCCAACCAACTACTGACAGGACAGACAGCTCCACGCCGAGGCGTGGGAATATGCACGCCGCGGCGCGCGTCGGCGAGCTGAGCCTATTTATTCTATTTTTCACGCACCCTCTCTCTCTCTCTCAGTTTTCTCTCTTTTAGGTTTTTAGGTTTTTAGTTTTCTGGGTTAGAGGCTGCGGCTAGAACTCCATTGGAGGTGGATCCGAGCTTCAATGGCGAAATCCATAAGCTTTCTCCTTCTCTTTTTTCTTTTTTCTCTTCCTCATTTCTTGAACATGTATTTTGTAATTTGTTCTCATGTTCATTGTATAGCTGAGCTTTATTTAGGGATGACTTTGGATCCTTTTATTAATATTAATGATTTACTCTTTTCTGAGTTTGTGTGGATCTTTGATTTTGTTCAATCATATTGTGCTTAATGCTCTTGAGTGTTTGGCCAACATTTGAGTGATTTGATAAAATCTAATGAACCTAGACATAGGGATTTGGGTTTGAGATCGTATGTATGGTTGATGCATGTTCGATTCTATTCTAATGGCGGGATGAGTTGATTCGCTAATGGGATAGACATATACCTCTTAGTCATGCATAGCACGTGTTTGAGAATAGATCTTAAAGAGTAGATTTTGCGTTAGCTCTCAAGGACACTTAGAGAGTTGGGCAAATGACACCATGGTTAGATGACCTAGACATAGGCGTTTAGCTAATGTAGATTCTCAAGCTAACCTAATCATTGCGTTCATATTTATGAGGAGGATTGCTTGTTGTTAGTTGATGTAAAGGGTGAAGAAGGATTTCCCTAAACTATAACCGTTTATCCTTATTGCTTTATGTCTTTACTTTCTTTACTTTTATCCATTTTTATGTTCTTGAATAGAATTAGGTAAGCTATCGGTTAATACTTAGCATTGGAAATAAAATTATCCTCGTGGGAACGATATCTGTACTCATCATTTTATTACTTGTGCGACCCGTGCACTTGCGGTTAGCAAATGGGCAAACACGTTTTGACCCTAACAAGTTTTTGGCGCCATTGCCGGGGATAAGGCATTATTTCCGTATTGCTAATATTGATAATGAGTTTGCTTAGTTCTAATTCAAGTTTTTATGTTTTGTTGTTGTAAATAGTTTTAATTCATGTTTTTATGCTTTTGTTTTTGGTTTGTTTAGATAAGTAGTTATAGTTTGATTTTGTGTTTTTGTTAAGTTTTTGTTGTACATTCGTGTTTTAAGTTTTTAGACATGTTTTGGAGGTGCTAGGGGCCAAAATGGAGCACCAATTTCACGGAGACGAGTTTTTGCAGATTCAGTGCAGACCGACCTCTCACGCCGCGGCGTGAGAATGTCCACGCCGCGCCGGATGTCGGATCCGTCGATCGAGAATGCACCGAGAGAGCTCCACGCCTCGGCGTAGAAATGTTCACGCTCGGCGTGACCCCTGCATTTTGCATTTTTCTCGTTGTTTTTCTCTATTTTTCTTTATTTAATAATGTTCAGTTCTAGTTTGGATACTGTTTTGACTTGCTCAAGTACCCTATAGACCATGAACACCAAGAACACATATCACTTTAGTTTGGGGGAGTATCATTGCATATTTCACCCTTAATGCTTAATGTTTACACATGTTTTGATACTTTAAGTATTTGCTAGTGATAGTCATCATATTTTCATGATTCTATCTTGTTTTGGCTATTGCTGGTGGGCTGTTGATAAAAGTTTTAATTTTCAACATTCTCTACATGATGTTATGCATGCTTGAATGAAAAATGATAAATCTTTTGAATGCATGATTTGTTGCCATTTGCTAGTGTGTGATGGTTGGCCAATGATATAAATGCTTGTAATTGTCCTCGATTCTCTTATGTAACCATTTGCAATCTTGAAGCATGCTTAAGCAATCTTGTTTGTTTTTATGCATGATGTGTTTCTCACTTAGATGCTTGTTTAACTTTGAAAAGATTTGAGTGCTTGTTTAGAGAATGTTTATGGATTGTGCATGTGGATGATTTCTACTATCCTTGAAATTGTTTTGCAACTCTCTTGAGGCGAAATCCTAGATTGTGCATGGTTGAGGAAATGATTAGGGCATTGTTTGGACCGGTTGAGCCTTTCAAGCTTACCCTTACATGATTGTATCCCTAGGTCCCCTTTTGAAGTTTTTTAAATGTTTGGCCTTCTATGTTCTTCTTTCACCCTCATATTTCCTACCTTGTAACCATTCTAATGCATGCGAAAGCATTGCAATCTTTTCCTTCCCTTTATGTTTATTGAGTGCATGATATGTTATTTCTTCACTTGAGTCCAAGGTTTAGGGTATTTATGTTGTTTAATACAAAAGTGGCTGGAAGGAACCGTTTGTTGCACAAAAAGTTATTTTTGTTGAAGAAAAAGAAAATAAAAAAAGAGAAAAAGAAAAGAAAAGAAAAAACAAATGAAAGAAAGAAAGCATAAATGAAAAAAGCATCGAGTGGTTCTGAATAGTGTTATTTGTTTCATTTTGTATACCCTTGTTGTAGTGACTCAAGTCTTGAAATATCATGTTATGTTTCTCAATGTTTGTATGTTTTCCATTCCCCTTTGTTCTTCACCCCATCACCTTGGCCTTACATTATAAGCTATTAAAGTCCCTCTTGATCCTCAATCATGTGTGATTTACATTAGTGGAGAGAGAGTTGTGCTACAATTTTGTGGAATCTTGATTTGTATCCATGTGTAGGTTCATAAACTTATCCGAATAAGCATGATTTGAAAAAGATAAGTTGAGCTTGCATGTTTGTGAGAGATGTCATGTGCATGATTGAAAGCTTGATTGATGGCATGTTAAGGATTGTGTATGTGTTGAGCTTAACTGTGAGGCATGCGCATTCTTTGAGGGTCATTATAACCATTGTGCACTGGTTGTGGTTAAAAGAAAATTGAATTTATCATTGTCGAATGCATATGAGCATGAATTTTCAAAGTGAGTTTTCTTAGTCATACTTTGTGTTGCTCGAGGACTAGCAACATCTTAAGTTTGGGGATGTGATAACTCCATGAAATGTAGTTATTTATGCCCCATAATTGTGCTTCACGGCATGCTTAGTCCTTGTTCTTATGCATATTTGGAAGGTTTTATGCTTATATTTGTGAAATGTCATTTGGATACCTTCCTTTATGTTTTTGAGCAATTTATGCATATTTGTTGATTGATTAAGTAGATTTGCAATTATATTTAACTTGGTGGTTTCTCTAATGCACGAAGGACTCAAAAGAGACAAATTGATGTAAGCCAAGGCCCACCATAGGAGGAAAGAAGCCAAGGAAGCATTCCAGAGTTCCACGTTGCGGCGCAAAAATGTGCACGTCGCGGCGTGAGGGTCTCAGCCAGCCAACTACTGACAGGACAGACAGCTCCACGCCGAGGCATGGGAATATGCACGCCGTGGCGCGCGTCGGCGAGCTGAGCCTATTTATTCTATTTTTCACGCACCCTCTCTCTCTCTGAGTTTTTTCTCTTTTAGGTTTTTAGGTTTTTAGTTTTCTGGGTTAAAGGATGCGGCTAGAACTCCATTGGAGGTGGAGATGGAGCTTGGTGAGCTAAGGATGGAAGCCCTCTTTCCATTGGAGGAGGATCCGAGCTTCAATGGCGAAATCCATAAGCTTTCTCCTTCTCTTTTTTCTCATTTCTCTTCCTCATTTCTTGAACATGTATTTTGTAATTTGTTCTCATGTTCATTGTATAGCTGAGCTTTATTTAGGGATGACTTTGGATCCTTTTATTAATATTAATGATTTGCTCTTTTTTGAGTTTGTGTGGATCTTTGATTTTGTTCAATCATATTGTGCTTAATGCTCTTGAGTGTTTGGCCAACATTTGAGTGATTTGATAAAATCTAATGAACCTAGACATAAGGATTTGGGTTTGAGATCGTATGTATGGTTGATGCATGTTCGATTCTATTCCAATGGCGGGATGAGTTGATTCGCTAATGGGATAGACATATACCTCTTAGCCATGCATAGCACGTGTTTGAGAATAGATCTTAAAGAGTGGATTTTGCGTTAGCTCTCAAGGACACTTAGAGAGTTGGGCAAATGACACCATGGTTAGATGACCTAGACATAGGCGTTTAGCTAATGTAGATTCTCAAGCTAACCTAATCATTGTGTTTATATTTATGAGGAGGATTGCTTGTTGTTAGTTGATGTAAAGGGTGAAGAAGGATTTCCCTAAACTCTAACCGTTTATCCTTATTGCTTTATGTCTTTACTTTCTTTACTTTTATCCATTTTTATGTTCTTGAATAGAATTAGGTAAGCTATCGGTTAATACTTAGCATTGGAAATAAAATTATCCTCGTGGGAACGATATCTGTACTCATCATTTTATTACTTGTGCGACCCGTGCACTTGCGGTTAGCAAATGGGCAAACACGTTTTGACCCTAACATTGCTTCGATATACCAGTCTTATTATTTGGGATGAAGCTCTAATGGTTAATAAATGGGCTTTTGAGGCGCTGAATCATATTTTGAGAGATGTAATGCAATTTTCAAATACTAATAGTATGAATGAGCCCTTTGGTGGAAAAGTTATTGTGCTTGGTGGAGATTTTAGACAAATTTTGCTAGTTATTCCTAAAGTAAGTAGGGTAGATATTGTAATGGCAACTATTAATTCATCCATACTATGGAAACATTGCAAAGTTTTAAAGTTAACTAAGAACATAAGGCTTCAATCTGGTATTGGTATGTCTAATGTGGATGAGATGGTACAATTTGGAAATTGGATCCTTGATATTAGTGATGGAAATGTTAGAGTTGACAACGATGGTGTAGCTGATGTGGAGATTTCGAAAGACCTATTAATATTGGAATCGAATGACCATATTACCAATATTGTTGCATGTATATACCCTGATTTGATTGATAATATGGGAAATTACAAGTTTTTTGAAGACAAGGCAATACTAGCACCGACATTGGAAGTTGTGGAGAAGATAAGTGAATTTGTTTTTTCTTTGATCCCTGGGGAAGATAGGGAATATCTTAGCTCTGATTGTATTTGCAAATCTGATGGAGATGTTGTTCTGAAGTGGATTTAGAGGGATACCTGTTGAGAGGTATGGTGTAGTGGTTTCCACCTTGCACAGTCGCACTCAAGCGTATTGAACCGATGGGGGTGGTACCTGCAAAAAAGACTCCAACACTCAAGTCAGGCAGTGCACAAGTAAGGTTTATGTGGTAAGATCACAGTTACCTCCTTAGGTTGATTTAGCCTAGTTTTTATGGAGCATGATTGGAATTGTGATATTAAGTGTAGGTATTATTGGGATGTGGACGTTACAGTTATTTATTGTGAGGAGAGGTTACAAAACCTTTAATTTCATAATATCTTGATTGGTAGTTACTAAAGTCTGCGCTGATTCAGTGATCCTCACCATATACTCCAATGTCGTAATCCAGAGTCTTACAGATCTTTCTGGGGTATTAATGGAGGAATCTGGTGGAGTGTGCGCCAGGTTAATCATTCTGGATAGGTGATAACTCCATAAAATGTAGTTATTTATGCCCTATATCAGTGCTTTATTGATTGCTCAGTCCTTGTTCTTAGGCATAATTGGGAGACTCTAAACTTATTTTTATACAAAAGTTTATTGATGTCTTCCTATTTATTTTGTGAACATATTTCCAATTCTTTTGATTAGAATATGTTGATTTTGCGCTTGTGATTAATCGAGTGAGCTGTAAATTGTAGGTTAGGCTACAAAATGGATGAATTGGAGTAGCATGTGAACTAGCATGGGAAGAGAAGAGCCAAGAGAAGTCTCAGCTTCCCACGCCGCGGCGTGGATATGTTCACGCCTCGGCGTGCCGCTCTCTGGCTGCTGTATACTGAGGAGACCGATGCTATCACGTCGCAGCGTGGGAAATGGTACGCCGCGGCGCGTGGACGTCTGCTGCACCTATAAATACGACACTTTTAGATTAAGAAAAAAAAAAAGGGAGTTCTGGGTCGCTGGAGAACCGAGCTAGGGCTTATTGCTTGACAGTTTTGGAGAGCTGAAAAGGGACCAGAAGTGGAAGCCACCCTTCTTGAAGGACGATCATTCATCTAAGCATCATCATAATAGAGTTTCCTTTCTTCTCTCTTCTCTCTCTCTCATTCTAGGGCATGGGCATGGAAATGGCTTTGGCATTTTCGTGACCCATGGCTAGCTAAGTTCATTTTAGGGATTCCTTTGGATCTTTCTATGTAAACTTGATGATTCTGTAACCTTGTGAGTTGTTTATGATAATGTGTTTTGTTCATCCATATTTCTCTTAATGCTCATGAATGTTTGGCCAACATTTATTGTGTTTTGGTTGAATCTATTGAACTAAACATAGGGATTTAGGTTTTAGATCATGAATATGGTTGATGCATGTTTAATTTCATTCTAGTTGATGAGTGATTTAATTAGCTAATGGGATAGAGATATACCCTTTGGTCATGCATGACAATTGTTAAGAATCAATCTTAATGAATGGAATTTGCTTTGGTTTTCATGGACACATAGTTAACTAAGTAAGTTACATAAGCTTAATAGACCTAGACATAGGCTTTTAACTAGTGGAGTTTCTTATGCCAACAAATTCATTGCTTAACACTCATCTTGGTTGCATATTATCAAGTGGAATAGTTAGTGAAAAAGGAGTCCCTATTTTCCAACCCTTGAATCCCAATCTTTTATTAAAGCTTTTTAGTCTTTTAAACAAGTCACAATCTCTCTCCAAATTTATATGTCCTTGAATAGAATTTCTTAAACTAATAGTTAATAGTTAGCTAAGATATTAATCCTAATCCTCGAGGGAACGAACTTAACTCATCATTTTATTACTTGCACGACCCGTACACTTGCGGTACACAAAAAAAGGCTAACAAGTTTTTGGCGCCGTTGCCTGGGATTAAGGCTAATTTCTACTTTGCTAATATTAACAGCAAGTTTGATTAGTTCTAGTTCAAGTTTTCCTTTTATTTCATTTTAAATCAAGTTTCATTCTTTGTCTGTTTTAGGTACATTTACAATGGGAGATCACAATGATCACACAAGGCCTTTGAGGGAGTTTGCTACTCCTCAGATGGGTAATCTTCAATCAAGTATCACAAGGCCTCCCATCCGAGCCAATAATTTTGAAATAAAGCCTGCCATCATACAGATGATACAAACATCAGTGCAATTTGGAGGGTTGCCAAGTGAGGACCCAAATGCTCATTTGTCAAATTTCTTGGAGATTTGTGACACCTTCAAGCATAATGGTGTTTCTGAAGACGCCATCCGTCTAAGGCTCTTTCCTTTCTCTCTCAGGGATAGGGCCAAGAGCTGGTTGCAATCTCTGCCAGGAGGGTCTATAAGCACTTGGAATGATGTATGTGGCAAGTTTCTGAACAAATACTTCCCACCTGCTAAGACTGCGGAGATGGTGAATAATGTCACCTCATTTACACAAGTTGAATCTGAATCCTTGTATGAAGCCTGGGAGAGGTACAAGGATCTACTGAGAAGGTGTCCACACCATGAGATACCACCATGGCACCAAATCTATTCATTCCATAAAGGTTTGCTGCCTCACCACCGTCCAATTGTGGATGCAGCTTCCGGTGGTTCCTTGCTTAGTAAATCATTCGATGAGGCATATCAATTGTTGGAGGAATTGGCCGCCAATAGCTACCAATGGCCATTTGCAAGAAATACCCCAAAAAGGGTGACTGGAGTGCATGATGTGGATGCAATTACATCACTTTCTGCTCAAGTGGCTGCGATTGCTAACAAGTTGGACAGTTTGGGGGTAGGATCTCATCAAAGCCCATTCGTGTTGTGTGACCGATGTGGGGACAACCATGCAACGGATAGATGCCCATCTACTATGGAGAGTGCTCAATATGTGGGAAACTACCGTCCTTCTCAGAATAACCCCTATTCTCAACAGTACAATCCTGGGTGGAGGAATCACCCCAACTTTTCATGGAGAGATAACCAAGGAGCAACCTCTTCATCAGCTGGAAATGAGAGACCACAATATCCTCCTGGTTTCTCTTCACAAGCAAGACCCCCACCGCAAGAGAAGAAACCATCACTTAAGGACATGTTCATGCAATTTATGGTTAAATCTGATTCTTACATGTCTAAAACTGATGCTCATTTGGCTAGAAACGATGCAATGATTCAAAGTCAAACAGCATCGATGAGAGCATTGGAAACACAGATGGGGCAATTGGCGAATGCTATCAACAACCGACCTCCTGGGTCATTTCCAAGTGATACCGTCAGCAATCCAAAAGGTGATCCAAAAGATTGCAAGGCTATTTCCCTAAGAAGTGGGAAGAACATAGAAGGGAATCCCAAGACCAAATTGCTTGTTGATGATGCTGAGGTGACACAAGAAGAAGAAATTGTGTACAAGGAAGACCAAGGGAGTAAGGTTGTTGCCAAGAGCCCTGAAAAGCCAAATAAGGATGAAATCAAAAAGAAAGAAGAGAACACTTCTCCTGCCTTGCCGTTTCCTAACCGCTTTGCCAAGCATAAAATGGATGCGCAGATTCAAGAAGTTTCGGAAGTCTTTAAAAGCTTCAAATAAACATTCCATTTGCAGAGGCATTAGAACAAATGCCTAGCTATGTGAAGTTCATGAAAGATATATTGTCAAAGAAGCGGAGATTAGGTGAGTTTGAGACAGTGGCATTGTCAGAAGAGTGCAGTGCTGTTTTGCAACAGAAACTTCCGCCAAAATTGAAAGATCCTGGAAGCTTCACAATTCCATGTGCAATTGGAGAGAAATTCTGTGGTCAAGCCTTGTGTGACTTGGGGGCAAGTATTAACCTCATGCCCCTATCCATCTTCCAAAAGCTAGGTTTGGGGGAATGTAAGCCTACATCGGTTACCCTCCAACTAGCGGATCGCTCCTACTCTTACCCGAAGGGAATTATTGAAGATGTCTTGCTCAAGGTGGACAAGTTTATATTCCCTGCAGACTTCATAATTCTGGATATGGAAGAAGATAGAAACGTGCCTTTAATCCTTGGCAGGCCATTTCTAGCCACAGGAAGAACACTCATCGATGTCCAAAAAGGTGAATTGACCATGAGAGTTCAGGATCAAGAGGTAACTTTTAATATTTTCAAGACAATTAAATTTCCTCATGATCCCGAAGAGTGTTCATATATAGGCATGCTTGATAATATCATTGTTGATGCATTTCATGCTAACTTTCCAAATGACCCTCTGCATTAGCATTGATTACTTCAACTGACCAGGAAGATGATACGAGGGATGTTGTGCTTGATTTTGTTGAACGATTTGATGCTCTTCCTAAGTATTTCGTGTCATCCAAATTTGAGCCTTTGGAGTCCCATGCATCTAAGGAGTTGCCTAAGCCTTCTATTGAGGAACCTCCAATGCTTGAGTTGAAGCCTTTGCCGAATCACTTGCAATATGCTTACTTGGGAGAAATGTCTACTTTGCCAGTAATCATATCTTCATCACTCACTGATGAACAAAAGGAGAAACTTCTTCGTGTGCTCCGTCAGTACAAACATGTCATTGGATGGACTATTACTGATATTCATGGCATTAGTCCCTCCATCTGCATGCACAAGATTCTGTTGGAGGATAATCTGAATGGAGTGGTGGAGCACCAAAGGCGGCTGAATCCGATAATGAAGGAAGTGGTGAGGAATGAGGTAATTAAATGGCTTGATGCGGGCATAGTTTATCCTATTTCTGATAGCTCGTGGGTTTCTCCGGTCCAATGTGTTCCAAAGAAGGGAGGTATGACGGTGGTTACCAATGAAAATAATGAGCTCATCCCTTCTCGCAAAGTCACCGGATGGAGGATATGCATGGATTATCGAAAATTAAATAAGGCTACCCGGAAGGATCATTTCCCACTCCCGTTCATTGACCAAATGTTGGATAAATTGGCGGGAAAGGCTTATTACTGTTTCCTTGATGGTTATTCTGGATACAATCAAATTGCCATAGCACCGAAAGATCAAGAGAAGACAACATTCATATGCCCCTATGGTACGTTTGCTTTCCGAAGAATGCCATTTGGGTTATGCAATGCACCAGTAACTTTTCAGCGTTGCATGATGGCTATATTTGCGGATATGATTGAGCATGGCTTGGAAGTCTTTATGGATGATTTTTCGGTGTTCGGAGATTCTTACAATAGCTGCCTGCAGATTCTGTCTTCTGTGTTGAAAAGATGTGAAGAGACCAACCTAGTCCTTAACTGGGAGAAGTGCCACTTCATGGTTCAAGAAGGCATTGTTCTTGGTCACAAGGTTTCTATCAAGGGGTTGGAGGTGGACAAGGCAAAGATTGAGGTGATTGACAAACTTCCTCCACCAAATGCAGTGAAAGGAATTCGCAGCTTTCTTGGTCATGCCGGTTTTTACCGGAGATTCATAAAAGACTTCTCCAAGATTTCTAAGCCTCTTTGCAACTTATTGGAGAAGGACACCCAATTCCACTTTGATGAATCATGCCTGGGTGCATTTGTGGAGCTTAAAAGGAGACTAGTGTCCGCCCCGGTGATAATCACGCCGGATTGGGAATTGCCTTTTGAATTAATATGCGATGCCAGTGATTATGCTGTTGGTGCTGTTTTGGGGCAGAGGAAGGATAAGGTGTTTCGCTCCATATACTATGCAAGCAAAACTCTCAATGATGCACAACTAAACTACACAACAACAGAAAAGGAACTTCTGGCAGTGGTCTTCGCATTTGATAAGTTCCGAGCATACTTGGTGGGCACCAAGGTGATTGTCTACACGGATCATTCAGCAATTAAATATCTGGTGAGCAAAAAGGATGCAAAACCGCGGTTGATTCGTTGGGTTCTGTTGTTGCAAGAGTTTGATTTAGAGATTCGGGATAAGAAAGGGGCGGAGAATCAAGTTGCAGATTACCTCTCTAGATTGGAAAATAAGGAATATCAAGTTGAACCAATCACAATTAATGAGGCATTCCCCGATGAGCAACTCTTTGCTGTGGCAACTTGTCCATACCCATGGTACGCTGACATTGTGAATCACATAGTGGGTGGTGTGTTGCCTCCAGATCTTACATCTCATCAAAAGAAGAGGTTCTTGCACGATGTCAAGCACTATCTCTGGGATGAACCATTCTTGTACAAACAGTACCCTGACCACATGTTGAGAAGATGCGTGCCTATGGAGGAAGTTGAACAAATTCTAAACCAATGCCATTCTTCTCCATATGGTTGACACTATAGTGGGGAGAGGACAGCAGCCAAGGTGCTACAATCTGGATTTTATTGGCCGTCTCTCTTCAAAGATGCGCACTTTCATGTTAGCAAATGTGATAGATGCCAAAAAGCAGGAAACATCTCTAGGAGAAATGAGATGCCCCTCAATTCCATTCTTGAGGTTGAGCTTTTTGATGTGTGGGGCATCGACTTCATGGGCCCTTTTGTCCCCTCTTATGGGAATTTGTATATTCTTGTGGCAGTGGACTATGTGTCCAAGTGGGTGGAAGCATGTGCATTTCCTACCAATGACTCTAAGGTAGTAATAAACTTCATGAAAAAACATGTCTTCACCCGCTTTGGCACTCCAAGGGCCATTATTAGTGACGGAGGGTCTCATTTTTGCAATAAGTATTTTAATGCTCTCTTGGCCAAGTATGGGGTAACTCATCAGATTGCTACCGCCTACCATCCACAGACGAGTGGGCAAGCAGAGGTGTCCAATCGCGAGGTTAAACGAATACTTGAGAAGACGGTATGTCCATCCCGTAAGGATTGGTCAAGGAGACTTGATGATGCACTTTGGGCATACAGGACAGCTTATAAAAACCCCATTGGTATGTCTCCATACAAGCTTGTATTTGGGAAGGCTTGCCATCTGCCCGTTGAGTTGGAGCATCATGCTTATTGGGCCATAAAGCAGCTAAATTTTGATTTACAAGCTGCTGGTGAAAAGAGATTATTACAGCTCAATGAACTTGATGAATTTAGGCTTCAAGCCTATGAAAATGTAAAGCTATACAAGGCAAAAGTGAAGGGTTGGCATGACAAGAAGATTGTGCACAAGAGATTTGAGCAAGGCCAAAAAGTCCTCCTGTACAATTCCAGGCTCAAACTCTTTCCAGGGAAGCTAAAATCAAGGTGGTCAAGTCCATTTCGAGTGAAAACGGTGTTCCCCTATGGAGCTGTTGAAGTCACAGATCTTGAGGGAAAGTCAACCTTTAAAGTCAATGGCCAGCGCTTGAAGCCCTACCTAGGAGGAGAAATCGATAGGGAGAAAACTTCCCTCACATTGGCTGCCCTAGAATAGTTGCAGAAGAAGTCCTGCCTGGACTATAAAAAAGGCCCTTACTTTTTTGAGAGGGAACCACCCCTATTCTGACCCCTTTGATTTTGAGGCCAACACAACTAATGCCTTTAATTTTAAGGTTTCATGATGTTTTGATCTTACTCTCTGTAGTTGTGCTATTTGGACTAATTTTGCAGGTGGTGGAGACCCCTGGGAAGCAATTACAGCAAGGAACCTGTGGTTCTTTGCATAATTTGGCAAGTATGGTGTCTCGCGCGCGGCGATAAGTGTCACGCCACGGGCGCAATGACTGGGTCGGGACAACAGGTGAGACCGCGAGCAGAGCGCCTCGGCATGGAAAAATGCACGCCTCGGCGTAATGGTTCAAAAAAAAAAAAAAAAAAAAAAGAAAAAAAGAAAAAAGAAAAAAAATAAAAATAATAATAATAATAATAAAATAAAAAATAAAATACTAATAGAATATCCAAAAAAAAAAAAAGAGAGAAGAAGAAGAAGGGCGTTTGGGTGCGTGAAACGTGCGTTTCACGGAACCATTTCGCACAAAAAAGCGGGGCGTGAGCCCTTGTTTTCATTTTACTATCCATTTCCCCCTTTCTCTCCTCTATTTGCTCTGTTTTTCCCCCACTCCCCTACATTCGGCTTTTGATTTATCGCCCATTTCCTTCCCTCTACACCGCGCTCCTCCTCCGGGTAACCTTCAACTCTTCCTCTTCCTCTTCTCCTTCCATTTTTTGTGTTTTCTCTATTTTTTTTTTTTTTATTTTCTTTTTCCGTCTTTCCCTTACTAATTGTTTTTGAATGATTTTTGCTTCACATTTATGTTTTGGTTTGATGATAACGTGAGGCAATGTGCCAATTTCTGTTTTGAGGGGTCGTTTTTGGGTGAAAAAAGGGCACATTTAGTGGTCAGTAAAGCCTCACCATGCGCACCGGCGCAGTAGGAAATTTCACGCCGCGGCGTGGACCTCTTGTACGTGCCCGCTTTTTTTTTTGTTTGTTTGTTTATTTTTTGTTTTCTTTTTTTTGGGATTCTTTGGCGTTGTTCGTGATTACCGCCATCATATTTTGTATAATGAATTCATTGTTGTTCTAACTTGGGCACGTTGTTTTTAACAGAGCTAGGTACCCTATTTTGACTGCACAATGTCTCAGAAGCGCCAGAGGGGTGAGGCTAGCCGGCGCAGTGGGGAGCCCTCTCCGCCTCGCCGTTTTGATAGGGCGAAATTCATTTCAGCAGAGGCCGAAGCGAAGTACTCAGTACTGGTCACCAAACCTGTCATTCCTGAGAGAGGGTTCAGCTTCAAACAGGCTCTCCACCTCGAGATCCAGCAGACTATCGACCACTACCATTGGAAGAGGTTTGCAAAGCACCCAGTGTCTGCTGTTCTTCCAATCGTTCGTGAGTTCTATGCGAACGCGACATTCTCTGACCGACAGACATCTATAGTCAAAGTGCGTGGCCACCCGGTCTCTTTCTCTATTGAGGCTATTCGACGTGCATTGGGCTTACTTGATCCTGGGGAGATTTGTGAGTACTCGGCGTTCCTCCGCATGGGGTCGGAGGAGGGCTTGGACCCGGATGTTATCACTTCCCGTATCTGCATTCCCGAGGCCCACCCTGTACCATGGGTCCTCAGCGTTCAAGATCAGCGGCCCAGGAACTTCCCCCGCTCATATTTGACTCCTGAGGCCCACGTGTGGTATCATTTCATTAGCGCCCGGATCATCCCTTCTGCCAACATATCTGAGGTGACTAGGGATCGTGCCATCCTGATCTACTCCATTCTTGAGCGCAGGTCCATTGATATTGCCAGGATTATTCATGAGCAGATTCACAAGTCCATAAATGAGTCTAGGAGCCTCTTTTTCCCATTCCTCATCCACCAGCTTTGTAGCAAATCTCAGGTCCAGTGGGGCCCTCATGAGGAGCTTGTTGATGTTAAATACCCCCTGAATGACACCATCCCTGCAGAAGCTGAAACATCCTCCGGCTCCAGGATAGCGACCGAGGCGGGGGCCGAGTGAAGCCAAAGCGGCCCCTCCGTCTGATGATGAGTGGCGTGCTTCGGTGGATGCTAGGCTGACTCAGATAACTGCCATGCTAAGGTGGCTGGCTGAGCGCTCGGGGTTTCCTATGGACAGCTTTCCAGGGTCCGCTTCCTCTCCCTACGATGGTGCTGGACCATCCCATCCCCCCCAGGATCCAGCAGCTGAAGGTCATGACAGTGGTGGTGATACTGAGATCATCCCAGATGACGATGATGATGTGTAGTTATGATGCAATCAGGGCATCTTTCTGTCTTATTTTGTTGTTTGTTTTCAGATATTTTGAGCAGTGAGGACACTGTTTCTCTTAGGTTTGGGGGTGTCTAACTTGCTTTGTGATGTTTGTACTTGCTACTTCTTATGTTTTGACTATTGCTGGTGGTAGTGCTTGTTTAATTTTGTTATTTTGTTCTTACTGCATGTTGAAAAGTAAAATCTTTTGGAATGCTTTGTTTATGCCAATTGCTATGCATTGATGGTTGTCCAATGATGAGTATGGATGTGTTTTGATCTCATTATTTAGTTGAATCCATATGCAATCTCTAATGCATGATGAAACAATCTAGTTTGAGCACATTCCACTTGTATGCTTGTGTAACTTTGAAATGGTTTGAGTGCGAATCTAGAAAATGTTTATGAATTGTGCATATGGAGATCTCTTTTATCCAATAAAATTGTCTTGCAACTCTTTTGAGGCGAAATCCTAGGTTGTGCTTGATTGAGGAAATGATTAGGGCATTGGTTGGATCGATTGGGCCTAAAAAGCTTACCTTGACATGATCATATCCTTAGGTCCCCTTTGAAGCCTTATAAATGTTTGGCCTTCTATTTTCTTTCATCACCTTCATTTCTCCCAACCCATGTAACCATTCCAATGCATATGAAATTTCATTGCATTTTCATCTCACCATAAATGTGATTGTTGAGTGCATAACATGTTATTTCTCAATTTGAGTCCAATGATAAGGGTGTTTATGTTGTTCAATACTAGAGTGACTTTGGTTGCACAATAAATTACATCAGTTTGTAAAGAAAAGAAAAGAAAAGAAAATAGGAATGTTTTAGTTCAAAAAAAAAAATAATTTGTGCAAGAAAGGAAGCAAATGCGAAAGAGCATTTAAGTGGTTCTAGAGAGTGTTGTTTATGTCATTTTGCGTACCCTTGTTGTGGCTTAAGTTTTGAAATTTTATGTTATGTTTTCAATGTTTGTATGTTTTCGTTTCCCCTTGTTCTTCACCCCATCACCTTGGCCTTACATTACAAGCTATTAAAGTCCCTTTTGATCCTTAGTTGTGTGCAATTTACATTAGTGGAGAAAGAGTTGAATTACAATTTTACGGATTCTTTGATTCATATTCATGTGTATGCGCATAAACTTATCCGGATGAACATGATTTGATTTGAAAAGTTAGCTTGCATGCTTGTGGAAAGGGTGATTTAAATGAAAGGAAGCTGCGATTGTTAACATGATAAGGACTGCATGTGTGTGAATTAAATTATGAGGCATGAACATTCTTTGAGGATTATGCAACCATGGTGCACCAGGAGAGGTGTGAATGTGGAATCCATGTTAGCTGCTGAATGCATGATGGACAGATTTTATAAGTGCTTGTGTACTCATACTTGGTTTTGCTCGAGGACTAGCAAAAATCTAGGTTTGGGGGTGTGATAACTCCATAAAATGTAGTTATTTATGCCCTATATCAGTGCTTTATTGATTGCTCAGTCCTTGTTCTTGGGCATAATTGGGAGACTCTAAACTTATTTTTATACAAAAGTTTATTGATGTCTTCCTATTTATTTTGTGAACATATTTCCAATTCTTTTGATTAGAATATGTTGATTTTGCGCTTGTGATTAATCGAGTGAGCTGTAAATTGTAGGTTAGGCTACAAAATGGATGAATTGGAGTAGCATGTGAACTAGCATGGGAAGAGAAGAGCCAAGAGAAGTCTCAGCTTCCCACGCCGCGGCGTGGATATGTTCACGCCTCGGCGTGCCACTCTCTGGCTGCTGTATACTGAGGAGACCGAGGCTATCACGCCGCAGCGTGGGAAATGGTATGGCCGCGGCGCGTGGACGTCTACTGCACCTATAAATACGACGCTTTTAGATTAAGAAAAAAAAAAGGGGAGTTCTGGGTCGCTGGAGAACCGAGCTAGGGCTTATTGCTTGACAGTTTTGGAGAGCTGAAAAGGGACCAAAAGTGGAAGCCACCCTTCTTGAAGGATGATCATTCATCTAAGCATCATCATAATAGAGTTTCCCTTCTTCTCTTTTCTCTCTCTCTCATTCTAGGGCATGGGCATGGAAATGGCTTTGGCATTTTCGTGACCCATGGCTAGCTAAGTTCATTTTAGGGATTCCTTTGGATCTTTCTATGTAAACTTGATGATTCTGTAACCTTGTGAGTTGTTTATGATAATGTATTTTGTTCATCCATATTTCTCTTAA
The DNA here is from genome assembly GCA_029884595.1 of Ormosia semicastrata. Lineage (NCBI taxonomy): Eukaryota > Viridiplantae > Streptophyta > Magnoliopsida > Fabales > Fabaceae > Ormosia > Ormosia semicastrata. Next base: position 7,270,707 of record JAQQTO010000047.1, read on the forward strand.
TGCTCATGAATGTTTGGCCAACATTTATTGTGTTTTAGTTGAATCTATTGAACTAGACATAGGGATTTAGGTTTTAGATCATGAATATGGTTGATGCATGTTTAATTTCATTCTAGTTGATGAATGATTTAATTAGCTAATGGGATAGAGATATACCCTTTGGTCATGCATGGCAATTGTTAAGAATCAATCTTAATGAATGGAATTTGCTTTGGTTTTCATGGACACATAGTTAACTAAGTAAGTTACATAACCTTAATAGACCTAGACATAGGCTTTTAACTAGTGGAGTTTCTTATGCCAACAAATTCATTGCTTAACACTCATCTTGGTTGCATATTATTAAGTGGAATAGTTAGTGAAAAAGGAGTCCCTATTTTCCAACCCTTGAATCCCAATCTTTTATTAAAGCTTTTTAGTCTTTTAAACAAGTCACAATCTCTCTCCAAATTTATATGTCCTTGAATAGAATTTCTTAAACTAATAGTTAATAGTTAGCTAAGATATTAATCCTAATCCTCGAGGGAACGAACTTAACTCATCATTTTATTACTTGCACAACCCGTACACTTGCGGTACACAAAAAAATGCTAACAATAGGATCCTAGACCACGGTCTAGAACAGTTGCCCCCAGCTTGGTGCTTTGATAGGATAACTGAGTGTCAATGTATAAGCTTTGTTAGGATAAAACTCAGTGGACTATGCCCCGGCTTTAAAGCCAGGTTTTGTGATGTCTCATACTGAGGTCGACATCCATTGTATAAAGATACCTTCGTGGTTGGAATGTGGTAAATCCGTATTCCTTATTCCGGGGTTTGGTTCTTATTGCCCCCTTGGGTTACTAGGGCCCTTTGTGGTGAGATTCCCTGTAATTTGCACAGATCCGAGTCCTATCTTTGGAAACTATTACTTTTGACTTTATTGGGAGATAAGGATCCTTTAAAGAGGATTAGTTTTAATGTTTCCCAAGCACCGTTGCTCTCGTAACCAATGGGAAAGGGAGAGCATTAAATGCGGCTGATTTTGATTTTTGATTTGTGGGGCTAGTTAAAGCTTTTCATTCTATAAATATGGAAGGTTCACGTTTGATACTGTCATTCCTTCCTTTTATTTTCCAGAATGGTTCTGTTGTTTCTCCTGTGCCTATGCTCATGCTCAAAGAGAGCTAGAGCTTTGTCCTTCGCAAAGGCCATCATTTTTCTGTTCCTCCCAAAATCTTTGAAGATACTTCTTTTCTTGCCAATAACTTTTTTTCATTAAGAAATTTTCTTTCCCAACGTAGTAAAGGCAGGATCTTTGCTTTCCTAGCGTACGAGGGTGTGTCTAATTCATGCTTCGTCGTTAGGGAGTTCTGTGATACCTGTCGTATTGGACAGAGGTAATTGGAGAAATAGAGCCCTTCTTTATCCTCCTTTTGAATAAGCAGGGGGGACTATTGAGGTGACTGCTTTCAAGCAATCTGGAATGATCATGAAACTGGATGGGGTTCTAGTGGAATGAACTTCTTCATGAATAACCTATGCCCCGTCCAGCAGAGGAGAGCGCACCCGGCCTTTCCTTATCATTGTGAGTGGCATCGAAGAGTGGTGTGGCTGAATTTCCTTAATCTGGCAGTAGTGTTCTGTTCTGGTTATCCTTAGTTTTTCAAAGCCTATCCACTTTTTCAAGAGGCCGCTATACATGGAAGAGATCGATGTGGATTTCAGAAGAACTGGATATGACATACGAGCAGGAAGTTAGTCTCCGGGCTCGTCAGTGCTGCTTTACCATTTTAAATTCCACGTCTCTTCTTTTCCTTGTATTGATATACGATGTATGGAATGAAATAAAATATTCTTTTGCTTGAATCACCCATCTTTTTAATCTGTAGTATTTATATTGTGCCGGGGTGAGTCCAACGCTCACCTTGTATACCACGACGAGTTGCCCCCAGCTTTGTACTTAGCCGAGTTTGGCGAAGTGCGAAGCTCAAGCCTTTGGTTTGGGGTTTTTGTACCATGGAGGAATTCTCTGGGATAGTTAACTTGCCGGGGTCGAAAATGTTTTGTGAACGTTGTAGATGCTAGGGTTTTCTCTTGGTCTGCTAGGTAACCGTCCCCTCAACTGCCATGATAGGTACGTGGGCCACGTGGCATATCACGGTTGAATGGACGTGCATAGTGCTCTACGTGCCATAATGAACATCTTTTCAATTCCAGACTGGCCAGACGGAAATACCCCCTAGCTGTAGCCACTATAAATAGGGTTTTACCCTTTCCCTTTTTGTATTTCATTATTCCTTCTCTGAAAACTGGTGGTCTGGGGAGATTTTCAACCAGCTTGATGGTAGAGAGAGGTGGTTCTGGCATTTTCAAAGATTCAAAATATTGATTTCTTTTATTCTCTAATTTTCTACAAGGTATTCCCCTCTCTAACTCAATTACCGATTATTGAGTGGTTGTGCATTTCTTTTGGCGGAGTGTACTTCCTTCTTTTTTCTATGAATAGGGGTGGGAACACTGTTTTCCCCCCTTTCAATGGAGATACCTTATGGAGCACCTCCTCCATGGCACTGTGTGCGGCGGGGGTGTCCCTCTGAGGCTTTAGCCTCGGTGGGTATGGAGGCCAGCGCGTGGGTGCTCAGTTTTCTCTACTCGCCCATTGCCATATTAGATCTTCAAACTTAACTGGTTCTGACCCTAGGCCTCTGTGTGTTTTTCAGGAAACCAAATGGCTAGAAGGAGGAGGCCAAGACCTAAAGCGCCTACCCCAGTTTCTGAAGTTCGAGAGCCGTATCTACAGGCCGAGGAGCAGGCGATTAGGATCCGCTGAGGTCCGTTGTTACCCTACACGTGGGTCACCGATGACGCCTATGATAGGATATCTCGCTACGATTCTAGGGCAGAATTGGATAAGCTGAAGGAGTATTTGGAACTCATCGAAGGGGGTGAAAGGGATAATGAATTCGTGATTTTGTCCCTGGGGAGAGAACGGGTGTGTTGGACCAGAGAAGCGGGTGAACATTTCATGTATCTCTACGAGGACTTTTTCACGAGGTTCAGACTTCTGCTTCCTTTGAACGACTTCCATATTTCTATTCTCTGAACTCTTTACGCTGCCCCTAGTCAGATCCATCGTAATGGTTGGGCAAACATCCTGGTCTTTGAAAGAATATGCCGGGTGGTGGGGTTGCGATGCTCCAATGGGGCATTTTTCTATTTTCATACACGGTATTCGGTCCATGGATCCTGCACTCGTCAGTAGTTCTAGTTGTCAGTCCAATCTCGGTAAGGGAGGACTGTGTTCTATCCATACTTGGAGAGCTACAAAGACTTTAAGGAGAAGTTCTTCAAGTTGATGGCGGCTAGCGGCACTCGTCCTTTCTGGCTGGGTAGTGATGAAGAAACAATATTCATCCTATATTGGAACCCAGCGGCTAGCGACGATTTTCGTGCCAAGTCCCAGTGGTGTGAAGGTAAAATTGCCTCTCTGCAGGCCGATGTTAATCAACTGATAACCCTGTGCACCAAGATAAAAGAAGATCAGTTCTGCAATGCCGTTAGCTAGGTTCAACACTTCAATCCCGGGGTTGCCCTGGTGTTGGATGCGCTAGATTCCAAGAAGGTGGTCCAAGAGGGGTCTCTTATAGCTCCTCGTGTTGCCTCTTCAAGTTCGGTTGCTAGAGATTCTTCTGCTGATGCCCGTGGTTCAGACTCTACTGCAGTGTAGTTTTTTTTTCTTGCACCCCTTGCGTGGGGTTTGTGCTTTTATAAGAACGTTACCCCCGATTTGGGGCTTTATTAATCAACTTTCTTGTTTATTTCAGGGTGCAAATTCTTTATCCTTTGCATTATTTGAGAACCTTGGCTTTGGATCCAATGTCCAAAATAGTTTGGCATTTTAAGAACCGTGCCAAAGGTAAGAAACTTTGTCCAGGGTCCGTTACCATTTAATTTGGTGTTTTAGGATACCACGTGACGTTAGTTTAAGACTGGTACTTTTCGGGGTCTTTCTGTGCTTATGATTTGGTGCAAGAATTTTCCTAAGGTAGGATTTTTCTATTGCATGACCTATCTAGCACAAGATACCTCAGTTGGTATCATGAAGTCGGGATATTGCAATATTTCTTAAAAACTTTTGGTGGTAGAAAATGCATAATACTTCATTGAATAAGTAACGAGTCCATACAATATACTCCCATAATTGGGGTGTATCAAACGTAAAGTAAACTAAGAGACTAGGCCTTAAAAGGCACTTAGCTATTGTACTTTCTGAGTTTTTCTGTGTTCCAAACATTTTTTACTGGCTTTCTTGCCAAAGTTTCTAGAGTATAAGTTCCTTTACCGGTGCTAATCACGATACAGTAGGGGCCTTCCCAGTTGGGGGCTAATTTCCCCTGGGACGCTTTTCTTTCGCCGATGTCAGCCCTGCGAAGCACCAAGTCACTCGGCTGGAATCTTCTTGGAATGAGCTTCAAGTTATACTGGGATGCCGTTCTCTGCTTGATCGCAGCTTCGCGTATGTGGGCAATGCGTCTCCTTTCTTACAGTAAATCCAAGTCTTCTCTGATTAACCTGGGGTTATTATCAGGAGAGAAGCTCTGAAGACGCCAGCTTGGTTTTCCTATCTCCACCGGGATCATAGCTTCGCATCCATAGGTGAGCTTAAATGGAGTTTGTCCTGTTAAGGAATGAGGAGTTGTTCGATAGGCCCATATAACTTAGTCCAATTGCTCAGCCCAATTTCTTTTTGCTTCGTCTAGCCTTCTTTTTAATCCACAGATGATAATACGATTTGTGGCTTTGGCCTGTCCGTTCGTCCTGGGGTTTTCGACCGCACTGCAATGGTGTTTGATCTTTATCCTGACAAGTAGTTCTTCAAACCCCTTGTCCTTAAACTGTGCTCCATTGTCTGTCATAATTGACTCTGGGACCTCGAATCTGGTAATAATATGACGCTAGGTAAATTTTTGAATCCTGTCTGAGGTGATGGTGACCAGGGACTCGGCCTCAATCCACTTTGTAAAGTAATCTATAACCATAACCAAAAACTGAAGCTGCCTAGGAGCTTGAGGGAACGGACCTAGGATGTCCATTCCCCATTGATAGAAAGGCCAGGGTATGGATATCGTGGATAGTTCTTCTGGTGGAGCATGATAATGATCTGAATGCCGTTAGCATTTGTCGCATACTTAAACATACGCAAGAGAGTCTGCTTCCATTGTCGGCCAGTAGTAACCCGCCCTGAGTGCCTTCAAAGCTAGGGCCTTGCCTCCTAGATGGTATCCACTACTTCCTTCATGGACCTCGGCTAGAACATATTCAGCTTCTTTCGGCGCAAGGCACTTGAGGAAGGGTAAGGAAAATCCACACCAGTATAGCTGTCCGTCATAGATGGTATACCTGACTGTAGTTTTCTTCAATTTGGAAGCTTCCTTCGGGTCCTTGGGGAGACTGCTAAACTTTAAATATTCTACCAATGGCGTAATCCAAGTATACTCTTGCTCATCGACCTGCAAAATTGTTATGCCAGCGATTAAGGGTTGTAGGAGGGTTTCCTGGATTACTGAGCGGTTATTGCCCGGACTCTTAATGCTGGCTAACTTGGATAAGAGGTCTGCCCTAGAGTTATGCTCTGGTGGAATGTGCTCTACTTGTACCGACTGAAAACTCGCAAGAAGTCCTTATACTCTTGCCAGATGTCTCTGCAAGAGGGGCTCTTTGGCTTGATAATCACCCCGGATCTGGGAGGTCATGAGCTGGGAGTTGCTGCAAAGTCTAAGTTTGGTGCCCCCCAAATCTCTGGCCATTGTTAGTCCGACAATGCACGCTTCATATTCTGCCTAATTATTTGAGGTGAGGAATTCGAACCTAAGGGAGTTTTCTATGGTAACTCCCTCAGGGTTCTCTAAGATTATCCTAGCACCACTTCCTTTTGGGTTTGAAAACCCATCGACAAACACGGTCCACTATCTTTCCTCGGTTCCACCAGTTTCTGAAGTTAGTTCAACTAAGAAGTCTGAGAGTATTTGTGCCTTAATTGCTACTCTGGGTTCGTAGGTAATCCTGAACTCGGAGAGTTCAATGGACCATGCAATCATCCTCCCTGCTAAGTCTGGTTTGTGTAATGTCTGTCGGATAGACTGATCTGTCCTTACCACAATTGGATGACACTGGAAATATTGTCGTAGTCTTCTAGCTGTGATGATAAGTGCGAATGCAACCTTCTCAATTTTCTGATATTGAATCTCGGGGCCTTATAGCACCTTGCTCACAAAGTACACTGGCTTCTAACCCTCGACAGTTTCTCTGACAAGTACTGAGCTTACGACCTCCTCATTGATGGAGAGGTACATGTACAACATTTCACCTAACTCCGGTCTTGTGAGGATAGGAGGGCATGACAAAATATCTTTTAGGGATGTGAAAGCATCCTCATATTCCTGCTTCCACTTGAATCCTATCCCTTTTTCAATAACTTGAAAAGTGGGAGGGATTTGTGAGCAGCTCTAGCTAGAAATCGTGTGAGAGCTGCGATCCGCCCATTTAACTACTATACTTCTTTCACATTTTGTGGACTGCGCATGTCAAGAATGGCTTTACACTTGTCGGGGTTTACCTCGATTCCCCGGTAAGTCAGCATGAACCCCAAAAACTTTCCATCTTGGACCCCGAATGCACATTTTTTCTGGATTAAGCCTCATGTTATGCGCTCTCAGCTACACAAACACTTCCTCGAGGTCTGTGGTGTGTGATCCTGAGGATGGGGTCTTGACTATCATATTATCAATGTAGACTTCTAGCATTCTTCCTATCTAATATTCAAAGATCCTGTTCATCATTCTCTGGTAAATGGCTCTGGCATTTTTCAAACTAAAAGGCATTACCTTGTAGCAGTAACTCGCTCTTTCAGTGATGAAGGCAGTTTTATCTTCATCTCCGGGGTACATTGGAATTTGATTGTATCCGGAGTAAGCGTCCATGAAAGATAGTAGCCAAAAACCGGAGGAGCTGTTAACTAACTTGTCTACATTTGGGAGGGGGTATGGATCTTTAAGACAGGTCTTGTTCAAGTCAGTGTAGTCCATACACATCCTCTATTTGTCGTTTGATTTTTTTACTAAAACAATATTCGAGAGTCACGTAGTATACGAGATCTCCCTTATGAAGCCGGCATTTAACAATTCTTTGACTTGCTCCTCAATAACTTGTTGCCTCTCTAGACCAACTTTCCTTTTCTTTTGGGAGACTGGCTTTGCATCTCGCTTAATAGATAAATGATGACAAATGAAAGCAGGGTCAAGCCCAAGCATGTTAGCAGATGTCCAGGCAAAAAGATCCTTATTTTCCTGCAAAAGCTTTACCAACTAAAGCTTCTGTTGTTCTTCAAAGGTTGCACCTATCTTGGTGAATTGGTTGAGTTTATCACCAAGCTGTAGCGGGATCAATTCTCCTTCAGGATGGGGTCTTGTACCTTGGATTTCCTCACATGCATCCAACTCGGTCATTAAGATGTTGACTTGATCATGAGCTGGGATGGACACGCGCACCTTAGTTTTCCTGGAAGCCCTACTGTTTTTCAAACTATCATTGTAACATTTGCGTGCTGCAATCTGATCACCCCTGACCGTGACTACTTTATTATCCCGGTTAAGGAATTTCATAGCCTGGTGGGCGGTGGAGACTATAGCAGCAATACCATTCAACGTAGGACGTCCCAGAATAATGTTGTAAGCCGAGGGATAATCCACCACCAGGAATCTCACCTTTACGGTTCTATACATGCTGTCGTCACCCAGGGTCAGGAAAGTTTCAAAATATCCTACCAGGGTAACCTTTTCTCCGAAGAAGCTGGTAAGTTCACCTTCATATGGTGTTAATGTGGACAAAGGGAATTCCAGTCTTTTGAAGGCGTCCATGAACATAATATCTGCCGAACTCCCCTGGTCCACGAAGATACGACGGACTTCGGCGTTGGATATTATCCCAGATATGACTAGTGGGTCATTATGATCTCGGATAATATCACCGTAGTCTTTTTCCAAGAAAGAAATGGGTGGTGCATCACTGTCTTTGACATGTGGTCTCCGCAAGGAACCTGATATGCTCAAGACTGCTGTCCGGAGTGCTTTCTTTCGGGAATTATTAGATAAACCTCCGCCTGCAAACCCTCCGGAGATGGTGTGGACAAGTCTGTGTTTTCTGAAACCTCCACCTTGAGTATCCTGGTTTTGATCTTGCCTGTTCCCCACGTCTCGGCGTGGCGGGGTTCGAGATCTTCTTTCGAGGCTCCGGGTTCTTTCGGTGAGATTTCGGGTTCTTTGTCGACGCTGGTTTAGACTTCATCGTGGGCTACGGCTTCGTCTCTGATCACTTCGTCTTCCATAGTCCCCATTACCTCGGAAGCCGCTGATGTAATTTTTCAATCGCCCCTCTTTGATTAGGGACTTGATAACATCTCGAAGTTGGTAACAATCTTCTGTTTCGTGGCCGTAATTGTTATGCCACCTGCAATGTTTCGAATGATCCCTTTGTGATTGCTTTTTTACGAGTGATGGCCTCTTGATATCCTGGAACTCGGTTTGAAGGACCTCCTTCAAGATTGTCTCTTGAGGGGTGTTCAAAAGAGTATACTTGGAATACTTGGGCCTATACCGCTCACTCTTGGGAGAATCCCGGGGTTAGTTAGAGTTCTGATTCTTTTTCTAGTGAACTAGGTCACCTTTTTCTAGGCTCTTTTTAGCCCTGGTAATTTCCTCTAGTTCAACGTATTTGTCTGCCCTCAAGTGAAATTCATCTAAACTAGTCGGCTTCTTTTTCGCAAGTGACCGGATGAAATCTGAATCAATCCGGAGTCCATTCCTAGCGTAATGGAAGGTTATCATGTCATCAAGACTCTCTATACCCACACAAGCATGAGTGAACCTCTTAATGTACTCGTGCCAAGATTCACTACTTCCTTGGTAGATTCTAGAAAGAGAATTAATCGACTTCGGTCGTTCCTTGGCAGTAGTATAGTGTAGCAAGAAACATTGTGAGGTCCTCCCATCCTGTAATTTTCATTCGTAAAGTAACGAACTAGCAAAGAGCATCCTTCTTCAAGAAGAGTGGGAAAGCGCGACACAGCAATTCTAAAGTGTACCCGTAAAGCTGCGTGGATTGAGTATAGGCATCCAAATGTTCCTGCGGATCTGTGGCCCCATCATAAGGCTCCAAATTGCTTGGGGGTTTGAAGTTTCTTAGGACTCTGTACACCATTAGAGCGTCTGAGAATTGCTGTTGACGACCAGGGGCCAAATTTTTCCAATGATCCCGGCGCCGGCATGCTGGACTGTAATTCGCTCTCCGCCCTCATTGTCAACGCGTATAGATCTTTCTAAATTTTCTAAGCGACGATGTTGTTCTTCAAACTGACGCCATTGGTTGTCTATCAATGCAGTCTGTTGACGTAGTATTTCTCGAAGATCGTTCCTTGCCATTGCAAATTACGAATTGTCCTCATAATGAGAGACATGGTCAGCATCCACATTTGAGATTCCCAGGAGGGCATATGCTGGGATCCTCGCTCCTTGATTTGCATTATTCTCTCCACCAGCAGGGGGAAAGACAAGTCTATCCTGGACAGAGACCCTTCGCAAGGGGACTGGGCTTTCAGCTGATGCTGAGGTTTCGTGCCCCTCATTGAGTGTCTCTACCAAGACAGGCCTGCTTTTAGCGGCGGAGGTTTCTGGTGGTGCAACAGAAGGAGGGTCGCGCTAAGCTGCTGGGCCCTGTCCGTGGACAGGGGCAGCATGCGTAGCACTTCCTCTCCTTTGGTTTTGCCTTGTGCTAACCATGGTTGACGTAAGAATAGTAGTTTATCAAATTCCCACAGACGGCGCCAATGTTCTGAAGTGGATTGAGAGCGATACTTGTTGAGAGGTATGGTGTGGTGGTTTCCTCCTTGCACAACCGCACTCAAGCGTATTGAACCGATGGGGGGTGCTACCTGTAAAAAAGACTCAAATGCTCAAGTCAGGCCGTGCACTAGTAAGGTTTATGTGGTAAGATCACAGTTACCTCCTTAGGTTGATTTAGCCTGATTTTTATGGAGCATGATTGGAATTGTGATATTAAGTGCAAGTATTATTGGGATGTGGACATTATGGTTATTTATTGCGAGGAGAGGTTACAGAGCCTTTAATTTCGTAAGATCATGATTGGCAGTTACTAAAGTCTGCGGTGATTTAGTGATCCTCATCATATAGTCCAATGTCGTAATTCGGAGTCTTACAGATCTTTCTGGGGTATTAATGGAGGAATTCGATGGAGTGTGCACCGGGTTGATCCTTGTGGATAGGATCCTGGATCACGGTCCAGAACAGATGTAGGTATTAATGTTGAATGGTTGACTCCTGAGTTCCTTAATGGAATAAAGTGTTCAAGTCTTCCTAATCACAAGTTGGTTTTAAAAAAAGGTGTGTCTGTAATGTTGTTAAGGAACATTGACCAATCTGCAGATATGTGTAATGGAACTAGACTTATTGTGGATGAGTTAGGTTCAAATGTTATTGTTGCAAGGGTTGTTATAGGTAATCATGTTGGAAACAAAGTTTACATTCTGCGGATGAATTTAATACTATCTGATGTTGGACTACCCTTAAAACTTCAAAGGAGATAATTTCCTTTATCTCTTTACTTTGCGATGACAATTAACAAATGTCAAGGATAAACATTATCTCATGTGGGTTTGTATTTGCCTAAACCAATATTTTCATATGGACAATTATATGTTGATATATCTCGAGTTAAATGTAGAAGCGGGCTGAAGATATTGAGTTGTAATGATGATGGGGATCTTTGTTCAAGAACTAAGAATGTAGTATTTAAGGAAGTTTTCTATAAAATTTAAATTCATTCTTGTACTATTTCTTGCTAATCTTTGGTAAGTACATTTTTTGATTGATTATTGTACGATGTGTGATTTGGTACATGAATTAGTTAATAAATTTATTTTCTATTAAAATGATTATATATTATGCTAAATGATTCTTTGACCTTATATTTTTTGTTTATTCCTCACTATATTTTAAATATCTATTATATACGATTTGTAAATTTAAACTTTTTCTCATATAAATCAACAAAAAAATAAAAGATATTTCATTTGTTTTAATTGATAAATTTATGTAAAAAATAAAGAAAAAATGTTCAAATTTAAAACATAATCTTAGTTTTTATTACAATTCAAATTTCTTAGTAAATAATAATAACATAGTTTAACCGTGCGTCAATGTCCTAGTTGTTTACATTTCTTCCACACCCATTCGGAGGAGTACTAACGGCCTATTTCGTATGAGAGTTGAGAGTGGAAAAGAAAGGATTGTGACTGCTGACTAGGTTCATCTGTCGTTTGGTATACCATTTTAGTTGGGAAAAGAAAGGATTGGAATGGATTGAACTTCAATGAGCCCACCAAATTTCCTTTTCTCCCTTATACGATGAATTGGGAGGGAAGAGAAAGATCTGATTTTTTTTTTCTTTTACTAATCAAATTTACTTACCTACTTTACGTTTTTACCCATTTTTATTTCACCCATTACCATCGAAGAACGCATATCACTGGGAGTCTGCGACAACTCCGTGAGCTATTTCTTCTAGGCAACAACATACGTGGATCATGCCATGGTGCCAATATCGTAAGTCAGACCTTGTTAGTTCTTATAATGACACAATTAATGTTATAAAATACGTAAACGTTGCTTGATTGCCATAATGACAAATTTAATGCCAATATCTTTTTCTTTTTAATTTCTGTGTTAATCTTGAAAATTAGTGTGATTTCTCTTTTTTAAAAAATAAAATAAATTTTTTTATCCAATACTTCTTTTAAAAAAATTAAAAAACTCAAAATTTACATACTTTTTTGTAATCTGTTCTAAAGTGAATTCAGAGGGGTACCTGAGATAGGCACGTAACAATGATTTCCTCCTTGAGCAGCAGCGGCAGCGATAGTGCGAGGGGGTGGGTACCTGCAAAAGGCACTCCGACGCTCAAGTTAGACCGTGTACAATGAGGACAGTCTGTGTATTAGAGGAGATCCATACCTTTGAGGCCTGACATGGTATTTATAGAAGCGTCTTAGGATGAATGCAATCTGTATTAAATGTAGATATTTAGGATTAGAATCCTTTAAGGATTGTGATCCCTTTTAACTAATTTCCCTATTTATGTGAGATATAAATAGCTTCCATATCCATGAAGGATACTTGAGAGATTTATGCCTAATAAATAGACTGATATACTCATCAAGATTGCGTAATAATATCCGGGTATTATTCCGTGGGAAAAGGTTGCTCTCGACCGATATCCAAAATCCCTGGTATCAGTTACCCCTGACTTGACGCTTAGATGGGACAAACAAATTGTCAAGGTACCCATGTTTAGCAGAGCACACACGGATGCGAGTGAACAAAGGGATACGCTGGATCTCACGATGTTTTCGAAAGGGCCGAGGTCCGTGATATGTCATAGTATTCCGCTCGGGTTGACATGCAAGGCCGAGATCTAAGCCGGATCGCTCTGCTTACGTTGTCATTCCATGCTCTGAGGTAAGCCATACATTGCCCCCATGTGTAGTTCAGGGGATCTTGGTTGTCATGTGCCGGGGTATCAACGACAAATTCAAGTCGGGTGCGTCTTCGGGTTGACCAAATGATCCAGGATTAGACCAAAACCGTTACTCCCGATTTGGCACTTGACCAGTATAGTAAAGTAGCAATCTCAATGCCCCGAATGACGGACTCCGTGCTTTTACTTGAAGCCGTGGTCCGCGCTTTTCGTTGGGTTATGAGCTCTAATCTGGAGGCGTTTAATCACGACACTTGTGGGCGCGTCGTAGTCCGGACATGGTCCATGTGTCAATTGGCCATAAGTGAACATTCCGGGGTGTAGCTGGAGTCCGTAGAATGAACCAAAATTGTTGTCGTGTTTACTTCTTTTTCCATGGTCCGTACTGGGTCCAACGCCCATTGTGTTGCTTTTCACAACCATTTTACGGACTTAGGAAATTATTTTCTTATGGAAAAAACCATGGTCCGGGATCCCACACCCATAATATCGAGTGCATGGCATTCCACTTGACTTAGGTAGCAAAAACGCCTTAGTCCATGGTCCAATGCCTATCAAGCTTTTTGGAATTTAAGATTTAGACATAAATAACACCTTAATTCATAATCCAAAGCTCATAATATCGAGTATTCAGAATCTTTAGATTTGGGCAAATATAATACCTTAATCCATAATTCAAAACTCATGATATCGAGCATTCGGAATCTCGATTTAGGCAAAGGTAACACCTTACCCGGGGCAATTAGAATCCCTTTTGGCATAGGTATGATTTATTATTAAACCTTGCCCAGGGCATTTAGAATCCTTTTGGCTTAGGTATACTTTAAAACCTTGGTTCTGGGTCCTATGTTCATCTCAACGAACACATGACCTTCCAGATTTAGGTATAATTTACAACCTTGGTCCGTGGTCCTATGCTCATCTTATCGAACACATGACATTCCGGACTTAAGGATAATTTAAAACCTTAGTCTGGGGTCCTATGCTCATCTTATCGAACACATGACATTCCGGACTTAAGCATCATTTAAAACCTTGGTCCGGGGTCCTATGTTCATCTCAATGAACACATGACATTCCAGATTTAAGGATAATTTAAAACCTTTATCCGGGGTCCTATGCTAATCTTATCGAACACATGGCATTTCGGACGTAGGCATAATTTACAACCTTGGTCTGGGGTCCTATGCTCATCTTATCGAACACATAACATTCCGGACTTAAGGATAATTTAAAACCTTTGTCCGGGGTCCTATGCTCATCTTATCGAACACATGGCATTCCGGACGTAGGCATAATTTACAACCTTGGTCCGGGGTCCTATGTTCATCTTATCGAACATATGACATTCCGGACTTAAGCATCATTTAAAACCATGGTCCGGGGTCCTATGTTCATCTTATCGAACATATAGCATTCCGGACTTAGGCATAATGATCAACATCGGGGTCTTTAATGTCTATGGCTCAATGCGTGAATTTTCCTTAAACTTAGGATTTTTTGATTGCACAATTGTTTAACATAAGATAACTTATGTAATCGTAAAGGGTACAAGTAAAAATCCTTGAATGCACTACTTGCCCCCGCAGGGTGGTCAAGTTTATGTTTGGCCGTTATGTATAGAATCGAATAGCTTATCTTCTTCGTACCTTATATTCCTTTTCCAAGGCGTGGTAACAATTCAAATTGTGTATGACCTTGTTCAACAATAATTTGTGGGGACCGTTTTGGGATTTGGTGTGTTAATGTCGACGGTGGTGCCTTCCAAGCTTAATCATGGTCGCTGTACCAATTTATACCCCAAAAATGATGCACTCCCAAATAATGTAGGTTCCTAATGTTGTTTTCATCTTTCTCAACCCTCAATAGCCTTTCTTACTTCGACATAGTCCCCAATGGACAAAGCCTCTTTTAGAAATTGGTTGGTCCCTTAGCCATCCATTCCATTGTCTGAGACAACTTCCAATAAATGAGACACTGTTTAGCTATCTCGCATGCTTTATTAGTTTTGATTGAGAATTTTGTGGAGGAACACAAAGCAGTTGAGCGCCAGACCCAATCTTATAAGATGAGTAGGCGCAAGATCTGCATGAGGAATTTCCTGGGTAGCCTTGTAAGATACCGTGATGTTCTCAACAGTAATCGTTTCTGTCACTGCTAACCTTGAACTCAGCCAAGTAGCGATGACGATCCTGCTTCATTTTCAAGAAGAAAGCATTGGGCCCGCTGGCAGAAACCAGAGGGAAATGAGGTTGAGTCGATGAGCTTGACGATGTTGTTGCATTCGGACTCAACCTTGGACTTATGACCCCCAAAATATCACACCTCGCGTTAATGTGGTCATCCTCCTTCACGTTCACAGGAATGAGACCCAATTCGCGTGTTAGTATTGGATCATGTTCACGTAAACGTGATCATTTCGTTCGACTCCTTTAACCCGTGTCTTCACATGACAGCATGAGTGTGATCATCATCCTCCAAATGAAGATCTTCCACCTGGGATCTACCACGATCTCCGACCATTCCTAGAGCTTCTTGATTAAATGGTGAATGGAACAACAGAGACCTAAGAGCCACTGTGGATCATTGCCTTTCCTGAGCCCCCGATAACGAATAGTAAAAGGAACCTTACGAGGGTCATCTGGGTGAGTAGCTAAGAGAATGATGACCCATTCTTTGTAGTTGGTGAACCGAGAGACAAGATCGGTCTCAATGCTATGCTATGAATAGTTTTGGGAGCCATGGCCATCATTAATCCTCTTCCTCTCGGTGAGCATTTGTGCGAGTAGTCGTGGTAGCAAGCTCGACC
The DNA here is from genome assembly GCA_029884595.1 of Ormosia semicastrata. Taxonomy (NCBI): domain Eukaryota; kingdom Viridiplantae; phylum Streptophyta; class Magnoliopsida; order Fabales; family Fabaceae; genus Ormosia; species Ormosia semicastrata. Next base: position 7,286,104 of record JAQQTO010000047.1, read on the forward strand.
CGCCGGAGCCGTAAGTACGGATGGACCCGAGCATCTCGGTCCGATTAATGGCGATTTAAGGTTTTCTTTGGGTTCCCTTATAACGCTATGGCCGCACCAATTGGAGGGAAGGTGCGACGAGAAAGGACCTTAATCCGATGATGCTGGTTTACTTCACGAGTCTTTTGACTAATCAAACTTTTTAGACCGAGGCCGTGTTTCCTGGAAGTGGAGAGAGGCCTGGAGGCAAGCTTCTTGGTGGTGGGCGTGGCTTGGGTTTAAGGAGAGACCCATTTCTTCCACCGAAAACCCATCGCAACTCGGACTTCTTCCGTGCACCCATTGCTCCATAGGAACCCATCACGCAATGCAAAGCAAGGCAACTGTGAAGCACAGCAATGGAAAACCCAGGAGCTTCGATCTGTTATTAATGGTGGAAAGGCGATCTCCGTGATCAAACTACACCAGAACATCGATCAAAAGAATGATACCGATGGAAACAATCCAATGCAAAGGTTCAACCACACTAGAAGGAATCACATCGTGGGTCCCAGTTGGATCGTCCCTAGTTTCGGATTCAATTGGTTTTTGTGGAAAGTTTTAAACTTTTACAATTTTTGGGGTAGGCAACAACATACGTGAATTGATTAATAGGGCTTTTGACGGGCATGATTGGATGCCAAACCTCGTGGGCTCAAAGCGGATTGTTAGTTCTTATAGTTGCTTTTTGGCCGAGGCCATCACGATGAATTTCAAGCGAACCAAGCCAATGAAACTTATTGATTATGAATACGTAACGTTGCTTGATTGCCATACCGAGATGACAAAATTAATGCCAAGCAGCGGCAACGATAGTGTGAGGGGGTGGATACTTGCAAAAGGCACTCCGACGCTCAAGTTTGAGGAAAGTCGTATATTAGAGGAGATCCATACCTTTGAGGCCCGACATGGTATTTATAGGAGCGTCTTAGATGAATGCAATCTGTATTAGATATTTAGGATTAGAATCCTTTTTCGATCCCTTTTAAAAATATTTATGTGGGATATAAATAGCTTTATCCATCAGGATACTTGAGAGATTTATTAACAAAAAAACTCATTACGTAAAATACTCGAATATTAAATTTACATATTCAAAATTTTGAACATAATCATTTCATTATGTTTTGAGTTCTTAAGGATAATAAAGTAATTTAACATTTATTTACATTTATCTCCATTCTTTCCGATTAAATGATACCAATTAAAAGAAAAGATAACTCTTTTACTTTTATCTTTCATTCCTTTCTTTTTTATTATATCTGTTCTTTTTTTTCCTCTCATTTATACGAAATAAAGCCTAAAAATATATAAACCCATAGAAAAACTATGAGAATAACTGGCTAGCCAGACCACTACCCTGTCCCTCTCTCAATACGAATGAGTCATGCGAATATCCCATGGTTGATGCATGAAATTTTGAATTCTTCGAACCAGAGATGCACAAGGATGAGAGTTAGAACACCCATTATGAACAAAATCCACAACACAATGCGAGTCAACTTCAAACCGCAGACGATTGGAACAAAAAAATTTAGCTATAATTAGTTGAGATCAGCAATCAAACAAAATTAGTGGAGGTTATGCAGTTGTCTACAAGTAGAGAGTGATAACCATCATTGGAATTTTTTTTATATTTTTTAAAAACTTTTGATTGTCCTTGTGGTTATCACACTAATTTAACCCAAAAGAAACCAACCTACAAAGGGAAGATGGATTTCCCTTCGTCCATAAAGAAACAACAATCATTGGCCCACTCCCTGACCTTTACCCCTTGGCAAAAAAGAAAGTGAAAAAACAACACAACCAAATGATCGGCGCACCATTTTCAATGAAATATGAAAATATACTAACCACTACTAAGTGTCTTATGCATGGCAGAGTTTTTTACAAATTCAAAGAAAATATAAATAAATCTATATTAAAAAAAAAAATATTTAAAATTATAAAAAATATGTATACTTAATTTATTCAGATAAAATCTAAAAGTAAAGTACAAATTAAGAGAAAAATATTTAAAATCATAAAGTAAAAATGCAAATTTATTTTTATTTAAAAAAGTTAAGAATGACATCTATCTTTCTTAGAAAGAGAGTGTGACTTAATTTTTTAAATCACTTTTAAAATAATATACTCTAATTTATTAAACACGGGTAGATATGAATGCACTAAACAAAATATAGTTTGACAGAACATTTTACAAAAAGTTAATTTAGAAAATATCTTCTAAGAGAATTCTTCTTATTGGGAAATCATAGATTCTATAGGAGTGCTCGCTTGTGTGTCAATGACAGTCTGAGATCGTGATGGAACGACAAAAAATATTTAAAAAAAATTAGTCACCAATAATTTTTTTTAAATTAGCAAAAATTAGAAAAATTATTTTACTTAGGAAAGATTAATCTTTGGAGAGAGAGAGACAAAGTCGATTTGTGAGTTTAATTGTATATAAGAAATGAGTGGAAAATTAATTCTATAACATCCTTGATATATTATCTTAAAACGAATATCAGTGTAAATTATTGATAATCTTTAAATGTTTATTGTATCTCTTTTGCAAAAAAAGAAAGTAAAAAGATATTGGTATAAGTATTACATGGAAGGTAAGTAAGAAAGACCCCAGAACAACTATAGAGAACCTAGACACTCACCCTGAAACAAATCAACCCATCTTACTAATCTTTTCTCTTTCACTTCCTAAACATATCCATAAGACCCTTTCATCAAAAATTGAAAATCTTATCGAATATTCCTATGTTCCAGAAGATGCCCAAATTTCTGAAACTGTCACATCGTTGCTCAGCCCTTACAATATCTTCCACAGAAAAAGATCTACTCTTAGATCTATCATGAGACTCATTTCCACCAAGAGACCTCATGTCAAAGAATACATCCAATCCTCCCGAATGGATCAGTGCTTCTTAGCTGCTTCAAGCAAGGAACAATATGTTGATCTTGAGATTGACAGAAGCCTGATTCGGTATTGGCAACAAGAAGGATATACTGCCCTTCACTTTGGAGCAGTCCGACTCATTCTCTCTCTTTATAGGAGAAAAGGACTACCTGTCACTGTCAGAGTCACTTTGCTAGACTCCAGCTATCTCCACTATGAAAATGCTACGATAGGCACTGTGCTTACTACACTCCATGCTGGAAGTGTAGTTTTGACCATGTTTCCAAACTACAATATAAGTTTGAAAGACCTTACTCTGTCACACAGATTCAAAGTTCAAGGAAGTCCAGATCACTGGAGTAGACCAAGTAACTAAGGCACTCTCTGCTACTCTCCATCATCAGATCATTTATCAACTTCAAGACCATTCTATTGATCTTCCTCTACCAACAAGCAATACTAATGCTTTGTTCGTCATTACAAATAATCCTGAAGAAACCCCTTCTATCGTCCAGATCCCGAGAAGGATATCCCAAGAGCAATTGAAGGAACTCATTCCTTTAGAATAGGTAACCAACTATGAGAACATGCACTTAGAGAAAAAAATCCAGTCTTCAGAAGCCTATTTCAGAAGGTCATCACTAGATGGAACTGTAAAAACCATTTTTAAGAAACCTAGAGAATCATCCAGTAGCAGTTCTTCGACAGTTTTTCAGACACTGTCTATCACCTTGGGAGAAGCAGAAGGAATAATCCCTGTCTATAATTTCAGACAAGACGGGACTCCTATTTACACTGACAAATATGATGGACACTTTCTCTAGGATATTGATCCTAGCATGTGTGATCCTGATTGTGATTATTGGATGCATTCTGGTGATACCTCTGATGAAGAAGAAGACAAGGAGTACACCCAGAAGAAAAAGAAAAAAGTGTAAGCCTCCACTGGCTCCCAGAAGAAGGTTAGACCTAGGCAATGGCCCCTGGCCTAGCATCCACCAGAAAAAAGATGAACCTTTATGGATATACAAAAGAGGTTTAGAAATTCTCAGAGAAGAAGGACTCATTCCTCTAAAAGATCCCTCTTTAGTAACCTGGTCCCCAAAGGATACAAGCTGTCACACTTTCAGCCTGCCTCCTGAACCCATTCCTTGTATGATGTTTTCCAAATCTCTGTACGGACAAGAATTTCCTCCGCTCGAAAGAAAAACAGACTCTGTGACCAAAGTGACCACAAAACCCTCAGTACTTCCATAAAAAGTTCAACCTGATGGAAGAGTCAAACTTTTGACCCAAGCAGAAGAAGTTCTAAATTGACAATCTGAAAATTCCTAAGCTCAAAACACCATCCTCAAAAATCTTGATGCCAAGATAAACAAGATTTCTGTTCAGCTAGAAAATACTAATGGAAGACTTGAACATCTCTCTTCAAAGATGAGAAAGTATTACAAAAGACTTTAGGCAGAAATTTCCAGGCTAGAAGAAGAACACACGAAGACTATTTTTGGAGAAGAATCCAATGCAAAGGATAGAGAAATCAGAAGTTTGAAAGCACAAATCAGAGATATGGATAATTTTATTGAGGCAAAAATCCAGGAGAAAGAAAAGACAAGCCCATATATTCATTCCTTTTGTGCTCCTCCACCAGTTCTTGCCTATTATTCACATTTTCCAAAGCCTCCGTCATACTTTTCTCCTTAACCTTTACCATCCAGATCTCTTCTTACAGCATCGACCTACTGGTCTAAACACAAAATAGAAAAAGCCACTTCTTTTAAACCCAAGAAAGCCAAAAAGTGTATCTCATCTACTAAATCTGAACCATCAAACCCTTCGCAAGAAACTCAGCCTCCTTCCAAAAAACCATTCTCTGAAGAAATTGAGAAAGCCCTATCCCAGTTGACTTTAGAACAGATTGACAATCAATCTGATTCTGGACTATCTGGATCAGAAGCCTTACAAAATGCCTCTATAGAAGACTTTACCTCTAGATCTGAGATAAATGATTCAGAAGAAGAAGAAAAAAAATTATGCCAACATCTCCGACATGTTAATGACAAATGTAGTAGGATCAAGAGTTGGTAATGAATCAATCTATGAGTCTCCTAACGATGAAGTCATATCCTCCCCAAAAAGGTCAACCAGTTCTAAACCCAGTAATGGGCCATGGTTTACCTTAGATGACATTCCTCCAAGTAAGTGGAGAAGAAGACTTATTGAATTCGGAGCCTGGTTGGATATAAAAATGATGAAGGTAGATTCAAATTCTTACAAAGTCATTGAAGAATTTTACTACAGAATGACTGGCACTTTAAAAGAATGGTACCATAACCTTGGAGCTGTCAAGCAATATCGGTTTCATAGCCTGAGTACAAGTGCTGCAGTCTTAGGAACACTCCATCAAGAATTCATAGGAGATGGTGATATCATTGACAAAAAGATGAGGCAAGAATTCTTCAAAATGAGATGTTGTTCCATAAAAATCAAAGATCTTGAAAAGCATTTCCAAAGGATGAGTCAAAGATTTTATCTTCTTAATGGTCTCAATGATCATAGTCTGAAGAATACCTACGTGGCTTCTCTTCCACAAGAGATACAGTCAGAATTAAACAGAATGGCCATTGCCTCACAAAAGGATTTTACTACAATGTCATTAGGCCAAATCCATCAAATAACTCTAGAGGTCGTTTATAAGCTTTGCAAGCAGAATCAGTATTTCTCAGACATCATGAATCACAGGTCTAAATTCAACAAGACCTGTAAAAAGTCCTACTTAGAGATCAAATGTAAAGAAAAGCAGTGCACCTGTTCATTGAAAAAGAAAAAAGAAAAACCAAGGATCCCCAAAAAGGGAAATGAAAGAATTTCAGGTTTTTCAGAAAAAAAAAAAAAGGATCGAGGGAAAAGTCAACGATGTTTCATATGTGGGAAAAAAGGAAATTTTTCTCGCAATTGTCCTAACAAGTCCGAAAAGGCGATCAAAATGATCAACTCCCTGGATCTTAAAGATAAAGATGTAGAGTCCCTCTACTCAGAACAAAGTTTTGCTGATGAACAAACTGCCTTTGCCCTGCAAGATTCCACCAGCGAGACTGAATCTGAATAAAAAACAGATTCTATCCCTGTATTATTTTTCCAGGGAATCCAGAATATCAATTTGTCTCCTCCACAACCTTATGTGGAAATACAGCTGTTGCCTACAAAGTTTGATAATGCAATCAAAGTAATAGCATACATGGACACTGGAGCCCAGAGATCCATGATGAACCCAGATATCCTCCCTAAAGAAGCCTGAAGAAAGGAGATTGCTTATTTTATTGCAGTTGATGGCAAAGTCTTCAAAATAGAGTTAGTGACAAAATCTCCAATAGGAATTAAATTCTTCCCAGACTGTATTATCTGGAAAAAAGTTATTGGAAGCAAATTGCCAAATAAGGATATTCTTATTGGAATGGATGTATATACGGCAACCCATCGACTTCAAATTCTTCCCATGGGAATTAAATTCAAAAGAGAATTCAAGCCATACACAGAACACTTAAAGTTATTTTCTCTCTCTAATGCCCCGAAGAATTTAAAGAAATCAAGGAGAAATTAGCTACCCTGTGTGCCAAAAACCATGAAGAATTCTCCCATCCAAATCATTTATGGAAGAATAAAGATTTCTTTATTCGACTTCCTTTCAAGTTAAATGAAGACATCAACCCTACAAGGGCCACCCATCCAGGAATGACTCCTTCAGATCTCCTGCTTGCTCGACAAGAATGCAATGAGTTACTTCGGCAAGGCCTTATTGAACCTACTAAGTCTGATTGGGCATGTCAAGTCTTCTATGTAGAAAAGAGATCTGAAAAGCTAAGAGGGAAAAAGAGATTGGTGATTGATTACAAACCCCTTAATCATTTTTTGAAGGATGATAAGTTTCCTCTTCCTAAGGTTTCAGCCTTACCAAACTAAATAAAAGAAGCCCATGTCTTCTCAAAGTTTGATCTTAAATCCAGTTTCTGGCAGTGATGAACCTGCAAAAATTCATATTTTTACGGTTCAAAATCTTTGGTTTTCATCCTCTTCTAATCTTTTTTATTTAATTTTGTTCTCAAATTTTATTATATTTTTATTATTTTAATTGTGTTCTTATACGTGTTTTTATGTATATTTTGTAAGTAACTGCATATGGAAAAAGACTGGGCATTTGAGGAGCAGAAAAGAATAAGAAAATTAATTCAGAAGCCCAGCGCTTGAGCGTTGGGCCCTCACCGCTTTAGCGCGCAACGTGCGCTGGAGGATTCCTATTTTAATGGGCTAGCGCCTGAGCGCTGGACAAGGAGCGCTTGAGCGCTGATTGCGTATGCTGCACTGTGACTTTAGTGGGCCAGCGCCTGAGCACTGAAAGATGAGCTCTTGAGCACTGGACGTGTAACAACAGCGTGAATTTCTTATAAAAAAAGAAAGTTTTGCTAAATTAAAGGGACATCAAACTCTAGATCTTTTCACACTTTTCTTTTTACATACTCTTAAACACTTGGAGAGAAGACAGTAGATGTCAAGAGGCACAAACCCTAATGTGGTGTAGGCGCAATTAGGATTGAAGATTAGGGATTTTCTTCAACCTTTCCACTTTTCTACAATGGAGTTTGTCATATTCTTCCCTTTGTGTTCTTCTTTTTCCATGTGTAACTAATTTCCCATTGTTAGGGAGATGATGGATCTTGTTCTTGGATGATGTAACTTTCTTTTATGGGTTTAATTTATGTTTCTATTTCATGATTTACGTGTTTATCTCTATTCTTAATGTTTTTCTTAATCTGGCCAATTTGGGAATGATCTTTTGGGTTTATATATGATTTGAGAAAATTTGCATGAACTTAGAACTTGTGATAAACACCATAACTTCTGCAATCGCTAGGAATAGACGTTGTGGGTTATATGGTCTTTCTTTTAATTTTCTCATTCTTGATAATGCCTTTCTAATTGAGGTTAGACTAAGGGATTAGTTAATTTTAATTAGCGTAAGAGGATTAATATACCAAGGGATTGGATATTAATTAATTTTGAGAATTGACCATAAATCATTGAAATAGAATATAGTTAAACCAATATTTGAGTGTGCATCTAAAAGTTCAAGTGAAATCTGAACCCTAACGCTTTAAATTATTATTTTTCACCCTTTGATTTATTGTTTGTTGATTTTTATTTTTTTATTTAATTTTTACTAACTCTCTTTTTGTTAGCCTAAATAGTGTTATTTTTAGTTAATTTAGTAATTAATAACTTAATCCTCGTGGGACGATACTCTACTCACTTTTTATTACTTTTGTCGATTCGGTGCACTTGCCGATATCTACATCAAGTTTTTGGCGCTGTTGCTGGGGATTATTGTTATTAATATCAAATAGTAGTTGAAAAGACACTAATTTGAGCATTTTTTTAATTGTTTAAATTTTCTTTTATTTTTAGATAATTATTTTTCTTATTTAATTTCATTTTCTTCGTTTAATTTTCTTTTTAATTTGTTTCTGTTATTTTTTGTTTTCTTTGTATATTTTTATTTTTAATTTCCTTCTTTACTTCACTCTGGTTTGTTTGTTTGTTTGTTTATGCAAGGTTCTCTAGAGTCAGAAGAATTACTTTTTGATTCAGAGATAGAGAGAACTGCTAGAGTAAACAGGAAAGCAGTTAGAGAGAGGAAGAGGCTTGAAGAAACAGAAGCAAATATGGCAGAAATTGTTGTAACTGCAGAGCGAAGACGCACATTAGCTGACTATACTACTCCATCTGTTGAAAATATTTCTACCAGTATTGTGTGCCCTGCTATTCAGGCCAATAATTTTGAGATTAAACCAGCACTTCTACAACTGGTGCAGTAGAATCAGTTTTGGGGAGGCCATGCAGAAGATCCAAACTTACACATTGCCAATTTCTTATAGCTCTGCGATACTATTAAGTATAATGGTGTTATTGATGATGCCATTAGATTACGACTGTTCCTATTTTCTCTCAGAGATAAAGCAAAGAGTTGGCTATAAGCCCAGCCACAGGGGAGCATTTTAACTTGGGAGGATCTGGTCGGCAAATTTTTGACTCGATACTTTCCTCCATTAGTGTTTGTGAAGATGAGGGGTGAAATTGCTTGTTTCACTCAAAATCAAGGAGAATCTCTTTATGAAGCATGAGAGAGATTCAAGGAGCTACTAAGGAGGTGTCCTCATCATGCATTTGAAGTTTGGCAGCAGGTGCAGATTTTCTATAATGGTTTGAATCATCCTACCAGAGCTATGGTGGATGCATCTACAAGAGGATCTCTGGATACCAAAACTCCTGAAGAAGCTCAAGAACTATTTGAGATCATGGCGACCAATGAATATCAGTTGCCTAGTGGGAGAGTAGTAGTTAAACAGGGAATGTTGGAGCTTAGTGTTGTTGATACTATACTTGCACAGAATCAGACTATGATGCAACACATTGTCAACCTTACTAAGCAAGTTAGTAATTTACAGGTAAATACAGTTAATTATCAAGGTCTGACTTGTAATTTTGTGGAGGTAACCATGTCAATGGTCAATGTGAGGCAGGGAATTTAGGTGTCAATAATCCAGAGCAGGTGAACTATATGGGTAATTCTTCAAGGCCATAAGGTAATCCTTATTCTAATACTTACAATCTAGGCTGGAGGAATCATCTCAATTTCTCTTGGAAGAATCAAGTTGTACCATTGAATGCTTAGCCCGAACAGAAGTCTCCTCTTGAGATTGCACTTGAGAAACTCTCTGTACAGACATCTACTTTTGTGCAATAGACTTCTGCTTTTATGGAGGAAACAAGGGTAAATTTTTAGAATCAAGGAGCTGCGATTAAAAGTTTAGAGAATCAAGTGGGGCAGATAGCCAAACAGCTTCAAGAGAGACCTCCAGGCACCTTCCCAAGTGATACTGTTATCAATCTAAAGGAGCAATATCATGCAATTACACTGAGAAGCGGTAAGACTTTGGATGGACTAGTTAAGGAAATTGATGTTCCTGTTGCAGATGTCCAATCTCAAAAGTGCTGTAATGAAGAAGCTAAAGAGGAGCAACCAAAGTGACAGAAGAAGAAGAAGGAATGTAAGCAGAAAATAGTTTATCCTTCACTCTATGCTAAACTTCCGTACCCTCAAAGATTCAGGAAGGAGATTCAAGAAAAATAATTTTTCAAGTTCTTAGAAGTTTTCAAAAAGCTGCAGATAAACATTCCTTTTGCTGAAGCACTTGAGCAGACGCCCTCTTATGCAAAATTCATGAAGCACTTGCTATCAAAGAAGAGGAAGTTAGAAGAAGATGAGACTGTAGCACTTACTGAGGAGTGCAGTGCCATTATTCAGAGGAAACTACCACTAAAATTGAAAGATTCAAGTAGTTTCACTATTCCTTGCACTATTGGAAAGCTAAATGTTGAGAAAGCTCTATGTGACTTAGGGGCTAGTATCAATTTGATGTCATTATCTATCTTGCGTAAGCTGGGAATTGATAAAGTTAAGCCTACAATGGTTTCTCTTCAATTAGCAGATCGATCAGTCAAACATCCGTATAGTATTGTGGAAGATTTTCTAGTGAAGGTTAATAAATTTATTTTCCCAGTTGACTTTGTAGCCTTGGATATAGACGAGGATGCTGATATCCCGTTAATTATGGGGAGACCTTTCCTAGCAACATCAGGAGCATTGATTGATGTCCCTAGAGGAGAGCTTATTTTGAGGGTAGATGGAGATCAAGTGACTATAAATGTTTTTAATAAGTCTGCCCCAACATCAGATCTTTATGCCCTTGTTAATTGCATTCAAGGTACATTTCAAAAGGGGTTGGATGGTAAGAATTTTTCGTTGTCCATTAATGCTGATTTTCCCACTCCCAAGATGGTTGACGAAAAGGAGAGAGGATCTCCTCTTTCTAAAAGTGCTACCATTGAAAAAGATCCTACAGCTTCCACTGATTTATTGCAGATTAATTCCAGAGGTAGTGACAGAGTATGGAGGCAAAGAGCTAATAAGAGAAAAATATCATCCTACTTCTCTTGCTTCAAGCCACCTTAATTAGTTAGAAAGGCAGCGTCGAGCTAATGACGTTAAACAAGCGCTTTTTAGGAGGCAACCCAAATTTTCTCTCTTTTTCTCTTTTATTTTTGTTTTTATTTTGTTATTTCTTATTTTGTTGATTAACATTTTGTTATTTTTGTTTTGAAGGTAGCGTTGAGTAGGCTTAAGTGCCTCCCTGAGTTCGGAGCCTTTGTAGGGAGATGTATATAATTGTCGGCCGCCAAAAAGAGTTTTTCTTTTCCTTTCTTGCATTTATTTTATTTAGTTATTTATTTTGATTTTGTCATCATCATCCATTTTGTGTTTTGAGTCTCTGTTTTAATATTGTGCATGCCGGTGTGTTGAATTGAATATCCAATGATTGTTTGAATTGTGGATTGATCTGATTTCTTGGGTTAGTACATGAGAATCCATGAGTTGCATTTATCTCTATTGTTTCATTTGTATATGGTTGTTCTTCCCATCTTTATGATTGATAGACCTTGGAATTTAATTACATGTCAAATGTAGAGAAAGTTTATGAGATTGCATGTGTGTGAATGATTTGCATCTAGAAGTTGTTTGATTCTCTCTTGAGGCGAAATCCTAGGCAGTGCATGATTAAGGAAATGATAAGGGCTTTCTTTGGACCATTTGAGCCTTTAAAGCCAACCTGTAAACACAGTTTATCCTTAGGTCCCTTTTGCAGCCTTACTGTTATTTGACCTCTATTCCTTTTCTTTACCCACATTTTTCTTTCCCATACCCACATGAAAAAAAAATTCTCTCTTACTTAACCTCTGTTGAGTGCATATTTTGTATTATTTTATTATTCAAGTCTTCGTTATTTTTGTGCATGAAGTTTTGTGGAGCTGAAAAATTTCAAAGAAAAAAGAAGAAAAAGAAAAGAAAAAATAAATAAATAAGAAAGTCCACCCAAAGTATTGCAAAGAAATAAGTTTGGGGGTGGAGGTTGCTGAAAAAGAAAAGAAAAGAAAGAAAAAAAAAGTGAATGTTGTGTTGATTCTTTTGCTCGTTTTTGCACTTGTTCAGTATTTTGAGGCTTGAATTGTGAAATTTACTTGATTTTGTATCTCAACTTTTGTTTTCATTTTCCTACCACTTCTTTCTTAACCCATACCCTTGGTTTTACATTACAAGCTTATAAAGTCCTTTTTGATCCTTGGTTGTGTGGTGTTTACATTAGTGGAGAGAGAGATTAAAAATAACCCTATGGATGTGGGTTTGTGTGCATTTGCAGTTTATAAACATATCTGGGCTTGTACTCTATGAGGAGATTGGGTCTTTCATTCATGTTTTTGGGAAGTCATTTGTGCATAAGAGTTGCATGTGAGAGACGGTGTGATAATTAGATTGTTCATGTGTGACACTTTGAAATTAGATTGTGAATTAGTTTTTGAGGATATGAATGATTTTTAATACCCGGTATTGCCATGTTTGAGTCTGTTTTGAGTTTTAGTTTGTTTTATTTTTTTTTTCTTTTACTTGAGGACAAGCAAAAGCTTAAGTTTGGGGGAGTGATGAACCTGCAAAAATTCATATTTTTACGGTTCAAAATCTTTGGTTTTCATCCTCTTTTAATCTTTTTGATTTAATTTTGTTCTCAAATTTTATTATATTTTTATTATTTTAATTGTGTTCTTATTACGTGTTTTTATATATTTTTTGTAGGTAATTGCATATGAAAAAGACTGGGCATTTGAGGAGCATAAAAGAATAAGAAAATTAATTCAGAAGCCCAGCGCTTGAGTGTTGGGCCCTCACCGCTTGAGCACGCAACGTGCGCTGGAGGATTCCTGTTTTAGTGGGCCAGCACCTGAGCGCTGGACAAGGAGCGCTAAACAAGGAGCGCTTGAGCACTGATTGCATATGCTGCAACATGACTTTAGTGGGCCAGCGCCTGAGCACTGAAAGATGAGCGCTTGAGTGCTGGACGCGTAACAGCAGCGTGAATTTCTTATAAAAAAAAAGAAAATTTTGCCAAATTAAAGGGACTTCAGACTCTAGATCTTTTCACACTTTTCTTTTTACATACTCTTAGACACTTGGAGAGAAGGCAGTAGATGTCAAGAGGCACAAACCCTAATGTGGTGTGGGTGCAATTAGGATTGAAGATTAGGGATTTTCTTCAACCTTTTCACTTTTCTACAATGGAGTTTGTCATATTCTTCCCTTTGTGTTCTTCTTTTTTCATGTGTAACTAATTTTCCATTTTTAGGGGGATGATGGATCTTGTTCTTGGATGATGCAACTTTCTTTTATGGGTTTAATTTATGTTTCTATTTCATGATTTACGTGTTTATCTTTATTCTTATGCTTTTCTAAATTTGACCAATTTGGGAATGATCTTTTGGGTTTATGTATGATTTGGGAAAATTTGCATGAACTTAGAACTTGTGATAAATACCATAACTTCTGCAATCGCTAGGAATAGAAGTTGTGAGTTATGTGGTCTTTCTTTTAATTCCTTCATTCTTGATAATGCCTTTCTAATTGGGGTTAGACTAAGGGATTAGTTAATTTCAATCAGCGTAAGAGGATTAATATACCAAGGAATTGGATATTAATTAATTTTGGGAATTGACCATAAATCATTAAAATAGAATATAGTTAAACCAATATTTGAGTGTGCATCTAAAAAGTTCAAGTGAAATCTGAATCCTAACGCTTTAATATTATTATTTTTCACCCATTTGATTTATTGTTTGCTGATTTTTATTTTTCTTTTTAATTTAATTTTTACCAACTCTCTTTTTGTTAGCTTAAATAGTATTTTTTTCAATTAATTTAGCAATTAATAACTTAATCCTCGTGAGACGGTACTCTACTCACTTTTTATTACTTTTGTCGATTCGGTGCACTTGCCGATATCTACATCAAGTTTTTGGCAACTTGGCATAGAAGTTGAAGACAGACCCAAGACTGCTTTTTGCATTCCAAATGTTCATTATCAATAGAAAGTTCTACCTTTTGGATTGAAGGTAGCTCCTTCTTTATTTCAGAAGGCCATGACTTGTATCTTTGAACCACTGCTAAATAGTATTATCGTCTATATAGATGATATACTATTGTTCTCCAAAGATATGGTGTCTCACAGGAAACTCCTGAATGAATTTTTTGATTTAGCTGAAAAGCATGGGATCATGTTATCTGAACAAAAGATCCATCTTGCTCAATCCGAGATTGACTTTTTAGGAATGCATTTCTCACAGGGGATGTATCAACCTCAACCTCATATAGCAGAAGAACTCCTCAACTTCCTAGATGAATTCCTTACAGTCAAACAGATTCAACAATTTCTTGGAATCCTTAATTACATCAGAGACTTCATTCCAAATGCAGCCCAATTTACTAACCAATTGTCTAAGTTGCTCAAAAAGAATGCTCTACCATGGGGATTTGAACAAACACAGGCTATCTCTGAACTGAAAAAGATTGCTCAGAACCTTCTAGCCTTAAAAATTCTAGGAGAAGAAAGAAGGATCCTACAGACAGACGCCAGTGATCGTTATTGGGGTGCTATTCTCATAGAAGAAATTGGAAACAAAAGATATTATTGTAGACATGCCAGTGGTCGATTCAAAGAATCAGAAAAATACTATCATACCACTTTCAAGGAAGATCTTACAGTAAAATTTGGAATCAAGAAATTTGGTTTCCATCTTAGAGGATACCAGTTTGAAGTTCAAATGGATAATTTCTCTTTTTCAAAGATCCTTGAATTCAAAAACAAAATGCCACCAGATCCTCAGATTTTGCGACTGAAAGATTGGTTCTCCAGGTATGACTTTTCTGTTAAGCATATCAAAGGAAATCATAACCTCATTCCTGATTTTCTTTCCAGACCTACCAAACTAGTCCATATAATCACCACCACCAATACCTTTCCTCTCATCTTCATAGTAAAACCCTTACCAAATAAAACCAAAAACAAAAGAGATTTTCCTCCTGGTCTAAATCAATCCTTATCTCCTACACAAATCCAAGAATATGCTTAATTTCACTATTTTTTCTATCTCTATAAGACAATGAAGCATGTTACACCAGCAGTTTTTGATCCTAGAATCCCTTTTGGAGGTATTTTTGAGTTCTTTTGTGAACCTGGATTTGATATATGTGAAGCAACCTTATGGTTAATCTGGTGTGTAACTGTTCAGTTTCAATTCGATTAGCAGTAAAGACACTCGCAGCTTATGATATTCTCACTCATCCTGATAAAGAAGATTATTACTTTTGGACAGCTATTGAATGGTTTTCCCCTCTTGATTGGCGGAGAAAAGAATTACAAAAGATAATTAATTTCAAGTGGCACATAGGATATTCTAAAAAGCAGATTGAGAGATTAACTTCCATTATCATAATTCATCGGCTTTACTTTCAGAATCCTCAAAAATTGCTGTGGTCCAGAAATGAAGCTTATTTTTGGGAAACTTTTGAGAAATATCCATTAGATAAAAGCCACAGAAATTAGCTTGCCAGATATTTGTGTGAAATCAATGGTTATCATTACAAATCTCCCAATCCTGATCAAGCCAGCTCATCACAAAAGCCAAAAGGATTCTATCCAAATGCACAGCTCACACCCATAATTACACAACCAGACAAAGACGAATTAGTAACAAGAGAACCTTTCCAAGATCCTTAAATTCATAATGAAGATCTGATGGAAGAATTATTATGGAGAAATACAAAGTATTGGCATCCAGTATACGGAAGTATCACATCTGAAGAAGCAGCTGGATTAACTATCAATGACTAAAGCACTCTTATGAAAAGCAGCGTTTCTGCTTTAGTCATGTCATTACTTTCGGTTTGTTTTATGCATGAGTCATAAGTCCGTGTGTTATCTTTTACTAGTAAGCTTTTCTAAAGGTTGCTTGTAATAATTGTGTGCTAGTTGTAAAGTTGTTTGTTGATGTAATCTATGACGAAACAAGAAGCTCTTCACCTTTATAAAATATGGCAAGCTTTCTTTGCTTTGGCAAGAAAAGTTTGAATAAAATCTAGTATTCAAAACTCCATGAGTACTCACTAAATCTCTCTTTCTCTTTGAAAATATGACATATAATGCTTATACCATAGCCCTCTTTAGAGATGCAAGCATGCTCTGCACTCGCCCTAATAAAGGGATCTTGTGTAATAGAAAGCCTCTGACTATGGATCCATGCTACGGTCCTCTCCTTCTAATAGATGGATACCTGGTATTTGCCTTTATAAGACATGAGAAAAGCTATGGGAGCTTAAAATTGTCTGTAAATTTACAAAGTGATGGTCTCTGTCTGTTACATCAGGAGGCTCCCGGCCAGTATGGTATCAGAGCCACACCTTTTCTGAGAGGGGGTACATATGGTATAAGTATTACATGGAAGGTAAGTAAGAGAGACCCCAGAACAACTATGGAGAACCTAGATACTCACCCTGAAACAGATCAACCCATCTTACTAACCTCTTCTCTTTCACTTCCTAAACATATCCATAAGACCCTTTCATAAAAAATTGAAAATCTTATCAAATATTCCTATGTTCCAGAAGATGCCCAAATTTCTGAAACTGTCACACCGTTGCTCAGTCCTTACAATATCTTCCGCAGAAAAAGATCTACTCTTAGATCTATCACGAGTCTCATTTCTGCCAAGAGACCTCATGTCAAATCTACTCTTATACAATGTCTAAGATAGCACAAGTTATACATTAAACATTTATGACTTATATGACATTTGAGGATGGTCTAGCCATACAATCAATAGGTCATTGTGTGGATTTTTTATGTTATTTTTGAAACAGTTTTATTGAACATAAAGGGAATAAAATAG
The DNA here is from genome assembly GCA_029884595.1 of Ormosia semicastrata. NCBI lineage: Eukaryota > Viridiplantae > Streptophyta > Magnoliopsida > Fabales > Fabaceae > Ormosia > Ormosia semicastrata. Next base: position 7,302,896 of record JAQQTO010000047.1, read on the forward strand.
TATTTTTATTATATATTTTTTATTAATCATAAAAAAACAAGAATGTGCATGGGATAAACAAGCAACAAGTTAATTAGCACAAAATCAAACCATTGAGCAAATTAAACAACAAGAATTGAACTAAATCTAAACAAGAGAACTTAAAATATTCCCTTTTTTTATGTTTCTTTTTTAAATGACAACTACAATTTTTATGAGTAAAGCTTTAGAACTCACATAAAAATGTACCAAAATTGGCCGGATTGTGGTGCTGTGGCAAGATTGAGGCGAGTCCCACAAAGTGACACTCGTATTTTTAAAAGCTGTAATTATGTAACTGAATCGGATTGCATCCAGGCTGTGTAAGTCGGGCCTTGTAGCAGCATTCTATTTCTATAATCCATTTTTTTATTTACTCTTCCTAATCTTACTTATTTAACCACTTCATCGTTTTCATTTTTCTAATTTCTCTTAAATTTATTTTTTTATTTTTTTTATAAAAAGTTAAAATATATACTGTAAGACCAAACTCAACAAAGAAAATATTTTAGCCCATTAACAGATAGGTCCATTAACAAGAAAAGCTAGCTCATCAGTGCACCTCCTAAGGCAAAAAACTGAACTGACTTAGGAACTCAGGAAACCAAGCCCAACTAAAAGAGATCCTAACCCACATCAATGAACGCAAGCCCAAACAGAAGACACAAACTAAGTCTTTTTTTTTTTTGTTATAGACACAACCTAAGTTTTATTTAACCCCTTTTTTCACATTTTCTTCACCCAAAATAATAAAACCAAATGTTAAAGACATGTATTAAAAAAAACTCTTTCAAAAGAAATAGATCTACACACCACTTTATAGAACCCAAGACCACAATGCTACTCAATTCATTCATATATATATATATATCACCTTATAATTTTCATTATTTAATTACAAATGAATTATCTTGTTTTATGCGCATTTATACTCTAATCTGTCACCTTGAAAGATGTGAGAGAAAAGGATATGTGCAATAAGAATACATTTTCCACCCAAGACATGGTAGACAATGACTTAGAGGAAAGGAAAATATTATATACACATCCTTTTTTTCTTTCTCTTTTACATCTCTCACACAAGTGAGACGATAAAACTAGAGTGTAGGCATGCAAAAAATGAAATAGGATCCATTATAATTAGATGGAAAACTATACAAATGTGAAGTGATGTATATGTAGCATTATTCTAGAGTAAAATAACAGACTAGTTGGTTTTGGGAGGTGGCGTGGCTAATTCGTGACTGAGATGTGGTGGTTGGACAATGCAGGCAAGGAGTGGTTCAGCTCGGTCATGGAGGTGTGGTGGCTAGCTTCTTAAGGGCGCGAGGTGCTGCTGCATGAGAATGGTTGACTTGGGGTTGGGTTCATGTGTTTGGGGTGGTGGTCAGATTCATCTCAGAATTGGTTAGTGCAACGCAGGGGCTTGCTTTGGATTTCTAGATGTTGGGTTGAAGGTGGTGGAGATCTTTTGGTCATTTTTCCATGGGTATGGGTTGGTTTGTATGTGATGGTCATGCTATTTGGCTATAAAGCGGCTAAATGGAGGAGGCTTGGTTTTGGGGGTGGATTTTGATTGAATGCTTTGGGTTATTGGTGAAGTCTGTTTTACGGGTTTACGGAGTTGCAAGGAATTAGGTGGTTTATGGGTATATGATGTAGGGATTTTTTTTGTGGGTGAATGAGGTGATGCAACTCTATTTTGGATTTTATAGGATTTTGTTTGCTTCTATTTGGTGCTTGCTGGGTTGAAGTGTGTGATGGATACTGTGGTGGTGCTTGCAAAAAGTATTTTCTATTTTGTAGGTTTTGGTTTCTCTATGAAGTAGTATGTGATGGTGGAAAGAGTATCTTGTGTGTGTTTTTGTATTTATATGTATGAGTGATGAAGAGAAAGTGACTGAAGGTAAAAGTGTAGGAAGTATTTTGGATTGTTTAAAAAAAATACTGAGAACCTTCTCTTAATAACTACCCTATACCCAAGATGAACAAAAAATATAACTCAACATATCACATTTATTCATGTATAGCAATGTGGTAGAAACAAGATAAAGATGACATCAATTAGAGAAGCAAAAAGAAACTAGCCTTCTTTAAGAACAAAGAAACAAACTGAGGCTCAAGACTCTTCCTTTTGCTAAAATTTCCCGTATTTATTAATCCCAAAATTTGACATATCAAAATATATAGAGTTTTAGAGTTATCTTAAAAAGGTGCCGATGAAGAATTCATTGTTGAAACCCTTAAAAATAAATCTCGATGAGGGAGAGATACTATTTTAATCTCACAGTAGTCGCTCACGCGTTAATATTAATGAGGTAACTGTACGCACTAGAGTGGTTAGGAATAAGGGTCTCTCCCTATATATATAGGATAACTAGAATGAGTTAAACCTACTCACTATGGTAAACTCATATACAAGATCTATAAACAAAACCTACATATGAGCAGTGCTTTAACAACAATATACCCAATATCAATGTTGATCACAATTTAGGTTAAACAAAATGCTCTAATAATTTTGACATCTAATTAATCTGGGTTTTGTAAAATTATAATATGATTTATGCTAGTCCATTTAAAAAATTCTAACATTCTCCTACTTAGATGACATAAGTCATATTACATTATTTCAATAAGAAAACAATTTTCTAGATTAATCAAACAATATGTGGCCACAACATGATGTCAAAATCGAGTCAGCACTCTTAACAATTGGTCCAAAATAAGACTACAAGCATCTCAACAATGTAGAAAATCATACTCAAAGGAGTATTGATATCTTACATGCAAGACACTCATATCTTGGTGACCCAACAAAATGTAATATTTGGATAATAGGAAAGCACATAAAAAATTACATTCTAATATGTGATCAAGGTGCATTTGCAAACAAAATGGCCCAAGCATCCACCTAAGATGCTTTCAGAGATTTAACAAACATCTCAGCACAATAACAAAATGAGATTGGGTCCAAAATGTCTCCACAATATACCATAATATGAACAAATAATACTACAAAGATAATACTAATAACTATATTATATGGCAACGACAATAATAACAACATAATTGTTTAAGGTCTTGAGACATAATAATAAAATGAGGCTACAATAAAATTACAAAACAAACTCCTATTATCCCAAAACATCAAAAGACCTCACTATAACCATATAGGTAACATGATCAACAAAACTTTGACAGCTAAACCTTTGGATAGGGAATTTGTAATCATAAGTTATGTAGAGATATACTCGACATGAGTTTGAAACATCTTAATCTTCTCTCTAACAAACATATATTTTGTGCCAAAAGATTTGAGCGCTTAGAGCTCTTATTGATTTGAGAGAAATATACTACATCAGAGTTATTACAATAGATAGTAAGAGGCTTGGAAATTCTCTCCACAACATGAAATTCAGTAATTAAATTCTTTAACCATATCATTTGAAGCATGGCCTCATAGCAAACTACATACTCTGCCTTCATAGTGGAGGTAACTGCAAGTGTTTGTTTGACACTTTTAAAGAAACAATTCTTACTCCCAACATAAAGATATATATATCCTGATGAGGACTTGTGGTCACCTAGGTAACCACCATAATCAAAATTAGAATATCCAATCACCTCAAGGTGATCTAATCTCATATAAATTGACAAATGATCTTTGGTACCATTCAGATACCTCATGATTTGTTTTGCAACTTGCCAATTACCCATACCAGGTTTACTCAAGTATCTCCCAAGTACACTAACAACGAAAACAATATCAGGACATGTACAAACATCATACATAAGGCTGCCAACCGTGGAAACATATGAAACCTTCTCCATTTCAGCAACATCTTTATCATTTTGAGGACACTGAGTATTAGAGAGTCTTTCACTCTTTTGAATAGGTGTAGCACAAGGATTACAAGATTTCATATTAAATCTATTCAGAATCTTTCAATATAAGTTTTCTGAGACAAACCAAGAATGCCAAGAGATTTGTCACAATGAATCTCAATGCCCAGTACAAAAGGGACATCACCAAGACTTTTCATATCAAAGTGTACTATCAACATATGTTTAGTCTTATTTAGAAAATCAACATCATTACTAGCTAAAAATATATCATTAACATATAAAACAAGAATGATGAATCTGCTTTCATTAAACTTCAGATAAATACATTGGCTAATAGTATTTTCTTTAAAGCCAAGAGAGCCAACAATAGAATCAAATTTCAAGTACCAACCATCTTCAATAAAACCATCATGTTGATCCATATATAGATCCTCATACAAATCACCATTAAGGAAGGCGATCAACATCCATTTGATGAAGCTCCAAAACAAAATGAGCAACCAAGGCCATCACAACACGAAAAGAGTCTTTAGTGGAGACCAGTGAGAAAGTCTCCTTATAATCAATGTCTTTCCTCTAGTTATAACCCTTAGCAATAAGTCTGACCTTATACCTTTCCATTTAACCTTTTGGCATCACATTTGGTCTTAAAAGACCTATTTACGACTAATAATATTACAACTAGCAGGCAACTCTACAAATTCCTAAACATTATTCTTTCTCATATAAGCCAACTCATCCTCTATAGCCACCAATCATTTGCACTATCAGGACTAACCATGACATCTTGAAAGGAAATAGGATCAGAATCCTTAATTGAATTAAACCTATGCTCCTATATGTACACAACATAATTCCTGAATCTAGTAGACTCAGTGGATATAGGAACCCGCTTAGATCTTCTATGTGGAGTCACAACAACATTTAGATTCTATACATTATTTTCTACTTATTGAGGGACATCGACATTATCAACAACATCAACAACTTCAACAACATCATCATTATGGATCAAAGAAGATGACACTATCCCTGGAAAGTGTATAACAAGAATAGGAACAACAACATGCTCCTCTTTAAAATCAACAATACGTGGCTCCTGAGTTCCATCATGCTCTAAGTCCCCTTCAAAATAGACAAGCCGATTGGATTCAATAACTCTAGTAGTATGAGAAGGACAATAGAACCCAGCTAACCCTTGAGCCTATACAATAGCTAATAAAGAAACCATTAATGGTTTTCGGATCAAGCTTCTTCAACTGTGGGTTATAAGGTCTCACCTTTACCTTATATTATCAAATGCAAAATTACATTAAAAGGTCTTTTGCCTGACTTAAACTCATATAGGTATTCAGCCTAAGTTTAGTTGGCACATAATTCAGAATATAAGCAGCAATCTTCAAGGCATCTCCCATAAGAGTTCTAGAAAAGAAGAATGACTAACATGCACCTTACATATTTGATCTTCTTACTATATTTCAATTCAACCTTGGTCTTAAATGCTCTAAAAGGCATTTAAAGATTCAAATCTCTCACGTAATAAGTTGATTCATTCATGCCTAGAGAATTCGTCAATGAAGGTGGTGAAGAATTCAAAACTGCCCATGACCATAGGAGAAATAGGCCCACAAAAGTCTGTATGAATCAACTATAGCATTTCTTCACACCTAGTAAAACTCATTTTTCCTAGCTGCAATAGTTAGCTTCCCTTTTATACAATTAATGCAAGTAACAAAAAATAGAGAAGTCTAGATCATGAATAATATTCTCCTTGATCAACTAATCCATTTGTTCCCTAGAGATATAGCCTGAACGCTTGTTCCACAACATAGAAGAGTTTTCAGTAACTTTACCACACTTGTCCCCAACAACATTATTGATATCTAAACGTCATTAGATCAATAGAAAATAGTTCAATCTTTAACATATAAAGGTCATCATATGAAACTCCAGAAATAACCAAAATGAAATCATAAGTTAGGAAAACTCTCTTATCACTAAATAGACATGATAGAGCAACTATCCAAAATAGAAACTGGAAACAAGTTCCTTCTTATAGAGGACATATAACTTTAAGGAAATAACACCTATATACTCTACTTTGACGTTAACTTTATTTCTTATTGTGATCATCAACTCTTCTTTACTTGGCCTTTGCCTATTTCTGAACTTAAGTAATGAGCACATAACATGAGTAGTTGCACCAAAATTTAACTAACAAGTGTTAGAAGGAACATTAACAAGATTGGATTCAAAACATATTAGAGCCAGGGGTTCAACTTCATTCTCCGTAATCCAATTATTAAACTCTATACAATTAGCTTGTTTGAGCCAATCTGTAAATTTCATGACACGTTCACAATCACCATTCACACCATCATGCTTAGTCTTGGTCAACACAGAGAGGTCACAGGCCCTTCTAGATCTGTCATCTATCAATAGCCTTACAAAATTGGTTGACATTATCTGGTTCATGAAAACTCTTGTTAATGGCTTTGTCTATGCTATACTTTATGGTCATGAGACGAACTTTATTTGAATGATTCCACCTTTCATATTTCACCATAATCACAGCGGAAGACATATCTATGGGCTTCGGGGCTCATCCATAGCAAGAGAAACATCAATAACAGAGATGACTAGAAATAAACTCATCGCTCAACCCAGTCCTCATAATTGGTCCCACACAACTTTGTCAAAACATTTATTTTCATAAGCAAAGCTGAATCAATATTTTAAAGGGAGATTTTCTTGTTGAGTATTTAAATAAACAAGATGAACAATAACCATAATGGAGCTCTCTTATGCAATTGTAATCCCTCCTAAGGGTCTCAAATTATAACACATGAGTAGACTCTCAGGGACATCAAAATCATGTCCCTAAAGCTAGTACTGAGAAGATACTGAAAACTCTAATGACATAACCTCAATGCCTTTAACAAATCATCATGAATTACATAAATAAAGGCAAATTGATAGGGTAAGCGCATTATCAACATAATCTCCTATCACAAAAAATAACAATATTTTATCAACAAAACAGCACCTAGCCACAATTGGCCCCTCGAAGGTGATCTCACAATTATGAAAGGTGCCCAAAAACTCCACAATATTTTAAATAATAACTCTCAAGACAAAATTGCATAAAGAAAATAAGAAACAACAATATACAATATTTTTACATAGTATTTTATGAGAAAAATAACACTAAAAATTATTTCAGTGACCAAACAATATTAATTCTGAGTACAGATTGTACGACACTCCAAGTAGTGTCACAATCATATTAGAAAAATTCCAAGTCAAAACTTGGAGAATATATTATAATTTTTAATATTATGCAATTTTATATATATATGATATAGCATCAAAATTATTTAAATAATCAAATGGCACCAAGTCTGAGAGTATGCAATATATCATACCCAGAAACATCACAATAATACATAAAAATTTCCAAAGGCAAAAGAGGAGAACACTATATGTGTTTAACAATTTTAATCTCTAAAAATTTTAGAATAAATAATAAATCGGCATGACAAAATGAATAAAATTGATCAAAAATTAAATCAGGGTACGTGGAGAATAATGCAAAAAACAGAATTGAAAATCTCAATTTTCTATAGTCCACACTCTCCTACACTCTTCAGGACTACGAGTGGGCATGAGCGTGGGTTGAAGATCACCTTTTTCCTTACCCGTTTCTAGAATTTGGGTTGTGCGACTTGGTTCGGACCCATTTTTAGGTGAAATGGTTTTCCTTTGATTGATCACTCAATTATGATCCGATTGACACGATTCTTGTCTTGTTGGATAGTGAAATTCAAGATCTAACAAACCCTTAAATCAATTTTTGAAAACATTGCAAGGATTTTCTGGGTCATGTGAAGGAAATTCATGTAAGTGTTGCAGCTCCTCCATGCTTTCTCCTTCATTTCTCAACCAAAATCAACATTCTTGATGTCATTAAACTCAGAGAATAGCGATCAACAAAATCCCTCTAATGATTTTTGGAATCGTTCTACAAATTGTTTGGGTTATTTGAACGAAATTTGGAAAGGTTATTGCGCAGTTTAGTAGAAAATTCTCACTAAATTCTAATCTGTTTGATATAATCTATATGTCGTTAAACTTAGGAAATCTCGATCTACAAAAGCCCTCACCCAATTTTCAAAATTAATCATAATTGTTTTTAGAATTAAACATCACATACGTTAGAATTTTGAATTTTTTCAATTTTAGACCTCATACAATTTTTTAGGTAAAACAAAATATTAATAGTCATAATTAGGATTAAAACCACTCTGATACCAATTGCTAAAATTTCCTATATCTATTAATATCAAAATTTATGACATATCAAAATATATAAAGAGTTTTAGGGTTACCTTGAAAATGTGTTGATGAGGAAGTCATTGTTGAAATCCTTAAAAATCAATTTCAATAAGGGATAGATACTATTCTTATCCCACAGTAGTCGCTCATGTGTCAGTATCAAATGGACAACTGTACGTACTAAAGTGACTAGAAATAGGGGACTCTCCTTGTATATATAAGATAACTAGAATGAGTTAAACCTACCCACTTTGGAAAACCCATATACAGGACCTATAAACAAAACCCATATATAAGTAGTGCTTTAATAACAACAAGCCCAATATCAATATTGAAGACAATTTAGGCTAAACAAAATGCTCTAATAATTTTAATATCTAATTAATCTGGGTTTTATAAAATTATAATATAATTTATGCTAGTCCATATAAAAAATTCTAACACCTTTCTTAGTCACTCTCCCTCTCTTTTATGAGTTCGAAACTCTTATACGTGAATAGTCTCCCAAAGGCCTCACTCCTTCCAACTTATGGTGCCAATTAACGTAAGTCAAAATAGATAACTATGCATGTTCTCTTCCTTTTTTTTCCTAATTTTTTGCTTTGAATTATTTTGCTTGGTTCTTCTATTCTACCACATCCTCCCTTTTTGGTGTTTTTGTTTTTTGTTTTTCTTTACAACATCCATTTTGTTTGTTTAGAGTTGGTATCTTCATGAGTAACGAGGCTATTGCAAGTGATTTCCTCCTTGGTGCTATGTCTTTAAAATTTCAAACTCATAAATTCTTCTGACGTTTTCAACTTTCTTAGCATGTATCAATTTTGTTTTCTTTCTCTTAATTGTTTTGACTAGGCTTACATAATTTTCTTTTCTCTTTTATTCACTTTAAGCCTTTTGATTTTGCTTCTACAACTTGCAACCTAAGAATCACAGATACAGATATAGATACGGAACACGAATATAATATGATATGGATACATTAATATAGAAAAAATTCAAAAAATAATTGAAAGATATATACACGAAAAGTATCTAAAATAGTATAAGAAATTCACAATCTGTTGGTAATTCCCCAAATTTGTTTCCTAAAAACAAAAATCTACTGGAATATGCTTGAAATTATCAACAAATTTGGTCACCGAAAAAAAATAGCGGCTTGTCAGTTTACCACATTTTCTAGTGAAACATTTGCTGGAAAATGCCTGTTACCGCAAATTTTTCCTTGCAAAAAATTTGCTGGAATCCTCCGGAATCACTATATAAATGACTGTGAGCAGTCCAAGATTTGACTGCTTTACTCATCTTTCGTCTTCCATTAATAGTGAAAATAATGCCTCAAATAACAACATTGCAAGTGGTTGATATGATAACGATTCTACCTTTTATGATGATGAGAACAAGACTAAGTAATAATATATAAAGGAAAAAAAGGAAAAAACATTGTGAATTATAATAATGAATTTACACGATTTTATGAAGTAATTTTTCTGGCAAACAAAAGCTCCTTGGTAGAGAAGCTGGGGATTAAGAAAGAAACCAAAAGCAAATGAATTTTTTAATCAAGAATGATGACACCAATGAAAATGACATTGTACCAGAGTATCATAGAGAAAAATATCTGGATAATAACTTATGCTCAATGTTATTAGAATTATTATAGTTAATAGGGCAGCCCCAAGAACTATTATAGAAATCATGTGTCTGCTTGTAGTCGTCTAACGAGAGTTTTAAAGAGAAGTAGAAAAAATTTCATCTCAAGGGAATTTGGATGAGAGTGAAATTAAGATTTCGAGAGTGATGATGATGACAAGTGAAAGCTCATATATATCTATATATCTATATATATATATATATATATATATATATATATATATATATATATATATATATATATATATATATCTATCTATCTTATTCAATGTAATACAATATGAAACTCGGGGAAAAGCTATCCAAATTTAATGAATCAGTCTAGAAACTAGGAGTATCAACATAAAAAAAAGTCATTTTTCTTTTAAGCTCTTGAATCGATAGCACTCGTGTTTAATTTTTTTTTTGTATTGGTTTCTTTCCTGATGAATTGGGATACTAATCTTGCTCACTACAATTTGAGGACCATAATTTTTTAAAAAGCAATGTTCATTGTGAAATATATCAATCATCATCTTAGTCTTCAACTGTTAAATATACGAATTCTATTAACATTCTTATATACACTTTTCCATATAGTCGATGATAGCTAAATCTAATAGAAGCCAACTTATATACCTTTTCCAATCTAGAAATATGGACCTACAACTTTCCTAATCCAAAGAGCCTCTAGAATAAAAAAGGCATATGGGTTGACCACTGGATGATGTGGCTACATCAAGCGTAAGGAAAAGTACAAAAAATGTTAAGAAAATTAGAGTATTTAAATTGTTTAAGATAAGGATGATGATTGATGTATTTTGTAAGGAATATTATTTAGAAAAAAGTCATACTTCTTGAATAGTTGTTAGTATTTCTAATCTTACTCATTAAGAGAGATCCAATATGAAAATCATTTAATATGAGTAAGAGAAATTTATTAAAGATCAAAATAAATTTTATTTTTCTTGATATTAATGCTCCCAGTTCCTAAACTCATTCATTAAACATGGATAGTCTTTCCTTGATTTCCAATGATATTATGTTGAATAAGAAAAATACATCTACGTCACTTTTCATCACAATCACTATAAAAACCTAACCCCAACTTCAATCAAATACCCTTGAAATTATTTCTCTCACAATTAACTACTCTCTAAAATTCAATAGACGAGTGTAAGGAGACACATGCTTTCTATAACAATCCAAATACTAGAACTAATAACGTATCCGATTTATGTATCAGTAATTAGGATTTGGTACATTACTTATGAATATCGCAACTTTGCAAATAAATAGTTTATATAAATATTAAAATATGAGCCTTTCGCAAAACGTATATATATATATCTCATGAAGCTGAAAATTGTACAATATGTTACATCATGTACTTAATATACAAAAAGTGCCTCATGGCATCAAAATCACTAGAAATAATAACAAAAGATCTAAACTATTCTTCTCAAGCCCAAAACTCCATCTTGCTCCATTACTTGTGTTTTGTCTGAAATTGTCACGACAATCCCATACACGGGGTGAGAATTAAGAAATCCTCAATAGCACAACTAAAAAAAAATGTGTCATCATAACAATTCTAGCTATTTTGAGGAAAAACCATTTTTTTAAAACTAATCTTTATAACTTAGGAAGGTGGTGAAAGCCAAATCTAATCCTTTCTCTTCTTGAAACAGAATTCTCATTTCTATTATCATGAAAATCATTTAAGTCCACAACTCGTGAATCATAAATTACTTCAACAAAACTCATGATAAAAATCAATTGTATTACTCAATATTAAATCATTAAACTCGTGCGTCAATTATGCTAGCATTACAAAATCATTTACTTGGTAGTAGTCTGTTTTTAGGTTAGTGCACATCAACCTCTTCATAACCGTACGTCACCACATAGAACTACTCCGGGTAACTAGGTCCTGTCCTTCCCTGTCTAGCTTAGAGGAGGTGCGTTTCCTCAGTTTCAAAACTAGGGTTAGACATCAAACCATCATGATACGGATAAGGTACATTATCTCACAATATTAATCATCAGGAATAGTAAGAGAGGTACGTTACTCAAACTATCCAAGATTTAGGATTACCCCAAGTAGTAAGGGAAACACTCATCCTCAACCACTTAATGACTAGGGAAGCTCAAGTAAAGAGGAAGGCTCTTTCTTAACCTCAATTACTCTGGTATAGAGAAAATCACATATTCTCTTACCATTAATCAAGACTTACCCTAGTACAAGTACATCTAAAATCCAACTCGGCCTAGTTCCGTAAAGGGATACCCATGAGAATCAAATCATTTTATCCAATCTCTTTGTTCATTAAATCATCACATATGTAATATAATGCATAATCCAATCATTCTCATGATAGGTATTTAAATTCATCAATAAACTCATGTACAATTATACTTTACATAGCATAATTTATGCTTTTCTTCATCTAATATGTCTTAAAATAACATTACATTGCTCTTGGAAATCAAATTCTCAAATGACAGGTTTAAAATCCCATTCTGCCCGGTGGGCGCCTAAATGCTGGGCTCTAGGCGCCTAGACGCTAGACGCGCACTCAGGTACTCACTCTAGGCGCCTAGATGCTAGATGCGTGAGCGCTTAAGCGCTCGAGCACTCATTGCACATCCAGAAACGTGATTCTAGGTTTTGGGTGCTCAGACGCTCAATTTCGGGCACCTAAGCGCTTAAAACCAGAAACCAGAATCTCTGTTTTGGAATTAGATCTCAAGCCTTCCAAAAATCAAACCCAAAATCATCAACAACAACATCATAAATCATTACATTCAAGGGTCCAAAATAGTTTCAAAACAAGAAATCAAATAAGGGGTTCATATCCCTCTTTCAAAGCTCAAAACTCATCAAGAAATCAAGAGGAGGAATCAAGGTACCACATCATGAATCAAATACAAAATCACCATATCATGTTTTCCATTTAAAATCATGCTTCAAATCTCAGTTTCTAAGTTTGGGAAAAATCACAAGGTGAAGAGAAAGCAGGGAAGAGAAAACAATGAAGGAAAAATCCCCCTACCTTAACTTGGTATCACTTTCTTCTTGCCTTTTCTATCATTTTCCTCTTGATCTTGGCTTGATTCTCCTCTTTTCCCCTTGATTTCCTTTCTTCCCTTTTTGTTTCTTCCTTTTTCAGCCAAAGCACGAGAAAGAGAATAGAGAGCCGAGTGGGAGACGTGAGAGGAGAGAGAGAAATGTGAGAAAAGATAAGGAATAAGTGGATAAAAGGGAAAATAGGTGAATAGTAAAAGTAAAATACAATTGGAAACATTTTATTTGCCTAGTTTGGCCTTTAAACATCCTTCTAGTGTAATTAAAAATATCAAACTAATTCATTTGAGCTTCCAAAATTTTCTGTAGCTTATTTTACTCAGTCAAGACTTGGAAATAAATTTCTCATATCTATTCTATCTTCTCTGCTATTTCAACTATTTTTTAAAGCTTATTTGAGTTATTTCTCACCTTCAGTGTTATAAATTTATGTTCAAATCAATCTAAACAATTACTAAATTACCAAATAAATTATATCATTTTATTGAGATACTATAACCTTAATCAGGACTTGTATTAGGCAGAATGTTACAATTCTCCCCCTTTTTTGAAATTTTGTCCTCAAAATTTGAGTTACCTCATTCAAAAAGTTTAGCACAACTTTGCATCATTGTAGCCTCAAGTTCCCATGTAATATCCACTGGGTTACCTCCATCCCACAACACCTTCACCAAAGGAATTTGTTTCCCTCTGAGTTCTTTCACTGCTCTGTCCATGATCCTTATAGGTTCAATTGCATAAGTTAAATTTTCTCTTAACTGTATCATTTCATTCTCTATGATATGTGTAGGAGCTGGATTATACTTCCGCAGTTGGGAAACATGGAAGACATTGTGAAGGTTGGATAAACTGGGTGGTAAAGCTATCTGATAGGAAACTGGTCCAACCCTTTTCAAGTTTTGGAAAGGACCCAAGAACCGAAGATTCAACTTCTTAGTCTTCAGGGCTCTACCAACTCCAATAGTAGGAGTGACTCTAAGGAACACATGTTCTCCTTCATTGAACTCCAGAGGCCTCCTCTTCTCATCCGCATAACTTTTTTGCCAACTCTAGGCTGCTAACATCCTATTCTTGATCAATTTAATCTGCTCTGTAGTCTGCTGAACTAACTTAGGACCTAGGATAGTATGTTCCCCAATCTCAAACCAGAATAAAGGGTGATCTACACTTTTTGCCATACAATTCTTCATAAGGCACCATTCCTATACTAGTGTAATAGCTATTATTATAGGCAAACTCTATCAAAGTTAAGAACCTATCCCAACTACCCTGATGATCGAGTACACAAGCTCTAAGCATATCTTCCAAGGTTTGAATGGTTCTTTCGATTTGGCCATCGGTTTACGGATGATAGTCCATATTGAAATTTAATTTTCTTCCAAAGGCTTTATGAAGAGCTCTCTGAACCTAGGGTCCCTATTAGATATGATATAAGAGGGGATTCCATGGAGTCTTACAATTTCTTGAAGGTATAGCTGGGCCAACCTATCCAATGACCAATTTGTTCTTATGACTAGAAAATGAGCATATTTGGTCAACCTATCCACTATAACCCAAATGGCATCATGACATGACGAGGTTCTTGACAACCCCATTACAAAATCCATTGACATACTTTCCCATTTCCATTCAAGAACCTCTAGGGGCTAAAGAGATCCTGAGGGCTTTTTATGTTCAATTCTCACTTTTTGGTAAATCAAACATTTGGATACATACATTGTTATATCAACTTTCATATGAGACCACCAAAACATCTTTTTGAGGTCTTGGTACATTTTTGTAGTACCAAGGTGAATAGTGTATTGGCTCTTATGGGCTTCCTTAAGGATTCTCTCTTTAATTTCGGATTCCTTTGGGATACATAATTTGTCTCTAAACATAATGGTCCCATCATCAGCCCTTCTAAATTCTTTTTTCTTTCCCAACAATATTTGTTCACTTATCTCCCTTAGAGTTTCATCTTTCTCTTGGGCAATCCTGATTTGAACCCTCAAATCATTACTAATGTCTAACCTATTCAAACAAAAACTATGTGGTAACATATTTACTACTAGGCTCAAGTCTCTAAAACTTTCCAAAAGTTCAATTTCCTGTAACATCATATGGGACATATGCAGAAATTTTCTGCTCAGTACATCGGCCACCATATTGGCCTTACCTGGATGGTACTTTAATTCAAAATCATAATCTTTCAAGAACTCCATCCACCGTCTTTGCCTCATATTTAATTCTTTCTAGTCAAACAAGTATTTTAAACTTTTATGATCACTAAAGGCCTCAAATTTTACCTCATACAGATAATGCATCCAAATCTTCAGAGCAAAAACCACTGCTGCTAGCTTTAGGTCATGGGTTGGGTAATTTTCTTCATGGGGTTGTAGTTTCCTAGAGGCATAAGCCACTACCTTCCCATCCTGTGTAATACCCTCCTTAGGGTATCACATTTCAAACCAACTCCTTTTAAAACTTTACCCAAGTTATAAAATATTTGATATTATTTTAATACGGGTTTCAAAATTTCTTTTTTGCAGATAATATAAACTTACTGAATTATAGAAACATGAGATATATGAACTGAATAATATATTTTACATATAAACATAGTTTGCTACAACCATACATACATTATACTTACATACCCAAATATATAAAACGTTTAACATAACTAACCTAGACTGACCCAAATTCACAACATCTAAAGAAAAGAGTCCTCCTCAAAAGACAAATTCCCTAGCCGGGAATGTCTCGATGGATAGAAATCTGAGCAAAAGATATCTCGGGGTCCTCCTTGGAAGTATAATGAAGATCATTCCACAACTCCCTGATAGGTACAACAAACTCTGCATATGCAACAATAAAAGGAGAAGTAGTGACTCCATGTCGGGTCCTACTTACAGATAGAGTAATGTCACCACAATACTCTATATGCTCTGTGTCCCAATGGATACGCCAAGCATTAGGGCCTTCGAGAAACTGTAGTCTAAACAAACCTAGCAGATCCCTCCTTGCTGCCATTGCAGTCTTCACAGGCGTAAGCATAAAACAGAAACAGACAGAACAATACAATAAAGAGGTGAAATCTCCTACATCAATACCATCATGGCAGCAAAGAACAATAACAACAATCATACTATACATATACAACAATATCACAGAACAAACAAGTATAATCATGTTATCAATTAATAAATATTTCAACAATATATATATCACAATAACACAAATATCAACCTTGCCGCAATAATATGTATACTAACTATGCCACAAAAATATGTATACTGACTATGCACAATGCACTCATTTCTTACTCCATGAAGTTAAACACAATTTCGGAGAGAATGATCTAAAAGATATGTCTGTATGTCAGCCGTCTCAGACCAAGTGCTATAATTTTTCAATGTGTACATCAGGCATTATACCAGACATTCTACGCTAGATCGAAAATAGGAATAATGTTTCATTGAGATCGTCGGCACGTTTGCATCGGTTGCCATAGTACAGTAGCGCTTTCTAATTGGCCATATATGGAGTTCCACGTCCCGACGCCTCCAAGATCCATTATAGACCTTCACTACGCAATTCGCACCCGCACTAAGGTGTATTTCAACTCCTATGCAACAATAGCCTTAACAGACACCAATTGACAAATAATGCATGATCAATGACTCTATGCATATTACAAGCCTTTACCGTCTATAACCATACGTTGATATATCTGGGTTCAATACATTAGCCCGATAGCAAATTACTGTATTTCTTAATCGCGTAGCATTTTTATCGCATTTTACAATCGCGTAACACTTCTATTACGTTTTCAAATCGCATAATAAATTTTCTACGTTTTCTCAATTGCGTAGAGATTTTAAAACGTCTTCTTAATCGCGTAGCTAAAAATTATCATTTTTAAATCGCGTAAGAGTTTTTCTATGTATTTTCAATTGCGTAAAACATTTTCTCAATATTCTAAGCTCAAATTAAACTTTTCTCATTTAATATCAAAATTGGACTTTAATTCCAATATTTCCTTAATAAATCACCTTTAAATAATATTTCTAACATTTTGTACAAAACCTCCTCCAAATAATGTTTCCTAATGTTTTTCACAAAAACTTATATTATCTAAATTAATTCAATATATCTCAAAATCTTTGTTCTTTACTCTTAATAAAATTTTCTTAAATAAAATAATTTAGACTCCAAACTATCATTAAAAATTATTTTCTTGCTAAAACTCCTCTATATAATATTTTCTAATATCCTTTCTAAAACTTACGTTTATTTTAATTAAATAAAACATTTTTCATCTTCCTTTTAAAAATTCATTTAAATAAAATACTTTAATTTTCAAATTATTTCTTCATCCTATTTTCAATATCATAGCCGAAATTTACTTCCTATTTAATAATAGAAATATATTCATTTCTATTTTTATTTTGTAATTCCTTAATTAAATTTATTACCACTAATCCTCTAAGTCAATATTTAATAAAACATTTTGCATTGGACTCCCTCTTTGGAGGGCTTGGAGGCTATGAGCCTCTATGGCCATTGGAGCCAAAATTCCTTTCCTCTCGATCACAATTTATATCATACAACATACATAAAACATCATAATCCTACTATATCAAATTCATGCATAATGTCAAAGCAATAAAATCACATAAAATAATTAAACACAAATCACAAAATCATACAAACAAGGTGAATTCTCACATGGATTCATCACCTTCATACAAATTTTGTTCCTTACCACCATAATTGGTTGATGAGGTTAATCTCCTTCTTACCTTAGATGTAGCTTCCTAAGCTCCTTGTATGATCCTTTGTATCGATTTCCTCCACCAAGTAACTCTTAAAAATCAAAGTAAACACAGATATATTAACATCCAAGGCTAGAGTAGGACAACCATAGATCAAATATGGTCTTAGAATTTCAAGAATCAAATAAGAAATCAAGTTTCAAGACCTTTACCTTGAAACCCTAGAACTTGAATCTAAAAATCAAGCTTGAAGATGATGGAATTAGGTCTTGATCACAACACGAAAGTTGCTTAGAATGAAGTTTAGGACCAAGTGGTGTAGTTGGTTTGAATTATGAATGGTTGGATAGTGATTCTAGGTAGTGAGGCTGTGAGGTAGGGAAGGGAAAATAAGAGAAAATATGTTAAGGTTTTTTAGAGAAAAGATGGTAGCTTTGTGTTATGATAGTAAATGAAACTTTTGTCTACTAAAACCCCCCTTGGCTGTGAGATAGGAAAGAAAGAGTGTGATTAATTTGATCACCTTCAACTCTTCACAACCATTGATTAGATCAATTGTGGACATCCAAAGCTTCTTCACTGAGCTTGCTCCTCACAACCGTTGATTAGATCAATGGTGGATATGCAAAGCTTCTTTTACAAGTTTGTTTTCTATTGGTCCATCATAAAGGTGTCATAGCCCCTTTCTTTGACTTCAAGCTAGATATTTTCTAGATATTTTTCAAAAGTATAGATATTTTCTAAAAACTTAGATATTTTTCAAAAGCATAGATATTTTCCGAAAGCTTAGATATTTTTTAGAAACTATTACCCAATGGACAAAGGCTACTGCTAATTATTGTCCAATGGATAATAACATTATACAATGGATAAAGCATTACCCAATGGATAATAGAATGTACCCAAAACTCAGATAAAGAAAATTTTTGTCAACTGTTCCTAGTTTCGAGTTTAGTAAGTTCTCCAAGCCCCGCATTAACAGTCCAAAACTTACTGGTCCAGAAAATTTTTTTTTTTTTGAACCCGCCTCAACACACATACAGTCAAAAATAATATTAAAATAATTAAAATAATTTAAAAATTCATAAAAATTCACAAAAAATTCTCAAATATTATAAAACTTATAAATATCAAGAAAAACAAAAAATCAGGGTGTTACATCCTGCATCAACACACATCCTAACCCTCTCCTTGAGGCATCATAGTATACCTCAAAATTCCTTTGAGGATCTTGGATCACTAGAATTGGTGTGGTGGTTAACTTCATTTTCAGCCCTTGAAAACTATCCTTACATTCTTATGTCCAAACAAAAGCGCATTACCTTTCTTGGTCAGCCTAGTTAAAGGCAAAGCTATTCTAGAAAATTCCTCTATGAATCTCTGGTAATACCCAGCCAAACCCAAGAAGCTTCTTATTTCAGTTATGGTGGTAAGTCTTTCCCATTTGAGAACTGCTTTTATCTTATTGGGATCTACAAATGTCCTTTCCCCAGATATTACATGTCCTAAAAATTGTACCTTGTCCATCCAAAACTCATATTTCGATAATTTAGCATACAATTGTTTCTCTCTTAGAATTTGTAGAACTATCTTAAGATGATCTTCATGTTTTGCTATTATCTTTGAATAGATGAGAATATCATCTATAGAGACAACTATAAATTGATCAAGATAAGGTCTGAAAATTATGTTCATGTAATCCATAAAGATAGTAGGTGCATTGGTTAAACCAAAAGACATCACTAGATACTCATAGTGCCCATATTTGGTCTTAAAAGCAGTCTTAGGGATGTCTTCCTCTCGAACCCTGATCTTAAGTCAATCTTTGAGAATATAGTTGCTTCCCTCAATTGGTTGATCAAATCATATATTCTAGGCAATGTGTATTTGTTTTTTATCATTACCTTGTTCAATTGCCTATAGTTCACACATAACCTCATACTGCCATCTTTCTTTTTAACCAAAAGAACTATAGCTCCCTACAGTGAGATACTCGATCAGATGAATCTCTTATCTAATAGTTCTTCTATCTGTTTCTTAAGCTCAGCCAATTCTAGAGGGGACATTTTATAAGGTGCTATAGAGATAGGCTCTGTTCCTAGTTGTAAGTTTATGGTAAATTCTATCTCCCTCTTAGGTGGTAACTCACTTACCTAATTCGGGAATGCCTCTGGGTACTCCTTCACCACAGGAATACTTTCTAGGGCTTGCTCACTTTCGAAATTCAAAGAAAAATGGAAAACATAACCTTGAGTCTTTTCTGCTAGGTAGTTGATAACTTGACTGGCATTCAAATACATAGAAAGGAGTGTGTAGGGGAGAGACCTCAGATAGGAAAACCAAAGTTTTATCTGAACAATTTAAGACAACACGATTTTCTAACAACCAATCCATGCCCAAAATCAAGGTTATATCCACAAGAGGTAAACATATCAAATTCATAAGAAAGTCTTTGTTTTTAATGGTTACACAACAATTTAGACAAATTTGTGAAGTGGTTACAGGTTTTCCTGTAGGGATGGAAACTGATAATTACATATTTTCTACATTAATAAACCCTCATTTTTAGTCATTTACATTCTTCATGTACTTAATTGATTAAGTTTGGTTATGTTCTGTAAGTTTGGACTCAAATTGGACTTAATTGATTTTTTCAGCATGATTTACATTTTATACTATTTCTGTATTTCAGACATATATTGAGTTTTAGATATCTAACAATTATGAATTTTACCTTGTTGGAAAGATAAGAGAGAGCTCTACAACTTTTATGAGAACTCTAGGTCAAAGTTGGACATCTAGTGGAACTAATTGGGCTTGGAAATTAGAATACGAGTTTTATGATTAGAACCTGAATAGTGTGCAGTAATCAGAGCATAACGCGGGCTGTAAAATCTGAATTAGGTTAATATTTTGGTATCTGCAAGTTAAGATCCATATCTACAACTTTCATGAAGAACACAAGACTCAATGCAGACTCCTTAGAGGTTATATTGGGCTTGGAAGTCAGAACAGAGAAGCTATAACTGAGCCTAAATACTATGCAATAATTGGGCCATATCTCGGGCTGTAGGTGGCCTTTTGAGGTGATTCAAGAGGCATTTGGAAGCTAAGATCCAGGCCTACAACTTTCATGAAGATCACATTTCAATACTTTGACGTATTCAATGACTTCAGAACTGAATGATATCAGAGACAAAGAATCTCTATAATTTTTCACTCATCAAAAGTCATTTGGCATTTTCCACTTATTTTTCACTTATCTACTCTCTCATGAATCAACCCCTTTGTCATTTTGTATCTCTAATCCTCTATAAAAGGGAGCCTTGGCTGATTATTTGGGGAGTCTTGGTGTTAGATATCAAGATCATGCTAATTTGTTGTTTGATTATCTTGTTATAGTTTTCTTTTGTTCTAAATTGAAGTTATGTTCTTTTTCTTCTTCTTCTTCTTCTTCTCTCTTTCTTTCTTCTTGTCTATGAGTAAATAATTTTTATTTTACTTGGATGAAAGGATGAAACTTTTGGTAATAAGTTAAGGTTAGATTAATTTCTTTCTTATGCTTAAATGATATATTTTCAAATGGTCATTATACGTGTTGTATTTTATTTTCAATCAATTTAGAAACCCTCCTTGTAAAGTGGAGATCTTGATTCATTGTAGACAAGAGGTTGGCACAATGAATGCTTGAGCCCATTTATAAGTGGTGGTGTTAATAGATGATTAAAGGAATCATAATATAATTACGTATATAATTTTTAATGAACTTTGAATGTTGTATTTTCTGATTGGAACCTCCATTATGTGTGGATTCTAATTGAGTTATAAAAAGAATTAATTTTGTCCTTAATTTATTTACCAAGAGTGGATCTCCTAACCCAAGTAAGTTTTTTTATTTGTGACCAAGTTTTATCACTTTTATTGTTGTGACAAAATATTTACTTTACGTCAAAGAATTTTTCTTCATCAATTCCCTGTGGATCGACCTCGGACTCCCGAGAATTTATTACTTGAAATAACCTACACTTGGGTTTGTAACTTTTAATCTGCATCAAGTTTTTGGCGCTGTTGCCGGGGACTTGATTTGAAGAACAAATTTATGGTGTAAATATTTTGTATATATATATTTATTTTTTTCCTGTGGATCTTGTATATATATATTTTTTCTACTCGTTTAATTTTTTCTTTGTACTTACTAACGTACTAACTTAGTGGGGAAAACTCTCTCTTATCTCTCTATAATCTTTAATCATTAATGAAATAATATTTCTTCTTCTCTTCTTTTCTCATCGAGCAAAAAATCACTTGCCGATTCTCTCGATTTTTATATTTTAAATTTACTTTTTGCACTTTATTTTTCCGTAATTTTCATTCGCACTTTATTTTCTGTATTTTACTTTCTATATTTTATTTTTAACTTTCTAACTTACTAACTTACTAACCTTTTAATATTCTTGTTTACTAACTTACTAACTTACTAACTATCTAACTTTTTACTTTATCGCCTATCTAACTTTTTATTTTATCTTCTTCTAATATTTTAATTTATCTGCATACTAACTTTTTAATTTATCTGCTTATTAACTTATTTGGTGGTTAATTTATACCACACCTTTGTTAATATTTATTTATTAAGTGTTAATATATATTTGGTGGCTGGTTTATACCACACCCTTGTTAATATTTAATGGATGATTTATACCGCCAGCTTGTATATTTTATTTTATATTTTAAGTTACTTATTTATGCTCAATTGGTATCATGATTTAAATTCTGATCGTTTAGTTAAAATTAATCCTGATACTTTACATATTGATTTGTCTGAATCACAATCACACACATTAAACACAATGGTTGAAAATGAAAGTGTGCATGATGAATATGAAAATCAACCATTGCGAACCATGTGTGAGTATTTGCAACCATCTCGAAATTCTAGTCCATCATGTTTTATCTTTCCACTCAATGCTAACAATTTTAGATTCAAGCCAGGTATGATTTCTTTACTTCTTAATTTCCATGGTTTAGAATCTGAAAGCCCATATTTACATCTAAAAGAATTTGAGGAAGTATATACTACTTTTAATGATCAAACTTGCATTGAAGAGATTATTAAGCTTAAATTGTTTCCTTTTTCTTTGAAAGATAAAGCAAAAACTTGGCTTAACACTTTGAAACCAATATCAATTGGCACATGACAAGAAATGCAAGGTGAGTTTTTAAAGAAATTTTTTCCAACGCATAAAACCAATGCTTTGAAAAGACAAATCTAAATTTTTTTCCAAAATTCAAATGAAGCATATTTTCAAAGTTGAGAACGTTTTAAAGATTTGTTGAATTCTTGCCCACATCATGGTTTTTAAAAATGGCACATTATAAGCTTCTTTTATGAAGGGTTAACACCCAAAACTAAATAATTTATGAAAATAATGTGCAATGGTGAGTTTCTTGATAAAGAACCTAAAGAAGCTTTAGACTATTTGGTTGAAAATTCTCAATCTTGGCATGATACCAATCCTTCTAAAAATTTAATTAGATATAACCTTGCAAATGCTAGTAAAAGAAAATATCATCTTAGTTAAAAAGAAAATTCCAAAGCTAGATCTGCTAGTTTGGCTAGAAAGGTTAAAGCCATGGAATCAGGGAAAGTAAAAGAAATCAAATCTATGCAAAATGAAGAAATTTGTAGCATTTGTGATGAATTGGACACTCAACAAATGAATGTCCAAAAGTTTCTATTTTTAAAGAAGTTGTGCATGAGCAAGTAAATGTATTGAATAATTTTAAAAAGTCATTCACTTTTTTTTTCAAATACATACAATCTGGGATGGAGAAATCACCTAAATTTTAGTTGGACGACCAACAATCAGGCACAATTTATGCAATCACCACCTCCTCAGGCACAGCAGGACTCTAAATATTATCAAGGATATGCACCTTATGTCCCACCATATAGGAAAAACCTTGAAGGAACATTGCATGCATTCATGGAAAAATAAGAGGTTATTAATAACCAAAACACTCAAGCCATGATTGATATATATAAAAGACACTCTTGCTAAACTTTCTTTTGCACTCACCATTCTTGAGAAAGGAAAGTTTCCCTCTCAACCTTAACCAAATCCCAAAGGTCAGTACAGTCTAAATGAGGGTAGTTCAGAAAGCCAACAAATAGATCAAGTTCAGTCAGTGATAACTCTTAAGAGTGGAAAGGTTGTTGAAAAATAAATTCTTGAACCTTGTGAGAAAGAAGATAAATTAAGTCCCAAAGATAAGGAAGAAGTTGATAAGCCACCTAGCCAAAAGGAGACCAAACCCTCGCCTTCACCCCCATATCCTCAAGCATTAAACAATTCAAGTAAAGTGAACCATAATAGTGACATTTTTGAAATCCTTAAACAAGTGAAAGACAATATTCCTCTGTTAGATGCTATCAAACAGATTCCTTATTATGCTAAATTTTTGAAAGACTTGTACACTGTTAAAAGGAAACATAATGTGAAAAAGAATGTCTTTTTGACTGAACATGTAAGTTCCATTATTCAGAACAATAATGTGTTGAAATATAAAGACCTCAGTTATCCTATAGTTTCATGCATTATTGGAGAACATAAAATTGAACGAGCTTTGCTTGATCTTGGTGCTAGTATTAATTTGCTTCCATATTCAGTTTATCAGCAACTTAAACTGGGTAAGTTAAAACTAACTTCTGTAACTCTTCTACTTCCTGATAGATTAATTAAAATTCCAAAAGGAGTAGTGAAAGATATGTTAGTACAAGTTGATAAATTCATATATCCTGTGAATTTTATTATTTTGGAAACTAAACCTATGAAAAATAGTAGCAAGTCAATTCCTGTTATTTTAGGTCACCCATTTTTAGCAACATCTAATGCTTTGATTAATTGCAGAAATGGAGTGGTGAAGCTAACATTTGGAAATATGACACTGGAGCTTAATGTTTTCAACATGTGCAAGTAACCACAGGAAGTCTATGATGGAAGGAAGAAATTGAAGGGATTGGGGCCATTATAGATGATCATCTTCAAACTAGGAGTTCTTCTGACCCATTAGAAATTTGTTTAATTAATTCATTTGATTCAGTTACACAATTAGATGATGATATTTCTGAAATATGCTCTTTGCTTGACTGTACACAGGTGATGAAATACAAAGGATGGAAGCCGAGATTCTAAGAGCTAAAACCCATGAATGATGATACCCGTGAAGAAGTACCCACACCGGAACTAAAGTCATTGCCTGTTGGGTTGAAGTACACATTTTTGGGAGAAGAACAAAGTTTTCTAGTGGTAATTTCCTCATCCCTGACCAAAAAACAAGAAGGTATGTTGATAAAAGTACTTAAAATGCATAAAAGTGTAATTGGATGGACATTAAAGGACATAAAATGCATTAATCCATTAATTTGTACACATAGAATATATTTAGAGGATAATGCTAAAACATCTCAATAACCTCAAAGAATATTAAATCCACACATGAAAGAGGTAGTTAGAGCTGAAGTTCTTAAATTACTTGATGTTGGAATTATCTATCTTATCTCTGATAGCTAGTGGGTAAGCCCTACACAAGTTGTGCCTAAGAAATCTGGAATAACAATGGTTGAAAATGAAAAAGGTGAACTAATACCTACTCGAGTCTCATCTAGTTTGCATATGCGTATTGATTTTAGAAAATTGAATGCATCCACTAGGAAAGATCATTTCCCCTTGCCATTTCTTGATCAAATTTTGAAAAGAGTAGCAGGACATCCCTACTATTATTTTCTTGATGGTTATTCTGGGTATAATCAAATACCAATTGTATTAGAAGATCAAGAAAATATCACTTTTACTTGCCCCTTTGGCACTTTTGCATATAGAAGAATGTCTTTTGGTCTTTGTAATGCTCCGACAACTTTTCAAAGATGCATGCTAAGTATTTTTAGTGACATGATTGAGCATTATTTAGAGGTTTTCATGGATGACCTGACAGTTTTTGGAAATTCTTTTGAAAATTGTCTTGATAATTTGGAAAAAATTCTTAAAAGATGCAAAGAAAAATGATTTGTGTTAAATTGGAAAAAATGTCATTACATGGTTACCTTAGGAATAATGTTAGGTCATGTGATATCTTCTAAGGGAATTGATGTTGATAAGGCTAAAGTTGAATTAATTGCTCATTTGCTTTCCTAAAAAACAGTCAGAGAAGTTCGTTCCTTTTTAGGACATACAAGATTTTACAGAAGATTTGTTAAGGACTTTAGTGCCATATCTAGACCATTATATAAGCTTCTAACAAAAGATGCATCATTTGATTGGATTCAAGATTATCAAAAAAATTTTAAAAATTAATTAATCTTTTGACATCTACTCCTATCATTTTGCTTTTTGAATTGATGTGTGATGCTAGTGATTTTGCTATTGACACTGTTTTAGGACAGAGAAAGGAAGGTAAGTCTTATGTAATTTATTATGCAAGTCAAACTTTGAATAGTGCACAAATAAATTACACCACTACTTAAAAAGAACTACTTGCTGTAATTTTTGCATTGGACAAATTTTGAGCTTATTTAATTGGTTCTTCCACTATTGTTTTCATTGATCATGTTGCTGTTAGATATTTAATATCTAAGCAGGATGCCAAACCTAGGTTGATACGGTGGATCTTGTTGCTTCAAGAATTCAACATCACAATAAAAGACAAGAAAGGAGCCAAAAATGTTGTTGCAGATCATTTATCCAGACTTACAATAGGCTCATCTTTTGATAACACACCCATCAATGATTCTTTTCCCGATGAATTTTTATTTTCTGTTAATTCCATACCTTGGTTTGCTAACATTGTCAATTTTCTTGTGACAGGTAAGATACCGCCTTAATGGATGTACCAAGAAAGAAAATTTTTTTTGATTGAGGTGAAAATTTCTATTGGGATGACCCATATTTGTCAAATGTTGTCCTGATCAAATCTTTTGGAGATGTGTACCCGATAGTGAGGTAAGCAGTGTCATTAAATTTTGTTATTCAGAAACATTGGAGGTCATTTTTCTTCAAAGAAAATAGCTACAAAAATCTTGCAGTGTGGATTTTATTGGCCTACATTATTTAAGGATAGCTATATTTTTTGCAAAAATTGTGAAAGTTGTCAGAAATTGGGTTCCATTTCTAAAAGAGACATGAAGCCTCTGAATCCTATTATTGTCATTGAAATTTTTGATTGTTGGGGAATTGATTTCATGGATCCATTTTCATCATCATTTGGATTTGTGTATATTTTGGTTGTAGTTGATTATGTCTCAAAATGGATTGAGGCAATTCCATGTCGATACAATGATCACAAAACTGTTCTGAAATTTTTAAAAGAAAATGTTTTGAGTCGATTTGGAATCCCTTGAGCTATCATTAATGATGGGGGAAAATATTTTTACAATAAATCATTTGAATCTTTAATGAAGAAATATGGCATCACACACAAAATTACTACCCCTTATGACCCTCAAACAAGTAGACAAGTAGAATTAGCAAATAGGGAGATTAAACAAATTTTGGAAAAAACAGTTAACCTAAATCGTAAATATTAGTCTTTAAGATTAAACGATGTACTTTGGGCTTACCATACTGCTTTCAAAACATCTTTAGGCATGTCACCCTATCGGTTAGTCTATGAAAAATCCTGTCACTTGCCTGTAGAATTGGAGCATAAAGCATTTTGGGCCATTAAAGCTTTCAATTTAAATCTTGATGATGCTTTCAAATTACGCAAATTGCAATTAAATAAACTTGAGGAATTGAGAAATGATGCATATGAAAACTCAAAGATTTATAAAATTAGAACAAAAGCTTTTCATGACAAATCAATTTTGAGAAAATCTTTTGAAATTAGTCAAAAAATTCTACTTTATAATTCTCATTTTCACCTATTCCCTGGAAAATTGAGATCTACATGGACTGGTCTTTTTATTGTTAAACATGTGTATCCTCATGGGGCCATAGACATTGAGAACCTTAGGAATGGTAATGTATTTAAGGTCAATGGACAAAGACTCAAACCATTTCTGGAACATCAAGTTGTTGAGGTAGAATCCATCTCAATTTCTAATTCTTGTTATGAGTAGAATTTATTTTAATTTTGTTTCTTTCTTTTTGCAGTTCTTTGTGTTCCTAGTTAAGTGGTGGATAACGGTACTCTGTGACTCTCAAGTCAGTTTATTTTTTAGTTTCCCATAATAATTGATTCTTTCTCCTTCAAAATGGATGTCATTCTCTCAAATCTAAGAAATCATTTCCCTTCTGTTCTTAAAAATGCTCTAACCAAAATCTACAAAGCTAGGTGTGAAAGACTGAGACTGTTAATGTACAAGGGCATCCTAGAAGATAAACGCTGGATAATCAAAGCAAAGGTTTGTTTAGCTGGTGAATCTGAAGATTCATTTGTCCCATACATGTCGGGTGTAACACCCTTGTGGGGATGCCACATTTATGAATGTAATGAAATAAAATAAAATAAAACTCTTACCCAAGTTATAAAACATTTGATACTTATATATAAAATTTGTGGAATACTTTTTTTTTTTCTTTTTATAATTATAACATTAAATAAAGTAACACGAAACACAAGATATAACAAACATAAACTCACCATAATATACATATGATTCTCTTTTAGTACAAACATAATTTACAACTACATGTATTTAATAAAATAGTAAAGATTTGACACAAAGCTAAAACATAATACTGCCCAAGTGCATCCCAGTAGATAACAAACCCTCCGATGAATCACCATCCGTCACCTCCAGAATAACCATCGAAAAGTGTGCATCTATGAGATCTCCCGAAGCATTTTGGGACACGAGTCCGTTGTCGACTTCTATTACTCAACTCACTAGGCGCGTGAAAAACTCCCCCGCCAATAGCGCCTAATGGTTAAAGGTAACTCTAAATGAAGATAAAGCATAGTAGTGAATATGACCTCCCGTCATACTCCCTACAAGGGAATCATCAATCGTCCCACATACGCCATCTTGTCCTTTCATGCATACGCCATGCCTCGGAACCTCCATGGAACTCCGGTCGCACGAACCCGAAGAATGGTGCCATTCAAGATCGCTCTTGACGTCGGTATGAAACCTCAAGAGGTGATCCTCCTCTACCTCAAAAGTAACACAAAATATCAAGAAAACATATAAGGTGAGACAATCTACACCATTTGGCAATAAAGAAAACGACAAGACAAACAATTATCACAACAAGTACATATATTAAGCAATATACAACAATAATACATAACACAATATCATGCATAATATATTAAAGCAATAAACCATATAATTTATCACAGATTATAATAAAAATAAGAATATGCGAGATAATGCATGAACATTAAAATGCGAGATGATGAATGATTGACTCGTTCCTACTCCATGGAGCTAAACACGGATATCGAGAGAATGATCCGAATAGAAACTAATAATACTTTATGGCTGCCCAACCAAGCTATTGCACTTGTCAACACGTCGTGTCTATAGCCCACGGTCCAAAACAACACAATCCAAACATCGTGTACCACGAGCATAGTACTTATTAATCTCCTCAAGATCTTGACTAAGAATAGTTCGTCAAGATCATTAGTGTGGAGCAACCCTTCGTCCGCATGTGGAGTTCTCCGCACACTAATGCCTCCAAGTTCATAAATGAACCACACTACGCTTATCACACCAAATACGGTGTAATTCGCCTCGTCAATCAATCACCAATTATAACCCAAATTGGCACAATACTTCTAAACATGAGCTAAAATTTCGAGAAATACCCCTATTATCCAAATTTTACCATATTTTACGAGAAATTACCAAAATACCCCTAGTCACCAAAAAACAAAGTATAGTACGTCCCACTGACAAGATACTACACTATAACATGTCTGGGTCCACCACTTTGGGCGACAAAAAACTTACTGATATTGTTCAATCGCGTAGGATTTTTATCGCGTTTTCACAATCTCGACGTTTTCACAAATGTTTTTAAATCAGCGTAAAGATATTTTGACGTTTTTAAACATCGTAAAATTATTTTTGAATCATTTTCTCAATCGCGTAGGATTTTTAATTCATTTTCTTAACCAGAATAGCTTAAATTTATCATTTTTAATATGTGTAAAACTATATCCAAGACTTTTAAAATACGTAATGTATTTTCCTTGTGTTCTAAATATAGTATGGAATCTTTTCATTTTATGTGTCTGTTTTTAATAAATTTTGGTGACATTTTGCCTATAAAATCAAGTATAAGGTATTTTTAATGTTTTCCTCTAAATATAGTTTATTTTATTTTTACCAATAATTTCACATTAAAATTTACTAACGCGCTTCAAAATTTATAGTATGAGCTCTACGTTAGTACTTTTCAAGTGTATGATTAATTTCTTACTTAAACTAAATTTCGCTAAGTTAAAATTCTAGGTAATTAATTCCTTTGATTTTCTCAATGATTCTTTGGAATCGATTTATGTTATAAAATAATTATCTAACCTATCTTAGTAAATAAAATGGCATGTTGGCCAAATCAAAGTAAAATGGCATTTGATTATACACTAAATGGCATTTTGGCCACAATTAACCTAAACCATTTTTAACTTTGATTATTGTACTTAAATTCCTTGAAAGTTATTTAGAAAATTCTTTGAGAACATTTTGGTTCTCTTTTTGGATGTAAGGTAGTGAGCCTCATAGTGTGTTCTTTGGAACACTCATGCATTTCGTACATGTTATTCACATCCTACTTAAATAAATACACAATTATAATTACATACAATTATGTAATCACATATAAAACACATACAATATATTTTAAGCCATAATCATGCATAGCAAAAATAATAAAAACTATAATCATGCATAGCAAATTAAAATCATAATTATTAAAGCATTTTAAACAATCGAAACAATAAAATCACAAATAAACCTTTAATCCTTATGGATTCTACACACAATCACAATCCATTTTCTCATCACCACTTAGGGTTGATGAGATTAAATCTCCCTCTTACCTCTTGTAGTCAAAACAATCGGTAAGATTCCTTCCTTTCCTCCAAATTTCGTGTGACCACCAATAAAATTCCTAAAATTCTCAAATAATTAGCAAATACACATACAATATACAAAATAGGAAAACCATGGAACAAACATGGTTAGAAAAATCAGAATTTAAATTTTGAACCATAGAAATCAAACTTACCCTTAAGGAAGTAAGCAAGAAGTGAGATTTTGAGCAAGTTAGAGTAGGAATTTGGGAAAAGTTTGTGAATGAAAGATGCTTAGAATGGTTTCAAGAAATGTGATGATCTAAAATTATGAGGGTCTTGGTGTGGTTGGATGAGGGCTGGCGAAATAGAGAGAGAAAATGGAAGAGAAATGTTTGCTTGAGCTTTTGATATTTTAGAGAGAGAAGTGAATAGCCAAAATGTGATAAAGATGAAAAACTAAAGTGAAGAGTAAATGAAGAGTGCAGCAGCCGTGAGTGGCCTTTAGGTGAGCTTGAGTGAGTGAATTTGCTTGGTAAAAATATCACAAATGTGTTCACACTAGTTAGCACATGGCCTAGTCATGTTGGATCCTTCTTGAACCTTGTAGAACCAAGCCCACTAAGCCTCCTTGCTGCCCAAAAACCGTGCTCACTTCCCCTCCATAATGTCTTAATTGTCCTCCAATTACACCTAATTATATGTTAGTTAATTAGGCAATTAGTTAGGTTAATTATCCTAACCATTCTTAATTAACATACTACTAATATAACTAATTAATTTAGTATATATTAACATATATTATAACCTTTAATTAATATTAATATATCTAATTAGTAGTTAGATTATAATTAATTCATAACTAAGCTAGTTCACTTAGTATGCTAATTAAGTAATTAGATTAGTTTAATTAATCTTAATTAGGTTACTAACCATTTTCAAGCCTACAATTGTTGACTAAATCCTAACCCTTGGTTCATCTTTAATTCCTAACCATTGATTAGATCTAGGGTAGATATCACTTGATCAAAAACCTATCATTCTAATCTCACCATTGATTAGATCAACGGCTTAGATTAAAGGCTTCATCATTAAGTCTTCATCCAATGGTTCAAATGAAAACACATGCTCCCTTAGGTGTCCAATTCCTATTGGTTTAGAAAGTCAAGCCTACCTTTGTTGACTTGCTCTCATTGGTTAGAAATTGTACCAGATCAAGATGATTGACTGTTTTTCCTACACGTGGTCCCACAAAGACATTTTTAAAGATCCGTGGTCAAACCAAAGCGATTTTTATCTTTAGACAAGAGGGTCTTGTAATATAAAATAATATTATAAAAATATAAAATTATTTTATTGCACGCTTAAACAAAAATTACGCTATTAATTTATATATCAATCAATTGGGTTTAGTAAGAGCTCAATTAATTAAAATAAGATTTATCGACGAGAAAATTTTTATTTTGAGCAAATCACATACAAAGAATAAGTACACTCAATGAGTCAAATTAAATTTACTGCTCACAGAATTCACAAAACAGTACAAATCGGGACTATATTGTAATTATCCCAAATGTTAGGGTGTTACATCGGGTCTCGGTAAGAGTTCGTATTCAAAAAAAAGAAGAGCAAAATGAATGAAAGTTTGTTACAAATGTGCGCGATGGAATTGTAATACGTGATGTCATTCTTTGGGAATAGTTTTCGTAAACAGAGAAGATAAAAATTTCTTCATTAAGAATGGACTTTCTTTTTTACCCTAATAGTTTTCTTGAAGTCTAAAAAAAATAATAATAATAAAATAAAATAAGTTTTTTTTTAATTTAAACTTTTCTAACAACAGCTAACTTACCCATATAAGAGCTATTATTACTTTTTCTATTCTCTTCCCTATTAAAACACTCTATTTTCTTCACTTTCCTACAACTCATAATTATTCAAAGAGAGTGTGAGTGTAGAAATGGAGGGAGCTTCTTCTTCAGTTCGTAGATTTACCAGTATCTGTGTATTTTGTGGAACTAGTTATGGGAAGGGTTTAGAGTTTGTAAACGCAGCAAGCACTATTAGTAGAACACTTACTGCGAGGAACATTCGTGTAGTATATGGGGGAGGTAGCATTAGGTTAATGAGGCTGTATCACTTTCTGCACATCTAAGAGGTGGTCAGGTTTTAGGTGCCATTCCTGAACCTTTAACTCGAAAGAACATCACTAGAAAGACAATTGGTCTGAAACTTCAAGTATCATCTATGCATGGACAAATGAGGACGATGCTTGAAAACTCTGATGCATTCATTGCTTTACCAGGTGGTTTTGGTACTTTGGAAGAAGTTTTTCAAATTACCTCTTGGGCCTAGCTGAACATCCACCGTAAACCCATAGGTTTTGTTGAATGTTAATAATTTCTTTGATAATTTGTTATCTTTTGTTAATCATGCTGTGGAACAGAACTTTATCACACATTCGGCAAGACGACTCCTTATATCTACTTCTACTGTTGATGAATTAATTGATAAATTATAAGCTTTTGTTTATGAACCTGAACTAGTAATATCTCAGATAGATTGGTCAAAAGGCAGTAGCAAGGGAGGCAGCAAGGAACAAGAGTGTGATTTGGCACTTAATCTATAACTTTCTTTTATCTTTGGTTTTATTTATCGTACTTTGTTTCTGTTTTAATTTGTGTAAGATTTTTCTTTTCAGTAATTGTAGCAATAGGTAATATCTTCTATCCTTTACCTATATATGTTTTGACATTAAGGACTAGTACGCGTAAAATATACTAAGAGCAAGTGCACTCTATCGCCAAGTAATATAGGACTTGAGTCCCAATTATCGATCCCACGAGGAATAAATCGTAATTACTAGATTCGTTAAACTCTTTGTTATCTAGATAATTGAAAGTGTATGAATAAATTCAAAATAAAATTAAAGTAAATAAATAAAGAAAAGCAATGAGTAATCAAATAAAGAATAGATAATAAATGAGAAAGAGACTAGGGCGCAAGGTTCACTTGAATCCAATTATTCAGATTTTCTTTCAATTATGATGTAAGGTATTCTTTTGCCAATATTCTCTTACCTCCTATTGAATGCCAATGGTCATGGATGAAACAATATTCTATTCCTAAATTAAATCACCTATTTGGTCATTTAGTTGAATTAATTAGGAATGTATTAAGCTTCAATTCAAGAGATGAATTAACATACCTGCCAATTCCATTGGTAGGAAAAATTGATGTTAGGTCATTCACCAATTTAATCCTAGGCTTACCATATAGATCTATTCATTGAATGCAGATGGTCACCGGTCAAACAATGAATTAACACATGCCAAAAATGATTAGGTTATGACAAGAATGCAAGCAATATGATAAACCCTAAGAAATTACCTTAATCAAATTAGAAATCAAACCTAAATAATTAGGAAAACAAGATCCCCTATAGCCCTAGCTATGGGTTTAGCTACTCATGTTCAATAAAAACAAACTTATATCAGAATACAAACTCATAGAAAGAAAACCCAAAGAAAAGGGGAAACTAAAAAGAAAGAGAAATCAAAACCTCTTTAACGGAGATTATGATCTCTAAGCCATGAAGAATCGATTCCTCCTTCAAGCCTTCCTCCAAGGTCTGTTGTCACAAAACAACTCTCTCAGGATTAGGGATTTTTTATGTAATGTGCTCAATGTGTTGAATTTGGCGTAACTTTCCCATTTTATTGAAATTCACGTCTGCTGTTACGCTCCTAGCGCCTAGGCGCCCAGTTCTGAGCGCTCAAGCGCTCAGCCACTTAAACCAAAATGTGCGTTGCTGCATGCTGCGCACTCAGGTGCTCATTCTCAGCGCTTAGGTGCTGAATCACTAATTCACCGTTGCTGCATAGGGTCTGGGAGCTCAGGCGCCCCAATACCAGCGCTTAGGCGCTGGTCACTGTTGCAAAACTCTTCTTTTTCTTGCTCCTTTGCATATTCAATCTTCTCCCTGTACAATTACCTGACAAAAACACACAAAATACTTAATAAAAACACAATTAAACAATACTAAAAATATAACAAAACTAACAAACAAAATTCATTAAAAATAAATGAAAGGAATATGAAAAACTAAGGAATTGAACCGTAAAAATAGGACATGTTGACGGTTCATCAACTCCCCCACGCTTGAGCTTGCTTGTCCTCAAGCAAAGAATAGGAGTCAACAACAAGATCAAACTCAATATCAAGAAACATGAATCAAAGGAAAATTCAACAATTAAAAAAAATTTCAATTCAGCAATCAAATCTAATCAAGTAAGATCATTTAGCACTTAAACAATTAAAGGCTTGAGTTTAACTTGCAACTGTTCTCTTCATCAAACATCTGAGATCACTCAACTTTCCATCGCTTAAGTGTTTAAAGGACAAAGAGATCACTTAAATTTCTCTTGAAAAATGCAATACCATAAGCTTGCTTATCAATCTCATCTCCACTTTCAAGTTCACATACAACACAAGAATCAAAAGGACTTTCCTTTGGTTGTAACAGGGCCAAGGGTAAAATGGAAGGTAAAAAGAAAGGATAAAATAGGGTAAAGAATGCTCATGAATAAATCAATACAAAGTAGAATCAGGCTGAAAAGATGACAGATAGAGCATGATGCACAAGAATATAACAACTTCTCACTTTCAACCCAATATTTTCATTATTTTTTACCAACAATTATTTTCTTTTCTTCTTTTTCATTTTTTTCCTCTTTTTTTTCTTTTCATTTTCAAACTTTTCTTCTTTTTTTTTTCTTTTTTTCAACCCTTGAAGACAAAAGCAACCTTTCAAGACTTTTCAATTAATACATCAATTACTCCAAAGAATTCAACCTGATTATTCAATTGGGTATTCAAAGAAATCAATTTCAGGCTCAAATAGGACAACTAAGAGGTTATTTAATCAATGCAACTCTGGAAGTCATGAAAGAATTAAGCCTAATTGCCTTAATCATATTTAAGTATGCATGTGAATCATTAAAGCCTCAACAAGATATCAAAACAAGTTCTAGCGCACATCAATCAAGAGAAAACTCACTCCAGAAGAAAAAAATCCAATCATTAAGGCTAAAAACTCACTTTCTGGCTAGAGTTAATAAAGAGAACAAAAGCAAGCATACATGACTAATTTCTAACTAAAGATGCTAAATTTTACTTTACTTTAATGAAAAAGATTGCTTCACACATTATCAGCTCATGATCAATGGAATCCCCTTTAAAACATATCTTCATCAGCTCAGAATAAATCAAGAAATTAACACCCAATTCCAGCTTAATTACTAACATTACTCAAGTGCTTCAACAAATTTTTTTTTTGACAAAAATTGTAAAAGTACCCCTCACACTTAAGATAAACATTGTCCTTAATGTGAAAGAAAAAGAAATAAAGGGGGTAAAGAAAAGAACAACACAACCTGATGAAAAATGATACAATGCCAGGCAAAGGAGAAGCACAAGAGTCAGCGCAGCAACAGAATCTGAAAAATAAAATCCCAAAATATATGAGTAGAATCTAAAAGAAAAATAAAAAATAACAAAAACAACTAAAATAAAATAAAAGAAGAAGAAACACAAGTTGCCTCCTGTGAAGTGCTTATTTAACGTCATTAGCTCAACGTTGCCTTTTTAGATAAATCAGGGTGGCTTAAAGCAAGAGAAATAGGAGGACTCCTTCTTCTTTTCAAAATAATTCTTCCTCCCTTCAACAATGGCTTTGGGACTGCTTCCAACAGAATTGTGAACTTGGTAAGAGCTTGACTGTCCCAATTGCGCCTTGACTTCACTAGGCCATGGTGGTTGCACTCGATTAACAGATAAAGGACCAACCTGTGAAGAAGCATGGATTTTAGGAGGACCTTTATCCATTTCAGCAGCTTGACTTTCCAACAGATCAACATCAATACTGTATGATGGTGGGGGGTCTTTGACAGCTAAGGTTTCCTGCTTCTTAGCTTGAACAAAATTAATAGGAGCATGGAGATTTGACATTGGGGAAGATTTAGCTTTCCTAAAGACATTAATAATCACATGATCTCCATCCACTCTCAAAATGAGCTCACCCCGAGGTACATCAATCACAGCTCCAAAAGTGGCCAAAAATGGTCTTCCAAGAATGAGAGGAATATCAGCATCCTCTTCTATATCCAGCACCACAAAAATCAACTGGGAAAATGTATCTATCCACCTTCACCAAAACATCCTCCACCACACCACATGGGTAAGTGAAGGATCTATTAGCCAACTGTACTGAAATGTTGGTGGGCTTCGGTTCCTGCATTCCCAATTTCTTAAAAACAGAGAAAGGCATCGAATTAATACTAGCACCCAAATCACATAATGCTTTATCAAAATAAGAGTTACTAATAGTGCAAGGAATAGTAAAACTCCTGGATCTTTCAATTTTGGGGGTAACTTCTTTAAAAGAATGGCAGAACACTCCTCAATAAGACATACAATCTCAAATTCCTCAAGCTTGTATTTCTTTGTAAGTATTTCCTTTAGAAACTTTGCATACTTGGGCATTTGAGATATGGCTTCAACAAACGGAATATTAATTTATAATTTCTTAAATATCTCCAAGAATTTGGCAAATTGCTGATCTGGATGATTTTTCTTAAGCCTCTGAGGGAATGGGATCTTGGCATATGGGAATGGTTCATAAACTGCGCTCTGCTCATGATCCTTCTTCACTCTCTGCCACTTTGGTGCTTTCTTCTCAACCTCTCTTTCTTGATTGTCATCTTCAGTAAGGACATCTTTAGTTGCCTTCTTATCATCATGCACTGACTTAATAAGAGTATCTCCAAGCTTTGGTATTTCCTTCTTTTGAGACGATTCCTCAAGTTCCTTACCACTTCTAAGGAAAATTGCATAAGCCTGTTCCCTTGGATTAGTCTCAGCAGTGCTAGGCAATGTCCCCGGTGCCTTCGCTGTCATCAATGTAGTCAGCTGATTGATCTGAGTCTCCATGTTCTTCATTCTGGCATCAGAATTTTGCATGTACTTCATAATCAGATCTTCAAAACTCGACTTCTCGGTAGGTGCTTAGAAACCAAGAGGTGGTGGTGGAACTCTCTGCTGATAGCCCTATTGATTTCCCCATTTAAAATTTGGGTGGTCCCTCTAACCAGGATTGTACGTATTTGAATATGGATTGTACTGCTGTAGGTTGGAATTACTAACAAAATTTGTTACTTCAAGCTCGGGGGCAAAAGGACTACCAACTTGATAATTTGCACTTGTATAACCCTGTCCTCCACATGCCTCACAAATGATTGGTGGGACTACATTATTTGTTACCATCAGAGTCTCCACCTACTTCGTCAAAGCTTCCAATTGACTCAGAATTACTATAGAAGAATCAATAACATGTACACCTGCTTATTTCTTAGGAGCCTGGCGCTCATTCTACCACTGATAATTGTTCAGCGCCATTTTTTCAATCAATGCTTGGCTCTCAGTAGGTGTTTTCCTCCATATGGTACCTCCCGTAGCAGCATCAATGAGTGAACGATTTGTAGGCGACAAACCATTGTAAAAAGTCTGAACCTGCTGCCATATAAGAAATCCATGATGTGGACACCTCCTCAACAACTCCTGAAAGCGCTCCCAAGCTTCATAAAGAGTGTCTATTTCAAACTGCACAAAAGAAGATATATCATTCCTTAACTTAGCAAATTTAGAAGGAGGAAAATATTTAGCCAAAAATTATTGTATCAACTGATCCCATGTAGTGATGGAACCCCTCGGCAGTGACGTTAACCATTGGCTTGCTCTGTCCCTAAGAGAGAAAGGAAAGAGTCGTAATCGGATTGCATCATCTGTCACACTATTGTACTTAATAGTATCACACAACTGCAAGAACCTAGCCAAATGCTGATTAGGATCATTTAAAGGCAATCCACCAAACTGAACTGAATTCTGAATCATAGAGATCAATGCTGGTTTGATCTCAAAATTATTAGCCGCCACAGTTGATCTTATTATACTCCCTCCATACCTGATAGCAGTGGGCATAGAGTACTCAAGTATAGTTCGCTCTGCTGGGGTAGCTCTTTCTTCATGGTTTGGCTGAATAACTGGTTGTCTCTCCATCCTATTTATGTCTTCTGCCACATCTGCAATAAAAATCTATTTCTTTAACCTGTGAGCTATTTTCTCAATTTCTGGATCAAAAGTCAAATCAGGACACTAAGATCGAGTGAGCATAAACAAAAAAAATAAGAAGAGAATAATTAATTAAAAATAAAATAAAATAAAATAAGAATAAGAATAAGAAATAAAAATAAAAATAAATAAATAATAAAATGGCGTCTAAATTAACTAGAGTTTTTCGCTTCTAATATTACAAACTTATTTCCCGGCAACGGCACCAAAAACTTGGTATGCATAAAATACACTAAGAGCAAGTGCACTTTATCACCAAGTAATATAGGACTTGAGTCCCAATTATCGATCCCACGAGGAATAAATGGTAATTACTAGATTCGCTAAACTCTTTGTTATCCAGACAATCGAAAGTGTATGAATAAATTCAAAATAAAATTAAAGTAAACAAATAAAGAAAAACAAAATGCAATCAAAAAAAGAATAGATAATCAATGAGAAAGAGACTAGGGCGCAAGGTTCACTTGAATCCAATTATTTAGATTTTCTTTCAATTATGATGTAAGGTATTCTTTTGCTAATATTCTCTTACCTGCTGTTGAATCCCAATGGTCATGGATGAAACAATATTCTATTCCTACATTAAATCACCTATTTGGTCATTTAGTTGAATTAATTAAGAATGCATTAAGCTTCAATTCAAGAGATGAATTAACATACCTGTCAATTCCATTGGTAGGAAAAATTGATGTTTGGTTATTCACCAATCTAATCCTAGGCTTACCATATAGATCCACTCATTGAATGCGGATGGTCATCGGTCAAACAATGAATTAACACATGCCAAAAGTGATCAGTTTATGACAAGAATGCAAGCAATATGATAAACCCTAAGAAATTACCTTAATCAAATTAGAAATCAAACCCAAATAATTAGGAAAACAAGATCTCCCATAGCCTTAGCTACTCATGTTCAATAAAAATAAACTTATATCAAAATACAAACCCATATAAAGAAAACCCAAAGAAAAGAGGAAACTAAAAAGAAAGAGAAATCAAAACCCCTTTAATGGAGATTATGATCTCTAAGCCTTCAAGAATCGATTCCTCCTTCAAGCCTTCCTCCAAGGTCTGCTGCTGCAAAATAACTCTCTCAGGATTAGGGATTTTCTATGTAATGTGCTCAATGTGTTGAATTTGGCGTAACTTTCCCATTTTATTGAAATTCAGGTCTACTGTTACGCTCTCAATGCCTAGGCGCCCAGTTTTGAGCGCTCAGCCACTTAAACCAGAATGCGCACTGCTGCATGTTAAGCACTCAGGCACTCCCTCTCAGCGCTCAGACACTAAATCACTAATTCACCGTTGCTGCATATGCTCTGGGCACTCAGGCACCCCAACACCAGCGCTTAGGCGCTGGTCACTATTGCAAAACTCTTCTTTTTCTTGCTCCTTTGCACATTCAATCTTCTCCCCGTACAATTACCTGACAAAAACACACAAAACACTTAATAAAAAAAATTAAACAATACTAAAAATATAACAAAACTAACAAACAAAATTCATTAAAAATAAATAAATGAAATATGAAAAACTAAGGAATTGAACCATAAAAATAGGACATGTTGACGGCTCATCAAGGACAATGTTGTGATTTAGTTGGGGGGAAGGATGGTTGTGAAAAAAAAACCTAAAAAAAATAAAAAAATAAGAAATGTGTTTATTAATATGTTTATTGTATTTATATGTTTGTCAGTAATTTATTAACAAAAAAAGTAATTAGGAATGGCAGAGTAATGAGTAAATTATTTACTCCTGAGACGCATCAAAATTGGTGGCAGAGTAAAGAGTAATTAGGTAGACAATTAGTTTATGTAGAAGTAGCAATTCAAATTCAGGAAAATTTGCATAATTGAGTAAATTGTCTTCTTTCGTAAAAATGACATGCTTGGTTATGGATATTGAATTGGTGGACTGAGAATGATAGAATTATGCCTTGTGAGATTTTGAGCCTATTGATGAATGGATTGAATGTTTGTATCATTCTGTTCTTTTTTATGTGAATTTCACTCATGGAATTGTTAATCTAGAGCTTGCTTTGATTCTTTTTTAGACTATATTTTCATATGCATACTAAATATGATTGAAATATTTTTCTTGAAATAACTACTTTAAACAAATAGCCAAGAATGACTGATGCATAAATAGGCAGCCTTGCTCAGCAGCATATTGTCTTAATATGATATCAAGCACTCTTATGGCTTCTTGAAAATTCTCTAATTCCTGCCAACATAAAGCATTGGAAATGACCTGTTTCTCCTTGCTTAACCCCTTTGAGCTTATTTGATCATTCTTTATTTTGAACTAATTATGTGCCTTAAATGAAAAATCATGTTCTTACTCGGCCTTAGGGAATAAGAGAACATTAGCTTTGTCATTAGATGAGTTCTTGAACAAGTGTGGGGGTGTATGTGCAGAATGGTTAAAAAAAATATTTACTTAAAAAAATGTATATTTTATGTTCTTCAAAAAAAATCAAAAATCAAAAATTTAAAAAAATGTGTAAATAAAGGCCAATAAGGCAATAAAGGAAATGAAAAGAATATGTAAGGGAAATTTGTATTAGGTGGAGTTGGGATGAACTTTTATACTTGTTAATTGAACTCAGCTTTCATTCTTTTTTATTCTCTTTGGTATTTAACTTGTCATATTCATATTACATTCTCCTTTACCTTGACCTCATTACAACCTTGAATAAAGTCCTTATGATTTGTGTGTACATGTGTTCTGAATAGTGGAGAAGTAGAAGATAAGCAAACTTATGGTAGTGCAATTTTCATGCGTTGAATTAAGTGAAATATCTACCTTTTAAACACTTGAGGGATTGAGAGTGAATCTTGTGAAGATCTATCATTCTTGACTCATGCTTTTTAATTGAAGTTTCCTTGCTTGTTAGTCTAAGATGTGAAGAAACGTTACCTCATAAATGTTTTAATCCCTAGAATGATTGGTTGCTCTTCATTCTTAAATATTATTAGAAATTGAGTCTTTTAGAATTTTTAACTTTTGAGTGTGTGTTATTTTTCCTTGTTCTTTAGTTTTGCTCTTATGTGTTTTGCCCAGGAGTGCAAAAAGCTAAGTGTGGAGGAATTTGATAATCATATATTTTATACATTAATAAACCCTCATTTTTAGTCATTTATACTCTCCATGTACTTAATTGATTAAGTTTGGTTATGTTCTATAAGTTTGGAGTCAAATTGGACTTAATTGATTTTTTCAGCATGATTTAAGTCTTACACTATTTCTGTATTTTTACCATATCTTGAGTTCTAGCTGTCTAACAATTATGTATTTTACCTTTTTGGAAAGATAAGAGAGAGCTCTATAAATTTCATGAGATCTCTTGGTCAAAGTCGGACATCTAGGAGAACTAATTGGGCTTGGAAGTCAGAATATGAGTTTTGTAATTGGAACCTGAATAGTGTACAGTAATTAGAGCATAACTCAGTCTGTAAGATCTGGATTAGACTAAAATTTTGGTATCTGTAAGTTAAGACTCATATCTATAACTTTCATGAGAACACAAGACTCAATTTGGACTCCTTAGAGGTCATATTGGGCTTAGAAGTCAGAACAAAGGAGCTGTAACTAAGCCTGAATACTGTGCAGTAATTGGGCCATATCTCGGGCTGTACTGGCCTTTTGAGGTGATGCTAGCTGCATTTGAAATCTAATATCCAAGCCTAC
The DNA here is from genome assembly GCA_029884595.1 of Ormosia semicastrata. Taxonomy (NCBI): domain Eukaryota; kingdom Viridiplantae; phylum Streptophyta; class Magnoliopsida; order Fabales; family Fabaceae; genus Ormosia; species Ormosia semicastrata. The sequence continues at coordinate 7,345,475 of JAQQTO010000047.1, forward strand.
AACTTTCATGAAGATTACATTTCAATATTTTAACGTATTCAATGACTTCAAAACTGAATGATTTCGGAGACAAAGAATCTCCATAATTTTTCACTCATCAAAAGTTATTTGGCATTTTCCACTCATCCACTCACTCATGAATCAGCCCCCTTGTCATTTTGTATCCCTAATCCTTTATAAAAGGGAGCCTTGGCTGATCATTTGGGGAGTCTTGGTGTTAGATATTAAGATCATACTATTTTGTTATTTGATTATCTTGTTGTAGTTTTCTTTTGTTCTAAATTAAAGTTATGTTCTTCTTCTTCTTCTTCTCTCTTTCTTTCTTCTTGTCTATGAGTAACTAATTTTCATTTTACTTGGGTGAAAGAGTAAAGCTTTTGGTAATAAGTTAAGGTTATATTAATTTTTTTTTTGTGCTTAAATGATATATTTTCAAGTGATCATTATACGTGCTGTATTTTGTTTTCAATCAATTTAGAAACCTTCCTTGTAAAGTGAAGATCTTGATTCATTGTAGACAAGAGGTTGGCACAATGAATGCTTGAGCCCAATTATAAGTGGTGGTGTTAATAAATGATTAAAGGAATCATAATATAATTACGTATATAATTTTTAATAAACTTTAAATGTTATATTTTCTGATTGGAACCTCAATTATGTGTGAATTTTAATTAAGTTATCAAAAGAATTAATTTTGTCCTTAATTTATTTACCAAGAGTGGATCTCCTAACCCAAGTAAGTTTTTTTATTTGTGACTAAGTTTTATCACTTTTATTGTTGTGACAAAATATTTACTTTACGTCAAAGAATTTTTCTTGATCAATTCCCTGTTGATCAACCTCGGACTCTTGAGAATTTATTACTTAAAACAACTTGCACTCGGGTTTACAACTTTTAATCTGCATCAAAAACTATTAAATCATTGGTTAAATCTGAGACAGGAAAATCCAACACCCTTACACAATCATATGAAATGAAAGAATGAGATGCTCCAGAGTCATACAATACAATTAATAGTGTATCTTTAATTATGCACTTACCCTGTATCAGATAAGAGGAGTGAGTTGCTTCCTTGCCACTTAGAGTAAATACCCTTCCTCTGGTTTGGGGCCTGGGATTTGTGATTACCATGCGGCAATGAAGATGAGTTTTGATAATAACAAACATGGAAATGATGAGAAGACCGAGTCCAAGATCATTAAGATTAGCTTTAGGACTTAGGATCTCTCTTGTACAGAGCTTTTATAGGATATCTCAGTGTTTGACTCAAAAGATCTAAGAACATGTTTTTCTACAAACTAAATTAAAGTTTTAAAATGGCTTTGAAAATCAAAGAGTTTGTAGAATTTCAGAAATCACCTAAACTGTTTTCTAAAAGTGCTTCTAAATGACTTGAAACAGAGGTATTCGAATAACCCTGAAAGTATTCAAATACACTCCTTCTAAAATGCTTTTAAAACGTGTTTCAAACAGTGGTATTCGAATACACTTTTGAGGTATTCGAATAACCTGCTAATGAACTGTTTTATGAGAAAATGAAAACAGTGGTATTCAAATACACCCTTGTAGTATTCGAATAACCTGCTTCTAAACTGTTCTTTATGAGAACTAAAAACAGTGGTATTCGAATACTCCATGATGGTATTCGAATAACCCACGAAATTTTATTTTGCTTTTTGAATTCATACATAAACGCGTTTGCATTTATTATTATATTAATTTCTTCTAACAGTCTTTTCTTATCAAAGCTCTATAAATAGAGACATTGAGTCTCTTCTAAAATACACTGAATTTCTGAAATCATTTTGCTTGTGCTAAAACGCTATTTACAAAATTCTCTCTTTTTTTCTGTGTTCTTTTGGCAAAATTCTGAGATATTCTTAGAGAGCTCTATAGTGCTTCAATTTGTATAATTTGCTTTGAGTGAGAGTTTCTCTTCATCTACTTTTTGCTATTCTGTATCGAGGGTGAGGTATCCCTTAAGGTTTGTATAAGGGTGAGGTATCCCTGTAGGCTGAGACTTTAGCACAAGGGTAGAGTTTCCCTTTGTGTGAAAAGTGCTCTTTTGTGTAATGGTTGCAAGCACCTATTGAAGCTTGTATACATAGTGAAAAATCTTGACTTTCGAGGACTGGACGTAGACCACAAGTGGGTTAGTGGTCGAACCAGGATAAATACTGTGCCTGCTTCTCTCTTCTTAATCTCTTTATTTTATGCAATTTTAATTTACTGCACATTTATTTTCCACTATTCTTATTGTTTCTTTTCTTCTTCTCGTTCCTTCTGTGCATTTATTTATTAAGTTTTAATATTTGTATTTTATTGCGAAAAATTTTATACTCAATTCACCCTCTTCTTGAGTACTGGAAGCCACTTGGTAATAAGTGGTATCAAAGCTAGACTCTTGTATAAAGAGCTTAGCAGCTTCAAGAGAACATGGCTTCTTTAAATGGTTTTTCAGAAGGATCTTCCATAAATCGACCACATTTTTTCAATGAGGATGGTTATGCATATTGGAAGGAAAGGATGAAAATCTTCATCGAAGCTATTGATTTAGATGTGTGGGACGCTGTCGAAAATGACACTTTTATACCTACACATGAGGTCGATGGCGTAAGGACCGAAACACCAAGAAATAAATGGTCTGATGAAGACAAAAGAAAAGTTCAACATCATTTGAAAGCAAAAAATATTATTACTACTACTTTGGGATATGATGAGTTTTTTAGAATTTCAAATTGTAAAATTGCTAAAGAAATGTGGGACACTTTGCAAGTTATCCATGAGGGTACCAGTGAAGTAAAGAGGTCGAGAATCAATTCTCTAACTCGTGAATATGAATTATTCAGAATGAACCAAGGAGAGAGCATTCAATAAATACAAAAGAGGTTCACCCACATAGTTAATCATCTTGCATCTTTAGGTAAAAGTTTTTTTAACGAAGATTTGATTAACAAAGTATTGAGATGTCTTAGCAGGATTTGGCAACCCAAGGTAACAGTTATATCAGAATCGAGGGATTTATCGACAATCACTCTAGCTACCCTCTTTGGAAAACTTCATGAGCATGAACTAGAACTGAGCAGATTACGTCAAAGCGAAGAAAACGATAAAAAGAAAAAAGGGGATAACGCTCAAAGCCACTTCCTCATCAATCGACAATGATGATGAAGAAAATGAAGAAGGCTCAGAGAACATCGAGGTAAACGAAGAAAATCTTAGTTTGTTAGTTAACAAATTTAGTAAATTTCTCAGGAAAAAGGGAATGCAAAGAAGACCTCCCTTCCCTCCGAAGAAGACTCATTACAAAGGCGAAGGAGCTTCATCAACTCCAACTTGCTATGAATGTGGCAAACATGGTCACATGAAAATGGAGTCCCCAGTTTACTAAAAGAAGAAGGAGAAATTTGAAAAGAAGCCCTTTAAGGAAAGAAAAAGAAGAAAAGCCTATATAGCATGGGATGAAAACGACATGGATTTAACTGGCAGCTCAGATAGCGAGGAAGCTCAACTATGTCTCATGGCCAAAGGAGAAGAAGAAGAAGAAAGTGAAAATGAGGTGTGCTTGAAAGCCAGGAGTTCAAATTGGTATCTCGATAGCGGCTGCTCCAAGCATATGACTGGGGATGACTCGAAATTCACCATGCTTATTCCCAAGAATCATGGACACGTTATTTATGGTGATAACAACAAAGGAAAAATTCTTGAAATCGGCAAAGTCGGTAAGAACCCTAACTCCTCTATTGAAAATGTGTTGCTTGTTGAAGGCTTGAAACATAACTTGCTTAGTATTAGCTAATTATGTGATAAAGGAAATAGAGTAATATTTAATTCAAATTATTGCATAATTGAAGATAAAAAATGATAAGCATGTTAAATTCATTGGTCATAGAGTAAACAACATCTATATGATTAGTCTTGATGATATATCTTCAAATGATGCGAAATACCTTTTAAGTAAGAATGATGATTCATGGTTATGGCATAGGAGAATTGCACACATTCACATGGATCACTTAAAGAAGTTGGTCTCTAGAGAGCTAGTAATTGGACTACCCAAACTTAATTTTGTAAAAGATAAATTATGTAATGCATGTCAAAAGGGTAAACAAATAAAGGTCTCTTTTAAAACAAAAAATATAGTTTCAACTACTAGACTTTTACAACTTTTGCACATGGATCTATTTGAACCTTCTAGGACTATGAGCTTTGGTGGGAATTACTATGCTTTAGTGATTGTGGATGATTTTTCTAGGTTTACATGGACTTTATTTCTTACAAATAAAAATGATGCATTTCTAGCTTTTAAAAGACTTGTCAAAGTTATTCAAAATGAAAAAGGTTTTCAAATCTCTTCTATAAGAAGTGATCATGGTAGCGAATTTGAAAATAATGTTTTTTAAAATTATTGTGATGAACATGACATTAATCATAATTTCTCTGCCCTTAGAACTCCACAACAAAATGGAGTTGTAGAAAGAAAAAAATCGTTCTTTAGAAGAAACGGCGAGAACTATGTTTAATGAGGCTGCTTTTCCTAAGTACTTTTGGGCGAATGCTATAAGTACAGCTTGTTATGTAATGAACAGGGCCCTTATAAGGCCTATTTTAAAGAAAACCCCATATGAGTTGTATAGGGGAAGAAAGCCAAATGTCTCACATTTTCATGTTTTTGGATGTAAATGTTTTGTTTTAAATAATGGAAAAGATAACGTAGGCAAGTTTGATGCTAAGTCTGATGAAGGTATATTTCTTGGTTATTTAAATCATAGTAAAGCTTTTTGTATATATAATAAAAGAACTATGACTATTGAAGAATCTATACATGTTGCATTTGATGAAACTGACCCAAATGGATTGAGAAAGGATCTTGTTATTAATGATGTTGCAGAAGTTTTGACAGAAACACATTTGGATAGCAAGGAAAAAGAAATCAAGGAGCAAGAGGATAAACAAAGACAAGAAGATTCACAAGCTTTGGAACTTCCCAAAGAATGGCGAACTTCAAAATATCATTCCCTTGATCAGATTATCGGTGATGTATCTAAAGGTGTACGTCCTCGTAATTCTCTTAGAAATGCTTGTAATCACTTAGCTTTTGTTTCTCAAATTGAACCTAAGGATTTAATTGAAGCTTTTGATTATGAACATTGGATCTTAGCTATGCATGAGGAATTAAATCAATTTAAAAGAAATCAAGTTTGGGAATTAGTTGCTAAGCCTAATGATCACCCTATAATTGGCACTAAATGGGTTTTTAGAAACAAACTTGATGAAAATGGGTTAATAACTAGAAACAAAGCTAGACTGGTCGCTAAAGGTTATAATCAAGAAGAAGGAATAGATTATGAAGAAACCTATGCACCGGTAGCTAGATTAGAAGCTATTAGAATGTTACTTGCTTATGCTTGCATCATGGATTTCAAATTATATCAAATGGATGTTAAAAGTGCTTTTCTAAATGGCTTTATTCAAGAGGAGGTATTCTTTGAACAACCTCCAAGTTTTGAAAATCATGAACTACCCAACCATGTTTTTAAACTTAAAAAGGCTTTATATGGATTAAAGCAAGCTCCTAGAGCTTGGTATGAAAGGTTGAGTAAGTTCCTTTTAGAAAATGGTTTTTCAAGAGGAAAAGTTGATACTACTATTTTCATTAAAAATAAAAAGCATGATATTCTTCTTGTGTAAGTATATGTGGATGATATCATTTTTTGTGCTACTAATGAATCCCTGTGCAAGGAATTTGCTAAGACAATGCAGAATGAATTTGAAATGTCAATGATGGGAGAGCTAAATTTCTTCCTCGGACTTCAAATCAAACAAACGAAGGAAGGGACATTCATAAGTCAAACCAAATACTGCAAGGATTTGCTCAAGAGATTCAATATGGAAAACGCTAAACATATGGCCACTCCAATGGGCACTTCTTGCTATTTGGACAAAGATGAATGAGGTAAATCAGTAGAAATAACGAAATACAAAGGTATGATTAGATCTCTCCTTTATCTTACTACTAGTAGGCTAAATATTATGTTTAGTGTATGCATGTGTGCTAGATATCAGGTAAACCCTAAGGAATCTCATTTAAGTGTTGTTAAATGAATAATGAAATACCTAGTAGGCACTTCACAAATGGGCTTGTGGTACCCTAAGGGTGCTTCATGCAGCCTAATAGGCTATTCCGACTCTGATTTTGCTGGATGCAAATTGGATAGAAAGAGTACTAGTAGGACATGCCACTTGCTTAGTAGTTCTTTAGTTTCTTGACATAGCAAGAAACAAAATAGTGTGGCTTTGTCTACCGCTAAGGCTGAATATGTTGCAGCCGGGAGTTGTTGTGCTCAAATCCTATGGATGAAGCAATAACTTTTAGACTACGGTCTTCAGCTTGATCATATCCCGATAAGATGTGATAACACTAGTGCAATAAATATCTCTAAGAATCTCATTCTACATTCCAGAACAAAGCATATAGAGATAAGACATCACTTTATCAGAGATCATGTACAGAAAGGGGATTGCATTCTTGAGTTTGTTGAAACATCTAAGCAACTTGTAGATATTTTCACTAAACCCCTAGCAAAAGAAGCATTCTTTTACATTAGAGGAGAATTGGGCATAATTGATCAATCCAACATATAATTGCTTGTTATTTGCTTAAATATGATTTCAATCTTTCTTGAATTATTACTGACTTGAGCGTCGGAGTTATCCCGAAATCTATTTTGCAGGTACTCCATCAAAAGGTAAGCTTTCGTCTCTCAAAATGCATTTTCTGGACATAATATATATGATTTCTTGTTTAAGTTATTCGAATACCTCCCTATGGTATTCGAATACCATTGCTTTTATACGTGTAAATTTATGGTTTTCTGATAGGGCTATTCGAATAGACCTATGGCTATTCGAATACCATACATCAGTACAGTATTTCTATAAGCTGGTGTATTCGAATAACTAAGTAGTCATTCGAATAACCTGAGGCTTATCAATATCAGTGTTTCTCACTTGACTCTAGAGTATTCGAATACCTTGGAGGCTATTCGAATACTTGTTCTTATCTTGCCTTCTCCTTTTTGTATGGGTATTCGAATACCATAGACTGGCAGCCAAGCCAATTTGGCCATGTATTCGAATACCTGGGAAGGTATTCGAATGCCCTCTATCTGAAAGGTGCGTCCTTTGGTTTTTCCCAACCATTCTATTCGAATACATCTCATAGTATTCGAATAGATTTTGGGTATTCTTTATATACCCCATTCGTATCCGAATGGGCCTCTCTCGTTTTCTCTCCATTTTCAAAACCCTCTGGTTTCCCTCTTTTCTCCATAAACCCCTTTCTTTCTTTCTCTCGTATGTCATCTTCATTCCCTCTCTCCTTTTCGTCACTTTCCTCTATCTATGGCTTCATCTTCTCACCCAAAGCGTCCTCGCACGAAGATGGCTCCATGTAACAACCTGTTGGACCTTCGAAGGCTTTCCTCTAATGAACAACAGCTTGGGCGCTTTATTACACACTTTCGGGAGCGCAACCTAGTGCAACCGAAGTACCTTGACTTGGGGCTCTTCGAAAGAGAAGGTGGTTTTGACTTTCTAAACTGGCTAAACCACCAAGTTGTTCTTCATTTCTGCTCTTACTCAGCCGTTCTATATCTCGACCTGGTCAAAATGTTCTATTGCAACCTGAAGATTGAAGGTCTGGAGCTGCACTCTAGTGTCTGCGACCAAAACATTGTGATCATATCCAACGATTAGGTTCAGATGTTTGGCTTGCAGTCAGCTGGCCACAACATTGACGAAGACTTGCTTCTCAAGCTCTTCAACAAAAACAGAGCAATTGAAGATGTTCTAAGACCTGGGTTAGCATTACCTTTGACTCAAAAGGGAGTCAAAGGAGGCATGATGAAGAGCCAGGACAGGCTCCTACATTATGCTTATACCCACATCCTAGCTCCTAGAGGTGGGAACTAGGCCTACCTGAGCGAAGATGATGTGTTCATGCTGTGGATTTTAAAGCAAGGACATCAGATTAACTAGCCCGTCTTCATTATGAAGCATATGATGAGGGCAAAAGATAAAGAGCGGTCTGAGCTTTCCTATGGAGTGATCATTACTGCCTTCCTAAGCAAGTATCCTCATATTCTGGAAACCGAGCGAGTGACTTCGCTAACCCATCATCACGTGTTTGGGTCCTTTACCTTCAACAAAATAAAGATGATCAAGACCGATGAAGGCTAGGTGTTCCCAATTGAAGTTGATGATGATGAGGACGACCCTTAAGGCGATCCTGCTGCCCTTGCTGCTACTGCTGATATCCTTGCTCCTGCTCCTGTCACAAATGAGCAAATCTTGGCTTCTCTGTTGGATAACAGAGCTTACATGGAGAACACCTTCACTATTCTGTTTGATAGAATAGCTAATGTTGAGTGTGAACAGGCTGCACTTTGAGCTCTACTGTCTGGCAACGAACTTGGCTCTCCTTCTCCGCCACCAGATGCCTATTTCTAGGACTCGCTTTGTCTTAGGATCTGTTGCTTAAGTTCTAGTTTTGGTTGTTTTTCTATTTATTGTATTGGGTGTTTTTTGATAAAATTGTATATGTATTTGGCCAATTATATTTAATGCAATGAGTTCTTTGATCAATCTATTGCCAATTACAAATTGTTTATTTTTTGTCACATGCATATTAAAAGAGATACTTTATTGTATATGTGCATCTTTTTTTATCATGCCAAAAGGGGGAGAAAAATAATCAATCTTATTTGAGAAAAGACAGGTTTAACATTGGCTATTGGATTCTAAAAGAAAGGGGGAGAATATGCTTGTTTTTTATATTAAAATTACCTATGAGAGTAAGTCTCCTATCTTTTTGAATTCCAATTTATATGAACTAATGCTTTTCTCAATGATAGTTTGTCATCATCAAAAAGGGGGAGAATGTGATTACCATGCGACAATGAAGATGAGTTTTGATGATAACAAACATGGAGATGATGAGAAGACTGAGTCCAAGATCTTCAAGATTAACTTTAGGACTTAGGATCTCTCTTGTACAGAGCTTTTATAGGATATCTCAGTGTTTGACTTAAAAGATCTAAGAACATATTTTTCTACAAACTAAATTAAAGTTTTAAAATGGCTTTGAAAATCAAAGAGTTTGTAGAATTTCAAAAATCACCTGAACTATTTTCTAAAAGTGTTTTTAAATGACTTGAAACAGAGGTATTCGAATAACCTTGAAAGTATTCGAATACACTCTTTCTAAAATGCTTTTAAAACGTGTTTCAAACAGTGGTATTCGAATACACCCTTGAGGTATTTGAATAACCTGCTAATGAACTGTTTTATGAGAAAATGAAAACAGTGGTATTCGAATACACTCTTGTGGTATTCGAATAACCTGCTTCTAAACTGTTCTTTATGAGAACTAAAAATAGTGGTATTCGAATACCCCATGATGGTATTCGAATAACCCACGAAACTCTGTTTTGTTTTTTGAATTCATACGTAAATGCATTTGTATTTATTATCGTATTAATTTCCTCTAATGGTCTTTTCTGATCAAAGTTCTATAAATAGAGACATTGAGTCTCTTCTAAAACACACTGAATTTCTGAAATCATTTTGCTTGTGCTAAAATGCTGTTTACAAAATTCTCTCTTTTTCTCTGTGTTCTTTTAGAAAAATTCTGAGATATTCTTAGAGAGCTCTATAGTGCTTCAATTTGTATAATTTGCTCTGAGTGAGAGTTTCTCTTCATCTACTTTCTGCTATTCTATATCGAGGGTGAGGTATCCCTCAAGGTTTGTATAAGGGTGAGGTATCCTCGCAATTGGTGAGACTTTAGCACAAGGGTAGAGTTTCCCTGTGTGTGAAAAGTGCTCTTTTGTGTAATCGTTGCAAGCACCTATTGAAGCTTGTATACATAGTGAAAAACCTCAGCTTTCGAGGACTGGACGTAGACCACAAGTGGGTTAGTGGTCGAACCAGGATAAATATTGTGCCTGCTTCTCTCTTCTTAATCTCTTTATTTTATGCATTTTTAATTTACTGCACATTTATTTTCCACTGTTCTTATTGTTTCTTTTCTTCTTCTCGTTCCTTCTGTGCATTTATTTATTAAGTTTTTATATTTGTATTTTATTTTTAAAAGAGGTTTTGCGAAAAGTTTTATACTCAATTTACCCCCCTCTTGAGTACTGGAAGCCACTTGGTAACAGGATTTGAAGCTTCTTGTTGCTGCTGTGAAAAATTTCTAGCAATGTGCCCTGGCTTGCCACATTTAAAGAAAGTTATATGATCCCTCATACATGGATTGTTACCATGGTATCTCCCATATTTTTTGACATCTTGGCCCTTTGTCTTCAATTTGCATATGTTTTTCTTTCTCTTGTTGACTCTTAGGTCGTGGCATATCTTTCTTGAATTCATCATCAACTCTTTTCCTTTTAAAGAAACCTTGTGACCTTTGCTCCTGTACTGAATGTAACTCCAAGGACTCAACAATCCGGCACTTATTCACCAATGTGGGGAAATTTCGAATTTCCAAGGGCTTTATGGCCTTCTTGATGCTTTCTCTCAAACTGGCTTCAAACTTTACACATTTCCATTTTTCATCAAGGTTGTTCTTTAAGTGAGAGGAGAATTTGGCCAACTCTTCAAACTTTGTTAAATATTGGCCCACTGTCAAGCTTCTTTGCTTAAGCTCCATAAATTCTATGTCCATCTCTTCTTGGACACTTAGTAGAAAATACTTCTCTAGGAAAATGGTTTTGAACACTTCCCAAGTAACTTGAGTCCCAGCAGATTCTAGGAGTCTCCTTGCATCGTTCCACCAAAGTTCAGCCTCTCCCTTCATCATGAAAGAGGCATAAGAAATTTGTTGTGCATCTGTACAAGCCAACACAGCAAATATCTTCTCTAGCTCCCTAATCCATTCATTAGCCTTGGTAGGATCATACTCACCATAAAAAATGGTGGATTACACTTTCTGAATTCAAAAAGATCATTCCTTACTACAGATGCTTCGTGCTCCTACTGCAAATGGGGATTATTTACCACCCTCTCCTACCTCAAATCCCTTATTACTGCCATCATTTCTTTGAACATCTCCATCATATCTGCCATACCTACTAGATTGGCAGATGTCCCATTTCCTCGTGTTTACCTGGAAGATGCCATAGTATCCTACATACGCAGAACATTACATATCAAGTGGATCAAGCTCAATATCATGTAACTGTGTAATAATAAACTACAAACATGCATTCACAAGACCGTTATGCAATTCTAGCTATATATCTCATCATTAGGACAAGAAAATGCATAACAATAGTATAGTTAGTCCATACCCCAGCTCAACAGGATGAACTGTTCTAATATCATAATGTAACATCCCAAATACTAGAACTAATAACATATCCGGTTTATGTATTAGTAATTAGGATATGGTACATTACTTACGAATATCGCAACTTTGCAAATAAACAGTTTATATAAATATTAAAATATGAGCCTTTCGCAAAATGTATATATACGTATGTCATGAAGCAGAAAATTATACAAGATGTTACATCATGTACTTAATATACAAAAAGTGCCTCATGGCATCAAAATCACTAGAAATAATAACAAAAGATCTAAACTATTTTTCTCAAGCCCAAAACTCCATCTTGCTCCATTGCTTGTTTCTTGTCTGAAATTGTCACGGAAATCTCATACACGGGGTGAGAATTAAGAAATCCTCAGGAGCACAACTAAAAAAAATGTGTCATCATAACAATTCCAGCTATTTCGAGGAAAAATCATTTTTTTAAAACTAATCTTTATAACTTAGGAAGGTGGTGAAATCCAAATCCAGTCCTTTCTATTCTCGAAATAGAATTCTCATTTCCATTATCATGAAAATCATTTAAGTCCACAACTCATGAATCATAAATTACTTCAAAAAAACTCATGATAAAAATCAATGGTATTACTTAATATCAAATCATTAAACTCATGCATCAATCATGCTAGTATTACAAAATCATTTACTTGCTAGTAGTCTGCTTTTAGGTTGGTGCACATCAACCTCTTTATGATTGTACATTGACACACAGAACTACTCTGGGTAAGTAGGCCCTGTCCTTCCCTGTCTAGCTTAGAGGAGGTACGTTTCCTCAGTTTCAAAGTTAGGGTTAGACATCAAATCATCATGATACGGAGAAGGTACGTTATCTCACAATATCAATCATCAGGAATAGTAAGAGAGGTATATTACTCAGACTATCTAAGATTTAGGATTACCCCAAGTAGTGAAGGAAACACTCATCCTCAACCACTTAATGACTAGGGAAGCTCAGGTAAAAAAGAAGGTTCATCATTAACCTTAATTACTCTGATATAGAGAAAATCACATATTCTCTTACTATTAACCAAGACTTACCCTAGTACAAGTACATCCAAAATTCAACTCGGCCTAATTCCACAAAGGGATACCTATGAGAATCAAATCATTTTATCAAATTTCTTTGTTCATCAAATCATCACATATATAATATAATGCATAATCTAATCATTCTCATCATAGGCATTCAAATTCATCAATAAACTCATGTATAATTATATTTTACATAGCATAATTTATGCTTTTCTTCATCTAATATGTCTTAAAATAACATTACATTACTTTTGGAAATCAAATTCTCAAATGATAGGTTCAAAATCCCATTCTGCCTGGTGGGCACCTAAGCGTTGGGCTCTAGCTGCCTAGATGCTAGACGCGCGCTCAGGTGCTCACTCTGGGCACCTAGAAGCTAGACGCACACTCAGGTGCTCAACTGTGAGCGCTCGGGTGCTCATTGTGCAACCAGAAATGTGATTCTAGGTTCTGGGTGCTCAGACGCTCAATTTTGGGCACCTAGGCGCTTAAAACCAAAAACTAGAATCTCTGTTTTGGAATCAGATCTCAAGCCTTCCAAAAATCAAACCCAAAATCATCAACAACAACATCATAAATCATTACATTCAAAGATCCAAAACAGTTTCAAAAAAAGCAATCAAATAAGGGATTCATAGCCTCTTTCAAAGCTCAAAACTCATCAAGAAATCAAGAGGAGGAATCAAGGTACCACATCATGAATCAAATAAAAAATCATTATCTTATGTTTTCCATTTCAAATCATGCTTCAAATCTCAGTTTCTAAGTTTGGGAAAAATCACAAGGTGAAGAGAAAACAAGGAAGAGAAAACAATGAAGGAAAAATCCCCCTACCTTAACTTGTTATCACTTTCTTCTTGCCTTTTCTATCTTTCTCCTCTTGATCTTGACTTGATTCTCCTCTTTTTCCCTTGATTTCCTTCTTTCCCTCTTTGTTTCTCCCTTTTTCAGCCAAAGCATGAGAGAGAGAAGAGAGAGCCGAATGGGAGATGTGAGAGGAGAGAGAGAAATGTGAGAGCAGATAAGGAATGAGTGGATAAGAGGGAAAAAGGTGAATAGTAAAAGTGAAATACAATTGGAAACATTTTATCTGCCTAGTTTGACATTTAAACATCCTCCTAGCGTCATTAAAAATAACAAACTAATTCATTTGAGCTTCCAAAATTTTCTATAGCTTATTTTACCCAGTCAAGACTTAGAAATAAATTTCTCATATCTATTCTATCTTCTCTGCTATTTCAGCTATTTTTTTTAAGCTTATTTAAGCTATTTCTCACGTTCAATGTTATAAATTTATGCTCAAATCAATCCAAACAATTACTAAAATTACCAAATAAATTATATCATTTTATTGAGTTACTATAACCTTAATTAGGACTTGTATTCGGTAGAATGTTAACTTTCGGTGTCACCAGCACAGGCAATAGTCTACGCATTACCCACTCAACTTTCTCATTCCTAACGATGCTGAGCTCATGATTTTATCCGACATATTCTCTCCTCAAGACTTTTGTATAACGTCATTTTCAATGTTGAAATCACTTTTTATATCAATTTCATCTACTTTCGATTTCTATCTTATTCTCCAACTGCTCCACGATGCGCCTTCTATCCATTAGAAAATCTTCTTCAAGAAAACATGCAAATTTATTTTTTTAATCGATAATGTTTTTCTTCTTCCTTTTCTTATTTCACCCTATCTTGTCTTCTACTTATCATCATAAGAGATGGACTTGTGTCACTACTTAAACTTTCTATCACATTTACCACATGATAATCTTATCACTAAATTCATCATCCTCAGTGGATGACAAAAGATAAGTTACTTGAACAATCAAATCTTAAATTACTAAGAGTCATTTAACCTATCATGCAAAAATAATATCGTCTAACTTAAAGTTTAGAGCTTCTTAATTCAGTAAAGCATTAATTATTTCAACAATTCAAAAACATATTAAATTAAATTAAATTTGGATAAGTAAAATAAAGAAACACTATCTTGTATGCAATTAAGTTAAAATCTTTATTAATATAAAATTATTTAAAATGACTTTATTAGAATTTTTCTATGGTAATTTTGGAGAATTGAAGTCATATTTTGAGTTACAATTTGAAACTAACTCAATTAAAAAAGATTCTAATTTTTAATAAGTGCTCTTTATTTGAATTTTTTAGTAGAATTTAGAAGATAATGGTTCTTACTTTAACTTCTAATTTATTTGACATTTCCTATTTCAAGCCAATAGACTTTTTGAAATTTATCATTCTAATAAAAATAATAAATTATTATTAATTTAATTAATTAATGATTATATATAGTTCATATTTTTACTTTCTTTTATTTTATATTATATTAAATTATATTATATGTTATTAATTTATTAAAATTAAATTTAAAATTAATTAATAATTATTTTAATTTAATATATAAATTATTGAATTAATTAATGAAATTAAATAAATTAAATAATTAATAATTAATAATTAATAAATCTCTTCACTTAAAATTTTAAAATTTTAATAATTAATATTTCTTATTACTATTTTATCACAGTTCTTTTAATTTTCAAATTATCATATTTGGTTATAATCTATACTACTATTAAAGGGAATTCCCCCTAGTTTGGTCATAATTTTGAGTTTCTCATTTTATCATTCTCATTTAATATAAATTGTAGTATTAATCTTATACAATGTAATGTTATGAATCAAATCTTATAATAACATAATAGATAATTATCTATCACAACAATATACAAACACCAACAAATAAAAGTTTATCATACACATAAATATACATTCAAATATACACATAAACACATATATTCAAAATATAAATACAATATACGTACATGCATTTATATATATATATATATATATAATTTAAAAATATAACATTTAAAATAAAAATTTAAAAAATTATATACAGGTGTGAAGTAGTACACTAGCCACGTCCCATGCACCACATCTAGGTCGCATGGACCATCAACCTTGATGGCACCCACAGTTGAAGAGCTCAGGCCCTTGTGACCTTCAGAGGCAACAACCATCAGCGCCGGAAGGAGCAACGCTGGAGGAGTTATATCTGGGACTGACATTTTGCTGGAGGCACCTAGAGAATGGAGCTCGACGGTGGAGGAGGAGAGAGGATAGAGAAGAGGTAGATTAGGAGAGAAAGGAGGAGAGAAAGTCGCAGAAATGGAAAAGAAATGAACCACACATGACTCTTAAAATAAGGTTTCTTGCGAATTTTGATCCATCGGAAATATTTTTCGTCAAATAGTTTCAAATTTTTGTCAACTAATCCACTGAGATCCTCGAAAAACGTAATTGGTTCATTACTTGAGTAAACCCGCCTAAAATTTTTCAGCAAATAATCTGCCAGAAATTTGTTGTTGCTCCGCCTCGGAAGTTGGACGAATTTTCTAGGAGAATTAATTCTCTTGAAAATCTTGAGAAATGAAACCAATACATTTACTAGTGGTTAATATGCTGAAAATGTAAAAAAACAAATATGTGGCAATTTATTTTTTCAGCAAATTAATTCGTTAGAAATTTATTTTCTTTTATTTAATATTTTTTTCTCAATATTTGATTTTTCGGCCAATATTTTCTCCAAAAATTGCTTGGATTACTAGCGGCAAGGATACCATCGAAAAAATCCACCGCTAATAGTCAAATTTTTTGTAGTGAAAATATCGAAGTATCTGATACGATACATATTAGATACCGCTATTGCAATTATTTTGAAGTATGAGTACTACATAGACTACAACGCCTTTCCCATATCTCTTCTTTTTTCTTTTATCTCTCTCTCTTAAAATCTGATTACTTTTCTCTTTTCACGCTCTTTTTTATATCTTTAACATTTTAAAATTAGTAATTTTTTTTGTTTTTTTGTTTATTTTTTAATTTTTTTTAGAATGACGAAACTGGACTATGGGATCTAAACCTAAGGCTAAAATGTCAATGCTTGAAAAAAAATAAGCTAAGAGAATTATGAAATGCATCATACTCAAACATTTAATTAATTTTCCGTATCATATATTTTTAATTGATTTTTGAATTTTTGAGTTATTTTTATGATTTGAGAAAATTTGAGCGTTCATAGGCTGCAATTTATAATAACCAATCTTCAAAGTTTCATGTAATTAACCAAGAACGATAAACTGAGCCATAATAAATCATCATTCATTTCATCATTTGTGAACTACACATTTAAAGAACAATTTCCTTTGAAACAAATCCCCATTCTTCTTGAAGTTTACGTTTAACCTATAATAAATTGACAAATCCCCAGTACTCATTTTTGTATCGAATTAATCAGAGCAATCAAACAATGAACTAACCACTGGTTTTAAATTTCTCTTATAATTGATGATCAATGAACAATTGTTTGTCTCAAAGTGATGAATTCATGACACATTTCTATAAATTTCTGGTTCAAATGCCAGAAAGGCTTTGTTACAACGGTTGAAATTGATTTTTGTTTATCTAGTTGTATGATTTTTTCTGCAAATCTAAGAACCTGGTGATAAGTTGTTTGGAATATAGTTGTTAGAATGGGGGATTTCACGATTCGAAATGCAAGATTATATACGATTCAGTAAGCCAACGATTTGTATTATGTGATGAGTCACATATGGCTTTGAATTGTGCATGTATCATACGAATTGGTGCGATTCTGAATCACCAATATGATTTAAGCAATTCTACAATTCAATGATTTTTTTTTTATTTTGCATTTTTTTCCACTTATTCTCATCGAAGAATTCGAAGAGGCAAAGAGGCTTAATAGAAGGAACTGAAGTGGTGACTAGGCATTTAAGCAGACCAAGTCATTTTGTTTTTGTCTGCTAGAGTATAGTGTTTAGGCCGTCATTCAGTTTTTGTTCTTTTGGTGGAGTGTTCACGCAATCACTCTGTTTTGCTATTCTAGTTCAGATTGTTCACGCAATTGCTCTATATGGCTCATCAGGTTAAGAAGAAGGGCAAGAAGGATGTCACTTGAGAACAATGTAATGTTCTTGACAATAAATTACATGTTAAAGGATTTTAAGAAGAAAAGAAGAATTAATCTTAAATAATAAATTATTAAAGGTTAACTGAGAAGAATTAATCTTAAATAATAAATTATTAAAGGTTAACTGAAATGTAACAAGTAACATCCCCAAAATTATTTTATTTGAGTTAACAATGCAAAAGAATTTATTCAAATAACTAAGGTGAGCAACGGTTAGTAAAAAATTCATAGATAGGAAATTTAAAGAATTATCTCAGTCGGAATTTTCTGGCTCGACAATAGGGTCACTATAAATTAAGAAATTTAGCTTATATTCAACTATTTAATTATTTAAGGTAAATAAAGGCCAATTATAAAGAGATAATTGTCCTTTTAGTAAGACTAACTTCAAAAGAGACACATGCCATGTTGATGGCTTAAGTATAAGATACCTAGCTCATAAGAAGCTTAACATTGTACACATATCTTATTCCTACATGGAGGAGGTGACACGTAGCAAGTTACATATAGTTTCATCTCTTGATAGTAATACATGTCCTATTAACCAAACCTAGAACTAAATTATGGTTAATAAACTATGGTTATACTAACTTAAGTACCATTTTAACTTAACCTAACACCACTCTAGTTGGACCCTACGGTCACTAACCCCCAAGACCCCAACTCCATTTCATTTGCAAAGAATAAAAAATGAAGTTCAGAGAGAGAGGGGGAGTAAGATCCGAGAGAAGGTAGAGAAATTTGATTTGCATGTCCAAGAATCCTAGGGATTTGACTCAAGTACTAGTAGATTGTCTCCATCTAAGGATCAAGGGCTTTCAAACTGCCTAAGGATCACACCAATTTCCTCACTTCTTCCCCTTCAGCTATTGGAACCCAAAGTTAGAGATAGGGGAGGAAACTATGAAACTATTCTAAACTTTCTTGTAATTTATCATGCATGGCTATTTAATGTTTGTTCTTGAATTCTCTAACTAGAGACGTGATTTAAAGGCTTGATTTGTGTGTGTAGGTCTCAACTAGTGATGGCCATATTTTGTTTTGCGTGTTGTTTTTATTAATGAAATCATGTGAGAAACGATCTCTTGAGGTCATAGTGGTGATAGATTGTTGAGTTTGAGCAAATATCCCTTTGATGCTTATATATGTGTGTTTCTGTTTTAAGCTCAAATGGGCTTATATCTCATTGTTTATTCTTCAATTATAAGGTATGAAATTAGATGAAGCATGAATGTGAGAGTTTATTGTAAAGAGATAAAATATTCTCTTTCTTTCCAAATGGTAGGTTTGACAAATGGGGTTCAATAGAGCTTGATTTGGTTTCCAAGAATTTTGTTTGCTACCGCAACATGATTCTCATAGCATATTTTCTAGGTTCTACAACTTAAGTTTTAGAGGTCCATTTGTCTAAAGACTTGTCCCATTAGAAAACTAAGACATAGAAGTACTTTGTGTAAAATATTCATGAATAAAGTCCATTAGATGCAGTGCCAATTTTACTTTGAAAACAATCCAGTTGCTGCCACAGTAGGGTTCTGACAGCATATGTTCTCTAGGCTATATAACTTTAGTTGTATAGGTCCATTTGACACAAGAATTTTCCCATTGAAAAGCTAAGACATAGAAGTACCTTGGGTAAAACTTCTATGAATTAAGTCCATTACATGCAGTACCAACTTTACTTTGAAAATAGACTATTTGTTGTTGCAATAGGATTCTGATAGTATATGTTCTAGGCTTATAACATGGGTTGTAGAGGTCCATTCGACATGAGACTTGTCCCATTAGAAAGCTAAGACATAGAACTACCTTGTGTAAAATTTTCATGAATTATGCATGTTCTAGACTAGGTATTGGCGCATGAAATTGAAGCAACCCGACCTGCCAAGCTGGTCTTTAGACGTGCAATGTGCAGGGAGCCATTCGTCCACTAAGCATGTCCCCTCTGATAGAAAAGAGGAGACACCACTCCACTTGGATGGAGGGAGGCAGATTATACGGAATAACAATTTTCTGTACTATAAGGGGACAATGTACAATACGCACCAAATGGCTCAGATCCCCCTCATTTTTTACATGCTGATACATCTATATATAAAAGCTAAACAAAAGGACAAAGATATGCCTTAATTTCATTACACACTACCCTTCTTGTGCAGCTACTGACTTGAGCATCGGAGTGCCTTTTGCAGGTGTCCACCCCTCGCTCCACTCTTGAGGTTATTGTGCCTTGGAGGAACTCAATGCATCTTACCTTCTCAAATAACTATCAGAACCCAGTTCTGAACATTGGAGCTGTCTGTGAAAAAAGATAAATTTCTACTCCTAACACCACTTTCAAAATACACCCTCTACCATTGCAATGGTGAACACAAGGAGGAGACAGACTCCAACAGACTAGAACCGAGCTCCTACATTGCATAATCCACTCCTAGCATCGATCCCTACTGCCCACGAACCAGCCTTAACTCGACCGGAACCCAGGCAGGACAGGCACGAGAATTCCTCCACTAGAGAGAATCTCCCCCCCAGCTTCCTGAGAGAGTTTTGGAGAGACAATGCTCCAGTTCAAAAAAGGTGCATTGCAAAGATGCTAAACATGGTCGCCAATGCCGCAAAGACCTGGAGACCTAGTGGGAGATAACCGCTACCGCTCCGAAGTAATCCAGATGGTAAACATCATTTTTAGAGGATTCGCAGGCGACGACGAGTCAAGAAACGCTAGGAAAATGGGCTTTCAAACGGTGTTGAGCGTTACCTCCCTTATAGAATCCAAATCAAGAAGAGGGTTAAGAAAGACCCCTCTGATCTCGTTTTCTAATGAGGACTATGGTAACACTGTTCTAGATCATGATGACCCTATGGTCATCACCGGAATAATCACAAACGCTGAGGTCCAAAGAATGTTCATGGACTAGTGAAGCTTGACCTATATAATGTTCCTAGATTTATTCAACAAGTAAGGGTTATCAAAGGAAGAGTTGATAACTGCCGAGGCTAACAAATTATATCAATTTATAATCGATTTACCCAAACTACTTGTAGTATAAGGTAACACCGGGTCGAGCCCTTAGATCAGTCTAATTATGATCACGAAATCAAATTAAGAAGTTAATAAATAGGGGAGAAGGGTTTGTAAGATTAAACAATAGAAAGTAATTAAAAGGAGTAAATAGAATTAGGAAAACAACTAATCCAAGAGAATTAACCAATCTTGATCACTATTGATCCATTCAGCCATCAACTGAATTCTTGGTCTTAGATCACATTAAGAAGCCTCAAGATGATCCACGGATTCCATACTAGATAAGCATCTAGAATTCAATTAATCAAGGTTAGACAAATTAAGTATCCATCCAAAACCCAAATTAATTTAAGAAACAGCATCCAACCAAGCTAATCATTTCATCAAACACCTTTGATGCCTTATTTTGTCTCTA
Source organism: Ormosia semicastrata (assembly GCA_029884595.1). Taxonomy (NCBI): domain Eukaryota; kingdom Viridiplantae; phylum Streptophyta; class Magnoliopsida; order Fabales; family Fabaceae; genus Ormosia; species Ormosia semicastrata. The sequence continues at coordinate 7,366,363 of JAQQTO010000047.1, forward strand.
CTATTTATCTTTCACACATGGTAATTACACAATTATCATATGAATAATCCAATCAAATTAAGCAACTCAATTAGAATTAAACAAAGATGAAGGAGAGAAACTTGATTAATAATTGAATGCAGAACAATTAAAACAGAATCTCAAAATTAAGCATCAAGAATGTCAATCCCTTAGATTGATTAAAGGCTCTACCCCTCCATGAATAGGAGGGAAGAACTTACAGAGAAAAAGGGAAAAATCTACAAAGAAGGGAGAGAATAGAGATCTAGAGAGAGAGTGAAAAATACTGAATGAGAATATGGTTCCCATACTTATACTTTAACCCTCTTAAACTAACTCCTAATCTGGCCTTACATGATCAGAATCCTAATGGGTACAAAGTTGGGCCAATTAGAAATTATTGGGCCCAAGTCCTATGTCATTTAGAAGCCTAAAACTTAAGTTATGCTCAATTAAGTGGCCCAACTCGTCACCAACCTGCCTCTGATTTCCATCTTTAATTGTATGCCCAAAATGACATAGTTTAGCTTAAGAATCTTCATAAGAGTTATAGCTTTGTGTCTTAGCTTTCATTTGGACTTGGTTTGACATCTATGAACTCCTATACCTCAAGATATTAGCTGATGAGTGTGCAAAGGTCAAGTTGTCAAGATCAACATTCTAGCTCTTGCTTCAACTTCAATTTAAAGTATCCAAACATATGATTTAGCTCCTGAAGTCTCATGAAACTTGTAGATATTTGTCTTAGCTTTCCTATAAGACTAGAATCATACCAATCAGATATTTGAAACTCATATTATAGCCAAAATACTGAACACTGCCAAATCGACAAATAAAGGCCAATTCATGCAATAATTCATTCAATGATCCAATTAGGCCCAATATCATAAAATGTGACAAAACCAACTTAATTAAGTCAAATTGAACCTTAAGAAGCCTACTGAGAGGATCAATAAAATGAATAAAATATATTGCTATCAAGAGCTCATTTCGTACATCGGTGAGCTGATCGGGTTCACCAGCGACAAGATCACCACAATTAGGTATATTGAGACTCACCTTACTTTGGGAAAAGATCGCATCTTCAAAACTGTCAAAGTCAAGTTTTGGGTGGTAGATTGCCCCTCTACCTATAATATTATTTCAGGCCGCCCTTCACTCAACGCCCTAGGGTGATCTTCACACCCCACTTGACCATGGAGTTTTTAGACCACCAAGACAGGATTGTGACAGTTAAAGGAGACCAAGTCGTGGCAAGGAAGGGCTATAATGAAATCCTGAAAATTGCCAAGAAATCACAGACAATGGTCTCGTGCAATGATCCATCCCCGATCACTATGGACTCCATTAACATCTTCTTAATTGAGTTGGACATACGCGAAGAGATCCAGGATGCACGACCCCTGCTAGAAGGAGAGCTCCAGCCCCTTCAGCCCGGAGCTAAACCAGGCCAAGTCGCCAAGATTGGGGGTAGCTTAGCTAGGAAGAGAAAGCCCAACTAACCAAGATCTTTTGGAAAAATAAGGACTTGTTCACCTAGACTTCAGCGAACATACCAAGCCTAGATCCTGAATTCATTTGCCACCATCTTTCTATCATGAAGAACGCCAAGCTGGTGGTACAACGAAAAAGGAAAGTTGGGCCTAAAAGACAAGAGGTGATACAAAAATGGGTGAAGGAACTCTTGGACACTGGTTTCATCAAAAAGATCCCCTACACCACATGATTTTCAAATGTGGTCTTAGTCAAAAAGGCCAATGAGAAGTGGCGTATGTGCGTCGACTATACTGATATAAAAAAAGCATGTTTGTAGGACCCCTACCCACTTCCCAACATCAACAAGATGGTAGACAACTCGTCTAATTTCAGGTTACTTTCCTTTATGGATTCCTACTATGGCTATAACCAGATCCCCATGCATCTAGATGACAAGGATAAGACAACCATCATAACTGAGATGAGAAGTTGCTGCTATCGAGTAATGTTGTTTGGGCTCAAAAATGCAGGAGTCACTTACCAGTGCATGATGAACAAAGTCTTTGAAGGACAAATTGACAAAATGCTAGAAGTATACATCGATGACATGATAGTCAAGACGGCTAACACTGGTAACCACATTAGGGATTTGGAAGAGGTATTCGCTGAGGTTTGGAAGCATAACATGCGATTGAACCCAAAGAAATGTGTGTTTGGGGTACAGGTCGGTAAATTCTTAGGGTTTCTACTAACGAACTGTGGTATTGAGGCAAACCCAGAGAAATACCAAGCCGTGATCGACATGCACAGCTCCTAATCTATCAAAGAAGTACAGTAGCTGATGGGACAGATTATAGCTCTCATATATTTCTTAGCCAAGGCTGCCCAAAAGTCTCATCCCTTCTTTCAAACGTTAAAGAAAGGGAAGAACTTCAAGTGGACCCTAAAATGTGAAGCCACATTCCACATTCCACGAACTAAAGATGATGTTGTCAACGTCACCCATTCTGACAAGACTGGACAACGGTGAGACACTTTACATCTATCTCTCTGTCAGCAATGAAGCGATCAACTAGGTTTTGATAAGAGAGATAGATGAGGGCCAAAAGCCAATTTATTTGATCAGAAAAGTCCTCCAAGGCCCCAAAGTTCGTTACCAGAAAATTGAAAAGTTGGATTTGGCAATACTAGTCAGTACAAGGAGCCTGAGACAATATTTCCAATGTCACTTCGTAGTGGGAAGGACAGACTAGCCTATTTGGTAGGTATTGCACAAACTACATCTCGCGTAGAGAATGATTGCTTAGTCCATAGAACTTTCTAAGTTTAGAATTATCTATGAATGGAGACCAACCATCAAAGCTCAAGTATTATCTGACTTCCTGATTGAACTCAAACCGGACTCCCATAACCCTAGAGCATATTCTTGGGTCATCTATGTTGATGGATCCTTGAATCCCAAAGGGAATGGAGCCGAAGTCATGTTAGAAAATGAAGTCAATTTTGTGCTAGAACATTCTTTGAGATTCGAGTTCCCTACCTCCAATAACCAGGCCGAGTACGAAGTATGCAAAACAAGTATTACTATGGCAAAGGAAATAAGGGCTAGAGACGTGGTCCTATGTAGTGACTTGCAACTGGTAATATCCTAGATAAAATGAGAATATTAGGTGAGGGAACCCTTGCTGCAAAAATACCTAGCCAAAATTAAGAAGCAGATGGAAAGTTTTAACAAAGTCAGGGTGGAGCACATCCCCAAGGATCAGAACTCTAAAGCCGATATCCTGTCAAAACTTACTAGCACCAAGAGTCCAAGCAATAACAGGTCTGTGATACAAGATACTATCTTTACTCCTAGTATTATAGGGGATGAAATCCTCCTACTAGAAGCTGAGAAAACCTGGATGACACACTTAGACTAGCCTACCTTCGTGGAGGCTCACTCCCCAAGAACAGAAAAGAAGCCCAGAAGGTAATGTGGACAATGACTTAGTACACTACCTACGATAACCAGCTGTACCATTGAGGTTTCTCTAGTCCGCTCCTTAAATGCCTCGGTCCCAAGGAGGCATAATATTTCTTGGCTGAAATTCACAAAGGAAGCTCGGGCCACTATCTCGACGGGAAATCCTTGGCAAGAAAAGCACTTAGAGTAAGTAGGGTACTATTGGCCCACCATGGAAGTTGACAGCATGGAGCATGTACAGAAATGTGATAAATGCTAGCACCACTCACACATCTACACTGCACCACCCGAAGAGTTGTCAACGATGTTTGTCCTTTGGCTGTTTTACCAGTGGGGAATGGACATTTTAGGCCATTTCCCCTAAGCTCTTGGGCAAGTAAAATACTTGGTAGTAGCCATTGATTACTTCACCATATGGATTAAAGTAAAATCGTTAGCTACAATCTCTTTCTTGCGAATCTAGAAATTCATCTACATGATTACCATAAGCAAATTTAGAATCCCGGAGTTGATTATTATGGACAACAGAACTCAATTCATTGACAAAAAATTTAAAAAACTCTTGGGAGGCCTCAAAATCAAACAACATCTCACTTTGATAGAGCACCTGAAAACTAACGGGCAAGTCGAGGCTGCCAACCGAGTTATATTGAGAGGGATAAAGAAAAACTTGATGATGCCAAAGGAGATTAGATGGAACAACTTGATCATGTCTTATGGGCATATCGAACCATACCACACTCCTCCATAGGAGAGACCCCCTTCAATTTAACTTATGGTTGCAAAGCCATGATCTCGGTGGAGATAGGAGAATCGTGTTGAAGGAAGTAAAACTTTTCCAAGGAGACCAATTCAGACCTCATCTGCCATGAACTTGACCTGTTAGAAGAATAGCGCCGCTTCACCCATGTTTAAGAAGCATCCCTAAAGCAGAGGATCACTACACAGTATAACTCCAAAGTGATCCAGTGATCGCTGCGCAATATAACTCCAAAGTGATCCAGTGGCGGTTCAATCTTAGCGATGTCGTGCTGCGCAGGGTGGACATCAGAGGAAAAAATGCAAGGGACGGGAAACTAGCACCTAACTGGGAAGGACCGTATAGGATTACGTCCATAACCAATACGAGAGCTTATACCCTGGAAATCCTCTTGGGCAAGCCAATTAAAAATTTTTGGAATTCAAATAAATTGAGAAAGTATAATAGTTGAATGTTTCATAATTGTTACCTCAGCTATGTAAGCAACTTCTGATATTAATAAATCAACTCTTTCCAATCACTATCTCATATAAAGTAAGTATTTTGACCTTGACCTCGATCCCACAAGTACCCCATCACACTACACCCCCTAAGACCACCATGCCTTGGTGAGACCCAAGGAATACAAGGTCCAAAAAAGATCAATTATTCTACTACCCACACAAGACAACCAAATTGGGGAAGCCAGTCAAACACCCTCCGAGGTTGTGCAGCGCATTCAGGGGTCTTAACCTATGCCCATTTGAGCCGCACCTAAGATGGCCAATTGGGAAGAGCCACTTGAACACCATCTGGGGTCAAGCAGCGTGATCAAAGGCCTTAATTCGTGCCTATTTGAGCCACACCTTAGCCATCGACTGATGAGGTTTACAATAGTGAGGAATTATCAACCATAACCCGGGACAGTGGAGTCCATGCCATAGGGTTACCTTGTCTAATCAAACAAACCCTACCACCAAGATCGAGCTTTGACTCATCTCGGACAAGTGAAGTGAATGTTTGTCCAATTAAACGAACTCCACTATCGAGATCGAGCTTCGAATCATCTTAGACATGTGAAGCAAATGTTTGTCCAATCAAAAGAACCTTACTATTGAGATCGAGCTTCGACTCATCTTGGATGGTGAAGTGAGTATTTGTCTAATTAAACGAACCTTATCATCAAGATCGAGCTTCGACTTATCTCTGATAGGTGAAGTGAAAGTTCGGCCAATTAAACAAACACCACCATCGAGATTGAGCTTCGACTCATCTCAGACAAGTGAAGTGAGTGTTCATCCAATTAAATGAACTTTACCATCGAGATCAAGCTTCAACCCATCTCAGACAGGTGAAGCAAGCATTCGCTCAGAAGACAAAAACTAAGACCCGACATTGGACCAGTCTCGAGACAACAGAAAACAATTGTACGATATAATAGAAAATAAAATATTCAAAAAAGTAAGTCTTTATTCTCATTCCAAGCATCATCAACTTTACAAAAAAAGGTATATAAACTACTTTAATGCAAATGAGGCTACTGGAGGAAATCGAAAAGGAGGACAAATGTGATGACAATGGTGACCAAACACTGACCACGACCACGACCACCTCCACGGTTCTTCTAGAAACCAGGACCCATGCCTTCCCTCTCGGCTAACATTAGGAGAATACTTCTCTTCAAGAGACTCCTGCACATCCAACTACACGTCAATGCGCCTAAAGCATAGCAAGCACGATGGAAGATAGTCAAGAGAAGTAGAGGAAGAAGATAAGCAAAACATTCCCACACCTTACAGGAATTACACAAAAATTATGGACCTTCCCTGCAAGAACAAACACCTCTTCTAATCCCAGGTATGTCAGGAAAGAAAGGCTTCTGTCATCCAGAGGCGCGTTGACTAAGCCGCATAGATAAGTCACTTGGTCCTCATCGAGCCATTACGCTTAGAAAGAAAGGTCACCATCAGAGGAGTACGTAAGGGAAAAAGGAAACACTTTCAATTATTTTGGGAAACATAAGGAGATGGTTTTAGAAAGGGACACAACCCTCCATAAATATACTAGAGGCAGGAAATGAACCATTCTCTAGAAAAGAATCACATTCAAGCACGATCGAAGAATGAAAGAAATAGATGATAGCCCCACTACAAACACTCCCTATTTATAGAGGGCATAAGACGTTCTGATTGGCTCCCGGGAAAGTGAGTTGGATGCACAATCGAAGCCACATTTTAATGCTTCCCCCTTTTACGATCAGCCACGAGAGCAGGGGGTGGTTGGGAGCAGCGTGAAACTGATATTGTTGTCAAAGCAGTTTAATTCCCTGTAAATACAAAGCAGTGGTTCCTAAGCAAGCGCTATTTGTTACAAATCATTGCCATTAATGAGGCGAATATGTCGGTGCTCTACAGATACGCTGTTTCAAAGTAGCCCATTATGATGATAAGAAGCCAAAGCAATGCCACCTAATACTCTTCAACCACGTGTTATATCATCTCTAAACAAAGGAAACTGACAGGACAAAGCTCAAAACGTTCAAAACTAAAATGACACGTGACACCATGAAGGGACATGTAAGCCGAACACCAGACCTTTAGCAAAATCTCGTGGTGAGGCAACACCCCAGATCTCGGTAAACTACAGTAGAACCTATACAGCATAGGGACAACTAGCAGTGCACCTCGGACCATTAAATAATGATGTAAGCAGAGTGATCTAACCTGGATCACGACCTTACTAGTATACTCTAGATTTTCACTATGATACATCACAGACCTTGACCCTTTGAGAGAACATCACGAGATCTAGCATAGAAAACTATTACTCAGATCCTGTTGTCCTTTGCATGTCGTGTGCTCTAGTTGAACATGTATCTTGACACTTAGCTGTCTCATCCAAGCACCAAGCTGGGGGCAACTATTGTGGACTGGGTATGGGCCCATAAAACTAGAGCAACCCGACCTGCCAGGATGGTTCTCAGATGTGCAATCCGCAGAGAGCCACCTGTCCACTAAGCATACAGTACAAGGGGACAACATACAGTACACACCAAATGGCTTAGATCCCCCTCACTTTTTACATGCTCATACATCTACATATAAAAGCTAAACAAGAGGACAAAGGTATGCTTTAATTCCATTGTACATTACCCTCCTTGTGTAGCTACTGACTTTAGCGTCGAAGTGTCTTTTGCAGGTACCCACCCCTCGCTCCACTCCTGAGGTTGTTGTGCCTTGGAAGAACTCAGTGCATTTTACCTTCTCAGATAACCGTCAAAATCTAGTTCTGAACAATGCCGTTATGCATAGTACCAATCTTACTTGGACAGCTGACCAGTTATTACTGTGACAAGATTCTGACAGTATATGTTCTAGGTTGTATAACTTTGGTTGTAGGAGTCCAATTGTTCTGAATCCAATGGCTTATAACAACTTAGACAAATATGAACAAAACTATGGAATTTCAAAAGTCTTTTGAATACTCAATTGGTGTAACTAGTGTTGTCACAATAATATGAATGAACCATTTTATGTTATTGGATTGGAGACCATACGACCATGACTTATGCTCAATAAACAAACTAAATATAAGAGTTAGTTTCATTTTCTAATAAGTACCATAAGTGTAAATTTTACTTATTTATCATGAGAGAGGAACTAAAAGGGGAAAATAGATACTTTAGTCTCTTATCTTTATTTCTTTTTTCAATTTGGTCCCCTATCTGTTATTTTTGTCAAGTTAGTTTCATATCTTGCAAATCGTCATTCAATGTGATCATTTGTCATGGTTTCGTTACCCCCTTAATAGAAGTGATGACAAGTCACTAATCGATGATGGTCAATTCATCACTGTTAGTGACATGTCATCAGTTCCGTTAAGGTATGTAACGAAATCGTAATAAATGACTATATTGAATGATTATTTGTAAGATAAATGATCAAATTGACAAAAGTAGAAGATAGGGGACAAAATTTAAAAAAAAAAAAGAAAAAAGAAAGATAGGTGACCAAATATTTATTTTGCCAATTAAAAGGATATGCTCACATGTGTAACCCTAGAGGCCAAATAGACTAAGGGCTGGATCCTTAAAGTGATTGTATCAATAAGAATATAAAACCAAATTAAGAGCAAGACTAAGGTACCTAGATGATGACAAGATAAATTATGTATGCATACTTGAATTTGTCCCATATAGAGCAATCCCAAGAGGTTTGGAAAGTATCCTAAAAATTGAGGTGATTCCCAAAAATTTAGAAAAGATCTATAGAAATGAGGTAATCCCTAGAGAGTGGCCTTGCCACATAGAAATTGGTCTATCCACATAGAGATTGGCTTTACCACACAAACAGTGATTTTTACCAACCAAAGATATTCATATGTCATACACAGAGTGACTTTGTCACCTAGAGAATGGATTAATTCCATACAAAGGTAAGTGATTTAGGGGATACCTTTTTCCAGAAAGTGAGCTCACAACCCGTGGTACATGTGTTTAGAGCAAAGATTTGGATGAAAACTCGCAGAACATTTATTAGCTATTTGGTTATTTTTATTTGTTTTAATTTGTTTTATATTTACTATAAATTGTTCTATATGGTGATTATTTGAATTTTGAATTATATAGCCATATCATGAAAAATGATTTTATGTAGTTTATATAGTTGGAAGCACTATGGTTTTTATTTAAATTATTTTATTCTATTTTATTGCCTATTGAGAATTTTAATTCTCACCCCTTTGAGCATGGTGTGTTTAGAGACAAAGACCAGGTAGATGAAATATTGTTGACATGAAGGTGTATGTGTTGGTGGCCATATAAGAAAGGAAATTGAAGTAGCCCTTGTTATGAAATCTCTCTATCTCTTAATATTGGGATTAAATTAATGGATTCCTAGTAAATGAACTTTTATAATTTGATGCATGTATGTATGTGCCAATAATATATAGTAAACATTAATTTAAGACTTGAATGCATATATGGTACCAAAGATACCTAGGGTAGCAAACTTAAGTGGCTTGTTCATACTAGGCATTTTTGGGTAGATGACCATAGTAATAAGAGACATTAAATGAACCTAACCCCATCCTAATCTAGATAGTTTCTTAAGTTTCTTGGATTATAAGTAATCAAGTAAATGCAAATCATAATATATCAACCAAATTTATGAAGAAAATAAGGTCCTTGAGATCATTCGGTTAAACTAAGGGATTACGTAAGACTTGAAATTAACTATAAGGTGATTAATTCGAAATTCAATTTATAGATAGGATTAATTAAATCAAACTAATCTAGGATAAGTACTAAGGAACTCGCTACAGATCTTATTGAACATTTCATGTAAGGATTACAAGACCTAATTAAGTGAGTTATATCTATCAAGGTTAGCAAATTACTTAATCAACATTCGATAAAAAGGGTATCTGAAGCCTTGATATATTAGGATAGTGACAACTTACCCTAATTAAACTAACCTAGAAGTAGGGTGTTACATGAGGAACTTTGTAAGAATAGATGCGTAATTTGCATTGGTAATACCCTTCTACCTTTTTCTATGACTGGTGCTTGGAGTTTACTTTTGGTTATTGTCCCAAAGTTAATTTTGTAGCAATCCTTTTGTATATTCACTTGAATTTCATACTTAATCTATTTTTTCCTTTTTTCTTGAGATGGGGTTTCATACTTTATCTTATGATACATATTTTACTAGGAATAAAATAAAAGTGACCAATGAATTTCCTAGTTTTCTATGAATCCTTCAAGAGAACATGAAGACCATTGAACTTCTTAACAATTTTGTCTCCTATTCTTGAAACATCGCGAAATTTCTAGGATAACTAATTTAATGTAATTATAATTTTATTTTATTTTTTATATGCAATACTACTCTTTTACTATTAGTCAAAACAAGCTTGTTTTACACAAGGAAAATACTATCAAGTCTATTTCTACATAGCCAAAATAAGGAAAACAAGAATTTATGATAGAAATTGATGATATTCTATCAATTAGAAGATATCCAATTGTTTATTAATATGAAAATATTATTATATTATGTCACATCAATGATAATGTCTGTAACCTTCGAAAAGGATATTGGAAAAGGGGTCAGGTAAATTATACCTTGACTTAGTATTTCTCTTTCCCCTTCTCCTATTTTGTTTACCTCTACTTCTTATAGGCTTTCCCTTTTTTATTGAATTCATCTGGTGCTGCTCTCCTTCAAATTCAATAGTTGTAGCAATAACTTCAGATTGAGATTGAGTAGTTGAAGCAAGCAAGCTCCATTCATTAATGGCATTTGTATAATTTGTAAAATTAAGCATATTATTATTCAAATTGGTGGTGACACCAACGTCCACTCGTTGTTGACTCATATCAGTGACAAGACCTTGTGTCACATCCCTATTGCTAATCATAGTGTAAGGATCATCGTGATAAAGATTTTCATTCTGTGTATCAATGTCATCGAGGGTTCTTCCCTGTCGTCTACCCCTTCTACGTCTATTTTTAACCCTTTGTCTATTTCTTCTTGTCCTCAGATGGGGCTCTTCTGTCCTCCATTGAGCTACTTCGGGTGTATGCTTGAAATTAAAGGTGGGGAATATTTTACAACTGAGTTTACCCAATTTTGTGAAGACAATGCTATTATGCATCAATCTAGCACACCTTATACCCCACAACAAAATGGAACATTGGTAGATATGGTTAATGCAATGATCTTGAGTTCAAGATTACTCATGAATTTGTGGGGAGAAGCCTTGCTTATTAGTTGCCACATATTTAATAGAATCCCCTCTAAAGTGATTAAAGATATACCATATGAATTATGGAAAGGTAGAAAATCAAGTATAAGATACTTTAGAGTTTAGGGATGTGTAGCATTTTATAGAGTCCCAGATGCAAAGAGAAATAAGTTGGGGTCAAGGGCTTTAAGAAAGGTTTTTGTAAGATATGTAGAAAATTCAAAAGCATATAGATAAAGGTGGCACCAGCACGAGAAGGGGGTTGAATCATGCTTCCAACTTTCTCAACTTTTTTGATAGATCAAAAACTTCTCAAATGTTTCAACTTGGATAATAAGATGTTAGTTTCAAAAGAGTTAGAATTCGAGAAATAATTGTTATGGATAATCCAAAATAGATTTAACTTGTAACTTAGGAACTCTTCTTAAAACTTAATCAATTCGAATATTAGTTTAGAAGATAAATATTCAATAGAAAGAATATATCAGGAATTAAAAAGAGAAGAGTTCAGAAGAAAGCACACAAGAGATTTATACTAATTCGGCCAAACTTATGTGCCAACGTCCAGTCCCCAGTTAGAAACCATGATTTTATCCACTCTAACTTCTCCAAGCTAGATTATAAGTAGTCTTTCTTCAACACTAGCTTCTCCAAGCTAGAATCTCACAATGATCACTATCGGATAAGTTACAAGAGTTTGGTTTCTCTCTCTACACTCAAGAAGTGGATATTGGCAGCTTAATACAGAGATTGCATTTGATAAAACTCTCTAACACTCAATGAGTGGATCTTAACAAATACACAATAGAGAATTTCTATTTATCACTTAGATTTTTTATTAGAAGCTAATTGCAGATAAGAAATTGAGTTTGGTAGCAAGAGAGTTAGTTCAATGAGAGAACAGAAGTTAGGCAATGTATTAGTGTGTGTCTCTATTTTCTAGCTTGAAGCTTCCACTATTTATAGATTTCTAGGAGCTAGCCGCTATAACTTCTAACAGTCACTTGCTGAAAGGACTATTACTATTTTCTTGTCTTTTGGTGGTCAGACAACTTTAGTACAAATATTTTATCCTTTTCTAACGATAGTTAGAAGCGATAAGTCTTCTGATATTTTTTGATTTTGTGACTTCTGATTGATGACTTGGCTTCTCTTCTGTGTTTCGATACTTCTGAACTTGTCTTTCTTCTAAATCTTCTTCTAAATCTCGAAGATTCTAAATTTCTTTCCTTTGAATTTTCATGCTTGTGAGTTGCTTCACTATAGATTTTGAACAATAGAAATTCCAGCAACAAATAATAAGAGTCTTCTTAAAATCTTCACTTCTAAGAGTTGTGAATGACTTAGATCGTTCATTTAGCTAAAAGACTTTTTTAGAAATTTATGAAGTTACTTAAGTTTCTTAAGTTTTCTGAGATTAAACCAGTGGAAGCAAGAGACAAAGGAGAAAAGATGGAAGAACAAGTGAGAAAGAAAAGGAGATCAAAGGGGAAATCTAAGGTTTTGGATTGAGACACAATCTGCAGCAGCTTTGCTTCACAAGTAAGGGGTTCTTGAGCTTAAAACTTCATTCCTTTTCATTTTCCATGTTTAGGCTTTTTGAGGTTTAATATGCCAAAATGAATTCTTGTGGTGTTTTGAGTGATTTTCTTACTTGGATAAGTTTTAAATGTAGTTTATGACTTGTTCATGCCAAGAGTTTGGATTAGAAACTAAAAATTCTTCATTTGGACCTAAAATGCTCTAAGTGTTGATTTTAGGGGTTTGATGGAGTGATTTAATGTTTTGATCCATTTTTTATGAAATCAATTAGTGTTTTATGTTTCCCTTAAGTTTGTGAACTTATTTGGAACTTAAAATCACCAAGAAACCAATTTGATGTGATCAAATTTCATGTATGGCACCAATGGAATAATGCCACACATTTACAGAATTCTGCAAATTTGTCTCTGGTTGTTTAGCGCTCAAGCGCTGGTGTTTACGTGCTTAAGTGCCAATCATCCAGAGAGCTACATGTTTTGCTACTCATGCACTCAAGTGCTAGTGGTTCTATGCTTAGGCGCCGAGACAAGGGAGAAACGTGTTATTAGCATTATGATGCTAATTTAATTTCCTATTTGTTGGAATCATTTATGCAAGCCTTTTAGGGTGTAAAGAGACACTTTTGGAGATATTTCTTGGAGAGAATTATCAACTTGCATATATGAAAAGTTTGGAAAATTCTTAGATATTCAGAGTGTGACAGAATGCTTAAGTTAGTGTTTAGAACTTTAATCAACATGAGGTTGATTTCTAAATCACTAGTGAGTGATTGTGGGTTGTTCTAGACACCTTTTAGCTAGAATATGAATCTTGCTACCTTTGTTGGATAAGTGAGGCTAGGATTCATATGTTCTAGTGATTATAATGTGGCTCAAATATTTGGTTTTCAAATCTGGTATTTGCTTGTTTCCTATGTATTGTGACCTTAGATGGTGTGCACAACCATATGACTTGAGAATAAGGTGTTAGATCTAAATTCTCCTTGCATTTATGCTTGCATGGTCAGGGTTACCGGTATAGGAGTGGCAATAGTACTCTTATGCGGTGAGGGGAAAGTGCTTACCTATTACCAAACGAGTTTATGCTTTTAGGCTTATCATGCTCTGTATATACAAAGAAACAGTAGTTTCTGAGAAATAAGTAAGTAGCTTGTGTTTTCAAACTTTAAAACTTGCATTGACATTGCACATCCATAATACTTGGACTTTGTTTGAGCATAAACATACTTCATAACATAAAGCATTGCATGGTTGACAATTGTATGAGTAGTTGTCATGGCTTGGCCGATTGATTGTTTGGTTGCTCGTTTGATAGTATCTTAGGATTGTATGTGCAATTCTTTGGTATTGTTGTTTATTAGATATTCTTGTACATAGAGTGCATTTTTGTGTTCAGATGATTTATTTGTTATAAATGATTAACTGCTGGTTTTGGTATGCTTATACTGAGAAATTGTGATTTCTCACCCTTGTGTGTTCCATGTAAATCCAGGTGAAGTCCCTAAAAAAAGAAATGACAAAGAAGTAAAAGGCTTAGTTTAGCAGCTTTATTTCTTTTTCAATCAGATTATATATTTGTACTTTTCTAGTTGTTTGTCAAAGCTTATGTACACGGTGTGGCTTGTTAGCCAGTGATGTTTGTATATATGACCTTTTTATAATTTGTGACTCTCTATAATAACTATGAAAATTATTATGGGTCTTTATTTTCCTCTTTTTTAGAAGTGACATGCTTAATGCGATTTATTTTGAAATATTCTTTTTATTTTATGATAATTCGTATTAGGGTGTTATAATAGGTCATCACACGGGTTGACCCGCCTAATACGCCTCCAAAAAATAAAAAAGGGAAAAAAATTGACTAGATGGGTCAACCTACCCTACCCTCCATAACTTGTAAGTTATATAAGACGAGTTAAAATTACCTGCCTAAAACAACGGATTGCAAAATATAATCTAACCCACCATTTTTGGTAGGTTAAATAGGTTAATCCGTCGAGTTTAACTTGTTTTGACATCTCGACTTCCGATGATAAAAAAATTTATTTAGCATTTAAAGTATATATATAAAATGTAGATATATACCCACAAATAAGAAACGTATACTATCACAAAAATAAATAATCATCTCTTAAATTTTTACCATATTTTAAAGGGTATACCAAACTTAACACCAACGTAAAAGTTTTATCATCATTTATAGTCATTTTTTTTATTTTGTCTAAAATATTCTACCAACAATATTAACTTGAGGTATAATAATATAATTTGAGTTTTAAGAATTTAATTATCACTTAACAAAGCCTTGGGAGTATTAACAAAATTACTACTTCATTTGATAATAATATAATTATTTAAAACAATAAAAATTGTTGGTTTGAAATCACCAACCTATTCCATGTAATAGGCTCCTCTCAAACTCTTTTTTGCCTCTCGTGGAATGAATAGTATAGACTCATCTTATTTTGTTCTATTAATAGATTTATCTTGGATAAAATTTCTTCACTCATGCTACACATTTGAAAGGGAAAACATTTTATAAAAACTTGGTATATGAAATGAATAGTAGTGACCATTTGCGTGAGAAGATGACATATGAAAACAATTTCTTCACTCATGCTAAACTATATTTTTTTGTAGTTGTCTTTGATTCATCTATATTTTCATTTGTTATCTTTTTTTCATTTTAAAAGGAGGAAAACAAATGCTCTTTTAGAGAAAAATTATGGAGGAAGAGATTTGGGAGGTACAAGGGAGTGCTAATGATATGTGGGACAAGATGACTATTGAAGGTAAGAGAAGTTCTTAGGATAAAGAATCTTAGTAGTGGGACGTAAATGTACAAGATAATGTTAAGGTTAAAAGGGAATGTTATAAAGCTTGACACGTGTGTAAAAATAATGAAAATTTAGAAAAATATAAGGTAGTTAAAAAAGATAATAAGAAGGCGGTGAGCAAGGAAAAAAATAAAGCGTTCAACAGGTTATATTAATCTTTGGGCACCAATGAAGGAGAAAGGAATATTTACAAGCTTGTTAAAAGAAGGGAAAGGAAGACAAGAGACTTCGATCAAGTGAAATGCATTAAGGATGAAGAAGGTAAAGTCTTGGTTATGGAACAAGACATCAAGGATCGATGGAAGAGTTATTTTCACGAGTTATTTAATAAGGGACATGTGACATTAGGGGACTCAGATATTCTAAACACAAGAAAGGAGGACCAAAATAAAATCTTTTATTGTAGAATTCAGGAGTTTGAGGTAAAAGAAGCTTTGAAGAGGATAGATAATGGAAAAGTGGTCAGACCAGATAATATACCTATTGAGGTATGGAAGTTCCTAGGAGATAAAGGTATAAGCTGACTCACAAAGCTATTTAACGAGATAATGAGGTTTAAGAAAATGCCAAATAAATGAAGGAGAAGCACTTTAATCCCTATTTATAAGAATAAGGGAGACATATAAAACTGTGCAAATTACAGAGGGATTAAGCACATAAGTCATACCATGGAGTTATGGGAAAGAGTACTTGAATGAAGATTAAGACAAGAGACTCATATTTCAGAGAATCAATTTGGTTTTATGCCTGGGAGGTCAACCATAGAAGCAATCTATCTTCTACGAAGATTGATGGAGAGATATCGATGGAAGCAAAAAGACCTACACATGGTTTTCATTGATCTGGAAAAAGCTTATGATAGGATACCGATAGAAGTCTTGTGGAAGGCTCTAGAGAAGAGAGGAGTTTGGATCGCTTATATTTGAGCAATCCAAGATATATATGATGGGGCTAAAACTAGTGTGAGAACACAGAGTGAGGTCACAGAAGATTTCCCTATAATTATAGGGCTACACTAAGGGTCTACTTTGAGTCCTTATCTTTTTACCTTGGTCTTAGATGTGCTTACTGTGCATATCCAAGAGCCAGTGCCACAATGCATGCTTTTTACAAATGATATAGTCTTAGTTGAAGAGTCGAGAAATGAAACAAATGAGAAGCTAGAGTTATGGAGATGAGCTTTGGAAGAATATGGCTTCCGTCTAAGCAAGAGCAGACAGAGTATATGGAATGTAAGCTCAATAAAAAGTGTGCTAATACTAACTTAGCGGTGAAAATTAGAGATCATACCATACCACAAGTCACACAGTTTAGGTATCTTGGATCTATCATACAAAATGACGGAGAGATAGAGGAAAATATAAACCATAGGATTCAAGGTAGATGGATGAAATGGAGGAGTACTTCAGGAGTTATTTGGAATAGAAAAGTGTTTTTCAAGCTTACGGCTAAATTTTACCGCACAACTATAAGACTCGCAATGTTGTATAATACTGAATGTTGGGTAGTTAAAAGCCATTAAGAGCATAATATCAGTGTCGCTGAGATGAGGATGTTGCGCTAGATGTGTGACCATACAAGACAAGATAGGATTAGGAATGAATACATTTGAGAGAAAGTAGGGGTAGCACCTATTGTGGAAAAGATAAAAGAATCTTACCTTAGGTGATTTAGACATGTAAAGAGAAGATCCTTAGAAGCCCCTATAAGAAGAGTTGATCAGGTGGAGGATAGCTCAATAGCTAGAGATAGAAGGAGACCAAGAACGACTATAGGTGAAACGATTAAAAAAGACTTAGATTTGTATGACATTTCTGAAGACTTGATTTATGATAGGGCACAATGGCATCGTTTGATCCATGCAGTCGACCCCAATTAGTAGAAAAAGGCTTGGTTGTTGTTGTTGTTGTATCTTTTTTTCATTTTACTAGTAAATCTTTTTTTTTAATCTTAGATTTCCTTTTATTTTATTCCAAATTGTAAATTTTTGTAAACAAGTCTTTTTTATTTTGTTTTTTGTTCTTGTGAATATTCTTTCTTTATTTTTACTTTGCTTGTAAAAATTTTAATAGTCATTGATTTTTAATTGTGATTTTTTTATTTTAATTCTCTTTTTATTCTTTTCTTGTAAATATTGTATTTTAGTTCTCTTTATTATTGATTATTTGTTATTTTTCTTGGGGTAAATTAAATATTTTTGGGTTATTTAATTTGTACAATTTACTTTAGGGCATCTGTTTAAGGACTAATGTGTAAAATTATTGTGGGATTAAGTTTTCACTATTCTCTATGCATAATCGACTCCCAAATTTAATATGGTTTGCGCGGACTAGTTTTCTAAAATTTTTAAGGATTTTCCTACATTTTCCTAACTCAATAAAGTTGGTGCCAAGTCTTGTGTTTTTTTTTTTAATAAAAGTTGGTTACCTCCCATTGTAATCTCGATTATGACTTTCATAAGCCAACCAGAATGACCTCAAGAAGGCCCAACCTGATCTGAGAAAATGTTTCGAACAAAAAAAAAGGTCCTACCCAGGTCACTATGTAACCGGTCATCTGGGCCACATCACTCCAATTGATAGTCATCATTTGTCCTATTCTGAGTAAGCTAGATATGTAACCTAACCACACCCTCAACACTCTGAAAGACTGACTCTACATTCATCATTGTGACTGACTATGCAACATTGAAGACTAGTTTTGATGATAACAAACATGAAGATGATGAGAATACCAAGTTCAAGAACTTCAAGAATAGTTTTAGGACTTAGAGTCTTTTTGTACGAAGCCTTCTGGATATCTCTTTTGATTTTAGAAGAAAAATCTTAAACATGTTTTTCAATAAAATCCAAAATTTTAGAATAAGTTTTTAAAAAATAGTTAAAAGGTTTTTGGGTGTTTTGGAAATAATCTGGCAAGTTTTTAAAATGTTTAATTTTTTTAAAGCAAGTCTATTCGAATAAAGCTCTCTTTATTCGAATAAACCAAGTCAAGTGATCTTTGTTTTTATATCAAGGGTTATTTGAATAACAAATTCAAAATCAAGCTACGTGCCTCTATTTTCAAAATGCTTTATTCGAATGGCACTCTTGCTATTCGAATAAAGGCTTTCCTAATAGCCTTTCTTAAATGAACTATTCAAATAACAACAGTATTATTCAAATAGATGTGTCTTTTAGAAAACTTTTTAAAAAAGAGTTACACCAATGGGCACTTCCTGTTATTTGGATAAAGATGAAGGAGGTAAATCTGTAGAAATTACCAAATATAGAGGTATGATTTGATCTCTTCTTTATCTTACTGCTTGTAGGCTAGATATAATGTTTAGTGTATGCATGTGTTTTAGATATCAAGCTAATCCTAAAGAATCACACTTATGTGCTATAAAAAGAATCATGAAATATCTATAGGTACTTCACAAATGGGCTTGTGGTACCTTAAGGGTGCCTTATGTAGTCTAATTGGTTATTCCGATTCTGATTTTGCGGGATGCAAAATGGATAGGAATAGTACTAGTGGGACATGCCACTTGCTTGGAAGCTCTTTAGTTTCTTAGCATATCAAGAAGAAAAATAGTGTGGCATTGTCTACTGTTAAGGTTGAATATGTTGCAGCTGAGAGTTGTTGTGCTCAAATCCTTTGGATGAAGCAATAACTTCTAGACTATGGTCTTCAACTTGATCATATCCCTATAAGATGTGACAATACTAATGCAATAAATCTAACTAAAAATCTTATTTTGCACTCTAGAACAAAGCACATAGAAATAAGGCATCACTTCATTAGGGACCATGTCCAAAAAAGAGGCTGCATACTTGAGTTTATTGAAACATCTAAACAACTTGCAGATATTTTTACTAAACCCTTATCAAAAGAAGCATTCTTTTATATTAGAGGAGAGTTAGGCATTATTGATCAATCATATATATGAATGAATGCATTTATTGCGTTATTATTGATTTATCATTTTTGAATTATTACTGACTTAAGCATTAGAGGTATCCTAAAATTTAATTTGCAGAAACTTCATCATTAGGTAAGTTTCCTTCTCTCAATCTATTTTTTTGAATGTGTTTACTAGTATTTCCTGATAGGTTTATTAAAATAAACCTGTGTTTATTCGAATAACCAAAATCAGCTATTCAAATACTTGTTCTTTTGAAGTGTTCTATTCGAATAAAGCTAGCTTTATTCGAATAAAAATCAGTAACATTATTCTGTACTATCTGTGTTATTCAAATAAAATTAGATTTATTCGAATAAACTAAAGTCAGTAACTAGTTTCTCTGTGTTTATATCTATTTTATTTGAATAAGAAGTTTCTTATTCGAATAATGACTTAACAGAGGCTTTTATCTCTATCTGGTTATTAAAATAACCAAAAGGTTATTCGAATAAATCTTGGCAGATAGCCAAGTCCACTGGCTTGGTTATTCAAATAACATTATTGTTATTCGAATAACGTATGATAAAAAAGTCATGACCGTTGAGTTACCATGTATTTATTAGAATAACTCCCACGTTATTCGAATAAACACGTGCCTTATATATACCCATAACGTATTCTCTGCCTCATTTCTCATCATTCTCTGTTTCATCTTTCTAGGTGTTGAGCATCTCCTCTGCCCTGACCTTCCTCTTCACCTTTTCTATCTCTACCCACACTTTCACCAACCCTCCACCATTATTACTCTCCACATTTGTCCTCCAACCTTCCACCATAACCCCACCTTCATTGAACTCACAGTGACCATTTTCTCTACCAAACACCGTAGCCATGGCCTCATCCTCTCGCATAAAACGTGCTCGTATGAAAACTGCTCCTTGCAACAACCCATTGGACCTGCGAAGGCTCTCCTCCAATGAGAGTGAAATAGGTCGCTTCATCACTCATTTTTTGGAGCATAATCTAATGCAACCCAAGTATCTTGATTTGAACTTCTTCGAGAAAGAAAAAGGCTTTGAATTTTTGAACATACTGAACTATCAAGGAGTGCTCCGGCTCTGCTCTCACAAGATAGTTCTTTATCCTATTTTGGTCAAGATATTTTATTGCAACTTGACACTTGATGGTCAAGATCTTCACTCTGATATCTGTGATCAGCACTTGGTCATTACTCCCCAAGATTAGTTACGACTGTTTGGTTTACAAACTACTAGTCACAACATTGAAGAAGATGGCAATTCTCTGGTCCAAGAGTATAACAGGATATGAACCATTGAAGATATCTTGAAACCTGGCCTAGCTTTTCCAGATAAAGGTGTCAAGGGAGGTATGTTGAAGAGCCAAGATAAGCTCTTGCATTATGCATACGCGCATATTCTGGCTCCACGACATGGCAACTATGCCTACTTGAGTGAGGATGATATCTTCATGCTATGGCTCTTGAAGAAAGGATACCAAATCAACTGGCCTAACTTCATCATAAAGCATATGATGAGGGCAAAGGGTAAAGAAAAGTCTGATTTGCCCTACGGCTTGGTCATCACTGCTTTTCTTGAAAAATATCCTCAAATTCTGGAAACTGAGCGGGCAACTAAGCTAGCTCATCATAACATTTTTGGTTCATTTACACTACACAAGATGAACATAGTCAGAACTACAGAAGGCTGGGTATATCCCAATGAGGCTGAAGATGATGAGAATGAGCAAGAAGACCACCCTGTTGCGCCTGCTGCTGCTGCTGCTCTTGCTGCTTCTGCTGCTGTTGGTCCAGTCATAAATGAGCAGCTCATGGCAACCATGTTGGACACCAGAGCTTACACAGAGAACACATTTTCTATTCTGTTTGATAGAATAGAATGTGTAGAGCGAGAAAAGGCAGCCCCACGAGCCTTTTTGACTAGCAGGGCACGCAACTTCCCTCCTCCGCCACCAGATGCCTACTTTTAGATCCTTATACTTAGGATCCTTGCTTGTTTTTATTGGTTGTTTTTGTCTTTATTGCACATGCTGATGTAACTGGCCACAGTGCTTTAATGAATAAAATGAATCATTTATTGCCTCTCATTTGCTTTACTGAATTATATTGTTGTTTGAACTCATGCTCAATTTACTGCTCTTACATGCTGAACTTAAATAAATATTATTTGCTTTCTCTTGCTCCAATCTTTTTTATCATGACAAAATGGGGAGAAAAAAGCTTGAGCTTAGTTCTCTTTAATAAGTTTCTTTGATTGAGAAAAGACAAGTGAAATTGAAATGGAAAATAAGATTACAAAAATAAGGGGGAGCTACTCACATTTATGATATAAATTACCTCTTATGAAAAAAAGGGGAAGTAAGTTTCTTAAACAATTTATCTGAACTAATTCTTTTCTCAATGTTAGTTTGTCATTATCAAAAAAGGAGAGAATGTGATTGACTATACGACATTGAAGACTGGTTTTGATGATAACAAACATGAAGATGATAGGAAGACCAAGTCCAATAACTTCAAAAATAGCTTTAGGAGTTAGAGTCTTTTTGTACAAAGCCTTCTGGATATCTCTTTGATTTTGGAAGAAAAATCTTAAACATGTTTTTGAATAAAATCCAAAATTTCAGAATAAGTTTTTAAAAAAATAGTTTAAAGGGTTTTGGGTGTTTTGGAAACAATCTGGCAAGTTTTTAAAATGTTTAAAAATATTTTTAAAGCAAGTCTATTCGAATAAAGTTCTCTTTATTCAAATAAACCAAGTCAAGTGATCTTTTTTTTATCAGGGGTTATTCGAATAACCCTATTTAAAAATTATTTTTAAAGCAGGTTTATTCAAATAAAGCTCTCTTTATTCAAATAAACCAAGTCAAGTGATCTTTTTTTTTTATCAGGGGTTATTCGAATAACCCTAGAGTTATACGAATAACAAATTCAGAATCAAGCTATGCGCCTCTGTTTTCCAAATGCTTTATTTGAATGACACTCTTGCTATTCGAATAAAGGCTTTCCTGGTAGCCTTTCTTAAATGAACTATTCGAATAACAACAGTGTTATTCAAATATATGTGTCTTTCAAAAAAAATTTTAAAAAAGAGTTATTCGAATAACATTTATGTTATTCGAATAACATATCACAGGAATAGCTTCCTCGTGGGTTTTTAAAAAGTAGTTATTCGAATAACTCAATGGTTATTCGAATAACCACAAGTTCCAGATTTAGAAACTAATGTCTCTTTTCGTATTTAATTTGAGAATTAAATACCCACAACTACTATTTTTTGAAATACACTATAAATACATGGCTTTGGGTCATCTTAAAAAAAATACCCAATTATCTGAATCAATTCTTTCTTGCTCTAATTTGTGTTTCATATTTTTTACATATTTTTTATGCTCTTTTTCACCAAAACTTTGAGATATCCTTAAGGAGCTTTATAGAGCTTCGAGTTGTATTATTTACTCTTCTGAGAGTTTCTTTTCTACTATTTTCTATTTCATTGTAAAGAGGGTGAGGTATCCCTCAAAGATTTTGTAAGGGTGAGGTATCCTTAAAAGTTGAGGCTTTAACATAAGGGTAAAATTTCTCTACGTGTGAAGAGTGCTCTAATTTGTAACTATAGCAAGTTCCTGTTTAAGCTTGCTTTAATAGTAAAAAATCTTGGATAGTTTTTCGAGGACTAGACATAGGCCACAAGTGGTTGGTGACTAAACTAGGATAAATATTATGCTTGTGCTTCTCTTCTCAATCTCTTTTATTTCCTGCAATTTATTTTATATTTTTTACGTGTTTATTTTCTTTGCTTAAGGCTCTGTATCTTCTCAATTTATTCACTTCATTTTAAAAAATAACTTCAACAAAATTTATCTTACAAGTGTTTACGAAAAGTTTTTATATACTCAATTCACCCCCTCTTGAGTACTGAAGCCACTTGGTAACAATCATGTCCCTAATTATCGAATCTGCATTTCTAGCACTCAAGCCTCTAGGTATCCATTTAGATATCTTTGCCATAAACTCTTAAAAAGGTGAAGAACCTAAGCTTTCCATGGGCGGGTCATTATGCCCAAAAGAAAGAGGACCATAAATATGTAGCCTAGATTCCATCTCTCTCATCATTGCCTTTGCCTTCACCCATTTCTCATAACACCTTACCCAGAGAACATGAGGATAAACCTAAGTTTGCCCCATACTCGCATCTATCCTATCATCAGTCTCTGCACCTTAGCTTCGTCCCACATCAACATCATTCATTTGGGATCTTCTTCCCTCTTAGGTTCACAAATGAAATTCCCCAACAATTTCAACTGAATCACCATCATTATCACTAATCTTTCCCAACCTATAAACTATAACCAACTAACCCAAACATTCAAAACCTTAAAATGAACACCTACCCCTAATCTCCCTAAAAGTCACCCAAACTATAAAAAAAAAATTCAAGCAGAAAATAGAAAGGGGAAATAAATACCTAAAGCGAACAGTAGAAATAGATGCAAGAAACACAACTGAACTGCAAGGAGGACCACCACCAAAGCAACAACAACATGATAGCACTAATCGCTCATAGTGAAGTAGCGATGACAGTAGCAATAGGAGCAGCGGTAGCAGGAGTAGGCCTAATAAGCAAGGAAAGTTTTAGGAACAATGAAGGAAAACACAGGTGCAAAGTATAAAAAGAAACAATTTGCAATGGGTAAAAATAGAGAGAAAGAAGTTAAAGGGAAGCTGAAGAGGGAAAATTTCCATCATCACATCCAACGGCTTCTATTTGATTCCCTCAATTCAACAACTATGATTTTGAAAGAAAAAAATGTGCGTTGTAACGTCCTACCTACATATGTTCTTTTTCTCTTATGCAAGATAGATTTATTTAGGGAATTTTCTAAAAATTCAAAGAGTCTAATATTCTTAAGGGAAGAAAATATAATAAATTTTTTTATCATAAAAGTCAAGCTTCTTTTTAGTACATGCGGTCCAACTAAAACTAGAGTTAGTTTAGCTACCACATAACAAGTCTACACCATAAACTTCTAAGGCAAGTGAGTACATAGTAAATACACAAAATTAATATTAAACTAATCCATAGTAGAGGCATACAAAAATGTGGGAGTCTTATGTGTGTTATACATTAGCTCCTATGCTACTCTCTTGCGTCCAAATCCACCTCCATAGTTACGGTATCCATGGAGATATTGACTCGTGCCAAATTTCTGAGCTCTAGGACATATACCCAGATGAAATAAATCTCTGTGATAGTGCATAGGATGTGTATCTTCAACTATCTAGAATATCATGCTTTAAAAGGTGACAATGAAATTCTCAACAAAAGAGGAAAAACAATAATAATTTTGAACTAATGATATTCTATCCAGTGTTATTAGAATTGTTAGAATTGTGATTTGATTCTTAGGATTCAAAATGATTCTACCTCCCAACGATACAGATCGCTTGTTGTATCATTTTCGTCTCAAAATCGCACTTCGAATAAGTTGAATTGCAATGGAATCACAAGAATCGCGAATCTGCAGTGTTTTATGCGATTCTTGCACATATAGGTTGCACACGAAAATGGGTCGGGTCTAGCGCGACCCGTTTCTGGAAAACCCATTTTTTAGTGTGTTTTTGCAAATTTTTTTATGGGCATAGAGGGAAAGTGCCATCAATCTCAAGCAAAAATATTAAAGAAAGAATGATCTAATATTGGTCCCCACTCTCTGCCTGTCTCTCCCACATTTTATCAGTCCTTTACTCCTTTTCTCCCTCACACACCCGATTATGCTTTGTTTGTCTCCCACAGTGTTGCTGGTCAAGATTCTATTGGTCCCTCTTGGTCACTTATTGGTAATTTTTATTAGCTTTCTACTCTTTGTTGTTATGTGTTGCTGTTTTTTGAGTGGGGTATAATGGGTCAAATTAAGAAAAAAAAAAAGGAGCTTAATGTCACATGGAACCACTGTGGAAATGTTCCACCACATAGGATTTTTTGGTTAAATGGAAGTATTGTTCACATACTTGTTAGGGGTGGTATTTCAAGGATGAAGCATCACCTTGCTGGAACAGAGGAGAATGTAAGTCCCTATACATTTGTTCTTGATGAAGTTGGAGAGATATTTGTGAAGTTGTTAGACAAATAAAGAGAAAGCTAAAGAGGCAAATAGTCTAGAATGTTTTGAAGAGAATAGAACCCAAGATGCTAATGCAAAAAAAAAAGCACAATGAACTCATTTGTTAGCAAGGGGAAGGAAAGAACTTCTAAATCTTTAAAGCAAAAGACAGTGAATGAGATGTTGAAAGATAAGGAGCTGGTACTTCAAGACATTTGCAAATGCATCTATGACAATGCTTTACCATTTAATTTGGTAAGAAACCCATTGTTTGTCCAAATGTTGAAATCGGTTAGTGAATATTGACGGGGTTTGAAACTTCCTACTTATCATAAGGTGAGAGTTTCTTACTTGAAAAAGGCAGTTGATAACATCCAAAAAAAGTTTAGAGAAATATAAGAGTGAATAGGAGAAATAGGGCTGCACTTTGATGTGTGATGGATGGATAGATGGAAAAGGGAGGTCACCCACCAATTTTCTAGTTAACAGTCCAAGTGAGTCAGTTTTCCTAAAATCTATTGTCACTAGTGATGTGATCAAGGATGCTAAGCAAATGTTTGATTTATTGGATAGCATTGTGGAAGAAATTAAGGAGGATAATGTGGTGCAAGTTTTGACAGATGGTGCCTCTAATCCTGTGGTAGTAGGGAAGATGTTAGAGGAGAAGAGAACAAAGTTATTTTGGTCCCCATGTGCAGCTTATTTCCTTGATTTAGTCCTTAAGGACATTGGGCAGCTTCCGATATTTTATAATACCATTACAAATGCAAAGAAAATCACAACTTATATATATAGGCATACATAAGTCCTAGTGGGTTCACCAATTTTCTAGTTAATAGTCCAAGTGGGTCAATTTTCCAAAAATCTATTGACACTAGTGATGTGATCAATGTGAATGCTTATGTCTTGAAGCATATCAAATGAGTTTTTGATGATAACAAAAGCAAAGGAGAAGATCAAGATCAAAAGAAAAGACCAAGATCAAAAGAAGGAAACTAAGAGGTATATAGAGATAGGTCTTAGGATTTCAATGTAAAATGCTCTCAAGGTATCTCAATGATCTTCAAATGGTTTTTTAAAGATCCTTTTAAATTAATTAATAATTCAAAGTTCATCTTTTTAAAGATATGTTGATTTCAATCTTGGATTTCATAACTCAAATGTAAATCTTGTCAAAATACAAGCTCCAATATGTAAGAATTGACAAATACACTTAATTGGAGTTGAAAATGTGTTCAAAGGATAAGGTAATCGATTGCACATGTGTTGTAATTGATTACAAGCTAAACAGAGACCTTGTAATAAATTACATTGAGCTTGTAATCGATTACAAGCATGGCAGAAGCCTTGTAATCGATTACACTGAGGCTGTAATCAATTACAAGTCTAGCAGAGGCCATGTAATCGATTACATCCTGCCCAGAAAGCCAAGAACACGTTCAAACAACCATGTAATCCACTACCGCTATGGTGTAATCGATTACCACTGGATTGACAGTGCCCAACGGTTATATTAGGTGCATTAAATGTTGGGCATTAAAGCCCCCAATGGCTTTTTAAATGAAAAATAGCTTATATACTTGTGTTGGGGCATCATTAATGGCTAATCTTGAACCTTGAAACATCTTTCTAACACTTTATATGAAAATCAATCCTTGAAATCATTCTTGCTCTGTTTTTGTACAAATATTTGAGATATCTTTGAAGAGCATTATAGAGCTTCAATTTGTATTAACTACTTTTGTGAGAGTTTTGTTCTATCAGTCTTGTTTATTGTAAAGAAGAGGGTGAGGCATCCCTCCGAATTGTAAAGGGTGAGGCACCTCTTGTTTGAAGAGGCTCAAGCTACAAAGGGTGAGGTATACCAAAGTGGTGTTGAGTGCTCCAATTTGTAAATGTTACAAGCACCTGATTCAAGCTTGGAATTTAGTGAAAAATCTCGAGTGATTGCTTGAGGATTGGACGTAAGCCACGAATGGATTGGTGGCTGAACTAGGATAAAGCATAGTGTTTGTTTTCTCTAAACTCTACTCTTTACTTTGAGCATTGTTTTATTGATTTATCCGAATTCTATCTCCCTTGGTTAATTCATTTAAGAGTGAAAAGTTTACATCTCTTCTATTCATTCATCTCTAACCAACAATAGCTTCAACGAAAATAAGAATTTAAGTATTTTGCAAAAGATTTGTGAACTTATTTTATAAACTCAATTCACCCCCCTCTTGAGTATCGAGGCCACTTGGTAACAATCAAGAATGCTAAGCAAATGTTTGATTTATTGGATAACATTGTGGAAGAAATTGGAGAGGATAATGTAGTGCAAGTTGTGACAAATGGTGCCTCTAATCTTGTGGCAGGAGGGAAGATGTTAGAGGAGAAGAGAACAAAGTTATTTTGATCCCCATGAGCAGCTCATTGCCTTAATTTAGTCCTTGAGGACATTGGGAAGCCTCTGGTATTTTATAATACCATTGTAAATACAAAGAAAATCATAACTTACATATATAGGCATACATGGGTCCTAAACTTGTATAGAAAGCATTCTAAAGAAAGGGAATTAGCTAGACCAGCAGTCACAAGGTTTGAAACCTCTTATTTCACAATAAATTACGTCATGCAATAAAAGAATGCTCTTCGATCTTTGTTTGCTTCAGAGGAATAGGCTACTAGTAAAAGTGAGGCTAGGGAGGTGATGAACATAGTTTTATGTGATGTTAGATTTTGAAAATCCATCCAATATTGCTTGAAGTGTGTGATTCCACCTGTGAAAGTATTAAGGCTTGTGGATGGCTACTCAAAATTTGCCATGCCATATATTTATGAAGCCATGGATAGAGCTAAAGAGCAAATAGCTGAAAAACTTCAAAAAGCAAGAGTCAAGGTATAAAAAGGTGTGGAAGATTATTGATACTCGTTGGAATTTACAACTACATAGGCCTCTCCATGCCGCTGCCTACTATCTTCATCCTAAGTAAGTAATTTCATTCTTTAAGTTTTATGTGTAACACCCAAATACAAATTATCGTAAAATAAACGAAATATTTCAAAATCAATCACATTAAGCATCTCACTTCTGGAAATGCATAAAATAAAAATCCATAATAACTTGTATAGTCATCATAGAGAGTCACGAATGATAAAAAGGTCATTTATACAAACATCACTGGCTAACAAGCCATATTGTATACATAAGATTTTACAAACAACCAAAAAGTACAAATATATAATTTGATTCAAAAAGAAATAAAGCTGTTAAACTAAGCCTTCTACTTCTTCTTTTTGTTATCCTTTCCCTTTTTAGGGACTTCACCTGGATTTACATGGAACACACAGGGGTGAGAAATCATAATTTCTCAGTATAAGCATACCAAGACTAGCAGTTAATCATTTACAACAAATAAATCAACTGAACACAAAAATACACTCTATGTAAAAGAATATCTGATAAACTACAATATCAAAGAATTGCCTATACAATCCTAAGATACTATCGAACGAGCAACCAAACAATCAATAGGCTAAGCAATGACAACAACCTATTCAATTGTCAAACATACAATGCTTTATGTTATGAGGTATGTTTATGCTCAAACAAGGTCCTAATATTATGAATATGAAATCTAAATATAGGTTTTAAAGTTTGAAAACACAAGCTACTTACTTATTTCCCAGAAACTACTATTTCTTGTATATACAGAGCAGGATAAGCCTAAAGCATAAACCCGCTTGGTAATAGGTAGACGTTTTCCCCTCACCGCGTAAGAGTACTATTGCCACCCCTATACCAGTAACACTGACCATAATAGCATTGCCTGCTACGAGAATCTAGATTTACACCTTGTTCTCCGACCAAATGGTTGTGCACACCATTTAAGGTTACAACACATAGGAAATAGCAAATAACAAGTTTGAAAACTAAATATGCAGGTTTATTATCAAAACATATGCACTTATCATAGGGTTTACAACAACCAAGTGAAAAGCAAAGACTAGTGACTCAAGGCTTTACTTTAACTTAACACATAAGTAGTAAAACTCGTATCACTAGTGTCCTCATATCTAGTTCCTTACACCATCACTTCCCAAGTGATTTCAAGGTAACCTCCAGTCGCTCAAGGTCCTTGATACTACTTTATAGCATTCCATAACACTTGGATGTCCAAGGTTTTACAAACTTCCATCACAAGAATTACCCTAACCTAGTGAAAAAGGCATAGTTAGGAAACATACATATTTGGCTCAACTCTAACACACAAAGGAACCAACCCATGTCTCTAACTATTCAGGAAGCTTAACCTGGACAATCAAGGAAACATGCTTTAACTATGCATCTTAAACTCAACTTTAACTCTAAAGGAGTAATCTTTGCATATAGGTAGGCATACCATCTCACTAAGGAATCCAAAAGTGTCCCAACACACCAACCATTGACACACCACCACACTTTGGGTGTCTAGAGTTCCTCAACTCTGTCCTAAAGCGATTCCCACATTTCGGACATCTAAAATTCCCAAGCTTTTCTTATATGCAAGTTGATAATTCTCTCCAAGAAACATCCCCGAAAGTGTCTCTTTACACCGAAAAAGACTTGCACAAATGATTCCAACAAGTAGGGAATTAAATTAGCATCACAATGCTATGATAACAGCCCATGCCCTATCTCAGTGCTTAAGCATTAGGCTCTGGAGCGCTTGAGCGTGTGACTGATTTCCAAGCGCGTTCTGTTAGACGTTGTGTGCTTAAGCGTGTAACGCACGGACGCTTGGGCACGTTAGCACCTTCAGCGTGTTCTTCTGGGCAATAGGTGCTTGAGCGCGTAAGGCTCGTGCGCTTAAGCGTCGAGCGCCCAGCAGCAAGTTCTGCATAATTTTGCAGGACGAAGCACTATTCCATTAGTGCAAATAACGAGATTTGATTACTTCAAATCTGTTTCTTGGTGATTTTAAGTCACAAACAAGTTCCTAAACATGAAGAAAACATAAAACACCAATTGATTTCATGAAAAATGGATCCAAAATCCAAATCACTCATCCAAACCCCTAAATAAAATCCTCACTTTGAGCTTTAATTGTCCAAATAGAGAGTTTTCAGTTTCTATTCCAAACTCTTAGCATGAACAAGTCATAAACAACACATAAGACTTATCCAATAAGAAATTCACTCAAAACACCACTAAATCTCATTTTGACATATAAAACCCCAATACAAGCTTAAACATGAAAATGAGAAAAATGAAGTTTAAAGCATCAAGAACCCCTACCTTCAAGCTCCTTGATGCTGCCTAGATGCTGCAGATTTGAGCCTCAACTCCTGACCTTGGATTTCCCTTTCTTCTTGTGCCTCTTGCTTCCCTTTCCACCACTTGAAACCTCCACTTTCTCTGCTATTTTTGGGACAACCGTGAAGTGAAGAGAGAAAAATGAGAAATATCATAAACAAAGTCACCAAATAAAGTCCAAGTTGATGGTTGCAATCGTGGAGTGTTAAGGGTCTTATGTTATAACACTGGTACTTTCTGATCTGCTAAAAACACTCAACTTTAGTCAAATCAAGTTTTTCCAAATTCCAACAACTTTAAAATAAATACTAAGATTCATTAGAAAAATCATTTCACTAGTATCATAAATTTTCATATCTATGACTAGTCATTTCGGCTTTAAATAGATAACCAGTATGCCTAAAAATACTAGATTAATTTTGATTATTCTCAAACTTTAACCACATCACAGAATACACATTTGTGAATTAGAAATAAATTATCCACATTTATTTCCATTAGCTAAGTCATTTAAGCTAATATCTGAGTCATTTTAAGGTACTTTTCACCTTTCGGCTTGCAGCAAAGTGCCTAAACTAACTCAGATTGCCATAAAATTAAACAGGCATATTAAGCAAGTATTAAGCTACCTCTGTAACTAATTACAAGTCTAACATGTTGAAGAGGATGTTACATTTTCTGCCCCCTTTTTAAAATTTTGTCATGAAAATTGCTTACCTCTTATAAATAATTGCGGGTAGTCTTGCTGCATGTGGGACTCTAACTCCCAAGTCTCTTCCTCAAAGCTAACGCCATCCCAAAGCACCTTCACTAGAGGAATCTGCTTACCTCTAAGCTTTTTGACCCTTTTGTCCACAATCCTTATCGGCCACATAGTATAAGACAAATCTTCTCTTAAGTGCACATATTCATTTCTTATGACATGTGAAGGATCTGGATTATACTTCCTAAGTTGTGACACATGGAAGACATCATGAAGGTTTGACAAACTGGGTGGATGGGAAATTTGGTAGCCTACAGGTCCAATGAAATGAAGGTTCAACTTCCGTGTTCTCAATACTCTACCAATCCCTGTTGTCGGAGTGACTCTCAAGAATACATGATTTCCCTCACTGAACTCTAGAGGTCTTCTCCTTTTATCAGCATAGCTCTTCTGCCTACTATGAGCCATAACCAACCTATCCCGAATCATTTTAATCTGATTGTAGTCTGCTGTACTAACTCAGGACCTAGAATGGTTCTCTCTCTAACCTCATACTAACATAAAGGGGACCTACACTTTTTACTATAAAGTGTTTCATACGGTGTCATACCTATGCTAGTATGAAAACTGTGTTGTAGGTAAACTCCACTAAGGGTAAAAACTTATCCCAACTCCCTTTTTACTCTAGCACACATGCTCTTAGCATATCCTCAAGGGTTTGAATAGTCCTTTCTGATTGACTGTCAGTCTGTGGATGGTATGTTGTACTTAAACTAAGCTTTGTTTTGAAAGCTTTTTGCAAGGCTCCCTAAAATCTAGATGTAAATCTAGGGTCTCTATCAAAAACTATACTAAAGGGTATACCATGCATCTTAACTATCTCCTGAAGGTATAATTGAGCAAGTCTATCCATAGAGTAGTTAGCTCTAATAGGTATAAAATGGACAGACTTGGTTTGTTTATCCACTACAACCCATATTGCATTAAATCCTAACTAAGTTATGGGCAAACCCATCACAAAATCCATTGTGATGTTATCGCAGTTCTACTCAGGGATTACCAAAGATTGAAGAGGTCCAAAGGATTTTTGGTGTTCTATCTTGACCTTTTGACAAGTTAAGCACCTAGACACAAACTCAGTTATGTCCCTCATCATACCAAACCACCAAAATAACTTTTTCAAGTCTTGATACATCTTAGTGGCCTCGGGATGGATAATGTACTGACTACAGTGAGTTTCTTCAATGATCATTTCCTTGATTCCGGATTCATGAGGAATGCAAAATCTACCTCTAAACTTTATCATCCCATCATCTGACATATCAAATTCTCCAGGATTACTTAAAAAGATATGCTCAGTTATATCACTAAGAGTCTCATCTTCCTTTTGAGCTTCCAAGATCTGAGGCCTAAAGTCACTCACTATGTCCACTCGACTCACACTGAGACTATGTGGTAACACAGTTACCGAAAGCCTCATGTCTCTAAAACTCTCAAGAAGATCATTTTCTTGGATCATCATTTGGGACACATGTAAGGATTTCCTACTCAGTGCATCAGCCACCACATTGGCTTTACCTGGATGGTACTTTAACTTAAAGTCATAGTCTTTCAAAAATTCCATCCATCTTCATTGTCTCATGTTCAGCTCCTTCTGGTCAAATAAGTACTTCAAACTCACTAAACACCTTAAATTGAACTCCATACAAGTAATGTCTCTAAACCTTTAGGGCAAGCACTACTGCAGCTAATTCCAAGTCATGAGTAAGGTAGTTTTCCTCATGAGGCCTAAACTGCCTTAATACATAGGCAACAACTCTCCTTTATTGCATCAAAACACAAGCTAAACCCATCTTCAAAGCATCACAAAATACCTCAAAGTTCTCTGAAAGATCTAGAATTACCAACATCAGTGTAGCAGTCAACCTCACTTTAAGCTCTTAGAAAATACTCTCACAAGCCTGAGTCCATTCAAAAGAACTACCTTTCCTATTCAATCTATTCAAGGGTAGCACTAACTGATAAAAACCTTTTATGAACCTTCTATAGTACCCCCACTAGGCCTATGAAGCTTCTGATCTCTGTCATAGTGGTGGGTCTCTCCCACTACAACACTGCATCAACCTTGTTTGGGTCCACAGAAATCCTACCCTAAGATATCACATGTCTCAAAAACTGCACTTGCGAAAACCAGAACTCACACTTAGATAGCTTGGCAAACAACTTATTTTCCTTAAGGGTTTCCAACACTATCCTCAAATATTGTTCATGCTCCTCCATTATCTTAGAATAGATCAAAATATCATCGATAAACACCATAACAAACTGATCCAAGTAGTGTCTAAAGATCCAGTTCTTGTAATCTATGAACACTGCTGATGCACTCGTCAACCCAAAGGACATCACGAGATACTCTTAATGCCCATACCTAGTTCTAAAAGTTGTCTTAGGGATATCCTCTTCCCTAACCCATATCTGATGATAACCAGAGCTAAGATCAATCCTTGAGAAAATCGCAGCTACTCTTAGTTGATCCATTAGATCGTCTATCCTAGGCAAACGGATACTCATACAAAACCTAAGAGAATATCCTAATGAGTTTCCAACTAAAGGCACACACCAATGGATACCTTGCATAAGGTCGGGCATAGCTCCATGTCTCTGTGAACATTGTTTCACAAAGTGTCCCTACTGACCACACACAAAACACACTACACATGTCTTGTGACCATGGTGCTTTCCACATTCCAAGCACTTTTGGTTCCATATTCCAACTTGAGTCTATTTTCCTCTAACTAGTAGAAACTGGGACCAAGAGATACTCTCGCTAACATCATCACTTGACCTTTTCCTTTTTGGAGAGCCTACTAAAACATTCTCCCTTTCACTGAACTGTTCCTCAGCTGCTACTGGAGAAACTAGCTATTGAGATGGATTAGTTTCTATTTTCTCAAGAATCATCTTAACAGAAGCAACCTGCTCCCTCATAGCCATTACCATAGCCATCAATGCTTCCGCCAAAGTAGGGCCCTCACCAGATGAGCTCCTATCCCCCACGAGTTTGCCTTGGAGACGCTATAGTTTCCTGTACACACAGAACAACACATATTGAGGTAGCTAATCTCAATATCATGTAACCATGCAATAACAGTTAAAAAAAGTCATACCATAGGTAGGTCATGCTATTCAATCAAACATCTCACACAAGAGAAAAAGAAACGTACAACACAAAGAAGAACTCCTAAACATGCCTAAGTATAGTCAGTCCACACCCCGACTCAACAGGATGAACTGCTCTGATACCATAATATAACATCCTAATACAAATTATATTAAAATAAACAAAATATTTAAAAATAAATCACATTAAGCATGTCACTTCTACAAATGCATAAAATAAAAATCCATAATAACTTGTATAGTCATCATAGAGAGCCACGAATGATAAAAATGTCATATATATAAACATCACTGGCTAACAAGACATACTGTATGCATAAGATATTACAAACAACTAGAAAAGTACAAATATACAATCTAATTCAAAAAGAAATAAAGTTGTTAAACTAAGCCTTCTACTTCTTCTTTTTGTTGCCCTTTCCTTTTTTAGGGACTTCACCTGGATTTACATAGAACACACAGGGGTGAGAAAACACAATTTCTCAGTATAACCATACCAAGACCATCAATTAATCATTTACAACAAATAAATCAATTGAACACAAAAATGTACTCTATGTAAAAGAATATTTGATAAACAACAATATCAAAGGATCACCCATACAATCCTAAAATACTATTGAACGAGCAACTAAACAATCAATCGGTTAAGCAATGACAACTACCTATACAATTGTCAACCATGCAATGCTTTATGTTATAATATATGTTTATGCTTAAACAAGGTCCTAATATTATGAATATGTAATGCAAATGGAGTTTTTAAAGTTTAAAAACACAAGCTACTTACTTATTTCCCAGAAACCACTGTTTCTTGTATATACATAGCAGGATAAGCCTAAAAGCATAAACCTGCTTGGTAATAGGTAGACGTTTTCCCCTCACCGCGTAAAAGTACTATTACCACCCCCACACCGGTAACTCTGACCATAATAGCATTGCCCGCTACGAGAATCTAGATTTAGACTTTATTCTCTGACCAAATGGTTGTGCACACCATATAAGGTTACAACACATAGGAAATAGCAAATAACAAGTTTGAAAATTAAATATGCAGGTTTGTTATCAAAACATACGCACTTATCACAAGGTTTACAACAACCAAGTGAAAAGCAAAGACTAGCAACTCAAGGCTCTACTTCAACTTAACACATAAGTAGTAAAACTCATATCGCTAGTGTCTTCATATCTAGTACCTTACATCATCACTTCCCAAGTGATTTCAAGGAAACCTCCAGTCGTTCAAGATCCTAGATACTACTTTATAGCATTCCATAACACTTGGATGTCCAAGGTTTTACCAACTTCCATCACAAGGTTTACCCTAACCTAGTGAAAAAGGCATAGCTAGGAAACATGCACATTTGACTTAACTCTAACATATAAAGGCACCAACCCATGTCTCTAACTATTCACGAAGCTTAACTTGGACAATCAAGGAAACATGTTTTAACTATGCATCTCAAACTCAACTTTAACTCTAAAGGATTAATCTTTGCATATAGGTAGGCATACCATCTCACTAAGGAAACCTAAAATGTCCCAACACACAAACCATTGATATACCACCACACTTTGGGTGTCTAGAGTTCCTCAACTCTGTCCTAAATCGATTCCCACATTTCAGACATCTAAAATTCCCAAGCTTTTCTCATATACAAGTTGATAATTCTCTCCAAGAAATATCCCCAAAAGTGTTTCCTTACACCCAAAAAGGCTTGCACAAATGATTCCAACAAGTAGGAAATTAGATTAGCATCACAATGCTAAGAAAACAGCTCATACCCTGTCTCAGCGCTTGAGCATTAAGCTCTGGTGTGCTTAAGCACGTGACTGATTTCCAAGTGCGTTCTGTTAGACATCGCGTGCTTGAGCACATAACGCACGGATGCTTGGGTGCGCTAGCACCTTCAGCGTGTTCTTCTGGGCAACGGGCGCTTGAGCGCGTAAGGCTCGCACGCTTGAGCGCCGAGCGCCCAGCAATAAGTTCTGCATATTTGCAGAACAAAGCAGTGTTCCATTAGTGCAAATAACAAGATTTGATCACTTCAAATCTGTTTCTTGGTGATTTTAAGTCCCAAACAAGTTCTCAGACATGAAAGAAATATAAAACACCAATTGATTTCATGAAAAATGGATCCAAAAACCAAATCACTCATCCAAACCCCTAAAATCCTCACTTTGAGCTTTAATGGTCCAAATAGAGAGTTTTCAGTTTCTAATCCAAACTCTTAGCATGAACAAGTCATAAACAACACATAAGACTTATCCAAGCAAGAAATTCACTCAAAACACCACTAAATCTCATTTTGGCATATCAAACCCCAATACAAGATTAAACATGAAAATGAAAACAAATGAAGTTTAAAGCATCAAGAACCCCTACCTTTAAGCTCCTTGATGTTGCCTAGATGCTGCAGATTTAAGCCTCAACTCTTGACCTTGGATTTCTCTTTCTTTTTGTGCTTCTTACTTCCCTTTCCACCACTTAAAACCTTCACTTTCTCTGCTATTTTTAGGACAGTCATGAAGTGAAGAGAGAAAAATGAGAAATATCAGAAACAAAGTCACCAAATAAAGTCCAAGTTGAAGGTTGTAATCGTGGAGTGTTAAGGGCCTTATGTTATAACACTAGTACTTCTC
Organism: Ormosia semicastrata; assembly: GCA_029884595.1. Lineage (NCBI taxonomy): Eukaryota > Viridiplantae > Streptophyta > Magnoliopsida > Fabales > Fabaceae > Ormosia > Ormosia semicastrata. The sequence continues at coordinate 7,403,497 of JAQQTO010000047.1, forward strand.
AGTCTGCTAAAAACACTTAACTTTAGCTAAATCAAGTTTTTCAAGTTTCAACAACTTTAAAATAAATATTAAAATTCATTAAATAAATCATTTCACCAGTATCATAAATTTTCATATTTGTGACTAGTCATTTCGGTTTTAAATAGACAACTAGTAAGTTTAAAAATACCAAACTGACTCTGATTGTTCTCAAACTTTAACCACATCACAGAATACACGTTTGTAACTTAAAAATAAATTATCCACATTTATTTCCAATAGCTAAACCATTTAAGCTAATATCTGGGTCATTTTAACCTACTTTTCACCTTTCGGCTTACAGCAAAATACCTAAACTAACTCAGATTACCACAAAATTAAACAAGCATGTTAAGCAAGTATTAAGCTACCTCTGTAACTAATTACAAGTCTAACATGTTAAAGAGGATGTTACATTATGCACTTTATTTATTTATTTTAAAGACTATGTTACTTTGGTAATTAAAAATTGTCTTATTTCTTGTTTTACTATGCTCTTTTATGACAAAAACTTCAATGCGGATAGTGAGGTTTTAATTGGGTTATATGAAACCATTGAAAGAATGGTTCCCGATAGAAGGACATGGTTTTTTAATTGATCAACAACTTAAGAAATTCAAGATAGCTAATAGGCTTTTTGGAATGAGCATGGCAATAAATACTAGGGACAAAAAGTAACCCGATAAGTTTTTACATTAATTTTCATAATTTTATATTTTAATCCTAAAGAAAAATTCAATACCTTACTAAGAGTCCAAGATGTAGTTTTAATTTGTATGCTTGCTTTTGTTTTGATAGCTCTTTGTTGCGAAAGATAACCAAGAGAGTTTTAAATCTCACATGCAATACTACTGGATCTGAGAGAAATTGGAGCACATATGACCAAGTGCATACTAAGAGAAGAAACCGCTTGGAGCAACAAAGATTAAATGCACTTGTGTATGTTAAGTATAATCTTCAACTTAAGATGAGACAAAAGTCTAGAAAGGAGAAGGGAGATACTTATGATCCTATATGTTTATTCGATATTGAATTGGATGATGAGTGGATTACTAAAAAAGAGAATCCTCGCTTACCAATTGATACTTCATAGATGGATATACATGAGTGCTTCACTTTTGGAGAAGGAGCTCCAAGCAAGAAAAGGAAGGGAGGTATTTGTTTAAACTTAAACACTCTACACTAAAAATTAAATAATGTCTTACTTATTAAGTTTTTTGGTTTTTTTTATATGTCCAAGAAACTTAAATACCAAGGCCAATAAGAAAGGGAAATCTATATCTATAATAGGAGATGAGAGTGAAATTGAAGAGATTATTGGAGATGCAAAGAAAGAAGGAGAGCTTTTGACATCGGATGATGAGGATGAACTCAATGACATCGATCGTGGGGATGATAAATGATGAATGATGATCATTAGATTATGTATTAGGAATAGGAAATAGTGATTTGCTATCTTTTATTTTTGAGGTGTTGAACCTCTAAAACCTATGCAGCCACTATTTCTTTTGTCATTTTGAGTTTTTGACTATTATGACTTGAATATTGGTTTATATTTTAATCTATTGGTCATGTAGTGAGTTATTTGACTTCAAAATGGTAATATATTAGGGTCAAAACGTGTTGCCCATTTGCTAACCGCAAGTGCACGGGTCGCACAAGTAATACAGATATAGAGTAAAAGTTCGTTCCCACGAGGATATTTGATTATAAAGCTAAGTACCAACAATAGCTTAATCAATTCTAGACAAGGACATAAAAATAAGAAAATAATAAAGTAATCTAATCTATAAAAACAATAAACCTAAAAGCGGTTAGGTTTCAGGAAATCCTCCTTCACCCCCTACATCTATCAACAACATGCAATCCCCCTTATAAACACAAATGCATTGATTAGGTTAGCTTGAGAATCTTCATTAGTCAAAAGCCTATGTCTAGGTCAATCAACCCTGGTTTCTACTTGCCTAACTCACTAAGTTTCCTTGAGAGCCAGAGCAACTTCCACTCATGAACGATCTATTCTCAATCACACACTATACATGGCCAATAGGTATATTTCTATCCTATTAACGAATCAACTCATCCAAGCCAATTAAACTCGCCGAACATGCATCAATCATACCATATCCATATCAATAAATCCCTATGTCTAGTTCATTTGTCAATATTAGGATCATGCAATTGAGGCCAACCAAGAACAAGCATTAAACACAGATAATGATTGAACCATAATCAAACATCCACACAAACTTAGAGAAGAACACATCATTAATATATATAAAAGGATCCAAAATATTCCTAAACAAAGCTTAGCTATACAATAGATAAGGAAGAGAAGAGAGAAAAGGAAAAAGAGAGAAAGAAGCTCATTGATTTGTCTCTGAAGCTTAAATCCTCCTTCAATCCTTTGATCCTTGACTCTAATCCACCATCAATGGAGATCTAGCCAAGCTATCTAACCTAAAACTAACTAAAAGAGAGAAACTAGAAATGGAAATGGCCAAAACGGCCAAAACACAGAAAAACTAAGAAAGAATATGAGAAAAACGCATGAAAATCTATTTATAGGCTCAACTGGCCGCCTCCACGCCACGGCGTCCACATACTCACGCCGCGGTGCCCAATGGGTCGGTCTATTTATGCCGCGGCGCCCACTTCACTAGGTCACGGCGCTCTTGCCTCGGGTCCAAGTATGGCCTGGCTGAAAATCCTCTCAGCGCCGCGGCGTGCTCTGCCTTGCGCCGCGGCATTACTTGCTGGAATGCCAATTTGGCTTCCTCTTCCTCTTTAAGCTCAACTACTCCATATTTAACCTTGTTTGGAGCCCCTCCTATCATAGAGAAAACACCAAATCAATAACATATATAAATCTACTCAATCTATAATAATTAAAGCTCAATTTTGCATAATAACACATCAGAAAGGCTTAGAATCAGAATATGACAAGTATAAACACAAAACCTTCCAAATATGCATTTTAAACAAGGACTTAGCATTCATTCTAACACAAGGATAGGGCACAAATAACTGCATTCTATGGAGTTATCACACCCCCAAACCTACATTTTGCTAGTCCTCGAGCAAAACAAAATAGAACTAAGTAAATCACTTAAACATTCAAATCAATTTTTCATTCAGCAAATATATTTCAATCTTCTTATTTTCAATTAAAAACAAATACTAGTGTGTACTGACTGCATCAATCCTCAAAAAGTGCAAATGCCCCGTAAACAATTCCACACATATACAATCCTTAACATGCGAACAAGCCAGAAAACTCTCCATGTAATTCACATTTATCACAAACATGCAAGATAAACTTCTTCTTATCAAGTCATACACATCCAGATAAGTTTATAAGCATACATGCATATGATTCACAGAATCCACAAGATTGTAAATCAACTCTCTCTCCACTAATGTAAATCACACAAGATTGAGGATCAAAAGAGACTTATCAGCTTATAATGTTAGGCCAATGGTATGGGCGAAAGAAATGAAAGGGAAAGATACAATACGAACATTGAGACACATAATATACTACGTCAAGATATGAGTCACAACTGACATTAGCAGGGTATTCAAAAGTGAGATCATAAAACTTGCTAGAACCATTTTCAATGCTTTTTGAACTTTACTTTTCTTAAGCTTTTGCTTTTCTTTTCATTTTCATTTTCATTTTTCTTTTTATTTTCTCTTTCTTTTCACTTCTATTTTTGCAAAGCAATGCTTTTTTTTTTTTTTTTTTGCATCTGGTTCCTTCAGACTCATTTTGAAGTGAATATTCATACCCCTAATCATCAGACTCATTTTAAGAAATAACACATCATATACTCAACAAACAATAAGGGTAGGAAGAAAATGACATGCTTTCACATGCATTAGAATGGCTAACAGGTTAACGAATACAATGGTTATGAAAAACAAATAAGGCCAAATAGTTTAAGGCTTCAAAAAGGGACCTAAGGATATCATCATATCAGGGTAAGCTTTTTTAAGGCTCAATCGGTCCAAACAATACCCTAACCATTTCCTCAATCATGCACAACCTAGGATTTTGCCTCAAGAGAGTTCAAAAATAATTTCTATGATAGTCAAAACTCTACATGTATATCCATAAACATTCTCAAAACATGCACTCTTATCATTTTCAAAGTTACACTTGCATCTAAGTGAAATGTAAATCATGCATCAAAAGTAACTAAATTGTTTCACATGCATCAGATCATATAAGGTTTCATTGAAAAAGGGGCAAATAGCAACCTTTCAAATCATGGACAACCAAAAACAACACCAGCATTCTTGCAACATGTCATGCATTCAAATAGATTCAACTTTTCAATTCAAGCATGCACAACATCTTTTGCATAAAGTGAAAATTGAAAATTGTTGTCATCAGCACATCAGTGATAGTCAGAATAAGATTTAATCATGAAAATATATTGACTAAAACCACTGCATACTTCAAAATACCAATACATGTTAACATTAAGCACAAAAGTAATAAAACATGTAAAGATATTCCCCCAAACCTAAAATGAATTGTATCATTAATGAACATGGTCTATAGGGAACCGAGACTAGAAAATCTATTGCAATGTTTCCCATGCTGGGTCGCGGCGCTCACAAAAGTTGCGAATTATGCGAAAACGCCCCTTGCGCGCTTGCGCACTACCTACGCCGCGGCGTGACTACCTAAGTTGCTAAATTTAGCGACAAACACGATTTCTTCTTGGGTTTGGCTCTTATGGATCTCTAGCTGCAACAAAACTTGTTTAAAAGTTAAATTACAAAATGTACAACACACACATATTAACACAAAAACAAAACATTAGCCTATATACAACCTAAACAACTAAAAACTTAAAAACAAACAAAAACATAAAACTAACACATATATATACTAACATACTAACCTAAACATATTAACAACTAACAAAACACAAACATACTAATATGCTCACATATTAAACATAAACTTATTAACATACTACCTATTTATACACAAAGTAAAAGCATTAATTAAACATAAACATGGGGTACCCTCCCACGAAGGGCCTGAGTTATAGTCCCAGCAGGACTTTGTCACCAAAATTGAAGTATTGCAGATGAGTAGTCTTCAAGAACTTGATCCAAGGGTATCCTTTCCAGGAGTCGCGAAGTCCCTCAAGGGCCTCGTATGAATGAAATCACCCGACTTCTTATTTGAAACTAAAACAAAACAAAAACAAAACATAGATTATATACAACTTATATACAACTTGAATTAGAACTAATCAAACTCATTGTTGATATTAGCAATATAAAAACTATCCCCGGCAACGGCGCCAAAAACTTGTTAGGGTCAAAACGTGTTGCCCATTTGCTAAACGCAAGTGCACAGGTCGCACAAGTAATACAGATATAGAGTAAAAATTCGTTCCCACGAGGATATTCGATTATAAAGTTAAGTACCAACCAATAGCTTAATCAATTTTAGACAAGGACATAAAAATAAGAAAATAATAAACTAATCTAATCTATAAAAACAATAAACCTAAAAGCGATTAGGTTTCAGAAAATCCTCCTTCACCCCCTACATCTATCAACAACATGCAATCCCCCTTATAAACACAAATGCATTGATTAGGTTAGCTTGAGAATCTTCATTAGTCAAAAGTCTATGTCTAGGTCAATCAACCCTGGTTTCTACTTGCCTAACTCACTAAGTTTCCTTGAGAGCTAGAGCAACTTCCACTCATGAACGATCTATTCTCAATCACACACTATACATGGCCAATAGGTATATTTCTATCTTATTAACGAATCAACTCATCAAAGCCAATTGAACTCGCCGAACATGCATCAATCATACCATATCCATATCAACAAATCCCTATGTCTAGTTCATTTGCCAATATTAGGATCATGCAATTGAGGCCAACCAAGAACAAGCATTAAACACAGATAATGATTGAACCATAATCAAACATCCACACAAACTTAGAGAAGAACACATCATTAATATATATAAAAGGATCCAAAATATTCCTAAACAAAGCTTAGCTATACAATAGATAAGGAAGAGAAGAGAGAAAGAGAAAAAGAGAGAAAGAAGCTCATTGATTTGTCTCTGAAGCTTAAATCCTCCTTCAATCCTTTGATCCTTGACTCCAATCCACCATCAATGGAGATCTAGCCAAGCTATCTAACCTAAAACTAACTAAAAGAGAGAAACTAGAAATGGAAATGGTCAAAACGTCCAGAACACAGAAAAACTAAGAGAGAATATGAGAAAAACGCATGAAAATCTATTTATAGGCTCAGCTGGCCGCCTCCACGCCGTGGCACCCACATACTCACGCCGCGACGCCCACTTCACTAGGTCGCGGCGCTCTTGCCTCGGGTCCAAGTATGGCCTGGCTGAAAATCCTCTCAGCGTCGCGGCGTGCTCTGCCTTGCGCCACGGCATTACTTGCTGGAATGCCAATTTGGCTTCCTCTTCCTCTTTAAGCTCAACTGCTCCATATTTAACCTTGTTTGGAGCCCCTCCTATCATAGAGAAAACACCAAATCAATAACATATGTAAATCTACTCAATCCATAACAATTAAAGCTCAATTTTGCATAATAACAAATCAGAAAGGCTTAGAATCAGAATATGACAAATATAAACACAAAACCTTTCAAATATGCATTTTAAACAAGGACTTAGTATTCATTCTAGCACAAGAATAGGGTACAAATAACTGCATTCTATGGAGTTATCATAATATCTAAATGTTTTTAATATTTCTTTATGTGAAAATATATTTTATCCTATTTTTAATTGTTGGTCATGAATCTTATGATTCATGATACAACTCAATTCACAATTCGAAAAATAAGTCTTGTGATTCACGATTCGAATCCTAATTTGACAACCATGATTCCAATTGCACAAGTACGAAAAACATTTTTATTTCCTTTCTTTTTTATTCTTTTCCAAAACATAATCTCAAGGTTACCCACATTAAATCTCAAAAGTTCAAAGGATTAAAACAAAGTAATTCTTTTACTGTCATGAGAAGACAAAGTTTAAGGAACTTGGAGGAAATTAATCTCTTTCTTTTCTTTTTATTCCTTGCAAAAATATACTAGGGCCTTTGTCCCCCCTTTTTTCTCTTTCTATTCTTGATCTTACGTGCTTTCTTTCTTCATGAAATAAAGAGACAATAATTCATTCTTTAACAAAAAATAATATGCAATAAATAATAGGTAATAGAACACCAAATAAAATAGGAATTAAATAAAAAATTTATAAAATCAAAACAGTAAACAAGAATTAAATCAATAATTTATAAAATACAGTAATAAACGTTTAATCAATAATGTAAAAAGAAACAATAATAAATTGTGAGAATAGCATAAATTATGCAAAACATTTTTCTCTTCTTTTTTGTCATAGGACAGGTCTAGGGTATTCACCCCTTCTTTCTCTAGGGTATTCAACCCTTCTTTCTTTCTTAACTCATGCACATTCTCTTGTGAGCTCACTTCTTGTTAAGGGTGTTCCCCTAACATTTCTTTGGCCATAATATTTTCTTAGCATATGGTTTTCTCAATCTCTATGTTCTCTTTCTCCCTTAGAAGGGAATTTCTCATAACATGTTGCCACAAATATTTTACAAAGCATCATAATAGTAGAATTTTGATGTTGAAACAAGGCTCTTAGCAACATAGCTTTTGGAGAAGGAAAACTAAAAATCTGAAATCATTTGTCTTCAATTAGCATTGAAACTCTATTAACCAATGATTACTAGCCTTAAAGTTGGGAAGTCAGAAAGATATTTCTATTTCTTTGGCCATAATCACATAAACACGACATATGATTATCTTTCTCTTACCTTGTGTTTGGATGTTTTTTCATTAATGGAACGGAATGAAGTAGGTGGGAATGGACCGAAAAGGAAAGGGAATGAATGGAACATAGTTACCATTCTCTTTGTTTGAAAGTTTCATTAATGAAACGGAATGGAACTTCATTACCCATGTGTTCTCCCCATTCTAACTCAATTTTGGGAGGAACAAAAGTTAGGCATTTGAGGGAAATAGAGGGGAAATGACTCCCCATGTGTTCCGTTCCCTTCCCATGTATTTTAAAACTTCGAAATAAGGGAAGTTATTTCGCTTCCCCTCATTCTCTTTATGTTCCCCTTATTACCTATCATCTAAACATAGTGTTAGGGATAATTATCTTTAAAATCATGTTTCCAAATAAAACCACAATTTTATGTTTTTGGATGCTAAAAGCCGAATAGAAATGAAGAAAATATAAACACAATTGATGTAAAAATACTTGCTAAAATCATTAATTCATTCATTACTCCTTCCAATAAATCACAGCCAAAACTTAATGAAACAGTAGAAGGTTTGGAAATAATCAAGGAATTAGAAAAAAATTATTCGTAAATCATGCAACCCATTAAATGTATATACATAAAATAATTATGAGAATCAGCCAAATAATCCTAGCAAATCAATGCTAGGCTTGATGACAACCACCAAAATTAGCAAATTACTTCATACACTAATAAAATATTGAAATATCAAGAGTTTCCAAACAGTATTAGGTATGTACAATCTTCAAGTGTTAAGATCAAAAGGTCAAATTTAAGAGTCTAGTCATCCAGGTCTAGAATATCAAAACTCCCAAACAACATAGGTTAATGAGTTTAAGTTCTTAAAAGTCAACAACTTGAGTCTGTAAAGTCCTTTGTACATCATCAAGGTAGTCCCATAAAGTTCAATACATCAAATGTCCAAAGTCCAACCTTATTTCCCCTCATCTGAAATTATTACCCCCATTCCCCCTCCATTACAAGTTGTAAATTTTCAAGTTCTTTTCTTAGGGTCTTTTGGTTTCTTTTTAAAGAGAGTAGGAGAAGAAGAATTGTTTATAAATCATCAAAAGTCTTTATCTTTACAACATGCTTGCCTAAATCTCAATCTTAACTTCCAATTTTATAATGTTAAAGACGAAAAATAGAGAAATTTTCATGCAAATTCCATTTTTAACATGTTCAATCCAAAACTGACAACTTTTCTCACCAAAACCATAAGAGAGTTGAGACATAAATCATAAAGGAGAGGTGAAGCACATAGTCCAAAAATCAAAAGGAAGAAAAGAATAAGAAGGGAAAGGAAAACACTACTAGAATTTTGGGTTTTAGAGACCGAAAAATCGGTCTCTAAATCAAGTAAATCGGTCTCTAAAATAGTTAGAGACCGATTTAGAGACTGATTTAAATCGGTCTCTAAAAGCTTTGTCGCTAAATATTAGAGACCGACTTAGAGACTGATTTTAAAGAGGTCGACTTTTTCGCTTTTAAATCAGTCTCTAATTAAGGTCAAATATTAATCAATTATATTTCAAAAAAGTATATTAAAGACCGATTTAGAGACTGATTTTTTAGAGATTAAAAAAATCAATCTCTAAATTCGTCTTTAAATCAGTTTCTAAATCGGTCTCTAAAAGCATGAATATATTATATACTTTATAAAATCGATCTTTAAATCGGTCTCTAAACTAAAAATTGATTTATCGATCTCTAAATCAATCTCTAAATCGATCTCTAAAACTTTGAATATACTATATATTTTATAAAATCGATCACTAAATCGATCTCTAAAAGCCTCAATATATTACAAAGACTAGTTTATCAATCTCTAAATCAGTCGCTAAATGTTTTTTTTATATATTCGATCCCTAATTCGATCTCTAATTTGTGATATAAATTTGTCATTATTTTTAAATTTATTAAAATCCAAATTTTTAAAACACCTAATAAACAACAATCAACAATCTCATATATAACCGAACACATAAATAAAAAATAACGTAAATTAAACTATTTTAGTCTTTAGAATATATCATTTAACCATCAAGACATTCTAGAATAAACTAAACTAAGCATTGTCTATAATATTTCATTACTACAACATTTCAAATATAATAAAGTTGAACACAATACAAATTAAACTCTAAACTAAACTAAACTAAACTCCTTCTCTGCTCCATCAGTCATGGGAAATGTTTAAGAAGGCTGAAAAACACCTTGTTGCCATTTTCACTTGGCTGATGTGGAGATCTTTCTGGTTGTCTTTTTTTGGAAGGACTGCTAGATGACTTTATTTTCTTTCTACCAGTGACATTTTTAACATTCTTCTGGTTTCAAAAGCTCAGCTTTCCCCAGATTTTGCAATCTAGAGTTCTTCCTAGTAGTGAAACTCTGAAGTTGATATGCTCCTTCTTCTCACTGCTAAACAAAATCCACTCACATTAGAGTTTATTTCAAATTCCATAAACTAGACAATTTCTGAATGTCTGAAATAAAAAGAATGTCTTATTGAAGGATTATTTTTACAACTAGCAGAAGCTCACATCTATTAAAGAAATTTTTACAAAGCAATAAAGAACACCTTGAGAGATATTGCGAACAATTCAAGAGTGCTATGCTTAGGTTATTTTCTTCGTCTTCTCATACTTGTGATCAAGAACGTAAAATGTTACCAAATCCTTAAATATCTACAAAGTTCATGTTTCAAGAATTATTCAAGGTCAGAATTATTCATCATAAAATCCCCAAGACACCTATCTCTTTTAAATCAACATACCATGCCTATTAAATGACTTAATTATTATAATCTAAACTTAAGTATATCAACACAAATTCCTCTTTCTTCTCACTGTCCCACAGCTCTTCAATGTTTGATCAATACATGTTTGAGACCAATTTTACAAGCAGAGAAAGCAAAATTTGAACACTATTCCTGTTTCATGCACAATTAGATGATATCTAGAGGGGATGGGAATTATTCAAAGAGGTAAACACATGGCAGAATTTTTGATAAAAATAAGAATCAAACATAGAAAGAACAGAACAGAAGACAAAATATTTCTTGCATAAATTTGAAAAGGAGAGAACAAAATATTACAGTAAAGCTTACCTTTCTGGCTTTAAGTGCTAAACATAGCAGTATAGCAGTAAACCATTTATAAAAGCGCACAAGCGCCGGCCAATCACCGCCTAGGAGCTCGCGCACAACAGAACCAGATTTTCTGGTTCTTCAACTAGAACCTCATCCCCTTCCAAAGCAAATCCGTACCAATTCATAAATCCAAACAAATCATGTAAAAGTACCATCAAGCCAGCAAATCAAGCAACTCTTACCAGAGCAACTGTGCTCATTTGTCATGAAACATCAAAAACAAGCATACAAAGAATATCAGAGGAATGCAACTGAGAACTCCAATAGCTAGGCTTTACCATAAGTGGCAACCAAAACCAATACTAAGGTGTTAATAAATAGTTTAAAAGAACTGCAACATTCCTATTTGCTATTAAATTATAAGTAGTTCAAACCCAATGGATCTCGTTTCTTGGAACTAAAGAGCAAAACAAAGTTTCTAGCCATGTAATGTAATATATGGTTTATTTTCTCTTTTTCTTTTCCCTGATTTCATAAGCATCAAAAAGCGAAGAAATTACAAGAGAAAGCAATTAGAGATTGAAATTGCATACCTGAAAACTAGAGACTGCCTTCATGGCTTTTGTCTTAATTTTGTCATCATATAGTTCCACCTTTAGCACTACTTTCTGCCATAGAGCAAATCAGAGAGCTATTAGGACCCTATAATCACTTCTAAGCATGAAAATAGCAAAACCAATCTCCACTAGAATATTAAAAGGGAAAAGAAAATAAAGGACAGGCCCAGGTTGAAATTTTGACACGAGATCTCAAAATTTGAATTTCAAAGAGTATTTGTACTTTTCTTTTTAAAAACATAAGATGATAATTGATGTCTTGATGAAGAGTCATGCTTGGAATTGGAAACAGAGCAAACTAAGAAGTGAGAAGTTTGGCTTTAATTCATTTATTTATTGTATCATGAAAAAGAAAAAACTTGGAGATCTTTTCTGATTTGGAATGGGATGCAACAAGGTGATATAACATGAATCAAAAATACCAATTGACTAATGAGAAAAAGTAAATGGCATTAACTGAAAAGAAGTTATAATATTAGGTTGGAGATCTTTTCCTGCATATTACGAGCAAGCCAAGAGTATTCAATATCACGACCAAATGCTTTATATCAAGGACCATCTTGACAGGTCAGGTTTGTCTGGCAATATCTGTGAAATGGATCCAACATTTGCAATTTAAACAAAATAAAATAAATAAATAAAAGAATAGCTTGCAAGGTTATTTGAATGGATCCACCAGTTCTTTTTTTCTTTTTCTTTTTTGGTGCATTAAATGGTTATTTGAATGAAAATTGCAAGGTTCAATATTCTTGCTGCAACATTTGGATCCAAAGCAAGAATAGCTTGATGCAATGATGCTGATCCTAATGGTAGCTCCTCCCTTAGCAACAAGGCAGGGAACCATAGATCTCAAATAAATCAGTCATATGCTTGATTTAGCAAAGAAAAACAAGCAAAAACTATATCTTCTCTGTTACATTTAGCAGACAAGAATTTCCGATTATAACAAGCCCTTACAATTTATTAGGTTCTGTAATATGTAGAGATTTTTTATGATGATAAGAACAATATGAGGACATGTTATAAGCAATGTACACAACTTAATATTGGTTAATTTGAGTTGAGATATTTCCTCATCAATCTAGTATATCTAACCTAGCTAAAGTGACAGGAAAAGAGGCATGGCAGCATGTCATGATTCCATAAGGTAGGGGACATCATGTATAGTGATCCTCACAATTGAGGGTGAGTACTGAGCAGGAGAGCAAACACACCTTAACAGAGGAAATAAAAAAAAGGGTAAAAAAAATATCTAAAGCACGGTGATGTTGGTGCTTACTTGTGCTATTTGCAATTGTTGGTGAGAAAGCGAGTGTCCGGTGTAGAATCCTAGTCCAGGATTGGTTTGGGTAACTGGAGAGGGCTTTCTGGGTGGGACCAAGAGCCCTGTGTGGTGATGGGTAAAACCGTAACCTTCATTATTGCTCAGCTTCATCCTCTCCATTTCCCCTGCAGCCGCGTGTAGCAGATCCCACGTCGCCCCCTGGGAACTAACCTGACAAACACTGTTGGGGCTCAACGACGAACCCTTCTTACACTCACACCCGCTCCCGAACGCGCATAGCGTCGATTGCGGTGAACCGGACACAAACATACCCTGCAAAAATACAAAGACTCAGTTGCGAAACAAATATAAAAAACAGAAAAACTCAAAGAGCAATTACTATTATTCCACTGAATAAGTAGTGCTAGTTATTTTTATATATACCTTGGATTTTTGAGAGGGGAAGTTGTGGTTGAGATCGAGTTTGTGAGCAATTTGGCGAGTCAACTCAGCCATGTGCTCTTCCTCGTCCCTGCTCTCGGTCTCGCTGGAGCCCACAACGGACTCACATACATAAAATTTAGATCATTTCGTCAGCTGAGGCGCCATGGAAGCGCAGGCAGAGGGGACACGCACAGCGCAGCTGGCCGGGAAGTGGGATGCGCGGTGGGTCTTCAACAACGGGTCGTTTGGATGCAATCAGTCCTGGGTCAACGGCGGAAGGCGGAAACGCCGGCTACAACGGTGTAAGCCTGAGGTGGAGACGGAATTGGTTCATGCGGTTGTCGAAGTCATCGTCGGTGGTGGCAGATTCGGGTTGGGATGGGTCCGAATCGGAGGGTGGTGTTTCAGGTTCTGTGGCTCGGGTGGTGAAGAGAAGGAAGGGTTTGTGATTGTGAAGGAGATGAGATTTTAGAGAAGAAAGCGGGGGAATGGACTTGCGAGTTGCACAAATATGTTCTTCTATATTGTTCTTTAGCGATCGAATATGCGGTTTCTATTTATTTTTTTTTAATTTTTTATTTAGAGTTCAAAATATCGATTTTTAATTTTTATATTTTTTATATTATTTATTTTTTAAAATTTTTTAATTTAAAGACTAAAAATATTTATAATTTTATTTTTTTTTTAATGACTGAATTTCTTTTGACATTACTTACTTATTTATTTTTTTGTAAATTTTTTATTTAGAAACTAAAATATTAATTTCTAATTCAATCTCTAAAAATTTAGAGACCAAGTTTGAGACTAATTTTATTTTTGTAACAAATTAAATTTTTTATTTCTTAATTAGTCTCTATTTTGATTTCTATAAAAATCGAAATAAATTGGTCTCTAAAATCTAAATTTTTAATAGTGAAAGTTTTTCTTTTTCAACCTCCATATGGCTCAGATTAAAAGAGGAAGGGAGTGAACCAAAATGGCGGTGAGGAGCAAAGGTTGATAATCACCTCTTACTGAAGAGCTTCTCTCCAAATTCTCTCAAACTCTCCTAACTCTCTTTTTCCTAACTTCTGCGCCATCTCTCTCTCTCTAAATGGAGTATTTTGATTTTGTATGTATGTGCAGATCTATGTGTGTTGGTAAGGAAGTGAAAAGTCTATCTACCTTTTATAAAATCCCAACCATGGGATTACTAGGGTGAAGGTGAGGGTGAGGAGTGATCTCCAACCTTGGTTATGTTAAGGGATGTGTCTAGCCTTCTAGATTTTATTTGGACATTGAATTTGTTCATATTGTATCTTACCAATAGGGATTTATCGTTCCTTTATTAATCCTTTTCTAAAAAGGAAAATATATTTTATCATTTTAATATTTTTTTGTGATAATGGATTTAAAAATTCAAACCTTAAACTATCTTATTCTTATACTAATTGAAATTTACTAAAAAAAATCTTAAATCTTTCCTTATTTATTATTTTAAAAATTCTCATGTTTATTTAATTCTATCTTCTATCCCTGGTTTATCAAAATATTTATTTAAATTTTTTTCTTATTTTTCCATGGCTAATTAGGTTGAAAAGAGAACTTATATATTTAGTCCTATTATTCTATTTAAGTGGAAGGATGTTACATGCGTGAGATCTCAAAACCACCCAACAGATGGGAACGAACTCAAACAATAAGGCACCATGATTACAAAACTTAAATACAAATGTCAACTAACCTATCATGAATAGCCATGTGGCCCATGTACCATGAAACCAAAGTGGTACCTTCAACGGAATCAACAATAGCAAACCCAAATGTCATAGGCCCATCAATCCCAACCCTCCATACCTAGAACGCTCATTCAAGCTCTGAGCTCGAGGGCTATGGATTGTACCAGAGCTTGAAGCCCTTCATTGCTCAAACACTTATTCGAGCTTCAAGCTCAGTGGGCTGTGGATTGTACTAAAATAAGACCACCTTGGCTTGAGACGGCTCACATTATGAATCTGGTCTTGAAGCACTTCCCCCAGCCTTGAAGCATACCTCCTTCCTAGCCTCAAAGTGCTTCACTCTAGCCTTGAAGTTCGCTTGCGAACTTGCAGCACCACAATCAGCCTCACAACAACTCCTTGGCACCCCAGATATGCTTATTGTGCTCTCGGATCCGATCCAACGCCCCACAACCTAGATTTCAAGAGAACATACATAATACAATTGATAGGTGTCAACTCTTGATTGACTCGTGAAATAACAAAATCCTCTTCACACCATCATTGCCATCATGAGAGAAGGGGTGTTCTACGCATTGCCCCCTAGGTATGATCCTTTTACCCTTTATATATGAATGATTTCAACATAATATGGTGAGTTCTCTTTTTAGCCTTTACACCTTATACCCACCTCTTTTAAAGACTAACTTAGACGTCATAGTGTCTTTTGTAGATCCCCCTACTGCTGTTTCCAACCTTGCACCAGAACCCCGACTGGACTAAGCCAACAGAGACCACCCCCCGGTGTATGTGGCGAGAACACATCTTAATCCCTCTATAAAGAAAGAAAACCTCACTCGTAACAATTGTGGCTCTCTCTACTCTGATAGACTGATGGTTATCTCTTTCCTCACTCTAACGGAAGTAACTAAATCTTGTTTACTTTAATGTTTATGAATCTTTAAATATATAAAAAGATGTGTTTACAATTTTATTATTTTTATATTTCTCATTAAATTTTTAAATGTTATAAATAATTCTAATTTTGAAAAATAAAAAATTAGACATTAAAGTGGAGAATCCCCTTAAATTAATATAGATACTTTTTATTATTACTTTTATTGTCTTAAAAAAATAGATTGATAGTTTTAAATAATGTCGAAGGTTCAATATTTGAATAAATCACACGTACTTCTTCCCTAACCAAATGCTTGAACCACCAATGGGGAAAAAAAAAGAATTTGCAATCTTATTTAAGATACAACTTTCAGTTATAAATAATATCCTCTTAAACATTGGGCGTAGTCACATATTTTACACATTAAGGTAAAGGTCAACAATATAATAACAGTATGGGTCTCTGAGACTGAGATGTGATTCTTATTAACAACTTGATCTTTCAATAGATCATCTAATTATGAAAAATTCTTAGATATGATGAGAGTATTACTTTGAATAATTTTATAACTGTTGATATTTAATTTAATAATATTTAATTTTTTAATCCAACGACATGTATAATTATAAACAAGTTTTATATTTTTATTAAATTGATATACTACTCTTAGAGTATACAAAAACTTCTCCCTAACTATCCTCCTGCGACAGACCCACATTTAGCAATGTAGGGACAAACTCAAATTGAATTTTGTTGTTATTACTATAGTAAAGGTTTGTTATTTTACCTCGTTGTCTTTAAAACTTGACCCCATCATGCCAATAAATTAGTAAAATTTGCTACACTTTTTTTTTTTTTGTCATTTGACATAAGATAAATCATCCTTACACTTCCCCCCACTAACCAAAATTTCTTATTAGATGTTTGAACCGGCATATTTAAAATCAAAATACGTAAGAGTAAAAAACTACTTTTAAACTTAATACTCTAAATTAAAAAGATGAATTTGGTAAGTTGCAATAGCCCTTTGTGTTATTCAAGTCGTTGACAAGCATGAAACCAGAAATATGCAGATTTTTAGTGAGATTTAATTTGAGCCAGAGGTTAAATTAGTCCTAGGCGTGGATCAGACATCCAAGCACTATAAAGGATTTGAGTTCAATAAAGACTTAATAATAATTTTATATATTTTTAAAGTTAAAATGCAAAGAATCACTTCAACTATAGGTTATTTTTAGAAATCCCACTTGTGATTCAAAACTCAATTTGACTCTTTAAACTGACCAAACCGTACATATTTACTCCTAACGGGATTTTTTGCACTATATAGGAAGTTAAATTTATACTATTTAACCACGAGTTTGCTGAAAATGACCTATTGTTGAATAAAGTTCCTTGCATTTAACCTATTGTCAATGTGTTTTGCGTGCCTACCTAGTGCCTGCACATAACTCAGTAGGTACTTAGAGCAAAGGGATAGAATTAGGAAAATAAGTTTGGGTGCAGGCCTCTTATATGTCGTGTATTGAAAAAAATTTCACCTGAATATACACATAATATATGAACACCTTCTTCAATTTTGTGGTGAACCCTTTCTTAATGAACCTCACCATAAAAGTGGAAGAGGTCCTACCACCACCACCCGTTTCGCAAAAGGCAATAGTAAGGTAGCAAACATATGTGCTCACACGATGGGAGCTGGTAAATGCAGACAGAAAAGAAGGATAAACTGATAAAGAAGCAGCATGCGTAACACAATCACTAGGTACTAGAACAGAATATATGCCATTTAAGAACTGAAATCAGACCCAAAATGTACTAAAACAGAAGAGCAAGGAAAGGTATCATTTTGTAATCTTTTCCAGAACAGCAACCAAACTATCAAAATGAATGAAACTTACTAATAACAAACATACGTATCTTATGTCACAAATTTCTCAAGGCAATTAAGGATTGTGACAACTATGGATGGTACTATGGTGACATGTCAAGCTTACAGGACTGCAGCAAGTAACAATGATGCAATGCTTCCTTCTAAACATAACAATGAAAACAGTGTACTCTACAAAGAAACAAATTCCTGACCATTTACAATCTGTAGGTAATCTTCAATAATTGGCAGCCTTCCCTACAAAGTTCCATTCCAGCTAAAGGAAATTACTTTGACTGAAAAGCAGCAACACCTAAAACAACATTTATAATAGCAAAGTTGTATCAGTTTTGTTGTCAGTATCAACATTACACGGAAAGAACAAATTGGAAATCCACAAGGAAGAACATTGCTATTTTCTAAAATCAAGTATACAAGTGACACAATGTGACAGAATTGTACTAAAAAACCATGCCACCACCAATTAGGGGTGAAAATAGGTCAGGCTGCCTGTCAAGGGCCTATGGCCTGGCCTTCCTGAGATCTATCTTATTTACTAAACAAGCTAGATTAAGACTTTTTTAAAAACATGTTTAACTAAAAAAGCCAAATCTCAGGCTATTTAATAGGTCTTTTAAACTTAGTAGGCTAACTTGACTTGTTTAATTATATATAATATAATACATACTATTATAATAATTATAAATTATAATTATAATTATAATTATAATTATTAATTTATTATAATATATTAATATGTTTTTTAATTAAATTTTTAAAAAAAATCAGTAACTAAAACCTAAGTTAATAAGTTAGAATAGAAATAACATATTTATTAATATATTTAATGTAATATATTTATTAGAATGAAAATAATAAGTTAACACTCACCCCATATTTTTATAGATGCTTATTACTTTCTTACTCTAATCTTTGGTCAATGTGAGACTTGGAAATATACCAAGTTACAAAATTATTGGAGGCATATAGTTGCAAAACATGAAGATATAACCTACGCTATTTATATCTCACAGGGGACCATGAGTTGCAGCAATATCCCACAGCATTGAATTATATCTCCTCTGTAACTGTAATGCCATTTAAAAGGACCCCGACCCCTATTTCTACTAATGAAAAAGTTGGTCTGGAGATATAAAACAAGTGGGTTCATTTAGCAATTTTTATTTCTGGATTTCTTGTTAATATATTTGTTAGTAACATATGTAAGGTTATTATTTTAATTTCCTTATGGTTAAATCATGCAATTATTTTGTCTCTAGTTGCAGGAACCTGACGAAAAGTTACCAAAGTTACTAGACTATGTTTCATGTCGTTTGTGGAATTCTTGGGATATATGCCAACCTCACCAATTATTGATATTATGATATTATCTTTCTTGTCAATTCATTATAGAACATACAGTTATTATCATGATGCTAATTCATTATAACTCTAGTCTTTCTTGCATTCATGTTGCAATTAGAGGAGCGTAGGTTCGATCTTCATGTTCTGCAACTATATGCCTCTAATAATTTTGCAACTTGATATATCTCTAAATCCCACATCGACCAAAGATTAGAGTAAGAAAGTGGTGAGTATCTATAAAATTAGAAGGTGAGTGTTAAGTTATAGCAAAAGCCTATTGACCTTAAGTAGGCCCGTTAGCCTATTTCAAGACTTAGGCCTGTTAACTTATGTAAAGGCATGTTGACCTATTTAAAAGTAGGCCTGATAGCCTATATAAAGGCATGTTGACCTATTTAAAGGTAAGTCTGTTAATCTTCTGTTGGCTTATTTAAAGGTAAGTCTGTTAGCCTATTTAAAAGCCTCATTGCAAAGTCGGCCTTTAAATAAACTTTCAGGCCAGATCAAGTTTTTAAAAAGGCTAAGTCAGACCTTAAAAATCGATCTATTACAAGCTCATATATAATTGGGATACAAGTCAGGTCTGTTTAAGACAAATCCTGACTTGACCTAGCCTATTTCTACCCCTATCACCAATGGAGCACATCTCAACGCCCCCAAACTGAGAAGTACAGAGGGATCCTCATCGGTTCAAATCCATAGTAGTCAATCAGATATATTGGCGCAAAGTGGCCAACCTCAAAAACACTATAGCAGTACAGCGGATTACGGAGCAGCTGCTACAACAAATATTGCAGATGCAATGCAAATAATTTTTAATACACACATATAAATACTCAAAACTCAATAAGTACTCAAAACTTAAGACATATTCACCATTAATACTCAAAAGTCATAGCTTAAAGATACAATCATCATTAATCAAACAGAGCAAAGAGAAGAGGGAAGGGGGCAAAGCCAAAAACAGAGCAACAGAAGCTGAGAACTTGGCGAAACAGAGCAAATAGCAAATAATAATAGTCCAACAAGTAACAAATAACAATAGTAACAAGTTTGGACCGCTGGCTCCATCTATTTACCCCCCAAAAAAAATTCTAACAAGTAAAAGCATAACCAAATAGAAAAGAAAGACAATTTTAAAAAAAAAAAACAGTTGTTGAAAGGAGTGATTGAGAGAAATTGCGTGTTAGGCAACACAAATGTACTGGCATTTATGGATTGAGTTACAATCAGAGAGTAATCTAAGCTAACACAAACTGATCTCTAGCCTAATAATCAATAACTGATTATTCCAATCGAATCAACATAAATACAGTTGACTATATATTTTAACATAAAAGCCAATATTCTAACATAAATGTTAATATTCATTCTAACACTCCCTCTTAAGCTGAAGCTACTAAGTTCTCAGCTTATTACAAATAAACCCAGCCAAAAAATGGCAAACACAGTCAAACCTAGCCAAACAGACCCCAGAACTCAGCAACCCATGTAGGAACAAGACTGAATAGACCCAATACAAATAGCAGCAAAATTTGGTGAACACATGCCCAAACAGCTGTGGTGGATACACAGCCAAACAATCCCTTGGAGTTGTAGAACTGGGGCACAAGGGTGGATTAGACAGGAAAAGGGCCGACAACCATCTTTGTTGAAGTTGCTGAAAAGATGGGACACACGCTGTCATGCGCTGGTAAGGTCTGGTCAGA
Source organism: Ormosia semicastrata (assembly GCA_029884595.1). NCBI lineage: Eukaryota > Viridiplantae > Streptophyta > Magnoliopsida > Fabales > Fabaceae > Ormosia > Ormosia semicastrata. The sequence continues at coordinate 7,424,329 of JAQQTO010000047.1, forward strand.
ACATGGAGGCTTGGATGATGGTGGGCATCCAGGCCTAGGTATGGAGATCAATCAATAACAGCTAAGCTACAAATTTAAGTGGAAAGCCACAGGTCTTCTGAAAACTTCATGGTAACAAGACACAAAGCACATCATTTGTGAAGGAAGGCACTATGGGTAAAATAACACAGCAGGAGAAGGCGCAGCTGGAGAAATTAGGGTTTTCTCGATCATAAACAGTGTTGAATGGGAAGAACAGCTGTGACAACTGAAAAACACCATCAACAGCCAGAGCGAAGGAACAGATGCGAGAACAGAGACCAGAAGATCCGGGGGAAGTACCACTGGAACAAGCACACAGCAGAGGAAAAAAAAGGAGAATAAATGGTTGAATATAACCAATAACTGATGGCTGGAAAAGTGAACACAGCCACCAGAAAATAAAACAGAAAAGACACCAGACAAAGAAGTTTCAGGAACTTTGGAGTGGAATAACGAAACGATTAGGTCACAGCAGATGGTGACACTATGATACCGTGTTAAAAGGAGTGATTGAGAAAATTTGTGTTAGGCTACAGTTCTGGTATTTATGGATTGATTTACAATCAATTAGAGTAATCTAAGCTAACAAACTAATGTCTAGCCTAAAAATCAGTAACTGATCATTGTAATCTAATCAACATAAATACAGTTGACTATATATTTTAACATAAATGCTAATATTCTAACATCAGTGAACTCAATTACCAAGAAAAGGGCAGTGATGTATTTTCATTTCTTTGAAGGATAGAAATAAAAAATTGTTCCACGTTATCACTTATCATAATCGCAAAGCTGTGTGAAAAGTTCTTGTTCATGTTTTCATTTCTTGTCAGACAGGAAGGTTCAGCAGAGGGTGTGGCTGCTGGAAAAGGGCTGGGATGTGACCGGGAAAGAGGTGGGCTGGCCAGAAAAAGATTCAGATAGCTTCCCTGTTTGCTGTAGCAGCTGCTTCAGCCACAAAATGGGCTGCAATCAGCCACCATCTCGGCTGTGAATGGCACAACACAAAAACACTCCGTGATAGAGCTCTCGATAGAGGCCGCTCCGCTATAATGCTGGAAAATGGCGCAATTAACAACTCTGCTCAAATCATAAATAGTTAAATGAACTTCTCTTCCAAGTTCTCCAGCCTGAAGAAATCTAAAACCAAGCCTGCAGTGTCCTAATTGATTTTCTTAGTTTTCACCTACATCTGGTGTTAAATTTCAGATTTATCACATAACTTTCCAATGATATCAATTTCATGGACATGAATAAGCCAAAAGGCAAATTAAAATTAACCCTACTTTTAGTCTCAGACTTTCAGTCACCAAACTGTTGGAAAATCAATAACTCACTAGTAACTGTGGAAAAGGTAAACGGAAATAAAGAATCAATGATCAAATACAAAATGTGAGGCCATCACACTTTGAGCTCTATTTAAATGTACATATCACTCATAGATCACAAGGTAGTTTGATAGGAACTAGAAAATGTAGACAGTATTTTATTGAACAACTCTGCAAATTCTTCTCTGTACCGATACAAAATCAGTTCACCAAGAAGGTTCTGTAATAGTTTCCCTCCCTATTCCTCACTCTCTATAGAGAAACTAGAACAGAAACAAAAATGGAAACAATAGAGCAGACTTCAAGGGTCTGCAAGCCTCCCTACCCAAAGGCCCCAAAACCTTACTCCAATTCATGCCTACCGCCTACTCTCCCTTCTCTTCACATTTATCCCCACTCACCCCAACTGAATTCCCCTTCTCACCTATTTACCACTGCCATATAGGCAGTCTGTTATGCTGCAGGTCACTAGCTTGAATATTCCCCATCATGCCCGTACTGAACTTGTGGGCTGATCCACTGCTTCCTTTTCTACCCTTCCTCACATACACCTCATTACCAGGGGTCTATCAGTAGTTTACCACTTAATTCATTCCAATTCCATTAGAACACTAGCATACTATTAAAACTCATTCATACATCCAACAGTGAAGGAGAAGCAAGACCAACCTCACCGAAATGTAAAACGATGGTTTTCCAGTATGTCTCATCTCATGTTAGTGAGAAACAAGTTTTCAATAGGATATATTAACTGAGAACAGTACCTTTTATTGTTTCTAAGACAAGACAACAACTACTCTATGTTGCACAGATATGGGTACGATTATATTGGATACGATACGAAACATAAATACGATAATTTTATAAAAAAATAAGGATACAGGTACAGCGATATATATTAAATAAAATATAATGATATATATATATATAAGATATTAAATTTTTTTTTTTTTACAAGATATTGATTATTTTACAATTATCCTTAATGTCACCAATCAAAATTAATAAAATATAATCATTGCAACAAATATAAAATTTGCATTTATAATAAAAATTTAACAAAAATGCAATAAAAATTTAAATGTAACTTAAATAAGTTCCTAATTAGTTACTAATATTCTAATAAATGATAAACTTAAAGACGGTGCCAATGAAATAAGTACATACTCTATCAATATAAGTCAATGAAAAATAAACTTTAAGTATATAATTTTTGCATTCAAAATAAAAAATAAGTCAATGAAATAACTATTATAAGAATTGTTTAAAAATTATATCTTTAAGAGATTGGATCCAGCTGGATCCACATTTTAATGTTGAAAAGAGAGGCCACTTTCAATTTGTTAGAAAAGCACGTATACACCAACAAAAAAATTGCTCAAAATACATCAAAATTACGGAGGCAGCTGTATTTTTCCCGTATACATATGTATATGGCTCCTATTTTCATGTACTTGTGCATCATAGCAACTACTACTACAACAACAACCAAAGCCTTATCCCACTAGACGGGGCCAGCTACATTGATCAATGCTATTGGGCTCTATCAAATATCAAATTTTCAGTAAAACCATTTTAGAGCAAGGTCTTTTAAAACGGTTTCTCCTGATGTTTTCTTAGGTCTTCCTCTAACCCTTTTAATTGAACTATCTTCCATTTCGTCTGCTTTTCTCACTGGAATCTGGAGCCTCTATTTACCTTCTTCTGACATGATCAGACCACATTTGGCGAGTTTATATCATTTCCTCAATAGGTGCTACATTGCTGTGCCAACTTAAGAGGCTACTCATACATCCTAATACCTATAAGCTACATATTTGTCTCTCATTCACTTCAAAAAGGAGTTGTACTCTACATATTTTGTACATAAACCAAAATTACTAAGCACATGGTAATATGTAAGTTGTAAAGGCAGAGAGCACTCACATCCAGAACATTCCCTGCAATCTACAGCTCACTATAATTGCGCCACACTGCACGAAATTCTTCACGGAATGTGTTTAGTCGTGCTTTCAAGTTAGGTGTTCTAAAGCTTGCGTGCAGGATGGTAACTAAAAGGAGCAAGAGAGTAATCAACTTAAAAGCACGAACATTAATGCTAACAATATTAAATGGTAAAATTTCTCAGTATGTGATGTACCAAGAAGACCAATAGCAAGCGCCCATAAAACAGTTAGGAGACCAGCAGAAACAAACCAAAGGAAGAAACATGCTGCAAAAGACAGGGTAGACAAGTTAGCAATACTGACATAAAAAAAGTATTAGTGCAAGAATTGACAGAACTGCACTGATTATTATTGATTAAAGAAAGATGATCCCTATTTCAAAGACTTCAATTACCAGAAGAAGATATCAATACAAACACCCAACGAGGCTGACCACATATATAAATTGCTCTCTTAGATGATGGACGTCCACGAATAACAGGTCTGGAATTTGAACAATATTAAAGATACAGCAAAATCTGAAGCCTTACAAAGATAATAACAACAAAACATACTCACGTAAGAGGAGGTCTCATCTTGGCTGCTAAATGTGGTGAGAATTGCCTAACTGTTCGCGTCACCTTTTCACTAAAGGTACCTGCAAAGCTGCAAAAACATTATGAATCAAGAAATATCAAAGGGAAAGCGCTTTCATTATTATAGCAGAACTGGGGCAGACAACAATTTATTGAGCAATGGAGGGACCAAATGAAGAATCTCAGTTTTTTTTTTTTATAGAAAAAGAAATATTATTAGATGAGAAGAGAAGAATACATCGAAAGAGGATAAGGCATCCTCACAAATAAACAAAAAGAAACAAGAAAAACCTGTGAGATTGAGTCATGTAACAAAGCATGCCAACCATAGTTGTCAAATCATGAATCGTATCGAGAATCGTTTGCTCAATTTTCGAATCGTGAATCGTATCAAATCGTACGATTCAGAAACACATCAATAAAAAACTTAAATATACATTTACACACCTAAAACATAAAGAAAACATGTTTTATCTCTTCTACAACTATGGTTCCTATTCCAAGGTCTAAGTTTTCTGACCCAGTATTGAGCTCATTTGGTTTGGGCCACTGACCTAGTATTGGGCTTGGTCCACAATATTTACCCATAACACCAAAAGAAGTGCTCCAGATTCCTCAAACTCCCCTTTTGTTGTTACCTAGTTGGTTAGGGCCTGGCCTGTAAGGTAAAAAAAAAGGTCCAATTCCTGTAACTCCAATTCTGGCCCTGCCTGAACCCAAGTCCTCTTCATTGTATTGGGCAGGGCCTATTAGGTCAAAAAGAGAACCCAGTTCCCAGTCTGCCCTTCCGCCCTTCTCCAATGCAATTCTGTAGTGAAGTTGTGGCAGTTGCACCTCTGTTCGCAACTGCACCACAACTGCTGCAGTGGCCGCCGTACAAATATGGGACTGACGGCTCCTGCAGTGGCAGCTTGGCTGGCGTGTGCGAGAGCCCGAACTTAGTCATCATAGCTGACTCATCTGTCACGAAGGAAGAATCTAAGGAAGAAACAAGGGTAAAGGTGAAGAACTAAAAGACCCTTCATCTCTTTTTTTTTGGTTATTTTAACCCATCAGCCCCTTCAGATTCTCAATAGAATCTGTGAAAAAAGGCACAAACTCATGAATCGCAGAATCGCGCGATTCATGTTTCTGATTCTGAATCGGTGTGATTCAGGCGATTCGTCTCCGATTCAGATCAAATTCCGATTCGAAGGCGTGCTGTACCGCTGTGGGGCTGAATCGGATCGAATCGTACGATTCGAATCGTGAATTGTACGATTCTAAAAGAGTAGGGTTAACCTTATCCCAAATGAAGTCTAGGGTCAAAAAATAGTCCTTGAAAATTATAGCATTCCTTTCCAACCAAAGACGCCAAACATGGTCTATCTTAGTTAACAATATAATTTTTTTAAAAATGCAAAAATGAATCAAGCAAGGAAAAATTATGGCACCAAACATGTTGACAAGTAAGAGTGGGTAAAAGCAAGCATGAAAAAGCATAACTGCTTTTCTTATTTGGATGAAAACATGATTCAACTAGTTTATATAAGTTATGATAGCTGAATGGCTTGAGAATAATGTTCTCAGCCTCCTCTATTTAAAGAATGATAGATTACAATGATTAAATACAAAATCCCTTGATTTTAGGGATTGACTATTAACAACTATATCTAACTATATCAAAACTATATCAAACAATATCAACAACGTAATTAAACAATATCAACACTCCCCCTCAAGCTGGTGCATAGATGTCATAAGCACCCAACTTGTTACATATGTAAGTTATTCGTGAGCCCCGTAGAGACTTGGTGAAAACATCTGCAAGTTGATCATTAGAATTGACAAATGAAGTACTAATCTCCTTTGAAAGAATCTTGTCTCGAATGAAATGACAATCGATCTCTATATGCTTCGTTCGTTCATGAAAGACAGGATTAGAAGTAATGTGTAAGGCTGCTTGATTATCACAAATCAGTTGCATAGAACCCATTTTGAAAAACTTTAACTCTTGAAGTAGATGTTTTAACCATATAAGTTCACATGTTGTAAGAGCCATAGCCCTATATTGCTTCGCACTTGATCTTGCAACAACACTGCTTCTTACTCTTCCAAGAGATGAGATTACCTCCAATAAAAACACAATACCCAGAAGTTGACCTCCTATCACTTGGAGATCCTGCCTAATCTGCATCTGTATAGGCAACAATGTCGTGTTACCTCGTTCTCATATATTAGCCCTTTTCCAGGAGATCCCTTAATATACTTTAAAATGCGAGTCACTGCTTCCCAATGACTGTCACAAGGAGAGTTAAGAAATTGACTCACAACACTAACAGCAAAGGCTATATCTGGTCTGGTCATAGTGAGATAATTCAACTTTCCCACCAACCTTCGATATCTGCCTGGATCTGAATACGGCTCCCCCTGATTTGGCATAAGCTTAACATTCGGATCCATAAGAGTATCCACCGGCTTACAATTTAGCATCCCAGTCTCTTCCAAAATATCAAGGGCATACTTCCTTTGACAAATGGAAATGCTGTTTTTGATTGAGCAACCTCAATACCAAGGAAGTATCGCAACCCTTGCCCAAATCTTTGGTTTGGAAATGTCAAACAGATGTTGCTTTAGTCTAGTGATCCCTTCATGATCATCACCGTAATTACAATATCATCCACATAGACCACAAGATAAATGACTTTATTACACGGTGAATGTTTATAGAACACAGAGTGATCAACCTCACTACGAATCATGCCAAACTGCTGTATGACCTTACTAAACCTCCCAAACCAAGCTCGGGGTGACTGTTTCAACTCATACAATGACTTTCGAAGTTGGCAAACAAGACCTGACTCCCCCGAGCAATAAACCTGTGTGGTTGCTCCATATAAATCTCCTCCTCCAACTCACCATGTAAAAAAGCATTTTTAATATCCAGCTGATATAAAGGCCAACAAGAGATAGCAGCCATGGATAAAAAGAGATGAACAGATGCCATTTTAGCAACAGGAGAGAATGTATCACCATAGTCAAGACCATAAATCGAGTATATCCTTTGGCCACAAGACGAGCCTTCAAGCGATCCTTTGTCCCATCGGGACCAACCTTAACAAAAAACCCAACGACAACCAATAGTAGACTTTCCTGGAGGAGAGGGAACAAGAGCCCAAGTGTGGTTAGATTCCAATGTCATTATCTCATCAATCATAGCCCTGTCGCCATCCCGGATGGGATAGTGCTTCCTGAACAGTTTTAGGAATAGAAATGGACGACAAAGCAGATACAAAGGCATAATGGTTGGAAGATAAACGATGATAACTTAGAAAATTATAAACAGGATGAGGATTGCAAGAAGAACGATTACCTTTGCGAAGTGCAATGGGAAGGTCAGTGCTAGGCTCAGGTTGGACCGGAATCGACAAAGACGGAGGAGCAGGAGGAGAGTCACTGGTGTCCACAACAGGTGCAGCTTAGGAGTAGTAGGATGAGAACGACGGTGATAAGTGAGACGAAATGGCTCCATGGGGTACTTAGGAGCAACAGGGGCAGCCTCTTGTACATGTGGGACAGGTGGACTTAAAACGAGAGAATCGAAGACAGGAATAGGTAAGACCTGAGAAACAGACTCCGACAAGACTTGTGAGGCAAAAAAAGGTGTATCCTCGAAAAATGTAACATCTGCAGAGATATAAGAACGATTTGTTGATGGAGAATAACATCTGTACCCCTTTTGAACCCGAGAATAACCAAGAAAGATACACTTAATGGCGCGGGCAAGCAAGTTTGTCGAGACCTGGAGCAACATTGTGGACAAAACAGGTGGAACCAAAAACACGAGGGGGGACAATATAAAGGGGTGCCTGAGGATATAGAATAGAGTGAGGAACCTGGTTATTGAGAATAGAAGAAGGCATCCGATTTATTAAATAACCTGCAGTGAGAACAGCATCACCCCAAAATTTAAGAGGAACATTAGAATGTAACATGAGAGTACGAGCTGTTTCAATGATATGACGATGTTTACGCTCAGCTACACCATTTTGTTGAGGTGTGTGAGGACAACTCGATTGATGAACTATACCGTGTGATGCCATGAAAGAATTAAAAGGGGCAGAAAAATATTCTTTGGCATTATCACTGCGTAAGATATGAATAGTTTGTCCAAATTGATTATATATTTCAGCACAAAAATTTTGAAAAATAGTGAATAACTCAGAACGTTCTTTCATTAAAAATAGCCAGGTACAACGAGAGAAATCATCGATAAAAGTAACAAAATATCTATATCCTAAGAAAGAAGAAGTACGACTAGGACCCCAAACATCAGAATGAACAAGACTAAAAGGAGACTCAGCACGACCTGTAACCTTGCTTGGAAAGGATGCCCGAACATGTTTTCCAAGCTGACATGCCTCACACTCCAAAGCCGGTAAATTAGAGAGATGAGGGACCATTTTCTTTAATTTATGCAAACTCGGATGACCAAAACGACGATGAAGAAGACTAGGCGACTCTGTGGCAGCACATATGGTGGAGGATGGAGGTTGTAAGTAGTAGAGACCGCGTGACTCAGATCCTGCTCCAATCGTCTTCCCCGTACTCCGGTCCTGGATAGAAAAGGAAGTAGAAGTGAAGGTTATGGAACAATTGAGAGATCGAGTAAGTTGACTAATAGAAATTAAATTAAAAGGACATCCGGTACAAATAAGACTGAATTTAAAGACGAGAGAGGAAGAGGTGAAGCATGACCAATACCAAGTGGCTTGAGTTTTAGAGCCATTAGCAAGGGTGATGTGATGTGGTGTTTTAGTAGAAGATAAAGTAGAAAGAGAGAAGAGTTACAAACAATATGATCAAAAGCACCATAATCCAAAATCCAAGAACCAACAGGAGATGAATGAGAGAAACAAACCGTAGAATTACCAGAATGCGCTATAGTTGCTGAAGATGAGGCTTGTTGGGCTGCCTTAAGCTGAAGGTACTCCTTATATTCATCAATTGAAAATTTGTTCTGATTGTGACCTGTCTGAGTATCATACACAACCTCAATTTTCTGATCAGCAGACTGCGTCACATTAGCTGACTTTTCTGGGAAACCATGAAGAGAATAACACTTGTCTTGGGTATGACCCACGCGCTTGCAATAAGAGCACTGAGGACGATCACCTCTACCACGACCACTTCTTCCACCACGCCCACGGCCTCGTCCTCCACGGTTTGCCGAATTAGAGACAAAGGCCGAGGACTCGAAGGCTGTCTGGGAGCCAATCTCAAATGTCTCCACCGGTGACGGAACTCGTAGAAGACGATCAATGAGTTCCTCCACCGTGGGGATGTCGAATTAGTTAGAGCTTGATTAGGACAGATTCAAAGTCCTTATGTAAACCGTGAAGAACAAAGACCATATACATATTATCAAGTTTGGCTAGTACCTTCGTAAGATCATCACCTAGGTTATAATGCGTTTAATGTCATCAATGACAGATCGTGCTTTGTTCGGATAAGAGGGAAGATCATGATCCGTCATCGAAGAGTGGCCAAATTGTGGATGAAGCATAGAGACGTTGTAGATCATTGGAATAGACATTTTGAGCTTTCTTCCATATTTCATAACAAGTTTTGTATGGGCGAAAGTGTACCATCAACTTCGGATCAATAGACTGCCATAAAAGAGAGACCAACTGATAATCGGCCCTTTTCCATTCATCACGAATCTTCTCATCAATCTCTGCTTCCTTCGTGGTGAGATGTTCATAAAGCCCTTGACCTAAAAACCAAACTTCAACTGCATTATACCAATCCATAAAATTCTTACCATTGAGTTTTTCCGATGTGATAATGGGACTTCCAGAGAAGGCAAAAGAGATGAGACCCTTCCCTGTAGACCCAGAACCAGCACCAGAATTGACGTAGGAACCTTTGGAAGAGCCAGTGGTTGAATCGGACATGGTGAGAAGGAGAAAACTGAAAGTGCTTGAAACTGGACTTTGATGGTCAAAAGTAGGCCAGAGGACGCCGGCGAGCACAACGGAGAAGACGCGCCGACGAAAAGACGCCTGGAAGGCGGCGCGTGGTGCTCACGCGCTCGGAGACCTGCGGACAGTGGCGGCGCGTGACGGCGCGTGGATCGGAGAACGGCGGTGGGTCTTCTTGGAAACTGGTCGCCGGCCCTTTCTGAGTTGTCCGGTCACCTTACTTTGGTGATCGGAGACGATGGCCGGTGACGGTGGCGGAGACAAGTGGCCGGAGAGGATCGCCGGAGAGCGGTTCTTGACCAGGATCGAACCCTAGCTCTTGATACCAAGTTATGATAGTGAATGGCTTGAGAATAATGTTCTCACCTCCTCTATTTAAAGAATGATAGATTACAATGATTAAATACAAAATCCCTTGATTTTAGGGATTGACTATTAACAACTATATCTAACTATATCAAAACTATATCAAACAATATCAATAACGTAATTAAACAATATCAACAATATATTATAACTAAATAATAATTTTTTTATGGTGAACACTTCCACTTAATTTAAATAAGACTTACATAGTCAAGCATAAACCGTAGTGATGAAGCAAATACTTGTCAAGAGAACCAGATTGCCAAGTTTTCATTTAACAAACAATTGTCTACCATAATACAATCCCACAAGTCACTTGTTTGTGCAAGGCAATATGAACAAAACCCAAGTCACAAGAATTGCAATAAAAAAGTCAGTCATATGGCTTAAATACTATCTACCTCAAAAAAATATAAATAAACAAATAAATCACTATCATAACCCATCCCCAATTATGCAACAAGAACAGAGTCAAGTTGTTATATGCATGTAATTTGGCATATGATAGAAGAACGTATATATACTTACTATAACTAAAATCTAAACATTCAATTGAGACAGAGATTTAAATACCATATCTCATTAAACAAATCAATAGTGTCTGAAATGCTAGGTCAAGCACTCCAGAAAATAAAGAAAAAATTCTAATTCAGACCATTCAAGTTATACATACTAGATAGTGCTTTGCTTAATTGATTTTTTTAATCTCCAAAATATTGAAAACTTCATACTCTCTCACTTTCCTAGATGCACTGGATTGCAGGCAACATTTATTAAATTTTTTCACAAATTCTACAGTGAGTCTTCCTATAATCCTAGGGGAAAAAAAGGGTCTAATTCTTTGTGTCAACATCCCAACATAATCAAATATTTAAAATTTGAGATCCAACCATCGAGGGCACAAAGCCATAACTCTTTAGGTAAGTTTACCTAATTCCCCCCACCCCCCCAGGTTCCCACTTCGTATTATAGTGCTGTCGTAAAACCCTTGGAGTTCTTTTTTATTCTCTCTTTTGTATCCGTGATAAAATCACAGTAATGCATAAACGATTTTATATTGCCATAAATCAATAGTTACACTCTGATAGGACCACAGCTGAGCAATTAGGCTCTAATGGGCAGATAGCACAGCAGCCACATGGGCCCAAAGTGTGGAGAGTTTATGTTAGGAAAAATAGGAAAGGAATGAAAAAGAATGATGATGTGGCAGAGAGAGAGATGGGATGACATTTGTGGGAAGGGATTACGGTTATATGGGAGTGAGTGAGTGAGGTGAGAGGGAGGTATGGAAAATAATCATTGGGTTGTTGGGACAGAGAGCACTCTTGGCCTCTGTTGGAGCTAGGCTCTGTGTCAGTGGAATTCTATTCCATTGTATTTCCTTTTTTGCTGTTTTGCCTAAAGATAACCATACCCTGAATTGTCTACTACTCTTCATTTTTCTACTATTCTCTGTTACTGTTTTCTATCAATTGGTCCGACTTGCCGAATACGTTAGGATCAACACGATAAGGAAACATATGCCACCAAAGAAGATGGAGGGTAAGGTAGCTAATCTGAAGAATGAAATGGCCCGTATTCGAAACACTCTAGCCACAATGCAGTTGCAAGCGGCTGAGAACCAGGACAGGATGCTTGCGATGCAGTTGAAGGCGGAGGAGAATCAAGAGAGGTTGGTCACGTTGATCAGCCAGAGCAAAGATTCAGATTCACCTGAGAAATCGAGTAAGAGTGTGAAGAAGCTTCAAGGAGATTCACTCGAAGAATTCCGTCTCTGTGTGAAGAAGGTGGAACTTCCGATGTTCAATGGAGAGGACCCGGCGGGATGGATTGCTCGGGCGGAGGTTTATTTCTAGGTCCAAGAAACAAACCCCGAGGTGAGGGTGAGCTTGGCCCAACTGTGTATGGAGGGGCTAACAATTCACTTTTTCAAGTCATTGCTGGATGAAGAGGGTGAATTATCTTGGGAACAACTTAAGGTTGAGCTACTAGAACGTTATGGCGGAGTCAGGGATGGGAACGTTTTCGAACAACTCTCGACGCTCCACCAAGAAGGTAGCGTCGAGGAGTATATCCAGGAGTTTGAGCGATTGACGGCGCAGGTGGCACGTCTTCCGGATGACTAGTACTTTGGTTACTTCATCCAAGGTTTGAAAGAGGGAATCAAAGGGAAGGTACGAAGCATGCGTACTCTAGGGCCTCTTCCTCGTTCAAGGCTGATGAATTTGACGAGGGCGGTGGAGCGAGAGTTACGTGAGCAGCAGAGTTGGATCAGGCAAAGGAGTGCAGGAGGTAAAGGGCATGTTGGATCGGGTGCAAATTATAGATCCAGCCCAAACCATGCACCTAGTACTGTAAACCCAGGTCGACCCGGTGGGAGTGATTGGGTCTACATTCGGGGCAGTAGAGAATCACCCGATAGAGGCCCAAACGCCTTATCTGACCCGCGCACTGAGAGGAGAGGATCGAATGTACGTGATCGAGGCGTGAGGCACCTGTCGTCCCAAGAGATCGCTGATCAGCGGCAGAAAGGACTTTGTTACAAGTGTGGAGGTCCCTTCCATCCTCGCCATCAATGTCCTGACCGTCAGTTACGAGTCATGGTGATGGATGACGAAGGGGACGACGGGGGCGAGGCAAATGCCCTTGTCGACGAGGTGGCGGAAGAAGTCGTAGTTGAGGGGGAGTGCAGCGTTCTGCATTTGGGAAGTTTGATGTCAAAGAAGGGGATGAAACTGCAAACCATGAAGCTTAAAGGGAGAGTTGAAGGGGTACCCATTTTAATTTTGGTGGATAGTGGTGCTACCCACAACTTCATCTCCAGGAAGTTGGTAATGAAAATGGGATGGCCAATAGAAGAGACTAGGCCCTTGGAGATCAAATTAGGAGATGGGTTCAAGGTAGTGGCGCAAGGAAAATGCATGGGAGTGGAAATTGAGCTGGAAAATATGAAGATGACAGTGGATACTTTGCTCTTTGATTTGCAAGGCATTGATGTAGTCCTGGGAATTTCGTGACTGGCTTCCCTTGGAGAAATATGGGTTGATTGGGGAAAACAGTGCATGAAATTTCAAACTCAGAACCAGTGGATTGAACTTAAGGGTGAGGGGTGCACTAATTCTCACCAAACAGCTTTGCAAAGCCTATTTGGCAAACCAGCGAAGGTGGTAGAAGGCTTATTTTTCTCCCCGAAATTATTCTTAACTGAAGTTTTGAAGCAAGCAAGAGCCTCAAGTGTGGGTCATGGGCAAAAGAAACAGCAACTCCAACAGTTATTGGATCGATTTGTGGCAGTTTTCCAAGAGCCAAAAGGGCTGCCTCCTAAGCGAGAAAAGGAACAAGTGATCACCCTGCTCGAAGGACATGGCCCTGTTAATGTTCGACCATATCGTTACCCGCATCACCACAAGAATGAAATAGAAAAACAAGTGAAAGAACTACTCAATACAGGGGTCATTCGGCACAGCCAGAGTGCTTTCTCGAGTCCTGTGATCTTGGTGAAAAAGAAGGATGATACATGGCGAATGTGTGTGGACTACATGGCTCTTAACAAGGTCACTATCCCGGATAAATTCCTGATACCTGTGATTGAAGAGTTGTTGGATGAGTTGTATGGCGCCCAATTTTTTTCTAAGTTAGATCTTAAATCAGGATACCACCAAGTACGGGTCAGACCTGCAGATGTGCATAAAACCGCTTTCCGGACTCATGAGGGTCACTATGAATACTTGGTAATGTCTTTTGGATTGATGAATGCTCCATCTACCTTTCAATCGTTGATGAATGAGGTGTTTCGGCCCATGTTACGGAAGTTTGTACTGGTTTTCTTTGACGACATTTTGGTTTATAGTCCGGATTGGGATACACATATGCTTCATTTGTCACTGGTGCTGGAAACTCTGCAGAAACAGCAACTTGTGGCTAACCAGAAAAAGTGTGCTTTTGCTCAAACTTCAGTCGAATACTTAGGGCATGTGATCTCTAAAGAAGGGGTTGCCATGGATCCTAATAAGGTTTCTAGTGTACTTAACTGGCTCGTGCCTCAAAATGCTAAGGGAGTGAGAGGATTTCTTGGTCTAACAGGGTACTACAGGAAGTTTATCAAAGATTATGGGAAATTAGCCAAGCCTCTAACAAAACTTACAAAGAAGGAAGGCTTTCAATGGGGTCCTAAGGCACAAACGGCATTTGAAATTCTGAAAACAAAAATCACTACTGCACCTGTTTTGGCTTTGTCGGATTTCACTCAACCATTTTTTATTGAGAGTGATGCTTCTGGGCAAGGTTTAGGTGCAATATTAATTCAGAATGGCCGCCCCATCGCCTATTACAGCAAAGCAATTGGAGAAAGGAACTTGGCAAAATCAGCTTATGAAAAAGAGCTCATGGCTGTAGCTTTATCTATTCAACATTGGAAGCCTTATTTGCTAGGTCGCAGGTTCACCGTGTGTACTGATCAGAAAAGCTTGCGCTAGCTTCTTTTACAACGAGTCTCCACTATGGATCAACAGAATTGGGCTGTTAAACTCCTTGGCTATCAGTTTGATATAGTTTACAAACCCAGTTTGGAAAACAAAGGGGCTGATGCACTCTCAAGAGTGTATGGGGAAGTGGAATTGGGGTCCATGGTTCATTATCCGGATTGGCTAGATGGAAGGCAAGTGGTTGAAGAATTGCAGGAAATTATTCATGCCCTACAGCAAGGTCAGCCAGTTAAGAAGGGTTTCTCCTATAATAATGGGGTCTTATTGTTTGAAGGAAGGTTAGTTATTTCAGCTCATTCCCCTTGGGTGCCTATGTTACTGCAAGAGTTCCATTCTTCTCCTCAAGGAGGCCACTCGGGTTTTTATAGAACATACAGAGGTGTGGCTGCCAATTTGTACTGGTTTGGGATGAAGAAATGTGTCCAGCGATTTGTAAGAGAGTGTGACACATGCCAGCGATAGAAATACTTGGCTGCGTCACCCGGGGGTCTTTTGCAGCCTCTCAACATCCCCGAAAAGGTATGGGAAGAGATTTCCATGGATTTCATTACGGGTCTTCCTAAGTCTAACAGATTTGAGGCTATCTTTGTGGTGGTGGATAGGTTGTCTAAGTACAGCCACTTTATTCCCTTGAAACACCCGTACACAGCACGGTTGGTGGCTAAAATCTTTACCAAAGAGGTGGTGAGACTTCATGGAATTCCTGCCTCTATACTTAGTGACCGAGATCCCATCTTTGTGAGTAATTTCTGGCAAGAACTATTCAAGCTGCATGGTACTCGTCTCAAAATGAGTACAACATACCATCCTCAAACGGATGGCCAAACCGAGGTGGTTAATCGGTGTCTCGAGACTTTCCTACGATGTTTTATTTCTGATCAGCCAAAAACACGGGTGCAATGGTTACCTTGGGCTGAATATTGGTACAATACTACATTTCATAGCTCTACGGGCACAACCCCATTTGAAGCTGTATATGGCAGAGCTCCTCTTGTGCTTATTCGATTTTTGCCAGGGGAAACTAAGGTGGAAGCGGTATAGCGAGAGTTATTAGACAGAGATGAAGCCTTGCGTCAGCTTCAATACCATTTACAAAGGGCTCAGAACCAAATGAAGGCATATGCTGATCGTAGGAGGAAGGATCTACAATTTGAAATAGGGGGCTGGGTTTTCCTTAAACTGCGACCACATGGGCAGCAAACCATGGGGGTGAGGATCTGTCCCAAACTTGCCCCACATTACTATGGCCCTTTTCAGGTACTTGAAAGGGTAGGCCCCGTGGCTTATAGGGTGCAACTTCCGGATTCTGCTAAAATTCATCCTGTTTTTCACTTCTCGTTGCTAAAGAAGGCGGTTGGTAACTATAGAGTGGAACCTGACCTTCCTCCTGGTCTCGAAAGTGACACTGCAAACCCACAGGAACCAGTAGCAGTGCTGGCTTCACGTGTCATTTCCAAGCATGGCGAATCTGTTAATCAGTTGTTGATCCATCGGAAGGGCAAGGCTGTGGAGGAGGCTTCATGGGAGGAAAAATTCAGCATTAGAAGCCAATTCCCCAATTTCAGACTTGAGGCCAAGTCTATTCTTCAAGAAGTGGGCAGTGATAGGACCACAGCTGAGCGATTAGGCTCTAATGGGCAGATAGCACAGCAGCCACATGGACCCAAAGTGTGGAGTTTATGTTAGGAAAAATAGGAAAGGAATGAAAAAGAATGATAATGTGGCAGAGAGAGAGATGGGATGACATTTGTGGGAAGGGATTATGGTTATATGGGAGTGAGTGAGGTGAGAGGGAGGTATGGAAAATAATCATTGGGTTGTTGGAGCTAGGCTCTGTGTCAGTGGAATTCTATTCCATTGTATTTTCTTTTTTGCTGTTTTGCCTAAAGATAACCATACCCTGAATTGTCTACTACTCTTCTTCATTTTTCTGCTATTCTCTGTTACTGTTTTCTATCGCACTCCCTCTCTGCATACTAGACTAGTGGAGTACCAGAGAGTAGACAAGATAAATTACCATTATATATGAGTCATAGGCAAAGCTAATGATGCTGTTGTTTGTGGTAACCATGTAAAGTACCTAATATGAAATCCTAAAATCAAAATTTGATCAAATCTATTTAAACTTCAATTAAGCTTTTTTCCAACGGATTTTTCCATACTCCACATTAAGCGTATTTGCTTGTCTATAAATCTCAAGATTTTAAAAAATTACAAAGTTGATGTACTTTCAGAATATTTAAGGCAAAAACAGCAAGGTGACCATCAACTAGCTATCTCAAAATTAAATATATCATCAGTTTTGCTACACAAATAATGCACCAATGGGACCATATCCTAAGCTAGAAGTAAAACAATCAAGTCTTCTGGTTTTATGATAGTATGTTTTATGGCATTTGGCCCTGCAGTTAAAGTCAAGACATATCAACAACAACCAAGTCTTTTCTCACTAGGTAGAATCGGCTACATGGATCAAACGACGTCATTATGACCTATCATAAACCAAGTCTTCAGAAATGTCATTCAAATCTAAATCTTTTTAACTGTTTCACCTATAGTCTTTTTTGGTCTCCCTCTATCTAACTTTTGGGCTATCCTCCACCTGATCTACTATTCTTACAGGGACTTCTAAGGGTCTTCTCCTTACATGTCCAAACCACCTAAGGTGAAATTCTCCTATCTTTTCCACAATAGGTGCTACCTCTACTTTCTCTCTAATACATTCATTCTTAATCCTATCTTGTCTTGTATGGTCACACATCCATCGCAATATCCTCATCTCTGCGACACTAATCTTATGCTCTTGCTGGCTTTTTACCGCACAACATTCAGTACCATACAACATCGCGGGCCTTATAGTTTGTGCGATAAAATTTACCCTTAAGCTTGAGAGACACTTTTTTATCACAAATAACTTCTGAAGCACTCCTCTATTTCATCCATCCATCTTGGATCCTATGGTTTACATCTCCCTCTATCTCTCCGTCATTTTGTATGATAAATCCAAGATATCTAAACCGTATAACTTGTGTTATGGTATGGTATAATCTCCAATTTTCACCGCTAAGTTAGCATTAGCACGCTTCTTACTGAACTTACATTCCATATACTCCGTCTTACTCCTGCTTAGACGAAAGCCATGTTTTTCCAAAGCTCGTCTCCATAGTTCTAGCTTCCCATTTGTTTCCTCTCTCGACTCTCCAACTAAGACTATATCATCTACAAAAAGCATGCATTGTGGCACCGGCTCTTGGACATGCGCAATAAGCACATCCAAGACTAATGTAAAAAGATAAGGATTCAAAGTTGACCCTTGGTGCAGTCTTATAATTATAGGGAAATCTTCTATGACCCCATCCTGTGTTCTCACACTAATTTTAGCCCCATCATACATATCTTAGATTGGTCGAATATAAGCGATACGAACTCATTTCTTCTCCAAAGCCTTCCACAAGACCTCTCTCGATACCCTATCGTAGATTTTTTCCAAATCAATGAACATCATATGTAAGTCTTTTTGTTTCCTCCGATACCTCTCCATCAATCTTTGTAGAAGATAGATTGTTTCCATAGTTGACCTCCCAAGCATAAAACCAAATTGATTCTCTGAAATATGAGTCTCTTGTCTTAATCTCCGTTCAATTATTATTTCCCATAACTTCATTTTATGACTCAGGAGTCTAATCTCTCTGTAATTTGCAGAGTTTTGTATATCTCCCTTGTTATTCTAAATAGGGATTAAAGTGTTTCTCCTCCATTCATTTGACATTTTCTTAGACCTCATTATCTCGTTAAACAACTTTGTGAATCAGCTTATACTTTTCTCTCCTAGGCACTTCCATACCTCAATAGGTATATTATCCGGTTCGACCGCTTTTCTATTATTCATCTTTTTCAATGTTTCTTTTACCTCAAACTCTCGAATTCTACGATAAAAGGTTTTATTTTGGTCTTCCTTTCTAGTATTTAGAATGTCCAAGTCCCCTAAAGTCCCATGTCCCTCATTAAATAACTTATGAAAATAACTCTTCCATCGATCCTTGATGTCTTGTTCCGTAATCAAGACTTTACCCTCTTCATCCTTAATGCATTTCACTTGATCCAAGTCTCTTATCTTCCTTTCCCTACTTTTAGCAAGTCTGTAAATATTCCTTTCTTCGTCTTTGGTGCCCAAAGATTGATATAACACATCGAACGCTTTAGTTTTCGCTTCGTACACCGCCTTTTTAGTATCTTTTTTTGCTGCCTTATATTTTTCCCAATTTTCATCGTTTTTATGCATGTGTCAAGCTTTATAACATTCCTTTTAACCTTAACCTTATCTTGTACACTTGCGTCCCACCACCAAGATTCTTTACCCTTGGGTCTAAAGCCATTTAATTCACCGAGTGTCTCTTTTACTACTTTCCTAATCCCTTTAGTCATCTCGTCCCATATATCATTAGCACTCCATTGTACCTCCCAAATCTCTTCCTCCATAATTCTTCTCTGAAACAGCATTTGTTTTCCTCTCTTTAGTTGTCACCATTTGACCCTTGGGACTCTATCTCGATAATTTCTCCTTACTCTCATTTTAACTCGTACATCCATAACCAAAACTCTATGTTGGGTAGTCAAGCTCTCTCTAGGGATGACTTTGCAATCCATGCAAAGCTTTCTATCAGATTTCCTTATTAGAAATAAATCAATTTGAGAGTAAGAACTTCCGCTTCTGTATGTGATAAGATATTCTTCCTGCTTCTTAAAACAAGTGTTAACTATTGTAAAATCAAATGCTACCGCAAAATCTAGAATCGTTTTGCCCTCTGCATTAGCTACTCCTAGACCATAACCCCCATGCAAACCTTCATACCCCTAAATTCGCTTCCCACATGACCATTTAGGTCCCCTCTTAGAAAAGTCTTCTCTCCTAAAGGTATTCCCTAAACTAAACCTTTTAAATCCTATCAAAATTTTATCTTGTAGTGCTCGTCTAATCCTACTTGGGGTGCATACGCACTGATAAAAGCATGCATTTGCATAAAGTTATACCATAAAAACTACATAGAGATTCTACCAAAGGAAGCACACAATTTCCTTTCCATGGCTACCCCCAAAAAATATGGCATCCATGTCACGTAAACCTAGAAATAAAAAATTATGACTGGACATATTAAATTGCTAAACTTTGATGTTAGGGATTTTATTAACTATGATGCGAAACAAAAATAACATTGAACCATGAAATATTTTGGTTATGAGACCGCCAGTTCCTAAAAATAGCAATAATATCCTAACTGATACAAAACCGATCCCCTTAAATAGTACAACACAATTAGACTATGATGTTTGGGAACTGAAATCAAGTTAACTCCAACCAATGATGTGATGTAATAGAAAAGTAGAAAAATCGATAACATTGCTTACCTGTCATTGAGAAAAGCAATGCTGAGTGCAGTAAGAAAGGCAGCAACTATAGCAAGCGGCCTCCGAAGAAAACCCAATACTACAATTCAAAATGTGAATGTTGAGACAGGAAGGCATATATCAATTGGACAAAATGAATAAAGAATATTCATTATGTTCACTTACTGAGAACAGAAACAATCAAAATGAAGTAGTTGGTCCGGTAGCTGCAAATACAAGCTTAACCAACGTTATTTATTTAAGAAAATCATAAAATTAGATATTCAGATCATATATTGTTCTGTTTTGAAGAGATAATTGAAAAGACAAACTAAACAAGTCATTCCGCAAATCTAAATTATTTTATTATCCAAGTTTGGGGTATGGATAGTTATAGAACACAAAAACCAATTTTATTTTGTCTTTGACCAAGGTATCCCTAGAAGCATTGCTGTGAGACTAACCTCCGGGCGGGGGTGGTGGTTAGGTAAAGCCTTGTGATCTTGGGCGAACCTTACCTGCAATGTACGGGGTTCGAATTTTGGAGTTATCACTTTAAGAAGGGCTTGGAGTTATCACTTTAAGAAGGGCTTTACCTAACTATAACCACGGACCCAAAATTGCGTGAGCAATTGCTTACATGCAGAAACTGATTTAATTAGTAGGTGATTTTATCCTAGTAGTTAAAAAGTTATCATGGAATTCCCACAAAATTAACAGGAAAACATACGTTAACTAAATAAATGAACCATGCCAAAATTGAAAACCATTTTTAAGTATGCACAGATATACTGTGATCAAATCCTAGGGTAGTTATATTGTACCTTCACTAAGTTTATGCACAGATATAACATGATCAAACCAGGTGCACGGGCCTAACTCGAAAACAAAAATTACATGTTTACCCTTTCTTCATCGATTCCTATCAAACTCCAAAATTCAATCGATTAAATTTTTACATCATTCAAAGAGAAATTCCACGGTCATTCCAAAGTGGAGATTCGATTGAACTCACGAAAATAAACTCAAATTCAGTATCAAACAAAATTAACAGAAAAATAAAATAAACTCATGAAATCGCACTAGTAGAGGTTGCATTTGAGGCGGCTGTTCCATTTGGAGTAGGATCGAGGGACCGTGAATCTGGAGAAGAATTCGGAGAGAGGGCGTGGCGGCGATGACCAATCCACTTCGCGGAGAGCGTCGATGAGATCTTCGGCCGTGACGTTTCCCCAATCCATGTCTGCGATTTTCTTCGACGCAAAACCCTAGCGAGAAAAATTGATTTTTCGCAGAACGAAGGAAAATCGTAGCGTGATTGAAAGTTTTCTTTTTGTTTTTGCTTTTCTGGTAGCTTAGGGTGGATGAAATTTGAAAGACGGGAAAAGGGAATGGAAATTGGCGATTTCTGTTAGCAACGAAGTATCGACTGTAGTAACCGGTAAGGCTATGTTGGTATCAGTGGAATTGAATGGGATGAGATGAAATGGAGATAAATTTTATTATTTGGTTATGTTAAAAAATAATAGAGTAAGATGTAAGTAGATAGAATAAATCTTATCTCATCTTATTATAAATTATTAATTTTTTCTCTTAATTTAAAAAATATGAGATAAAATTATCTCTTTTATTATAATTATAATTAAAATTTTATTATATTAATTTTATATTCTAAAATTAATGTGTTTTTAATAAGAATAATTTAAAAAAATAAAATTATAATTCTTATCATTTTATCTATTTTTTAGATAATAAAATAGTAATCTTATTTTATTTTATCTTAAAATATCAAAATAATAAAATAATATTTTTATCTTATTTTATTCTATTACATCTTATTTTCTTATTTTATCTTATTCTATTCCATCAATTATTAAACATTCAAACATACCTTAAAGAATGAAAGTTAAAGCGTATAAAAATAAATAAATAAAAATAAAAAGTGAAAACTCTACTGTAATTTGTTATTTCATGCTTGACAATAATATATTTATATAAGTCGGTACAAAAGTTATCTACTTGGTTAGAAGTTCAGGTTATTGAGTTAATGCCCTAATTACGACTCAAAACAAAGAAAGAAAGAAATTTTAAAAAAATATTACATAAAAATTTAGGTGGTATAAAAATATTATATTTAGGGAAAATAGTATAAAAAATATTTTTAAATAAGTGGTGATAATAACATATTAGCTAAAAAATCATGTATGTTAAGAAATTAAGAATAATATTAAATAAAAACATATAGTTTAGTAGTAAAATATACATTATGATAAAGACTTTTAGTACAATGTTTAAATCTTAAAAGTTACATTTTTGATATTTCAATTCTTTAAAAAAAAAACACACAAAATTGGGTCAACTGGTTTGTTTGATCAGGTCGTTAGGGGAAATGGTTCAATTGGTTGACCCGACAGACCTGAAACCCGAGTCAAAGATTTCTCGAATGAATTGGTTGGTCTGGTCCAATCCGTACAACTATGTACAAGACAATGCACCAAGTTAAGGAATTATTTTGGTACCTAGCTTTACATTCAGGATACCGCTAATTTGGTGATCTATCAAGTTACAATTGGTTTATAAAACAAAAAAAATTGAGAACCTTATACTAAAAAACTCATTATCTTCATAAGACAACAATCAAAAGTGACATCCATCAGAAGACAAGAATCAGAAGCTAAGTGCATAAGAAGACTAGGTTCAGAAGTCAACTTCATCATAAGACAAATCCATCTAAAACATCAAGCATTAGAAGAATTAAGTCTTTTAGAAGTGTTTAGAAGACAATTATTGCCTATAAATAGCAAAGTCAAAAGTCAGAAAGCCTTATAAGTTTGAAATATCTGACTATCGTTGGAAAAGGATAAAAACCATTAAGGAAAAGCTAACTAACTGCTACAGGATAAGAATATGGTAACCTGGTCTTGAATAGTAACCGTTAAAGCCTCAAACAACTAGTTTCTAAAGCTCTATAAATTGAAGAAGCCTAGAATTTTGTAGTTATGAAGCAAATTGTTATTCTGCCAAACTTTTGATTAGGGGTGCACATGAGTCCGAGTCAACTCGATGACCCGACTAACCCGACCCAACCCAATATAAAATATCCAGGTTGGTTCGGGTCATCAGGTTCATTCGGGTAGAACCCAAACAACCCGTCCATTAATTGGTTTGGGTAACGAGTTTAATAAACTAACCCGATGACCCGACCACCCGATAAAATGACATCTTTTTGGCTATACTTACCTTCGTTTCTCTTTTTCTTTCTAACTCGAACCAAAAGTGTCACCACACCCACCACTCATTTCATTTTCTCAACTTCACTATCCTCTCCTATCCCTTCCTTCCTCTCTGCAAAATCCCAAATCCCCTAACTCAAAGCGGCATGCCACCTCTGGTGCAGTGGTGTTGCTCAATGTCAATCTCTCTCAGGCTCTCAGCCCTCTCTCACTCACCATGCACGGCCAAGCACGGGTCTCCACTGTGCAACACCGCGACCAACTGCCTAGATCTGCATCGTGCCACCATGCGAAACTGCCGTCCTCCACCGCGATCCATCTCCCTGCGACCTGAGCAACCAGAACCCATCATCCCAGAGCTCAACCACCACCAATCCTTTGTCCCAAAGCAAATCGACCCACAACCAAGCACGAGTCTCCACCGCACACCACCACGACCAATTGCTCAGATATGGGTCGTGCCTCCACACCAAAACCACCGTCCTCCACTGCCATCCTAGGGCCATCCTATCGCGGGTTCGTCAGTCACCACCGTGCCGTCAACTGCGCCCACGCACCATTGACCTTCATCTCTGCCATTGCTGAGTGGTTGGCACTTTCAAACCCTACTCTTCTTCCCTCTGTTTCATTTTTTGGAGACTAAAAGTTTCTTTCTATTTTTTGATTTGCAAAACTGATTTTGTTTTTGTTTTTTATATTTTTTCTTTTTTGAAAATCTACTAGTAGTAGTAGTCACACAGCATAACGCCACAACCTGACTACACAACCCGAACTAATCCAATTGTAATCGGGTTGGTTCAGTTCAGGTTATCCAAATTTTTTTTTCTCAAAACCGATCCAACTCAACCTGACCTCAACTAATTAGTTTGGACTTTTTTTCCCTTAAACCTGAACCAACCCGACTTGTGTGCAACCTACTTCTGATCAAACTTCTGAACTCTCATATTTCTCTTCTGAACAAAGTTTCTCTACTGAAACCATCTTCTGATCACTTGCTTAGAAGAGAAACTTATTCTCTTAAGTTTGTATTTGATTAGATCCACTTTTTGAGTGTTGAAAGAAACATAAACCCATATTTTCTCTTTGTAACTTGATCTGTTAGTGATCTAAGTGAAAGTCTAGCTTGAAGAGGCTAGGATGGAACAAACACTACTTGTAATCTAGCTTAGAGAAGCTAGGGTTGAAGAAAGAATACTCGCAGCAATACAAAATCCCAGTTTTTGATTGGGGCCTGGACGTAGGCATGTGGTTTGGCCGAACCAATATAAATTTTTTTATGATCTCTTCTGAACTCTATCTCTTAGCTTTCTATTTATTAAATCTGTCTTTTAACTTGTTCTTCTGATAGCACAAACTACTCTTTTACTTTAAGAAAACTAATTTTTTAAAAGTATTTTGATCCAAACTCAGTTTTTTTCAAATAACACTTCTGAACAACTTAGCTTCTGATCTATACTCTAATTTATCCAAGTTGAGAAAACTTGAGAAGTTGATAAGTTTGTAGAAAATGTTCAAAAATTAGAAGCACGATTCAACCCCCTTCTCATGTTTTTGTCATTTTCAGTTTGTATCAAAGCTCAACTTCTGGGTTGAGTGCCTTAACAAGCGAAGAGGAAATATCCTTAAGGAAAAATAACAAATTAGAATCTCTACATTGCTGAAGGACAGTCCATCATTTGTCCTCCTACTTTTACTAGAGAAAACTATCACTACTAGAGAGATAGAATGAGACTCTTCATAGAGTCCACTCAAAAACAAAATACTTCCTTACATGTGCATTTAATAAGAGTGAATATGATAAGATTATATCATGTGATACTGCTAAAGAAATATGGGACAAACTTGAGATGTTGCTTAAAGGCACAAATCAAGTCAAAGAAACTAAAATCAGTGTACTTGTTCACCAATACGGGCAATTCAAAATGCTTGATCATGAGACAATTGATTATATGTTCACTAGATACATCCATATCATCAATCAACTAAGAGCTCTTGGAAGAATCTACTCAAATCAGGAAATGCTCAAAAAAGTTCTAAGAAGCTTACCCAAGGTCTGGAGACCTAAAGTAACAGCTATTTAAAAGGCCAATAATCTGAACACCTTGAGTCTTGATGAGCTGATGGGTTCCCTAAAGAACCATGAACAAGAATTAGCTTATGCTAATGAAATTGTTGGGAGAAAGGGCAAATATATTGCTCTTAAAGCTAGTCAAAAGAGTACTTCTGATAACTCAGCTCTTAAAGCTTCAGAAGACTCTGAAGAAGATGAAGAATCTGACTCAGAAGATGTAGATGAAGATGATGAAATAGCAATGTTAACTCATAAGGTGGCTCGAATATGGAAAAAAAAAGAGCAATGAACAAGAAATGATCCTTTTAGAAGAAAGATCTGAAATGAGACTCAAGCAATCCAAATAGAAGTCAAATCATCTGTTTCGAATACAACAAGCATGGACACATCAGAACCGAGTGTCCTTGGTTAAAGAAGGCACCTAAGAAGTTCATAAAGAAGAAAGCCAAAATGGCTACATGGGAAGATCTAGATGATGACGCATTAGATACTGAAATAGAGGAAGGCAAAACAACAAACTTTTGTATGATGGTGATGCGTGAAATCCGCAAGTGTGCAGTTTCGTCGTCAAGTAATAAAAAGATCAAATCCACAGGGACTGTGTCTATGAATACCAATTAATTAATTAATTCAATTAAGTTAAACAAAAAGGAATATGATTATTGATAAAGAAGAATGTAGTAACAAAACAATTAAATAAAATCAAGAAAACAGAATTCAGAACAAAAATAGCAAGTAATCAAGAAAGGGGTTTTCAGATTCAAGAAAGCTTCCAAGATTGGGGGTACCACAATGATACAAGATAAATCCTAATTGACAACCCTTTTATTAAATCTGAAATTCAATTGAAGGTGAATTACCCTAAATTAGTTAATGTTCTTTCTCAAGATACAAGATCTGTACCCAATTAAACCAATTCCTACTCTCGTAGTAATTGAATTTAAATTGAACCCATTACGCTTTGTGATAATTCATTGAATCCTCGAAAGGCTAAAACTACTCTCGTGATTTAGACCTTAAGTTCAATTCTTATGGTTCCAACACTTAGGTTCACCTCTCAGTACATCCCTAAATGCCTATGAGATACAAATAAGTGGCCAGCAAATTCACATGCATAAAAGCAATAAGTATTGAATCAAAGAACATTCAAGATTAATAAAAGGGGAAACAACGTCAATTAATCATTATCAATGTATCAAAGGGCATTACCCAATCGTAGAAACAAAGGAAACTACTCAGACATAGAGAAGAGGAGACAAGAAATCAAACTTAAAAACATCCCAAACCCGTAACAATGGAAGAAGAAGAGAAAAAGATGAAGATCCAAAGCCAAAGCCTCCAATGTGCCTCCACCCAAAACCAAATTAGAACTCCCTAATTGCAATCAGAACATCTATTTATAGCCTATGGCTTCTATGGGCTAAAAGCCCCCAAAAGAAATAAAAACAGAAAAACTAAAAACTGCTACGCACTGCGATCGACGGCCGTGGATCATTCCACGGCCAGGCCGTGGATGTCTCTGTCAACAAGCTAATTTCTGGTCCTTTGAGTTCCACGGTCGTGGATGGTTCCACGGCCAGGCCGTGGAACTCTCGGAATTCCTTTTTCCTTCTTTAAGTTACCCTCGATCCATGGCCGTGGTTTGATCCACGGGGCAGCCGTGGATCCCTCTGAAATGGCCTTTTTGCACCTTTATTGCTATCCATTAAGCTCCAGCTTCAAACATGCAAGCTTTCCATCTATTCCAAGGCCAATTTAGCACCAATCCTGCACAGGAACACCAAAAATACCGCAGTTATCTGAACTAAGGAAAAAACTAACTAAAAAGAAAAACTAAAATGCCTAAAATGCTCAAGAATGCATGTAAAATAAGAACAAAACATGATGTTGTTTCACACATATCAAATCCTCCCAAGCTTAAGACTTTGCTTGTCCCCAAGCAATAATTAATGTCAAACCAAGATGTGGAATCAGGAGACAATAATGAATAAGGAACCCGAGAAAACAATATCCAAGCAATAGGCTAAGGCAAACCAAGTATCTGAGAGGTAATCAAAATCAAGTCCAATTAGAGGCTAAGTTCTCAGAAATCATGCATCCTCACTGATTGAATTAAGTTCACTCCACTAACCACACTCAGAGTGTTTAAGGGTGAAGACAATGCGCTCAAAATCCTTCAAAGAAAATGCACTTCCATATGCTTGATAAAAAACCAGATTTTCACTAATAATCAGCATGCATGCAAGAATCAAAAGGTCTTTCAAGAGTTGCAATGGGGCCATGGGAATGATGATAGGTAAGGTAGAGAAAGGAAGGTATGACAAAGGCTAACCAAATTTTCAATAAGCACCAGAAATACAATAGAACATAATCGGAGCAAAGGTAATTCATTTTTGTTTTCATTCAAAAACATAACTCCACAATTCCAAACATTTTTTCTTTACTTTTCTTTCCTTTCTTTCTCTTAATCCTTTTCAACCTTTTATCTCATGATTTTCTCTTCTTTTCTTTTTTTTTTCACTTGAGAAAGGGAAAGGTCAAAAACATATGATTCTCAACACAACTTCACAACTTTCAAACCCAATTCGCTCCATTTAATATTCTAAATGATAACCAACAATGTTTCAGCATAGGTACCAAGAAAACAAGTATGTAATAGGCTCAAAATGGGCAACTAGAGGATGAAAGTGTAACAATTTCAGAAGGCCAGAAAAATACCTAAAATGCCTTAATCATATTCAAGCATGCAACCAAAAATTTCACCTCAAAATGGTTTCAAATCAAGTTCTAGAGCACAAGATCAATGAGGAATATCACTCAACACAAAGAATGGGAACAAAAATCATACAGTGCATAAGTCCCAAATAGGCTCAAAACTCACATTTAGAGGTTGTAAAAATTCAATAAGAAGCACAAATTCAGAGAACATTAATGCTAATTATCAACTATCAAGAGATCACCTCTACCAACAATTAAAACAATGCCTGTAACCTGCCACAAGAATCAACAATTGGGTTCCAAATTAATACCATCTCAAAATCCTCAAAAGAGAGGGGCACAAGTTCAACCAAAAACCCAAGAGATATGATGGTGTGAAAATGCAACATGAAAATGCAATGCATAACAAGACATGAAAATGCATGAAACTAATGATCTAAAATGAAAATAAGAAAATGAAAATGAAAATACCCCCCAAGCTTAGAACCTACATTGTCCCCAATGTAAAAATCCAAAACTAGAGAAGGGAGAAAAGAAATAAACTCACTGCGGTGGTGGAAAATAGTTTTGACTCAAATGCCAATCATGAATGGCCCGCATCATGCTCTCCATACTCGAACTCGTCCCTTCCAAGGTCCGCAGGGCGCCATCGCAGCCCGACCCCGTCGACGAAGCTCCTCTAGCATGTGGCGCTGCTGCACCTGCTCAGCATGAAGCGCCTCCAGAGAAGAATAAATCCGTGTGAGACCATCCTCAAAAGGACCTGCAAAAGAAGAAGAAGAAGGACGAGAGGTGCCTGCCCTTGGTGGGGGGCGAAAAGGGCGCTGAACATCAATTGGATCATCTACCACACTCCCAGGAGTGCACCAATTTGCACGGTTGCGCACAGTGATAGCAGGAAGGTTAGGAAGGGGTAGCGGTTCAGCTCTATCATTCAAGCGGAGGCAGTAAATTCCGGCCTCTTTAACAATCATCTTAATAGCTAAACAGGACTCAATATCAATCCTAGAATTACCTCTAACTGCCTCCAGACCATCTAAATCATATTCAAAGAAATTGGCAATCGTTGTGATTAAACCACCAATAACAATTGTCCCAGATTGGGCTCTACCCACCCTAAGCAGACGCCTTACAAGAAAAGATCCAGTATCCATTTTAACATCATTAAGAATGGCCCACATAAAAGCAAGTTCATCAGCACGGACATTGCCATCACTATCCCCACGTCCAAATAAAGTATGAGCCATGATACGGTGGAGATAGCGAAGGCAAGGATTTGGCAGAAAAGATGCCTTACAGTTTGAAAAATCATATGTACCCATCCTAGAAGAAACATCAGCCCAAAAAGAAATTGCGGAAAAACCACTTGGGTGCCTCCTTTCCCCCCCAGCAGGTAATCCAAAAATTTTATTAAACTATTCCAAATTTAAGCAATGTTCATTATTGAACAGCCGGAAAGTGATCCGGCCTTCAGAGCAACCTTCCCCCTGAAGGATATGAGCCTCAACAGAACTAAGAAACTCCAAGGTAAGCTCAGTGTAAGTGGGACACTTTAAATTCAAAAAATAAGTCCATCTAGCCCTACTAAGCATCCAATCAAAGTCATCACGCAAGCCTAAGGTATCAAGAACAACATCATCCATGTACCTAGTGCTAACTATCCTCCTATTCACTAACACATTGTAACGATCTCTCTGCTCATTATCCCTAAAATTAAAACCATGGGGATTAGGGGGATTACCTCTTGGAGCAACATTGCTTCTTCCCCGTGTCCTTGAACTTGAACCAACTTCTCCCTTCTGATGCTTGTTCGTCATCCTTCCAATCCCACACCAACTCACAGTCAAGCACAAAGCAAAAATTCTCTCTTTTTTTTTCTTTTCTGAATCAGATCACGTATGGGGTTTTTTCAAAATTTGAGGATTTCTAAATCAGAAGGAGAGATCAGTTAGGGAGAGAGTAGGGAGGTGAGCAAGAGTAGAAAAAATGGAAGAAAAAGGGAGTTTGTGGAGAAAACTTATGGTTTTGAAGGTATGGTTATGGTGGTTATGGTAGAGAAAAAGAAGGAGAAGGAGGGGGAATAGGGGTGAAGGGTTGTCTTTGAGAGAGGCAAAGAAGAAGGTGAACTGTGGTTATGAGGGAAAGAAGGTGTATTGGAGGTTTGGAAGGATGGGTATGGAGATTGAGGGAGAGAAGAAGAAGAAGAAGAAAAGAGGAAAACGGTGAAATGAAAGAAGGGAGAAGGGACCGTGGTTTTTGAAACTGGGCAGCAGCGATCCACGGCCATGGACGCTGCTGACTTTTGAGATTTTTTTTTTGAAACAGAGAGTTCCACGACCGTGGATGGTTCCACGGCCTGGCCGTGGAATTCTCTGACTTTTCACCCTTTTTTTTATTTTTTTGCAAACTGAGGTCCACGGCCTGGCCGTGGATCTCTCTGACTTATACCTTCTCCTTGGTTTGCATTTCAAGGTCATGGAAATTCCCATGGACGGGGTGTGGAACCTTCTGATCTCCCTCTTCTTCTAAATAAGTCTTCAAAAAGGGGTCAAACCTAAACAAAATCCAAAAGACAAACATCAAAACAATAATCTAACACACAAAATTAAAAGAAAAAGATGAAATAAAACAGAAAAACAAGAAAACATGGGTTGCCTCCCAAGAAGCGCTTGTTTAAAGTCATAAGCTCGACTCCTATCCTCTCATCACTCTGCATTTGGGTCACGGAGGGCAATGTTCATCCTCTTCTCTAGTTGCTCCTCCGCTAGATAGTGCTTCAACCTCTGACCATTAACTTTGAAAGTCCCTCGCTCTTCATTCCAAACTTCCACAGCACCATAGGGAAACACTTTCTTCACCAAAAATGGCCCCGACCATCTTGACTTAAGTTTTCCCGGAAAGAGTTTCAATCTAGAATTGAAAAGAAGCACCAGTTCTCCCTCACGAAACTCTCTACGAAGAATATGCTTGTCATGCCACCTCTTGGTTCTTTCCTTGTATGACTTGGCAGTCTCATAAGCATCTAATCTCAGCTCATCAAGCTCATGAAGTTGAAGCTTTCTCTTTTCTCTTGCCGCTTTTAAGTCAAAATTCGAAGCTTAATAGCCCAAAAGGTTTTATGTTCAAGCTCAACGGGTAGATGACAGGCTTCCCATAAATCAGTCGAAAGGGTGTCATCCCAATGGGAGTCTTGTAAGCAGTACGGTAAGCCCAAAGAGCGTCATCAAGCTTCAAAGACCAATCCTTTCTTGAGCTAGACACCGTCTTTTCTAGAATACTCTTTATCTCTCGATTAGATACCTCTACTTGGCCAGAAGTCTGAGGATGATAAGGTGTAGCAACCTTATGAGTGACTCCATATTTCCTCAAGAGGTTGTCAAATTGTCTCTCTATGAAATGTGAACCTCCATCACTTATCACAGCCCTAGGAACTCCAAACCTTGGAAAAATAATCTTCTTGAATAGCTTGATCACGGTCTTTGCATCACTTGTTGGAGACGAAATGGCCTCCACCTACTTAGATACGTAATCAACAGCTACCAGAATGAACTTATTATTGCAGGAGGATGGAAAAGGGCCCATATAGTCAACTCCCCAAACATCAAATATTTCCACCTCAAGAATAGTATTCATTGGCATCTCATGCCTCTTGGAGATACTTCCAACTCTCTGACATAGATCACATGATAGCACATAATTCCTAGCATCTCTGAAAATATGAGGCCAAAAGAAACCAGACTGAAGAACTTTGGTTGCTGTCTTGGAAGCACTAGCATGTCCTCCATAGGATGCAGAGTGATAACAACTTAATATACTCGGAGCCTCTTCCTCGGAGACACATCTCCTATAAATACCATCAGCACACCTCTGGTATATGTATGGGTCATCCCACACAAAATTTTTCACATCGGAGAAGAACTTCTTCCTCTGCTGATAGTTAAGCTTAGGAGGTAAAACCTTGCTAACCAAATAATTCACATAGTCAGCATACCAAGGAGCACTCTCCGCAAAAACTACAAACAATTGCTCATCCGGGAAAGAATCATCAATAGGCAATTCGCTCTCCCCAATCACCGGTTGCTCAAGCCTTGATAAATGATCTGCCACTTGATTTTCCGCCCCTTTTCTATCCAAAATCTCCAAATCAAATTCTTGGAGAAGTAGAATCCAACGGATTAGTCGAGGCTTTACTTCCTTCTTGCTCATGAGATACCTAAGGGCCGAATGATCAGTGTATACGGTCACCTTTGAACCCACTAGATAGGACCTGAACTTCTCAAAAGCGAAAACTATCGCTAGCAACTCTTTCTCTGTAGTGGTATAATTTGCTTGAGCTCCATCAAGTATCTTGCTAGCATAGTAAATTGCATGCACTTTCTTGTCCTTTCTTTGCCCTAACACAGCTCCTACGGCATAGTCACTAGCATCACACATGACCTTGAAAGGTAAATTCCAATCCGGTGTTTGCAAAACGGGAGCAGTGATCAAGGCCTCTTTCAACCTGCAAAAGGCATTCAAACAGTCACTATCAAAATTAAATGGAACATCCTTCACTGAGAGATTAGACAAAGGTTTAGCAATTTTAGAAAAATCTCTAATGAATCTCCGGTAAAAACTAGCATGTCCCAAGAAACTTCGCACTCCCTTCACATTCACTGGTGGAGGCAACTTCTCAATCACTTCAATTTTTGCCTTATCCACCTCAATTCCTTTCCCAGAGACCAGATGTCCAAGCACTATCCCCTCTTGTACCATAAAATGGCACTTCTCCCAATTCAAGAAAAGATTAACCTCCTCGTATCTCTACAAAATCTTAGACAAATTAAACAAACAATCATCAAAGTTAGTACCATATACTGAAAAATCATCCATAAAAACTTCCATGATGTTTTCAATAAATTCAGAAAATATTGCAGTCATGCATCTCTGGAAAGTAGCAGGGGCATTACATAAACCAAATGGCATTCTCCTATAGGCAAAAGTGTCGTAAAGGCAAGTAAATGTGGTTTTCTCGCGGTCACTAGGATGAATAGGAATTTGGTGGAATCCTGAATAACCATCTAAGTAACAAAAGTGTGTATGCCTAGCTAGCCTCTCAAGCATCTGATCAATGAAGGGAAGAGGGAAGTGATCTTTCCTAGTTGCACTATTCAACTTTCTATAATCAATGCACATCCTCCAACCTGTGACTGTCCTAGTGGGAATCAATTGATTTTTCTCATTTTCAATTACAGTCATCCCCCCTTTCTTAGGAACCACATGCACAGGACTAACCTATTCACTATCGAAATGGGTAAATTACCCCAAAGATCAAGCAACTTAAGTACCTCTTTTTAACAACCTCTTTCATATTAGGATTCAACCTACGTTGATGCTCTACAGAGGGTTTATGCTCAGGTTCCATCAAAATTCTATGCATGCAAAAGGAAGGATTTATGCCTTTAATATCATCAAGAGTATAACCTATGACCTTTCTATGCATCCTAAGAGCCCTTAGCAATTTCTCAGTCTCTAACTCATTCAAGCTAGCACTAACAATAACAGGATAAGAAGAGTTGGGACCAAGAAACTCATACCTGAGAGTGGAAGGAAGAGTTTTAAGTTCTACCTTAGGAGCCTTTTCCTCTTCCCAATCTTCAGACTTAGGCTTTGGTTCAAGCCTTTCCACCTTGGCTTTGCTAGGAAGAATTTTTGAGGTTGCCTCCAACAAGCGGGCATACTCAGCTACCTCTCCTCCAGAATCAAGAGAACCGCCACCAACCAAGCATCTTTCCAATGGATCTGCCAAATGAATTATGGTGGACTCTTCCTCCACCACCTGGTGCAATAAATCAACCCTGTAACAAGAGTCCTCAAAAGAAGGTTATTTCATAGATTTAGAAATATCAAACTCAACCTTATTATCACCAACAGTTAAAGATAATTTGACATTCTTAACATCAATTATAGCACCAGCAGTAGCTAAGAAAGGCCTACCAAGAATAATGAGGATTTGGGAATCCTCCTCCATTTCAAGCACAACAAAATTAGCAGGTATGAAAAACTTACCAACACGGATAGGAACATCCTCCAAGATGCCTACAGGATATTTGACAGACCGATCCGCCAATTGAAGTGAGATAGTTGTGGGTTTTAGCTCACCCACCTCCAACTTCTTACACACAGAAAGGGGCATAAGACTAATACTAGCCCCCAAATCACACAGAGCTTTATCAAAGTTAGTATTGCCAATCAAACAGGGAATAGAGAAGCTACCTGGATCCTTTAACTTAGGAGGCAATTTATTTTGAATTAAGGCACTACACTCCTCAGTTAAAGCTACTGTCTCATAGTCTTCTAGCTTCCTCTTATTAGACAGGATGTCTTTAAGAAACTTAGCATAGGTAGGCATTTGTTTTAACGCCTCAGTGAAGGGTACATTTATGTACAATTTCTTAAGAACCTCTAAGAACTTCCCAAACTGCTTATCTAACTTTGCCTTAGCCAATCTTTGAGGGAAGGGAACTGGGGGTTGGTAAGGTTCAGGGGGTACATACTTAGACACCTTCTTAGTGATTTCCTTCTCTTTTAAGGGTTGTGCCTTAGTCTCCTTTTCCGCATTACCCACATCTTTGTTACTCTCCCCATTACCCCTAGGATCCTCTAACCTCTTTCCATTCCTCAAACTCACAGCCTTACAATGTTCATTGCCTGGGTTGACTTCAGGTTGACCAGGAAACTTACCTTGCTGCCTAAGAGAAGTGCTTGCTTGTTGGGCAATCTGGGTTTCCAACATCTTATTATGAATGGCTAAATTGTCAACCTTAGCTGACAACTCTTTGATTGCCTCAGTCACAACTTGCCCATGGTGCCTAAACTCCTCATTCTGCTTAGACTGGCTCTCAACAAAATTCTCTAGAAGGGACTCAAGTCTAGATTTCTGTACCTGTGGGACTCCAGAAGAGGGTTTAGCATTACCTTGCCCAGCTTGGTACTGACTATTTCGATAAGAGAAATTAGGATGTGACCTCCAACTGGGGTTGTAAGTTTGGGAATATGGATCATTCCTCCCCTTTTGGTTGAAGTCGTAGAAATTGTGGCATGATTCCACTTGCTCTATAGGTGCAACCATGTGAGGTCCCATTCCAACTTGGCATTTAGCACCAACATGTCCCTGTGCTCCACAAATCTCACAAAAATTGTTAGAGGCACCTATGGCATTAACATGAGCTTTCTCAAGCATGTCAAAATGTTTATTCAAAGAATCAAACTTTGACATAATTAAATCAACACCATCTACCTCAAACTTACCTCCCGAGAGCTTTCTCTGTCAGTGCCCTCTTTCATTGGCCCATTGGTGATGATTTGAAGCTACGCTCTCAATTATCTCATAAGCCTCGTGAGCCTTCTATTCATCAGAGCTCCACCAGCATGAGTCAAGAGACACCTTCGAAGAATATTCTAAACCATTGTAGAAGGTGTGGACGATCAACTACTTTTCTAACCCGTGGTGTGGGCAGGCTTCCAGCAAAGCCTTATATCTATCCCAAGCTTCTGATAATGACTCGCCATCTTTCTGAACAAAGCTTATGATTTGGGTCCTTAGGTGAGCAGTCTTGGAAGGTGGAAAGAATTTATCCAAAAAGGCTTGCTCCAATTAGTCCCAAGTAGTTATCGTCTCAGTAGGAACAGACTTCAGTCAAGCTCTAGCTCTATCTCTCAATGATAGAGGAAACAAGCGGAGACGAATAGCATCAACAGAGGCGCCTTCGATCTTGAGGGTCTCACAGAACTCCAAGAACATGTCCACATGATCATTAGGATCCTCTGACGGCAATCCTCCAAACTGGTTCTGCCTTATCATAGACAGTAAGGCAGGAGGTATGATGAAGTGCCTAGCTTCAATGTCTAGCCGAGCAATTCTAGATCGCAAACCCCGAGCGTTAGGGGCTGCAT
Organism: Ormosia semicastrata; assembly: GCA_029884595.1. NCBI lineage: Eukaryota > Viridiplantae > Streptophyta > Magnoliopsida > Fabales > Fabaceae > Ormosia > Ormosia semicastrata. The sequence continues at coordinate 7,460,354 of JAQQTO010000047.1, forward strand.
ACTCCTTTAAAGGTTTATTATCTTCAGCTGCTGCCATGACAAGTGTTGGTTCAGATATTTCCCTTACTCTTTACCTTTGTTGTCTTCTCCTTCTACGTAAAGTCCTTTCAATTTTAGGATCTGCTTCAATGAGAATCCCAGAACATCTAGTACTTTGCATAAACAAGAGAAATTACCTGCAGAGAGTCAAAGAGAAATCAAGAACATAAGAACCAAATATAAAGAAAAAGGTTTAAAATAATTAAATTAAAAATTAAATTAATATTCAAGAAAAACACAGTTCCCGGCAACGGCGCCAAAAACTTGATGCGTGAAATCCGCAAGTGTACGATTTCGTCGTCAAGTAATAAAAAGATCGAATCCACAGGGATTGTGTCTATGAATACCAGTTAATTAATTAATTCAATTAAGTTAAACAAAAAGGAATATGATTGTTGATAAAGAAGAATGTGATAACAAAACAATTAAATAAAATCAAGAAAACAGAATTCAGAATAAAAATAGCAAGTAATCAAGAAAGGGGTTTTCAGATTCAAGAAAGCTTCCAAGATTGGGGTACCACAATGATACAAGATAAATCCTAATTGACAACCCTTTTTATTAAATCTGAAATTCAATTGAAGGTGAATTACCCTAAATTAGTTAATGTTCTTTCTCAAGATACAAGATCCGTGCCTAATTAAACCAATTCCTACTCTCGTGGTAATTGAATTTAAATTGAACCCATTACGCTTTGTGGTAATTCATGAATCCTTGAAAGGCTAAAACTACTCTCGTGATTTAGACCTTAAGTTCAATTCTTATGGTTCCAACACTTAGGTTCACCTCTCAGTACGTCCCTAAATGCCTATGAGATGCAAATAAGTGGCCAGCAAATTCACATGAATAAAAGCAATAAGAATTGAATCAAAGAACATTCAAGATTAATTAAAGGGGAAACAACGTCAATTAATCATTATCAATGTATCAAAGGGCATTGCCCAATCCTAGAAATAAAGGAAACTACTCAGACATAGAGAAGAGGAGACAATAAATCAAACTTAAAAACATCCCAAACCCATAACAATAGAAGAAGAAGAGAGAAAGATGAAGATCCAAAGCCAAAGCCTCCAATGTGCCTCCACCCAAAACCAAATTAGAACTCCCTAATTGCAATCAGAACATCTATTTATAGCCTAGGGCTTCTATGGGCTAAAAGCCCCCAAAAGAAATAAAAACAGAAAAACTAAAAACTGCTGCGCACTGCGACCCACGGCCGTGGATCATTCCACGGCCAGGCCGTGGATGTCTCTGCCAACAGGCTAATTTCTGGTCCTTTGAGTTCCACGGCCGTGGATGGTTCCACGGCTAGGCCGTGGAACTCTCTGGAATTCCTTTTTTCCTTCTTTAAGTTACCCCTCGATCCATGGTCGTGGTTTGATCCACGGGCAGGCCGTGGATCCCTCTGAAATGGCCTTTTTGCACCTTTATTGCTATCTATTAAGCTCCAGTTTCAAACATGCAAGCTTTCCATCCATTCCAAGGCCAATTTAGCACTAATCCTGCACAGGAACACCAAAAACACTGCAGTTATCCGAACTAAGGGAAAAACTAACTAAAAAGGAAAACTAAAATGCCTAAAATGCTCAAGAATGCATGTAAAACAAGAACAAAACATGATGTTGTTTAACACACATCAGATGGCAAATACTAACATCATGGAAGAGGTATCAAATTCAGAACCTTTTATGTCATATGATGAGTTGATGCTTTTGATGAACTTTTGTATGACACCAAACTTATCTCATCAAAGTACTCATCTCTCAAAAAAAGTTTTCTAAAATTATCAAAAGATTTTGATCTTATAAAACTTGAGAATGATAAACTAAGACATGAGAATGATGAACTGAAAGAAGAAAATGGTCATATTAAGACCAATATAGTACTTAACAATGAGAACATTTCTAAAAAATCATCTTATGTACTAATTTTTGAGGTTAATACATTGAAGGAGAAAGTGAAAGAATTTTATGATGACCTAGCTAAGTTTGTAAATGGAAAAAAGAACTTAGATATAATGTTGGGAAGTCAAAGATATGCCTTTGACAAAGCTGGTTTGGGTTACAACAAGCTCAAATCTCAGAAGTTATACAAGACTCTGTTTATCAAAGCTTCTAATAAGAAAAAGTGCTCTTTCTGTAACAAACTTGGCCATACTTCTAATATCTATTTTTTGAAATACAAAAGTGAAAGAAAAGTTACATAAAGGAAGAAAACTAACCCTAGAGAGCCTAAGAAAATCTGGGTACCTAAATAGAAGATAACTATGCCTATAGGTGCATCTAAGAACAGTTCAAAAATGATAGAAATGATATTTGGATAGTGGTTGTTCAAGGCACATGATGGGAGATCGATCCATGTTTCTGACACTTAAAGAAAATGATGGAAGATTAGTCACCTTTGCAGACACTTCTTGTAACACCCCTTGATTTAATAGCCACGCACAATCGTCATTATACCACGGATACTAAATTTAGGCGTGCTACAACTTTCAAATAATATTTATCCAAATTAAACCATTGTGCATATACAGAAAATATGAGCCACAGATGAAATAATACATAAGCCGTCATTAGCACATATAATTCAATAAGCCAAAATTCAAAATACAGTTCATAGGACTAGATAATTAATTTAAAGCATACATAGCACGGCACATTTCACATCACGCTAAAAAAAAAATACATTAAGTTAGGCTTCAGAATGCAGGTATACTCATATTACACCTTAATATAAGTAATGCAGAAGGAAACATAAACTATCCATAAAGACATCCATGTCTAAGGAGTTGGGCACTCCATCGGATCCACTTCGGGATCCTCCCCCAGGTCACCTGAAGACACAAAGACAGGATAGAGTGCAGTCCCGCGAGCAGGTGCCCTAGCAACTGATGCCATCGAATTCTCGTCATCTCTAGGGATGTGAAGTGAATCACCCCATAACTCCCGAATAGGCAGAGCAAACTCTAGATGCACCGATGTAGTAAGAGTCGGGATAGGGTCTCCATCACGAGTCCTCCTCACAGTCAAGATCAAGTCTCCAACGTATCGTACGCGCTCTCCAACCTAGTCGACTCGCCACGCATTGGCGCCACCAGTGAACATAATTCTAACGAACCCAATAGAACCCCTTCTTGATGACATTTACCAAGTATAGGAGATTGAACCAAGTAAAATCCAGAATGAATCAACTGCGTCCCCTCAACAGTCTTTAACCAAGAATTACATAGGACAAGAATAATACATACAAGAGGTGAGATATCTAACTTCATTACCAATTATGGTAGTAAGAAACATAAACGGCGTAGGACGCCCATGTAGCATCACAAGAAATATAAACAGTATCAAGTAGCAGATATTAAACAACTTAACAATCTCAAGCAATTATAACATAAAAAAGATAGCAGTTCCAGTCATCATATAAATTAAACGCTAAGTAATATATTGAGTCACTATGCATATGTACATGATATCAAAATTCTACTCCATGGAGTTAGGCACAAACATTGGAGAGAATGATCAGGGATTTTGCGCAACAGGGCTTTATACAGCGGCATTCCCACAAGATCGCGATATAGGACAGTGTCTCGGTCAGGATCGTTGGTGCGTCTACATCGGTTTGTCCCACGGCCCAAAAGGGCTACCTATTGCCCGCAGTGAGATGCCAGTGCCCCGACGCCCCCAAGGTCAACAGCAGGACCTACACTAGTCTATTCGCACCTGCACTAAGGTGTGATTCAACTCCTAGACAACATAGCCTTAACAACTAGTCCATCAGACTTCTACAATGCATAATGGCTCAATGCATATATCATGTATATTCAACAACAATATACTTTCCATAACATGCCACAATTTTGGCTAAGGTAAGCATCAACATATTCTTGATTCACTCATGGACCCATAATAAATATTAGGGGTGTAAGTGGGTGGTTTGGTTTGGTTTTTGAGGGAAAATAAATCCGAACCAATTAAAATCAATTGGTTTGGTTTGGTTCGATTTTTGTATTTTTTGATAGCTAAATCCGAACCAAACCGAACCGAACATTTATGGATTAGTTTGATTCGGGTGATCGAGTTGACCTTTTTTTAATACAAAAATTAACTAAATAATTAGCTTTTCATAAAAAAAAATACAAAATAAACTAACAAAAAATTTCTAGAAATAGAATCAATCTTATTAATTTGAACATTAATAATTTTCATGTTTTAGAATGTGCATTAAAAGGTTCATAAAGAGGGAATAAAGAAACATATTGATATTTGTATTAAGAAATTATATTTGAATAAGTTAAAAAATTATTCAAGATAAATTTAACTTGGCAAGTTGTATACTACTACTATTCAATTAAGAGAAAGTTGTGAGGCTACTAACCTGAAGGTATATATGTAACCAATTGAACCCCTAATGACATGAGTAAAGCTAATGAAGACTTAATTAGTTGAACTTTGAATCAGCAACCTAGCGAATCCAAAGTCTCCAACCTTTGCAGTCATATTTTCATCCAAGAGAATGTTGTTAGGTTTCAAATCACAATGCACAATAGGAACTTCACTATCATTGTGCAGGTAATCCAATGCACAAGCAGTATCAATATCTATATTCAGTCTCTCCATAAGGTTCAACTCATTTTCATTTGCATGCTTTCTCTTTCCCTTAATCTAATCTTCCAAGCTCCCATTACTTAAGTACTCATAAACTAGAGTCAGAAATTCATTTTTTTTAAAGTCAATGCTAGAGCATTTAAACTCAATCCATCATTTCTAAGCTTCCAAATTTAGATGATGTTGTTGTTGTTACTTCCAATTTTCTATTCTTTATGTATAGTAGCAAGCAAATTGTTAGACATAGTATTAGTGTTACCATTGTGGCTATGATGATATAATGCCTGACATGCCTTCTTCAATGGCCATGAGGCTCACATGCAAAATACAAGCAAAGTTTTTTATTGCCTTCTAAATAGACAGCAAAAAGATTTTGGAATACTCCACCATTAGGAATAGTTCTTTCTAAATCATTATAAGAGAAGTTCAAAAGTTGAATGACATATAGATTTTGAAGTTCAATAGGAATGGATCCAGAGAGTTGTTTAAAGGAAAGATCCAAAGTTTTCAAGCCTATCACTTTTCCAAGAGTTTTTAGAATAGCACTTGATAGCATATGCTTGGCCAGAACTACAGTGCCGGTGAGCAGAACCGAACATTTTGGCAGAGAAATTTTCTAACCTTCTGTGTTGAACGAAAACGACGTTTTAGAAGTTGAAAGCTGAGAAAATATTACAAAAAATAAAGAAAAATAAGTAGTAATCAAAAAATGTTGTAGCATAATTTTTTTAAAAAAATATATAAATATATGGTTTGGTTTGGTTCGGGTTGGTTGGTTTTGAAATTTCAAATCCGATAACCGAACCAATTAAACTTTAATTGGTTTGGATTTTATCCGAACTAATCAATATACCCAAACCGAACCAAACCAATTTAATTAGTTCGGTTTGGATTAATCGGGTTGGTCAATTATCCGAACCAATTTACACCCCTAATAAATATTATTAAGTTCTTAAATAATGCATTACACCTTTAGGGTACATTATGAAATTATGCCTAAATTTCTACATTCTTCTTAATAAGTTTCTCTTTTAGAGAAATATTCTCACATTATTTATTTAATTGTTATTATTTTAATTACATAGGTCCATCATTAAATTTTAAACCTAATTCCCTTAGGTTGATTTACATTGAATTATTTATCATTCTTACTTGCACTCATGGTCTTGCTTTAATTAAAATTTATTCTAAGTTTTTGGATAAAACTCAATTCTTAGTCCTTTCCATTTTATGAGTCCCTAATTAATTCCTAATTATCCAATTAATTAAGTTTTACTTCAATTTAATATTTCTTATGATATTCTTCTCTAGTGAGATCTCTCTTGCTTATTAAGCTCCTTCCTTTAGATTTAGCCATATTTACTTAGAGAATTATTTCTAAAATTTTTCTTAAGTCTCACATACCCTTATTTACTTCTTAGGTCCAAAGATTCCTTTTAGGTTATCAAATTAATTTCCTTCCATTACATTATTAACTATTTAATCACTTAATTAACTAAATGTTATAGTTGCATAAAGTTACATGAATTAAGCCAAAATTAACCCTAGAGGCCATAAGCCTCTCTAAGATTTGGATTCCCAAATTTTCATTCAATTAATTACATATTATCCTTTTAATTAATCATATCTTCAACTTGTTACAAATTTTCACCAAGAACACCCAATTTTTTGGGTTCATGGCCGTGAGCCTCTTACAAAAGGGCAAGGGTCATTTTGCTTCTATTCAAGTTTCCAATCCATCCAAGCACATCAATATACATATTCAATTAACCAAATAACTCAAACAAATTAAAAATAACACATAGTCATAAAAGTCATACAACAAAGAGAGTGACCCTAAATGGGATTTCTCACAACCAACACAAAATCAAGTTCCCTACTACCAAGAGAGGTTGAAGAGGATCATCTCATTCTTACCTAAAGAAGAAAACAAGCAATGGAACTCCCTTGGAGCTCCAAGTGAAATTCGGATTCCACCCTTCAAGGAAACCCTAAGAACATCAAACTCATAAGAATCACAATCAAAGCTTGAAAAAGGCATCCATGATCACCATAGTGACCATGGATCACGAAAATGGAATGGAAAGATGATAAAGTTATGAACTTTTACCTCAAAGTCTCCAACTTTAAAGCTTGATGGAGAAAAACAAAAAATGGTGAAAATGGATGAACCAAGTGATGCTTTCCAAATAGAAAAGGCTAATGGTGATGAGGAGGTTTAATAAATGTGATTATTTGAAACAAACAAAAGAAAAATGGAGGATGTTAGTGGTGTGTGGCCGGCGGTTTTGGAGAGAAAAGGGAAGAGAAAAGTTGATTCCTTTGTTGGTGATTTTAACAAGAAGAGAAAAGCTTCAATGGAGGGATGGATTCAAGCAAAGTGGTTGCTTGAAATAAATCAATAATGGTGGGAGGAGGAGATGGTGCGGTAGTGGAGTGTAAAGAGAAGGAGGAGAAAATGAGAGAAAGATGAATGTAAAGAGAGAAAGTGATAGTAAGAAAAGGTGATGACTTTTAGGGTTTGAAATTAGATAATATGATTTAATTAAGTGAAGCACAAATTCCTTGGCTCCAAAATGGGATTGTTGCCGTATGGGAGAGGGAGAGGAGAGAGAAGAGTGTGTAGCTTCCTTGAGAAGCTTGTAGCTTTTTCCAAAAAAGAAGAATTTGATTAGACATAAAGATGATTGCTTTAGGATAAGATAAGGTGATAAAGTAATTAAATAATAAGGTGATCAGGATTTTACTACAAGCTGTTACCCAATGAATAATTGTTGCAGTACACAAGCCAGTATTAATTATCCATCGGATAATAGAGTGTACTGCAAAATTTTATTTAACAGTGCGTACAGAGATTTTATTTATCAGATAAAACCTCAAAAAAGTAACTTCGCAAACTGTGTTCGATCTCAGGTTTAGTAAGATCCTCCGTCGACATTTCCACAGTTCAAGATTTACTAGCCTCAAGGAAAACATTTCGTTTTTCCCCCGCTCCGCTAAGTGTGCATGCAAAACGAAGAATATACTAAAATATTTGATATTTTCAAAAAAATCCACAAAAATTCTCAAAAATCACAAATATTAAAAAATGACTATTCATCATGAAACAAACAATTTTCGGAATGTTACACTGATTCTGCTCAGTGTGTATGCAAAACGAGGAATATATTAAAATATTTGACGTTTCCAGAAAATTTCAGAAAAAATTTCAAAAATCACAAATATTAAAAAATGACTATTCATGATGAAATAAACAATTTTCGAGGTGTTACACTGACTCCGCTCAGTGTGCACGTAAAATGAGAAATATATTAAAATATTCGATATTTTCAAAAAAATCCACAAAAATTTCTAAAAATCATCAATATTATAAAATGATAATTTATGATGAAATAGATAATTTTCAGGATGTTACAATTCTTAATCCTAGATCATTGGCATAACATCCTAATACCAATAATTTAGTATATCAAGCATATACCTGGATAAGCAGTATTAGCTATGCAACTTCTAACTTAATCATCAAACTAATTCATATCATTTAAACAAATAATAATGGAGAGCCTTGCGGAAACTAAAAGTTATATACATACATCTTTACCTCAGAAAGGCACTTAGTATACATAAACTTCTTATATAAACCCAAAGCAGTGTAAATAAATACAAGCTTTAATTGCTAAGCATAAAAAATACTCTAGTTTTCATACTTTTTCTTCTTTCCTTTGGAAGCCCTTCCACCTGGATTTACATGGCAACACACGAGGTGAGAATTCACAATTCTCAGTATAAGTATTCCAAAACCAGAATTTAATAATTCACAATGAATAAACCAAACTATTACATAAGAATATATACATTAACTCTATGCAATATTCAAAATGTAATCTATAACTTTAACTTGAACTAAAACAAACAATGATATCAAACAACTGCCTATACAATCATATGATATCATCAAGTAAGACAACCGCTCATATAGCTGTCACCGAAGGCAAATGCAATACATACACAAAAGAAACACAAAACCCAAGCAAAACAAGTATCAAGTAATGCAATGATGAAATGATGTATGATTATACTCAAAGAAAAGTGTATGATAGTGTAGGTGCAATATCATGAAACTTAACTATTCCTCTGGGTAGGGAGGGAATCTGTTATATTAACATGTAACCTCCTATAGCCTACCTTAAGCTGAGTGAACAAGTCCACTACCTCAAACTGTTAGGAATAGCAAGTATGTGAAAAATGTGTTTTGTGTGGAAAATGAGGCGTTATGTCTAACTCTTACATAACCACCACATAAACTCTATACTAAGTCCATCTTTACACTACTAGCTCTACCTCAACTCTATGAGAGCATTTCATGCACTATAGCATCCTACTATTGCCAAACTAGACTTAGCATGCTTCTTTCCTTTGCACTACTTTCTCTACCTCAACTCTATGAGAGCTTTCATGCACTAAGGCATTTTACTCTTGCCAACTAGGTACTATGGCACTTAACTCTTGCTAATCAAACTTAATTTACTTGTATCTAGTATCCCACCTCCTCATCACTCCACAAGTGATATCTAATGCAACACTGTTTCCTGGGGAGCTAGACACCTAACTATGGCAATCCATAGCTAATGGATGCACAAGCTTTGCTTACTTTCTCTTATGTGGTCTATTATCTTTCTCTTTAAGGAATACTCCTATTAGTATTTCAACACTCTTAAAAAGGCATAAACAATGAATCCTATCAATTAGGGAACTCAATTAATCAAAAATGGCATTTTTGGTGAATTTCTAGAGCTCACGCCCCAGCACAGCCTTGGCACGCCGTAGTGCCCTGCTCTCTGTCTTGCACGCCTCAGCGTGGTTCTTAGTTATGCCGCGGCGTGCTACTCTCGGGTGTCCTGACGGCCCAGCATGGCACATGTCACGCCGCAAGACACAATGTTTTCTGTAGAATTCTGCAGAAAACTTCACTGTTCTACATTGTTCCATTGATTCCAACTTAGTTTCCAATCATTTAAAATTGGTTCCTAGGTGATTCCTAACTTCACCAACACTTTTCAACAATGTTGTAACACTTTTACAACCTATTGATTCACTTAAACTTGGATCAATAGCTAAAATCACATACTTAGTTACTCAAAACCTAAGTTCTAACTCAAGAACTAACTAGTTCTATCTATGGATAAAACCAAGTCTCTTGTTCTCATTAAGTTGAAATAGCTAATTCCAATCAATGAAAGCAAGAATCAAATAAGGAAAACATATTTCCACTCTTTAAAACTTATCTTCTCCATCTAAAGACCTAACTCTAAGCATAGAAAAGATAGAGGAACAAAGATAGAAAACACCCCTACCTCTTGTATGGATGATGATCTTCAAGCCTTGAACTTGTTCTTGGATCCTCTTCTTTTCTTTCCTTCTCTTTCTTCTCCTTTTTCTCTTCTAGGTTTGCTTCCCTTTCTTTCTTATGTTTTCTTTCTTCTCTTTTGTTATGGGATATTTTAAATAAGAAGTCAAACTTGGCTTCTTATAGATGGGTACTAAAACCCTCGATCTGCTAAGAACACTTAGATTCGACCAAATCCTATTTTCTGACTTCTAACAAGTTTAAAATAAATCTTAAGATTCATAAAAAATCTTGTTTCACTCTTATCTTATTTTTTCATATTTGCTAGTAGTCAATCTGGTATTAAATGCATAACTAGTATGCTTAAAAATACCAAACTAACTCTGATCATTCTCAAACTTTAACTACATCACACTTAGCTCATTTGTGACCTAGAAACAAATTATCCATATCTGATCCCTTAACTAAGTAATTTATGCTACTATTTGGGTTATTTTAGGCTACATTTCACACTTTGAGTTGTAACAAAGTGCCTAAACTACCCCAGTTTGTCACAAAACTTAACTGACATGTCTAACAAGTAATATAATACCTTTGTAACCATTTATAAGTCTAACATGTTTTTTGGGATGTTACAATTGGCATAGGTAATGTTGGCAAAGAATCTCCTCTCACCATCAATGATGTACTTCTGGTTGAGGGGTTGAAACATAACCTTCTGAGCATTAGTCCATTTTGTGATAAAAGGCTACAAAGTTATGTTTGAACATTCTCAATGCACAGTGAAGTATTCCAAATATGATAAAGTCCTTCTTACTGCCAAGAGGTATTATAACACCTATATCAAGTATCTAGATGACCACTCAAATCAAAATGTAATGTATTTAGAATCTTTTAAAGATGAGAAGTGGTTGTGGCATCAAAGTCTTGGTCATGTTAACATGAAAAATACAAAACTTTCGAATCACAACTTGGTCAAGGGCTTGCCTAAGATCATATTTGAAAAAGATTTGGTTTACGAAGCTTGCCAAAGAAGAAAACAGACCAAAACTTCTTTTCAAACAAAAAATGATGTTTCAACCACTAGAACACTTGATTCTTTTATGTTGATCTGTTTGGGCCAACTAGAACCACGAGCTTGGGTGGTAACAGATATGGTTTTGTCATTGTGGATAACTTCTCTAGATTCACATGGATGTTACACCTAAGCCACAAGAATGAGGCCTTTAAGATCTTTTGCAAGAAAATATAAAATGAAAAAGATTTTTGCATAACTGCCATCATAAGCGATCATGGAGGAGTTAAAAATCAAGCTTTTAGAGAATTCTGTGATGAAAATGGAATTTCTTATAACTTCTTTTCTCCTATAACACCTTAATAGAATGTTGTTGTACAGAGAAAGAATAAATCCTTGCAAAAAATGGCAAGGACTCTCTTTTGTGACAATGGCTTACCAAAATATTTTTGGGTAAAAGCAATAAACACTTCATATTATGTTCAGAACCAAGTTCTTATAAGGCTAATAATTAAGAAAACACTATATGAATTGTGGAAGGGTAGGAAACCCAACATATCTTATTTCCATACCTTTGGATCTAAATGCTTCATCTTGAACAATAAGAATTAACTTGGTGTGAATGCTTATGTCCCCAAAGCATGTCAAATAGTTTTTGATGATAACAAAGGCAAAAGTGAAGATCAAGTGTAAAAGTGAAGATCAAGCACAAAAGGAAAAATCAAGATCAAAGAAAGAAGTCAAGAGGTTTATTTAGTTATAAGACTTAGAACATTAATGTTAAATGCTATCAAGATTTCTCAAATAGTTTTTCAATATATCATTTCAAAATAAGTGAAAAATTTCAAAGTTAAACATAGTTTTCAAGAAACTTGAGTTTCTATCTTAAATCTAACACTCTTAAAAGGATTTATATTTAATCAATTGTCTTGAGGTGTTAGAAATGGCTTATAAGCTTTATTGGACTTGAAAAATGTGTTCAAAGGCCAGTGTAATTGATTACATGATGTTTGTAATCGATTACACAGCAAACAGAGGCCTTGTAATCGATTACATGAGCAATGTAATCGATTACAAGCAAGTCAGAGGTCATGTAATCGATTACACAATTAATGTAATCGATTACAATAAGCCCAGAAAGGCAAGAACACGTTCAAAGAGTCATGTAATCGATTACATGGATATTGTAATCGATTACATGGATATTGTAATCGATTACATAGCAAGTCAGAAGTCATGTAATCGATTACATGGATATTGTAATCGATTACAAGCAAGTCAGAAGCCATGTAATCGATTACACCAATAATGTAATTGATTACACAGAGCCCAGAAAGCCAAGAACACGTTGGAACAACAATGTAATCGATTACATTTGTTGTGTAATCGATTACACGCACCCTGACAACGTCCAACGGCTATATTAAATGCATTAAATGCATGGCTAAAACCCTCCAACGGCTCCATTTATTGAGAAACTTATAAATACCAATGTTGGGTCTTCATTTGAGGTTGACCTTGAACCAAAAACTGATTACCAATACTTTCAAACGTGATTCAATCCTCAAATCCACTATTGCTCTGTTTTTTTTGTAAAAACATAGGATAATATTTGAGAGCATATTAGAGCTTCAATTTGTAATCATCTACTCTAGTGAGAGCTTCATTCAATCAATCTATATTGCTTTGTAAAGAGGGTGAGGCATCCCTCCAAAAGTGTAAAGGGTGAGGTATCCCTTAGTTGAATAGACTCAAGCTCCAAGGGTGAGGTATCCCAAAGTGTTGAGTGCTCAAGGTTGTAAAGGTTATCAAGCACCTATTGAAGCTTGAAGAAATAGTGGAAAATCTCTAGTGGTTGCTTGAGAACTGGACGTAGATCACAAGTGAATTGGTGATCGAACCAGGATAAATCATTGTGTTTGTTTTCTCTAAAGCCTTCTCTTTACATTGAGTACTGTTTTATTGAATTGCTTGAATACTGGTCCCTTTGGCTATTGCATTTATAAGTGAAAGTGTTTATCTTTTATATCTAATCATCTCTAATCATCAATTAGCTTCAATGAAAATTGTTCATCAAACGATTTGTGAAAGATTTGCGAACTTAGTTTTCATACTCAATTCACCCCCCTCTTGAGTATTGAGGCCACTTGGTAACAAGTGGTATCAGAGCTAGACTCTTGTATAAAGAACTTAGCAGCTCAAGAGAAGTGATGACTTCAAATGGTTTTTCAAATGAAGGTTCTTCTATAAACAGACCTTCTTATTTCAATGGGGATGGTTATGCTTATTGGAAAGAAAGGATGAAAATTTTCATTGAAGCTATTGATTTAGATGTGTGTGATGCCATTGAAAATGGTGCTTTTGTTCCAACACAAACTAAAGATTGTGTAAAAATTAATACACCTAGAAATAAATGGACCGATGATGATAAAAAAAAGGTTCAATACAATTTGAGAGCCAAGACCATCATCACCACATCCTTGGGGTATGATGAATTCTTTAGGGTGTCAAATTGCAAGATCGCAAAAGAAATGTGGGATACCCTACAAGTAACTCATGAAGGTACTAGTGAGGTAAAGCGATCTCGAATAAACACTCTCACTCATGAATACGAATTATTTAGAATGAACCAATGTGAGAGTATTCAAGATATGCAAAAGAGGTTTACTCATATTGTTAATCATCTTATCTCATTGGGAAAGACATTTCCTAATGAGGATCTTATTAACAAAGTCTTGAGATGTCTAAGCAGGAATTGGCAACCCAAAGTAACAGCGATTGCGGAATCAAAAGATTTATCAACAATGTCTCTAGCCACCTTATTTGGAAAGCTTCAAGAACATGAGCTGGAACTAAATAGGCTCAATCAAAATGAAGAGCATGACAAAAAGAAGAAGGGAATCGCACTCAAAGTCACTTCCTCTATAATTGAAGATGATGATGAAGATGGTGAAGAGGATACTGAAAGTGTTGAGCTAAGTGAGGAGAATCTTAGTCTCATTGTGAGAAAATTTAGAAGATTCTTAAAGAAAAAGAGATTTCAAAGAAGACCACCCTTTCCTCAAAAGAAAGTGTATCGCAAAGGAGAAGGATCCTCTACTCCTCTAAAATGCTATGAATGTGGAAAATCGGGGCACATGAAAATGGAGTGCCCTATGTATCTCAAGAAGACGGAGAAGTTTGAGAAGAGGCCTTCCAAAGAAAAGAAAGGAAGGAGAGCATACATAGCTTGGGAGGACAATGACTTAAGCTCCTCCGACAATTCAGAGGATGAAGTAGCTCATCTTTGTCTCATGGCTCAAGGAGAAGAAAGTGAAGAGAGCGACACCGAGGTAACTTCTTCTAACTCAAAATCTCTACCTTCATATGATGAATTACAAGATGCCTTTCAAGAATTGCATGATGAATCCTTAAGGCTCACAAAAATGATTTTGTCCTCTAACAAAATAATTTCCTTATTAGTAAACAAAGTTTCTATCTTAAGTAAGGAGATAAATGAGCTTAAGATTGAAAATGAGACCTTAGGACTTATTGATGCTAATTCACTATGCATGACTTGTTCCTCACATGATAACACATTCATATCATTGCCTTGTTCATCATGCAAAGTATTTGAAAAAGAAATTGAAGACTTGAATAACACTTTTGCAAAATTCACTTTTGGAAGAGACAACTTGAATGTATTGTTAGGGAAACAAAAATGTGTGTTTCAAAAAGCTGGTTTAGGATTTAATCCAAACAACCATAAAAAATCTTATAAGAACTTCTTTGTTTCCTCAAATACTTCAAGTAGTTCCTTTATTAAATGTTTTCACTGTGGTAAGAAAGGGCATAGTGCATCCACTTGCAATGTTAGAAAGAACATAAACACTAAAGTTGGAATAAAAAGAGTTTGGGTTCCTAAAGGCACCATGCCTAACTCTAACACACAAGGACCCAAGATAATTTGGGTACCAAAGGTTAAAACTTGAATGTGTGTTGTAGGTGTGCTTGAAGACCAAGAGCTCAAGTTGGTATCTTGATAGTGGTTGCTCCAAGCACATGACCGGTGATGGCTCCAAGTTCTCCTCCCTTACTCAAAAGAAACATGGTCATGTCATATATGGTGATAACAACAAAGGGAAGATTCTTGGAATTGGCAAAGTTGGTAAGATCCCTTCATCATCTATTAATAATATTTTACTTGTTGAAGGACTTAAACATAATTTGCTTAGCATTAGTCAATTGTGTGATAAAGGCAATAGAGTTATATTTGATTCTTCTTGTTACATAATTGAGGGAAAGAATGATAAACAAGTTAAGTTTGTTGGTCATAGAGTCAATAATATATATATGATTAGTCTCGATGATATCTCCTCAAATGATGCTAAATGCTTTATGAGTAAAGAAAATGATTCATGGTTATGGCATAAAAGAATTGCTCACATTTACATGGATCACTTAAACAAATTGGTTTCTAAAGAACTAGTAATTAGTCTTCCAAAGCTCAAATTTGAAAAAGATAAACTTTGTGATGCATGTCAAAAAGGAAAACAAGTAAAGGTCTCTTTTAAAGTTAAAAACATGGTTTCAACTTCTAGACCTTTACAACTTTTGCACATGAATCTTTTTGGTCTCTCTAAAACTATGAGCTTTGGTGGGAATTACTATGCATTAGTGATTGTGGATGATTTTTCTAGGTTTACATGGACATTATTCTTGGCCCACAAAAATGATGCTTTTCAATCATTTAAAAAGCTTGCCAAAGTTATCCAAAACGAAAAAGGTTTTTGTATTGCATCCATAAGAAGTGACCATGGTGGTGAATTTGAAAATCATGAATTTGAAACTTTTTGTGATGAACATGGCATTGAGCATAATTTTTCTGCCCCTAGAACACCACAACAAAATGGTGTTGTAGAAAGGAAAAATCGATCTTTAGAGGAAATGGCAAGAACTATGCTCAATGAAGCCAACCTTCCTAAGTACTTTTGGGCGGATGCAGTTAACACCGCTTGTTATGTTATGAATAGAGCCCTAATAAGGTCAATTTTAAAGAAAACCCCATATGAATTGTATAAAGGAAGGAATCCAAATGTATCATATTTTCATGTCTTTGGATGTAAATACTTTGTTTTGAATAATAGAAAATATAACTTAGGGAAGTTTGATGCAAAATCTGATGAGGGAATATTCATTAGTTATTCTATACATAGTAAGGCCTTTAGAGTCTATAATAAATGAATTATGACCATAGAAGAGTTCATACATGTTGTATTTGATGAAACTAACCCAAATGAGCCGAGAAAGGATCTTGTTGATGATGTTGCAGAAATCTTGGCAAAAACGCACTTGAAAAATCAAGAGAAAGAGTCCAAGAAGTAAGAAGAGAGACTCCTTGATCACTCATGGCAAAAAGATTCAGAAATCTTGGACCTACCCAAGGAATGGAGGACTTCAAGATATCACCCTCTCGACAAGGTGATTGGTGATGTATCAAAAGGGGTAATCACTCGAAACTCACTTAGAAATGCATGTAATCACCTAGCCTTTGTCTCTCAAGTTGAACCTAAAGACATAAATGAGGTCATTAATGATGAGCATTGGATCTTGGCCATGCAAGAAGAACTAAACCAATTTGAGAGAAATCAAGTTTGGGAATTAGTTTCAAGGCCTAATGATCATCCTATAATTGGCACTAAATGGGTCTTTAGGAACAAACTTGATGAAACGGGCTTAATAATAAGAAATAAAGCTAGGCTTATAGCTAAGGGATATAATCAAGAAGAAGGCATAGACTATGAAGAAACTTATGCTCCCGTAGCTAGGTTAGAGGCCATTAGAATGTTACTTGCATATGCTTGCATCATGGATTTCAAACTCTATCAAATAGATGTCAAAAGTGCCTTTTTAAATGGTCTTATACAAGAAGAGGTGTATGTAGAACAACCTCTTGGTTTTTAGGATTTTGAAATGCCCAACCATGTTTTTAAACTGAAAAAGGCATTGTATGGCTTGAAACAAACTCCTAGAGCTTGATATGAAAGGTTGAGCAAATTCCTTTTAGAAAAAGGTTTTTCTAGAGGCAAAGTCGACACTACCCTTTTCATAAAATATAAAATGCATGATATACTTCTAGTTCAAATCTATATTGATGACATTATATTTGGAGCTACTAACAACTCTCTTTGTAAAGAATTTTCAAATATTATGCAAAGTGAGTTTGAAATGTCCATGATGGGTGAGCTCAACTTCTTCCTTAGTCTCCAAATCAAGCAAACAAGAGAAGAAACGTTCATAAGCCAATCCAAGTATTGCAAGGAGCTGCTCAAGAAGTTTAGAATGGACAATGCCAAGCATATGGCTACTCCTATGGGCACCTCTTGCTATTTGGACAAGGATGAATAAGGTAAATCAATAGAAATTATGAAATATAGAGGTATGATTGGCTCACTCCTTTATCTCACTGCAAGTAGGCCTGATATAATATTTAGTGTATACATGTGTGCTAGATATCAGGCTAATCCTAAAGAATCACACCTAAGTGCTGTTAAAAGAATAATGAAATATCTAATAGGCACATCACAAATGGGTTTATGGTACCCTAAAGGTGCCTCATGTAGCCTTATTGGGTATTCCGATTCTGATTTTGCTGGATGCAAAATGGATAGAAAGAGTACTAGTGGGATATGCCACTTGCTTGGAAGCTCACTAGTTTCTTAGTATAGCAAGAAATAAAATAGTGTGACATTGTCTACAACTGAAGCTGAATATGTTACAGTTAGGAGTTGTTGTTCTCAAATCCTTTGGATGAAACAATAACTCTTTGGACTATAGTCTTGAGCTTGATCACATCCCCATAAGATGTGATAATACTAGTGCAATCAATTTGTTCAAAAATCCCATTTTGCATTCTAGGACTAAACATATTGAAATAAGACATCATTTCATTAGAGACCATGTTCAAAAGGGTGATTGTATGCTTGAATTTGTAGAAACCACTAAGCAACTAGCTGACATTTTCACTAAACCCCTAGTAAAAGAAGCATTTTTCTATATAAGAAATGAACTTGGTATATTGGATCAATCATGCATAAATTAAATATTTACTGCATAATCCTAAAACTAATGCCTAACTTGTATTTTTCTGCATAATCATGCCACATTGCTGCATAATCTCTGAATTTTTCATCATATATGAATCCAATACTGACTTGAGTGTCGGAGATTTCTCCTAAGTTGTTTTGCAGGTGCTCCCTCATGTCTAAGATTCCCAAGCAACTCAACAACCTCACAATTTCACCAAAAATAGTGTAATTCTTGGTAAAAATAGTAATTTTGAACAATTATATGAGTTGAATCATAATATGGTTAGATTATATGTTTGCATGATGATTTGAATTGATCTAAGTTGCTTTGGAACTGTTTTGAATGGATTAAAATTGATTCTATGCTGATTGGAATGCAAAATCTGAGTTAAAGTGTGCTGGTAATCGATTACAATGCCTTTGTAATCGATTACACAGGTTCTGTCAAGCATGTAATCGATTACACAACTTTTGTAATCGATTACAATCAACTCAGAACTTAGGTAATCGATTACATCAACTATGTAATCGATTACAAGGTTCCCCATAAGCATGGTAATCGATTACACAAAAAATGTAATCGATTACATATCAACCAGAATGTATGTAATCGATTACACACCCAATATAATTGATTACATAGGATTTTTTAAAAGGTTTCTGACGCGCGCAAAGGTCATTTCTCAGAAACTTTTCACCTCTTTCGTCTTCCTCCTTTGCTCCCACGTAACCCAAACCTCCCAATCTCTTATTTCTCACTCAAATCTCCATCAAAATCCTTCATTTCACCTCCATTTAACTTGAAAAACTCCTCTCCCACATGACCCATCTGTCAAATCCCCTCATATCCCTCACCCAAATCTCCCCATCACCTCTCACGAACCCCATCCCCACTCCTCTGCGCCCTAACCTCGTCCCTCTATCTCTCCTCACTCATCCCCAAACACTTACCACTCATCCTACTCTACTCATTTTCATCACATAGCTGAATCCTCTCATCGCTCAAAGTGCCCAAGAACAGGGGCTGCCATTGGAGGGTCCTCTAATGGAGCTTCACGCAATATCTCTGGCCTGGACCTCATGCGCCACTTCTCCATAGTGAAGAGAGCTAAGTTATTCCGGAAGAACTTTCAGCTACGCAAGATCATTTCTCCCAGGTATCTTCCCATCACCTTCTATGAGAGTGAACATTTGGAGAGCTTTAGAACCATAGAAAATTTAGGCTTGCTGGGTTTCTTGAGTATAGAGAAGGCTATCTACCCAAACCTAGTGAGAGTCTTTTATGCAAATTTGAAATTTGAGGACAATTGCTTGATCTCTGAAGTGAAAAAAATAACAAATAGGGATAACTATGGCTGAGTGGTATAGGCTAACAAAACTCACTCCTGATGGAGCCAACTTCTGTAGGAATGCAAATATTTGGGGGCATGAGTTTGAGCATAAGGCTACTCTTCTCTCACTGATTAGGACTGGTTACTACCCCCCAGTGATCCTAAAAGGAGAATCATGGCCACTGGCCTAACTATGGAGAACAGGGTTCTCCACTACATTTTGGTCAGAGGATTGATTCCCAGGTGAGGGAATTACTCCCAGGTTCTCAAGGATGATGTGGTGTCCTTATGGGCAATGACCACAGGACAGCCAATAAATTGGGGTTACTACATTATAGAGTATATGTTAGATGTAAAGAAAAAGAAGAACTCTGCTCTCCCATTTGCTATGTTGGTAACAACCATCCTAGAGCATTGTCGCATTTCCCTGGCTGAGGAGTCCAAGGACACCAGTTCGAAAGGACCACAATCCATTGAATTGCATACCTTGAAGAAGCTCCTACTCTACAAAGTGGATGATAGGTGGCATTACATTGCTCATGGCACGTTTGGTCATATCCATCATGATCTGGATAATGACGATGATGAAGAGGCTCAGCATCCTGCCCCTGCTCTTGCTTCTGCTCCTGCTCCAGCTACACTTGACCTCCTGCTCCAAGAGATGCAAAACCTAAGCGCTACTGTAGATACACACATGGATCAATTATAGCAGAAGATAGATCACCTTGAGCTGAGGATGGACTACTCAGATCAGGAGCTTGCCTTCATTCGATCCCTCCTGGGTGGACCTCCTATTCCTCCGAGTGCTGCTGCTGCACCTCCCACATCCTCTGCCTCTCCAGTTCCCTTGTCTTTTGCTGGTCCATCTGGCGTCCCTGCTGATAATGAGGAACTTCTAGACTCTGAGGACGATCTTGAGCCCGGCGATGATAACGTTGATCTAGGAGATATTGTTGTGGATCCAGACAGTGACAGCGAGGCTACTGATAGTGATCATGGCCATTACCCTGATGTTTTTGATGACTACCTTGTATTTTTGTTGTTGTTTTGACTTAGTTATATAACATTGGTATACATTTCTAGTGTTTTTGGTTATTGGCTATACTGGTTGTGATAAGTTACTTTGTACATGCTGATCAATGATATATGAACTTGTTTTAGCTTTGCTTCTATTCTTTGAATGTTTGCCTTTTTGAAAAATTGATTGGACTGATTAGTCTCCTTGGATTTCTTGTTCTGGAAAAATTTGGGAAATCATGAAATATAGCTGTCATGTTGTCCATTTTTTTAAATGCTTATGTCTTTTTGATAATGCCAACGGGGGAGAGAATAGGGAAAAATGAAATGAAATCTAATTAAGGTTGCATGAGTATGGAGGAGTTATTGAGCTTTTGAGCTCTTAAGTTTTTTACATGCAAAATCTAACTCAATATCATGCATAATCTTCGGGGGAGCATTGCGCCTAAATGTCTATTATATATAAATGCAAAAACTCTTTCTTTTTCCTATGATCAGTTTGTCATCATCAAAAAGGGGGAGAATGTGAATGCTTATGTCCCCAAAGCATGTCAAATAGTTTTTGATGATAACAAAGGCAAAAGTGAAGATCAAGTGCAAAAGTGAAGATCAAGCACAAAAGGAGAAATCAAGATCAAAGAAAGAAGTCAAGAGGTTTATTTAGTTATAAGACTTAGAACATTAATGTTAAATGCTCTCAAGATTTCTCAAATGGTTTTTCAATATATCATTTCAAAATAAGTGGGAAATTTCAAAGTTAAACAAAGTTTTCAAGAAACTTGAGTTTCTATCTTAAATCTAACACTCTTAAAAGGATTTATGTTTAATCAATTGTCTTGAGGTGTTAGAAATGACTTACAAGCTTTATTGGACTTGAAAAATGTGTTCAAAGGCCAATGTAATCGATTACATGATGTTTGTAATCGATTACACAGCAAACAGAGGCCTTGTAATCGATTACATGAGCAATGTAATCGATTACAAGCAAGTCAGAGGCCATGTAATCGATTACACAATTAATATAATCGATTACAATAAGCCCAGAAAGGTAAGAACACGTTCAAAGAGTCATGTAATCGATTACATGGATATTGTAATCGATTACACAGCAAGTCAAAAGTCATGTAATCGATTACATGAATATTGTAATCGATTACAAGCAAGTCAGAAGCCATGTAATCGATTACACCAATAATGTAATCAATTACACAGAGCCCAGAAAGCCAAGAACACGTTGGAACAACAATGTAATCGATTATATTTGTTGTGTAATCGATTACACGCACACTGACAATGTCCAACGGCTATATTAAATGCATTAAATGCATGGCTAAAACCCTCCAACGGCTCCATTTATTGAGAAACTTATAAATACCAATGTTGGGTCTTCATTTGAGGTTGACCTTGAACAAAAAATTAATTACCAATACTTTCAAACGTGATTCAATCCTCAAATCCACTCTTGCTCTATTTTTTGTAAAAACGTGGGATAATCTTTGAGAGCATATTAGAGCTTCAATTTGTAATCATCTACTCTAGTGAGAGCTTCATTCAATCAATCTATATTGCTTTGTAAAGAGGGTGAGGCATCCCTCCAAAAGTGTAAAGGGTGAGGTATCCCTTAGTTGAAGATACTCAAGCTCCAAGGGTGAGGTATCCCAAAGTGTTAAGTGCTCAAGGTTGTAAAGGTTATCAAGCACCTATTGAAGCTTGAAGAAATAGTGAAAAATCTCTAGTGGTTGCTTGAGGATTGGACGTAGATCACAAGTGGATTGGTGATCGAACCAGGATAAATCATTGTGTTTTTTTTCTCTAAACCCTTCTCTTTACATTGAGTACTATTTTATTGAATTGCTTGAATACTGGTCCCTTTGGCTATTGCATTTATAAGTGAAAGTATTTATCTTTTATATCCAATCATCTCTAGTCATCAATTAGTTTCAACGAAAATTGTTCATTAAACGATTTGCGAAAGATTTACGAACTTAGTTTTCATACTCAATTCACCCCTCTCTTGAGTATTGAGGCCACTTGGTAACACTTGGTAAGTTTCATTATAAGGTAGATAAAAGTATATTTCTTAGTTACTTAACCTCTTCTAAATCCTACAGAATCTATAATACTCTTACTGTAGAAGAATCCATGCATGTTTCTTTCAATGATGCTAACCACTCCTATTTAAACCCCCAAATAGTGAACTAGAAAATCATTATTTCACTCTCTCAAATCAAAACTCATCTTTCTTCTCACAAGCTCTAAAATGATGTTACCTTCTAAACCTCATAAATCACTAAACACTTACCTAACCATGAAGAGGTTAGGGCATTTGATCAATGCTCTTCTTGAGAAACGAAAAAGTACTAGATCAGATTCTACTCCTTCACCAGAGCAACCTAAAAAAGATGTCGAATCTGAAGACTCATCACCAAAACCTTCTACCCCTCTTTTCTTTGACCCTATTATTCAATCAAAATTTAACACTAAATTCAGAGAAAGACTTATTGTTCCAAAAAGATTAGTAGACCTTGAGAAAATGGCTACTGATGGAATAGATGTGAGAGAAATCATTAACTTCCAGCATTGGAGGAAGTTTCTAAAGATTAGAGAACTTGTCTATCCAAGGTTAGTACAAGCTTCCTATGCTCCAGTTGTCATCAGTGATGATCCTTTGGAGATCAGAAGCAATGTCAAGGGTGTTGACATTATTCTTGACAAAATGGTTTTTGGAAAAATTACAAAGGTGAAGAATCAGGGAGAATCAATCTATATTCAAAAGAAATGGTGGGAAAACTATAGAGCTAGCTATCAAGATGTGTTGGCATCTATTCTTGTAAATCCTGATAAGAAAACAATTATGTCGAAGAAGTTGATTTAGACTTCAGG
The DNA here is from genome assembly GCA_029884595.1 of Ormosia semicastrata. Classification (NCBI taxonomy): domain Eukaryota; kingdom Viridiplantae; phylum Streptophyta; class Magnoliopsida; order Fabales; family Fabaceae; genus Ormosia; species Ormosia semicastrata. The sequence goes on from JAQQTO010000047.1 coordinate 7,483,657, forward strand.
ATTCCTACACTCTCTCATTCAACACATTGTGTTTCTGAGGGCTGGAAGTCTCGAAGTTGTTTCAGAAGCTAACTTGATGGTGCTATACCATCTAAAGAAGATGAAGTTGCTGGACCTCCATTACCTCATTCTTCATTTTATGATGGCTGCATTGGTAACCAAGAAAACTGTTGGATTACCTTATGGTATGTTTATGATCAAAGTGTTTCAATATTTTGGTGTTAGTCTTGAAGGAGAAAAGACTCTGGATGTTGGGCTAGATTTCTCTCATAAGAATCTGATTACAATGGGGATAAAGATGAATACCAAGAAGAAATAAAAGAAAGAAGAAAATGAAAAAGAAGAAATTCTTGAGTTAGTTGCTAATTGACTAAAAGAAGAAGGAAGAATAAAGAAGTTACTAATGTTTCTAATAAACAAAAGGGTGTCACTCCAAAGCCCTTTGTTTCCAAGTAGAAGGAGGAACAAAGAGAAGAAAGATAAATAAAAATTAAAGTTGATGAAGAGCTGGAACAAGAAAAGGAAGCTCAACCAGAAAAGGAAAAAGAAGCCATAGAGAAAGAAATAATTAAAGTCTTAGATAGAGAACCCACAAATAGAACAAAAGACTCTAAAGTTGAGAAAGAAATAGAAAAAGGAAAAAAAAAAAAGAAGCAGAAGCTAAAGACAAAGAAAAAGTTGAAACAGAGGAAGAAGAAAAGGAAGAAGATAAAGAAAAAGAAAATAAGGAAGAAAAAGAAAAACAAAGAAAAGGGAAAAGATTGCAAAAAAAAAAGAAGTAAGGCCAATAGAAGAAGAGGATGAAGAAAACATTGCTAAGGAATTTGTGAAAATTGATGTCACAACTGAATTAAGAAGAAAAGATAAAGATAAAGGAGTTGGCAGCTCAAAGGTTTTCAATTTTGAACTCTTGTTAATTCTAAAAGAAAGTGACTAGATAATTCAAACTATTACTAATGAGCTTTCGAAGCAATATGGACTTTCTATTGATGAGAACCCCCTTGCCATCATCAGAATCACTCAAGGTTCTGTACCAACTGCCCATCTAATTTTAAAAGTTGATAAAATCATTCATGCATCTGAAAAGGCTCCACCGATGAACCTTTTGACCCTATGACCCCATCCTTTTGACCCTATGAGAAAAAAAAAGGCTTATATGAAGAAGAGCCTTTTGACACTATGACCCCATCCTCTGAGAAAAGCAAAGATGAACCTCATACTCCTCTAACCATGGTAAAGCATGGATTTTTCTGATAGTTCGTAAAATGAAGAAGCATATCTATGTCTCACCGGTAAAAGAGAAGAAGAAGAAGAAAATGACACCGAGGTAACTTCTTTTAACCTAGACTTTTTACCTTCCTATAGTGAATTACAAGATACTTTTGAAAAATTGCATGATGAATCCATGAGGCTCACAAAAATGATTTTACCTTCCAACAAAATAATCTCTTTATTGTAAACAAAATTTTTATTTTAAACAAGGAGATTAATGAACTTAAAATTAAGAATGAGACTCTAGGATCAATCGATGCTAACTCATCATACATAACTTGTTCTTCACATGAGAATGCATCCACATCCTCATCTTGCTCATCATGTAAAGCATTTGAAAAAGAAATTGAGGATTTGAAAAACACTCTTTCAAAAGTTACCTTTAGAAGAGACAACTTAAATGTGTTACTAGGGAAACAAAGATGTATTTTTCAAAAAGTTGATTTGGGGTATAATCCTAATAACCAACAATAGTCTTACAATAATATCTTTGTTTCCTCAAGTACATCAAGTAGCCACTTTATCAAATGCTTTCATTGTGGGAGGAAGGGGTATAGTGCCTCAACATACAGTGTTAGGAAGAACTTAAACATCAAGGTTGAGACTAAAATAGTTTGGGTCCCTAAGGGTACCTTGCCTAAATCTAACACACAAGGACCCAAGAAAATTTGGGTACCAAAAGTTAAAATCTAAATGTATGTTGTAAGTGTGCTTGAAGGCTAAGAACTCAAGTTGGTATCTTGATAGTGGTTACTCCAAGCACATGACCAGTGATGACTCTAAGTTTTTCCGTCCTTGTCCCCAAGAAGAATGGACATGTAACATGTGGTAACAATAACAAAGGAAAAATCCTTGGAGTTAGCAAAGTTAGTAAAATCCCTTCCTTCTCTATTGATAATGTTCTATTTGTTGAAATACTTAAACATAATTTGCTTAGCATTAATCAATTATGTGATAAAGGAAATAGAGTTATTTTTTATTCTAATTGTTACATAATTGAAGGAAAAGATGATAAGCAAGTTAAGTTTGTTGGTCATAGGGTCAATAACATATACATGATTAGCCTTGATGATATATCTTCAAATGATGCAAAAATGTTTTATGAGTAAGGAAGATGATTCATGGTTATGGCATAGAAGGATTGCTTACATTCAAATGGATCACTTAAATAAGTTGGTCTCAAAAGAGCTAGTAATTGGACTTCTAAAGCTCAAATTTGAAAAAGATAAACTTTGTGATGCATGTCAAAAGGGAAAGCAAGTAAATGTCTCTTTTAAAGAAAAAAATGTTGTTTCAACTACTAAACCTTTACAACTTTTGTACGTGGATCTTTTTGGTCCCTCTAGAACAATGAGCTTTGGTGGGAATTACTATACACTAGTGATTGTGGATGATTTCTCTAGGTTTACATGGACATTATTCTTGTATCATAAAAATGATGCTTTTCCATCTTTTAAGAGACTTGCCAAAGTTATCCAAAATAAAAAAGGTTTTTGCATTGCATCCATAAGAAGTGATCATGGTGATGAGTTTAAAAATCATGATTTTGAAACCTTTTGTGATAAACATTACATTGAGCATAATTTTTTTACCCCTAGAACTCCACAACAAAATGGGGTTGTAGAAAAGAAAAATCGATCTTTAGAAGAAATGACAAGAACTATGTTCAATGAAGCTAACCTTCCTAAGTACATTTAGGCGGATGTAGTAAATACCGCTTGCTATGTTATGAATAAGGCCCTAATAAGGTTAATTTTAAAGAAAACCCCCTATGAGTTGTACAAGGGAAGAAAGTCAAATGTTTCACACTTTCATGTCTTTGGATGTTAATGCTTTGTTTTAAATAATGAAAATGATAACTTGGGGAAGTTTGATGCCAAATTAGATGAAGGTATATTTCTTGGTTATTCGATGCATAGTAAATCTTTTAGAATTTACAATAAAAGAACTATGACTATAGAAGAGTCCATTTATGTTGCATTTGATGATACTAACCCAAATGGACCGAGAAAGGATTTGATTAATGATGTTGTAGAACTCTTGGCAAGAACACACTTGGAGAATCAAGAGAAAGAGACCAAGAAGCAAGAAGAAAGCCCATTTGATCGCCCAAGGTAAGAGGATTCACAAATTATAGACCTTCCTAAGGAATGGAGGACATCAAGATATCATCATCTTGACAATGTCATAGGTGATGCATCGAAAGGGGTAACTACTCGAAACTTTCTTAGAGATGCATGTAACCATATGATTTTTGTCTCTCAAGTTCAACCTAATGACATAAATAAGGTCATTAATGATGAACATTGGATCTTGGCCAGGTAAGATGAACTAAACCAATTTGAAAAAAATCAAGTTTGGGAATTAGTTCCAAGGCCCAATGATCATCCTATAATTGGCACCGAATGGGTCTTTAGGAGTAAACTTGATGAAACAGACTTAATAATAAGAAACAAAGCTAGGGTTATTGCTAAAGGATATAATCAAGAAGAAGGCATAGATTATGAGGAAACATATGATCTTGTAGCTAGATTAGAGGCTATAAGAATGCTACTTGCATATGCATGCATCATGTATTTCAAACTTTATCAAGTGGATGCTAAAAATACTTTCTTAAATGGTTTTATACAAGAAGAGGCGTATATGAAACAACCTCCTGGTTTTGAAAAGTTTAAACTGTCTAACCATGTTTTTAAATTAAAAAGGGCCTTATATGGCTTCAAACAAGCTCCTAGAGCTTTGTATGAAAGGTTGAATAAGTTCCTTTCGGAAAAAAGCTTCTCTAGAGGAAAGGTTGACATTATTCTCTTTATCAAGCATAAAAATTATGATATACTTCTTGTTCAAATATATGTTGATGATATAATATTTGCTACTACTAACTTCTCCTTTTTGCAAGAAGTTTGCTAATATTATACAAAATGAGTTTGAGATGTCTATGATAGATGAGCTCAACTTCTTTTTTGGACTCCTAATCAAGTAAACAAAGGATGAGACTTTCATAAGTTAATCCAAATATTGCAAGGAGTTGCTCAAAAAGTTTGGAATGAACAACACCAAGCATATGGCTACACTTATAGGCACCTCTTGTTATTTGGACAAGGATGAAAGAGGTAAATCTATAAAAATCTCAAAATATAGAGGTATGATTGGCTCACTCCTTTATCTTATAGCAAGGAAGCCAAACATTATGTTTAGTATGTTCATATATGCTAGATTTCAAGCAAATTCTAAAGAATCACATTACGTGTTGTAAAAAGAATTATGAAATACTTAATAGGCACTTCATAAATAGGTTTGTGGTACCTTAAGGGTGCCTCATGTAGCCTAATTAGTTATTCTAATTCTGATTTTGCTGGATGCAAAATGGATAAGAAGAGCACTAGTAGGACATGGAACTTGCTTGGAAGCTCGCTAGTTTCTTGGCATAGCAAGAAATAAAATAGTGTGGCATTATCTACAGCTGAGGCTAAATATGTTGCAGCTGAGAGTTATTGTGCTCAAATCCTTTAGATGAAGCACCAACTTCTAGACTATGGTCTTGAGCTTGTTCATATCCCTATAAGATGTGATAACACTAGTGCAATCAATTTGTTTATAAATCTCATTTTGCACTTAAGAACAAAGCACATAGAAATAAGGCACCACTTCATTAGAGATCATGTTCAAAAAGGTGATTGCATGATTGAATTTGTGGAAACAACTAAACAACTTGTAGACATTTTTACTAAGCCTTTGACAAAGGAAGCATTCTTTTACATAAGAAAAGAATTAGGCATAATTGATCAATCATACATATGAATGAATGCATGTATTTATTGCTTTATCATTGATGTATTCCTCTTAAATTATTACTGACTTGAGCACTAGAGGTATCCCAAAAATTATTTTGTAGGTACTCCAATTGGGTAAGAAATCTCCTCTCAATCCACTGTTCAAAATGAGCTTACTAATGTTTTTATTTTAGTCTTTTTCGAATAAGACTTTTCTTATTCGAATAACATATCTCAATAGGCACCAAAATCTGATATTTTACATTTGTTATTCGAATAACACCATTGTTATTCGAATAAAGCTTGGCAGAAAGCCAAGTTTGGGTGTTCTATTATTCGAATAACAGATATGTTATTCGAATAACGCTTAGTAGAGACCCAAGACCTTTGAGCTACGATGCTGTTATTTGAATAACAACATTATTATTCGAATAATGCTTAGTAGTGAGCCAAGACATTTCAGTTACCACGTTGCTATTCGAATAACATAAGCGTTATTCAAATAAAATGCAGGCTAAATATAAGGTTTAAGCATTTTCACTCCCCATTTCTCATTTTTTTCCTCATCCTTTGGCTTTCTTCTATTTGTGTCTCCACGACCCAGCAGCCACCCTCACCAAAAATCTGCATTTTTGCACCTTCCATTCTCACTCCTCTCTCTCTACGTCTCTCTCTCTCTCTAAACCACCATCCTCACAACCCATACACTTTACCTAAAACCATTCAAAGATTTATCCATGGCTTCCTCCTCTAAACGTCCATGCACCAAAACTGCTCCCTGCAATAACTTATTGGATCTTTGAAGACTCTCTTCAAATGATGATAATGATATGAAACATTTCAGGGAAAATTTCTGGAACAGAGATCTTGTGTGTAACACCCTAATACAAATTATTGTAAAATAAGCAATATATTTCAAGACAAAATGTATTAAGCGTGTCACTTTCTAAAATGCATAAAAGATAAATCCATAATAGCCTGTATAGTCATTATAGAGAGCCACGAAGATGAAAAAGATAATATATATATACATCATTAGCTAATAAGTCATACTATAATACATAAACGTTTACAAACTATTCAGCAAAGTAAATAAATACAAGCCGATGCAAAAAAAAAATAAAGCAACTAAACTAAGTGTTCTGCTTCTTCTTTTTCTTGCCATTTCCCTTTGGAAGGACTTCACCTAGATTTACATGGAACACACAGGAGTGAAAAATCATAATTTCTCAGTATACACATATCAAGACCAACAGTTAATCATGTACAATAAATATATCAACTGTAAATGTATACACACACAACATAACCAATTATATGATAATCAACAATATCAAAGAATCGCCTATACATTCCTAAGATACTATCGAATAATCAACCAATCCATCAAGCAATCAAGCAAGACAATTGCCTATACAATTGTCAACAATGCAATGTTTTATGTTATGAGGTATTATTATGCTCAAACAACATCCTAATATTATGATTATGCAATGCCAATGCTGGTTTCAAATTCTAAAAACACAAGTTACTTGTTTATTTCCCAGAAATCTCGGTTTCTTGTTTATACAAAGCAGGATAAGCCTAAAATCCTAAACCCACTTAGTAATATGTAGATACTTTCCCCTCACCAATGTAAGAGTACTACTTCCACCCCCATACTGGTAACCCTGACCATACTAGGATAAATGTAAGGAGAATTTAAATCTAACATCTCATTCTCAAGTCATATGGTTGTGCACACCATCTCAGGTCACAATACATAGGAAACTAGCAAATACCAAGTTTGAAAACTAAATATCCAAGCCACATTTAAAACACTAGTCTTTAGGGATCTTAGCCTCACTTATCCATCAAAGTAGTAAAATTCACATTACTAGCTAAACAGTATCTAGAACATCACACAATCACTTCACAAGTGATTTAGAAATCAACCTCATGTTGATTAATGTTCTAAACACTAACCTAGGCATTCTGTCACACTTTGAATATCTAAGAATTTTCCAAACTTTTCACATATGCAAGTTGATAAATCTCTCTACGAAATATCCCTAAAAGTGTCTCTTTATACCCTAAAAGACTTGCACAAATGATCCCATTAAGTAGGAAATTTAATTAGCATCACAATGCTAAAAACATGATTCTGCCTGTCTTGGCACTTGAGCGCGTATAGCACGAGCGCTTGAGCACGTGAACAACATAATCACGCATGATTCTGGGTGATGGGCGCTTGATTGCACAAAGACTGAGCGCATGAGTGCTGAACGACCAGAGGCAAATCTGTAGAATTTTGCATATTTATGCACTATTCCATTGGTGCCAAATGCAAAATTTGATCACTTCAAATTGATTTCTAGGTGATTTTAAGTTCTTAACAAGTTCACTAATATGAAGGAATTATAAAACACTAATTCATTTCATCAATTTTGGATCCATAAACCAAATCACTCATCCAAACCCCAAAATCTACACTTCGAGCATTTTATGTCCAAACGGAGAGTTTTCAATTTCTAATCCAAACTTTTAACATGAATAAGTCATAAACAACACTTAAAACTTATCCAAGTAAGAAAGCCACTCAAAACACCTCAAGATCTCATTTTGGCATATTAAACCTCAAACAAGCTAAACATGAAAATGAGAAAGAAGTAAGACTTTGAGCTCAAGAACCCCTACCTTGTGAAGCAAAGCTACTGCAGATGATCACAAGTCCTCAAGCTTGTCTTTCTCCTTTGATCTCCTATTTTTTCTTTCCTTTTCTCCCTCTTGTTTTTCCTCCTTTTCTCCTTTCTCTTTTGCTGCCACTGGTTCTGTTTTTCCAGCCATGAAGAGTGAGTGAGAAACACGTGAAAAGCTTGAAATAACAAAGAAAGAAAAGTCCATAATTAAGGCTGTAACTGTAGAGAGTTAAAAGCCTTAAGTTATAACACTGATATTTCTTGATCTGTTAAAAGCACTTAGATTTAGCTAAATCAAGTTTTTCAAGTTTCAACAACTTTAAAATAAATACTAAGAGCTTGTTTGGTTCAGCTTATTTTGATGAACCAACAATTTTTTTCTTGCTTAACAGTTTTTTTTTGCATATTCCATCATGTTTGGCAACCGAAATTAAAAGCTGTTGATTAATTTGTTTTACCATCAACAGCTTTTTTCCAAAAGTTATACGTTGGACATTTTGCTTAAAAGCTTTTGATTATTTCTTACACTTTGATATGTAAATACCATTTTATCCTCAATCAAATAACTTTTTTAATCATTCTATACCTATTTTGGTAATTTAATGCATAAAACCGATTTTTTTATACCATCCAAATGAAATAGATTAGTTTAAAATTGCTTTTCAGCTAACATATCCAAACATAAAACTGATTCTATTATAATCAATTATAACAAAAAGCTTTTATACAATAATCGATTATTGAAATAATTTAATTTTCATAGTTATCCTAAACATGCACTAAGATTTATTAAATAAAGTCATTTCACCAATATCATAAATTTTCATATGTGTGACTAGTCATTCTGGTATTAAAACACACAACTAGTATGCTTAAAAATACCAAACTGACTCTGATTATTCTCAAACTTTAACCACATCACAGAAAACACAATTGTGACTTAAAAATGAATTATCCACATCTATTTCCATTATCTAAGCCATTTATGCTATTATTTGGGTCATTTTAAGCAACTTTTCACCTTTCGATTTGCAGCAAAGTGCCTAAACTAACTCAGACAGTCACGAAATTAAACAGACATGTTAAGTAAGTATAAAGCTACATCTGTAACTATTTACAAGTCTAACATGTTGAAGAGGACGTTACATTCCTCCCCCCTGGTTTTTAAAATTGTCTCCAAAATTGCTCTCTATATAAACAACTGCGGGTAGTCTTGCTGCATGTGAGACTTCAACTCCCAAGTTACCTCCTTAAAACCAGCACTATCCTAAAGCACCTTCACCAAAGGAATTCAGTTATATCTAAGTTCTTTGACCCCTCTGTCCATGATCCTCATCAGCCGCATAACATAAGATAAATCCCCTCTTAACTGCACAGATTCATTTCTTATGACATGTGAAGGATTTGGATTGTACTTCCTAAGTTGTCATATATGGAAGACATCATGAATGGTTGACAAACTGGGAGGAAGGGCAATTTAGTAAGCTACAGGTCCAATTCTCTTTAGGATCTGGTAGAGACGAATGAAATGAGGGTTCAATATCCGCGTTCTCAATGCTCTACCAATCTTTGTTGTAGGAGTGGCTCTCAAGAATACACGATCTCCCTCACTGAACTATAGAGGTCTTTTCCTTCTATCAGCATAGCTCTTCTGCCTACTTTGAGCTATAACCAACCTATCTTAGATCATTTTAATCTGATCAGTGGTCTGCTGTACCAACTCAGGTCCTAGGATAGTTCTCTCTCCAACCTCATACCAACACAAAGGGGACCTAAACTTTCTAACATGAAGTGTTTCATATGGTTCCATACTGATGCTGGTGTGATAACTATTGTTGTAGGCAAACTCTACTAAGGGTAAGAACTTATCCCAACTCTCTTTCTGCTCTAGCACACATGCTCTTAGCATATCCTCAAGGGTTTGGAAAGTCCTTTTCGATTGACCATCAATCTGTGGATGATATGCTGTACTTAGACTAAGCTTTATTCCAAAAGCTTTCTACAAGGCTCCCTAAAATCTAAATGTAAATCTATGGTCTCTATAAAAAATTATACCAAGAGGAATACCGTGAATCGTAACTATCTTCTGAAGGTATAACCGGTTAAGTCTATCCATGGATTACTTAGCTCTAATAGGTATGAAATGGGCAGACTTGGTTAATCTATCCATTACAACCCATATTGCATGACATCCTAACTGAGTACTGGGCAAGCCCATCACAAAATCCATTATGATGTGATCCCATTTCCACTCAGGGATTCCCAAAGATTGAAGAGGTCCATAAAGTTTCTTGTGTTCTATCTTGACCTTTTGACAAGTTAGGCACCTAGACACAAACTCAGATATGTCCCTCTTCATACCAGACCACCAAAACAATTTCTTCAAGTCTTAATACATTTTAGTGGCCTTGGGATGGATAGTGTACTGACTGCAGTGAGCTTATTCAAGGATCATTTCCTTAATTCTAGATTCATGGGAAATGCAAAGTCTACCTCTAAACTTAATCATCCTATCATCTGACATATCAAACTCTCTAAGATTACTTAAAAAGATTTGCTCACTTAAATCTCTAAAAGTCTCATCTTCCTTTTGAGCTTCCAAGATTTGAGTCCTAAAGTCACTCACTATGTCCACTCGACTCACACTGAGACTACGTGGTAACACAGTTACTGAAAGGCTCATGCCTCTAAAAATCTCAAGAAGTTCACTCTTCTAGATCATCATCTAGGACACATGTAGGGATTTCCTACTTAGTGCATCAACCACACATTGGCTTTACCTGGATGGTACTTTAACTCAAAGTCGTAGTCTTTGAAAAACTTCATCCATCTTCGTTGTCTCATGTTCAGCTCCTTCTGATCAAATAAGTACTTCAAACTCTTGTGATTACTGAACACCTTAAATTGGACTCCATACAAGTAATGTCTCCAAACCTTTAGGGCAAACACTACTGTAGCTAACTTTAGATCACGAGTAGGGTAGTTCTCCTCATAAGGCCTTAACTGCCTTGATGCATAGGAAATAACTCTCCTATGTTGCATCAAAACACACCCCAAACCCATTTTTGAAGCATCACAGTATACCTCAAAGTTCTCCAAAGGATCCAGAATTACCAACACTTGCGTAGTAGTCAACCTCAACTTCAACTCTTAGAAACTGTCCTCATAAACTTGAGTCAATTCAAAAGAACTACTTTTCTTAGTCAATCTAGTCAAGAGTAGTGCTAATTGAGAAAAACCCTTTATGAACCTTCTACAGTACCCCCGTTAGGCCTATGAAGCTTCTGATCTCGGTCACAATGGTGGGTCTCTCCACTACAACACTACATCAACCTTGTTTGGGTCCACAGAAATCCCACCCTGAGATATCATATGTCTCAAGAACTGTACTTGTGACAGCCAGAATTCACACTTAGATAACTTGGCAAACAACCAATTCTACTTAAGGGTTTCCAACACTATCCTTATATGTTGTTCATGCTCCTCCATAGTCTTAGAATATATCAAGATATCATCGATAAACACCACAATAAACTGATCCAGGTAGGGTCTAAAGATTCGGTTCATGTAATCTATGAACACTACTGGTGCATTAGTTGATAACTTCATGAAATGTAATTATTTGTGCCCTATCTCGGTGCTTAAAAGAATGCTTAGTTCTTGTGTATAATGCATATTCGGAAGGTTTTAAACTTATATTTGTCATATTCTAATTTAGATACCTTCCTATGTGATATTGAGTAAATTGTGTTAATTTAGTAAGTGATTAAGTGAATTTATATCTATTTATTAATTTGATGATTTCTCTATTATAGGAAGGGCTCCAAACAAGATGATATAGGGAGCATTTGAGTCAAAAGTAGAAGAGAAAGCCAAATTTGCATCTCAGCAGGCAGTGCCGTGGCGCAGGCATGTGAATGCCGTAGCACCGCGGCGTGGTGCATCCACTACATTAGTACTAAAACCCGTGGCTAGAGCACCACGGCGCAAAGGAGCATACGCTGCGGCTTTGGTGACCTAAATTGCGCGTGCCACGGCGTGATGTGTTTAATGTTGCAACGTCCTCTATTTTTCTGCACCTATAAATACTATTTTATTAGATTTTAGGTTAAGGCTTTACTTAGTTTAGAGAAGCTGCGACTGTAATTCACGTTTTGGAGGCTGAGGAGGCTAGGGGAGCCAAGGTTGGAGGCCATCTTCTTCATGGAAAGAGATTCAATCTTCAAAGATGATATCCATGAGCTTCGTCCTTTCTCCCTATGCTTTCTCTTCTCTTCTTTTATCTCTTGAACACTATTTTTTATGTATATTTTCGTGTTCAATGATTAGCTGAGCAGTATTGAGGGATTACTTTGGATTCTTGTATGAATATTGATGTTTATGTAGTATTTTGAGTATATATTGATGTTTGGTTTTGTTTAATCATATGGATCTTAATACTCTTGATTGTTTAATCAGCTTTTAAGTGATATGATGAAATCTGATGAACTTAGACATAGGAATTTGGATATTAGATTATACGTATGGTTGATGCATGTTCAATTTCATTCAATTGGCTTAGATAAGTTAATTCGCTAATAGGATAGAAATATACCTTTTAGTCACGCATAGCGGATGTTTGAGAATAGATCGTTCATGAGTGGAGTTTGCACTAGTTCTCATGGAAACATAGTGAGTTAGGTAAATGAAATTATGGTTAATTGACCTAGACATAGGCATTTAACTAAAGTAGATTCTCAAGCTAACTTAACTATTCATTAATGTTGCTTATAAGATTTGGATATCATTAATTGAAGTGTGAGGTGAAAAAAGATTTCCTAAATCTCTAAACCATTATTTTTACTTTCATTTATTGCTTTTATGTCTTTAGATTAGTTTTACTGCACTTTCTCTATTTTTATGTTCTTGAATAGAAATAATTAAGCTATTGGTTGATACTTAATTTTGGAAGCCAATAGCCTTGTGGGAACGATCTCTTACTCTGTATCTGTATTACTTGAATGACCCGTGTACTTGCGATAAGCAAATGGGCTAACAAATTTTTGGTCAAGAAAACAAGTTTTTGTCTAATGAAAGGACCAAAAATTTGCTATCAAGTTTTTGGCGCCGTTGTCGGGGATGTTGGTTTATTTCTGTATAGCAGTAGCTTTATTCCTTGGTAATTGCCGGGGATGTTGATTTATTTCTGTATTGCTAATATCAATAATGAGTTTAGTTAGTTCTAATTCAAGCTGTATAGTTCTTTTTCATTTAAGTTTTCATTCTTTGTATTTTAGGTACAATAAATGATGGATGAGCATAGTCACTCGAGGCCTTTGAGGGAGTTCACGACACCTAAATGGAGACCTCTAATCAGGCAAAAGAAGGCCTACCATCCAATCCATCCATTTTGTGATCAAACCAGCAATAATCCAAGGAGATACACACTGGAGTGTAGTGTGGCGGTTTGCCTAATGACAAAGTCCTGCCAAGACTGTAAACTAGGCCTTTCTTGGGAGGAACCCCAAGTTTATGTTAAATTTTTCTCTTTACCTTTTGCATAAATAGGTAGTATGTTGAATTTGGTATGTTAATATGTTATGTTAATTATGTTAGTAAGTTGTTGTTGTTAATATGTTAATAGGTATTTTATGTTAGTATGTTAATATGGTAGTATATAGTTTTTATTAGTTTTTATGTCTTAATTATATTAGTATTTTGTTTGTTAAGTTTTAAGTTCTACTTATGTTCATACTTATATATGTTAGTATGTTAGTATATTAATATGTTAGTTTTATGTTTTTTATTGTTTTTATGTTTTAGTTATGTTTTAAGTTTTAAATAGGTTAGTATGTAGATTTTGTAGTTTATTATATTTTTATGTACATTTTGTGAAATAGCTTTTTGAACAAGTTTTGATGGTATTGGAAACCACTTTGAAGCAAAACCAGCAGCAAAACTATGTTTACTGCAAGATTTTGCAAGATGATCTCTCATGCCACGGCGCAAGGCACTCAATGCTACAGCGCTGGAGTGATTTTTCTACAAAATTTTGTAGACGAGCTACACCCCGCAACATAGGCATGTTGATACTGCGACGTTGTGCTCTGTTTTGTACATATTTCTTTTATTTTTCATGTTTTTATAGATTTTAGTATGCTTAGATTAACAGTGTGGTTAATTTGAAAAGGTGAGGTACGCTAGACACCAATGAAAGTGAGGACTTTGTCTCCCTTTGGTTTGGGAGAAGTATCATTATGTACTTTGATTATAATAAACTATTTGAATGCATATGATGATATTTACTAGATGCAGTTGTGAGAGCCACCATGTTTTTATGATTTTCTATTTCTTTGGCTATTTCTAAAGGGTTTGAAAATGAAATTTCAATTTTTAACATTATGCAAATGATGTTATGCATGCTTGATGAAAAAGTTGGATTTATTTAAATGTATGATATGTTGCAAAAATGCTGGTGTTGTTATGGTTGTCCATTGATGTGAAAGGTTACTATTTGCCCCCTTTTTAGTGAAACCTTATATGATCTTGAAGTATGTGAAATAATTTAGTTATTTTTTATGCATGATTTACATTTCACTTAGATACAAGTGTAACTTTGAAAATGATAAGAGTTCATGTCTAGAGAATGTTTATGGATGTACATGTAGAGATTTTGATTATTCTAGAAATTGTTTTTCAACTCTCTTGAGGTGAAATCCTAGGTTGTGTATGATTGAGGAAATGATAATGGCATTGTTTGGACCGATTGAGCCTTTCGATCTTACATGAATGATTTTATCATAGGTCCCCTTTTGAAGCCTTATAATTGTTTGGCCTTATTTGTTTTCTACCACCATTGTGTTTGTTAACCTGTTAACCATTCTAATGCATGTGAAAACATGTCATTTTCTTCCTACCCTTATTGTTTGTTAAGTACATAATATGTTATTTCTTGAAGTGAGTCTTGTGATTAGGGGTGTTAATGAATATTCAATACAAAATGAGCCTGAAGGAACTAGATGCAGTCAAAGAGAAATAGCATTGCTTTGAAAAAATGGAAAGAAAAAAGAAAATAAAAAGAAAAGAGAAAAAGAAAAGCAAAGCTTAAGAAATGAAAAGTGTAAAAAGCATTGAAAGGTTCTGGAAAGTTTTCGGATCTCATTGTTGAATACCCTGCTAATATCAGTTAGTGGTTCATGAGTTAAAATAATATGTTTATGTTTCTCAATATTTGTGTTATATCCTATCCTTTTATTCTATTATCCACTACCATTGGCCTAATATTATAAGCTATTAAAGTCTCTTTTGATCCTTAGTTGTGTGTGATTTACATTAGTGGAGAGAGAGTTAATTTACAATCTTGTGGATTTTATGATTTATATGCATGTAGGTTTATAAACTTATCTAGATGTGTATGACTTGATTAGGAGTAGTTTATCTTGCATGTTTGTGGAAAATGTGAATTGCATGAAAGATGGCTAAATTGTTAGCATGTGAATGATTGTATATGTGTAGAGTTGATTTTGTGGCATTTGCGCTTTTTGAGGGCTATACAATCATTACACTAGTTGTGTTTTAAAATGAAAGATTGAAATTATAATATTTGCTGAATGATATTTGAGATTGAATTGTTAAGCTTGTTTACTTAGTCCTATTTTGTTTTGCTCGAGGACTGGCAAAATATAGGTTTGGGGGTGTGATAACTTTATGAAGTGTAGTTATTTGTGCCCTATCTCTATGTTTAAAAGAATGCTTAGTTCTTACGTGTAATGCATATTTGGAAGGTTTTAAACTTATATTTATCATATTCTAATTTAGATATCTTCCTATGTGATTTTGAGCAAATTGTGTAATTGGCATTGACTAAAGTAATGGTTTTGATGATAACAAATAAGAAAGGAATGGAAGTGCAAAGATCAACTCCAAAGACTCTTTAAGTTTAGCTTATAGGACTTAGATATTGTGTAAAAGTAAAAAGAAATTACACTAAGCTCAAATAAGTTTTAAACAACTTTATAAGTGTTTCTAAAATGTTTAAATGCCCAACAAACTATTTTTGGAAAGCTAGCCTTGGTGGTATTTTAAATCTGTGAAAATTAGTCAAGTTTGTGTTTTGCAAAACTGACTTATAGTTACTCTTTTGATCATAACTTTCAAAATCTTTTGAGTTTTATTCTGAAACTTTTGTATATGAAAATAGACTCAAATATCTTTCCAATGAGTGGTCATTTGCTTAAAACAGATAAGAAATGAAGAAGTTATGACCATTTAAAGTCAACTTTCAAAAACAGTCAAGTTTGTGTTTTGTAAAACTGACTTTTAGTTACTATTTTGATCATATCTTTGAAAATACTTTGATTTTGGTTCTAAAACTTCTTTCATATGAAAATAGACTCAAATATCTTTCTAATGAGTAGTCATTCGCTTTAATCGGATAAGAAATGAAGAAGTTATGACCTTTTAAAGTCAGTTTTCAAAACCAGAAAAAGCTGTAATCGATTATACAAGTCTTGTAATTGATTACAACGTTGACAGAAGCCGTGTAATCGATTACAGGAAGTGTGTAATCAATTACAAAGTGCCCAGAAAGCCCAGAATGAGTTCTAAGAGTTGTGTAATTGATTACCACACCTATGTAATCAATTACCACGAATCTAAAAGTGCCCAACAGTCATAAAACAGCTAGTTTCTCATATTAAATCATTTCCAAAAACCCCCAACGGCTCTAAAACTAATTGGGCTATAAATACGAGTATTTGGGCATCAAAAATAAGTTGGAGAAGATTCTGAAAATTATCTTTGAGCATTGAAAATGAATTTCATCATCTTTTTCTCCAAATCTTTGTTTTGAGCTAAGTGTGTAAATCCTTGATACCCATAAGCTTCAAGTTGTATTATCTACTCTTCAAGAGAGTTTCTATCTTCTACACTTTATATAATCTATAAAGAAAGGGTGAGGTATCCCTCTAGATTAAAGGGTGAGGTATCCCTAGAGAGTGAGGCATCTCTCAAAGTTGGTAAAGGGTGAGGTATCCCTTGAGGGTGAGGCATCCTTCAGAAGTTGTAAAGGGTGAGGTATGCCTGTTTTGAGGCTCAAGCACAAGGGTGAGGTATCTCAAGGTGTGGTGAGTGCTCTAGCTTATAAAGGTTATCAAGCACCTATTGAAGCTTGAAGATAGTGGAAAATCTCTAGCGGTTGCTTGAGGACTGAACGTAGATCACAAGTGGATTGGTGATCGAACCAGGATAAACTATTGTGTTTGATCTTCTAAACTCATCTCTCTACATTTGTGCATTTATTTTATATGCTTGCTTGAATGTTATTTATCTTAGATTATTTAATTTGTGAGTAAAGCATTCAATCTCATTTATCTATTCACTTCAATTATCCAATAGCTTCAATGAAAATTGATAAACAAACGTTTTAAGAAAGATTTACCAAAATATTTTATAAACTCAATTCACCCTCTCTCTTGAGTTTGAGGCCACTTGGTAACAAATTGTGTTAATTTGGTAAGTGATTAAGTGAATTTGTATCTGTTATTGATTTGGTAATTTCTTCATTATAGGAAGAGCTCCAAACAAGATGATATATGGAGCATTTGAGTCAAAAGTAGAAGAGAAAGCCAAATTTGCATCTCAGCAGGAAATGCCACAGCGCAGGCATATGAATGTTGCAGTGTGGTGCATCCCCTGCATCAGTATTAGAACCCAAGGCTAGAGCACAGTGGCACAAAAAGAGCGTACGCTGCAGCATTGGTGACCTAAATTGTGCGCGCTACGGCGTGACATGTTTAATGCTGCGGCATCCCCTATTTTTCTGTGCCTATAAATACTATTTTATTATATTTCAAGTTAAGCCTTTACTTAGTTTAGAGAAGCTGCGACTGGAATTCACATTTTAGAGGCTGAGGAGGCTAGGGGAGCTAAGGTTGGAGGCCATCTTCTTCATGGAAGGAGATTCAAGCTTCAAAGATGATATCCCTGAGCATCTTCCTTTCTCCCTATGCTTTCCCTTCTCTTCCTTATCTCTTGAACACTATTTTTTATGTATATTTTCGTGTTCAATGATTAGCTGAGCTGTATTTAGGGATTACTTTGGATTCTTGTATGAATATTGATGGTTATGTAGTATTTTGAGTATATATTGATGTTTGGTTCTGTTTAATCATATGGATCTTAATGCTCTTGATTGTTTGATAAGCTTTTAAGTGATTTGATGAAATCTGATGAACCTAGACATAGGAATTTGGATTTTAGATCATACGTATGGTTGATGCATGTTCGATTTCATTCAATTGGCTTAGATAAGTTAATTCGCTAATGGGATAGAAATATACCTCTTAGCCATGCATAACGGGTGTTTGAGAATAAATCGTTCATGAGTGGAGTTTGCACTTGTTCTCATAGAAACATAATGAGTTAAGTAAATGAAACTATGGTTAATTGACATAGACATAAGCTTTTAACTAAAGTAGATTTTCAAGCTAACTTAACTATTCATTATTGTTGCTTATAAGATTTGGATATCATTAATTGAAGTATGAGGTGAAAAAGGATTTCCTAAATCTCTAAACCATTATCTTTACTTTCATTTATCGCTTTTATGTCTTTAGATTAGTTTTAATGCACTTTCTCTATTTTTATGTTCTTGAATAACAAAAATTAAGCTATTAGTTAGTACTTAGTTTTGGAAGCCAATATCCTCGTGGGAATGATCTCTTACTTTGTATCTGTATTACTTGAATGACCCGTACACTAGCGGTAAGCAAATGGGCTAACAAGTTTTTATCTAATGAAAGGACCAAAAATTTGCTATCATTACTCAACCCAAAGGACATCACGAGATACTTATATTACCCATACCTAGTTCTAAAAGTTGTCTTAGGGATATCCTCTTCCCTAACCCTTATCTGATGATAACCAAACCTAAGATCAATCTTTGAGAACACTGCAGCTCCTCTCAGCTGATCCATTAGATCATCTATTCTAGGCAACGAATACTTGTTTTTAATGGCCACCTTGTTTAGCTGTCTGTAATCCACACAGAGCCTCATGGTACCATCATTTTTCTTCACTCGTAACATAGGTGCTCCCCATAGAGAAACACTCGGTCTAATGAATTGCTTATCCAACAAATCCTTGATTTGCTTCTTGAGTTCCGCTAACTCTAGTGGCATCATTCTATAGGGTGCTATAGAGATAGGTCCCGTCCCAAACACTAAGTCTATAGAGAACTTTATTTCTCGCTCGGGTGGCAACTCCACTATGTCACTTGGGAAAACTTTAGGATATTCACTCATCACTGGTATTTCACCTAGGCTTTGCTCAACCTCAGTGCTTAGTGAAAACAAAAGAATATATCCTAGAGATCCCTCCTCCAAATAGAGATTAGCCTGATTCGCATTGAGATACACAGACTCAGATGAAACGACTCTAGTAGGTATATCTGACAAGAAAATCAGAGATTTATCTAAACAATTCAACACTACATGGTTAGCAGACAAGCAATCCATGCCAAAGATGACATCAATATCCACAAGAGGTAAACAGATAAGGTTTACACGAAAAATCTTATCTTCTATATTTACACAATAATCAAGACACATTTTGGATGTTGTAACTAGTTTACTAGTAGGAGTAAATACAAATAAGTCATATGAAAGTCTAGACATAGGTAAATCTAGCTCATTCACACAATCATTAGAAACAAAGGAGTGGGATGCTCCTGAATTATACAACACAGTTAAAAGATGATTGTGAATTATGCATTTACCTTCGATAAGATTAGAAGACTGAGTCACCTCTTCACCACTTATAGCGTAAACTCTCCCTCTGGCTTGTGGTTTATGGGTAGGTGCAGCTTCCTTCTTTGATGGATACTCCTTAGCAAAATGTCTAGGTTACCCACATACAAAAGACACCGAGCAAGGCTAGTCTCCGTGCTGATTTCTACACTTGGAACACTTAGGTCCCATAAACTCCTTCTAAATTTGCTTACCCTTGTCCTAAGTAAAGCTAGATTTAGAAGCTCCCTTCTTGAACTTATCATCACCCTGCTTCCTCTTTTGAAGGTCTTGTGACTTAGGCTCCGCTAAAAACTTTTTGGCACGCCCTTCAATTATCCGACATTTGTTGATCAAAGTTTCAAAGTCTCGAATCTTAAACAGTTGGATGGTGATAATAATATATTTTATACATTAATAAAACCTTATTTTTAGTCATTTACACTCTCCATGTACTTAATTGATTGAGTTTGGTTATGTTTTGTAAGTTTGGACTCAAATTGGACTTAATTGATTTTTTTAGCATGATTTATGTCTTACACTGTTTCTATATTTTGACTATATCTTTAGTTCTAGATGTTTAAAAATTATGTATTTTACCTTGTTGGAAAGATAAGAGAGATCTCTACAATTTTCATGAAGAGCTCAAGGTCAAAGTCAGACATCTAGTAGAATTAATTAGGCTTGGAAGTTAGAATACGAGTTTTGTGATTGGAACCTAAATAGTGTGCAGTAATCAAAGCATAACTTGGGTTTTAAGATCTGAATTAGGCTGAAATTTTGATATCTTCAAGTTAAGACCAATATCTACAACTTTTATGAAGAACACAGACTCAATTCAGACTTCTTAGAGGTCATATTGGGCTTACAAGTCAGAACAGAGGAGCTGTAGCTGAGCCTGAGCAGTGTGCAATAATCAGACCATATCTTGAGTTGTAGGAATGATTTTGAGCTGAAACTAATGGCATTTGAAATCTAAGACAAAAGCCTACAAATTTTATGAATACTATTTTTTAATTCTCTGACGTATTCAATGACTTCAGAACTAAATGATTTTGGAGACAAAGAATCTCTATAATTTTTCACTTATCAAAAGTCATTTGGCATTTTCCACTCATCTACTCACTCATGAATCAGCCCCCTTGTCATTTTGTATCCCTAATCCTCTATAGAAGGGAGCCTTGGCTGATCATTTAAGAATCTTGGTCTTAGAGATCAAGATCATGTTATTGTGTTGTTTGTTTATCTTGTTGTAGTTTTCTGTTATTCTAAATTGAAGTTATGTTCTTCTTCTTCTTCTTCTTTTCTCTTCCTTTCTTCTTATCTATGAGTAATTAATTTTTATTTTACTTGAGTGAAATGGTGAAACTATTGGTAATTAAATAAGGTTAGATTAATCTCTTTCTTGTGCTTAAATGATATATTATCAAGTAGTCATTATATGTGTTGTATTTTATTTCCAATCAATTTAGAAACTCTCCTTGTAAAGTTGAGATCTTGATTTTTTGTAGACACGATATTGACATAATGAATGCTTGAGCCCATTTATAAGTGATGGTGGTAATAGATGATTAAAGGAATCATAATATAATTATGTATATAATCTTAAATGAACTTTGAATGTTGTATTTTCTGATAGGAACCTCCATTATGTGTGGATTCTAATTGAGTTATAAAAAGAATTAATCTTGTCCTTATTTTACTTACCAAGAGTAGATCTCCTAACCCAAGTAAATCCTTTTTATTTGTGACTAAGTTTTATTACTTTTATTGTTGTGACAAAATATTTACCTTACGTCAAAGAATTTTTCTTCATCAATTCTCTGTGGATCGACCTCAGACTCCCGAGAATTTATTACATGAAATAACCTGCACTTGGGTTTGCAACTTTTAATCTGCATCAAGTTTTTGGCACCGTTACGGGGGACTTGATTTGAAGAACAAATTTATGGTGTAAATATTTTGTATATATATATTTATATTTTTTTCCTGTGGATCCTGTATATATATATTTTTTCTATTCTTTTAATTTTTTTTTACTTTGTACATACTAACGTATTAATTTAGTGAGACAAACTCTCTCTTCCCCCTCTGTAATCTTTAATTATTAATTAAATAATTTTTCTTCTTCTCCTCTTTCTCACTGAAAAAAAAAAGAAAAAAATCAGTTTGCTGGTTCTCTAGTTTTTATTTTATGTTCTAATAATATCTCAATTTTGACTCTTCTCTTCTTCCTCCTTCGTCAGCTCTGGTAGGGCTCTGCCTCTATCCAGTTTTCATGTTTTAAATTTACTTTCTCATAGTTTATATTCGTATATTTTACTTTCTACACTTTGTTTTCTATAATTTACTTTCTCGTATTTTATATTATGCACTTTATTTTTAGTACTTTATTTTTTGTATTTTACTTTCGTATTGTATTTCTAACTTTCTAACTTACTAACCTACTAACCTTTTAATTTTCTTGCTTACTAACTTGCTAATTATCTAACTCTCTTACTAACTTTCTAATTTTCTAACATTTTAATTTACTCACTTCTAACATTTTAATTTACCTGCTTACTAATATTTTAATTTACCTACTTACTAACTTTTTAATTTATCTGCTTACTAACTTTTTAACTTATCTGCTTACTAACTTTTTAATTTATCTATTTATTGACTTATTTGGTGGTTGGTTTATACCACACCCTTGTTAATATTTATTTACTATGTGTTATTATATATTTGGTGGTTAGTTTATACCACACCCTTGTTAATATTTATTTGGTTGCTGGTTTATACCACATCCTTATTAATATTTAACGGCAGGTTTACCGCCTACTTGTGAATAATATTTTTGTTTTACCATGGTAGGTTTACCACCTACTTGTTAATATTTTTTTATGGAAGGTTGAGTTCTATATATATTTTTATTTTATTCTTCCTATTTCTTCTTCTCTTTTGTCATGTATAGTTAAACTCGTGTATTTCTAGGGTGAAGATGTAACTTGATTCAATCGACATGTATTAAGATTGAAATTTTAATTAATTTCTTTTTTATTCAATTTGAGTACTTATTATGATTCTTAATGCTTTTATGAATTGACCACTCATAAATTGATCTAGTGAGGTGTATGTAGAATCAGAAGATTTGCATATGACCTATACCATAAATAATAAGTGTCATGATTTATAATCATATAAGAATAGAAGTTATAAGTTTGTGGGAGAATTGTGGTATTTTCCATGAGAATTTATAGAGTAAAGGTCATGCATGTAAGAGTTAAAGTTTAAACCAAGGAATTGAGTTGTAATTAATTACTGGATTCACCCCATCAATTAAATGATTAGAAATTAATTAGAATGAAGGTCCCAAAGTTACTCTATTATCTATGATAGATTGTTAAATTAAGTGAAGTCAGATCCCTAGTGTTTTAATTTCATGTGTTTACATCCTTAATGTGTTTTGCATTCATGTGCTTTGTTTTTTTTTCCTCTTAATTTCGTGCATTTTAGTGTGTTTTTCCCTCTTAATCGTCAACTTTATTACTTTGACAATTCGGTGCACTTGTTGATTTTCTCAACAAATTTTTGCAAACCTAGGTTGATACGGTGGATTTTGATGCTTTAAGAATTCAACATCACAATAAAAGATAAGAAAGAAGCCAAAAATATTATTGCAAATCATTTGTCCATACCTACAATAGGCTTACCTTTTGATATCACACATATCAATGATTCTTTTCCAATGAATTTTTATTTTTTGTCAATTCTAAGCCTTAGTTTGCTAATATAATCAATTTTCTTCTTACATGAAAGATCTTGCCTCAATTATCCTGATCAAATCATTCGGAGATGTGTGCCCAACAGTGAGGTAGGTAATGTTATTAAATTTTGTCAATCAAAAGCATGTGGTGGTTACTTTTCTTCAAAGAAAATAGTTACGAAAATCTTGTAGTGTAAATTTTATTGGCCCACTATATTTAAAGACAACTATACATTTTGAAAAAATTGTGAAAATTGTCAAAAATAGGGGTCCATTTCTAAGCGAAACAAGATGCCTCTAAACCTTATCATTGTCATTGAAATTTTTTATTATTAAGGAATTAAAAAATGATGCATATGAAAATACAAAGATTTATAAAGTTAGATTAAAAACTTTTCATGACAAATCAATTTTGAGAAAAAAATTTGAAATTGATCAAAAAGTTCTACTTTATAATTCTCGTATTCACCTATTCACTGAAAAATTAAGATTTAGGTGGCGTGGCCCTTTTATTGTCAAACATGTGTATCATTTTGGGGCCATAGACATTGAGAATCCTTAGAATGATAGTGTATTTAAGGTCAATGGATAAAGACTCAAAACAATTTCTGGAAAACCAAGTTATTGAGTTCTTTGTGACCTCGGTTAAGTGGCGGATAATGGTACTCCGTGGCTCTCAAGTTTGTTTATTTTTCAGTTTCATATAATAACTAATTCCTTCTCCTTTAAAATGGATGTCATTCTCTCAAATCTAAGAAAACATTTCCCTTCTCTTCCTGAAAATGCTTTAACAAAAATCTACAAAGTTAGGTGTGAAAGACTGAGACTGTTAATGCACATGGGCATCCCAGAAGATATACACTGGATAATCGAAGCAAAAGTTCATTTAGTTGGTGAATCTTCAGATTCATTTGTCCTATAGATGCCGGGTCTCGGTAAAAGTTCTTATTCTAAAAAAAAGAGCAAAAGGAATACAAGTTTGTCACAAGTGTGATGGAATTGTAACAAGCGATATCGTTCTTTAGGGATAGTTTTCGTAAATAAAGAAGATAAAATATTCTTCATTAAGAATGGACTGAGTAAGGAGTCATTAGATGATATTTTATTGACTCTTAAGACGCGTTCTTGTGGGGAGTTGTGCATCGTGAACTTATTAATTTGTGGATTGGGAATCTAACTCAAAAAGATCATGTTTGCCAATTTATAAGAAAATTAGATGGGAAGCTTATCCTCGACTCATAGAAGGCGTTTAAGCCGTTACTGGACGTAAAATCGAGAGGAAGATGTGAGCCACAATCATAACAACATATATATATATATATATATATATATATATATATATATATATATATATATATATATATATATATATATATATATATATTATCTTGTACATCTTCAAAAAAAAATAAATAAAAAAAAAGAGGGCGAAACTTCGGTTGTACTTGGTCTTTAATTAGATTAGGAGCCCTGCTGCGGTGGTAGACCCGTCATTGACTCGGGTAGACCTTTGTATGCTGGTCTGAAGATAAGGTTAGTGTGTCATACTCTGTAGAGAGCCGCACAAGCATTCCTAGGTTTTAATCGTAGGCTCTGCTTGCTGATGGATAGATAGAAGCGTCCCGTGTTTACATTCTCGTGTGACAATGCCTCTGAGCTCAATTCTTGGTATTGATTTTTTGGGTTCCTGAGCGTAGCTCCACTGGCTGTGGTCACTAGTCATCGTATTCAGATTTTCTCTCTTTAACTAGAGGGGCGATGCATAGGATGGGATATCCCACAAGTGGGAGGAGTGCCTTAAGTCTAAAATTCCTTAAGGGAATTCGATGTCTCTTTCAAGGGGCGGTAAGATTGTGAAGGCTACTGCACTCATGACGCGCAATATAAAGATACGTCATGAAAACTGTACATAAATGTATGCCATCATTTGTTATTATAATTTTATCTTTGTATGATTTTGTTGTATTTTAGTTTTGGATAGATGATCTTTTGGGCGGGGTCCTTCAGGGGTTTCTAGACTTCTTTACCCTGATAGGTTTCTTGAAGTCTAAAAAAAAAATAAAAAATAAAAAATAAAAAAAATAAAAAAAAAGTTTTTTAATTTCAAACTTTTCTGACATCAGCTAACCTACCCATGTAGGCGCTATCATTACCTTTTTCTATTCTCTTCCCTATTTAAACACTTCATTTTCTTTACTTTCCTCTAACTCATAATCATTCAGGGGGAGTATGAGTGTAGAAATAGATGGAGCTTCTTCTTCTGTTCGTAAATTTATAAATATCTGTGTATTTTATGGGTCAAGTTATGGGAAATGTTTAGAGTATGTAAATGTAGCAAGCACTCTTAGTCGAACACTTGCTGCGAGGAAAATTCATGTAGTATATGGGGGAGGTAGTATTGGGTTAATGGGGGTTGTATCACTCTTTGCACATGTAGGAGGTAGTCAGGTTTTAGGTATCATTCTTGAACCTTTAATTCGAAAGAACATAATTGGAAAGACAATTGGGGAGGAGTTTCAAGTATCATTTATGCATGGACGAATGAGGACAATGCTTGAAAACTCTGATGCATTCATAGCCTTACCAGGTGGTTTTGATACTTTGGAAGAAGTTTTTCAAATTATCTCTTGGGCTCAACTGAACTTCCACCATAAACTCATAGGTTTGTTGAATGTTAATAATTTCTTTAATCTTTTGTTATTTTTTCTTGACCGTGCTGTGGAACAAAAATTTATCACACATTCGGCAAGACGACTTCTTATTTCTGCTTCCACTGTTGATGAGTTGATTGATAAATTAGAAGCTTTTGTTTATGAACCTAATCCAGTAACAGCTCAGATAGATTGGTCAGAAGGAAGTGGTGAGGGAAGCAATATGAAAAGCAAGCCAGATTAGACACTCCAACTATTTAAATAATTACAAGCTTTGATTTTATTTATCATACTTTGTTTCTGTTTAAATTTGTGTAAAGTTTTTCTTTTCAGTAATTGCAGCAATAGGTAATATCTTCTATCCTTTACCTATCTATGTTTTGACATTGATGATAATGTTGTGATCTAGTTGGGGGGAAGGATGGTTGTGCTCAAAGAAAAACCCAAAAAAGAAAAAATTAGGAAGTGTGTTTATTAATATATTTGTCATGTTTATATGTTTGTCAATAATTTACTAATAGCTAAACCAATTTAGGATGGCAGAGTAAGGAGTAAATTTTGCTCTAGAGGTAATTTTACTCTTGAGACGCATTTTAGTTAGTGTAGATAACTTTGTTGTGTGGAAATAGCAATTTAAATTCAGGAAAATTTGCATGATTGAGTAAATTGTCTTCTTTCTTAAAAATCACATGCTTGGTTATAGATGTTGAATTACTAGATCGAGAATGATAGAATTATGCCTTGTGAGATTTTGAGCCTATTGATGAATGGATTGAACATTTGTACCATTTTCTTCTTTCTTGTGTGATTTTCACTCATGGAATTGTTACTCTAGAACTTGCTTTGATTCTTTTTGAGATTACATTTTCATATGCATACATAAAAATGATTAAGGCATTTTTCTTGAAATAGTTACTTTAACCAAATAGCTCAAAATGATTGGTGCATAAATAGGCAACCTGGCTCAGCAGCATATTGTCTCAATATGATATCAAGCACTCTTATAACTTCTTAGAAATTCTCTGATTCTTGTCAATGTAAGGCATTGAAAATGACCTATTTCCCCTTGCTTAACCCCTTTGAGGTTATTTGACCACTCTTTGTTTCGAACTCATTATGTGTCTTAAATGAAAAATCATGTTCTTACCCGGCCTTAGGGAATAAGAGAACATTAGCTTTGTCATTGGATGAGTTCTTGAACAAGTGTGGGGGTGTGTGTGCAGAATGGTTCAAAAAAAATGTTTAATTAAAAAAATGTATATATTATGTTCATCTTGTAAAAGAAAATTCAAAAAAAATGTATAAAGAAGGGCCAACAAGGCAATAAAGGAAAGGAAAAGAATATGTAAAGGGAATTTTTATTAGGTGGAGTTGGGATAAACTTTCATGCTTATTAATTGAACTTAGCTCTCACGTTCTTTTATTCTCTTTGGTATTTAACTTGTCATATCCATATTACCTCCTCCTTTACCTTGACCCAATTACAACCTTAAATAAAGTTCTCATGATTTGTGTGTACATGTGTTTTGAGTAGTGGAGAAGTAGAAGATAAGCAAGCTTATGGTAGTACAATTTCTCATGGGCTGAATTGAGTGAAATACCTACATTTTAAGCACTTGAGGGATTGAGAGAGAATCTTGTGAAGATCTATCATTCTTGACTCATGCTTTTCAATTGAAGTTTCCTTATTTGTTGGTTTGAGATGTGAAGAAATATTACCTCATAAATGTTTTGATCCCTTAAATCTATGGTTGCTCTTCATTCTTAAATATTATTAGAAATTAAGTATTTTAGAGTGATTAGCTTTTGAGTCTGTGTTATTTTTTCCCTAGTTTTGGTCTTGTGTGTTTTGACCAAGAGTGTAAAAAGCTAAGTGTAGGAAAATTTGATAATCACATATTTTATACATTAATAAACCCTTATTTTTAGTCATTTACACTCTCCATGTACTTAATTGATTGAGTTTGGCTCTGATTTGTAAGTTTGGACTCAAATTGGACTTAATTGATTTTTTTAACATGATTTACGTCTTACATTATTTTTGTATTTTCGCCATATCTTTAGTTCTAAATGTCTAACAATTATGTATTTTACCTTATTGGAAAGATAAGAGAGAGTTCTATAATTTTTATGAAGAGCTCTAGGTCAAAGTTGGACATCTAGTAGAACTAATTGTGCTTGGAAGTCAGAATACGAGTTTTGTGATTGGAACCTGAATAGTGTGCAATAATTAGAGCATAACTCGGGCTTTAAGACCTACAACTTTCATGAAGAATACAAGACTCAATTAGGACTTCTTAGAGGTCATATTGGGCTTACAAGTTAGAATAGAGGAGCTGTAGCTGGGTCTGAGCAGTGTGCAGTAATCATACCATATGTTGAGTTATAGGAATGATTTTGGACTAAAACTAACGGCATTTGAAATCTAAGACAAAAGCCTACAACTTTCATGAAGACTATTTTTCAATTTTCTGATGTATTCAATGACTTCAGAACTGAATGATTTTGGAGACAAAGAATTTCCATAATTTTTCACTCATCAAAAGTCATTTGACATTTTTCACTCATTTTCCATTCATCCACTCACTCATGAATCAGCCCCCTTGTTATTTTGTATCCTTAATCCTCTATAAAAAGGAGCTTTGGCATATTATTTAAGAATATTGGTCTTAGAGATCAAGATCATGCTACTGTGTTGTTTGTTTATGTAGTTTTCTGTTGTTCTAAATTGAAGTTATGTTCTTCTTTTTCTCTCTTCTTTTCTTCTTGTCTATGAGTAATTAATTTTCATTTTATTTAGGTGAAAGGGTGAAGCTCTTAGTAATGAAATAAGGTTAGATTAATCTCTTTCTTGTGCTTAAATGATATATTATCAAGTAGCCATTATATATATTGTATTTTGTTTCCAATTAATTTAGAAACCCTCCTTATAAAGTGAAGATCTTGATTTGTTGTAGACAAGATATTGGCACAATGAATGCTTGAGCTAATTTATAGGTGGTGGTGGTAATAGATGATTAAATAAATCATAATATAAATACGTATATAATCTTAAATGAACTTTGAATGTTGTATTTTTTGATTAAAACCTCTTTTATGTCTGGATTCTAATTGAGTTATAAAAAGAATTAATCTTGCCCTTATTTTACTTACCAAGAGTGGATCTCCTAACCTAAGTAAATCCTTTTTATTTGTGACCAAGTTTTATCACTTTTATTGTTGTGACAAAATATTTAGCTTACGTCAAAGAATTTTTCTTCATCAATTTCCCGTGGATCGACCTCGGACTCTTGAGAATTTATTACTTGAAATAACTTGCACTTGGATTTGTAACTTTTAATCTGCATCAGATGGCATTTTGAATGTCTTCCCTTAATCCTTCTTCAAACTTAACACATTTTCATGACTCATATAGGTTAAGCCTGATGCAAGATAAGAACTTAGACAATTCGTTGAATTTGACCACGTACTGGCCAACAAACATGTCCGCTTGTTCTAACTTGAGAAATTCCATCTCCTTTACATTTCAAAGATTTTGTGGAAAGAACTTTCTTAGAAATGAATTCCTAAAGATCTCCCGCGTAACAAGAGTCCTTGACACCTCAAGATCTCTCTTGGTGTCCACCCACCAATCCTCTACCTCACCTTCTAGTATGTACAAAGCAAAGAGCACCTTTTGCTCGTCTGAGCAAGCCATGACAGTGAAAATCTTCTCTATCTCTTTGAGCCAACCCTTAGCTCTGACTGGGTTGTACTGCCCTTTGAAGGAAGACAACTTAGATTTCCTAAACTCTGAGAGGTCTTGGAAAGTCTGATTCTTCCCAACTACCTCTTGGTTTGGTTGCCCCTGGTGGTGTGGTGGTGGTGTAGGTAGTTGATGTTGAGTTGTACTCATTCTCTCAAACATTCTTGTTGTCGCAGCTGCTTGCTCTCTGATAGCTTCAGTTGTTGTGGTTGTTTGCTCTCGCATAGCAGTGGCACTAGCAGCTATGTGGTCCCTCTTTACCTCAGCCATTGCCATAAAGGCTCTAACCATGTTAAGGCCTTCATTACCAGAGTTTCTACTACCCCGGGGTCGCCCTCGTGATGCCATCATTTCCTGTAAACACAGAACAATACATATTGAGGTAGCTAATCCAATATCATGTAAATGTTCAATAGTAGCTTAAATAATCATACCAAAGGCAAGTCATACAATTCAATTAAACATCTCACATAAGAGACAAAGAAATGCACAACACAAAGAGGAACTCCTAAACATGCCTGAGCATAGTCAGTCCACACCCTGACTCAATAAGATGAACAACTCTAATACCATAAAGTAACACCCTAATACAAATTATCATAAAATAAGCAGTATATTTTAGGACAAAATATATTAAGCATGTCATTTTCTAAAATGCATAAAAGATAAATCCATAATAATCTGTATAGTCATTATAGAGAGCCACGAAGATGAAAAAGATCATATATATATACATCACTAGCAAATAATCCATACTATAATGCATAAACTTTTATAAACTATTCAGCAAAGTAAATAAATACAAGCCGATGCAAAAAAAAATAAAGTAACTAAACTAAGCCTTCTGCTTCTTCTTTTTCTTATCCTTTCCCTTTGGAGGGACTTCAGCTAGATTTACATCGAACACACAACGGTGAGAAATCATAATTTCTCAGTATACGCATACCAAGACCAACAGTTAATCATTTACAACAAATAAATCAACTATAAATGTACATACACACGATGAAACCAATTATACGATAATCAAGAATATCAAAGAATCACCCATATAATCCTAAGATACTATCGAACAAACAACCAATCCTTCAAGCAATTAAGCAAGACAACTGCCCATACAATTGTCAAAAATGCAATGCTTTATGTTATAAGGTATGATTATGCTCAAATAATATCTTAATATTATGATTATGCAATGCCAATGTAGGTTTCAAATTCTGAAAACACAAGTTACTTGCTTATTTCCCAGAAACCTCAGTTTCTTGTTTATACAAAGCAGGATAAGCCTAAAATCCTAAACCCACTTGGTAATAGGTAGATACTTTTCCTTCACTAATGTAAGAGTACTACTTCCATCCCTATACCAGTAACCCTAACCATACTAGCATAAATGCAAGGAAAATGCAGATCCAACACCTCATTCTCAGGTCATATAGTTGTGCACACCATCTCAGGTCACAATACATAGGAAACTAGCAAATGCTAAGTTTGAAAACCAAATATCCAAGCCACATTTAAAACACCAGTCTATAGGAATCTTAGCCACACTTATCCAACAAAGTAGTAAAATTCACATTACTAGCTAAACAATATCTAGAACATCACACAATCACCTCACAAGTGATTTAGAAATTAACCTCATGTTGAACAAGGTTCTAAACACTAACCTATGCATTCTGTCACACTTTGAATGTCTAAGAATTTCCCAAACTTTTCACATATGCAAGTTGATAATTCTCTCCAAGAAATATCCCTAAAAGTGTCTCTTTACACCCTAAAAGACTTGCACAAATGATCCCATCAAGTAGAGAATTTAATTAGCATCACAATGCTAAAAACATGATTCTGCCCTGTCTTGGCAATTGAGTGCGTATAGCATGAGCGCTTGAGCACGCGAACAACATAATCACGCATAATTCTGGGTGATGGGCGCTTGAGCGCACAAAGACTGAGTGCCTGAGTGTTGAACGACCAGAGGCAAATCTGCAAAATTTTGCATATTTGTGCACTGTTCCATTGGTGCCAAATATGAAATTTGATCACTTCAAATTGGTTTCTAGGTATTTTAAGTTCGTAATAAGTTCACTAACATGAAGGAATCATAAAACACCAATTCATTTCATCAATTTTGGATCCATAAACTAAACTCATCCAAACCCCAAAATCTGCACTTTGAGCATTTTAGGTCCAAATGGAGAGTTTTCAATTTCTAATCCAAACTCTTAACATGAACAACTCATAAACAACACTTAAAACTTATCCAAGCAAGAAAATCACTCAAAACACCTCAAGATCTCATTTTGGCATATTAAACCTTAAACAAGCTAAACATGGAAATGAGTAAGAAGTGAGACTTTGAGGTCAAGAACCCTTACCTTGTGAAGCAAAGCTACTGCAGATGATCACAAGTCCTCAAACTTGCCTTTCCCTTTTGATCTCATCTTCTTTCTTTCCTCTTCTCCCTCTTGTTTCCCCTCCTTTTCTCCTTTCTCTTTTGCTGCCACTGGTTCTGTTTTTCCACCCGTGAAGAGTGAGTGAGAAACAAGTGAAAAGTTTGAAATAACAAGAAAGAAAAGTTCACAATTGAGATTGCAACCGTGGAGAGCTAAAGGCCTTAAGTTATAACACTGATACTTCTTGATCTTCTAAAAACACTTAGATTTAGCTAAATCAAGTTTTGCAAGTTCTAACAACTTTAAAATAAATACTAAGATTCATTAAAAAAAAGTCATTTCACTAGTATCATAATTTTTCATATCTGTGACTAGTCATTCTAGTGTTAAAATACATAACCAATATGCCTAAAAATACTAAACTGACTCCGATTATTCTCAAACTTTAACCACATCACAGAAAATATATTTGTGACTTAGAAATAAATTACCCACATATATTTCCATTAGCTAAGCCATTTATGCTAATATCTGGGTTATTTTAAGCAATTTTTCACTTTTCGATTTGCAGCAAAGTGCCTAACATGTTGAAGAGGATGTTACATTGAGCAACCCAAGCACATTGATATAGAGTTCTTCGTAAACGATGGAGGATTTAAGTTTCTAGATCACCTGGACCACCAAGGCATACTCAAGTTATGCAGCTACAAGGACACTATCTTCTTGGACCTCGTGAAGATGTTTTACTGCAACCTAAGGTTGGATATGGTCTCAACATCATCTCAGAAGTCAAGGATCATCAAATTATGATCACTCTGGAAGATTAGATGGAGTTCTTTGGTTTGAGAGCTACTGGCACTGCTATTGAGGAAGATAGCAGGCCACATGTGAAGGAGTACAAGAAGGAAGATGCCATGCCACTGATTATGAAACCTAGTACGCAGTGGCCTAAAGTTAGGTTGAAGAGTTACACGCTCAAAAGTCAGGATAGGCTGCTCTATTACACGTACGCGCACATTCTTGCCCCACACGGAGGCAACTACACCTATCTGACCGAGGATGATATTTTCATGGTTTAGGTGCTGCAAAAGAATTAGAGGATCAACTAGCCTAACTTCATTGGGAAGCATATGATGAAGGCAAAAAGCAAGGAAAATTTTTGACTTGCCTTATGTTATGCTAATTTATGCTTTTCTCAAGAAATACTCGCTTGTCAGGGACATTGAGCGACCGGTAAAGCCGAATCACTTCAACATCTTTGGATCTTACACCTCGAAGAAACTAAAGATGATCCTAGATGATGAAGGCTGCTGGGTGTATCCCGATGAGTTGGAAGAAGCTAGAGCTGCTGAAGAAGCTGAAGGTGCTCTTGTTGAAGACGCTCCTACTGAAGGTGCCCTTGCTGCTGGTCCAGTTACCTTGGATCAAATAATGGCAACCTTGCTTGACAACCGTGCTTACATGGAGAACACCTATTCTGTCATGCTTGATAGAATAGAAGCTATTAAACGAGAGTTGGTAGTATTGCGCGCTATGCAACTAGACCAAGCACCTAACTCCCCTTCTCTACCACCATATGCATACTTTTAGGATTCATAGTTCATAGGATCCTTGCCTTTGTTTCTTTACTTGTATTGGCTGTTCTTTAATGCAAATGTAAATATAATTGGCCAAATTGTGAATGAACGACAAATGAATCTTTGCTTGCATTGTTGTGTTCAATTTAATCTTATTTTTGTTTAGGCTTGTCTTTATGAGATAAATTTACTGCCTTCAATAAAAATGGTATGTTGAACTTAATTGGATATCATTTGCTTATACGTTGGCTTTCACTTGCTCCATCTTTTTTATCATGACAAAAGAGGGAGAAGATGCTAAAGAGATCTCATTTTTTTAGAATGTTTTTGAGAAAAGACAAGAAAATATAAATCGGATCATGGGATTCCAAAAGTAAGTGGAAGTTGCGCAAACCTCTAAATTAAATTCACCTCTTACTAAAAAAAGGGAGAGTAAGTCTCTCTAATGACCTTGTGAATTCCAATTTATGAAACTAACTGTTTTCTCAATGATTTTTTGTCATCATCAAAAATGGAGAGAATGTAATTAGCTATTGACCTATGAAGACTTTGTTTTGATGATAACAAACATAAATATGTTACAAATCAAGTCCAAGACCTTCAAGAATAATTTTAGGACTTAGATCATTATGTAAAGGTATAAAGTTGTTCACACTAATGCTTTACAAAATGTTTTTCAAAGAAACCAAATAGCACATATGTTTTCAAGGCTTCAAAATGATTTTTGGTTTCCAAAGAAACTATCATTAAGTGCCCAAAAGCTTATAAGATTATTTGAAATCAATTAGCAATGTTAAAAGTTATATGAAATGATTTTCAAATGGCTTATTCAAATAAGGGTTTCTTTATTTGAATAACCAAAGTCAGAGAAGCCAAGAAATCCATCTGGTTAAGCTTTATTCGAATAAAGCCTTGCTTTATTTAAATAAGGGTTCAAAATAAGCTTGGGCGCGCATAGGCTATTCAAATAACCAAGCTGTTATTCAAATAACATGTTTTCCAGAAACCAGATTTTAAATGGTTTATTCGAATAACATATCTGTTATTCGAATAACAAGTTTTCTAGAAAATAGGTTTTAAAAAGGTTGTTCGAATAACGTAAGTATTATTCGAATAACACGTTCCAAAGGCAAAATTATCGTTGTGCTATTTGAAGCTTTATTCGAATAACAAAGATGTTATTTGAATAAGAGCTTATACTAGAAATAGAATTAACGGCTAGTTATGAAGCATTTAATGCTCCAACCAACCACCCAACGGCTCTAATCTTTAATGGGCTATGAATACAAGTTGTTGGGCATTTATGGAGGTTAAAAAATCAATCTGAAAACCATGTTTGAACATTAATATAAGCTTTCACAGTCTTTTCATCATATACTCTGTTTTGAGCTTTAAAGTACGAATCCATATACCCATTGAGTTTCAAGTTGTATTATCCACTCTTGAGAGAGTTTTCATTTCATCTACATTTTGATTAATCTATAAAAGAAGGTGGGGTATCCCTCAAAGTTGTAAAAGTTGAGGTATCCCTTAAAATTGAGGCCCAAGCACAAAGGATGAGGTATCCTAAGGTGTGATGAGTGTTCTATTGTGTAAATGTTGCAAGCACCTATTGAAAGTTGAAGATATGGTGAAAAATCTTGAGTGAATGCTTGAGGAATGGATGTAGGCCATAAGTGGATTGGTGGCTGAACCAGGATAAACCTTGTGTTTGATTGTCTAAACTCAACTCCTTTACATTTGTGTATTTATTTTACATGCTTACTTGAACACTCTTTGTTTTGGTTTATTCATTTGTGAGTGAAAGTATTCAATCTTCTCTATCCATTCATCTCTATCAATCAATAGCTTCAATAAAAATTGGTAATCAAGTGTTTTATGAAAGATTTACGAAAATATTTTACAAATTCAATTCACCCCCTCTTGAGTATTGAGGCCACTTAGTAACATTTTTTTTTATTAATTTGTGCTTCAACAAACTAAACCCATTCTAGAAACTCACACCACCTTTGATGAAAACTCCAAAGTCTTGAATTCAGTTCAAAACGAAAAAGTGTTGAGGATCAAGTAAAGATTACTGCCACTGAAGATGATGCTTTCCTTCAGAAGTCAATAAAATAAGAAAAAATTGCTTAACTTCAAGCCACACCTTCTTTTAGAACCATTACTCGCTACTTTGCTTTGCATCCGGACTATTGGCAAGAAAAGAAACTTGGATATGTTGAAGATCATTTGAATGCCTTAGCCAGTGAAGTCCAGCAGATGCGAACTGAAATTCAGATTAGGCTGGCTGAAGTAAATTCTACACTTACTATCCTCCTGTAGAAGTTTGCTCGCTTTGAAGATTGGTGGGTCTAGAAATTTAAAGATGTTGTACTTCCAAAAGACCTACAGAAAAAAGGATAAACCCTTATGATCTTCATCATTTCTGAGCACTCCATGATGACATATTTTCCTGCCCCATCTTTTTACTGATGCCAACAGGGGGAGAAAAATATTGAGATCTTAATGCATAAGTTAAGGGGGAGCATTTTTAACTTTTAAGACTCATTCTGCATTCATACTCATCTTTTGTACTATACTAAACATTTTATACGATAAATGTATGAATGTTAACATTGAAATCATAATGTTTCTAATCTTATTCTTATCCTTATGATATCTGATACTTATATAATACTTGACTTTATGATCTGATTCTTTAATTCACAATTCTTTAAATTCTTGATTATGCTTTAAAAGATATAAATCTAGTTTGTTATAATTAAAAATGGGGAGATTGTAGTTCCAAAGTCCTTCAGAAGCAAGTAAACTTGCTGAAGTTCTTTAGAACTTCATGAGTTTTGATGATTAACTAACTTAAACTTGGAATCTTCTGATTAGTAATATTTCATTTAAGTGTATCAAAGCACAATTAAGAAGACTCACTCCAAGAAAACTCAGAATTTGCGAAGGATCAATCTACCGCAAACAGGCTAAAATCCACCGTAAATTCATAATTTGCAGTGAATTTGCAACGGATTCGTGACCGACTCAAAAACCTTGGTCACAAAATAACTTGCGGCATATTTCATTTCTATCACAAATTTACGATGACAATATCTGCCGCAAAGCAGCCAAAAATTTCTCCAGCGATACGCCGACTTCTGTTATTGGAGTTGTGTTGTTGCGGCGGATTTATTTGCCATTGATTTTGCATAAATTTGAGGCGAAAAAATTTGTCACAAATTTCAAGAGGACAAAAAAAACTTTGATTACTGCTTTAATGTTCAAAAAATCTTCAATTGCGATACAAATAGTTTTGACATATTTAAATTTTCCCGTCAATGCATCTAACTAATTCATAAAACAAATCATAACGAAATATATTACTTAAAATTTCTCTAAATACAACTTATCCATAGAAAGTTAAAACTAAAATTAAGTCTACAACAAAGTTAAGAGATATCCACAACTTGGTTCATGGAAAAGTTCAAAAGAAATATAACAATTCAAACAATACTCAAACATCAATTTCAATCCATATCCTCATCATCATTATCATCCTCATCATCACCGTCATCTTCAATATCGTCATTGTCTTCTTCTAATAGTGGTTGTTGCTTGCCTAACTTAGTGCCAGTAGATTTTAAATATGTTTTCAACAAATTACCCATTCATTTTTCCTGCTGACACTAGTATCATTGAAATCTTATTTCCCACTCAAAATCAATAGGTCGTCTCTCTTACATCATTAACTATTGAATCTCTTGTTGAACTCGATCTTGAATATCCTGTTGAACCCGATCTTGAATTCGATCCTCCATCTCATTTTGCAACTGCTCCTTAACCTAATTAATATATATAAACACAAATTCATCAATTCATTCCATAACCCATCTCCAAACCCACAAAACCTACAACAAATTTTTCTTTTATGGGATAAAATTAATTAACCAAAAATACAAAAATTAAAAGACTGACTATATCCTACAAGTTAACTAATCAAAAGATGAAAATTAATTAACCAAAAATGTTGCAGCTACTACTTAACTTGATTAATAACCTGCTCAGGAAGTTGACTCGATTCAGACCTTGAGGAGGATGACTCTCCACGCTTATAGATAGAGGTTTGAGAACCAAGGCTATAAACCCGACCATTCTTTATCCCGCCAACAGTTTTAATCCAAAGCTCTTGACTGGTCATTTGTGTACCAGATGCCTCTTCTTTATTTGAGCACTGAGAAGATTGTTTAGCCTCCTTAGCTTTGAAATATTCCTAAAAAAGGAAATAAAAAGTATGTTATAATATTGTTATAAAATGAGTTAATATTAAATTTTATAAATTCAAAAGAAATACTTACATATGCATTCTTAGATTTTGTAGAAACTTATTCATGATTTACTTTCTTCAAATGGACGTGACGAAAGATCTCATCAACTATGGGCTCTCTACCCCAAGCCTTAGCTTGTAATAATGAGAAAATAAGTTAATGACAAAGTAATAAAACATATTACTAAACAATTGATGATGACAGTTACTAATTTTTGCCCATGGGTTCCTGTAGAAATGCAACCACCAGTGTGCAAGCATCCACCAGTGTCAAAAGCATGATTCCTTTTTGGTTGTTGATAGAATAATACTAATATTAGTATACTTGGTATTATTAGATAGAATAATACTAAATAATTGAAATACTGTATATTTGATAATGACAATATCCTTGTGAGAACCATCTTTATTTACTACTTATATGATATGTGCACTTGCAAAATTGGCATCAACTTTTTTTCTTAATTATACATTACAAAAGTTTACAATATTGGCAGCAACACATTTATAGCAAATAGGTTGTTGCTGCTTTTAAGCATCATTTTGCAGCACCCTATTCACTGATATTAAGGTGCTAATATAATTTGATGGGTTTTTAACAGCAATATGGGCCTTGCTTCTAAAAAGTGTAAAAGTGGCTACAATATCCTAAAACTAAACGCGCCAACATCTCCCTCTTTTTTTTTAAAAACTTTCGCTAATGTGGACCAAGATGAATCACCCGCTTGCACGGCCTTTTTGGTTATATCTGCTAGCTCCCTCACCTTCTCCCTTGCTTCTCTCCCTTTCTGTCCTTCCATCAACTCCCTCACCATCTTCCTCAGTCCTTCCCATTTCACAAACCCTTTCACAGAACCATTGCACATCTCCACCTTCAACCAACAGCAACACGGGCCTTGTTTCTAAAAAGTGTAAAAATGGCTACAATATCCTAAAACTAAATGCACCAACATCTCCCTCCTTTTTTTTTTAACTTTCGCTCCAAAAACAAGAAAGAAGCCATACAATATAATCAATTGCAGAAAGGAAAATACCTAATTTCTTTGTCAATGAAAATTCCCAATTTCTGCGAAGACCACCATAAGTTAGTACAATCCTTTCATCGGGCTTCCAACACTGCAAAGTTTATTGTCTCTAACGTGTGGTTAGGTCCATTGTCCCCAGACATTGAAGATTTGCTGGTGGGTTTGGTGAGAATCTGAAGTGGTCAGGCTTCTAACATCGCAAAGTCCGTTGTCTCAAGCGTGTGGTCAGGTCCATCGTCCCCAGACATTGAAGATTTATTGGTGGGTTTGGTGAGAATCTGAAGTAGTTGGGCTTCCAACATCGCAAAGTCCATTGTCTCCGGCGTATGGTCAGGTCCATCGTCCCCAGACATTGAAGATTTGCTAGTGGGTTTAGTGAGAATCTGAAGTGGTGTCGTCATCATTTTAGGTGAGCTTTCTTTCTGTTGCAACTCTAATGGCGTGCTCTTTCTCTTTCTCTCTCTGTATGTCGAGTATTTCCTTCTACTGAATGGATTTTGCAACTCTAATAGATGCTGCATTGTTGGAAATCCTCCTTGTTTGCAAACAACATGAGATCAATGTTGCGTCTGATTAAGGGATTTGGTGAATATGGTATATGATATTCCTAGAAAATCTGTCAATAACTTAATAAATGGTGAATTAACTGAGAAAACAGGCAACTTAGACTTAGAAACTTTAGATACCAACTTCTATGACTGATGCTGAGATTAAGAAGTGATTGATGCAGAGATTAAGAAAAGTCTAATGCATGATTGTTGTGTTGTTTGAAGTTTCTCTCAAGTTAATCACAAACCTGTGTTGCGAATGATGTAATTTTCTAACTTTTTATTGTTATTTCTCTATGTCCCTAACTTAGCTTTTGTATTATCTTTACATCTTTTGTGGTGTATTTCTTTGAATTTGTTTTCTATTTGCAAGAATTGAGAAAAATTCCTCTACAATGTAAACATTCTTGTGGTGGCCCAATGCATGAGAGGGGACTCCTTAGGTAGTGTCTTGGGGAGGAGCTTACAGCACTCCATTTTCTTCTGTTACTAGTTCTTCACCTCTAATTCTCTCAAATCTCATCAATGAAGATTGCTTCCTTCTTCACCAGGGCTTTTTTTTTAATATCAATGAAAATTCATAGCTCATTAATGAAGGTTGTTACCATTTTTTTTAAATCCATCTGCTATTTCTATTTTTGTCTTTTTGTTCCCTACTCTTGTTCTTGTATCTTGTGCATCAATGTAGGAATATTCATCTATATATAAGTTTTAGTCCTATCAATTGGATTAGGGTTACTGCATACATCCTCAGCAATAATCTTTTTCACTTTTTACCTAAAATGTTTCATTAGTTACTGTTATTTGATATGGTTAAATATTGTGTAGGCCAATGCCAAGGCGAAGTTTGATGAAACTGTTGAAGCATATGTAAGATTGGGTATTGATCCAAAGTGAATAGAACTGGTATATGTTAATATATTTTAGTTTTTCTTTTCTTTTCCTTTCCCCTTTTTGCATGTGTTTGTTTGTGTGTGTATGTTTGAGTGATTCTTTGAATAATGTATAAATTTTAAATTTGACATATTGACTTAAGCTTGGTAGGTTTGATGTGTTCAACAAGTTGTATACTATCGGTGGTACTCTCAAAACTTGGGATACATATTCTCTTTGAAGATTAATACCCACTAGTTCTTTTTCTACTTACTAAACAAATAGGTTTCCATCTATATAACTGCCATGTGATAGAAAATTTTGCCTTATCTACAAGGACTCTGGATGTAGTAATTAACAATTGCATCATGCATGAATATATATATATATATATATATATATATATATATATATATATATGAGGGAGGATCAACTTACACTAATGTAAGTCTTTTTTTTCTTACACTTATTTTCAATCATTAGATTTATTTTCATCTAATGGTTATCTTTAATAAAATAATCTCAACCATTAGATAAAAGTAGAATTAACGGTTAAAAATAGGTGTAAAAGAAAAAGACTTGCAATCGGTGTAAGTCGATCCTCCTCTATATATATATATATATATATATATATATATATATATATATATATATATATATATATATATTATAATTAAGGAAGTGTTTCATGATTCTTCAAGGAAAGAATAGGTAGGGGTCATTCAACTATAATTGTTGAAGTTTAATCAGACAGCAAGAGTGTCGTATAGTGAAGCTAAAAATATAAGTCATTCAACTAACCTTTTATTATTCCTTCATGTTTCATACAAATTCTTCCAATTGCCCTTCATAACTCAGGCAATCTATGCGTGGAGACACTCATACATAACGCACACTAGTATTCTTACTTTGGGGGCTGAATGTGAATGTGAGTAGTATTATCATTTCCTAAAGGATAAGATTGTGTATTACTATATTTTATAAGCAAGGCATAACACATATAATAGGTTCATCTCAAAGAGAATGTAACAAGGAAATTGAGTTGGGTAATTAATTAACTATAATACTTTTAGTTTGGACTTGGGAAGTTGAAGAAAAAAAAATTACTAAAAGCTTTAACATTTTGATTTAAGAAGAAAAGTTTTGAAAAAAAAATAAGGAAGAGATCTAATGAGAGTAGAAGAAAGTGGTCCTGAATGTTACAAATGAGCTTCCATGCTATTTAGTGAACAGAGAGATGATAAGTAAAGCTTAGATTATAGTGAAAATGTAAGCCAATGCTAGTAATCTTTGTAGCATAGAATTTAATTCTCGATCATGCCTTAGCAATATAATAGGCTTGATTCTAATCAATATGATAGACTTGATTCTAATCAATCTTTAATTCACCTGATTCTAATCAATATCATAAACTTGATTCTAATCAATCTTTAATTCATACTATTCTTTAGAGTTTAGACTACTGTTCTCACACTGGCCAAGGCCAACACACTCTTTGGCTGCTTTCGCCATTGCTGAGGTCAATTAGTGAACAACATGTATGTCATTAAATGTCCCATGATACTATTGATAGATAATTGTAGAGCCCTCCCCTCCTCCTCATATTCCTCCAAAATCCCCTATTCCCCCTTAACTGGCTTTGTGCTATAGATAGAATTACATCAGTTCCTCCTCAGGCATAATATATTCAACAACTATGCATATTAAGTTTTTTAAAACACTTGTTTCTCTAACATTATCTATATAATATAGACCAATTATTAATAGTATACATGATGAATTACTAACTAATATAAAGAAACAGTGAATTAAGAAAATAATTGATAAAATATTGAGAACTCAAATTATCCCACACCTGACTAGTGAAGAAGAAAATCCCAGTCCAGAGTTGCAGATGGCTCATAGTTGGCTTAATCGACTAGAGAGCGCACACCAATGGAAAATGTTGGGTGCATATTGGGACTGGTTGCTTCTTGTCATGCAGTTATCCTATAAATTCACCATATCGTATTGTATTATGGTGGTTGTGGCTGTGGCCTGTGAGAAATAGATTCTATCTTTAATGCTTATTGTCTTCCTTGGAATGCATGAAAAGGGACTTCTTGGGTAGTGTCTTGGGGAGGAGCTTGCTGCACTCCATTTTCTTCT
Organism: Ormosia semicastrata; assembly: GCA_029884595.1. Classification (NCBI taxonomy): domain Eukaryota; kingdom Viridiplantae; phylum Streptophyta; class Magnoliopsida; order Fabales; family Fabaceae; genus Ormosia; species Ormosia semicastrata. Next base: position 7,526,165 of record JAQQTO010000047.1, read on the forward strand.
GTTACCAATTCTTCACCTCTGATTCTCTCAAATAATCTCATCAATGAAGATTACTTCCTTCTTCACCAGGTCCTTTTTTTTTAAAAAAATCAATGAAAATTCATAGCTCATTAATGAAGGTTGTTACCAATTTTTTTTAAAAAATCCATCTGCTATTTCTATTTTTGTCTTTTTTCCCTGCTTTTGTTCTTGTATCTTGTGCATCAATGTGGTAATACTCATCTATATATAAGTTTTGGTTCCATCAATTGGATCGGGGTATTGCACACATCCTTAGCAATAATCTTTTTCACTTTTTACCTGAAATGTTCCATTGGTTATTGTTATTTTTCACTTAGCGATAATCTAACATTGGTATAATCCATAGTAAAGTATTTTGAATAGTCATCCCCTTCCACCTATTATTGCCTTGTCCCCTTGTTGCTAAGCACCATGTTTTGCTTTCTATGGTATTGCTTCCCTTTAAAAGTCGCATAATTTGATAAACATGTTGAATTAATGAATCTTGTATTTTAAATTGATATAATATGATTGAATTGAAATCGAATAAAAAATATAATGCATATATAAATACAATGCGTTGCATTTTGGATTTAATATATGGGATACTGTATTTGTATCACTTTTTATTATTTAGTCACAATTATAAAACGTAAAAGCATTATTGTTTTTTGGAAGATATATGTCAAAAGGTTGGTCACTTTATTGATGGCAAAATATACATACATACATATATATATATATACATACACACATATATATATATATATATATATATATATATATATATATATATATATATATATATATATATTGACTTCATATGTGTGAAGCTTTGCGTTTTTAAAACTCTGAAAGTATCAAAGGAAATCTTGTTCATAACAACTAAAAAGAAGAAGGCAAAAACACATGAACAGGTAACAAAGAGGAGTAAAGTGAGGTTTAAGTGAAGATATATATCCCATAATATGTGACTATAGGCTATAGCTTTTCTTTTTGTTTAGTATAGAAAATCAACACCAGGAATCCTATGTTATATATGCATATATGACATATGTTCATGTCAAAGACTGAAATACTGAATACTGATAACATAGTTAGTGGATGGAAACGTCAATAGCAGTGATAGAACACATCAAAAAAGAAAGACAAGGGGGAAGGGAGGGAGGTGAGGGGGCTAACATCGATCTGTGCTACCCTTTTCACTACTTTCTACTTACTAAACAAATAGGTTTCCATCTATATAATTGTCATGTGCTAGAAAACTTTGCCCTGTCTACAAGGACTTTGAATTATCCCACCTCAAATCACATATCCTATATCGTTATATATGCTTTGAATTGTTAGTTAGAGAAAGAGGTCTTATTATTAAGGGCTCAATTATTGAGGGCTATATCTCAGAAGAAGCCATGATACTTTGTGAATGATATTTGAATGATATGGATACAAAGTTAACTCGAGTATATCACAATTCTTACTCTTGTCTTGATAATGCTCATGGTTGCTTGTTTATGTTTGATAAAAATGGTAGAGCATTAGGTGGGGAAGAATGGATAAGTTTGGACTTGAATGAACTTTAAAAAGCCTATTTTTGTATACTTGAAAATTGTGAGGAAGTCAGACCATGGATTGAGTAAGATATCTAACTTTTTTTTAATTTATCTTTGCTACATTTCCCTGCTAGTATGATGTCCTAACTTGTTTGAGTTTTCTTTTACATCAAAATGTTCTAGGGAACATAAAGAAGTACTTTAGAGAGAAAATAACGTAAGCATAGAAAGAAACATAAAGAGGAATTCATTTCTTGGTTTGAAAAGGAGATACATGTTGTTTAAAATTCTATTATCATTGTACTAAAAGTTCAAACAATATGGATATATTCTGACTTTGAATATCTAGATTATATTTATACAAGTGGTATATTTACATGTTGAAAAAGATTTTTGAGTGACTTCACAATTGCTAACATTAGCTAGAGGACCAGATTGTCATGTTTGTTCTTATAAAGGATACATTCTTAATGGTTTCAGGTTTTGCACAAAAGAGAGTGAAAAAAATTTGAAAACTCAAAACAGTGGGGTAATAGTTAAGGGTGATGAACTTAGTAAGAATCTTGAGTACTATGGTGTAATACGAAAGATATATGAGATATGATATGTGGGAAGGAATTTAGTAATATTATTCAAGTGTGATTGGTTTGAGATTCCACCTTAAGGTAGAAGCCAAAGTAGAGGTTATAAAAATGATGTCTATGGGTTTATAAGTGTAGATATGATAAGATTACACTTAAAAAATGACCTATTTGTCTTAGCAACTTAAGTTGAATCTGTTTATTATGTTTAGCATAGTTCAAAAGTAAATTGGCATACAATAATTAAAGTAGGGCCAAGAAGTGCCTTTAATATACCAACTGGTGTTGATAGTAATGATCATGAGTCGGAACCTTACCAACTTAATGAATTAGCTGAGATGTGGATTGACTTGACTCAATATCATACTCATTGTGATAATGACATTCCTAGAAGGGATGATATTGCTGGAGTTAGCATCAATGAAGCTATCCTAATTGGAGAAAAGAAAGAGGTTGTTTATATATGCACAACAGATTCTGAAATTGAAGATTATGACTCTAGTTATTCAAATGGAGACACATCCAATAGTGAAGAACTTGAGGATGATGATTGGCAGTAGTTTAGGAATACTATAATGCATATTTTGTTTAATATTTTGTAGCCATTATTCAAATGCAATCTGTATTCACCTTTGACTTTTTTGAAGTCAATTTTTTTGTAGTTGTTATACTATTCAGCTTTAAAGTTAGTAGGGTATCTTTATCATACTATTCTTGTTTGTCTTCACTAGTGATTTAAAATGCTCAATGTTTAACATTATCAATAGGTACTTTACTTGTTTTTAATTTTCAGCTTATCAATATGACTAATACAAACCAAGTTTCAAATGGGGATGATTCACAAGGGACATCTAGTAATTCAAGAACTCAAGCTATAGGTATATTTAGATTTTACTTCTATTAAGCTAAAGTATATAATGTTGCCTTTCAAATACTAGAAAGTATATCATTGTTTAAGTGTGTGTGTGTGTGTGTGTGTGTGTGTATTATGTAATAGCATCTTTGAAAGCTAAAAGAAGGCCAAGTAGAGGCTTGAGAGTTCAGAAAAAATGTCGAGCAAGCTCTAATGGAAAGTTGGACATCATTATCCCTCCATACAAGAATGTTGAAGTAGGTGAAGATGCTAATAACTTAGTGACTTCTCTTTCAGTCATAGTCCATCAACATGCCTTACAAAATGTAGAAACATAGAAGGACATTCCAGATATTGTCAAGGAAAGAATAGTGATGAATGTACTGGTATAAATGCTATAGAGTTTTAAGATTTTCAAACATTTATAATTATGCTTTAACATACGTTTTTCTTAGTTATTCATATTTCTCCCTTCAATTCAGGATTCATTTAGACTTCAAGATATTAACACAATTAAAAGGGTTATTCTAAATGAGGTAGGAGACTTATTTCGTTATAGGCGTAGTAGGTTGCATACACATTTTCTGAAGTTTGCGACAAAGGAACAATGCCTAGAGAACAAGCTAAGTGACTTATCAAAGGAAGAGTGGGAATATTTGGTAGATAATTTTAGTTCTCTGGATTTTATGGTTTTATATCTCTACTTTTCTCTTATTGGAATAATTTTGTTTTCTTACAAATTAATTAGAGGATATCTCAAGTTCTTATAATTTTTGTGAAGTAGCATTAATTTTTAGGTTACAATCCTTGCATGTCTTTACTAGCTTACTAAGCAACAAATAGGGTTCATCATATGAATTGCTCTTAGTAAGCAAATACTCGTGGAGCAAATTTTATTTGTGGTAGAGAGTTAGTCAAAGAAACCATTGTTGTGGTCGAAAAACATTCCAATGTGTTAGCTATGACAACAAAGAGAGGCAAATGAATCTAGAAGGTAGACCAATGAGATGTTGACAACTTTAGTTAGGGTTCGAGCCCAATTAGCGGAAGAGCGTCAAATGAAAGAAGAGATGGAGGCTCGTTTTAATGATCACCAAAGAGAAATGCAAGAAAGAATGGGAAACCAATTTCAAGAAGCTATACATGTTATGTTATCATAGGTGAAAAATCATTTGACTAAGTCTTTCAAAGATTATATTAATTATCTTAATTTGTTCTAACTTAACTACCATGCTTACAACCAATGGACATTCATTTAATTATTTTGTTTAAAGGTTTGAATTTTTAGCATTCTTACAAGTGCTAAAGTGCACGACTAAAACAATTTGTAGATAATAAATTATTGCCTCTATTTTTGATAGTTTGGGGTTTCTAACGTAAATATTAATTTGGACTTCAATCAAAGTACTTGTTGATGTTTTGGAATCTTAATGCATGTTTTCACTCTGGATAAGATACTTAACTATGTAAGTTGCTTCCTTTTACTTTAACTCTTGTTGTCAGCTTTGTGATGTAGATTAATATATGCATTTTGGTTATGATAGATTGGTGTTAGAAATCTTCTTATTGCATGATGCTGCTTATGTGTAGATTGTATAAGTACATAATCTTCCTTCTTTTCAAACAATTGACATAAATTCATTTGACTGAATTCTTAATAGAGGTTAGCCATTTGATATTTTTAACTCTTTATTTTAGAGTATAACTTGATTCAGTGGTTTTGTTTTTGTTTTTGTTTATATGAAGTCTTGATCTTCTATAAGCTTTAGTACCTCTGTCCTATTTCTTTCTTCCCCTGATTGAATTTATACTAAATGAGTCTCTTTGTGTGTATTTGATAACTTCATAAAATGTAGTTATTTGTACCCTATATCTGTGCCATAAAGAATATTTAGTCCTTGTTTATTATGCATATATGAAAGATTTTAAGCTTGTATTTGTCAAATTCTAATTTTGATATCTTCTTATATGGTTTTGAGCAAATTGTACATATTCTGTAAGTGATTAAGAGGATTTGTAATTATTATTGCATTCCTCGGCTGCATACAGAGAAGGAGCGTATGTCGTGGCATGGGGCCCTAATTTACATACGCGTCGCGGCCCATGAATGTTAATGCCGTGGCGTGACTTTATTTTCTGAGCCTATAAATACTGTTTTATTAGTTTTAGTTGAGAGGAGCTTTTTAGTTTTAGAGAAGCTGCGACTAGGGTTCATGTTTGAGGCTAAGAGGAAGCCAAATGAAGTAAGGTTACAGGTCATCTTCTTCATGGAAGGAGATTCAAGCATCAAAGATCACATTCATGAGCTTCCTTCCTATTCCTTTCTCTTTTCTCTTTCCCTTATCATGAACATGAGTTTTTGTTATTATATTTTCGTGTTCAATGAGTAGCTGAGCTGTATTTAGGGATTACTTTGAATCCTTCTATAGATATTGATGATTTTGTACTTCTTTAAGTTTATATTGATATTTGGTTTTGTTCAATCATATTGATCTTAATGTTCTTGATTGTTTGGCTAACTTTTAAATGATTTGTTGAAATATGATGAACCTAGACATAAGAATTTGGATTTGAGATCATATGTATGGTTGATACATGTTCGATTTCATTCTCATGGTGGGACGAGTTGATTCGCTAATGAGATAGAAATATACCCCCTGGTCATGAATATCAGGTGTTTGAGAATAGACCTTAATGAGTGGATTTTGCATCTAGCTCTCATGGAAACATAGTGAGTTAGGTAAACGAAGCATGATTGATTGACCTAGACATAGGCTTTTAACTAAAGTAGATTCTTAAGCCAACTAAATAATTCATCCATATTGCTTGTAAGGGTTGCATATTATCAATTGAAGTAAGAGGTGAAGAAAGATTCTCTAAACTCTAAACATTATCTTTATTTCTAATTTATTACTTTTTAGTCTTTAGTTTATATGTTTTTCCCTATTTTGTGTTCTTGAATAGAATTATTTAAGTTATTAGTTAATATTTAGTATTAGAAATAATGTTGTCCTTGTGGGAATGATATCCTACTCTTAAACTATATTACTTATTTGATCATATCACTTACGACCTATAGAGGGGCAAATAAGTTTTTGGTGCCATTGCCGGGGACAACGGTTAAATTTTGTATTGCTAATATTGACAACGAGCTTATTTAGTTTTAATTCAAGTTTTGTATAGTTCATTTTAATTTAAGTTTTCAATCTTTTGTGTTTTAGGTACAATAACAATGGCAGATGATGGTAGTCATACGAGGCCTTTGAGGGAATTCGCGACTCCTGAAATGGAGAATTTATAATCAAGTATAAGAAGGTCTCCCATCCGTGTTAAGTCTTACTGGGACTATAAATTAGGCCCAACTAGGGAGGGAACCCAAGTTTATGTTTTTTTTTTGTCTTTACTTTTTGCATTAAATAGGTAGTACATTTTGTAGTTTTATTGTATTTTTGTTATACAAACTGTAATTTAGCCTTTTGGACAAGTTTTATAGGTGATGGAGACCCCTTTGGGGCAGAACTAGCAGCAAAATTGATTTTGCTACAGAATTCTATAGATAGACTGTTCACGTCGTGACGCACTGGCATTTCAGGCCAAAATCCAGAGGAGCTCAGCGCCACGACGAGCACACATTTGCACCGCAGCGTGGCTATGAAATTTCAAAAAAATATGTTTGATGATGAAGACATTGCAGCATAGCTGTTAATGCCGTGGCATAAGTTTAAATGTTCAAGAATACCGCGGTGTGGCTGTTTGATGCCACGACATTACTGGGTTTTTGGTGTGCGCCGCAGCGTGGCTATTTTATGCCGCGGCGTGCAACCCTATTTTGTACATATTTTCTTTAATTTTCTTATTTTTCTATATTTTAGTATGCTCAGACTAACAGTGTAAATATTTTTGACAAATTTAGGTACTCTTTACACCATGTACAGTGAGGAATCTATCTCACTTTGGTTTGGTGGAGTATCATTACATGTTTTTGATGACATAATGTTGAATGTATAATATGTGATGATGTTTACTGTATGCAGTATAGGTACCATATTATCATGTTTCTATATTGCTTTGACTGTTACCGATGGCTTTTGATAAATTTTTTTTAATTTTTAACATTATGCACATGATGTTATGCATGCTTGAATTGAAAAAGTTGGATTTATTTGAATGCATGACATGTTGCCAATTGCTGGTGTAGTTTTGGTTGTCCAATGATATAAAAAGTTATTATTTGCCCCTTTTTCATTGAAACCATATGCGATCTTGAAGCATGTGAAACAATCTAGTCATTTTTTATGCATGGTTTACATCCCACTTGTATGCACGTGTAACATTGAAAATGATAAGAGTGCTTATCTAGAGAAAGTTTATGGATGTATATGTAGAGTTTCAATTATCCTTGAAATTGTTTTTAAACTATCTTAAGGCGAAATCCTAGATTATGCATGATTGAGGAAATGATCAGGGCATTGTTTGGACCGATTGAGCCTTAAAAGCTTACCCTGACATAATTATATCCATAGGTCCCCTTTTGAAGCTTTATAAATGTTCGGCCTTATATGTTTTTCACCACCCTTGTATTCCTTACCCTGTTAACCATTCTAATGCATGTAAAAGTATTGCATTTTCTTCCTACCATCATTACTTGTTGAATACATAATATGTTATTTCTTGAAGTGAGTCTAGTGATTAGGGGTATTAATGCATATTCAATACAAAAAGAGCCTGAAGGAACTAGATGCAGTAAAAAAAAAAGCATTGCCTTGTTTAAAAAAAAAAAAAAGAAGAAGAGCAAGGGAATGACATAAGAAAAGAAAAGTACGAAAAGCTTTGAATGGTTTTGGCAAGTTTTCTTCTTTCATTTTTGAATACCCTACTAATATCAGTTAGAGGCTCAAGTCTTGAAATAGCATGTTTATATTTCTTAATATTTGTACTATATCCTTTCCATTTCTGTTCATACACCCATAACCATTAGCCTTACATTACAAGCTGTTAAAGTCCCTTTTGATCCTCATTTGTGTGTGGTTTACATTAGTGGAGAAAGAGTTTAGGATCAATTTTGTGGATTATATTATTCATATATATATATATATATATATATGCTCATAAACTTATCCGAATGTGTATGACTTAACTAGGAGAAGTTTATCTTGCATGTTTGTGAAAAATGTGAATTGCATCAATGGATGCCTAGATTGTTAGCATGTTAAGGATTGTGCATGTGTGGAGCTGATTATGAGGCATTTCCACTTTTTGAGGGCTATACAATCATTGTGCACTAGTTATGGTTAATTGAAAATTGAAATTATGTTAGATGCTAAATGAATGTTTAGGTTTACTTAGTCACACTTTGTTTTGCTCGAGGACTAGTAAAAATTTAGGTTTGGGGGTGTGATAACTCCATAAAATGTAATTATTTGTGTCCTATATCTGTGCTATAAAGAATGCTTAGTCCTTGTTTGTTATGCATATATGGAAGATTTTAGACTTGTATTTGTCAAATTCTAATTTTGATATCTTTCTATATAGTTTTGAGCAAATTGTACATATTCTGTAAGTGATTAAGTGGATTTGCAGTTGTTATTGACTTGGAGTTTTCTCTATTACAGGAAGAGCTCCCATTAAGCTGAAATTTGGAGGATTTGGATCAAAATAGAAAGAGAAAGCCAAGTGTGAAGTTCAGCAACTCACGCTGCAGCGCAAGCATGTTCATGTTACGGCGTGGTGCATTCCCCTGCTATATACAGAGAACCCGAGGCTAGTAAGCTGCAGTGCAAAGGAGCGTATGCCATGGCATGGGGCCCTAATTTACATACGCTCCACGACGTAGGAATGTTAATGCCGCCTCATAACTCTGTTTTCTGAGCCTATAAATATTATTTTATTAGTTTTAGTTGAGGGGAGCATTTTAGTTTTAGAGAAACTGCAGCTAGGGTTCATGTTTGAGGCTGAGAGGAAGCCAAAGGAAGCAAGGTTGGAGGTCATCTTCTTCAAGGAAGGAGATTCAAGCATCAAAGATCACATTCATGAGCTTCCTTCCTATTCCTTTCTCTTTTCTCTTCCCTTATCATGAACACGAGTTTTTGTGGTTATATTTTTGTGTTTAATAAGTAGCTGAGCTGTATTTAGGGATTACTTTGAATCCTTCTATAGATATTAATGATTTTTGTGTTTCTTTAAGTTTATATTGATGTTTGGTTTTGTTCAATTATATTGATCTTAATGTTCTTGATTGTTTGGCTAACTTTTAAGTGATTTGTTAAAATCTGATGAACCTAGACATAGGAATTTGGATTTGAGATCATATGTATGGTTGATGCATGTTCAATTTCATTCTCATAATGGGATAAGTTGATTCGCTAATGAGATAGAAATATACCCCTTGATCATGCATAGTAGGTGTTTGAGAATAGACCTTAATGAGTGGATTTTGCATCTAGCTCTCATGGAAACATAGTGAGTTAGGTAAATGAAGCATGATTGATTGACCTAGACATAGACTTTTAACTAAAGTAGATTCTCAAGCTAACTAAACAATTCATCTATGTTTCTTGTAAGGGTTGCATATTATCAATTGAAGTAGCGGGTGAAGAAGGATTCTCTAAACTCTAAACATTATCTTTATTTCTAATTTATCACTTTTTAGTCTTTAGTTTATATGTTTTTCCCTATTTTTATGTTCTTGAATAGAATTATTTAAACTATTGGTTGATATTTAGCATTAGAAATAATGTTTTCCTCGTGGGAACAATATCCTACTCTTAAACTATATTACTTGTTCGATCCGTGCACTTGCGGCCTATAAAGGGACAAACAATATCTCAAATGTTGTAATTAGCAGCATGTTGATTTCTCTGTTTCTTTAGTACATCTTACTGAGTTTCTCTGGTCTGTTTTGTTTTAAAACCCGAGCCTGGGAGCTTACTTGAGGCCAAGTTAGAGTTAAGATGCTACATTTTTTGGTTTTGCTTGTTTCAATTTTGGAAAATATGCAACCTATGTATCAACTTATTCATGTTATTTAATTATGCTACTTGATATGTAGTATGTCATGGTTTGCTTTCATTACCTTGAGTGTCATATGATCAGGTTATATGAGGGGGTGATACTGTGAGATTAATTTCTATTTTTCACACTATATGTATATGAGATTAATTACTTATGTAGATGCCCTCTATTTTTTACACTATATGAGATGAAATTATGAAACTAAAATTTCCTTTTGATAATCACCCTTTGTTCTTTACATTTTTTTATATGCATGTGATTTTTCCTCTACATTGTTCTCAAACCGAGACCAAACCCTTGAATCTCAAAGGGTTAATCTTTATTTTTGTTGTGACTAGGCACAAAGCCTACTCATTTGGACTTTTGGAGGATTCATTATCTCTTTTATCTTTGGGTGTCTATAAGGCAAAACCTTGAGACCGAAAATGATGCATGCAATTTGAAAATTTATTTGTGGGTTGAAGTTTGAGTGACACCTATGAATAAACTCCTTTCTCATGGTTTAAAATTCTGGAAAAAAAATACATGTTAAGAGCTTTATTTTTATTGGGTTGATATATGGATGAATCTGAAAATTCTATGTATTGGTTATTAATTTAATAGATTAGTTATCAAAATTCTACTGGATTCATGTCCAATTTAATGAGTTTAGAAGAGTCTAGTCCTTTTTTGCAGTGCCACTTGAGGTCTGTGTAGTCAGCTCTTAGCTGGGTTTGTTTTCTCTTTTGTTTTGTGCACTATATCACACTTTGATTGTTGTTTGAGATATTTTGTTTGTTGTTACTTATTGGTGTGTGCTTAGATTATACATTTGCTGCTTATTGTCTCTGGGACTAAGTTGCTGACTATTATGCTTAAATTGACTGAATTGGTATAAAAGCCTTATATTTGTAGCACAATTCAGTAATGTTGATATTCTAATTGAATTTATGTTTGTACTCTTTTTGGCTCTTGAAATTCGACTCACTTTTTGGCTCCCGAGAATAATGTACTTCTAGGAGAGCACTCACAAATTATTTAGTCACCTTTCTTCTAGTGTGTCACTTTTAAAGGGCGTTTTGATAATGTGGTTGACCAAATACAGGGCTTGGTAGTAACAAGGATTAATTTCTTTAAACTTATATTTGTTGTTGTCCCTCCCTCTCTTCAACTAATTTTCCCAGTTCTGTTTCTCTTGATGATCTTCTAACTTTGGTTATTTTTTGTTATTGTTAGGAAGTAGGATAAATATCCTAGTCTTGGTAAATTACTGAAATGAGAAAAATTACTGAAATGACTAGACAAGGAAGCTAGAACTGTTGCTAAAACTGAAACTACTATGTCTCAGATGGTAAATCTACTTGAATATTGAATAACCTGATGACCCAACCCGATCCATCCTTTTACAGGTTAGGTTGGTTCAGTTCAGGTTTACTTGAAAAAATTTCAAAAAATTGACCTAACCCAACTTGACCCGTGTGCAACCCTAGTGGTACTTATAAGCTATTTTCTTGTCATTAAGTAGGCTTTAATTGGGGTCACCTTTAATTGGCTTGGTTTTTCTATTCCTTATTTTTCAATATATAGCATATGACTTATAGTACTATAGCTGTGAATTCATGAAAAATATTTAACTTAAGCAAATATGGTGCAGGTTTTGCAAAGGTCAAGTTGGCTACGTTATTCTAAACTATTTTGTGGTTGTTGGTTGGAGCATATTTGATATAGCAAAGATAATATTGCAGGATTGTTCCTCAAACTTTTTGCTGGGAGGTTGAAAACATATGGTAGGATACATGATTGGTCTTGAGTTTAGTTTTTTTGGAAGCAACATCTTATGTGAAAGCTTATGTAGTCACTGATACGCGTAAAATACACTAAGAGTAAGTGCACTCTATCACCAAGTAATATAGGACTTGAGTCCCAGTTATCGATCCCACGAAGAATAAGTGGTAATTACTAAATTCGTAAAACTATTGGTTATTTAGACAATCAAAAGTGTAAAAGGAATTTAAAATAAAACTAGAAAACAAATTAAGAAAAACAAAGAATAATTAAACAATATAAAGATAATCAATGATAGACAAATTATGGCGCAAGGTTCACTTGATTCCAATTATTCAGATTTTCACTCATTCATGATGTAAAGTAATTCTCTTGCCCATATTCTCTTAATTGCTATTGAATTCCAATGGTCATGGATGAAATAATATTTTATTCTTAAATTAAATAACCTATTTGGTCATTTATTTGAATTAATTAGGAATACATTAAGTCTCAATTCAAGAGATGAACTAACATACCTGTTAATTCCATTAGTAGGATAAATTGATGTTTGGTCATTCACCGATCTAATCCTAGGTTTATCATATAGATCCAATCATTGAGTACAGAAGGGCACCAGTCAAACAATGAATTAAAACATGCCAAAAGTGATCAAGTTATGATAAAAATGCAAGCAATATGATAAACCCTAAAAGAAATTACCTTAATCAAATTTGAGATCAAACTCAAATAATTAGGAAAACAAGATCCCCCATAAGCTATGGGTTTAGCTACTCATGTTCAATACAAATAAACCCATATCAAAATACAAAGCCGTAGAAAGAAAACCCAAAGAAAGGGAAAAACTAGGAGGAAAGAGAAATCAAAACCCCTTTTACGGTAATTATGATCTTCAAGCTTTCAAGAATCGAATCCTTCCCTCGAAGCCGTCTTCCAAAGTCTACTAACATGAAACTACTCTATCAGGATTAGGGATTTTCTAGATTGTGTGCCAAGTGTGTTTAATTTGGTGTAACTTCTTTTATTTATAAAAAAAATCACATCTGTTGTTACGCGACTAGCACCTAGGCGCTAGCTTATGGATGCTCAAGCGCTGAACCACTTAACCAAATGCATGTTGTACAACGTGTTGTGCGCTCAGGCGTTGCTCTACCTGCGCTCAGGTGCTGAGACACTGAAGTACCGTTGCTGTGTACATTTTGAACGCTCAGGCGCTCCCTTCTTAGTGCTCAAGCACTGAACGTTTAATGAGAATTCTTCATTTTCTTACTTCTTTAAATGTCCAGTTTTCTCTATGTGCAATTACCTACAAAAAATACATAAAAACACGTAATAAGCACAAAATTAAAGAATGATAAAAAATTGAGAAAATTTGAGAATAAAGTTTAATAAAAAATATCAAAAGAGGATGAAAAACCAAGGAATTAAATCATAAAAATATGAGATATTGAAGGTTCATCAACCCCCCCCACACTTGAGCTTTGCTTGTCCTCAAACAAAGAATAGGAATCAAAAATAAGATTAAATTTAACATCCAGAAACATGAGTAAAGGGAAATTTCACAATTTAAAAATTCAAGTTCAGCAATCAAATCCAATCAAGCAAGATCATTTAGCACTTAAAACAATTAGAGGCTAGAGTCTAGCTTGCATATTTTCTCTCCACCAAACATTTGAGATCACTCTTCTTTTCATTGCTCAAGTGTTTAAGGACAAAGAGATCACTCAAATTTCTCTTAAAAAATGCAATATCATAGGCCTAGTTATCAATCTCATCTCCACTTCCAAGTTCACATACATAACAAGAATAAAAAAGACTTCATTTGGTTGTAACGGGGCCAAAAGTATAATGAAAGGTAGGAAAAAGATAAATATGGGCAAAGAATGCTCATGGATAAATCAATACAAAGCAGAATCAGACTGAAAAGATGATAAATAGAGCATAATGCACAAAGATATAATAAATTCTCACTTTTAACCCAATATTCTCATTATTCTTCACCAACAATCATTTTCTTTCTTCTTCCTTTGCCATTTTTTTCTCTTTTTTTCATTTTTTTTCATTTTTTTTCATTTTTTTTCATTTTATTTTTTTTAAGCAATAAACCTTTGAAGACAAAAACAATCCTTAATGAATTTTCAATCAACACATCAGATGCTCCAAAGAATCTAGCCTGATTATTCAATTGGGTATTCAAAGAAATCAGTTTCAGGCTCAAATGAGACATCTAAAGGATTATTTTATCAAAACAACTCTGAAAGTTAAGAAAGAATTAAGCATAATTGCCTTAATCATATTCAAGTATGTATGTAAATCATTAAAGTCTCAACAAGATATCAAAGCAAGTTCTAGCGTACATCATTCAAGAGAAATCTCACTTCAGAAGAAAAATAGGATTTTGTTTATGAAAAATTCATATATTAAAGCTCAAAACTCACTTTGTATATAAGTTAATAAAGAGAACAAAAGTAAGCAGACATGACTAATTTCTAACTAAGATGCTAAATGTCACTTTACTGAATTGAACAATATTGCTTCACAAAATGCGCTCATGATCAATGGATTCCCCTTTAAAATATATCTCTATCAGCTCAGAATTAATTCAAGCAATTAACACACAATTTCAGCTTAATTACCAGCAATACTCAAGTGTTCATCAATTGTGTAAAATTTTTTTTAGAGTAACCCCCCACACTTAAGATAAACGTTGTACTCAATGTGGAAGAAAAAGAAATAAATGGGTTAAAGAAAATAGTAACATAACCTGATAAAAAGTTATACAGTGTCAGGTAGAGAAGAAGCACAAGAGTCAGCACCGCAACAAAATATGAAAAATCCCAATATTTTTTTCAAAACAAATGAGTAGCATATAAAAAAATAACAATGAAAATAATAAAAATAATAAAAATAAGATATATAAAGAAGTAATACAGGTTGCTTCCTATGAAGCGCTTGTTTAATGTCATTAGCTCGACGTTGCCTATTTCAGGTAAATCAAGGTAGCTTAAAGCAAGAGAAATAGGATGACACTTTCTTCTTTTCAAATCAGTGTTCCCATCCTTCGTCAATGGCCTTGGGAATGCTTCCATCAACATTTTGAACTTGATAAGAGCTTGGTTGTCCCAATTGCACCTTGGCTCCGCTGGGCCATGGTGATTTCAATCGATCAACATATAAATGACCAATTGGTAATGGGGCATGGATCATAGGAGGACCTTTCTCTAGCTCAACAACTTGAGTTTTAGGAAGGTCAACATCCACATTGTATGATGGTGGGGGGTCTTTGATAGCTAAGACTTCTTGCTTCGTAGCTTGAGCGATATTGATAGGGGCATGGAGATTTGACAATGGGGAAGATTTAGCCTCGCTAAAGACATTGATGGTTACATAATCTCCATCCACTTTCAAGACGAGCTCACCCCGAGGTATATCAATCATGGCTCCTGAAGTTGCCAAAATAGTCTTCTAAGAATGAGGGGAATATCAGCGTCCTCTTTCATATCCAGCACCACAAAATCATCTGGGAAAATGAATTTGTTCACCTTCACCAAAACATCCTCCACCACACCGCAAGGATAAGTGATGAATCTATTAGCTAGCTGCAATGAAATGTTGGTGGGCATTAATTCCTACATTCCCAATTTCTTAAAAATAGAGAAAGGCATCAAATTAATACTAGCACCTAAATCATATATTGCTTTCTCAAAATAAGAGTTACCAATAAAGCAAGAAATAGTGAAACTCCCTGAATCTTTTAATTTTGGTGATAGCTTCTTTAAGAGAATGGTAGAACACTCCTCATTTAAACATATCATCTCAAATTCCTCAAGCTTGCATTTTTTTGAAAGTATCTCCTTTAGGAACTTTGCATAGTTGGGCATTTGGGAGATGGCCTCAACAAACAGAATGTTAATTTGTAATTTCTTGAACATATCCAAGAATATAGCATATTACTGGTTTGGCTGATTGTTCTTGAGCCTATGAGGGAATGTGATCTTGGCATATGGTGATGGTTCATATACTGTGTTCTGCTCATGAACCTTCTTCACTCTTCGCCACTTTGGTTGTTCTTTCTCAACCTCTCTTTCTTTATTGCCATCTTGAATTGAGACATCTTCAGTAAGAACATCATTTTTCTTTTTCTCAATTCCTGACGAGTTAGGTGCTTCATTCATCTATCCTTCCAAAATCTTACCACTTCTCAGGGTAATTGCATTAACTTGTTCATTTGGATTAGTCTCAGTAGTACTAGGCAATGTCCCCAGTGCCCTTTTTTAACATCAAAGTAGCCAACTGTCTGATCTGAGTTT
Source organism: Ormosia semicastrata (assembly GCA_029884595.1). Taxonomy (NCBI): domain Eukaryota; kingdom Viridiplantae; phylum Streptophyta; class Magnoliopsida; order Fabales; family Fabaceae; genus Ormosia; species Ormosia semicastrata. The sequence continues at coordinate 7,542,234 of JAQQTO010000047.1, forward strand.
CCATGCTCTTCATTCGGGCCTCTGAATTTTGTATGTATTTCATTACCACATTTTCAAAGCTTGGCTTCACTTCAGGTGCTTGGAAACCTGGGTGTGGTTATGGAGCTCTCTGCTGATTGCCCTGTTGACTTTCCCATTTGAAATTAGGATGGTTCCTCCAATTGGGATTGTACGTATTAGAATATAGATTGTACTGTTTCTAGTTGGAATTACCAACAAAAGTTACTCCTTCAGGCTTGAGGGCAAAAAGACTACCAACTTGACAATTTGAACTGTTATGACCCTGTCCGCCACATGCTTCACATATGATTGATGAGGCTGCATTGTTTGTTATCATCAAAGTCTCCATCTTCTTTGTCAAAGCTTCCAATTGACTTAGAATGGCCGTAGAGTAATCAATAACATGCACACCTACTTGTTTCTTTGGCACTTGGCGCTCATTTTGCCATTGATAAATGTTCAGCGCCATCTTTTCAATCAATGGTTGGCTTTCAGTAGGTGTTTTCCTCCAAATTGTACCTCTCACAATGGCATCAATGAGGGAACGATTGACAGGCGACAAACCATTGTAAAAAGTATGTACCTGTTGCCATATGAGAAATCCATGATGTGGAACCTCAACAACTCTTGAAAACGTTCCCAGGCTTCATAGAGGGTGTACATGTCAAACTGAACAAAAAAAGATATGTCATTCCTTAACTTAACAGATTTAGAGGGAGAAAAATACTTAGTCAAAAATTGTTATGTCAACTGATCTCATGTGATGATGGGACCCCTTGGTAGTGACGTTAACCATTGACTCGCTCTGTCCCTAAGAGAGAAAGGAAAGAGTCGCAATCGGATTGCATCTTCTGTCACTCCATTATACTTGATAGTATCACACAATTGCAAGAACTTAGCCAAATGCTGATTTGGATCATCTGAAGGCAATCCACCAAACTGAACATAATTCTAAATCATGGAGATCAGTGTGGGTTTGATCTCAAAGTTGTTAGCTGCCACAGCTGGTCTTATAATACTCCCTCCATACCCTTCAGTTGTGGGTATGAAATACTCAAGTATGGTCCACTCTACTGGGGTAGCTCGTTCTTCACGATTGTCCTAAACTATTATCTCTCGCTCCATCCTTCTTGTAGCTTCTTCAATCACAGCTTCCATATGAGATTACTTCCTTAACCTACGAGCTGTTTCTCAATTTCTGGATTAAATGTCAAATCAAGAAACTGAGATCGAGTAAGCATAAACAAGAAATATAAGCAAAGAGAAAAAGTGACAAATAAAATAAAAATAAAGATAAAATAAAAAAAATAAAAAGTGCGTCTAAATTAACTAGAGCTTTTCGCCTCTAATATTAAAAATGTATTCTCCGACAACGGCGTCAAAAACTTGATACGCGTAAAATACACTAAGAGCAAGTGCACTCTATCGCCAAGTAATATAAGACTTGAGTCTCAGTTATCGATCCCACGAGGAATAAATGGTAATTACTAGATTTGTAAAATTCTTGGTTATTTAGACAATTAAAAGTGTAAGAGAAATTTAAAATAAAACCATAAAACAAATTAAGAAAAACAAAGAACAATTAAACAATGTAAAGATAATCAATGAGAGAGAAACTAGGGCACAAGGTTCACTTGAATCCAATTATTCAGATTTTCACTCATTCATAATGTAAGGTAATTCTCTTACCCATATTCTCTTAATTGCTATTGAATCCTAATGGTTATGAATGAAACAATATTCTATTCCTAAATTAAATCACCTATTTGGTCATTTAGTAGAATTAATTAGGAATGCATTAAGTCTCAATTCAAGAGATGACTAACATACCTGTCAATTCCATTGGTAGGATAAATTGATGTTTGATCATTTACCAATCTAATCCTAGGTTTATCATATAGATCCACTCATTGAGTGTAGATAGTCACCGGTCAAACAATGAATTAAAACATGCCAAAAGTGATCAAGTTATGACAAGAATGCAAGCAATATGATAAACCCTAAAAGAAATTACCTTAATCAAATTCGAGATTAAACCCACATAATTAGGAAAACAAGATCCCTCATAGCCCTAGCTATGGGTTTAGCTACTCATGTTCAATATAAACAAACTCATATCAAAATACAAACTCATGAAAAGAAAACCCAAAGAAAGGAGAAAACTAGAGGGAAAGATAAATCAAAACCCCTTTTTACGGTGATTATGATCTTCAAGCCTTCAAGAATCGAACCATTCCTTCGAAGTCGTCTTCCAAAGTCTACTTCCGCGAAACTACTTTCTCAGGATTAGGGATTTTCTGCGTTGTGTGCCAAGTGTGTTCAATTTGGCATAACTTTTCTTATTTCTAAACAAATCACGTCTGTTGTTACGCGACCGGCGCCTAGGCACTAGCTTATGGGCGCTCAAGCTCTGAGCCACTTAACCAGATGTGTGATGTACAATGCGTTGTGCTCTCAGGCGCTGCTTCACCAGTGCTCAGGCGCTGAGACACTGAAGTACTGTTGCTGCATACGTTTTGAGCGCTCACGCACTCACTTCTCAGCGCTCAAGCGCTAAACGTCTGATGAGAATTCTTCTTTTTCTTGCTTCTTTAAATGTCCAGTCTTCTCCATGTGCAATTGCTTACCAAAAACACATAAAAACACATAATAAGCACAAAACTAAAGAATGATAAAAATATGAGAAAACTTGAGAACAAAGTTTAATAAAAAAATTAAAAGAGAATGAAAAACCAATGAATTAAACCGTAAAAATATGAGATATTGAAGGTTTATCAATTACTAACCAATGTTGTCTTTTAACTTGGGATCATTTCAAGTAGCCTAGGGGTTATGTATATATGTAAGCTTATTGAACAATTTATAGTGTCACTAAGTCTTATGTCCAGCATTAATTTTGAACAATTGTATGGTGAAATGTTGAAGTGAAGACAATGTATAGCTATATATACACATATATTAAATATTTCATGTTGTTTGGCTAATTCATTTTTTTTTTGTACAAAAAATAAAAAATAAAAAAATAAATTAAATTTTTTATTTATTGATAATTTTGTTATATTTATACTTATACTTAAATGAGGCTAAATAAGCCTAAGTAAGTTGATTAGTAAGGAATTAGTTCTCAATTTTGCCATTTGCTAAAACAAAAGTAAGGTATTTTACAGTGACATTAGTTGCTGCCAAAGGTGTTTCAACGGTCATTTTGGCCATTTGAAATTGAACATTTCACAGCAAGAACATTGGCTAACAAAGGGTTAAAGTATCGCAACAACAATTTCGCAACGACATTAATTGCTACCAAAGGTGTTTCAACAGTCATCTATGGCATTTGAAATTGAACATTTCACAGCAAGAATGTTGGCTGCCAAAGGGTTAAGGTATCGCAGCAACAATTTTGTAGTGACATTAATTGCTACCAAAGGTGTTTCAACAATTGTTTGGATTGAACATTTAGCAGCAGCAACATTGGCTGCCAAAGGGTTAATCTTTTGCAGCAAGAAAATGTTGCTGTGAATTGGTGTATATTAGCAGCAACATTGTTGGTTACAAAAAATCATCACCTTTTGCACTAACACAAAAAAGTGACTACAAGCACTACTAGAAATTTTGGTTTTAAAGACCGAAAAATCAGTCTCTAAATCAAGAAAATCGGCCTCTAAAATTATTAGATAGAGACCGATTTAAATCAATCTCTAAAAGTCTCGTCGCTAAATATTAGAGACCTATTTTAAAGAGACCAATTATTTTAGTCTCTAAATCAGTCGTTGATTTTTGGTCAAATATTAATCAATCATATTTAAAAAAAAGTACATTAGAGACCGATTTAGAAACCGATTTTTTAGAGACTGATTTTTCAATATCTAAATCAATCTCTAAAAGGATGAATATATTATATATTTTATAAAATCGATCGCTAAAGCAGTCTCTAAACTAGAGACTGATTTATCAGTCTCTAAATCAGTCTCTAAAACACTAAATATATTATATATTTTATAAAATCGATCACTAAATCGATCACTAAATCGGTCTCTAATTACCTTTGTCTCTAATTCGATCTCTAATTTGTGATATGAAGTTGTAATTATTTTTAAATATATTAAAATCCAAATTTTTAAAACACCTAATAAACAACAATCAACAATCTTATATATAACCAAACACATAAATAAAAAATAGCGTAAATTAAACTAATTCAATCTTTAGAATATATCATTTAAACATCAAGACATTCTATAATAAACTAATCTAAGCATTGTCTACATTATCTCATTACTACAATATTTCAAATGTAAGAAAGTTGAATACAACACAAACTAAACTATAATCATAAAAACTCTTCCTTGTCCTTGTCCTCGTCCTCCTCCTCTTCTGTTCCATCAGTCATGGGAAATGTTTGAGAAGACTAAAAGTTTATCGACTGCCATAGCGTTTGTATGCTACTATGTTGAAGTGGAAGCTCATAAATAAAATACTCACCTAATGCTTGACAACAACATTGCCAACTTCAACATTATCTTGACTGAAGAAACCAGAAATTTATCCAGAGGCATAGCGTATTTTACATGATGTTCCTTGAGTTGATAGGTGTAATTAAACTTGTATTAAATGGCCTTGGCATATATATATATATATATATGGTATACAGTATCATGTAATTTAATGCTTGCATCTATTACAGTACCGCTATAATGAACATGAACAATGAGAAGCCAGTATTACCATTTTGGTATATGTTTTGGATTTCTTTGCCTTGTACCAATTATGGGTATAGCAGGCAAGCTGCAAGAGAACATTAGTCAATAGGATATGCACATATATACATGGTTGTGAAGACACAAAAGTTAAGTTGAACTCACTTAAAAATAGCACTTTGATGATGGAACCCAAAGGTTGGAACTACCAGTATCAAATATGACAGTAAAAGTCTGTGGGGGTGTGCCAATTCCAATCTCACCAAAATATTGAGCGTCCAAATAATTCTTCAAATGTACTATATCTTCACCATTTGACTTACCAATATACTGATCATGTGCACCCATGATGGGTCTTCCTAACCTTACAAATTTCATGCGTGATCCTTACAAATAGTTTTATTTGCACATATTCAAGAAAGAAAAAATAGTGTAAATTATAGCTTTCAAATAGTTTCTCTCAAGTATCAACTACTAAGAAAGATAGACAATTAGACCGACAGTCAGAAGGCCCAGAACAACAAATGGATACAATTACAAAGAACAACTAAGAATGCCATTTTCTTGAACACCAAAAGAAAAAAGAAAGGGAATAAGTGGACCATTGTTCTTTTGAACTGATATATTCTGTTTTCTTCCTTTACTCAGTAGTTTCTTTTGTAGCATTAGGAGAATTCATGATGTTCTTGTTCAGTACACTTCCTTTCTTGATGAATTATTTTTTTCATATAAAACAGAGAGAAAAATGAATAAAAAAGAATGTACTTTTACAAGCCATAGAATGGAAAGCCACAGGCAATATGGAATTTTACGGCTGAAACAGAAAAACCAAGTATGCACGTAAGGCAGAAACCACTCATATAAGAGCCCACTTAGCAAACTGCCCCAACATTTGTCCCAACTCCCAAATCTTTTGCTGGAACCCCTGTTTACTTCTTGGCATGTCAATAGGTTGTACAAACAAAACCAAAGCATCTGATAGCATCTTTACTCATGACTAACAACACAGATACAGCAAGCACCAAAACACATCATGAATTGCTCAAAACCTAGTAGCATACAAACGCTATGGCATTCAAGGGCAAACAGCATTAAAATGAGCCAAAAAGGACTTGAACGGTAAATGGGGAACAAACAATTTACTTAAATTCAACCTAGCTACATGAAACACAATTGTAAACAATCCTTATCAGCAAAAACACTTCTAGGTGCTAACAACAGGGGGAAAAAACCGAATCCATCATTCCTATCACCCAACTACGAACACCTTTCAGAGTTGTTATAGTTTCAATTCAAGCAAATCACTGAAACAAATAAACCCAATTTCCAAAAAAGCTTACCTAGTTAACTTGCTGAAGTACATAGTAAAAGCATGGAATGACATGAAAGGGGAACATCATGTGAGAACAAAATACTTGTAATAATGATGCTATGAGTATTAGAAGTAGGTTTGAACTGAATGTCGCAGAATGAAAAGACAAACCAAACCATCACCTTGACGGTGCACCGCCGAGCCACGATCTGCCCAAGCATTCGGTCAAACTGGATCTGACCTGCAAAGCCGCAGCCTCTGCGAATCGCCCCATCACCGTGCGATGTCGCTCCATGAACCGACCAGCTCCTCCGCTCCAGCCGTCGAACCGTGCGTCGCCGCACAACCCAGCAGCGCGCGCCGCCGCACAACTCAGCAGATCCAGTTTCTGGCGTGGATCCGACGCCTTTCCGGTTTCTAGTGCGTTTTATAGCACCAGAAAATGGGGTGGGGGGCCGGAGAGGAATGGGAATGTGGGGATTAAGTGAGAGGGAAAATATTTGGAAAATATTTGGGAATGGTCATGTATGCTGCTGAGGTCGAAAATTTGGGGACAAGTATTAGTATTACGTAGAGACCGAAGTTTTGGTCTCTAATTATTTATTATTTTTTTGAAATTTTTTTATTTAAAGATTGAAATCTTGATCTTTAACGCTTTTTTTTAGTGACTGAATTTGTGATTTTTATTGATTTTTTTATTTTTTTGTAATTTTTTTTATTTAAAAACTAAAATATCAATATCTAATAATAAGACATATTTTTATTTTTTAATTTCTTTTATAATATAATTTTGATCTTTAAAATATTTAGAAATTGATTTTATTTTGATAACAAATTAATTTTTTTTAAAAATTAGTCTTTATTTCAATCTCTATAGAGATCGAAATAAATCGATCTCTAAATCGATCTTTAAAACTTAAATTTCTAACAGTGAAGAACTTTTCATGATATCTTCTAATGCAGTGGAATGCAACGACTCTATTTCGCTGCTGAAAGTGTCTTATTGCAACGAAATCTCTTTTTTGTAGCTACTTTTTTCTCTGCTAAAAGTCTCATATCCTGTAATTGGTTGGTAATCCTGTGAATACTCAGAATCACTTTCACTTGAAAGAGAGCATATTAATGTTGAGACTCACGCTTGAAAAAGAGAATATTAAAAATTTAAGTATGAGTGTTAAAGTCTTATATTAATAAAAAATGAAATAAGTGAATAGTATATAAATGAGAAGATCTATAAACTCATTATCTTAATGTTTTGGGTCGATGTCAAACTTACTAATATGATGGTTTTTCATTTAACTCATTAATAAAGATCTCCTCTACTTTTAAACTCTCCCTATAACAAATAGAGTGATGGTTTAAATAATGGGTTAGGACTTAGCAAGAAAACGTGAGAGAAAGGGTCAAGAAACAATAACGTGAGTTGATGTCATACGCTATTGTATTTAGACTCACAAAAGTTTTATTATTTATGAAAGACTATAGAGAGAGTATATATGGCAGGTGGGTTGACTGTTTAGTTTTATTAGGAATAATATGGAGGTTTCATGGAAAATCTAAAGTTCGTCTGGTGTAAGTGAATTTCCTTGAAGAGTGGTTGCCGATACATACCAAATTTTTCGTCTACTAAGTTGGACTGCTTCAACTGCCTAAGCAGATTGTATACATATGCTCCAAAGCAGAGAATTCCTTTCCACTTTTCCAATAGAAAGACAGAAACAAAATTGTGACAGTAAATTTAGTTTCTCCATCTGTGCTGATGAGTTTTCAAAGTTTGATTTGCCTTTCATACTGTACATACTTAATTGTAAAAACAAGTTCTACCATATCCTTATCATATAATTAAGATGTATCCATAATTATTCAGTTTATTATCTTAATAATACATAATATATATATATATATAAAAGTTTAAATAGTTTTTTTATCAACCCCTAAAGGTAAAACGGGTTCAACCCGTCAACCCGTTATTTTTTTGCGGGTTGGGTTCAAGGATTGAACTCATCTTTTTTTCTTTTCAACTGCATAACCCGTCGCATAACCCGCGGGTTAAGCGAATGAGCAGCAATTGGTCTGCGGGTTGGTTTTTTTTTTTAAAATAATAATAAGTATCTATAAATAAAAAATTCTTTGATATTATATAATTTATGTTTGAATATTTAATTAGATTATTTTAAAAATTATATTTTAGATATGTGGTTTGAAATTTTTTACCATTATTATTTATTATTTTTTATAGTATTTATTAATTTTTTATATTTATTTTTTTATTTTTTAGTAGGGTTAAACCAATTTATCCATCAACTCATCTATTTTTTCTCATTTTATTTTTATGCGGTAAAGCCTGCTTAACCCGTAACCCACCTTAAAGCGGGGTGAGTTATTTCTTCCAACCCATTTTTTAAAGCGGTCAATTCCACCGCCCGCATTTTAACGGGTTGGTCGAATTAAAATTTAGTTGGCCCATTTTACCAGCTATATCAGCCCCACAGCGTAAGCAAGTATATATCTAAGAGAAATTTTACTACATAAATCACGTGGTAGCACAGTTGGGTCTTGTTCAATCATGATTGAGTATTTTTATGGATAATTGTGTTACACAATTAATTTCATAAAAATCAAAAAAAATACTAAATCTTGATTGACCTGGTGCACCCAACTATAATGCTCATGGTTTAGATAAGAATTTTTCCATATCTAAATATTAGTTAAAAACGCGCTATGAAAGTTTGTAATAGGACGCGTGCAAAATCTCTTACCTATTCAATTTTCTTCCGGTCCTTAAATCCAAGCTAGCAAACACAAGGAAACTTCGTCTATCCTGTGATGGAGCTAAGATTTACTATAAAAAGGATACCCATGGAGATGTAATGGGCAATTGGGCATGCATGTGAGCAACCAATTAATTAAATATAGCTGCACTTGGAGAGATGGACCAACAGATATTTATCATAGTAGCTGTCTGCGTTTTCGGTTTGTTCGCCATATCAGCTATATTGAGTTTCTTGTGTGGTGGCGGGCGCAAGGGCGGTGGTGGTGATGGAGGTGGTCTTGATGGTGGAGGTGGGGGTGATGGTGATGGTGGTGAAGATGGTGATGGTGGAGGTGGTAGTAATGGTGATGGTGGAGGTGGTGGTGGTGAACAAAACCATCATCACCAACCTGATCATCACCACCCTCCTCACCACCACCACCATGATAATCATTTACACCACCATCACCATGACCATCATTTACACTACCACCATGGCCATCATATACACCATGTTGATCATGGTGGCCATGGTGGCCATGTACATCATGGCCACTGACCATCATGTACACGATGCAATATGATGAGCAGGATTATTTGAAGCACAGCTCCAGGGACTGCATATACCGGAGCTGGTGAGGATGGGATTGAGAGATGGGGATATGTCAAGTTAATTCTATGCATTGCAGACATTTCATCTTCCAGTTGTTCGGCGCATAACAAAGTAAATTTGGATGTTGATTCTTGTGCTGTAATTACTCCCTCTCATTCTTGTATATTTTTTTTCGAGTTGTATGCTTACAGAAAACATTCTAGATATTCCGATTATATGGAAAAGATTTCATTTAAGTGTTGTTCATCATTGAAACAAACGCTGATAAAGTTCAACAGTTAAATATTTGAATATCTAGTCTTTGTTGTGTGTCTCTCTGTACATGTGGTAAAGAGTGCTTATTACACTTTCAGACCTTGTCCTTCGGATGCCAATGTTTATTTTTTATTATTATTATTTTATATTTTTTTTGGTAAGCGGATGCCAATGTTTATTTGTGGAGACTTGTTTGGAATTGAAAAGGGGCTTCAAAGAAATTTTTTAAAAAAAATCCTTTACTTGGCTATGGCACATGACAAACTTCTCAGCAACTCAAGATGTAGTAAATGAAGTACGGGGATATCCCCTTTCATCTGTAGCTTTTGTGCAATATTGAAAAAAAAACCCCGCATTTTTTGAGGACTATATGCAACCGGGTTTAGTAGAGACTCTGAACTTTCAAGTTTGAATCAAGCAAAGTAGGACCACAGATTTTGTCGTAATGGCTATTGATTTTATGGCCGACATGTGAATGTGCATACAAGACAATAATTCACTCACTTTGTCACAGAAATTTATGGCCGACATGTGAATGTCAAAACAGGGACGTTTCTCCTCCTTTGTTTTTCGTCTCTTTCCCTTTTTTCACTAAATTTTCATCTTTTTCTTATTTTAACACTAAATCTTTACACCCACTTACATTAAGAACTTGAGATAAATTTTTACTATTTTATTCTTATTTATTTTATACCAAATCTCATTTTTCTCAAGCTTTGTTATATCTCAAACAAAAATAATAAATGAATACATTTTAGGATTTTGAAGTATAAATCTAAGAGTGTGAACTTTGGAAAGTTAGTTCTAGTAAGTGATAATAAGAAAGTCACACCTTGATTTTTTTTTTCTCATAAGATTCTTGAAAATCCTAAGCCCTATAATTAGGGATTTTAACTAATCTATTTATTCATTTGTTAGTTCAACTTTAAATAAAATTTCTAGAGTGATATCAATAGCAAATTATAATTATAGGATAGTTGTTTTATTTATTCATGGTACTTGTGTTTTAAATTCCTAATAGCTAGTGGATAATTCTAAATTTTAAGGGGGGAAAATGATTTCCTTTCAAGTTGCTTCTTAATGTAAGTCATTGTTTCATTTATCTTGACTTGTCAAAATATTTGTTTATGGTCAGATTCAGTGGACACTACACAGCTTGCTTCTCCGAGTGCCGTGTGAATCGATTGAGTTGGTTCTTCATACTGTGAGTGGATAGTTCACATTGTGACATATTTGGAAATTTAAACTTCTTGGCATGTATTTATATCTATTCTAATAGTTTTGGTTATAACCTCAAACTTTATATTCTAGGAAAACAAAACCTTTAAGTTACCCTATGATAGTTTTGAATTTTTGTTATAAGAATTGAGCTATAAGGGTTAAGTGTTAAAACTCCGCCTGTCGTGGCAAAGAGATATAACGGTGTGTGTTCCGCCTGCCGTGGCGAAGAAATATAACAGCAAGTGTTCCGCCTGCCGTGGTGAAGAAATATAACAGTGAGTGTTCTGCCTGTCGTGGTGAAGAAATATAACGGCATGTGTTCCGCCTGCCGTGATGAAGAAATGTAACAGCTATTGTGTATAAAATAAATGTAGAGATTTTGTTTAAGATATGAGTTGAGATTTGATAAGTAGAGTTGAATTCCTTTACGATTGTAAATTTATTTTTGGAAAAGAAAGTACGTGACAAGAGATTTTATTTATAAGTTTCATTTATTTGATTTTTGTGTGTTGAGTTGTTTTGTAAAGCTTAAATATTTTTGGCTATTACTTGCTTCCCTTTCCTGGTCACTATGTTTATTATGCCCTCACAGAGTCTATGTGACTCACCTCATTCTTTTTCCTTTCAAATTCGCAGGTTGTTGAGTAGGGGATTCCTAGGATTTGCTATTTTGCCCAGGAGTATTTGTCTTTTGGTAGGCCTTCATTGTCATTGTTGGCTAGTGTTACATGTCGATTCCAGTATTTTGCAGCTATAGGAGATAAAGTTGATTTCTTTCTTTTGATGTATATATATAACCATAAAGTCTTGATATATCCCTTCTATATAGTTAGCTTATCTTGTTCTTAGGATTGATACTAGATCCTTATGTTTGTGATGGATATGGATATATATTGTTGGCTAGATCTAAATGAACTGTGTGGTTTGTTCAATTTTTATAGTAAATTCTGTAGGATATTTAGTAGCCCTAATCTATGTTACAAATTATTTTTCTTTAATTAATGTTGTATGGTTAGGCTTGCCAAGTTAGTTGAGTACTGAGTATCACTAGCTTGTGCGCCAATCACGGCCTAAGATGGGTCGTGACAAAGTTGGTATCAAAGCTTTGGGTTTGTAGGTCCTTATAGCTGCAAAATACGGGCAATTGTAGAATCTTGTTTGTAACTTGTGTACCCGAGCACAACTTACATGCAAGGAGCTATGATCACCCACTTGTTAAACTGGAGTCCTTTGTTCAAGTTGTTGTGTTTAGTTTTAGCCTTGTCTATATAGCTTCCCATAATATGTTTGTCTTTTGTCTAATCCTGATTCTTGTCCTAGGTGAGGATGCCACCTAGACGAGAAGTTGCTGATAAGGCTTCTACTCAACCTCATGAAGCACCCCCGAGACGTCGCGGACGTGGTCATGGTCACGATTGTGGTCGGGCCAGACATAGAGGGGTTGATAGGGTGCCTGATGTTAAGATTCCTAGGGCCAGACGTGGTAACCCCACCATAGCTCAATTAGCTACTGAGATACAGGATATCCAGTAGGCTATATGATAGTTGGTAGATGTTGTTGGTAGACGACAACAAACACATGAGAGCCATACTCATGTGCTTTTAGAGACTAATCCGGAGGCTAGGTCGAGCAAGCAGCAGTTGGTACCCCATAGGGGAGCTGAGGTTCCTCTTATTGCATTTACGAAGCTTAATCCTCCTATATTTAGTGGTTCATATGGCAACGAGGACCCTCAGACTTTTATTGATGAAGTGGCTTGGATATGTAGAGGCTTGGATTATTCTCCAGCCAGGATGGTTGAGTTAGCAGCATTTCGACTACGTGACATGGCTAGGGGATGGTATAAGACCATGCTCAATGTTAGGCCAGTAAGTTCACCCCCTTTAGTCTAGATGAGTTTGTTCGATTGTTCTTAACTTATTTCTTACCACAGAGTGTCCAAGATGGAAGAGCCTAAGAGTTTGAGACCCTTATACAGACAGAGCATATGTCAGTGATGGATTACAGCATTCAGTTCATGCGACTCTCCAAGTATGCACCTCACTTGGTAGCCACGGAGGAGCTACGTGTGCAGCGGTTTATTGAGGGCCTGAAAGGTTATGTATTCAAGGCAGTTGTAGGGCATGATGGTATGACTTATGACCAGGACTTGAATAGGGCTCTAACGATTGAGCATGGGAATAGAGATAAGGGTGGGACTTCTCGCAACTCGCATAAGAGGTCATGCTTTGATACATAGCGTGGTGGCCATTAGGGCCATGACGGCAGAGGTTCTAGAGATGATGTTGTTCAGGGCGATCAAGGACAACAAGGGGGTCGACAGTCATTGAGCACTCATGGTAGCTAAACAGCTAGCACAACTCATAGCCGAGGGGTTTCACAACATCAGAGGCAAGGTTCAGAGGGGTGTTATCATTATGGTCAGATGGGGCACTTTGTGAGAAATTGCCCTATATTATATTCTCAGCCTTCTTCTAGTAGAGTTGCAGCACCAGTCACTCTAGCAAGACAGTTCGGTAGTTCAGGGATCCGAGGATCTGGTAGTGCTCAGGAGGGTGGTAGAGGACTAGGAGGCAAAAGTCAGGGACATGTTGGTAGAGGATAGGGACAGGCTGGTAGAGGACAGGCTTGTGTGTTTGCCTTAACTCATCAGGATGCTCAGGCATCTAATGCTGTTATGACAGGTATACTCTCAGTGTGCTCACAGGATGCACGTGTTCTGTTTGACTATGGAGCTACACATTCCTTTGTATCACATTTCTTTGATTCTCATTTTAGGAGAGATCCATCACCTCTAAGTGAGCCTTTTTGATAGTAGCTACACCTATGGGTGATTCTTTGTCAGCTAACTTATTGTATAAATATTGCGAGATCTTGGAGGGAGATAGGCTTTTATTAGTAGATTTGATAGTGCTGGATATGATAGATTTTGACATAATACTAGGCATGGACTGGTTGGCTTCTTGTTATGCTACCTTAGATTGCCACAGTAAGGTAGTGAAGTTCAGTATGCCTGAGGAACCAGTTTTCATATTTCAAGGCGATCGGAATTAGTCACCATGTTACTTGATTTTGTCTGTTATGGCTCAAAGATTGTTGAGAAAAAGTTATTATGGTTACTTACCCATGGTGAAAGACACTAATATGTCAAAGGCAAGCTTGGAGCAAGTTCCAGTGGTGTGTGAGTACCCTGATGTCTTTCCTAAAGAGTTACCAGGGTTACCACCTGACAGGGAGATAGAGTTTTGTATAGATTTGCTTCCAGGTATTCAACCAATATCTATACCCCCATATCGGATAGGTCCAACCGAGTTTAAGGAGTTAAGGGAGCAATTAGAGGATATACTTGATAAGGGTTTCATTCGTCCTAGTTGTTCTCCATGGGGTGCACCAGTGTTGTTTGTAAAGAAAAAGGATAGTTCCCTTTACTTGTGTATTGACTATAGGCAATTGAACAAGGTAACAGTGAAGAATAAGTACCTTCTTCCTCGCATTGATGACCTATTTGATTAGCTTCAAGGATCCCAATGTTTCTAAAAGATTGATTTGTGATTTGGGTACCATTAACTGAAGATAAGAAGCGAGGACGTTCCTAAGACAGCTTTCTGCACCCACTATGGTCACTATGAATTTTTGGTTATGTCCTTTGGTCTTACCAATGCTCCTACAACTTTTATGGACTTGATGAATCGAGTCTTCAAGCCATTTTTGGACCACTTTGTGATAGTATACATTGATGACATCCTTGTGTATTCCAAGAGCAAGGAGGAGCATGAGCAACACTTGCGGCTAACTTTACAAACATTGAGAGAGCATAAGCTATATGCCAAAGTCTCTAAATGTGAGTTTTGGTTGGATAATGTGGCTTTCTTGGGACATATGGTGTCTAAGGGTGGAATAAGCGTGGATCCAAAAAAGGTCGAAGCAGTTCAAAGTTGGCCAAGACCCACATCGATAACTGAGATCCATAGTTTTCTTGGACTAGTCGGGTATTACGGTCTATTTGTGAAGAATTTCTCCAAGCTTGCAGCTCCTTTGACTAGGTTCACACAAAAACAAGTTAAGTTTCAATGGACTAATGCATGTGAGTAGAGTTTCCAAAACCTAAAGGATTGTTTGACCTCAGCCCCAGTCTTGGCATTACCTTCTAGTGGTAGTGGGTATGCAGTTTATTGTGATGCTTCTAGAGTTGGTCTTGGTTTCGTGTTGATGCAACAAGAGAGAGTTATTGCTTATGCTTCTAGGTAGCTCAAGAAGCATGAATAGAATTATCCTACACATGACTTGGAGATGACTGCAGTGATATTTGCCCTCAAGATTTGGAGGCACTACTTATATGGTGAGACATGTGAGATATACACTGATCATAAAAGTCTTAAGTATATCTTTCAGCAGAGGGATTTGAACCTATGGCAAACAAGGTGGATGGAGCTCCTAAAAGATTATGATTGCACGATCTTGTATCACCCAACGAAGGTGAATGTGGTCGCTGATGCTTTGAGCAGAAAGTCTATGGGTAGTCTTGCACATATAGTTGACGTTAGAAGACCAATAGTGAAGAGTTTCAAGATCTTATAGATAGTGGAGTGCAATTTGAGGTCACAGGCTTAGAGTCATTACTAGCTCATTTTCAGGTTTGTTCTACTTTGGTGGATAGCATTAAGGCATCTCAAAGTCAAGATCCTCATTTAAAGAAGATTATGGGAGAGGTTTGAGAAGGCAAGACTTCTGAAATGGTGGTTGACTCTGAGGGTGTTTTACGTGTTGGCACTCACTTATGTGTCCTTAATATAGGGAATTTGAGAAAGAAGATTTTATAATAAGCTCATTATTCCTCCTATACTATTCATCCAGGATCCACAAAGATGTATCAAGATTTGAAAGAATTATACTAGTGGGAAAGGATGAAGAAGGATATAGCAGAATTTGCATCTAGATGCTTAGTATGTCAACAGGTGAAAGCTGAGCATCAAAAGTCTGCAGGTTTACTTCAACAGATTGATATTCCAGAGTGGAAATGGGAGAGGATCACTATGGATTTTGTGATGGGGTTGCCTAAAACCTTAAAGGGTTATGACTCAGCTTGGGTAATTGTGGATCGGTTGACAAAGTCTACACACTTCTTTCCTGTAAAAACCACTTATACAATAGCTTAGTATGCTAAGCTCTATTTAGAGAAGATAATATCTCTGCATAGAGTACCATTGTCCATTATTTCTGATCGAGGCCCTCAATTCACAGCTTAGTTTTGGAGATCTTTTCAAACTGCTTTGGGAACACGATTGGACTTGAGTACTGCCTTTCACCCACAAACTGATGGTCAGTCTGAAAGGACTATACATATTTTGGAAGATATGCTTCGCGCTTGTATGTTAGACTTTGGAGGGAGTTGGGATCACTACCTACTTTTGATGAAGTTTGCTTATAATAATAGTTATCAATCTAGTATTCAGATGCCACCTTTTGAGGCCTTATAGGGGAGGCGTTGTAGGTCCCCTGTTGGTTAGTTTGAGGTTGGAGAATCTAGACTTGTGGGTCCAAACATAATTCAAGAAGCTGTTGAGAAGGTTCAATTAATTCGAGATCGCCTAGTAACTGCTCAGAGTAGGCAAAAGTCTTATTCGGATCGGAGGTGTCGACCTTTGGAGTTTGGTGTGGGAGGACATGTGTTTCTACGTGTTTCTCCTATGAAGGGTATTATGAGGTTTGGTAGAAAAGGTAAGTTAAGCCCAAGGTTTATAGGACCATTCAAGATTCTGGAGAGGGTCGGGCAAGTGGCTTATCGCTTAGCCATTCCCCCTAGTCTTTTAGGAGTTCACCCAGTTTTCCATGTTTCGATGCTTCAGAAATATGTTCATAATCCATCTCATGTCATTCAACACCAAGCGGTTCAACTTGATGAAAATCTTAGTTATGTTGAGCAACCTGTGGCTATAGTAGATAGACGAGTAAAACGCTTGCGCTCCAAGGAAGTTTCTTCTGTCAAGGTTGGTTGGCGGGGACCATCTGGTGAAGAGATGACGTGGGAGCCTGAGATGGTTATGCATGACACATATCTGCACCTCTTTGATATATAAGGTTAGTAAAAAAAAAATTCAAGGACAAATTTCATTTAAGGGGGGAAGATTGTAATGACGTTGGTGTTAGAGGAAGGATAAGGTTAGAAATAAAATTTCTTGAGCATTTTGGTCATTTGGCCTATATGTTAAAAAAAAAGGAATCAAAAATTTAAAACAGAGGAAGAACATCTCTTCCCCTTTCTCCACCAAATTTTCATCTTTCCCTCATTTTAGCACCAAATCCTTACACCCACTTGCACTAAGAGCTTGAGGTAAGTTTTACTGTTTTATTCTTGTTTGCTTTGTACTAAATCTCATTTCCCTCAAGCTTTGTTATCTCAAACAAAAATGGAAGATGGCTGTATTTTAGAGCTTTGAAGTAGAAATCTAAGAGTGTGGAAGGTTGGTTCTAGTAAGTGGTAATGGGAAAACTACACCTTAATTGTTTTTTTCTCATGAGATTCTTGAAAATCCTAAGCCCTATAATTAGGGATTTTAACTAATCTCTTTATCCCTTTGTTAGTTCAACTCTAAATGAAATTTCTAGAGCCTTATCAATTGCAAATTATAATTATAGTGTAGTTATTTTATTTATTCCAGGTGCTTGTATTTTAAATTCCTAATAGCTAGTGGGTAACTCTAAATTTTAAGAAAAAAAATGCTATCCTTTCAAGTTGCTTCTTAATATAAGTGATTGTTTCATTTATCTTGACTTGTCAAAATATTTGTTTATGGTCAAATTCAATGGCCACTACATAGCTTACTCCTCCGAGTGTCGTGGGAACCAATTAAGTTGGTTCTTCATACTGTAAGTGAATAGTTTACACTGTTACATATTTTTGAAATTTAAACTTCTTGGCATGTATTTATATCTATTCTAATAGCTTTGGTTATAGCCTCAAACTTTATATTATGAGGAAACAAAACCTTTAAGTTAACCTATGATAGTTTTGAATTTTTGTTATAAGAATTGAGCTATAATGGTTGAGTGTTAAAACTCCTCCTACCTTGGCGAAGAGATATAACGACGTGTATTCTACCTACCGTGGTGAAGAGATATAGCGACGTGTGTTTCTCCTGCTGTGGCGAAGAGATATAGCGGTGAGTGTTCCCGCCTGCCGTGGCAAAGAGATATAACAATGTGTGTTCCTCCTGCCATGGCGAAGAAATATAACGACATGTGTTCCACCTGCCATGGCGAAGAAATGTAACGGCTATTGTGTATAAAATAATTTTAGAGATTTTGTTTAAAATATGAGTTGAGATTTGATAAGTAAAGTTGAATTCCTTTACGATTGTAAATTTATTTTTGGAAAGGAAAGCACGTGACAAAAGATTTTATTTATAAGTTCATTTATTTGATTTTTGTGTGTTGAGTTGTTTTGTAAAGCTTAAAATTTTTTAGCTATTACTTGCTTTCCTTTCTTATTTACTATGTTTATTATGCACTCACAGAATTTATGTGACGCACCCCTTTCTTTTTCCCTTCAGATTTGCAAGCTATTGAGTAGGGGATTCTTGGAATTTGTTATTCTGCCCAAGAATATTTGTCTTTTGGTAGGCCTTCATTGTCATTGATGGCTAGTATTACATGTCAACTTCAGTATTTTATAACTATAAGAAATAAAATTTATTTCTTTATTTTGATGTATATATATATATATATATAACCACAAAGTCTTGATATATCCTTTTTATGTAGCTTACTCATCTTGTTCTTAAGATTGATACTAGATACTTATATTTGTGATGGATATAGATATATATTGATGACCAAATTTAAATGAATTGTGTGATTTATTCAATTTTTAGAGAAAATTCTATTATATATTTAGTAACTCTAATCTAAGTTACAAATTATTTTTCTTTAATTAATGTTATATAGTTAAGCTTACTAAATTAGTTAAGTACTAAGTATCGGTGTCTTGTTGTTCATTTTCACGGTGGTCGTGACATATTCTCTTCTTGCTCGCTTTTCTCTATGCCTTTTGGCACATGGGTATTCACTTTCTCATGCCATCCCCTGATAAAGGTACTCACCATCAAATCAAATCACTTCATAATGTTTATTTCTTTTTTCATATCTGTTAGTGTTCCTTATGTGTCTGTCTGTCAGGTTTCTTCATTATGCCTCAACTGGTCAGCAGAATTGGAGTCATTGGTGTTACTATCATTGGCAGCCACATCGTCGATGACTGCCGCCGCATCAACCGTCAATGCGTCGGAGGATCCGAATAAGAAGATCCGAAAACCCTATACAATTTCCAAGTCCAGGGAGAGCTGGATCGAGCAAGAGCACGACAAGTTTCTAGAAGCTCTCCAATTGTAAGTTTTTTTTCTTTTTCTTTTTTTGTATACGTAATCGATTAATGGTATTGAAATTTCTGCTTGTGAGTTAGGCACTGTTTGGATGCTCTTTTTGGGTGAATTTTGGATACTGATTAATTCAAGGATTAGGATTGTGAAAATTGGTGATTGCTTTTGATTTTATTCTAGTTTATTTTCCCATTTATTGAGTTTTATCGATAATTAAATGTGATTCATTGGTCTTGAGTTAGGATTTTCAACCAGTAAAGAATAAGTGACTGGAGTGTAAACCTTTTTGGGTTATGTTAGATTCCTTTTTTGATTGGGGATTTGCTGATCTCAAAATTCTTTTTCTTTTTTTCTTAATTTTTTTTATATAGTTTGATTGCTGGGATTTTATTCATAAGCTTGACGTTTTTAGTTTTAAGTAAGATAAAGGTTGAAAAAAGGAACTATTGTAAGATTGGAGCAATAAATTTCTTTCTTCATTTTTGTTTATAATTTGAATAACTGTAAGATTAGCTAAATTTAGTTAAGTTCAACTCTGGTAGGGTGAATGATTTAATGATTTGAACTCCAGTGTGGTAATCCCCCTTAATTCTCAGTAACACGTTTAACATTTTGTATGTGGTCATGTTGTATACTTACAATTTTATCTGAGTAATTGAAGTCATGAAAGAGCAACATCCATATACATCGGAGAGGAAAGTACTTTGTTTCATCCATATACTATTTCATCCATTTCAGGTACTCTTTTCAGAGTTGAATATAGGTTATCTATATTTAATGAATAATACTTTGTTAGCTGGTTATAAACACACAATTAGACGGATTCAATAGTTTACTTTAGTAATCGGGGTTTAATTGTTTTTGATTTGTTATTTACTTTCTTCTTTAAAGCTAGAAAGCATTGAGCGGTCCTCACAGGCACTGACCAAATGAAAAATTATAATGCATCAAACAAATTATTCCATCAACTACTTGGACACATATATGAATTATTATATTGTTG
Organism: Ormosia semicastrata; assembly: GCA_029884595.1. NCBI lineage: Eukaryota > Viridiplantae > Streptophyta > Magnoliopsida > Fabales > Fabaceae > Ormosia > Ormosia semicastrata. The sequence goes on from JAQQTO010000047.1 coordinate 7,562,460, forward strand.
TAGGGAGTACCTATCAAAATGGTTGCTGTTGGTGCTGAATATAGTGTAATGATATATTGATTATTCCTATATTTTAATCACCTTGTAATTAATTCATTAAACTCCATTTGTGCTTAATTGTCATCATTTAGCTTAGTTTTTGATATCAAACCCTAATTGGAATATTACTGTGAAACTTTGCTTAAATGTATTCTCAGATGCTAATACTTAAACTTTTCAGGAAACCTTTGAATGGTGGAGTTCATTTAACCTAAATCAGGCTTGACATTCACTTGAAGAAGGGGCTATGGATTCATGAAGATCAATTTCTCCCTTTGAAGCAATGAAAGAAGAGTTTTTGAGAAGAATCCAGGCCGAAAAATGAAGAACTCAAAATACAGGGCATGCATCAAAATACAGGGCCTGCGTCAAAATACAAGGCCTAGGTTGCGTAAAAAATACACGACCGTGTGAGAGTATACGGCCTAGGCCATGTACTCCTTTGACTTTTACAATTGAAATAGTGAAATTTTGCTCCTCCAACACAGAGCCATACACGGCCTAGGCCGTGTATGCATACACGGCCTTGTATTGCTCCAGATAGGAATCAAACATAAACTTCTGTGAGAAGTTTATGTTAGGGGCCTATACATTCACACCCTTAGCACGTTTTGAAGGGAGTTCTGGCCTAGGAGAGCAGCTGCAACTCCTTGGAGAAGGAGAGGGGAGTCTTGGATCAAAGATTAGATTCTTGGGTTTGAGTAATCAGAGATCCATCATCCTCAATCCTCAGAAACTCATTTGCTATTTAGTTTATCTTCTGCACTTTGTTTCTCATATTGTTCTTTCTCAGTTTTTCTTGTGATTTTGTTCTAGTTATGTGTAACTAAACCTCCCTTGGTTAAGGGGGTGATGAAACCACTAGTATTAATGTTATGAATCTTGCATATTTGATTATTTCAATATAGTTATGTTTTTATTTATATATTTCTGAATCTATTGTTGGTATGAAGGTTTTTGTACTTGTTCCCACTTTCAAAGTGGTAGATCTGAGTTTATTATGTGCGGTTGCAGTAGTAGATCTAGCGGAATGTATGATGTTCATGTGGGTACAATTATCTTTGTGCTATTTGCTAGTTATAAAAGTGGTAGATCTGAGTTTATTATGCGCGGTTGCAGTAATAGATCTAGAGAAATATATGTTTTAAGTAATTTAATCTCGGTGTATGATTAGATCTTAGTATGATTGGTTTTCTAAATCTTAATGCAATTGTTGGATAGTTATAAGAGCAGTTGCTTTATGACTAATCAGTGATTAGGAGTTGATTTGAGCGGTTGCTGAATTGGCCATCACGTAAGGAAAATAGAGATTTACTCTCACAATTGCATAAAAACATAATTGAGCATATTGGAATAAAAGGATATGTGGATTTACATTATCATATAAATCTAGTGGTGGATTCTACCTCTTAACCAATTTTCTTATATTGTTGATTTCAGTTCATTTATTGTTATTGTCTTTGAAGTTGTTCATTGTTCATCAAAACTCCAAAACCCCCTACTTACTGTTTATAATCAATCAGAGTCTAAATTGGTAATTGTTTAATAGTGTTGATTGAATTGGTTCTCTGTGGATCTACCCTTACTAACTACAACTAGTTGTAAGGTTTTTATTTTCTGGTGGGCCTGACAACTGATTTTTATCTTAAATTTTTAATCACTATCCGCCTCACACCAAGAATTTTGGCGCCGTTGTCGGGAAACTAATTTTCTAATTGTGCTATTAATTTGTTTCTTATTTTTACTCTGTTTGTGTTTTATTTTTAATTTTTTATTCTTTCTTTCTGAGTGTCTTGTAGGTGTTGATGTCCATTGGTCATGGTAGTCTGTGGTATTTGCTTGTCACCTGAACATATCACTGATTTGTGTCCCACTTTCTTAGTGGACACAAATGAGGAGGTAGAGGCAGTATGGAGATATTCTGAACCTTCCAACAACTACAACCCCTACTCCAATACATATTATCCAGAGTGGTGGGACTATCCTAACTTGAGTTATGGACAGCAGCCTCAGAATCAACCTCCAGCCTATGAACTTCCAGAATTTCAGCAGAGGCAAACACATTTCCTTCCAGGACAGTAGCAAGTTCAAAATCCTTGGCAACCTGAACCTTCATTGGAGGAACTAATAAGACAATTTGCCATTAATATTATGCAGTTCCAATAAGAAATAAGGGCCAATATATAGAATTTTCAACAAGAAATAAGGGCCGCAATTAATAACATGCAAAACTCTTTAGAGCAGTTAGCCATAGAACTCAGTAATATACAGAGCCTAAATTTTGAAGGACTTCCCTCACAACCCGAAGAGGATGTGAGGAAGATCCTAATGCTATCACATTGCAAATTGAGAAGACGTTGGATAAACCCACCTCTCCTCCACAAACCACTACAGAGAAAGACCAAGAGCCTAAACAGGTAAATGAGGAAGGGAAAAACTCTAAAGCACCCAAGGTAAGTAATCCTAAACCCCTTCTTAATGTAGTGGAGGAGCAACATGATGAGTTATGTGATGAATTTCCTAATTTTATTAGTTTCAATAATTATATTTATTGCCACTCATGTACTGATATCATATGTGCTAGTCGTGCTGAGATTTCTACAGAGTTGAAAGTTAATGATTCTGTTTACAAAGCAGAATCTAAGACCCAAAGGGAGGTGAAATTATTGGCCATTGAAGAGTTTTCAAAGAAGGAAGAAGAGCACCTGATGACGGTCACTACTGAAGTGGACTTTGTTTTTGGGCCATCGTTCAGTAGAAACAGTGCATATAAAGCTGATAAAGTGCACATATTACTTTTCAGTGGTGAAGCTAAGGAAAATGAGGGCCAATGGGACCCTGGTGGAAGCCCTCATACTGCAAGCTTAATTTGGTCATTACACTTCAACCAATAGGATCCTGGTGAAAGCTTTTATGTTGTTTCAACCACAACTTGGTCATCATGTTTCAACCAATGGGATCCTGGTGGAGTCTTTTCACCTACCTCACTTGATAAGGCCAATAAACACCGTCTCAAGTCTTTCTACGAGCTTCTGGAAAGTGTGGAAGTGAAAGTATTGACCTTTTACCATCCACATTATAAAGATCAATGAGGGTGTCACAATGTCAGGCTAAGGACAATAAACTAAGCACTTATTGGGAGGCAACCCAACCAGATTTGCTCTCTTTATCCATTTTATCTTATGTTTTTCTTTTATTTTCTTCATTGGTTTCTTAGGTGGATTAGCTTTTGATGTGTCTCTTGAATGATTACATGCAAATCTTTGGAAGTTATTGAGTTGCTGAGTGTGTGTTTGAATGCATTGATTAATTGAATGATAATTGCGTGGACTGAATTTGATGGAAATCAAGCGAAACTGTAGGAATTACTTCTTTTGTGGTGTTGTTGTTTTGTTCTTCTGAATGCTGAATCATGTTCTTTGGGGATGATTTCCTTCAATTGAAAAGTTAAATTGTATTTCATGATGAATGGACTGAGTAAAGAGTCGATCTCTTGAGACGCATTCTTATGAATATATGCCTTATGAACTTCATCGACTTTTGGAATTCCCTCAAGCATGATAAGTTTTAGTCTTGGGAATTTGACTTTAAAAGACCCTGACCTATGCTTTTGAACTGATTTCTTGAGCATTTTTTGAGAAACAACATTGCAAAAGAATTTCCAATCCATTTCAAAGTAAAATGAGTCAATCTGGGGAGGCATTTTCTTGAGTTTATGGAGTAGGGGAAGCCATGTAGTTATTTATATATAACAAAAGAAAAATATAAGAAAAAATATTTTACAAAACAGTGAGGTACACGGCCTAGGCCGTGTACACTCACACGGCCGTGTGAGCATGCGCAGCAAAAATCATTATGGAGACAGAATCATACACGGCCGTGTATTCTCACCAAAGCCCATTTTAGGGCTTCTCCTTCCCTTCTTCTTCTATTTCTCTCTCACCAACACACAGCCACCCCTCTCCACCGCTCTCTTCCTTCCAAAACCTCCATTACTACCACTCCAATCCTCCATTTCCAAACACTTTTCACCCAAAAATCACTCTAATATCTCATTTTTCTTACATTTCTCTTCATTTTACCCACAATTTTCACCAACCCACCATATATCTCTCTCTCCACCCACGTACCCACACGGCCACATATCCTCCATAACCACCACCTTCATCTTTCTTATATTTTCAAGCTTAAAATCACTACCCAATCCTTCCTTTCTTCATTTTTAACTCCATTTTCAGTAAATAGCCTCCGTTTCTTCACATTTTCCCCAAAACCCCAACCTTCCCTCCTTGTCTCCACCACCACAGTGACCTCCCCATCTCTATGAATAGTACCCATTTGTTAAATTTCTCAAAAATGCCTCCAAGGAAACGCGTGAAGCAAACTGCCAGCTGTGGTCGAGGGTTCAACCATTCTGCTATTCAAGGTTCACTAACTCCTCCACGCGCACCATCTCCCCCTCCTGAGGTAAATGTCCATCCTGTCTAAACTAGGGATGTTGTTCTAATTAAATTTCTAGATGAGGATACTTTGTGTCAGATAGGATTGTATGATGAAATTTTTGAATTATTGGATGAAATAGGTTGGGGCACCTTTGCTAGAATGCTGCACTGACTTATGACACTTTGACTAGGGAATTCATTATGATTTTTGATAGAAAGTTATATCCTTAGTGACTAAGATAGGTGGCTAGGTGATATTACTTTTGAGCTATTTGACATTCCCCACCAGTTAAATGTTCACCAATTTAGTGCCATTTTTAGCTTCCCTATAGGCCATAACCAGCTCCCCCGTGATTTTAGGCCTGATAGAGTTTGGACTGCATTAACTGTCACTGATTCTGATGATTATGATCCTAGCAAGTCCAAAGCTTCCAGACTTAGTTCTCCAGCACATAGATATATTAAAAAATGGTTGGCAAATACAATCTGTGCTAAGGGCGAGAGTCAAGGCTCTATTAGTCGAGCTGAATTATTCTTTTTACATTGCATGATTAATGGGGAGCCTGTTAACAGATCATACTGGTTGTGTAACTTATTTAAACATTTAGGGATTAATAAGGATTACTTTAACTTACCGTATTTTAGTGGGGGGGTTTGTTACCCTTATTGCTCAGTACTTTGGGTTGGATTATGATGTTCTTATTGAGGATCCTGTATCGGGCTCTTCTGCCATTGATAGCTCTACTCTGATTCATATGGGGTTATGTGAGAAACGGAATGGAGAGCTATTTTTGGTAGAAGCTGGTAATCAGGATATTCCGAGGGGAGTTCCACCACAGCCTAATGATGATGATTCAGCACCTCTGGAGTCTGCATCTCGTTTTGCTGCTGGTCCATCTAGCTCTAGGCCACGAGTCACTTCACTTGATGACATCATTACACTTATTGATTGCCTAGAGATGAACCACACTGCACAACTTCAGACTATGGATGCTCGCTTGGCCTCCATTGACAGTACCATGGCTGAGATCCTCCGACGTCTTCAGTAGCTCTTCCCCATTTCCCCATTAATGTTGCCCCTTAGTTTCTGTTGTATTTTTATTCTCCTATATTGTATACATTTAGTATTTGGTTTCACCTACACTTAGTTATTTATTTCAAAATTGATGTGTTTTATTCCAGTTTTGCATGATTGTGTTATAGTTTTGTTTTTCTTTTTCTTTTTCTGGATGTGTGTAGCATTGAGGACAATGCCTAGTTTAAGTGTGGGGGTGTGGATACTTTGATGTTCTATTGTTGATGCTTTTGATGTTCTGAATTGTTCTCCTGGGGTTTTGAATGACTGATTGAACTATATTGACTTTCTTGGGGTGAGTGTATTTGATCTTGATGGTGTTGTTCTTCTTGTGATACTTCTCTATTAGGCATTTTAAGTTTCTGATGAGCTTTCAAATGTTGTGATTATTGAGCAATTGACCTAAATTTTTGTTAAAAAAGATAATAAACCTTTGAGCTTGATCAAATGAACATTTTGGTTATCGATTTTGTCGGGTGAGATTATGAAAAATTAAAGGGTTTAATTAAAAATGATGAATCGAAACCTAGTGAGTTTTTGGGCCTTGTTGTGAATGACTAATTTTAGGCCATTTTTTATTCTTTGAATGTGTGATTCCACTCATGATTATTGTGTTTTTCAGAACTTGTCTTGGTTTTCTTTTAAGCTGCTAATGACCACTGCATGCAATTGAAATGATAAAAGTATTTTCTTTTAAATAACTACTGGCCAAATAGCCATCCTTACATTTTATCCTTTGTTTAACCACTTTGAGCCTAATTGACCTTCTTTCCTTCGATCTAAGCTCAATTTAAGCCAAAAAATGAAAAACCATTTTGCTACCCTACCTTAGGGAGTAGAAGAACTTCATGATTATGATGGAAATTGGTTTTTGAATAAGTGTGAGGGTGTTTGAATTAATGATGTGTTTGCCTAGCTTCGCATGTATATAAAAGTCTCATGTTGGCAAAATATCATTGTGAATAGGATGTAAGTTGTTTAAAAAAAAAAGAAATCAGAAAAAGAAAAAGGTATAGAATAGGAACTTTTTCTTGAAGATTGTTGGAAAATTCTGTGTATTGATTGAACATTTTTCCATTTTGCTCTTCTAGTTCCTATGGTCTAGCCTTATTTATCTTTGATGTATCCTACCTTGACTCTGACCCCATTACAACTTAAATAAAGTCCTTTTGATATCTGTTTGTATGTGGTCTGAGTGGCAGAGAAGTAGAAGCTTGACAAGCCTATGGTAAAGCATGTTCTCATGAGTTGGTTGAGTGAAAACACAAGCCTGAAACACTTGAGTGTGAGAGTATATATCAGGAGATTTATCATGCTGATTGAACCTTGAAATTGGATTAATTTTGCTTGCCAATTTGGATTGCTAAGAAAAGGAATTCTTAATTGATTAAATTCTTTGAAAACTGAATGCATAAAGGTCTCTGCTCATTATTATGCATTTGCTTGGTTTGTTGTGAAACAGTGTTGAATTGTATATTTTTGCCCAAGAGTGCAAAAGGCTAAGTGTGGGGGTAATTGATCTGTTGATTATTCCTATATTTTAATCGCCTTGTAATTGATTCATTGAACTCCATTTGTGCTTAATTGTCATCATTTAGCTTAGTTTCTGATATCAAACCCTAATTGGAATATTACTGTGAAACTTTGCTTAAATGTATTCTCAGATGTCAGTACTTGAACTTTTCAGGAAACCTTTGAATGGCGGAATTCATTTAACCTAAATTAGGATTGACATCCACTTGAAGAAGGGGCTATGGATTCATGAAGATTAATTTCTCCCTTTGAAGCAATGAAAGAAGAGTTTCTGAGAAGAATCCAGGCCAAAAAATGAAGAACTCAAAATACAGGGCCTGCGTCAAAATACAGGGTCTGCGTCAAAATACAGGGCCTACTTTAGAATACAAGGCCTAGGCTGCGTAAAAAATACATGGTCGTGTGATAGTACACGGCCTAGGCCGTGTACTCCTTTGACTTTTGCAATTAAAATAGTGAAATTTTGCTCCTCCAACACAGAGCCATACACGGCCTAGGCCGTGTATGCATACACGGCCGTGTATTGCTCCAGACAGGAATCAAACATAAACTTCTACGAGAAGTTTATGTTGGGGGCCTATATATTCACAACCTGAGCACGTTTTGAAGGGAGTTCTGACCTAGGAGAGCAGCTGCAACTTCTTGGAGAAGGAGAGGGGACTCTTGGATCAAAGATTGGAGTCTCGGATTCGAGCAATCGGAGATCCATCATCCTCAATCCTCAGAAACTCATTTGCTATTTAGTTTGTCTTCTACACTTTGTTTCTCATGTTGTTCTTTCTCTGTTTTTCTTGTGATTTTGTTCTAGTTATGTGTAACTAAACCTCCCTTGGTTAAGGGGGTGATGAAACCACTAGTATTAATGTTGTGAATCTTGCATATTTGATTATTTCAATACAATTATATTTTTATTTATATATTTCTAAATCTATTGTTGGTATGAAGGTTTTTGTACTTGTTCCCACTTTCAAAGTGGTAGATCTGGGTTTATTATGCGCGGTTGTGGTAGAAGATCTAGCGGAATGTATGATGTTCATGTTGGTACAATTATCTTTGTGCTATTTACCAGTTATAAAAGTGGTAGATCTGGGTTTATTATGCGCGGTTGCGGTAATAGATCTAGAGAAATATATGTTCTAAGTAATTTAATCTTGGTGTGTGATTAGATCTTAGTATGATTGGTTTTCTAAATCTTAATGCAATTGTTGGATAGTTATAAGAGCGGTTGCTTTATGACTAATCAGTGATTAGGAGTTGATTTGAGCGATTGTTGAATTGGCCAACATGTAAGGAAAACAGAGATTTACTCTCACAATTGCATAAAAACATAATTGAGCATGTTGGAATAAAATGATATGTGGATTTACATTATCATATAAATCTAGTGGTGGATTCTACCTCTTAACCAATTTTCTTATATTGTTGATTTCAGTTCATTTATTGTTATTGTCTTTGAAGTTGTTCATTGTTCATCAAAACTCCAAAACTCCCTACTTACTATTTATAATCAATCAGAGTCTAAATTGGTAATTGTTTAATAGTGTTGATTGAATTGGTTCTCTGTGGATCGACCCTTACAAACTACAACTAGTTGTAAGGTTTTTATTTTCTGGTGGGCGTGACAACTTATTTTTATCTTAAATTTTTAATCACTATCCGCCTCACACCATGTAGCAATTACTGAAGATGGGAATTTGTGTGGATGGGGTTGGGGTTGGGGCCGATATGGAAACTTGGGATTGGGAGACAGAAATGATCGCTTGATCCCTGAGAAGGTGATTGTTGATGTATGTCCTCAATTTGGTATAAACTTACCTTTCCAGATTAGACTATGATTATATCAACTATGATTTGAAAAATATATTATTTGATTATATTTATTGTTTGATTCTTGAAAAGGTTAAACTTGCTATTTACTTAAATAGAAGAAGCAGCATATACATGTGTTAACTTTTGATGTCATAACTGTCCATTGCAGGGTGACAAGATGGTCATGGTTGCTTGTGGCTGGCGGCATACAATATCTGTTTCATCTTCTGGTGGAATATACACAAATGGATGGGGAAAATATGACCAGCTAGGACATGGAGATTTAGAGGACTATCTTGTGCCTCGCAAGATTCAAGCCTTGAGTGATAAGTTCATTTCTGAGGTGGTCCTTTAAGTTCATGCTGAGTTGGTGGCAATTTCTTAGTCTCATTTAGATGTCTTGTGACTTGTCATTTTTGTTGTTTACAACTTTCTAAAAGTTTAACCTTGTTAAAGGTCCAAATTCTTCCCTTCACTCTTCTTCTTTGGTAGGTCCTCCTTGGTATTAGGCACATAGTGATTGTAGTTGTCATTGTTTGTCTCTGAACTTTGTTTGGACTTCTTTCAGATATCAGGTGGTTGGAGGCACTCACGTCCAGTGGACTACTTTTTGGCTGGGGTTGGAATAAGGTTGGCAATACTTTTTATTCTTCTCCTATTTTCATGATATTTTTTGTATTATATCCCCAAGAAATACTTGTGAACACAACATAGAGGATAGAAGTTGATGATTGGTTAAAGCGTGCAGGCACAAGAATGAGTGTAGGGAGCAAAATATACTGAACAACATTAACATCTGTTTGGTAAATTGTAACCTGTTTCTCCTTCAATTGTAGTTTGGACAGATTGGAGTTGGTAACAATTTTGATTATTCCTCTCCCGTGCAAGTGAACTTTCCCGATGAGCAGGTACTTGAAATTGCAGCACCCTTCTTCCCTTTTCCCCTTTCTTTTGGAAAATGTTGACTATGTATAATAATAATCCATTTTTATTTCTTCACACTTTTGTTTGGCTTGGCAGAAAGTAGTTCAGATCTCATGTGGATGGAGACAAAACATTGTTGTTACTGAATTTGAAAATGTGTATTCTTGGGGAAGAGGCGCAAATGGACAACTTGGGCATGGGGAAACCATTGACCGGTAATTGCATGTACAAGTCCACTTTAAGCAGTTAGGATTTTTTTTCTTTTATTTGTTCGAAGCAATGTTAACTTTTGATTCAAACAATTGGCCTTTTTAGTGAACACTTTAATTGCTTTATTCAAATTTTTTAACTTCTATAAAATCAATTGGGAATAGAATTTAGTCAAACTGTGACTGAACAAGAGGCTTGTAAGGAGTTAGGAAAGGAAAAGGCTAACTTGTATAATGTGGCATGTGAAAATTTACTTTGTTAACTATTAGAATATAGCTGAAATTGTTATATTGGCTGAGCCATCTAGCCATCCTAATCTTTTATATCAGATTTTATCTTTTCAGTCTTGGTTGTTGTGGCAATATGGTGGAATGTGACTATGTTGTAAGTTCATTTAAGCATGAGAGAATTGATATGATCTTTGGTAATTAATGGGTGCATTTCATTCCAAGGCTTTGAGCAATAATGTGATATTTGGCATTTATAGGAATGTTCCAATGGTTTTCGAGGCCTTGAGCGTTCATGGATCTTTTGGGCAGCACATAGAATCCTCATAAGCTTATCCATTATCAGGTGCTCTGATTGTCTCATTGCTGATATGTGCCTTTTTTTTTAAGCCATTACTGATATATACCATTTGATAATATAATTTAGAATCAGTTTTTGTTTTTTGGTTGGTTTTAGGTGAATTACGACATTTCTAAACTACCGTTTTATACAAAAACTAAACTGGGTGGTTTTTTTTTTTTGATTTTAGGTAAATTACGGCACTTCTAACAATTGTTTTATGCAAAAAAAAAAAATTATTATTTTATACATGATAAAATTGTGGCGGTTAATGGAAAACCGCTGGATTATACCGAATGGCGGAGGTAATTACATCAATTTTGGAAATCGCCATTCAGGCGAAAAATGATAGTTATAACTGTTGTAATCTACAATAAATAACTGTCGTTTTAAACTTTATTTTTATAGTGTTGACACATGTGAACACTCGATTCTTATCTGTCTATTCTTATATTTTTATTTTATTTTTATTTTGTTTGGTTTTAAAAAGAATTTCAAAAAAAAAATTTAAAAAAATGAAAAATTCTAAAAACTAAAAAAAAAAACAAGGGAGAGAATTGAAAATTTGAGAAAAAAATTGTTGTGACTTTTTTAAAAACCTTAAAATACTTGTAAGGGCATGAGCTGTATGTTAGTGCAGTTAAGTAAGTACGAGATCAATTTCATAAAAATTAAATTAAATTTTAAGTATTATAAAATTCTTTTTAATCTAGTTGCACAATTGATGAACTAAAGATGCAAAGGTAAAATAGAAAAATAACAAAAATAAATGGCAAATTAAATGAAATCAATTAAATAAATTGGGTTTTAACCATGTGCAAGATGATTAAGATTCACAATTCACCAAGATTAATTTTTAACATTAATTATGTCAAATTATTATACCCAAATAATTTTTTCTCATGAGCATCTAGTGATGAAGCATGTGTTCACAAAAAATTCATCAGTAAAGCATTGAAAAAAAATTTGACTGTATGATTCAATTTTCTTAATTAATAATAAATTATCAAATCATTATTTGTATCTCTAACAATAATCATAACTGATATCTAACAATTACCGCCAACATTTATATAACACAAATAAGTTCAAAGCATGAAAAAAACTATGAGTGAATTCATCTAAAAGTTCATTCACATGATCGAATAAAAAAATAGAATTAATAAACATTAAATATTAAAATTAAGTAATAACAATTCAACATAACAATATCAAAATAATCAAGATTTTATCATCATCTTAATATAAAAAACTTAGCAAAACATAATAATATCATAATGCAATAAAATCATCTCATACTAATATTTTTTTCATTATAAGAGCTTCAAATCTTCCTCCCTTTCTTTCTCACTATGCTACGCACTGACTCGTCTCTTCTGTTCTACACGTTGTGTTGCGCCCTCTTTTAAAGTTTTGTGGCTCCAATTCTTCACCCCCTCAATGGAGAGGAGCGTGTTGTTTTACTTACACTATGTTTGAATGATAGGTAATGAGGGGAATGGAAAGGGAATGAGGGGAAGGGAAAAAATTTCTTTTGTTTGGGAGTTTTAAAATACATGGGAAGGGAACGGAAAACATGGGGAACCATTTCTCCCCTCTTTCCCTCAAATGGTCAACTTTTGTTCCCTCCAAAATTGAGGTGGAATGGTGGAAACACATGGTAATGAAGTTCCGTTCCATTAATGGAATTTCTAAACAAAGAGAATAGTAACTATGTTTCATTTATTCCCTTTTCTTTCTGGTCCATCCCCACTTATTCCATTCTATTCTATTCCATTAATGAAAAAACATCTAAATACAGTGTTAAACTTGAGCATTGGATGTTTTCTCTTGTTTGCATGTAGCTCTTCCCAAACCTTTTGTGCATTGCACACTTCAATTTCTTTCCAAAGTCTTATTTCTCCAGCAACATTTTATCTTTCTTATAATTACATTTTGCACTCACACAGTTAAATTAAAGTTTAAATGATAAAAATAATTATAATTAAAATAAAAAAATTATTAAATAAAATATATATAATAATTCATAAAAAAATATTTATAAGTTTAGTTTAAAAATACATAATATTTTTATAAAAGAATTTCACTCAAATATAAATACTAAAGAATTTAAATATAAAATGTTATAAAACAATCTATATGCCTAAAAAATTTATAATATGAACAAAAATCTTTGTCTTTCAAATGCATAATTTAATATAATAATTTTATAAAATAATTATTTCAATAAATTAACATTACTTGAAAATCACATATAAATTATTTTAATTTATGTTAATGTAACTTAAAAGAAATAGGTCAAGTGATAAGTAGTCTAGAACTCAACCAAAAATATACTTATGGGAAGGAAAACTCTGTATCTTAAGCAAGTATAATCTTAAAGTTAAAATGTGTAACAAAATCTTATAAAAAAATGTTCATATAAATTTTCATTTTTTGTTAATTTAATTTTTTATTTATTTTTTCATTCCATTTGTATTTTTTATTCTTTCTTTGCTTTGGAATTTTTAGTATTATTTTTTCCTTTTTAAAGAGTTTACATTAACATTCTAATTTATTAGGTTTTTAGTATTTGAATATGTGTCATCCTTATATGCAAATTGACCAAAAAAATATAAAAACACGACATATAAATAAAAGGAGTATTTGACACATGACGAAAAATTAGAGCATATCTTGCCGCCTAAGAGTGACACATGGTAGAATTCTAGGTCATTATCTTTCTTTTAGATATTATTATATTTTATTATATTATAGTAATTGATTAATTTTGAAGTTAGACACATTTAAAAGTTTTAAGTATATTTTTTTATCCCAGTTTTAATTATATTATTATTATTATTATTATTATTATTATTATTATTATTACTACTATTACTATTATTATTATTATTTTATTATTATTATTATTAACTATTATTATTATTATTATTATTATTATTATTATTACTTGAATGATAATATTATTCATAGAAGATAATGAATAATTAATATATTAATTGATTGGTCAATTAATTAAATGTACATAAATCACATTCAATTAGGAGGAAAATTCAAAATTTAAATTTTTATTATTTTATTATTTTGATTATTTATTTGAATGTAAATCTTATTAGTTGAAGATAGTGAAAAATTAACAAATTAATTAGTTTAGGAAACAAATTAATTATATATAAATTTTTTAATAATAAATAAATAACATTCATTGAGGATGAGTTTTGAAATTTAAATTTCTTAATTATATTATTATTTAAATTATTTGTATTTGAATAGTAATATTATTCATTATTCATAGAAGATAACTTTGGTAGAGATACATAAAATGCAATGAATAATAATTAATATATTAATTGATTGAGGCAATTAATTAGTTTACTGTACATAAATGTCATTAAATTAGGAGGGAAATTCGAATTTGATTTATGCTCATTGATGTTCTTCTTTTTTTTCTCTTTTTGTTGATGTATGTCCTTGGTGGAATCTCCCTCGAACACAATAATTTGGCAACGACCATGGTGGAACCTCAATGACAGCTTCACATCCTTCTCTAGTCCTTTATCCAAGCAGTTAGATCTTGAGCTTGCTATCATCGTCTTTGTGTCGATCTAGATAGTCACCTGTAACCTCAACGACCATCGTCTTTAAACATTGATTCTCAACACATAGGTGGTATCTTAGACAAAAAATGTAATTGCATCGATTCTCAACACACCGATTTTCTAAACAAAAAAAAGTGTATTTGTTTTTTTTTCTTTTTCATTTGTGTTTTTTGTGTATTATATTTCTTTAATTTATTTATTAAATGATTTTTAAACATGTCATTTTTTTCACATATCTCATGTTATCACATCAGATCATATATGGAAGGAAATTGTCATATAAAATTATATGTGACAAAATATTAGGTACTCTAGATACTGTAACATCTCAATTCTGATATCCCGTAGACTTGATCTAAGTAAGAGTATTCAGTATTGACAATGTTACCACAGACCAAGTCCATAATATTCACATAAATAAATAATTATGGAGAGCCATATTACTAATAGTTATATACATACATCACAGTCTCAAAAGGGCATACTATTATACATAACTCAAAACAAAATAAACAAATATAAAATATATACAAGCTCATTCTAAAACAACATCTATACTATGCTAATCCTCATTCATTTTCTTCTTTCCTTTCGAAGAACTTGTACTTGGATTTACATGGCAACAGAATCGGGGTGAGAAATCACATATCTTAATAGAAGTATTCTAAAACTAACATATATACATTAACATAAAATCCACAATTATCAAATTAACACTTCAATCACAGAAGTACACATCTTCATCTTAGAGATACGTAATCGCTCATATAATTGCAATGTCATGAATTCATGTCATGATAGCAACCACTCATACAATCGCCATGCTATGCCAAATTATGTCTAGTGTTTATGCCTATGCAATATCCTAAGCATAAAATGAATAATGATATGATACCAAGTCCATGACAATGTCATGTTATGCATGAGTCATGAACAAGTCATGGAAGTCACATCCATAAACCTTGAATAAGCATTGGAAATCCATCCAGCAAATTTCTCTCCAAGTAGTGAAGTCCATTAATGCACACTTTTTAATTGTTGCATTTGTAAACCTACGTGCAGGTTGTCTCAAGTAATAAATTTCTCGGTGAGTCCGAGGTCGATCCACAGGGAATTGTTGAAGATTAAGGTGAAGTAAATATTTTGTGACTATGGTAAAAATTATTTACTTGGGTAAAATGATCCACTCTTGGTAAATAAAGTAAAAGTAAGATTAATTCCTTTTATAACTCAATTAGAATCCTCGCAACATGGAGGTTCCAATAAAAAAATACAACGTTAAAAGTCCATTAAAATAATATACGTAATTATATTATGTTTCCTTTAATCATCTATTAATATCATCACTCATAAATGGGATCAAGCATTCACTGTGCCAATATTTTGTCTACAATAAATCAAGATCTCCACTTTACAAGGAGAGTTTCTAACACCAACACTTGTAAATGGGTTAAAGCATTCATTGTGCCAATCTCTTGTCTACAACAAATCAAGAACTCCACTTTACAAGGGTAGTTTCTAAATTATCAGAAACAAAATATAACACGTATAATAATTACTTAAAAGATCAATCATTAAAACACAAGAGAGGAATAAATCTAACCTTATTTTATTACCAAGAGCTTCACACTTTGACCCAAGTAGACTGGAACTTATTTACACATAGACTAAAAGAAAGAAAAAGAGAAAAAGAGAGAGAAAAGAAATTGGAGGGAGACTGAGGAGAGAGGCAGGGCACTGCCCAAAAGCCTCTCCCCAGCAGCGTCTCCCTCAATTCCGAAATCTCCAAATTGTCCCTTGTTGAAATGAATTGCATTGCCTTTTATAGGCAATTTGCTTCATTATGGCTACAGGAGCCATAATTTAATAATTAATTCTTAAACGTCATGGATGACGTTTTTCTATTTTTAATTTCTTTTTTTTAAATAATAATTGAGTAAATACACAGCCTTGCATCTAATCATTTTTTCATTTTTGTGAGAAGTGGTCTTCATGAAAGTTGTAGGCCTGAATATTTGCTTTAAAATGGCTTTAGTTTGAGTCCAAAATCATGCCTAGAACTCAAGATATGGTCCAATTACTGCAGAGTGTTTTAGACCCAGTTTCAACTCCTCTATTCTGACTTCAAAGCCCAATATCACCTCCAAGGAGTCTGATTCTGGAAAAGTGTTCAACATGAAAGTTGTAGAGAATTGTCTTAGCTTTCCTAAAGACCAAAATCACATCAATCAGATATTTGCAACTCAAGTTATAGCCAGTTTACTAAACACTGCCAAAGAGATAATTAGGGCTAATTTATGCAATAATTTATTTAATTGTCCAATTCAGCTCAAAATCATAAAATGTGTCAAAACCAACTTAATTAAGCCTAATTGAACCTTAAGAAGCCTAGTGAGAGGATTACAAAATGTACAGTGTTATCAAATTCCTCCACACTTAACTTTTGCACTTCTGGGCAAAACACAAAAGACAAAAACCAAGGAATAAAGAAAAACAACACAAACTCAAAAACTAAAAACTCTAAAGGATTCAATGACTCAAGAAGAGCAACTAGACAATCAAGGGATCAAAACAATCATAAGGTAACATTTCTTCACATCTCAAACCAACAAGTAAGGAAACTTCAGTTGAAAAGAATGAATCAAGAATGATAAATCTTCACAAGATTCACTCTCAATCCCTCAAGTATTTAAAAGGTAGGTATTTCACTCAATTCAACCCATGAAAATTGCACTACCGTAAGCTTGCTTATCTTTTATTTCTCCACTACTCAAAACACATGCACACACAAATCATGAGGACTTTATTCAAGGTTGTAATGAGGTCAAGGTAAAGGAGGAGGTAATATGGATATGACAAGTTAAATACCAGAGAACAAAAGAGCATGAGAGCTGAGTTCAATTAACAAGCATGAAAGTTCATCCCAACTCTACCTAATACAAATTCCCTTTACATATTCTTTTCCTTTCCTTTATTACCTTGTTGACCCTATTCTTTTTACATTTTTTTATTGATTTTTTCTTTTTTCTTTTTCTTTTTATTTTTTTGATTTTTTTGAATTTTTTTTTAGAAGAAGAACATCATATATACATTTTTTTTAACCATTCTACACACACACTTGTTCAAGAACTCATCGAATGACAAAGCTGATGTTCTCTTATTCCCTAAGGTTAGGTAAGAACATGGTTTTTCATTTAAGACACATAATGAGTTCGAAACAAAGAATGGTCAAATAAGCTCAAAGGGATTAAGCAAAGGAAAATATGCAAGGTTGGCTATTTGGTCAAAGTAGTTAATTCAAGAAAATACCTCAATCATTTTCATGTATGCATATGAAATTGTAGTCTAAAAAAAAATCAAAGCAAGTTCTAGAGTAATAATTCCATGAGTGAAATTCACACAAGAAAGAAGAGAATGGTACAAATGTTCAATCCATTCATCAATAGGCTCAAAATCTCACAAGGCATAATTCTATCATTCTCAGTCCACCAATTCAACATCCATAACCAAGCATGTGAATTTTAAGAAAGAAGACAATTTACTCAATCATGCAAATTTCCCTGAATTTGAATTGCTACTTCCACACAAACTAGTTGTCTACCTCAACTAAGATGCGTCTCAAGAGTAAAATTTACTCCTTACTCTGCCATCCTTAACTGGTTTAGTAAGTTACTGACAAACATATAAACACAACAAACATATTAATACACACACTTCTTAAAATTTTTTTTTTGGATTTTTTTTTACACAACTCTACACACGACAAACATAAACACACTTACTATTTTTTTATTTTTTATTTTACACATTTTTTTACACAACTAGTCACACAACTATCCTTTCCCCCAACTAGATCACAACATTATCCTCAATGTTAAAAAATAGAAAGGAAAAAGATAGAAGATAGTACATGTTATCGCAATTACTGAAAAGAGAAACTTCACACAAATATAAACAGAAACAAAATACGATGAACAAAACCAAAGCTTGTAATTATTTAAACAATTGGAGTGTCTGAACTGGCTTGATTTTCTTACTGCTTCCTGCAACATTTCTTTCTGACCAATCTATCTGAACTGCAACTGGATCAGGGCTGTCATAAGAAGAAGATATACAAGATAATATATACATGTAGTTGTAATTGTGGCTCACATCTTCCTCTGATTTTACGTCCAGTAACGGCTTAAACGCCTTCTATGAGTCGAGGATAGGCTTCCCATCCAATTTTCTTATAAATTGGCAAACAGGGTCTTTTTGAGTCAGATTCCCAACACTGTAACATGCTTACTTGCCTTTGAAGAGATTCCACAAATTAATAAATTCACACTGCACAAATTCACAAGAATGCGTCTCAAGAGTCAAAAAGATTTCATCCAATGACTCCTTACTCAGGCAATTCTTTAATGAAAAATATTATATATATTTTTTTATTTGCAGAAATCATCCACAAAGAACAACTTCGCTTGTCACAAGAAAAATTAATAATATTAACAAATCAAACCATAAAATTGAAAATTAAAAATTCATTAGGAAAATGATCATTGTAAGTATGGACAAATCAACAAAAATTTTAGGCTCATTTTGAATTCTTGAAACAACAAAATCCACCGTACCAACCTAGGTTTATAAAAACTTGTTGAGAAAATTGACGAATGACCAAAAGGTCAAAATAAAGTTGACTATTTAAAAAGAAAAGAAAAACAAACACTAAGACACACTAAATTAGAAGAAAAAGAGAAAACAAAGTTTTTTTTTATTTTTATTTTTTATATTTTTTTATTTTTTATTTTGAAATGAAAACACATGAAATTAGAATACTAGGGATCAGACTTCACTTGATTCAATAATCTATCATAGACAATAGAGTAGCTTTGGGACCTTCCTTCTAATCAATTTTTAATCATTCAATTGATGGGGAGAATCAGTAATTAAAAACATTTAAAGGCATGACTTTTACTCTATGGATTCTCATGGAAAAATACCACAATTCTCCCACACAACCTATAACCTCCATTCCTAGATGATTATAAATCATGACACTTTATTATTTATGGTCTAAGTCATATGCAAACATTTCGGGTTACACATATACCCACTAGATCAATTTATTATTGGCCAATTCATAAAAGCATTATGAACCATAATAGGCACTCAAATTGAGTAGAAAAGAAATTAATTAAAATTTCAATCTTAATACATGTCGATTGAATCAAGTTACGTTTTCA
Organism: Ormosia semicastrata; assembly: GCA_029884595.1. NCBI lineage: Eukaryota > Viridiplantae > Streptophyta > Magnoliopsida > Fabales > Fabaceae > Ormosia > Ormosia semicastrata. The sequence goes on from JAQQTO010000047.1 coordinate 7,581,883, forward strand.
CCCTAAAAACACACAAATTAATTACACATAACAAAATAGAAGAAGAAATAGAAAAATAAAAAAAAATAAAAAATATATACAAAGGTGTGGTATAAATCCAGCCACCAAATAAATATTTACAAAGGCGTGGTAATAAATCAACCACCAAATATATATATTAATACGTAATAAATAAATATTAACAAAGGTGTGGTAATAAACCAACCACCAAATTAAAATTAAAAATGGTGTGGTAGAAACCAACCACCAAATAAAAAATAACAAAGGTGGGGTAATAAACCAACCACCAAATAAAAAAAATAACAAAGGTGGGGTAATAAACCAACCACCAAATAAAAAAATTAAAAATGGTGTGGTAGAAACCAACCACCAAATAAATAAATAAGCAAAATAATAAATAAAAAGTTAGTATGCAGGTAAATTAAAATGTTAGAAGCGGGTAAAGTAAAAAGTTAGATAGTTAGTAAGAAAGTTAGTAAACAAAAATAAATGACAAAAAATAAATAAATAAATAAATAACAAAAATAAATGACAGAAAGTAAATGACAAAAAATAAAGAACAAAAAATAAATATATAAATAAAGTGCAGAAAATAAAGTACAAAAAATAACAAAGTGCAAAAAAAATAAATTACAGAAAGTAAAAGGGAGAGGTTCTCCCACTTTGTTAGTATGTGCAAGAAAATAAAAATAAATAAAAGGGAGAGATTTCCCCACGGAGTTAGGATGCACAAAATAAATAAATAAATAAAAGGAGAGTTTCCCCACTAATTAGTAAGGACAAAAAAATAAATAAATAAAAATAAAGGGAGAGAATCCCCCTACTGTTAATATTCACAAAAATTAAAAGGGAGAATTACCCCCACTGAGTTAGTATGTACAAAAAAATAAAAGGGAGAGGTTGTCGCGACCGGTGACCGCGGCGAAAAATAGCAACTCGATAGGATTTTAGAATATGAAATTGAGAAAATGGAGTCGCCACCAATTTTATTTTTAACTTAGGAAAAATTGGAAAAACCTTTTATTTGGAAATGGTCTTTGGAACAGATTGGATTAGAGTCGGTTATGCTTAGGGAAGGGTGGAAACTTAATCCCACTGCACCCCTAACGCACCCGTCCTAAGACGGTACCTTGAGTTAATTGTGCAAATCATTAACAATCCTTGGAATATTTATTTTACCCCTTTTTACAAAAACATTGTAACTATTTACAAAGCGAAACCACAAAATTATGAAAATTTAATTTTGGCTTGACAGAAATGAAATTCTGCTCCTACGTATCCCCTGGTGCAATGGGGAACTCAAAGTTACGTAGTTCTCTAGAAAATATTGTGGGTTGGTTGATTTTATAAAAAAATTGAGAAATTTGAATCAACAAGCCGTCGCGGCTCAGTTATTCAAATTAATGATTAAATAGGTGAAACTCGCGTCGCGCTAGAGACGTCACCCATTGATTATCAAGTTTATTACAAAAATTTTATTTAAAATTATCAATTAGAGATTTAACTAAAAAATAAAAAAAACATGATGTAAATTATCAAGCTGTCGCAACTCAGGTAACCTATTTTTATTCCCTTTTTTTTTTAAAAAAAAACTTTTAATTATTTCTTTGTTTATCATTTTTAACTCCCAAAATCTAGCCCAACAAACTAATAATAAATGAAATAAAAAAAAAAAACAAGGAAACGTAAAAGAAAACCAAGAAACAGATAACCCAAAACTGAGGGATTCAACAGTAAGGACCTCGTTTACGATCAAATTAGCAGGGGAGGGTGGCTGGCTTCTTCGGTTCGATGGTCGGATTGCTTTCTGAGATCCGACGGTCGGGAGCTGCTTTCTGAGGTCCGACGGTCGAGTACAAGGTTGCTCAATAAACACTCTGGTAATGCAAGAGGTGACTCGTAGGAGAGGGATCTGGTATTGGCAGCCCGACAGTCGGTTGGTTGAAGGATTTGGTATCTGATCCAACGGTCGGTTGGGAAGGATTTGGAGTTCGACGGTCGGTTGGAAAGGATCTTGAGTCAGTCGGTGAGGGGAAAGATTTAGGGTTCGACGATCGAGTTGGAGGTTGGTGGATGGTGATGGAGTTTGGATGGGTTGTCAGTGAGGGGGTAGTAGCTGGTGTGGTTCGACGGTCGAGTGAAGGGATGGATTCGATGGTCGAGTGAGGGGATGGAGTTTGGTTAATGGTGATGGAGGTTTGGATGGCTTGTCGGTGAGAGGAGTGGAACTCACGGTTCGACGGTCGAATTGGAGAATGTAGGTGGTCTTGCTTTTGGGGTCCGACGGTCGGATGTGATGGAGTTTGTGCTTGAGCTCGACGGTCGGAAAGGGAAGGATGTGGCTCTTTGGATTTCGACGGTCGATGTATGTGATGGTGTTTGAAATGTGGTTTGGAGATTTGAGAGGTAGGTGGTGGTTTGTGGGATGGTTTCGACGGTCGGGTTAGAGGTGAAGGTGGGCTTTGTGAAGTTAGTCGAGGGTCACAATGGTATGGTTCGACGGTCGAGTTGGAGGTGAAGGTGGGCTAGTAACGGGGTGGTTCGACGGTCGAGTTAGAGGTGAAGGTGGGCTTTGTGAAGTTGGTCGAGTGAGGGATGGATTTGGTTTAAAGGATTACGGCCCGACGGTCGGTTGTGATGTGGTCTTATGGTGGCAGAAGGTGATGAGAATGGGGTGAAGTTTGGAGGATCTGGGGTTCAACGGTCGGTTGAAAGGCTGATGGCTTCTGTGCGGTCCGACGGTCGGATGAGAGGATGGATTCGACGGTCGACTGGGAGGTTGATGGCAGAAAATGCTTGGGTGATGGAAGGTGGATGCCAAGGAAGCTTGCTGCCGTGGATGATAGTTTGATGGCTGATGGTAGGTGAAGGAGAGGAAGATAGGTGGTTGATGGTGATTTTCACGGTATAGGGGGTTTTTGGTGGTTGATGGGAAGAGATGATGAATATGTGTTTGGAAGATGATTATGAGGGAAAGGTCACGGTCATGGCATGGTGAGAGGGGGAGTCACGGTTATGGTGGTGTTTTGGTTGAAATGGAGTGAGGGATGGTTAGAGGATGATCAAGATGGTAGATGGTGGGTGGAAAGGTTTTGGTTATGGTGGTGAACAAGGGCAGTCACGTTTTGGAGGGGTTGTTTGGATGTTGATGGAGATGAAGATGGTCCTTTTTGTTTAAGGATGAAGAGGTGGTTTTTGATAGTGAGGATGAGTGTCTGCAGACGTGAATCCCAATCCTCAGGTTGGCTCTTTCCCCAGATAAATGAGTCCTCTCTTATTAGTTGCTAGCAGCCAGGTGATAATGGAGTGAAGTGGTTATGGAGTGGAGTGGTTATGCATAATGGAGTGAGTGATAACAAACTGACAATGGAGTGGGTGATCATGCCTAATGGAGTTAGTGAATTAGTGAGGGAGCAGGTGTGTGTTACGTGAGTGAGTGGAGAGCAAAGTAGAAAAAGAAAAGAAAAAAAAAATGGAGTGAGTGTGTGTTAGTGGGAACATGAGTGTGGTCTTGCATGTGACTATTTTTTTATTTTTTTATTTTATATTTTTTATTTTTATTATTTTTTTATTTTTTTATTATTTTATTTTTATTTTTTTACTTCTTTTCTTTTTTTAGTCCGGTCAAAATTGAGTGTTCATCAGTTGCCCCTCTTTACTTGTTTCTTATTAGATAAAAAGAAAAACTGTGATTGATTTTTTTATCGTCGTAAGAAACGAGTAAAGATATGAACTCCAATTTTGTCCGGCAATGCATAAAAGGATAAATGTAAAACAGAGCAGGAACAACGATAGAAAGTTGAAATGCAGTGAGCCGATGCACTCAAAAGTAAATGACAGAAATTGAAATGCATGGAGCCGATGCGCTCAACAGAATTTAAAATGCATGGAGCCGATGCGCTCAAAGAATTGACAGAAATTAAAATGCATGGAGCCGATGCGCTCAACAGAATTTAAAATGCATGGAGCCGATGCGCTCAATAGAATTTAAAATGCATGGAGCCGATGCGCTCAACAGGAATTAAAATGCATGGAGCCGATGCGCTCAACAGAAATTAAAATGCATGGAGCCGATGCGCTCAACAGAATTTAAAATGCATGGAGCCGATGCGCTCAAAAGAATTTAAAATGCATGGAGCCGATGCGCTCAACAGAAAGTAAAATGCATGGAGCCGATGCGCTCAACAGAATTTAAAATGCATGGAGCCGATGCGCTCAACAGAATTAAAATGCATGGAGCCGATGCGCTCAACAGAATTAAAATGCATGGAGCCGATGCGCTCAACAGAATTTAAAATGCATGGAGCCGATGCGCTCAACAGGAATTAAAATGCAAGGAGCCGATGCGCTCAACAAGAATTAAAATGCATGGAGCCGATGCGCTCAACAGGAATTAAAATGCATGGAGCCGATGCGCTCAACAGAAATTGAAATGCATGGAGCCGATGCGCTCAAACAATTTAAAATGCATAAAGCCGATGCGCTCAACAGAAAGTAAAATGCAAGGAGCCGATGCACTCAACAGAAAGTAAAATGCAAGAAGCCGATGCGCTCAACAGGAATTAAAATGCATGGAGCCGAAGCGCTCAACAGAAAGTAAAATGCAAGGAGCCGATGCGCTCAACAGGAATTAAAATGCATGGAATGCAGGGAGCCGATGCGCTCAACAGAATTAACAGAAATTAAAATGCATGGAGCCGATGCGCTCAAAAGAATTGACAGAAATTAAAATGAACACAAATGGGCAACTGAGTCCCAGAAAACAAGATTTTTCTTCTCTTTTTCTTCTTCTATTTTTTTTTGTCTTCTTTTTTTTTGTTTTAGTTTTATTAAAAGACCTTTGAACCAACGGCGACTTTTGGAAAGTTTTGACCAATCAAACCCCTCGTTCACGTGCTTTTGCTCGTTGGACCTGATAACCTCAATCTTTCCCCTTTTTCTTCTTCTTTCTCTTTCTTTGTTTGCCACTTTCAACTCTCCTTTCAAGGAATGAGATGAACTTGACTGACTCCTTGAGAGAAAATTTTTTTCTGCCCCAGTGTTTAACTTTAACTCTCATCCAGTTGATTCCCCGCAACTGCTTGATAACTCAATCACTGTCTGCTTGCTACTTCCTTCAACACAGCTTCTCCTTAATCCTTTAAAAATTTTGCCCCAGTATAGCCAACTAAATGCAAACAAAACTGCCCCTGTGTAGCTGATCACACACAATTCAAAATTGCCCCAGTTTGGGTGCACCCTTCAAGGTGTTTCAGAGCAATTTCCTCTGAGATTTTGTCCATCTATTTGCCCTAACTTTTGTTTAGACCGACCTTTTTTTTTTTTTGCCCCAGTCAAGACTCGACAACTGGACATCATTAATTATCAAATACCCCCCACACTTACTCTTTTGCACGTCCTCGGGCAAAACAAAATAAAACTGACTCAAAAGTTAAACATTCTAAAAGACTCAATTTCTAATAATATTTAAGAATGAAGATCAATTAATAATTCAAGTAATCAAACATTCATGAGGTAACACATCTTCACATCTCAAATCAACAAGCAACGATACTTCAATTGAAAAGCATGAGTAAAGAATGATAGATCCTCACAGAATTTACTCTCAATCTCTCAAGTGTTTAAAAGGTAGGTATTTCACTCAATTCAACTCATGAAAATTGCACTACCATAAGCTTGCTTATCTTCTACTTCTCCACTATTCAAAACACATGCACACACAAATCATGAGGACTTTATTCAAGGTTGTAGTGAGGTCAAGGTAACAGAAGAGGATAAAATGAATATGAGAAGATAAATACCAAAAGGAATAAAAGAGCATTATGATACAGTTAGAGTGGAGAAGATGTTTGAGAACATTCAGTCTAACTTTCCCAATATTTTCTTAGTTTTTTCTCATACAGGACAATGACCAATATCTAACTAATGTTTTGTTAAAGATCAATTGGTAGATTGAATTTCTTTAGGCTTGAACATTCTCCTTCTATTCCTGTTATTTCCAATCATCCACCCTCATTCTAGGTATGAATATATCACATGGTGCATTCTTTTGATTGTAGCAATAATCAGCCCTCTCTCTCTCTTTTTTTTTTATAGAAACATATTTTCTTTTTCTTTTCTTTTCTTTTTTTATATAACCAATCTGCACATGCACCCTCACACTTGTTCAAGAACTCATCAAATAACAAAGTCAATGCTCTCTTATTCCCTAAGGTTAGGTTAGAACATGGTTTTTTCATTTAAGGCACGTAATGAGTTAGAAACAAAGAATGGTCAAATAAGCTCAAAGGGGTTAAGTAAAGGAAAATATACAAGGTTGGCAAGAATCAGAAAATTTTCAAGAAGTCAAAAGAGTGCTTGATATCATATTGAAAACAAGGTTGGCTATTTGGTTAAACTAGCTAAGAAAGAGGGCCTCAATCATGTTCATGCATGCAAGTGAAACGTAGCCTCAAAAAGAATCAAAGCAAGTTCTAGAGTGATCATTATCATGAGTGAAAATCACACAAGAAAGAAAAGAATGGCATAAATGTTGAATCCATCCATTAGGCTCAAGATCTCACAAGATATAGTTCTATCATTCTCAGTCCACCAATTCAACATCCATAACCAAACATATGATTTTTAAGAAAGAAGACAATTAACTCAATCATGCAAATTTCCTGAATTTCAATTGCTACTTCCACACAAACTAGTTATCTACCCCAACTAAAATGCGTCTCAAGAGTAAAATTTACTCCCTACTCCGCCATCCTTAGCGGTTTAGAAAATTACTGACAAACACACTTTATTAGTACATACACACACTTTTTTTTTTTTTTTGTTTTTTTGTTTTTTTTTTTTTTTTTTGTTTTTTTTTATTTTTTATTTTATTATTATTATTTTTTGCACAACCATCCTTCCCCCAATCAGATCATAACATTGTCCTCAATGTGATATAGAAAAGAGCAAAATAACTCGATAAGAAGTGAATCAACGCAAGCGAGTAAAAGAAGCACACGTCAAGTCCGCATCGACCACGATAAGAAGTGAATCAACGCCAAGCAGAAAAAAAGCACACAGTCGGTGCCGCATCTGACCCTGATAAGAAGTGAATCAACGTCAAGCAGAAAAGAAGCACACAGTCAGTGCCGCATTTGACCCTGATAAGAAGTGAATCAACGCCAAGCAGAAAAGAAGCACACTGTCAGTGCCACATCAGACCCTAAAAAGAAATCAGATAATAAAACTTAAGTACTTCCATATTTTAATACTAATTAATTACTACCTAAAAAACACTCCTTACTCTGCCACCAATTAAGATGCGTCTCAAGAGAAAAATTACTCCTTACTCTGCCATCCCTATTTACTTTTGTTGTTAATTGATGACAAATACAACAAACATATTAACAAACACACTTTTGAATTTTTTTGTTTTGTTTTTTTTGTTTTTTTTTTTTATATTTAGGCACACAACGATCCTTCCCCCCAACCAGATCATAACATTGTCCTCAATGTTAAAATATAGATGAGTAAAGGATAGAATAAATTACCTGTTGGAGAAAGTAGACACAAATTTAAACAGAAACAAAGTACAATAAAATCAAACCGATTAAAGAGAAAGTGTCGATCGGCTTGCTTTTCTTGTTACTTCCTTCGTTGCTTCTGTTGACCAATCTATCTCGAGCTAATACCTTATCGGTACATACTCAAAAGCTTCCAATTTATCAATGAGCTCATCAATAGTGGAGGAGAGATAAGAAGTTGTCTTTAGAAGGAGTGATAAATTTTGTTCCACGACTTTGTCAAGAAAAAATAACAAAAGGTCAAAGAAATTATTAACATTCAACAAACCAATGGGTTTATGGTGGATGTTCGGGTTCACCTCAAGAGACAATTTGAAAAATTTCTTCCAAAGTACCAAAACCTCCGGTAAGACAAGAAATGCATCGAATTGTCAACCATTATTTTCATGCGTCCATGCATGGATGTTACCGAATTTCTTCTCCAACCTGTCTTGCCGGTGATGTTATTTTCGACTAAAGGTTTAGGAATAACACCTAAAACTGACCGCCTCCTATAAAAGCAAAAAGTGAAACAGCCCCCATTAACCCACGACAACCTCCCCATATACAAGATGAATATTCCTCGCAGACAAGTGATCGACCAAGAGTGCTAGCTGCGTTTACAAACTCTAATCCCTTCCCATAACTCGACCCATAAAAACACAGACATTTTTGAGGTTACGAATAGAAGGCCCCATTCTATACTCTTTCTCTCTTTGAGTGTTTCTGAGTTGAAGATGAAGGAGAAAATGGAGTGTTTAAATAAGAAAAAGAATAGAAAGGGAAATAATTGCACCTAGAAGGGTAGGTCGGCTGTTGTCAGAAAAGTTTGAAATGATAATAATTTTTTTGTTTTTTTTTTTTTTTTTTTTTTTTTTTTTTTTTTTTTCAAGAAAACCATCAGGGTAAAGAAGTCTAGAAACCCCCGAAGGATCCCATCCAAAGGATCGTCTGTCCAAAACCAAAATTAAACAAAATCATACAAAAATAAAATAATAACAAATGATTACATACCTTTATGTACGGGTTTCATGGCAGATCTTTATCTTATATCGCGTCATGAGTGCAATAATACCAAGACGCTCACCAATCTGGGCATTCTTCTCCCTCCCGCTTGTGGGATATTTTGGATTGAGCTACGACGCCACTAATTAAAGTGCGTAAATCGACAAATGCCTACCACCAACGACCACGGCCCGGTGAGAGGTCATTTGAAGAGCCCATGGCATTAAATCACAGGATTCGGCTCGAGAGGCATTGTCACGCGAGAATGCAAACACGGACGCTTCTTTCGTCCATCGCCAGCGAGCCTTTGGTTAAAACACAGGAATGCTTGCGCGGCTCTCTGCAGAGCATGGCACACGAACTTTATTTACCGACCGGCGTGCGAAGGTCCACCCGAGTCAATGACGGGTCCGCCACTCCACCGGCGGGGGCTCTAATCTAATTAAAGACCAAGTACAACCGAAGTTTTGCCCTTTTTTTTATTTTATTTTTTTTTCATTTTTTTTTCATTTTTTCCTTTTTTATTTTTTCTTTTGAAAGATAATATATACATGTTGTTGTGATTGTGGCTCACATCTTCCTCTGGTTTCACGTCCGAAACGGCTTACACGCTTCTATGAGTCGAGGATAAGCTTCCCATCCAATTTTCTTATAAATTGGCAAACAGGTCTTTTTGAGTCGATTCCCAAGACGTAACGCTCTTGCTCGTCCTTGAAGAGATTCCACAAACTAAGAAGTTCACGCTGCACAACTCCACAAGAATGCGTCTCAAGAGTCAATAAGATATTATCTAATGACTCCTTACTCAGTCCATTCTTAATGAAGAATATTTTATCTTCTCTATTTACAGAAACCATCCCCAAAGAGTGACATCGCGTGTTGCAATTCCATCGTGCACACTTGTAACAAACTTTCATTCTTTTTGCTCTTCTCCTTTTTGAAAATGAACTTTTACCAAGACCAGGCATGTATGGGACAAATGAATCTGAAGATTCACCAGTTAAACGAACCTTTGCTTCGATTATCCAGCGTATATCTTCTGGGATGCCTTTATACATTAACAATCTCAGTCTTTCACACCTAGACTCATAGACTTTTGTTAGAGCATTTAGAGGGAGAGAAGGAAAATATTTTCTTAGATTTGAGAGAATGACATCCATTTTGAAAGGAGAAGAAATCAGTTATTATGGGAAACTGAAAAACAAACCGACTTGAGAGTCACGGAGTACCGTTATCCGCCACTTAATCGGCAACACAAAGAATTCAACAGCTTGATGTTCCAGAAAATCGTTTGAGTCTTTGTCCATTAACCTTAAATACAATACCATTCCTAGGATTCTCAATGTCTATGGCCCCATAAGATACGCGTGTTTGACAACAAAAGAACCGCGCCACCTAGATCCCAATTTTTCCAAGGAGTAGGCGCAGATGATAATCTCAAAGCAGAACTTTATTGACCAATTTCCGCAGCTTTTGCAAAAGGTGTAACAGACCTTGAATAAAGAAGGCCAATAAAATCCATACTGCAAGATTTTTGCAGTTGTTGTCGCTGAAAAAAATGACCTCCACATGCTTTCCGATAAAATTTAATGGCACTACCTACCTCATTGTTGTCGAATTTTTTTTTCTTTTTCTTTTTTTTTTATTCATAATGCGGATGGAGAAGGTTCATCACCTCCATTTCTGCATTCTCTGGAAGTTCTTGAAACTGTTTGAGGCGGTGTCTTCTTTCCTTAGTCGCGCAATAGTTGCCGAACACGGTAACATCATACAAGGAATGTCATGCATAAGATGAGATGAATGAAATGAAAACATTTTCTTTTCAAATGCATGGAATGAAATGCATGATTTATTTTTATATATATATATTTTAGAATGCTAAAGATGTCATGCATGAAAATTTTTTTATGAGAATGCTCGATTTATTTTTATTATTTTTTTAAAATGCTAAGGATGGCATGAAAATGCATGATTTTTTTTATTTTATTTTTTTAAGAATGCTTGGAGTGTCATGAAAATGCATGATTATTATTATTATTATTATTTTTTAAAAGAATGCTAGGAATGCAAGATGATTTTTTCTTAGGAATGACATGAAAACGCAAGATAATGTATTTTTTTAAGTTTTTTTTTTAATGCAAGAATGGATAGCATGAGGAAAGAAGAAGTATGCTCCCTTTGTGTCCTAATGGGATTGCCTTAAACTTAGGACTCTCCATCCTAAAGATCTAAGAGTCCTTCTGATTCGTGAGAACTTTCATTGGGTGGCTCTTCTGTTCTAAAGGTCTCTAGAGCCAAGTCCTATTTCAGAATGTTGACCACGAAATAGTGGGTAAACCACTAGGTGTGGGACATCCATGAAAAAGGCACACTCTAGATGAGGTTTTCGCGATAACTAAATAGGAAGTACATTCAAAATGACTACCACTACGCAACCTCTACTTAACTTAAGCTTCACTCAGACCCGGGTATAGGGCCCCACTCGATTGTGTGTGCTTTATGTGTAGGTGCAGTGGGTGCTGAGAGCGTACAAACCTGTACAAAAATTTAAAAAGAAACTACCCCCCAACCTGTAAAAACATATATACAATAGCAGTGCAAAGAATCATCTATCCTAAGGTTTCAACAATTATGCACAAATATATACAAGTAACAATATACATAAGATAATGCTATCAGATATTTACATAAAACAAAAATAAATAAAATCCATTTACAAACAAAAAGAAAACAAAAACGAAGATAAAAGGGGTAAAATAAATAAATAAAAATTATTAACAATTTGCACAACTAACAACAACAGCTTGACTCTCCAAATCTCCCCAGTGGAGTCGCCATCTGTCACGACCCGGTGACCGCGGCGAAAAATAGCAACTCGATAGGATTTTAGAATATGAAATTGAGAAAATGGAGTCGCCACCAATTTTATTTTTAACTTAGGAAAAATTGGAAAAACCTCTTATTTGGAAATGGTCTTTGGAACCAGATTGGATTCGGAGTCGGTTATGCTTAGGGAAGGGTGGAAACTTAATCCCACCTGCCCTAACGCACTCCGTCCTAAGACGGTACCTTGAGTTAATTGTGCAAATCATTAACAATCCTTGGAATATTTATTTTACCCCTTTTTACAAAAACATTGTAATTATTTACAAAGCGAAACCACAAAATTATGAAAATTTAATTTTGGCTTGACAGAAATGAAATTCTGCTCCTACGTATCCCCTGGTGCAATGGGGAACTCAAAGTTACGTAGTTCTCTAGAAAATATTGTGGGTTGGTTGATTTTATAAAAAAATTGAGAAATTTGAATCAACAAGCCGTCGCGGCTCAGTTATTCAAATTAATGATTAAATAGGTGAAACTCGCGTTGCGCTAGAGACGTCACCCATTGATTATCAAGTTTGTTACAAAACTTTTATTTAAAATTATCAATTAGCGATTTAACTAAAAAATAAAAAAAAAACATGATGTAAATTATCAAGCTGTCGCAACTCAGGTAACCCATTTTTATTCCCCTTTTTTTAAAAAAAAACTTTTAATTATTTCTTTGTTTATCATTTTTAACTCCCAAAATCTAGCCCAACAAACTGATAATAAATGAAATAAAAAAAGAACAAGGAAACGTAAAAGAAAACCAAGAAACAGATAACCCAAAACTGAGGGATTCAACAGTAAGGACCTCGTTTACGATCAAATTAGCAGGGGAGGGTGGCTGGCTTCTTTGGTTCGACGATCGGATTGCTTTCTGAGATCCAACGGTCGGGAGCTGCTTTCTGAGGTCCGATGGTCGAGTACAAGGTTGCTCAATAAACACTCTGGTAATGCAAGAGGTGACTCGTAGGAGAGGGATCTAGTATTGGCAGCCCGACAGTCGGTTGGTTCAAGGATTTGGTATCTGATCCGACAGTCGGTTGGTTGAAGGATTTGGTATCTGATCCGACGGTCGGTTGGGAAGGATTTGGAGTTCGATGGTCGGTTGGAAAGGATCTTGGGTCGGTCGGTGAGGGGAAAGATTTAGGGTTTGACGATCGAGTTGGAGGTTGGTGGATGGTGATGGAGTTTGGATGGGTTGTCAGTGAGGGGGTAGTAGCCGCGGTGTGGTTCGACGGTCGAGTGAAGGGATGGATTCGATGGTCGAGTGAGGGATGGAGTTTGGTTGATGGTGATGGAGGTTTGGATGGCTTGTCGGTGAGAGGAGTGGAACTCACGGTTCGACGGTCGAATTGGAGAATGTAGGTGGTCTTGCTTTTGGGGTCCGACGGTCGGATGTGATGGAGTTTGTGCTTGAGCTCGACAGTCGGAAAGGGGAAGGATGTGGCTCTTTGGATTTCGACGGTCGATGTATGTGATGGTGTTTGAAATGTGGTTTGGAGATTTGAGAGGTAGGTGGTCTGGTTTGTGGGATGGTTTCAACGGTCGGGTTAGAGGTGAAGGTGGGCTTTGTGAAGTTAGTCGAGGGTCACAATGGTATGGTTCGACGGTCGAGTTGGAGGTGAAGGTGGGCTAGTAAGCGGGGTGGTTCGACGGTCGAGTTAGAGGTGAAGGTGGGCTTTGTGAAGTTGGTCGAGTGAGGGGATGGATTTGGTTTAAAGGATTACGGCCCGACGGTCGGTTGTGATGTGGTCTTATGGTGGCGAAGGTGATGAGAATGGGGTGAAGTTTGGAGGATCCGGGGTTCAACGGTCGGTTGAAAGGCCGATGGCTTTCAGTGCGGTCCGACGGTCGGATGAGAGGATGGATTCGACGGTCGACTGGGAGGTTGATGGCAGAAAATGCTTGGGTGATGGAAGGTGGATGCCAAGGAAGCTTGTCGCCGTGGATGATAGTTTGATGGCCGATGGTAGGTGAAGGAGAGGAAGATAGGTGGTTGATGGTGATTTTCACGGTATAGGGGTTTTTGGTGGTTGATGGGAAGAGATGATGAATATGTGTTTGGAAGATGATTATGAGGGAAAGGTCACGGCCATGGCATGGTGAGAGGGGAGTCACGGTTATGGTGGTGTTTTGGTTGAAATGGAGTGAGGGATGGTTAGAGGATGATCAAGATGGTAGATGGTGGGTGGAAAGGTTTTGGTTATGGTGGTGAACAAGGGCAGTCACAGTTTTGGAGGGGTTGTTTGGATGTTGATGGAGATGAAGATGGTCCTTTTTGTTTAAGGATGAAGAGGTGGTTTTTGATAGTGAGGATGAGTGTCTGCAGACGTGAATCCAAATCCTCAGGTTGGCTCTTTCCCCAGATAAATGAGTCCTCTCTTATTAGTTGCTAGCAGCCAGGTGATAATGGAGTGGAGTGGTTATGGAGTGGAGTGGTTATGCATAATGGAGTGAGTGATAACAAACTGACAATGGAGTGGGTGATCATGCCTAATGGAGTTAGTGAATTAGTGAGGAGCGGTGTGTGTGTTACGTGAGTGAGTGGAGAGCAAAGTAGAAAAGAAAAAAAAAAAAAATGGAGTGAGTGTGTGTTAGTGGGAACATGAGTGTGGTCTTTGCATGTGACTATTTTTTTATTTTTTTATTTTTTATTTTTTTATTTTTATTTTTATTTTATTTTTTTATTATTTTATTTTTATTTTTTTTTACTTTTCTTTTTTTAGTCCAGGTCAAAATTGGGTGTTCACAGAGGTACTCCCACTAAATTAGTATGCAAAGATAAAATGGAGAGATTCTCCCACATCCGTTAGTATGTTAGTATGTACGTAAAATAAAAGGAGAGTTTATCCTACTAAGTTAATATGTATAAAAAAAAAAAATAAAAGGTTTAACTCTTTTTTTTTTTTTGGTTTTTTTTTTGGGTGATCACAGGTGTGACCACCTTCGCTTTTTTTTTTTTTTTTTTTTGGTTTTTTTTTTCAATTTTTGTTTTTTTTAAATATATAATTTTTTTTACTTTTTTTTTTTTTTTACTTTTTTACTATTTATACTATTCACATATTATTTACCCTATTTATACTATTCACATTATTCACAGATTTTCCTAAAAAAATTTATTTTTTTATTTTTACTATTCATACTATTCACATTACTATTTACACACTATTCATATACTATTCATGCATTATTCACATACTATTCACTTTTTACTATGTACAAAAATATTTACACAAAAAATTTATTCTTCAAAATAAGTCCCTGGTAACGGCGCCAAAAACTTGATGCACACTTTTTAATTATTGCATTTGCAAACTTAAGTACAGGTTGTCTCAAGTAATAAATTTCTCGGTGAGTCCGAGGTCGATCCACAGGGAATTGTTGAAGATTAAGGTGAAGTAAATATTTTGTGACTACGATAAAAATTATTTACTTGGGTAAAATAATCCACTCTTGGTAAATAAAGTAAAAGTAAGATTAATTCCCTTTATAACTCAATTAGAATCCTCGCAACATGGAGGTTCCAATCAGAAAATATAACGTAAAAGTCCATTAAACTAATATATGTAATTATATTATATTTCCTTTAATCATCTATTAATATCATCACTCATAAATGGGATCAAGCATTCACTGTGCCAATATTTTGTCTATAATAAATCAAGATCTCCACTTTACAAGGAGAGTTTCTAACACCAACACTTGTAAATGGGTTAAAGCATTCATTATGTCAATCTCTTGTCTATAACAAATCAAGAACTCCACTTTACAATGGTAATTTCTAAATTATCAGAAACAAAATATAACACGTATAATAATTACTTAAAAGATAAATCATTAAAATACAAGAGAGGAATAAATCTAATCTTATTTTATTACCAAGAGTTTCACACTTTGACCCAAGTAGACTGGAACTTATTTACACATAGATTAAAAGAAAGAAAAAGAGAAAAAGAGAGAGAAAAGAAATTGGAGGGAGACTGAGGAGAGAGGCAGGGCACTGCCCAAAAGCCTCTCCCCAGTAGCGTCTCCCTCAATTCCAAAATCTCTGAATTATCCCTTGTTGAAATGAATTGCATTGCCTTTTATAGGCAATTTGCTTCACTGTGGCTACAGGAGCCATAATTTAATAATTAATTCTTAAATGTCATGGATGACGTTTTTCTATTTTTAATTTCCCTTTTTTTCTTTTTTTTAAATAATAATTGAGTAAATACACAGCCTTGCATTTAGTCATTTTTTTATTTTTGTGAGAAGTGGTCTTCATGAAAGTTGTAGGCCTGAATATTTGCTTTAAAATGGCTTTGGTTTGAGTCCAAAATCATGCATAGAACTCAAGATATGGTCCAATTACTGCAGAGTGTTTTAGACCCGATTTCAGCTCCTCTATTCTGACTTCAAAGCCCAATATCACCTCCAAGGAATCCGATTCTGGAAAAGTGTTCAACATGAAAATTGTAGAGAATTGTCTTAGCTTTTCTACAAGACCAAAATCACATCAATCAGATATTTACAACTCAAGTTATAGCCAGTTTACTAAACACTGCCAAAGAGATAATTAAGGCTAATTTATGCAATAATTTATTTAATTGTCCAATTCAGCTCAAAATCATAAAATGTGTCAAAATCAACTTAATTAAGCCTAACTGAACCTTAAGAAGTCTAGTGAGAGGATTACAAAATGTATAAAATACAGTGTTATCATCCATCAACTACACGGTCATCATTATCATAGAAGAAATTCATCCTCCTCGGGTAGTGAATTCCATTAACTACACGGTTATCGATAATTAATAAGAAAATACATCCTTAATAACATAACAAACATAGAAAGGATCTTACCTACCTCTAATATGTTACACAAACATCTCTTGTAATACAATTATTAATTACTTTCCATAATTAGCTTCATAATTGATTTATATGCATCTCAAATTCATTTCACAAACACTTTATCAAATACTTCTAAAAGTACCTTAATACTCTTAAAAGAGTATACATGAGTGATTCCAACACTTAGGGAAGCTCATTTCATCACAATACACAATATGGGTATATTTCGCCATGTCTAATTCCCCATAATTAACATTACAAATCAACTGGATTCAATACATTCATTCTTCATTAAATACTCCTACTAGAGTCTCAACACTTACTAAGAAGCATAAAAGAAGAAACTGCACCATTGGAAGGCTCCATGGCATCAAACACAACTCATAATTGCTTCCAAGCACCCACGCCGTGGCACACCATGTGCCACGCTGCGGCACCCAACCCTCGGGTTGAAGTACTGGCAAGAAATGCTGCTCACGTCGCAGCACATCCAGTGTCACGCCGCGGCGTGCATAGCAGAACATAGAATTCTATAGATACAAGTACTGTTCCATTGGAACTAAACCTTATTCCAATCACTCAAAACTCCATTCCAAGTTATTTCCAACTTTCTACATGGTCCATCTACACATAGCAACTCTTATTCCACTTTGATTTCACCCAAAATCATAAATCATGGAAAATCAACCACTTCAAAACCTAAAACCCCAAATCTCAACTCAAAAGGAATTCAAGGTGTACAAAGGCTGAAAATCCATTTCCATGAAGTTCTCCAATAAGATTCAAGACAAAACAATAAAAAACAACTCAAAACCTAAATCACCACATCAAGTCACAACTCAAGAACAAGATGAAGAGAATAGGAAAATGAGTCAAGAACAAGGTGATTTTCCCCTACCTCAAACTTCAAAAGTTGAAATCACTAAACAGCTCTTCTTTGCTTGATGATTCTTCTCTTTGTGCTTCTTGTTTTGTCTTCCTTTTGCTTTCCCTAACTGTAGCCGTGAAAGAGAAAAGAGAAAATGAGACAAATATCTCATTTTCTCCTTAAATAGACCAAGGCAAGCAGTAAGTGAGAATCGTGTCTCACAAAGTCACTTAAGTGACTTTACACAAAACTCGATCTGTTAAGAACACTTGAATTTCACCAAATCAAGTTTCCTAACTTTCAACAAATTTAAAATAAATCCTAAGATTCATTAAAAACCTTATTTCACAATTTCTCTATGTTTCCATATCTGCTGGGGGTCAATCTAGTATTAAAACACATAACCAGTATGTCTAAAAATGTCAAACTAACTTTGATTAACCTCAAAAATTTATTGTAGCACAATTCACACATTTGTGACCTAGAAATAAACCCTCCACATTTATTTGTTCTAACTAAGTAGTTTAAGTAAAAAATGGGGCCAATAACAGCTATATTTCACACATAGTATTATAGCAAAGTGACTAAACATGCTCAGAAAGTCCCAAAACTTAACAGGCATGATAAATAGATATTCGGCTATCTCTGTAACTATATACAAGTTTATCATGTTTTCACGGATGCTACAAATATTACATGTGAAGTAAGTGAAACATTTACTTGTTGATAAAGAAGATACATTAATTTTTTAGGACATATTTTTCTTTTTTATATTATATCGATTGATCACGTGTATGGCTTCTAATTCATCACATATGACGATCAATTTTCTTTTTACTTCTTTTCTTGAATCATCGTCAATCATAACTTGAAATGGTCTTCATTCTTTTACCAATGCATCATTATACTGATCAAATACAATGGGCCCTAATAAATGTGTAGCATATTGAATTTGTAAAATTATAATTTCAACTTCTATTTGTTCACAAGCTTTGTGCACCAACCACTAGGTATTAGGAGCCAAAAAATAAATGTATTTAATCCTAAAATTTGTTCCATAATTTAATTAATGATTTTCTTTAAATAAATAGGTCAATATTATCATATAATCACTAAAATCAAATATGTTGAGATATAATAATATCTATTTTTATAAGAAAAATATGTAAAAATTAAGCTATTATTAGAACTTTCAATCACCTTATTGCTAGTGCCTAGCAATTAAAGCAAGTCTAAACAAATCTGAAAGTAAACCATATTTTCAATTGATTTAATTAAGTCCAATTTTCCTTAACTAAAAAATATCAGTCATGTATCATAACATCAAAATTGCCAAAAAAAAAAATACTACTATTAGGGGAGTTCAATGGGTAGGTTGAGTAGGTTTTACGATATTTTTTGACTTGACCTATTCATCAAACCAGTGGATTGAGTTGGGTTGGGTCGAGAAAATTTTTCCTTTTAACCTGTCCCAACTTGACATGCTCAGACATACATTAGCCAAAAAAAAAACAAATTCTCCTGCTAAAATGTTTGTCGAAATACGACATTAAAAATTCGTTACACATAACACATCTTAATAAAAAATTACATAAGTCCCAAACAAACTAAAAAGTCACATAAACCAGTTTTACACAAACATAATAAGTCTCAAATAGGATAAATAAACACAACAAGTTTTTAAGTTAACATAAGCTTAAAATAAACTAAAGTAAACTAACAAATCTCAACAGTCACAAACAACAAACCACATTACCCAATTAAAGTCAATGTCATCACATATAATATATAGATTGACATAGTTATTTACTTTATTCTCAATTTTCTCAACATACCCTTTATTATCCAAATGATGTATTAGATTTTCATCGTAATGGACCATTAGATGCTTCATGAGTTTCTCATCAACATTTCTTAGTTACACTTAAAATATGACCACAATGCCTACACCTAAACTTAATTAACATTATAGAAAAGTCAAAAGAAAACAACTTGAAATGTCATAATGACTAAATGACTTTTATTAAAAAAAAAAAAGGTTGCTTGGGTGGGTTGGGTTTGTGTGGGTTTGCATTTTCCAAACCTGCTACCCGACCTATACTTTGTGGATTGAAGTGTTTTTTAACCCAACCCAACCAACAAATCTAATCTAACCCGCATTGTGTGGGTTGGGTTGGATGCAAATTCGTGGGTTCGCGGGTTGACCCAACCCGCTGGACACCCCTATCTATTATCATCAAAATCAAAGTGTGTCAATAATATAGCTACTTAAACATATACTCAATGTCTTCAAATATCACAACTAGAATTCCTATCATAGAACATATTTCAACCACATGCAATCCTCACAAGAGTTCCGGTCAACAAGAAATATCACTCAAAAATAGGGTGTTACTCATAATAAATATATGTGAGTAGAGTAATAAGCATAAATCAAAACAAACATCTCACATATAAAATAAATGAGAGAACATTGACGAAATAAGGCAAATATTGTTTTATGGAATGATGCCAAGAAAATACTTTACATCACACCTTTAGATTAACCATATATATTGAAAGAACCATGCAATCCCTTAAGATCAAATAGGACTTTATTAAGTTTGCAAAACAGGTAATGGGAAAATATGAATGCTAAAAGGTAATAATGAAAATAAAAAAAATGTTTCAAGAATATTTTGAAGCTCACTTTCTACACTTCCAATTCAACATCTTTTTTCCCATCTTTAAATCACTTAACACATTTTTTTTCACTTTTCATGTATTTTCTCTTTTTTTTCAAGTTTCACGTTTTATTATTTTTTCCTTTTCTGACTTGTCCTATTCTTTTTCCTTGCTTTTCTTTTTTCTTTCACTTTTCCTTATTCTTTTTAAATTTGAATTCTCACCTTTTTTTTTAATTCTCCTTATGTCATCTCATATTCCAATAATAACACTTCTTTCCTGAAACACTTTGGTAAAGGGTTAAAAGAAAAAAAAAAGGCTTAATAAATAGGCTCAAATGGGTGATTAATGGTATATATGTAAGAACAAAATAATATGTAAAGTTTCAAAATAAGAAACATAGCCTAATATTATCTCTTAAGGAAATACATAACTCAATCAACTTCCATGACATCAAATTAAATGCAAGTGTATCATAAAACTTTTCTTTAGCCAATAATAATAATAATGAAATGATCTAGTAAAAAAAATTGTGAGCAATAACAATAAATATCTGAAAGCCAAGAAAAATACTCTCATAAGAAAAACAATTGGCTTAAAACTCACAAGGTAAAAATAGTATCTACATGTTCTCTTCAAGTTCTCTTATTATTTTAGTTTTTCAACAATGAGATATGCATAAGTAGCTATGTGCATGTGAAATAAATTGAGTAAGATGAGATGATAGAAAAAAAATTTCATACAAAAGTAGCATAATGAAACATGACTGAAATTCAAGTAACTCTTACCCCTAATCAAAACCAAACATTGTCATCAATGTTTAAAAGTAAACCCATACTTAAAGAAATAATCACCAATATACATCAAAATAATTATTGGAATAAAAAGAATAAAGAGTAATGGGGAAGAGTTGCATACCTGAAATGCTTAGCAATTACAAGAGAAGAATAAAAGAGGATGACTACACCTTGATAGTTGTTAGCAATGAAAAGAAAAAACAAAAAGAAAAGAAAGTAAAATAAATAAATAAACCAGCAAACTCATTTTGCACTTTAGAATTTTTGTTTTTTTTTGTTAGCCGACATTATTTACATCCCTATACGAAGGCTCCGAACTTTATGAGGACATTAGCTGACTCGATAAAAATAAACAAACTTAGACTTACCTCAATTTTGGTAGATAGGATTGTCTACCAAAGTCTCTTCTACCTCTAAATCCTTCAATTCAAGATATGACTTCAATTGTTGACTATTTACCTTAAAAACATTGTCGTCCTTGAGATTCTCTATCTCAATAGCACCATGAGGGTAGACAGTCCTCATAACATATAGGCCAAACCACCTAAATCTCAATTTACTTAGAAATAAATGCAAACGAGAATTGTACAAAAGCACTTTTTGACCAAGTTGAAAATACTTCTTATTGATATAACTATCATACACTCTCTTCATCCTATCTTTATAGAACTTTGCACACTTATAAGCATCATTATGACTTTCTTTCGGATCATTGAGATGAAGTTTTCTCTAATTACCAGTGATAAACACAACTTTCATACATTATTTAACCCTAATATTTAGTCTTTTAAACCTCTTATATACTTAATTGATTGGGTTTAGCCATATTTTATAAGTTTGGGTTCCAAATTAGGCTTAATGATATTTTTCAGCATTGTGACAATTTCACACTATTTCTGTATTTTAGCTATAACTTAACTTATAGACATCTAAAAATTATGAACTTTACCTTGTACGAAAGATAAGAGGAAGCTCTACAACTTTGATGAAGAGCTCTAGAGTTGAATCAGATGTCTATGGGGTCAGATTGTGCCTGGAAGTCAAAATAAGGATGCTATCATTGGAACCTGAACAATGTGCAAAGATTGGGCCATAAGTTAGGCTATAAGAGTCAGCATGAGCTAAAACTGGTGCCATTGGAAAGTTAAGACAAAACCCTTCAATTCTCATGAAGACATTACAATGACATTTTGATTGAGTTATAGTCATATTAAGATAGCTGAGAGTTAGGCACCGAATTAGTTGGTGCAAGTGGGGAGACAAGCATGACACACATTTTCCACTCATTCACACTTACTAAACAAGTATATTGCCATTTTGTACTCTTCATGCTCTATAAAAAGTAGCACTGGTTACTCATTGAGGGCATCTTGGTGGAGAGATTAAGACCATGTTCTTGTATCATTTGTTTCCCTTCTTTTGTTCTAAATAAAGTTATGTTCATCTCCTTCTTCTTCTCTCTTTATTTCTTTTTGTTCATGAAAAACTAATTCTCATTTTGTTTGGGTTAAAAGGTGAAGCTTTTGGTAATGAAATAAAGTTAGATTAATCTCTTTCTTGTGCTTGAATATTATATTATCAAGTGGTCATTATATGTGTTATATTTTGTTCCTAATCAATTTAGAAACTCTCCTTATAAAGTGGAGATCTTGATTCATTGTAGACAAGAGATTAACACAATGAATGCTTGAACTCATTTACAAGTGTTGGCGTTAGTGGACAATTAAAGGAACTATAATATAACTATATATATAACCTTAAATGAACTTTGAATATGTATTTTCCGATTAGAACCTCTGTTATGCGTGGATTCCAATTGACTTATAAAAAGAAATAATCTTATTCTTAATTTATATACCAAGAGTGGATCTCCTAGTCTAAGCAAATCATTTTCATTTGTGAACAATTTTTATCACTTTTATTTTTGTGATAAATATTTTCATTACCTCAGAATTTTCTTCATCAATTCTCTATGGATTGACCTCGGACTTCTGAGAATTTATTACTTGAGACAACTTGCACTTGGGTTTGCAACATATCATTCGTATCAAGTTTTTGGCGCTGTTGTTGGGGAACTTGATTTGAAGAACAATTTTATTGATGTTCTCTTTCTTTAAGTAAACTTCACCATCTTGTATATTCTTTCCATACTATCTTAATTTCCTAGTTGCATTATATTTAATGGCAAGTTTACCATACCGCCTACTTGTTAATTTTTCTTTTAATACCATGGAAGGTTGAGCTCTGTACATTTTTTTTCCTATTTTAAGTCACTTATTTATACTTAATTAGTATCGTGATTCAAATTCTGGTCATTTAATTAAAACTAATCCTAGTACTTTATATATTGATCTATTTGAATCACAATCACGCACATTAGACACAATGGCTAAAAATAAAAGTGTACATGATGAACATGAAAATCTACCGTTGAAAATTATGCGTGAATATTTGCAACCACCTCGAAATTCTAGTCCATCATGTTTTATCTTTCCATTCAATGCTAACAATTTTATATTTAAGCCGAGTATGATTTCATTACTTCTTAATTTCCATGGTTTAGAATTTGAAATCTCATATTTACATCTATAAGAATTTGAGAAAGTATGTATCACTTTTAATGATCAAAATTACACTGAAGAGATTATTAAGCTTAAATTGTTTCCTTTTTCTTTGAAAGATAAAGCAAAAAATTAGCTTAATGCTTTGAAACCAAGATCAATTGGCACATGGCAATAAATGCAAAGTGAGTTTTTAAAAAAAAATTTTCTAACACATAAAACCAATGCTATGAAAAGACAAATCTAAATTTTTTTTCCAAAATTCAAATAAAGCATATTTTCAATATTGGGAATGTTTTAAAGATTTGTTAAATTCTTGTTCACATCATGGTTTTGAAAAATAGCACACTATAAGCTTTTTTTATGAAGGATTAATACCTAAAACCAAACAATTCGTAGAAAATAATGTGCAATGGGGAGTTTCTTGATAAAGAACCTGAAGAAGCTTTAGAATATTTAGACCATTTGGCCGAGAATTCTCAATCTTGACATGGTACTAATCCTTCTGAAAATTCAATTAAATATAACCTTGCAAGTGCTAGTAAAGGAAAATATCACCTTAGTCAAGAAGAAGATCTAAATGCTAGGTTCGCCAGTTTGGCTAGAAAGATTGAAGCCATGGAATTAGGGAAAGTGAAAGAAATCAAATCTGTGCAAAATGAAGAAATTTGTGGCATTTGTGATGACTTAGGACACTCCACAAATGAATGTCCAAATATTCCTGTTTTTAAAGAAGTTATACATGAGCAAGTAAAATCAATGAATAATTTTAAAATGTCATTTACCTCTTCTTTTTCAGATTCATACAATCCGGGATGGAGAAATCTCCTGAACTTCAATTGGTGGAATAATAATCATGCACAATTTATGAAACCATCACCCCCTCAGGCACAACTGGATTCTTAAAATTCTCAAGGATATGCACCTTATGTCCCACCATATAGGAAAAATCTTGATGGAATATTACACGCATTCATAGAAAAGAGACCATTAATAACCAAAATACTCAAGCCATGATTGACATAAAAAACATTCTTACTAAATTTGCTTCTGCACTCCCCATTCACGAGAAAGGAAGATTTCTTTCTTAACCTCAACCGAATCCCAAGGGTCAGTACAGTCTAAATGAGGGTAGTTCAGAAAACCAACAAATAGATCAAGTCAAGTCAGTGATAACTCTTAAGAATGGAAAGGTTACTGAAAAATAAATTCCTAAACCTTTTGAGAGAGATGATAAATCCATCCCCCAAGATAAGGAAGGGGTTGACAAGCTACTTGGCCAAAAGGAGATCAAACTCTCGCCTCACCCCCATTTCCTTAAACATTAAACAATTCAAGAAAATTGAACCACAACATTGAAATTTTTGAAATTTTTAAACAAGTGAAGGTCAATATTCCTCTATTAGATGCTATCAAACAGGTTCCCTCTTATGTCAAATTTTTGAAGGACTTGTGCATTGTTAAAAGGAAACTAAATGTGAACAAGAAATCCTTTTTAGTTGAATAGGTAAGCTTCATTCTTCAGAATAATAATGCCTTGAAATATAAAGATCTTGGTTGTCCTACAGTTTCATGCATCATTGGATAACATAAGATTGAACAAGCTTTACTTGATCTTGGTGCTAGTGTTAATGTGATTCCATATTCAGTTTATCAACAACTGAACCTGGGTGAGTTTAAACTAACTTCTGTAACTCTTCTACTTGCCAATAGATCAGTTAAAATTCTAAGAGGAATAGTAAAATATGTGTTGGTACAAGTTGATAAATTCATATATCCTATGGATTTTATTATCTTGGAAACTAAACCTATGGTTAATAGTTACAAGTCAATTCCTATTATTTTAGGTCGCCTATTTTTAGCAACACCTAATACTTTGATAAATTGCAGAAATGGAGTGATGAAGCTAATATTTGAAAATATAACATTGGAGCTTAATGTTTTCAACATGTGCAAGCAACCATAAGAAGTCCATGACGAAAAGGAAGAAGTTGACTAGATTAAGGCCATTATAAATGATCATATTTAAACAAGGAGTTCTTTTGACCCATTAGAAATTTGTTTAATCAATTTATTTGACTCAGGTATACAATTAGATGATGATATTTCTGAAATATGCTCTTTACTTGATTGTACACAGGTAATGGAATACAAAGGATGAAAGTCAAGATTCGAAGAGTTAAAACCCATGAAGAAATACCCACATTGGAATTAAAGTCATTACCTGTTGGGTTGAAGTACATATTTTTGGGAGAAGAACAAAGCTTTCCAGTGGTAATTTCCTCCACCCTTACTAGAAAACAAGAAGGTATGTTGATCGAAGTACTTAAAAGACATAAAAGTGCAATTCGATGGACATTAAAGGACATAAAAGATATTAATCAATTAATTTGTACACATAAAATACATTTAGAGGATAATGCTAAAACATCACAACAATCTCAAAGAAAATTAAATCCACACATAAAAGAGGTAGTTAGAGCTGAAGTTCTCAAATTACTTGATGTTAGAATTATCTACCCTATCTCTAATAGCCAATGGGTAAGCCCCACACAAGTTGTGCCTAAGAAATTTAGAGTAACAGTGGTTGAAAATGGAATACCTATGCAAGTCTTATTTAGTTAGCGTATATGTATTGATTTTAGAAAATTAAATGCTATCACTAGAAAAGATCATTTCCCCTTGTCATTTCTTGATTCTGGAAAGGATAGCAGGACATCCCTACTACTATTTTTTTATGGTTATTTGAGTTATTATCAAATACTCATTGCATTAGAGGATCAAGAAAATACTATTTTTATATGCCTTTTTGGCACTTATTGCATTTAGAAGAATACCTTTTGGCATTTGTAAAGCTCCAACAACATTCCAAATATGCATGCTGAGTATTTTTAGTGACATGGTTAAGCATTATTTAGAGGTTTTTATTGATGACTTGATAGTTTTTGAAAATTCATTTGAAATTTATTTTGATAATTTGGAAAAAGTTCTTAAAAAATGTGAAGAAAAAGGACTTGTGTTAAATTAGGAAAAATGTCATTACATGATTACCTTAGGAATAGTGTTAGGTCATGTGATATCTTTTAAAGTTGATAAGGCTAAAGTTGAATTAATTGTCCATTTTTCTTCACCAAAAATAGCTAGGGAAGTTCGTTCATTTTTAGGACATTCAGGATTTTACAGAAGATTCATTGAGGACTTTAGTGCCATATCTAGACTATTATGTAATCTTCTAATAAAAGATGCACCATTTGATTGGGCTCAAGAATGTCAAAAATCTTTT
Organism: Ormosia semicastrata; assembly: GCA_029884595.1. Taxonomy (NCBI): domain Eukaryota; kingdom Viridiplantae; phylum Streptophyta; class Magnoliopsida; order Fabales; family Fabaceae; genus Ormosia; species Ormosia semicastrata. The sequence goes on from JAQQTO010000047.1 coordinate 7,608,309, forward strand.
AAAAAATTAATTGGTCTTCTGACATCTGCTCCTATCATGCAAACCCTTAACTGTTCTTTGCCTTTTGAGTTAATGTGTGATGCTAGTGATTTTGTTGTTGGCATTGTTTTAGACTAAAGAAAGGAAGGTAAGCCTTATGTAATTTATTACGCAAGTCAAAATTTAAATAATGCACAAATGAGTTACACCACTACTGAAAAATAACTACTTGCTGTAATTTTTGCATTGGATAAATTTTGAACTTATTTAATTGGTTCTTCTATTATTGTTTTCACTGATCATGCTGATGTAAGATATTTAATGTCTAAGCAGGACGTCAAACCTAGGTTGATATGGTGGATTTTGTTGCTTCAAGAATTCAACATCACAATAAAAGATACGAAAGGAGCCGAAAATATTGTTACAGATCATTTGTCCAGACTTATGACTGACTCACCTTTTGATATCACACCTATCAATGATTCTTTTCCTGATGAATTTTTATTTTCTGTCAATTCCATGCCTTGGTTTGCTAACATAGTCAATTTTCTTGTAACAGGAAAGATGCCGCCTCAATGGACGCACCAAGACAGAAGGAAGTTTTTGACTAAGGTGAGAATTTTTTATTGGGATGACCCATATTTATTCAAATATTTTCCTGATCAAATCATTCAGAGATGTGTACTCGACAGAGAGGTAGGTAGTGTTATTAAATTTTGTCACTTAAAAGCATGTGGAGGTCACTTTTCTTCAAAGAAAATAACTGTGAAGATCTTGCAGTGTGGGTTTTATTGGCCCACTTTATTTAATGATAGCTATATATTTTGTAAAAGTTATGAAAATTGTAAAAAATTGGGTTCCATTTCTAAACGAAACATAATGCCTCTAAACTTTATCCTTGTCATTGAAATTTTTTATTGTTGGGGAATTAATTTCATGAGTCCATTTCCATCATCACTTAGATTTGTATATATTTTGATTGCAGTTGATTATGTCTCAAAATAGATTGAGGCGATTCCATGTCGACATAATGATCATAAAAATATTCTTAATTTTTAAAAAAAAAATGTCTTGAGTTGATTTGGAATCCCTCAAGATATCATTAGTGATGGGGGAACACAATTTTACAATAAACCATTTGAATCCTTAATGATGAAATATGACATTACATACAAAATTGTTACCCCTTATCACCCTCAAACAGGTGGACAAGTAGAATTAGCAAATAAGGAGATTAATAAAATTTTACAAAAAATGGTTAACCCAAATCGTATAGATTGGTCTTTAAGACTAAACGATGCACTTTGCGCTTACCTTACTACTTTCAAAACATCTTTAGGCATGTCACCCTATCAGTTAGTCTATGAAAAACCTTGTCACTTGCTTGTAGAACTTGAGCATAAAGCATTTTGGGCCATTAAAGCTTTCAACCTAAACCTTGATGATGCTGGCAAGTTACGCAAATTGTAATAAAATGAACTTAAGGAATTGAAAAATGATGCATATGAAAACTTAAAAATTTATAAAGTTAGAGCAAAAGCTTTTCGTGACAAATCAATTTTGAGAAAATCTTTTGAAATTGGTTAAAAAGTTCTACTTTATAATTCTTGTCTTCATATATTCCCTGAAAAATTGAAATCTAAGTGGAATGACCCTTTTGTTGTTAAACGTGTATCCTCATGGGGCTATGAACATTGAGAACCCTAGGAATGGTAATGTGTTTGAGGTCAATGGACAAAGACTCAAAACATTTCTGAAAAACCAAGTTGTTGAGGTAGAATCCATTTCCCTTTCTAATCCTTGTTATGAGAAGAATTTATTTTAATTTTGTGGCTTTCTTTTGTAATTCTTTGTGTCACTAGTTAAGTGGCGAATAACGGTACTTTGTAGCTCTCAAGTCAGGTTTTTTTTTTCAGTTTCTCATAATAACTGATTCATTCTCCTTTAAAATGGATGTCATTCTCTCAAATTAAAAAAAAATAAATATTTTCCTTCTCTTTCGTAAAATGTTCTAACAAAAATCTGCAAAGCTAAGTGTGAAAGATTGAGACTGTTACTGCACAAGGGTATCGTGGAAGGAAGCAAAGGTCCATTTAGAAAGTGAATCTTCAAATTCATTTTCCTCATGCATGTCAGGTCTTGGTAAAAGTTTGTATTCTAAAAGGAGAAGAGCAAAAAGATTATAAGTTTGTCTCAAATGTGCATGATGGACTTGTAACAAGTGTTGTTGTTCTTTAGGGATGGTTTCCACAAGCTGAGAAGATAAAATAAACTTTATTAAGAATAGACTAAGTAAGGAATAATTATATGATATCTTATTGACTCTTAAGACGCATTCTTGTGGAGTTGTGCATCGTGAACTCCTTATTTTATGGAATCTCTTCAGGGACGAACATAAACTTATAGTCTTGAGAATCTGACTAAAAAAGACTCTATTTGTCAATTTATAAGAAAATTGAATGAAAAGTTTATTCTTGACTTATAGAAGATGTTTAAGCCATTATTGGATGTAAAACTAGAGGAAGATGTGAGCCACAATCACAACAACATGCATGTTATTATCTTGTTCATCTAAAATAAAAAAAATAAAAAATACGTGTTTCTTAATTTCAAACTTTTCTAACAATAGCTAGCCTACCCATATAGGTGTTATCATTACATTTTCCATTCTTTTCCCTATTTAAATACTCCATTTTCTTCATTTCCATCTAACTCATAATCATTCAAAGGGAGGGTAAGTATAAAAATGGAGGGAGCTTCTGTTCGTTTACAAATATCTGTGTATTCTGTAGATCAAGTTTTGGGAATGGTATAGAGTTTGTAAAAGTAGCAAGTGCTCTTGGTCGAGCACTAGCTACAAGGAAAATTCATGTATGGGAGATGTAGCATTAGATTAATGGGAGTTGTATCAATCACTACACATCTAGGGGGAAGTCAAGTTTTAAGTATCATTCCTAGAGCTTTAACTTAAAGGAACATCACTAGAAAGACAATTGGGGAGGAATTACGAGTATCAACTATGCACGAACAAATGGCTAAAATGCTTGACAATTCTGATGCATTCATTGCCTTACCAGGTGGCTATGGTACATTGGAAGGAGTTTTTCAAATTGTCTTTTGGGCCCAATTAAACATCCACCATAAACCCATAAGTTTGTTGAATGTTAATAATTTCTTTGATGGTTTGTTATCTTTTTTTTACCATGCTGTGGAACAGAACTTTATCACATATTCGCCAATACAAATCCTTATCTCTGCTTCCATTGCCGATGAGTTAATTAATAAAATTACAAGTTTTTGTTTATGAATTCGATCCAGTAATGGCTCAAATAGATTGGTCAGAGGGAAGCAACAAGGAACGTGGGTTTGATCTGACACTCTATCTATAACTTCTCTTTACCTTCTGTTTTATTCATCGTACTTTATTTCTGTTTAAATTTGTGTCAAGTTTCTTTTTCCAATAATTGTTACAACAGGTAATATTTTCTATCCTTTACCCATCTATATTTAGACATTGAGAACAATCTTGTGATATGGTTGAGGGGGAAGGATAGTTGACATAAAAAAATTGGGAAAGTATGTTTATTGATAAGATTGTTAACTACTTACTAACGACAAAACTAATTAAGTATGATAGAGTAAGGAGTAATTTTACTCTTAAGATGCATCTAAATTAGAGAAGTAACTATTTTGTGCTGATTTATGGAAGTAACGAAGTTTTATCATTTGATTTCCTTTGAAAGATTCAAATGAATGAACTCTCACATCCTTCGAAGCAATTGAAATTCAGGGTTCATAGCATGATTGAATAAATTGTCTTCTTTCTTAAATTTCACATGCTTGATTTTGGATGTTGAATAGGTGGATTGAGAATGATAGATGTATGTCTTGTGAGATTTTGAGCCTATTGATGAATGAATTGAACATTTGTATCATTCTCTTATTTCTTGTGAGATTTTCACTCATGAAATTATAACTCTGGAACTTGCTTTGGTTCTTTTTGAGACTAAATTTTCACATGCATACATAAACATGATTGAGACATTTTTCTTGAAATAGCTACTTTAACCAAATAGACAACCTTGCATATTTTTCCTTGCTTAACCCCTTTGAGCTTACGTGACCATTCCTTGTTTTTAGTTCATTACATGCCTTAAATAAAAAAAAATGTTATTATCCATCCTCAGGGAATAAGAACGCATTGACATTGTTATTGAATGAGTTCCTGAACAAGTGTAGGTATGTGTGTGCAAAATGGTTGATGAAAAAGGAAAGAGTAGCCAATTCAAAAAAAAAAAGGTTAAAAAGGCAAAATGGAAGGGAAAAGAATATGTAAAGGGAATTTGCATTAGGTAGAGTTGGGATGAATTTTTATGCTTGTTATTTGAACTCAACGCTAATGCTCTTTTATTCTCTTTAGTATTTAACTTGTTATATCCATAATACCCCTCATTTACCTTGATCTCATTACAACCTTGAATAAAGTCCTCTTGATTTATGTGTGCATGTGTTTTGAGTAGTGGAGAAGTAGAAGATAAGCAAGCTTATAGTAGTACAATTTTTCATGGGTTTAATTGAGTGAAATACCTACCTTCCAAATACGTTAGGGATTGAGAGTGAATCTTGTTAGAATCTATCATTCTTGACTCATGCTTTTCAATTGAAGTTTCCTTACTTATTGGTTTAAGATGTGAAGAAATGTTACCTCATAAATGTTTTGATCCCTTGAATCTTTGGTTGCTCTTCTTGCTTATGGACTTTTGCATTCTTGAATATTATTGGAAAGTAAGCTTTTTATCATTTTTTTTAGATTTTGAATTTGTTTCTTTTTCCTTCTTCCCTAGTGTTAAAATTTTAGTTTGCCCGAGACGTGTAAAAGTTAAGTGTGAGAAAATTTGATAAACACAATTTTAATATATTATTTAACTCTCATATTTAGTCTCTTCAACTTCTTATGTACCTAATTGATTGTGTTTAGCCACATTTTATAAGTTTGGGTTTCAAATTAGGCTTAATGGTATTTTTCAACATTGTGACAATTTTACATTATTTCTGTATTTCGGGTATAACTTGACTTATAGACATCTAAAAATTATGAACTTTACCTTGTAGGAAAGATAAGAGGAAGATCTACAACTTTGATGAAGAGTTCCAGAGCTGAATCAGATGTCTATAGGGTCAGATTATGCTTGAAGGCAAAATAAGGATGTTGTCACTGGAACTTGAACAATGTGCAAATATTGAGTCATAAGTTAGGCTGTAGGAGTCAGAATGATCTAAAACTAGTTCCATTGGAAATTTAAGATAAAACCCTTCAACTATCATGAATACCACTTATCAAAACAATGATGTTTTGATTGAGTTATAGTCGTATTAAGACAGCTAGGAGTTAGGCATCGAATTGGTTGGTGCAAGTGGGGAGACAAGCATGACACACATTTTCCACTCATTCATAGTCACTAAATAAGTTTATTGTCATTTTGTACTCTTCGTGCTCTATAAAAGACAACATTAGTTGCTCATTGAAGGCATCTTAGTGGAGAGATTAAGACCATGTTCTTGTATCATTTGTTTCCCTTATTGTAGTTTTCTTTTATTCTAAATAGAAGTTATGTTCATCTTGTAACACCCTGAACTTTCTATCTAAGGAATAGTAATTTTGACAGTTAACAGAATTCTACTATTTAGTGATTTATGTGTACTATAAAATTATTTTGAATATTTTATCTGTATATTTGATCATTTTGAGTAAATTGCTCTGTGTCAGGAAAATAATAATTTTCAGGCTGGAAAAATTTTACGTAATTTAATTTTTACTAAAAAGTCTTAATTATTTTACATAATCTGAATTGATATTTGTGAGTTTTCTAATTTTTGTGATTTTATGTGTGATTATGAAAATTTTTACTGTTTATGGGCCCAGGGGGGTGTATGTGGGCCCAGGTGGGCATACATGGGCCCAGGTGGTCCCGCAAAGTGAAAAAATTTTCTACGCATAGAAAAATTTGTACTGTGTAGACGGAGATAGGGGATCTTACTAAACCTGAATCCGAAAACAGTTTTAGAAAATTTTTTTTACTATATTTTGTACTGTATTTAATTATCAGACGATAAAAATATAGTAAATATATTCTTTCGTGGGGTTATAACAGATAGAAATAAAATTCTATACTATTAAGTCAACATTGGTGGTTTGGATATCCACCATCGATTTAATCACCATTGGAGATTTAATCTTGATTTAATCAACGGTGGAGATTTGATCTTAAAAGTGAATAGGATCAATTATAACCGTTGGATGGAAATTAAATCAATGGTAGAGATTTAGTCTTATAAATGGCTATGACCATTATCAACCCTTGGATGTAGATTTAATCAATAGTGGAGATGGATTATTAATGACCATTGGATTTAGATTTAGATCAATGGTAGAGAATTGGTCATAAAAAATAACTACAACCATTTTAGACCCTTGGATGTAAAGTTTGAAGGTGTAATCTTGACCCTTCATTTTGGAGACACATTCAATGGTTAGGATTGCAAGCCAAAAATGATCCAATGACTCAAATAAAGTCTTCCATCTATAACCTAAACCTAATAGCTATTTTAATCCAAACCATTCTTTTAATCAAGGGTTAGGATGGCTTAGGATGATGAGTATGAAATTTGTCACATTTTATGAAGCATGGAAGGGGGACGATTTGGAGATGCAAGGGAGAGGGGAGACAACTTTGAATAGGCTTTTTAGGCCAAAGAAAAAGATAAAGGCAATAGCCAAGTGTCAAGACCATTAATTATTTTTCCTATTGATCATTAATGATCATGTTTTTCAAACTTCACTTTCCACCTTTCTCCAATGCAAGCTACGACCATGCATAGCTTTAAAGACCAAGTAATTCATTTCTACACTTCATATTATCATATCTTCACCTATTTCACTTAAGTTTCAAGAAACAAACTAAAGAAAACTCCATTCTTTCTCCCTAAAGAAGACCATTCAGCCAAGCATCCTAAACCTCTCCTCCATCACTTTTTAATTTCATACAACTTAGTTTCTTGAATCCTTACCTTATTCTAAACAACTTTCATGTTGAAGACTTTCTCTAAATCTTCCATCTTGAAGGACTTTTACTAAGATCAAGTTATAGAGTTTTGTTAGTGAAGTGTAAGGAAACTTCATTTATTCTTTTCTTTTTCATGTTCTAAACCATGTTTGATCCATGGTTCCTCTTAATCAAGCTTAATATACTAATTTATTTATGTTTGTTTTATGTTCAAAAGACTTTTGTTGGTGGAGATCTTATTCTAAAACCAAAGCAAGGAGCTTTTGTGGTTCTTCAAGAGGTAAGAGGGAGATCAATCTCACCAACCAAGCATGGTGGTGAGAGATGGTTTTATATTTGATGGATGGTGAATCCGTGTGAGGATTCATATCCATGGTCATGTAATAATTTGTGTGTGTTATGTGCTTTGATTATTTTTGTCTATGCTTGATATGCTTTGCATGATTTACTTGTGTATGCATGCTTAGTATGATTTTTATTTGCTTATATGATATGTTTATGATATGCATGATGAAGATATATTGAATATATTATGATGAAAGTATGATAAAACAAGAAATTTTGGCTCCAAAGGCCATAGAGAAGGTCACGGTTTTGAGCTTCCAAAACTAGGGTTTCTATTGAAAATTTTCAAGAACAATGGAGTTAATTTTTGGTCCTTAAACTTAAGCAAATTTTTGGCCAAGACACCAACCAATTTGGTGTTCACAAAATTATATTTTCATGAATGATAAAATTGAATGATTTGAGAAGTAAAGAAAATAAACAAAAGGGTTTGTTTTGCAAAAAGAATGCACACGGTTTTGAGTTATGTTTTCATGAATTTATTTTTTTTGTAGAAATAAGAATGGAATTTATTTAAGTTAGAAAGAAAAAAATATTTCATGGTTTCAATGGCCATCTATAAGGTTTTGATAATTTAGAAAAATGTTTTGATGTTATAAAATACAAGAATTTTTAAATAAGGATTTTGGAAAGGGAATTAAAGTGTTATCAATTAAGTGAAGTGAAATTTTCATAAATAAAAGAAAAAGAAGATTGAAAGTGTTGAGCTTCAAATTATTTTAAAGAGAATCAATTTTTAGAAGTGATTTAGAAATATAAAAAAAATGTTTGTAACTTAAATTTACTAACGTAGAATTTATTTATTGGGTTTTAGAAAATGTTAGGAAATTTAAAGTTAAAAACAGTAATTAAATCAACTAAATGTGATTTTGTAAGACTAGATCAATAAAAAGTGATTTTGAGAAAACATATTAAGGAAAAGATTTTTGACTAAGAATAAGAATGGAATAAAGTAAGAAATTATATTATTATAAGAAAAGTCCGAAGTAATATTTTTAAAGTTAAGAAATATTTTATGAAGGGTAAAAACAGTGAAAATGATTTACAGAACTCAAAAACATAAATTTTGAGTTATGCGATTTGAAAAATGTTAAAATATTTCTATGCAATTTTTTAAAGCGTTTAAATATTTTACACGATCGAAATGTTGTAGAGAAAAAAATAACTATGTGATTTAAAAACAAAAGAATATATTTATGCAATTTAGAATACAGTAAAAAATTATTATGCAATTTTTTTAACATAACAGAAAATGTTACAAATCGTTGTTTACATAATAAAATATTACGTGACTGTGAAAACGTGACAAAAATATTTTTGCAAATGAAAAAAATGCGATAATGTAATTTTGCTGTTAATTATATAGTAAACTTTACAGTTAAAATCAATATGTGAATGTCATACAAGAATTTGAGAAGTTTGCCTATAATTGGCATTAATCTATTTTACGAACGTAAAACAGTATTTGAACCTTGTATGAGAAATTATGTGATTTACCTTTGGTTGGTAATTGGTGCATTACACATGCATTGAAAATGGTCCGATGGACTGTATATGGCTAATTGCCTAGGAGAAACGTACACCTCTTGAGTAGGTGCGATACGCGTAGTGTAGGTCACTTGTGGACCTTAGGGGCATCGGGGTGCGGGTTACTCGCAATGGGCAGTTGGTAGCTCTTCTGCACCGTGGGTTAGACTGATGCAACACACCGATGATCCGGACCAAGACACTATTCTTAATCGAGATTTGACAAAGACTGTCGTGTATGTGCTAGATGTGCAAGATATAATTATAGCACTTGGTCTGAGGCACGTGGTACCGGCAGATCTTTTCGATCAATTTCTTCGACCTGAGTTTAGCTCCATAGAGTAGGAAATTGAGTCTATATGTTCATACATTAACATAAATGCTTATATCTGTGAGTTATAATTAGTTGTGAAATATTGATTATGATGATTATAAATATCTGCTTAGTGTAGATGGCATCTCCTGTAATTATTAAATGTTAATTTTGATTGATAATATGTTGATGTCATATTTGTAATATGACGTGTTTATATGGTATGCTATTATGTTATCTCTATGCTAGCATGCTGGTATTGGCGTAGGTGATCTCACCTCTTTATATGTATATTTGTATATTGTATTTATAATTGGGTGAAGACGTTGAGAAAGAAACAGTACAAGAAGGAGAAGAAGAACTACTTCTCACGGCTGGGAACGTAGAATTTTGACAGTATGATGTTAAGAGCTAGTTTCTTCGGTTATGTACGTCTACAATTTCACGGAGGAGCTGGAGAATGGAGAACAAGTCCTGATGAGCGAGGACTTATTTACGAGGGGTATCTGACTGTTAGTATTAGTAGGTTGTTTCGCAGGGATCCATTTTTCTGTGTGACTATTTTTATTCATGTTGAATTTCCTTTGCATATCAGGCGACATTGGGATACTAGGAATTATGTCCCAATGGAAATCAACATAGTATCGTCAGCTCGGACACTTATTCGTAGGGCTACTCGTCGTAACGGATTCCTATCTGTTGAGGAACTCGAGGAGGACCCGTCTGAGGGGTCTGCTGCTTAGTTAAACTTGGGCAAATTTGAGCTTTGATATAAGCTATATGTGTAATTATTTAAGTGTGTTTGTAGTTTGAGACATGGTCTATAAATAAATAATCCTGACAACACGTTTGTAATATGTATATGATGTAAACTATGTGTAAGGTTGCTATAATATTTTATTTTTCGCTAAGTTTATTTTATAGTTGTCAAAGAAGAAAAAAAAAAATTTTTACAACTCATTTTTTTTATTACAACATCACCTTATATGAACTTGGGGGTAATTTTGGTAATTAAGTAACATAAATATGACACCCTACGGTGGGTGTTACATTAGTTGGTATCAGAACCCAAGTTAGAGTCTTTTGGGGTTTGTGGTTAGGTTTATCTTGTTTATGTTGTGTGATTCTTTGTTATTGTTTTCTAAAAAGAAACAATATTGTTTGAAGATTGACCTTACTTTCTTTGTATTGTTTAATTTGAATAGAAAAAGTAATGGTTGGACGAGGATGTGGACGTAGGAATAATAGCACAGATATGGAACTTAATGGGAATGATAATTTGAACATGGCTGCAGCTGTAGCAGCTATGCAATGAATGGCTAAAGTTATTGTGCAGCAGAATCAGAGAGCGAATATAGATGTTCATAGTTTATCGGAGTTTCGAAGGAATAATCCACCGAAGTTTCGTGGAGAGTTTGATCCGGAGAAAGCTGAACTTTGGATCCAAGAACTTGAAAAGATATTTGATGGTATGGGTTGTGCTGATGAACGGAAGCTTATGTTGGCAACGTTTATGCTGGTAGGAGATGGTGAACGTTGGTGGGCAGGAACTAGAAGACTGTTGGAAGCTAAAGGAAGGATGGTGACATGGCAACTTTTTAAGCAAAAATTTCTGGAGAAATATTTTCCAGCAAGTGTGAGGCATATGAAGGAAATGGAATTTCTATGTTTATGACAAGGATTGATGTCCGTTAGTGAGTATGCAGCAAAATTTGAAAGTCTGTCTCAGTTTTTGAGATATTTATAGATGAACCCAGATGAGGGTTGGAAATGCAGGAAATTTGAGGAAGGATTAAAGCTGGATATTAAGAGAGCTGTATCGATGTTGGAGATTAATCAATTTCCAACTTTGATTGAAAAATGTCATAAAGTTGAAGAGATTGATCATCATCGTGCGGTAAGGAATAAGAATTTTGGACGTGCAAGGTTCCAAAAAGGGAAGAATAATCAAGCAAATCGCTCTCAGCAAAAGTCGTATATGAAACCGGTAGGGGGTCAGAACAAGAAGCAATTTGTGGGTGGAAGTTCTAGCGGCAATAAGGCAAGTCAAGCTGGGACTCCTATTCGATGTTTCAAATGTAGGAAGGATCATCTCACGAAAGATTGTCAACATAAAGAAGTTGTTTGTTTTAAGTGTGGAAAGCTTGGACATTTCTCTAAAGACTATGATCAGATAAAGAAGGAATCCTCTGTGGGAAACGTCTGTACTGCAAGACCACAGGCGGGTGGTCGTGTCTATACAATGAGCGAGGAGGAAGCTGCTAAATCGGAGGACTTAATAATGGAGGAGTATGCTATTAAAGGTAATCCTTTAACTGTACTCTATGATTCGGGAGCAACACATTCTTTCATTGCATGTGATTGTGTTGAGCGTTTGGGATTAACTGTGACTGCATTGCCATATGATTTGAGTGTTGCTACTCCTACTGATAAGCCTGTTGTTACTTCAAAAGTATGCCTGAATTGTCCTGTCCGTGTTAGGGATAGAATCTTTTATGTGGATTTGATCTGTTTGCCTCTTTCGAAGATTAATGTAATCTTGGGAATGGATTGGTTGTCTTCTAACCATATCCTAATTAATTGCTCGAATAAGACATTAGTGTTTCATGAGGCTAAGGATCCTAGATTCCTAACGGCTACTCAAGTGGAAGCTTGTTTGAAGGAAGGAGATCATGGGTATCTATTGTTATCTTCTTTAGAGGTGCAATGTGAAGATGTCTTGAAGGATATTTTCGTGGTCAACGAATTTCCTGAAGTATTTCCTGAAGATATACCTGGACTACCACCAGTAAGGGAAATCGAGTTTGCTATTGACCTTGTACCTGGAGCCGGACCAATATCTATAGCGCCCTATCGGAAGTCACCGATAGAATTAGTCGAACTGAAAAAATAGCTGGAGGATTTATTAGAGAAACAATTTGTGAGACCTAGTGTGTCACCATGGGGAGCTCCAGTACTGTTGGTCAATAAGAAGGATGGAACTTCATGTCTATGTGTAGACTATCGGCAATTAAACAAAATCACGATTAAGAATAAATATCCACTTCCAAGGATAGATGATCTGATGGATCAATTGCGAGGAGTCGCAATATTTTCCAAGATTGATCTACGTTCTGGGTATCACCAAATACGTGTGAAAGTGGAGGATATTCCCAAAACTACATTTCGAACTCGTTATGGGCATTATGAATATTTAGTGATGCCGTTTGGTGTGACAAATGCACCAGCTATATTCATGGACTTCATGAACAGAATTTTCTGTTCGTACTTGGATAAGTTTGTTGTTGTCTTTATAGATGACATTTGGATTTATTCTCGAAGTCAGGAGGAACATGCTGAACATCTCAGAGTGGTTCTCCAGATTTTAAAGGAGAATAAGTTGTATGCCAAGTTGTCCAAATGTGAATTTTGGTTAAGCGAAGTTTAATTTTTGGGACACGTGATATCAGAGAAAGGAATTGAAGTTGATGCTTCAAAGATGAAGACAATTTTGGAATGGGAAAGACCAAAGACTATAACAGAAATTCATAGTTTTATCAGATTAGCTGGTTACTATAGATGTTTCATTGAGGGGTTTTCAAAGATTGTAGGACCTCTTACCCAACTTACACAAAAGAATCAACTGTCCGTGTGGACTGATGTATACGAAGAAAGTTTTCAAGAATTGAAAAGACGATTGACTACTTCACCAGTATTGATTCTACCTGATCCAAACGAACCTTTCGAAGTATATTGTGATGCTTCGTACCAAGGATTGGGTTGTGTACTTATGCAAAATCGTAAGGTGGTGGCTTATGCTTCAAGGCAGTTGAAAAATCATGAGAGGAATTATCCGACTCATGACTTGGAGTTGGCAGCTATGGTGTTTGCGTTGAAAGTAGGGAGACATTTTCTTTATGGAGCTATGTTCACTGTTTTTAGTGATCATAAAAGCTTGAATTACTTGTTTGACCAAAAAGAGTTGAACATGAGGCAGAGGCGTTGGTTAGAGTTTCTGAAAGATTATGATTTTCAATTGCAGTATCATACCGGAAAGGCGAATGTCGTAGCGGATGCGTTGTGTAGAAAAATACTTAGTGCTTCTGTTATAATGAACAAAGAAAAGGAGTTGATAGAAGAATTTCAAGATATGCAATTATCTGTGAAATTGACGCCGGATAAGATGCGTTTAAACATGATCACCATTTCAAATGATTTGATGGATAGAATCCATGAAGGACAAAACAGTGACCAATATTTGCAAGAAGCAAAAGAAGCAAAGAGCCAAGGAGCAGTGTTGGAATTTAGCGAAGGTGTTAATGGAATTTTGCAGTTTCAAGGAAGAGTTTGTGTGCCTAATAATCTGGATCTTAGAAGATTGGTTTTGGATGAAGCTCATAGGAGTAAGTTGAGTATGCATCCAGGAGCCACAAAGATGTATCAGGATTTAAAACAATTATATTGGTGGCAAGGAATGAAGAAAGATGTTGCTGAGTATGTATCATCCAGTTTAGTCTGTCAGAAAGCTAAGGTGGAACATCAAAGACCTTCGGGAATGTTGCAACCTTTGCCTATTCCCGAATAGAAATGGGATAACATAGCAATGGATTTTGTGACGGGACTACCAAAGACTCTGAAGGGTCATGATGCCATTTGGGTAATTGTTGATCGGCTTACTAAGTCAGTGCACTTTTTGCCGATTAATATTAAATACTCAATGGAAAAGTTGGCTCAAGTGTACATCAGTGAAATTGTTAGACTTCATGGTGTACCATCCAGTATTATTTCGGATCGAGATCCAAGGTTTACATCGAGATTTTAGGGTAGTTTGCAAGAAGCGATGGGAACAAAGCTACGTTTAAGTTCTGCTTACCATCCATAGACTGATGGTCAGTCAGAAAGGATGATTCTATCGTTAGAAGACTTGTTGAGAGCATGTGTTCTGGAAGAAACTGGAGGTTGGGATGAATTCTTGCCATTGATAGAATTCACATATAACAACAGTTTCCATTCAAGTATAGGGATGGCACCTTATGAAGCATTGTATGGGAGACGATGTAGAACACCGTTATGTTGGTATCAAGATGGTGAGAGTATTATGTTAGGACTAGAGATTGTTCAACAGACAACTGAGAAAGTGAAGATGATACAAGACAAAATGAGAATGAGTCAAACTCGGCAAAAGAGCTATGCTGATAAAAAGAGAAATTTTCTTGAGTTTGAAGAAGGTGACCATGTATTTTTACGAGTGACGCCTATGACGGGTGTTGGGCGAGTGCTTAAATCTAAGAAGCTCACTCCAAAATTTATTGGACCGTATCAGATTTTACGTCGAGTAGGTTCGGTGGCATATCAGATTGCATTACCACCTTTTCTGTCAAATCTTCACAATGTATTTCACGTATCACAACTACAGAAATATATTTCTGATCCTACTCATGTTATCAAGCCAGATACAATACAACTGAAGGAAAATTTAACCTATGAAACTTTTCCAGTAAAGATTGAAGATCAAAGGATAAAGCAACTTCGAGGTAAGGAAATTTCATTGGTTAAAATAGTTTGGAATGATGTAAGTGGAGAAACCATATGGGAACTAGAAGAAAAGATAAAAGAACAATATCCATATTTATTCTAAAAGTGTGAAATCGAGTTTATCAAGTTTCGAGGATGAAACTTTTGTTAGAGGGGGAGAGTTGTAACACCCCGAACTTTCTATCTAAGGAACAGTAATTTTGACAGTTAACAGAATTCTACTGTTTAGTGATTTCTGTGTACTGTAAAATTATTTTGAATATTTCATCTGTATATTTGATCGTTTTGAGTAATTTGCTCTGTGTCAGGAAAATAATAATTTTTGGGCTGAAAAAATTTTACGTAATTTAATTTTTACTGAAAAGTCTTAATTATTTTACGTAATCTGAATTGATATTTGTGAGTTTTCTAATTTTTGTGATTTTATGTATGATTATGAAAATTTTTACTGTTTGTGGGCCCAGGGGCGTGTATGTGGGCCTAAGTGGCCATACGTGGGCCCAGGTAGGTCCCGCAAAGTGAAAAAATTTTCTATGCATAGAAAAATTTGTACTGTGTAGACGAAGATAGGGGATCTTACTAAACCTGAATCTGGAAATAGTTTTAGAAATTTTTTTTTACTGTATTTAATTATCAGACGATAAAAATATAGTAAATATATTCTTTCGTGGGGTTATAACAGATAGAAAAAAATTCTATACTGTTAAGTCAACATTGGTGGTTTGGATATCCATCATCGATTTAATCACCGTTGGAGATTTAATCTTGATTTAATCAACGGTGGAGATTTGATCTTAAAAGTGAATAGGATCAATTATAACCGTTGGATGGAAATTAAATCAAGGGTAGAGATTTAGTCTTATAAATGGCTATAACCATTATCAACCCTTGGATGTAGATTTAATCAATAGTGGAAATGGATTATTAATGACCATTGGATTTAGATTTAGATCAATGGTAGAGAATTGGTCATAAAAAATGACTACAACCATTTTAAACCTTTGGATGTAAAGTTTGAAGGTGTAATCTTGACCCTTCATTTTGAAGACACATTCAATGGTTAGGATTGCAAGCCAAAAATGATCCAATGGCTCAAATAAAGTCTTCCATCTATAACCTAAACCTAATAGCTATTTTAATCCAAACCATTCTTTTAATCAAGGGTTAGGATGGCTTAGGATGATGGCTATGAAATTTGTCACATTTTATGAAGCATGGAAGGGGGGACGGTTTGGAGATGCAAGGGAGAGGGGAGACAACTTTGAATAGGCTTTTTAGGCCAAAGAAAAAGATAAAGGCAATAGCCAAGTGTCAAGACCATTAATTATTTTTCCTATTGATCATTAATGATCATGTTTTTCAAACTTCACTTTCCACCTTTCTCCAATGCAAGCTACGGCCATGCATAGCTTTGAAGACCAAGTAATTCATTTTTACACTTCATATTGTCATATCTTCACCTATTTCACTTAAGTTTCAAGAAACAAACCAAAGAAAACTCCATTCTCTCTCCCTAAAGAAGACCATTCGGCCAAGCACCCTAAACCTCTCCCCCATCACTTTTTAATTTCATACAACCTAGTTTCTTGAATCCTTACCTTATTCTAAACAACTTTCAGGTTGAAGACTTTCTCTAAATCTTCCATCTTGAAGGACTTTTACTAAGATCAAGTTATAAAGTTTTGTTGGTGAAGTGTAAGGAAACTTCATTTATTCTTTTCTTTTTCATGTTCTATACCATGTTTGATCCATGGTTCCTCTTAATCAAGCTTAATATACTAATCTATTTATGTTTGTTTTATGTTCAAGAGACTTTTGTTGGTGGAGATCTTGTTCTAAATCCAAAGCAAGGAGCTTTTGTGGTTCTTCAAGAGGTAAGAGGGAGATCTGTCTCACTAACCAAGCATGGTGGTAAGAGATGGTTTTACATTTGATGGATGGTGAATCCATGTGAGGATTCATATCCATGGTCATGTAATAATTTGTGTGTGTTATGTGCTTTGATAATTTTTGTCTATGCTTGATATGCTTTGCATGATTTACTTGTGTATGCATGCTTACTATGATTTTTATTTGCTTATATGGTATGCCTATGATATGCATGATGAAGATATATTGAATATATTATGATGAAAGTATGATAGAACAAGAAATTTTGGCTCCAAAGGCCATAGAGAAGGTCACGGTTTTGAGCTTCCAAAACTAGGGTTTCTATTGAAATTTTTCAAGAACAATGGAGTTAATTTTTTGTCCTTAAACTTAAGCAAATTTTTGGCCAAGACACCAACCAATTTGGTATTCACAAAATTATATTTTCATGAATGATAAAATTGAATGATTTGAGAAGTAAAGAAAATAAACAAAAGGGTTTGTTTTGCAAAAAGAATGCACACGGTTTTGAGTTATGTTTTCATGAATTTATTTCTTTGTAGAAACAAGAATGAAATTTATTTAAGTTAGAAAGAAAAAATATTTCATGATTTCAATGGCCATCTATAAGGTTTTGATAATTTAGAAAAATGTTTTGCTGTTATAAAATACAAGAATTTTCAAATAAGGATTTTGGAAAGGGAATTAAAGTATTATCAATTAAGTGAAGTGAAATTTTCATAAATAAAAGAAAAAGAAGATTGAAAGTGTTGAACTTCAAATTATTTTAAAGAGAATTAATTTTTAGAAGTGATTTAGAAATATAAAAAAAAATATTTGTAACTTAAATTTACTAATGTAGAATTTATTTATTGGGTTTTGGAAAACATTAGGAAATTTAAAGTTAGAAAGCAATAATTAAATCAACTAAATGTGATTTTGTAAGACTAGATCAATAAAAAGTGATTTTGAGAAAATATATTAAGGAAAAGATTTTTGACTAAGAATAAGAAGGGAATAAAGTAAGAAATTATATTATTATAAGAAAAGTCAAGTAATATTTTTAAAGCTAAGAAATATTTTACTTAAGGGTAAAAATGGTGAAAAATGATTTACGAACTCAAAAACATAAATTTTGAGTTACGCGATTTGAAAAATGTTAAAATATTTCTACTCAATTTTTTAAAGCGTTTAAATATTTTACATGATCGAAATGTTGTAGAGAAAAAAAATTGCTATGCGATTTAAAAACAAAAGAATACATTTATGCAATTTAAAATACAGTGGAAAATTGTTACACAATTTTTTTAATGTAACAGAAAATGTTACAAATCGTTGTTTACGTACTAAAATATTACGTGACTGTGAAAATGTGACAAAAATATTTTTGCGAATGAGAAAAATGTGATAATGTAATTTTGCTATTAATTATACAGTAAACTTTACAGTTAAAATCAGTATGTGAATGCCATACAAGAAATTGAGAAGTTTGCCTGTAATTGGCATTAATCCATTTTAAAAATGTAGAACAGTATTTGAACCTTGTATGAGAAATTATGTGATTTACCTTTTGTTGGTAATTGGTGCATTACACATGCATTGAAAATGGTCCGATGGACTGTATATGGCTAATTGCCTAGGAGAAACGTACACCTCTTGAGTAGGTGCGATACGCGTAGTGTAGGTCACTTGTGGACCTTGGGGGCATCGGGGTGCGGGTTGCTCGCAATGGGCAGTTGGTAGCTCTTCTGCACCGTGGGTTAGACCGATGCAACACACTGATGATCCGGACCGAGACACTATTCTTTATCAAGATCTGACAAAGACTGTCGTGTATATGCTAAATGTGCAAGATATAATTATAGCACTTGGTCTGAGGTACGTGCTACCGGCAGATCTTTTCGATCAATTTCTCCGACCTGAGTTTAGCTCCATGGAGTAGGAAATCGAGTCTATATGTTCATACATTAACATAAATGCTTACATCTGTGAGATATAATTAGTTGTGAAATATTGATTATGATAATTATAAATATCTGCTTAGTGTAGATGGCGTCTCCTATAATTATTAAATGTTAATTTTGATTGATAATATGTTGATGCCATATTTGTAATATAACGTGTTTATATGGTATGCTATTATGTTATCTCTGTGCTAGCATGCTGGTATTGGCGTAGGTGATCTCACCCTTTGTATGTATATTTGTATATTGTATTTATAATTGGGTGAAGATGTTGAGAAAGAAATGGTACAAGAAGGAGAAGAAGAACTACTTCTCACGGCTGGGAACGCAGAATTTTGACAGTATGACGTTAAGAGCTAGTTTCTTCGGTTATGTACGTCTACAATTTCACGGAGGAGCTGGAGAATGGAGAACAAGTCCCGATGAGCGAGGACTTATTTACGAGGGGTATCTGACTGTTAGTATTAGTAGGTTGTTTTGCGGGGATCCATTTTTCTGTGTGACTATTTTTTTTCATGTTGAATTTCCTTTGCATATCAGGCGACATTGGGATATTAGGAATTATGTCCCAACGGAAATCAGCATAGTATCGTCAGCCCGAACACCTGTCTGTAGGGCTACTCGTCATAACGGATTCCTATCTGCTGAGGAACTCGAGGAGGACTCGTCTGAGGGGTCTGCTGCTTAGTTAAACTTGGGCAAGTTTGAACTCTGATATAAGCTATGTGTGTAATTATTTAAGTGTGTTTGTAGTTTGAGACACGGTCTGTAAATAAATAATCCTGACAGCACGTTTGTAATATGTATATGATGTAAACTATGTGTGAGGTTGCTATAATATTTTATTTTCCGCTAAGTTTATTTTATAGTTGTCAAAGAAGAAAAAAAAAATTTTTTTACAACTCATTTTTTTTATTACAACATCACCTTATATGAACTTGGGGGTAATTTTGGTAATTAAGTAACATAAATGTGACACCCTACGGTGGGTGTTACACATCTCATTCTTCTTCTCTCTTTCTTTCTTCTTGTTCATGAGTAACTAATTCTCATTTTGCTTAGGTAAAAGGGTGAAGCTTTTAGTAATGAAATAAAGTTTAGATTAATCTCTTTCTTGTGCTTGAATGTTATATTATTAAGTGGTCATTATATGTGTTATATTTTGTTCCCAATCAATTTAGAAACCCTGCTTGTAAAGTGGAGATCTTGATTCATTGTAGAAAGGAGATTGACACAATGAATGCTTGAACCCATTTACAAGTGTTAGCATTAGTAGATAATTAAAGGAACCATAATACAATTACACATATAACCTTAAATGAACTTTGAATATGTATTTTCCAATTAGAACCTCCATTATGCGTGGATTCCAATTGAGTTATAAAAAGAAATAATCTTGTCCTTAATTTATATACCGAGAGTGGATCTCCTAACCCAAGCAAATCCTTTTCATTTGTGAATAATTTTTATCACCTTTATTTTTGTGATAAATCTTTTCCTTACCTCAAAGAATTTTCTTCACCAATTCCCTATGGATCGACCTCGGACTTCCAAAAATTTATTACTTCAGACAACCTACACTTGGGTTTGTAACATATCATTCGTATCAACCAGCCTTATCTAACTCAAAATTAAAATGCTTAATAGCCCAATATGCACTATGTTCTAGCTTAACAAGGAGATGACATGCCTTACTATAAACAAGCCTATATGGAGACATCCCAAGAAGAGTCTTAAATATCATACAGTATGCCCATAATACATCATCTGGACATAAAGACCAATCTTTCCTAGAGAGGTTCACAATTTTCTCTAAAATTCTTTTAATCTCCCTATTAGACACTTTGACTTTACCACTAGTTTGTGAATGATAAGGAGTAGTTACCTTATGAGTGATGCCATATTTTTTCATTAATTGCTCAAATGGTCTATTGCAAAAATGTTTTTCTCCATCACTAATGATAGCATATGGTGTCTCAAAATGTGCAAAAAAAATTTCTTTAAAAAATTGGACAACCACCCTATGGTTGTAACGCCCCAAAACTATTACTACTAGTATATCTGAATTTATACACAAGAAATCAATATTTGGCACGTCACTACTTGACTAACATCATTCTATGATAAACAAGTATAAATATACTTGGTGCACAATAACATCATTTCTCAAGTTTACTAAGTGCATTTCTCAAGTTTACTAAGTGCACATGATAACATAAAATACTTCCATTAGTGAATCAAATCACACCATAAGCAAACATTTGGTTCCTATAGAGCAAAAACATCAGTTTCCTCAAATCAGGGGATTAGTAATCATTTACCATGCTTGGAAATCGATTACCACAAGCAATTCTCTTAAGATAAAATCTTGGTAAGTTTCTATTTTTAGATGATAAATCGCCCAGAAACTCACCAATTAATCACCCAACACCAGCAGAAAATCCTCTGTTTTTGCTATCATTGACCAATTGATCAGTCATTTTTAGAGTGATTAATTGATCAATCCATTTTCTTTTTTGGTACTGATTGATTAATTGGTCACTTTCTCACCAATTAACCGCCCAACATCAGATTACTCAGAAACAGATTCTATGAATTGGTAATCAACTATTGACTTTCATAATTGATTATCAATTGATTTCAACACCAGAAAATGGTTCCCAAACATGTTAAACTCATATAAAACCTCAAGGTTGTGAAACAAATCAAAACCAAATTAAAACTTTTATCCACACCATCATTTCCAATCAAGCTATCATTTCCAATCAAAACAAACTCAAAGTCTTGACTTGTCATCATATCAAGTTCCATTAATACCAATATCATCAACCATGTACAACTACATGTCATCAAATTGATATACCATTCAAATTTCCAAATCAAGCTCACTAATACAAGCTTTTGGAAACAAGAAGAGAAAGGATAAGGAAGCATAAACCTCTCATACACCAATCCTATCTCAACTCCAGAGAGAGAAAATAAGCAAGAACACCTTAAAATCATTATGTATATATATAGCTAAGGTAGAAGAAAGGTGAGGAAGAAGAGATAGTAAGGTAAACAACCCCTACCTATACTTCTTTGTTAGTGGTGTTCTAGTTTCCTTCTTGTTCTTCCTTTATTTCTTACTTCTTCCTTTCCTTTCTTCCTTCTTTATTTCTCATGTGCTGCTCCCTCTTTTCTTTTATTTATTTTCTTTCTTTCTTCTTTGTTTTCTCTTTTCTTTGCTATCTTTATCTTTTCTCCTCTTTTCTACTACTAACAATTGTGTTAAAGGAGAGAAAAATGTGAGACAAAGTTTGTGATAAGTCAAAGACGGTGGAGAGAAAGTTTTGTGGGATAAGGTGGTTCGACTTCAAGGCTTATGGAACTTTTGTATCTCTTAAGGTTATTTTGATCTTCCTTTGATGAGTTTTTTACATTCCATAAGTGTTAGGAAAAATGCTAGGACTTCTTCCAATTTCCATTCTCATCATTTAATGATTAACCTTATACACCGTTAACAACCACTAAGCTATAATACTCTTCCTATGTTGCTAAAAATACCAAACTAGTTTAATTAATCATCAAAATTTATCACATCTCATTCTAAGTATTTATGAACTAGAAATAAAGTTTCCATATTAACTTCTATCATCTAACCAATTTATGCTAAGTTTTGAGCTAATATAAGCTATTTTTCACATTCGGTGTTATAGCATTATGCTTAAACTAGCTTAGAAAATCACCACAATTATTAGGTAACTCATACAAGTGTTATTGAACTTCTATAACCACAATAAAGGCTAACAAGTTTGGAAGGATGTTACAATGGTCATTATTTCTACCCGTATTTCTCTCAACCTATTTGGAAACATAATCAACACTAACCAAATTATATAGATATCTAAAAGAATTAGGGAATTGTCCTATGAAATTAATACCCCAAACATAAAATATATCAACAATCAAAATAGAATTTAAGGGCATCATATTTTTTTTACCACTGCTCCCAAACTTTTGGCATCTTTCACAAACAATACAATAAGCATGAGAATTATGAAAAACAAAGGGCCAATAAAAGTCACATTGAAAAATTTTGGCAGTTGTTTTCCTAGAACTAAAATGCTCACCACACGCATTATTATGACAAAAAGAGATGATACTTTGTTGTTACCATTTAGGAATGCATCTCCTAATAATCTGATATGGATAATTTTTAAACAAACATAGATTTTCCTAAAAGAAATGCTTTACTTGAAATAAGAACTTCAATTTATCTTGTTTAGACCAATGGGATGACATTTTCCTAGTAACCAAATAATTTACAATATCAATGTAACACCCTCCTTAGGGCATCACATTTCTGACTCCCGACTCATAATCTGAAAAGAAGTTCGCACAAAGTTTGAGTTATAAAAAATGGGTTTCAAAATTTATTCTTTACTGAAATATAAATTTACTGAAAATATTAGGTAATATTAAAAATCATATTTCAACTATTCATTAGGTAATATTGACACCAATTAATATCACAATTTAAAGAGAAATATAAAATTAACAGACTTATTTTTTTTAATAGTAGCAAACCCCATGACGGGTCCTACTTAATAGCACGGTACAACACTAACATTAAATCTTAACATACTCGTTCCTTCTCTTGTATCAACTTGATGCATCAGAACTTTACTCCCTGTCTACCCAGCACATCTTCGAACTTGAGACAGCCACTTTTCAATGTTTCCATCAATCTCTGAGTATCTACCACTCGTTATGTCTAAGACAACTCATTCCTTCTACTGTATAATTTTAACAATACAGACAAAGCAAAATAATATAACAAAGAGGTGAGATCACCTACACCAATACCAAGATGGGCAAAGACAGAGATAACACAAACAAAGAATATCATACGGGTAGATCATACCATAATCATGCTATCGCATTAATCAACTATCATCATCTAATCATTTATCAGTTCAATCATCATCCAAGTACTCAAAACAATTGTCATAGCCAATATTCCTCAATTAATATATCATACAGATATAAATACTCAGATTTATGCATATGCACAAAGACTCAGTTTATCAAAAACAACTCCATGGAGGTTTTCACAATTTCGAGAAGAATGCTCTGGTTCATTGTCAGCCTTAGCCCAAAGACAATCTCCCAGTCGTTGAAAAGAATCGTGTTCTTGTCAGGTATCGTCAATGCATTGCAACGGACTGCATCGCCAAGTGGCACAGGGTACTCGCCAACTATCCACTGGTCGACCGCCGCGCCTCGACGCCCCCAAAATCCATCATAAACCTCACTATCAATTCTCATTCCCTCTTCAACCACAAAGGCCATAATAGCTATTAGCTATATTTTATACAATGCACTAATATATCAGTGCAAGTCCAACCCCAAAGGGCCAAATCTTTTCAATTTCATTTGTTCAATGTAATCATATGCTTCAACGCATATTTTTTCAATGCACGTATAATGCACCAAATCCAATCACAGACATATCTTTCCAATGCATGTATAATGCACCAAATACCAATCACAAGCAAAACATGTCATTTTCTCACACAGCATCCATATATTGGTTCTATAGTATTTATACTGTATTTTCAACAGGAAAATCATATTATCACATTTTCATGGTTATAAAATACTTTCATCGTATTTTCACAAAATTACGCAATATTTTCATTTTGTTTTCACAATTCCAAAACATTTCTGTTACGTTTTCACAATTTCAAAACGTTTCTGTTATATTTTCACAATACCATAACACTTCTTTTACATTTTTAAAATTTTGTAACATTTCTGTTATATTTTCAAAATACTGCAACACTTCTGTTGCACTTTTAAATCACATATTTAATTTTTTCAATGTTTTTCTAAATCACATAAAAATATACGTTTCTCAAATTGCGTAACGATTTTCCACCATTTTTAAAATCGCATAACTTAAAAATCATTCTTTTAAGTTGCGTAAATCATTTTCCATCATTCTCAAAATATTTAAAACACTTTCCAAATCACATAAGATTTTTTGTCATTTTCACAATTACGTAAAAATATTCTATCATTATTTAATCATGTAGTGATTTTTCAATAATATTTTCAATAGTGTAAAATATTTAAACGCTTTCCAAATTGTGTAGAAATATTTTAATATTTTTTAAATTACATAAAAATATTTTTGTATTTCAAATCATTTTTAAGATACGTAAAATATTTTTCAATATTTTACAATTATGTTAAATATTCCTCAATATTCCAAATATTATTTTGGACTTAAATAGATCAATCTTAATTTCAACACATTCTTCAAATTACGTAGCTTAAAAATCACATTTTTAAGATACGTAAAACATTTTTCATCACAATTTCATTACATAAATATTTCTTAACCTTGAAAATTCCTTTTTAACTTTTCTCAAAATAATATAACTTTGTATTTTATTTTTCTTATTTTTCTTATTCAAGAAAATCTTTTTTCACATTTCTTAATTTAAGAATTCTTTTTTAAAATATAATTCACAAAATCACTTTTCCATTGATATAAATCAACGTTTCAAAACTTAGCATTTTCTAACGTACTTCAAAACTCAAAAATAAGTTATAACGTTAGTAAATTTCAAAATATCATTTTATTCTCCATTTTTCTCAAATCATTTCCAAATCAACCATTCTCAAAATAATATAACTTTCTACTTCATTTAATATATTTTCTTATTCAAGAAAATCCTTTTTCACAGTATATTTCACAAATTCACAATTCCATTGAATTAAATCAATGTTTCTAACTTTAAAAATTACTAACGCTTTCCAAAATCCAACGGGATTTTAACAAAAATAAATTCTTTTTAAAACAAATTGAAACTCACTTGCAATCTCTCTTTTTCATTTACATAAAAATTCATTTCTCAAGTGTTAAAATACTCTGATTCCCTTTTCAATTTCCTTGTATTAAATTAATTATATTTCCACTTGGAAAATCACTTTGTTTCATCAAAATCAATGCATTACAAGCCTTCGAAAACGTGCACATGACTATTGAAAATTATCAAAACATTTTTCCTTCTAAATTGATATGGTTTTACACAAATAAAACCATTAAAATTTTATTTTCAAAATCGAAATATCGATGGTTATAAAAACCAAACCCATTTGTTCAAATCTTTTTTCACTTTCTTTACAAATCCTTTTTCACTTTCTTTGCAAATCATTGTTCACTTTCTTTGCAAATTCTTAAAGTCAATGTTTGCTCGTTTCATTCAAAACTCATATTTAGAAAAACACTTAGGATCTTTTTACATAAAATAAATCAATAAAAATTCCTCAAAGACCGTATTCTTGCTCTCTTGAAAAACAAACCCTTTGTTTATTTTCCATACTCTTCAAATCATCCATTTTCATTTTTCATAAAAATTATTAATTATGAACACCTATTTTGAGGTGTCTTGGCTGAAATTCTCATTGTTCTAAGGGCCCAAAAATCAATTCCCTTATTCTTGAAAAATTTCAACATGAACCCTAATCAAGGGCATCAAAACCGAACCCTCTTCTTTGGCTATTGGAGCCAAAAATTGAATTCCTTTTCATCACCACATCATGACATACACATATATATATTTCATCATAAATACTATAAACATGCCATATACTTATCATGCATAATATAAGCATATCATCAAAGTCATAAAATCATACAAATCATATCAAGCATAAGCAAATAAATCAAAGCTCATAAATACACATAAATTATTACATGACCATGGATTGGAATCCTCACATGGATTCACCATCTATCAAATATAAGACCATCTCTCACCACCATACTTGGTTGGTGAGATGGATCTCCCTCTTACCTCTTGAAGATCCTCAAAAGCTTCTTGATTTGCTTCTTTTTCCAAGTCCTTCACCACCAAAGGCTTCTCAATACAAAACAAAATATAAAAAAATTAGTACATTAAGCTTGATTAAGAGGAACCATGGATCAAACATGGTTTAGAACATGAAAAGAGAGAAGAAATGAAGTTTCCTTACACTTCACCTCAAAAATCCTATATCTTAGCTCTTGAAGAAAATCCATGAAGATGAATGATTTAGAGAAAGTCTCCAACATGAAAGTTGCTTAGAATAAGGTAAGGATTCAAGAAACTAGGTTGTATGAAATTAAAGAGTGATGGAGGAGAGAATTAGAGTGCTTGCCCGAATGGTCTTCTTTTGGGAGGGAGAATGGAGTTTTCTTTGGTTTGTTCTTTAATCTTAAGTGGAAAAGGTGAAGAAATGATAATATGAAGTGTAGAAATAAATTTTCTTGGTCTTCCAAAGTGATATTGCCGTAGCATGCATTGGAGAGAAGTGTAAAGTGAAGTTTGAAAAACATGATCATTAATGATCAATAGGAAATGGTCTTGACACTTGGCTATTGTCTTCATCCTTTTCTTTGGCCTAAAAAGCCTATACAAAATTGTCTCCCTTCTTCCTTGCTTCTCCAAACCGTCTCCCCCTCTTCATGCACTCCTTAATTAAATAATTAATTCATTTAGTTTCTCTTAAATTAGTTTAGTTATGATTTTATAACTATTTTAATTATTTAATTACATTCTTATGGTCATGTCACATTTCTAGATAATTAAATATTTATCTAGCTTCTAATTATTTAGCAATTAAATTAGTTCACTTAGTTAATTAAGCTACTAGGATAATTAAGTTAAATTATCTAATTACTTAACTAATTAACCTAGCCACTTTTGTTGACTAAATCCTAACCATAAGATGCATCTTTAAAAATGGAAGGTCAAGATCTTTTTCAAGCCATTATTTGAAGCATTTCTAACCATTGATTAATTCAATGATTAGGATTTAGGTAGACTTTTGATTAGAAGACTCAATTTAGGCCATTGGATCTTTCTCCTTTAAATCAAAGTCATTAGATGTGTCTCCAAAATAAAAGGGTCAAAATTACTCCTTCTTACTTTTAATCCAAGGGTTATAATTAGTCATAGCCTTTTTAGAAGACCAAATCTCCACCCTTGATTAAATCCAAATCCAATGGTCATAAATGGTCCTTATTACTTTTTAGGACTAGATCTCCACCCTTGATCAATTCTAAATCCAATGGTTGTAAATAGTCATAGCCACTTTATATAATCAATTTTACACCGTTGATTAAATCGACGGTTGATATCAAAGCCTTCCTAACTAAGTTTATTCTCACACCATTTATTAAATCAATGGTGATTATCTAATGCTTCTTTATTAAGTTTATTTCTTAACAGTTGATTAAATCAATAGTTAATATTCAAACTAAGTATTCTCATCCAAGGGTACAAATTAAGTCAAGCCCTATTTGTTGACTATGCAGTATAATTTTTATTATTTTTATCTGTTATAACCCTACAAATAATATTTTTATTGTATTTTTATCATCTGATAATTAAATACAGTACAAAATACAGTAAAAATTTTTTTCTAAAACTATTTCTGGATTCAGGTTTAGTAAGATCCCCTGTCTCCGTCTAAACAGTACAAATTTTTCTATGCGTAGAAAAAATTTTACTTTGCGGGACCCACCTGGACCCACGTAAGCTCACCTGGGCCCACATAGGACCACCTGAGTTCACATACAGTAAAAAATTCATAATCATCCACAAAAATCACAAATATTAGAAAACACACAAATATCAAATCAGATCACGTAAAATAATTAAAACCTAATGAAAAAAATTAAATTACGTAAAGTTTTTTCTGGCCAAAAAATTTTTATTTTCCTAACATGGAGTAAATCACTCAAAACGATCAAATACGCTGATGGAATAATCAAAACAATTTTACAGCATCCAAAAATTACTAAACAGTAAAATTTTGTTAATTGTCAAAAATTACTGTTTACAAGATAGGAAAATTTGGGGTGTTACATTACTCCCCCTCTAAAAAGAAATTTCGTCCTCGAAATTTAATAACCATGATTTCACACCCTCAGAATAAATATGAACATTACTCTTTTATCTTATTTTCCAATTCTCATGAAGCTTCCTCTCTTACATCTTGCTATACTATTCTAACCAACAAAATCTCTTTACTGATGTTCAACTTCTCCTGATCAAACAGATATCTCAGACTCCTATAATTACTGAAGATGTTGAATGTTACTCCAGAAACAAAGATTTTCCATATCTTTGATACCAACATAACGACAACCAATCTTCATTCATGCCTAGAATAGTTTTTCTCAAATAACTTCCAACTAATGTAATGTATTACTTAAAATTTCCTTATCCTCATATCACTACATATTCTAGATTTTTGTTTTTAACAGGAAATGTTTCACTAACCGAGTTCTCCTTTCCACAGCACTATACCAAATACTATGACATAGAGTTAAATAGGAATATCGTTTCTTGTTCGTTCAATTGCAGGAGATGAAAGAAAACATCATGGAAGATAACAAAATGAATCGAACCTGTTATCGAACATATCCAGCAAAGAATTGGATGTAACCCGATTTTCAAGAATAAATTTTCTTTGGATTACTCACACTCTGTTGAAATAATCTCCTTGGATATGGTTGGAAAATAACCAATCCATTTTCAAAGACCACGTCTGTTTATGAAACAGATCAAACTAACACAACAATTTTGAACAACAGATCAAACTAATACAAAGATTTGATCCGTAACAACAATTTGAATAACTTGAATAGCTTCAGCTAAGAATAAAAACAGAAGTAAACAAATCAGAGGATAATGAATAACTCTAACATATAATTGATCTACTCAATCATATGTTATAAAGAATAGGTCACTCACAGAAATATTCAGTATGGTTTATAGGATTAGCTCCAATGACACAATCTCCATTGTTTAAATCTTCCACTCAGAACACTCTCGTTCCATTCAGAGTAACAACTTCCCTTACTATCAAAAATTTTACTAATAGAAAACTCTGTTTTCAAAGAGCATAATCTCTGGGAAAATGTGTCTAACTTTTCCATAATTTATTTCCTTGACGTACATTCCTTCATTTAAGTGCTTTCTTTTACATCCCTTACTATTTTTGGTTTCCTCAATGGTTATAAATACATCTTCCATCGAGATCAATTACTTTCTCAATATCCTAAAAAGAAATTTCAGATTCAAACATTATGAAATCTTATATTCTAAGACTAATTCTCTTCCATCAGATCCTAAACTTCAACTTCCAGTTTCCACTGAATAGCGGTCCTTTGTTCATGCAATCGTCTTTCCACATAGCTCCCGTGGCTCCCATAGCTGCAACTGCATTACTAGTAACATGTTTCACTTCCACACAAAGCGTGCGAATCGAAATACAATGGATCTAACATCCATTATAAACAACATTATTTCCTTTCGGAAAACAAACACAGAGAACACAACACAAGCAAAATAGACCTAACCATAAACCCCAAAAGACTCAAACCGTGCTCTGATACCAACTAATGTAACACCCTCCTTAGGGCATCACATTTCTGACTCCCGACTCATAATCTGAAAAGAAGTTCGCACAAAGTTTGAGTTATAAAAGATGGAATTCAAATTTTCTTCTTTACTGAAACGTAAATTTACTGAAAATATTAGGTAATATTGAAAATCATATTTCAACTATTCATTAGGTAATATTGACACCAATTAATATCACAATTTAAAGAGAAATATAAAATTAACAGACTTATTTTTTTAACAGTAGCAAACCCCATGACGGGTCCTACTTAATAGCACGGTACAACACTAACATTAAATCTTAACATACTCGTTCCTTCTCTTATATCAACTTGATGCATCAGAACTTTACTCCCTGTCTACTCGGCACATCTTCGAACTTGAGACAGCCACTTTTCAATGTTTACATCAATCTCTGAGTATCTACCACTCGTTATGTCTAAGATAACCCATTCCTTCTACTGTATAATTTTAACAATACAGACAAAGTAAAACAATATAACAAAGAGGTAAGATCACCTACACCAATACCAGCATGGCAGTACAGAGATAACACAAACAGCAATATCATACAGGTAGATCATACCATAATCATGCTATCAGCATTAATCAACTATCATCATCTTATCATTTATCAGTTCAATCATCATCCAAGTACTCAAAACAATTGTCATAGCCAATATTCCTCAATTAATATATCATACAGGTATAAATGCTCAGATTTATGCATATGCACAAAGACTCAGTTTATCAAAAACAACTCCATGGAGGTTTTCACAATTTCGAGAAGAATGCTCTGGTTAATTGTCAGCCTTAGCCCAAAGACAATCTCCCAGTCGTTGAAAAGAATCGTGTTCTTGTTGGGTATCGTCAATGCGTTGCAACGGACTGCATCGCCAAGTGGCATAGGGTTCTCGCCAAATGTCCACTGGTCGACCGCCGCGCCTCGACGCCCCCAAGATCTATCATAGACCTCACTATCAATTCTCATTCCCTCTTCAACCACAAGGGCCATAATAGCTATTAGCTATTTTTTATACAATGCACGAATATATCAGTGCAAGTCCAACCCCAAAGGGCCAAATCTTTTCAATTTCATTTGTTCAATGTAATCATATGCTTCAATGCATATTTTTCTAATGCACGTATAATGCACCAAATCCAATCACAGACATATCTTTCCAATACATGTATAATGCACCAAATGCCAATCACAGGCAAAACATGTCATTTTCTCACACAACATCCATATATTGGTTCTACAGTATTTATACTGTATTTTCAATAGAAAAATCATATTATCACATTTTCATAGATATAAAACACTTTCGTCGTATTTTCACAAAATTACGCAATATTTTCATTGCATTTTCACAATTCCAAAACATTTCTATTACGTTTTCACAATTCCAAAATGTTTCTGTTATATTTTCACAATACCATAAGACTTCTTTTACGTTTTTAAAATTTTGTAACATTTCTGTTATATTTTTAAAATACTGCAATACTTCTGCTGCACTTTTAAATCACATATTTAATTTTTTCAATGTTTTTCTCAATCACATAAAAATATACGTTTCTCAAATTGCATAATGATTTTCCACCATTTTTAAAATTGCATAACTTAAAAATCATTCTTTTAAGTTGCGTAAATAATTTTTCATCATTCTCAAAATATTTAAAATACTTTCCAAATCACATAAGATTTTCTGTCATTTTCACAATTATGTAAAAATATTCTATCATTATTTAATCAATGTAGTGATTTTTCAATAATATTTTTAATAGCTTTCCAAATCGCGTAGAAATATTTTAACATTTTTCAAATTACATAAAAATATTTTCTGTATTTCAAATCATTTTTAAGATACGTAAAATATTTTTCAACATTTTACAATTACGTAAAATATTCCTCAATATTCCAAATATTATTTTGGACTTAAATAAATCAATCTTAATTTCAACACATTCTTCAAATTGTGTAGCTTAAAAATCATGTTTTTAAGATACGTATAACATTTTTCATCACAATTTCATTACATAAATATTTCTTAACCTTCAAAAATTTCTTTTTCACTTTTCTCAAAATAATATAACTTTGTATTTTATTTTTCATATTTTCCTTATTCAAGAAAATCTTTTTCCACATTTCTTAATTCAAGAAATCCTTTTCCAAAATATAATTCCCAAAATCACTTTTTCATTGATATAAATCAACGTTTCAAAACTTAGCATTTTCTAACGTACTTCAAAACTCAAAAATAAGTTATACATTAGTAAATTTTTAAAATATCATTATATTCTCCACTTTTCCCAAATCATTTCCAAATCAACCTTCCTCAAAATAATATAACTTTCTACTTCATTTAATAAATCTTCTTATTCAAGAAATTTTTTTTTCACAGTATATTTCACAAATTCACAATTCCATTGAATTAAATCAATGTTTCTAACTTTAAAAATTACTAACGCTTTCCAAAATCCAACGGGATTTTAATAAAAATAAATTCTTTTTGAAACAAATTGAGGCTCACTTCCAACCTCTCTTTTTCATTCACATAAAAATTTATTTCTCAAGTGCTAAAATACTTTGATTCCCTTTTCAATTTCCTCGTATTAAATTAATTATATTTCCACTTGAAAAATCACTTTGTTTCATCAAAATCAATGCATTACAAGCCTTCGAAAACGTGGACATGACTATTGAAAATTATCAAAACATTTTTCCTTCTAAATTGATATGGTTTTACACAAACAAAATCATTAAAATCTTATTTTCAAAACCGAAATGCCAATGGTTATAAAAACCAAACCCATTTGTTCAAATCCTTTTTCACTTTCTTTACAAATCCTTTTTCACTTTCTTTACAAATCATTGTTCACTTTCTTTGCAAATTCTTAAAGTCAATGTTTGCCCGTTTCATTCAAAACTCATATTTAGAAAAACACTTAGGATCTTTTTACATAAAATAAATAAATAAAAATTCCTCAAAGACCGTATTCTTGTTCTCTTGAAAAACAAACCCTTTGTTTATTTTTCATACTCTTCAAATCATCCATTTTCATTTTTCATGAAAATTATTAATTTATGAACACCTATTTTGAGGTGTCTTGGCTGAAATTCTCATTGTTCTAGGGACCCAAAAATCAATTTCCTTGTTCTTGAAAAATTTCAACATGAACCCTAATCAAGGGCATCAAAACCGAACCCTCTCCTTTGGCTATTGGAGCCAAAAATTAAATTCCTTTTCATCACCACATCATGACATACATATATATATATTTCATCATAAATACTATAAACATGCCATATACTTATCATGCATAATATAAGCATATCATCAAAGCCATAAAATCATACAAATCATATCAAGCATAACCAAATAAATTAAAGCTCATAAACACACATAAATTATAACATGACCATGGATTGGAATCCTCACATGGATTCACCATCCATCAAATATAAGACCATCTCTCACCACCATACTTGGTTGGTGAGATGGATCTCCCTCTTACCTCTTGAAGATCCTCAAAAGCTTCTTGATTTGCTTCTTTTTTCAAGTCCTTCACCACCAAAGGCTTCTCAATACAAAACAAAATACACAGAAATTAGTATATTAAGCTTGATTTAGAGGAATCATGGATCAAACATGGTTTACAACATGAAAAAGAGAAAAAAAATGAAGTTTCCTTACACTTCACCTCAAAAATCCTATAACTTGGCTCTTGAAGAAGGTCCATGAAGATGAATGATTTAGAGAAAGTCTCCAACATGAAAGTTGCTTAGAATAAGATAAGGATTCAAGAAACTAGGTTGTATGAAATTAAAGAGTGATGGAGGAGAGAATTAGAGTGCTTGGCTGAATGGTCTTCTTTTGGGAGGGAGAATGGAGTTTTCTTTGGTTTGTTCTTTAAGCTTAAGTGGAAAAGGTGAATAAGTGATAATATGAAGTGTAGAAATGAATTTTCTTGGTCTTCCAAAGTGATATTGCCGTAGCATGCATTGGAGAGAAGTGTAAAGTGAAGTTTGAAAAACATGATCATTAATGATCAATAAGAAATGGTCTTGACACTTGGCTATTGTCTTCATCCTTTTCTTTGGCCTAAAAAGCCTATACAAAATTGTCTCCCTTCTTCCTTGCTTCTCCAAACCGTCCCCCCTCTTCATGCACTCCTTAATTAAATAATTAATTCATTTAGTTTCTCTTAAATTAGTTTAGTTATGATTTTATAACCATATTTTAATTATTTAATTACATTCTTATGGTCATGTCATACTTCTAGATAATTAAATATTTATCTAGCTTCTAATTATTTAGCAATTAAATTAGTTCACTTAGTTAATTAAGCTACTAGGATAATTAAGTTAAATTATCTAATTTCTTAACTAATTAACCTAGCCACTTTTATTGACTAAATCCTAACCATAAGATGCATCTTTAAAAATGGAAGGTCAAGATCTTTTTCAAGCTATTATTTGAAGCATTTCTAACCATTGATTAATTCAATGGTTAGGATTTAGGTAGACTTTTGATTAGAAGACTCAATCTAGGCCATTGGATCTTTCTCCTTTAAATCAAAGCCATTAGATGTGTCTCCAAAATAAAGGGTCAAGATTACTCCTTCTTACTTTTAATCCAAGGGTTATAATTAGTCATAGCCTTTTTAGAAGACCAAATCTCCACCCTTGATTAAATCCAAATCTAATGGTCATAAATGGTCCTTGTTACTTTTTAGGACTAAATCTCCACCCTTGATCAATTCTAAATCCAATGGTTGTAAATAGTCATAGCCACTTTATATAACCAATTTTACACCATTGATTAAATCGACGGTTGATATCAAAGCCTTCCTAACTAAGTTTATTCTCACACCATTGATTAAATCAATGGTGATTATCCAATGCTTCTTTATTAAGTTTATTTCTTAACCGTTGATTAAATCAATGGTTAATATTCAAACTAAGTATTCTCATCCAAGGGTACAAATCAAGTCAAGCACTATTTGTTGACTACGCAGTATAATTTTTATTATTTTTATCTGCTATAACCCTACAAATAATATTTTTACTGTATTTTTATCATCTGATAATTAAATACAGTACAAAATATAGTAAAAAAAAATTTCTAAAACTGTTTCCAGATTCAGGTTTAGTAAGATCCCCTGTCTCCGTCTAAACAGTATAAATTTTTCTATGCGTAGAAAAATTTTTACTTTGCGGGATCCACCTGGACCCACGTAAGCTCACCTGGGCTCACATAGGACCACTTGGGCTCACATACAGTAAAAAATTCATAATCATCCACAAAAATCACAAATATTAGAAAAAACACAAATATCAAATCAGATCACGTAAAATAATTAAAACCTAATGGAAAAAATAAAATTACGTAAAGTTTTTTCCAGCCTGAAAATTTTTATTTTCCTAACACGAAGTAAATCACTCAAAACGATCAAATACGCTGATGGAATAATCAAAATAATTTTACAGCGTCCAAAAATTACTAAATAGTAAAATTTTGTTAATTGTCAAAATTACTATTTACAAGATAGGAAATTTTGGGGTGTTACATTACTCCCCCTCTAAAAAGAAATTTCATCCTCGAAATTTAATAACCATGATTTCACACCCCCAGAATAAATATGAACATTACTCTTTTATCTTATTTTCCAATTCTCATGAAGCTTCCTCTCTTACATCTTGCTATACTATTCTAACCAACAAAATCTTTCTTTGATGTTCAACTTCTCCTGATCAAACAGATATCTCAGACTCCTATAATTACTGAAGATGTTGAATGTTACTCCAGAAAGAAAGAATTTCCATATCTTTGATACCAACATAATGACAACCAATCTTCATTCATGCCTAGAATAGTTTTTCTCAGATAACTTTCAACTAATGTAATGTATTACTTAAAATTTCCTTATCCTCGTATCACTACATATTCTAAATTTTTGTTTTTAACAGGAAATATCTCACTAACCGAGTTCTCCTTTCCACAGCACTATACCAAATACTATGACATAGAGTTAAATAGGAATATCATTTCTTGTTCGTTCAATTGCAGGAGATGAAAGAAAACATCATGGAAGATAACAAAACGAATCGAACCTGTTATTGAACATATCCAGCAAAGAATTGGATGTAACCCGATTTTCAAGAATAAATTTTCTTTGGATTACTCACACTCTGTTGAAATAATCTCCTTGGATATGGTTGGAAAATAACCAATCCATTTTCAAAGACCACGTCTGTTTATGAAACAGATCAAACTAACACAAAAATTTTGAGCAACAGATCAAACTAATACAAAGATTTGATCCACAACAACAATTTGAATAACTTGAATAGCTCGATCAGCTAAGAATAGAAACAGAAGTAAACAAATCAGAGGATAACGAATAACTCTAACATATAATTGATCTACTCAATCATATGTTATAAAGAATAGGTCACTCACAGAAATATTCAGTATGGTTTATAGGATTAGCTCCAATGACACAATCTCCATTGTTTAAATCTTCCGCTCAGAACACTATCGTTCCATTCAGAGTAACAACTTCCCTTACTATCAAAAATTTTACTAATAGAAAACTCTGTTTTCAAATAGCATAATCTCTGGGAAAATGTGTCCAACTTTTCCGCAATTTATTTCCTTGACGTACATTCCTTCATTTAAGTGCTTTCTTTTACATCCCTTACTATTTTTGGTTTCCTCAATGGTTATAAATACATCTTCCGTCGAGATCAATTACTTTCTCAATATCCTAAAAAGAAATTTCAAGTTCCAAAATTACGAAATCTTATATTCCAAGACTAATTCTCTTCCACCAGATCCTAAACTTCAACTTCTAGTTTCCACTGAACAGCGGTCCTTTGTTCATGCAATCGTCTTTCCACATAGCTCCCATTGCTCCAGTAGCTACAACTGCATTACTAGTAACACGTTTCACTTCCACACAAGGCGTGCGGATCGAAATACAATGGATCTAATATCCATTATAAACAACATTATTTCCTTTCGGAAAACAAACACAGAGAACACAACACAAGCAAAATAGACCTAACCATAAACCCCAAAAGACTCAAACCGTGCTCTGATACCAACTAATGTAACACCCTCCTTAGGGCATCACGTTTCTGACTCCCGACTCATAATCTGAAAAGAAGTTCACACAAAGTTTGAGTTATAAAAGATGGGTTTCAAATTTTCTTCTTTACTGAAACGTAAATTTACTGAAAATATTAGGTAATATTGAAAATCATATTTTAACTATTCATTAGGTAATATTGACACCAATTAATATCATAATTTAAAGAGAAATATAAAATTAACAGACTTATTTTTTTTTTAACAGTAGCAAACCCCATGACGGGTCCTACTTAATAGCACGGTACAACACTAACATTAAATCTTAACATACTCGTTCCTTCTCTTGTATCAACTTGATGCATCAGAACTTTACTCCCTGTCTACCGGACACATATTCGAACTTGAGACAGCCACTTTTCAATATTTCCATCAATCACTGAGTATCTACCACTCGTTATGTCTAAGATAACTCATTTTTCTATTGTATAATTTTAACAATACAGACAAAGCAAAACAATATAACAAAGAGGTGAGATCACCTACACCAATACCAGCATGGCAGCACAGAGATAACATAAACAACAATATCATACAGGTAGATCATACCATAATCATGCTATCAGCATTAATCAACTATCATCATCTAATCATTTATCAGTTCAATCATCATCCAAGTACTCAAAACAATTGTCATAGCCAATATTCCTCAATTAATATATCATACAGATATAAATGTTCAGATTTATGCATATGCACAAAGACTCAGTTTATCAAAAATAACTCCATGGAGGTTTTCACAATTTCGAGAAGAATGCTCTAGTAAATTGTCAACCTTAGCCCAAAGACAATCTCCCAATCGTTGAAAAGAATCGTGTTCTTGTCAGGTACCGTCAATGCATTGCAACAGACTGCATCGCCAAGTGGCACAGGGTACTCGCCAACTGTCCACTAGTTGACCGCCGCGCCTCGACGCCTCCAAGATCCATCATAGACCTCACTATCAATTCTCATTCCCTCTTCAACCACAAGGGCCATAATAGCTATTAGCTATTTTTTATACAATGCACGAATATATCAGTGCAAGTCCAACCCCAAAGGGCCAAATCTTTTCAATTTCATTTGTTCAATGTAATCATATGCTTCAACGCATATTTTTCCAATACACGTATAATGCACCAAATCCAATCACAGACATATCTTTCCAATGCATGTATAATGCACCAAATGCCAATCACAGGCAAAACATGTCATTTTCTCACACAGCATCCATATATTGGTTCTATAGTATTTATACTGTATTTTCAATAGAAAAATCATATTATCACATTTTCATGGTTATAAAATACTTTCATCGTATTTTCACAAAATTACGCAACATTTCCATTTTGTTTTCACAATTCTAAAGCATTTCTGTTACGTTTTCACAATTTCAAAATGTTTCAGTTATATTTTCACAATACCATAACACTTCTTTTACGTTTTTAAAATTTTGTAACATTTTTGTTATATTTTTAAAATACTGCAACACTTCTGTTACACTTTTAAATCACGTATTTAATTTTTTCAATGTTTTTCTCAATCACATAAAAATATACGTTTCTCAAATTGCGTAACGATTTTCCACCATTTTTAAAATCGCATAACTTAAAAATCATTCTTTTAAGTTGCGTAAATCATTTTCCATCATTCTCAAAATATTTAAAACACTTTCCAAATCACATAAGATTTTTGTCATTTTCACAATTACGTAAAAATATTCTATCATTATTTAATCACGTAGTGATTTTCCAATAATATTTACAATTGTGTAAAATATTTAAACACTTTCCAAATCGCGTAGAAATATTTTAACATTTTTCAAATTACGTAGAAATATTTTTGTATTTCAAATCATTTTTAAGATATGTAAAATATTTTTCAACATTTTACAATTATGTTAAATATTCCTCAATATTCCAAATATTATTTTGGACTTAAATAAATCAATCTTAATTTCAACACATTCTTCAAATTGCGTAGCTTAAAAATCACGTTTTTAAGATACGTAAAACCTTTTTCATCACAATTTCATTACATAAATATTTCTTAACCTTGAAAATTCCTTTTTAACTTTTCTCAAAATAATATAACTTTGTATTTTATTTTTCATATTTTCCTTATTCAAGAAAATCTTTTTCCACATTTCTTAATTCAAGAAATCCTTTTCTAAAATATAATTCACAAAATCACTTTTTCATTGATATAAATCAATGTTTCAAAACTTAGCATTTTCTAATGTACTTCAAAACTCAAAAATAAGTTATATGTTAGTAAATTTTTAAAATACCATTATATTCTCCATTTTTTCCAAATCATTTCCAAATCAACCTTCCTCAAAATAATATAACTTTTTACTTCATTTAATATATCTTCTTATTCAAGAAAATCCTTTTTCACAGTATATTTCACAAATTCACAATTCCATTGAATTAAATCAATGTTTCTAACTTTAAAAATTACTAACGCTTTCCAAAATCCAACAGGATTTTAACAAAAATAAATTCTTTTTAATGCAAATTGAGGCTCACTTGCAACCTTTCTTTTCCATTTATATAAAAATTCATTTCTCAAGTACTAAAATACTTTGATTCCCTTTTCAATTTTCTTGTATTAAATTAATTATATTTTCACTTGAAAAATCACTTTGTTTCATCAAAATCAATGCATTACAAGCCTTCGAAAACGTGGACATGACTATTGAAAATTATCAAAACATTTTTCCTTCTAAATTGATATGGTTTTACACAAACAAAACCATTAAAATTTTATTTTTAAAACCGAAATACCGATGGTTATAAAAACCAAACCCATTTGTTCAAATCCTTTTTCACTTTTTTTACAAATCCTTTTTCAGTTTCTTTGCAAATCATTGTTCACTTTCTTTGCAAATTCTTAAAGTCAATGTTTGCCCGTTTCATTCAAAACTCATATTTAGAAAAACACTTAGGATCTTTTTACATAAAATAAATCAATAAAAATTCCTCAAAGATCGTATTCTTGTTCTCTTTAAAAACAAACCCTTTGTTTATTTTCCCTACTCTTCAAATCATCCATTTTCATTTTTCATGAAAATTATTAATTTATGAACACCTATTTTGAGGTGTCTTGGCTGAAATTCTCATTGTTCTAGGGACCCAAAAATCAATTCCCTTGTTCTTGAAAAATTTCAACATGAACCCTAATCAAGGGCATCAAAACCGAACCCTCTCCTTTGGCTATTGGAGCCAAAAATTGAATTCCTTTTCATCACCACATCATGACATACACATATATATATTTCATCATAAATACTATAAACATGCCATATACTTATCATGCATAATATAAGCATATCATCAAAGCCATAAAATCATACAAATCATATCAAGTATAAGCAAATAAATCAAAGCTCATAAACACACATAAATTATTACATGACCATGGATTGGAATCCTCACATGGATTCACCATCCATCAAATATAAGACCATCTCTCACCACCATACTTGGTTGGTGAGATGGATCTCCCTCTTACCTCTTGAAGATCCTCAAAAGCTTCTTGATTTGCTTTTTTTTCCAAGTCATTCACCACCAAAGGCTTCTCAATACAAAACAAAATACACAGAAATTAGTATATTAAGCTTGATTAAGAGGAACCATGGATCAAACATGGTTTAGAACTTGAAAAAGAGAGAAGAAATGAAGTTTCCTTACACTTCACCTCAAAAATCCTTTAACTTGGCTCTTGAAGAAAGTCCATGAAGATGAATGATTTAGAGGAAGTCTCCAACATGAAAGTTGCTTAGAATAAGGTAAGGATTCAAGAAACTAGGTTGTATGAAATTAAAGAGTGATGGAGGAGAGAATTAGAGTGCTTGGCCGAATGGTCTTCTTTTGGGAGGGAGAATGGAGTTTTCTTTGGTTTGTTCTTTAAGCTTAAGTGGAAAAGGTGAAGAAATGATAATATGAAGTGTAGAAATGAATTTTCTTGGTCTTCCAAAGTGATATTGCCGTAGCATGCATTGGAGAGAAATGTAAAGTGAAGTTTGAAAAACATGATCATTAATGATCAATAGAAAATGGTCTTGACACTTGGCTATTGTCTTCATCCTTTTCTTTGGCCTAAAAAGCCTATACAAAATTGTCTCCATTCTTCCTTGCTTCTCCAAACCGTCCCCCCTCTTCATGCACTCCTTAATTAAATAATTAATTCATTTAGTTTCTCTTAAATTAGTTTAGTTATGATTTTATAACTATATTTTAATTATTTAATTACATTCTTATGGTCATATCATATTTCTAGATAATTAAATATTTATCTAGCTTCTAATTATTTAGCAAATAAATTAGTTGACTTAGTTAATTAAGCTACTAGGATAATTAAGTTAAATTATCTAATTACTTAACTAATTAACCTAGCCACTTTTGTTGACTAAATCCTAACCATAAGATGCATCTTTAAAAATGGAAGGTCAAGATCTTTTTCAAGCCATTATTTGAAGCATTTCTAACTATTGATTAATTCAATGGTTAGGATTTAGGTAGACTTTTGATTAGAAGACTCAATCTAGGCCATTGGATCTTTCTCCTTTAAATCAAAGTCATTAGATGTGTCTCCAAAATAAAGGGTCAAGATTACTTCTTCTTACTTTTAATCCAAGGGTTATAATTAGTCATAGCCTTTTCAGAAGACCAAATCTCCACCCTTGATTAAATCCAAATCTAATGGTCATAAATGGTTCTTGTTACTTTTTAGGACTAAATCTCCACCCTTGATCAATTCTAAATCCAATGGTTGTAAATGGTTATAGCCACTTTATATAACCAATTTTACACCATTGATTAAATCGACGGTTGATATCAAAGCCTTCCTAACTAAGTTTATTCTCACACCATTGATTAAATCAATGGTGATTATCCAATGCTTCTTTATTAAGTTTATTTCTTAACCGTTGATTAAATCAATGGTTAATATTCAAACTAAGTATTCTCATCCAAGGGTACAAATCAAGTCAAGCCCTATTTGTTGACTACGCAGTATAATTTTTATTATATTTATCTGCTATAACCCTACAAATAATATTTTTACTGTATTTTTATCGTCTAATAATTAAATACTTACAAAATACAGTAAAAGAAATTTTCTAAAATTATTTTCAGATTCAGGTTTATTAAGATCCCCTGTCTTCGTCTAAACAGTACAAATTTTTTTATGCGTAGAAAAATTTTTATTTTGCGGGACCCACCTAGATCCACGTAAGGTCACCTGGGCCCACATAGGACCACCTGGACTCACATACAGTAAAAAATTCATAATCATCCACAAAAATCACAAATATTAGAAAACACACAAATATCAAATCAGATCACGTAAAATAATTAAAACCTAACAGAAAAAATTAAATTACGTAAAATTTTTTTGGCTCAAAAATTTTTATTTTCCTAATACAGAGTAAATCACTCAAAGCGATCAAATACGCTAACGGAATAATCAAAATAATTTTACAGCATCCAAAAATTACTAAACAGTAAAATTCTGTTAACTGTCAAAATTACTGTTTATAAGATAGAAAATTTTGGGGTGTTACAATCAACATACCATGGTGCTTGTGAAACATATAATAACTACTCATCTGGAAAAGATTCTAAAATAAGAGAAGTATCACTATCATGTTCAATTTTCAATCTAGACAAATGATCAGCAATCACATTTTTAGTACCCTTTTTATCTTTGATTTCAATATCAAATTCTTGCAAAAGTAAAAGTCACCTAATAAGTCTAGCTTTTGCATTGACTTTAGCAAACAAATATTTCAATGTAGCATGATCAGAATATATCACAACTTTAGATCCAATAACATATTATCTGAATTTATCTAGAGCAAACACAATAGCTAGCAATTGTTTCTTAATGCGTGTTTGGATAGCTATGAAAACTAGATTATTTTAATAATCGATTATTGTATAAAAGTTTTTTGTTATAATTGATTATAAGAAAAAAGTTTTATTTTTTGATATGTTAGTTGAAA
This sequence comes from Ormosia semicastrata, assembly GCA_029884595.1. NCBI lineage: Eukaryota > Viridiplantae > Streptophyta > Magnoliopsida > Fabales > Fabaceae > Ormosia > Ormosia semicastrata. The sequence continues at coordinate 7,651,477 of JAQQTO010000047.1, forward strand.
AGTGATTTTAAGCTAATCTGTTTTGTTTGAATGGTATAAAAAAGAATCGCTTTTATGCATTAAATTATCAAAATAGATATAGAATGATTAAAAAAATTATTTGATTGAGGACAAAATAATATTTACATCTCAAAGTGGGAAATAATCCCAATAACTTTTTTGTAAAATGCTCAAAATTTTGCTTCTCCTCCAACAACTTTTTTTCTCCAAAAAAAAAGTTGTTGATTTTACAAGGTAAAATGCCCAAACACGTTGGCCCAAAATCCAACAGCTTAAAGTATCCAATAGCTTAAAGTGATGAAAAAAGTTGTTGGTTCAACTTTTTAAGTTGAACCAAACATGCTCTTAGTGGTGGAATAATTCAATTGGGCATTATTCAAAGTCTTACTTGCATAATAAATCACATGAAATAACTTATTTACTCTTTGCCCCAAAATAGCACCAATGGCATAATTAAAAGCATCACACATAATCTTAAAAGGCAAGCTCCAATCACGTGGCTTAAAAACAATTGCAGAAATCAATTCAGGTTTTAACTTATTAAGTGCATCATAAAAAACAAAAGGAACATTCTTACCAAGAAGATTGCATAATGGCCAAGCTTAGGGGGAGGAAGATTACAAATCAAATTAACTTTAGTTTTATCAACTTCAATGTCATCTTTAGATATGACATGACCAAGCACAATCCCCCTTTTAATCATGAAATGACATTTTTCCCAATTAAGCACACAATTATTTTCTTTACACCTTGTCAAAACCAAAGATATATTATACAAACAATCCTCAAAGGTAGACCCAAAAATAGAAAAATCATCTATAAACACTTCCAAAAATTTACTAACCATACTGAAAAAAAAATACTAATCATACATCTCTGGAAAGTAATAGCTACAGTACATAGCCCAAAAGGCATGTGACGATATGCAAAAGTACCAAATGGACATGTCAAAATAATCTTTTCCTGATCCTCAGGTGCAATAGGAATCTAATTATATCTAGAATATCCATCTTGAAAATAATAATATGAATTACAAAATCTTTCCAAGATTTAATCAATAAAAGGGAGAGGGAAATGGTCTTTTCTAGTTATAACATTCAAATTCCTATAATCAATTAATACACACTCTCCACCTAGAGTGTACTCTAATTGAAGCTAACTCATTGGCTTCATTTTCAATTACAGATATTCTAGATTTCTTAGTAACAATCTGCATAGAACTAACCAATTTATTGTCAAAGATAGGGTAAATAATCCCTATATCTAATAATTTTGAAACCTCTTTTTTAACTATTTCCTGCATGATTGGGGACCCTCTTCTAAATGAATCATATGCATCACTACTAAAGGATTAATACCCTTAATATCAGCAATTGACCACCCTATAGCTTCCTTATGCTCTTTCAACATGTCCACTAACTAATGTTCTTGGGACTCATCTAAATCAAAAGCTTTAATGACAAGAAATGTCTCATTAGTTCCACTATACATTATTTATCAGTCAAATAGCAGCAAAACATACATATCTAGAACAATAGGCACTTTTATCAGGTACATCAACATTAGCTTAAACTATATACAATCAAAATATAATCTATAGATATCTATCAGTCAGTTCTACCCTACATCTTCCTGTTCTACATCACAAACCCACCAAATCTATCATCAGGTGCACTTAGAGTATACATAATGTGGACACAGATCAAACCCATGAAGGAATAGATGTTGGTCTTAAAGGAGTACACACATCCCCCTCCATAAACTCGAAGAAGATACTAAGAAGCGGCATGGTCAAACTCTGGATTTATCATGGAAAATAATAGGGGTGATAATTGTAAGATTTCTCAATAAACTACATGAAAAGTGTCATCATAATAAATCCAGTTGCCTCAGAATGAAAAGCAGTTAACAAATATAAATTAAAAACATATAAGTTATTTATCACAAGGCAAAGGTTCATTTTTAGCCAGTTTTCTTCATATGATCAAAATCATAATATATTAGTATTATAAAAGAGTGTCCATGCAAAATGAAATGCAATGCTTATGAGTCTAGCCATTCTAACAAACTTTCTGCTATTCCACTTTTTTTTTCTTTCTTGTGAGGTAACCTTTTTCCTTGAAGGGGGAATGACCTACGTCCATAAGATCTTGTAGGACATAAATTATGTAACATCCCGAAAATTACTTATTTCATGTTAAATAATTATTTTATAATATTTATAATTTTTAAAAATTTTCTTGGAATTTTTTGAATTATTTGATTATTTTAATATTTTTCTCAATTTACGTGCGCACTGAGTGAGGCCGGAAAAATGAAATGTTTTCCCCGTTATCGAAAAACTTTGAACTGTAGAAACGTCGATGAGGGATCTTACTAAACCCGAGGCTGGACATAGTTTACGAGATTTTTATTTTTTGACATTTTATCTGATAAATAAAATCACAGTATATTTTATTATCTGAGGGGTAATAAAATATTATTTCTATTGATTGTAACATTTGTCCACTGAATAATAGCTCTAACAGATTATTTCTATCTAATCACTTTTATGATAGCATCTAAGTGACATCATCACCCTTCATTTTATCGAGAAGCGTGCGAAGCTTCTCAAGGAAGTTTCAAGGAAACTTTAAGGAAGTTTCCTACCAAGCTTCTCAAAGAAGCTTCATACTCTCTCTCCGCTCCTTTGAACTCCACGTTGGAGAGAAGAAAAGATGAAAACATTGTCATCTTTTCACAAAAAGCCATCACTCCACTTTTCATCACACAAAACCCATTTCACCTTTCTCTCTCTATTTCTCTCTTCTCCCTCACGTGTTCTCTCATCTTCTTCCTCTCTACTCCACGGCAGCCACACCATGGGAGGTCACTCAAGCTCATTTGCTCAAGTCAATCAACAGTCTTGATTCCTCTCATCATCCTAAAGCTTTTCTTCTTGGTGGTCATCCCCTAAATCCATCTTCATCTTCTTCCACCATTGAAGCTCAAAGCTTGAAGCTTTAAGGTAAAAGATCATAGCTTTTCCATTTCTCTTCTCATTTTCGTGGTCCTTGGCCACCATTATGACCAAGGACTCCCTTTTCAAGCTCTAATTTTGAATTTCTTGGGTTTCACCAACTTAGGATTTTCTTGGAGGTCTTGGACGAAAATTGCAAGAAAAGCACTAAGAAGGTTCCTTTTCTTGTCTTCTCTTGAGGTAAGAGAGAGATAATCCTCTTCACCCAATCTTGGTGATGAGGAAATATCTTGGGTGTGGATGGTGAGGAATCTGTTGTGGGTTTCTCACTTTGTTGTGATTTTTAATAATGTTATGATTTGATTATGATTGCATGATTTTCTATGCTTGTTATTGAGTATTTTAATGGATTTGTATGTTTCTAAATGTTCAAATATGTATATGGATTGGTACCTATTTGATTTGGAGGCTTGGAGAAGCTCATTTTCACGGTTTCTAGTGTGAATTCATGGGTTGTGTGAATTTACACGGCCTTGGTCGTGTTCCCCACTAGAAACACAACTCAACGCGTAAGACAGAGTGTTACACGGCCTAGGCCGTGTAATATTACACGACCGTGTAATCAGGCATATCCATTTTTGCATGTTTTCTGGTTCTTCCATAGGAGTACACGGCCTAGGCCATGTAATTTGACACGGCCGTGTACTCCAGGTCGTGAAATTGGTCATGGCCGTGAAATCAAGGGTAGTGAAGAATTGTTTGGTTTTTCTAGTCCCTTGGAGGCTCACGGCCTCATTGGGCACTCATTATGAGACTTTTAACAAGGTAGAACTTAGTTAATAAAATGAATATACACTTAATTAGGAACTCATAATGTGGAAAGGATAATGAACACAACCTTATTATACAACTTAGTGTAAGGTTTGGATAAAGAAAAAACATGAGTGTGAGGAGGGTTGTGAGGAAATTAAAGTGAATATTCTAAAAGAACTTAACGCAAGAACATAATGGAATTGAGGCATAACCTTTGTAGCAACTTTGAATAGTAAGTGTTCATCTTTGAGGTTTTAATATTGACTTGATGTGGGTCCGTGATTGGGATCAAAGACTTATGATGAATGATTGGGATCGATATAGCATGTGAATTTAGTTAAGTTAAGCTATAATTACAAATATATGTATATATGTGTATATGTATGCATTGAATCCATATGCATTGAGGTATGATTGATACAGTCTGACATAATGAGCATGATTGAAGCATACATTGACATTGTGATTATGGAACTGAAGTATCAGACCAAGAAATATCAAATGGACAATTTAGTCAGATATGGTTCACCTCTATAACCAGAAACGTCAGATAGACGAACGAGTCAGAGGAGACTGGTTATCAGAGGAAACCAAGTTAACAGTGGTACTATGTAATCGTATGGGCGATTATATAATATCATTGATGAAAATAGTATTGAACAATTGTATGGACGATTGTTTCAATACCATTGGGAACAGAACAACGGTGGTTGAACTATTGTTAAGGCCATATTGCCTAAGAGTTGAATCATACCTTAGTGCAGGTGCGAATAGACCAGTGTAGGTCCTGCAGTTGACCTTAGGGACGTCGGGGCGCGGGCGTCTCACAACAAACAGTTGGTAGCCCCTCTGGACCATCGGACAAATCGATGCAAACGCACCGATGATCCTGACGGAGACAGTATCCTATATCGCGATCTTGTGGGAATGCCGCTATATAAAGCCTTATTGCGCAAAATGATTGATTATTTTCTGGAAAGCACTTGATTTTTGGCTAACGAGGTACTGACATGTCCCCCTAATCATTCTCTCTAAATGTTTTTGTCTAGCTCCATGGAGTAGGAAATGAGTATATTGTACATGAGGATGGTCAGCATACGCATTGTGCATATGCATGGTCAGTTCACATATTGTCATAGCATGGTCAGCATACATATCGTGGTGACGTTATTTATTATTTACATATCTATGGTGGATATCTATTGTTATAGTGTTGTTAATATTTATATTATCGTGGGATATGCTTTTCTGATGATATATGTATATGAAATTGATAACTTGAATATATCTGCAATATCTATATGTATGGAATGACTTCGTCATTCGTATTATTTTTCCTTCATTGCCATGTTGGTAATGATGTAGGATATCCCACCTCTTCTTGCATTATTCTTGTTCTATGTGAATTTTTTTGGGGTTAAAGACGGTAAATAGGACGAGGTTGAATCTCTTAGATTTTACTTGGTTTGATCTCCTGCGTTTGATGAGGACAACAAGAAGGGGCTCTATTGGTTTCGTCATGATTGAGTTCACCGGGGGTGCCAATGCTTGGCAAGTCGACTGGGGCAGCGAGCGTAAATGGTATTATTGGGGATCTGATCTTGACCGTGAAAAGGACCACGATTGAAGATCCTATCTTGATTCTCACTACATCAGTGCATGCGGAGTTGTCTTACTCATTCAAGAGCTACGGAGTGATCTGATGCATACCCTTAGAGAGGACGAGGAGTCTGTGGCATCAGCTGCGAGGGTACCTGCCCATAAGACCGCACACTGTTCTATCCTCGTGTCTTCAGATGAACCGGTGGAGGATTCCGAGGTGGATCCGATGGAGTACCCAACTCCGTAGTCGTGGATTTGCTATGGGTAGTTTATATTTTCTTTTGCATTACCTGTATAAGGGTTATTTTGAGTATATGTATGTTTTAAGGTAATTAACCAGTCTTATATGTTGTAACTTGGGTTCTTGTCGAACTATATTTTTTTAAAATGACAGAATGTGTAACTATTCATTCGTGACTCATATTTTCCTCATATGCAAAATGATTAAATTTGGAAAACTTGTTATTTGAGTTGTAGCACGCTAAAATTTAGTGACTGTGGTACAATGATGATTGTGCCATGGTTATTAAATCGAGGGGTGTTACATTAGGTGGTATCAGAGCACAGTTCATCCTATTAAGCTTCGGTATGGACTCACTATGCTTAGATATGTTAGAAGTTTCTTTGTATGTTGTGCACTTCTTTGTCTCTTGATTGAGATGTTTGGGAAAGGAAGGCATGACTTGCCATAGGTTGAATGTTGGTAGCTACTGTTTCATAATATTGAGTATTGGCTCACTCAATGTGTAATGTTCTGTGTTTACGGGAAACTGTGACTTCACCTAGGCGTATTAAGGTAATAGAAGCTCTTTTAGTAAGAAGCTCAGCTGGTGTGGCTGAACTTGTTTGGGACTTATTTGCATTTACACCCTTGTTGTGTTACCTCTAGAATTGTTTAAGCCAATGGGTTAGAAAAAAGGTAGTTAAATAGAACTTGCAAGGGTTGTGGACTGAGGCATCTAAGAGGTTTTGGAGAACCAATTTTCTTGGGAAAAGAATACCTGGCGTAAGTATGGTTTGAGGAGTTGCTTGGGAGTTAAAGACTTACAGGAAATCGCATCATAGAAGGCTGAATGAAGGAACTCAAGTTAGAGTCTTTTGGGTTTGGTGGTTAGGTTTGTCTTGATGTGTTGTGTGACTCTTTGTTTTTGGTTTCCGAAAAGAGACAATATTGTTTGAATTGATTGCTTTTGATTTTTCTTATGTTCGAGTCATTTATCCTTGAAGGGAGGCAATGGCTCAGGGTAGACATAAGCGTGTGAATGCGGGGAGTGACGATGATGATATGACTACGGCAGCTGAAGTAGTGCAAAGGATGGTTGATGTAACAACACACCAGGATTAGAGGGCCGCACAACAGCAGGAATTGAAAGTTGAGGTTTAGAATTTGATGGAAGAAAGTCAATTTTAGGGAAACTCTAGATTGCCTAAGTTCCAAAGGAGGAATAATAGAAAGGTTAAACAGTTTAAGCAGAAATCGTATACACGACGACTGAAAGAGCAACAGCGACAGTAAACGATGAAAGAAGTGCGAGTGGAAATCAATCCAATTCGACTGTGGTATCTTTAACAAAATGTAAGAAGTGTGGAAAGAACCGTTCAATAAGGGAGTGTAAGATCAAGTGGGTAATTTGCTTCAAGTGCGGAAAAGGCCACTTAACAAGGCACTGTACGATTGAAGGAATAATTTATTTCAAGTGCAGAAAGCTAGGACATGTGGCTAGGAATTGTACCTTGCATAGGACGAAGCCTTCCATTGGAGATGTATGTACTTCAAAATCTCACGAAGAAGGGAGAGTTAATTCCTTAAGTGGAGCAAAAGTCTCTCAGACTGAAGGCCTAAATGAAGAAACTTGATCTGCGATAGATGACCCTGTGATTTTACTGTATAATTCTGGGGGTAACCCATTTCTTTATGCCGTATGACTATATGAATCCAGTAGGGACGTTTGTATCTTTGTCATCTTTTGACTAAGTTATTTCTACTTTTGCTACTAAGAACCTATTGCTGATAGCCAAGTCGTTTAGATTATCCTATGGCCTGTTAAAGACATAATCTTTTCTATTAATCTGATTTGTCTGCTTCTTTCACAAATTAGATGTAATATTGAAAATGGATTGACTTTTTTCCAACCATATCCTGTTAAATTATTCTAATTAAACTTTAGTGTTTCTTGAGACAAAGATTTCTGGATCTAAACCCATGAAGCTCATTCCAAAATTTTGTTAAACTATGTCAAATTCTTTATCAGATAGATCCATACTGAATGCAGTATAAATAGAAGAGAACTTACCTTATGTGACGTTTTCTATTAAGATCGAGGATAGATGGCTTAATGAATTAACTGAAAGAAGCTGTTGTTATCCTCAAGATCAGTTTGCGTTCTGGTTATCATCAAGTTCGCATAGGAAGTAAGAGATATTTCTGGAACAACTTTTTCTAATGAGTTATGGGCACTACAAGTATTCATAATGTCGTTTCGTGTAACAAACACTTCGGTAATATTCGTCGATTACCTGAATAGAATATTTCTTCCTTGTTAAAAACAGATTTGTCGTTGTCTTTGTTGACGACATTCTAATCTACTCTTGAAGTTTGGAGGAACATACTAAACCTTTCATTGTGATTCTTCAAATTCTGAAGAAGAAGAAGTTACTCGTAAAGCTGTTCAAGTTCGGATTTAGGTTAAAGGCAATTTAACTTTTGGGTCACGTGATCTCAAATGAAAGAGTTGTTATGGATCCGTCGAAAGTTGAAGTAGTTCTTCAATGAGAACGACTGAAGACCGTAACAGAGATTCATTGCTTTATGGGACTAGATGGTTAATACGGGAGACTCGTTGTAGAATTCTCCAAAATGGCAAGACTTCTCATCTAACTCGTACGAGAAAGTCAAGTTTGTAGGATTGATGCATATAAGGAAAGATTTTTGAGGATTGAAGAGACACTCGACTACCTTGCTGACGATGATTCTGCCTAATCCCAATGAACTTTTTGGGATGCCTAGTGATGCTTTGCATCGAAAGTTTGGAACGTGTGTTTGATCGGAATAGAAGGAATAGTAATGTATGCTTCGAGACAACTGAGGGCACATGAGAATGACTACTCTACACAAACTCGGAATTAGCAATGGTAGTGCATTGAGAATATAGAAGTATTTTCTGCATGGAGCAATGTTTAAAGTCTACATAAATCATTAGAGTCAGAAATATCTGGTTGATTAGAAGGAGTTAAATATAAGGCATTACATGGATGGTGATGTAAGACACCTTTGTGCTGGTACTAAGATAGTGAAAGAATTGTGATTGGACCCAAGCTTGTACAATGAGTAACGGATAAAGCTAAGATGACTCAATAAAGGATGTAAATAATTCAAGGGGAAAAAGAAATTGTTAGAATAAGCGATTTGGAATGATGCGTTGGGGGCACAACATCGGAGCTAGTTTCTAAGGTATGAAAATTTCGAGGACGAAATTTCTTTTTGAAGGGGAAAGTTGTAACATCCCAAAAATTACTTATTTTATGATAAATAATTATTTTATAATATTTATGATTTTTGAGAATTTTTCTCAAATTTTTTGAATTGTTTGATTATTTTAATATTTTTCTCGATTTACGTACGTACTGAGCGAGGTTGGGAAAATGAAATGTTTTCCCTAATGCCGAAAAACTTTGAACTATAGAAACATCGACGGGAGATCTTACTAAACTCGAGGTTGGACACAGTTTATGAAGTTTTTTTTTTGAGATTTTATCTAATAAATAAAATCACAGTATATTTTATTATCTGAGGGACAGTAAAATATTATTTCTATTGACTGTAACATTTGTCCACTGGATAATAGCTTTAGCAGATTATTTCTATCTGATCACTTTTATGATAGCATCTAAGTGACACCATCACCTTTCACTTTATCGAGAAGCGTGCGAAGCTTCTCAAGAAAGCTTCAAGAAAACTTCAAGGAAGCTTCCTACTAAGCTTCTCAAAGAAGCTTTATACTCTCTCTCCTCTCCTTTGAACTCCACGGTTGGAGAGAAGAATCTATGACAATATTGTCATCTTTTCACAAAAAGCCATCACTCCACTTTTCATCACACAAAACCCATTTCACCTTTCTCTCTCTATTTCTCTCTTCTCCCTCATGTGTTCTCTCATCTTCTTCCTCTCTACTCCACGGCAGCTACACCATGGGAGGCCACTCAAGCTCATTTGCTCAAGTCAATCAAGGGTCTTGATTCCTCTCATCATCTTAAAGCTTTTCTCATTGGTGGTCATCCTCTAAATCCATCCTCATCTTTTTTCACCATTGAAGCTCAAAGCTTGAAACTTTAAGGTAAAAGGTCATAGCTTTTCCATTTCTCTTCTCATTTTTGTGGTCCTTAGCCACCATTATGACCAAGGACTCCCTTTTCAAGCTTTGATTTTGGATTTCTTAGGTTTCACCATCTTAGGATTTTCTTGGAGGTCTTGGATGAAAATTGCAAGAAAAGCACCAAGAAGGTTCCTTTTCTTGTCTTCTCTTGAGGTAAGAGGGAGATAATCCTCTTCACTCAATTTTGGTGGTGAGGAAATGTCTTGGGTGTTGATTGTGAGGAATCCATTGTGGGTTTCTCACTTTGTTGTGATTTTTAATAATGTTATGATTTGATTGTGATTGTATGATTTTCTATGCTTGTTATTAAGTATTTTGATGGATTTGTATGTGTCTAAATGTTGAAATATGTTTATGGATTGGTACCCATTTGATTTGGAGGCTTGGAGAAGCTCATTTTCATGGTTTCTGGTGTGAATTCACGGGCTGTGTGGATTTACACGGCCTTGGCTGTGTTCCCCACTGGAAACATAGCTCAACGCACAAGACAAAGTGTTACACGGCCGTGTAATTGAGCATCTCCATTTTTGCATGTTTTCTGGTTCTTCTAGAGGAGTACACAGCTTAGGCCATGTAAACTGACACGGCCGCATACTTCAGGCCGTGAAATTGGTTATGGCCGTGAAATCAAGGGTAGTGGAGAATTGTTTAGTTTTTCTAGTCCCTTGGAGGCTCATGACCTCATTGGGCACTCATTATGAGACTTTTAACAAGGTAGAACTTAGTTAATTAAATGAATATACACTTAATTAGGAACTCATAATGTGGAAAGGATAATGAGCACAACCTTATTATACAACTTAGTGTGAGGTTTGGATAAAGAAAGAACATGAGTGTGAGGAGGGTTGTGAGGAAATTAAAGTGAATATTCTAAGAGAGTTTAATGCAAGAACATAATGGAATTGAGACATAACCTTTGTAGCAACTTTGAATAGTAAATGTTCATCTATGAGGTTTTAATATTGACTTGATGTGGGTCTGTGATTGGGATCAAAGACTTATGATGAATGATTGGGATCGATATAGCATGTGAATTTGGTTAAGTTAAGCTATCATTGCAAATATATGTATATATGTGTATATGTATGCATTGAATCCATATGCATTGAGGCATGATTGATACAGTCTGACATAATGAGCATGGTTGAAGCATGCATTGACATTGTGATTATGGAACCGAAGTACCAGACCAAGAAATATCAGATGGACAATTTAGTCAGATGTGGTTCACCTCTATAACCAAAAAGGTCAGATAGACGAACGAGTTAGAGGGGACTGGTTATCAGAGGAAACCCAGTTAATAGTGGTGCTATGTAATCGTATGGACGATTATATAATATCACTGATGAAAATGGTATTGAACAATTGTATGGACGGTTGTTTCAATACCATTGGGAACAGAACAATGGTGGTTGAACTATTGTTAAGGCCATATTGCCTAGGAGTTGAATCACACCTTAGTGCAGGTGCGAATAGACCAGTGTAGGTCCTGCAGTTGACCTTGGGGGCGTCGGGGCGCGGGCGTCTCACAGCGAATAGTTGGTAGCCCCTCTGGACCGTCGGACAAACCGATGCAAACGCACCGATGATCCTGACAGAGACACTATCCTATATCGCGATCTTGTGGGAATGCCGCTGTATAAAGCCTTATTGCGCAAAATGATTGATTATTTTCTAGAAAGCACTTGATTTTAGGCTGACGAGGTACTGGCATGTCCCCCTAATCATTCTCTCTAAATGTTTTTGTCTAGCTCCATGGAGTAGGAAATGAGTATATTGCACATGAGGATGCTCAGCATACGCATTGTGCATATGCATGGTCAGTTCACATATTGTCATAGCATGGTCAGCATACATGTCGTGGTGACATTATTTATTATTTACATATCTATGGTGGATATCTATTGTTATAGTGTTGTTAATATTTATATTATCGTGGGATATGCTTTTCTGATGATATATGTATATGAAATTGATAACTTGAATATATCTGCAATATCTGTATGTATGGAATGACTTCGTCATTCGTATTATTTTTCCTTCATTGCCATGTTGGTAATGATGTAGGATATCTCTCCTCTTCTTGCACTATTCTTGTTCTATGTGATTTTTTTTTTGGGTTAAAGATGGTAAAGGGGACGAGGTTGAATCTCCTAGATTTTACTTGGTTTGATCTATTATATTTGATGAGGACAACAAGAAGGGGCTCTATTGGTTTCGTCATGATTGAGTTCACCGGGGGTGCCAATGCTTGGCAAGTCGATTGGGGCAGCGAGCGTAAATGGTATTATTGGGGATCTGATCTTGACCGTGAAAAGGACCGCGATTGAAGATCCTATCCTGATTCTCACTACATCAGTGCATGCGGAGTTGCCTTACTCATTCGGGAGCTACGGAGTGTTCTGATGCATACCCTTAGAGAGGACAAGGAGTCTGTGGCATCAGCTGCGAGGGTACCTGCCCATGAGACCGCACACTGTTCTGTCCCCGTGTCTTCAGATGAACCGGTGGAGGATTTCGAGGTGGATCCGATCGAGTACCCAACTCTGTAGTCGTGGATTTGTTATGGGTAGTTTATATTTTCTTTTGTATTACCTGTATAAGGGTTATTTTGAGTATATGTATGTTTTAAGGTAATTAACCAGTCTTATATGTTGTAACTTGGGTATATCTTGTCGAACTATATTTTTTTAAAACATGACAGAATGTGTAACTATTCATTCGTGACTCATATTTTTCTCATATGTAAAATGATTAAAATTGAAAAACTTGTTATTTGAGTTGTAGCACGCCAAAATTTAGTGACTGTGGTACAATAACGATTGTGCCATGGTTATTAAATCGAAGGGTGTTACAAATTAGCCCACTCTCAATAATCGCACGTGCTACGTAGAACCTATCCTTAGCAAGGTGAACTTATGTCCTTGCTCTTTATGGTAAGGTAAACCTTACCCTTTTGTTGGGAAAGCATACTTGCATGAGCAATTATATAATGTGTATCATTTCACATTTTATATGCATAATAGCTACTCAGAACATCACAACGAATTAACAACAGTTCTCAATTTATCATAACAATGCTATAACCAGTACAGGGTATACATATACATTTAAAGCAGCTACTGTCACGAACATGCAACTTCATGTATATACTCATGGACTTGTTAAGTTAATTTGGCAACCAAGTAACCTACCATTATTAACCCTTAACTCATAAAACTACAACATTATTATCACATAACCCCTACGAGGTCATAACCTCTAGGTTCAACTCGACACTCATTTCTCATTAATCCTAGATTCATTATACTCTAAGTAACTTTACTAAATATACCGTTAACCTTTAAGGGTATTGAATTCCTCATCCTAGAGTTGTGGCCAACCCTAATAATTGAGTGCAACTCAGGTCATTCAAACACAAAGCCAGTGCAAGGCCAAAGGCCATCCAGCTTGGTTGTGACCTCCACCATCTAATTTCTCCTCAACCATGTCATGTGGCAGCCACCACCACTTAAAACCCCAAAAATCAAGCCACAACAATCAACAAAATTACAACTTCTTCACCTCGTGGTGGCCATTCATGGCCACAATGGCCACCCCACCTTCCACCACCGTGGTTGGCCATCCTTAGGTGGCGGCCCCCACACCAAACCCTTAAAATCCTAAGCCCTTGACAAGCCCTTATCAACTATAACAAGGGATGGCCAACCCGATGCCACCCTCCACAAACCACCATCCTCCTCATAACCATTTTCTCCTCAAGAAAATAGCCACCTTGTGGCCAAAAAGAGGCACCATGGCCACCTCCATGGCATTAGCCATGGCCTCTATGGCCTTTCCATGGCCAAAGGGGTCATTAACTCCCATCCAACCACCCATTAAGCAAACAGTAAAGAAAAGGGAAGAATTTGAATCAAGGACCCCTACCTTGGCTCCTATGCTCGCAGTGAACGATGGTTAGTGGAAGATGATACAGTTGTGGGTGTCATGGTGCAACATAGGGAAGGAGATTATGAAGTCTCCCTAGGCTTGAATCCGAACCCAAGTAATGCATGTAACTCCTCTTTTCTCTCTAAACCTTGCTCCCTCTCTCTTAAACTCTAGGCACCATGTAAGTGTGTGAGGTGAGGTGAGATTGAAGCTTGTGTGTTAAGTGTGGTGAGTGACAAATGCAGTGAGTTCAGGGACTAGTGTGTGTATGTGTTGTGTGTGTGTGTTGAGTAGCCATAGAAGGTGGCCTAAGTAACTTAGGTTCTAAGTTATCACCATAAGGTTAGTTTGGGAGGATTTTGGGTAGTTCTAGGTCTTAGTTCGTTGTTTAGGTTGGGTTTAACTACTCCAGGGTAAGTTATTTAGGACTCGTTCTTACCCTAGATTGCATTAAGGTCCTCTAAGAACTTCATGCAAACTTTATAACCCTCGTGCATTAACCCTAACTACTAAAATTTGAGTCAAGGACTCTAAGTTCATCCTATTGCATGTAATTTAATAATTTAAATGTCAGATCACTTTAAAATCCTCATTATTACTCTAAAATTTTGTAAGCCACTAAGAATGGAGCTTAGTGCTCCTTTTTATTGCATGAAATGCCATTGGTTGATTTCTAATCATTACCTTAATATAATATTATTATATCTAATTAATCTTTTATTAATCTATTTATATCATTAAGCTTTAATTAATATCATAAGAAATTTTAATTTCTTAATATACTTATTTACTTAAATTAATTAGTTAATTTACTAATTAATCTCTATTTAGCTTAATATCTATTTTTATTTAATTATCTATTATTCATAATGTTAATTTATATCATAATAATTATAAATAATCTTATTTATAATTATTCTTGCTAATATTTATTTATTCTTAATTATCTTTTTTAATTAATTATTTTAATTAATTCTATGAGGTACCCTTGCTCGCTAAGTTATCTACTTATAGACACATATAGTAAAGGCATGCACATAAAATCACAACGACAGCAGCTAAATAGCTTCTGTATGCAAGCTAGAAGGGAGATTGTTACAAACCCATAACCCATGGGTTTTCTTAAGCTCCAGGAACCCCAACCCATTCCATGACCCATCTCATCCTTCCAAACACAAAGAAGCCCCAACCTTATAACTTACATGCAACCTTACCTCTTCTCCTATTCATGCACCAACTCTTCCTATGCACACACACAAGCTTCGCTTCTCATCCACATACCGAACCTCTCCAAACCAAAGCCACAAGTTATCTCAGCATTCACGTCAAGGGGAAAGGCATATTCAACGGGAAGCACCATAAATATAAGAGAAAAAGTAGCAGATTTGAGGGGATATTGGACATGAGAAGAAAGCAATCCAGTACTACTCCCATACCTCCTACACCATTTCATGTCAGAGACCATTTCTTTAACACTAATCTAGTAAGCAACTAACACCACAAAAACCTCTATAAAAGAGATAGAAAGGTAACTTAGAAAGTACGGGAGAGATATGTTCTGAAATAATATGAGATATTCATAGAGAAGAAGAAAAAGTACAAAAAATCTGAACCTAAGGAAAAGAAGAGGAATCAATGGCTAGCTATCTTACTTGATTCTTAGCATTGAGGTCCTTTAGGGGTAACTGATAAACACAATTTTTATACATTAGTTAACCCTCATATTTAGTTTTTTAGACCTCTTATGTTCTTAATTGATTGGTCTTGTCCACACTTTATAAGTTTGGATTCAAATTGGGCTTCATTGTATTTTTCAGCATTATTGAGAATTTTACACTATTTCTATATTTTAGGCATAATTTGAGTTTTAGACATCTAAAAATTATGAATTTTGTCTTGTAGGTGATCTGAGAGAAAGCTCTACAACTTTGATGAAGAGCTCGAAGATTGAATCAGATGTCTAATGGGTCAGATTTGGCCAAGAAGTCAAAACAGAGATGCTGTTGTTGGAACCTAGATGATATGCAAAGATTGGCCCATAATCTGGATTGTAAGAGTCATATGGAGCTGGGACTGAAGCCATTGGAAATATGAGACATAGATCTTCAACTTTTATGAGATCACTTATCAAAACTGTAATGTTTTGATGATGTTTTTGCCCTTTGAAGTCGACTAACGAGTCTAGAGAGCTATTAGGAATATGCTTGGAATAATTCTCTCATCCTAAGCCCAAATTAGGTAAATTATTTATCCAATTAAAGCTAAGAGAAACAGGATTAACTCTAAGCTAAGGGAAAACTTGAATTTTAATTTTAAAGATAACTATTTAAGCAGCAACAGCAACCACGAACCAAACCCTAATTTTCTCTTAGCTGCTCTTGCTTGCACTTTCTCTCTTCATCTCTCTTCCTCTCCCTTCTCTGTAGGTTTCTTTCTTTCCTATTTTGCTTCCCTCTCATCCATGGGGGGCTAGATCCTTTTTAATCAATCCTAGGGATTGACAATCTTGATGTTTAATTCTGAGATCTTGTTTTGATTGTTTTATATTTAATTATTAATCAAGTTTCTCTTTCACTTGTTAATTAAGTTTCTCTTTCATCTTTTTTTATTTTGTTACATATAGATTAAATTACTTAATTTGATTTGGATGTTGATATGATAATTGCATAATTACTACGTGTTTAATGAGGATTACAGAGACTAAACAATGCATCAAATATGTTTGAAGGATTATTAGCTTGGTTGAGTTCTAGGTTTTAGGTTAATTTAGGATTAGATGAGTGTTAATTCATTTAATTTTAATTAATTAAATTCAATATGCTTATCTAGTAGAGAATTCATGGATCATTTTAAGGCTTCTTGATGTGATCTAAGACCAAGAATCTGATTATCAATTGAATGGATTTCTAGTAATTAATGATGAATTAAATTCAAGATTAATTTATTTTCTTGGATAGATTGTTTACTTAATTATGTTTACATTTTTTTTAATTTCTTCCATTTAATTAATTATGCAACCTTTCCCCCCTTTGTTATAGTGATCTAAGGACTCAACCTGGTTATGCTTTATACTACAAGTAATTTGGTGAATCAGCTTACTATTGATATAATTTGATAGTATCGGCAGCTATCATTAACATTTTAGAGTTTTACATTTTTGGGTTATATACTTTGATGCAAAAAAAAAAAAAAAGAACTAATTGTAATCTGTGATGAGAATGTAAATTGCTAAGTTTTATTCGTGGTTCACATAGAGCATTGTGAACATTGTAGGGGAAGTGTCACTGGGTTATGGGGAACTCTGATTGTTATGATTTGTGTAGATCTGATTCTTAGAGTTTGTAAGCCATTTTGATGATAGAAATAAGTTTTGAAATCGGGTATATGGCCTCATGAATTTAGTTAGCTCGGTGGTCTATTTTGATTGCACACAAACTACTTGAAAGAATGTCATGTTTACTTAGCATGAATTCAAATGTTGAATGACTATACTGAAGCATTGTTTGCTTACTGGTTAATGTGTGGTTTCTATTTGCTCCTTTTCATTAGAATTAGAAGGCATGTGCAATCTTAGTATATTGTTAAGGCTTTTATCAGATTATTCATTAATGGACTTGTAATATGCGGATTTGATGCTTTTGAAAATTGTGCATGGTTTGAATCTTATTGGCTGTTTTAATGGGAAAAGAAACAAGATATCTAGAATGTTTGTGAATCAAAGTTTTCTGGGTATTTTGCTTCGTCCTAAAGTTGTACAGTAGAGTAATTTGGGGAATAAGAATCAAACCGATGTAGTTTACTTTCAGAATATAGGAAAGAGGTTAGTGTTGTGCACTACCTCTATTTTGGTTTGGAAACTAAGTTTCCTGTGAGTTGTATGGTGAAGAGATCAAACCCTTGAATAATTGCTTACTCGGTTACTTGGCTATTCAGATTTTGAATTTTTAAGTAGCTAGCTTTATGTTTTAGTTTATGTATTTTGAGCTTTCCTTAACAATGTACCATGGAATACTTGGGTCCAAGTTATGTGGCTAGTGGTGTGTTGATCTGAAAATGGGTGCTGCTAGTGGTTGCTTGTTAAATGTCAATGATGACGTATATAGTGTTGACAACGGCACTTCGTCTTGATTTGTTGACCATATCACTTGTCTGGTAGTTAAACATTTAGCTTTGAAAACATCCCCATCATGTATGGAAAGACGTGGTTCCCATAATATATGGGTTGTGTTAGATTATTTCCTTGCTTCAAATGAGTCATTTGGTGAAGGTTATGACTGAAGAAACTCGTCAGTATTTTGGGGCATTTTGAGCTTTTGTAAAACATTTCTTTTCTGGCTAAGTTTTTTAATATCTCTAGGTACATGCAATTTGAAGTTGCTTTGATGACCTACAACCAGCTTAGGACAATGGGGGTTCAAGGCCAGAATTGCTATTTTGTTGAGTTTTTATGCAACTATTTGATTGGTAGTAATAAAGTGAGAATGGAAGCTTAATGATGAAATAATGTGGCAGCAGGTTTGGGTTAGTTAAGAGGGCTACAGAGGTAATGATTATATGTATTGCAGGGGATTTTGTTTGGATTTGTATTGGATTGGAAGCTTCTCTTTCCTTTCTTTATTTCTGACAATGAACATGGCACTGAAGAAGGGTCAAAATTTTCTTAAGCAAAGAGGGAATGAAAGTTCAATAGAAAGGGTATGAAAGAAATTTGTTCGGTGCCAGGGGCCTACTTTATATATTACCTTTGGATAAATAATTCATGCAATGCCTAATGATGATGTGCAGCTTTATGTTATCTTCATTATTATTTAGGTCATAAGGATTAAATGTATAGCCTAATGTTATCTTAAATCCTATGAAAAAAAAAGGATTTTTTATTTAAGCTAAGTGAGCACTTTCTTTTTCAATCTTTAAAATATTTTGTATATAGTGTTTTTTTCAAAATAAAAAAATATTGTGTAATAACTTAATCCACGACTAGCGATAATGATTGTATGACCTATCCATCTTCAGTGTCATTCAAGTCATAAGAACTCAATTGACAAAAAAAAAAAGAAGTTATAAAGATTCATCGTATAGCCTAATTTTATCTTGAATCTTGTGCAAAAAAAAATTATCTAAGCTCAAGTGAGTGCTTTTCTTGAAATCTTTAAATTTTTTTATTTATGGTGATTTTTTTTAAATTAAAAAAATTAATCCCTGCATTCCCCAGTGATAACAATTGTGTAGCCTTATGCTATCTTCAATATTGTTCAAGTCATAAGAATTTATTGTATAGCTTAATGCTATCTTGAATCCTGAGTAAGAGTGAATTTTTAATTTAAGTAATCTCAAGCATGTAATGTTCTTTTATATTTCTTGAATCTTTTTCTAAAAAAATGACAATAAATAAAAATAAAATAACCAGCAAACAATTTTTCAAATAAATGAATAAATAACTCATTTCTATTTCAACTTAAAAAGGGTAAAACAAATATTTTTAAAGTTATTGAATTTGCATAATTAGCTTTAGGTAACCGTCTTATGACAAATGCATCAGAGATGCAGTAGAATTAAATTCCTACCCTTCTCTGTGCATAAATTAATTATCGAACGTAACCTGGTTTTCGCAAACTTTTTCATTTACTTTTAATAAAAAAAGGCTTTTCCAAATGTTTCCCTAACTCAAATAAAACTTAATGGCAACTCCATTCTTTTTAATTATTTCTCATCGTTCTATTACAATCCCAGTCAAGACACCCCCGTAGCCAATGACCCGTTAATATGAGCAGACACCTCTACCATAAGTTTTGCAAAATAAGCAGAATCTATGCTTTCTGAATCATCACTCAAAGAAGAAAGAGGACCATAGGAGTCCAACCGAGCTTCTGTCTCCCTCGTCACAACTTTCGCCTTTATATATTTTCTCATAACTAACACAGGTAACCCTAGGGAAAGCTCAGAAACCTGCAAGCCCGGAGAACACCTCCTCAAAGGAATCAAAAACCTTATTTACCCCTAAATCAACAATCTCTCTTCCCTTTGGGGTATGTGGCTGAAGCTCCATCCCTACCCTTCTCCTCTTTGGGGTATGCGGCTAAAGCTCCCCTAGAATTTCCACAGAATCTCCCTCACTGTCACTCATAACTCACCTCCTATGTATTCATCACCACCTGCAAATTCAAGATCCATAGCAATCGAAAACACTAACCAAGACCTAAAAGGCAAAAAGACCCAAGCCTCGAACAAACTATTTTGCAAAAAAGAAAGAAAATAATCACAAAGATATGAAAAAAGACAATACTTATAAGACAAGACAAAGTTGTGAGCAACGAGAATAGAAACCAACTCTTCAGACTGCAGAACAACTAGGCAAGCTCTAAATAAATAGCAGCAGTAACA
The DNA here is from genome assembly GCA_029884595.1 of Ormosia semicastrata. Classification (NCBI taxonomy): domain Eukaryota; kingdom Viridiplantae; phylum Streptophyta; class Magnoliopsida; order Fabales; family Fabaceae; genus Ormosia; species Ormosia semicastrata. Next base: position 7,671,535 of record JAQQTO010000047.1, read on the forward strand.
ACGCTTGAAATAGGGAAACAAAGAAGAAAGATGAAACCTAATCGCAAGAAAAAAGGATGAAGTAATGGTGAACAAAAGTGAAATCAGCATGAAGAGAAGTTGAAATAAGTAAGAAAGGGGGATAAAAAAACCTCCACAAAATCTAATGATGAAAATTTTACCATCCAAAAGCAATTGAACAATGATAAATGAAACATCAAAAGAAATGCCACGTTGCATGGAATGCAGTTAATGTGAATGACAGGCAACTAGTGGCGAAAAGACATATGGTGTACAAGCGCCAGAAAAAGAGGAAACATGAGTTAGGTGAAATGACAAAAATACATCTGAAAGGACACCTACCTCATTAATAGACATCATTGCAGGCTCTCAAGCTCCTGTGCTTATCCGAGCTCCAAGTATACGGGTTGTAAACTATACCCAGGTAGGAATATGTTGCCAAGGACTTTCAAGCCTGCACACTCATCCGAGCTTTGAGCTTGAGGGACTGTGGAACTAAGCTAGGGAGATGACATCACAGGCTCTCAAGTTTGTACACTCATCCAGGCTCCGAGCTTAGTGGGCTGTGGACTGTGCCAGGATAGTGTGAGACTTTTCGACCTTAATACACCACACCTAGCCTCTAATTGTCGTGTCTGGCCTTAAAGCACCACCTATGGTCTTTAAATACCTCACCAAACTCAAGACCATTAGTGCCTAGCTCAAAGGGACACGGGCACCCGTTTGATATTCGAGCCCCAACCCAAGGGCCCATAACCAATGTTCCAAAACACGCCTCTCAATGGAATAGGACACGTGGACCCCTAACATGCTACTCAAATAATAGATTTTCCCTCCAAACCCCCCTCCTTAGCATGGCAAACATAAGGAGGGGGTGCACTTCGCACCCTCACGAGGTATGCACCCCAACCCCTATAAATAGGGATGACCTCAACATTCCTGAATGAGTTCTTCCTTTAGCCTAAACACTAATACCCTCACCTCCACCACTTAACTCTACTTGGGCTTTGGGGTGTACTTCCCAGGTGCTGCCACCACCATCTCCATCTGTGCCACCCTAACCCCACTGCGCCCAGACTAGCTACAAATCACCTAGTGTTCGGTTGACATGAACAATTGTCTTTCATGTGAAAGACCAATATGTAATAGGTTTGAAATTAAAATGAAAGAGATCCACTCAATTTCAAAAGGATTCTAAAATCTAATGCTATATGGCTATGAAAATTGTAAAATGAAAAAGACCTTTTTTCCTTTTCAATGAAGTGGGAGATACATATCTCAATAGCTATTTTATCATATATAACAAAGTCAATATGAAATAAATATATCAATTAAAATTTCATGCTTATGTAAAAAGGTAAAACTACTCCCATTAGGGAACATTAATCAACAACAACAATTATCTTATAAAGGAAAAAACATAAGTGCTTAAACCAAAACATCTCAAACCATATGTAAGCAATATGATAATTAACGCACTAATAATTAGCATAAATTCATTAACCTTATTATCTAGAACTTCATGCTTTTCATATAATTTCAAGAAATAGAGTGTACCTTTCACCATAAACATAATAGAAGAAACAAACTCTTAAAGAAGCACAAGAATGTTGGCTTCTCCTTCTTGATTCATTTCTTTATCATTCTATGAGTTAAAATTAGTGTCATTCCATGAACTTTCGATTCATTACTTTGAAGATATTATTTATCTCTATAACCATCTCACATAACTCTCTAAAATTATTAGGAAAAATATAGATGGGGAATAGAAATGAAATTAGAATCAAGACTTCAAGGTATGATGAATAATTTTCTTTAGAGAGTTATTTGTCTCTTCACAAAGTTTGCTAACAGGTTTAGACAATGACACTCCCACGATACAATAAAACCTTTGCAAATTCAGTAACTAGCAATATTAAAGAATTCTCTCATCTCTTATTCTTGAGTTTCTAGAATTCATTCACTTCACTACATATTTGTAACAATAGGGGTGTTCTATTTATAAACAACCAAGAGGCACTAACAAAGAGTTATGTCTCAATTAAAAAACACTACCATAAGAAGATATGTACTTACAAGAGGTAGTTATCCATCAAAAGCCATGTGTCCTTAAATCACCACATGATGCCATTGACTAACTATATCAAGCCATGCATACCTTAAGTCATGCAATGGAAATTTGTAGACTACCATAATTTACAACAATTATTCTATTTGAAATTCAATTATCTTGCCATTTAATCTATCTTTTTTTAGAAATTTATAACAATGATAAAAATAAGAAAGACCTTTTACTCTCTTCTATGACTAGAGTAAACTCTTAAGCATCTAATTTGCCAAAAATAAAAAATAATGAATGATGTGAAAAATAACAAGAATCACAATAAAAATGGTTTATTTTCTTGTCTTTTGAAATTGATAAGTAATACCCATTGTGTTTTCTTCCTAATATAAAAGTTTTTTTCACTCGTATTTTTTTTCTCTTTTGAAATTGATGTGCAATACTCGTTATATTTATTTTTTGTTTGATCTAGGGGAAAATAAATATTTTAAGGTTATTATATTTACACAACTAATTTAGGGTAATCGTCATAGGACAAGTGTAGTATAGGTGTTGTGGGATTTGATTTACACCTTTTTTTGTGCACAATTGATTCTCGAACTCAACCTGATTTTAAAGATCATTTTTAGATTTTTCAACTTTTCATAATTTAAATAAAATTGATGGTGATTCTATTTTTCTAAATATTTTTCCACAATTCGGTTGCGATCCCGGTCGTGACAATATATTATTGATTTTTTTAATGTTACATTTGGTGAAAAAAAATACAATTTCACATAATAAGAATAGAAATCAATAAGTTGGAATAGGAATCGAATTCTGATTCTGTGATTTGGTACAATTAGAAAGAAAATAGCATGGAAAGCGATTTTGCAGTTCTATATATGCAAAACCATATAAAATGAAATCTAAATTAATGTAAATGATATAAGTATCCCCAGTGAAGAAAATAAAAAGGTTTAACTTTTTTTCCATATATTTTACATACAATACATATATCTATTTTTAAAGAAATATTTAAGATTAATATTTAAACAATTTATTAAAATTATTCTTGATAATATTTTTTATTTTTAATGGTTTTTTTCATTATAATTAATATGTTAAAGGTCATATGCTTTATGATATTGGTAAAATATTGATTTTAAGGTAAAATTCAATAAAATTAGGATTAAAAACTATCCAACATATTGTAGAAAAATCAATAATTCTATGATATTTTGAAATGAAGATATGCTATAAAGAGAGCTCCAATTCAAATATTAAAAGGAGAAATAATATTTTATAAATTACAAAAAGGAAACTTATGTCATTTCATATATTAGTAAAGGATATATTAGGAAAAATATATGGGATCTTATTCTACAAAAATATAGAATTCCAATATCTTTTTTTTTTAGGAATAAGATTCTATGAATTTGTGGAATGACATTCCGAATAGGAATTCTTTGATTCCAAAATTGAATGCGAAGTGACATTTCATTCCTTACACCAAAAGTAGTAGTAGTAATTTTTATCATAAATGTGTGATCTATTGAACTTTGACTCTTTTGCAAATTAGTACCACAAACTTTAAAATATTCTTAATTTGTCCATAAACTTTAATTAATATCTCAATAAACTCTTCTATTTAAAATCTACTAACTTACTAACAACTATATCATGTGAGAACATCTTTTCTATTTATTTAAATTAAATGTATTCATCAAAAACTTTATTTTAAATATATTATATTTCTTATAAAATAAAAAAATTAAAACAAAATTTATTTATTTACTTTGTAAAGAATAAAATATATTTAAAATCAAATTTTAATAAATAAATTAATAAATAGTTTAAAATTAATTAATTAAAAGATAAAATATTATCACATAATATTATTGTTAATAAATTAATAGATTTAAAATAAATAAAAAGATATGTTAGAATATTAATTAAAATTTAAAAATTAATTAAAAAATTTCTATTGGATGATTAATTAAAATGTAAAAATTAATTTAAAAAACTTTAAATTCGTAGTGATGATTTACAAAAGTATTATCTGAATCTCCCATTCTCGTCCACCTTTATATTTCTCTGACCCGCCCCCTCTCCCTAGAATCTTCACACGAACAGCCATCTCTGCCTCTCACCAATGACCCATACGACTAAAGCCGTTAGAATCGCGACTTAAAGCCCTCCGCCTTCTGCCATTACAATCGCCTTTACCATCAGATTTGACAAAGTAAGCTACAAAGACTTTTCTGGTTATCTAAATTTTTCCCTTAGTGCTTGTAAAGTTGCGCGACTTGTGAAGGTAGCAATCCCATAATTCTTCATGTTGAGTTTTAAAATAGAGTTTTGATTGACCCTCCTTATTGATTCCCCCAAATAGCAATCCTTTAACTCTGCTATTTCTGTTCCATAATTGGAGCCTGGCCCCTACTTTGTCGAAATGTCATGCTCCTTTCAATCACCTATAGGGGCTCTTTGGTACCACATTACTATTCTTTAAACTATTATCTTCTTATGCTTGTTTGTGGGTGTCATTTTCATGGTTATCTTTGCCACTCACTGTCATCCTATGTTAAGTATTGACACACCACAGTTGAGCATTGAGCTTGGCATTTTTGTTATTAACTGTAATCTAACAGCTTAGAGACTTAACTGTGATCTAAATCTATTAGCTTTCATTAAGTTTCAAATTTTTTCTAGGGAAAGTTACACTAACATCTCCTGAACTTTGCTCTAATTACATCTGACATTCCTCTAGTTTTTGAAATTACACCAGTCTCCCGTATATTTTGTTTTCGCATTGCAGTTAGGCCCCTTTGGTGTAATGGACCGTTAACTCTTCTAACGGCAACATCATCCCTTTGGCCTTCTCCTCTATATGTTGTCCCTGCCTCTGTTGTTGGTCATCTTCTTCGTTAGGCACAGAGGGTTTTGCAGTGTGGACGGTAACGTCTCAATGCTAATACTAGTGGTATATCCAAAATTACACAATAGTAATTAGGATTAGACAAGTCACAACTAACTAATATCATATTCTTTATAAAAACATTCATATATATATATATATATATATATATATATATATATATATATAAGCCTGCGAGGGGAGAATAATATACATATAATGTGAGATTCTCAATGATACAAAGTTGTACATCATTGTACAATATATATAAACTAGGCCCTTAAAGCACAAATTCTTATAAACTATATACAATTCTTTGTACAAAAGTAGAGATAAAACTACTCCACATCCATATTCTTCATCTCACTTGGCTAAATATTCTTTCCTTGGAATTATTATGGAAATACAAATACATGGGGTGAGAATTCTACAATTCTAAGTAGTTCTAACATACATACTGACATCACAATAATTCAAGCTACTTCAGGGAAAATCATTTCAATATATAAAATATAACTTAGTAAGGTAGCAAAAGGCAAAACAAGTCTTTTGTCTTCCCAAGGTAGAGATATATTTATTACCATGACTAAATAATTCATAATCATTCATCATCAAAAGATCATAGGTTACATATACCAAGAACATTCAGATATGAGTTTCAATTCAACATTACTATAATAATTTCATAATCTCGTAACAACTCTATGATCTTTATCATTAACATTTCCACGATGATTCATTATGTTATAATTCTCATACTATTGCTCATTTTATTATCATTTTTCTAAGCTCATTCCTAGAACTCATGTCAATGTACCTTAAAAGGTAGGGCCACCTCATATAACCCAGGGTTCTATATTCTGAAGGTAATGAGTGAATTTGGGCCTCACACTATCAATATATTGGGTGATAGTCTGTTTTTAAGTTAGTGCACTTCAACCTACTTATAACAATCTCTTTTTGTTACACAAAACTATTCCAAGTAACCCTTATTCATACTATGAGGGAATCCAAGGCAATGAGGAAACTAATGAGGAATTTCTATGAATTTAGGATCACCTTCCTCATAGAGGGTCATTTCCATGGTACATAACTAGAGCTTTGGATCCCCTAAACCCATATAGAATTATTTTCAAATCTCACTAATGCCAAAGATTGATTATTCAAATCAGAGGGTTACCCTTCGTGTGGGAATAGCAACTAAGGACCATTTTCCTTCCATTTTCAAGGATAAATGTCCAATATCTCTTATTTCATGAGCACTTATAATTTTAGACTCAAATATTAGCTCAACCTTAATGATTTAAGGGAGCAATTCTAAATTCAATATTCAATTCTAGCTCAACTTAATATTTCAAGGGAGCATTACAATTCTAGTACATCTCACAATCATAGCAAGAGTACAATTCAATTATACTAAGTGTACAAGAGAACTAAGTGCACAATATCAGTCATTCATCATATACCAAGTGCATAAAAATGATTACTCTATTCCATAAGTAACTAAATGCACAAAATAATCATTCTCAAAGAAACTATGTGCACAAAATAATCATTTCTCTAAGTTAATAAGTGCATATTCACAGTAAACATTGACCTAGTTAAATATCTTACTCAATTTGATTCATATGGTACCATATAGGACTCTGTTTTATGTCCTGCTAATCGATTAGACTACCCTACTAATCAATTAGCATCTCAATTTCATGGCATTCTGTAAGTGTCTAATCGATTAGGACCCTCAGTCTAATCGATTAGCACTCAAAACTTGGTAATTCTAGAAAGCTCTAATCGAATAGACCTCTTGATCTAAATGGTTAGCATACAAAATATGGCAATTTTGTGTCATTTTGGAAAAGTCTATTCGAATAGACCACGAGGTCTAATTGATTAGCTCATGCGAAATTGCACCAAAAACACCGGAAACTACCATTTTCTGCTATTCTTTCATTCACCATATCCACAAACTCATTATATACCTCTATTCATAATATAAACCATGTAATAAAGCATTAGAAAATCATCAATATCAACACTATTGGTTGTGTTCATACATATATATGTTCATACTAAAATCTCATCAACCACTCATATATATATACAACCATATACTTATGGAGTTTCATGAGAAACTTTCATTCACTCCATCCATGCAAGATTTCAAGAAACAAAAATGGATAAAGCATAGAAAACTTCACAACAACTCCTACCTTTACTGATGGTATTCTAGTTATCTTGTTTTCCTTAGTTCCTTCTCTTTTTCCTTCTTCCTCTCTTTCTTTCTCTTCTTTCTTTTTTTTCCTTTTCTTTCTCTCCCTTATCCTTCTACTGCTGAGTTTGTTACATGAGTGGAGAAAAGTGAGAAAAGAAAAGCTGGAAGTCAAAGACGGTGGAGGCAAAAATCAAAGATAAGATCATTTGATTTTTGTAACTATGTGGAAGTTTCGTATCTCTTAGAGATATTTTGATCTTCCATTAACAAGTTTTCTGATTTCATAAGTGTGATAGTCAATTCTAGGACTTCATTTAGTCCTAATGCTCATCATTCCATAATTTTAACTATCACTTAAGCTCTATCACTCTTCCTTAAATTAAGTTAAAGCCAAGGAATTAAGTTAATAAGCTTACAAGTATCTATCTTAACCTACATTCATTTCCTAAATATTCTCCATTCTCTATATGACATCTCTATAAAATCTCATAATTTTTTGAGCTACTTTCCTATTTAATTTGGCCTTTAAACACTCTTCCTGTGTTATTAAAAATATCAAACTAGCTTAGTTAATTCTCTAAAATTTACCACAACTCATCCTAATTATCTGTGATCTAGAAATAATTTTTTTATATTTATTTTCATCATCTAAACCATTTATGCCAAGTTCTGGGTTATTATAAGCTATTTTCATATTCTGTGTTATAATATCATGCTTAATCTAACCCAGATGGTCCCCAGAATTAATAGACAACTTACACAAGTATTATTGAACTTCCATAACAATAATTAAAGCTATTAGGTTAGGGAGGATGTTACATTTCTCCCCAATTTTTTAAAAATTTTGTCCTCAAAATTTAGTTACCTAATATAAAAAGCTCTGGATAGTCTCACATCATGGTGGACTCTAGCTCCCATGTGACCTCCTCCTCCGAGTTAATCCCATCCTAAATCACCTTCACCAATGGAATCTGTTTCTGTCTAAGCTCTTTGACTCCTTTATCCACGATCCTTACAAGCTTAATTGCATAAGTTAAATCATCTCTTAATTGTATTGATTCATTTTTCAATATGTGTGAAGGATCTGGATTATATTGTCTAAGTTAGGAGACATGAAAGACATTATGAAGGTTTGACAAACTAGGTGGAAAAGCTATCTAATAAGCAACTGGTCCAATTCTTTTTAGGATTTGAAAAGGACCAAGAAACCAAGGATTTAACTTTTGGGATTTTAAAGCTTTACCAACCCCAGTAATAGGAATAACTCCGAAGAATACATGTTCTCCTTCCTCAAATTCTAAAGGCCTTCTTCTCACATCCGCATAACTTTTTTGCCTACTTTAGGCAGTTAACAACTATCCTTGATCATCTTGATCTATTTTATGGTTTGTTGTACTAGTTCTGGACCTAGGATGGTTTGCTCTCCTATTTCATACCAACTAGGGGTGATCTAGATTTTCTACCATATAAAGACTCATAAGGTGTCATTCCTATGCTAGTGTAGTAACTATTATTGTAGGAAAATTCCACTAATGGTAGGAACCTATCCTAACTACCTTGTTGTTAAAGCACACATGCTCTAAGCATGTCTTCTAGGGTTTGGATAGTTCTCTCGATTTGTCCATTAGTCTGTGAATGGTAAGGTGTGCTGAAGTTCAACTTAGTTCCAAAAGTTTTTTATAAAGCTTATCAAAATCTATATGTGAACTTAGGGTCTCTATCAAATACTATAATTAAGGGAATCTCATGCAATCTAATTATTTCTTATATATACAACTGAGCTAATTTATCTAGTGGAGAGTTAACTCTTATTTCCAAAAAATTGTTAATCTATCTACTATAACCCATATTCATCATGGCCGAACTAGGTCTTAGGTAATCCTATTACGAAATCCATTGAGATACTCTTCCATTTCCATTTAGGGATTTCTAATGGTTGTAAGGGTCTAGAAGGTTTTTGGTGTTCTATCTTAACTTTTTGACAAGTTAAGCACTTGGACACATAATCAGCTATATCCACTTTCATTTTGGGCCTCCAAAACAATTTCTTAAGGTCTTGATACATCTTTATTGCTCCTGGATGGATGGTATATTTGCTTTTATGGGCCTCTTCTAAAATTTTCTCCTTGATTTCAGCTTCCTTTGGAATGCAAAATATATTTCTAAACATGATTGTCCCATCACTTGCTCTACTAAATTCTTTTTGTTTCCCTAACAACTTTTAGTTAGTTATTTCTTTTAAGGCCTCATCCCTTTCTTGAGCTTCTTTGCTTTGAGTCTTCAAATCATTATTGATGTCCAATCTACTAATACAGAGACTATGTGGTGACACAGTCATTGCTAGACTCAAATTCCTAAAGTTTTCTAAAAGCTCCATTTCTTGCATCATCATTTGGGACACATGCAAAAGTTTTCTACTAAGTGCATTGGCCTTACCTAGATGATATTTTAATTCAAAATCATAATCCTTTAAAAATTTCATCCATCTTCTTTGTCTCATATTCAATTCTTTTAGATTAAACAAATATTACAAACTTTTACGATCACTAAACACTTCAAATATAACTCCATACAGATAATGTCTCCAAATTTTTAAAGCAAACACAATAACTGTCAACTCCAAATCATGGGTAGGATAGTTTTCTTCATAGGGTCTCAGTTGCCTAGAAGCATAAGCAACTACCCGTCTATTTTGCATTAAAACACATCCTAATCCTTTCTTTGAAGCATCACAATATACTTCAAAGTTTTCTTGTGGATATGGAATTACTAGAACAAGTGTTATGGTTAATTTCTCTTTTAATTCTTGGAAACTTACTTCATATTCTTGTGTCTATTCAAATAAGCTACCTTTCCTAGTTAATATGATTAAAGGTAAAGTTATTTAAGAAAAACTCTTTATAAACCTCCTATAGTACCCAGCCAATCCTAAAAAGCTCCTAATCTCTGTTATAATGGTTAGTCTTTCTGATTGCACTACAGCCTCTACCTTGCTAGGATCTACTGATATCCCTCCTTGAGATATCATATGCCCTAAAAATTACACCTTGTTCATCCAAAATTCACATTTTGTCAATTTGGCAAATAATTACTTTTCCTTTAGGATTTCTAGAACTATCCTAAGGTGTTCTTTATGTTCTTGAGTTGTCCTTGAATAGATAAGAATATCATCTATAAAGACAACCACAAACTTGTCTAGGTATGGTCTAAAAATTTTGTTCATATAGCCCATAAACTTTACAGGTGCATTTGTTAAACCAAAGGATATTACAAGATATTCATAATGTCCATAGTTAGTCCTGAAGGCGGTTTTAGGGATATCCTCTCCCTAACTTTGATTTAATGATATCCAGATCTTAAATTAATCTTTGAGAACACTGTACCCCCTCTTAATTGATCCATCAAATAATTTATTCTAGGCAATAAGCATTTATTCTTAATGGTTACCTTATTTAGTTGTCTATAATCAACACATAACCTTATGCTACCATCCTTCTTGTTCACTAGAAGCACTATAATGTCCTAATACCAATATTTTAGTATATCTGGAATATACATAAATAAATAGAATTAGGCACATTACTTCTCTAGCCTAAAACCATATTCTTATAAGGAGCCAAGATGAAGAGAGAAGATCATATATATATATACAACATTAGCCTCAAAAGGGCACATCGTAATACATAAACCTTTATACAAACTAAAGAAAATATAATAGTATACAAGCTTTGTTCAAAAATAATTAAAACTATCTATTTTATTCACTTCTTCTTCTTCTCCTTAGAAGAGTCTCGACTTGGATTTATCATGGAAATAACAAATAGGGTGAGAATTCATAATTCTATATATATATATATATATATATATATATATATATATATATATATATATATATATATATATGACATCATGATAACTCCAGCTGCTTTGAGGGAAAACAAATTGTTTAATAATATCTAGAAAGGTGGCAAAAGCCAAAACAAGTCATTTCTATTCCCAAAACAAAACATTCAATTTTATTATACGTATGGTACAATTATCACATAATTAACCATTCATAATAAATAAACTGAACAACAAAAGATTAAGATTTCAACCAGTAATTGAGTCACTACTCCACACCACATGAACATTAACATACTCCCTCTATGAAACATTCACAAAGTAATCCATAAACTAAACTCACATCATTCCAGAAAGAAGACAAATGACTATATAATTGTCAAAAGAATGCAATGCTTATGTTATGCCACATGTTTATGCCTATGCAATGTCCTAAAGATATACTTGTGTAATGTCATGAGACTTGTCTATTCCTAAGAACCTGATTTTTTGTATTTTTTTAGGTAGAGAGGAAATCTGTTACCTCCCTAATCTACCTGATAATGAATGGACTTGTTCCTCCTCACAAACGGTGAGAGTACTACTACCACCTCATAATACCGGTAACCTTGGCCGTAGTAGCCTCCTCGCTCTGAGAATTTAGGATCTTCTATCCCATCAAGGATCATTTCTTACAATTCTCTAGTCAAATGATTGTGTACATCATATGAGGTTACAATATGTAGGAATAGTAAGTATGTGAAAAATGTAGTGTTATATCCAAACCATATATATACACCATAAAAACTCATCACCTACTTCACTTCAACCAAGTGGAGGAACAAAACTAGTAAACATGTAATTTCAACTCAGCTTTATCACACAAATGAATATCCATGTTTCTAACATTTCCCATAACTCAACCTTAGGGAACAAGGGAGCAAAATACTAATCATGTATCTCTAGCTCTACTTTCAACACAAAGGAGCAATTCATGCACTATGACAAGTAACTATTACCAAATAACTCAATAAACTTGCATCTAATTCACCACATCATCACATCACAAGTGATATCAAATGCAATATCATTGCTCTTCAATTATTAGAAACATACCTATGTCAATCCATAACCATAGGAAGCACAAAGGCTTATTTTTTTTACACATACGCTATGTGGTTATTTCCTTTATGAAATATCCCTAATAATGTCTTAACACACATTAAATAACATATATAAAGGATCTCAACAAGTAGGGAACTCCAATTACTCAAAATAAAAAGCTTGGAAAGTCTTGTATCTGGGTGCTTAGGCGCTCCCTTCCCAGTGCTCAGGCGCTCACAGGACAGAAAACCTTCCCTGTTTCATCTACCCTTAAGCGCTTAGGCACTTCTTTCCCAGCGCTTAGGCACTCATATTACAAAAAACCTTCCTTGTTTCATCTGTCCTAGTTTCTAAACGATCAAGTGCTTAAAACCAGAATGTTCTCATCGTGTGCGCTTAGGTGCTCACTCCTTGGGCGCTTAAACACCCATCACGTTTCTACTTTCTACACTTGGGTGCTTAGGCGCCTAACACTAGACTCAGATACCTAGTTCCACTGAGTTTCTAACCAATCTTTGCCCCACAACACAAGTTTTAGATGGTTTTCAACCTCACACATGGTCTCTAAACACGTTATGACTATCAAACACAACCTCAACTCAACAAATCATGGATTTATGAGTAACAAGTAAATCATCCAAATTCATTTCCCAAACTCATAATAATGAGGTTATAAGGATATTTACAAGTTTCAAAACCACAACCATATATGTATTAACCCAATACAAATCATATCTCAAGTTCCTAATGAGTTCACCCGATTCAAGCCATTGAGAAACATTTGAAAACCCATTTTTCTACCCAAACAACCATGCATCAAGAGAGTGTAGAAAAGGAAAGAACTAGATAAACAAACACCCCTATCTCAAGTCATCAACGATAGTGATGAAGCTAAAGGCAAGCTTTACTATTTCCCTGCTTTCTTCCAATTGGTCTTTTCTCCTTTTTTTGCTCTTTCCTCTTCTGTTTCCTTCCTTTTCTCTTCCTTCTTTCCCTTTCTTTCTGCTATACCAGAATGAGTGGGTAAGAAAAGTGAAAAAAGTCGAAGGAACATAAGAGTGAGGACGGTGGGTGGGTTAGAGATATAAGGATGAGTTAAGATATTTAGCTGGAAACTTTATATCTGTTAGGAATACTTTAATCTTACTAATCCAAGTTTCCTAAATTCCAAAGGTGTTATGAAAAATCCTAAGATACATCTCAATCTTATTCTCATCATTGCTTTACTATTCATACACCCAAAATTGTCACTTAAGTTCTATTACTCTTCCTTAAGTTACATTAAACCTAAGGAAATAAGCTAATAGGCATACATATATCTACCTTAACATGTTCTTATTATTAGAAAATTCTCCATTCTTTACTTGATATCTTCATAAACTCTCATAATTTTTTAAGATATCTGCCTATTTAATCCGACTTTTAAACACTCACTCAGTGTTATTAAAAATATCAAACTAAGTTAAATCTCCAAAATTAACTACATCACCTTCTATTTATTTATGACTTAGAAATAAATTCACCTTATTTATTTCTCTCATCTAGGCAGTTTATGCTACTGCCTGGGCTATTAACAGTTATTTTTCATATTCAGTGTTATAGCAATATAATCCAATTAACTTAAAAAGGTTACCAAAGTTAATAAATAACTCTTACAAGAGTTACTGAACTTCTATAGCTATGATTAAGACTAACTAGTTAGAGAGGATGTTATAAGCATTGGTGCTCCCCATGGTGATACACTAGGTCTAATAAACTTTTTATCTAATAACTCTTCTATTTGTTTCTTGAGTTCAACCAACTTTAGAAGTGACATTTTATAAGGTGCTATAGATATGGGTGTGATTCTTGGTTCCAAATTTATAGTGAATTCTTTCTCCCTCTTATGTGGCAACTCGGTTATTTCATTGGGGAATACTTCCGGGTACTCACTTACCATAGTTATTCTTTCTAAATTCTATTCATTTCCAAAATTTAAGGAGAAAAGGAGAACATATTCATGAGCCCCTTCTATTAGACAATTAATAACCTGACTGGCATTCAAAAACATTGACTCAGAAGAAGTATTGATAGAAGGAGTATCAGACATAAACACAAAGTTTTATCTGAACAATTCAAATATGATTTGCATACAACAAATTCATGCATAAAATGATATCTATATCAAAAAGGGGTAGACGAATAAGATTTACAAAGAAAATTTTATCTTCTACAGTTACATAACAATTTAGGCATAGATGGGAAGTTGTCACTAGTTTTCCTGTGGATGTGAAAACTGATAAGTCATAGGGGAGTTCTAAAATAGGCAAATCCAACATCTTTACACAATCATAGGAAATGAAGGAGTGAGATGCTCCTGAATCATACAATACAATTAAGAGATTATCTTTAACTATGCATTTACCTTGTATAAGATCAGGGGATTGAGTTGCTTCTTTGCCACTTAGAGTAAAAACCCTTCCTTTGGTTTGGGGTCTAGGATTGGGCGTTGCTCCTTGCTTTTGAAGATAGTTTCTGGCATAGTGCCCTGATTTGCCACAAGTGTAGCATACTACCTGGTCCATCAAGCATAGCCTGTTTCCATGATACTTTCCACATTTAGGACATTTTGGTCCCCAGGGTCCATCTGAACCTACTTTCCTTTTTCTTGCTAGTTCTTTGGCCGTGGAGCAATCCTCTTGAACCTATCATCCATCCTTTTCTTTTTTTTGGAAGCCTTGTGGTCTTTGCTCCTGTTATGACTTTGAGTCATTGGATTCTACAATTCTACGTTTGTTCACCAAAGTGGCAAAATCCTGAATCTCAAAAGGCTTTATGTCATCTCTCAATCCAACTTCAAATTTTACACACTTCCAATTCTCATATAGATTGTACCTAAAGTAAGAGACAATTTTAGACAATTCCTCGAACTTAGCTACATACTGTCCCACTGTCATATTTCCTTGTTCAAGCTTTAGAAACTCTAATTATTTTTCATCTTACAAATTCTTCAAAAAATACTTATCCAAAAAGACAGTCTTGAATACTTCCCAGGTGATTTGGGTCTCAGCTGCCTCTAGTAGTCTCTTGGCATCATTCCACTAATATTCTGCTTCTCCCTTCAACATATAGGAGAAAAAGATATTTTTTGGTTATCTGTACAACCCATGACAGCAAAAATTTTCTTTATCTCCCTCAGCTATTACTCAGCCTTTTTTGGATTATACTCTCCTCAGAAAGACAATGGATTAGCCCTTCTAAATTCAGAAAGGTCTTGAAAATTTTGATTCCTAGCCAGCACCACATCATCTACTGGTTATGGAGGTAGATTGTTTCCCATCCTCTCTAATACTTTATTGGTGACGGTAGTCTGTTCCCTCATAGTAGTTGTCATCTCTCTAAACACTTCTATCATATCTGCCATATTATCACTGGTAGGTTCTCTATTACCACATGTGCGCCTGGTTGATGTCATAGCTTCCTGTACACACAGAATAATACATATTGAGTTGATCAGGCTCAATATCGTGTAGCAGTGTGATAGTAACCATTAACATTCATACTCAAGACTGTTATGCAATTCTATGTATATATCTCACCATCAAGATAAGAAAATGCACAACACATAACATGGACATCTATTCATGCTAAAAGCATAGCTAGTCCATACCCCGACTTAACAGAATGAACTATTCTGATATCATAATGTAACATCACAATACTAATACTAGTAGTATATCTGAAATTACACATTAGTAATTAGGATTAGACACATCAGAGCTAACTAATATCATTCTTTATAAAAACATTCAAGATATATATATATATATATATATATATATATATATATATATATATATATATATATATATATATATATATATATATATATATAATATGAGCCTCTTGAAAGGAGAATAATATACATATAACTGAGATTCTCAATTATACAAAGTTGTACATCATTGTACAATATATACAAACTAGGCCCTTAAAGCACAAATTCTTAAAGCTATATGCAATTCTTTGTACAAAAGTAAAGATAAAACTACTCCACATCCATATTCTTCATCTCACTTGGCTGAAGATTCTTTCCTTGGAATTATCATGGAAATACAAATACATGGAGTGAGAATTCTACAATTCTCAGTAGTTCTAACATACATACTATCACCATAATAATTCCAGCTACTTTGGAGAAAATCTTTTCAATATATAAAATATAACTTAGAAAGGTGGCAAAAGCCAAAAGAAGTCCTTTCTCTTCCTGAGGTAGAGATTCATTTATTACCATTACTAAATAATTCATAATCATTCATCATGAAAAGATCATAGGTTACATATACCAAGAACATTCATATATGAGTTTTAATTCAACATTACTATAATAATTTCATAATCTTATATCAACTCTATGATCTTTATCATTAGCATTCCCATGATGATTCATTCTTTTATAATTCTCACACCAGTGCTCATTTAATTATCATCTTTCTAGGCTTATTCCTAGAACCTATATCAATGTACCTTAAAAGGTAGGGCCACCTCATATAACCCAGGGTTCTATATTATGAAGGTAATGAGTGAATTTGAGCCTCACACTACCAACATACTAGGTGATAGTCTGCTTTCATGTTAGTGCACTTCAACCTATTTATAACAATCTCTTTTTGTTACACAGAACTATCTCGAGTAACCCTTATTCATACTATGAGGGAAACTAAGGCAATGAGGAAACTAATGAGGAATTTCTAGGAATTTAGGATCACCTTCCTTATAGAGGGTCATTTCCATGATTCATAACTAGAGCTTTGGATCCCCTTCCCCCATACAAGATCATTTCCAAATCTCACTAATACCAAAGATTGATTATTCAAATCAAAGGTTTACCCTTCATGTGGGAATAGCAACTAAGGACCATTTTCCTCCCCTTTTCAAGGATAAATGTCCAATATCTCTTATTCCATGAGCATATAATTTTAAATTCAAATACTACCTCAACCTTAACGGTTTAAGGGAGCAATTCTTAATTCAATATTTAATTTTATCTCAACTTAATATTTCAAAGGAGCATTATAATTCTAGTATGCCTCATAATCATAGCAAGAGTATAATTCAATTATACTAAGTGTATAAGAGAACTAAGTGCACAATATCATTCATTCATCATATACCAAGTGCATAAAAAAATGGTTACTCTATTCCACAAGTAACTAAATGCAGATAATCATCATTCTCAAAGAAACTATATGCCCAAAATCATCATTTCTCTAAGTTAATAAGTGCACATTCATAGTAAACATTAACCTAGTTAAAGATCTTATTCAATATTATTCATATGGTAATATACAGGACTCTGTTTTAGGTCTTGATAATCGATTAGACTACCCTGCTAATTGATTAACATTTTAATTTCATGGCATTTTGGAAGTGTCTAATCTATTAGGACCCCTAGTCTAATCAATTAGCACTCAAAACTTGGTAATTCTAGAAAGCTCTAATTGAGTAGGCCTCTTGGTATAATCGATTAGCATACAAAATATCACATTTTTGTGTCATTCTGGAAAAGTCTATTTGATTAGACTTCATAGCTCATGTGAAATTGTACCAAAAACACTAGAAACTACTATTTTTTTTCTATTCTTTCATTCACCATATCAACAAACTCATTATATACCTCTATTCATACTATAAACCATGTAATAAAGCATTAGAAAATCATCAATATCAACTCTAATGGTTGTGTTCATACATATATATGTTTATACTAAAATCTCGTCAGTCACTCATATATATATACAACCATATACTTATGGAGTTTCATGAGAAACTTTCATTCTATCCATCCATGCAAGATTTCAAGAAACAAAGATGGATAAAGCATAGAAAGATTTCACAACAGCCCCTACCTCTACTCCATAGTGGAAGGTATTCTGTAACAGCCCAATATTTGCTACCCAAATATATCGTCATATAAGTGAATAACCCAATATTGACCTTGCTACTAGCAAAATACATCAACATCTAACCCATATCATTCATACATAATGAATAAATATGGAAAGCCACGATAGCAAAAGTTATAAATATACATCACAACCTCAAGGGCATACTGTTATACATAACTCAAAACAATTAAGCAAATATAAAACAATTACATATGCTCAGCTCAAAACCGCATCTATACTATGTTAGTCCTCATACATCTTCTTCTTCCCTTTCGAAGAACTCGCACCTGGATTTATATGGCAACACAATCGGGGTGAGAAAATATATCTCAGTAGAAGTATTCCAATACTAGTATATATACATCAACATATATATATATATATATATATATATATATATATATATATGTACAAACAGATAATATTCATAATTATCTCGTTGACGCTTCAATCATAGAAGTTACAATATCTCATCTCAAAAACAAGCAATCGCCCATACAATTGCAATGCATGAAAATGTCATGATAGCAACTGCTCATACAATTGTCATGTTATGCTTAATTATGACTAATGATTATGTCTATGCAGATTCCTAAGTATGAAAATGCATAATGCATGATACCACATCCAGGACTCCAATCCCATGGCAATGTCATGAATGCATGAAACTTGATCAAAGTAATGGAAGTCCATAGTTTCATCCATAACCTTGAACAAGCACTGGAAGTATCATCCAGCATACATTATTATCATAGAAGAAGTCTCATCCCCCCCGGGTAGTGAAGTCTCATTAACTACACGATTATCGATAATGAACAAGGAATTTTATCCTTTCATACTTCACTATATTAGGAAGGGTACTAAGTGTCTTACCTGATATAGAACACCCACTTTCATGGGGCCAAACAAAGCAAAGAGGATATTACTCACCTCCTTACTTCATAACATAGAGAGGATATTACTCACAAATCTATGATTCTTAACGATACAAAGAGGATACTATAAACCCCAATGTATTTCACATACAATAGAATTGGATATTTCTTGCCAATCTATTATACAAACACATAGAAAGGATATTACTCACTAATCTATGCTTCTCAAACATCTCATGTAAAATAATTACTAATTACTTCCCATAACTAGTTTTCACAATTGATTTATATGCATTTCAGGTTCAATTCACAACACTTCATCAAATACTTATAGAAGTACTTTAACACTCCTAAAAGAGCAAACATGAATAATTCCCACACTTAGGGAAACTCATTTCCTCAAATCCAACTTGATACACTATAAGTGTATATAAACATGTCTAATTATCCCACATAATTAGCATCACGAATCTATACAATTCAAAACATCCACTCTTCATTAAATACTTCTACTAGAGTCTTATAACTCATTACGAAGCATAAAAGAAGAAAACTACGCCACTGCAATGATCCAGAGCATCAAACACAACTCATAGTTATTTTCTGGCACCAAAGTTGCGGCGTCCCCTATTCCACGTTGCGGCGCCCAAGTCTCGGGGTTCAAGTACTGGCAGGAAAAACTGCCAACGTTGCGGTGCACGTCCCCTGTTCTTCCCAACGTTGTGGCATTCAAACTCCAACGTTGCGGCGTTCAAAGTCCAACATTGCGGCATTCATCCTGTTCTTCCTGTTACCAAGTGGCCTCAATACTCAAGAGGGGGGTAAATTGAGTATGAAAACCAAGTTCACAAATCTTTCACAAATCGTTTGATAAACAATTTTTGTTGAAGCTAATTGATGATTAGAGATTATTGGATATAAGAGATAAACACTTTCACTTATAAATGCAATAGCCAAAGGGGCCAATATTCAAGTAATTCAATAAAACAGTATTCAATGTAAAGAGAAGGGTTTAGAGAAAATAAACACAATGATTTATCCTGGTTCGATCACCAATCTACTTGTGATCTACGTCCAGTCCTCAAGCAACTGCTAGAGATTTTTTACTATTTCTTCAAACTTCAATAGGTGCTTGATAACCTTTACAACATTGAGCACTCAACACTTTGGGATACCTCACCCTTGAAGCTTGAGTCTCTTCAACTAAGGGATACCTCACCCTTTACACTTTTGGAGGGATGTCTCACCCTCTTTACAAAGCAATGTAGATTGATTGAATGAAACTCTCACTAGAGTAGATGATTACAAATTGAAGCTCTAATATGCTCTCAAGGATTAACCCACATTTTTCACAAAAATAGAGCAAGAATGGATTTAAGGATTGAATCACGTTTTGAAGTATTAGTAATCAGTTTTTGGTTTAAGGTCAACCTCTAATGAAGACCTAACATTGGTATTTATAAGTTTTTCAATAAATAGAGCCGTTGGAGGGTTTTAGCCAAGCATTAAATGCATTTAATATAGCCGTTGGACATTGTTAGGATGTGTGTAATCGATTACACAACAAATGTAATTGATTACATTGTTGTTCCAACATGTTCTTGGCTTTCTAGGCTCTGTGTAATCGATTACATTATTGGTGTAATCGATTACATGGCTTCTAACTTACTTATAATCGATTACAATATACATGTAATTGATTACATGACTTCTGTCTTGCTGTGTAATCGATTACAATATCCATGTAATCGATTACATGACTCTTTGAACGTGTTCTTGCCTTTCTGGGCTTATTGTAATTGATTACATTATTAGTGTAATCGATTACATGGCCTCTGACTTGCTTGTAATCGATTACAATCATCATGTAATCGATTACAAGGCCTCTGTTTGCTGTGTAATCGATTACAAACATCATGTAATCGATTACATTGGCCTTTGAACACATTTTTCAAGTCCAATAAAGCTTGTAAGCCATTTCTAACACCTCAAGACATTTGATTAAACATAAATCCTTTTAAGAGTGTTAGTTTTAAGATTGAAACTCAAGTTTCTTGAAAAACAAGTTTAACTTTGGATTTTTTCACTTATTTTGAAATGATATATTGAAAAACCATTTGAGAAATCTTGAGAGCATTTAACATTAATGTTCTAAGTCTTATAACTAAATAAACCTCTTAACTTCTTTCTTTGATTTTGATCTTTCATTTTGCACTTGATCTTCACTTTTGCCTTTGTTATCATCAAAAACTATTTGACATGCTTTAGGAACATAAGCATTCACATTCTCCCCCCTTTTTGATGATAACAAACTGATCATAGGAAAAAAAAAAGAGTTTTTGCATTTGTATATAACAGAGATTTAGGCACAATGCTCCCCCGGAGTTTATGCATGATATTGAGTTAGATTTTTCATGTAAAAAGCTTAAGAGCTCAAAAGCTCAATAACTCCCCCGTACACATGCAACCTTAATTAGATTGCATTTTTCATTTCATTTTTTACTATTCTCTCCCCCGTTGGCATTATCAAAAAGACATAAGCATTTAAAAAAAATAGACAGCATGTTAGCTATATTTCATGATTTCCTAAGTTTTGCCAAAATAAGAAATCCAAAGAGAATAATCAATCCAATCAATTTTCAAAAAGCCAAACATTCAGAGAATAGAATCAAAGCTAAGTCAAGTTCATATATCATTAAAAAACATGTACAATGTAACTTATCACAACCAGTATAGCCAATAACCAAAAACACTAAAAATGTATACCAATGTTATATAACTGAGCCAAAAGAAAAAATACAATGTAGTCCTAAGCAAATAACAATGAGAAACATCAGGGTAATGGGCCATGATCACTATCAGTAGCCTCGTTGTCACTGTCTGGATCCGCAGCAATGTCTCCTAGATCAACGTTATCATCGCCAGGCTCAAGATCATCCTTAGAGTCTAAGAGCTCCTCATTATCAGTAGGGATACCAGATGGACCAGCAAAGGACAGGGGAACAAGAGAGGCAGAGGATGTGGGAGGTGCAGCAGCAGCACTCGGAGGAATATGAGGTCCACCCAGGAGGGATCGAATGGAGGCAAGCTCCTGATCAGAGTAGTCCATCCTCAGCTCAAGGTGGTCTATCTTCTGCTCAATGCAATCCATGCGTGTGTCTACAGTAGCGCTCAGGTTTGGCATCTCTTGGAGCAGGAGGTCAAGTGAAGCTGGAGCAGGAGCAGGAGCAGGGGCAGGATGCTGAGCCTCTTTATCATCATCACTATTCGGATCATGATGGATATGTCCAAAGGTGCCATGGGCAATGTAATGCCACCTATCATCCACTTTGTAGAGCTGGAGCTTCTTCAAGGTATGCAAGCTAATGGATTGTGGTCTTTTCGAGCTGGTGTCCTTGGACTCCTCAGCTAAGGAAATGCGACAATACGCTAGGATGGCTGTTACCAGCATAGCAAAGGGGAGAGCAGAGTTCTTCTTTTTCTTTACATCTAACATGTGCTCTATAATGTAGTAACCCCAGTTTATTAGTCGCCCTGTGGTCATTGCCCATAGGGACATCACATCATCCTTGAGAACTTGGGAGTAATTCCCTCCCCTAGGAATCAACCCCCTGACCAAAAGATAGTGGAGAACCCTGTTCTCCATAATCAGACCAGTGGCCATGATTCTCTTTTTGGGATCACTGGGGGGGTAGTAACCAGTCCTAATCAGTGAAAGGAGAGCATCCTTATGCTCAAACTCATGACCCCAGATATTAGCATTCCAACAGAAGTTTGCTCCATCAGGAGTGAGCTTCGTCAGCCTATACCACTCAGCCATAGTTATCCTAATTTGTTGCTTTTTCACCTCAAAAATTAAGTAATTATCTTCAAATTTCAGATTCGCATAAAAGACTCTCACTAGGTTTGGGTAGATAGCCTTCTCTATACTCAGGAAACCCAATAATCCTTAGTTCTCAATGGTTCTAAAACTCTCCAGAGGTTCACTTTCACAGAAGGTGATGAGGAGATTCCTAGGGAAATAATCTTGCGTAGCTGAAAGTTCTTCCGGAATAACTCAGCTCTCTTCACTGTGGAGAAGTGGTGAGTGAGGTCCAGGCCAGAGATGTTGCGTGAAGCTCCACCAGAGGACCCTCCAATGGCAGCCCCTGTTCTTGGGCGCTTTGAGTGATGAGAAGATTCAGCCATGTGATGAGAAAGAAGAGAGCGGGATGAGTGGAAAGTGTTTGGGGATAAGTGAGGAAAGAGAGAGGGATGAGGTTAGAGGCAAGAGAAGTGGGGATGGTGTTTGTGAAAGGTGATGGGGAGATTTGGGTGAGGTATGTGATGGGATTTGAGAGATGGGTCGTGTGTGGAGAGGAGTTTTTCGAGTTAAAGGGAGGTGAAATAAAGGAATTTGAGGGAGGTTTGAGTGAGAAAGGAGAAATTGGGAGGTTTGGGTTGCATGGGAGCGAGAGGAAGAAGACGAAGGAGTTGAAGAGTTTCTGTGAAATGAGCTTTGCGCGCGTCAGAAACTTTTTAAAAAATCCTGTGTAATCGATTACATTGGGTTTGTAATCGATTACAAGCGTTCTGGTTCATATGTAATCGATTACATTTTTGGTGTAATCGATTACCATGCTTCTGAGGAACCTTTGTAATCGATTACATGGTTGATGTAATCGATTACCTGAGTTCTGAGTTAATTGTAATCGATTACAAAAGTTATGTAATCGATTACATGCTTGACAGAACCTGTGTAATCGATTACAAAGGCATTGTAACCGATTACCAGCACACTTTAACTCAGATTTTGCATTCCAATCAGCATAGAATCAATTTTAAACCATTCAAATTAGTTTCAGAGCATCTTAGATCAATTCAAATCATCATGCAAACATATAATCTAATCATATTATGATTCAAATCACATAATTTTTCAAAATTACTATTTTTACCAAGAATTACACCCTTTTTGGTGAAATTGTGAGGTTGTTGAGTTACTTGGAAGTCTTGGACATAAGGGAGCACCTGCAAAACAACTTAGAGAAAATCTCCGACACTCAAGTCAGTATTGGATTCAAATATGATGAAAAATTCAGAGATTATGCAGCAATGTGGCATGATTATGCAGAAAAACACAAGTTATGCATTAGTTTTAGGATTATGCAGCAAATAGTTAATTTATGCATGATTGATCCAATATACCAAGTTCATTTCTTATATAGAAAAATACTTCTTTTGCTAGAGGTTTAGTGAAAATGTCAGCTAGTTGCTTAGTGGTTTCTACAAATTCAAGCATACAATCACCCTTTTGAACATGGTCTCTAATGAAATGATGTCTTATTTCAATATGTTTAGTCCTAGAATGCAAAATGGGATTTTTGGACAAATTGATTGCACTAGTATTATCACATCTTATGGGGATGTGATCAAGCTCAAGACCATAGTCCAAGAGTTGTTGTTTCATCCAAAGGATTTGAGAACAACAACTCCTAGCTGCAACATATTCAGCTTCAGCTGTAGACAATGCCACACTATTTTGTTTCTTGCTATGCCAAGAAACTAGTGAGCTTCCAAGCAAGTGGCATGTCCCACTAGTGCTCTTCCTATCCATTTTGCATCCAGCAAAATCAGAATCGGAATACCCAATAAGGCTACATGAGGCACCTTTAGGGTACCATAAACCCATTTGTGATGTGCCTATTAGATATTTCATTATTCTTTTAACAGCACTTAGGTGTGATTCTTTAGGATTAGCTTGATATCTAGCACACATGCATACACTAAACATTATATCAGGCCTACTTACAGTGAGATAAAGGAGTGAGCCAATCATACCTCTATATTTTGTAATTTCTATTGATTTACCTCCTTTATCCTTGTCCAAATAGCAAGAAGTGCCCATAGAAGTAGCCATATGCTTGGCATTATCCATTCCAAACTTCTTGAGCAGCTCCTTGCAATACTTGGATTGACTTATGAAAGTTCCTTCTTTTGTTTGCTTGATTTGGAGACCAAGGAAGAAGTTGAGCTCACCCATCATGGATATTTCAAACTCACTTTGCATAATATTTAAAAATTCTTTACAAAGAGAGTTGTTAGTAACTCCAAATATAATGTTATCAACATAGATTTGAACTAGAAGTATGTCATGCATTTTATGTTTTATAAAAAGGGTAGCGCCAACTTTGCCTCTAGAAAAACCTTTTTCTAAAAGGAATTTGCTCAACCTTTCATACCAAGCTCTAGGAGCTTGTTTCAAGTCATACAAGGCCTTTTTCAGTTTAAAAACATGGTTGGGCATTTCAAAATCTTCAAAACCAGGAGGTTGTTCTACATACACCTCTTCTTATATAAAACCATTTAAAAATGCACTTTTGACATCCATTTGATAGAGTTTGAAATCCATGATGCAAGCATATGCAAGTAACATTCTAATGGCCTCTAATCTAGCTACGGGAGCATAAGTTTCTTCATAGTCTATGCCTTCTTCTTGATTATATCCCTTAGCTACAAGCCTAGCTTTATTTCTTATTATTAAGCCCGTTTCATCAAGTTTGTTCCTAAAGACCCATTTGGTGCCAATTATAAGATGATCATTGGGCCTTGGAACTAATTCCCAAACTTGATTTCTCTCAAATTGGTTTAGTTCTTCTTGCATGGCCAAGATCCAATGTTCATCATTAATGGCCTCATTTATGTCTTTAGGTTCAACTTGAGAGACAAAGGCTAAGTGATTACATGCATCTCTAAGTGAGTTTCGAGTGATTACCCCTTTTGATACATCACCTATCACCTTATCGAGAGGGTGATATCTTGAAGTCCTCCATTCCTTGGGTAGATCCAAGATTTCTGAATCTTTTTACCATGAATGATCAAGGAGTCTCTCTTCTTGCTTCTTGGACTCTTTTTCTTGATTTTCCAAGTGTGTTTTTGTCAAGATTTCTGCAACATCATCAACAAGCTCCTTTCTCGGCTCATTTGGGTTAGTTTCATCAAATGCAACATGTATAGACTCTTCTATGGTCATAGTTCGTTTATTATAGACTCTAAAGGCCTTACGATGTATAGAATAACCAATGAATATTCTCTCATCAGATTTTGCATCAAACTTCCCCAAATTATCCTTTCCATTTTTTAAGACAAAATATTTACACTCAAAGACATGGAAATGTGACACATTTGGCTTCTTTTTTTTGTACAATTCATATGGGGTTTTCTTTAAGATTGGCCTTATGAGGGCTCTATTCATAACATAACAAGCGGTTTTAACCGCATCTGCCCAAAAATACTTAGGAAGGTTGGCCTCATTGGGCATAGTTCTTGCCATTTCCTCTAAAGATCGATTTTTCCTTTCTACAACACCATTTTGTTGTGGTGTTCTAGGGGTAGAAAAATTATGCTCAATGCCATGTTTATAATAAAAAGTTTCAAATTCATGATTTTCAAATTCACCACCATGGTTACTTCTTATGGATGCAATACAAAAACTTTTTTCGTTTTGGATAACTTTGGCAAGCTTTTTAAATGATTGAAAAGCATCATTTTTGTGGGCCAAGAATAATGTCCATGTAAACCTAGAAAAATCATCCACAATCACTAATGCATAGTAATTTCCACTAAAGCTCATAGTTCTAGACGGTCCAAAAAGATCCATGTGCAAAAGCTGTAAAGGTCTAGAAGTTGAAACCATGTTTTTAGCTTTAAAAGAGACCTTTACTTGTTTTTCCTTTTAACATGCATCACAAAGTTTGTCTTTTTCAAATTTGAGTTTTGGAAGACCAATTACTAGTTCTTTAGAAACTAATTTGTTTAAGTGATCCATATGAATGTGAGCAATTCTTCTATGCCATAACCATGAATCATTTTTTTTACTCATAAAGCATTTAGCATCATTTGAGGAAATATCATTAAGACTAATCATATATATATTATTGACTCTATGACCAACAAACTTAACTTGCTTATCATCCTCTCCCTCAATTATGTAACAAGAAGAATCAAATATAACTCTATTGCCTTTATCACACAATTGACTAATGCTAAGCAAATTATGTTTAAGTCCTTCAACAAGCAAAATATTATCAATAGATGATGAAGGGATCTTACCAACTTTGCCAATTCCAAGAATCTTCCCTTTGTTTTTATCACCATATATGACATGACCATGTTTCTTGTGAGTAAGGGAGGAGAACTTGAAGCCGTCACCGGTCATGTGCTTGGAGCAACCACTATCAAGATACCAACTTGAACTCTTGGTCTTCAAGCACACCTACAACACACATTCAAATTTTAACCTTTGGTATCCAAATTGTCTTGGGTCCTTGTGTGTTAGAGTTAGGCATGGTGCCTTTAGGAACCCAAATCCTTTTTATTCCAACTTTAGTGTTTATGTTCTTTCTAACATTGCAAGTGGATGCACTATGCCCTTTCTTACTACAGTGAAAACATTTAACAAAGGGACTACTTGAAGTATTTGAGGAAACAAAGAAGTTCTTATAAGACTTTTGATGGTTGTTCGGATTAAATCCCAAACCGGCTTTTTGAAAAACACATTTTTGTTTCCCTAACAACACATTCAAGTTGTCTTTTCTAAAAGTGAATTTTGCAAGAGTGTTGTTCAAGTCTTCAATTTCTTTTTCAAATGCTTTGCATGATGAACAAGGTAATGATATGGATGTGTTATCATGTGAGGAACAAGTCATGCATAGTGAATTAGCATCAATAAGTCCTAAGGTTTCATTTTCAATCCTAAGCTCATTTATTTCCTTACTTAAGATAGAAACTTTGTTTACCAATAAGGAGATTGTTTTGTTAGAGGACAAAACCATTTTTGTGAGCCTTAAAGATTCATCATGCAATCCTTGAAAGGTATCTTGCAATTCATCATATAAAGGTAGAGATTCTGAGTTAGAAGAAGTTACTTCGGTGTCGCTCTCTTCACTTTCTTCTCCTTCACTTTCTGAACTGTTGGAAGAGCTTAAGTCATTGTCCTCCCAAGCTATGTATGCTCTCCTTCCTTTCTTTTCTTTGGAAGGCCTTTTCTCAAACTTTTCCGTCTTCTTGAGATACATAGGACACTCCATTTTCATGTGCCCCAGTTTTCCACATTCATAGCATTTTGGAGGAGTAGAGGATCCTTTTCCTTTGTGATACACTTTCTTTTCAGGAAAGGGTGGTCTTCTTTAAAATCCCTTTTTCTTCAGGAATCTTCCAAACTTTCTCACAAGGAGACTAAGATTCTCCTCACTTAGCTCAACACTTTCAGCATCCTCTTCACCATCTTCATCATCATCTTCAATTATAGAGGAAGTGACTTTGAGTGTGATTCCCTTCTTCTTTTTGTTATGCTCTTCATTTTAATTGAGCCTATTTAGCTCCAGGTCATGTTCTTGAAGCTTTCCGAATAAGGTGGCTAGAGACATTGTTGATAAATCTTTTGATTCCGCAATAGCCATTACTTTGGGTTGCCAATTCCTACTTAGACATCTCAAGACTTTGTTAATAAGATCCTCATTAGGAAATATCTTTTCCAATGAGATAAGATGATTAATAATATGAGTAAACCTCTTTTGCATATCTTGAATACTCTCACCTTGGTTCATTCTAAACAATTCATATTCATGAGTAAGAGAGTTTATTCGAGATTGTTTTACCTCACTAGTACCTTCATGAGTTACTTGTAGGGTATCCCACATTTTTTTTGCGGTCTTGCAATTTGACACCCTAAAGAATTCATCATACCCCAAGGATGTGGTGATGATGTTCTTGGCTCTCAAATTGTATTGAATCTTATTTTTATCATCATCGGTCCATTCATTTCTAGGTGTATTAATTTTCACACTATCTTTAGTTTGTGTTGGAACAAAAGCACCATTTTCAACGGCGTCCCACACATCTAAATCAATAGCTTCAATGAAAATTTTCATCCTTTCTTTCCAATAGGCATAACCATCCCCATTGAAATAAGGAGGTCTATTTATAGAAGAACCTTCATTTGAAAAACCATTTGAAGCCATCACTTCTCTTGAAGCTGTTAAGCTCTTTATATAAAAATCTAGCTCTGATACCATTTGTTACCAAGTGGCCTCAATACTCAAGAGGGGAGGTGAATTGAGTATGAAAACCAAGTTTGTAAATCTTTCGCAAATCGTTTGATAAACAATTTTCGTTGAAGCTAATTGATGATTAGAGATGATTGGATATAAGAGATAAACACTTTCACTTATAAATGCAATAGCCAAAGGGACCAATATTCAAGCAATTCAATAAAATAGTACTCAATGTAAAGAGAAGGGTTTAGAGAAAACAAACACAATGATTTATCTGGATTCGATCACCAATCCACTTGTGATATAAGTCCAGTTCTCAAGCAACCGCTAGAGATTTTCCACTATTTCTTCAAGCTTCAATAGGTGTTTGATAACCTTTACAACCTTGAGCACTCAACACTTTGGGATACCTCACCCTTGGAGCTTGAGTTTCTTCAACTAAGGGATACCTCACCCTTTATACTTTTGGAGGGATGCCTGACCCTCTTTACAAAGTAATGTAGATTGATTGAATGAAGCTCTCACTAGAGTAGATGATTACAAATTGAAGCTCTAATATGCTCTCAAGGATTAACCCACGTTTTTCACAAAAACAGAGCAAGAATGAATTTGAGGATTGAATCACGTTTTGAAATATTGGTAATCAGTTTTCGGTTCAAGGTCAACCTCTAATGAAGACCCAACATTGGTATTTATAAGTTTTGCAATAAATGGAGCCGTTGGAGGGTTTTAGCCAAGCATTAAATGCATTTAATATAGTCGTTGGACATTGTCAGAATGCGTGTAATCGATTACACAACAAATGTAATCGATTACATTGTTGTTCCAACATGTTCTTGGCTTTCTGGGCTCCGTGTAATCGATTACATTATTGGTGTAATCGATTACATGGCTTCTGACTTACTTGTAATTGATTACAATATCCATGTAATCGATTACATGACTTCTGTCTTGCTGTGTAATCGATTACAATATCCATGTAATCGATTACATGACTCTTTGAACATGTTCTTGCCTTTCTGGGCTTATTGTAATCGATTACATTATTGGTGTAATCGATTACATGGCCTCTGACTTGCTTGTAATCAATTACATTCATCATGTAATCGATTACAAGGCCTCTGTTTGTTGTGTAATCGATTACAAACATCATGTAATCGATTACATTGGCCTTTGAACACATTTTTCAAGTCCAATAAAGCTTGTAAGCCATTTCTAACACCTCAAGACATTTGATTAAACATAAATCCTTTTAAGAGTGTTAGTTTTAAGATTGAAACTCAAGTTTCTTGAAAAACATGTTTAACTTTGAATTTTCCCACTTATTTTGAAGTGATATATTGAAAAATCATTTGAGAAATCTTGAGAGCATTTAACAGTAATGTTCTAAGTCTTATAACTAAATAAACCTCTTGACTTCTTTCTTTGATCTTGATATTTCTTTTGCACTTGATCTTCACTTTTGCATTTGTTATCATCAAAAACTATTTGACATACTTTAGGGACATAAGCATTCACATTTCCCAATGTTGCGGCGTTCAAAGTCCAACGTTACGGCGTCAATAGAAAAACTCAAAATCTGCATAATTCTGCAGCTACGCGTTACTGTTCCATTAGAACTAAACCCACTTCCAATCACAAAATCCATTTTCAAGTGATTTCCAACCTCTAATAAGGTCCAACTACACATAATAACTCACAAACAACATCAATTTCATTTAAATCAACACTTATGATTCAAAATCTCCAACTTGACCAAAACCCGTAATAATGACCTAGAATTGGAATTAAGGCTCCAAATGATGAAAAATTCATCCTAACACATCAACAATTCAGTTTCTAACTCAACCACACTAACCAAATCAATATTCAACTTATAAAACATCAAATCACCTCTCAAACTATTATTTTCTCTTCAAACTTCTCTTGAAACAAAAGAAAAGAATGAAACAAGCAAACAAATAGATTTCTCCTTACCTCAAAGTCTTGAAGATGAAGATGGAGTAAAGCCTCCTCTTGAATCCTTTCCCTTAAGGGTTGATCCTCTTCTTCCTTCTCTTTCCTTTCTTTCCTTCCTTTTCTCTTTCTTCTTTTTCCTCCTTTACCTTTTCTCTTCTGTTTCTGCCCCTCAAATATCCCCACCGTGGGATATTTAACAAGAAGGGAAGTCTATTTGGACTTCTCTTAGTTAGGTACCAAAATCTCAATCTGCTAAGAATACCCAGATTCCACCGAATCTAGTTTCGTAGCTTCCAACAAATTCAAAATAAATCCAGAGATTCATTAAAAATTCTATTTCACCAAAAACTGATATTTTCATATTAGGTGTAGGTCAATCTAGCATTAAAACACATAACCAGTATGCTCAAAAATGCCGAACTAACTTCAAAAATTCTCAAACTTTAACTGTAGCACAGTTCCCACATTTGTGACTTGGAAACAAACTTTTCACATTTATTTCCACTAACTAAGTAGTTTAAGCCACTTTCAGAGTAAATAACAGCTATATTTCTCACTTAGTGTTACAGCAAAGTGCCTAAACGTGCTCAGAAAGTCACAAAACTTCACAAACATGTTAAGTAAGTATTAGGCTACCTCTGTAACCATATATAAGCCTAACATGACTTTTTAGGGCATTACATATTCTAGTTGTCTTCTTGTTTTCCTTGGTTCCTTCTCTTTTTCTGTCTTCCTCTCCTTCTTCTTCCTCTTCTTTCTTTTCTTTCCTTCTATTAGGATACCTATGCTCAGGAATCCCAGCAAGCCTAAGTTTTCTATTGTCCTAAAGCTCTCTAATGGTTCACTCTCGCAGAAGGTGATGGGTAGATACTTGGGAGAGATGATCTTGCGAAGCTGGAAGTTCTTCCAGAACAATTCAGCTCGCTTCACAGTGGAGAAGTGCCTCGTGAGATCCAGGCCGAATATGTTACGTGAAGAACCACCAGAAGACCCTGCAATGGCCGCCCTTGTTCTTGGGCGCTTTGAACGATGAGAAGATTCAGCCATTGAGGAGTAGGAGTGGAGTGGGAGGAGTGGAAATGGTTGGGGATGAGTGAGGAGAGAGAAAGGGACGAAATTAGGTTAGAGAAACGAAGATGGGGTTCGTGAGAGAAGATGGGGAGATTTGGGTGAGGGATGTGAGAAGATTTTGAGAGATGGGTTGTGTGGAGAGGGGATTTTCGAGATTGAGAGAGGTAAAATGAGGGATTTTGATGGAGATTTGAGTGAGAAATGAGAGATTTTGAGGTTTGAGAGGTTTAGGGTGCGTGGGAGCAGAGGAGGAGGACGAAGAAGATGAACAGGTTCTGAAAAAAAAAATAAGCTCTACGCGCATCAGAAACCTTTTTAAAACACTTTGTGTAATCGATTACATTAAGTGTGTAATCGATTACATGAATTTTGGTGGGTGTGTAATCGATTACATTTTGGTGTAATCGATTACATGCTTTCTGGGAACCTTGTAATCGATTACATGGATATTGTAATCGATTACCTGAGTTCTGAGTTGATTGTAATCGATTACAAAAGGTGTGTAATCGATTACATGCGTGACAGAACCTGTGTAATCGATTACAAAGGCATTGTAATCGATTACCAATACTCTTTAACTCAGATTTTGCATTCCAGACAGCATATAATCAACTTTAATCAATCCAAATTAGTTTCAAAACAACTTAGATCATTTCAAAGCATCATTCAACCATATAATCTAATCATATTATGATTCAACTCACGTAATTTATCAAAAATTACTATTTTTACCAAGATTTTTACCATTTTTGATGAAATTTTGAGGATGTTGAGTTGCTTGTGAGTCTTGGTCATGAGGGAGCACCTACAAAACAACTTAGGGGAAATCTCTGACGCTCAAGTCAGTATTGGATTCAAATATAATGAAAAATTCAGAGATTATGCAGCAATTTGGCGTGATTATGCAGAAAAATGTAGGGTTATGCATTAGATTCAGGATTATGCAGCAGAAGTTAATTTATGCATGAATGACCAATATACCAAGTTCATTTCTTATGTAGAAAAATGCTTCTTTTGCTAGGGGTTTAGTGAAAATGTCAGCTAGTTGCTTAGTGGTTTCTACAAACTCAAGCATACAGTCACCTTTTTGAACATGGTCTCTAATGAAATGATGTCTTATTTCAATATGTTTAGTCCTAGAATGCAAAATGGGATTTTTAGACAAGTTGATTGCACTAGTATTATCACAGCTCATGGGGATGTGATCAACTTCAAGACCATAGTCCAAGAGTTGTTGTTTCATCCAAAGGATTTGAGAACAACAACTCCCAGCTGCAATATATTCAGCTTCAGCTGTAGATAATGCCACACTATTTTGCTTCTTGCTATGCCAAGAAACTAGTGAGCTTCCAAGCAAGTGGCATGTCCCACTAGTGCTCTTTCGATCCATTTTGCACCCAGCAAAATCAGAATCAGAATACCCAATAAGACTACATGAGGCACCTTTAGGGTACCATAAACCCATTTGTGATGTGCCTATTAGATATTTCATTATTCTTTTAACAGCACTTAGGTGTGATTCTTTAGGATTAGCTTGATATCTAGTACACATGCATACGCTAAACATTATATCAGGCCTACTTGCAATAAAATAAAGGAGTGAGCTAATCATACCTCTATATTTTGTAATTTCTACTGATTTACCTCCTTCATCCTTGTCCAAATAGCAAGAGGTGCCCATAGGAGTAGCCATATGCTTGGCATTGTCCATTCCAAACTTCTTGAGCAGCTCCTTGCAATACTTGGATTGGCTTATGAATGTTCCTTCTCTTGTTTGCTTGATTTGGAGACCAAGGAAGAAGTTGAGTTCACCCATCATAGACATCTCAAACTCACTTTGCATAATATTTGAAAATTCTTTACAAAGAGAGTTGTTAGTAGCTCTAAATATAATGTTATCAACATAAAATTGAACTAGAAGTATGTCATGCATTTTATGTTTTATGAAAAGGGTTGTGTCAACTTTGCCTCTAGAAAATCCTTTTTCTAAAAGAAATTTGCTCAACCTTTTATACCAAGCTCTAGGAGCTTGTTTCAAGCCATACAAGGCCTTTTTCAGTTTAAAAACATGGTTGGGCATTACAAAATCCTCAAAACTAGGAGTTTGTTCTACATACACCTCTTCTTATATAAAACCATTTAAAAAGGCACTTTTGACATCCATTTGATAGAGTTTGAAATCCATGATGCAAGCATATGCAAGTAACATTCTAATGGCCTCTAATCTAGCTACGGGAGCATACGTTTCTTCATAGTCTATGCTTTCTTCTTGATTATATCCCTTAGCTACAAGCCTAACTTTATTTCTTATTATTAAGCCCGTTTCATCAAGTTTGTTCCTAAAGACCCATTTAGTGCCAATTATTAGATGATCATTGGGCCTTGGAACTAATTCCAAAACTTGATTTCTCTCAAATTGGTTTAGTTCTTCTTGCATGGCCAAGATCCAATGCTCATCATTAATGGCCTCATTTATGTCTTTAGGTTCAACTTGAGAGACAAAGGCTAGGTGATTACATGCATCTCTAAGTGAGTTTCGAGTAATTACCCCTTTTGATACATCACCTATCACCTTGTCAAGAGGATGATATCTTGAAGTCCTCCATTCCTTAGGTAGATTCACAATTTCTAAATCTTCTTGCTTTTTGGATTCTTTCTCTTGATTTTCCAAGTGTGTTTTTGCCAAGATTTCTGCAACATCATCAACAAGCTCCTTTCTCGGCTCATTTGGGTTAGTTTCATCAAATGCAACATGTATGGACTCTTCTATGGTCATAGTTCGTTTATTATAGACTCTAAAGGCCTTACTATGAATAGAATAACCAATGAATATTCCCTCATCAGATTTTGCATCAAACTTCCCCAAGTTATCTTTTTCATTATTCAAAACAAAGCATTTACATCCAAAGACATGAAAATGTGACACATTTGGTTTCCTTCCTTTGTACAATTCATCTGGGGTTTTCTTTAAAATTGGCCTTATTAGGGCTCTATTCATAACATAACACGCGGTATTGACCGCATCGGCCCAAAAATACTTAGGAAGGTTAGCCTCATTGAGCATAGTTCTTGCCATTTCCTCTAAAGATCGATTTTTCCTTTCTACAACACCATTTTGTTGTGGTGTCCTAGGGGTAGAAAAATTATGCTCAATGCCATGTTCATCACAAAAAGTTTCAAATTCATGATTTTCAAATTCACCACCATGGTCACTTCTTATGGATGCAATACAAAAACCTTTTTCGTTTTGGATAACTTTGGCA
Organism: Ormosia semicastrata; assembly: GCA_029884595.1. NCBI lineage: Eukaryota > Viridiplantae > Streptophyta > Magnoliopsida > Fabales > Fabaceae > Ormosia > Ormosia semicastrata. The sequence continues at coordinate 7,706,763 of JAQQTO010000047.1, forward strand.
AGTTTTCTAAATGATTGAAAATCATCATTTTTGTGGGCCAAGAATAATGTCCATGTAAACCTAGAAAAATCATCCATAATCACTAATGCATAGTAATTTCCACCAAAGCTCATAGTTCTAGAGGGACCAAAAAGATCTATGTGCAAAAATTGTAAAAGTCTAGAAGTTGAAACTAAGTTTTTATATTTAAAAGAGACCTTTACTTGTTTTCCCTTTTGACATGCATCACAAAGTTTATCTTTTTCAAATTTGAGCTTTGAAAGACCAATTACTAGTTCTTTAGAAACCAATTTGTTTAAGTGATCCATGTGAATGTGAGCAATTCTTCTGTGCCATAACCATGAATCATTTTCTTCACTCATAAAGCATTTAGCATCATTTGAGGAGATATCATCTAGACTAATCATGTATATATTATTGACTCTATGACCAACAAACTTAACTTGCCTATCATCCTTTCCCTCAATTATACAACAAGAAGAATCAAATATAACTTTATTGCCTTTATCACACAATTGACTAATACTAAGCAAATTATGTTTAAGTTCTTCAACAAGCAAAACATTATCAATAGATGATGAAGGGATCTTACCAACTTTGTCAATTCCAAGAATCTTCCCTTTGTTGTAATCATCATATGTGACATGACCATGTTTCTTGTGTGTAAGGGAGGAGAACTTGGAGCCATCACCGGTCATGTGCTTGGAGCAACCACTATCAAGATACCAACTTGAGCTCTTGGTCTTCAAGCACACCTACAACACACATTCAAGTTTTAACTTTTGGTACCCAAATTGTCTTGGGTCCTTGTGTGTTAGAATTAAGCATGGTGCCTTTAGGAGCCCAAACTCTTTTTTATTCCAACCTTAGTGTTTATGTTCTTTCTAACATTACAAGTTGATGCACTATGCCCTTTCTTACCACAATGAAAACATTTGACAAAGGGACTACTTGAGGTATTTGAGGAAACAAAGAAATTCTTATAAGACTTTTGATGATTGTTTGGATTAAATCCCAGGCCAGCTTTTTGAAAAACACATTTTTGTCTCCCTAACAACACATTCAAGTTATCTCTTCCAAAAGTGAATTTTGCAAGAGTGTTGTTTAAGTCTTCAATTTCTTTTTCAAAAGCTTTACATAATGAACAAGGTAATGATATGGACGCACTATCATGTGAGGAACAAGTCATGCATAATGAATTAGCGTCTATGAGTCCTAAGGTCTCATTTTCGATTTTAAGTTCATTTATCTCCTTGGTTAAAGTAGAAATTTTCTTTATCAATAGGCAGATTGTTTTATTGGAAGACAAAATCATTTTTGTGAGCCTCAAAGATTCATCATGCAATTCTTGAAAGGCATCTTGCAATTCATCATAAGAAGGTGAAGGTTCTAGGTTAGAGGAGGTTACCTCGGTGTCACTTTCTTCACTTTCTTCTCTTTGAGCCATGAGACAAAGATGGGCTTCTTCATTCTCCGAATCGTCGGAAGAGCTTAAGTCATTGTCCTCCCAAGCTATATATGCTTTTCTTCCTTTCCTTTCCTTAGAAGGCCTTTTCTCAAACTTCTCCGTCTTCTTGAGATACATAGGACACTCCATTTTCATGTGTCCCGGTTTTCCACATTCATAGCATTTTGGAGGAGTAGAGGATCCTTCTCCTTTGTGATATGCTTTCTTTTGAGGAAAGGGTGGCCTTCTTTGAAATCCCTTGTTCTTTAGGAATCTTCTAAATTTTCTCACAAGGAGACTAAGATTTTCCTCACTTAGCTCCCCACTTTCACCATCCTCTTCACCATCTTCATCATCATCTTCAATTGTAGAGGAAGTAGCTTTGAGTGCGATTCCCTTCTTCTTTTTGTCATGCTCTTCATTTTGGTTGAGCCTATTTAGTTCCAGCTCATGTTCTTGAAGCTTTCCAAATAAAGTGGCTAAAGACATTGTTGATAAATCTCTTAATTCCGCAATCACCGTCACTTTGGGTTGCCAATTCTTACTTAGACATCTCAACACTTTGTTAATAAGATCCTCATTAGGAAATGTCTTTTCCAATGAGATAAGATGATTAACAATATGAGTAAACCTCTTTTGCATATCTTGAATACTCTCACCTTGGTTCATTCTAAACAATTCATATTCATGAGTAAGAGTGTTTATTCGAGATCGTTTTACCTGACTAGTACCTTCATGAGTTACTCGTAGAGTATCCCACATTTCTTTTGCGGTCTTACAATTTGACACCCTAAAGAATTCATCATACCCCAAAGATGTGGTGATGATGTTCTTGGCTCTCAAGTTGTATTGAACCTTCTTTTTATCATCATCGGTCCATTCATTTCTAGGTGTATTAATTTTCACACCATCTTTAGTTTGTGTTGGGACAAAAGCACCATTTTCAACGGCGTCCCACACATCTAAGTCAATAGCTTCAATAAAAATTTTCATCATTTCTTTCCAATAGGCATAACCATCCCCATTGAAATAAGGAGGTCTATTTATAGAAGAACCTTCATTTGAAAAACCATTTGAAGCCATTACTTCTCTTGAAGCTGCTAAGCTCTTTATACAAGAGTCTAGCTCTGATACCACTTGTTACCAAGTGGCCTCAATACTCAAGAGGAGAGGTGAATTAAGTATGAAAACTAAGTTCACAAATCTTTCACAAATCGTTTCATAACTTTTTTTTGTTGAAGCTATTGAATGATTAGAAATAATTGGAAGGACGAGATAAATACTTTTGCTTATAACAGAAATAGTCTACAGAGACAGTATCCAAGAAAATCAATAAAACAGTATACAAAATAAACAGAGGAGGGTTTAGAGATAACAAACACAGTCGTTTATCCTGGTTCGATCACCAATTCACCTGTGATCTACGTCCAGTCCCCAAGCAACAACTTGAGATTTTCCACTATATCTTCAAGCTTCAATGGGTGCTTGACAACCACTACAACCTTGAGCACTCAACCCTTTTGGGATACCTCACCCTTGGAGCTTGAGTCTCTTCAACTAAGGGATACCTCACCCTTTACACTTTTGGAGGGATGCCTCACCCTCTTTACAAAGCAATAATGATAGATAGAATGAAACTCTCAATAGAGCAGATGAATACAAATTGAAGCTCTAATATGCTCTCAAAGATTTTTCACGTTTTTGACAGAAAACAGAGCAAGAAAATGATTTGAGGATTGATTCACGTTTGGACGTATTGGTAATCAGTTTTTGGTTCAAGGTCAACCTCAAATAAAGACCCAACTTTGGTATTTATAAGTTTCTCATTCAATAGAGCCGTTGGGGTTTTCTGGGCACGCATTAAATGCATTAAATATAGCCGTTGGATGTTGTCAGGATTCTTGTAATTGATTACTCAACTTATGTAATCGATTACATATATTGTTCCAACGTGTTCTTGACTTTCTGGGCTCTGTGTAATCGATTACATTCTTGGTGTAATCGATTACATGGCTTCTGACTTGTGTGTAATCGATTACAATATCTGTGTAATCGATTACATGACTTCTGACTTGCTGTGTAATCGATTACAATATCCATGTAATCGATTACATGACTCTTTGAACGTGTTTATGCTTTTCTGGGCTTGATGTAATCGATTACAGATATTGTGTAATCGATTACATTGCTCATGTAATCGATTACATGCCTTCTGTTTGCTGTGTAATCGATTACAAACGTCGTGTAATCAATTACATTGGCCATTGAACACATTTTTCAAGTCCAATAAAGCTTGTAAGTCATTTCTAACACCTTGAGACAATTGTTTAAACATGAATCTTTTTAAGAGTGTTAGTTTTAAGATTGAAACACAAGTTTTCTTGAAAACCATGTTTATCTTTGAAATTTCCCATTTATTTTGAAATCATATATTGAAAAACCATTTGAGAAATCTTGAGAGCATTTAACATTAGTGTCCTAAGTCTTATAACTAAATAAACCTTCTTGTCTTATTTCTTTGATCTTGATTTTTCCTTTTGCGCTTAATCTTCACTATTGCACTTGATCTTCGCTTTTGTCTTTGTTATCATCAAAAATCATTTGACATGCCTTAGAGACATAAGCATTCACAGGATCCTCTTCTGGATCTTCCTCCGACTTCTCAGAAGACAATAACCCCTGATGGGTAGCAGGACTAGGGGCAGGAGTCCGCGCAAAAGAAACAAATGAATCCTTCGTAGGAGTAGCATGACGAGTATTCCACAAAAACTCCATAGGCATAGTAAAATGTAAGTGCACAAAAGCATTAAAAGAAAATATAGGGACCCCATGAAAAGTCCTACTAAGGGTCACAGATACTACTCCGATATATACTACACGATCCTCGTCAGCATCATAGTGCCAGGCGTTCGTACCACCTCTAAACAAAACCTTCACATATCCTAGAAAACCCCTGGACGCCATAACAACAACAGAAAAACTAACCCAGACAGAAATGAGGCAATCCTTCTTCCTCTTCTTCACACTCTAAATCAATCATACTAATAAATAGAATAACATAGCAAAGAGGTGATATCCCCTACATCAATACCATCATGGCAGTAAAAAGACAGTAAAACAATATACTATTCATACACAGCATTTAACAAATACATTCATAGCATTATATAATCATTATATCAAATAGCAAACAATTAACACAATATATATATATATATATATAAATATATCTCACAGCAGAACGATGACTAACTATGCACATGTATGATGAACCAATTCCTTACTCCATGGAGCTAAACTCAATTTCGGAGAGAATGATCCAGAAGATATGTCGGTATATCGGCCGCCTCAGACCAAGTGCTATAATTTTTCAAAGTGCACATCAGAATAGTGTTTAGTCAAGATCGTCGGAGCATTGCTTAGTTACCACGGCCCAATGAAGCTACCTATTGTCCATTTGTGAAATTCCTGTGTTCCTACGCCTCCTAGTTCAACAAGTGAACAACACTACGCAATTCGCACCCGCACTTAGGTGTAATTCAACTCCTAGGCAACCATAGCCTTAACAGACACCGTCTGTTTGACAAATGCATGTCCAATGACTTAATACACATTACAGGCCACTATCAGCCACAAACACATAGTGATGTATTCGGGTCCATTATATTGGCCCGACAGCAAAACTTGTTGTTCCTCTCAATCGCGTAGCATTTTTATCACATTTTTACAATCGCAAAAAACTTCTGTTACATTTTCAAATCGCGTATCAATTTTTCAATGTTTTCTCAATCGCGTAGGGATTTTAAAACATTTTCTTAATCGCTTAGCTAAAAATTACCATTTTTACATCGCGTAGAAGTTTTCTACGTATTTTCAATAGCGTAAAGCATTTTCTCAATATTCTAAACTCAAATTAAAACTTTTCTTATTTAATATCAAAATTAGACTTTATTTCCATTATTTCCCTATTAAATCCCCTTTAAACAATATTTCTACCATTTTTCTAAAAATTCATATTATTTTAAATTTTAAATAAAATCTTTTTCCATTTAATTTATTTATATCATCATAAATAAATTATTTTAAAGTCTCCAAATTACATTTTAGTCCTAAATTCACTATATGGCCGAAAATCAATTCCTTAATTAGTAATAAAATATATTCATTTCCATTTTTGTTTTATAAATCCTTAATTAGGTTTATTATCACTAATCCTCTAGATTACCACTTAATAAAACATTTTTGAAATGGATACCCCTTTGAAGGGCTTACAGGCCGTGAGCCTCACTTGACCATTGGAGCCAAAATTTCTTTCCTTTCAAGCCTAAATCATAGCATACAACATGCTTAAACATCAAAAATCTTACTTTAACAAGTTCATGCATAATATCAAAGTAATAAATCACATAGGATAAATAATTACAATCACACAAGCACATCAAATTGCGTGTCCCTCACCACCACAAATGGTTGATGAGGTTAATATCCCTCTTACATTGTATGTAGCTTCTTAAGCTCTTTGTTTTGATCCTTTCTATCAACTTTCTTCACTAAGTGATTCTTAAAAATCAAAGCAAACACAAAAAAAAAAAAAATTAACATCCAAGGTTAGAGCAAGACAACCATAGATCAAGTATGGTCTTGGAATTACAAGAATCAATTAAGAAACCAAGTTTCAAGAATTTTACCTTGAAATGCTAGAATTTGAATCCAAAAATCAAGCTTGCAGATGATGGAATCAAGGCTTGATTACAACTTCAAAGTTGCTTGAAATGATGTTTAGGACTAAATGGTATGATTTGTTTGAATTAAAAGTGATTGGAAGGTATATTGGTGTAGGGAGTCGTGAGGTAGAAGAGAGAAAATGTGTTAAGTGTTTGAGAGAAAATATGGTAGCTTTTTGAAATATGATATTTTGTCTTCCAAGTCCCTATGGCCGTGAGACTAAATAGAGAGAGAAAGAGATATTTTAATTTTGCTGTAAGCTATCACAACCATTGATTCAATCAATGGTGGACATCCAAGGCTTCAACACTAAGGTTGGTCCCACAACCATTGATTAGATGAAGGGTGGATATCCTAACCTTCTTCACTAAGCTTGCCCTCACAACCATTGATTAGATCAATCGTGGATATGCAAAGCTTCCATACTAAGCTTGCTTCCTATTGGTCAAGCATAAAGTTGTCATAGCCTACCTTCTTTGACCAATCTAGATATTTCTAGATATTTTCATAAACTATTACCCAATGGACAATAGCTACTACTAGTTATTCTCCAATGGATAATAACATCACATAATGGATAATAACTTTATCCAATAGATAATAAAAACTCAAATAAAGAAAATTTTCATCAACTGCTCCCGATTTCGGGTTTAGTAAGTTCCCTCGGCCCCGCATTAATAATCTGAAACTTTAGGATCCAGAAAAAAATTTTTATTTTTCCGGACCCGCCTCAAACATACTTATAGCTCAAAATAATATTAAAATAATCAAAATAATTTAAAAATTTTCAAAAATTCACAAAAATTCAAAAATATTATAATACTCATTTATATCAAGAAAAATAAAAAATCAGGGTGTTACACTTAGTCCTTGTTTGTATACATGAATGGAATATTTTAGCATCATATTCATCTGATTTCATTTTGATGGCTTCCATTATGATTTTGAGCAAATATTTCCTAAATCTTGATGAATTGGGTACATTTGCATGAGCTATTAAAGTGGTACTTTCTCTGTTATAGGAAGGGCTCAAATAAAGCATGAAAATGAAGAACTTGGAGTAGCTTTGGACTAGGAAGCCTAAGAGAAAGCCAAAATTGAAGATCAACATTCAACGTCGCGACGTGGGCATATTAATGTCGCGGTGTTGAGCATCCCCTGTTTCAGTACATAAGACCCGAGGCCAAAGCACCGCGACGTTGAGTGTGGACGCCTCAGGCGTCTATGACCTAATTGTATGTACACTGCGACATAGTGTGTTTTACACTGTGGCGTGATTTTATTTTATTCAGCCTATAAATATTGTTGTATCTATTTTGCACAGGAGTTTTTGTGTTTTTTAGAGAGCAGCTACTAGGGTTTTATATTTTAGACATAAAGGAAGCAGAAGTAACTAAGATTGAGGGCTTTCTTCACCCTGGAGGAGGATTGAAGCTTGGAGGATCATCACCTTTGAGCTTTCTCTTTTGTATCTTCTCCTTTCTCATTTTTCTTCTCATGAACATGATGAATTTTGCTATATTTTCGTGGTTCATGGCTGGCTAAGCTGTGTAGTAGGGTTTTCTTTAGATCCTCCTATGAATATTGAATAATATTATAATCCTTTGAGTTTATATACATGGATTGGTTTTGTTTAATCATATAGTGCTTAATGCTTTTGAATGTTTGATCAACTTTTAATTGATTTGTTAAAATCTAATGAATCTAAACATAGGAAGTTGGATTTGAAATCGTGTATATGATTGATGCATATTCTATTTCATTCAATTGGTTTGGGTGAGATGATTCGTTAATAAAATAGAAATATACCTATTGGCCATGTATAGTAACTATTGGGAATAGATCTTAATGAGTGGATTTACTCTAGTTCTCATGGAAACATAGTGAATTAGGTAACTGAAGCATGGTTGATTGACCTAAACATAGGCTTTTAACTAATTTAGATTCTCAAGCTAACCTAATCATTTCATTTATATTGCTCATAAGGATTACCCATCTCTTAATTTATATGTCCTTGGATAGAAATTCTTAAACTTTTGGTTTATATTTAGCACTAATTTTAACATTAGTCCCTGTGAGAACGATATCCAACTCTTAGCTATATTATAAGTGCGATCCGTGCACTTGCGGTAAGCAAAAGAGCGAACAACAACTTACACAAGTGTTATTGAACTTCCATAACAATAATTAAAGCTATTAGGTTAGGGAGGATGTTACATGAAGGAGTTGAAGCTTCACCGAGTTAGAGCTGCAGGGACCCATCGAGATTTTGGTGCTTATTCGACATAGAAAGATTGGAAAGGTTTTGGGAATCTTTGATTGCAAAGGCTTTTAAAAATATCTTTTCTTGATAGTTAATAACAGATTATCTAAAAATCAATAACAGATTATCTGAAAATCAATAACAGATTATCTAAAACTAACAATAGATTATCTGAAACTAATAACAGGTTATTTGACTAGTCAGTAACGCGCCTTTTGTTGTTTTAAAAGGAATAACCGATTATGGAGTATCCATGACAAGTTATTTGACAAGTCAATAACTGCCAAACCGATTGTGGCTTCACAATAACAGATTATCTTGAACCAATAACAGATTATCTGAAACTAATAGCAAATTATTTACAACCAATAACAGGTTATTTGACTAGTCTGTAGCACACCTTTTATTGTTTTAGAAGGGATAATCGATTATAGAGTGTTCATAACAGGTTATTTGACAAGTTAGTAGCACGTCTTTTGTTATTTTAAACTACCTAACTGATTATGGCTTCACAATAATTTATTATTTACGTGCAACAATATTTTCTGCAATAGTGTTGATGAGACATGGTATTGAAATAGTATTGTGTATTTCTTTGATTTTATAGGACTAACACAATAAATTCCAACATATAATGTCCACTACAATAGGTACTGGAATATAATTTTTCAAAATATCATTATATTTCATTACTTCAAAGAGCATTATTACATAATGTCAACATATGCATAATTACAAAGCCCAAAGTATTACTCAGCACATGTTGGACTCAAAAAAGAAATGGACACATATCCATCATTAGGCAACCAATATCCCCAAAGGCAATATCTCAAAAACCATATACTGGCAAGTACATCATATACCCAAAATGTTAATTTTTTTCCACTATACAATTCACATGACAGCATCCCAAAAAATAAACTGTCAAGTACATCCTCTACCTAAAACACCAAATTTCCCAACTATGTACTACCACTATAGCCCAACTATGTATTGCCACTATGTCCAAAATATGTACTTCCACAATCTCCAAAATTTGTTCAACAACAAAAAAACTTGTGCATTATCCAGTATCCAAACAAAATTAGAATCCTTGTCCTTCGAGCTATTGTGCTGCCTCCTTGCCTTTTCCTCGTAAGTTGAAGCTTCTTCCTCCCACTCTGACTTGCACCTGTTGGAATTGAACTGTGAGCTGCATCTTGACTAGCATTGGTCACGACTGAAGCCCTTGTTCTACCTTGTCTTGCATTAGTTGCAACTGAAGCACCTGTTGCACCTTGAGTAGCTTGACTTCCACATGCACTTGCCCTTACTGCAGTAGCTTGGCTTGACTATCCCTTGTTAGCCCTTGACTAGCACTTGCACTTGCCCTCTATTACTTCTGCATGGTAATAGTAAAGTAGTGACTAAAAATGACTCAATATCCAAATTTGACTAAAGACAGGTACAATTTGCATACCTTTTCCTACCAACTTGACTTAACGTCTCAACTGAAGCTTGAGTAGCATCTGGTGCACTTGAATCCTAACAAAAGTTTGAGTAGCATTTGGACCACCATCTGCAGCAACAGCAGTTGTAAGTTGCTTCTGAAATGTGGTATTAACACACCAAGTCAGAAAGTACAAGTCACAATTAGAAAATAAATTCAGTAAATCATACCTCTATCTTTGCAGTTCTTGCTCTTTGACAACCAAGTTTGTTATGGCCAAACTCTTTGCAAGTGATGCATCTCACTATGTTGGACCTTCTTGCATCATTATGTCCAGCTCTACCTTCATCAGGACCTCTCTTTCTGCTCCTCTTTGGCCTGCTAGGTAGCTTTTTAAGCTTAGGTGGATCCAATGGGCCATATCCACCTATGTTCCTCTCATCCAACTCCGGCATGGGATGAACAAATTCTTCATATACCTTGCACTACATTCTAGTGGAGTAGTAGTGGTCATAATACTTTTCCACATTAACTCTTTTGTAGGCTATGCATGCACAAGCATGATTACATAGCAAACCACACAAGTCTCAATACATGCACCCATATGATCTAGTCCTAAGATTCACTATAAATGTAGTGAATCCATCCCTCACTTGAAATTCACCATCCCTTATATAAATGACTCTACAAACCCTACCATCTTGCATTGTTCTATACACAACATTTATAATACTAGGAGTTATCATATATTGAAAGCTAAACCCTTCTCATACCTTATTTAAAACCTCCCCATTATTCTAGTAGCCAATGACTCAACCAGCCCTAGGATAGTCTTCTTCCTATCATCCCCTACCCAATTATTGAAAGACTCAGACACATTGTTAGTAATGTGGTCAAATTTGCATGCAAGGTCTATAGTGTGCCTAGCCCACATCTATTTGGGCCTCTCAGCAACTAGTAGCCAATCTACAACCTCACTGCTAACTTTTTCTAATTTGTGTCAAAGGCTTCTCAAATACAAATTCATTGTATGCCTTTACAACATTCCAAACTTGGGTTGAAAGCATCAGGGTTCTATAATTCAACTTGAAATTGTTTAACAAATGGTTACAATAAAACCAATAACCAATGAGCATAGGTTACATATACAATCATGGCAAAATGAAAACTAGTTGCAAAATCTAATACTACTTAACATATTTCAATGAATAAACATGATAGGTTACAGTAACAATACTTGTGCTTGGCACTAGGAAAGCACTCTGCCATAACCTTATCTAAACCTTAACACATAACAAAAAGAAAGCATAATCCAGAAACATAAACCATATAAAGAATAAAATCCATAAAATATTTTAGACAAGTAATATGTACCTTCTACATGTCTGACATTATAGTCAAAGGGTTCTCGTTCCACCCAGGGACATATTTTAATGCATCATGAAGGAGGTTTAAGAAAAACTTCCAAGAACTAATACATTCTACTTCCACCACAGCAAAAGAAATGGGGAACATTCCTTTGTTAGCATCAATAGCTATAGCAGACAATAGAACTCCTCCATAAGGACCCTTGAGGTGATAGCCATCAATTCCAAACCAAGGCTTGTAACCTCTCACAAAACTCTTCTTCATTGCATTAAGACAAACAAAAAATCTCTTAAACTGAAGGTTTTGGTTTATCCTAGGTTCCAACTCCATCTTTATGAGTCTTCCAAGATTTGTTTCCTTAGCAAGTATAGCCTAACATGGCAGCTTATTGTATGAATATGTATGATTGCTCTCATTAGATTTTTGCACCCTCCTCCTTGCACGGCATAATTGCATGACATTACTTGGTTCTACACCATACTGATCCAATAGTTTAGCCTTCATACTAGCATAGCTTATTTGAGTGTTAGCAACCAACTTAGATTCTAGTTTCTGAGCAATCCAAGTAGAAATGGCATTAGAATTCTTAGTTATTCTTATACAAGTATGAGTCATATTATAGGTTTTAATCTTGTATGTTATTCTATCAGGTGTAGAGGAGGCATGAATGCGCCAAGAACACCACTCAGTAGCACACTTTGCTGTTACCCTAGATTTTTCATTCTTAAGCGTGACAATCTCAAACCCTTCTTGTACTATAAAGTCCTTAAGAGCTTCCCTAAATGCATAACATCCTGAAACAATAAACCCTTCTCTAATTTCATCTTCCCACTAGCTTCATGAGTAAATAGACTTCCTATCATACCTTTATCAATATAAATATCTGCCATATCTTCATCAAACCCCCCATGGCCAAAATTTGGATACCTCTCCTCATAGTCACTTAATCCATCATTACTATTTCCATTCTATTTTTCTTCTTCCACTATTGAGTTAGAGTCATTCTCCTCTCTGTAATACCCTAGAAAATCATGTTAGGCTTGTATATGGTTACAGAGGTAGCGTAATATTTACTTAACATGTCTGTGAAGTTTTGTGACTTTCTGAGCACGTTTAGGCACTTTGCTGTAACGCTAAGTGAGAAATATAGCTGTTATTTGCTCTGAAAGTGGCTTAAACTGCTTAGTTAGTGGAAATAACTATTGAGAGTTTGTTTCCAAGTCATAAATGGAAATTGTACTACAGTTAAAATTTGAGAACAATAGGAGTCAGTTTGGTATTTTTAGGCATACTGGTAGTGCTTTTAATGGGATTGATCCCCAAACAGATATGGAAAAATAGAATAAAAGTAAAACAACAATTTAGATGAATCCTAATATTTATTCTAAAGTTGTTGGAAGCTGAAAAACTTGAATTAGCATAATTCGAGTGTCCTTAGAGATATAAGTTTCGGTGTAGAAACTTAAGTTAATCTTTTCCTTAATTTCCTCCATGTCCCACCCCTATTTATAAGTTCTCTCTCGGCAGAATGAAGAAAAATAGAGAAGGAAAGAAAAGAAAAAGAAAGGAGAAGAGAGAAAGGGGAAAACGAAGGGGGAAGAAGAAGGACCCAAGCAAGAAGATCCAAAATCAAGCTCAAGGCTTCAAGATCAAGAGTCTTCAAGAGGTAGGGGATTTCTATTCATCTATTCCTTTGATTCATCTTGAATGAACATAGGTTTGTGTAATGGAAATAGGGGTTTGAGTAGTCAAATCCATGTTTTTGGATTGGTTCTTGATTTCAAGGACTAAGTTAGTATGTTTTTAGTTTATTGAGAATAAAATAGATGGATTTATCCATAGATTGGAGCTAGTTGGTTCTTGAGTTTGAACCTAGGTCATGAACAACTAAGAGAGTGATTTTTGGGTTTGATTCAAATCAAGAGGTTTAAGTTAGTGATTAATGGTTCCTAAGTGTTAATGAACTAGTTAGGAACTTAAAATCACATAGAAATTGATCTTGAATGATTGAAATTGAGAATTGTTTCAAAGGAACCATTTTCGGATTCTGCAGAATTCTGCAGAATCCAGTGAGCAGTCAGCGATGTTTGCTGCATAACTCGAGCTACCGATATCGGAATGACCTGATTATAGAGCCATTTGAAAGCTAAGACATAAGGCTTTATGTAGTAAAAATTTCAGAATTTTGGAGCAAGCCAATCAATACCAATTTCTGTTTGAATCCACGGCAGATTCTGAAGAAAAAGGCATTCTGGCAGTCAGTAAACCATATTGCATAATTTCTTGGTCCAATGTCGTATGGACATGAAACTGGTGCCATTTGAAAGCTAAGACATGAGGCTTCATGTGGTAAAAATTTCAGAATTTTCCCACATGTAGTTTGTTCCCAGTTTCAATTTAAAGTTAGGTCAGAAATGGGTACAACAGAGAATGCTCTGTTTTGGCCTCTGCAAAATGTTGCGTAACTTTGGCTACACTTAACCAAATGAAGCAAGGTTTATGGCATTGGAAAGATATGAGAAAGAGCTATGTACTCATAAAAGTTCAGAATTATAGAGGTTATGATGCATGTTTGGTGCAAAATCTTGAAAAACATCCTTTTTAGGGTGCCTAGAGAAGATTTCATCAGAATTTCTATTTTGATGTTTTGAAGTTCCTAATTGCTAGGATACTTTGTTTATGCCTAGTAGAGTATGTTGAAACTCTAATAGGAGTAATTTAAGAAGTGATGATGTATTAGGTCAAGTTGACTTGAAATGCTAATTATGAGAGGTAATTATACATGGCTATAAATGCATGAGATGTTGTGAAACCTATTGAGGTTTGTAATGCTAATTATGAGAAGTGAATTAGATATGATGATATACTTAACGGTATGATTTTGCCTTTTTGAAAGGTGTAAGCCCCGTGAAAGTGGGTGTTCTATATCAGGTAAGGCACATGGTAACCTTCCTAATATAGTGAAATTCTTAAGGATGGACTTCCTTGTTCATTATCGATAACCTTGTAGTTGATGAGACTTCACTACTCGGGGGGATGAGATGTCCTCTGGAATAATGATGTATCTTGGATGAGACTTCAAAAGTACTTGTTCAAGGTTGTGGATGAAACTATGGACTTCCATTACTTTGTTCAAGTTTCATGCATTCATGACATTGCCATGGGATTGGAGTCCTGGATGTGGTATCATGCATTATTCACCTTCATACTTAGGAAATTGCATAGACATAATCATTAGTCATAATTAAGCATAACATGGCAATTGTATGGGCGGTTGCTATCATGACATTTTCATGCATTGCAATTATATGGGCGATTGCGTGTTGTTGAAATGAGGAGTTGTTGCTTCCATGATTGAAGTGTCAACTTGATAATTGTGATATTATCGATTGTACATATATGTATATATCTTTGGTATTAGAATACTTCTCGAGATATGTTTTCTCACCCCGATTGTATTGCCATGTAAATCCAGGTGCGAGCTCTTCGAAAGGGAAGAAGAAGATGTATGAAGACTATCATAGTATAGATGCTGTTTTGAGCTGAGTTTATATATGTTTTATATTTGCTTAGTTGTTTAAGTTATGTATAGGGCACAATGGCATCGTTTGATCCATGTAGCCGACCCCACCTAGTGGGAAAAGGCTTGGTTGTTGTTGTTGTTGTTGTTTAAGTTATGTATAACAGTATGCCTTGAGGCTGTAATGTATATATATAACTTTTGCTATCGTGGCTTTCCATATTTATTCTTTATGTATGAACGATATGGGTTAGATGTTGGTAAATGTTAGTAGTAGCAGGCCAGTATTGAGTTATTCATTTATATGACGATATATTTGGGTAGCAAATATTGGGCTGTTACATTTTGGTATCAGAGTAGTTCATCCTGTTGAGCCGGGGTATGGACTGACTATGCTTAAGCATGTAGAAGTTTTTCTGGATGTTGTGCATTTCTTTTTCTCTTGTTTGAGATGTTGGAAAAAAAAAAAAAGATTGCATGACTTACTTTAGGTTGGATGTTGGTAGCTACTGTTACACGGTTACATGATGTTGAGACTGCACTCAATATGTAATGTTCTGTGTGGACAGAAACTATGATTCCACCTAGGCAAACTAGAAGAATAGGAATTTTTCTAGTGAGGGACTAGTGTGATGTCTGTTGGAGATCTTGAAAACCTTAGTTGTGAGAGACTAAGTGTTGATGGTGAGTGAATTTTGGGGACAAAATTCTAAAAAGGTGGGGAGAATGTAATACCCTAGAAAATCATGTTAGGCTTGTATATGGTTACAGAGGTAGCGTAATACTTACTTAACATGTCTGTGAAGTTTTGTGACTTTTTGAGCACGTTTAGGCACTTTTTCATGTAACGCTAAGTGAGAAATATAATTGTTATTTGCTCGAAAGTGGCTTAAACTCGCTTAGTTAGTGGAAATAACTATTGAGAGTTTGTTTCAAGTCATAAATGTGAAAAAGCGTACTACAGTTAAAATTTGAGAACAATAGGAGTCAGTTTGGTATTTTTAGGCATACTGGTAGTGCTTTTAATGCCGGATTGATCCCCAGCAGATATGGAAAAATAGAATAAAAGTAAAACAACAATTTAGATGAATCCTAATATTTATTCTAAAGTTGTTGGAAGCTGAAAAACTTGAATTAGCATAATTCGAGTGTCCTTAGCAGATATAAGTTTCAGTGTAGAAACTTAAGTTAATCTTTTCCCTTAATTCCCTCCATGTCCCACCCCCTATTTATAAGTTCTCTCTCGGCAGAATGAAGAAAAATAGAGAAGGAAAGAAAAGAAAAAGAAAGGAGAAGAGAGAAAGGGGAAAACGAAGGGGGGAAGAAGAAGGACCCAAGCAAGAAGATCCAAAATCAAGCTCAAGGCTTCAAGATCAAGAGTCTTCAAGAGGTAGGGGATTTCTATTCATCTATTCCTTTGATTCATCTTGAATGAACATAGGTTTTGTGAATGGAAATAGGGGTTTGAGTAGTCAAATCCATGTTTTTGGATTGGTTCTTGATTTCAAGGACTAAGTTAGTATGTTTTTAGTTTATTGAGAATAAAATAGATGGATTTATCCATAGATTGGAGCTAGTTGGTTCTTGAGTTTGAACCTAGGTCATGAACAACTAAGAGAGTGATTTTTGGGTTTGATTCAAATCAAGAGGTTTAAGTTAGTGATTAATGATTCCTAAGTGTTAATGAACTAGTTAGGAACTTAAAATCACATAGAAATTGATCTTGAATGATTGAAATTGAGAATTGTTTCAAAGGAACCATTTTCGGATTCTGCAGAATTCTGCAGAATCCAGTGAGCAGTCAACGATGTTTGCTGCATAACTCGAGCTACCGATATCGAAATGACCTGATTATAGAGCCATTTGAAAGCTAAGACATAAGGCTTCATGTAGTAAAAATTTTAGAATTTTGGAGCAAGCCAATCAATACCAGTTTCTGTTTGAATCCACGGCAGATTCTGAAGAAAAAGGCATTCTGGCAGTCAGTAAACCAGATTGCATAATTTCTTGGTCCGATGTCGTATGGACATGAAACTGGTGTCATTTGAAAGCTAAGACATGAGGCTTCATGTGGTAAAAATTTCAGAATTTTCCCACATGTAGTTTGTTCCCAGTTTCAATTTAAAGTTAGGTCAGAAATGGGTACAACAGAGAATGCTCTGTTTTGGCCTCTGCAAAATGTTGCGTAACTTTGGCTACACTTAACCAAATGAAGCAAGGTTTATGGCATTGGAAAGATATGAGAAAGAGCTATGTACTCATAAAATTTCAGAATTTTAGAGGTTATGATGCATGTTTGGTGCAAAATCTTGAAAAACATCCTTTTTAGGGTGCCTAGAGAAGATTTCATCGAATTTCTATTTTGATGTTTTGAAGTTCCTAATTGCTAGGATACTTTGTTTATGCCTAGTAGAGTATGTTGAAACTCTAATAGAAGTAATTTAAGAAGTGAGGATGTATTAGGTCAAGTTGACTTGAAATGCTAATTATGAGAGGTAATTATACATGGCTATAAATGCATGAGATGTTGTGAAACCTATTGAGGTTTGTAATGCTAATTATGAGAAGTGAATTAGATATGATGATATACTTAACGGTATGATTTTGCCTTTTTGAAAGGTGTAAGCCCGTGAAAGTGGGTGTTCTATATCAGGTAAGGCACATGGTAACCTTCCTAATATAGTGAAATTCTTAAGGATGGACTTCCTTGTTCATTATCGATAACCTTGTAGTTGATGAGACTTCACTACTCGGGGGGATGAGATGTCCTCCTGGAATAATGATGTATCTTTGGATGAGACTTCCAAGTACTTGTTCAAGGTTGTGGATGAAACTATGGACTTCCATTACTTTGTTCAAGTTTCATGCATTCATGACATTGCCATGGGATTGGAGTCCTGGATGTGGTATCATGCATTATTCACCTTCATACTTAGGAAATTGCATAGACATAATCATTAGTCATAATTAAGCATAACATGGCAATTGTATGGGCGGTTGCTATCATGACATTTTCATGCATTGCAATTGTATGGGCGATTGCGTGTTGTTGAAATGAGGAGTTGTTGCTTCCATGATTGAAGTGTCAACTTGATAATTGTGATATTATCGATTGTACATATATGTATATATTTGGTATTGGAATACTTCATCGAGATATGTTTTCTCACCCCGATTGTATTGCCATGTAAATCCAGGTGCGAGCTCTTCGAAAGGGAAGAAGAAGATGTATGAAGACTAGCATAGTATAGATGCTGTTTTGAGCTGAGCTTATATATGTTTTATATTTGCTTAGTTGTTTAAGTTATGTATAGGGCACAATGGCGTCGTTTGATCCATGTAGCCGACCCCACCTAGTGGGAAAAGGCTTGGTTGTTGTTGTTGTTGTTGTTTAAGTTATGTATAACAGTATGTCTTGAGGCTGTAATGTATATATATAACTTTTGCTATCGTGGCTTTCCATATTTATTCTTTATGTATGAACGATATGGGTTAGATGTTGGTAAATGTTAGTAGTAGCAGGCCAGTATTGAGTTATTCATTTATATGACGATATATTTGGGTAGCAAATATTGGGTCGTTACATTTTGGTATCTATTCATCTGTTGAGTAGGGGTATGGGTGACTATGCTTAAGCATGTAGAAGTTTTTCTGGATGTTGTGCATTTCTTTTTCTCTTGTTTGAGATGTTGGAAAAAAAAAAAAAGATTGCGTGACTTACTTTAGGTTGGATGTTGGTAGCTACTGTTACACGGTTACATGATGTTGAGACTGCAGCTCAATATGTAATGTTCTGTGTGGACAGGAAACTATGATTCCACCTAGGCAAACTAGAAGAATAGGAATTTTTCTAGTGAGGGACTAGTGTGATGTCTGTTGGAGATCTTGAAAACCTTAGTTGTGAGAGACTAAGTGTTGATGGTGAGTGAATTTTGGGGACAAAATTCTAAAAAGGTGGGGAGAATGTAATACCCTAGAAAATCATGTTAGGCTTGTATATGGTTACAGAGGTAGCGTAATACTTACTTAACATGTCTGTGAAGTTTTGTGACTTTCTGAGCACGTTTAGGCACTTTCTTCGTAACGCTAAGTGAGAAATATAAATTGTTATTTGCTCGAAAGTGGCTTAAACTGCTTAGTTAGTGGAAATAACTATTGAGAGTTTGTTTCCAAGTCATAAATGTGAAAACTGTACTACAGTTAAAATTTGAGAACAATAGGAGTCAGTTTGGTATTTTTAGGCATACTGGTAGTGCTTTTAATGCCGGATTGATCCCCAGCAGATATGGAAAAATAGAATAAAAGTAAAACAACAATTTAGATGAATCCTAATATTTATTCTAAAGTTGTTGGAAGCTGAAAAACTTGAATTAGCATAATTCGAGTGTCCTTAGCAGATATAAGTTTCAGTGTAGAAACTTAAGTTAATCTTTTCCCTTAATTCCCTCCATGTCCCACCCCCTATTTATAAGTTCTCTCTCGGCAGAATGAAGAAAAATAGAGAAGGAAAGAAAAGAAAAAGAAAGGAGAAGAGAGAAAGGGGAAAACGAAGGGGGAAGAAGAAGGACCCAAGCAAGAAGATCCAAAATCAAGCTCAAGGCTTCAAGATCAAGAGTCTTCAAGAGGTAGGGGATTTCTATTCATCTATTCCTTTGATTCATCTTGAATGAACATAGGTTTTGTGAATGGAAATAGGGGTTTGAGTAGTCAAATCCATGTTTTTGGATTGGTTCTTGATTTCAAGGACTAAGTTAGTATGTTTTTAGTTTATTGAGAATAAAATAGATGGATTTATCCATAGATTGGAGCTAGTTGGTTCTTGAGTTTGAACCTAGGTCATGAACAACTAAGAGAGTGATTTTTGGGTTTGATTCAAATCAAGAGGTTTAAGTTAGTGATTAATGGTTCCTAAGTGTTAATGAACTAGTTAGGAACTTAAAATCACATAGAAATTGATCTTGAATGATTGAAATTGAGAATTGTTTCAAAGGAACCATTTTCGGATTCTGCAGAATTCTGCAGAATCCAGTGAGCAGTCAGCGATGTTTGCTGCATAACGCGAGCTACCGATATCGGAATGACCTGATTATAGAGCCATTTGAAAGCTAAGACATAAGGCTTCATGTAGTAAAAATTTCAGAATTTTGGAGCAAGCCAATCAATACCAGTTTCTGTTTGAATCCACGGCAGATTCTGAAGAAAAAGGCATTCTGGCAGTCAGTAAACCAGATTGCATAATTTCTTGGTCCGATGTCGTATGGACATGAAACTTGTGCCATTTGAAAGCTAAGACATGAGGCTTCATGTGGTAAAAATTTCAGAATTTTCCCACATGTAGTTTGTTCCCAGTTTCAATTTAAAGTTAGGTCAGAAATGGGTACAACAGAGAATGCTCTGTTTTGGCCTCTGCAAAATGTTGCGTAACTTTGGCTAAACTTAACCAAATGAAGCAAGGTTTATGGCATTGGAAAGATATGAGAAGGAGCTATGTACTCATAAAATTTCAGAATTTTAGAGGTTATGATGCATGTTTGGTGCAAAATCTTGAAAAACATCCTTTTTAGGATGCCTAGAGAAGATTTCATCAGAATTTCTATTTTGATGTTTTGAAGTTCCTAATTGCTAGGATACTTTGTTTATGCCTAGTAGAGTATGTTGAAACTCTAATAGGAGTAATTTAAGAAGTGAGGATGTATTAGGTCAAGTTGACTTGAAATGCTAATTATGAGAGGTAATTATACATGGCTATAAATGCATGAGATGTTGTGAAACCTATTGAGGTTTGTAATGCTAATTATGAGAAGTGAATTAGATATGATGATATACTTAATGGTATGATTTTGCCTTTTTGAAAGGTGTAAGCCCCGTGAAAGTGGGTGTTCTATATCAGGTAAGGCACATGGTAACCTTCCTAATATAGTGAAATTCTTAAGGATGGACTTCCTTGTTCATTATCGATAACCTTGTAGTTGATGAGACTTCACTACTCGGGGGGGATGAGATGTCCTCTGGAATAATGATGTATGCTGGATGAGACTTCCAGTACTTGTTCAAGGTTGTGGATGAAACTATGGACTTCCATTACTTTGTTCAAGTTTCATGCATTCATGACATTGCCATGGGATTGGAGTCCTGGATGTGGTATCATGCATTATTCACCTTCATACTTAGGAAATTGCATAGACATAATCATTAGTTATAATTAAGCATAACATGGCAATTGTATGGGCGGTTGCTATCATGACATTTTTATACATTGCAATTGTATGGGCGATTGCGTGTTGTTGAAATGAGGAGTTGTTGCTTCCATGATTGAAGTGTCAAC
Source organism: Ormosia semicastrata (assembly GCA_029884595.1). NCBI lineage: Eukaryota > Viridiplantae > Streptophyta > Magnoliopsida > Fabales > Fabaceae > Ormosia > Ormosia semicastrata. The sequence goes on from JAQQTO010000047.1 coordinate 7,727,840, forward strand.
TTGATAATTGTGATATTATCGATTGTACATATATGTATATATCTTGGTATTGGAATACTTCTACTTGAGATATGTTTTCTCACCCCGATTGTATTGCCATGTAAATCCAGTGCGAGCTCTTCTTGAAAGGGAAGAAGAAGATGTATGAAGACTAGCATAGTATAGATGCTGTTTTGAGCTGAGCTTATATATGTTTTATATTTGCTTAGTTGTTTAAGTTATGTATAGGGCACAATGGCGTCGTTTGATCCATGTAGCCGACCCCACCTAGTGGGAAAAGGCTTGGTTGTTGTTGTTGTTGTTGTTTAAGTTATGTATAACAGTATGCCTTGAGGCTGTAATGTATATATATAACTTTTGCTATCGTGGCTTTCCATATTTATTCTTTATGTATGAACGATATGAGTTAGATGTTAGTAAATGTTAGTAGTAGCAGGCCAGTATTGAGTTATTCATTTATATGACGATATATTTGGGTAGCAAATATTGGGCTGTTACATTTTGGTATCAGAGCAGTTCATCCTGTTGAGCCGGGGTATGGAGTGACTATGCTTAAGCATGTAGAAGTTTTTCTGGATGTTGTGCATTTCTTTTTCTCTTGTTTGAGATGTTGGAAAAAAAAAAAGATTGCTAACATTCCTAATTTGTCAAGTTATGTTATTTGCTCTTAAATTTCCTTACATGAGTTTAACTGTTTAACCCACAATTAAGACCTATATTTGTGTGTGTGTGTATGTGTGTGTCTCTGTGTGTGTATGTGTATGTGTGTGGACATTCATAGATCATGATGCAATCAATCTTGAGTTCTTACCTCTTACTTAAAATAATTATGTGTGTCTGCATTCACTTGCAGGCCAAGATAGTACTAGACCTGGTGTTGACTAGTCAATTCCTCATAATGGTGGCAAGCCATTGATTCTGTTGTGGGAAGCCTCTAAGCCCAGGAGGTTCAAGGGCCTTGGCTGATATCCTTCTTATAATCTGATGGTATATTATTATTATCATTCTTTAGCAATAGTGATATCAAGTCTTAACTAAAGCTGTAGAAGGTTTAGACATTTTTGTATCCTTCAATACAGATTAACCTTGTTTAATTTCTATATACCTAATTGAACTCAATATCAGAGAAAAAGGTCTGATTGCTGAATATTTGTTTTATTGTCTGATTGTTGAAGTTAATTTAATTGGGTTGATGAATTTAGGGGTTGGATCAAAAGTTTCTTGTTGGTTGTTCCCATATTTTCCATATACTTTTTTTAGTAAATGTAATCATTAAGAAAAACACATTTGGTATATTTATATAAACAAATAGCCTGATTTTATCATGGTATGCTCATCCCCACCAAAGTCTGATCCAATATCCAATTATCTTAGTTTCCATTACTCTCTACCCTCCTTGCGTAGCTATTGACTTGACCGCCAGAGTGCCTTTTGCAGGTACCCACTCCCTCACTCCACCTATCCCGTAAACTTGTTTAGGATAGGATTGTGTTTATTGCCTTCAAGCCTTTCTTTGGTGTTCTTCCTATGGTTTCAAGGGAGTTTCCATTTCTAATATGCATAGTGATTGGGCATCTTTGCTGCATTCCTATGTTTTTATATTCTCTGATGTATTTGGTTTTTTCTGTATTGGAAGTTATCTTCTCCCTATAGCTGTACTTTCCACTATTCTCTCATCAAATTTTTCTATAAAAGAATGGTTTAATATTACTAGGTGTGGTTTGGAAGTTCACATTTTGAATTCTTCAGCTTCTTTTTCCCTTATCAAGTTCATAACTTATATTGACTTGATCTCTATATTTTACTTCCTTACTTTGGCTTACTTAATTATTCCAAGTTTACACGTGTAATAAATTCAATTTGACTTAAGGGATCATAATAGGATATGTGCTAGCCTTTATATTAGGTCCTATTATTTTTTTCATTTTCTTGCTCTGAAACTATTGAACTTTATTGTATAGATTTATTTCTTTATTGTACAAATTTATTTTATGATTTTCGTTATTAGGGCATATTTGATTCTTGTATTAGGACAGATTTATTTCCTATAATTTATCTCTATTTTAGGCAAGTCATTATTATCATAAGTCTATATAATGCAGATCATACATGTATAATTGTAATTGAAGCAATAACAATATTCAAAAATATTCTTTCAAGTTGGTATCAGAGCTCCCAATTTGGGAGCCTCTTGTTTCCACTGCAACCAGCCTTAATTGCTGATCGGATTAGCCTTCATTGCTGGGTTTGGCGCCAGCCTTCATCGCTAGGATTCTAGCAGCCTTCATCGTTGGGATTCTAGCAACCTTCATTGCTGCCTTCAATCAAAACCTTACTGTCATCTTCTTCACTATTGTTGTTGTCGCACCATCCCAGAACCATCGGACCAGAACTGCACCACCATCGAGAACGGTGTTGTTCTGTGACCTACGAATGATGCTCCTCCGCGACTCGTGAATAGTGCTCCTCTGCGACCTACAAATGGTGCTATTCTGCGATTGGCAAATGGTGCCTATGACATGAAAGATCTGACCAGATATGTGAATGGCCACACACCCCAGGCTTGCTACCTGATCTAGCCCTTGTTCTCTCTTGCTGCCACTATTGTTTCCATCTAAACCTAGTGATTTCTGTCTCAGCCTGTTTTTGTTATAATTTTGGTTCTTTTATGTTCGTTTGTTCTTACTATTTCTTATTTTCAATCTCAGCCTCTCACGAGGGAAAGAAAAAAAAAAAGAAAAAAATGTACAAAGAAAAGGTAAAAAAAAGTTAAACATTGAACCATGAGTGTGTCAGACGACCAAATTGGTAAGAATTTTTGTTTTCAATCCTTTAATGCTTCTAGTACTGAGAATTTATGGATTATGGACTCTAATGCAACTAACCATATGACCTTTTATTTACCAACTCTGTTATTTTATCAACCATCTTCTAGTAAGCATCATATAACCATAGCTGATGGCTCTCACACCTTAGTTGTGGGATTTGGTACTATTTAACTCCAGCCCTCTCTACGCTTATATAGTGTGCTTCATTTTCCCAAACTTTCCTATAATCATATTTCCATTCATAAGCTTATTAAAGACAATAATTATGTCGTAACCTTTTTTCATTCTCATTGTGTCTTTTAGAATCTTATCATGGGGAGGACGATTGGAGTTGCTAAAGAATAGGGAAAGTTGTACTATTTCCTTAATATGTTAGCTAATGGTGGTCCTGATCAAAAGTTACTATCTTTTTGTCATCCATCCAGTTATGAGTCTCCTTCTTCTCAAATTTACCTACTACACAAGTGTATGGGACATCCTCATTTTTCTTTGCTTAAGCATATATTTTTATCCTTATTTTTAAAAGAATCGATTGAGTCTTTTCATTGTGATGTTTGTGAGTTTGCCAAACACCATCGTATAACTTTTTCACCTAGTTCTAATAAAGTGTTGAGCCCTTTGCACTTATCCACTCTGATGCTTGGGGTCTTGCATTTATTCCTAACATTTCTGGCACTAAATGGTTTGTTTCCTTCATTGATGATTGTACTCGAGTAACTTGGCTTTTTCTAATGAAAGACTAATCAGATGTGTTTCAGTTGTTTGTTCAGTTTTACCGCATGATTCAGACCCAATTTGGAAAGTCCATTAAACGATTGTGTTTTGATAATGGTAAGGAGTATATCAACCAAAATTTCTCTACATTTATTAAAGAGCATGGTATTGTGCATGAACTCATATGTGTTCATACTCCTCAGCAAAATGGTGTTGCAGAAAGAAAAAATCATCATTCACTTGAAATCACTAGAGCTTTACTATTTCAAATGTATGTTCCTAGTTCATACTAGGGTGAAGCTATTTTAACTGCTACATATTTATTCAATCGGTTACCATCTCATGTCCTGAGGAATGTAAGTCTTGTCCAACTAATGACCTCTCACTTTTTATTTGTTCCTATTATGCAAATTCTACAGTCTCATGTCTTTGGTAGTGTTGCTTTTGTCCAAATACATCACCATAATTGCAGCAAACTAGATCCCTGTGTTGTCAATTGTATTTTTTTAGGTTATGCTCTTGACAAGAAGGGGTACAAATGCTATCACCCTTCAAGTCATCATTTTTTCGTATCCATGGATGCCACTTTTCATGAAAATGAGTCTTTCTTTACTCTCTCTCAGCTTCAAGGGGACCACACTCAGGAAGCTAAGGGTGAGTTCTTCTCTCCTGGGTCCTTCCTTCCTTTACCATCTGACTCTACACAGGAATTGGCATCTTCTTCTAGCACCACACCTGAACTAGCTAATGTCAAGGCCAAGGCTAGCACAGTAAAATTGTTGTAACTGAGGAGAAGGAAAGTCGAACTGGCCCAACAGAAACTTCATATGTCCAAACCAATGATAAGTACTAAAGATACAAGTTTTCCTATCTCTGAACTTGTTTTTGAACCTAACCCAGATAATATTATTTCTGAACCTGATAACATGTCTTTGAGTAATTTTAAACCTACCCTAGATGACTTACCCATTGCATTGAGGAAAGGGAAAAGGTATTGTCAGAATCTCAAGTACCCTATTTCTCAATTTGTCTCTTCTAAACATCTTTCCCTGCAGCACCGGAGTTTCATTTCAGCCATAGATTCGATTAAAATCCTAACATAATAAGAAGCATTGAAAGATAAGAATTGGATTCAAGCCATGAATGAGGAAATGAGTGCATTAGAAAAGAATGGAACAAAAGAGATTGTCGAGAGACTAGATGACAAAAGGATAGTAGGGTGTAGATGGATATATACTTTGAAATATCAGTCTGATAGTACACTAGATAGGTATAAAGCAAGGTTGATGGCAAAAAGAAACACTCAAACTTATGGAATTGACTATGAGGAGACATTTGCTCTAGTAGCCAAGATGAACATTATAAGAATCTTACTCTCCTTTATTACCCACTTTGGGTGAGAATTACACTAGTTTGATGTTAAAAATGCCTTTCTTCTTGGTGACTTAGAGGATGAAGTTTATATGAAAATTCCTCCTAGAAATGACTTACTAGTGGAAGGAACAAGGTGTGCAAGTTAAAGAAGGCTTTATATAGGTTGAAGTAGTCTCCTCGTGCTTGGTTTGGAAGATTCACAAAAATAATGGTGTCTCTGGGATACAGACAAAGTTAAGGTGATCATAGTATCTTTTTTTAACATTCACAAGAAGGTAAACTCACAGTCCTAGGTGTGTATGTTGATGACATCATTATATCAGAAGATGATCTAGTTGAGAAGCAACTCTTGAAGAAGAAATTAGGAGCTGTGTTTGAAATGAAAGATCTTGGAAAGCTAAAGTACTTCCTTGGAATTGAAGTTGCTTACTCAAGCAAGGTATCTTCATTTCTTAAAAGAAATACATCCTAGATCTTCTCAAAGAGGTTGGAAAGCTTAGGTGTAGGGCTATCGGTGTACCAATTTTCATAATCACAAAATAGGAAGTGATGAAGAAATCCTCAAGGTGGATAAAGCTTAATACCAAAGACTATTAGGGAAACTGATATATCTAGCACATACTAGAGTAGATCTAGCATATGCTATCAATATTGTTAGCCAATTCATGCACGATCCACGAGAGAGACATAGATAGGCTATGAATCGAATTCTACACTATCTTAAAACCACACTTAGAAGAGGGTTACTATTTAGAAAAGGGGAAACCTATTAATGGAAGTGTTCACAGATGCTGACTAAGCAGGTTTAGTTACTGACAGGAGGTCCACATCAGGTTATTGTATGTTTCTGGGTGGAAATCTAGTAACATGGAGAAGTAAGAAATAGAATGTAGTGGCTTGGTCAAGTGCAGAAGCTGAATTTCGAGCTATGGCACAAGAAGTTTGTGAGTTGTTATGGATGAAGATCATATTAGATGACCTTGAACTAAATCATAAAACGCCTATGAAACTCCTTTGTGACAACAAATCAGCCATTAGCATTACGCATAATCCGATTCAACATGACAAGACAAAACACATTGACATAGACTGGCACTTTATCAAGGAGAAATTGGATAGTGGACTCATAACCACAGTATACATTCCTTCAAGATATCAGTTAGCAAATGTATTAACTAAAGGACTACCCATAGAGCGCTTTCATGATCTTATTGGCAAGCTGGGAATGATAGATATTCATTCACCAGCTTGAGGGGGAGTGTTGGACTTTATTGTATAGATTTATTTCTTTATTGTATAGATTTATTTTATGATTTTCATTATTAAGATAGATTTGATTCTTGTATTAGGATAAATTTATTTCCTATAATTTATCTCTATTTTAGGCTAGTCATTATTGTCACAAGTCTATATAATGTAGATCATACCTGTACAATTGTAATTGAAGCAATAAAAATATTTAGAAATATTCTTTCAAATCAATTTTGTTGTTTTTAGGGGTTTGTTTTAGCAGTAAGTCATATGCACTCATTTGTTCATGCCATTTATGATATAGCAGTGGCTATCCCTAGTAGTTCACTTTCTCCTACAATGCTATGACTCTTTAAGGGGCAACCTCTAATGGTAAGCCAATCAATTGAGATTTAGAAATAATTACATCTAAAATATCCCTCCATTATTTCTCTAACCATATTATGTACACAAATGTCATTTTATATATTAGACATGGTTGTAGTGGTTTTCTAAGTGATGAAATTTTTTTTCCAACAAATGCTAAAACTGTCAATAGCTCAACCTTTTTGCTTATATTAAATTTATTGGGTTACACTATTCTCTGACTAAAGTAATTCATGGGCTACTTCACTTTCTTTATTGATTGCTGCTTCATTTTTCTTGTGTACATTTGACATAGTTTCTAATATACTTTTTAATTGTTTGATTGAATTTTTGCACGTGAATCTTCTATGTCCTAGTTTCTCATTCTCTACTTGTGCTAAGACTCTAAGAGGATTGATTAGTTTTGGTGGCCTAAAGTTGAGCAGTATGTCATCTCACTTACAATTTTTTTTCTCACCTCTATTTCGTGAATGTTTAGAATACTTGAAGAAAAGGGAGGAAAAGAAATTAGAAGAACTGAAGTATGATAACACTTCAATTTCTTTTCAGTTTCTCTGTTTTCTATTCATATTCTTAAGACTATAGTACTTTCAATTCTCAGGTTGTTTGAGTCTTTAAGATGAATATGTTGCTTTCATTGTGAATAGTATAAATATATCACGTTGAAAAATTTTAGCAACACATTCTTTTGAGCACTGCTTTCAATACTTGCTTTATTATTAGTCTAAAAGCAAGTATTGCAATCATTCCTCCCATAATAATCATTTTAAATGTATGAGATGGACTAATAATAAAACAAGTGTTGAAAGGAGTGTTTAAAAGAGGGAGAAGTCTATTATGGACCTATTATGTTTGGGTCCATGGATGCACTACCTTTTTTTCTTATCTAACAATATCTATATGCATATCTGTGTGTATATGAAAATTACCAATTGAAATTTGTAAGTTCCTTGTATGTACAATTATTCATAAAAAAAGTGATCTGGGTAAATTTATGTGCAAATCTGAGTGTTACTAGTTGAATCTAACCTTTTAATCTCAGCAATGATTGATTTGTGCTTGGTACATCCATGGACCACCATGGGGGTGGTTCATATTAAAATTCTTCTCAAAAGAGTATGTTGATAGCATTTCTCTATCATGTGTTGTTTTCATATGAGCCATATCTCAAAATAGTTGTATTATGTTATGTGGCACTTTATTCTTTTAAGCACACTTTCTGTTTTGAAAGGTCGTGTGTTAGGTTCTGTCTTATTAAGTTTTATGGTTTCTTTTTAACTTTGTATGGACCATGTGTTTGCACTAACTCTGTATAGATATGGATTATTATGTTTGTTTTATGGAATTAATTACATACGGATTAATATATTTTATAAAAATAAATTCAAAATTTAGAGACCGATTTTATATTCGAGTTCAATTCTGATTTGCATTGAGACGAATTAGAGACTAATTTTTTGGTATCTAAATTAGACTGATATTTTTGGTATCTAAATTAGTATATATATATATATATATATATATATATATATATATATATATAGTGTTTAGAGACTACATTAGCGATCAAATTAGAGATCTAATTAGGGATTGAATTTTTGGTGTCTAAAAATCGGTCGCTATTTCGATCTCTAAATATTTTTTCCAAAAAAGACCAAATTTTAACCGAAAGTAGCGATTGATTAATTAAAATAATTGTTTGTTAATTCAATCTCTAATATTAGCAACCGATTGCTAAATTTTAGCGACCTATTCAAATTGCTCTCTAACTTGGTATCGGTCGCTAAAATTTTTAGCGACTGATTTTAGGGATTTAGCAACTGAAAAATCGATCACTAAAGGACATTTTTCTAGTAGTGTTAATTACCTCGATCAAGAATGACTTCACTAGCTATAAGAGTATTAGAGCGAGGAGTTGTCATCTTCTTGCTCTAGCGACCCATCACTGACCTCTTTTTTTTTTTTTTTTTTTTTGTGTTTTTCTAATAATTTGCTCAAATTTGATAGATTTTGAGCTAAGTTGTCCATATATGCTTCTCTCAGTGGAAAATCTTGTGACTTTGTTATCCCTTTTATAGATGTTTTTATTGTCCCCTTTATGGGTGTTTTGTTTTTCAATTCTTAAGGTTTCTTTTGTCAATCCCCTTGTGGTTGGTCATATATTAATAGTTATGCAAGTATAGGAGAGTTTCAGATCTACTTTGAGAGGAGATGTAATACACTCTTCAAACTACTCTACTTTTCATGTTGGTCTTCACTGTGAAAGATGCTTAGACATCAATAGTCTTTGGGCAAAGAGCAGATCAACAGATCATTTGTTAGTTCAGAGGATAGACTTTATTTGTTTCTTTATCTTTCTAAACCTGATGTATTTTTTCTCGATTTGTAAGTGCTATTGGGATTCAATCATAATGAATTTTCTTTCTCGTAAAAAAAAAAGAATGACTTCACTAGACCATTGGAGCCAAATATTATCATTTGGCGTGCTGCCCTCAGTGACTTAAGGAGGAATTCTTTCCTTTTCCTGGAGTAAAAATTTTCTTCCTCCATACCATCACCATCATTTAATTCATAAGGATCCCATTAGTTATACAAGTCCCATCACAAATTTAATGGTATAAGATCCACCTGGAGGCTAGGTCTAGGTGTATATAAGAATTTTTTATGACTTAGGATATCAAATGGCAGTTATAGCCTAATGGGTGCTAGATAAAATTGACCGTCCTCTACCTAAGTAGGTGGTTATCAGACTGCCTGCTCATGTCAAAGGGCTTCTCATTGATTGGTAATGGTGGATCCTAGTTTGAGGCGGGGTGGGGTACCTGCAAAAGATACTTCAAGGCTCAAGTCAGTCTTAGAGCCAAAAAGGGAAAAGAGTAAAAGCAGAGAAAATGAATCAACCTGAGGTACCCCCTAAATGTGAGCTTATATAGAGAATGAGGCACTTGGGGCCTTAGGTGATGGGTCACATGTAAGCTTCTGGGCTTAGACTCAGTAGGACATATTGGTCCATTAATGGAAAAAAGGAAACCATGGGAAAAAAACCAAAGAAGAAACGAGGAAAAAAATAAATGAGGGAAGGTGGCTTCAATTAATGCATATGAAAGATAAAGCTGGTAGGAACCTCATAGAGGTGGAGGGTTTGTGATAGAGGCTATAAGAAGAATAGTTGAGAGATGAAAGTGCACTTAATTTTAATGAGGGGTAAATCTTCACAAAAGAGATTAGAGTTCCCAACTACATTATGTCATTATCATGTAATCTCATTATTATAGTAAATTTAGCCTTACTAATCTTTTAGCCTTATAGTTAATTTTTTTAGAACATAATTTATAATTTTTTAATGATAATTTAGTTTATAAAGTTTAATATGCATACAATATATTTCATTTTTTATTTTGGTGAAAAGTTATTTCTTAAAATTTTATTTACATATGTTTTCTTTTTCATGATTGTGTCTTTTAATTGCCTGCATATTAATACTTTTTATTTTTTAAAATAAGATTAATAAATGCTTTTGTGATGATGTATTAGTTTTATGAATTAAACATCATGTCAAAAAAAAGTTTTATGAATTGAATATGTGAGTTATATATTTTATTTTTGATAGGGTTGGAAACAAGCTGAGCTAAACTAACTCAACTCGATAAGGAATAGTGTAGCTTGAAACTTAGCTCGAGTTCGATATGAACCAATTTTTGTAGCTTGAGTTCAACTCGAATCAAGTTCGTGAATTGTTTAGTCCAACTATATGAATGTTTATGTCATGAAGATTTTGATAATAACAAAATAATGAGCAAGACCTAGTCAAGGGAAGTTTCAAGGTAATAGATTTAAAGGAATTAGGATCTTGAATGTAAGAAGTGATCTTTGATATCTCATTAAGCTCAAATTGGTTTTTAAAAGCCCATTATGAATTCCTTAAGTTAGTGGTTTTAACTTTTGAAAAATCTGAGCTGTTTTGCACAATATCGTGTTTTAGTACTTAGGTTGTGAAAATCTTATTTAAATCTTTGAAAATCCAAATTTTGATGTTTGGTAATCTATTACAAAAATTGGTAGTCCATTACAAGGCTTAATCTTTTAAAATATTCATTTTTGAGGTTGATTGTAATCTATTACAAAGGATCTGAGCTGATTGTAATCCATTACAAGGATGTCAGAATGCTTATATTTAATTACCATGACCCTGTAATGAATTATAAGACTTGGAAATGACTTGTAATCCATTACAACGTGGTGTAATCGATTACCATGTTCTTTGTTAAGTCCGTAAACATGTTTTTGACTTGTGTAATTGATTACCACTTCGATGTAATCGATTACAAAGATTCTGAAACACCATAATGACTAGCTTTTAAAGCATTTAATGCTCCACCAAACTCTACTTAACAACTCTATTTTCATTGATGGGCTATAAATACAAAGCTTGAGACACTTAATGCTAACTTTTGAGCACCCAACAACTTATTACAAAGCATTAAATCGAGTTTTAATCCTTTCTACCTACCTTGCTCCATTTTTAAGCTTACTTAAGATATCTTTGAAAGTTTCTTAGTGTTTCAACTTGTATTATCAGCTCTTTGAGAGAGTGTGGTCTTTTTAATCTCTATTGTAAATACTTATGAGGGTAGAGGATCCCTCTAGGAGACAAAGGCTTCTATACATAAGGGTGGATGATCCTATAGATATAAGAAGGGCTAAAAAATTGTAAGGGTTTCTCAAACACCAATTGAAGGTTGGAGAATAGTGAAAACTCTTGGTTGGATAATCCTAGGGACTGGACGTATATTACAAGGAGAACCAGTATAAACATTGTTTGCACTTTCTTCTACCCTTAACTCTTTACGTTCAAGCTTATTTATTCGTTATTTCATACTTCTTGCTTCATCCTTTACTTATTCACTTTTTCTTTGAAAACTTATGTGAGACTTCTTCTTGTCACCAATCCAATCACCTGATAAGAAAATAGCTTCAACAAAAATCAAAAGGGCCTTGTTTTTTAAAAGTTTTGAAAAACTCAATTAACTTTCCTCTTAAGTTTTGAAGCCACTTGGTAACAAGTGGTATCAGAGCTTAAATATTATTTAAAGAACTTAACAGCTTTAAGAGGAGTGATGACTTCTTTTCAAAGCATTTTAACTAAAGGTGCCTCAATCAATAGGCCCTTAGCTTTTAATGGCACTGAATACACCTATTAGAAGAAAATAATGAAAATTTTTATTGAAGTTATTAATCTAGATATTTGGGATGTTGTTGAAAATGGTCTCTTTATTCCTACCAAGATGGTTGAAGGTAGAGAAGTCACAAAGTCAAAGGCTGAATGAACTAATGATGACAAAAAGAAAGTTCAATACAATGCTAGAGCTAAGAACACCACCACTAGTACTCTAGGGTATGATGAGTACTTCCGAATATCTAATTGTAAAACTGCACAAGAAATGTGGGATGCTCTTCAAGTTACCCATGAGGAAACTAATGAGATGAAGAAAGCAAGAATTAACACTTTCACACATGAATATGAGTTGTTTAGAATGAATCAAGGAGAAAACATATACTATATGCAAAAGAAGATTATTCATATTGTCAATCATCTTGCCTCATTAGAAAAAAAAATTTCCCGATGAAGATTTGATTAACAAAGTATTGAGATGAGTAGAAAATGGCAGTCCAAGGTGATCCTTATAGCTGAATCGAGAAATCTTGCCACCATGACTTTTCCAACACTCTTTGGGAAGCTTAAAAAACATGAGATGGAATTATCAAGGCTTCACCAAAATGAAGATGTGGATAGGAAGAAGAAAGTGCTAACTCTCAAGGCCTCCTCATCCTACAACAACGAAGAGAAAATGATGATGAAGATGAACTAGAGGACTTGGAGATGAATGAAGAGACACTCTACCTTCTTGTTTAAAAATTTAGTAAATCTTTAAAGAAGAAGGGAAATGGAAGAAGACCACCCTTCCCTCCTAATAAGAACTATATGAAGGGTGAAAGCTCACCTCCAAACCCTCCCACTAGCTTTGAATATGGAAAACCATGGCATATGAAGGGAGAGAAGTTTGAAAAAAGGCTAAGCAAGGAAAAAGTAGAAAGAAGAGTGTATATTGCATGAGAAGATAATGACATGGACTCTTCAAATGAATTAGACAATGAAGTGGCCAACCTTTATCTCATGGCCAAAGATGATTTGAAGGTAGAATCTCAAACTTATGAATCTCAACCTTCTTATCAAGAATTATATATGGCTTTGAGGAATTGCATAAAGAATCCATGAGACTTGCAAAAATGATTTCATCTTCAAAGAAAATAATTTCCTCTCTTGAAAATCAAATTTCTTCTTCAAACAAATAAATTAAGGAGTTTAAATTAGAAAATGAGACTCTTGGATTTATTGATACAAATTTCTTATGTTCTACTTACTCTTCTCAAAAGGATGCTCCTTCTTCATTTTCTTCATGTCATTCATGTTTATCTTTGGAAAAAAAAAGCTGAAGATCTGAAAAATACTCTTGTTAAGTTTACCTTGGGAAGGGATAACTTGAATATCTTGCTTGAGAAACAAAGATGTATGTTTGATAAAGGTGGATTGGGTTACAATCCCAAGAAGCAACAAAAGTTTTATAAGAACTTCTTTGTTTCCTTAAGTGTGTCAAGTAGAGTCCTTTTGTTATATGTTTTCATTGTGGAAAAAAAGATCATAGTGTATCAACATGTAGCATTAGGGGAAATACATATGTTGGTCAAAAGAAAATATGTGATCCAAAGGACTCTTTGCCCAAAACTAACACACAATGACCAAAAAAGGTTTGGGTACCTAAAACCAAAACTTGAACATGCTTTGTAGATGTGATTGAAGGCTAATAACTCAAATTGGTACATTGATAATGACTGCTCCAAATACATGACCAATGATGGATCTAAGTTTTCTTTCCTTGTTCCCAAGAAGCATGGACAAGTCACATATGGAGACAATAATAAAGGAAGAATCCTTGGAGGTGGAAAAGTTGGTAAAACCCTTTTCTATCTTAATTGATAATGTTTTGTATGTAGAAGGACTACGACATAACTTACTTAACATAAGTCAATTATGTAACAAGAAAAATAGAGTGATCTTTGACTTTAATTGCGACATAATTAAAGGTAAGGATGACAAGAAAGTTAAGCTTCTTGGTCATAAAGTGGATAATATCTATATGATTAGCCTAGATGATATGACCTCTCAAGATGCTAGATGTCTTATGAGTAAGGAAAGTGAATCATAGCTTTGGCATAGAAAATTTGTTCACATTCATATAGATCATCTAAAAAAATTAGTTTCAAAAGATCTATAATTGGACTACCTAAGCTCAATTTTGAAAAAAATAAACTTTGTGATGCATGTCAAAAGGGAAAACAAGTAAAGGTCTCTTTTAAAGCTAAAAATGTTGTTTCTACCTCTAGACCTTTACAACTTTTACACGTGAATCTTTTCGGACCCTCAAGAACTATAAGTTTTGGTGAGAATTACTATGCATTTGTGATTGTGGATGATTATTCTAGATACACATGGATACTATTCCTCTCTCACAAAAACGATGCTTTCAATGCTTTTAAAAAAATTGCCAAAGTTATTGAAAATAAGAAAAATTGTATCATTGCATCTATTAGAAGTGATTATGGTAGAGAATTTGAAAATCAAGAGTTTGAAATGTTTTGAAATAAAAATGGTATTGAGCATAATTTCTCAGCCCCTAGAACTCCATAACAAAATGGAATAGTTAAAAGGAAAAATAGATTTTTAGAAGAGATAACTAAAACTATGCTCAATGAAACAAACATTCCTAAGTATTTTCGGGTAAATGAAGTAAGTACCGCTTGTTATGTAATGAATAGGGCTCTAATAAAGCCAATTTTGAAGAAAACCCCTTATGATTTACACAAAAAAAGGAACCAAATAGACTAAACCCTTATTTTAGTCCCTAAAATTATAAGCATCGATCATATTAGTCCCTGACTTTAGGAATCGATCATATTAGTCCCTGAAACTATAATTCGTTAGTCAAATTAGTCCTTATGTGAGGACTAATATGACTGGTGCTAAGAACTAATTTGACTGACAAATTATAGTTTCAAGGACTAATATGACTAATTCCTAAAGTCAGGGATTAATATGACATGTGCTTACAATTTCAGGGACTAAAATGAAGGTTTACTCAAACCAAATATTTCTCATCTTCATTTCTTTTTATGCAAATGCTTTGTTTTAAACAATGGAAAAGATAACTTGGGCAAATTTGATGTAAAATCTGATGAAGGTATATTTCTTAACTATTCTCTTAGTAGTAAAGATTTTAGAGTTTATAATAAAAGAACTATGATCATAGAAGAATCCATACATGATCTTCCAAAAGAGTGGAAAACTTCAAGATATCATCATTTTGACAAAGTTATTGGTGATGTATCTAAAGGGGTAACAACTCAAAACTCACTTAGAGGTGCATGTAATTACATGGCCTTTGTTTCTCAAGTTGAACCTAAAGACATAGATGAGACCATTAATCATGAACATTGGATCTTGGCTATGCAAGAAGAGTTAAATCAATTTGAAAGGAACCAAGTTTGGGAAGTTGTTCTAAGACCCAATGATCATCCTATAATTGGCACCAAATGAGTCTTTAGAAACAAACTTGATGAAATATGAATATTAATAAAGAATAAAGCTATACTTGTTGTTAAATGTTATAACTAAGAAGAATTGAATTGATTTTGAAGAAAAATATACTCTCGTTACTAGATTAGAGGTCATTAAAATGTTTCTTACCTTATCATGCATCATGGATTTCAAACTTTATCAAATAGATGTAAAAAATGTCTTTTTAAATGGTTTTATATAAGAAGTGTATATTGATTAAACCCTTTGGTTTTGAAAACTTTGAACTGCCCAACCATGTTTTTAAGTTAAAGAAAGTTTTATATAGTTTGAAACAAACTCCTAGAGTTTGGTATGAAAGGTTAAATAAGTTTCTTTTGAAAAAAGGGCTTTTCTAGAGGCAAGGTTGTTAAAAACAAAAGGCAAAACATTCTTCTTGTGAAAATCTATGTTGATGATATTATATTTGGTGCTACTAATGAGTCTTTGTATAAGGAGTCTGTTGATCTAATGCAAAGTGAATTTGAGATGTCTCTGATGGGTAAACTCAACTTTTTCCTTAGCCTACGAATCAAGAAAATGAAAATTGGAACATTTATCTATCAATAGAAGTATTGCAAAGAGTTTCTCAAGATATTTGGAATAGAGAATGCCAAAGAAATAGTCACACCAATGAGCAACTCTTGCTACTTGGATAAGGATGAATGAGGTAAACCTTTAGAAATAACTAAGTATAGAGGTATGATTGACTCTTTCATTTACCTTACAACAAGAAGGCCTGATATATTGTTTAGTATTTGTATGTATACAAGATACCACGTATGGCCTAAAGAATCTAACCTAAGTGCTATAAAGCGAATAATGAAATATCTAGTTAGCACAACATAAATGGGCTTGTGGTACCCAAGAGTGCCTTATGTAGTTTGGTTGATTATTCCGATTTCGATTTTGCTGGATACAAAGTGGATAGGAAGAATACTAGTGGGATATGCCACTTGCTTGCAAGCTCTTTAGTTTCTTGATATAGTAAGAAACAAAATAGTGTGACAATGTTTACGGTTGAAGCTGAGTATATTGTAGCCAAAAGTTATTATACTCAAATCCTTTGGATGAAATAATAATTTCTAGATTATGGACTCCATCTTAATCACATCTCTATAAGATATGATAATACTAGTGCAATCAACCTAATTAGGAACTCAATCTTGCACTCTAGGACTAAACATATTGAAATAAGATACCACTTCATAAGAAATCATGTTCAAAAAGGAGATTGTGTGCTTGAGTTTGTGGAAACATCTAAGCAACTGACTGATATATTAACTAAACCTTTGCCTATCATAAGGGGTGAAGTAGGAATAGTTTATCAATCTTGCATTGAGTGATACTTGTGCTTATTGCATAATTCTCTTGTTGATTTTATCTCATGAATCTTATACTGATTTGAGCGTCAAAGGTTCCCCTAAATTTGTTTTGCAGGTGCTTTCATCATGATTAAGTCCTCTAATTTGCTCAAGGAATGTCTTGCTAAAGTTAGGTGTAGCAATCTCAATTTTTTGATATGGTACTGAATTATGAGGATGTGGTAATGGATTACAAGCATTTTGAAATAGCAAGAAATGAGTTTTTGATTTGTAATAATCAATTACATGAGGAATGTAATTGATTAATTACAAGCCCTCTGGAGGTCAACATCTTTGGTGAAATTGATTGAAGTCATCGATTACAATAGTGTAATTGATTACACAAGATCTAGAATACAAAAAAATTAGAAGACATAAGCATGGTAATCAATTACAAAGGGCTGCAATTGATTAGCATGAAACCTACTCCTTGCTCAAGCAAATGAGAAATGAAGTAATCTATTACAACCATGAGTAACTGATTACATCAGGAGCAGAAACATTGTAATCGATTACTGGCTCACTATAAACGATTACTTAAGGGGTTTTTATGCTTTGGATGCCCATTTTCCTTCATTTCAAGCCAAGTTCTTCATCCCTCTCTTCTTCCAACTGAACCCTAACCTTCTTCCACTCCAAAATTTCACTTTATTTCTCCACCAAATCACTCAATTCTACCTCCAAATCATCACAAGCACCAAATCGTCTCTTTCCCCTATTAACTCACTAATCAAAAGCACCTCTTTTCCACCCAAAATCCATCATCTCACTCTCCCTCTCCTCTCTCTCTAAAAACCACCACCCACGCCTCTATTCCCACTCAAATCTCCAAATCACCTTTCCTACCATCATCCTAATAACTCATTAACCAAAAACACCATTATTCACTCAATTCTCAAAATCTCATCATCCTATTCTCTCTTTCTCTCTCTAACCCACGACCTACACCTTACTCGTCACTCAAATTCTCACCAAATTATCTCATTCTTGTTCCAAATCAACCCCAAAAGCATCTTCCCATGGCTAAATCATCAACAGTTACCAAAAGGGAAAAAATAGGCAAGGCACCTCAAGCTTTTGCTCAAGCTACTTTGGCTACCACCCTTGTGGTTGATCTCTCATGCTTCTTTAGTTCTATTTAGCAAGCAGAAAATTTTATGGAGAAGTTTCACACCTGGAAAATTGTCCAACCAAGGTATTTGGACAATCCTTTTCTTTCTAATGAGCCTTTTCGCTTCTATGGACTATTGGAACATTTGGGTTTGATTAAGTTTCTGAGCATTAAGAAAATGGTATTTCCTGATCTAGTAAGAATATTTTATGCCAATCTTAAGTTTCGAGATGCTACTTTTTTTCTAAGGTCAAAAGAGTGAAAATTGTGATTGATTAGAGACTGTAGTCTGAAATTATTGGTTTGCACTTTGAGGGTGTCAACTTTACCGATAATGGTTCCCCATCTTAGTGGGCAGATGATTATGTGCACAAAGATACTTTGGACTCTTTTCTCCGAATTAATTCCCCCCTGGCCAACAAGTTCTTACAAGTGAGCTTACTCTTGAGAATCGCTTACTTCACTATGTTCTTGCTCGAGTGCTAATTGCTAAAGGTGGCAATTATTCTCATATTATGGGTGATGATGTGTTGGCTATTTGTGTATTGAATATTGGAAAACCCATCAATTGGGGATACTATATAATTCAATACATGCTAAAGGCTCGAAACACTACTATGGCTCTCCCCTATGCCATGTTGATCACTGACAATTCTACAACGCTTCAAGGTCCCTCTTCAAGGTGAGAAAAAGGATGATGAGTGTAACACCTTCCTTAGGGCATCACATTTCCGACTCCCGACTCATAATTTGAGAAGAAGTTTGCACAAAGTTTGAGTTATAAAAGATAGGTTTCAAAATTTATTCTTTACTGAAACGTAAATTTACTGAAAATATTAGGTAATACTGAAAATCATATTTCAACTATTTATTATGCAATATTGACACTAATTAATATCACAATTTAAAGAGAAATATAAAATTAACAGACTTATTTTTTTTAACAGTAGCAAACTCCATGACGGGTCCTACTTAATAGCACGGTACAACACTAACGAGAAACTTTAACATACTTATTCCTTTTTCTGTCCATCTTGATGCATCAGACATCTATTCCTTTGTCAACACTACACACCTTCGAGTCCTGAATGTCCACTCCTTATTGTTATCACCAATCTCAGAGTATCCATCACCGTTATGTCTAAGACAACTCGATCCTTCTATTATTTGATTTTAATTGAAAGAATGACACGAAAAAAACAAAGATAACAAAGAGGTGAGATCACCTACGCCATTACCAACATGGCGATCTGAGAGATAACACAAAAGAGCATATCATACTGGATAGATCATACCATAATCATGCTATCAAGCATTAATCAACTATCATCATCTAATCATTTATCAGTTCAATCATCATTCAAGTACTCAAAACAATTGTCATAGCCAACATTCCTCAATTAATATATCATACAGATATAAATGCTCAGATTTATGCATATACACAAAGACTCAGTTTATCAAAAACAATTCCATGGAGGTTTTCACAATTTCGAGAAGAATGCTCTAGTTAATTGTCAGCCTTAGCCCAAAGACAATCTCCCAGTCATTGAAAAGAATCGTGTTCTTGTCGGGTATCGTCAATGCGTTGCAACAGACTGCATCGCCAAATGGCACAGGGTACTTGCCAACTGTCCACTGGTCGACCGCCGCACCTCGATGCCCCCAAGATCTATCATAGACCTCACTATCAATTCTCATTCCCTCTTCAACCACAAGGGCCATAATAGCTATTAGCTATATTTTATACAATGCATGAATATATCAGTGCAAGTCTAACCCCAAAGGGCCAAATCTTTTTCAATTTCATTTGTTCAATGTAATCATATGCTTCAACGCATATTTTTTCAATGCACGTATAATGCACCAAATGCCAATCACAGGCAAAACATGTCATTTTCTCACACAACATCCATATCTTTGGTTCTACAAAAAGATTTATATCTTGTATTTTCAACAGGAAAATCATATTATCACATTTTTATAGTTATAAAACTCTTCGTCGTGTTTTCACAAAATTGCATAAAGACATTTCCATTTCGTTTTCATAATTCCAAAACGTTTCTATTACGTTTTCACAATATTGTAACTCTTCTATTGCCCCTTTAAATCACATATTAAAATTTTCAACATTTTTCTCAATCGCATAAAAATATATGTTTCTCAAATCGCGTAATGATTTTCCATCATTTTCAAAATCGTGTAACTTAAAAGTCATTCTTTTAAGTCGCATAAAACATTTTCCATCATTCTCAAAATATTTAAAACACTTTCCAAATCACATAACGATTTTCCATCATTTTCACAATCATGTAAAAATATTTTATCACTTTTAAATCACATAGTAATTTTTTAACAGTAGTTCAAATTATGTAAAATATTTAAACGTAATTCAAATCACTTAACATGTTTCAACGCATCTCCAATCGCGTAGTAATATTTTATCATATTTCAAATCGCGTAAAAATATTTTACTATATTTCTAAACACTTAGAAATATTTTATCAGTATTTCAAACCACGTACTTTAAAAATTACATTTTTTAAGATACGTAAATAATTTTTTCACCACAATTCCATTCGAGAAAATATTTCTCATTCTTCAAAAATTCCATTTCCACTTTTCTCAAAATAATATGACTTTATACTTTATTTAACACATTTTCTTTACTCAAGAAAATCTTTTTCCACATTTCTTTACTCAAGAAATCCTTTTCCAAAATATAATTCAAAAAATCACTTTTCCATTGATATAAATCAACGTTTCAAAACTTAACATTTTCTAACGTATTTCAAAACTCGAAAATAAGTTATACGTTAGTAAATTTTCAAAATACCATTATATTCTCCATTTTTCCCAAATCATTTCTCAAGTGCTAAAATACTCTGATTCCCTTTTCAAATTCCTTGTATTAAATTAATTATATTTTCACTTAAAAAATCATTTTGTTTCATCAAAATCTAGGCATTATAAGCCTTCAAAAACATGGACATGACTATTGAAAATTATCAAAACATTTTTCCTTCTAAATTGATATGGTTTTACACAAACAAAACCATTAAAATTTTATTTTCAAAACCGAAGTACCGATGGTTATAAAAATCAAACCCATTTGTTCAAATCCTTTTTCACTTTCTTTACAAATCCTTTTTCACTTTTTTTACAAATCCTTGTTTACTTTCTTTGCAAATCCTTAAAATCAATGTTTGCCTGTTTCATTCAAAACTCATATTTAGAAAAACACTTAGGATCTTTTTACACAAAATAAATCAATAAAAATTTCTCAAAGACCGTATTCTTGTTCTCTTGAAAAATAAACACTTTGTTTATTTTCCATACTCTTCAAATCATTCAATTTTATCATTCATGAAAATATAATTTTATGAACACCAAATTGGTTGGTGTCTTGGCCAAAAATTTGTTTAAGTTTAAGGACCAAAAATTAACTCCATTGTTCTTGAAAAATTTCAATAAAAACCCTAGTTTTGGAAGCTCAAAACCGTGACCTTCTCTATGACATTTGGAGCCAAAATTTCTTGTTTTATCATACTTTCATCATAATATATTCAATATATCTTCATCATGCATATCATAAGCATATCATATAAGTAAATAAAAATCATACTAAGCATGCATACATAAGTAAATCATGCAAAGCATATCAAGCATAGACATAAATAATCAAAGCACATAACACACACAAATTGTTACATGACCATGGATATGAATCCTCACATGGATTCACCGTCCATCAAATATAAAATCATCTCTCACCACGATGTTTGGTTGGTGAGATGGATCTCCCTCTTACCTCTTGAAGATCCTCAAAAACTTCTTGATTTGCTTCTTTTTCCAAGTCCTTCACCACCAAAGGCTTCTCAAATACACAACAAAATACATAGAAATTAGTATACTAAGCTTGATTAAGAGGAACCATGGATCAAAATATGGTTTAGGAGAATATAATGAAACCAATAGTGAAAATTTCACAAACTTCACCTTAGAATTCTAGATCTTGAGCTTGAAGAACAAGGATGAAGATGGATGAATTAAGCTTAGGTTTCTACTACAAGGTATCTTGGAATGATACAAGGATGTAAGGTATTAGGTTGTTTGGAATTATAGAAGAGTGAAAGGTGAATTTGTGGATCTTGGCCGTGAGGTTGGGGGAAAAAGTGAGAAGAAAATTTTGAGAGTTTTTGCTTGTTGATGCTTTAGGAAAAAGATGAAGACTTTTGAAACAAATGAACAAATCTCCTTTAGCTTTTTAAAAGTCTTGGCCGTGGAGTTACTCTAGGAAAAAGGATGAGATATTTTTGTTTTGTTTCTTTATTGATTGATAGAAAGATAATAGAAATAAGTTAAGTGTAATATTTATATTTCACAAGCATGCATGACCGTAGAATGCATAGGAGAAAAGCCACCAAGTTTGACTAGTTTCTTTATTGAATTTAGTGTGTCATAAAAATTGGAATGTCCTGGAGCAATTCTCCTTGCTCTCCTAGCCGTGGAATTCCAAGGAAAGAAAAGGTGAGATAAGAATAAACAAAAGTGATGGGTGTTGGTGGGGTATAGCCGAGAATCACAGAGAGGAAAAGAAAAAGAATTTAGTCTCCTTAGATTGTCCTAGAAAAACTACTTGGTCGTGCACTCCCAAAGAATTATTGGGTGGTCATTTTTTTTTTTACTTGCAAGCTTACCTTGCTTCCTATTGGTGGCCACTTTCTTTGACTACTGCTAATTGGTTCATGACTTGACTTTGACTTCCTCCACACTTATTTCTATCGGTTCATTTTAATTAAATAATTAATTCATCTAGTTTCTATTAAACTAGTTTAGTTAGGATTTCTAATTATATTTTAATTATTTAGTTACATTCTTATGGTCATGTCATATTTCTAGATAATTAAATATTTATCTAGCTTCTAATTATTTAGCAATTAAAATTAGTTCACTTAGTTAATTAAGCTACTAGGATAATTAAGTTAAATTATTTAATTACTTAACTAATTAACCTAGCCACTTTTGTTGACTAAATCCTAACCATTAGATGCATCTTCAAAAATGGAGGGTCAAGATTACTCCTTCTTACTTTTAATCCAAGGGTTATAATTAGTCATAGCCTTTTTAGAAGACCAAATCTCCACCATTGATTAAATCCAAATCCAATGGTCATAAATGGTCTCTGTCACTTTTCAAGACCAATTCTACACCGTTGATTAAATCGACGGTTGATATCAAAGCCTTCCTAACCAAGTTTATTCTCACACCATTGATTAAATCAATGGTGATTATCCAATGCTTCTTTATTAAGTTTATTTCTTAACCGTTGATTAAATCAATGGTTAATCTTCAAACTAAGTATTCTTATCCAAGGGTACAAATCAAGTCAAGCCCTCTTTGTTGACTACGCAGTATAATTTTTATTATTTTTATCTGCTATAACCCTACAAATAATATTTTTACTGTATTTTTATCACCTGATAAATAAATACAGTATAAAACACAGTAAAAGAAAATTATAAAAATTATTTTCAGATTCAGGTTTAGTAAGATCCCCTGTCTTCGTCTAAACAGTACAAATTTTTTTATCCGTAGAAAATTTTTTACTTTGCGGAACCCACCTGAGCCCACGTATGGCCACCTGAGCCCACATAGGACCACCTGGGCCCACATACAGTAAAAAAATCATAATCATCCACAAAAATCACAAATATTAGAAAACACACAAATATCAAATCAGATCACGTAAAATAATTAAAACCTAATGGTAAAAATTAAATTACGTAAAGTTTTTCCCGGCCCAAAAAATTTGTATTTTCCTGACATGGAGTAAATCACTCAAAATGATCAAATACGCTGATGGAATAATCAAAATAATTTTACAGCATCCAAAAATTACTAAACAGTAAAATTCTGTTAACTGTCAAAATTAATGTTTACAAAATAGAAAATTTTGGGGTGTTACAATAAGAAAGTAGCTGAAGCCATTTCTGCTCATACCATAAAGAAGCTTAAAATGAAGAAATATGATAAAGTCTAGTATTATGAGGAAATTGGTTTTGCTAGCAACATTAGTCAAGAAGGTCGAGCGGATAAAGCGAATGATGAGGAGGAACCTCTAGCAGCACAACCAGGTGCTCTTTCTCCAGATTACAAGTCTGAGATACTTCATAGGATTCAAGGCCTACAGACCTATGTTGAGGAGAGCGTGCACGAGACACAGTGTGGACTGAGATTTAGCCTTACTCCGAAGTATCTTTGAGGATGCTGAGATCAGAGGAATATAATTGATCTTGTTGTTCCTAACACTCCTGTTACTCCTACTCCTACTTTGGCTCCACTGGTTTATGATGATGCTGATGACTCTTCCCAGGCCGATGATGATGCTAATGTGAATGATGCGGATGATGATGATAGCGAGGAGACCGAGTGATGGAGATGGGACTTTTTCATGATGAGATCTTATCTTTTGTCTATCTTTGTTTATATCTTGTCTAACCCTTAGTTTAATTTATAACTTGACTATGATGATATGGTTGCTAGGTTAGTCATGGTGTGATGATTTATATTGACTTGGTTATGTGATATTGGATATTCTGCTTATCTTGATAATGAGTTGTTGAAATGATATGCCTATATTGATATTTTCATGCTTATTTCATGATTCAATTCTTTTTTATAATGCCAAAAGGAAGAGAGTATATATTGCATGAGTAATGGGGAGAATTATTAAATGTCACAAATCTTTTTGCTTAAACCTCATGCATGGTTTAAGGGGGAGTGTTGCGCCTTATCTCTAATTATATATTATATATGTCACTCTTTATCCTTGATTGTTTATCATCATAAAAAAAAGGAAAAGAATGTGAATGCTTATTTCAATAAGATAATAACAAAGCAATGAGCAAGACCTAGTCCAAGGGAGATTTAGAGGACTTAGGATCTTGAATGTGAAAAGTGATCTTTGATATCTTATTAAGCTCAAATTAGTTTTTAAAAGCCCTTTATGAATTCCTTAAGTTGTTGGTTTTAGCTTTTAAAAAATATACGTTATTTTGCACATTATCATGTTTTAGAACTTGGGTTGTGAAAATCTTGTTTAAATCTTTGAAAATCTAAGTTTTGATGTTTGGTAATATATTACAACAATTAGTAATCCATTACAAAGCTTAATCTTTTCAAAAATTCATTTTTAAGGCTGATTGTAATCCATTACAAGTTGTTGTAATCCATTTCGAAGGATTTGAGTTGATTATAATCCATTACGATCTTATGTAATCGATTACAAGGATGTCAGAATGTATGTAATCGATTATCACAATCCTATAATGGATTACAAGACCAGGAAATGACTTGTAATCCATTTCAACATGGTGCAATCAATTATCATGTTCTTGGTTAAGCCCATAAACACATTTTTGACTTGTGTAATCAATTACCACTTCGATGTAATCAATTACAAAGGTTCTAAAACACCATAATGGCTAGTTTTCGAAGCATTTAATGAGTCATCAACCCTGGCTCTATTTTCATTGATGGGCTATAAATACAAAACTTGAGACATTTAATGCTAACTTTTGAGCACTCAACAACTCATTACAAAGCATTAAATTGAGTTTTAGTCCATCTTACTTACCTTGCTCTGTTTTTAAGCTTACTTGAGATGTCATTGAGAGCTTCCTAGTGCTTCAACTTGTATTATCATCTCTTTGAGAGAGTGTAATCTTTTCAATCTTTATTGTAAACACTTGTGACTTTGTGAGGGTAAAGGATCCCTCTGGGAGACAAAGATGTTTCTACACATAAGTGTGGATGATCCTGAAAGTGTAAGAATGCCTCAAAAATTGTAAACGTTTTTCAAGTACCTATTGAAGCTTGAAAAATAGTGAAAAATCTTAGGTGAATGATCATAGGGATTGGACATATATAGATCACAAGGGTGATTGAACTAATATAAATCTTGTTTGTACCTTCTTTTGTGCTTAACTCTTTTCGTTCAAGCTATTTATTTGTTATTCCATACTTGTTGCTTCATCCTCTACTCATTCTCTTTTTCTTTGAAAACTTGTGTGAGACCTCTTGTTTTCACCAATTCCTTCACCTTATAAGAAAATAGTTTCAACAAAAATCAAAAGAGCATTGTTTTTGAAAAGTTTTAAAAACTTAATTTATCTCATTCTTGAGTTTTGAAGTCACTTGATAATAGGTTCGACAGCTCGAATTAAATGAACCAAATATCAAAATAAGACAATATGAACCAAATAAACTAAGCTAGCTTGTGAACCTTATTCATTACCTTAGTTCATAACTCAATTTTAATTTTAATAAATGTTATAAGTCTAAAAATATTTCATATATTTTTTCGATACTTTTTATTTTTAATTTATAGTTTTTAAAAACATTATATATATAGTTTTTAAAATATAATATATATTGAGCTAGTTTATGAACCAAACAAGTCAAATAGTGTTTAGCTCAAGTTTAGCTCATTTACTTAATGAATTCAAATTTGAGCTCAAGTTCAACTCATTTGGTTCATGAATCAAGTTTATCAAATTGATTAACAAATCGAGTCTCGAACGGCTAATGAACTGGTTCGGTTCATTACAAGCCCTAATTTTTGTCATTGGTAGAAAAAATAAATAAATTTATTTATATCTTTTTTTTTCATGATTGTCTGTCGTTAATTAAACGTTTTGAAATATAATTTTGTTCTACATGTTATCCTAACATAACAATGTAGAGAACAAATTAAAAAAAGGAAAAGAAAAACTAAATATAAGTTACCAAGCATTGTGAGAATGATATTATAAAGGTATCACACGTGGATACATGTATATTAACATTTTCAGTTTATAGCTGAGAAAATACAACATCGACTGAGCACTTGGAGGTGTAAGTTGCTGAACAAAGCTGGTAGAACCACTTCGGCAAGGTCAATGCCCAACTCTATTCCTGTGTACACAATGTAATGCTTGTGGATACCTAAATCTGTTTGTGATAGAATCGATGCCACTTGACGAAAATTTTCATGGGCAAAATCTGGTGAAAATCATGGCTTGCACTTAGTCCATTGGGATGAAGCGACTAAGCCAAGAAAGTATGGTGGCTTAGGCATACGTTCTGCCCGAGAAACAAACACCTCTCTCCTTGGTAAGCTAGTCTGGGATGTCATTCAGAAAACGGACAAGCGTTGGGTACGTTTGCTTACTCACAAATATTTGCTGCAAGACACTCTCCTTGTTAGGATAGTGGGTAAAATTGGTGGATGAAGGATTCTGCATAGGGTTCTGCACGACTCACCACTTAAGTGCTCCTTTTCCAACGCTTAAGCTCGCTGGGCAAGTTGGATTTTTAATTTGACATACCGGTTTTCACTGCCTAAGCGCCCAATACTAGGAGTGAGTGAAGGATTACATCTGAGCGTCTAAACCATGGTTTTAAATTGCGGTCGCGGTTGCGGTCGCTGTGATTGCGGGCACTGCGGCTACTGCGATGCGGATTGCGGTCATTGCGGCGTGAATTTTTTTTAAGTTTGCACAAAATGTAAAAAAAAAATTCTATAATTATTATAACTCTTCATTTATCGTTATTTATATTGTTTTATAAGTTTTTACTCATTTGATAAGATTTTGTACCATCTTAAAGAATAAATTAAATTGAATTCATAACCAACATAACATAATTATTGTTATAATAATTATTAATAGGCTTTTTAAAGTTTTATTAGGGCATATATAAGTATAAGAGAATAAGAAACTAAATAATATATAAACTTAAATAAGTTTCAAATAAATTTCACAAAAATATGTCATATTTTTTACATTAAGTCACCGATAAAAAAAAAATTTAACTCAAGAAGAAGAATACAATTATCTCGTAACTTTAATTACGTCACCAATTATGCAAGGAACAATGTCACTATTAAGATGCATGACTTCACGCAAAAGAAAATATGATATAAACTCATAATTAATATATTAAATATTTATAAGCATTATAAGAATTCTTTTCTTGGTAATTCATAAATAATAAACTAAATCTCACATAAAAACTTTTAAAATAATAAAGTAAATTATTAAATTTAAAATAATAAATAAATAAGTAAATAAATAAATATATTAAAAACTTAAAGACAATATAAATAAAACTTACATGATAATTATTACCACATGGTAGAATGGCGTGGAAGATCAACCTCCACTTTCATTTTGGCTATCACCTGCATGCCTCCTTGTCCAAAGACATAATCAAAAAATCCACTACTTGATTGTTGATGATCAGGATCTTGATAGTTCATTGAAGATTGATGATATGGTGGAGGTTGATTACTACCAGCATATTGATCATATGCACTGAAATAAGGATACTGATAAGATGGTGGATAATACCCCTGACTACTTTGAGATGATTCACCAAGACCAAAGTCACTAAAACTTTGTGCAATGCTCGAAGAGGAAGAATCTTCTAGTATAACATTTTGTTGCCTTCTTCCACTACTAGACTGTGATCCACCTCTTCTGCTATCACCAAATGAATGATCAGAAGGAACCATATCTGGCCTACATGTAGTCATATCAATCATTAGGCTCTTGTCACGACGATTATATGAAATTTCCTGATATGGATCATTTTGCCTATATTCATCATCCTCTTGATCATCATCATCACTTTTTTCAGCTTCTGCATCAGCACCACCATTACCACTATTATTCCTTGGAGGGCTTAAACCACCACTATTTTCATCAGAACCTGCATCATCATCATCATCAGCTTCTATATCTTCATCATCAGTATCAATTCTAGGCAACCACTCTGAATTTTGTACTCTATCTAATACAGGGCCTTCTCTTTCTTCAATCCAAGGAGATAATGGATCTTCTTCTTGAAATATGTAGTCAAGATTAATTGGATTGAAATTAGCTTCAATTTCATCTTGACTTCTTCTTTGTTCATGTCTCATTTTCAGCTTCATATTGTAATATGTGAAGACAAGTTTTGTAGCTTTTTGTACTTGAGTCTATTCCTTGTCTTTGTATGAATGTCATTTGAATGTGCTCCAATTTCTCTCACAATTTGTAGTGAAGTTGTTTGACTAAGAACTTTTATTGCCACACGTTGAAGTTCAGAGCATACGATCCAAATATCAACCACCATTGACTATTTAAATGACCAAGCATAATGAATAATTATTTGTCATATAAAAGTATAAATAAATTTTAAATAGGTTTACTTGTACCAAAAAGAGAAAAAAAATATTTTACCTGGATTCATTCTAGCCCAAGCTCTTTGAGCTTGTGGTGTGCCAAATGATTCACGTTTTTCCCTAAAAATCATCAGTTGTATAACACAATATAATATGTCAACAAGTAAATATATAATATTTAATTATAAATTTATAAGATTTAAGTATAAACATTATTTACTAACCTGATTCAAAGCTTTAATTTGATCATCCATGTTTCTTTCTAATTTGATGATGACGCTACTAGTTCCATCAAAAGTTTCTTTATAAACATCAGATCCATGTTCAACTCCATATTGAAATTGTGGGTTAAGAAAATAACCTAAAAAAAAGTTAATCAATTATTATGCATAGAGGCATGAATGTAAAATTTTATAACAAAACAAAAAATTATAAATTATATCGATTATTGATGTACTGCAGAATGAAGATCGAATGCATGAATCTCAGTATTTGGTCTATTATTTCATTATATCTTGTATGATATTGAGAATTTTCTTTGGATAGATTGTTTGGCACGATCTATGGCTTCATAAAGAAAACTCATTGTTGGCTTCACGTCACAATCGACTAGCCTCAAGACTTTTACAATAGGTTCAAATACTTTTAGTAGATCATGACCTTACTCCGAATTCACTACTCAAAACAATTTTTCTTGCTTCAAATCTTTGGTCCTTTTTTCTCTTTCCCAAACTTAGATCTTCTAAATTCTTTGAGTTGAACATGTTTCTTAAACCTTGCTTTTGCTTCATAATAACTTGAAGTTGCAAGAACTGTGTTGCAAATCGAGTTATGCCAGGACGGACAATTTCTCTACCTCCAGTATATTTCTTCATCAAATTTACTGTCCATATGTGGTTATAGATGAAAGTTGTTACTATCTTTGCATCATTCAATAGTTTCTTCACATTTTGCTTTTTCCCTATATCTTCCAAGCAAAGATCCAAACAATGAGCTGCGCATGCAGACCAATACAGATGTGGCCTCTTTTCCATCAATTTTTCCCAGTTGCTTTTAGTGCTTTTTCATTGTCTAGAACCACTTGGACTACATATTCTTCTCCAACTTCACCTACAACTTTGTCAAGCAACTGGAAGTAATAGTCTGTATTTCTAGTATCAACACCAGATGCATCAACAGATTTTAAGAAAATTGTCTCATTGCTACAGTAAATAAGAAAAATTCATAATATGTATATGGTTTATACTATCAGTCCAACCATCACACATTATTGTGACTCCTCTTTCTTTCCAAGTGCCTTTTAGTTTATTTATCCATTCTTGCATTTTTTTATATTCAACTTCCAAATATACATCTGAAACTTCATAAGGAGTTGGGCACTTAACTCCTTTTCCTACCTCAGCTGCTTCAACAATCAAAGCATGTAACCAAGGAGAATCAGCTAAATTCATAGGCAAACGCTCATAAATTAGAAACCTGCTTACTGCTGCTCCAAGTGTTTTTCTTAGTGTTTTCATCCAACCACCAGAAACTTTTGGTTGCTTCACGCTTTTACTTCTCACAAGGTTAACATCTGTAGACCTTAAAGAAGCAGAAATATCTTGTGGCCTTCTGACTTCACTAACACTTGCACGAGAACTTCCACCCTCTTCATATATATTTTCAGACCCCCTATTTGTTGTCTGAATCGTTGTCTATCTTCCCATTCATGTTGTGATATAAGGCTCTCCTGTGCAGCTAGCCTGATTTGTTCATCAATATGATATTCCACGTCTTCCTCTTCATCATTTCTTCTTAAACCTTCTTCGAATTCTTCTTTTCTTTTTTTAGAGTCAATTTTTTTTGCTTTCCCATCCATGAGGAGTTTCATCATATTCTCTCTGACAAATGTGTTGACTCTAGGACAACCTGCTACTTGCCCTTTAAAATGCGCTATGTGTTGCTTCAATCTTGTAATGTCATCCTTTATTACTTTTCCACAAAGTTTGCATGTGATGTTATTTCGATTTCCAAGTACAACTATTCCGAAATGCCATCCAATATCATTACTTGGAGCACCCTCCAATCTTCCTGTAGGAAATTCTTCTCTTGGCGGCATTTTTTAAATTTAATAATACCTATTTACAAAAATAAATTATAACAATTATCAATAATTAAATTAATTATCACTATTACTAATAACCCAATTAACAATCAATAATTAACTTTAACTTTAAAGTTAAAACTTTTAATATAGACTACTAATTATTTTCTTTTAAACAAATAATTAAGTAATTAAATTAATTATCACTATTTCTAATACTTCATCAATAATTAACTTTAATTTTAAACCTTTAATATAAGCTACTAATTAATTATAACTATTCTTAACTTAATTTTCACACACACAATTATCAAAAAAATTAATTTTCTCACCATTTTTTTAAATTAATTATCACTATTTCTAATACTTCATTAATAATTAACTTTAATTTTAAACATTTAGTATAAGCTACTAATTAATTATAACTATTCTTAACTTAATTTTCACACACACAATTATCAAAAAATTTAATTTTCTCACCATTTTTTAAAATTAATTATCACTATTTCTAATACTTCATCAATAATTAACTTTAATTTTAAACATTTAATATAAGCTACTAAATACTAATTAATTATAACTATTCTTAACTTAATTTTCACACACACAATTATCAAAAAATTAAATTTTCTCACCTTTTTTTAATTTCTCTCTTCCCAAATTTTTTCCACTATTTTCTTCAAAAAAATTTCTCCAAATTTTTCCAATTTTCCCCCATCCTCCGCCCCAAATCCTCCCAAACCCAACCCACCCAATTTCACCCCCCCCCCCCCGTAGGCTACCAACCCAACCCCTAAATCCCTAATTCATTTCACTTTCCCCAAATCCCCCATCTTCTTCTCTCTCGGTCTCCCTCCCACCACTCGTATCCATCTTCTCCTCTTTCTCTTCATCTCGCTTCCTTTCTTCCTCTCTGCCTCCCTCTTCGTCTTCCTTTCTTTCTCGTTTCTTCCTTTTTTTCCTTTCCCTCTTCGTCTCCATCTCTGCCTCCCAGTCCATCCTTCCTCTTTCTCCCAATTTTTCACTCTCACGGTCTCACCCACCGCCCCCCTATCAGCCTCCCAAATCTCACACAAACCCAACCCCAACCCCAACCCCAAGATGCATGTATACAGAGAAACTGAGAAAGTAAACAAAAGAGAGACTGGGTCTGGGAGAGATGAGCTCACCTGCGAAGTGCCGGAGCAAGATGGTGAGTCCGTGATCTAGGATCTGCAGGATGGAGACTGGAGTGGGGAAGGAGATGGTTTTCAGAGAGAATGAGAGATAGAGATAGTCAGATAGAGATAGATCTGCAAGATGGTTCTCGGCTATAAGGTGAGTGTGGAAATAGGTTTGTCCCAATGATTTAATCTGTTAAGTTTTGATGATGACAAATACAAGACAAAAAGAATGATGCTTATGCTTTATAGTTGTGCTTAATAAATGACAAATGCATCACAAAAGAATGTTGACCATGTTACATAAATGTGTTTAATGAGATATATGTAACATTCATCATATAATATATCCAATAATATTTTATATGAGTTATAAATGAATTAATATTGGATATGTCTATGAAAGTCTTATATGCATGTTAGACCAACTAGAGTTATACATTTATGAATCATGCATATGAAGATATTGAGTTATGAATTTGGACTAACTATGTTTGGTTAAGTGAGCAAGACTTGTAGGATAGTCCAAGTACCAAGAGTAAGCATTGCAACAAGAAAGCAAAAGATCACAACTATGCTCAACTCAAGGAGAATGAAAATGAAAAGATGTTCCAGGCATTTGCAAGTTTTGAAGAGAAGATTTTCTTTGGAAGCTTGGATTACATCAAGAAGTGATGGTGGTGAAAGATCTAGTCCAACATCTTCAAGCTTAGCTTATAGGACTTAGATCTTGTGTAAAGGTAAAAAGGAATCACACTAAGCTCAAACAAGTTTTAAACATATTTATAAGTGTTTCTAAAATGTTTAAATGCCCAACAAACTATTTTTGGAAAGCTAGTATTGGTGGTATTTCAAATCTATGAAAAATAGTCAAGTTTGTGTTTTGTAAAACTGACATATACTTACTATTTTGATCATAACTTTCAAAATACTTTGAGTTTTACTTTGAAACTTATCTCATTTGAAAATAGACTCAAATATCTTTCCAATGACTAGTCATTTGCTTTAATTGGATAAGAAATGAAGAAGTTATGACCTTTTAAAGTCGGTTTTGAAAACCAGAAATGGTGTAATCGATTACACAAGTCATGTAATCGATTACAACGTTGACAGAAAGTGTAATCGATTTACGAGTATGTAATCGATTACAAAGTGCCAGAAAGCTTGTAATCGATTACATGAAGCTTGTAATCGATTACAAAGTGCTCAGGAACGTTTCTAACGGCTATAAACGGCTAGTTTTCATAGAAAATCATTTCTAAACACCTCCAACGGCTCTAAAACTCATTGGGCTATAAATAAAAGTGTTTGGGCATCAAAAACAAGTTGGAGAACATTCTGAAAATTACCCTTGAACATTGAAAACGAAATTCATCATCTTTTTCTCCAAATTCTTTGTTTTGAGCTAAGTGTGTAAATCCTTTATACCCATTGAGCTTCAACTTGTATTATCCACTCTTGAGAGAGTTTTCTATCATCTATAATTTGTTCTTCAAGTTGTATATCTACTCTTCAAGAGAGTTTATATTCTTTCTATTCACCTTGAAATCATTGTAAGAGGGTGAGGTATCCCTCAAAAGAGAAAAGGGTGAGGTATCCCTTGTAGTGGGACTCAAACACAAAGGGTGAGGTATCCCAAAGGTGTTGTGAGTGCTCTTCATTGTAAAGGTCATCAAGCACCTGTGAAGCTTGAAGAATTGGAGGCTCTAGCACAAGGGTGAGGTATCCCAAGGTGTGAGGAGTGCTCTTGTATGTACAAAGGTTTTTCTAGCACCCGTAAAGTCTAGGAGATAGTGAAGAAAATCTCAAGTTAAGCTTGAGGACTGGATGTAGGCCACAAGTGGTTGGTGGCTGAACCAGGATAAATTCTTGAGTTTGATTCTCTCTTCCCTACACTCTTTAAATTCAGTATTTGGTAGAATATATTTATTTATTGCATATGTTAATGTTTTGATTGTTACAACTTGATATCTAGCTTATTCACTTAGTTTATCATATATCCCAAGTTGTATTTGAGTAATCCTCAATAGTTGTACATTTATTAGACTTATTCCGCTGCATTTATTAATTGAGTTATTCAAAATGCATAATTTGTCAAAGTTGCATTAAAACTAGTCATCACCCAATTCACCCCCCCTCTTGGGTAATGGTTGCCATGGCTAACAAGTGGTATCGAGCTTAGTGCTCGGTAAAAGCTTAACGACTTGGAGTTAAAGATCTTTATTTGTTTGGCAACCATTAAAAGCTTTTCAAAATGGAATGTTTTGAAATTAATAAACCACCATTCTTTGATGGTGTGAATTTCGTTTATTGGAAAGCTAGAATGGAAATTTATATGCAATCTATTGATATTGATTTGTGGAATATTATGCTTGATGGATTTACATGCAAATCAAAACAAACTTGGAATGACTATGATAAGAAATATTTTTCCTTGAATATTAGAGCAATACAAATATTGAGAAGTAGTTTAAATGATGATGCTTATGCTAAAATTAAGAGTTACTCTAGTGCTAAAGATATATGGAATGCTCTTGATTCTATTTATCTTGCTAATGATGATTTTGTACATAAAGTTGTATATAGAGAGCAAGAAGAGCAAAAGTCTTTAAAGGAAGACAATGTTGAAAAATGTCCTCAAGAACATGTTCAAAGCAAGAAAATGAGTTCAATGCCTCTTAGTGATGATGGTGCTCAATTTGAAGAAGAGGCAAAGCAAAAAAAAATTGAGAAGGAAGATATTCTCAAATTCTTGATGGACAACAATGAGGAAGATGGTGATTCCCTTGAAGAATCATTAGTGCAAGAAATTGTGACAACCTCCCACTTGACTCCAAAGAACCTTGAGGTAAATAATGCCTATCTTGATTATGGTCCTTCCTATGATAAGCTACAATGTGCATATGATGAATTGTATGATGGCTTGTTGAATTTAGAAAAGAAAAACTCATCTTGTTTGGAAAACATTTCCTCTATTGAAATTGAAATTGAGACTTTGAAAAATGAATATCTTTTTCTCAATGAGGAAATGCCTTTGAAATTTGAAACCTCAACTTCTTGTGAAAAGTGCATTGATTTAGAAAATCAAGTTGAGGACTTATTTTCTGAATTTGCCAAGGCTAATGATTTTAATTGCTTACATCCTATGCTTGTTAATGAGAATAAAATTAATGTTATTCCGCATGAAAATTCAAGCAAGGCTTATGGCAAAAATAGTTTAGAATGTAATAACAATCAAAGGCTCAAGTTTTTCAAAAGTGATCTTCAAAGGACCAAGCCATCATTGAATTCACTTGTTTGTAATTTTTGTGGTCATCTAGGACATATTTCTCATTTGTGCAATTATAGAAGAAATTTTTATATGAGAAATAATATGGTATGGGTTCCTAAAGACCTTAAATTCCCTAATACTAATGTTCAAGGACCCAAGATGAAGTGGGTACCAAAAAGTCCTCCTAGTGTTTCAATTATGCAGAAAACTTCTCAAAAGGATGGACAAATTGGTCAAGTAAAGAAGGAATCATCAAGGGGAATGCTTCCAAAGCCCAATGGTAGAAGTTTTGATCAAAGAAGGAAGATGACTCCAACCAAAGCTTCTCAAGTACAAAATGTGGAACTTACAAAGTTCAAAACATCAAAAGAGAAGCAATGGGTAAAGAAAAGAGTTTCCTTGATCAATAAGGCCAAGGTATCAAGAGTCTTTACCTCTCATGAACATTCACTTGTAAAATCAATGAATTTGAGGTATATTCCTTATAGGCCTTAGGTAAAGGGTAGAATCATGTGCACTTGGTAAAATTTGAATATTATGTTTAACACATGATTACATTCATTCTTGTTATACTTTTTGCTCACTATTTTGCATATTTTTTTATCATATGATATTCTATGATTATGGATGCTTTCTATGCTTTAAATTTTCTATACATTTCTACATGTGATAATATGCTAGATAAGTTCACTTCTTGTTTGAAGTAGCACGTTTGATAAAAATATTTTAGAACTTGGCATATTAGATAAAACATAACTCTTGCTAAAAATCATAACTTTTGCTGCATAAAGTTACATTTTTCTGCATAATTTGTAGTTTTTGCATAAACATGAGCTTTGGATCAAGAACTGGTCAGTTTTTATGCTTACATGATGTTTGGAATTATTTTGGAATTAATTTGAAAGCTTTGAGTTCGGACCCTTACTGTTTAAAGTGCAAAAACTGAATTCAGCAAGCTTGTAATCGATTACAAGATCTCTGTAATCGATTACAGAGGCTCTGTCAAGCGTTCCAAGCAAAGTCAGAGAGCGTGTAATCGATTACACATACTATGTAATCGATTACAACATCTCCAGAACTCGTGTAATCGATTACACCAAACATGTAATCGATTACATGGATTCAATTCGGTAATCGATTACACACATATTGTAATCGATTACAATGATTTTAAAAATGGTTTTAAGTCTTTGGAATGATCATTTTCACTTAAAATTGTCTCAGTATATCATGAATGTATGCATATTATTGGCTATGAGCTTAATAATAATTGATTGTTTAATTTGTTGTGCTCAATTTACATATTATGAAAAAAAATTGATTTTTATGAGAGCATAAAGGATTAATAATCAATGTTAACCCCTATGGATCCAAAATTAGTGGATACCAAAGAAATTTCTTTGAATTGTGTTGTAGGGTGACCATTAGTTCAAGCATGCAAATGAAGTGAAAAACAACCGTGCTACTTGAGGTTGGGAAAACTTAAAATGGTCCAAGTTCTCCAAAAGTGATGAAAAACATAAAAAGAAAGACATGGAGAACCACAACATTCTCAAGAGGCCTTGAGGCATAGAAGTTGGAGTCACCTACAAAAACTCAAAGAGTACACTTTTGGTGATATCCATCTCTTATCCTTACTTATACTTTAAATTGTATATCATGTAATATTTGGATAAGTAAAGATTTGTTTTTATGCCTTATTATGTCTTAAGTTGTGCTTTTCTAGCACTATGTTTTAAAAATATTTTTATATATGCTAACATGTTAGATATGCACACATTTTGCTTGGAATGACATGTTATGACAATATCTTTATTCTTGAGCTTGTGACCAATTCTCTTTGCTCAAATATGTAAATTCACTTGCTCATAAGTAGTTATAATCCTTTCTCTTTGATGCTTAATTTGCTTATATGCTTACTTGAGGATTGGATAGTTAAAAGTTATTTGTCTTCTTGTTTGAAATTGCTTGATATGTTCATATCTTGAAAACAAGAAGTAAATGATTCTTTTTTTGTGCCTTGAACTTGCCTTTGAACTTCAATATTCTTTTTAATGAAGTATATCTTAAAATGAATCATAAATGGTCTCAAAAGTTATAGTTTCATGATTTTTCAATTCTTTCATTACAATAAGGGACTTTTTGTTCTTGCTTGACATGTGTGCGTACTAAAATTCCTTACTTGATATTACATGCCTAACATGATCTTTGTTTGCCCCAAAATGCTTACATAAGTTTTGATGTTGATCATGTATTTCTTGACAAACTTGAATCATGCCTTAAAATGCTTAAATCATATTTTTGGATTCAAGTGCATATGACTTTCTTTTGTTCTTGTTAGAGCAAATATTACATGGTTGATAATGTAATACATGTTTTACATTATATATCAATCTAAATTATGCTTGTAAATAAGATTAAATGATATTTTATGCTAACCTATGTTTTAGAGAACTTTTAAAGTTAGCTTTGCAAGTGTCTCTATGTGCTTCAAGTATAGCCATCAAATATTAAAGTGTCAAGCATATGTGGATAAAAGAGAAGAGCTGGATGAAAAGGGACATGAGGAGACTTTCTTCAAGAGCAATGGAATAGAATACTCAATGGAAGAAAGCTCAAACTCAAAGGACCTATAAATGAAGAACATTCTAAAGGAGCATCACTTTCTATCTAACCCAATAAGTATCTCTATCC
The DNA here is from genome assembly GCA_029884595.1 of Ormosia semicastrata. Classification (NCBI taxonomy): domain Eukaryota; kingdom Viridiplantae; phylum Streptophyta; class Magnoliopsida; order Fabales; family Fabaceae; genus Ormosia; species Ormosia semicastrata. Next base: position 7,765,936 of record JAQQTO010000047.1, read on the forward strand.
CTAAACTATTGTGATATTCTATATGCTATGAATTATATGATACTTGTTGATAAATTGATCTTAAAAGATTAGATGCTTTCTTTGCATGATAAGTATGCTTAACATTGACAAAGTGCTTAGTTGGATATTATATTGCTAATTTTGTCATTGCATATAGGGTGAATGATATTAGTTCTATACATGTTTTAATCCCTATAGCATATTTCATCAAGGTAAATGTTTGAAATATATATGATTCTCTTGATCTATGGTTCTTAGTGGTATAAACTTATGAGAATCATGCTCTTGTTTTGAAAAGAATTTCTAGTTTGATTAATTTAAAAAAAAAAAACTTTTCAAGTTCCATATCCTTGAGAATCTTTTGAATTTGTCTTAAGATTTAAAAAGCATTATCCTCTCTTAATTCTCTTGAAAATTTGGAAATCATTCAATTTGTGCTATAAATGTAATACTCTCTTCATTACTTTGAAATGTTTATTAAATTTTGAGAGAGTATTTAAGAAAAGTTTCTAAATAAATATTTTGAAATGTTCTATAGAGATCAATCTTCATACTTCAAAAGATAAGCCTTGTTTAAAAAAAAATATTTTATCTTTTCAAGGCTCTTGTTTAATGTGAAAAAGAGGATATGTACTTTCAAATACTCTTTTGACTTAGATTTGATCACTCTCAAGGAATATGTGCTTTCAATATAAAACCATTCTACCTTTCTAAAATGCTTTTGGAAATGTAATGTGTTATTATAAAAGTCTTTTTGAAAGGGGGAGAAGTCTTAAAAATGGTTTTTGATTGATGGATGAAGAATTTGTATCATTGCCTTGCTTTTTGATAATGTGCTTACATGATCTTGGCATGAATACTTCCCTTTATCTATCTTGTACTTCAATAAGGGGGCGCTTATCTTACTTCTCTTACATATCTTTCTTTCATATCCTTGTTGACTAAGAACATATGCATAACTATGTTAAATCATTATATTTGATATTTTGATAATATGCATATTTTGAGGGGGAGCCTAGCTCTTAGATTATGCTTATATCTCTTGGCTTACATCCTTACTTGACATGAAGTGTTTTATTGTTAATACTATCAATATGTCAACAAAGATCATCATTCATTCTCTTTTCCTATATCAATGAAAGAAGGTAAACATTCTTAAACTTCATACCTTTTGATTCTTTCATTGAGAAATGCTTGATATGTAATAAGTTGTATGATCTTTTATTTGAAAACCTTAATTCCATGATCTTACATGAATATTTTGTATCTCCTATCAAGTGATATCAAGTGGTACTTATTTATGATGTGGTATGCAGGATATTATATGTTAGACATAATTTCTTAAGCTTATTGCTATCATATGCTAAATGTTGAAGTACCAAAATATGACAAGTATTGCATGAATCATCTTTTATATCTTGAAAGCATACTTATTTCATCTCTCCTTTCTTGAATTAGGTATATAAGAATAACTTGAAGAAGTTTATGGTTTTGATGATCCTACTCTTTTTGACAACATGGTTCTTATCTTTAGGGGGAGAGAAAAATATTATCTTTCCTTCCTAAGCCTTTTTGTTGATGTCAAATAGGGGGAGAGAAAATTGGAAAGAAAAATATGTGCTTGTGCTTAATTGTTTGATATGCTTACATGAATATTTAATCTATATATTGCTAAACATATTTTTTCTTTGGTGATTTGTCATCATCAAAAAGGGAGAGATTATGAAAATAGGTTTGTCCCAATGATTTAATCTGTTAAGTTTTGATGATGACAAATACAAGACAAAAAGAATGATACTTATGCTTTATAGTTGTGCTTAATAAATGACAAATGCATCACAAAAGAATGTTGACCATGTTACATAAATGTGTTTAATGAGATATATGTAACATTCATCATATAATATATCCAATAATATTTTATATGAGTTATAAATGAATTAATATTGGATATGTCTATGAAAGTCTTATATGCATGTTAGACCAACTAGAGTTATACATTTATGAATCATGCATATGAAGATATTGAGTTATGAATTTGGACTAACTATGTTTGGTTAAGTGAGCAGTACCTTGTAGGATAGTCCAAGTACCAAGAGTAAGCATTGCAACAAGAAAGCAAAAGATCACAACTATGCTCAACTTAAGGAGAATGAAAATGAAAAGATGTTCCAGGCATTTGCAAGTTTTGAAGAGAAGATTTTCTTTGGAAGCTTGGATTACATCAAGAAGTGATGGTGGTGAAAGATCTAGTCCAACATCTTCAAGCTTAGCTTATAGGACTTAGATCTTGTGTAAAGGTAAAAAGGAATCACACTAAGCTCAAACAAGTTTTAAACATATTTATAAGTGTTTCTAAAATGTTTAAATGCCCAACAAACTATTTTTGGAAAGCTAGTATTGGTGGTATTTCAAATCTATGAAAAATAGTCAAGTTTGTGTTTTGTAAAACTGACATATACTTACTATTTTGATCATAACTTTCAAAATACTTTGAGTTTTACTTTGAAACTTATCTCATTTGAAAATAGACTCAAATATCTTTCCAATGACTAGTCATTTGCTTTAATTGGATAAGAAATGAAGAAGTTATGACCTTTTAAAGTCGGTTTTGAAAACCAGAAATGGTGTAATCGATTACACAAGTCATGTAATCGATTACAACGTTGATTAAGCCGTGTAATCGATTACAGTAGTATGTAATCGATTACAAAGTGCTCAGAAAGCTTTGTAATCGATTACATGAAGCTTGTAATCGATTACAAAGTGCTCAGAACGTTTCTAACGGCTATAAACGGCTAGTTTTCATAGAAAATCATTTCTAAACACCTCCAACGGACTCTAAAACTCATTGGGCTATAAATAAAAGTGTTTGGGCATCAAAAACAAGTTGGAGAACATTCTGAAAATTACCCTTGAACATTGAAAACGAAATTCATCATCTTTTTCTCCAAATTCTTTGTTTTGAGCTAAGTGTGTAAATCCTTTATACCTATTGAGCTTCAACTTGTATTATCCACTCTTGAGAGAGTTTTCTATCATCTATAATTTGTTCTTCAAGTTGTATATCTACTCTTCAAGAGAGTTTATATTCTTTCTATTCACCTTGAAATCATTGTAAGAGGGTGAGGTATCCCTCAAAAGAGAAAAGGGTGAGGTATCCCTTGTAGTGGGACTCAAACACAAAGGGTGAGGTATCCCAAAGGTGTTGTGAGTGCTCTTCATTGTAAAGGTCATCAAGCACCTGTGAAGCTTGAAGAATTGGAGGCTCTAGCACAAGGGTGAGGTATCCCAAGGTGTGAGGAGTGCTCTTGTATGTACAAAGGTTTTTCTAGCACCCGTAAAGTCTAGGAGATAGTGAAGAAAATCTCAAGTTAAGCTTGAGGACTGGATGTAGACCACAAGTGGTTGGTGGCTAAACCAGGATAAATTCTTGAGTTTGATTCTCTCTTCCCTACACTCTTTAAATTCAATATTTGGTAGAATATATTTATTTATTGCATATGTTGATGTTTTGATTGTTACAACTTGATATCTAGCTTATTCACTTAGTTTATCATATATCCCAAGTTGTATTTGAGTAATCCTCAATAGTTGTACATTTATTAGACTTATTCTGCTGCATTTATTAATTGAGTTATTCAAAATGCATAATTTGTCAAAGTTGCATTAAAACTAGTCATCACCCAATTCACCCCCCCTCTTGGGTAATGGTTGCCATGGCTAACAGTGAGTCCGTGATATTTTGTTTGATTTTTTCTCATTTTTACTGTTGATGAAATTATTGGGCTGATGGCTGGCGGAATCTTCTTCTTTTTCTTTCTCGTGTTCTGATTTCTGAGTCAGAGCCTCTGACATTGTCAATTTGGAAGAAAAAATGGAACGGAGCACCGTTGCGGCCATAACGCCGTTCTGTTGCGGCCGCAACACCGTTCCGTTGTGACCATTTTCTGCGATTTTAGTTCACACCGCAATTGCGGCCTGATGCCGTTGCGGCACGGGCCGCAACGGCAATATTGAGGCCACATCAAGTCATGCGGACCGCAATTTAGAACCCTGGTCTAAACACTCAAAATCCACCGCTTTAGCGCCCAATGACTGAAACAGAAACGTGAGTTTCTGCCAAGTGCGCGCTTAAGTGGTCAAAACTCACTGCTTAAGTGGCCAATGATAGAAACAAAAACTTGAGCTTCGACCAAGCGCATGGTTAATTGGTCAATAGTTGCCGCTTAAGCGCTCATCAAACAGGTGTGTCCGTTGATCTGATAGTTGAAATGACTATTTGCTAACGGTCATATTCATTTAAGAATTCTGTTATAAATAGAGTAGCAAATCAATGAGATGTATGCTTTTGAGCATCAAAATCTGAATCTCTCCCTCTAACTTCTATCTTCTCAAAATATCATTCAAGATCATTTTTGAAAGTAGGATTGTCATAAATGCTAGGTGATAATCCTTGGATGCATGGATAATTCCTAAAGGCCATTTGCCATATCCCTATAGTAGATAGTGGGAGCAAAATTCGTCATAATGACAGTGTTTATTGTCACATTTCAAGCACAAATCCTTGCATTTTCATCTTCTTTATCCTCCCTTATTCTTAGCACTCCCTGTACGGCATAACCGCCCACAATCCATCTCATATGTGAAGAGGTCAGTCTTGAAGGCTTATTCCCATCTTGCGGATGGTTTCACTTGGGTGAGTGGGGGGTGGCTTTAGTATCTCCCTCTGGCAGGACAAGTGGGTGACAAAATTTTCTTGCTACCTCAATGATTATTAATGAGGACGAATTTGATTTTCGAGTTAGAGATATAAGTAGTAATAGTGCATGGAGTCTTCAGAACTTACATTCAGTAATCCCTAAGGACATCATTTCAATGATAACAAGCAAGGTTCTAAATTGCGGTCCGCATCACTTGATGCGGCCGTAATATTGTCGTTACGGCCCGTGCCGCAACGGCATCAGGCCGCAATTGCGGTGTGAACTAAAATCGCAGAAAACAGCCGCAACAGAACGATGTTGCGGCCACAACAGAACGACGTTATGGCCGCAACGGGCCGCAACGGTGCTCCGTTCTGTTTTTTCTTCCAAATCGACAATGTCAGAGGCTCTGACTCAGAAATCAGAACACGAGAAAGAAAAAGAACAAGATTCCGCCAACCATCAGCCCAATAATTTCATCAACAGTAAAAAGGAGAAAAAATCAAACAAAATATCACGGACTCACCTCATAGCCGAGAACCATCTTGCAAATCTATCTCTATCTGACTATCTCTATCTCTCATTCTCTCTGAAAACCATCTCCTTCCCCACTCCAGTCTCCATCCTGCAGATCCTAGATCACGGACTCACCATCTTGCTCCGGCACTTCGCAGGTGAGCTCATCTCTCCCAGACCCAGTCTCTCTTTTGTTTACTTTCTCAGTTTCTCTGTATACATGCATCTTGGGGTTGGGGTTGGGGTTGGGGTTGGGGTTGGGTTTGTGTGAGATTTGGGAGGCTGATAGGGGGGCGGTGGGTGAGACCGTGAGAATGAAAAATTGGGAGAAAGAGGAAGGATGGACTGGGAGGCAGAGATGGAGACGAAGAGGGAAAGGAAAAAGGAAGAAACCGAGAAAGAAAGGAAGACGAAGAGGGAGGCGAGAGAGGAAGAAAGGAAGCGAGAGATGAAGAGAAAGAGGAGGAGATGGATAGGGTGGTCTTCGGGATGGGAGACCGAGAGAGAAGATGGGGGGATTTGGGGAAAGTGAAATGAATTAGGGATTTAGGGGTTGGGTTGGTAGCCTATGGGGGGGGGGGGAATTGGGTGGGTTGGGTTTGGGAGGGATTTGGGGCAAAGGATAGGGGGAAATTTGGAAAAATTTGGGGAAATTTTTTTGAAGAAAATAGTGCAAAAAAAATTTGGGAAGAGGAAATTAAAAAAAATGGTGAGAAAATTAAATTTTTTGATAATTGTGTGTGTGAAAATTAAGTTAAGAATAGTTATAATTAATTAGTATTTAGTAGCGTATATTAAATGTTTAAAATTAAAGTTAATTATTGATGAAGTATTAGAAATAGTGATAATTAATTTAAAACAATGGTGAGAAAATTAAATTGTTTGATAATTGTGTGTGTGAAAATTAAGTTAAGAATAGTTATAATTAATTAGTAGCTTATATTAAATGTTTAAAATTAAAGTTAATTATTGATGAAGTATTAGAAATAGTGATAATTAATTTAAAAAATGGTGAGAAAATTAAATTTTTTGACAATTGTGTGTGTGAAAATTAAGTTAAGAATAGTTATAATTAATTAGTAGCTTATATTAAAGGTTTAAAATTAAAGTTAATTATTGATGAAATATTAGAAATAGTGATAATTAATTTAATTACTTAATTATTTGTTTAAAAGAAAATAATTAGTAGTCTATATTAAAAGTTTTAACTTTAAAGTTAAAGTTAATTATTGATTGTTAATTGGGTTATTAGTAATAGTGATAATTAAGTTAATTATTGATAATTGTTATAATTTATTTTTGTAAATAGGTATTATAAAATTTAAAAAATGCCGCTAAGAGAAGAATTTCCTACAGGAAGATTGGAGGGTGCTCCAAGTGATGATATTGGATGGCATTTCTAAGGAGATTGTACTTGAAAATCGAAACAACATCACATGCAAACTTTGTGGAAAAGTAATAAAGGGTGGCATTACAAGATTGAAGCAACACATAGCGCATTTTAAAGGGCAAGTAGCAGGTTGTCCTAGAGTCAACACATTTGTCAGAGAGAATATGATGAAACTCCTCATGGATGGGAAAGCAAAAAAAATTGACTCTAAAAAAAAAAAGAAGAATTCGAAGAAGGTTTAAGAAGAAATGATGAAGAGGAAGACGTGGAATATCATATTGATGAACAAATCAAGCTAGCTGCACAGGAGAGCCTTATATCACAACATGAATGGGAAGATAGACAACGATTCAGACAACAAATAGGGGGGTCTGAAAATATATATGAAGAGGGTGGAAGTTCTCGTGCAAGTGTTAGTGAAGTCAGAAGGCCACAAGATATTTCTACTTCTTTAAGGTCTACAGATGTTAACCTTGTGAGAAGTAAAAGCATGAAGCAACCAAAAGTTTCTGGTGGTTGGATGAAAACACTAAAAAAAACACTTGGAGCAACAGTAAGCAGGTTTCCAATTTATGAGCGTTTGCCTATGAATTTAGCTGATTCTCCTTGGTTACATGCTTTGATTGTTAAAGCAGCTGAGGTAGGAAAATGAGCTAAGTGCCCAACTCCTTATGAAGTTTCAGATGTATATTTGGAAGTTGAATATAAAAAAATGCAAGAATGGATAAATACACTTAAAGGCACTTGGAAAGAAAGAGGAGTCACAATAATGTGTGATGGTTGGACTGATAGTATAAACCATACGCATATTATGAATTTTCTTGTTTACTGTAGCAATGGGACAATTTTCTTAAAATCTGTTGATGCATCGGTGTTGATACTAGAAATACAGACTATTACTTCAGTTGCTTGACAAAGTTGTAGGTGAAGTTGGAGAAGAATATGTAGTCCAAGTGGTTACTGAGACAATGAAAAAGCACTAAAAGCGGTGGGAAAAAATTGATGGAAAAGAGGCCACATCTTTATTGGTCTGCATCGCAGACTTATTGTTTGGATCTTTGCTTGGAAGATATAGGGAAAAAGCAAAATGTGAAGAAACTATTGAATGATGCAAAGATAGTGACAACTTTCATCTATAACCACATATGGACAGTAAATTTGATGAAGAAATATACTGGAGGTAGAGAAATTGTCCGTCCTGGCATAACTCGATTTGCAACACAGTTCTTGCAGCTTCAAGCTGTTATGAAGCAAAAGCAAGGTTTAAGAAACATGTTCAACTCAGAAGAATTTAGAAGATCTAAGTTTGGGAAAGAGAAAAAAGGACCAGCATTTGAAGCAAGAAAAATTGTTTTGAGCAGTGAATTCTGGAGTAAGGCTGTTGATCTACTAAAAGTATTTGAACCTATTGTAAAAGTCTTGAGGCTAGTCGACGGTGACGTGAAGCCAACAATGGGTTTTCTTTATGAAGCCATAGATCGAGCCAAACAATCTATCCAGCAAAATTCTCGATATCATACAAGATATAATGAAATAATAGACCATCTGGAGATTCATGCATTCGATCTTCATTCTGCAGTACATCAATAATCGATATAATTTATAATTTTTTGTTTTGTTATAAAATTTTACATTCATGCCTCTATGCATAATAATTGATTAACTTTTTTTAGGTTATTTTCTTAACCCACAATTTCAATATGGAGTTGAACATGGATCGATGTTTATAAAGAAACTTTTGATGGAACTAGTAGCGTCATCATCAAATTAGAAAGAAACATGGATGATCAAATTAAAGCTTTGAATCAAGGTTAGTAAATAATGTTTATACTTAAATCTTATAAATTTATAATTAAATATTATATATTTACTTGTTGACATATTATATTGTGTTATGTAGTTGATGATTTTTAGGGGAAAATGTGAATCATTTGGCACACCACAAGCTCAAAGAGCTTGGGCTAGAATGAATCCAGGTAAAATATTTTTTTTTCTCTTTTTGGTACAAGTAAATCTATTTAAAATTTATTTATACTTTTATATGACAAATAATTATTCATTATGCTTGGTCATTTAAATAGCTGAATGGTGGTTGATATTTGGATCGTGTGCTCCTGAACTTCAACGTGTGGCAATAAAAGTTCTTAGTCAAACAACTTCAACTACAAATTGTGAGAGAAATTGGAGCATATTCAGCTACATTCATACAAAGACAAGGAATAGACTCAAGTACAAAAAGCTACAAAAACTTGTCTTCACATATTACAATATGAAGCTGAAAATGAGACATGAACAAAGAAGAAGTCAAGATGAAATTGAAGCTAATTTCAATCCAATTAATCTTGACTACATATTTCAATAAGAAGATCCATTATCTCCTTGGATTGAAGAAAGAGAAGGCCCTGTATTAGATGGAGTACAAAATTCAGAGTGGTTGCCTAGAATTGATACTGATGATGAAGATATAGAAGCTGATGATGATGATGATGATGCAGGTTCTGATGAAAATAGTGGTGGTTTAAACCCTCCTAGTAATAATAGTGGTAATGGTGGTGCTGATGCAGAAGCTGAAAAAAGTGATGATAATGATCAAGAGGATGATGAATATAGGCAAAATGATCATATCAGGAAATTCCATATAATCGTCGTGACAAGAGCCTAATGATTGATATGACTACATGTAGGCCAGATATGGTTCCTTTTGATCATTCATTTGGTGATAGCAGAAGAGGTGGATCACAGTCTAGTAGAGGAAGAAGGCAACAAAATGTTGCACTAGAAGATTCTTCCTCTTCGAGCATTGCACAAAGTTTTAGTGACTTTGGTCTTGGTGAATCATCTCAAAGTAGTCAGGGGTATTATCCACCATCTTATCAGTATCCTTATTTCAGTGCATATGATCAATATGCTGGTAGTAATCAATCTCCACCATATCATCAATCTTTAATGAATTATCAAGATCCTGATCATCAACAATCAAGTAGTGGATTTTTTGATTATGTCTTTGGACAAGGAGGCATGCAAGGTGATAGCCAAAATGAAAGTGGAGGTTATGATCTTCCACGTCATTCTACCATGTGGTAATAATTATCATGTAAGTTTTATTTATATTGTCTTTAAGTTTTTAATATATTTATTTATTTACTTATTTATTTATTATTTTAAATTTAATAATTTACTTTATTATTTTAAAAGTTTTTTAAGTGAGATTTAGTTTATTATTTATGAATTACCAAGTAAAAAGAATTCTTATAATGCTTATAAATATTTAATATATTAATTATGAGTTTATATCATATTTTTTTTGCGGTGAAGTCATGTATCTTAATAGTGACATTGTTCATTGCATAATTGGTGACGTGATTAAAGTTCAGTGTAATTGTATTCTTCTTCTTGAGTTAAATTTTTTTTATCAATGACTTAATGTAAAAAATATGACATATTTTTGTGAAATTTATTTGAAACTTATTTAAGTTTATATATTATTTAGTTTCTTATTCTCTTATACTTATATATGCCCAAATAAAACTTTAAAAAGCCTATTAATAATTATTATAACAATAATTATGTTATGTTGGTTATGAATTCAATTTAATTTATTCTTTAAGATGGTACAAAATCTTATCAAATGAGTAAAAACTTATAAAATAATATAAATAACGATAAATGAAGAGTTATAATAATTATAGAATAATTTTTTTTTTTACATTTTGTGCAAACTTAAAAAAATTTACTGTGAATGACCGCAATCCGCATGCGAGTCATTAAAGAATCGCGATGTATCATCTAATCGCGAATAAAGCCGACCGCAACCGCGATCGCAACCGCAATTTAAAACCATGATAACAAGCATCCCTATCTCTCAGTCAAATACTCTCGGTTTTAAGCTCATTTAGGGAGTTTATCCTTCAGATGCCTAAACAGCCAAATCTAGCTACTTGTGGTTGACCACTCGGTACATGAGCCAAGATACAGTCTCGGTCTGATCTCGTATCTGGAAAACGTTGGTTCCAGAAAAAACTCGGTACTTTATTTGGCTGGTCCTACATGATACGTTTTGAATAAGCCAACTTAGGGCTAATAGATCCCTAGTAGCGTGTAACACGTGTCCTCATTGTTATACTTACCTGAAAACTTTCTCGTACTATCTTCATGATCGTGGTGAACCAAAGGATATCTAAACTCGCCTTAGTTGGGGAAATGATGCAATTTTATTCTAGCTTGATCTCATGGACTGGGTGGCCACCCACGGGCTATCTAACACAAATTCTGAAAGAGCTATTTTCTTCCTTTGTGCTTGTTGGAGTATTTGGTGTTGCAATAACCAAATTGTATTTGATGGTGACAAATGGGATTGGATTTTAGTTATCACCAGAATTTGATAGATGAGAATCACTTGTCTTCATTTCCTGTCTCCTTCCCTATCTTTTTACTTAAATTCTGACAAATGTTCTAAACTTAATTACATGTTTCTTTCTCATTTAATTTATTTTACACTTGTCAAAATTTAAATAGAATGATAGAAAAAGTGACAAAAAATAAAGACAGGTGATCTCCATCTGTTTTTGATATAATGAAGTTATGTAATGAGATATAGTGTAATTAGGGATGGAAACAGGTCAGGTCGGGCCTGTGTTAAAAATATATGGCCTGAGCTTGGCACATTACTTGTCAAAAGCCTTTTTTGAGCTCCGACATAGCTTTGTTTAAGAAGTCTAGTCCTAGCGGCACAAGCTGTTTAGAAACCTGATTTATATTAAGGCCTCTAAATAAGCCAGCAGGCCAAGACCTTTATATAGGTCTCAAATAGGCCTAAGCCTTTAAACAGGCATTGAAATGTCATTGAAAAAAAATAGAATATAATTTTATAAATAAATATAAACAGGCCGGCCTAATAAACTTAACAGGCTTTGCTGAGAGGACAAGTATGGCCTACTAAATGAAACAGGCTTTTAAAAAGACTTGAACCTAACTCATTTTCTAAACAGAGGGAGTCGGACCTTCAGATGCCTAAAACAAGCTAGACCACAGTTGACTCTCGGACATGAGCCAAGATGCCTTATTTTCATCCCTAGGTGTAATGCTGAAGCGACTCAACCTCGCACTTTGAGGTGGGTCTCATGGACTCCTCCCCTGCTAAGTCTCGTGAAGCTGAATGTTGACAGCAGTTTAGCTGGAAACCCGAGGCGTTCATGTATTAATTAGTGGCACACTAGCATCATTTGAAAGCATGATTGTTTCTGGGTTCGAGGATTTGCAGGGTGGATTAGCATCACCAACAACTTAAATACTGAGATCCAGGGCATGCGAGCAGGCCAGGTATGTGATTATGTTGGTCCCTTGAGTATGAGAAAGTTGTTGTGGAACCTGACTCTTTTGAGGCAGTTCGTTGGCAATTCATGGTGATCCGGCCAATCACAGGTATGGGGCTACCTTGAATGATATCAAAGAACTTCAACATCCTCGCTAGGAGGTCAGTGTTAACCACATCCTGCGGAAAGGGAATCCATGTGTAGAATTCTTTGCAAAATGGGGTTCTAGCCATGACACACCTTGGGAAGTAGGGGTGTAAATTGGTTCGGATAATTGACCAACCCGATTAATCCAAACCGAACCAATTAAATTGGTTCGGTTTGGTTTGGATATATTGATTGGTTCGGGTAAAATCCAAACCAATTAAAGTTTAATTGGTTCAGTTCTCAGATTTGAAATTTCAAAACCGAACCAACCCGAACCAAACCAAACCATATATTTATATATTTTATTTTAAAAAAAATTATGTTACAATATTTTTTGGCTACTACTTGTTTTTCTTTATTTTTTATAATACTTTCTCAACTTTCAACTCCTAAAACGTGGTTTTCGTTCAACATAGAAGGCTAGAAAACTCCTTTGCCAAAATGTTCGGTTCTACTCACCCGCACTGTAGTTCTGGCCAGGCATATGCTATCAGGTGTTATTCTAAAAACTCTTAGAGAGGTGAGAGACTTGAAAACTTTGGATCTTTCCTTCAACCAACTCTCTGGATCTATTCCTATTGAACTTCAAAATTTACATGTCATTCAACTTTTGAACCTCTCTTATAATGATTTAGAAGGAACCATTTCTAATAGTGGAATTTTCCAAAAGCTTTCTGCCTTCCATTTAGAAGGTAATAAAAAATTTTGCTTGTATTTTGCATGTGAGCCTCATGGCCATGTTAGAAGGCATGTCAGACATTACATCATTAGAGTGGTAACACTGATATTATGTCTAACAATTTGCTTGCTACTATACATAAAGAATAGAAAAGTGAAAGTAACAGCAACAACATCATCTAAACTTGAAAGCTTGGAAACGATGAATTGACTTTAAATGTTCTAGTATTGACTTTAAAAAAATGAATTTTTGGCTCTAGTTTATGAGTACTTAAGTAATGGGAGCTTGGAAGATTGGATTAAAGGGAAAGAAAGCATGCAAATGAAAATGAGTTGAACCTTATGGAGAGACTGAATATAGATATTGATCTTTGCTTGTGCTTTGGATTACCCACTGATGATAGTGAAGTTCCTATTGTGCATTGTGATTTGAAGCCTAACAACATTCTCTTGGATGAAAATATGGTCAAAGGTTGGAGACTTTGGATTGCTAGGTTCTTTGATCCAAAGTTTAACTAATCAAGTCTTCATTAACTTCACTCGTGTCATTAGGGGTTTAATTGGTTACATATATACCTCCTAGGCCTCGTGAAGTGTTAGTAGTCTCACAACTTTCTCTTAATTAAATAGTAATAGTATACAACTTGTCTAGTTAAATCTCTCTTGAACATTTTTTTAACTTATTCAAATATAATTTCTTAATACAAATATCAATATGTTTCTTTGTTTTCTCTTTATGAACCTTTTAATACACATTCTAAAATTTGAAATAATTATTAGTGTTCAAATTAATAAGATTGATTCTATTTCTAAATTATTTTTATTAGTTTATTTTGTATTTTTTTTTATAAAAAACTAATTATTTAGTTAATTTTTGTATTAAAAAAGTGGTAAGTGATTAACCAAACCAATCCATGTTCGGTTTGATTTGGATTTGGGAATCAAACCAAACCAATTGATTTTGATTGGTTCGGATTTATTTTCCCTTAAAAATCAAATCAAACCACCCACTTACACCCCTATTGAGAAGAATGGATTAGTCCTCCTCCTGACATTCAAAATTTCCTATTTGCGGTTGTATAGCTTATAGTATATCTTAATTCCTTTTGTTTCTTTTTTCTAGTATCAAATTATTTTTTTAAAAGTATTATTTTCAGTTAGGTCTTCTTTAATAAATTTTTTAATATTTTTGAAATAATACGTTAGTCTATGAATTAAATACTATCACAACTTATCAAGAGAGCGCTGCAACGGGAAACAACTAAATTTTATTAAAGATTTAGGAGTTGTCACAAATTTTTATTCAAGAAAAATACTTAGAGAAACCCTTTTTATTTGGAAAGTAACCTTTTAGAAATAAGATTTAGTTTGGAAATCTAATTATGCATAGCACATGGTGAAAACTAAATTTTACTAATACATTCATCCTAAAATGATTACCCTAAAGATAATTGTGTAAATTTATTAATAACTATTACAATGTTTATTTTACCACTTTACAAAGAAACTAATTTACAAAAGTTACAAATTTGGAAAACTAAATTATAAAAAATTAATTTTGTCTTGATTTACATGCCTACATATCTCTTGAGTGTAATATGAAATTTAAAATCACGTAATTTTTTAAAAATTGATTGTTTATTGATTGATTTTAATTATGAAAAGAATTTTGAAAAGATATTTTATTTAAAAACAAATCTACTATTGTACAAGATTCAAGATAATGTAGCTTTACAAATCTTTACAATTCATTTAAAACTTGAGGATAATAAATCATACAATCAATACAATCATGGTCACAGAAATATATTTAAAAATGATATTTAAGGAAATGCATTTTTTTATTAGATGACAGGGAAATTTTAGTTAATCATGGATCACACGAGCAATGAAATAAGCCACTAAAGTCAAGTAATCAAACAAGTCAATATACCAATTTCAATTAATCCAAATATTTATTTTTACCTTTTATATATTTTTTTAATTATTTTCCCAGTCCCATTTCTAATTATCTATTCATCTCTTCTATTCTTAATTAATTTTTAACTGTTATCCATTTTTATTTCATTTTTAAAACATTCAAGATTTGTATGTTTTTACTGTTTTTTTTTACACACTTTTTATTCCATTTCCCCACTAATGTATCTCCAAGGACGACCCAAAATAAATATGGCCCAAAAATTCTCAACAACGAAACTCACTCGGCTCATTCACTTCATCCAATCGAACCAAATAAAAGCCCGTCCTAATAATTAAAAGCACATGCCCTAAGCCCATTTATAGAACCTAACTCAATAATGAGACTCTTCCAACATTAACAACACTACATTAAAACAATCCCAATGACCTTAGAAGTAAGGATGTTCAAGATCTAGCCTGCTCCAAAAATCGGCTCAACCAAAGTTAATCAAAGCAGGTTTAGGGTATGAGAATTAGACCCAATGTATTTTCAGACTAAAATCAAGTCATGCACACTTCAGGTTGGCTTGAACTGGATTAATGTTACAAAATAATTTAAAATTTCTACTTATCTTTAAAAATTAATGATAAATTGTATCACTTATAGATTTAAATTAATACATTTTTCATAAAATGATAATATTTTTATATTAATATAATTTGTTTTCATATATATATATATATATATATATTATAAAACATCCTTTTGTTTTAATTTATACTTTTAAAATTTTATGATATAGTTATAAATAATGTCTAAATTTGTATATTATATCTAAATATCGAGTTAGCTCAATCTTAACTTAGTCATTAATCAAATCATAACTGGTTCGGATTTGGGTCTAAAAAATTGGTCCGTTCAAAATATCGGATCAGGTTCGGACTAAGTTAAACTCGACTTATGAGCATCCATAACCCTAAGTACACTTATTAGGAAATTAAAAAAATACCAAGTTTTAAGTAAAAAGTAAACCTTTTTCAATTTCCAATATCTTAAATGTTTTATTTTTATTTAAAATTTTATATTTTTATTCCTTAACAAGTAACTTTAGGTCACCCATTAAAAAAACTCATTAATTAAAATAAATAAGCAAGGAATTGGAACGAAACTAAAAAAAAATTAAAACTAGACTAATAGAAACTCTTGTGCAGTGTTGGTGGATAGAATTCGGTTCCTCGTGCAACACTCCTGCCATGTTTGAGTGACTCATCACTATGGGGAGAATAACAAGGTTGCGGATTGGATGGCCAACTTGAACTAAAATGCTAAGCTCCAGGCCATGGGGGCGGGTATGTGATTATGTTGGTCCCTTGACTATGAGAAAGTTGTTGTGGAACCTAACTCTTTTGAGGCAGTTAGTTTGGCTATTCATGGTGATCCGGCCACTCACAGGTGTGGGGCTGCCTTGAATGATATCAAAGAACTTCAGCATCCTTGCTAGGAAGTCAGTGTTAACCACATCCTGAAGAAAGGAAATCAATGTGCAGATTTCTTTGCAAAATGGGGTACTAGCCATGACACGTCTTGGGAATAATGGATTAGTCCTCCTCCTAACATTCCAAATTTCTTGTTTGCTAGTGCGGCTTCTAGTAGATCTTAGTTTCGTTTGTTTCTTCTTCCTTGTACCCAAAATAAAAAATAATAATAATTCAGTTAGGTTTTTTTATAATTTTTTTAATATTTTTTAAATAATACGTTAGTCGATGAATTGATACTGTGACAATGTACTAAGAGAGCGCTACAATGAGAGGCAACTAATTTTTTTTATTAAAGATTTATGAATTGTCACAAATTTTTATTTAAGGAAAATACTTTAAAAAAACTCTTTTTATTTAGAAATTAACCTTTTAGAAATAATATTAAGTTTGAGAGTCTAATTATGCATAGTAGATGGTGAAAATTAAATTCCACTAATACATCCATCCAAAGATGATTATCTTAAAGATAATTGTGTAAATTTATTAATAACTATTACAATTTTTTTACCATTTTTAACAAAGGAACTAATTTACAAACTTGAAAATTAAATTATAAAAAAAATAATTTTTGCTTGATTTAATGCCTACATATCCCCTGACTATAATATAGAATTCAAAGTTGTCTAACTCTTTAAAGAAATAATAGTATGTTGATTGATTTTAATTATGAAAAGAATTTTGAAAGAATATTTCTTTAAAAACAAATTTATTGTTGTACAAGATTTAAAGATAGCATAACTTTAGAACTCTTACAATTTATTTGATACTTAAGGACAGTGAATCATACAATTAAGGACAGTGAATCATACAATCAATATAATCAACATCGTAGAAATAAATTTAAAATAGATATTTAAGGAAATATATTTTTTATTAGATGACTGCAAAATTTTAGTAAATCGTGAATCACACAAGCAATGAATAAGCCACTAAAGTCAAGTAATCAAAGAAGTCAGCAAATCAATTTCGATTAATCCAAATATTCAAACATATTTGAGATATTTTGCTTTTTCTATTTCTTTTTATTAGAAGTTGAAATAGTAAGATAAATATTGATAAATTTATGTATATTTTTAAATGAATATATATAAGAAAATTAACCTTTATTTATAGAAGAAGATTGATATATAAAAAAGAAAAATAATAAAATATAATTATGTAATAAAATAATTTAATTTTATACTAAATCAATTATAATCATCTCTAAAATAAATCATAATCAATTATAATATCAATTATAATTAATTACACTATCATTTTCTTCAAACTCAAATAAGTATAAAAGAAAATAACTTGAATTTGAAAACTAAAGTGCAGAATCGATCAAGATGATAATTGAATCTAAAGTTTAAAAAATAAACTAAAAATATTTACAAGTAAACATAAAAAATAAAATAAATTAAAAATAATATAAAAATATAATATTAAAATCTTAGAAAAGTTAACAAGTACAATTGCATTTGAGATGTTTTCATATACATTTGTCAAACATGTGATCCCACTAATGTATCTCCGAGGACGACCAAAAAATAAAACAAGGCCCAAAAATCTTCAACAAAGAAACTCACTGGGCCCAATCACTTCTTATAATTGGAAGAAATAAAAGCCCATCCTAATAATTAAAAGCACATGGCCTAAGCCCATTTATAGAACCTAACCCAATAATGAGACTCTTCCAACGTTAACAACACTACATTAAAAAGAACCCAATGACTATATTAATTAAGAGTTTTGCTAATAAATGCCTAGGTTGGAGTCTACAAAATCCAGCCACTAGCTTGACCCAAAGCAAATTGAACTAAATTTGGGTTATGAGAATTAGACTTGATATATTTGTTTTGGTCACGTTGATATTACACTTTGAGTTGGTTCAATTTGGCTAATGTAATAAAATATTTTGAAACTTATATATATATTTTAAAATAAATTAGTAATAAATTGTATCATTTGTAAATTTAAATTAATATCATTTACATAAAAAAATATTTTTATATTGATATAACTTGTTTTCAAATATATATTATAAAACATCTCTTTGTTTTAGTTTATACGTTTAAAATTTTATGACAATTATAAATAATGTCTAAGTTTGTACATTTTTGTCTAAATATCATGTCAACTCGATCTCAACTTAGTTATTAATCAGATCATAATTGGGTCAAGTTTGAGTTTAAAAAATTAATCTAATCAAAATATTATGTCCGATTCAGACCAAATTAAACCCAATTTATAAGCACTCATAGTACTAAGGACACTTGTTAATAAAATATAAAAATAGCAAGTTTTAAATTAAAAGTAAACTTTTTTTAATTGCCAATATCTTAAATGCTTTATTTTTCATTTAAATTTTATATTTTTATTTCTTAACAAGTGCATTTAAGATACCCAATTAAAAAAACTCATTAATTGAAACAAATAACCAAGGAATTGAAGTAAAACTAAAAAAAACTTAAAACTAGACTAATAGAAAACTCTTGTACAGTGTTGGTGGATAGAATTCGGTTCCTCATGCAGCACTCCTGGTATGTTTTGAGTGACTCATCACTATGGAAGAGAATAACAAGGTTGCAGATTGATGGCAAACTTCTCTCATAGCCTTTTTAAATGGAATAAAATTTGGCTCTAATCATTTCCTTCTAACTCTTTCTTCCAACTTTTTTAATTACTTTTTATTTGTTATTTTCAATCTCACTTAATTAAATTAATAGACAAATAAAAAGTGATTAAAAGTATTTAAAGAAAAAAGTTAGAGCCAAATTTTATTTTCATAAACGATGAATTGAAAGTGTTTTTATGCCCCCATTCTATTTTAGTTTCTTAGGGGCTTAGCCCCTCCCTGTTTGACAAAAATAATTAAAAACTCTGTTCAAACACCACTTTGGGGAGAAGGCTCTATTTTAAAAACTGGACTGGCGTAGACCAGTTAAATCGGTCTACGATTCGGTCATCCTCTAAAAACTATCAGAGATGTTGAAATTGTCTATATAATAAATTATCTTTCGTATTTTGAGCATTTTCATCAGAGCAAAAGAGCTAAATATTTAATTGATAAAATTCGTGCCACTTATTGTTAAAATTAGTTGTCTCGTCAATTCATTATTATTATTATTTTTTTGTCTTCTTGATTTATTTAATCTCGATTCTCCTAACTTTCATCACATGTAAGAGTGTTACAAACGAGCTGTCTATAATGGCCTAGAATAGAACACAGGTAAAATGCGTACGTGAAGACTGGGATCTTAGTCAACAACGCATATTGATCAGAACTCAAAACCAATACTAACAACTCATGGTATATAATTCGCAAGCCTCTTTTAACTGCTCTAAGCAATCTAACACGCCATGAATTCCAAGCACCTTCTAGAGCACTATCCAAAATATCTCTTGACTTTTTGTATTTTCAAAGAGAATCTCATAATATTTCATACCTACTTAAATCGTTCTCAACAACAAAAATTCTATCCTGCGATGGAACTAAGATGCGCAACTATAAAAAGGGATAGCCATGGAGATGTAATTGCAGCAATTGGGCATGCATGTGAGCAACCAATAACTAATTAAATACAACCCCAATAATCTTACCAATTTTTAACTACATCACTTTTCACACCACATAAAGTTAGTTAATGAAGTACAAATTCATAATTAATGACGTATAAAAGTTAGTTAATGAATATGTAAAAAGTTGGTTAATGAAGAACAAAAAAAGTAGTTAATGACGTATATAAATTAGTTAACGGAGTCAAGCTAAAAAGATTATATATTTATACATACTCATTAACTAACAATTTATACTTCATTAATTAATTTTAATATAGTATTAAAAGAGGTGTGGATACTGTTTGAAGTAAAATAATTATTATTCAATTAAATAACTGCACTTGCAAAGATGGACCATGCTTTAAAGGTATTTAATTATTTATCATAGTAGTTGTCTCTGCTTGTTTGCCTTATTTGTTATACTAGATTTATTATGCCAAGGCAGAGGCAAGCTAGCTTATGGTAGTGATGGTGGTGGTCACCACGGCCACCACAATGACCATCATTTTTACCGTGGAATGATGGGTAGAGGTGGTTTGCTAGTGGAACCACCTGTGGTGGTGCTGGTGGGGCAGGTGGAGGTGGTTTAGGTAGGGCTAGCAGTGGAAGAGGAGGAGGATGTGGTGGTGCTAGTGCATGTTAAACTTAGAGTAATAGGAGAAATGCCAGGTTATTGTTAGGATATTAGATATAGATACACCCCAAGTGTCATAAACACTTTATAGATATGAGCGAAAAAGTGTTTAAATTTGTAAAGAATAATTGATAAAAAAATACAGAGCGCATAAAATAGTACTATTACTATGGGTACACATGTAGTACACACATCATCATAATACATTCAAAGAAAATTACACGTTATATCAAAGACTAATTATAATTGTATCTCGTGAAATTCTCTCCTATTACAATTGTAGAATCACAGAAAACTAGAGAGTATACTCAAAATTCCCAATATATAAAATTACAATATACTCATGAAATTTTCTCACACTACACTCTCTAGGTTCTCTTACTACCAGAAGCTTTTAACTCAGCTTCTTAATATCTGCTTGTTACAATATTAGAATGAAGGAATTTGGACTTATTTATAGGGACCTATTGGATTGAACCAGTGGTCTCCATCCACCAATTATTTCCTTCCAAACATTTCTTGAAAACACTCTTTAACCAAACGAAAATTACTTCCTAATTTTTGACTTAATACAAGTCATCCTTTAACAAGTCTCTACCTTGACTTGTATTTTATGTGTCTTAAAGAATTTCAACCTCTGCAAATATTAAAAATATTCAAGCAATGCTTGAACTTATTTACTGGCAATGGTTTAGTCATCATGTCTGCTGGCTTCCTAACTCTGGCTATCTTTTAAACTACAACAGTTCCATTTATGACACTTTATCTAACAAAGTGGAGTCTGACATCTATATGCTTTGTTCTTTTATGATAGACTGAATTTCTAAGAAAATATATTGCACTTTAACTATCATAGTATATAAATGGTACCTGTTGAGTCAACCCAAAACTACCCAAAAGACCTTGCACTCATATGTTTCTTTAATATCTTCTATTAAAGCTGATGCGAATTATAAGTTGCAAACTCAGGTGATAATGTGATAAAAGTTTCAAGTAATAAATTCTCAAGAGTTCGAGGTTGATCCACAAGGAATTGATGAAGAAAAATTCTTTTGTCACAACAATAAAGGTGATAAAAGTTATTCACAAATGAAAAAAGATTTGCTTAGGTTAGAAGATCCACTCTTGATAATAAATTAAAGACAAGATTATTCTTTTTATAACTCAATTGAAATCTACACATAACGGAGGTTCCAATAAAAAAATACAACATTCAAAGTTCAATTAAGATTATATATGTAATTATATTGTAGTTCCTTTAATTATTTACTAACACCAACACTTGTAAATGGGTTCAAGCATTCCTTGTGCCAACCTCTTGTCTACAATGAATCAAGATCTCCACTTTACAAGGAGGGTTTCTAAATTGATTGGAAACAAAATACAACACATATAATGACCACTTGATAATACATCATTTAAGCACAAGAAAGAAATTAATCTAACCTTAATTTATTACCAAAAGCTTCATCCTTTCACCCAAGCAAAATGAAAATTAGTTATTCATGAACAAGAAGAAAGAAAGAGAGAAGTAGAAAAAGATAAACATAACTTCTATTTAGAATAAAAGAAAACTACAACAAGAAAAATAAATAACACAATAACAAGATCTTGATCTCTAAGCCAAGATGATCAAATGAGCAGCCAATGCTCCCTTTTATAGAGTTTGAGGGAAACAAAATGACAACAAAGTTGTTTGATAATGAGTGAAAAATGCCAAGGGAATTGTTTAATAATTGTGAATGAGTGAAAAATTATTGAGATGCTTGTCTCCGAAATGATTCGGTGCTGAACGCATGACTACCGTCAAAAAATGGAAAAGTGGTCTTCATGAAAGTTGTATGCTTTTGTCTTAACTTTCCAATGCCACTAGCTTCAGCCCAATATCATTCTTACAGCTTAAGATATGACTCAATATTTATACACTATTTAGACTCAGCTACAACTCCTATGTTCTGACTTCTAGGCCCAATATGACCTACTATACTTCCGATCTGACTCTTGTATTCTTCATAAAAGTTGTAGATTTGGATCTTAACTTTTCAATGTCATCGGTTTGGTGTCAATTGAACTACTATAGCTCAAGAAATGGGTCAATGAGTGCATAGAGGTCAAGCTATCAAGATCAGCACTCTGGATCTTGCTTCAACTCCAATTTAAATTATCCAAACGTGAGATTTGACTCTTGAGGTCTTCATGAAAGTTGTAGAGAATTGTCTTAACATTTTTACAAGACTAGAATAAGATATTTGTAACTCAAATTATAGTCAGTTTACTGAACGCTGCCAAATAGACAAATTAAAGTCAATTAAAGTAATAATTCTTTTAATGATCCAATTAAGCTCAATATCATAAAATGTAATAAAACTAACTTAATTAAGCCTAATTAAACCTTAAGAATCCTATTGAAAAGATTATAACATGAATAAAATATATTACTATCAAATTCTCCCACACTTAACTTTTGCACTCCCTAGCAAAACACATAAGACAAAAGCTAGGGAACAAAGAAAAATAATACAAACTCAAAAGCTAAAAATTCTAAAAGAATCAATTTCTAATAATATTTAAGAATGCAAAAGTTTATAAGAAGAGCAACCAAAGATTCAAGGGATCAAAACATTTATGAGGTAACGTTTCTTCACATATCAAACCAATAAGTAAGGAAACTTCAATTGAAAAGTATGAGTCAAGAATAATAGATCCTCACAAGATTCACTCTCAATCCCTCAAGTATTTAAAAGGTAGGTATTTCACTCAATTTAACCCATGAAAAATTACACTACCATAAGTTTGCTTATCTTCTATTTCTCCACTACTTAAAACACATGCACACACAAATTAAGAGGACTTTATTCAAGGTTGTAATAGGGTCAAGGTAAAGGAAGACGGTAATATGGATATGACAAGTTAAATACCAAAGAGAATAAAAGAGCATTAGGATTGAGTTAAAATAACAAATATAAAAGTTCATCCCAACATAATCCAAATTCCATTTACATATTCTTCTTGCTTCCTCTTTTTACCTTGTTGACTTTTCTTTACACTTTTTTTTTTGAAGATGGCTACTATTTCCTTTTTCATTAACCGTTTTGCACATACACCCCCACACTTGTTCAAAAACTCATTCAATGTCAATGTTCTCTTATTTCCTAAGGTTAGGTAAGAACATATATATATATATTTCAAGGTATGTAATGAGCTAAAAACAAGAAATGATCGAATAAGCTCAAAGGGGTTAAGTAAGGAAAAATATACAAGGTTGACTATTTGGTTAAAGTAGCTATTTCAAGAAAAATGTCTCAATCATGTTTTGTATGCATGTGAAAATGTAACCTCAAATAGAGTCAAAGCAAGTTCTAGAGTAACAACTCCATGAGTGAAAATCACACAAGAAAAAAAAGAATGGTGCAAATGTTCAATCCATTCAACAACGGGGTCAAAATCTCACAAGGTATATTTCTATCATTTTCAATCCACCAATTCAACATTCATAACCAAGTATGTGATTTTTAAGAAAGAAGACAATTTATTCAATCATGTTATGTTCCCTGAATTCGAATTGCTACTTCTACACAAAATAGTTATCTACCTAATTACTCCTTACTATGCCACCAATTTTGATGCATCTAAAGAGTAAATTTATCTCAAGGGCATAATTTACTCTTTACTCTGTCATCCTTAATTAGTTTTGTTGTTAGTAAGTTGCTGACAAACACATCAATAAACACATTTCCCTAATTTATTTATTTTTTGGTTTTTTTTATTTCAACTATCCTTTCCTCCAACCAGATCACAACATTGTCCTCAATGTCAAAACATAGATAGGTAAAGGATAGAAGATATTATCTGTTGTGACAATTACTAAAAGGAGAAAGCTTACACAAATTTAAATAGAAATAAAGTACTATGAATAAAACCAAAGGTAAAGGAAAGTTATAGATGAAGTGTCTGATCAAACCCACGTTCCTTGTGACCTCCCTTACTGTTTCCTTCTGACCAATCTATCTGAGTTATTACTAGATCAGGTTCATAAATAAAAGTTTATAATTTATTAATTAATTCATCAACAGTGTAAGCAAAGATAAGGAGTCATCTTGCCGAAGGTGTGATAAATTTCTGTTCCACAACATGGTCAAGAAAATATAACAAATTATCAAAGAAATTATTAAAATTCAGCAAACTGATGGATTTATGGTGGATGCTTAGTTGGGACTAAGAGATAATTTGAAAAAATTCTTCCAAAATACCAAAACTACCTGGTAAGGCAATGAATGCATCAGAGTTTTTAAGCATTGTCATCATTTGTCCATGCATAGATGATACTTGAAATTCCATCCCAATTGTCTTTCTAATGATGTTCTTTTAAGTTAAAGGTTCAGGAATGATACCTAAAACTTGTCCGCCTCTTAGATGTGCAGAAAGTGATACAGCCTCCATTAACCCAATGCTACCTCCCTCATATACTACACGAATGTTCTTCGCAACAAGTGTTCAACCAATAGTACTTGCTGCGTTTACAAACTCTAAACATTTCCCATAACTTAACCCACAAAAAACACAAATATTCTTAAGTCTACGAACAGAAGCTCCTTCCATTTCTACACTCACACTCCTTTTGAATGATTATGAGTTAGAGGAAACTGAAGAAAATTGAGAGTTTAAATAGGGTAGAGAATGAAAAAAGGAAATGATAACACCTAAATGGGTAAGTTGGCTATTGTAAAAAAAGTTTAAAATTAAGAAACATAATTTTTTTTACTATTTTTTTATTTATTTTTTTATACTTCAAGAAAACTATCAGGGTAAAGAAGTCTAGAAACCCCTGAAGGACCCCGCCCAAAGGATCGTCTATCCAAAACCAAAATATAACAAAGAAATAAACATTATAATAACAAATGATGGCATATCTTTGAGTTGCGTGTTACCAGTGCAACATAAGAACTCCACAAGGATTGGGAACACCCTGCCAAAACAGGCCATAAAACCTTTGAGCCCTTTCCGTCCCACTTACGAAATAACAGCCCTATCTTCCTGCAAACCTAATTAAAGGCATGTATTCTAAGAAGGTGGTACTTTGCCGCAGCCAGTCAGAACTTGCCATAGAGGCCTACTAATTAAAGTAAGTATATGGCTTAATGACAGTTTCACGTGCATTGTAAAGATGGGATGCTTCTATCTGTCCATCAATCGTCCAGAGCCTGGGGAAAATCCTAGGAATGGACAATGCGGCTCTCTATAGAGCATGACACACAAACTTTATTTACGGACCGGTGTACGAAGGTCCACCCGAGTCAATGATGGGTCTGCCACTGGCAAGGGCTCCACACTCAATTGAGAGCATGGTACTCTTTCGATTGCCCTTTTTTTTAAGAGATGAACAAGATAATATATACATGTTGTTGTGATTGTAGCTTATATTTTCCTCTGGTTTTACGTCCAGTAACAGCTTAAATGCCTTCTATGAGTTGAGGATAAGCTTTCCATCTAATTTTCTTATAAATTAGCAAACAGGGTCTTTTTGAGTCAGATTCCCAAGACTGTAACACTTTTGCTTATCCTTGAAGAGATTCCACAAATTAAGAAGTTCATGATGCACAACTCCACAAGAATGTGTCTCAAGAGTCAATTAGATATCATCTAATGACTCCTTTCTCAGTCCATTCTTAATAAAGTATATTGTATCTTATCGGTTTGCGAAAACCATTCCCAAAGAACAACATCGCGCACATTTGTGATAAACTTGCATTCTTTTCGCTTTTCTCCTTTTAGAATACGAACTTTTACTGAGACCCGACATGTATGGGACAAATGAATTTAAAGATTCACCTGCTAAGCGAACCTTTGTTTCGATTATCTAGCATATATCTTCTGAGATACTCTTGTGCATTAACAATCTCAATCTTTCACACTTAACTTTGTAGATTTTTGTTAGAGCATTTCTAAGAAGAGAAGGAAAATACTTTCTTAAATTCAAGAGAATGACATCCATTTTAAAGGAGAATGAATTAGTTATTATAAAAAATTGAAAAACAAATCGACTTGAGAGTCACGGAGTATTGTTATCCGCCACTTAACCGGGGTCACAAAGAACTGTAAAAAGAAAGCAACAAAATTAAAATAAATTCTACTCATAACATGGATTAGAAAGGGAGATGAATTCTACCTCAACAACTTGGTTTTCCATAAATGGTTTTGAGTCTTTGTCTATTGACTTTAAATACATTACCATTTCTAAGGTTTTCAATGTCTATGGCCCCATAAGGATATACATGTTTGACAATAAAATGGTCAGTCCACCTAGATCTCAATTTTCTAGGGAATAGGTGAAGACGAGAATTATAAAGTATAACCTTTTTGACCAATTTCAAAAGATTTTCTCAAAAGTAATTTGTCATGAAAAGCTTTTGTTCTAACTTTATAAATTTTTGAGTTTTCATATGCATCATTTCTCAATTCCTCAAGTTCATGTAATTGCAATTTGCATAACTTGCAAGCATCATCAAGATTTAAGTTGAAAGCTTTAATGATACAAAATGCTTTATGTTCTAGTTCTATAGGCAAGTGACAAGGTTTTCCATAGACTAACTGATAGGGTGACATGTCTAAAGATGTTTTGAAAGCAGTACAGTAAGCCTAAAGTGCATCGGTTAGTCTTAAAGACCAATCTTTATGATTTGGGTTAACCGTTTTTTTCAAAATTTGTTTAATCTCCCTTTTTGCTAATTCTACTTGTCCACTTGTTTAAGGGTGATAAAGGATGGCAATTTTGTGTGTAATGCCATATTTCGTCATTAAGGATTCAAAAGGTTTATTGTAAAAATATTTTTTCCCATCACTGATGATAGCTTGAGGGATTCCAAATTGACTCAAAACATTTTCTTTTAAAAATTTAAGATCAGTTTTATGATCATTGTATCGACATGGAATCGCCTTAATCTATTTTGAGACATAATCAACTGCAATCAAAATATACACAAATACAAATGATAATGGAAATGGACCCATAAAATTAATTTCCCATCAATCAAAAATTTCAATGCAATGATAGGATTCAAAGGCATCATGTCTCGTTTAGAAATGAAACCCAATTTCTGACAATTTTCATAATTTTTGCAAAAAGTATATCTATCCTTAAATAAAGTGGGCCAATAAAATTCACACTGCAAGATTTTCGCAGCTGTTTTCTTTGAAGAAAAATGACTTCCACATGTTTCTGAGTAACAAAATTTAATGACATTACCTACCTCACTGTCGGGTACACATCTCCGAAAGATTTGGTCAGGACAATATTTGAACAAATATGAGTCATCCCAATAGAAAATTTTCACCTCAATCAAAAACTTTTTTCTGTCTTGGTGCGTCCATTGAGGTGGCATCTAAGCTGTTACAAGAAGATTGACAATGTTAGTAAACTAATGCATGGAATTGACAGAAAATAAAAATTCACCGGGAAAAGAATTATTGATAAGTGTGTTATCAAAAGATAAGCCTGTTGTAAATCTGGACAAATAATCTGTAATAACATTTTTAGCTATTTTCTTGTCTTTTATTGTGATATTGAATTCTTGAAGCAACAAGATCTACCGTATCAACCTAGGTTTGGCATCTTGCTTAGACATCAAATATCTAACAGCAACATGATCAATAAAAACAATAGTAGAAGAACTAATTAAATAAGCTTGAAATTTATCCAATGTAAAAATTACAGCAAGTAGTTCTTTTTCAGTAGTGGTGTATTTTATTTGTGCACTATTCAAAGTTCAACTTGCGTAATAAATTACATAAGGCTTACCTTCCTTTCTCTGGCCTAAAATGACACCAACAGCAAAATCACTAGCATCACACATCAACTCATAAGGTAAAGACCAGTCAAGGATTGCATGATAGGAGCAAATATCAGAAGACCAATTAATTTTTTAAAATATTTCTGACAATCTTGAGTCCAATCAAATGGTGCATCTTTTGTTAGAAGATTACATAATGGTCTAGATATGACACTAAAGTCCTTAATGAATCTTTTGTAAAATCCTGCATGTCCTAAAAAGGAAAGAATTTCTTTGACTATTTTTGGGGAAGGCAAATGAGCAATTAATTCAACTTTAGCTTTATTAACTTCAATTCCCTTAGAAGATATCACATGACCTAACACTATTCTTGACGTAACCATGTAATGACATTTTTCTTAGTTTAACACAAATCCTTTTTCTTCACATCTTTTAAGAACTTTTTCCAAATTATCAAGACAATTTTCAAAAGAATTTCCAAAATATGTTAGGTCATCCATGAAAACCTCTAAATAATGCTCAATCATGTCACTAAAAATACTTAGCATGCATCTTTGGAAAGTTGCCAGAGTATTACAAAGGCCAAAAGACATTCTTTTATATGCAAAAGTGCTAAAGGGACACGTAAAAGTGGTCTTTTCTTGATCCTCTAATGCAATTGGTATTAGATTATACCTTGAATAACTATCAAGAAAACAATAGTAGGTGTGTCCTGCTACTCTTTCCAAAATTTGATCAAGAAATGGCAAGGGGAAATGATTTTTCCTAGTGGCTGCATTTAATTTTCTAAAATCAATATACATATGCCAATTGGATGAGACTCGCATAGGTATTAATTCATATTTTTCATTTTCAACCACTATTATTCCTGATTTCTTAGGCACAACTTGTGTAGGGCTTACCCACTGGCTAGTAGAGATAGGGTAGATAATTCCAACATCAAGTAATTTGAGAACTTCAGCTCTAGCTACCTCTTTCATGTGTGGATTTAATCTTCTTTGAGGTTGTTGAGATGTTTTAGCATTATCCTCTAAATGTATTCTATGTGTATAAATTAATGGATTAATGCCTTTTTTATCCTTTAATGTCCATCCAATTACACTTTTATGCCTTTTAAGTACTTCTATCAACATACCTTCTTGTTCTTTGGTAAGAGGTGAGGAAATTACCATTGGAAAGCTTTGTTCTTCTCCCAAAAATGTGTACTTCAACCCAGCAGGTAATGGCTTTAGTTCCAATATGAGTACTTCTTCATGGGTATTATCATTCATGGGTTTTAGCTCTTTCGAATCTCAGCTTCCATCCTTTGTATTCCATTACCTGTGTACAATCAAGCAAAGAGCATACTTCAGAAATATCATCATCTAATTGCGTACCTGAATCAAATGTATTAATTAAACAAATTTTTAATAAGTCAGAAGAACTCCTGGTTTGAAGATGATCATCTATAATGGCCTTAATCCCTTCAACTTCCTCCTTTTCATCATAGACTTCTTATGGTTGCTTGCACATGTTGAAAACATTAAGCTCCAGTGTCATATTTCCATATGTTAGCTTCATCACTCCATTTCTTCAATTTATCAAAGCATTAGATGTTGTTAAAAATGGGTGACCTAAAATGACAGGAATTGACTTGCAACTATTAACCATAGGTTCAGTTTCTAAGACAATAAAATCTATAAGATATGTGAATTTATCAACTTGTACTAACACATCTTCTACTATTCCTTTTGAAATTTTAATTGATCTATCGGTAAGTAGAAGAGTTGCAGAAGTCAGTTTTAATTCACCCAGGTTGAGTTACTAATAAATTGAATATGGAAGCAAATTAATACTAGCACCAAGATCAAGTAAAGCTCGTTCAATTTTATGTTCTCCAATAATACATGAAACTGTAACACAACCAAAGTCTTTATATTTCAACGCATTATTGTTCTGAAGAATGGAGCTTACCTGTTTAGCCAAAAAGGCATCTTTTTCATATTTAGTTTCCTTTTAATAATGCATAGGTCCTTCAAAAATTTGGCATAAGAGGGAACCTATTTGATAGTATCTAACAGAGGAATATTAACTTTCATTTATTTAAAGATCTCAAAAATTTCACTGTTATGGTTGAATTTACTTGAATTGTTTAATGCTTGAGGATATAGGGGTGAAGGCGAGAGTCTTGTCTCCTTTTGGCTAGGTGGCTTATCAATTCCTTCCTTATCTTGGGGAATTAATTCATCATCTTTCTTACAAGGTTTAGGAATTTATTTTTCAATAACCTTTCCACTCTTAAGAGTTATCACTAACTTGACTTGATCTATTTGTTGGCTTTCTAAACTACCCTCATTTAGGCTGTACTGACCCTTGGGATTCAGTTGAGGTTGAGAAGAAAATTTTCCTTTCTCGTGAATGGTGAGTGCAGAAGAAATTTTAGCAAAAGTGCCTTTTATGTCAATCATGGCTTGAGTGTTTTGGTTATTAATGGCCTCTTGCTTTTCCATGAATGCATGCAATGTTCCTTCAAGGTTTTTCCTATATGGTGGGACATAAGGTGCATATCCTTGAGAATTTTGTGAATCCAGTTGCGCATGAGGAGGTGGTAGTTGCATAAATTGTGCTTAATTATTAGTCCTCCAACTGAAGTTCAAGTGATTTCTCTATCCCAGATTGTATGAATCTGAAAAAGAAGAGGTGAATGGCTTTTTAAAATTATTCATTGCATTTACTTGCTTATGCACAACTTCTTTAAAAATAGAAATTTTTGGACATTCATTTGTTGAGTGTCCTAATTCATCACAAATGCCACAAATTTCTTCATTTTACACAAATTTGATTTCTTTCACTTTCCCTGATTCCATGGCTTCAACCTTTCTAGCCAAACTGGCAAACCTTACATTTAGATCTTCTTCTTGACTAAGATGATATTTTCCTTTACTAGCATTTGCAAGGTTATATCCAATTGAATTTTCAGAAGGATTAGTTCCATGCCAAGATTAAGAATTTTTAGCCAAATGGTCTAAATAATCTAAAACTTCTTCAGGTTCTTTATTAAGAAACTCACTATTGCACATTGTTTTCATAAATTATTTAGTTTCAGGTGTTAACCCTTCATAAAAGAAGCTTATAGTGCGTCATTTTTCAAAATCATGATGTGGGCAAGAATTTAACAAATTTTTAAAATATTCCCAACTTTGAAAATATGCTTCATTTGAATTTTGAGAAATTTTTTGGATTTGTCTTTTCAAAGTATTGGTTTTATGTGTTAAAATTTTTTTTAAAAAAAAAACTCACCTTGCATTTCTTGCCATGTTCCAATTGATCTTGGTTTCAAAGCGATAAGTCAAGTTTTTGCTTTATCTTTCAAAGAAAAAGGAAACAATTTAAGCTTAACAATCTCTTCAGTGCAAGTTTGGTTATTAAAAGCGGTACATATTTCTTCAAATTCTTTTAGATGTAAATATGGGATTTCGGATTCTAAACTATACAAATTCGGAAGTAATGAAATCATACCCAGCTTAAATCTAAAATTATTAGCATTGAGTGGAAAGATAAAACAAGATGGACTAGAATTTCGAGATGGTTGCAAATATTCACGCATGGTTTGCAACGGTTGATTTTCATGTTCATCATGTACACTTTTATTTTCAGCCATTGTGTTTAATATGTGTGATTATAATTCAAATAAATCAATATATAAAGTACCAAGATTAACTTTAACCAAACGACTAGAATTTGAATCACGATACCAATTAAGCATAAATAAGTGACTTAAAATAGAAAAGAAAATGTACAAGTAGGCGATATAAACCTACCGTTACATATCATAGTTAGTAAATTAGTAAGTTAATAAAATAATAAGTTAGAAAGCTAATAATTAAGTTAGCAAGTTAGTAAGTTATTAGAAAGTTAGTAAGTTACAAAGTTAGTAAGTTAGTAATTAAGAAAATTAAGAAATATTAATATATATATAATATATATATATATATATATAAATTATGGTGAAGTTTACAAGTTAAATTAGAAAAGAAGACCTTAGTAATTAAAAAATTGGTTCTTATATAATAATTTACCAGATGGTGAAGTTTACTTAAAGAAAGAAGACCTTAAAAAAAATTGGTTCTTCAAATCAATTTCCCAATAATGGCATTAAAAACTTGAAACAAATTATAAGTTGTAAACTCAAGTACAGGTTGTTTCAAGTACTAAATTCTCGGGAGTCCGAGGTCGATCCACAGAGAATTGATAAAAAAAAATTTTTTTTTAGGTAAGGAAAAGATTTGTCACAATAATAAAGGTAATAAAAGTTTTTCACAAATGAAAAAAGATATACTTGGGTTAGAAGATCCACTCTTGGTAATAAATTAAAGACAAGATTATTCTTTTTATAACTCAATTGAAATCCACACATAACGGAGGTTCCAATAAAAAAAATAACATTCAAAGTTCAATTAAGATTATATATGTAATTATATTATGGTTCCTTTAATTATTTACTAACACCAACACTTGTAAATGGGCTTAAGCATTCATTGTGTCAACCTCTTATCTACAATGAATCAAGATCTCCACTTTACAAGAAGAGTTTCTAAATTGATTAGAAACAAAATACAACATATATAATGACCACTTGATAATATATCATTTAAGTACAAAAAAGTTGTACATTTGTGTCTTTGCACACTTGCCATACAGCTTGAGATATGGCCTAATCTTTGCATACTATTCAGGCCTAGCTACAACTCCTCCATTCTGACTTCTAGGCCCAATATGACCTACTATACTTTTGATATGACTCTTGTGTTCTGCATAAAAGTTGTATATTTGGGTCTTAAATTTCTAATTCCATCAGTTTGGAGTCAATTGAACTCCTATAGCTCAAGAAATTGTCTGATGAGTGCATAGAGGTCAAGCTGTCAAGATCAACACTTTGGATCTTACTTCAACTCCAATTTAAATTATCCAAATGTGTGATTTGGCTCTTGAGATCTTCATAAAAGTTGTAGATAATTGTCTTATCTTTTCTACAAGACCATAATCACATCAATAAGATATTTGAACTCAAATTATAGCCATTTTACTGAATACTACCAAATAGACAAAATAAAACTAATTCAAGTAATAATTCTTTTAATGATCCAATTAAGGTCAATATCATAAAATATAACAAAACCAACTTAATTAAGCCTAATTGAACTTTATGAAGCCCAGTAAAAGGATTATGAATAAAATATATTGCTATCAAATACCATGTACCCAACTTCAATAGTTGAGAGTGCAACTATAGACTGCAATATCGCCTTCTAACTAATAATATATCTAAAGATTGTAAAGATATAACCAGTCAATGACCTCCTCTTGTCTAAATCTCTTGCATAGTCAAAACCTACATATCCTACTACTCCTCGATTTTGCTAACCATTAAACACTAAACAGACATCGATGGAACCTCTCAAGTATCGCATGATCCATTTCACAGCATCCCAGTGCAGGTTTTCAAGTTTGCTCATATATTTGTTTACCACACTTACTACATGTGAAAGAACTGGTCTAGTGCACACCATGGCATACATAAGACTGCTAACTACACTAGAGTAGGGCATATGTGACATACGCTCCACCACTTCCTTAGTGTTTGGACAATTTTTTTATGATAGCTTGAAATATGTAGCCAAAAGAGTACTAATTGGTTTGCATTGATCGATATTGAAGAGTTGCAATAACTTCACGATGTAACTTTTCTAAGATAAGTACAATCTACCACAATGTCTCACCTTATAAATCTCTATACTAAAAATCTTCTTTGCTGCACCCAAGTTTTTCATCTCAAAATCTTTTCCCAACTGAGTTTTCAACATACTAATTTCAGCCTTGCTGCGAGATGCAATTAGCATATCATCAACATACAACAAAAAATAAATATGATAGCCATCTAGAAGCTCCTTAGAGTAGACACAATTATCATATTGGTTTCTGGTATACCCATTACCAATCATAAATGCATCAAATCTTTTCTACCTCTATCTGGGGGATTATTGAAACCAATGACTTCTTTAATAGGCATACATGGTCTGCTTTTTTAAATACCACAAACCCCTTTGGTTGACTAATGTATATTTGTTCCTCTAGCTCTCCATATAAGAATGTTGTCTTTATATCAAGTTGTTCTAGCTCCAAGTCATACACACTCACAATAGCTAATATGAATTGAATAAAGCTATGTTTTACCATAGGAGAAAATACTTAATAGAAGTCAATGAGCTCCTTTTGAGTATAACCCTTTGCTTCCAATCTAGCCTTGAATCGTGGAGGTTTAACATTAGGAATTCCTTCTTTCTTCTTGAAAACCCATTTTCAGTTAACTACTCTTTTCCCCTTTAGAAGTTGTACCAGCTCCCATGTTTGATTTTTATGAAGAGACTCAATCTCCTTATTCAATAATGTGACTCCTTGCTCTTGACTGCATCACGGTAGGTAAACGGCTCATCACCTACTACATTATCTGTCATAGCCAATGCAAAGGCTATAGGATCAACATTTAATAAATCAAGAGCATGTGTAACAGAATTCATATATCTCTGAGGTCTTTGAATTTGCCACATCCCTCTACCTATAGCAATACTATATGGATCTTCTCCTCTGGTGTCAACATCTCTATGCATGCTATCACCATTCGTGTTTCCTTATTCATCTTGTTGTTCTACTTTAGGTTGAGCAATGCCTGAAGTGCTTGACTAATTTGCTTTATCTTCATGGTTTTCCTTCCCTGAATCAATCTCCAGCTCCACCAATTTTCTAGCACTATGATCTGTCTCTGCATGATCTCCTACAGATTCACGCTTCTGATTTAACATTGTCACTTTTTCAAATGTGACATCTCTGCTGACAATGAACTTAGGTGAACTTGCTTTTTTTGTGCAACATAGCTTATAGTCCTTTACCCCTCGTGCATACCCTAGAAATATACACCTTCTTGCTCTTGCCTAAAGTTTACCATCACTCGTATAGGCATATGTAAGGCAACCAAATATCTTTAAGTCAGAATAACTTACAAGTCAACTGGACCATACCTCATGCAGGATCTTCAGATCAATTATAGTTGATGGAGATCTATTTACCAGGTATACAATTGTGTTGACCGCCTCAACCCAAAATGATTTGAGAATTTCAACATTAATCCACATGTATCGTGCACGCTTCAGAAGTGTTTTATTCATACGTTCCACAACTCCATTTTATTGTGGTGTTATAAGTACAGTATGGTGCCTCACTATACATGTCTTCCTGCATAACTCCTCAAATTCTTTGCTACAAAATTCTTTGCCATTGTCAATTCTCAGTCTCTTGACTGATTTCCCAGTTTGTTTCTCAGCCATGGCTTTCTAGTGCTTGAATTTGTTGAACACTTCATCGTTGTGTTTCAAAAAGAAAACTCAGACTTTCCTGGAATAATCATCAATCAGAATATGAAAATAATGAGCTCCACCTAGTGAGTTAATAGGGGCAAGACCCCAAACATCTAAGTGAATGTACTCTAGAATGCCCTTGCTTATATGCTTTGCGGTACTGAATTTCACCCTATTCTACTTCCCGAATACATAGTTCTCATAAAAACCAAGTTTACAATTCTTTATGCCTTTCAACAATCCTTTGCTAGCAAGTTTCCTTTCTTGCTCACATAACCAAGTAGCATATGCCACAATTGTGTAACATCACTGCATGATCTTTTAGAGGATATAACAGTAATTGTCTCGTTGACTATGCTTCCTAGCAAAAAATAGATCCCACTCTACAGTTTTCTTTTCATCATTGCCATAAAGTCTTTAGTCACCTTTAACGAAACACCCTCTTCAGAGAACTTGTACCCTTGATTGTTTAGGACACTCAAAGAGATCAGGTTCCTACCCAGTTTTGGTACATGTCATGCATGAAATGTCCTTTCAGTTTCATCATCCTTTCTAACTTTCACATCTCCTCCACCTACAATGGCAATTATCCTATTATCCCCCAATCTGAGCTTTCCCTTTTGCTTTTGATATGAAGAGAAAAGGTTCCTATTGGGTATCATATGAAACGATGTGCTAGAGTCTAAGATCCATTCGCTTCCCGAGTTGCTATGGAGACTATTAGGACTGACTTAGCATCACTATCTTCAAAACTTTCAACTATTATTTTAGCAGAATCTCATGTTTTCTTTTTCCTCTCATGGCAGCTTTTACATATATGTCTTATCTCGTAACAATGAAAAACACTTTAGGAACTTTTGACTTTTGGACTTTGATATTCTCCTGCTTTTACTTCCCGATCATCTTTCTTGATTGCGCCCCCTCGCCACATATAATCCTTTTTCCAGTTTGTCAGCACTAGATCCAATTGCCCATTTATATTGCTCTTGTGTCATCAATGCCTCTTTGACAAATTTGAAGGAAATGGAGAATCTACCACACATACTGGTATCATAGAAATTATCATACAACGAGGGTAAAGAAGTCACTAAGATCATAGTTTGCTCTATATCTTCCACTTTTATTTTGGCTGCCTCCACATCATAAATCATCCGATTAAAGTCATCTATATGGTCTCGAATTGATTTTTCTCCCATAAATTGAACGTGTACAACCTTTTTCTTTGATATAGCTAGTTGGGCAAAGTCTTTATTGAGTACTTTTCTTCCAGAGCCTTCCATAGCCCATCCACAGTCTTTTTGTTCATAACCTCACACAACATATTGTTTACCAGGCTTAGTTGTATTGTACTATGGACTTTGGCCATAATTTTCCCCTTTTTATTAGAAGTCATAGTTTCTAGTAATTTGTCTATGCCCTCTAATGCCTTTGACAGACCTTGCTGATTTAGTAAAGCCTGAAGCTTCAGTTTCTATAAACTGAAGTTGTTGGAACTATCAAACTTCTCCACATCAAATCTTGGCACCGAAATATTGAATCTGAGATATAACTAGAGCTTAATAACTTTGATACCACTTGTTAGGATATTAGAGATAGATACACCCAAGTGTCTTAAATACTTTATGGACGTGAGTGGAAGCGTGCTCAAATTTGTGAAGAATAACTAATGAAAAATGTAGAACACATAAATAGTACTATTATTGTGGGATACACACATGCAGTACACACACCAACATAATAGGCTCAAAGAAAATTA
Organism: Ormosia semicastrata; assembly: GCA_029884595.1. NCBI lineage: Eukaryota > Viridiplantae > Streptophyta > Magnoliopsida > Fabales > Fabaceae > Ormosia > Ormosia semicastrata. The sequence goes on from JAQQTO010000047.1 coordinate 7,803,228, forward strand.
CACACTATATCAAAGAATAATTACAATTGTTTCTAATGATATTCTCTCTCTTACTACAATTGGAGTATTACAGAGAGCTAAAGAGTATACTTAAAATTCCTAGTGCATAAAATCATAACACACTCATGGAATTTTCTCACACTACACTTTTTATTCTCTTTAACTACCAGAAGCTTTTAACTCTACGTCTTAATATTTCCTTGTTACAATATTAAAATGAAATGAATTTAGACTTATTTATAAGGACTTTTTGAATTGAACGAGTGGTCTCCATCCACCAATTATTTCCTTCCAAACATTTTCTAAAAACACTCTTTAACCAAACAAAAATAACTTCCTAATTTTTTACTTAATACAAGTCATCCTTTAACAGTCATATGCAATGTAGGCGTTTCATCTTTTAGTTGTTTGGTATAATATAAATATATATATATATATATATATATATATATATATATATATATATATATATATATATATAATACTTGATTATATATGTTGGTGTGAGAAAAGCAATAGTTAGCTTTGCCTATTATCGCGACCAGGATCTGTGACGAGAGCGGCGAACAAAACATGATAAAAATGGAAAATGGAGTCGCCACCAATTTTATTTGAATTAGAAAAAATTGGAAAACATTTTTTAGGAAATAGTCTTTGAAACCAAATTGGATTCAAGAGTCAATTATGTATAGGGAAGGGTGGAAACTTAATCCCACAGCACCCTTAACGCACCCATCCTAAGACAGTACCTTAAGTCAGTTGTGCAAAACTTGATAATCTCAAAATATATTTATTTCACCCCTGTTGTTAAAAAATAAACTAAAAAAATAATTTGTGAAAATTTAATTTTTGGCTTGACGAAATAGGAGTTTTGCTCCTACGTATCCCTAGGTTCAATGAGGAACTCAAAGTCACGTAGATCTTTAGAAAATAATTATGGATTGGTTAATTTTAACTATGAAAAAGGATTTTTTTTAAAGAAAAAAATAAATTTTGTTTGAAAAACAAATCAATTCTTGCACGGGGTTCAAGTTAGCACCAGGCTACTCAATAAATTCTTATGATCCAAATGACATTGAAGATAGCATCCGCTATTCAATCATTGTCATTAGTCGTTGCGTTGATTAAAAAAAAAGGTTTTCTTTTTTTTAAGAAAAAAGTTATTTGATCATGGTTCACATAAAACAGATAATAAGTAAGACAAGAATCAAATGACGATAAACATCCTATTTCATTTTTCTTTTCTTTCTCTTTTTATCATTGTTTAAATGTTTCTACAGTTAAGCATATTTTTTATTTTTTTCCTTTTTATGTTTTTTTTTCATTTTTTATTTTTTATTTAAATTTTTTTTTCTGTCAATTTAATAAAAAACTAAATGAAAACAAAAAGAACGAAGAAATAGAAAATGTAAGGGACCAGGGCTATGTGGTGGCTAGCTCTTAGAACGATGGTGCAGGGTGGCACGGATAGTGGCTGAATTTCAAACCCGGGTGCTGAGTCGTGGTGGCTGACTGCTAGCATGCGGCTAGGTGGCGTTGAGTTGCAGATCTAGTACGTGAAAGGTCACGGTCTATGAAGCATAAACACAGACATGGGACACAACACGGATACGGATACGGGGACATATCAAATATAGAAAATTGTAGGACATGGACACGACATATATATATATAAATTAATATCAAAATAAATTAAAGAACTTAGTTTTATATATATATATATATATATATATATATATATATATATATATATAAACCAAGTACTTTAATTTATTTTGATATTAATTTATATATATAATTACAAAATTTAAGAAAAAAGATTCGTAATTCATTAATCTCATTTCTATAAGCTTGAAGATTTACAATATCTTAATATATGTCATATGTACTAATATTTACTACCTAGTAAGTCCCTCCTAAAAAATATGGAGCATAATTTCTATTGACGTTTTCTAAAATATCTCCTAAACCAACTTCTCCTAATAGAACTTGTAACACCCTCCTTAGGGCATCACATTTCCGACTACCGACTCATAATCTGAAAAGAAGTTCGCACAAAGTTTGAGTTATAAAAGATGGGTTTCAAAATTTCTTCTTTACTGAAACATAAATTTACTGAAAATATTAGGTAATATTGAAAATCATGTTTCAATTATTCATTATGCAATATTGACACCAATTAATATCACAATTTAAAGAGAAATATAAAATTAACAGACTTATTTTTTTAACAGTAGCAAACCCCATGACGGGTCCTACTTAATAGCACGGTACAATACTAACATTAAATCTTAACATACTCATTCCTTCTCTTGTATCAACTTGATCCATAAGAACTTTACTCCTTGTCTACCCAGCACATCTTCGAACTTGAGACAACCACTTTTCAATGTTTCCATCAATCTCTGAGTATCTACCACCCGTTATGTCTAAGACAACTCATTCCTTCTACTGTATAATTTTAACAATACAGAAAAAGCAAAACAATATAATAAAGAGGTTAGATCACCTACACTAATACCAACATAGCAGCACGGAGATAACACAAACAGCAATATTATACAGATAGATCATACCACAATTATGATCATGCCATCAACATTAATCAACTATCATCATCCAATCATTTATCAATTCAATTATCATAAACAATAATTATGATAATGCCCTCAGCATTATCATCATCATCATCTTCCAAGTATTCAAAACAATTGTCATAACTAATATTCCTCAATTAATATATCACACAGATATAAATGCTCAGATTTATGCATATGCACAAAGACTCAGTTTATCAAAAATAACTCCATGGAGGTTTTCACAATTTCGAGAAGAATGCTCTAGTTAATTGTCAGCCTTAGCCCAAAGACAATCTCTCAGTCATTGAAAATAATCGTGTTCTTGTCAGGTATCGTCAATGCGTTGCAACGGACTGCATCGCCAAGTGGCACAAGGTACTCGCCAACTGTCCACTGGTCGACCGCCGCGCCTCGACGCCCCCAAGATCCATCATAGACCTCACTATCAATTCTCATTCCCTCTTCAACCACAAGGGCCATAATAGCTATTAGCTATATTTTATACAATGCACGAATATATCAGTGCAAGTCCAACCCCAAAGGGCCAAATCTTTTCAATTTCATTTGTTCAATATAATCATATGCTTCAACGCATATTTTTTCAATGCACCAAATCCAATCACAAACATATCTTTTCAATGCATGTATAATGCACCAAATGCCAATCACAGGCAAAACATGTCATTTTCTCACACAGCATCCATATACTGGTTCTACAGTATTTATATTGTATTTTCAATAGGAAAATCATATTATCACATTTTCATAGTTATAAAACACTTTCATCGTGTTTTCACAAAATTGCGCAGCATTTCCATTTCATTTTCACAATTCCAAAATGTTTTTGTTACGTTTTCACAATTCCAAAACATTTCAATACCATAACACTTCTTTTACATTTTCACAATACCGTAACACTCTTGTTACGTTTTTAAAATTCTAAAATATTTTTATTACATTTTTAAAATACGCAACTATTCTATTGCACCTTTAAATCACGTAATTAAATTTTTCAACATTTTTCTCAATCACATAAAAATATACGTTTCTCAAATTGCGTAACAATTTTTTACCATTTTTAAAATTGCGTAACTTAAAAATCATTCTTTTAAGTTGCGTAAATCATTTTCCATCATTCTCAAAATATTTAAAATACTTTCCAAATCACATAAGATTTTCTGTCATTTTCATAATTACGTAAAAATATTCTATTATTATTTAATCACGTAGTGATTTTTCAATAATATTTTTAATAGTGTAAAATATTTAAAAGCTTTTCAAATTGTGTAGAAATATTTTAACATTTTTTTCCAATCGCGTAGAAGTACGTTAACATTTTTCAAATCTCATAGAAATATTTTACTGGATTTCAAATCATTTTTAAGATACGTAAAATAGTTTTCAACATTTTACAATTACGTAAAATATTCCTCAATATTCCAAACATTATTTTGGACTTGAATAAATCAATCTTAATTTCAACACTTTCTTCAAATTACGTAGCTTAAAAATCACATTTTTAAGATACGTAAAACATTTTTCATCACAATTTCATTACAGAAAATATTTCTTAACCTTCAAAAATTCCTTTTTAACTTTTCTCAAAATAATATAACTTTGTATTTTATTTTTCATATTTTCCTTATTCAAGAAAATCTTTTTCCACATTTCTTAACAAATCCTTTTTCACTTTCTTTGCAAATCCTTGTTCACTTTCTTTGCAAATCCTTAAAATCAACGTTTGCCTGTTTCATTCAAAACTCATATTTAAAAAAACACTTAGGATCTTTTTACACAAAATAAATCAATAAAAATTCCTCAAAGATCGTATTCTTGTTCTCTTGAAAAACAAATCCTTTGTTTATTTTTCATACTCTTCAAATCATCCATTTTCATCCTTCATGAAATTATTAATTTATGAACACCTATTTAGAGGTGTCTCGGCCGAAATTCACTAAGTACTAGGGACCAAAAATTAATTTCCTTATTCTTGAAAAATTTCAACATGAACTCTAATTTTTGGGAGCTCAAAACCGTAGCCTCGCCCTTAGCCTTTGGAGCCAAAAATCAATTTCCTTTCCACCATCAAATCATGGCATACATATACATATTTATATTTCTTAACTTTAAAAATATTACTTCAGACTTTTCTTATAATAATATAATTTCTTACTTTATTCCCTTCTTATTCTTAGTAAAAAATCTTTTCCTTAATATATTTTCTCAAAATCACTTTTTATTGATCTAGTCTTACAAAATCACATTTAGTTAATTTAATTTACTATTTATAACTTTAAATTTCCTAATGTTTTTCAAAACCCAATAAATAAATTCTACGTTAGTAAATTTAAGTTACAAACGTTTTCTTTTATATTTCTAAATCACTTCTAAAAAATGATTCTCTTTAAAATAATTTGAAGTTCAACACTTTCAATCTTCTTTTTCTTTTATTTATGAAAATTCCACTTCACTTAATTGATAACACTTTAATTCCCTTTCCAAAATCCTTATTTGAAAATTCTTGTATTTTATAACATCAAAACATTTTTCTAAATTATCAAAACCTTATAGATGGCCATTGAAACCATGAAATATTTTTTCTTTCTAACTTAAATAAATTCCATTCTTGTTTCTACAAAAGAAAAAATTCATGAAAACATAACTCAAAACCGTGTGCATTCTTTTTGCAAAACAAACCCTTTTGTTTATTTTCTTTACTTCTCAAATCATTCACTCTTATCATTCATGAAAATATAATTTTTTTGAACACCAAATTGGTTGGTGTCCTGGCCAAAATTTTGTTTAAGTTTAAGGACCAAAAATTAACTCCATTGTTCTTGAAAAATTTCAATAAAATCCCTAGTTTTGGAAGCTCAAAACCGTGACCTTCTCTATGGCCTTTGGAGCCAAAATTTCTTGTTTTATCACACTTTCATCATAATATATTCAATATATCTTCATCATGCATATCATAAGCATACTATATAAGCAAATAAAAATCATACTAAGCATGCATACACAAGTAAATCATGCAAAGCATATCAAGCATGTACAAAAATAATCAAAGCACATAACACACACAAATTATTACATGGCTATGGATATGAATCCTCACATGGATTCACCATCCATCAAATATAAAACCTCACCACCATGCTTGGTTGGTGAGATGGATCTCCCTCTTACCTCTTGAAGATCCTCAAAAGCTTCTTGATTTGCTTCTTTTTTCAAGTCCTTCACCACCAAAGGCTTCTCAAATACAAAACAAAATATATAAAAATTAGTATACTAAGCTTGATTAAGAGGAACCATGGATCAAACATGGTTTAGAACATGAAAAAAAAAGAATAAATGAAGTTTCCTTACACTTCACCAACAAAAACTCTAGAATTTGATCTTAGTAAAAGTCCTTCAAGATGGAAGATTTAGAGAAAGTCTTCAACATGAAAGTTGTTTAGAATAAGGTAAGGATTCAAGAAACTAGGTTGTATGAAATTAAAGAGTGATGGAGGAGAGAATTAGAGTGCTTGGCCGAATGGTCTTCTTTTGGGAGGGAGAATGGAGTTTTCTTTGGTTTGCTCTTGAAGCTTAAGTGGAAAAGGTGAAGAAGTGATAATATGAAGTGTAGAAATGAATTTTCTTGGTCTTCCAAAGTGATATTGCCGTAGCATGCATTGAAGAGAAGTGTAAAGTGAAGTTTGAAAAACATGATCATTAATGATCAATAGGAAATGGTCTTGACACTTGGCTATTGTCTTCATCCTTTTCTTTGGCCTAAAAAGCCTATACAAAATTGTCTCCCTTCTTCCTTGCTTCTCCAAACCCTCCCCCCTCTTCATGCACTCCAAATGTGACAAATTTCATAACCATCACTTTAAGCCATCCTAACCATTGATTAAAAGAATGGTTTGGATTAAAAATAGTTACTAGGTTTAGGTTATAGATGGAAGACTTTATTTGAGTCATTGGATCATTTTTGGCTTGCAATCCTAACCATTGAATGTGTCTCCAAAATGAAGGGTCAAGATTACACCATCAAACTTTACATCCAAGGGTCTAAAATGGTTGTAGTCATTTTTGATGACCAATTCTCTACTATTGATCTAAATCTAAATCCAATGGTCATTAATGATCCATCTCCACCATTGATTAAATCTACATCCAAGGGTTGATAATGGTCATAGCCATTTATAAGACTAAATCTCTACCCTTGATTTAATTTCCATCCAACGGTTATAATTGATCCTATTCACTTTTAAGATCAAATCTCCACCGTTGATTAAATCAAGATTAAATCTCCAACGGTGATTAAATCGATGGTGGATATCCAAACCACCAATGTTGACTTAACAGTATAGAATTTTATTTTTATCTGTTATAACCCAATGAAAGAATATATTTACTGTATTTTTATCATCCGATAATTAAATACAGTACAAAATACAGTAAAGAAAATTTTTTAAAACTATTTTCAGATTTAGGTTTAGTAAGATCCCCTGTCTCCGTCTAAATAGTACAAATTTTTCTATGCGTAAAATTTTTTTTTACTTTGCGGGACCCACCTAGGCACACATACAATAAAAAAATTCATAATCATTCACAAAAATCATAAATATTAGAAAACACACAAATATCAAATCAGATTACGTAAAATAATTAAAACTTAATGGTAAAAATTAAATTACGTAAAGTTTTCCCCGACTCGAAAATTTTTATTTTCCTGACTCGGAGTAAATCACTCAAAATGATCAAATACGCTGATGGAATAATCAAAATAATTTTACAGTATCCAAAAATTACTAAACAGTAAAATTTTGTTAACTGTCAAAATTACTGTTTAAGAGATAGAAAATTTTGGGGTGTTACATTACTCCCCCTCTAAAAAGAAATTTCATCCTCGAAATTTAATAACCATGATTTCACACCCTCAAAATAAATTTGAACATTACTCTTGTATCTTATTTTCCAATTCTCATGAAGCTTCCTTTCTTACATCTTGTTATACTATTCTAATCAACAAAATCTCTTTACTGATGTTCAACTTCTCCTGATCAAATAGATATCTCAGACTCCTATAATTACTGAAGATGTTGAATGTTACTCCAGAAAGAAAGAATTTTCATATCTCTGATACCAACATAACGACAACCAATCTTCATTGATGCCTAGAATAGTTTTTCTCAGATAACTTCCAACTAATGTAATGTATTACTTAAAATTTCCTTATCCTCGTATCACTACATATTCTAGATTTTTTTGATTTTAACAGGAAATGTCTCACTAACCGAGTTTTCCTTTCCACAGCACTATACCAAATACTATGACATAGAGTTAAATAGGAATATCGTTTCTTGTTCGTTCAATTGCAGGAGATGAAAGAAAACATCATGGAAGATTAACAAAATGAATCAAACCTGTTATCGAACATATCCAGCAAAGAATTGGATGTAACCCGATTTTCAAGAATAAATTTTCTTTGGATTACTCACACTCTGTTGAAATAATCTCATTGGATATGGTTGGAAAATAACCAATCCATTTTCAAAGACCACGTCTGTTTATGAAACAGATCAAACTAACACAAAAATTTTGAACACTAGATCAAACTAACACAAAGTTTTGATCTATAACAACAATTTGAATAACTTGAATAGCTCGATTAGTTAAGAATAGAAACAGAAGTAAACAAATTAGAGGATAACGAATAACTCTAATATATAATTGATCTACTCAATCATATGTTATAAAGAATAGGTCACTCACAGAAATATTCAGTATGGTTTATAGGACTAACTCCAATGACACAATCTCCATTGTTTAAATCTTTTGCTCAGAACACTCCCGTTCCATTCAGAGTAACAACTTCCCTTACTATCTAAAATTTTACTAATAAAAAACTCTGTTTTCAAAGAGCATAATCTCTGGGAAAATGTGTCCAACTTTTCCGCAATTTGTTTCCTTGACGTACATTCCTTCATTTAAGTGCTTTCTTTTACATCCCTTACTGTTTTTGGTTTCCTCAATGATTATAAATACATCTTCCATCGAAATCAATTACTTTCTCAATATCCTAAAAAAAAATTTCAGGTTCCAAAATTACAAAATCTTATATTCCAAGACTGATTCTCCTCCATCAGATCTTAAACTTCAACTTCCAGTTTCCACTGAACAGCGGTCCTTTGTTCGTGCAGTCGTCTTTCCACATAGCTCCCGTTGCTCCCGTAGCTGCAACTGCATTACTAGTAACATGTTCCACTTCCACACAAGTATAACTGAGGCGTGCAGATCGAAATACAATGGATCTAATATCCATTATAAACAACATTATTTCCTTTCAAAAAACAAACACAGAGAACACAACACAAGCAAAATAGACCTAACCACAAACCCCAAAAGACTCAAACTGTGCTCTGATACCAACCAATGTAACACCCTCCTTAGGGCATCACATTTCCGACTCCCGACTCATAATCTGAAAAGAAGTTCGCACAAAGTTTGAGTTATAAAAGATGGGTTTCAAAATTTCTTCTTTACTGAAACGTAAATTTACTGAAAATATTAGGTAATATTAAAAATCATGTTTCAATTATTCATTATGCAATATTGACACCAATTAATATCACAATTTAAAGAGAAATATAAAATTAACAGACTTATTTTTTTAACAGTAGTAAACCCCATGACGGGTCCTACTTAATAGCATGGTACAACACTAACATTAAATCTTAACATACTCATTCCTTCTCTTGTATCAACTTGATCCATCAGAACTTTACTCTTTGTCTACCCGGCACATCTTCAAACTTGAGACAACCACTTTTCAATGTTTCCATCAATCTCTGAGCATCTACCACCCGTTATGTCTAAGATAACTCATTTCTTCTACTGTATAATTTTAACAATACAGAAAAAGAAAAACAATATAACAAAGAGGTGAGATCACTTACACCAATACCAACATGGTAGCACAGAGATAACACAAACAGTAATATTATACAAATAGATCATACCACAATTATGATCATGCCATCAACATTAATCAACTATCATCATCCAATCATTTATCAATTCAATTATCATAAACAATAATTATGATAATGCCCTCAGCATTATCATCATCATCATCTTCCAAGTATTCAAAACAATTGTCATAACCAATATTCCTCAATTAATATATCACACAGATATAAATGCTCAGATTTATGCATATGTACAAAGACTCAGTTTATCAAAAATAACTCCATGGAAGTTTTCACAATTTCGAGAAGAATGCGCTGGTTAATTGTCAGCCATAGCCCAAAGACAATCTCTCAGTCGTTGAAAAGAATCGTGTTCTTGTCGGGTATCGTCAATGTGTTGCAACGGACTGCATCGCCAAGTGGCACAGGGTACTCGCCAACTGTCCACTGGTCGACCGCCGCGCCTCGACGCCCCCAAGATCCATCATAGACCTCATTATCAATTCTCATTCTCTCTTCAACCACAAAGGTCATAATAGTTATTAGCTATATTTTATACAATGCACGAATATATCAGTACAAGTCCAACCCCAAAGGGCCAAATCTTTTCAATTTCATTTGTTCAATGTAATCATATGCTTCAACGCAAATTTTTCCAATGCACGTATAATGCACCAAATCCAATCATAGACATATCTTTCCAATGCATATATAATGCATCAAATTCCAATCATAGGCAAACATGTCATTTTCTCACACAGCATCCATATACTGGTTCTGCAGTATTTATACTGTATTTTTAACAGAAAAATCATATTATCACATTTTCATAATTATAAAACACTTTCATCGTGTTTTCACAAAATTGAGCAACATTTCCATTTCATTTTCACAATTCCAAAACGTTTCTGTTACGTTTTCACAATTCCAAAATGTTTCAATACCATAACACTTCTTTTACATTTTCACAATACTATAACACTCTTGTTACATTTTTAAAATTCTAAAATGTTTTTATTACGTTTTCAATATACTACAACTCTTCTGTTGCACCTTTAAATCACGTAATTAAATTTTTCAACATTTTTCTCAATCACATAAAAATATACGTTTCTCAAATTGCGTAACGATTTTCCACCATTTTCAAAATTGTGTAACTTAAAAATTATTCTTTTAAGTTGCGTAAATCATTTTCCATCATTCTCAAAATATTTAAAACACTTTCCAAATCACATAAGATTTTCTATCATTTTCACAATTACGTAAAAATATTCTATTATTATTTAATCACGTAGTGATTTTTCAATAGTGTAAAATATTTAAATGCTTTTCAAATTGCGTAGAAATATTTTAACATTTTTTCCAATCGTGTAGAAATACGTTAACATTTTTCAAATCTCATAGAAATATTTTATTGGATTTCAAATCATTTTTAAGATACGTAAAATAGTTTTCAACATTTTACAATTACGTAAAATATTCCTCAATATTTCAAACATTATTTTGGACTTGAATAAATCAATCTTAATTTCAACACTTTCTTCAAATTGCGTAGCTTAAAAATCACATTTTTAAGATACGTAAAATAGTTTTCATCACAATTTCATTACAGAAAATATTTCTTAACCTTCGAAAATTCCTTTTTAACTTTTCTCAAAATAATACAACTTTGTATTTTATTTTTCATATTTTCCTTATTCAAGAAAATCTTTTTCCACATTTCTTAACAAATCCTTTTTCACTTTCTTTGCAAATCCTTGTTCACTTTCTTTGCAAATCCTTAAAATCAATGTTTGCCTGTTTCATTCAAAACTCATATTTAGAAAAACACTTAGGATCTTTCTACACAAAATAAATCAATAAAAATTCCTCAAAGATCGTATTCTTGTTCTCTTGAAAAACAAACCCTTTGTTTATTTTCTATACTCTTCAAATCATCCATTTTCATCTTTCACGAAATTATTAATTTATGAACACCTATTCAGAGGTGTCTTGGGTGAAATTCACTAAGTTCGAGGGACCAAAAATTAATTTTCTTATTCTTGAAAAATTTCAACATAAACTCTAATTTTTGGGAGCTCAAAACCGTAGCCTCCCCCTTGGCCTTTGGAGCCAAAAATCAATTTCCTTTCCACCATCAAATCATGGCATACATATACATATTTATATTTCTTAACTTTAAAAATATTACTTCGGACTTTCCTTATAATAATATAATTTCTTACTTTATTCCCTTCTTATTCTTAGTCAAAAATCTTTTCCTTAATATATTTTCTCAAAATCACTTTTTATTGATCTAGTCTTACAAAATCACATTTAGTTGATTTAATTTACTGTTTCTAACTTTAAATTTCCTAACATTTTCCAAAACCCAATAAATAAATTCTACGTTAGTAAATTTAAGTTATAAACATTTTCTTTTATATTTCTAAATCACTTCTAAAAAATTGTTTCTCTTTAAAATAATTTGAATTTCAACACTTTCAATCCTCTTTTTCTTTTATTTATGAAAATTCCACTTCACTTAATTGATAACACTTTAATTCCCTTTCCAAAATCCTTATTTGAAAATTCTTGTATTTTATAACATCAAAACATTTTTCTAAATTATCAAAACCTTATAGATGGCCATTGAAACCATGAAATATTTTTTCTTTCTAACTTAAATAAATTCCATTCTTGTTTCTACAAAAAAAATTCATGAAAACATAACTCAAAACCGTGTGCATTCTTTTTGCAAAACAAACCCTTTTGTTTATTTTCTTTACTTCTCAAATCATTCACTTTTATCATTCATGAAAATATAATTTTTTTGAACACCAAATTGGTTGGTGTCTTGGCCAAAATTTTGTTTAAGTTTAAGGACCAAAATTAACTCCATTGTTCTTGAAAAATTTCAATAAAATCCCTAGTTTTGGAAGCTCAAAACCGTGACCTTCTCTATGGCCTTTGGAGCCAAAATTTCTTGTTTTATCATACTTTCATCATAATATATTCAATATATCTTCATCATGCATATCATAAGCATACCATATTAGCAAATAAAAATCATACTAAGCATGCATACACAAGTAAATCATGCAAAGCATGTCAAGCATAGACAAAAATAATCAAAGCACATAACACACACAAATTATTACATGACCATGGATATGAATCCTCACATGGATTCACCATCCATCAAATATAAAATCATCTCTCACCACCATGTTCGGTTGGTGAGATGGATCTCCCTCTTACCTCTTGAAGATCCTCAAAAGCTTCTTGATTTGCTTCTTTTTCCAAGTCCTTCACCATTAAAGGCTTCTCAAATACAAAACAAAATACATAGAAATTAGTATACTAAGCTTGATTAAGAGGAACCATGGATCAAACATGGTTTAGAACATGAAAAAAAAAGAATAAATGAAGTTTCCTTACACTTCACCAGTAAAAATTCTAGAACTTGATCTTAGTAAAAGTCCTTCAAGATGGAAGATTTAGAGAAAGTTTTCAACATGAAAGTTGTTTAGAATAAGGTAAGGATTCAAGAAACTAGGTTGTATGAAATTAAAGAGCGATGGAGGAGAGAATTAGAGTGCTTGGCCGAATGGTCTTCTTTTGGGAGGGAGAATGGAGTTTTCTTTGGTTTGTTCTTGAAGCTTAAGTGGAAAAGGTGAAGAAGTGATAATATGAAGTGTAGAAATGAATTTTCTTGGTCTTCCAAAGTGATATTGTCGTAGCATGCATTGGAGAGAAGTGTAAAGTAAAGTTTGAAAAACATGATCATTAATGATCAATAGGAAATGGTCTTGACACTTGGCTATTGTCTTCATCCTTTTCTTTGGCCTAAAAAGCCAATACAAAATTGTCTCCCTTCTTCCTTGCTTCTCCAAACCGTCCCCCCCTCTTCATGCACTCCAAATGTGACAAATTTCATAACTATCACTTTAAGTCATCCTTACCATTGATTAAAAGAATGGTTTGGATTAAAAATAGTTACTAGGTTTAGGTTATAGATGGAAGACTTTATTTGAGCCATTAGATCATTTTTGGCTTGCAATCCTAACCATTGAATGTGTCTCCAAAATGAAGGGTCAAGATTACACCTTCAAACTTTACATCCAAGGGTCTAAAATGGTTGTAGTCATTTTTTATGACCAATTCTCCACCATTGATCTAAATCTAAATCCAATGGTCATTAATGATCCATCTCCACCATTGATTAAATCTACATCCAAGGGTTGATAATGGTCATAGCCATTTATAAGACTAAATCTCTACCCTTGATTTAATTTCCATCCAATGGTTATAATTGATACTATTCACTTTTAAGATCAAATCTCCACCGTTGATTAAATCAAGATTAAATCTCCAACGGTGATTAAATCGATGGTGGATATCCAAACCACCAATGTTGACTTAACAGTATAGAATTTTATTTTTATCTATTATAACCCCATGAAAGAATATATTTACTATATTTTTATCATCCGATAATTAAATACAGTACAAAATACAGTAAAAAAAATTTTCTAAAACTATTTCTGGATTCAGGTTTAGTAAGATCCCCTGTCTCCGTCTAAATAGTACAAATTTTTCTATGCGTAGAAAAAAATTTCACTTTGCGGGACTCACCTGGGCCCACGTATGGCCCCCTGGCCCACATAGGATCACCTGGACCTACATTCAGTAAAAAAATTCATAATCATTCACAAAAATCACAAATATTAGAAAACACACAAATATCAAATCAGATTACGTAAAATAATTAAAACCTAATGGTAAAAATTAAATTACGTAAAGTTTTCCCCGGCCCGAAAATTTTATTTTCCTGACTCGGAGTAAATCACTCAAAATGATCAAATACGCTGACAGTGTAATCAAAATAATTTTACAGTATCCAGAAATTACTAAACAGTAAAATTCTATTAACTGTCAAAATTACTGTTTAAGAGATAGAAAATTTTGGGGTGTTACAGAACTAACCATGTAAAAATACATGTGCATTTAAAAAAAATTAAATAGAGAGAATATTGGTATGAGGCAAGCTTCGGTGACGAAGAAGTGAACAACTTGGTACGAGTCGAGGTAGAAGGAGCAGATGAAAATAGTGGTGTGTGAAAAGATAAAACTTGAAAGTCTAATAGTGGCGTGTCCAAGTCTTGTCCTAGACGTGTTCAAGCATGTCTGAGACGTGTCTAAGTGTGTTTGAGACGTATCCAAACTGAAAAAAAATCTTTTTAATTGGACACATTCGGACACGTAGGACATGTGTGTCGTACGAGTGTCCGCAACTGTTTGACACAGACACGTGTCCAACACGCAGACACGCCACAAAAATGGCATGTTTGTGCTTCATAGGTCACGATTGAACTCGATTTGGTGGTTCACGACGTTGCTATGGTGGCAGGGAGAAGCAATTGTTGGTGGGCCACCGGCTGGGTCTGAGGAGTGGAGGTTCACGGTGGCCTGCACGTGGGGGTGAAGATGGTTTTTCGTGGAGCTATTTCACGGATCTAGGTTTCTGGATGGACGGCGCGAGATGAATGTGGCTATGGTGTTGCAGGTGCCTACTTTCTAGTGCAACGCGGAGGATGCTAGTTCGTTGATGGCGCAAGAACGTGATAGTCTCAGTGGTTACGATTGGGAAGGATGGAGGGTCCAGGTTGGTCACAGTTTGGGGTGGTTGTGGTGAGATGTGGTGGTTACGGGGTGGAGGTTGGAGGGTGGTGTTGGTCATGGTGGTGTTGGTGAAAGGTTAGCTATTCACAAGTTGCGGGTACGTGTATGGGTGGCAAAGCAACATGGCTACCATGGAGGTTTTTTTTTTTTTGAAAAAACAGAGGATGGTAATGGAAGGGTGATAAAGGTGAAGGTGAGGTCACGGTGGTGTGGTTGAGTTTGGTGGTTGTGTGGGTTGTTTGTGATGGTGATGCTTGAGGTGAAGATGGAGGTGAGGTGAGGTTGTTTATGGAGGGATGATGAAGGTGAAGATGGTGGTTATGGTTGTTGGGTGGTTTGGTGTTGTTGAAGATGGTGAAGAGGTGAGGTGGCGGAGTGGTGGTGATGAAGATGGTGGCTGGAGGATGATGAAAGCTGCGTGAATGAAAGAAATGACTAGGGTATTAGTTGTGAGTGTGTGTGTCTCTATCTGAGCTTTTATGTGTTTCTGTGTGTGTCAAAAGCATCTGGGTTATGGGTTTTTATAGAAAGAAAAGAAAATAATGGTGACTAAGGTTTGGATGGGCAATGGTGGCTGCTAGGGTTTCTTTGGGTGTTAAGCGGCATATGGGTTATGTGTTGGATAATGGGTCGATGGGTCAGGTTATGAGACATGGGTTAGATATGGGTTTATGCAAGAAAGTTGGGTCATTTTTTATTATCTTTATTTCTTCTTTTTTTATTTTTTTATTTTATCTTTTCCTTTTTTTTTTTTTTTCTTTTATTTTTCTTTTATTTTTTTTTTTTTTTAAGTTTTTTCTTGTTTTTTGTTTTTTATTTTTAACAAAATTGTGTTAATGCCCCGAACAAAATTGGATGTTCACAGTTGCCCCTCTTTACTTGTTTCTTACTAGATAACAAGAATAATTGTAGTTTCTCATTTTTTCATTGTAAGGAACGAGTAAAGGCATGAACTCGAATTTTGTCTGAAAATGCATAAGATGATACAAAAAGAAAAAAAATGCAAAACAATGCGAGAATAAAATGCGAAGAGCTTATGTGCTCAAGTAAACGACAGGAATTTAAATGCAAGGAGTTGATGCACTTAAAAGTAAATGACAGGAAAAGCAAATGCAGGGAGCTGATGCACTCAAAAGTAAATGGCAAGAATTCAAACTCAAAAGTAAATGACAAGAATTTAAAATGCAGGGAGCCAATGCGCTCAAGAATTGACAGAAATTTAAAATGTAAGGAGCCGATGCACTTAAAAGTAAATGACATAAATTTAAAATGCAGGGAGCTGATGCACTCAAAATAAATGGCAAGAGTTGATGTGATCCAAAGTAAAAGACAGGAATTTAAAATGCAAGGAGCTGATGAGCTCAAAATAAATGACAAAAGCCAGTGTGCTTAAAAAAATTGACAGAAATTTAAAGTGTAGAGAGCCAATGCGCTCAAAATAAATGATAGAAATTTAAAATGCATGGAGCCGATGCGCTCAAAAGAATTTTAAAAAGCATGGAGCTGATGAGCTCAAAAGAATTGACAGAAATTTATAATGCATGGAGCCGATGCGCTCAAAAGTAAATGATAGAAATTTAAAATGCAGGGAGTCGATGCACTCAAAAGTAAAAAATAGGAATTTAAAATATAAGGAGCTAATGCGCTTCAAAGTAAATGATAGGAATTTAAAATGCAATGAGCCGATGCGCTCAAAATAAATGACAAGAGCCAATGCGCTCAAAAATAAATGACAGGAATTTAAAATACATAGAGCCAATGCGCTCAAAAGTAAATAATAGAAATTTAAAATGCAGGGGCCGATGCACTCAAAAGAATTTAAAATGCACGGAGCTGATGAGCTCAAAAGAATTTAAAAATGCATGGAGCCGATGTGCTCAAAAGAATTTAAAATGCAGAGAGCTGATGCGCTCAAAAGAAATGACATGAATATGAAATGCAAGGAACTGATGCGCTTAAAAGAAATGAGATGAAAATATTTGTGCCAATTAGACATGGACTTAAAAAAACATTTGAACCAATGACAACTCTGAAAAGCTTTGACCAATCTAAATCTTGTTCACGTGCTTTTCTTTATTGGACCCTTTTGTTGGCTTGGAATCCTTTTTACTTAATCATTTCCTTTCTTCATTTCATTTTTTTCTTTACCTCGACCCCCCTATTCTTCTTGGCAACGAAAGCTTATATGACTAACATGATAATAATTTTCAAATATTACTGATGCGTATGTGTTGCAAACCCAAGTGCAGGTTGTCTTCAAGTAATAAATTCTCAAGAGTCCAAGGTCGATCCATAGGGAATTGATGAAGAAAAATTTTTTGAGGTAAGAAAAGGATTTGTCACAATAATAAATGTGATAAAACTTGTTCACAATTAAAAAGGATTTGCTTAGGCTAGGAGATCCACTTTTGGTAAGTAAATTAAAGACAATATTAATTCTTTTTATAACTCAATTAGAATCCACTCATAACGGAGGTTCCACTCGAAAAATACAACATTCAAAGTTCATTTAAGATTATATATATAATTATATTATGATTCCTTTAATTATCTACTAACGCCAACACTTATAAATGGGTTCAAGCATTCATTGTGCCAAACTCTTGTCTACAACAAATCAAGATCTTCACCTTATAAGGAGGGTTTCTAAATTAATTAGAAACAGAATACAGTACATATAATGATTACTTGATAATATATCATTCAAGCTCAAGCAAGAGATTAATCTAACCTTATTTCATTACCAAAAGCTTCACCCTTTCACCTAAGCAAAATAAAAATTAGTTACTCATAAACAAGAAGAAAGAAAGAGAGAAGAATAAGGAGATGAAAATAATTTCTATTTAGAACAAAAGAAAACTACAACAAGAGAAACAAATAATACAACAACAAGATCTTGATCTCTAAACCAAGATGATTCTAATGAGCAGCCAATGGTGCCCTTTTATAGAACATGAAGGGCACACAATGACAAAGGAGTTGTTTATGAGTGGGTTGGTGAGTGGATCATGACAATGGAGTTGTTAATGAGTGGGTGGATTATTTCCATGCTTGTCTCCCCACTCAACCAATTCAGTTGTCTTCACATGACTATAACTCTATCATAACATCACATATTATGTAAGTGGTCTTCATGAAAGTTGAAGAGTTTTGTCTCAGATTTCCAATGCCATCGGTTTCATCACAATCTGAACCCTACAGCCCAAGATATGACCAAATCTTTGCACAGTATTAAGGTTCCAGTAATAGCACATCTGTTCTGACTTTTAGACCCAATATGACTTAATAGACATCCGACTATGCTTTTGTATTCATCATGAAAGTTGTATATTTGAGTCTTATATTTCGTTTAGAATTAGTTTGGTATCAATTGAACTCTCCTATCTTAAGAAATGGGTTGAAGAATGTGTAGAGGTCAAGCTGTAAGGATCAGAATTTTGACTCTTGCTTTCACTTCAATTTAAATTATCCAAACGTGTGATCCTCTCTTAAGGTCTTCATGAAACTTGCAGAGAATTGTCTTAACTTTCCTACAAGACTAGAATCACATCAATCAAATATTTGAAACTCATATTATAGTCAATTTACTAAACACTGTCAAATCGACAAATTAAGGCCAATTCATGCAATAATTCCTTCAATGATCCAATTAGGCCCAATATCATAAAATGTGATAAAACTAACTTAATTAAGCCTAATTGAACCTTAAGAAGCCCAGTAAGAGGATTATTAAATGAATAAAATATATTGTTATCAACCGCATTTCAATCTGTGCTTTGAGCTACTAAGATCTTTTATTCCAACTCAATCATTAAGGGATTGCTGTTAGAATTGCCAAATCAAAACTGTTGACCTTAAATTTATCTTACTTGAGACATAACTTAATGAGTAAACATGCATTCATGAATGGACAGAAATTCGTTGAATGAACAAACTTCCTTTTATTACTTTGGTAATCTAATCGTACATGAACTTTTGGTAAGGCACATACTTGAAAGATGAAAATGAAGAAACAAAAGAAAGTTGCAAGGATTTTATTTAAAAAAAAAAAAAGAATTGACCCAATATTGGTTCCTTGTCCCCATCCAATTGATTCCCTACAACTGCTTGATAAATCAACTGTTGTCTCTATTATAATTTCCTTCAACACATCTTCTTCTTAATCCTTCATAATTTTGCCCCAGTATGACTAATTGAATACAAACAAAATTGCTCTTGTGTAGCCAATCGGAAGCAAATATAAATTGCCCTAGTTTAGTGAGCCCTTTAAGGAGTTTCAGTTCATCTTTTTTTGTAATTTTGCCTATTTATTTGCCCTACCATTTGCTTAGAACGCCTTTTTGGGTTTTCAACCTAACAAGCTTTTTTTCTTCATTTTTTTTAGGAGTAAAGAATTGAAAACTCAAAAGAGCGTGAACCTTTTGTCTTAAAATTAAAGTTATCAAAAATGACAATAACCTTTCATTGATCAAAATGGATATTTTGAGGCTTGTAACGTGGCTAAGGTTAAGGGTTATGAAAGGAAAGATATAAGGCTCAAACAAGTGTTTAAGGGTTGAAAGGAACCAAGGATCCTTAGTAAGCTTTTTCAATTACCTTTAGCATTATCAAGAGCACTAACATTTTTTCTCACTTTTGTATTCTCTTCTCTTTTTCACTTCATCGTTTGTCTTTGCTATGAGTCATTTCACTTTTCATCACTTTCTTCTTCTTTTCCTTTTCCTTTTTTTCCTTTTCAGAAATCAACCTTTTTTACTTTATGCTAACTCCTAGTGTAGAGGTGATCCTTGTCCAAGGTTATTTAAATAAATTTTTCAAGCTCAAAAGGGGTAATAAGGGATAATAAAAATGATGAAACTTTGTAAAGGATAAAGAAAGATGGTCAATCTTCATTTTCAAATCATGATTACTTATTTTCAAAACTTTAATTTTGAGACAAAAAATAATGCACACCAAGTGATTACTTATTTTTTTTTTTTTCAAAAATCCTTCTTCCAATTGCTTGGTTACTTTTTCCTTGATCTTCAGGGACATATCAAGATGCATCCTCCTTAACTTCTGCTTCTTTACTTTAACATTCATGTTGATCCCCTCTGCTACCTCGCCATTCTAGTCAAATCCCTTCTCTGAATATTCCAGTAATTTCGTAAATCTTTCGATAACTTCTTCCGCTTCACCAGATTCAGAGTCTTCTTCATCAAACATTGTAGGGGAATCAATTGATGAATTTTTGAGGTCCCTTTCACAAGACTCAAATATCTGGAAAGTAATTTGTGTGGAGTTGGAAAGGTAAAACAAAGTACGAATGACAAAGTAAGAACGAACCAACAACAAGATATTATACAAAAAAAGAAAACTGATAAATGCAAAAGGACAAACCAAAAGTGCAATAAGGAGGAATGATGAATATTCATGCAAATTCATTTAGTTAATGCCTCAAGTAACATAAATGTAAGTCAATACATAGCTAGTCTTAAATATCTATTTAGGATAGTATAACCAAACAATTACTTAGAAATAATCATATCAA
The DNA here is from genome assembly GCA_029884595.1 of Ormosia semicastrata. NCBI lineage: Eukaryota > Viridiplantae > Streptophyta > Magnoliopsida > Fabales > Fabaceae > Ormosia > Ormosia semicastrata. The sequence continues at coordinate 7,823,960 of JAQQTO010000047.1, forward strand.
TCACTAGTTCATATTGTCATTTCTTTAGTAGCTCTTCATCAGTAAAAAGACAGATTACTTTGCACTCTTCTGGGCCTTCATGCAATGCATTAATAGCAAGATGACATTGGGGGTGAATGACTTCTTCATATATGATTATCTCAGATGGTGCAGGAAAAGTTTCCCTCAGGTGAAGATTGTGCTTCATTTTGCCCGTATCATTCTCTTTTCCCAGAGTCATACTCCTCATTCTTTCCTCTAACTCTACATTGACCTCTTCAAAGGAATATACCCCTTGTCTAGGTTGTATTACTCCCAAAGTAAGCAATCCCTAGATTCGAACCTTAAAATCCTAATAATTCTCAATATCATGTCTCATTCCCCCACAATGATGAGCACAACTTGACTCTTTATCATGCTTCTCCTCTTCTTTCATCGTGGCAGCTGGTGTAGTGATACTATAACCTAATTTCTTCAACCCCTTGAATATTTTGGCCATCGGTGTACAGAAGCTCATGGCCTTTCTTATTGATGATTCTTCTATCTCCAAAGCATTTACCTCATTCCTTCCACCATGATTAGGAATTGGGTTATCAACAATACTGGGTCCAGCCTCCACTTGAATGTCAAGCTTTCCATAAGTAATTAGCTTCCTTACTACAGTCTTGGAAGATTCACAATCTTCAATTGAATGCCCTAAGATATCCATATGGTATTTGAAAGTTAAATTTGGATTATACCACGTTGGGAATGGTGGTTCTAAGGGATGTACAGGATTTCCTGAGATGAGGTGAGCATCAAACAGCCTTTGGTATAAGTCTGTGTTTGAAATGGATAATCTTGGGAAAGAGGGTAAGTTTTAGGGACAGAATTGACCTTGATTTTAAGAGTTTGGCTGAGGTTGTGGGTGGCTTAGGTAATTTTACGGAGGTGCAGGTGGATATCAGGTATAGGTTAGGTGAGCTGGTATATATGGTTGTGGTGTGGGAACATTGTTGATTTGGAATTATGGGGTTGGAGTGATGTTTGCGGTTGGCACAACTTGGTGGGGTAGGTAATAAGGAGATGTAGGTGTTTGGTATGGAAAGTGAAGGTTAGAGTTATATGGTGGTTGATGACTTGGGTATCGAGGTCTGAAGATCTGTTGGTGTTGGAAATAATTCACTTCGGGTTCTTTTTTTTTTTCCTGGAATCCTTTCTTAGGAGCAGTATTCTCTGCATTGCTCACTGGAAACTTTCCAGCTTTGGCTAAAATCTCTATCCTTTCTCCTGCAGTGATCAAGTTAGCAAAATGTTTATAAGCTGCTCTAGTTATTGCCCAGATAAAAGGATTTTCCAGGGTTCCTAAGAAATATAAACACATCTTAGACAGTGTCAATGAAGGTTGAACTTGAGCCACCAAGGCTCTCCACCTTTGTGCATACTATTTGAAAGATTCCTCATTTCCTTTCTGCATTGAGTTCAATTATTCTCGGATAGAAGATGCATCCAAATTAAACTTGTATTGATCCATGAATAGATCAGCTAATTTTGTCCAGCAAGAAATCTTAGAGTGGTCTAATTGAAGATACTACTCTAAAGCGGAGCCTATAAGACTCTCGTGGAAAAAGATGATAAGGAACTTATCATCCCTAGACCAAATAGTCATTTTGGTTCCATAATTGATCAAATGAAACTGAGGGTTTCCAATCCTGTCATACTTGGCAAAATTAGGAATCTTGAAGTCTTTAGGGATCATGACATCTGTGGTAGGACACAATTCTTCTATTCTGAGAGGTCCATAAGCACTAGGGCCCTTGATTGCCTTGATATGTTCTTCCATTTTCTCCATCCACTCTTCCTTTATATTGTCTTTATCGGTCATGGCGTGACTATTCCCAGGGTGAGGCATTGTTGCTTGGCCCGGAATAGACATATGAAGTTGTTCCCAGGTTGGTCCAGCAAAAGCAGGAATTTCATTATGAGCACCTTCCAAGGCGCGATAACCCTCCCCAATAGGCATTACTATCGATGTCATTTGATGTGGTTGCTCATGAATTCCTATGGTGATGCCTGAGGTTATAGTCAAGAATGTCAGGGTGGTTATCATGGAAGGGATCAGTGACACACTTACATGTGCTTCAACCCCATTTGCACCCCTATTTCCACTTATTAAGCTGAGAGACTCCTTCACATCTTATAGTATTGCCTCTAACCTTACTTGGGTCTCAGACATTTCATTCATCCGCCTTGTCATTTCATCAACTTCTCTGCTCAAATTTCTCCTTGCCTCAGGATTACTAATAGTCATTATGGTCCAAGATCTGGTAGTGTGAACTCGAGTTTGATTGATCTCTTCTTTCCTAGTTCGCGCAATGATTCCTGAACTAATTTGATTTGTTAAAACAAGATAACATTAAACAAAGAATGAGATAAAATGAATGAGATGCCTGATATACATAAGATGGAATGAATGAACTTTGTGATGAAAACATCTTTTTTCTTTCTCTTTTTAAAAAAAAAAATCTTAGGAATGCCATGAAAATGCAAGATGATGTATCTTTTTTTTTTAGAATGCTATTTAAAAAAAATACAAAAATGAATGACATGAGGAATAGATAGATAAAAAAGATTTTTTTTAAAAAAAAAGAAGAAGAAAGATTGCTAGGAATGAAAATATAAGATGATGTATCATTTTCTTTTTTTATGCTAACTTTTTATAAAAAAAATGGAACGCAAGAATGAATGACATGAGAAATAAATAGATAAAGAAGATTTTTTTTATAGGAATGAAAATGCAAGATGATGTATCTTTTTCTTGTTTTATGTTGATTTTTTTAAAAAAAATGCAAGAATAAATGACATGAGAAATAGATAGATAAAGAATAATTTTTTTAAAAAAAATAAAAAAATGCTAGAAATGAAAATGTAAGATGATGTAGCTTTTTCTTTTTTTATGTTGAGTTTTATTTAAAAAAAAAAGAATGCAAGAATATATGACATGAGGAATAGATAGATAAAGAAGAAGTACGCTCCCTTTGTGTCCTAGTTAGGTGGAACCTAAGGGTTAGATTTCCTTAAGGTCATAACTCTAATTTTGACTGTCATTATGTTCAATCTATCAGTGCAAAGTTTTTCAGGATAGATCTAAACTTCTAAAAAGTCATGGTTTCCAGATTGCCCCCATCTCGAAAGATAATGACCCAATTCATGAATTAATCACAAGTAGGATAAACCCTCTCAATATGACTAGTCTATGATACTGGTACAATCTGAGTGGTGTCTCAACAAATGTCAAGTGAGCATAAAGTCCCCTAATAACAAAAGTTGAGACCCCCCCTATTCCTCAGGTTCGCACAGACTCGAATATAAAGCCCAAACAGTGTGTGAGGTAAGTGATAGTGACATGTGTGAGGGAGCATACAAACTTGTACAAAAAATTAAAAAGATAAAACTACCCCTCGACCTGCAAAAACATACATACAACAGCCAGCCAAACAATCATCTGCCCTAGGGTTTCAAAAATTAAGCACAAAATATTAAAAAATATATACAAGTAAATCATGTCAAAATAAACACAGAATATAGAGCCCAAAGAGTATGTGAGGTAAGTAATAATGGCGTGTGTGAGGGAGCATACAAATTTGTACAAAAATTTAAAAAGATAAAACTACCCCTCAACCTACAAAAACATATATACAACAGCCAACCAAACAATCATCTGCCCTAAGGTTTCAATAATTAAGCAAAAAATATTAAAATATATATACAAGTAAATCATGTCAAAATAAACTCAAAATAGTGCTATCATATATTTACATAAAAGTACTAGATAAAAAAATCTATTTACAAACAAATAAGAAAACAAAAACAAAGACAAAAAGGGTAAAATAAATAAATAAAGGTAATTAATAAATTGCACAACTAACAACAATAGACCTAACTCTCCAAGTATCCCTAGAGAAGTAGCCATCACACCTGTGATGTGAACGATAAATAAAATATGATAAAAATAGAAAACAAAGGTCGCCATCAATTTTATTTGACTTAGGAAAAATTGAAAAACCTTTCTTAGAAAATAATCTTTGAAACCAGATTGGTTTCAAAAGTCGATTATGTGTAGGGAAGAGTGGAAACTTAATCTCATAGCACCTGTAACATACCCATCCTAAGACGGTACCTTAAGTCAGTTGTGCAAACCTTGATAATCTCAAAATATATTTTATTTCACCCCTGTTATTAAAAAGTAAACTAAAAAATAAATAATTTGTGAAAATTTAATTTTTGACTATCTGAATAACTCTATGTAGTGCAATGAGAAACTCAAAGTCACGTAGTTCTTTAAAAAATAATTGTGGGTTGGTTAATTTTAATTATGAAAAAGGATTTTTTTTATAGAAAAAAAGAAATTTTGTTTGAAAAGCAAATCAACTCTTGCACAGGATTCAAGTTAGCATCAAGTTACTTAATTAACCCTTATGATCTAAATGATATTGAAGATAGCATCCGCTATTCAATCATTGTCATCCGTCATTGCGTTGATTAAAAAATGGTTTTCTTTTTTTAAAAAAAGTATTTGATCATGGTTCACATAAAACAGATAATAAGCAAGACAAGAACCAAATGAGGAAATAAACATCCTATTTCATTTTTCTTTTCTTTCTCTTTTTATCATTGTTTAAATTTTCTACTGTTAATCATATTTTTAATTTTTATGTTTATTTTATTTTATTTTTAAAAAAAATTCTTTTTGTCAGTCTTCAAAAAAAAAACTGAATGATAATAAAAAGAATGAAGAAATAGAAAACGTAGGGGACCTGGGCTGTGTGGTGGCTGGCTCTTGGAACGACGATGTAGGGTGGCATGGACAGTGGCTGAGTTGCAGATCTAGGTGCTGAGTCGTGGTAGCTGACTAGTGGCGCACGACTAGGTGGCGCTGAGTTGCAGATCTAGTGCATGAAGGGTCATGGTTGAACTCAGTTTGGTGGTTCGCGATGCTGCTATGGTGGCAGGTAGAAGCTGCTATTAGTGGGCCACCAGCTGGGTCTGAGGCGTGGAGGTTCACGGTGGCCTGCACATGGTGGTGAAGATGGTTTTGCGTGGAGTTGTTTCATAGATCTGGGTTGCTGGGTGAACGGCGTGATGTGGGTATGACTATGGCGTTGCAAGTGGCTATTATCTGGTGCGACGCGTTGGCTGCTGGTTCGTTGATGGGGCTAGATCGTGATAGTCTCGATGGTTATGGTTGGGAAGGATGGAGGGTCAAGGTTAGTCACAGTTTGGGGTGGTTATGGGGTGGAGGTTAGAGGGTGGTGTTGGTCACAGTGGTGTGCGTGAAAGGTTAGCCATTCACGAGTTGCAGGTCTATGTATGGGTGGCAGCAACACGGCTGTCGTGAGGTTTTTTTTCTGTAGAAAACAGAGGATGGTAATGGAGGGGTGATGAAGGTGAAGGTGAAAGTGAGGGTCACGATGGTGTGGTTGAGTTTGGTGGTTGTGTGGGTTGTTTGTGATGGTGATGCTTGAGGTGAAGATGGAGGTGAGGAGAGGTGAGGTTGGTTATGGAGGGATGATGAAGGTGAAGGTGGTGGTTATGGTTGTTGGGTGGTTTGGTGTTGTTGAAGATGGTGAAGAAGTGAAGATGAAGATGAGGTGAGGTGGTGAAGTGGAGGTGATGAAGATGGTGGCTAGAGGATGATGAAAGCTGCGTGAATGAAAGAAATGACTAGGGTATTAGGTGTGACTAGGGTATTAGTGGCTGTGAGTGTGTGTGTGTGTGTGTGTGTGTGTGTGTGTGTGTGTGTGTGTGTGTGTGTGTGTGTGTGTGTGTCTATATGAGTTTTTCTGTGTTTACGTGCGTGTCAAAAGCATCGGCTTATGGGTTTTTGTAGAAAGAAATTAGGTTTTGGAAAATGATGGTGACTAGGGTTTGGGATGGGTAATGGTGAGTGGCATATGGGTTATGGGTTAGATAATGAGTCGATGGATCAAGTTATGAGACATGAGTTGCATATAGGTTTATGCAAAAAAGTTAGGTCATTTTATATTGTCTTTATTTCTTCTTTTTTTTGTCCTTTGTTTTCTTTTATTTATTTTTTTATTTTTTTTATTTTTTTTACAATGGTGTTAATGCCCCGGACAAAATTGGGTGTTCATACCTATGAAGCAAAACCAAACTACACACTTGTACCGTTATCTTACTTAGTATAAGCTTTGCCTTAGGGAACTTACCTTTCGGTGTGGGTTCTTGAGGTACTAAAGCAAGCCCTCAACAATAGATTCTAAATAAACAACTTAAACAACGTGAAGAACATTATTTTGCATTAATAAACTTGAATCCAATGAGTTACAACTGAGAAAGCTGAAATACAATGAAATAACTTATATCCCGAAATGCAAAGCAAAGGAAATTATTGAAAGTAAAAGATGAAAGCTTTAAAGAAATGTTGTAAACTTGCTGAAAATGTAAAGAAAAAAAGTAAAGGACTAGAAATGTAAAGGAAAAGTTGTTAAATGTTAAGAAATTAAAGATAATTTGCATGAAAAATCGATGGTGTTTGTGTGTTTGTTTGGGGAACCTCTCTTCAATGTCTTAGAAGCCTTTATATAAGGTTGAAGCTAGAGAAATTGTAGCTTCAATGCACTTTTAGGCCTTCAACTCCACCTTCCTTAATTTTAGGAGCATGATCTCCAGCCACTTAGTCACTCCATGCACTCTTAGGTCATGGGGCACTTCCATGGCACGTTTTCATCCAACTTCAATAAAGGAAACTACAAAAAATGTCATTCTCTGCATGTTTGAATGTTTACAACAACTACCAAATCCCAACTTCCTATTTTTCAGACACCTCTTTCTCCATCCTCCTTATCCACAGTTTTGACTTGGTCAATCGGATTTCATCCTTGCTTCAGACAACAAAACACATTGTTTTTGCAGCTTCTTTTCCACTATGTTACTTATCTCATTGGGCCTTACCAGCCCATGGCTTTATCTCCCAGCATGCAATTCGTAAGCCCAACCTATTATTTTTGGAATATCAATAATATGTAACAAATTTCAATTTTGTTCATCAATGCACAATTGCTTTTCATTTTTAAACAGTTAAATCTTTAGATTTCTAGTCTTTGTGCCTATGTCGAGTCGTTTACCATAGCTTACAATAATATGGATGTAAGGTTTTTTTTTTTCTTTGTACATATATGGATGTAATGTTTAAGTTAAAAAGTGTCTGTAAGGCTATAATAACTATATATAACAAAATAATTATTATTTTAGGACTAATAAATAAATAATAAAAATAATATAGGAAATATCTATTACCACTTCTTTTTATCTAATGTCACCGCTCTCTAATTAATTTCTTCTTATTTTTCTAAAATGTCTTTTATTAAATTGTTAAGTCAAATAAATGGTCTATTGTCACTCTTATATTCATTTAAATTTCTAATTAATAATTATAATAATTTCTAAATATAAAATCACTTCCTAATTGCCATTATGGGAATTTTTATAACGATTCGAAAATCATCCATAAGCAATTTGAATGTTTGCTACTTCTTCCTTTTCACTTATTTTGAACTTCAATAAAATAGTTAAGAAATTGGCCAAATTTGTGACCCTTTAATGCCATTTTTCTCAATCTCCACTCGAGCTTTATGGCTAAGATTGCTTTCTTTGCAGGTAGTTAGCATCAAAATGTTAACTTCGTGTTGTATTTTGCCTTTGGTGGTCAAATCTAAATCGATTTCACTTCTATAGGTTGGAGTTTTTGCTTGGGTTTTGGTTATTTCTTATTGTTCTTGGAGATCTTAAGGGCTCTACTAACTAAACAAATTGCATTTATGCTTTAGGGGTCCATAAGTTTGTGCTTGTTCTGCGTTTGCAATATATTAGGACTTGTTTGAATAAATTTATGAAAAAAGAATTTCTTTTTAAGTTCTTTTTTAAAGGAATTTTTTTTTTAAAAAGTTATTTTACATTTGGGCATAGAATAGGGCTATTGACACACTCTTTTGTCTCTTTTTTACTCTTTTTTTATGCTCATAAAATTTATTCTTATACACGACAATTGTTTCCTCACTCGCTAGTAGCTTCAAGTTTGTTTTTTTAAACACTTCAATATTATTCAACTATAATATATTAACAAAATATGACATTACTTTAACCTATATTGCTAAACAAAAATTCTAAGTTGTCCTTGTTAATAGAGTTTATCCTTATTTTATTTTAAAACAAGTGTAGCACTAGTTTTAAGGAAAAATTATAAATTGTTTAATATTTGAGTTGTGAAACATTTATTGATACAAAAAGTGAAAAAAAAATCATCAATAATTGATTTAATAATTAATTTTAGGTTAAGTTAATCTATAGGTCCCTATAGTTTCAATAATTCTTCAAATAAGTCCCTATACTTTAAAAGTTTGTAATTAGGTCCCTATATTTCTACAAATTTGTAATTTGGTCCTTACATCATTTGGACATCCATGCTCTGTTATTACACCTTGCACATATGACTATTAACTTTGTTGAGATGACACCAACTATATGAGCTGGCTAACCCTACAATCAATGGGTTCCATGTCAGCATCCATGTCACTACCTAATTGGATGTGATTTGCACATGGGGAGATTATGGTTTTACCCTTTATTTTTTCACCATTTCCCTATTAGAATTCGCTTCTCATCTTCTTTTACTTTTGGCCTTAGAGTTTTTCCCCAAATTCTCTGAGAAATTGTGACCTTGCATGTGTGTTGATTCCCTTTGTGCCTACTTGGAGGAATGTCCTGTTTAAGATTCCTTGGGCTGAGTGTTGAACGTGCACCCATGGTAAAAAAAGAATACCCTTTTCCTACTATATGTTGAACCTGTGTTGTTTTTCATGGGTTTTTATGGTTTTTTATTATTTGTATTGTAGTAGTTAGGTGAATTATTATAGGGTTTTTTATTACTGTAATAATGGTTGAACCAAAATTTGATATAACTTCACATTGTGAGGGTCATTGGATGCATGGAAAGTTTGACCTTGAATACTTTGTGGAAGAACCAAGCAATTGGCACATGACATAGATTATTGGTCATTGCAAAAAATTACATGAGTTGAGATAGATAGGTTACAAGGGTTTTGTGAAGATATGGTGTTTGGACTTGGGTAGAGATATAGGTTAGTTGAAGTCTGATACTGAGTGCATGGAATTCAGTAAACTTGTGTTATGTACCATTATGAAAGAAGTAGAGGCATTTGTTGGGATTGGGTTTAATAAAGATGATGGTATTCAACTTTGTGCAATGGATGAAAGTGAAGAGGTAATTAAAGGAGGATGGTAGTGAAAGTGTTAGACTAATTATGTACCGCAAGTACACGAGTCATTCAAGTAATATAATGAAGAGTAAAGTTCGTTTTCACGAGGATGTTGGCTTCCAAAGCTAAGTATCAACCAATAACTTAATTAATTCTATTCAAGAACATAAAAATAAGGAAAGTGCAAATAAATTAAATCTAAACTACAAAGCAATAAAGATAATGTCTAGAGTTTTAGAGAATCCTTCTTCACCTCCTACTTTAACTAATGATATGTAATCCTTACAAGCAACATCAATAAATTATTAAGTTAGCTTGAGAATCTGATTTAGTTAAAAATCTATGTCTAGGTCAATCAACCATAGTTTCATTTACCTAACTCCTTAGTTAGATGTAAAATCCACTCATTAAGATCTATTCTCAAACACACATTATGCGTGGCTAAGAGGTATATTTCTATCCCATTAGTGATTCAACTTATCCAAGCCAATTGAATGAACTCAAACATGCATCAACCATACATATGATCTCAAATCCAAATTCTTATGTCTAGGTTCATCATATTTCAACAAATCACTTAAAAGCTGATCAAACAATCAAGAGCATTAAGAACTATATGATTGAACAAAACCAAACATCAATATATACTCAAAGAAGAACAAAATCATCAATATACATAGAAGGATTCAAAGTTATCCCTAAATACAACTTAGCTAATCATTGAACACGAAAATATACATAAAAAATAATGTTCAAGATAGAATGAAGAGAGAAAATAGAAAGGAGAAGGAAGGAAAGCTCATGGATTTCATCTTTGATGCTTGAATCTCTTTCCATGAAGAAGATGGTCTCCAACCTTGACTCCCTTGGCTTCCTCTTAGCCCAAAAATGAAAACCTAGCTGCAGCTTCTCTAAACCTAACGGCCTCTCTCAACCAAAACTAATAAAATAGTATTTATAGGCTCAGAAAACAAAGTCACGCTACGACATTAACATGCTTACGCCGTGACGCGCTTGTAATTTAGGTTACCACTACCACGGCACACACTATTTTTGTGCCGCGGCACTCTAGCCTCGGGTCCTTTGTACTGAAGCAAGGGATACACCACGTCATGGCAATGACATGCCTGCGCCGCGGCGTGAGCTACTGATATGCACATTTAGCTTTCTCTTCCATATTTTGTCCAAATTCTCCAAATTTTAACTTGTTTGGAGCCCTTTCTAAAATAAAGAATTCACCAAATTAATAAAAGTTACAAATCCACTAAATCACTTACCAAATAAGAACAATTTGCTCAAAAATATATAGGAAGATATCCAAATTAGAATTTGACAATCATAAGCCTAAAACTTTCCATATATGCAGAACAAATAAGGACTAAGCATTCTTTAGAACACAGAGATAGGGCATAAATAACTACATTTCATAGAGTTATTAGAAAGTGACAGTGCTGGCAGTGATGACAGTGATATCAATGTTAAGAAAATTAGATTTGATGATAGTGCTGATGATAGTTGACATGAGGACTTCTTTGACACCAATTGCATAGAGGTTCAAGTCGAACAAGTAATAGGACCATCTAATTTTAATGCTAACCCAATGTAGTTTAATGAAATCCATTATACAGGACTTGGAACCATGAATTCTACCCCTGCAAACCTTGAAACCCTTGAAACAGAACCTTTACCCTATGAACCTACCTCATAGGACCACCATAAAACCACCTTTATTCCCAACAATGAACCTGATAGTGATTATGATACCGAGTCATTGGATTCTATGGATGGATATTCTAATAAGGATTGTCAAAGGAGACCTAAATACCCTAAGTACAACCCAGCAAAGATATGTCATGATGACAATTGGAAGTTGGGGTTGGATTTCAATTCCATTAATCGGCTCTAGGAAGTAATCAAATAGTATTCTTTGTTGAACAAGAAGGATGTAAGGTATGTAAAAGATGACAAAATTAGGTATAAGGTTAAGTGTAAGGGGAAATATTATGACTAGCTTGCATTTTGTGGTAAAGCTGGTGGTTCTCTAACTTATAGGTTGAAAACATACAAAAGGAAGCATACATGTGGGAGAAGCTTCAAAGGGTATTTAGCATCCTCAGATTGAGTTGTAATCTTGTTGAGACAATGAAGAGTGGTGAGAAAATGAAGCTATCAAATGTGATTCATAATGTGAAAAATACATGGCAAAGATATCTGTTACAAAAGCCTACTATGCAAGGAGGAAGGCAATGTAGAAGCTGCAAGGAAAAGTCATGGATCAATACAACTGAATTTGGGATTATTATGAAGAAGTCAGAGACAACAACCCAGGGTTCACTCTTAAGGTCATGTTTGATAAACCATCACTTACACACCAGCCTATGTGCCATAGGTTTTACATGTGTATTGAAGTTGTCAAGAAGGGATTTTTGGCTGTTTGGAGGCCCGTCATTGGTCTAGATGTGTGTCACCTCAAGGGACCATATGGATAACAACTTTTGGTTGTTGTGGCTAGAGATCCTAATGACAATTATTTTCCACTAGTTGTAGCTTCTATGAAGGTTGAAACAAATGTGAAAGACAAATACATGGTAGAGATATTTGTCACAAAAGCTTATTGTGCAAGGAGGAAGGCAATGGAGAAACTGCAAAGAAAATCCATGGATCATTATAACTAAATTTGGGATTATTGTGAAGAAGTCAGACACAACAACCCCGGGTTCACTCTTAAGGTCATGGTTGATAAACCATCACTTACACACCAGCCTACATTCCAAAGGTTTTACATGTGTATTGAAGCTGTCAAGAGGGGATTTTTGGCTACTTGTGGGTCCATCATTAGTCTAGATGGGTGTCACCTCAAATGACCATATGGATGACAACTTTTGGTGGTTGTGGCTAAGGACATAATGACAACTACTTTCCACTAGTTGTAGCTGCTATGGAGGCTAAAACAAAGGATTCTTAGGCATGGTTTATAACCTTACTGCTAGAAGACATAACAACCGTGAGTCATAGGAGATATGTCTTTATTCTTGACCAATATGAGGTATGTCTTTTTCATCTTATTATTATGGGTTTATTTCTATTTTACCTTGTTATTGTACGAGGTTGATTATTGTCTTTTATTGACCACATGGATTGGTTCAAGTGTTTGAGGAGATGTTGCCTAGAGTAGAGCATAGGTTCTACCTTAGGCATTTGTATGTCAATTGCAAGAAAAACTATGGAGGTGGCATTGTTTTAAGAAATCTCATTTTGGGGATAGCAAAAGCTCCCTATGTGCAAGAATGAGAGAAGAAAATGAAAGAATTAGAAAAGATGAATAAGGAATGTCATGAGAAGTTAATGGGGTTGAAACCCGAATTATGGACTATATCTCACTTCACTATTTTTCCCAAAAAGTGATATGGTAATTAATAACATATCAAAGGCCTTCAATGGAAGAGTTTTGGAAGCTAGGGACAAACCAATATTGACTATAATGGAGTTGATTAGAAGGTACTGGTTGTAAAGGTTTAGTGAAAAAAGATTGAAAGTTGAAGGTTATAATGAAGGTTATAAAGGGGAAATATGTCCAAAACTAAAGAAAGGGTTGCACGATGAGCTAGTTAAATCTAATGCTTGGGCTGCAAAATGGGCTAGTGAAATGAAGTTTGAGGTGTCTCACTCCTCAAGTCACATTGCTGAGAAGTTTATGGTTAAATTGTAGGCTGGTTCATGTGGCTACAAATTTTGGGGGTTGGCTAGGTTGCCATGTCAACATGCTCATAGTGCCATATTCTCCTAGGGTAATGACCTTGAAGACTATTACAGCAACTATTACACTATCCAAGCTTACAAAGCGTGCTATGAGCTAATGGTAAACCTAATAAATGGGGAAAGCATATGACCAATGTTGAACTAGCAAATATTGGAACCAACTTATAAAGTAAAGCCTGAGAGACCTAGGAGGATAAGGGGGAGAGAACATGATGAGCCAGCACATCCACACAAGTATAGGAAGATTAACACATCTGTAAGATGTGAAAAGTGCAAGATGTATGACCACAATGGTAGAAGATGTAGGAAGGAACAATCAAAACCAATATATGATCCATCGGCCACACAAACTCAACCAGTTACCAAACAATCTAAACCAGTAGCTACATATACTCAACCTTGGTTAGAGGGGAGAGCCACAGGAGAGAGAGGTAGAGGAAGAGAAGGGAAAAGAAAAGGAACTAGCTTAGCAATAGTAGCAGCACCACAATAGGAACCAACAACACTAACAACTCCTCTTGGACAACCACACCATCATCACAACCTAGAGCATCGACTGCAACAACTGAGAAAAGTAAAAGAGGGAGAGGAAAAAGAAGAGCAAGGAAAATGATTTAGCCACCGACAAGTCCTATTGGCTAACCACCATATCAACAGCTCTAAAACCAACCACTCAAGCACCAAAACCAACACTTTAACCATAACCTCCTTTTGACTAGGAGTTCCCACTTTAGCATAGGAGGTTCAAGCTTCAAATAATGTATTTGGGGAAATCATTTTGCATTGATTAAAGTCTCACAACCACCAAGCTGCCAGTGAATATAGTAGGGGCCTAAATTTTTTTGGAGTAGTTTTGGTTGGGGTAGCGTTTTTTATAATGGGATCCAATATTATAATTGGTGGTTTTACTTTTTGGTTTGATATGTATAATGGCTAACAGAATAAGGACCACACTTTTTGAGTAAAGACAAGTATTATAATAGTATTTTGCAACTTTTAATGGCCTGTAAAAGTTTGGTATGATATTTAATGACAGCTTTGTTTGGTAACACTTTTTATCAACTTTGTTTTATTTTTTTTAATGTCTTATTGCTAGATGTTTATTATCATGCAAGCTTTGTTTACTATCAATGCTGTATATTTTGTAAGACAATAAATTGTGTTGCCTCTCACGTGTTGCGATGAGTCAAATTCAATGCGATGAACATAGCAAATTGTGTTTACTGTTATGAGAAGTTTACTATCATCCATGTAAACTATGTTTGTGTTAATTCATTTCCAAATTCAACACTTTCATTGCACAAGCAAATTGTGTTAGTCGGAACCAAATTTAATAGAAGTTTAGACAAAAGATTCCACTTGTTTTTCATTACATTTTCATTTGCATATTACATATCATCCATAATCCAACACTCATCCCCTCACCCACACCCTTTACATAGTAGCACTCAACACATTCCACACTTAATCAACAACCCACTCAATTTATAATTCAGGTCTAATTCAACAATCCACAATGCTTAATACAATTAGCAATAACAAAACACCCTAAAATCACAGTTATAGCATAAATGCACTAGAACAACTTTTGGTACTTTTTCTTCTTTCTAAGTTCAGCCTCCAATCTTCTAATCCTTTTGTCCTTCTGCTAGATGATTTCCTTAACTCTTTCACTTATAGGATCATCATACCACCTAAACCAGACACGCTTCCATGATTCCTACAAGGAATCACAAAGTCTAAGCATCGGTTTGGTATCTCCATTCAGAATCAAATATATCTAATGGTCAAGGCCATTGTCCATGGGGTGCTATGAAAACGTACCAAAGTTTGGGCACCCCAAAAATCTCATACTAGAGTTGGTCATGGGGTCCTTTGACTTTTGGTCGTGGTGGAGCTTGAAGGTCGTGTAACATTCGAATCTCTTATTCCTCCACCAAACAACGATGCTTACTACAATGGGGTTCAAATCGATAGAGATGAAGGACTCGAAGATGGCTCAAGATGAGGAAGAACCCTAGCACAATGTTGCAATGGGGTTTTTGCAATGGGTTTCCAATTTGGGGGCTAAGGTATAATTTGGAGACAAAATGGCACCTCGACATCAGACATGGATAACTCAGACAACTGGTGGCATCTCAGCAAAGTCAATGGCCATATGTGCAAGGTGTAACGAAGCATGGATGTCCAAATGATGACAGAGACCTAATTACAAATTTTTAGAAATATAGGGACTCAATTATAAATTTTTAAAGTTTAAGGACCTATTTGAAAAATCGATGAAACTATAGAGATCTACATATTAATTTAACCTTAATTTTAATACTATTTAATTTTAAATAAGCATGTTAATATTTGGAGCCTCGACTTTATTGATAATTTCGCATAATAAATCTATTAGCAAAAAAATTGTATTATAGTATTTTAAATAATTAACTTTATTAGATACAAGTTTGTAACATTTTTTACTGATGAAGTTTACATAAAAACTGAATATTAATAGTATTGAATATTGATAATCTTAAAATACTTTATTTCTGAAAGTATTTTCAGAGAATTCTATATTTGATATTACAAGATATAGTTTAAATGAAAAACATAATAACGTCTGGATTTTAAAACTATAATAATGTCCTTTATAATTAAAAATATGTGATTTATCATAAAAAACGTATTATTTTCTTTTAATGTCAGTCAAAATAATATTCTTTTAATTATTAAATAAAAAAGAATTGTAGGCAAATATTAGTTACCAACTGTATAAATAATAAGAATTACAAGATAATTTGTGAATTGTTCCAAAATAATAAAAAAATGTTATTTTTAATTAACAAAGAAAAAACATAGCAACAAAAAAAAATGAAAAAGCAATGAAATTAAAGAAAATGATATTAATTGAGAGTATAAATAAATAACAATATAAAAAGTGTCCATAAAATGTTTGATTTCTTAAAATAAAACTACTAAGGGATAATTGAGGAATTATAAGATAAAGGTATTTATAAGAGAATGAAGATAGATAAATAGGAGTGTAACAGCTATTATGTGGATGTAGTGTTTAAGTACTTAAAATAAAAATCACTAATTCTAAAAATTACTTATCCATCTACTTATTTCAAAAGCTGAGGATCAATAGATTCAAAAATAAGCAGTAAGCTGGTAATTGAACTTACTTTTAACTTCTACTTTTTTTAAAAAAAGATTACATCCAAACACACATAGAAACATTTAGAAGTAATTATTTTTAAAAAAAAATTATTTTGAAAAATAAGTGAATCCAAACGAGCTAGTTTCGAATCCTGGTGAAGCCAACATCTTAGAGAGGACTTCTTTTAAGCGCAACTCAGTTCGAGAATTAGGCTTCCTTACCTAACCTTTAATGTACCAAAAAGAGAAAAAAAATGTGATGTTTGTACATTTCATGGATTTGCTTATGATGCTTGGTATGCCATTTGAGCTTGAGCCTAATATTTACAATATTTGTGACATATTAACCTTGTGAATACCCTATTTTGGCTAAGCCATTCTAATTTTTTCTATTGTTTTAAAAGAAATTGAGAAAAAAACTTAAAAACTCAAAAAAAAATGAAAATATGAAAAAAAAAATAACAAATTAAATTTTTTTAAAAAAAAAAAGAAGAAGGAGAATTTGAAAAAATGAAGTGACCCAAGTCTCAAAATAAATTTCATGGCACAATTCCCATTTCAAAACCCATTGTTCATGTTTTAGCCTAATTCATCAAGGTCCAAATTTACTAAATAAGGTGTCCAAATTCATTTCACCATTCATTTTAGCGTGTGCTTTTTATTAGTTTAGAAGAATGACAATTAAGAATATTTTATTGATAATTAGAAGATATAATTGATAAATTAAAGGAAATTAGATGAATAAAAAAGTTTGATTGATTCTATTTGAATAAATGTTAAGGTAGAATTTGGTCGATCCTATATAGGCAATAGCAATACACATGCTAATTGAGGGACCGGGGGGGGGGGGGGGGGAGTGGGGGACACAAGCTTTTCTCCCTAAAAGTCTTTGCTTAACTTAATATATGTTAATTTGAATCCATGTTTTCAAGTTATATGTATGCTTAATGTTCTCAATGCATTACAAGCTTTCCTCACTAAAAGTGTGACGGCAGTAGCAACAAAAAAAAAAAGAAGAAGAAGGAGCCTTTTGTGAGGGGTGGCTGGGTTTGAAAAAGGAGAGAAACACCAAAAATAGAGAGAAGTGAGGAGGGAGAGAGAACTGCAAGTGTTCGAGGAACAAAGCATTTGGTCAGTAAGAGAAGAAGGTTTTCAATTCATTGAAGCAAAGGTACTTTTCCAAGACCCTTCTCTAGATATTAATTGGTTTCTTTGTTTAACTCAATAGTAATAGGTGTTGATTTGAATACATGTTTTCAAGTTATATGTTTGCTTAATGTTCTCGGAGCATTATAATTGGTTTCCATTATGAGGTTTTCTTCAAAAATCAATTCCAGAGAATAAACCCATAAACCACCGTGACCCAAACTTCCCAAAACTGAACTTCACCCACGTAAAACATACCCCACTACTACTATCCTCAGTGCACCACTATACACTGATCCCATACCCATGAAACAAAACACAAGTTTCAGGCACAACCCACATAGTAATTCCACCATAACCAAACATGCCTCCATAGCAACTCATTCAACATAAAACTAAGAAATTAAATAATATTCATTGCACTCACAACATTATATAATAGAACACCCATATCCCTGCCATCAATACCAAAGAAAATCCACCCCAAGACCCTTAAACAGGACTTCACTATTAACCAACACAAAACACTAGAATCAAACAATCCCACCACAAGCACATAATCACTGATACATAACAGCCCCAACTAAAACCAAAGTACAGAAAAACAACAACTCAAATCACTCAAAACAACAAACCCCATCAGTCCCTCCATTCCACCATAAATCGAAAATCACCCCAAATACAGCAACAGTTGATCACCCAAGCCCCTGAAAACCACTCCTCACCGAACCCAAATCGCCATAGCCACAGCAGTGTGACCCTCCATCTAGTCGTGCAGCACCACTGCGAACCATCAGCCTAGACTTCCTTTTCACAACATCGCCACCATAAAGCTTCAGAAAATTGGCAACCTAGCTGGAGCTCCATTGCGCGTAGGCACCACAGACAACGCAGCCCTGTCATTTGGCCAAGTTTTCTCCATACGAACCCAGGAAGCCACTACACCCCAGGCCAGAGCGACGTCGTCAACCACCCACGCACCATGGCTGCACCGTGGGGCTCCCCTCGTGCCTCAAGACTCATCATTGTCGCACCAGCCACCCATGCTTGTTAGTCCCATCATCAAACCCCCTTCCTGCTTCGTGTCTCTGTGTTTTTTGGTTTGGCGTGAGTTTAATTGCATAGTCAATGGATTTGTGAGTAAGGATATAGATGAGATAAGTTATTCGTCAACTATTTCAACTTAATTTATTAAAATCTGAATCTCATTTGTTTGTTTAAATAAATAAATAAACTCAATCTTGAAATTAGATTCTATTATATAAACGAGCTCAAGTTTTATAGGCTTAGTATTAAAAGTTAGTAAATGGTTCATGTGTTTGTATATACTAGCTAAATTGCTCGTTCACGGGAAAATTATCATGCTTTTAAATCAGTATAAGTAAGACTATATTAAACAGTAATTCATCTAAACTATTTAACCATACCACTTAAACTTCTAGCATTAATTATCTTATTATATATTTAACAACAATCAAAAAAATCCTATAAAAAGATGAAAAACACAAAGAATATGAGTCTAAAATTACGACTGATAATGGTTGTAATCAAAGAATAAACAATTACTTTAATTGAGTAGGTTGCATTATAAAACTGGTGATATATTGAAGGACGATAATATATATTGTACAAAGATTTTCATAATACAAAGTGACTTAGTCTTCATAAAATTTATAATACAAATTGTCTAAGGTAACATACATAATAGGAATGAAAAATGTCGGACGTGGGTTTATCTTTTCCCAATTGTGGCTTAGCATTAGTGTGTGTGTGTGTGCAAATAATCCAATAATAGATTAATTGTGATAGAGATAGGTAATAAGTGTGTATTATTGTTGAGTGAGAAATCAATTATGCGTATAAAATATATTTTTTTTAAAAGTAAATTTTTACTTTAGTTTATGAAATAATATGTACTGATAACTTTAGTTTTTAACTTTTGTAAATTAACATATTCATCAATGAAATTGTAATTTGTCAATCAAATTAATAATATAATTCCAGGGATTAATATATCAATTTTTTAAAGTCAAAAACTAAATTAATCGAAATATATAATTTTAAGAATTAAAGTGAGAGTTCACTCTTTAATTTTGGGATCAAATATAAGAAACACAAATGCTCAGTCAAACACATCAACACATACATACTATATCTAAGGAGAGAAAAACTCACGTTAAATATTTATTATTCATATGTAAAAGGTGTAAGTAAAATTTTATCATAGAATCTTGCAATGAATTGTAAATATCTTTATCAAATGAGCTATCTTGCACCCACAAGTTATTAATATTTTATACATATAATAATAATTTATGTTAGGTTAAAGGCTATCCTCATTCAAATGATTAACTGCTTTCAAAAGTAATTACCAAAAATAATATTGTGAAACTGAATGGAAAAGAAGAAAGAAAAGGCATGGTGGATTATGTTAAAGTGAGTTGTCAAATGTAAATAGATTTTAAAATAATATCAATCACAATAACTTTTTGTCTATTCCAGTTGTATTGTATGAATTTTTAATTACGTAATTTTTTTTTTTTTGCCTATAGAATTGTTATTCTTGAAAAGTAAGAGATTAATTTTATGGGATATTATGAAGCACCAAATTGAAGACTTTTTTAATGATTTTTTTTACACAATAATTTATATATCAATGTCATCAACAAATTTAAAGTAATAAATAAAAATGAATGAATGATTTTAATAAAAATTTAATTAAATAAGAGTGAAAATATAAAAAAAAAGTAGCAATAAATATTTTGAAAAAGGTTTTATTAGAATAATACCAATTTCATGGAAAAATAATAATTCATATACATGTAATAATTTATCTTAGAAATTAAGAAATTAAGAAAGAATGAAAGTATATATTAAAAAGAAGATGAGCTGGCTAAAAAATGTTTACTAAATGATTAAAAGTTAATAAAGATTTAAATTAGATTTGTATTATATTTAAGCCTAGATTTTTAAACCCTAAAAATTATATAAATAATTATGTACTCAATTACATAATTCATATATTCATATGTATCACAAAATTATTAGAAATGATTTCTTAGTTGACCCTATCTTAATATTTGAGTCTGTCAACTATAAGATGAGTATAATCTATGAAAAATGTGTTAAATATCAATAAAAAAAATATTCATCAAGTTTGATATGATTACTCAAATAAGTATGGGTGAGAATAATGACAAAATTGATATATGAAATAATCAATATATTTGAAATGAATAACATTCAATAAGTGTGTAGTAACTTTTTTTTTTTTTTTACAAAGTTATTTGTATATTAATATTATCATCCATATAATACATACAAATGGAGATCATTTTTCCGATTTATTAAATAAAAATACAAATGAGGCATAAGGATTGGGTTAACGTTTAACACTAACAAACTACTCATATAATTAGATAGGGTTAAATACTTTTCACTTATATTAGTAACCATATGATTAAAGAATATCAAAGATAACTTATTGCACACCAAGTAAACGGGAAAAGTAGTGAAAACAATAAACCAAAATGCTAACTACATTTGTTTAGCCCAAAGTATATAGCATGTTATCAAAAAAGCAAAGAAGCATGTTAAAACCGTTAATATATTACAAAATTGTTTCAATAATTAATACATATAACAAAATCATATATAAAATCTAATGAAACTATTCTAGAAGCCACAAAACACGTCATCCGATGAACTCAATCTTTCTCAGCTTTAATCATCTTAAGATTATGAGGATAATCATCATTTATGTCCGACATAAACATATCTTCTAGCTTTCTCTTGACAGGAATCTTTGTAAGCTAAGAAAATGGTAACACATTCATCAGAAAACACAATGAATAGTTAAATTAGCAACAACACAATCATTTTGAAAGATAAAAGCAACACACACACACACACACACATATATAAGATAATTAACCTGAGGATGCAGGGTAAAGCTATGATGATCAGCGTTGAACAATTCAGGAAATGGTGGAGCACATACATACTGCATTAAACAAATGCTAATCTATATAAGTCCAATAATACATGATGGACTAAGAAATAAATATTTTTTAATAATAGAATTGTTGAATATCAATATATATGACAGAAGACATATTTATAAATGTTTGGCTTACTTTTTCAGGAATAATATCCACCAATTCATCAAGCTCAAACATTGAAAGAATGTGTTCATTGTTAGAAACCCAATTAACATGATAATAAGAATGACACAGTGAGTTGGTTTTTGATGTTGAATCAACTTTAAATAAAAGTTTTTTGCCAACCAATGCTTCTAAGGCAAGTGTGGGATTTGCACCAAGTTTAGATTGAAAAAAATTGCAAAAAATATATTACTATAAGATTTTCAATCAGTATACTACAACATGAGACAAATTTCAAAAACAATTAGTATGTTTATAAGACCTTTTCAACTTCAGTGACTAAGTTAGCACATGATCTTTTCAACAAGTATTGTGCATCAAGATTAGTAAGAACAAAAAGAGCACTCCTAGTTTCATCTTTAACTCTAATTTGTACATTGTACCTTTTAATCATAAATTTGATAAACTAAATAATTATAAACATATAGAAACACAATTTATAAATTTAGCAATTTGGATAATTCAATTGAATATATATTCTAAATTGAAACACACCTATGGGTTACAAGTACAACATGGTAACAACAGGATACACAGTAGTAAAATCCTGAATCGGCTATCACAGCATTATTGCATTGGCAAGCATTGAACCACCAGTCAAACTGTTTTAGAATTTCTTTAACAGTGGCAATCAAAATGAAGAAGCCATTCTAGAGGACAAAGTTGGACCAAAAAATAATGAATCAAATAAGAGAAAATATATGAACAATATAATTGTTCCACTTTAAATTTTAAAAAAGTTAGACTATAACAGTTGTAGATAATGAAAGAAGAAAACATTTGAAGGAAAATTTAAAGAAAAAAAAACCTCCTGCTTGACAATCAACTCTGCAATGGTACTTCTTGGAATAACTTTCATGAAATCAATTTCAATGGGTATATTAGCAATAGCAAACATGATAGAAACAACCTTAGAAGCAAGTACATCCTCTTGAGTTAGTCTACAAATATCACAAAGTAGATTAGATGTTAAATATCAAGTGCAGTATGAACATGAGTTTCAACATTCACAATAGATAATAAGCTACACATCACAATTTTTAATAGAAGTATACTTAATCCTTCTTAAGCTCGGTCACCTCCGTTATATTAGAATTGAACAAAATCTTGGTGGCATTCATGACATTTTGAAGGGTAACCTTGCCTTCAAATGAAACACAACACATAAATAAAAAAACTTAAGAACATAACAGCATCCTGTTAAATAAAGAAGTATAAGAACTAACCCCTTAAAATCTTGATTTTTGTATGTTGCAGAACGACAACGGGTTGGTTCGAATCATTTGAAGCAACAAAGGCCTTCAAATATTCGACATATTGACCAAACAAAACACATTCAAGTTTCTGACTGATCAATGATAAGGAGGTATAGTTCCATCATTGGATAAATTTGTATTAGTACATATCCATAAATAAATTGAAACCATCACATGCATAGATATTGAAATAAAATATATTAAACTTTAAAAAAAAATTAAGTGCACCAATGCCTCTCTGCCAAAAACTCCATCACAATCATTTTTGTCTGATTTCCATCAACCATGCAACTACTTTCATGTGAAACACCAATCATTAAGCCCGTTACATATGTAGTCATTATTAATACAAAAAAATGGAAAAAATTTCAAATAACTGAATGTATTCAACAATCAACTGAAAATTTGAAAGATTTCAAAATTAGGAAGTGAAGAATAAAAAATATATATAAAACAAATTAAAACTTCTTATAGAAAACATCAATATTAAAATTGTATACCAACTAAGTAATCATTTTCACTGTTAGACTTCAACATATCATGGAAGGATACTAAACTTAATCCATGGTAAGGCATAGTGTCAGATACAGTATCTGTAATAGAGGTCTTAAACTGAAAGATCAGGCAGTATTTATGATGAGTAAATCGGATGGAAGTATCATTTGGAATAACAGTGAAATTGGACATAATATAAACACCACCCTCATTCAATAGAAGCATATACTTGTATGCCAATGTTGTCCTAATTAAGGCTTGTATTTTACTTCCCCATGACAAATAAAACAAACCAACAATTGATACAAGAACTAATTAACAACATATGAAGTATAATAAAAGCTTTAAAAGAAGGCTAAACAAATGGAAAACCAATCACGAGACTTACTGATTTATCCATCAATACCATATCTACAGAAAAAGGAATCACTGGACTTTTAAAAGTAGGAATAACCCAAAAGCTAACCACTCAAACTTTTATCTTCCATGTACTTTTGCTTGGGTTTATCCCACTAATTGGATGATACAAAAATTCATTATACCAAAAGACCAAAAGAAAAACATTAAGCAGGTTGAAGAAGATAATCAGCTGATAGGAAAAGATGTTGAAAACAGCACACAAGCTTATTAAGTTCATATGAAAGTCATATAACTCGAAGTTGTGGTTTTGAATTGCACAGTTAAGAGGGAAAACTCCCTCCCTTAACTTCTAAGTACCACACATCACCAAACCATGCCTAATGCATCAGTCACTTACCAAATATATCAATTATCACAATCACTACAAACACATCACAAATCTTTTTTTCAGAAAAGGGAAAAAATAGAGAGTTGAATAATAATATTAATAAATTAAAATAAAATCATGTAAATAAATGTGAATGATCCAAGATTTCTGTATTGACAAAAACTAAATACTTGAGCAAAAAAATACAAGTTTAGGAAACGTGAGAAATGAACACAGTTACATCACAAAGACTAATAAACAGTATATTGACATGCAAAGTAATACACCTACTCATACCAAAGCATGGGTTACAAAAGCAATTCCAACTATCATAACATGGCATTCAAGGTAACGAAAATTAACACAAGTTTCAGAGATAGATTCCACATTGCACTTGTAATAATAATAATAATAATAATAATAATAATAATAATAATAATAATAATAATAATAATAATAATAATAATAAAGTACAATCCCATACTAGAAAGTACAATCACAAAGTTGAGTACCATCAAACTAGTACAAACCAGTAAGGACCTCCAACCACCCCAGGTAAAGAACTCGTACAATAACCCCATCACTATAGCCTCTCACAAATAAGAATAATATTAGGTGAAAATCTCATACTCTGTAAATGGAAGATGGAATGGTGAGTGCAGAAATCTTGCATAATTCAGGCCAAATCAGATGCTCAGAATCCCTCATATTTCACAACACAACAACATATCACTCCGATATTTTCTCCCAAATGAAGTTGAAGTTCAGCTAAACCTTTATAGAGCATTCCTCATCCATATCTCAATTGAACAAACCACTACCTCACGTGCAAGTTATAATAAAGTGGGGTCAAAGTTACAGTTGGGCTAAACCTTTCCACTTTGTTTGGTTTGAGAGAAAATGAGAAGAAAGAAAATAGGAGAAGAGAAAATGGGTTGATTTTGATAACTTATCTTGTTTTGTGGGGGAGGGGCGCTGCGGATTGGGAAAACATGGGAATAGCAAAGGACAAATGGGAGGGGTGGAGTGGGGGTGGGGCCGTGTGGGGGGTTCTGAGGAGAGATATAGAAAAATAATAAGGAGTGAGTTTTCTTATAAATGATGGGAAAAAATATATGGTAAACTTTGGTTTATTGATTAAATATAGATAAATAAATTTATTTACAAATAATATATAATAAAAAATATATTAAAAGAATGCTTCAACTGGTACGAATAGGAGTAAGTAAGAGATTTAAAAAAAAAAGTAAAAGTTGTTGGAATGAAATAATAATTTGAACAAATAAAGAATAAATAAAATAATGTCACATATGTATAGTAAAAAAATATCTCATTTATTTTGACAATAGAATAATGTATTTAAAAATTCACATCCAATTCACATCTATTGCACTTAAAGCAGCCACGTGATATCTGGTTAAGAATGATGTATATTACAATTGTGTAGTATTAAAAAGCTCATTTTATTAAAATTAAATTATAAATGAAAGACATCATGTAGAAAGATAGATATGACAAGCAAATGGTAGAGTAGGTTCAAGAAAAAAAAACTACCTAATATTAACCTATTTTCTTGTAAAACACGAAAGTCACAGTAAAACTTATTGCATTTATTTGAATTTTTTTTATTAAAACATCCAACCGTGTTTTTAAAATTAAACATAACCAATGGTCAATGGTTATTAGTCCAAATAGAATGATTTGGAGGCCTTTGATCATGTATTAATACGTCTTATTTAGGGGTGTTAAAATGAGTCAGAACGGGTTCAACTTGAATAGTCTGATAAAATGAATAAGCTAGACAAAAAAATGAGCATAAAAATCAATTTTGACCAGAGTAGGTCGACTTGATTTTGTCTCGACCCGTTGGCCAGATGATTAATTATTTAATTTATAAATTTTATAATATTTAAAGGATTTTACTATTATTTTGTTAATATAAATTAATATTTGTGCTACAAAAATAATTTTATTTGATGTTTGTTAGTATTTAAAGAAAATAAAATGAAAATGCAAGGATAAAACATGTAGATAAAAAAAATTAGTTTAAAAACAAAATAATTTTCTTTTAAAAAAAATGCCCAACTGGTTGGCCTGGCCCAATCCGCATAAAAAAGAGTGCTCATGGAACATGAATTGAATTTTTTGAAGATAAATTCTATCCATGTAAGATAACTTCTTTTAATAAAGCAAATAACGAATAAAAATTCTTATTAACTACATTACTAATCTTATTCTTATTTTTATTTTACTGTATATATAATGTACACGTCCCAATATAATGGGGGCAAAAGCAAAGTAGATAGTACTTCTCACATACTAATCATAAGTGCCCATTTATAATTCCTGTAAGGAAGGCATGTACCTATGAGCATTAGAGGGTATTTAATAATTAAATATAAAATTTAAAAATTCAGATTAATAACTTAAAAACAACATACTAAATTCAATGGTATTTTATAATAATCAATCTAATATAATAAAGAGTAAGCTTTCTCAAAAATGATGGAAAAAAATATATGGTAAAGTTTGTATTATTTATTAAATATATTAAATTAAATTTATTTACAATAACTTAGATGCTTACAACTTAAGACATTGTGGGTGGTCTGTGGATTACTGCCCATTGCTTCACCTACCTGAAAGCTTCTTCAACACACATTCAAAACGTCCCTTTCAAAATTTTCCTTCCACACGTGCTAGTCAACACACAAAACAACAGTGGTATAAATTTTTTCTAAATTTTAAAAATTAAAATTAGTTAGCAAATTCAAAATAAGGTTTAAAAAAATGTGTATACTTAAGAAATGAATTTAGAAGATTAAAAATTTATTTATACTACAAAATAATGTTTCACCTAAATAATATTTAATAATAATATTTTTTTATCTGGAAATAATGATAAATACATTTATAATAAGTGGACAATGTTATGACCAACTATCTATAGGTAATACGAATCATTTGACTAACATTACTAAAAAAAATAAACAAAACAATTGACATTAAAAAAAAACAATAACCACTGTCAATTATAAATAATTGGAGCTATTGTGAGACAAAGGAAGCTATTTATATATCACACTCGAATATATGTAAGACTTTGGAACTCATAATGTAGTGCCATAAAAATTTTAAATTCAATAAATTCATATTATATGTATAATTTCCTAACTATTCAACTATATTTACATAGATTATTAAGGCTCTTTAATTTTTCAAACCATTTCAAATCAACAATATTGATGTATAATCCAATATAACAAATTTAATAGCTTGTGAATTATGATTGAGCATTATCCAACCATATATATAATAAAACTAACAACAATACACAATAAAATTAATAAAAATAAAGCGATTACTAATGTATTATAAGCTAAATCAATCAACTGAGCAAAGAGGGATTACATCCTATATTGTCATTCATCATAGTTTAAATACAAAACATATTCTGAGATCATAAGATACATTGAACACCTAGATATCTAATGATGTCAGAATAGGATTTCATGGACCATATCAACTTTAAATACCTACATCCCAAAATAACAAAAGACTACAAATCCCTAGTGATTAAGAAGTCAACATATCCCTAGTACATAGTGAAGTTGCATAACTTTTGATAGTAAAACTCCCAAAAAGATTGCAAAAGCAGCATCCTAAATACACATCAAAAAAGGCAAACTTAACCGATGACCACTACTTAGACTTGTTCAATCTTGACACGCTTCAACACAGGTAGCCTGGTGTCACTACTTGCAGAATCAGTGTTTGTCACAACAGCCCTTTTGGAAGATGTTATCTCAACTCTTGATGACTCACCAACAGACCCTCCACATGTTCCAACTTCATCAAAATCTGGCATTAAACTCTGCATGAAAATATATAGAAATTAATATTAGGACAAAGTAAAAATATAAATTCAATCAGTAACAACTGACAATTAAAAAATACCATATTGAAAGTGAACATAACTTAAGGAATAAAGATACCTTCCCCAGCACAACTGTATCATCAAATCCATCATGCTTCAAATTGAAGACCTCAGTAAATGAAGTTGGGAAAACATCCTTCATTAACAAAGCAAATGTAAAAAATTTAAACAAATGATTATTTATATAAACAACATGTAAACACATATCAATAAAGAACCAACTACTATATCAATCCTTAATAAGAAAAAAATTAAGAAAAAATAAAAAGATCTCATAACCTTGTCATGAGTGAAGCTACAACCTTCGAAGCCAAAAAGATTGAGCACAGTCTCATCGTCACATACCCTCCTGACAGTGTAGGAACTATCAAATGTAGACGATGAGCCAACCTTGATCTCAACTTTAAAGAGTAAAGTCTTCCCTTTCCAACTATCCAACTCAGATGGATAGTTGCACACAACTCCAGGCTAAAAAAAAGAAGACAAAACACAATAACTCAGAAATAGCAAACAATATAAAGAATATTTCAAATGTAGAAGTGGACAAATAGCATGTAACATAAAGATCTCAATCACAAGAAAGCAACAATATATAGGCTAAAAGAATACCTTCTTCAGCTCAGCAACCATATCGAGGCATGACTTTTTCAGTATATAATAACCATCACGGTCAAAAAGAACAAAGACCGCACTTGTAGTGATATCACAAACCCTCAGCTTGATCCTATATCTGAAATTCAAACATAGTATAATATGTCAAGAAAAATATATGTTAATTTATAGCATATTGTACCATCCAAAATTAACTTGGGATTAGTAAATCTAAATAAACTTGTAAATATAAATAAATACCTAGGGACAACATTCACTATATGACAGAAGCAACGATCACAATAATACATGCCCAAGTCAGCTACCACAACTTTATTACACCTGCATGTAGGGTAAAACCAGTCCCCATCCTTAATGACCTCTTTGATAGTAGCCAAAACAATGTAGAACCCTTCCTGATAGAAAACAAACAAACAAACTTTTAATAACTTTGATCATTACATCCAAAATAGGAAAATAGTAAACTACTATTAATATTAATAATAACCTCAATACAGTCAATCAGTTGCTGAACAGTCCTGCCAAGATTCAATTGCAGAAAATCATTGTGAATTGAATACTGAGCACCATCACCCAACACTGTATATTCTGTAAACCCACAATGTTGTCTTCAATAATTCTGCACACATAGCAACCATAGGATTAAAAAAAAAGAATATTGAAAATAATAAACACTTCAAAAAAGAAATATTCTTATTGTCCCCTGAGGGCAATAGCCTCTGCTATGTCTAGATTGAACAGAATTCTGCTTGCGTAAAGAACATTCTGAATAATTATCTTGCCTAAAGCATTGGCAAAAAAAAAAAATTAATGGAACACAATCTAAGTAAAATCAGAGCAAATCAACTACAATTAGATTCCATTAAAGATAAATATTTAAAAAAGCTTTAAAACTCTTCACTTTGGCAAATTGTACAACAACAACAGGACGATTAAGATTTCCATCAACAATAAAGTCGTTAAGCTCATCCATATAGTTCCTAAAAAGAGCACACTTAAGCTTCACACTGTTCAACATCACATTAAAAAATGACATCAATATAAAAGATAGAATGGCAGTAATTAAATTTAAATAATTTACTCCGTAAAGGAAAAACGTTAGACTTGGTTTAATATAATCATTTATAGAAAACATATGACATCCCAAGGTCAAAATGTTTACCCCTCGACAGATATCTCAATTACTATCATCTTAGTCATCTTGCCATCCTTTTCATATACCTTTTCTATCCCAACTCCTATCAGCAAGCCAATAACATCTTCACAAAGGAAAATATCAGTGAACAAAATATCAACATAGTTACAAAACAAATAACTACTAAATTATAAAATATGAATATCAAAATTGGTATAAGATATAAGATATTACCAACTAAAAATGGAGATTTAGGATCAGTGTGAATAACTTCCTCTAAAGGAGTAAATGTAAATCCATGGAAAGGAATCAGCACAGAATCACATGGCTTCATAGTGGTCTTGAACTGGAAAATAAGGCAGAATTCATGCTTTGTAGTTCTGTAAAATCCAGTATTTGGTGCGACACTAAAGTATGCAAATTGGTAGACACCACCCTCCACTAATATAGGATTAAATTTATAGATCAACTTCTTCTTGACAGTTGCTTGCATCTTACATCCATGTATCACCACAAAAAATACTTTAAAAAATATGATAACAACAAATTAAGCTCACAAAAATGAAATTATAACTCTTACAAACTCATCCATTAAAACCATCTCCATTGCAGCAAGGACATAAGGGATGGTATAACTAGGTAGAAGCCACATGCGAACAATACAGGCCTTAACCCTCCAAGCCTCATGGTCAGGGGTAATTTTCTCCAAAGCATCGATTTTGGGAGCCATAGAAACAACAAGAATACAGAGAAAAGCACAATATGTAAAAAGTATCAGATAACATAGGAAGTAGCGCATGAAATAACTTAAACCAATATCTATTTATAGATGAGGAAACCTTAATATAGTGAACATTTAAAAATTAAAAATGTCAGCAACATATTTCAATTTTGAAATAAATTAGCGGGAAATATAAACCTATCATCTATAACATATCATCTGAAACAACTCATACCACAAAGTACAATCACAAAGTTGATTATACCCATTAAGGTAGTACAAATCAGCATGGACCTCCAACCACCCCAGGTAAAAAACTCATACAACAACCCTATCACTATAGCCTCTCACAAATAAGAATAACATTAGGTGAAAATCTCATACCCTATAAATGGCAGATGGAATGGGGAGTGCAGAAATCTTGCATAATATAGGCCAAATCAAATGCTCAAAATTCCACATATTTCACAGCACAACAACAGATCACTTCTATATTTTCTCCCAAATGAAGATGAAGTTCGGCTAAACCTTTCTAGAGCATTCCTCATCCATATCTCAATTGAACCCCCACTACCTCACGTGCAAGTTATAATAAAGTGGGTCAAAGTTATAGTTCGGCTAAACCTTTTCGCGTTGTTTGGTTTGAGAGAAAATGAGAGGAAAGAAAATGAGAGAACAGAAAATGGGCTGATTTTGACAACTTATCTCATTTTGTGGGGGAGGGGCACTGCGGACTGGGAAAACAGGGGAATAAGAAAGGGTAAATGAGAGGGATGGGGTGGGGGTGGGGGTGGGACCTTGGGGAATGCTGAGAAGAAATAGAGAAAAATAATAAGGAGTGAATTTTCTCATAAATGATGGGAAAAAATATATGGTAAAGTTTAGTTTTTTTTATTAAATATTAAATGTACACAAATAAATGTACATACAAATAATATATACTAAAAAATATATCAAGAGAATGCTTCAATTGGTATGAATAGCAATAGGTAGGAGATAAAAAAAAGTAAAAATTGCTGGCTTGATTTGGACTTTGAAGAAACGGTGGGAACGAAACATTAACCTGAACAAATAAAAAATAAATAAAATAATGTTATATATGTACAACGAAAAAATATCTCATTTATTTTGGCAATAGAATAATGTATTTAAAAGTTCACATCCAATCTACATCACTTGCACTAAAAGCACTTATGTGATATCTAATTAAGAATGTTATATATTACTATTGTGTAGTATTAAAAAACTCATTTTATTAATGGGGTAAAGTCATGGTGGATAATACTTCTCACATACTAATTATAAGTACTCATTTTATAATCCCTGTAAGAAAGACATATACTTAGGAGCATTAGATGATATTTAATAATTAAATGTAAAATTTAAAAATTCAGAATAAAAGCTTAAAATTACATACTAAATTCAAATGTATTTTATAATAATCAATCTACATATAATAAGGATTGAATTTTCTCAAAAATGATGGGAAAATGGCAAAGTTTGTTTTATTTATTAAATATATTAAATTAAATCTATTTACAATAACTTAGATGCTTACAACTAAAGACATTGTGGGTGCTCAGTGGATTACTGCTCATTGTTTCACCTACCGGAAAGCTTCTTTAACACACATTCAAAACGTCCCTTTCAAACTTGTCCTTCCACATATGCTAGTCAACACACAAAACAGGAAAGTAGGGTATAAACCCCTGTAATTTGGCCACGTGGATGCAACAGAAAATCTACAGTGGACTCAAAATACCTTCCATGTTATTATAAATAGATATTCAATCATAAAAAATTGTAAATTTTATATAAGAAAAAGTATAAATAATAATAATTTATATATTTCTATTACTTAGTGAATTTTAATTCTATTTAGAGGATTGTAATTTTGTATATTGTTATCTATCACTTACCTAATTCTAATTTTCAAAGAGTCTTTTACTCTCTTTTTATTTTTACTTCATCTTTTAGCATAAAGATGTCTATCAAATACTAAATTAATAAATTTAAAAATTATTTGAAATTTGATAAAAAAATTGAAAATAATCAAATTATAAATTAGCTAAACAAATTAAACTCAAATTTTATATCTTTTAAATAAGTCAATCTCAAGTTTAAGTTTGGCTTGTTTAAATAAATTAGTCAAGCTTGAGTAGTATATTCTTTTCACAAGCCAAAATTAAGCTTTAAGTACTCTGCTTGGCTTGACTCGTTTGCACACCTATTTGTGAGGGTTGAAATTGGGGCTTCTTAGGATATGGGTTCAGGCAAGTTTTTGAGTAGTTGGCCATGGTTTGTTAAATAGTTTATTTTTTATTTTTATTTTGTGATTATTGATTTGGGCCTTGTAGGAATAACCAAGTAATAGAAAATAAAAAAATGAGAAATATCAAAATATAAAAATGATAGAAATACCAAAAAAAAAAAAAATACTAGAAAAGATTTAAAAAAATGAAAAATACAAAATATTTGAGTTCTTGGGTTGGTTTGATTCAATTTATTTGGTTTCTTTGTTTTGTTTTGATGATTCTCTTTATTGTTATTTGGCATGTTGATAGTTTCAATAAGGCCATTGTTTGAACAATTTTTTTGAACAATTTTTTTTAATTAAAATAATCCAACTCACAAATATTTTATAAAGAACTACGTGGGTTTGAGTTATCTATTTTACCAGGGAATATGTAGAATCACAAGTCAAGTCAAAATTAAATTATCATAATTTACTTTTTTCGTCTTAATTTTTCTTTGATTTGTAAAATATTTTGGATCTATATGTAATTATTTATTTCAGTTCATATGTTATCTTATTTCTTGTTACTTATAAATACATTCAGTCTCATATTATTTCAACTTGTAAGTTTTAATCTTTGGTGTTTTTTTTAGGAGAGATTACACTGACTACCTCTGAAGTTTATCTTAATTGCACTCGACTCCCTTCTTGTTTCATAAATTACACTGACCTCCCTAGAGGTTTATGTGTTGATTACACTTACCCCTCTAACGTTAGCCAACCGTTTAGGACTCTGACGGAATCACCATCACGTGCAGTGCGCATGATTTTTAATGGCAAGGTTGTATTTTTTAGACACCCATTATGGTTCAAATTATAAATATACCCTTGATATTGTGTCAAAATGGTTAAAGCTTATTTCCCCCATCAGATTGAAGCCGCTGCTTCTTCTCCCCTATCAGAGGTGAAGCACGGTAAAGACTTCAAAGCCAAAGCAAAAATAAAGCATCCCACAAACACTACATCCCTTACAACTTACTGAAACCACTATGAATCTACTCTCAACAAAAGCTTAAACTAGCAAATCACACTCCCATGTGTAACATCCTAGTACCATGAACCCGATATTTCATACATATACAAGGCGCACAGTACCAGCTATGTCACTTCTAACTTAACTCAACTAACTAAACTCATATTATTCATATACAATGAGTAAATATAGAGAGCCTGTACAACAAAAATTCATATATATACATCATCACCCTCTCAAGGCAAACTATAATACATAACTTTCACAAACTCAAGGTAGCAGGAAATAAATATCCAACATATTTATTGCAAAAAATAAGATAAAACTACGCTAGTTCTTCTGCCTCTTTTGCTTCCCTTTACCTGTACCTGGATTTACATGGAAATACAATTAGGGTGAGAAATTACAAATTTCTCAATATATGTAATTCTAAAACCAGCAGTTAATCATTTAACAACAAGTAACCAACTGATCGCATAAGATTAAGCCTGCAATAGATAATTGAGCCCTTGCTCAAACACTATCAGAATATATACACACCCTATGTAATATTCACAAGGCAAGCTATAATCCTATCTCACGCTAAAATCGAACAATCAATGATATCAATCAACTGCCCATACAATCGTAGGATATCATCAACAAGTAACTATCAAACAAGCAAGGCAACTGCCCATACAGCGGCCAACAAATGTAATGCTTTATGATATGATGTATGATTATGCTCACACAAAGTCCGACTAGTATAATGATGCAATGCAAATGCAGATTTTAGTTTTTGAAAACATATGCCATTTACTTATTTCCCATGGACCTCTTTTTCCCTTGTATATACTGGGTAGAATAAGCAATTAAGCCCTGTCACTGCCTAGTAATAAGTGGATTCCTTCCTCTTACCACAGTAAGAGTACTACTACCACCCCCATACCGGTAACCCTGACCATATAAGCAAACCCGCAAAGAGAATTCAGATCCAACACCTCATTCTCAAGTTATATGGTTGTGCACACCATCTAAGGTTACAATACATAGGAAACAAGACATAGCAAGTTTGGAAATAAAATATGCGACGTACTTTGCAATTGCAACCAATCATCACTAGGTCCTTCCTAACCAAGTGACTAAGAAAAACTAGCAAACTTCTCAACTAAGTTCACTTACTGCTTAAGGAGCAAAGTCACGTTTCTAGTACTTCCTATATCTCAACCTCGTCTCACAATGGAGTAAAATGTCATCCATGCATCTTCAGCTCTACTTTCCTCTCAAAAGAGCAACCTATGTATGATAGCATAACCAAGAAGCCAAGCACACTTAGCTTACCATACCTAATACCCACTTCATCACTTCACCGGTGATTCACAAGGCAACCTCCTGTTGCTCAAGGGTATATGTATTGACCTATGGTATTCTACTTCTCAAAGGATGCCTAGGATTTTTCCAAATCCTATCACAAGGTTCACCTTATCCAAGTGAAAGAACTATCACTAGCAAACATGCACTCTTGACTCAACTTTATCACATAAAGGAATCAACCCATGTTTTTAGCATATCCTCAAGTTTAACCTTTAAGAACAAGAGAATACATACCAAATTATGCATCTTAAACTCAACTTTAACCCTAAAGGAGTAAACTATGCATATAGATAGCCATACTATACCAAACAAACTCAAACTAGCTATTTCTAGTACACCTTGTCTTAACTTCTCAAAGACTTTCACATAAGGTAAGTGGTTATTCTTTCCAAAAACTACCACTAGTTGTGTCTCAACACTAATGGTCTTATATCTAGAACCTCACATTATTACTTTACAAGTGAATTCAAAGTCAACCTCATGTTGAACAAGATTCTAAAACACTTCCTTGTTGCATTCCAACACACTTGGATGCTTAAGGTCCCCAAGATTGCCCTATGGCATTCCATCACACTATGGAAGCCTAAGGTGTTCCAACACATTACCCCTTGATACTCCACCTCAATATGGTTATCTAAGGTCCCTTTAAGGCTGCTAGCCTTATAAAATGCCAAAACATCATGCATTTCCTAGCCAAAAACGCATCCTGCTCAATCTTGACCTTTGACCTTTGCACAGTAAAATGAGCATAACTTGAGTTACAGAGGTCAAAACGAGGTGATTTCGGTGCATTGGAAAGCTAAGAGAAAAAGCTACAACTTTCATGAAGACCACAAGAGCTAATTCTCATTACAGAAGGAGACACGACCCTTGTCATTAGACACGGCCCACCTTGTGTTTTCGCTCTTCACGAAAATTTCTAGAAGAAAGAGACATGGCCTACCCCGTGTTTTCGGACACAGGCCATGTTTCTCAACCAGAAACTCTGTAACTCATTTTGCGCGGTCGTTGCACTGTTTCAATGGCCAAAATCTTAGATTTTGACCATTCCAAACCAATTTCTAGGTGATTTCAAGTCCCAAACAAGTTCACAAACATGAAGGAAACTTAAAACACCAATTGATTTCATCAAAAATGGATCAAAACACTAAATCACTCATCCAAAACCCTAAAACCATCACTTTGAGCTTTAAAGGATTAAATGGAGAGTTTTCGATTTCTAATCATGAACAAGTCATAAACTACATTTAAAACTTATCCAAGCAAGAAATTCACTCAAAACACTTCAAGAACTCAATTTGGCATATTAAACATCAAAATAGCCTAATATGTAAATTGAGTAAAAGGATGAAGATTCAAGCTTAAAAATCCCTACCTCTTACAGCAGAGATGAAGATCTTGAACATGGACAATGATAGATCCAAGCTTTCCTCGTGGTTCCTCCTCCTTCTTCCTCTTCCTCCCCCTTCGTTTTCTCCATCTCTTTTTTCTTTTTTCTTTTCTATTTTTGTTTCTGTTCTTCCATGATAGAAATGAAGAGAAAAAGAGAGAATTAGCTTCTTATAGCCAATTACTAAAAGATATCAAAAATCTCGATCTTCTAAGAATACTCAGATTCCACCGAATCCAGATTCCTAACTTCTAACAGACTTAAAATAAATCCCGAGGTTCATTAAAAATCTTGTTGCACCATTATAACATTTTTTCATATCTGTGACTAGTCAATCAAATATTAAAACATACACCCAGCATGCTTAAAAATATCAAACTAACTCCGATTATCCTCAAATTTTAACTGTAGCACAGTTCACACATTTGTGACCTAGAAATAAATTATCCATACACTAACTAAGTAGTTTAAACCATTTACAGGGCTACAATTATTTCTCACAAATAGTGTTACAGCAGAGTGACTAAACATACTCAGAAAAGTCACAAAATTAAATAGACATGTTAAGCAGATATTAGACTACTTTTGTATCCATATACAAGTCTAACATGTTTTTCCAGGGTATTACACCATAACCAATCAAACCAATGCCCAAAGTCACCTACAAGAAATCAATTGCGATACCCTCTCACAAAATCACTTGATTTGTTCCCTGTCTGAAGACATAACACTTTGTTCTTATGGTTGCCTCCAAGATTATTTTTCGACTGTAAGGTTGTTCACGGTGCAAGTCGAAGATCAGCCTTGGCCAATGGTTTTCTCAAGCTTAAGGTGTTTTGCTCAGTTAGATTTTCGTAATTTTGTGTTTTCCTCTGTTTGGAAATGTTCTCATCACTGGCCACAATCCTCCATTTTTTTTGTAGGTTCTCACATCAGTAGCATACACAACATGTGCTATTCATACCTTAGGTTTGGGGTACTTCATCAAATCAAGCTTCTCTTTGAGTATTTGCCAAATAGCTATTGTGATAGTCCATTGTTGATTGATTGTTGGTTCTCTAAATTTGGGGATACCCATTTGTTATGATTTGTGGTTCTACAAATGGCACCAATTAAGCCGAAGAGGAAAATTATATTCCCATACCCCCAAAACATACCACTTAAACCACCATCTTCACCTTAGCTTACAACCTTCTTTCTTTCGGCCACTTTAATTTAGAGTTTTTAAACCTTTTTTTTCTTTTACAAAAGGGGTAAGGTTGGGGGATTAAGGATTTGTTAAAGGTAAAATGGATTTTTTGTTGTTGTTATTGTTGTTGTTTTAGTTTGAGGGTAAAATGGATATTTTATGTATCACACAAATGGCAGCTAGCGCTATCTCATTTAGGGGATGTCAGTGTATGCCTGCAAATAAGGGAGTGTCTGGTGTACTTAAGGCAAACTTCAGGAGAGGTCAATGGAATTTTCTCTTTTTTTATGTCTCTTAAGTGGTAAATAGTTTATTTTCTAATTTTAAATAATTTTTTTGGTTTGTTAATTTTTTTTAAGGGTAAAATAGATATTATTTGGGTTAATCGTTAATTGGGAATTTGGATAGGTATAGGAGTGATAATAGACCATTAATTTGACTCAACTGTTTAATAAAGGTTATTTTAAAAATGGGAATTTGGATAGGTATAGGAGTGATAATAGACCATTAATTTGACTCAACTGTTTAATAAAGGGTATTTAAAAAAATGGTTGCAGAAGAGCAATAATAGACAAAATAGTAGTGGGGACAGAAGCTCCCAATGATATAATTTAAAAATATAACAAATAATATAACATGTTCTTGACGTTTGGGCTTTTATAAAATTCTGCCTGGGAAGGTCAAATTTAATAACAAATTTGACCTGTATCAACTGGCCTACATCCCACCCCAGGCCCAACAGTGTAGCCCAAAACTGCAGGGCTAGGGCAGCAAAACCACGCTTCACTATTAAGTGCGACCAATTTTGTTCTCCAATGCTCAACTAACCAAGCCCAAAAATGTTTGTCATATATAGAAGGTATAGGAGGACATGATGGCTTTAAAGGTTTCAAAAAGAATTAGAGTAATTTTATATTTTTGGCTATTTAAGAAAAATTCTCATGAAATCATACATTAATCTTTTCATTTGTTTTCAGTCAGTTGCTAAGAATAATAAGGAGATAAAATCATCTACAACTTTGAGGTGTACAAACCCTCATTCAAGTAAAAAGAAAAGTGGAATGTATCTCTTAAATCATCCCTTTGTTCTAAACTTTGCCAATTAATTAACGACAACCCTATGTCAAATGATGAGCAAGTTATCACGTATACACAAGCATTATTTGGCTAATGCCATTTAAAATTCTTCTTCGCCATTTAATCTAAATATAATTGCTATGACAGGCATTAATGAAAATTTTTAAACCACAAAAAATTATCCTTTTCTAAAATGATTGGTATTCAGAAATTAGACCTCTAACCCCCAACCTTCGCATCTCCATAGACTACACAAGTTTAAACCCTCAAACAGCAATGAAGGATTGACTGTGAAGATTAACGAATAAGCATCAAACTATTACATTGTAATCTAAATAACAAGCTACTCTTTTGCAAGAAGATACATAGGTTTGGTCATTCGCATTTGGGCGAAGAAAATCCTAGCACTGTTAGAGGTTTGACCTCATTTGGAACCATAACCAGAATAGAGGAGATGAATATATTCTTGTCACATCCTGGGCAGAATTAGAAATACTGAAAAGATTTGAAATTAATAGACTTAAAAGAGAAATAATAAAATGGCTGCATCAAATCATGAAATCATTAATAACTATAGTAAATATATTCGTCCAAATCAGACACCACTTGTTACAAAGAAAAGAATTCAAAATATCCAAAATATATGAAACAATAGATATAAAAATGAACAACAACAATAGTAGGTCAGATATCACATTTTAACTCAAAATATTAATATAATAAGTTCATGAGCTCATTTAATTATAAAATTTTCACTTTATTCATTCTTTGACGATATAAGATTTCTTTCACTTATATTTATGCTTAAAACTCACACTTAAATTTTTAACAGATAGTCAAGTTAAAATAAGTTTATGGTTTTAGGTGAATAATAATTTGTGTATGTCATTGTGCTATAATTAACAACAAAAAAACATTTATTGTTTTGTCTCATTAATATGGTAAGAGTGACTCATATCCGTAACACACAAAAGCATAGTTGTATTTCTGTGATCAAATCATTGTGGCACCATTATTACTTTTGGGCGAAAATGATACAATGGAAGGTGTACTCAAACTAAAGAGTACATTTAGTTGTAAGAACTCCTCTAATTTTTTTCTTTTATAAAAATTACATAATCTCCTATTCTTAAAATTTTTTAAAAGCTCGGATTTGTTTAAGGATTTTTTTATTGGGATATTTGAAATTTCATTTTATCCTCGATAAAATAGAGAAAATAATTCATGAATTTCCAAAATTAGAGGGGAGGGGGAATGAATTGAGACATAACAAAATTGGTTTAACATTATTGTCCCTTTGTCTCATACTCTTTTAAGCAAAACATTACCTTTCATTGTCATTTTCTAAATGCTTATATTATAAAAATAACATGCCTATTTCTTTTGTGAGACAAGTTAACAGGCTCAAATGTCACTTAGTGGGAAAATAAAATCGATATTGCGTCTGTAGTACCTTTGTTGCATGCGTTTAAATGGACATTGGAGCTATAATTACTAAATAAAACAATTATTTGTTTCCTGGTTCATTTGCAGCCAAAAATGGAGGACGCAACTTGTCAAAAGCAGTTGAATGAGACAAATGGAAATGGTTGTGCAAATGACTTGTATCTGTATGCTTGTATATGTTCTGTTGCACCTATGATGTTATGGTTAGGTTTATTCTTTCTGCGTGCACAAGCAAATAAGCAATAATACAAGTTAGAAGAATATTAACAACATATTTTTTTTTGACACTTTTAATATTTATTTTATTATTGGTTCACCTTATTTACTTGAAAGATAAGAGAGACATTAGTAACATTTTATTTTTAGATCAATAATAAAATAAATATTAAAAAGAATATCTAAAAAAATGTGTTGTTAACATTTCTCTACACATTAAGTTGTGTGATAATTAAGGTTATGATTATGAAAAAGTCAAGGGAGAGAGCCATGAGAGAGGCTTCAACAATAATTTTCAGTAATACTTACAAATTATCTATTAAGAAAAATTTCTTAAAAGTGATAACTTAACACTAGCTAAAAAGCAAAGTTCTTTCATCATTATCAACTGAACTAACTCACTTTCATTATGATAAGTGATATTTTATTACAATTAGAGTAATGATATTCTTATACTTTTACTAATTCATACTTTTTTATGTGATTTTTAAGTGTGTATTTAAATTAGATTTTGTATTGCTTTTCCAATCTACCAAAAAAAAAAATAGATTTTGTAAACTTGATTATGCAAAAAAGTAAATTTGTAGTGAAGTGACTTACGTTATTTAAATAAAATTTTAAAAAAATAATTTTAAATGTGTAATTATGAAAGAAATAATGTTTAATTGTGGGTGTTTGGTATAGATTATAAAAAAAGAAGACTAAGGATCTTTCCGCAATATATTCACACAAATATGAATTTTTACCTTGCCATACTTACTCAGCGTAAATGTGTGTCATACATGCAAAAAAAAAAAAAAAATAATAATAATAATAAAGAAAACACGTAAATATGTGTCATATATATGTCAAACGGACATTTGGACTCCACAGCCCCAAAAGAAACTTATGATATACTATAGGGCACTACTTTACTCCCATGGCTACGGGTGCACACATTTTTTTTATCAATTGTTAAACTAACTTAATCACTTAATCAGGTACAGTTAATTATAAATCAACTAAAATTTATATTCGTGCAATGTACGAGATAAAAAGTAGTAAAAGTTTTATAAATAATTAAAATTATTTAATTAATTTTAAAGATGTATTTTAATAATTTTACATTAAAAATGATTGATAAATTCTTTTAATACAAATAATAAGTATTTATTAAAGTTAATTATAATTATAAAATTAGTTAAACATATATAAAATATAAAAATATTAATACACTAATGAAATACATGACTTTTAATTTGGAAAAAGAATATATAAATAAATTTTCATTTAAAAATAATAGTATGTCATTAACTTTCCTTACTATAGAATCATAGCTGTATAACTGGACCGGAGGTTGACACAGTCATAAAGCTAGGTTAACGGATCAGCAGTTCGATTATGAGTTAAGTGGTTGAATTGAAAAACTCAAACAAAGAAGAATGCTTTTTTTTTTTTTCTGTTTTAGCTATGCGTGTATTTTATATTGGAATATTAGGGGAATTGGCGGTGGGGGAAAATGTGTTGCTATAAAAAAATTGGTGTCTGAAAAAAAATATCTCATTTTTGGGTCTTGTAGAAACGAAACAATCACTCACTACTGAATAGAAAATTTGAAGTGTCTAGGGTAGGAGATCATGTTTGGTGTT
The DNA here is from genome assembly GCA_029884595.1 of Ormosia semicastrata. NCBI lineage: Eukaryota > Viridiplantae > Streptophyta > Magnoliopsida > Fabales > Fabaceae > Ormosia > Ormosia semicastrata. The sequence goes on from JAQQTO010000047.1 coordinate 7,865,883, forward strand.
TTGTAGATGCTATCAATGGAGGTGGGGGTCTAATTTGTGTCTAGGTGAAAGATTTTTTTAAGCAAATAAATATCTTCAAAGGCCAAAGGTGGATTTGTGTGGAAGGTGTTTTATCTTATCAGAATTTTCATTGTGCTATCCAGTTGGCTTATGGCCCTCACAGCCTTAGTGAAAGAAACATAGTTTGGCAAGAGTTGCTAAACCTTAAACAATTGGTAATGGTTCCTATGCTCATTATGGGGGACTTTAATGAGGTTCTTTTGCCTGAAGAAAGGAAAGGAGGTTATGCTAGATTTAGTGGGCGAGACTTAGACAACTTTTGTTAATAGGAGGAAGATCCTTGATGGGGCACTTATTGCTAATGAAGCGGTTCATTGGTTTAAGAAACATAAGATTTCTGCAATGCTTATGAAGCTTGATTTTCAAAAAGCATATGACTCAGTTAGATGGAGTTTTGTTGATCATGTTTTAAAACGTATAGGATTTGGGCAGAAATGGAGAAGATGGGTGTCTCAATGTATTTCAACAGCCTCTATATCAATCTTGGTAAATGGTTCACCAACAATGCCTTTCAATATGGAGTGTGGACTAAGACAATGAGACCTTTTATCCCCTTTCTTATTTGTCCTAATTGCGGAAGTTTTCAATCGGATGGTGTGGCAAGCTAAGGAAGCTGGCTTGGTTGAAGGTGTTTGCATTGGGAAGGATAATGTTGAGCTACCTCATCTCCAATTTGCAGATGATACAATCATTTTTTGTCCATCCAAGGAACAAATCATCTTTAACTATAGAAGATTGCTAGATTGTTTTGATGTCATGTCTGGACTTAAAATAAACTATACAAAATCTGCACTCATTCATTTCTCTCGCTCGCAGCAGTGAGTTGAAGAGGTGAGTAGTAGGATAAGCTACTCAGTTGTTTCCTTACTAATTAAATATTTGGAAATCCCTCTTGGGTCAAGTCTGAGAAAGATGGATACATAGAGACCAGTATTGGATAGGATTGAAAAGAAGCTTGCATCTTGCAAGGCAAGACTTCTATCTAGATCAGGTAGACTTGTTTTAATTAAGTCTGTATTTAACAATCTCCCTTTATATTATCTTGGTCTCTTCAAAATTCTGTTGGCTGTGGTTAAAAAAAATAATTAGGCTCTAAAGTAGATTTTTTTGAAGTGGTGATATAAATAAGAGAGGACTTCCTCTAATTAAGTGAAGTGTTATTCAGAAACCCAAAAGTTTGGGAGGTCTTGGTGTAGGTGATATGGCTATTAAAAATGCTGCTATGCTCTTCAAATGGTGGTGGTGCTTTTCGGCTAAAGATAAACCCTTATGGAAAAGGATTGTGTGCTCTAAATATAATCTGAATTTGGATAGGCTGCTTGTTGATTAAAAGATAACTTCTAGAGGGGGTCCTTAGGCTGATGTTTACAATATTTTAAATTTTGGAAAAGAAGTTAGTAAAATAATTTAGCATGGAATTTGGATAAATATGAAAAATAGTATGAAATCTATATTTTGGGAAGACAAGTGGATTGGTGATGGGAGTCTTAAATATAAATTTTCAAGGCTTTATGTTATCTCTTTGCAAAAAAAAAAGGTAATTGCAGAGTTTGGGGTGTGAGATGGATATGATTGGAGATTGAACTTTCTTTGGAGATGTGTTTTATTTGTATGGGAGTTGCAACAACTTAATGAGTTGAATATTTTGTTATCTTAGGAATCGTTTAGTATAGAGATTGTAGACAAGCTTTTTTGGAAGTTTGATTCTAAAGGTACTTTTTCGGTTAAATCATTCTTGTTTGCTGAAGCCTCTTTGTCAGGTTAGATGTGTCTTTCTAGCAACATTACAAAAGGCATTGGGCAAGGTCTTGTTACTCCAAAGACTGAATTGCTTGTATGATTTGTGCTATTGGAAAGATTAAACACTAAAGATCGCCTTATGAAGTTCAATTTGATTCAGGAAGGTGATGGTGGGTGTCCTTTTTGTAATATTGACAATGAAAGTATTGAACATCTATTTTTCACTTGTGTTTTCTCTTGGAAATTATAGTGCTCCTGTCTAGATTGGTGGGGCTTTTATTGGTCTTCCCCACTTGACTCACACACTTTCTTTTATTCATGGGTGGATATTGGTTTAAATGATCTTCAAAAAAAGATGTGGGTGTCTTTATTTTTTGTTGTTATTTGGATGATTTGGCAACTTAGAAATAGGTTGGTGTTTGATGAAATTAAAACAAATTAGGAGCAGGTTCACACTCAAGTTAAGTTGAGGCTTGGGTATTGGACTAAGGGATGGTATTTTAGTTTTCCATTTTTCCCAGAGTTTTTGGTGTCTAATTTGCAAGATATTAGAAGATGAAAGTTTTTTGGTTCGATAAAAAGACAGCAGGTTGTCAGATGGTCTCCTATGTCTGTGGGTGTCTTTTTTTTGGAGTTTAGATGGTTCTATTCAAAGTAACTTGGGAAGTTTGTCATTGGAGGTGTCTTTAAGGACATGTGTGGGAAGACTCTGTGTTGTTGTGTTAATTCTATGGATTGTTGTGATGCTAATGAAGCTGGTTTTCTGGCCATTATTTTTGTGTTGGTGTATGCCCTAGAGGCCAATACATTTTCTGTATTTACATACATTCTATTATGCTATTTTTTTATATATGAGGCATTTTATTTATTGTGTTCTTTTTTATAAACATAATAAAGTCCTTAGAATAGTAAGTTTGATGCATAGGACATCAAGTAGATGACTTGATCGTGAGATCCTTTTGGTTACAACATTATTCTTAAATGTCCCTAGTCAAGTATTATTGTTAATTAGGACAATAATAATACATTGAGACTAGTATGTGCATAGACTGATGACCATATCTCACGGGTCATAGATATGAGATATCAAGTCTTCATATGAGTACATATTAGAGTAATAATGTACTGTACTGACCCACCATGAGAACACTACATGGATCATTACGTGAGTGTCATAAGTGATTCTCATAGTGACAATGGTGTCTGTGGTCCTTTGACTTGAACTCACTACGATTCCTACATGAGGAGTTGTGTGTTTTAATGCCATCAAACGTCATCTGTAATAAGGTGATTATAAAGTTGGTTATTGGACATACCGCGAATCATGCAGAGGCATGTGAGTGACCTAGATGAGATTTGTCACTCCTACATAACAGGAGTGATATCTTCGGGCCCCCTGATTGAGTGAGACTGTGAAATGCATGGCCATGCTCAAATGAGTCAATATGAGATATTGATCTCATTTGTTATTACAAAGTCTACTCGAGTATCAGGAAACCAATGATTGGACTATACAAGGGTGACGCATTCCATGCCTTGTGTTCAATCTAGATATCTTGACAAAGGGACTAAACAACATGGAAACATTGGTCATGGAAAGGTTATGTCAAATCACTGACATTCTTATTACTTGGGTAGCAGCGATGTGTTGCTAGATACTGCTCACTGCTTGTAATATTAAAATGAGATTTTAATATTACTGCCAACGTAATAAGAACCTGCTGGGTCACACACATAGAGCATACTAAAATTAGAGCAATAGATCCAAGTTGGACTCGGATTCAAATATGGGCCAGACTCATAACAGATCGGTCTAGGGTTGCACAACTTACCTTGCTGCTACTCACACTCACTTAAGGCAGTCACTATTATAAATAGTACTGCTAAGGGGCTGCTAAGATAGACAATTCAGAACCCTAGCCGCACCTACAGAAAAGTGAGTGAGAGAACGACAAGTTTCTTCTCTTCTCTTCGCAGCTAGCACTGTGTGAGAGACGTGAGGCTCCTCTTGCAGACGTTGGACGTTCGTGAGTCTGTTCGTGTGGATATCGCAGAGACATAGTTTCTATTATGGTGTTCGTGATTCACGCTTCAAGAGGTAAATCATTTAAAAAACTCAGATTATGGCTTTTTCGCATAGATCCTCAGTGGGAATCCCTGTTTTTCGCTGCGTGATGTATGCACAACAATTCCCAACAGTGGTATCAGAGCGTCTTGCGAAACCATGATTCGATTTTCTATTTTCGTTAACATGTTTTTTGTTCTTGTTTTTGATAAAAGATATGATCTTTAATATGTTATTTCTGAAAATCGTATGAAACCCTTTGCGAAAACATATTCTGTTTCTTATGTTGTATGCAAAACCGTAATGTTGTTTTCAAAACTTCATGAAGATGTTCATATGTTTTGTGAAAACAGTTTTGTTTTAAGATGTATGTTTTTGTGAAGTTTTCTGGTATGTATGTGATACGTACAGTGTTATGGAATCCTTATTCTCAATATGCGGTGCAAGGGTTTGGGAAACCTTGTTCTTGGTTTACGGCAGCAGGGGTTATGGAACCCTTATTTCTGCACAAGAAGCGCGGCGCAAGGGGTTTTGGAAACCCTATTCTTGTTTTGCGGCAGCAGCATCAAGTGTTGATGTCAAGCCGCCAACGAGGCGCCTGAGGTTCAAGTGTTAAACGATGGTGCAAGGGTTCCCTGTGGCACATGAAGTGTTCATGTTGTTCGGGCTTAGGGTTCCACGCAGCACATGGGCTCAAGGGAGGCGCAAGAGATTCAGCTCTTGTTTATGGTCCAATTTTTTAAGCTGGGGCGCTGCCCCTGCACCCCGCAAGGGGCGGCCTCCCCTTGACCCCCCGGCCGCATACCGAGATGCGGCACTCCCGCCCGCTGACCGGGCAACGGGACCCCCGTGCTACCTCTGCGTAGGGTGTTTTTCGAAAACGCGATATTTTATATCCAATTTTATGACTCTTGAAAATAATAATGTATTATTGTTATGAGTTTATATGTTTTTGTGATACATGGTGCATGGTTATGGCCTTAGTCCTCTTTTATGCCTTTTGGTTTTAATAAATACGACCTGCGTGTCGTGCCTTTCTCTCTACATTCTAATTGTACATTCTCTTCTCACCTAACTCCCCTCGAATGTAAAAGAGGTTTCTATATAATGTAATTATGATGTGGAGGCAAGAAGACGACATCAAATGAGGACATTGATGGGAGATGCTTGGTGAAGCTGGCTTAGTTAATGCTACTCTCTTAGGGGCCATAACCATGTCACTTTTATTATATGCCTTTTATGTATGAGATGCATGGATAATGTTTATGGTATGATAAACAGTTTAATAAATGGTGAGATCTAATAATAATAATAATAATTCCCTCAAAGCAAATATTAAGTCATTATGTGATGCCTTCCAATATGTGGCACTCGTCAAGACTAGTATCGATCAAGTGTAGGTCTGCTAAAGCAGGATGCCTTTATCTATATTAGTAAGACGCGATGGGATAAAGGTAATATCCAACTGCCAACTATTGGGTTTGACTTAACTAGGCCATTTCAATAGGATTGAAGGCTTAGAGGCATGAAGTTGGGCTTTGGTCCATTAGATGGACTTGAATAAGTGTTATTCACCTAACTATCCAAGAGTTACATGTGATGTAATTGGAAAGTGTTTCCTACCTAAATAACTGAATTTTGGGTGATCAGCCAAAGCTGACTCAAAACTAGGTGAAATATGGATCTTGGCCCACTAGGAAATCTTACGATGGGATTTTCTGAGTCAATGCTGAGGGTCATTAACTTGAATAAAATAGTGGGAGGTATATTTAATTAAAAGACCTCATTAAATATGTTTATGGCATGATACTTATATTTTGTATATTTTTGTTAATAGATTAGCATGGCAACAAACACATCGGGTACTTTATCATTGCGATCCGTCCTTGAGAAGGACAAGTTGTCTGGAACAAATTTTCTAGACTGGTACAGGAATTTGAGGATTGTCCTCAAGCAAGAGAAAAAGCTATATGTTTTGGAACAGCCTATTCCTAAGCCACCTGCTGCTAATGCCCCTAGAGTTGAAAGAGATGCTTATAAGAAGCATCAAGATGATGCCTTGGACATCGGATGTCTAATGCTGGCCACTATGAACTCTAAGCTCCAAAAGCAATATGAGAACATGGATGCATACGATATGATCGTACACCTTAAGAAGCTCTATCAAGAGCAGGCCAGGCATAAGAGATTCGAGGTCTCTAAAAAGCTCTTGTTTCGGTGCAAGTAGTAGAAGGAAGCCCCTGTTGGTGCTCATGTACTCAAGATGATTGGGTACATTGAAAACCTAGAGAGACTCGATTTTCCTTTGGGCCAAGAGTTGGCCACCGACTTAGTCCCGCAATCATTGCTTAGAAAGTTTTAGTCAATTTGTCATGAACTACAACATGAATGAGATTGACAAATCACTACCAGAGTTGCTAGGCATGTTGAGAAGCTTTGAGCGAGAACATTAACAAAGGCAAAGGGAAGGCCATAATGATGGTCCAAAAGAATAAGGGCAAGAAACAGTAGAAAAAGCCCAAGGACAACTGGAAGGGCAAGGGCAAGGATAAGTCCAAGCCCAGCACTTCTGGCTTGAAACCAGTGGGTGGAGTGGCTAAGGAAGGTACATGCTTCCATTGTGGTCAAATGGGACATTGGAAGAGGAACTGTGCCAAGTTCCTGGAGGAGCTCAAAAGAAGAAGGAAGTGAGACTTCCACTTCGGGTATTTTTGTTATTGAAGTCAATTTATCTACTTACGCATCATGGGTATTAGATCTTGGATGTGGATCTCACATTTGTGTAAATGTGCGGGATTTAAAAAGCGAGAGGCCATTGACGAAGGGCAAAGTCGACCTACGAGTGGGAAATAGAGCAAAGGTTGCTGCATTAGCTGTAGGGACTTATTTATTATCTTTGCCCACTGGGCTTGTAATAGAGTTAAAGAACTACTATTTTGTGCCTGCTATTAGCAGGGATATCATTTCTGTTTCTTGTTTGGACAAGAAAGGTTTTTCTTTTATTATAAAGGACAAGTGTTGTTCCATTTATATGAATGATATTTTTTATGGTAGTGCACAATTGAGTAATGGACTTTATGTACATGATCTCGAAACGCCCGTCTATAACATAAATACAAAGAGGTTTAAATCAAACGATCTGAACTCAACTTTTCTCTGGCATTCGTCGTTTGGGCCACATAAATGAGAAACACATCTCCAAACTCCATAAAGATAGATTCTTGGACTCATTTGATTTCGAATCATATGAGACATGTGAATCTTGTTTATTGGGGAAGATGACAAAGGCCCCATTCACCAGACAATGTGAAAGGGCTAGTGATCTTTTAGGCCTTATACATAGTGATGTATGTAGGCCACTAAACACACTCGCTAGAGGCAGTTTTCAATACTTCATTACATTTATTGATGATTTCAGTAGATATGGATTTGTATATCTTATGAAGCACAAATCAAAATCCTTTGAAAATTTCAAAGAGTTCAAGAATAAAGTACAAAACTAACTTAGCAAGAGTATTAAAATCCTTCGATCAGATCGAGGAGGAGAATACTTAAATCAACAGTTTGATAATCATCTGAAAGAGTATGGGATAATATCTCAACTCACTCCACCAGGAACACCACAATGGAATGGTGTCTCTGAAAAGAGGAACCGGACCTTGTTGGACATGGTCCGATCCATGATGAGTCATGCAAACCTTCCAGGCTCCTTCTGGGGACATGCTCTATTAACAGCAGCTTTCACACTTAACCGTGTTTCATCTAAGACGGTTCAAAAGACACCATATGAGATATGGACTGGGAGACGGCCCAGTATATCTTTCTTGAAGATTTGGGTCTGCGAAGCTTATGTGAAATGTCAAGTTTCTGATAAGCTTGGACCTAAATCAGATAAATGCTTTTTTGTGGGGTATCCAAAGGAAACCAAGGGATACTTTTTCTATAATCCTACCGAGGGCAAAGTGTTTGTCGCACGGACAGCTGTGTTTCTAGAAAGGGAGTTTATCTCTAAAGGAACCGGTGGGAGAAAAGTAGAACTTGAAGAAGTTCATGTTTCACAAAGCAGCAATGAACCAATGGTGGAAATAGAGCAGCCTCCACAAAATATTGTGGTACAGCAACCTGCTCTAGTAGCATAAGACCTGTGTAGGTCTAACAGGATACGTCATTAACCAGAGAGATATGGATTTCTTATGACCTAACAATGTGACGTATTGCTCATGGATCAAGATGAGCCTGCGACTTACCAGGAAGCCATTATTGACCCAGAATCTGAGAAATGGCTTGAGGCCATAAGATCTGAAATGGATTCCATGTATGCCAACCAGGTATGGACCTTGGTTGACCCACTTGAAGGGGTAAAACCCATTGGGTGCAAGTGGGTTTTCAAGAAGAAAATCGACATGGATGGTAATGTGCATACATTTAAGGTGCGATTGGTGGCTAAAGGTTTCAAACAAATTCATGGTGTAGAGTATGATGAGACTTTTTCCCCAGTTGCGATGCTTAAATCCGTTCGGATCTTGCTTGCTGTTGCAGCATACCATGATTATGAAATCTGGCAAATGGATGTCAAAACTGCTTTCCTTAATGAAAATCTTTTCGAAGATGTGTACATGACACAACCTGAGGGTTTTGCCACTCTAGAGGATGCTAGAAAAATATGCAAGTTGCAACGATCTATTTATGGATTGAAGCAAGCTTCCAGAAGCTGGAATCTTCGTTTTGATGATACAATAAAACAGTTTGGTTTCGTCAAGAATGAAGAAGAATCTTGTGTCTACAAGAAGGTTAGTGGGAGCACTATTATCTTTCTGGTATTGTATGTAGATGACATACTACTTATTGGAAATGACATCCCTACCCTACCGTCCGTAAAGACTTAGTTAGGGAAGTGCTTTCTATGAAGGACTTGGGCGAAGCCTATATGTATTAGGTATCAGGATCTATAGAGATAGATCACTGAGACTGCTTGGCCTAAGTCAGAGTACATACATAGACAAAGTGTTAAGACAATTTAACATACATGAATCCAAGAAAGGACTCTTGCCTATGTCACATGGTGTAAGCCTATCTAAGGCTCAATCTCCTTCCACCCAAGATGAGAGGGATCGCATAAGTAAGATTCCATATGCATCTGCAATTGGATCTATCATGTATGCCATGTTATGTACTCGACCAGACATCTCGTATGCTTTGAGCATGACGAGTAGGTACCAGTCTGATCCCGGTGAGAGTCACTGGACTGCTATCAAGAACATCCTTAAATACTTAAGAAGGACTAAGGATTCGTTCTTGGTATATGGAGGCGAGGAAGAGCTAGTTGTAAAAGGTTACACTGATGCTAGCTTCCAAACCGATAAGGACGACTCCAGATCGTAATCGGGTTATGTTTTTTGCCTAAATGGTAGGGTTGTGAGCTGGAAGAGTTCAAAGCAGGAGACAGTCGCCAATTCTACCACAGAGGCTGAGTATATTGCTGCCTCCAATGCAGCAAAGGAGGCCGTTTGGATCAGGAAGTTCATTACTGAACTTGGCGCTATTCCTAGCATTGTGGACCCAGTGGACCTCTATTGTGATAATAATGGAGCCATTGCACAAGCTAAGGAGCCTAGATCTCACCAGCAATCCAAACATATACTTAGGCGCTTCCATCTCATTCGAGAGATCATCGATAGAGGAGATGTGAAGATATGCAGAGTACCAACAGATGATAACATTGCGATCCTTGACGAAGCCTCTTGCACACAGAAGCATGAGGGTCACACTAGGTCTTTAGGCATTAGATATATGCCTGATTGGCTCTAGTGCAAGTGGGAGATTGCTGGTATATACCCTAGAGGCCAATACATTTTCTGTATTTATATACATTCTATTATGCTATTTTTTATATATGAGGCATTTTATTTATTGTGTTCTTTTTGATAAACATAATAAAGTCCTTAGAATAGTAAGTTTGATGCCATAGGACATCAAGTGGATGACTTGATCGTGAGATCATTTTGGTTATAACACTATTCTTAAATGTCCCTAGTCAAGTATTATTGTTAATTAGGACAACAATAATACATTGAGACTAGTATGTGCATAGACTGATGACCATATCTCACGGGTCATGGATATGAGATATCAAGTCTTCACATGGGTACATATTAAAGTAATGATGTACTGGACTGACCCACCATGAGAACACTACATGGATCATTACGTGAGTGTCATAAGTGATTCTCATAGTGACAATGGTGTCTGTGGCCTTTTGACGTGAACTCGCTACGATTCCTACATGAGGAGTTGTGTGTTTTAATGCCATCAAACGTCATCTGTAACAAGGTGATTATAAAGTTAGTTATTGGACATACTGTGAATCATGCAGAGGGATATGAGTGACCTAGATGGGATTTGTCACTCCTACATAACAGGAGCGATATCTTCGGGCCCCCTGATTGAGTGAGATTGCGAAATGTATGACCATGCTCAAATGAGTCAATAGGAGATATTGATATCATTTGTTATTACAAAGTCTACTCGAGTATCAGGAAACCAATGATTGGACTATACAAGGGTGACGCATTCCATGCCTTGTGTTCAATCTAGATATCTTGACAAAGGGACTAAACAACACGGAAACATTAGTCACAGAAAGGTTATGTCAAATCACTGACATTCTTATTACTTGGGTAGCAGCGATGTGTTGCTAGATACTGCTCACTACTTGTAATATTAAAATGAGATTTTAATATTACTGCCAACGTAATAAGAACCTGCAGGGTCACACACATAGAACAGACTAAAATTGGAGCAATAGATCCAAGTTGGACTTGGATTCAAATATGGACCAAACTCATAACAGATGGGTCTAGGGTTGCACAGCTTACCTTGCTGCTACTCACACTTACTTAAGGCAATCACTATTATAAATAGTACTGCTAAGGGGCTGCTAAGATAGACAATTCAGAACCCTAGCTGCACCTATAGAAAAGTGAGTGAGTGAGCGACTGGTTTCTTCTCTTCTCTTCGCAGCTAGCACTGTGTGAGAGACGTGAGGCTCCTCTTGCGGATGTTGGACGTTCGTGAGTCTGTTCGTGTGGATACCGCAGAGACATCGTTTCTATTACGGTGTTCGTGATTCACGCTTCAAGAGGTAAATCATTTAAAAACTCGGATTATGACTTTTTCGCATGGATCCTCGGTAGGAATCCCTGTTTTTCGCTGCGTGATGTATCCACAGCAATTCCCAACATTTTGTTCTTGAAGTCTTTCTTCAAAAAACATGGATTTTACAACATCTAATTTTGATTGCTTACAACTTCTGCTTGCTTTGTCTTGGGTGGGTGATGATAAGAACGTTCCATAGAGGATGCGTTTGCTTTGGAACAAGCTTTAATCTATCAAGAGGTGCTTCAAGGACTTACGGTTTGTGTACTAGAAGAGAATAGTTAAGGCTAAAATAGTATTCTGAGTTAATCTTGATGCCAATATTGAAGAACAACATATTACTTGGTTTTGTTCATGAGTTTTGCAATTTTTTGTTGTTTTCTTGATCTTTTGTTCTGATGTATTACCTCTTGCTTCTTGTACTCTTGTTCATTGTAGGTTCTTGCTCCTCTCTATTGAGGAGAGTCTTTTGAACTTTGAACCTTTGATATTTATCAAAAAATATTATATGAAAAAGTACTAATAATGTAAGCAAACTAACAGTAATAATTATTCAACTCCAATTTTCTAACTTTGAATTGGTTAAATAATAATATAAATTAAAAAACTGAGAACATTATTCAATGGGAACATGTGGTTTAATGGTAAAACATATTTCATTCAATAGTCTTCTAGGTACTATGTTCAAATCCTACAATTTATCTTTTTAAGCTTAAATTGAAAAAAAAAAAAGGAAGAAAGAAACTCGACAATCCATGTCAACCTTGCAGAGCTGGTCGCCTGGTCACTCAGGTTTGATTGGGTCAATGAGCAAACTCGTTCTAACCAAGGACTAGACTAGACTGGCCTGGACTGGCCCAGAGTCCGGGTCATGAGATTTTTAGTCAGGATGGTCTGGTACATACTACTATGCATAGAATACTTTAGACTATGTTTAGGAGGATAACAATGGAGGGAATGACATGGAATGTAATGACAAAACTTAATGAAAGTGTGTTTGGAAATTATTTTAAAGGAGATAGTGGAATAACAAGGAAGGGTCAAGAGTCCCTCCCTTGCCACTCAAAACCTCCAATTTTTGTCTCTCCAATTTGGGGGCCAAGGAAGGAATGACTTGATTAATCAACTCCCCTCCCTCATTAAACTCGTTAAACATCCAAATAATGGAGTGAAATGTTCTATTCTATCACATTCCTTGTCTTTCCATTCCTCTCTATTATGAGTCACTCCCTTCCATCTTCTTTAAAACTCTCGAACATAGCCTTAATGATACACTAGTTCTCTTTTTTATCTAATCAAGCTGTAGGAAAAATTGACATGTCCTAAATCCAATCTATTGTATATTTTTTAGAACACATTGTAATCATTTTATGTTTTGATAAATAACATGACATTCAGTTTATTTTATCATATTTATTCTTCAATTGTTTAATTAATATGACAAAGTCCTTGATTAAATTTAGACACATGTCATCATGATAGAGATCATGATAATGAGAGGTGAGTTTTTATTTATAATTTAATCTAAAGTGTTCTTGATTGCAGGATTATTGAGAATAGGACATTAGTAAACTGGATAGATCAATACATGTGTGATTGTCTCTATTAGATAAAGATTGATAGATCTTATTTATTAATTGACATATATAGATGATGCATATGGAGATATGATCATTGAACTGACTCAACTGATAATTTCTAATGGTTTATATTACCGTTAAACTGTCAATAGGATACACTCATGAAGAACATGGAGTAAACTTTTCCTTTGACCTGAGATTGTCATGGTAATTAACAAGTTATTTGTTATACTTTGATTCCAAACACCTAATGTCCTAGGGTATAGGTTGAAAGGATATTGGTATGACTAAATACTTGTAGAATTAATGATATATCAAGAAGAAATTCATAAACTCTTGGTAATGAGTTTAAGCTCTATGATTATAACAATAAAATTAAGACCTTGGTCGGGGAAATTGAATGAATGAAGAAATTAGTTTCTTAAGTCATTCACTAGTTGGTTATAAAACATAAAGGTTTACCTATTAGAGTTTGACAGTTATACTATGCTCTAAGGTTAACTCAGAGTTGGAACGATGGAAGGAAATATTGCATTATTCTTCTAAAGGTTCTTGAAGAGAAAAAAAATGTTACTTCATGCTATCTGGTCGGTAAGGAGTGTCGTTAGATACCAACCTTGATTAGTAATTTAGTTTGACTAATTTACTACTGGCTTAGTATTGAACCTATGGGATTACACACTAACGAGTGTTTCAATATTTGCTAAAGGATTATTTAATTTATTATTTGATAATTAAATTAGAGAATTTAATTTAATCAAATAAATAAATTTTTGATCCAAATGGAATATTATTATATTTTTTGCTAGCACTTAGAATACAATTAATATACGATACAATTATATGAAGAAATTCTATTTGTAATAGAAAAATTAAAAGTTTCCAAATGTTGTAGCAACTAATATTTTAAATCCTATTGGATAAGATTTATTGTTGCACATTATCTTGATAGATAAGATTTATTGTTGCACGTTATCTTGATAGATAAAATTTATTGTTGCATGTTATCTTGATATCCTATTAGATATGCACCAAAAGTCAAGAACGTGGTACAAGAAGCAACCAATGGTTGGTTAAATCTTATTAGATATGAATATGATATGTTGCTCGTTGGACTTGATATGCTGCACATTAGAAAGGATATGTTGCACGTTAAGTAAGATTTGACAAGTTGCCTATTAGATAGGATTTTGTAATACTGCACGTTATTTACTTTTGGAATAAATAAATAAAATAGTTTTTATGGCTATTTAAGGTGTGCAGCAAGGAAACTTCAAGATATATTGATATATCATTAACAAAAAATGTATATTTTTTTGCTCTGATTTTTTATTCTTAGATTTTTATATAAGTTCCATGTTTCAAAGGTGTTGATAGCAAGACTTGGTCTCGGTGTGGATGCTCATAGAATCTCTGTACAATCGAATAAATTTTTTTAATATATCAAGTACTTTCTACCAGGTATTTCAAATTTATCTTCATAATGTTTGAATAAATTTAAACACAAAACGATTATTTTTATATTGCTATTACGTTGTCGCACTACGTATTTTGATCACTATGCAATCCTTCAGTGGTATTAGAGACAAGGTTATTTGTATTTAAATTGTATTACTAAAATTATATTTCATAAATTTGTGAAGTAGATGCATGATTTAAATAATAAATTATTTTTTCCTATGGTGCAATTTGTGCATAATTTTTGTGTGTATCGCTCACTCGTGTGCTTAAGTATAATTTGAAATTATACACTACTTTCATGAATTTTATTTACAAGTGATATAATGATTTATTCATGGCTAGTTTTACGCACAAGGTGACAAATTATATTTATGAGTTTGTGCGTCAGTATACTTGAAGCATACTTTGTGCGTGACATTGGTTTGTTAATTCCAATTGTGAGTTAGTATACTTGTAATATGCTTCTCTGTGCTTTTGAAATTTTAATATGATAAAACATGACTTTTTTTTTATATTCCTTGTTCACAAGGAGTGGCTTGACAAGCAGGAGACTTGTGGTTGAAAGGATAAAAAAATATTTATTGCATGTGATGCATATACACAGAAGAAATTAATTTATACAAAACGTTTGGACTACCCAGGGAGTATAAAGTTTAATTCATTAATACCAATAGGAATGACCTGACAACCATGGAACTAGATGGTGTGAAATTATTTTTGTACGTGATACAAAATTTTATAAAGTTTAATTCATTAATACTAATAGGAATGACCTGACTACCAGGGAACTATATGGTGTGAACTTATTTTTAAAGTTGTATGTGATACAAAATTATCTACTTTAAAATATATATGCATGAGAAACGACTTGACTATCAATGGGCTCATTCATATAATATATATATATATATATATATATATATATATAAAGAGATTTCTTAACTCCACTAAGAGAAATAGAGATTTGTGAAACAACCTTAATAGTAATGTAATTAGTGGAAATATCATCTAGATAAAAGCCCATATCTTTATGATAAATGAAAATGTATTCTTATGTTTTCTTTTCTTGTTTTAGATTTCTCAACATATCTTCCTTATCACTATGCTGTATTCTTGATACTAGCAAATTGGTTGGAGCCAATTATAATGATTGTTACCGCAATTTAAAAATTGTTCTTATGCATGAAAAACTTATCAATGTGATTGATAACCCTGCCAAAATTGCCCCTATTGACAAAGAAGATGCCAAAAAACTACTATTTATGCCCCATATCTGTACTTGGAAGAATGTCTTAATGCCAAATGCATCATTCTGGCATCAATGAGTTCTGAGCTTCAAAGGCAATGTGAGGATATGAACCCACCAGCGATCATTGAACTTCTTAAGAAGATGTATGGTGGTGATAACTTCACAATATGTAGTTATTTATGTCCCATATCTGTGCTATATTAGTTGCTTAGTCCTTGTTTGTATGCATGAATGGAAGACTTTAGTATCATATTCATCTAATTTTATCCTAATGACTTCCATTATGAATTTGAGCAAATACTTCCAAAACAATGATGAATTGAGTACTTTTGCATTTGATATTAGAATGGTAATTTCTCCATTACATATAAGGCTTCAATAAAGCAAAAAAAAAGGAAGAATCTGGAGAAGCTTTAGACCAGGAATCCCAAGAGAAAACCAAAATTGAAGACCAACATTCAACATCGCGGCGCAAGCATGTTAATGCCACGGCGTATGGTGATTCCCCTACATCAGTACTAGAACCCGAGGCTTGAGTGTCGCAGCACTAAGAACTGGATGCCATGGCGTCTGTGGCCTAATTGAGCGCGCCTCGTGGCGTGATATGTTTAACGCCGCGGCGTGACTCTATTTTATTCAGCCTATAAATATTGTTGTATCTATTTTGCACGAGAGTTTTTTATGTTTTTAGAGAACAGCTGCTAGGGTTTTGTGTTTTAGACATAAAGGAAGCAAAAGTAACCAAGATTGAGGGCTTTTTTCACCTTGGAGGAGGATTGGAGCTTGGAGGATCATCAACCTTGAGCTTCCTCTTTTCTATCTTCTAGTTTCTCATTTTCTTTCCATGAACATGATGTATTTTGCAATATTTTCGTGCTTCATGGCAGGCTAAGCTGTGTGTAGGGTTTACTTTAGATCCTCCTATGAATATTGAATAATATTGTAATCCTTTGAGTTTATATATATGATATGGTTTTGTTTAATCATATAGTGCTTAATACTTTCAATTGTTTGATCAGCTTTTGATTGATTTGTTAAAATCTAATGAACCTAGACATAGGAATTTGGATTTGAGATCGTATATATGACTGATGCATGTTCTATTTCATTCAATTGGTTTGGGTGAGATTATTCGTTAATAGGATAAAAATATACTTATTGGTCATGCATAGTAACTATTGGGAATAGATCTTAATGAGTGGATTTACTCTAGTTCTCATGGAAACATAGTGAATTAGATAACTGAAGCATGGTTGATTGACCTAAACATAGGCTTTTAACTAATTTAGATTCTCAAGCTAACCTAATCATTTCGTTTATATTACTCATAAGGATTACTTGTTATCAATTGAAGTAGGAGGTGAAAAAGGATTCCCTATTCTCTAATTCTCAACCTCAATTTAATCTTAAAACTTTTAACTTGTTCCAATTAGTTTAGACACTCATTTCTTAATTTATATACTCTTGGATAGAAACTCTTAAACTTTTGGTTTATATTTAGCACTGATTTTAATCTTAGTCCTTGTGGGAACGATATCCGACTCTTAGCTATATTAGCTTAGGAATCTTCATAAGAGTTTTAGATTTATGTCGAAGCTTTCATTTGGGCTTTTGATATCCATCAGACTCCTATAACTCGAGATATAGGTTAATGAGTGCGCAGAGCTCAAGCTGTCAAGATCAGCATTCTGACTCTTGATTCAACTTCAATTTAAATTATCCAAACATATGATTCAGTCCCTGAGATGAAACTTGTAGAGATTTATGTTAGCTTTTCTACAAGACCAGAATCATACTAATTAGATATTTGAAACTTAGATTATAGCTAAAATACTGAACATTGCCAAATAAATAAATTAAAGTCAATTCATGCAATAATTCCTTCAATGATCCAATTAGGCCCAATATCATAAAATGTGACAAATCCAATTTAATTAAGTCAAATTGAACCTTAAAAAGCCTTGTGAGGGGATCAACAAAATAAAAAATATATATTGCTATAACACTAAGCAGTTCGGGATTTGTCTGCTCATATAATTTATCTTTCATTATCCATTAGTTGTGACAATGATGACTCTAGTAATAAAATTATCAGGTGGTATATGTAATAGAAAGTTTAAGTGGTGATACGATTCTACCTTTTATGATGGTAATGAGGAGGCTAAGTAAGGAGAAATAACAATAGGAAGAAGAAAAACATTGCAGCTTTGCATAATAAATTTGCATTTTTTAAGTAAATTTTCTGGAGGAGAGAAGTTGCATGGTGGAGGAGTTGGAGAATAAGATGGAATTGAAAGCAATCTAGAATTATATAAAGAGTGGTTGTAGAAATGATAGTGACACTATACAGGAGTATCGTGGAGAAGAAATTTCTGATGAAACTGTGACCTTAACATCGTTTGGATTGGGGAAGTTGAGTGGGTAGTTCCTAGATCATCGATCTTGCTAGTGACACAAGAAGCATGTGTCTCCTTACACTCACCTAACGAGTTTTTTAGGGTGGCTAAAAAAATTAATTTTAGGAGTATTTGAATGAAGTTGAAATTAGGATTCATTAGTAATTGTGAGGGTAGGTGCTATGTGGAGTAGATGTTTTTTTCTTATTACTTGTAATATAATAAGAATTCAAAGGAAGATTATCCATATTTAATGAATCAACTTAGGAATTGAGAGTGACACTATCAGAAAAAGTATATTTTCTTTTGAGCTTTTCAATAAATTGTACTTATGTTGAAAGGTTTTTCTATTGGTTTCCTCCTAGTGAACTGTAACACCCCCTCAGAAGGGCATTACATTTCAGATGAACTTATTTTAAGAAAGACTTTTCCCAAGTTATAAAGTAATTGATATTATAAAATATGAGCCTTAGAATTTCTTTTTCTGAAATAACATAAACTTGCTAAAATAGAGAAATACAATACATAAGAACTAAATGATAGACCTTTCATAAAAACATAGTTTACTACATCCATGAGTACATCGTACTTACATCCCAAAAATATAAAACATCTAACCTAACCAACTTAGACTGGCCTAAGTTCACAACACCTAAAGAGAAGAGTCCTCCTCAAGAAGCAAATTCCTTAGCCGGAAATGCCTCAGCGGATAAAAATCTGAGCAGAGGATATCTCAGAGTCTCCCCTAGTAGTATAGTGAAGATCACTCCACAACTCCCTGATAGGTATAACAAACTCTACACATACAACCATAAAAGAAAATGTAGTAACCCCATGGCGGGTGCTACTTATGGATAGAGTGATGTCACCATGATACTCTCTATGCTCTGTGTCCCAATGGACACGCCAAGCGTCAGCGCCTTCGAGAAACTGTAGTCTAATGAAACCTTGAAGATCCTGCCTCACTGCCACCACTGTCCTCTTGAAAAACATAATATATATAACAGAGCAAACAACACAAGACAACAAAGAGGTAAGATCCCCTACATCAATACCCATATGGCAGCAAGAAACAGTAATGACAATAATGACGTTCATATATAGCCAGATCAAAGAACAACAAATATAATTATGTTATTACAAAAATATCACAGAACAACAGACATAGTCATATAATCAATTGATAGATAATTCAACAATGTATATCACAATACATGAATATTGACCATACCATAACAAGTGAGTATATTGACTGTACCACCACATTATGCATATTGACCATGCCACGATAATATGTATACTGACTATACATATGCACAATGCACTGACACTTACTCTATGGAGTTCAAACCAAACGTCAGAGAGAATGATCGGGAGAGTCACTGTCTGTATATCATTAGCCTCAAACCATGTGTTTCTCAATATAATCAATATGCGCAACCTGGCTATACAAGACACTTTCAACCGGATCGTGAATAGAATAGTGTCTGGTCGAGATCATCGGAGCGTCGCTTCAGCTTTACCACGGCCCAGTGGATCTACCAACTATCCACATGTGGGATACGTGCACCCCGACGCCTCCAAGTTCAACAAGTGAACCACTTCATAAGTGAACTACATTACGCTATTCGCACCCGTACAAAGGTGTAATTCATCTCCTAGGCATTCCGCCTTAACGACAAGTCATTCAGACTTTCACAATGTATGATCATATGATGATGAACCTAGGCATTCCGCCTTAATAACAAGTTATTCTGACTTTCACAATGTATAATCACAATACAATGATGCATAATATTCTTCAGCAACAATAATCTCATCAAGAGAAGCCATAACAGGGTTCCAATCAACCATTGACCACCCAAGGCCCAGTCCATTAACTCAACAGCATAATAACATTATATTTTATCACAAGGCATCTCAAATACATAGTTCTCAGAAAATCATCCTCTTTAAATTTTCATGAAGTATTCTCTACAAACCATACTTATCAAAATTTTCAAGAATTAATATGAAATAGCACTTTAAATTTAAAACCCTTCTAGTTAAGTTCCACTAAGTGATGTCTCATCGCATTTTTCACAAAGGGCCTAAAAGGAATTACATGGTATTAACTTCACAATCTCACTTCTCTTTTTCCCATAAGTCCTAAAGGTGCTCAAATTTATTATGGATTCTATTCCTCACCCATTTTTCCTCTCAAGGCCGAAACCTCTCTCCATCTAAGGGACTAATTTTTTTTCCACTCAACTATTATTTCAAATCCTCAATTTACTTCCTTCTTCATTTTAACACTTTAGTTTTAATTTAGCATAACATTTTTATCTTGGATGCCTCATTTTAAGCCTCTTGGCCTTGAGCTTCTAGGTCACTAAGGCCTCAAATTTTTTTCAACTTCCACAAGGAATCTCAAGCAAATAATTTATATCAACAATCAATAATTTCATTTACCACCAAAATCATAAACATCATCATCAAGCCACAAATCACATAAGGCAAAATAACAACAAAATCACCAAGAAATCAAACATAAATCAAGTGAAGAACCCTCACATGGATCCTTCACTCTTAACACATCCAAACGTCCCTCACTACTATAGGAGTTATATAAGAGAAATCTCCCTCTTACCTTTGGAGATATCCAACCACTTATGTAGAACTTTTTGGAGTAATACTTCCTCCTTCAAGAACCCCCTTGAAACCGAAAATGACATAGCTAAAGTCATCATTTTTAGACTTGGAAAAGAGTAGCCAAGAACATACATCAAAGCTTTGGAAGGAAGAAGAGAAGAATGATGAAAAAGGAGAGAACTTTTACTTTATAAAATCACAAACCGTAACTTAAAGGATTCTTGGAAAAGTGATGAACAACCAAGATCTTCACACTAGATGACATTAGGAGGAAGTATAGATTCAAGAAATATAGTTGTTAGAAATTTTAGGATATGAAGTGGCGGTGCAAGGGTGATGGCCATGTAGTGTAGTAGAGAAAATGGAAGAAGATGAAGAGAAAAAGTGAGAGAAAACGTTTTGGTGAGGAGAAAGAAAGTGATAGGAAGGTTTTGATTTGAAAAGATGATAGGAATTGTTCAAAAGTTCCTTTTACCCATATGTGGCCGTGTGCCTCCTTGGAAAAGGGGAAATGAAGCTTCTCTTAGAAGCTTCTCCAAAGCTTGTTTGAAAAGTTTTTCACGTTTTTCAAAAAGGTCAATCAACGATGTGACGTGATGATATCACTTAGATGGTGTCAGAAAAATGACTATATAAAAATAATCTACTAGACTTCTACTACAAACTATTATCCAATGGATAAAAGTTACTGTTAATAAATTCGGTATCTATTATCCAATGATTAATAGAGTGTACCTGATTTTTATCTGTCGGATAAAATCTCAAAAAATGAAAACTTCATAAACTGTGTCCGGCTTCGAGTTTAGTAAGATCCCCCGGCCCCGGTTTAATAGTCCAAAGTTTTTCGGTCTCAAAAAAATATTTTATTCTTCCGGCCCCGCTTAATGTGCATGTAAATCAAGAAATATAATAAAATAATCAAAGTCACCCAATTAATTCACAAAAATTTACAAAAATAAAAAAAATACAAAAACACATATAACAGATAAAGAAAGAAATTTCGGGGATTTGCATGAACTAGGATAGAAATCTTGGCAACAAAATAGAAGTATCCTTCTTTTAAGCAATGTTCGTTGTAAAAATCTCCAATCATCATCATTGTCTTCAATCTTTAGAAGCATGATTTTTCTTAGCTTACTAAAACTTCTGCTTATACCCTGATGATATCCAAAGCTTGTAGAGGCCAACCTATATACTTTCTCAAGGCAGAGAAGGTATATGGGTAAACCTCTGTTGGCTCTTGATAACATCAGGGTATAAGACAAAGTGCCAGCAGGCTAAGAAAAGTCATGCTTTTAATGATCAAAGATAGTGATGATAATTGGAGAACTTCACAACGAACATTGCTTAAAAAATGATACATCTCGAATTGTTGCGAGATTGATGTCCAAATTCATCAAGAGAGAAACCAAAAGAAAACCTTTTTAAGCATAAGTGCAGTCTGATGATCATATATTTTATACATTAATAAGCCCTCATTTTTAGTGATTTACACTCTCTATATACTTAATTGATTGAGTTTGGTTATGTTTTGTAAGTTTGGACTCAAATTGGACTTAATTGATTTTTTTCAGCATGATTTACGTCTTATGCTGTTTCTATATTTTGACCATATCTTGGGCCGTAGATGGTCTTTGGAGGTGATTCTGGTGGCATTTGAAAGTTAAGACAATTCCTTACAACTTTCATAAGACTTCAAAGGCCTAATCACATAATTTGATAACTCAAATTGGAGTTGAAGCAAGATCTAGAATGCTGATCTTGATAGCTTGACCTATGTGTACTGTTCATGCCATAGATAGGGCTATAGGATGTTAAATAAGTTGAAATTTTGATATGTACTAGTTAATATCCATATCTACAACTTCATGAAGAACATAAAACTCAGTTCGGACTCCTTGGAGGTGATATTGAGCTTGCAAGTCAGAACAGAGGAGTTATGACCGGGCCAGAGCAATATGCAGTAATTAGACCATATCTTGAGTTCTAAGAATGATTTTTGACTTAAACAAAAGCCATTTGAAAGATAAGATCCAGGCCTACAACTTTAATGAAGACCACATTTCTCAAAAATGACGTATTCAATGACTTAAGAATTGAATGATTTCAGAGATAAAGAATCTCCATAATTTTCTACTTATCAAAAGTCATTTGGCATTTTCCACTCATTTTCCACTCATCCACTCATCCATGACTCAGCCCCCTTGTCATTTTGTATCCGTAATCCTTTATAAAAGGCACCATTGGCATATCATTTGGGAGTCTTAGTCCTAGAGGCCAAGATCATGCTATTGTGTTGTTTGTTTATCTTGTTGTAGTTTTCTTTTGTTCTAAATTGAAGTTATGTTCTTCTTCTTCTTCTTCTTCTTCTCTCTTCCTTTCTTCTTGTCTATAAGTAACTAAGTTTCATTTTGCTTGGGTGAAAGGGTGAAGCTCTTGGTAATGAAATAAGGTTATATTAATCTCTTTCTTGTACTTAAATGATATATTATCAAGTGGTCATTATATTTGTTGTATTTTGTTTCCAATCAATTTAGAAACCCTCCTTGTAAAGTGGAGTTCTTGATTTATTGTAGACAAGAGATTGACACAATGAATGCTTGAATTCATTTACAAGTGTTGGTGTTATAAACTCTCCTTGTAAAGTGGAGATCTTGATTTGTTGTAGATAAGAGATTGGTACAATAAATACTTAAACACATTTACAAGTGTTAGCGTTAGTGAATAATTAAAGGAACCATAATATAACTAATATAACTTTTAAAGAACTTTGAACGTTGTATTTTTCGATTAGAACCTCCGTTATGTGTGGATTCTAATTGAGTTATAAAAGAATTAATCTTATCTTTAATTTATTTACCGAGAGTGGATCTCCTAACCCAAGCAATTCCTTTTTACTTGTAAATAATTTTATTTATCATCTTTATTTTTGTGACAAATCTTTTCCTTACCTCAACAAAATTTTCTTCATCAATTCCCTGTGGATCGACCTCGGACTCCTGAGAATTTATTACTTGAGACAACCTGCACTTGGGTTTACAACTTTTAATCCGCATCACAGTCGATTGAAAAGATCAGAAGAAAATTGGCTTTTCTAATACTAACATTTCTAGCTTCTATACTGTTTCATTAAATTTTGATAGTCATCCATTGATTTATTATTATATTACAAGTAATAAGAAAAGTATATATGCCCTACCTGCCATCACCGTCACTCTCGACACCCTAATCTCAAATTCGTCCAAATACTTTTAAAATTAATTTTTTTGTGCTACTCTTCAAAAATAAATGAATGCAAGCAAACACATGGGTTCTATGTCAACTGGAAGGCTAATGATCTTTGGACTGCCCTCTCAACGACCACAACTTGAAGATTATTGAGCTGATAGTTTCTTCAAGGGCTTCTTCTCCAGTATACCTTTGTATAATGTCGTTTTCATTAGTGACATCATTCTTTTCAAAATCTTCGATTGTTTTCGATTTCCACCTTATTCCCTAACTTTTTCACTATAGGCCTTTTTCTACTAGAAAAGTTATTTCATAAAATCGTGTAAATTTATTATTTTGA
Source organism: Ormosia semicastrata (assembly GCA_029884595.1). Lineage (NCBI taxonomy): Eukaryota > Viridiplantae > Streptophyta > Magnoliopsida > Fabales > Fabaceae > Ormosia > Ormosia semicastrata. The sequence goes on from JAQQTO010000047.1 coordinate 7,889,788, forward strand.
ACTACAATACTTTTCTCCTTCCTTTTGTTATATCTCCTTCCTTAACCTTCTAATTATCATCATGAGAGATTGAGTCGTTTTTACCATTCAAGTTTTCTATTACATCCACCACCTGAAAGTGTTATCATAAGAGTCCTCATCCTCACTATCAATAAATGATGAAAGATAATTTGAGCAGTCAAATCTTGAATTGCGTAGGGGCACTAAATACTCTACGTCTTGGTGGATTCTAGCGAACATTGGCTATTGGGAATTTTGCAGCAAATAAGTTTCCAACAAAAAATGTTGTCGGAAACTGACGTAAAAGAGTATTTTGACACATCTTTTTTTTCTGGCAGTCCAATCCACCAAAATTTCTAACAAATTCTGACGAGTTTTAGTTTCCAACCAAGGTTTTACAAGAAGCTCAAGTCCGTTAAAAAAATTGCCGAAATTTGAATTTTTGGTAGATATTTTGGATTTTCTGGCAAATGTTGCCACCAAAAATAAGAATTTCTCTTCTAGTGTTGGAAGAAAATCCGGAAGCTAAAGATTCATCTTTGATGTAAATTTTCGGTGGAGAGTCTTCCATGATGCAATTTTCATTAGGAAAATCCTGAAAGATAGAGAAGTAAATTGTCTAACTCTATGTCCATGTTGGTAAGAAACCAGTACCCATGTTTTCTAAGACTATGAATGGGTCTAAAATACATGTTCATTTCACTCCTTCGGCTGTAAATCCTACTAGACAAACCAGCACTGCTAGTTGAATGACTTAACAATTTTTATTTAACAATCCCTTCCATAAGCCTAGAACTTTTTGTTGTTATCACTCATTGGATTTGGTTATCTTGAATGACAAGGTCATAAACCTAGAAGTTGTGATTTCTAAAGCAACCTTTACCCTAAATAATTAGAGGGATGCAAATGGATTTATGAATGCTTATACTTCTGAGCTACTAAACCACCTAAAAGAGATCTTGGGGAGATGGATCCCCCAGAGTGAAAACACCTTTAAGTTGAACGTAAATGCAATCATGGAGAATGATCATGCTTGTGGCATTGGCGTAATTTTTTGTGAAAATCATGGATCCATCCTAGTAGCTACAACCTGGAAAATAAGTTTTGCCTCTAATGTTCAAACAACTGAAGATTTGGGGATGAGACTCGGGTTAAGGTTGGCCATGGATATCTATTTCATGCAATTAGAGTTTGCATCAAATTGTCTTTATTTATTCAAAGCACTAAGAAATTATACTAGGAAGTCATCCTACTTTGTTTTAATAATTGAAGATTGTATCGCTTGATAACTCTGGGAAATAGAGTTATTTTGCTTTCATTTGAGTATTAACTGCATGTTAGTCCTAAATTTTCAAAGCATTTAAGTCCACTTTGTTTAACTTTAAACAACTAAGCTTCATATCTCGAATAGATTGAAAAATTTAGCTTTTAGTGACTGCATATAGAAGAATTGAATAATTTTTAGATTCTCACACATTTGTTGATGCTTTGTTGCAGGAGTTGAGAATGAATAAAGCCTTAGAAGAGCTTGGAGAAGTGAGACAAATCTAAAACAATGAAAAAAGCATGGAAGAAGAATGTTCAGGCAATCCACACCTAGGTGTGGCACAGGCGCGCCTAGGTGCGCCTGTCTTAGTCTAGGGAAGAATTTTCAAACGAGAAGACCACACTTAGGCATGGAAGAGTGGCGCCTAGGCGTGGAGGTGGTGCCTAGGCATGGAAAGGTTGCGCCTAAGCGTGGGAAGCTAACTAACACTGTACTTGCGAGAACCATGCCCAAGCATGTAACAGACCACCCTATTATGCGAATCAGACTATATATTCTGATTTGAAGACCATTTTTAGTACTTTTAGACACTAGAGAACCATAATTTTGAGATAATGGAGTGGAAGATTGATTTCAACATGGAAGAAGATAATATTCAAAGTGGAAATCAAGACCCAAGGAGGAAGATCAAGATTGGAATCTTCATATTTGTTCATTCTTCTCCCTTTTTCTTACTCTTGATTTGTAACTTGATGAATTCTATTATTCTTTTTGTTTCAATGTCTTCCATTATGAGTAGCTAAATCTATAACCAGGGGTTCCTTAGAATCTTTAGTTGGATTTGGGTACTTTGTAATTTTCTCAAGTTTAAATCAATGGACTTAGTTTTGTTCTCTTATTCTCATGCTTAATGCTTGCTTTTGAATGGCCACCAATTGCATGATTTTAATGATTTCAAATGAACTAGACATAGGGATTTGAGAATGTGAAAATGGTATGTTGGATGTGTGTTCAATCACATTTATTTGGTTTGAATGTGTTGATTAGTCAATGGGGTGGACATATACCCATTAGTCATGCATAACAAGTGTTTGAAACTTGATCTCAATGAGTAACTCTTATACTAACTCACATGGACATGTAGTGAATTAGGTAAGACTCATATGAGTAATTGACGTAGACAAAGACTATTAACTATATTTATGTATCAGCTAACTAAATCAATCCATTGATGAAAACTTGTGGACTTTGCATGAACCTATTGAAATAGTAAGTGAATAAGGATCCCCTAGTCCTTAACCTTTGATACCTTTTTCTTGAGATTTTGGTTTGTTAGTGTTGCTTCATAGTGCAACGTATTTTTATTGTTGCTTTCTTTATCTTTTATATTCATGAAAACTCAATTGTTTGGACAAGAATATGTAAGGATTGGTTGGTCGTTAACATTGCTCTTTTACTTCAATCCCTTGGAACATGAAACTTATTCTCAAAGACTTGTTTGGGTTCGCAACTACACAGGTCGAACAAGTAATAAAGAGTGAGAATGAGTATCGTGTCCTAAGAGATTGAAAACAAGAATGATGCTTTCGACCAACCAATTTTCATAAGTTCTTATCCAAGCAATTGAATTTTCAAATATCAAAGTAAATGAAAATAATAAATTAAAGACACAATTTGAAACAACACTAAAAACCAAATTCACAAGAGAAAAGTATCAAGGATGAAGGCCTAGGGGGTCCCTATTCACTTCCTACTTCAATAGGTATTTGCAAAGTCAACAAGCATCCACCAATGGGTTGATTTTGTTAGTCAAAACACAATTATAGATAATAGCCTATGTCTAGGTCAATTACTCATATGATTTTTACCTAATTCACTATGTGTACATGCGAGTTAGTAGAAGAAACACTCATTAAGACCAAGTTTCAAACACTTGCTATGCATAGTTAATGAGTATGTGTCCATCCTATTAGCTAATCAACACACTTAAACCAATTAAGTATAGTTGAACATACATTATGCATACCAATTTCATATTTTCAAATCCTTATGTCTAGTTCATTTGAAAACACTAAAATCATGCAAATGGTAGCCAATCAAAAGCAAGCATTAGGCATGTGTATGGATGAACAAAACAAAATCCATTGATAAAAGCTTAAAGAAATTACATAAAATTCATATCCATTGAAAGATCCTAAAGGAACCCTATATTAAAATTTAGATACACATATTAAAAGGAATCAAAACATAAAAATGAAAGAAGTTCATCAAGATACAAATCAAAGAGAAAAAGGGGAAAGAATTGACAAAATTAGAAGAATCCAGTCTTGATCTTCCTCCTTTGATCTTGATCCTCACCTTGAATCTCTTTTTCTTCGGAGTGGAAAAATCCCTCTTATCTTGTAATGTCACGTTTCATTAAATGAAACAAAAAAATGGCTTTTTTTTTATTCCTAATGGTAATTTCATAAATTCATCATTTTGTATAACAAAATCCCTTCTTTTATTAGATGGGTTCAGTTGTTCTGCACCTCATTGTCGTCATATCCCGTGCTCTTCTTTTGTTTCTTCGCTTTCTATTCCTCCTTCATCCTCTTTCAATTGTGAGTAATTTTTATCCATTATTTTTTTTTAAGATTTTGTTAAAACTTTCAAGTGCTATTTTTTTTTCTTTCTCTTACATCTACTCTTGGGGTAATTTTCTTAGGTTATGGATTGCAGTTTGAGAATAGTGATGGTTACCCACTCGTTGGAATTCTTTTCTTTGGCTATTTAAGGTAAACTCATAACCCAAAACTCAAGTAATTAATTTTTTTGGTATAATTTTATAGTGGCTGGGTGAGATAGTGAATTTAGGGTGATGCCAATTAGGATTTATTTGGGATTTAGGAAAGTAAATTAGGCAAATTATGATATCTAACTAATTTATGTATTGATGGGATTTTTGTGGATATAGAACGATGCATGGAACCTCCAATATGAATTTTTGGGGAAAGATTCAATTGAGAATCGACACATACTATGACTGGTTCCTATATACTATGTCTATTTGAACTTATCAATTTTGAATTGATTTTGTTGTTAAAATTTTAAATATAGTAGAACCTTAAGGACTCTTGGGACAAGCATAACTTTAAAGAAAACTCACTATTAACTTTGTACATTGTTCTGAGTTGATAGTTTTGATTAAATTAAATTTTTTTGATATTGCTTATAGACCAAATATGGTAAAAATTACATATAAGGATTTTGTACTACTGATGGTAAATGCTATAGACATTGGCCTTTGGCCAATGATGGAAAATGCTATTGATAATTGTTTTGCTCATGGAAAGAAAATTAAGTTTATTTGAGTGAGTTTTCTAATGATAGAAAGCATTCTCCATGAAATGAGTTTACTTGAATATATCTGATTTTATTTTTGTTCCCTATGAAATAAGTTTATTTTCATATATTAGATCTTCATTTGTCCACTTGATATTTTATTTTCTTGAAATACATAATTTTCTTATAATTGTTTCTCTTGGGAGAAGACATTGTCTGACTCTGCATCTAACAGTAGTGAATGTTAGCCTTGGTGCACCTAGGATTGAATTAGGCCCTACCTAATAGGGTATCTGCTGACTCTGTCTGTATTCCAACATATGTAGGTTGGTAATGGTTTCGAGCTTAATGCTTGTTAGTTCAAGTCTTGAGCTTGTTAGATGGTTAGTTTACACACGAGTTGTGTGCTCTGCCTAGTGGATTCTCCTTTATGGATTGTGTTTTCAACTAGTTCCATTTTATTTATTAAATTTTTGAAAGTTGTTTCCCATTAACTATTATGTTTTTAAGTTTAGATTTTGTGAAGAATTGGCTTGAGTTGTTTTATCAAGAAATTATTTTAGTATATAATATTTTTACTTGTTAATAAAAGACTTGTGCCTCGCTTGTCTTGTTTCTGTTATAGTTGACAGTAATTACCCACTGAGTTGTGACTTACCCAAATCGTGAACATGTTTTTCAGATAAAGGAAAATATATAGTTTCAAGTTCTACTCTTCTAATTTGATTGAGGAGTTTAGTATAGTTATTATTGGTGAGTCCAACACATTGTTCGTGCAGGTAGATTCGAGAATTTATTTTATTTTATTTTTAATTTTGTTTTGAAAACATTATGATTATTGATCTTAGAGTTGCTCCACTATTTCTACAAGTAGGATTTTGAAAAGTATAATTAATTTATTTAAGTTTGGGTCAAATTGCCAGTTTTGATATATTATTTCTAAATTTGAAAGTATGACATATTTGGTATTGGAGTATGTTTTGAGCCCATGTGGTGGCTATTGTTGTTGTTCTAGAATGTCTATTGATGTGTGTGAAACAACATCATATTTTGGTCTTATTTTGCATGCATTTTTAGGCATTTTAGGCATTTTAATTTCTATTTTTATTTGTTTTTTCTTAAGTTCGAATAACTGTGTTGTTTGTGAGGTTGTTGTGCAGGATTTGTGCTAATTTGGCTTAGAAATGGGTGGAATGCTTGTACGATTAAAGTTGAAGCTTAAAGGATAGCAAATGGGGACAAAAAGATAATTCCAGAAGCATCCACGACCTGGCCGTGGAATTTTCCATGGCCATGGATTGAACAGCTGTGCAAAAGAAGCAAACGTGACTTTGCAGAATAGTCCACGGCCTGGCCGTGGAATGCCCCATGACCATGGAATTTTTGATGTAGTCAGAATCCTCTTAGCAGTAATATCCATGGCCTGGTTGTGGAATGGCTCACGGCTGTGGGACGCATTTGAGGAACAACATGCGCCTATCCAAGAAGATCCACAGTTTGGCTGTGGAATTCCCCACGGTTGTGGATCGTAGTCTGACACAGGTTTAAAATTCATTTTTATTTATTTTTAAAGGCTTGGACCAGGTTAAACCCTTAGGATATATATAGATGTTCTAAATAGAATATTAGGGTTCCAATTTGGTTTGAAGGAGGCACGTTTGGAGGTTCTAGATCTTCATCTTCCTCCTTTCTTCTCCTTACGCTATGGGTTTGGATGTTCTTTATTATGTTTTCTTATTTCTTCTTCTCTATGTTTGAGTAGTTCCCTTTGTTTCTAGGATTGGGCAATGCCCTTTGATACATTGATGATGATTAATTGACTTGGTTTACCCTTTTTATTAATTTTGAATGTTCTTTGATTCAATCCTTATTGCGCTTATTCATGTGAATTTGCTGGCCACATATTTACATCTCATAGACATTTAGGGACGTACTGAGAGGTGAACCTAGGCATTGGAACCATAAGAATTGAACTTAATGTTTAAATCACGGGAGTAGGTTTTACCTTTTGAGGACTTAATGAATTACCACAAAGTGTAATAGGTTCAATTTAAATTCAATTACCACGAGAGTAGGAATTGGTTTAATTGGCCATGGTTCTTGTCTCTTGAGAAAGAACATTAACTAATTTAGGGTAATTCACCTTTAACTGAATTTCAATTTTAATAAAAGGGTTGTCAATTAGAATTTGTCTTTTTTCATTGTGGTTACCCCTAATCTTGAAAGCTTTCTTAAATTTGAAAATCTTTCTTAACAACTTGCTATTTTTGTTCTCAACTTTGCACTTTAATATTTATTTATTTAATTACTTGGTTACTACGTTCTTATCACTCAATATTTATTTTTCCCTTTGTTTAATTAAATTAAATTAATTAATTAATTAATTGGTATTCATAGACATAATCCCTGTGGATTCGAACTTTTATTACTTGACGACGAAATCATACACTTGTAGATTTCACGTACCAAGTTTTTGGAGCCGTTGTAGGGGACTGTGTTTTTCTTGAATATCAATTTAATTTTTAGTTTAATTATTTTAAATTAAATTTTTCTCTTTTTATCATATTCTTACTTTCTTGTTTTCTCTTTAACTCTCTGCAGGTAATTTCTCTTGTTTATGCGAAGTACTAGACGTTCCGGGATTCTTATTAAAGCAAATCCTGAAATTAAAAGAACTTTTTGTAGAACGAGAAGACAACAAGGGCAAAGAGCAAGAGAAATACTTGAACCAACACTTATCATGGTTGAACCTGAAGACAATAGACCGCTAAAAGAGTATGCAGTCCCTAATGCTCGGGGTTTGTGATTTGGAATTGCTCGGCCAGACATTGAAGCTAGGCACTTCACCATACCACCTGCTTTACTTTCTATGATAAGGCAGAACCAGTTTGGAGGATTGCCATCAGAGGACTCAAATGATTATGTGGATATGTTCTTAGAGTTCTATGAGACCCTAAAGACTGAAGGCACCTCTGTTGATGTTATTCGCCTCCGCCTATTTCCATTATCACTGAGAGATAGAGATAAAGCTTGGTTGAAGTCTGTGCCAGCTGAAACAATCACTACTTGGGACCAATTTGAGCAAGCTTTCTTGGATAAATTCTTCTTACCTTCTAAGACTGCTCATCTTAGGACCCAAATCACAGCTTCATTCAGAAAGATGAAGAGTCGCAGTTAGAAGCTTGGGACAGATATAAGGCTTTGCTGGAAGCCTGCCCACATCATGGGTTAGAAAAATGGTTGATCATCCACACCTTTTATAATGGTCTAGAATATTCTTCGAAGGTGTCTCTTGACTCCGCAACTAGTGGAGCTTTGATGAACAGAAGGCTAACAAAATTTTACGAGATCATTGAGAGTGTTGCTGGAAATCATCACTAATGGGCAAATGAAAGAGGTAATAACCCGAGAAAACTCTCGGGAGGTAAGTTTGAGGTAGACAATGTTAATTTGATTATGTCAAAATTTGATTCTTTGAATAAGCGTTTTGACAGACTTGAAAAGGCTAATGTTAATGCCATAGGTGCTTCTAATATTTTTTGCGAGATTTATAGAGCACAGGGACATATGAGTGCCGAATGCCAAGTTAGAATTGGCTCTTCACAAGGTGCATCGGTGGAGCAAGTGGAATCATGCCATAATATTTATGACTTCAACCAAAAGGGGAGAAATGATCCATATTCTCATACTTACAACCCTGATTGGAAGTCACATCCTAACTTCTTCTACTGAAATAGTCAACACCAAGCTGGGCAAGGTAGTGTTAAACCCTCTTCTGGATTCCAACAGGTACAAAAATCTAGACTTGAGTCTCTTCTTAAGAAATTTGTTGAGAGTCAATCTAAGCAAAATGAGGAGTTAAGGCAACATGGGCAAGTTGTGACTGAGGCCATTAGAGAGTTGTCAGCTAAGGTTGACAATTTGGCCATTCATAATAAGATGTTGAAAACTCAGATTACGCAGCAAGCAAGCACTTCACATAGGCAACAGGGTAAGTTTCCTGGTCAACCTGAAATAAATCCAGGTAATGAACACTGTAAGACTATGAGTTTGAGAAGTGGTAAAAAATTAGAGGACCCCAAGGGTAAAGGGGAGAGTGACAAAGATAAAGGGAATGAGGAAAAAGAGACTAAGACACAACCCTTAGCAGAAGAGGAAACTAATGAGAAGGTGTCTAAGTATGTGCCCCCTGAACCATACCAACCCCTAGTGCCCTTCCCTTAGAGATTGGCTAAGGCCAAGCTAGATAGGCAATTTAGGAAGTTCCTAGAGGTCCTTAAGAAATTGTACATTAATGAACACTTCACTGAGGCGTTGCAACAAATGCTTACCTATGCTAAATTCTTAAGGACATTTTGTCTAATAAGAGAAAGTTAGAGGAATATGAGACAGTAGCTTTAACTGAGGAGTGTAGTGCTTTAATTCAAAATAAATTGCCTCCTAAGCTAAAAGATCTAGGTAGCTTCTCTATTCCTTGTTTGATTGGTAACATTAGTTTTGATAAAGCTTTGTGTGATTTGGGGGCTAGTGTTAGTCTTATGCCCTTTTTTGTGTAAGAAGTTAGAGGTGGGTGAACTAAAACCCACAACTATCTCCCTTCAATTAGCGGATCGGTCTGTCAAATACCCTGTAGGCATCTTGGAGGATATTCTTATTAGAGTTGGTAAGTTTTTCATACCTGCTGATTTTGTTGTGCTTGAAATGGAGGAGGATTCCCAAATCCCCATTATTCTTGGTAGGCCTTTCTTAGCTACTGCTAGTGCTATAATTGATGTTAAAAATGACAAATTGTCTTTAATTGTTGGTGATGATAAGGTTAAGTTTCATCTTTCTAAATTTATTAAACAACCTTCTTTTGAGGACTCTTGTTGCAGGATTGATCTATTGCACCAGGTGGTGAAAGAAGAATCCACCAAGATTCACTTTGAAGATCCATTAGAGAGAAGCTTGGTTGGTGGTGGCTCATTAGATTCTAGTGGTGAGGTAGCTGAGTATGCCCGTTTGTTGGAGGCAACCTCAAAAATTCCACCTTACAAAGCCAAAGTGGAAAAGCTTGAGCCAAAGCCTAAGTCTGAAGATTGGGAAGAGGAAAAGGCTCCTAAGGTAGTACTTAAAACCCTTCCTTGCACTCTTAGGTATGAGTTTCTTGGTCCCAATTCCTCTTATCCTGTCATTGTAAGTGCTAGCTTGAATGAGTTAGAGAATGACAAATTGCTTAGAGCTCTTAGAATGCATAGAAAGGTCATAGGATACACTCTCGATAATATTAAAAGCATAAATCCTTCCTTTTATATGCATAGAATTTTAATGGAACCTGATTATAAACCCTCTATTGAGCATCAACGTAGGTTGAATCTTAATATGAAAGAGGTTGTTAAAAAAAAGTTCTTAAGTTGCTTGACGTTGGGGTAATTTATCCAATTTCTGATAGTGAATGGGTTAGTTCTGTGCATGTGGTTCCTAAGAAAGGGGGGATGACTGTAATTAAAAATAAGAAAAATAAATTAATTCTCACTGGGACAGTCACAGGTTGGAAGATGTGCATTGATTATAGGAAGTTGAATAAAGCAACTAGGAAAGATCACTTCCCTCTACCCTTCATTGATCAAATGCTTGAAAGGCTAGCTAGGCATACAAACTTTTGTTACATAGATGGCTATTCGGGATTCCATCAAATCCCCATCCATCTTAATGACCAGGAGAAGACCACATTTACTTGCCCCTTTGCCACTTTTGCCTATAGGAGAATGCCTTTTGGTCTATGAAATGCTCCTGCTACTTTCCAAAGATGTATGACTGCAATATTCTCTGAATTTATTGAAAACATCATGGAAGTTTTTATGGATGATTTTTTGGTATATGGTACTAACTTTGATGATTATTTGTCCAATTTATCTAAGATTTTGCAGAGATGTGAAGAGCTAAATCTTGTCTTGAATTGGGAGAAGTGTCATTTTATGATACAAGAGGGCATAGTGCTTGGACATTTGGTTTATGAAAAAAGAATTAAGGTGGATAAGGCAAAAATTGAAGTGATTGAGAAATTGCCTCCACCGGTGAATGTGAAGGGAGTGTGATGTTTCTTGGGATATGTCGATTTTTATCAGAGATTTATTAGAAATTTTTCTAAAATTGCTAAACCTTTGTCTAATCTCTTAGTAAAAAATGTTCTATTTAATTTTGATAATGACTGTTTGAATGCCTTTTGCAGGTTGAAAGAAGCTTTGATCACCGCTCCCATTTTGCAAACACCAGATTGGAATCTACCATTTGAGGTCATGTGTGATGCTAGTGACTATGTCGTAGGAGCTGTGTTGGGACAAAGAAAAGACAAGAAAGTGCATGTAATTTACTATGCTAGCAAGACACTTGATGGAGCTCAAGCAAACTATGCCACTATAGAAAAAGAATTGCTAGCGGTAGTCTTTGCCTTTGAGAAGTTCAGGTCCTATCTAGTGGGTTCAAAGGTGACTGTGTACACTGACCACTCGACACTTAGGCATCTCATGAGCAAGAAGGAAGCCTACACTTATCTGTTAGATCCTTCTTCTTCAAGAGTTTGATTTGGAGATTCTGGATAGAATAGGAACAGAGAATCAAGTGGCCGATCATTTATCCAGGCTTGAGCAACCGGTGAATGGGGAGAGTGAATTATCTATTGATGATTCTTTCCCCGATGAGCAATTGTTTGCAGTTTCTACGGAGAATGCTCATTGGTATGCTGACTATGCAAGCTACTTGGTTAGCAAGTTCTACCTCCCAAACTTAATTATCAGTAGAAGAATAAATTTTTCTTAGATTTGAAGTGTTTTGTGTTGGATGACCCATACATATACCAGAGGTGTGCTGACGGTATCTATAGGAGGTGTGTCTCGGAGGAAGAGGTTCCGAGTATATTAAGTTATTGTCATTCCACATTTTATGGAGGACATGCTAGTGCCTCTAAGACGGCAGCCAAAGTTCTTCAGTCTGGTTTCTTTTGGCCTCATATTTTTCAAGATGCTTAGAATTTTGTGCTATCATGTGACCTATATCAAAGAACTGGAAGTATCTCTAAGCTGCATGAGATGCCTATGAACACTATTCTTGAGGTAGAGATTTTTGATGTTTGGGGAGTTGACTACATGGGCCTTTTTCCATCCTCCCTCAATAACAAATTTATTCTTGTAGCCGTTGATTACGTATCTAAGTGGGTGGAGGCCATTCCATCCCCAACAAGTAATGCAAAGACCGTAATCAAGCTATTTAAGAAGATCATCTTTCTGAGGTTTGGAGTTCCTAGGGCTGTGATTAGTCATAGAGGTTCACACTTCATTGAGAGACAGTTTGAGAACCTCTTGAAGAAATATAGAGTCACTCATAAGGTTGCTACACGTTACCATCCTCAAACTAGTAGCCAAGTGGAGGTATCTAATAGAGAGATAAAGAGTATTCTAGAGAAAACTGTGTCTAGATCAAGAAAGAATTAATCATTGAAGCTTGATGATGCTCTTTGGGCTTATCACACTGCTTACAAGACTCCTATTGGGATGACACCATTTAGATTGATTTATGGGAAGCTCTGCCATCTACCTGTTGAGCTTGAGCATAAAACCTTTTGGGCTATTAAGCTTCTAAATTTTGATTTAAAAGCGGTGGGAGAAAAGAGAAAGCTTCAACTTCATGAGTTTGATGAGCTGAGATTGGATGCTTATGAAACCGCTAAGTCATACAAAGAAAGAACCAATAGGTGACATGACAAACATATTCTTCGTAGAGAGTTTTGTGAAGGAGAATTAGTGCTTCTTTTCAATTCCAGATTGAAACTCTTTCCTGAAAAGCTTAAGTCAAGATGGTCTGGGCCATTTCTAATGAAGAAAGTGTTTCCCTATGGTGCAGTAGAGGTTTGGAATGAAGAGCGAAGGACTTTCAAGGTTAATGGTCAAAGATTGAAGCATTATCTAGCAGAGAAGCAACTTGAGAAGAGGAAGAACATTGCCCTCTATGACCTAACTGAAGAAGGATGAAAGCACAGGAGTTGAGCTAATGCTTTTAAACAAGCGCTTTTTGGGAGGCAACCCAAGTTTCTTTGTTTTTCCTTTTTATTTCTTCTTTTTGTTTTGATTTTGTGTGTTGGATTGCTGGTTTGATCTTTATCTCATGGATCTTGTCTAGGTTTGACCCTTTTTGAAGCTTAAATTAGAAGGAGAGTGAAGTCAGAAAGTTCCACACTTAGCCTATGAAAAATTCTATGGCCATGGATTGAAGATCAGAAGGAGAATACAAAAGTCAGAGAGATCCACGGCCTGGCCGTGGTTTAAACCATGGCCGTAGAATGCAAAGGCTCTTAAAAAAAATTAGGTAACAACGTCCACAGCCTGGCCATGGAATAGCCCACGACCGTGGATCGTACTAGAAAACCAGTATGCGCCCACTTCTATCTTTATTTCACCCACTTTCCTCTTGCTTCATCCTCTTCCTCTCTCACCCAACCTCCATACTCATAACCCCAAACCTCCATTACTCTTCCTCTCCTTCACAAAAACACAAAACCACCTTCATCTCCACTATTAAACCTCCTCCTTCAACTCCAATCTTTTTCCTTCTCCTTCTTTCTTCTCTACCATAACCACCATAACCTACCATACCCAAACCTTCAAAATCCCCTTTCACTCCATAAACCACCCTTCTCTCCCACTTTTCTCCCATATCTAACCCCCCTAAACACTACCCAACCACTAATTCCTTTGATTTTGAAAAACCCCAAAGTTGACAAACCCTAACCCCAATTTCAAAAATTGGCTCTAAAAAGGAGGGGGCTTTGATGGATTGCTGCTATTATAGTGTGGAGAAGCATAATGAGACCCAAGCTTCAGAGGCCAAAAGCTTCTTCAAGCTCGTGGACACGGGGAAGAGATACTGGTGCTTCAAGAGGTAATCCCTATAGCTTTAACTTTAAAAATAATGAGCAAAGGGATAAGTATAATGTGCTTGTGAATAGAAAAATTGTTAGCACTAGGTACATGGATGACACTGTCTTAGATACCTTAGGCTTGAGGGATGATTTTGATTGGATGCTTAAAAGGGCGGGGTGGACTAACTTTTTGAATTTAAAATACCCCACATACACTGAGCTTACACTAGAGTTCCCGAGCTCTATTGAGGCTAATATTATACAGGGGGAGGGATGCACTGAAGGCCGGATCACCTTCCGGCTATTCAATAATCACCACTGCCTAAACCTGGCAGAATTTAATGAGATTTTTGGGTTGCCTACTAGGGGGATAGGAAACACCCACGTGGTTTTTCTACAATATCTTTTTAGGCTGACATCTCTCATGGGTCTGGAGGGTATGATTCCTCCAATTGTAAGGCAACATTTATGCCCAATCCTTGCCTCCGCTATCTCCACCGTATCATGTCTCATACTTTGTTTGGGTATGGGAATAGTGATGAAAATGTCTATTCTGATGAGCTTACTTTTATGTGGGCTATTCATAATAATGTCAAAATGGACACAGAGTCTTTCCTTGCTAGGCATCTGCTTAAAGTAGGTAGAGCCCAATTAGGGACTATTGTTGTAGGCGAGCTTATCACTGCGATAGCCCATTTCTTTGAGTATGACTTGGCTGGTTTGGAAGCAGTTCAGGGTAACTCTAGGATTGATCTAGAGTCTTATTTAGCTATTAAGATGGTCCTTTAGGAGGATAGTATCTACTGCCTCCGCTTGCGTAATAGAGAACAGCCCCTACCCCTTCCTAACCCTTCTGCTATCACTGTGCACAACCCTGAAAATTGGCGCACACTTGGGAGTGAAGCAGATGAGCCAATTGATGTCCAGCGCCCCCTTTGCCCTCCACCAAGGGCAGGTGCCTCTCGCCCTTCTTCTTCCTCTTTTACAGGTCCTTCAGAGGATGCACTCACTCGGATATATACCTCTCTAGAGGGACTTTATACTGAGTAGGTGCAGCAACGCCACATGATAGAGCAGCAGAATATTTTAATAGAGGAGTTTCGTCAACAGGGTCAGGTTACTGATGGTCGCCTGTAGGCCTTGGAAGGCACGGTTCAGATCATGGCGAGCATGGTCCAGGCCATCCATAGTTGGCATCTGAGCCAGAACCCTTTCCCACCAGCATAGTGAGTCCTTTTCTTTTATCCCTTCTCTTGTTATAGATTTTTACATTGAGGACAATGTAAATTTCTAAGCTTGAGGGGGATACATTTTCATTTTCATTGTAGATTATTAGTTTCATGCATTCTCATGTCTCATATTGCATTGCATCTTCATATTGCATTTTCACACCATCATATCTCCTGGCTTTTTGGTTGAACTTTGTGCCCCTCTCTTTTGAGGATTTTGAGATGGTATTGATTTGGAACCTTACTTGTTGATTCTTGTGATAGGCAACAGGCATTGTTTTAATTAATAGTGGAGGTGATCTCTTAATAGTTGATAATTAGCATATGTTCTCTAAATTTGTGCTTTTTATTGATTTTTGAACCTCTAAATGTGAGTTTTGAGCCTGTATAAGATTTATGCACTATATGATTTTTGCTCCCATTCTTTGTGTTGAGTGATAATTCCTTATTGATTTTGTACTCTAGAACTTGATTTGAAACCATTTTGAGGCAAAATTTTTGTTTGCATGCTTGAATGTGATTAAGGCATCTTAGGTATTTTTCTGGCCTTCTGAAATAACTGTCACACTTTCATCCACTAGTTGCCCATCTTAAGCTTATTACATAACTGTTTTTCTTGATGCCTATGATGATACATTGTCGGTAATCATTTAGAATATTAAATAGAACAATTTTGGTTTGAAAGTTGTGTTGGAAATCATATGTTTTTGAGCCTTCTCTTTAACTAAATGAAAAAAAATTAAAGTCTCTCCCCTATGTTAAATAAAAAAAAAAAGAAAAATATAAGGGGAAAGGGAAAAGAAAATAAAAGAAAATCATGAGATGAAAACTTGAAAAAGAAGAAAAGGAGAGGAAGGAAAAGAAAGAAAAAATGTTTGGAAATGTGTAGTTGTGCTCTTGATTGATAAATGCCTTTGCTCTATTTATGTTTTAGTGAATTTCTTGTGCTTATTGAAAATTTTGTTAGCTCTTTGTGCATACCTTCCTTTCTTTACCTAACCTAACATCATTCTCATGGCCCTATTACAACCCTTGAAAGACCTTTTGATTCTTGCATGCATGCAAATTATTAATGAAAATTTGGTTTCTTATCAAGCTTATGGAAGTGCTTTTTCTTTAAGGAATCTTGAGCGCATTGTCTTCATCCTTAAACACTTTGAGTGTGGTTAGTAGAGTGAACCTAATTTAGTGAGAAGCATGATTTCTGAGAACTTTAGCCTCTAATTGGACTTAATTTTGATTACCTCTCTAACTCTTGGTTTGCCTTTGCTTATTGCTTGGTTGGTTGTTTTCTCAGGTTCCTTATCCATTATTGTTTCTTGATCCCACTTCTTGGTTTGACATTAGTTATTGCTTGGGAATAAGCAAAATCTTAAGCTTGAGAGGATTTGATGTGTATGAAACAACATCATATTTTGATCTTGTTTTGCATGCATTTTTAGGCATTTTAATTTTAATTTTTAATTTTTTTCCTTAAATTTGGATAATTGCGTTGTTTGTGGTGTTGTTATGCAGGATTGGTGCTAAATTGGCTTAGAAATAGGTGGAATGCTTGCACGATTGAAGTTGAAGCTTAAAGGATAGTAAATGGGGGCAAAAGGATCATTCTATAAGCATTCACAGCCTGGCCATGGAATTTTCCATGGTCATGGATCGAATAGTTGTGCAAAAGAAGCAAACATGACTTGGCAGAATAGTCCATGGCCTGGCCGTGGAATGCCCCACGGCTATGGAATTTTTGATGCAGTCAGAATCCCCTTGGCAGCAAGATCCACAGTCTGGCCGTGGAATGGCCCACGGCCGTGGAACGCATCAGAGGAACAGCGTGTGCCCATCCAGCAAGATCCACGGTCTGGCCGTGGAATTCCCCACGGTCGTGGATCGCAGTCTGATGTTAGGGTCAAAACGTATTGCCCCTAACAAGTTTTTGGCACCGTTGACGGGGATAAGGCATTATTTCCGTATTGCTAATATTGATAATGAATGTGCTTAGTTCTAATTCAAGGTTTTATGCTTTGTTGTTGTAAATAGTTTTAATTCATGTTTTTATGCTTTTGTTTTTGGTTTGTTTAGATAAGTAGTTATAGTTTGATTTTGTGTTTTTGTTAAGTTTTTTGTACATTCGTGTTTTAAATTTTTAGACATGTTTTAGAGGTGCTAGGGGCCAAAATGGAGCACCAATTTCAGCGGAGACAAGTTTGCTGCAGAATTCTGTAGACTAACCTCTCACACCGTGACGTGCCAGTCTCTGCCTGATCAAGAACACGCATTAGAGAGCTCCACGCCTCGGCGTGGTAATGTTCACGCCTCGGCGTGGCCCCTGTTTTTGCATTTTTCTATTATTTTTCTCTATTTTTCTTTATTTAATAATGCTCAGTTCTAGTTTGGATGTTGTTTTGACTTGCTCAAGTACCCTATAGACCATGAACACCAAGAACACATATCACTTTGGTTTGGGGGAGTATCATTTCATATTTTCACCCTTAATGCTTAATGATTACATATGTTTTGATACTTTAAGTATGTGCTAGTGATAGTCATCATGCTTTCATGATTATATCTTATTTTAGCTATTACTGGTGGGTTGTTGATAAAAGTTTCAATTTTCAACATTCTCTACATGATGTTATGCATGCTTGAATGAAAAAATGGTGAATATTTTGAATGCATGATTTGTTGCCATTTGCTAGTGTAGTTTTGGTTGACCAATGATATAAATGTTTGCGATTGTCCTCGATTCTTCTGTGAAACCATTTGCGATCTTGCGGCATGCTTAGGCAATCTTGTTTATTTTTATGCATGATGTGTTTCTCACTTAGATGCTTGTTTAACTTTGGAAAGATTTGAGTATTTGTTTAGAGAATGTTTATGGATTGTGCATATGGATGATTTCTACTATCCTTGAAATTGTTTTGCAACTCTCTTGAAGTGAAATCCTAGATTGTGCATGATTGAGGAAATGATTAGGGCATTGTTTGGATCGGTTGAGCCTTTCAAGCTTACCCTTACATGATTATATCCCTAGGTCCTCTTTTGAAGCTTTCTAAATGTTTGACTTTCTATGTTCTTCTTTCACCCTCATATTTCCTACCTTGTACCCATTCTAATGCAAGCAAAAGCTTTGCAATCTTTTCCTCCCCTTCATGTTTGTTGAGTGCATGATATGTTATTTCTTCATTTGAGTCCATTGTTTAGGATATTTATGTTGTTCAATACAAAAGTGGCTTGAAGGAACCATTTATTGTACAAGAAGTTGTTTTTGTTAAAGAAAAAGAAAATACAAAAAGAGAAAAAGAAAATAAAAGAAAAAAAGCAAATGAATGAAAGAAAGCATAAATGAAAAAAGCATCGAGTGGTTCTGAATAGTGTTATTCGTTTCATTTTGTATACCCTTGTTGTAGTGACTCAAGTCTTGAAATATCATGTTATGTTTCTTAATGTTTGTATGTTTTCCATTCCCCTTTGTTCTTCGCCCCATCACCTTAGCCTTACATTATAAGCTATTAAAGTCACTCTTGATCCTCAATCATGTGTGATTTACATTAGTGGAGAGAGAGTTATGCTACAATTTTGTGGAGTCTTGATTTGTATCCATGTGTAGGTTCATAAACTTATCAGGATGAGTATGATTTGAAAAAGATAAGTTGAGCTTGCATGTTTGTGAGAGATATCATGTGCATGATTAGAAACTTGATTGATGGCATGTTAAGGATTGTGTATGTGTTGAGCTTAACTGTAAGGCATGTGCATTCTTTGAGGGCCATTATAATCATTGTGCACTGGTTGTGGTTAAAAGAAAATTGAATTTATCATTGTTGAATGCATGTGAGCATAAATTGTCAAAGTGAGTTTTCTTAGTCATACTTTGTGTTGCTCGAGGACTAGCAACATCTTAAGTTTGGGGGTGTGATAACTCCATAAAATGTAGTTATTTATGTCCCATATTTGTGCTTCATGGCATGCTTAGTCCTTATTCTTATGCATATTTGGAAGGTTTTATGCTTATAATTGTTAAATGTCATTTGGATACCTTCCTTTATGTTTTTGAGCAATTTATGCATATTTGTTGATTGATTAAGTAAATTTGTAATTATATTTAACTTGGTGCTTTATCTAATGCAGGAAGGGCTCGAAAGAGACAAATTGATGCAAGTCAAGGCCCAGCATTTGAGGAAAGAAGCCAAGGAAGCATTCCAGAGTTCCACGCCGAGGCGTGGAAATGTTCACGCCGCGGCGTGAGGGTCTCAGCCGACCACATGCGACAGGACAAACAGCTCCACGCCGAGGCGTAGGAATGTGCACGCCGTGGCGCCCGTCGGCGAGCTGAGCCTATTTATTCTATTTTTCACGCACTCTTTCAGCTCTCTCAGTTTTCTCTCTTTTAGGTTTTAGGTTTTAGGTAGTTTAGGGTTAGAGGCTGCAGCTGGGCTCTCCATTAGAGGTGGAGATGGAGCTTGGGGAGCTAAGGAAGGAAGCCCTCTTTCCATTGGAGGAGGATCCGAGCTTCAATGGCGAAATCCATAAGCTTTCTCCTTCTCTCTTTTCTCTTTTCTCTTCCTCATTTCTTGAACATGTATTTTGTAATCTGTTCTCATGTTCATTGTATAGCTGAGCTTTATTTAGGGATGACTTTGAATCCTTTTATTAATATTAATGATTTGTTCTTCTCTAAGTTTGTGTGGATCTTTGATTTTGTTCAATCATATTGTGCTTAATGCTCTTGAGTGTTTGGCCAAATTTGAGTGATTTGATAAAATCTAATGAACCTAGACATAGGGATTTGGGTTTGAGATCGTATGTATGGTTGATGCATGGCTAAAAGGTATATGTCTATCCCATTAGCGAATCAACTCATCCCGCCATTGGAATAGAATCGAACATGCATCAACCATACATATGATCTCAAACCCAAATCCCTATGTCTAGGTTCATTAGATTTTATCAAATCATTCAAATGTTGGCCAAACACTCAAGATCATTAAGCACAATATGATTGAACAAAATCAAAGATCCACACAAACTCAGAGAAGAACAAATCATTAATATTAATAAAAGGATTCAAAGTCATCCCTAAATAAAGCTCAGCTATACAATGAACATGAGAACAAATTACAAAATATATATTCAAGAAATAAGGAAGAGAAAAGAGAAAAGAGAGAAGGAGAAAGCTTATGGATTTCGCCATTGAAGCTCGGATCCTCCTCCAATGGAAAGAAGGCTTCCTTCCTTAGCTCCCCAAGCTCCATCTCCACCTCCAATGGAGAACCCAGATGCAGCTTCTAACCCTAAACTACCTAAAACCTAAAACCTAAAACCTAAAAGATAGAAAACTGAGAGAGCTGAAAGAGTGCGTGAAAAATAGAATAAATAGGCTCAACTCACCGACGCGCGCCGCGGCGTGCACATTCCTACGCCTCAGCGTGGAGCTGTCTGTCCTGTCAGTATGTGGCTGGCTGAGACCCTCACGCCGCGGCGTGAACATTTCCACACCTCGGCGTGGAACTCTGGAATGCTTCTTTGGCTTCTTTTGTCAAATGCTGGGCCTTGGTTTGCATCAATTTGTCTCTTTTGAGCCCTTCCTGCATTAGATAAAGCACCAAGTTAAATATAATTGCAAATTTACTTAATTAATCAATAAATATGCATAAATTACTCAAAAACATAAAGGAAGGTATCCAAATGACAGTTAACAATTATAAGCATAAAACCTTCCAAATATGCGTAAGAACAAGGACTAAACATGCCATGAAGCATAAATATGGGGCATAAATAACTACATTTTATGGAGT
The DNA here is from genome assembly GCA_029884595.1 of Ormosia semicastrata. Classification (NCBI taxonomy): domain Eukaryota; kingdom Viridiplantae; phylum Streptophyta; class Magnoliopsida; order Fabales; family Fabaceae; genus Ormosia; species Ormosia semicastrata. The sequence continues at coordinate 7,910,290 of JAQQTO010000047.1, forward strand.
TATCATCTGACACAATTTTTAAAATTCATTTTTATTTCTTTTTAGAGGCTTGGACCAGGTTAAACCCTTAGGGTATATATAGATGTTCTGAACTCAATATTAGGGTTCCAATTTGGTTTGAAGGAGGCACGTTTAGGAGCTCTAGATCTTCATCTTCCTCATTTCTTCTCCCTACGCTACGGGTTTGGATATTCTTTATTATGTTTTCTTATTTCTTCTTCTCCATGTCTGAGTAGTTCCCTTTGTTTCTAGGATTAGGCAATACCCTTTGATACATTGATGATGATTAATTAATTTGGTTTACCCTTTTTATTAATTTTAAATGTTCTTTGATTCAATCTTTATTGTGCTTATTCATGTAAATTTGCTGGCCACATATTTGCATCTCATAGACATTTAGGGACGTACTGAGAGGCGAACCTAGGTATTGGAACCATAAGAATTGAACTTAAGGTTTAATTCACGGGAGTAGGTTTTGCCTTTCGAGGACTTAATGAATTACCACAAAGTGTAATGGGTTCAATTTAAATTCAATTACCACGAGAGTAGGAATTGGTTTAATTGGCCATGGTTCTTGTCTCTTGAGAAAGAACATTAACTAATTTAGGGTAATTCACCTTCAACTGAATTTCAATTTTAATAAAAGGGTTATTAATTAGGATTTGTCTTTTATCATTGTGGTTACCCCCAATCTTAAAAGCTTTCTTAAATTTGAAAATCTTTCTTAACAACTTGCTATTTTTGTTCTTAACTTTACACTTTAATATTTATTTATTTAATTGCTTGGTTACTACGTTCTTATCACTCAACATTTATTTTTCCCTTTGTTTAATTAAATTAAATTAATTAATTAATTGATATTCATAGACATAGTCCCTGTGGATTCGATCTTTTATTACTTGACGATGAAATCATACACTTGCGAATGTCACGTACCATCTACATGCATTGCATGATTGGAGGCTTGTGTGACTTGGGTTAGCCTATGGTTTGCCTTTGTTAGACGCCAGTCATAGACCCCGAGTACGGGTCGTGATACAACCTCTCTCTCAAGAACAAAGGTTTAAAAGTATCTAAAATTTTCCAAAATGGTCTTCAAAATGAAAATATATAACGATAATTACAGAACAAGGTCTTTCCCACTCCTAGGAGAGGTTAGTTACTCGCCTAGACGTGACTCTTTACGCAATCCCATATCAGCTAGCCATCCACGCCTAGGTGTGGGTCCACGGCTAGGTACACTTTAGTCACACCTAGGCATAATTTAGTCACACCTAGGCATGGCTTTCTAAGCTAAAATTTATGATAGATATAGACAACCATGCCTAGGCATGGCCTTTGATACTATTTTCCTTGTTTTCTTCGATTTTGTTAAACTTCCATTCCATTTTTTACCTTTAAACCTTAGAATTAGACTTTGAGCTTTTCATAAAAGTTGTAGGGCTTTCTTTTAAATTTCCAATGCCACTAAAATCATCCTAAAATAATATCATTTTCTCTAGTTATGATCAAAATACTGGAGCAGGGTCAGGATGCCAGTTCACCAATTTGGCCCAAATTCCGCTTAAAGTTTATGTACTTAACCAAGTGGAATCGAGGAAAGTGGTTAACATGAAAATTCAAGATATATCTCTCAGCTTTCCAATAACTCTATTTTTGTTGCGATTGGAAGTTTACATCTTCAAATTTACTTAATATAAACTAGTATGGTCGGCAAAACTCAAAACTTGATTTCTTTATCTTTTTGGATTGGCTTGATTTCTTTCATTTTTGACACTCCTTTGGGTCATTAACCTACATTCTAAGAGTAAAATATACCCCAATAAGATGTCAATCATGAATGACACATAATTAAACCAATGTAACTCCAAATCAAGCCTAATTAACATGAAAGCACATGTAATTCAAGATATTCAAATAAGTTCACAAACTTTGTCAATTTCTAAATAAATCAAGAACTTAGCATACATTTAAGCACAAAACTAAGGCATAATAACTCTATTTCATAAAGTTATCACACCCCAAAACGTAAGATTTTTCTAGTTCTCGAGCAAAATAAGTAAAGTAAGGAATCCACATTAAGTTCATAAGAGCATAGGTGTCACAATCACTCAAACAAATTTGAAACTCAATAATACCAAGGTTCAAAAGTCATCCACATCCTCAAGGATCAATCCATGACTTCAACTGAAAGTAACTCACATATAGGACCTAGATCACATGCTTTCACTCTAATATACCCTCCATGTATGCATGTCAATCCAATATCACACATGCACAATCGCTTCCTAATCATAACATACATATGCAAATAAGATTATAAACATTCATTTGCAAATCAACTTATGCACCACAAGATTGCTATCCTCTCTTTCTCTCTCCCCCCTCTCTTTCTCTCTCCACTTATCCTAGGAAACACTACTTCAAGAATCATTTGTACTTGCACACCCTTCACAATTTTTTTTTTTACTTTAATGGAGGCATGGGTTATAGATGATTCAAGTTAAAGATCGTGCGCCTCCTCCACACATCACCAACTCTTATCAAAAGGTTTACAATTGTGATCGTGCACCTCTTCCACACATCACAACCCTTAACCCCTTACTAGCCATCCCTCATTCTTTATACACCTTTTTTTTAGCTTGTCATACCTTCATTCAACTTAATTTTAACTCAATGATTTCTCTTAGAATATGTTATAAAAAATATCATGTCAAGAGAGATTTAAGCAATCATGAAGATATACAAGCTTTCATTGTATATGCATTTTAAAATCTTTTTCTACATACATAACACCAATCCTAATCCAAGATTCTACATATACTCTAATGGAAATCCATGCGTACACAAGTGGAAATAAATGGGATCAACATACAAGAAAGGTCATTTGCAATTTGCATCAACTAAAATCATTTCATGATCCATTCAATCATTAGATGGTCATCTTAGACACTTAGTTTATTGAGATTCAATTTTGTCTCATGATTGAACAAGAAATTTTTTCTCAAAATCATGCAAAACCAAGTTCTCTGACCCAAAACCACATGCATTAAGCCATTGAAGTTCAAACATCCCAAAACAATCACAAACACACAAAAACAAGTACTAACACAACTAAACAACTAAACAAAGCACATATCTAATTAAATAAGACATCATATTGCAAGGTAAAGGGAAGACAAGTCTAATCAAGCATCCAATTGAAAAATGAAGATTTAAAAAGTCCAAAATGATAACTATACCCCCCAAACCTAAAAGGAACAGTGTCCTCACTGTTCAACCACTAACAACACAAGTAAAAAATAATAAAAAGAGAACACAAGTGAAGGGAAGGGAAACTCCCTAAAGTGAAGGCCAGATGGGCACAAGTTGGGGTCTCCAAGCTTAATATGAAACCTTAATTCTAGCTCCAAAAAATCCGCAAAAGAATGTCAAAGAGTGAGAACCAAGGTAAGAACCATCTCATGTGCCCCCTTTTTTTATTTTTACTTTTATTTAATTATTTTGATAGCTCATGCCTAGACGTGGGCTCTAAGTCGCTAGCTCCATAGTTGTGTTTTCTCCCATTCTAAGAGGGAAGGTAATAAAGTAGCACAAGCTCTAGCCAAGCTAGCTTTTCTATTTAATAATAAGGTGTGGCTTGAGGAAGCTCCACTTTTGTAACACCCTGATACAAATTATCATAACATAAGCAGTATATTTCAGGATAAAGTATATTAAGCATGTCACTTTCTAAAATACATAAAAACATAAATCCATAATAACCTGTATAGCCATTATAGAGAGCCACTAAGATGAAAAATGTCATGTATATACATCATTGGCTAAAGAGTCATACTGTAATACATAAACTTTTACAAACTAACCAGTAAAGTAAATAAATACAAACTAATGCAAAAAGAAATAAAGCCACTAAACTAAGCCTTTTGTTTCTTTTTTTTCTTGCTCTTTCTCTTTGGAGGGCCTTCACCTGGGTTTACATGGAACACACAGGGGTGATAAATCATAATTTCTCAGTATAAGCATACCAAGACAAACAATTAATCATTTATAACAAATAAACCAATTGAACACATAATTACACCCTATGTAATAGAATATACGATAATCAATAATATCAAAGAATCACTTATACAATTTTAAGATACTATCGAACAAGCAACCAAACAATCAAGCAAGACAACTACCCATACAATTGTCAACAATGCAATGCTTTATGTTATGAGGTATGATTATGCTTAAACAATGTCTTAATATTATGATTATGCAATGTCAATGCAGGTTTTAGTTTTTGAAAACACAAGTTACTTACTTATTTCCTTGAAACCTCTGTTTCTTGTATACAAAAAGCAAGATAGGCCTAAAAGCCTAAACCCTACTTGGTAATAGGTAGACATTTTCCCCTCACCAATGTAAGAGTATTACTTCGACCCCTATACCAGTAACCATGACCATACTAGCATAAATGCAATGAGAATTCAGATCCAGCATCTCATTCTCAAGTCATATGATTGTGCATACCATCTAAGGTTACAATACATAGGAAATTAGTAAATACCAAGTTTGAAAACCAAATATTCAAGCCATATTTTAAACACTAGTACATAGGAATCTTAGCCTCACTTATCCAACAAAGTAGTAAGATTTATATTACTAGCTAAATAGTATCTAGAACATCACACAATCGCTTCACAAGTGAATTAGAAATCAACCTCATGTTGATCAAGGTTCTAAACACTAACATAGGCATTCTATCATACTTTGAATGTCTAAGAATTTCTAAACTTTTCACATATGCAAGTTGATAATTCTCTCTAAGAAATATTTCCAAAAGTATGTCATTACACCCTAAAAGACTTGCACAAATGATCTCATCAAGTAGGGAATTTAATTAGCATCACAAGCTAAAAACAACCTCTGCCCTGTCTCGGCACTTGAGCGCGTAAAGCCCGAGTGCTTGAGTGCGTGGCTAGTATTAGAGCGTAGCTCTTTGGTCGTTGCGTGCTTGAGTGCGTTCCTCTTTGGTGCTTAAGCACTCTCAAGCTAAGTGCTTGTCCTGTTCTGCTAGGCGATGGGCACTTGAGTGCGCAAGCGCTTAAGCGCCGAGTGCCCAGCAGCAAATATGCGCCCTCAAGCACTTAAGCACCGAGTGCCCAGCAGTAAATTTGCAAAATTCTACAAATTTGTGGCACTGTTCCATTAGTGCCAAATACGAAATTCAACCTCTCCAAATTGGTTTCTATGTGATTTTTAGTCCCTAATAAGTCCACTAACATGAAAGAAACATAAAAACACCAACTCATTTCATCAAATTTGGATTCTTGAATCAAATCACTCATCCAAATCCCAAATTCCTTACTTTGAGCACTAATGGTCCAAATGGAGAGTTTTAAGTTTCTAATCCAAACTCTTATCATGAACAAATCATAAACAACACTTAAAACGTATCCAAGCAAGAAAATCATTTTGACATATCAAACCTCAAACAAGCCTAAACATGAAAATGAGAAGAAATGAGGTTTTGAGCTCAAGAACCCCTATCTCAAGCTATTATGATGATGGAGATTTGAGCCTCAATCTCTGATCTTGGATTTCTCCTTCTTCTTTTGCTTCTTGTTTCCCTTTTCACCACTTGAAACTTCCACTCTTACTGCTATTTTTGTGTTCAACCGTGAAGAGAAGAGAGAAAAGTGAGAAATGAGATATAAAGCAACCAATAAAAAGTCCAAGTAAAAGGCTGTAACTGTGGATGATTTAAGGCCTTAAGATACAACATTGATACTTCTTGATATGCTAAAAATACTTAAATTTAGTTAAATCAAGTTTTTCAAGTTCCAACAACTTTAAAATAAATACTAAGATTCATTAAAAAATTCATTTCACCAGTATCATATTTTTTCATATCTGTGACTAGTCAATCCAGCATTAAACCACACAACCAGTATGCTTAAAAATACCAAATTGACTCCAATTATTTTCAAATTTTAACCACATCATAGAAATACACATTTGTGACTTAAAAATAAACTATCAACATCTATTTCCATTAGCTAAGTCATTTATGCTAATATCTGGGTCATTTTAAGCAACTTTTCACCTTTCGGTTTGCAACAAAGTGCCTAAACTAACTTAAATTGTCACAAAATTAAACAGACATATTAAGCAAATATTAAGTTATCTCTATAACTATTTACAAGTTTAACATGTTAAAGAGGATGTTATAACTTGTAATTTGTAACCTTGCTTCCCTTGATGTTCTTCCATATCCTAGTTAATGAAATTCCACTTTGGTATTCAATAAAAAAAAAAAAAGAGAGCATGGAAACTGCTTGATGTCTTTGGAGGTTGTAGCATATGTTATTAAGTTTAGGTTATGTTTAGGAACTTTTTAAGAGAATAATGAGTTGTTCATAGTTAAATTAAGATAAAAAGAAGAGGAAGTATCTTCCTATTGTGTGAATGTTTAAAACTAGTATTCCTGTTCAAGGTTGCATTTGAACAAAGTCTTTTTTTGCCCCTCAAATGCGCTCGATGTGTTGAGCTGCAGCTTAAACAAACATTTATGTTTAGTATGAAAAACGGTAATTGCATTCTATATTTTATTATATGGAATGAGTATTTTCATGTTTGTTAGTATAAAAAAGTTTGGATTGGTGATTATATTCCCCTCATTCCATAAAATCAGGAATTATCATTCCTTCTTAGAGAAGTGAGATTGGTAATTACATGCTCCACGAAATGAGATTTATTTATTTTTCCTAATATATCCTCACTAATTTGATAGAATGAAAATTATTTTCCTTCACTAAATCTAACCAACCAAATTATAATTATATTTTTATCAAACTATAAACGTATTTTTCATGTCTTGCAATTAATTTTAAATATTCACATTAGATTTAAAAAATAATAGTTATACAAATATTTTGATAATAAAAAATTATAATAATACAACGGAACATAATTATAATCCAAAATATCACAAAGAAAATATTATAAAAAATATATGAAGAATCTTATGCAAAAAATTATACTCATTTTATATAAAAAAATTCCAGTTACTATGCCTTGATTCTAGTTTTGAATAAATTCAGTTTTCAAATTAAAAATTAAAAAAAACCACACTCATTTCAATTTTTCTCACAAATAAAACAATGCAACTTTTTTAACAACGCCTTCTTTTATCAAGTTATAAAAAATATGAACATTCTACATGAAAAAGTAAATTATTTTAATTTTTTCCATTAGGATATGTATGTCATTTAGATTAGTCTTAATTCAACTCCTTATTGATTTCATATACTAAATTATAAAGTTACCAATTGTAGATAGAGCATGCTTACTCCATTTTAGCCTACTCTATTTCATAAACGTGATATTACTTGACTTAGTTCTTAATTGAAAAAGATTATTTTTTACAAAAATTAATTATAGTGATGTTGCTGCTTAACTCACATTAAGCTCCCTTTATTCTTAAAGATGAGAGTTTGATATTAAGTGGGTGCTCGATCACCATGTATGTTTTTTTTTTGGGTAATATATATGTAATTTTTCTCTCTCTTTTAGATCCCAATAGTGTCCTTAGTTAGTAAAAAATAAAAATAGAAATTATTTATAAAAGTAAAGAATAATTTAAAATCTCTCAAATTAATCATCTTAATAATTAAATAAAGTAAGTATTGAATTATTTTTATGTTCCTAAAATATTCAATATATCAATATTTTCATTTAATACTTTCTTTATTAAATATAAATAGAATTATTATGGAATGTTTTAAGAAGATATAACAAAACTCTTAAATAATGAATTCTTGATTTCTTGCCATCATTATTCATTAATAATAATAAATAAATTGAAATTAGAGAAAAATTGCAACATAAGAAATTAAAAATATTTGTTTCAATTTTAGTTATAAAACTCGACCCAGTGGTCAACTTGACCAAGGCACTAGGTCACTGGATTACTTGTTCAACCAGTGAGTCATTGGTTGAACCACATAAAATTAAATAAATATATAAATATTAAAAAATTAAAATAATAATGCAATTGTTATAACATCTTTTTATTGAAACAAAAACTACTTAGACCTAAATTTTTACACATATTTTATTGTACTTAGAAGGCCAAGGCCTATGTCCTTACATTATAACTCAAAAAACCCTAAGTTAAGTTTATTTTCAAGTTGCTTACTTGCCTAGCAACCACAACAACCAAGGAGCAAGAGTTGTGGAACGTTCATTTCTTTCTCTGCATCCATGACACCATCTAATGATTCAAGGCTCTCTTCCTCTTATCTTCTTCCTCTTCCTCTCTCTCTCTCTCTTTATCTCTCTCTACGCCCTTGATTTGCTTCCTTTTTCTTTCATATTTCATTTGAATGTCATCTATTTGAGAGTTGATCTGAAATCTTATTGCCATCGATGCCAATGGGCCACCACAATCGGTGCTAGTGATCGAAAGTCCTGCTACGACAAGTGCTGGTGGTTGAGAGTTGGTTGCAATAGAGACCGACTCCACATATCGCAAACTGCATGCACGGGTTACTAACTGATCTTGTCTTGACTGAGTCTTCTAAACCTAGCTAGTTCTCATCGGTTTAATCTAGTTCACATTGGTTCATATCACATTAACAACATATCTAATCTGATAAGCTACTTGAACTGGCCAGATAACCGATTTCCTAGTTCAATAGTGTGATCGGCCGGTCCGAGCTGGTTTTAATAACTATGGTTTCAATGTAAAAAAAATAAAATGAGTTTTGCACCACACCTATCTATCCAATTTAAAAAAAGTTCAAAAATAGCATATCCTCTTCCCCAATTTTTTGTTTTTTGGGATTTATTTGTGGTGGATTGTTTGGTTTGTTAGCCCAATGTTTCAAACTTGTCATTCTTTAAGTGATGATTCTAAACATTTGTATACTCTCAACATAGTATAATTACACTTGGTTTTAGTTGAAAGGCTAATATGCATATTTTTCAAAGAATGAATGAAAGTCTCAAGCTACAAGATTGAAAATTCAAATGAAGAGACCAAATTGAGCTACAATGAAGGATGAATACTCAAGATGGGCTAGGTTGATGGAAATGAATGGAAAGATTATCAAATTGAAATATCTAATGTCATGGTTTCCTATGGTAAAAGTTGAAGTCTTATGGAGAAAGTGGAACAAAAATTAAGAAGCATGAAAACCAATCCTATGAAGACTAGAAGAGCTTATTGAAGATCAAAGTGTGTTTATGATGAAGATACTGTAAGAACAAAAGATTGAAGATGCCTATGAATGAAGATAAGTTCGTCTAATTCATAAAAAATAGTTGATGCTCTAAAGTCCTAGATGAGATACCCCATGATGAAGATGAGCCAGCTTATGACGAAGCTCCAAGATGCTTTGTTTTGTTGCACATGTTCTAGAAAATTACAAAATGGTCCAGAAGCCTTTCTAACATTCGTTACAACTTAGTAATAGTTACAAAATGTTTAAATGGATAAAGGCTAGCTAAAATATTTCAAGGAAGTTTTCTTTGCACAAAAAGGACAAGGAATAAAGAGGACTATGCCTTTTGTATCACCCATATGCTCCAAAATTTAAAATATCTCCTCTCTCTGTATATATATACCCAGCTGCCCAAAGGCTTCTATAGCAGAAAAAGAATAATAGAGAAAAGAAGGTGAACAAAAATCAAAAGAGAGGAAAAGATCAAGAGAAGAAAATCATTATTTATTTGTGTTTAGTGGAGTATTCTCTTGTATTTTCTAAGTTGTCCTTACATTGGCATATATTGTATTAAGTGATTTTGAGTGTACATACTTTTTAATCTTGTAAAATCCCTTTGAGGGTGTGTTTGTTCATGTTTGGAGAGGCTAGTATTGGAAAAAAAGACTACTTGGTTTCTAATTTGAAGAGGTAAGGGTGGAATAAAACTACTTGGTTCTAGCTTGAAAAGATTAGGGTGGATCAAAATTACTTATATCTAACTTGGAGAGACTAGGGCCAAAGAACACTTGGGTCTGATAGTGGTAAATCTCACATTAGGTGGGAACTGGACATAGACTCCACATTGGAGATCGAACTAATATAAAATCTCTTATGCAAGCTCTTTCTAACCCTTATCTTTTACATTTCCATTACTACATGAATTTTCTGGTTTCTAAGTTCATACTATTATAAGTCAGCTTATCATTTCATAAGCTAACTCATCTCTGCACAAGTTTTTGTTTTTCTTTTGGGTATTTAAAGTTACTTTGCAAAAACTTTCATTTGGGCCAGACTTGATTTAGCCCCCTTTTCAAGTCCTCTTTCACCATCATGATTGATTAATTAGCTTGTTCAAATTTGATAGACTCACTTGAGAAGGATGTTGGAGCTATTTTGGGTGAGGTTGGTTTATGTTTGAGTTTCTTATTTTAGCTTCTACTTTTATGGTTTGTTACTTAGGTATTTTCTTCTCATTGTGGTGCAAAGAGCATGTCCTTATAAGTAGCTTGAGGGACTTGAAGAGGTTGATGAAAGAGATGGTAGCTGCTAAAGACGTGGACACGTTTTCGACTGGAGGGGATTTGCTTGTCATAGTCCGAGAGCCAAGCTTGAAATCATCTGGGTAGGAGCAAGCCCTCCACTGAAAAAAGAAGTTGTCCAACCAACTCAAGGAGATTCATTTAAAGAGGTACATGGTCTCAATGTCGTAGTTTGTGGATCTAACCGTGCAGGGCTAGGTTGAGGGCGGCATGCCCCAAAGTTCTAGCATTGTCACGTCCACCTCAGTTTGGTATGATGAGTTCGGTGCCCTATGACCTCGTCAACTACTTCTTGAAGATCCCTAATGATATTTCTAACTTGATCGTCAAAGCACTTCTATAAATACACATCCCCCCTCTCTCGAGCGCTCTATTCCAGCACTTCCAGCATCTTCATTCTCAAACCTGTTGTACCTTGAGGCCAGATGCCTTCTCATCCTTGATTCTAGGACAAAACAATTCCAATTTTGTTCATATAAATTATCATTCCATAAACTTTCTTTTGGTGGAGTATTATTTCATATATCAAATGTAACATTTTTTAACTCGGTACTTAATTGAAAAAAAAAACTGATATCTAAAGGACATTAATTATAGCGAGGAGCCTTAACTCATTTCCTTACTCAGTTACCCTTATATTCCAGTAAAGTCTTCCTATTTACTAATTTAAAAAAATCATTATAAAAGTAAATGATGAATTGGTGCTTCCTTGCCATCGTTATTAATTAATAATAATAAATGAATTGAAATTGGAGAGAAAAATTGTAATGTGAAAAATGAAAATATTTGTTTCAATGTAAAAAATTAAAATGAGATTTGCACCATATCTATCCAATTAATCCAAAGTCCAAAAATAGCATATCCTCTTTCCCCAAAACCACGGACTCTCACACTCAGACCTCAGTCTCCTCGGATTACATACATGGCTTGGTGCCGCATTCACTTCAACCATAATCTCCCTTTCCCGTCCGATGCGGCCCCTATTCCGTCCACATGTCACAGTCCCTTTCACCTCTCACTCACTCCTCCTACTCCTACTACATCTCTCTTCAAAACAAGAAAGGCAATAAAAAAGTTTCAATTTTTATGTAATTTTTTATATTTTAATTTTATTTAATTCTAATTTAATTTCATTTTTTTTTTTAATATTTTGTTTGTTCTCATTGATTAGATTCTTGATTCCAATAAATACCCTTTATTCTTTGTGTCTTTCCCCACTCAGATCTCTTCTTCCAGTGCTCCGCGCCGTACCTGTGGTGCTGTGAGCTCTCACATGACCATGGAGGAGAAGCCTGTCTCTGAGAACCGAATGCTAGTTAGTTTTCTTCTCTTGTGGTTTTGGTTTATGAGTTTGTGTGTTTTTGCTCTGTTTGGTTCCTGAGAAAACAAAATGGAGGGAAAGGAGCCAAAAGTTTTATTTATTTATTTATTTATTTATTTTTTGCGATTTATCTGTGGTAGCTTGATTGGTTGATTAATATCTTTATTGCGGTTTTTTTTATTCCTCTTGTTGTTTGGCTTCTGGGTATATATGGGTTTTTGTTCTGTTTGGTTCCTGAGAAAAAGAAAAATGGAGGGAAAGGAGCCAATTAGCCAAAAGTTTTTTTTTTTGGTGATTATCTGTGGTAGCTTAATTGGTTGACTAATCTGCTTATTGGTTTTTTTTAATTCCTCCTGTGCTTTTGGCTTCTGGGTTTATGGATTTTTGCTCTGTTTGGTTCCTGAGAAAAAAAAATGGAGGGAAAGGAGCCAAAAGTTTTGTTTGTTGGCGATTTATATGTGGTAGCTTAATTGGTTGATTAATCTGTTTATTGGTTTTTATGATTCCTCTTGTGGTTTTGGCTTCTGGGTTTATGAGGTTTTGGTCTGTTTGGTTCCTGAGGAAAAAAATGGAAGGAAAGGAGAGCCTAAAGTTTGTTTTTTGGTGCTTTATCTGTGGTGGCTTGTTTGGTTGAGTAATCTGTTTGTTGGGTTTTTGAAGGTGTACGTGCCTCCACATCCGTTGATCAAGCACTGGGTTTCGGTTCTGAGGAACGAGCAAACTCCTTCTCCCATCTTTAGTGAGTGCCAAGTTTATATTTTTTCAGCAACATTCTGTAATTTGAGCTGAACATTGAGCTGATCTTGTTCACTGCAATCTACTTAAGAACAGCTTCATCACTTAAGTTAACTTAGTAGCTACTTTCCTGTTTAATGCTTGACAAGATTGTAGCTTCTGGACAAACACACACTACTGGTAGTGTTGTTAATATTGTGTCATTTGACCTTTGAATTCCATAAGGTTGTGCTTTTTGTCAAACTGTTGATTCAAGTGTGAGCAACTCTCTCCATGAATTGTTACTGTTAAGTGTGGAAAAAATGTTGCCTTATTTACCACCAACATCTATAGTTCTAGGTTGCAGAGTGAGATTGATAGCTTTTCAAATTTCATTATTCACACTTATGGTGAGCAATCTTATCTGCTAATTTGTTATTACTATAATCAGCTCAAAAGAAAATGATGCCCTTAAGTATGGTTGGAAACTGGAACTGGAACTGGAACTGGAACTGGAACAACTTAATTTGAATATGTTGGTTTTTTCCCAAAGGAAATTCACTCTCAAGCTGGATAGACTTGAGAGCCTGTAGCATCTATTTTGCATTTATTGAAAAGTTCAACTTTTCAGTTTCTCAAATTTCCCTCATTCTGCCTTTTTTTGAAAACCTGTATTTAACTAAACTTAGTCAGACTTGGCTTGAAATTCCTAGATTAATTATATGAAGGTTGACTTGACACTTTGGGTTTCTAATGTTGTAGGAAATGCAATGGCTGAGTTGGGAAGGTTACTAATGTATGAAGCTTCAAGGGATTGGTTGGTTAGTTGCTGTGTCATAGTTCATGTCCCTGCTATAATCTCATGTTTTTCGCTTGGATTTTTCCTACAATATAATTTGATATTGTTGCAATCTGTTTTTTATTATTATTCTTAAAGCTTACAAATTTAAGCCATGGTTTTCATCTACGAGGTCAAGCCAAAAGGAAATTGGTTATAAATTATATGTTGCATATTAAGCATCTAGTATAAATGGCCAAATTTTGTTTTTTTCTATCAATGTCTTCAAAATGTTGCTTGAGGTATATGTTGACTTTGTTCTAGATATATTGCTCTCTCTCTCTCTCTCTTTGATAGAGCCACTAAGGTCTATGAGAGGAAAAAGAAGAGGTGCGGTGTAGGGGATCAAAACCAAGAGAGAGAGGAGGGAGAAAATAACTAACTTGCACGATTGGGGCTGAAAGGGACGTGGGAATGGGGTGAGGTCAGTTATAAAAGTAGGAAAGAGAATAGTTGGGGGGGGGCTGGATTTAGGTGCAGTGTAGGGGATCAAAACCAAGAGAGAGAGGAGGGAGAAAATAACTAACTTGCACGATTGGGGCTGAAAGGGACGTGGGAATGGGGTGAGGTCAGTTATAAAAGGTAGGAAAGAGAATAGTTGGGGGGGCTGGATTTAGGCTGGGAATTGGGAGACCCTAGGCTTCTCGAAGTGCCTAGACTATATTTTTTTTTATTGTAATACAGGTTCTGTTATCACCTTGATATCAGACCAGAGTTTCCTATTAATACAAAGATTATTCAGTTTATTCTCTTCATTTATTAGGTACCTATCACTCTCTCTCTCTCTCTCTCTCTCTTTCTCCCTGAATTTATGGGTTAGGGCTATGGTGTGTGTGTGTGTAATGGTAAAATGTACACATATGGGGGAATTGATGACTCATAGGGGATATAGGAGGGCAAGGATGGCTCAGTAGCCAAGTATTTTAAGGGTCAAATAGGTGGCGGTTGGGTTGCTGTGAACAATACCTACGTAATCTGTGTTTGATGGGTTTATGGGTAGATTAAACTAAGAACTTATTAGCTTTTTAAGAAAGATAGAATTTTTAAGCCGTTTGCCTAAGAAAACATTTCTGGGCAGGGTAAAAAATAAAAAACAGTAGAGCTTGAGAAGACAACGTAATTAGTCTAGGCTAGGCATGATACATAGGGTTTGATTGTGCTGAACAATCTAGAAAGAGTAATATTGCTGCAATAGTTCATTCAACTGAACACTCCTAAAGAAAGTATTACAGCTTAAAAATAGAGATCCTTCAATATATTGTTTTAGAAGGTTTGGGAATGGAATCCTAATCTTACATTGGGACTCCTTAATACCACTAAGCCCTTAAGCAAAAATTTCAGCATTAAAATAAGACTTTTTTATACACAAAAAAAAAAGACTCAGTTATATGCCCCAAATAAAAAAGTTAAAGTTAGACCCGGTAATACTTAATAAGAAAAAATACATCTCCTGATTGTGAGTAGGAAAATTACCAAAATACCCCTGGAACTGTAAATATGAAGTTAACTGAAAGTATCAGCTTTCTAGCAACCCCAACGATTGATATAGTAAGTTCTTTAGAATATTGTATTCAGCCCCCCTATATTTGTAAGCATTCCAAAATTCTAGGGCAATTTGATTCTTAAACTTAAGGCTTTCTTAATGCGTGTGCATCCTGCACCACTCTCTCTCCTCATTGTGATACAAGAATCTGGAACTTGCCACTGGTTAGAAGTGGTGTCTTGAATTAATATTTTAATAGTTGAAAGATTTGATGTTATTTCATATTCCCATCTAATAATTTCTGTCCGCCTATCATCACACTCATACTGATGGATTCACATTTTTTTTCTTCTCTGCTTTATTTACATTGTTTTCAGCCTACTGTTTCTGGAGAGATTCAATCACCAATGGGTGTTGCCTCAGTGGAGTTCATTGATCCAAGGGAGCCTGTGGCTGTAAGTAGCATATTGCTTTCAATTTGTTTGTTTAGAATTAAATATTTTCAGGAGTTGTTCTTATAGCCTGACAGTTACATACACCCTATCTACATATATTGATTGATATTTTTCTTATTTATACTAAACTGTGAAGAATTTCAGAGATATAATTTCTTTGACCAAAACCATGTTCATGTTTTTGGTATTCCTTTGATGCTATTAATATTTGCCAGTTGCCCAAACTTAAGTCCTTTTACGGTCTTGTTGCTGTGGTTGGGTAGTGTCTTTCTGCTAGCTATTGCCTGAATCTTTTACTAGCTTTTCAGGTAATTCCAATCTTGAGAGCTGGTCTTGCTCTTGCCGAACATGCATCATCAATCTTGCCTGCAACAAAAACATATCATCTAGGTAATGATAAACCTGTACTAGTAGTTAATGAAAACAAGAGGATGCAAATGCTTTTTTGTTGCTTATTTTGTAAGCCTAGAATGCAGAGGCACATCCAACAAACATGATTTATGCAGAAAAAGTCTGGTTTTACATATTTGTATATTTTGTTTCATAATTCATTTTAATAAGATGATCACTTGTTTAAATATTGTTAGTTGTGGAGATGCACTTCTTTAAAACTAGAGTGCATATCTCGTCAATTTCTTAAATCAAATAATAATTATATATTTTTGCTTCCCATTTGCAAAAGGAATAAGCAGAGATGAGGAAACACTTCAGCCAACTATATATTTGAACAAGTAAGAAATTTATATTTGAAAGAGAAATATGCTTTCCCCCCCCCCCTTTTTTTTTTTTTTTTTTTTTTCCTTTTCTCCTTTCACTTCTAAGGGTGGCTTACAGTGCCCAATTGCTTCTCTTGCTTTTGACTTATTTTACTGAATGATCGAGCACCTTTTGTTACATATTCCTATATATGATTTCCAGGTTACCCAAGAAGTTTGCAGAAGGATCTAAAGTATTTGTGGTTGATCCTATGCTGGCAACAGGCATGTATAGTCTACTCTTGTTTGAGCTTTTACTCTCATGCATATCATATCATCCATCAAGACTGAGCCTTTTGACCTCTGCCTTTATCGTAGAATGAATTTCTTTAGTATTCATGTTGATCAGTAAGTCACAGATATACAAGTGCATGCCTTGTGAGTGGACCTCTTATCTTGTCTTCCTCATTTCACATAATGCAAGTTCTTTATTACATGGGTATATGTATGCAAGCCTAAAATTCAAAGCAACATTTTATATGGAGTTCTGTCATAGTTGCAGATGTTTGGGATGTTAGGGTTTTTCATACTCAACTGAGCTACGTGTCAGCCTCTTCATGGTTATATGAGTTTGAGTGTGCCATCATGTACAAACTAAGGTTGTATATGGATTGGGTTGCTTGTTTGGCTTTAGAATTTTTTTTCCTCTAAAACAGAATTGGATATTAAACTTGCAGACACGTAGAAGTATAGAACTGTATTCATATCAGCTTGGTTTTGTTTGTTTTGATTTCAAATTTTTTCAACCTGAGACTGAATAAATTTTCCCTGAAATTTTCAATCAATTCAAACTTGTTACTAGGAAGGGCTGGAAGTGAGTTGGGTTAGTGGATTGGTTCAAATTTTGGACACCCTAGTGCAATCTAGTGAATCCACGAAAACTGTGCATCAATTTTGTGTTCCATATACTTGAAAATCTGTTTTGCCATGAAGTGGCCTCGTTGTTTGACCTTTATTATTATTTTGTTTTTCATATGAATTGCAGGGGGTACTATTGTGGCAGCCCTGAGTCTCTTAAAGGAACGTGGAGTTGGCAACAAGCAAATTAAAGTGGTAAGGAATAATCTTTGTATATTCAGAAACTAGATTTCTTTTAGTTACCAGAGTTCTTTTAATTTTAAGTCAGCATATTTCTATCCATGTGCTTAATTGGTTAAGTGTAGCATTGATGCTACATAATCGGAGTTTGTTCTTTATACATTACACCTAGGGCTGGAAACAAGTCAAATTGAACTAAGTTTGTTCTTTTAATGAGAAATGATTCAGTTCAAAACTCGAGTAGAGTTTGATATGAACCATTTTTTGTAACTCAAACGCTGATCGAATTAAGTTTGGGAACTGTTCGATTTGGTTCATCAGTTTGAATCACATGAACTAAATGTCAAAATGAAATAATATTAACTAGGTTAGCTTGTAAACCTGGTAAATTTTTGTCTTATTCTCAGCCTACGCACAAAACGGTGTTGTCCAAGCATATAAAATTTCAAAGAAAAAAACAAGAACGGGGCTCGCATGAGCAACGGCCCACGACTGAAAGAAGCCAACAGCTATGCAACGTAAAGTATCTAAGCGTCCTGGCTTTTGTGGCTATTGCATAGTTAAGTACATTGCTTGTTAGTCAAAGTGGGACTTTAGTAGTATACTAGTGTTGGTTTTATACTTGTTGTAAACTGAAGTGTTTTGTTTGCTGTACAATATAAGACTTTCAATTGCAACTATAACAGACTAAACTTTTAAAAAAATATAGTTATTATTAACATTATTATATTGTAAAAAAAAAATACAATTATTGAAATGTTAAAAAATACAAAAATTTAAACTAAAATTAGTGATTATTTAAAGAAAAAAAAAGTACCAATTCTACATCGCTTGTTGTGTGGGGTTTGCACATGTGACAATGACTATGATGCTTAACCATGTCAACAAAATAATTAAATAAATTATTACCCAAAAAAAATAAATGAAATACAAATCAGAATAAGGGAATTGTGAATTAAATTAAAACATCACTAATTTAATTTAAGACAAAGAAACATTAAAATATTGAAAAAAAAGTATTTAATTTTTTTAAAAAAAAGTCTATAGCACTTATTTTTGTGGTTCATGCAGTGACACTAACTACAATGACTTAATATGTGAACTTATCGTCAATTCTTCACCACGGGCCGATGTTGACACTTGGTCTTGTGAGCAAAAAATGGCTTTATGATGACCATGAACTCAACATTCTTTGCAATCCAAACCCTCAAAGCTTCTTGTTCGGGCTTATCTAAAAACTCTGTATAAGATGCATTTGGGTTTGTATTACACAATATTATTGTAGGTATGCCACCTTTGATTAGTCGTGGCTTCCTGTACTTCACATTGAATTTCTAGTCTCGTTGTGCTCTGATAAATTGCTTCCAATGTGTATTAATAAGAACTGATGGGCTGATGTCATCTATGACATTGTAGAGCGCATCATCATCATGGTCTCGCAGACAAATGTGGCCCGAGTAGTAATTGTGTGGACTAAGACTTCTGGCCCAACAAGCCTTCCCAGTATGGGTTGGACCTTATCAAGCTCATGGGCCTATGAGGACGTTGGGCATATGGTTGTATGTTAAGATTGGCTTAATTAATCAATGCATCTAACATGTGCTAGAATGCTTGGAATGTGGGAATGAATGGTGTTACTTTTGGTTTGAAGATGAATGACTAGTTGTGGTTGATCTTCTCATAGTTTATCAC
This sequence comes from Ormosia semicastrata, assembly GCA_029884595.1. Taxonomy (NCBI): domain Eukaryota; kingdom Viridiplantae; phylum Streptophyta; class Magnoliopsida; order Fabales; family Fabaceae; genus Ormosia; species Ormosia semicastrata. Next base: position 7,929,105 of record JAQQTO010000047.1, read on the forward strand.
AAATGATTGGGGATCCCCTTTACTAATTATGGACAAGGCTCTGTTCTTGTTGTCTGCCATCAAAACCTCGTTGTAAGGTTTGTTCTATGATGCTTTCGACCTCGGACGAAACTCTCCGTGGTTAACAAAATCACCATATTTAGAAATATACTCCCTTACAGTTGTAGGGATCCTTGCACCTTGGACATTAGGATGGTATTATGCAGAAGACGTGGGTAAAGATAGATCAAAAAACCTTTCATTGAGTTTCAAAACGATAAGGAAATTGCAGTAGGTAATGGAGGTATGGTTGGTCATCCTCGTGTAGTTCTTAAGCAACACGTGTTCTACTCGACCTCCATCGTATATACGTGTTGCTTAAGAACTACACGAGGATGGCCAACCACACCTCCATTACCTACTGCAGTTTCCTTATTGTTTTGAAACTCAACGAAAGGATTTTATGATTTGTCTTCATGTCTAAGGTGCAAGGATCCCTGTGGCTGTAAAGGAGTATATTTCTAAATACGGTGATTTTGTTGACCACGTGAGTTTCGTCCAGGGTTAAAGGCGTCACAGAATTAATTTGATGGCAAACGACAAGAACAAAGCCTTGTTCATAATTAGAAAAGGGGATTCCAAATCATTTGTGATTATAGAATTAGAGAGAATTGTGTTTAAATTCACACACAAGTATATTGATATTTATATACACAAGCGGTACATAGAATAAGTAAATATATTGAATAAGTAAATACTAATTCCTATGAAGTGATGATTACAATATCTAGTAATCATCATTTATGAGTCAACTATGAAACATGTGAAGCATATGAAACAATTGTTTAATTCTATCACTGCCCTTCGAGCTGGAGCATAAATGTCATATGCGCAAAGCTTGTTACAAATAAAATCAACCTGAGTCCCTCTAAGGGACTTAGTAAGTATATCGGCTAACTGTTCGTTGGAGTTGACAAAGCTAGAAGTAATCTCACATGAAATAACCTTTTCTTTGACAAACTGACAGTCAATCTCTATATGTTTGGTCTTTTCATGAAAAATTGGGTTAGAAGTAATATGTAATGCAGCTTGGTTGTCACAAATCGGTTTCATTTCCTTGATGTCTTCCAATTTCAACTGCTGAAGCAATTGCTTTAGCCACGTAAGTTTGCATGTTGTTGCTGCCATAACATGATACTTGACCTCTGCACTAAATCTAGCAACTATGTTTTGTTTTTTATTCCGTCATGAGATTAAGTTACCTTTAACAAAGACACAATACCTTGAGGTTGATCTTCTATCTGATGGTGAACCTGCCCAATCAACATTAAAATAGCCAATAATTTGAGCATTGTCTTTGTTTCCATAAAGTAACACTTTTCTTGGTGCACTCTTGATGTATTTAAGAATGTGAACCATGACATCCCAATGACTATCACAAGGAGCATTTAGAAACTAGCTTACCACACTTACAACAAAAGTAATGTTTGGTCTAGTTACTGTAAAGTAGTTAAGTTTACTAACTAGACGTCTGTATCTACTAGGGTCTGTTAGTGGCTCCCCTTGACCTAGTAGCAGTTTGACGTTGGGATCCATCGAGTATCATTAGGGTGACAATTCAACATTCCTGTTTCTTCAAGTATGTCTAAAGCATACTGTCTTTGCGTGATGGCAACTCCTGTTGAGCAACTTCAATTCCCAAAAAATATTTTAGAGGGCCAAAGTCTTTCGTTTGAAAATAGTTTGACAGATGTTGCTTTAGATGTTGGATACTAGCCTCATCATTCCCTATGAGGACAATATCATCTACATAAACAACAAGGTAGATACAAAGGTCAAGTGAAGAGTGTCAGAAGAACACAGAGTGATCAACCACACATTGAGTCATGCTGAATTGTTGGATGACAGAGTTGAATCTCCCAAGCCAGATGTGAGGAGATTGTTTAAGCCCATAGAGAGATCGGCACAGTCGGCAAACTAAGTCTGGTGCTTCGTGAGCAGTAAATCCTAGTGGCTGTTGCATATAGACCTTTTCTTGTAATTCACCATGCAAGAAGACATTCTTGATGTTTAGCTAATGAATGGGTCAGGAGTGAATAGTAGTCATGGCAAGAAAGAAGCGAACCGAAGTATTAGCGACAGGAGAAAAAGTATCCCCATAATCAAGGCCAAAGATCTATGTGTATCATTTGGCCACTAAGCAGACTTTCAAACGATCAACTTTCCCATTAGGACTTATCTTAATAGTATACACCCATTAACAACCAACATTCGTTTTACCAAAAGGTAAGGGGACAAGTTCCTAAGTACCACTAGAGTGTAAAGTAGTCATTTTGTCAACCATAGCCTATCACTATCCTAGATGAGATAGAGCTTCACCTATAGTTTTGAGAATAGAAACATAGGCCAAAGAGGACATAAAGACATAATAGGAAGGTGATAAACGATGATAACTCAAATGACAAGCATAAATAGGGTTAGGATTACGAGTGAACTTGATACCTTTTGTGTAATGCTATGGGCAGTTTTGGCGAAGGAGGCGGAGCCGGAGAGTCTAATGGAGTAGAAGATGAGTTACAAGGAAGACTGAGGATTAGATCTGAGGCAACATGAATGTCTGTCTGATCAACTGGGTCGATGGATGCATCAATAGGGTGTGGACGTGGTCTTCGCTGATATGTGATACAGGGAGAAGTTAGGACAAGTGTAGAACTAACCTAAACAAGAGAAGGACCAATTGGGAGCATAATGTTAAGGTCGTGATGCCTATCAGAGGTGGATGGAAAGAAGGGACGAGTCTAAAAAAAGCTGACATTAGCGAAGACAACTTGTCGTTTGAGATCTAGGGAGTAGCATTGGTAACCTTTTTGCAACTGGGAGTAGCCTAAGAAAAGGCACTTAAGGGATTTGACAACCAATTTATCTTTTCCTAGAGTTAGGTCATGTACAAAACAAGTACAACAAAAAACACGAAGAAGAAGAGAATAGAGATATTGGTTGGGAAACAAAAGAGAATGGGGCACTTGATTTTGGAGGACATAAGAAGGCATGCAATTAATGAGATAGCATGCAATCATGATTGCGCCGCTTCAAAAACGAAGTGGTGTATTAAAGTGAAGGAGCAAGGTATGAGCAGTTTTGATTAGGTGTCGATTTTTCCTTTTGGCTTTGCCATTCTGTTGTGGGGTATGAGCACATGACGATTGATGTAAAATGTCATGTGAAGTCAAAAAAGATTAAAAAAGGGCAATAAAATATTCATGGACATTGTCACTTTGTAGAACTCTAATAGAGGTACCAAATTGAGTTTGAATTTCTGAATAAAAACCTTTAGATATGGAGAGAGAGAGAGAGAGAGAAAAGTTCAAAGCGATTTTTCATTAAAAATAACCAAGTACAACAAAAAAAATCATCAATAGAAATAACAAAATATTGATAACCCAATGTAGAAGTAACACGACTAGTACCCTAAATATATAAATGGATTAAAGCAAAAGGAGCATTAGCTCGTTTATTGACTCTTTCAGGAAATGAACCATGGACATGTTTTCCCAATTGACAAGAGTCACATTCTAGTGTTGACACTTTAGAAAAACAAGGTATCATAACATGTAATTTCTGTAGGCTAGGATGTTCTAAGCGATGGTGAACGATTTTAGGTGACTCAGTGGCAAAACAAGCAATAGGAGATGTTGGAACAATGAGGTGATACAAGCCTCGAGACTTATGTCCTACTCCAATCATCTGTTCGGCACCTCAATCCTATACAAGAATAGTATCATAAGCAAAGATAACAGAATAAGGTAAGATATGAGTGAGTTTGCTTATAAATATCAAATTAAAGGGTACAATTAGGTACAAATAGTACATAATCTAAAGATAGAGTGGGAAAGGGATTAGCTTGACCAATGTCTTGTATTTTGGTTTGAGAACCATTGGCTAAAGTAACACTAGATAGTGTATCTATATAGGTAAGGTGGGAAAAAAGTGATTTGTTACCAGACATATATGATCAAAAGCGCCAGAATCAAGGATCCAAGGTCTCAAAGATGAAGACTGTGAAAGAAAGGTTGCAAGATTACCAGTCTAAGTGACAAGTATAGTGGACTATATGATTGCCTTGAGTCGGATGTACTCATTATACTCTACAGTAGAGAAGGAAATCTCGTCAAATGAGTCAGATGGGGCAACCTCAGCCCAAGATTTATAATTGGCTGCCCCCACCAATTTGTCACATAGGATCAACGGGACAGTGATGAAGCTGACGACAGAAGGTGAGTTAGAGCTAGACATGTTGGTATGGGTGAAAAACAGGACTTAGCAAGGTCTCAAGTTGCTGGGCAAAAGGTGTGCAGGTGTTTCGGTCTAGAAACAATAAGAAGGAGTAATGGGCAGCGGGTGGAGAGGGTTAGGACTCAAGTTTCTGGATCTCGGAAGCAAAAGCCAAGGTAAAAAAAGAATTGGAGGGTGGCTGGAACGGCGACAAAGTCTGGTGGTCATAAAGTGGGCCACGTACTCACGCGTCGGCGCGTGAAGAGATGTGCAGAGATTTGAACACGCGTGTGGGGGCGCATGTGGCAACGGGAGGTGGTGGGTCGGCGACGGAAGAGTTGGTTGGTGAGTTCTGCCTTCGATTTGGGGTCGCAGGCAGTGATGGCATTGCTAGAAAAGTTGTAGCTGATGGAGGCACGAATATTTGGAAGGAAAAAAAATACCAGAAACAACTGGTGTAATGCATAGGGGTTTGAGGATCTTATCCTACTATTGATACCATACAAAATTACAGAGAATTAGAAGAATTGTGTGTAAATTCACACATAAGTATATTGATATTTATATACAGAAGTGGTACATAGAATAAGTAAATACATTGAGTAAGTAAACACTAATTCCTATGAAGTGATGATTACAATATCTAGTAATCATCACTTATGAGTTAGCTATGAAACATGTGAAACATGGCTTAATTCTAACAGTAATAAACTATGAGAATATCAACCACAACCTGTCATTCATCTTCGAACCAACAACGGCATCATTCATTCAGACATTCCAGATGCATTGAGCAATTGGGCTAATCTTAACATACAACCAGATGCCCAACGTCCTCACAGGTCCATGAGCTTGATCCTAGAAAGTTCAACTTGTATTGGGAAGACATGTCGGGCTAGAAGTCTTGGTCCACACAATTACTACTCAAGTCACATTTGTTCGTGAGACCATGATGATAATGTGCTCTACAATGTCACGGTTCTTATTAATACACATATGAAGCAATTTATCAGAGTGCAACAAGACTGGAAATTCAATGTGAAGTACGGGAAGCCATGACTAATCAAAGGTGGCATACTCACAATAATATTGTTTAATTCAGGCCCAAATGCATCTGATACGGAGTTTTTAGATAAGCCTGAATATGAAGCTCTGAGGGTTTGGACTGCAAAGAATGTTGAATTCGTAGTCATCACAGAGCCATTGTTTGCTCTACAAGTCCAAGTGTCAACATCGATCCATGGTGAAAAATCGACAATGAGTTTGCATACTTAGTCATTGCAGTTAGTGTAGCTACGTGGACCTCAAAAATAAGTGCTATGGACTTGTTTTTTAAAAAAAAATTAGATTTTTTTCCAATTTATTAATGTTTCTGTCTTAAGTTAGTGATTAGTGACATTTTAATTTAATTCTCAAGTCTCATATTCTGATTTGTATTTTATTTATTTTTTGGGTAATAATTTATTTAATTATTTCATTGGCATGCTTAAGCATCGTAGTCATTGATGCATGCATAGGCCCCACACAATAATTAATGTAGAATTGGTACCTTTATAAAAAAAATAATCACTAATGTCCTTAAATTTTTTTCATATTTTTTTAAAATATTTCAGTAATTGTCATTTTTTTACAATATAATAATGTTAATAATCACTATTTTTTTAAAAATCATTTTTTTAATATTTAAGTAATTGTAATTTTTTTCAATATAATAATATTTATTTGTGTTATTTTATGTTATTGAATTTTATATATATTTTTCAATTAGTGCAATATCCATTCTATTTTATATACCATCATTTTTTTTTAAAATATAATAGGTTTATTATTTGTTTAGGTAGCCATTTTATTTTATATACTATAGTTCAACTCATTTGGATCATGAACTAAGTTCATCGAGTTAATTAACAAGTCAAGTCTCAAACTACTCTCGAGTTAGTTTGATTCATTGTCAACCCCATACCATCTACAATATGCAAGATACAATGTTTTATAAAAAATTTAATCTTTTGTGAGTGAAACAACTAATAGTATCCTCTCATGCTACTAACATGAGAAGGTTGTGTTTTGAGAAAGAGACAAATAAAATTAATAGACCTTACATAAATAATGTTGGGTTAAATTATAATTAATTGTGTCCTTTTTTCTAATATCATGACCCTCTCATATTAGTGAACAATTATGATATTTTTATCACAAATAGTATATATATCTTTTTTTACACTTTATTTAATATTATTTATTATACTTATTTTTTTATCATTTTCTCTCTCTTAATTACACATTTTTAAAAAGAATGTGTATAATACTTATACTTTTAAAAGAAGTATAGGATCATCTTTTTCCATTAGTGAGTGATGAGAAGATCTTGATCCATCATTTGGGTCTTCTCAATGCTCATACATGTGCAATATAGGATATAGCTAATTGAGTTATATTCTTTCATCAATTGCCTAATTAATTGATTTCTGATATTGCAGATATCAGCCGTCGCCGCCCCTCCAGCCCTTCAAAAGCTGAGCGAGCAGTTCCCCGGGTTGTCACTTTAACTTTAAATTTCTTTACTTTCTTTCAACCAATATCTTGAGTTTCTAATTATAACATTTGCAGGCTTCATGTGTATACTGGAATAATTGATCCCACAGTTAATGACAAAGGGTCGGTGCCTCACAATATTGTAGTTATATTTATTTATTGGAAGTTAGCTAATCTATAGAATTGCAACATTATTAATGTATTTTATTTCTCTTGTCTAGGTTTATAATTCCTGGCCTTGGAGATGCAGGGGACCGAAGCTATGGTACATGAGCCTTAACCGAAATCATTATTTCTCGAATGGCTGCTGAACTTCCTTTGTCGTTTGATCAGTGGCCCTCTTTAGAGCTTTTTATTTTTGCTTTTTTTGTTAAAAATTACATAGGTGTTGAAACTCCTAATGTGAAAACTGTCAAATGTCTAAATTTTGTATACTAGTAACTTGTGTCTTGCACGGATATTCTAAGGAATATTAATTATATTGTATTTTTTATATTAATATTTTATTTTTTATTTGCAAATATTTTAAATGTATAAGTATTTAAAATTAGAGCTGACAAAATAGATCAACTGTCTGACCAGCTCCGACCGCCTTAACCTGTTAAAATGCGGGGTGGGGTGAGTTGACTTCGTTTTAAGAAATGAGTTGGAAAAGTCAACTCACCCCGCTTTAAGGTGGGTTGTGGGATGATTTCGCATAAAAGATAAAATGAGAAAAAATAAATGAATTGGCGGGTCAATTGGCTTAATCCGCTAAAAAAAAAAAAAATTATATAAAAAGTTAATAAATATAATAAAAAAATAATGATAAAAAATTATAAATCACATATTTAAAATATAATTTTTAAAATAGTCTAATTAAATATTCAAACATAAATTATATAATATTAAAAAAAATTTTTTATTTATAATATTACTTATTATTTAAAAAAAAAAAATCAACCCGTCGCGTCAATCCGTTCTCGTCCCGCTTAATCCATAAGTTAAGCGGAGCGGGTTATGCGGGTTAAAAAAAATATGGGTTCAATTCTTGAACTCAACTCGTAAAAAAAATAGCAAGTAAGCAGATTAACTTAACGGGTTGAACTCGTTTTGCTAGTTCTATTTAAAATGAACTTTTTTTTTATCTATTATGTTTTTCTTTATCAAATTTCCTTTGTTTTATAATCCAGCATTTTTTAAAACAAAAAATAAAAATAAAATTCTAAGATATGCATAAGAATGTAGGGTGAAAGAGAGAAAATAATATTTAATGAAAAGACGCATGTCATTCGAATGAAAAGAGTAACATAACAAATTAATAAACAAGAAAGTGCAATCAAATTTGAGAAATTATCATGTGCTTTTGGCCTACGATTATACTCATTCTGTTTAGATTGTGACATTTAATTGAGATAAAGATACTCTTATATTTTTTTTAGGAGTATATTATTATTTATATTATTTTTAAAGAATGTGGTTGAGTAAAAAATAATAAAAAATATGTATAATAAATAATATTAGATGAAATGTGAAAAATAATATATACATTATTTAATATAAAAATATAATAATTATTAATTATGAGACTATCACAATAACTAGTACACATAATATTTTAAATCTTTAACTAAAATTAAATAATAACAAACTATGGTTAATTACTTTTTTTTTCTTTTTATTATTATAAAAAAGAACTCTCTTCTTTCTCCTTTCCCGTCACCACCAAACTTCCTAGTTCCAGGCCACCATGTTCCGACCAAATTGCCAGCCAGCTACTATAAAATCGCTGGCGAAACATCATTTTGGCAGGATAATCTCCCCCAAAGCTGCCAACCCTGTCCCCATTTAAGGTCACTCCTCGTCCTCCTCTTTTTCGGGAGCATTTCTCTGCAAAATTGTTCGTCTGGCGAACCATAGTCGTTTCAATGCTAAAATTTCCGAACTAGGCAATTGAAAGCATCTCACGATCACCACTAAAATAACCAAACATTGTCGCACAACCTTATTTGAAAAATCAAATCAAAATGCAGCAGAATCTCAGGTTACAAACAACCAAAACCAGATGCAATTCAAAAGCATTACTATGAAATGAAACATGTGCAGTGAGTTACGGATAAGCAATAAAAATAAATAACCTTGAGGATTGCGTGCTCGCTGCCGTCTTTAACAGAGGATAATGACGTATTTTGGGCTTTTGCCCCTTGTTAAAACAAAAGGTGGTTCACTAACTTTATCCCAGCAAAGAATACCCTTTGTTTAGTGGAGACGAACCCGTTTGTATTTGCAGGCGTTGAGTATTTTGATGGAGTAATGAAATAGTAAGGGACATGCATACAGGGTTCTTTAAATTTTACTAATGTAAATAATTTAAGTTTATTTTTTGTTTTTAATCACAAAAATTAACCATGCTTAACTTTGAGTGGTGGGTCCTATGACTAGATGTCATAATATGAGTTGAATGAGTATAATCTTAGGTGGTTCTTCAAGGGTACCTAATAATTTCTCAAATTTGGGAAAAAGTTTTTATAAAATAAATTTATGTACAAAGTGAGTAAGTAATGATATATTTAATTTTAATTTAATTTAACATATATTAAAATATTAATTTATTAATAATTTAATAATTTAAGGTTTAAGATTTAGGGTTTTTTATCAAAATGTCCTTAGTGACAAATTTATTTATCAAATTATCATCTTTTTGAAATTATTTATCAAAATATCATAATTTCTGTCACGTTAAAATTTTTTATTCTTTTTTATTCCACGTAAGATGCGCTAACGGACCTTGCGCATCCAACGTGGATGCGCCGACACGCCTAACGCATATAGCTTGGATGCGCCAAATAGAGTGGCGTATGCATGCTGAATGCGCTGAGCGTGTTGGTGCATGCACAGTGGAAGCGCAAGGCATGTTGGCGCATGCACACTGGAAGTGTCATGCGTGTTGGCGCATCCAACACGCATCCTTATAACTCCACCTCTCCTCTCCCTCTCACAACCATTTCTCCCATTTATCAAATTTTCACATTCTCTCTGAGTGTGTTTAGAATGTAAAAAAATAAGAAATGATTTGATTTGTAAATCAAATTTAATTAAATCTTGTGTTTGGAATATTAAAAAATAGGAAATGATTTGATTTTTAAAATCCCATGGATTTCAATCTTTTTGTTTTAGAAATTCTATCAAATTTGATAGGATTTGGTAGGATTTGATTTGATTTGAAATGAATAGACTATTTTACCCTTAGTAACCACCTCTAAACATCTCTTATAAGGGTTAAAATGTAAAATAATAAAGCCAAATCAAATCAATTCTCATTTTAATGAATTCCAAACACAAAATTTGATTTCTAAATCAATTCAATTCCTATTTTTTTTTAAAGTTCCAAACATAAAATTTGATTTCTAAATCAAATCAATTCAAATCAAATCAAATCAAATCAAATCAAATCATTTTCCATTTTAATTCATTCCAAACACAACCTCTAGAATTTTTCGCTCTCTAAACTCTCTCCCAAACTCTCCTTTGGTTATAACTTGTGAGAAAGACATTTTCGGATCATATATGTAAGTATTTTTATCATTATATTATTGTTATGTTGATTGCCAAATATTTTTATTGTTAGAAATATTGTTATTTTTTTTTGGGTTTTTATATTTATTGTGTATTGTATATTTGTTTTATTGGTAGAATTATTGATTATTATTATGTGTTGTATATTTTTTTATTGTTAGCTAGTAGGTATTTGAAATTTGTTTGTATAAAAAATAAAAATTTGATTATTATTAGGGTTTTTGTAATTTTTTTGGTTTCAATTGATTAAAATTGTTGGTTTATTGAAATTGAAATTAGTTGTGTATAAAACAAATTTGTTTCAGTTGTCACATGTGTTAATTGATTTCATACGTGTTGTGTTATTATTATTCAGAATTTTAAGATGGCCAAACACCTTGCTGTTCTCATTTACTACAATGGGAGAATGTATGAAGGTCCTCGTCCTAAGTCTATCATGATTCAACGTAATACGACTTTTTAGCTTCTAAAAAGGAGAATTCATTTAAAATTAAGGCTCCAAGAAAATCAAGTTGTGTCTAGTGTTATGTATAGATTACCCCAATGGAGCAATGTACTAAAATAGATAGGTCTTTCATTAGAAGATGATGAAGACATTGCTTGCATGATTGATTGCTTCGATCAACATCCTAACTTAACTTCCATGGAGTTGTATGTCAAGACAGAAATGAGTGAGCACAATGAGCATGTTGAAACTACTTCTGAAATAGGTTACAAGTTTGTCCTTCCAATATTGTTGAATCATCATACCCTATCAACACTCAATTCTCTATGACACATGCTCCTGTCCTAGTACAATCTCAAGAAGTTGGTACATCTGCAATGCCTGAAGGGAGTTCATTTAGGTTGGACTTTGAAACCGATAATCCGCTTATGACAGATGCATTATCTGACACAAGCGATGATAAAGGAGAGATGCCTGAGGGTAAAGATACAGACACTGACTTAAAAGAAGATCAATATGGCCCTGAAGTAAATATACAACAACTAGTCCTTCCATTAGTTATTGCTCCTGAATCTACGTTTGTGCCTCTATGCCCTCAGTTTTCTGAAATCAATTGGGTTGCGCTGAGTACACCTGATAATCTGCCTGAATTAGATTTTCATGGTATTTGGAGTCTAGATGAAGAATTCTATGTTGGATTACAATTTTCCTCTAAAGATGCTGTCAAGTTAGCCCTAAAACATTGTTCGATTATTAGACATCAAAATTACAAGGTTGAGGATTCTGATACGCAGTGGCTTACTGTTAAGTGTCCAATATATGTTGATGTTGTAATTAGAGGGTCAGGACCATTCAAAGCAAGAAATCAAATATATGGAAAATTAGAAAATATGATGGACCTCACACCTGTGTCAACCCAGCTCTATCACAAAATAATCAGAAGTTAGACTCTATTATGATATGTTCTTGCATTCTGGAGATGGTTTAACAAAAACCTAATTTACCTGTATGCTTGATATTGAAAGGGTTCGATGTCAATTTGGATATGACGTGTTTTATCGGAAAGCTTGGAAGGCAAAACAAATTGTCATTATGAAGGTATTTGGAGATTAAGATAAATCTTATGCGGTATTGCTTAAATGGTTACTTGCCATGCAAAGAGACATGCCAAGCATAGTGGTGGAGTTGCAAACCATTGATTATGTCGAGTGCAATAGAGTTGACTGTTCAAAACTTGTATTTTCTCGCTTATTTTGAACATTCAAACCATGTGTTGTTGGATTCCAATACTGCAAGCCCATTATTCAGATTGACGGAACTCATTTGTATGGTAAATATCGTCATAAACTATTGACTGCAACAACACAAGATGGCGATAGATGTTCGCTCTTTTGCTTACCGCAAATGCACGGGTCGCACTTGTATTATAGCTAAGAGTCGGATGTCATTCTCACGAGGAATACGTACTTCTTATAATAGCCAAATATTAACCAATAGCCTAATTAATGCTATCCAAGAACATCAAATTTGTAAAAATAGTAATTAAAGAAATATAAAGACTGAAAAGTAATAAATCTAAGATAAATAGATAAATAAAGAATCCTTTTTTCATCTCCTATTTCAATTCATAACATGCAATCCTTACAAGCAACATCAATGATTTGTTAAGTTAGTTTGAGAATCTGATTTAGTTAAAAGCCTATGTCTAGGTCAATTAATCATAGTTTCATTTACCTAATTCACTATGTTTTCATGAGAACCAGTGCAAACTCCACTCTTGAATGATCTATTCTCAATCACACACTATGCATGACCAATAGGTATATTTCTATCCTATTAACGAATCATCTCACCCAAACCAATTGAATGAAATAGAATATGCATCAATCATACATATAATCTAAAATCCAAATTCCTATGTCTAGGTTCATTAGATTTCATCAAGTCAATCAAAAGTTAATTAAACAATCAAAAGCATTAAGATCCATATGATTGAAAATAACTAAACATCAATATATACTCATAAGATTACAAAATCATCAATATTCATAAGAAACTACAAAGAAAACCTTATACATAGCCTAGCTAGCCATGAAACACAAAAATATAGACATATAAATCATGTTCATGAATCAATAAAGAAAGAAAGAAGAGAGGAAAGGGAGGAAGCTCATTAAATTTCATCTTCTAAGCTTGATTCACCCTCCATGTGAAGGATGACTTCCAACCTTAGCCTCTTTTGCCTTCTATAGGACTAAAAACCCTAAACCAGCAGCTGCTCTCCAAAAATGATGAAAAACTCTCATAGAAAATGGATACAAACGTATTTATAGGTTGAATAAAATAGGGTAACGCTGCGGCGTCCAACACATCATGCCGCGGCGCGCGTGTGATTAGGTCACAGGCGCTTGAGCTGTCCACTCTCAACACCGCGACTCTTTAGCCTCGTGTTTTATTACTGAAGCAAGGGAGTCCCAACGCCACGACATTATCATGCCCACGTCGCGGCGTTGAGTGCAAATCTTCAAATTTGGCTTCCTCTTAGGCTTTCTGGTCCAAAACTACTCCAAGTTCTTCATTTTCAAGCTTTATTTGAAACTTGCCTATAACAGAGAAAGCACCACTTTAATAACTCATGCAAATGTACTCAATTTATCAAAGTTTTGAAAGTATTTGCTCAAGATCACAATGGAAGCCATCAAAATGAAATCAGATAAATATGATGCTAAAATCTTCTATTTATGCATACAAACAAGGACTAAGCAACTATATAACACAGATATAGGGCATAAATAACTACACTTTGTGGAGTTATCACACCCCCAAACCTATATTTTTGCTAGTCCTCGAGCAAAACAAAGTACATTCACAAAGATCAACTTAACAACCTACTTTCAGCCATTTTTAACATTTCACTTTCACCTAACTCAAGCTAGTGTATGATGATTGCATAAACCCCAAAGAATACATTTACCTCATAATCAGTTTCAAACATACACAATCCTCATCATACTAACATTCATAGCTTCCTTTCATACAAGATATTCTTCCCAAAATGATGCAAGGAAAACCTCTTCCATTTAATTCATATTCACTCAAATGAGGTTATGAACAGACACATGAATATAAATCACAGAATCCACAAGATTGTAATACAACTCTTTCTCCACTAATGTAAATCACGTAAGATTGGGGATCAAAAAGGTCTTTATTAGCTTATAACATCAGGTCAAGGGTATTGGGTAACAGAATAAAAGGATAGGATTAAACACAAACATTGAGAAACATAAATATGATATTCCAATTCATGAGCCAATAATGACATTAGCAGGGTATTATACAGTGAATATAGAAAACTTGTCAGAACCATTTTCGATGCTATTCGAACTTTACTTTACTTATGCTTTGCTTTTGCTTCTTTTTTCTTTTGATTTTCATTCATATTTCATTTTTTTTACAGAGCAATAATTTTTCTTTAACTGCATCTGGTTCCTTCAGGCTTATTTTGTATTAAATATTCATACCCTTAATCATAGGATTCACTTCAAGAAATAACATATATCATGTACTCAACAAACAAAAAAGGTAGGAAGAAAATGTAATGTTTTCACATGTATTAGAACGGTTAACAGGTTAACGAACACAATGGTGGTGAAAAACAAATAAGGCCAAATAGTATAAAACATCAAAAAGGGACCTATGGATATAATCATATCATGTAAGCTTGAAAAGGCTCAATCGGTCCAAACAATGTCCTAATTATTTCCTCAATCATGCATAACCTAGGATTTCACCTCAAGATAATTGACAAACAATTTCTAAGATAATTGAATTTTTCACATGCATCGTCCATAAACTTTCTCTAAGCAAACATTCTTATTCTTTCCAAAGTTCAAAAAGTATGCAATTAGGAAACTCACCATGCATAAAAAGAAACTAGAATGTTTCAGCATGCGCCAAAGATTACATATAAATTCACAGAAAAATGAAGGTCATTTGCATCCATATCTATCATTAGACAATCATTCACACTAGTTTTTAAACATTACAACACACAATGTGAAAGAGAATGACAATTGTATCTTGAATGGATTTTTCATCAAATTTTTAAAGATAACTGCTCCTATGATTACTATTTAAGCAAAAATACTAAAACACATACATACTCTTCAAAAAGTATAAAACTAATATACTCATAATACCAAAACATATGCACATAAACATAATAGTCTGAAAATATAATACTACTGCATATCAGAAATAAAACATAAAGTTAAAGACACCCCCCCAAACCTGAGGGAAACAGTCACTATACAAAAGATACATACATATATATATCAAAAAAGAAATACGATGAAAAAAATGAAAAGCCTTATTGCAATAGCTAGATAAGAAGATCATCACTGTCGGGGCCCTCAACATCAGCATCATAATCATCTCCATCATCCCTGCTATCAACATCCTCCTCTACAGCATGTGCACTAGAAGGGCCATCCTGGGAGGGTCCAGCAACAACAATGGGCGGGAAATGTGGGAATGGAAAGTCCTCCATCTGTAGTCCAAGATGCTCTGCCATCCAACACTGAGTCTGCATCGTGTAAACTAACATGGCCTCCATCCTGGCACGCCAATCTGTGTCATCGATAGGTGCGGCCTATGGCTTAGGAATTACGACTCTAGGCTCTCTACGAGCCTGCCTCTGATGAGTGAGTGTAGTGGATGTTGGTCCTCTCAACCTCACAATGAAATACTCATTGAGAGGTTATTTTACATCTGTCTTCTCTTCATGAGGACCAGTCTGAATAGCCTGCCTCTTGCACAATGCATGTATGAATGAAGGAAAAAAATAAGCTCTTAGCCTCCCTCGCGACTCTGATAATCTGGGCGTGTATAATCTGAGCAACGTCTATGGATCCGTGCTCTAAAATAACATATATGAGAATCGCCCGATCCCTGGTCACTTCCGATAAGTTGTTTAACAGGAGGATCCTGGTGGATATAAAATGGTACCAGGCCTTCGCCTCAGGTGTCAAACAACTTCTAGGAAAGTAACGAGGCCTGCTCATCTGGATGCTCATCATCCACTGCACCGGCTGAGACTCGGCAGTGCAAATCCGAGCAGTCACCAAGCTAAGATCAATCCCCTCTTCAGGCTCCTAGTGACAGAAATTTGTATACTCACATAGAAAAGGTGGAGGCTGCAGTTTCATCACCGCTTGAAGATCCTCCACAGAATAGGGAACCTGGCGTTCCCTTACCATGACGGTAGTAGTGCCTGGTGCGGCAAAGGCTAAGTTCGCAGAGAACTCGCGAACTAATGGTAGCACTGCCACCTCAGGGTGTTTTACAAAATGGCCCCATCCCAGCAGACGGATGGTCCTCTCTATATCCTCATGGATGTTGTCCGAAAAGGAAAATCTGTGCTCCATGATTACTGTTTTACTAATCTCCTCTAATCAAATTGTGGAGGAGGAGATGGCGCCCAATTGCGCTAGCTAGAAGATCCCCTTTGGCATTTGTGTGCCATTATACCTGAAAAAGAATTGTAAACTATTAATATTGAATAAACAAAAGTGAAAAGCATTTGCAAAACAGAGCAATTCTGGAAATTTTGGGCCTAAATGCCGCGACATTCAACCCAACATCGCGGCATTCAAGCTGTTCATATTAACGTCGTGACATTCAGCTCAACGCCGCAGCGCGTAACCCTAATTTTTCTAGGAACGCAGGAAACAACATGTTTAATCTAATGCAGCATGCAATTCAGGCACTATATAACTCTAAAACTAACAAAATCTTAACAATAACTAAGTTTAAAACAACTATTTGACACAAAACCTACAAGAATACGAATAGAAACAAAGCAACAGTAAAAAACTACAAAAATAAAGAAATAAAGATTCACAAAAATAAAGAAAAAGCCAAGAAACATACATTACTACTTGTAGGACTTGGAGGACGAGAGGGAGAAAGAAGAAAGGAGCATAAAATTTCAGAGAAAAGAAGAGAAAAAGAAACAGAAAGCAAGGAGGGAAATGGGAGAATGAGAAAGTGCGCGAAACGTTGCAGCACTTAACCAAATCTAATCCATAACGCCACAGCATGAACTTGATAACGCTGCGGTGAGCACTAATTCCCACCAATTTTAATTTTTTAAATTAATTACTAATTACTATTTAATAATTTTTACATTTTACTTTTTTTTTAAAACAGATGCACACAACGCCGCGACCTTAGGGTCTGTAGCGTGCGGCGCTGTACTCACTGGATTTTGGCCCAAAATAAGGTAATGCCACGACATTTTGTATCTGACGCCGCGGCGTGAGGAGCCTGACTGCAGAATTCTGCAGCAAACTCACTTCAGTTGTGAGTTTTACTCAAATGTGGCCTCCAGCACCTACAAAACTTACCTACAAGGATAATTTACATAATGTAATGCAAAAATATACAAAAACATAAAAATTAAGATATTTACATATTTAAGATATAAAATGAAAATTTTGGGTTCCCTCCCAAAAAGGGCCTAATTTACAATCCCAGCAGGACTTGTCTGCTGTTCCAAATGCATTTCTATGAGGGAGGAGGATCTTCCTCCTGATTTACAAAATTGGCTTGATGCATTTGGAATGACATGACATTCATCTCCACGTTTGGAGCTTGCTCAATAGGTGCATCAAATAAATTTACCACCCTAACAGCTTTAAGCTGGTCCATTTCACCATCAGAAATGACTTGACCTTCTTCATGAACACAGGCTTCACTTACACCACCTTCCTTAGATGTTATCCCATTAACTATGCTCACCATTGCACAATCTTCTTGATCTTGAGGGCCTTTTAGTACATTAAAAATGTTGAAATTAACATCTTGATCCTGAACCCTCATGGTGAGTTCACCTTTCTCCACATTAATCAGAGCTCTTCCTGTTGCTAGGAATGGTCAGCCAAAAATCAACGGGACTTTGCTATCCTCCTTCATGTCAAGTATGACAAAATCCGCAAGGAAGATAAACTTATCCACTTTAACCAATACATCCTCAATAATCCTCTTTGGATGAGTAAGGGTTCGGTCTGCCAACTGTAATGTAACTGAAGTAGGCAAAACTTCCCCCAAACCTAATCTTTGGTAAATGAAGTAGGGCATGAGATTGATTCTGGCTCCAAAGTCACACAATGCATGGCCAGTGAACTTCTCACCAATTGTGCAGGGTAGTTGTCTTAATTGGGAGGGGAATCTAGAAGGATTATATGGTCTGTCACTCACTGGAGCAGATGAGGAAGCTACATGATTATTCCTCCAGGAGAAATTGGGATGGTTCCTCCATCCTGAGTTGTATTGGTTTGAGTATGGATTATTCTGTTGCGGGCGATAGTTACGAATGTATTGTGCACTTTCTGTACTAGAAGGCCAACTATCGCTTGAATAAGTCTCTCCACACTTGTTACATAGCACAAACGGGCTTTGTTGATGGCTATTCTCCAATCGATCCAGCTTACTTGCTAATGTTGCCACCTAAGCTGATAATGCTACCATTGGATCAATATCATGCATTCCAGTTACCTTCTTTAAAGTATTTCTTTCAGAAGGCCATTGGTAGCTATTGGCTGCCAATTCCTCAAGCAGTTGGAATGCATCATCAAATGATTTGCTCAATAAAAAGCCTCTAGCAGCTGCATCTACTATAGGGCGATGATGGGGTAGCAATCCCTTGTGAAATGAGTAAACTTGGTGCCACGGTGGAATGTCATGATGAGGGCACCTACGAAGCAAATCCTTATACCTTTCACATGCTTCATACAAGGACTCAGATTCAAGTTGGGTGAATGATGTGATATCATTCACCATTTCAGCTGTCTTGGCCAGTGGAAAATACTTATTTAGGAATTTACCGCATAGATCGATCCAAGTGCTGATGGATCCCGTAGGTAGAGACTGCAACCAACTCTTGGCTCTATCTCTGAGAGAGAAGAGAAAGAGCCATAAACTAATAGCATCTTTAGAGACATCATTGTACTTGAATGTGTCACATATCGCCAAAAAATTTGAGAGATGTGCATTGGGATCCTCCTTGGGTAAACTGCCAAATTGCACAGAAGTCTGTATCATTGGAATGATGGCTGGTTTGATTTTAAAATTATTAGCACGGATGGTAGGTCGTTTAATATTGGACTGCAAGTTCTCCATTTGAGGGGTTGCAAACTCCCTCAATGGTCTAGTGTGACTATCGTCCTCCATCTCTTGTGTAATGTGTTCTTCTGCCATCAAAGTACCTATATCACAAAATAATCTGAAGACTTAAATTAATATGTACAAAACAAAACTTGAACTAGGATTAACTAAACTCATTGTTAATATCAGTTAAATAGAAATAACTGTATTCCCCGACAATGGCGCCAAAAAAACTTGTTCGCTCTTTTGCTTACCGCAAGTGCACGGGTCACACTTGTATTATAGTTAAGAGTTGGACATCGTTCCCACGAGGAATACGTACTTCTTGTAAAAGCCAAATATTAACCAATAGCCTAATTAATGCTATCCAAGAATATCAAATTTGTAAAAAGAGTAATTAAAGAAATATAAAGACTGAAAAATAATAAATATAAGATAAATAGATAAATAAGGAATCCTTTTTTCATCTCCTATTTCAATTCATAACATACAATCCTTACAAGCAACATTAATGATTTGTTAAGTTAGCTTGAGAATCTGATTTAGTTAAAAGCCTATGTCTAGGTCAATTAACCATAGTTTCATTTACCTAATTCATTATGTTTCCATGAGAACTAGTGTAAACTCCACTCTTGAATGATCTATTCTCAATCACATACTATGCATGGCCAATAGGTATATTTCTATCCTATTAACGAATCATCTCACCCAAACTAATTAAATGAAATAGAACATGCATCAATCATACATACAATCTAAAATTCAAATTCCTCTAGGTTCATTAGATTTCATCAAATCAATCAAAAGTTGATCAAACAATCAAAAGCATTAAGATCCATATGATTGAAAATAACTAAACATCAATATATATTCAAAAGATTACAAAATCATCAATATTCATAAGAAACTACAAAGAAAACCTTATACACAGCCTAACTAGCTAAGAAACACGAAAATATAGACATATAAATCATGTTCATGAATCAATAAAGAAAGAAAGAAGAGAGGAAATGGAGGAAGCTTATTAGATTTCATCTTCTAAGCTTGATTCACCCTTCATGTGAGGGATGACTTCCAACCTTAGCCTCTTTTGCCTTCTCTAAGTCTAAAAACCCTAAACCAGCAGCTGCTCTCCAAAAATGATGAAAAACTCTCGTAGAAAATGGATACAGACGTATTTATAGGCTGAATAAAATAGGGTAATGCCGCGGCGTCCAACACATCACGTTGCGGCGCGCATGCAATTAGGTCACAGGCGCCTGAGCTGTCCACTCTCAACACCGTGGCTCTTTAGCCTCGGGTTTTATTACTAAAGCAGGGGAGTCTCAACGCTGCGACATTATCATGCTCACGTCGCGGCGTTGAATGTAGATCTTCAAATTTGGCTTCCTCTTAGGCTTCCTGGTCCAAAACTACTCCAAGTTCTTCATTTTCAAGCTTTAATTGAGACCTGCTATAACAGAGAAAGCACCACTTTAATAACTCATGCAAATGTACTCAATTTATCAAAGTTTTGAAAGTATTTGCTCAAGATCACAATGGAAGCCATCAAAATGAAATCAAATAAATATGATGCTAAAATCTTTCATTCATGTATACAGACAAGGACTAAGCAACCTATATAGCACAGATATAGAGCACAAATAACTACACTTTGTGGAGTTATCAATAGAAAACCTCTGCCAATTACTTTTGCCATTGTTGCAGGAGAAATAAAGGATGCTTGGAGTTGGTTCTTAACCTTGATTCGAAAACATGTCACACAACAATAGGGCTTGTGCTTGATATCTGACCGATATCAAGGCATCCTACAGTCAGTGGTGAATCCACATCTGGGATGGCAGCTACCGCATACACATAATGTTTTTTGCATTCAGCATATTGCCAGTAATTTTAACAGCGCTTTCTGCAATCTGACCCTAAAAAAAATCTGATTAACACAGGTAGTTAAACATTTCAATTTCTATGAGTTTACTATACTACTTACCATACTACAATTTTTGATCAATTCACTAACTCGTTCAATATTTTAATATCAAGGTACGAACCAATTGCATACAAATTTGAGGCTAGGGTGGAAAAGTTGAACGCTACTCCCAAAATGGCAAATTGGATTAATTCGATTTCAAAAGAAAAATGGAGTGTTGAATGATGACGAACTTGTCTGAGTGTATGAATGAAGTGTTGAAAGGTGGCAGAAACCTACTAATAACTACATTGGTTTAGATGACATATTACAAATTGGTAGAGTACTTTATTAATCGAAAGGATGACACAAATTTGAAACTTGTGGATGAGGTTGATTGGAATGATGATTTTATGAAAAGCTGGAATGTGAATGTGCTCAAGGCAAGCTCTTACCAAATCTGTCGATTTGATATACATTAAACCAAATTTTTGGTCGAAGAGGCATTCAACCCTATAATACAGTAGGGTAGAGTTAAATATTCTGTAAACCTTCAAGAAGACACTTGTGACTGTGACATATTTCAAGCGTTGCATTTTCCTTGCTCTCATGCAATAGCAACATGTTCTTCTAGGACACTTGAAGCTTTTCAATATGTGCATAGTATTTACAGAATGCATACTTTGGACAAGGCTTATGAGGTTAATTGGGGAATTATTAAGGATGAACCATAGTGGCCACCAGCTCCGGCGATTACATTGACATCCGATTATTAATTGCTTAGATCTAAAGGTCGACCCAAATCAACTCGGCTTAGAAATGAGATGGATTGGCACAAACCAGGACCGGGACAAAAATGTAAAAAATATGGTGAATCTAGACATAACTCTCGTAGTTGTCGTGGTGGTGGATCAACTTCCTTGAGGAATAACCAAGAAGGGTCATCTACTTGATTAGGATATAATTTGATAATCATTGTATTATAATTGATGAGTATTAGTGTGTAATTGAAGATTGTCAGTGTATAATTTGAAATGTACTTGATGTACGAATTTCAATGATGACAATTTCTATTTGATTATGTTTATTTAATATCATTCCTCCTTGTGCTTTTAGCGGTGCCTTATAATTTGTATTCAATACACTCATGTTTGATATGTATATTCATTTATAGTATGTCTTATTATTTGAAGACTTACCTATTGTTGCCTGATTATAGCGTGAGACATGGCATTCCACTTGCACCTAGGCCTAGAGGACCCTTCAGTATTGGAGTTGTAGGAGTTTCATGTTTCACAACATATATAGCAAGGAAAACTTGATCGTCATTTACATGTTAGACGTGCTCATAAATTCTGACATATGGACTCAGATGAGCAGATGCTTCCATATTTACATCAGGCTAGTTTCGTGGGGGTTGCCCACATGGGATATTGCATCATCGATCACTCGTTGATTACGACATTGGTTGATAGATGGCGTCCTGAGACACATACATTCCATATATTGACTGGAGAGTGCACCATCACATTGGAGGACATAAGTATTATCTCGGGACTTCCTATTGACGGCAATGCAGTTACTGGTCATACATCACGTCAAGATTGGATGCAGTTATGTGAGGACTTGTTAGGTTTGCTGCCGGATGAGTTATACGTATCAGGTGGACGTATTGATATGTTGTGGCTTTGGAGTGCATTCAGTAGACGACTTACTCAAGCTGATGGAGCTACTTATGTGATGTAGAGTACACGGACATATACACTTCGGTTGATTAGGGAATTGCTATTTCTTGACCATTCTAGTAGATACGTGCACATGATGTTCCTTTCACTATTGGAAGACTTTACTGCTACTAGGAATTACAATTGGGGATCTGCGGTATTAGCGTACTTGTACAGGGAGCTTTGCAAAGCCACAGACCACAACGTGCATAAGATTGGAGGTGCTTGCATATTGTTGCAGTATTGGGTTTGGCACAGATTTTCACCTCTGATCCCTACACTTGTAGATGATATTGATCTTGTCCTGATGGCTGCCTATGTTGCTGATCGTGCTCACCAACGTCCACTGGGATTTCACTAAGTTTCTCAAAATATCCTTTATTTATATTAGTTTCTTATATATACTACTTGTGTTGACATCATATGACTTTGACATTTAAATAAGTGGCATAAACATAAGGTGTTGAATGAAACCCTATGGAGGTGCTTCCGTATTATCGCTGATTCTTTGATCAATTGAAGAGTGATGAGGTCAGTATTTGTTTACATTGATTTCAATAAGTTACTTGTCTTGCTTTCTAATGCTTTGAACATATCATTTTACAGATAACATGACAGCCTTATACGGATGAGATTGTGGTTTCACTACTAGATTTTTGTGTCGTTGGTAGAGACATTATACTAGCAGTGGTTCCACTCATCTTTTTTCACATTATTGAGTGGCACCAGCCAGATAGGGTAATGCGTCAGTTTGGTCTGGACCAACCAATACCGCGGAGACCACATCAACCTGATGAGTTGCACTCGATTACATTGGCAGGACAACATGATAAGGATTGGCGAGTTGCACACCTACCACACATAGCCATATGGGATAGTCGGAGGGAAAAATGTGTTACTGGAAGGCCGTTGGAAGCTCCTATCAAGGCACATTCTGAGTACATGCACTGGTACAGAAGAATTACCAGACGTTGGATTTCTCGTACTAGTGCGTCTATTGGGTTTGTGGTCAATTTAGCAATATGTTGTGCTCTTTGCTAGATGTATTTTGTATTGATGATTACATGTGTTATATCTGTATCTTAGGCTGACATTGCAGAGAACGTCCATGCTTCGGCCAGGAATCCTAGCTCCAGATTTAGTATGGCTAGCCTTCTACAGTCCATGGAAGAGATAGTATCTTCAGTGAGGGAGCATGATTGCATTACATTGGATCAACTTCGTCCAGCTCCTCCTACAGATGACATTCCAAGACCATCCGAACAATCCGATGAGCAGAGGCCGCGCCGTAGAAGGAGAGGGTTAGCGAGTATTCGATCACGACTATGACCTTCAGAGGACTCTGATTCTTCAAGTGTGCTTAAGACTCAGCCCCCACCTACTACTACTGCTACTTATCCACCATCTCAGTCACCACCTCTATCTTACCCACCATATCCAAGTTATCCACCATCTACAACATACCCACCACCTACTTACACTTACCCACCATATCCTTTGACCTTTACCCTTACACCGTCATTTTCATATCCACCGTATATGGGTTACCCTCTATATCCTCACCCATCACAGTCAGGACCTTCTTCTGATCTCCCTCACCGACCACCACATTTTGACTCTGGCCCTTCTCATTAATGTAGTCATTGTACTTAATGTATGGATTTATTATCCTTTTATTACATTTTCTTAATCTGGGATGACTATATGTATATGTATAAATGTTTTCTGTTATGCTTATGCATCTTATACGTGCTCTGTTGATATGAAAATCATAATATATATAAATTTTTTATTATACAGGATGGTGTACTCTTGAGAACGTCTAATTTTTAGGGGATATTCTATCAAATTTTGCATAGAATTAGAATGTTTGAACTATTAAGGTTAATTGAATTTGTTAGGCTCTCTAGGATGATATTCTTTCCCATGAACCAGTTATGATGTTAAGAGTTTGATCAACTTCGATTTTCAGAACTAATCCAAAGTGTAAAATTTGATTACAGTACGCTAAGGGTGCTCATGGCTGCTCATGGTTAGATTTAATTAGTAAAGTTTAACTTGATAATTTCATAGGCCCAATTTTCTAAACTTGGACTCGGCATTAGATTTAATTGGGTCGAAACTTGACCTAATTGAGATTAGATCAAATGTGTCAATTTTTATTTTATGTATAGTTAAATTATAAAATTTTACAAAATAAAAATTATTTAAGCATACTACAAATGATTTGATAATAAAATAATTTATTTTTCACATTAGGAAGGCTCACACGGTCATCTGAGAACACGACATAGTCGTCTCAGCATGAAAAGTGCAATTTATGTGAAACACAGCCGTGTGATCATTCTACACGGTCGTGTCTCAAAGTCAAAGCTTCAATTGGATTAGATACGACTATATGTAAATAGGAAGCACGAGCGTGTGTTGGGTGCGCCAACATGTGTGGCGCGTCTAGTGTGCATGCACCAACATGCCTGACGCATCCAGCATGCATGCGTCACTCTATTTGGCGTATCCAAGCTGTATGCGCTAGGCGTGTTGGCGCATCTACGTTAGATACGTAAGGCGCGTTGGCACATTCTGCATCGAACAAAAAAGAATAAAAAATTCTAATGTGACAGAAATGATGACATTTTAATAAATAGTTTCAAAAAGATAATAATTTAGTAAATAAGTTTGCCACTAAAGATATTTTGGTAGAAATGCCTAAGATTTAGGGGTATATCTATTTGTGGATATGTATCTACAAATATTGGTGTGGATATAGTATTTACTGTTCAAATCATTTGTTCAATAGAATTGGAAGCATGCAAGACACGATAGGCCTGAATGAATGCTACGGCCTAACCACACTGGAAGTCAGAATTGTTTATTATCCTGGCCCAAGGGTGCCAATACTTGAAATCCATGGGCCTGAAGTCTGGCCATCGGTCCATTTCTTTGAAACATTTGCCCAAGCCAATATAGTTGATTGAGCCTATTTATGGGCACGTGGTGAGCGAAGTGTTGTATTTTAATTATAATAAACATAATTATTTCAGAGTTAAAATGTGTTTTAACCTTATCTTTTTCTCTTTCTCCAGCAACCAATTTAGCAACCAATTTTTACCCACTATGTTTCCTTCATTTTACCCGATGGACATTTATCCTACCTCACAAAACACCGGTCCATCTGTTGATACCCAATTTTGTCCATTTTATTTTTATTTTCGTTTTTATTTTATTTATTTAATTTAATTTCTTTCTTAAAAAAAGAGAAAAAAAAAGAGAAAAAAAAATAAAAAAAAGCTTGGTATGGGTCAACCCATGACCCAATTCTCTTCTCAACCCAACTCCTTTCTTGCTGCTGCTGCAGCCCTAGCCTCCACAAGCAGCTACACTAAATTGGATTAAAACTTCTGTCAGTTTTTTTTTTTCATTTGTCTTCCAACCGTTGCAAATTGAATGAAAAATTATTGCAAATTAAGTGGTAATCAATCTGAAGCAGGAATAAAAGGCATAGTAAGAAACTAAAAAGGGGGAATCGTTCAGGGGGATTGAGAAAGCAAAAAACAGAGAGTAACTACCACACGGATACAAAGAGATTTTCAGCCTTTACACAAAAGCCACCTCCCACTATTCATCTTCATCTTCAATCTTCAACCTTCATTTTCCAGCACCCTCATTTTCAACCTCCATAACCATCACCCACAAACCCCAAAAAACCACCTCTGCCAAATCCAACAACCAGAATCCAAACCACCCACAATCAACCACCCTCGTGAAGTCACCCTTGTGCACCGTCCTCCGAGCCGTAGACCGGCACCGGATCTATCCGGATTCGTTGTTAAAACCGCCATTCATCACCGTTGTACATTGTCCACGACCCGCGAGCAACGACCGAAACCCGATTTGTACTGCGCCGTCGGAGTCGCTCCCCACCATCGTGATCCTGTCACGCGAATCCACCGTCCGAGCCACTGCACCCGCGCGCTCGCAGTCTCCGTCGCGACTCACGCCTACGCCTCATCGTCGGACTCCACCGTCTCCCTTGTTCGCGCCGCCCATCGCACAGCCCGACCACCGCGCTGCGCATTCCCAAGCACCATCGTGAGCTCCCCACCGTGAGTTCTCCCTCTCCCCCTCATTTTCTCTCTTTTCATTTTCGTTTGATGGTTTCTGAAACTAAAGTTTCTTTTATCTTCCTATGCATTTCCTTTTTTTTTTTTCCTTCTTTTTTTCGATGGGCTTGACCCATTTCTTTCTTTTTTTTTTTTTTTTTTTCTTTTTTTTCTTTCTTTCTTTTTATTCTATTTTACTAAAATAGATAAAAGGTGTGAAATAAAAAAGATCCAAATATGTTTTTTTTTTAACTTTAGGATTTAGCACTTATTTGACCATATTTATTTTCTTAATGATATGTTTTATATTGTGTTTTATGATTAATAAAAAATAAATAAACAAATAAAAATGCATAAAAAAATAAAAATCATAAATAAAAAATATAATGAAAGTGAACTTGTGATTTAATTTAATTTGGTTATAGTTTGTCCGTCTCTTTATAACTTGTGAATTTATCTTATTGATTAAAATTGGCCTATGACGGAAAAATTGGGAGAGGATCGGAGCGCCGATCAGATTACACTCTTCCCGATAATCTTGAGGCTTTATATTGGATTTTGCGGAGCGCCAGCGAAGTCTAATCCCCACATAAAAATTAAAATAATTATGTAAATTAAATATATAATTTTAATAAACCAAAATAAACTTTTCTTTTTGTAAAATAAAATATTCAAATAAAAGTGAACAATTTCATATAGTTCAACATTATGATTGTGGTGAATCAAAGTTTTATTTTTCATAAAGACATTTTTTTTTAGAAATTAATACAAAAATCTCATTGTGCCTAAAAATATTTTTTCTTGATTACGAATGAGATTTATTTGGCCATTACTTTAAAAATCATTTTCTTACCTTAAACAAATTTCTTTGAGTTAAAATTATTCATTGAAATATTTTTTTTTATTTGGCCATTTTATTTTGAAAATTACTTCTCTTCAAAAAGATAAAATTTTAATTCACCACTTTTATATAATATGTTGTAGACTTTGAATTTGTTCTAAAATAATAGCTATTTAGTCACCCATTGCTTGTCTTAGTCATTTATCATTCTTGATATTATGCTTGACAAAATGGGACATGTCAAAATAAAAAAAATAAAAAAATTCTTTTCTTTTAATTAATAAAGGACCAATTAAATTAATCTTGCAAATAACATTAGATTATATAGGTAACCGTTCTTAGAACGGATGGTGTAGGGTGCTAACACCTTCCCTACCCGTAATCAACCCCCGAACCTCAAACTCTGAAACGTAGACCATCTTTTAGGTGTCCAATTGCGCCATTCCATTTAATGGATAAAGCGATTGGTGGCGACTCCCAACGCCCCGAGGTCATTTCCTCCTCTTTCCTTTTTATTTTCGCGGCGCCCTTCGGGACGGTTGCGACAGCTGGCGACTCCACTGGGGACATCTAGAGGGTTAAGCCTTATTTTAATCTCATGTTATTTGCTCTTTAATTATATTGGTCCATTTTTGTTTGTTTATTTGTTATTTGTTTCATATTATTGTACATTTTGTTTACATTATATTTATTATATTTCTGCTTTGTAAATAAGTTCTCTCATGTACACTTCCACACACAAGCTCTCTACCCGAGCTCAGTACCTTGTAGGCTTAGACAGAGGGTGAAGTAGTGTTGCTTTGTGGGACCGTTGGTCTCCGTTTAGGCACATGAAAACCCCTCGCTCAAATTGAACTCTTTCCGCTTGTAACCTATCATGGGTGAGGATGGAGGACCCTTGCTAGCCAAAGTGTTGGTGACAGCAAGGGACAATTTGGGGACCTTTTGTCCGATAGGGGTCTAGAACCAAAGCTCTCACTTGTAGATATAATCTTAGAGCTATCATCGTTCATAGAACTTATCCTGCTGATCGGGTACCAAGATTAGGTACCCCTTTTCCTCTAACATATGAGGAATTTCTGTTTGTCTTTTATTTTGTAGTTGTTAACTTTTCTTTTATCTTGCATTTGTATATGTGGTCCAATCCTGTGAAGATATCGATAAACCTCAAGCATGAATAAGGGAAAAATGACTCTAATGTCTGAGGTGGCAGAGAGTATCAGGGTTGTCGGTGAAGAGTCTAC
Organism: Ormosia semicastrata; assembly: GCA_029884595.1. Lineage (NCBI taxonomy): Eukaryota > Viridiplantae > Streptophyta > Magnoliopsida > Fabales > Fabaceae > Ormosia > Ormosia semicastrata. Next base: position 7,957,875 of record JAQQTO010000047.1, read on the forward strand.
AAGAATTCAAGCCAAGGAAGGAAATAGTTTGTATCGTGAGGATGTTCCTTTACCTCCCTTAAAGGGAGCCATGACTTTGAGCAAAACGACCTAAGGAGGCTCCGTAATGTGGTGTAGCATGAGAAGACAAGAAGAGTTCAATAACAAGTATGGAGATATTGCAGCTCTTATGTTCATCACCCCTGACCTCCAAATGTTGAAAGCTATGCTCCATTTTTGGGACCCCTCATATCGGTGTTTTACTTTCCAACAATTTGACTTGGTACCCACGATTGAGGAGTATGCTAGGCTTCTTAATAGAGACGACGTGCCAAAGGACAAAGTGTACTCACATGACCCTAAGAAGACACCCGAAGGATCTTTGTCCAAATTAATAGGGATTCATGCCAATGAACTGGACAAGTACATGGTGGATGAAGGACGAAGTCTAGATTCGGAGTTCTTGCTGAGGATGGTTGAAGCTCAAGTTGATCAAAGGTTTGGTTTGGTAGCACTAGCCCTCGCAATTTATGGGTTAGTAATTTTCCCAAGATGGAAAAATCAAATAGATGGACATGTGATCAATTTGTTTGAGCAGATTGAGCATGGGGTACACCCAGCCCCACCAATTTTAGCCGAGATAATTCGATCTCTGAACTACTGTCGAGTCCATCAAAAAGGAAGGTTTTGGGGATGTGCACCATTACTTGCAGTATGGATGCTTAGTCATATGCCAACGTTGAAGTGCTTTAACTATCCAGAAATTGATCTGAAACAGTATGTCATACCTAAGCACCCGCTCTCTCTATATGATCGTGACAATTGGCCTCCCCGAACTCCGACGATGAGGCAATGGATCAGTTTTTTCATGGAAATAAAAGAAGTGGTCTGGAGGGCCAAGTGGTTTCCTCACACTTATACCATATATAGATGTGGAAGCAAACCTTGGGTTCCACTTATTGGCCCATGGGGAGTGGTGGGCTATGCTCCAGCTATGGTTCGAAGGCAAATGGCATCCCTGCAATTCATTCCGATGACTCATGGACTGTCCAAATTTGAATTCTCGTATGACGATGAAGGAACCAGTCATAAAATAAAAGAAGTCATTGAAGATTGGAAGGACACAAGAAGTGTGAAGCCCGGTCTCCCATCATCTGAAACGACACCAGAATACCCAATTTGGCAGGCTAATAGGAAGAAGGGGTTTCTTGCTCCCAAGGTACAGGGTCCAGAGTTACCAATACACCAATTTAATGAACCCAATGACTACTATGCCGAAGCAGAGGGGCGGTACGAAATCATTTATCGGCAGTGGACTACTGAGAGAAGGTCCTTGGAAGATCAACTTAGCACTGCAAGAAGAAAAATCCAAAGTCAAGAACAAATGACCTCTAAAGATATTGAAATAGAGAGGTTAAGGAAAACATGTCAAGCCCTCGAAATAATCATTCAGGGGAAAGATGGTCAACTTCAAGAATTCAAGAATGAAGTTAAAATCTTGAATCAACATTTGGAAAAGCATGTTGAATGGTCTACTTTCTTGGAAAGTAAGAAGAATCGATTAGAGGATGATGTTCTTTTCTTGACTAATGAAAAGAATTTCTATCGTAATGCAAGCCAAGAAATGGAGCGGAAAGTTCGAAATGGTTCTTGATAATATGAGGGAAATCTCCAACCATTCAAGAAAGAGGGCAAGAGAAATCATCAAAGTGGAAGCCAAGCTAGCACCGGAGAAAACCAAGATATTTTGACTCGGGTTAGAAAGGACCTTGACTTCCTAGGAAAATTTCACCGAAATTAGTTTCTTGTTCTAGGAATCTTTGATGTAATGACTCTTTCCATCTTATTTTGTAAAGCTAATTCCTCCATCTGACTTGAGGAGTAGCAAGAATCAACATGTGTAAAACTCTCTATGACCATAGAGCTTTTTCCCTTTGAATAAATGAGGTTTATCGATATCGCTTGCTGCTTTGGATCACGTCTCTACATGCATAGTTTTATTTTTTGCATTTTCTTTTCCTTTTTCATATTTTCTAATAATAAAAAATGAATACAGAAAGGAAAACTGTCTCTACGACACCCATATAGGACTCGCTCTCAATCAAGAGTCATGGATGAACCGGGTCATCACAAGAGGAGTTGAGAAGTGAAGTAAGCCACTCAAAGAACAAATGGCCAAGATCTTGGAAATTCTGGAAAAACGAAGAACACAGAGGGGACTCCTTCAAAGGCAAATGATGATCCATTCGCCACGCCGCACACCGCCCGCTTTACGCCGGTTCCTTGGCGCAAGTATCCTAGTGTCACCTCTCAAGGGGCCATGATGCCACTCACAATTTACTCAAATAATTCTGAAGCACTGGCATCTTCATTCCCACCATATGGCCTTCCACCTGGTTATGTGCCACCATTATCCACCAATGTTCCTGAGGGCAGTGCACCGACAGTCCCAACAAGTTCAAACCCTCTCCAAGGATCTCAACCAAATACCAGTGAGATTCCTCAGTACCCGGTTTCTATTCCACCTTATGGCATTTCTCCTGGTTTTATGCCATCCCAAATTACCAACCCTCTTGAGAGTGGCTCTTCATTGGTAATACCTACTTCAGGGCCACAAGGTTCGACTCAGGCCCAACCTCCTTTCTACATGCCACAGTTTTTCCCCATAAAGTCGCTGGAACTTCTCATTTGAACCCCAGCGAAGGCATTCAATCAAGGGAAAATTAGAAGTTCGGAAGAAAGATTACGAGCCATAGAAGGAGCAAGTAGTTATGGTCTTCGGATCTTTGCAGAGCTCTGTCTTGTCCCGAATGTGGTAATCCCTCCAAAGTTTAAGGTCCGGATTTTGAAAAATATAAGGGAACCACTTGCCCAAAGAATCATCGACCATGTACATCCGCAAGATGGCATCCCATGCTCATGATGATAACTGTTGATTCATTTCTTCCAGGATAGCTTAGCTGGGCAGCTTCTAATTAGTATACACACGGAACGTGCTCATATACGATGTTTCAAGGACTTGGCTGATGCTTTCTTGAAGCAATATAAGTACAACATCGATATGGCACCAGATAGGCTACAGTTACAAAACATGGTTAAGAAAGGAGCTGAAACCTTTAAAGAATATGCTCAGCGGTGGAGAGAGATAGCTGCTCAGGTTGAACCCCCATTAACAGAAAGGGAAATGGTGGCCACATTCATTGACACTCTCCAATCACCCTTCTATGACAAAATGATAGGGAGTGTGTCGTCGAATTTCTCAGACATGGTCATCATTGGGGAAAGAATTGAAGGAGGAATGAGAAGTGGAAAGATTGTTGAAAGCTCAATGGGGACATTTAGTGCCAAAAAGCCCCCAACAGGAAGAAAAAGAAGGAGAAGCTCATGTGTGACTTTCGATCAAAGGAGTTTTGCCCAAGGAGACATAGCCAGACACTGTTAACCTCAACCATCCTTCCAGCCTCCTTACATGCCTTACTATCCATACATTGCTAATGCCTCTCAAGCTCCATATCCTCAGCCTTATCACCCAATGATCCCTTATCGTGCACCATCTCCTATCCCAAACCAAACACTCCCTACCATACCATATCAACCAACCCAACCATGGGCCCAAAACCCAAATACCAATCAAAGAAGGCCGCCAGCTAACCAAGAAAAGAAACCTGTCCAATTTGACCCAATTCCCATGACCTATACTGAACTGCTACCACAACTCTTCCGAAATTCATTATTGGCTCCTTGCCCAATGAAGCCATTGGAACCCCCCTACCCAAGAGGGTTTGACCAGAATGCTAAATGCGAGTACCATGCTGGGGCTGTAGGTCACTCAACGAGAAAATTGCGAGCCTTGAAGTTCAAAGTGCAAGACTTGATTAATGCCAAATGGTTAAACTTTAAGGAAAAAACTCCTAATGTAGGCCGCAATCCCTTGCCTGATCATGGAGGTCCAGTAGTTAATGCCATAGAGAAGTCTTACGGACTATGCCTCATAAGTCGGAGTAGGCGAGGTGAAAACTCCCATGAGAGTAATTTTTCAAGAGCTTTGCAAATATGGGTTGATACAAAACCAAATTTGAGATAAAAAAGGTCAATGAAGATGAAACCGTGTGCAAGATTCATGGGGAAGTCGGGCATTCTATTGAGGAATGTGATGAATTCAAGCAGATCCTCCAAAATTTGATGGACAGTCACCTAGTGCAAATAAGCAATCAGTACGATAATGGTGACGTCTATATGGTCAAGGAAGTTACACCTCCACCAGTTCAAGAGGCTGCCAATATCTATGCAACGCCACCAATCATAGGGCAAGCTCCAGGCATACCAAGGCCATTGACAATTCATTATAGTAAAGAGGTGTCTCCGCAAGTCTCTTTTGGTCGGAATCCTATCACTATTCAAGTGCCAACTCCTTTTCCCTATAAGGATACCAGAGCTGTGCCTTGGAAATATGATGTGCAAGTCGTTGTAAATGATTTTCAGGACAATCAAATGAAAATCCCGTCGACTATCTCTAGCATATCTGGGATTGGTGGAATGACTCGGAGTGGTCGTATTTATACACCTGAGGATCTGCGTAAAGACCAAGTGGAGGAAGTGGAAAGAATTCGGAAAGGGAAAGGCAAGATGGGGGAAACTTCTAATGAAAAAGCCTTGAAAGAAAAAGAAGAACCAAAGGCAACACAGCAAGAGCTCTATAAGAAAGAAGTGACAGAAGAAGAAGCTTGTGAGTTCTTAAAATTCATAAAGCAAAGTGAATACAAGGTGGTGGATCAACTGAACCGCACCCCTGCAAGAATATCACTCTTATCCTTATTAATGAACTCTGAGCCACACAGGAAGGTGCTAATGAAAGTGCTTAATCAAGCCCATGTTTCTCATGACATCACGGTTGACAAGTTGAATGGCGTTATCAGCAACATTACAGCAGATAATTACATCACTTTCACCGATGATAAAATACCCAATGAGGGAAAGGGACATAATAAAGCACTTCATATCTCAGTAAAATGTCAAGACCATATCATGGCTAGAGTACTGATGGACAATGGCTCTTCTTTGAATGTGATGCCGAAGTCGACACTCTCCAAATTGCCTTTTGATGGGTCACACATGAAATCAAGTGCGATGATAGTAAGGGCGTTTGATGGCACAAGGAGAGAAGTCATAGGGGAGATTGAAATACCAGTTCAAATTGGTCCTTGCACTTTCAACATACTCTTTCAAGTGATGGACATTGCACCATCATACGTTGTCTCCTAGGACGACCATGGATTCATTCTCATTGAGTCATGTGCCTTCCACATTGCACCAAAAGTCAAATTCATAGTTGATAACAAGATGATTCTTGTCTTTGGTGAAGAGGACCCTCTTGGTGAGTAAGCGCTAGACACCCCTTATATTGAAGCTACTGAAGAGGCTTTGGAGCGCCTTTCAAGCACTCGAGGTTGTCAATACCATTTATATAAAAGAAGGAGCTCCAATTCCTAAACCGCAGACTTTCTGTTGCATCCGTAATGATGGCTAAAGTTATGCTAGAAGGGGTTATCGGCATGGAGAAGGTGGGCAAGAAACGACAAGGTGCCACGGGACTTTTTCAACCCTTTGAAAATAAAGATAGATTTGGGTGGGGTACAAACCTACCAAGGCCGATAAGAGGAGGATAATGGAAGAGAAAAAAGAGAAAAGGTTGGCTCGCTTGGAAAATCGAGAACCTAAAGTGAAGGAAGTCCCCATCGTGATATACGACAAAGCTTCCGGAGCGCGGGAGTTGTGTTCGTTGACCAAGTGACCGATTGAAGATGACGATTTTGTCGGTCATACGGACTGGTGTATGCATGTTCTTCAAATACAAGACTCAACAATTGGGAGATCTCTCGAGTTTCCCATAACCTTAGAGTCTCTTTCAAAGTAATTTCGTAGTGCTTTTCCTTTAGCTCGCCCAAGGCTTTAGGATTTTCATTTGTAAATGGGCTCACATGTTTCATTTCCAATAATTGTTATTAATAAAATGCATTTTGAGTTCTATCATTTTTCATTTCATTAGCTTTCATCCCACCATTATCATGACCTTCTATTCATTTCATTTTTCTTGTGTCAACATCACTTATTGCAGATCTGAAAATGACTCTCTTGAAAGTAATTGATGTCAATATCTCATCATATAATTTTGAACACCCCGTTAATCATGCTGATGAGGATAATGAGGATGATTGGGAAACTTCACCTGAGTTAATGAGATTACTTGAACAAGAAGCTAAAGAAATCCAACCCCATGAGGAACCAATTGAAGTAATTAATTTGGGGACTGAAAATGATAAGAAAGAGATCAAAATTGGTACCTCGATGAAAGAGGATGAGCGTAACAAGTTGATTAAGCTTTTGTTTGATTATAGTGATGTCTTTGCATAGTCATACCAAGATATGCCTGGGTTAGACATTGACATAGTTGAGCACAAATTGCCACTAAAACCTGGGTATCCTCCGATTAAGCAAAAGTTGAGACGAATGAAACCTGAGATGTCCCTAAAAATCAGAGATGAAGTAAAAAGACAGGTTTGATCTTTGGATTTCTTGCAGTTGCAAAATACCCACAATGGGTTGCCAATATTGTTCTGTCCCAAAGAAAGACGGGAAAGTCCGAATGTGTGTAGACTATCGAGACTTAAATAGGGCTAGCCCTAAAGATGACTTCCGTTACCTCACATTGATGTTTTGGTGGACAACACTTTGCTCAACATTCATTTTTTTCCTTTATGGATGGTTTCTCGGGATATAATCGGATCAAGATGGCAGGAAGACATGGAGAAGACCACATTCATCACTTTATGGGGAACTTTACTCGCTACAAAGTGATGCCTTTTGGTTTAAAAATGCTTTGGGGCAACATATCGAGAGCTATGGTGACATTATTCCATGACATGATGCACAAAGAAATAGAAGTTTATGTGGATGATATGATTGCGAAGTCAAAAACAGAAGAAAATCATATAATCAATCTGCAAAAGCTTTTTGAGCGATTGAGGAAGTTCAAACTCAGATTGAATCCTGCAAAATGCACTTTTGGTGTCAGATCAGGCAAACTATTGGGGTTTGTGGTGAGCCGAGAAAGGAATAGAAGTTGATCCCGACAAGGTTCGAGCAATCTTGGACATGCGGTCCCCTTGAAAAAGAAGTTCGGGGATTTTGGGAAGGTTGAATTACATCGCTCGATTCATATTCCGACTCACAAGCAACATGCGAGCCGCTCTTCAAGTTGTTACGCAAGAATCGGCCGGTCAAGTGGAATGATGATTGCCAAAGAGCCTTTGAAAAATCAAGCAAGTATTTACAAGAACCCCGTTTTGGTGCCTCAGTGCGAGGAGACCTCTCATTATGTATTTGACGGTTCTGGATGAGTCTATGGGTTGTGTACTGGGGCAGCATGATGAGTCCGGTAGGAAAGAACGCGCCATTTATTATTTAAGTAAAAAGTTCATCGACTATGAAGCAAAGTACTCATTGTTAGAGCGAACTTGTTGTGCCTTGGCATGGGCTGCCCATCGATTGAGGCAATACATGTTGTGTTACACTACTTGGTTGGTGTCCAAAATGGATCCTATCAAGTATATCTTTGAGAAACCCGCTCTCACTGAAAGAATCGCGCGATGGCAAGTTCTATTATCGGAGTATGAAATTATTTATGTCACCCAAAAGGCAATTAAGGGAAGTGCCCTTGCAGATTATCTGGCTAACCAGCCTATAGAAGATTATGGGTCGATGCAATGTGAGTTTCCTGATGAAGATATAATGGCTCTGTTTAAAAATGAAGAATCTTCTAAAAAAGAAAAATGGACTATGTGGTTTGATGGAGCCTCTAATGCACTGGGGCATGGCATTGGAGCCATCTTGATTTCCCCTGAAGATAAATACATCCCAATCACAGCAAGGTTGTGTTTTGACTGTACTAACAATATACCAGAATACGAAGCGTGTGCTTTGGGTATTCAGGCAGCAATAGACTCAAAAGCAAAGATCTTGGAAATACATGGGGACTCTGCCTTGGTCATTAATCAACTAAAAGGAGAATGGGAGACCCGTGATGCCAAATTGATTCCATACCATGTTTACATCAAAGAATTGATCGAGCAATTTGATGAAGTCACTTTTCATCATGTTCCTCGAGAAGAAAATCGATTGGTGACGCTTTGGCCCACCTTGTCATCAATGTTCCAAGTAAGTCATGAAAGGGACCTACCACTTATAAAAATGGAAAGTCGTGGACTCATCTGTATATTGTCAAGCGATTAAAGATGAGCACGATGGGAAATCGTGGTATCATGACATCAAATGTTTCATCAAGAATAGGGAGTACCACTGCGGGTGCTTGAGAAAATGACAAAAGGACCACGAGGAGGCTCGCAATGGGTTATTTTTCGAGTGGGGAAATACTTTACAAAAGAAACCATGATATGGTGCTTCTAAGATGTGTTGATGCAATGGAAGAAATTGAAAAGATTATTGAAGAAATACATGAGGGCTCCTTTGGAACTCATTCTAATGGACATGCAATGGCAAGAAAAATCTTAAGATCTGGTTATTATTGGTTAACCATGGAAACTGACTGCTTCAATCATGTGAGGAAGTGCCACAAGTGCCAAACATATCTTTGATAAGATCAATGCGCCTCCGTCCCCTTGAATGTCCTAGCAGCACCGTGGCCATTTTCTATGTGGGGTATGGATGTCATAGGACCTATTGAACCTAAGGCCTCAAATGGGCATCGCTTTATCCTTGTCGCGATAGACTACTTCACCAAATGGGTTGAAGCTGCTTCTTATGCCAATGTGACCAGGAATGTGGTGATCAAGTTCATCAAAAAAGAGTTGATATGTCGTTATGGTCTACCGAATAAGATCATCACCGACAATGCAACCAACTTGAATAACAAAATGATGAAGGAAATGTGCGAGAATTTCAAGATCCAACATCATAACTCCTCACCATATCGCCCAAAGATGAATGGGGCTGTTGAGGCAGCAAACAAAAACATCAAGAAAATCATCCAAAAAATGGTTGTGACATACAAAGATTGGCATGAGATGCTTCCCTTTGCTCTGCATGGTTATCGCACGTCTGTCCGTACCTCAACTGGGGCAACTCCTTTCTCTTTAGTTTACGGAATGGAAGCTGTACTCCCTATTGAGGTAGAGATCCCCTCATTAAGAGTACTGATGGAGACAAAACTGGAAGAGGCCGAATGGGTCCAAGCTCGACTAGATCAGTTGAATCTTATTGAAGGTAAAAGGTTAACTGCACTGTGTCATGGCCAGTTATATCAAAGGAGGCTTATGAAAGCCTATGCAAAAAAGTGCGCCCTCGACAATTTCAAGAAGGAGACTTAGTGCTCAAAAAGATCTTGCCAATTCAAAAGATCACCGTGGAAAATGGACTCCAAATTATGAAGGACCTTATGTCGTGAAGAAGGCTTTCTCTGGAGGGTCCTTGATTCTCACAAGAATGGATGGTGAAGATCTACCACTTCCTGTAAATTCAGATGCAGTCAAGAAATATTATGCATAAAAACACTACTTGTCAAAAATAAAAAGTAAAAAAAAATAAAAAGTAAAAAAAAAAAAAGAAAAAGAAAAAATGGCTCGCTAGGTGGAAAACCTGGAAAGGCTACCTAGGCAAAAGTTAGAGCGACCTGGTAGGTTGAAAACTCGAAAGAGCGACCTAGGCAAAAGTTAAGGTCCAAAATAAAAGGACAGTAATGCTTGATATGACAAAGGAAGTGAGACAATATTGCTTGAGTCTCCATGCTAGGGAGAAGCAAATCTCTGCTTTAGAGCAAACTAAGTTTCCATATTGGGGCAGGCCAAATGATCTCAACTGGGGCAATCAAAGTCTTCATAGGCTGGTTAACGGGTGTTCAAAATCGGGTATGCGAGAGGATTGGCTGATTACGATAAAGGGTTTCATTGGAAGAACTGAAGACCTTTGCCCTTATCATCCCTCTGTAAATTTCATGTTGATGACCACAATAATACTTTCTTTTCACCATTCCCATTTCAATACAATATCATCATGTTTTTACCTTTGCCTCTTCTTTGACTTAATATGCATTTTTCTAATAATCATATATTGGAATATGAAATGTGTGACATTGCTGTCGAGCATTAAGAATTGCTAATGACTTGAAAGGTATGGGAAACACAATGATTCCTGATAAGAGTGTTGATAAAAGAGAAAGGACAACCAGGTCACCTCAAGGGTCATTCTGGTTGGACATTTCAACCATCGGCTGAATAGACAAATGAAAGGATGCCATTAAATCCTATTCCAGTTCATCTTTGAAAATGATTGCAATCATGTCCTCAAGGGTTGTGGAGACAAAAACAGAAAAAAAAAACAAAAAAACAAAAACAAACAAAAAAGAAAAAAAGAAATTTTTTCATACTCTCATACATTTGAAGCATGCATTGCATAAGTGCATTTGATCTCATTTTGCTAGCCTTGACCTACAAAGGTCCAAATTGCTGTTTCCTTTTTGGGTCCCCGTACCCATTGCTTTTAAGTTTTTGTTAAGCTTCAGCGGATACTTGACTCCGCAAGCTTTTTACCTTTTTGGGTCCCTGCACCCATTGTGTTCTTGTTTTTGGGTTCCTACACCCATTGTTGTCTCGTTTTCGGGCCCCCGCGCCCATTGTGTTTTCCTTTCTGGGTCCCCGCGCCCATTGTGTTCTTGTTTTTGGGTTCCTACACCCATTATTTTCTCGTTTTCGGGCCCCCGTGCCCATTGTGTTTTCCTTTCGGGCCCCCGCGCCCATTGTGTTCTTGTTTTTGGGTTCCTACACCCATTGTTTTCTTGTTTTCGGGCCCCCGCGCCCATTGTGTTTTCCTTTCTGGGCCCCCGCGCCCATTGTCTTTAGTTTTTGGGTTCCTGCACCCATTGTTTTCTGGGTCTCCATACCCATTGCTTTTAAGTCTTCTGTTAAGCTTCAACGGATACCCGACTCCGTAAGCTTCTTGCTTTTAAGTTTTTGTTAAGCTTCAGCGGATACCCGACTCCGTAAGCTTCTTACCTTGTTTTTGTTAAGCTTCAACGGATACCCGACTCCGTAAGCTTCTTACGTTGTTTTTGTTAAGCTTCAGCGGATACCTGATTCCGCAAGCTTTTGGGTCCCCGCACCCATGGTTTTATGGGTCCTCGTACCCATTGCCTTTTTGTTTTTGTTAAGCTTCAATGGATACCCGACTCCGTAAGCTTCTTTTTGTTTTTTGTTAAGCTTCAACGGATACCCGACTCCGTAAGCTTCTTACCTTGTTTCTGTTAAGCTTCAGCGGATACCTGACTCCGCAAGCTTTTTACCTTTTCTGGGTGCCCGTACCTGTTGCTTTTGGGTCCTCGTACCTATTGTTCGTTTTTGGGTCCTCGTACCAATTGCCTTTAAGTTTTCTGTTAAGCTTCAACGGATACCCGACTCCGTAAGCTTCTTACCTTGTTTTCAGTTAAGCTTCAGTGATGCACTCCGACTCGCAAGCTTTTTACCTTTTCAAACGGACACCGAATCCGCATTTTTTACTTTTTCATGGACAAAATTGAATCAATTCCTTTGTTTTTCATTTATTCTAAATGTAAAACAAAGGGGGGCAGCTGTTGATACCCAATTTTGTCCATTTTATTTTTATTTTTGTTTTTATTTTATTTATTTAATTTAATTTCTTTCTTAAAAAAAAAGAAAATAAAAGAGAAAAGAAAAAAAAATAAAAAAAGCTTGGTATGGGTCAACCCATGACCCAATTCTCTTCTCAACCCAACTCCTTTCTTTTCTTTCTTGCTGCAACCTTCTAGCCTCCACAAGCAGCTACACTAAATTGGATTAAAACTTCTGTCAGTTTTTTTTTTTCATTTGTCTTCCAACCGTTGCAAATTGAATGAAAAATTATTGCAAATTAAGTGGTAATCAATCTGAAGTAGGAATAAAAGGCATAGTAAGAAACTAAAAAGGGGGAATCGTTCAGGGGGATTGAGAAAGCAAAAAACAGAGAGTAACTACCACACGGATACAAAGAGATTTTCAGCCTTTACACAAAAGCCACCTCCCACTATTCATCTTCATCTTCAACCTTCATTTTCCAAAGACCCTCATTTTCAACCTCCATAACCATCACCCACAAACCCCAAAAAACCACCTCGCCAAATCCAACAACCAGAATCCAAACCACCCACAATCAACCACCCTCGTGAAGTCACCCTTGTGCACCGTCCTCCGAGCCGTAGGCCAAGCACCAGGATCTATCCGGATTCCATTTGTTAAAACCGCCACTCATCACCGTTGTGCCTGTTGTCCACGACCCGCGAGCAACGACTGGAACCCGATTTGTACTGCGCCGTCGGAGTCGCTCCCCACCATCGTGATCCTGTCACGCGAATCCACCGTCCGAGCCACTGCACCCCGCGCCGCTCGCAGTCTCCGTCGCGACTCACGCCTACGCCTCATCGTCGGACTCCACCGTCTCCCTTGTTCGCGCCGCCCATCGCACAGCCCGACCACCGTGCTGCGCATTCCCAAGCACCATCGTGAGCTCCCCACCGTGAGTTCTCCCTCTCCCCCTCATTTTCTCTCTTTTCATTTTCGTTTGATAGTTTCTGAAACTAAAGTTTCTTTTATCTTCCTATGCATTTCCTTTTTTTTTTTTTTTTTTCCTTCTTTTTCGATGGGCTTGACTCATTTCTTTTTTTTTTTTTCTTTTTTGTTCTTTCTTTCTTTTTATTCTATTTTACTAAAATAGATAAAAGGTGTGAAATAAAAAAGATCCAAATATGTTTTTTTTGAACTTTAGGATTTAGCATTTATTTGACCATATTTATTTTCTTAATGATATGTTTTATATTGTGTTTTATGATTAATAAAAAATAAATAAACAAATAAAAATGCCTAAAAAAATAAAAATCATAAATAAAAAATATAATGAAAGTGAACTTGTGATTTAATTTAATTTGGTTATAGTTTGTCCGTCTCTTTATAACTTGTGAATTTATCTTATTGATTAAAATTGGCCTATGACGGAAAAATTGGGAGAGGATCGGAGCGCCGATCAGATTACACTCTTCCCGATAATCTTGAGGCTTTATATTGGATTTTGCTAGGAGCGCCGGTGAAGTCTAATCCCCACATAAAAATTAAAATAATTATGTAAATTAAAATATAATTTTAATAAACCAAAATAAACTTTTCTTTTTGTAAAATAAAATATTCAAATAAAAGTGAACAATTTCATATAGTTCAACATTATGATTGTGGTGAATCAAAGTTTTATTTTTCATAAAGACATTTTTTTTTTTAGAAATTAATACAAAAATCTCATTGTGCCTAAAATATTTTTTCTTGATTACTGAATGAGATTTATTTGGCCATTTACTTTAAAAATCATTTTCTTACCTTAAACAAATTTCTTTGAGTTAAAATTATTCATTGAAATATTTTTTTTTTATTTGGCCATTTTATTTTGAAAATTACTTCTCTTCAAAAAGATAAAATTTTAATTCACCACTTTTATATAATATGTTGTAGACTTTGAATTTGTTCTAAAATAATAGCTATTTAGTCACCCATTGCTTGTCTTAGTCATTTATCATTCTTGATATTATGCTTGACAAAATGGGACATGTCAAAAAAAAAAAAAATAAAAAAATTCTTTTCTTTTAATTAATAAAGGATCAATTAAATTAATCTTGCAAATAACATTAGATTATATAGGTAACGTTCTTAGAACGGATGGTGTAAGTCTTGCTAACACCTTCCCTACCCGTAATCAACCCCCGAACCTCAAACTCTGAAACGTAGACCATCTTTTAGGTGTCCAATTGCGCCATTCCATTTAATGGATAAAGCGATTGGTGGCGACTCCCAACGCCCCGAGGTCATTTCCTCCTCTTTCCTTTTTATTTTCGCGGCGCCTTTCGAGACGGTTGCGACACCATCTAGTGGTATTCACATTTCTTATTATACTTTAGAGTTCCTTTCCTTTTGGGGAGCACGTTGGACCATACATGTTGGATTTTATCCAACTTGCTACACGTTGAAGGGTGGAGATTTTTAAGGAATTTCCTCTAACAATTTTTATAGCCGTTTATGTATTTTGGAAAACCAACGGGCATTTTTATACTACTTTTATAAATATTAAGACTTGGTACTTTACCTAGTGATACTTAAAAAATTATATCTCTTTTACATTCTTTTAATTTTGTTCCTGTAGGTAATCTTACGAAGTAATTGTTGTATTTTGAGAAGTGTTAGTTATAAGATTATTTGTATCAAATAATTAATTTGAGGTGATGAAATACTTTTAAGTTCAATACACTTACACATCTCAATTAATATATGTAATAATTTATTTTATTTGTGTTATTTTAATTTTAGATATTCATATATTTTATTTCTATTATTTTTCTTACACGAAGCACTTTTTTTATTTTTTTTTTCTGCCCAAACACCAATTTATGGCCTGCACTTAAAAAGGCCGAAGACGAAGCATAGTAATGTAAGAATTAAAGACTAGAGGGTCTGTTCTAAAGAAGGATGATAGAGTTTTATAACTTTATTCTTAATTTTGTTTTTCAAATTTTCTTTCCACAGCAATTTATTGCAGAGAAGATATTTGGTCATGAGAATTAACAGGTGAAGGTTGATGGAACTTATAGTGTGGCGGCAAAGTGTGGAGAGTGTAATTAGAAAAGATATTTTAACGCTCAAATTAAAAGTGTTATTAGAAAGGCTAGATTACGTAGGAGAAGATGTGTAGGTTTTCCTTCTTTATATGGAGGATGGGTATTTCCCAAGGAAGTTACCCTAAAGATATTAACTCCTAGTATAAAGGGGTTGAGGAGGGATTTTATTCCCTAATATTTAGAGATAAGGTGTTATTTAATATTATATTTGAATAATAGATACTGAGAGAAAAAATAATTTTTTGTGTATAAAATTTTTAAAATATATGAGAAGTGAAAAAAATACATGAGAACTAATTTCTCTTATCTTTTTTTAAAGATTTAACTTTTATTTTTTTAAAATTAAGATAAAATTATTTTTATATTTCTATTTCATTTTTTTTTAATTAATTTTTTAAATAAAAAAATGTAATTATATTTTATTTTTTAATTCATTTTCACTTATTCTATTCTATTTTATTAATAAAAAATATTTAAACAAAGTGTAAGAGATTTGATCCATATCTAATGGGACCAAAATTGTTATTTATAAGATTTACTATGCCAAGTTGTGGTAGGCCCGGGTTCGAAATCCTGGTATGGAATACTGTCATGGAACTTTAAAAATTGAAATGTTGAATTTCCATATTTGGTATAGGATTTTGAAAAACGTTTCATGAATAAATGATTCCGTGTTCCCACCCACTCCTTCATTCCCAAGAGGAAAAGTGGGTTTGTTGCCTTAACAAAAAAATTGTCTCGTATTCTTTGATACAATAAGAAATACATGATAATATTTACTAGTAATTTTAAATAAATTTATAAAAGTTTTTAAAAAATAAATTAAATTAATAATTAAAATCTTTTTAAAATATATATTTCTATTACTCCAAAAACATATAGTAATTTCCAACGCACACATGATATCATAATATTTTGGCATGTGAAATGTTTAAAAGGCGTTTTCTCAATCTCCACATTATTACTAACTACTAACAACCTCCACATCATTGTTAGAAAATGTTGCTAACCATTAGGAGTCACGACTGTCCGTCGTTGTTGTCACTAACCGTTCAGGATCTATTCACTATTTGTCGTTGTTGTGGATTGCTAGAATTTAGCCACAATTTGTTCGCAACCAAAGTCATTTTTTAAAATGTTTTAATCAATCAAATGTGATAATAAATTAATCATCATATTCAGAGATGCCCTATAAGGTCTTGTTTGGTACTTAAAATTGCGCTTGTAATAGAACCTTATAGAATTTGACCTTCTAATTTCAAATTTCATTTTTTGTTTATGTCATTTAAAATTTAAACTATAATTCTTTTAAGACAGTTTTAAGGAATTGAAAAATAATCAATAACCTCTTAATTTTTAAGTTAAATTAAAACTCGAAAATGTATCATATAATAACTTGCACGTGTTGTAATAGTTGTAATCACTTATGTTTAATACTTGAACAATCATGTGTCGTGAAAAGATTTTTATGATATATTTTTTAAATTTGATATTTAAAGTGAATTGTTAAATATTTTATTAATTATTAATTATTTTTTAATATTTATTATATCCATCAAAATATCATAAAAATTCCCGTGTTCACGATTGCTGCCATTGTCCCCGCTATTGCCACCACAGATGATGAATACACTTGTCACTACTACTATCATCGTGACTACTATTGCCACACTCCAGTTTATTATTATTATTACTTTTTCCTGAGAAATTGCCACTCTCCATTGTCACCATCACTGTTGGTGTCATTTTCAGCATCATCTTCTTACCATTAGTGCTATCATTGCCACTGTCTGCACAACTATTTGTACCAATGTTAACTGACTGCCACAATTGCCACTTGTGCCTCCATAAACACCACACACTAATAAAATAATGGTAGCACATAATTTCTTAAAAAATGCATAGTATCCTCTTAAAATTGGGATAAAAACTCGGTATCTTTACAAATTTTCGTATAGAACTTACTCTTTGAATGTTTCACTCCTATTTTTAAGGGAATACCAAACTTACTCTAAGGGTTGAGAATTGCTAAGGATTGTTTATGCAAATTACAAAATTTGTTACCACTCATGTTGAGTACACTGAGGTAGATGCTTCCGTGCATGGCTATATGAAGGCACAAAGGTTGAGTGTCTTACGAGAGTTTTTATTTTTGTTTTTTTCTTTATTGATATGGTCTTACGAGAGTTTTTCAGTTGGTGAAATGCGTAAGAATCCCATAACAAAAGCAAAAGTGCTCATACACATTGTCCTACAAAGCATAAACCAAACAAAGGGAAAGAAAGGCTAGAACTAATTTGCGAAGGAGCGCCAATCTCCGTGCATTCCACGGCCAACTCTTTCCCAATACTACCTACACCTCATGAGTACACTCTGATTCACAAAAAGCATGTTCATCTGGTTCAATCAGCAGTAGGAATGAGAGAACTATAAACAACTAACAATAAGGTGAAAAAATTGTTGTTAGGACGGTATTTTCTGTTTAAGAGACGATTGACAGTCTTATCACCTGGTCTGTTTCTACATTTTAGATACACAAATATGCATCTAAGAGAAAAGATTTACAAATTAGAAAAAGATGGGCATAGAAAACCCTTGTAGAGGAAAAAAACCCTTCTCCACAAAGATCATGCTAGTTAACAAATTTTAAATTGGTCATTACGATTGAAAATACAATCAACGTTCGCATTCCTTTGATTTGAACCGTGTTCTGGGTTAGATGTTCAGGATCAACCTGTCTCGCTAGAGTTAGATACCAACTATTTATGAGTGTTATTAAATAAGTAAATATACCTATTTATAAGAGTAAATCTCTCATAGAATCTCTCATAAATAGAAGAGTTAGTTATAAGATATAATGATCTTAATAGATTTTTATCCTAATTAACAATATTTATTATTAATTAATGTTGATTTAAACATGATTCTTATCTATTATGATGCTCCTATAATTACTACCAAATATAGCAAATGTATATATCTGACCCTAAGCACTCTACCCACCTTGTGCACGGTCTAACTTGAGCATCGGAGTGCCTTTACAAGAACTCACCCCTCGCACCACCATCGCTGCCACCGTGATACGGAGGAATCCACCTTCATCAACTTAGTTCAGGTAATTATTTGAACCCCATTTAGAACATTGACGCTGTCTGTGGGGATGATAAACTTTGATTCACATTATCACCACCATGGTCACCACTAGAAAAAATTGTGTTTCTGCTACTCTAAATCATTCATCCACTAGCCACCGCTCGGCCTCCACTCCTATGCAAGATCTAGTGGCTGCTAAACTAGAACCCAGGTGTGATGGGGAAGAGACTTCTCACACCTGCAAAAACCTCTCCCTTCAGTCGCGACACGTTTCAGTGACACAACGACTTGGTCTGCGCTGAGCCCCCTCAGGTGAAGCTAGACTGTGGATATCAGCGCTACAACGTTTAGGCACGAAGGAGAACAACGAGGAAGTTCGGTCCCAGCACGGCGAATCATGTCTCCCTGAACTATCACGAGAGGAATTGATCTCCCTCTTTAGACTCTAGGATGAACATATTCATGACCTGGAAAGAGATGCTAACCAAGAAAAGGAGGAAAAAATTGGGTTCTCCATAGGAATCGCAACAATGGAAGGGAACCAGCCCATGACAAGGGACGTGACCTAGAAAATTCTCGAGTAACAGAACACAGACAAAGAGCTAATAACCCAGTGTGAGAAAATCGAGAACAGGATCCCAAATGAAAGAAATTAGTTAAGTAGAATCAACCTTTCTCTGATGAGTTGATGGCCTACAAGATCCCTAGGCATTTCAAAAAACCCAACTAATATTGAAGCTTATGATGGGACCATGGACTCCCAAGAGCATTTGGATGCTTATGTTTCTACTTTGTTATTTGTTGGAGGAGATGATCCACTTTTTTGCCATGTTTTCCCTCTCTCACTGAAGAAGGCCTCCTTGAGATAACTCACCACATTAGCTCCAAAGTCTGTTGTTGATTGGGAAGACTTGTCATCGAGATTTTTGCTGCACTTCACCTCTAGTAAGGTGCAATCGAAATGCATTTTATGTCTTTTTCATATCAAGCAGGGAAAAGAGGAATCCCTTCGAAATTATATATCCCTATTTAACAAAGAAGTAGTAAACATTCGTGACTAGGACGAGAGACTCAGCCTACATCATATGAGCGAGGGCCTCTGCCCTCGAGCATTTTTTTTTCACTTGCTAAAAAGAAGCCCAAGACGATGGACAAGTTCCGAGCTAGGGCTAATAAGTACGTTAATGCAGAGGATGTTATACGTGTTAGGAAGCATCTAGAGAAGGAGAAGATGCCAAACTGAAACTTGGTCAGGATCCCCCACAACCCCAAAATTCAAAGCCACCACTAAAAGGGAAGTATGAAAGTTATACCCCCTCAATACACCTGGGGCACAAATTTACTAAGAGGTGATGAACACGGAGTTCATAGGTGTACAAAAGCCTCATCCATTGAGAAAACATAAGATAAACCCAAGCATTGTGTATTTCACAAAGGCTACGGACATAACACTAAGAATTGCATTAACCTTCAAGATGCCATCGAATCCTTAATCTAGGATGGTCGTCTGGGCTGATATGTTCACCAATCCCTAGATGATAATCAGAGAAGAGGAAAGAATTATAAGAAGAGAAGCTATAGTATTCAGAGAAGTCCATTTCCATATCAAAGAAGGCGGTCACCCCCAAGGAATGAAAATCTTGGAATGGGTCCATCTAGGGATAATGTCCAAAACCGAGAAAGGGCACAACCCCGAGACAATCCCACCCAAGATAATGAACACTGCTATATGGAAGTAACCTAGACAATCAATACCATTTCGAGGGGCTTTGTGGGTGGCTGTGAATCAGAAAACATAAGAAAGAAAGCTCTTTGGGGTGTGTTGCACTTAGCCTCTCATCCAGTATCAAAATTTGAAGACAGACTTAGGAAGACCCTACCAATCTCTTTTTCTAATGAAGGTTATGGTAGCATTATCTCAAACCATGATGATCCCATGGTGATCTCAGGGATAATAAGCAACACTGAAGTTTAGCATATATTTGTTAACCAAGGGAGCTCGACTGATATTATGTTCCTAGATCTCTTCGAGAAGCTAGAATTGTCAAAGAAAGATTTGATCTCATATACCGGTGAGTTGATTAGATTCACAGGTGACAAAATCACCTTGGTAGGATACATTGAAACCCATTTGACTTTGGGAAAAGATCTTTTGTTTAAAACACTTAAAGTCATATTTCTTGTGTTAGATTGCTCTTCTGCCTACAATATCATCCTGGGTTGCCCATCACTTAATGCTTTTGAGGCCGTGATATCCATACTTCATTTGACTATGAAGTTCCTTGACCAACATGACAAGGTCATCATGGTTAAAGGAGACCAGGCAACAACTTGGAAATGTTACAATGAGAGCCTGAAGATAACCACGAACCACGGACCAACGCAACAATTAAGCCTTAATGACTACGGACCCCGTTAATGTCCTCTTGACTGTACTAGATGTTCACGAAGATATTTGTGATATGCGGCCCCAACCTAGATGAGAACTTCAACCTTTTCAACTTAGCACCAAGCTAGACCAAGTAACCAAGATTGGAGGGTAGTTAGATTAAGAAGAAAGATCCCAAGTAATGAAATTTCTTGAGAAGAACAAATATGTCTTCGCTCAGACGTCCGCCGACATGTCAGGGCTGGACCCCGAGTTTATTTGCCATCGACTTTCTATAAAAAAAAAGAAGTGAAGTTGGTGGCACAAAGAAAAAGAAAAGTCAGACTAGAGAGAAGGGGTAATACAGAAACAAATGAAGAAACGTCTAGATGCTCGATTTATCAGAGAAGTTTCTTATACCACTTAGTTGTTCAACGTGGTCTTAGTAAACTAGGATAATGGGAAGTGACATATGTTCATTGATTACACTGACCTAAATAAGGCATACCCAAAGGACCCTTACTCGCTGCCTAATATAGATAAACTTGTAGATAATTCATCTGGATTTTGGCTTCTTTCATTTATGGATGCCTATTCTAGTTACAACCGAATTCCCATGAACTTGGAGGATGAAGACAAGACTACATTTATAATCGAGATGAGAAGCTATTGCTATCGAGTTATGCCATTCGGGGTTAAAAAACGCAAGTGCAACTTACCAACAAATGATGAATCAAGTTTTTGAAGAACAAATTGACAAGATGTTGGAAGTTTATAATGATGACATGATTGTGACAACAGAGTCTAGTAACCATATGGAAGACTTGGAAGAAGTATTTGCCTAGATACGGAAGCATAACACGAGATTAAATCAAGAGAAATGCACACTTTTTGGGTACAATCTAGTAAGTTTGGGGGGAAGTTTTATTGATGAAATGCAGTATTGAAGCTAACCCAGAGAAATGTCAAGTTGTTCTTGATATGTGTAGTCCACAGTCCGTGAAGGAGGTGCAACAACTAATAAGACAGATAGCGACCTTCACTCGTTTCTTAGCTAAGGTCACTCAAAACTCTAAAAAAAAGGGGGGGAAAGACTTTAAGTGGGCCCCAGAGTGCGATGTTGTATTCCAAGAGTTGAAGAAAATGATGGAAACACCCTTAATCCTAGCAAAGCCAAATCTCGGAGAAACCTTATATGCCTATCTCTCAGTTAGCAACGAAGCGATCAACTTAATTTTGATAAAAGAAATTAATGAAGGTTAGAAGCCTGTTTATTTTATAAGTAAGCTCTTATAAGCCCCCGAACTCTAAACTAGATCTAGCACTACTAACCATAGCCAAATGATTATAACAATGCTTTTAGTGCCACCTTGTGATCGTGAAGATAGATTAACCAATCTGTTAGGTGCTTCATAAGCTAGATTTTGTTGGAAGAATGATTGCTTGGTCCGTAGAGCTATCCGAATTTGACATCACTTAAGAGCCAAGAAAAGCTATAAAGGCTTAAGTGCTATCCGACTTTTTGGTAAAGCTTACACCAGATTCTAACCATCCTAGAGTGAAATCTTGGACCATCTATGTATATGGTTCCTTGAGTCCCAAAAGGAGTGGTGTCGGGGTCATACTAGAAAATGGAGTCGAGCTCACGTTGGAACATTATTTAAGGTTTGAGTTCTCGACTTCAAATAACCAAGCGCAGTACAAAACATGTATTGTAAGCATCACCATGGAAAAGGAAATGGGGGCCACAGATATAGTCCTATATAATGATTCACATTTGGAAACACTCTAGATCTGAGATGATTACCACGCTAAAGAACCCTTATTGCAAAAATACTTAGCTAAGGTGAAAAATCTAATTAAGAGCTTCAATAGTGTTAGGGTGGAACACATCCTCAGGGAACAGAACTCAAGAGTTGACATCTTGTCAAAGCTCGCAAGCACCAAAAGCCCTCGTAATAATAGGTCTGTAATCCAGGAGATATTGCTTGCACCCAATATTATGGACTCTGAGGTCCTCCTACTAGAAGATAACGAAACTTTGATCACACCCATAGTTACCTATCTCCGTTATGGCACTTTGCCTGAATACTAGAAGGAAGCCCATAAACTAATACAGACAATGACATGGTACATTGTCTTGGATAATCAGTTATACTGTTTGGGATTTTCTTCTCCCCTCCTCAAGTGCCTCTACCCAAAATAAGCTGAGTATTTCTTGGCCAAAATCCATGAAAGAAGTTATGACCACCACCTCGGAGGAAAGCCATTAGCATAGAAAGTGTTAAAGGTTGGACACTATTAGCCTAGTATGGAAGCTGATAGTATGGAACACATCCAAAAGTTTGACAAATGTCAACAGTTCTCAGACATTTATCTAGCCCCACTAGAAGAGCTATCTATAATATCCATACCCTGGCCTTTCTATCAGCAGGAGATAGATATCCTAGGTCCTTTCCCCCAGGCCCCAAGATATGTTAAATACTTAGTGGTAGTTGTGAATTTCTTCACTAAATGGATTGAGGCAGAACCATTGTCCACCATCACCTTAGCGCGGACACAGAAGTTCACTTATAAGAACATTATCAGTAGATTCAGTGTCTCAGAATCCATTGTTACAGACAATGGAACCTAGTTTACTGACCAAAAGTTCAGGGATCTCATCACTTAGCTCAAGATCAAGCAACATTTTACCTCAGTAGAACATCCAAAGACTAATGGACAAGTTGAGGTTGCCAACTGAGTTATACTTCACGAGATCTAGAAAAGACTTGACGAAGCAAAAGAAAATTAGGTGGAGTAACTCAAGCACGTCCTATGGGTATACTGGACCACGCCCCACTCCTCAATAGGGGAAACTCCCTTCAAACTAACCTATGGTTGCGAGGCCATGATCCCAGTCGATATTAGAGAACTGAGCTGGAGGAAGCATAATTTCTCTGAAGAGACCAACTCAGACCTCATCCGCCATAACTTGGATCTGTTGGATGAACATCTCTGCATTGCCCACATTTATGAAGTCACTGTCAAACAAAGGATTGCATCCCAATACAATTTCAAAGTGATACCATGGAGGTTTGTACCTGACGATCTTGTTTTGTGAAAAGTGTAATTAGAGGTAAAAACCTGAAAGAAGATAGGCTAGCTCCGAATTAGGAGGGACTATACCATATCACTTCTAAGACAAACATTGAAGCCTATACCCTAGAGACCTTCAGTGGCAAAAGTATCAAAAATTTCTAGAACGCTGATAAACTCAGAAAGTAGTATAGTTAATTATCTTTATTTTATGTTTTTATTGTGTAAGTGACACATTCTGACATGAATAAATTGATGACTACATTGGCAGTACTTAGTTATTTTGCACGATTACAACTATTGTAACCCACAAGGTTATCGCACCTTAGAAAGGTTCAAGGAATACAAATTCCATCTTGGGTCAGATATTTTGATGCAACAATGAAGGTAAAAAAAAGCAACCCACTTGACCATTCTCTACAGTCTAAAAGTGAGTTTAAGGGTCTTAACCCATGTCTTAATGAGCCTAACCTTAACTCATAAACTTAAGGTAAGTTTAAAGTGGTTATGAGTGTCTGACTGATGCCTAGGATATGGCAATAATATTTACCAATATCTGAAAAAAGGATACCATCTTAAAATGCTTCCATGTCAAAATTACACTTAGAAATTTAGCTAAGTGTCACAAGACTTTAGTGAAGAATAAGCATCAAAATTAATTATCACTTTTAAGTAATCCTGTTCGGGATCCGATGTCATCATTCAAAAAAATTTTAAGTGCAAGTTGTCTAAATCCTACCACAAGGATCAAACTCAAAAAACACATTACTACACAAATAAAAGTAGACAAATATTTGTTAAGTATACTTACTAAGTGTCAGTTGAAAAACCACTGAGATAAGGTATTGGACCCATCTGGATTGGAAAAGCAAAAAGGGCAATATGAAGATACACAAGTAAAAGTAAGAAAAATTCTAAATTATCACAAGATATGCCCGAAATATAGGACTTGTCCAGACATGTACAAAATTAACCTAATGCAATAGGAAGAATAAAAAGAAAAGGAAATTCGGCATCCAAGTTGGGTTCTCAGTGGTCGACTACTTCTACCTCGATTTCTTTGTCTTAGTAAACTTTCTCACTCTTGCCACCCTTCTCCTCGCCTTAATCTGCCACAGGGACCTGGTTCACAAGGATAGATTCAGAGATAGCATCCACAATGTAACCATATCTGACCACCTTTCGTGATCTAGTTCCTTGGGTAACGAGGTCCGAGTTACATAGGCGAAGTTAGGCAAGCACGTTGACAAAAGAGTCGTCCACAGAAGTAGCCCACTCATCTTCAAGATACAACATATCATATTTTAGATTTGCCTTGGATTGCCTAGGAATTTCATTTTCAAAATGAAGTGGGGTCAGGCTAGACTTGGTTGAAGAGATTTGATCCTTTAGGGTCTTCTCCCGAGGTTTAGCTTCCTCAACCTTTCTCTAGAACTTGGTTTTTCAGCCTTTCATAGACCGAGCTACTCATTCACTTGGGCCAAATACCTATCCTTTTGGGTCACCATTGCCTCTAGGTCATTTTTCTCACCCTAGAAGGCATTTATCTCTTTCTCTAATTCCCGAGTCTGACGAACAAACTCGAACTAGGAATCAAAGCATAGAAGCATTATGCAGGGCCTAGACCTATGCATCTCAGATGATTTCAATCAGGTCCTGCTTAATCAAGAAGTCTTGATCTGCTTGAATATGATCCGCCCTAGATCAAACCCCTTCCCCAAATGAACTTAGCAATGAACTAGAGTGGGGTGCCCTCCGGGATATTTGTTTCGTGGCCAACGGTGAGATCGATGGGAGCCGCCTCGGTCATTGGTCTTTTCACTCTCTGCTCCCTTCGGTCGTCTCCCTTCCTCTTATGCGGTCGAAGTGGTTGGGCAGGAGACCTGAAATCCACCTCTTGCATTGTGGCTTGGGGTTGAGATTGGGGAAGAGGGACTGCCACTGTTGGTTGGGATTCAGAGCCCAATGCTCTGACCTTTCGTTGCACCAAGCGCAAGGTAAGAGCTTCAAGTCCGTCGGGAGGCACCATACTCTCTACAAAATAGAAACAAACAATGTTACTACACTTAGAAAAAATCATGCAAGACAAATATATCAACATAATCATAGCGACATACTTAAAAATTGTCTTAAAGAATCAGAGGGTTCATCTAAAATGTCTTTACAATAGATGGCCCCATGCTTATTGACCTACTTAACTAAAAAATTAAGAATGTTAGCCTCATCTTCAGTCAGCATAGACAACAAAGTCTCTATTTTTTTCTTGACTCTGATCCTATACCACTTGTGTCCAATATAAATATATCATTTGTACACCCTCCTGGTTAACATAAAAAGGTGTTATCGCCAAAGCTCCTTCTATTCAGAACAAGTCTTTCTTGAAGTTCTTAAAAGATTCTTGATATGGTTTAAATACATTGTGCCCTGCTTGAGCATGAAGAGTAGCCCACTCTTTCTAGAAGCTAATATTGAAGGGCGAGAATTGGGAGAAAAGGAAGAATAAGGACTCCACAGAGTACCGCTATCCGAAAGTCTTGCAGATAAGCTCGTAAGTCTGAATGAAGCCCCAGGTATTTAGGTGAAGTTGCATTGGAGCCACCAGTAGAAGGTTCAAAACTCTAATTTGAAAGTTGGAGAATGGAAAGCAGACCCTGATACAGGTGAATGTTGTGAATTTTTGCAAGTGCACTGAATCGCAAAAGTAATAAATTATAAGTAAGATATCATTCCCACGAGAAATTAGTTTACCAAGTACCATTTTTCTAATATTAATACTATCTAGGCAACTAATAATTGTGATTCACAACAATCAAAGACACAAAATTATAAAATACAAAAAACACACATGAACACACAAAATTAAGAGGGAAAAGATAGAACAAAATACACGAATGCAAGACACATTAAGGATGTAAATACACAAAATCAAAATACTAGGGATCTAACTTCACTTAATTCAACAATCTATCATAGACAATAGAATAGTTTTAGAATCTTCATTTTAATTAATTTCTAGTCATTCAATTGATGAGAAAAAATCCCTTAATTAATTAAAACCAAATTCCTTGGCGAGTTAATTCTCTTTAATTATCAAAGCCTAGTCAATTCCTTGATCTAAACTCTAACTCTTAAAGGCATGATCTTCACTCTATGGATTGTCATGGAAAATACCACAATTCTCTCACACAACCTATAACCTCTATTCCTAGATAATTATAAATCATGACACTTATTATTTATGGTCTAAGTCATATGCAAACATTCTGATTCTACACACATCTCACTAGATCAATTTATGAGTGGTCAATTCATAAAAGCATTAAGAACTATAATAAGCACTTAAATTGAATAGAAAATAAATTAATTATAAATTCAATCTTAATTCATGTTGATTGAATCAAGTTATATCTTTACCTTAGAAACACATGAATTTAGCTATAGATGACAAAAGAGAAGAAGAGATGGGAAGATGAAAGAGAATTCATCATGATATAACCGTAGAGAAGAAACCAAAACTCATTCAATGGTGATTCGATCTCCAACTTCATGAGAGATTCATGACGGCTCATCCTCCTCTCCTAGGGCTCATCCCCTCACTACCTTTGAGCATCTCAAAACTCTATTTTTTGTGTATTTTCTGAACCAAAAGAGTGTTGTTTTGCTAAACTCGTTTTCCCCTTTTTATAGAAAAGCCGATAGCTTTTTGTTTCTAACTTGCATGATTTTTCTCACCCACTAGATAGTAGAATATGCCCTCGATCTCAATAGATAATTTGTAGGATTTTCTGTTAGCTTTTCAATGCCGCAAACGGTGTCGTCGATATAATCTCAATTAATGAGAAATGGTCAGGATAGTGCAGGAATCAAAATAAAATCCTTTTGAGAATTCTTATCCAATCGTTAATATTAATGGTAGCTTACGTACAGAAAGTTGTCAACATGAAATTTGCAGATCTCTTTCTTAGTTTTCAAACACCACTAGAATCAAGTAAATTGCATATTTATAGAGAAAGTTATCCCAAATTTACTGAGACAGATTTGATAGTAATATTTTTTTAATTAATCTTTGACCAAATCTCTTGGTTCCTATTTCTTTTTGTTGAATCCATATAAATTAAAAAATAAATATTTTACTCAAATTAAGAAACTCCTTGAGATCTTTGCTTTAAACGCAGAGATACTTGACCATCAAGTAGAGATTATTGTACTCCAATTAAGAATCTAACTTGATCCTTCCTTAAATTCTCACAAAATACAATAAAAATACATTTAATTCAATGTGTCCAAAATTCACTCAATATCATAAATAAATAGCATAATTCTTATATCAAAATATTCAAATATTTTAAATATTTATCTTTAAGAATTTCTTATTTTTGCACAAATCTAATTATTTATCCTAAAAATTCAAATAATCCTAGGTGAAGATATAATTATTCAAAAATAAATTAAAAATAAAAATAAATAAAAATAAACAAAAACTGAATAAATATAAATTAAAAATCCTAATAAATAAACTCAAAAAATGAGTGTATTTTACAGTCATCAATGAATAATGCTTCGTACATATAAACAAAGTGGTATCCCTCCATTCTGGTTGAACAGACCCGTTCTTGATCTGACGAAGCCCAGATCACGAATTCGTCATCCCGTAGTCGACCTTCAGTGAAATAAAGATACTCTTGTTTAGCCTTGGTGTCTTCTGAGTTTTTGACACTTGATGGGGTCTCTAAAACTTCGCGATCAACCCATTGGTATAGGCTAACATTCCTTAGGAATATATACTCCTTTGGCTCTAATGTCACCATCCTCTGTTGTCCCATCTCTGAACTACTAGCGTTACCTACAGAGGTAGTACTCACGTCAGAATTAGAAAAAAATTCATTATAACTTTCTAACTTTCCCATGAGTATGGAGAGCATACATAATAGCCTTTGCCTTGCTAGCTCCTTAGCTCTATCCGCCCTCTTTATCATTTATAGGATATCCACGCCGAATAGCGGCCTCTATCTCCTACTAGTATATCCACCATGAGGAGATTGTTTCCGCCGCACTTGAGGCGGTGGAGTGATGCGAATTAAAAGTTACAAATCAAAGTGCAGGTTGTTTCAAGTAATAAATTCTCGAGAGTCTGAGGCCGATCCACAGGGAATTGATGAAGAAAAATTCTTTGACGTAAGGAAAATATTTTGTCACAATAATAAAGGTGATAAAACTTAGTCACAAATAAAAAAGATTTACTTGAGTTAAGAGATCCACTCTTGATAAGTAAATTAAGGATAAGAATAATTCTTTTTATAACTCAATTAGAATCCACGCATAATGGAGGTTCCAATCGAAAAATACAACATTCAAAGTTTATTTAAGATTATATACGTAATTATATTATGGTTCCTTTAATTATCTATTAACACCACCACTTATAAATAGGCTCTAGCATTCATTGTGTCAATATCTTATCTACAACAAATCAAGATCACTACTTTATAAGGAAGGTTTCTAAATTGATTGGAAACAAAATACAACACGTATAATGACCACTTGATAATATATCATTTAAGCACAAGAAAGAAATTAATCTAACTTTAACTTATTACCAAAAGCTTCACCCTTTCACCCAAGTAAAATGAAAATTAGTTACTCATAGATAAGAAGAAAGAAAGAAAGAAGAAGAAGAAGAAGAAGAAGAAGAAGAAGAAGAAGAAGAAGAAGAAGAAGATAACTTTAATTTAGAACAAAAGAAAGCTACAACAAGATAAACAAATAATACAATAGCATGATCTTGATCTCTAAGACCAAGATTCCTAAATGATCAGCCAATGATGCCTTTTATAGAGGATTAGGGATACAAAATGACAAGGGAGCTAATTAATGAGTGAGTGGATGAGTGGGTGGATGACTGAAAAATGCCAAATGACTTTTGATGAGTGAAAAATTATTGAGATTCTTTGTCTCCGAAATCATGTAGTGCTGAACTCATTGAATGCGTCAGATAATTGAAAAATGATCTTCATGAAAGTTATATGTCTGGATCTTAGCTTTCAAATGCCATTAGTTTGAGCCCAAAAGCATTTCTACAACTCGATATATAGTCTAATTACTGCACACTATTCAGGCCCAGTTACAGTTCCTCTGTTCTGACTTGGAAACCCAATATGACCTCTAAGCAATTCGAAATGAGTCTTATGTTCTTCATAAAAGTTGTATATATGGATCTTAACTTATAGATGTCAAAATTTCAGCCCAATGAAGTTCTTACAGCCCGAGTTATGCTCTGATTATTACATACTATTCAGGTTCCAATCACAAAACTCATGTTTTGACTTCTAAGACCAATCAGCTCTACTAGATGTCTGATTTTGACCTAGAGCTCTCAAAAAAGTTGTAGAGCTCTCTCTTATTTTTTCAACAAGGTAAAATATATAATTGTTAGACATCTAAAACTCAAGATATGGCTAAAATACAGAAACAGCGTAAGATGTAAATCATGTTAAAAAAATCAATTAAGTCTAATTTGAGTCCAAACTTACAAAACATAACCAAACTCAATTAATTAAGTATATGAAGAGTGTAAATGACTAAAAATGAGGGCTTATTAATGTATCAAATATGTGATTATCATGGAGCACTCAAAATCTCTAAGGAACTACCCTCTTCGTCACTATTGTTTAGCACTCTCACTCTCACCATGGCTTTTTGCGAAAGAAAAAAGAAGGAAAAAAAGGAACATACCTTGTGTTTTAAGGGAAAATGGATGCGAAAGGTTGGAAAGCAGAAGACCGCTAATAACCATTGTCAGAAGCTCGCCAAAAATTTCTTTGAGCGTTGGAAGCAGAGGGAAACGAAGGAGAAGATGTAAAGTGAGGACTGGTAACCCCCCACTCCTATTTATAGGTGTTGGGGTAACCCTCAACAACCACCATGTGCAGGGGTAAATGCTTCCTTTTGCATTTAGTTTGAAAACGACAATCATAGTGGCACGAAGATCAAATGGTAGCTTCCACTCATTTTTTGCCATGTGGGGATACAAACCTGATGCAGCAGTTAAAAGGGCAACAGTCATATTTGAAGCGACCCATGCCAAAGAAGATGGTATTCATGTCAGAAATCAAATCAATGTTATCTTGTTGCTACAGATTTATAATATAGATCATGAATTTTATTTCAAGGAAGTCATGATTAATGGATAGGCCCCACTGTCAAAATTGACATGGGGGTAATCTAGTATGAATCCAGGATAATAGTGTGACTACTTTAAGGCAAAATGATCTATATCGTATCCCAGCCTAATTCATTAATACTAGGAGCATCTCGGTGTTACTTTGTATCACGGACTTTGACCATTCGTTAGAGACATTGTGAGATCTAGCAACTATATCATGACTTAGATCCCTTTGTTTCATGTGCATCGTTTGCTCCTGATAATCTTGGATATATTGACACCCAACTTTCATATATGACCGCCAAATTAGGGGCAACTGTTCTGAACCGAGTTCTAGGTTAGATGTTCAAGACCAACCCGGCCCACTAGAGTTGGATTCTAGATATTTATGAGTACTGTTAGATAAGTAAATATACCTATTTATGAGGAGTAAATCTTTCATAGAATTTCTCATAAATAGAGGAGTTAGTTATAAGAGATAATAATATTAATAGATTCTTATCCTAATTAACAACATGTATGATCAATTAATGTAAATTTAGACACGATTCTTATTTATCATGATGCTCCTATAAATATTACACAAAAGTAGCAAATGTATGCATCTAACCCTAAACACTTTACCCACCTTGTGCATTGTCTAACTTGAACATCGGAGTATTTTTTACAGGTATCTACCCTCGCACCACTGTCACTATCACCGTACAACAAAAGAAACCACCTTCGTCAATTTTATTTAGATAATTATTTGAACCCCTAAAAACAAATATATATAGACATAGTTTTGAGACGATTCTTTTGACCATGTGCAAAACACTCGACAAATGTCCCATAACTTTGGGAGAAGCTCAGAAGCATCATTATGCAATCATTCATTCCTCTTTATTGTTGTTTCCATGTCGTTTTTTAGTTTTATTCATTATTTAATTGTTATTATAACATAATTATGAATAATGATTCTCAGATCTCACATACTCAATGCAAGTCATTTGATAACACCCTAGTTTCACTGTTTTTTTTTTAAGTAATGCCTAAGACCCACCTTAGAAGTTTGGTGAAGGGACACTCAAATAGAGCCTAAGGGAGGGGTAAGGAATAAGTGAAAAGAAATTGAGATGAAAGACAATTAAAGAGACCGAACATGTTACTCTCCTTATATGTCACCAATTCTTACCAACTAAGCTGTCAACATGGGATCACTGTAACCTTTTATAAATGATTTAAATTATGCACATGCCTCATATAATTTGTACAAGTATCTTTCTCAAAACGAGAAAAGTATCGTAAAAGCATCTCAACTTTATTGTTATAACCAACTAAGAATCTTAATTTTAAAATTTATCAATTAAGGACTTAAACTTTATTTTGGTTACCAATTAATGATCTCAACTTTAATAATAAAAATACTTTAATAATATTTATCAATTAAAAAATAAAATTTAGGGCATATATGTCATATATTGCCTTCATATCTTAAATTATTTTCATTTATCAAATTAGATATTTTTGTCTTTTGAACATTTTTTATTAATAGAATTATATTTTAATAAAGTTAATGTCCTTAATTGATAATAATAGAAGTTAAGTTCCTTAATTGGTTTATTATAAATAGTTTAGGTCATCCAATCATACTTTACCCTTTCTTAAACATTATATTATTTACAATATCATTAAAAGAATTTAATTATAATAACAACCAAAGTCTTTATTCAATAGGGTTGATTACATGAATCAAACAACATCCGTATGTTCTATTAAAAACTAAATCTTTCATTAATAAAATTTAATTATAAAGAATATTTAATATATCATATATTGTTCCATTATCAAAAGATTATGACCAATACAACAATATATATATATATATATATAGGACATATCTAGTGAGAGAAGTTTTTATTGTGAGAGAGTGAGAGGAGTAAATCTTGATCATACAACCATACATAGATGGTCAAGATTAAAAGTTACTTGAAGGTCATATGACTACTTAAAAAAGTCACATACATTTATGTTCTAATCTTGACCATTTATGTAAGATCTAATAGTCAAGATTCACTACTCTCATCTCTCACAATAAATACTCTTCTCACTTGATACACTATAAATATAAGTCAAACTCTTTTAACGATAGTGATGACATACATATGTTATGGGAACATATATAGTGAGATGAGTTTTTATTGTAAGAGGGTGAAAGAAATAAATCTTGACCATATAATCATACATGAATGGTCAAGATTAAAAGTTACTTGAAGGTCATGTAACCACTTAAAAAGGTCACATGAATTTATGTTCTAATCTTAATCATTTATGAAAGATCCGGTGGTCAAAATTCACTCATCTCACCTCTTACAATAAACACTTCTCTCACTTGAATAAAATCTTATATGTTATATGCCTCTGTCGATATTAAATGATTATCCAAATAATAAAAAAATGAAATAAAAGAGATATGTTTATTTGTCTGTATTATAATGCTTTTAGTTTTGAATTTAATTTCTCCCGGTTATATGTAAGTTTACTGAAGTAACAATTTGGAGGATAATTATTTTATAATAAAATAAAAATAAATTAAATCAACATATGTAGAATTGATAAGTAGATAGTGACATAATTATTGAAAATCATTTTTATCTTATCAAAACTTAAAAATGGAATTGGCATAATATGTGACCACTACCTCTCTATTAATGTATATATATTTAGTAAATCAACTAGTAAGTAAGTCTCTGCTAGCACGGGCATGTTTAGTTTTTTTTAAAAAAAAATTAAATAATATTTAATTTTAATTTTAAAGGTGATAATAGTTTTTTTTACATTGAAATTAATTAGAAAATAAAAGATTAGAAGTTTAAAATTTGATTGAAGATAATTAAAGAGAAAAAAATCTGATTAATTGAAAAAGTAATTATTGAAGAGATAATAAAGGAAATAAGGAAAAACTATTTTTTAAAAATAAAAGCACATATAAAAAAAGGATGAAAAATAAATAAATAATAATACATGATTATATGAAAAAAATGATAAAAAAATTTACTACTTTTAAAATAAAGTTCTTAAATATATAATATTAGAGTGGACGAAGAATGGGCGATGATGATTTGCTTTTATTACTTCTTTGAAGTCATCATGCTGCAACCTTCTAACTTCAATATTATACATCTGTATTTCTCTAATATGAGTAAGTCGTAAAATCCTTCGCTTCTGAAATGGTAAAATTGTAACGCAACGCCAATCATAAACATAACACTCTCAAATCAGATTCCTCCTCGTGTAGCAATGTCTAAAAAGATATTGTGGATTCGGGAGAAAAGGACGTATATCAAAAGAAACGGCACATGACAACGACACCTATGACCTATCAACCATGTGGCTTCTGTAATTGCCATGAAACGACAGAACACCAAAGGGAACGTACATATCACGGATCGTCGATTTGCCTTAAGGTGTACACCGTTAGATTAGGTACCCCATGTGCTGTAGTGATGACGTGGAGATAATTAACGGAGTAATAGAAGTTGCTGTGTTCGCGTTTGATGGAAAAGATGTCGTCAGAGAAAGTGAAGATACTTTTTTCCAACCAATTATACTATCTCAATCATTGTCGTTTTACCTAGAAACGAGGAGACGTGGCAAACCTTCACCTCAGTTTATAAAGAGTGATAATTACTGTAATGAATTTAACATACTTTCAACTGTTTTGATATTTTTATTATTAATAGTATATATATTTTTTATATTTTTTAATATTATTTATTATATTTATTTTTTATCATTTTTTTATTAAATTTGATATTTTTTAAAAAATATTAATAATATATATATTCTTAAAAGAAGTGTATGATAATATTTTTCTTACTAATTCAAGGTTAGAAAATTGAATTAGTTATTGAATTGTTAAAAGAATTAATTTATGATTCAATGAGTTAATTGTGATCAAACAATATATATATATAATGAATATATTTGATGAAAAAATTGTTTATTATAAAAGGTGAGAAGAGTAAATATTAATTATTGAATTTTACATGAATGATTAAAATTAGAATATAAATACATATAATTTTTTTAAGCGGTCACATATTCTTTAAGTAACTATTAATCTTGATCATCCATATGTGATTGTATGGTCAAAATCTACTCTTCTCACAATAAAAATTCCTCTTATATATATTGTCGCGACCGGGATCGCGGCGGGAAAATATAGCAACTCGAATGGATTTTAGAATATGAAATGGAAAAAATGGAGTCGCCACCAATTTTATTTTTAACTTAGGAAAAATTGGAAAACCTTTTATTTAGAAATGGTCTTTGGAACCAGATCGGATTCGGGAGTCGGTTATGCTTAGGGAAGGGTGAAAACTTAATCCCACTGCACCCCTAACGCACTGGCCCTAAGCACGGTACCTTGGATTAATTGTGCAAATTCTTAATAATTCTTTGAAATATTTATTTTACCCTTTTTACAAAAGCATTGTAACTATTTACAAAAGTGAAACCACAAAATTATGAAAATTTAATTTGGACTTGACAGAAATGAAATTCGCTCCTACGTATCCCCTGGTGCAATGAGGAACTCAAAGTTACGTAGTTCTTTATAAAATAAGTGTGGGTTGGTTGATTTTATTTAAAAAAAGATTTTATTTGAAAGTGAATCCATTCTTGCACAGGATTCAAGTTAGCAGTAGGCTACTCAATAAACCCTTATGATCCAAATGACATTGAAGGTAGTATTCACTACTCAATCATCATCATTGGTCATTGCATGGATCAAAAGATTATTTTATTTTATTTTATTTTTTTTACCCTTCTCTCTTTTTTTTTACCAAATAGTGTATCATTTTTGCCTTAATATGAAATGGACAGCAGCCAACGTGAATCAAGTTCAAACTCAACAGGATAATCAATAGTGCAATTTAAAGAAATAAAGGTTTGGAGACTTTGGCAACCATGGCAGCACACGCCAGGGGATGTTTGGGGAGGGATCCGGTTTAAGATTCGACGGTCGGATGAAGGTTGATGAAGATGTTGGGGGTGACGTCTGTAGAGGGGAAGGACATGGCTTCTTGGGTTTCGACGGTCGGTTGGGGGTATGATGGATCTGGTGTTTTGAGTTCGACGGTTGGTGAGGGGGACCTAGCCGAGGAGGTTCGACGGTCGGTTTGAGGAGATGGGGTGATTTTGTTTTGGGGTCCGACGGTCGATTGGAGGATATGGTGGGATGATTCTGTTTTGGGGTTCGACGGTCGGTTGGAGGTAAGGATGGGATGGATTCGACGGTCGGTTGGAGGTAAGGATGGGATGGATTCGACGGTCGGTTGGAAAAGGGGTGATTCTGTTTTGGAGTTTTTGATCGATTGGGGGTAAGGATGGGATGGATTCGACGGTCGGTTGGAGGTAAGGATGGGATGGATTCGACGGTCGGTTGGAAAGGGGTGATTCTGTTTTGGAGTTTGATATCGGTTGGGGGTAAGGATGGGATGGATTCGACGGTCGATTGAGAAGGGTGATGGATTCGACGGTCGGTTGGGAAGGGTGATGGATTCGACATCGGTTGGGAAGGGGTGATGGATTCGACGGTCGGTTGCAATTGATGGAGATGGTGGTCGCTTTTTTGGGGTCCGACGGTCGGTGGGATGGAGTTTGGTTGATGGTGTGAAGGTTTGGATGGGTTATCGGTGAGGGGTGGTAATCGGTGTGGTTCGACATCGAGTGAGGTGAAAGTAATGGCGGTGTGGTTCGACGGTCGAGTGAGGTGAAAGTAACCGGCGTGGTTTGACGGTCGTTTAGGGGAATTGGATGGATTGTCGGTGAGGGGTAGTGCTTGTTGTGGTTCGACGGTCGAGTGAGGTGAAAGTAATCGGTGTGGTTCGACGGTCGAGTGAGGTGAAAGTAATGGCGGCGTGGTTCGACGGTCGGTTTAGGGGAATTGGATGGATTGTCGGTGAGGGGTAGTGCTTGTTGTGGTTCGACGGTCGAGTGAGGTGAAAGTAATCGGTGTGGTTCGACGGTCGATTGGTTGAAGATGGTGGTTACAACGTGATGATGGAAAGCGTATGATGGTTGGGTTCATAGTTTAGGGGGATTCGACGGTCGGTGGGAGAGGATTTGGGGTTCGACGGTCGGTTGGGAATGATTTGGGATTCGACGGTCGGATGTGATGGAAGTAGGTGATGTGGTGAGAGATGGAAGAATCTGTTGGATGTGGATATTGAAGGTGAGTTCTCTCGGTGGTTTTGGGTAATGTGTTGCAGAATGAGAGGAGTGCCAGTGTGTGTATGGTGCTCATGGCTTAAAAACAAGAATAGGAGAAGAAGATGGGCAACATGACTAACCAGTCAGGATCAAAGCATGCATTTGAACGCTACATATTTACTTACAGCAATGCAAGGATAGTGGTGAGAAAGGGCTTACCTCTTCTGCGCTACCAATGGCAAACTCAACTCAGAAAGAATCAAAAACTCCCTTTCGTTCCCAGCAACCTCCTCAGTATTCTTGCTCTTTTTTTCTTTTTCTTCAGCTACCACCAGAGATCAACTCAACATCATCAATCTTCCTTCTTTGGCCGAAAATGGGATGATTTGGGGAGGATAAAAGAGGATGGTCGTGAGGATGGAGATGGTGGGGATATGATGAAGATGGGGTTGCTTTGGAAGGTGTTCCACGTGGTCACGGTGGTTAGGTTGAAGATGGGGTTCAACAATCGGTTGGAAGGCTGATTGCAGAAGGTTAATAGTGAAGGTTGGACGTGGAAATGAGATTGAAGGTGGAGGTGGTAATGAGAGTGGAGGATGTGAGAATGGTGAAGACTATTGTCAGCAAGGTGGTGAAATAGACGTGGAAATGAGAGGACTGCAGGTAGGTTATAGTGAAAATGGTGATATGTGGGAAGTCCTTATAGAAGTAGCAGAGGGTATTTTTCTCTTATGAAGATGAGTGTTGAGAATGCAGGTGAAAGTGTTGGTGTTGATGAAGGGTGTAGTGTTTGCAGAGGGTGTTTTAATGGCCGAGATGTTGCTGCTGGTTTTTTTGAGGTTTTTTTTTTTGTTCTTGTGATCCAGCTTGGAATGTGCTTTCTAGTTTTGATGAAGAGTGAAATCTTTTTTTTTTTTTTTGAAAAATCTTTTCTCCTTTTTTGTATCTCCCTCAGCTGACAGTTTTTCTTCTTTTTTCTTTTTCGTCAACCACCCCGCATTGAGCCCCCCTCCTTCATCTATCAGAGCCTTTTTTTCTTTCAATCCCCTCAGCCATCCCCTTTCCTTACTGCTCACCCAAAGTGCATTTAATGCATTATTATTTTATCCTTTTCGTTTTACATGCAAAGCAATGCCCCTTTCAAATTTTTTTTTTTTTTGACGAGATCAGTATCCCTTTTCTTCTTTTTTTTTTTAGTAGTAGGCCTGCAATTGGGCCTAAGAAAATAAATTCTTTTACTCCTCATTTTTTGTTTTTTTTTTTTTTTTTTTTTTTGTTTTTTTTTTTTTTTTTTTTTTTTTTTTTGTTTTTTTTTTTTTTTTTTAGAAACAAATAAATAAATAAAAACCCGGTCAAAATATGGTGTTCACAGTTGCCCCTCTTTACTTGTTTCTTATTAGAAAATATGAAATACCACAGTTTTTTTTCATATCTTCGCATAAGAGATGAGTAAAGATATGAACTCATATTTTGTCCGAAAATACACCCGATGATACAAAAAGAAAAACAAAAACAATGCAAGAATAATGAACCGCAAAGAGCTGATGCGCTCAAAGGAAAGTAAAATGCATGGAGAATTGACAGAAATTAAAATGCATGGAGCCGATGCGCTCAACAGAATTTAAAATGCATGGAGCCGATGCGCTCAACAAAAATTAAAATGCATGGAGCCGATGCGCTCAAAGAATTGACAGCAATTAAAATGCATGGAGCCGATGCGCTCAACAGAATTTAAAATGCATGGAGCCGATGCGCTCAACAAAAATTAAAATGCATGGAGCCGATGCGCTCAACAGAAATTGACAGAAATTAAAATGCATGGAGCCGATGCGCTCAAAGAATTGACAGCAATTAAAATGCATGGAGCCGATGCGCTCAACAGAATTTAAAATGCATGGAGCATTGACAGAAATTAAAATGCAGGGAGCCGATGCGCTCAACAGAAATTAAAATGCATGGAGCCGATGCGCTCAACAGAAATGTAAATTAAAATGCATGGAGCCGATGCGCTCAAAGAATTGACAGCAATTAAAATGCATGGAGCCGATGGCTCAACAGAATTTAAAATGCATGGAGCCGATGCGCTCAACAAAAATTAAAATGCATGGAGCCGATGCGCTCAAAGAATTGACAGCAATTAAAATGCATGGAGCCGATGCGCTCAACAGAATTTAAAATGCATGGAGCCGATGCGCTCAACAAAAATTAAAATGCATGGAGCCGATGCGCTCAACAGAAATTGACAGAAATTAAAATGCATGGAGCCGATGCGCTCAAAGAATTGACAGCAATTAAAATGCATGGAGCCGATGCGCTCAACAAAATTTAAAATGCATGGAGCATTGACAGAAATTAAAATGCAGGGAGCCGATGCGCTCAACAGAAATTAAAATGCATGGAGCCGATGCGCTCAACAGAAATTGACAGAAATTAAAATGCATGGAGCCGATGCGCTCAAAGAATTGACAGCAATTAAAATGCATGGAGCCGATGCGCTCAACAGAATTTAAAATGCATGGAGCCGATGCGCTCAACAAAAATTAAAATGCATGGAGCCGATGCGCTCAACAGAAATTGACAGAAATTAAAATGCAGGGAGCCGATGCGCTCAACAAAAATTAACAGAAATTAAAATGCATGGAGCCGATGCGCTCAAAGAATTGACAGAAATTAAAATGCACGGTGGGCAACTGAGTCCTAGAATTTAAAAGACAAACGGGCTGCTGTGCCCCCGAAAAATAGATATTCAAAAAGGCAAGGTATCTTGATCCCCAAGGATTTTTTCTCTTTTTTTTTTCTCATTTTCCTCATTTTCTTTTCTTTGTTTTTTTTTTATTTCTTTTTTTTTCTCTTTTCATTAAAATTCCTTTGAACCAACGGCAACTTTTGGAAAGCTTAAACCAATCAAAACCCTTGTTCACATGCTGTTGCTCGTTGGACCTGATAACATCGATCTTTCCTCCCTTGCTTCTTCTTCTTTCTTATTCCTTTTTTTATCTTTCTCGATTTTCCTTTCCTCCTTGGCAACGAAGTTCAATATTGCGTTGCAATCTGTAGTTTGAGCTACTGAGATCTTTTAGCCCAAGTCAATCATTGAAGGATTGTTGTAGCATTGTCAAATCAAATTGTCAACCATAAATTTATTCTATTTGAGACATAACTTAATAAGTAAGCATGCATTTATGAATGGATAGAAGTTCGTTGAATGAACAAACTCCTTTTTATTGCTTTGGTGGTCTATACATAGACTTTTAACAAGACACACACTTGAAAGACGAAATCCTAGAAAATAAAGGAAGTTACAAAGGATAATAAAAATTTGCCCCAGTATTAGTTCCTTGTTTCTCATTCAATTGATTCCTTGCGATGGCCTGATAACTCAACTATTGCCTCTGGGTGGTTACTTCCTTCCACACATCTTCTCCTCAGTCCTTCGAAAATAAATGCCCCAGTGTAGCCACTTGAGAGCGAACAAAATTGCCCCAGTTTGGTGAGCCCTTCAAAGAGTTTCATGCCGACTTTCTTTGAGATCTTGCCTATTTGTTTGCCTTAACTTTTGCTTAGACCGCCCTTTTGGGTTTTCAGCCTAACGGGCTTTTTTATTTATTTATTTATTTTTTTATTTGCTCTAAATTTTGCTTAGGCCGCCCTTTCGGGTTTTCAACCTAACGAGCTCTCTTTTTCTTTTTTTTTTTTTTTTTTTAGGCATAGAATCTCTTAACAACATCAGTGTTTACGGGCCTTGGCAATTCTTTTCCATCCATATTCTGCAGGATTAACGCTCCTCCCGAAAATGCTTGCTTGACTATATACGGGCCTTCGTAGTTCGGAGCCCATTTCCTCTCGGCATCCTCTTGATTAGGGAGAATCTTCTTTAAAACCAAATCTCCGAACAAAATTCTCTCGGGACGAACTCTCTTGTTAAAGGCTCGCCATTCTCGCTTTGATATAATTGCCCGTGGCAAATAGCCGCGATCTTTTCTCTTCTATCATATTCAATCGCTCATGTCGAGTCTTCACCCATTCGATTCTTCCAACTCTGCCTCCATCAAAACCCTTAGAGAAGGAATCTCAATTTCTATGGGAGAGATG
The DNA here is from genome assembly GCA_029884595.1 of Ormosia semicastrata. Classification (NCBI taxonomy): domain Eukaryota; kingdom Viridiplantae; phylum Streptophyta; class Magnoliopsida; order Fabales; family Fabaceae; genus Ormosia; species Ormosia semicastrata. Next base: position 7,998,555 of record JAQQTO010000047.1, read on the forward strand.
ACCTCCATCCCATATACCAAAGAGAAAGGCGTTGTCCCAGTGCTTGATCGTATATTGGTACGATACGCGTGCAGAGCATAGGGTAACATTTCATGCCAGTCTTTGTAATTCACCACCATCTTGGCAATAATTTTCTTGACATTCTTATTTGCGGCTTCTACTGCACCATTCATCTGGGGCTTGTAAGGAGCTGGATTATGATGCTTGACTTTGAAACTCTCACAAAACTTTCGAATCTCAGCACCGTTGAGATTGGTGCCATTATCTGTTATTATCCTTTCTGGAATTCCATATCTGCAGACGATATCCCTCTTAAGGAATCTCAAGAACACCTTTTGAGTGATATTGGCATACGAGGAAGCTTCTACCCACTTGGTGAAATAATCAATCGCCACCAAAATGAAGCGATGACCATTGGAAGCTTTAGGATTAATGGGTCCAATGATATCTATTCCCCACATCGAGAAAGGCCATGGAGATACCAGATTGTGCAAAGGAAATGGAGGTGCATTTGCTCGACCTGCATATATCTGGCACTTCTGACACTTTCGCACATATTCCATGCAGTCTGTTTCCATGGAGGACCAATAATAACCACTTCTGAGAATTTTCCGCGCCATCATATGACCATTTGCATGCGTTCCACAAATCCCTTCATGGACCTCAGTCAAGACCATACGGGCTTCTCGAGCATCCACACATCTGAGCAAAGTGCCGTCATGGCTCCTCTTGTACAAAACCTCTCCATTCAAGAAAAAGGCCATTGCCAGACGACGAATAGTCTTCTTGTTCACCTCATTTGCCCCAGCTGGGTATTCTCTATGTTGAATATACTGCTTGATGTCATGGTACCATGGCCTACCATCTGGCTCATCCTCCACATTAGTGCAATATGCAGGCTCATTGTGCATCTTTACTTGGATAGGTTGAACATTCGTGAACATCCAATTTGGTCATTACAGCTAAAGTGGCCAAGGCATCCGCGAACTGGTTTTTATCTCGAGTCAAATGGGAGAAGGTCACCTCCTCAAACTTCTCGATTAGCTGGGTCAAATACTTTTGATAAGGCACCAGCTTCGGGTCTTTGGTTTGCCATTCACCGTTCACCTGATAAATGATGAGTGCTGAATCTCCAAATACATTTAGCTGTTTGATCCCCAAGTCAATTGCAACTTGTAAACCATTAGCACAGGCTTCATATTCTGCAACATTATTGGTGCATTCAAAATCAAGCTTGACAGAGACTGGATATTGCTTTCCAGTTGGTGAAACAACCACGGCTCCTATGCCACTACCATGCATGTTAACTGCTCCATCAAAATACATCTTCCAAATGGGTTTATCCTCACCTTCTTCTTCTCCCTCTACTGTCAAGATTTCTCCATCAGGGTACTCGGATGTTACTAGTTGTCCACCCTCAAGAGGGTTTTCAGCTAAATGATCAGCAATTGCACTTCCTTTGACGGATTTCCGAGTTATGTACTTGATATCGAACTCTGATAGTATTACTTGCCATTTTGAAACCCTTAATGAAACATGAGGGCTTTCAAATATATACTTCAGGGGGTCCATTCGGGAGATCAACCAAGTGGTGTAATAGAGCATGTACTGCCTTAGCCGTTTCGAGGTCCATACCAGGGCACAACAAGTCTTCTCAATTGCCATGTATCGGGCTTCACACTCATTAAACTTCTTACTTAGGTAATAAATTGCCTGCTCCTTTTTCTCTGATTCATCGTGTTGCCCCAACATTGCTCCCATGGAGGTTGGCAGTACGGTTAAGTACAATATCAGAGGCCGACCAGAGGTAGGTGGTACCAAAACAGGAGAATTCACTAGATAAGCCTTTATTTTGTTAAAAGCTCCTTGACATTCCTCATCCCATTTTCCTGGCTGGTTTTTCTTCAATAACTTGAATATAGGCTCACAAGTACTGGTCAAGTTGGCGATGAATCGAGCAATATAGTTAAGTCTCCCGAGGAAACTTCTCACTTCACACTCTGTCTTAGGAGCAGGCATCTCCTGTATTGCCTTCACTTTGTCCGGATCCACCTTTATTCCTTCTCTACTAACAATGAATCCGAGCAGCTTTCCAGTGGATGCTCCAAAAACACATTTAGCGAGGTTCAACCTTAGCTTGTACTTTCTGAGTCTTTCGAACAGCTTGCGCAAAACTGCCACATGACTTTCTCCTTCTCTAGACTTGGCAACTATGTCATCCACGTACACCTCAATTTCCTTGTGCATCATGTCATGGAACAAAGCAACCATAGCGCGTTGGTAAATAGCCCCAGCATTCTTTAATCCGAACGGCATCACTGTGTAACAAAATGTTCCCCAAGGAGTGATGAAAGTGGTCTTTTCTTTGTCATTGACATCCATGGGGATTTGATTGTACCCTGAGTATCCATCCATGAATGAAAACATGTGGTTCTTAGCAGCATTATCAACCAACACATCGATATGAGGGAGTGGGAAATTATCCTTCGGACTAGCCTTGTTCAGATCCCTGTAGTCCACACACATTCGGACTTTCCCATCCTTCTTGGGCACAGGCACAACATTGGCTACCCATTCTGGGTGTCTTGACACTTCTACAAATCTTGCTTCTAGCTGTTTAGTCACCTCTTCCTTAATCTTCAGGGACATATCAGGATGCATTCTCCTTAGCTTCTGCTTCTTTACCTCCACGTCTGGATATAGTGGGATTTTATGAGATGCTATCTCTGGATCTAATCCAGGCATATCCCGGTAAGACCAAGCAAAGACATCCATATACTCTTTGAAGAGTGCAATCATTTCTTCCCGTTCCAGGTTTTCCACTATTTTCAACTCCTTTTTCTCTTCTTCTGTCCCCATGTTAATCACCTCGGCTTCCTCACCATTCAAGTCAAATTCCTTCTCGGAATACTCCAGTAATTTTTTAAAACTTTCAACAACCTCTTCTTCTTCATCAGATCCAGGGTCTTCTTCCTCAAACATCGCATGGGAATCAATTGATGAGTTTTCAAGGTCCCTTCGCGAGGCAAACTTTCTATGAGATTCAGATCCCTGGAAGGTAATTTTCGTGGAGTTGGAAAAGTAGAATAGAATGGGAATGCTAAAAGGAAAGAAAACAAAACAAAACAAAATATTGTACGAAAAAGAAGAAAAAAAAAAAAAAAGAAAGAAGAGAAAAACAATGATAAATGCAAGTGGACAAGTTAAAGTGCAACAAGGCGGAATGTTGAATAATCATGCGAATTCATTAAGTTGATGTCTCAAACAGCATAAACATAAGCTCAAAACACAGCCAATCTTAAATATCAGCTTAGTACAAATATGACCAGACAATTACTTGGACACAATCACGTCAATCACCTGGTTCGGACTGCCAGTTCTTCAGCGGCTCCTCATCAGCAGAGGGACGGATTGCCTCGCTTTCTTCTGGGCCTTCTTCAAGCAACGCATTAACAGTGGGATTGTATTGGGAGCGGATGACTTCTCCAGACATGATTACCTCGGCTGGTGCTGGGAAAGTTTCCCTCAGGTGGGGAATATTCATCATCTTGCCCCTGTCATTTTTCTTTCCGATGGTCATGCTCCTTGTTCTCTCTTCCAGGGATGCCTCATACCCTAACCCGAACTTGTCCCACTTTTCCGGGAATGACACCGGCGACTGAGTACCTTGTAATTGTGAGCCCAAGCCTTTTCCTTCTTCATAACCACTACTTGCCATAATCCGGGCCACCACTTGATCCACCCTTTGTGTCGGGATTCTTCTTTACCAACTCAGCCTCAACTATTTCAAAACTATGCCACAAATTCTCTTCATCTTTCTCTCGCACTTTCCACATACGGCACTGAAACTGGCTTCGACAACATGATCTCTTCCTCCCCACGTATGGTAATGATCGACCCATTTTCAATATATTTAACACTTTGATGCAGGGTTGAGGGAACAGGACCGACAGCATGGATCCATGGTCTCCCAAAAGCATTGTGTAACCAGGCTCAATGTTCATAACTTGGAACAAAACCATGAAAATTACTTGGACCAATCTCTAATGGCAATGTCACCTCTCCTAAAATGCTTCTCCTATTTCCATCAAAAGCCCGCACCACCATTTCTCGAGGTAACACTTCATCTTCACTTATTGATAATGAGGTCAGAGTTGACTTTGGTAGGATATTTAGCGCAGATCCCCCATCAATCAAAACCTTTGCAATCATATACCCTTTGCATTTAAGGGTTATGTGTAAGGCCCGGGGGTTTTTCTCAGATCGAGAGGTGATCTCTTCATTCATGAATGTGATCATGTTGACGTGCTTTACTGGATCCACCATGTTGACAACATTCTCAGGAGTAACATCGGGTTTGACATAAGCCTCATTCAGTACTCTTAGCAACGCTTTTCGATGTAACTCAGATGTCAAAACGAGCGACAGGAGGGATATCCTTGCTGGAGTCTTCTTCAACTGCTCCACCACATCGTATTCACTTTGTTTCACGATCTTCAAAAATTCTTCTTCCTCTTTTTTCCCTCTCTCCTCTTCTCTTGTATCTTCCTCCTTACTCCATTCTTTAACATTCTTTTTCTTTTCTACATCCACTGGGCCATAGCATCGCCCACTCCTTGTAATTCCTCCTACCCCGACTATGTTAGTCACTGGGTCTCCCTCTTGATGTATTTCTGCCACTCGGGCATTCGAAGTCCCTTCTCCGACTCCCTTTATCTCCACCCTTGTTTCATAGCTCCAGGGCACTGCGCGGGTGTCATTACAAGCAAATGGCGTTGGCTTCTTGACCGTCAATACTACTTTCCCTGACGCCGAAGCTTGGTTGAGAGGCGGTACCTTAAGCACAAATCGTTCAATCACATGGACCCCTTCAAAGGAAGTTACCCCTGGTCTTGCTTGTATTACTCCCAATGTGAGCAACCTCTGGACTCGATCCTTAAAGTCCCAACAGTTCTCGATATCATGTCCTGTTGCCCCACAATGGTAAGCGCACCTGGACTCTTCATCGTGCCTCTCTTCTTCTTTCACCGATGAGGCTGGCGAAGTGATAACATATCCCGCTATCTTCAGTCCTTCAAATATTCGAATCATCGGTGTATGCAGGCTCATGACTTCTTTTATTGGAGGTCCTTCCATCTCCACGGCATTTGCCTGATTCCTTCCATTATGGTTAGGGATTGGGTTGTTGACGATACTGGGTCCAGCCTCTTCTTGAATATCAAGCTTCCCATAAGCAATAAGCTTCCTTACTGCAGTCTTGAAAGCCTCACAATCCTCAATTGAATGCCCTGGGATATCCATGTGGTATTTGCAAGTCAAATTCGGGTTATACCACGCTGGGAATGGTGGTTCTAAAGGACGTACAGGATTTCTCGAAATGAGGTGAGTATCGAACAGCTTTTGGAATAGATCCGCATTTGAAATGGACAGTCTTGGGAAAGGGGGTAGGTTTAGAGGACGAAAGCGACCTTGGTTTTGAAAGTTTGGCCGAGGTTGTGGGTGATTTGGGTAGGCTTGCGGAGGTGCAGGTGGGTATCGAGTATAGGTCGGGCGAGCTGGCATATATGGTTGTGGTGTGGGGACATTATTGATTTGGAATTGCGGAGTTGGGGTGATGTTTGCAGCAGGCATAGCTTGGTGGGGTGGGTAATAAGGAAGTGCAGGTGTTTGGTACGGAAGGTGAGGATTAAGGTTATATGGTAGTTGGCGGCTTGAGTTTTGTGGGGAATATCGGGGTCTGAAAGTCTGCTGGCGTTGGACATAATTCACCTCGGGTTCCTTCTTTTTCTGCTGGAATCCTTTCTTGAAGGCAGTATTCTCCGTATTACTCACCGGCAACTTCCCAGCTTTAGCCATAATCTCTATCCTTTCACCAGCCATTATCAAGTCTGCAAAATCCTTATAGGCTGCCCCGACCATTGCCCCGATAAAAGGATTTCCCAAGGTTCCCATGAAATATGAACACATCTCAGATAGTGTCAATGGGGGCTGAACTTGAGCCGCCAAGGCTCTCCACCTCTGTGCGTATTGTCTGAAAGGTTCATCACTTCCCTTCTGCATCGAGCCTAATTGTTCCCGGGTCGGAGTTGCGTCTAGATTAAACTTGTACTGGTCCATGAATAGGTCAGCCAATTCTGTCCAACGAGAGATCTTAGAATGGTTTAGTTGAAGATACCACTCCAAAGCAGGACCTGTGAGACTCTCGTGGAAAAAGCTAATCAGGAACTTATCATCCTTGGACCAAACCGCCATCTTGGTTCCATAACTAATCAAATGAAATCGAGGGTTGCCACTTCCATCATACTTGGTAAAATCGGGAATCTTGAAGTCCTTAGGGATTATGACATCAGTGGTAGGACACAGTTCTTCTATTCTCAGAGGCCCATAAGCACTGGGGCCCTTGATTGCCTTGATCTGTTCCTCCATTTTCTCCATCCACTCTTCCCTCATCTTGTCTTTCTCAGTCATGACATGGCTAATCCCAGAGTGAGGTACTGTTGCTTGCCCTGTGATGGATACATGAGGTTGTTCCCAGGTAGGGCCAGCATAAACAGGAACTTCATTATGAGCACCTTCCAAAGTGCGATACCCCTCCCCAATAGGCATGACAACTGGTGTCGTTTGAGGTGGCAGCTCGTGGATCCCCCCAGTGATGCCTGAGGTAATAGCCGGGAAGGTTGGGGCGGTCATTGATGGTACATTTTCGTATGCTTCAACCCCATTTATGCATCTATTCCCGCTGATCAAGTGAAGAGACTCCCTCATGTCTTGCAATATTGCTTCCAACCGTACTTGGGATTCTGACACCTCATTTATCCTTCCTGTCATTTCATCGACTTCCCTGCTCAAATTCCTCCCTGCCTCAGGATTATTAGCGGCCATCCTGGTCCGAGATCTGGTATTGTGAACTCGGGTTTGATTGGTATCTTCCTTCCTAGGTCGCGCAATGATTCCTGAATCAAATTGATTTATTAAAACAAAATAACATTAAACAAAGAAAGGGAAAGAAGAAGTTAGCGCTATTGTGAGGATGCTTAGTGATTGTGGAAAGATCGGCACGGACATTCAATAGCAATGCAGGATCCCAAATTCTGCACTTTGGGTTCAAAGCATCCCTTAGGCAAGAATATGGTTGACAGCGATCCCAAGGGAGTATTCTCTCCTCAATGGGTGCCATCTTCTTGGATATTCACATGCAATGCAGTTACCCCTTCACTGAACACTAGGCTTCCTATACTTTCGCTGAAGGATGAATTGTCTCAGGTTGAGAGCGCAGTTGACAGCCTATTCAAGAGGGCATTCACCCTTCAATGAATAATGTCCAGGTGCAAAACAATAAAATCAATGTTTGGAACAAAACACTGCAATTGATCATTCATATTCATTCCAAAATTCAATCAGTACAAGGTCTTAGACTCCTCAAAAGGTAGCATGAACAATATTACATTAACAACTTTGTTTGTTTCTTCCTAAAACCTTTAGCAAGACCTCGACAATATTTCATGAACTCGGCTACTTTTTGTGGTAGTCGTAACAATGGATTCAGTCGAGTCTGAAAGTCTGCCTCTTCAAAATGATCAACTAGTTGCGCAGCATGATATTGCACATTGTCAGACATGCTCTCATATTTCTTCCTCCATTCTTCCTTTTCAGCCATTTGCTCTTGTGCTGCTGATTGCCACATTTCTGCCCATTCTTCTTTCTGCCTCATTAGTCTTTGGGCCTCGAGTCTCCACTTGCTCCTGGTCTCGCCCCAACTCTTGAAGTTGCAGCCTCAAATGCTCATTCTCTAGGTTTGCTTCCATGAGTGCATCATGATATTTGGTAGCTAATGCCCGTCCTTGGTCAGAGCGGCACTTTGCTTCAGCCAGAACTTCTTGTAAGGCTTGCATTCTACGATCTTGTACCCTAGCATTTGCCTCCAACTTTTCTTTCTCTTGCAAGATCAACGCCATTGTCTCTTCCTGAGCGCTTATCTTTGCGCGCAATTCACGAACTTCAGTTGTGGTCTTTTCAAATCCTGTCTCCTTTCCTTTCCTTGCCCTTTTTACTCGGCTTGGGGTTTCGGCCATATCTGCACATGTGTCTTTTAAATATTCAACTTCATCAGCTAGCTTCTGACATCGACTCTGGTGGATGACTACTTTTAATTCAGCGGCTTCCTTTTCTTGTTCCAAGACTTTCATCTGTGCTTTCAATCTTTCCATCTCGGTGGCCATTTGAGGTATGATCTGAGGATGACCTTTATCCTCTGAAACTGTCTGAGGGATGCTATTTTGCACCCTTCTTACCTCTCTCCATTGCAAGTATTCAGGGGTACAGACCACCACATGCTTCCCCAATTCCTTTTTTCCTGCCATATGAACATTCTTCCAAGCATCTCTAATCTCTTTTTCTCGCTGAGTAGTGCTTCCATCTTGCTGGTATAAGAAGCTGAACCCTTCAAGTTGCTTTTCATTGGCCACATATTGAGTCCATCGGAGTTGTCTAAGCACAAGGATTGGCGCGTATGACACGCCACCTCTAGGGCTCATCAAAGGAACATTAGGGAAGTCACCACAGCTGAAAACTATCTCTTCTCCATGATACCACGGGCATACCCATTTGAAAGCATCTGGCCCCATCCTCATGAACTCATTTTTCCATTCATAAGCTTTTTGTTGTTTCACTGGTATGCGACCAAAATTCCTTAACGGGTCAGGTAGGAGTCCCAGGCGATTGTGCACATCCATGTGTGTTATGATCCAAACGTACAACATGTGTGTACAACATCGAATCTTTCCACCACCCTTTTGATGACAGATTTCTATTGTCAAGAAAGTATCAGCAAGAATGGCAGGGACTGGATTCGCTTTATGCTTCTCAAACTTGAAGAATACATCCATTGCTGCTTGATCTACCATATCCGAGGTAAATGGGAATAACACTAACCCAAAGATGGTTAAGGCCAGTGTTTTGTTGAAGAAATCCCACTTTCCTTGTTGTGCTAGATACTGAAGATGTGCTTCGAGGTAACTTTTCTTCAAGCCTTCTGTTCCTCCTCTTTTTTCCATGCCCAATTGACTTGTTTGAGCCCCTATCAGTTCTGCTATCTTCCCTACTGACACATAATACCCTCCATAAAGATACACATTTGGGTGCTTGCTCATTGGGAGTCTTAACATGATAGCGTACTCTTCAAGGGTCGGTGCAATATCTAGGTCCGGCAACTCAAAACATTTCAAAGACTGGTTCCAAAATTGAGCTATGCCGCTCAAAAAGGCTCTTCAACTGTGATGCGCAATAAATCCAGGATCTCGCCCATAACTACTTGAAAACTCTGATCGAGCCTCAGGAGTCATCTGCTGAGTAATGTCTCTCACATGCCTCAGATCACTGCCATTAACTGCAATCTTCATGTTCCTCTTGTGGTCAACTGCATTGCTTGTATTTTGCCTATGACACCTTTCTTCCATCCTTTGCTATTGATAAGTACCAATCTTTCCGCTTTACCAAGCAAACTCACCCTACAATACTAAAAAAATGTAAGCATGCCAGAAAAAGAATGATGCACTCTAAGGGTACCTCTTATCGAGGCAACTCTAAAGAATGTATCCTAACAACTCTACATGGAGAAACCCTTATAGGGTTGTAAACCCAAAGGATAATGCATGACATGCAAAATACACTTTTTTTTTCTTTTTTTCTTCTTTTTTTTTTCTTTTAGGGTTATGACGATGCAAGATGATGCAAGATGAGATATCCCCTCTTTTTTTCTTCTTATGCAATGAATACCATGAGAATGCAAGGTTTTTTTTTGAAATGCAATGTCATGACATGCAAGTTATTATCTTTGAAATGATGGGGGATGCTATGAAGATGCATGATTTTTTTAAGTCAAGGATGCCATGAAAATGCATGATGATGATTTTTTTTAAAAAAAAAATGCAAATGTCATGAAAATGCAAGATATTTTTTTTTTTTGAAATGCTGGGGACGCTATAAAGATGCATGATTTTTTTTTTATGCAATGTCATGAAAATGCAAGTGTATTTTTGAAATGGAATGGCATGAAATGCAAGTTATTTTTTTTTGGAATGCAATGCCATGAAATGCAAGTTATTTTTTTTGGAATGCAATGCCATGAAATGCAAGTTTTTTTTTCTTTTTTTTTTTTGCAAGAATGAATGATATGAGAAACAGATAACTAAAGAAAAAGAAGTACGCTCCCTTTGTGCCCTAGTCAGGTGGAACCTAGGATTTGACAGTCACTATGCTCAATCTATCAGTGCAAGATTTTCGGGACAGGTCTAAACTTCTAAAAAGTCATGGTTCCCAGATTGCCCTTATCTCGAAAGACAAAGACCCAAATCATGAATTAATCACAAGTAGGGATAAACCCTCTCAATATGATTAGTTCATGATATTAGTAACAATCTGAGTGGCGTCTCAACAAATGTCAAGTGAGCATAAAGCCCCTCAATAACAAAAGTCGAGACTCCTCCTATTCCTCGGCTTCGCACAGACTCGGGTATAGAGCCCAAAAAGTGTGTGAGGTAAGTGATAGTGATGTGTGTGAGGGAGCATACAAACTTGTACAAAAATTTAAAAGGAAACTACCCCCCCAACCTGTAAAAACATATATACAATAGCCAGGCAGCAATCATCTATCCTAAAGTTTCAACAATTATGCCCAAATAAGTACAAAATATATACAAGTATATCATGTCAAAACAAACACTGGAATAACACTATCAGATATTTACATAGAACAAAATAAATAAAATCCATTTACAAACAAAAAGAAAACAAAAACAAGGATAAAAAGGGTAAAATAAATAAATAAAAATTATTAACAATTTGCACAACTAACAACGACAGGCTTGACTCTCCAACAATTCCCAGTGGAGTCGCCATCTGTCGCGACCGGGATCGCGGCGGGAAAATATAGCAACTCGAATGGATTTTAGAATATGAAATGGAAAAAATGGAGTCGCCACCAATTTTATTTTTAACTTAGGAAAAATTGGAAAACCTTTTATTTGGAAATGGTCTTTGGAACCAGATCGGATTCGGGAGTCGGTTATGCTTAGGGAAGGGTGGAAACTTAATCCCACTGCACCCCTAACGCACCCGTCCTAAGACGGTACCTTGGATTAATTGTGCAAATTCTTAATAATTCTTTGAAATATTTATTTTACCCCTTTTTACAAAAGCATTGTAACTATTTACAAAAGTGAAACCACAAAATTATGAAAATTTAATTTGGGCTTGACAGAAATGAAATTCTGCTCCTACGTATCCCCTGGTGCAATGAGGAACTCAAAGTTACGTAGTTCTTTATAAAATAAGTGTGGGTTGGTTGATTTTATTTAAAAAAAGATTTTATTTGAAAGTGAATCCATTCTTGCACAGGATTCAAGTTAGCAGTAGGCTACTCAATAAACCCTTATGATCCAAATGACATTGAAGGTAGTATTCACTACTCAATCATCATCATTGGTCATTGCATGGATCAAAAGATTTTTTTATTTTATTTTATTTTATTTTTTACCCTTCTCTCTTTTTTTTTACCAAACAGTGTATCATTTTTGCCTTAATATGAAATGGACAGCAGCCCACGTGAATCAAGTTCAAACTCAACAGGATAATCAACAGTGCAATTTAAAGAAATAAAGGTTTGGAGACTTTGGCAACCATGGCAAGACACGCCAGGGGATGTTTGGGGAGGGATCCGGTTTAAGATTCGACGGTCGGATGAAGGTTGATGAAGATGTTGGGGTGACGTACGTAGAGGGAAGGACATGGCTTCTTGGGTTTCGACGGTCGGTTGGGGGTATGATGGATTGGTGTTTTGAGTTCGACGGTTGGTGAGGGGGACCTAGGCCGAGGTTCGACGGTCGGTTTGAGGAGATGGGGTGGTTCTGTTTTGGGGTCCGACGGTCGATTGGAGGATATGGTGGGATGATTCTGTTTTGGGGTTCGACGGTCGGTTGGAGGTAAGGATGGGATGGATTCGACGGACGGTGGAGGTAAGGATGGGATGGATTCGACGGTCGGTTGGAAAGGGGTGATTCTGTTTTGGAGTTTGACAGTCGGTTGGGGGTAAGGATGGGATGGATTCGACGGTCGGTTGGAGGTAAGGATGGGATGGATTCGACGGTCGGTTGGAAAGGGGGTGATTCTGTTTTGGAGTTTGACAGTCGGTTGGGGGTAAGGATGAGATGGATTCGACGGTCGATTGGGAAGGGGTGATGGATTCGACGGTCGGTTGGGAAGGGTGATGGATTCGACGGTCGGTTGGGAAGGGGTGATGAATTCGACGGTCGGTTGCAATTGATGGAGATGGTGGTCGCTTTTTTTGGGGTCCGACGGTCGGTGGGATGGAGTTTGGTTGATGGTGTGAAGGTTTGGATGGGTTGTCGGTGAGGGGTGGTAAGCGGTGTGGTTCGACGGTCGAGTGAGGTGAAAGTAATCGGTGTGGTTCGACGGTCGAGTGAGGTGAAAGTAATCGGCGTGGTTCGACGGTCGGTTTAGGGAATTGGATGGATTGTCGGTGAGGGTAGTGCTTGTTGTGGTTCGACGGTCGAGTGAGGTGAAAGTAAGCGGGTGTGGTTCGATAGTCGAGTGAGGTGAAAAGTAATCGGCGTGGTTCGACGGTCGGTTTAGGGAATTGGATGGATTGTCGGTGAGGGGTAGTTGTTGTGGTTCGACGGTCGAGTGAGGTGAAAGTAACTCGGTGTGGTTCGACGGTCGGTTGGTTGAAGATGGTGGTTACTGGCGTGATGATGGAAAGCGTATGATGGTTGGGTTCATAGTTTAGGGGGATTCGACGGTCGGTGGGAGAGGATTTGGGGTTCGACGGTCGGTTGGGAATGATTTGGGATTCGACGGTCGGATGTGATGGAAGTAGGTGATGTGGTGAGAGATGGAAGGCTGTTGGATGTGGATATTGAAGGTGAGTTCTCTGGTGGTTTTGGGTAATGTGTTGCAGAATGAGAGGAGTGCCAGTGTGTGTATGGTGCTCATGGCTTAAAAACAAGAATAGGAGAAGAAGATGGGCAACATGACTAACCAGTCAGGATCAAAGCATGCATTTGAACGCTACATATTTACTTACAGCAATGCAAGGATAGTGGTGAGAAAGGGCTTACCTCTTCTGCGCTACCAATGGCAAACTCAACTCAGAAAGAATCAAAAACTCCCTTTCGTTCCCAGCAACCTCCTCAGTATTCTTGCTCTTTTTTTCTTTTTCTTCAGCTACCACCAGAGATCAACTCAACATCATCAATCTTCCTTCTTTGGCCGAAAATGGGATGATTTGGGGAGGATAAAAGAGGATGGTCGTGAGGATGGAGATGGTGGGGATATGATGAAGATGGGGTTGCTTTGGAAGGTGTTCCACGTGGTCACGGTGGTTAGGTTGAAGATGGGGTTCAACAATCGGTTGGAAGGCTGATTGCAGAAGGTTAATAGTGAAGGTTGGGACGTGGAAATGAGATTGAAGGTGGAGGTGGTAATGAGAGTGGAGGATGTGAGAATGGTGAAGACTATTGTCAGCAAGGTGGTGAAATAGACGTGGAAATGAGAGGACTGCAGGTAGGTTATAGTGAAAATGGTGATATGTGGGAAGTCCTTATAGAAGTAGCAGAGGGTATTTTTCTTTTATGAAGATGAGTGTTGAGAATGCAGGTGAAAGTGTTGGTGTTGATGAAGGGTGTAGTGTTTGTAGAGGGTATTTTAATGGCCGAGATGTTGCTGTTGGTTTTTTGAGGTTTTTTTTTTTGTTCTTGTGATCCAGCTTGGAATGTGCTTTCTAGTTTTGATGAAGAGTGAAATTTTTTTTTTTGAAAAATCTTTTCTCCTTTTTTTTTGTATCTCCCTCACCGAGTTTTTCTTCTTTTTTCTTTTTCGTCAACCACCCCGCATTGAGCCCCCTCCTTCATCTATCGAGCCTTTTTTTCTTTCAATCCCCAACCATCCCCTTTCCTTACTGCTCACCCGGTGCATTTAATGCATTATTATTTTATCCTTTTCGTTTTACATGCAAAGAATGCCCCTTTCAAATTTTTTTTTTTTGACGAGATCAGTATCCCTTTTCTTCTCTTTTTTTTAGTAGTAGGCCTGCAATTGGGCCTAAGAAAATAAATTCTTTTACTCCTCATTTTTTGTTTTTTTTTTTTTTTTTTTTTTTGTTTGTTTTTTTTTTTTTTTTTTTTTTTTTTTTTTTTTTTTTTTTTTTTTTAGAAACAAACAAATAAATAAAAACCCGGTTAAAATATGGTGTTCATATATATATATATATATATATATATATATATATAAATTGTTCTTAAGTAAATTCAGAGGGTACTTGAGATAGACACGTATGAGGTGAACTCCTTTGTTGCATAACTGTAATCAAGCATGTTGAACTAGGGGGCAGATATCTACAAAGGGATTCCAATGCTCAAGTATAGGGTTTATGCTATGAGATAATTCGTACTTGATTAGGGTAACATAGCCTGATATTTATACAGGTTCAATTGATATGTTCTCTTGATGAAGAGATACATTCCCATCATAATTGCAAGAGAAGATATGTTCCTTATTTAGTTATAGAGAATTCTTATATTATCGTAATAATGGTATGACAGTTACAATGTTATTATTCAGTAAGATCTTGATTGGCAATTAGGAAATATCACAAGATTTATCAATTGCGCAGATCTTACGGTAAAACTGTTACCATTCAAAATTGGGATCTTATGATAAGCTAACTCTACTGGAGACGTGAAGACTTGGACCTCTGCGAGTACGTGTACCAGGATGGACTACATATTGAGAGTTTGGGTTACGGTCCAGAACAGTTGCCCCCCAACTTGGCACTTAAATGGAATAGTTAAGTGTCAAGATTCTAAATTTGAGAAGAACTTGTGGCGCTCAATAGATAAAAATCCATCAAGGTCGAGATCTGTTATTATGGAGCACCTCTGGGGTTGGCATGCAACACCATCCCGTCATCTGAGGTATGTATTTTCCCCTCGTATATGATTTCACAAGGTTTCTTGTCTTTTTACACATTCCTCAACAGTACTGAGCTTTCTTGGAAAACTGTTGCCTTGACTTTATTGAGAACTAAAAATCCATTAAAGGGATATTAATTTCATGCTGTTTCCCAACTGCACACTTACCTCAGAACCAATCAGAAACAAGGAGCATTAAAAATGCAGTTTATCTCGTACGATTAATTCACTTTTTTTGGGACCAATCAGAGCGCTCCATTGCATCTATAAAATAGGAAATGCTTGTGTTGAGGCTGGCATTCCTTTTGCTACATTCTTCTCTCCTTGCCAATCTGTTTGAGAGTGCAAGCTTTTATGGCTTTCCTCTCAATTTGTTCATATTCCAAGAGGGTTTTGCTCCCTGTGAAAACCATCTTCTTATTTTTTCCAAAATCTGTAAGGATGTTCTGTTTCTCCTCGTAGATAATTCTTCCAATGGGGACTTTTCTTTCTCAACATAGCAATGGTAGGCACTTTTCTTTCCCAGCGTACGAGAGAGTATTCGTTATATGCTCTACTGCTGGGAAAATCTGTGATACTTGTCGTGTTGGATGGAGCTCCTCGGAGAAACAAAGCCTACACTCCTCCTCCTTTATGAGAACTTAGCAAATGTTTCGTCCTGAGCTTTGCTAGGTTTCAAATAAGCAAAAGGGACTAATAAAGTAGCTCCGCAATTTGAGGCAACTTGGAGTGATCATGAAGTTGGTGGAATAATATTCTTCATGAAAGGCTGCACCCCATCCTACGAAGGAAAAGGCCGATGCTCTTTCCTTATACATTTCATGTCTCAATATTTTCTTTTGCTTATTTTCCAAGTGTAAGATGATGTATGGAATGAGAACAAATCAATAAAAACTCTTATATTATGAACTTTGTATTGTGTCCGCTTTTTTCCTCTCCTTTTTTTTATCATTGTTTGTGTTTTTTTCTTTTTGCCTAAGTAAGTCCAATGCTTATTCCTGCACAATGGAATAAGAGTACTTTGCCATTATCGGACGTTCTTGAATAACCGTGGCCCAGACTGATAATCCCAAACTAAATAGATACCCTTGTTAAAGTCGTGGTTCATGGAAAGAATTCTTACTTAACCTTCAGAAGTTGTGTGACATTCAAGTTGCTGCGCAACTATCCTTTCAACTGTTTCAAGATCTGGGAGGGCCATATGGCGCATTTTCACTGGTAGGACGTGGCTAGTGCTTCACATGCCATGATGAGCGTTCTTTTGAAAATTGGGCCATAAAGACAACAATGCCTCCTAATTGTTTAGCCTTTATAAATAGGGGTTTAGGGTGTATTGTTCTCACCTTACTATTTCTAAATATCTTTCTGAGAACTTTGTGTAGCAGTGAAGCGTGAATTTCAAGTGATTCTTAACCATTTTCATCTTCAACAATCAAGGGCTTCTCTTACACGACATATCCTTTTCTTTTTTCTCCATTACTGTTTTCCTTTTTAGTCGCTTCTATTACATTCCTTCTCTTCCAACCCTCTTCACATGGCTTTATCCTCTCGGAACACCATCTCTGCCATGGTAATCATGGCGGAGGTGTCCTTTTGAAATTTCAGGGTTTGGAGGGACAGGAGGCTGGTGTGTAGGTGTGAATTGTTTTGCTCACCCTTCTCCGTGTCTGAATCTCTAATTTGATTGATTCTGACAATTACTTACTAGCCTCTTTGGGTGTTCTTAAGATCTTCATGGCCAGAGGTAGAAGGGGAGCTAAAGCCTGAGTACCGATTGCTGAAGCTCATGAACCGGCTAAGTAGGACCCAATCTGGATCCGGCGTGGTCTAGGGCTAGAATATCCATGGGTTGGGGACGATGTCTGGAATCATTAATCTGAACTTTCTTCTAAAAATAAACTCAGACAACTATCACAATATTTGGAGTTAACAGAGAGAAGGACCCACGACAGAGAATTTCAAGTTCTATGTCTGGAGTGGAACGAGAGGGTTTGCTCCTCTAGGGAGGCGGGTTCGCACTTCATATTTCTCTATGAACCCCTCTTTGTCAAATTAGGACTTCGGTTACCATTTACAGAATTCCAAATTGCAGTCCTCCAGACCTTGCACGCGGCCCCTACCCAGATCCATCCTAATGGCTGGGGTACATCATTGCTTTTGAGAGGTTCTGTCGAATAATGGGCCTGCGATATTCAACCAATGCCTTTTTTTATTTTTATACCTAGATAAACCCCTAGGGTTTAGCGAGGCAAAAGAATTAGCTCACAATCTGGTTGAGATCCAGTCGCAAATCCTTTGATGTCTTTCAAAATAGTTTCAAAGGATTTAAGACTAGATTTTTTAAGTTAATGGCAGTAGAGGGGTTTCGTCCCTTTTTCCTGAAAGATGGCGGGGAGCCAAAGTTCCCATTATATTGGATGGAAGATGCTTGCTGTTTTCCCACCATGTAACTTGAAAAAGAGGAAAAAGATATCACACCGGACGAGCTTGACTACGTCAAGTTTATAACCCAGTATTCCGAAGAGCACGAGTTTATCAAAATTAAAGACATTTTTCATACCCCTGGTGATGGTCTTCTCTTTGTTCTATTAGGGAGGAATTAGGATATTATTACCCATAATTTGCCATAACCTTTTTGCGTTTTAAATGTTCAATACTTCAGAATTTTGTTTGTCTAACTTCAATCTTGCTTTTCTGTCTTATTTCAGTAAGTAACATAGCATCGGGGGCCTTCTCTTGTAGCCTTGCAAGCCTCGAGATCCAGGAGAAAAGGAGCGGGATCCACAAGTGTCCCCACAGTCACCGCTCTAGAATCCTCAAGCCGAGGTATTGTCATTGAAGAGACCCTAGAAGAATCAGACTCCTTAACTCAGAATCTTCAAGGGAGGAAAATGAGGGCCACTAAGAACTCTGCTGTCCAGGGTAAAGGGGGAGCTCGGAAGGGTGGCAATGAAGAAAAGGCAGACTTTTACTTGTTATCTTGGGGCAGTCTGATGTCGGGCCGTTTATAGATGAGCGGTTACTGAGCAACGAAGTGATGAGACATATCTCTGAACAGAATATGGCCCAAACTCTGGCCAAGCTTCAGACTTTTACGCTTCGGGCCGCCGCTAAAATCCGCTATATTGAAAGCTCTATCGAGGTGACTGATAGGAAGATGGCGGACGAAATCAAGAAGAAAGATGAAGAGGCTGCTCGGAAACTTACTACAACTCTTAAACTAAATGAGGACGCTTAAGCACAAATTACTGAGCTGGAGGCAGCATTGGCTGCCTCCGACTTGGCCAAAAAAGAGCTCGAGGTGAAGGGACTCCAAGCTGACAATACCATCAGCACCCGCCAGGCTCGAATAATTCAATTAGAAAAAAATATGGAAGAGTTGGATACCATTTCGAGAAACATCGGTGGGGAGTAGGTCTAGAATGTCATGGCCCAAATTCAGCATTTCAACCCTGGTATCACCTTTGCCTTGGAAGACCTCAATTTAGAAAATATTTTTCACGATGGTTAACTTGTTTGGGCAAAGGACCTTGCTCGGGCCAATTCCGGTGCCATCCCGAATGTTGCTCTGGCTCCAGAAGGAGGGGAGGCTGACACTTAAAATTTTCCTTTTTCCTCTTCTTTGCCCCCTGCATGGGGTTCTTTATTTTTGTAAAGATAATTACCCCGCATCCGGCGTTTTAAATTAACTTTTTATTTTCAGTGAATGCTTTGCCTTGTTAATTTATTTTCTTTCCATGGTCCGTTTTGGGTCCAATGCCCAATATGAAATTTATCATTACCATTCCGTGGACTTAGGAAATTATTTTCTTACTAGGGAGACCATGGTCCGGGGTCCCACACCTATAATAACGGGTGCATGGCATTCCACTTGACTTAGATAAAGATGACGCCTTAGTCCATGGTCCAATGCTTATCATAACCAAGCATTTTGAAATTTAACACTTAGGCGAAAATGATACCCTAATCCATAATCCAAGCTCATAATATCGAGCATTCAGAATCTGTAGATTTAGGCAAATATAACACCTGAATTCATAATCTAAAGCTCATAATATCGAGCTTTCGGAATCTTTAGATTTAGGCAAATATAACACATTAATCCATAATCCAAGGCTTATAATATTAAGCATTCTGAATCTTTAGATTTAGGCAAATATAACACCTTAATTCATAATCCAAGGCTCATAATATCGACCATTCAGAATCTTTGGATTTAGGCAAATATAACACCTTAGCTAATGGTTCAATTTCCAAGAAAATTTGGTGCATATGGTCCCTTCTACCTTAGGTATAATTATCAAAAGAACTTATTCGGGATCTTTTACTATCTATAAGGATTTTTTGGGATCCATCTGACTTAGGTATCGGGGAGGACCACGAATGTTGAATCTACACTACCTCTTGATTTCTTGACCTTTAGATGGTCAATGCCAAGTATCGAGGATGTGTATTGACCCTGTGACTTACTACCAAAGCTTGGTGTGTTAACCCTTTTGACCTGGGCTTGTTAATGTATCTCATATGAAATGCAATGTCTGAATAACTCTGTTTTATTGATAATTTTAGGGGACAAAAGTCCATACAAAGTATAGAATTCAACATTGGGACAGATTAAACATAAGTTTACTAAAGGACTAAGCCGTCATGGGCATCTAGCTATAATATTTTCTAAGTTTATCCGCATTTCAATAATTCTTGATTGGGGTGCCTGTTAACGTCTCCAAAGTGTAAGCTCATTTACTAGTGCTGACAACAATACGGTAGGGGCCTTCTCATTTAAGGGCTAACTTCACTTGTGAGGTATTCTCCCACCCCCCCGATATCCGCTCTCCTGAGTACCAAATCTCCTGGTTGGAATCTTCTACGGATTACTTTTTGGTTGTATCTGCCTGCTGTCCTTTGCTTGAGGGCAACATCGCGTATATGGGCCACACGTCTTCTTTCTTCTATTAAATCTAAGTTTTCCCTAATCAAACCAGGGTTGTTGTCCTGAGAAAATTGTTGGTTGTACCAGCTTGGCTCACCTATCTCTACCGGAATCATGGCTTCACACTCATAGGTAAGTTTAAAGGGAGTTTCACCTGTAGTAGAGTGGGGTATGGTTTGATAGGCCTAGAGAACATGATCAAGCTGCTCAGCCCAATTTTCTTTAGCTTCATCCAATCTCCTTTTAATTCCGCGTATAATAATCCTGCTGGTTGCTTCTGCCTGTCCATTAGTTTTAGAGTTCTCCACAGAACTACAATGGTGTTTTATTTTTAAACCTGCTAGTAGTTCTTCAAAGCCCTTATCCTTAAACTAGGTTTCGTTGTCCGTTACAATTGACTCTGAAATTATAAACCAGGTGATAATGTGGCACCAAGTAAATTTCTATATTTGTGTCGAAGTGATTGTGACTAAAGGTTCTGCCTCAATCCACTTCATAAAATAATCCACTGCTACCACCAAGTACTTTGTTGACCTAGGGCCTGAGGAAATGGGCCCAGGATGTCCATACCCCATCTGTAGAATAGCCAAGGTGCCAACATTGTGGATAACTCTTCCGAGGGAGCCTGGTAATGATTTGAGTGATGCTAACACTTTTATCACAGATTCAGACATGAGCATGAGAATCAGCTTCCAGCGTTGGCCAATAATATCCTACCCTTAGTGCTTTTAGGGCTAAGGCTTTGCCTCCTAAATAATGTCTGCAACTTCCCTCATAAATCTCGGCTAGGACATATTCCGCCTTTTTCAGAGTGAGGCATTTGAGAAGAGGGGATGAAAAACTACGACAGTATAACCGTTCATCGTAGACAGTGCACCTTACAACTGTCTTGACTAACTTAGAAGCTTCTTTGAGATCTAAAGGTACAATCCTAAAATGCAAGTATTGCATGATAAAGGTGATCCAAGATGACTCATTTTCCTCTACTTGAAATACGGTATGATCCGTGATGGAAGGCTCAAAGAGGGTTTCTTGGATTACTGACCGGTTGTTACCGGGGCCCTTAGTATTGGTTAGGTTAGACAAAATGTCTGCCCTGGAGTTATGTTCTCTCAAAATGTGCTCAACCTTTGTTTCTTGAAAGTTCTTGAGTTCTTATACTTTGACTAAGTATCTATGCAGGAGAGGCTCCTTAGCTTGATATTCACCTCGAATTTGGGAGGTTACAAATTGGGAATCACTATAGAGTGTGATCCCCGTTGCCCACATATCCTTGGCTATTACTAGCCTAGTAATACACGCCTCATATTCAGTATGATTGTTCGAGGTTGGGAATTCGAACATCAAAGAATGCTCTACTGTCAATCCTTCTAAGTTTTCTAGAATTACTCCGACGCCAATCCTTTTGAGATTTGAGGATCCATCAACAAAGATAGTCCAAGAAATTTTTTTTTGGGTTGTCGGGGTTCGATGTGAGTTCTGCTAAGAAGTAGGATAGTGCTTGGGCCTTTATTGCAAGCCACTGTTCATATGCAATCCCAAACTCAGAGAGTTCAATTGACTAAGCACCGCCTGACATTTATCAGGGTTGGCCTCAATTCCACAGTGGGTTAGCATAAATCTCAAGAATTTCCCTTCATGGACCTCGAAGGTGCACTTTTCTGGGTTTAGCCTCATGTTATACTCCCTGACCTAGGCAAATACTTCTTCAAGGTCTGTCGCTTGCGATCCGCTTTGTGGGGTTTTCACTATCATGTCATCTATATAGACCTCTAGCATATTCCCTACTTGATTCTTGAAGACTCTGTTCATCATCCTTTAATAAGTGGCTCCTACATTTTTTAGACCGAAGGGCATAACCCTATAGTAGTTACTCGCCCTGTTAGTGATGAAGGCCATTTTATCCTCATCTTCGGGATACATGAGAATTTGGTTATACCCAAAATATGCATCCATAAACAACAGCCACCTAAAACCTGAAGAACTGTCCACCTATTTATCCACATTGGGGAGTGGGTATGGAACCTTTGGACAAGCCTTGTTTAGATCTGTATAGTCCACACACATTCTCCACTTCCCATTAAATTTATTAACAAAGACCACGTTGGATAACCATGTGGTATAAGAAATTTCCCTGATGAAGTTATCGCTTAGTAACTCCTTAATATGTTCTTCAATGACCTGTTGTCCTTCTGGTTTGACCTTTCTTTTCTTCTGAGCTACCAGCTTCACGCTTTCTCTGATGGACAAGTGGTGACAGATGAAGCTGGGATCAAGTCCCGGTATGTCAGATGATGTCCAAGCGAAAAGGTCCTTAGTCTTCAGCAAGAGTTCTATCAGTTGTTATTTTTTTCTTCTTCTAAATGCACTCCAATCTTGGTAACCTGATTCGGCTTGACTCCAAGTTGGAGAGGTTGCAACTCACCCTCTGGTTGGGGTCTGGCACCATAGATTTCTTCCCTAACATCAAGTCCGGTCATAAGTATGTTGACCTGGTCTAAGACTGGGCTGAGGGTAGCAGATTTTCTATTTTTGGGAATTCTACAAAATTTCAAGCTCTCATTGTAGCATTTCCTAGAAGCCACTTGATCTCCTTTAACGGTGACAACCTCATTGTTCTTATTCAGAAATTTCATCACGAGGTGAGTAGTAGACACCATAGCATCGAGAGCATTTAGAGAGGAGCGGCCTAAGATGATGTTGTAACCTACTGGGGTAATCTTTTCACCTGTGAAACCCGTTAGTTCCCCATTATGGGGAGTCAAGTATGATCGCGGGAGATCTAGCTTCTGACAAAGATCCATGAACATAATATTTGCTGAACTTCCTTGATCTACAAAAATTCAGTGGACCTCGACATTAGATATTATTCTCGAGATGACGAGTGGATCGTCATGTTCCAGGATAATTCCACCATAGTCCTTATCCAAAAAAATGATGGAAGGCGTTTTCCTTTCAACAGTCTGCTATCTAGGTTTAGAATGGGATACATTAAATACCGCCATCCTGAGGGCTTTTTTCCAGGATCCATTTGATTACCCTCCACCAGCGAAACTGCCAGCAATGGTGTTAATCATTCTGTTTAGCTCAAAATGTCAATTTTCATTATCATTAGTCGGGGTGTCCTTGTTCCTATCTTGTCGGTTAGTGTTATTCGACAAGGTAGGGTCCAGGATCTTCTTCTGGGACTTCGAGTCCTTCTTCTGCGGTGAGGGGATGGGCTTCGTCATGAACTGCGTTTGTCGTATCTGTGCTTACCATAGTGCTCTTCACTTTGGACCCGAAATATATATTTTTGCAGTAGTCTGGCCTTAATTTGAAATTCGATGGCATCACAGAGTTAGTAGAAATCTTTCGTATCATGCCCATAACCTTTATGCCATGTGCAATGTTTAGAATGGTCTTTCTGCTTGTGTTTCTTAATGGGGGTGGTCTTTGTATATTCTGGAACTCAGTCTGCATCACTTCCCTTAAGATTGTTTCTTGTGGGATGTTCAGTGGAGTATAAAGGGACTATCCTGCCTGGGGTATATTACCTTTGGAAGATCGGGGCCATGAGGAATTACGGTTAGGCTTCTGGTGAGAGGGTTCACCTTTGTCCCACCTCCTCTGGTCCTTTGTTACCTCCTCAAGGTTCACATACTTTTCAGATCGTCTCTGAAACTCACCCAGGTTTCTTCGGCTTCTTTTTCACCAAGGATGCGAAAAACTCAAAACCAACCCGAAGACCACTTCTGGCATAGTGAAGGGCTATTCTGTCATCGAAGTTCTCCACGTTAGTGCATGCCGCCATGAATCGCCTAACGTAATCATGGAGGGGCTCATCCCTCCCTTGACGGAGCTTTGCTAGGGATTCAATAGATCTGGGCTGTTCTTTGCTAGTAGTGTATTGGAGCAGAAAACGTTGTTTAAGATCTAATCAGTCAACCACGAACATTCGTGGTAAGCCTGAAAACCATTTAAGGGCTCCCTTTTTCAGGGAAAGAGGAAAAGCACGGCACAACAGCTCTATAGATCCTCCGTGGAAGCAAAGGGAATTCTCATAGGCATTTATATGCTCTTGGGGGTCCGTGGTTCTATCATAAATCTCCAAGTTTGCTGAAAATTTAAAATTTTTAGGAACGCGATATTCCATAAGTTGATCAGAAAAAGGATGCTCCTAGAATCCGCGGTTTGGATTATTATTCCGGATATTGGTCACTGAAGTATCAGTATGTGCCCTTCTTTGATTGTTTTCTACACAAAGACTTCTGTCACGACGGTGAGGCTTGGGTCAGTTTTCAAGCATGGCCTACTAGATGTCTTCCAACCTTTGATATTATTCATTCATCATAGTCATATGCTGTTGTAGTATGTCTTGAAATTGATGTTGGGAAGCCTAATACTGATTCGTGCATTGAGAGTGAGACGCACGATCGTCGATTTCGTTATTAGGCATTCCTAAACGCTGATGAACTAGGATTCTATGCTCTTGGGCATTAGGGTTACCTCATTGTGCTAGGATTCCAAGTCTATCTCTCACAGAAACCCTGACCGATAGGTTAGGGCTTTCATCGGAAACCGAGATGGGGTGCCCGTCGCGTTGGTTTTTTTGCATTGAGTGCATGGTTTCTCGCAGTGGAGGTTTCAACAGCAGGTGGTGGGGTGAGAAGAGGAGGGCGTTGGGCGGCAGGGTCCTGCCTTTGGTTGGTTGAGGTCTGCCTTACATCTCTCCTTGAATTTTGTCTCGTGTTCACCATGATTGTATGAGATTAGAAGTTTATTAGGTTTTTCACAGATGGCACCAATGTTGTGATGTAAATTTAGAGGGTATCTGAGATAGTCACGTATGTGGTGGACTCCTTTGCTGCACAATTGTAATCAAGTGTGTTGAACCAGGGGGCGGGTACCTACAAAGGGACTCGAACACTCAAGTCAAGATGTGCACCAATAGGGTTTATGCTTTGAGATGATTCGTACTTGATTAGGGTGACTTAGCTTGATATTTATAGAGGTTCGCTAGATATGTTCTCTTGATGAAGAGATACATTCCCATCATAGTTGTTGGAGAAGATATGTTCCTTATTTAGTTATAAAGAATCCTTATATTATCGTAATACTGGCATGACAGTTACATTGCTATTATTCCATAAGATCATGATTAGCAATTAGGAAATATCACAAGATTTATCCATTGTACAGATCTTACAGTAAAATTGTTACCATTCAAAATTGGGATCTCATGATAAGCTGACTCTGCTGAAGACGTGAAGACTTGGACCTCTGTGAGTACGTGTACCGAGTTGGACTACATATTGAGAGTCCGAGTTATGGTCTTGAGCATATATATATATATATATATATATATATATATATATATATATATATTTAATATTATTATTATTAACTTTTATATACAAAACTTTAATATTTAAATATTTGTATTAAGTTAAAACTAACACATCATTCTATTAATAATGCATAAATAAAAATAAAGGAATAAATATAATTTTTAAAATATTAATCATAAAAACTTAAATTATCATATCAACTAAAGTATATATTATATTAGTTAAATATGTTTTAATATCTTTTACATTATATAAAATATAAAATGTTGTATATTTGAAGTTATTAAGTAATATATATAATATAACGCCCATAATATCACAACATACTCTTCTAGCCTAGGGGTATTTTCAGAGTGTCAACTTCCAAGTTCAAAAGGTGTTTGAGTTCAATCCCCATGTTTTTACATCTTTTAAGATTTTTGGAAATAAATTGAACTTCCAAAAGTTGAATTGGTTCATTGTTAGATTGCTACTGGTTCGCACGGTTGATTAGTTTGAAGCCAATTGAACAGTTCTTGAGCCAATTTTTAGAATACCAGTTTGACATGCATGACTTGACTGATTAATAGACTTGGAAATAAATTGAACCTCCAAAAGTTGAACCAGTTGATCCGTTAGATTGTTATTGGTTCGCACGGTTGACCGATTTGAAGTCAGTTTAACAATTTCTTAGCTGATTTTCAGAATACCAATTTGACATGCATGACTGGACCAGTTAGTAGACTTAGAAACAAATTGAACCTCCAAAATTTGAACTAGTTCATCCGTTAGATTGCTACCAGTTTGCACGGTTGACCGATTTGAAGCCTAGTCAACGGTTCTTGAGTCGGTTCTTAGAATACCGGTTTGACATGCATGATCGGACCGATCAATAGACCGGTTCCCGATTGAATCGGTTGGATTGACTAGTCCGATCTGATTTTTAGAACATTGCCTCTAACATAAACAATTTATTTTTTTAATTTTCTGACAAAGAAAATGTTATGAATCCTACAAAATAAGAAAGTTCAATGTGATAATTAAGTCACGAGGCTTTTCTACTTAATGGATTATTTTTTGGATTAAGAATTCCTTATAGGCTTTAAGTCGTAGTAGTTAATGTTTCCGTTGAGAGTTGTGTTGGGTATGACCTAAATTCTAATAAAGATTGTTATTAATAATTTCTTATTTTATTAGTTGATTTAAATTGGAATGCAATTAATATTGAGATATGATAGAGGTTTGTGAGAGATTTGTTTTTAAATAGGAAATTAAGGAGAGTTGCTTGGAGGCTAAGTAAGTTTGCTTGGAAAACAAGAGTAGCAGGCTTTAAAAACTTGTATTAGGAATTGGTAGGGTTATGGGAATGAGAATGAGAGTGTGAAAGAGATTATTTTGTAAGCCTACAAGCTAGATTTATTTGATACTACATTTGACTCTTCTCATCCGTAGATGTAAGCATGTTGGGCCGAACCATGTTAAACTCATGTGTGTGATTTGTTTGTGGTGTTTTTCCCAATTACTTGAATTTATGCATGTTTGTGATGAAGGGGATGTGGTATTCCCAAATAGATTAAAAAGGATGTGATATTCCCCAATAAGCGATTGAAGGCGGGGATGTGATATTCTCCCAACAAGTGGTATTAAAGCTGCTGGTTTGAGGATCTAGGCGATGATACGGTCCCTTGGGCCATTGTGTTAAAAGATTGCCTCACAATGGAGGTCAGGTGATGTGTCTCATTATGATGGTGGTAGATTTATTGAAAGTTGTCTTGACATGGAATTTACGAGGCGTGTTTCATATAATGACGGTGCAAGCACGAAGATTTGATTTGAAGCTTTGGAAGATTAACTGTTATGAATGGCAGTAGATGTTGTTGAAAGTCTTCTTAGAATTGAGGTCAAGCGGCGTGTTCCATTAATAACGGTAGGTTTGAAGACTTGTTTCAAAGTTTTGATAGATTTGAAGATTTGAGAGATTTGAACATTTATGAAGATTTGAAGATTTGTTCGTTAATGATGAAATTTGACTCAAGGTGAAGATTGTTGGGTATGACCCAAATTCCAATAAAGATTGTTATTGATAATTTCCTATTTTATTGGTTGATTTAAATTTGAATGTAATTAACATTGAGACATGAAAGAGATTTGTGAGAGATTTGTTTTTAAATAGGAAATTAAGGAGAGTTGCTTGGAGGCTAAGTAAGTTTACTTAGAGAGCAAGAGTAGTGGACAATACATACTTGTATTAGGAATTGCCAGAGTTATAGGAATGAGAATGAGAGTGTGAGAAAGATTGTTTTGTAGCAGGCACGATCGCCGATTTGTTTGATAATATATTTGACTTTTCTAATCCGTTAGATTGTTATTGGTTTGCACGGTTGATCGATTTGAAGTCAATTCAATGATTTTTAAGCCGATTTTTAGAATATCGGTTTGACATGCATGACTGGACTAGTTAGTAGACTTAGAAATAAATTAAACCTCTAAAAATTGAACAGTTCATCCGTTAGATTGCTACTAGTTTGCATGGTTTACCAGTTTGAAGCTGATTTAATGGTCCTTGAGCCGGTTCTTAGAATACCGGTTTGACATGCATGATCAGGCTGGTCAGTAGACTGGTTCACGATTGAATCGATTGGATTGGCTAGTTCAATCCGATTGTTAGAACATTGCCTCTAACATAAATAGTTTATTTTTTTTAATTTTTTGACAAAGAAAATGTTACGAATCCTACAAAATAAGAAGTTCAATGTGATAATTAAGTCATGAGGCTTTTCTACTTAATAGATTAGTTTTTTGGATTAAGAACTCCTTATAGGCTTAGGTCTTAGTAGTTAATGTTTCCGTTGAGAGTTGTGTTGGGTATGACCTAAATTCCAATAAAGATTGTTATTGATAATTTCCTATTTTATTAGTTAATTTAAATTGGAATGCAATTAATATTGAGATATGATAGAGGTTTGTGAAAGATTTGTTTTTAAATAGGAAATTAAGGAGAGTCGCTTGGAAGTTAAGTAAGTCTGCTTGGAGAGCAAGAGTAGCGGGCTATAAAAACTTGTATTAGGAATTGGTAGGGTTATGGGAATGAGAATGAGAGTGTGAAAGAGATTGTTTTGTAAGCCTGCAAGCTAGATTTGTTTGATACTACATTTGACTCTTCTCATCCGTAGATGTAAACATGTTGGACCGAACCATGTTAAACCCATGTGTGTGATTTATTTTTGGTGTTTTTCCCAATTACTTGAATTTATGCATGTTTGTGATGTCAGGGATGTGGTATTCCTAAATAGATTGAATGTGATGTGGTATTCCCATATAATTTAAAGAGGATATGATATTCCCCAATAAGAGATTGAATGTGATGTGGTATTCCCATATAATTTAAAGAGGATATGATATTCCCCAATAAGAGATTGAAGGTGGGGATGTGGTATTCTCCCAATAAGTGGTATTGAAGCTATTGGTTTGAGGATCTAGGCGATGATACGGTCCCTTGGGCCATTGTGTTAAAAGATTGCCTAACAATGGAGGTCAAGTGGTGTGTCTCATTATGATGGTGGTAGATATATCGAAAGTCTTCTTGACATGGAATTTAAGAGGCGTGTTTCATATAATAACGGTGCAAGCACGAAAATTTGATTTGAAGATTTGGAAGATTAACCGTTATGAATGGCAGTAGCTGTTGTTGAAAGTCTTCTTGGCATTGAGATCAAGTAGCATGTTCCATTAATAATGATAGATTTGAAGATTTGTTTAAAAGTTTTGATAGATTTGAAGATTTGAGAGATTTGAAGATTTGCGAAGATTTGAAGATTTGTTCGTTGATGATGAAATTTGACTTACGGTGAAGATTGTTGGGTATGACCCAAATTCCAATAAAGATTGCTATTGATAATTTCCTATTTTATTGGTTGATTTAAATTTGAATGTAATTAACATTGAGATATGAAAGAGATTTGTGAGAGATTTATTTTTAAATAGGAAATTAAGGAGAATTGCTTGGAGGCTAAGTAAGTTTACTTGGAGAGCAAGAGTAGCGAGCAATACATACTTGTATTGGGAATTGGCAGGGTTACAGGAATGAGAATGAGAGTGTAAGAAAGATTGTTTTGTAGTTTGCATGCTATATTTTTTTGATAATACATTTGACTCTTCTTATCTGTAGATGTAAGCCTGTTGGGTTGAGCCACCTTAAACCCATGTATATGATTTGTTTGTGGTGCTTTTCATTACTTATATTTATGCATATTTGAGATGAAAGGGATGTGGTATTCCCAAATAGATTGAATATGATGTGTTATTCCCAAATATAATGAAGAGGATGTGGTATTCACCAACAAGAGATTGAAGATGAAGAAGTGGTATTCTCCTAACAAGTGGTATCAAAACTAATGGTTCGAGGATCTAGGCAATGGTACAGTCCCTTAGGCCCTTATGTCAATTTGCTTGACAATAGAGGCCAGGTGGTGTGTCTCTTTATGATAATGGCAGGTTTGTCCTAAGTCTTCTTCATATGAAAGTCAAGAGGTGTGTTCCATATAACGACAAGTGCAAGCACGAAAATTTGATTTGAAGATTTGAAAGATTAAGTGTTATGAATAGTAGCAGATATTATCGAAAGTCTTCTTGGATGAAGGTTAAGTGGCGTGTTCCATTAATAATAGTAGATTTGAAATTTTGATAGATTTGAAGATTTGCTTCGAGGTTTTCATAGATGTGAAGATTTGTGAAGATTTTAAGATTTATGAATATTTGAAGATTTGTTCATTGATGATGGAATTTGACTCAATGTGAAGATTGTTGGGTACGACCCAAATTTCAATAAAGATTTTTATTGTTAATTTCCTATTTTATTTGTTGATTTAAATTTGAATGTAATTAATATTGAGATATGATAGAAATTTGCGAGAGATTTGTTTTTAAATAGGAAATTAAGGAGAGTTGCTTGGAGGCTAAGTATGTTTACTTGGAGAGCAAGAGCAAGAGTAGTAAATACTTGTATTGGGAATTGGTAGGATTATGACAATGAGAATGAGAATGAGAATGTGAGAGAGATTGTTTTTGTAAGGCTGTAGGCTAGATTTGTTTGATAGTACATTTGACTCTTCTTATTCATAGATGTAGGCATGTTGGGTTGAATCATGTTAAATTCATGTATGTGACTTATTTGTGGTACTTTTCCCAATTACTTGTATTTATACATGTTTGTGATGAAGGAGATGTGATATTTCCAAATAGATTAAATTGGATGTAGTGTTTTCCAAATAGATTAAAGGGGATGTGGTATTCCCCAACAAGAGATTGATGGTAGGGATGTGTTATTCTCCCAACAAGTTGGTCTACGGAAAGGGCTACCTTTAGACTAGATTAAGGTGTAATATCTTGCAGGAGATGCAATATTGAATATTGATAGATGAGTGATGCTGCCAGAAGGGAAAGAGTTACCATCGAGTTAGTGTTGTTAGAGTGAAGGGGTGCCTCTGTTATGAGTTTCACATTGAGTAAAAAAGAAAGCTCAATGTGATACTTAGGGTATGTTTGGGAGGATGGCAAGGGAGGGAATAGCAAGGAATGACATGACAAATTTTAATATTAATGTGATACGGAGTCATTTTAAAGGATGGAGTCGAATGGCAAGGAGGGTCAAGGAGTCCCTCCCTTGCTATTCAGAGCATCTAATTTTTGCCTATCTCCCCAATTTGGGGGCCAATGAATGAATGACTTAAATATTCTTCTCTCCTCCCTCATTAACTTATTAAACTACCAAATAATAGAGTGATATGTTCTCTTTTATTTCATTCTTTGCATTTCTATTTTATTCCATTATGAGTCACTCTCTTCCATCATCTTTGAAACTCCCAAACATAGTCTTAAGCCTAGGGGCAAAAACCAAAAGGATCTAGGGAATGCCATTCCCTAGCTTTGAAAATTTTGCTTATTATTATATCATATATATAACTTTTTATTTGGCACTTCAAAGAGAAAAAAAAAGACATTACATATTATCTCTAAAAAGATATAATTATAATAAAATATGTTATGATAATTTTATTTGCTTATGTAACAATTACATATATTTCTTTCACTAATATAATTTGTTTTGTCGTCAAAATAATAATGTAACAATAAAGCATTATTATTGAATATATATATATTTACAACTATTGTATATTATTAATTGAAAAAAATTAATATACAGTAAATGTACTTAATACGAAACTTCTCACTTTGAGCATAACTATAAATCCCAAATATTCTTAGAAGTCCTATAGTATTGGTGATATATCTATGCTTGTTTAGAAATATTATCGTAGATTTTTCTAAGTGAGAAAGGTGCATCATAAGCTTGATGTACCATAACATCTGAGAATTGAAGAATTTAGATACTATCTATTACTAACTTATGTCAAGGATTGATGAAAAAAGAGACTCAAAATATTTAGAACCTATTAACATTTAGCCCACTCAAAGTAATTTTTTGGCTTTACCCTTAGCTATGAGGCTCTCCTACCTAATAAACTAGTTTTTTAGGTTGGGTTCTTCTCATAGACCGAAGTTTTAACTTTAAAAAGTTCTTTTTAATTATAAAAAGTTGCTTCTAAATTTATACATTAAATTAAAACTTTTTATGTTATAAAAAAATCAATACCTTTTATATAAATTTACACATAAAACTTATTTCTTTTTGGCCAATAACAAAAGAAGATTATATTGTAAAGAAAAAGATGCAAAATATTTTTTATAAGATAATTAATGATGAATTTGTAATAAAATTTGTGTCTTTATTTTTTATATTAAGATATTTTCATGTTGTACAGTAAAAAAATACCCAGATTCATAAATTAATGACTTTTTTTTTATAAAAAATGAGTCTAACACCCAAAACTAACTAGAAAACAACATGAACAAAAGAAACACATCTAAAATCAGCCATCAAGGCTACTGGAAGAAAAGAAGGAAGAGAATTGCAGACATGTACCCCATAAGGGTAGTGGTATCCATGATTAGCGAGAACATTAGCACAATTGTTCCCCTCCCTATACACATGTTGGCATAGGACCTGCCACTCCATCCTGAGAAGCTCCCTAATCTTGTTCATAATCAGTGCAATAGGTTGATGAAAAGCACAACCACACTGGATAAAGTTCAAAGCACAAAGAGAATCCATCCCCAATAAGATCACGTGCTTATAACCCAGGTTAAACACATTTTGAAGACCAAAAAGCATAACCTAGAGCTTTGCCATGGTGATTGTACATTTTCTAATGTTAGCCATAAAGTACACGATAAAACATCTAGAGAGTCCCTCAAGATGCCCTTACAAGTAGCTAAGCTATCCTAATTGTAAACTGAACCATCAATATTCATTTTGCGCCATCCAATAGGAGGGAGTTGCTACGAAATATGGATAATTTTGTATGAGGGGATGAGTAGCCAGGCTTGCTTCATGACTGAGAGAGCGTGATGGTAGTCCTTAGCATAGAAATGCACCCGACGAGTAATATCATTAGTCAGCTACCTTTAAGCACAAAATGATTCCTTCTATGCCACAAGAACGAACACACAATGGCAAACAAAAAGGACCATAGAACATCATGGCCAGACCCCAACTGATCATAAAGATTCAGCACCAACCAATCATGCATAGGAGCTTGGAAAAAGGAAGATAATTTGCTAGGACAAACAAGCACATTCCAAGATGACTTTAATTGGAAACAATCTCAAAGCATATGTAAGGTAGATTTGTTAGCCACCCCACATATAGGATAAATACTGCTGGTAGTCATAAGCCTATGTTGTCTAGACTGATTGGTTAGAAGGGCATCCCTAGCAACAGCCCATAGGAAGAAACAAAGATGTTGAAGGCCATACAACTTCCATATAGCATCATACACATGATCCTTGCTATGAACATCAACGTTGGCATATATTGTATAAGTTGAGCAGATAGAAAAAGTCACCACTCGGGTGGGCAACCAAGCCACAATATCATCTTGGGCCATAGGGGAAGGGGCCCTAATGGTAGCTATAATTCCTTTAAACTCCGAAGGAAGAAACTGAAAAATCTTAAACCAATGCCAGTCACCAGTAATTATGGAAAAGTCAACAACAGTCTCCTGAAGCTCATGGTCATTCAAGGTTCCCAAAGCAAAGTCTTGAACCTTATGTATACCAGGAAGCCAATGATTATTCCCGAAGGAAATCATTCTACCATTACCCACACGCCAAATTAAATTCTGGTGAAAAGAAGTCCCTACGCTAAGCCTAAGAAGCATTCTTAACTCTTCTAAATCTTAGGATACTGTCATTCGTACAACCATATTTACACCTCATAACTTGCACCGACAAGGCATCATACCTATGAACTAGACTCCAACTCAGTTTTGTCAAGGAGGCCATATTTAAGTCTTAAGAATGATGAAAACCAAGACCACCTGCCATTTTAGACTTACAAACATGTTTTCATCCAACTAGATGTGTTTTTCTATGACCCTCAGTTAAACCCTATACAAAGTCTCTACAAGCTTTATCAATTTGATCACAAACTGCAAAAGGGAGCAAAGAAGTTTGCATAACATAACTTAGGATAGTAGCCAAAGCTGATTTGGCTAAGGTGATACGTCCTTCTATCAAAAGGGTATTAGCTTTCCAACCATTCAGGAGGTTAAAAAACCTATCAATAATAAAATTATAGGTGCTCCTCTAAGTTCAATGATGAAGGAGAGGAACCCTTAAGTACTTCCTGTAGAAATAAGCTTACCCTAAATGGTTTAATACGTTAAGTTTTGATGATGACAAATACAAGACAAAAAGAATGATGCTTATGCTTAATAGATGTGCTTTATACATAACAAATGCATCACAAAAGAATATTGATCATGTTACATAAATGTGCTCAATGAGATATATGTAACATTCATCATATAATATATCCAATAATATTTTATATGAGTTATAAATGAATTAATATTGGATATGTCTATGAAAGTCTTGTATACATGTTAGACTAACTAAAGTTATACATTTAGGAGTCATGCATATGAAGATATTGAATTATGAATTTGGACTAACTATGTTTATTTAAGTGAGTAATACTTTGTAGGATAGTCCAAGCATCAAGAGTGAGCATTGCAACAAGAAAGCAAAAAATCACAACTATGCTCAACTCAAGGAGAATGAAAATGAAAAGATGTTCCAAGCATTTGTAAGTCTTGAAGAGAAGATTCTCTTTGGAAGCTTGGATTATATCAAGAAGTGATGGTGACAAAAGATCTAGTCCAACATCTTCAAGAATAGCTTATAGGACTTAGATCTTGTGTAAAGGTAAATGAGATTCACACTAAGCTCAAAATATGTTTTAACATCTTTAAAAGTATTTCTTACATTCTAAAATGCCCAACAAACTATTTTTGGAAAGCTAGTCATGGTGATAGTTCATTTCTATGAAAAATAGCAAAGTTTGTGTTTTGTAAAACTGATCTTTGGTTACTCTTTTGATCATATCTTTTAAAATACTTTGAGTTTTGCTCTGAAACTTATTTCATATGAAAATAGACTCAAAGATCTTTCCAATGAGTGGTCATTCTCTTAAAACAGATAGGAAACGAAGAAGTTATGACCATTTAAAGTCAGTTTTCAAAACTAGAGTGGTTTATTCGAATAAGAGATGTGTTATTCGAATAACACACCTCTGAAAACTTCCCAGAACGTGTTTTTAAAGGCTTATTCGAATAACAAATGTGTTATTCAAATAATACAACTCAGAAAAAGTTCCAGACCGTGTTTTTGATGATTTATTCGAATAACCAAAGTGTTATTCGAATAACATAAGTCTTATTCGAATAACAAAGTTGCAGAAAACAGTGATATAAGTGGATTTATTCGAATAACAAATGTGTTATTCGAATAACACAATATTTATTCGAATAATAGTGTTCTTATTTGAATAACACTTGATCAGAAATGTTCCCAATGGTTATAAAACGGCTAGTTTTCATAAAGAATTCATTTCCAATCTTTACCCAATGGCTCTAAATATTATTGGGCTATAAATATAAGTGTTTGGGCATCAAAGAAAAGTTGGAGAACAATATGAAAATTACTCTTGAGCATTAAATTCATTTTTCACTCTCTATTTCTCCAAAACTCTGTTTTAAGCCATAAGTGTGTGAATCCTTGATACCCATAGTGCTTTAATTTGTATTATCTACTCATTGAGAGAGTTTCTATCATTTACATCTTTGTTTAACCTATAAAGAGAGGGTGAGGTATCTCTCTAGAGAAGAGGGTGAGGTATCCCTTGAGGGTGAGGCATCCCTCAAAAGTTGTAAAGGGTGAGGTATCCCTATTTGAGGCTCAAGTACAAGGGTGAGGCATCCCAAGGTGTGTTGAGTGCTCTTAATTGTAAAGGTTGTCAAGCACCTGTTGAAGCTTGAAGACATAGTGAAAAATCTCGGGTAGTTCACTTGAGGACTGGACGTAGGCCACAAGTGGTTGGTGGCTGAACTAGGATAAATCCTAGTGTTTGCTATTCTCAACTCTATATATTTATATTTGTGTTCTTAACTATATATGCTTGAGTTAAATTTGATACCTAGCTTATTTGCATGATTTATCCCATAACCCAAGTTATATTTGAGTAATCCTTAATAATTGTGCATTTGCTATGCATGTTCCGCTGCACCTATTAATTGAGTTATTCAAAATGTATAATTTGTCAAAATTATATTAGAATTAATCATCACCCAATTCACCCCCCTCTTGGGTAATGGTTGCCATGACTAACAAGTGGTATCAGAGTTTCGTGCTCTGGTAAAAGCTTAATTGCTTGGAGTTAAAGATCCTTATTTGTTTGGCAACCATTAAAAGCTTTTCAAATGGAAGGTTTTGAAATTAATAAATCACCATTCTTTGATAGTGTGAATTTCGTTTATTGGAAAGCTAGAATGAAAATTTATATGCAATCCATTGATATTGATTTGTGGGATATTGTGCTTGATGGATTTACTTGTAAATCAAAATAAACTTGGAATGCCTATGATAAAAAATATTTTTCCTTGAACATTAAAGCAATGCAAATATTGAGAAGTAGTTTAAATGATGATACTTATGCTAAAATTAAAAGTTGCTCTACTGCTAAAGATATATGAGATGCTCTTGATTCTATCTATATTGCTAATAATAATTTTGTGTATAAAGTTATATATAGAGAGCAAGAAGAGCAAAATCCTCTAGAGAAAGACAACATTGAAAAATGTCCTCAAGAACATGTTCAAAGCAAGAAAATGAGCTCAATGTCTCTTGGTGATGATGGTGCTCAATTTGAAGAAGAGGCAAAGCAAAACAAAATTGATGAGGAAGATGGTAATTCCCTTAAAGAGCCAAATATGTTAGAAATGGAGACTACTTCATATATGACTAAAAAGGACATTGAGGTAAACAATACTAAACTATATTATAGTCCCTCCTATGATGAGATACAATGTGCATATGTTGAATTATATGATGGTCTGTTAAATTTAGAAAATAAAAATTTATCTTGTTTAGAAAACATTTGTTCCATTGAAAATGAAATTGAGATTTTGAAAAATGAATATTCTTTTCTTGATGAGAAAATGCCTTTGAAATATGAAACATCAACTTCTTGTGAAAAATGCATTAATTTAGAAAATCAAGTTGAGAACTTATATTGTGAATTTGCCAAAGCTAATGATTCTATTTGCTTACAATCCATGGTTGTTGATAAGAATGAAATTGATGCTATTCTAAATGGAATTTCAAGTAAGGCTTGTGGCAAAAATAACATAGAATGTAATAATAACCAAAGGCTCAAGTTTTTCAAAAAATATCTTCAAAGGACCAAGCCATCATTAAATTTAATTATTTGTAATTTTTGTGGTCATCTAGAACATATTTTTCATTTGTGCAATTATAGAAGAAATTCTTATATGAGAAATAACATGGTTTGGGTTCCTAAAAATCATAAAGGCTCTAGTACTAACATTCAAGGACCCAAGATGAAGTGGGTATCAAAATGTCCTCCTAGCATTTCAATTATGCAGAAAACTTCTCAAAAGGATAGACAAATTGGTCAAGTGAAGAAGGAATCATTAAGGGGAATGCTTCCAAAGCTCATTGGTAAAAGTTTTGATCAAAGAAGAAAGATGACTTCAACCAAAGTTTCTCAAGTACAAAATGTGAAACTTGCAAAATTCAAAACATCAAAAGAGAAGCAATGAGTAAGGAAAAGAGCTTCCTTGATCAATAAGGCCAATGTATCAAAAGTTTTTACCTCTCATGAACATTTACTTGTAAAGTCAATAAATTTGAGGTATATTCCTTGTAGGCCTTAAGTGATTAATAGAATCATGTGCTCTTGGTAAAATCTGAATATTTTATTTAACACATGATTATGTTTATTCTTATTGTACCATAGCTCATTAATTTGTTATATATCTTGGTATATGAGTTTCTACAATGCCCAGGTATGCTTGCTATGATTTGAATTGTCTATATATCATGAAAGTAAGCTTGGTTTTGGTTATGTGCTTAATAGTAATTCATTATTTAATTTATTTTGCTCAGTTTACATACTATGAAAAATTAATATTTATAAAAGCATAATGAATTAATAATTAATGACTAACCTTTATGGATTCAAAATTGATGGATACCAAAGAAAGTACTTTGAATTATGTTGTAGGGTGACTATTAGCTCAAGCATGCATTGAAATGAAGTGAAGCTATGCCACTTAAGGTTAAAAAAAATTTGAAATGGTCCAAGTTCTCCAAGAGTAATGAAGACACAAAAGAATGACATGAAGAACTACAAAATTCCCAAGAAGCCTTGAGGCATGGAAGTTAGAGTCACCTACAAAAACTCAAATAGTACACTTTTGATAATATCAATCTCTTATCCTCATCTATGCTTTAAATTGAATATCATGTGATATTTGGATAAGTAGAAATTTGTTTTTATGCCTTAACATGTTTTAAGTTATGCTTTTCTAGCATTATGTCTTAAAAGTATCTCTACATATACTAACATACTAAATATGCATACATTTTTATTTGGAATGACATGCTATAGTAATATCTTTGTTGTTAAGCTTGTGACCAATTCTCTTTGTTCAAATATGTAAATTCACATGCTCATAAGTCATTTTAATCCTTTCTCTTTGATGCCTAATTGTCTTATATACTCACTTGGAGATTGGAAAGTAAAATGTTATATGTCTTCTTGTTTGATATGTTAAATTTTGAAAACAAGAAGTAAATGATTTCAAAAGTTATAGTTCCATGGCTTTTCAATTCTTTCATTATAATAAGGGTTTTTTTGTTCTTGGCATGTGTGTGTACTAAAATTTCTTACTTGATATTACATGCCTAACATGATCATTGTTTGCCCCAAAATGCTTATATAAGTTTTGATATTGATCATGTATTTCTTGATAAACTTGAATCATGCCTTAAAATGTTTAAATCATATTTGTGGATTCAAGTGCATATGTGCTTCATGCATTCTTATTAGAACTAACATTGCATGGTTGATAATGTACTACATGTTTTACATTATATATTAATCTAAATTATGCTTGTGAATGAGATTCAATAATATTTGATACTAACCTATATTTTAGAGAATTTTTAAAGTTAGCTTTGCAAGTGTCTCTATGTGCTTCAAGTATACCCATCAAATATTAAAGTGTCAAGCATATGTGGATAAATGACAAGAGTTGAATGAAGAGGGACATGAGGAGACTTTATTCAAGTGCAATGAAATGGAATACTCAATGGAAGAAAGCACAAACTCAAAGGACCAATAAATGAAGAACATTCTAAAGGAGCATCACTTTTTATCTAACCCAATAAGTATCTCTATCCCTAAATTATTATGGTGTTTTATATGCTATGGATTGTGTGATACTTGTTGATAAATTGATCTTAAAAGATTAGATGTTTTCCTTACATGAGAAGTATGCTTAGCATTGATAAAGTGCCTAATTGGATATTAACTTATTAATTTTGTCATTACATATAGGGTGGATGATATTAGTTCTATACATGTTTTGATCCCTATAGCATATTTCATCAAGGTCAATGTTTGATATATATGATTCTCTTGATCTATGATTCTTAGTGGTATAAACTTATGAGAATCATGCTCTTGTTTTGAAAAGAATTTCTAGTTTGATTTTTTTTTTTAAAAAAAAAACTTTTCAAGTTCCATATCCTTGAGAATCTTTTGAACTTGTCTTAAAATTTAAAAAGTATTATCATCTCCTATTTGTCTTGAAAAATTGGAAATCATTGGATATATGTTATAAATGTAATATTCTCTTCATTTGCTTTGAAAAGTCTTACTAAATCTTAAGAGAATACTTACAAAAGTTTCCAAATAAATCTTTTGAAATGTTCTATAGAGATCAATCTTCATACTTCAAAAGATAAGTCTTGTTCTTCAAAAATATTTTATCTTTTCAAGGCTCTTGTTCAATGTGAAAAAGAGAAGATGTACTTTCAAATATTCTTTTGACTTGGATTTGATCACTCTCAAAGAATATGTGGTTTTAATATAAAATCTTTCTACCCTTCTAAAATGCTTTTGAAAATTTAATGTGTTATTATAAAATTCTTTTTAAAAGGGGGAGAAGTTTTAAAATAGTTTTTGATTGATAGATTAAGAATATGCATATTTGCCTTATTTTACTTTATGGTAATGTGCTTTCATGGTCTTAGCATGCATATTTTCTCTTTATCTATCTCGTGCTTCAATAAAGGGGAGCTTATCTTACTTATCTTATATATCTTTCTTCCATGTCATTGTTAACTAAAAATATATGCATGACTATGTTGAACTATTATGCTTTATATCTTGATAATATGCATATTTTGAGGGGGAGCTTAGCTCTTAAATTGTTGTTTATATCTCTTTGCTTACATTATTATTTGACATGAAGTATTTTATTGTTAATACTATTAACATGTCAGTACAGATCATCTCTTATTCTCTTTCCCTCTATTAATGAAAGAAGATAAACATTCTTAAACTTCATATCTTTTGATTCTTTTATTAAGAAATGATTGATGTGTGGCAAGTTGTATGATCTTTCATTTTGAAAACCTTAATTCCATGATCTTACATGAATATTTTGTATCTCCTATCAAGTGATATCAAGTGGTACTTATTTATGATGTGGTATGCAAGATATTATATGTTAGACATAATTTCTTAAGCTTATTGCTATCATATGCTAAATGTTGAAGTACCAAAATATGATAAGGATTACATGAATAATCTTTTATATCTTGAAAGCATGCTTGTTTCATCTCTCTCTTCTTGAATCATGTGTAGAATTAAATAAGGGGAGATAATTATGTTTTGAATAACTTAAAGACGTTTTTTGGTTTTGATGATCCTACTCTTTGTTTGACAACATGTGTTTTACCTATAGGGGGATAAAATATAGTATTTCTTTCCTAAGCCTTTTTGTTGATGTCAAATAGGGGGAGAGAAAATTAGAAAGAAAAATATGTTCTTGTACTTAATTGTTTAGTATGCTTACATGAATATCTATTATTCTACTTTGTCCAACATATTTTTCTTTGGTAATTTGTCATCATCAAAAAGGAGGAGATTGTAGAAATAAGCTTACCCCAAATGGTTTAATATGTTAAGTTTTGATGATGACAAATACAAGACAAAAAGAATGATGCTTATGCTTAATAGATGTGCTTTATACATAACAAATGCATCACAAAAGAATATTGATCATGTTACATAAATGTGCTCAATGAGATATATGTAACATTCATCATATAATATATCCAATAATATTTTATATGAGTTATAAATGAATTAATATTGGATATGTCTATGAAAGTCTTGTACGCATGTTAGACTAACTAGAGTTATACATTTATGAATCATGCATATGAAGATATTGAATTATGAATTTGGACTAACTATGTTTATTTAAGTGAGTAATACTTTGTAAGATAGTCCAAGCACCAAGAGTGAGCATTGCAACAAGAAAGCAAAAGATCACAACTATGCTCAACTCAAGGAGAATGAAAATGAAAAGATGTTCCAAGCATTTGTAAGTCTTGAAGAGAAGATTCTCTTTGGAAGCTTGGATTACATCAAGAAGTGATGGTGACAAAAGATCTAGTCCAACATCTTCAAGAATAGTTTATAGGACTTAGATCTTGTGTAAAGGTAAATGAGATTCACACTAAGCTCAAAATATGTTTTAACATCTTTAAAAGTATTTATTATATTCTAAAATGCCCAACAAACTATTTTTGGAAAGCTAGTCATGGTGATAGTTCATTTCTATGAAAAATAGCAAAGTTTGTGTTTTGTAAAACTGACCTTTAGTTACTCTTTTGATCATATCTTTTAAATACTTTGAGTTTTGCTCTGAAACATTTTTCATATGAAAATAGACTCAAAGATCTTTCCAATGAGTGGCCATTCGCTTAAAACGGATAAGAAAAGAAGAAGTTATGACCATTTAAAGTCAATTTTCAAAACTAGAGTGGTTTATTTGAATAAGAGATGTGTTATTCGAATAACACACCTCTGAAAACTTCCTAGAACATGTTTTTAAAGGCTTATTCGAATAACAAATGTGTTATTTGAATAACACAACTCAGAAAAAGTTCCAGAACGTGTTTTTGATAGTTTATTCGAATAACCAAAGTGTTATTCGAATAACATAAGTCTTATTCGAATAACAAAGTTGCAGAAAACAGTGATATAAGTGGATTTATTTGAATAACAAATGTGTTATTCGAATAACACAATATTTATTCAAATAACAGTATTCTTATTCGAATAACACTTGATCAGAAACGTTCCCAACGGTCATAAAACGGCTAGTTTTCATAAAGAATTCATTTCCAATCTTTACCCAACGGCTCTAAATATTATTGGGCTATAAATATAAGTGTTTGGGCATCAAAGAAAAGTTGGAGAACAATATGAAAATTACTCTTGAGCATTAAGTTCATTTTTCACTCTCTATTTCTCCAAAACTCTATTTTGAGCCATAAATATGTGAATCCTTGATACCTATAGTGCTTCAATTTGTATTATCTACTCCTTGAGAGAGTTTCTATCATTTACATCTTTGTTTAACCTATAAAGAGAGGGTGATGTATCTCTCTAGAGAAAAGGGTGAGGTATCTCTTGAGGGTGAGGCATCCCTCAAAAGTTGTAAAGGGTGAGGTATCCCTATTTGAGGCTCAAGTATAAGGGTGAGGCATCCCAAGTTGTGTTGAGTGCTCTTAATTGTAAAGGTTGTCAAGCACCTGTTGAAGCTTGAAGACATAGTGGAAAATCTCAGGTGGTTCACTTGAGGACTAGACGTAGGCCACAAGTGGTTGGTGGCTGAACCAGGATAAATCCTAGTATTTGCTATTCTCAACTCTATCTCTTTATATTTGTGCTCTTAACTATATATGCTTGAGTTAAATGTGATACCTAGCTTATTTGCATGATTTATCCCATAACCCAAGTTATATTTGAGTAATCCTTAATAATTGTGCATTTGCTATGCATGTTCCGCTGCACCTATTAATTAAGTTATTCAAAATGCATAATTTGTCAAAATTACATTAAAATTAGTCATCACCCAATTCACCCCCCTTCTTGGGTAATGGTTGCCATGGCTAACACTTCCTAAGATCAAATGTTAAACGAAAACTAAATGCATCACTAATCTCCTTTCTTCTAATATGGTGGACATTTTTGGAGAAAAAGATACACGACTTCTCTATTTTCACCTTTTGCCTAAAACTTTCACAAAACATGTCTAAAATACCTTTGACCACACTAACTTGATCTATAGAAGCATTGGAAAATATAACCAAGTCATCAACGAAGCAAAGATAAGATAAAGCAAGACCTCTTCTAGAAAGAGTAATGGGCTCCCAAAGATCATTATTTACAACCACTGTCTTTTCAATGCAAAGAACAAATAAATAGGGTGAAATAAGTTCCCTTTACCTTATGCTTCGTGTGGGTTGAAATTAAGAAGTGCATTCACCATTCCACAACAATTGCATAGAGCGTGACGAAATACAAACCCAAATCCAATCGACCATATGTTATGGGAAGCCAGCATCAATAAGGGTGTCTTTAATAAACTCCCATTTAATCCTAGGCTTTTTCCAAATCAATTTTAATAACCATCATACCTTTTTTACCTTTCTTATTTGCTTAGAATGAATCACCTCTTGGGCAATTGAAATATTATCATAACTCTGTTTACCCGGCACAAAGTTGCATTGAGTAGGCGCTACTAACTTCCTCATGACACCCGTTAACCTTGACGCAATGATTTTTACAACTTTGTAACAAACATTGCAGAAGCTAATGGGCCTGAAAAGTTTGATGGTATCTAGGTGGTCAACCTTTGGAATTAAAGAAATAAAAGTCTTGTTTGCATCATTTAAACACATAGGATTGCTAAAAACATATTTAACCTAATCAAAAAGTGACTATTGCACTTTACTCTAGTGAGACTGAAAAAAGACTACTTGCAAACCATCTAGCCTAGGAGCTTTGAGGCCTCCCATAAAGAAAAGAGTATTCTTTACCTCCTCCAAAGACACTTCTTTACCAAGCATACCAAGATTAGTAGTTGTCAAGGTAGGAAAGCCACTAGACAAAATATATTTCGAATAAGAACCATCATCACTATGTAGACGAAAGAAAAAATTAACCCCAAAGTTAAGCTCATCAGGGTCATGAACCCAAACACCATTAAGATTTTTAAGCCCATAAATATGGTTCCTCTTTCTCCTAGCAATAGATAAGCCATGAAAATATCTAGTAAACTTAATCCACTTGCATCCTAAACTTTTTTTTTTCCAAAATAACTCTTCTTGGACGAGAATAGCTTCATATTCCCCCTATAAAACTCTCTGCAAGTTCTCTAAGAATGAGTCTGCAAGTAAGATGGGCTATGGGAAATAGCTTCAAACCTAGCCATAAGTCTATTTTTCCTTTTAAAAATATTCCCATAAACATCCTTATTCCAC
This sequence comes from Ormosia semicastrata, assembly GCA_029884595.1. Lineage (NCBI taxonomy): Eukaryota > Viridiplantae > Streptophyta > Magnoliopsida > Fabales > Fabaceae > Ormosia > Ormosia semicastrata. Next base: position 8,042,831 of record JAQQTO010000047.1, read on the forward strand.
TGAGAAACCTAGGAGGAGAGATTAAAAATAATTTCAAGAAGATTTTTGGAATTGGACCAAGAATCCTTGACAACATCCACAAAACCACTATAAAGGAGCCAAGGAGCCATAAAATGAAATGGCTTTAGATCTCTTCTAGATGGCCCAGTGGTGTCAAAACATACTAAAAGAGGAATATGGTCAGATTTTAACTTTGGAAGATGTTGAACAACAGTGCCGCCAAATCTAAAAATCCACTCTATATTAGCAACATTCTAATCAAGATGCTTTCTAGTTACACCCCTCTACCATGTAAAGTTCTGGCTATAAAAACCAATATCAAATAAACCACTGTTCAAAAAACAGATTTGAAAAGCATGAGCATCATATATCTCCCTATTATCACTTGATGTTTTAACTTGTCCAACTATGACATTAAAATCCTAGATAACACACCAAGGAACATAGGCATTGGCTGTAATATTTACTAGACCATTCCATAGCTCTCTGTGAGTGCCCATACAAGGACTACCATACATAATAGTCATATAACAAGGTTCTTCTGTTCCTCTAGCTTCATGTGCACAAAATGACATTGAGAGGAATGGATTTGGACGTTCCACACTCTAGGATGCCACAAAACCTAGGTGCCACCAGAGTGTCCAATTGCTTCCCATAATGAACACCATTAAAACCCAACCTATGAATGATCCTCTTCGTGGAATCTCCACTAAGATGAGTTTCCATAAGCACTAAGAAACTAACTGAATGACAACTAGTCAAATCTCTAATGAGATTAGCCAAACCTTTGCTGCTAACCCCCTTGCAATTTCAGAATATTGTATTAATGGATAATAGAGAGATAGAGGGCCAAAAAGGTGCCTTATATTGCTCAACAAATGCTGACTTGATTGGCCTTATGGCCAACATCCTGACTTGTATACTATTATCCCCAGCTTCTAGATCAGGTGGCTTTGTATCCTCCAACATAATTGTGTTCCTTATTTGTTACCGTATAAGGAATTCCACATCATGTGACAAAGGACACACCACTTTAGTGGAGAGAAAAAGGTCATCATGTTGACTATTCTAAAAATGCATCCAAGCATCCCTTTGGTACTATTGGAACTAAGCCCATGCCTATTTATCATCTTGAGCCTTCCTATTCGACCCAACCTTGGTTCCTTGTGTCACCTTGACAACATTCTCCATAATAGGTTGTGACTGTACTTGTGCTTTGCCTTAGATAGATTTTTTCTGCTTACCACTACTAGACGTGGTCACATGAGGTTGTTGTTTTGTAGGCTTTTAGCCCAAATTAATTGGCTCACGTTGAGGTTTAGTCCTGTCAATCTGCACCGAATGAATTTCATTGGCATTGATATCTCCTTCAAGATTAGTTGCTAGAATATCAAATCTAAATTTTGAATTTGAAACCTGATATTATGGACCTTTATCACCCACGTAAGCCTTTCCATGGTCAACAAAAAATCTTTTATTTGTGGTTTCTTAACCAACATCCAAGGCCCAAAAACATTGTTGTCAACACCATTCGAAATTGGCTCACCCTTATTATGTTGGACTCCTAAACTTTCACTGTATAGCACAATTGCACCAACAACATCTCCATGATTTTCACTTTTATTAATTGCACTATTTTCTTGATTTTCCACCACCATGGTAGAGGTGTTACCTAAAGCTGTGAGGATGGCTTCCACTAGCTTATGAAAGACTACACACGAGTCATGCCTATGACCATATCATCCATATTTGAAAATATAAGGTGTAAACCCTTATATTCTACCTTGAACTCTTGGCCAAGAGCCTCAAAACTCGGAACCAATTGCCAATGGAGGTCTAGCTCCATACAAAACCTTGCAAACCTACCCTAAGAGTGAATCAAAGTCTTCTCATCAATTTTTAACATAGTCCCAAGTTTGGACCCAACCCTGCACGAAAACTTTTAATATTACAACTCAAGAGGAAGATCTGGGATTCTCACCCATACTACAATTTTCTTCAACTCCTTATCCATAGGTTTAAACATAGGCCTCCATCTTTTCACTAACAAATAATTATCAACAACTAACTAAGGCTCTTCAGACAGGGTATGTTTATAATCTCCTTCGTTGGTAAAACGAACTATGAAAAAGTCTTCATTCAAATTTAAGACTTCAATCTCACCTTTCTTTGACATGGCTTTTAAAGCCAATGGCTCATGACTCAAATTCCCATCTTCTTACTAAGAAGTTTAGCAATGAAAGTATACTTCCATGGGTGGCACCAATCATCGTACTCTTCTAGAGAAATAACTACATGTGGTTTAGGGTCAAAGTGAGGAACAAGACCCTCACTCCCTTCATCTATAGTCTCAAATGAAACATAATCCTCCATTACAGCCTTAAGGATTTTTGTAGCATCAATATCCTCCTGAAAGCCTTCCCCAATAGCAACCTTCTCCTTGTATGACATCTTGTGAGAATTAGGGTTTGCATGCATCTCACACACCTCCCTATCCTCATTATTCTTCATCACCTCATCAACTTTGCCTTTAGTCGATTCCACAGTTGCCATCTACATAGGTTCCTCCACCATTTCATTCTGCATTTTTACCATTTTTATACTCCTTGATATCAAGTTCTCCTCATTCGATGAGCAACATCCTTCCTTTGCTATCTTTATCACAACTCCTCAAATTTTCCAAAAATTGGATGAACTAAAAATCATAGTAATTATTCATCAATTTCTTTTAAATCTAATAAATTTGTTTAAGTTTTTAGAAATTATTATACATGCATGTCAAGGCATTTCTGTAGCATAGACATATCAAATATCTCCTTAATTTCTAAAATATCTCCTTAATTCGTCCTTCGGGGACCTTTCTAGTGGGAAACTTAAGGAAGAATTTGGTGATGTTTTTATATCTTTGAGAGACTAATTTGGTGAAAGAATCTTTGAAATACTAAAGTGGAGGCACACTAATATTTGGAGGACCAATTTGAGGGTTTACTCTTTATTAAATTAACTCATCGTTTATTGATGACTAATTCCGTTAATAACACTAAGCATAGCTGAAAAAACCAGATCATATTAATCAGTTCAACCAAAAAATGGGTGAACTGACCATGAGTCTGGTCCATATAAACCTTAAAACCAGTGATTAACAAAATCGGCAATAAACTAGATGAACTGGCAATAAACTGAGAAAATTGGTCAAAATCGCTGAGTTGATCTTCTTACTCTAAGGTGTGATAGTTGTCACTGCCTTGTTATTCCTACCACGATTTTTGTTGCTAGAACAAGTTATTGCCCTTTTGTTGTTGCCATGAGCTCCATTGTTGCTGCTCTTCTGCTCAAGCTTATTGGACTAATATTCCTTCTTTCTTCTTCCTACTCTCATGGAGGACTCATGATCGACTGCTATTTCACAGTGCTTGAGTTTTGATTTTGAAATTGAATACCTTGTGAACAATAGTTAAAAGTAATGACTAATGACAATTGTCACAACTAAGCAAAAGTAATAGTCCTTTGTGTTAAACGATAACTATGAAATACTTTTAATTTACGTGCTTGACATTCAGTTGATAGGCACTAATATTTCTTTATTGCTAGGACTTAGAGTAAGACTTGTGATTATGCTTTCATCTTGTTTATTTATATGTCTTTATTATTATTATTTTGAATGTGTTTCAAAAATATATCTTATTTGAAAAGTAAAGCTTATATATATATATATATATATATATATATATATATATATATATATATATATATATATATATATATATATAATTTAATTAACACTTGTTCGACCATGGTTGAATCAGTGAACCATAAATTAGTGTCTTCACCGATTTAATAGCTGGTACAATTTTGAAAACACTACCGCTAATAGAATAATCTCACTTGGTTCCTAGGTAGCAAAATAACGTTAAATAACTTAGAAGATGAAATTGCCATGTGTCCTATAACTTTACGTGGCATTAAGATTTTTGCCATGTCATCACCCTCCCCCCCTCTCTCTCTCTCTCTCCTGCAAACCCCCTTAACCAGAAGTCAGATCATTGTCCTATAATGAACCATGAACCATACACCTTAATCCCAAATCACTATCAACACTTCGACCACCACACTAAACTAAACAAAGTCACATAAACCCAAATCCTACCAGAAGCCCTAAATCAACCAAAGTTCTAATTATAGAATATCCTTCTCTTCATGATTGCCTTGAGCCCTCTGAGAATATCCCTTCTTCAACTTCACGAATAGCTACACCCAAGACCGCTTACAACTTCTCCATTCAACTACACACACATTCAAGTTTCACCCCAAACATATGAATCAACATAGAACCAAAGCCCCATCAATATCAAGCACATAACACATCACTCCCATTTATTAAATCCCAAGCATAATCACAGAGCCTCAACTAGATAAACTAGCCACTAAAGCCCCACCCAAAACATCCATGGCCTCTGCCTCGACATCTCAAACTAGCTGCCAAGAACCACCATTGCCCTGCCCCTGCTTTAGCCACAATAGCTCAACCAAATCACCCTTAACTAGCTCATGAACCATGTCATCAGTAAAACCCAAAAAACCTATAACCTCCACACATCAAAATAACTTATTTTAGCAGAGACAAATCAAGCATCCGACCATCACACATCCAAACCTATTACCCAAAAATCAGCCCAAATTCATAGCTGAAATCACCTAACACATTCACACAACCCAAAATTTCCCCTGCCCTACAATACCCATAGAATATAAGACTAGATTTTTCTCTTGTTGCTAAACTCCCTTCGTGCCCATGGAAAGCAAATCGGCCATGCATGCTACAAAATTGAGCCACCACTGCCACCCAAGGCTAGAGCTCCAGTGTGAACCCATGCCGCAAAGCCAACCACACTGCTCTTCATCCTCTCTGTCGTAAGCCACTCCAAGCCAGAAGGGATTTCGTCTAATGTTAAATATGCACACTGCTCCAAACCTTGCTTGGTAGCCATTCAAAGTCAAAAAGGAGAAAAAGAGAATACAAGTCAAATGCCATCTTTATATAGTTATTTAACATCATTTATGCCACCTAATAGCCAGTGGGGATTATTTCGTTAGTGTTATTAACGTAGTTAGTCTTTAGGAAAATGATATATTAACTTAATAAGTTGAAGGACTAATTTGATATAAAAATTAGTTAGAGGACAAAATTTAAAAAAATTTAAAAAAGGAGAGTATAAAGTATCCTTTTGCCTAGATTTATTTTTACCAATCAATTTAAAAATAGTTTTAATTTGCTAATGTGAGTTGATTGAGTTGGCAAGGTGATCTATAGGTGAGTACCATTGCAACACATTTCATATTCTATCCTTTGAATAAATAGCCTCTTTTCTTCTAAACTTTAGAAAAGGAAGATAATTTTAATTTTGTGGATTAGTTTAATCTATACAATTGTAGTCTAAACTCAACGTAGATAGTATTATTCATAAATTCTGGTTAGTAAAGGAAAAAATTGTCATGTTGTCTTGGTTGGAAATATGCTTCAAGTTCTTGGTGGAGAATTCAACCCCACCAATGAAATAACTCCTTTCCTTTTTCCTTTCTCAATCCGTTTGAGTTAGGATCAGTCACAGTGCAATCTCGTTTAAATGCAAGTCTACGCAACTACATCTTTAACTCACAGGTTAAGTGGGTTGGACCAGCCATCCCACGGCTTGGCCCATAACCTTCTTTTTTTTGAAAAAAAATCTAACTTAATAAGTTATAATAAGCCTAAGTCTCAAGCCCAATCCATTAATAATGACTTACCTAAGTCCTATAATCTCCAAAAGTTCTAAGCCTAATATAAGATAAAATATAAATTTTGTAAAAAATAAATCAATAAAAAGAATTTTAAAAATAATTGTGGGCTAACAGGCTAACTTGTTAACTTATGGGTTACATTGGGTCAAGAGTCGAGTTATAAAGATTTATTAAACGAACCAACCTAGTCTAACTCAATTAAGACAAGCCTATAGTGGACTGAGTCAGGTCGACTTTATATGTATACCTAACTATGAAAAAAGCTAGTTGCACATATCTAATACTCACATCTCTCACATCAGGGGTTACGTAGTAGAATTATAATGTAGGTGTACAAAAAAATAATGTGGGACCTATTGTAATCAAATTGTGAAGAATTTGGATACTTTTATGTTGTTGAATAACACGAGAAGTCATGTTAGAGAGAGAAAAATACAATTTTTTAATATAACTAGTGAGCATTATAATCAATCATGTCGGATCATTGCATGATAAAATTTATACATATTTCTTTCCAACATAATGATCATGTTACATGAAAGGATCTAAACTCAATTGTCAATGAGATGATATGTAAAGTTACACACACACACACACACACACACATATATATAGTATGTGTTTGTCATTGTAAAATATGTATATTTTGCATGTGGTGGATAACTATATTCATTAGGTATTAAGGGTGATAAAGGGCCATTAGTATTATTTGTAATTATAACCTTTACTATTTTTAATAATGGTGTAATAACCCCTACACATTATGAAGAAATGTAACCTCCTCTCCTTATTTATGTTTGGAGTCCTGTATAAGGACATGTTTTTCCCATAAAGAAATAAGAAGAAGAAGACTTGGTGGCATAGCTAGTTCCTGAAGAACTAGACTTTTAGTGCTCATATTTCCTTTGTCTTTAATTTATCCTGGTCTTCTCTTTTATTTCATTTACAACACGTTATCAGCACGAGTCTCTACTATATGAGTGATGACTTGAACAACTTAGAGGTTTTGTTGAAATAGTTTTTCTTCTTATCATTTTATTTAGATTAATCTAATTCATTGTTTTGTTTCTTCTTATAGCTTCCTTCATGTTAGTCTTAATATGAAATATTTTCATGTTTCATCAATAAAAATTTTATTATCAATTTTGTTTGACTAACACAATTATCATATTTTGTTTTATATTGAATTTGTTACTCTTGATAAATTATGAAAGAGATTGCTATTCAAGCATCCCCGAAGGATTGCACAAAACTAATGATTTTCATTGTCATATTTTATATGAAGATTTATGGTATAGTTCCTGAAGAACTACACCTTTAGATTGTGATTGAATCTAAAAAGATACAATTAAACTTAGTATAATTTGAAACAAAGAAATGTGAGAGAGAACATCATCAATCTTTTTATGTCTCTCGAATATGCTCTTGTAGTAGCAAAAATGAGAATTATTTCAAGAGATATTTTGAATCAAGTTTATGCATTCTTATAATTGAAAGCAAAAATGGGTTATCGATGAAAAACCATAGAGGTCACCCACTGGGTTGAACTCCATTCTTTGAAGTGAATGCTTCATATTATAATTTCAGGTACGGTAGAGGTTGTGGTTATGGTCATTGATGTGGCAAAGATTAAAAAAATAACCATTACTATAATGGTTCCAACTCTTCTAAGAATACATATCATATAAAGTGGGAAGACAATGATGAGAAAAAAAAGTGAATAAAGTTAAAATTTTGAAATAAATATCACTATTGTAGGATGTATGAAAGGGCATTTGTCATGTACATATTGTATGTTAAAATTATTCATTTGACTATGGTCCTACAAATAATATGCATTTGGATGTATCTATTTTAGTTAAATATTATAGACCAAAGTTTTATCACTTAATTGATAATTTGAGTGGTTGAATTATTTTCTTGGATTTCATATCTATCATTTCATATGTATATTTTTAATGTGATTTAAAATTATCATGTACACATTTTTTCTTATTTTGTTAGTTTGTAATATTTTAAATAAAATATGTGTGATATGATTTCTTAAATTCTTATTGACTGAAGAAAAAATGTGTGTTCCCAATTCTTTATATATATAGAATAATGGTAAATTTTGATATCTGGTAGTACAAAAGTAATTTAAGCCTCCAAAATAGTTATTATATTTTGTTACTTGAATGAACACAATTTTATACATTATACTCTATTCATTATCAAGTCAAATATATATGAGTCCAATCGAAACACATGCAATTGAAACTAGAAGTTTACTATATTGTTGTAAACCAGAAGTTTACAAATCCAAATAATTTTGTTATTTGGCATATGGTCGGTTAGGCTATCGTAATTCAATATTAATAATTTATAAGGATGTCATTGAAGGACTAGAAGATTCTTTAACATAATGAGTTTTCATGTAATATATGTTCTCAATACAAATTGATTAGAAGACTATCAATAACTAAAAATAGAGTTAAATTTGTCAAATTTCTAGAACGAATTTACGATAATATTTGTGGATTATATCATAAATCTTGAGTAACACTTTGATATTTTATGGCCAAATGCCAGTTAGTCACATATATACTTATTATCAACTCGCAACCTAGTATTTGTGAGATTATCCAAGTTATTTAATTAAGAACACAAATTTCCATATTAAGATAATTTGTCTTAATAATGCTAGTGAATTTACTTATGAATCTTTTAGTGATTATTATATGACCATTAGTAAAATGTTAAACATCCTATTACTTATGTTCAAATACCTCTAATTGATAGCTAAATAACATATTGTGAGAACAATATCCCAACTTTTTACTTAGGGCATGCCTTTTACATGTTGCAGCACTTGTTGGTATAAGACCAACAAATAATTATATGTTCTCCCTTATGCAATTGGATTTTGACCCGAAGCCAAATATTTCTCATATAAAAATTTTCCCGTGTATGATATAGTTACTCATGCTCTACCACATCACACTAAAATGAGCTTTACAAAAAAGTTGGGAATATATGTTTGATATGAAATGATGTTTCCAACATTACAAGAAAAGAATAAGTAGATGGAAAAGAAAATTACTTGAAATGTATCATCATTATATCATTTAGACCCTTGAACAAGGCAATTTGAGGTGGAAGTTCAAATGATAATATATTTGCAAATAAGAGCAAATTAATGAATTTCCAAATACAATTTCTATTGCAAAAGGATAAATAAATCTTACACCAGCTATAAATGCTCCATTTAGAATTGATATCAAATGAGTCAAAAACATGCAAGAAGCATGGTAGACCAATCGATTCCAAAGATAAAGCCTAGAAAAGATAATGAGCAAATAATATTGCTAAGAAGATAAATAATCCTAACGAGTATACTTTTGAAAAAGATATTAGAGACATAAGTAGGACTCTTGAAGTAGTCTGAAGTCTAAAAGAAGTTAAAATACTTGAAAATGGTGAAAATAATGAGATCTAAATTATGTCTTTACAGGTAAAATGAGGGAATAAAAAAGAAATAGTTGTCGACAACATATTTGCATGTCATGTAGCGTGCAACAATAATAAGAATCTTGAAATTAGAATCGTCAAAGAATATTGACAAAAAAATGATTAGCCAAAAATAGAAGAATGTCTTGTAGGTAGAATTGAACTCACTTGTAAAAACGTGATGTTAATGAATTTATAGTTCAAACTCCAAAAGATGTTTTAATGGACCTGAAGTCTAAACCCCAAATGGTGCAAAATCTGTGGATACAAATAGATGCAATTACTTTTTGATATCTGATAAGGTTATTTGCACACAAGAAGTCAAGTACTTCTAATGGATATTATTACATCTTATGGCTCTATACATGTCATCTACATGAAAATCACATGTGCCAGCTACAAATACTCTTGCACGATTAGTTGTCTATGCAAGACATCCTGTGGGCATGGCAGCTAATGAATCTAAAACAATCTAGAAGTATGGTAGACCTATTGGTGCAAAGGACATTGTTCCTCGCACTACAAGAAATCAAGAAATTAGCAAAGAAAATTTCCTTCTCCCTCGCTAATCCCTCACAAAATGTTTTTGCAAAGGATTAGTGAGAGAAACGTCTATCAATTTTTTTCATCACTAAGTAGCTAATCTGTCGCTAATTATAGAAATTTACCTGGCTAATCTGTCACTAATCCCTCGCAAATCAGCGAGGGAAATTCCTTCGTTATTTTATCGTTATAGTTTGGAAATTTTGGATCCTAAAATTCCATCGCTAATCTGTCGCTATTCCCTTGCAAATTTCCCTCGCAAATCCCAGTCACAGTAAAGAAAAAAAAATTTGGACCTAACATCCGTTGTTAATCCCTCGCTATTCCCTTGCAAATCTCTCATTAATTTTTCTCGCTATTCCCTCGCAAATCACTTGTTAATCCAAGTCACAGCAAGAAAAAAAAAGAGAAAAAAAGCAAAAGCCACTAGACCTACACTGCACACCCACTCTACCTATGCACGTACTCTGTGCCACCATCACATCACCATTTGGCATCTCAATAGAAAAAGTAAATTATATCAATTTCTTAATCAAACATTCATCTCACACAAACACTAGGCATATGAAAAACTAAGACTTCATGAAAAGCAAAAAAATAGGACAGCACCAGTGAAGATCCAAAATCAATCTATACCCACTTTTATTCCAAAGAAAAAAAAATTAACCAAAGATCACAAATTTGATATTATCATCCAATTTTCACTTTTAAAGCACACTCAAATCACATTCTATACACCATGAAAGCACATTCTATCACATCAATATATAATAATTTTCTAAGAGAGGAAGAAGTTATTTCAACGTATACCAGAGTTTTAACAAAACCTGATATAAATAAACTAACTATCTATCATATTAGGTTTCATAACAATCAACACCTTGATAACTTTTGCATCAGCCTATGGGAACCTCTTCTTGACATGCCCAAGTAACTCACCCACTAGTAAGATAAAAATTAAATTATCAAAGTTCATAAAAATTGAACACATTGGTAATTTAATATAAAATGGAAAGTTGTCACATAAATTTAAAATGAAAAAGGGACATTAACAAAGGAATACATCAACAAATAGACAAATGAATCATCAACAAAATGCACTTGACTATAAGAATTAAAATGTGTATTCTAGTTTAAAATTTGTAGCCATGAAAATCTATATATAGTATGTAAAATTGAAAGTCGAATCACATTATATCATTTAAATTTTCAATTTCAAAGAAATGAAATCCATGATAATTAAATTATTAAATCCATTAGAAACCAAAACTGAACACCTACCATTTGTTCGATAACGTAGCTCCAAAATTGAAACCTTATTCTCTTCAATAACTTTATTAACAGCACTTTTGATATCTTCTGTTGAAACCTCAACACCTACTCACATATGCAAAGGGTTTAGTATACATTTGTCAACCTTAGAAAAGAAAGTTAGGACACCATAGAACTCCAGAACTAAAAATTGAAACCCTATCAAAGTGAAATAAAATAGAACTATTAGAAGTAGATACAAAGTTGTAGAAGTTCTCCCAGTGAACTTAAACACACATGAACTGCCATACAGAATAAACTACTAACCAAACTAAGGATAAGGATTGAACATTAAGGCCAAATTTATATGAGACTAAAGCTCTTTCTACCATACCAATGCTACAAGCTTCTTCAAACTTGTTCAAATCAAGATTCTCCAAACCTATGGTAGCAAGAAAAGATAGTCCAGCATCTAACTGCATTGTTGTTTTCACCTGCAATAATAATCTCAGTGAATAACTCCAAAGTAAAAATTCATGAAAACCTAATCATCAGCAACAAATTTTATGATAAAGTTTGACAACTAAACTAGAAAAAAGATAATATGGAATCATATAAAAACATGAAATAAATAGCTAATATCACGTATATGCTAATCCAAGAACATAAGACAGTAACCAACCAATAATCTATTGTGCACACCTTTGATGAAACAATGTATTGCAGTAATATTGGGTGAAACAAGAAGTTATTAGCCAAATGTTGGGCATGCTCAATCTGAAAGCAGAGTTTCAATTGCATGACTTGCTTCACAATGATTATATTGGAACATATATCACTAAAGCAAAAGTTTCCCACCATTGATAACTTGAGTAATGCTTAGTTTGAAGATGCTAACAAAAAATAACTTGAGTCTGTGCCCTTGCAACATACACCAAATAGGTAAACCCCATATATTATTGTTCCTTTCAGTCCTGGCCACAAGCATTACCCTTCACCAATTCAATCATCTTAGGAATTTGAGGGATTAAATCTATTATTACCAATAATAATCAATAATTCAATTTATAGAATGATTTCAATTATATTAAAACTAAGCAGAACAGAAAGGATACTATAAACCAAACCAAACTAAACCCAACATTCACAACTTACAATAGAATCAAGCTTGACTACTAAATGGTTATCTTTCCAACAAAAGAAGGCCATTACATATATCTATTAACTGCAATTAATAGTCCTCTAATGAGGTCCAAAATTTCAAATCAAAAAGTATGCCAATAGTATCTTTATTCTCTTATATATATCGTAAGAAAACAAAAGACTTGTAATAACAAAAAATTAACTAAACCCTAACTTAAAAATTTGATTTTTGGCCCTTAATCCTTACCAACCAAAACCTATTTCACTTGTACTCAAAATTAGGCACATATAGGGCATCAAAACTCTCCAAAATCTTCCTTCATCTTGCGCATCTCGACCTCGATCATGTCGCAATCCTTGATTTCTTGATCCACTCAAGCGAGCTCCTCAAGCTGGAGGGAGGTGGCATTGAAAACGACATCGTAGAGGGGTTGTTCATTGGGGAGGGAGGAGGAGGAAAATGGGTGGGAGGCGAGGGAGGCAACGACACGATGGTGGCTGGAAATGCAGCGCTGGTGTCATAGAGTGTTGTAGTGCGGTCAAAGCGGTGTTGTCACTGTGGTCGTAGGGAAAGGGAGAGAGGTCACAGGGAGAGGGAGAGAAAAGAAAAAAAAAGAGTTGTCGTATGAGAAAAAGGAGAGCTGCCGTATTGGGTGGCAGATGGGAGAAAAATGTGGGAGATTAGAAAATTGGGTGGCACGCTTATATGATTTTAGGAGCCTTTTTTAATTGGTTTTGTGAGGGATTTACGAGGGATTTCTCTAGCTAATTCCCTCGCAAAAAATTTACTCTAATATATTTAGCAAGAGAATTTTTTTTAGCGAAGAAAATCATCTCTCACAATTCACTCGCTAATTTTAGCGAGAAAAATTTTCCCTCGCAATTCTCTCACTAAAATTAGCGAGAAAAATTATCCCTTGCAATTTACTCACTATTCACTCACTGTTTTTCCCTTGAATTTATTTTTGAAATTTAGCAAGGGATCAATTTTCCCTCACTAATCCCTCGCAATTCCCTCAGTAATTAGTGAGGGAATTATTTCCCTTGTAAATTTTTGTCGCTAAATTATGAATTTCTTGTAGTGTCAAAAAAAGAAGGAAATAAAAAAAAGTTCAAAATGGCGCTCTAGAAGAGGTCATTGACATTCCTGAAGAGGTCATTGACATTCCTAAAGAGGTCATTGACACTCTTGAAGAGGTCAAAAGCAATATAGATCAACAACCCTATATTTTTAGGGAAGCAGCCCTAGAAGTAGTTTTGGTACCTTATGAGATCTCATTAAAATATGAAAATATGAGAGGAAAAGATGAATTATATATATCAAATTAAATTTAGAAAATTAAATTTTGTGTATCAAGTTATAAAGAACAAGTTCTTAAGTGATTTATACATATAAATTATATATATATTGAGTACACTATTACATGTTAGATCATTGGATTTAAAGAAGATAACGAAGATCTTAGTCCTGAAGTACCAACTAAAAGACTACATGACCTCATATAATATTATTTTCATGAATTTATTAGCATATAGTTCATCACCAACTAAAAGACATTGAAACAAATTTAAGTATATTATTTTTTTATATTTTCAAGCATAACTGATAAGATTATGTTATTCACATGAATCTATGCCAAACTAATTGATTATGCAAATGCAAGATATTTATCATATACAAATAAAGTCATATCTCAAACAAACTATTATTTACATGTGGTAATATTGCTATATTATGGTGATCTACAAAATAATCTATAGTTGCCATTTATTTATATCATACAAAAATTACAACAATTCATGAAGGAAATCATGAAAGTTTCTAGTTGAGAACTATGATTCATCATATTCAATAATCTTATAGATTGTCTTCTGAAAAGGAAATTCCAACTAAAGATAATATTACTTACAAAACTCAACTAAAAGAAAGATATATCAAAGGAGTATATGAGATTTATTCCTGATGGACATCTAAGGGGGAGTGATGCGGATTAAAAGTTACAAACCCAAGTATAGGTTGTTTCAAGTAATAAATTCTCGGGAGTTTGAGGTCGATCCATAGGGAATTGATGAAGAAAAATTTATTTGATGTAAGGAAAAAAAATTTGTCATAACAATAAAAGTAATAAAACTTGGTCACAAATAAAAAAAATTTACTTGGGTTAGGAGATCTACTCTTGGCAAATAAAATACGGACAAGATTAATTCTTTTTATAACTCAATTAGAATTCATACATAATGGAGGTTCCAATCAAAAAATACAACAACTAAAGTTCATTGAAAATTATATACGTAATTATATTATGATTCCTTTAATTATTTATTAACACCACCACTTATAAATGGGCTCAAGCATTCATTATGCCAACCTCTTATCTACAATGAATCAAGATCTCCACTTTACAAGGAGGGTATCTAAATTAATTGGAAACAAAATACAACACGTATAATAACTACTTGAAAATATATCATTTAAGCACAAGAAAGAAATGAATCTAACCTTATTTCATTACTAAGAGCTTCACCCTTTCGCCCAAGTAAAATTAAACTTAGTTACTTATAAACAAGAAAAAAGAAAGAGAGAAGAAGAACAAGAAGAACATGACTTCAATTTAGAACACAAGAAAACTACTACAAGAAAAATAAGAAACAAAATAACATCATTTTGCTGCCTAACACCTTCAATGATCTGCTAAGGCTCCCTTTTATAGAGGATTAGGGATACAAAATGACAAGGGGCTGAGTCATGAGTGAGGGGATGAGTGAAAAATGAGTGAAAAATGCCAAATGACTTTTGATGAGTGGAAAATTATGGAGATTCTTTGTCTCTAAAATCATTCAGCTCTGAAGTCATTGCATTTGTCATTTTCTCACTAAGTGGTCTTCATGAAAGTTGTAGCCTGGATCTTAAATTTCAAATGCCACTAGAATCACCTCAAAAGGCCACCTACAGCCCGAGATATGACCCAATTACTGCACAGTATTCAGGCTCGGTTATAGCTCCTCTGTTCTGACTTCCAAACCCAATATGACCTCTAAGGAGTCCGATTTGAGTCTTGTACTCTTCATAAAGGTTGTTGATATGGATCTTAACTTACAGATACCAAACTTTTAGCCCAATCTAGATCTTACAGCCTGAATTATGCTCTGATTACTGCACACTATTCAGGTTCCAATCACAAAACTCGTATTCTGACTTCCAAGCCCAATTAGTTCCACTAGATGTCTGACTTTGATCTCGAGCTCTCATGAAAGTTGTAGAGCTCTCTCTTATATTTCCAACAAGGTAAAATACATAATTAGTAGACATCTAGAACTCAAGATATAGCCAAAATACAAAAATAGTGTAAGACGTAAATCATGCTGAAAAAATCAATTAAGTCCAATTTGAGTCCAAACTTACAAAACATAACCAAGTTCAATCAATTAAGTACATAGAGAGTGTAAATGACTAAAAATGAGAGTTTATTAATGTATCAAATATGTGATTATCAAATTCCCCTACACTTAGCTTTTTGCACTCTTGGGCAAAACACACAAGACTAAAACTAGGGAAAAAAATGACACTAACTCAAAAACTAAACACTTTAAAAGAGTCAATTTCTAATAATATTTAAGAATGAAGAGCAACCAATCATTCAAGTAATCAAAACATTTATGAGGTAACGTTTCTTCACATCTTAAACCAATGAGCAATGAAACTTCAATTGAAAAGCATGAGTCAAGAATGATAGATCTTCACAAGATTTACTCTCAATCCCTCAAGTGTTTAAAAGGTAAGTATTTCACTCAATTCAACCCATGAAAATGTCACTATCATAAGCTTGTTTATCTTCTACTGCTCCACTACTCAGAACACATGCACACACAAATCATAAGGACTTTATTCAAGGTTGTAATGGGGTCATGGTAAAAGAGAAGATAATATGGATATGACAAATTAAATACCAAAGAGAATAGAAGAGCATGAGAGTTGAGTTCAATTAACAAGCATGAAAGTTCATCCCAACTCCACCTAATACAAATTTCCTTTACATATTTTTTTATTTCCTTTATTGTCTTGTTGACCCTTCTATACACAACCTTTTTTTTTTGTTTTTTTAAAGATGAACATAATATATACATTTAAATAATTTTTTTTCAACCATTCTATACACACACCCCCACACTTGTTCAAGAACTCATCCAATGACAAAGCTAATATTCTCTTATTCCCTAAGGCCAGGTAAGAACATGATTTTTCATTTAAGGCACATAATGAGTTCAAAACAAAGAATGGTCAAATAAGCTCAAAGGGGTTAAGCAAGGGGAAATAAGTCATTTCCAATGCTTTACGTTGGCAAGAATCAAAAAATTTATAAGAAGTCATAAGAGAGCTTGATATCATATTAGGAATCAGAGAATTTCCAAGAAGTCATAAGAGTGTTTGATATCATATTGAGACAATATGCTACTAAGCAAGACTGGCTATTTGATTAAAGTAACTATTTCAAGAAAAATATTTCAATCATATTTATGTGTGCATATGAAAATGTAATCTCAAAAAGAATCAAAGCAAGTTCTAGAGTAACAATTCCATGAGTGAAATTCACACAAGAAAGAAGAGAATGGTACAAATGTTCAATTCATTCATCAATAGGCTCAAAATCTCACAAGGCATAATTCTTTCATTATCAGTCCACCAATTCAATATCCATAACCAAGCATGTGAATTTTAAGAAAGAAGACAATTTACTCAATCATGTAAATTTTCTTGAATTTGAATTACTACTTCCACACAAACTAGTTGTCTACCCAATTACTCCTTACTCTACTACTAATTTTGATGCGTCTCGAGAGTAAATAATTTACTCCTTACTCTGCCATCCCTAATTACTTTTGTTGTTAATAAATTACTGACAAACATGTAAATACAACAAACATATTAACAAACACACTTCTTAATTTTTTTTATTTTTTAGTTTTTTTTTACATAACTATCCTTCCCCCGAACCAGATCACAACATTGTCCTCAATGTCAAAACATAGATAGGTAAAGGATAGAATATAATACTTGTTGTTGTAATTACTGAAAAGAGAAACCTTACACAAATTAAAATAGAAACAAAGTACGATAAATAAAACTAAAGATAAAGGAAAGTTATAGATGAAGTGCCAGATCACACTATTGTTCCTTGTTGCCTCCCTTGTTGCTGCCTTCTGATCAATCTATTTGAGCTATTACTGGTTTAGGTTCATAAACAAAAATTTGTAATTTATCAATTAATTCATTAACAATAGAAACAGATATAAGGAGTCATCTTGCCGAAGGTGTGATAAAACTCTGTTCCACAGCATGGTCAATAAAAGATAACAAATTATCAAAGAAATTATTAACATTCAATAAACCTATGGGTTTATGGTGGATGTTCAGTTGGGCCCAAGAGATAATTTGAAAAACTTCTTCCAAAGTACCAAAATCACCCGGTAAAGCAATTAATCTTCAGAGTTTTCAAGTATTGTCCTCATTCGTCCATGCATAGTTGATACTTGAATTTTCAGCCCAATTGTCTGTCCAATGATGTTCCTTCGAGTTAAAGGTTCAGGAATGATACCTAAAACTTGACTACCTCTTATATGTGCAGAAAGTGATACAGCCCCTATTAACCCAATGTTACCTCCCCCATATACTACACGAATGTTTCTCGCAGCAAGTGTTCTACCAATAGTGCTTGCTGCGTTTACAAACTCTAAACTTTTTTACATAACTTGTCCCATAAAATACACAGATACTGAGAAATCTACGAACTGAAGAAGAAGCTCCCTCCATTTCTACACTCACACTCTCTTTGAATGATTATGAGTTACAGGAAAGTGAAGAAAATGGAGTGTTTAAATAGGAAAGAGAATAGAAAAAGTAATAATAGCTCCTATATGGGTAGGTTGGCTGTTGTCAGAAAAGTTTGAATTTAAGAAATTTTTTTTAATTTTTTTAATTTTTTTAATTTTTGTTAATTTTTTAATTTTTTTTAGACTTCAAGAAAACCGTCAGGGTAAAGAAGTCTAGAAACCCCTGAAGGATCCCACCAAAAAGATTGTTTGTCCAAAACTAAAATACAACAAAATCATACAAAGATAAAATAATAATAACAAATGATGACATACCTTTGTGTATAGGTTTCATGGCAAATCTTTATACTCCACGTCATGAGTGCAGTAATACCAAAACGGCTCAACTAATCTTGGAATTCTTCTCCCTCCCGCTTATTTGAAGAAAAGAGAATAAAGAAACCATCGTGGATTTCCATCCTAGGTCTAGAACCTGGAGAGCTCACACTTAAGTTCGTAACATCAATAAAGATACTAAAATCTGAAACCCGCAATGTCCAAGATCCAGAACGCCCTATCCCAGGGTGCTGAGAGCCCCTTCTAATAAAAGAGATGATCAAGCTCAGATGCCTCATACGCTTTGACAGCCGCGGGCTACTTCTCACTAATAACCAAAGTGGGACGCTTCTACCTGTCCATCAACTCCACAGTGCCTAGATGGTGAACATTGGGTTGTGGAGTGCGGCTCTCTATAGAGCATGACACATGAACCTTATTTACGGACCGACGTGTGAAGGTCCACCCGAATCAATGACGGGTCTGCAATTGGCAGGGGCTCCTAATCTAATTAAAGACTAAATACAACCGAAATTTCATCTTTTTTATGTTTTTTATTTTTTCTTTTCTTTTCTTTTTTTTCTTTTTTTTTAAGAAATATAGAAGATAATATATACATTGTGATTGTGACTCACATCTTCCTCTAGTTTTACGTCCAGTAACGGCTTAAATGCCTTCTATGAATTTAGGATAAGCTTCCCATCTAATTTTCTTATAAATTGGCAAACAGCGTCTTTTTGAGTCAGATTCCCAAAACTATAACACTCTTGCTCATCCCTGAAAAGATTCCACAAACTAAGAAGTTCACGCTGCACATATCCACAAGAATGCGTCTCAAGAGTCAATAAGATATTATCTAATGACTCCTTACTCAGTGCATTCTTAATGAAGAAAAATTTATCTTCTCTGTTTGTGGAAACCATTCCCAAAGAACGACATCGCGTATTACAATTCCATCGCGCACATTTGTAACAAACTTTCATTCTTTTTACTCTTCTTCTTTTTAAATATGAACTTTTACTAAGACCTGGCATGTATGAGACAAATGAATCTGAAGATTCACCAGCTAAACAAACCTTTGCTTTGATTATCCAGCGTATATCTTCTGGGATGCCCTTGTACATTAACAGTCTCAGTCTTTCACACCTAGCTTCGTAGATTTTGGTTAGAGCATTTTTAGGAACAGAAGGGAAATGGTTTCTTAGATTTGAGAGAATAACATCTATTTTGAAGGAGAAGAAATAAGTTATTATGGGAAACTGAAAAAAAATTGACTTGAGAGTCACGGAGTACCGTTATCCACCACTTAACCGGAAACACAAAGAACTGCAAAAAGAAAGAAACAAAATTAAAGTAAATTCTATTCATAACAAAGATTAGAAAGGGATATGGATTCTACCTCAACAACTTGATGCTCCAGAAATGGTTTGAGTCTTTATCCATTGACCTTAAATACATTACAATTCCTAGGGTTCTCAATGTCTATGGCCCCATGAGGATGCAAATGTTTGACAATAAAAGGACCAGTCCACCTAGATCTCAATTTTTCAGGGAATAAGTGAAGACGAGAGTTATAAATACATATATACAAAATATTTACACCATGAATTTGTTCTTCAAATCAAGTCCCCGACAACGGCGCCGAAAACTTGATGTGGATTAAAAGTTGCAAACCCAAGTGTAAGTTATTTCAAGTAAAAAATTCTCGGGAGTCCGAGGTCGATCCACAGGGAATTGATGAAGAAAAATTTATTTCACAACAATAAAAGTAATAAAACTTGGTCACAAATAAAAAAAATTTACTTGGGTTAGGAGATCTACTCTTGGCAAATAAAATAAAGACAAGATTAATTCTTTTTATAACTTAATTAGAATCCACACATAATGGAGGTTCCAATCAGAAAATACAACAATTAAAGTTTATTAAAAATTATATATGTAATTATATTATGATTCATTTAATTATTTATTAACTCCACCACTTATAAATGGGCTCAAGCATTCATTGTGTCAACCTCTTGTCAACAATGAATCAAGATCTCCACTTTACAAGGAGGGTTTCTAAATTAATTGGAATCAAAATACAACACGTATAACAACTATTTGAAAATATATCATTTAACCACAAGAAAGAAATGAATCTAACCTTATTTCATTACCAAGAACTTTACCCTTTCACCCAAGTAAAATTAAACTTAGTTACTCATAAACAAGAAGAAAGAAAGAGAGAAGAAGAACAAGAAGAACATGACTTCAATTTAGAATACAAGAAAACTACTACAAGAAAAACAAGAAACAAAATAGCACCATTTTGCTACCTAACACCTAACACCTTCAATGATCTACCAAGGCTCCCTTTTATGGAGGATTAGGGATATAAAATGACAAGGGGCTGAGTCATGAGTGAGTGGATGAGTGGAAAATGAGTGAAAAATGCCAAATGACTTTTGATGAGTGGAAAATTATGGAGATTCTTTGTCTCTGAAATCATTCAGCTCTGAAGTCATTGCATTCGTCATTTTTTCACCAAGTGATCTAATGAAAGTTGTAGGCCTGGATCTTGAATTTCAAATTCCAGCAGAATCACCTCAAAAGGCCACCTACAGCCCGAGATATGGCCCAATTACTGCATAGTATTTAAGCCCGATTAGAGTTCCTCTGTTCTGAATTCCAAGCCCAATATGACCTCCAAGGAGTCCGATTTGAGTCTTGTGTTCTTCATAAAAGTTGTTGATATGGGTCTTAACTTACAGATACCAAACTTTTAGCCCAATCCATATCTTACAACCCAAGTTATGCTCTGATTAATGCACATTGTTCAGGTTCCAATCACAAAACTCGTATTCTGACTTCCAAGCCCAATTAGTTTCACTAGATGTCCAACTTTGATCTCGAGCTCTCATGAAAGTTGTAGAGCTCTCTCTTATATTTCTAAAATGGTAAAATACATAATTAGTAGACATCTAGAACTCAAGATATGACCAAAATATATAAATAGTGTAAGACGTAAATCATGCTGAAAAAATCAATTAAGTCCAATTTGAGTCCAAACTTACAAAATATAATCAAGCTTAATTAATTAAGTACATAGAGGGTGTAAATGACTAAAAATGAGGGTTTATTAATGTATCAAATATGTGATTATCAGGGAGAACTATGAATAATATTGAAGATGGATGTCCAAGAGCCAGAAAAGTTACAATGCACCGACTTAGCGGATTAAAAGTTGCAAACCCAAGTGCAGGTTATTTCAAGTAATAAATTCTAGGGAGTCCGAGGTCGATCCACAGGAAATTGATGATGAAAAATTCTTTGACGTAAAGTAAATATTTTGTCACAATAATAAAAGTGATAAAACTTGGTCACAAGTAAAAAATACTTACTTGGGTTAGGAGATCCACTCTTGGTAAATAAAATAAGGACAAGATTAATTTTTTTTATAACTTAATTAGAATCCACACATAATGGAGGTTCCAATCGAAAAATACAACGTTCAAATTTTATTAAAAATTATATACGTAATTATATTATGATTCCTTTAATCATATATTAACACCATCACTTATAAATGGGATCAAACACTCATTGTGTCAATATATGTCAACAACAAATCAAGGTCTTCACTTTACAAGGAAGGTTTCTAATTGGA
Source organism: Ormosia semicastrata (assembly GCA_029884595.1). Lineage (NCBI taxonomy): Eukaryota > Viridiplantae > Streptophyta > Magnoliopsida > Fabales > Fabaceae > Ormosia > Ormosia semicastrata. Next base: position 8,064,828 of record JAQQTO010000047.1, read on the forward strand.
AACAAAATACAACACGTATAATGGCTACTTGATAATATATCATTTAAGTACAAGAAAGAGATTAATCTAACCTTATTTCATTACCAAGAGCTTCACCCTTTCACCTAAGTAAAATGAAACTTAGTTACTCATAGATAAGAAAAAAGAAAGAGAAAAGAAGAAGAGGAAGAACATAACTTCAATTTAGAACAAAAGAAAACTACAACAAGAAAAATAAGTAACAAAATAGCATGATCTTGGTCTCTACGACCAACAATCCTAAATGATCTGCCAATGGTGACTTTTATAGAGGATTGGGGATACAAAATGATAAGGGGGCTGAGTCATGAGTGAGTGGATGAGTGGAAAATGAGTGAAAAATGCCAAATGACTTTTAGTGAGTGAAAAATTATGGAGATTCTTTGTCTTCAAAATCATTTAGCTCTAAAGTCATTACATTTGTCATGTTTTAATAAAGTGGTCTTCATAAAGGTTGTAGGCCTAGATTGTAGCTTTCAAATGCCATTAGTTTGGGTCAAAAATCATTTCAATAACTCAAGATATGATCTGATTACTGCATACAGCTCAGGTCCAGTGATAGCTCATCTGTTCTGACTTCCAAGCCTAATATGACCTCCAATGAGTCCGAACTGGGTTTTGTATTCAACATGAAAGTTGTAGATTTAGGTCTTATCTATCAATCCATTAATAGTTCATCCCATTTGACATCTTATAGCCCGAGTTATGTCATGAACAATACACATAGGTCAAGCTATCAGGATCAGCATCCTTGTTCTTGTTTCAACTCCAATTTGAGTTATCCAATCGTGTGATTAGATCTTTGAGGTCTTCATGAAAGTTGTAGATATTTCTCTTATCTTTCAAATGACACTAGAATCACCTAAAAATACCATATACAGCCCAAGATATGGTTAAAATACAGAAATAGTATAAGATGTAAATCATGCTGAAAAATTCAATTAAGTCCAATTTGAGTCCAAACTTACAAAACATAACCAAAATCAATCAATTAAGTATATGGAGAGTGTAAATGACTAAAAATGAGGGTTTATTAATGTATCAAATATGTGATTTTCAAATTCTCCCACACTCAACTTTTTACACTCTTGAGCAAAACACATAAGACAAAAACCAGGGAAAAAAGAAAAATGACACAGACTCAAAAATTAAAAGCTATAAAAGATTCAATTTTCAATAATAATAATGAAGGGCAACCAAAGATTCAAGGGATCAAAACATTCATAAGGTAATATTTCTTCGCATCTCAAATCAACAAGCAAATGAAACTTAGTTGAGAAGAATGAATCAAAAATGATAGATCCTCACAGAATTCACTCTCAATCTATCAAGTGTTTAAAAGGTAAGTATTTCACTCCATTCAACTCATGAATAATTGCACTACCATAAGCTTGCTTATCTTCTACTTTTTCGCTACTCAAAAATAACATGCACACAAAAATCAAGAGAGTTTTATTCAAGGTTGTAATGGGGCTATGGTAAAGGAGAGGGATAATATGAATATGACTAGTTAAATACCAAAGAGAATAGAAGAGTATTATGATACAGTTAGAGTAGAGAAGATGTTTGAGAACATTCAGTTTAAATTTCTCAAGGGTTTCTTAGTTCCTTCTCTATTTGCTTCCTTCTCATAAAGGACAATGATCAATATTTGACTAATATTTTATTAAAGATCAATGCCAAATTGGTAGGTTGAATTCATTGTTAGGCCTGAACATTCTCCTTCTCTTCTTGTTGTTTCCAAGCATCCACTCTCATTTTAGGTATGAATATGTCACAAGGTGCATTCTTTGATTGCAGCGGTGGTCAGCTCTTTTTTTTCTTTTTTCTTTTTTCAGGAACATTTTGCACACACTCCCACACTTATTTAAAAAAACTCAACTAATACCAAAGTCATTGCTCTCTTATTCTCTAAGGTTATGTAAGAATATGATTTTTTTAAGGTATGTTATGAGCTAGAAACAAGGAATGATCAATAAGCTCAAAAGAGTTATACAAGGGAAAATATGTAAGGTTGGTTATTTGGTCAAAGTAGTTATTTCAAGAAAAATGCCTCAATAATGTTTATATATGCATGTGAAAATATAGCCTAAAAAAGAATTAAAGTAAGTTCTAGAGTAACAATTCCATGAGTGAAAAAAAATCACACAAGAAAGAAGAGAATAGTACAGATGTTCAATTCATTCATCGATATGCTCAAAATCTCACAAGGCATATATCCATCATTCTTAATCTATCAATTCAACATCCATAACCAAGCATGTGACATTTAAGAAAGAAGACAATTTATTCAACCATGTTATGATCCCTGAATCCATTTGCTTTAAAAGATGTGAGAGTGCATTCACTTGAAAAAGGAAATCAAACGATAAAACTTTGTTACTTCCACATATCAACACAGAATAGTTACTTCCCCAATCTAGATGCGTCTCAAGAGTAGTAAAATTACTCCTTACTCTGTCATCCCTGATTGGTTTTGCTGTAGGTTTCTGACAATCATATCAATAAACATACTTTCTAATTTAGATGCGTCTCAAGAGTAAAATCACCCCTTATTCTGCCATCCTTCCTTAGTTTAGTAAGTTGCTGACAATTATATCATACTTCCCAATTTTTTTTTGGGTCAACTATCTTTCCCCCTGACCAAATCACAACATTGTCCTCAATGTTAAAAATTAAATCCAGACTGAAGAAATAATCATTAATATGCATCAAAGAAATTATTAGGAGAAAATTAAACAAAGTAATGGGGAGAAGTCACATACCTGAGATGCTTAGACGAGAAGAGAATAACTACATCTTAACAATAGTTAGCAATGACAAAAAAAAATAAAGTAAAATGAAATAAACAAGCATGCAAATAATTTTTTTTTGGGCTTCGTTTGTTTTGTTTTTTTTTTTGCTGACACTATTTACATCCCATACAAAGGCTCCGAAATTTGGGAGGCACTTAAGCTGACTCAATAAAAATACGAAATACTAAAAACTTACCTCAGTTTTGGTAGACAGGATTGTCTACTAAAGTCTCTGCTACATTTGGATCCTTCAACTCAAGTTATGGCCTCAACCACTAACCATTTACCTTCCTCCAAATTAATTTTATAAGAACAGAACAAGGGACAGACACTTTTTTTATCAGCAATGCTCCAAGCTTTCTTAAGCAAGTCCTTAAACTTTGGTTGCCATGCCTGAGTGTCATGATCCTGAGTTCTATCAGAAATAGTAGAAATATCAACTACATCAGAGGGATTACTAATAGAATCAAACTCAGAATTAATAAGAAAATTCTCAATGGGATCCAAATCATGGGTTGTAGAAACTCTCCTATCCATGATTGAGTCAATCATGTATGTCTGGTGGCTCTTGTCATCATTTTCTGGCTTAACAAGACTTTTTGTCATCTCAGGTTCCTTGGGTAACTCAGCATCACTACTATCTTGATTCTTTTCCACATCCTCTGGCTTATTCACACTCAAGGAGTTCATCACTTTGGACACTTGGCTCTTTATCTCCTTGCTTTTTTCAACAACCCTTCCATTCTTAAGGGTTATCACTGACTTGACTTGATCTATTTGTTGGTTTTCTGGACTACCCTCATTTAGACTGTACTGATCTTTGGGATTTAATTGAGGTTGAGAAGGAAATTTTCCTTTCTCGTGAATGGTGAGTGTAGAAGAAAGTTTAGCAAGAGTGTCTTTTATATCAATCATGGCTTGAGTGTTTTGATTAATAATGGCATCTTGCTTTTCCATGAATGCAAGCAATATTTCTTCAAGGTTATTCCTGTGTGGTGGGACAAAAGGTGCATATCCTTGAGAATTTTGAGAGCCCTGTTGTGCCTGAGGAGGTGGTGGTTGCATGAATTGTGCTTCATTATTATTCCTCCAACTGAAGTTTGAGTGATTTCTCCATCCCGGATTGTATGAATCTAGCTTAAATCTAAAATTGTTGGCATTAAGTGGAAAGATAAAACATGATGGATTAGAATTTTGAGGTGGTTGTAAATACTCACGCATGGTTCGCAATGGTTGATTTTCATGTTCATCATGCACACTTTCATTTTCAGCCATTGTGTTTGATGTGTGTGATTGTGATTCAAACAAATCAATATATAAAGTACCAGGATTAATTTTAACCAAACGATCAGAATTTGAATCACAATACTAATTAAGCAAAAATAAGTGGCTTAAAATAAAAATAATAATGTACAAGTATGTGGTATAAACCTGCCATTAGAATAATGAACAAATAGGCGGTAAAATTGACTATTTAAATATTAACAATTAAGCATAAATAAATGATTTAAAATAGAAAAGAATATAAACAAGGATGTGATATAAACCAAGTCACCAAATAAATATTAACAAATGTGTGGTATAAATCAACCACCAAATAAATATTAACAAGATAAATAAATATTAACAAAGGTGTGGTATAAACTAACCACTAAATAAATATTAACACGTAGTAAATAAATATTAACAAGGGTATGGTATAAACCAACCACCAAATAAGTATTAACAAGCGAGATAAATTAAAAATGTTATAAGCGGTGTAAATTAAAATGTTAGAAAGTTAGAAAGTTAGTAAGCAAGAAAATTAAAAGGTTAGTAAGTTAGAAAGTTAGAAATAAAATACGTAAAGTAAATTACAGTAATTTAAAGTGCGAGAAAGTAAAGTACAGAAAGTAAAATACAAAAAATAAAAGGAAGAGTTTCACCCACTAAGTTAGTACGTTAGTAAAATACAAAAAATAAAAAGGAGAGTTTTTTTCACTAAGTTAGTACGTTAGTATGTACAAATAAAAAGAAAAAAATTAAAAGAGTAGAAAAATATATATATATATACAAAATATTTACACAATAAATTTGTTCTTCAAATCAAGTCCCCGGCAACGGCGCCAAAAACTTGATGCGGATTAAAAGTTACAAACCAAGTGCAGGTTGTTTCAAGTAATAAATTCTCAGGAGTTCGAGGTCGATCCACAGGAAATTGATGAAGAAAAATTCTTTGACGTAAAGTAAATATTTTGTCACAACAATAAAAGTGATAAAACTTAGTCACAAGTAAAAAATACTTACTTGGGTTAGGAGATCTACTCTTGGTAAATAAAATAAGGATAAGATTAATTTTTCTAATAACTCAATTAGAATCCACACATAATGGAGGTTCCAATCGGAAAATACAACGTTTAAAGTTCATTAAAAATTATATACGTAATTATATTATGATTCCTTTAATCATATATTAACACCACTACTTATAAACGGGATCAAGCATTCATTGTGCTGATATCTTGTCTACAACAAATCAAGATTTTCACTTTACAAGGAGGGTTTCTAAATTGGCTGGAAACAAAATACAACACGTATAATGGCTACTTGATAATATATCATTTAAGCATAAGAAAAAGATTAATCTAATCTTATTTCATTACCAAGAGCTTCACTCTTTCACCCAAGTAAAATGAAACTTAATTACTTATAGACAAGAAGAAATAAAAAGAAAAGAAGAAGAAGAAGAAGAACATAACTTCAATTTAGAACAAAAAAAAAAAAACTACAACAAGAAAAACAAGTAACAAAATAGCACGATCTTGGTCTCTAGGACCAAGACTCCTATATGATCTGCCAATGGTGACTTTTACAGAGGATTAAGGATACAAAATGACAAGGGGGTTGAGTCATGAGTGAGTGGATAAGTGAAAAATGAGTGAAAAATGCCAAATGACTTTTGGTAAGTGAAAAATTATGGAGATTCTTTGTCTCCAAAATCATTTAGTTCTGAAGTCATTACATTCGTCATGTTTTAACAAAGTAGTCTTCATGAAAGTTGTAGGCCTGAATCTTAGATTTCAAATGTCATTATTTGGGTAAAAAATCATTTCTACAACTCAAGATAGGTCTAATTACTGCATACTGCTCAGGTCCAATGACAACTCCTTTGTTTTGAATTCCAAGCCCAATATGACCTCCAAGGAGTCCGAACTGGGTTTTGAGTTCCACATGAAAGTTGTAGATTTGTGTTTAGCTATCAACCATTAAAATTTCAGCCCATTTGACATCTTATAACCCGAGCTATGTCATGAACAGTACGCATAGGTCAAGCTACCAGGATCAGCACCCTAATTCTTGCTTTAACTCCAATTTGAGTTATCCAATCGTGTGACTAGGCCTTTGATGTCTTCATGAAAGTTATAGAGCTCTCTCTTATCTTTCAAATGACACTAGAATCACCTAAAAAGACCACCTACAGCCCAAAATATGGTCAAAATACAGAAATTGTAACAGCCCAATATTTGCTACCCAAATATATCGTCATATAAATGAACAACCCAATATTGACCCTGCTACTACTAACATACGTCAACGTCTAACCCATATCATTCATACATAATGAGTAAATATGGGGAGCCACAAAAGCAAAAGTTATATATACATCACAGCCTCAAGGCATACTGTTATACATAACTTGAAACAACTAAGCAAATATAAAACATTTACATATGCTCAACTCAAAATAGCATCTAAGCTATGCTAATCCTCATACATCTTTTTCTTCCCTTTCGAAGAACTTACATCTGGATTTACATGGCAACACAATCGGGGTGAGAAAACATATCTCAGTAGAAGTATTCCAATACCAGTATATAAATATATCAATATATATATTTATATACAAATAGATAATATTTACAATTATCAAGTTGACACTTTAATCATAGAAGTTACAACATCTCATCTCAACAACAGCAATCGCCCATACAATTACCATGCATGAAAATGTTATGATAGTAACCGCCCATACAATTGCCATGCTATGCTTAATTATGTATGTCTATGCAAATTCTAGAAATGAATGTAGTTTTAAAATGTTATGAGACCTCAGAAGTATTGAGGATATTACCCACCTCAACTACTCTAGGGCATATTATGATATGCTATGATTTATCAGGCATAGTGAGGATATGACTCACCAACACTATCCATCAAAATAAGCAGAGGATATTACTCACCTCTACCGATCAGTAAAACAAAGAGAATATTATAAAACTCCTTGCTCAACAATGTAATAATGATATTAGTCACATTATTACATATAACATAGAGATGATATTACGCACCCCAATATGCTTCAATCAACACAAAGAGGATATTACACATCTCAACATGTTTCACATACAATAGAAAGGATATTACTCACTAATCTATTGTACAAACACATAGATAGGATATTACTTACTAATCTATGCTTCTCAAACAACATAACAAGAATATTACACACCTTATTATGTTTCCCCAAACATCTCATGCAAAACAATCACTAATTACCTTCTATAATTAGTATCACAATTGATTTATATGCATCTCAAACTTATCTCACACATACTTCATCAAATACTCATAGAAGTACTTTGACACTCTTAAAAGAGCAAACATGAATAATTCCCAAACTTAGGGAAACTCATTTCCTCAAATCCAACTTGATACACTATAAGTGTATACAAACATATCTAATTATCCCACATAATTAGCGTCACGAATCTATACAATTTAAAACATCCACTCTTCATTAAATACTCCTACTAGTCTTATTACTCCTTAAGAAGCATAAAAGAAGAAAACTACGCCACTGGAATGATCCAGAGCATCAAACACAACTCATAGTTGTTTTCTGGCACCAACGTTGAGGCATCCCCTGTTCCACATTGCGGCGCCCAAGTCTCGGGTTCAAGTACTGGCAGGAAAAATTGCCAATGTTGCGGCGCAAAAATTCAATGTTGCGACGCACGTCCCTTGTTCTTCCCAGTATTGCAGCATTCAAAGTCCAACGTTGCGGCGTTAAAAGTCCAACGTTGCGGCGTCAATATTGCGGCGTTAAAAGCAAAAGTCCAACATGTTCTTCCCAATGTTGCGGCGTTAAAAGTCCAACATTGCGGCATCAATAGCAAAACTCAAAATCTGCATAATTCTGCAGCTATGGGTTACTGTTCCATTTGAACTAAAACCACTTCCAATAACTAAAGATCCATTTTCAAGCGATTTCTAACCTCTAATAAGGTCCAACTACACATAATAACTCACAAACAACATCAATTTCATTTAAATCAACATTTATGATTCAAAATCTCAAACTTGACCAAAACCCCCAAAAATGACCTAGAATGGGAATTAAGGCTCTAAATGATGAAAAATTCATCCTAATACATCAACAATTCAGTTTCTAACTCAACCACACTAACCACATCAAGATTCAACTTATAAATCATAAAACCACTCATCAAACCTCATTTCCTCTTCAAGCTTTTCTTGAACCAAAAGAAAAGAATGAAAACAAATGTCACAAATAGATTTTCCCCTACCTCAAGATCAAGATGATGAAGATGAAGTAAGGCATTCACTTGGATCCTTTCCTTTGATGGTTAATTCTTCTCTTCCTTCTTCTTTCTTCTCATTTCCTTCTCTTTCTTTCCTTTCTTTTCTTTCTTTTCCCTTCTCTTCTTTCTCACGTTTTCTCTTCTGTTTCTGCCTCCCAAATATCCCCACCATAGGATATTTCAAGAAGGGAAGTCTATTTAGACTTCTCTTGGTTGGGTACCAAAACCCCGATCTACTAAGAACACTCAGATTCCACCGAATCTGATTCTGTAACTTCCAATAGATTCAAAATAAATCTCAAGATTCATTAAAATTCTGTTTCATCAAAAATTGATATTTTCATATCAGTTAGGGTCAATCCGGCATTAAAACACACAACCAGTATGCCAAAAAATGCCAAACTAACTCTGAAAATTCTCAAACTTTAACTGTAGTACAGTTTCCACATTTGTGACTTGGAAACAAACTCTCCACACTTATTTCCACTAACTAAGCAGCTTAAGCCATTTTCAGAGTAAATAACAGTTATATCTCTCACATAGCGTTACAACAAAGTGCCTAAACGTGCTCAGAAAGTCACAAAACTACACGGACATGTTAAGTAAGCATTAGACTATCTCTGTAACTATATACAAGCCTAACATGATTTTATAGGGTATTACATTCTCCCCACCTTTTTAGAATTTTGTCCCTAAAATTAGTATACCTTATGTATCAAGTTCTAACAACCAACATACAATAACAGATATAATCCAATTATAAGAAAATCAAGATACTAAGCAAAGTTACCGAATTTTCCAAAACCAGGAGATGGTGATGTCTCCTCACCTTGTACAACGTAGACTCTACCCCCAGCGATAAGTCCATCTTCAGTCTTGTTCTCTTGCCCCTGAGAACAACTCCTCGCGTAGTGTCCCTTCTCACCACACTTAAAACAAGTTACCTGGTCCACCTAACATACTTTGTTTCTGTGATACTTACCACACTTGTTGCAATTTTCTTGCCGATCTTCTTTTTGAACTTTATGGTCTTTTTCTTGTGGGTGACTGAATTTAGGATTACCTTTTCCATTTCCACCATCCACTTTCCTCTTCTTTTGAAGACTTTGCAAAATTCGCTCTGCCTGAATTTGGAGATTTTCAGACTCCACAATTCTACACTTGTTCACCAAGGATAGAAAATCCTTGATTTCAAAAGGTCTCACAACCCTTCTTATATTTCCCCTCAGCCCAAACTCAAACCTGACACACCTTTAGCTCTCATCCGGATTCTACCTAAACTGTGAAGAAAACTTGGACAACTTATGAAATTTTGATTCATATTGTCCAACCGTCATGTCCTCTTGTCGAAGATTCAAAAAGTCCTTCTCTTTATCATCTTGTAAACTCTTTGGAAAATGTTTCTCCAAAAAGATCCCTCTGAACATATCCCATGTGATCAAAGTCCTTGTTGTCTCTAGCAGCCTTCTGGTATTTCGCCACCATTGTTCTGCTTCCCTCTCAGCATGAAGGAAGCAAAAGAAACATTTTGCTCTTCAGAGCAAACCATGACCTCATAGATCTTCTCTAATTCAGTCAACCACTCTTCCGCTTTAATCGGATCACAATCACCCCTGTATATCGGAGGATTCATATTTCTAAATTTCGCAATGTCGAGAAAATTCTGATTTCTCCCGACTGGTACCTCCTGTACTGGTGGCGGTACCGGTGGTACTTGCTGCTGAGGTATCAACCTCTCTAGCACTCTAGCAGTCGTCGCTGCTTGTTCAGTCTGCTACCTCATGGCATTGGCCATTGCCATCATAGTTGTAGCTATCTCTGTACCTTCATTATCAGAGTCTCGATTCTGGCTCCCACGTGGTCACCCTCGTGCTGCTCTTCTGTAAACACAGAACAATCCATATTGATTAGCTAGGTTCAATATCATGTAACCGTGTCACAGCAGCTAAAGCAAATATCTCAAAGGCAAAACATGCAATTCCACTCAAACAATCACATGTAAGAGATAAGAAATGCATAACCATCACCACACATGTAAAAGCATAGTCAGTCCATACCCCGGCTTAACAGGATGAACTGCTCTGATACCAAAATGTAACAGCCCAATATTTGCTACCTAAATATATCGTCATATAAATGAACAACCCAATATTGACCCTGCTACTATTAATATACGTCAACATCTAACTCATATCATTCATACATAATGAGTAAATGTGGGGAGCCACAAAAGTAAAAGTTATACATACATCACAGCCTCAAGGCATACTGTTATACATAACTTGAAACAACTAAGCAAATATAAAACATTTACATATGCTCAGCTCAAAATAGCATCTAAGCTATGCTAATCCTCATACATCTTCTTCTTCCCTTTCGAAGAACTTGCACCTGGATTTACATGGCAACACAATCGGGGTGAGAAAACATATCCCAGTAAAAGTATTCCAATACCAGTATATAAATATATCAATATATATATTTATATACAAATAGATAATATTTACAATTATCAACTTGACATTTCAATCATAGAAGTTACAACATCTCATCTCAACAACAGCAATCGTCCATACAATTGTTATGCATGAAAATGTTATGATAGCAACCGCCCATACAATTGTCATGCTATGTTTAATTATGTATCTCTATGCAAATCCTAGAAATGAATGTAGTTTTAAAATGTTATGAGACCTCAGAAGTATTGAGGATATTACTCACCTCAACTACTCTAGGGTATGTTATGATATGCTATGATTTATCAAGCATAGTAAGGATATGACTCACCAACACTATCCATCAAAATAAGCAGAGGATATTACTCACCTTTACCGATTAGTAAAACAAAGAGAATATTATAAAACTCCTTGCTCAACAATGTAATAATGATATTAGTCACATTATTACACATAACATAGAGAGGATATTACGTACCCCAATATGCTTCAATCAACACAAAGAGGATATTACACACCTCAACATGTTTCACATACAATGAGAGGATATTACTCACCAATCTATTGTACAAACACATAGATAGGATATTACTCACCAATCTACGCTTCTCGAACAACATAACAAGGATATTACACACCTTATTATGTTTCCCCAAACATCTCATGCAAAACAATAACTAATTACTTTCTATAATTAGTATCACAATTGATTTATATGCATCTCAAACTTATCTCACACATACTTCATCAAATACTCATATAAGGACTTTGACACTCTTAAAAAAGCAAATATGAATAATTCCCACACTTAGGGAAACTCATTTCCTCAAATCCAACTTAATACACTATAAGTGTATATAAACATGTCTAATTATCCCACATAATTAGCATCACGAATCTATACGATTCAAAATATCCACTCTTCATTAAATACTCCTACTAGAGTCTTATTACTCCTTAAGAAGCATAAAAGAAGAAAACTACGCCACTGAAATGATCCAGAGCATCAAACACAACTCATAGTTGTTTTCTGGCACCAACGTTGCGGCGTCCCCTGTTCCACGTTGCGGCGCCCAAGTCTCGAGTTCAAGTACTGGCAGGAAAAATTGCCAACGTTGCGGCGTAAACATTCAATGTTGTGGTGCAAACATTCAATGTTGTGGCGCACATCCCTTGTTCTTTCCAACGTTGCGGCATTCAAAGTCCAACGTTACGGCATTCAACATGTTCTTCCCAACGTTGCGGCGTTAAAAGTCCAACGTTGCAGCGTTAAAAGTCCAACGTTGCGACATTTAACATGTTCTTCCCAATGTTGCGGCGTTAAAAGTCCAACGTTGCAGCGTCAACAGCAAAACTCAAAATCTACATAATTCTGCAGCTACGGGCTACTGTTCCATTCGAACTAAAACCACTTCCAATAACTAAAAATCCATTTTCAAGCGATTTCTATCCTCTAATAAGGTCCAACTACACATAATAACTCACAAACAACATCAATTTCATTTAAATCAATATTTATGATTCAAAATCTCAAACTTGACCAAAACCCCCAAAAATGACCTAGAATGGGAATTAAGGCTCCAAATGACGAAAAATTCATCCTAACACATCAACAATTCAGTTTCTAACTCAACCACACTAACCACATCAAGATTCAACTTATAAATCATAAAACCACTCATCAAACATCATTTCCTCCTCAAGCTTTTCTTGAACCAAAAGAAAAGAATGAAAACAAACATCACAAATAGATTTTTCCCTACCTCAAGATCAAGATGATGAAGATGAAGTAAGGCCTTCACTTGGATCTTTTCCTTTGATGGTTGATTCTTCTCTTCCTTCTTCTTTCTTCTCCTTTCTTTCTCTTTCTCTCCTCTCTTTTCTTTCTTTTCTCTTCTCTTCTTTCTCACGTTTTCTCTTTTATTTCTGCCTCCCAAATATCCCTACCGTGGGATATTTCAAGAAGGGAAGTCTATTTAGACTTTTCTTGGTTGGGTACCAAAATCTCGATCTACTAAGAACACTCAGATTCCACCGAATCTGATTCTGTAACTTCCAATAGATTCAAAATAAATCTTGAGATTTATTAAAAATTCTGTTTCACCAAAAATTAATATTTTCATATCAGTTAGGGATCAATCTGACATTAAAACACACAACCAGTATGCCCAAAAATGCCAAACTAACTCCAAAAATTCTCAAACTTTAACTGTAGTATAGTTTCCACATTTGTGACTTGAAAACAAACTCTCCACACTTATTTCCACTAACTAAGCAGTTTAAGCCACTTTCAGAGTAAATAATAACTATATCTCTCACATAGTGTTACAGTAAAATGCCTAAACGTGCTCAGAAAGTCACAAAACTATACAGACATGTTAAGTAAGCATTAGACTACCTCTATAACCATATACAAGCCTAACATGATTTTATAGGGTATTACAGAAATAGTGTAAGATATAAATCATGCTGAAAAATTCAATTAAGTTCAATTTGAGTCCAAACTTACAAAATATAACCAAAATCAATCAATTAAGTACATAGAGAGTGTAAATGATTAAAAATGAGGGTTTATTAATGTTTCAAATATGTAATTATCAGTAAGTTATCTATGAATACTATACTCTTTTTTCTTTACTAAATTTTTATGCCATTGGATTTTTCTTAACAAGGTTTTAATGAGGTATATTCATAGGGGTATAGTCATCCAAAGGGAAGTATTGTAAAACATGTATATTTTGCATGTGGTGAATGACTATATTCATTCGGTATTAAGGGTGATAAAGGGCCATTAGTATGATTTGTAGTTATAACATTTACTATTCTTAATAATGGTGTGATAACTCCTATACATTATGAAATAGCTATCCCTATTTATGTTTGGAGTCCTATATAAGGACATACTTTTCCTATAAAGAAATGAGAAGAAGAAGACTTGGTGCCATAACTAGTTCATGAAGAACTAAACTTTTAGTGCTCATATTTCCTTTATCTTGATTTATCTTTGTCTTCTCTTTTATTCCATTTACAATTCCAATGCGTAGACTTAAAAACATTTTATGATTAATTGTATTTTTTTAGGGGAAGTAAGTTATCTATGAATACGGTACTCTTTTTCCTTCGCTAAGTTTTTATTCCACTGAATTTTTCTTAACAAGGTTTTAACGAAACATATTCATAGGTAGGGGTGGAAACAGGTCGGGCCAGGCCAAACTTTGCGTTAAACAGGCCTAACTTGTATCCCAATTATAAGGCATGAGTCTGGCTAGTGAGCCTGTAATAGGCCAATTTTTAATGCCTGACCTGACCTTTTTAAAAGCTTGGCCTGGCTTGCAAGCCTATTTAAAAGTCTATTTTGCAATGATGCCTTTAAATAGACTAACAGACCTACCTTTAAAAAGGCCAACATGCTTTTACATAGGCTAATAGGCCTACTTTTAAATAGGTCAATATGTCTTTATATAGACTAAGAGACCTATTTTTAATTAGGTCAACATGCCTTTATATAGGCTAACAAGCTTAAGCCTTAAATAGGCCAACAAGCCTACTTAAGGCCAATAGAACTTTATTATAACTTAACACTCACCTTCTATTTTTATAGATATTCACCACTTTTTTACTCTAATCTTTGGTCGATGTGGGATTTGGAGATATACCTTCTATTTTGTAACTTGGTATATCTTTAAGTCCCACATCGACCAAAAATCAGAACAAGAAAGCAATGAGCATCTATAAAAGTAGGGGGTGAGTGTTAACTTATTATTTTCATTTTAATAAATATATTACATCAAATATATTAATAAATATGTTATTTCTATTCTAATTTACTAACTTAGGTTTTCGTTATTGGCTTTTATTAAAATTTAATTAAAAAATATATTAATATATTATAATAAATTAATAATTATAATTATAATTTATAATTACGATAATAATATATATTATATTATATATAGTTAAACAGTCAATGACTTAAAAGACCTATTAGATTGCTTGAGGCCTAATCTTTTTAATTAAATGGGCTTTTAAAAAAGCCTTGACCTATCTTGTTTAATAAACAGGTCAGATCAGGTAAGACCTCAAGCAAGTTAGACCATAGGCCTGACGAGTAGCCTGACCTATTTCTATCCCTATTTATAAAAGGTATAGTCATCTAAGGAGAAGTATTGTAAAATATGCATATTTTGCATGTGGTGAATGACTATATTCATTAGGTATTAAGGGTGATAAAGAATCATTAGTATAATTTATAGTTATAACATTTACTATTATTAATAATGGTGTAATAACTCCTACATATTATAAAAACGTGTAACTTCCTTTTTCTATATGTTTGAAGTCCTATATAAGGATATGCTTTTCTCATAAAGAAATGAGAAAAAAAAACTTACTAGAATAACTAGTTCTTAAAGAATTAACACTACGTTTGGATGATAGGTAACGAAAGGAACGAAAATGAAATGAGGAGAACGGAAATAACTTCCTTTATTTGAGAGTTTTAAAATACACGAGAATAGAACAGAACACATGGAGAATCATTTTCTCTCTCTTTTCCTCAAATGCCCAATTTTTATTTCTCCCAAAATTGAGGTGGAATGGGAGGAACACATGAGTAATGAAGTTCCGTTTCGTTCCGTTTCGTTCCGTTAATGAAACTTCCAAATAAAGAAAATGAAAACTATATTCCACTACATTCCTTTTCTTTCCGCTCTATTCTCACCTATTCCATTTCATTCCATTAATAAAAAAAATCCAAACATAAGCTAAATTTTTAGTACTCATATTTCATTTTTCTTGATATATCTTCACTTTTATTCCATTTATAACATTTGTAGCATTATTATTTATCACCTGACTATACTCTCCCCCTTCCCTTCTACGGACCGTAGTGGAGATTTGGGGTCAATTGAAAGAACAAAAAAAAAAAAAAATCCTCAAAAATTCAAGTGCCTTTAAAACCCCTTGTCCTTTAAACTGAAGTTCATATACTGGCCTCATTCATTCATCTCCCACAGAACAGAAGTGATGGAACCCGTGCAAAATGGCCTTAACCTGCTTCTCAGCAGCAACCCTTCTAAGTTGTCCCACTCGAATGGGACAACTCACCTTAACTCGCTCTCTGAAACTGGGGATTGGGGCAACATGGATCCATCTCGAGCTTTTGTGAGAAAGGTGAAGCGCCTGATAGTTAAGGTACTGCTTTTCTCAGCTTCCCCTGCCCCCTTCCCTCCCCTTTTCAGTAATTACGAAAATTGAAGCCCTTTAATGATTCTGTTTAAAACAGTAAAATTAGAATTGCGAGTTTCTTCAACAATCAACTCACCATCATTTGTATAGCATTGCAGTTGCAGAATGCAGATGCATATTGTAATTTTTATTTATTTATTTTTGTATAATTAGATCTTAAATTTTGTTTTATTGTCCCATATTTTGCGTATAGATCAAAATAAGCAAAAGTTTTGGCCGCACCATTCCCTTTTGGGATTTGATCATATAAGATTTTTTTGTTATAGATTTTTTAACGTTAGAACTTGAAGTTGAAACCTTTTGAAAATTGTTGAATGATTAAGTCAAATTCCTTAGAATTATCTGTTTTAAATATCAAATTTGATTTGATATTATCAAGAGTTATTCTGTTTATTCTATCTATCAAATTTCCCCCTAAATTACTAAACGTATTTTTCGATGTGTAGAAAGTTATATTAAATTCTTTTCCCTGAAATGATCAGCTATCGTGACCCTAATTTTATTTTTTTTGACATGGTGAACCTAAATTTTGTAGTTATTATAAAAAACAAAAAATTATATTCCTACATATGATATGTATAAATCACATATTCTTATAAAAATGTGAGTAATTAAAAAAATAGTATAATATTTAATAGTTTAATAGTTTCCACTTTCCAGTTCTCGATCTGAGTTAGTTTGTTGGCGTTCTCCTCCTATTGCCATGTATGTCTTCTGTAGGCACTTGATTCTGTGCAAAGTTTAGTTCGTTTAAGAAGACGCTAGGGTATTTTGGACAGAGGAGTATAGAGGGGAAGGAAGGGGAGAGTCAATTTTTTTACTCTAATTAAATATTTCTCTTATTTTAATTTTTTAAAATTGTGATAAACAAAATAAGAGATTATAAAATAGGCTTCTAATTATTCCTTGTTTATTTTTTGCATATTTTATAATTTTATAAATTTAAAAATAAAAAAATAATATTTTCCTCTTCTCTAAACTTCTTGGTCCAAACATATCTTTACCTATGTTTTATTTTCGCATGTAAACCAATACAAAACAATCATATTTGCCCTCAAATATTCCAATTTTATGTATAATTTGTACGTCGTTTCTTTTTCCTTCTATGTGCCTTCGCGGTTGACGTCTTCCATGTTTTTTGTTGTCTGTGTGCTTTATAAGACTTCTCTCACTCTGTTCCATTATTTTGTTTGGTTTGTTTTTAACTTTTTATCTTTTGTACACGTCATATTCGGTTAACTTATCAGAATTAGAAATTACACGGTATAAAAGGAAATTAAGATAAAATATTAAATTATTTTATTTACTTTCAAATTTTTTATTTAAAAATATTTTCTTTATTTATAAAATTTATTTGTAGAAAAATAGGTAAATTACAATTTACTTCTATCAAGTTTATTCAATTTTTAAAGTTAATATAGAAAGTTTCATTTATAACACTTTACCCTTCCAACAATTAAAAAAAAAAAAAATTTAAAACCGAAAGTTGTGGAATTAAAAGGAGAGGTAAACCACGCGAGTGGCACATGACCATGACCATAGTTAAAATCTTCTAACAATTTTTGAATGCTTTAAGTTTAGAAGGGAGAAGGGTTACGAATGACTAAATTAAATATGGTGGATAAAGTGTTACAAATGAAACCTCATTACCTCACTTGATAGTTTTTATGGTATATGCAATTGCTTATGCACTTTTAGGATGAGAGTAGTGATTATGTAAAGTCACTTTAGATTGCACCAAAATTCAGTGGAATCAAATGTCATAAGTGAAAGAGTATGTGCTAACTTTAAAAAATGGATAAGTTTCAAGGAAGTAAACTAAAAGTTGCCTACAAGAAATTATAAAGGTTTCTTTTAAATATTTAGGAAAGTTTATTCAAAAACATTTAAGAGAAAATTGTGTAATATTTTTAAACATGATTTTATAATAAGAACAAGTTTGTGTAAATTTATAAAATAGATAAAGGTTTAAGCAATTAGAATATATAAAAAGCTCACAATGAGTTAGACACAGTCTTAAGCGAATTATGTTTTTAGGAAATGACAAAAGTTCGAGTCATGGAGACACCACTTGTGAGAAGAGTCTAATTTTATCACTATCATTCTGTGTTTTGAAGGAATTAGTTTCTTATGCATTTAAAAAAGTGTAGAAATACATTAAAAAATTGATTATATATATATATATACATATATATATATATATATATATATATATATATATATATATATATATATATATATATATATATATATATATATATAAACTTATGCATGACCCCTACAGCAAAAATATAAAAAGACCTAATAAAACTCCGTCTTAGGTTTCAACAACCACGTTGCCATGGATGATATTATATACTTACCCATAATGGGTAACATATTGCTAGATTCAGATTTCGTGTGTCCATTTCTCCATTTATGACAAGTTGGAAGATGCTTGTTTCACAATATCTACGCCTCATATCTCTCACAATAGGCAGAATTACAATGTAGGTGTATATAAAATGAAACGAAACTAATTATAATCAAATAATAAAAATTATGTGAGGTAATTTGGTATGTGGCTAACATTATTATGCAAGTTTATTCAAATTGAATTTATTTAAGAATCAACAATATTATTTGTACATTATTTATTTTATTTTTATATAACTTTTTTAAGTAATAAAATAAGAGAAATATATTTTTTATATATTATTTTTATTCTTTTTTCCTTAAATTAAAAAGTGAAACAAAAGGTATAAAAAAAGTGGTATGCAATAATATTTTTTAATAGAAAATCATTTCCCTTTCAAGAAGTTATTTTTAGGTTTATATTGTGTTTGAATGTTTTTTTATTAATAGAATAGAACAAAATAGGTAGGGAAGAGCCAGAAAGGAAAGTGAATAAATGAAATATAGTTATCTTTCTCTTTATTTAGAAGATTAACCCTGTGTTTAGATATTTTTTCATTCATAGAACAGAATGAAATATATATGGATGAATTGAAAAAGAAAGGAAAGATATGAAACATAGTTACTATTATCTTTATTTGAAAGTTTCATTAACAGAATATAACTTCATTACCCATGTGTTCCCCCCATTTCACCTCAATTTTGGGGGGAACAAAAGTTGGATATTTGAAGGGAAGAGAGAGAAAATAATTTTTTATGTGTTCCGTTTTCTTCCCATGTATTTTAAAACTTCCAAATAAAAAAAATTATTTTCTTTCTCCTCATTTCCTTTATTACCTATTATCCAAATATAGTGTAATAAGAGAATAGAATGAAAATGATTCTACCTTAATTTTGAAAGGAACAAAAATTAGACTTTGAGGAGAAGAAAGATAAAATGATTTCTCATGTGTTACTTTCACTTTTTTATATATTTTAAAACTCTCAAACACGGGAAGTTATTTTCCTTCTATTCATTTCATTTCCTTTCTTCTCATTATCTATAATCAAAACATACTGTTAGTTTATATAATTTATGGACATGTCATAATTGTTCATTAATATAAAGAATTCTACACTAGTTATGAAAATAAAAATTTTATAATAAAAATCTTCTCAATAAAGAAAATGTCTTTAAAAGATAAGATGTGTCACTCACTCATGAGAATTGGGTCACGTGGAGTTGCTCAACCTAGTTTTGTATGTATAAAAATTGTATAAATTTATAAGATAAAAGTTTTATGTAATTAACCCACAAGAGGTTAAGCACAAGAGGAAGTGAAATGCGCTTTTAAGAAAAGATAAATGTTGAGTCTTTGATACACCATTTTTGGTAACAGCTTAATCATCTCATTTTATGGAGTTAGTCTTAATTCAAAAAGTACGAAAATACTCTACGAAAAAATGTTTTTTGTAATTAAAATATACATAAAAAAAGTAAAATTATTTAAACAAACAACTTATGCACGATACCTCCTCATCCAAAGAGGCAAAGACCTAACAAATCTCTATCTTAGGTTTCAACAAGCCACGGATGATATTATAAAACTTGTCCTAATGAGTAATATTAATAACATACTGCTAGATCTGATTTGGCGAGTCCATTTATCCAATTATTACAAGTTTATTCAACTTGAACTTATCTAAGAAGTTATTTGTAGATTTAATCTATATAATTTATGGACATACAATTATTGTTCAATTAAATAAATAAACAATTTGTACCATGTAACTCTTTTATATTTAAAATAGTTCTGTACTAAGTTATGAAAATTAAATCTATAATACACGTTTTCCCAAAAAACTAAAAATAAAAAACTATAAAACAATTTCTTTTGATAAGGTAAGGTGGGTCAGTCACTCATGCGGCACATGGAGGCTGGAGCCAGGATTGTTGTACTACGCTTTAAATATTCAAGATAAAGGTGAGGTGGGTATTTGTGTTTGGTACAAATTTATTCAGGATAAGAATCAAAATTTTAAATTTGGTAATTTGAAAAAAAAATTAATGAATCATTTTGAAAAAAAAAATTCTGTAATCTAATAAATATATCAAATAATCCAAAAATAAAAAAGCAAATCTAAAAGAAGTTAATAAACTTTTGCCTTGAGATAGGTGTCCACTGTCCATCGTATGAAAAATAAAAGCAAGATTTCCCCGCCCCCCGCCCTAATACTCTTGTATCTTTTTAATCTAGACTAAGCCTATTTAGAGTATCGAGGCTATCCCCTTTAGTAGGCCTTTTTTGTGAGTTTTGATTTTTGATATATCACAGACGTTTCCACCATTTAACTCAAATTTTTTTATTATTTGACAGTAAAAATGTTTGAAATATATGTGAGAAGAGTATTTATTATAAAAAATAAAATGAATAATTTTTAATTTTAATTATTTATGTATAATTATATGATCAAAATTTATTTATTTAATTTTTCATAATAAAAATTTATTTTACTAAAAAATTATTTTATATATGAAGTATATTTAGTAAGAAAAAATTTATTATGAGATATAGTGAAGTAAGAGCTTGTTTGGTATGTCAGTATTAGATATGATAGGATAAATTAATATAATACATTATGATTTTATTAGTTGTTTGATATAAATATTATATTGTATAAATTTATCCATTAAACTTTTTTATATATTAAAATGATGGATAATTTAATCAAGCATTAAAGGGAGGGATTAGACTTGATAGAGTTTTGATATATAAGCTCTTATAAAGATTTTTTTATTACAATTCTAAATCTTCGATATTTCTAACCCATATGTATTAGGCTTTATACTATCAGATCTTATAATATCAGACCTTATACTATCAAGTCTAATATTATAAGGCCTTATCCTATCATTCGTATCAAACGGACCCTAAATCTTGATTATTAAATCATATATAAATGATCAAAATTATAACATAAATACATATATTTTTTAAATAATTATATAATTTTTAAATAATTTTAATTTTTACTATTTATATATAATTATATAATTAAAATTTAGTCACTTTAAGCTACTATGATTGAGTTAATGTTAAAAAATTTAGATAATTTAAATGAGCTCTTAAATTCAAACTGTATTACTACCATTTTAAAAGAAAAAGATTTATCCCTCTTAATCTCTTATAATAAAACATCTTCTAAGTAGATATGTCTCATGTGTGTGTATATATATATATATATATATAATAAAATTTTAAAAAATTAAAATGATATTTAAAAAAAAAAAATTCCTGGGTAATGGGAATTTGATTGAGTAGAAAAGTGCCACCAATGTTGTGACCACACCACACAACAGAATCCGTGATTCGTGGGGCCCACAAAGCCCAGTTTTACACGTGGCAGATCCGCCGCGTCTCTGAACTCTGCTAACTATATAAGCTCTTCTTCGTTTAACTTTCACATTCCCTTTCATCACGACTCGCTCACTCACTCACTCACTGAGTCATCTAACTCGTTCATTTCAACTCGACTCTGCTCGACTCGGTCCTCTTCCTTTGCATGGATCCCACTCGAGCTTTCGTAAAGTGTGTCAAGCGTGTTGTCGTCAAGGTTTTTATTATTATTACTATTATTATTATTATTATTATTTTATTAACAACATGCATTCTCTTCTGTTGGATAGAGGCCATTTTTAATTTTAAATTTTTTGAATTATGAAATCTGAAAACCAAGAAACAAAGACGTTGTAATGTATTTTGTAGTTGAAAAATATGGGATCATTTTTGATTCTTTATATAGTTTGATAATTTTTTAATGCTGTATCAATTGCAATTTCATTTTTTCGGTTGGAATAGTATTTTCTGATGTAATGTAAAGATGAAAAAGGGAAATGAGATTTCACATGCTGTGTTAAGCTCTAATTAATTTCCCTGGAATTTTAATTCGTTTTGCTTCAATTTTTTATGCACCATTTTATGTGTTTTTTTTTAATTTGTTTGTGTATAGATTACTTGTTTTGTGCTAGTGTCTCATTAGTTATATTGTTGATCTTGTGCTGAGTAATGTATTCTCTTTTGTTTTTTGTTTTTTGTTTTTTGTTTTTTGTTTTTGTTCTGCAATGAACACATTTATTTGTTGGATCGTCTTTATTGAAGGTTGGAACAGCTGTTGTTACTCGAAGTGATGGAAGATTAGCCTTGGGAAGACTTGGAGCTCTCTGTGAGCAGGTATATATCTATAAGTTGCAAATAATTTCAGTCCAAGAATTAAAGCCTTTTTTTTCTTTAAAAAAATTTCTGGATTTTTTCCCCCTAAACTGAAGGGCATGGAGAAGAGAACAAAAGATGATAAAAGAGACCTCAAACCAAAATAAATAAATGGAAGGTGATGAATAGGAGGAGGCAGTTCTAAATCCATGTCCTGCTCTGCTCTTGTCCCTGTTGAATGGTTACTGGACTTACAAATTTATATATATTTGATATTCCTTTCTGGTCATGTAAATTTTTTTAGAAGTTCTATTTTGTGACTGAAAGCTGTCTTTCCAATGAAATTGTTGCAGCTTAAAGAACTAAACATTCAAGGGTATGAAGTTATATTGGTGACATCAGGTGCTGTTGGTCTTGGCCGGCAAAGACTTAGATATCGTCAATTGGCCAATAGCAGGTTCTTATAATTTCTCTTTTGTTATGGTAACTGTATATTCTCTAATGACATGAATCAAATTTCCAACTAATAATGGAGTTCATACTTTCATTACTTTAATTTGAGAAAATTGATAAAAGCTTTAGTTGTAGGTATCGCTCCAAAAAATGAGTTTATCATGCAATATTAATGAAAGAGAAAAGAAAATTGTCTTAAACAGAACTGAAAGTACTTTTATTTTTTCATCCCCAACTCACAGCATGTTTCCCTTTTGATCTTTGTTTAATTTGGAATTTAGGATTAACGGGCATAGGATTGAAGGAGTTCATGCAAACTTCTTCATTTTCTATTAACTTGTGGTAGAGTTTAAGAGATAGAGGGTGAGAATGATGAGCCTGAAAGAAATTGTTTACTTGTCATGCAGCTTTTCTGATCTTCAAAAGCCACAAGGTGAGCTTGATGGAAAAGCATGTGCAGCTGTTGGGCAGAGTAGTCTCATGGCTCTCTATGATACCATGTTCAGCCAGGTGGACACAAAACTAAGTTGCTTATTCATTATGCTCCTAATCCAATATGCGTGCGTATTTCCTTAATACATTTGCAGGTGCTTTTATTGTTTCCTCCATATTGATGCTGATACGAGATTTTCCTGGTGCAGCTTGATGTGACTTCTTCCCAACTTCTTGTGAATGATGGGTTTTTTAGGGATTCAGGTTTCAGAAAACAGCTGTCGGACACAGTGAACTCATTATTAGATTTAAGGGTTATCCCCATTTTCAATGAAAATGATGCTGTTAGTACTAGGAAGGCACCATATGAGGTATGCTCATTTTTCTTGCACTATTTCATTTGAATTATCTCTATTTATTTATTTTTCAAAATGTTTAGTTTTGCTTTTGATAACTATCTTTCCTTAGTTTGTTGTCATAGTATAGTCAAACTGCCTTAGTTAAAACTCTTTCTTTTACACCAACAATATGTTAGTTTGATTTTATTGGCTTTGTGATATCTATGCAAACAAAACAAACCATATCCCACTAGGTGGGGTCAGCTACATGGTGGCTTTGTAATATATAATTACCTTTAATTGTAAGCTCTATCTGCAGGATTCTTCTGGTATTTTCTGGGACAATGACAGTTTGGCTGGTCTATTAGCTCTTGAACTTAAAGCTGACCTCCTTGTTTTATTGAGTGATGTTGAGGGCCTTTATAGTGGTCCTCCAAGTGACCCAAACTCAAAGTTAATTCATACATATATAAAAGAGAAACATCAAGGAGAAATTACTTTTGGAGACAAGTCAAGATTGGGAAGAGGGGGTATGACTGCTAAAGTTAATGCTGCTGTTTGTGCTGCTTATGCTGGCACCCCAGTGATTATAACTAGGTAACTAACATTTTGTGCTGTGTTTTTTTTTATATAGCAAAATGTTTGCACTGAAGATAACTGTTTTTCGTTTCAGTTTTATACCATAGAGAATTTTTTTTAATTAATTCGTTTTTGGGTTGACCATTGAGGGAGTGACCCACTCACCCTGAATGGTAAAATTGTGGACAAAGCATCAGGAAAAAAACGTAATGAATGAGATTCTCTTATTAACTGGTTTGCAAAGGATTATTCCTTTTTCTTTGTTGTGAAACTGCATCAATGGGTGTGTTCCTCCACCCCCCCCCCCCTTTTTATAATTCAACTGACAGTTGGTATTTACTAAAAGTATCATTATATTGAAAATAGCTAAAGTAATGAAAAAAAGATTCTGATTTCGGTTGTGAGCAATAATTTGCATGTATTGCATAATTTCAAGTATACATATGGATTTTGCATTTTATTGACTTTGAATTGTATTTCAACCTCCTTTGAAGTGGCTATGCTACAAACAACATCATTCGAGTGCTTCAAGGGGAAAGAATAGGTACTGTCTTTCATAAAGATGCACATTTGTGGACCAACATAAAGGAAGTGAGCGTGCATGAAATGGCAGTTGCAGCACGTGATGGTTCTAGACAACTTCAGGTAAGTACAGTTACATAATTTATGAGTGCTGTAAGCCTGCCTTACTTCCATCAATCTCTTTTTTTGGGTTATTCCCAACACAATGAACTGAAGTAAGTAGTCATTTGTATTATATTGATGTTTTTGGTTTCAGGTCCTAAATTCTGAAGAAAGGAAGAAAATATTGCTGGCAATGGCTGATGCATTGGAGAAAAATGAAAGTATGATAAGGCTTGAGAATGAGGCTGATGTTGCTGATGCTGAGGCAACTGGATATGAAAAATCTCTGATATCACGTTTAACCCTGAAGCCTGAGAAGGCAAGAACTTAATTTGCATACTGGAGTTAAATATTGAAGGATAACATGCCCAGCTTTTCGTTGTTGTCTTTGTCTAAATCTGATTTCTCACTTTCCCATGCATGTTTTTGTGACGCTTTCTCTGTGAGCATGTTTTTTTCTGACCTTGATTTTTGTACTTTTCAGATCTCTAGTCTTGTAAAGTCTGTACGCATGCTGGCTGACATGGATGAACCAGTTGGTCAGATTTTAAAGAGAACTGAGGTCAAAACCCCTTTTCTTTTTTTAGAAAGAGGATTTCTTATCCTCCAAACTCTTTGTAATAATCTTCCGTGTCTTACTGAATTTATTCTTTTTAAAAAAAAAATAAAAATAAAACTAACGAACTGATAAGTAACATGTGAAATTGGCTCTGTGATATTGGAATATTCAACTTTTTCCTCTTTTTATGCGTTTAAAGTATGTAATATGTTTCCAATATTTGCTTTTGACATTATGAAATAACAAATTCTGGAATGGGTTTTGTAACTTTTGTTCACTGATCTTGATCTAAGAAAAAATCTATATTATCACTCCTTTGACAAAAAATGAATAATGTTATTAAACTATACATCTTAGTGTTCAACACTCATTTTGATAGTTCTGATTGCTGCTCTGTGTGTCCAGCTAGCTGATAAACTCATACTGGAGAAAATATCGTGTCCTTTGGGTGTCCTCCTGGTTATATTTGAATCTCGACCTGATGCCCTTGTTCAGGTTAATTTAAGATTCCCATCCCTCTCATCCTTCCTCCATCTTCAATAAACTGCTGAGAATGAAAAAGATATGAGCATGATTACAAATTATCCATCTAGTAACAAGTTGATCATTGTTTCACTGTATTATAAAATCTCAATATACCCTTTTGGTTTATGCAATCTTCTGACTACTTTTACAGATCAAGTATGTTGTTTGAGTTTGCTTAGTTGTTTTGAATATTGATCTTTAAGTTGTTTGTTGAAATGGATTAATAGATAGCTGCATTGGCAATTCGAAGTGGTAATGGTTTACTGCTTAAAGGCGGCAAAGAAGCCCGACGATCAAATGCAGTCTTACACAAGGTTTATCTATTTATTTTAGTTGTGGCCGCTGTTTTGTAAGATTAATCTGAATCGGATTTGACCGTTGTTTCTTTGTCATCATTTTAGTAATAAATATGTTTCCATCTTTCATATTTTTTCTTTATTGTAGGTCATTACTTCAGTCATGCCAGATACTGTCGGTGACAAACTTATTGGGCTTGTGACTTCAAGAGAAGAAATTCCAGATCTCCTCAAGGTGGATATAACTAGTTAAATTCCTCATAATTATTTGTCTGTGATTATTTTCCACTAATTATACTCTGCCACAGCTTGATGATGTGATAGATCTTGTCATCCCTAGAGGCAGTAACAAGCTTGTTTCTCAAATTAAGGATTCAACAAAAATTCCTGTTCTTGGTCATGCTGGTAATATATACATATAAATTTCCTATTTGTAGTTACAAACTAGGGTTTTTATGGAATTTGTTATTTTTGTTATGCAGATGGAATTTGTCATGTGTATGTTGACAAGTCTGCTAATATTAATATGGCAAAGCAGATTGTTAGGGATGCAAAGACTGATTATCCTGCAGCCTGCAATGCCATGGTAATTAGCATTTACATCCTTTGCAATGCCCTCAGTAAAACATGTTCATCTACATCCACCTCTTCTTTTGGGTTTTACCGACTTGTTATGGATGATGTGAATGGAATCTGTCAACTGTGCTCATTAAAATAGTGTCCTGATGTTGTTAGGAAACTCTTCTTGTACACAAGGATCTGTCAAGTAATGGTGGACTTGAAGAGCTTGTCCTTGAACTCCAACGTGAAGGTTTGACCTTACTTGCTAATGGATTTATAACGAAGAGAATTGATTCAAATTGAATTTTGTTTTCTTTTTTTAATTCCTTTTATGGGATTAGAAGAGATTTTGATATATTAGTTTTATGATATTAATGTCTTTTTTTGTTTTATTATTATTATTTTTATTTATTTATTTATTTTTTAATAGTCAGACTATGTCAATATGTCATGATATTCTGTGTATTGAAGTAGTTTCTAAGTTGTTATTTTCTATTGATGAGAAATTAAGTGGCAATAAAATGTGCATGTTAAGGGAAGAAAAAATTACCAGAGTGTAGAGAATGGGATTTCAACTAAAATTGAACTAGAGTTGCAAGTTTTGGTGAATTCAAGATAATCAATCCAGTGGATTCTTGAAGTGATTATTCAAAAGAATAAAGAAAAAGGAGTTTTATCTGGAGACAAGCTTTTGAAAGAAAAAATTCGTGCGTGTAATACATATTCTTGACTTATTTCTTTCAAAGAGAAATAAAATCCAGTTGGGTTATTAATATAGCAAAGGCAAGAATAAAAGTTGAACTGCATTCATAAAAACAAATTGAAGGTGATCTGTCGTTCTGTGGCTATCAGTACTGGAGTTTATGAAACTGAAATGTAATTTCTTTTCTATTTATTTTAGTGTCGTTGTGTTTAAATCTAGTCATTTTCTTTTCTTAATGATTGGATATGGATGGTGCAAGCAATGTCCATCTTAGTTGCCTTCAAAAACGGGAAAACATGTATAAACAGAGATAAAATGGCTTGCAGGTGTTCAACTGTATGGTGGACCGAGAGCCAGTGCCTTACTAAATATTGCTGAAACGAGATCTTTTCATCATGAGTATAGCTCACTTGCTTGCACAGTCGAAATTGTAGAAGATGTATTTGCCGCCATTGACCACATAAATCAACATGGAAGGCATGTTGGCGGTCATCTGCATAATTTTCGTTTTCATTCTCTATATCATTAACATTATTGTGTCTATAAGGCTCTCTTACTTTGTTTGTGGTTTCTGCAGTGCTCACACTGAGTGCATTGTTACAGAAGACGGTGAAGTTGCTGAAACTTTCTTACTTCAAGTTGACAGGTATGTCTAGATTTTTGTTTTGTCAGCAACCTTGTTTGATCCTTTGCTCCCAACAGATATTAATATAGCATGATGAGATGGTTGGGTACTTTAGATGCTTTCCATAATTTTTCTGATTCTCCAATCACTTCCCAAAGTTTGATCCATTATTGTTAAGACTGGGGCATAACATTTAACCAATCATGCAAATATTCATTGTAGTTACTTTTCTAGAGTTCCATCCATATAATCTGATAAAATTTTAGTTATCTCATTCTCATCAGGTTGGTAGTGTAAAGGTGTAAAAACCCAAAACAAACATTTGGATGCTGAACTACCTACAATTTTTTTTCCTTTATAGACTTGTTAGATTTAGTTGCCCATTATGGTAATGAATTAGTATTTTTCTCGAATTCATCAAAATAAGGGCTGATTTTCTGATCCCACTTCTTTTAGTCTGGCTGGTATCACTGTTACTCCCCACCTAATGGGAAAAGGCTTTTGATGTTGTTGTTGTCGCTGTTAC
This sequence comes from Ormosia semicastrata, assembly GCA_029884595.1. Classification (NCBI taxonomy): domain Eukaryota; kingdom Viridiplantae; phylum Streptophyta; class Magnoliopsida; order Fabales; family Fabaceae; genus Ormosia; species Ormosia semicastrata. The sequence continues at coordinate 8,093,731 of JAQQTO010000047.1, forward strand.
TACTTCATTCTTAAATCTCATCTTCAACTCTAGCTTAAAGCTTGCGTAATCTGTCTCTCTGCGACTGATATGTCTATGCTCTTGCAGTTTATAAGACTGAGTCATGAAGTGTAGTTTTATATTAGTTATGCAGCCTTCCATGGATTATTCCATAACCTTACTTTCCCATTCCCACTAAAATCATTCCGTAGACCTGAGAGTCCTCCTGAACCTGTGAACTGCACAGAATCATTGTTATGCAGCTGATCTATTTTTTTCTGCAGAAAAGCTTATCTCCACCACCTTTTGTCTTTCATCCCATTCTTTCTCCACTTGTCTACTTCTACCTCATGTCTAGTCCTGAATGAATTGCTTCTTGTGATTCCAAAGGTTTGTCTCTTAACATACACTAAGGATACCAACCATCTTTCATTTGGACATAATTCAATTTTCAACCTTAAATAGCATTCATTCTTCGATGTGTTTCTACTTATAGATACTCTACGAATAAGTCATGTTGCTCACTTGATGTTGATTGTGGAATATATGCATTTTTGCCTGATCCACAAACAGTGCTGCTGTAATCCACAATGCAAGTACACGGTTTTGTGATGGAGCACGCTTTGGGCTTGGTGCAGAGGTAGTGTATCTTCAGCCTATTGTTATTAGTAGCATAATTATTTTATTTTCTCATCTGTTCTTGGTTCTATTAATTGTTGAAAAGGTTGGAATAAGTACAAGTCGAATTCATGCTCGAGGTCCTGTAGGAGTTGAGGGGTTGTTGACAAACCGATGGTATGGAATTCTGCACACATCTCTAGGCTTTTATTTTATTAAAGAAAATAGAACTTCAGCTGAAAAAATATGCAATTGTTGATGTTTTTTTTATTTTATTTTGGGGGGGATGTTATTTTTGCTTCATCAATGCACCATTTTTATTACACCATTCTTGCACCACTTCCTTTTGGGATAATAAAACAAGAGAAACAAACATTCCAACACACTGTCTTTTTCTTCCCCCTCAAATAAGGTAGTGTAAGGAATGGTGTGCAAGAAATATTTTCTTACTTTCTCAATCATGCATACTTGTATAGTAGTATTTATTTTCTTTGATGTCCTCCGATCTGTTCTTCATATCCAAGAAGTCCTTTTCTGGTAAGTTTATGCTATACTATTTCAAGACCATGTCTTCGCCCATTTTTATATTTTGATTATAATGCAGGATATTGAGAGGTAGTGGGCAGGTGGTAGATGGTGATCGAGGGGTCAATTATACTCACATAGAACTGCCACTAAAAGCATAACTTTGCATCCAAGGGATTAAATTAAGTTCAAGCTAGTATGCTCACCTCCTCAAACTGGCAGCTCTTTTCTGTTCTATTTTGATATGCAGAAGCTGCTGAGACGCTGGCCATGTATAATTCTTAACTATCAATTGCCCCTTTCCAGAGCTTTTTTCTTACCTGGAGCAAGTTCAAGGGGGGAGAAAATAATCATATGAATGTTATTATTTGGATATGCACTATGTTGCTCTTTCATGAAGGATTCCCTGATATTGTAAAACAGCAATGCTGTGACAGTTATAAATATATTCACCACATCTTTGTGGAGTTGAATAATTATGAAGGAGTTATTCTCGAGTTTTTCTTCTAGAGAATCTAGTTTGTTTTATGCAGAATCATGAACATGATCTGGAAAGCAGTGGTGTAATTTAAGGATCTCACTACACATGCAGTATCCAAGTCATTCTGTCAAAATGTGAATGAACTCTCATCTTTCGACTGAATTATACTATCATAATAATTGAGACTGCCTTTATATATAGTTTCTATTACTAAATATTTTTGCAGTTTCCTTGCTTTTTCAATCATTCTCGTTTTCTTTAGCGTAACGTGAAGGTGATAAAACTAAGGTAAGCAAGAACCGTCCGGATAGGAAGGGAGATTGGAAATTGGGAGTGATTGTTTTGTCTTTCTTGAGAAAGAAACATTATGCCAGATTGCCAGAAGCATGATGGCTGAAACAACTATACTGTATATGATGAATTGGCCTTAATACAAAGCAATTTGCCAGAATAAATTAAGTATAGTGAATAAATGAGGGTGGAAGAGACGTTCAATATCATGTGAACTCGAGACAGTGATGTTGAAGAAAAGGTAGCGGGTTGCTCCTTAATTTTTCAAAATATTAAAGCCTCGGGGTATTTCAATCTCCAAAATAAGCTTTGGGTAAACCCGTAGAGGCACTCCAATATTTGATACTCCAAATTGGACTTTTTTTTTTTTTAATTTTTAACCTCTCAGGTCTAAATAGGGATTTGATTTCCCACTTTGGTGCAACTTAAAAATTATTTCCCACTATAGAGTATTATCTACAGTGACGTTGACTTGATTCTACAAAGGTTAGTATCAACAGCGATGTCGACTTCACTCTACAAGGTTTCAGTTATCGATAACTTACAAATAAGATGATAAAGTAACAAAATTACAAAACATTTCATAAAAAGAGATTAAATAAAACTAGTAGCACTGAGCAGTGAGCACATGCAAATAATACTCATTTCTTTTAGTAAGATTCTCCCATGCTATTGAATAATACTAAAGTATAACATAAGTTTTTTCTTTTTTAATTGTAAGATTAATCTTCAGATTCGGAGGATGACCTGGAAGAGGACGTACGAAGCTCCTCCCAAATTGTGTGCTTAACTTGACGATTCAAAACAAATAAATCATCGTCTAAACTCCACCAGACGGGACCAAAGCACAGTCTAATTATACACACACACACTCACACCCCTCTCTACCTTGCAAACCATAAAATTTTTGCAATTACTCCCATCCAGAATTAAATATATATCCTTCATCACAGCTTTGGCAAGACGTCAAGGCTCTATCATTATTTTGGATCCATAACATAAAAAGTTTTGTCAATGTCATCCCGAAAATAATGAACAAAATAGTCAGGAAGGCGAATCCATACTTACAAGTAAATATATCAGTAATTAAATATATCAGTAATCAAATGTAAGTAAATTAAGACAACATACGGCTAAAATATGTCATTATTGCTTACGGATAAAAGTGAATTGTTATAAAAATTAAGATCATGTTTCAAATTTGAAGAATTTTTTTCTTTAATTTTTACATTAATCTATCAATTGAAACAAACGATGTATGTTTATTTTTTTTTTTGTTAATTCATATGAGGAAAAATTTAAATTTACAAATTATGTCTGTAATAAATATTCAAAATATAGTGAGTAACAAAAAAAAGTATAATGTCATCTAAGAATCATTTAGCACAATAAATAATCATTTTAACAGAAAATAAATCTACTAACTAATTCATGTTCTAAATCTCGTATTGTACAATAATCGATCAAACAATATATGTATTAGAGATTAACAGAAAACATTACAAACATGAATTTAAATCTTATGGAAAACTTCCTTAAATACTATATTCTTGGTTCTTGAACGAAGATCTTCATCATCATTGCAAATCAATATCTTCAATCCGTTTCTATATTTAACCTGAGATATAACAACATGTAATTGTCCATGTGAAAATATTGGTCGAGGTAAATACAAATCAACATGAGATAATGTTTGTCCTTAACTTTTGTTACTTGTCATCGCAAAACAAAGAGATAAAGGAAATTGTCTTCTTTGAAATTTCAAAGGTAGTCCAGCATTAGAAGGTATTAAATTTATCCGTGGAATGTAAACTTTTTCTCAAACATGATTACCTATCACAATCCTTACACCAATAACATTTGAACCTAACTTATCCACAATAAGTTTAGTTCCATTACAAAGACTTGTAGATTGGTCAATGTTCCTTAAAAACATTACAGGAACACCTTTTTTGAAAACCAACTTGTGATTAGGAAGACCTGAACACTTTATTCAATTAAGGAACTCAAGAGTCAATCATTCAACTTCAATACCTACATTTCATCAAATTTGCAAATAGAATCAAAGCTAAGATATTCCCTATGTTCCTCTGGAATCAAAGAAAGAACAAATTCATTTACTTTCTTCACAAACTCTAGTGTCGGTGCTAGTATTGCTCTGTCTTCAAAAAACTTGTAATTTCTCATATTATCAACCAAATCAGGGTATGTACACGCAACAATATCAACAACATGGTCATTCGATTCCAACATTAAAAGGTCTTCCAAAATCTCCACATTAGCCTTACCATCATTGTCAACTCCAACATTTCCATCACCAATATCAAGGATCCAATTTCCAAATTGTACCATCTCATCGACATTAAACATACCAATACCAGATTGAAGCCTCATGTTCTTAGTTAACTTCAAAACTTTGAAATGTTTCCATAGTAGGAATGAATTAATAGTTGTCATTACAATATCTGCCCTACTTGCTTTAGGAATAACTAGCAGAATTTGTCTAAAATCTCTACCAAGCACAATAACTTTGCCACCAAAGGGCTTATTCATACTATTAGTATTAGAAAATCACATTACATATCTCAAAGTATGATCCAAAGTCTCAAAAGCTCATTTATTAACCATTGGAGCCTTATCCCAAATAATAAGGCTTGTATACAAAAGCAACTCAACTTTAACACTACCTTGTTTTATATTGCAAGTTGATTCTTCAATCAAAGAGATTGGAATAGCAAATCGACAATGTGTAGTCCTGCCACCAAGCAAAAAAAGAGAGATAATATCGCTAGAAGCAACATTTAGAACTATATTTCCCTCAAATCAAAGTCGACATGACAATGCTTTCCAAACAAAAGTTTTTTCAATCCTACCATATCCATAAACAAAATAGAAACCTCCAACTCCATTAAGCACAACATTAACAACTTCATCATATATGCATCTTTGTTCATTAGTAAGTGTTTCAAAATACTTGATATGTTCAACCAACATCTCATTTTTATCAAAGCTTAGCTCATTGACTAACAAAGTATTTTTGAATTCATGCAACAGGGAGAAATTAGGACATGACATTCCAAGGAACTCATTCAATGATTTACCATTTGAATACAACAATTTTCTAATATCTATTAAGCATAACATCTTCAATTCATCATCCTCATTACTCAAATCTATAATAAGAAATGCTTCAGATATAACAAACAAAAATTATAAAAAAAGAGAGATGGAAAAACATATCAATGAAAACAAAGTTTTAGACATTGTATGAATAAAATAGTACCTGGACAACCAAGTGATTTTTGTTTTTCATAAAGAATTCCATCAACAAATAAATCTCATATTTGTTCCCACACAAAAGTTGGCTTGTTGATAGAGTTTGACAACAACAAAGTAACAAAAAGACATCTTAAATATTCACCAGATGCTAATTCTAAAGCTTCTTTAATTGCAGTGACAAATTCTTTGTTATCAAACAACAATCCTAAGGCATAATAGGCATCTTGGAAAGTTTCATACGTCACATTATCCATGGTCCTAATACTCTCAAAGCTAGTACAACCTCGTTGTACATTTAACAACAACCTCGTGTAATATAATTCTCCCGTACCTAGAGGCACAAAGTTTAGCCTGCCAATTGATTGGCCTTTCTTTCTCAGTTTCCATAATTGTGTATCCACATAATAAACAAATTGAGTTAGAAACTCACCATAAGTCAACTCCTTTCCCTCAAGATATGTTCTATTAGCTTCCATCCATGACAAAAATATTGTCTTCTTATCCTTGTTCTTTAAAACGACTTGATCAATCTTATCATGATCATTAAACACAACTGTTTGCGTTTGCTACCGAGGGAGGCGAAACGACAATCGCTGAATAGGAGGCCACCTATGATCGAAGGCAAAGATTCTCCAAATAGACTCATAAGCAGATAAATATCTACAATAATAATATTGCTTTATCTCATCAACTTCAGCTTCTGCATTTGGATAACCTTCTTGTGGTGTAATTGAAATAGTAACTCGATCAAGGCTTTATTAACATATTTGAACAAATACTTGATGGAATTCGATTTATTGCAGAACTTCAAATTAACATGTGCTTGGTACTTCATCAAAAGTTTTAGATTATAAGGAACAACAAACCGATTATCCAACTCGACATTTCTCTTTAAAGTTGTTATATATGTATCTCTCCTTCTATATATTGGGTAACCTTCATCATCAAATGAAGTCTTGTTAATAAATATTTTGGGATAAAACTTTGAACATCTACTATCCTTCATGCAAGGAGAAGTACTTCATGCAGCACCACATGGGCCATGAATCATGAAAGATGATACCATATCAAATAATTTTAGAAATTTTTTCTTATCTGGTAACTCAACAGAAATCATTGAATCAACTAAGTCAACAGTTTGCAGTTTATCCTTTTGGTGAAACTACAACAAAATGTGAGCATAGGGTAATCCTCTTTTCTAAAACTCAATGGTATGCATACCTACATAGAATTTAAAAAAAGTCCAATCATCAAATTAACTTTGCACAACAAAAATAATAACAAATGAAATATTCAAATTTTCATACCAGCAACTAATTTTCCAAAAATGTGTTCTTTCTTAAAATCAACCATCATCTCATCTAACTTCAATCGGAAGACTTTGCATGCAATATCAAGATAGTCATCAACAGCTAAACCTCTGTCTGAGATATACCATGTAATTTCTACCCATTTGGGATTACATGTAACAGTTAAAAACAAATCAGGGAATCCACATCTTTTGTAAATTGTCATTGCATCTTGACAATTATTAAACATATATTAGCGACCCCAGTAAAAGACGAAGGTAAAACAACACAAGTTCCAATAGACAATGGTTCAATATCCCCACGATCAACAACTTTTTCCAATCCTTTCAAAAAATTTGACCTTATCATGGACTGGTTATTCTGAATGAATGATAACCTTTGTGCTTCAATCATCGAGTAGCAATCAACTATAAATTGTTGGAACAACCTTCTACCCTTTAGGACAATGGATTCTTCAAAACTTCTTTCATGCATCCTAAATGCAATAATGCAATAAACTCTCAAAGTGAAATTCTAACCCTTTTTCTCTTCGCCATTGCACCATTTATTTGTGTCCTACAAATATCTTCTTGGTAACCATCTTCACCATATAAAAATAATAAAGGATACTGCAAAGAAATATAAGCAATATATGTTTCATGTATCCTTTGCAATTTCTCCATTATGACCATGCACAATAATATCTTAACCAACATCAGAACTATCAAAATCACTAACAATAAGACAACAACTTCATCCACTGTTGGAAGGTTATACATTCGAGCATCAGGCACCCAATGTCTAAATAACTGCAAACAAAAGTTGACAACTTTCCCTTGTTCATAAAAATCTCTAATCCTTCTAAAAGACTTTGCCAAAACATTATATTCATCAACCATTTCCATTAAATCTTTAACAAATGAAGGATCAATGTTATTAGTTTGATCGAAATCATTGCATCAATTCAAGTATACATATTACAAAAGATAATAATATCCAAGTCAATATTGTAATATCCATATTGAAGTATCTTTTTCTTTTTTGTAAAGTGACAACACATGAATGTTTGAAACACAGAAGAATATATATTAGAAAAAAATATAAAAGATAGTTCTTCTTTTCGTTTACACAAAATTAAAATATTTCAATCAATCATAGTAATTTAGCAAACATGAAATAAGCAAACCTAAAGTGTGTTATTCTATTTGAGATCTTGTTCAACATATCATAAATATATAACTGAGTGAATTTTGGCTTTTCTATTTGACATGATAGAAAAATTCCTATCCTATGGTAATTTTGCCATTGAGAATAAATTGAGGTAGACTAGTCCCATCATTTATGGATGTCTCCACCTTTCCCCCAATTAAAGTAAATGCAAACATGCTATTATAACAACTAATATTTTCTAGAAAATGTTTACTTTTGACATCAACACCATGAAATAGATTCCACAATAATTTAGGAGGTCTAGTTAGATAAGGCAACTGAAGTTTCCCTTTCATGCAGCATAATGAGAAATCCGGGTTAAGACTCCCTGTTGACTTCTCAAATTGTTCTTCATGCCATGCTAAAGCACCACAAGCTAGGCAACAATGAGTGCAATCACCAAAATCCAAGTACACTATAATCATGAGCAGTTAAATCAATCATCGTTATGTCAACAAATATTGAAGAAAGAGATAATTAAAGGAATAATGTCACTCTATAGATTATAACTACCTTGATTTTGACTCTCAACATACAAATTATGCTCAACAACCATATATGGCTTCGAGACAACTGTTTCTGGTGAATCAAACTCAACACCAATGGTTTCATCAATGCAAGCAACACCTTCAAAATACAACAACTAATAAGTATTTAAAAATGCAGGACAAAAAAATAAGAAAAAATGACAACAAAAATTATGTATACTGAAATCTCACTTGGATTCTCATTCAAATTAGATGGTGTTGGCGAAGTAAGAAATTCTCCATATGCTGGATTTGAAACCTCAGATCATGGAGTTATGATCCTATTTAATTTGGTAAAACGAATAAAATGACTCAAATTTTTTTTAAAAAAACAAAACATTATAGCTCAACTTATTGAATGGACTATAACTTATAAATCAGATGGCTAATAATAATAACACTACATAGAATAATGCAACTACCTGAGAAATATTGATGGGTGTAGATTGGATTCCTATATACCCCATGTCTAATTCTAACACTTAAACTATTTAAGTTCCTTTGACTGAACATATTAGCAACATCACCTAAAAGACGAACAACATGCCAAATTAACCACTGCACCAATCCAATTAATAAGGGTAACAAAAATAAATAAATTAATAATATGAAAACCCAAATGAAACAAGTTAAAAACAATATAAATTGAAATCTATGTACAACAACAAAAATTGAAGTGCATGTTATGTAACTTCCATAACACTTTGATGTCTTTGAGATTGTAGCACAATGTGTTCCATTAAAACTCGATGATTATAACATCTCAATATTCACTATGCAGATATATCGTCATATAAAAGAATAATTAATATTGACCATGTCACTTCTAACCTCAAACCACTAACCCATATCATTCATACATAATAAGTAAATATGGAGAGCCACGAAAACAAAAGTTATATATATACATCACTGCCTCCTAGGCACATTATAATACATAAACTTTTATAACAACAAAAACTAGCATATTATACAAGCTTTATCATCAAAAGCATATAACTATACTAATCTTCATCCATCTTCTCCTTCCCTTTCGAGGAACTAACATTTGGATTTACATGGCAACACAATATGGGTGAGAAAAATATATCTTAGTAAAAGTATTCCAATACTAGTATATATAAACATATACAAACATATAATATACTCAATTATAAAAAAAAAATACACTTCAATTACAGAAACAAATAACATCTCGATCTTAGAGATACACAATTGCCCATACAACTACAATGCATGAATAATGTCATGTTAGCAACCACCCATACAATTGTCATGCTATGCCAATTTATGTCTAATGTTCATGCCTATGCAATAACCTAAATATGAAATGCATAATGTATGAGACCATTTACAAGAACCTAGTTCCATAGTAATGTCATGAGATGCATAAACTTTGAACAAAACAAAGGAACCCGATTCCATAAGCTTTGAACAAGCACTGGAAACCCAGTTTCAACTATTCCATGGGGTGTGAGGGAAAGACCATCCTCAACTCATCACTATGATCGGAAAAGTATGTTACCTCTTCACTTATAATCATGTATGATTACCTTCTCTGGTAGTGAAGTCTTATTAACTACATGGTCTTCAATAATGATCACTATGATAGGAAGGATTAGTTACCTACTCATTCAAAGTCATATTTGATCACAAGAATGATCTTTGTGATAGGAAGGATTAATTACCTACTCATTCAAAATCACATTAGACCATCTACAATGAAGACCCACCCTCATCAACATAGCTATGGAACATCCCTTGTTCTTCAACACGTATCAACATTCCAAGTGCCACGCCGCGATGCTTACTGCAGAACTCAGAATCTACATAATTCTGTAGATACAGGTACTACTCCATTAGAACTAAACCTTCTTCCAAGTACTCAAAACTTGATTTCAAGTGATTTCCAACCTCAATCAAGGTCCAACTACACATAGCAACTCTTAAATCAACTCCAATTTCACTCAAAACCAAATATCATGAAAAATTATCCAATACAAAACCTAAAACACTAAAACTCAACTCAAGTGGGATTTAAGGCATACAAGGGTTGGAAATCTTTTTTCATACACCCAATAACTCAAAAGCAAGCCATCCTCAAGTTCTCCAATAAGATTCATGCCAAAACACCAAAAACACACTAAAAGTCCATTATTCACATCAAGCAATCTACATAGCCTAATGAAAAATATGGAAAGAAAGTGTGAAACCTAGGTTCCCCTACCTCAAATCCTAGAAATGAAGTCGGTTAATCGTTCCTCTAAAAAGCTAAGCTCTGTCCCTTGCTTGGTTGTTGATCCTTCTCCATTAGCACTTTGATTTCCTTTCTCCTTTACTTTTCTTATGGCAGCCATGAGATGAGAAGATAAGAATGAGAATTACTTCTCATTTTGGCCTTAAATAGGCTAGTAACAGAAAACAAATGGTCGTGCCCTCTTATTTTGGTAACTTAAGTGACCAAAATTCACCTGAACAATTAAGAACGCTTAGTTATCACCAAACCAAGTTTTCCAACTTCCAACAAACTTAAAATAAATCTTAAGATTCATCAAAAATCTTGTTACACCATTTTCACATTTTTTCATATCTGCTGGGGGTCAATCTGACACTAAAACACACAACCAATATGCTTAAAATGTCAAACTAATTCCGATAAATCTCAAACTTTAACCACATCTACTTCCACATATTTGTGACCTAGAAATAAGTTCTCCACACTTATTTCCACAAACTAAGAAGTTTAACTCAAAATCGAGGCTGAAAATAACTATATTTCACACATAGAGTTACAACAAAGTGACTAAATATGCTCAAATGGTCACAAAACTTCACAGGCATAACAAACTAGTATCAGGCTACCTCCGTAATCATATATAAGTCTATCATGCCTTCATGGGTGTTACAATGATGGCCGACCTATTCATGCAGTAACACACGATTGACTTAAGATGCTAAAAAAAATTGACTATTTCATCTTGACAATTTGAGGAAAGGGAATTTTAACAGATAAAACTACCACTCACACTTGTCATTTCCAAAAAAAAAAAAATGTAGCATGCAAAACAGTAAGGCGTTAAGTGCTCTATTTGTAGTTCAAATATTAATATGATATTAATATACCAGAGAAATTTTATATGACAATTAAAATTTAGGAATTCTTTGTAAAAATATTTCCAAATTTAAAATTATTCACAATAGTGGTGGTTCACAATTTTCAAAAAGTACTTGATCACTTAAATATGTAAAAGCTTAGTTGACCACTCATTTTGTTATTTTTTAGTTTATTTTTGGGGGATTCATAAATCATTAAATTGTACTTCTTCCAAATTTTAATTCCTTGGATATTTAAGCTTGTAATTAGAGGATGCTACATATGAACAACTATGTTCAACTGAATGTGAAGAAAATAAATAGTAAAAACTAATATCCAGGCATTAAAAATGTGAAACACCTCTACTGTACTGTCTTTCATCTATCACTTGTTAGCATTTCACATCTTAACCTCAAATTGTTGAATTTATAGAATTTATAGAATATTTCGAATATATTCTAATATATTAATATAAATTAGTATAACATGAATATAATATTCAAATGGAATATTCAAATGATTCTATTTTATTCTAATTATTATTTATTCTATGTAATTTTTTATTTTATTCTATTTATTTTCTTATTTTATTATATTTTTATATTTTCTTTTTAGTTTTCCACTATACCATATAAGTATAAGATATAAGATTTTCCAATAGATGAAGTTTGACCTTCCTTATAATGTTTTAATTTTCTTTATTTTTGTGGGCTTGTCTTCTATATTCCATTTTAATGTGCCTCACAATATGGAAGAATTCGGGAGTATTTCCTAATGTGTACATTCATATTATACAAGAAATGTTTGGGACTGTTATAGTGTATTACAGTATACGTTGGGAGAAATTTGAATAATTTTTTTCTTTAGTTTGTAGTTCATATACTTTGGGACTTGTTAGTGGAAAATAACAGATTTTTGATTGAAAGTATTTCGACTACAAGTTGAAATATTATTTGGTAACTCCACAATTCTGATTAAAATTAAGTTAACAAAGTCCTTTAAATGATATTGTTCGATTTTGGAAATTATCTAAAAGATGATTTCGATCTCCCATTGACAAATGGTGATTCAAATCGAAATGGAGGATTATGAAATTAAGTGGTGCATGAAATGGTACCTTCGATTTCGTAAAGATTAGTAAGGTCCTCGAGTGAATCTTGCAAACTTGGAACTTTATTAGTCATCGAAGTAAGAATAAGAACTCGAGATTAATGATGATAGTTTGAATACAAAGTCACTTTTTGCTTTATAATAAATATTATTATTTCGATTTTGATCGAAATAAAGATTCGAAGAGTAGCTACACTTAGCAAATTTTTGAAGAAAGAAGAGTAGAAGATCTCGACTAGGAAGAAACCAGCAAATGATTGAATATTAAAGTTTGAATTCAAAAAGAGAGATTTTTGAATTTAAATTAGAAGTTAACAGCGGTTACAGATGTTAAATCAAGACAACATAAGAATTACTGACAAAGATTAAGCAGTTACTTGTAATATGAGAATCACTGACAAGGATTTGGTTGTTATTAAAAAGGATTATTAATCATTTAGCAGTTGTCTTTATTTTGAACACATGTCAAGATCTTGAAAAAAGGGTAGTTACTTAAGAAGTCTATAAATACCAAGCGGGTAAAAACATTTAAGGTGTGGAAATAAGTTTGCCCCAATGATTTAATATGTTAAGTTTTGATGATGACAAATACAAAACAAAAAGAATGATGCTTATGCTTTATACTTGTGCTTTATAGATAACAAATGCATCACAAAAGAATATTGATCATGTTACATAAATGTGTTTAATGAAAAATATTATATCATGCATGATTATGTACTTTATCTAATTATATTTCACTTAATAATCATGCAATAAGATATATGTAACATTCATCATATAATATATCCAATAATATGTTATATGAGTTATAAATGAATTAATATTGGATATGTCTATAAAAGTCTTATATGCATGTTAGACTAACTAGAGTTATACATTTATGAATCATGCATATGAAGATATTGAATTATGAATTTGGACTAACTATGTTTGATTAAGTGAACAATACTTTGTAGGATAGTCCAAGATAGTCCAAGTACTAAGAGTGAGCATTGCAACAAGAAAGCAAAAGATCACAACTACGCTCAACTCAAGGATGAGAATGAAAAGATGTTCCAATCTTTTGCAAGTTTTGAAGAGAAGATTTTTTGGAAGCTTGGATTACATCAAGAAGTGATGATGGCAAAAGATCTAGTCCAACATCTTCAAGAATAGCTTATAGGACTTAGATCTTGTGTAAAGGTAAAAAGGAATCACACTAAGCTCAAACAAGTTTTAAACATAATTATAAGTGTTTCTAAAATGTTTAAATGCCCAACAAACTTTTTGGAAAGCTAGTCTTGGTGGTATTTCAAATCTATGAAAAATAGTCAAGTTTGTGTTTTGCAAAACTGACATATACTTACTCTTTTGATCATAACTTTTAAAATACTTTGAGTTTTACTTTGAAACTTATCTCATTTGAAAATAGACTCAAAGATCTTTCCAATGACTGGTCACTTGCTTTAAACGGATAAGAAACGAAAAAGTTATGACCAATTAAAGTTTGAGTTTTGAAAATCTGACCTTTGGTTACTATTTTGATCATATCTTTCAAAATACTTTGAGTTTTATTCTGAAACTTCTTTCATATGAAAGTAGACTCAAAGAGCTTTCCAATGAATGGTCATTTGCTTTAATTGGATAAGAAATGAAGAAGTTATGACCTTTTAAAGTCGGTTTTGAAAACCAGAAATGGTGTAATCGATTACACAAGTCATGTAATCGATTACAACGCGTTAACAAGCCGTGTAATCGATTACACAGAGTATGTAATCGATTACAAAGTGCCTGAAAGCTTGTAATCGATTACATGAAGCTTGTAATCGATTACAAAGTGCCAGAAAGCTTATAATCGATTACATGAAGCTTGTAATCGATTACAAAGTGCCTGAAAGCTTATAATCGATTACATGAAGCTTGATGTCGATTACAAAGTGCCCAGAACGTTTCTAACGGCTATAAACGGCTAGTTTTCATAGAAAATCATTTCTAAACACCTCCAACGGCTCTAAAACTCATTGGGCTATAAATAAAAGTGCTTGGGCATCAAAAACGAGTTGGAGAACATTCTGAAAATTACCCTTGAACATTGAAAACGAAATTCATCATCTTTTTCTCCAAATTCTTTGTTTTGAGCTAAGTGTGTAAATCCTTTATACCCATTGAGCTTCAACTTGTATTATCTACTCTTGAGAGAGTTTTCTATCATCTACTTTGTTCTTCAAGTTGTATATCCACTCTTGTGAGAGTTTCTATTCTTTCTCTTCATCTTGAAATCATTGTAAGAGGGTGAGGTATCCTTCAAGAGAGAAAAGGGTGAGGTATCCCTTATAGTGAGACTCAAACACAAAGGGTGAGGTATCCCAAAGGTGTTGTGAGTGCTCTTCATTGTAAAGGTCATCAAGCACTGTGAAGCTTGAAGAATTGGAGGCTCTAGCACAAGGGTGAGGTATCCCAAGGTGTGAGGAGTGCTCTTGTATGTACAAAGGTTTTTCTAGCACCAGTAAAGTCTAGGAGATAGTGAAGAAAATCTCAAGTTAAGCTTGAGGATTTGGATGTAGCCACAAGTGGTTGGTGGCTGAACCAGATAAATTCTTGAGTTTGATTCTCTCTTCCCTACACTCTTTAAATTCAGTATTTGGTAGAATATATTTATTTATTGCATATGTTGATGTTTTGATTGTTACAACTTGATATCTAGCTTATTCACTTAGTTCATCATATATCCCAAGTTGTATTTGAGTAATCCTCAATAGTTGTACATTTAAATTGACTTATTCCGCTGCATTTATTAATTGAGTTATTCAAAATGCATAATTTGTCAAAGTTGCATTAAAACTAGTCATCACCCAATTCACCCCCCCTCTTGGGTAATGGTTGCCATGGCTAACATAAGGGTCAGAAATTGAATACTTGCAAACACTTGTTACTTAAATGTTCTCACGTCCTTGACTTCTCGAGCAATACAGTGCAAGTCTAGTTCAATATGTTTCCATCTAGTTTCATTTCTGTACAATTTACTAATTCAATGCAAGTTTAATTTCAGTCCATTTACTTTCCTCTTTACTTCTTTGCAAAAAAATTTTCTACTCTTGATCAAGTGATTCTTTCCATAAGATCATTTGAGTTCTCTTAATTGTTTTCATTTATTACTTTCGTTACTTTTTTGCAAACTTTGTTTTCTTGCAATTTATATACTTGCACATTTAAATTTCTTTGCATTTACTTTAAACTGCTTTATTTCATGTTGTTCACTTTTTGAAATTTACATTATTTGTTATGTTTATTTCGAATGTTCTTTAATTTCTGTCATTTACTCTTAACTTATTTTCATTTGCATTTGCTCTTCTTATCTCTTGAAAAAAAAGCCTCTTTATTTTCAAAGTCATTTTTTTCATTTAGTTAAAAATACGTATAAACATTCAATTTTGGATTGGCACACTGTCTTTAATTTGAAGTCATTATTTACATTCCTTGAAGATTTTAAATCTAGACTAGAATCCCAAAAGGAATTCCTTCCCTGAATTGGCATCGAGAATCAAACTTTGTTAATAGACAAAGGGTTTACCATCGCCTAATTAGTAACAATCGAAGTATTTTGGTAAATAAATTGGCATGCCCAGTGAGACAATCAATAGATTAGTATCTTAAAGGATTTTATTTTGCTTTATGTGCCTGAGAAGTGGTAAAATACTACCAAGAATGTCTGATAATATATCATTAAGTTCCTAGAACCTTCAATCAGGGAACAATGGAGCCAACGGCAGTAGGAACACCATAGTCTCTGCAAATTTGCCACAAACTTTAGAGCCCGTGATTAGTGAAGTCACAGGGATCCCTATTTTGAATTTGGAAAGCAGAACTCTTAGGATAAGTAGAACTGCACCTTTGTATAGGTTGCCACTTGGGTTCACTCTGCAAAATGTCACACAAAATATAGGTACTGCCCAAGCCATATACATAAGTCCAATACCCAATGTTTCACCAAGAAACCAAGTGGTAAATGGTGGTGGCCAAGTTGCAGGAATCAGTACAAATTGAACTGATAGGCCAAATATGGGAATACCGATATTTCCTAATTTGCTCAGGGATTTATCTTCGATTCCCTCTGGGAATAAGAATACAGCCTTGAATAATATCAGGCAATAGATTGATGAAAGTAACCATGAGATGGTCCACATACGGACTCAACAGATGACCACTATGATAACCTCACTCATAGAGTCCACCAATAATACATATACTACATTAGCTAGGCAAATGAGTAGGATTATAGATGTCTTTTTAAACCGAAAGGAATCTATAGGCAATCGAAGAGGGAACAATCAACCAACTCATCAAGAAAATGCCCCATTGATAAATCATCCCAATGTTAACAACACATTCGAGGATAACCAACCAAGAGAAAATTCACCTGGTCTTAATGTAGGATTTCAAATAGTGAATCAAAACCAAGATGCTGATAACCTCTTAGAGAGGATTAGGCTAATTAATCTTAGGGGGGCAAAAAATATCAATCAAGTAGTGGAACAGGTACTTAACAAGTATGGCTTTAATGTGGGATATGCAAATCTCCATATTTTGTATCAGCTTTATGTGAATTCATCCAATAGAAAGAATAGCCCAGAGGATGCAAAGCACCCAAAATCTCTAGCAAATTTGCTATGGAAAGTGGAGAATCCACAATTGAACACATAGCTCAATATACAATCGAAGTTAGGGATGCAGCCTCAAATGAATATTTAAAAATGAAGTATTTCCCCAGTTCGTTAACCAAGAATGCCTTTACTTGGTTCACAACTCTCCTTCTAAATTTGATCCACTCATGGAACCAGTTAGAAAGAAACTTTCACGACTAGTTCTTTAGAGGAGAGACCAAAGTAAGTCTCGTGAATTTGTTTAACATAAGGAGGGACAATGAAGAATTCATTGATGATTACCTAGCTAGATTTAGGCAAATGAAGGCCAGGTATTTTACGGTCATACCTGAGTCTGAGGTAGTCAAGATGGCTAGTGGTGGTTTAGATTATTCGATTCGAAAGAAACTCATAAACTATCAACTTTTAGATATGTCTCAGCTTGCAGACAAAGTAAGACAAATTGAGCAGTTGAAACTTGAAAAGGAAAGGTTTAAGAAACACCTTAGAAAGGAGAAAGTTGCTTATGTCGAAACTCCTAATGTTTAAGAAAAATACTTGGCACAATCGAAAGAAAATACAATAGCCTATGTCGAAATAGAGGAGGCAGAAGAAAATGAGGAGAATGAGGTTAATATAGCATAATTAAAATCTAGGCCTCCTTATATTTGTTCTTCTTTAATGCCTAATCGAACTAAGGACAATATGAAATCCTCTAATAGGCCTACTTATGCTTTTGATATATCAAAGGTTGATTTAATTTTTGATGTCTTGTTAAAAGATAAACAAATCAAACTTCGTGATGGACATAAAATCCCTTCACTTGAAGAGATAAAAAGTCAAAAATATTGTAAATATCATAATAGATATGAACATTCGATTAACAATTGTATCTGTTTCAGGGATCTAATTCAGAAAGCTATCCAAGAGGGAAGATTGAAATTTGAAGGGAAAAACAAGATGAAGGTTGATGTGGACCTGTTCAAGGTCAATGCCAGTTACATAAAACCAATTGGCTTCACAGAAGTTAATATGGTTGAAGTGGGGGAATTTCCTTCTGTTATCACCAATTGCAACCTTGACATATTCGAGGCCAACGAAGAGGAAGTATTTCCCAATGCTGGGGAGACTATGGTTGAATTCCTCTTGAGGAAGAAGGAGGATGAGAGGGAAGTCTCTCTATGCCCAAGATGCAGTGCTGTCTTCGATAGGTTGGCTACCAAATCTTACTAGGTAGCTTTGAAGCTGAAGTAGAAGGCAAAAACACCTGCAGGATGCTCAATTAATATCAATAACTAGCCTATGAACCATAATGCAGTGGTAGCACAGGACCCTGAAAGGGCCAACAAAGGGAAGACCAGGGTGCCCCCTTCCAATGTGGCTCCCAATCATTGGGTCAGGAATAGTCCGCAGCCCCACAAATTTAGAATAGGCTATTCTGGCAAAAGTTTGAGTATGACATGAATCCTTTTGGTGGAAAACCAAACACATAGTTTTGAGGAGAAGGTTCGAACTCGAACCAAGGTTTGAACCTATATCTTTCAAAGTCTCAATGGCACAAAGCCTAAAAGGCTTCGACAACAGCAACTACAACAGCAGGCATTAGCCAAGCTGTAACAGCAGCAAAAGACTTTTGCCCAGGTGGTCCAAGGACCACCTTTAAGAATATAAAAACAAAAACCTTTGAGTCTGATGGACAAGGACGTTATAACAGATTCATTCGAATCTAGATTCAAAGATGACGTTGACACCATTTTTTGTGTCAATGTGGTGTCTTTCCTCCCTTATAAATTTTCCATTTTAGGTGACCAGGAAGTGGATCAGGGGAAGGATTTCAAAGATGATTCAGAAGAAACCAGTTGGTACATGGTCAAGAAAGACATGGTCAAAGTGATGGAGAACTCTGCAGTCTTCAACATTCCTTCCGTTGAAATGAAGAATCATTTGCGCCCACTATTTATCAAGGCAATAGTAAATGATAAGTTACTGGACAAGGTGCTAATATATGGGGGAGTTGCCATTAATCTATTGCCTAAGAATTTGTTAAGAAAATTTGGCAAGTCAAAGGCTGACCTGTTGCCTCACAATATGGTGGTGATAGATTTTAATGGCAGGTCCTCGATATCCAAGGGTGTTATTGCTTTGGATGTCAAGGTGGCCTCAGTCACAAGGTCAATTTTGTTTATTGTGGTTCCTTCCAAAGCTAGCTATAACCTCTTGCTAGGGAGGGAATAGAGAAATGTTGTAGGTGTTGTAACTTCAACTATCCATCAGTAGATGTTTTTATAAACCAGTTAGGAGAACTGGAAATAGTGGAGGCTGATGACACTCTATGTCATGTTAACCAGAACCATGCAGACCTGCAAATCTACGTGTCAAGAGTCAGACCATTCTGCATTTGAGATTTGAAAGCCTTAGACAAGAAGGGAATTGAGATAGTGACATTCACCCCAACAAGTTTCTCAATAGTGCCAAAATCTGATTCATTTCAGCTTAAAAATTATAATAATGTCAGGGCCTATAGGCTCTTGTTCAACATTCCAGGCCGAGTATATTCAGCCTTAAGTTCTAATATTAATGTTGGAACTTACGATCCATATGGCTGGAATTGCAGCCTATATGGCTGACAATTGCACTAATTGTGCAATTTCAAGTTAGGTGACTTGAATTTCAGCCTATGTGGCTGAAAAATTTAGTACTATAGAAGGTGTCAATTTGGATTGTATTTATGATGATTCCTCTTTAGGATTCAAATAGGCCCCTCTACCTTCTGAAATTAAAAGGATAAAGGTACAAGATCTTTTGGAGGAAATAATGTAATAAGGAAACCTACTTTTATTAGTAGTTTAATAAATTCCAATTTCAAGTATAAGTTGATTCATTTGCTCAAATAATATAAAGAATGTTTTGCATAGGAGTATGAGGAAATTCCTGGGCTCAGTCAAGATTTGGTAGAACACAAACTACTAATTCGAGTAGGACAAAGACCAATCAAGCAAGCTCCAAGAAGATTTGCCCCTGAAGTGGTCTTGAAGATCAAAGAGGAAATTGAAAGGTTACTAAAGGCTAAGTTCATTTGAACTGCTAAGTATGTTAATTAGATTTCTAATGTTATTCCTGTTATGAAAAAGCTCAGCTTCAGGCCATGAAATCTTAAGTTTTATGGATGGCCATTCTAGGTATAATCAGATTTTTATTACAGAGGAGGATGTATCAAAGACAGCTTTTCGATTCCCTAGGGCAATTGGTACTTATGAATGGGTAGTCGTATCATTTGGATTGAAAAGTGTTGGAGCCACATATCAAAGAGTCATGAATACTATTTTTCATGATATTAGGCTCTTGCCTTAGCTGAATTTTCTTTGAAGTATGTGCCATTAAAGGCTATGAAAGGCCAAGTGTTGGCAAATTTTTTAACTGATCATCCTTGTGTTGATTTCAAAGATATTAATATTAACTACGAGGGTTTAAAATCATGGAAGTTGTATTTCGATGGATCAAAACATAATGGGGGTGTTGGTCTTGGAGTTTTTATTTTTTCACTTATCGGAACTCTAACCAAGTTCTTATTTGAATTACAACATGAATGTTCGAATAATAAAGTTAAATATAAGGCCTTGATTGTTGGCTTACAGACTTTAATTTTGCTCAAGGCCAAAAATATTAAAGTTTTGAGTGATTCCCAACTAATCATTAAATAACTAACTCAAGAATATAAGTACATTAATCAAAACTTGTTTAGATATTTTACTTTTGCAGCAAGATTGTTATGTGAATTTGATGAGGTTATACTGCAACATATTCCGAGGGAAGAAAACTATGAAGCTAACGAGCTTGCTCAAATTGCTTCAGGTTACAAGGTTTCGAGTTTAACTTTGTCTAAGTTAATCAAAATCAGAGAAAAGTTATATCCATTCAAAAATTTAGAAGTATGTCAAATTGAAGACATGAATTATTTTGATTGGAGAAAATTAATTGTTGATTATTTACAAAACCCAAGTACAACAGTTGAAAGAAAATTAAAATATAGAGCCCTACATTATGTAATAATAGGCAATTCACTTTATAAAAAAGTTAGTAGATAGAAATTTATTGACATTTTTAAGTGAAAAGGAAGCATACACAACCTTAGCAGAGGTGCATGAAGGCATCTGTGGTACTCATCAAGCTGGAGAAAAAATGAAATGGGTATTGCACAGGCAAAGGGTCTATTGGCCTACAATGGCCAAAGATTATCATTTATATACTAAGTTCTATGAAGAATGTCAAAAGCATGGAAATATTTAACATGCTCTTGCAAGTGATTTGCATTCGATTATAAAGCCTTGGCCATTTCGAGGATGGGCTCTCGATCTTATAGGCTAGATTCATGCACCATCTTTTAAAAGGCACAAGTATATATTAATTGCCATCAATTATTTTACTAAATGGGTCGAGGCAATCCCTTTGAAGGATGCTGTGCAACAAGACATTATTAATTTTGTCGAAGAAAATATCATACATAGATTTGGTATTCCTCAAACTTTAACTACTGACCAAGGTACTGTATTTACTAATCGTTATATTATTGAGTTTGATAAGTCAAGGAATATTAAATTACTTACTTCGACTCCTTATTACGCTCAAGCTAATGGGTAGGTCGAAGCTGCCAATATGATTTTAATTAGTTTAATTAAGAAATATGTTAGTCGAAAGCCAAGAAGTTGGCATGAGACTTTGAGCCAAGTTCTATGGGTTTATCAAAATTCTCCTAAGGAAGCTATTAGTACTACGCTATATCATTTAGTTTATGTTCATGATGTTGTCTTACCAATCGAAATTAATCTTCAATCAAGTCGATTACAATGACAAAATGAAATCCTTACTCAAGACTATTGGGATCTGATGTTTGATGAATTAAATCACTCGGATGAAAAAAAGGTTAATTGCTCTTGAAAATTTGATTCAACAAAAAGAAAGAATTACAAAATTTTATGATCTTCGGGTCAAGAGAAAAAAGTTTAACTTAGGTGATTTAGTTTGGAAGGTTATTTTACCTATGGAGAAAAAATCGAAGTCCTTTGGAAAATGGTCCCCAAATTGGGAGGGACCATATTGAATCGAAAATGTTTTCTTAGGAAATGCCTATTCCATTATAAATGTTAATTCCAAAGAAAGAATTGCTTCAACAAACGGTAAGTACTTAAAATTATATAGACCGACAATTCATGAAATAAAAATTTGATTATAAATGTTATGATTTTGATTAAAAAAGAAATCAAAATTCAAAATGTCATTACAAAATGAACATTCAAGTGTTCATTGAAGTCTTGAAATTAAAGATGCTCAAACATCTGCAATCTTTTTCCTTTATGAAGAAGCTGCTTCAAAAGATGGAGCCAGATCTTGAATGACTTGCTTCACGTGGATGCCTTCAACTGTCCACTGCTAACAATCTTCATTAAGGGTTTTTCTTGGCGAGCACAATCCTCAACAAGGGCTTGAAGTTCACTTTGTTGCTCTTCAAGAATTTGCAGTTCTTGTTTAAGTTCAGCAATTCTTTCTGCTTTCTGATTAATGTTTTGTTGAGTCATCGAAAGAGCAGTAGTGAATTTCGAGCGTTCTTTTTTTGCCCTAGCAACGTTTATCATCAGTTGGTTCTTTTTCTCAAGTAATTATTGGTTATTGTTGATGACTTGATCGAGATTAGGAAGCTTGGTGGGCAAGTCCTTTATTAGGCTTATCAATTCTCAAACAACTGATTGGGTGTTTGAATCCAGTAGGTCCTTGTTTTGATTCAGTTGATCAAGTAGCCTAAGCAATTTTTGCTTCCTATCCTCAGCAGCCATAATTTGATCCACCCCATGGCTTAAAAGATCAGTAAGCTTTTTCAACACTTGGGGGCAGATAAACTTTGGACCTTGACTTCCGAGTGAGTTGTAGAATGATGGGATTTCGAGGACTGAGATCATTTGGACAAAATATCTTCAAGATATCTCATCACCTCATTGTCATCTTCATCATCTTCAAGACATATAGCTTCTATTTCTTCTTCGAAGGAGGTTTCAGCTTGTGCTGGCTGGACTATGGTAGGGATTGGAGAAGTAATCTCAGAAGTCTGGATAGTTTAGATCAAAATAGGGACTTCGACCTCAGTAGGAATAATGGGTTCAGGTGGAGAACTGATGTTTGCTTACATCAGAAGGAAAAACAATGATAGTTTTCTTATGAAAACTTTAGTCCTTCATGTTTAATGGTTCAAGTTAAAAAATAACGAACCTGAACATCTGTCTCGATGACAGGGACCTCAGAATTAGGTTTATCCTCAAACTATATTTTCCTGAGGAGAATGTAGAAACAAAATTAGAATTATTCAAGACAAGCAAAAGACTGAATAAATCTATTAGATATCAAACCTTAACATTAGTTTCAATGGGAATGCCTTGAGCCCTATTGCTAGTTTCTTTTTCAGCCTGAGCTTCAGCATCAAATAGTCCATCAAAATGGGAACTTAAGGCTGAAGTCATTTCTGGCCCAAGTGTAGACTCACTTGGGAGGAAATTCGAATCCCTTGGAGGCGAAGGGATAGATGAAGGAGTCTTGAATCTTCTTGAAGATATAAGAGTAGATTCCTTACGTTCTTTAGGGGAAGATTCCTGTTCAAAATAAAAAACATTAACTGTATGTTATAAAGGTTTCGAAGGTAAACAAGTAAGAAAAATATATAAAACTTACCAATGAAGGTTCAGCTCTTTGGGTAGCTGATACTGACTTAGCACCCCTCGAAGAAATTAGCTCTTCATCCTCTTGAGAAGAGTCCTCATAACTATTAGAACTTATAACATGCGCCTCTTTTGGTGCTACATGCTTTACTCGCCCAATTTTCATGGGGCTTTCATCAATAGCTTTTCCCTAAGATAAAAAAGAATTGAAAATCAGAAGAAAAAAAAGTTTGATTAAGAAATGTTTGAAGTTTCAAACACCTTTTTACCTTAGATTGTGGAGAGGCAGCAGGTGTGGCTTCTTCGACCCTATTTTTCTTTTTATCAGTAATTTTTAATTTTGAAGGAGCTGGAGCAGGCTTCTTTGGAGGTTGAGATGAAGAGGTTATCTTTACCGAGGCTTTCGATTTAGTTTTATGGACTTTATTTGGCCTCGGAGGTTCATCCTCCCAGTCTTCATCTTCATCCTCCATCACTTTAGTTCTCTTCGAGACTACAACAATAAGTATAATAGTTAATAGTCGAATAAAAAATGAAAAAATAGAGGTTAAAGACTTAAGACTTTACCATATGGTGGGTATTTTATTACTCGAGTGTATCCAAAAATTGGAACCTGACAGTTGTCCAGATAGCAACTTACAAAAATTACTTCTCATTTTTTTAAATCCTTGCCAACACCCAATGCTCCACTTTTGGGGTCTGGATACCTATTGGCCATACCAAAAAGAGCATTAGGAAGTAGAGGAAACTTTAGTGGGGTTTCAAATTGATCGAATGAGGCGAAAGGATTTGAAACCAACACACCAATGAAATGAGCGTAACATAATTGGTGATGCTTTGCTTTCTTTTGTTTCAGGACTTGCTCAGCCTCTCGAACCATCGGTCTTAAGTTTTGAGGATCATATTTGACTTTAAAGAATTTCTCAAACTTAGAAATTTCTTTAAGGTGCATACCTTTTATTTTCTTCGAAGTAGCTACAGTCTGCATAGGGGAGCCTACATTAGTAAATCGTCGAAGGCAATATCCAAAGGAACACTTCTATGGGGAGTAGTATGTTTCCCACCAGATTTCGAATCTTAAGGTTGAGTAGAAGGATGGCTCACACTCGAAAGGGTTAAACCATTCTCTCATAGTGGAATTTTTCTTCATGAAGTGTTTGTATTGTTCGAAATCTTTTGCTTTTGACTCACATATTTGGTGTCTGTCTTTAAGTGAGATAGGAGCAGGAACGCACTATGAAAATCCAAATTGTCTAGAGACACAAGAGGGCAGGTAGATTTGGAGGTTGTAGTTTTTTGACTTTAGGTAACCAGAAGAAAGGATTGAAGTTTTGAAAATATTACTCCAAATATTGTAGTTTTCATATTGAGCTCTAGGAGTAGAGCATAGATATGGTTGTCGAAACCATGTAGGACCATAATTTCTAAGAGAAAAGGGAGAGAAGTTGAAGTTATCTAAACGACGCTTCATGGAAAGAAATAATGAAAAGAAAAACCTAAAATCTTCAATTTCCTTACCTGGTTTTGAGGCATAGTAAAGCTGTAACAATCGTGGACCTTCAATTTTTTTGAGAGTGGTTGAAGTAGCAAAACTTTGAAGATGGGGCTCGAGAATGGCGTTGAGCAAAAGCTGCAACAACCAGAAAGGCCCTCTCAGATTAGTAAAGGGCTTAGTTTCTAACTTGAGAAGGTTGATTGCTTTTGACATCAAAGCATACATTTGGGCAAGAATTAATTTGCTCAAGCAACGTGGAGAGCCCTCATGGAGAATAGTGGCCAATGGGAGAAGAGATTTTGGAATTTGGAGAGACCTAGTGTAGAAAACAAAAGCACTAAGCCAAAGTTTTAGGAAGGCCACATGCTCTTCATCAGAAACTTCATCAGTCTCGAGAAAGTTGTTCTCAATGAAGGCAGTATAGGTCAGCTTCGTGAAGTTAGGCTCGATTGTTGTAGTTGGGCTCATAGTGTTGGTGATTACTTTGCCAGTGGGTTTGAGGCCAATAATGGCAGCCATGTCAAAAGGAATAGGAGTCAGCATTCCATAAGGAACATGGAAAGAATTGGTAGATCTATGCTAAAAGAATAGAGAACTAATAAGCATAGGAGTGTTGTACTCCAAATGCTCCCTGCTCAGCTGAATTAAGTCGAAAATACCAGCTGCTTGCCAGGCAGCTTGTTTGGTATTCTTAACTTAATTCAACCACCTAATATACAAAGATTTGGTGTAGGAGCTACTAGGTGGAGAGCTTCAAAAGATCTTTGGGAAGTAACCAAAGAAGTCAGTTTTTAGAGAAGGACAAAAAGCTATGATTGACTCTCCTTCAATGAAAGGAAAAAAAGACTGGATGGATTCATATTCTCCCAGGGTTGGACCCATGAATACTAATTTTTTCTGGCCAATGGTAGAAAGGATCATTACCTGAGTCTTCCAAAGTTCAGAATTATCAGTAGAAAAGTCTGGAGCGTAGGAAATCCCTTGTTTCTATAGAGGAGTTATCACCATGGCAGCGTCTGGTAATTCTCTTGCTCTTTCAGCTTCAGAACTAGAAAGAGAAGCTTGTGCAAATGGATTTTTAGAAGAAGAAGAGGCCATTGATGATTAAAAGTTTCCAAGTAAGGAAAGAAAGTGCAAAGAAGAAGGGGCTCTTAAGAAGGCTTTGGAAATCAGTAATGGCAGAAGGTTGCACAAAGAAGAGATCAGAGAGTGCAGAAAAGAAGAAAAAGGGCATAGATCTTTGTCACCCTTTAAATAGGGATTTCAAAAGAAATTGAAGAGAGAGGAAAGAGGAAACATGTGTACACCTCATTAAATGTTGATGTGATGAAGGTACGACTGAAGCCGTTTTGTCCATTATAGGCCATCATTAGCGTCGTAACTCCCCAAAAAGTGGAGGCAGTTGGTTAGTTGGGGAATGGCCACGTTGTATTTGAACAGGTTAGTGGAGATTTGAGGCAAAATTATAGATTTTTCCATTTAACCTTTCATTTGCTGGTATTACTCAAAACTGATAGGATGATTAAAAATTCAAAGTCAGTTATGATCGAAAAAGAATGCTCAAAAAAGAATAAAATATTTATCTCTCAATACTTTGAGAATAATATTGTGGGGCATCTGTTAATGGAAAATAACACCTTTTCGATTGAAAGTATTTCAGCTACAAGTAGAAATATTATTTAGTAACTCCACAATTTTGATTAAAATTAACAAAGTCCTTTAGATGATATTGTTCGATTTTGGAAATTATCTAAAAGATGATTTCGATCTTCCATTGATAAATGGTGATTCGAATCGAAATGGAGGATTATGAAACTAAGTGGTGCATGAAATGGTAGCTTCGATTTCGTAAAGATTAGAAAGGTCCACGAGTGAATCTTGCAAACTTGGAACTTTATTAGTCATTGAAGTAAGGATAAGAGCTCAAGATTAATGATGATAGTTTGAATACAAAGTCATTTTTTGCTTTATAATAAATATTATTATTTCGATTTTGATCAAAATAAAGATTCGAAGAGTAGCTAGATGCAAATTTTTGAAAGAAGAAAAGTAGAAGATCTCGACTAGGAAGAAACCAGCAAATGGTTGAAGATTCAAGTTTGAATTCAAAAAGGGAGATTTTTTAATTTAAATTAGAAGTTAACAGCGGTTGTAGATGTTAGATCAAGACAACACAAGGATTGATGACAAAGTTTAAGCAGTTACTTGTAATACAAGGATCGCTGACAAGGATTTAGTGGTTATTAAACAATGATTACTAATCATTTAGCAGTTATCTTTGTTTTAGACACATGTCAAGATTTTGTAAAAAAGGTAGTTACTTCGGAAGTCTATAAATACCAAGAGAGTGGAAACATTTAGGAGTTAGAAATTGAATATTTGCAAACACTTGTTACTTAAACACTCTCACATCATTGACTTCTCGAGCAATACAATGCAAGTCTAATTCAGTATGTTTCCATCCACTTTTATTTCTGTACAATTTACTAATTCAATGCAAGTTTAATTCTAGTCCATTTGCTTTTAGTCCTTTTACTTATTTGTAAAACTCTTTTTTACTCTTGATTAAGTGATTCTTTCCATAAGATCATTTGAGTTCTCTTAATTGTTTTCATTTATTACTTTCGTTACTTTCCTACAAACTTTATTTTCTTGCAATTTATATACTTGCACATTTAAATTTCTTTGCATTTACTTTAAACTGCTTTATTTCATGTTGTTCACTTTTTGAAATTTACATTACCTGTTATGTTTATTTCGAATGTTCTTTAATTTCTATCATTTACTCTTAACTTATTTTCATTTGCATTTGCTCTTCTTATTTCTTGAAAAAAAGCCTCTTTATTTTCAAACTCATTTTTTTTCATTAAGTTAAAAATACACATAAACATTCGATTTTGGATTCGCATCACTGTCTTTAATTCAAAATCATTATTTACATTCCTTGAAGATATTAAATCTAGACTAGAATTCTAAGAGGAAGTCCCTTTCCTGAATTGAGATCGAAAATCAAACTTTGTCAATAAACAAAGGGTTTACCATAGCCTAATTAGTAACAATCGAAATATTTTGGTAAACAGGACTGTTACCCTATCACTTTGATACTTTCCATAGTTGTTCAAATATTCCCAGTTTTTATGATGTAGTTCACTCATTGTTCTTGCTTTAACTCATGGTAATCTTCTTTTTCCCATTTCAAATTTCACAAAAGTATCAGAGGAGTTTTAAGTTTTTGGTTTTTCTTTTCTTAGATATTCATTTTCCATTCATGGATGTCATAAATACTAATGATTTAAGAGAAGGGTCAAAAGGAAGAGATACATTATTGCAAAGGAGAAAAAGGCAAGTCAATAAATTTCAGGCATAAGACTTTTTTGATATATATACTTTATTTTTTCCATTGTTTGATATAACCTGAGGAGGTGGGATTTGTCTTATTTTGCTTCTTTTTTACCCAACAACTAGAACATGAATTAACACTTTTAGCCAAGTTTAAATTGAGAATGGTAAAGATTTGAATATGGAACTTACTTGATGAAGAATTCCTTGAACCAATCTAACTAAACTTGAGAAAATAATTTGTAGTTACTTCACCTACAACCAATAACTCACAAAGAATAAATTTGCAAACAAAAAATGAGTCCATCATTTCATTATAGAGAGCATCATAAATGGAATGGAAAAATGAAAATATCAAACCTGAAAAATAATCTTCAAGACCAATTGGAAGAAACACAAGGTAGTCATGATAACTCCACAAAATGTAGTTATTTGTGCCCTATATATGTGCTATATTTATTGCATAGTCCTTATTTTTATGCATCAATGGAAGACTTTAGCATCGTATTCATCTAATTTAATCTTGATATCTTCCATTATGATTTTGAGGAATTAGTTCTAAATCATTAATAAATCGAGTACATTTACAATTGCTATTGAGTTGGTGATTTCTCTATTGCAGGACTAACTGCAAACAAGCAGATTGGAACAAGTCTTTGGACCAATATTATATGAGAAAGCTTAAGAGAAAGCCAAGTGTGAAGTTTAGCTACTTATGCCAAGGCGCAGACATGTTAATGTCGTGGCATGGTGCATTCCCCTGCTTTAGAACAGAAACCTGTGACTAGAGCGCCGCAGTGCAAAGTATGGACACGCAGCGTTGGTGACCTAATTTGAATGCACGCCGCGGTGTAGGATAATGAATGTCATGACATGACTCTATTTTTCTGAGCTTATAAATGTTGTTTCATCAGATTTCATAGTGGAGTTTTTGTGTCTTTAGAAAGCAGCGGGTAGTGTTTTCATTTTAGACTGAAAGGAAGCAACAGTGACCAAGTTTGGAGGCCATCTTCATCTTGGAAGGAGATTGAAGCATCAAGAATCATCATTATTGAGCTTCTCTCTTCCATCCCTTATCCTTTCTCTTTTCCATATTCATGAACATGATGTATATGCTTATATTTTCGTGTTTTATGGCTAGCTAAGCTGTGTATAGGATTTTCTTTAGATCCTCTTATGGATATTAAATGATTTTGTAATCCTTTGAGTTTATATACATGATTGATTTGGTTTTGTTCAATTATATGGATCTTAATGCTCTTAATTGTTTGATCAACTTTTAAGTGATTTGTTAAAATCTAATGAACCTAAACATAGGAATTTGAATTTGAGATCATAAGTATGGTTGATGTATGTTTAATTTCATTCTTATGGAGGGGATAAGTTGATTCACTAATGGGATAGAAATATACCTCTTAGCCATGCATAGTAACTGATTGAGAATAGATCTTAATGAGTGGATTTTGCACTAGTTCTCATGGAAACATAGTAAATTAGGTAACTAAAGCATGATTGATTAACCTAGACATAGGCTTTTAACTAAGTTATATTCTCAACCTAACCTAATCATTTCGTTTATATTTCTCATAAAGATTGCATGTTATCAATTGAAGTAAAAGGTGAAGAAGGATTTCCTATTCTCTAATTAACATCTTTAACTCAAATTTACTGCATTTTAGTCTCTATAGTTACTTTAAACAACCTTTTATAAATTGAATGTGCTTGCATAGTATTAGTTAAACTATTAGTTAATATTTGGTTCTTGAGATTTGCGTATTCCTCGTGGGAATGATATCTTACTTTTGACTATATTATAAGAACGATCCATGCACTTGCGGTAAGCAAAAGAGCGAACAAGTTACCACACCACTAAAGCCAAAATATTTTTTTAAGAATTTATACAAATCTTTCATGTTGGAGGGGAGCTACTACATTTATATGTAGACCCTATCACAAAGGAAGATAATGATCTACAAAATAGATTGTCCCCAAATCAATCAAATTAGAATGTCATAAAGGAATAAAATGAAGACTACATTAATTTGGGTTGCTTTGTTGACTATCCAAACTTTAAATGTAAGAACCAAGTATAAATGAATGAGAGGATAGGGGACTGAGGCAAGCAAGAGGGAGAATGATTAAATTTCAGATGGAATAGTTAATCCATTTCACAGAAATTCTAGATCTAATTTTTTAGAAGCAGATCATTGAACTATTTTATATCAATGGTGTGAAGTTAAATGATACATTACTCATCAACATAAAGTGAAATGCTTTATATCAATGGCACAAAGTCCTTTTTCTTTTTCTTTTTCTTTGTTTATAGGTTTTTTGTCCATTCCAAAGTCATATAAATTCAAATTGCTGGCAATTTAGCATAAGTGGATATAGATTTTGTTCTAATTTTCCAACTACAATTTGTGTAGTTTTTATTACAAACAATGCATGCTGAAGTTAAAAAAGAATAAATTAAATTTTTAAATAGATAAAATTTATATAAGGTTCTTTTTTTGTGTCGTATGATTTGAAATTAAATGGATAATGTAAATGATAAAAGTGGTATTTTGTTTTTTTTTTTTTGAGTTATTATTGGTTTAATTTTTTGTCTAATATGTGTTTTTGTTTAATTTATACATTCTTCTTTTTGTAGTCTTTGTTGAATGAGTTTAACAAACTTGAGTCGTGTGTTGGCCAATCAGTTGGTGAATGCTTTGGTGTGAAGTTGAGTCCTACCAAAAGGAGTTTCGATGGAGGTCCTAACAGTGCAATGGTGATGCTTTTTCGATTGTCCTTAAGCAAATGAAAATTGAGAAAGACTGATATATGTGAGATGGAATCATTTTTTTATTGTGTTTATCACTGGACTACACTTAATGAATAGGAGGTTTTGTTCTAGTCAAGTTTGGTAGTTTACGATTGGAGTAACTTGTTAATTACCTTGTGAGGACGTGACTTTTGATACTGACAAATATTCATCACTTCCACAACCTATGCAAGGTTTTAGTTTTCCCTAATGATGGCCAATGAGAGTTTTTAAAATAAGAATTGTGCTTGAACAAATGTGTCTGTGATGTATCTTTTGGATTTTTGTTATTTATAATGTGTGATAAGTACTGGTTTAGATTAGATGGTGGAGGTCAATGTATATTATGTAATGGTACTGGAAAGATTGTGGAGCTTAAAGTCCTGCTGACATTAGATATTCATCTCTTTGTTATTTCTATAGTTTTATCTATGATTATATAATGATATAGATTACTCTCCTAAAATGCAGCACTTTTAAATGTTAATGTTGTAACTGAATAGGAAAATGAATGAAGTTTATAATAATAGAACTTTAACAATTCAATATATATGTTGTTTATTTTAGCCAATTGTGTTTGTTATGATGAGAAAGTTTTGTATCTATGTGTGATTTGTACACCGCAACTTACTTGACATGCATTTGTTGATTGTTGAAATTGTTTTAAAAAAATCCCAAAAAACCTAGTTGATTTCAAGTTGCTCATCTGGTCTTTAATTAAGTAGTTGATTAACTTTGATTCTTAACTAATAAGCATGGAACGGTTTTTATTGCCCATCATAGCACGAATAACCATACTATTTTGCTTATCTACAATATTGGTGTATAGAATCAAAATTGAAGATAGCAAGAAATTGAAGAAAAAGCTTGATGAGAATAGAACCAAAGCTTGATGAGAATAGAACCAAAGCTTGATGAAGATAGCAAAGCATTAAAATCGAGGAAACCATTCTAAATCTTTTGTGGTTGTCTAAGTAGTCCATTTGTGTTGTACCAATTGCACTACCCCTCCATTTCCCTTTCTAATCACTTCGATTATGTCTACGTCCACCAAGCTTATCTGGTTGTCTGTTTGGTTGATTGGGGGTTGCCAAAAACATAACACGAATAAACCCATTTATAACATATGGCTAGAATTCAACCAGCGTGTGTACTGTGAGCATTTTTTTTTAAAATGTAGGAAGTTCAAGGTTCGAACCTCCCTATTTTCATTCCATCAATGTTGTAGTTTTCAGTGAAGCATTTTGTACGAAAATAAAGTAGGAAGTCCAAGGTTTGAACCTCTCTACTTTCATTTCTTTCTCTTATTTTTCGTATTAAGCTTCTTCTTCTTCCATCAAGTATCTGCTTTAGCTTGCTGCTTTAGCTTTCTTCAAGCTTTGGTTCTTTTCTTTGATTTCTTTCTATCTTTGATTTCGATCTTCCGATTCTTATGTTATGGCAACCCCTAATTAACCAAACTTGATAAAAAGAATTGAAAGATCAAAATTAAAGATAACAAAGAATCAAAATCAAAGATAGCAAATAATCAAAATTGAAGATATCAAGAAATTGAAGAAAAGCTTGATGAAAATAGAACCAAAGCTTAATCAAGATAGCAAAGAATCAAAATCGAAGAAACCATTCTAAATCTTTGTGGCTATATTGGTCATCCATTTGTGTTGCACCAATTGCACTACCCCTTAATTTCCCTTTCTAACCACTTCGATTGTGTCTACATCCACCAAGCTTAACTGATTGTCTATTTGGTTGATTGGGGGTTGCCAAAAACATAACATGGATAAACCCATTTATAACATATAGCCAGAATTCAGCCAACGTGTATACTATAACCAATTTTTTTAAAAAAAATATAGGAAGTCCAAGGTTCGAACCTCCCTGCTTTCATTCCATCAATGTTCTAGTTTTCAATGAAGCATTTTGTAGGAAAATAAAGTAGGAAGTCTAAGATTCGAGCCTCCCTACTTTGATTTCTTTCTTTTCTTTTTTGTATTAAGCTTTTGTTTCTTCTATCAATTTTTTGCCGAGCTTGCTACTTCAACTTT
The DNA here is from genome assembly GCA_029884595.1 of Ormosia semicastrata. Classification (NCBI taxonomy): domain Eukaryota; kingdom Viridiplantae; phylum Streptophyta; class Magnoliopsida; order Fabales; family Fabaceae; genus Ormosia; species Ormosia semicastrata. The sequence goes on from JAQQTO010000047.1 coordinate 8,127,138, forward strand.
CATCAAGTTTTGGTTCTGTTTTCATCAAATTTTTCTTCGATTTCTTTCTATCTTCAATTTTGATCTTTCGATTCTTCTGCTTCTGTTATGGCATCAGCGTAGCAAAAATAGAAGCAATGATAAAACTTGATGAAAAAACTGAAAGATCAAAATCGAAGATAGCAGAGAATCAAAATCAAAGATAGCAAAGAATCAAAATCAATGATAACAAGAAATCTAAGAAAAGCTTGATGAAAACAGAACCAAAGCTTGATAATAATTAACAATTGTAATCTATCTATCTAGTTTCCAATAAGTATAGGCACATACCACAGGTTAGTCCATCATCATACTCCTTAACAGACTTGGCATTGGCTGGCAGTGGAATGTCATATTCACCACACATATCTTTGAAGATTAAAGTATGCCTAATTTCAATGGACAGTAACTTAATACCTACTACATTTGATAAATCTTGCACCTAAATAAATAATAGCATGAAATTGAAATTGCCCCATGCAAATGAATAGTAGCACATGAATAAATTCAGATTATATAAAAAAATTAAATAATGCATGACTATTTAAAAAAACTCAAAAAATAGTCAAAAGATGGTCATTCATTAAGTCATATAATTGTTTATAATACATTATATCAGGTGATAATTGTTTGGCAATGAATCTATACAAAGCTGCCCAACCCAAACAGACTCAATTGCATCATAATCCCCAATACAATAAAATATACTTCCCCAAAAGAGAGTCTAAGTCACATACTATGAATCACATCCTACACCTAGAAGCTGGACATAATTGACTTAAAAAAAACACACTTTAAGCACCAGTCAATTTATATACAAAGACTCAAAATGTTAACTACCATATGCTTCATTCAAGCTCCTTCTTAATCACCTTCACAATACCATCAATCACAACAATTCCATCAGTCGTTGCTTCTTCAAGGTTCCTCTTGGCAATAGAACAGCAGTCATCGGATCTCAACAAAGCAGGACTAAAAATTAGCTGAGAAACAAACTCCTACAACAATGAAGAAGATATAATTAATGATAACATTTATCTAATGTATTCATAAAGTACAAAATTTGAAAAGAGGGAAAATTTTAAATGGAAGCCTAGAAAATTCTAAATAAGAGTTAAATTTTAGCCTCCACTGAATCCAATTCAAGGTCATTGGAACTTAGACTACAAATATATGGAAATTATGGGGTGAATTTAGCTTAGCATTTAAGATGAAATATGTCACTCAGTAGCAACGAAACCATAAAAAAAAAATTAAAATTAATTGACATAAACATAACACAAAAGATGCAGTAATCATTCTAAGAAAAGCACTTCGGTTTCTACCTTAGTTGGAGTAACTTCTACTCCAGGCAGCTGAAACATGTTGAGGATTGCATCATCCTCACATACCCTTCTTACTCGATAGGATGCCTCTAATTGGGCAGCTGGAGTAGTTTTTTTCTCAACTTTAAACAACATCTTCTTCCCCACTAATCCATCCAACACATCAGGATGTAGGCCATCAATGCCAGACTTACTCTTCTACAATTTAAAAAACCTAATCCAATCATTTCATATTAGCTGAACAGGTATAAGGTAACTAATCATGAATCATTGTTAAGCAAAAATTCATTAACATTATCATTCTCTGCACCTTAGCAACCAAGTCAGCACATGCCTTATGTAGGATATATTGCACATCACGATCAAATAGCACAAAAACTACACAACCACTACCATATTCCACATTCACCTTTATCCTGTACCTATTTAGGAATCATAAATTTGTTTAAAATAATAAATAAAAAAGAAAACCATTAAATAATTGCAACAAAAAATAAACAATAATAAATCAAAACTAAAACCTTGGAGTGACATTAAGGACATGACAGAATCAAGAATCACAATAACACAACCCAGATTCAGACTAACAACCCTATGGCACTTCCATACAGGATACATACCACCAATCAGCATCCTTAACCACCCTATTAATAGTAGCTACGACAATAAACATCCCCTCCTACACAAAATACAATAAAGAATTCATTCACTCAGTAATGTCAGGTTCTAATAAACTAAGAATTTATTCCAATATTTAAAAAAAAAAACCACAGTGGAATATCCAATTATCCAAATATGTTAAGATGGACTAATCCATATAGAATACCAACATAAAAAATCAAAGCTCAAGTATCAGAAAATAGGGGCAAAGGAATTATCTAATCCAACCTCTTCAGAATTATTTAAGAGCAATATCCATCCAAAATTAAACATTGCAAAGCAACCAATTGTAACCAAAAGTTCATGTTGGTCTACACTTACATAGAAATTGAGCATAAAAAAAAAATCATTCTGGTTTGCATTTGATTTTAGCTCATAATTTTACTCAATGATGGTAAATATGATCCAAACCTCAATGATGAACTCACATAATATTCTCATTTCATAATTACATTAATTTGTTGTAAGGTAATCAAAACTCAATATTCAAATAATAGGAGGAAAGGAATTATCTAATCCAACCTCTTCAGTCTATGCTAACTATTGTATTTTCTTTCGAACATGAAGGTGCATGAGATCATCTTCAATAAACACTTTGAGACCATCAGGCACAACTACCAAGGTTTGGGAGCCACCCAAACATGCACGACAAGTCTGCATATAATGCAAATATTACATTCATATCATTAGAATGAACACCACACCCAATTTTAATTAAAAAAAACTAAAAAACCAAAACTGAAACAAACTAAATTCTCCCATTTCTAAATTCAATGGCTTCGACAATGGTTGGATTAAACATCAACTTTGTTGCATGGATGACATTCTGAATAAACAATATTGTATGAAGAGAATAATTAAATATAAGAATTCAAATAATGTGTGTTAATTAAATATAAGAAATCAACAAAAAAAATCAGTTATAAATGCAGGCTCACCTTTGTATAGCTTAATTTTTGCTAGTTGGACTGCTACCATAGGATCATTCAAATTACCACTTGCAAGGAATGCATTAAGCTCCTCGACATAATCACTAAACAGAGTGCATTCAATTTCTCCCTTACCAAAAATCATTTCAATAGATACTATCAGCACTAATAAAACCCAAAGATTATATCAATTATCAATGATGATCAAAACCAATATTAGTGCAAAAATATGTAATATAATAATGAAAATGTATAGTAAGAAACAAAATGGCAATCTATAAGCTTTGATGAACCTCCAAAAATTCATATTTTTATGGTTCAAAGTCTTGGGTTTTCATTCTCTTTTAATCTTTTTGATTGAGTTTGTTCTCAAGTTTCTTTTGCTTTTAGTTATTCTAAATTATGTTTTAATTGTGTGTTTTTATTTATTTTTATTAGGTATTTGCATATGGAAAAACTGAACACTTGAATGATGAAGAAAAGCTGAAAAATCAAGTCAGGAGCTCGTTGAGCGCCTGAGCGCTAGAATCCCACCGCCTGAGCGCTAGTTGAGCGCCTAAGCACTGGCGGTGAGTGCTTAAGCACTGGTTGCAAATACTACACTGTGACTTGAGTGGCTGAGCGCCTGAGCACTAGAGAATAAGTGCCTAAGCGCTGGACACGTAATAGTAGCGTGAATTTCTTATAAAAAAGAAAGTTTTGCCAAATTGAAGACACTTCAGAATCTTTCACACTTTTTTACATACTCTTACACACTTGAACAAAACACAGTAGCCATCAAGAGGTACAAACCTTAATGTGGTGTGGACGCATTTAGGCTTGAAGATTAGGGATTTTCTTCAACCTTTCCACCTTTCTACAATGGAGTTTGTCATATTCTTCCCTTTGTGTTATTCTTTTTCCATGTGTAACTAATTTCCCATTGTTAGGGGATGATGGATCTTGTTCTTGGATGATGTAACTTCTTTTATGGGTTTAATTTATGCTTCTATTTCATGATTTACGTATTTATCTCTATTCTTAATGCTTTTTTGAATCTGGCTAATTTGGGAATGATCTTTTGGGTTTATGTATGATTTGGGAAAATTTGCATGAACCTAGAACTTGTGATAAACACCATAATTTCTGCAATCGCTAGAAATAGACGTTATGGGTTATGTGGTCTTTCTTTTAATTCCCTCGTTCTTGATAATGCCTTTCTAATTAGGGTTAGACTAAGGGGTTAGTTAATTCCAATCAGTGTAAGAGGATTAATATACCAAGAGATTGGGTATTAATTAATTTTGGGAATTGACCATAAATTATTGAAATAGAGCATAGTTAAACCAATATTTAAATGTGCATCTAAAGAGTTCAAGTGAAATCTGAACCCTAATGCCTTAACATCATTGTTTTTCATCCCTTTGATTTATTGTTTGCTGATTTTTATTTTTCTTTTTAATTTAATTTTCAACAACTCTCTTTTTTTTAGCTTGAATAGTGTTGATTTGATGAATTTAGTAAGTAATAACATAATCCTCATGGGACGATACTCTACTCACTTTTTATTACTTTTGTCGATTCGGTGCACTTGCCGATATCCGCATCAAGCTTCATCACCATCATTTTCGTCATCTTTCCATCCCTCTCATATTGCTTTTTAGTTGACATACCAAACAACAAACTAATAACATAACAACCACATAAGGGTTAAAATATGAACTCAAACATATAGAAATTGAAAAGCAAGAAAGCAGAAACATTTTAGTTTGGAAAAAAATTATACTAATAAAAAAGTCAGAATCTTCATCATGCTTGAAGGCATCACCAAATAGAATAAGAGACAACCCATAAAGAGGAATTAGCTTAGATTCACAGGTAGTGACAGAAGTTCTGAATTGAAATACTAATCAGTAGTCATGAGTTGTGGCTCTATAACAACCAATGTTGGGCATAACAGTAAAGTAGGCTATCTTATGCACATCTCCCTATGCCAAGATAGGTAGAAACTTGTACACCAGAGTCTTTTTTATTGAAGCTTGAATTTCACCCCCTTGAAAAAGAAAGGTTATCAAAAAATTTATGAACGAAATAAGCAAAAGCAAATAGCATTATGATAGTTACATATTCATCCAATAGAACCAGTTTGACAGAACTTATTTGTAATGCATTGTTGAAGGCTGGGACATTCCAGAGGTGTATAATGTGGACCTTGAGCCTCCAACCTTCCCTTTCAACATAATTTTTGCTCACAAGATTAAATGCAGGTACCATATTAGCTAAGCACAGTATTAAAAAAAGAAAATAACATACACTTAGCACAAGTTGAAGATTTGAGATTCTGAAAGTAAAAAGTTAAAGCAGATTGATTGCACACAAACTTAGAGCAAAAGTAACCCATATTTATAGGCCTAGTGTTTTGGACCGTGATCTGGGATCCCGTCTAGATGGATCAACCCGATACACATGTATGCGGACTCCTCCCTGACAGGCCTTGAAGGTAGTCAGGGCCTTATAGCTATATACATTGAGCGACATTGGGCCATAATATCAAGATCACTAGATATGTGCAAGGATATACTCCTAAATATCTGTAACTGTCAATCATCTACTTACGATATTATAGGATCCATAAATATCTCAGATTGATAAGTAGCTCTTATATTGAGAGTTCCTAACTTATAAGGATTTATCCCAATAATAGAAGGAAAGTAATTCCTATCAAGATCTTAATCCTAAATACCTGCATTCAATACAAATTACGTAAGGATTCTGTACACGCTCTATAAATACAAAGCTAAGTAACCCTAATCAGGTATTAGTAAATTACTCAATATACTCCTCTTTACTTGAACATAGCCTGACTTGAGCATTGAAATCCCTTTGCAGGTACCCACCCCTCTATCATAACACGCTCGATCATTGCTATTCAAGGAGGAAACTATCACATTCGTGCCTATCTCAAGCACCCTTTGAATCTACTTCAAAACATTGGCACCATTTGTGGGAAGGATAAACTTATAATCCCACTCTAATCATAGTAAACACGAGGCAGAATTCTAGGAAAGACGCTAGGCAGGTCTCCATCAACCAAAGACAGGATTAGGCCGCTCAGCTCCTTCCTCTTCCTGCTCCTCTACCCGTTGCTGAGGCCTCTACTGCGAGAAACTAGGCACTCAATGCAGAGAACCAACGCGATGGGCTTGCCACCTCAATTTTTGATGAAAGCCCAAACCCACCGCTTAGGATTCCTGTGAGAGATAGGCTTAGAATCCCAGCGCAATGAGGCAACTCTGATGCCCAATAGCATAGAATCCCAATTCACCAGCGTTTGGGAATACCTAATAGTGAAACAGGTGATCGTGCATCCTACTCTCAATGCACGAATTGGTCCATGGCATTGCAACTCCAATTTCAAGATATGCTTTAATAGCATATGGCTATGCTGAACGAGCAAGATCAGAGGTTAGAAGACATGCAACAAGCCATGCATGAAAACTGACCCAGGCCTAACCGTGATGATGGCAGTATTAGCGTAGGAAACAATCAAAGGAAGGCACATCCCAACGCTTCCATGGCTAATATCCAGAATGACAATCCGCACTCCGGATTCAAGGAGCACCCTTTTTTTGATCAACTAATGGAATACCGTGCTCCTAGGAATTTTAAATTCCTAACAAACTTGGAGATTTATGATGGAATCACGGATCCCCAGGAGCACATCAACGCTTATGAGCAATCTCTCTATTTTCATGGAGGATCCATGGAGTTTCTATGCTATGCTTTTCCTTTCTCCCTGAAGAAGAGATCCCTTAAATGGTTTTTGAGCCTGCCATGGAGGTTCGTGGTCAACTGGCCGGATCTTAAACAACGTTTCGTGCTCTAATACACCACCAGCAAGTAATGACCCAAATCTATTGAACCCCTGGCAAAACTCTGCCAAGGGAAAGATGAGTCGCTCTGTGATTATGTAAGGCGTTTCATGACGGCTTGCACTAACATGAAAAACTTTGACGACAAAATAGCCCTCCACTATGCCAGAAATGGACTTAGGGTTGGTTTTGAGTTCTTTGCTTCTTTGGTCAAAAAGAAACTGAAGAACCTGAGCGAGTTCCAAAGGCGATCCTAGAAGTACGTGGACTTAGAGAAAGCTACCGTGGACTAGAGGAGGTGGGATAAAAGTGAATCCTCTCACCAGAAGCCCAACCATAATTCCTCATGGTCCTGATCTTCCAAAGATAGTCCACCTAGGCTGGATACTCCATTTATACTCCACTGAATACCCCATGAGAAATAATCTTGAGGAAAGTAATGCACACTGAGTTTCAAAATATACGGAGACCACCTCCCATCAGGAAAGGCAAGTAGAAGGACCATTCTAAGCACTGCACATGACATAAGGGTTATGGGCATGATACTGAAGACTGTTATCGACTCTGTGATGCCATCAAATTTTTAATCAAGGTAGGATAACTACAACAGTATATCCTCCGGGTTCAAAACAAAGAACATCATGGTAAGTGCAGAGATGATAAGCGTAGCCCACGGAGAAGCCCATCCCCCCACATTAGAAGAAGGACTTATAGTTCGAGGAGAAGATCCCGGACTCCACCATACTGGGATAACAATGATCGGCAGGATAGGAACAAGGATGCCTCAGCCAATGATAATGGTGACAGACGCTCTGAGCTAAATAGAACGATTAATACCATCACTGGTGGCTTTATTGGTGGAGGATCATCAAATGGAGCTCGGAAGAAAGCATTGAGGATGGCAGTGTTCAGTATGTCCCATTCCCAACCCAGAATGCAGACTGCTAACACAAAAGCACCCTCATCATTTTTTTGGATGAGTAGTACAGTAGAATTATCTCGGAACATGATGATCCACTCATCATCCTGAGAATAATATCAAATGCCGAAGTCTGCTGAATTTTTGTGGATTAAGGAAGCTCTGCATATATCATGTTCCTAGATCTCTATCAAAAGTTAGAATTACCACCATCGGATTTGACTACTCATGATGGGGAACTGACAGGTTTTATGAGTGAGAAGATCACCCCGGTAGGCTACTACGAAACCCACCTAACTGTGGGATCATCCAAACTCTTCAAGACGGTCAAAGTGAAGTTTCTGGTCGTAGACTGCCCTTCAACTTACAACATTATCTTTGGTCGTCCCTCTCTAAATGCTCTTGGTGTCGTGGTCTCCACTACTCACCTCGTTATAAAATTCTTGGACAAGAACAACGAGGTCGTTACTGTCAAAAGAGATCAAATAACTGCTAGGAAATGTTTCAACGAGAGCTTGAAGATTTGTAGAGTTACCAAAAGCAAAAAATCTACCACCCCCAGCCCAATCCTAGATCAGGTCAACATACTTATAACCGAACTAGATGTTAGAGAAGAAATCCATGGTACCAAGCCTTAGCCGGAGGGTGAGTTGCCACCTCTCTAACTTGGGGCCAAACTAGATCAGGTCACTAAGATTGGAGCACATTTGGAAGATAAAGAAAAATAGCAACTGACAAAACTACTGTTGAAGAATAAAGACATTTTTGCTTGGACATCCTCTAATATGCCGAGGCTCGACCCTAGTTTCATCTGTCATCGCCTGTCCATCCGAGAAGGTGTGAAGCCGGTTGCTAAGAAGAAAAGAAAAGTTGGCCCAGAAAAGTAACAAGTCATTGAGGAGCAGGTTAAGGAGTTACTAAGTAACAACTTCATTAGGGAAATCTCCTATACCACATGGTTGTCCAACATGGTCATGGTCAAGAAATCTAATGGGAAGTGAAGGATGTGCGTAGACTATATAGATTTGAATAAGGCTTGTCCTAAGGATCCTTACCCACACTCCAATGTGGATAAGTTAGTCCATAGTTCCTCAGGTTTCAAGTGGTTGTCATTCATGGATGCGTATTCCGGGTACAACCAAATTCTTATGTATCTTGGAGATGAGGCTAAAACCACCTTCATCATTGATAGGGTGGGCTACTGCTATAGGGTCATACCTTTTGGTTTGAAAAATACAGGAGCCACCTACTAGAGGATGATGAACAGAGTCTTTGAAGGTCAAGTGGAGAAGATGCTAGAGGTGTATATGGATGACATGATAGTGAAAACCCCACAAGGTGGATCATATACGACAGACCTTGAAGAAGTATTTGCCCAGGTCAAGAAATATACCATGAGGCTAAACCCTGAGAAGTGTGCCTTCGGGGTCCAAGTCGAAAATTCCTACATTTTATATTAACCCACCACGGGATTGAAGCTAATCCTAACAAATGCTAGGTAGTCCTTGACATGAGAAGTCCTCAAAGCGTTAAGGAGGTTCAACAACTTACTGACCGCATCACTGCCCTCATGAGATTCCTTGCCAAAGCAGTCTACAAATCTCTTCCCCTTTTTAAGTTACTAAAGAAAGGGAAAAGTTTCGAATGGACCCAGGAATGTGAGGACGCTTTTTTATCTTTAAAGAAGTTTCTCTCCTCCCCTCCTATTCTGACAAGACTGGAACCCGGTGAGATGCTCTATTTATACCTCTCGGTTCATGAGGAAGTAGTAAGCTCTGTGTTAATTTGGGAAACAAATGAAGGGCAGAAACTAGTTTACTTTGTGAGCAAGGTTTTGCAAGGACCTGAACTCTGCTACCAGAAAGTTAAGAAGGTTTTTTTTTGCGCTGGTCATCACGGTTAGAAGACTGCGGCAATACTTTCAATGTCACTCGGTGGTGGTAAGAATAGACCAGCTCATCTGCCAGGTATTACACAAGCCAAATTTATCTGAAAGGATGATTGCCTGGTCAATTGAGCTTTCTGAGTTTGGGATCATTTATTAACTACGGCTAGTAATAAAAGCCCAAGTGTTGTCTGATTTTGTAGCGAAACTCACATCAGACCCTGGCAACCCAGCAAAAATCTCTTGGACTATTTTTGTTAATGGATCCTCCAACCCCAAAAGGAGTGGCGTCGGGGTAATCTTAGAAAACTCTGAGGGACTAATATTAGAGTATTCCCTGAAGTTCAAATTTCCAACCTTAAACAACCAGGCTGAATGTGAGGCGTGTATTACAGGGCTGATAATGGCAAAAGACATGGGGGCAACCAGGATCATACTCTGTAGTGATTCCCAACTTGTAAGCTCCCAGATTCGAGGTGAATATCAAGCTAAGGAGCCCCTCCTGCAGAAATACTTGGTTAAAGTGCAAGAGCTCCTTAAGAACTTTAAAGAGACAAAGGTTGAGCACATTCCGAGAGAATAGAATTCTAGGGCAAACCTTCTGTCTAAGCTAGCTAGCACTAAAGGCCCCAGAAATAACCAGTCAGTAATTCGAGAAACCCTCTCCCAGCCTTCTATCGCGGATCATGTTATGTTTCGAGTACAAGAGGAGAATTCCTGGATCACCCCAATCATGGAATACTTGCAGTCTGGGATTATGTCTTCCAATCCTAAAGAAGCCTCTAAGTTGGTCAAGACAGCTATAAGATACACTGTCTATGGTGGATAGTTATACCATCGTGGTTTCTTTTTACCCCTCCTTAAATGCCTCACTCCGAAAGAAGCCGAATATGTCCTTACTGAGATTCATGAAAGAAGTTGTGGACATCATTTAGGAGGCAAGGCCTTGGCTTCAAAAGCACTCAGGGCAGGATATTATTGGCCAATGATGGAAGCTGATTCCCATACGCATGTCTGGGTTTACGATAAGTGTCAACACCACTCAGACCATTACTAGGCTCCCTCTGAAGAGCTGTCTACAATGTTGGTACCTTGGCCTTTCTATAGATGGGGCATGGACATCTTGAGCTTATTTCATCAGGCCCCAAGTTAATTAAAGTACTTGGTGGTTGCAGTGGATTATTTTACGAAGTGGATTGAGGTAGAACCATTGGCCATGATCACTTCATCACGGATCCAGAAGTTTACTTGACGCCACATTATCACCAGGTTTGGAATTTTAGAATCCATTGTAACGGACAATGGAACCTAGTTTAAGGATAAGGGCTTCAAAGAGCTTCTAGCAGGCTTAAAAATTAAACACCACTGTAGCTTTGTGGAGAATTTCAGAACTAACGGATAAGTAGAGGCAGCCAACAGAATTATTATGTGAGGAATTAAAAGAAGATTGGATGATGCCAACAGGAATTGGGCTGAGTAGCTTGACCATGTTCTTTGAGCTTACCGGACCACATCCCATTCCATTACGGGTGAGACTTCCTTTAAACTTACCTATGAGTGTGAGGCCATGATTCCGGTAGAGATAAGCAAGCCAAGTCTGCGCAATCATCAATTCTCAGAGGACAACAACCCCAAACTGATCAGGAAAAACTTAGATTTGATCGAAGAAAGGAGACGCGTGACCCATATACGTGATGTTGCCTTCAAACAACGAACAGCGGCCAGATACAACCAGAAAGTAGTCCTTAGAAGGTTCCAACCAGGAGATTTAGTGCTCAGAAGAGTACATATCAGAGGGAAAAATGCTTCTCAAGGAAAGTTTGCCCCTAACTGGGAGGGTCCCTACCATATTATTATCAACACTAACAAAGGAGCCTACACATTGGAGACTCTGATGGGCACCCTAATTAAGAATTATTAGAATGGGGATAAGCTCAGAAGATACTATAGATAGACGCCTTTGACGGCCTAGTCTGTTAGTAAAGCTAAAGTTTAATTTGTCCTTCAATTTGAATCCTACACTCTCTACGGACTTCGGTCCCCTAAGACTCATCAATAAAAATAGAGTTATGCGGATTTTATTCATTTTGAGACAAGTCAACAAGCCCAAGTTATGAGGAAGGGTCAATACCCATCCTTGATACTTGGCAGTGACTATCAAGTGGCACAGTCAAAAGATATTACAAAATTAATATCTGTGGTCCTCAATGATACCTAAGCTAAATAGGACCCTAATGGGACCTAGGTAAGGTTTTAAATTATGGCTAGGATTGGAATGCCATATATTCGATGAGATAAGCATAAGGCCTCGGACCAAGGTTTTAAATTATGCCTAGGACTAGAATGTCATATGTTCAATCAGATAGGCATAAGGCCTCGGACTAAGGTTTTAAATTATACCTAAGACCAGAATATCATATGTCCAATAAGATGAACACAGTGTTGGGAATTGTGGATCAAAATATCTCGCAGCGGAATAATAGGATTCCCACACAGGATCCATGCGAAAAGTCCATAATCCGAGTTTTTAAAAATTACCTCTTGAAGCGTGATAAACACAAGCGAGGTGAATCACCAACACCGTAATAGCGACGATGTTTCGGTATCCACACGAAATGACTTGCAAAAGGAGTCACGCCTCTGTTTCGCGGTGCTAGCTGCGAATAGAAGAGAAGAACCTTTCACCTGTCTCTCACTCACTTTCTTAGGTGCGGCTAGGGTTGTGATGTAACATGTATAGCAGCCCCCTTAACAAGTACTATTTATAATAGTGGTACGCCTTAAGTGAGTGTGAGCAAGTAGCAAGGTAAGTATGCAACCCTAAAACCCATCTCTCATGAGTTAGGCCCACAATTGAATCCGAGTCCAACTTGGATCCTTATTGCTCCAATTTAGTCTGTTCTAATGTGCGACCCTGTGTTCTCATGACGTTGGTAGTAATATTAAAATCTCATTTTAATATTACAAACAGTGAGCGGTATCTAGCAACACATCACTGCTACCCAAGTAATGAGAATGTCAGTGATTTGACATAACCTATCCGTGATCAATGTTTCCGTGTAGTTTAGTCCCTTTGTCAAGATATCTAGATTGAACACAAGGCATGGAATGCGTCACCCTTGTATAGTCCAATCATTCGTTTCCTGATACTCGAGTAGACTTTGTAACAATAAATGAGATCAATATCTTATATTGACTCATTTGAGCATGGCCATGCATTTCGCAGTCTCACTCAATCAGGGGGCCCGAAGATATCGCTCCTGTTATGTAGGAGTGACAAATTCCATCTAGGTCACTCACATCCCTCTGCATGATTTGCGGTATGTCCAATAACCAACTTTATAATCACCTTGTTACAGATGACGTTTGATGGCATTAAAACACATAACTCCTCATGTAGGAATCGTAGTGATTTCAGGTCAAAGGACCACAAACACCATTATCACTATGAGAATCGCTTATGACACTCACGTAACGATCCATGTAGCGTTCTCATGGTGGGTCATCCAAGACATCATTACTCTAATATGTACCAATGTGAAGACTTGATATCTCATATCCATGACCCGTGAGATGCGGTCATCGGTCTCTCACACATACTAGTCTCAATGTATTATTGTTGTCCTAATTAACAATAATACTTGACTAGGGACATTTAAGAATAGTGTTGTAACCAAAAGGATCTCACGATCAAGTCATCCACTTAATGTCCTATGGCATCAAACTTACTATTCTAAGGACTTTATTATGTTTATCAAAAAAGAACACAATAAATGAAATGCCTCATATATAAAATAGCATAATATAATGTATGTCAATACAAACAAAATGTATTGGCCACTAGGGCATACACCAACACACAGGACCTCGAACTAAGGTTTTAAATTATACCTAAGCCAAAAGGGATTCTAAATGCCCTAGGCAAGGTGTTATATCTGCCTAAATCTTAAGATTCTAGATATTTGTTAGTATGAAGCTTGGATTATGGATTAAGGTGTTATATTTGCCTAAGTCTCAAATTCCAAAATACTTGATTATGATAAGCATCGAACTATAGACTAAGGTGTAATTTTTACCTAAGTCAAGTGGAATGCCATACACTTGTTATATGGGTGTGGGATCCTAGACCATGGTCACCCCGATATAAGAAAACTACCTCCTAAGTCCGCATAAGGGAATTGTTGCATTCCATCTCGGGCGTTGGACCCAAAACAGACCATGGAAGTAAATTAAATTTGCAAGGAAAAGCATGCATAGAAAGTAAAGTTTCTGGTTTAAAAAAACCCCAGATATGGGGCAATTGTTCTTACAAAAAACAAAAGAACCCCACACAGAGGGCAAAGAAGAAGAAAAATGAAAAAGACCTAAGTATTAACTCCTCCTCCTTCTAGAGCCGGATCTGCATTCGAGTTAGCAGCAGAATCAACTTGGGCAAGCTCCCGTGCCTAAACAAGTTGACCATCATGGAAGACTTTTTTTGAGTCAAGCTCCTCCAAGGCAAGAGTAACATTGGAATTGAAATACTGAATCTGGGCCACGACATTCTAAAACTATTCCCTGCCAATGTTCCCCGAAATGGTGTCCAGCTCTTCCACATCATTCTCTAGCTGAGTTATCCGAGCCTGGAGGGTGTTGATGGTATTGTCGACATGAAGACCCTTAGCTTCAAGCGCCTTCTTGGCCAGGTCGGAGGAAGCCAATGCCGCCTCTATCTCAGTAATTCGGGATTAGGCCTCATTTAGCTTAAGAGCCACGGTCAACTTTCAGGCGGCCTCTTCATTATCTTTTTTGTTTTCCTCTATCATCCTCCTAATGGTCACCTCGATGGACTTTTCAAGATAGCGTACCTTAACGGCGGTTTGAAGTGTAGTTGTTTGAAGCTTGGCTAGGGTTTGGGCCATATTTCGTTCTGAAATATGTCCTATCACCTCATCGCTCAACAACCGCCCATTTATGAATGGCGGCAAGGGATTCGTCTTCTTTTGATTGCCGCTATCCAAAGCTCTTTTCCCACCCTGTTCAGCAGAGCCCTCGATAGCTCTCCTCTTCCTTTCTTGAAGGCTATATGATAAGGAGTTTGGTTCCTTCTGGGTCTTCTTAATAACAACACCCCAATTTGCGGATGTCGGGATGGTGGCAGTAGGGACACTAGAAGACCTCAATCCTTTCCTCCTTGACCTCAAGACTTGCAGAGCTATGAGGGAAGATCCTGACGCCATGTTACTCACTAAAATGAGACAACAGATAGAAGTCAGATAAGCAAAAATTCGAAGTAGTGAAATTCAAAGTGCAAAGAGTACGGAATAAACTACATGTTATAATATCCTAATTCCTACCTAACAAGACAAAGAGAAGATCATCACCAGGAGTATCAAGGATGTCTTTGATTTTGATAAACTCGTATTTTTTAGAATATCGAGTTATAAATTTGACATAGTTGACCTCGTCCTAATTAAGGTTTTTCTCTTCTTTTTCAAGCAGCATAGTGGGCAAACACTAGGCATCCTCGGTCTAGTATAAAGGGAACTTGGGCTCCCCATCGTCTTTCAGGAAAAAGGGGTGAAACCCCTCTGCTGCCATCATTTTGAAGATCCTAGTCTTAAATCCCTTGAAATTATCTTGAAAAACATCAAAGGATTTTCGACTGGATCTTGACCGAATTGATAGCCAGTCTTTCTGTTTTGATGACCCTTAGGGATTTATTCGGGTATAAAAATAAAAGAAGGTGTTGGTTGAATACTGCAGCCTTATGATCTGGCAAAATCTTTCAAAAGCAATGATGTAACCCCAGCCATTAGGATGAATCTGGGTAGGGGCTGCTCACAAAATCTAGAGTACGGCAATTTGGAATTCAGTAAAGGGTAACCAAAGCCCCAATTTGATGAAAAGCGACTGGTAGAGGAACATAAAATGTGAACACATCTCCCAAGATAAGTAAAATCGCTCGTTCCATTCTGAGCATAAAACCTGGAATTCTCTATCGTGGTTTCTCCCTTCGGTCAGCTCCAGGAACTGTATTAATTGTCTGAGCTCATTTTCAGAAGAAAGTTCTGATGTACGCTCCTAGACATCATCCCCTACCTATGGATATACTAGCCCCAGACCACGCCGGATCCAGATTTGCTCCTCCTCATTTAGTTCACAAGCTTCAGCAACAGGTGCTTGGGCTTTAGTTCCCCTTCTACCTCTGGCCATAAAGATCCTGAGAACACCTAAAGAGGCCAGTAAGTAAATGTCAAAATTAATTAAATTAAAGATTCAGACACGGTGAAGGGTGAACAGAATGGTCCACACCCACATGCTGACCTCTTTTCCCTCCAAAGTTTGAAACTTTAGAAGAGACACCTCTGCCATGTTTACAATGGCAGAAATGGTGTTTAAAGAGGATAAGACTATGTGAAAAAGATTGAAAATCCTAAATCTACTCTACGAAATGGAAAACCAGAAACACACTCCTATGAGGAACGCATAGCTACTCTACAATTCAGTGGAAGAAAGAGAAGGGAAAATACCGAATGAGAAAAGCTCAGAGTTGTTGAAGATGAAAATGATCGAAGATCTTCTAGGACTCCTACTTTGCTACTGTGCAGAGTTCTCTAGAAAACGTTTAGGAACGGTAAAATGGAGATTATGAACCTTTGAACCATTATTTATAAAGGCTAAGCAGTTAAGGGGCTTTGTCGTCTTTACAACCCAATTTTTGAAATAATATTCATCATGGCGTACGATGCACTATGCACATCCCTCCAGCGAAAATATGCCACGTGGTCCATACAGTTATTTAGGCAGTTGAAAAGACAGTGGTACAGTAACTCGAACGTCACACAACTTCTGAAGTTTAAGTTCAAATTATTTTCATGAACCTTGACTTTAGCCATGATATTTGCTTGACAAAGAGTTATTGCTTTGGATCACGAATGTTAAAGCAATGTAGTAAGACCCCGACCAACGTCTTATAAGTGGTGAATTATTTGAATCCCGGATTAGAGAGCTTGCTACTTATTCAAAATGAGCACTAAGCCGAGGCAAAGTAATGTGATGCTGGAATAAGCATTGGACTTACCTCGGCAAATAGGAAAAGATACGAGCAGTGATAAAAAGTGAAAAGAAGGAAGTGGGCGTCGCACAAAATAAATGAATTTTTATTAATTTGTTCTCATTCCATACATCATCTTACATTTGGAAAAAAGGGAAAAAAATATTGAGACATGAAATGTATAAGGGAAGAGCATCGGCTCCTCCTTTACTTTGTCAGACGGCATGCAGTCTTTCATGAAGAAGATTATTCCTTCATGACTACACGAAGTTGCCTCAAATTGCGGAGCTGCTACAATAATCCTTCCTGCTTATCTGAAGAACCAGCAAAGCTCAAACCGAAGCACTTGCTAAGTTCTCTGAAAAGAGGAGGAGTGTAGACTCTGTTTCTCCAAGGAGGACTGACCAACGCGACAGGAGTCATTGATTTTCCCAGCAATAGAGCATGTTTCAAATACTCTCTCATACGTTGGAAAGGAAAAGTGTCTGTCATTGCTATGTTGAGAAAGAAAAGTCCCCATTGAAAAAGTTATTGGCTAATGAAAGGAAGAACCTCTTCACATATTTTGAAAAAATAAGAAAATGATATTCGCAAAGGGCGAAACCCTCTTTGAATATAATGAGAAGAAAGCCATGAAGGGTTGTATTGCAGAATGCAATGGCAAGAAAAGAAGAATGAAGCAAAAGGAATGCTAGCTTAAACGCAAACATTCCCTAATTTATAGGCACATTGAAGCATTCTAATTGGTCCTTGGAAAAGTGAACTGATCATACGAGATAAACGTCATCTTTGATGCTTTATGTTTTTAATTGGTGGAGAGGTAAATGGGCAGTTAGGAAACAGCCCGAATTTATTACCCTATTAATGGATTTGTTAATTTCCAATAAAGTTGAGGCAATGATTTCCCAAGAAAAGGCAGTACAATCAAGAAGTATAGAAAAATCCAGAGCTATAACTTGTCATTTTGTCATATTAACAACTAAATTCGAGTTGGGGGCAACACAACTACAGGGTAAGCGTTGGACCTACACCAGACAACAAGAGGCAAAGAGCAGAAAAGTAAAATAAAGTGGAAAGAAGAAAAAGGAAACATCAATAAAATTTTATTGATAATCTCATTCCATGCATCGTCAACCTCCACGGAAGGAGAAAGAAAAATACATTAAAAGGAAAGTGAAAATAGTGTCTGTAAAAGAGCTTAAGGACGGGATGTCATGACTGAAGCATTTTGCTGCCCTGTCACATCCATTGTTCCTTTCACTGGAATAGACTGAAGCCACTCCATTTCTTCTTCCCTGCCTCCTTCATAATAAAAATAGAGGTCAACCATAGTTATCTCTTCGTAGAGCAAGTCGAAGAAAGCAGACCACCCCAAGTTACTCTCAGAGGGTTTTCTTTTCCTTCGAGTTGGCATTCCTGCATATCCAGCTGCACTACGAAGAAGACCGGCCAGGTGCCTCCAAATTACCCAAGAAAAAGGTGGAGGAGGGAATAGTGTGCTCCTCAATATCCCCATGTATTGGTTGACAGAAGCATCATTCCATCCTAACAACACGTTAGATCAGACGTCCTCATATATGCTAGGATAGAAAGGCTCTCGTCTCCCTAAATGCATGGCTACTTCACTTTACACCAAGAAAGAAAGAGTCCTTTGAAGAAAGGAAGCTGCTTACAGAGGATCAATCACCTTCAAGAATTTCAAAAGGGTTAAGAGAATAACCCTTACAGGGGACAAAACCCTCCATCTAAGTGCAAAGGATGAAGGAAAAACTACTCTTTCAGGAAGGAGCATTCTCACACAGAGTTACAAAGCGAAAAGAAAAGGATGTCCACTCCACTGGAAACATTTTCTATTTATAAAGAGAATGAGGCGCTCTGATTGGCCTTGTAAAAGGCAATCTGATCGCATGATGGTAGCCACGTTTAATGCTTCCAGTCTCTGATTTCTTACAGAGTATCAGGCAGTTGGGAAACAGTACGAAACTGAGATCCTCTTTAAAGGATATTTAATTCCCAATGAAGTCAAAGTAACCACTCCCTAGAGAATTCTAGACTATTACAACCCGCAGTTTCAAAGATCACACTCAAAGTTTGAGTGAAAACCATCAAAGGAAATCCCGAGAATTAATGCTTGGGAGCAGAGAATCAATGAGATGTAACGGCATATTATGGACACTAGCATTAACGTAAAACATCTGGGGTCCGGTGTTAATTTTTTAGACTTTTATGATAATCGTGTGCCCGGATGATCCTATTAAAACTTGACACTTGGCTATCCTTCTGAGCACCAAGCTAGGGGCAACTATTCTGGACCGTGATTCAAGATCTCGTCTAGATGGATCAACTTGGTACACGTGTACACGAACTCCTCCCTGGTAGGCCTTGAAGGTAGTCAGGGTCTCATAGCTATATACATTAAGCGACATTGGGCCATAATATCAAGATTGCTATATATGTGCAAGGATATACCCCTAAATATCTGTAACTACCAATCATCTACTTACGATATTATAAGATCCATAACTGTCTCAAATTAATAAGTAGCTCTTATATTGAGAGTTCTTAACTTATAGGGATTTATCCCAATAATAGAAGGAAAGTAATTCCTATCAAGATCTTAATCGTAAATATCTGCATTCAAAATAGATTACATAAGGATTCTGTACACGCTCTATAAATACAAGGCTAAGTAACCCTAATCAGGTATCAGTAAATTACTCAATATACTCCTCTTTACTTGAGCATAGTCTGACTTGAGCGTTGGAGTCCTTTTGCAGGTACCCACCCCTCTGTCACAATATGCTCGATCATTGCTATTCGAGGAGGAAACCATCACATACGTGCCTATCTCAAGTACCCTCTGAATCTATTTCAGAACATCTAGAATTTTGAATTTGAATTCATAAAAGGAGGGGAAAACTCATGGTTACCATGGGAAGAGGAAAAATCTTACTCAAAGAACTATATCTCCAAACCCATTTTCCTGGACAAAACTGTACCCACACCCCATACCATCGATTTGAGATTTCTCACCTTTACAGAGCAGCAAACGAAAAGAAAAAGGGAAACATGATGATAACTACAGTGGCAGAAGCATCTGCAATGGCTTACTTGGAAACAAATTGCGTGAGGGCTTTCTGAAATACCCATATGGTTTGTCGTCTCCAACACGCAACTCCCCCACCAACTCCTATCCCAACTTCAGATAACTGTAATTGACCACTGTTCCCCAAACAAAATCCCTCATTCCATCTGCCATGTGGAAAGTCGGATTCAGAGCCAACTCTCATAAGCCTCATTCAACCTCACCCACACCACGCGTTTGCTTCAGACTACACCACCTAAGTTTAGCATAGACCCAAATGCTCCCAAACTCATCTTTGTCGAGGATATGTTGACTCTGAAACTAGGGATTGCAACAAGTACTCAATAGGCCTATGCAAAGCTACCTAGTCAAATGGAAAAGGTGAAGAAAACGCAAGTATGGGATGAAGAAAGTAGGAGCCAATTTGTTGCACATAGCACGTGATCATTAAATGCCATCACAGGGTACCAATAACCAAAAAAAATTTCGTCTGATGTAGCTAACAATGACATGCCCAATGAGGTTAAACATATAACAGCTATGATGAATAACTTGTAACCTAATGATCTGATTTTTTTTTTCAGGTTGCATTGTTCCTCCTTTTTTTAGTTGCACAATTGTGTAAATATTATCAGTTAAAATTTATAGGATTTTTAGCATGCATAGTTATATATGAAAAAATAATAATTTTTTAAAAAGATATTATTGTGTATAAATATTACCAGTTAAAATATGGTAATAATTTTTTTACTAGTTAAAAAATATATATATTTTAAAACCCCTTTCACACCAACATGGAGAAAACTGTAAGGATTTTTTAAAAAAAATATATATTATTATTTGTAAATATTACCAATTAAAATCTGTAAGATTTTCATTATCTGCATAATTATTTATAAAAAAATATAATGACTAGTACATTTTTCTTCATATG
This sequence comes from Ormosia semicastrata, assembly GCA_029884595.1. Classification (NCBI taxonomy): domain Eukaryota; kingdom Viridiplantae; phylum Streptophyta; class Magnoliopsida; order Fabales; family Fabaceae; genus Ormosia; species Ormosia semicastrata. Next base: position 8,147,780 of record JAQQTO010000047.1, read on the forward strand.
GGTCTATAAGGGTTATTTTTTTAAAAAACTATATATTTTTAAAAATATATATATTATTGAAAACCCTATAAATTTAACAAGTATTATTTTATATAGTTGTGCAATCTAAAAAAAAATCAACTGTGTAACCTGAAGAAAAAAAAAAGGGAAACAAATGACTTGCAATAGCACATCATCTTAAGTGGTATACCATACACCCAAACTTAAGAAGGTAGGACAAGGCTATTATGGACCACTTGAGAAGTGGTCCATGGACTCACTTTCTTTTTTTAATTGAGAGTATCTATATATAAATTTGGATGTATATAAATATTATCAGTTAAAATTTATAAATTTATTATATGTACTGATTATTCATAAAAAAGAATGATCTAACTAAATTTATTTACGAATTTAAGTGTTATTAATTAAATTTAATATTTTAATCTTAACTATTAATTTATTTTAATAATAAATCAATGATTAATGTACATTTTACTCATTCATGAATCTCCCCGTAGTGGTCCATATTAAAATTGTCCTTAGTGGATATATAGTAGTATCCAACGAACATGTAACGATAATGCTCATCTTATTTCACTATTTATAGCAATCATGAATGTTTTAAAATCTTAAAAAAGAGAGATAAAAAAGAAAGCATTAACCTGATATTAAGTGTTTAAAAGCAATAGCAAATACCAAAAAACAATAGATGATAAATTTTTCTGTACTTCACACCTTTCAAAATCACTAAGTTTTATAAAAATGAGTTTTGTTTCATTTTATTTATTAATTAAAAAAAGAAAACAGCTTTTTATAACTTTATTTTTTCTTAGTATCTATATTAAATGTAAAGAAAAAATACTAATGAAGTTATAATTTTGTGTGTCAAATTAGAATAAAGTATAACAAATACCTTAATCAAATGCAGATATATATTTTTAAATTTAAATTTAATATTTAATTATATTAAAATCACGTTATTTTACATATTCTCTATTACATAAATAAATATAAAAAAATATGTATAATAAATTATTTAATTCTTAGATAAATTTAAAATATTCAAATTAAATATTCTATTAATTATGATAAAAAATAATTATCAATTAAATATTATAATTATTTATTAATAAATAATATAATTAATTAATTACATCCAACTTTAAAATTTTAAATTTTTATAAGAATTTCTCCTTCCAATCATTCTTCTATGCAGTCTATCACTCGCGTCACACCATTACCTACTAATAACAAAGATGAAAACGGTCATGCACACTTCATGCTGCAAGTGTGTCGTCATTTCAACCAGAAAATTTGACAAATGATGTGCAAGTGCTCACTTTTCCGAGCATTGAAGGGGTGTTATTTTTCAACCTGAAAAATTGTGTTTTGTGTCATTTATATGAATAACTTTGTATGCGTTTTCATGTCAACATGATGTACATAATATTTTTCATTTTATTCATTTTTTCCTATTCATTTAATATGTCATTAGATATCTCTTTCAAATAAATAAAATTAAAATAATATCTTACAAAATGTTGACGTATGGAATCTATCAAGTCTAACTTGCTTTGCCATTAAGTGGGTGCAGGATGGTAGAGAATCACGTGAAAAGAAAAAGAAAAAAGACAAGACATGTTAAGTCTTAACCCTGAACTTTTAATCGGTAATAATGCCAAAGAGATAAATGGAAAAAGAAAAATTAAAGACAAAAGTGATTTTAAGATTTTGATAAAATAAAGAGTGAAAAAAATCGTACAATTAGATTATAAATACAAAAAAAAGGTGCGTTCAAACAACATTAAATATATTATGTATGTCACGACCGAGATCGTGATAAAAAATAATAACTTAAAGGATTTTAAAAAATAAAAATGAAATCGCTATCAATTTTATTTTAATTTAGAAAAAATTAAAAAATTCTTCTTTGAAAATGGAATTTGAGAATCAGATTGGATTCGGGAGTCGGTTATGCTTGGGAATGGTGAAAACTTAATCCCACAGCACCCCTAACACACCTGTCCTAAGACGGTACCTTAAGTCAATTGTGTAAATTCTTAATAATTCTTAGAAATATTTATTTTACCCATTTTACAAAATATTGTAACTATTTATATAAAAAAACCACAAAATTATGAAAATTTAATTTTGGCTTGACAGAAATGAAATTCTGCTCCTACGTATCCTCGGGTGCAATGAGGAACTCAAAGTTACGTAGTTCTTTTGAAAATGATTGTAGATTAGTTGATTTTAATTTAATTATGAAAAGATTTTTGTTTTGAAAAGGGATTTTATTTGAAAACAAATTCAGTCTTGCACGAGATTCAAGTTAGCATCAAGTTACTCAATAAACCCTTATGATTCAAACGACATTGAAGATAACATTCGCTATTCAATCACCATCATTGGTCATTGCATTTATTAAAAAAAACTATATATATTTTTACTTTTTTTGGCTTAACATTAGTCACAATATACAACATAAAACATATTATCAAATAGAGTAAACACTATCAAACGAGAATTAATCCTAAAAAAAAAAAAAACTAAACTCAGAATATGTTTTTTTTTTCTATTTCATCCTTTTGTGTTTTTTTTTTACGTTTTTTGTATATATAAAAGAAGGGAGGTAACCTTAAGTAAAAAATGAGGCTGCTGGCCCATGAAAAAAAAAGGCAATTAAATCAAAAGACACTAAATATTGAAACTAAAAAAAAAAAAAAAAAAGAGAAAACTAATGACTCAAACTATAAAAAAACATCATAAAATAAAAGAAATGAGCCCAAAACTCTTTCAGAATCAAACCCAAACTAACAGGCCCAACAAATCTGACTCAAGTAAAAAAAAAAAGTAATCCTAAAACTAAAAAAAGAGACGTAAAAGGAAAGAAAAAGAAAATATAATAACAGTAATAATAAGAGATGAAATAGAAACCAAAAGAGAGGTTTGGACCTCTGTTCAAACGCAGCTGCAGGGAAGAGGGCGAATGAGTTTAGGTTCGGGAGATGGAGCGGTGGCGGGTCCCTGCAGTTGGACGGCTCGGGTCGCTGGTGAGGCGGGGGAGACTGCCGGTTCTTGGGATGGGAAGTGCGATGCGGGTCATGGTGGTCGACGAACGGGACGGTGCGATGCAGGCGACGGGATCTGGTGTTGGCCGGTGCGAGAATGGCACGATCCGAGTTCAGGTTGGCTTTCTGGTTCAGTGAGGCGGCTGTTCCGGGTTCGACGGAGGATGGAGTTCCGGATATGGGCTCGTGTAGGTTTGGGGACGAACGGGATGACAGCTACGCGGAGGTCGTGGGTTCGGTCATGGCTTCTCTGGTGGTTTTTGGTTCGGTAGGGTGGAGATGTGCCGTGGTGGTTGCAAGGTGTTGGCCGTGGGTGGTTGGTTGAAGGTCACGGTGGTGTTGTCTGGTGATGGAGATGAAGAGAGGGTGAATATGGTAGTAGGGTATTTTGGTTTAGGGGAATGGTGATTATGGAGATTTTAGGTGGTTTGGGTTCTTGAAGATGAAGTGTTTGTGGGTTGAAGATGGCTCGGCAATGGAGATGGCAGCAAGCAGTCTCCTTCGTATGATCTTGCTCTCTCTAAAAAATCAAATCCCCCCTTCTCTGTTACATTTGATCTTTTTTTGTAAGCCCGAAATGGCTCCCTTGCAGCCCCCAAAGAGATTATCTTAGGTGCAGATAGGGCTTTCTAGCTCATTTTCCATTTTCATGTATTTTCCTTGAGGCTGTCACCTTCTCAGCTTCACATCACTGAAAATTTGCCATTTTTTCTTTTCTTGAGCCTTGGGTTTTATGGCTTGTAGCAGAGGGATGTTCACATGGTTTTAGTTGGTTTTAGTTGCATTTCAATTACTGGATGAGACAGCAACCAAAAGAAAACAACCAGCTGCAAAACGTAACAAAGACCACCCTTTTTTTTAAGTGGGCTTACATTTGGACTAAAAAAAAATAAGAATATGGACCTTTAATCAATTAAATTCAAATTTTTTTATTCTTTCATTTTTCATTTTTTTAGAGCCCAGTCAAAATTGAGTGTTCACAGTTGCCCCTCTTTACTTGTTTCTTACTAGATAAAAGGAAAATTGTAGTCTTCATTATATCGTCGTAAGAAACGAGTAAAGACATGAACTTTAATTTTGTTCGGTGATGCATAAGATGTAAAACAAATGCGAGAAAAGTAAAATGTACAGAGCTGATGCACTTAAAAGAATTGATAGAAATTAAAATGCATGGAGCCGAAGCGCTCAAAAGAAATGACAGAAATTAAAATGCATGGACTCGATGCGCTCAAAAGAATTGACAGAAATTTAAATGCATGGAGCTGATGCGCTAAAAGAAATTGATAGAAATTAAAATGCATGGAGCCGATGCGTTCAACAGAAATTAAAATGCATGGAGCCGATGCGCTCAAAAGAATTGACAGAAAGTAAAATGCATGGAGCCGATGTTGTCAAAAGAATTAACGGAAATTAAAATACAAGAAGCCGATGCGCTCAACAGAAATTAAAATACATAGAGCCGATGCGCTCAAAAGAATTTAAAATGCATGGAATGCATAGAGCCGATGCGCTGAACGGAATTGACAGAAATTAAAATGCATGGAGCCGATACGCTCAACAGAATTTAAAATGCATGGAGCCAATGCGCTCAAAAGAATTGACAGCAATTAAAATGCATGGAGCCGATACGCTTAACAAAATTTAAAATGTATGGAGCCGATGCGCTCAAAAGAATTGACAGAAATTAAAATGCATGGAGCTGATGCACTCAACAGAATTTAAAATGTATGGAGCCGATGCGCTCAAAAGAATTACCTGAAATTAAAATGCATGAAGCCGATGCGCTCAAAAGAATTTACAGAAATTAAAATGCATGGAGCCAATGCGCTCAACAAAATTTAAAATGCATGGAGCCGATGCACTCAAAAGAATTTAAAATGCATAGAATGCATGGAGCCGATGCGCTCAGAGATTAAAATGTATGGAGCCGATGCACTCAAAAGAATTTACAGAAATTAAAATGCATGGAGCCGATGCGCTCAACGGAAATTAAAATGCATAGAGCTGATGCGCTCAAAAGAATTGACAAAAATAAAAATGCATAGAGCCGATGCGCTCAACAGGATTTAAAATGCATAGAATGCATGGAGCTAATGCGCTCAACAGAAATTAAAATGTATAGAGCCGATGCGCTCAACAAAAATTAAAATGCATGGAGCCGATGTGCTCTAAAGAATTGACAGGAATTAAAATGTGCATGGAGTCGATGCACTCAAAAGAATTAACAGAAATTAAAATGCATGGAGCCGATGCGCTCAACAAAAATTAAAATGCATGGAGCTAATGCACTCAAAAGAATTAAAATATATGGAGCCGATGCGCTCAAAAGAATTAATAGAAAATAATGCATGGAGCTGATGCGCTCAAAGAAATTAAAAAGGCAATGGGCAACTGAGTCCCGGAATTTAAAAGACAGGTGGGCTACTGTGCTCCTGAAAAATAGAAATTTTAAAAAAAGTAATAGACATCTTGATCCAAAAAGATCTTTCTTTTTTTCTTTGTTTTTCTCTCTTTTTTTTCTTTTCTTCTTTTTTTTTGTTCCTTTCTTTCCTTTTATTTTATTAAAAGTCCTTTGAACCAACGACGACTTTTGGAAAACTTTAACCAATCAAAACCCTTGTTCACATGCTTTTTGCTCGTTGGACCTGATAACCTCGATCTTTCCTCTCCCTCTTCTTCTTCTTTCTCCCTTTTTTTTATATTTTTCTTGATTCCCCTTTTCTCCTTGGCAGCGAAATCGAATACTGCATTGCAATCTGTACTTTGAGCTATTAAGATCTTTTAATCCAAATCAATCATTGAAGGATTGTTGTAGAATTGTCAAATCAAATGGTTAACCATAAATTTACCCTATTTGAGACATAACTTAATGAGTAAACATGCATTCATGAATTGGACAGAAGTTCGTTGGATGAACAGACTTCCTTTTATTACTTTGGTGATATGACCGTACATGAACTTTTAGTAAGACACATGCTTGAAAGATAAAATCCTAGAAACTAAAGGAAGTTACAAAGGATAAGAAAAATTTACCCCAGTATTGGTTCCTTGTCCCTCATTCAATTGATTCCCTGCAATGGCATGATAACTCAACTATTGCCTCTGTGTTGTTACTTCCTTCAACACATCTTCTCCTTAGTCCTTCAAAAAAAAAATTTGCCCCAGTGTAGCCAATTGAAAGCGAACAAAATTGCCCCAGTTTGGTGAACCCTTCAAGGAGTTTCAGGCTAACTTTCTTTGAGATCTTGCCTATTTATTTGCCCTAACTTTTGCTTAGACCGCCCTTTCGGGTTTTCAGCCTAACGGGCCCTTTTTTCTTTTTTTTTTTGTTTTTTTAGGCATAGAATCTCTTAATAACATCAGTGTTTACAGGCCTTGGTAATTCTTCTCCATTCATATTCTGTAAGATTAATGCTCCCCCTGAAAATGCCTGCTTGACTATGTATGGGCCTGTATAACTCGGAGCCCATTTTCCTCTGGCATCCTCTTGATTAGGGAGAATCTTCTTCAAAACTAAATCTCCTGAACAGAACTCTCTAGGATGAACTTTCTTGTTAAAGGCTCTGGCCATTCTGCTTTGATATAATTGCCCATGGCAAATGACTGTCAGTCTTTTCTCTTCTATCATATTCAACTGCTCATGTCGAGTCTTCACCCATTCGGATTCTTCCAACTCTGCCTCCATTAAAACCCTTAGAGAAGGAATCTCAATTTCTATGGGAGAGACGACCTCTATCCCATATATCAAAGAGAAAGGCGTTGCCCCAGTGCTCGATCGTATATTAGTACGATATACATGCAAAGCATAGGGCAAAATTTCATGCCAGTCTTTGTAATTCACCACCATCTTGGCAATAATTTTCTTGACATTCTTATTTGTTGCTTCAACTGCACCATTAATCTGGGGCCTGTAAGGAGCTGAATTATGATGCTTGACTTTGAAACTCTCACAAAACTTTCGAATCTTAGCACTGTTGAGATTTGTGGTATTATCTGTTATTATCCTTTCTGGAATTCCATATCTACAGACGATATCCCTTTTAAGGAATCTCAAAAACACTTTTTGAGTGATATTGGCATACGAGGAAGCTTCTACCCACTTAGTGAAATAGTCAATCGCCACCAAAATGAAGCAATGACCATTAGAAGCTTTAGGATTAATGGGTCCAATGACATCTATTCCCCACATTGAGAAAGGCCATGGAGATACCAAATTATGCATGGAAAATGGAGGTGTATTTACTCGATCTGCATATATCTGGCACTTCTGACACTTTCGTACATATTCTATGCAGTCTGTTTCTATGGAGGACCAATAATAGCCACTTCTGAGAATTTTTCATGCCATCGTATGACCATTAGCATGAGTTCCACAAATCCCTTCATGGACTTCAGACATGATTATGCGAGCTTCACGAGCATCCACGCATCTAAGCAAAGTGCCATCATGACTTCTCTTGTATAAAACCTCTCCATTCAAGAAAAAGGCCATTGCTAGTCGACGGATAGTCTTCTTATTTACCTCAGTTGCCCCAGTTGGGTATTCTCTATGTTGAATATACTGCTTGATATCCTGATACCATGGCTTACCATCTGGCTCATCTTCCACATTAACACAATACGCAGGCTCACTGTGTGTCTTTACTTGGATAGGTTGAACATTATTGTGAACATCCAATTTGGTCATTACAGTCAAAGTGGTCAAGGCATCTGCAAACTGATTCTTGTCTCGAGTCAAATGGGAGAAGGTCACCTCCTCAAACTTCTCGATCAGTTGGGTCAAATACTTTTGATAAGGCACCAACTTCGGGTCTTTGGTTTGCCATTCACCGTTCACCTAATAAATGATAAGTGTTGAATCTCCAAATACATTTAGCTGTTTGATCCCCAAGTCAATTGCAACTTGTAAACTATTAGCACAGGCCTCATATTCTGTAACATTATTGGTGCATTCAAAATCGAGCTTGATAGCGACTGGATATTGCTTTTCAGTTAGTGAAACAACCACGGCTCCTATGCCACTACCATGCATGTTGACTGCTCCATCAAAATACATCTTCCAAATGGGCTCATCCTCACCTTCTTTTTCTCCTTCTACTATCAATATTTCTCTATCAGGGAACTCGGATGTTACTAGTTGTCCACCCTCAAGAGGGTTTTCAGCTAAATGATCAGCAATTGCACTTCCTTTGATGGATTTTTGAGTTATGTACTTGATGTCGAATTTTGATAGTATCACCTGCCATTTTGAAACCCTTAATGAAACATGAGGGCTTTCAAATATATAGTTCAGGGGGTCCATTCGGGAGATCAACTAAGTGGTGTAATACAACATGTATTGGCTTAACCGTTTTGAGGTCCATACTAGAGCACAACAAGTTTTCTTAATAGCCATATAACGGGCTTCACAGTCATTAAATTTCTTACTCAGATAATAAATTGCCTGCTCCCTTTTCTCTGATTTATCATGCTGCCCCAACATTGCTCCCATTGAGGTTGGCAGTACGGTTAAGTACAATATTAGAGGCCGACCAGGTGTAGGTGGTATCAAAACAGGAGGATTCACTAGATAAGCTTTTATCTTGTCAAAAGCTCCTTGACATTCCTCATCCCATTTTCCTGGATGGTGTTTATTCACCAGCTTGAATATAGGCTCACAAGTACTGATCAAGTTGGCAATGAATCTAGCAATGTAGTTAAGTCTCCTGAGGAAACTTCTCACTTCACGCTCTGTCTTAGGAGCAGGCATCTCCTGTATTGCTTTCACTTTATCTGGATCCACCTTTATTCCTTCTCTACTAACAATGAATCAGGGTAGCTTTCCAGTGGATGCTCCAAAAACACATTTAGCAAGGTTCAACCTCAGCTTGTACTTTCTAAGTCTTTCAAACAGCTTACGCAAAACTGCCACATGACTTTCTCCTTCTCTAGACTTGGCAACTATATCATCCACGTACACCTCAATTTCTTTGTGCATCATGTCATGGAACAATGTAACCATAACGCGTTGGTAAGTAGCCCCAACATTCTTTAATCCAAATGGTATCACTGTGTAGAAAAATGTCCCCTAAGAAGTGATGAAAGTGGTTTTTTCTTTGTCACTGACATCCATGGGGATTTGATTGTACCCCGAGTATCCATCCATAAATGAAAACTTGTATTTCAAGCAGTGTTATCAACCAAAACATCGATATAAGGGAGTGGGAAATTATCCTTCGGACTGGCCTTATTCAGATCCCTGTAGTCCACACACATTCGGACTTTCCCATCCTTCTTAGGCACAGACACAATATTGGCTACCCACTCTGGGTGTCTTGACACTTCTACAAATCCTGCTTCTAGCTGCTTAGTCACTTCTTCCTTAATCTTCAGGGACATATCAGGATGCATCCTCCTTAACTTCTGCTTCTTTGCCTTAACATCTGGATGTAGTGGGATTTTATGAGATGCTATCTCCGAATCTAATCCAGGCATATCCCGATAAGACCAAGCAAAGACATCCATATACTCTTTGAAGAGTGCAATCATTTCTTCACATTCAGGATTTTTCACCATTTTTAACTCCTTTTTCTCTTCCTCTATTCCCATGTTAATCACCTCTGCTTCTTCGCCATTCAAGTCAAATCCCTTCTCTGAATACTCCATTAATTTTTCAAAATTTTCAATAACTTCTCCCTCTTCATCAGATCCAGGGTCTTCTTCCTCAAACATCGCATGAGAATCAATTGATGAGTTTTCAAGGTCCCCTTCGTGAGGCGTACTTTCTACAAGACTCAGATCCTTGGAAAGTAATTTGTGTGGAGTTAGAAAAACAAAATAGAGTAGGAATGATAAAAGAAAAAAAATATTATACAAAAAGGAAAATTGATAAATGCAAATGGACAAGTCAAAGTGCAACGAGGAGGAATGTTGAATAATCATGCAAATTCATTAAGTTAATGTCTCAAACAGCACAAACATAAGCTCAAAATACAGCCAATCTTAAATATCAGCTTAGTATAGTATGACCAGACAATTACTTGGAAACAATCACATCAATCATTGGTTCGGACTGCTAGTTCTTCAGTGGCTCCTCATCAGCAGAGGGACGGATTGCCTTGCTTTTTTTTGGGCCTTCTTCATGCAATGCATTAATAGTGGGATGGCATTGGGAGCGAATGACTTCTCCAGACATGATTACCTCGGCTGGTGTTGGGAATGTTTCCCTCAAGTGGGGAATATGTTTCATCTTGCAGTTGTTATTTTTCTTTCTGAGGGTCATCTTCCTTATTCTTTCTTCCATGGATGCTTTATACCCTAACCCGAACTTATCCCATTTTTCCTGGAAGGACACCGGCGACCGAGTACCTTGTAATTATGAGCCCAAGCCTTTTCCTTCTTCGTATCCACTACTTGCCATAATCCGGGCCACTACCTGATCCACACTTTGCGTCTGGGATTCATCCTTACCAACTCCAGTCTCAACTATTTCAAAACTATACCACAAATTCTCTTCATCTTTCTCTGCATTCTCCACATATGGCACTGAAACTGGTTTTGACAACATAATCTCTTCCTCTCCATGTATGGTAATGACTGACCCATTTTCAATGTATTTAACACTCTGATGCAAGGTAGAGGGAACAGCACCAGCAGCACGGATCCATGGTCTCCCCAAGAGCATTGTGTAACCAGGCTCAATATTCATAACTTGGAATAACACTTGAAAGTTACTTGGACCAATCTCCAGTGGTAACATCATCTCTCCTAAGATGTCTCTCTTATTTCCATTAAAAGCCCGTACCACCATTTCTCGGGGTGACAATTCATCCTTACTTATTGATAATGAAGTCAGAGTCAACATAGGTAGGATGTTCAGTGCAGACCCCCTATCTATCAAAACCTTTGCAACTATACACCATTTGCATTTGAGGGTTATATGCAAAGCCTGTGGATTTCTCTCAGATCGAGAAATGATTTCTTCCTTAGTAAAAGTGATCATGTTGACACATTTCACCAGGTCCACCATATTGACGACACTTTCGGGGGTAACATCGGGCTTGACATAGACTTCATTCAGAATTCTCAGTAATGCCTTCTGGTGTATCTCAGATGTCAAGACGAGTGACAAAAGAGATATTCGGGCTGGAGTCTTCTTCAACTATTCCACCACATCATATTCGCTTTGCTTCATTATCTTCAAGAACTCTTCATCCTCTTCCTTCCTCTTCTCCTCTTCTTTTGAAGTTTCTTCCCTACTTACTTTTTTGACAATTTTCCCATTTTCTATTTCTCCTAGGCTATAGCATCGCCCACTCCTTGTAATTCCTCCTACCCCGACTATGTTAGTCACTGGGTCTCCCTCCTAATGTACTTCTGTAACTCGGGCATTCGAAGTCCCTTCCCCGACTCCCTTTATCTCTACCCTTGTTTCATAGCTCCAGGGCACTACGCGGGTGTCATTACAAGCAAATGGTGTTGGCTTCTTGATTGTCAATACTACTTTCCCTAGCGCCGAAGCTTGGTTGAGAGGTGGCACCTTAAGTACAAATCGTTCAATCACATTGACCTCTTCAGAGGAAGTTACCCTTGGTCTTGCTTGTATTACTCCTAATATGAGCAACCTCTGGACTCGAACCTTAAAGTCCCAACAGTTCTTAATATCGTGTCCTGTTTCCCCATAATGGTAAACGCACCTGGACTCTTCATCAAGGCTCTCCTCTTCTTTCACTGATGAAGCTGGTGCATTGATAACATAACTTGCTATCTTCAGTCCCTCAAATATTTGAATCATCGGCGTATGCAGGCTCATGACTTCTTTTATTGGAGGTCCTTCCATCTCCACGACATTCATCTCATTCCTTCCACCATGATTAGGGATTGGGTTGTTGACGATACTGGGTCCAGCCTCTTCTTGAATATCAAGCTTCCTATAACCAATAAGCTTCCTTACTGCAGTCTTGAAAGCCTCACAATCTTTAATTAAATGTCCTGGGATATCCATGTGGTATTTGCAAGTCAAACTCGGGTTATACCACGCTGGGAATGGTAGTTCTAAGGGACGTACAGGATTTCCCGAAATGAGGTGGGTATCGAACAGCCTTTGGAATAGGTTCGCATTTGAAATGGACAGTCTTGGGAAATGGGGTAGGTTTTGAGGATGAAAGCGACCTTGATTCTGGAGGTTTGGCCGAGGTTGTGGGTGATTTGGGTAAGTTTGTGGAGGTACGGGTGGGTATCAGGTATAGGTTGGGCGAGTTGGTATATATGGTTGTGGTGTGGTAACATTATTGATTTGGAATTGTGGAGTTGGGGTGACGTTTGTGGTTGGCACAACTTGGTGGGGTGAGTAATAAGGAAGTGTAGGCGTTTAGTATGGAAGGTGAGGATTAAGGTTATATGGTAGTTGGCGGCTTGAGTTTTGTGGGGAATATCGAGGTCTGAAGGTCTGCTGGCGTTGGACATAATTCACCTCGGGTTCCTTTTTTTTCGGCTGGAATCCCTTCTTAAAGGCAGTATTCTCCGTATTGCTCACCGGTAACTTCTCAACTTTGGCCAAAATCTCTATCCTTTCTCTCGCCATTATCAAGTCTGCAAAATCATTATAGGCTGCCCCAGCCATTGCCCCGATAAAAGGATTTCCCAAGGTTGCCAGGAAATATGAACATATCTCAGATAGTGTTAATGGAGGCTGAACTTGAGCTGCCAAGGCTCTCCACCTCTGTGCATATTATCTGAAAGGTTCATCATTTCCTTTCTGCATCGAGCTCAATTATTCCCGGGTCAGAGTCGTGTCCAGATTAAATTTGTATTGGTCCATGAATAGGTCAGCCAATTCTGTCCAATGAGAAATCTTAGAGTGGTTTAATTGAAGATACCACTCTAAAGCAGGACCTGTAAGACTCTCGTGGAAAAAGCTAATGAGGAACTTATCATCCCTGGACCAAACAGCCATCTTGGTTCCATAACTGATCAAATGAAACCAAAGGTTGCCACTTCCATCGTACTTGGCAAAATCAGGAATCTTGAAGTCTTTAGGGATTATGACATCTGTGGTAGGACACAGTTCTTCTATTGCACTGGGGCCCTTGATTGCCTTGATCTGTTCCTCCATTTTCTCCATCCACTCTTCCTTCATCTTGTCCTTCTCGGTCATGACGTGGCTATTCCCAGAGTGAAGTATTGTTGCTTGCCCTGTAATGGACATATGAGGTTGTTCCCAGGTAGGGCCAGCATAACCAGGAACTTCATTATGAGCACCTTCCAAAGTGCGATACCCTTCCCCAATAGGCATGACAATCGATGTCGATTAAGGTGGTTGTTCATGGATCCCCACAGTGATGCCTGAGGTTATAGTTGGGAATGTCGGGGTAGTCATTGATGGCACATTTACATATACTTCAACCCCATTTGTACATCTATTTTCGCTGATTAAGTGAAAAGACTCCCTCACATCTTGCAGTATTGCTTCTAACCTTACTTGGGCCTTTGACATCTCATTTATCCTCCCTGTCATTTCATCGACTTCTCTGCTCAAGTTTCTCCCTGCCTCAAGATTATTAGCAGCCATTCTGGTCCGAGATCTGGTATTGTGAACTCGGGTTTGATTGGTATCTTCTTTCCTAGGCCGCGCAATGATTCCTGAATCAAATTGATTTATTAAAACAAAATAACATTACACAAAGAAAAAGTTAGCGCTATTGTGAGGATGCTTGGTGATTATGGAAAGATTTGCACGAACATTCAATAGTAATGTAGGATCCAAATTCTGCACTTCGGGTTCATCATCCCTTAGGCAAGAATATGGTTGACAGCGATGCCAAGGGAGTATTCTCTTCTCAATGGGTGCTATCTTCTTGGATATTCACAGGCAATGCAGTCATCCTTTCACTGAATATTAGGCTTTCTATACTTTCACTAAAGGATGAAATGTCTCAGGTCGAGAGCACGATTGACAACCTATTCAAAAGGGCATTCGCCCCTCAATGAATAATGTCCATGTGAAAAACAGTAAAATCAATGTCTGAAACAAAACACTACAATCAGTCATTCATATTCATTTTAAATTTCAATCAGTACAAGGTCTCAAACTCCTCAAAAGGTAACATAAACAACATTACATTAACAACTTCATTTGCTTTTTTCTAAAACCCTTAGCAAGACCTCGACAATACTTCATAAAATCAGCGATCTTTGATGGTAGTCGTTGCCATGGGTTTATGTGAACTTGAATGTCTGCTTCTTCGAAATGAGTAATCAGTTGTGCGGTATGATATTGTAAGCTATTAGACATGTCTTCAAATTTCTTCTTCCATTCTTCTTTTTCAGCCCTTTGATCTTGTGCTACTGATTGCCACATTTCTGCCCATTCTTCTTTTTACCTCACTAGTCTTTGGGCTTCGAGTCTCCACTGCTCATGGTCTCGCCCTAACTCTTGAATTTTCAGCTTCAAATGCTCATTCTTTCGGTTTGCTTCCACGAGTGCATCGTGATATTTGGTAGCTAATGCTCGTCCTTGGTCAGAGCGGCACTTTGCTTCAGTTAGAGCTTCTTGTAAGGCTTGCATTCTACGATCTTGTACCCTAGCATTCGCCTCCAACTTTCCTTTCTCTTGCAAAACCAACGCCATTGTCTCTTCCTGAGCGCTTATCTTTGCTCGTAATTCATGAACTTCTGTTGTGGTCTTTTCAAATTCTATCTCCTTTCCTTTCCTTGCTCTTTTTACTCGGCTTGGGGTCTCAGCAATATCTGCACACACATCTTTTAAATATTCAACTTCATTAGCTAGCTTCTAGCATCGACTCTGGTGGATGACTCTTTTAACTCAGTGGCTTCCTTTCCTTGTTCCAAGACTTTCATTTGTGCTTTCAGTCTTTCCATCTCGGTGGCCATTTGAGGTATGATTTGAGGATGACCTTTATCATCTGAAACTGTCTAAGGGATACTATTCTGTACCCTTCTTACCTCTTTCCATTGCAAGTATTCAGGGGTACAGACCACCATATGCTTCCCTAATTCCTTTGTTCCTGCCATATGAATATTCTTCCAAACATCTCTAATCTTTTTTTCTCGATTAGTAGTGCTTCCATATTACCTTGGGCACATATCGAGTCCATCAGAGTTGTCTAAGCACAATGATTGGCGCATATGATACACCACCTCTAGGGCTCATCAAAGGAACATTAGGAAAGTCTCCACAGTTGAAAACTATCTCTTCTCCATGATACCACGGGTATACCCATTTAAAAGAATCTGGCCCCATCCTCACAAACTCATTTTTCTATTCATAAGCTTTTTGTTGCTTCACTGGTATGCGACCAAAATTCCTTAACGGGTCAGGTAGGAGTCCCATGCGATTCTGTACATCCATATGCGTCATGATCCAAATGTACAATATATGTGTACAGCATCGAATCTTTCCACCACCCTTTTGATGGCAGATTTCCATTGTCAAGAAAGTATCAACAAGAATAGCAGGGACTGGATTTGCTTTATACTTCTAAAACTTGAAGAATACATCCATTGCTGCTTGATCTACCATATCTGAGGTAAATGGGAATAATACTAACCCAAAGATGGTTAAGGCCAGTGTTTTGTTGAAGAAATCCCACTTTCCTTGTTGTGCTAGATACTGAAGGTGTGCTTCGAGGTAACTTTTCTTCAAGCCTTCTGTTCCTCCCCTTTTTTCCATACCCAATTGATTTGTTTGAGCCCCTATCAGTTCTGCTATTTTCCCTACTGATACATAATACCCCCCATAAAGATAAACATTTGGGTGCTTGCTCATTGGGAGTCTTAACATGATAGCGTACTCTTCAATGGTCGGTGCAATATCTAGGTTAGGCAACTCAAAACATTTCAGAGAATGGTTCCAAAATTGAGCTAGGCCACTCAAGACAGGCTCTTCAACTGTGATACGCAATAAGTCTAGGATCTGCCCATAACTACTTGAGAACTCTGATCGAGCTTTAGGAATCATCTGTTGAGTAATGTCCTTCACACGCCTCAGATCAATGCCATTAATTGTAATCTTCATATTCCTCTTGAGGTCAACTGTATTGCTTGTGTTTTGCCCATGGCACATTTCTTCCATTCTTTGCTATTGATGAGTACCAATCTTTCCACTTTACTAAGCAAACTCTCCCTACAAAATTAAAAAAGAGTGTAAGCATGCCAGAAAAAGGAAGGGTGCATCCTAAGGGTACCTCTTATCGAGGTAACTCTAGAGAATGTATCCTAACAGCCTACATGGAGAAACCCTTATAGGGTTGTAAACCCAAAGGATGATGCATGATATGCAAATACTTTTTTTTTTTGCTAGAAGGGTTATGACAATGCAAGATGAGATATCCCTTTTTTTAATGTAGTAAATGACATGAGAATGCAAGATTTTTTTTAGAATGCTATGAAAATGTAAGCTATGAGTAATGCAAGATGAAGTATTTTTTTTATGCTGGTTTTTTTTTTTTTTTACAAAAAAAATGCATGAATGAATGATATGAGAGATAGATAAGAAAAAAAAAGATTTTTTTCTGCTAAGAATGAAAATGTAAAATGATGTATTTTTTTATGATTTTTTTTTGGAAAAAAAGAAAAAAAATGTAAAAATGAATCACATGAAGAAGAGATAGATAAAAAAGAAGTACGTTCCCTTTGTGTCCTAGTTAGGTGGAACTTAAAGGTTGGATTTTCTTAAGGTCACGACTCTAATTTTGGCAGCCATTACGTTCGATCTATCAGTGCAAGATTTTTGGGACAGATCTAAATTTCTAAAAGTCATGGTTCTCATATTGCCCCTATCTATAAAGACAAGGTCCCAATTCATGAATTAATCACAAGTAGGGATAAACCCTCTCAATATGACTAGTCCATGATATTAGTAACAATCTGAGTGGTGTCTCAACCAATGTCAAGTGAGCATAAAGCCCCTCAATAACAAAAGTCGAGACCCCTCTTATTCCTCGGCTTCGCACAGACTCGGGTATAGAGCCCAAAAAGTGTGTGAGGTAAGT
This sequence comes from Ormosia semicastrata, assembly GCA_029884595.1. NCBI lineage: Eukaryota > Viridiplantae > Streptophyta > Magnoliopsida > Fabales > Fabaceae > Ormosia > Ormosia semicastrata. The sequence continues at coordinate 8,164,824 of JAQQTO010000047.1, forward strand.
GATAGTGATGTGTGTGAGGGAGCATATAAACCTGTACAAAAATTTAAAAAGATAAAACTACCCCAACCTGTAAAAACATATATACAACAACCAGCCAACAATCATCTATCCTAGGGTTTCAACAATTATGCATAATATATCTACAGGTAACAATATACATAAGATAATGCCATCAGATATTTACATAAAAATAGTAAATAAAATTTATTTATAAGCAAATAAGAAAACAAAAACAAGGACAGAAAGGGGTAAAATAAATAAATAAAGATTATTAATAATTTGCACAACTAACAATAACAGACCTGACTCTCTAAGTTTCCCTAGTGGAGTTGCCATCTGTCGCGACCAAGATCACGGCGAAAAATAGCAACTCAAAGGATTTTAGAAAATGAAAATGGAGTCGCCACCAATTTTATTTTAACTTAGGAAAAATTGGAAAACTCTTCTTTGAAAATGGTCTTTGAGAATCAGATTGGATTCGGGAGTCGGTTATGCTTAGGGAAGGGTGGAAACTTAATCCCACAGCACCTCTAACACACCCGTCCTAAGACGGTACCTTAAGTCAATTGTGCAAATTCTTAATAATTCTTAAAAATATTTATTTTACCCTTTTTGCAAAATATTGTAACTATTTATATATAAAAAAAAAGAAACCACAAAATTATGAAAATTTAATTTTGGCTTGACAGAAATGAAATTCTGCTCCTACGTATCCTCGAGTGCAATGAGGAACTCAAAGTCACGTAGTTCTTTTGAAAATGATTGTGGGTTAGTTTATTTAATTTAATTATGAAAAGATTTTTGTTTTGAAAAGGGATTTTATTTGAAAACAAATTCAGTCTTGCATGGGGTTCAAGTTAGCACCAGGCTACTCAATAAACTCTTATGATCTAAATGACATTGAAGATAGCATTCGCTATTCAATCACTATCATTGGTCATCGCATTTATTAAAAAAAACTATATTTTTTTCTACTTTTTTTTTTTTGCTTAACATTAGTCACAATATACAACATAAAACATATTATCAAATAAAGTAAACACTATCAAACGAGAATTAATCCTAAAAAAAAAACTAAACTCAGAATATGTTCTTTTTTCTATTTCATCCTTTTGTGTTTTTTTTTTATGTTTTTTGTATATATAAAAAAAAGGAGGTAACCTTAAGTCACAAATGGGGCTGCTGGCCCATGAAAAAAAAAGGCAATTAAATCAAAAGACACTAAATATTGAAACTAAAAAAAAACAAAACAAAAAAAAGAGAAAACTAATGACTCAAACTAAAAAAAAAATCATAAAATAAAAGAAATGAGCCCAAAACTCGTTCAAAATCAAACCCAAACTAACAGGCCCAACAAATCTGACTCAAGTAAGAAAAAAAAAGTAATCCTAAAACTAAAAAAAGAGACGTAAAAGGAAAGAAAAAGAAAATATAATAATAGTAATAATAAGAGATGAAATAGAAACCAAAAGAGAGGTCTGGACCTCTGTTGAAACGCAGCTGCAGGGAAGAGGGCGAATGAGTTTAGGTTCGGGAGATGGAGCGGTGGCAAGTCCCTGCAGTTGGACGGCTCGGGTTGCTGGTGAGGCGGGGGAGGCTGCCGGTTCTTGGGATGGGAAGCGCGATGCGGGTCACGGTGGTCGACGAATAGGACGGCGCAACGCAGGCGACGGGATCTAGTGTTGGCTGGTGCGAGAACGGCACGATCTGGGTTCGGGTTGGCTTTCTGGTTCAGTGGGGCGGCTGTTCTGAGTTAGACGGAGGATGGAGCTCCAGATCTGGGCTCGTGTAGGTTCAGGGACGAAGGGGATGACAGCTACGTGGAGGTCGTGGGTTCGGTCATGGCTTCTTTAGTGGTTTCTAGTTCGGTAGGGTGGAGATGTGCCGTGGTGGTCACAAGGTGTTAACCGTGGGTGGTTGGTTGAAGGTCACGGTGGTGTTGTCTGGTGATGGAGATGAAGAGAGGGTGAATATGGCAGTAGGGTATTTTTGGTTTAAGGGGATGGTGATTATGGAGATTTTAAGTGGTTTGGGTTCTTGAAGATGAAGTGTTTGTGGGTTGAAGATGGCTCGGCAATGGAGATGGCAGCAAGCAGTCTCCTTCGTATGATCTTGCTCTCTCTGAAAAATCAAATCCCCCCTTCTTTGTTACCTTTGATCCCTTTTTTGTAAGCCCGAAATGGCTCCCTTGCAGCCCCCAAAGAGATTAGCTTAGGTGCAGATAGGGCTTTCTAGCTCATTTTCCATTTTCATGTATTTTCCTTGAGGCTATCACCTTCTCGGTTTCACATCACTGAAAATTTGCCATTTTTACTTTTCTTGAGCCTTGGTTTTTATGGCTTGTAGCAGAGGGATGTTGACATGGTTTTAGTTGCATTTCAATTGCTGGATGAGATAGCAACCAAAAGAAAACAACCAGCTGCAAAACGTAACAAAGACTACCCTTTTTTCTTTTAAGTGGGCTTACATTTGGACTAAAAAAAACAAGAATATGGACCTTTAATCAATTAAATTCAAAATTTTTTTATTCTTTCATTTTTTATTTTTTTTTGGAGCCCAGTCAAAATTGAGTGATTACAATGTAATATATATATATATATATATATATATATATATATATATATATATATATATATATATATATATAAGTGTATTTAATATTGTTCAAAAACTTGTATAATATTGTAAAACATACACATTTAATATATAGTAGATAACTACTTTAATTTGATTTTAAATGATTAATGATTATAATATGCACACTAATTATCTCACATAAACAAAAAAATTAGTTAAAAAAGATTATAATATTTGACGGATATTAATTCTAAATAACTACATTGCATAAATTTTAAAACACTATTATAAATATTCTGTCAGATCTCAAATATATGTATCTCATCTGATATATAAAATAAGATTTTGAGTCTATTTTTCTTATCTTGATCTTTTTATATTTCTCTTCTCTATTTACAACACGTTATTAACACGATCAAATCTCTACGGTGCAGCTAAATTCTCCAAGTTTTTTTTTCCTATATATCAAGGTAAGAATTTATTTTCTTTAACATGTGCTATGTATATGTTCTTTATTGAATGACCAAAGTATTTTTAATTGTTTAAATTCTTAGTTATTCATCTAATTTTTATTCTTTTTTCAAGTGTTTTTAGAATGTCAAATCTCACGAAACTTGAATTCGTTGCTCTTGATATTTCTAAAAGAAATTATTTATCATGGGTATTTGATGCTAAGATTCATCTTAATGCTATGAATCTTGGAGATATTATAAAAGAAGGAAATTAAGCATCCTTGCAAGATCGCGCAAAAGTAATGATATTCCTTTGACATCATTTGCACGAAGAATTGAAAACAGAGTACCTTACTATTAAGGACTCATTAGTCCTTTGAAATAATTTGAAAGAGAGATATGAATACAAAAAAATAATAATTCTTCCAAAAGCTCACTATGATTGGATCCACTTACATTTGAAATATTTTAAAACCGTAAGTGAATATAATTCAGCCTTATTTAATATTAGCTCTCAATTAAAATTACGTGGAGAAAAAATTACTGATAAGGATATGTTAGAAAAAAACATATTCTACTTTTCATGCCTCAAATGTGCTCCTGTAGCAACAGTATCAAGAGCGTAGTGTTGTGATTTCAGCAAGTGCACCGAATCATAAAAGTAATAAAAAATGAGTAAGAGTATCATCCCACTAGGATTATGTTATCAATTACTAAATTCATCAAATCGATACTATTCAAGCTATCAATAAGAGAGAGAATTATTGCAAATTCAATTTAAAAGAAATATAAGTAAACAAAACAATAAATCAAAGGGGTGAAAGACAATGATATTAAAGCGTTAGGGTTCAGACTTCAGTTGAACTCTTTAAATGCAAAATCAAATATTAGTTTAATTATGTTATATTTCAATGATTTATGGTCAATTCTCAAAATTAATTAATACTCAATCCCTTGGTATATTAAATGCTCTTATACTGTTTGGAATTAACTAATCCCTTAGTCTAACCCCAAATAGAAAGGCATTATCAAGAACAAAGGAATTAAAAGAAAGACCATATAACTCACAACGTCTATTCCTAGCGATTGTAGAAATTATGGTATTTATCACATATTCTAGGTTCATGCAAATTTTCTCAAATCATACATTAACCCAAAAGATCATTCCCAAATTGATCAGGTTTAGAAAAATATTAAAAATAGAGATAAACATGTAAATCATAAAATAGAAACATAAATTAAACCTATAAAAGAAGTTACATTATTAAAGTTCAAGATCTATCATCACCCTAACAAAGGAAAATTAGTTACACATGGAAAAAGAAGAACACAAAGAGAAGAATATGATAAACTCCATTGTAGAAAGGTAGGAAAGGTTGAAGAAAATCCTTAATCTTCAAGCCTAATTGCGCCCTGTGCCTCTTGATGGCTACTGCGTTCTATCCAAGTGCCTCCACGTGTGTTCAATTTGGTGTAACTTTTTTATTTAAAAAGAATTCAGTGTGTTCTGTTACACGTTCAACGCTTAAGCACTCAGTTTCCAGCGCTCAGGTGCTGAGTCACTTAAATCACGGTGTGGTATTTGCAACCAGCGCTCAAGCACTGACTGTCCAGCACTCAGGCGCTAGTTCACTTAAAGGGAAAACTCCAACGCGCATTTGCGTGCTCAAGTGGTGGGATTCTAGCGCTCAAGTGTTGGCTCACTTAACTTGATTTTTTAACTTTTCTTCATCACTCAAGTGTCCAGTCTTTTCCATGTCCAAGCACCTAACAAAAACACATAAAAACACGTAATAAGAATGCAATTAAAATAATAAAAACATTATAGAATTTGAGAACAAAACTAAATCAAAAGATTAAAAGATGATGAAAGTCTAAGATATTGAATCATAAAAATATAAATTTTTGCAGGTTCATCACTCCCCCAAACTTAAGCTTTTGCTTGTCATCAAGTAAAAGAAAAATAAAACAAAATAAAACAAAAAGATCAAACAAATAAAAATTCAAAACACATAAATTCAAACATGGCAATACCGAGTATTAAAAATCATTCATATCCTCAAAAACTGCTTCACAATCTAATTTCAAAGTATCATACATGAATAATCCAATTGCCACATTGTCTCTCATATGCAACTCTTATGCATAAATGACTTCCCAAAAACATGAATCAAAGACACAATCTCCTCATAAAGTACAAGCTCAGATAGGTTTATAAAATTGCAAATGCACATCAAACCCACATCAATAGGGTTATTTTTCATCTCTCTCTCCACTAATGTAAATAACACATAATCAAGGATCAAAAGGGACTTTACAAAGCTTGTAACGTAAGGCCAATGATATAAGTTAAGAAAGAAAGGGTAAGATAATAAAAATAAAAATTAAGATACAAAATCATGCAAATTTTAAAATTCAAGTCACAAAATGTAGGACAAGTGCAAAATAGAGCATAAGAATCAACACTTTATTCACTTTTTGTTTTTCTTTCTTCTTTCTTTTCTTTTTCAACAATCTCTACCCCCAAACTTATTTCTTTGCAATACTTTGGGTGAATTTTCTCTTTTTTTTTTCTTTCATGAATTTTTTTTCAACTTCGCAAAACTTTATACACAAAAATAATAAAGACTTGAATAATAAAATAATATAAGATATGCACTTAACAAAGGTTATGTAAGAAAGGAATTTTTTTTCTTTTTCATGTGGGTATGGGGAAAGGAAAATGTGAGAAAAAGAAAAGAAATAAAGGTCAAATAATAACAAGGCTGCAAAAGAGACCTAATGATATACTGTGTTCACAGGTTAGCTTGAAAGGCTCAAATGGTCCAAAGAAGGCCTTTATCATTTCCTTAATCATGCATTGCCTAGGATTTCGCCTCAAAAGAGAATCAAACAACTTCTAGATGCAAATCATCCACACACATGCATTTCCATAAACTTTCTCTAAGCTTGACATGCAATTAAATTCCAAGGTTTATCAAACATAAAGATGGGAAGAACATCCATATACAATTGAAACAATAGAGATAAATGCAACTCATGGATTCTCATGTACTATCCCAAGAAATTAGATCAATCCATAATTCAAGCAATCATTGGATATTCAATTCAACACACTGGCATGCACAGTTAATGACTCAAAATACAAAAGGGTGATGGAAACAAAATAAAATAAAAAAGAACAAATAAATAGATGGAGAAATTAAAAGCTAAAGGAAAAAGAAGAAAAATCTTTTTGGTGGCCGACAGCTATATACATCCCCCTACAAAGGCTCTGAACTCAGGGAGGTACCTAAGCCGACTCAATATTACCTTCAAAACAAAAATAGAAAAATAAGAAATAACAAAATAAAAACCAAAAATAAAAATAAAAGAGAAAAAGAGAGAAAATTTGGGTTGCCTCCCAAAAAGTGCTTGTTTAACGTCATTAGCTTGATGTTGCCTTTTTAACTCATGAAGGTAGCTTGAAGTAAGAGAAACATGATGACATCTTTCTTTTGTCAGATCTTTGCCTCCATACTCGGTCACTGCCTTGTGATTCTCACAGGCATTTGGAACTTGACTTAAACCTGATTGTTTTGAACACACGTTAACATGCGAAATCTCATCAGGCCATGGAGGTCTCAATTTTTTAATAAATGATAGATTAGGTTTCAAGTTTTCAGAAAAATTCGGATCATTATGCAACAAATTATGAGAGATGAAATGACCTTTTTCTATACTAGAAATCTCAGACAGAGAAGGAACTTTCTCATTCTCATCAATAATCTTGGAAGCACAAGAATCAACAATAATGGACAAAGAAGAAATCTTATCATCCAACCTCTTTTGAAATTTACCTTGAATGCAATTAACAGGGGCATGAAGATCTAATGTTGGGGCAGACTTATTAAAAACATTTATAGTAACTTGATCTCCATCCACCCTCAAAATAAGCTCTCCTTTAGGAACATTAATTAAAGCTCCTGATGTTGCTAGGAATGGTCTTCCAAGAATGAGCGGAATATCAGCATCCTCATCTATATCGAAACCACAAAGTCAACCAAAAAAATAAATTTGTCAACCTTTACTAACAAATCTTCCATAATACCGTATAGATGTCTGATTGATCAATCTGCTAATTGAAGAGAAACCATTGTAGGCTTAACTTTATCAATTCCCAGTTTGTGCAAGATAGACAATGACATCAAATTAATGCTAACACCTAGATCACATAAGGCCTTATCAATGCTCAACTTCCCAATTGTATAAGGGATATTAAAACTTCCAGGATCGCTTAACTTAGGTGGAAGCTTCCTCTGGATAATGGCACTGCACTCCTCAGTAAGTGTTACGGTCTCATTTTCTTCTAACTTCCTCTTCTTTAAGAGTAAATCCTTCATGAACTTTGCATAGGAGGGCATCTGTTCAAGTGTCTCAGCAAAAGGAATGTTAATTTGCAACTTCTTGAAAATATCCAAGAACTTTGAGAATTGCCTCTCTTAATTCTCCTTCTTTAAACTTTGAGGAAACGGGAGTCTAACATACAATGAAGGGTTAATTGCTATCTTCTGCTCACGTTTTTTCTTCTTCCTCTACCACTTTGGTTACTCCTCTTTAGCTTTTTCATTACAACACTCTGGAGTTGAGAAGTCCACAATAAGAACATCAATTTTTTTAGCTTATGATGAATCAGGTGCTTCTTTAACTTGTTCTTCCAAAGTCTTACTACTTCTCAAAGTGATTGCATGACATTTCTCCTTTATTTACCACAATATCACTTTGCAAATTGCCTGGAATTCTTTCTTGAAGCTACTTTGCCATTTGCCCCATTTGATTCTCAAGACTTCTAATAGCGGTCTCATGATTCTTAAAATTGGTTCACGATTCCTCCATAAAAGCTGAAGTTTGTTGTACAAAAATAGAGGTCTACAGAGAAAGTTTCTCCATTGCAATCTCAAAAGGAGACTTCTACTCGGGCTGAGCATTCAATGGTACAACTTGATTCTTCCAAGAGAAATTGGGATGATTCCTCCAGCCTGGATTGTAAGTACTAGAATAAGGATTACCTTGTGGCCTTGAAGGGTTTCCCATGTAATCCACCTGCTCTGGAATGTTGACACCTAAATTCCCTGCCTCACATTGACCATTGACATGGTTGTCTCCACAAAAATCGCAAGTCAAACCTTGATGATTAACTGTATTTACCTGTAAATTACCAACTTGCTTAGTAAGGTTAACAATGTGTTGCATCACAGTTTGATTCTGTACAAGTATAGTATCAACAGTACTAAGATCCAACATTCCCTGTTTGACTGTAGCTCTTCCACTAGGAACTTGATACTCACTAGTGGCCATTGTCTCAAATAATGCTTGGGCCTCCTCTGGAGTTTTTGTGTTTATAGACCCACCTGCAGATGCATCGACTATTGCTCTAGTAGGATGACTTAACCCATTGTAAAATATTTGTACCTAGTGTCATACCTCAAAAGCAGGTGAGGACATTTCTTTAATAGCTCCTTGAATCTTTCCCATGCTTCATAAAGAGATTCTCCTTAATTTTGAGTGAAGCAAGCGATCTCACTCCTTATCTTCACAAACATTGAAGGAGGAAAATACTGAGTGAAGAACTTACTAACCAGATCATCCCAAGTAGAAATGCTTCCCTGAGGTTAGCCTTGTAGCCAACTCTTGGCTTTATCTCTCAAAGAGAATGGAAAAAGTCGTAACCGTATAACATCATCACTGGCTCCATTATACTTGATAGTATCACAGAGCTGCAAGAAATTGGCAATGTGCAAATTAGGATCTTCTGCTTGACCTCTTCTAAACTGATTTTGTTGCACTAACTGTAGAAGAGTCAGTTTAAACTCAAAAATTTTAGTGTAAATAGCAAGGCACACAATACTGATTGAAACATTCTCAACAGATGGAGTTGCATAGTCAGTCATAGGACATCTTCTCAGTGCATTAGCTTCAGCCATCTTTTCTTCTTCAAATTTTTTTCTTTCTTTGATTGCTTTTTTTATTGCTATTTCTATTCTTGTTATCTCTGGATCAAAGGATAATTCTTCTGACTCCAAAGAACTTGCATAAACAAACAAATAAGCAAACCAAAGTGAAGTAAAGAAAAGAAATTAAAATTCAAAGATAAAAAAAAAATGATTAATAAAAGAAAACAATAAAACAAATTAAAAAGAAAATTTAACGAAAATTAAAATTAAAAATAAACAAAATAAAAATAAAATTAAACAAAGAAAAATAAATGTTTAAATTAGTGTTTTTTCAACTACTATTTAATATTAATAACAATAATCCCCGGCAACGGCACCAAAAACTTGTTATGATATCGGCAAGTGCATCGAATCACAAAATTAATAAAAAATGAGTAAAAGTATCGTTCCACGAGGATTATGTTATCAATTACTAAATTCGTCAAATCGACATTATTCAAGCTATCAATAAGAGAGATAATTATTGTAAATTCAATTAAAAAGAAATATAAGTAAACAAAATAATAAATCAAATGGGTGAAAGACGATGATATTAAAGTGTTAGGGTTCAGACTTTACTTGAACTCTTTAAATGTAAAATCAAATATTAGTTTAATTATATTCTATTTTAATGACTTATTGTCAATTCCCAAAATTAATTAATACTCAATCCCTTGGTATATTAATCCTCTTATACTATTTGAAATTAACTAATCCCTTAGTCAAACCCCAAATAGAAATGCATTATGAAGAACAAAGGAATTAAAAGAAAGACCATATAATTCACAACGTCTATTCCTAGCGATTGCAGAAATTATGTTGTTTATCAAATGTTCTAGGTTCATACAATTTTTTTCAAATCATACATTAACCCAAAAGATCATTCCCAAATTGATCAGGTTTAAAAAAATATTAAGAATAGAGATAAACATGTAAATCATAAAATATAAACATAAATTAAACCCATAAAAGAGGTTACATCATTAAAGTTCAAGATTCATCATCACCCTAACAAAGGAAAAGTAGTTACACATGGAAAAAGAAGAACACAAAGAGAAGAATATGACAAATTCCATTGTAGAAAGGTGGAAAGGTTGAATAAAATCCCTAATCTTCAAGCCTAATTGCGCCCACACCATATTAGGGTTTGTGCCTCTTGACGGTTGCTGCGTCCTGTCCAAGTGTCTCCACGTGTGTTCGATTTGGCATAACTTTTCTATATAAAATGAATTCAGCTTGTTCTGTTACACATTCAGCACTCAAGCACTTAGTTGCCAGCGCTCAGGTGCTAAGTCACTTAAATCACAGTGTGGTATTCATAACCAACGCTCAAGCGCTGACTGTCCAGTGCTCAGGCGCTAGTTCACTTAAAAGGAAACCTCCAACGCGCATTTGCGTGCTCAAGTGGTAGGATTCCAACGCTTAAGCACTGGCTCACTTAACTTGATTTTTTGGCTTTTCTTCATCACTCAAGTATCCAATCTTTTCCATGTGCAAACACCTAACAAAAACATATAAAAACACATAATAAGGATGCAATTAAAATAATAAAAACATTATAAAACTTGAGAACAAAACTAAATCAAAAAGATTAAAAGATGATGAAAACCCAAGATATTGAACTTTAAAAATATGAATTTTTACTAGTTTATCACGTAGGTTCACAAAATATTTTGAGCTAATTTCTTATTTACTTGTGGCTGAACAAAACAATGAGCTTTTGATGAAAAACTATTAATCTCGTCCAATTGGGTTAGCATCATTCCCTGAAGTGAATATGGCATTTTCTCAAGGATGTAGACGAGGCCATGGTAGTAAAAGGGGTCGTGGTAGAAAAAATTATTGGACCCGTGCTAATCTTCCTCAAAGTTTTGAAAGCAAAGGTGTTAAAAGGAATCAAAAGAAATAGGTCAAAAATGAGAAAAATCTTGGAAAATAGCAAAATAATGACAATATTTGTTACAGATGTGGAACAAAAGGTCATTGATCTCGCATATGTCGCACTCCAAAACACCTAGTTAAACTTTACAAGGCATCACTAAAAGAAAGGGAAAAAATGTTGAAGTGAATTTTTTTTAACCTATTAGTCCTACTCATGATGATAAGTCTCCTATGAATGTTGATTTTGATGTTTCTGATTTTTTTGAAGACAGTAGTGACAAGGTTGATCATTTGATTGGGGATGAAAATGTCTACTATTGAAATATGTTTATGTTTATGTTTATGTTTATGTTTATGTTTATGTTAAGTTTATGTTTATGTTATTTTGAAGTTTTTCATTTATGATTTTTCATTAAAGTTTTATTTATAATATGAATATCAATGATTTATATATTTCTTGTTTATTGTCTCTTTCTAATTCTTACAAATATATTTGTGTTACTAGATAATGAAAAAAGAAACTTGACATAATGAAGGATAACATATGTTTAGTGGATAGTAGCACAACTCATATAATTCTTCGTGATAAAAAATAATTTCTTACATTTCACATTAGCTAAAATTAATGTTAATACCATATCTGGTTCTGCAAATGTAATTGAAGACTCTAAAAGAGTCCAAATTATGTTCCCAAATAGGACAAAATTGTATATTGATGATGGATAGTATTCTAGTAGATCCCGAAGAAGTTTCAAAGATATATGTCGTAATAGGTATCATGTTGAAATAAAAAGTGAGGGACATATAGAATATCTATATATTACCTTTATAATTTCGAACCAGAAGTTCATATTAGAGAAACTTCTAAGTTTGTCATCTGGATTATATTTTACAAAAATAAGGGTAGTTGAGTCAAATTATATGCACCAGAAGTGCTCAGATCCTAAAACTTTTATGCTCTGGCATGATCGTCTTGGTCATCTATGTTCAACTATGATGTGACGTATTATTGAATACACATGGACATCCTTTAAAGGATCAGAATATTCTTCTGCCTAATCATTATTTTTGTACTTCTTGTGCTCAAGGTAAATTAATTGTTAGACATTCCCCATCTAAATTATCTTTGGAGTCACCTGATTTTCTACAAAGAATACAAGGTGACATTTGTGGCCCAATCCATCCATCTTGTGGACCTTTTCGATATTTCATAGTTTTAATTGACACTTCCACTCGATGGTCACATGTTTGTTTGCTTCCAAATCGTAATGTTGCTTTTTCTAAATTTCTTGCCCAAATTATAAAGTTAAGATCAAGTTTTCTTGACCATCCTATCAAGTCATTTCGTTTAGATAATGCAAGTGAGTTTACTTCAAAAGCCTTTTTCTAATTATTGCATGTCAATAGGAATTAGTATTGAGCATTCTATTGCACTTGTTCATACTCAAAATAGATTAGCTGAATCTTTTATTAAGCGTTTGTAATTTATTGCTAGACCTTTGCTTATGAAATCAGAACTTCTTACATCTACTTACATGCTATAATTCATGATGTATCTTTGGTTTGCATTCAACCATTTGCATATCACAAGTTTTCACCTTTACAAATTGTGTTTGATCAATAACCTAATATATCTCATTTTAGAATTTTTGGTTGTGTTGTTTATGTTCCTATTGCACCCCCTCAACGAACTAAGATAGGCCCCCAACGTTGCCTTGGTATTTAAGTTGGTTTTGACTCCCCATCTAGCATTAGATATCTTGAACCTTTAACTAGTGATCTTTTTATAAAAAAATTCTTAGATTGTCAATTTGATGGTCAACTTTACTGTCATTAGGGAAAAGAAAAGGTAAAGGGTCCAAAGCATAATAAATGTGTTAGAACACACCAACATTATCCAATCTTGATGTACGCTCAAATCAATGTGAACTTGAAGTTTAAAAAATAATTCATTAGCAGAATGTTGCAAATCAATTGCCAAATATTTTTGTTGACATACAAAAGGTCACTCAATCACATGTACCATCTGCAAATACTCCTGCACGATTAGTTTTCCCTACAAGACATCCTGTGGGTATGGCAACCAGTGAATCTGAAGCACACCAGAAGCATGGTAGACCTATTGGTGCAAAGGACATTATTCCTCAAAAAAAGAAGAAAATGAAAAAACTTCAAAATAACACTCTAAAAGAAGTCATTGGCACTCTTGAAGATGTCAAAAGTAATATAGATCAACAACCCCATATTTCTAAGGAAGTAACCCCATAAGCGATTTTGGTACCAACAAATTATAAGATCTCATTAAAATATAGAAATATAAGGGGAAGAGATGAAGTTGTTGTTGATAATATTTTTGCATACGCAATTGCTTATGAAATTATCAATGATAATGAGCTTGAGCCTCAAAATGTAGAAGAATGTCTACATCAAAGTGATTGCCTAAAATGGAAAGAAGTAATAAAACCCGAGTTAGATTATTTATCCAAATGTAATGTATTTAGATTAGTAATCTAGACACCTGAAGATGTCAAACCCATTGGGTATTAATGGGTCTTTGTACAAAAAAGAAATAAGTTAAACGAAATTGTGAGATACAAGGCACGACTTGTAGCATAGGGTTTCTCACAAAGGCCTGGTATAGATTATGAAGAAACTTACTCCCCTATTATGGATGTAATTACTTTCAAATTTTTGATTTGTTTGACAGTCTCTGAAGGACTTGACATACGTCTAATGGATGTTGTGACAACTTATTAATATGGATCATTAGATAATGATATATATATGAAATTCCCTGAAGGATTTAAGATGCCTGAAGCATATAATTCAAAACCTCGGCACATGTACTCTCTTAAACTTCAAAGATCCTTGTATGAGTTAAAGAAATCTGGACGCATGTGGTATAATCGTTTAAGTGAATATTTATTAAAAGATATATACGAAAATAATTCTATTTGTCCTTGAGTTTTCATTAAGAAAATAAATTCTGGATTTATTATAGTCGTAATTTATGTTGATGATTCAAACATAGTAGGAACTCCAGAAGAAATCTCTGAGACTGCAGACTATATAAAGAAGGAATTTGAAATGAAGGATCTTAGAAAGATAAAGTTTTGTCTTGGGTTTCAAGTTGAACATTTGACAAGTGGAATTCTTGTGCATCAATCCTCTTATATAGAAAAAATCTCGAAACAATTTTATATGGATAAATTAATCCATTAAGCTCCCCAATGGTTATTCGTTCACTTGATGTAAAAAGAGATCCCTTTTCATCCACGGGAAGATGATGAGGAAATTCTTAGTCTTGAAGTACCATATCTTAGTGCAATAGGAGAACTTTTGTATCTTACAAAGAACAGCAGACCAGATATAGCTTTTGCAATTAATTTCCTAGCAAGGTTTAGTTCTGCACTAACTAAAAGACATTGGAATGGAGTAAAACATGTTCTTCATTATCTCTGTGGCATATCTGATATAGGTTTGTTTTACCTAAAGGGAAAAAAGTCAAAATTTGGTAGGATATACTAATGCTGGTTATCTTTTTGATCCACATAAAGCTTAGTCACAAACAAGTTATATGTTTATATGTGGAAATACTGCTATCTTATGGCAGTTTGTAAAGTAAACAATTACTGCTACCGCATCAAACCATTCAAAAATATTAGTCATTCATGAAGCAAGTCGTGAGTGTATATGGTTGAGAACTATGATTTAACACATTAAAGGAGCATGTGAATTATTGAAGGAAAATGACAAGCCAACAATATTGTTTGAGGATTATGTAGCATATATTGCACAAATCAAAGGAGGCTACATAAAGGGTGATATTACTAAACATATTTCACCAAAGTTTTTATACACTCATGAACTCTTGAAGAAATGTGATGTTGATATTTACAAAATTTGCTCAAGTGACAACCCATCTGATCTATTCACAAAGGCATTACCAACTTCAATTTTCAAGAGGCATGTGGATAATATTGGAATGCATCAATTTAAGGACCTTTCATAATTGGTTATATTTTGAGGGGATGTTGCCTATGAATATTGTACTCTTTTTCCTTCGCTAAGTTTTTTTCCCATTGGGTTTTTCGTAGCAAGGTTTTAACGATGCATATTCATAGTGTATGGTCATCCAAGGAGAAGTATTGTAAAACATGCACATTTAGAATGTGGTGGATGACTACTTTAATTTGATTTTAAAGGATTGATGGTTATAATATGCACATTAATTATCCTACATAAATAGAAAAATTAGTTAAAAAGGGATCACAATCCCTAATGGATACTAATCCAAAATAACTGCATTGCATAAACCCTAAAATGCTCTTATAAATACCCTGTTAGATCTCAAAGATATGTATCTCATCTGATATACAGAATAGGATTTTGAGTCCATATTTTCTTATCTTGATCTTTCTATATTTTTCTTCTTTATTTACAATATATAAAGCATTACACATTACACAATTGTTTAGGATGAACGACAATAATAACATATTAGATTTTGTTAACAAGTATTAAGAATTTAAAATAGTAATTTTTTAATAAAAAATAAAGTATTTAATAAAATTGGTAGTAATATAAGAAAGGAATTGAATTATATCCTCATTTTTCTTAAAAAATTAACATTCTCACAACTTTATGAAGTTATTTAGACTTAGAAGTGTGAAGGTTTCAATCTTAAATTAGGGTATTAAAGAGAAGGTTTAAAATAAGCTATTAGATTAGAGTGAGAAAGTTTGAAAGTTGTGTGTAAAAAACTTTCTCACTAGTGAAAAATGAGTTTGTGTGAAATTTAAATATGCAACTTCCCTTTCAACTTAACTTTGAGTTATATATTTAGAAAAATAGTATTTAAGCATAGATCACAATTATATCAATATGAGTTCTGAGATAATGTTTTCCTAACATATTCATTGTGTTCCAAATTTTAATTATAACTTTTATAATTCAACTAAATTGACAAAGAAAATAGAAGAAGGGAAGAGAAGTTTTATACGAGGATTTATACTGGTTCACCCTAAAACCACACAGGGTTACGTCTAGTACCTAACAACCACTAGAATTTTCTATTATCATAAGTATTCTTTAACAACGAAGCTTCTGTGGAAATAAGTTTGCCCCAATGGTTTAATATGTTAAGTTTTGATGATGACAAATACAAGATAAAAAGAATGATATCCATGTTACATAGATGTGTTTAACGAGATATATTGTATCATACATGATTATGTACTTTATCTAGTTATATTTCACTTAATAATCATGCAATGAGATATGTGTAGCATTCTTTATATAAATATCTAATAATACTTTATATGAGTTATAATGAATTAATATTGGATTTGACTCGATTTAAATGAAAATGTGCAAAGTGTTCTTTGTTGCATCCTATATAGAGCATATCTATTAGCAATTGTTAAATGTCTTATTTGGATGTGTCTATGAAAGTCTTATAGGCATGTTAGACGAACTAGAATTATACATTTATGAATCATGCATATGAAGATATTAAATTATGAATTTGGACTAACTATGTTTGTTTAAGTGAGCAATACTTTATAAGATAGTCAAAGTATCAAGAGTGAGCATTATAATAAGAAAGCGAAATATCATGAAGGTTTTGGTGGTAACAAAGCTAAGTTAAAGATGAAGTCCAAAGGAAGATTAAATGATGTAGTTTATAGGACTTAGGATCTATATGTGAGAAG
This sequence comes from Ormosia semicastrata, assembly GCA_029884595.1. Taxonomy (NCBI): domain Eukaryota; kingdom Viridiplantae; phylum Streptophyta; class Magnoliopsida; order Fabales; family Fabaceae; genus Ormosia; species Ormosia semicastrata. Next base: position 8,181,420 of record JAQQTO010000047.1, read on the forward strand.
CTTACTAGATATCTCAAATATGTTTTAAAATCTTTACAAATGGTTCTTACATGCTAAAATTCCTAGCAAAAATATTTTGAAAAGCTAGTCATGGTAGTAGTTAAAAACTATGAAAAATAGTTAAGTTTGATTTTTAAAAAGCCAACCTTTGGTTACCCTTTTTATCATAACTTTCAAAATACTTTGCGTTTTGTTATGAAACTTATTTTATATGAAAAAAGACTCAAATATCTTTCCAATGAGTGGTCATTCACTCAAAGCGGATGAGAAATGAAGAAGTTATGGGTGTTTAAAGTTGTTTTCCAAGCATTAGAATGCTATAAACATGTTTTTAGCAAGCAAAAGCTTGGTAATCGATTACCACATGCCCAGAAAGCCCAGAACTTGTTTTAAAAGCTTATTAATCGATTACAAAGGTATGGTAATCGATTACCACGAGCCTGAAAGTCAACAACGACTCTTTTCTATGCATTTAATGCTTAAATTAATTACCCCTCAATGGCTCTTTTTTCTCAAAACATTATAAATACATGTTTTTGGGCCATCTTTTACATAGAACAAACATTGAAAAATATCTTTCTCAAGGGTTTAATTCGAGTTTCATCTTATTTCTTTTTGTGCTATATTTTTATCAATTACTTGAGATATCTTTGTGAGCTTCATAGGACTTCAATTTGCATTGTCTATTCTTGTGAGAGTTTCCCTTTACATCTACATATTAATTCTTTATAAAGAGGGTGAGACATCCCTCAAAGAATTGTAAAGGTGAGGTATCCCTGGTTTTTAAGGCTCAAGCACAAAGGGTGGGACATCCCAAAGTGTGAAGAGTGCTCTAGTTTGTAAAGATTTCAAGCACTTGTTCAAGCTTGAAGTGATAGTGGAAAATCTCAGGAGGTTTACTTGAGGACTTGACATAGACCACAAGTAGTTGGTTGCTGAATTGGGATAAATTCTTGAGTTTGATTCTCTCTTCCCTACACTCTTCATATTATATATTAACTTAATTTATCCATGTTTTGCTACATTTATTAATTGAATGATTTAAAATGTTTAATTTCTTACTGTTGTTTTAAAAATTTGTGATCACCCAATTCATCCCCTCTTAGGTGATGGTTACTATGGCTAACAAGTGGTATTAGAGCTTCATGCTTTGTTGAAAGTTGAACCACTTAAAGTTAAAGATCCTTGTTTGTTGGCAACCATTGAAAACTTTTCAAAATGGAAGATTTTGAATTTGATAAACTACCATTATTTGATGGTATACATTTTATTTATTGGAAAGCTAGAATAAAATTTTATATACAATCCATTGATCTTGATTTGTGGGATGTTGTGCTTGATGGATTTTCTCCTAAACTAAAACAAGAATGGAATGCTTATGACAAGAAATGTTTTCCTTTGAACATTAGAGCTATGCAAATTTTGAGAAGTTATATGAATGAAGAGGCTTATGCTAAAATTAAGAGTTGCTCTAGTGCTAAAGATATATGGGATGCTCTTGATGCTATTTATCTTGCTAACAATGATTTTTGGTATAAAGTTATATATAGAAAGTAAGAAGTGTCGCGACCATATTAATCGCGGTGAAATAGCAACTTAAAATTAAAAATTAGTCGCCACCAATTTTATTTTTATTAGGAAAAATTAGAAAACCTAAGAAAATTAGTCTTTGAAACCAAATAGAATTTGGGAGTCGGTTATGTGCAGGGAATGGTGGAAACTTAATCCCACAGCACCCCTAACACACCCATCCTAAGACGGTACCTTAAGTTAATTATGCAAATTCTTAATAATCCTTGAAAATATTTGTTTTACCTATTTTATTTAAAACCACTAAAAAAATAAATAATTCGTAAAAATTTAATTTTTTTGGCTTGACAGAATTGGAGTCCCGCTCCTACGTATCCCCTAGTGTAATGAGGAACTCAAAGTCACATAGTTCTCTAGAAAATATTGTGGGTTGGTTGATTTTATAAAAACTTTAAAAAATTGAATTAACAAGCTGTCGCGACTCAATTATTCAAATTAAGAATTGAATAGGTGAAGCTCGCGTCACGCTAGAGACGTTACCCGCTAATTATCAAATTTGTTACAAAATTTTTATTTAAAATTATCTAGAAAAAAAGAATTAGTTTATTTTATTTTGTATTTTTTAAAAGAAACAATTAAATTATTTTTTTAAAAAAATTTGAATTAACAAGTCATCGCGACTCTGTTAATCAAATTAAGGATTGAATAGATGAAGCTCGCGTTACGCTAGAGACATCACCCACTGATTATTGAATTTATTGCAATTAAATAAAATTTTAATGAATAACTTTTTTAAAAAAAATGTACAAAAAATGAATAAATAAACAATAAATAAATAAATAAGTAAATCAAACTAACAAATGAATAAGTTAAAATGAACAACACGTATATATAAAAAATAATAAAACAAAAAAAATAAATAGAAAAAGCAAGCTTACCTCTAAGGCGCAAAATAAAAAAATTGTTATGCTCAAAGAAGTTATTGCACAGAGCCCCACGCGTTCTCTTCAAATCAAGCCTTGAAAAATAACTCACTTGCAAGAAAAAAAAATTACTAAAGTCTCGGGCTCTTATACTTAGTATTTAGCCCAAGTAAAAAATTTACTAAAGTTCTCGGGCTCTTATACTTAGTATTAAGCCTAAGTGTGAAAATTTTTGGATGCCTAAAACAATTGAGAACCACCTCTATATATAAGAGAAGGGGGGAAAAAAGGAGCAAGACTTCTCCAATGTGGGACTTAGTGATACAATTAGTTTTAATTTTTCTCTTTTTTTATTTTTTTAGATTTTTAATTTTTTAACACAATGCCCCAGACAAAATTGAGTGTTCACAGTTGCCCCTCTTTACTTGTTTCTTACTAGATAAAAAGAACAACCGTAGTTTTTCATTTTATCACTGTAAGGAACGAGTAAAGACATGAACTCGAATTTTGTTCGGGAGCGAAAAGAAACAAAACAATGCAAAGAGCGATGCGCTCAATGACAGAAACTTAAATGACAGGGAGCCGATGCGCTCAAACGTAAAAGACAAGAGCCGATGCACTCAAAAGTAAAATACAGGAGCCGATGCGCTCAAAAGTAAAAGACAAGAGCCGATGTACTCAAAAGCAAAAAGACAGGAATTTAAAATGCATGAAATGCATGGAGCCGATGCGCTCAACAGAACTTAAAATGAAAATGGGCAACTGAGTCCTGGAATTTAAAAGGTAATGGGCAACTGAGTCCCGAAATTTAAATGACAATGGGTAACACTGAGTCCCGAAATTTAAATGACAATGGGCAACTGAGTCCCAAAATTTAAAAAATAATGGGCAATTGAGTCCCGTAATTTAAATGACAATGGGCAACATTGAGTCCCAAAATTTAGATGACCATGGGCAACTAAGTCCCGGAATTTAAAAGACAATGGGCAACTGAGTCCCGAAATTTAAAAGACAATGGACAACTGAGTCCCAAAATTTAAAAGACAATGGGCAACTGAGTCCCGTAATTTAAAAGACAATAGGCAACTAAGTCCCATAATTTAAAAGACAATGGGCAACTGAGTCCCGTAATTTAAAAGAAAATGGGCAACTGAATCCCGAAATTTAAAAGACAATGGGCAACAGAGTCCCAAAATTTAAAGGACAATAGGCAACTGAGTCCCGGAATTTAAATGACAATGGACAACAGAGTCCCAAAATTAAAAAGACAATGGGCAACAGAGTCCCGGAATTTAAATGACAATGGGCAACAGAGTCCCAAAATTTAAAAGACAATGGTCAACTGAGTCCCGTAATTTAAAAGACAATGGGCAACTGAGTCCCGCAATTCAAATGACAATGGGCAACTGATTCCCAAAATTAAAAAGACAATGGGCAACAGAGTCCCGAAATTTAAATGACAATGGGTAACAGAGTCCCAAAATTTAAAAGACAATGGACAACAAAGTCCCGAAATTAAAAAGACAATGGGTAGCAGAGTCCCAAAATTTAAATGACAATGGGCAACAGAGTCCCAAAATACAAATTTTAGAGACAATGGGCATCTTGACCCAAAAAGATCTTCTTTTTCTTTTATTATTTTTTTCTCTCTCTTTTCTTTTTTTTTTTTTTTTTTTTTTTTTTTCTCTTTTTTTTTTCTTTTCTTTTCTTTTCTTTTCTTTTTAAAAAATCATTTGAACCAAGGACGACTCTGGAAAGCTTTGACCAATCAAATCCCTCGTTCATATGCTTTAGCCCGTTGGACCTGATAACTTCGGTTCTCATCCTTTCTTTCCTTTTTCTTCCTTTTTCTCTTTCCTTGTTTGCCACTCCCAACTCTCCTTTTAAGAAATGAAATGATCATCTCTTGTCATGAACCCTTGCTTGGCTGAGTCCTTGAGAGAAAATTTTACTCCAGTATTTAACTTTGTCCCTCATCCAATTGATTTCCTGCAACTGCTTGATTACTCATATCTTCTCTTTAATCCTTCAAAAACTTGCCCCAGTATGACCAATTAAACAAAATTGCCCCAGTTTGGTCAACTTTTCAAGGGGCTTCAGGCCATCTTCCTATTTATTTGCCCCAGCTTTTTCTTAAACCGCCCTTTCGGGGCTCTTTTCCTTTTTGCTCGGATACCTCTTATTCTTAGATTATCCCTTGAGATATCATTTTCCCTTTTAATTGGAACTTCTAAGTTCTTTTCGATCTGAATTGTTCATCAGGGGATTATCATTAGATGGTCAAATCATAATGTTGTACTCATGTTCACCTTAGTTGAAGCATTACGTAACAGATAGACATGGATTCAAAAGTACAACAGAACAGGAATTGACTAAGTGAACAACTTCTAGATTGACCTTGGAAGTTTGACTACACTAAAGGATATATATGAAAACAAAGACACAAACAATGGTATGAGATTCAAAAAGGTGTTGACCCCATATGAATTGGTTTGATCCTCATGAAAACAATCTTTAGTTACTCACTAGACATTATGACCAAGGATTTTCTTCTGCTGAATATCTACATCAAGCCAAATTGAACCGAAGAAAAAATTTGCCCCAGTCTAAGACTGAATTGAATAGGACTAAAACTCGCCCTAGTGACCGAAAGATTTATCCCAGTGTAGGTCAATTGAACCAAGGAAAAGAAGAAATTGCCCCAATTTAGAGTCAAATCAAGCAGGATAGACACTTGTCCTAGTGTAAGGCCCAAATTGAACCAAAGAGAAATTTGCCCAGTTTAGGATTGAATTGAATAGAACAGGAACTCGCTCTAGTGACCAAAAGATTTGCCCCCAGTGTAGGTTAAATTGAACTAGGGAAAAGAATGCCCCTGGTGAAAGTCCTTTTTTTTCTTTTTTTTCTTTTTTTTAAAGAGCAATGAACTAGACACTTAGATGAGTGTAACATTTGTCTCAAAATTAAAGTTAACAAAATGATAACAACCCTTCATTGATCAGAATGAACTTTTTGAGGCTTGTAACGTGGCCAAGGCTATGGGTTATGAAAAGAAAGATATAAGGCTCAAACAGGTGTTTAAGGGTTAAATAGGACAAAGGATCCTTGCACTTTCAAAATTAAACTTTGTCAACTACTTTGCACTTTTAAGCACACCTTTCTTTTATTGTTCTCCATTTCTTCCCCATTTCATTTTATCTTCTTTCTTCTTTCTTTCCCTTCTCTCTTTTTTGTTTTTTCCTTTTCTTTTTTTTTTTTTTGTTTTTCTTTTTTTACTTCTTCCTCCTTTCACTTTTTTCTTCATTTTTCATTATACTTCAAAATAGTCACCATGACAATCAACCTTTGTCTTGTACTATCCCCTAGTGTAGGGGTGATCCTTATCCAAGGTTTATTGAAGAAATTTTCAAGCTCAAAAGGGGTAGTAATGGATAAAGATAATGAAATTTTGTAAAAGATAGAGAAAAATGGCCAATCTTCATTTTCAAATCATGATTGTTTATTTTCAAAATTGTAAATTTGAGACAAAAGGATAGTGCACACCAAGTGATTACTTCTTTGCTCTTTTTTTTTCATTTTTTTTTTACAAAAGGCACTTGTAGACTGGAACCTTATTGACATATACCAAACTGAGAATTGCTAAAAACTGGCGTTCAATGGGATCCAAATACAAGGGAAAACACTTTGAAGAAACAAAAGTGAATAAATGTCAAGAAAGACAATGTGATGAAAATGAAAGGAAACAAGATATTCAAGCAAATTCATTACACTAATGCTTCAAGAAAGTTAACATAAGTTCAATATCACTGATTACTTTATGACAATCACTTCAAGAGTTATTGACAATACTAGGTCTAGCTACTTCTTCAATGTCAAGCTTCTCATAAGCAATTAACTTCCTTATTAAAATCTTAAAGGATTCACAATCTTCAATTGAGTGCCCTGGGATGTCCCTGTGGTATTTACAAGTTAAATTTGGGTTATACCACGTCGGGAATGGTGGTTCTAAGGGACGTACAGGATTTCCAGATATGAGGTGGGCATCAAAAAGTCTTTGGAATAAGTCTGCGTTTGAGATAGACAGTTTTGGGAAAGGGGTAGGTTTTGGGAACGAGAACGGCCTTGATTTTGGAAGTTTGGTCGAGGCTGTGGGTGATTTGGGAAATTTTGTGAAGCTACAGGTGGATATTGGGTATAGGTCGGGCGAGTTGGTACATATGGTTGTGGAGTGGGGACATTGTTGATTTGGAATTGTGGAGTTGGGGTGATGTTCATGGGAAGAGCAGTTAGGCTAGGTATATGAGAAGGTGCAAATGTCTGATAAAAAGAGTAGGGGTTTGGGTTATATGGAGGGGCTCGATAGGCAGGGTAAGATGGTGGATAACTAGGTTGTGAAGGTTGTTGGTTTTGCACATAGCTCACCTTAGGCTCCTTTTCCTTTTTTGGCTGGAATCCTTTCTCAGGAGCGGTACCCTCTGTATTGTTATTCAAGGTCCTTCCCACAACAGGCATCTCAGTAGTGATCACAGGGTTTGTCCCCATAGAAGGGATATTTGGCAGGCGCGTATGTGTTCCAGTTACTCCTATATCCCCAGCTGCCCCAATCAAGGTGAGGGTCTCCCTCATGACTGATAACATTTCCTCCATTCTTCTCTGAGATTCTGCCATTTCGTTCATCCTCTCTTTCATCTCATCTACTTCCATACTCAGATTTCTTTCTTCATTCCCAGCTGTCATCGCTGTAAGCTTTGTTCGGGCCCTTGTGTTGTGAACTCGGGTTTGATTGGTGTCTTCTTTCCTTAGTCGCACAATGGTTGCTAAACACAATAACATCATACAAGGAATTAGATGAAATGAATGAGATTAATGTCAGGCATAAGATGAGATGAATGAAATGAAAACATTTTTTTTCAAATGCATGGAATGAAAATGCATAATTTATTTTTTTTATATTTTTTAGAATGCTAAAGATGTCATGAAAATGCATGAATTTTTTTTTATGAGAATGCATGATTTATTTTTTTATTATTTTTTTAAAAAAATGTTGAGGATGCCATGAAAATGCATGATTTTTTTTTTATTTTTTAAGAATGCTAGGAGTGTCATGAAAATGCATGATTATTTTACTCTTTTTTTTAAAAGAATGCTAGGAATGCATGATTTTTTTTTTTTTAAGAATGCTAGGAATGACATGAAAATGTAAGATAATATATTTTTTAAATTTTTTTTAATGCAAGAATGGATGGCATGAGGAAAGAAGAAGTACACTCCCTTTGTGTCCTAATGAGATTGCCTAAACTTGGGAATTTTTATCCTAAAGATCTAAGAGTCCTTCTGATCCATGCGATTGGGTCTCATAAAGGTCTCTAGAGTCAAGTCCTTTTGAGAATGTTGACCACGAAATTTAAACCACTAGGTGTGGGACATTCATGAAAAAGATACACTCTAGATAAGGTTTTCGCGATAACCAAACAAGATGTACATCCAAAATGGCTACCACTACGCAACCTCTACCTATCCTAAGATTCACTCAAACCCGAGTATAGGGCCCCACTCAGGTATGTATGATAAACGTGTAGGTGTGGTGGGTGTAAGGAGCATACAAACATTTACAATCCTAAAGACTACTCATATCCTGCAAAACAAAGCAAACACAAAACAAACTCCAAAAGTTTTCTACCCTAAGGTTTAGATAGTAAAACAATTAACACTAAAAATAATAAAAAAATCATCAAATAATAAAAAGAAAAAAGGGTAAAACAAACACATAAAGATCACCAAAAATTTTGCATAACCAACTTTTGTAAGCTTAACTCTCAAGTATCCCCAATGGAGTCGCCATCTGTCACGACTGTATTAATCGTGACGAAATAGCAACTTAAAATTAAAAATTAGGAGTCGCCACCAATTTTATTTTTATTAGGAAAAATTGGAAAACCTAAGAAAATTAGTCTTTGAAACCAAATAGAATTCGGGAGTCGGTTATGTGCAGGGAAGGGTGGAAACTTAATCCCACAGCACCCCTAACACACCCGTCCTAAGACGGTACCTTAAGTTAATTATGTAAATTCTTAATAATCCTTGAAAATATTTGTTTTACCCATTTTATTTAAAACCACTAAAAAAAATAATTCATAAAAATTTAATTTTTTGGCTTGACAGAATTGGAGTCCTGCTCCTACGTATCCCCTGGTGCAATGAGGAACTCAAAGTCACGTAGTTCTCTAGAAAATACTTGTGGATTGGTTGATTTTATAAAAACTTTAAAAATTTGAATTAACAAGCCGTCGCGACTCAGTTATTCAAATTAAGAATTGAATAGATGAAGCTAGCGTCACGCTAGAGACGTCACTCACTAATTATCAAATTTACTACAAAATTTTTATTTAAAATTATCTAGAAAAAAAGAATTAGTTTATTTTATTTTGTATTATTTAAAAGAAACAATTAAATTATTTTTTAAAAAATTTGAATTAACAAGTCGTCGCGACTCTGTTAATCAAATTAAGGATTGAATAGGTGAAACTTGCGTCACGCTAGAGATATCACCCACTAATTATTGAATTTATTGCAATTAAATAAAATTTTAATGAATAAGTTTTTTTAAAAAATGTACAAAAAATGAATAAATAAACAATAAATAAATAAATAAGCAAATCAAACTAACAAATGAATAAGCTAAAATGAACAACACGTATATATAAAAAATAATAAAACAAAAAAAATAAATAGAAAAAGTAAGCTTACCTCTAAGGCGTAAAACAAAAAAATTGTCATGCTCAAAGAAGTTATTGCACAGAGCCCCATGCGTTCTCTTCAAACCAAGCCTTGAAAAGTAACTCACTTGCAAGAAAAAAAAATTACTAAAGTCTCGAGCTCTTATACTTAGTATTAAGCTCAAGTAAAATATTTACTAAAGTTCTCGGACTCTTATACTTAGTATTAAACCCAAGTGTGAAAATTTTTGGATGCCTAAAACAATTGAGAACCACCTCTATATAGAGGAGAAGGGGGGAAAGAAAGAGCAAGACTTCTCCTATGTGGGACTTAGTGATACAATTAGTTTTAATTTTTCTCTTTTTTTTTTTAGATTTTCAATTTTTTAACACAATGCCCCAGACAAAATTAGGTGTTCACAAGAAGAACAAAAGTCATTGAAGGAAGCTTGCCATGAAAAATATCCTCAAAAAGATGGGCAAACTATTGAAGGGAGCCAAATGTCTCTTGGTGATGATAGTGTTCAATTTGAAAAAGAGGCAAAACAAAAAAAAATTGAGAAGGAAGTTGTTTTTGAATCCTTGATGGATAACAATGAGAAAGATGATGATTCTCTTTAAAAGTCAAGTATACTAGAAATTGAGACTACTTCCTATACTGCTAAAAAGGACTTTGAGGTAAATAATGTTAAACTACATATGATGAATTGTATGAAGGTTTGTTGAATTTAGAAAAGAAAAACTTATCTTGTTTGGAAAATATTTTCTCTTTTGAAAATGAAATTGAGACTTTGAAAAATGAATATGCTTTTCTTGATGAGAAAATATTTTTGAAATGTGAAACCTCAACTTTTTGTGAAAAATGCATTAATTTAAAAAATCAAGTTGAGGACTTATATTCTAAATTTGCCAAAACTAATGATTCTAATTGCTTACATTCTGTGCTTGTTAATAAGAATAAAATTAATGTTATTCGACATAAAAATTCAAGTAAGACTTATGGCCAAAATAGTATAGAATGTAATAATAACAAAAGGCTTAAGTTTTCTAGAGATGATCTTCAAAAGACCAAGCCATCATTAAATTCAATTGTTTGTTATTTTTGTGGTCATCTAGGACATATTTCTCATTTATGCAATTATAGAAGAAATCCTTATATGAGAAATTGTATGGTATGAGTTCCTAAATATTTTAAAGGCCCTAGTACTAACATTCAAGGACGCACGATGAAGTGGCTACCAAAGTGTCCTCCTAATCTTTCAATTTTACAGAAAATTTCTCAAAAGGATAAACTAATTTCTCAAAAAATTTCAATCTTTTGATTCTTCTGCTTCTGCTATGGTATCAGCATAGCAGAAGTAGAAGCAATGATAAAACTTGATAAAAAAATTGAAAGATCAAAATTGAAGATAGCAAAGAATCAAAATCAAAGATAGCAAAGAATTGAAATCGACGATAGCAAGAAATCGAAGAAATGCTTGATGAAAACAAAACCAAAGCTTGATAATAATTCACAATTGTAATTTATCTATCTAGTTTCCAATAAGTGTAGGCACATACCACGGGTTAGTCCATCATCAAACTCCTTAACAGACTTGGCATTGGCTAGGAGTGGAATGTCATATTCACCACCCATATCTTCGAAGATTAAAGTATGCCTAATTTCAATGGACATTAACTTAATACCTACTGCATTTGATAAATCTTACACCTAAAAAAATAATAACATGAAATCAAAATTGCCCCACGTAAATAAATAGTAGCACATGAACAAATTCAGATTATATAAAAAAAATTAAAAAATGCATGACTATTTAAAAAAAACCCTCAAAAAGTAGTCAAAAGATGGCCATTCATTAAGTTATATAATTGTTTAGAATACATCATATCAAGTGACAATTGTTTGGCAATGAATCTATGCAAAGCTACCCAACCCAAACAGACTCAATTGCATCATAATCCCATTACAACAAAATATACTTCCCCAAAAGAGAGTCTAAGTCACATACTATGAATCACATCCTACACCTAGAAGTAGGACAAAATTGACTCACAAAAAATACACACTTTAGGCACCAGTCCATTTATATAGAAAGACTCAAAATGTCAACCACAATATGTATCATGCAAGCTCCTTCTTAATCACCTTCACAACACCATCAATCACAACAATTCCATCACTCGTTGCTTCTTCGAGGTTCCTCTTGGCATTAGAACAACAGTCATCAGATCCTAACAAAACAATACTAACAATCAACTGAGATACAAACTCCTATAACAATGAAGAAGATATAATTAATGATAACATTTATCTAATGTATTTATAAAGTACAAAATTTGAAAAGAGGGAAAAATTTAAATGGAAGCCTAGAAAATTCTAAATAAGAGTTAAACTTTAGCCTCCACTGAATCCAATTCAGGGTCATCAAAACTTAGACTACAAATATATGGAAATTGTGGGGTGAACTTAGCCTAGCATTTAAGATGAAATATGTCACTCAATGGCAACGAAACCATACAAAAAAAAATAAAATTAATTGACATAAATATAAAACAAAAGATGCAGTAATCAATCTAAGAAAAGCACTTCGATTTCTACCTTAGTTGGAGTAACTTCTACTCCAGGAAGCTGAAACAGGTTGAGGATTGCATCATGCTCACATACCCTCCTAACTCGATATGATGCCTCTAATTAGGTAACTGGAGCAATTTTTTTCTCAACTTTAAACAACATCTTTTTCTCCACTAATCCATCCAACATAGCAGGATGTAGGTCATCAATGCTAGACTTACCCTTCTGCAATTTAAAAAATTCAATCCAATTAGTTCATATTAGCTGAACAGGGATAAGGTAACTAATCACGAATCATTGTTAAGCAAAAAGTCATTAACATTATCATTCTCTGCACCTCAGCAACCAAGTCAGCACATGTCTTATGTAGGATATATTGCACATCACGATCAAATAGCACAAAGACTGCACTACCATCTTCCACATTCACCTTTATCTTGTACCTATTTAGGAATCATAAATTTGTTTAAAACAATAAATCAAAAAGAAAACCATTAAGTAATTGCAATAAACAAATAAACAATAATAAATCAAAACTAAGACCTTGGAGTGACATTAAGGACATGATAGAATCAAGAATCACAATAATACAACCCAGAGTCAGACTAACAACCCTATGACACTTGCATGCTGGATACCACCAATCAGCATCCTCAACCACCCCATTAATAATGGCTAAGACAATAAACATCCCCTCCTACACAGAATACAATAAAGAATTCATTCACTCAACAATGTCAAGTTCTAATAAACTAAGAATTTATTCCATTTAAAAAAAACACAATGGAATATCTAATTATCCAAATATGTTAAGATGGACCAATCCATATAGAATAACAACATAAAAAATTAAAGCTCAAGTATCAAAAAATAGGGGCAAAGGAATTATCTAATCCTACCTCTTCAGAATTATTTAAAAGCAATATCCATCCATAATTAAACATTGCAAAGCAACCGATTGTAACCAAAAGTTCATGTTGGTTTACACTTACATAAAAAATTGAGCATAAAAAAAATAGTCATTCTAGTTTGCATTTGATTTTAGCTCATAATTTTACTCAATGATGATAAATATGATCCAAAGCTCAATGATGAACTCATATAATATTCTCATTTCAGAATTACATTAATTTGTTGTAAGGTAATCAAAACTCAATATTCAGACAATAGGGGAAAGGAATTATCTAATCCAACCTCTTCAGTCTCTGCTAACAGTTGTATTTTCTTTTGAACATGAAGGCGCATGAAATCATCTTCAATAAACACTCTGAGACCATCAGGCACAACTGCCAAGGTTTGGGAGCCACCCAAACCATGCACGGTAAGTCTGCATATAATACAAATAATGTATTCATATCATTATAATGACAACCACACCTAATTTTAATTAAAAATAATTGAAAAACCAAAAATGAAATAGACGAAATTCACCCATTTCTAAATTCAATGGCCTCAACAATGGTTGGATTAAACATCAGCTTCATTGCATGCACGACATTCTGAATAACAATATTGCCTAAAGTGAATAATTAAATATAAGAATTCAGATAATGTGTGTTAATTAAATATAAGAAATCAACAAAAAAAATCAATTATAAAATATAAATGCAAGCTCACCTTTGAATAGCTTAATTTTTGCTAGTTGGACGACTACCATAAGATCATTTAGATCACTACTTGCAAGGAATGCATTAAGCTCCTCGACATAATCACTAAATAGAGAGCATTCAAGTTCTCCCCTACCAAAAACCATTTCAATAGATACTATCAGCACCAATAAAACCCAGAGATTATATCAGCTATCAATGATTATTAGAACCAATATTAGTGAAAAAAATATGTAATATAATAAGGAAAATGTATAGTAAGAAACAGACTGGCAATCTGTAAGCTTCATCACCACCATTTTTATCATCTTTCCATCCCTCTCATACTGCTTTTTTGTTGACACACCAGACAACAAACCAATAACATCTGCACATAACAACCATATAGGGATTAAAATATGAACTCAAACAAATAGAAATTGAAAAGCAAGAAAGCAACAACAATTTAGTTTGAAAAAAAAAATAGCAACTAAAAATTCAGACTCTCCATCATGCTTGAAGACATCACCAAATGGAATAAGAGACAACCCATGAAGAAGAATTAGCTCAGATTCACAAGTAGTGACAGAAGTTCTGAACTGAAAATACTAATCAGTAGTCATGAGTTGTGACTCTATAATAGTGGCTCTATAACAACCAATGTTGGGCATAACAGTAAAGTAGGTTATCCTATACACATCTCCCTCTGCTAAGATAGGCAGAAACTTGTACACCAGAGTCTTTTTGATTGAAGCTTGAATTTTACCCCTTGAAAAAATAAAGGTTATCAAAAAATTTATGAATGAAATAAGCAAAAGCAAATAGCATTATGATAGTTACATATTCATCCAATAGAACCATTTTGATATAACTTATTTGTAATGCATTGTTAAAGGCTGGGACATACCAAAGGTGTATAATGTGGACCTTGAGCCTCCAAGCTTTCCTCTCAACATAAATTTTGCTCATAAGATTAAATGCAGGTGCCATATTAGCCAAGGATAGTATGAAAAAAAGAAAATAGCATAAACTTAGCACAAATTGAAGATCTGAGATTACGAAAGTAAGAAGTTCAACCAGATTGATTGCACACAATCTCAGAGCAATTACAACTCATATTTATAGGCCTAGAAATTTGAATTTAAATTCATAAAAAGGAAGGAAAAACTCATGGTTACCACGAGAAGAGGAAAAATCTGACTCAAAGAACTATATCTCAAAACCCATTTCCTGGACAAAACTGTACCCACATCTCATACCGTCGATTTGAGATTTCTCACCTTTACAGAGCAGCAAACGAAAAGAAGAAGGGAAATATGATGACATCTCTAGTGGTAGGAGTGTCTCGAATGGCTTACTTGGAAATAAATTGCAACAAGGGCTTTTTGAAATACCCATATGGTTTGTCGTCTCCAACACGCGACTCCCCCACCAACTCCTATCTACAACTTCTGATAATTGCAATTGAACACTGCGCCCCAAACGAAATCCCTCATTCTGTCAGCCATGTGGAAAGTAGGATTCAGAGCCAACTCTTATAAGCCTCATTCAACCTCACCCACACCATGCATCTGCTTCAAACTACACCACCTAAGTTTAGCATGGACCCAGATGCTCCCAAACCCATCTCTGTCGAGGATATGCTGACTCTGAAACTAGGGACTGCAATAGGTACTCAATAGGCCTATGCAGAGCTACCTGGTCAAATGGAAAAGGTGAAGAAAAAGCAAGTCTGAGATGAAGAAAGTAGGAGCCAATTTGTTGCACATAGCACGTGATCCTTAAATGCCATTACAGGGTACCAACAACCAAAACAATTTTCGTCTAATGTAGCTAACAATCACGTGCCCAATGAGTTGAAGCATATGGCACCAGTTTCAAATGGGAAAAAAATGCTTACCTTTGCTCAGCAGCAAACACATGTACAATAATAGTAACTGCAATAGGAAGGAAATAGGTTCAACAATTGTATAGTTTATATATATATATATATATATATATATATATATATATATATATATATATATATATATATATATATATATATATATATATATATATATATATATATAAGTAGTCAAAATTCCACGTAAAAAGTAAAAACATAGAAAATCCAAAACAGGAAGCTATATCGAATCAGGACAATTTTGAATATGAAAAACAAGTCTACGTGCAAAACATTTGCCGAAACATTTGGAAGAGTCATTCATAGCCTGAGGAATATTGAGAACATAAAAAAGTTCGAAGAACATGTAGGTGTTTTCTAATATATACCTTATTTAGCAAGGTCTACTGCATCATCATAGTCGTTGATTGTGTTAAAAAATATATTAATGATTATAATAAATAACCTGTAACCTAATGATCTAATTTTTTTCTAGGTTAAACTGTGCCCTTTTTTTTTAGGATACACAATTGTATAAATATTATTAGTTAAAATCTATAAGATTTTTAGCATGTACAATTATTTATAAAAAAATAATATTTTAAAAAGATACTATTGTGTATAAATATTACCAATTAAAATATGATAATAAATTTTTTTACCAATTAAAAAATATATATATTTTTAAAACCCTTTACACACCTACACAGAGAAAAGCTGTAAGGGTCCGTTTGGATAATAGAATTGAAATTGAAACATAAAATTTTAATTTTAATTCTAATTCTTTCAGACTTAGAATTGGTCTAAAATCTTAAATTCTATATTTGAGATTGTTAGAGAATTAAGATAAGAAATTGTAATTCTAAATTCAATTATAATTTTATTGTTTAAAGGTATGATTTAAAACATTAAAAAGTTATTTATAAAATTTAAATTAATAAAAAATATTCATATATTAATATTTTTATAATATAATAATCATTTTTTCATAAATTTTTTTCATGAATTTATTTTTAGAAAAAAATATTTAGCTATCATAATAATTTTTATATAAATATAAAAATAATTTTCTATATAAATATAGAATTTTTATAAATATGATTGTTCATAAATAAATGTAGAGAGAGAAAAAAATTAATTTTTAAGTTATGAAATTGGTAATTATTAAGGTATAGGCTAAGAATTGAGAAAAACTTAAATTAGTTATTTTTCAATTTCATAAAATTGGTTTATGGAATTACAATTCCAATTCTAAGCACTAATTCTATACTCAATTCCAGGAGTCAAACAGACACTAAGGGTTTTTTTTTTAAACAATATTATTGTTTGTAAATATTACTAGTTAAAACTTATAGAATTTTTAGTACGTACAATTATTTATAAAAAAATATAAGGATTGATACTGATTTTCTCTGTGAATGTTTAAAAGGGTTTTTTAAAAAAACCTATATATATATTTTTAAAAAATATATTATTGAAAATCCTATAAATTTTAACTGATATTATTTTATACAGTTGTGCAACCTAAAAAAAATGAACAGTGCAACCTGAAAAAAAGGAACTACATTCTTTTTTTATCTGAGAGTATCTATATATAGATCTGGATGTATGTAAATACTATCAGTTAAAATCTATTAATTTCTTATATGTACAGTTATTTATAAAAAAAGAGTGCAATTGATGTTGAAGGAAAATCATTACTTTTGTACAATCATGTAAGGATGCTTGATTTTCTTCTTTTATAGTATTCCTAAGATTCATAGTATTAAGATGAATCTCAGCATCAAGTACCCATGATAAATAATTTCTTCCAGAAATACTAAGGGCAACAAATTCAAGTTTCGTAAGATTTGACATTCTAAAGACACTTGAAAAAAGAATAAAAATTAGATGGATAACTAATAATTTAAACAATAAAAATACTTTGATCATTAACAAAGAACATATACATAGCACATATTAAAGAAAACAAATTTTTATCTTTACATATAAAAAAAAACTTGGAGAATTTAGTTATACCGTAGAGACTTGATAGTGTTGATAATATGTTATAAATAGAGAAGAGAAATATAGAAAGATTAAGACAAGAAAATATGAACTCAAAATCTTATTCTGTATATCAGATGAGATACATAAATTTGATATCTGACAGAGTATTTATAAGAGCATTTGAAGATTTA
Organism: Ormosia semicastrata; assembly: GCA_029884595.1. Classification (NCBI taxonomy): domain Eukaryota; kingdom Viridiplantae; phylum Streptophyta; class Magnoliopsida; order Fabales; family Fabaceae; genus Ormosia; species Ormosia semicastrata. The sequence goes on from JAQQTO010000047.1 coordinate 8,198,812, forward strand.
TATAATATAGTTATTTAAGATTAATATCTATTAGAGATTGTAATTTTTTAACTAATTTTTTTATTTATGTGGAATAATTAATGTGTATATTATAACCACTAATTCTTTAAAATCAAATTAAAATAGTCATCTATTATATACTAAATGTGTATATTTTATAATATTATACAAATTTTTGAACAATATTAAATGCGCTCATATATATATATATATATATATATATATATATTACATCATATATTTAATGTTGTTTGAACGCACCTATTTTTTATATTCATAATCTAATTGTACAATTTTTTTCATTCTTTATTTTATCAAAATCTTAAAATCACTTTTGTTGTTAATTTTTCTTTTTCCATTTATCTCTTTTGGCATTATTACCGATTAAAAGTTCAGAGTTAAGACTTAACATGTCTTGTCTTTTTTTTTTGTTCTTTTTCTTTTCACGTGATTCTCTGCCATCCTGCACCCACTCAATAGCAAAGCGAGTTAGAGTTGATAGATTCCATGCGTCAACATTTTGGAAGTAATTTTTTTAATTTTTTTTAATTTGGGAGAGATATCTAATGACATATTAAATGAATAGGAAAAAAATAAAAAAATAAAAAAATGAAAAATATTATCTACATCATGTTGACATGAAAACGCATACAAAGTTATTCATATAAATGACGCAAAACACAATTTTTCAGGTTGAAATAATAACACCCCTTCAATGCTCGGAAAAGTGAGCACGTGCACATCATTTGTCAAATTTTCTGGTTGAAATGACAACAAACTTGCAGCGTGAAGTGTGCGTGACGGTTTTCATCTTTGTTATTAGTAGGTAATCGTGCGGCGTGAGTGATAGAATGCATAGAAGAATGATTAGAAGGAGAAATTCTTATAAAAATTTAAAATTTTAAAGTTCGATGTAATTAATTAATTATATTATTTATTAATAAATAATTATTATATTTAAATAATAAATAATTATTATATTTAATTAATAATTATATTTTATCATAATTAATAGAATATTTAATTTAAATATTTTAATTTATATAAGAATTAAATAATTTATTATACACATTTTTTTATATTTATTTATGTAATAGAGTATATGTAAAATAACGTGATTTTATTATAATTTGTTAAGATATCATTTATTTTAATATTTTAAGCACAATTTATATATTTGTTGAGTCATTTAACGTAATGTCAATTGATTTTAGGTTGTAATCTCACATAGTATTAGAGTCAATATCTCATCTTTATCGCCTACTTCGTTAAGCTAATTTCTACGTATTTCGTTAGACTTCTTCTGCCTATTTCGCTAAACTTGTCTGTGTTGTCCAGGCATCTACGAAAAGAGAGTGTTAAAAGTCTAACATTGTTTATCTCAATATTTTAGGTGCTGATTTATATATCTGTTACATCAATTTATTTAATACTAATTAATTTTAAATTAGAATCTCAAGTAATTAAATATTAAAATTAAAATTTAAAAAATATATCTGCATTTGATTAAGGTATTTTTTATTCTTTATTCTAATTTGACACACAAAATTATAACTTCATTAGTATTTTTTTCATTACATTTAATATAGATACTAAGAAAAAATAAAGTTATAAAAAGCTGTTTTCTTTTTTAATTAATAAATAAAATGAAACAAAACTCATTTTATAAAACTCTCGGGAATTTTGAAAGGTAAGGAGTAGAGAAAATTTTGTCATCTATTGGTTTTTGGTATTTGCTATTGCTTTTAAACACTTCACATCAGGTTAATGCTTTCTTTTTTTATCTCTCCATTTTGAGGTTTTAAAACATTCATGATTGCTATAAATTGTGAAAGTTTGTAAGATGAGCATTGTTGTTACATGTTCATTGGATACTACTGTATATCCTCTTAGGAGAATTTTAATATGGAATATTTTGGGGTGATTTATGAATGAGTAAAATACATATTAGTTATTAATTTAGTGTTAAAATATTAATAATTGAGATTAAAATGTTACATTCAACTAATAATACTCAGATTCATAAATTAATTTAGTTAGATTACTCTCTCTTTTTTATAAATAATTGTACATATAAAAAATTTATAGATTTTAACTGATAGTATTTATATATATCTAGATCTATATATAGATAATCTTAGATAAAAAAAGAATGTAGTTCATCCATGAATCATTTCTCAAGTGGTCCATAATAGCCTTCTCCTACCCTCTTAAGTTTGGGTGTATGGTACACCACTTAAGATGACTTGTTATTGTAATAGACTTAAGATCTTTATGTGAGAAGCTTACTAGATATATCAAATATGTTTTAAAATCTTTATAAATGGTTCTTACATGCTAAAATGTCTAACAAACATATTTTGAAAAGCTAGTCATGGTAGTAGTTAACAACTATTAAAAATAGTCAAGTTTGAGTTTTAAAAAGCTGACCTTAGGTTACCTTTTTTATCATAACTTTCAAAATACTTTCATTTTTGTTGTGAAACTTATTTCAAATGAAAATAGACTCAAATATCTTTCTAATGAGTGGTCATTTACTTGAAATGGATGAGAAATGAATAAGTTATGAGTGTTTAAAGTTATTTTCTAAGCATCATAATGTTGTAAACACGTTTTTAGCGAACAGAAGCTTGGTAATCGATTACCACAACCTGGTAATCGATTACCACATGCCCAGAAAACCTATAACTTGTTTTAAAAGCTTGGTAATCGATTACAATGGTATAATAATCGATTATCACATGCCCAGAAAGCCTAGAACTTATTTTAAAAACTTGGTAATCAATTACAAAGGTATGGTAATTGATTATCACGAGCCTGAAAGCCAGCAACGACTCTTTTCTATGCATTTAATGCTTAAACTAATTACCCCCAATGGCTTTTTTTCTCAAAACATTATAAATACATGTTTTTGGGTCATCTTTTACATAGAACAAACATTGAAAAACGTCTTTCTCAAGGGTTTAATCCGAGTTTTATCTTATTCCTTTGTGTGCTCTGTTTTTATCAATTATTTGAGATATCTTTAAGAGTTTCATAGGACTTCAATTTGCATTATATACTCTTGTGAGAGTTTTCTTTTCATCTACACATTGATTCTCTGTAAATAGGGTGAGACATCCCTCAAATAATTGCAAGGGTGAGGTACCCCTGATTGTTGAGGCTCAAGCACAAAGACATCCCAAGGTGTGAAGAGTTCTCTAGTTTGTAAAGGTTTCAAGCACCTGTTCAAGTTTAAAGTGATAGTGAAAAATCTCGGGTGGTTTACTTGAAGACTGGACGTAGACCACAAGTGGTTGGTGACTAAATCATGATAAATCTTGAGTTTGATTCTCTCTTCCCTACATTCTTTATATTATATACTAACTTATTTTATACATATTCAGCTGCATTTATTAATTGAGTGATTTAAAATATTTAATTTCTTAATGTTGTTTTAAAAACTTGTGATAATCTAATCACCCCCTCTTAGATAATGGTTGCTATGGCTAACAAGTGGTATAAGAGTTTCGTGCTCTGTTGAAAGATGAACCACTTAGAGTTAAAGATCTTCATTTGTTTGCAATCATTGAAAGCTTTTCAAAATGGAGAGTTTTGAAATTGATAAACCACCATTCTTTGATGGTGTGCATTTTGTTTATTGAAAAGATAGAATAAAATTTTATATGCAATCTATTAATCTTGATTTATGGGATGTTGTGCTTGATGGATTTTTCCTAAACCAAAACAAGATTGGAATGCTTATGACAAAAAATATTTTTCTTTGAACATTAAAGCTATGCAAATTTTGAGAAGTTATTTGAATGATGAGGTTTATGCTAAAATTAAGAGTTGCTCTAGTGCTAAAGATATATGAGATGCTCTTAATGCTATTTATCTTGCTAACAATGATTTTGTGTATAAAGATGTATATAGAAAGTAAGAAGAACAAAAGTCATTGAAGGAAGCTTGTCATGAAAAATATCCTCAAAAAGATGTGCAAACTATTGAAGGGAGTCAAATGTCTTTTGATGATGATGGTGCTCAATTTGAAGAAGAGGCAAAGAAAAACAAAATTGAGAAGGAAGATGTTCTTGAATCCTTGATGGACAACAATGAGGAATATGATGATTCCCTTAAAAAGCAAAGTATATTAGAAATTGAGACTACTTCCTATATGGCTAAAAAGGACTTTGAGGTAAATAATGTTAAACTACATATGATGAATTGTATGACGGTTTGTTAAATTTAGAAAAGAAAAACTTATCTTGTTTGAAAAACATTTCCTCTACTGATAATGAAATTAAGACTTTGAAAAATGAATATGCTTTTCTTGATGAGAAAATGTTTTTGAAATGTGAAACCTCAACATCTTGTGAAAAATGCATTGATTTAGAAAATCAAGTTGATGACTTATATTCTGAATTTGCTAAAGCTAATTATTCTAATTGCTTACATTCTATGTTTGTTAATGAGAATAAAATTAATGTTATTCCCCATAAAAATTCAAGCAAGGTTTATAGCAAAAATAGTATAGAATGTAATAACAACAAAAGGCTTAAGTTTTTCAAAGATGATCTTCAAAAGACCAAGTCATCATTAAATTCAATTATTTATAATTTTTGTGGCCATCTAGGACATATTTTATCATTTATGCAATTATAGAAGAAATCCTTATATGAGAAATTATATGGTATGAGTTCCTGAAGATCTTAAAGTTCCTAGTACTAACATTCAATGACCCAAGATGAAGTGAGTACCAAAATATCCTCCTAGTCTTTCAATTTTACAAAAAATTTCTCAAAAGGATGGACTAATTGGTCAAAGGAAAGATGAATCATCAAGGAGAATGTTTCCAAAGCCCAATAGTAGAAGTTTTGGTCAAAGAAGGAAGATAGCTTCAACCAAAGCTACTCAAGTACAAAATGTAGAACTTATAAAGTTCAAGACTCCAAAAGAGAAGAAATGGGTAAGAAAAAGTATTTCCTTGATTGCCAAGGCCAAGGTATCAAAAGCTTTTACCTCTTATGCATATTCACTTGTAAAGTCAATGAATTTAAGGTATATTCCTTGTAGGCCTTAAGTGATTGATAGAATCTTGTTACTTGGTAAAATTTGTATATTATGTTTAACACATGATTATGTTCATTCTTATTATACCATAGCTCATTAATTTGTTATATATCTTGGTACATAAGGTTCTACAATGCCTAGATATACTTGCTATATTTTGAGTTGTCTATATATCATTAAAGTAAACATACTATTAACTATGTGCTTAATCGTAATTGATTATTTAATTTGTTGTGCTCAATTTACATATTATATAAAAAATAAATCTTTATGAGAGCATAATGAATTAATAATTAATGATTAACCTCTATGGATCCAAAATTAGTGGATACCAAAGAAAGTACTTTGAATTGTGTTGTAGGGTGACGTTTAGCTCATGTATGCATTGAAGTGAAATACAACTATGTCACTTGATGTTAGGAAAATTTGAAATGGTCCAAGTTTTCTAAGAGTAATGAAAAGATCATGGAGAACCACAACATTCTCAAGAAGTCTTAAGGCATGAAAATTGGAGTCATCTTCAAAAACTCAAATAGTACACTTTTGGTGATATCAATCTCTTATCCTTATTTATACTTTAAATTGAATATCATGTGATATTTGAAGAACTAAAGACTTGTTTTATGCCTTAACATGCCTTAAGTTGTGCTTATTTAGCTTTGTGTCTTAAAAGTGTCTTTACATATGCTAACATGCTAGATAAGTACACATCCTATTTGGAATAGCATGTTTCATGGTAATATCTTTATTCTTGAGCTTGTGACCAATTCTCTTTATTCAAATATAGAAATTCACATGCTCATAAGTAGTTCTAATCATTTCTCTTTGATGTTTAATTATCTTATATACTTGGAGATTGGAAAGTTAAAAGTTATATGTCCTATTGTTTGAAATTGTTTGATATATTCATATATTGAAAACAAGAAGTAAATGATTTATCTTGTGCCTTGAACTTGTCTTTGAACTTCAATGTAAGAAACTTGAATCATATGTGCATACTAGAATTTCTTTCTTGTTATAACATCCTTAACATGATCATTGTTTGCCCAAAATGCTTATATATGTTTTGATAAACTTGAATCATGCCTTAAAATGCTTAAACCATACTTTTGGATTCAAGTGCATTTGTCCATCTTTTGATCTTGTTAGAGCTAATCTTGCATGGTTGATAATGTGGTACATGCTTTACATTATATATCAACCTAAAGTATGATTGTAAATAGACTTAAATGATATTTGATGATAGCTTATGTTTTAGAGAACTTTTGATTGTCAAGTCTCTTTATGTGTTTCAAATATAGCCATCAAACATTGAAATGTTAAGCATAAATGGAAAAAGAGAAGAGTTGAATAAAGAGGGATATGAGGAGACTTTCTTCAAGTGCAATGGAATGGAATACACAATTGAAGAAAACTCAAACTCAAAGGACCAATAAACAAAGAACATTCTAAAGAAGCATTACTCTCTCAATAAGTATATCTATCCCTAAGCTATTGTGATATTTTATATGCTATGAATTGTATGATACTTGTTGATAAATTGATCTTAAATTATTAGATGCTTTCCTTACATGAGAAATATGTTTAGCATTGACAAAGTGCCTAATTGGATATTAACTTGCTAATTTTGTCATTTGCATATAGGGTGGATGATGTTAGTTCTATACATGTTTTGATCCCTATAACATATTTCATCAAGGAGAATGTTTGATATCTATGATTCTCTTAATCTATGATTTCTTAGTGGTATAACACTTATGAGAATCATGCTTTTGTTTTGAAAATAATTTTTAGTTTGATTAAAAAAAATTTAAAGCAAAATCTCTTATTATATTTGAAAGAAGCTTTTCAAGTTCCATATCCATGAGAATGATTTGAACTTGTCATAAGACCTTGAAAGTATTTTCACCTCTTAATTGTCTTAAAAATTTGGGAATCTTTGGATATGTGCTATAAATGTAGTACTCTATTCATTTGCTTTGAAAAGTCTTATTAAATCTTGAGAAAATATTTAATAAAATTTCCAAATAAATATTTTGAAATGTTCTATAGAGCCCATATTGATACTTCAAAAGATAAGTCTTGTTCTTCAAAGTATTTTATTTTCTCAAGGCTCTTGTTCAATGAGAAAGAGAGGATATGTACTTTCAGATTTTCTTTTAACTTGAGTTTGATCACTCTCAATGAATATGTAGTTTTAATATAAAACATCTTTACCTTTCTAAAATACTTTTGAAAATGTAATGTGTTCTTATAAAATTCTTTTTAAAAGGGGAAGAAATCTTAAAATAATTTTTGATTGATGGATTAAGAATAATTATCTTTTGCCTTATTTTACTTTATGGTAATGTACTTACATGGTCTTGGCATACATATTTCACTTTATCCATCTTGTGCTTCAATGAGGGGGAGCCTCGCTCTTAAGTTGTTTATATCTCTTGGTTTACATCCTTGTTTGATAACATAAAGTGTTTTATTACTATCATATGCTAAATGTTGACGTATCAAAATATGACAAGCTTTACATAAATAATATTTTATATCTTGAAAGCAAGCTTATTTCATCTCCCTATTCTTGAATCATATATAGAATCAAATAAGGGGAAATAGTTATGTTTTGTATAACTTGAAAAAGTTTTTAGTTTTAATGATCCTACTCTTTTTGGCAATATGAGTTTTATTTATAGGAGAAGAGAAAATATTATCTTTCCTTCCTAAGCCTTTTTGTTGATGTCAAATAGGAAGAGTGAGATTTGGAAAGAAAAATATGTTCTTGTACTTATTGTTTAATATGCTTACACAAATATTTATTCTTTTATATTGCTCAATATTTTTCTATGGTGATTTGTCATCATAAAAAAGGGGATATTGTGGAAATAAGTTTGCCTCAATGGTTTAACGTGTTAAGTTTTTATGATGATAAATATAAGACAAAAAGAATGATATTCATGATACATAAATGTGCTTAACGAGATATATTGTATCATACATGATTATGTAATTTATCTAGTTCTATCTCACTTAATAATCATGCAATGAGATATGTATAGAATTCTTTATATAATATATCCAATAATACTTTATATGAGTTATAATGAATTAATATTAGAGTTGACTCTATTTAGATGAAAATGTGCAAAGTGTTCTTTGTTACATCATATATAGAATATATCTATTAGTAATTGTTAAATGTCTTATTTGGATGTGTCTATGAAAGTCTTATATGCATGTTAGACAAACTAGAGTTATACATTTATGAACCATGCATATCAAGATATTAAATTATAAATTTGGACTAACCATGTTTATTTAAGTGAGTAATACTTTGTAGGATAGTTCAAGTACCAAGAGTGAGCATTGCAACAAGAAAACAAAAAGATCATGAAAGTTTTGATGATAACAAAGCTAAGCCAAAGACCAAGTCCAAAGGAAGATTAAATGATATAATTTATAAGACTTAGAGTCTTTATGCGATAAGTTTTCTAGATATCTCAAATATATTTTAAAATCTTTACAAATGGTTCTTACATGCTAAAATGCCTAAAAAATATGTTTTGAAAAGCTAGTCTTGGTGGTAGCTAAAAACTACGAAAAATAGTCAAGTTTGAGTTTTGAAAAGCTAACCTTTGGTTACCCTTTTGATCATAACTTTTAAAATATTTGTTGTGAAACTTATTTCATATGAAAATAGACTCAAAGATCTTTCTAATGAGTAGTAATTTTCTTAAACCGGATAAGAAATGAAGAAGATGGGTGTTTAAAGTCGTTTTCCAACCATTAGAATGCTATAAACACGATTTTAGCAAACTGAAGCTTGGTAATTGATTACCACAACCTGATAATCGATTACCACGTGCCCGAAAAGCCCACAACTTGTTTTAAAAGCTTAGTAATCAATTACAAAGGTATGGTAATTGATTACCATGTGCCTCAAAGTCAGAAATGAATCTTCTCTATGCATTTAATACTTAAATTAATTACCCCCGATGGCTCTTTTTCTCAGAACACTATAAATACATATTTTTGTGTCATCTTTTACATAGAACAAACATTGAAAAACATCTTTCTCAAGGGTTTAATCCGAGTTTCATACTATTCCTTTTTGTGCTATTTTTATCAATTATTTGAGATAATTTTGAGAGTTTCATAGGATTTCAATTTGCATTATCTACTCTTGTGAGAGTTTCCCTTTTCATCTACACTATGATTCTCTATAAAGAGGGCGAGGCATCCCAAGGTATGAAGAGTGCTCTAGTTTGTAAAGATTTCAAGCACCTGTTCAAGCTTGAAGTGATAGTGAAAAATCTCGGTTGGTTTACTTGAGGACTGGATGTAGGCCACAAGTGGTTGGTGGCTAAATCAGGATAAATTCTTGAGTTTGATTTTCTCTTCCCTACACTCTTTATATTCTATATTAACTTAATTTATACATGTTCCACTGCATTTATTAATTGAGTGATTTAAAATGTTTAATTTCTTAATGTTGTTTTAAAAACTTGTGATCACCTAATTCACCCCCGTTATGGGTGATGGTTGCCATAACTAACAGGTTCTACAAGCTTCAATACAAGTATTGTTCAACCACAAACTCTCTAGAGTTAACCACAAGTATTCTTTGACACAGCTTCTTTTGGATAAAACCAAGTATTCTTTCTCATAGCCTCTTCAAGCTCACTTTCATTAAGTTTGAAGTGGCCTATACAACCCACAAGCTCAATCTCACAGTACAAGAATCAGGATATGAATTAAATGTGTTTGTTTCAAATGGGTAGCTCATGAAAACACTCAATGGGTAGATACAAATACTTAAACAAAGTTAACAAAACCCCTATAATAGATTTAACAAATTTAAGAATGAGTAGGTAGAGATGAAAAGGTTTAGTTCTTTGTGTTTAATAGCATATTGGCATCTAAGTTCATATCCTTCTTTTCTTCAAGCATGGATGCTTTAAGACTTTGAAAATATGATTGTTGGATGTTTCAAATGGTAACTATACTTGCTAGTTACAGATGTTTGTTATTTTGTCTTTTCTTGATGAGTTAACATGCTAGTATTTAAGTGAGAAGGTTCATCAGAACTTTCTCACGAGCAACCTTCTCATGCATGTTCTCAGCTAACTCTCTTATCTAACCTTCTCAAGCTTGAATATATTTAATCTTCTCATCTTTTAATTCCACCATCTTCTTTATGATTTTTCTTGATGATTCTGATAGTAAAAACTTCACTTGTAAGTTTGAATTCCATTTAAGTTCAACCTTTGTGGGAGTTCTTCATTTTGCTGAACTTTCTCATAGTCTTCTCTAGACTTTTTCTTGCTGAACTTTCTCATGTTCTTCAAGAATTTTCTCAAGCTAGAATTTGATTTTCTTAGCCTTCTCTGATTACCTAGAAAGCTTCCTGATGCAGGTTAACAGTTGCAAACCCAAGTGCAGGTTATCTCAAGTAATAAATTCTTGGTGAGTCCGAGGTCGAACCACAGAGACTTGATGAAGGAAAATTAATTAAAGTAAAGTAAATATTTTGTTACAATAATAAAGATGATAAATAAAATTGTTTACAAGTAAAAAGGAATTGTTTGGGTTAGGAGATCTACTCTTGGTAAATAAATTAAGGACAAAATTAATTCTTTTATAACTCAATTAGAATCCACACATAATGGAGGTTCCAATTGAAAAATACAACGTTCAAAGTTCATTAAAATTTATATACGTAATTATATTATGATTCCTTTAATCATCTATTAACACCACCACTCATAAATGGGATCAAGCATTCATTATGCCAAAATTTTGTCTACAATAAATCAAGATCTCCACTTTATAAGGAGAGTTTCTAGTACCACCACTTGTAAATGGGTTAAAGCATTCATTGTGCCAATCTCTTGTCTACAACAAATCAAGAACTCCACTTTACAATGAGGGTTTTTAAATTAATTGGAAACAAAATATAATACATATAATGACCACTTGAAAATATATCATTTATGCACAAGAGAGAAATTAATCTAACCTTATTTCATTACCAAGAGCTTCACTCTTTCACCCAAACAAAATGAAACTTAGTTACTCATAGATAAGAAGAAAGAAAGAGAGAAGAAGAAGAAGAACATGACTTCAATTTAGAACAAAGGAAAATTACTACAAGAAAACCTAGTAACAAACTAGCATCATTTTGATACCTAACACCTAACACCTTCAATGAACTGCTAAGGCCCCCTTTTATAGAGGATTAGAGATACAAAATAATAAGGGGGCAGAGTCATTAGTGAGTGGATGAGTGGAAAATGAGTGGAAAATGCCAAATGACTTTTGGTGAGTGAAAAATTATGGAGATTCCTTGTCTCCGAAATCATTTAGCTCGGAAGTCATTGAATGCGTCAGAATAAATAAATATGATCTTCATCAAAGTTGTAGGCCTGGATCTTAGCTTTCAAATGGCTTTAGTTTGAGTCCAAAATCATTTCTATAACTCCAGATACGTTCAAATTACTGCACATTGCTCAGGCCCAGTCACAGCTCCTCTGTTCTGACTTGCAAGCCCAATATCACCCATTAGGCCTCAGATTCTAGGAAAATGTTCAATATATAAGTTGTAGATATAGGTCTCATCTATTCATCATCAAAGTTTCAGCCCATTTTCCAACTTTTAGCCCAAAAAATGGCATGAACAGTACACATAGGTCAAGCTGTCAGGAATAGCACTCTAGTTCTTGCTTCAACCCCAATTTCAGTTATCTACTCGTGTGATTGGGCCTTTGAGGTCTTCATGAAAGTTATAGAGATCTCTCTTATCTTTAAAATGCTATTAGATTCACCTCATTTGACCACCTACCTCCCAAGATATAGCCCAAATACAGAAACAACATAAGACGTAAATTATGCTGAAAAATTTAATTAAGTCCAATTTGAGTCCAAACTTACAAAACATAATCAAACTCAATCAATTAAGTACATGAAGAGTGTAAATAACTAAAAATGAAGGCTTATTAATGTATCAAATATGTGATCATCAAATTTTCCCACACTTAGCTTTTTGCACTCTTGGGCAAAACACATAAGACCAAAACTAAAAAAAAAAACGAAACAGACTCAAAAGTTAAACACTCTAAAAGACTTAATTTCTAATAATATTTAAAAATGAAGAGCAACCAATCATTCAAGTAATCAAAACATTCATGAGGTAACATATCTTCACATCTCAAACTAACAAGTAAGGAAACTTCAATTGAAAAGCATGAGTCAAGAATGATAGATCTTCATAAGATTCACTCTCAATCCCTCAAGTATTTAAAAGGTAGGTATTTCACTCAATTCAACCCATGAAAATTACACTACCATAAGGTTGCTTATCTTCTACTTCTCCACTACTCAAAACACATGCACACACAAATCATGAGGACTTTATTCAAGGTTGTAATGTGGTCAAGGTAAAGGAGAAGGTAATATAGATATGACAAGTTAAATATCAAAGAGAATAAAAGAACATGAAAGCTGAGTTCAATTGACAAGCATGAAAGTTCATCCCAACTCAACCTAATATAAAATTTCTTTACATATTCTTTTCCTTTCCTTTATTGCCTTGTTGACCTTTTTTTTCTTTTCATATTTTTTTATTTTTTGATTTTTTTGATTTTTATTTTTTTTATGTTTTTTTTTACAAAAAGAACATCATATATACATTTTTTTAACCATTCTGCACATACACCCCCACACTTGTTCAAGAATTCATCAAATGACAAAGCTAATGTTCTCGTATTCCCTAAGGTTAGGTAAGAACATGATTTTTCATTTAAGACATATAATGAGTTCGAAACAAAGAATGGTCAAATAAGCTCAAAGGGGTTAAGCAAGGGGAAATAGGCCATTTCCAATGCTTTATGTTAGCAGGAATCAGAGAATTCCCAAGAAGTCATAAAAGTGCTTGATATCATATTAAGACAATATGCTGCTAAATAAGGCTGACTATTTGATTAAAGTAGCTATTTCAAGAAAAATGCCTAAATCATGTTTATGTATGCATATGAAAATGTAGTCTTGAAAAGAATCAAAGCAAGTTCTAGAGCAACAATTTCATGAGTGAAATTCACACAAGAAAGAAGAGAATGGTATAAATGTTCAATCCATTCATCAATAGGCTCAAAATCTCACAAGGCATAATTCTATCATTCTCAGCCCACTAATTTAACATCCATAACCAAGCATGTGATTTTTAAGAAAGAAGACAATTAACTCAATCATGTAAATTTCCCTGAATTTGAATTGCTGCTTCCACATAAACTAGTTATCTATCCCAACTAAGATGCGTCTCAAGAGTAAAATTTACTCCTTACTCTGCCATCCTTAACTGGTTTAGTAAGTTACTGACAAACATATAAACATAACAAACATATTAATACACACATTTCTTAAAAAAAAATTTGTTTTTTTTTGTTCTTTTTGTTTTTGTTTTTTTGTTTATTTTTATTTTTATTTTTACATAACTATCCTTCCCCCCAATCAAATCACAACATTGTCCTCAATGTCAAAGATAGATAAGTAAAGGATAGAAGATAGTACCTGTTGTTGCAATTACTGAAAAGAGAAACCTTACACAAATTAAAACAAAAACAAAGTACGATAAATAAAACTAAAGATAAAGGAAAGTTAAAGATGAAGTGCCAGATCGCACTCTTGTTCCTTGCTGCCTCCCTTGCTGCTGCCTCCTATGGGTTTATGGTGGATGTTCAGTTGGGCCAAAGAGACAATTTGAAAGGCTTCTTCTATAGTACTAAAACCACCTGGTAAGGCTATGAATGCATCAGAGTTTGCAAGCATTATCCTCATTCGTTCATCCATAGATGATACTTGAAGCTCCTCCCCAATTGTTTTTCTAGTGATATTCTGTCGAGCTAAAGGTCTAGGAATGATACCTAAAACCTGACTGCCTTTTAAATGTGCAGCAAGTGATACAACCTTCATTAATCCAATGATACCTCCCCTATATACTAAATGAATTTTCCTCGCAGCAAATGTTCGACCAAGAGTGATTGCTGCATCTACATACTCTAAACCCTTCCCATAAGTTGACCCACAAAATACACAGATATTGGTAAGTCTACGAACAGAAAAAGAAGAAGCTCCCTCCATTTTACACTCACACTCCCTTTGAATGATTTTGAGTTGAAGGAAAGTGAAGGAAATGTAGTGTTTAAATAGGGAAGAGAATAGAAAAAGTAATGATAGCACCTATATGGGTAGGTTGGCTGTTGTCAGAAAAGTTTGAAATTAAGAAACAATTTTTTTTTGTTTATGTTTATGTTTATGTTTTTGTTTTTGTTTTTTTGACTTCAAGAAAACCATCAGGGTAAAGAAGTTTAGAAACCCCTGAAGGATCCCGTCCAAAGGATCGTCTGTCCAAAACCAAAATTCAACAAAATCATACAAAGATAAAATAATAATAACAAATGATTATATACCTTTATGTATAGGTTTCATGGCAGATCTTTATACTGCGCATCATGAGTGCAGTAATACCAAGATGGCTAAGCTAATCTTGGTATTCTTCTCCCTCCCGCTTATTTGAAGAAAAGAGAATAAAGAAACCATCGTGGGTTTCTATCCTGGGTCTAGAACCTAGAGAGCTCACACTTGGGTTCATAACATCAACAAAGATGCTAAAATCTGAAACCCGCAATGTCCAATATCCAGAATGATCCATCCCAGGGCGCTGAGAGCCCCTTCTAATAAAAGAGAGGATCAAGCTCAGATGCCTCATACGCTTTGGCAACCGCGGTTTACTTCTCACTAATAACCAAAGTGGGATGCTTCTACTTGTCTATCAACTCCACAGTGCCTAGATGGTGAACATTGGGTTGTGGAGTGCGGCTCTCTATAGAGCATGGCACACGAATCTTATTTACGGACCAGTGTGCGATGGTCCACCCGAGTCAATGACGGAGTTGTCGCTGGAAGGGGCTCCTAATCTAATTAAAGACCAAGTACAACCGAAGTTTCGCCCTTTTTCTATTCTTTTTTATTTCTCTTTTTATTTCTTCTTTTTCTTCTTTTTTTTTTTTTTTTTTTTCTTTTGTCTTTTTTTTTTGAAGATGTACAAGATAATATATACATGTTATTGTGATTGTGGCTCACATCTTCCTCTGGTTTCACGTCCAGAAACGGCTTAAACATCTTCTATGAGTCAAGGATAAGCTTCCCATTCAATTTTCTTATAAATTGGCAAACAGGGTCTTTTTAAGTCAGATTCCCAAGACTGTAATGCTCTTGCTCATTCCTGAAGAGATTCCACAAACTAAGAAGTTCACGCTGCACAATTCTACAAGAATGCGTCTCAAGAGTCAATAAGATATTATCTAATGACTCCTTACTCAGTCCATTCTTAATGAAGAATATTTTATCTTCTTTGTTTACTGAAACTATCCCCAAAGAGTGACATCGCGTGTTGCAATTCCATCGTGCACACTTGTAACAAACTTTCATTCTTTTTGCTCTTCTCCTTTTTGAAAATGAACTTTTACCGAGACCAGACATGTATGGGACAAATGAATCTGAAGATTCACCAACTAAACAAACCTTTGCTTCGATTATCCAGCGTATATCTTCTGGGATGCCCTTGTACATTAACAGTCTTAGTCTTTCACACCTAACTTTGTAGATTTTGGTTAGAGCATTTTTAGGAACAGAAGGGAAATGCTTTCTTAGATTTGAGAGAATGACATCCATTTTGAAGGAGAAGGAATCAGTTATTATGGGAAACTGAATGACAAATCGACTTAAGAGTCACGGAGTACCGTTATCCGCCATTTAACCGGGAACTGCAAAAAGAAAGAAACAAACTTAAAATAAATTCTACTCATAACAAGGATTAGAAAGAAAATTGACAATATTAGCAAACCAAGGCATGAAATTGACAGAAAATAAAAATTCATTGGGAAAAAAATCATTGATAGGTGTGCTATCAAAAGATGAGTCTGTTGTAAGTCTGGACAAATGATCTGCAACAACATTTTTGGCTCTTTTCTTGTCTTTTATTGTGATGTTGAATTCTTGAAGCAACAAGATCCACCATATCAACCTAGGTTTGGCATTCTGCTTAGACATTAAATATCTAACAGCAGCATGATCAGTGAAAACAGCAGTGGAAGAACCAATTAAATAAGCTCAAAATTTGTCCAATACAAAAATTATAGCAAGTAGTTCTTTTTCAGTTATGGTGTAATTCATTTGTGTACTATTCAAAGTTCAGCTTGCGTAATAAATTACATGAGGCTTACATTTCATTCTTTGTCCTAAAACAGCACCAACAGCAAAATCACTAGCATCACACGTCAACTCAAAAGGCAAAGACCAGTCAGGAGATTGCATGATAGGAGCAGAAGTCAAAAGATTGATTAATTTTTCAAAAGATTTCTGACAATCTTGGGTCCAATCAAATGGTACATCTTTTGTTAGAAGATTACATAAAGGTCTAGATATGGCACTAAAGTCTTTTACGAATCTTCTGTAAAATCCTGCATGTCCTAAAAAGGAACGAACTTCTCTGACTGTTTTTGGGGAAGGCAAATAAGCAATTAATTCAACTTTGACCTTATCAACTTCAATTCCCTTAGAAGATATCACATGACCTAACATTATTCCTGAGGTAACCATGTAATGATATTTTTTCCAATTTAGCACAAATCTTTTTTCTTCACATCTTTTAAGAACTTTTTCCATATTATCAAGACAATTTTTAAAAGAATTTCCAAAAATTGTCAGATCATCCATGAAAACCTCTAAATAATGCTCAATCATGTCACTGAAAATACTTAACATGCATCTTTGAAAAGTTGCCGGAGCATTACAAAGACCAAAAGACATTCTTCTATATGCAAAAGTGCCAAAGGGGCAAGTAAAAGTGGTCTTTTCTTGATCCTCCAATGCAATTAGTATTTGATTATACCCTGAATAACCATCAAGAAAACAATAGTAGGGATGTCCTGCTACTCTTTCTAGAATCTGATCAAGAAATGGCAAAGGAAAATGATCTTTCCTAGTGGCTGCATTCAATTTTCTGAAATCAATACACATACACCAACTAGATGAGACTCAGGTAGGTATTAATTCTCCTTTTTCATTTTCAACCATTGTTATTCCAGATTTCTTAGGTACAACTTGTGTAGGGCTTACCCACTGGCTATCAGAGATAGGATAGATAATTCCAACATCAAGTAATTTAAGAACTTTAGCTCTAACTACCTCTTTCATGTGTGGATTTAATTTTCTTTGAGGTTGTTGAGATGTTTTAGTATTATCCTCTAAATGTATTCTATGTGTACAAATTAATGAATTAATACCTTTTATGTCCTTTAATGTCCATCTAATTACACTTTTATGCCTTCTAAGTACTTCTATCAACATACATTCTTGTTCTTTGATCAAAGATGAGGAAATTACCACTGGAAAGCTTTGTTCTTCTCCCAAAAATGTGTACTTCAACCCAACAGGTAATGACTTTAGTTCCAGTATGGGTACTTCTTCATGAGTATCATCATTCATGAGTTTTAGCTCTTCGAATCTTGGCTTCCTTCTTTTGTATTCCATTTCCTGTGTACAGTCAAGCAAAGAGCATATTTCAGAAACATCATCATCTAATTGTGTAGCTGAATTAAATGAATTAATTAAACAGATTTCTAATGGGTCAGAAGAACTCCTGGTTTGAAAATGATCATCTATAATGGCCTTAATCACTTCAACTTCTTCCTTTTCATCATAACTTCATGTGGTAGCTTGCACATGTTGAAAACATTAAGCTCCAGTGTCATATTTCTAAAAGTTAGCTTCACCACTCCATTTCTGCAATTTATCAAAGCATTAGATGTTGCTAAAAATGGGTGACCTAGAATAACAAGAACTGACTTAGAACTATCAACTAAAGGTTCAGTTTCCAAGACAATAAAATCCACAGGATATATGAATTTATCAACTTGTACTAACATATCTTCCACTATTCTTTTTGGGATTTTAATTGATCTATCAGCAAGTTGAAGAGTTATAGAAGTTGGTTTTAACTCACTAAGATTGAGTTGCTGATAAATTGAATATGGAAGTAAATTAACACTAGCACCAAGATCAAGTAAAGCTCGTTCAATTTTAAGTTCACCAATAATGCATGAAATTGTAGGACAACCAGGGTCTTTATATTTCAACTCATTATTGTTTTGAATAATCGAGCTTACCTGTTCAGTCAAAAATGCATTCCTTTTCACATTATGTTTCCTTTTAACAGTGCACAAGTCTTTCAAAAATTTGGCATAACAAGGAATCTGCTTGATAGCATCTAACAGAGGAATATTGACCTTCACTTGTTTAAAGATTTCAAAAATGTCACTGTTATGATTCACTTTACTTGAACTGTTTAATGCTTGAGGAAATGGGGGTAAAGACGAGGGTTTGATCTTCTTTTTGCTAGGTGGCTTATCAACCCCTTCCTCATCTTTGGGAATTGACTCATCATCTTTCTCACAAGGTTCAGGAATTTGTTTTTCAACAACCTTTCCACTCCTAAGAGTTATCACTGAGTTGACTTGATCTATTTTTTGACTTTTTGAACTACCCTCATTTAGGCTGTACTGGCCCTTAGGATTTGGTTAAGGTTAAGAGGGAAACTTTCCTTTCTCATAAATGGCAAGTGCAGAAGAAAGTTTAGCAAGAGTGTCTTTTATGTCAATCATGGCTTGAGTGTTTTGGTTATTGATGGCCTCTTATTTTTCCATGAATACCTGCAATGTTCCTTCAAGATTTTTCCTATATGGTGAGACATAGGGTGCATATCCTTGAGGATTTTGAGAATCTTGTTGTGCCTGAGGAGGTGGTGGTTGCATGAATTGTGCCTGATTGTTGGTCCTCCAACTGAAGTTCGGGTGATTTCTCCATCTCGGATTGTATGTATCTGAAAAAGAAGAAGTGAATGACTTTTTAAAATTATTCATTACATTTACTTGCTCATGCACAACTTCTTTAAAAATAGAAATTTTTGGACATTCATTTGTTGAGTGTCCCAATTCATCACAAATGCTACAAATTTCTTCATTTTACACAGATTTGATTTCTTTTACTTTCCCTCATTCCATGGCTTCAATCTTTCTAGCCAAACTAGCAAACCTAGCATTTAAATCTTCTTCTTGACTAAGATGATATTTTCCTTTACTAGCATTTGCAAGGTTAGATCTGATTGAATTTTCAGAATGATTAGTATCATGCCAAGATTGAGAATTTTCAGCCAAATAGTCTAAATAGTCTAAAGCTTCTTCAGGTTCTTTATCAAGAAACTCACCATTATACATTGTTTCCATAAATTGTTTAGTTTCAGGTGTTAACCCTTCATAAAAGAAGCTTATAGTGCGCCATTTTTCAAAACCATGATGTGGGCAAGAATTCAACAAATCTTTAAAACGTTCCCAACTTTGAAAATATGCTTCATTTGAATTTTGGAAAAAATTTTGGATTTGTCTTTTCAAAGCATTGGTTTTATGTGTTGGAAAAAATTTCTTTAAAAACTCACCTTGCATTTCTTGCCATGTGCCAATTGATTTTGGTTTCAAAGTGTTAAGCCAAGCTTTTGCTTTATCTTTTAAAGAAAATGGAAACAATTTAAGCTTAACAACTTCTTCAGTGCAAGTTTGATCATGAAAAGCAGTACATACTTCCTCAAATTCTTTTAGATGTAAATATAGGCTTTCAGATTCTAAACCATGGAAATTAGGAAGTAAAGAAATCATACCTAGCTTGAATATAAAATTGTTAGCATTGAGTGGAAAGATAAAACATGATGGACTAGAATTTCAAGATGATTGCAAATACTCACGTATAGTTCGCAATGGTTGATTTTCATGTTCATCATGCACACTTTCATGTTCAGCCATTGTGTTTGATGTGTGTGATTGTGATTCAGACAAATCAATATGTAAAGTACTAGGATTAACTTTAACCAAACGACTAGAATTTAAATCATGATACCAATTAAGCATAAACAAGTAACTTAAAATATAAAATAAAATGTACAAGCTAGCAGTATAAACTGTCCATTAAATATTAACAAAAGTGTGGTATAAACCAACCACCAAATAAGTTAATAAATAGATAAATTAAAATGTTAGAAGCAGATAAAGTAAAAAGTTAGATAGTTAGTAAGTTAGTAAATAAAAATAAATGACAAAAAAATAACAAAAATAAATGACAAAAAAATAAATGACAAAAAATAAATAACAAAAAAAATAAAGTGCAAAAATAAAATAAAAAAAAATAAAGTACAAAAAGTAAATTTAAAATATGAAAACTGGAGAATCGGCAAGTCGATTTTTTGCTCCAGCGAGAGAGAAAAGAAGAAGAAAGATTATTTCATTAATGATTAAAGATTACAGAGAGATTAGGGAGAGTTTCCCCCACTAAGTTAGTACATTAGTAAGTACAAAGAAAAAAAAATTAAAAGAGTATAATATATACACAAAATATTTACACCATAAATTTGTTCTTCAAATCAAGTCCCCGGCAACGGCGCCAAAAACTTGATGCAGGTTAAGAGTTGCAAACCAAAGTGCAGGTTATCTCAAGTAATAAATTCTCAGTGAGTCCAAGGTCGAACCACAGAGACTTGATGAAGAAAAATTAATTAAAGTATAGTAAATATTTTGTTACAATAATAAAGATGATAAATAAAATTATTCACAAGTAAAAAGGAATTACTTGGGTTAGGAGATCTACTCTTGGTAAATAAATTAAGGACATGATTAATTCTTTTATAACTCAATTAGAATCCACACATAACGGAGGTTCCAATCGAAAAATAGAATGTTCAAAGTTCATTAAAAATTATATACGTAATTATATTATGATTCCTTTAATAATCTATTAACACCACCACTCATAAATGGGATCAAACATTCATTGTACCAAAATCTTGTCTACAATAAATCAAGATCTCCACTTTATAAGGAGAGTTTCTAGCACCACCACTTGTAAATGGGTTAAAGCATTCATTGTGCCAATATCTTGTCTACAACAAATCAAGAACTCCACTTTACAAGGAGGGTTTTTAAATTAATTGGAAACAAAA
Source organism: Ormosia semicastrata (assembly GCA_029884595.1). Lineage (NCBI taxonomy): Eukaryota > Viridiplantae > Streptophyta > Magnoliopsida > Fabales > Fabaceae > Ormosia > Ormosia semicastrata. Next base: position 8,219,954 of record JAQQTO010000047.1, read on the forward strand.
TATAATACGTATAATGACCACTTGAAAATATATCATTTAAGCACAAGAGAGAAATTAATCTAACCTTATTTCATTATCAAGAGTTTCATTCTTTCACCCAAGCAAAATGAAACTTAGTTACTCATAGATAAGAAGAAAGAAAGAGAGAAGAAGAAGAAGAAGAACATGACTTCAATTTAGAACAAAGGAAAATTACTACAAAAAAACCTAGTAATAAACTAGCATCATTTTGGTACCTAACACCTAACACCTTCAATGATCTGCCAAGGCCCCCTTTTATAGAGGATTAGAGATATAAAATGATAAGGGGGCTGAGTCATTAGTGAGTGGATGAGTGGAAAATGCCAAATGACTTTTGGTGAGTAAAAAATTATGGAGATTCCTTATCTCCAAAATCATTTAGCTCTGAAGTCATTGAATGCGTCAGAATAAGCAAATATGATCTTCATCAAAGTTGTAGGCTTGGATCTTAGATTTCAAATGGCTTTAGTTTGAATCTAATATCATTTCTATAACTCCAGATACGTTCAAATTACTGCACACAGCTCAGGCCCAGTCACAGCTCCTTTATTCTGACTTGCAAGCCCAATATCACCCATTAGGCCTCAGATTCTAGAAAAGTATTCAACATAAAGTTGTAGATATAGGTCTCATATATTCAGCATCAAAATTTCAGCCCATTTGACAACTTTTAGCCTGAAAAATGGCATGAACAGTATACATAGGTCAAGCTGTCAGGAATAGCACTCTAGTTTTTATTTCAACCCCAATTTGTGTTATCTACTCATGTAATTAGGCCTTTGAGGTCTTCATAAAAGTTATAGAGCTCTCTCTTATCTTTAAAATGCCATCAGATTCATCTCATTTGACCACCTACATCCCAAGATATAGCCCAAATACAGAAACAACGTAAGGCGTAAATTATGCTGAAAAGTTCAATTAAGTCCAATTTGAGTCCAAACTTACAAAACATAATCAAACTCAATCAATTAAGTACACGGAGAGTGTAAATAACTAAAAATGAAAGCTTACTAATGTATCAAATATGTGATCATCACTTCCTTGAAACTTATTTAGTCCTGTAAGACTTAATAATGCATAGAAACACTCCACAAGGATTCTGTTATACTGATTAAAACATTAGGAATATTCAAACATGATTTTCAATATAGTTATTATCATCGAAACATAATACACAATATAAAGTACAAAAGGGCTTTCGATCTTACATTCTTCTCATTTTTATGATGACAAACTATTTGAAAAATTTTAACAATGAATTTGTAAAGTTTGTGAATCATTACCATTTTTGCATATTTCGGTGAAAAGGTTCTGATAACTCCTGCTCAACATAACACTCATTTCAAATGATTAGTAGAAAAAGTAACATCAACAATATTCTAAATATTGCAAGTCAAAAGATAAAGTATAGACACATTATTAATATGAAAGTTCATACTCATATATTCATTTAATAGTACTTGGTATATAAAAATTATATATATATATATATATATATATATATATATATATATATATATATATATATATTCATTATAAGCTCCCCTTAAGTACATGCAACTATTGAATAGAATTATAAAAGGCAATAAGATTTTTCATTTTCCTCTCTCCCCCTTTTGTCATCAACAAAAACTTGCAGGGAACTAATAGGCCATTATCTAGTTTAGCCTTGTTGGGAACTATAATGGGTAGAGTGACTAAAAGATGAGGAGGAAGAAGTAAAATCAGGAATCTTGGTGTGTCGAGGATAAGGGTAGTGTTCCTCCTTTGTAGTGCCTAGGATGACCCCATTCTCCATTTTATGCACTATCCACTCCTCAAACTTCAGGAATCTATCCATAAATGCATATATAGTTGAATGCATTTCCTTTTGACTAACATTCAATTTTCTCACCCTCCTTTTTAGTTTCTTGTTGTCAGCCCTCAATTGGTTGATATCTTCTTTTGCAGACATGTATGTCTTCTTCACAATAGGTTTGGAAAGAGGTGGTTCAACTTAAGTGGAGCCATGGTGAGTTTCACTTCCTTCTATCCTAACTTATTGTGCTAGATTAGCTTTGCTTCCTTCTTGTTCTTCTGCTAACACATTCAAATAAGAACCCAAGGAAACCAATCTTCCTAAGGACTCTAAGGTTTCAGTAGGTGCAAAAGGAATAACGATTATTTTTGGACTTGCTTCCCTTTCCATTCTTGGAGCAGTTGCATCATAAATAAGGGAAGAAAATTATGGTGAAGTGTCAATTATTAAAGAGTGAAGGTTTGTAGGTTGTTCAACACTTGTAGGCTGAGACACAACTTCATCATCTTCCTTGTGAAAGGGTTGAGAGGATAGAAGCTTCTCACTGTGTTGAGAAAGTTCATTATCAACCTTCTCAGTATGCTGTAACTTAACCTTTTCTTCAGCCACTTGCTCTTATTCTCCTTCTTCTCTTACTTGTCCTTTTTCTTCTTTTTATCTTTCTTCAACATAAGTATATTCTTGATCAAGTGAGGTTAGTGGTCTTTCTGGATCCAGATGGCCTTCTTAGGAAAGTTGGGTAAGAATCCTTGCAACTGCGACTTATGGGTCCACAATAGAGTATTGCAATGCGGGATCTACTTCTGGCTTTTCTATGGAAGCAACTTCAGGCTTAAGTATTCCTTCTGCAATAAGTTGTTCTTTAATAATGGGCTCTTTCTTCTAGAGCTAAGAGGTTCCTCTAGACCCAGAGAGGGTTCTTCATCATGGTGAGAAGGTTTAGTTTTTGTAACCCTTTCAGTATCCTTCTCATCTGCCTTCTCAGCATCCACTTTTTTTCTTCAGTTTCTTCTTTTCCTTCCTTTCAACTTTCTTCTTATTTCTTCTTTTTTTATCTTCTTTTTCTTTCTTTTCTCTTTCTTCTCTTTCTCTTTCCCTCTTTTCTCTTTTACTTTCAACTTTCTCAGCAGTGGTTTCTTCAAAGTCTTTTTTAGACTCAACTTTTTTAGATATAATTTCAACATCCTTATTCTTTTCTTTCAGTGGACTTTTCTTCTTAGATAGGTGATCATGCCTCATCTTGCTTCTTGACTCAGAGCATTTGTCCTTATGCTCTCTCTTCTCAAGGTGCATCAACTTCAAATTTTTCTTTGAGAAGACTGGTCCTTCTTTCTCAGCCTTCTCCTTGGTCAGATCCATATTGAAGTGCTAGAAAGCCTTGGTCAATAGCATCTTGTAAGGCAAACTAGTAGCTATTTTTAGTGTTCTCAATGGCTAAGATCATGTATCTCATAATGATGAAGTGAAGGTTAAGAGGCTTCCTTTCCTTTTTGTGGCACATTACCATTTTGTTTGCCTTATGAATCTTCTCAGTGCTGCCTATCCTTGGTATCACGAAGTGGAAGGAAAGGGAATGAATGAATTTTGCAGTTAAGTTGAGTTTGTTGGCCAACTTTGATTCCTTAGCATCCAGGAAGAGAGTGTCTACACATCTTTAGAGGTTCCATAGCCTATGTACCATCCTCCTTGATCATAGGCTTGTAGTCCCTTGTTTGGAATCCTGATGATTTTTGAGAGGGTGTCCATGTCAAGTTTCATTTGGACCCATTTGATAGATAAGACGAGAGAAGAGGGTTCAATTGAGTAGAAAGTCCCAGCATAGAATTTCTGGAAAATGACTAGGTAAATCTTCTCAGATATACTGAAGAAGTTGTCCCATTCTAGAAACTTCATGTGAGGCCTAAAATCCCTTCCTTCCTTTGTCATTTCTTCGTAATAAATGCTCATCCTTGGTACCACTTTTTTTTTAATATTTAAACTAATCATCAAAATTTTTCTGAGCCTCTTTATCAGTGGTAGGATTAATCTTAATCTAAGATGGTTCAGTTTCCTTCTCATTACTGCTTGCTTCATCTTTCTCTTCTTCTTTTAGGAGAATAGCTTCCTCAATCTTTGTTTTCTTCTTTGGTGTAGAATACTTCACCATCCCAGGCATGACTCTTAAGGATCTCCTCTTGCGAACATATACAAATTCGGGTGCTGGTTGAGGTTGTAAAAGTGCAAGAATATCTTGGGTTATGGGTTGTAGTGATGGTTCAGGAGTTGTGGTAGAAGATGTTGAAGTGTACAATTGGCTATTGAAGATAATTTTGATGATAGCAACCATAAAGATGATGGCAAGATCAAGTCCAAGACCTCTCAAGAATAGTATTAGGAATTAGATCAATTGTAAAAGTAAAAGGATTTACATTTAAGCTCCAAATACGTTTTTCAAGAACTCAAAAATAGCACATATGTTTTCCAAGTTTTAAAATGAGTCCTAGATTCATAAGGAAAGGCTTTCAAGTGTTTAAAAGGTTGTTGGAACTCCTAGTGGCATTTGACTAAGTTTTAAAGATGATTAAACTATTTTTTCAAAGGCCCTAATTGATTAGAGGGTTTCTCTAATTGATTAGAAAAAGTCAGAATGTCTAAGATTCAGTTCCTTCAAGCCCTAATTGATTAGAATAGGGCATCTAATCAATTAGAGGACTTAAAATGCTTGCGCACCTTTTGTTTTTAAAAGGCTCTAATTGAATAGAGCATAAGCCTAATCAATTAGACCATTACAAAAACTCATTTTTTACTATGCTATTATGCGTCTAATCGAATAGACTATCATTCTAATAAATTAGTTGGGTTTTTAGAAACATAAATTAATGGTTAGCTGCTTGCATTTAATGCTCCCAACCACTTCCAACAAATCTTTAATGACTTGGGCTATAAATACAAGTCATTGGGCATTAAAAAAGTAGTAGGAAATCATTCTGAAACATCTTGTTGAGTATTTAATACGAGTTTTCTCATCCTTAATCTTTACATTCTGTTTTGAGCTTAAACGTGTGATCAAACCTTCTACCCATTAAGTTTCAACTTGTATTATCCACTCTTGTGAGAGTTTATCATTCAAATATACTTTGATTTCTTGTGTAAGAGGGTTAGGTATTCCTCAAGAGATAAAAAGGGTGAGGTATCCCTTGATAGATAAAAGGGTAAGGTATCCTTTGATAGAGAAGAAGGTGAGGTATCCCTTATTTTTGAGGCTCAAGCACAAAGGGTGAGGCATCCTAAGGTGTGTTGAGTGCTCTTGGTTGTAAAGGTTTTCCTAGTCTAGGAGGTAGTAAATAAAATATCAAGTTAAGCTTGGGGACTAGATGTAGGCCACAAGTGGTTGGTGGCTGAACTAGGATAAATTCTTTAGTTTGATTCTCTCTTCCCTACACTCTTTAATTTCAGTATTTAGTGTAATATATTTATTTATTACATATCTTGTCATCTTGATATTTTGGTTCTAAGAACTTTATATCCAACTTATTTGCTTGATTTATCCTATAACCCAAGCTGTATTTTAGTAATCTATAATAGTTGTACCTTCGTTATGCATGTCCCGCTGCATTTATTAATTGAGTGCTTCAAAATGCTTAATTTCTTAATATTATTGTAAAAATTTTGTAATCACCTAATTCACCCCCTTTTGGGTGATAGTTTCTATGGCTAATAAGGCCAACCTTCTTATGTCATAACTGTTTTTCAAAACTCAGACATGAGACAGTCTACATTTTGATCACTAAGGTTCTCTAGCTTAATGCTATAGACATTCTTATCTCAATTTCCAGAAAAGAAAACTTTGTCATATTGACTTCTCTAACTATGCATTTTCTTGGTTCAAACACAACTTTACAATCATTATCACAAAATTGACTTATGCTGAGAATATTGTGTTCAAACCCTTTCACATAGTATACATTGTCAACAGTGGTAGTGTAACATCTTCTACTCCAAATTATATATATAGACTATATAAATATAGTTAGAATTATTACTTGGCTTATTTTCTTGTTTTTGTCCATGTCTGTGTTAGTTTGCTTGTAATTATAATTACGTAGACCACATAATTTAAGTCTAAAATAACTTGGAAAATAAGGGAAATTTTTAAATTAACTAAATAAATATGAAAATTTTATAATTAAGTTATAAATAAATAAAATGAATTTTGATAATGTTTATTAGCTCAAATAATTTAATTTAGTAATTTTAGTGATTCTCTTAGCATTTAAAATAACATAAAAATTAGAATAAATAGGAGAAAAATATGAAAATAATTTTATAAATTAAGGAAAATATATAGATGATGGTTGTAATTTTATCATCATCATATGAATTAAGAAGATTAGTAAGGATAAATTAGATTAATTATTCAAGCTTAGAATAAAATTAGAATAAAATAAATTAGAATCATCATTACACTAAAACCAATAGGAATTCATGCATAAAAATGAATCTCATTTAGCCTAGCTATCATTGGCCTAATTTCAAGTCATGATTTTAATTGGTTAGAGCTTGATTAGGATTAAACCAAAAGAATTCCATGTATGGAGGTTACGTGCACCCTAAGTTACCTACCTATTGGTAAGAATTAGGACCTAATTGATATCAAATGGCCTAAACCAAGATCCTATATGAATTCTAGAAATTTCTAAGATATAATTGAATGCTAGAAATATAGAATTGAAGATCAAAACATCCCTAAGAGCATTAAAGCTCAAGGAACTGCCCTTTTAGCCTAACAACTTAGTGATTAAGTTGTCTAATTCCTTCCTAATGACTCCCTATCTCTCTCACACTGCTCCACCTCACAAACACACATTTACTCTCATTTCTCTCTTGGTTGGGTGTTGCAAGACTGCCATGGAAAGAGAGATTGGAGCTCTTGCATGAGGTACCAAGCCACCTTATATCAACTTGCACCAAGAAGTAAACTTGTTCCTCATCACCTCCTATTTCTCTTCATCTAGTTGGATTCTCAAAGCAAGCTCTTTCATCACCGTTTTCTTCTCCAACCTACAAGCAATAGGCCACCAAGTAGGGGTTCTTGCTTCCTATTTATCTTCTTTTTGCTCTTTCATCACTATGCATGTTGATTTGGATGCAAATTTTGTGATGTTTCCATAAGGGTTGGTCACGGGTTTGAAAAGTGAGAGGTATATATATATATATGTGTGTGTGTGTGTGTGTGTGTGTGTGTGTGTTCTCCTAAATCCTTCTTGAATCTATGAGTTTACATGAGTATAAATCCATGGTTACATGTGGAGTTTGGTTGAAATTTGATGTTGTCCTTGTGAGGTCATTGTCATGGTCATGGTTTTGAGGTGTTCTTGCACCAAGGGGTTTGCACTTGTAAATCTAATTAGGTGTTGATGCTTAAAACCAAGAAATTAAGTTAATTTGATGGTGAATTGGATGATGATATATTAGTGTAGGTTTCGGGTTCATGGAGTTTAGAACTAAGGGAGTCGATTCATGTGTAATTAGTTTACAAAAGTGTTAATTAATGGTAATTAGGTAGATTAAGGATGAAATTGAATGTAGGAAATCAATTTAAGATTTCGTGTCCAATGGGGGTTAAGGGTATAATTAAGTCAAGGTACTCTGAGTTCTCTTAATTACATCAATTAGCTTGAATTAGACTAGTTAAATTGATTGAAGACACTAAGAAATTAATACATGGTTATTGGCTAATAAATCATACTAGTTATCAATTGTTTAATCCAGTAACAAGATGTCTCTGGTAAGAAAGCTATTAGCTATTGCATCGAAGTTACAAGCTAACTGGGTGTGATTGATAGCTGTTTGATAATTTTTTATGTGTATGAGCTAATTGATAAGTGATTGATGGCAATTTGATAATTTGTTATGTTATGAGTTAGCTGATGAATTGATTATTATCTGCTATTTAAATGAATGTTCCATGTCTTGAAGAGATGACTTATGAATGAGATGAGATAGCCTATGCATGAGCATGATGATTTGATTTTTATCTCACGTATATGACATTGCTTACATGCCAAGTTACCATGAGAATCGCATGAGTTTCATGTTGATATATGACTATGACATTGGTAATGAGAATTCTTTTTGCCAAAGTTAGAAAGAGGAGCAAGAGAAGCACTCTGTTAGGGCAGAGGAGTGAGAAAAGCACTCTGCCAATAATAAATAAGTGAGAAAAGCACTTTGCCAATGAATAGTTGATGATGAGTAATTCCTTCTGGATATGAGATAAAGATGGGAAAAGCTTATGAAAGATAAATAAATAAAGCATTGACATGATAATATGCATCCTTAAGTGCTCAAACTTAAAAGATGACTTGTTATTCCCTTATGATGAGAACTATAGGTGAGGCCCTAATATTAGGGGATAAAGCTGTGTGATGAAGTATGATCACGTATAGGGTGAGCTCAGGCTTGATAAGCAGTCTATCTCCAAGTGTATAAGTGTAGGTTGAGCATGAGACTATCTACTTATTATGATGAAGACCTAGGGTCCAAAGAATTAGCTTACAGTCAGATAAATAAAGATAATAAGCATTGTAAGGCAATTAAAAGAGATTGCATTGCATTAATAAAGAGTACTATAAGAAAATTAAAAGAAATCGCATTGCATTTGTATATCATATAAAGCATATATCATTACACTATGCATTATTGCCATATATTGATGATATTCGGCTATTGAATGTTGTTACTCTGAGATATCTATATTGATCTTATGAATTTTCTATGACTTTGTAAATTCTTTGTCTATCTCTGTATAATGATTGGCTATTTGGTTTGTATTTTGATAGTCCTATGGAAAAATGGTATGACTTAATATATTAAACTAGACTATTAAAATGAAGGTGTTGACCATCTACTAGAAGCCTACTGAGAGTCGGTGGATGTATGACTCGGAATCTGGCATGTGTACGATCTATATGAAAGTGAGGTTATACTTATGTTATTCTCCTGGTGTCATCATTTTCTTTCCTCTGACGGACTGCTAATGCGTGACTGCTTTTTTTGTGATAGGCATAGTGTAGAATGTGGTTATTTGTAGTTATTTTTGTAAACCACATTTACGCTTGGATATATATCAGATTTAGATATGCCTATTAGTATATATGTAGAGATGACTCTGACTCTGACTTTGACTCTGATGATATATGACTTGCACTTGGATACTATATACGATATTGACGCCTTTATGTTGTTTTCGTGTTTTTATTTTGGTAAGTATATATGAAGATAAGGCTCAATGCACACTGATGTAGTATAAGTATTGATGCTTGCACCTTAGATATAATACTATGTATATGGTGAATTAGTTTCTATATGTACATTATACTATAAGGTGTTTAAAGAATAAGTTGATGAAATATGTAATTTAATGGCTAGGATTCTTCTAACGAGGACCCACTTACACAAATCAACCTAATAATGGAATGGTAAATTATAACTTGAATAATGGTTTAATAAGCAATCGGCCTTGCTCACCAAGTTGAACTAAAATTTTCCCTCAAAAGGCCTGGGTATGAAATAAAAATGAAATACTATGTTATAAAGTATTAGTCTATCATAGACTTGGATTTTAATTTTTATAAAGAATGGGATAGTGACATGTGATGGGTCTAAGCATGATTACTTCAATATAAGTCTGGTTATAGTGAGGTAATTGTACTTGGGCATTACAGGTAGAGTTTTTCTTACCAAGTTTGCCTATTCTTTTAATTTTTGCTTTATTGTTGTCCCTAAAGGTAACACTACCTCTATCTTTGTCCTCTAATGACATAAACTTGCTTTTGTCCCTTGTTATGTATTTAGAATAACCACTGTCTAGGTATCATCTATCCTTCTTTTTCTTTGTTACTAGGCAAATTTGCATGAGAAGGAATCATGGTTTTAGGTACCCAAACTTTCTTGGGTCCTTTCATGTTAGATGATTTAGCCTTTGGTGGTTTGTTTTTGAAGAAGCATTTAGATGCTTTATATCCAACTATGTGATAGCAAAAATACACCAATTTAGGCTTCTTAAGAGGCATAAACAGGTTCTTATATCATTTTTATTTTGATCCTCCTTTGCATCCTAGATTAGCTTTATGAAAGATACATTTTTAGCTTGCTAAAAGCTTCTAAAGATTATTTGTACCATTGATAAACTTGGCCAGGTCATTTGTTAAGTCTTCCACCTTCTTTTTTTAGTAAAACATTCTCTTATATGACATGAGAGGGTTGCTAATGTAACACCCTCCTCAGGGTATCACATGTCTGACTTCCGACTCATAATCTGAAAAGAAGTTCGCACAAAGTTTGAGTTATAAAAGATGGGTTTTAAAATTTCTTCTCTACTGAAATGTAAATTTACTGAAAATATTAGGTAGCATTGAAAATCATATTTCAACTATTCATTATGCAATATTGACACCAATAAATATCACAATTTAAAGAGAAATATAAAATTAACAGACTTATTTTTTTTTACAGTAGTAAACCCCATGACGGGTCCTACTTAATAGCACGGTACAACGTTAACGAGAAACTTTAACATACTTATTCCTTTTTCTGTCCATCTTGATGCATCAGACATTTGTTCCTTTGTCAACACTGCACACCTTCGAGTCCTGAATGTCCACTCCTTATTGTTGTCACCAATCTCCATTTTATCCATCGCCCGTTATGTCTAAGACAACTCGATCCTTCTATTATTTGATTTTAACAGTACAGACACAGCAAAATAGGATAATAAAGAGGTGAGATCACCTACACCAATACCAACATGGCAGCACAGAGATAACACAAACAGCAATATCATACAGATAGATTATACCATAATCATGCTATTAGCATTAATCAACTATCATCATCTAATCATTTATTAGTTCAATCATCATCCAAGTACTCAAAATAATTATCATAGCCAACATTCCTCAATTAATATATCATACAGATATAAATGTTCAGATTATGCATATGCACAAGACTCGATTTCCTACTCCATGGAGCTAAAACTCAGGTCAGAGAAATGATCGAAAAGATCTGTCGGTACCACATGCCTGAGACCACGTGCTAAAATCCTCATTTTGATTTTTACACATCTAGCATATACACGACATTCTTTATCAGATCTTGATTAAGAATAGTGTCTCGGTCAGGATCATCGGTGTGTCGCGTCGGCTTGGCCTAACCCACGGTTCTGATGAGAGCGACTCACCGTCCCAATCGTAGGCAACCTGCACCCTGTTGCCCCCAAGGTCAACGAGTGACCTACACTACGCATATCGCACCCACTCAACAGGTGTACGTTCCTCCTAGGCAATTAGCCTTATCCAGTCCCTCGGACCATTCCAATGCATGTATAATGCACCAAAAACCAAATCATAGATAGAATATCAATCACAAGTTTAATTCATAATTTTTCAAAATATATTTTATACAATGCACTAATATCTTAGTGCAAGTCCAACCACAAGGGCCATACTTTTCAATTTCATTTGTTCAATTTATATCATATGCTTCAACGCATATTTTTTTTTTCCAATACGTAAAGTGCCCCAAATACCAAATACAAGCATCTCTTTCCAATACATCAAATGCCAATCATAGGTAACTCGACATTTTCTCACACAGTGTTCATACACTATTTTGGCAGTAATCATCATGTTATCATGTTTTTATAGTCATAAAACACTTCTGCCATATTTTGACAATCGCGTAACAATTTTGTTACATTTTATAATTCAAAACGTTTCTGTTATGTTTTCAAAATACTGCAACACTTCTGTTGCACTTTTAAATCATGTATTTAATTTTTTTTAACATTTTTCTCAATCACATAAAAATATACATTTCTCAAATTGCATAACGATTTTTCACCATTTTCAAACTCGCATAACTTAAAAATCATTCTTTTAAGTTACGTAAATAATTTTTCATCATTCTCAAAATATTTAAAACACTTTCCAAATCATATAAGATTTTCTATCATTTTCACAATTACGTAAAAATATCTATCATTATTTAATCACATAGTGATTTTTAATAATATTTTAATAGTGTAAAATATTTAAACGCTTCCCAAATCGCGTAGAAATATTTTACCATTCTTTAAATCGCGTAAAAATATTTTACTATATTTCCAAACACTTAAAAATATTTTACTGTATTTCAAACCATGCATTTTAAAGTTACATTTTTTAAGATATGTAAATCATTTTTCACCACAATTCTATTACGAAAAATATTTCTCAACCTCCAAAAATTTCATTTCATCTTTTCTCAAAATATTATGACTTTGTATTTCATTTTTCACATTTTCTTATTCAAGAAAATCTTTTTCCACGTTTCTTTACTCAAGAAATTCTTTTTCAAATATAATCCACAAAATTACCTTTCCATCAATGTTTCAAAACTTAACATTTTCTAACGTACTTCAAAACTCAAAAATAAGTTATACGTTAGTAGATTTTCATAATACCATTATATTCTCCATTTTTTCCAAATCATTTCTCAAGTGTTAAAATACTCTGATTCCCTTTTCAAATTCCTTGTATTAAATTAATTATATTTTCACTTGAAAAATCACTTTGTTTCATTAAAATCAATGCATTACAAACCTTCGAAAATATGGACATGACTATTAAAATTATCAAAACATTTTTCCTTCTAAATTGATATGGTTTTACACAAACAAAACCATTAAAATTTTATTTTCAAAACCGAAGGACTTATGGTTATAAAACCAAACCCATTTGTTCAAATTCTTTTTTATTTTCTTTGCAAATCCTTTTTCACTTTCTTTGCTAATTCTTAAAATCATCATTGCTATTTTCTTTTAAATCTCATGTTTTGTAAAACACTTAGAAACTTTTTACACAAAATAAATCAATAAAAATTCCTCAAAAATCATGTTCTTGTACTCTTTGAAAAATAAATTCTTTGTTTATTTTCCTTGTTTTTCTAAACATTCATTTTCATCATTCATGAAAATATAAATTTGTGAACACCTATTTTGAGGTGTCTTAATCGAAATTCTCATTATTCTAGGGATCAAAATTTAATTTCTTTGTTCTTGAAAAATTTTCACATTGACCCAAATCAAGGGCATCAAAACCGTAACTCTTCCTTTGCCATTGGGACCAAGATTAATTTTCTTTCCATCCACACATCATGGCATACATATATATTCCATCATAAATATCACAAACATGCCATATACTCATCATGCATATTATAAGTATACTATCAAAGCCATAAAATCATGCAAAGCATATTAAGCATAGACAAAAATAATCAAAGCATAAGAAAATAAATTAAAGCTCATAAACATAAAATTAATTATTACATGACCATGGATTAGAATCCTCACATGGATTCACCATCCATCAAATATAAGACCATCTCTCACCACCATACTTGGTTGGTGAGATGAATCTCCCTCTTACCTCTTGAAGATCCTCAAAAACTCCTTGTTTTGCTTCTTTTTCCAAGTCCTTCACCACCAAGGGCTTCTCAAATACAAAACAAAATATATAAAAATTAGTATACTAAACTTGATTAAGAGGAACCATGGATCAAACATGGTTTAGATTATGAAAAAGAAGAGAAAAAATGAAGTCTTCTTATACTTCACCTCAAAAACCCAATAACTTTGATCTTGAAGGAAGTCCATGAAGATGAATGATTTAGAGAAAGTCTCCAACATGAAAGTTGCTTAGAATATCATGTAGATTCAAGATCTATGGTTAGATGAAATTAAAAATGATGGAAGGTGTTTTTGGGTGAGGAGGCCGAACCTATGGAGAGAAAAAGGAAGGAAGGAATGGTTGCTTGGTTCTTGGAATTTTGAGAGAATAAGATGGAGGCTTTTTGGGTGAGAGAGAAAAGTGAAAATGCATGCACAAAGTGAGTGGGCTACCGTGTGAGTGTTGGAGAGTTCGAAGAGTTTTACTTGAAATAATATCCCATTTTGAGTTCACACTTGAAACACATGGTCTTCCACTTTGTCATCTTTTTCTTTGGCCTAAAAAGGCTACTCCAATTTGTCTCCTCCTTTACAAGCATCTCCAACCGTCCCCCCTCTTCATAATGCATGCAAAGTTGTCATCTTTTCATGCCATTATTTGAAGTATTTCTAGCCATTGATTAATTCAATGGTTAGGATTTAGGTAGACTTTTGATTTTTAGGAGACTTAATCTAGGTCATTAGATCTTTTTCCTTTAAATTCTAGCCATTAGATGTGTCTCCAAAATAAAGGGTCAAGATCGCTCCTTCAAACTTTAAATCCAAGGGTTATAATTAGTCATAGCCTTTTTAGAAGACCAAATCTCCACCTTTGATTAATTCTTCATCCAATGGTCATAAATGGTCTTTGTCACTTTTTAAGACTAAATCTCCACCCTTGATCAATTCCAAATCCAATGATTGTAAATGGTCACTTTATATAATCAAATTTACACTATTGATTAAATCTACGGTTGATATTGAAGCTTGCCTAACTAAGTTTATTCTCACACCATTGATTAAATCAATGGTGATTATCCAATGCTTCTTTATTAAATTTATTTCTTAACCGTTAATTAAATCAAGATCAAGTCTTCACCGTTAAATAAATCAATAGTGGGTATCCAAACCACCAATGTTGACTTAAGCAATATAATTTCTATTTTTATCTACTAAAAACCCCACGAAAGAATATATTTATTGTATTTTTATCGCCCGATAGTTAAATACAGTGCCAAACACAAAATAAGAAAATTTCTAAAACTGTTTCCGGATTCAGGTTTAGTAAGATCCCCTGTCTCTGTCTAAACAGTACAAATTTTTTTATGCGTAGAAAAATTTTCACTTTGTGGGACCCACCTAGGCCCACGTAAGGTCACTTGGGCCCACCTAGGACCACCTGGGCCCACATATAGTCAAAAAAATTCATAATCATCCACAAAAATCACAAATATTAGAAAACGTGTGAAAATCAAGTCAGATTGTTAAAAATAATTAACAGTCAAGAGAAATAAATACAAAAATATTTTTCCTACCGAAAATTATTATTTTTTCCGACACAGAGTAAATCACTCAAAACGATCAAATATCTGACGGAATAATCAAAATAATTTTACAGACACAGAGATCACTAAACAGTAAAATTCTGTTAACTGTCAAAATTACTATTTAAGAGATAGGAAATTTGGGGTGTTACAATACTCCCCATCTAAAAAGAAATTTCATCCTTGAAATTTGAGAAACATGATTTCACACCCTCGGAATAAATAATGACATTATTCCTCCTTTATCTTATTTTCCAATTCCCATGAAGCTTCCTCTCTTACATCTTGCTATACTATTCTAACCAACAAAATCTCTTTGCTGATGTTCAACTTCTTCTGATCAAATAGATATCTCAGACTCCTATAATTACTGAAGATGTTGAATGTTACTCCAGAAAGAAAGAATCTCCATATCTCTGATATCACCATAACAACAACCGATCTTCATTCATGCCTAGAATAGTTTTTCTCAGATAACTTCCAACTAATGTAATGTAATGTTCAGTTAATGTAATGTATTACTTAAAATTTCCTTATCTTCGTATCACTACATATTCTAGATTTTTGCTTTTAACAAGAAATGTCTCACTAACCGAGTTCTCCTTTTCATAGTACTATACCAAACACTATGACATAAAGTTAAATAGGAATATCGTTTCTTGTTCGTTCAATTGCAGGAGATGATAGAAAACATCATGGAAGATTTACAAAATGAATCGAACCTGTTATCGAACATATCCAGCAAAGAATTGGATGTAATCCAATTTTTAAGAATAAATTTTCTTTGGATTACTCACACTCTGTTGAAATAATCTCATTGGATATGGTTGGAAAATAACCAATCCATTTTCAAAGACCACGTCTATTTATGAAACAGATCAAACTAACACAAAATTTTGAACAACAGATCAAACTAATACAAAGATTTAATCTGCAACAACAATTTGAATAACTTGAATAGCTCAATCAGCTAAGAATAGAAATAGAAGTAAACAAATCAGAGGATAACGAATAACTCTAACATATAATTGATCTACTCAATCATATGTCATAAAGAATAGGCCACTCACAGAAATATTCAGTATGGTTTATAGGATTAGCTCCAATGACACAATCTCCGTTAATTAAATCTTCCGCTCAGAACACTCTCGTTCCATTCAGAGTAACAACTTCCCTTACTATCAAAAAATTTTTTACTAATAGAAAACTCTGTTTTCAAAGAGCATAATTTCTGGGAAAAGGTGTCCAACTTTTCCGCAATTTGTTTCCTTGATGTACATTCCTTCATTTAAGTACTTTCTTTCACATCCCTTACTATTTTTGGTTTCCTCAATGGTTATAAATACATCTTCCATCAAAATCAATTACTTTCTCAATATCCTAAAAAAAAATACCAAGTTCCAAAATTATGAAATTTTATATTCCAAGACTGATTCTCTTCCATCAGATTCTGAACTTCAAATTCCAGTTCCCACTAAAACAGCGGTCCTTTATTCGTCCAGTCGTCTTTCCATATTGCTCCTGTTGCTCCCGTAGCTGCAACTGTATTACTTGTAACATGTTCCACTTCCACACAAGTATAACTGAGGCGTGTGGATCGAAATACAATGGATCTAATATCCATTATAAACAACATTATTTTCTTTTGGAAAACAAACACAGAGAACACAACACAAGCAAAATAGACCTAACCCCAAACCCCAAAAGACTCAAACCGTGCTCTGATACCAACTAATGTAATGTAACACCCTCCTCAGGGTATCACATATCTGACTTCCGACTCATAATCTGAAAAGAAGTTCACACAAAGTTTGAGTTATAAAAGATGGGTTTTAAAATTTCCTCTTTACTAAAATGTAAATTTACTGAAAATATTAGGTAGCATTGAAAATCATATTTCAACTATTCATTATGCAATATTGACACCAATTAATATCACAATTTAAAGAGAAATATAAAATTAACAGACTTATTTTTTTTATAGTAGCAAACCCCATGACGGGTCCTACTTAATAGTACGGTACAACATTAACGAGAAACTTTAACATACTTATTCCTTTTTCTGTCCATCTTGATGCATCAGACATCTGTTCCTTTGTCAACACTGCACACCTTCGAGTCCTGAATGTCCACTCCTTATTGTTGTCACCAATCTCCATTTTATCCATCGCCCGTTATGTCTAAGACAACTCGATCATTCTATTATTTGATTTTAATAGTACAGACACAGCAAAACAGGATAATAAAGAGGTGAGATCACCTACACCAATACCAACATGGCAGCACAGAGATAACACAAACAGCAATATCATACAGATAGATCATACCATAATCATGCTATTAGCATTAATCAACTATCATCATCTAATCATTTATTAGTTCAATCATCATCCAAGTACTCAAAATAATTGTCATAGCCAACATTCCTCAATTAATATATCATACAGATATAAATGTTCAGATTATGCATATGCACAAGACTCGACTTCCTACTCCATGGAGCTAAAACTCAGGTCAGAGAAATGATCGAAAAGATCTGTCCGTACCACATGCCTCAGACCACGTGCTAAAATCCTCATTTTGATTTTTGCACATCTAGCATATACACGACATTCTTTATCAGATCTTGATTAAGAATAGTGTCTCAGTCAGGATCATCGGTGTGTCGCGTCGGTCTAACCCACGGTTACAGTAGAGCGACTCACTGCCCACTATAGGCAACCCGCACCCCGATGCCCCCAAGGTCAACGAGTGACCTACACTACGCATATCACACCCACTCAACAGGTGTACGTTCCTCCTAGGCAATTAGCCTTATCCAGTCCCTCGGACCATTCCAATGCATGTATAATGCACCAAAAACCAAATCATAGATAGAATATCAATCACAGGTTTAACTCATAATTTTTTAAAATATATTTTATACAATGCACTAATATCTTAGTGCAAGTCCAACCACAAGGGCCATACTTTTCAATTTCATTTGTTCAATTTATATCATATGCTTCAACGCATATTTTTTTTTCCAATACGTAAAGTGCCCCAAATACCAAATACAGGCATCTCTTTCCAATACATCAAAAGCCAATCATAGGTAACTCGACATTTTCTCACACAGTGTTCATACACTATTTTGGCAGTAATCATCATGTTATCATGTTTTTATAGTCATAAAACACTTCTGCCATATTTTGACAATCGCGTAACAATTTTGTTACATTTTCACAATTCAAAAACGTTTCTGTTACGTTTTCAAAATACTGCAACACTTCTGTTGCACTTTTAAATCACGTATTTAATTTTTTTTAACATTTTTCTCAATCACATAAAAATATATATTTCTCAAATTGCGTAACGATTTTTCACCATTTTCAAACTCGCATAACTTAAAAATCATTCTTTTAAGTTGCGTAAATCATTTTCCATCATTCTCAAAATATTTAAAACACTTTCCAAATCACATAAGATTTTCTATCATTTTCACAATTACGTAAAAATATTCTATCATTATTTAATCACGTAGTGATTTTTTAATAATATTTTTAATAGAGTAAAATATTTAAACGCTTCCCAAATCGCATAGAAATATTTTAACATTTTTCAAATTGCGTAAAAATATTTTACTATATTTCCAAACACTTAGAAATATTTTATCGTATTTCAAACCATGTATTTTAAAATTACATTTTTTAAGATATGTAAATCATTTTTCACCACAATTCTATTACGAAAAATATTTCTCAACCTTCAAAAATTTCATTTCATCTTTTCTCAAAATATTATGACTTTGTATTTCATTTTTCACATTTTCTTACTCAAGAAAATCTTTTTCACGTTTCTTTACTCAAGAAATTCTTTTTCAAATATAATCCACAAAATTACCTTTCCATCAATGTTTCAAAACTTAACATTTTTTAACGTATTTCAAAACTCAAAAATAAGTTATACGTTAGTAGATTTTCATAATACCATTATATTCTCCATTTTTTCCAAATCATTTCTCAAGTGCTAAAATACTCTGATTCCCTTTTCAAATTTCTTATATTAAATTAATTATATTTTTACTTAGAAAATCACTTTGTTTCATTAAAATCAATGCATTACAAACCTTCGAAAATGTGGACATGACTATTGAAAATTATCAAAATATTTTTCCTTCTAAATTGATATGGTTTTACACAAACAAAACCATTAAAATTTTATTTTCAAAATCGAAGGACTTATGGTTATAAAACCAAACCCATTTGTTCAAATTCTTTTTTATTTTCTTTGCAAATCCTTTTTCACTTTCTTTGCTAATTCTTAAAATCATCATTGCTATTTTCATTTAAATCTCATGTTTTGTAAAACACTTAGAAACTTTTTACACAAAATAAATCAATAAAAATTCCTCAAAAATCATGTTCTTGTACTCTTGGAAAAATAAATTCTTTGTTTATTTTTCTTATTTTTCTAAACATTCATTTTCATCATTCATGAAAATATAAATTTGTGAACACCTATTTTGAGGTGTCTTGATCGAAATTCTCATTATTCTAGGGATCAAAATTTAATTTCTTTGTTCTTGAAAAATTTCCACATTGACCCAAATCAATGGCATCAAAATCGTAACTCTTCCTTGGCCATTGGGACCAAGATTAGTTTTCTTTCCATCCACACATCATGACATACATATATATATTTCATCATAAATATCACAAACATGCCATATACTCATCATGCATATTATAAGTATACTATCAAAGTCATAAAATCATGCAAAGCATATTAAGTATAGACAAAAATAATCAAAGCATAAAAAAATAAATTAAAGCTCATAAACATAAAATTAATTATTACATGACCATGGATTAGAATCCTCACATGGATTCACCATCCATCAAATATAAGACCATCTCTCACCACCATACTTAGTTGGTGAGATGAATCTCCCTTTTACCTCTTGAAGATCCTCAAAAACTCCTTGTTTTGCTTCTTTTTCCAAGTCCTTCACCACCAAGGGCTTCTCAAATACAAAACAAAATATATAAAAATTAGTATACTAAACTTGATTAAGAGGAACCATGGATCAAACATGGTTTAGATTATGAAAAAGAAGAGAAGAAATGAAGTCTTCTTATACTTCACCTCAAAAACCCAATAACTTTGATCTTGAAGGAAGTCCATGAAGATGAATGATTTAGAGAAAGTCTCCAACATGAAAGTTGCTTAGAATATCATGTAAATTCAAGATCTATGGTTGGATGAAATTAAAAGTGATGGAAGGTGTTTTTGGGTGAGGAGGCCGAACCTATGGAGAGAAAAAGGAAGGAAGGAATGGTTGCTTGGTTCTTGAAATTTTGAGAGAATAAGATGGAGGCTTTTTGGGTGAGAGAGAAAAGTGAAAATGCATGCACAAAGTGAGTGGGCTACTGTGTGAGTGTTGGAGAGTTTGAAGAGTTTTACTTGAAATAATATCCCATTTTGGGTTCACACTTGAAACACATGGTCTTCCACTTTGTCATCTTTTTCTTTGGCCTAAAAAGGCTACTCTAATTTGTCTCCTCCTTTTCAAGCATCTCCAACCGTCCCCCCTCTTCGTAATGCATGCAAAGTTGTCATCTTTTCATGCCATTATTTGAAGCATTTCTAGCCATTGATTAATTCAATGGTTAGGATTTAGGTAGACTTTTGATTTTTAGGAGACTTAATCTAGGCCATTAGATCTTTTTCTTTTAAATTCTAGCCATTAGATGTGTCTCCAAAATAAAGGGTCAAGATCGCTCCTTCAAACTTTAAATCCAAGGGTTATAATTAGTCATAGCCTTTTTAGAAGACCAAATCTCCACCTTTGATTAATTCTTCATCCAATGGTCATAAATGGTCTTTGTCACTTTTTAAGACTAAATCTCCACCCTTGATCAATTCCAAATCCAATGGTTGTAAATGGTCACTTTATATAATCAAATTTACACCGTTGATTAAATCTACGGTTGATATTGAAGCTTGCCTAACTAAGTTTATTTTCACACCATTGATTAAATCAATGGTGATTATTCAATGCTTCTTTATTAAATTTATTTCTTAACCATTAATTAAATCAAGATCAAGTCTTCACTGTTAAATAAATCAATGGTGGGTATCCAAACCACCAATGTTGACTTAAGCAATATAATTTCTATTTTTATCTACTAAAAACCCCACGAAAGAATATATTTATTGTATTTTTATCGCCCGATAGTTAAATACAGTGCCAAACACAAAACAAGAAAATTTCTAAAACTATTTCCGGATTCAAGTTTAGTAAGATCCCCTGTCTCTGTCTAAACAGTACAAATTTTTTTATGCGTAGAAAAATTTTTACTTTGTGGGACCCACCTGGGCCCACGTAAGGTCACTTGGGCCCACCTAGGACTACCTGGGCCCACATATAGTCAAAAAAATTCATAATCATCCACAAAAATCACAAATATTAGAAGACGTATGAAAATTAAGTCAGATTGTTAAAAATAATTAACAGTCAAGAGAAATAAATACAGAAAGATTTTTTTTGACCCAAAAATTATTATTTTCCTGACACAGAGTAAATCACTCAAAACGATCAAATATGCTAACAGAATAATCAAAATAATTTTACAGCACACAAAGATCACTAAACAGTAAAATTCTGTTAAATGTCAAAATTACTATTTAAGAGATAGGAAATTTAGGGTGTTGCAGCTAATAAGGTTGGTGAGAAGATTCAACTTTCTTTAGTTTGGACTGAGCTGTCATCTCAATGTTCAAACTGATTAAGGGTACAACTCTCTTATTCAAAGTTGCATTATCCTTTTATTTGTCCCTTTTATAGGCTGCAAGTGCATAGATCGAACAAGTAATACAATTTAAGAGTAGGATATCGTTCCCACGACGACAACATTATTTCTAATACTAAATATTAACCAATAGCTCAAATAATTCTATTCAAGAACATAAAAATAAGGAAAAGCTTATAAACTAAATTTGAAGACTGAAATGTAATAAAATGGAAATAAAGATAATGTTTAGAGTTTAGGAAATCTTTTTTCACCTCCTACTTCAATTGCTAATGTGCAACCCTCTAAATCAACATGAATGAAACGATTATGTTAGCTTGAGAATCTACTTTAGTTAAAAGCCTATGTCTAGGTTAATCAACATTTGCCTAATTGATTATGTTTCCATAAGAACTAGCGCAAACTTCACTCATTAAAGTCTATTCTCAAACACTTGTTATGCATGACTAAGAGGTATATTTCTATCCCATTAGCGAATCAGCTTAGCCCACCATTAGAATGAAATCGAACATGCATTAACCATACATATGATCTCAAATCCAAATTCCTATGTCTAGGTTCATCAGATTTCAACAAATCACTTAAAAGTTAGTTAAACAATCAAGAGCATTAAGATCCATATGATTAAACAAAACCAAACATCAATATAAACTCAAAGATGTACAAAATCATCAATATCCATAGAAGGATCCAAAGTAATCTCTAAATACAGTTCAGCTACTAATTGAACACAAAAATAGAACCACAAAAACTCATGTTCTTGATAAGGGAAGAGAAGAAAGTAAAGGGAAAAAGGGAAGGAAGCTCAATGATGTGATCTTTGATACTTAAATACTCCTCTATAAGGAAGATGGCCTCCAACCTTGCTCCCTGTGGCTTCTTCTCGGCCTTAAACATGAAACCTAGCAGCAGCTTCTATAACCTAAAAAGCCCTCTTTTTACTAAAACTAATAAAATAGTATTTATAGGCTTAGAAAATAGAGTCACGCTGTGGCACCACACATATCACGCCATGGCGCATATTCAATTTAGGTCACCATGCCATGACATACGCTCCTTTGCATTGTAGTGTTCAAGCCTCAACTCTTCTGTATGCAATAAGGGAGTGCACCATGTCGTGGCATGAACATGCCTGCGCCACGATGTGAGATGTTAAACTTCACACTCGGCTTTCTCTTCTAATTTTGATCCAAATCCTCCAAATTTTTGCTTATTTGGAGTCCTTCCTGTAATAGAGAAATCACCAAGTCAATAACAATTGCAAATCCACTTAATCACTTAAAGAATATTCAAGATTTATACAAATTCATATAAGAGATATCAAAATGGAATTTAACAAATATAAGCCTCAAACATTCCATATATGTAGAATAACAAGGACTAGGCTATCAATATAGCACAAATATAGGGCACAAATAACTACACTTTATGGGATTATCACCCTTTTTAGTAAATCATTTTCTTTTTCCAAATCAGCTAAATTTGGTTTTAAAATAATGCATTTTTTAGCTAAGATGTTGGAATTAGACAAGAGGTTATCAAAAGTAGTTTCAAGTTTATTATAAGAAGGGTGAGAAAGTTCAATATATGATACCTCATCATCACTATCTTAATCTCTTGCAACCAGGAAAATATTTACAACTTCCTCTTGTTCATCTTCACTTAAAGAATCATCTAGATCTTCCTATGTTTCCATCATTTCCTTCTTCTTTGAGAACTTCTTTTGTGACTTTTTTACTTGTGGACACTCGGATCTCATGTGACTAAGTTTCTTGCATATGAAACATGTCAGTTGTCCTTTGTTGAAATTCCCAGAAGCACTTTTCTGAAAGTCCCTTTTGGATTAGAATCCTTTTCCCTTCCTTCCTTTCCTTCTCCATATCTTATAGATTTTTCTAGATATGAAAGATAGTTCATCTTCATCAAATCCATCGTCATCATCTTCATCACTTTCTTCCTCAGATTCTGTTCTTGAGCTGAGAGAGCTTTGAGAGGATTGGTGAGAATATTGCTCAATTGACTTGTGAGTTGACTTGAGAGCAATACTCTTTCCTTTTTTAGCCACTTATTTTCCTATTTCAGCAAGTTCTTGCTCATGAACTTTCAGAGGTCCCAACAATTCATCCAACCTCAAACTAATACGTCTTTGTCTTCTTGAATAGTTGTCACCTTTAGTCTTCAAACTTTAGGCAGGTTTCTCAACAACTTTTTCATATGTTCTTAGTTTAAGTAAACCTTTCCTTAAGACTTGAGATCATTCACAATGACAGTGAATCTTGTAAACATTTCATTAATGGTCTCATGCTCTTTCATCTTGAACATCTCATACTAATGTGCTAGTATGTTGGTCTTAGCTTCCTTGACTTGATTTGTTCCTTCATGAGTTATGACAAGTGTGCCCCATATTTCTTTTATTGTTTGACATCCAACAATCTTGTCAAACTTATTCCTGTTCAACACACAAGTTAGAAAGAACTTTGCTTTTAAGTTGAGAATATATCTATTCTTCTCATCTTCTGTCCAGGATTCTCTAGACTTCTCAGCTTTTGTTCCATCATCAAATCTTGTCATTGGAATATAGAGACCATTTTCAATGATCCCTACAAATCAACATGCTAAGATTCAATGAACAATGTCATCCTATCCTTTCAGCAATAGTAATATCTTCCATTAAAAGCTGGTGGTCTATTGGTTGATGAACCTTCTGATAGATAGGTTCTTCTTAAAGATTGCATAGTGATAAAAACACACAGCCGAACAACATAATGGCAATCCAAAAATAATCATTTTTGTGTTTAAATTTATTTTAGCATTATGAAGATAAATTTGAAATACCCAGTAGAAGGAACTTGATACTTTAAAAAATTTCTTAGTGCGAAGATTTTATGCGTATCCACACCGAGACTAAATCTTGCTATCAACACCTTTCAAATATGGAACTTATACAAAAATTTGAGAATCAAAAAAAGCAGAGCAAAAAAACATACGTTTTCTATTTTTCATATGTCAGTATATATTGAAGTTTCCTTACTGCACACCTTAAATAGCCATATAAGCTATTTTATTTATAAATTCCAAAAATAAATAACGTGTAGTATTACCAAATTCTATCTAATAGGCAACTTGTCAAATCTTACTTAATGTGCAACATATCCTTTCTAACGTCTAGCATATCAAGTCCAACGTGCAGTATATCAAATTTGTATCTAATAGGATTTAACCAACCATTGGTTGCTGCTTGTACCACATTATTGACTTTTGATGCATATCTAATAGAATTTCATAATAACATGCAGCAATAAATCTTGTCTATCAAGATAATGTGTAGAAATAAATCTTATCCAATAGGATTTAAAACATTAGTGGTTGCATCATTTGGAAACTTTTGATTTTTCTATTCCAAATAGAATTTCTTCAAATAATTGTATCATATATTAATTGTATTCTAAGTGTTAACAAAGAATATAATAATATTTTATTTGGATCAAACATTTATTTATTTGATTAAATTAAATTCTCTAATTTAATTATTAAATAATAAATTAAATAATCCTTTAGCAAAGATTGAAATACTCGTTAGTGTGTGACCTCATAGGTTTAATACTAAGCCGAAAGTAAATTAGTCGAACTAAATTACTAATCAAGGTTAGTGTCTAGCAACACTCCTTAACGACCGGATAACATGAAGTAATATCTTGTTCTTGTTAAGAACCTTTAGAAGAATGTTGATTGCTTTTGCTTACCGCAAGTGCACGGGTCGAACAAATAATATAGTAAAAAGTAGGATATCTGTCTCACGAGGAACAGGGCTACTCCTATTGCAGATTATTGACCAATAGCTTAAATAATTCTATTTAAGAACATTAAAATTGGGAAAATAGTGTTTAAGTTAATTGAAAGATTTAAATGCAGTAAATTGAGATTTAAAGTGAATGATTAGAGAATAGGGAATCTTTCTTCGCCCCTACTTCAATTGATAACAAACAATCCTTATAAGCAACATAAATAAAAGGATTAATAGTCTATGTCTAAGTCAATAAACCATATTTCATTTACCTAATTCATTATGTTTCCATGAGAATTAGTGCAAAATCCACTCATTAAGATCTATTCTCAACAATTACTATGCATGGCCAAGAGGTATATTTCTATCTCATTAGCTAATGAACTCATCCCACCAGTAGAATGAAATTAAACATGCATCAACCATACACATGATCTCAAATTCAAATTCCTATGTCTAGATTCATTAGTTTTTAACAAATCACTTAAAAGCTGATCAAACAATCAAGAACATTAAAATCCAAATGATTGAACAAAACCAAATCATCTATATAAACTCAAAGGATTACAAAATCATTCAATTTTCATAGGAGGATCCAAAGAAATCCTTATACACAGCTTATCTGGCCATGAAACATGAAAATATATGCATATACATCATGTTCATGATATTGAAAAAGAGAAAGTAGAAGAAATAGAAGAGAGAAGCTCAATGATGATGATCCTTGATGCTTTAATCTTTCTCCAAGATGAAGATGGCCTCCAACCTTGACTACTTCTGCTTCCTTTTAGTCTTACGTCCAAACCCTAATAGCTGTGTTCTAAAAATGTCAAAACTCACCTATGAAATATAATGAAACAATATTTATAGGCCCCAAAGCTCTGTTTCACACCGTAACATTCACCATATTATGCAACGGCGTGCAAACTATTTAGATCACTAATGCCGCAGCATCCATCCTTTACGCCGCAACGCTCTAGCCACGAGTTTCTATTTTGAAGCAGGGGAATGCACTGCGGCGTGATATGCTGAATTTCATACTTGGCTTTCTCTTCTAATGTTAGCCCAATTCTTCCACAAATCATCTTATTTAGGACTCTTTCTGCAATAGAAAAATCACCAAGTTACTAATAGATGCAATCCACTTAATCACTTAAAGAATATACAAGATTTATACAAGTTTATATAGGAAGATATCAAAATGGAATCTGATAAATATAAGCCTCAAATCTTCCATATATGCATCATAACAAGAACTAAGCTATCAATATAGCACATATATATGGCACAAATAACTACATACAATGGAGTTATCACACCTGCAAACCTAGGTTTTTGCTAGTCCTCGAGCAAAACAAAGTATGATTAAGTACCTGCTTAACAACACGTGCTTCAACATACATTCTGCATTTAACATGAGTTCCAATTCACTAAAATCTCAACTAGTGTACAATGATTGTTTAAGCCCTCAAAGAATGCTAATGTCTCACAATCAACTTCACATATACATAATCCTTATCATGCTATTCAATCAAAGCCTCCTTTCTTGCAAATCACCTTTCCTACAACCATGCAAGCTAAACTTCTCTTATTCAACTCCCACTTATCCGGATAAGTTTATAAACATACATGCATAGAAATCAAATAATCCACAAGATTGTCTTTAAACTCTCTCTTCACTAATGTAAATCATACACAATTGAGGATCAAAAGGGACTTCACAGCTTGTAATGTAAGGCCAATGGGTATAGGTAAAAGAAAAATAGGGAAAGGATTTAATACAAACATTAAGAAACATAAACATGTGATTTCAAGACTTGAGTCACCAAGTGAAACTATTAGGGTATTCCAAAATGAAAGATTAGAACTCTCTAGAGCCATTCAATGCTTTTTGTATTTGACTTTTTTTTTCTTTTATTTTTTTATTCATTTGCTTTGCTTGTCGCTTTTCTCATTTTTTAAATTCTTTTTATAAGAGAATGTAATGCTTTTTCTTTTACAGCAGATGGTTCCTTCAAGCTCATTTTATATTGACATGCATTATACCCCTAATCACTAGAGTCACTTCAAGAAATAACATATTATATACTTAACAAACAATGATGTTAGGAAGAAAATGCAATGCTTTCACCTGCATTAGAATGGTTAATAAGGAAGGGAATATGAGGGTGATGAAAAACATATAAGGCCGAACATTTATAAAGCTTCAAAAGGGAACCTATGGATATAATTACATTAGGTAAGCTTGAAAGGCACAATCGGTCCAAACAATGCCTTAATCATTTCCTCAATCATGCACAATCTAGGATTGAGCCTCAAGAGAATTTACCTACAATTTCTAGGATAGTAGAAGCCTCCACATGTACAATCCATAAACATTCTCTAAACAAGCATTCATATCCTTTTCAAAGCTATACGAGCATACAAGTGGGATCAGAAGCATGCATTGAGAAGCAACTAGATTATTCAGCATGTTTCAAAGATCGCATATGGATTCACAGAAATATTAAGGTCAAATTGCATACATATCTATCATTGGGCAACCATTTCCCACTAGCTATTGGTAATATGATAAAAATTAAAATTTTTCAACCTTTACAATCATGCATAGAAAACATTGTAACCCATTATGTGAAAGGGAACGACAATTGTATCTTGAATAGGATTTTCATGAAATTTTTATCAAGATATATGCTTCTATGGATATTATCAAAACTAACTATCAACATTCATCAAGTCAATAGCGAAAAATATTAAAATTAAAAAATAGGCGTACTAAAACATATACATGTGATACTAACATAAACAGTCCCAAAATACATGTAACAATACTACTGCATACATGAAATCAAAATATATAGTCAAAGACACCCCCCAAACCCGAGGGAAACAGTTTCTCCACTGTTCAAAAATAATTAACAATAATATAATAATGAAATACGATGAAAGAAAAAGCCATGAATGCAGTAGGGCTAGTCATCATTAGTATCCTCATCATCCTCCTGATCTGCCACAACATCAACAGCTGCGTCCTCATCATCCTCTCCAGCTACAACCTCACGAACTTGTGGCAGCTGGGGAGGGATAGCGACAGCCTCAAGCGGGAAGTGTGGGACAAGAAAGTCCTCCATATGAAGTTGCAG
Source organism: Ormosia semicastrata (assembly GCA_029884595.1). Taxonomy (NCBI): domain Eukaryota; kingdom Viridiplantae; phylum Streptophyta; class Magnoliopsida; order Fabales; family Fabaceae; genus Ormosia; species Ormosia semicastrata. Next base: position 8,248,550 of record JAQQTO010000047.1, read on the forward strand.
GAACTCTGCCATCCATCGCTGAGTCTAAAAGGTGTAAGTCAGCAAGGTTGTCATATGTGCCACTTGAGCCTCTATGTGGACGCGCTAGGCTGCGGCATCTGAAGGGGCTATCTAGGCTTTACAAGAGCTTGCCTCTGTATGTCCGGTGCCTAGGCTGGAGCTGCTCTTAACCTCTCAATGAAATAATCATTAAGAGGTTGTTTCACGTTAGTGGTCTCCTCATGGGGCTCTGTTTGTATAGACTACCTCAGGCAAAGTACATGAATGAGTGAAGGGAAGAAAATACTCTTGCTCTCCCTCATCGATCTCCTAATTTGATCATGGATAATGCGGGTGACATTAATTGAGCGGTGCTTGAGGATAGCATAGATAAGAATTTCCCGGTCACAAGTTACCTTAGATAAATTTGTAAATAAAAGAATTCGAGTGAAAATGAAATGATACCTTGCCTTGGCCTCTGGTGTCAAGCAAGCTCGGGGGAAGAACTATGCCCTATTTGTTTGTATACTCAAGGTCCAGAACACAGGCTGTGCCTCAGCGGTGCAGATCCTAGTAGTGACCACATTAAGATCAATGCCTTCCTCAAGCTCCCAATGGTAGAACTCTGTGTACTCACAGATCAATAGAGGAGGTGGCAAGTTCATCACTGCTCTGATTACCACTGGGGAATAAGAGATCTGACATCCTCAGACTATAACGGTAGTGGTCTCTGGGTCCATGAGGTCTAAGTTCGCGTAGAACTCGTGAACTAATAGAAGCGCTGCCATAACAGGGTGTTTAGCTAAATTTCTCCATTGAAGCAGGCGGATGGTCCTCTCAATGTTATGGTGGATAGCCTCTCTAAAGGAAAATCCTCACTCCATAATTACTAGTTTGGTAACTAGTGTTGAGTACTTCTGCGCAGCCACTACCGATACGAATCTCCTCTGATCAAACTCTAGAGGGGGAGATGGCTCCCTGTTACGCTGGCTGTTAGACCCTCATTGGCATTTAGGAGCTGTGATGGACTTGAAAAAGGAATTTCAAAAAGTCAAAATTGTGTAATCAAAAGAATCAAACACATTTAAAACAGATTCAAACTAGCACTGCGACATTCAACCCAGCATCGTGATGTTCAAACAAAATTCATATAATGTCGTAACATTGAAGAGCCATGCCGCAACGCGCGTACGAAATCCACCCAGATAACATAGGCAACATAGGGTAAGCCAATAATCATGCATTCCAAGAAGAAATTTGAGCAGGATACTAACAAAAAAAAAAACATAAAAACACCTAACCTATCAACACAAATTCTTAACAAAAACTTAAAACAACAACAAATTAAAATAAAACAAACTAAACAAAACAAGAATAAAAGAGGAAAATCATAACATACCTTAAAACCGTGAAGGAGAAATGTTGGGAGGGGGATTACAGGGTAGGGAAAGCAAGAATGAGAGAGAGAAGCATGGAGAAAACAGAGAAAATGAGGGAACTGAAAGCAAATGGGAGAGATGAACGAAACGTACATTTAACCCTAAATGCCATAGCGCGCCACGACGTTCACATACATGTGCTGTAGCGCACATTAGTTCCCACTAGAATTAATTTTTAAATTATTACTATTTATTTATTTATTTTTTGACTAAGAACAGGTACACCGCGACGTTCAACATTGTTGTGTCGCAGTACTTTGCTATTTGGATCTTCGCCTAGAATGCTCATCATGCCACAACGTTAAAGGTCTCACGTTGTGGCATGAGAGGTTTGTCTGCATAATTCTATAGAAAAATCCATTTTGCTTTTGTTTTTGCGACATTTTGGCCTCCATCACCTGCAAAACTTGCCTAGAAGGTCAAATTATAGTTTGTACAATAAAAACATAATAAAACCTAAAATTCAGGGTATTAACATATTTAAGATTTAAACTAAAGAACTTAGGTTTCTTCCCAAGAAGGGATTAATTTATAGTCCCGGTAGGACTTTATTTGCAGTTCAACATGCAGTTGCTTATGGGAAGAAGGTCTTCCTCCTCTTCATCAAAATGAACATGGTGCACATGCCATGGCAGGGGTTTTAACTCCATTTTTGGAGCTTCCACAATGGGAGGGTTGCATGACTTAACCACCCTGTTCAAATTCAACTGATCTAACTCATCATCTTTCCAATCACATGTAGAGATCAAAAGAGCTTCACTAAAGGCACCGAGGACATTTGCACAAAATGCCATAGATGTCATCCCATCAATTACACTCATCGAAGAACATTTTCTTGATCTTGAGGATACTTCATAGGTTTAAAAATGTTAAAAGTCACCTGTTGATCTTACACCCTCATGGTCATTTTTTTACATCAATGAGAGTTCTTCTACTTTCCTTGAATAGTCGGCCTAAAATCAGTGGGACTTCACTATCTTCCTCCATATCAAGTATGACAAAATCTACAAGGAAGATAAACTTGTCCACTTTAACTAAGACATCCTCAACAATTCCCTTCGAGTAAGTATAGGAACGATCAGCTAGTTGGAGGGTCACTGATGTAGACTTGCATTCCCCCAAACATAGCCTCTGGAAAATGGATAAGGGCATAAGATTAATGCTTGCCCCCATGTCATATAGAGCCTGCCCAAAGAATTGATCTCCAATGGCAAACGAAATTGTGAAGCTTCCAGGATCCTTCAATTTTGGAGGAAGCTTCTGTTGTAGAATAGCATTACATTCCTCCGACAATGCCACTGTTTCAAACTCACCCAACTTATGCTTTTTGGATAAAATATCATTCATGAACTTCACATAACTGGGCATTTGTTCCAAGGCTTTTGCAAATGGGATGTTAATATGCAGCTTCTTGAACACTTCTAAGAACTTCTGGAATTTGTGCTCAAGCTTTTTCTTAACTAGCCAGTTGGGGAAAGGTAGAGGGTGTGTATAAGGTATGACCTCTTTATTCTTGTCCACTACCTTCTCAGTGATAACTTCCCTTTTCTTGTTAACAACCTTTTGATCCTTATTCACCTCAAGTTCTTCCTCAAGCAGCTTTGTCTTTGGATTCCCTTCTATGTCCTTCCCATTTTTCAATGAGATGGCTTTGCAATGCTCATTAGAGGCACCCTTTAGATTATTGACAGTGTCACTTAGGAAAGTGCTTGGAGGCCTGTTATTGATGGCATTTTTCAACTGCCTTACCTGCATCTCCAATGCTCTCATAGAAACCGTTTGGCTTTGAAATATTACATCATGCTTAGCTAACTGAGCATTTGTCTTAGCTATATAGGAATCTGTCTTAATCATAAACTGCATAAACATGTCATCTAAAGATGGTTTCTTTTCTTATAGTGGCTGCCTAGTTTGAGATGAGTAACCTAGAGGATAATTAGGTCTCTCATTTCCAAATACTGAGGATAAAACTCCTTAGTTATCCCTCCAAGAGAAGTTGAAATAGTTCCTCCATCCTGGGTTATACTGGTTTGAGTATGAGTTATTCTATTGTGGGCAATAGTTCCCAACATACTGTGCACTTTCAAAAATGGAAGGGCACCTATCGCTTGAATGATCACCACACTTGTCACAGAGAACAAATGGGCTCTGATGAGGGCTCTTCCCTATACTTTCTAGTTTACTTACAATTATTGCCACTTGAGCTGACAGCGATGTCATTGCATCAATTTCATGCACTGCAGCTAGTTTCCTTGGAGTGTTTCTTGCAGAGGGCCATTGGTAGCTGTTGCCTGCCAATTACTCTAGCAGTTGAAAGGCTCATCAAAAGATTTTCTCAATAAAGAGCATCTAGCTGTTGCATCCACTATGGGACGATGTTGCGGTAGCAAGCTTTTATGAAATGAATAAACTTAATGCCACAGTGGGATAGCATGATGTGGACACCTACAGAGCAGATCCTTGTACCTCTCCCAGGATTTGTACAAGGATTCAGATTCAGTTTGGAAAAATTATGTAATATCATTCATCATCTCAACAGTCTTGGCCGGTGGAAAATATTTATTTAGAACTTTGTTGCAGACATCAGACCAAGTTGTTATTGATCCTGTAGACAGAGATTGCAACTAACTCTTGGCTCTATCTCTGAGAGAGAAGGGAAAGAGCCTTAGGCGAATGACATCTTCAGAAACTCCATTATGCCTAAAGGTGTCGCAAATCTTCTGGAAGTTAGATAGATGAACGTTGGGATCTTCACTGGACAAACTGCCAAATTGCACTGAAGTTTGTATCATTCAGATTATGGCCGGTTTGGTCTTGAAATTGTTTGCACGGATGGCTGGCCGTCTAATGCTAGACTGCAAGTTATCCATTTGAGGAGTTGCAAACTCCCTCAAAGGTTGTGTGTGATTATGCTCATCCGCCATCTTACTAGTACCTATATCAAACAACAACAAAATGGAAACTTAAATTAATATGAACAAAAAGAAACTTGAACTAGAACTAATCAAGCTCATTGTCAATATTAGCAAAACAGAAATAAGTTGTATTTCTCAGCAACGACACCAAAAACTTGTTGATTGCTTTTACTTACCACAAGTGCACGGGTCGAACAAGCAATATAGTAAAAAGTAAGATATTGCTCCCGCGAAGAATATGGCTACTCTTATTGTAAAGTATTGACTAATAGCTTAAATAATTCTTTTCAAGAACATTAAAATTGGAAAAATAGTGTTTAAGTTAATTGAAAAATTTAAATGCAGTAAATTGAGATTTAAAGTGAATGATTAGGGAATAGGGAATCCATCTTCACTCCCTACTTCAATTGATAACAAATAATCCTTATAAGCAACATAAATGAAAGGATCAAGTTAGCTTGAAAAACTAACTTAGTTAACAACTTATGTCTATGTCAATCAACCATATTTCATTTACCTAATTCACTATTTTTCCATGAGAATTAGTGTAAAATCCACTTATTAAGATTTATTCTCAACAATTACTATGCATGGCCAAGAGGCATATTTCTATCCCATTAGCTAATCAACTCATCCCACCATTAGAATGATATTAAAGATGCATCAACCATACATATGATCTCAAATCCAAATTTCTATGTCTAGGTTCATTAAATTTCAACAAATCATTTAAAACTAATCAAACAATCAAGAGTATTAACATCCATATGATTGAACAAAACCAAACCATCTATATAAACTCAAAGGATTACAAAATCATTCAATTTTTATAAGACAATCCAAAGAAATCCCTATACACAACTTATCTAGCCATGAAACACGAAAATATATGCATATACATCAAGTTCATGATATTGAAAAAGAAAAAGTAGAAGAAATGGAAGAGAGAAGCTCAATGATGATGATCCTTGATACTTTAATTTTCTTCCAAGACGAAAATGACCTCCAACCTTGGCTACTTCTACTTCCTTTTAGTCTCATGTCCAAACCATAGTAGCTGTGTTCTAAAAATGTCAAAGATCACTTATGAAATCTGATGAAATAGTATTTATAGGCCCCAAAACTCTACTTCACGCCATGACATTCACCATATTATGTCGCGGTGCACATTCAATTTAGGTCACTAATGCCGCGACATCCATCTTTTGTACCGTGGCGCTCTAGCCACGTGTTTCTGTTTTGAAGCAGGGGAATGCACCACGCCGTGGCATTGACTTGCCTGCGCCGCAGCATGATAAGTTGAATTTCATGCTTGGCTTTCTCTTCCAATGCTAGCCCAATTCTTCCATAAATCAATTTGTTTAGAACTCTTCGTGCAATAGAAAAATCATCAAGTTACTAACAGATGCAATCTACTTAATCACTTAAAGAATACAAGATTTATACAAGTTTATATACGAAGATATCAAAATAGAATTTGACAAATATAAGCCTCAAATATTCCATATATGCATTATAACAAGGATTAAGCTATCAATATGACATAGATGTAGGGCACAAATAACTACATATAATGGAGTTATCAAAGAATAATGCAATACTTCGTTCAATCATTCCAACTCTGAGTTAACCTTAGAGTATGGTATAACTGTCAAACTTTAATAGGTAAAGCTTTATGTTTTATAACCAACTAGTGAATGACTTAAGAAACTCATTTCTTCATTCATTCAATTACCCTGGCCAAGGTATTAATTTATTGTTATAATTATAGAGCTCAAACTCATTACCAAGAGTTGATGGATTCCTTCTTGATATATCATTAATTCTACAAGTATTTAGTCATATCCAATATCCATTCAACTAATCTCCTAGGGCATTAGGTGTTCGGAATCAAAGTATAACAAATAACTTGTTAATTACTATGATAATCTCATGTCACAAGAAAAGTTTACACAATGTTCTTCATGAGAATATCCTATTAATAGTTTAACGGTAATATAAACCATTAAGAATTTTTAGTTGAGTCAGTTTAATGACTATATCTCCATATGCATCATCTATATATGTGAATTAATAAATGAGATTTATCAATATCTATCCAATAGAGACAAACACACATATTTTGATCTATTCGGATTACTAATGTTTTATTCTCAATAATCTTATAATCAATAACACTTAGGATTAAATTATAAATAAAAACTCTCCTCTCATTATCATGATCTCTATCATGATAACAAATGTCTAAATTTAATCAAAGACCTTGTCATATTAATTAAATAATTAAATAATAAATATGACAAAATAATCTGAATGCCATGTTATTTATCAAAAAATAAAATGATTACAATGTGTTCTAAAAAATTATACAATAAATTGGATCTAGAGCATGTCAATTTTTCCTAACAATCTCCCACTTGCACTAAAGCCAATCTCCCATGTATTTCATTCCCAACTCCCACATATGCTTGTCAAACTCCTTTACACCAAGTGCTTTAGTGAATGAATCTGCTGCATTTTCTTTTCCATCAACCTTTTGAATCTTAACGTCTCCACATTCAATGATTTCTCTAATTAAGTGATACTTTCGCAAAATTTGTTTAGACTTTTGATGTGATCTTGGTTCTTTTGCTTGAATAATGGCTCCATTATTGTCAAACAACAATGGAACGGGTTCTTCTATTGAAGGAACCACACCAAGTTTAGATATGAACTTCTTCATCCAAACTGCATTTTTAGTAGCCTTATTTGCTGCTATATATTCTGCTTCAGTTGTTAAGTCAGCTACTATAGCTTGTTTGGAACTTTTCTAACTCACTGCACCACCATTTAAAGTGAAAATATAACCAGAAATAGATTTGTTATCATCCTTATCTGATGCAAAATTTGCATCTACATAACCTTTTAGTTTTAGTTCTGAATCTCCATAAATGAGGACTTGGTCTGTAGTTCTTTTGAAGTACTTCCGAATGTTTTTAACCACTTTCCAATGTTCCTCACTAAGGTCTACCTAATACCGGCTTGTTACACCCAGTGCATAAGCAATATCAAGATGCGTATAAGTCATGGTATACATGATAGCTCCCACTGAACTTGTATATGATATTCTATTCATGCATTCTCTCTCTTCAAGGGTTTTAGGACTATCCTCCCTACTGAGAGAAATTCCAGTGCCTATTGGCAAATAACCTCTTTTGGAATTTTTCATGTTATACACCTTTAAGATGGTATCAATGTACATAGAATGTGAAAGTCCAAGCAACCTTTTAAATCTATCCCTATAAATCTTTATTCCCAAAATATAGGTTGCTTCTCCCAAATCTTTCATGGAGAACTGTTCAAAAAGCCAAATTTTTGTACTTTGCAATGCTGGTACATTATTTCCTATGAGTAATATGTCATCAACATACAACACCAAGAAAATAATTGTGCTCCCACTAAATTTTTTATAGACACAAGGCTCCTCTTCACATCTAATAAAATCATACTTTTCCATTGTCTTGTTGAAGCGGATATTCCAAATTCTAGAAGCTTGCTTTAATCTATAAATGAATCATTGTAGCTTGCAAACTTTATTATGATCAGACGAGGATGTGAAACCATTAGGTTGTGTCATATACACTTCCTCTTCTATCTCACCATTTAGGAAAGTAGTTTTCACATCCATTTGCCATATTTCATAATCATAGTATGCTGCTATAGCAAGTATAATCCGAATTGATTTGAGCATTGCCATGGGAGATAAAGTTTCAACATAATCTATTCCCATTTTTTTATGATATCCCTTGGCAACAAGACGGGCTTTATAGGTCTCCACCTTTCCGTCCACTCTAATCATTTTCTTGAAAACCCATTTACAACCAATAGACTTTATATCCTTTGAAGTTTCAACTAAAGTCCATACTTTGTTGATCTTCATAGATTCCATTTCAAATTCCATGGCTTCTTGCCACTTCTTGTAGTCAAAACTTTGCATGGCCTCTTCATAGGTTCTAGGGTCATCATCATTATGATCGGCTTCATTTAATGCATTATCTTACACTAATAAGTTTAATCTACTCGATGCACGATGTGTATGGTGTAACACCCACCTTAAGGTGCCACACTTCATGTTATTCAAATACCAAATTACCCTTTCATTAGAAAATGTGCTTGTAATATAAATACGAGTTGTAAAATTTCTTGATGATAGTAAGATAAACCTAGCAGAAAATAAAAACATTACAACAACATCATAAATAATATACATCATATATATATACAAATCATAGTACTGTCATATTTTAATATTTACAAACTAGACTCTCAAAATATTTAAACTTTAATTTAAACTAACTTACTGCCCAAGTATTACTAAATAATAGAACCCTCAGGTGGGTCCTCCTCAGACTCCTCAGAAAATAGAAGTCCGACTTGACGCGAAGTCCTACGAACAGTGTCCGCACAGATGACACTACACTAGTCGCACTCGGAGTACGATAGTATACTTCCCAATACTGTCTAATTGACAATGGGAACTCTAAGTATCAATATTTACACTAATGTCCAAGATGTAGCCTACTCAATCTCATATACACAAGGAAACGAGACTCCTCCATCAGTTCAAAACTCAGCGTCCTCAACAGGAATCTGCTCTTCCTCAGCTTCTCGCTCAAGTTCTCGCTCAACGTCTTTAAAATTATAAACACAATACAGAATAAACATACAAAGAGGTGAGATCACCTACGCCAATACCAGTATGGTAGCAATGAAAATAAACACATACAAATTCTCATGCCAACACATCATACATAATTACAATTATGCCAACAATATCATTTATCATCATAATTCATACAATAAGTCATAATTACGATTATGTCCTTATCAATATTCAATTATTCAATAATTCAATTATCATAAACAATAATTACGATAATACTCTCAATATCTTTGCACATGCACCTAGACTCAATTTCCTACTCCATGGAGCTACAACTCGGATCGAAAAGAGTGATCGTAAAGATCTGTCTGCACTACATGCCTCAGACCACGTGCTCAATTTTTGCACATCTAGCATATGCATCAGTCTTTATCAAATCTTGATTACGGATAGTGTCTCGGTCCGGATCATTGGTGTGTTATATCGGTCTAACCCACGTACAGAAGAGCTACCAACTGCACATTGTAGGCAACCCGCACCCCAATGCCCCCAAGGTCAACGAAAGACCTACACTACGCATATCGCACCCACTCAGGAGGTGTATTCTCTCCTTCCTAGGCAAATAGCCTTATCCCGTCCATCGGACCTTTACAATGCATATACAAATGCACCATTCTCAGTTCAATTCATTCTATCATATTCTTAATTAAATTTGCTTTATCTCAAGTTCGGGGTCCTCAGATTGGCCCAACAGTGTCATTACTGTAATTTCATCATGAAACCATATTTTTCGTATTTTCTCAATCGCACAACAATTTTGTCGCATTATCAATTCACGTATCAATTTTTCATCGTTTCTCAATCGCGTAAACTATTTTTCACACGTTTTAAATCAAAAATATTATTTTCCTCTTTTAACACCAAAAATTCAGCTTCATTTTTCATATTAGCATAATAACCCCTCAAAACATAATATTTGCATTATAATCCTCATTTAAATAATATTTTCACAACAGTCCCTCATAAGATTCACATTTATGAAATAGTCCCTCGTAAAATTCATATTTACGAAACTGTCCCTCGTAAAATTCATATTTATGAAATTATCCCTCATAAAATTCATATTTCCAAAATAGTCCCTCATAAAATTCATATTTTCAAAATAATCCCTCCAAAACATAATATTTACGTTTTAGGCCCTCAAAAATTATTATTTACAATATGGCCCTATTAAAAATGAAAATTACTATTTTGCCCTTCTAAAAATCATAATTACAATATTGCCCCTCTAAAAATCATATTGATAATAATTCATTTTCCCAAAAATCATTTTACTTTGCTATACTCAAATTTGTCCCAAATTCATTTAAATCTCTCAGTTCTCATTTTAATTCATCAGTTTAATTATATCCGATTATTTTCCCACAACCTTCAAACTTGTTCAAATTCATTTCTTTTTCATTTAAATCCTTCACTTTCAATTGAATCTCTCATTTTCAGGACTTTGGTCCTTTCTAGCCTAGTATGGCCGTAAGCCTCAAGCTCTTTGGAGCTCTCATAAAATCGGTTCATCATATTATTCACATCTTACTTTACTCATACATTTTTATGCACACAATTTCATACATACAAACATATATCAAAACAATAATTTCATACATACAAACATATATCAAAACAATAGACAGAAAAATCACACATGCAAGCACAAAAACATAATCATACATAACACAAACACAATCAAATAGCATCAAACAATCGGTGAAGAACCCTTATGGATTTTTCCACCGTACAAAACCATCCCCATACCACCAAAACTTGGTTGGTGAGGTTAAATCTCCCTCTTACCTCTTAAAGACAATTTAATCGGCTAGTTCTCCTCCTTTCCTTCAAATTCGTGCAATCCCCCAAACAAATATCTAAAATTCTTAAACAATTAGTAAAAACACAAACAAGGTTTAATATTGAAAAACCATGGAACAATCATGGTTAGAAAAATTAGAAATCCAATTTTGAACCATAAAATCAAGACTTACCCTTAAGTAAGTAAGCAAAAGGTTGGATTTTGGACAAGATAGAGTAGTTTTTTGGAAAAACTTTGTGAATGAAAAGTGTTTAGAATAGAATTTGGGTTTAGGAAATATGATGAGATAAAATTATAGAGGTTTGGTTGTGTGGGTAGTGTGTATGGTCAAATAGAGAGAAGAAAATGGAAGAAAAAGTGTGTATGGCTTCTTGGTATTTTTGGAGAGAAAATGAATAGCTTAAATGTGATAAGTACGAAATAAAAGTGAAGAGTAAAAGCAAGGGGCTGCTGCTGCCGTGTGAGCTTGTGTGTGTGAGGTTGAGTGTTTGATTTTGCAAGATAAATATCCAATTGAATGCACATGGTGGTGCACATGGTTTATGACATTTTGGAGAGTTCATGAACCTTGTAGAACCAAGCCATCCAAGCCTCCAAGCTGCCCAAAACCGTGCAGCCCTTTAGGAATTTAGGAGCTTAATTGTTTCCAATTTAAGTCTAATTAATTGCTAATCAATTCACTAGTTAATTAGGTTTAATTTCCTAACTAATCTTAATTAACTTCCTAATCATATAACTAATTAGTTTAATATATATTAGCATATATTATAACCTTTAATCAATATTAAGATATCTAATTAATATTTAGATTATAATTAATTAATAACTAAGCTAGTTCACTTAGTTTGCTAATTAGGTAATTAGATTAGTCAAATTAAGCTTAATTAGCTACTAACCAAATTCAAGCCTACAATTTTTGACTTAATTCTAACCATTGATTCATCTTTAATTCCTAGCCATAGATTAGATCTAAGGTAGATATCAATTGGTCATAAAACTGGCATTCTAATCTCACCATTGATTAGATTAACGGCTAAGGTTAAAGGCTTCCTAACTAAGTCTTCATCCAATGGCTCATATTAAAGTCTAAGCCACTAAGTTTGACTTCATCTTAGCCATTGAAATCATCTTGATTTCCTATCCATTGATCTCATCTATGGTGGATATTACTTAGTGGTTTTATCAAGATTCGTTTTACACCATTGATCGGATCAACGGTTAAGATCAAAAGCATCTAAATTATGCTTTTCATCCAACGGTCCTAAATAAAGTCTATGCTTCTTTTGTTGACCTTTTCCTATTGGTTTAGAAAGTCAAGCCTACTTTCGTTGACTTGCTCTAATTGGCTAGAATTTGTCCAGTCAGCACAGTTGACTATTTTTCCTAAACGTGGGCCCCACGAACTTTTAGGGTCCACAAATAATTTTTTTACTGTTTTTGAGACAAGTAAGTCTTGTTGAATAAAATAATATTATAATAATATAAAATTATTTTATTACACAGTTAAATCTTAAAAATTATAAGATTAATATATATATCAATCAAAATTGGGTTTAGTAAGATCCCCGAGCTCTAATTAATTAAAATAAGAATTTCCCCAGCTCAAAAATTATTATTTTCCTGACCCGGAGCAAATCACACAAAACAATCAAAAATAGTATCGGAATAATCAAATTATTTTTATATTTGCTGAGAAAACACAAAACAAGTGTAATTGTCGGTTTATAACATAGTCTAAAATTTGGGGTGTTACAATACTCCCCCTCTAAAAAGAAGTTTCGTCCTCAAAACTTGACGCACTTAAAATAAAAACGGATACTATTCTCTTATCTTATCTTCCAATTCCCATGTTGCTTCACCACGTATATCGTTCCAAACCACTTGAACCAATGCGATTTCTTTACCTCGAAGTTGCTTTATCCTTCGATCTTCAATCTTGACTGGAAACGTCTCATAGGTTGAATTCTCCTTTATTTGTACGATCTCCAACGAAGTATCCGATACGATCTGATAAACTTCGGAATGGGTTTCCTCGACTTAATCACTCGTCCAACTCTAGTCATAGGTGTCACACGTAGAAATACATGGTCACCTTCTTCAAATTCAAGCGGTCTTTGTCTTTTATCTGCATAACTCTTTTGCAGCGTCTGAGTTGTTCTCATCTTGTCTTAGATCGTCTTCACTTTCTCAGTGGTCTGCTGCACAAATTCTGGTCTTACCTCAGTACTTTCAGTATCATGATGCTAACACAATGGCGTTCTACATCTTCTTCCATACAATACCTCATAGGGTACCATCCCTATACTCGAACGAGAACTATTGTTGTATGTGAATTCTATTAATGGTAGAAATTCATCCCAACAACCAACTTGTTCTAGAACACAATTTTCCAACAAGTTCTTTAAAAATTCTAGCTATTGTCTCTTCCTTATATCTAAGCCCCTCTTGATTGTACAGGTACTTCAAGCCCTTGTAATTATTATAGACTTTATAGGAAAGAAAATGTTTTCAAATTCTCCTTGCAAAACGACTATCGCAGATCCTAAAACGTAAGTTGAATAATTCTTCTCATGCACGTTTCACTGCCTTGAAGTATACGCCACCACCTTTCTATATGATCTCAGCTCTCAATTTAAATTCACGAGTTTAACTACTAACAGAAATTACACTTGACTAGTTTTTACGCATAACTCCTTCTTAATTGAGATACATGAAAGACACTTTAAAAGTTATAAGGAAAAGTAATAAGACTATTTGGTAGGTTACTAGATTAGTCCAACAAGAATTTGAAATGGTCTAATAGATTTCGAAATGAACATAGTTCAAAAATCTTAGAAATGAACTTTCTGGATTCAAATCCAAAAATCTCAGGTCAAGGAAACACTAAGGTTACATTGTAACAATCTAATAGGATATAGTTGGAAAATAACCAATCCATTTATAAAGTCAGGTTCTCAAATAGATGAAATTTTAGATAAACAAATCAAATCAACGAGAAAGATTTGATATCCAATAGATATAGGGTAGAGTTAGAAAACTTGAGTATAAACAACAAGTTTAACAAGAAGAGTAGAAATACTCTGATCACACTATAACGAAGACATGGATAAGTCAAATTGATCGAATCAGTCTATTTGAGAAAGAAATAGACAAACCAGATCAACAGAAAAGTTTCAAACTCCGATAATAATAAGATAATTTCAAACAGACTCGAGTAGTAATAACAAGTTTAGAAGTTGAAGTAGTATTATGAAAAGAAACAAAACACGGATAACCCCAAAAGATTTACACAGTCACAGATCGCAAGAGACTGGGTTCCCTTATGCATTATACAATACAGTTTTAAGATTACCCTCTATGGCACAATTTCCTCGCTTCTCAAGTTTTTGTATTTGAATGTTCTCACTACAATCTTTGCATCAGCTCTTTCTTCTTCTTGAGATTTTGAAATACGTGTATCACTAATGGAAAGTTCCATCTTCAGTTGATCACAATCTCTGGAGAAATGACCAGGCTTCCCACATCTATAACAAACAAGCCCTTTATGCTTACAATCTGTGGTGAGATGATTTTTTCCACACTTGAAACATTTTATGGTTGATGCCACAGTCCGACCAAAATCATTGCCACTAGTACTCCCCCTCTTTGTTCGTTGTTGCTTCCACAGTGGTCGCACATACGGCTCTCATTGAAAACTATTGACCTTACGCTTCCTTCCATCTTGGATTATCGAAGGTTCTAAGTTACAGCTTCTCGCACCCGACGACTGCTCCCATCCTAGTAAGCTATGAAGTTCGATTATCATTTCCTGCTGCTAAGTGATCATCTGTCTCTGTTGTACTGCTACTTCAATCATCTTTTGCATCACACTTCTAGCTACGGCTATACGATCTTCAACACATCTCGCGTCCACATGCTCATGTTCGCTACGTTCCACTATCTTTCTTCAAAGAGAAATAAAATCAAAACACGACGAACTTAACGTAACTATTTCACACAACATCGTCTCCTTTCGGAAACCAAAACATATCTTTGTGTTCAACATCAGAGATTCACACAGCACAAACAAGACAAACCTACCCACAAACCCAAAAGACTCTAACTTGGGCTCTGATATCAACTAATGTAACACTCACCTTAGGGTGCCACACTTCATGTTACTCAAATACCAAATTACCCTTTCATTAGAAAATGTGCTTGTAATATAAATACGAGTTGTAAAATTTCTTAATGATAGTAAGATAAACCTAGCAGAAAATAAAAACATTACAACAACATCATAAATAATATACATCATATATATATACAAATCATAGTACTGTCATATTTTAATATTTACAAACTAGACTCTTAAAATATTTAAACTTTAATTTAAACTAACTTACTGCCCAAGTATTACTAAATAATAGAACCCTCAGGTGGGTCCTCCTCAGACTCCTCAGAAAATAGAAGTCTGACTTGACGCGAAGTCCTACAAACAGGTGTCCGCACGGATGACACTACACTAGTCGCACTCGGAGTACGATAGTATACTTCCCAATACTGTCTAATTAACAATGGGAACTCTAAGTATCAATATTCACACTAATGTCCAAGATGTAGCCTACTCAATCTCATATTCACAAGGAAATGAGACTCCTCCATCAGTTCAAAACTCAGCGTCCTCAACAGGAATCTGTTCTTCCTCAGCTTCTCGCTCAAGTTCTCGCTCAACGTCTTTAAAATTATAAATACAATATAGAATAAACATACAAAGAGGTGAGATCACCTATGTCAATACCAGTATGGTAGCAATGAAGATAAACACATACAAATTCTCATGCCAACACATCATACATAATTACAATTATGCCAACAATATCATTTATCATCATAATTCATACAATAAGTCATAATTACGATTATGTCCTTATCAATATTCAATTATTCAATAATTCAATTATCATAAACAATAATTACGATAATACTCTCAGTATCTCTGCACATGCACCTAGACTCAATTTCCTACTCCATGGAGCTACAACTAGGATCGGAAAGAGTGATCGTAAAGATCTGTCTGCACTACATGCCTCGGACTACGTACTCAATTTTTGCACATCTAGCATACGCACCAGTCTTTATCAAATCTTGATTACGGATAGTGTCTCAGTCCGGATCATTGGTGTGTTATATCGGTCTAACCCACGTACAGAAGAGCTACCAACTGCACATTGTAGGCAACCCGCACCCCAATGCCCCCAAGGTCAACGAAAGACCTACACTACGCATATCGCACCCACTCAGGAGGTGTATTCTCTCCTTCCTAGGCAAATAGCCTTATCCCGTCCATCGGACCTTTACAATGCATATACAAATGCACCATTCTCAGTTCAATTCATTCTATCATATTCTCAATTAAATTTGCTTTATCTAAAGTTCGGGGTCCTCAGATTGGCCCAACAGTGTCATTACTGTAATTTCATCGTGAAATCATATTTTTCACATTTTCTCAATCGCACAACAGTTCTATCGCATTTTCAAATCACGTATCAATTTTTTATCGTTTCTCAATCGCGTAAACTATTTTTCACACGTTTTAAATCAAAAATATTATTTTCCTCTTTTAACACCGAAAATTCAGCTTCATTTTTCATATTTGCATAATAACCCCTCAAAACATAATATTTGCATTATAATCCTCATTTAAATAATATTTTCACAACAGTCTCTCATAAAATTCACATTTACGAAATAGTCCCTCGTAAAATTCATATTTATGAAATTGTCCCTCATAAAATTCATATTTATGAAATTATCCCTCATAAAATTCATATTTTCAAAATAGTCCTCATAAAATTCATATTTTTAAAATAGTCCCTCCAAAACATAATATTTACGTTTTAGGCCCTCAAAAATTATTATTTACAATATGGCCCTATTAAAAATGAAAATTACTATTTTGCCCTTCTTAAAATCATAATTACAATATTGCCCATCTAAAAATCATATTGATAATAATTCATTTTCCCAAAAATCATTTTACTTTGCTATACTCAAATTTGTCCCAAATTCATTTAAATCTCTCAGTTCTCATTTTAATTCATCGGTTTAATTATATCCGATTATTTTCCCACAACCTTCAAACTTGTTCAAATTCATTTCTTTTTCATTTAAATCCTTCACTTTCAATTGAATCTCTCATTTTCGGGACTTTGGTCCTTTCTAGCCTAGTATGGTAGTAAGCCTCAAGCTCTTTGGAGCTCTCATAAAATCGGTTCATCATATTATTCACATCTTACTTTACTCATACATTTTCATGCACACAATTTTATACATACAAACATATATCAAAACAATAGACATAATATCACACATGCAAGCACAAAAACACAATCATACATAACACAAACACAATCAAATAGCATCAAACAATCGGTGAAGAACCCTTATGGATTTTTTCACCATACAAAATCATCCCCACACCACCAAAACTTGGTTGGTGAGGTTAAATCTCCCTCTTACCTCTTGAAGACAATTTAATTGGTTAGTTCTCCTCCTTTCCTTCAAATTCGTGCAATCCCCCAAACAAATCCCT
Organism: Ormosia semicastrata; assembly: GCA_029884595.1. NCBI lineage: Eukaryota > Viridiplantae > Streptophyta > Magnoliopsida > Fabales > Fabaceae > Ormosia > Ormosia semicastrata. The sequence goes on from JAQQTO010000047.1 coordinate 8,265,963, forward strand.
AAAATTCTTAAACAATTAGTAAAAACACAAACAAGGTTTAATATTGAAAAACCATGGAACAATCATGGTTAGAAAAATTAGAAATCCAATTTTGAACCATAAAATCAAGATTTACCCTTAAGTAAGTAAGCAAAAGGTTGGATTTTGGACAAGATAGAGTAGTTTTTTGGAAAAACTTTGTGAATGAAAAGTGTTTAGAATAGGATTTGGGTTTAGGAAATATGATGAGATAAAATTATAGAGATTTGGTTGTGTGGGTAGTGTGTATGGCCGAATAGAGAGAAGAAAATGGAAGAAAAAGTGTGTATGGCTTCTTGGTATTTTTGGAGAGAAAATGAATAGCTTAAATGTGATAAGTGCAAAATAAAAGTGAAGAGTAAAAGCAAGGGGCTGCTGCTGCCGTGTGAGCTGGTGTGTGTGAGGTTGAGTGTTTGATTTTGCAAGATAAATATCCAATTGAATGCACATGGTGGTGCACATGGTTTATGACATTTTAGAGAGTTCATGAACCTTGTAGAACCAAGCCATCCAAGCCTCCAAGCTTCCCAAAACCGTGCAACCCTTTAGGAATTTAGGAGCTTAATTGTTTCCAATTTAAGTCTAATTAATTGCTAATCAATTCACTAGTTAATTAGGTTTAATTTCCTAACTGATCTTAATTAACTTCCTAATCATATAACTAATTAGTTTAATATATATTAGCATATATTATAACCTTTAATCAATATTAAGATATCTAATTAATATTTAGATTATAATTAATTAATAACTAAACTAGTTCACTTAGTTTGCTAATTAGGTAATTAGATTAGTCAAATTAAGCTTAATTAGCTACTAACCAAATTCAAGCCTACAATTTTTGACTTAATTCTAACCATTGATTCATCTTTAATTCCTAGCCATAGATTAGATCTAAGGTAGATATCAATTGGTCATAAAACTAGCATTCTAATCTCACCATTGATTAGATCAACGGCTAAGGTTAAAGGCTTCCTAACTAAGTCTTCATCCAATGGTTCATATTAAAGTCTAAGCCACTAAGTTTGACTTCATCTTAGCCATTGAGATCATCTTGATTTCCTATCCATTGATCTCATCTACGGTGGATATTACTTAGTGGTTTTATCAAGATTCGTTTTACACCATTGATCGGATCAACGGTTAAGATCAAAAGCATCTAAATTATGCTTTTCATCCAACGGTCCTAAATAAAGTCTATGCTTCTTTTGTTGACCTTTTCCTATTGGTTTAGATAATCAAGCCTACTTTCATTGACTTGCTCTAATTGGCTAGAATTTATCCAGTCAGCACAGTTGACTGTTTTTCCTAAACGTGGGCCCCACGAACTTTTTAGGGTTCACAAATAATTTTTCTACTATTTTTGAGATAGTAGGTACTGTTGAATAAAATAATATTATAATAATATAAAATTATTTTATTACATAGTTAAATCCTAAAATTTATAAGATTAATATATATATCAATCAGAATTGGGTTTAGTAAGATCCCCCAGCTCTAATTAATTAAAATAAGAATTTCCCCGGCCCGAAAATTATTATTTTCTTGACCCGGAGCAAATCACACAAAACAATCAAAAACAGTATCAGAATAATCAAATTATTTTTATATTGCACAGAAAACACAAAACAGTGTAATTCTATCAGTTTTATAACATAGTCTAAAATTTGGGGTGTTACACATGGCTAGACCTTCTAAGATGTTCATATGCAATTGATTCACTTTGTATTGGATTTGGTGGTTGTTGCATTATTTCTAAAATTGGTTCATTAACCTATTCTTGAACCTTAACCATTGATGGTGATGACCTTCGTGCTAACTTCAGAACATCCAGCAAAGGTTTCTCAACTTGCATTTCAAGCTTTTGAGCTTGCATTATTTTCATTGGTTCCTTGAACTTCATCTAGTTCTATTTCTTCACCAAGACTTCCCTTTCAAAGAAATTCCCTTTCTAAAAAGGTTGCTCCTCTTGCCACAAACACCTTGTGGTTAGAAGGGTGATAAAAATAATACCCCATTATTTTTTTGGGATACCTAATGAACTTGCATTTATCAGACCTTGCATAAAGTTTATTTGTTTGCAATCTCTTGACATAGGCCAGACATCCCCAAACTCTAATGTGCTTGAGACTTAGCTTACAACCTTTCCATATCTCATATGGTGTTGTAGAGACTGACTTTGTGGGAATTTTATTTAATAAATATGTTGTTGTTTCTAAAGCATATCCCCATAAATTCATTAGAAGATTAGTGAACCCCATCATGGATCTTACTATATCTAATAAGGTTTGATTCCTTCTTTCGATCACACCATTATGTTGTGGTGTTCCTAGAGGTGTCCACTATGATTGAATTCCATTTTCATTTAGATAATCAATAAAATTGTCACTAAGATATTCTCTTCCTCTATCGAATCTGAATATCTTGATACTATTACTAAGTTGTTTCTCAACTTCATTACAGAATCTTTTGAACATTTCAAATGACTTGAATTTGTGTTTCATAAGATACACAAAATCATATCTAGACATATCCTCTTTTAGCTTGAATTTTCATGGGTCCACAAACATTTATATGAATTAGACCCAATAATTCAGAAGCTTGCTCTCCATTTCTGATAAATAGAGATTTTATCATTTTTCCTTTGAGACAAGATTCACAAGTTATATATGATTCATAATCATAATGGTCAAGGTAACCTTCCTTGTGTAACTTGTTAATTCTTTTCTTTCCTATATGACTAAGTCTACAATGCCAAAGGTATGCACGATTTACTTGATTGTCTCTTTCTCTTTTAAGACCAAAAACATGCATAATTGGTTTTACATTCACTTCAGGTAAGACATAAATACCATGTTGGAGATAGCTATTCACATATAAATCATCATTATGATAAATTGAGCAAATGCTATTGTTGAAAACAATATGAAAACCATGCTTGTCCAACATATAAATTGAAATAACATTCGAAACAAATTTCGGAACATAATAACAATTCTCCAACACCAATATTTTGCCAGTAAGCATTATTAAAGAAATTGATCCTACAACTAGGGCAGCAATATTTGCACCATTCCCAACCTAAAGACTAATTTCTATTTTTTTCAACCTTTTACTTATCTGTAGCCCCTGCAACATATTGCAAATATTAAAATTACTTCCAGTATCTAATACCCACATTGAAGAATCAGTAATAGTTAAAGAAATCATAAAAATATTTTCCATCAAAGTCTCACCTTGTTTCTTTTCTTTTAGAGAAGCAAGATACGTCTTACAATTTCTCTTCCAATGACCTTTCTCTTTACAGAAGAAACATTCAGCATCAAACTTGTCTGACTTATCCTCTTTAACCTTGGGTTTGGTCACACTGTCGCGACCGTAGATCGCGGCGGGATAACAACTTAAATTAAAAATTAATTATTTAGGAGTCGCCACCAATTTTATTTTTTTTATTAGGAAAAATTAGAAAACCCAAGAAAAATAGTCTATGAAATCAGATTGAATTCGGGAGTCGGTTATGCGTAGAGAAGGGCAGAAACTTAATTCCATAGCACCCCTAACACACCCGTCCTAAGACGGTACCTCAAATTAATTATGCAAATTCTTAATAATCCTTGAAAATATTTGTTTTACCCCTTTTGTAAAAAATATGAAATAAACAAATAAATTATGAAAATTTAATTTTTGGCTTGACGGAATATGAGTCCCTCTCCTACGTATCCTCAGGTGCAATGAGGAATTCAAAGTTACGTAGTTCTTTAGAAAATATTGTGGGTTGGTTGATTTTATAAAAACTTTGAAAATTTGAATTAACAAGCCGTCGTGACTCAGTTATTCAAATTAAGAATTGAATAGGTGAAACTCGCGTCACGCTAGAGACGTCACTCATTGCTCATCAAGTTTGTTACGAAAACTTTTATTTTTATTTTTTTAAAAAAATTGAACCTTTATCAATTAACAGTTTGTTTTATAAAAGTTTGAAGATAAAATAATAATTTAAATTATAATAATTTGAATTATCAAGCTGTCGCAACTTAGATGATTACAAATGTTACAAGGGTTAGCAAGCTGTCGCAACTCAGGTAACCCATGTTATTCTTTTTAAAAAAACATTTAATTATCTTATTTTTATATTTTATTTTTATCAATTTTTTTCTATTTTTTTATTTAGCTCATTAAGTTAAAGTCCACTACTCAAAACCATTTCTCTAATAAAAAACATAACAAAAAAATACAAATGACTTTTAAAAAATGTAGTAACTTTATGAAAGAAAAAAAAAAGAGACAAGTTAGCAACTTTACGGAAAAGAAGAAAAGAAAAGAAAAAGACAAGTTAACAACTTTATGAAAAAAAGTTTGTTTCTTTTCTTCTCTTTAATTAAACTAAATAAAAAAATAAAGAAAGTAAATAATAAATAAATAAAAAGAAAGAGAAAACAAATAAAGTAGAAAAAATAATAAAAAGAATAATAAAATCAAAATAAGCAAAAGAAAACAGAAGTGACTTACTGGCTTACGAAAAGAATGAAAAAAACAAAAGGGGGTCTGTTTCTTTTCTTCTTGATGTTTGTGGAAAGAACAGAGGAAGAAGATGAAGGCAGATTAGGCGGTGGCGGCCCAAGTAGGTAGTGGCTCGGATGGAAGTGAGTCATGACGGTAGCTTGCTATTAGTGGGATGAAGGAGTTGGTGTATTGTTGGTGATAGACTAACGTGAATGGAAATTTTGGCAGAGGTGGTTATTGTGTTGTGAGAAGTTTGAGCATATTCCAGAGGTGATGATGGGATGGTGAGGAGTTTGGTTGAAGATGGAAGATGAAGGCTATGTAGGTGAGAAAATATGGTTGTAGTGTTGGTAACCGTGTAGGCAAAAGTCTGTGTGTATGAAGGCTGAAGTCACCGTGAAACGATACCTTAGAGTCCTCCAACACTGGGGAATTTCTAAGCGACTGGTATTCTGATTTGTTTATCAAATAGTTACCGTGAAACGATGGTTTAATTGTATTAACCCTATGCTTGTTTGATCAATAAAATCATTTGGGTTTTGAACTTATGATAACTTTTTTGAAGCATTAGTGTAATGAATTTGCATGGATATCTTGTTTCCTTCAATTTTCATCACGTTGTCTTTCTTGACATTTATTCGATTTCATTTCTTCGAAGTGTTTTCCTTGTATTTGGATCCCATTAAACGCCAATTCTTGGCAATTCTCAGTTTGGTATATGTCAGTAAGGTTCGCGCCTGCAAGTGCCTTTTGTAAAAAAAGAAAATAAAAATAAAAGGAAAAAAAGAGAGCAAAGAAGTAATCACTTGGGGTGTGTACTATCTTTTTGTCTCAAAATTAAAGTTTTGAAAATAAACAATCATGATTTGAAAATGAAGACTGGCCATTTTTCTCTATCTTTTACAAAATTTCATCATTTTTATCCCTCGTTACCCCTTTTGAGCTTGAAAATTTCTTCAATAAACCCTGGATAAGGATCATCCCTACACTAGGGGATAACACAAAGCAAAGGTTGATTGTCATGGTGACTATTTTGAAGCATAATGAAAAAAGAAAAGGTGAAAGGGGCAAGAAGTAAAAAAAAACTAAAAAAAAGGAAAAAAAATAAAACAAAAAAAAGAGAAGGGAAAAAAAAGAAAGAAAATGAAATGAAATGGGTCATGACAAAGGGGAATGAAAGAAAATGAAATGAAATGGGAAGAAATTGAGAACAATAAGAGAAAAGTGTTTAAAAGTGCAAAAGCAGTTGATAAAGTTCAATTTTAAAAGTGTAAGGATCCTTAGTCTCATTCAACCCCTAAACACTTGTTTGAGCCTTATATCTTTTCTTTCGTAACCCCTAGCCTTGGCCTCATTACAAGCCTCAAAAAGTCCATTCTGATCAATGAAGGATTGTTGTCATTTTCATTAACTTTAATTTTGAGACAAATGTTATACTCATCCAAGTATCTAATTTATTGCTCCTAAAAAAAAGGGAAAAGAGGAGGAGGAGGTACTCACCAGTCTTACATTGGGGTAAATCTTTTGGTCACTAGGGTGAGTTTCTGTCCTATTCAATTCAGTTCTAAACTAGGGTAATTTTTCTTTTTCTTGATTCAATTTGACCTACACTGGGGTAAATTTTTGAGTCACTAAGGCGAGTGTTAGCCTTATTCTATTCAATCCTAAACTGGGAAAAATTTCTCTTTAGTTCAATTTGACTTGATGTAGATGTTCAGTAGAAGGAAATCCTTAGTCATAATGTCTAGTGAGCAACTAGAGATTGCTTTCATGAGGATCAAACCAATCCATATCAAGGCAACTCTTCTTTGAATCTTATATCGTTTGTGTCTTATTCCATATGTACCCTTTTGTGTTGTCAAACTTCCAAGGTCAATCTAGAAGTTGCTCACTTAGTCAATTCCTGTTCTGTTGTACTTTTGAATCCATGTCTATCTGTTACGTAATGCTTCAGGTAAGGTGAATATGAGTACAACATTATGATTTGACCATCTAATGGTAATCCCTTGATGAACAATTCTGACTGAAAAGAATTTACAAGTTCCAATTAAAAGGAAAAATGATATCCCAATGGATAATCCAGAAACAAAAGATACCTAAGCAAAAAGGGAAAAGAGCTCGTTAGACTGAAAACCCGAAAGGGCAGTTTAAGCAAAAGCTGTAACAAATAAATAGGAAGATGGTCTGAAGCCCCTTGAAAAGTTCACCAAACTGGGGTAATTTTGTTCAATTGGCTATACTGGGGCAAAGTTTTAAAGGATTAAAGAGAATATATGTAATAATTGAGTAATCAAGCAGTTACAGAGAATCAATTAGATGAGAGACAAAATTAAATACTGGGATAAAATTTTCTCTCAATGACTCAGCCAAGCAAGGGTCCATGACAAGAGATGATAATTTCTCAAAAGGTGAGCTGGGGACGAAAAACAAGGAAAGAGAAAGAAGGATGAGTAAGAAGAACCGAAGTTATCAGGTCCAACAGGCTAAAGCACGTGAACGAGGGGTTTGATTGGTCAAAACTTTCCAAAGTCGTCCTTGGTTCAAATGATTTTAAAAAAAAAAAAAAAAAAAAAAAGAGAAAAAAAGAAAAAAAGAAAAGAGAGAGAAAAATAATAAAAGAAAAAGAAGATCTTTTTGGGTCAAGTTGCACATTGTCTTTTAAATTTCGGGACTCAGTTACCCATTGTCATTTAAGTTTAGGGACTCAGTTGCCCATTGTCATTCCGAGACTCAGTTGCCCATTATCTTTTAAATTTCGGGACTCAGTTGCCCATTGTCATTTAAGTTTAGGGACTCAGTTGCCCATTGTCATTCCGGGACTCAGTTGCCCATTGTCTTTTAAATTTTGGGACTCAGTTGCCCGTTGTCATTTAAATTCCGGGACTCAGTTGCCCATTGTCTTTTAAATTTCGGGACTCAGTTGCCCATTGTCATTCCGAGACTCAGTTGCCCATTGTCTTTTAAATTTCGGGACTCAGTTGCCCATTATCATTTAAGTCTAGGGACTCAGTTGTCCATTGTCATTCCGGGACTCAGTTGCCCATTGTCTTTCAAATTTCAGGACTCAGTTACCCATTGTCTTTTAAATTCCGAGACTCAGTTGCCCGTTGTCATTTAAATTTCGGGACTCAGTTGCCCATTGTCTTTTAAATTTCGGGACTCTGCTGCCCATTATCATTTAAGTTTAGGGACTCAGTTGCCCATTGTCATTCCGGGACTCAATTGCCCATTGTCTTTTAAATTTTGGGACTCAGTTGCCCATTGTCTTTTAAATTGCGAGACTCAGTTGCCCATTGTCTTTTAAATTGCTGGACTCTGTTGCCTATTGTCTTTTTAATTTCGGGACTCTGTTGCCCATCGTCATTTAAATTTTGGGACTCTGTTGCCCATTGTCTTTTAAATTCTGGGACTCTGTTGCCCATTGTCTTTTAAATTACGGGACTCAGTTGCCCATTGTCATTTAAATTCTGGGACTCAGTTGCCCATTGTCTTTTAAATTCTGGGACTCAGTTGCCCATTGCCTTTTAAATTTCGGGACTCAGTTGCCCATTATTATTTAAATTTTGGGACTCAGTTGCCCATTGTCATTTAAATTCTAGGACTCAGTTGCCCATTGTCATTTAAATTTCGAGACTCAGTTGCCCAATGTCATTTAAATTCAGGGACTCAGTTGTCCATTGTCATTTAAATTTCGGGGCTCAATGTTGGCAATTGTCATTTAAATTCTGGGACTCAGTTGCCCATTGCCTTTTAAATTCCGGGAATCAGTTGCCTATTGTCATTTTAAGTTCTGTTGAGCGCATCGGCTCCATGCATTTCATGCATTTCTGTTAATTTCTTTGAGCGCATCGGCTCCATGCATTCCATGCATTTTAAATTCCTGTCTTTTGCTTTTGGGCGCATCGACTCTTGTCTTTTACTTTCGAGCGCATTGGCTCCTGTCTTTTTCTTTTGAGCGTCTCTTACTCTGGAGCGCAATCGGCTCTCTGTCTTTTGCTTTTGAGTGCATCGGCTCCTGTCTTTTTTTTTTGTCATTGAGCGCATCGCTCTTTGTATTGTTTTGTTTCTTTTCACTCCTGAACAAAATTCGAGTTCATGTCTTTACTTGTTCCTTATCATGATAAAATGAAAAACTACGGTTATTCTTTTTATCTAGTAAGAAACAAGTAAAGAGGGGCAACTGTGAACACCTAATTTTGTCCGGGGCATTTTGTAAAAAAAAAAGAAAAAAAAAGAAAAAAGAAAAATACTCATCTTTCAACCCATTGGCCCATTAACCCCTAAACCAACCCATTAACCCATAATCCATGATCCTACTCATTAACCCACAACTCATATACCAGTACTTATCCTAAACAAACTCCATCAATCATCTTAATTCCTAAACATTTATCCTAACTATCCTAAACTAACCATAACTCATCCTCAATAGATTTCACCACTTATCCTAAACCCAACACTTATCTTAAACCCAACACTCATCCTAAGCAAACCTATCCTAAACCAACCATAACTAATCCTAAACAAACCTCATCATTTATCTTAAATAAAGTTCTAATAATATTTTAACTCAAACTCTTCAACCTAATCCCCTCCTATAAATACCCATCACCCACACACTCAGGACTGACTTCAGCCTTCATACACACAGACTTTTACCTACACGGTTACCAACACTACAACCATATTTTCTCACCTACATAGCCTTCATCTTCCATCTTCAACCAAACTGCTCACCATCCCATCATCACCTCTGGCATATGTTCAAACTTCTCACAACACAATAACCACCTCTGCCAAAATTACCATTCACGTTAGCCTATCACCAACAACACACCAACTCCTTCATCCCACTAATAGCAAGCCACCGTCGTGACTCACTTCCATCCAAGCCACTACCTACTTGGGCCACCGCCGCCTAATCTGCCTTCATCTTCTTCCTCTGTTCTTTCCACAAACATCAAGAAGAAAAAAAGCAGACCCCTTTTGTTTTTTTCATTCTTTTCGTAAGCTTGAGAAGCCACTTACTGTTTTCTTTTACTTATTTTGATTTTGTTATTCTTTTTATTATTTTTTCTCGCTTTATCTGTTTCTCTTTCTTTTTATTTATTTATTATTTACTTTCTTTATTTTTTTATTTAGTTTAATTAAAGAGAAGAAAAGAAACAAACTTTTTTCATAAAGTTGTTAACTTGTATTTTTTTTTTTCTTCTTTTAGTAAAGTTGCTAACTTGTCTCTTTTTTTTTTCTTTCATAAAGTTACTACATTTTTTTTAAAATTTCTTGTATATTTTTTTTGTTATGTTTTTTTTATTAGAGAAATGGTTTTGAGTAGTGGACTTTAACTTAATGAGCTAAATAAAAAAATAGAAAAAATTGATAAAAATAAAATATAAAAATAAGATAATTAAATGTTTTTTTTAAAAAGAATAACATGGGTTACCTGAGTTGCGACAGCTTGCTAACCCTTGTAACATTTGTAATCATCTAAGTTGCGACAGCTTGATGATTCAAATTATTATAATTTAAATTATTATTTTGTCTTCAAACTTTTATAAAATAAACTGTTAATTGATAAAGGTTCAATTTTTTAAAAAAAATAAAAATAAAAGTTTTCGTAACAAACTTGATGAGCAATGGGTGACGTCTCTAGCGTGACGCGAGCTTCACCTATTCAATTCTTAATTTGAATAACTGAGTCGCGATGGCTTGTTAATTCAAATTTTCAAAGTTTTTATAAAATCAACCAACCCACAATATTTTCTAAAGAACTACGTGACTTTGAATTCCTCATTGCACTTGAGGATACGTAGGAGCGGGACTCATATTCTATCAAGCCAAAAATTAAATTTTCATAATTTATTTGTTTATTTCATATTTTTTACAAAAGGGGTAAAACAAATATTTTCAAGGATTATTAAGAATTTGCATAATTAATTTGAGGTACTGTCTTAGGACGAGTGTGTTAGGGGTACTGTGGGATTAAGTTTCTGTCCTTCTCTACACATAACCGACTCCCGAATTCAATCTGGTTTCATAGACTATTTTTCTTGGGTTTTCCAATTTTTCTTAATAAAAAAAATAAAATTGGTGGCGACTTCTAAATAATTAATTTTTAATTTAAGTTGTTATCCCGCCGCGATCTACGGTCGCGACACACACCACCTTTAGGTGCAAGGGTTTTCTTTTCAGCTTATACTTACCCTTACCTTTTTTTAGAGGATTTACCAACCAGCATCACAGTTCCTTTCTTCTCCTCAAATGCTACGTGATTCTCATAATCAATCAATAAATTGAGCATCTCATGAAGTTCACAACTCATTTTGTTCATGTTGAAGTTAACAATGAATTGTGAAAATGATTCAAGAAGTGACTGCAAGATCAAATCTTGAGAAAGCTATTTTCTAAGTTTGCACCCCAATTTCTCAAGTTGTTCAATAAGATCAATCATCTTTAGAACATGGAGCTCAACTGGAGAGCCTACAATCAATGTGGACCTAAATAAATTTTTGGATAACTGATACCTAGTTGTCCTGCTTTGTCCACCATACATCTTCTTAAGATGTTCAATGATCGCAGATGGGTCCATATCCTCATGTTGCCTTTAAAGCTCAGAACTCATTGATGCCAGAATTATGCGTTTGGCATTAAGACATTCTTCCAAGTACTTATCATAAGCCTTGGTTGCTTTAGCATCTTCTTTGTCAGTAGGGGCAGTTTTGGCAAGGTTATCGATCACATTGATAAGTTTTTCTTGCATAATAATAATTCTTAAATTGCGGTACCAATCATCATAATTGGCTCTAACCAATTTGCTGGTATCAAGAATGCAGCGCAATGATAAGGAAGACATGTTGAGAAATCTAAAATAAGAAAAGAAAACATAAGAACACGTTTTCATTTATTATAAAGATATGGGCTTTTATCTAGATGATATTTCCACTAACTACATTACTATTAAGGTTGTTTAAAAAATCTCTATTTCTCTTAGTGGAGTTAAGAAATACCTTAAATATATATGAATGAGCCCCTTGGTAGTCAAGTTGTTTCTCATGCATGTATATTTTAAAGTAGATAATTTTGTATCACATACAACTTTAAAAATAATTCCACACCGTATAGTTCCCTGGTAGTCAGGTCATTCATATTGGTATTAATGAATTAAACTTTATATAATTTTGTATCACATACAAAAATAATTCCACACCATATAGTTCCTTGGTTGTCAGGTCATTCCTATTGGTATTAATGAATTAAACTTTATACTCTTTGGGTAGTCCAAACGTTTTGTATAAATTAATTCCTTCAAAGTATATGCATCACATGCAATAAATAATTTTTATTTTATTTTATCCTTTAAACCACAAGTCTCTTGGCTGTCAGGCCGCTCCTTGTGAATAAGGAATATATAATAATAAAATATGGCATGTTTTATCATATAAAATTTCTAAAAGTCATCGAGAAGCATATTACAAGCATACTAACTCACAGTTGGAATTAACAAACCAATGTCACACACAGAGTATGCTTCAAGTATACTAATGCACAAACTCATAAATATAATTTGTTACCTTATGCATAAAACTAGTCATGAATAAATTATTATATCACTTGTAAATTAAAATCATGAAAGTGGTGTATAATTTCAAATTATACTTAAGCACATGAATGAGCAGTGCACACAACAATTATGCACAAATTGCATCATAGGAAAAAATAATTCATTATTTAAATCATGCATTTACTTCACAAAATCATGAATTATAATTTTAATAATGAAATTTAAACACAAATAAGCCAGGCTCTAATTGTAACATCCCAAAAAAAAAAACATGTTAGGCTTGTAATTAGTTATAAAGGTAATATATTACTTGTTTGGCATGTCATTTAAATTTTGTGATAAACTGGATTAATTTAGGCACTTTGTTGCAATCCCAAGTGTGGAAAGTAGCCTAAAATGACTCAGATAGTAGTATAAATTGCTTAGTTAAGAGAAACAGATGTGAATAATTTTTTCTAGGTCACAAATGAGCTAAGTATGATGTAATTAAAATTTTAGGATAATCAGAGTTAATTTGGTATTTTTAGGCATACTAGTTGTGCTTTTAGTGCCGGATTGACCCCCAATAGATATGGAAAAATAGGAAAAAAGTGAAATAATATTTTTAATGAATCTTAGGATTTATTTTAGACTTGTTGGAAGTTGGAAAACAGGATTCAGTGGAATCTAAGTGTTCATAACATATTGGAAGTTTTAGTACCACATTAGTGGTAATCCTTTAAGAAGTCAAAATAAACTTCTCTTCTTCACTTCCTATGGCTGAGGTAGAACAGAAGAAAGAAAAAGGAAACCAAGGGAAGAAAGAAGAGAAAAAGGAGGGGAAAGAGAAGGAAAGCAAAGGGGAAGATCCAAGAACAAGAGTAAGGCTTCAAGATCAAGTTGTCTACAAGAGGTAATGTTTTTGTCATTCAATTCCATCTTTTCCCTAAACCAATTCATGGTTGAGGTTAGGTTTTGATGTGGAGAAAATAGGTTTTTATAGAGTAAAATTTGTTTTCTTGCTTGAATCTCATTTTCAATGGTTGGAATTGGTTATTTCAATTATTTGGAATCAAGATTAGTGAGTTTTGTCAATAGCAAAGCCAAAAAGATGATTAGATGAAGTTTAGGGTAATTGGAAGTGTTTATGTTATTTTGATCATTAACACAAGATGAAGTGAATTAATAGGTTGTACAAGTATTACAACATTTTTAAAGGTTGTTAGTGGTGTAAGAATTCACCTAGAAACCATTTTTGGAGGATTGGATCATTGCCTTGTTCCAATGGAACAGTGGCAACAATATGCAAAATTCTGCAAATTTGTTGCTATGCGGGGAGGGCTCAGGCGCTCAAGGACTAGAGAGTGATGCGCGCAGCAGGGCATTGAGAGCTCAGGCGCTCAGTGCAAAGCTCTTAGGCTCACGCCACATAGCAGAATAGACCTATGCTTTGCCCTGTAAGCGCTCAGGCACTTGGTTAGGAGCGCTCAGGCACGCAGAGAGCCCTCAAGCGCTTAGGAAGGAGGCACTTAAGTGCCCAGGCATCAGAATCTTGATTTTTTTTTTATGTTTTAAGTTATCCTACTTATTAGGATCCCTTTTAAATGTCTTTTTAAGAGTTTTAAGACACTAATAATAGTATTTCCTAGATAGAAAGACCAAGTGGTATACAAGGGAAAGTAAAGGAAAGTTTATACATCCATTGGATATGGATTACTTTAAAACAAAAGTTAGTTTATTAAACAACCTAGTGTTGCATAGATATAACAAGAGAGATTATTAAAGAGTTAAGAAGCTAGATGCAAGTAAATAAGTTAGTTGTCAAGAGTAAAGTGCCATAGTGCATAAAAGCTCTCATAGAGAGGTGGAAGAGTTAGTACTGCAAAGATAGAAAATGTACTAAGTCTAGTTGGCATTGGTTAAATGCCGTAGTGCATGAAATGCTCTCACAGAGAAGAGGTAGAGTTAGTAATGTAAAGATGGACTTAGTATAGAGTTATGTGGTGGTTATGTTAGAGTTAGGCATAACTCCTCGTTTTCACACACACACATCATATTTCTCACAAACTTGTTATTCCTAGAGTTGAGATAGTGGAAGCATCCACTTAAATTTTAGTGGACTTGTCCACTCAATTATGGTAGACTACTTGGTAGGCTATAGGAGGTTATATGTTATGATAACAGACTCCTACCCTACTTGGTAGGCTATAGGATGTTGCACGTTATTATAGTATATTCCCTCCCTATCCAGGGGAATAGTTTTGTGTGCTTGTTGTGTTTGTGTTGCATTTGCCTTCAGTGACAGCTATATGGGCGGTTGTCTTACTTGATGGTTTCAAATGATTGTATGGACAGTTATTTGATATCATTGTGTGTTTTAGTTAGAGTTAATTTTTAGATTACATTTTGAATATTGCATAAGGTTGAGGTATATATTCTTATGTAATAGTTTGGTTTATTCATTGTGAATGATTAGACTGCAAGTATTAGTTACTTACACTGAGAAATGTGATTTCTCACCCCGTTTGTTGCCACGTAAATGTAGGTGCAAGTTCATCCAAGGGTAAGAAGAAAAAGTGTGGGAATAAGTTTGTCCTAATGTTATAATATGTTAAATTTTGATGATGATAAATACAAGACAAAAAAGAACGATGCTTATACTATATAGATTTACTTAATAGATTATATTGGATTATGCATGATCATGTACTCCATCTTGTTATATTTCATATGAGAATCATGCATACTCTTTATAGTATCTTTGATAGAATATATCCAATAATATTTTACATGAGTGACATTAAATTAATATTAGATTTGACTCCACTTAAATGAAAATTTGCAAAGTGTTCTTTGTTGATCCTATATAGAGCATGTTTATTAATAATTGATAAATATTTTATTTAGATATGTCTATGAAAGTCTTATATGCATAGTAGACTAATTAGAGTTATACATTTATGAATCATGCATATAAATATATTGAATTATGAGTTTGGACTAACTATATTTTAAGTGAGCAATACTTTGAAGGATAGTTTGAGTACCAAGAGTGAGTAATACAACAAGAAAAAAGATCTCAATTATGCTTAATTCAAGGAGAATGTGGATGCCTATTTCATAAAGGTTTTGATAATAACAAAGCCAAGTCGGAGACCAAGTCCAAAGGAAGTACAATTGGTATAGTTAATAGGACTTAGAGTATTTTATGTGAGAAGCTCTCAATATATCTCAAAATGTTTTATAATATTTTTGAAAGAATTCAAATATGTTTTTTAAATCTTTACAAATTATTTTTACATGTTAAAATGCCAACAAATATTTTTTGAAAAGCTAGTCATGATGGTAGTTAAAAACTATGAAAAATAATTAAGTTTGAGTTTTTAAAAACTGACATTTTCTTACTTTTTTACCATAACTTTTAAAATACTTTGATTTTTTTTATCAAACTTATTTCATATGAAAATAGACTTAAATATATTTCCAATGAGTGGTCATTTGTTTTAAATGAATAAGAAATGAAGAAGTTATGTCTATTTAAAGTCAGTTTTTGAAACCAAAGTGTCATAATTGATTACATAATCGATTATCACTCTGGTAAAGGCTCTATAATCGATTACATGAATGTTGTAATCATTTACATCCTGCCCAGAAAGTCCAAAATGTGTTCTAAAAGCCATGTAATCGATTACAACATCCATGTAATCGATTACAATGAGTTTGAAAGTCCGTAATGACTATTTTCTATGCATTTAATGTGATATTAATTACCCCTCGGCGGCTCTTTTTATCAGAACACTATAAATAGATGTTCTTGGGTCATCTTTTACATACAACCAATATTGAAAAACATCTTTTTATTAGGTTTAATCTGAGTTTCATCTATCCTCTATATGCTCTATTTTTTAGAAATTTTGAGATATCCTTGAAAGAGCTTCATTGGACTTCAATTTGTAACACACACTCTTAAGAGAGTTTCTTCCTTTTACTCTTTGATTCTTTGTAACGAGGGTGAGGTATCCCTCAGAGAAATTGTAAAGGTGAGGTATCCTTGAAAGTTGAGGATCAAGCACAAGAGTGGAGTATCCCAAGGTATGAGGAGCGCTCTAGTTTGTAACGGTAGCAAGCACCTGTTCAAGCTTGCTTTGATAGTGAAAAATCTCAGGTGGTTACAAGAGGACTGGACATAGGCCATAAGTGATTGGTGGTTGAATCAGGATAAATCTTTGTGTTTGCTTCTCTAAACTCAAATTCCTTTATATTTGTGTTTTTAATTTCATATATTTTCTCGAATACTTTCTGTGTGGGGTATTCATTTATAAGTTCATCCTTCTATCTTCTCTATTCATTCTTTTCAATCAATAAATAGCTTCAAAGAAAATTACTTTTCAAGTGTTTGATAAAAGTTTTCAAAGAGTTTCTTCTCCTTTACATTTGTACTTTAATTATATATGATTGAGTTGAATTTGATATTTAGTTTATTTGCTTGATTTATCCCATAACCCAAGTTGTATTTGAGTAATCCATAATAATTTTATCTTTTTTAGACTTATTTTGCTACATGTGTTAATTGAAAATATAATTTTTTAATATTGTTTTAAAAACTTGTGATCACCCAATTCACCCCCTTCTTGAGTGATGGTTACCATGGCTAACAAAAAATATGAAAACTAGGATAGTTTTTATGCTTAGTAGCAAAACTTGTATTTATTGTACATTGCTTTGAGTATGTATGAAAGTTTATGTATACAATGAGCCCTTTTGAGGCAAAGATGTATGTGTATAACTTTTAATTTCCACAAGGCCCTTCATTATTATTTGTTTAAATGATATGAATTAGTATATTGATTAAGTTAGAAGTAGCATAGTTAATACTATTTATCTAGGTGTATGCATGATATACTAAGTTGTCGGTATTAGGGTGTTACACTAATACCACTGAAGGATTGTATATTGATCAAAACACGCAGTGGAACAACGTAATGGCAATCCAAAAATAATTTTTTTTGGTTTAAATTTATTCTAGCATTATGAAGATAAATTCAAAATACTTGGTAGAATGTACTTGATACTTTAAAAATTTTCTTCGATTGTACAAAGACTTTATGCGTATCCACACCAAAACCAAACCTTGCTATCAACACCTTTGAAACATTGAACTTATACAAAAATATGAGAATAAAAAAAAATAGAGCAAAAAATATATGTTTTCTATTTTTGATATCAATATATATTGAAGTTTCCTTACTGCACACCTTAAATAGCCATATAAGTTATTTTATATTTTTATTCTAAAATTAAATAACGTGCAGTATTACCAAATCCTATCTAATAGGCAACTTGTCAAATCTTACTTAATGTGTAACATATCCTTTCTGACGTGCAGCATATCAAGTCCAACATGCAGCATATCAGATTCGTATCTATTAGGATTTAACCAACCATTGGTTGCTACTTGTACCACGTTCTTGACTTTTGATGCATATCTAATAGAATTTCATAATAACGCATAGTAAAAAATATTATTTATCAAAATAACGTGCAATAATAAATCTAATCCAGTAGGATTTAAAACATTAGTGGCTGCAACGTTTTGAAACTTTTGATTTTTCTATTCCAAATAGAATTTCTTTAGATAATTATATTATATATTAATTGTATTCTAAGTGCTAGCAAAGAATATAATAATATTCCATTTGGATAAAAAATTTATTTATTTGATTAAATTAAATTCTCTAATTTAATTATCAAATAATAAATTAAATAATCATTTAGCAAAGATCGGAACACTTGTTAGTGTGTGACCATATAGGTTCAATACTAAGCCAGTAATAAATTAGTCGAACTAAATTACTAATCAAGGTTGACATCTAATAACACTCCTTAGCGACCCGATAGCATGAAGTAATATATTTTTCTCTTCAAGAACCTTTAGAAAAATAATGCAATATTTCTTTTCATCGTTCCAGCTCTGAGTTAACCTTAGAGTATGGTATAATTATGAAACTCTAATTGGAAAACCTTTATGTTTTATAACCAACTAGTGAATGACTTAAGAAACTTATTTTTTCATTCATTCAATTGCCTTGTCCAAGGTCTTAATTTTATTGTTATAATAACAGAGTTCAAACCGAAGAGTTAATGAATTACTTCTTGATATATCATTAATTCTACAAGTATTTAGTCATACTCAATATCCATTCAACCAGCACCCTAGGGCATTAGGTATTCAGAATTAAAGTATAACAAATTGTTACCAAGTGGCCTCAAACTCAAGAGGGGAGGTGAATTGAGTTTATAAAATATTTTCGTAAATCTTTCGTAAAATGTTTATTTGTTAATTTTCGTTGAAACTATTGGATGATTGAAGTGAATAGATAAATGAGATTGAATACTTCACTCACAAATTAAACAAGCCAAGATGAATAACATTTAAGCAAGCATATAAAATAAATGCATAAATGTAAAGAGATGAGTTTAGAAGATCGAACATAAGGTTTATATCCTGGTTCAGCCACTAATCCACTTGTGGCCTACGTCCAGTCCTCAAACAACTGCTAGAGATTTTTTACTATTTCTTCAAGTTTCAATAGGTGCTTGACAACCTTTACAAGCTAGAGCACTCACCACACCTTGGGATACCTCACCCTTTGTGCTTGAGCCTCAACCAGGGATACCTCACCCTTTACAACTTTTGAGGGATGCCTCACCCTCAAGGGATACCTCACTCTTTTCTCTAGAAGGATACCTCACCCTCTATCCAACTAAGGGATACCTCACCCTTTTCTCTAAAGGGATATCTCACCCCCTCTTTTACAGATTATACAAAGTGTAGAAGAAAGAAACTCTCTCAAAGAGTAGATGATACAAATTGAAGTTCTATAATGCTCTTCAAGAATATCTCAAATATTTACAAAAATAAAGCACAAATGATTCAAGGATTGATTCACTGATTTGAGTGATTGAAATATGTTTCTCAGTTGTTGTTCAGCCACAAATGATGCCCCAAGATGTGTATTTATAAGTTTTCAACATTAAAGAGCCGTTGGGTAGCATTTATGGCAACATTAAATCCCAAGAAAATAGCTGTTGGCTGCTATCAGACCACTGGTAATCGATTACACAATCTCTGTAATCGATTACATGGCTGTTTGAACGTGTTCTTGGCTTTCTGGGTATGATGTAATCGATTACCAGACTTGTGTAATCGATTACATGGCCTCTGCCAGACTTGTAATCGATTACCACACTTGGTGTAATTAATTACAAGGCTTCTGCCTTGCTTGTAATCGATTACATGCTCAATGTAATCGATTACCAACTCTCTGTTTAGCTTGTAATCGATTACAAAACATATATAATCGATTACCTTGCCCTTTGAACACATTTTGAACACATTTTTCAAGCCCAAATGAGGATTCATGCCATTTCTTACTTATAGAAACTTGGATTGGAAAAGATTAATTTATGTTTTACAAAATCCAAGATTGAAATCAACATTTCTTTAAAATATGAACTTTGAATATCAAGTTGATTTAAAAGATCTTGAAAAATTATTTGAATATAATTGAGATACCTTGAAGCATTTCATATTGATGTTCTAAGACCTATATCTAAGATACCTCTTTAGATCATGGTCTTCATCTTTTGATCTTGGTCTTCTCTTTTGATCTTGATCTTCATCTTTGGCTTTGTTATCATCAAAAACCATTTGACATGCTACAGGACATAAGCATTCACACAAATAACTTGTTAACTATTATGATAATATCAGGTCAAAGGAAAAATTTACACCATGTTCTTCATAAGAATATCCTATTGACTATTTAACGGTAATATAAACTATTAGAACTTCTCAATTGAGTCAATTCAATGATCATATCTCCATATGCATCATTTATATAAGTGAATTAATAAATGAGATCTATTAATCTCTATCCAATAGAGACAAACACACATATATTGATCTATCCGGATTACTAATATCCTATTCTCAATAATCTTACGATCAAGAACACTTTAGATTAAATTATAAATAAAAATTCGTGAAATCCGCAAGTGTACGATTTCGTCGTCAAGTAATAAAAAGATCGAATCTACAGGGACTGTGTCTATGAATACCAATTAATTAATTAATTCAATTAAGTTAAACAAAAGGGAATATGATTGTTGATTAAGAAGAACGTAGTAACAAAACAATTAAATAAGATCAAGAAAACTGAATTCAGAACAAAAATAGTGAATTATCAAGAAAGGGATTTTCAAATTCAAGAAAGCTTCCAAGATTGGGATACCACAATGATACAAGATAAATCCTAATTGACAACCCTTTTATTAAATCTGAAATTCAATTGAAGGTGAATTACCCTAAATTAGTTAATATTCTTTTTCAAGATACAAGATCCGTGCCCAATTAAACGAATTCCTACTCTCGTGGTAATTGAATTTAAATTGAACCCATTACGCTTTGTGGTAATTCATTGAATCCTCAAAAGGCTAAAACTACTCTCGTAATTTAGACCTTAAGTTTAATTCTTATGGTTCTAACACTTAGGTTCACTTCTCAGTGCGTCCCTAAATGCCTATGAGATGCAAATAAGTGGCCAGCAAATTCACATGAATAAGAGCAATAAGAATTAAATCAAAGAACATTCAAGATCAATAAAAGGGGAAACAACGTCAATTAATCATTATCAATGTATCAAAGGGCATTGCCCAATCCTAAAAACAAAAGAAACTACTCAGACATAGAGAAGAAGAGACAAGAAATCAAACTTAAAAACATCCCAAACCCGTAACAATGGAAGAAGAAGGGAGAAAGATGAAGAACTCAAGCCTCCTTTGTGCCTCCTTTTGAACCAAACTAGAACCCCCTCATTCTATTCAGAACATCTATTTATAGCCTAGGGTTTTCATTGGCTAAAAGGCCCCAAAAGAAATAAAAATAAAAACTAAAATTCTGCTGCGCGCTGCGAACCACGGCCATGGTTCATTCCACGGCCAGGCCGTGGAACTTGCTGTCAGAATTCCATGGGGCCGTGGATCATTCCACGGCCAGGCCGTGGTTCTCTCTGCCAGAATTCCATGGGGCCGTGGATCATTCCACGGCCAGGCCGTGGTTCTCTCTGCCACAGGCTAATTTTGCATGCTGTTGAGTTCCACGGCCGTGGTTGGTTCCACGGCCAGGCCGTGGAACTCTCTGGAAGTCTCTTTTTGCACCTTTTTGCTATCCATAAAGCTCCAACTTCAATCATGCAAGCTTCCATCCATTCCAAGGCCAATTTAGCACCAATCCTACACAATAACACCACAAACACCACAGTTATCCGAACTAAGGGAAAAATAAACAAAAGGGAAAACTAAAATGTCTAAAATGCCTAAGAATACATGCAAAACTAGAACAAAACATGATGTTGTTTCACACACATCAATTAATAAATGATGAGAAGTGTCTAAAATTAATCAAGGACTTTGTCATATTAATTAAATAATTAAATAATAAATATGACAAAATAAACCAAATGCCATGTTATTTATCAAAAAATAAAATGTTACAATGTGTTCCAAAAAATTATACAATAAATTGGATCTAGAGCATGTCATTTTTTCCTAACACCTCCTCCTTGTAGGTGTGTTATACTTCCTTCAAGATCTTTATCCTCTCACACTATTAGGTGTGTTCATCTCAAAGGCTAAGCTCGGATACCAACTAAAGTTAGTAGTAACATACGAAGGAGGTTGAATTGTGTTCTCATTTTTCCTAAAAAATCAACATTCTCACAACTTTCTCAAGTTGTTTTGACTTGGAGGTGAGATGTTTTCAATATTAAACTAGAGTATTGATGTGAAGGTTCAGAATAAGTTACCAAACCAAAGTGAGAAAGTTTGTGAGAAAGTTTGATGGTTGAGTTTAAAAAACTTTCTTACTACTAAAAAATGAGTTTATATGTTAAATTTAAATATGCAACTTCTCTATCAACTTAACTTTGAGTTATATATTTAGAAAAATGTTATTTAAGCTTAGATCACAATTATATCAACATGAGTTCTTAGATAATGCTTTCTTAATAGATTTAGTTAGTTCCAAATTTTAGTTTTAACTTTTATAACTCAAATAATCGAATAAAGAAATGAGAAGAGTAAGGGAATAGAAGCTTTACACTAAGATTTATACTGGTTCACCTTAAAATCACACGGGGTTATGTCTAGTACCTAGCAACCACTAGGATTTTCCACTATCACGAGTATTATTTAACAACCAAGCCTCTTCAGGTTAAACCACAAGTATTCTTTGACACAACCTCTTCAGGCTAAAACCAAGTATTCTTTCTAACAAACTCTTTAGGCTTATTTTCACCATGTTTGAAGTGACTTGTACAACCCACAAGCTCACTCTCACATTACAAGAATCATTAGATGAAAATATATGTTTGTTTCAACTAGGTAGCTCACGAAAACACTCAATGAGGGGATACAAACACTTAAACAAAGCTAACAATTCACCTATAGTAGATTTAATAGACTATAAGACGGGTAGACAGAGTTAAGAAGGTTTAGTTCTTTGTGTTCAATATTAGATTGGCATCTACGTTCATAAAATTCTTTTCTTCAAGGTTGAATGCTTTTATAGGCTTCAAAAATATAACTGTTGGATGTTTCAAATGATAACTGTACTTGTTAGTTGCAGGTGATTATTATTTTATCTTTTCTTGATGGGTCAGCATACTAATCTTTAATTGAAAAGGTTCATCAGGACTTTCTCATGAGCAACCTTCTCATGAGTGTTCTTAGCTAATTCTCTCATCGAGCCTTCTCAAGCTTTAATATCTTTAATCTTCTCATCTTTTAATTCCACCATCTTCGTTTTGCTTCCTCTTGATGATTTTGATGGTAAAAGCTTCACTTATAAGTTTGAATTTCTCTTGAGTTCAACTTTTGTAAGAGTTCTTCATTTTCCTAAACTTTCTCACAATCTTTTTAAGACCTTCTCTTGCTGAACTTTCTTATGTTCTTCAGAAACTTTCTCGGGTTAGACTCGAACTTTCTCAAGTCAAAATTTGATCTAATTAAGCCTCTCTAATTACCCAAAAAGGTTCTTTGAAACTTATTTGTCTAGTAAGACTTAATAATGGAAAGAAATACTCCGCAAAGATCATGTTATACTGATTAAAACATCATTAATATCCAAACATAATTTTCAATATAATTGTTATCATCAAATTTAATATACAATATAAAGCACAAAACAATTTTGAAACTTACATTTAATGTGTTAAAAATTAAAAAAGTCTACTTTTCATAAAAACAAAACTTCTTATATTAAATTCTTTAAAAAATATCTCAACTCTCGTTAACAAAACTTCTTATATTTTGAAACTTACATTTACTGCATTAAAAATTAAAAAAGCCTACTTTTCATTAAAACAAAATTTCTTATACTAAATTCTTGGAAAAGTTTAAAATGTTTTTACAAAATTTTTGAGCATCAATGTTCTATATTTTTTTTACCATTGATTTGCCAAAAAATTATATCTATAATTGAGATGTATTACCTACAACTTGGAGATGACAGGATCTGGTTGGAGAGAGAAAGTAGATATTTGTAGAAAAAGAGAGAAGAAGAGAGTCAAAATTTTTAACTATTATAATAAGTAAAATCAATAAAATATTAATGTTCAAAAAATTTTTAAAAATATTAGAAATATCTCCTGAATTCTTTAACAAATGTCTCAACTCTTGTTTACAAAACTTATATTTTGAAACTTACAAGAGGACATTAATAAATAAAGGTACCCGAGGACATAGAAACTTGTCAAATCTTTGGATCCCTATACTATGCTTCTACCCTTCTTATACGATCTAGTTTAGTCCAATCGGTGAAGTTTAAAATGCACCTGAAATTTGTTCAAGCATGAATGCTCTATGTACCAACACCATGGATTTGGAATAAAAAAGGATCGACGGCTGTGACTAATCACCGGTGACCTGCCTAACAAGTAAAAAATGCTAAGAACTTTACCCTATGTTTGGATGTTTTTTCATTAACGGAACGGAACAGAATAGATAAGAATGGAATAGAAAGAAAAGGAATGGAATGGAACATAATTTCTATTCTCTTTGTTTAGAAGTTTCATTAACGGAACGGAATGGAACGAAATTATCCATGTGTTCCCCTCATTCCCCCTCAATTTTGGGAGGAACAAAAGTTGGGCATTTGAGGGGAAGAGGAGGAAAATGATTCCCCATGTGTTCCGTTCCGTTCCTATGCATTTTAAAACTCTCAAATAAGGGAAGTTATTTTCGTTCCCCCCATTTTCTTTTCGTTCCCTTCATTACTTATCATCCAAACATAGTGTTAGTTACGTGTCTGCTCCCTAGAAATATGGGCTATTTGCCCTCGCATACGGAGTCACCAGAGCTAAGCGCCAAAGGGCCGACAAAAGTTGCGACTTACCACCGGCATTCGTGTAGAGAGCAATCATGAAGCAAGCTTGTGGCACCAAATCTCAACCAAAAAACCCATTTTTTATCATCCAAATTCAGGCCAAGGCAACGTGTCTATGTTTGGAATTTGTTGCTTGTTGAGTGCCGTTGGAAAATGGTAGCTTGTTAAGTATTGTGCATAGTTTGGCACTGGAGGTACATGTTAGTGGAAGACACCCACAAATAATATGAAAAAACTAAAAAGGTTGCAGAGAGGTTCTATTTTATATCCTTT
The DNA here is from genome assembly GCA_029884595.1 of Ormosia semicastrata. Classification (NCBI taxonomy): domain Eukaryota; kingdom Viridiplantae; phylum Streptophyta; class Magnoliopsida; order Fabales; family Fabaceae; genus Ormosia; species Ormosia semicastrata. Next base: position 8,290,742 of record JAQQTO010000047.1, read on the forward strand.
CATATTTCTATTAAATGGTCCCATATGAACCATAGATTATCTTAAACTCAATCGCACTCTCCATCCAAGCTGGAATCTTTTCACCTACACCATTCATTTGTTGACACTGGCGAAACTCATACCTAACCTCCGTTCACAAACTGAGCAGTTGGCATCGCCGACTGATCTCCCACCCACACCTTACTCTTTCCTCTAAAAAACACCTCAGCTACCCAATCCATCAATTTCTCCGGTATCTTTTCACCACCATGCTTAAAGAAAACCACAACAATCTCCATTTTGTCTTGTGCATCTAGTCAATGCAATACCCAATATCCAAATTTGATTTAGGGCTGAAACAGTGAACCTTCAAGGTTTTTCATAGGCTAACTGAAGTTTTAAAAAACCTCTAAACGACTTGGTCAAAAACGCATAATAACAGGGACTACATAACAATTCAACATAACTCTTGGTCCTAAAAATAAAAGCACCATTTAACATTAAATAAAAAATAAAATATTAAGTCAACCCAACTTACCTGTTGCATTTTCTATGGAGCTTCTACGCTCCAAAAATTTTCAGTTGCATTTTAAACTTCTCCCGTCTAGTCATCGTACAAAATTAGACCCTAGATAAAAAAACATGCGTGTTTATTGGCTTTCAAAATGGGAGAAAATGCTATGTATTTTATGGCCTTAAGTAACGAGAGGTATTTCTCTCTACGAACAACATTTTCTTCCTATTTTCTTGGATGAGAAGAGATGATATGAAACATGACAAACAACTACTTACAAATGGACCTCCTTGCAAAATTTTCTGTTAGTTTTAAGAACAAATAAAACAAGAAGAAAGAAAATAGAAAGAAAGGAAAAATAATTTTCCATAAGTGATTTATAATGATATGAAACATGTTAAACAAGTGCTAACAAGGCTGATGTTATTATTAACTCTCTTAAGTTTGAGTGTATGGTATATCACTTAAGATGACTTTTTTTTTATTCAAGTTACCCTGTTCATTTTTTTTAAGTTACACAACTATGTAAGTAATATTAGTTAAAATTTATAAGATTTTTAATAATATATTTAAAAAAAATCTTACAGACCCAATAGTCTTTATATTTTTTTATAAATAATTGTGCATACTAAAAATCTTACTGATTTTAATTGATAATATTTATATATAATAAATTTTTTTAAAAGAACCCTTATAGTTTTATCTCGTGTAAGTGTGTAAGAAGTTTTTTTATATATATATATATATATATATATATATATATATTTTTTAATTGATAATATTTATACACAATAATATTTTTTTAAAAATAATATTTTTTATAAATAATTGTACATACTAAAATTTTTATAAATTTTAATTGATAATATTTACACAATTGTATAATCTAAAATATAAAACAGTGTAACCTTAAAAAAAAACTAGATCATCAAGTTATAGGTTATTTAACATAACTATTAATATATTTTTTAACACAATCAACAACTATAATTATGTGATACACCATACACTTTATTAAACAAAATTTATATTAGACAATGCCGTGCTAACAAATGGAAACAAGTTACACTAGCGCTAATAAATGGACCTCGCAAAATTTTCTTTTAATTGGTCACCCAAAGTCAAATTATAAAATAAAAAATCTTTTTTTATATCAAAATAATATACCTTTTTAACTCTTTATTTAAACTAATTTATTTTAATTTTTGAAATGGAAAATTATAAATTAAACTTTTATAATCACTGTAACATGATTGTTGAAGTCAAAAAAGGTGCTACATCGGTTTTCCATTTTACAAATAAAAATGACATTCTTAAGTTATTTTTTATCATATCTTTTAATACAACAAATGTATTAATTTAATCCATTTAATACAAATAAAAATGTATTACAAATATATTAATTTTAATACAACAAATGTATTAATACAATAAATAAAAGTGATATAATTAATAATATAAAAAATATAATGAGAATATCGATATTGATTCACAAATGGCTAAGAACGTACCCACATTAGTTGGCTTGGGGGCGCATGCCCCCATTGAAAAAGAAAATCTACCAATATGTATATAGTATATTATTTTTATTCTTTACAAAATTTAAGAAGATTTTATCTTAAATACAAAGTTAATTGGATAAATTTTAATTTTAACAAATCATTGTCAATTTATCTCTTTTAAATTTTGTCTAATTTCATTTATATAGTATTAAATTATTAATTAGTTCTTTACTTACATAGAATTATATTTATGTACATAATTATTAACTATTTTTAAATAATTTATAAGTAAATTTTTTTAAATAAATTAACATTTATACACATTAAAAAAATAATAATTATATTAATATTACACATACAAAAAATACAATAAATATCATAACTTTCAAATAAAATTTATTTATCTAATAGAATAGAAAAATTTACCCCACTAACAAAAATTTCTAAATCTATCACCGTAAATGACCTCATATTAACCCCTCTGCCATGCCTACGGCCTTATTCACATGAACTTGTTGACCTAGTTTATGGCCAATCTCTCAATCCACTTTACGACTCATTCTCGCTCTTCGACTTTAACGCAGTTCATGCATCATTATGAAAAAGTTTAATATGAACTACTTTAAAAGTGATTTATAGATAAATTACGATTTTTATAGTTATTAATTTATTATTAAAATAAATTAATAATTAAGATTACAAAATTAAATTTTAATATATTTTAATTAATAATATTTAAATTCACATAAAAATTTAATTTAATTAATTTTTTACAAATAATTATATATAAAAAATATAAATTTTAATTAATAATTTTTTATACATTCAAATTTTTATATATATATATATATATATTATTAAATTTCATAAACTCAAACTTTTTGAATCCAAGATAAAAAGCTCCTTCTAACATATACACTGTTCACATGTCCCATCTGCTTCTCTTCTCTCATTTCATTTCCTACTACACGTACTCCACCTATCTTTGACTCTCCTCAAACCTCACTGCAATAACCCAAGCCCAACAGTTACTCCCTGACGGTAGTTGGAGGAGGATTATTTGTTTTTATTTCTTTTTTTTTATTTTTTTATTTTATTTAAATTTTTTTAAGTAGTTTAAATTTAATTACATATTTTTTTAATTTAATTTAATTTTTTACTTGATAAAATTTAAATAAAAATATTAAAAAAATATATAAAAACCGATGATCTTCATGATACTTTTGGTCCAATGGTCTTCAATAAACTAATAGTTCCTTGATGTCCTTCTTTGATTGAAAAAGTGTAAAATGAATTCAAAATTTTTGAATTTATAAATGGAGTATTGATTTTGAATTAATGATTTATTATTAAAAGTTTAGATTAAAAGTTAAATTTTTATAAATTTTAATTAATAATATTTAAATTTGTTCAAAATTTTAGTTAAATTATTATTTTTTTACAAATAATTATAAATATAAAAAATTTATAAATTTTAACTAATAATTTTTATATATACTTAAATTTATATATAAATATTATGAAATAAATCTATTGATAAAACCAAACATATTAATTCTATATTAACTTCCTCCTTTTTGGTTTGGTTCATTCTAGGTCAATGGTGCATACTTGACCTTTTTCCACCACCATCATGAGATACGGGTAATAGGAGTACCTCCATTTCCTAACTTCACTTTTTTATCAAATTGTGATTATTAATAAAATTATTTATCAAAATATTATTTTTTAAATTATTTATTAAATTATTATTTTTTATAATTATTTATTAAAATATCATTCTTTTAAAATTATATACTAAACTATCATTCTTTTATTTTACGTAATATTTTTAGATATTTTTTGACCACGTAGAATGCGTCATCCTGTTTGACGCATCCTACGTGAGTTTTGTACTGAGTACGCCAACAAGCTTGGCATAACTAAGCTAAATACGCCAATACATTTGGTGTAACATAGCTATATATTTAGCCCCTCTCCTCATCTGTGCCATTCACTTCATTTTCTGAATTCTCACACTCTCTCTACAAATTTGTTCTCTCTAAACACTCTCAACTTTCTATCATGTAGTTAATTTGACAGTTGCCACTAGAAGTGGTGTTTGGATCTCCATCTGTGATCATATTTAGATAATATTCCTTATATGTAAGTATTTATTATAATGTTTGAATATTTTTGTTTATGATTTATTGACTGTTTTTTTATTATATTAATGTTAATTATACATTTATGTTATTTTATACATATTTAGAGATTTACATATTTTTTTCTTGACTAATTAATAATGTGATTAATAGGATACGTAATGTGAATTGTATGAATTATTTGTACGTAAAATAATAGTATGAATTTTTTCTTGAGTACTTGATATGGTTTAAATAACTAAATGTCATTTAATTAAAATTAGTAGGACTTAGGAAGTTATCTGTACGTAAAATAATAATAATATAAATTGATTGTTATATGTGCAATTTTGTTGTAATTGTTATTGTTCAGAAGTGGAATTAACATGACAAAACCCCTTAATGTGCACATTTACTTCAATGGGACAATGTATGATGGTGAAGAGGTATGACTTTGGATGCCTTGAAAAATAAGATCCTATCAAAGTTGATGCTCTAAGCAAATGTGCATGTGTCAAAGGTTGTATATCAATATCCACAATGCTACAATCTATAGAGATGGATAGATCTTCCATTAGAAGACGATGATGTTGTAAAATATATGATAGATTCCTTTTGTCAAACTTTGAACATGGCCTCGATGGAGTTGTATGTTGAGGTAGAAACAAGTGGGCAGGAAGAGCATGTTGAAGCTCCTGGTGAAACCGAATCTCAAGTTGGTCCTTCTAATCCAGTTGAGTCATGCAGTATGATTGTTATTGGTGGTGCAATGGTTGAAGCTGATAATCCACTTGTCAGAGATGTAGTATGGGACACAAGTGAAGATGAAGAACAGTTAACTGAGGCTGAGGCTGATGATTTAGATACTGATATAGAGGCAGAAAAATTTGATGGCGAAGAAAATTTACAAGTTCCATTATCAATTGCTCCTCAATCCATCTTTATGCCTCCAGTCCCTGAATCTGTGTTTGTGCCACCATGCCCTTAATTTTCTCATATCAATTGGGATGCATTGAGTAATCCTGATAACTTACCTGAATTAGACAGTCATGGGACTTAGAGCATCAATGATGAATTCTATGTTGGATTGCAATTTCCATCAAAAGATGTCATGAAGTTGGCCCTTAAACATTATTTGATTCGCAAGCATCAAGAGTACAAGATTGAAGATTCTTATTCACGAAGATTAACTGCTAGGTGCCATAGTTTTGACGAAGGTTGTAATTGGAGAGTTAGAGCCATATAAAGCAAGAAGTCGAATATGTGGCAGATTACAAAATATAATAGACCTCACAACTGCGTCAACCAAATTGTGTCATTAGATCACCGCAAGTTGGACTCTCGTATGATCTATTCTTACATTTTGGAGATGGTTAGAACAAAACCTGATGCACCTGTATGCTTAATTGTTGAAAGGATTCGAAGCCAATTCGGTTACTAAGTTTCATATCGAAAGCCTTGGAAGGCAAAATAATTGGCCATTGTGAATGTTTTTGAGGATTGGGACAAATCTTACGAGGTGTTGCCCACATGGCTAGTGGCCATGAGAAGAGACATGGAAGGCATAATGGTGGAGTTGCAAGACAAGGAATGTTTAATGCATAACTGGCTTGATCGTTCGAAAAAGAGTGTTTTGTCAATTATTATGGACATTTAGACCATGTGTTGCTGGCTTCCAATATTACAAGCCCATTGTTTAGATTGATGCCACTCATTTGTATGGCAAATACCATCATAAGTTGTTGGTTGCAACAACCCAAGAAGGAGATAGAAAACCTCTGCCAATTGTCTTTGCCATTGTGGAAGGGGAGACAAAGGATGCTTGAAGTTGATTCTTAGCCCAGCCGAGGTTGCATGTCACACAACAAGAGGGCTTGTGCTTGATCTCTGATCGACATCGAGGCATCTTACAATCAGTGGCAAATGAAAATCTTGGATGGCAGTCGCTGAATACATATCATGTCTTCTGCATACGGCACATTGGTTCCAATTTTAACTCCAAATTCCAGAATAAGGAGTTGAAAAGATTTTTGATTAACACAGGTATTTAAAATTTTTAACTTGTATTCTAATTTATTATACTAACAATTAGTTTCTAATACCAACTCAATCCATTTGTTGTATCAGGGTATGAACCAATTGAAATCAAGTTTGATGTTAGGTTAGAGAAGTTGACAGCTACTACCAAGATAACAAATTGGATTAATGCGATTCCAAAAGAAAAATAGAGTTTGGCATATGATGGTGGTCGCAGATTTAGTCATATGACTTCCAATTTGTCAGAGTGCATTAATGGAGTGTTGAAGGGTAGCAAAATTCTACCTATAATTGCATTGGTTTAGTTGACATATATGAAATTGGTAGAATACTTTATCAACAGAAAAGATGAGGCGAATGCGAAAATGATGACAAATGGGCAAGAATGGAGTGATGACTTATTGAAGCATTAGAGAATTAACATGGCAAAGGCGAGCTCACACCAAGTTCACCGGTACAATAGAGAGAACACCAAGTTCATGGTTGAAAAGACTTTTAACCCTATAACACAATAGTGTGGAGTTTCTTATACTTTAAACTTGGAAGAAGGCCAGTGTGACTATAGGGTGTTTCAAGCATTGCATTTTTCATGCTCTCATGTGATTGCTGCGTGTGCTTCTGTGGCAATTGACTCATTCCAATATGTGCGTAGGGTTTATAGGATGGAGAATATTTACAGAGCTTTCAAGCTTGAATTTGAACCAGTTCAGACTAAACCATGGTGACCTACAGGTCTTGACATAACTTTGGTGCCTAATCATGCATTGCTTAGATCTAAAGGTTGACCAAAACTAACTCAACTTAGGAATGAGATGGATTGACATGAAGCAGGGCTAGGACAAACGTGTACAAGATGCCATCAACCTGGACATCATTCTCGCACATGTCATGCTGGTGAATCGAGTTCCTTGAGGGATGATAGAGTGGCCATTTAGTTGATCTAGGACATATTTTCATTGTCAGACTCTTGTATTAGCCAATCATTAATATGTATTTTGCAGCCATGTTGTTGTGTATTGCTCCACTATGATATTGTATTCGAATACTATTAATATATGTTAGTTGATTATCAGCGTGCACTTCATTTCTCCCACATAATTTGATTCTTATATTGCTTTAAGTAATTGTGTCTTCTTTTATACCATCGATAACAAATATTATATAATATTTTTCATATTGTTACACTAATTGTTGTTGTTATTTGCCATACAGCGTGACAAATGGCATTCCATAAAAACTCAGGCCTAGAGGATGGCTCAATTTTGGAGTTGCAGGAGTATCATGTTTCTCAGCATGTATGACAGGGACATGAGGACTGGCACTAACATGTTAGACGTGCTTAGAAAACAGAACATATGGATCCCCTGCGTTGATTATGCAACAGGATGACTTCTTGGGAGTTGCCCATATGGGTTATTGCAGCATTGATCACTCCTTAATTACTGGGTTAGTTGAGAAATGGTGCCCAGAGATACATACATTTCACATGCCTACCAGAAAGTGCACCATAACGTTGGAGGACATCAGTATCATATCGGGTCTTCCTATTGATGGCGCTGCAGTTACTGGCCTTACCCATCAGACTGATTGACTCGATCTATGTGACCAGTTGCTAGGGATTTATGAGACTCTGTCACTCATATCTGGTGCACGCATTGATATGACATATCTATGGTAGTCGAGTGTTACAAATATCGCTGACGATGATGATGATGAGTACGTGTAATAGCATGCATGACATTACATACTTAGGTTGCTTGAAGGTTTCTTATGCCCCGATTATTCTGGTAAGTCTGTGCACTTGATGATCCTTCCGTTGTTGGAGGACTTTGCTGTTGTCGGGACATACAGTTGAGGGTCTACAGTCTTGGCGTACTTGTATAGAGAGCTTCGCAAAGCTACAGACTACAAGGCATGCAAGATCGAAGGGGCTTGCATCTTATTACAGTATTGGGCATGATACAGATTCCCTTGCCCTTACACTAGCTGACCATGTTGAACCCGATGTGTTCTATGGTGCAGATCGTGGTCAATTATGTCCATTAGGATGAGAGTAAATTTATTTTCATATCATTTCTTTACATTACTTTACTCTATTACTTACTTTGCTAATAATTCTCACTTACGTTCATAATACTTTCATTTACAAATAGGTGGTGCAAGCATAAAGTCTTGATTGATACTATGACCGGCGTACTTGAATAGTATTACTGGTTCTTTGATCAATTGAAGAATGATGAGGTATATATTATTTTACATTCATTTGAATTAATTACTTATGTATATGACTTCTTAATTTTGTGTACATCTCATTTTGCAGATTATATGGCAACCATAAACAGATGAGAATGTGGCATCACTTCCACCTTTTTGTGTGGCTGGTAAGGACATAGTTCTAGCAGTGGTCTCTCTCATATGTTTTCACATTGTTGAGTGGCATTAGCCAGACTGAGTGATGTTCCAGTTTGGTTTTGACCAGCCCATACCACGGAGACCGCTTCAGCTTGACAGTTTGCACTCAATTACATTGGCAGGTAGGCATGATGAGAATTGGCCAGCTACACATGTTGTTTACATAGCCATATGGGATAGTCGAAGGGAGAAGCTTGTTAGGGGAATCTCATTGCTCGCATCCCTCGCTTCACGTTATGAGTACATGCATTGGTATAAAAGAATTATCAGACACTGGATTTCTCCCACCAGTGCATCTATTGGGAATGCGGTAAGCTCTTTACTAATTCGCTAGTGACTATATGTATTTTGTATTCATTATATTGACATATTTATATCTATTTCTTAGACAGACATTGCAGAGCATTTGTTCAATTCGACTACTGATACTACCATTCGAAAAGCTACTACACAGATTCTACATTCATTGTGGGAGCATGATCGCATTATAATGGAACATCTGCATCCATCTCCAATAGCAAGTGACATTTCAAGGCCACCCGAGGAGTCCAATCAACAGGAGACGCAGCGTAGAAGGAGGACAGGGTTAGCGAGCACTCGGACACGACTTTGACATCTCGAGGACTCCAGTTCTACAAGCCAGCACACGACTCAGCCTCCTACCACTGCTACAGCTCCGAATGTAACTGCTACATACCCAACCACTTAGCTACCACCTACATATCACCCACCATACCCTTACCCACCGTATCCTTATCCGCCACCGGGTTACCCATTATATCCTGACCCACCATAGGGCTATCAACCATATCCTTACTTGCCACCAGGTTACCCACCATACCCATCACAGCCAAGTCCTTCTTCTGATCCCCCTCACAGGCCACCACATTCTGATGCGGGCCTATCTCATTGGCGTATAATTATATGTCATTAGTGTATCTGAAAATGTTATATTTAGTGGTTTTGTTTAAATTACTATTGATGATTTTCTATTGTGATTTTGGTACCCTTGTTGGATTAAACTTGTTTGTTGCTTTGTTTTTATTAAAGATCTTGGTAACTGGTTGAATTAAACAGGTTTATGTGCTTTTGAGGAGGTCCAATATTTAGGGAAAACTCTGTCAAAATTTTCATAGAATCCGAATGATTGAACTTTGGTTGAATTATGTCAAACATGTTTATACCCTTATGCGTTAACCAAAAATATATAAAAAATGTCACTCTTCAAAATTGAGAGGGTCATGATTGGGAGACTACTCACCAAATAAATGTTTGAAAAAATGATGTTTTTTTTCTCTCAAATAAACATGCAGGAACATATACACACAAAAAAAGAAAAAACTTTTTTGACTTTAAAGACTCTTTGTTATGACAAGCAAATGGGTATGAGTTTGGTGTTATAGTTAACTTATATTACGGTTTATAAATCTATATTTTATAATCTTAAACTGGATAAATTATGGTGATTTGCTTATGTTTATTGGTGAATTTTATATAGATCCTTATCATTGTCTTCATTTTTTGTAAATTGAATGATATTTACACATTTGGAGTGAAAGCATGTAAAGGCATCGCGTTTTCGAAGCAAAAGAAGATTATTTTGGCTCTCATAGGATCCTGTGAACAATTGAGGAGTTACACACAGCCGTGTGTAACTCATAAAATGCTTCTGTATTATTTTTTTTAAGATACACGACTGTGTCTAACTTAGAAAACACATCTGTTTGATTTATGTAAGAAGACACGGTCGTGTGTGGATTGCGCCAAAACAAATGACGTATTTGTCTTAGTTACGTTAACAAGCTTGGTATACTCTATGTAAATACGCTATCATAGATGACAGATCCACGTAGGATGCGCCAAACAGGATGGCGCATCCTATGTGGCTAAAAAATATTAAAAAATATCACGTAAAATAAAAGGATGACAGTTTGGTATATAATTTCAAGAGAGTGATATTTTAGTAAATAATTTAAAAAAATGACAGTTTGATAAATAATTTTTAAAAAAATAATATTTTGATAAATAATTTTACTAACAGTCATAATTTAGCAAAAAAGCCTTCTTAACTTTCTAATCTTTTCCATAGAAAATTTTTTTAAAAAAATGGTGTGACACGCGAAAATGTTATTCCTCTGAACCTTTCCTTTTCATCCCCAAAATTATACCAAAAAAGGAATAATCATCTTCCTTTATGTTCCCCCATTCATATTTATACCAAACAAAGCTGCACATTTATATAAAGTTTATCTTTTTTATGAACGATTCAAAAAAATTACACAATCTTTTATAAAAACAAATATTGCACATTCTTTAGAGGCTAGTTTTTCTTTCTTGTTTTCATATGTACCCCCAAAAAAAATTTCCCAAAAAAGCTTGTTTTGATTACAAGTATTTTAGACACACTTTTCTTTTTACAAATTAAAAATATTTTAAACCTAAATAATAACCAAAAAAACATTTTTCAAAGTCACTATTACTATTACACGCCGCATTTATTGCTGGGCCTTTTCTCCTTCACTTCTTCCTCAACCAGTACTGAGATCCATCGCTTAAATACTCACCATAACCCCCTTGTTTGTAGTTTTAACAAGTGAACCTGCGAGGGAAGTGTGAATTTATGCGGCAAGTACTGACTTTCCCTCTTTCGTCACAATAATGAATGGCATAAAATCTGTTGCTGCACTCGTAAGCCTGAATGACTTGATTTCTTCTTCTTTTTGTCAACAATGTGTTACTTGATCAACTAATTCACTAGAGACTTTTTTTCGCATTATGATTTGCAGCCTATTCCGCCTACATTTTCGTATGGACTCCAATCAACTTATGATAGATTTTTTTATATGTGTGGACTAGCATAGTCACCAATTTACTAAAATTTAGATTAATTAAATGTCAAATATTATTGAGTATCTATTAGTTTAGTCCATTTGTGATCAATTTTGTTATTTGACTTTTATAAGCACTTAAACCCATATGGATAATATTATTTTGGGTTTGTGAGCCTTGTGTATGAGTTTTCTATGATGAGTAAGTCGACTCATATTGTAAATATAAGGAGAGACCCTTATTCTCATCCTATATGTATTGTGGTTGCCCCATTGAGGTCACAAGAGTTTTTTTGCGCATATAGGGAATGAGAACAATTTCTCTCCTCTACACATACGCACCGTTCACGATTTCTCTTTAAAGATTGGACATGATCGTGCTCATATTTGTCCTTTTTAGTTGATTCTATAACTCGATCTCTAGTATATTATATTTTATACATGCCATAATTTGGGGTTAAATGGATTTAAGAATTTTGACATGTCGTTAATTAGTTTAAAACAAAATTCCTTCAAGTGGTATCAAAGCCAATGGTTTGTTTGGGCTAAGTATTTGGAGACGGTGGTTGGTGCTCAGGTTCAACTCAAACCCATGTTGTGGAGCGCATTTACAAGACTTGGGTCTTAGTTTGTAACCCGTGGATACTCGGAATTGCTTTTGCTTGATGAGGAGCATACTAATGTTGGGACTCACACTTGAGGGGGAGAATGTTAAAAATTCAAGTGTGAGTGTTGAAGTCCTACATTGGTAATGAATTACTTGAGTGAAGAGTATATAAGTGGAAAGATCTGTAGACTTATTGGCTTAAGATTTTGGGTCAAGATATGGCATCAAGCCCACTATTGTGCTTTCTCGCTTATCCCATTGATGAATGTCTCCCTTACTTTGGGCCCCCCTATGGCTCAACAATTGGTATCAAAGCTAATTTAATCCTAATTATGTTTGTAAATTACTTTTTGTTGAGATTGAGAATTTCGGTCAATTCAAGAACATTATTTTTTTTTTTGGAAAATTAATCAAAACCCAAAATTGATTTCGATTCCCGTTATTTGAAGTTTTGACAATTTTTCAATGTGTAATTTACGTGTATTTTTTGTGCAATTTTTCAACCATACGAGAACATCATTTATGATTTTGGTTTTCCTTAGGCATTATTATTATTATTATTATTATTTTCTGAATTTTGATTTTGGAATGTGCTCCATGTGTAACATCTCAATGCTATCCAGATATAACGTCATATAAAATAATAATCGATGCTGGCCATGCTACTTCTAGCATACAACAACTAAACCTATAACATTTATACAAATAATCATGGAGAGTAATGATAACAAAAGTTATATATATACATCAATGCTTCTAAGGCACATTATAATACATAAACTTCAAAAAACAACAAGATCTAGCATAATATATAAGCTTAGTCAACATCAAGCCTATAACTATACTAATCTTCATACATCTTTTTCTTCCCTTTTGAGGAACTCGCACCTAGATTTACATGGTAACACAATCGAGGTGAGAAATTACATATCTCAGTAGAAGTATCCCAAAACTAGTACATATATATATATGTATATACATATATATATATATATATATATATATATATATATATATATACATTCATATATATATATATATATATATATATATATATATACATTATATAACATTCACAGTTATCCAAATAATACTTCAATCATAGAAGCAAACAACATCTCCATTTTAGAGATACGCAATCACCCATACAATTGCAATGTCATGGTTTTATGTGATGATAGCAACCGCCCATACAATCGTCATGCTATGCCAAATTATGTCTAGTATTTATGCCTATGCATATATATATATATATATATATATATATATATATATATATATATATATATATTCATATAACATTCACAGTTATCCAAATAATACTTCAATCACAGAAGCAAACAACATCTCCATCTTAGAGATACGCAATCACCCATACAATTGCAATGTCATGGTTTTATGTGATGATAGCAATCGCTCATACAATCGTCATCCTATGCCAAATTATGTCTAGTGTTTATGCCTATGCAATATCCTAAGTATGAAATGAATAATATTATGATACCAAGTCCATAGCAATGTCATGTTATGCAAGAGTCTCGAACAAAACAAAGGAACCCGATTCCATAAGCTTTGAGCAAGCACTGGAAACCCAGTTCTAACAGTCTTCATCCCGAGTAGTACGAGAATTGAACCATCCTTATCAATGCGGTCTTCAACAATGATCATTATGATAGGAAGGATTGATTATCTACTCATTTAAAATCATATTTGATCACAACAATGACCTCTGTGATAGGAAGGATTGATTACTTACTCATTCAAAATCACATTAGATCACCTGCACTGAGGACTCAACCTCATCAACATAGTTATGGAATAACAATTATCCCAATTGTTACCAAGTGGCTTCCAGTACTAAAAAAGGGGGTGAATTGAGTATAAATTTTTTTGCAAAACCTCTTTTAAAATAAAATACAAATATTAAAACTTAATAAATAAATGCACAGAAGGAATGAGAAGAAGAAAAGAAACAATTAAAGCAGTAAAAAATAAATATACAGTAAATAAAATTGCATAAACTATAGAGATTAAGAAGAGAGAAGCAAGCACAGTATTTATCCTAGTTCGATCACTAATCCACTTATGGTTTACGTCCAGTCCTCGAAAGCCGAGATTTTTCACTATGTATACAAGCTTCAATAGGTGCTTGCAACCATTACACAAAAGAGCATTTTTCACACACAGGGAAACTCTACCCTTGTGCTAAAGCCTCAGCCTGCAGGGATACCTCACCCTTATACAAACCTTGAGAGATACCTCACCTTCGATACAGAATAACAGAAAGTAGATGAAGAGAAACTCTCACTCAGAGTAAATAATACAAATTGAAGTACAAATGGAGCTCTCACAGAAATATCTCAAGGTTTTTAATCAAAAATATAGCGTAGAAAATAATTTCACAGATTAGAGCAAGCAGAAAATAATTCAGAGTATTGGGCAATTTTAGACATGACCCAAGGCTCCTATTTATAGAGAAAATTAGAAGAAATAGCCGTTGGGTAGAATTAAAAGCCATTTAAACTGAATTAAAAACCTGTTTGTTTCCATATCAGTGTTCGTGAGTAACGTGTTTATTCGAATAGATTAACATTTTATTCGAATAACACTGTTCCTGAAGCCATCGTGAAAAAGCCATCTGATATGGGTTATTCGAATAACACAGTTAAAAACTGTTCAGATCAAAAAAAGGTTTATTCGAATAACATTTGAGTTATTCGAATAATTCACTTATAAAAACAATTTTGAGAAACTCATTTATTCGAATAGCTATCATGCTATTCGAATAGCATCTTTAAAAACAAAAAACCGTGAAAGGGTTTATTCAAATAGGATAAACTCTATTCGAATAAAATGGTACAAAACAGTTTTGGAGCAATTGTTTTAAAGATACTAAGTTTCTTTGAAAAATAAATTTTATCTTTTCTTTCAAAAACAGAGAGATATCAAAGTGAGCTCCGTACAAAATATCCCAAGTCCTAAAACTAATCTTATATAAACTTGGACTTGGTATTTCCATCATCTTTATTTAGTATTCACGTTTGTTATCATCAAAACATGTCTTCAAAGGCATATGTTCAAACATATTCTCCCCCTTTTTGATGATGATAAACTATCAATGAGAAAAGAGTTAATGCATATAATTGGAATTCACAAAGAGGTATAAGAGCTTACTCCGCCTCTTTAATTATAAGAGGTAATGTATATCAGATATGTGTGCAACTCCCCCTTTCAAATTGAATCCAATCTCGTTTTAAGTTTACCTATCTTTTCTCAATTAAATTTTAAATTTTTCTCCCCCTTTTGTCATGAACAAAAAGGAGGGGTAAGTCCCATAAACATATATTCAAGTATAAGTGCATAAAAGGAAGCATACTCATATCAATACAAGAATAGATCATCAAGAAACTGTATTTATGCATTAACCAAAAAAAAGATTCAATTACAAAAGCCAGAAATAAATAACATAAGGGTAAAACAGAGATCCTAAGAACTAAGGTTCCTAGAAATAGGTATCCGGAGGTAGTGGTGAAGAAGTTGGTGCAGGAGCAGGTGAAGCAGATCGGAGGGTAGCAACCTCATGTTCAGCACCTTCTATTCTATCAAAAAGAATAGAGAAGGTATGTTCCATATAGGTTCGGCTATCATGCAAGGTGGCCATGATCTGTTCTAAGGCGACAGGAGCAGGAGCAGCAGCAGGTGCATCAGTAGGGGCAGCAGGGGCGTCAGCAGGGTCTAACTCATCCTCAGCAACCTCATCTGGGTAAACCCAGCCTTCATTGGTTTGGATCATCTTTATCTTGAGCAAGGTGTGGGAGCTGAAGACATTATGGTGAGTCAAGGCAATGGCTCGCTCAGTCTCCAAGACTTGAGGGTACTTATTGAGCAAGGTAGTGACGAGAATACCACAAGGCAAGTCAGATTTTTCCTTGCCCTTGGCCCTCATCTTGTGTTTCATGATAAACACAGGCCAGTTGATCTGATGGCCATTCTTCAGAATCCAAAGCATGAAGATGTCATCTTTGCTGAGGTAAGTGTAATTTCCACCGAGGGGAGCCAGGATATGAGCAAAGGCGTAATGCAGAAGCCTATCTTGGCTCTTCAGCATGCCACCCTTGAGACCATTGTCAGGCAAGGCTAGACCAGGCTACAGCAGGTCCTCGATCGCCTGAAACTTGTTGAACTCTTCAAGGAAAGGGTTGTCATAATCTTCAACGAGTACGCCTGTGAACTGCAACCCAAACAGAGTCTGCCAGTCCTGCGGTGTGATCACAATGTTCTGATCACAGACCTTGGGGAGAATGTTCTGGCCATCGAATACCAGATTACAGAAGAACATCTTCATCAGAGCTGGGTAGAGGTGGCCCAGTGAGAGTAGAGCTGTAGAACTCCCTGATTTTGCAGTAGGGTTAGAAAGTCAAAACCTCTGTGTTGCTGGAAGAAAGAGAGGTCAAGATACTTGGGCTGGACAAGGTTACACTCCCAGAAGTGCGTAATGAAGTGGACACGGTGCTCTTCGTTAGAGGAGAGCCTTCTTAAGTCAAGAGGATTGTTGCATGGAGTAGTCTTCCTACATGGACGCTTGCTGGAGGAGGAGGCCATGTTGATTGGAGGTGTGGAAGAGAGAAAGATGGTAGGAAGATGGTGGAGGAAAGTAGGAGAGAAAAAGATGATGGAGGTATGAGCAGAGAGGGTGAAGAGCAGAGAAGAAAAAAAGGAGTGAAACGGTTAGGCGCACAGGGGCTATTTAAAGAGAGGCTCGTGTTTATTCGAATAAACAAAGGTTTATTCGAATAAACCTTGCTAGAAACTGAAAGGACAGGCGTTGAAAGAGAATTTCTGCCAGGGTTTATTCGAATAGAGAGAGTTTCTATTCGAATAGATTATCTGGGAAGGCCAAGCGTTTTGCAGACTTACAGGATTTATTCGAGTAACTGTGGGGGTTATTCGAATAGACTGAAGGCTATCAGTCAAGGCTGATAAACCAAGGCTCTGGTTATTCGAATAGCCTGAGTTGTATTCAAATAGACAGAGGGCAAAGACTGAGACTGATAAACTAAGGATTCTAGTTATTCGAATAGAAGGAGTTTTAGTCGAATAAACAGAGAGCATATCAAACACAGGATTAACACAGAAGCCAGTTTATTCGAATAAACTAAGTATTATTCGAATAAAGCTGATATTCAGCACATTATTTGACAAGCTGTAAAGAATTTTATTCAAATAAAAGCTTGTTTATTCAAATAAAACTAACAGAAAAGCACAGAAAAGCATACGTTCAAGAATTCAAGACAAAGCATATATTCATTAAAGAGAGTTAATATTCAGCAATGCAATCATATATTGGATTAATCAATTATGCCCAATTCTCCTCGAATATAAAAGAATGCGTCTTTTGCTAATGGTTTAGTGAAAATATCTGCAAGTTGCTTAGTTGTTTCAACAAACTCAAGAATGCAATCCCCTTTTTGTACATGATCTCTGATAAAGTGATGTCTTATCTCTATGTGCTTTGTTCTAGAATGCAGAATGAGATTCTTAGAGATATTTATTACACTAGTGTTATCACATCTTATCGGGATGTGATTAAGCTGAAGACCGTAGTCTAAAAGTTGTTGCTTTGTTCATAGGATTTGAGCACAACAACTCCCCGCTGCAACATATTCAGCCTTAGCGGTAAACAAAGCCACACTATTTTGTTTCTTGCTATGCCAAGAAACTAAAGAACTACCAAGCAAGTGGCATATCCCACTAATACTCTTTCTGTCTAATTTGCACCCAGTAAAATCAGAGTCAGAATAGCCTATTAGGTTACAAGAGGCACCCTTAGGGTACCACAAGCCTATTTATGAAGTGCCTACTAGGTATTCCATTATTCGTTTAATAGCACTTAAATGAGATTCCCTAGGGTTTGCCTGATATCTAGCACACATGCATACACTAAACATAATATCTGGCCTACTAGCAGTAAGATAAAAGAGAGATCCAACCATACCTCTATATTTCATTATTTCTACTGATTTACCTCCTTCATCTTTGTCCAAATAGCAAGAAGTACCCATTAGAGTGGCCATGTGTTTAGCTTTTTCCATTTCTAATCTCCTAAGCAATTCCTTGCAGTATTTGGTTTGCCTTATGAATGTCCCTTCGTTTGTTTGTTTGATTTGAGGTCCGAGGAAGAAGTTCAGCTCTCCTATCATTGACATTTTAAATTTACTCTGCATTGTCTTAGCAAATTCTTTGCATAGGGATTCATTAGTAGCACCAAAAATAATATCATCCACATATACTTGCACAAGAAGAATATCATGCTTTTTATTATTAATGAAGAGGGTAGTATCGACTTTTTCTCTTGAAAAACAATTTTATAAAAGGAACTTACTCAACCTTTCATACCAAGCTCTAAGAGCTTGCTTTAAGCCATATAAAGCCTTTTTAAGTTTAAAAACATGGTTGGGTAGTTCATGATTTTCAAAACCTGGAGGTTGTTCAATGTATACCTCCTCTTGTATAAGACCATTTAGAAAAGCACTTTTGACATCCATTTGATATAATTTGAAATCCATGATACAAGCATAGGCAAGTAACATTCTAATAGCTTCTAATCTAGCTACAGGTGCATAAGTTTCTTCATAATCTATACCTTCTTCTTGATTATATCCTTTAGCGACCAGCCTAACTTTGTTTCTAGTTATTAACCCATTTTCATCAAGTTTGTTTCTAAAAACTCATTTAGTGCCAATTATAGGGTGATCATTAGGTCTAGCAACTAATTCTCAAACTTGATTTCTTTCAACTTGATTTAATTCCTCATACATACCTAGGATCCAATGTTCATCATCAAAAGCTTTAATTAAATCCTTAGGTTCAATTTGAGAAACAAAAGCTAAGTGATTACAAGCATTTTTAAGAGAATTACGAGTACTTACACCTCTAGATACATCACCGATAATCTGATCAAGGGAATGATATTTTGAAGTTCGCCATTCTTTGGGAAGCTCCAAAGCTTGTGAATCTTCTTGTCTTTGTTTATCCTCTTGCTCCTTGATTTCTTTTTCCTTACTATCCAAATGTGTTTCCGCCAAGACTTCTGCAACATCATCAATAATAAGATCCTTTCTCGATTCATTTGGGTCAGTTTCATCAAATGCGACATGTATAGATTCTTCAATAGTCATAGTTCTTTTATTATATATACGAAAAACTTTACTATGATTTGAATAACCAAGAAATATACCTTCATCAGACTTAGCATCAAACTTGCCTAAGTTATCTTTTCCATTATTTAAAACAAAACATTTGTATCCAAAAACATGAAAATGTGAGACATTTGGCTTTCTTCTCTTATACAACTCATATGGGGTTTTCTTTAAAATAGGCCTTATAAGGGCCCTATTTATTACATAACAAGCTGTACTTACAGCATCCACCCAAAAGTACTTAAGAAGAGCAGCCTCATTAAGCATAGTTCTCGTCATTTCTTCTAAAAAATGGTTTTTCCTTTCTACAACTCCATTTTGTTGTCGAGTTCTAGGGGCAGAGAAATTATGATTAATACCATGTTCATTACAATAATTTTCAAAAATAATATTTTCAAATTCGCCACCATGATCACTTCTTATAGAAGAGATTTGAAAACCTTTTTCGTTTTAAATGACTTTGGCAAGTCTTTTAAAAGCTAGAAATGCATCATTTTTATTTGTAAGAAATAAAGTCCATGTAAACCTAGAAAAATCATCCATAATCATTAAAGCATAGTAATTCCCACCAAAGCTCATAGTTCTAGAAGGTCCAAATAGATCCATGTGCAAAAGTTGTAAAGGTCTAGTAGTTGAAACTATATTTTTTGCTTTAAAAGAGACCTTTATTTGTTTACCCTTTTGATATGCATCACATAATTTATCTTTTAAAAAATTAAGCTTGGGTAGTCGAATTACTAGCTCTTTAGAGACCAACTTCTTTAAGTGATCCATGTGAATGTGTGCAATTCTCCTATGCCATAACCATGAATCATCA
The DNA here is from genome assembly GCA_029884595.1 of Ormosia semicastrata. NCBI lineage: Eukaryota > Viridiplantae > Streptophyta > Magnoliopsida > Fabales > Fabaceae > Ormosia > Ormosia semicastrata. The sequence goes on from JAQQTO010000047.1 coordinate 8,310,760, forward strand.
TTCTTACTTAAAAGGCATTTCGCATCATTTGAAGATATATCATCAAGACTAATCATATAAATGTTGTTTACTCTATGACCAATGAATTTAACATGCTTATCATTTTTATCTTCAATTATGCAACAATATGAATTAAATATTACCCTATTTCTTTTATCACATAATTGGCTAATACTAAGCAAGTTATGTTTCAAGCCTTCAACAAGCAACACATTTTCAATGGAGGAGTTAGGGTTTTTACTGACTTTGCCGATTCCAAGAATTTTTCCTTTGTTGCTATCACCATAAGTAACGTGTCCATGATTCTTGGGAATAAGCATGGTGAATTTTGAGTCATCCTCAGTCATGTGCTTGGAACAGTCGCTATTGAGATACCAATTTGAACTCCTGGCTTTCAAGCACACCTACAACACAAGTGTAGTTTTTAACCTTTGGTACCCAAACTTTCTTGGGTCCTTGTGTGTTAGTTTTGGGTATAGTACCCTTGGAAACCCAAATCATTTTTGTTCCAATTTTTGTATTTATGTTTTTCCTTGCATTACATGTTGATGCACTATGTCCTTTCCTTCTACAGTAAAACCATTTAATAAAAGGACTACTTGAAACATTAGAATGCACAAAGAAATTTTTATAGAGTTTTTGTTGATTTTTCGGGTTATAACCTATCCCGGCTTTTTGAAATGCCACTCTTTGTCTTCCTAATAAAATATTTAAGTTATCCCTTCCAAAGGTGAATTTAGAAAGAGTGTTCTTTAAGTCTTCAATTTCTTTTTCAAGCATATGAAATGAAGAACAAGATGAAGATGTAGAAGCATGTGAAGAATGACTTGTGCATGCATCAATGATTCCCAAAGTTTCATTTTCAACTTTCAATTCTTCTATTTCTTTATTTAAAACAAGAATTTGATTTTCTAAAGAAGATATTGTTTTCTTAGAAGAAGAAATAATTTTTGTGAGTTTTAAAGACTCTTCATGTAATTCTTCAAAAGCATCTTGTAATTCATCGTAAGAAGACAATAAACTAGTATTAGAACTTACCTCATTTTCGCTTTCTTCTTCTTCTTCTTTGGCCATGAGACATAGTTGAGCTTCCTTCTTTCGAGTTTGTCAGTTGAATCTATGTCGTTTTCATCCCATGCTATATAGGCTTTTCTTCCTTTTCTTTCCTTGAAGGGCTTCTTTTCAAATTTCTCCTTCCTCTTTTGATAAACTGGGCACTTCATTTTCATGTGACCAGGTTTGCCACATTCATAGCAAGTTGGAGTCGATGAAGCTCCTTTGCCTTTGTAATGAGTCTTCTTCGGAGGGAAGGGAGGTCTTCTTTGCGTTCCCTTTTTCCTGAGAAATTTACCAAATTTTTTAACTAATAGACTAAGATTTTCTTTGCTTACCTCGATGTTCTCTGAGCCTTCTTCATTTTCTTTATCATCATTGTCGATTGTTGAGGAAGTAGCTTTAAGCGCTATCCCCTTTTTCTTTTTATCATTTTCTTGCTTTGACTTAATCTGCTTAGTTCCAGTTCATCCTTATGAAGTTTTCCAAAGAGAGTAGCTAGAGTCATTGTCGACAAGTCCCTCGATTCTGATATAGCTGTTACCTTAGGTTGCCAAATCCTGCTAAGACATCTTAATACTTTGTTAATCAAATCTTCGTTAGAAAATTTTTTACCTAAAGATGCAAAATGATTAACTATGTGGGTGAACCTCTTTTGCATTTCCTGAATGCTTACTCCTTAGTTCATTCTGAATAATTCATATTCACGAGTTAGAGAATTGATTCTCGACCTCTTTACTTCACTAGTACCCTCATGGGTAACTTACAAAGTGTCCCACATTTCTTTAGCAGTTTTGCAATTTGAAATTCTAAAAAACTCATCATATCCCAAAGCAGTAGTAATAATATTTTTGGCTTTTAAATTATATTGAACTTTCCTTTTGTCTTCATCAGACCATTTATTTGGTGGTGTTTTGGTCCTTACACCATCGACCTCATGTGTGGGTATAAAAGAGTCGTTTTCGACAGCATCCCATACATCTAAATCAATAGTTTCGATGAAGATTTTCATTCTTTCCTTCTAATATACATAACCATCCCCATTGAAAAAGGGTGGTTAGTTTATGGAAGATCCTTCTGAAAAACCATTTGAAGAAGCCATATTCTCTTGAAGCTGTTAAGCTCTTTATACAAGAGTCTAGCTCTGATACCACTTGTTACCAAGTGGCTTCTAGTACTCAAGAGGGGGGCTGAATTGAGTATAAAAAATTTTGTAAAACCTCTTTTAAAATAAAATACAAATATTAAAACTTAATAAATAAATGCACAGAAGGAATAAGAAGAAGAAAAGAAACAATTAAAGCAGCGAAAAATAAATATACAGTAAATTAAAATTGCATAAACTAAAGAGATTAAGAAGAGAGAAGTAGGCACAGTATTTATCCTGATTCGACCACTAATCCATTTGTGGTCTACGTCAAGTCCTCGAAAGCCGAGATTTTTCACTATGTATACAAGCTTCAATAGGTACTTGCAACCGTTACACAAAAGAGCATTTTCCCAACACAGGGAAACTCTACCCTTGTGCTAAAGCCTCAGCCTGTAGGGATACCTCACCCTTATACAAACCTTGAGAGATACCTCACCCTCGATACAGAATAGCAGAAAGTAGATGAAGAGAAACTCTCACTCAGAGTGAATAATACAAATTGAAGTGCTAATGGAGCTCTCACAGAAATATCTCAAGGTTTTTAATCGAAAATATAGTGTAGAAAATAATTTCACATATTAGAGTAAGCAAAAAATAATTCATAGTATTGGGCAATTTTAGACGTGACCCAAGGCTCCTATTTATAGAGAAAATTAGAAGAAATAGTCGTTGGGTAGAATTAAAAGCCATTTAAACCGAATTAAAAACCTGTTTGTTTCCATATCAGTGTTCATAAGCAACATGTTTATTCCGAATAGCTTAACATTTTATTCGAATAACACTGTTCCTGAAGCCATCTTGAAAAAGCCACCTGATATGGGTTATTCGAATAACCTCTGTGTTATTCAAATAACATGGTTAAAAGCTGTTCAGATAGAAAAGGGTTTATTTGAATAACGTTTGAGTTATTCGAATAATTCACTTATAAAAATAGTTTTGAGAAACTCATTTATTCGAATAGCTATCATGTTATTCGAATAGCATCTTTAAAAATAGAAAACCATGAAAAGGTTTATTCGAATAGGATAAAATCTATTCCAATAAAATAGTACAAAACAGTTTTGGAGCAATTGTTTTAAAGATACTAAGTTTCTTTGAAAAACAAATTTTATCTTTTCTTTCAAAAACAGAGAGATATCAAAGTGAGCTCCGTACAAAAGATCCTGAGTCCTAAAGCTAATCTTATATAAACTTGGACTTGGTCTTTCTATCATCTTCATTTAGTCTTCACGTTTGTTATCATCAAAACATGTCTTCAAAGGCATATGTTCAAACACACCAATTACTACAATAACTAGCATGTCAATTGATTTATATTCCTAACTATAAACATGAAATACAATGATGTTAAATACACAATAATTAACATACTAATTGTTTTACATTCACCACATATCCACTTCATTAGATACAACTATTAGAATCTTAATACTCAAAAAGGGGCATAAAAGAAGAAAGTACACCATCGGAAGGCTCCATGGCATCAAACACAACTCATAGTTATTTTCCAGGCACTCACACCGCGACACTCCCTGTGCCACACCGCGGCGCCCAAGCCTAGGGTTAAAGTACTAGCAAGAAATGCTGCTCATGCTATGGCACACCATGTGCCACGCCATGGCATTCATCCCCTGTTCCACTCACACCGCGACATACACACGCCACGCCACGACGCCCGACTCTCGGGTTCTAATTCCTGAGCATGCATCACTCACACGCCGCGGTATGCAAAACCTTGCTCCTCGGCGCGGACAGCAAAACTTGGATTCTGCAAAATTCTATAGATACAAGTACTATTCCATTGGAACTAGACCCTCTTCCAATCACTTAAAACTCACTTCCAAGTGATTTCCAACCTCCCACAAGGTTCATCTACACATAGCAACTCTTATTCTATTTTAATTTCACTCAAAACCATAAATCATGGAAAATCATTCAATACAAAACCTAAAACTCTAAATATTAACTCAAATGGATTTTAAGGCATACAAGGGCTAGAAATCCATTTCTATACACCCAACAACTCATAAACAAGTCATCCTCAAGTTCTCCAACAAGATTCAAGCCAAAACCACCAAAATCACACTAAGAATCCATATCTCACATCAAGCACACTCAAGAACCTAATGAAGAACATGGAAGGAAAGTGTGAAATACAAAGTTCCCCCTACCTCAAACTTTAGAAATTTAAGTCAGTCAGCTGTTCCTCTGCAAAACTAAGCTCTCTCCCTTGCTTGGTTGATGATCTTTCTCCTTTAGCTCCTTGCTTTCCTTTTTACCTGCCCTTTCCTGCTTGCAGCCGTGAAGTAAGGTGAGAAAATGAGACAAACATCTCATTTTGGCCTTAAATAGGCTAAGCAACAGAATAAGAGAGTCATGCTCTCACTTTGGTCACTTAAGTGACTCACTATTCACCTGATTAGTTAAGAACGCTTGGATTTCACTAGACCAAGTTACCTAACTTCCAACAAGCTTAAAATAAATCCTAAGATTCATTAAAAATTTGTTTCACCATTTTCATAATTTTTCATATCTGCTTGGGGTCAATCTGACATTAAAACACACAATTAGTATGCCTAAAAATGTCAAACTAACTCTAATTAACCTCAAACTTTAACCACATCTACTTCCACACATTTTTGACCTAGAAACAAGTTCTCCACACTTATTTCTATTAAATAAGAAGTTTGAGTCAAAATTAGAGCTAAAAATAGTTATATTTCACACATAGAGCTATAACAAAGTGACTAAACGTGCTCAGACGGTCACAAAAATTAACAGGCATGATAATTAGGTATTAGGCTACCTTTGTAACCATATACAAGTTTATTATATTTCCACGGGTGTTACATTTCTCCCCTCCTTTTTTAAAAAAAAAATTTATCCCCAAAAATTGGTTTACTGATGGTAAGAAGCCCCAAACAACTCACACACAATAATAGGTACAACCAAACCTTAAGAAAACAAAATTACTCAACAAGTACAACCATGTACTCACCTTTACTAGAACCTGGAGACTGTGTTGTCTTATTGGTGTTTCACAAGTAGACTTTTCCTGGTCTACCCTCTGACTTCGCCTCCTTTCTTAGAGGATAATTCCTTGTGAAATGGCTTGGCTGGCTATATTTGTAACATGTTATTTGATCAGCTACACAAGCTTTATCTCTGTGGTGTCTACCATATTTAGCATATAGCTGGTCATGACTAACCCTTTGATCTTGTCTTCCTTTTTCTTTTTGATCTCTATGCTGTGGAGTACTCCCCTCTAATCTATTTTCTGCACTTTTTCTCTTGTAAGAATCTTGTGATCGTTGCTCATGCTGTGGTCTAAAACTCAGGGGTTCAACAACCCTACATTTGTTAACCAAGAAAGGGTAATCCTAATCTCTAGAGGTTTCACCAACCTCGTTATACTCTCTCTCAAACCAGTTTTAAACTTCACACACTTTCAACTATCATTTGGATTGTACCGGAGTGAAGAATAAAACTTGGACAACTCCTCGAATCTCGCTAAATACTGTCCAACCGTCGTGTTCCCTTACTGCAGCTGTAAAAATTCCACCTCTTTCTCTTCTTGCATAGTCTGTGGAAAGTATTTCTCCAAAAGGACAACCTTGAAAACCTCCCAAGAAACCTAGGTCCCAGCTACCTCCATCATTCTCTTCACACCATTCCATTAGTGCTCAGCTTCCCCTTTCAGCATATATGCTATAAAAAAACATATTCTGTTCCTTTGAACATCTCATAGTTGTAAAAATCTTTTCTAGCTCAGTTATCCACTCCTCAGCCCTTACCAGGTCATAATCTCCTCTGAACGATGGTGGACTCGCCTTTCGAAACTCAAAAAGGTTATGAAAGTCCTGGTTTCTTTCCCCCTGTACCTCACGCCCTAGTGATGGTACCGGCGGTGGTGTAGGCTGTGTTTGATTGGCCTTTAGCCTCTCAAGCACCTTAGCAGTTATAGCTACTTGCTCCCTCATTACTGTGGCATTTGCAGTCATCTGCTCACACATCGCTTCGGCTATTGCCATCACGGCATTGGCCATACCCGGACCTTCATTCTCAAAGTGTTCCTGCTCCCACGCGGTCGCCCTCGTGCTGCCATAGTTTCTTGAAAACATAGAACAATCTATGTTGAGGTAGCAAATCCCAATATCATGTAACCGTACAATAGTAGCTAAAACAGACACATAAAGGCAAAACATGCAATTCCACTCAAACAATCACTTGTAAGAGATAAGTAATGCATGACCATCACTACATATGCATAAGCATAGTCAGTCCATACCCCAGCTCAACAAGATGAACTGCTCTGATACCAAAATGTAACATCCCAATATTTGCTATCTAGATATATTGTCATATAAAAGACTAATCGATACTGGCCATACTACTTCTAGCATACAACAACTAAACCCATAACATTTATATAAATAATTTTGAAGAGTCACGATAACAAAAATTATATATATACATCACTGCCTCTAAGGCACATTGTAATACATAAACTTATAAAAACAACAAGATCTAGCATATTATACAAGCTTAGTCAACATCAAGCCTATAACTATACTAATCCTCATGTATCTTTTTCTTCTCTTTTGAGAAACTCGCACCTGGATTTACATGGCAACACAATCGGGGTAAGAAATTACATATCTCAGTAGAAGTATCCCAAAAATAGTATATATATACATATACATTCAAATAATATTCACAATTATCAAAATAACATTTCAACTACAAAAGCAAACAACATATCCATTTTAAAGATACACAATCACCCATACAATTGCAATGTCATGGTTTTATGTCATAATAACAACTGCTCATACAATCGCTATGCTATGCCAGATTATGTCTAGTGTTTATGCCTATGCAATATCCTAATCATGAAATGAATAATGTTATGGTGCCAAGTCCATGGCAATGTCATGTTATGCATAAGTCTCAAACAAATCAAAGGAACTCGATTCCATAAGCTTTAAACAAGCACTGGAAACCCAATTCCAATAGTCTTCATCCCGGGTAGTGAGGGAATTGAACTGTCCTCATCAACGTGGTCTTCAACAATGATCATTATGATAAGAAGGATTAGTTGCCTACTCATTTAAAATCATATTTGATCACAACAATGATCTCTGTGATAGGAATGATTGATTACCTAATCATTCAAAATCACATTAGATAATCTACAATGAGGACTCAACCTCATCAACATAGTTATGGAACAACAATTATGCCAATTACTACGATAACTAGCATGTCAATTGATTTACATTCCTAACTATAAATATGAAATACAATGATGTTAAATACACAATAATTAACATACCAATTGTTTTACATTCACCACATATCCACTTCATTAAATACTCCTATTAGAATCTCAATACTAAAAAAGGAGCATAAAAGAAGAAACTACACCATTGGAAGGCTCCATGGCATCAAACATAACTCATAGTTATTTTCCAAGCACTCACGCCACAGCACTCCCTATGCCATGCCACGGCGCCCAAGCCTTGGGTAAAAGTACTGTCAGCAAATGCTGCCCACACTGTGACACGCCATGTGCCACGCTGTGACATTCATCCCTTATTCCACTCACACCGCGGCATACACACGCCACACCGCGGTGTGGACAGCAGAATTTAAATTTTGCAGAATTCTGCAAATACGGGTATTGTTCCATTAGAACTAGACCCTCTTCCAATCACTCAAAACTAACTTCCAAGTGATTTCTAACCTCCCACAAGGTTCATCTACACATAGCAATTCTTATTCTACTTCAATTTCACTCAAAACCATAAATCCTGGAAAATCATTCAATACAAAACCTAAAACCCCAAATATCAACTTAAATGGAATATAAGGAATGCAAGGGCTGAAAATCCATTTCCACGCACCCAACAGCTCATAAACAAGCCATCATCAAGTTCTCCAACAAGATTCAAGCCAAAAACACCAAAATTACACTAAGAATCCATAGCTCAAATCAACCACACTCAAGAACCTAATGAAAAACATGGAAGGAAAGTATGAAATACATAGTTCCCTCTACCTCAAACTTTAGAAATTTAAGTCAGTCAGTTGTTCCTCTACAAAACTAGGCTCTCTCCCTTGCTTGGTTGATGATCCTTCTCCTTTAGCTCCTTGCTTTCCTTTCTCCTTGCCCTTTCTTGCTTGCAGCCGTGAAGTAAGGTGAGAAAACGAGACAAACATCTCATTTTGGCCTTAAATAGGCCAAGCAACAGAACAAGAGAGCCGTGCTCTCACTTTGGTCACTTAAATCAGTTAAGAATGTTTGGTTTTCATCAGACCAAGTTTTCTAACTTTCAACAAGTTTAAAATAAATTATAAGATTCATTAAAAATATTGTTTCACAATTTTCATAATTTTTCATATCTATTGGGGATCAATCCATCATTAAAACACACAACCAGTATGCGTAAAATATTAAACTAACTTCGATTAACCTCAAACTTTAACCACATTAACTTTCACACATTTGTAACCTAGAAACAAATTCTCCACACTTATTTCTATTAACTAAGCAGTTTAAGTCAAAACTGGGGCTGAAAACAACTATATTTTACACATAGAGCTACTGTAAAGTGACTAAACATGCTCAGACGATCATAAAAATTAACAGACATGATAATCAGGTATTAGGCTACCTCTGTAACCATATACAAGTCTATCATGTTTTCACCGATGTTGCACCATGTGTACAATAATTAATTTTGGTAATTTTGATAAATCTTAAATGGCTTCAAAGTTCTATGAGAATGACTACTGCATGGTGTTGGAAAAATGGGTTATAACTATTTTTATTCGACTCGAATTATACATATAAAATTGGATAGTCTCAGAACTCGCCTTTGAAATTTTTTTTGTGTAAAATTGGGCATGCTATAATTTTCATACTCTCACATGTGATGTTCTTTGAGTGCTCAAATAATTCTTTTGAGTTGTTTTATGCTATATTGAAATTATTGTACTCTTTAGATTGTTGTACAATTGAAATTGGCGAGAGTTTGTTTAAATAATTACCAAAATATTGTTTTTTGGGATTGTTTTAGGAATATAATATTATATATATGTTGAAATTACTGCGCTTTTATAAACTATTGTGCAAATTAAAATTTGAGAGTTCATTTGGTATATTTAGAGTTGTTTTGAATAATTTTGCTCATACCTACTATTTAAATTGAGGATAAATAACTAAAAAAATAAAGGAGTAGCTCCTTATGTCCTAAGTGCTTGATGAGGTGAGATGTCTCATCAAAATCATGGAATAAAATTTTTTAATTAATTCTCACATAACTATGGATACTTTGCTATTGAATATTATCTTTTATGATGCTTAGTAATTATTGAGATTATTTTCACTACATATAATAGACAAGTGAGAATCATAATTAAAATGATAATTTTGGATATTTTATTTTGTATGATAAGGAACATTGATATCAATAAATATATTATTTTGATGCCAAGAAATTCATGTTGATTGTATGTCCTTTATTGTTTTTGAGAATTTTTTTTATGGAAGACTTATTTAAATAAGCTTAGGCATATTAAAATTTATTTATTTATACATATTTTGCTCCTCTTTAATTGTTGAAGCCAATTTTATTAGTTGAGCTTATTGAACTCCGTAAATTGTGTAATTTAATATTGAGAATTATTCTTGAAATAAATTTTTTTCGTTATAAGAGCATGATAATGTATCATGTGCTACATATAATTTAGTATTGGACGTTTGTGCATTGGCAATATTAAAGTGTTTTGATATATATTATCAAGAATTAAAGTACAATTGTATGAGATTAATTTATTGTATATTATACCATTGCAAGTTTCAATAAATTACTTTCAATATGGCCATTATGATAATATTATTTAAAATAATTTTGATTATCGAGAAATATTTTAGGTAATGACAAGTTTATATTAAGTCATTATTGTGGTTAAGTTTTATATATCTCGTAAAATTGAGAAGTATGACTTATTTCAATAAGATTTTATTGTTGTCCTCTAATGTTTTTTTATGAGCCATTTGTGAAAGTTATATAAGGTTCTGGTGATTTGAATCCCATTAAGTTAGCATTAACTTTTGTTGGCTCTACATACAAGGATGTGCAACACACTATCTGAGGTTAGTTATAAAACTTATACAGTTATTGACATATTGTATAATTGCATAAGTGGAGAAATTTGTTCTTAAGGTTTTCTTCTCCCTTTTCATGCCTATTTTTTAATATGCAATTATGTATGAGAATGTGAAAATTATCTAATTGATGTGGCATGAAAAATTTGGAACTCTATGAGTAATTTTGTCATTGATTATTGTAGTTTGTTATGGTTACATGCTCACCTATTGTAAGACCAGTATTATATTTTGTAAATCTTGTGAGATCTTATCTTTAAGAGTTCTATTCATAATATTTATAATTGTTTTGAACATTTTGTATAGTGGTGAGCGCTCGCCTTCACGGGACCGATTACGACGAAGTGTTATATTGTTAATAATGTTGTTGTTTTTTCACTGGGAATTATGTTAATAATGCACTTACCCTATTGGTTTATCTTTATTAATATGATTTCTAATGTTTTGTTAAATGCATTAGATGATTGTGTCCTTAGAGTTTTCAGTATCCTCTTGATACTAGCTTTATGGACATGATATTTAATGGTTTATGGGAGTTTGCTTATTCATTGTAATCTAGGACCCTTAGGCAAGATTATAATGATATAGCAACTCAAATTATTGTGACATATATATAATGTTACTCATTGTCAAGTGTTTTATCGAATTGAATTAAGCAACCTTGAATATTTGTATTGTTTTGTAAAACTTGATGAATGAGATAATTGGACTTTTTGTAGTAATCTAATTTTGTTATTTGGACATGTAATTTTGTCAAATAAAAAAATTAATAATGTTGAATGAATTACACTTAATATTGGGTTGTGTAAGTAATGGACATACCCTTCGGTGTAACATTATTTGACATAATCATTTGTATGATAGAGAAAATAGTTTAAATTTTTATTATGAAAATCTTGAAAAATATTGCTTATGCATAAATTATGAAAATAGTGGTTCAACTACTTTACTCTATCAAGTAGGAGAGACTTGAATATTGTTCGAGACCCTTAGGGGGGATTGCAATGATGCAATGACTCTAGTTCAATTAATTGCCCAGCTAATTGAACAAGGGAAAACCAATATAATTATGGTTGTTTAAGTATAATAAATCTTTTAATGCATGATTTTCTCTAATTTTTGTATTTGTCATTGCTTTGTTGTTGCTTGTTGGGACTTATTGAGGACATTGCTAAGTCTCCTAAAGTATGTTGTAATATAGTGAATTCTCTATAGTTGCTATGTTGTGTTGGTATACTTTAGTCTTAATAAGACATGTTGAAAGCATAATTAGCTCATAAAGGTATAAAAATAATTTTTCTATTTTGTACCATTGTTTGTGTTGTATTAAACCACTAGCCAATTGAACTTATTTTGTTATAAGTATTGTCATAGCAATTTGAAAAATATTATTTTTGTCGATAGAATAGTGATAATTATAGTGATAATTATTTTGGCTTAGTATCTTGAAATGATAACTTTGAAGATTTCCTTTTATATTATTCAAATGTCAAAATCCTTAAAAGAATTTTTAGTTTTGCTAATTTTCTCAAGAAAAATCTTGGGAATAAAATTATTCAAGTATTGTTGTGAATGGAACGTTCTTCCAATTGTGGTTTAATCATTTTGTGAGGATTTACTTAATTAATTAATTATTTTCCACATTATTGTGCTAATCAGTTCAACTTTATAAAAGAACTTCTTTTGTCAATGGTACAAAAAAAATCTATGATGAATATTTTTTTTTTTTTGAGTTCAACTAACCATACCTATGGCATTTACTTTGAGAAATTTTGTTTCTTTTGGACTGAAGTAAAATAATGTGTATATTTTATTATTATGTATTTATATTTTGATTTTGTAAGTTACCTGACAATTAATACGAATTGAAGCTCTTTGTTTCTTATAAGAAGAAATCGATTTTGTAACTGTTGTTCTTTTTGAAATACTTGTTGTAAATTTTTTGAAACCTACTATGTATGAAGCCTAATATTAAAGACAATTAAATGTCTAGGTGTAAGTTAAATTGACTTGACATGGGCTGTCAAGTATTATTGTTTAATATTGATTTTGATGTTGTTTACATCAATGAGTGTTGCCATAAGTAAGTGAGAGCAAATTTATTATTAATGTACTTTGTGCTAGTTGTATATTGATGGCCAGAATTTCTATTATTGTTAAATGAGAGATAATATTCTATATTAAATTGTTTCTATCATGTGAAAAATCTTGATGATGTCATTTTGTGTCTAAGGCATAAAGATATTTTAAATCATAATATATTAACGAATAGTCTCACAAGGCACATATTGTTATAAATTTTAAAATGTGTTTCTGTTCTTATTGCACATTAATGTTTATTATAGTGCGAGTTGGAGACTATCTTTTGGTTATGTCCTCAATAGTGATTAAGTATAGGTCCCATGTGTTCCACTACTGGTAATCTAATATTGTGCTTAAGTGTGAATGTGTTTATTATTTTTGTCATTGTGACACTTGAGTTTTGAGTGACTTGTTGAAAACTTGCAAGTGATCCCAGAATATGTGTAAAACATTTGAGATTTTGAACTCACTCGTATGTTGTCAAGTCTTTTAAGTGGTCATTATGATTTTGTGAAGTATAGATTACCTTATTTGTGAAAAAAAATTGGTTTTGTGTTTGCGATGACAAAGAGGAGTTGACTTATTATAAAGTGTCATATGGACACTTGTAATCTCCTCAATTGTGAATTAGAGTTTGTAGTTGATAATAAAGTAATTTTGTGAGACTCTATGGTTGATAGATTTTGTATACAATTGGCTTAATATTGTTTATGTTGTTATGACCACATTTTGGATAACTCTACAATATTGTGTTTCTCTCTATTTTGGTATTTGTGTCGTTGAAGAGAGATGGTGAGTTTCAGACTTACATTGAGTACTTTACGCAAAGTTGATAGTCCCACTATTAATGATGTTACCATTAGAGTATTTTGAAACCTTTGGACTCTAACGGGGTTGTTATTGTTGTTATGTATTGATATGTTGGATTAATGGGAGAATGTGCATTATAATTATAATTATTATATTATCTCAAGACTCATTGAAACTGTTGTTGCCATATATTGTTGTGCACACTTTTGTGATGATATGACGTATTATTGGAGACTTTAGTACTCAGTCTCATTTTGTTATATTGAGATAATGTTGATAATGTTGTTTTGGGTTTGTGAGCCTTGTGTATGAGTTTTCTATGATAGGTAGGTTAACTCATATGGTAAACACAAGGAGATGCCTCTATTCTCATCTTATATGTATTGTGGTTGTTTCATTGAGGCCATAAGGGTTTTTTGCGCATATAAGGAATGAGGACAGTTTCTCTCCTCTACACACAAGCATCGTTTGTGATTTTCCTTTAAAGATTGGGCATGGCCGCGCTCATATTTGTCCTTTCTAGGTGATTCTATAACTCGATCTCTAATATATTATATTTTATACATGCCATAATCTGAGATTAAATGGATATAGGAATTTTGACATGTCGTTAATTAGTTTAAAACAAAATTCCTTTAGATAAATTATAGAAACTTGTAAATGCAAATAATAATGTGTTTAAGAGGATCCAGTGGATCTACAACATACAAAATACGAGCAAGTTGCTTTGCAGATGGATGACCACCGTTTGCTCTCCGAAATCTTGATCTGAAGGATGTTGTAGTTTTTTTTTTTTTTTGAGTTGTTGAACCCTGAATGAGGACAAAATCACAATGTTTAAAACAAAATGAAGAATACGAAGGATTTGATTATGTGTAATTGTCTAATAGTTAAGGTCATGTGAAATATACTTTTGTTTTAGACTTTGGTTTTCTTCTCCTCTTTATGACAATGCAGATGTTAGAACTTGGCCTCGCCCTATGTTTGCATGTTAGATTAATTTATATCTTTTCTTTATGTAGCTTTCTTCTTTCTTTGTATCATGCGATGAAAACTCATTTAGATTTTATTTGGGACAATAGAAAATAACAGTTACAAGATGAAAGAAGTATGAAAGAAAGGAAACACATGAAAATTGTGGGACGAATAAAGGAATAAAGTAAATTTTGTGTGGAATTAATAAAGAGGAGAGGCTTGAACCGAGAGGGAAGAAGTTGAGAGATAAGGTGGAAAAAGATATTCTATCAGGTCTAATCAGGGGGTAGAGGAGATGATAAAATAATCAGGTCATCATAGGATTAAAAAGTTTGACTTGTTTTGACTATACTATCAAGTTAAACTATCAAACATCTGATAAAGTCGGATAGTATTAACTAATACTATCAGGTCTTACTTATTCTATCCACTAAACGCAACCTAAAAGAGTTAACAAGAATGGTTAGCAAATTTTAGACCAGAAACGTGCTAAATTTTAATAGTGAAACGTCTTCAAATCATTGATTTGTTCCTAATTTAAAGAGTTTTAATTCTTAATCCAAATAGAAAATAAGAAAATACATGTTGAGATTTTTAGCGTCATCAAATTAAATTCCAAATCATTTGAGATAGTTTTTTGATTTACAAGTAATAAATGATGGGAAAATGGAAAAGATTTGGTGACTAAATTAATTGAGGCATAACTTGGCCTATAAATAAGAAAGCACCAAATGCACTTGAAGACATTTTTTCTTTTCTTTTCAAAAGAAACAACACATTTTTTTCTTTTTAAAAAAAATAACACTTTTCTTTTCGAAAACAACACAATTTTTTTTAAAAAAAAAAGATATAGAGAGAGTGGAGATCAGAGAGCATGTTGGCTGTGGGAGGAAAAGGCAAACAAAGGCTCAAAGCTTCATTCTTTTACCTTTAAAAATCCCTATTTCTTATTTAGTTATGCCATCCATCTCTTCTTGATTATCTGTTTGGTTTGTCACCTTGCTATAATTGTTTTCTCTCTAATCAAGTCAGAATGTAAAAATATGCATAAGCACTGGCTTATAGAACTACTGGCAGTAATGCTATTGGATCTCACTAAGTGAGCGGACTTGATCTAATTTTTCAATATATATTTTTTTTCTTACATCCAATTTTAAACATAACATCAAATAAAAATTCAAAACACGGCCAATGATGAAAAAGTTGGGAGAGGATCGTGGTGTCGATCTTTTAAATTCTTTCTAATATTCTTGAGGCTTATCTCAATTGGATTTCGCCAAGTGAGCTGACTTGATCTAATTTCCAAATAATTTTTTTAATAAAACAAAAAAAAATGAATGTGAACATATTTACAAATTCTTAACCTTTTGATTGTGGTGGATTAAAGCTCTCACGAAAACATTTTTTTAAAATCACCTCAAAAGTCTCATTTCACACAAAAAAATATTTTCTCAAATTAAAGTCTTTTGAAATGAGATTTTATTTGGCCATTCACTCAAAAGAAGAAATATTTTCTTGAAGCAAATAAATAAAATTCTGTTTGGTCATCTTTCTTTTTTTTGGAATATTTTTAATAAAATATGTAAGCATTAATTCACCACTTTCATATTATATGTTACGAGATTTAAATTTGTTCCATAGAGCAATGACTATTTAGTCATCCTTTCCCTGTCAAAGTCATTTATCACTCTTGATAATATGCTTGACAAAGTGGGACATATTAAAATAAAATAAAAATAAAATATTTTTGCAAATAAACAATAAAGACTAATTTAATTAATTTTAAAGGATAACACTAGATTAAATAAGTAACCATTCTTGGAACGAATGACGTAGAGTGTTAATGCCTTCCCTACTCGTAATTAACTCCTGAACTTAAACTCTAAAACACATACCATCTTTTAGGCATCTGATCGAACCTTTCCATTTTTAATGGATAAATTAGTTGGTGGCGACTCCTTTTCACTCTTACGTTCGTTTGCAAGAATTCACCGCTCTCCATTGCATTGTGCCAAGAGAGACGTTGTGACAATTGGAAGAGGTCATTAACCTAATGTTATCACTCACAATGTTTTAATAGATTGATACTTTCTAAGAAATGAAGTCAATAAGGCAACAAAATTATTTTATGCGATGATTAAATGGGGTTTGACACCTAATGTTTGGAGTTATAACATTATGATTAATGGATATTGTAAGAATTAAAGGGTGGATCAAGCCATGAAACTCTTTGAACAAATGAGTGATAAAAATTCAGTTCCTAATATTGTAACTTATAGTTGTTTTATTGATGGCTTATGCAAATTAGGGAGAATATCATGTGTGCAAGATCTTCTCAATGAGATGCGTGATAATGATCAACCCCTTAATTTAATCATTTATAATATCTTGTTAGATGCTTTATGCAAAACCTAACATCTTGACAAGGCAATTGCATTATTTCAACAAATTGTTGATGAAGGAATCAATCTAGATATGTACACATGCAATATTCTTTTGAATGGTTTATGGAAATGTGGAAGACTAAAGACTGCAAAAGAGTTTTTTTTAGCATCTTTTGATCAAAGGCTATCGTCTAAATGCTTGGACTTATACCATTATGATCAATAGGCTTTGTAAACTTAGTTTGTTTGACAAAGTGATAACCCTACTTTCAAACATGATGTGCAATGATTGCCTGCCTAATGCTATAACTCATGAAACAATTAGTCACTCTTGTAGATAGAAATTGATAGAAATAGAAACAGGAAAATAAATATTGATAATTTGTGTATATTTCTGAATGGATGAATACAGGAGAACTACCCTCTATTTATAGAAGAAGGCTGCTGTACAGAAAAGGAAAATAATAAAATATAATTATGTACTAAATCAATTACAATCATTCATAAAATCAATCGTGATTAATCATAATCTCAATTATAATTAATCACGCTAACATCCCCCCTCAAACTCAAGTGGGTATAGAAGAAACTAACTTGAGTTTGAAAACTAGAATGTGGAATTGGCAAGGATGATGATTGAGTCTGGAGTCTGGAATCTAAGATGAAATCTAGAGTTTGGAATATGGAATTTGGAATCTAGGACGGAGTCTGGATTCTGGAATCTAAGACGAAGTCTGGAGTCTGGAGTCTAGAGTCTGGAGTTTGGAATCTAGAATCTAGAATCTAGGCTTGGACCGAGAGTCTCAACTCTTTGATACCAAGTTACAAATTCTCCTCAAGGTGGATACCATGGCTCTGATACCATGATAGAAACAGAAACAGAGAGACAAATATTGGTAATTTGTATATATTTCTGAATGGATGAATACAGGAGGGCTAACCTCTATTTATAAAAGAAGGCTGCTGTACAGAAAAGGAAAATAATAAAATATAATTATGTACTAAATCGATCTAATTTTGTGCTAAATCATAATTATTCCTTAAACCAATCGTGATCAATTATAATCTCAATTATAATTAATCACATAAGAAATGAGAATGAACAAGCAGAAAAGCTTCTTCGTAAAATGATCAGCAAAGGCCTACTAAAGGGAGGGGAAAAGTGAGATAATTAGTTTCAATTTAAGTCACTCTTTTGTTAGTAAGGAAAATGTTAACAAATACACATATGTTGGTTGCACCATGAGAGCTGAGCTAAATGTTCGAATATAGGCTGAGGTGTTACTTGAGATAGTTGTTGCTTAATGTGTTGAAACTATTGAAATTTCTATATTTTGCTAGTAAAAATTTTGGGAATTTTTTTTTCTTATTATCTTACTGTAAAACAAAACTAAGCACTTTGACATTAAGACTAAAGGTCTTTTTAGATGGTTTAGATTTTAATTTTATAATAATAGTACATGCTTATATTTGTATAGGCGTGTGAATTGTTACTAGTTACAACTATTTCTAGTTATAGCATTAACTGGATTCATGCATGGTTTCTTGATGTAGTTCTGCATACATAAGTTTACTTCTTTTTTTCATTGTTTCTGTAAACTTCCGATGGTTAAGAGGAAAGAGAAAGGAGAAACCATTGAGAGGAAAGGTATGACCTCTTTGGTCAATCTTCAAATTTTATTATATGAGTAAAAGGAACAAGTTATAGCTATATAAAGGGATAATAAAAAATAAAGAAATTACTGAAAGTAAAAGACCTATTTATCTAACACTTCCCCTCAAGCTGGAGCATATATATCGTATGATCTAAGTTTGTTACATATATAATAAAAAATAAAGCAATTATTGAAAGTAAAAGACCTATTTATCTAACACTCCCCCTCAAGCTGGAACATATATATCATATGATCTAAGCTTGTTACATATATAACTAATTTGTGCTCTTCTAAGAGATTTTGTGAGAAGGTCAGCAAGATGGTCATTTGAGTTAACAAAGGTTGTTACAATGTCCCCTAAAAGAACCTTCTCTCTTATAAAATGACAGCCAATCTCAATATGTTTAGTTTTTTCTTGAAAGATGAGGTTAGAAGCAATATATAAAGCAGCCTGGTTATCATAGACGAGGGTCATTTGTCTAACATCCCCAAACTGAAGTTCTTTGAGTAACTATTTTAACCAGACAAGTTCACATGTCGCAGTAGCCATAACTCTATACTCAGCTTCAGCACATGATCTAGCAACCACACTCTGCTTCTTATTTTTTCAAGAAATTAGGTTACCTCCAATAAGCACACAATACCCTAAAGTGGAACGTCTTTTAGAAGGTGAACTTGCCCAGTCAGCATGAGAATAATTAACCACTTGAGTGTGTCCCTTATCCTTATAGAGGAGTCCTCTTCTTGGTGCTCCTTTAATATATTTTAAAATCCAAAGCATAACATCCCAATGGCTATCACATAGAGAGTTCAAAAACTGGCTAACAACGATAGGAAAAGAGATATCAAGTCGAGTCATTGTGAGATAATTCAATTTCCCAACAAGTGTTTGATATCTGCTTCGATCAGCTAAAAGCTTCCCCTGATTTAGAAGAAGTTTGATATTAGGATCCATCGGGATATCAATAGGTTAGCATTTAGCATGCCAGTTTCTTGAAGTATTTCCAAAGCATACTTTCGCTGTGAGATAGAAATACCATCCTTAGATTGAGCAACTTCAATTTCCAGGAAATACCAAAGTTTACCCAAGTTTTTTGTCTGAAAATGACAGAAGAGGAATCGTTTAAGCCGCTGAATACCATGATGATCGCTACTTGTGATAATAATGTCATCAACATGTATAACTAGAAAAATACATCATTGAGAAGGATGGTGATAGAACACTGAATGATATGCTTCACTATGAGTTATACCAAATTGTTGCACTACAGTACTGAAGCGACCAAACTAAGCTCGGGGAGATTGTTTGAGGTCATAGAGAGATCTTCGTAAATGACACACATGTCTAGAACACTCCCCCTAAGCAACGAAGCTTGGCATTTGCTTCATAAGTCCATATAGTCTTCTTTCCATAGCTCACCATGAAGAAAGACATTTTTTATAAAAAAGACAAACAGATGCTACTTTGGCAACAGGAGAGAATGTATCACTATAGTCAATACCAAACCTCTGAGTATAGCCTTTAGCAACTAAACGTGCTTTAAGGCGATTAATCTGACCATCTGGACTAACTTTAATAGTGTAAATCCATCGATAACAAATGGCGGATTTGCCTTCTGGAAATGAGACCAAATCCTAAGTTCCACTAGTTTGAAGGGCTGACATCTCCTCAATCATAGCTTATCTCCAGCCTAGATGAGAAAGAGTTTCACCTGTTTTCTTAAGGAAAGACATAGAATCCAAGGAGGATACAAAGGCATAATGGGGTGAAGATAAACAATGGTAGCTCAAGCCAGCATAAATAGGAAAAAGGGTTATAGGAAGAACAAATACCTTTGTGTATAACAATAAGAAAATCATATTAATTTCCCCACTAGTTTTTGGTACCTGTCTCTGTTGGTTGGAGGACTTTCTTCTTCTGTCCCACCTTTTCTTGCAGGTTCCATTAGGGTGTCAAATGGTTTACATCCCTGCATATCCGTTTCCTGCAGTAAGTCTAGTGTGTACTTTCTTTGAAACATAAATATCCTATTTTTGGAGTGAGCAACTTCTATTCCTAGGAAGTACTTGAGTTGTCCTCAGTCTCTAACCTCTAATTCTTTTGCTAAGAACTTCTTGAGGTGTTCAGTTTCTTCATGATCGTCACCCGTGATAATGATATCATCAACATATACTATAAATAGGGCCATCTTTCCTTCCGAAGAGTACTTGACAAACATAGTATGGTCTGTTTGAATTGCATGAACCTATCTTTCTTGACAACTTGAGTCAACCTATCAAACCATGCTCTGGGGGATTGGTTGAGACTATATAGGAATTTGTGGAGTTTGTACACCTTGCCAGAAGTTCCCGATGATTTAAGCCTAGGAGGAATTTTCATGTAGACTTCCTCCTCCAATTCACCATTGAGAAAGGCATTCTTAATGACTATTCAGTGTAGAGGCTAATCTAGATTTGTAGCTAGGGATAGGATAACTTGAACTTAATTAAGTTTTGCTACTAGAGCAAACATTTCCTCATAGCCAACATCGTAGGATTTGCTGAACCCTTTTACTACTAACCGAGCTTTGTACTTGTTCACACTCCCATTAGTATTGTATTTGATTAAGAAAATCTAATTACACCCGACTGATTTCTTTCCTTCTGGCAGTACTAAAAGTTCCCAAGTACCATTCTTTTCTAATGCATGAATTTCCTCCTTTATAGCAGCTGCCCAATCTGGTTGTTAAAGTGCCTATTAGATATCCCTTGGTATATGAATGTTGTCAAAAGAAGTAACAAAGGCTTTGTAACCCTATGACAAATTCTCATAAGACACATAATTCCTAATAGGATGTTGAGTACAAGATCTCACTCCTTTCCTTACAACAATGGACATATCAAGATCAAGAAATTTTGTATTAGGAATATCAAGTTTTGAGTTAGGAGCTGATAGTAATATATATTTTTCATTTAATGATTCTCTCAGTAGGTGTCATAAGGTTCAATTTGGCTTAATTAAATTGGTTTTGTCATATTTTATGATATTGGGCCTTGTAGGAATTATGGCATGAATTGACCTTAATTTGTCTATTAGGTAGTGTTCAGTATTTTGGTTATAATTTGAGTTGAAAATATTTAATTGATGTGATTATGATCTTATAGTTAAGACAAATTTCTATAACTTTCATGAGACTTCAGGAGCTAAATCATACGTTTGGATAATTTAAATTGAAGTTGAAGCAAGAACTAGAATGCTAATCCTGACAGCTTGACCTCTGCGCACTCATTATCTCATACCTCTAGTTATAGAAGTTTGATGGATGTCAAACTAAGCCAAAATAGAAGTTAAGACCCAAATATACAACTCTTATGAAGACTACTAAGCTAAACTATGTCATTTTGGGCGTGCAATTGCAGTTAGAAAATAGAGACGAGTTGTTGATGAGTTTGGCCACTTAATTGACCATAACTTAAGTTGTAGGCCTTTAATTGACATGAGACTTGAGCCTAATGATTCATAATGGACCCATATTTATAACTAATATGTTTATAATCACGTAAGGCCAAATTAGGGGATAGTTATAGGGATTAGAAGCATAGAACCGAGGTAGCTTCAAATTCTAGACTTTTCTTCCTTTCTAAATCTAGATCTTTCTTCTTCTCTCCCTTTTCTCTAGATTTTCTCTTCTTTTTCTGAGTTCTTCTATCCCATTCATGGAGGGGTAGAACCTTTAATCAATCTAATGGATTGAAGATTCTTGATGCTTAATCTTGAGATTTTGTTTTAATTGTTTGCTTTCAATTATTAATCAAGTTTCTCTCCTTCATCTTTACTTAATTCTGATTGAGTTACTTAATTTGATTGGAATTTACATATGATAATTGCGTAATTATTATATATGAAAGACAAATTACAGAGATTAAATAAGGCATTGAAAGTGTTTGATGAAATGTTTAACTTGGTTAGATCTTAGTTTTTAAGTTAATTCGAGTTTTGGATGGATGCTTAATTTGTCTAATCTTAATTAATTGAATTATGGATGCGTATCTAGTAGAAGATCTATAGATCATTTTGAGGAGTATTGATATGATCTAAGACCAAGGATTTTGTTAATAATTGAATAGACTTGTAGTGATCAAAGATAGATTAAAATCAAGATTGGATAATTCTCTTGGATTGGTTATTTCTTAATTCTGTTTTCTCTTCTTTAATTGCTTTCTATTTCTGATCTTACCAAACCCTTCCCCCTTGTTTACTAACATTTAATTTGATTTTGTGATCATAATTAGAGTGATCTATGGGCTCAACCCAGTGTTACCTTATATTACAAGTTAGTTTGGTAAACTGGTTATAAATTAATAAATTTGGTAGTCTCAGCAGTTATTAGGAGCTGTGTTACTTGGATGAACTTTTGGAAGCTTTGGAGCCTGGTCAGATTCTTGACTTTGCTTCGAGGGTGTGTTGGATTATAGTTCCATTTGAGTTTTCTACCTCCTTGAGTAAACTAGTAGATTTTTATTCGCTTGTGCAATGGGAGGAGAACTTGGTTCAGGATAGAGGTGTTCAGCCACTTAGGTTTCTGGTGTAGTTTCGGTTGTTGGTAGAGGGGTTCAGTCAGTGGGGTTTGGACAGGTGCTTTTGGAGTAGTTTTAATTATTGAAATGGTCTCGGTTGTCTTCATTTCTCTAATTTCCCAAAATTTGGATTCTTCCTTAGATGTTGTCCTCTCCCTCTAAATGGTAGCTTTGGGGTAATAGGGCTAGTTCTCAAAGAAGGTCACGTCCATGGATTGGTAGAATTTCCTGGTAGAAGGAGAATAACATTTGTAGCTTTTTGGTTTAGTGAGTACCCTAAGAAGATGCATTTCATAGATTTAGGGTTCAATTTGCTGCAATGAGGCTAATGTTCATGGACAAAGGTTAAGCATCCAAATATTTTAAGGGGAATGGATATTAAGAGCCAAGTGTTTGGATAGAAGGACAAAAGGGTAGAGTGTGGGATATTGAATTTGAGGACTCTGGAGGGCATACTGTTGATTAAGTAGGTTGCAGAAAACACAACATCTCTCTAGAATTGGGATGGTACACTAGTAGCCAGCATGAGTGACTTAATGACCTCCAACAAGTGTCGATTTTTTAATTTAGCAATCTCATTCTGTTGTGGGGTGTGCATACATGAACTTTGATGTATAATCCCATGTTTTTGGAGATAGGACCCAAGGATGAAGTGGTAATATTCTTGACCATTGTCAGTACTAAGCACTTGAATGCTAGTATGAAATTGTGTTTACACCATATTATGAAAATTTTCAAATATTTTTCCCACAATTGATTTTTCTTTCATAAGAAATATCCATGTAACTCTTGTGTGGTCATCAATGAAGGTGACAAACCATCTAGAGTCTATTATGTTGTTGATTTTAGAGGGTCCCCATACATTGTTGTGAATTAAGGAAAAAGGTTGGGATAGCATATATGGGTTAAGCAGGGTATGAATTTCGAGTATGTTTGGACATTTGACATACTTCACATTGGAAAATTTTTGAATTTTTATTGAATAGTGAGGTAAACATTTCAAGTACATAAAGTTGGGGTGACCTAATCGGTAATGCCACAACATTACAGAATTTTCTTTAAGTGAAGAAACTGCACAAGCAAGAGTTTCTAATTTCCTCTTGGAGTCATCAACCTGAAGGAGGTAAAGTCCAGCACCTTCCTTAGCATTGTCAATCCTCTTCCCCGAGTCCAAAGCCTGAAATTCACACAAGTAATGTAGAAATTTAGTAACACCATTGAGGTCTTTTGTCAATTTG
Organism: Ormosia semicastrata; assembly: GCA_029884595.1. Classification (NCBI taxonomy): domain Eukaryota; kingdom Viridiplantae; phylum Streptophyta; class Magnoliopsida; order Fabales; family Fabaceae; genus Ormosia; species Ormosia semicastrata. Next base: position 8,334,837 of record JAQQTO010000047.1, read on the forward strand.
CTTATAGATAGCAAGTTACACTCAAGTTTGGGAACATAAAGGACAAAGCCTAGAGTAATATCCTTTGAGATAACAATTGAACCTTTGCCAAAAACTTTTGAGAGTGTGCCATCAACAATTCGGACTGTGGAATTATTGTGATAGGGAAAGTATTTTTCAAAGATTGTAATATCCCTATTCATGTGATTAGAAGCTCCTGAGTCTTTCATCGATGAGGTTGTTCTTCCTTGACTAACATTCAAAGCATTTAAAAAATTATCTTTCTATGCTACAAACCCTGTACTAATATTTGTTCTAGCATTTTGCATAGTCTGTTGAAGCAGTTTCTGCAGTAGCTCCATCTGCTCTTTGCTAAAAGGATTTGCTTCAGGTGCTATAATTACCTTGTCTATCTCAAGCATATTGGTAGTGGCTGTGTTGCCACAATTCTCCCTACCATGGGATGATTTTGCATCTACTGGTTTCACATGATTGAACCAGCATGTATCACCTGTAGGAAGTTTTGGTCGTTCAGTTTGTGGCCAGTGATAGTAAGAATGTGTTTGGATGCTTATCTATGAAGACTTGTTTTGATGATAACAAACGGGAAGAATAAATGAAGATAATATATAGATCAAGTCTAAGTTTATAATTGTTTAGCATTAGGACTTAGGATCTATTGTACGGAGCTCACACATTAATATCTCTTTGTTTTTGAAAAGAAAAGAGAAAACTGTTTTAAACTCAGTAACCCTTGAGAAACATCTTTTAAATGAGTTATTCGAATAAAAGTTGTGCTTATTCGAATAACCATCTTCACGTGGTCTGTTTTCTTAAAAGATGTTATTTGAATAACTACCCCGTTATTCGAATAACCAAGGTTTTTCAGAATCTGGTTTTAAAGTGGCTATTCGAATAAAACTTGGTTTATTCGAATAAATAAGTTTTCAGAACCCTGTGTTTAAATGAGTTATTCGAATAACTCATATGTTATTCGAATAAATGCTTTCTTTCTGAACTTCTTTTAAACACGTTATTCGAATAGATGAGTCCTTATTCGAATAACCATGCGTTTTCACAAACTCTGGTTTTAACAAAGTTATTCGAATAACAAGGTGGTTATTCGAATAACCCATCTTGTATGAGTTTTTCAGAAACAGTGTTATTCGAATAAGCCTTGGCTCTATTCGAATAAACACGGAACTTGGTTTACGTAAATGGAAACAGACAAGAATTTTAATTGCCATTAATTATACCCAACGGCTGTTTAACCTAATTTTCCCTATAAATAGCAAGCCTGGGTCACGTTTTCCATCACCCATTATTCTGAACTATTTTCTGATTACTCTGTCTTTGTGAAAATGATTTTCTACGCTTTTATTGCTTAAAAACTTTGAGATATTTCTGTGAGAGCTCTATTAGCACTTCAACTTGTATTACATACTCTGTTTGAGAGTTTCTCTTCATCTCTATTATCTGATATTTTATATTGAGGGTGAGGTATCCCTCAAGGTTTGTATAAGGGTGAGGTATCCCTGTAGGCTGAGACTTTAGCACAAGGGTATAGTGTCCCTGTGTGTGAAAAGTGCTCTATTTTTGTAACGGTAGCAAGCACCTATTGAAGCTTGTATACTTAGTGAAAAATCTCGGCTTTCGAGGACTGGACGTAGACCACAAGTGGGTTAGTGGTCGAACCAGGATAAATACTGTACTTGCTTCTCTTTTCTCTAATCTCTTTATTTTATACAATTTATTTTATTGCACACTTATTTTACGCTGTTCTTTATTGCCTCTTTTCTTCTTCTTATTCCTTCTGTGCATTTATTTATTAAGCTTTTGATATTCGTCTTAATTAAAAAGAGGTTTTGTAAAAAAAAGTTTTTATACTCAATTCACCCCCCCTCTTGAGTACTGGAAGCCACTTGGTAACAAGTGGTATCAGAGCTAGACTCTTGTATAAAGAGCTTAGCAGCTTCAAGAGTATATGGCTTCTTCAAATGGTTTTTCAGAAGGATCCTTCATAAACCGACCACCCTTTTTCAATGGGGATGGTTATGCATATTGGAAGGAAAGAATGAAAATCTTCATCGAAGCTATTGATCTAGATGTTTGGGATGCTGTCGAAAACGACGCTTTTATACCCACACATGAGGTCGATGGTGTAAAGACCGAAACACCACGAAATAAATGGTCTGATGAAGACAAAAGAAAAGTTCAATTTAATTTAAAAGCCAAAAATATTATTACTACTGCTTTGGGATATGATGAGTTTTTTAGAATTTCAAATTGTAAAACTGCTAAAGAAATGTGGGATACTTTGCAAGTTACCCATGAGGGTACTAGTGAAGTTAAGAGGTCGAGAATCAATTCTCTAACTCGTGAATATGAACTATTCAGAATGAACCAAGGAGAAAGCATTCAGGAAATGCAAAAGAGGTTCACCCACATAGTTAATCATCTTGCATCTTTAGGCAAAAGCTTTTCTAATGAAGATTTGATTAACAAAGTGTTGAGATGTCTTAGCAGGATTTGGCAACCCAAAGTGACAGCTATATCCGAATCGAGGGATCTGTCCACAATGACTTTAGCTACCCTCTTTGGAAAACTTCACGAGCACGAGTTGGAGTTGAGCAGATTAAGCCAAAGCGAAGAGAATGATAAAAAGAAAAAGGGAATAGCACTCAAAGCCACTTCTTCATTAATCGACAATGATGATGAAGAAAATGAAGAAGGCTCAGAAAACGTTGAGGTAAGTGAAGAAAATTTAAGTTTGTTGGTTAAAAAGTTTGGTAAATTTCTCAGGAAAAAGGGAACGCAAAGAAGACCTCCCTTCCCTCCTAAAAAGACACACTTCAAAGGCGAAGGAGCTTCATCAACTCCAACTTGCTATGAATGTGGCAAACCTGGTCACATGAAAATGGAGTGCCCAGTTTATCAAAAGAAGAAGGAAAAATTTGAAAAGAAGCCCTTCAAGGAAAGAAAAGGAAGAAAAGCCTACATAGCGTGGGATGAAAACGACATGGACTCAACTGACAGTTCAGATAGCGAAGAAGCTCAACTATGTCTCATGGCAAAAGGAGATGAAGAAGAAAGCGAAAACGAGGTAAGTTCTAATACTTTATTACCTTCTTACGATGAGTTACAAGATGCTTTTGAGGAACTGCATGAAGAATCTTTAAAATTCACAAAAAATATTTCTTCATCTAGGAAAACAATTTCTTCTTTAGAAAATCAAATTCTTGTTTTAAACAAAGAAATAGAAGAATTGAAAATTGAAAACGAAACTTTAGGAATCATTGATGCATGCACAAATCATCCTTTATATTCTTCTACTTCTTCATCTTGTTCTTCGTGTCATATACTTGAAAAAGAAAACGAAGACCTAAAGAACACTCTTTCTAAATTTACTTTTGGAAGGGATAATTTAAATATTTTATTAGGAAGACAAAGAGTGGTTTTTCAAAAAGTCGGGATAGGTTATAACCCAACAAAAACTCTATAAAAATTTCTTTGTGCATTCTAGTGTTTCAAGTAGTCCTTTTATAAAATGTTTTTATTGTGGAAGAAAAGGACACAGTGCTTCAACATGTAATGCGAGGAAAAATATAAGTACAAAAAGTGGAACAAAAATGGTTTGGGTTCCCAAGGGTACTTTACCCAAAACTGACACACAAGGACCCAAGAAAGTTTGAGTACCAAAAGTTAAAAACTAAACTTGTGTTATAGGTGTGCTTGAAAGCCAAAAGTTCAAATTGGTATCTTGACAACGGCTGCTCCAAGCACATGACCGGGGATGACTCAAAGTTCACCGCACTTATTCCCAAGAATCATGGATACGTCACTTATGGCGATAATAACAAGGGTAAAATTCTTGGAATCGGCAAAGTCGGTAAGAACCCTAACTCTTCTATTGAAAATGTGCTACTTGTTGAAGGCTTGAAACACAACTTACTTAGTATTAGCCAATTATGTGATAAAGGAAATAAAGTCATATTTGATTCAAACTGTTGCATAATTGAAGATAAAAATGACAAGCATGTTAAATTTATTGGTCATAGAGTAAACAACATCTATATGATTAGTCTTGACGATATATCTTCAAATGATGCGAAATGCCTTTTAAGTAAGAATGATGATTCATGGCTATGGCATAGGAGAATTGCACACATTCACATGGATCACTTAAAGAAGTTGGTCTCTAAAGAGCTAGTAATTGGACTACCCAAGCTTAATTTTATAAAAGATAAATTATGTGATGCATGTCAAAAGGGCAAACAAATAAAGGTCTCTTTTAAAGCAAAAAATATAGTTTCTACCACTAGACCTTTACAACTTTTGCACATGGATCTGTTTGGACCTTCTAGAACTATGAGCTTTGGTGGGAATTACTATGCTTTAGTGATTGTGGATGATTTTTCTAGGTTTACATGGACTTTATTTTTGGCAAATAAAAACGATGCATTTCTAGCTTTTAAAAGACTTGCCAAAATTATTCAAAATGAAAAAGGTTTTCAAATCTCTTCTATAAGAAGTGACCATGGTAGGGAATTTGAAAATAATGTTTTTGAAAGTTACTGTGGTGAACATGGCATTAATCATAATTTCTCTGCCCCTAGAACTCCGCAACAAAACGGAGTTGTAGAAAGGAAAAACCGTTCTTTAGAAGAAATGGCGAGAACTATGCTTAATGAAATTTGCTCTTCCTAAATACTTTTGGGCAGATCTTTGTAAGTACAGCTTGTTATGTAATGAACCGGGCCCTTATAAGGCCTATTTTAAAGAAAACCCCATATGAGTTGTATAAGGGAAGAAAGCCTAATGTCTCACACCTTCATGTTTTTGGTTGCAAATGTTTTGTTTTAAACAATGGAAAAGATAATTTAGGCAAGTTTGATGCTAAGTCTGATGAAGGTATATTTCTTGGCTATTCAAATCATAGTAAAGCTTTTCACATTTACAATAAAAGAACTATGACTATTGAAGAATCTATACATGTTGCATTTGATGAAACTGACCAAAGTGGATCGAGAAAGGATCTTGTTGTTGATGATGTTGCAGAAATCTTGGCGAAAACACATTTGGACAGTAAAGAAAAGGAAATCAAGGAGAAAGAGGATAAACAAAGACAAGAAGATTCGCAAGCTTTGGAACTTCCCAAAGAATGGCAAACTTCAAAATATCACTCCCTTGATCAAATTATCGGTGATGTATCTAAAGGTGTAAGTACTCGTAACTCTCTTAGAAATACTTGTAATCACTTAGCTTTTGTTTCTCAAATCGAACCTAAGGACTTAATTGAAGCTTTTGATGATGAACATTGGATCTTAGCTATGCATGAGGAATTAAATCAGTTTGAAAGAAATCAAGTTTGGGAATTAGTTGCTAGACCTAATAATCACCCTATAATTGGAACTAAATGGGTTTTTAGAAACAAACTTGATGAAAATGGATTAATAACTAGAAACAAAGCTAGATTGGTTGCTAAAGGATATAATCAAGAAGAAGGTATAGATTATGAAGAAACCTATGCACCTGTAGCTAGACTAGAAGCTATTAGAATGTTACTCGCTTATGCTTGCATCATGGATTTCAAGTTATATCAAATGGATGTCAAGAGCGCTTTTCTAAATGGTTTTATTCAAGAGGAGGTTTACATTGAACAACCTCCAGGTTTTGAAAATCATGAACTACCCAACCATGTTTTTAAACTTAAAAAAGCTTTATATGGTTTAAAGCAAGCTCCTAGAGCTTGGTATGAAAGGTTGAGCAAGTTTCTTTTGGAAAATGGTTTTTCGAGAGGAAAAGTCGATACTACTCTTTTTATTAAAAATAAAAAGCATGACATTCTTCTTGTGCAAGTATATGTGGATGATATTATCTTGGTGCTACCGATGAGTGCCTTTGCAAAGATTTTGCTAAGTCAATGCAGAATGAGTTTGAAATGTCAATGATGGGAGAACTGAACTTCTTCCTCGGACTTCAAATCAAACAAACGGACGAAGGGACTTTCATAAGTCAAACCAAATACTGCAAGGAATTGCTCAAGAGATTCGAAATGGAAAACGCTAAACACATGGCCACTCCGATGGGCACATCTTGCTACTTGGACAAAGATGAAGGAGGTAAATCAGTAGAAATAACGAAATATAGAGGTATGATTGGATCTCTCCTTTATCTTACTGCTAGTAGGCCCGATATTATGTTTAGTGTATGCATGTGTGCTAGATATCAGGCAAACCCTAAGGAATCTCACTTAAGTGCTGTCAAACGTATAATGAAATATCTAGTAGGCACTTCACAAATGGGCTTATGGTACCCTAAAGGTGCCTCTTGTAGCCTAATAGGTTATTCTGACTCTGATTTTGCTGGATGCAAATTAGACAGAAAAAGTACTAGTGGGACTTGCCACTTGCTTGGCAGTTCTTTAGTTTCTTGGCATAGTAAGAAACAAAATAATGTGGCTTTATCTACCGCTGAGGCTGAATATATTGCAGTCGGGAGTTGCTGCGCTCAAATCCTTTGGATAAAGTAACAGCTCTTAGACTATGGTCTTCAGCTTGATCACATCCCGATAAGGTGTGATAACACTAATGCAATAAATATCTCTAAGAATCCCATACTGCATTCAAGAACAAAGCATATAGAGATAAGACATCACTTTATCAGAGATCATGTACAAAAAGGGGATTGCATTCTTGAGTTTGTTGAAACATCTAAGCAACTTGCAGACATCTTTACTAAACCCTTAGCAAAAGAAGCATTCTTTTATATTCGAGGAGAATTGGGCATAATTGATCAATCAAATATTTGAATTGTTTACTTGCCTATTTCTTGCTGATCATTATCATGTTTGCATGCCTTTAATTTTATATACGTATATGCTTCTGTGTGAGTTTTTATTCAAATAAACAAAGCGTTATTCGACTAAACTCCTTCTCTGCTTATTTTTGAATATCAGCCTTATTCGAATAGAATTCAGCTTATTCGAATAAACTGATACCTTTGCTTACTTCTATGTGTTTTTCATCTTTGCTTATTCGAATAAAATCTTCCCTATTCGAATAACCAGAAACCTGTGCTTCTCAGTGTTTCTTTCTGTTCTCTGCTTATTCGAATAAACCCCTTCTTATTCGAATAACCAGCGTCCTATTTTTATCCGTTTCTGATCTTGGTCTTGGTCTATTCGAATAGACCTCAGGTTATTCGAATAACCTGAACCCTTGTTCTATCAGTGTTAACTGATTGGTTTCTGCCTATTCGAATAACTCCATAGTTATTCGAATAAACTCTTTCAGCTAGCCAAAACGCTTGGCTTTCCCAATCGTTTTATTCGAATAGAACATCTCTTATTCGAATAAACCCTAGCTGCCACACCTCTTCAGTTACCTACGCGCCTGTCCGTTCAGCTTTCCTACAAGGTTTATTCGAATAAACTTCTGTTTATTCGAATAAACACGGGGTTCTTTAAATAAACCCCTGCGCGCCCAAAGCCTTTCACCCTCCTTTTTCTCTACTCTTCTCTGACTCTTCACTCCTCCCTCTCCAACCTCTCACTATCTGCTTCCTCTCTCTCTCTCTCATGGCTTCCTCCTCTAATAAACGTCCTCGCACGAAGAATGCTCCAGGCACCAACCCGCTTGACCTTCGAAGGCTCTCCTCCAATGAAGAGCACCGTGCACGCTTCATCTCTCACTTCTGGAAGCGAAACTTGGTTCAACCCAAGTATCTGGATCTTTCCTTTTTCCAGCAGCACCGCGGCTTCGACTTCCTGACCCTGCTGCAAAACCAGGGAGTTCTTCAGCTTTGCTCTCACCGGGCCACCATCTATCCAGCCTTGGTGAAGATGTTCTTCTGCAATCTGGCTTTCGACGGCCAGAATCTCCTTTCTGAGGTATGTGATCAGAACATAGTGATCACACCACTGGACTGGTCAACCTTGTTCGGGCTGCAGTTCTCCGGCGCCCTTGTTGAAGAGGATGACACGCCATTCCTAGAAGACTTCAACAAACTTCAAGCAGTTGAAGACCTACTGAAGCCTGGCCTGGCCCTTCCTGATAAAGGTCTCAAGGGTGGAATGCTGAAAAGCCAAGATAGGCTTCTGCATTACGCCTATGCTCACATTCTGGCCCTTCGCGGTGGAAACTACGCCTATCTCAGCGAAGAAGACGTCTTCATGCTATGGTTTCTGAAGAATGGCCATCAGGTCAACTAGCCTGTGTTCATCATGAGGCACATGATGCGGGCAAAGGGCAAGGACAATCAGACCTACCTTATGGCATCATCGTCACTACCTTGCTGAGCAAGTATCCTCAAGTCTTAGAAACTGAGCGGGCCATTGCTCTGACTCATCACAACGTCTTTGGCGCTCACACCTTACGGAAGATGAAGATTATTCAAATTGATGAAGGTTGGGTGTACCCAGATGAGGTTGCTGAGGACGAGCTTGACCCTGCTGATGCCCCTGCTGCCCCTGCTGCTCCTGCTGATGTCCCTGCTACTGCACCTGCTCCTGTCACTCTGGAACAGATCATGGCCACCTTGCAAGACAACCGAGCTTACATGGAACATACATTCTCTATTCTGTTTGACAGAATAGAAGGCGTTGAACGTGAGGTTACAGCTCTTCGATCTGCTTCACCTGCTCCTGCACCAGCTTCTTCACCACCACCTCCGGATGCGTACTTTTAGTTTTCTTTTGTTCTTAGGCTGTTTGTGTTTGGATCTATATAATTTTATGGCCTATGTATTTGACTCTCTTCTTATTAATGCATAAATAATAAACTATTGTTGATCTATTGTCTTGAGCTTGATCCCTTTTCTACACTTTGCTATATGTTTATGGGACTTACCCCTCCTTTTTGCTCATGACAAAAGGGGGAGAAATATTTGATCACTTGACTTTTATTGAGAAAAGACAGGTATGTTTAAAATAGGATTGAATTCAATTTGAAAGGGGGAGCTGCGCACTTATATGATATATATATATTACCTCTTATTTAAAGAAGGGGAGTAAGCTTTTATACTTTTTTGTGAATTCAAATTATATGCACTAACGCTTTTCTCATTGATAGTCTTTTTGATAGTTTGTCATCATCAAAAAGGGGGAGAATGTGTTTGGATGCTTATCTATGAAGACTTGTTTTGATGATAACAAACGGGAAGAATAAATGAAGATAATATATAGATCAAGTCTAAGTTTATAATTGTTTAGCATTAGGACTTAGGATCTATTGTACGGAGCTCACACATTAATATCTCTTTGTTTTTGAAAAGAAAAGAGAAAACTGTTTTAAACTCAGTAACCCTTGAGAAACATCTTTTAAACTGAGTTATTCGAATAAAGCTGTGCTTATTCGAATAACCATCTTCACATGGTCTGTTTTCTTAAAAGATGTTATTCGAATAACTACCCCGTTATTCGAATAACCAAGGTTTTTCAGAATCTGGTTTTAAAGTGGCTATTCGAATAAAACTTGGTTTATTCGAATAAATAAGTTTTCAGAACCCTGTGTTTAAATGAGTTATTCGAATAACTCATATGTTATTTGAATAAATGCTTTCTTTCTGAACTTCTTTTAAACACGTTATTCGAATAGATGAGTCCTTATTCGAATAACCGTGCGTTTTCACAAACTCTGGTTTTAACAGAGTTATTCGAATAACAGGGTGGTTATTCGAATAACCCATCTTGTATGAGTTTTTCAGAAATAGTGTTATTCGAATAAGCCTTGGCTCTATTCGAATAAACATGGAACTTGGTTTACGTAAATGGAAATAGACAAGAATTTTAATTGCCATTAATTGTACCCAACGACTGTTTAACCTAATTTTCCCTATAAATAGCAAGCCTGGGTCACGTTTTCCATCACCCATTATTCTGAACTATTTTCTGATTACTCTGTCTTTGTGAAAACTATTTTCTACGCTCTTATTGCTTAAAAACTTTGAGATATTTCTGTGAGAGCTCTATTAGCACTTCAACTTGTATTACATACTCTGTTTGAGAGTTTCTCTTCATCTCTATTATCTGATATTTTGTATCGAGGGTGAGGTATCCCTCAAGGTTTGTATAAGGGTGAGGTATCCCTGCAGGCTGAGACTTTAGCACAAGGGTATAATGTCCCTGTGTGTGAAAAGTGCTCTATTTTGTAACGGTAGCAAGCACCTATTGAAGCTTGTATACTTAGTGAAAAATCTCGGCTTTCGAGGACTGGACGTAAACCACAAGTGGGTTAGTGGTCAAACCAGGATAAATACTGTGCCTGCTTCTCTTTTCTCTAATCTCTTTATTTTATACAATTTATTTTATTGCACACTTATTTTACGCTGTTCTTTATTGCCTCTTTTCTTCTTCTTATTCCTTCTGTGCATTTATTTATTAAGCTTTTGATATTCATCTTAATTAAAAAGAGGTTTTGTAAAAAAAAGTTTTTATACTCAATTCACCCCCCCTCTTGAGTACTGGAAGCCACTTGGTAACAAAGAATAGGTCATTCGATCACGCTAGTTATAGCAGGGCTACCAGTCTCTAATCTGGATACTACCTCTGAGTTTTCACTCTCCCATTTGCTTGCCATGGATGGAACGATGATAAAGTATGAAATCAAACGTGGTTCAAATCATACTCTGATACCATATAGAAAATATTATATTTTCCTTGTTTTTGGTTGATTACAAGATGGTAGTATAAATAGGGAATTAGGGTAACAATTGTACACTAATCTATGCCTAGAAAATAAGAGAAACAATCTCCTCCTAAATGGTAATAGAAATTATAGATTTGAGGTACAGGAAATCCCTAAAAGATTAGAACTAGTATTTACTCCTAGTTGTACATAAAAAATAGAATCGAAAGATTTTGTTTGTTCCTAAAGATTAGGAACCGATCACCAACATCTTTCTTGTACTCAAGTAATGTGGTGATGGTGGTGTTGCTAGAAGCATCTTGGCTTCTTACACACAGTGTTGTTTGGGGTCTAGGAACTATTCTTAAGAATGACATTGATTGTTTGCCTAAGTGTGATCTGTACAATGTTTTGTTTTGGGCTATTGTATCTCTGTATGTAATTGTCAATTACATTTAATAAGAGTTTTTAGAAAGAAACTATTAATATCTGATGGTTGAGAGGAAAGAGAAATGAAAGAAATGAGAAATCATTGTGATGAAAGTTGTGACCCGTTAGGTCCTTCTTTGATTTCTATAATATGAGTAAAAGAATAGCTACAACTGTACAACATACAAAGGAATAATAAAGTAACGAAACTACTAAAAGTAAAAAGACCAAAGGTAAAAACCTATTTATCTAACACGCCCCCTCAAGTTGGAGAACATATATTACATGATCCAAGCTTGTTACATATATAACTAATTCAGGGTCCTCTAAGAGATTTTGTGAGAATGTCTACAAGCTAATCATTTAAGTTGACAAAGGTTATGACAATGTCACTTAAAAGAACCTTCTCTCTTATAAAATGATAATCAATCGCAATATGTTTAATTCTTTCATGAAATACTGGGTTAAAGACAATATATAAAGCGGCCTGGTTATCACAGACAAGGGTCATCTGTCCAACATCTCCAAACTAAAGTTCTTTGAGTAATTGTTTTAACTAGACAAGCTCACATGTTACCATAACCATAACTCTATACTCATCTTTAGCACTAGATCTAGCAACCACACACTGTTTCTTACTTTTCCAAGAAATCAGACTACATCCAATAAGTACACAGTAGCTTGAAGTAGAACATCTATCAGAAGGTGAACCTGCTCAATCAATATCAGAATAACCAACCACTTGAGTATGTCCATTATCCTCGTAAATGAGTCCTCTTCTTGGTGCTCCTATAATATATCTTAAAATCCAAACCACAGCATCCCAATGGCTATCACATGGAGAGTTCAAAAATTGACTAACAACACTCACAGGAAAAGAGATATTAGGTCAAGTCACTGTGAGATAATTCAATTTCCCAATAAGTCTTTGATATCTGTGAAGATCAGCTAAGGACTCCCCCTGATTTGGTAGAAGATTACTATTAGGATCCATCAGGGTATCAATGCACTTAGCATTTAGCATGCCAATTTCCTCAAGTATGTCCAAAGCATACTTTCGCTGTGAAATAGAAATATCATCCTTAGACTGAGCAACTTCAACTCCCACGAAATACCAAAGTTTGCCTAAGTCTTTTGTTTAGAAATTATTTAAGAGGAATTTTTTAAGCCGCTAAATGCCATGATGATCACTCCTTGTGATAACGATGTCATCAACATATACAACTAGATAAATACATCCTTGAGAAGAATGGTTGTAGAAAACTAAACAATCTACTTCACTGCAAGTCATACTAAATTATTGCACCACAGCACTGAAGTGACAAAACTAGGCTTGGGGGAGATTGTTTGAGGCTATAGAGAGATCATTGTAAACGACACACACGTCCGGAACACTCGCCCTGAGCGACAAAGCCTGGCGATTGTTCCATATAGTCTTCTTCTTGTAACTCACCATGAAGAAAGATATTTTTTATATCTAGTTAGTGAAGGGGCCAATGACGGATGGTGGCCATGGATAAAAAAAGATGAACAAATGCTACTTTGGCAATAGGAGAAAATGTATCATCATAGTTAAAACCAAAAATCTAGGTATAGCCTTTAACAACCAATTGTGCTTTAAGGTGATCAATGTGACCATCTGGACCTACTTTAACAGTATAAATCCACTGAAAATCAATGGTGGATTTGCCTTATGGAACGGGGACCAAATCCCAAGTTTCACTGGTTTGAAGGGCTGACATCTCCTCAATAATAGCTTGTCTCCAACTTGGATGAGAAAGAGCTTCACCTGTATTATTAAGGAAAGGCATAAAATCCAAGGAGGATACAAAGGCATAATGGGGTGAAGATAAACGATGATAGATCATGCTAGCATAAATAGGAAAAAGTGTTATGGGAGGAACGAATACCTTTACACATAGCAATAGGAAGATTAGACTCACTTAGAAGGTCTAGAGCAGTAGGAGATAATGTTGGAGTAGGATGTGAGTCATCAATTTTGGCTTCAACAGTCTCAAGAGCATCAATAGTGATTTGTCCAAAAGGTTGGACCTACTGTGGACGACGATGGTAAGTCAATAATGGTGGTGGTAAAGGAGGTGTCGGGTATATATGATAAGTCGGATCAACTTCAAACTCAAGAGGGGTATTGAGAGTAGGAATAGCAAGTACCTTAGAAATAGGTGGTTCTTCGGAGGAGATTGAGTGGAAAAAGAGGATTGACTCAAACAAAATAACATCAGCAGAAACCACATATCTCTTGAGGTCAAGAGAAAAGAATCTATACCCCTTTTGTGATTGAGGATATCCATAGAAGACACACTTAAGTGATCGAGGAGAGAGTTTATCTTTGCCTTGTGTGAGGCCATGACCAAAATAGGTAAACTTAAAGACTCAAAGAGGTAATGGACAAAGAGGTTATGTAGGAAAAATAATAGAGTGAATTTTTTTTTTTGGAGAATCGATGATGACATTCGGTTGATAAGGTAGCAAGCAGTGAGAACTACATCACCCCAAAAACGAGATGGTGCTTTAGCATGAATAAGGAGTGTACGAGCTATCTCAATTAGGTGTCTATTTTCCCTTTCAGCAACTCTATTTTGTTGAGGGGTGTGTGTACAAGAGGATTGGTGAACAATTCCCTGAGAATCCATAAAACATTAGAATTGTGTAGAAAATACTTATGGCCATTGTCACTTTTTAAGGTACAAATAGTAACTCCAATTTGAGTTTCGATTTCATAACAAAAACTCTAGAAAATGGAGAATAATTCTGATATATTTTTCATTAAGTACAACTAAGTACACCTTGAATAATCATCTACAAAAGTTACAAAGTATTGATATCCTAATGTTGAGATAACACAAAAAGGTCCCCATACATTAATGTGAATTATAGCAAAAAGAGATTTAGCTCGGTTATAGACTCAACTAGGAAAGGAACTACAAGTGTGTTTGCCCAATTGACAAGATTCATACTCTAAAAAAGATAACTTTGACAAATTAGGAGCCATCATCTGAAGTTTTGAGATATTAGGGTGTCCAAGATGAGCATGAATAATATTGAGCAACTATATGGCTTCAAAAACATTAGAGATTGTCAAGAGATGGTAAAGGCCTTATGACTCTCACCCTATGCCAATCATCTTCCTTGAGCTTCGGTCTTGCACAAGAACAAAGTCTTTAGTGAAGGTGATTAAGCAATCAATGGTGTGAGTTAGACGACTAATTAAGATCAAATTATAAGGACAACCAAGAACATAAAGAACATTGTCAACAGATAATGAAGGTAAAAGATTAGCCTTCCCAATTACTTTATCTCAAGTTTGAGAGCCACCAACTAAGGTAACAGTAGGAAGGTGTGTTGGATAGGAAAAAGCAAAAGGCAAATGTTTGTTACCAAAGATATGATCTGAGACACCAGAATCTAGTACCCAAGGTCCAAGGGATTATGATAGGGAGATGCAAGTAATGGAGTTACCAGTGTGTGTCACAGATGTAAAGGAATGTTTGGCTTCAAACCACTTCAGAAAATCTTCATAATCAGGTTGGGATGGTCAAGTTGTTGACTAGTGACTTGAACCTTCAGAAGTGTTAAGAGTGATGGTCTGAACAACATTAGCAATTAGAGGTAGTCTCCCATGCAAGATCCAATAACGGTCCATAATATGACCAATCTGCTTATAATAATCACACTTTGGATGATTGCAAGTGCCCATATGTCTCCTCCTTAATTTCTACCACTACGTCTCCAATTATCCACTTAGGAGACAAGAGTTAAAGTTTCAAAAATTGGTGGTGCTGGAACTTCAGCAGAAAGCTGTGATGTAGAGGTTCCCATAACCTTGATAAGGCTAAAAAAAGCTTATGAGAGAGTAGGAACAATAGTGCTTCCTAAAATATGATCCTGGGTTGAAGAGTATTCTAATGGAAAACTATAAAATGCTAGGAGCATGAAGAAGGTGCTTCTTTGTTCATACTCTTTTTCTGGAGAATTTGCTGGAGGTAACAACTAGTTGAAGTCTAAAAAAGCAGCTTGAATTCTTCCCATATAGGTTGACATATGTCCTTCAAGTTTGCGAGGAGTTACCAAAGACATAAGATTAGAACAAACAACGTACATATGCTATATGTTGTTAGTCCCTTTTGTGTACTATAATTGCATGGGTTGCGCAAGTAATAAAGTGATAAATAAGGTATCGTTCCCACGAAGATACACTTAAATCTAATGCTAACAATCAACCAATAGTTTAAGTAATTCTATTCAAGAACATTTAAATTGGGAAAAATGTCTATATGCTAATGAAAATACTAAAATGTAGGAAGTTTGGAATGAAAGTCAATGTTTAGAGAATAGGGAATCCTTCTTCACCTTCTACTTCAATTAGTAATATGCAATCCTTGTAAGTAACATAAATGAAAGGAATTTGTTAGCTTGAGAAACTAACCTAGTTCACTATGTTTCCATGAGAGCTAGTGCAAACTCCACTCATTAAGAACTATTCTCAATAATTACTATGCATGACTAAGAGGTATATGTATATAGCATTTGCTAAGTAACTTATCCTACCATTAGAATTAAATTAAACATGCATCAACCATATCCATGATCTCAAATCTAAATTCCTATGTCTAGTTCAATAGATTTAATCAAATCACATTAAATGTTAGCCAAACACTTAAGAGCATTAAGAGAAATATGATTGAACAAAATCATTCATCAATAATAACTCAAAGGATTACAAAATCACCAATATTCATAGAAGGAACCAAAGGAACCCCTAAAAATAGCTTACTAGCCATGGAACACAAAAATCTCATAATAAGATTCATGTCCATAACCTAAAATAAGAGAAATTAAAGAGAAAAAAAGGAAGACACAATAGATGTGGCCCTTGAATGCTTGATTCTCCTTGAAGAAAGATGGCCTCCAACTCAACTCCTTTGCTTTCCCTCAAAATAGCTAAAAGTGAACTCTATCTGCGTTTTTTATCTCAAAAAATCCTCCATTTGCTGAATGGTCTAAGGATCTTATATATAGGCAAAATTCAAGTTGCGCGCGCAGCGTACACATGCTTGTACCGCTGTATGCTTTACTTCTAGGTCACCACGCTACGATATACACCATTCTGTGTTGCAGCGTGTAGGCATCAGGTTTTAGAGTGCAGCAAGCTGAATGCACCATGCCGCAACATGAACCTGCCTGTGTCATAGTGTGAGATGCTAAATTGCACCTTTGGCTCTCTCTTCCAATGTTAGTCTAAATCTTTCACAAATCTGCTTGTTTGGAGCCCTTTTTGCAGTAAAGGAATCACCAAGTTAATAGCAACTACAAATCCACTTAACCACCTAAATAATAAACAAGATTTCCTCAAGATCATATAGAAAGATATTAAGAATGAATTTAATAAATATAAGCCTAAAATCTTCCATATATGTATAATAACAAGGACTAAGCTATCAATAAAGCATAGATATAGGACATAAATAACTACATTTTATGAAGTTATCATATGTCATTGGTGTAAAGTTTCTTTGCCTGCTTCCATACTATATAGCATGAGATATGAGGACAGAAGATTTGTTTCAATGATGAGTGAATGGTTTGCTTCATCAAGCTACATAATTGAGCATCAATCTTCTCCTATCTAGGCCTTTCAATTATTGGGATATCCTCAACTTTCTTTATCAAATGGACAGTATATCCTTGACCTAAGAGCCATTGTTTAATGTCTAAAGCCTATGTATCATAGTTTGTTCCATCTAGTTTGTTAGTGGTGATTCCAGAAGAGATATAGCTAGTGAAATTCTGAATCTCACTCTTAGAAGTGTCATTTTTGACATCCAACTCAGTTTCAGGTTCAATCATAGTGACTGTGAGAGAGAGACAAACATGAGAGGATTTTAAGGAGAAATAAAAGTGCTTTGATCTAGTCAGAGGTGGTTGAAACAAGTCAAAAAACTACTACGAAGATGTTCGGAGAAGGTCAGAACTCAAATAGAGAGGTGCATTTTGATCACGAGGTCAAGATGGGGTGGCATGTGACAGCCACACGTAAGGAAAGAGGCAGCATGTGGAGGTGCATCTGGAAACGAATGAGGATGGGCTCTTGGGTTCTAGCCAATCGGAGCCTTCTGAATCTCCCTGAGGTTGAGTCCACTCGAATCGATTAAGAACTTGAATAGCTAAAAGAGTCACAACTGTTGGTGCACTGGACAAGAGTCACCACCACTTCGTGAGAATGATGGGTATGAGTTTAATGTTCACCACTTACAGTAGGCAAGTAGCTAAATGCAATGGTTTTCTCCTCCCTAGCTCTAGGTACCATGTTAACATTTGATGGTTAAGAGGAAAGAGAAAGAAGAGAAAGGATAAACCATTGTGATCAAAGTTGTGACTTGTTAGGTCATTCTTTGATTTCTATTATATAAGTAAAAGAATAGCTATAGCTGTACAAAGTACAACGGAATAATAAAGTAATAAAACTACTAAAAGTAAAAAGGCTAAAGGTAAAACTTATTTATCTAACGGAAACCATAGTACTTGCATGTTACTTCCAATTTCAATAGTTTCTCCCTGTGTCATGCGAGAGATTAAGAAATCAATGGCATGGATCATAGAAGAAAGGTGAGAGTGAGACATAATATCGACTTTGCAGAGGTTCCTTTCTTTGTATTTCTTGAATATTGAGACTCATCTTTGCTCTGCTAAGAATGTTAGATTGATGTTTTAAGTAATTTTTATGGACCTATTTGTTCTGGACTATGATTCTGAATCCTGTCTCATAGGTTAACTCAAGGCGCATGCAACCAAAGTCTGTCATTGACACCCTAGCAGGAATTCATGGTATACTACTGAGATCCCAACACAATGGATGTCGGATTACAATATAGGGTAGCAACAACATTACTGCGAGATATGTGCAGTGGATAAATCCTATGAGTATCTATAACTGCCAATCATGATCTTACGTAATAATAGTGCCTATAACCACCTTTGATTGCTCATAACTGCAGTATCAACATTTCGTTCTTATAAGGATTTCCTGCTATAATTAAGCGAGACGAAACCTTAATTACACTCTATAAATATTAGGCTTATTCACCTTCTACAGGGTGGTAATCTATTTCTCTTCAATATAAACCTTAATTATGCATGAATTGACTTGAGCGTTGGAGTGTTTTTACAGGTAACAACCCCCCCGTTCCAACGCGCTCTGCTAGTGTGTAAGGAGGAAAACATCAAAACATGCCTATCTAGGTATAACTCAATATCCACTACTGAACATTGCCATCGTTTGTGGGAAAATAAATAAACTTCAAATCCCACCACTATTATCATGAAAAATTTACACAGACCCATTCAAATAAGATCTTGTTCCTCCGTAGAGGATAAGCTTTCTGAGATATGAAAAGTCAAATGGAGAAGTTGTGTGGTCTCCTACTGCACTTTGTCAAGGGCATACCCATATTACTGGTACAATATAGGACTCCTTGATCTTGCTCCCTAGTAGCCCCTCCTTACTGCAATCACAAAGAGCTTGGTAAGGATGATAACACCCAGAATAACATTTCACCCTTCTTCACGAGGTGAACGAGCTTGGTCATTGGGACCCACTTTTCCTCTTCTCCGTAGTAAGCCAAGGCTCTGTGGCAGCCACCGTGGCCATTATTGTCGTGCTTGTGCTTGCCGGAGCCATTACTGAACTCTCCATAGTCTTCGCCACCAAGGTTTCCTAGCAACAACCCATAATATATGGCCAAATCACACTAGTTACAGTGAAAAAATCTCTAGTCTCTCTCTTCTATGAGGCCCAAATAGCCACCGTACATCAAAAAAACTCCAACAGATGCTTCGATGGGTTATCCTTAGGTACGCCACGGTTGTAGAGGCCATCATGATCCTCTTCCTCAGGTTAAGGACGAGAGAACAATTTGCAGCCACGACTAGAAACTGTAGTGAAAAACATCATAGCTTCATTGGCAAAATTGTACCTCCCACAGATCAACACCAACAGTTCCTTGGGAACAAACAGCAACAGTAGTAGCATTCAATTCTCTGTGAAGACATTGTAACTGCTGAGTCAACTGTGCCTCATGAGCCTTTAACTGGTGCATCTATCCCAAAATTTCTTCCCGACTCTTAACCAGAAGCTGTTCAGTTCTTTGCTTAACAGAAATAGAATCATTCACTAACTCAGTGCATTATCCAGATTTGAGCTACAGGAGGAGCATCTGTCCATGGAGTGTGTTTTGATGGGACAGTGATGCCCAGGGGAGGGTTAATTTCCCATTGAGTAGGAAATTTGCTATCTGTGTGAACTTCAACCCGCAACCACCAAAGCAAAACTTGGCGTCCACAACTCCAAGTGATTCAACCATTAATGAGTCCCTAAGAAGAGACAATGGATTATATATATCCTCAACAACCCCATCTAGTGCTTCAAGATCAAAGCGTGAAACCACATTTGAGCCTCAAATTTATGCTTAGCGTCCTACAAACTCAGCATTCGGTGATCGAACCCAACGTGGATGGTTTTGAACCCTGACTTAGAAAATATAATAGTTTCACTAGTGACTCCTCTGGCCTCCACCATGATCCACACAACATTGTACGACACTAGCATCAGCGAGTGCACCACGCTGGTCAATTTTCTGGTCAATTTATTGACAAGGGTTGCTCTAACAAGACTGCTTGTCTTCTTACTTTTCTCTCTGGTTACGACCATAAACACTAGTGTGGTAGCACTTCTCATATCTTTTGCAACAACTGGAGGACTATTGGTTCTTTTTTGTTACAACTATATACATCGGAGCATTATCAGTAAGTATTTGCAATTTACATTTTGGGCAATTGTGGCTACTTTGATATCTACTGATTGAGGATTGAGGATACACATAGAATATTCCAATATGTATGGGCCCCTCAATCTCATGCCACAATGGGGTGGCTTCATGTATGCATACGGGTTATGAAATACCCCAATGTAAGCCAAAGCCAAAGCCAAACTACTGAGACTTCAAGGCAGAATCATTCTCATCATAAGTTCTGGAGAATGGCAGTGCACAAGGAAGCGAATTGCAATGTGAAAAGCCAAGGGCAGAAGCAGTTATCTATCTCCCACATGATGGGCATAACATTATGCTCAACCACAATTTTAATCAAATGGTAATGGTAAATCTCAAAAGCACTTCAATGGCAAAAGTTCTTATCCCAAATCTAAGCCAATACCTTGAATGTGACTTTGAGTCCACAGGTACTTCGACCCGACATCATTTAAGCCACAACCTTTTCAATTTATAGATAAGGAGACACACGCTGAAATCACACCCAGCGCCTAGGCGTTGGTGCCCAAAACGTAAAAAATGCACAATAGTAATAATGGTCACTGGGTTCTAAGTGCTCAGGTGCTGAACATCCAGAAACCAGTCTACGTAGCATTTGCGTGCTCAAGCACTGGCTCCCCAGTGACTAGGCGTTGGAACGCCAGAATGTTGATGCCTTGTTTTTGCCATGTGAGTGCTCAAGTGCTAGCTTCTAGGCACTCAGGCGTTGGACAACTAGAAAGCTATTTAAGCTTTTCCTTCCTTGTTCAAGCATCCAGTCTTCTTCCATGTGTAATCACTTATCAAAAACAATTAAAACATATAATAAGAACAAAGTTTAAACTAATAAAAACATAATTAAATTTGATAACAAAGCTCAATAAAAAAAAGATTAGAAGATAATGAAAACCAAAATTTTGAACTAAAAAAACATGAGTTTTTATCGGTTCATCACTCTCCCAAACTTGAACAATTGCTTGTCCTCAAGCAATGAATAAATAAAAAAAAATCACTACAATGGAACTTCTTTTGTAAAGATGTCAAGCATTGCAATTCAAACTTCTCAAAGGAATCTCAAGAATCCAAATCCATGAATAACTCATTCAAATGCCAAGAAGTTAAAATACCCAATCAAGCATACACATTTAACAATGGGCAAACAACTTAACTTAAGCGAGCTTTCACAAACAAAATCATAAACCTATATGCACCCGTATGAGACTATGCACACAAAGCAATCTTTAAAACCTCAATGACTTAAGTGAATTGATGAATGAATGCATATCCCAAATCCCATAGGCAAAACGACTACTCCTTTCTCCATTAATGTAGTGCACACTTTCAAAGGATCAAAAGGTCTTTATTAGGGTTGTAATGGGGCCAAAAGGTGAAAGGTAAAACAAAGAAAAGGAAAAAAGAAAAATAAAATATGAGAGAGTCATGATAAAGAAGTTTACAACACATTGAAGATTAAGGTATATTAGACAAAGAGAAAACTTTACTTCAATTGACTAGCACACTTGCTTTTTTTTTTAATATTGACCTTCACCCTCAAACTTATTTCTTTACAACACATTGAGTAGACCTTCTTTTAAAAAAAAATTATGCTAGACTTTGTCTTTTCTTTCCCTCTTCTACCTTTATCTTTAACATTCATCTCACTTGGATCCTCAATAAGTCTCTCCCTTCCACGTTCAATCCTCTCTCACAAAAGGATAGGTAAGTGTGTAAAGGTTAAGGGCAAAGGTGGAATGTGGGCTAATGAAAGAAAATAGGCTAATAAAGGCTCAAATGGGGTTCCAAGGGATAATAATGATAAATGAGTAGTCCAAGGCCATGATAAGGTTAAAGAAAGAATGCCTAAATCATCTTCTTTTAAGTGCACACTAGGATTTCGCCTTGAAAGGATGCAATAAAATTGTTCTAGGACCAGTGAGGCAATTAGATACTCAATTTAGCACACATAGTCCTTTTCTAGGAATACACAAATTCAATTAAAAGTTTAATGAACTGATCCAAAAGAAAAATCGAATACCCAAAGCTAAATATGCATGACAATCATGAACAATTTTCCAACTAGCAAAATCTTGAGCTAACATGAATTAAGTTCTCTTGGCCTAAGATCAGTCTTCAAAGCAAAGTAGTTCATGCATATGCTTGAGTAAACATAGATTTAGGGTGATAATGACAAAATAAAATCAATAAAAATAAATAAATAAATACTGAAATAAAATGCTAAAGGAAGAAAGAAAAATCTTTTTGGCGGCCAATAACTATATACATCCCCCTATAAAGGCTCTAAACTCAGGAAGACACCTAAGTTGACTCAACATTAACTTCAAAACAAAAACAAAAAAAATGTTAGTCAATAAATTAAGGAATAACAAAATAATAGAAAAAACAAATAAATAACCAAACAAATAACAAATTTAAAGATAAAAGAGTAAAGAAAAAGAAAGAAAACTTGGGTTACCTCCTAAGAAGCGCTTGTTTAACGTCATTAGCTTAACCTTATCTTTTGTTCAAATTGATCAAGGTGGCTTAAAACAAGAGAAATGAGATGAATCCTTCCCTTTTTCAAAGCAGTGCTTCCATCTTTGGTCAATAACCTTGGAAATGCCTCCAAAGGCATTTTGAACTCAACTTAGGATTGGTTGTCCTAAACGCACCTTGGCATGGGAGATTCCACTGAGCCATAGTGGTTTCAATTGATCAACAGATGAGTGATTAGTTTGTAATGAATCATGGATCATAGGAAGACCTTTCTCTGTTTCAACAACTTAAGTCTTAGGAGGATCAACCTCAACATTGTATAATGGTGGGGGGGATCTTTGATAGCCAAGGCTTCATGCCTCTTAGCTTGAATGATATTGACAGGGCATAGCAATTTGACATTGGGGAAGATTTAGCATCCTTGAAGACATTAATTGTCACATAGTCTTCATCCACCCTCAAGATGAGTTTATCCTTAGGTGTATCAATCAATGCTCCTGAAGTTGCTAAAAATGTTCTTCTAAGAATAAGAGGGATGTAAACATTTTCTTCCATATCCAACACCACAAAGTCAACCAAAAAAATGAATTTTTCTACTTTCACTAACGCATCTTCCATAATACCATATTGATGTCTAACAGTCTGATCTACAAGTTGAAGAGATATCATGGTTGACTTGACTTCCCCAGTACCAAGCTTTTTTTTAATTATTGATAATGGTATCAAGTTTATACTAGCACCAAGATCACATAAGGCCTTCTCAATAGTCAATTTCTCGATAGTACAAGGAATATTGAAAGCTACCAGGATCCTTTAGTTTTGGAGGCAATTTCTTCTAAATGATGGCACTACACTCTTCATTCAACATTACTATTTCATTTTCTTTTAGCTTCCTCGTCTTTGATAGGAGATCTTTCATGAACATGGCATAAGAAGGTATTTGTTCAAGAGCTTCAGCAAAGGGAATGTTTATTTACAGTTTTTTTAAGACATCTAGAAACTTAGCGAATTACCTCTCCTGATTACCCTTCTTTAACCTTTGAGGGAATGAAATCTTAGCATGTGGTGATAGTTCATATACCTTGTGTTGCTCAAGATCCTTCTTATGTCTCTGCCACTTTGGTTGTTCATCCTTAGCTTATTTTTTACGACCATCTTGACTTAAGGCATCATCATTGGGAGTATCAGTTTTCTCCTTCTCTATTCCTGCAAAACTTGACATTTCTTTCACTTCTCCTTTCAAAGTCTTACCACTTCTCAAAGTAATTGCTATGTAATGCTCCTTTGGATTGATCCCACGGTGTTACTTGGTAAGCTACCTGGAGGTCTCTCTACAAGCTATCTTGATATCTGACCCACTTGATTTTTTAGATTTTGGATGGTTGTCTCTTGGTTCTTGAAATTGGCCCTTGATTCCTGCATGAAATTAGAAGTCTGTTGCACAAAAGAGGATGTCTGTTGAGAAAATTTTCAAGTGCAATCTCTAGAGGAGATTTCTTTTCTTGTGGAGCAGCTTGTTGCATCCCTTTGATTACTCCAAGAAAATTTAGGATGATTCCTCCACCCTAGATTATATGTATTTGACTACGGGTTACCTTGGGATCTTGAAGGATTGCCCATGTAATTGACCTGCTATTGAGAAGTGACACCTGAGTTGCTTGCCCCATGTAACACCCTAATACTAGTACTAATAACATATCCAGGATCATGAATTAGTAGTTACAATTAGGTATGCCACTGTAATACTAATAAAAAAATTTATGAAAATATTTATAACATATATGAAAATATGAGCCTGATACGAGTGTAATAATATACATATATCGAAAGGATCTTTATACAAATACATTCATCATAATGCATATACTACAATATATGCTTTCATGGTAATACCTGTACAAATTCTACATAATACTGTTCTAGTATTTATAGCTAAACTCTTTCTTCAAAACTCTGATTTTCTTTTCGGCTTCATGGTGCCTTCAATATCCCTAAAAATATTATTAAAAATGCAAAAGATGTAAGGGTGAGAATTCAAAGAATTATCAGTAGTTTTATAAAAACATGTCATCGTAATTGGTCAAGCTATTTTCGGGGAAAATGCATTTTTATTTAAAACCCAATACACACACACACACACAAAAGTTAGAAAAGTGACAAACTATCAAATATGGTCATTTCTCTTCCTAAAACAGAGGTTCAATTATTATCCTTTTATAAAAATCCTTTGTACAAACCAATAAATCATACAATATCAAATCAAGTTCTTTATCAAATCATTTACATAATCAAATTAAATACCATAACTAGTTATATACAATATCCATCATACTTATTCATTTCTTATAATAAAACATAAACCAATAAATCATATTAGTTATTGTATTTATTTACAAACTCAATTCAGTTTTTATATCATATATATCATAAATGTTTGCTCCTCATCCCTCATTATTCTTTACAAGTCATATATTTCTTCATATCTTATATTCATCATATTTATTCATTTCTCATAATATATCTTCATATCTCATCATTCTCATATTCACATAAATCATCATAAATAAAATGCTTCATCTTTAATCATATTTCACTCTTTCATTCTTTATTGTATATTATTCATCATTTGTTTACCATTTATTCTTCATTCATTGTGTCTCTTTTCATTATTGTTCAAGGTTCATAATTCATCAAATCTTAATCTTCGGAAATTCTTATCATTATTCAGAAGGTATGGAGGGAATATCCATCCTCACAATACCATTCCATTCTTATTCTCTTGGTAGGTGAGGGAATGTCCTTCTTCACATTACCATTCTATTCATATTCATATTTACATTCATTTGGTAGGTGAGGGAATGTCCATCCTCACATTACCATTCTATTCATATTCTCTTGGTAGTAGTCTGCTATTCATGGCACTGCTTTGTGTGTCACACAAAACTACTCCCTACTCAGGGTAACCCAAACCACAACTTATGAGGGAATGTCCATCCTCATTTAAGAGTTGTGGGTATGAGGAAATATCATCCTCATATAATATGATAGGGAGGGAAATACCATCCTTGACTTATCATTTCATTCTTATTCATATTTAGTGATAGGTGAGGGAAATACCATCCTCACAATTACATTCATTCTAGGATCATCTCTGCCAACTAGGAAGAACTTGAGTGAAGAGAAAGAGGGCATCATCCTTTCTCAATTCTCAACTACTCCAAAAAGGAGGGAATGTTCATCCTCAACCTTCCATTCTAACTTAGGATGAGGATCCTTTCCTTATTCTGTTATCCATTCAAGATCACCTCCAGTAGAAGAAAGAATGTTCATCCTCGACTACTTTTCACATAGGGAGAAAACTCAAGTAAAGATGGAGGGAATGTTCATCCTCAACCTTAAAAACTCTGGTGGTAAGGGAAATACCATCCTTAACCACCATTATCCAAGTTTTACCCCAAGTTTGAGGATGATCCTAGATAATGGGTTACCAATACTATTCATTTTTGTAATTCTTTGCCATTCAGTATTTCTTTGTTTACATTTTAATCATCAATCTCATCATTCATTTAAAGTATATACAATAATTCACATCATGAGTAATTTCATTCATCGTCCATTCTCAAATCATAACATAATACCTTTCATAATTTAGATTCCATAAATACAATATACTTCTTAAAGTCTTTTACTCATGCAACAATGTATCATTCATAATTTAAATCACTAATCATAGTGAAAACATTTAAAATCATATCAAATAATACTCTTAAAACTACCCAAAAACTGAAAACAAGACTCTGTTATTTGAATAACATATGCTGTTATTTGAATAACATCTTATTTTTTAGCTTTTCTATAGCTTGTTATTCGAATATGGCTTGCCTTATTTGAATAACACATCATATTCTCACTTTTTTGCTACTTGTTATTCGAATAACAAGCATGCTATTCGAATAACAGCATGTAGAACTAAGTTTCTACATCATTTTCTTGCTGTTTTCTTTCATTTTCTTTATTCTACTTAATCCTCTTTAAATCAACACATATTCATACTTAAAAACTACCAATAAAACAATAAGAAATCATCCACTTCAAATATGTATAATGAATCATCAATCAAAAATCCAAAAAATATTCATTCAAACTCAAATCCATTTCTAAAACAAATTCATGAAAAACCATCCATATCCATGTTCAAACTCATACATGCTAATCATAAGCATGAAGATGAGAAATACAAAATATAGTAGAAGAAAAACAATTCCCTACCTTCCTTCCTTTAGCTTCTTTAAGCTTGGTTATTCTTTTTCCTGCTTTCTTTCCCTTCTTTCTTGCTTCTCCTTTTCTCTCGTTTCCTTCTATTTTCCTTCTCTTCTTTCTCTTCATTGGCTGCTGGTCTTGTCATAGGAAATGATGCAAAAATGAGAAGAAAGAATAAGTCAAATGACTTAATAGAAACGAAGAGAAAGAAAGGCGGTGGAGGGGTTAAAATATCTAACCCTATAATAATACTACAACTTTTATATCTCTTAGGAACACTCTAATATTCCAAAACCATATTTTCTAACCTTCATAAGTGTTCCAAAAACTCACAGGCCTCAACTAAATTCTTATATCTGAATTTTCATAATTTTCCATACACCACTATTCATCAGGTAAGCTACACTACTATTCTTAAATTAAATCAAGCTTGTGAAGTAAGTAATATTCTTACCTTAACTAATTTTTCATACCAAAATATTCTCCATATTCTACTTATCATCTCTAAGTTGTTTCATAATTTTTTGAGCTATCTAGCTATTTAATTTGACCTTTAAACAGTTTCTCAGTGTTATTAAAAATACCAAACTAATTCATTTGGTCCTCCAGAATTCACTATGGCTTATGCTAAATATCTTCATATTGGAAAAAAGTTTCATATTTATTTCTTTCATTTTAACTATTTATCTCAAAATAGGAGCTATTATTCACTTTTTGTGTTATAGGATTACACTCAAACTTATCCAAAAGATTTTCAAAATTTAATAGGTAACTTATATCAACATTATTGAGCTTCTATAATACTAACTAGAATTCATTAGGTCAGGAAGGATGTTACACCTCACACTCACCGTTGACATGATTTCCCCCATAAAAATCGCAAGTTAAAGCTTGATGTTAACAGAGCTGACCTGCATATTGTCAATTTTTCTTGGTGAGATTGGTGATCTGCTGTGAAAGAGTCTTATTTTGTGCAAGCATGGCATCAAAGGTGCCAAGCTCCATAACTCCTTGTTTAACCATTGATGTTCCACTAGGCATCTGATATTCATTAGTAGCTAAAGTTTCAAATAATTTTTGAGTCTCTTCAGGAGTTTTAGTGCTAAGAGACCCACCTACAAATGCATTAACCATAACCCTAGTGGAATGATTCAAGTCATTATAAAAGATTTGAACTTGTTGCCAAATTTCAAAAGCATAATGAGGACATCTTCTCAGTAATTCCTTGAACTTTTCCTAAGCTTCATACAAATATTCCCCCTAATTTTGAGTAAAACATGCAATCTTACTCCTCATCTTGATGAACATAGACAGAGGAAAGTATCGAGTAAGGAACTTGCTCACCATATCATCCCAAGTAGTGATGGTTCCTTGAGGTTGGGCTTGTAGCCAGCTCTTAGCTTTATCCCTTAAAGAGAATGGGAAAAGCCTTAGCCTGATGGCATCATCACTTGCTCCATTGTACTTTATGGTGTCGCAAAGTTGTAAGAAATTGTTGATATGCAAGTTGGGATCTTTTGACTGATTACCCCTAAACTGATCATGTTGCACCAGCTGTAGAAGAGCTAGTTTGATCTCAAAAGTATTGGCTTGTATTGTAGGTCACACTATACTGGTTGCAACCCTTTCAACAGATAGAGTTACATAATCTGCCAAAGTATGTCTTCGGTCTTCATTTATTTAAGCCATTGTTTCTCTTTAATTTCTCTTTCTTTCTCTTGTTGCTCTTCTGTTTACTCTTGTTGTTTTCTTAATCTTTGGATCAAAAAGCGATGCTTCCAGATTTATGGTACCTCGCATAAACAAACAAGCAAGCAAGAGTGAATTAAAGAAAAACATAATTAAAAATAAAAATAAACAAAGAAAAATAAATTCCTAAATTAGTGTCTTTTTAATTACTATTTAATATTGACAATCAATAATCCCCGGCAATAGTACCAAAAATCCTAGTTTGATGTAAGCGCATCCAGGCTTGAAGATTAGGGATTTTCTTCAACATTTTCCACTAATCTTCCATGAAGTTTTTCAAATTCTTCTCTTTGTTTTCTTCTTTCTCCACGTGCAACTAAACTTCTTTAGTTAGGGAGATGATAAATCCTGTTCTTAGATAATGTAAACTCATTATTGTGTTTTCCCCAGCAACGACACCAAAAATTTGTTGTGATATTAGCAAGTGCACCAAATCACAAAAGTAATAAAATGATGAGAAAAGTATCGTTCCCATGAAGATTACACTGACAAATACTAAATTCGTTAAATCAACACTATTTAAGCTATTGAATATTGGGATGTGACAAGAATATGAATAAAAGAAAACACTAAACAGAAAATAATCAAAATTAACAAGAGTAACAATATATCAATTAAGCAAAGGTTGAAAAACAATTATATCAAAGTGTTAGGGTTCAGATTTCACTTGAACTCTTTTGATGCAAATTCAAATATTAGTTTAACTAAGTTTTATTCCATGATTCACGATCAAATTACAAAAATTAATCAATACTCAATCCATTGGTATAATAATCATCTTCACATTACTTTTAGTTAACCAATCCCTTAATATAACCCCAAATAGAGAAGGCTTTATCAAAACGAGGGAATAAAAAGAAAGATCACACAACCTACAACGTCTATTCCTAGTGATTACAAAAATTTTGGTGTTTATCACAAGTTCTAGGTTCGTGCACAATTTTTTCAAATCATACATAAACCCTAAAATCATTCCCAAATTGATCAGATTAAAAAAAGCTTTAAGAGAAGATATAAAGACGTAAATCATGAAATAGAAACATAGATTAAACACAAAAATAACTTTACATAATCTAAGAACAAGATCCATCATCACCCTAACTAGAGAATTTTAGTTACACATGGAGAAAGAAGAAAACAAAGAAGAATTTGACAAACTGCATGGAAGATTAGTGGAAAGGTTGAAAAAAATACCTAATCTTAAAGTCTGGATGCGCCCACTTCGAACTAGGGTTTATGCCTCCGCTTTTCTCTTTTTGATGGCTGCTGAATATCAGCTCAAGAGCATAACCTTTTCTATTTATAGATAAGGAGACACATGTTGAAGGCGCTGGGTTTTGGGCGCTCGGGCGCCCAGAATGTAAAAAATGCACAATAGTAATAACGTTGGCCTAAGCGCTGGGTTCTGAGCGCTCAGGTGCTGAACGTCTAGAAATCAGTCTACGTAGCATTTGCGCACTCAAGCACTAGCTTCCTAGTGCCTAGACACTGGAATTCCAGAATGTTGATGCCTTGTTTTTGCCATGTGAGTGCTCAAGCCCTAGCTTCTGGTCACTTAGGCACTGGACTACCAGAAAGCTATTTTAGCTTTTCCTTCATTGTTCAAGCATCCAGTCTTCTTCCATGTGTAATCACCTATCAAAAACAATCAAAACACGTAGTAAGAATAAAGTTTATAATAATTAAAACATAATTAAATTTGAAAACAAAACTCAATAAAAAAGGATTAGAAGAGGATGAAAATTAATATTTTGAATCGTAAAAACATGAGTTTTTGGAGGTTCATCACCAGTACTTCGATCGCGACCTCGAGTCCATGAGTACAAAGCCCATTCCTTATAGGATTTGGGATATGTCTTAAGACCCTCAACCCAGCCTTTGCCTTGAGAATATCTATAGGAGCCCGTTCCTTATGGGATCTAGGAATTCCTTTAATGTTTTAAGACCTTCAAGCTAGCCTTAGCCTTGAGAATGTCTATAGGAGCCCATTCCCTAAGAGATCTAGGAATTTCTTTAATGTTTTAATACCCTCAAGCTAGCCTCCGCCTTGAGAATGTCTATAGGAGCTCATTCCTTATGGAATTCGGGAATTCCTTTAATATTTTAAGACCCTCAAGCCAGCCTTAGCCTTGAGAATGTCTATAGGAGCCCATTCATTATGGGATATGGGAATTCTTTTAATGGTTTAAGACCCTCAAGTCAGCCTCCGCCTTGAGAATGTCTATACGAGCCCGTTCTTTATGGAATCTGGGAATTCCTTTAATGTTTTTAAGACCTTTCTGCCTTGAGAATGTCTATAGGAGCCCGTTCCTTATGGGATCTGGGAATTCCTTTAATGTTTTAAGACCCTCAAGCCACCCTCTGCCTTGAGAATGTCTATAGAACCCGTTCTTAATGGGATCCAAGATTTCTTAGATTCCAGGTTAAGAGGAACAATCCACGAAACCCATTTTCGCGATATTATTGCGAGTTGTAGGGTCCTTACCCAAAACCTCGACACTTGGCCATAATCATTGTGTGATTATGAGTAATTAACTAGCAATATAGGTTACGACAATCATGGTCTACCCTCAGGTACCTACATGGATGTCTTATGTTAAAGTGGTTCTAAACTTGAAAAAATTATTAAGTGTTAGGTAGTTTTCTGAACTAGACCGTTAACACTAAAGACCCCAACCATGGATCACCTTTTATTTTTCCTAAGTCCTCAAAGGAATTCTGAGTGCTAAAAAATTTAGGTGTTGGACCTTGGACCAAGGTTTCACGTGATTGTAATTCTCCTAAGTCCCTAAATGGCTACCAAATGCATATAAATGATAGGCATTGAACCTAGTACGGACCATAGAAAAAGAAGTAAACGCGATAGTAATTCTAGTTCATTATACGGACCCTGGTTGTATATTGGAATCTCCACCTCAAATCATCTGAAGTGTGGACCATGGCCGGACCACAATGCATCCATGAGTGTTAAGTAACTGACATGTTAGTGCCTCAAAATTAAAATTCTTGATTTCTTGGGGGCATTGCAGACTCCAGGTTCGTGTAAAGCATGGATCCCATGACCCGGAGGCATTGAGACTTAATACTAAGCTATGCTAGCATGGATCACGTATCCGGTCAAAGTCCGTCATTGACACCCTAGCAAGAATTCACTCTTGGCGTGTAGTTGAGACCCCCTGAACTACATATGGGGGCAATATGTGACATACCTCGGATGGCAAAAATGATAGCGTGGGTAGAATGATCCACCTCGGATCCCGACCTTACTCATTAACCTTGAGGGTATATTGTGATGCATCACAGACCTCGGCCCTTTGGAAAACATTGTGCGATCTGGCGTTAACTCTGAATTGGATCCCTTTGTCCACCGTGCATTGTGTGCTCCTATCAAACTTGGATACCTTGACACTTAATTGTCCCATCTAAGCACTAAGTTGGGGATAACTGTTTTAGATCATGATCCGGGATCCTGTCCCATGGGTCAACCCGTTGCGCATGCAGCTAAAGTTTGTCATTAATACCCCAACAGGAATTCATGGTACACTACTGAGATCTCAACACAATGGATGTCAAATTAAGGTATTGGGTAGTAGCAACATTATCAGGAGATTTGCGTAGTGGATAAAACCTATGAGTATCCATAACTGTCAATAATGATCTTGCATAATAATAGCGCCTATAACCGCCTTTGACTTCTCATAATTGCAGTATCAACATTTTGATCTTATAGGAATTTCTTGTTATAATTACGGGAGATAAAACCCTAATTACACTCTATAAATATCAGGCTTATTCACCTTCTACAGGTGATCTATTACTTTTTATCATAAACACTAATTGTGTACGACTTGACTTGAGCATTAGAGTATCTTTGCAGGTACAAAACCCCCTTTCCCAACACGCGTCACTGCTGTGCATGGAGAAAAATACCAAAATGTACCTATCTAGGTACAACTCAGTATCCACTACTGAATACTATTCTTTTTGAAATGATTGCTAGAGTTCTTCCAAAATGATGAAATAAGGTGAGATATTTTAGTTCTAAGTAACATTCCAATTAGTATTGAATTTGTATGGTTGGTTAGGAGTAATTGTTTCCCTTTATTTTGGTTAAAGATGTGCTACTCATTGAATTGACTTTGCCTTTGTGGCATTGCCATTAGTTGATTCACATGATTGTCTTCCTTTTTTTCGGCAATGTCAATAAGGTTTATTAAATATTAGGATGCTATTAGTCATAGCTCTGAGTTAATGTTTCAGATGTCTGTCTAGAAAGTGGTCAAAACTAGATTTTTATATGTTGTCATATGTAATGATTTTGCTTTCATCACAGAATAATTTAACAAGAAAATGAAATAATTATTCAATGTCTTTTTAATCTCCAAACCTTAACTACATTTACCTTGAGTCATAGAACGTAAAAGGAAACCATTTTTTCTTTTTCTTCTATATTTTTAATTCATTTTACAGGTAGGAAAATGTTACACATTTTTTTTGCACCATTAAAGCTTCTTTAGTTGTTCTAATTGGGCGAATTGTATCATGATATGGTTGCTAGTCAATGGATTGCATCTTTTTTTAGAGGTTCTTATTAATTTTGGTTGTAATTGTTTTGGGATTCTTCTTTGAATCTGAATATTACCTTTTAAAAGAATAATTGAAAGAGATATTATTAATGAGGGTTATTTTGAAGTTTCTAAATTTAGGATTTCTAATATATGTTTATAGTTTATATTGGTGCGAGTTTGCAATTTTTACACGTTAAAGTCTTAGATGGATTCATCAATACTTTATTCCTTTCCATTACAAATGCTGGAGTTAGTTAGTACTGCTTCTGAATGGATTTTATTTTACTATTGAATTTAGGATTTCAAGCCTGTGTAGGAGGTGGAACAGATTGGAATAGGAATTCTACTCATTTTGGTGATCGGTGAAGATTATAGAGGAGAAAAGATGCTTATATTCTCTATATTTCCATATAAAGATGTGTGGGATATAGTTTTTTGGCCTTATAAGGCCTCATTAAAGTGTTCACTTGGTGGAGAATATTGATGAGTGTATAGTCCTTGGCAGTGAAGCATTCTAAGTTATTGGACTTTATTGTATAGATTTATTTTTTTATTGTATAGATTTATTTTATGATTTCTGTTATTAAGACACATTTATAATGTAGATCATGATTGTATAATTGTAATTAAGCAATAATATTCAGAAATATTCTTTCAAGTAAGTATCAGAACTCTCGATCTGGGAGCCTCTTATTTCTGTTGTAATCAGCCTTTATACTGATCGGACTAGCCTTCATTGCTAAGTTTGCCGCCAGCCTTCATCGCTGGGATTCTACCAGCCTTTTAATGTTGCTTTCAATCAAAACCTTACCACCGTCTTCTTCATGATTGTTGCTGTCGCATTATCCCAAAACCACTAGACCAGAATCGCACCACCACTGAGAACAGCGCTGGTCTGCTATTTGCGACCCGCGAATGGTGCCTGTGACCCATAAGATCCCACCAAATCTACAAATGGTCGTGCACCCCAGGCTTGCTACCCAATCTCGCCCCCGTTCTCTCTTGCTGCCACCATCATTTCTGTCTAAACTCAGTGATTTTCATCTTAGCCTTTTTTTTTATAATTTTGGTTCTTTTACATTCGTTTGTTCTTCCTATTTCTTAATTTCAGTCTCAGCCTCTCACGAGGGAAGAAAAGAAAAAAAAGTATGGAAAAAAGGTTAAAAAAATTGAACATTGAACCATGAGTATGTCAGATGACCAAACTAGTGAGAATTTTTGTTTTCAATCCTTTAATGCTTCTGGTACTGAAAATTTATAGATTATGGACTCTGGTGCAACTGACCATATGACCTTTTATTCACTACATTTGTT
Organism: Ormosia semicastrata; assembly: GCA_029884595.1. Classification (NCBI taxonomy): domain Eukaryota; kingdom Viridiplantae; phylum Streptophyta; class Magnoliopsida; order Fabales; family Fabaceae; genus Ormosia; species Ormosia semicastrata. The sequence goes on from JAQQTO010000047.1 coordinate 8,369,079, forward strand.
ATCTTATCAACTCTCTTCTAGTAAGCATCATATAACCATAGCTGATGGCTCTCACACCTCAGTTACAGGTTTTGGTATTATTAAACTTCAGCCCTTTCTACACTTATACAATGTGCTCCATGTTCCCAAACTTTCCTATAATCTTATTTCCATTCATAAGCTTACTAAATACAATAATTGTGCTGTAACCTTTTTTCATTCTCATTATGTCTTTTAGGATCTTGTCACGGGGAGGACGATTAGAGTTGCTAAGGAATAAGGAGGGTTGTGTTATTTCCTTCATATGCCATCTAACGGTGGTCCTGATTAGAAGTTGCTATCTTCCTGTCATCAGTCTAGTTTTGAGTCTCCTTCTCCTCAAATTTGGCTACAACACAAGCGTATGGGACATCATCTTTTTTCTTTGCTTAAGTCTATGTTTTCGTCCTTATTTTTAAAAGAATCTATTGAGTCTTTTCATTGTGATGTTTGTGAGTTTACCAAACATCCTCATATAACTTTTTTGCCTAGTTCTAATAAAAGTGTTGAGCCTTTTGTACTTATCCACTCTGATGTTTGGGGTCTTACATCTATTCCCAACATTTTTGGCACTAAATGGTTTGTTTCCTTTATTGATGATTGTACTTGAGTAACTTGGCTTTTTCTAATGAAAGACAAATCAGATGTGTTTCAGTTATTTGTTAAATTTTACTGCATAGTTCAGACTCAATTTGAAAAGTTCATTAAATGTTTGCATTCTAATAATGGTAAGGAGTATATCAACTAAAATTTTCTACATTTATTAAAGAGCATGGTATTGTGCATGAACTCGCATGTGTTGATACTCCTCAGCAAAATGATATTGTAGAAAGAAAAAATCATCATTTACTTGAAATCACTAGAGCTTTACTATTACAAATGTCTGTTCTTAGTTCATACTAGAGGGATGCTATTTTAACTACTACATATTTAATTAATCGGTTACCATCTCGTGTCTTGGGGAATATAAATCCTGTCAAACTCATAACCTCTCACTTTCCATTTGTTCCTATTATGAAGAGTCTACAGTCTCGTGTTTTTGGTTGTGTGGCTTTTGTCCATGCACATCGCCACAATTATAACAAACTTGATCCTCATGTTGTCAAATGTGTGTGTGTTTTTTTTTGTTATGCTCATAACAAGAAGGGGTACAAATGCTATCACCCTTCAAGTCATCATTTTTTCGTATCCATGGATGTCACTTTTCATGAAAATGAGTCCTTCCTTACTCGAACTCAGCTTCAGGGGGAGCACACTCAGGAAGCTGAGGCTGAGTTCTTCTTTATTGGATCATTCCTTCCTTTACCATCTAACTCTACTCAAGAATTGGCATCTTCTTCTAGAACCACACCTGAACTAGCTAATGTCAAGGCCAAGGCTAGCACACCAAAATTGGTGTATCAGAGGAGAGGGAAACCCAAACTGGCCCAACAATAACTTCAGGCATCTGAACCAATGGTAAGTACTATAGACACAAGTTCTCTTGTCTTTGAACTTCCTATTTTTGAACCTGACCCAGATAATACTATTTCTAAACTTGATAAGATGTCTTTGAATAATTGTGAACCTGACCTAGATGACTTTCCCATTTCATTGAGGAAAGCGAAAATGTATTATCCCAATCCCAAGTACCCTATTTCTCAATTTGTCTCTTCTAAACATCTTTTCCTATAGCATCAGAGTTTCATTTCAGCCATAGATTTTATCAAAATCCCAACATCAGTACAAGAAGCATTGAAAGATAAAAACTAGATTCAAGCCATGAATGAGGAGATGAGTGCATTGGAAAAGAGTGGAACATGGGAGATTGTCGAAAGACCATATGATAAAAGGACACTAGGGTGCAGATGGATATATACTTTGAAATATCAGTCTGATGGTACACTAGACATATATAAAGCAAGGTTAGTGGGAAAAGGATACACTCAGACTTATGGAATTGACTATGAGGAGACATTTGCTCTAGTAGCCAAGATGAACAGTGTAAGAATCATACTCTCCCTTGCTACCCACTTTAGGTGGGAATTACATCAGTTTGATGTTAAAAATGTCTTTCTTCACAGCGACTTAGAGGAGGAAGTTTATATGAAAATTCCTCCCAGATACGATTCCACTAGTGGAAGGAACAAGGTGTGTAGGTTAAAGAAGGCTTTATATAGGTTGGAGCAGTCTCCTCGTACTTGGTTTGAAAGATTCAGAAAAATAATAGTGTCCCTGGATACAGACAAAGTCAAGGTGATTATACTCTCTTTTTTAAACATTCACAAGAAGGTAAACTCACAGTCCTACTTGTATATGCTGATGACATCATTATATTAGGAGATGATCTAGTTGAGAAGCAACTCTTGAAGAAGAAATTAGCAACTAAGTTTGAAATGAAAGATATTAGAAAGCTAAAGTACTTCCTTGGAATTGAAATTTTCTACTCCAAGTAAGGTATCTTTATTTCTCAAAGGAAATACGTCCTAGATCTTCTTAAAGAGATTGAAAAGCTTGGGTGTAAGGCTACCGATGTACCGATAGAACAGAATCACAAAATGCAAAGTGATGAAACGAGCCCTAACGTGGATAAAGCTCAATACCAGAGACTAGTAGGGAAACTGATATATCTGGCACATACCAGACCATATCTAGCATATGCTATTAGTATTACTAGCCAATTCATGCATGATCTGCGAAAGAGACATAGGCAGGCTATGGATCAAATTCTACAGTATCTTAAAACCACGCCTGGAAGAGGGTTACTATTTAGAAAGGAGGAAACCTATCAATAGAAATGTACACAGATGTTGACTATGCAAGTTCAGTTACCAATAGGAGGTCAACGTCAGGTTATTATATGTTTCTAGGTAGAAATAGAATGTAGTGGCTCGGTCAAGTGCAGAAGCTGAATTTCGAGCTATGACACAAGGAGTTTGTGAGTTATTATGGATAAAGATCATATTAGATGACCTGAAACTAAAGCGTGAAGCACCTATGAAACTGTTTTGTGACAGCAAATCAACCATTAGCATTGCACATAATCTGGTTCAACATGACAAGATAAAACACATTGAGATAGACCGACACTTTATCAAGGAGAAATTGGATAGTGAACTCATAACTACAACATACATTCTTTCAGGATATCAGTTTGCAAATGTATTAACTAAGGGACTACCCACAGAGCACTTTTAGGATCTTACTGGCAAGTTGGGAATGATAGATATGCATTCACTAGCTTGAGGGGGAGTGTTAGACTTTATTGTACAGATTGATTTTATGATTTCTATTATTAGGCCATATTTGATTCTTATATTAGGACAAATTTATTTCCTGTAATTTAGCTTCATTTTAGGCATGTCATTATTGTCATAAGTCTATATAATGTAGATCATACCTATACAATTGTAATTAAGCAATAATATTTAGAAATATTCTTTCAAGTTAAGTCATCTGCTTCAACATTCTCAAGCTCACTATGCTAAGTTTTCAGTAAGTTGTTGGTCGTAGAAAAATTGACTGGTTTAAGATTCAAGTTGCAATACGAATTTGTATTTTACTTGAAGATTACTAAACACCACATATTATAAGTTCATACTTCATACCTATCTAATTCCCTGGTAAGAATATGGACATATGTGAATCTAGAGGTATGTTTGGATGGAGGGTTTTGAAGGGAAATGAAATAGAAGACTTATTTTTCATTTCTAAATTAAGATAATTATAAAATGTTTATAAAAGCAAATAAAGGATGATTGAAAGGTTATATCATCATCTTTTATTTTATTCTTTCATTTTTAAAAAATCTCAAATATAGAGTGTTTACTCAAAATAAAGAATTAAACCCTTCCTTCATTTTCCCTCCAAAATCCCAACTCCTAAACATGATAATTTTTCTTTTCTGCTTAGCTTACTCATGATTTAATTTGATATTATTTTTTCTTATTGTTTTCTTTTCTCCCAAGTGGGTACTTGAATAATTTGATATTTTCAACTATGAGTGAAGTTACTAGTTGCTAGAAAACCTAATAGTCAGTTAAGGTTTTACCTTCAAGTCTTCAACAACTAGCTATAAACTCAATCCCAGAATCATTAATTTACTATTTAGTAATTGGTTTTCCCCCTATGACATCTAAAGGATTGTAGCAATTTCAAGCACTTTTTGTTCCTAAATTGATATAACTAATGGGAAATGCTGAGAACACAATGTGTGCAGTTAATTCATACCATGGGGATTACCTTATAGACTTAGCAATGTTCAGAATTAGATGATGAATGCATAAAACAAGAGCACTTGCTACTTGTTAAGTGGTTTCATAACAATTTTATTCAGTGATTGGCAACCTATACAAATATCTTAGGGGCTTCAGCTTTTTTTAGTAATTCAACCTCTATAGAGATGTTTTGGAGACCGGGTCAGTAGGAGCAGGTCATGGCCATGTTTTGCAATTATCAGGGAATCCATTTTTGCACTTGTATACTGTAGAAGCATTGGATTAGATTCGTTGAAGCAGAGAATAACATGGCAATATTTTTTTAGTGGCCGATGAATTTGGTGGTTATGAAAATGGAGATGCTGAAACTAAAGATGTTCAAGCTATCTGCTATTTCACTTGTTACAAGTACTTAAAAATCAATACTTTGCAGTTTCTAATTATTGTTGTTTACCATTATATTCCCTTCTCTCACACTATTTTCTTTAATTGTTGATAAATTATGAGATTTGATTTACCAAGCTTAAGTTGATTCCATATTCCTGAGCTTAGTTTTAAAAAGATTTTAATTGCACTATGAATGATTCCTTCAGAAGCCAATTTGTTTTAATTTAACCATTTCATATAATTGAATTATTGACAATCCATTTTCAAAATTAAGATCTCTCAATTTCATCTTGCCAAAGGTATATGAGTCATAAAGCAGAATTATACTGATTATATTTCTTAAGATTCAATTTTGTGAAATTATACTAATTACATTATGAGTATTATTTAGAAATTTCATACTTTGAGTAACATCTCCCTACTATCTTAAACAACTAATCACTTCCAAATTTGTATGATCCTTAGTTGCAAGGTTAACAAATTCTATGTGCCAAAAAGTTTTACATTATTGTAATAAATGAATTATTCTCTGTAGAGTGTAGTGTAGACAATTTTTCTGTTCATGATTCAGTAATTACTATGAATTCTTACTCTCTACAAAGAGGTCATAGTGGTGTTATTGTTGAAACGCATCTTGTAATGTACCATACCTATAGGAACTAGGTTGGACATTACTCCAATTCCAATAGTAGAATTACATAATACTTCTTCATTTGCATTTTAATTTCTATTTCAATGGCATAAGCTTTTTGATTATTGAAAGTTCAGCTTTGTTATTATACTATGTTCTGAAGTGGATTTAGAGGTGTACCTAAGATAGGCACATCATGGTAGTTTCCTTCTTGTGCAGCAGCAGCAAAGCGTGTTAAGATGGGGGAGTTGGTACCTGCAAAGGGACTCCAATGCTTAAGTCAGGTTGTGCACAAATAGGGTTATGCAATGAGTGATAAGTTATATGGAGAGGTGAATATGCCTAGTACTTATAGAGGTTGGATAGATACGTTCCTGTAATAAAAGCAGGAAAAGATACGTTCTTTATTTAGTTGCAGAGGATACCTATATTACCAAAATATAGATATTGCGTTTATGGGCAGTTATAGGCGATTGTGGGTGCTATTATTCCGTAAGATCATGATTAACAATAATAGATATTATCAGGATCTATCCATTGTGCATATTTTGTGGTAAAGTTGTTGCTACCCAATGTCATGGTCTGATAGGCATAGAGTCGGGATCTTGTCCGTATGTCATAAGTGATCTCCTGTCGAGGCCGTGGACGTCGGATTCTAGCATACTACCTATCGGGTCGACCTACGGGACATGACCCCGGATTACGGTCTAGAACAATTTCCCTCATCTTAGCACTTAAATGGAATAGTTAAGTATCAAGGTATCAAGTTTGAAAGGAGTACACAACACGCAGTAGATATGGGAATCCAAAAGGGCCGAGTTCCGTTGTTAATTATAAAATACCTCCGGGGTTGGCATGTGAGGTTGGAATCCGTCGTGGATTACTACTTACATTGCCATTTCACCATCCGAGTTTTATCTTTTGTTGCCCCCATGCATTGCTCACAGGGTCTTTATTCTTTCTTACAGCCTTACTCTACATCTTATAACAATCCAAGCTTTCTTGGGAAACTGTTGCTTTGACTTTATTGGGAATTAAAGATCATTTAAGAATATATCATTTTTGTACTATTTCCTAAATGATTGCTACTTTCATAACCAATAAAAAAGGGGAGCATTAAAGCACGACTTCCCACGTGCTATCAGTTCACCTTTTTTTAGGGCCAATCAAAGTGCTTCATTCCCTTTATGAATAGGGAATATTTGCATTGAGGTTGACATTTTGAGAATGATCTCCTTTCAGAGAATGGTTTCCCTTTCATTTTTTGTACACATATGGAGGGTTTTACCCTCTACTAAGACCATCTTCCTATTCTTTCCAAAGTCTTTAAAGATGTTTTCTTTTTTGAGGCCAATCCCTCCGGTGGAGGCCTTTCTTTCTCGGCGTAATGGCTCAGTGGGAACCAAGTAACTACTCTATGTGGGCGGGCTAACATGCATCTGGGCTAAATAAGCCTTTCTCTCCCAACGTACGTAGGAAAGCATGAACTTTTTGTGTTTACCAAGGGGACTTGCTGTATCTGTGTAGTTCCTAAGATGCATGGACGTAGTTCGCGCTCTATCCTCCTCTTTTCCCGTTATTTTGGAGGCACTTGGTTAAGCACTTGTAGGAGGGTTTCGAGTTTGAAAATAATCTCCTTGAACAACTTTGGGTGATTTGAAGCAACTCAGGGTGATTATGAAACGTGGTGTAGTTCCGGTGGAACAATCTTTTGATACGGTGCAATCTCCTATTGATCAGCAGGGAAAAGATGGTTATTGGTTTCTGGAAGAACCTTGGAGGTTGTAGTGACCAGTAGCCATCATCATCGATGACTTCCGACCTCTCTAGTGAGTGTTCTTTACTTTTTTAGTCTTGGAGGAAACTTTTATGTATAGTTTTTTTGTTAGAGTTGACAATGTATGGAATGTGAATAACAATAAAATTCTTTTTTTGAATATTGTATCTTCTATTTTCCATTATCTACTATTCGTACTAAGTCCAAAGCTTAGCTTGTAATGATGTACTCGACTTTGTCATGTTGCCCCCAGCTTGGTGCTTAGCTTATCGTAACTAAGTGTCAAGGTAGATCTCAATGCCCCCGATTTAAGGGATCTGGGCTTTGTGTGAAATCGGAGTCCGCCATGCCCGTAAGGGATCAAGTTTTAACTTAGTGGTATTTCGAGAAAGTAGAATCACTTGAAAATTGTGATAGTATCGTTATTCGATATTTGCCAACATATGGAAGTTCCTTTTTAAAATCGAGGTCCGCCCTCCAGCTAAGAGTTAAGGGATCTTTATTGGATGACCTAGTGTTCTACCGAGGTCCATGCAAAAAATCCAAACTGAATTAGCAGAGTTTGTGTGACGGTTTGGTTTCCTAAGTGAACTGTCACTTCAACTACTTAGATAGATATGGAGTCCACGTGGCACATTCTGTTGGGGGCCATTACTAGGGTTTTGCGTGCCATAATGAAGGGTTTTTTGTAAAGTGGAATGGCAGGACAGAAGTATCGCCCCAACCGTCTTACCTTTATAAATAGGGGCTACAGGCGCCTTATCCATACTTTACTGTTTCTAAACAATTGTGGTGGTCTAAGAGAAATTTCGGCGAGTTTACATGGCCAAAGGGTGATATTTCAAGCGGTTCGCAATAGTTATTAGTGACCTTTGCTTCAAACCATCAACTTCAAGTCACATTTTTCTTCCATTTTTAAAGGTACATCTCTCCATAACCTCTACTTTTGTCCTTTTTCATGCTATAGAAAAGGGATTTTATCTCCTCAATCCAGATGTATTCCCTTTTTTTCTTAGTGAAGAGGGTGGGGCTGCTCCCATTTCTGGGTTTGTTCTAATGGTATTACTTTGTGGAGCAGCCTCTCTGCTACGCCACAAGTGACAGGGGAGTCCTACTAAGGTTTAAACATTTGTCGGCTTCGAGGCTGTAATTCTAGGGTTTGAGGATGGATAGGGATCCCTTGCAATTTGCCCCTTTCCTTGTTTGAATCAGTAGGCTAGAAATCTTGATTCTGACATTAGCCTAACAACCTCAATCGGTGTTTTCCAAGAGTCTAATGGCGAGGAGAAGAGTAAGCAAAAAAAATCGACCGCAGAGGAGCCTTTAGTACTCGCCCCTATGAGACCCACATATGCTTGGGTCAGTGACGATGTTTGGAAGCACACGTCCATATATCCCATTGAGGTGACACTTAGAGACCTATTGGGATATTTTGAACTAACGGAATGGGGTCATAAGGATCGGGAGTTTCAAGTTTTGTGTCTAGAGCGAGACAATAGGGTGTGTATAGAGCGGGAGGAAGGCCAACACTTCATGTTTCTATACGAAGGTCTCTTCCTTGACTTTGGTCTCCAACTTCTGTTTATTGACTTTCAGATCACAGTTCTCCAGACTCTCAATGGTACTCTGTCCCAAATTCATCCCAACGGCTGGGGTAACATCCTAGCCTTCAAAAGGTTCTACCGAGTGATCGGACTTCTGTACTTGGAAAAGGCGCATTTTTTTTTTACACTCGATGGAGTCTCCAGGGGGAATGCACTGCATAAGTCTTAGGTGTCACTTAAGGTGAGGTCCAAAAAGAAAGTCTTTGAAGTTTTCTAAGATAGCTATAAAGATTTTAAGGCCACATTTTTTAAGTTGATAGTGGTGCCAAATTCCCAGCCATTTTATCTGAAGGTTGGAAAGGAACCAGCATTCTGCTTATACTGGTCTCAGCATGCGTGGAACACTCCCATTGAATTTATTGAAAAAGAAAGGATCCATCTTGAAAAGGGTGACATTGAGTGTATTGATTTTATAATCAGATGGAAGCAGAAGTTGACCAGATCAAATGCAAGGATATCTTAAGCATTTCTAGTGATGATTACCTCTGGGCTATTCTTAGTAGGGAATTTAGCCGCTATGCGGTGTCCTCCTTGTTTCTCTTTGCCCTTAGTATTTGACTATTGCATGTTTTCTAATCTATTTCTTTTTCTTGTTATGTTGCAGATAACATGGTTGCTAACAAGGGTGTCACATCTTCTATTGAGGCGCTTCAAGCTTTGAAGGTGAAGAAGGAAAGATCTGGACTTCTCATCCCCAAGCCGTCGTTGCTCCATATCTCGTTAACCGAGAACCAGATTCAGATTCCCCTACACAACCCCCACTAATGAAGGAAGAGGAAAGCCATCAAGGGTACTAGGGTGGAAGACCGCAGTAAAAAGGCTATTGTGGAGGGAGATCCTGGGCCAAGGATTAATCCTCTGCCTCTAATTACCAGGGAGAGGTTTCCCGGGGACTTCATTGATAATGTCTTTTCTAAGTGAAAATGTTGTTAAACTCATCACTCGGAACAGGGTGACCAAGACTCTATCATTGTTTCAGACTTTAGCTCTCTGAACTGCTACTAAAGCCTAGCTTCTCGAGAGGACTGTGGTGGCATTTGAGAAGAAGGTGGAGGACCAGTTGAGAGCGATGGAGGTCAAAGGAAAATGGCAACTGGATCTGCCCCTCAAAGGCAAAGAGGAAGCGGAAGCCAAAACTACTGGCCTGGAAAAGGAGCTTTCTGGCTTCAAGCTTTTGCTCGCTAGTGAGAAGGCCCAATATAATAAAGCCAACGTTGTCACTATCGCCCTTCAGGCTAAGGTAGTAGAACTGGAGGAAGAGAACACTGAACTGTTGGCCATTAACACCAATATTGGTGTTGAATAGTTCAATAATGTAGTCGCCCAAGTCCAGTATTTCAACTTTGAGATTGAGCTGGCCTTGCAGGATTTGAGTCTTGATAAAATATTTCGGGATGGATGCATGGTTATGGTGGGGTCAGTTAATGAGCCGGTTACTGAGGTCCATACTAATGAGGCTTCCACTAGAGTGCTAGATTTGACAGAAAGGGGTTCAGATGAGGAGTGACGGAGCCTGGACGGAGATGAAGTTGAGGAATAACCTTTCCTTTCTCATCCCTTTTATTACATTTTGTTGCCTCCTATGTGGGGCTTTTTATCTTTATTAAAACAATTCCCCCAATTTCTGGGGTGTTTTTAAATGCTTCTCCTTGCCATTTACTTAGTGTTGTATGCTTGCTTGTTTTCCACAGTCCATTTTGGGTCTAATGCCTATTATGGTGCTTTTTACAACCATTTAATGGACTTGAGATTATTTCCAAATGAGGGGAAACCATGATCTGTGGTCCAACGCCCATTATGTTTGAGTACTCAGAATCCCACTTAGAACTTAGGCATACTTTTGAAATCAAAACCTTAGCCCATGGTCCAACGTCCAAAATGTTTTGGCACTTAGGATCCTACTCGCCTTAGGTATAATTTAGAATGAAAACCTTAGTCTGGGTTCCAATGCCAACTGCTTTGGCATTTGGGATCCTACTTGACTTAGGTATAATTTAAAATCAAAACCTTGGTTTAGGGTCCAACGCCAACTACTTTGGCATTTAGAATCCCACTTGACTTAGGTATTAAGGTGATCCATAACCAGGGTCTTTAATGTTTATGGCTTACAGAGGAAAATTGTCTTCCACTTAGGCATTCTCAACTACAAAGCATGTTTTACATAAGACTTTTGGTGGATACCTGATGGTGGATCACGGATATCGTAATGATGCAGTATTAAAATTAAGTTGCAAACCCAAGTGCAGGTTATCTCAAGTAATAAATTCTCGGTGAGTCCGAGGTCAAACCACAAAGACTTGATGAAGAAAAATTAATTAAGGTAGAGTAAATATTTTGTCACAATAAATAAAAAAGATTTACTTGGGTTAGGAGATCCACTCTTGGTAAATAAAATAAGAACAAGATTAATTTTTTTTATAACTCAATTAGAATCCACACATAACGGAGGTTCTAATCGAAAAATACATCGTTCAAAGTTCATTAAAAATTATATACGTAATTATATTATAATTCCTTTAATCATTTATTAACACCACCACTCATAAATGGGATCAAGCATTCATTGTGCCAAAATATTATCTACAACAAATCAAGATCTCCACTTTACAATGAGAATTTCTAACACGAACACTTGTAAATGGGTTCAAGCATTCATTGTGTCAATCTCTTATCTACAATAAATCAAGAAATCCACTTTATAAGGAGGGTTACTAAATTTATTGAAAACAAAATACAATACGTATAATGATCACTTGAAAATATATCATTTAAGTACAAGAAAGAAATTAATCTAACTTTATTTCATTACCAAGAGCTTCACCATTTCACTCAAGTAAAATAAAACTTAGTTACTCATAGATAAGAAGAAAGAAAGAAGAAGAAGAAGAAGAAGAAGAAGAAGAAGAAGAAGAAGAAGAAGAAGAAGAAGAAGAAGAAGAAGAAAAGAAGAAGAACTTCAATTTAGAACAAAGGAAAACTACAACAACATAATAGCATGATCTTGGCCTCTAAGACCAATACCCTCAAATGATCTACCAATGGTGCCTTTTATAGAGGATTAGGGATACAAAATGACAGGGGGGCTGAGTCATGAGTGAATGGATGAGTGGAAAATGAGTGAAAAATGCCAAATGACTTTTGGTGAGTGAAAAATTATGGAGATTCTTTGTCTCCAAAATCATTTAGCCATGAAATCATTGTATTCATAATTTTGTAACAAAGTGGTCTTCATGAAAGCTGTAGGCCTGAATCTTATCTTTCAAATGTCATTAGTTTGAGTCAAAAATCATTTTTATAACTCAAGATATTGTCTGATTACTGCATACTACTCAGGTCCAATGACAACTCATTTGTTCTGAATTCCAAGCCCAATATGACCTCCAAGGAGTCCGAACTAGGTTTTTCAGACTCTTGAAAATTGTATATTTGGGTCTTAACTATCAAATATCAAAATTTTAGCCTATTTGACATCCTACAGCCCGAGCTATGTCATGAACAGCACACATAGGTCAAACTGTCAGGATCAGTACCTTAGTTCTTGGTTCAACTCCAATTTGAGTTATCCAAACGTGTGATTGTGCCTTTGAGGTCTTCATAAAAGTTGTAGGGAATTGTATTATCTATTGTATTATCTATCCTAAAAGGCCAGAATCACATCAACCGAATATTTAAAACTCAAGTTATAGTCATTTTACTGAATACTACCAAAGAGATAAATTAAGGCTAATTCATGCAATAATTCTTTCAATGATCCAATAAGGTCCAATATCATAAAATGTGTCAAAACCAACTTAATTAAACCTAATTAAACCTTAAGAAACCCAGTGAGAGGTTTATAAAATGTATAAAATACAGTGTTATCATGTAACCTGCACTGCCACTTTATTTCTTAACCTTAAAATAGTCATGGCCAAGTATTAAGGATTGGGTATTGACCCATAACTTATGACCACAATGCTCACACGAGTTTGGTGTGTTATTCCTTTTAACCTAGACTTTTTAAGATACCTTGTACCTCGTCAGGAATGGGCTTTAGACTCTCTTAAGGTGTTTTTCGGTTTGAGAGTTTTAGGTTTGTTGAAATCCATATCTTCTGAGGGATGGTCTACAGACAACCTTAAGGAGCAGTCCGACTTGAGGATCCTTTAGGACTTCAAGTAATGTAAAGTGATATATGAATAACTCCATTTTATTGATAAATTTAAGAACAGTAGTCTATACAGAACGTAAAATCATCAAAATTGGGATAGATCAAACAAAGTTAACTAAAATGTTAGGCCTTAAGAGGCACTTAGCTATAGTATTTTCTAAGTTTATCCACATTCCAATAGTTTTTTATTAGCTTGCCTATTAATATCTCCAACATGTAAGCTCCTTTTCCAGTGGTGATCATGATGCGATAGGGGTCTTCCCAATTAGGGGCTAATTTCCCTTGGGAGGTATTCCTATCTCTGATATCCTCTCTTCTGAGCACCAAGTCTCCTAGCTGGAACTTTCTTGGAACAACCTTTAAGTTATACCTAGCTGTCATCCTCTGTTTGATGGTAGCATCACGTATATGAGCAACACGCCTTCTTTCCTCTAGAAAATCTAGGTCTTCCCTAATTAGTCCGGGGTTGCTTTTAGGTGAAAACTGCTGGTGATGCTAGCTCGGTTCCCCTATCTCCACCGGGATCATAGCTTTACATCTATAGGTGAGTTTGAAAGGAGTTTCACCTATCGTAAAATGGGACGTAGTCTAGTAGGCCCAAAGAACATGATCGGGTTGTTCAGCCTAGTTTCCTTTAGCTTCATCTAGCCTTCTTTTAATTCCACGAATAATAACCCGGTTAGCAGCTTCGGCTTGTCCATTTGTCCTAGGGTTCTCAACAGAACTGCAATGATGCTTGATTTTTAACTCAGCAAGCAACTTTTCAAAACCTTTATCCTTAAACTAGGCTCCATTGTTTGTCACAATAGATTTCGAAACTCCGAACCTGGTGATAATGTGGTGCCAAGTGAACTTCTGAACTTGAGCGGAGGTGATTGTGACCAAGGGTTCTGCCTCAATCCATTTTGTAAAGTAATCGACTGCCACTACCACGTATTTCAATTGACCAGGTGCCTGGGGAAACAGACCTAAGATATCCATACCCCATATGTAGAATGGCCAAGGTATGGACATCATGGATAGTTCCTTTGAGGGAGCTTGATAATGGTCCGAGTGGTGTTAGCATTTATCACAGACCCGAACATGTGCATGGGAGTTTGCCTACATTATTGGCCAGTAGTACCCGCCTTAAGTACCTTTAGGGCTAAGACTCTGCCTCCCAAATGGTGTCCATAGCTTCCCTCACGAACCTCATCCAATACATATTCTGCTTCCTTTAGCATGAGGTATTTAAGGAGGGGTGATGAAAACCCACGTCGGTATAATTGCCCATCATAGATGGTGTGCCTGACTGTTGTCTTGACTAGCCTAGAGGCTTCCTTTGGATCGGAGGGTGTGGCTCCAGACTACAGATACTCTATGGTTGGGGTGATCTAAGTATGCCCTTCCCCTTCCACTTGGAAAACAGCGTGATCCTTGATGGAAGGTTGAGAAATGGTCTCTTAGATCACGGAATGGTTGTTGCCAGGGCTTTTAGTGCTAGCTATCTTGGACAAGAGGTCTGCTCGGGAGTTTTGCTCCCTTGGTATATGCTCTATCTTAGCCTATTGGAAGCTTTTAAGGAGCTCTTGTACTTTGGCTAAGTATCTCTGAATAAGGGATTTTTTGGCTTGATATTCACCTCGGATCTAGGAAGTCATAAGTTGGGAGTCACTGCAAAGTGTAATCTTAGAAGCTCCTATATCTTTTGCCATTACCAGTCCGGTGATACATATTTCATACTCTGCTTGATTGTTTGAGGTCAGGAACTCGAACTTTAGGGAGTTTTTCAGTGCCACTCCTTCAGAATTTTCCAAGATTATTCTAGTACCACTTCCCTTGGGGTTCGAGAATCCATCAACCAATATGGTCCACGAAATTCCTTTAGGGTTACCAAGGTCTGATGTGAGTTCTACAAGAAGTCAGAGAGTGCCTGGCCCTTTATTGTTAGCCATGGCAACCATCACTCAAGAGGGGGGTGAATTGGGTGATTACAAATTTTTAAAACATTAAGAAATTAAGCATTTTGAAGTACTCAATTAATGAATGCAGTGGAACATGCATAATAAATGTACAACTATTGTAGATTACTTAATTAAAACTTAGATTAAAGGAAGAAAAAAAGCAAACAAGCTAGATATTAAGTTATTAACATCAAAGTACTAATTTGACAAGACGCATAATAAATAGTTATAGTGCAGCAAATATGAAAAATAAAGAGTATAGGGAAGAGATAATCAAACTCAAGAATTTATCATGATTCAGCCACCAACCACTTGTGGCCTACATCCAGTCTCCAAGCTTAATTTGAGATTTTCTTTACTATCTCCTAGACTTCACGAGTACTGCGAAAACTTTTATACAAATAAGAGCACTCCTCACACCTTGGGATCCTTCACCTTTGTGCTAAAGCCTCCAACTCTTCAAGCTTCATAGGTGCCTGAAAAACCTTTACAAACTTTGAGCCCTTCGTACACTTCAAGGATCATCCACCTCTATATGTAGAAGCCTCTTTGTTTCCTAAAGGGATCCTCCACCCTCACAAGTGTTTGCAACAAAGATTACAAGATACACTCTCTCAAACAGTAGATATACAACTTAAAGAACAAATGAATAGAAGGATTTTACAATAAAGAGCTCAAAATATAATTTTGATAATTCAAGGATTAAAACAAGTGTTCAAGAGTTTCTTAAGATGTAAATGCTTCAATCTACACTTATTTATAGAGCCCAAGTGATAAAATAGTCATTAGTAGTGTTTAGAAATAATTTTTTATGAAAACTAGCCGTTTATAGCCATTGGGACTGCTTTTGGGCTCGTGGTAATCAAATGCCAACATATGGTAATCGATTACCAAGCTTTTAAAATGTGCTATGGGCTTTCTGGGCATGTGGTAATTGATTACCAAGCCTCTGTAAGTAGTGGTAATCGATTATTATACTCTGATTTTGAAAATTGACTCTAAATGGTCATAACTTCTTCATTTCTCATCTGTTTAAAGCAAATGACCACTTATTGGAAAGACCCTTGAGTATATTTTCAAATGAAATAGGTTTTAGAATAAAACTCAAAGTATTTTGAAAGTTATGATCAAAATAGTCACCAAAGGTCAGCTTTTCAAAACTCAAACTTAACTATTTTTCATATTTTTGAACTACCACTATGACTAGCTTTTCAAAACTTGTTTGTTAGGCATTTTGACATGTAAGAACCACTTGTAAATATTTAAAAACATATTTGAGCTCTTTTCTTGTAAAACCTCTATCTTTACTTAAGAGAAAGCCTAAAAAGAAAATATATCAATTATAGTCCTTAGGCTTCTTGATGTAATCCAAGGTTCTAAAAAAAATTTCTCTTCAAATATTGAAAATACTTCAAACATCTTATCATTCTCATTCTTCTTGAGTTGAGCATAATTGTGATCTTTTTCTTTTTTGTTGCAATATTTACTCTTGGTACTTGGACTATCCTACAAAGTTTGCTCACTTAAACAAACATAGTTAATCTAAATTCATAATTCAGTATCTTCATATGAATAATTCATAAATGAATAACTCTAGTTAGTCTAACATGCATATAAGACTTTCATAGATACATCCAAATAAGAAATTTATCAATTACTAATACTTTGCACATTTTTATTTAAATAAAGTCAAATTTAATATTAATTCATTATAACTCATATAAAGCATTATTGTATATATTATATAAAGAATGTTACATATATCTCATTACATAATTATTAAGTAAAATATAACTAGATAAAGTACATAATCATGCATGACACAATATATCTCGTTAAGGACATCTATGTAACATGATCAATATCCTTTTGTAATGCATTTATCATCATCAAAACTTAACACATTAAACTATTAGGGCAAAGACAATTCTACATTTATTACTAGTTGAGGTTTGTATGCGATTCCAAACTTGAAAAGCTCAATGGACCAAGCAATCATTCTCCCTGCTAAGTTTGGCTTATAGAGCACTTATCGTAAGGGTTGGTTTGTCTTTAACACCACGGGATGACATTGAAAATATTGCCTCAATATTCTGGTCGTGATGATAAGTACGAAGATGATCTTTTTAATTTTCTGATAGCGGAGCTCTGGACCTTACAAAACTTTGCTCACAAAATAGACCGGCTTTTATCCCTCTTCCGTTTCTCAGATTAGTACTGAGCTTATAGCCTCTTCGTGAACTGAAAGGTATAAGTATAGTGTCTCTCCAGATTCCAGTCTTATCAGTGTAGGGGGAGAAGACAGAAGGCTCTTCAAAGAGGAAAAGGCATCCTCGCAGTCTTGAGTCCACTCAAAATCTTTCCCTTTCTTGAGTTGTTTGAATAAAGGGAGGGATTTATGAGCAACGTTGGCGAGGAATCGTGTGAAGGCTACAATCTGGCCAGCTAGCTATTGCACTTGTTTAATATTCTGAGGCTTCGCATATTGAGCACTGCTGGACATTTATCTGAATTAGCCTCAATTCCACAGTGGGTCAGCATGAAACCCAAGAACTTTCCTGCCTAAATGTGCACTTTTCTGGGTTAAATCTCATATTGTACTTCCAGAGTTGTGCAAACACTTCTTCGGGGTCTATTAAATGTGATCCACCTTGTGGGATTTTATTATCATGTCATCGATATAGATTTCTAGCATCTTCCTTACTTGCTCTTTAAAGACCCTATTCATCATTCTCTAGTAGGTGGCTCCTAGATTTTTTAAACCGAAGGGCATGACCCTGTAGCAGTAACTCGCCTTGCTAGTGATGAAGGCAATATTATCTTCATCTCCGGTGTACATTGGGATTTAGTTATACCCAGAGTATCATCCATGAATGACAGTAATCAGAAGCTTAAGGAACTATCCACCAGTTTATCCACGTTGGGAAGTAGGTACGGATCTTTAGGGAAAACCTTGTTTAAGTTTGTGTAATCTACACACATTCTCCATTTCCCATTGGACTTCTTCACTAGGACCACGTTGGACAGCCATGTGGTATAAGGTAATTCCCTGATGAAGTCGCCACTGAGCAACTCCTTCACCTATTCTTCAATAATTTGCTGTCTTTTGGGGCTAACATTTTTTTTCTTCTAAGTGACTGACCTTATATCCTCCCTAATAGACAAGTGATGACGAATGAAGGTGGGGTCAAGCCCAGCCATGTCAGAGGATGTCCAAGCGAAGAGATCTTTATTTTTAAACAAAAGCTCAATCAGTTGGCATCTTTCTTCTTCTAGGTTTACTCTAATATTGGTTACTTGATCTGACTTAGCACTAAGTTGGATAGGCAACAATTTGCCTTCTAGATGGGGTCTGGTACCCCGGATTTCCTCTTGAACATCCAGCTCAGTCATACAGATGTTGACCTGATCGAAGACTAGGCTAGATGTAATAATTTTACCTTTTTCGGAACCCTGCAAACTCTTAGACTCTCATTATAGCATTTCCAGGCTGCAACTTAGTCGGCTTTTATCGTGACAACCTCGTTATTCTTGCTAAGAAATTTCATGACTAGGTGAGTGGTGGACACCACATCGTCGAGTGAGTTTAGGGCAAGGCGACCTAAAATCATGTTGTAGGCCGAAGGGCAGTCCACGACCAGAAACCTTACCTTGACTGTCCTGAAGAGTGTAGAGCATCCCAGGGTCAAGTGGGTTTTATAATAGCTTGCTAGGGTGATCTTCTCACCGGTGAACCTTATAAGTTCCCCATCATAGCTCTATACATGGAAGTTCTAACTTGTAGTAGAGGTCCATGAATATAATGTCTGTCGAACTCCCTTGATCCACAAAGATACATCAAACTTTGGCATTAGAGATTATTCTCAAGATGATTGATGGATCATCGTGATCCAAGATAATTTTGCCATAGTCCTTATCTGAAAAGGTGATGGATGGCGTCTTCCTCTCCCCAGTCCATGACTTAGACTCGGAGTGGGAGACGCTGAACACCGCTATCTTGAGCCCTTTCTTCCAAGCACCATTAAATGAACCACCACCAGTAAATCCACTAGTAATTGCGTTGATGGTTCTATTTGATTGGGAACAACGATCATCATTATCATCAAGTGGAGCATCTCTGTTCCTTTCTTGCCAATCATTTGTATCACGACGAGGTGAACTCCGAGATCTTCTCCTAAGGCTTCGAGTTCTTCTCCTTTGGTGTGGAGATAGGCTTCGTTGAGGGCTACACTTTTCCTTTCTTTGCCTTCCACAGCGTTCATTATTTTGGACTCGGTCTATGTATTATTGTAGCCGTCCTACCCTACATTAAGAACTCTATTACATCGCAAAGTTAATAGCAGTCTTTGGTTTCATGGCTATAGCTTTTGTGCCATGTGCAGTGTTTGGACCAATCTTTCTGCTTGTGCTTCTTTATAGGGGGTGGCCTCTTGATGTCCTAAAATTCGGTCTATAACACTTCCCTCAAAATTGTTTCTCATGGGGTGTTCAGAGGAGTATAATTGGAATACTTACCCCTGGGTAGATTATCCTTGGAGTTCCAAGACTGTGAGGAATTGTGGTTAGATTTCTGGGGTGAGTACTCACATTTTTCCCATCTCCTCTAGTCCTCGGTTGCTTCCTCAAGGCACGCGTATTTCTAAGACCA
Source organism: Ormosia semicastrata (assembly GCA_029884595.1). Taxonomy (NCBI): domain Eukaryota; kingdom Viridiplantae; phylum Streptophyta; class Magnoliopsida; order Fabales; family Fabaceae; genus Ormosia; species Ormosia semicastrata. Next base: position 8,388,433 of record JAQQTO010000047.1, read on the forward strand.
CTACTGAAATTTTTACATGTTTTTCGGCTTCTTTTTTGCCAAAGATGCAAAGAACTTGGAACCGAGTCAAAGACCACTCCTGGTGTAGTGGAGGGCAATTCTATCATCAAAGTTTTCTAAGTTAGTGCATGCCATAGTGAATCTTTGGACATAGTCGTGGAGGGGTTCATCACGCCCCTGGCGAATCTTAGATAAGGATTCAATAGGCCTGGGTTGTTCCTTACTAGTAGTATATTGGAGTAAGAAACATTGTCTGAGGTCTGACCAATCAGTGATGGACCCTCGTGGTAAGGTAACAGACCACCTAAAGGCTCCTTTCTTTAGGAAAAAGGGAAAAGCATGACATAGTAACTGCACGGGTCCCCTATGGAAGCACATAGATTGGACATAAGTGTCTATGTGTTCTTGGGGGTCCGTGGTCCCATCGTAGAGCTCAACATTGGCTGGCATTTTGAAACTTCTTGGGACTTGATACTCTAAGAATTAAGTAGAGAAGGGTTGTTCCTGAACGCTTAGGTCCAAGTTGTTATGGACAACAATGGACATTGTGGTGTCGGCATGCAATTCCCTCTAATTATTACCCACATTATGCCTTCTGCTCTAACGTTGTGGTCTGGGCTGATCTTCAAGCAAAGCTCATCGTATATTCTCCAATCTACAGTATTGTTTGTCTAACATTGCCATATATTGTTGCACCATATCCTGGAATTGGTGTATGGATATATGGGATTGATTTGTGTGCTCTAGGTGAGATACGCTATCATCAGCTTCATCGTTCGGGGTTCCCAAGCATTGGTGCACTAGAATTCTGAATCCTTGAATGTTCAATTTGGCTCCTTGAATGTGGGTTCCAAGTCTATCTCACAATAACTTTATGCAATAGGTGGGGGCTTTGTCAGAAAGTAATGTTTCATGCCCATTGCCTAGATGTTCTGTGTTGGGTGCCTGGTTCCTCGCAGCGAAGGCTTTAACAACAGGTGATGGAATTAGGTGGGGAGGATGTTGCGTGGCTAGTCCTGGTCATTGGTTTGCAGAGGGTTGCGTAGCGTCTCTTCTCGAACTCAGTCTCATGTTCACCATGGTTGAGTGGGAATAGAAGTTTAACATTTCCCATAGACGACGCCAATGTTCTGAAGTGGATTCAGAGGTGTACCTGAGATAAGCACTTCATAGTTGTTTCCTCCTTGCGAAGTAGCATAGAGCATGTTGAGATGACGAGATTGGTACCTATAAAGGGACTCCAATGCTCAAGTCAGGTTATGAACAAATAGAGTTATGTAATGAGTGATAAGTTATTTGGAGAGGTGAATAAGCCTGGTACTTATAGAGATTGGATAGATACGTTCCCATAATAATAGCGGGAAGAGATATGTTCCTTATTTAGTTACAAAGAATCTCTATATTACCAGAATATGGATATTGCATTTATGGGCAGTTATAGGCAATTGTGAGTGCTATTATTTTGTAAGATCATGATTGACAATAACAGATATTATCAGGATCTATCCATTGCGTAGATCTTGTGGTAAAGTTGTTGCTACCCAATGTCGTGGTCTGATAGGCATAGAGCTAGGATCTCGTCCGTATGTCATAAGCGATCTCCTGTTAAGGGCGTGGACGTCAGATTCTGGCATACTGCCTACCGGGTCAACCTACAGGATATGACTTCATATTATAGTCCAGAACATACTATGTTCCTTAAAATTATAAATATTATGCAAGAGTCCAAGGGATATATAAGTATGGAACTCGGGTGGAGGCTGTATATTAACATCGTCAATTTCTCCATATAAGTTTGTTCCCGATCCTATTAGTTCTTTCTTCCAAAGGGACATCTGATCATCACATGGTGAAAGTTGATGTGGTGAAAGTAAATACTAATCCCCAAACAATGTGACAAAGAAACCACAACAACTAAGCCCGAAGTTGTAAGATAATGTAGTCGACTCCATCAAAGGGTATCCAAAAAATAGACATTGGAGAGATAGATTGAGTTCTTTCCTCTTCAGTTTAGATTACTATGATGATTATATTTCAGAAACGGGGCTGTTGGTTTTGTTCCTACTTCCTAATCCTATTTGTATACAACATTCATCAAATAGATTTAAGAGATATAAAATAAAAAGATGATATATGATGTATAGCACTTTTTTTTTAATTTGTATAGCTTTTGATTATAAACTAAAAATCTACAGAGTGATTTCTTGCTTCTCATACAATGTTTATGAAATTCATGACTATGAGACTCTCTTACGAGTTGAAAGTAAATTAGTGCATTCTACTTCTAGGTTCCATGATACACCTTCTGGGTATCAAACACATAACTGATTAAACATTAACAAGTGCATTGTTTCTAGCATTACTTTTGCATATACTTAAAGTACAAATCTACTTTTCAAGGAAGATGGCTACATGCAGAGGAACTGATCATGGCAAGAGAAGTAATACAATATGATGGCTATTTTTTCAAGGCAGCCTTAGGTGGTGGGGGAGAACAAACAGGAGTAATATTTGGGAACTTAATAGCCATTGTCATGAATGTATTCATAACGAAATAGCAATTGGAATCGTTATCAATTTTATTTAAATTAAGAAAAATTAAAAAATTTAAGAAAAATAATTTATGTTCAAAAATTGGATTCGGAGTTTAATTATATACAGTGAAGGATGGAGACTTAACCTCATTACATTCTTGATACATCCGTCTTAAAATGGTTATCATAAGTTAATTATGTGAATTATTGATAATCCCTAAATATTTATTTTACCCTTTTTATTGAAAAAAAAACTTCTTGACTTGTGCTTTTACGTATCCCCTAGTATAATGAAAAATTCAAAGTGATGTAATTCTTTATAAAATAATTGTGAGTTAGTTTGTTTTAATTAAATTTTTAAGCCAACAAGCTATTACAACTCAACTGACTTTCAAAAAAGGTCATACAGTTAACAAGCTATCATAGCTCAATGAACTCCCATTTATTATTGAATTAATTTTAAAATATTTACAAATAAAATTTAAGAACCAACAAATAAACAAATAGGTACATAATAAAAAAGGAAAAAGAAGAACTAAATAAACTTACATCCAAGGCATGTAGAAACACTATGATTAGATAGCTTGGTGCACAAGGTCTTGCATATTTTCACAAATCAAACCTTGAACAGCAATCTAAATTTTTTTTTTACTAAAATCTTTAGGCTCTATACTTTAGTGTTAAACCCAATTATGTAATTTTTTCTGGATTGCTCAAAGACTCAAGATCAACTCTATATATAGGAGATGGAGAGGGGAAAAGAGCATATCTCTCCGATATGGGACTTGGTGGTACATTGAATCTAGACACCTCAATGGGGTGAGTTGAATTTTGCTAAGAGTTGGGCCAAATCAACAACTCTTTTTCTTTTTTTTTTCTTTTAAATCACATATTTCTCAATTTTCAATTCTATTTTTATTTTTTCAGATTTTCATTTTTTTAAAAGTTTTAGAATTTTTCATTTTTTTGTCTACTTTTAAAATTTCTTTAAAAACTAAAATAAAAGAAATAATCTAGTCAAAATAGGGTGCTTATAGTTTCTCATCTTTACTTGTTTCTTCCTATAAGACATGAAGAATTGTTCATGTGATTATAGTAAGGAACGAATAAAGAAAATGAAAATGCATTTTGTCCGGGAATACATAAGACAATGCACAAGAACTTAAGCAAACATTAAAAAAAAATCGAAAAGTTGCATTTTTATGGTAGAGTCTTTTTTTTTTTTTTGAAAAATAGGAATTTTGAAAGCAATAGGCAAAAACTAAGGCCCAGAATTTGAAAGCGGGAATTAGAAAAGGCATTCGGCAAATCTAAGATTCTGAATTTGAAAGACAAAATTTTTTAATAAAGTGATGGGTGGATCTAAGGCCCACAATTTGAAAGTAGAAATTAAAAAGCATTAGGCAGATCTAGGGCCTGAAATTTGAAAGGCATGAATTTTGAAGAAAGCAATGGGAGGATCTAAGGCTCAAAATTTGAAAAGCATGAATTTATAAAGAAAGGACGGATCTAAGGCTTGAAATTTGAAAGCAGGAATAAAAAAGCATTGAGCATATCTAAGGCTCAAAATTTGAAAAACATTAAAAAGCAATGGGCAGATCTAAGGTCCAAAATTTAAAAGCAATAATTAAAAAGCTTTGGGTGGATCTAAGCCCTAAATTTTAAAGTGTATGGAATTTTAAAATAATGTGCCATAAGCATGAGAAACAAGATGCATTAGTCCTATGAGCTTAAAATTTTATGCAATGGGCATTGATCCAAAAAACTTAATTTAATGCGCCTTGAGCCAGAAAAAATGAAAGCAGTGGGCTTTGAGTCAAAAAATTGAATGAAATGAGCCTTGAGCTAAACAAAATTTATTCAATGGGCCTTGAGTCAGAAATTTTATTTTTTATGCAAAGAGGCTTGAGCCAAAAAATTAGATGCCATGAGCCTTATGCCAAAAAAATTTATGCAATGGGTCTTGAGCCTAAAATTATTTTTTTTATGCAATGGGCCTTTTGAGCTAGAATAAATTTAATTCAATAGGCCATTAGCTTAAACACTAAATGTAATGGGCCTTTTGAGCCAGAAATTTCATGCAATAGGCATTAAGCCAAAAAAGTAAACGCAATGGCCTTGAGCTAAAAAACTGAATGCAATGGGTCTTGAGCTATAAAATTTTGTGCATTGGGCCTAGAGACAAAAGAATAAACACAATGAATGCGTTTGAGAAAATCTTCTTTATTGAAAATCTTGAACCAAGCACTTCTTGGAGACTTTGACTAATAAAACCTATATTCAAATGGAACCTTTTGCCAATCACATCTTGCTCAAATCTATCTTCATTGGATATGGCTTTCATGGAAGCTTGTGATATTCTCCTTCCAAAGACTCCTATTTCTATCCCTTTGCCAACCCGATGCATTTCATTCTAGATTATCCATTGAGGATGCCATTTCTTTCCTTGATTGAAACCTTTGAACTAATTTGTCCTAAGTTATTCATTGAGGGGTTACCATTATATGGTTAAGCCATATTGTTGTACTCATGTTCACCTTACTTGAATTATCATGTAACAGGCATGCATGGATTCGAAAGTACAACCAGAAAGAAATTTAATGAGTGATTGACATCTTGATTGATTTTGAGAGTTAGACTACACAAAGAGTATTTACAAAAGATAAAAATAAGGAAAAATACATGGAAAGTGGAATGGGAGTCAAGAAGAGTATTGCCCCAATGTGGAATGATTTGATCTTCATGTGATCGATCTTTTCTTCTCAATTAGATATCACATCCATTGATTTCCTTATGCTAAGCATCTACAAAAATTTGCCCTAGTGTAAGGCATCTCGAAAATGAAATTAATCTAGTGTATGCCACTTAAGAATGAAGTTGCACTAGTGTTTACCAACTAAATCGAAGACAAGTTGCCCCAATGTAAGGTCAAATTGAGCCAAAGAGAAAATTGCCCCAGTCTAGAGCCAAATTAAATAGGTTAGAAACTTGCTTAGTGTAAGTCAAATTGAACTAGAGAAAAGAAAAAATATCCTAGTTTAGAGCCCAGTCGAACAGGGAAGAAATTTGTCCTAGTGTAGAGCTAGAAAGTCCCTTCTTCTTCTGCCCTAACTCTTGCTTAGACTGCCCTTGTGGGTTTTCAGCCTAACAGGTCATTTATTTTCCCTCTTTTCTTCGTCTTTTCTCTTCTTCTTTTTTCTTCTTCTTTTTTTTGTTTAGGAGCAAGGAATTGAAAACTTAGAAGAACATGAACCTTTTGTTTAAAAATTAAAGTTAATGAAAATGACAATAACCCTTCATTGATTAGAATGGACTTTTTGAAGCTTGTAACGTGGCCAAAGTTAAAGATTATGAAAGAAAAGATGTAAGACTCAAACAAGTGTTAATATTCGAATGAGACCAAGGATTTTTAATAAGCTTTGTCAATTTCCTTTGATGTTATAAAGAGCATTGACACATTTTACTCATTTTTGTATTTTTTTTCTCCCTTTTCACTTCATCATTTGCCTTTACCATGAGCTTCTTCATTTTCCTTCTTTCTTTCTTTTTTTTCACTTTTTATCTCGTTCCCCTTTTGTCTTCTTTCCTTCCTTTCTTCCTCTTCTTTTTCAGTGTAGGGGTAATCCTTGCCTAAGGTTCTTTGAAGAAAACTTTTAAGCTCAAAGGGGTAATAAGGGATAATGAAATATTGCAAGGGATAGAGAAAGCTAGTCAATCTTCACTTAAAATCATAATTACTTATATTCAAAACTTTAATTTTAAGACAAAAAAATAGTGCACACCAAGTGATTACTTCTTTGCTCCTTTTTTATTTATTCTCTTGTTTATCTCTTTTTTTTTTCTTTGTTTTTCTTTTTTTTCTGCTTTTGTGCAAAAAGCGCCTTCACATGTAGGCTTCATGACTAACAACATTCATCAAACCAAGAATTTTCAAGGAAAACACCTTGGTTAAATGAAAGAAAGAAGAAACAAAATGACAAGAAAGGCAATATGATGTGGACAAAAATGACAACAAAAATGCAAAAAATATAGAAGGAATTGAGGTATGCTAAAATTCATGCAACTCCGTTATGTTAATGCTTCAAGAAGGTTAACATTAGTTCATAATCTCAAATGATTTTAATAATTGAACAAACTGGGAGGTCAATGCAATTAAACCACCATTTTCATTCTTTTTCACATAAATCATTCTTTACTTTGTGCTAGCCCCTAGCGTAAGGGTAATCCCTGCCCAAGGTTCTTTGAAGAAAACTTTTAAGCTCAAATGGGTAATAAGGGATAATGAAATATTGCAAAGGATAGAGAAAGCTAGTCAATCTTCATTTAAAATCATAATTACTTATTCTCAAAACTTTAATTTTAAGATAAAAAGATAGTGCACACCAAATGATTACTTATTTGCTCCCTTTTTATTTCTTCTCTTTTTTTATCTCTTCTTTTTTCTTTCTTTGTTTTCTTCTTTTTTTCTGCTTTTGGGCAAAAAGTGCCTTCACATGTGGGCTTCATGACTAACAACATTCATCAAACCAAGAATTTCCAAGGAAAACATCTTGGTTAAATGAAAGAAAAAAGAAACAAAATGACAAGAAAGCCAATATGATGTGGACAAAAATGACAAGAACATAAATGCAAAAAATAAAGAAGGAAATGAGGTATGCTAAAATTCATGCAACTCCATTATGTTCATGCTTCAAGAAGGTTAACATTAATTCATAATCTCAAATGATTTTAATAATTGAACAAACTGAGAGGTCAATGCAATTAAACCATCATTTTATGATAATCACTTGACAAACAAATAAAAAAACTAGTTACTTAGAAATTCCCTAGTGCTAGATGACTGCAAAGTACTATTCATTCTCAGTGGCTTGTAAATGAATCACTTGTGATGACAATGCTTCCTTCTTCCTAAACATTCGATAATCCACTAGCTAATAACCTTCTTATAACAATCTTAAAATCATCATAATTCTCAATAAAGTGACCAACTGCCCCCAAGTGAAACTTACAAGTGACAATAGGGTTATACCATTCTGCAAATGGAGGTTCCCTAGGGCGCACAAGGACTTTTTTAATCATATAGGCCTCAAACAATTATTAAAACAATTCATCCTTTGAGATAGACAACATTGGGAATAGTGGCAAGCTTGATGGAGGATGGAATAACCCTTTATTTGATGGGTTCACTCGGGGTTGAAACTAGTTAGAGTGGTTTAGTGGAGGCACAATGGAATGACTTGCATAGGGTGAATATGGCTATTTATATGGATAAGGTTATAAGGCGAGGTTAATTTGAAAAAAGGTATTGGTCATGGATGAATGATGGTTAGGTACAGATAGCTGAAAATTCTGGTAAGTGAAATAGGATGGTGAGATGCGGATTGAAAATGGTTGTTAGTATTATACATAGGTTACCTCTGAGTCCAATTTCTTTGGATGTAGCTCATTCATTGCAAAACCATTCTCGACATTTTTAATGGACAACTTTCTGGCCTTTGCTAGTATTTCTATTCTTTCCCCTGCTATAATCAACTCAATAAAATCTTTGTAAGCTACACTAGCCATTAACCTAATGAATGGAGACCCTAAAGTTCCTAAGAAATAGGTGCACATCTCAATCGAAGTGAGTAGTGGTTAAACCTGCACTACCAAGACCCTCCACCTTTGAGCATATTATCTAAAAGTCTCCTCATTATTTTTCTGCAATGACCCTAGCTGTTCTTGGGTAGGAGTTGTATTTAAGTTAAACCCATACTAGCCCATGAACTAGTCAGCCAGATTTGTCCAACAAGAGATTTTTTAATGATCCAATTAAAGGTGCCACTCTAAAGCAAGCCTAGTCAAGCTTTCATGGAAGAAATTTATCTAGAATCTATGGTTTATTAACCAAATTATCATCATAGCCAAGTAGGTCTTCAAGTATAAATAAGGATTAGAACTCCCATCATATTTGTCAAAATATGGGACCTTGAAGTCTTTTGGGATGACAACACTAAAAGTAGGCATAGTTCCTCAATCATAATGAGACCATATGTGCTACGACCCTTGATAGCTTTAATTTGTACCTCCATCTTTTTCATCTATTCTTCTTTCATCTTATATTGTTGGGTTGCTACATGGCTACTCCCAGCGTGACACCTATTACCCTTGGGATAAATACATGAGGTTGTTCCCATGAGGGCCTAACATAACCATGAACTTCATCATACATATCCGTTATTTCTTGATACCTTTCTTCAATAAGAATCACCATTAATGCAGTATTTACTATTCCTCCCATAAAGGTTACTCCTTAAGTGACATCCATGTCAGTGTAAATCGCAAGTGCACGATTTTATCAAGTAGTAAAATTATCGTTCCACTGGGACTGAGTTGATGATCACCAATTACGCACAATTATGATTATCTAGACAAAATCAATGATGTAAAACCAAAGTGATAGAACAAAATTGTAGAAAATAAAATCTGGAAAATAACAAAGAAGATCAACCTTAGAATTGAATAAGGGAATCAGTTTTAAAGAATCTAGGATTCGGGTTCACCACGGTGGTAATTGACAAATCTGTAACCTTTCCCCTCTTATCAAACTAGATTACTTTTGAAGGCGAATTATCCTAAAAAAATTATTGTTTCCTTTCAAAATACAATAACGTATCCAATCTAATCCAATTATTATTTTCACTACAATTGGATTAGAAAGGACCCTATAAGAACAAGATAATTCAAAGAAAGCCTCAAGAGAATTAATCTACTTTCGTGATTTAAGAGCTCAAGTTCAGTTTCTAGAGTTCAGAAATCAAGGATCACCTTTCAGTTCTTTCCCTAATATCAAAGAATTATGCAAACATGTGGCCAAGCATATTCATAAACAGTTGGTGTGCTAAAAACTGAATCAAGAGAAACTAGCATTAAAGAGGTAAGAAATTCATACATCAAACATTGTCAATGCACAACCGGGTTACTTCCAAATCCTAGAACAAAGAACTACTCAAACATGTTCATCAAAATACAATCCATAAGAATGAACAAGAGCATTCAGAAAAACCAGATTGAAATACAAGAAGAAGAAAAGAAGAAAAACTCTGATTGAGTCTTGCTGTTTCTCGCCAGTTGCTCTTGTCCGATCCTCCTCCCCCTTTTCTTGAGTCCAATGGTTGTTTATATCCTCTCCAATCTCCCTCTTTAGGTCCCCTCTTCATTTTTCTTTCTTCAATTCAACTTGTGCAGCTCATTTTTGCAGTAAAGGAGCAATAATACAGATTAAATGTGTTGACGTTCCATGATCCACGGCCGTGGCAGCTGCCACAGGCTGGCCGTGGATCTTACTGACTTATGCGTAAATGGTCCAAATGGTCCACGGCCGTGGCATTGCCACTGGTGGCCGTGGAGTTTATCTTGACTTGCTTGTTTTTCTCCGAAGAATGGTTCCATGGGTGTGGTAGCTACCACGGGTGGGGTGTGGTTCTTTCGCACCTCCTCTTTTAGTTTAGCTCTTCATATTTTGGTGCTTCAAAGTCCCAAATCCATTCACCTATGAAATATAAAAACAAATCGCAGTCATCTGAACTAAAGGAATAAAAACCTAGGATATATACTAAAAATCAACGTCAAACATGCAACAATTAAATACTAACTAAGATAAAATTATATGCATGCTTCACACACATCAAACTCCCCCAAACTTAAAATATTGTTTGTCTTCAAGCAAAACACGTGTGAATGAACAAAACATGACAAATAAAACAAAGCAATGACTCATTATCCCTTACAAAACATCTTATGTTGTCATGTAATGGTATTCAATAAGCACAACATCACTGTACATTTCACTGTGACTTAACTTGTGAGTACCTCAGTGCAATAGTGCAAGTGTAATTAACCCCAAGGCATTGAACACCAAGTCAAGTTGTTTACTTTTTTCATTTTATTTCGCCAAGTTCCCTACTTAGCAAGCACCTACCTGCTAACAAGGCTCATCCCCCCTTTGTGCTTTGCACCTTCCACACTTAGTCTCAAAGGAGCACTTGATTTCAATATTAACAAGTATTTCCCCGGTAACCAACTCGGTCTCAAAGGGGTACTTGGTTGCCTTTTTGCAATATACAATCAGTATTTTTTTTTTCAAGTGTTTCTCCAGTAACCAAGCGCAGTGGGGGTCCTCTTGGGAACTCAAGTACTCAATTGGTATTTTAAGACTTTCTTTGGATACCTCAACACTCAAAGTCAATTGTTAAGTGACAAGAGGTTCTCACAAGGCAAGACAAAACAGTGAAAGCTTAATCCAAAAGTACTCATTGCATACTACCACAGATATTAAGGAATAATGTGCCAAGGAAATGAGTCAAAGCAAAAACAAAACTAAAATTAAAATGCCCTTTTTTTACATGATATTTCAAAGCAAAATAAATGGATGCTAAAGATGCAAAACTAGAATTAAAATGCAAAACTGAATGCTAGAATGTACTAACTAACTAACTAACTCCCCTTGGAAAATGGCCTTCCTATGCAATCTGAGTTCCCTAAGCAATTTTTTGGTTTCAAATTCATTCAAATTTGCATTGATGATCACAGGGTATGTAGAGTTGGGACCAAGAAATTCATACTTTAGGATTGAAGGAAGAGGTTTAAGTTCTACCTTTGGTGCGCTTTCTTCCTCCCAATCTGTTGATTTTTGTTTGGCCTCCAATTTTTCAGTTTTGGCTTTTTGTAACTGTGGGCATGCGTCAAAGAGACGCACATACTCACCAATCTTACCATCATCGCTTGTTGAACCTTCTCCAATCAAGCATATTTCCAATGGATCAACAGAGGAATATTTAGGTGCTTCCTCCTTTAGTTCCTGCTGTAACAAATCTATCCTACAACAAAGATCGTCAACAAAAGGTTGTTTTACAGCATTAGACAAATCAAACTCAACTTTATCATTACCAACTGTCAAAGAAAGTTTGCTATTTTTGACATCAATTATGGCTCCAGCAGTGGCCAGGAAAGGCCTTCCAAGAATGATGGGGATTTGAGAGTCTTCCTCCATCTCTAAAACCACAAAATCAGTCGGCACAAAGAACTTACCGACTTTGATGGGAACGTCCTCCAAAATACCTATGGGGTATTTTACAGAATGATCTGCCAATTGCAATGAGATTGTTGTGGGCTTTAGTTCACCCATCTCCAGCTTTTTACAAACAGATAGGGGCATAAGACTGACACTAGCCCCAAGATCACAAAGAGCTTTATCAAAGCTCATGTTGCCAATTAAACATGGAATTGAAAAACTACCTGGATCCTTGAGCTTTAGAGGTAATTTATTTTGAATCAAAGCACTGCATTCCTGAGTTAAAGCCACAGTTTCATATTCTTCCAATTTTCTTTTATTTGACAAAATATCCTTCAAGAACTTAACATAAGTAGGCATTTGTTGCAAAGCTTCTGTGAAAAGAATATTTATGTACAACTTTTTCAAAACTTCTAAAAATCTGCCAAATTGCTTGTCAAGCTTAGCCTTAGCTAACCTTTGAGGGAAAGGTATGGGTGGTCTATAAGGTGTGGCCAGAGGTATGTGACTAGGTTCCTTATTCTCATCTTCCCTAGGTGGTGGCCCAGTTACCTCAACTTCCTCACTACCATCTTTCTTTTCACTCTCTTTTCTTGCCTTAAGATCTTCTAATTGTTTACCACTTCTCAAGGTAACAGCCTTGCATTGGTCACTCAGATTTGTTTCAGGCTAACCGGGAAACCTTCCTGGTGTTCTTGCAGAGGAACTAGCTTGTTGTGCTATTTGGCTCTCTAACATCTTATTATGAATAGTTAGACTATCAACCTTAGATGCTAGTTGCTTAATTGCCTCACCCATGGCATCACCCTGTTGCCTAAATTCCTCATTTTGCTTGGATTGAGTCAAAATGAAATTCTCCATTAAGGTTTCCAAATTAGATTTTTGTACCTGTTGTTGAAACCTAGGAGGTGGCCTCGCATTGCTTTACCCAGCTTGATTCTGATTAGTTCGATAGGAGAAGTTAGGATGATTCCTCTAACCAGGGTTATAATTGTTTGAGAATGGATCATTCTGCCCCCTCTGGCTGAAATTATTGATAGCATCAACTTGCTCCATCGGTGCATCTTGTGTAGGAGTGATTCCTAGCTGGCAATCTGTAGCTGTATGTCCTGCTGTACCACATATCTCACAAGAGGCATTAGAAGTACAAACAGCATTGACATTAATTTTATCAAATTTCTGAGACAAAGCTTCTACCTTAGCTGCTATAAGATCCCAAGCATCTACCTCATGCTTACCTGCAACTCTTTTAGGATTACCTCTTTCATTCGCCCATTGGTGGTGGTCTAGAGCCACATTTTCAATTATCTCATAGGCCTCTTCCAAGTTTTTATTCATCAAAGCTCCTCCAGCTGCGGAGTCCAATGAAACCTTGGCTTGGTAGGTTATACCGTTATAGAACGTGTGGATGATCAACCATTTCTCAAGGCCATCATGAGGACATTGTTGCAACAGCCCTTTAAACCTGTCCTAAGCTTCAAATAATGACTCACCGTCTTTTTGAGCAAAGCTGGTGATTTGATTCCTAAGATGAGCAGTCTTGCTAGGTGGGAAGTATTTGTCAAGAAAACGTTGCTCCAGTTCAGCCCATGTTGTAATACACCCTGTAGGAAGGGAATGTAACCATGCTCCAGCCTTGTCCCTTAAAGAAAAAGGGAACAACCTCAGACGGATGGCATCTGCAGAAGCGCCATTAAACTTCAAAGTCTCGCAGAACTCCAAAAACACCTCCAAATGAAGATTAGGATCTTCTGTTAGCAATCCTCCAAATTGGTTCTGCTGAATCATTGAGAGAAGTGAAGGCTTCAACTCAAAATTGTTGGCTTCAATAGGGGGTCTTGTGATACTAGAACGCAGCCCTCACGCGCTAGGCGCAACGTAGTCCTTCAGTGGCTTATTTTCATTTTGGGCAGCCATGACTGATGTAGGTTGTTTTTGGGCTGCTCTTTGCTGTCTTTGCAGTCTTCTTCTTACTCAAAAGGTCCTTTCAATTTCTGGGTCTGCTTCTACAAGTTTCCCAGAATTTCTAGACCTTCGCATATAAGAATTACCTGCTCAACTGCAAAGATATAAACAGAAAATAAATTAAAATAAACAAAAATAAAAGTCCAAACTAACCAACATGCAAGTGAATTGATATCAACAAAACACAGTCCCCGGTAATGTTGCCAAAAACTTGTCAGTGTAAATCGCAAGTGCATAATTTTATCAAGTAGCAAAATTATCGTTCCATTGGGACTGAGTTGATGATCACCAATTACGCACAATTATGATTATCTAGATGAAATCAATGATGCAAAACCGTAGTGATAGAACAAAATTGTAGAAAATAAAATCTGGAAAATAACAAAGAAGATCAACCTTAGAATTGAATAAGGGAATCAGTTTTAAAGAATCTAAGATTCGGGTTCACCACGGTGGTAATTGACAAATCTGTAACCTTTCCCCTCTTATCAAACTAGATTACTTTTGAAGGCGAATTATCCTAAAAAAATTATTATTTCCTTTCAAAATACAATAACGTATCCAATCTAATCTAATTATTATTTTCACTACAATTGGATTAGAAAGGACCCTATAAGAACAAGATAATTCAAAGAAAGCCTCAAGAGAATTAATCTACTTTCGTGATTTAAGAGCTCAAGTTCAGTTTCTAGAGTTCAGAAATCAAGGATCACCTTTCAGTTCTTTCCCTAATATCAAAGAATCATGCAAACACGTGGCCAAGCATATTCATAAACAGTTAGTGTGCTAAAAACTGAATCAAGAGAAACTAGCATTAAAGAGGTAAGAAATTCATACAGCAAACATTGTCAATGCACAACTAGGTTACTTCCAAATCCTAGAACAAAGAACTACTCAAACATATTCATCAAAATACAATCCATAAGAATGAACAAAAGCATTCAGAAAAACCAGATTGAAATACAAGAAGAAGAAAAGAAGAAAAACTCTGATTCAGTCTTGCTGTTTCTCGCCAGTTACTCTTATCTGATCCTCCTCCCTTTTCTTGAGTCCAATGGTTGTTTATATCATCTCCCATCTCCCCCTTTAGGTCCCCTCTTCGTTTTCCTTTCTTCAATTCAGCTTGTGCAGCTCACTTTTTCAGTAAAGGAGCAATAACATAGATTAAATGCGCTGACGTTCCACGATCCACGGCCGTGGCAGCTGCCACAGGCTGGCCGTGGATCTTACTGACTTATGCGTAAATGGTCGAAATGGTCCACAGCCGTGGCAGCTGCCACAGGCTGGCCGAGGAGCTTACTGACTTGCTTGTTTTTCTCCAGTAACAGGTTCCATGGGTGTGGTAGCTACCACAGGCAGGGTATGGTTCTTTCTGCACCTCCTCTTTTAGTTTAGCTCTTCATATTTTAATGCTTCAAAGTCCCAAATCCATTCACCTATGAAATATAAAAAAAAAAAAACACAGTCATCTGAACTAAAGGAATAAAAACCTAGGATATATACTAAAAATCAACGTCAAACATACAACAATTAAATGCTAACTAAGACAAAATTATATGCATGCTTCACACACATCAATCCAAGGTTTTATTTGGGAACACAGGGGCTGTCACCACCAAAGTGATGGGTGGTGCGCGCATATGTGCCCAGTCACTCCTCTACCTCTATTTGCCCTAATCAAATTAAGGGATTCCTTCATGGCTAACAATATTTCCTTCATTTTGTTATGAGCTTCCAACATCTCATTCATCTTTTCCTTTACCTTGTCAAATAAGACACTTAGTTATTTAGAATAAAGGATAGTATTCGATTCATCATGTAACCTGCAGTGAGAACAACATCTCCCCAAAACTTTAAAGGTGTATTAGCATATAACAAAAGTGTATGAATTGTCTTAATAATATGACGATGCTTTCTTTCTGCTATCCTATTTTGTTGTGGGGTGTGTGGACAAGTTCATTGATGAATCATGCTATGTGATGCCATAAAAGAATTAAAAGGAGCAAAAAAGTATTTTTTTGCATTATCACTATGTAAAGTGCAGATAGGGTGCCCAAACTGAGTTTGAATTTCTTTGCAAAAGTTTTGAAAAATAATAAACAACTTTGAACAATCTTTTATTAAAAATATCCAAGTACATCTTGAAAAATCATCAATGAAAGTAACAAAATACCTATATCCTAGGACAATATTGATATGACTAGGACCTCAGATAGCATAATGAATAATATTAAAAGGAGACGTTGCACGATTATTGACCTTGGTTGAAAATGATGCCCGAACATGTTTTCTAAGCTGACATTACTCGTACTCTAAAGATTTCAAATGAGAGAGACGAGGGACCATCTTATGCATGTTATTGAGACTCAGATGACCTAGATGATGATGAAGGAGACTGGGAGATTTTGTGACAGCATATAGGGTATAGGAAGAGGATTGGAGATAATAAAGTCTACACAATTCAAATCTTAATCCAATCGTCTGTCCAATACTTTAGTCCTGTATAAGAAAGGATTCAGCAGTAAATGTTATGGAATAGTTTAGAGCGTCAGTAAGTTGGGTAATAGAAATTAAATTAAAAGGATAGTTAGGTATAAAAAGAACATAATTTAAGGATAAAAATGGAAGAGGTGTGGCTTGACCAATGCTAATGGCCTTAGCTTTAGAGCCATCCGCGAGAGTAATATGATGTGGTGCCTTAGAACAGGATAATTTTGAGAAAAGAGAAGGATTACCAACTATGTGATCGGAAGCACCAGAATCCAAAATCCAAAATCTAACAGATGAAGAATAAGAGAGACAAACTGTAGAATTACTAGTATGGACTATAATGACTAAGGATAAGGCTTGTTGGACAAGCTTGAGTTGAAGGTATTCCTTATATTCATTATTTGACAGAATATTCTGATTGTCACCTCTGGACCCATTCCTTTTCTCAATATATGGCCCCTAAGACTATGTATTTACCGACTTGTATGGAAAATCATGTAGAGAATAGCACCAATCTTGAGTATGTCTAGAGCGTTTGCAATGAGAACAGTAAAGGCGATTACCAAAACCATAGCCTCCTCTACCACCACGACCACAGCATTGGCCTCCATGGTCAGTTGCATTAGAGATGAAAGCTAAGGATTCTTCAGCCTTCTTGGTTAAATGCTTTGAGAGGCCCTATCCTAAAAACCACAAATCAACAACAACATGTTACCAAGTGACTTCAGTACTCAAGAGAGGGTGAATTGAGTTTATAAAAACTTTTTGCAAACTTTTCACAAACACTTGAAAAATAATTTTCATTGAAGCTATTGATCGATTGAGGTGAATAGATAAAGAAGTTAGAATACTTCACTCACAAAAAAATAAGACAAGATATAAAATATTCAAGCAAGCATATGAAATTAAAGCATAAATATAAAGGAGTTTGAGTTTAGAAGAGCAAACACAATGTTTATCCTAGTTCATCCACTAACTACTTGTGACCTAAGTCTAGACCTCAAGTAATCACCCGAGATTTTTCACTATTACTTCAAGCTTGAACAGGTATTTGCTACCTTTATAAACTAGAGCACTCTTCACACCTTAGGATATCTCACCTTTTGTGCTTGAGCCTCAACAACCAAGAATACCTCACCCTCTTTACAGAGAAACAAAGTATAGATGAACAGAAAACTCTCAAAAAAGTAGATAATATAAATTGAAGTCCTGTGAAGCTCTTAAAGATATCTCAAATTTTTTACAAAACTAGAGCACAAAGATTGAATCAAATGATCCACAGATTAAAAGCTTAAGAAACATTTTTCACAATGTTGGTTCTATGTAAAAGATGGACAAAGACTTGTATTTATAGTATTTTAAGAAAAAAAGTTGTATTTCATGCATTAAATGCTCTGAAAATAGTCATTGCTAGCTTTAGGGTCGTGGTACTTGATTACAAACATATGGTAATCGATTGTCAAGCTTTCAAAACATGTTCTGGGCTTTCTGGGCAAGTGGTAATCGATTACCAAGCTTCTATAAGCAGTGGTAATCGATTGCCAAGTCATGGTAATCGATTACAAATCTTCTGGCTTTTAAAAAACAGGTTCCTGCATGCCTGTAATCGATTACCAAGCCTTGGTAATCGATTACCAGCTTTCAAAAAAGTTGTTAAGTGATTACGAAGTCATTGGATGAGATTACAATCATCCTAGAACCTATTTTTGAGCCCAAATTAGCTTAGTAAAAATTTCCAACTTAGAAAAATTGGATTTTTCAAAGATACAAACTCGATTTTCACGATCCAAGGTTAAAACATCATTTGTTTAAAAACTACCCACCAACTAAAATAATTTTCAAGATAAACTCTTTCAAAAGCATTATAAAACATTTTGAGATATCTAGAAAGCTTCTCACATAAAGACCCTAAGTCCTATAAACTATACCATTTATGCTTCCTTTGAACTTGGTCTTTGGCTTAGCTTTGTTATCATCAAAACCTTCATGATCTTCATGACATAAGCATTCACACAGCATACAAATCCAAATAATTCATATTGTTTAGTTTCTCAGACGTAATTATAGGAATGCCCAAGAAAAGAAAGGAGATAAGATTCTTCTTCATAGGTTTAGAATTGTCATTGTGGGAACGCGTGTTGGTAGAGGAAGAATTTGTGCTAGAAGACATGATTCAAATGACAGAGGACGTGAAATTTGAATAAAAGCTTGAAGAAACTAGATTTGAAATGACAAAGACAATGGGTGATAAGTACCCACTACCTGAATAGTGCTCAAAATGTCTTTTTGACCCCTGAAACAGGACTAGAGGACGCCGACAAACAGAACAGCAATGGCAGCGTGACAATGTGACCCTGGAAAGGTGGTGCGTGGCTTACACACGCCAACAGTGGTTGCTGTGTGTGACCGTGAGTTGAATGGCAGACAGAGATAGCACTTCAGGGTTTGGACCATCGAACCTTTCTAAACATGGTTTTAAGGTCAGTTTGACGTGGCTAAAACTCGAGATGGCGACTGAAACTGTCGTGCAACTATTTTCTAGCCAAAAAGAAGAAGAATAAAAAAAAAAGGGTTGAAACTAGTCTTTGATACTAACTTGAAATTAGAAGAAAAACTATTATGACTGAATTGCTTGAGAGAAAATCCTCTCAGCATTGTGTATTTATAATTACAAAATATACAATTAATCCTAAACTAAATCCCTAAGATTTGGGATTGATATCTCTATTTACGGTAACTAAACATTCTATTTCTTATATTCTAATTATAGTTGATATGACAAGATACACTATTAAAAGTATATGATATACCATATAATATTAAAAGATATTCAATAGTGTACTAATGAATCAATTCATATGTGTACACGTGCAATATTCTTTTGAATGGTTTGTGCAAAAATAGAACATTAAAGACTACAGAAGGGTTTTTCCATCATCTTTTGATCTATGGAAATGGTCTAGATGTTTTGACATAAAACATTATGATCAATGGGCTTTGCAAAAAGGGCATGTTTGATGAAGCAATGACCTTACTTTCAAAGATGAAAGGCAATGACTTCTACCTAATGCTGTAAGTTAGGAAACAATTATTCGACCTCTTCTAGATAGAAATGAGAATGAACAAGCAAAAAAGATTCTTCATGAAATGATCAATAAGGGCCTACTACAAGTTGGGGAAAAGGTGATATAAATTAGTCTCAATTTAAGTCACGCTTTTGTTAATGTTGAATTTGTTGATTCTTAAAATATGCTTGTTTCTTATGCATTAGGTATGATCTACTATACAATGCCTTTACTATTTCATATGTGCTCATCTCTCTCTCTCTCCCTATCTCTCTCTCTCTTCTTATTGCTGCCATTATTTAATTAACATGACAATACTCAATTTATTACTACTTTCAATGTTCTTAGTCATTGACTATGAGATAGTGTTTCTATTCAGATGTTATCCAAAATATTAATTTCTAACATGTTTGCCATCATAATCTATAATGGTGTCAATTTTATATGGCACGCAAAGCCAAAACTTACATGATCATTCAATGCTCCTTACTCTGAGACTTAACTTGTTTTTACTAGAATTATAGAAAGTGAAAACAAACTTTTTCATTTTATTTTCCCTATATCTTTCTGTATTCTTTATTTTGCAAGTGAAATGTTAACAAGCAAACATATTTTTGTTGCATCTTTAAAGTTGTGTTAGATGCTTAAAAATGGGCTAAATTATTACTTGAGGTGGTCGCTACCCAATACGTTTAACTATCCAAAAGGCTATTGGTTATTTTGTTGGTAATGATTTTGGGAATTATTTTTTATCATCATCTCACTTAAAAACAAAACTGAACAAATGGAGATGAAAACTATTGGTATTTTAAAAGCTTTGGGTTTCAATTTTTTATACTAGAAGTGTATGTTTATATTAGAACAGGCTTGTGAATAGGTACTAGTTACAACTGGTGCTAGTTATGATGCTAACTATATTCATGCGTGGTTTCCAGTTGATGTTCTTTCTGATTATATAAGTCTACTTTTCTTTTCATTGTTTTCTATTAAGGATTCCGAGTCTACCATTCCCTAGGAGGTGGAGCAGATTCTGGAAAAGGAATTCCACTCATCTTGAATATTAAAGAGCACCAAATTGTTAAAAATCTTACATTCGTCTATCTCAATATTTCAGGTGCAGTTTATGTTGGGCATAGGAGGAGTCCAAAAACCGGAGAGATCTTCATCAATGAGCTAAGTGAAGAACCACAAATATGGGCTTGACACCATATCTTAACCCAAAACCTTAAGGCATTAGGTCTATGAGTCTTTTCCACTTATATAGCCTTCAACTTGCCCATTCTTTACCAATGTGGGACTTCAACACTCACACTTGAATTTCCAACATTCTCCCCCTCAAGTGTTGAGTCCTTCACACATGGTCCCTCCCCCTCAAGCGGAAGCCTTTCAAGTATTTGACAATGTCACCAAGAGAACACGCCACCTAGCCTCCACATCATCCAAGAGCCTCATCTCCTCCAGATCAGGCTATAGATGATGCTCTTCTTCATACTTGTACCGTCGTCGTCCATCATCTACAATAGAATACACCGCCTAGCCTCCACATCGCTAGAAAGACTTTTGACACAAGGGACCCTTCATAAGGATCTACCAACCATCGTCGTCACGCCAATACTTGTCCAAGCCGAACCATTGGCTTTGATACCACTTGTTGGGCCATAGGGGGAGCCCAAAAACTGGGGAGATCTCCATCATTGAGCTATGTGAAGAACTACATAAATGGGTTTGATACTACATCTTAACCCAGAACCTTAAGGCATTAGGTCTATGAGTCTTTTCCACTTATATAGCCTCCAACTTATCCATTCTTTACTAATGTGGGACTTCAACACTCACACTTGAATTTCTAACAATTTATATATTTGTTTGGTCATTCCACTTAATATCAATTGGTTTTAAGTTAGAATCTCACATAATATCAAAGCTACTTCCTCATCCAGGGATTAAGAATGCCACATCACTTACCTCAATATTTTGAGTGCAGTTTATATATCTGTTGGATCACTCCACTTAATATCAATCCTTCTGACATCTTGAGGATTGCAGCAGTATGATGCACTTTATGTTCCTAAACTGCTAAAAGGTATGTACGCCTTTAGACTAGTTGAAGAAGTGGGCCTGGCATAATGAAACATTAACCTGCACCAAAGAAGGACTATTATCGGTCACTGGTAGCCTGTTGTTATGCTATATCTTAGGCATTTGGTTTTGTGGGCAAAACAAACATTCATCAACTGTTTTTGGAACTATTGGTTGAAATTTTTCTTTGGGCAACCTATGTTTGAAGTTCATGTCCAAATCAATGTCATTGAATTGTGGAAGCACTGGTGCAAGAGGAGATACTGCTTCTTCTTTGTTGTAATGTTCGACAGCAAAAAAGCCTTCTTGTACTCAAGTAATCTTGTGATTATGGTGTTGTTAGAAGCATCTTGGCAACTTTGACAAGATGGTGTTTAGGACCTTTTAACTGTTCTTGTGAAGGGGATTGATGGTTTACCTAAGTGTGATGTTTACAAATTTTGTTTTGGGCTATTTTATTTAATTCACTATTCTATTTAATTAAAAAATCTTGAAAGTGTAAGTGAAAGTGCACATCAACATGGCCCAATGAGTTTTAATGACAACAAACGATTTTGGAATTGTTGACAAATACAAGGATCAAGTCCAAGTTCTTCAAAGTTTAGTCTCATAGGACTTAGATCTAATGTGAAAGTACTAGGATTAACACACTCAAGTTTAAAGTCTCTAATATCTTAAAAATGTTTTTACATAGTCATTATCTTGTTCAATTTAGTGGTTGGTATCTCCTAAATATAATTAAAAAAGACTCCAAGTGTTTTCTAGTTTTAACTTCCTTGTTTTTAATTAATTAACGTGGAGCCTCAATTGATTAAAGCCATCAAAATCTATTTTTCTTCATGCCTTAATCAATTAACACCATATATTAATCAATTAACTGAAGGAATTTTGTTTCAAACTAATTAACGACATGTCAAAATTCCTAAATCCATTTAACCTCAAATTTTGGCATGTATAAAATATAATATACAAGAGATTGGGTTATAGAATCACCTAGAAAGGACAAATATGAACACAGTCATGCCCGATCTTTAAAGGGAAGTCGCAAACAGTGTGTGTGTGTAGAGGAGAGAAACTATCCTCATTCCCTATATGCGCCAAAAATCCCTTGTGGCCTCAATGGGCTAACCATAATACATATAGAATGAGAATAGGGGTCTCTCTTTGTGTTTGCAATATGAGTTAACCTACCCATTATAGAAAACCCATACACAAGGCTCACAAACTCAAAACAACATTATCCACATGAGTTTAAGTGCTTATAAGAGCCCAATAACAAAATTAATCACAAATGGGCTAAACCAATAGATGCTCAACAACATTTGACACTCAGTTAATCTAGGTTTTAGAAAATTGGTGACTATGTTAGTCCACACATATTAAAAAATCTATCAATCTCCCACTTGGACAACATAGATACTTAGTTTTAAATAAAATAACTCTCCAGATTGACATGGCCACAAGAATGTCAACTATAAGCAAGTACTTCCAACCATCAGTCCAAAATGGACTTACAAGCATCTCAACAATGCAGAAAGTCATACTTGATAGTAGTACTGATATCATATATGCAGCATACTTATAACCCCAGTGACCTAACAATATGTGGTATGTGGGTCAAAGGAAAAATACAACAAAATTGCATGCCAAAAGTGTGATCAATATGCAATTCCCTACAAAATGGCACTGGCATCTACCAAGATGCCTACTGAGATTCAATCAAATATCTCAAATAAAATATTTCAGTATTACAAAATGAGACTGAGTACTAAAGTCTTCAACAATACACCATATCATCACAAAAGTGTGCACAACAACAACATATGGCAACAACAGTTTCAATGAGTCTCGAGACAATATAATAATTATAATTATAATGTATATTTTTCCACTAATCCAAAATATCAAAACAAAACAACAATAACAACCTCATTAGAGTCCAAAAGTTCCAAAATACTCTAATGGTAACATCAACATTAGTGGGACTATCAACTCTATGGTAAAGTACTAAATGTGAGTCTGAAACTTACCATTTCTCTTCAATGACACAAATACCAAAATAGAGAGAAACACAATATTGCAGAGTTATCCAAAATGTGGCCATAACAACATAAACAATATTAAGCTAAATGTATACAAAATTTATCAACCACAGAGTCTCACAAAATTACTTCATTATCAACTACAAACTCTACATTCACAATTGAGGAGATTACAAGTATCCATATGACACTTTACAACAAGTCAACTCCTCTTTGTCATCGCAAACACAAAACCACAAAAAAAATTTCACAAATAAGGTAATCTATACTTCACAAAATCATAATGACTATTAAGAAATATTGTGTTATTTTGTTTTATTATTTATTAAGGGTAGAATAGTATATTCCTTTCCCTGTTTAGCCTATATATAGTTTTTTTGTATTTAGGTTAAATTAACTTTTGCATTTCAACAATCAATGAAGCCCTTGTCTCCTCTTCACAAATGTTCTTGTATTTTTCTTTGAATTCTTTATCAATGACCACTTAAAAGACTTGACAACATACGAGTGAGTTTAAAATCCCAAATGTCTTACACATATTATGGAATCACTTACAAATTTTCAACAACTCACTCAAAACCCAAGTGTCACAATGACAAAAAATACTAATAAACACGTACATACTTGAACACAACATTAGATTACCAGCAGCGGAAGCACATGAGACCTATACTTAACCACTATTGAGGATATAACCAAAAGACAGTCTTCAACTCCCACCATAGTAAACATTAATGTGCAATAAGAATACAAATACATTTCAAAATTTATAATAATATGTGCCTTGTAAGACAACCCGTCAATATATTATGATTTAAAAGGTCTTTATGCCTTAGACACAAAATGATGTCACCAAGATTTTTCACATGATAGAAACAATTCAATATAGAATATTGTCTCCCATTTAACAATAATAGCAATATTGGCCATCAATATACGACTATCACAAAGCACATTAATAACAAATTTGCTTTCACTTACTTATGGCAACACCCATTGATGCAAGTAACATCAAAATCAATATTAAATAATAATACCTAATAGCCCATATCAAGTCAATTTAACTTTCACCTAGGCATTTAATTGCCTTTAATATTAAGCTTCATACATAGCAGGCTTCAAAAAATTTTACATCAAGTATTTCAAAAGAACAATAGTTGCAAAATCGCTTTCTTCTTATAAGAAACGAAGAGCTTAAATTTATATTGATCGTCAGGTAATTTACAAAATCAAAATATAAATACATAAGAATTAAATATACATATTCTTTTACTTTAATTCAAAAGAAAAGAAATTTCCCAAAGTGAATGCCATAAGTACAATAGGTTTAACTCAATGTATTCATTATAAATTTTGTATCATCGACAAAAGAAGATTTTAGTTTCCTTTTATATTATTCAAATGTCAAAATCCTCAAAGGAATTTTTTAGTTTTGCTAAGCAAAAATAATTATCACTATCATATTGACAAAATAATATTTTTCAAATTGCTACGACAATACTTATAACAAAATAATTTCAACAAGCTAGTGGTCTAATACAACATAAACAATGGTACAAAACAGAAAAATTATTTTTAGACCTTTATGAGCTAATTATACTTTCAATATGTCTTATTAAGACTAAAGCATATCAACATAGCATGACAACTATAGGGAGTTCACTATATTACAACATACTTTAGGAGACTCGACAATGTCCTCAATAGGTCCCAACAAGCAACAACAAAGCGATGACAAATACAAAAGTTAGAGAAAATCATGCATTAATACATTTATTATACTTAAGCAACCATAATTATATTAGTTTTACCTTGTTCAATTAGCTGGGCAATTAATTGAACTAGAGCTCTTATATCATTGCAATCCCGCCTAAGGGTCCTAGATTATAATGAACAAGCAAACTCCCACAAACCATTAAATATCATGTCCTTAAAGCTAGTATCGAGAGGATACTGAAAACTCTAAGGGCACAATCATTTAATGCTTTCAACAAAACATCAAAAATCATATTAATAAAAACAAACTGATAGGATAAGTGCATTATTAACATAATTTTCAATGAAAACACAACAACATTATTAACAATATAACACTTTGTCATAATTTGTCCCGCGAAGGCGAGTTTATAAATATACAAAATGTTCAAAATAATTATAAATATTCTGGATGGAACTCTTAGAAATAAAATCTCACAAGATTTACAAAACACAATACTGGTCTTACAATAAGTGAGCATGTGACCACAAGAAACTATAATAATCAGTGACAATTTCTCATAGAGTTCCAAATTTTTCATGCCACATCAATCAAATAATTTCCAACCTCTCATAAATAACTACATATTCAAAAATAGGCATAAAAAGGAAGAAGAAGACCTTAAGAACAAATTTCTCCACTTATGCAATTATACAATATGTCAATAACCATATAAGTTTTATAATTAATCTCAGATAGTGTGTTGCTCATCCTTGTGTGTAGAGCCAACAAAGGTGAATGCTAACTTAATAGGATTCAAATTACCAAAACTTTATATAATTGTCACAAATGGCTCATAAAATAAACTTACGAGATATATAAAACTTAACCACAATAATGACTTAATATAAACTTTCCATTGCCTTAAATATTTCTCAATAATCAAAATTATTTTAAAAAATATTCTCATAATGGCCACAATGGAAGTAATTTATTTAAATTTGCAATGACACAATATATAATAAAATTAATCATATATAATTGTACTTTAATTCTTGATAATATATATCGAAGAACTTTAATATTGCCAATGCACAAACATCCAATACTAAAACAATTATATGCTGCACATGATACATTATCATGCTCTTATAACAAAAAAATTATTTCAAAAATAACTCTCAATATTAGATTGCACAATTTACGGAGTTCAACAAGCTCAACTAATAAAATTAGTTTCAACAATTAAAGAGGAGAAAAATATTTATAAAAAAATAAATCTTAATATGCCCAAGCTTATTTAAATAAGTCTTTCATAAAAAAAATTCTCAACAGCAATAAAGGGTATACAATCAACATGAATTTCTTGGCATCAAAATAATATATTTAAAAATATCAATGCTCCCTATCATACAAAATAAAATATCCAAAATTATCATTTTAATTATAATTCTCACTTGTCTATTATATGTAGTGAAAATAATCTTAATAATTACCAAGCATCATAAAAAATAATATTCAATACCAAAGTATCCATAACTATGTGAGAATTAATTACAAAATTTTATTCTATGATTTTGATGAGACATCTCACCTCATCACGCGCTTAGGACATGAGGAGCTACTCTTTTATTTATTTAGTTATTTATCCACAATTTAAATAGTAGGTAGGAGCAAAATTATTCAAAACAACTCTAAATATACCAAATGAACTCCCAGATTTTAATTTACACAATAATTTATAAAAATGCAGCAATTTCAATATATATACAATATTATACACCTAAAACAACTCAAAAAAATTATTTGAGCACTCAAAGAATATCACATGTGAGAGTATGAAAATTATAACGTGCTCAATTTTACACAAAAAATTTTCAAAAAGCGAGTTCCGAGACTATCCAATTTTATATGTATAATTCGGGTCGAAGAAAAAATAGTTATGACCCATTTTTCTAACACCGTGCAGTAGCCATTCTCATGGAACTTTGAAAACATTTAAGATTCGCTAAAATTATCAAAATTAATTATTGCGCACATGAAGCACATTCTAAAATCAAAATTGGGAAATAATAATAATAATAATAATAATAATAATAATAATAATAATAATAATAATAATAATAATAATAATGCCTAAGGAAAACTAAAATCATAAATGATGTTTTTGTATGGTTGAAAAATTGCACAAAAAATACACATAAATTACACATTAAAAAATTACCAAAACTTCAAACAACGGGAATCAAAATCAATTTTGGATTTTGATTAATTTTCAAAAAAATAAATAATGTTCTTGAATTGACCGAAATTCTCATTCTCAACAAGAAGTAATTTACAATCATAATTAAGATTAAATTGGCTCTGATACGTGGTATTAGAGCCGATGATTCATCTGAGCTGTGTATTTGGAGACAGTAGTTGGTGCTCGGGTTTAGCCTAAACCCATGTTGTAGTTGGTGCTCAGGTTCAATCCAAACCTATGTAATGGAGCACATTGACAAGACTTGGGTCTTGGTTAGTAACCTCGTGAATACTCGGAATCGCTTTCGCTCGAGGGGGAGGATACTATTGTTGGGACTCACACTTGAGGTGGAGAATGTTAGAAATACAAGTGTGAGTATTAAAGTCTCATATTGGTAAAGAATGAGTTAAGTGAAGAGTATATAAGTGGGAACCACCATAAACTCATTGCTTTACGGTTTTGGGTCAAGATATGGCGTCAGACCCATTATTGTGATTTCTTACTTAGCTCATTGATGGATATCTCTCTTACTTTTGGACTCCCTCTATAATCCAATATTAACATCATATGCTAATCGATTAAAGTTGTTCGTGATTTGTTTTTTGAATTCTGGAGCTTGTGCTAATTGATTAATAACTTGCCTTAATCGATTAAAGGGTTGTCCAGTAGCTCCCTTTTAAGTTTTAATCAATTAACCTTTTCTTTTAATCAATTAATATAGTTTCCAGTAACCTTCTTATCAAGCTTTAATCGATTAATGCTTAGTGTTAATCAATTAATGAAGTATCAGAAAACGTCTATAACAATTATTAATTATTGCATTAAATGCAATCTCAACCACCTTCTAATGACTATATTTCTTCCTGGGTTATAAAATATTTTCACTTGGAGACATTAATACTCTGATGAAACAGCTGAGCAAATTTTGTTTGAGCATTAAATTCGTGATTTGATCATTTCTCAAATAATCCTCTATTCTTGAGCTATTTAGAGTGTTAATCCTTGATACCCATTGAACTTTAAGTTGTAACATTTGCTCTTGTGAGAGTTTCAATCTTTTTTTCATCTTATAAATCTTTGTAAGAGGGTGAGGTATCCTTTATAAGTGAGGCTCAAATACTAAGGGTAAGATATCTCAAGGGTGTTGTGGGTGCTCTTTGTTGTAAAGGTTGCAAGCACTTGTTAAAGCTTGAAAGATTAGTAAAAAAATATCAAGTATATCACTTGAGGATTGGATGTAGGTCACAAAGGGTGGTTGAACCAGTATAATTCTTGAAGTTTGCTTCTCTCTACCCTATCTCTTTTATATTTGTGTACTTTATTGTTCAATGTTCTCTTGAATACTTTGATTTTTGGTTGTTTTCGTGTGAAAAATATTCATCCTCATCTATCTACTCATTTCTAATAACTAATAACTTTAACAAAGAATGAAAAACAAGTGTTTTTTAAAAAGTTTTCAAAAATCTATTATAAACTCAATTTACCTCACTCTTGAGTTTAAAGCCACTTGTTAACAGAAAGAAACCCTGGTAAGTGCATGGTACTTCCAGTTTCAATATTTTCTCCCATTCTCTTGTGAGAGCGTTGAAAAATCAATGACAATGGATTTAGAATAAAGGTGAGACATATGACTGACTTTCCAAATTTCTTCTTCACATCTCAATCATCTTTTAAGAATTTGCAATGGATCTTTCTCACCAATTCTTGAACATTCAACTCATCTTTACTATGCTTGGTGTGTTAAATGATTTTTGGTGGACCTCTACTTAGATGTAATGTATTTTATTTGTTTGCTCCAGGGAATCTTAAGCTTCCCTTTAAGTTATGGGTTCTCTTGCTGGACCAATTCAATTAGTTGCATTTGCATATAGAATTTCAGATTATTCTAGAGTCCATTTTGTCTTATGTTGTTTTAAATCTATTGTAGCTATGCTTTGGAAGGTCCAA
The DNA here is from genome assembly GCA_029884595.1 of Ormosia semicastrata. Lineage (NCBI taxonomy): Eukaryota > Viridiplantae > Streptophyta > Magnoliopsida > Fabales > Fabaceae > Ormosia > Ormosia semicastrata. Next base: position 8,417,548 of record JAQQTO010000047.1, read on the forward strand.
ATAAGAGAACTTTGCTTTAGTCAAGTGCGATATGGACAAAATCATGTCCTGGAAATAGAGGAAGAAAGTACAATTGTTAACAAAATGTTTTAATTTAAGAAGGAAGCATTCTAAGTCATCTAACTCAAGACTCTCAAGCTCACTGTGTCAATCTTTCAGTAAGTTGTTAATCACTGCAAAATTGACAGGCTTAAGATTCAGATTGTAATACGAATCTTTTTTTCTTTTTTCTTTTTACTTGAAGATTGTTGACCACCACAGATTATGAGTTCATACTTCATACATATCCAATTCCCTCATAAGAATATTGATAAATGGAATCTTAATTCCTAATATTTTATTTCTTTTCAATTGGGTACTTGAATAATTTGATATCACCAAGTATGAGTGAAGTTACTTGTTGCCGTAAATGCTAAAGTCAGCTGAGTTTATACGTTCAAAAGCTAGCTGTAAAGTTAATCCCACTATCATGACTTTACTATTTAATAGAGGGCTTTCCTCCTCTGACATTTCAATGATTGCAAAAGTTTCAAGCACTTTCTATTCCTGAATTGACACAACTGATGGGGAATGTCAAGAACATGTTATGTTCAGTTAATCCATGCCATGGGGATTATCTTGCTGGCTCAGGGGTGTTCAGACGCTATATGAGCTCTGATATTCAATGCGATTATCTTACTTTGTTGAATGGTTTCTGAACATTGTTATTTACTGATTGTGGCAACCAATCCAAGTATCATTGAGGCTTCAGCACTTTTAGTAATTCAACCTCTATAGAGATGTTCTGGGGAGCAAGTGAGCAGGTCATGGCCATGCCTAGCAATTAGCAGGGAGGCCATTTTTGCACTGTTATACTGGAGAACCATTGGATTGAATTCACTAAAACATGAATACCTGAAATTTTAGTGGCAGATGAGTCTGGCAGTTATGAATATGGCATGCTAAAAATTGACAATGTTCAAGAAATCTTTTGTTTCGCAGTTACAAGTACTAAAAAATCAGTACCTTTTTACAGTTTTTAGCCTTGTACTTGCTTATGGGCTAGGTTTTTTTATTTTTCAACTGTTTGCTTAGTCTGCTGTTCTTCTTATTGTTGTCGACCATTATATGAGGATATCACTTCTATCACACTTTTTTAATTGTTGATGAATTATGAGATCTGGATTTATCAGGCTTAAGTTGATTCCATCTTTCAGAACTTCATTTTTCTAAAAAGATTTTAATTGCATTGTGAATGATTCCTTCACAAGCCAATTTGTTAATTTTCACCATTTTAAATAATTCAGTTATTGATAACCCTTTAAAAAGAAAGACCTCAACTGCAGCTTACCAAAGGTACTTGGAGTCATAAAGCTGGTTGGCTGATGTGTTGCAAAGAAAAATTATGCTGGTCAAATGTCTAAAATTTATTGTTGTAAAATTTAACTGATTATAGTATGATTATTTTGAAGTTTGATAGTTTGAGTTATATCTTTTGTGATTACCATGCAATAATGAAGACGAGTTTTGATGATAACAAACATAGACATGATGAGAAGACCGAGTCCAAGATCTTCAAGATTAGCTTTAAGACTTAGGATCTCTCTTGTACAGAGCTTTTATAGGATATCTTAGCATTTTACTTAAAATATCTAAAAACGTGTTTTCTTACAAACTAAATTAAAGTTTTAATATGGCTATGAAAATCAAAGAGTTTGTGGAATTTCAGAAATCACTTGATTTGTTTTCTAAAAGTGTTTTTAAATGACTTGAAACAGAGGTATTCGAATAACTTTGAAAGTATTTGAATACAATCCTTATAAAATGCTTTTAGAACGTGTTTCAAACAGTGGTATTCGAATACACCCTTGTGGTATTCGAATAACCTGCTTCTGAACTATTTTATGAGAAAAATCAAATAGTGGTATTCGAATACACCTTTGTGGCATTCGAATAACCTGCTTCTGAACTGTTTTTTATGAGAACTGAAAATAATGGCATTCGAATACCCCATAATGGTATTCGAATAACCCACAAGACTCTGTTTTGGTTTTTGAATTCATACGTAAACGCGTTTGCATTTATTATCATATTAATTTCCTCCAACGAACATTTCTGACCAAAGGCTCTATAAATAGAGACCTTGACTCAGTTCTAATATACACAGAATTTCTGAAATCATTTTTCTTGTGCTAAAACGCTGTTTACAAAATTCTCTCTTTTTCTCTGTGCTCTTTTGGCAAAATTCTGAGATATTCTTAGAGAGCTTTATAGTGCTTCAATTTGTATAATTTGCTCTGAGTGAGAGTTTCTCTTCATCTACTTTCTGCTATTCTATATCAAGGGTGAGGTATCCCTCAAGGTTTGTATAAGGGTGAGGTATCCCTGTAGGTTGAGACTTTAGCACAAGGGTAGAGTTTCCCTGTGTGTGAAAAGTGATCTTTTGTGTAATGGTTGCAAGCACCTACTGAAGCTTGTATACATAGTGAAAAATCTTGGCTTTCGAGGACTAGACGTAGACCACAAGTGGGTTAGTGGTCGAACCAGGATAAATACTGTGCCTGCTTCTCTCTTCTTAATCTTTTTATTTTATGCAATTTTAATTTACTGCACATTTATTTTCTGTTGTTCTTATTGTTTCTTTTCTTCTTCTCGTTCATTCTGTGCATTTATTTATTAAGTTTTAATATTTGTATTTTATTTTAAAAGAGGTTTTGCGAAAAGTTTTATACTCAATTCACCTTCCTCTTGAGTACTGGAAGCCACTTGGTAATAAGTGGTATCAGAGCTAGACTCTTGTATAAAGAGCTTAGCAGTTTCAAGAGAACATGACTTCTTTAAATGGTTTTTTAGAAGGATCTTCCATAAACTGACCACCCTTTTTCAATAGGGATGGTTATGCATATTGGAAGGAAAGAATGAAAATCTTCATCGAAGCTATTGATCTAGATGTGTGGGACGCTGTCGAAAATGACACTTTTATACCTATACATGAGGTCGATGGCGTAAGGACCGAAACACCAAGAAATAAATAATCTGATGAAGACAAAAGAAAAGTTAAACATAATTTGAAAGCAAAAAATATTATTACTACTGCTTTGGGATATGATGAGTTTTTTAAAATTTCAAATTGCAAAATTGCTAAAGAAATATGGGACATTTTGCAAGTTACTTATGAGGGTACCAGTGAAGTAAAGATATCGAGAATCAATTCTCTATCTCGTGAATATAAATTATTCAGAATGAACCAAGGAGAGAGCATTCAAGAAATGCAAAAGAGGTTCACCCACATAGTTAATCATCTTGCATCTTTAGGTAAAAGTTTTTCTAACGAATATTTGATTAACAAAGTATTGAGATATCTTAACAGGATTTGGCAACCCAAGGTAATAGCTATATCAGAATTGAGGAATTTATCGACAATGACTCTAGCTACCTTCTTTGGAAAACTTCATGAGCACGAACTGGAACTGGCAGATTAAGTCAAAGCGAAGAAAACGATAAAAAGAATAAGGGGATAGGGCTCAAAGTCACTTCCTCATCAATCGACAATGATGATGAAGAAAATGAAGAAGGCTCAAAGAACATTGAGGTAAACGAAGAAAATCTTAGTCTGTTAGTTAAAAAATTTGGTAAATTTCTCAGGAAAAAAGGGAACGCAAAGAAGACCTCCCTTCCCTCCGAAGAAGACTCATTACAAAGGCAAAGGAGCTTCATCAACTCCAACTTGCTATGAATGTGGCAAACCTGGTCACATGAAAATGGAGTGCCCAGTTTACTAAAAGAAGAAGGAGAAATTTGAAAAGAAGCCCTTCAAGGAAAGAAAAGGAAGAAATGCCTATATAGCATGGGATGAAAATGACATGGATTCAACTGACAGCTCAGATAGCGAGAAAGCTCAACTATGTTTCATGGCCAAAGGAGAAGAAGAAGAAAGCAAAAATGAGGTAAGTTCTAATCCTACTTTATTGCCTTCTTACGATGAGTTACAAGATGCCGTTGAAGAATTGCATGAAGAGCCTTTAAAACTCACAAAAATAATTTCTTCTTCTAAGAAAACAATCTCTTATTTAGAAAATCAAATTCTTATTTTAAACAAAGAAATAGAAGAATTGAAAGTTGAAAATGAAACTTTGGAAATCATTGATGCCTGCACAAATCATTCTTCACATGCTTCTACATCTTCATTTTGTTCTTCATGTCATATGCTTGAAAAAAAAATTAAAGACTTAAAGAACACTCTTTCTAAATTCACCTTTGGAAGAGATAACTTAAATATTTTATTAGGAAGACAAAAAGTAGTTTTTCAAAAAGTCAGGATAGGTTATAACCCAAAAAATCAACAAAAACTCTATAAAAATTTCTTTCTGCATTCTAGTGTTTCAAGTAATCCTTTTGTTAAATGTTTTTACTATGGAAAGAAAGGACATAGTGCATCAACATGTAATGCAAGGAAAAACATTAATACAAAAATTGGAATAAAAATGGTTTGGGTTCCCAAGGGTACTATACCCAAAACTGACACACAAGGACTCAAGAAAGTTTGGGTACCAAAGATTAAAAACTAAACATGTGTTGTAGGTGTGCTTGAAAGCCAGGAGTTCAAATTGGTATCTCGATAGTGGCTACTCCAAGCACATGACTGGGGACGACTCGAAATTCACCATGCTTATCCCCAAAGATCATAGATACGTTACTTATGGTGATAACAACAAAGGAAAAATTCTTGGAATCGGCAAAGTCGGTAAGAACCCTAACTCCTCTATTGAAAATGTGTTGCTTGTTGAAGGCTTGAAACATAACTTGCTTAACATTAGCCAATTATATGATAAAGGGAATAGGGTAATATTTGATTCAAATTGTTGCATAATTGAAGATAAAAATGATAAGCATATTAAATTCATTGGTCATAGAGTAAACAACATCTATATGATTAGCCTTGATGATATATCTTCAAATGATGCTAAATGCCTTTTAAGTAAGAATGATGATTCATGGTTATGGCATAGGAGAATTGCACATATTCACATGGATCACTTAAAGAAGTTGGTCTCTAAAGAGCTAGTAATTGGACTACCCAAGCTTAATTTTATAAAAGATAAATTATGTGATGCATGTCAAAAGGGTAAACAAATAAAGGTCTCTTTTAAAGCAAAAAATATAGTTTCAACTACTAGACCTTTACAACTTTTACACATGAATCTATTTAGACCTTCTAGAACTATGAGCTTTGGTGGGAATTACTATGCTTTAGTGATTGTGGATGATTTCTCTAGGTTTACATGGACTTTATTTCTTGTAAATAAAAATGATGCATTTTTAGCTTTTAAAAGACTTTCCAAAGTTATTCAAAACGAAAAAGGTTTTCAAATCTTTTCTATAAGAAGTGATCATGGTGGCGAATTTGAAAATAATGTTTTTGAAAATTATTGTGATGAACATGACATTAATCATAATTTCTCTGCCCCTAGAACTCCACAACAAAATGGAGTTGTAGAAAGAAAAAATCGTTCTTTAGAAGAAATGGCGAGAACTATACTTAATGAGGCTGCTCTTCCTAAGTACTTTTGGGCGGATGCTGTAATTATAGCTTGTTATGTGATGAACAGGGCCCTTATAAGGCCTATTTTAAAGAAAATCTCATATGAGTTGTACAAGGGAAAAAAGCCAAATGTCTCACATTTTCATATTTTTCGATGCAAATGTTTTGTTTTAAATAATGACAAAGATAACTTAGGCAAGTTTGATGCTAAGTCTGATGAAGGTAGTTCTTGGTTATTCAAATCATAGTAAAGTTTTTCGTATATATAATAAAAGAACTATGACTATTAAAGAATCTATACACATTTGATGAAACTGACCCAAATGGATCGAAAAAGGATATTGTTATTGATGATGTTACAGAAGTCTTAGCGGAAACACATTTGGATAGCAAGGAAAAAGAAATCAAGGAGCAAGAAGATAAACAAAGACAAGAAAATTCACAAGCCTTGGAACTTCCCAAAGAATGGCGAACTTCAAAATATCATTCACTTGATCAAATAATCGATGATGTATCTAAAGGTGTAACTACTCATAATTCTCTTAGAAATGCTTGTAATCACTTAGCTTTTGTTTCTCAAATTGAACCTAAGGATTTAATTGAAGCTTTTGATGATGAACATTGGATCCTAGCTATGCATGAGGAATTAAATCAATTTGAAAGAAATCAAGTTTGGAAATTAGTTGCTAGACCTAATGATCACCCTATAATTGACACTAAATGGGTTTTTAGAAACAAACTTGATGAAAATGGTTTGATAACTAGAAACAAAGCTAGATTGGTTGCTAAAGGTTATAATCAAGAAGAAGGAATAGATTATGAAGAAACCTATGCACCTGTAGCTAGATTAGAAGCTATTAGAATGTTACTTACTTATGCTTGCATCATAGATTTCAAATTATATCAAATGGATATTAAAAGTGCCTTTCTAAATGGCCTTATTCAAGAGGAGGTATTCGTTGAACAACCTCTAGGTTTTGAAAATCATAAACTACCCAACCATGTATTTAAACTTAAAAAGGCTTTATATGGCTTAAAACAAGCTCCTAGAGTTTGGTATAAAAAGTTGAGTAAGTTCCTTTTAGAAAATAGTTTTTCAAGAGGAAAAGTCGATACTACCCTTTTCATTAAAAATAAAAAGCATGATATTCTTCTTGTACAAGTATATGTGGATGATATTATCTTTGGTGCTACTAATGAATCCATGTGCAAAGAATTTGCTAAGACAATGCAGAATGATTTTGAAATGTCGATGATGGAAGAACTGAATTTCTTCCTCGGACTTCAAATCAAACAAACAAACGAAAGGACATTCATGTCAAGCCAAATACTGCAAGGAATTGTTCAAAAGATTCAAAATGAAAAACGCTAAACATATGGCTACTCCAATGGGCACTTCTTGCTATTTGGATAAAGATGAAGGAGATAAATCAGTAGAAATAATGAAATACAGAGGTATAATTGGATCTTTCTTTTATCTTACTGCTAATAGGCCAGATATTATGTTTAGTGTATGCATGTGTGCTAGATATCAGGCAAACCCTAAGGAATCTCATTTAAGTGCTATTAAATGAATAATGAAATACCTAGTAGGTACTTCACAAATAGGCTTATGGTACCCTAAAGGTGCCTTATGTAGCCTAATAGGCTATTCCGACTCTGATTTTGCTGGGTGTAAATTGGATAGAAAGAGTACTAGTGGGACGTGCCACTTGCTTGGTAGTTCTTTAGTTTCTTGATATAGCAAGAAACAAAATAATGTGGCTTTGTCTACCGCTGAGGCTGAGTATGTTGCATCTAGGAGTTGTTGTGCTCAAATCTTATGGATGAAGCAACAACTTTTAGATTACGGTCTTCAACTTGATCACATCCCGATAAGATGTGATAACACTAGTGCAATAAATATCTCCAAGAATCTCATTCTGCATTCCAGAACAAAGCATATAGAGATAAGACATCACTTTATCAGAGATCATGTACAAAAAGGGGATTGCTTTCTTAAATTTGTTGAAACATCTAAGCAACTTGCAGATATTTTCACTAAACCCCTAGCAAAAGAAGCATTCTTTTATATTAGAGGAGAATTGGGCATAATTGATCAATCCAACATATAATTGCTTGTTATTCGCTTAAATATTATTTCAATCTTTCTCGAATTATTATTGACTTAAGCGTCAGAGTTATCCAGAAATCCTTTTTGCAGGTACTCCATCTAAAGGTAAGCTTTCGTCTCTCAAAATGTAATTCCTGGACATAATATATATGATTTCTTGTTTAAGTTATTCGAATACCTCCCTATGGTATTCGAATACCATTGCTTTTATATGTATAAATTTGTGATTTTCTGATAGGCCTATTCGAATAGACCTATGGCTATTCGAATACCATACATCAGTACAGTATTCCTATAAGCTAGTGTATTCGAATAACTAAGTAGTTATTCGAATAACCTGGGGCTTATCAATATCAGTGTTTTCTCACATGCCTCTGGAGTATTCGAATACCTTGGAAGCTATTTGAATACTTGCTCCTATTTTGTATATTTTTTTTGTGTAGGTATTTGAATACTGTAAAAAGCATTCGAATACCATAGGCTGGCAGCAAAGCCAATCTAGCCCATCTATTTGAATAACTAGGAAGTTATTCGAATACCTTCTATCAGAAGGGTCTGTCTTTTGGTCTTTCTCAACTGTTCTATTCGAATACATTTCATGGTATTCGAATAGATTTTGGGTATTCTTTAAATACCCCCTTCGTATCTGAATGGGTTTCACTCGTTTCTCTCTATTTTCAAAACCTTCTGGTTTCCCTCTTCTCTCCATAAACCCTTTTCTTTCTTTCTCTCGTATCTCACCTTCATTTCCTCTCTCTTTTCATCACTTTCCTTCATCTATAGCTTTATCTTCTCGCCCAAAGCGTCCACGCACGAAGACTGCTCCATGCAATAACCCGCTTGACCTACGAAGGCTCTCCTCCAACGAGCAACAACTTGGGCGCTTCATTACACACTTTCGAGAGTGCAACTTAGTGCAACCGAAGTACCTCGACTTGGGGTTCTTCGAAAGAGAAGGTGGTTTTGACTTTCTAAACCAGCTAAATCACCTAGGCGTACTTCATTTCTGCTCTTACTCAGCCGTTCTGTATCCCGACCTGGTCAAGATGTTCTATTCCAACTTGAAGATTGAAGGTCAGGAGCTACACTCTAGTGTCTGTGACCAAAACATTGTGATCATATCCAACGATTGGGTTCAGATGTTTAGCTTGCAATTAACTGGCCGCAACATTAATGAAGAATCGCTTCTCCAGCTCTTCAACAAAAACAGAGCAATTGAAGATGTTCTGAGACCTGGGTTGGCATTACCTTCGACTCAAAAGGGAGTCAAATGAGGCATGATGAAGAGTCAGAACAGGCTCCTACATTATGCTTATGCCCACATCCTAGCTCCTAGAGGTGGGAACTACGGCTACCTGAGCGAAGATGATGTATTCATGCTGTGGATTCTAAAGCAAGGACATCAGATTAATTGGCCCGTCTTCATCATGAAGCATATGATGAGGGCAAAAGGTAAAGAGCGGTCTGAGCTACCTTATGGAGTGATCATCACTGCCTTCCTAGGCAAGTATCCTCATATTTTGGAAACTGATCGAGCAACTTCGCTAACCCATCATCATGTGTTTGGGTCCTTTACCCTCAATAAAATGAAGATGATCAAGACCGATGAAGGCTGGGTGTTCCCAGTAGAAGTTGATGATGATGAGGACGACCCTCAAGGCGATCCTGCTGCCCTTGCTACTGCTACTGCTGATATTCCTGCTCCGGCTCCTGTCACCAATGAGCAAATCCTAGCTTCTTTGTTGGATAATAGAGCTTACATAGAGAACACCTTCATTATTCTGTTTGACAGAATAACTAGTGTTGAGCGTGAACAGGCTACACTTCGAGCTCTGCTGTCTGGCAACGAACCTACCTCTCTTCCTCTGCCACCAGATGCCTATTTCTAGGACTCGTTTCATTTTAGGATTTGTTGTTTAAGTTCTAGTTTTTTTTTTGCTGGTTTCTATTTATTGTATTAGCTGTTTTTTGCTAAAATTGTATATGTACTTGGACAATTCTATTTAATGCAATGAGTACTTTGATCAATCTATTTCCAGTTATAATTGTTTATTATTTATCATATGCATATTAAAAGAAGTACTTTATTGCATGTGTACATCCTTTTTGATCATATTGAAAGGGGGAGAAAAATAATTAAATCTTATTTGAGAAAAGAGAGGTTAAACTGGATTAACATTGGCTATTGGATTCCAAAAGAAAGGGGTTTATGCTTGTTTTTTATATTAAAATTACCTCTAAGAGTAAGTCCCCTATCTTTTTGAATTCCAATTTATATGAACTAATGTTTTTCTCAATGATAGTTTGTCATCATCAAAAAGGGGGAGAATGTGATTACCATGTGACAATGAAGATGAGTTTTGATGATAACAAACAGAGAGATGATAAGACGACCGAGTCCAAGATCTTCAAGATTAGCTTTAGGAAGTAGGATCTCTCTTGTACAGAGATTTTATAGGATATCTCAACATTTTACTTAAAAGATCTAAAAACGTGTTTTCTTACAAACTAAATTAAAGTTTTAATATGGCTATGAAAATCAAAGAGTTTGTGGAATTTCATAAATCACTTGATCTATTTTCTAAAAGTGTTTTTAAATGACTTGAAATAGAGGTATTCGAATAACCTTGAAAGTATTTGAATACAATCCTTCTAAAATGCTTTAGAACGTGTTTCAAACTGTGGTATTCGAATACACCCTTGTGGTATTTGAATAACCTACTTCTGAACTGTTTTATGAAAAAATTCAAACAGTGGTATTCGAATACACCCTTGTGGTATTCGAATAACCTGCTTTTGAACTGTTTTTTATGAGAACTGAAAATAGTGGTATTCGAATACCCCATAATGGTATTCGAATAACCCACGAGACTCTGTTTTGGTTTTTGAATTCATACGTAAACACGTTTGCATTTATTATTGTATTAATTTCCTCCAACGGACATTTCTGATCAAAGGCTTTATAAATAGAGACCTTGACCCACTTCTAATATACACGGAATTTCTGAAATCATTTTGCTTGTGCTAAAACGCTGTTTACAAAATTCTCTCTTTTTCTCTGTGCTCTTTTGGCAAAATTTTGAGATATTCTTAAAGAGCTCTATAGTGTTTCTATTTATATAATTTGCTCTGAGTGAGAGTTTCTCTTCATCTACTTTCTGCTATTCTGTATCGAGGGTGAGGTATCCCTCAAGGTTTGTATAAGGGTGAGGTATCCCTTCATGCTGAGACTTTAGCACAAGGATAGAGTTTCTCTGTGTGTGAAAAGTGCTCTTTTGTGTAACGGTTGCAAGCATCTACTGAAGCTTGTATACAGAGTGAAAAATCTCAGCTTTCGAGGACTAGACGTAGACCACAAGTGGGTTAGTGGTCGAATCAGGATAAATACTGTGTCTGCTTCTCTTTTCTTGATCTCTTTATTTTATGCAATTTTAATTTACTGCACATTTATTTTCCATTGTTCTTATTGTTTCTTTTCTTCTTCTCGTTCCTTCTGTGCATTTATTTATTAAGTTTTAATATTTGTATTTTATTTTAAAAGAGGTTTTGCGAAAATTTTTATACTCAATTCACCCCCTCTTGAGTACTGGAAGCCACTTGGTAACATCTTTCAGGTATTTTAAACAGTTAATCACTTTCACAGTTGTAATATCATTAGTTGCATGGTTTTCAAATTCTACCTGCCGAAAAGTTTTACATTATTGAAACAAAGATTGATTCTTTGTAGACATTTTCTATTCATGCTTAAGTACTGTGAATTTTTTATAGAGAGATCATAATGGTGTCATTGTTGAAAAGAATCTTGCACAATGCCTTATTCATTTTTTTTAATTTGTTTGTTTAGTAAGATCAACTTCATATAACTGATAGTGTAGATGAATTTGAGGAGCATTGGTAGTAGAAGAGGCTGCTTCTAATTCTTCATTTTAAAGTTCGATAACCAAGTTTCCTTGTACTCAAGAAACCCAGTTGCTGTATGTTCTTGAAATTTGCTTGACCTGTATGATAAGGACTGGCAGCTATGACAAATGGGACATTTGGTGCCTTGGACTTGTCTTCAGGAGTACATTGGATGTTTGCCCTGGTGTGATGTGTATAATGCTTGTTTTGATGGGCTTCATGGAAAAGGATCGGGTTCAAACACTCGGGTGTGGTTTGCGGTGCTAGCAGAATATCACTAAGGAGAAATTTATAAGAGATCAGTTATAGCAGTGGACTTGCACGAATGTTCAAGAGTATGTTACTGCCAGACAGGGTGGCATTCCACTTGATTGACTGCAGGTAGAATCTTTGGCATGTATGATTAAGTCTTGCAGCTTCTTAGTTGAAAAGTTGCTCATCCAAATAGCATGTGGCGTGACCTAAGACATGTAAACCTTCCATTGCATTCCCTGTTTCTGGAAGACATAAGGGAGCATTGTGGCAATGACCTTATTAGGCTCCCAATCTCATGAACTTGGCTTTGTCCTAAAAGGTCAATGCATCTGTGACAAAATAATGTAATATTGTAATATCAAATTCTCTTCCCTTTTCATTGAATTACAAAGAGTTTACTTCAGTGTCATTATCATTGCAGAATATGAACTCAGAAATTAGTTTGTGGCAGGGTTTAAAATTAGGAAGCATACAAGATATAGATTAATATGTTCAAGTCGCAGGTCCTCGAGAGATTAGAGTCCTAGTCAGTGCCTTTAAGACATCTTTTAAGTGCACAATTAAAAATCCTATAAGGATAAAATTTCAAGGTAAACAAAGCAATGCATTACGCTTAAGGAGAAATATAGACCCAAATGAGATTCTAGGGTCATCTTTTTCTTGCTTCTAAATTAATATGGGGCTTTCATTAAAAACAAATAAAAAAAGCATATTAAATGCTCTCAAGTATGTAAAAAACTTGATTGGAAATACGAAATAATTTTGCTTTTAAAATGAGTAAATAAATATAAATTTATTCTTATATTATTTAGTGACTTGAAATTTTGATATACTCTATAAAATTAAGAGTATTCATCCTAATTTATTCACTTTAAGAAATTTTATCCTATAAAAATTGAGGTCAATTAAGAAGAAGATCTAACACCAACTAACAGGATCTTTGGTCCAATATCAAGATTTAAAGTTAAACGTATATATGTAGTTTTTTTTTTCATATTCTTTGTATATAATCCAAAGCAAAATATTTTGTCTTGTATTTTATTTTAATTTGAATAAAAGAATTTAAATTATTTCTAATTTTTTACTAACTACATATGTACTTACTTGTTAATTCACTTTAATTAAAAAACAATAAATAAAGATTGAATTGATTTGTATGTTCTTGAACATTTTTAAAAAAATTAAATAAGTTCCTATAATTTTAAAATTATAAATAGAACCCTATAATCTTAAAAGCTTATTCAATTGACTGGATTTAAGGACCACATTGAAAAAGTTTTTGAAACTACAAACACCAAATTATAATTTTTAAATTATAAAAACTTATATTAAATCTCTTAAAAATATTGATACCTGTAAATTAATTTAACCTAAAATAAACTACCTTGCAAATTATAACTTAATTGGAAAGATACCAAGCACTTTTTACATCGTAATATATATACAATAATTTGTCATTTTGATTTTAAGTGTTTTTTATATATTAAGCTTATCTTTAGATTTTCTTGTCAAGTAATTTTAAGGATGAGAAAATTTAATTTTTAAAATTAGTAATTACACTATTTATTATATTTTATGAAATAATTTTTTAAAAAATTTTCAGATAATGCCTCATTTAATGTAGATAATAATGTGGCAAATAAAATTGTAAGCATTTTTCAGGTAAAAAGGAAATTATTCTGGTTCTTTACAGTATGAAAATTTCAAGGTCATCTATGAGACTTTCCTAATAAAAGTTTATCATATGATTACACAAATAAAATATCTTGACTCAAAAAATTAAAACTGAGATATTTGTTGAGTATTATCAACTATCAAAAGACACAAATATTTCTGAATAGCTTAAATGAATAATGCACTCAGCAAAAGATATTATTTATAGAGCTGATTTACATAGGAAATAACATGTTAAATACAATTTACAAGATAAATAACTATGCTAGAATTAATGTGGACGGTGCATTGTATCTATTTTACTTCTATACAATGAATCTAACTACTTGGGAAGAGAAGTCATAAACATTGTTATTTTCAACACTCCCCCTCAAGCTGGTGAATAGGTGTTCTCTATTCCCAGCTTGGATATAATTCGTTCAAAAAATGGGCTGCTCAACCCTTTGGTGAGAATATCCACAAGTTGCCCTTGTGAGGGCATATATGGAGTGCAAATTAATCCACTATCGAGCTTCTCCTTAATGAAATGCCTATCAACCTCTATATGCTTAGTCCGATCATGCTGAATAGGATTATGTACTATACTAATTGCAGACTTATTATCACAATAGAGCTTCATAGGTCCTTCCCATTTAATCTTCAAGTCTTCTAAAATAATTTTCAGCCAAAGTAATTCGCAAATGCCTTGTGTCATGGCTCAAAATTCAGCTTCAGCACTAGAACGAGCTACGACATTTTGTTTTTTACTTCTCCAAGATACAAGATTTCCTCCAAGAAAGGTGCAATACCCTGTAGTAGATCTTCTATCAACGATCGATCCTGCATAGTCAGCATCAATGTATGCCTCAAGTGTTATATTCCTACTTCTTTTGAATAGAATTCCTCTTCCTGAAGTCCCCTTGAGATACTGTAGGATCCTATGAGCTGCCTGTAGATGAACCTCTCTCAAACTATGCATGAATTGACTAACCAAGCTTACTGCATATGCAATATCTGATCTGGTGTGAGACAAGTAAATTAATCTCCCTACCAAGTGTTGATACATTTCTCTATCCACTATAGCATCTTCTTCTGCATTTCCTAATTTCAAATTCGAATCCATAGGAGTACTTACAAGTTTGCATGCTGTTTTTCTTGTATCTTTAAGCAAATCTGTAATGTATTTTTGCTGGGATATAAAAATGTCTCTCCTTGAGTGTGCCACCTCAATGCCTAGAAAATACTTTAGCTTTCCTAGAGTTTTTATTTCAAACCCCTTGGCCAAACATTGGCTCAAGATTTATTGCTCTTTCCAATCATCTCCGGTTACTATAATGTCATCCATATACTATCAAAACTATTACTCCCCCTATTGCCGAGTGTTTGATAAACAAAGTATGATCTCCTTGACTTTGCTTGTACCCCAAAGTTGTCATAACCTTAGTGAATCTTCTGAACTATGCTCGGGGTGATTGTTTTAGCCCATATAATGCCTTTTTCAACTTGCACACTGTATTGTGTGGATATAAGTTTGCCCCAAATGGTTTTATATGTTAAGTTTTGATGATGACAAATACAAGACAAAAAGAATACTTTGCATATGTTCTCTGTTGCATCCTATATAAAGCATATCCATTAGTAATTAATAAATATCTTATTTGGATATGTTTATGAAAGTTTTATATGCATGTTAAACTAACTAGAGTTATACATTTATGATTCATGCATATGAAGATATTGAATTGTGATTCTGGACTAACTATGCTTGTTTAAGTGAGCAATACTTTGTAGGATAGTCCAAGTACCAAGAGTGAGCATTGCAACAAGAAAGCAAAAGATCTCAATTAATCTTAACACAAGGAGAATGTGAATGCCTATCTCATGAAGGTATGGATAACATCAAAGTCATGTCAAAGACCAAGTCCGAAGGAAGATTAAATGGTATAGCTTTTAGGACTTAGGGTCTTTATGTAAGAAGCCTCATGGATATCTCAAATATGTTTTTCAAATCCTTACAAATGATTTTCATATGTTAAAATGTCCAACAAACAAGTTTTGAAAAGCTAGTTATGGTAATAGTTCAAATCCTTGAAAAATAGCAAAGTTTGAGTTTTGTAAAACTGACCTTTGATCACTCTTTTGATCATATCTTTCAAAATACTTTGAGTTTTGTTTTGAAACTTATTTCATTTGAAAATAGACTCAAAGATCTTTCCAATGACTGGTCATTTGCTTTAAACGGATAAGAAATGAAGAAGTTATGATCATTTGAATTCAGTTTTTAAAATCTGTGAGGAGTATTCGAATACAGCTTGTGGTATTCGAATACCACAGCACAAAAACGTTCCTGAATGAGTTTTTTTAAAGGGGCATTCGAATACATGATATGGTATTCGAATACCACATGCCTGAAAACATTCCAGACTGTATTTTAAATAGAGGCATTTGAATACATCTTAAGGTATTCGAATAACAAGCTTCAGAATTGCCTTTCTAACGTGTTTTAAATAGAGGTATTCGAATACCTCATATTGGTATTCGAATAACCCATATAAATGTGCTTTTCACGATGGTTTATAAATAGTGGCATTCGAATACTGATTTATGGTATTCGAATAAACATGATTTTTACGAATACTGAAAAGGAAACAAACGACCATATTCTCGTAATAATTATGGTTTTAATTTGCTCCAACGGCTATTTGTTTATCTGACTCTATAAATAGAGACCGTGGGTCTCATCTGAAAGTACCCAGCTATTTGTTTAATTTGCGCTTGCTCTGAAAAATGTGATTTATTTTTACACCCATTTTATGTGCTCTTTTTGCTAAAACTTTGAGATATCTTTGAAAGCCTCTTAGCACTTCAAATTGTATTATTTGCTCTGAGTGAGAGTTTCTATTCATCTATATTTCTGTTCTTCTACATTGAGGGTGAGGTATCCTTCAAGATTTGTAAAGGGGGTGAGGTATCCCTCTAAGGTTTGTATAAGGGTGAAGTATCCCTGCAAGCTGAGACTTTAGCACAAGGGTAGAGTTTCCCTGTGTATGAAAAGTGTTCTCTTATGTAAAGGTTGCAAGCACCTATTGAAGCTTGTACATATAGTGAAAAATCTCGAGCGTGTGTTTTGAATCGGACGTAGACCACAAGTGGTTGGTGGTCGAACCAGGATAAATATCGTGCCTGCTCTTCTTCTCTTTATCTCTTTATTTTATGCAATCTTTATTTTATGCAATTTTATATTATTGCACATTTATTCATTTGTTGTTGTTAAAGCTTTTCTTTTATCTCATTCCTTCTGTGCTTTTATTTAATTAGTTTTAATATTTGTATTTTAATTAAAAGAAGTTTTGCCAAAATTTTTAATACTCAATTCACCCCCCCTCTTGGGTAATGGTTGTCATGACTAACAAGTGGTATCAGAGCTTCGTGCTCTGGTAAAAGCTTAACCGCTTAGAGTTAAAGATCCTTACTTGTGAGCAACCTTGAAAGTTTTTCAAAATGGAAAGTTTTGAAATTGATAAACCACCATTCTTTGATGGTGTGCATTTTGTTTATTGGAAAACTAGAATAGAATTTTATATACAATCTATTGATTTGGATTTGTGGGATATTGTACTAAATGGATTTACTTACAAATCAAAACAAATTTGGAATAGTTTTGACAAAAAATGTTTTTCTTTAAACATTAGAGCTATGCAAATATTGAGAAGTAGTATAAATGATGATGCTTATGCTATAATTAAAAATTGCTCTAGTGCTAAAGATATATGGGATGTTCTTAATGCTATTTATCTTACTAACAATGATTTTGTGTATAAAGTTGTACATAGAAAGCAAGAAGAACAAACGTCATTGAAGGAAGATTGTCATGAAAAATATCCTCAAAGAGATACTCAAACTATTGAAGGGAGCCAAATGCCACTTGGTGACAATGATGCTCAATTTGAAGAAGAGACAAAGCAAAACAAACTTGATGAGGAAGAATGTGATTCTCTTGAAGAGGCAAGTACCATAAAAATTGAAACTACTTCCTATATGGCTAAAAAGGGCTTTGAGGTAAATAATTCTAAACTATATTATAGTCCTTCCTATGATAAGTTGCAAAGTGCATATAATGAATTGTATGATGGTTTGTTGAATTTAGAAAAGAAAAACTTATCGTGTTTGGAAAATATTTCCTTTATTGAAAATGAAATCAAAACTTTGAAAAATATTTTTCTTGATGAGGAAATTTCTTTAAAATGTGAAACCTCAACTTCTTGTGAAAAATGCATTAATTTAGAAAATCAAGTTGAGGACTTATATTCTGAATTTGCCAAAGCTAATGATTGTAATTGCTTAAATTCTATGCTTGTTAATAAGAATAAAATTAATGTTATTACATGTGAAAATTCAAGCAAGGCTTATGGCAAAATTAATTTAGAATATAATAACAATAAAATGCTTAAGTTTTTCAAAAATTATACTCAAATGATTAAGCCATCATTAAATTCAATTATTTGTAATTTTTGTGGCCATCTAGGACATATTTCTCATTTATGCAATTATAGAAGAAATTTTTATATGAGAAATTATATGGTATGGGTTCCTAAAAATCCTAAAGGCCCTAATACTAATATTCAAGGACCCAAAATGAAGTGGGTACCAAAGTGTCCTCCTAGTGTTTCAATTATGCAGAATATTTCTCAAAAGGATGAACAAATTGGTGAAAAGAAAGAGGAATCATCAAGGAGAATGCTTCCAAAGCCTAATGGTAGAAACTTTGGTCAAAGAAGGAAGATGACTTCAACCAAAGCTTCTCAAGTACAAAATGTAGAACTTGCAAAGTTCAAGACTCCAAAAGAGAAGCGATGGATAAGAAAAAGTATTTCCTTGATTACCAAGGCCAATGTATCAAAAGCTTTTACCTCTTATGCACACTCACATGCAAAGTCAATAAATTTGAGGTATATTCCTTGTAAGCCTTAATTGATTAATAGAATCATGTGTACTTGATAAAATTTGAATATTATGTTTAACACATGATTATGTTCATTCTTATTATATTTTGTTATATATCTTAGTACATAAGGTTCTATAATGCTTATGTATGCTTTATATGCTTTAAAATTATCTATATATCATGAAAGTAAGCATGCTATCAACTATGTGTTTAATGATATTTAATTATTTAATTATTGTGCTCGATTTACATACTATGAAAAATTAATCTTTATGAGAGCATAATAAATTAATGTTCAAAAACTAACACACAAGGACCCAAGAAAATTTGGATACCAAAAGTCAAAAATTTAAGTGTATTGTAGGTGTGCTTGAAGGCTAAGAACTCACTTTGGCATCTTGAAAGTCTTGCTCCAAGTACAAAGACTAGAAATAATTCCAAGCTCTTTTTGTCTCCATGAAGCTTGGACTTGCAATCCTTGGATAAGTGAAACTTGTGTTATACTTTTCTAGCTTTATGTCTTAAACATGTTTTTACACGTTAATATGCTGGATAAAAGTATGCTCATTGTTTTGACATCCTTGAGTATGAGTTTTTGTTTAATCGTGACTTAAAATGAGTATTTTTGTTAGATGATTTTATCTTGTTTTATCTCTTTCTAACATAATCCTTGGTTATTTCAAAATGTTTTTGTAAGAATCAAGTATCTGGTTTAATTGTCATGAATGCATGTTAAAATGAGTGCTATATTGCGTGGTTGTTTTTAATCTTTGTAATTATTATTTGAAAATCCTTCTGCATATTAATATGCTAGATAAAGTATGCTCCATGCTTGAAATGACATGTTTAATGAGAATATCCTTGAGCTTGAGTTTTTGATCAATCATACATATAATTAAATATTTGAATTTATTGCTTAATTATGATTTCATCCTTCTTGAATTATCACTAACTTGAGCTTTGGAGTTATCCCGAAATCATTTTTGCAGGCACTCCATCAACAGGTATGCTTTCGTATCTCAAAAATGCTTTTTCTAGATATAGATATGTGTTTTCTGATCAACAGGTATGCTTTTTCTGTTTAGTCATTCTGGACATAAGATATTCGAATACCTTTGATGTTTTACATGTAATCTTGTGTTTTTTTATTCTGTTAAGGCATTCGAATACCATCAGGGTCATTCGAATACCCTGAGGCTGATCTTTCTCAGTTTTCACTCAGCTTCTCTGGAGTATTCGAATACCTTTATGAAGTATTCGAATACTTGCTCCTCGGCCTTCTTCTTTTTACGTGAGTATTCGAATACCATCAGGGATATTCGAATACCCTGTGGCTTCCTGTTTCAGTTTCTCTCTGGAGTATTCGAATACTTTATGAGTATTCGAATACCATTAAAAGCATTCGAATACCCTCTGTCTGAAGGTTGCGTCTTTTGAGCTTAAAACGCTGTATTCGAATACCTACTCATGGTATTCGAATAAGGTCTGGGCTTTCTTCAAATACTTACTCATGTTTTTAATCTTTGCACCTTTTGGTTTTAACCTCCTGCTGCTACTGCTATTTTTCCTACCCCTGCTTTATTTTAAAAGTTTCTGTTGCATTTGTTATTGTATATGCTGCCTAGCATTAATAATCAATATATGCTAAATTCTTTGTTTGTATTATCTAAAAATATGCACTTAATGATATGTATGAAAAATGCAATGTAATTGGTTATTATTTTGATGAATATATGTACTTAATTAATTTGTTCAATGAAATGAAATATCTTGTGAACTCATTTGTTGTTTTATTGTTTTTGAATACTTATTTGCTTATGAGTTTGGCATAATGACTAACTTCTATGGATCCAAAATTGATGGATACCAAAGAAAGTACTTTGAATTATTTTGTAGGGTGTCAACTACTTCAAGCAAGCACTTAAATGGAATAAGTTCATTCAACTTGAGGATAGCAAAGCTTAAAAGGATTCAACTTTTAAAAGGGGTGCAAAAATTGTTATTCCCTCATGAAAACTTGAAGTTGGTGGAAGTGAGAGTCATCTACAAAAATTCAAAGAGTACATTTTTGGTGATATTAAACTATTATTCTTTTTATACTTTAAATTTGATATCATATGCTATTTGGAGAAGTAGAGAGTTGTGTTATATATTAACATGCCTTATATGATAATTATTTGCCTAAAAATGCCTAAATAAGTTTTGATGATGATCATATGTTTCTTGATAAACTTGAATCATGCCTTAAAATGCTTAAACTTTTTTTTTTTGGATTCAAGTGCATATGTGCTTCATGCATTCTTGTTAGAACTAATATTGCATGGTTGATAATGTGATACATGCTTTAAAAATTATATATCAACCCAAATTATGCTTATAAATGGGCTTACATGATATTTGATACTAACCTATGTTTTAGAAGACTTTTAAAGTTAGCTTTGCAAGTCTCTCTATATGTTTCAAATATAGCCATTAGAATTTTATATACAAGCATATATAGATAAATGAGAAAAGTTGAATGGAATTCAAATGAAGAGGAAGATAACGAAGACTTTCTTCAAGTGCAATGGAATAAAGAATTCAAAGGAAGAAAGCTCAAAGTTAAAGGACCAATAAAGAAGGATCATCACTCTTTATCTATCTCAATAAGTATCTCTATCCCTAAACTTTTATGGTATGAATTGTATGATACTTGTTGATAAATTGATCTTAAAATGATTAGATGCTTTCCTTACATGAGAAGTATGCTTAGCATTGACAAAGTGCCTAATTGGATATTAACTTGCTATTTTGTCATTGCATTTAGGGTGAATGATATTAGTTCTATACATGCTTTGATTCCTATAGCATATTTCATCAAGGAGATGTACTTATGTTCTTTTAACTTGGTTTAATCTATCTCAATGAATATATGCTTTTCATATAAAATATCTCTACCTTTCTAAAATGTTTTTTGAAAATATAATGTACTCATGTAAAATTCTTTTTGAAAGGGGGAGAAGTTTTTAAAATGATTTTTTGTTTGAAGGATTAAGAATAAATATCTTTGCCTTTGCTTTATTTTAAAAATATGCATATTCTGAGGGGGAGTTTATCTCTTAAAGTGTTGCTCATATCCTATAACTAACAAGTGGTATATCTCTTGGCTAACAAGTGGTAAACATGTTATATCCTTTGACTTACATCCTTGTTTGACATGAAATGTTTTATTGATAATACTATCAACATGTCAACAAAGATCATCTCTTGTTCTTTTTCCCTCTATCAATGAAAGAAGGTAAACTTTCTTAAATTTCATATTTTTTTTATTCTTTCATTGAGAAATGCTTGATGTGTGACAAGTTGCATGATCTTCCTGTTTGAAAATCTTAATTTCATGACTTTATATGGATATCTTGCAAATCCTAATAAGTGATATCAAGTAGTACTTATTTATCATGTGGTATACAAGATATTATATGCTAGACATAATTTCTTAAACTTGTTGCTATCATATGCTAAATTTTGATGTACCAAAATATGACAAGTATTGAATGAATAATTTTTTTTATATATCTTGAAAGCATGTTTGTTTCATCTCTCTATTATTGAATCATATGTATAATTTATAAGGGGGAGAAAAATTTTCTAAGACTTTTTGTTGATGTCAAATAGGGAGAGTGAAAATTGGAAAGAAAAATATATGCTTGATATGCTTATTGTTTAATATGCTTACATGAATTACATGAATATCCATTCTTAAATATTGCTCATTAACATATTTTTTCTTTGGTGATTTGTCATCATCAAAAAGGGGGAGATTGTGGATATAAGTTTGCTTCAAATGGTTTTATATGTTAAGTTTTGATGATGACAAATACAAGACAAAAAGAATACTTTGCATATGTTCTCTGTTGCATCCTATATAAAGCATATCCATTAGTAATTGATAAATATCTTATTTGGATATGTTTATGAAAGTTTTATATGCATGTTAAACTAACTAGAGTTATACATTTATGATTCATGCATATGAAGATATTGAATTGTGATTCTGGACTAACTATGCTTGTTTAAGTGAGTAATACTTTGTAGGATAGTCCAAGTACCAAGAGTGAGCATTGCAACAAGAAATCAAAAGATCTCAATTAATCTCAACACAAGGAGAATGTGAATGCCTATCTCATGAAGGTATGGATAACATCAAAGTCATGTCAAAGACCAAGTCTGAAGGAAGATTAAATGGTATAGCTTTTAGGACTTAGGGTCTTTATGTAAGAAGCCTCATGGATATCTCAAATATGTTTTTCAAATCATTACAAATGATTTTCATATGTTAAAATGCCCAACAAACAAGTTTTGAAAAGCTAGTTATGGTAATAGTTCAAATCCTTGAAAAATAGCAAAGTTTGAGTTTTACAAAATTGACCTTTGGTCACTCTTTTGATCATATCTTTCAAAATACTTTGAGTTTTGTTTTGAAACTTATTTCATTTGAAAATAGACTCAAATATCTTTCCAATGACTGGTCATTTGCTTTAAACGGATAAGAAATGAAGAAGTTATGATCATTTGAATTCAGTTTTCAAAATCTGTGAGGAGTATTCGAATACAGCTTGTGGTATTCGAATACCACAGCACAAAAACATTCCTGATTGAGTTTTTTTAAAGGGGCATTCGAATACATGATATGGTATTCGAATACCACATACCTGAAAATGTTCCAGACTGTATTTTAAATAGAGGCATTCGAATACATCTTAAAGTATTCGAATAACAAGCTTCAGAATTGCCTTTCTAACGTGTTTTAAATAGAGGTATTCGAATACCTCATGTTGGTATTCGAATAACCCATATAAATGTGCTTTTCACGATGGTTTATAAACAGTGGCATTCGAATACTGATTTATGGTATTCGAATAAACACGTTTTTTACGAATACTGAAAAGGAAACAAACGGCCATATTCTCGTAATAATTATGGTTTTAATTTGCTCCAACGACTATTTGTTTATCTGACTCTATAAATAGAGACCGTGGGTCTCATCTAAAAGTACCCAGTTATTTGTTTAATTTGCGCTTGCTCTGAAAAATGTGATTTATTTTTACACCCATTTTATGTGCTCTTTTTGCTAAAACTTTGAGATATCTTTGAGAGCCTCTTAGCACTTCAAATTGTATTATTTGCTCTGAGTGAGAGTTTCTATTCATCTATATTTCTATTCTTCTACATTGAGGGTGAGGTATCCTTCAAGATTTGTAAAGGGGGTGAAGTATCCCTCTAAGGTTTGTATAAGGGTGAGGTATCCCTGCAGGCTGAGACTTTAGCACAAGGGTAGAGTTTCCCTGTGTGTGAAAAGTGCTCTCTTATGTAAAGGTTGCAAGCACCTATTGAAGCTTGTACATATAGTGAAAAATCTCGAGCGTGTTTCTGGGGATTTGGACGTAGACCACAAGTGGTTGGTGGTCGAACCAGGATAAATATCGTGCCTGCTCTTCTTCTCTTTATCTCTTTATTTTATGCAATCTTTATTTTATGCAATTTTATATTATTGCACATTTATTCATTTGTTGTTGTTAAAGCTTTTCTTTTATCTCATTCCTTCTGTGCTTTTATTTAATTAGTTTTAATATTTGTATTTTAATTAAAAGAAGTTTTGCCAAAATTTTTAATGCCCAATTCACCCCCCCTCTTGGGTAATGGTTGCCATGACTAACATATTGGCGGCAACCTTTTTATCATACCCTGATGGCACTTGCATGTAAATTTCTTCCTCAAGTTCCCCATGTAAGAAGGCATTCTTTACATCAAATTGCTGCAATTCCCAACCATAATTGGCAGCAAGGGACAAAATTACCCGAACTGTATTCATCTTGGCAACAGAAGCAAATGTCTCTGAATAATCAACCCCATAGGTTTGTGTGAACCCTTTGGCGACCAATCTGGCTTTGTATCTTTCAATCTATCCATCAGCCTTATATTTTACTGTGTAAACCCATTTGCACCCAACTAACCTCTTTCCTTTTGGTAAAGAAACTAACTCCCACATTCCATTCTTCCTTAATGCCTCCATTTCTGCATTCATGACTTGCTTCCATTTTTCATCGAACAATGCCTCAAAAACAGTAGTGGGTATGGAAGTAGTGTTTAGGTTTGTAAGGAAGGCTCTATGGGTTGGTGATAATTTTTTAAATGAGAAGTAGTTTGAGAGGGGATATAAAGGCTGTTTGGTGCATTGTCTAGTTCTTTTTCTAATGGCAATTGGGAGATCTAGGTCATCATGTGCTGTTTGGGCTTCAATTTCATCTTGTAATGCTGGAGAATTAAAATTAATTACCTCATTCGAATGAGTCGAGTTAGGCTCTTGAACATGTGTCGATCTAGGAATGGCCTTTGACCTTCTTGAAAA
This sequence comes from Ormosia semicastrata, assembly GCA_029884595.1. NCBI lineage: Eukaryota > Viridiplantae > Streptophyta > Magnoliopsida > Fabales > Fabaceae > Ormosia > Ormosia semicastrata. The sequence continues at coordinate 8,442,323 of JAQQTO010000047.1, forward strand.
CACCAGATTCTTTCCATATCTTGCATCCACTTCAGGTCCAGGTTCAACTGTAGGTGAATTTGGTTGATCGGACTCAACTTCAGGTTCTTCAGTTTTAGGTCTAGATGGATCTAACACAAGTGTGTTTGACTCAAGACTAGAAGTGTTTGACTCAAGACCAGAAAGATCGAGTATTTCAAGCTTATCTTTCCTAAAATCCTCCCCCTGAAGATAAGGTTGTGTGAAATCGGCTTCCCTTTCATGAAATGTGACATCTCATGACACAAAGAATTTTTTGGACGGGGGATGGTAACATTAATACCCTTCCGTAGTGGAGGAATACCCAACAAAAACACATTTTAGAGCTCTAGGATCAAGTTTTCCCATTTCATGACCATGAACATGGACAAAGGACACACACCCAAAGATTTGAGGTTTAAGGTTATTAGTGGCTAACAAATTTGGATAGAAGGAAGAAAGAACATTCATTGGACTCTTGAACCCTAAGACTCTAGAGGGTAATCGATTAATGAGATATGTGGCTGTGAAAATAGCTTCCCCTCAGAAGTTTTTGGGAACATTTTGTTAAAACAACAGTGCTTGGGTTTGGTCTAAAAAGTGCTCATTTTTTCTTTCTGCAATCCCATTTTGTTGTGGTGTTTTAACACAAGACGACTCATGGATAATTCCCTCCTTCCGACAGAATGAAGTAAGGACAGAATTGAAGTATTCTTTGCCATTGTCAGACCTGAGTCTATTGATATTCATACCAAATTGATTTTTAATCATGTAGAAAAAATTTGGGAAAATAGTACTAACATCAGACTTGTTTTTAAGTAAGAAAATCCAAGTAACCCGAGTACAATCATCTATAAAAGTCACAAACCATCTAGCACCAGACACACTTGGAACAGCAGAGAGACCTTAAACATCTATATGAATAAGGTAGAAAGGAAAAGCACTTCTTCTGTTACTCAAAGGAAAATGTAGATGCTTGTGTTTAGCAAGCTCACACACCTCACAATAAAGACTCTCAATATCTACCTTAGTAAACAGTGATGAAAACAAAACTTTAATGATTCCAAAAGAAGGATGACCCAATCGACAGTGAAAAAGAGATATTTTCTCTTTATTAGAGAGTACAGACTCTGACATGAATGAGTGAGACAAGTGATTTTCTGTAGACAGACCTGATTCTTCAAGATAGTAAAGGTCATTCCCTTCTCTAGCACGTCCAATCGTCCTCCCCGACTCCTTGTCCTGAAATACACAATAATCACTGTGAAAAATCACACTACAGGATAAGTCTTTTGTAAGTGTCTGAATAGAGACAATGTTGATCGATAGTTTTGGAACATGAAGGACATTTTTTAGGGTTATAGAATTATTTATTTGGATATCTCCAACGCCAGCTACAATTACAAGTGTACCATCTGGAGTGACAATTTTCTTACTGGTGGGACAAGGAGAATATGTGGAGAAGTGACGGTACATTGCATCTATTCTACTTCTATGCAATGAATCTAACTACTTGGGAAGAGAAGTCATAAACATTGCTATTTTCAACAAGTATATATATTTTTTGTTATAATTTGTTGAGTAATTTATATGATAAAGAACGCTGTTGTAATTAAGAATGTGAATTCACTTATGGATATGTATTTATAATCTTTACAAAAGAGGTACATATTTATAAGTATTTACGAGTAATTAATAATTTAAAATAAAACATTTAAAAACAAAAAATAATATAAATAAAATAAATTTTAAAACTATATACAATAAAATCTTTTAATAATTTAATTTTTTCAAAATTAAAAAAATATCACAAATAATATATCAAATTTAATTATATTGTGTAATAATTAATTATCTATATTATTATTATTATTATTATACAATTTTTTATTTTTATTAGTTCATTCACTACAAAAACAAAATTTTTATCTCATTTCAAAATTTAAAAAAATATAATATAAATAATATATTAAATAAAAAAATAATATTTAACGAGTTCACAGATATCCCATAAAATAAGTAGGATAATCTTTACCCCACTCTTGTTTATTAACGGGGTACCCACTCTCTCCCCAATCGCAACAAAAGAAAAAGAAAAGTATTTTCTACCAAAAGAAAAGAGGAAACTATTTTACTACCACTTTTCTACCGAAAGGAAAGAAAACTTTTTACTAGCAGAGTAGCAGATAGAAGCATCTGGCATCTGGCATCTGGCATCTGGCTAGTGCTAATTCCATCCAACGATACCGCTGAAGACGAAGATCATGTTGAAGACAAATATTAGGTATGCCGTTGCTACCATCCACTTTTATTCGTCTCACGCTCTCCCTATAAGACTATATACTCATTTTCAATCATCAAACGCTAAGAAGAATGTTTCTGGCTTTCATAACATTGATGATGTTGTGTCTTCATTCATGAGCATTATCAATAAGCGTCATCCGCCATCTGAATTCGAAATCAACAAGATTTTAGGATCTATTGTGAAGATGAAACACTACCCCACTGCTATTTCACTTGTTGCTCAGATGGAGTTTAGGGGAATCACACCATGGATGGTTACTTTGAACATCTTGACCAATTCTTACTGTCACTTGGGTCATATGGGTTCTGCTTTTTCTGTATTGGGCAAGATTATCAAGATGGGTTATCAATTAGATGTTATAACTCTGACAACCCTAATGAAAGGGCTATGTATAAAAGGTGAGGTTAGGAAAGCTTTGGAATTTCATGACAGCGTAAGAGCACTAGGATTTCAGCTTGATGAGGTGAGTTATGGCACCTTAATCAATGGGTTATGTAAAATAGGACAAATAAAAGCTGCCATTGAGTTGCTGCAAAAGCTGGAAAAACAACCAGTTAAGCCTAATTTAGTGATGTACAGTGCTGTCATTGATGGGTTATGTAAAGATGGGCTTGTAACTGATGCAGAAAGTTTGTTTTCGAAGATGATTGCCAAAGGAATTTCTCCTAACGTTGTCACTTACAGTTCCCTAATTCATGGTTTCTGCTGTGTTGGTCAATTAAAAGAAGCAGCTCGATTGGTAAATGAAATGGTTCAAAACAACATCAACCCAAACCTATATACCTTTAACATATTGATCAATGCATTATGTAAAGAAGGAAGAATCTCAGAAGCCCAAAATGTGTTTGATATGATGTTGGAAAAAGCTCATAAGCCTGATGTGATCACTTATAGTACTTTAGTGGATGGATACATTTTAATCAATAAAGTGAACGAGGCAGCAAAGTTATTTGATGATATGATCAAAATGGGTTTGGCACCTAATGTTTGGAGTTATAACATTATGATTAATGGATATTGCAAGAATAAAAGGGTGGATCAAGCCATGATTCTCTTTAAAGAAATGTGTTATAAAAAATTAATTCCTACTACTATAACTCTCAATTCTCTTATCGATGGCTTGTGCAAATCAGGGAGAATATCATGTGTGCAGGGTCTTCTTGATGAGATGCATGATAATTGTCAACCCCCTAATTTAATCACTTACAATATCTTGTTAGATGCTTTATGCAAAACCCAGCATCTTGATGAGGCAATTGCATTATTTCGGAAAATTGTTGACAAAGGAATCAGTCCAGATGTGTTCACGTGCAATATTCTTCTGAATGGTTTGTGCAAAAATGGAAGATTAGAGACTGCAGAAGAGTGTTTTCAGCATATTTTGATCAAAGGCTATTGTCTAAATGTTTGGACTTATAACATTATGATCAATGGGTACTGTAGAGAGGGCTTGTTTGATGAAGCGGTGGACTTGCTTTCAAAAATGGAAGGCAATGATTTCCTGCCTGATGCTGTAAGTTATGAAACAATTATTCGAGCTCTTCTAGATAGAAATAAGAATAAACTGGCAGAAAAGCTTCTTCGTGAAATGATCTGTAGAGGCCTACTAAAGGGAAGAGAAAAGGTGATGTAGATTAGTTTCAATTTGCATATGTGCTCCCCTCTCTCCCACTTCTTTATGTGTGTATGTATGTATATATATATATAATTTACTTGACCCTGTGCTTCCATTGTTTAATTAACATGACAATACTCTTAATAAGTTTATTAACACTTACAATGTTCTTACTTCTTAGTCATTGATTATATGGTAGTCTTCAGATGTTATCCAAAATTTTAATTTCTAACATGTTTATTATCTTAATCTATATATGTATCAATTTCATCATATGGTAGACTAGGGGCAATCCAGGAAACAAGTATAGCAAGGGCCAAAATAAATATTAAATAAATGATCATTTAAAATAATTTTATTTTCTTTAATAGAATGTATAAATTTGAAGAATATCAAACTATTTACTTACGATGAAGGATTACATTATTACTTTTCTACATGGATTTACATACAATCCAATGATTCTACACACTGTTTTTTTTTTTTTTTTTTTTTTTTTTTTGTATATCATGGAGTTGTTTATCTAGTTTTTGGTTTGTATAAAATTGTAGGGGCCAAAATAAAAATTGAAGAAAATTAACTATGAGTTAAACAAAAAATTTCATATACTATTAATTAAATCTTAGAACAGTGGGGGGATTAAGGCTCCCGCCTGTCCCCAATTAGATCCGTCCCTGTGGCAGACAAAGCCAAAACTTACATGATCGCTCAGTGTTCTTTACTCTAAGACTTTACTCGTTTTTACCTAAATTATAGAAAGTGAAAACAAACATTTTCTTTTTCTTTTCCCTATATTATTCTGTATTTTTTATATTGCCAGTGAAATGTTAACCCACTTATTTTGGTTGCACTATTGCAGTTGTGTTAGATGTTTGAAATAGGCTGAATTGTTAGCTAAGGTGGTTGCTACTCAATGTGTGTAAACTATTCAAAAGGCTATTGGTTATATTGTTGGTAATGGTTTTGGGAATTCTTTTTTATCGCCATCTCACTTAAAAATAAAACTAAACAAATAGAGATGAAGACTAATGGTTTTTCAAAAGGTTTGGATTTCAATTTTTCATACTAAAAGTATATGCTTATATTAGAACAGGCTTGTGAATTGGTAACAGTTACAGCTGGTGCTAGTTATGATGTTAACTATATTCATGCATGGTTTCTTGTTGATGTGGTTCTGCATACGTAAGTTTACTTTTCTTTTTGTTGTTTTCTATTTAGGATTCTAAGTCTACCATTCCCTAGGAGGTGGAACAGATGCTTGAAAAGGAATTCTTCTCGTCTTGAAGATCAAAGAGCAACAAATGATGCGTACATTCTCCATCCTTCCATCTCCTAAGGTGGATACTTCAATAATTTTATATCAGCAACTACGTGTGTTGTTTCTTGTCTGTCAATTTCTCAGGTGAGCTGAGTGTAGACCTGTGAAAGCTAGCTACAAACTTAAGATTGTTCTCTAGCTTCATTATTTGACAGAGGGTGTTTTCCTTCTGACATCTTGAGGATTGCAGTAGTATCATGCACCTTCTGTTCCTGAACTACTAAAGGGCGTGTACACCTTAGACTGGTTGAAGCAGTGGGCTTGGCATAATGAAACATTAGCCTGCACCAAACAAATGCTATTACCGGTCATTGCTACCCTGTTGTTAGTGTTATATTCTAGGCGTGTTTGGTTTTGTGGGCAGAAAAAGCAGCCATCAACTGTTTTCGGAACTTTTGCTGGAAATTGTCATTTGGCCAACCTATGTTTGAAATTCATTTCAAAATCAATATCATTGAATTCTAGAAGCACTGGTAAAAGGAGAGGATGCTGCTTCTTGTTTGCTGTAATGTTTGACAGTAAAGCTTTCTTGTACACAAGTAATCTGGTGATTGTGGTGTTGTCAGAAGCATCCTTGCTGCTTTGAGAAGATGGTGTTTGGGGCCTTGGAACTGTTCTTGTGAAGGACATTGGTGGTTTGCCCAAGTGTGATGTTTACAATGTTTTGTTTTGGGCTGTGGTATGCAATTCACATTTATATTTACTACCCAACAGGTTATAATGTTTCTTTTCTCCAAATTACTGGTACGTATTTGTAATTGTCAGTCACGTTGGATTAAATATTTGGCTCAAAACCTAGCTGTGTAACTCTAAAGATGTCCAATAATACCAATAAATCAATTTTACCCCCTTCTTTCTTATAAAATTTTCAATTACTGTTATAGGTTTCTAATATAAATGGTATGACACCTTAGATTATTTGACTCAAAGTTTGACAGAAAAATTTTAAGTGCAACAATTATGCTTGGATACCTACCAAAAGATCTAAACTGACTGAAGGTGGAACCTTAGCATATATGGGCTAATCTTGCAGCTTCTTAGTTGAAATACTTCTAACACCATTTGCACGTGCCTAACCTGAGGAAATAAACCTTGTGATCCCCGCTTTGTATGCATCTGTCACAAAGTAATATAATATCAATATCTCATCCCATTTCATGCAATCATCAAGAGCTCACTTCAGTTACCATGGGAACTTATAAACAAGAGAACAGGTCATACACAGACCCATCAAAGCATGCTTTGTTTCGGTTGTTTTTTGCTAATATTGTAGGTCCCGAGTCTTGCACAAAATGGGGATAATGGCAATTTGTAGCAAACAAGGATAAGCGAGCAACAATACAGGACTTTTCTTTTTTTTTCTTTTTTTTTTTTTTTGAGGGGGGTGGGGGTGGGGCGCAGGGGTAAAGAATGTATGAGTACTAGTGAGTAGAATGTTTAGTTACTGCATAACCCAGCACAATGATCAATCCATAAAAAGGAAGATATGAAGAGATATGCATAATCCAGCACAATAGTTGTAATTCTACATAATTTGATTATTTTATTTTATTACTCTCAAAGTCTCATTCTTAATCCATGAAAAGCATGAACTCATTCAGAAAAATCCAGAAAGCAAGAAAAGAAAATTTTCAAGCCATTAGTTATGGCAAATCTCTGATTTAGTTTGCAAAATCCTCTTGATTTCAACTATGATCTATACCATTCCAAATTTGGACATGCCTGATTTATGTTTCTCCTCTTGATGTGTTTTGGCCTGTTATCTACTTATAGCTTTACAGGAGCACTGGTAATAGTAAAAAAATACTAAATATTCAAAGTTATTTAATGAGGAATATGAGATACTAGGGAATTCGGACATTCTAAATACCAGAGATGAGGACTAAAATAAAACCTTTTATCGTAGAATTTGAGAATTTGAGGTAAAAGAAGCATTGAAGATGATGGATAATGAAAAAGCGATTAGACCGGATAATATACCTATTGAGGTATGGAAGTGTCTAAGAGAGGAAGGTATAAGCTGGCTCACAAAGCTGTTTAACGAGATAATGAGATTTAAGAAAATATCAATGAATGGAGAAGAAGCACTTTAATCCCTATTTATAAGAACAATGGAGATATACAAAACTGTGCAAATTACAGAAGGATTAAGCTCATGAGTCATACTATGAAGTTATGGAAAAGAGTAATTTAGCGGAGATTAAGACAAAAGACTCATATTTCATAGAATCAATTTGGTTTTATGCCTAGGAGGTCAACCATGGAAGCAATCTATCTTCTATGAAGATTGATGGAGAGGTATCAGAGGAAGTAAAAAGACCTACACATAGTTTTCATTGATCTAGAAAAAGCCTACGATAAGGTACCGAGAGAGGTCTTGTGGAAGGCTTTGGAGAAGAAAGGAGTTCGTATCGCCTCCATTCGAGCAATCCAAGATATGTATGATGGGACTAAAACTAGTGTGAAAATACAGGGTGAGTCATAGAAGATTTCTATATAACTATAGGACTACACCAAGGGTTAACTTTGACTCCATATCTTTTTACCTTGGTCTTGGATGTGCTTACTGCACATATCCAAGAGCTGGTGCCACAATGCATGCTTTTTACAGATGATATAGTCTTAGTTGAAGAGTCGAGAGAGGAAACAAATGGGAAGCTAGAACTATAGAGACGAGCTTTGGAAGAACATGACTTTCGTTTAAGCAGGAGTAAGATGGAGTATATGAAATGTAAGTTCAGTAAGAAATGTGTTAATGCTAGCTTAGTGGTGAAAATTGGAGATCATACCATACCACAAGTCACACTGTTTAGATATCTTGAATCTATCATACAAAATGACGGAGAGATAGAGGGAAATGTAAACCATAGGATTCAAGCTAGATAGATGAAATGGAAGAGTATTTCATAAGTTCTTTGTGATAGAAAAGTGCTTCAAGAATTATTTGTAATAAAAAAGTGCTTCTCAAGCTTAATGATAAATTTTACCGCACAACTATAAGGCTCGCGATGTTGTATGGTACTAAATGTTGGGCAGTAAAAAGTCAATAAGAGCATAAGATCAGTGTCGCAAAGATGGGGATGTTGCACTGGATGTGTGGCCATACAAGACAATATATGATTAGGAATGAATGCATTAAAGAAAAAGTAGGGGTAGCACCTATTGTGGAAAAGATTGGAGAATCTCGCCTTAGGTGGTTTGAACATGTAAGGAGAAGACTCTTAGAAGCCCCTGTAAGAAGAGTAAATCAGATGGAGAATAACCAAATAACTAGAGGTGGAAGAAGACCAAGAAAGATTATAGGTGAAATGATTAAAAAAGATTTAGATTTATATGATATTTCTGAAGACTTGGTTTATGATATGACACAATGGCGTCGTTTGATCCATGTAGTCAACCTCACCTAGTGGAAAAATGTTTAGTCGATGTTGTTGTTGTATTCAAAGTTAAGATTTAATAATATTCAAAGCTGCTAAAGATCTCATGCTCATAATTACTTTGAAATAACGCTGCCATCTCCATTTAGTTCCCTACACCAAATTCAGTACATTTAGTATGTATGGCTGCTACGACCTAAGCCAATATCAAACCTTTCAAATATGCAGTGCCTTGCGAATATTGTCATCATTGGCCCAAAGACAGCTGAGGAAATATGCATAACTCTACAACAACGAAAATGAAGAGAATAAAATGTTAAGCACTATGGATAAAATTGAATTAGATAAGTGTGTGTGGTTACTTGCCTGTGCATTGCACGGGCACTTACCATAGTTTTAATCACAATACCTAAATATTAATCTTAGAAAAGAAATCAGTATATGACCATTTGTAAAAAATGATTTACTTGAGACAATTTTGTATCATAAGACAGCTTGTTAATAATTAATAATATGCTGAAGGTGTTTTACTTGTTTTTTTATTTTCATTTTTAGATGATATATTTTTATTAATAATTACAAAAATACTTACTTTTATTCTATTTCTTGTTTTCAAGATTTTGAAGGAAATGGTGAGAACTACCTATTAAAAATGACCAAACTCTGAAACCAAGATGTTGACCGTACTTGTGGCAAAATTGGCATAGCATATATGGAGAATTTATCAACCTAAAAAAATATTGAAGTAGCAGCATATGTAAACAGTATTATGCAACCAAAATACCCATATAAGAACTTTGGGTGAGAAAAGCTTAAATTTTGAAAAATATACTTCGGGCGAGAGAAGGAGAGAGGTCTTTATATAGTGAGAAACTACTAGTAACGCTACTTTGGGTGACATATTTATGCAAAAAACGTTAATGGGTCAAGCATTCTTATATGGATGACATTTTGTGGCCTGACGTTTCCAGCTTGTCTAACACTATGCAGTGTGGCATTATTATTTGTCTAATGCTAAAGTTTTAAACATTATCACGTGTAAATGAAATAGGCCAGTGTAATTAAAAGTGTAACAATTTAATATATAATTTGAAAAGTATAACAATTTAATAAATAATTTTGTCACCTAAGACATTTTGGTTAAAAAGCCCTTCGTACCAGGAGAGAGAGAGAAAGAGAGAAAACTAGTTCAAACAAATGATAAGCAAATGTTTCATTAGCCCAACAGCAAAACAAAAACAAAAAACATAACAGACGCCATTTTTTTGACTCACCCGGAAGTTGCCACAGTGCCATTGATTGACATAATTGCTTTCTACATATCCCAAAAAGTAGTTCATCAACTAATGGGTTACTAATTGCTGACTGGCGGGAGTGTACTCAGACTACACTAATACTCATCATCAATCATCACAACTTCATGTGAAAATTATTAGGCTAATTGTTGGCCATAATATGCAGCTGTTTACAAGATGCACGTATTTAAAACGGTTGAAACTCAAAACAACAGTAGGTCATAAATCAATCCTGAAGTCACTGGTAAGTCATAACATAAATTGGGGGCTTATAATATATAATTATCTTATACTCCCTGCTTTGACATGATTGATTCTAACAACACCACACTTGAATTTTCCACATTTCCCACTCATACAACACTGACTGTCTAGAGCTATTGCATACCTCCCAGGTTCTTGATTGACTGTTAACACACTTCAAGGAAGTTCAATTAGATGATGGATTTTGACATGTTATATGTCTCACAATCTATTGCAACTCATATGATGAAAAACTGAAACCCGATCTTCCATCATTGGTGGATTTCAACTCAAGCTTCTGAAAAGGGCTGCAAAGGGTCCATGAGTTTTATGTCAAAAACTTTCTAAAGATGTAAAATAATGAATGGTAATAAAAAAAATCAGAATGATTTGATAAGCACATGCTTAAGATATAAATGATGAACAGAATTGACTAACAAGTATACTGAAGTGCAGGCTGAAGAACTCGGACCAGAATAAAACAATAGTAAAAGGAAGAGAAGAGCACCTGCTATTGGGATCATAATAGAACCCACTGATAGAGCCATCGCTGCAAGAGAAACAAACATAGTAAAAGCCAGCTATAGTTAACCCACAGTCAGTTCCAACATTCACAAAGTACTGCTCCTTCCATCGCTGCAACAAAGAATTTAATGCAATTGTCAAAGTTTTCATTTCAGATAGAATAAATTCCTCCAACATTTTCATTTTCTATATAGTGAAAATCAATTTACCATGAATATGTAAGGATAGTTGCTTAGGTCCAAAGACTTGCCACCATCAACCTCCACTTGGCCCTGCAAGGCTAAAGTTCATTAGAAACAGTACATATGATGTATCTTAGACATGACAGCAAAGTCTAGGTCATTACCAAGAGGGGGGAAAAAGATGGAAACTTAGTCCAGTGCCTTATATCATCCTCTGGTCTGAAAAAATAGAAAAGAAGGAAAAGGAAACAAACAAAAGTTAATCAAAACACAAAGAGGACATCTGCCTGTAGACTCACGAGGCAATTTAAAACTATCCACACTAATATGTGGGGCATCATCAGTATTATTCAAATTAATCCCCATGCCAAATTTAAGAGTTATTGCATAATAACATACGTTGCTTCCCATTTGCCAGTGAAGAAAGTATAATTCTTGGTATCAACAATCTCCCCTTCCCAGAATGTTACTACCTGATATAAATCATTGAAGACAAAGTGAATGCCATGGTGATTTTTCTTTCTTTCTGAAAACCTCCAAGAATATAAAACCAAGGGCATAAGGCAAAAACTCTCAGAAAACTTTGTTGATTTATGTCCAAGAATATACTTGACTACTTGTTCTACATGACAACACCATAAAAGAAAATTTTGAAGCAGGAAAAGTATAAGGATACAGTAGTCTCAATTGAAAATTGCATCAAAGGTAAATCTTACTGAACATTTTATACCCTGTAATGAAACCAAATATGCTATATCCACATAAGGAATAAGAGCATAGAAATTAATTTCTGGCAGGCTCATATTGGTTACTGCTGCAATTTAAAATGAGAAGAGTGATTATTAACTGCGAATGCTACAGTAACTAAGCAAATTAATAGTTAATAAGAAGATAATTACTGTGTAAAATAGCTATGATAAATTCTAGCCAACAGTAGGTTAACAACAATTTAAAATTCAAAAGGCGGCCAGTTAGCTATTATAGTACTTAACACAAACCACTGTCTGTCACCAAATGAAAGTTGAACAAACATCACAAATGCATGTCTGTGAACAGTTTGTTAGATAAATATAAAACAGATAGGTTACCCTGATAAAGAAAAAATTAGTACAGATCAATGCTGTCCTAAATCTACAGGTTCCAATTTGTGACAAACGGTAATTAACACAACTAATAGTTCAAATTAAACTAGGACAAATCATAAACATGCATATTTTCTAAAGGAGAAAACTGGTTACTTTTCTGTTTTCATTTTTAAGAAAGAGAAACAAAAATGAAATTGCTTACCGGCGTGTCTGCCATAGGAACATTAAGAGCTTCCATGGTGCCACATAGATACCCATGCTCAAGGTCACATCCTTGTATACGGACATTTACTCTCCATGCTTCATCCTTTTGTAGGCTAGAAACATTCTGGGTGCCAGAGAAGGCCTGTAATATGAACTTTGAACTCATAAGATACTGACTGAAAGATGAAAGATGTGAAATCTAATTCAATGGTTTAAAAGTTGAAGTTGTTTTCTCTGGGACACTATCAATTAATAAGACTGGATACTAGCAGCTTCTCTCCCATCTTCCAATCCCAAGTTCTCAAGAACAAATAGAGAAGAAGAGAACCAAAACTTTAGCAGTACTTCTAGATTATGATTTCATTGATTTAATCAGTGCTGTTGAACATAGGTGTTAACAGACTAATGTAAACAAGAGGAATCAATAAATATCCAATAGAACAAGTTAAGTTTGTAGTTATCATAGCAAAAGCACTCTCTGGTATTCAGACACACTGCATCCATATTATATGCATATTTTCCCCTTATGCATCAAGATCATTGATCTTCATGGCATTTGGAATTATGAAACTTATAGGAAAGTACATCACTAATGCAATACATAACTCTGCCTATGTTGTACTCTTTTAGCCAAACTTGACATAGCCAGTCCTAAGCTCCGATAAAAGAGGAGGGTTATGTTAGGCAGTCAGTAGCCAATGTAAAACCTTCGCGAATCTTTTATAATATCGATCAACAATTAGCCAACCCTACCTAATGGCATAAGGCTTGGTTGTTGATATATCGCAAACGCAAGACATAGCATAACCTCGATAATTAGCTAATTTTGAAGCTTGAGAGATGTGTACTTAATCCATTTCTATTAAGCAACATGCAACTGTAATCCCTGTAAATGCCGTTCTTGCTAAGAACTTGATTACACAAAAACCATCTCATATCACATACTCTATCCCTCATGCCTTTAAAAGGTCAGAAGGGAGGCAACAGAAGAAATTTCCTGCTCACTAAATGTCAACTATGCTTGGTAAAGATAAAGATAGGAAGATGAAGTGAAAATGGACATTTTATAAAGAACTAAGGTCATTTCACTCCAATCCACTCTATCACTTCCTTTTCTCACTGTACCTAGCAGGGGCGCAATTTCTTGAAATGAATGTATATGTTCAAATAAAGAACTATAAAACTCATTCCACAGTGTGGTAGCAGCTTTGGTAATTTTCTTTCCAACTAACTAATAGCTGACAACACATTATCCTTACAATAGGTGCCAATCATAACATGTATAAACATCTACTGCTTCCATTTAGATCCGATACCCAATGACTGTCAGCCTCCGGTACCCATATATATTCCCATCATCAGAGGCTAGTCCTAGTTGCCAATTTGAAACTAAAGATCACTTTGATCAAACCCAGCATGATTATCTGCACCAAAATTTAATACAAAAGCATACATTTTTAAGGGCATCTTAAACAAGTATTAGATTCTCTATCTTCCATGAATTGGACACTGGAAATGCAACAAACCTTAAACAAAGAACACAATTTCCTAAGCAGCTATTTCTTTGTTTTCCAATCCATAATCCCCATTTTTCTCTAAGATCCAGACAAAGTCTAGCAGAATAAATATGGGAAATAAAAACATGGAAAAGTACCTGCCCAACGCCTAGAAGACTACAAGATTGGAATGAACTCTGCCCTGAATTTGCACCTAACACAAACAATCAAACGAAAACTGAAAAACATTAAGGGTGGATAACATTAAAAATCTTCAAAAATAACAAATATAAAGAGCTAAAACAACGCAAATTCAGAACATGCCCACTGACCAAAACACAGAGAAAAACACAAAAAGTTTGCAATTTTTTTTTTTATAATTCAAGTATGAGATGAGAAATGATAAATGGGGGAGAAAAGCTAGGTACCTGAAACCTGAGAAGGTGTGGTGTTCTCCAATACTCTCACAGGCATATTCTTAAACTGATATAACTTTCCTTGGCATGTGATGTGATGGGTGCTTCAGGATGGAGAAATTGCCTAGTTGTGAGAATTAGGCACAGCCACTCTGCCAAGAGCAGAAGGATCAAGGATGCCAGAAAGGTCCAACTTCAACAGTGAGCCATAGCATTCTCGTTTTATTTTTTTTTGGACAGACGTTTTTTTGCCACGGAAGAAAAGTACAGAAGATGGTCATAGATAGGGTCACAAGTTATCAACCCACCTAGATTCCTAGGCCCAAAGCCCAGCTCAACCTTCAATTACAGAACTTCAATTTCAGAAAAAAAAAAAAAAACAACTCCAAAATATGCCAGTCAATGAAACAATTACAGTTTAAATTTTAGCAAAGAAAAATAACCAAAATGATTAAATTGCAAATCTTTTTATCTTCAATTTACTTAATAAAGATTATTTACGTCATTTTTTATAATTCTTAAATGGTTTCTTTTTAAAAAAAAAACTAAAGAAACCGCTTTTCACATTGATTTAGAAGAAAATGGAAAAATAAGATAAGATGTGAGAAAATTGAACCCTTCTTCCTAATTGATTTTTGGTACCAAATGTCCAACATAAGAATAAAATGAATGCTGAGCTCATAGAATAAATTTTTTCACCCCAGGTGGCCCACAAAGTGGAAAATGACTTATGATCTCTAAAAGTGAACGTGTATTCAAATTTTGATAGAGTCATCTTATCGATATGGACTTCTCTTAAGCCCAACTTGATTTGAGAGATTAGGTTTTCCTACTTAATCTTTGGTGAATAAAAGAAAATATTAAAATTTTTACATTTATAAAAAAATAAAAATAAATGTCATTTTAGTATTTTTTTATGTGAAATGTCATTTCAATGTTATAATAACAATCAACCTTTTATTTTAATTCATTATTCTCATAATCATTTTAATCAAGTTTTAAAATTAATACATTCAAAAATTAGGAAATGAGAGAGAAGAAGTACAATTAAAAGTGAAGAAAATCGTAAGTAAAAGAGTAAGACTATATAGTTAGAAAAGAATAGTAAAATCCTTATAGAATTAAATTAAATTTGAAAGTAATTGCTCCATAAGACAAAATGGTAGAAATCACTCATTTATCAAAAAATTAATAAACATGTTAATTCACTTTGTCAAAAATTCTTTTAAAAAATTGAAGAAAAAAAGATAACAAAAGAAATGTATGTTATAAAATAATTGTAAAGAGCTTAAAAGACATAGAAGAGCTAGAGAAAAAAATAGAAAGTAAATGAGGTAATTGATTAATATTAAAGGAGTGTGTAACAATAGGCACTCAATGGGGTATTTATAACACAAGGTCGAGGTATTTAAAACTAAAATCAATCTTTATCTTTATCAGATACAATGCTCATTATAATATAATCCTAATCCAAATGATAAGTTTAAATTTAAATCATGATAAGATAATAGTTGGACATTCATATTCCATAATACTTCCTCTTGAATGTTCATTAAGGATATGCTGCATTAAAATCTTACTAGGAAAAACCCTATTAGGAAAAAAAAATCTTAGTGAAGGAAAAAAAAGTACAATATTCATTTTATAGGAATTGCCTCGTTAAAAACATTATCAAAGAAAATCCTATGATACAAAACCTTGATCAAGGAAAATAGAATATAATATTCTCCCCCTCTTGATAGTATCACTTGAAGTCTCTGAATTGATACATTCTCCCTCTATTGGAAGCTTCACTTGAACAAATTTATTGAACAACAATTTCTACTTTCTTTTGAAGATCACGTGCAAGGAAGATTGTCTACTTTAATATACCCTCTTTTTAGTTGAATTATGCAAGTACTATCTTCATATAAAACTTTTAGAGTTTCATCCTCAAAAAACAATCCACAAGAATCTCGAACATATGAAATCGTTGCTTTTAACCATGAACATTCAAAATTTGCTTCATGAATTGCGATTATCTTTGTATGATTTGAAGAAGTAGCTAGTGATTGTAGTTTGCTTTGTAGATCAACATGATCTACAAGAAACTATCATGTAAGATCTTTCTAAAAGGACTAAGTGCATAGAAGACTTAAGATGTAAACTTGCTCCTTGAAGTAAAAATCTCATGAAGTCCGTTAGAAGACAAGTCCATTAGAAACCAATGTTCAAAAGACACATTTATCAGAAGACAAAAGTATCAGAAACAATAGTTATCAGAAGAAACAAATTTTTCAGAAGCATACAAGTTCAAAAGACATACAATATACAAAAATAGCAAAGTCAGAAAGCCTCAAAAGTTTGAATCTTCTATCTATCGTTGGAAAAAGACAAAATTCATTAAGGAAAAATTGATTGGCTGCTATAGGACAAGAAAATAATAACTGTGCTCAGAATAGTAACTGTTGGAGAATAAAATAGCTTGTTTCAGGAGCTCGATAAATTCAAGAAGCTTGGAAGTTTGAAGACATGAAGCGAGCTATTATTCTACCAAACTTTTAATCAAACTTCTGAATGTTTACTCTCACTTCTGAACAAAGTTTCTCTACTGAAACCTTATTCTGATAATTTTTTTAGAAGAGAAACCTATTTTCTCTATTGTGTAATTGCTTATATCCACTCTTTTATTGTTAGAGAAATTAGAATATTATTCTTATCTCTGTATTAATTTGCTTAAATCCACTCTTTGAGTGTTGAGAGAAATACAAACCTACATCTTCTCTTATAACTTAATATGTTAGTGATCTGTGTGAGGATCTATCTTGAAGAGGCTAAGGTGAAACTGTAACATCCCGAAATTTCTCATTTTTCAGTAAAATGTGATTTTACTGATTTTGTGATTTTTGTGCTCTATATAATTTATTTTGACTGTTTTGCTGTTATTTTGATCTTTTTGTGTGTTTTGCTCGGTGTCGGGAAAATAATATTTTTTGGGACCAAAAAAATTTTAGACTGTTTATTCAGGGCCGGAGGAGCTTACTAAACTCGAAACCGAAAGACACAGTTCTAAATCTTTTCATTTTTAAAATTTATCTGTCAAATAAAAATATTTCGCGTATTCTAGAATAATAACCCATCGTTTGATGACTCACCTAGGTGGCTAAGCTAGTGATTCGCGTATTCTAGAATGTTCTAGAAGATTTTAGTAGTTGTGACTTACCTTGTATACACCAATGAGGAGTTAGTCAAACTCGGCGGCTGTGACTCATCGTGGAGGACCAATAGAAGCTGGACACCTTGCGTAACACCTCAGCACCATGACTCAACGTGTTCTAGAAGCTTGTAGAAGCGATGACTCGCCATGTTCTAGAATGGTGACTCGCCACATTCTAGAAGGCTATAAAACACTGACTCACCCTGTGACTCACCACAGTAAGTCACACTTTCTAGAGACTTCTCTGTGATGACTCGTCTAGTAAAATATCTAAGGATAAATATCTAACAAAAAATATCTCAGTAAAATATCTACGTAAAATATCTAGGTGAAAATATCTAAGCTTAAATATCTTAGAAGCTAATTGTGACAAGCTTTATGTGTGCACCAATGGGAGAAGCAAGCTTGCTTGCTAAGTTGTTGAATAGTCAACAATAGTGGCTTGACTTTGATTTGCACCCTTGGATGGCAAGACTTAGTGGTGAAGGATTTAATTTCAACTCTTGATGGAATCAATGGTTTAGGAAGCAACTTGAAGGAGAACGATTTAATTCCCTCCTTTGGATGAAGCTCACGGCCATGAAGCTTCCAAAGTGGCTAAAATTGATTTTTTCTATCACATTTCCTAAAGCCTTCATCTTTTCATTCAAGCTTGAACACAAAAAAAAATATATCTCCTCCACTTTCTCTCTCAAACTCACGGCCAATTACTTGGAGTGCATAGTTTCATTTTATCTCTCTTAACTTTGTGACCATTCATCTTTTCTCTCTTCTCTCTCTTCAAGAAACCAAAGCTTTTCCATTTCTTTCTTCTCCAACTTCTCGGACAACACCATGAAAACACCATCCAAGCTTCTAAACTTCTAACCAATCACACCACTTGAAACTAGAGACCATTTAGTGAAGCTTTAGTGTTGAGACCTTAACTTGGTTCTACCATTTTCAAGTTTTTCTCCAAGCTTGAAATTTGTAGCTTCAAAGGCAAAGTTTGAGTTTTCTTACCCCTTTGTGTTTCTAAAGCCTAAATCATGATTTGAGTTCATAGTTATCTTGTTTTAAGTCTTGGTTGTAATGGATGTGCTTGTTTGAAGTGTTACGGTTTGTTTGTGGTGGAGACCGAACCTACAAGGAGGAGTTTTTTGAGGTTTTTGGTTGCTAATCAAGGTAAGAGGGAGATTAATCTCATCGGTCATGTGTGGTGGTGAGGGAATGGATTTGTTGGTGTTTGTGGGTGAAAAATCCCTTAAAGGATTTATTCATTTGATTATGTATGCTTAAGTGTTATGTATTGTTATATGTGATTTTATTGCTTGATAATTATGCATGATTTTTATTAAGTGATTAGTATGTGAGATTGTATGATTTTGATTGAATTGTGATTAGATGCTTAATATGATTTTATTACTTTAATAGTAAACATGAATATGTAATAGTAGAAATATCATGAGTGATATGTTGTATATGATAAGAATCATGTGGAAAGGAAAACTATTTTGGTTTCAAAGAACCAAGAGACTCACGGCCTCCATGAGTATTTTGGAGCAAATCACTTAAAATATTTTACTAAGTGTGGATTTTAGATGATTATGTAACAAGTAATTGGATTAAAGATTTTTAGAAAGAAAAATGAGATAGGAAAATAATAAATATTTGGTTATGGAATATAAATTGATTTCGGCCAACATGCCAAGAATTGATATTTTAAACCAAAAATATTTTCTCAAGTGTAGTCTTAAAGGATTAATTAACAAGAACTCAATTTAGTGAATTTTGAGATGTAAAAAGAAAGTAAACTAATTTTTGGAATTAATTAAATTAATGAATTGAGGTCACGATGGAAAATAAATTTATATGTTAAAGTTTACTGATGTATAGCTCACTTCTTGGGTTTTGAAGCGCTTAGAAAATTTTGAGTTATAATATTTGATTAAATCATGGAAGTGTAAAATTTTGTGAAGAAAATATTAGAAAGTATTATTAAGAGGAAATTTATTGGAAACGAGATTCAAATTTTATTAAACATGGAAAAGAATTTTTTATAATTGGTTAAGTCAAGAATAACGTAGTTTTTGTGAACAATGTCAGGAAATATTATTTAGTGGAGGTTTAGCGAGAAAATATTAGAAATATTATTTAAATGTGATTTATTAAGGAAATATTCGAATTAAAGTCCAATTTTGTTATTAAATGAGAAAAAATTTAATTTAAGCTTACAATATGATTAAAATATTTTACGCATTGAAAATACACAAAAAAAAAACTCTTACATGATTTAAAAATGCTGATTTTTAGTTACGCGATTAAGAAAATATTTTAAAATCTTTACGCAATTGAAAAAATGTTAAAAAACTGTTACCTAATTTGAAAACGTAACAAAAGTAGCACGCGATTGTGAAACGCGATAAAAACACTACGCGATTGAGAGGAAACAACAAGTTTTGTTGCAGGGCCGACATACTGGACCCGAGTGAATCAGTGATATTATGTAAAATTGTATGGGCGATTATATAATATCATTGATACTAATTGTATTAGACAATTGTATGGGCAGTTGCTTTAATATCATTGGAAACAGTCCAACGGTGGTTTGATTTCATGGATCATGCATTTGAGTATTATACAGTCGGTAGCTGTAATGGCTTTTGTGCCTAAGAGTGAACGAGAATTTGGATAGTGTAATCTATGATAGATCTCAGGGGGCGTCAGGGCGAGGTGATTCACTTAGTGATCTGTTATCACATTATATACCTCTGGCCATAAAGAACCGTTGCAACACACTGACGAGGACCCGACAAACATTATTCTTTTCGTGGTCCGGCATAGACTATCATTGAGAGTGGCAGATCTTCTGGAACGTTCATCTCTAAGTTTGTGTTTAACTCTATGGAGTAGGAAATGGGTGCATTGTGGATAAGGATGGTTAGTATACACATTGTGCATGTGCATAGTAAGTGTACATATTGTTCATATGCATAATCAGCATTTATACTATTGGGATATAGTATTATTGTGATATAATATTATTGTGATATTATCATTATGTCAGATATTGTGTTGCAAGTTTATTGGATTATTTACTTATTAAATATCATGAATATATCTACTAATTTTATGTTATTTTATGGATTGTGTGTTGAACTGTGTTGGCATGTTTATCGTTTCTTTACTGCCATATTGGTATGCGATATAGGCACCTCTTTGTTGTATTGTTTGTCTGTTATATTTTTATGATTTTGTTTATTAAAGACTGTAAGAAGGACGAGGTTGGATCGCCTAGGTTTGAGTTGGATTGACTTTGTTTGATCAGTTTGCAATGACTGTAAGGAGGGATTTCTCTTATTACGTGCAAGCGCAGTTCCACGAAGGCACTGATGCCTGGCATGTCGACCCAAATACTCATTGTTTTGGTTATTTAGGAGAGGTGACCCTATCCTAGAGTAGGACCTACCATGGAATCCCTACTGTTACATATAACGCTTGTGTACATGTAGAGTTCTCCATGTCTATTAGAGAACTGTGGGATATTGCTCATCGTTTGCCTAGAGAAGACTCTATGGAGTCAACTGCTCGGACTCCTGTCCGTAGAGACACATCCCGACTAGAGAACGTGTCTGTAGAGGATCCAGGAGAGGATCAGGTTCAGGACCTTTCTCTCCAGGTTTTTAGGCTTGGGCCAGGTCAAGTTTTTATATGGTAGTTGGGTATAAGCTTTGAGTTTTATAAATCTTATGTATTAAATAATATTGGTGAACTATGTTGTTTTATATAATGTGTGTTAATCAGTTAATTATATTTTATAATCTCTAAAGGTTTGGTAAATTTATATTATCCACTGAAAGGAAATTTTGGAGTTTGTGTCGTACAATATTAAAGTTTTTATAACTTCGGTTAAGTTTTAGAAGTTTTAATATTAAATGTGATACCCTAAGGTGAGTGTTATAGGAATAAAGACTACTTGTAATCTATCTTTGGAAAGTTAAGGTTGAAGAAACAATTGTGGAAATATAAAATCTTGGTTTCAAGTTTGTAGGAAACGTTGAGAAATTAGAAGCACGATTCAACCCCCTTCTCTTGTTATTGCCACTTTTAATTAGTATTAGAGCTTAGCCTCTGGGTTGAGCGCCTTGATAAGCGATAAGGAAAGATCCTTAAGGGAAATGACAAATCAAAATATCTATGTTGTTGAAGGGCAGTCCATCAATCGACCTCCTGCAATTATTGGAGAAGACTACCATTATTAGAGAGACAAAATGAAGTTCTTTATAAAATCTACTCACTATGATCTATGGGATGTCATAGAGAATAGTTCGTTTACTCTAATGCATACTCTAGAAGATGAAACTACTATTCCTACACCAAGGGAGCAATGGCCAGAAGTAGAAAAAAACAAAGTTCATATGAACTCAAAAGCAAAGTTCTTTCTTACATGTGCAATAAGCAAAAGTGAATATGACAATATCATTGCATATGATTTTGCTAAAGAAATACGGGACAGACTTGAGATGTTGTATGAAGGCACTAGTCAAGTCAAAACGACCAAAATCAATATACTTGTTCACCAGTATAAGCTATTTAGAATGCTTGATCATAAGAAGATTGATGACATGTTCATCAGATATATGCATGTCATCAATCAGCTCAAGGCTCTTAGAATAACCTATTCTAATCAGGAAATGGTCATAAAAGTCCTAAGAAG
Source organism: Ormosia semicastrata (assembly GCA_029884595.1). Classification (NCBI taxonomy): domain Eukaryota; kingdom Viridiplantae; phylum Streptophyta; class Magnoliopsida; order Fabales; family Fabaceae; genus Ormosia; species Ormosia semicastrata. The sequence goes on from JAQQTO010000047.1 coordinate 8,464,273, forward strand.
CTTACCCAAGGTCTGAAGACCCAAAGTAACCCCTATCTAAGAGGCTAAGGATCTAAATACCTTTAATCTCGATAAGCTAATGGGTTCTTTAAAGACCCATGAACAAGAGTTAGTTGATGCTAATAAAAAATTTGTGAGATAGAGCAAATCTATTGCTCTTAAAGCTGGTCAGAAAAGTGCAACTCAGAACGCAATGTTTAAAGCTTCAGAAGATTCTGAAAGAAGATGATGATGAAGATTCATATTCTGAAGGAGACGATAATGAAATAGCAATGCTATCTCTTAAAGTTGCTCGAGTGTGGAAGAAAATAGCAAGGAACAAGAAAAGCTTCTTCCAGAAGAAAGACCAGAAGGAAGATGCAAGCACTCCCAATAGAAGCCAGATCATATGTTATGAGTGTAAAAAGCTTGGACACATCAGAACCAAGTATCCACAGCTAAAAATGGCTCCTAAGAAGTTCAAAAAGAAAAAGGCAATGATGGCCACATGGGAAAACATAGATGATGAGTCATCTGATGAAGAAGTAGAAGAAGGTGAAACAATAAACTTTCGTATGATGGCCAACATTAATATCGAAGAAGAGACATCAGATTTTGAACCTTTTATGTCATATGATGAATTGTAAGATACTTCTGATGAACTTATGTGTGATACCAAACTTCTCTTATCAAAGTATTCTTCTCTCAATAAAAGCTTTCTAAAATTATCAAAAGACATTGATTTTATGAAACTTGAGAATGACAAATTGATACATTAGAATGATGAACTTAAAGAGGAAAATGGTCATATTAAGACTTGTATGGAACTCAAAAGTAAGAACACCTCTGATGAATCATCTTATGCACCAAGTTTTGAGGTAAATACCTTGAAAGAGAAAGTAAAAGAACTTTCTGATGACCTAGCTAAGTTTGTAAATGGAAAAAAGAACTTGGATATGATGTTGGGTAGTTAGAGATGTGCTTTTGACAAAGTTGATTTGGATTATAAAAGTTCAAATCTCAGAGCAATATAAAAATTTGTTTGTCAAAGCTTCTTATAAGAATATATGTTTTTTCTGCAACAGACCTATTCATAATGATGATACATGCTTTCTGAAGTGGAAAAAAAAAAAAGATCTAAGGTTACTAGAAAGAAGAAAACTAACCCAAGAGGACCTAAGAAGATCCAGGTACCTAAACAGAAGATAATTGTGTCTATAGGTGTGTTTGAGAACTCTTCAAAAATGACAAAAATGGTACTTGGATAGTGGTTATTTAATGCACATGACCAAAACAGATCTATGTTTCTGATGCTTAAAGAGAAGGATGGAGGATCAGTTACCTTTGTAGACAACTCTCAATCTAAGATCATTGGCATATGTAATATTGGTAAGGAATCCTCTCTCATCATCAATGATGTACTTATGGTTGAAGGGTTGAAATATGACATTCAGAGCATTAGTCAATTATGTGATAGTTATAAAGTTATGTTTGAACCTTCTCAATGCATAGTGAAGGATCTAAAGTCTAATATATGATTGGTTATTAGCCATTGAAGATTATTTTAATGATAACAAACATGAAGATGATAGCAAGATCAAGTCCAAGACCTTCAAGAATAGTTTATAGGACTTAGGATCTTTATGTGAGAAGCAATCTAGATATCTCAAAATGTTTTATAATGTTTTTGAAAAAGATCTTCTTTAAAATACTTTTAGTTGGTGGGAATTTTTTTAACAAAAATGATGTTTTAACCTTAGATCATGAAAATCATGTTTGAAACTTTGAAAAATCCAAGTGTTTTAAGTTAGAAATGTTTACCAAGCTGTTTTGGGCTTAAAAATAGGTTCTAAGATTATTGTAATATCATCCAATGGCTTAATAATCAATTAACAACTTTTTTGAAAGCTGTTAATTGATTACCAAGACCTAGTAATTGATTACAGACATACGGGAACTTGTTTTTCAAAAGTTAAATGATGTTTTAACCTTAGATCATGAAAATCATGTTTGAATCTTTGAAAAATCCAAGTGTTTTAAGTTAGAAATGTTTACCAAGCTGTTTTGAGCTTAAAAATAGGTTCTAGGATGATTGTAATCTCATCCAATGACTTAATAATCAATTAACAACTTTTTTGAAAGCTGATAATCGATTACCAAGTCTTGGTAATTGATTACAGATATACGGGAATCTGTTTTTCAAAATTCAGAAGCTTGGTAATCGATTACCAAGCCTTGGTAATCGATTACCACTACTCACATAAGCTTGGTAATTGATTACCAAAGTCTGGTAATTGATTACCACATGCCCAGAAAGCCAAGAATACGTTTTAAAAGCTTGGTAATCGATTACCATATGTTGGTAATTGATTACCACAAGTCTGAAACCAGTAATGACTAATTTCAGAGCATTTAATGCTTAAGTAAATAACCCCTAATGCCTCTTTTTTAAAGAGGACTATAAATGCAAGTTTTGGGACCCTTTTTACAGAGAACTAACATTTTGAAAAACCATTCTCAAGCACTTAATCCGTGAATCATTTCATCCAATCTTTGTGCTCTATTTTTTGACAAAAACTTGAGATATCTTTGAGAGCTTCATAGAACTTCAATTTATATTATCTACTATTGTGAGAGTTTCTCATTCATCTATACTTTAATTTTCTGTAAAGAGGGTGAGGTATCCCTCAAAGAATTATAAGAATGAGACATCCCTTGTTGTTGAGGCTCAAGTACAAAGGGTAAGGCATCTCAAGGAGTGTTGAGTGCTCTCAGTTGTAAAGGTTTTTCTAGCACCCGTGAAGTCTATGAGATAGTGAAGAAAATCTCAAGTTAAGCTTGGGGACTGGATATAGGCCACAAGTGGTTGGTAACTGAACCATGATAAAATCTTGAGTTTGATTATCTCTTCCCTACACTATTTAATTTTAGTATTTGATGTAATATATTTATTTATTGCAAGTCTTGTCATCTTGATGTTTTGATTCTAAGAACTTGATATCTATCTTATTTGTTTGATTTATCCTATAACCCAAGTTGTATTTGAGTACTCTATATTTGTTGTACATTTGTTATGCATGTTTAGCTTCATTTAATAATTGAGTGCTTCAAAAATCTTAATTTCTTAATATTGTTGTAAAAATTTGTAATCACCCAATTTACTCCTCCCCTTCTTGGGTGATGGTTTCCATGGCTAACATGATAAGGTCCTTCTTACTGCCAAAAGGTATTATAATACATAGATCATGTATCTAGATGACCACTCAAATCAAAATGTAAAGTGTTTAGCATTTTTTAAAGATAAGAAGTGGTTGTGGCATAAGAAACTTGGTCATGTTAACATGAAAAACATTTCAAAGCTTTCAAAAAATAACTTGGTCAAGGGCTTGCCCAAGATCATATTTGAAAAAGACTTGGTTTGTAAACCTTGCTAAAGAGACCAAAGCTTCTTTTCAACCTAAAAATATTATCTCAACCACAAGACCGCTTGAACTCTTACATGTTGACTTGTTTGGACTAACTAGAACTACAAGCTTAGGTGGTAAATGATATACCTTTGTCATTGTGGATGACTTCTCTAGATTTATAATGAGGCCTTTAAAATATTTTGCAAGAAGATATAAAATAAAAAATATTTTTGTATAGCTGCCATCAAAAGCGACCATGAAGGAGAGTTTGAAAATCAAGCTTTTAGAGAATTCTGTGATGAAAATATAATTTCTCACAACTTCTCTTCTCTTAGGACACCTCAATATAATGGTGTTGTAGAGAGAAAGAGTAGATCCTTGTAAGAAATGGCAAGGACTCTCCTTTGTGACAGTGGCTTACCAAAATACTTTTGGGTAGAAGCCATAAACACCTCTTACTATGTTCAAAATCATGTTTTTATAAGGCTAACCATCAAGAAAACTCCATATGAATTGTGGAAGGCTAGGAAACCCAACATATCTTATTTCCATACCTTTGGTTCTGGATATTTCTTCTTGAACAACAAGGATCAACTTGGTAAGTTTGATTCTAAGGTTGATAAAAAGTATATTTCTAGGTTACTCAACTTCTTCTAAATCCTATAAAGTTTACAATACAAGAACTTTTACTATTGAAAAATCTATGCATGTCTCCTTTAATGATGCTAACCATTTTTTTGAGTTTAAAGTTTCTGATTTGGAAGAAGAATTTGAGAACATCACTCTGAAAGATACTCCAAAGTTGGTTTCTAATTTACCCACACCAAAGAAGGAACCTCGTGATTATATTAACAATCCTTCTGATGACCATCAGAAGACTCCATCTAGAAACAGCATCATAAGTCATAATCAGATGCTAATAGAATGGAGACATCCCCAAGAAACAAAATTATTGGAGAACCTTATCAAGGTGGGAGAACTTTCTCAAGGTGTGAGAACCATATCTTTATTCAGAAAACAATGTGAACACGACTCTCATCTCTCAAATTGAACCCAAAAATAAATGATATGTTCTTCGAGATGAAAGCTGGATAGAAACCATGTAAGAAGAACTAAACCAGTTCAAGAGAAACAAATTTTGGATGCTAGTTCCTAAATCTAAAGATAACACGATCATTGGAACTTGTTTGGTGTTCAGAAACAAACTTGATGAATCTAAAAATGTAATTAGAAACAAAGCAAGGTTGGTAGCTCACTATTACAATAAGCAAGAAGGTATTGATTTCGATTAAACTTTTGCTCCTATTGCTTAACTAGAAGCTATCAAAATCTTACTTGCTTATGTTGCTTATAAATGTTTTATCTTATATCAAATGGATGTAAAATTTGTTTTCTTGAATTGTTACATTTCTGAAGAACTCTACATGAAACTACCCCATGGTTTGGAATATGAAAAGTATCTTAATCATGTTTTCAAACTTTCAAAAGTTTTATATGGTTTAAATCAAGCTCTTTGAGCTTGACATGAGAGGCTTAACTCATTTCTTCTGAAAAATGATTTTGTAACAGGCAAAATTGATATAACTATGTTTACAAAGCATCAAAAGACTGATTTCTTACTTGTTTAGATTTATGTGGACAATATTACTTTTGGATCTACTAATGAGCTTCTGTGCAAGGAGTTTTCTGAGCTAATGCAAGGAGAATTTGAGATGAGCATGATGGGTGAGCTAAAATTCTTATTGGGATTGCAAATCAAATAACAAAAAGAATGGAGTCCTAATCCATCAAGAGAAATATACAAAGGATCTTCTCCAAAGATTCAAAATGGACTCAACAAAGAAGATGAGCACTCCTATGCATCCTTCTCAAGTTCTAGACTTAGACAAGAAAGGTAAACATGTTAGTGAGAAGCTATACAGAGATATGATAGGATCACTTCTATACCTAACTGCTAGTAGACCACATATTCAATTGAGTGTTGGAATATATGCTAGATTCCAAGCAAATCTTAAAGAATCTCATTTAGAAGCTGTTAAGAGAATTTATAGATATTTAATTGGAACATCTAATCTTGGTCTTTGGTATGAGAAAGGTACAAGTCTTGATCTCATAAGCTATTGTGATGCTTGATAACTCCATAAAATGGAGGTATTCTAGACCTTAATTGAATGAAAAAGTGATTGCTGAGTCTAAAATTCTCCCTAGTTCATAAGAAATTGTGCTTATTTTTGCACACTTTGGTCATACTCATTTAGTAGCCAATTTCACTTTGTTTAAGTGTATGTCATGAAATTAATTGATTAATTTTGACACTTTATTCCAAGACTCATAGAGTGATGTGAATTTGTAGGTTTTAATTAGACAAAGAGAACTTGGGAAAGAAAAGAAAAGGGGGACCAAGTATGAAAGAAGTCAAAGGAAAGAATTGGAAGAAGTAACTTAGAATAAGAAATATCATTGCAGACATGATGGAATTTATCAAGAACACAAAGTCCTACGAATCTATGTAGAGGAGCAAGCATGTACTTGGAAGCATGGATGATTTTGTGCAATTGAGAAGTGCACAAGGACCAGAGGAGTCCACATATAGATGTAGAAATCTACATATATGCATGGCAAGGCAATTTAGAAATACACAAGGAACTAGAGGCTTCTATACATATATGTGGATTCTTTATATGGATGCATGGCTCCACATGACTCCCATGTGACTATACTATAAATAGTTTTGCTGAGACATTATTTGTACTTTTTTAGGGGAATTCTTTTAGACTTATCTCAAATTAAAAACTTCTCTCTCTTTAGACTCTTCTCTTTTTCTCACTATTGTTAAGGGTTTGGAGCTTCAATCTAATGCTTAGGAAGTGAAGATCCATATTCTCTAGCTCCATGGCTTATGGATTTCTTCTTTCCTTTTCTCTTTTTCTTTATTTCTGATTATGAGTAGTTAAATCCTCCATGTTAAGGAGAGATGTAGCCTAACCCAACTTGATGTAATTGGATCTTGATGGTTAATCTATATTTGTTGCTTCTTAATTAAGCATCAAGCTCTATTCCTAATGCTTCTATAATTTGACCACTCATAGATTGAATTGTTGGGTATTGGGTAGATTAGGAAATCCATCTTTACTGTTTGCTTCTTGTGATTGCTACTATGATATAGCAAGATCTAGAAATGAGTTTTGTTGATTGTATGATTTTCTTGAGATTCCTATGGTTCATCCTTCTAATTGCATGAATTAACAAATGAATTAGTAATTTGGGTAATTAGGGGAGGGTTATCTCACCAAGGAATTGGGTTTTAACCAACTAAGTGCTTTCTCACCATCAATTAAGGGTTTCAAGCTAGATTAATATAGGTTCAATGAAATCAAGTAAAGGTTAAGTGAAGTCAATCCTTAGCGCTTTTACCAACTTGTTTCTCACTACATCTTTTGCCTTCTTAAAATTCCAAAAACATTGTTCCTTATTTGCTTTGTGATTTCCATGCAATTTAAATGTGTCTCCTTCAAGTTTGTAGTTTATATAGTAATCCCTCTTGTGAAATTTATAATTGATCACATAATTCATATGGACAATACTCTCTCACTCTCTTTATTACTTTTATGACTTGGTATACTTGCCAACATTGCAATAAGTTTTTGTTGCCGTTGTCGAGGATTATTCGTTGACAATATCAAGTAGTAGCTAGCACATTACTAATTTGGACATTTATTTTTCTTTGTTTAATTCTTGTTTTGATTTTTTTTTTGTTATTGGATCTCATTTGTGTTGTGTTGGTTTATGAGAGGTACCATTTATAATTTAGCATTACTATTTGATCCTAAAATTAAAAAAACTACAAAAATGAATCAGAAAAAGGCAAAGCATAAGAAACAACTAGAAGTAGAAAATAGTATGGCTAGAAGAAATCAAAATCATCCTAGAAGGACTTTGGAATAGTACTCTACACCTTCTGTTGAAGGATATATTGGCAGTGTTATTCCTCCACTAGTAGAAGCCAACAACTTTGAACTCAACCCAACTTTGATTAATCTCGTTCAACAGAATTAATTTGGAGGTAATGATGATGAGGACCCGAATCTTCATCTCTCAAACTTTATCCAATTGTGCAATAATATCAAAATCAATGGAGCTAATGAGAGTGCAATCAAAATGCGGTTGTTTAGAGAATCCATGAGAGATCAAGTTCAGATTTGGCTTCAGTCCTTACCAAATAGAAGTATCACAAGTTGGGAGGACTTAGCTTCAAAGTTTTTTACTAGATACTTTCCTCCATGCAAATTTGCTAAGATGCGACACAACATTATATGTTTCTCTCAAAAAGAAGATGAGTCACTTTATAATGCTTGGGGGTGGTTCAAAGAAATCATGAGAAGATGTCTAAATGATGGTTTTGAAGTCTGGAAACAAATTCAAATATATGAATGCTTATGTCTCTAAGGCATGTCAAATGGTTTTTGATGATAACAAAGACAAAAGCGAAGATCAAGTACAATAGTGAAGATCAAGCACAAAAGGAAAAATCAAGATCAAAGAAAGAAGACAAGAAGGTTTATTTAGTTATAAGACTTAGGACACTAATGTTAAATGCTATCAAGATTTCTCAAATGGTTTTTCAATATATGATTTCAAAATTAATGGAAAATTTCAAAGATAAACATGGCTTTCAAGAAAACTTGTGTTTCAATCTTAAAACTAACACTCTTAAAAAGATTCATGTTTAAACAATTGTCTCAAGGTGTTAGAAATGACTTACAAGCTTTATTTGACTTGAAAAATGTGTTCAGAGGTTAATGTAATCGATTACATGATGTTTGTAATCGATTACACAGCAAACAGAAGGCATGTAATCGATTACATAAGAAATGTAATCGATTACAAGCAAGTCAGAGGCCATGTAATCGATTACACAATATATGTAATCAATTACATTAAGCCCAGAAAAGCATGAACACGTTCAAAGAGTCATGTAATCGATTACATGGATATTGTAATCGATTACACAGCAAGTCAGAAGTCATGTAATCGATTACACCAAGAATGTAATCGATTACACACAAGTCAGAAGCCATGTAATCGATTACACCAAGAATGTAATCGATTACACAGAGCCCAGAAAGTTAAGAACACGTTGGAACAACATATGTAATCGATTACTTGAGCTGTGTAATCAATTACAAGAATCCTGACAACGTCCAACGGCTATATTTAATGCATTTAATGCATGCCTAGAAAACCCCAACAACTCTATTAAATGAGAAACTTATAAATACCAAAGTTGGGTCTTTATTTGAGGTTGACCTTGAACCAAAAACTGATTACCAATACGTCCAAACGTGAATCAATCCTCAAATCATTTTCTTGCTCTATTTTCTGTCAAAAATATGAAAAATATTTGAGAGCATATTAGAGCTTCAATTTGTATTCATCTGCTCTATTGAGAGCTTCATTCTATCTATCATTATTGTTTTGTAAAGAGGGTGAGGCATCCCTCCAAAAGTGTAAAGGGTGAGGTATCCCTTAGTTGAAGAGACTCAAGCTCCAAGGGTGAGGTATCCCAAAAGGGTTGAGTGCTCAAGGTTGTAGTGGTTGTCAAGCACCCATTGAAACTTGAAAATATAATGAAAAATCTCAAGTTGTTGCTTGGGGACTGGACGTAGATCACAAGTGGATTGGTGATTGAACCAGGATAAACGACTGTGTTTGTTATCTCTAAACCCTCCTCTATTTATTTTGTATACTGTTTTATTGATTTTCTTAGATACTATCTCCGTAGACTATTCCTGTTATAAGTAAAAGTGTTTATCTCATCCTTCCAATTATTTCTAATCATTCAATAGCTTCAACAAAAATAAGTTATCAAACGATTTGTGAAAGATTTGCGAACTTAGTTTTCATACTCAATTCACCCCCCTCTTGAGTATTGAGGTCACTTGGTAACAAGTGGTATCAGAGCTAGACTCTTGTATAAAGAGCTTAGCAGCTTCAAGAGAAGTAATGGCTTCAAATGGTTTTTCAAATGAAGGTTCTTCTATAAACAGACCTCCTTATTTCAATGGGGATGGTTATGCCTATTGGAAAGAAAGGATGAAAATTTTTATTGAAGCTATTGACTTAGATGTGTAGGACGCCGTTGAAAATGGTGCTTTTGTCCCAACAAAAACTAAAGATAGTGTGAAAATTAATACACCTAGAAATGAATGGACCAATGATGATAAAAAGAAGGTTCAATATAACTTGAGAGCCAAGAACATCATCACCACATCTTTGGGGTATGATGAATTCTTTAGGGTGTCAAATTGTAAGACCGCAAAAGAAATGTGGGATACTCTACAAGTAACTCATGAAGGTACTAATAAGGTAAAACGATCTCGAATAAACACTCTTACTCATGAATATGAATTGTTTAGAATGAACCAAGGTGAGAGTATTCAAGATATGCAAAAGAGGTTTACTCATATTGTTAATCATCTTATCTCATTGGGAAAGACATTTCCTAATGAGGATCTTATTAACAAAGTATTGAGATGTCTAAGCAGGAATTGGAAATCCAAAGTGACGGTGATTATGGAATCAAGAGATTTATCAACAATGTCTTTAGCCACCTTATTTGGAAAGCTTCAAGAACATGAGCTGGAACTAAATAGGCTCAACCAAAATGAAGATCATGACAAAAAGAAGAAGGGAATCGCACTCAAAGCTACTTCCTCTATAATTGAAGATGATGATGAAGATGGTGAAGAGGATGGTGAAAGTGGGGAGCTAAGTGAGGAGAATTTTAGTCTCCTTGTGAGAAAATTTGGAAGATTCCTAAAGAACAAAGGATTTCAAAGAAGGCCACTCTTTCCTCAAAAGAAAGCATATCACAAAGGAGAAGGATCCTCTACTCCTCCAAAATGCTATGAATATGGAAAATCGGGACACATGAAAATGGAGTGTCCTATGTATCTCAAGAAGACGGAGAAGTTTGAGAAAAGGCCTTCTAAGGAAAGGAAAGGAAGAAGAGCATATATAGCTTGGGAGGACAATGACTTAAGCTCTTCCGACGATTCGAAAAATGAAGAAGCCCATCTTTGCCTCATGGCTCAAGGAGAAGAAAGTGGATAAAACGATATCGAGGTAACTTCTTCTAGCCTAGAACCTCCACCTTCTTATGATGAATTGCAAGATGCCTTTCAAGAATTGCATGATGAATCTTTGAGACTCACAAAAATGATTTTGACTTCCAATAAAACAATCTCCCTATTGACAAACAAAGTTTCCACCTTAACTAAGGAGTTAAATGAACTCAAAATTGAAAATGAGACCTTAGGACTCATAGATGCTAATTCGTTATGTATGACTTGTTCCTCATATGATAATGCATCCATATCATTACCTTGTTTGTCATGTAAAGCTTTTGAAAAAAAAATTGAACACTTGAACAACACTCTTGCAAAATTCACTTTTGGAAGAGACAACTTGAATGTGTTGTTAGGGAGACAAAAATGTGTTTTTCAAAAAGCCGGTTTAGGTTTTAATCCAAACAACCATCAAAAGTCTTATAAGAACTTCTTTGTTTCCTCAAAAACTTCAAGTAGTCCCTTTGTCAAATGTTTTCATTGTGGTAGGAAAGGGCATAGTGCATCAACTTGCAATGTTAGAAAGAACATAAACACTAAAGTTGGAATAAAAAGAGTTTGGGTTCCTAAAGGTATCATGCCTAACTCTAACACACAAGGACCCAAGACAATTTGGGTACCAAAGGTTAAAACATGAATATGTGTTGTAGGTGTGCTTCAAGACCAAGAGCTCAAGTTGGTATCTTGATAGTGGTTGCTCCAAGCACATGACCGGTGATGGCTCCAAGTTCTCCTCCCTTACACACAAGAAACATGGTCATGTCATATATGGTGACAACAATAAAGGGAAGATTCTTGGAATTGGTAAAGTTGGTAAGATTCCTTCATCTTCTATTGATAATATTTTACTTGTTGAAGGACTTAAACATAGTTTGCTTAGTATTAGTCAATTGTGTGATAAAGGCAATAGAGTTATATTTGATTCTTCTTGTTGCATAATTGAAGGAAAGGATGATAAGCAAGTTAAATTTGTTGGTCATAGAGTCAATAATATATATATGATTAGTCTAGATGATATCTCCTCAAATGATGCTAAATGTTTTATGAGTAAAGAAAATGATTCATGGTTATGGCATAGAAGAATTGCTCACATTCACATGGATCACTTAAACAAATTGGTTTTTAAAGAACTAGTAATTGGTCTTCCAAAGCTCAAATTTGAAAAAGACAAACTTTGTGATGCATGTCAAAAGGGAAAACAAGTAAATGTCTCTTTTAAAGCTAAGAACATAGTCTCAACTTCTAGACCTTTACAACTTTTACACATGGATCTTTTTGGGCCATCTAGAACTATGAGCTTTGGTGGGAATTACTATGCATTAGTGATTGTGGATGATTTTTCTAGGTTTACATGGACATTATTCTTGGCCCACAAAAATGATACTTTTCAATCATTTAGAAAACTTGCCAAAGTTATCCAAAACGAAAAAGGTTTTTGTATTGCATCCATAAGAAGTGACCATGGTGGTGAATTTGAAAATCATGATTTTGAAACTTTTTGTGATGAACATGGCATTGAGCACAATTTTTCTGCCCCTAGGACACTACAACAAAATGGGGTTGTAGAAAGGAAAAATCGATCTTTAGAGGAAATGGCAAGAACTATGCTCAATGAAGCCAACCTTCCTAAGTATTTTTGGGCCGATGCGGTCAATACCGCGTGTTATGTTATGAATAGAGCCATAATAAGGCCAATTTTAAAGAAAATCCCATATGAATTGTACAAAGGAAGGAAACCCAATGTGTCACATTTTCATGTCTTTGGATGTAAATGCTTTGTTTTGAATAATGGAAAAGATAACTTAGGGAAGTTTGATGCAAAATCTGATGAGGGAATATTCATTGGTTATTCTATTCATAGCAAGGCCTTTAGAGTCTATAATAAACGAATTATGACTATAGAAGAGTCCATACATGTTGCATTTGATGAAACTAACCCAAATGAGCCGAGAAAGGAGCTTGTTGATGATGTTGCAGAAATCTTGGCAAAAACACACTTGGAAAATCAAGAGAAAGAATCCAAAAAGCAAGAAGATTCAGAAATTGTGAATCTACCCAAGGAATGGAGGACTTCAAGATATCATCCTCTTGACAAGGTGATAAGTGATGTATCAAAAGGGGTAATTACTCGAAACTCACTTAGAGATGCATGTAATCACCTAGCCTTTGTCTCTCAAGTTGAACCTAAAGACATAAATGAGGCCATTAATGATGAGCATTGGATCTTGGCCATGCAAGAAGAACTAAATCAATTTGAGAGAAATCAAGTTTGAAAATTAGTTCCAAGGCCCAATGATCATCTAATAATTGGCACCAAATGGGTCTTTAGGAACAAACTTGATGAAATGGGCTTAATAATAAGAAATAAAGCTAGGCTTGTAGCTAAATGATATAATCAAGAAGAAGGCATAGACTATGAAGAAACGTATGCTCCCGTAGCTAGATTAGAGGCCATTAGAATGCTACTTGCATATGCTTGCATCATGGATTTCAAACTCTATCAAATGGATGTCAAAAGTGCCTTTTTAAATGGTTTTATACAAGAAGAGGTGTATGTAGAACAACCTCCTGGTTTTGAGGATTTTGAAATGCCCAACCATGTTTTTAAACTGAAAAAGGCATTGTATAGCTTGAAACAAGCTCCTAGAGCTTGGTATGAAAGGTTGAGCAAATTTCTTTTAGAAAAAGGATTTTCTAGAGGCAAAGTTGACACTACCCTTTTCATAAAACATAAAATGCATGACATACTTCTAGTTCAAATCTATGTTGATAACATTATATTTAGAGCTACTAACAATTCTCTTTGTAAAGAATTTTTAAATATTATGCAAAGTGAGTTTGAGATGTCTATGATGGGTGAACTCAACTTCTTCCTTGGTCTCCAAATCAAGCAAACAAGAAAATGAACATTCATAAGCCAATCCAAGTATTGCAAGGAGCTGCTCAAGAAGTTTGGAATGGACAATGCCAAGCATATGGCTACTCTTATGGGCACCTCTTGCTATTTGGACAAGGATGAAGGAGGTAAATCAGTAGAAATTATAAAATATAGAGGTATGATTGGCTCACTCCTTTATCTTACTGCAAGTAGGCTTGATATAATGTTTAGTGTATGCATGTGTGCTAGATATCAAGCTAATCCTAAAGAATCACACCTAAGTGCTGTTAAAAGAATAATGAAATATCTAATAGGCACATCACAAATGGGTTTATGGTACCCTAAAGGTGCCTCATGTAGTCTTATTGGGTATTCTGATTCTGATTTTGCTAGGTGCAAAATGGATCAAAAGAGCACTAGTGGGACATGCCACTTGCTTGGAAGTTCATTAGTTTCTTGGCATAGCAAGAAGCAAAATAGTGTGACATTATCTACAGCTGAAGCTGAATATATTGCAGCTGGGAGTTGTTGTTCTCAAATCCTTTGGATGAAACAACAACTCTTAGACTATGGTCTTGAACTTGATCACATCCCCATAAGATGTGATAATACTAGTGTAATCAACTTGTCTAAAAATCCCATTTTGCATTCTAGGACTAAACATATTGAAATAAGACATCATTTCATTAGAGACCATGTTCAAAAGGGTGACTGTATGCTTGAATTTGTAGAAACCACTAAGTAACTAGCTGACATTTTCACTAAACCCCTAGCAAAAGAAGCATTTTTCTACATAAGAAATGAACTTGGTATATTGGATCATTCATGCATAAATTAACTCTCGCTGCATAATCCTCGAATCTAATGCATAACCTTGCATTTTTTCTGAATAATCACGCCAAATTGCTGCATAATCTCTGAATTTTTCATTATATTTGAATCCAATACTGACTTGAGCGTCGGAGATTTCCCCTAAGTTGTTTTACAGGTGATCCCTCATGACCAAGACTCACAAGCAACTCAACATCCTCAAAATTTCACCAAAAATGGTAAAAATCTTGGTAAAAATAGTAAATTCTGATAAATTATGTGAGTTGAATCATAATATGATTAGATTATATGGTTGAATGATGCTTTGAATTGATCTAAGCTATTTTGAAACTAATTTGGATTGATTAAAGTTGATTATATGCTGTCTGGAATGCAAAATCTAAGTTAAAGAGTACTGGTAATCGATTACAATGCCTTTGTAATCGATTACTCAGGTTCTGTCACGCATGTAATCGATTACACACCTTTTGTAATCGATTACAATCAACTCAGAACTCAGGTAATCGATTACAATATTAATGTAATCGATTACAAGGTTCCTAGAAGGCATGTAATCGATTACACCAAAATGTAATCGATTACACACCCACCAGAATGCATGTAATCGATTACACACTTAATGTAATCGATTACACAGAGTGTTTTAAAAAGGTTTCTGACGCGCGTAGAACTCATTTTTTTTAACCTGTTCATCTTCTTCGTCCTCCTTCTCTGCTCCCACGCACCCTAAACCTCTCAAACCTCAAAATCTCTCATTTTTCACTCAAATCTCCATCAAAATCCCTTATTTTTCCTCTCTCAATCTCGGAAATCCCTCTCCACACAACCCATCTCTCAAAATCTCCTCACATCCCTCACCCAAATCTCCCTACCTTCTCTCATAAACCCCATCTCCGTTTCTCTAACCTAATTTCATCCCTTTCTCTCTCCTCACTCATCCCCAACCATTTCCACTCCTCCCACTCCACTCCTACTCCACAATGGTGAATCTTCTCATCGTTCAAAGTGCCCAAGAACAGGGCTGCCATTGTAGGGTCTTCTCGGTGGTTCTTCACGTAACATATCCGACCTGGACCTCACGAGGCACTTCTCCACCGTGAAAGCGAGTGAATTGTTCCGGAAGAACTTCCGGCTTCGCAAGATCATCTCTCCCAAGTATCTACCCATCACCTTCGCGAGAGTGAACCATTAGAGAGCTTTAGGACAATAGAAAACTTAGGCTTCTTTGGGATTCTGAGCATAGAGAAAGCCATCTACCCTAATCTGTACGTGTCTTTTATACGAACCTGAAAGTTGAGGATAACTAAATAATTTTTCGAAGTGAAAAAGCAACAAATCAGGTTATCAATGGCAGAGTGGTATAGGCTGACAAAGCTCACTCCAGATGGAGCTCAGTTCTGTGGGAATGCCAATGTATGGGGACATGAGTTTGAGCACAAGATTGCTCTTCTCTCTTTGATTAGGACTGGCTACCACCCCCCGAGTGATCCTAAACGAATAATTATGGCTACTGGCCTCACCATGGAGAACAGGGTTCTCCACTATCTTTTGGTCTGTGGCTTAATTCCCAGGGGTGGGAATTACTCCCAAGTCCTCAGGGATGATGTGATTGCATTATGGGCAATGACTACAGGGAGGCCTATTAACTGGGGTTATTATATCTTAGAGCACATGCTGGACGTCAAGAAAAAGAAGAACTCTGCTCTCCCCTTCGCCATGTTGGTAACCACTATACTTGAGCACTGTCGCATTTCACTGGCTGAAGAGTCTAAGGACACCAGCTCCAAGGGACCACAATCAATTGGGCTGCATACTCTGAGGAAGCTCCAACTCTATAAGGTGGATGACAGATGGCATTACATTGCTCATGGCACTTTTGGCCATATCCATCACGACCCAGATAGTGACGAGGATGAGGAGGCTCAGCATCCTGCTCCTGCCCCTGCTCCAGCTCCTACTCTTACTACTCTTGATCTCCTGCTCCACAAAATGCGCAACATGAGCGCTAATGTAAACACACGCATGGATCATATTGAGCAGAAGATTGACCATCTTGAGCTGAGGATGGACTACTCTGATCAGGAGCTTGCCTCCATCCGATCTCTCCTGGGTGGACCTCCTATTCCTCAGAGCGCTGCTGCTGCACCTCGTACATCCCCTGCCTCTCCGGCTCCCCTCTCCTTCGCTGGCCCATCTGGAGTTCCTGCTGATGATGAGGAGCCTTTGGACTCTGACGATGATCTTATGCCCAGCGATGACAATGATGATAACGATGATACTGCTGCAGATCCAGAGGGTGATGTCTTTTGTGACAGCGAAGCAACTGACAGTGATCATGGCTCCTTGTCTTGATATTTGTTTTGATAAACACTATGTATTTATTTTGTTTTGACTCTGATTATATTTCATTGGTATACATTTATGATGTTCTTTAATTATTGGGTATACTGACTGTGAGAACATTACTTTGTCCATGGCTGATTAATAAAATATGAACTTATTTTCGCTTTGAATGTTTGGCTATTTGTCAATATTGCATGAACTGATTGATATTCTTGGCAGTGTTGTTCTGACAAAATTTAGGGAATCATGAACTATAGCTGTTATGCTGTCTATTTTTTTTAATGCTTATGTCTTTTTTATAATGCCAACGGGGGAGAAAATAAGGAAAATAAGGAAAAATGAAATAAAGGTTGCATGAGTAATTAAGGCTGCATGAGTACGGGGGAGTTATTGAGCTTTTGCGCTCTTAAGCTTTTTACATGAAATCTAACCCAATATCATGCATAAACTCCGGGGGAGCATTACGCCTAAATGTCTATTATATAAAATTACAAAAATTCTTTCTTTTTCCTATGATCAGTTTGTCATCATCAAAAAGGGGGAGAATATGAATGCTTATGTCTCTAAGGAATGTCAAATGGTTTTTGATGATAAGAAAGACAAAAGCGAAGATCAAGTGCAATAGTGAAGATCAAGCGCAAAAGGAAAAATCAAGATCAAAGAAAGAAGACAAGAAGGTTTATTTAGTTATAAGACTTAGGACACTAATGTTAAATGCTCTCAAGATTTCTCAAATGGTTTTTCAATATATGATTTCAAAATTAATGAGAAATTTCAAAGATAAACATGGCTTTCAAGAAAACTTGTGTTTCAATCTTAAAACTAACACTCTTAAAAAGATTCATGTTTAAACAATTGTCTCAAGGTGTTAGAAATGACTTACAAGCTTTATTGGACTTGAAAAATGTGTTCAGAGGTCAATGTAATCGATTACATGATGTTTGTAATCGATTACACAGCAAACAGAAGGCATGTAATCGATTACATAAGAAATGTAATCGATTACAAGCAAGTCAGAGGCCATGTAATCGATTACACAATATATGTAATTGATTACATCAAGCCCAGAAAAGCATGAACACGTTCAAAGAGTCATGTAATCGATTACATGGATATTGTAATCAATTACACAGCAAGTCAGAAGTCATGTAATCGATTACACCAAGAATGTAATCGATTACACACAAGTCAGAAGCCATGTAATCGATTACACCAAGAATGTAATCGATTACACAGAGCCCAGAAAGTCAAGAACACGTTAGAACAACATATGTAATTGATTACCTGAGCTGTGTAATCGATTACAAGAATCCTGACAACGTCCAACGGCTATATTTAATGCATTTAATGCATGCCCAGAAAACCCCAACGGCTCTATTAAATGAGAAACTTATAAATACCAAAGTTGGGTCTTTATTTGAGGTTGACCTTGAACCAAAAACTGATTACCAATACGTCCAAACGTGAATCAATCCTCAAATCATTTTCTTGCTCTATTTTCTGTCAAAAACGTGAAAAATATTTGAGCATATTAGAGCTTCAATTTGTATTCATCTGCTCTATTGAGAGCTTCATTCTATCTATCATTATTGCTTTGTAAAGAGGGTGAGGCATCCTTCCAAAAGTGTAAAGGGTGAGGTATCCCTTAGTTGAAGAGACTCAAGCTCCAAGGGTGAGGTATCCCAAAAGGGTTGAATTCTCAAGGTTGTAGTGGTTGTCAAGCACCCATTGAAGCTTGAAGATATAGTGAAAAATCTCAAGT
Organism: Ormosia semicastrata; assembly: GCA_029884595.1. Classification (NCBI taxonomy): domain Eukaryota; kingdom Viridiplantae; phylum Streptophyta; class Magnoliopsida; order Fabales; family Fabaceae; genus Ormosia; species Ormosia semicastrata. The sequence goes on from JAQQTO010000047.1 coordinate 8,482,600, forward strand.
TGTTGCGTAGGGACTGGACGTAGATCACAAGTGGATTGGTGATTGAACCAGGATAAACGACTGTGTTTGTTATCTCTAAACCCTCCTCTGTTTATTTTGTATACTGTTTTGTTGATTTTCTTGGATACTGTCTCTGTAGACTATTCCTGTTATAAGTAAAAGTGTTTATCTCACCCTTCTAATTATTTCTAATCATTCAATAGCTTCAACAAAAATAAGTTATCAAACGATTTGTGAAAGATTTGCGAACTTAGTTTTCATACTCAATTCACCCCACTCTTGAGTATTGAGGCCACTTGGTAACAAAATATTTTACAATGGCATCAACCCTTCTACTCAATTCATGGTAGATGCATCAGCAGGTAGCTCATTGAATACCAAAACACCTGAGGAAGCCAAGCAATTAATTGAGACTATGACAGATAATTCATACATGTTTCTTAAAAAGATAACGGTAGCTAAAATGGGAGTTATTGAGCTAGATACCTTGGATGCCATACTTGCCTAAAACAAAATCGTTTCTCAACAAGTGGTCAATCTTACTAAGCAAATTGGGGGCATGAATGTTAATTCTATAAATATTCCTCCCCTAGTTTATGATTTCTATGGTGATGAACATATGAATGGGCAATGTGATACTAATACTTCAAATCAATAGGGGAATGAAGTGGTAAATTATATGGGGAATGCTTAAAGGACTCAAAATAACCCTTATGCTAATACTTTCAATCAGGGTTAGCAACATTTTAATTTTTCATGGAATAATCCGGGGACAAGTCAAAATATTAGGCAAGACAAAACCTCATCATTGGAGAGTGCACTTAAGGAGCTTGCTTAGAATACAAATGCTTTTATGAATGAGACTCAAACCACCTTCAAGAACCAAGAGGCCTCTATCAGGAACTTAGAGACTCAAATAGGCCAAATCTCAAAGCAACTTGTAGAGAGATCTCTTGGCACTATTCCAAGTAACACAATCATTAACCCAAAGGAGCATTGAAAAGCCATCACACTTAGAAGTGGAAAAGAAGTGGTGATTCCACCAAAGCAAGATTTTGCTAAAGATGTGAAGATCTCTCCAATTTAAGACCAAGAAGAAGATGAGCTATTAGGAGAAAAGAAAACAATTGATTCTACATGTGAAACTTCTAAAGAGGAAGGTCCTAAGAGGGAGAGGAAGAAGAAAAAAGATGTAGAATTGGACACTCCCTATGTGCCTAATTCATATAATAAACTTCCTTACCCTCAAAGGATGAAGAAGCAAGACCAGGAAAAGAATTTTGCTCAATTTTTGGATGTCTTCAAGAAGCTTCAAATAAACATTCCATTTGCGGAGGCATTAGAGCAAATGTCTTCTTATGCTAAATTTATAAAAGAGCTCTAGACTAAGAAGAGAAGATTGAAGGAAGATGAAACTATTATGTTAATTAAGGAGTGTAGTGTAATTATTCAGAAGAAATTGCCTAAAAAATTGAAGGATCTAGGATGCTTCACAATTCCTTGTACTATAGGAAGCTTGACAATTAGTAGGGCATTGTGTAATTTAGGAGTGAGCATTAATTTGATGTTACTATATATTTTCAAGAAGCTTGAAATTGGGAAAGTTAAACCCACTATGATTTCACTTCAGTTGGTTGGCCGTTCTATCTAACACCCTTTGGCATTGTAGAGGATGTATTGGTGAAAGTTGACAAGTTTATTTTTTCGGAAGACTTTGTTGTGCTAGGTATGGAAGAAAATTTGGATGTTTCTCTCATACTTGGAAGACCCTTTTTGGCAACTAGTAGAGCTCTAATTAATGTGTAGCAAAGGTAATTAATGTTTAGGGTACATGATGAAAATGTCACTTTTAATGTGTTTGAGGCTATAAAGCATCCTCTGAATAAGGATCAATGCCTTAGAGTTGGCATAATTGAATCGCTTGTGGCCAAAGTGTTAGACAAGGAATTTCGAAAGACCCTTTTGAAGCGACAATCACAAAATCCAAGGTTTTAGAAGAGGTGAATGAGGAGAATGAAGACCCAAAAGTGGAAAGAAGTATTCGTCACTTAGAAGCCCAATCAAATCTTTGCCAAAATGTTTTTATGTATGATTTCCTTGAAGATGATAATGCTTACCCAGTGATCATTAGTGCTAGTTTGAATAGTTTGGAGGAGGAGAAGCTACTAAGAGTGATGAGAGAACATAAAATAGCCCTTGGTTAGACTATTAGGGATCTCAAGGGAATAAGTCCCACTTTTTGCATGCAAAAGACTCTGATGGAAGAAAACTATAAACTAATGGTGTAACCTCAAAGGCAGTTGAATCCAACCATGAAAGGGGTGGTTAGAAAAGAAGTCATGAAATAATGGGATATTGACATTATTTACTCTATTTTTTATAGTCCTTGGGTAAATCCAGTACAGGTAGTTCTGAAAAAAGGTGGAATGAATGTGGTCATGAATAAAAATAATGAGTTGATCCCAACAAGAACTGTGACTGGGTGGCGGATGTGCATATACTACTAGAAGTTGAATCAAGCCATAAGGAAAAATCACTTTTCTCTTCCACTTATTGATCAGATGCTTGAGAGGCTAGTCGTTCATGCTTACTATTGCTTTCTGGATAGGTACTCAAGCTACAACCAAATTATAGTAGCTTTGATAGACCAAGAGAAAGCCGCTTTCACTTGCCCCTATGGGGTCTTTTCATATAGGAGAATGCCCTTTGGTCTTTGCAATGCATTGGCTACTTTCCAAAGTTGTATGTTGTCCATCTTTTCTGATATGATTGAAAATTTTATTGAGATTTTTATGGATGATTTTTCAGTTTTTGGACCTATATTTGATGCATGTTTGACTAATCTTTCCTTGGTTTTGAAAAGATGCCAAGAGATCAATTTGGTATTGAAATGGAAAAAATGTCACTTCATGGTCAAAAAGGGCATTGTCTTAGGCCAACACATCTCTTTAAAGGGGATTGAAGCTAATAAGGCAAAAGTTGATATGATTGAAAAATTGCCACCTCTTGTGAATGTCAAAGGAGTTAGAAGTTTCTCAGGGCATGCTGATTTTTACAAGCGGTTCATTAAAGACTTCTCTAAATTGGCCAAACCTTTATGCAATTTACTTGCCAAAGATACTCCATTTGTTTTTTACAATGAATATTTGATTGCATTTAATATATTAAAAGAAAAACTTATGTCTGCACCTGTGATTGTTGCCCCAGATTGGGATTTACCCTTTGAACTTATGTGTGATCCAAGTGACTATGTTGTAGGAGCAGTTTTAGGTCAAAGGAGTAATAAAATCTTGCATGTGATTTATTATGCTATTGGTGTGTTGAATGATGCACAATTAAATTATGCCACTAATGAGAAAGAGTTGCTTATTGCTGTCTTTGCATTTGATAAATTTAGATGTTATTTGGTGGGATCAAAAGTCATTATGTGTACTAATCATTTTGCTTTAAAATATTTATTGTTTAAGCAAGATTCCAAGCCTAGGCTAATTTGTTGGATTTTGTTGCTACAGGAGTTCGATTTAGAGATCAAGGATAAAAAAGGCATAGAAAATGTAGTATCAGACCATTTGTCTCGGATTATTCAAGAAATAAGTCAAGAAGCTCAACAAAGTCCAATCAAAGAACAATTCCAAAATGAACAACTCCTAGTAGTTTAGCCACTCCATTGGTTTGTGGACATTTCCAACTACAAAGCTGGAAAATTTGTGCCTGAAGAAATGACTCGTCAACAATAAAAAAAGTTCATGCATGATGGAAGATTTTATATATGGGATGAGCCATTTTTATTCAAGTGCGCAAATGGAGTGTTGAGGAGATGTGTATCAGAAGAGGGGTTTGAAAATATTTTATGGCTTTGTCATAGCTCAGAGTATGGAGGTCCACTTTAGTGGGGAGAGGACCACAACTAAAATATTTCAAAGTGAGTTCTACTGGCCCACACTTTTCAAAGATGCTAAACTTTATGTGCCAAGATGTGACAAGTGTTAGAGAGTTGGCAACATATAAAGGAAATATGAGATGCCACTCAATAGTATATTGGAGGTTGAGTTTTTTGATATTTGCGGTATTGACTTCACAGACCCGTTCCCTTTTTCCAACCTTTGCATCTTAGTGGCGGTAGACTATGTGTCTAAGTGGGTTGAAGCTATCTCATGCCAAACTAATGATGCTAAGGAAGTGATGAGATTTTTTAAAATAATATTTTCTCAAGGTACAGGGTACCTAGAGCACTAATCAGTGATGAAGGGAGCCATTTTTTCAATAAATAGTTAGAAACCTTGTTAGGTAAATATTGAGTCTCACATCACATTGCAACTCCATATCACCCTCAAATGAGTGGCCAAGCTGAAATTTCAAATAGAGAACCGAAGATAATTCTGGAAAAAATGATTGAGGTTTCAAGAAAGGACTGGTCTAGAAAGATAGATAATGCCTTATGGGCCTACAAGACTGCTTTCAAAACCTCAATTGGTATGTCTCCATACCAGTTGGTGTATGGCAAATCATGTCATCTTCCTGTGGAATTAGAATATAAGGCATTTTGGGCTACTAGATTCTTAAACTTCAAACTAAAAGAAGTAGGAGAGAAGAGATTTCTGTAATTGAACGAGTTGGATGAATTTCGATATCAAGCATATGAGAATGCCAAGTTATACAAAGAAAAGACCAAACAGTGGCATGATAAGAAAATTGTAAAGAGGAGCTTTGAACTAGGGCAACTAGTTTTTTTGTTTAATTCTAAACTGAGATTTTTTCTTGGAAAATTGAAGTCTAGATGGTCGGACCATTTGTAATTAAAGAAGTATTCCCATATGGCACCATTAAGCTAATAGAACCTGCATAAGGAAGGACTTTCAGAGTAAATGGTTAGCGAGTGAAACATTATCTTGGTGATGTGGTTGATCGTGGCAAGACTTCCATCACCTTGGAGGCTGCAACATGAACATCTGAGAAAGTCTGGCCAAGACTATAAAAGAGACGCTACTTAGGAGGCAACCTAAGTTTTTGACCTTTGCTGCCCATTTTGGTTTGTTTTATTTTTTATTTTGCTTGTAGAATTTCCTTATGTTAGGTTTAGTATTCAATCTATTAAAATGAAAAAAAAATGATATAATTTAGAACTATAATGTTTAGTTATTTTGAATTTAATCTTTACATGTTGAAGAAGTGTCATGGGAGTTTCTATGCTTGTTTAGTAGAAATGGACAAGTGGGAAGTGGCATAAGAATAATGAAAACAAGGTTGGAAATGGGGCACACTGAGAAGATATTGGGTTGAATTCATGAAACTCAACAATTTGGCCAGAGAGCATCAACAAGTTTTTTTTTTTTTTGGAATTTGGACTACATTATGCAACAACAAAGCTACATAAACCACATCTGTGCGTAGTATGCCTCATGCTTTTGCCTGAGAGCAACTGTGTGATAAGGCCAAGTTGGCCAAGAGTTTCACGTATTTATGTGAAACTCCTACGCAGTTATGTGGGTAAGCCAATGTGCAACCAGGCCATTTCGACCAAGACCCTCACATCTTTTCGTGAGCCAAGCAAGCAAGTGCCTGTTCTTTGTAAGGACAACAGGCCATTTTGAGCTGAGGCTCCCACACCACTAAGTAGGACAGGCACACAAGTGCCTACTCAATTTGAGACCAGCAGGCCATTTTAGGCCGAGAGCACCACACCACTACATGAGAAACTCATGTATATGAGTGAATCTCTTGTTTTTTTTTTTAAAAAGTAATGGAATGTTGCATTCCAAAAGACTAGAATAAAGGGTGTTAAACTCCCCTATTTTCACCTCGTTCTCTATCCCCCTTCTCTTAACCTCACGAAACCCCTTCCCCCTCTCTTGCATTTTCATCTTCTTCCTTACACTAACACCTCTATTCTACTTCACCTTTTCTTATTCTCTTACACCCAGATTCACCCACTACACCAATTATCTCTCTTACCCTTCACTTCTTCATCTTATTCCTCTTAATCACTTTCACCCACATCCTTTTCAAGTTTGCATTCCACATGAAAAGGGAACTCACCATCTTCTTTTTGTCTTCTTTCTTCAAATTTGATTAGTTGTTCTTTACTTTTTACTCTTTTGCTTATTTATTTTGTTTCTTTTTTTTTTTTTTGTTTTTCTTTTTAGTTTATGTTCTCAATTTGACACTTGGTTATGATTGAACATAAGTGTGGTAGTAAAGAATGTCTTGATGCATTTTGTTTTTACAATACTTGTGGGTTGGTGTTTCCTATGATTTGGGTTGAGGATATATTTGTTGGGTGATTGTATTTTGAGGTTTACTTGAGGATCTACTTGTTTGAGCATTACCCACCACGTGTTTGTAAAAATCTTGAGGAAATTTGTGTACATTTTATGGTTAGATTTGGAACCATGATACACTTGGAAGTCTTGAATGCCTAATGCCATGATTTATTCACCTTTGTATGATTGGGTTAGGTACTTTAGAGAATTTTTGTGTTAAAGCTCTTGATTTACACATAATTTTCCTTTATTTGAGAATATGCATTGTGAGTGGTAGTAAATGTTGAGATTATGCCTTAGTTTTTGGTTCAAGTTTATATGTGCTCTAAGTGCTATGTAGATCTTGCATGCATGTATTGCCCAGTTCATGCTTACTGATAGTGGGGCTATTTTTCACCTTTTAGGTACATTCTCATGGCCCCTCCAAGGCGAACTCAAGATAAATGTGCTAGTTCAAGTTATCCAGATCAGATACATGTTTTTGTCAGTGAGAAAGCATTTGCAGCTTTTCGAGATCGATTTTCACATCAGAGTATTTGATACGCGTAAAATCACTAAGAGTAAGTGCACTCTATTGCCAAGTAATATAGGACTTGAGTCCTAATTATCGATCCCACGAGGAATAAGTGGTAATTACTAGATTCGTAAAACTATTTGTTATCCAGAAAATCAAAAGTGTATGAAGAAATTTAAGATAAAATCAGAAAATAAATAAAGAAAAATAATGAACAATCAAATAAAGAATAGATAATCAATGAAAGCAATACTAGGGCACAAGGTTCACTTGAATCCAATTATTCAGTTTTTCTTTCATTTATTATGTAAGGTAATTCTTTTGCCAATATTTTCTTACTTACTATTAAATCCCAATAGTCATGGATGAAACAATATTCTATTCCTAAATTAAATCACTTATTTAGTCATTTAGTTGAATTAATTAGGAATGTATTAAGCTTCAATTTAAGAGATCAACTAACATATCTGTCAATTCCATTGGTAGGAAAAATTGATGTTTGGTCATTCACTAATCTAATCTTAGGCTTGCCATATAGATTCACTCATTGAATACAGATGGTCACCAATCAAACAATGAATTAACACATGCCAAAAGTGATCAAGTTATAACAAGAATGCAAGCAATATAATAGACCCTAAAAGAAATTATTTTAATCAAATTAGAAATCAAACCCAAATAATTAGAAAAACAAGATCCTCCATAGCCCTAGCTATGGGTTTAGCTACTCATACTCAATACAAACAAACTCGTATCACAATACAAACCTATGGAAAGAAAACCCAAAGAAAGGGAAAAATTAGAGGGAAAGAGAAATCAAAACCTCTTTTACAGTGATTATGATATTTTACCCTTCAAGAATTGAATCCTTGCTTTGAAGTCGTCCTCCAAAGTCTGCTTCCGCGAAACTACTCTATCAGGATTAAAGATTTTCTGCGTGATGTGCAAAGTGTAAAGTCTCATGAATTGTGGCATAACTCCCCTATTTATGGAAAAGAACGTGGTCTGTTACGCAACCAACACCTAGGCGCTAGCTTATGGGCGCTTAGGCGCTGAGTCACTTATACGGATATGCACTGCATTGCACGCTCAGGCGCTGCAGTGCTAGGACACTGAAGTTATGTTGTTGGATACGCTTTGGGCGCTCAGGAGCTCCAACACCAATGCTCAAGCACTGGTCTCTTGATGAAATTTTGTACTTTTTCTTGATCCTTGAAACATCTAGTGTTCTGCATGTGCAATTACTTGACAAAAACACACAAAATACATAATAAAAACACAATTAAATAATACTAAAAATATAACAAAACTTACAAACAAAGTTCAATAAAAAATATAAAAAGAACATGAAAAACCAAAGAATTGAACCATAAAAATATGCATATTGATGGTTTATCAACTCCCCCACGCTTGAGCTTTGCTTGTCCTCAAGCAAAGAATATGGGTCAATAACAAGATCAAACTCAACATCAAGAAACATGAATCAAGGGAAATTCCACAATTTAAAAAATTCAAGTTCAGTAATCAAATCTAATCAAGTAAGATCATTTAGCACTTAAAACAATTAGAGGCTTGAGTCTAGCTTGCACCTTTCCTCTTTACCAACCAATTGAGGTCACTCATCTTTCCATCGCTTAGGTGTTTAAGGACAAAGAGATCACTCAAATTTCTCTTGAAAAATGTATATACCATAGGCTTGCTTATCAATCTCATCTCCACTTTCAAGTTCACATACTGCAAAAGAATCAAAAGTACTTTCTTTGGTTGTAATGGGGCCAAGGGTATAAAGAAAGGTAGGAAAAAGATAAATAAGGGTAAAGAATGCTTATGGATAATTCAATACAAAGTAGAATCAGGTTGAAAAGATGATAAATAGAGCATATTACATAAAAGTATAACAGATTTTCACTTTCAATCTAGTATTCTCATTATTCTTCACCAACAAACTTCTTCTTTCTCTTTTTCTTTTTTTCAATTTCTTTTCTTTCTTTTTTTTTCTATTTTCTTTTCAACCCTTGAAGACAAAAGCAACATTTCAAGACTTTCAATCAACACATCAGATGCTCCAAAGAATTCAACCTGATTATTCAATTAGATTTTCAAAGAAATTAATTTCAGGCACAAATGGGACAACTAAGGGATTATTTTATTAATGCAACTCTGAAAGTCAAGAAAGAATTAAGCCTAATTGTCTTAATCATATTCAAGTCTGTATGTGAATCATTAAAGCCTCAACAAGATATCAAAGCAAGTTCTAGTGCACATTAATCAAGAAAAAACTCACTCCAGAAGGAAAAAAATATGATTTCATCTATGAAAAATCCAATAATTAAAGCTTAAAACTCATTTTCTGACTAAGTTGATAGAGAAAACAAAAACAAGTAGACATGACTAATTTCCAACTGAGATGTTAAATTTCACTTTACTTCATTGAACAAGATTGTTTCACACATTATCAGCTCATGAGTAATGGAATTCCCTTTAAAACATATCTCTATCAGCTCAGAATAAATCAAGACATCAACACACAATTCATGCTTGATTACCAGTAATACTCAAGTGATCATCAATTTTTTTTACACAAAAATTGTAAAAGTACCCCCACACTTAAGATAAACATTATCCTCAATGTGGAAGAAAAAAAATAAAGGAGTAAAGAAACGAACAACACAACCTAATGACAAGTGATACAATGTTAAGCATAGAAGAAGCACAAGAGTTAGCGCAGAACAAAATCTGAAAAATCCCAAAACACATGCATAGCATCTAAAAGAAAAACAAAAATAACAAAAACAATTAAAATAGGATAAATAAAGAAGAAAACAAGTTGCCTTCTGTGAAGCGTTTGTTTAACGTCATTAGCTCGACTTTGCTTTTTTTAGATAAATCAAGGTGGCTCCTTAAAGCCCCAAAAATAAGATGACCCCTTCTCCTTTTCAAAGCAGTGCCTTGCGCTTTGACCATCTATTAAGAATGTCTGTGGGTCATCTTTCTTCACCTCTAACACATCGTATGATAAGACGCGAACAATCTTATATGGTCCACACCCTTTTGACCAAAACTTACCAAGAAGAAAATGAAGACATGAATTATCGACAAGAATTTTATCCTCAATCTTAAACTCACGTTGCTTGATACACATGTCATGCCACTTCTTTGGTCTCTTCGCATAGCTTGACATTCTCAAAGTCAGTGACAACGTTAGGCAAGGTCTTCTCTACTATAGCAATAGTCACAGATTCCTACATATATGAAGACACAACACTACCCACAACATCAGTAGCATCTATATGGTTATATGAATAAAAGGAACTAGGATTTTTGATAGAATTAAAAACATTAAACACTACTTCCTCATCATTCAATCACAAAGTCAATTTTCCTTCATGGACATCAATCAGTGTTTTTCCAATGGCGAGGGACACCCAAGTATGATTGGGATCTCATTGTCCTCCTTTATATCCAACACAATGAAGTCAGTTGGAAAAATAAATTTATCCACATTTACCAAAACATTTTCTAATACACCACAAGGGTAAGTGATGGATCTATCAGCTAGCTGCAATGAAATATTAGTGGGCTTGGGTTCCTGCATTCTCAATTTCTTAAAAACAGAGAAAGACATCAAATTAATATCAGCACCCAAATCACATAATGTTTTCTCAAAATAAAAGTTACCAATAGAATAAGGAATAGTAAAATTCCCTAGATCTTTCAATTTTGGGGGTAACTTCTTCAAAAGGATGACAGAACACTTCTCATTAAGACATAACATCTCAAATTCCTCAAGCTTACATTTCTTTGTAAATATTTCCTTTAAGAATTTTGCATACTTGGGCATTTGAGAGATGACTTCAACGAACGAAATATTAATTTATAATTTCTTGAACATCTCCAAGAATTTTGCAAATTCCTTATCTGGCTGAGTGTTCTTCAACCTCTGAGAGAATGGGATATTGGCATATGGTGATGGTTCATATATTGTGCGCTGCTTACAATCCTTCTTCGCTCTCTGCCACTTTGATTGTTCTTTCTCAACCTCTCTTCCTTTGTTGCCATTATGAATTGAGACATCTTCTGTAAGAATATCATTTTTCTTTTTCTCAATTTCTGACGCGCTAAGTGCTTCAGTTGCTTTCTCATCTTTCATATTATCTGACTCATTAAAAGTACCTCTGTACTCTAGCATTTACTTGTTCTGGGAGGACTTCCCATGTTCCTTACTACTTCTCAGGGTAATTGTATTAACCTGTTCCTTCTGATTAGGCTCAGTAGTGCCAGGCAATGTCCCTGGTGCCCTTGCTGTCATCAAAGTAGCCAACTAACTAATCTGAGTCTCCATACTCTTCATTCTGGCCTCTGAATTCTACATGTACTTCATCACAAAGTTTTTAGAATTTTGCCTCTCTTCAGGTGCTTGGAAACCTGGAGGTGGTTGTGGTGCTTTCTATTGGCTCTACCCTATTGATTTCCCTATTTGAAATTGGGATGATCCCTCAACCGGGATTGTATATGTTAGCATATAGATTGTACTGTTGCCGGTTGGAATTACTAACAAAATTTGCTACTTCAAGCTGGGGGCAAAAGGACTACCAACTTAACAGTTTGCACTTGTATGACCCTATCCTCCACATGCTTCATAAATGATTAGTGGGGCTGCGGTGTTTGCTATCATCAAAGTCTTCGCCTTCTTTGTCAATGCTTCCAATTGACTCAAAATGGCCATAGAAGAATCAACAACATGTACACCTACTTGTTTCTTAGGAACCTAGCGCTTATTTTGCCATTGGAAACTATTCAGTGCCATCTCTTCAATCAGTGCTTGGCTTTCAGTAGGTGTTTTCCTCCAAATTGTACCTCTCACAGCAGCATCAATGAGTGAACGGTTTGCAGGCGATAAACCATTATAAAAAGTCTGAACCTATTGTCATACAAGAAATCCATGATGTGGACATCTCCTCAACAACTTTTAAAAGCGCTCACAAGCTTCATAAAGAGTATCCATGTCAAACTGCACAAAAGAATATATGTCATTCCTTAACTTAGCAGATTTAAAAGGAGAAAAATACTTAGCTAGAAACTATTGTGTTAACTTATCCTATGTGGTGATGGAACTCCTTGGTAGTGATGTTAACCATTAACTCACTCTGTCCCTAAGAGAGAAAGGAAAGAGTCGCAATCAGATTGCATCATCTGTCACCCCATTATACTTTATAGGATCACACAACTGCAAGAACTTGGCCAAATGCTAATTTGGATCATCTGAAGGCAATCCACCAAACTGAACAGAATTCTGAATCATGGAGATCAATACTAGTTTGATTTCAAAATTGTTAGCCGACATAGCTAGTCTTATAATACTCCCTTCATACCTTTCACTAGTGGGCATAAAGTACTCAAGCATGGTCCGCTCTGCTGGGATAGCACTTTCTTCATGATTCACCTCAACTACTGGTGGTCTCTCCATCTTATTTATGTCTTCTGTCACAGCTTCAATATAAGATTATTTCCTTAACCTATGAGCTGTTCTCTTAATTTTTGGATCAAATATCAAATCAGAAAACTAAGATCCAGTAAGCATAAACAAAAAATATGAAGTGACAAATTAATTAAAAATAAAAATAAAATAAAGTAAAATAAAATAAAATAAAATAAAAATAAAAATAAAATAATGAATAAAATGAAATGGCGTCTAAATTAACTAAAATTTTTTGCTTTTAATATTACCAAACTTACTCCTTGGCAACGACGCCAAAAACTTGATGCGCATAAAATACACTAAGAGCAAGTGTACTCTATCGTCAAGTAATATAAGACTTGAGTCCCAGTTATCGATCCCACGAGAAATAAGTGATAATTACTATATTCGTAAAACTCTTTGTTATTTAGACAATCAAAGTGTATGAATAAATTTAAGATAAAATCAGAAAATAAATAAAATAATAATAATAAACAATCAAACAAAGAATAAATAATCAATGAAAGAGAGACTAGGGTGCAAGGTTCACTTGAATCTAATTATTCAAATTTTCTTTCATTTATGATGTAAGGTAATTCTTTTACTAATATTCTCTTACCTGCTATTGAATCCCAATGGTCATGGATGAAACAATATTCTATTCCTAAATTAAATCACCTATTTGGTCATTTAGTTGAATTAATTAGGAATGTATTAAGCCTCAATTCAAGAGATCAACTAACATACCTGTCGATTCCATTGGTAGGAAAAATTGATGTTTGGTAAATTCACCAATCTAATCCTAGGCTTACCATATAGATCCACTCATTGAATGCGGATGGTCACGGGTCAAACAATGAATTAACACATGCCAAAAGTGATCAAGTTATGACAAGAATGCAAATAATATGATAGACCCTAAAAGAAATTACCTTAATCAAATTAGAAATCAAACCTAAATAATTAGGAAAACAAGATCCCCTATAGCCCCAGCTATGGGTTTAGCTACTCATGTTCAATACAAATAAACTCATATCACAATACAAACTCATGGAAAGAAAACTCAAAGAAAGGATAAAACTAGAGGGAAAGAGAAACTAAAACCCTTTTTACAGTGAGTATGATCTTCTAGCCTTCAAGAATTGAATCCTCTCTTTGAAGTCGTCCTCCAAAGTCTATTGCCGCGAAACTACTCTATCTGAATTAGGGATTTTCTGCGTAATGTACAAAGTGTAAAGTCTAGTGAATTGTGGTGCAACTCCCCTATTTATAAAAAAGAACATGGTATATTATGCAACCAGTTCCTAGGCGCTAGCTTCTGGGCGCTTGGGCACTGAGTCACTTAAGCGAATACGCATTGCATTGTGCGTTGCATGCTCAGGCGCTGCCTTCACAGCGCTCAAGCGTTGGGACACTGAAGTTACGATGCTGGATATGCTTCGGGCGCTCAGGCGCTCCAACACCAGCGCTCAAGCGGTGGTTGCCTAATGAAATTTTGTGTTTTTTCTTGCTCCTTTAAACGTCTATTCTTCTCCATGTGTAATTACCTAAAAAAAACACACAAAACACATAATAAAAACATAGTTAAATAATACTAAAAATATAACAAAACTTACAAACAAAGTTCAATAAAAAAATATAAAAAGAACATGAAAAATCAAAGAATTAAACCGTAAAAATATGACATATTGATGGTTCATCAGTATTATTCCAAAATAGGGCTTTGCAAATTTCATCGACATTTACTACCTGAAATATTTGATACTATTAAGGAGATGCAGTGGGAGACCTTGTGTGCCCCACCTTGTAAGAAAGATAAACCTATTACAGCTCTTGTCTCGGAATTCTATTCCAACATCTATGACCCACCAGGAGGGCAAAATCGTTACACCTTTGTACGTGGTAAGCGAGTGGGCTATTCCAAGGACATTATCCTTTGACTTTTTGACCTGAAGGTGCCGGAACCATATTGTGCATACGAATTAGTTAAGGAGGTAGACATGGATATAGTCACAGTTGAGATCTACTTGCCCAACTAACTAATTAATTGGATTATTAATCCAAAGAAGGGTGTGCGTCCTTGGTTCCAGGAGAAACAGTTGCAACCAAACATGATCATTTTGCATCATTTCATCACTGCTAACCTCCTTCCATCAAAGAACCATGCTGAGGTGTACCCAACTCGAGCCGACTTCTTTATTGTATAAAGAATCAAAAATAAATGAATGTGGCTTGGATAATTCATTTTGAGCTCCTCCAGGTAGTTGAGAGCAAAAAGCTCGTTTAAGAAGGTTATGGAAGAGGAAATTGTGGGTAAAGAAAGAAAAATAAAGGCTAAACTTATTTTCAAGGCTTCAATGGAGATCTAGAGATATATTATGTCATGGTTGGCTAGAAAGGCTCAATCAGACAAAAAAAATGTCCTAATCATTTCCTTAATCAAATTATGCTTATTATTTCGCTTCGAGAGAGACTTAGACAACTTCTAGGATATGACTACTCCATACAAATGCATGTCATAAGCTTTCTCTAGGGAAATAATTTATTCAAAGTCCAAGATTCATATTCATACAAAAAGAAGAGTATCCATCATACAAGTGATTACAAGAAATATTAATTTAAACTTTGAAATGATAAAAATAATGCCAAGCAATAATAATCCATGCAGTAACTCATCATTGGCCATTCCATTCAAGAGTATAGCATGCTATATTTTTTTCCTTGTATTGATTGGCTCAAACTTTCAATCCAAAATCTTCATCTTTTTTTTTTCAAAACAAAAACTACAATTACCTATCACTACCAACTATCACCAACATTAACAAAAGAAGAATAGAAAAGTCAAAGCTTAATTACATTACTAAATCATAAAAGTAAATCAATCCATCTATAAAAGGAAATAGGAAAGGGAAAGGGGTATCAACATCAGTTAATACAACTTAGGATCAAGCTTCAAAAGTTCACAAAAAAAATATACACCCACCCAAACCTATGGAAAAGCATGTCCCCGTGGTTTAGTGAAAACTGAATGAAAACAACATAAGCAAAATAAGAGGAATGTAAAAGAAAGTGAGAGGGGGAAAGAAGAAACAAGGTCCTGATGCCTCAGGGAAAGAACTGGGGGTCCAAGACAAATGTAGTAGTGGTGGAGTTGTCCGGACTGTCACTTAAAGATGAACCCTCAACTAGTGGGTCAGAAAACATAGGGGATGTGGGAGGAACTGGAGCATACTCCATATAGAAACTCTGAGGAAAGCCATAGATGATAGGTGGTGCAAGTGCCTACTTCATCGGGTACCCAAGTCGCGTGAGATGCCAATGGGTCAATTGGACCTAGTATCTCTGAATCTACTCTACCATCTCCACCTTCCTCTCCATATATTGTGTCCATCCAACTGGAAAACGTGCATAGGTATGAGATGGGCTAGCAGCCTGTATCGGCACAGGTAGTGGTACATGGACTGGTTCTAGTGCAACTTCTAGGGTAAGTTCTTGGGCCTACACTTGGGCAGCTTCATCATCATCCTCCATCGGGTTCTAGAAGGGCATAGAAACATTCCTCATTTAAAAAAAATGGTGATGGTTTGGAAAAGGAGTACATTACAAGCTGAATAGGACCCTTTTGATTCTTAGTCATGTTGTGTTTATATTAGTGGAGAGAGAGACGAAGGATAACCCTATGGGGTATGAGGTTGAAGTTCATTTGCATGTTCATAATCCCATCTAAGGTGGCATCTCATAAAAAGGAGAAGGTTTTGTGTTCATACATGAGTGGGGAGTCTTAATTGCATTTGAATATTTTGGCAAGTATGAATTTAAGTTTGAGTATCAATTAGAAGGCTTAACTTTGGTGTGAAATACTTTTGAGGCCATGCATGATATTCAGTTACTAAATTGCCATGTTTTGAGCTTGTGAACATAATTAAACTTGATGGTTTGATTGGAGGATGATTAGTATTACTTTGTTCCTTTATTCATTTTACTCAAGGACTAGCAAAAATTTAGGTTTGGGGTGTGATAACTCCATAAAATGAAGTTCTAGACCTTAATTGAATGAAAAGTGATTTTTAAGTCTAAAATTCTCCCTGGTTCATAAGAAATTGTGCTTATTTTGTACACTTTGGTCATACTCGGTTAATAGCCAATATTAATCCATTTAAGTTCATTTCATGAAATTAATTGATTCATTTTGACACTTTATTCCAAGACTCATGGAGTGATGTGAATTTGTAGGTTTTAATGAGATAAGGAGAACTTGGGAAAAGAAAGAAAATGGAAACCAAGCATGAAAGGAGCCAAAGGAAAGCATTTGAAGAAGCAACTTGGAATAAGAAATATCATTGCAGACATTATAGAATTTATCAAGAACATGACGTCTTATGAATCTAAGTAGAAGAGCAAGCATATACGTGGAAGCATGAATGATTTTGTGCAATTGAGAAGTGCAGAAGGACCAGAGGAGTCCACGTATAAATGTAGAAATCTACATATGTGCGTGGCAAGGTAATTGAGAAGTGCATAAGGAATCAAAGGCTTCTATGTACATACGTAGATTCTTTACATGGATGTGTGGCTCCACATGATTCCTATATGACTATACTATAAATAGTTTTGCTGAGACATTAATTGTACTTTTTTGGGGGAATTCTTTCATACTTATCTCGGATTAAAAACTTTTCTCTTTTTAGACTCTTCTCTTTTCTCTCTCCTTCTCATCATTGTTGAGAGTTTAGAGCTTCAACCTAAAGCTTAGGAAGTGAGGATCCATCTTCTCTACCTCCATGGCTTTATGGGTTTCTTCTTTCCTTCTCTCTTTTTCTTTATTTCTGATTATGAGTAGCTAAATCCTCTATGCTAGGGCTTATTGGGTGGATTGGGAAATCCCGTTTTACTATTTTATTCTTGTGATTGTTGCTATGAACTAGCAAGATCTAGGAATGAATTTTGTTGATTGTATAGTTTTCTTGAGATTCTTATGCTTTATCCTTCTAATTGCATGAATTAACTAAGGAATTAATAATTTAAGTAATTAGGGGAGGTTATCTCACCAAGGAATTGGGTTTTAACTAACTAAGTGCTTTCTCACCATCAATAAAGATTTTGAAATTAGAATTTTATTAGATGGTATTAGAGTTGAAACTAAAAAGATTAAGAGCATTCACAATTTTTGCTCTTAATGATGCACAAATCTTGTTTTAGTGCTTAAGTATTGGGAATTTGAAAGTTGTTTGCTAGTGTTATAGGGATAGGTTCGCGAAATCACTAAGAGATGAGTTGATTAATATGGTATTAACTTATTTTGGACAACGATCTAGGATCTTGTCCCATGGGTCACCCGGTATGCATCTAGCTGGAGTCCGTTATTGACACCCTAACGGGAATTCATGGTACACTACTGAGATCCCATCACAACAGATGTCGGACCATGACATTGGTTAGTAGTAACATTACCATGAGATTTACGCGGTGGATAAATCTTATGAGTATTCGTAACTGCCAATCATAATCTTGCATAATAATAGTGTCCATAATCACTTTTGACTACTCATAACTACAGTATCAATATTCTGATTTTATAGGTATCTTCTACAACTATTAAGGGAACATATCTCCTTATCCAACCTCTATAAATACCAGGCTCAATCACCCCTAACGAGTATCTATTGCTTTTTAGCTTAAACCTAACTGTGTATAGCCTGACTTGAGCGTTAAAGTGCATTTACAGGTACCAATCCCCCTCATTCCACTTGTTTGTGCCTATTCAGGTATGTGTTAGTATCCATTAATGAACATTGGTGTTATTTGTAGGGAATCCTTAAATTCCTATTCCTACTAAACCATGGTGAACACGAAACAGAACTCTAGGAGAGGAGATGCTGCACCAACCACCACAGGCCAAAGGCGAGGACTAGCGGCACACCATCCTCCTTACCCTGTCCCACCACCAACTGTTGAAACCTCTGCCACAAGGAACTAGGAGCCCAACACTAGGCACCTACGCGATGGGCATGAAACCTCTTTTTTTTATGAAAGCCCTTACCTATCGTGCAAGACCTCTATGAGGGATCGGCTTGGTCACCACGTGAATGAAGCTGATGATAATGGGCCTAGAATCCCAGTGCATCAGCCATTGGGGGCCAGGAACGAAGAAGTTGATGATCGTGTGTCTCGTCTAGAAGGCACACTTCAATATGATATGCCCATAAACCGCCTCCTAGACTTAGTGCAACAATAAGCTGCAGTGTTAGAAGAGCAGCACCGCTGATTAGAGAATCTTGAATGATCTGTGTAGGAAGGCCATCTCAGGCAATTGTATGACGACAAAAAGTGGAATGTGGCCAATGGCCAGAAGAGAATGTTGCACGCTAATGTTGAAATGTCCAATGTTGTGAATAACAACCTGAACATCGATGATCAAGAGCAGTCTTTCTCTACCTAGTTCATGGAGTTTAGAGTTCCAAGAAACTTCAAGTTTCATATCAATGTGGAGCTCTATGACGGGACCACGGACCCTCAGGAACACATAGACATCTACGTCCAATCTATGCGCTTCCATGGGGGATACTCTCAACTGCTATACTGCGTATTCCTCCTTTCCTTGAAGAAGGTGGCTTTCAGATGGTTCGTGACCTTATCACAGGGATTCGTCCTCAATTGGTAGGACCTCAGACAACATTTTTGGCTTCACTACACTACCAGTAAGGAATAACCCAAATTTATTGAATCTCTTTCTGAGATTCACCAAGGGCATGATGAACCCCTCTGTGAATATCTTAAGAGGTTCAATACGAATTGTATCAATGTGAAAAACCTCGATGAGATGATTACTCTCCACTATACCAAAAGCGGCCTCTGGACTAACTCACAGTTTTTTCAGTCTTTGGCAATGAAAAAGGCAGAGAACATGGAAGAATTCTACCAGTGGTCCCACAAGTATATAAACCTAGAGGAGGTTAATAAGGCTAAGAGGAGCTTGGAGAAAGGTGATCCCTCTCACCCGAAAGGTAATCAGAATTCCTCACAGCCTCGGAACTCCTCTAAGGATGATCCACCACGTGACAATCTAGCTACATTCGTCTAAACACTCCACGCGCAACAATCCTAAGGGAAGTGTTTCAAACTAAGTTTCAAGATATTAGGAGGCCAACTGCTCTAAAGAAATATGCACAGAAAGACCGTAGAAACTATTGTTCATGCCACAAGGGCTACGACCATGACATTAAAGTTTGTTTCCAACTCCGTGATGCTATTAAGTCCCTAATTAGGGCAAGACAGCTAGATCAGTACATAAGCCATGTCCAAAATAATGGACACGATGGAGGATGAAGGGTAAGAAGACGCAGCCCGTCTCCGTGCTAGAGAAAAAGAACCTAGAGTCCTAGGAGAAGAACCCATACTCCACCTCGTCAGGATACTGGCAACCAACAGAGTCAAAATCAAAACACTCTATCAAATGATAATGATGATTGCCATGCCCAAGTTAATTGTACCATCATTACTATTGCGAGAGATTTCGCGGGTAGCAGATCATCTAATGGTGCCCATAAAAAAGTGCTAAGGATGGTGGTATTAAGCGTCTCTAACTCCGTACCTAAATCACAGGACAGAGATTGGAAGGAACCACCCATCTCATTTTCAAATGAAGTCTATGGCAAGATTATCCCTAATCATGACAATCCACTAGTGATTTTTGGGATAATTTCTAATGCTGAGGTCCGGTTCATTTTCGTGGACTAAGGGAGCTTGACTGATATCATGTTTATGGAGCTATACGAAAAGCTAGAAGTTCCATGCTCAAAGTTGATTCCTTATGAAAGGGAGCTCGCTAGTTTCATTAGTGAAAAGATCCCTCTAGCAGGTTATTTTGAAACTTACTTGACCCTGGGGAGCATTAAACTCTTCAGGACTGCTAAGGTCAAATTTTTGGTCATGGACTGCCCCTCAGTGTACAACATCATCTTGGGCCATCCAACTTTGAATACACTTGGGTGGCCATGAAATTCCACAACAAGAATAATAAGGTCATCACGGTTAAGGGGGATCAGATCATGGCACGTAAATGCTACAACGAAATCCTCAAGATCATCCAGACATCCAAGAAAGCAAAAGCTAGCACCTCTAGCCCGGTTCTGGACTAAGTCAATATCTTTATGACCGAGCTAGATGTTCATAAAGAAATATAGGGTACTAGACCCCAGCCGAAGGGTGAACTACAGCTGCTCCAACTTGGTAGCAAGCCAGATCAAGTCACCAAGATTAGACCAAATTTGAAGGAAGAATAGAGGCGCCAGCTGATTGAGCTCTTGAAAAAAACAAAAACCTTTTCACCTGGATGTCCTCCAACATGCCTGGGCTTGACCCCGCCTTCATCTGCCATCGCGTATCTGTAAGGAAGGATGTGAGGTTGGTCTCCCAGAAGAAGAGGAAAGTTAGGCCAGAAAGACAGTTAGTTATTGAAGAACAGGTCAAGGAGCTATTCAGTGCCGACTTCATCAAGGAAATAGCTTACACAACTTGGCTATCTAACGTAGTCTTGGTGAAGAAATTCAATAGAAAATGGAGGATGTGTGTGGATTACATGGACTTAAACAAAAGTCTGCCATAAGGATCCGTATCTGCTTCCCAACATGGATAAACTGGTTGATAGTTCCTCCAGCTTTCGTTTGCTATCTTTTATGGACGCGTACTCCGGATACAATCAGATCCCAATATACGACAAAGATGAAGACAAAATCATTTTCATCACTGACAAGGCGAGCTGCTACTATAGGGTTATGCCTTTTGGACTAAAATGTTGGAGCCACATATCAGAGAATGATGAATAAGGTTTTTGAGGTCTAAGCGGGGAAAATGCTAGAGGTGTACATTGATAACATGATAGTGAAGAACCCCCAAGCCAGCTCACACATTGCGGACCTCGAAAAAGTATTTGTGTAACTTCGGAAGCATAACATGAGGCTTAATCTGGAGAAGTACACCTTCGAGGTCCAAGCAGGTAAATTCCTGGGCTTTATTCTAAATCACCATGGGATCGAGGCAAATCTAGACAAATGTCAAGTAGTGTTCAACATGCACAGCCCACAGAGTGTCAAAGAAGTGCAGCAGTTAACAGGTTAGATTACGGCTTTCACACATTTCCTTACTAAAGTTGCTTATAAATCTCTTCCCTTTTCAGACAGCTCAAAAAGAGGAAAGATTTTGAGTGGACTCAGGAGTGTGAAGATGCCTTTACATCATTGAAGAATCTTTTGTCCTCTCCCCTATACTAACAAGATTGGATCCCGGTGAGACACCATACTTATACCTTTCAGTTCACGAAGAGGTTGTAAGTTCAGTATTTATCCAGGAGACGGTGCAAGGGCAGAAGCCGGTCTACTTCATGAGCAATGTGTAGTAGGGCCTAGAGCCCCACTACCAGAAAATTAAAAAGGTTGCCTTCACACTCATCACCACGACCAAAAGACTCAGACAGTACTTTCAGTACCATCTGATGGTGGTGAGGACAGACTAACCTATATGTTAGATATTGCAAGAG
This sequence comes from Ormosia semicastrata, assembly GCA_029884595.1. Lineage (NCBI taxonomy): Eukaryota > Viridiplantae > Streptophyta > Magnoliopsida > Fabales > Fabaceae > Ormosia > Ormosia semicastrata. Next base: position 8,504,367 of record JAQQTO010000047.1, read on the forward strand.
CTAGACCTACTAAGAAGAATGATCATCTAGTCCATTGAGCTATCCGAATTCGAAATCACGTATGAGCCTTAGTTGTCAATAAAGGCTCAAGCGCTCTTGAACTTTTTGGAAGAACTCACATCAAACCCCGACGACCCCGAGGGAATTTCTTGGGCCATATTCGTCAATGACTCCTCGAACCCCAAGGGAAGTAGTGCATAGTGATTTCAAAAAATTTTGAAGGTGGAACAATTGAGAATTCCCTGAAATTTGAGTTTCTCACCTTAAACAACCAGGCGGAATACGAAGCATACATCACCGGACTTGTAATGACCAAAGATATAGGGGCAGCTAAGATCATACTTTACAGCGACTTCTAACTTATGACCTCCCAGATCTGGGGCGATTATCAAGCCAAGGAGCCCCTCCTCCAGAAATATTTGGCCAGAGTCCAAGAGCTCCTCAAGAACTTTCAAGCTACTAAGATAGAGCACATTCTTGGGGAGCAGAACTCCAGGGCGGATCTCCTGTCTAAACTGGCCAGTACCAAAAGCTCAGGCAACAATCACTCCATGATCCAAAAGACCCTCGACCTTCCATCTCAAACACAACCATTCTCCAGGTGGAAGGAGTGGAGTGTACTTAGCTCACCCCAATAACGAAGTACTTGCAATCAGAAACCTGGCTCGATAATCCAAATGAAGCCTCCAAGCTGGTCAGAACTGTGGTCTAGTACACTATCCATAATGGACAATTGTACCGCCATAGTTTCTTTTTACCTCTCCTCAAATGCCTCACACCAAAGGAAGCAGAATATGTATTAGTCGAGGTTCATGAGGGGAGTTATAGACACCACTTGGGGGGTAAAACCTTAGCTCTGAAGGCACTTAGGGCCGAATACTATTGGTAAACGATGGAAATTGACTCCCTCACACATGTCTGAGTATATGATAAATGTTAACGGCACTCAGACCATTATCAAGCTCCTCTAGAGGAACTATCCATGACATTCGTACCCTGACCATTCTACAGATGGGGTTTGGATATCCTGGGCCTGTTCCCTCAAGCACCTGAACAACTGAAGTACTTGGTGGTGGATGTGAATTATTTTTCTAAACGGATCAAACTAGAGCCCCTAGTCATAATCACCTCTGCTAAGATCCAAAAGTTCACTTGGCGTCACATCATCACCAGGTTCAGGGGTCTAGAGTCTATTGTGAGTGATAATGGAACCCAGTTCAAAGATAAAGGTTTCAAAGAGCTGCTTACTGAGCTAAAAATCAAGCATCATTGTAATTCTATTGAGAATCCCAAGATAAATGGATAAGCTAAAGCCATAAACCAAGTTATTATTTGAGGAATTAGAAGAAGGTTAGACGAAGCTAAAGGAAACTAGGTTGAGCAACTTGACCATGTCCTCTAGGCCTACCAAACTACGCCTCACTCTACAACAAGTGAAACCCCCTTTAAACTCACTTATGGATGTGAGGCTATTATCCCAGTGAAGATAGGGGAATCCAGCTGGCGTCGCCAACAGTTCTCACCTGACAACAACCCTGGGCTAATTAGAAAAGACTTGGATCTTTTGGAAGAAAAAAGGCACATTGCTCACATACACGATGTCGCCCTTAAACAAAGAATAGTGGCTCAATATAATTTGCAGGTTATGCTAAGGAAGTTCGAATTAGGTGATCTAGTACTTCGAAGAGTGGATATCAGCGGTAGGAATGCCTCTCAAGGGAAGTTAGCCCCAAATTAGGAAGGCCCCTACCGGATCGTAATCAGTACAAGCAAAGGAGCTTACACCCTGGAGACACTAACAGGCAAGCCAATCAAAAACTATTGGAATACGAACAAACTCAAAAAGTACTATAGCTAAGTGCCTTTTAAGGCCTAGTCTCCTAGTTTACTTTATATTTGATCTACCCCAATTTTTATGGGTATACATTGTATGGACTTTAGTTTTTCACTCAATCAATAAAATGAGGAAGTTTTCATACATCTACTCGCACTCTCTAGTCTCAAACGATCCTCAAGCTGAACTCTGCCTTGAGAATGCTTATAGAGCCCACTCCTTATAGGATCTGGGGTTTCTAAGGTTAAAAGACCCTCAAGCCGGACCACACCTTGAGAATGTCTATAGAGCTCGTTCCTTATGGGATCTGGAGTTTCTTTCAAATTCACGAACCTTAAGCCGAGAAACGCCTAGAGAGTGTCCAGAGCCCATTCCTTATGGGATTCGAGGTTTCTTAGATTCTAGGTTAAGAGGAATAATAACCCACGAAACTCATTTAAGTGTTTTGGTCGCAAGTTATGGGCCCATAGCCAAATCCTCAACACTTGGCCATAACCATTTTGTGGTTTTGAAATTAATTAGCAACACGGGTTACAACATCCGTAGTCCTCCATTAGGTACCTCTCGATCATGTATTATGTTAAATTGGTTATAAACTTGAAAATTCCTAAGTATTAGGCAATTTTCTTAACTAGACCATTAACACTAATGACCCCAGTTATGGATCACTTTTTATTTTGCCTAAGTCCTCAATGGAATTCCTAGTGCTCAAAAATTCTGGGCGTTGGACTGCTATTTTTGTTTTTAGTTTTCTTATTTTCTGTTATCTGCTAGTATTTTGTTTTGAGTCATATTTTTGAACTGAGCATACCGATGTATTGAATTGAATATCTGATAACTGCATAAATTATGAATTGATCTCTTTTCTTGGGAAATCATATGAAAATTCATGGCTTGTGTTTATCTCTATTGCTTTAATTATGCATGAATTCATCTTCCATCTTTATGTTTGATAGACCTTGAAATATAAATGCATGTCAAGCTTAGAGAAAGTTTATGGGAATGCATGTGTGTGGATTACTTGCATTTAAAAGTTGTTTAGATTCTATCTTGAGGCAAAATCTTAGGCAGTGCATGATCAAGGAAATGATAAGGGCGTTCTTTAGACCGTTTGAGCCTTTCAAGCTAACTGTAAACACATTATACCCCTAGGTCTCTTTTGTAACTTTGTCTATGTTTGACCTTTATTTTTTTTCTTTACCTACATTTTTCTTTCCCTTACCTTAATATATATATATATATATCTCACATACCCTTTGTTGAATGCATATCATGTTTTGTTCTATTAGTCAAACTTTCTAATTAGTTATTTTTGTGCATAAAGTATTCAAGTAGCTATAAGAAAGAGAAAGAGAAAAAGAGAGAGAGAGAGAGAGAGAAAGTCCACCTAATATGTTGCAAAGAAATAAGTTTAGGGGTGGAGGTCATCAACAACAAAAAAAGAAAAAAAGAAATTTATAAAATATATACATATACACATAGAGTGATGGATTCCTATACTCCGTTTTGCACTTGTTCAAATTATGTGGCTTGTATTTTGAAATGTGCATGATCATATATTTCAATTTTTGTTTTATTTATCCTACCCCTTCTTTCTTAACGCTCACCATTGACCTTACATTACAAGCTTTGTAAAGACTCTTTTGATCTTTTGTTATGTTTTGTTTACATTAGTGGAGAGAGAGATGGAAAACAATCTTATGGATGTAGGTTTGAAGTGCATTTGTAATTTTATAAACCTATCCGGGCTTGCATTTCATGAGTAGGAATTGTTCTTACATTCATGTTTATGGGAAGTCATTTATGTATGAAAGTTGCATGTGAGAGTTGATGTAACAATTGAATTGTACATGTGTCACACCTTGAAATGAGATTATGAAACAATTTCTGAGGATATGAATGATTTTCAATACCCGGTATTAGCATGCTTAAGTCAGCATGTTTTGAGTTTTGAATTGTTTATTTTTCTGTTTTTGTTTTTAATTCTTTTTCTTTTTGCTTGAGGACAAGTAAAATCTTAAGTTTGGGGGAGTAATGAGCCTCCAAAAACTCGTGTTTTTACGATTCAAAATCTTGGTTTTCATCATCTTCTAATCCTTTAGGATTAAGTTTCATTCTCAAATTTACTTATGTTTTTATTGTCTTAAACTTTGTTCTTATTATGTGTTTTAATTGTTTTTTATAGATGATTACACATGGAAGAACATTGGACGCTTGAACAAGGAAGAAAAATTGAAATTGGCATTCTGGAGGTCCAGCGCCTGAGCGCCTAGAAGCCAGAGCTTGAGCACCCAGAAGCCAGCGCTCAAACGCTCACATGGAAAAAACAAGAAAATAGTTTCTTGGTGTCCCAGCGCCTAAAATCTTGTTGTGAAATTGAAAAGTGCACTAAATCGTAAAAGTAATAAAAGATAAGTAAGAGTATCCTTCCCATGAGGATTACGTTATTAATTACTAAATTCGTTAAATCAACATTATTTAAGCTATCAAAGGATGAAATATGATAATAATGCAAATAAAGATAAACTAACAAGAAAATATTTAAAATTAATAAGAGTAAAAAAAATCAATTAGGCAAAGGTTGAAAAATAATGATATCATTAGGGTTCATATTTCACTTGAATTCTTTTAATGCAAATTCAAATATTGATTTAACTAAGTTTTATTCCATGATTCATGATTAAAATTCTCAAAATTAATCAATATCCAATCCCTTGGTATATTAATCCTCTTCATACTACTTTGAGTTAACAAATCCCTTAATATAACCCCAAATAGAGAAGGCTTATAAAAAATGAGGTAATAAAAAGAAAGATCACACAACCTACAATGTCTAGTCTTAGTGATTGCATAAATTGTGGTGTTTATCACAAGTTTTAGGTTCATACATAATTTTTCCAAATCATACAATAAACCTAAAATCATTCCAAAATTGATCAGATTAAGAAAAGTATTAAGAGAAGAGATAAACACGTAAATCATGAAATAAAAACTTAAATTAAACACATAATTAAGTTTACATAATCCAAGAACAAGATCCATCATCACCCTAAGCAGAGAATTTTAGTTACACATAGAAAAAGAAGAAAACAAAGAAGAGAATTCAACGAACTCCATGGAAGATAGGTGGAAAGGTTGAAGAAAATACCTAATCTTCAAATTTAATGCGCCCACACCAAATTAGGATTTATGCCTCCACTTCTCTCTCTTTGATGGTTGTTGAATAACACAAGCTTTTCTATTTATAGACAATGAGACATGTGTTGTATAACACCCAACGCTTAGGCGCTAGCTTCAGGGTGCTCATGCGCCCAAAACGTAAAATCAGATCCTCGTTGTTGCGCACGTGCTCAAGCGCTAGGCGCTGGAACACTAGAAAACTATTTCTTTGTGGCGTTGGGACACTAGAAAACTATTTCCTTGTTTCTGCCATGTGAGCACTTGAGCGCTGGCTTCTGGGCGCTCAGGCGCTAGACCTTTAGAATGCCAATTTCAACTTTTCTTCCTTGTTCAAGTATCCAATGTTCTGCCATGTATAATCACCTATCAAAAACAATTAAAACATATAATAAGAACAAAGTTTAAGACAATAAAAACATAATTAAATTTGAGAACAAAGTTCAATCATAAAGGATTAGAAGACGATCAAAACTAAGATTTTGAACCGTAAACACACGAGTTTTTGGAGGTTCATCATGGACCACGGACCAAGGCTTTATGCAAATACAATTCTCCTAAGTCCCTAAATGGTTACCAAATGCACATTAATGATAGGTGTTGGACCCAATACGGACCATAGAAGGCAAATAAGCGTACAACACATGCAAAGCAGAGATAATATAAGTAATTATATTAAAACTCGGGAATTGGGGAAATTATCTTTATAAAAATTAAATGCCCCATGTAGGGGGGAAAGGGAAAGCAGTAGAGGAAAAGAAAAACAAGCTAGGCCTTAGCATCACCATCCTCCGGGATTGGATGGACCGCACCCACTACACTTCCATCCCCTTCGGCTGAAGTTACGTTATGGTCAACAGTGGAAAAGACCTCGGTAGGAGCTTGTTTGGCCTACATAAATTCCTTTTCTAATACCAGGCTATCGTCGACAATCAATTTTTGGGAGTCCAATCCATCCAAGGCCAGGGCGACCCTAGGATTAAGGAATTGGGCTTGGGTGACTGTGTTCAGGAATTGCTCACTGCTTATTTCCATACAGATCTTCATCAGCTACCTAGTATCCTCTTGCAATCACACCACTCCAGTTCAGAGACCTTGATTCTCAGCATGGAGGTCGTCATTGGCCTTCAAAGCCTCTTCAGAATTGGCCCTTTCCTCCCTCAGACTGGCCTCAGAGTCTGTCAGTTTCTTTTTCAGCTCTTCAATTTTTACTTTGGCATCCTCCACCGCCTTCTCGACATCCTTCAAGGCCTTCTCGGCATCCTTCAAGGACTTCTAAGCATCCTCCTTAGCCTTTAGCGCCAAGTCGAGCTTCTAGGCCCCATCCCTCTCGACCACCCTCGTCTTCTCAGCCATTTCTTCTTCAAGTTGGTCCAGGCACTTTTTAAGGAAACGGGCTTTCGCGGCAAGGTAGAGTCCACTAACTTGAAACCTTGTTAGGATCTCCAACGTACTTTTCTTGGAGTTGCAAGTAATGACGTTGTCATCCAAAAGTTGAAAGTCCACAAATGGTCCGGGAGATCCATCCTTTTTAAATAAAGAGACCGAACCCTGGACCTCAACTGGTTCCATGGCCGGTCTCTTCCCATGGTCCTCCACCCTTTTTCAGTTAGCTTTCCTCTACCTTCTTTGTAGGGGCTAAGCAAGAGACTCCTCCCGTTGGGTCGGAACTACCTCGGTCATCAGGACTTGGACTGCGAGGGTCGAAATCACACTTGCTGGAGTATTAAATGGCTCGGCATCCTCTGCCCTCGCCTTCATGGTCTAGATGGTGACAATAGCTGATTCGGATGCCATACTTTCTACAAAATTGACATAACACAAGTCAGAAATAGCAGAAAAAAGTATTATGAACAAAAAGTTAAAGACGGACTATGGCCTAAACTTCACCTATAATGGCCCCAAGAGTTTTATCATCAGTGGCATCCAAGACATCCTTAAAAGAAATGAGGCTGACATCCTGAGCCCATGTATTCAAAAAATTAACACACTTGGTGTCATACCGATCAAGATTGGGCTTCTCCATTTCAATCATTTCAATGGGGGTGTCCCACGCCTTTGTAGTCCATTACAAGTCAAACGCAGGGTCCCCACCGGCCTCCAAGAAGAACGGATAAGTCCTTGGCGCTGCCATCAACTTAAAGAACTTTGTCTTATAGTTCTTGAAGCTATCTTGGAAGACTTCGAAAACCTTCCGACTAGGCCTTGACTGAAGTGTGAGCCAATTCTTCTGCATTGCCACCTCCCCTTGGGGGCACCACTGTGTGAAGATGTATAAAAATGCCTTCTCCGAGTACCGTAGTTTGACTACTCGATAAAATCTTTCGAAGATGAGAATGTTTACCCAACTATTGGGGTGAAGCTAGGATAGAGCCACATAGAGAGCACAGAGGACTGCAATTTGAAACGGGGTGAATAGGATATGGAGTCCCAATCAAATGAAGAGAACTTCATACATAAACATGTAGTGTGCACCCGCCTCTCGGGCCGAACACAATCTCTCATCCTCCCTTGGAGCCAGGACTTGATACTTGTGATCCCCTATGCCACCCTCTGTCAACTCCAAGTAGCTCATAAGATGTTCTACTTTCTCCCTAGTTCGAAATATGGATATGTTGTTCCAAACATCATCTCCAACCTAAGGATACACCCTCCTTCCTCGGATAACTTCCATGGACCTGTCTACAGCTGGTCTATGGTGTATAGTTATTCTCCTCATCATGAATCCTTGGAAACATCCACAGAGGCCGGTAAGGCGTTATCAAAATCAAGAATATCTACCCTAGATTCAGACATGGGGGACGGAAGACACTTCCCTTCATACCCAGTCATTTACACTAATTACAGTTACTGGCCTCTATGCCCTAAAAGGTGCATGGCCCAATGTGGGTGCCTTCACCATTTACGGTGTAGTAGAAAGAGCAATGCCATAGAGTTGGAAAAGAATGTAAAAGTGCAAAGGAGGCATCCTCGGACCCTATTTATATAGAAAAAATGGTTGGGGGTAATTCATTCCTAACACCCTGGATTTCAAAATGTCCTCATTATGGCACTTAGAACCATGTGAAACCCTAACCATGACTATCCAACCAGAGCGCGCCATGAGGGTTTCACAATTGTCGCAGCAGTTAAAGCGACAGTTGCTCAGAAAGTCAAACGTCATGCAAGCCCTATTGTTTTGAGCATAAATTTTTTCTATGGTCCCCAATTACACTCGTAATGTCCACCTTTAGTCACCTGACATGTGGATCTTTCCCAGACTATGGAACATCCACGAATGTTAAATGACTTGGTTGTTAACGCCTTGTAGTTAAAGCTCCTAACACTTTGGGGGCAAAACGGACCGCGACTTCATGAAAAATTGGGAACCAGTCACTTAGGGGCATTGAAACTGATCTTGATACTTAGCTATATTGGTTAAGCACCAAGCTAAGGGAAACATGACCAGAATAAGCATATTATTATAATGATGAGCGTTGGACTCATCTCGAAGAAGGGAACAGAATGAAAAGTAGAGCATTTAAAGCAAGAGAAAGCAAAAGGAGATTTTTTATTCACATTCAATACATCATCAGCCCTAATAAAAGAGCCTATAAACTACCCCTATACAAGAATGTCCACTGGAGAAAGCAGGAAAGGAAGCCAGATAAGGCAATGATGATGATGATGATGACCACTGACCACAACGACTTCCACGGTTCTTCCAGAAACTAGACCCATCTTTCCCCTATTGGCCAACATGATCGGAATGCTTTACTCTGAAAGATTGTTCCGCCCTAATATGAGCAGGCTTCATAATCTTATATATCCAGCTATATATTAGCGTGAAACCAAGGCACTGGGCTAGCACCTTTGGTTGTAGTCAAGAGGACGGAGAAGGGAGAGCGAAAAACCTCTATACCTCATAGGAATTACAACAAAAGTAGTGAATCCCCCCGGCAAGCGCAAGAAGGTTACACACCCCTGAGTACTCTTGGAAAGAAAGGCTTCTGCTGCCCAGATACATATTGACCAACCCGCGTAGTGTAGCTACTTGGTCCTCATATAACCATTATGCCTAGTAAGAAAAGCCTCTGTCAGAGGATTTTGTTGGGGAAAAAGAAATGTCTTTAAGAATTTTGCAAAGAATGGGAAAAATATCTCAGAAATAAAATATTCTGATTGGCTCCCGAGAAGGCTAATTGATTGTATGTTTAAGGCCACATTTTAATGTCCTTTCCTCGTGATTGGCCACAAAAGTAGCGGGCAGTTGGGAAATAGCTTGAAACTATTATCCTCTTTAAAATGGTTTTTAATTCCTAATAAAGTCAAAGTGATGGTTCCCAAGCAAGCTCGGACTGCTACAAACTGTAGAATAAAGGCTGCAAGAAAAGATAATAAAGACCTTGTGAACTACATATGGGTGCAACATATGACATACCTCAGTGGCAGAATGACGACATGAGTAAAATGGTCCAACTTAGATCTCGGCCTTACACGTTAACCCTGGAGGCATACTATAATGTATAATGAACCTTGACCCCTTGGAGAACATCACAAGATCCGACATTAACACTGACTCGGATCCTTTTGTCCACTGTGTGTCGTGTGCTCCTATCAAACTTGAATACATTAATGTTTAGTTGTCCCATCTAAGGGTCAAGTTAAGGGTAACTACTCTGGACCATGATCCGGCATCCTATCCTATGGGTCAACCTGACACACATCCAGCCGAAGTCCGTCATTGTCACCTCAGCAGGAATTCATGGTACACTACTGAGATCCCATCACAATGGATGTCAGACCACGACATTGGGTAATAGAAATGATACTGCAATATTTACTCAATGGATAAATCCTATGACTATTTATAACTGCCAATCATGATCTTGTATAATAATAGTGCCCATTACTGTCTTTGACTACTCATAACTCCAGTATCAACATTCTGATTTTATAGGGATCCTCTACAACTATTAAGGGAACGTATCTTCCTTTCCAACCTCTATAAATACCAGGCTCAATCACCCAAATATGTATCTATTACTTTTTAGCTTAACCCTAATTGTACATGATAATCACATATTTGATATTAATAAGCCATCATTTTTAGTTATTTACACTCTCCATGTACTTAATTGATTGAGCTTGGTTATGTTTTGTAAGTTTGGACTCAAATTGGACTTAATTGATTTTTCTAGCATAATTTATGTCTTACATTATTTCTGTATTTCGGTCATATCTTGAGTTCTAGATGTTTAATAATTATGTATCTTACCTTGTAGGAAATATAAGAGAGATCTTTACAACTTTCATGAAGAGCTCTAGGTGAAAATCGGATATCTAATAGAACTAATTGGGCTTAGAAGTCAGAATACAGGTTTTGTGATTGGAACCTGAATAGTGTACAGTAATCAGAGCATGCCTCGGGCTGTAAGATATGGATTGGGCTGAAATTTCAGTATCAGTAATTTAAGACCCATATATACAACTTTTACAAAGAACATAAGACTCAAATCGGATTGCTTGGAGGTGATATTGGGCTTACAAGTCAGAACAGATGAGCTGTCACTGGGCCTGAGCAGTGTGCAGTAATCAGACCATATCTTGAGTTGTAGGAATGATTTTTGGCTCAAACTAACAGTCTTTGAAAGCTAAGATCCAGGCCTACAACTTTTATGAAGACCACTTGGTGAAAAAATGACGAATGCAATGACTTCAGTACTGAATGATTTCGGAGACAAAGAATCTCCATAATTTTCCACTCATCAAAAGTCATTTGGCATTTTTCACTCATCTACTCACTCATGACTCAGCCCCCTTGTCATTTTGTATCCTTAATCCTCTATAAAAGGCTCCATTGATAGATCATTTAAGAGTCTTGGTCTTAGAGACTAAGATCTTGCTATTGTGTTGTTTGTTTATCTTGTTGTAGTTTTCTTTTGTTCTAAATTGAAGTTATGTTCTTCTTCTTCTTCTTCTCTCTTCTTTTCTTCTTGTCTATGGATAACTAATTTTTATTTTACTTGGGTGAAAGGGTGAAGCTCTTGGTAATAAAATAAGGTTAGATTAATCTCTTTCTTGTGCTCAAATGATATATTATCAAGTAGCCATTATATGTGTTGTATTTTGTTTCCAATCAATTTAGAAACTCTCCTTGTAAAGTGATGATCTTGATTTGTTGTAGACAAAATATTGGCACAATGAATGCTTAATCCTATTTATAAGTGGTGGTGTTAATAGATGATTAAAGGAATCATAATATAATTATGTATATAATCTTAAATGAACGTTGAATGTTGTATTTTCCTATTGGAATCTCCATTATGCTTAGATTTCTAATTGAGTTATAAAAAAATTAATTTTGTCCTTAATTTACTCACCAAGAGTGAATCTCTTAACCCAAGTAAATCTCTTTTTATTTGTGACTAAGTTTTATCACCTTTATTTTTATGAGAAAATATTTTCCTTACGTCAAATAAATTTTTCTTCATCAATTCCCTGTGGATCGATCTCGGACTCCCGAGAATTAATCACTTGAAATAACCTGCACTTGAGTTTGTAACTTTTAATCCGCATCAAGTTTTTGGTGCCATTGCCGAGGACTTGATTTGAAGAACAAATTTATGATGTAAATATTTTGTATATATATATTTATATTTTTTTGGATCTTGTATATATATATATATATATATATATATATGGATCTTATATATATATATATATATATATATATATTTTTCTACTCTTTTAATTTTTTTCTTTGTACATACTAATATACTAACTTTTTAAGAGAAACTCTCCCTCTCCCATTCTCCCTCTGTAATCTTTAATCATGAATGAAATAATCTTTCTTCTTCTTTTTTCTCTCGCCGGAGCAAAAAATTGGCTTGCCAATTCTCTAGTTTTTACTTTATGTTCTAATAATATCTCAATCTTGACTCTTCTTCTTCCTCCTTCACCAGCTCTGGTGGGGCTCTGCCTCTCTCCGGTTTTCATATTTTAAATTTACTTTCTGTAATTTACTTTCTGCACTTTACTTTTTGCACTTTACTTTCTGTACTTTATTTTTTGTATTTTACTTTCTGTATTTTATTTCTAACTTACTAACCTTTTAATTTTTTTCATTACTAACTTACTAACTATCTAACTCTCTTACAAATTATCTAACTTTTTAATTTACCTGCTTCTAATATTTTAATTTATCTGCTTACTAACTTTTTAATTTATCTGCTTACTAACTTATTTGGTGGTTGGTTTATACCACGCTCTTGTTAATATTTATTACATGTTAATATATATTTGGTGGTTAGTTTATACCACATCCTTATTAATATTTAATGGCAGGTTTACTGCCTACTTGTTAATATTATTATTATTAACCATGATAGGTTTACCGCCTACTTGTTAATATTTTTTTTATGGAATGTTGAACTTTGTATATATTTTTATTTTATTCTTCCTATCTCTTTTTCTCTTTTGTCATGTGTAGTTAAATTGTGTGTTTCTAGGGTGAAGATGTAACTTGATTTAATCTACATATATTAAGATTGAAATTTTAATTAATTTTTTTATTCAATTTGAGTGCTTATTATAGTTCTTAATACTTTTATGAATTGGCCACTCATAAATTGATCTAGTGAGATGTGTGTAGAATTGGGAGGTTTGCATACAACTTAAACCATAAATAATAAGTGTCATGATTTATAATCATCTAGGAATAGAGGTTATAGGTTGTGTGGGAGAATTGTGGTATTTTCCATGAGAATCTATAGAGTAAAGGTCTGCCTTTAAGAGTTAAGGTTTAGACCAAGGAATTGAGTTTTAATTAATTAAGGTATTCTCTCCATCAATTGAATGATTAAAAATTAATTAGAATGAACGTCTCAAAGCTACTCTATTATCTATGACAGATTGTTGAATTAAGTGAAGTCAGATCCCTAGTGTTTTAATTTCATGTGTTTACATCCTTAATATGTTTTGCATTCATGTGCTTTGTTCTCTTTTTTCCCTCTTAATTTTGTACATTTTAGTGTATTTTTCCCTCTTAATCGTCAACTTTATTACTTTGACAATTTGGTGCACTTGTCGATTTTCTCAACAAGTTTTTGCAAACCTAGGTTGATACGGTGGATTTTGTTGTTTCAAGAATTCAACATCACAATAAAAGATAAGAAAGAAGCTGAAATGTTATTGCAGATCATTTGTCCATACTTACGACAGGCTCACCTTTTGATATCTCACCTATCAATAATTATTTTCCCAATGAATTTTTATTTCTGTCAATTCCATGCCTTGGTCTGCTAATATTTTCAATTTTCTTGTAACAAGCGATGTCATTTTTTGGGGATGGTTTCCGTAAATAGAGAAGATAAAATATTCTTCATTAAAAATGGACTAAGTAAGGAATCATTAGATGATATCTTATTGACTCTTGAGACGCATTCTTGTGGAGTTATGCATCGTGAACTTATAAATTTATGGAATCTCTTCAGGGACGAGCAAGAGCGTTACAGTCTTGGGAATCTGACTCAAAAAGACATTGTTTGTCAATTTATAAGAAAATTAGATGGGAAGCTTATCATCGACTCATAAAAAGGTGTTTAAGCATTACCAGACGTAAAACTAGAGGAAGATGTGAGCCACAATCACAATGTATATATTATCTTATACATCTTCAAAAAAAAAAAGAGAAAAAAAAAAGAAAAGAAAAGAAAAAAAAGGAAGGCGAAACTTCGGTTGTACTTGATCTTTAATTAGATTAGAAACCCCTGCTAGTGGCAGACCCGTCATTGACTCAGGTGGACCTTCGCTCGCCAGTTCGTAAATAAGGTTCATGTGCCATGCTCTGTAGAGAGTCGTGCAAGCATTCCTAGGTTTTAACCGTAGGCTCTACTTGCTGATGGACAGATAGAAGCGTCTCGTGTTTGCATTCTAACGTGACAATGCCTCTGAGCTAGATCCTGTGATTTAATGCCATGGGCTCTCTAACGACCTCTCACTGGCTGTGGTCATTGGTGATAGTTGTCAAATTTACGTACTTTAATTAGTTGCGTCGTAACTCAATCCAAAATATCCCACAAGCGGGAGGGAGAAGAATTCCCAGATTGGCTAAGCCGTCTTGGTATTTCTGCACTGGTGACATGCAGTTTAAAGATATGCCACTAATTCCCTGTACATAAAGGTATCCCATAATTTATTATTATAGTTTTATTTTTGTATGATTTTGTTGTATTTTGATTTTGGACAGACGATCCTTTGGACGAGATCCTTCAGGGGTTTCTAGACTTCTTTACCCTGATGGTTTTCTTGAAGTAAAAAAAAATATAATACAAAAAAAATATGTTTCTTAATTTCAAATTTTTTTGACAATAGCCAACTTACCCATATAGGTGCTATCATTACCTTTTTCCATTCTCTTCCCTATTTAAACACTTCATTTTATTCACTTTCCTCTAATTCATAATCATTCAAAAAGAGTGTGGGTGTAGAAATGGAGGGATCTTCTTCTTCTGCTCGTAAATTTACAAATATCTGTGTATTTTGTGGGTCAAGTTATGGGAAGGGTTTAGAGTATGTAAACACAGCAAGCACTCTTGGTCGAACACTTGCTGCAAGGAAAATTCATGTAGTATATGGGGGAGGTAGCATTGGGTTAATAGGGGCTGTATCACTCTCTGCACATATAGGAGGCAGTCATGTTTTAGGTATCATTCCTGGACCTTTAACTCGAAAGAGCATCACTGGAAAAACAATTGGGGAAGAGCTTCAAGTATCATCTATGCATGAGTGAATGAGGACAATGCTTGCAAACTCTGATACATTCATAGCCTTACCAGGTGGTTTTGGTACTTTGGAAAAAGATTTTCAAATTGTCTCTTGGGCCCAACTGAACATCCACCATAAACTCATAGGTTTGTTGAATGTTAATAATTTCTTTGATCTTTTGTTATTTTTTCTTGACCATGTTGTAGAACAGAAATTTATCACACCTTCGACAAGATGACTCCTTATTTCTACTTTCACTGTTGATGAGTTGATTGATAAATTAGAAGCTTTTGTTTATGAACTTGATCTAGTAACAGCTCAGATAGATTGGTCAGAAGGAAGCAGTGAGGGAAGCAGTATGAAAAGAAAGCCAGATCAAACACTCTAACTATTTAAATAATTACAAGCTTTGGTTTTATTTATTGTACTTTGTTTCTGTTTAAATTTGTGTCAGGTTTCTTTTTTCAGTAATTACAATAACAAGTACTATTTTCTATCTTTTACCTATTTATGTTTTGATTTTCAGGACAATGTTGTGATCTGGTTGGGGGAAAGGATAGTTGTATAAAAAAAATAAAACAAAAAAAAATTAGGAAGTGTGTTTATTAATATGTTTGTCATGTTTTTATGTTTGTCAGTAATTTACTAACAGCTAAACCAATTAAGGATGACAGAGTAAGGAGTAAATTTTGCTATGGAGGTAATTTTACTCTTGAGACGCATTTTAGTTAGGGTAGATAACTATGTTGTGTGGAAGTAGCAATTCAAATTCAGGAAAATTTGCATGATTGAGTAAATTGTCTTCTTTCTTAAAAATCACATGCTTGGTTATGGATGTTGAATCAGTAGACTGAGAATGATAGAATTATGCCTTGTGAGATTTTGAGCCTATCGATGAATGTATTGAACATTTGTACCATTCTCTTCTTTTTTGTGTGATTTTCACTCATGGAATTGTTACTCTAAAACTTCCTTTGATTCTTTTTGAGACTACATTTTCACATGCATAGATAAACATGATTGAAGCATTTTTCTTGAAATAGCTACTTTAACCAAATAGCCAAGAATGACTGTTGCACCAATTGGCAGCCTTGCTCACCAGTATATTGTCTCAATATGATATCAAGCACTCTTATGGCTTCTTGAAAATTTTCTAATTCCTACCAACGTAAGGCATTAGAAATGGCCTATTTCCCCTTGCTTAACCCCTTTGAGCTTATTTGACCATTCTTTGTTTCGACTCATTATGTGTGTTGATACCCAATTTTGTCCATTTTCTTTTATTTTTGATTTTATTTCATTTATTTTATTTAATTTAAATTTCTTTCTTTTAAAAAAATAAAAAAAAAAGAAAATCATTGACTTTGTTCTTCCGGGTTAACCCATGACCCATTTTCCATCTCAACCCATGACCCAATTCTCCATCCCAACCTTTTCCCTTCCTACTGCTACAACCCTAGCCATCAAACAGCTGCTTTGAATTGGATTAAAGACTCCTACGATTTTTCTTTCCAATCATCAACATTAAGCTCATTCAATTTTGATCATCTGTCTTCCAATCGTAAAAACGTAAAAAATGAAAATTATGGCATTTGAATGATCGGGCACAATATAAGGAAAAGAAAGAATGCAAAGTAAAAAAGGATCATTCAGAAAGATAATACAATCACAGAGCAAATACAAACTGAAAAATTCACACGGACAAGAGAAAAAATTCCCACACTTCAGCAGCCCCAAAACTGCTCACTCTCATCTCCAATCTTTGTTCATTCCACCATCTTCAAACCTCCACAGCACCATCTCGGCCTCTTCCATCTTCACCAACACCAAGCCACCTCCATTAACCACCCAAACCAACCATTAGAATTACCCAATCACTATCAAATCACCCTCAATAGTACACAACCCCTTCATTTTCATCATTTTCTTCACCACCCATTTTCAAGCTCACCACCCCATAACCAACAACCACGTGAAGCCACTGTGCTGCACGGCCTCCCCAACTACCACACGGACCTCTGCTGCGCCACCGAGTCACCCAAACTAGAAATAGGGCGACCGCGCACGACCCAAGCCAGAACCTCGCGCACCGTTGCGCCCCCACCGTGTTCTAGATCCAGCGTTGCCATCCAAATCCTGTGCACCGTCAGAGCTCCACCGCGTCCTGGGTCCCTCACCGCGCGCGACCCAACCACACCATACGTCTCGCATCATCAAGCGAGCCACCGAGCTCCACGCGCGCCGTCCTCCTCGACAGTAACGCCGCTAACAGACCAAGATCTGGCCTAACACCTCGCAAACTGCACCATCTGTAAGCCCCTAGATCCCGCGCCGGTGAACCAGTTCCAGCCGACATCGACCAACGATGCTGCTGCCGGAGATCCGGCCACCAGACAGTTGACACCGCGAGCCATCTCTCCCGTTCGTGAGTTCTCCCCCTTCGCCTTTGTTCTTTCTTTTCATTTTCGTTTGATGTTCTGAGACTAAAAGTTTTTTATTTTGCTGTGCTTTTTTTTTTGGACTTGAATCGTTAGTTTTTTTATTTAATTTTAATTTTTTTCCTTTCTTTTTGGATTGATTTGTATTTACTAATTTGGGGTTTACTTTGTTTGTATTTTAGTTTAACCCACTCACATTTTTTTTTGCATTAATGAATTAATCAATTTTTTTTTAAAACTGACCGATGACAGAAAAATTGGGAGAGGATCGGAGCATCGATCAAATATACTCTTTCCGATAATCTTGAGGTTTTATATTGAATTTTGCCAAGAGCGCTGACGAGGTCTAATTCTCACACCAAATTAAAATATTTTCGCTAAATAAAATACAATCTTTTTTTAAATTAAAATAAAATCTCTTTTTTCTAAAAAATAAAAAAAAATCCTTAAATAAAAGTGAACAATTTCATACAGTTTCAACATCATGAACATAATGGTGGTGAATTAAAGTTTTATTTTTCATGAAAACATTTTTTTTAAATTACTACAAAAATTTCATTGTACTTAAAAATATTTTTCTTGATTACGAATGAGATTTATTTGGCCATTTATTTTGAAAATTACTTCTCTCCAAAAAAATAAAATTTTAATTCACCACTTTTATACAATATGTTGTAGACTTAGAATTTATTTCAAAATAATGGCTATTTAGCCACCCATTTTTGGTCTTAGTCATTTATCATTCTTGATATTATGCTTGACAAAGTGGGCATTTCAAAATAAAAATAAAAACAAATTCTTTTCTTTTTAATAATAAATGACCAATTTAATTAATCTTGCAAATAACATTAGATTAAATAGGTAACCGTTCTTAGAACAGACGGTGTAGGGTGCTAACACCTTCCCTACCCGTAATCAACCCCCGAATCACGAACTCTGAAACGCAGACCATCTTGTAGGTGTCCAATTGCATCATTCCATTTAATGGATAAAGCGATTTGTGGCGACTCCCAATACCCCGAGGTCTTCTCCTCCCTATTCTTTTTATTTTCACGACACCCTTTCGGGACGATTGCGACACTGTATCTTAAATGAAAAACCATGTTCTTACCAAGCCTTAGGGAATAAGAGAACATTAGCTTTATCATTGGATGAGTTCTTGAACAAGTGTGGGGGTGTGTGTGCAGAATGGTTGGTAAAAAAAATGTTTAATGTATATATTATGTTCTTCTTAAAAAAATAAAAAAATAAAAAAAAATGTGTAAATAAGGGCCAACAAGGCAATAAAGGAAAGGAAAAAAATATGTAAAGGGAATTTATATTAGATGGAGTTAGGATTAACTTTTATGCTTGTTAATTGAACTCAGCTTTCATGCTCTTTTATTCTCCTAGGTATTTAACTTGTCGTATCCATATTACCTTCTCCTTTACCTTGACCCCACTACAACTTTGAATAAAGTCCTCATGATTTGTGTGTGCATGTGTTCTGAGTAGTAGAGAAATAGAAGATAAGTAAGCTTATGGTAGTGCAATTTTCATGGGTTGAATTGAGTGAAATACTTACATTTTAAACACTTGAGGGATTGAGAGTGAATCTTATAAAAATCTATCATTCTTGACTCATGCTTTTCAATTGAAGTTTTCTTGCTTGTTGGTTTGAGATGTGAAGAAACATTAACTCATAAATGTTTTGATCCCTTGAATGATTGGTTGCTTTTCATTCTTAAATATTATTAGAAATTGAGTCTTTTAGAGTGTTTAGCTTTTGAGTTTGTGTTCTTTTTTCTTATTCCTTAGTTTTGGTCTTGTGCGTTTTGTCCAAGAGTGCGAAAAGCTAAGTGTGAGAGAATTTGATAATCACATATTTGATACATTAATAAGTCATCATTTTTAGTCATTTACATTCTCCATGTACTTAATTGATTGAGCTTGGTTATGTTTTGTAAGTTTGGACTCAAATTGAACTTAATTGATTTTTCTAGCATAATTTATGTCTTACACTATTTCTATATTTCGGTCATATCTTGAGTTCTAAATGTTTAATAATTATATATTTTACCTTTTAGGAAATATAAGAGATATCTCTATAACTTTCATGAAGGGCTCTAGGTGAAAATCAGACATCTAATGGAACTAATTGCGCTTAGAAGTCAGAATATGGGTTTTGTGATTGGAACCTGAATAGTGTACAATAATCAGAGCATAACTCAGGCTGTAAGATATGGATTAGGCTGAAATTCTAGTATCTATAAGTTACGACTCATATCTACAACTTTGATGAAAAATACAAGACTCAAATTGGATTGCTAGGAGGTGATATTGGGCTTACAAGTCAGAACAGATGAGCTGTCACTGGGCCTGAGTAGTGTGCAGTAATCAGACCATATCTTGAGTTGTAGGAATGATTTTGGGCTCAAACTAACAGCATTTGAAAGCTAAGATCCAGGCCTACAACTTTTATGAGATCAATTGGTGAAAAAATGATGAATGCTATGACTTCAGAACTGAATGATTTCGGAGACAAAGAATCTCCATAATTTTTTACTCATCAAAAGTCATTTGGCATTTTTCACTTATTCTCCACTCATCCACTCACTTATGACTCTGCCCCCTTATCATTTTGTATCCCTAATCCTCTATAAAAGGCAACATTGATAGATTATTTAAGAGTCTTGGTCTTAGAGACTAAGATCATGTTATTGTGTTATTTATTTATCTTATTGTAGTTTTCTTTTGTTCTAAATTGAAGTTATGTTCTTCTTCTTCTTCTTCTCTCTTCCTTTCTTTTTGTCTATGAGTAAATGATTTTTATTTTACTCAGGTGAAAGGGTGAAGCTCTTGGTAATGAAATAAGGTTAGATTAATCTCTTTCTTGTGCTTAAATGATATATTATCAAGTAGCCATTATATGTGTTGTATTTTGTTTTCAATCAATTTAAAAACCCTCCTTGTAAAGTTGTGATCTTGATTTGTTGTAGACAAGATATTGGAACAATGAATGCTTAATCTCATTTATAAGTGGTGGTGTTAATAGATGATTAAAGGAATCATAATATAATTACGTATATAATCTTAAATGAACATTGAATGTTGTATTTTTCGATTGGAACCTCCATTATGCTTTATTTGTGACCAAGTTTTATCACCTTTATTATTGTGACAAAATATTTTCCTTACATCAAATAAATTTTTCTTCATCAATTCCCTGTGGATCGACCTTGAACTCCCGAGAATTTATTACTTGAAACAACCTGCACTTGGGTTTGCAACTTTTAATCCGCATCAGTGCACAGCCTAACTTGAGTGTTGAAGTGCCTTTACAGGTATCAACCCCCCCCCCCGGTTCCAACATGCTTTGTTGTTGCTGCGCAAGGAGTAAACCACCTATTCGTGCCTATTGAGGTATGCATCAATATCCACTACTGAACATAAGTCCTCTAGTTAATAGAAATATGGAAGTCTCACTTGAAGAAAATAAATGGAGATACTTAATAATGTTGACTATAAGATAGGATAAGTGGTTGAGACCTATCCTTGAATAATCTCTTGAGGATTATTTAGGATTTAATTAGATCATAAGTTGATAATTTATTCATGCATGTGTGATAGTTTTGGAGAAAGTGGTGATATTAGAATGAAATTGATAAACTGAGTTTATGTAATTTTGTCTCCTTAAGATTCAGTTGTGCTTAGTTATGATTGTTGGATTGCACGATAAATTTGAACTTCATAATATAGATTGGCTGAAATAGGGTATTGGTAGTTTAGTGGTGCTCTTGCACCCAACGAACTATATGTGTTCATTAGTTACTAATTCAATCAAATTAAGATGAGTATGGTGTTGAATAGGATATTGGAGTAAGTCAAAAATTGTTAGTAAATATTCCCTAGCTAAAAATTTAGTCTTAAAATTTTTATGCATAAAGAGTTAAGGGATTAGTTGAAGCAAAATAGAAGATAAAACTAAAGACCATTACCCTAAACCTAGGACTATAAGTAATATGAGTTTAGATATTATATATAGTTAAATTGTTGATAGATCTTGATTAGTAAGGGTAAGTAAGGATTTTAGATCTAGCAAATTATTTAGTTAGACATACTTCCTTAAAACTCAAGGGAAGATAGATTTTACTGGTAAAGGAGGTATGGAATGGAATTGGACCAAAAGAAGCTACTTGAGAGAGAGTTAAAATTATATGGAAGTTAGATTCTAATATGATATGAGATGAACTTCTCAAACCAGATAATCAAATTTTAAGGACAAAATTTTTTAAAAAAATAAGGGATGAATGTAACATCTTCCTTAATCTATTAATCTTAAAAACTATTATAAATATTTAAGATAATTATATGTTAATTTTGGAATTATTCTGAGTTAGTTTAGGTATGATATTATAATCCAAGATGTGGAAATTAGCTCATATTAGCTTAGAATTTATCACAAATTATTGAGATGATAGAAATAAATATAAAAAATTTATTTCTAGGTTACAAATAGTTAGAATGAGTTGTCTTGAATTTTGAGGAATTAACTGTGTTAATTTGGTATTTTTAATAATACAGAATGAGTGTTTAAATACCAAAATAAATAAGAAGGTAGCTCAGAAAATTATGAGATTTTATGAAGATGTCAAATAGAGAATGAAGAATATTTTAGAAATGAATACAGGTTAAGGCAAATACCTGTAAGCTTATTAGCTTAATTCCTTAGGTTTATTTTAACTTAAGGAAGAGTAATAGAACTTAGTGTGTAATAGGTAGTTATTAAATGATGAGTATATAAATTAAATGAAGTTCTACAGTTTTCTATTATATTCATGGAAATTAAGAAATTCATCAAGAGAAGAATAAAGTATCCCTAAGAGACAAAACTTTTACACTCAATAGTAACTACACGCCTTAGTTTTATCTTTATCTCTTCTTATCCTCTCATCCTTATCACTTCTCTCAGTCAAAAAGTAGTAAAAAGAAAGAAAGAATAAGATAAGAAAGAAAGAAAGGATAACAAAGAGACAGAAAGAACAAGAGAACGTTAAAGAAAAAGAAAGAAGAAGGAAAAGAAAGAAAAGGAACAAGGAAGAAGAAGAGAAATAAAGAAGGAAAGAACAAGGAAAGAAATAGAATACTATCAACAAAGGAGTTGAGGTAGGGGTTACTTGTCTTATTTTCTTTTCTACTTCTTCCTCATCTTTCCTCTATTTTTGTTATATGACTATAGTAGAATTAATGGTGTTTTGTTCATATTTCTCTTTAGGGATGAGTTAGAATTTGTGGGAGAAGGGTTTATGTGGAGTTTGATGCGTGATTGAGTAATAAAAAAGGGATAGTATGTTGATGAGTCTGAGGTAGAATATATGAGTTTTAATGGTTTGACTATTGATAATGATCCTTGTTGATGTTTGGTTAAAAATATATGTTGAGAATTGATGTTATTTTAAGTTGAGAATAGTTCATTTTGGGTATAGTATGCTTAAGGACCTTGCTCTGTTATGGAAAACCAAGTGGTAATCGATTACCAACAGGTGGTAATCGATTACTAGCCCTGGTTTTAGAAAATAGCATGTGGTAATCGATTACCACGAATGGTAATCAATTACCAACCCCTTATTTTGAGAAAATATAGTTCTTTACTCTATGGGGACTAAATGGAAGCTTATGATGTGACTCAATTCACTAATTGAAGTATCTTGTGATATGAATATGCATCTAGTATACCCTATAAATAATGTTAAGGTGTACCTAGTATAATTATGAATTGATATTATTATATACTTAGTTTAATTGAATGATGAAAGTATATTGCACTTAGTTTATTTATGAAATGATCTTGCAGTGCACTTAGAATATTGTGAATGGATGATATTGTGCATTTAGTTATTTGTGGAGAAATCATCTCATGCACATTGATGAATCAACGATATTGTGCACTTAGATCACCTGAACAGTTAAAATAACTGAATTGTACACTTGCTATGATTAAGAGGTGTAATAGAATTATATTGCTCCTTGAAATATTAAGTTGAGCTAGAATTGAAAAATAAATTAAGAATTGCTCCCTTAGGTCATTAAAGTTGAGCTAGTATTTGAATTTGAGTAATGAGTGCTCATGAAATAAAAGACATAAGACATTTATCCTTAAAAATGGGAGGAAAATGATCCTGTATTTTTATTCCCACATGAAGAGTGACCCTTTAAATTGAATTTATCAATTTATTTAGGCATTATTAAGTTTTGCAAATGATCTTGTAAGGGGGAAGGGAATCCGAAATTCTAGTTATGAATCATGGAAATGACCCTCTATGAGGAAGGTGATCCTAAATTCATATAAATTCCTCATTAGTTTCCTTATATGCCTTAGTTTCCCTTATAGTATGCATAAGGGTTACTCAGGATAGTCTTGTGTAACAAAAAGAGATTGTTATAAATAGGTTGAAGTACACCAACCTGAAAGCAAACTATCACCCTATTTATTGGTAATGTGAGGCCTTAATTCATTCCCTACCTTCAAAATATAGAATCATGAGTTATATGAGGTGGCCCTACCTATTAAGGTACATGGACATGGGTTTTGGGAATAAGCATATAAAGATGATAATTAATTGAGCACTAGAATGAGAATTTTGAATAAATAAAGCATTATGAGAATGTTATCAAATAGATCATAAAATTGATATGATAATATAAGATTATTAATGTGACATTGAATTGTAACTTACTTTAGAATGTTTATTGAGAATATATCCCATGATCTATTGATGATAAATGTTATCAATTATCTATTAATGTTAATAATTGAATTTCTGTCTCGGGTAGAGAAAAGACTTGTTTTGACTTTTGCCCCTTTCTATGTTATAATTTAAGTATTGATTTGATTTTCCCTAAAGCAACTAAAATTAGTAGGATGTCACTTCATATGTTAGAACTATTGAGAATTTCTAGAATTCTCACCTATTCATATTATTTTCCATGATAATTCCTGGGAAAGAATCTTCTGCAAAGTGAGATGAAGAATGTGGATGTAGAGTAGCTTTGTCTCTACTTTTATACAAAGGATTGTATATATTTTATAAGTATTTGTGTCCTAAGGGCCTAGTTTGTATATATTGTATAATGAGGTGCAAGTCTATATAAATAAGAATTTTAGTTATATGTATAATGTATTTCCCTCGACTGGCTTATATTTTTATATATATCATACATGTTTTTACATAAAATGTTAGTAGTGTAATTGTAACATACTTAATCCTAATTACTAATGTGTAAATCTGGATATGCTACTACTATTAGTATTGGGACGTTACATTATGGTATCAGAGCAGTTCATCTTGTTGAGCCTAGGGAATGGACTGACTATGCTTCTAGCATGCTTAGACGTTCTTGATAAATGTTATGCATTTTTCTTATCTTAATGATGAGATATATCAATAGAATTGCATAACAGCTTTAGGTATGAATGTTAATGGTTCCTATCATACTGTTACGTGATATTAAGATTGATCACCTCAATATGTAATGTTTTGTGTGTATAGGAAACTATGGCATCTACCAAGAGAACTTGTGATACTAAAGGACCTGTGAATGAAGAAATGGTTGAAATGACCAATGTTTTCAGAGAAATGGTTGCTGTTATGAAGGAGCGGACCATTATTACAAATAGAATATTAGAAAGAATGGAAGATAACTCACTCGGACAACCATTAGATAATTTAGAACTCATGAGGAATCATAATCTCTTAGAGTTTAGTAAAGCTACTCCTTCATTCTTCAAAGGAGAATATAATCCAATTAGAGCTGGTAGATGCCTTAAAAAGATGGAAAAAATTTTTGTTATTGTGGCCTGTAATGATGAACAAATGATGTCTTTCGCCTCTTGTTTTAGTGCTTAAGTATTGGGAATTTGAAAGTTGTTTGCTGGTGTTATAGGGATAGGTTCGCAAACTCACTAAGAGATGAGTTGATTAATATGGTATTAACTGCTCATATTAATAAAAAACTAGAAGTCCCACTTTAAGAAATAAATGAAGATACTTAATAATGTTGACCATAAAATAGGATAAGTGTAATGTCCTACTTCAATTTACTACAATACATTAAAAAATATACCTACATAAATTTGGTAAGGCCATTACTATTATCTTTTTAAAATATAAACCATTTGTAACACATTTTGAAATTACACATGTAATCAAAATTAGAATCTCGAAAAGAGGTAATCGAAATAAAGTGCGCGAAATCCATTCATAAACATAAATGAAAATTTGATTTATTGGAATATTGAATCTACATAATTGTACATAAGTACTTTGTTCAAGTACAAATTTGGCCTTCATGGCCTAAATACATCATATCCAAAACAAAGAAAACTATTCTAGTCGGAACTACTGCTATTTCATTTCTCTTCTTTGGATTGTTCTTGATTTCGATCTGTAATTAAGCATACAACAGACAAAGGAGTGAGAATTCAAAAATTTTCAGTAGCATACTATCAAACAGAATTATTCAATATACAATTAAATGAAAAAATGCACAAGATAATATTTCGAATAAAATTATGTATGGATGCTCATCGAAATGATGAATGTTGATGATGATGAAATGGATTATGATGAGGCCTATGCAATGTCATGAATCTCGCAAAAGGTTTTTCTTGCTCCTTTGACCTGGTTGAGGTTATCCTCTGATCTGGCCGAGGGTTTTTCTTACTCATCTACCGATCTCGCAAAGGGTTTTTTTGACTCCTTTGACCTGGGTTGAGTGCTGACCACTCTAAGCCATGGAATGATGTTTATGATGTGTTAATACAATTTTTGATCTCAATTATTCGAGTAGCATCTCTAGCCTTTTTGAACAGCACTAAAACACCACTTTGGGTTTTACTTTTAAAGTAATCTCAGTTATCTTTTCGATCATAATAAAAAATATGCCTTACTTTGCATATTTGATCAGAATCGAAATACATGCTAGATGAAAAACTCTTAAGCTTGTTTTGATTATTCTCTAAATGACACCCGTAGAATAACTGTCTATTCACCGTTTCTTCTGAACATAATCAAAAACTTGCTAGTCGAATAACTACTATAGTATATTTGATTAGCCTCAAACTCTTGCCAATCAAATAACTCTTTTAATCTACTCAGTTAGCCTAACTTATCATTTAGAAATGGTTTATTCGAATAGTTCTCAGTTGATTCGATCATTATCAAAAGTATGTCATTCTAAATTGCTACTCAAAAAACTAACATAATATTTCGACTAATAACAAACTCACACATAATCGAATGAGACACTTAGTCTACCCGATTAACACTAGTGATGTCTTTCTAAATAGTACTGATTGAATAGCTCTCCTAGTCTATTTTAATTAGCTTTAGAATCATACCATTTGAAATGCTCACTTAAAACTACTCAGTTTATCACTGAAAATAGACAACTTCGAATATATGACACTTCAAAACTGAAACAATTTGTAATATTCTTTTGAATTACCCCGTAAGCCTTATTCGAAAAGAACACTATAGAAAAACATTACTCGAATGGCCCTTGGCCTATTCAAATAAAACTCATTAGAAAGAAAATCTGAAATATCAGAATAACAACTTTCCTAATTATCTCACTACTATACCAAATACTTTACAAGTATCTAATAATACCATAAATCACGTAGAAAAGTACTGGAAAAATCATCAACTACAAGCTCTAGTAGTTGTTCCCATATAAATACATATCTATGCAAATATATATACTCAAGTATCATAAGCAAACTCTTATTACTCTCAATCATGATTTTTCTTTGAGTATCATAAAGAACTCAGTTCTATTCACTCTTTATCAGATTTCACAAAATAATGAATAATAAACATAGAAAACAAACACAACAACCTGATAATCACATATTTTATACATTAATAAATCCTTATTTTTAGTCATTTACACTCTTCATGTACTTAATTGATTAAGTTTGGTCATGTTTTGTAAGTTTGTACTCAAATTGGGCTTAATTGAGTTTTCCAGCATCATTGAGGTTTGACATTATTTCTGTATTTCGTTCATATCTTGAGTTATAGATGTTTAAAAATTATCTATCTTACCTAGTAGGAAATATAAGAGAGAGCTCTACAACTTTAATGAGAGCTCCATGACAGAATCAGACATCTAGTGGAGCTAATTGCGCCTAGAAGTCAAAACATAGGTTATATCCCTAGAATCTGAGCAGTGTACACAAATCAGAGCATAACTTGGATTGTAGATATGATACCGACCTAAAACTAGTGGCATTTGAAATCTAAGACATATATATTCAATTCATATGAAGACTACTTTTCCAAACTACGACGTTTAGATAGAGTTTTCATCCCTTAAAGTCAGCCAACGGAATCAGAGACCCTTTAAGAATGATTTGTCCATAACTTGAGTTATAGACCTCCAATTAACATGGGGTTTAGGCCCAATGATTCCTAATGAACCTAGCTTTATAACTAATAGGACTCTAATCATGTGAGGCAAAATTAGGAGGTAGTTATAGGGGATAGAGGTAGAAAACCAAGATCATCTTTTCATTCTTGACTTTTCATTCTCTCTTTAGATCTAGATCTAGATCTTTCTCTCTTCTCTTTCTTCTCTCTAGATTTTCTCTTCTTTTTCTGAGTTCTTCCTTCCCATTCATGGAGGGGTAAGGCTTTTAATCTATCCAAGGGATTGAACATTCTTGGTGCTTAATCTTGAGATTATGTTTTAATTATTTACATTCAATTGCTAATTAAGTTTCTCTTCTTCTTATTCTCTTGTTTAAATTCTGATTTAATGCTTAATTAGATTAGGATATGTTAATTACGTAATTACCATGTGCTAAGAGAGGAATTCAGAGACTAAATAAGGCATTGAAGGTGTTTGATGAAATATTTAGCTTGGTTGGATCTTGATTTTTAGGTTAATTTGAGTTTTAGATGGATGCTTAATTTGTCTAATCTTAATTAATTGAATTCTGGAAGTGTTTCTAGTAGAAGATCCATGGATCATTGAGAGGCATCTTGATGCGATCTAAGACCAAGGATTTGATTAATAATTGAATGGACCTTTAGTGATCAAGGATGGATTAAGATCAAGATTGGTTAATTCTCTTGGATTGGTTGTTTTCCAAATTCTGTTTACTCTTTTTAATTACTTTTTGTTGTTTAATCTTACAAACCTTTTCCTCCCTGTTTATCAACCTCTTAATCTGATTGTGTAATTAGAGTGATCTAGGGGCTCGACCCGGTGTTACCATATACTGCAAATAGTTTTAGTAATTCGGTTATAAATTGATTTAAATTTGGTAGCCTCTGTAGTTATCAAATCCCTACCTCAATTTATGATGGATTGAAGTTCAATTTTGTTGCTTATTCTGCACTTAGTTCTTCTTCCTCCGATTCAGTTTTCTCTTTTCTGTTTCATTTCTTTCTTTGTTTTCTCTTTCTATTTCTATTTCTTACTTTCTTTCTCTTTTCTACTGATAACAGCTGTGTGAAAAAAGAGAAAAGGAAGATATATATGCATAAGTCAAAGATGGTAGAAGAAAAGAAGAATCAAGTAATATCTCTTTGACTTAGGTAACTTTGAAAATACAATATCTCTTAATATATTATAAGTAATATGAGTTTAGATAGAAGACTATTACCCTAAACCAAGGATTGTAAGTAATATGAGTTTAGATATTATATATATTTAAATTGTTGTTAGATCTTGATTAGTAAGGGTAAGTAAGGATTTTAGATCTAGCAAGTTATTTAGATAGATATGCTTCCTTAAAACTCTAGGGAAGACATATTTGACTGGTAATGGAGGTATAGAATGGAATTGGGTCAAAAGAAGCAACTTGAGAAAGAGTTATAATTATTTGGAAGTTAGATTCCAATATGATATGAGATTACTTGGAACTTCTCAAACCAGATAACTAAATTTTGAAGACAGTTTTTTTAAAAAAAAAATAGGCAAAATGTAACATCTTCCCTAACCTATTAGTCTTAATAATTATTATAAATATTTGTGCTAATTATCTATTAGTTTTGAAATTATTCTGAGTTAGTTTAGGCATGATGCTATAACCCAAGATGTGGAAATTAGCTCATATTAGCTTAGAATTTAGCACAAATCGCTGAGATGAGGGAAATAAAAATGAAAATATTATTTCTAAGTCACAAATAGTTAGAATAAGTTGCGGTGAATTTTGAGGATTTAACTTGGTTAATTTAGTATTTTTAATAACATAGAATGAATGTTTAACTGTCAAATTAAATAGGAAGGTAACTCAAAAAATTATGAGATTTTATGGAGATATCAAATAGGGAATGAAGAATATTTTGGAAATGAATACAGGTTAAGGTAGATACCTGTGAGCCTATTAGCTAATTCCTTAGGTTGATTTTAACTTAAGAAAGAGTAATAGAACTTAATGTGCAATAAGTAATTATTAAATGATGGGTATAGAAATTAAATGAAGTTATACAATTTTTCTATGATATTCATGGAAATTAGGAAATTTATCAAGAGAAGAATAAAATATCCCTAAGAGACAAAACTTTTACACTCAATAGTGACTACACTCCTTAATTTTATCTTTCTCTTCTCACCATCTCATCCTTATCAATTCTCTCAGTCAAAAAATAATAAAAAGAAAGAAAAAAAGAGAAATAGAGAGGATAAGAAAGAAAGAAAGAAAGAAAGGAAAACAGAGAGAGAGAAAAAGAGATAGTAGAACGTAAAAGAGAAAGAAAGAAGAAGGAAAAGAAAGAAGAGGAAGAAGGAAGAAGAAGAGAAATAAAGAAGGAAAGAACGAGGAAAGAAATAGAATACTATCAACAAAGGAATTGGGGTAGGGCTTACTTGTCTTGTTTTCTTTTCTACTTCTTCCTCACCTTTCCTCCATTTTTGTAATGTGACTATAGTAAAATCAATGGTGTTTTGTTCATATTTCTCTTTGGGGATGAGTTAGAATTTGTAGGAGAAGGGTTTATGTGGAGTTTGATGCTTGATTAAGTAATAAAAGATGGATAGTATGTTGATGAGTCTGAGGTAGAATATATGGGTTTTAATGGTTTGACTATTGATAATGAACCTTGTTAATGTTTGGTTAAAAATATATATTGAGAATTGATGTTATTTTAAGTTAAGAATGGTTCATTTTAGGTATAGTATGCTTAAGGACTTTGCTCTATTATGGAAAACCAAGTGCTAATCGATTACCATCATGTTGTAATCGATTACCAGTCTTGGTTTGAGAAAATAGCATGTGGTATTCGATTACCACGAATGGTAATCGATTACCAACCCTCTCTTTTGAGAAAACAAAGTTCTTTACTTTATAGGACTAAACTGAAGCATATGATATGACTCAATTCACTAATTGAAGTATCTCGTGATATGAATATACATCTAGTTTACCCTAGAAATGATGTTAAGGTGCACCTAGTATAATTGTGAATTGATATAATTATGTACTTAGTTTGCTTGAATGATGAAAGTGTAGTGCACTTAGCTTATTTATGAAATGATCTTGTAGTGTATTTAGAATATTGTGAATGGATGATATTGTGCATTTAGTTATTTGTGGAGTAATCATCTCATGCACATTGATGAATCAATTATATTGTGCACTTAGTTCACTTGTGCATTTAGAATAATTGAATTGTACACTTGCTATGATTAAGAGGTGTACTAGAATTGTATTGCTCCTTGAAATATCAAGTTGAGCTAGCATTCAATAATAAACTGAGAATTGCTCCCTTACATCATTAAGGTTGAGATAGTATTTGAATTTGAATAATAAGTGCTCATGAAATAAAAGATATTGGACATTTATCCTTCAAAAGGCGGTAGAAATGATCATGTATTGCTATTCCCACATGAAGAGTGACCCTTTAAATTAAATTTATCAATTTATTTTGGCATTATTGAGTTTTGAAAATGATCTTGTATGGGGGAAACAGATATAAAATTCTAGTTATGAATCATGGAAATGACCTTCTATGAGGAAAGTGATCCTAAATTCATAAAAATTTCTCATTAGTTTCCTCGTATGCCTTAGATTCCATCATAGTATGTATAAGGGTTATTCGGGATAGTTTTGTGTAACAAAAAGAGATTGTTATAAATAGATTGAAATGCACTAACCTAAAAGTAGACTATCACCTAATTTTATTGGTAGTGTGAGGCCATAATTCACTCCCTACCTTCAGAATATAGAACCCTGAGTTACATGAGGTGGCCCCCCTTATTAATGTACATGAACATGGGTTCTGGAAATGAGCGTATAAGGATGATAATTAGTTGAGCACTAGAATGAGAATTTTGAATAAATAAGGCATTATGAGAATGTTATCAAATTGATCATAAAATTAATATGACAATATGATATTATTAATGTGATATTGAATTGTAACTTACTTCAGAATGTTTATTGAGAATATATCCTATGATCTATTGATGATCAATATTATCAATTATCTAGTAATGTTAATAATTGAATTTTTGTCTCGAGAAATATAAAAGACTTATTTTGGCTTTTGCCACCTTTCTATGTTATAATTTAAGTATTGATTTGATTTTCCCTGAAGCAGCTGGAATTATTATGATTTTACTTTACATCTTAGAGCTTCTGAGAATTTCTTGAATTCTCACCCCTTCATATTTTTTTCCATGATAATTTCAGGGAAAGAATCTTCATCAAAGTGAGATGAAGAATGTGGATGTAGAGCAATTTTATCTCTACTTTTGTACAAAGGATTGTATAATGTTTATGAGTATTTTTGCCCTAAGGGCCTAGTTTGTATATATTATATAATGAGGTACAAGTTTGTATAAATGAGAATTTCAGTTATATGTATAATGTATTTCCCTCGACAGGCTCATATTTTTATATATATCATAAATGTTTTTACAAAAAATGTTATTAGTTTAGTTGTAATATGCCTAATCCTAATTACTAATGTATAAATATGGATATGATACTAATACTAATATTGAGATGTTATAGAGAGAACCATACTTAGAAAGATAAAAATCAAAAGCAAGTTCTAAAATATTCTCTTATCAAAAGTTATGTTCAGAAATTATGATCAGAAGTGTTCTTCAGAAGTTATCACAAAAGATTGTTTAGAAGTTGCCCTAAAAAATCGAGTGATAAATCTATTGGGTGTTACCAAGTGGCCTCAAACTCAAAAGGTGGTGAATTGAGTTTATAAAATATTTTCGCAAATCTTTCATAAAATGTTTGTTTATCAATTTTTTGTTGAAGCTAGTGGATGATTAAAGTGAATAGATAAATGAGATTGAATACTTCACTCACAACTTAAACAAGCTAAGATAAATAACATTCAAACAAGTATACAAAATAAATGCACAAATGTAAAGAGATGAGTTTAGAAGATCAAACACAAGATTTATCCTAATTCAGCCACTAATCCACTTGTGACCTACGTCCAGTCCTCAACTAACCACTAGAGATTTTTCACTATATCTTCAAGTTTCAATAGGTGCTTGATAACCTTTACAATTAAGAGCACTCAACACACCTTAGGATACCTCACCCTTGTGCTTGAGTCTCAAACAAGGATACCTCACCCTTTACAACTTATGAGGGATGCCTTACTCTCAAGGGATACCTCACCCTTTTCCAACTTTGAGAGATACCTCATTCTCTAAGGGATACCTCACCCTTTACTCTAGAGGGATACATCACTCTCTCTTTTTTAGATTACACAAAGTGTAGAAGATAGAAACTCTCTTAAAGAGTAGATAATACAACTTAAAGCTTATGGGTATCAAGGATTTACACACTTAGCTCAAAACAGAGATTTGGAGAAAAAGATGATGAAATTCGTTTTCAATGCTCAAGAATAATTTTTAGAATGTTCTCCAACCTTTCATGAATGCCCAAACACTTTCATTTATAGCCCTAAGCAAATTATAGTCGTTGGTGGTATTTGGAAGGATTTATTATGAAATATAGTCGTTTATATGCGTTGGGAAATGTTTCTGCATTTCCAGATAACCGGTTAGGACATTGTCCTAATCAATTAGGGCCTTTAGATTTTGGCCTCTTTGAAACTCAATAACCGGTTAGACATAAGCCCTAATCAGTTAGGCCATTCAAAATGGCTAAATCCTATTTTATTAAAACCATGAGCTAATCGGTTAGGCAATAGGCGTAATCGGTTAGGCTCTCTGTAAAGGAGCCTGCTCACGTGTTATAAAACACTCCTAATCGGTTAGGGAATGAGCCCTAATTGGTTATTGCCTTTTATGAGCAGAGAGGCAATGCCTCTGACTTGCAAAATAACCGATTAGGAATACATCCTAATTGGTTAGACCCTTAGAAAAAAAACTTCTGACTATAAAAGCTCATAATTCCTTGATTCTTTATCCATTTTAAGCAAATGATCATTCATTGGAAAGATCTTTGAGTCTATTTTCATATGAAATAAGTTTCAAAGTAAAACACAAAGTATTTTGAAAGAAATGATCAAAGAGTAACCAAATGTCAATTTTACAAAACACAAACTTGGCTATTTTTCATATATTTGAACAACCACCAAGACTAGCTTTTCAAAACATGTTTATTGAGCATTTTATCATGTGAAAAACATTTATAAATATTTTAAAATAGATTTGAGCTTAGTATGATTCCTTTTTACCTTTACACATAATCTAGATCCTATATGCTGATCTTGAATATTCTTGGAGTTTGATCAATGCATTGTCATTCCTTTTTTGTTTGTTATCATCAAAACCATTCCTTTAGTCAATGCCAATTACATTCTCTCCCTTTTTGATGATGACAAACATTCATTGAGAAAAGAGTTAGTTTAAATAAATTAGAATTCACAAAAGGTGTATTAGAGATTTACTCTCCCTCTATTTTTCAAGAGGTGATTAGATCAGAGATTGCACAGCTCCCCCTTAATTTTGGAATCCCAAGATCATTGAATTTGTACCTTGTTATTTACCTTTTCTCAATGACTCATAAACTTCTCCCCCTTTTGTCATGATAAAAAAGATATACAATATATAGATTTTGACAAAGAGAGAAGTTATTTGCAATAATACCATGTTTATAGTAAATGCAAATATTCTAGACAAATATTGAACATGCATTGCCATATCATATCAAAAGTAATATTGAATTTAAAGCAATTGTTCACCATAATATACATTTTACAGCAAGAAGTATGAATTATGTAGCAAAAAGACCAATTTATGCAGCAAGTGATGCAGCAAAGCTATTTAAATGCATGATTGATCTATTTAAAAAAAACAGAGACAGATTAGTTGAAGGAGGACACGGTTGGGAGAGTTTTCTGAAGACTCCTAACCGGTTAGGGGGTATTGGGTAATTAGTTAGGTGAAATTAAAAAGAAGTCATAATCGGTTAGGTGAGAAATAAAAAATGGTCTCTAACCGGTTATTGGGCTTTGGCAGAGAGCATTTTGCCTTAACAGAACAGTTCCAAAAATCAAATAACAGATTATTTTCTCCTTCTAGTTGATTATTGCACTCCCAAGATTGGAAAATCTTCAAGAAAATGGAAACTCATCTAGAGAATGACATTGCCTTATTTTCAAACCACCATAAATGCAATTCAACATCATATTATGCAATATCATGACAAATTATGCATTAAATGACAAATTATGCGTGATTAATCCAATATGCCAAGTTCAAAGATATTTTCATCAAATATGATATTTCAAACAAGAAGCAAACTAATCTAGCATATTCAAGACATGCAAAGATATTTTCAAGAAATTAAGGTAGAGAAGCATAAACTAAATTTCCAGTTTACCAATGGTTGCAAGTCCAAGCTTCTTAGAGACAAGGAAGAGAACTTGAAGTATTTTCTTGACTTGTGCTTAGAGCAGCCACTTTTGAGATTCCAAAGTCAGTTCTTGGCCTTCTAACACACCTACAACACACTTCAATTTTTGGCTTTTGGTACCCAACTTTTCTTGGGTCCTTGTGTGTTAGTTTTAGGCAAGGTGCCTTTGGGGACCCAAGTCATTTTAGTCCCAACCTTGGTGTTCAAGTTCTTCCTAACATTGCATGTAGAGGCACTATGCCCTTTTCCCCCACAATAAAAGAATTTGATGAATGGGCTACTTGATGTACTTGAGAAAACAAAGAAATTTTTGAGAAACTTTTGTTGGTTATTTGGATTATACCCTAAACCAGCCTTTTGAAAAACACATCTTTGTTTTCCTAGTAGCACATTCAAATTGTCTCTTCCAAAGGTAAAGTTTGCAAGCGTATTCTTTAAATCTTCAATTTTACTTTCAAATGCTTTGCATGATGAGCAAGATGAGGGTGTGGGTGCATTATCATGTGAAGAGTATGTTATGCATGAAGAATTTGTATCTATCAATCCAAGAGTTTCATTTTCTAATTTCAATTCCTCAATTTCTTTGTTTAAAGCAGAAATTTGATTTTCAAATGAAGAAATTGTTTTCTTTGAACATGAAATCATTTTTGCAAGCCTCATAGATTCATTATGCAATTCTTCAAATGCATCTTGCAATTCATTATAGGAAGGGGAAGAGTTTGATTCAGAATTTAAGGATGTTACCTCTATATCGTCTTCATCTTCCTCTTCTCCTCTAGCCATGAAACATAGATTAGCTTTCTCATTGTCTGAGTTATTGATTGAATCCATGTCATTGTCATCCCAAGCTATGTAGGCTATTCTTTCTTTCTTCTCCCTGGAGGATCTTTTGTGATATTTTTTCACTTTACTTTCATAATTTGGACACTCCATCTTCATGTGACCCAATTCTCCACATTCATAACATTTAGGAGTAGATGAGGTTCCTTCCCCTTTGTGATAGACATTCTTTGAGGGAAAGGAAGATCTTCTTTGATCTTCATTCTTTTTGAAGAATCTTCCAAACTTCTTTACTAGAAGGTTGAGATTCTCCTCATTAATCTCCAAGTCATCTCCATCATCTTCATCATCATCATTAATTATGAAAGAGGTGGCTTTGAGAGCAATCTCCTTCTTTTTATTGTCAAGTTCTTCATTTTGTTTGAGTCTATTCAACTCTAATTCGTGTTCTTGGAGCTTGTCAAAAAATATGGCTAAGGTCATTGTTGCAAGATTTCTTGATTCCGAGATAGTCGTCACCTTAGGTTGCTAATCTCTGCTTAAACATCTTAAAACCTTGTTAATAAGATCTTCATTAGAAAATGTCTTTCCTAATGAAGCTAAATGATTAACAATGTATGTAAAACGTTTTTGCATTTCTTGAATGCTTTCAATGTGGTTCATCCTAAAGAGTTCATACTCATGAGTGAAAGTATTTATCCTTGATCTTTTCACTTCACTAGTACCATCATGGGTTACTTGTAAAGTGTCCCACATTTCTTGGGCAGATTTACAATTTGAGATTCTAAAGAACTCATCATGCCCCAAAGCTGTGGTAATGATGTTTTTGGCTCTCAAATTATATTGGACCTTTTTCTTATCATCATCGGTCCATTCACTTGTTGGTGTGTTAACTCTTACACCATTTACAACTTATGTAGGAACAAAAGGATCATTTTCAATAGCATCCCACACATCTAAGTCAATAGCTTCAATAAAAATTTTCATTCTTTCTTTCCAATAAGCATACTCATCCCCATTAAAAAAAGGAGGTCTATAGAAAGAAGAGCTTTCTGAAAAATTATTTGAAGAGGCCACCACTTTCTCTTGAAATTGCTAAGCTCTTTACACAAGAACCTAGCTTTGATACCATTTGTTACCAAGTGGCCTCAAACTCAAAAGGGAGGTGAATTGAGTTTATAAAATATTTTTACAAATCTTTCGTAAAACGTTTGTTTATCAATTTTTTGTTAAAGCTATTGGATGATTGAAGTGAATAGATAAACGAGATTGAATACTTCACTAACAACTTAAACAAGCTAAGATAAATAACATTCAAGCAAGCATACAAAATAAATGCACAAATGTAAAGAGATGAGTTTAGAAGATCAAACACAAGGTTTATCCTGGTTCAGCTACCAATCCACTTGTGACCTACGTCTAGTCCTCAAGCAACCGCTAAAGATTTTTCACTATATCTTCAAGTTTCAACAGGTACTTGACAACCTTTATAATTAAGAGCACTCAACACACCTTGGGATACCTCACCCTTTACTACTTATGAGGGATGCCTCACCCTCAAGGGATACCTCACCCTTTTCTAACTTTAAGAGATACCTCACTCTCTAAGGGATACTTCACCCTTTACTCTAAAGGGATACCTCACCCTCTCTTTTTCAGATTACACAAAGTGTAGAAGATAGAAACTCTCTTAAAGAGTAGATAATACAACTTAAAGCTTATGAATATCAAGGATTTGCACACTTAGCTCAAAATAGAGATTTGGAGAAAAAGATGATGAAATTCGTTTTCAATGCTTAAGAATAATTTTCAGAATGTTCTCCAACCTTTCATGAATGCCCAAATACTTTCATTTATAGCCCTAAGCAAATTATAGCCGTTGGTGGTGATTTGGAAGGATTTATTATGAAATATAGCCGTTTATATCCATTGGGAAATGTTTCTGCATTTCCAAATAACCGGTTAGGACATTGTCCTAATCGGTTAGGGCCTTTAGATTTTGGCCTCTGTGAAACTCAATAACCGGTTAGGCATAAGCCCTAATCGGTTAGGCCATTCAAAATGGCCAAATCCTGTTTTTTTAAAACCATGAGCTAACCGGTTAGGCAATAGGCCTAATCGGTTCGGCTCTCTGTAGAGGAGCCTGTTCACGTGTTATAAAACACTCCTAACCGGTTAGGGAATGAGCCCTAATCGGTTAGGGCCTTTTATGAGTAGAGAAGCAATGCCTCTGACTTCCAAAATAACCAGGTTAGGAATACATCCTAATCGATTAGACCCTTAAAAAAAAACTTCTGACTATAAAAGCTCATAACTCCTTGATTCTTTATCTGTTTTAAGCAAATGATCATTCATTGGAAAGATCTTTGAGTCTATTTTTATATGAAATAAGTTTCAAAGCAAAACTCAATGTATTTTGAAATATATTGATGAACCTGCAAAAATTCATATTTTTACGGTTCAACATCTTGGGTTTTCATCCTCTTTTAATCTTTTTGATTGAGTTTGTTCTCAAATTTCTTTTATTTTTAGTTATTCTAAATTATATTTTAATTATATGATTTTATGTGTTTTTGTTAGGTATTTGCATATGGAAAAATTGGACACTTGAATGATGAAGAAAAGCTGAAAAATCAAGTCAGGAGCTCGTTGAGCACCTGAGCGCTAGAATCCCACCGCCTGAACGCTAGTCGAGCGCTTGAGCGCTGGTGGTGGGCGCTTGAGCACTGGTTGCGAATACTACATCGTTACTTGAGTGACTAAGCGCCTGAGCGCTGGAGAATGAGCGCTTGAGCGCTGGAGAATAAGCGCTTGAGCGCTGGACGCGTAACAGCAACGTGAAATTCTTATAAAAAAGAAAGTTTTGCCAAATTGAACATATTTTTTCACACTTTTCTTTTTACATACTCTTAGACACTTGGAAAGAAGGTAGTAGACGTTAAGAGGCACAAACCCTAATGTGGTGTGGGCGCAATTAGGATTGAAGATTAGGGATTTTCTTCAACCTTTCCACTTTTCTACAATGGAGTTTGTCATATTCTTCCCTTTGTGTTCTTCTTTTTCCATGTGTAACTAATTTCCCATTGTTAGGGGGATGATGGATCTTGTTCTTGGATGATGTAACTTTCTTTTATGGGTTTAATTTATGTTTCTATTTCATGATTTATGTGTTTATCTCTATTCTTAATGCTTTTCTAAATCTGGCCAATTTGGGAATGATCTTTTGGGTTTATGTATGATTTGGGAAAATTTGCATGAACTTAGAACTTGTGATAAATACCATAACTTCTACAATCGCTAG
The DNA here is from genome assembly GCA_029884595.1 of Ormosia semicastrata. NCBI lineage: Eukaryota > Viridiplantae > Streptophyta > Magnoliopsida > Fabales > Fabaceae > Ormosia > Ormosia semicastrata. The sequence continues at coordinate 8,543,492 of JAQQTO010000047.1, forward strand.
GGATAGACGTTGTGGGTTATGTGGTCTTTCTTTTAATTCCCTTGTTCTTGATAATGTCTTTCTAATTGAGGTTAGACTAATGGATTAGTTAATTTCAATCAGCGTAAGAGGATTAATATACTAAGGGATTGGGTATTAATTAATTTTGAAAATTGACCATAAATCATTGAAATAGAATGTAGTTAAACCAATATTTGAGTATGCATCTAAAGAGTTCAAGTGAAATCTGAACCCTAACGCTTTAACATTATTGTTTTTCACCCCTCTGATTTATTGTTTGCTAATTTTTATTTTTTCTTTTTAATTTAATTTTTACCAACTCTCTTTTTGTTAGCTTAAATAGTGTTATTTTCAGTTAATTTAGTAATTAATAACTTAATCCTCATGGGACGATACTCTACTCACTTTTTATTACTTTTGTCGATTCGATGCACTTGCCGATATCCGCATCAAGTTTTTGGCGCCGTTGCCGGGGATTAATGTTATTAATATTAAATAGTAGTTGGAAAGACACTAATTTGAACATTTTTTTAATTGTTTAATTTTAATTTTAATTGTTTATTTTTAATTTTAATTTTAATTTTCATTTTTCTTCATTTAATTTTCTTTTTATTTTGTTTCTTTTATTTTTGTTTTCTTTATTTATTTTTATTAGTCATTTATTTTATTTTATTTTATTTTATTTTTAATTTCCTTCTTTACTTCACTCTAGTTTGCTTGTTTGTTTGTTTGTTTATGCAAGGTTCCTTGGAATCGGAAGAATTATTTTTTGATCCGAGATAGAGAGAACAGTAGAGCAAACAGTAAAAGCAGACTAGAGAAAGGAAGAAGCTTGAAGAAGTAGAGGAAAAGATGACAGAAAGAGTTGTAACTGCAGAGCGAAGACGTACATTGGCTGACTATGCTACCCCATCTGCTGAGAATATTTCTACCAGTATTGTGCGCTCTGCTATTCAGGCCAATAATTTTGAGATAAAACCAACACTTCTACAGCTGGTGCAGCAGAATCAGTTTAGGGGAGGCCATGCAGAAGATCCAAACTTGCACATTGCCAATTTCTTGCAGCTTTGCGGTACTTTTAAGTATAATGGCGTTACCGATGATGCCATTAGATTACGACTATTCCCATTTTCTCTCAGAGATAAAGCAAAGAGCTGGCTACAAGCCCAGCCAGAAGGGAGCATCTCTACTTGGGAGGATTTGGTTAGTAAATTTTTGACTCGATACTTTCCTCAATCAGTGTTTGTGAAGATGAGGGGTGAGATTACTTGTTTCACTCAAAATCAAGGAGAATCTCTTTATAAAGCATGAGAGAGATTCAAGGAGCTATTAAGGAGATGTCCTCATCATGCATTTGAAGTTTGGCAGCAGGTGCAGATTTCTATAATGGTTTGAATCATTCCACAAGACTTATGGTGGATGCATCTGCAAGCGGATTTTTAAATACTAAAACTCTTGAAGAAGCTTTAGAACTATTTGAGATCATGGGGACCAATGAATATCAGTTGCCTAGTGGGAGAGCAGCAGTTAAACAGGGAATGTTAGAGCTTGGTGTTGTTGATACTATACTTGCACAGAATCAGACTGTGATGCAACACATTGTCAACCTTACTAAGTAAGTTAGTAATTTACAGGTAAATGCAGTTAATCATCAAGATCTGACTTGTGATTTTTGTGGAGGTAACCATGTCAATGGTCAATGTGAGGCAGGAAATTCAGGTGTCAACATTTCAGAGTAGGTGAACTATATGGGTAATTCTTCAAGGCCACAAGATAATCCTTATTCTAATACTTATAATCCAGGCTGGAGGAATCATCCCAATTTCTCTTGGAAGAATCAAGCTGTACCATTGAATGCTCAGCCCGAACAGAAGTCTCCTCTTGAGATTACAGTGGAGAAACTCTCTTTACAGACCTCTATTTTTATGCAACAGACTTCAACTTTTATGGAAGAGTCGAGAGCCAATTTTAAGAATCATGAGGCGGCAATTAGAAGTTTAGAGAATCAAATAGGGCAGATAGTAAAACAGTTTCAAGAGAGACTTCCAGGCACCTTCCCGAGTGATACTGTTGTCAATCCAAAGGAACAATGTCATGCAATTACACTGAGAAGCGGCAAGACTTTGGATGGACCAGTTAAGGAAATTGATGTTCCTGTTGCAGATGTCCCATCTCGAGAGTGCTGTAATAAAGAAGCTAAAGAGGAGCAACCAAAGTGGCAGAGGAGGAAGAAGAAGGAGCATGAACAGAAAATAGTTAATCCTTCATTGTATGCTAAACTTCCTTATCCTCAAAGATTCAGGAAGAAGATTCAAGAAAAGCAATTCTTCAAGTTCTTAGAAGTCTTTAAGAAGCTGCAGATAAACATTCCTTTTGCTGAGGCACTTGAGCAGATGCCCTCTTATGCAAGGTTCATGAAAGATTTGCTCTTGAAGAAAAGGAAGTTGAAAGAAGATGAAACTGTGGCACTTTCTGAGGAGTGCGGTGCTATAATTCAGAGGAAACTGCCACCTAAATTGAAAGATCCAGGTAGTTTCACTATTTCTTACACCATTGGTAAACTGACTATTAAGAAAGCTCTATGTGATTTAGGAGCTAGCATCAATTTAATGTCATTGTCAATTCTCCGCAAGCTTGGGATTGATAAAGTGAAGCCAACTACAATGTCTCTTTAACTAGCTGATCGGTCAATTAAACATCCATATGGTATAGTGGAAGATTTGCTAGTGAAGGTTGACAAGTTCATTTTCCCAGCTGATTTTGTGATTTTGGATATGGATGAGGATGCTGATATTCCTCTGATTCTTGGAAGACTATTCTTGGCTACTTCAGGAGCGTTGATTGATGTACCTAGAGGAGAGCTTATTTTGAGGGTAGATGGTGATCAGGTGACTATTAATGTTTTTGATAAATTTGCACCGACATCAAATCTTTATGCCCCTGTCAAATGCATTCAAGATAAGCCTCTACACGATTTGGCTAGTGAGAGTCCTTTGTCATCACTCAATGCTGATTTTCCAACCCCCAAGATGGTTGACGAAAAGGAGAAAGGACCTCCTCTTTCCAAAAGTGCTGCAAGTGAAAAAGATCCTCCAGCTTCTACTGATTTATTGCAGATTAATTCCAGAGGTAGTAACAGAGTATGGAGGCAAAGAGCCAACAAGAGAAAGATGTCATCCTACTTCTCTTGCTTCAAGCCACTTTGATGAAAAAAGGCAACGTCGAGCTAATGACGTTAAACAAGCGCTCTTTGGGAGGCAACCCAAAATTTCTCTCCTTTTCTATTTTGTTTTTATTTTGTTATTTTCTTATTTTATTGACTAACATTTTTTTCTTTGTTTTGAAGTTTGCTAATGTTGAGTCGGCTTAGGTGCCTCCCTGAGTTCGGAGCCTTTGTAGGGGGATGTATATAGTTATCGGCCGCCAAAAAGAGTTTTTCTTTTCTTTTCTTGCATTTACTCATTTTGTTATTTGTTCTTTTTATTTTTATTTTGTCATCATCATCTTTATTGTGTTTTGAGTCATTTTATGCATGCCAGTGTGTTGAATTGAATATCCAATGATTATTTGAATTGTGGATTAATCTGATTTTTTTTTTTGGGATATCACATGAGAATTTATGAGTTACATTTATCTCTTTTGTTTCAATTGTGTATGGATGTTCTTCCCATCTTTATGATTGATAGTCCTTGGAATTTAATTGCATGTCAAGCTTAGATAAAGTTTATGAGATTGCATTTGTGTGGATGATTTGCATCTAGAAGTTGTTTGATTCTCTCTTGAAGCGAAATCCTAGGCAGTGCATGATTAAGGAAATGATAAGGGCCTTCTTTGGACTGTTTGAGCCTTTCAAGCCAACCTATAAACACAGTTTATCCTTAGGTCCTTTTGCGGCCTTGTTATTGTTTGGCCTCTGTTTCTTTTCTTTACCCACATTTTCCTTTTCCCATACCCATATGAAAAAAAAAAAATTCTTTCTTACATAACCTCTGTTGAGTACATATTTTGTATTATTTTATTATTCAAGTCTTCATTATTTTGGTGCATGAAGTTTTATGGAGCTGAAAAATTTTAAAAAAAAAAAAGAGAAAAGAAAATAAAACAAGAAAGTTCACCCAAAGTATTACAAAAAAATAAGTCTGGGGTGAAAATTGTTGAAAAAGAAAAAAAAAAAGTGAATGTTATGTTGTTTCTTATGCTCCGTTTTGCACTTGTCTTGTATTTTGAGGCTTGAATTGTGAAATTTACATGATTTTGTATCTCAACTTTTGTTTTCATTATCCTACCACTTCTTTCTTAACCCATACCCTTGGCCTTACGTTACAAGCTTTTAAAGACCCTTTTGATCTTTGATTGTGTGTTGTTTACATTAGTGGAGAGAGAGATGAAAAACAACCCTATGGGTGTGGATTTGATATGCATTTACAGTTTTATAAACTCATTTGGGCTTGTACTCTATGAGGAGATTGAGTCTTTCATTCATATTTTTGGGAAGTCATTTGTGCATAAGAGTTGTATGTGAGAGACGATGTGATAATTAGATTGTTCATGTGTGACACTTTGAAATTAGATTGTGAAGCAGTTTCTGAGGATATGAATGATTTTTGATGCCCGGTGTTGCCATGTTTGAGTCTGCTTTGAGTTTTAGTTTTGTTTTATTTTGATTTTCTTTTACTTGAGGACAAGCAAAAGCTTAAGTTTGGGGAGTGATGAATCTGCAAAAATTTATATTTTTACGGTTCAAAATCTTAGGTTTTCATCCTCTTTTAATCTTTTTGATTGAGTTTGTTCTCAAATTTCTTTTATTTTTAGTTATTCTAAATTATATTTTAATTATGTGATTTTATGTGTTTTTGTTAGGTATTTGCATATGGAAAAACTGGACACTTGAATGATGAAGAAAAGCTAAAAAATCAAGTCAGGAGCTCGTTGAGCACCTGAGCGCTAGAATCCCACCGCCTGAGCGCTAGTCGAGCGCTTGAGCGCTGGCGGTGGGCGCTTGAGCACTGGTTGCGAATACTACATTGTTACTTGAGTGACTGAGTGCCTGAGCACTGGAGAATGAGCGCCTGAGCGCCTGAGCGCTGGACACGTAACAGTAACGTGAAATTCTTATAAAAAAAGAAAGTTTTGCCAAATTGAACATATCTTTTCACACTTTTCTTTTTACATACTCTTAGACACTTGGAAAGAAGGCAGTAGACGTTAAGAGGCACAAACCCTAATATGGTGTGGGCGCAATTAGGATTAAAGATTAGGGATTTTCTTCAACCTTTCCACTTTTCTACAATAGAGTTTGTCATATTCTTCCCTTTGTGTTCTTATTTTTTCATGTGTAACTAATTTCCCATTGTTAGGGGGATGATGGATCTTGTTCTTGGATTATGTAACTTTCTTTTATGGGTTTAATTTATGTTTCTATTTCATGATTTACGTGTTTATCTCTATTCTTTATGCTTTTCTAAATCTGGCCAATTTGGGAATGATCTTTTGGGTTTATGTATGATTTGAGAAAATTTGCATGAACTTAGAACTTGTGATAAATATCATAACTTCTACAATCGCTAGGGATAGACGTTGTGGGTTATGTGGTCTTTCTTTTTAATTCCCTTGTTCTTGATAATGCCTTTCTAATTGAGGTTAGACTAAGAGATTAGTTAATTTCAATCAGCATAAGAAGATTAATATACTAAGGGATTGAGTATTAATTAATTTTGGGAATTGACCATAAATCATTGAAATAGAATGTAGTTAAACCAATATTTGAGTGTGCATCTAAAGAGTTCAAGTGAAATCTGAACCCTAACGCTTTAACATTATTGTTTTTACCCCTTTGATTTATTGTTTACTGATTTTTATTTTTTCTTTTTAATTTAATTTTTACCAACTCTCTTTTTGTTAGCTTAAATAGTGTTATTTTCAGTTAATTTAGTAATTAATAATTTAATCCTTGTGAGACGATACTCTACTCACTTTTTATTACTTTTGTCGATTCGGTGCACTTGCCGATATCCGCATCATATATGATCAAAAGAGTAACCAAAGGTCAATTTTACAAAACACAAACTTGGCTATTTTTCGTAGATTTGAACAACCACCAAGACTAGCTTTTCAAAACATGTTTATTGGCCATTTTAGCATGTGAAAAACATTTGTAAATATTTTAAAATAGATTTGAGTTTAGTATGATTCCTTTTTACCTTTACACATGATCTAGACCCTATATGCTAATTTTGAATATTCTTGAAGCTTGATCAATGCATTGTCATTCCTTTCTTGTTTGTTATCATCAAAACCATTCCTTTAGTCAATGCCAATTACATTGAGAAAACAAGGAGAATTTACTACTACTGACTACAAGCTCTCAAATTTATTATCTTCTTAACCTTATAAATCTATCTTCTAAACATTTTTTGTTCCAAACACTTAACCAACCATGAAGAAATTGGGACGTCTGCTCAATGCTCTACTAGAGAAAAGAAAAAACTCTCGATCAAATTCCATACCTCCACCAAAGAGACCCAAGAAGGACGTTAAATATGAAGATTCCTTATTTGAACCTTCTATCCTCTCTTCTCTAATCCTGCCATCTAATCCAAATATGACACCAAGTTCAAAGAAAGACTTGTTGTACAATGAAGATCTATTGATCTTGAGAAGATGGATGCTAAAGGAATAGATGTTAGAGAAATCATAAACTTTCAGCACTAGAGAAAGTTTTTGAGGATTAGCGATCTAGTCTACCTTAGATTAGTTTGTGCTTTTTACGCTGCTGCTGTTATCAGTGAAGAACCTTTGATGATCAAAAGCAATGTCAAAGGAGTTGACATTGTTCTTAATATAGATTCTCTTGCAATGATCACCAAGGTGAAGATTATGGTGTTAGCCATCAAGATGTATTATCTTCTATCCTAGTGAATCCTGACAAGAAAATAATTGTCTCAAAGAAGCTAAATCAAGTCTCAAGGTTTCTGCATTCTCTCATCCAACACATCATGTTTCCCAAAGCTAGAAGTCTCGAGGTGATCTTTGAAGTTGACCTGATGGTGTTGTACCATCTGAAGGAGAAAAAGTTGTTGAACCTTCACCATCTCATTATACACTTCATGATGACTGCATTGCTAGCTAAAAAGATTGTTGGATTGCCTTATGGCATGTTTCTGGACAAGGTGTTTCAACACTTTGGGCTCAGTTTCGAAGGTGAGAAGACTATGGCTACTAGACCAGAGTTCTCATATAAGAATCTGACTACTATAGGGATCAAAGTGAATCCTCAGAAGAATAAAGGAAAATAAGAAAAGGAAGAACTAGAAGAAGTATCTGAGTTAGCTGTTGAAAGACTCGAGAAAAGAAGAAAGAAGAATGAAGATGTTATTGTTGTTGCTACTGCTGCAAAATAGAATGTTGCTGCTCCAAAGCCCTTTGTCTTGAAGAAAGAAAAACAAAAAGAAGAAAATGAGATTAAGATAGAAGCTACTAAAGAATTTGAAAGAGAGATAGAAGATGAATTAGAAAGAAAAAAGAAGGTTGAAGAAGAAAAATAATCAAGATTTTTTATGGTGAGCAAACAGAAAGAACAAAAAAATCAAAAGCTGAAAAAGAAAAAGAAACCGAAAAGGAAGAGAAAAAAAAAAAAAAGAAAGAATAAAAGAAAGCTGAAAAGAAAGTTGAAGAAGAAGAAGAAGAGGTCTCAGCTGAAGAAAGATAAAAAAAGAAAAGAAAAGGGAAGGCAATTGCTGAAGAAAAAGAGAAACCAATAGAAGAAGAAGATGATGATAATGTGGATATTGCTTTAGAAGTTGCAAAGATTGACTTCACAACTAAGACCAGAATAAAAGAAGAAGAGAAATGTGTTGGTAGCTCTAGGCTATTCAAGTTTGAAGTCTTGTCTATTCTAGAAGAAAGCGACAAGATTATCAAGATTGTAACTGGTGAGATCGAGAGGTTGTACGACTCAACTATTTCTAAAAACTTTCTTTCTATCATAAGGATTACTCAGCAAAAAGTAAAAATAGATTATTTAATAGCTAAAGTTGAAGTCATTGAGAAGAGGCTGCTTGAAAAGAAAGCAAAAGTTGAAATGATGATGAAAGAAGCACAAAAACCACCACCCACATCTCCTGAACCAAAATATTTTAAAGAGAAACTAAAAGAAGGTCCATCTAAAGAGAAGCCCTTTGATCCTTTTACTCCATCTTCTGAGAAAAGTAAGATTGAACTTGCTACTCCTCTTATAATGGGAAGGCCCTTCTTTGATCAATCTGCTCCTCAACCAATAGAACCCCTTATAGAGACTCGCACTACCTTTGCTGAACATACAAAAATTCTTGAGTTTGAATCAAAAGCAAAAGGTGTTGAGAATCAAGAATGAGTTACTAGTGCTAAAGATGACCCCTTCCTTCAGAAGTCTATCGAGTCAAAAAGAATGGCTCAATTTCAAGCCACACTTTCCTCCCAAATCATTACTCAGTTTTTTGCATTTCATCCTGGCTATTAGTAAGAGAAAAAGTTTGTTTCTATTGAAGATAGGCTAAATGCCTGGGCTAGTAAAGTTCAGAAGATAAGAACTGAGGCTCAACTTAGTTTTGTTGAAGTGAATGCTACTCTTGTTGCCCTCCGTATGAAGTTTTCCAGATTCAAAGAATGGTGGGTTCAGAAATTTGAAGAGGTTGTGATTCCAGAAGACCTAGAGGAAAGGGATCGACCTTTGTGGTCTTTATCTTTTCTAAGCTCTTAATGATGGCTTATTATTTTCTTGCCCCATCTTTCTGTTGATATCAAAAGAGGGAGAAAAATAATGAAACTTAATGCATAATCTTAGGGGGAGCATTTAGAATCATAATGGCATAAAGCATCCATATTTTGTATTTCTGATGTGAAACTCAATGTTAAGTATGAATGTTATTTCTGAATTCACATTTGTAATTTGATACTTGTCTTCAATATTTAATTCTGAATCCTTTAAATTCTTTGAAATTCATATTATTGTTTAGAAATATCTAAGTCTAGTCTGTCATTAACAAAAAGGGAGAGACTGTAAGCTCCAAAACCCTTCAAAAGCATCAATCTTACTGGAGTTCTTTAGAACCTTCTGAGTTTTGATTATTAACAAAATCCTTTCATTTAAGTATTTCAAAGAGCAATTGAGAATACTCTTAGTAAATCAATGCCTACTTCGAGTGAAAAATTGAAGTCTTCAAAAGAGTTTATGAAGAAGTCTTTCTAACAAAAAACTATTGTGGAAGATCTTTCTAAAAGGACTGAGTGCGCAGAGGACTTAAGGTGTAAACTTGCTCATTGAAGTAAAAATCTCATCAAGACCATTAGAAGACAAGTCCATTAAAGCCAATGTTCAAAAGACACCTTCATCAGAAGACAAAAGTATCACAAACAATATTTATCAAAAGAAACAAATATTTTAAAAGCATACGAGTTTAGAAGACAACAAATGCACAAAAATAACAAAGTCAAAGTCAAAAAACCCTAGAAGATTGAATTGTTTATCCCTGGAGAAAGACAAAAACCATTAAGGAAAAAATGACTAGCTGCTACAGAATAAGAAAATGGTAATTGTGCTCAGAATAGTATCCATCAGAGTTCAAAACAGCCAGTTTTAGAAGCTTTATAAATTCAAGAAGCTCGGAAGTTTAAAGCCATGAAGTGAATTGTTATTCGGCCAAACTTCTTATCAAACTTTTGAATGTTTACTCTTGTTTTTGAACAAAGTTTCTCTGCTGAAACCTTCTTTTAATTATTTTCTTAGAAAAGAAACCTCTTTTCTCTGGTATGTAATTGCTTTGATCTACTCTTTGAGTGTTAGAGAAATCAAAATCTTATTCTTATCTTTGTATTCATTTGCTTAAATCCACTCTTTGAGTGTTGAGAGAAATACAAACTTATATCTTCCCTTGTAACCTGATCCATTAGTGATCTATATGAGAATCTAACTTAAAAAGGTTAGGTTGGAACAAAGACTACTTGTAATCTAGCTTGGAGAAGCTAGGGTTGAAGAAAGAATAGTTGTGAAAATATAAAATCCTGATTTCTGACTAGTGACTGGACATAGGCATGCGGTTTAGCCGAACCAGTATAAATATCTAAGTGATCTATTCTGAACTCAAAATTTTTTAACTTTTTGTCAGAATATTATGTTTATTTCTTGATCTTCTAAACTTAACTCTAACTCCTTTTAATTAAGTTAGGAAACAAGTTTCAAAATTATCTTCTCTAAGTTTAGTTCCTTCTTAAGCAACATATTTGAATTGTCTAACTTCTGACCTATACTCTGATTTATTCAATCTGAGAAACTTGAGAAGCTTTTAAGTTTGCAAGAAACTTTTAGAAATTAGAAGTACGATTCAACCCCCTTCTCATGTTGCTACTTTCAAAGAAATGATTCTAAAAATTGACTGGATCTTTATCAATATTAGCATTTTTTGTAGTCATATCTATCTTTCAAACTATTCCAAAGATTGATGGGATCTTTTAGAGTAAGATATTCATATCTTAATTCTTCATTTAGAAGGCAGCGAAGAAAAGTCATTTCTTTCTTGATTTCATTGTATTTCCCATACCTATTTAGAGTCAATATATAGATTTTAGTCTTGATTTAAATGTATAGTTCTTCAAGAACTATATTACAAATTTTCACATAAATATTGACCAAAGAAAATCATCAATTTTTGTGCAATCCTATAGGGATGCTTGATTTAATTTCTTTCATTGTGTCAAAATCAATGAATCACATACTATATGTAGTTTCTTCCATTATTTATAAAAAATAACAAATTTAAAGTAAGACAAAATACATTAGTTTAAGAATATTTGACAATTAATAATCATAAATGAAATATGGAAGATATTTCATATGAAAAAGAGCCCGGAGAAAGCCAACATAAAAAATGGAGCCATAAATTATATTAATTCAAAAAAAGTGAAAAGAAAACGTTATTGTTTTAATAAAACTTTCAGGTTGATCAAGCTGTCATTCAAATGATAGAGAGTGGTGTTGTTAACGTGTTATAAAATAATTATAAAAAACACAAGAGATATAGAAGAACTAGAGAGAAAATAGAGAGAATAAAGGAGGTAATTGATTAATATCAAAGGAGTGTGTAACAATAGACACCCAATGGGGAGCAAATCTTTATCCTTATCATATACAATCCTCCATCTAATATAATCTTAATCCAAATGATAAGTTCAAATCTAAATCATGATAAGATAATATTTGAACATCTACATTTCATAACAATTCAGAACCTAAAAAAAAAAAGTGCTAGTCCATCAATTTGTTGTGCAACTTTTTATAGCACAATTAAAGTTGTCAAAATGTGAGCCTAATGAAATTTATAGGTTAAGTTAGCAAAATGTGAGCCCAAACTTAATTTAGACTGACTTGGCCCAGGCTAATTTAGCTTGGCTTGAAATCGGGCCAGCCCGCTTTGGGCCAGGTCGGCCTGTTGGTCTGAAATTTAATTTATTTCTTATTCTAACAGCCTATCACTTAATTAAGAACATACCATCATTTTTTGTTTGAAAAACTAAAACCCATTTAGCAATTGAGCTATCTCCTTAATTTATTTACTATTAGCCCAAAACTAAGTTGCCTAATTTTCTTATTTTTCGTTAATTCAATTTTAAAAAAATTAAATTTATAGTATTTTTTATTAAAAAAAAGAGTTAGTGGGCTGGTAAGTCGGCCCACCCAACCCTCAACCTGCAATAGATTGAATACTAACAAAATACTTGACCTGAAGTGGCCCAACTTGAACCCATTTTGACAACTCTAAGCACAATCATGATTTATGCTTTCAATCCTTTTTTAAATTTATGAAAAGATGTTGTTTTATGGTTTTTTTTTTGTTTGGTTAATGAGAGGATACATAGTAGGAGGTAATAATCAATATTTTTTTCAACAAATCTCATTTCAATTTCATCTTACTTAGTTTTAATTTTTTTTCCCCAATGGTTCTAATAAATTTTATTCATATTTAGTAGGGGTATTCATGTTAGGGTTGCATGGGGTTTAGTTTAACCCAAACCCGACTTGATATTTTTCTTAGTTCAATTTTTTGGACTTGGATATGGTCTAGTTATGGTTCGACTAATGATTAGGTCAGGATAGAGACGATTCAATATTTAGACAAAATGTACAAATTTAGAAATTATGCATAGTTAAGTAGTCATAAAAGTTTAGAAGTATGAAAATATAACTTAAGATATTTATACTATATATATTTTTAAACAATTAATATTAATATAAATATATTATCATGTTATACAAAAATTGTTAATTTAAGTCAAGAAGTTTTATTATATATAACTAATTGTTAAAGTATTATGTGACATTGGCCGGGGTTGGGCCAAACACCTAAACTCAACCTGAAAAATATAATATGTCTAATTTTTGGAACATAAACTCATCCTAATTAGTTTCAGTCTAAGATGAGTTATTACTTATTATGTCGGGCTAAGTCTTGAATAGGTCTAATATTTAGAATGTTGAAATGTGTATAATGAAAAGAAAACTAATATAGTACCAAAAAGAAAAAAAGAAAACCAATATATATTAAGTTTTTCATCAACAAAATATTATTTTAGAAGAAAAAATATTTTCATAACAGCAAATAAACAAGAAAAACTATTTTTTGGCCATTAAAAAAAACTATTTTCAAAAGCTATAAAATTTCAACTTAAAAAAAGATAGCTAAAAATTTGGTTTTAAAAGTATTTTTTTATTAAAAGATAAATATGTTTAAAAAACATATTTTAATTTTTTTTTAACTTTTAAGTTAGGAATTATCAAGTCTGAGTGTCCAGTTGGTTGGGTTAACCCACGAACCAGGGAGTTTTAGCCCAATCCAACCACAAAATATAAGTTGGATTGAGTCTATGAGTTAGGTCAAATTGAAAAAAACTTCAGCCTATAAGGTGTAGGTCGAGTAATAGCTTAAGAAATAGTCAACTCACATAAACTCAATCCACCTATGATTTTTTTTAATAAAAAGTTATTTAGCCATGATGGCATTTCATATTATTTTCCCCCTAACTTTTTCGTAGTGCCAATTAAATTTAAGTATAGGCTTGGTGGTCACATTATAGAGATGAGAAACCTATGAAGCATTTAATGAACTATTGTGAAGAAAATCCAATAGATTACTTAGATAACAGAATATCTTAAGAAAATTGATAATGAAGTAAAGGACCATAAAAATCTGTATGCTATATGTGATATTATTGACTTTAGTTGACTAATGTGATTTGTTATTTATGACTTCTAGGATATGTTACCTTACTTTAGTTTATTTCAGACATGTGTTAACTTAATAAAACTTATTATATTTATTTGGCAAGTTAGATACTTATTATATTTGTGTGAGAATGATTATTTGACTTTATAATTTATTTGAAAAATATATTATTTTTAATTTAGATATATTGTGTATAACAAATTTCTTTCTGTATTTTAGTATTTAATTTAATAAGAGACTTTTTTTAATGTGTCAAATATACGAGTTTGACCCATTTCAATCTACTCAACTAAATGGGATAATGTCATGTTGAATGGAAAAATAAAATTTTTGGTCAACTGAAGGCAACCTAACCCATTAATTTAAGGAGCAGGTCCTATTTGGAATTTACGGAAAACCCACTAAAAAACACCCCTGGTACCAAGTAACTTATGAACAATTGATGCATGAGGATATAGTGATTAAAAAATTCAGATAAAAATCAGTTGTCAGGCCCACCAGAAAATAAAAACCTAATTAGTTGTAGTTAGTAAGGGTCGATCCACAGAGAACCAATTCAATTAACACTATCAAGTAATTCCCAATTTAAACTCTAATTGACAATAAATAGAAAATAAGGGGGGTTTTGGAGTTTTGATGAACAATGAACAGTTTCAAAGGCAATAACAATAAATGAACTGAAATCAACAATATAAGAAAATTGGTTAAGAGATTGAATCCACCACTAAATTTATATGATGATGTAAATCCACATATCCTTTTATTCCAACATGCTCAATTATGTTTTTACGCAATTGTGAGAGTAAATCTCTGTTTTTCTTACGTGTTGGCCAATTCAGCAACCGCTCAAATCAACTCCTAATCACTAATTAGTCATAAAGCAACCGCTCTTACAACTATCCAAAAATTGCATTAAGATTTAGAAAACTAATCACACTAAGATCTAATCACACACCGGGATTAAATTACTTAGAACATATATTTCTCTAGATCTATTACCGCAACCGCGCATAATAAACCCAGATCTATCACTTTATAAATGGCAAATAGCACAAAGATAATTATACCCACATGAACATCATATATTCCGCTAGATCTACTACCGCAACCGCGCATAATAAACCCAAATCTACCACTTTTAAAGTGGGAACAAGTACAAAAACTTTCATACCAACAATAGATTTAGAAATATATGAATAAAGACATAACTGTGTTGAAATAATCAAATATGCAAGATTCACAACATCAATACTAGTGGTTTCATCACCCCCTTAACCAAAGGAGGTTTAGTTACACATAGTTAGAAGGAAATCACAAGAAAAACTGAGAAAGAACAACATGAGAAACAAAGTGCAGAAGAAAAACTAAAGCAAACGAGTTTCTGAGGATTGAGGATGATGGATCTCCGATTACTCGAACCCGAGACTCCAATCTTTGATCTAAGACTCCCCTCTCCTTCTCCAAGGAGTTATAGCTGCTCTCCTAGGTCAAAACCCCCTTCAAAACGTGCCAAGAGTGTCAATAAATAGACCTCCAACACAAACTTCGCGTATAAGTCTCAATAATTGAGTTTCTGGCATGAATACACGACCGTGTATGCATACACGGCCTAGGCCGTGTATGACACTGAGTTTGGGGGGAAAATTTCACTATTTCAATTGCAAAGTCAGAGGCGTACATGGCCTAGGCCATGTATTCTCACACGGCCATGTATTTTTATGCAACCTAGGCCCTGTATTCTGACGCAGGTCCTGTATTCTGACTCTGGTCCTGTAATCTGACTTCCAAGCCCAATATGACCCCTTAGACCTCCAAATCTGGAAAAGTGTTCAACATGAAAGTTGTAGATTTGGCTCTTAACTATCAACCACCAAAATTTTCGCCCATTTGACAACTTGTAGCTCGAGATATGTCGTGAATAGTATGCAAAGGTCAAGCTGTCAGGATCAGCACCCTAGTTCTTGCTTTAACTCCAATTTGAGTTATCCAAACATGTGATTAGGCCTTTGAGGTCTTCATGAAAGTAGTAGAGAATTTTCTTAGCTTTCCTACAAGACTAAAATCACATCAATTAGATATTTGAAATTCAAATTATAGCTAGTTTACTGAACATTGTCAAAGAGATAAATTAGGGTTAAATCATGCAATAATTCCCTCAATAATCCAATTAGGCTCAATATCATAAAATGTGTCAAAACCAATTTAATTAAACCTAATTGACCTTAAGAAGCCCAGTGACTGAAAAACATAATTCAATTATAAGTGCAAATGAACACATTTAAGCAAAGTTTCACAGTAATGTTCCAATTAGGGTTTGATATCAGAAAGTAAGCTAAATGATGACAATTAAGTACAAATGGAGTTCAATGAATCAATTACAAGGTGATTAAAATATAGGAATAATCAATAGATCAATTACCCCCACACTTAACCTTTTGCACTCCTGGGCAAAAATATACAGTTCAACACAGTTTCACAACCAGCCAAGCAAATGCAGAATAATGAGCAAAGACCTTTGTGCATTTAGTTTTCAAAGCATTTAAACAATTCAAAATTCCTTTTCTTAGCAATCCAAGTTGACAAGCAAAATCAATCAAATTTCAGGGTTCAATCAACATGATAAATCCTCACTGAAATGCTCTTTCACTCAAGTGTTTCAGGCTTGTGTTTTCACTCAACCGACTCATGAGAATATGCTTTACCATAGGCTTGTCAAGCCTCTACTTCTCCACTACTCAGACCACATGCAAATAGAGTTCAAAAGGACTTTATTCAGGTTGTAATGGGGTCAGGGTTAAGGTAGGATATATCAAAAATAGACAAAGTTAGACCATAGGAACTAGAAAAGCAAAATGGAGAGATATTCAATCATTACACAGAATTTTCCAATAATCTTCAAATTCAAATTCCTATTATATACCTTATCCTTTTTCTGACTTCTCTTTTTCTCTTTTTTTTTCTTTTTTCTTTTTTCTTTTTTTATCTTTAATTACACATATATATATACACACCTTACATCCTATTCACAATGATATTTTGCCAGCATGAGACTTTTATATACAAACATAACTAGGCAAATACATCATTAATTCAAATATCCCCACACTTATTCAAGAACCAATTTCCATCACAATCATAAAACTCTTCTACTCCCTAAGGTAGGATAGTAAAATAGTTTTTCACTTTTAGGTTTAAATTGAGCTTAGATAGAAGGAAATTTAGTCAATTAGGCTCAAAGGGGTTAATTAATAAAAAAAATGCAAGGATGGCTATTTGACCAGTAGTTATTAAAAAGAAAATTCTTTATCATTTCAAATGCATGCAGTGGTCATTAGCAGCTTAAAAGAGAACCAAGACAAGTTCTGAAAAACACAATAACCATGAGTGGAATCACACAATCAATGATCCAAAATGGCCTAAAGTTAGCTATTTACAATAAAGCCCAAAAACTCACTAGGTTTCGATTCATCATTTTCAATTAAACCCTTTAATTTTTTAGAATTTCACCCAACAAAATCACTAACCAGAAAGTTCATTCAATCATGCTCAAAGTTTTTTTTTTCAAAAATTTGGGTCAATTGCTCAATAATCACAACACTTGAAAGCTTATCAGAAACTTAAAGCCCAATAGAAAGTATCACAAGAACAACATCATCAAGATCAAATACACTCACCCCAAGAGAGTCAATATAGTTTAATCAGTCATTCAAACCCCAGGAGAACAATTCAGAATATCAACAGTATTCACAATAGAACATCAAAGTATCCACAAATTATTCAGAATAGAACATCAAATCCACACCCCCGCACTTAAACTAAGCATTGTCCTCAATGCTACACACATTCGTAAAAGGAAAATAAAAGAAATGCTACACATATCTAGAAAATGAAAAATAATGACAAAGAGAATGCTACACACATCCAGAAAAGGAAAACAAGCAAAAACAGTTATACCACAACCGAAAGCAAAAACAAATCTACTATGAATGAAACAAGCAAATCAATAGTGCAAATCAATTCCCAAATGTACACAATACAAGAGAATGAAAATACAATGGAAACTAAGGGGTACATTTACTCATCATTCTTGAGGAATGTCAAAAATCTATGAAGTTCATAAGGCACAAGTTCATATGAATGCGTCTCAAGAGTATAACTCTTTACTCAGTCCATTCATCACGAACTTAAAATTTAACTTCTCAATTGAA
Organism: Ormosia semicastrata; assembly: GCA_029884595.1. Taxonomy (NCBI): domain Eukaryota; kingdom Viridiplantae; phylum Streptophyta; class Magnoliopsida; order Fabales; family Fabaceae; genus Ormosia; species Ormosia semicastrata. Next base: position 8,560,953 of record JAQQTO010000047.1, read on the forward strand.
TGGAATCATTCCCAAAGAACATAGTTCAGCATTCAGAAGAACAAAACAACAATTTACAAACGAACTAATTCCTATAGTTTCGCTTGGTTTCCACTGTACTTAATCCACGCAAATATCAAACAAACAATCCATTCAAACACACAATTAATAAAACCAAACACAAGGTTTTTTTTTTTAAAGATTCAAATGCTTACAACCAACAAATAGATAAAAACATAATCTAAGAAACTAATAAAAACGCAAAATTAAAAAGAGATAAAGAGAGCAAATCTGGTTGGGTTACCTCCCAATAAGCGCTTAGTTTATTGTCCTCAGCCTGACATGATGATACTTTCAATGCTCCTCATATTGTGGAAGGATGAGGGTCATCACTTCCATCTCTGCACTGTCAGGAGGTTCATGATAAGGTTTGAGACGATGACCATTGACCTTAAATGCTTTGCCTAAAATTTCACTCCTGATCTCAACTGCACCAAAAGGAAAGACATTGTTACCACAAATGGCCCAATCCACTTAGAACGCAGTTTACCTGGAAACAATTTGAGTCTTGATTGGAATAGCAGAACTTTTTGTCCTTTGTGAAATTTCTTTCTGGAAATCAATTAGTCGTGGAATGCCTTAGCTTTAGTCTTATAAATTAGGGCATTCTCGAAGGCCTCATTTCTTAGTTCTTCCAGTTCCTGTAACTGGAACTTCCTTTGCTTTCCAGCACCTTCCAATTCCATATTTACTTGTTTAATGGCCCAATAAGAGCGATGTTGCAGCTCAACGGGCAAATGACAAGGCTTTCCATACACTAACCGAAATGGTGACATGCCAATGGGAGTCTTATAGGCAGTCCTATAAGCCCATAAAGCATCTTCAAGTCGAGTGCTCCAATCCTTTCTTGAAGGATTTACTGTCTTTTCAAGGATTGATTTAATCTCTCAGTTGGACACTTCAGTTTGCCCATTTGTCTGAGGATGGTAAGGAGTTGAAATTCTGTGCATTACTCCATATTTCTTCAATAGAGCATCAAAGGTTTTGTTGCAGAAGTGGGTCCCTTGATCACTGATGATAGCCCTCGGGGTCCCGAACCTGGAGAAAATATGTGACTTAACAAAATCTGCAACAGTTTTAGAATCATCAGATCGGGTGGCTTTTGCTTCCACCCATTTAGACACATAATCAACAGATAAGAGAATGTATGTGAAACCAAATGAGGGAGGGAATGGTCCCATGAAATCAATACCCCCACACATCAAAGACTTCCACAAAAATGATCGGAGTCTGAGGCATTTGATTACGAGGACCAATGTTACCTGTTCTCTGACAGTGGTCACAAGACTTACAGAAGTTGTAAGCGTCTTTGAAAATTGTGGGCCAATAGAAACCACTGTCAAGCACTTTGTTGGCTGTCCTTTTACTGCCAAAGTGTCCTCCACATGCATAGGTGTGACAAAAGGAGAGGATGGAGTGTGTCTCAGAATCAAGAATGCACATCCTAATGACTTGATCTGCACAATGCTTCCATAGGTACGGGTCATCTCAGATATAGTATTTATAGTCACTCCTTAATTTATCTCTTTGAGACTTGTTCAAACTCTCCAGAAAGTCCTTAGTAACCAGGTAGTTAACAATGTCAGCATACCAAGGGATTATGGCCTTGACAACCATCAAATATTCATTCGGAAAAGTCTCCATGATAGGCATTTCTTCCTCTTCAGTTACCAACCTACTCAAGTGATCTGCCACCAAGTTCTCGCTCCCTTTCTTGAATTTAATCTCCAAGTCAAATTCTTGGAGCAATAAAATCCATCGGAGCAATCTAGGCTTTGCTTCTTTCTTTATTAGTAGATACTTCAAAGCTGCATGATCTGAAAACACAATTACTTTAGAACCAATTAGATATTATCTAAATTTTTCCAAAGCAAATACAACAGCTAGAAGTTTTTTTTCTATGGTTGAATAATTAAGCTGAGCATCATTTAGAGTCCTTGATGCATAGTAAATGGCATAAGGAACCCTATCAACTCGCTGTCCTAAGACAGCTCCTACTGCAAAGTCACTGGCATCACACATTAGTTCAAACGGTAACTCCCAGTTGGGTGGCCTGATAATAGGCGTAACAGTTAACGACTTATTGAGTTTATTGAAAGCATCCATACATTTCTCATCAAAGTTAAAATTGACATCTTTTTGAATAAGTCTGCAAAGGGGCAATGAGACTTTAGAGAAGTCTTTAATAAATCTCCGGTAGAAACCTGCATGACCAATAAAAGAACGAATCTCCCGCACACTAGTGGGTGGGGGCAAAGAATGCATGAGTTCTACCTTAGCTTTATCTACTTCAATTCCCCTAGCAGAAATTACATGACCTAACACAATACCTTCCTTAACCATGAAATGACATTTTTCCCAATTTAGTACCAGGTTAGTGTCAATGCATCTTTTAAGCACCAATGTTAAATGTTCCAGACAATTTTCAAAACCATTTCCAAAGACACTAAGGTCATCCATAAAAACTTCAATGATGTTTTCAATGTAATCAGAAAATAAACTCATCATGCATCTCTAGAAAAAACCTGGTGCATTGCAGAGTCCAAAAGGCATTCGCCTATATGCAAAGGTACCAAATGGACAAGTGAATGTAGTTTTGTCTTAGTCTTCTGGAGCTATAGCAATCTGATTGTAACCTGAAAAACCATCCAGAAAATAATAATGAGAATAACCAGCTAATCTCTCTAACATTTGATCAATGAAAGGTAAAGGAAAGTGGTCTTTTCTCGTGGCGGCATTCAACTTCTTGTAATCAATACAAACACGTCACCCTGTCTGTAACCTAGTGGGAATAAGCTCATTTTCAGTATTTCTTACCACAGTAATTTCAGATTTCTTTGGTACTACCTGGATTGGGCTTACCCACTTGCTGTCAGAAATGGGGTAGATCACCCCCACACTTAGGAGCTTCAGTATCTCCTTTTTCACTACCTCCATCATGGGAGGATTCAACCTCCGCTGAGGGTCTCTCATAGGTTTAGTATCCTCCTCCATTAATATCTTGTGCATACAAATGGAGGGACTAATACCCTTGATATCGCCTATTGACCAACCAATGGTGTGTCTTATGTTCTTGCAAAACAGCTACCAGTTTCTCTTCTTGCTCTTGGGTGAGTGACTTTGCAATTATTACTGGAAGGGTATCCTTCTCCCCTAAGAAGATGTATTTAAGATGATCAGCAAAGTGCTTTAAGTTCCAATTCAGTGCTCGCATAATGAAGGTTGAGGTATATCGAAGAATGATAAATCAACAAAAGTTACCTCATGCTTTTCTGGAGTGGAAGAAAGCTCTTGTAAGGCAGCAACAATTTCATCAATGTCTTCACTCCATGGCTCTTCTTCACTCTTCTTCTTTTCCTCTTATACATCTAAGTTATGAGTTAGAATTGTATCAAGAGCATCAAAATGGTCAATATCAAAAGCTGCAGAAATTAAAGAATCAAAAGGATCAAAAGAATCAATTAAACAAGCAGAGTGCACATCACTTGGGTATCTCATAACTTCAAAAATATTGAATCTAATTAATTCCCCATCAAATTCCATTGTTAGAGTTCCTGAGTGCACATCAATTGTTGTCCTTACAGTTTTCAAAAATGGTCTCCCTAACAAGATAGGAGCAGATTTGGGAGACTCATCCTCTTCCATGTCCAAAACATAGAAGTCTGCCGGAAACACTAATTCATTTACCTGCACCAAAACATCTTCAACCACACTCTTAGGGTATGCATTAGATCTATCAGTCAATTGAATAACAACACCAGTAGGTTCCAAAGGACCCAAGTATAAAGATGCATAAATAGAATATGACATGACATTTATAGATGTACCTAAATCAAGCATTGCCCTTTCAAACCTTGTGTTACCTATAGTGCATGGAATGGTGAATGTGTCAGGGTCCTTACATTTGGTTGGGAGTTTCTTTTTAATTACAGCTGAAACATTTTCTCCCACTTGGACTTTTTCATTTCCTTTTAGCTTCCTCTTGTTAGTGCATAATTCTTTCAGAAATTTTGCATATCTAGGTACCTGCTTAATGGCATCTAACAAAGGGATATTAACTTCTACCTTCCTAAAAGTCTCAAGTATTTCTTTTTCTGCTTCTTCTTTCTTGGTTTTAACCAACCTACTAGGAAAAGGAGCTTTAGTGACATATTTAGGAATGAGTTCAGAAATATTTACCTTAGGGGCTTTGGAAGTTTGCCCCTTATCATTTGCTTCTTTGGGTGTTTTATCTTTCTCTTGAGTGATTGGTGGAAGAGGTGTAGGCTCATCCATCGTCTTTCCGCTTTTCAATGTGACAGCACTAGCATTTTCCCTCGGATTCACTTCTGGCTGTGAAGGTAGTTTCCCTGAAAATTGGCTTTGAAACTTGTTGAATTCTTTGGACAACTGCCCTATCTGATTCTGCAAGTTGTTGATTGCAGTCCTTATTTCTTGTTTGAACTGTAAATTATCAGTGGCTATTTGTTTCACTAGCTCCTCTAGTGAAGGTTCAGATTGCTTAGGAGCTTGAACTGTCTTTGCTGTCTCGAGGGAAAGGTGCTTGCCTTTGTTGGAATCCCGGAGGTCCATAAGTTTGGAGGTTGATTTTGAGATTGCTTTGCATAGCTAAAATTAGGATGATCCCTCTAACCCCGGATTATATGTGTTTGAGTAGGGGTTGTAATTTTTGAAAGTCCAAAGATATCCCCCTCATCGCTCTTACCTCCTCATTTGTGTCCTCTTGGAGAGTGGGACACATATCGATGGGATGTCTAGATGAACAACAGATCCCACAAGCATGAACCGGTGCTTTGCCTGTATCCATTAACCGCTGAACCATAGCAGTCAATTGAGTCATTTGCTGCTGTAGACTGGTTGTCTTTACTTCTTTTATTGCTCTCACTCCAGTGTCATTTCTAGAGTAAAACTGTTGAGTATTAGCAGCCATTCTTGAGATCAAGTTTCTAGCTTCTTGAGGAGTATTATCAACCAATGCTCCTCCACTAGCAGCATCAATCATGTTGCGATCCATCACTTGTAAGCCTTCATAGAAATACTGAATTAAGAGCTGCTCACTTATTTGATGATGATGAGGCGGTGAAACATAGTTTCTTAAATCTCTCCCAATAGTCATGGAGTGATTCCCCATGCCTTTGTTGAATACCCTGATTTCTTTTCGATTGTTACTGACTTTTGAGGCGTGGGTATATCTGTCTAGGAAAGTTCGGGCCATGTCCTGCCATGATTGGATGGATCCGGGTGGCAAGTAGTAAAGCCACTCCTTAGCTGAGTCTTTCAATGAGAATGGAAAAGCTCTCAACTTGACTTGTTCTACATGAATTCTTGTAGGCTTCATGCTAGAACACACCACATGGATTTCCTTCAAGTGCTTGTTGGGGTCCTCTCCGAGTAATCCATTGAAAGATGGTAAGAGATGGATTAAGCCGGACTTCAATTCAAATGCCTCTTCATTTTCAAGAATGTCTATGCATAGAGGCTGTTGATCTAGATCTGGAGCACCCAATGCCCTTAAAGTGTTTTTTGCCATTGTCACTTCTTCAGATATTTCAGATGGCTCAGATGTCTCTGAACTTGATAGATCAATGTAATGGGCAACTTCAATGTCAGTAGGTGTGAAGTGGAAGTTAGCCGGATGGAAGGGAAATTGAGGATGTGAAGTGAGTTGATCAATATAGTTCCTCAAATTTAGTAATCCTTCGTCTACCCCTTCAATGGACATCAACACCTACAAAACACTCAGAAAGAAAGATTCAAAACTAAAAATAAAATAAAAACAAAAATAAAAACAGAGTAAAAATAAGAAAATAAATTAACAGTGTAATTGAAAAATTGGCTCCCCGGCAACGGCGCCAAAATTCTGATGCGTGAGGATATAGTGATTAAAATTCAGATAAAAATCAGTTGTCAAGCCCACCAGAAAATAAAAACCTTACAACTAGTTGTAGTTAGTAAGGGTCGATCCACAGAGAACCAATTCAATTAACACTATCAAGTAATTCCCAATTTAAACTCTGATTGACAATAAATAGTAAATAAGGGGGTTTTGGAGTTTTGATGAACAATGAACAGTTTCAAAGGCAATAACAATAAATGAACTGAAATTAACAATATAAGAAAATTGGTTAAGAGATTGAATCCATCACTAAATTTATATGATGATGTAAATCCACATATCCTTTTATTCCAACATGCTCAATTATGTTTTTACGCAATTGTGAGAGTAAATCTCTGTTTTCCTTACGTGTTGGCCAATTCAGCAACCGCTCAAATCAACTCCTAATCACTAATTAGTTATAAAGCAACCGCTCTTACAACTATCCAACAATTGCATTAAGATTTAGAAAATCAATCACACTAAGATCTAATCACACACCGGGATTAAATTACTTAGAACATATATTTCTCTAAATCTATTACCGCAACCGCGCATAATAAACCCAGATCTACCACTTTATAAATGGCAAATAGCACAAAGATAATTATACTCACATGAACATCATATATTCCACTAGATCTACTACCGCAACCATGCATAATAAACCCAGATCTACCACTTTTAAAGTGGGAACAAGTACAAAAACTTTCATACCAATAATAGATTCAGAAATATATGAATAAAGACATAACTGTGTTGAAATAATCAAATATGCAAGATTCACAACATCAATACTAGTGGTTTCATCACTCCCCTTAACTAAGGGAGGTTTAGTTACACATAGCTAGAAGGAAATCACAAGAAAAACTGAGAAAGAACAACATGAGAAACAAAGTGCAGAAGAAAAACTAAAGCAAACGAGTTTCTGAGGATTGAGGATGATGGATCTCCGATTGCTCGAACCCGAGACTCCAATCTTTAATCCAAGACTCCCCTCTCCTTCTCCAAGGAGGTGTAGCTGCTCTCCTAGGTTAGAACCCCCTTCAAAACGTGCAAAGAGTGTCAATAAATAGGCCTCCAACACAAACTTCGCGTAGAAGTCTCAATAATTGAGTTTTTGACATGAATACACGGCCGTGTATGACACTGAGTTTTTGGGCAAAATTTCACTATTTCAATTGCAAAGTCAGAGTTGTACACGGCCGTGTATTTTTACGCAACCTAGGCCTTGTGTTCTAACGCAGGCCTTGTATTCTAACTCTGGTCCTGTAATCTGACTTCCAAGCCCAATATGACCCCTTAGACCTCCAAATCCAGAAAAGTGTTCAACATGAAAGTTGTAGATTTGGATCTTAACTATCAACCACCAAAAATATCAGCCTATTTGACAACTTGTAGCTCGAGATATGTCGTGAATAGTATGCAAAGGTCAAGCTGTCAGGATCAGTATCCTAGTTCTTGCTTCAACTCCAATTTGAGTTATCCAAACGTGTGATTGGGCCTTTGAGGTCTTAATGAAAGTAGTAGAGAATTTTCTTAGCTTTCCTACAAGACCAAAATCACATCAATCAGATATTTGAAACTCAAATTATAGCTAGTTTACTAAACATTGTCAAAGAGATAAATTAGGGCTAAATCATGCAATAATTCCCTCAATAATCCAATTAGGCTCAATATCATAAAATGTGTCAAAACCAACTTAATTAAACCTAATTGACCTTAAGAAGCCCAGTGACTGAAAAGTATAATTCAATTATGAGTGCAAATGAACACATTTAAGCAAAGTTTCACAATAATGTTCCAATTAGGATTTGATATCAGAAAGTAAGCTAAATGATGACAATTAAGCACAAATGGAGTTCAATGAATCAATTACAAGGCAATTAAAATATAGGAATAATCAATAGATCAACAACAAACATCAATAATTAATCAATCAATATAATCTAGAAAAAGAAGATACATGACTTGAAAAATTTTCATGTGTCTTCTCAGTCATCAACTCAATGCTTTGATTTCTTAACATGTGACATCTATAGTAGCTTTTTTTATATCACGTCATCTGATGTGACAAATTTTTTCGCATGTGATCTAATATGGAAACTGTCACGTGTAAAAAAAAATTAAAAAAATATCAATCATCAAATAACAAAATAAAAGATAAAAATGAAAAAAAGATATACTCAAAACCTAAATAAGTTTAAAAGAACAATTTGGGATGAGGATGTTGCACTATCAACCCAAAGCTCATCCATTTGGGTTTCAATCTCATCTCAAATTCAAATAACTAATTTGAGGGATGTTGCACCATCAACCCAAAGATCATCATTTATAGGTTTTCAATTTCATCACTATTCTCACCCCTCAACCCAAGGCTCCATTATTACTAGGTTTTCATCACCATCCTCACCCACCCAAAGCTCCATCATTTCTGGGTTTTCTCAATATGAAGAAATCAGCATCTGCAAGTTACCAAGCTCAGCCACCAAACCTCCATGAACACTGCTCAATGAAAACCCAACCTCGTCTACAAGTTAAACTTAGACCGCACCAACAGTAACCAACCACCATTGTCACTGTCACTATCACCACAATCGACCAACAATAACAGTAAGATCTGTATTCATATAACTTCATAGTCTCTCAAGATTGTGCAAGTTTTTCCTTTCAATTTTTTCATTCCTATATTTTAGTTTATTTGAAATTGATATGAATATAATGGTTATTTGTGATTCACGTGATTGGAAAATAATAACGATTTATTTTAGTTTTCAATCACTGCTGAGTAAATTTAGAAATTATCCTAATAAATCACAATTCTCTCGTAATATATTTTTTTGGGGTCAACACTGCAGAAAACATTTATGTGGATTAATAATATATACTCTTAGAATATTTGCCTAAAATGTTGGAGTTACATTTATCTAATTGTATTATGAAAAAAATCCAAATAAATTGAATGACGTGTAATTTGTGTACGTTACTTTTGAAAACAATTAAAAATCTTTCCTCTTTGTAAATTTGGCTTATTTTGAAATTAATTGATTATCAATTGGAAGAAGAAGTAAACATGTATGATCTCCTCTCTTTGTTGTTTCTTTGGCAATACAAAATGAAGAAAAAAAAAATAAAAAAGTTGTGTACAACAAATGTTAAAAAAAATACAAAACAAGTATCTTCGTATTAAATGTTTAATATATATTCAATGATTTCTATTTCCTATTCTATATATTTAAATAGTTATTATTATATATACATTTCAAGATTCGTTTAGTCAAACATGTCCAATCATATAATAAATAATAAATAATAAATAATAACAATTTTTAAAATATGGCATTTGCTACATAATTAGCTACAGATAACTACTTCATTTAATTTATTTGTTTAAATATAATTTTGCTAGCTTATTTTAATCATAGTGTTAGCATGATTGATTATGATTGAGATTATAATTGATCACGATTAATTTTAGGGATGATTATAATTAATTTATTATATAATTATATTTTATTATTTTCTTTTCTTGTATAGCAACCTTCTTGTATAAATAGAAATTAACCATTTTATATTCATTTATTTAGAAATATACATAAGTTACCAATATTTGGCTCCTTGATTCTATTTCTAACATTGTATTAGAGTGTCTAGGCTCTCAATCCAATCATAGATTCTAAACTCCAGACTCTAGACTTCGATTTAGATTTTAGATTCCGAAAGTTCAATTTTTTACGTTTTTCCTCAGTATAATGGAGAAACTAGACATTGCTCAGTCTCCTTCAGTTGTACCCACTGCCCCCAGATGTTGCAGATATTGTAAAGACCCAAGACACTTGATTGAGAATTATCCTACATGTCCTCTAAGGTCTTATCAGAACATGTTTCAACATCGTCCCAATTATTCTAAGTCTGTGCTTGTTACTATTGCTGCTAAAGGATCCCTAGGTTCTTCAGCCACACCTCAGGCTGCCTTTTCTTCTAAGTCATATAATCTTGTGTCCCTCTTTAAGCGTCTACTATCTAATTCTGGTAATACCTCTTCTGCTTCATCAACCACACTAGGTAATACTAAATAGTAATTTGACACTGCTTGCTATAACTATATGACGTCCACATTTCAATTTTTTTAATCCCTGTCTGTTAATGACATTGCACATTCTATACATACAGCCGATGAATCTCTTATGAATGTTAGTCATAAGGGTTCTGTCTCTTTGTCTACTATTAGCTTACCTGATGCATATCTCATTTCCAAATTAAACTTTAATATCACTTCTGTTGGTTAACTATGTGACCTTGGTTATGAAGTCATATTTTCTTCTTCTGGTTATCGTGTGCAGGATTCACGGACAAGACAAGTCATAGGGACTAGATGTAAAGTCGGAAGACTGTTTGAGCTCACCAACCTTCATGTTCCTCTTGCCTCAAATCTTTGTGCATCATCCACCTCCATCCAACTGTGGCATCAACGTCTTGCTCATAGTTCTCTAGGGAAGTTGTGTCCCCTATTATCTTAAGGGGCTCTAGGTTTGGTCAATAATGACTCTTTTCACTACACTTCTTGTCAAACTGTTAAACAACTTGCACTTTCCTTCAGTAAGAGTACCTCTATTTCTAAATCTCCTTTTGGCCTTGTACACTTTGATGTCTGGGGGCCTGCCCCCACACTAACTATGGGAGGTAATCGATATTTTATAATATTTATTTATAATTTTTCTTGTTTTACTTGGATATATTTAATGAAAAATCGTTCAAAACTTCCTCAAAATTACACTAATTTTGCTACTATGATCAAAACTAATTTCTCAAAATTAATTAAAGTTTTTTCATCGTGATAATGCTTTTGAACATCGTGATTCAAAACTTATCACCTTTCTTGTTGAACAAGGTATACTTTCTGAGTTTTCTTATCGTGGTACCTCTCAACAAAATGGTCATGCTGAAAGAAAATATTGTCATATCCTTGACTCTGTCCGAGTTATGCTCATCTCCTCCTCTTGTCTTGAACATGCTTGGGATGAAGTTGTTCTCAACATTGTCTATGTCATCAATCGTCTTCATTCCTCTATTCTAGGTAATGTATCTCCCTTTGAACGTCTCCACAATATTTTTCTAGATTACAGCTCTCTTAAGATTTTTGGCTGTGCTTGTTTTGTTCTCCTTCAACCTTATGAGTACACTAAACTTGAGCCTCGAGCATGTCTTTGTTACTTTTTTGGTTATTGCACTGAACATAAGGGCTATAGCTGTTGGGATCCAATCTCTCAACACATCCATATCTCCCGTCATGTCGTCTTCTAGGAAGACACCATGTTCTCCTCACTCTCAAAGTTCAAGTCCTTCACTTTCACTTCGACTCCTTATTTTATTAACCCCTTTGTTGATATCTTTCCTAGTGATTCTGATGCAAGTTTTTCCAGTGAGCTTCCAGTCACTTCCGATGTTTCAGCCACTCCCGATGACGCTATTCCAGACATAGATCTTGCACTTGTTATTGCATCCCTCTTCCTTCTTAGTGTCTAACTAGGGTAAGAACTCAACCACCTATCTTTGTGATTATCATTATTTTTCTACCATGCTTCACTTACATGAACCTCAGTCCTACAAAGAAGCCTCCACAGATCCTCATTGGCAGCATGCTATGCAAGAAGAGTTACAGGCTTTGGAGAACAGTAATACTTGGGACCTTGTTGATTCTCCTTCTAGTAAGGCACTTGTGAGATGTAAATGAGTGTTCAAGATCAAGACTCATTTTGATGGCTCTATTGAGCGATATAAGGCTCATTTGGTTGCCAAAGGTTTCACTCAATAATATGGCATTGATTATGAGGAGACCTTTGCACCTATTGATTGCATCACTTTAGTTCGTACTCTCCTTGCTATTACAGCCACTCAGAAATAGATTCTAAATCAGATTGATGTGAAGAATGCCTTTTTTAATGGTGATTTGGAAGAAGAAGTTTATATACGTCCACCTCTTGGTTACACTTGTCCACCAATTAAGTTTGTCGTCTTCAAAAGGCTTTATATGGTCTCAAACAAGCACCTCAATCTTGGTTTGCCAAGTTTCATAATATTATCAGTCAGTTTGGCTTTTCCTCCAGTGCCCATGATTCTGCCCTGTCTACTCACAAAATTGATAGAGGTACTATTGTGTTGCTTCTCTATGTTGATGATATGATTATTACTGGTGATGATACTACGGGTATTCCTGAGCTTAAATAGTTATTGTGTTAGCATTTTGAGATGAAAGATCTTGGACCTCTCAATTACTTTCTGGCGTTTGAAATCCTTTTTTCTACTGATGGCATTTCTCTGTCTCAAGCTAAATATGCCTCGAATCTTATCTCTCGAGCCGGTCTCTCTGACAGTCGCACTAATTTCACTCCTCTAGAACCTAATGTCAGATTTACACCTCTGAAGGTTACTATACTTGATAATCCTACTCTTTATCGACAGTTAATTAGTAGCTTGATTTATCTTACTGTAACCCATCTAAACATTTCATATGCTATTTATCTAGTCAATTAGTTTATGTCAGCTTCACGCACTACTCATTATGCTACTGTTCTACGTATTATTCGGTATATAAAATGTACTCTGTTTCATGGACTTCAATTTTCAACTAACTCCTCCTTGGTTCTCAAGGCTTATTCTGATGCTGATTGGGGTGAAGATCCCACTGACCGATAATCCACCACTAGCTATTGCATTTATCTTGATGATGAACTTATTTCATGGCAAAACAAGAAACAGACTTTAACTGCACGTTCCAGTATTGAAGCAAAATATCGGACACTAATTGACACCACATCTGAGATAGTTTGGTTACGTTGACTTCTTGAAGACTTGAGATTTTCTCAGTCCTCTCCTACTACTCTTCACTGTGATAATAAGAGTGTTATTCAAATTACTCACAATGCTATTTTTCATGAACGCACCAAGTATATTGAGATTGACTATTACTTCATCTGTCAACACATTCTTCATGGTGCTCTTCGTCTCATTTCCATTGACACTCTTGATCAACTAGTCGATCTATTCACTAAAGCTCATCACCCTGGCTGATTTCATACTATAGTTTCCAAGCTGAAGTTAGTTTCTTCTATACCTACTTGAGTTTGAGGGGAGATGTTAGCGTGATTGATTATGATTGAGATTATGATTGATCACAGTTGATTTTATGGATGATTGTAATTGATTTAGTACATAATTATATTTTATTATTTTTATTTCTTGTGCATCAACCTTCTTATATAAATAGAAATTAACCCTTATGTATTTATTTATTCAGAAATATACACAAATTATCAATATTTGTCTCATTGTTTATATTTCTAACTCAGATTTAGATTTAATCTTTTTTTTATATTTTAATTTTAATTTTAATTCAATTGACTTTTGTTACTATCAGTATAGAACCATAATTTAATTATATATAACAATTTTTTCACATGGCCAAATAATATATAATTTAGTCTTTCACAAGATATTTTTGGATAAAGCTTCTCTAAAATAAATTTGTCTTCAAAGTTATCAAGTATGAGTATATCAATTATTAAATTACATTGAATTAAAATTATAATGCACTTTACATTAAATCAATGGTGAATACACTCTTATTTATTTATTTTAGAGATAAACTTACTTTATATAATTTCTTTCTAAATATTTTACTAAGAAAGCAGAATATATATTTCCTACACTTTTGGAAAAGAACATAATCAATTAAATTAAAGAAATTTAAAAACATGAAAATAAGAGATACCTTGAAGGATATATATACTAATTTTTAAAGATAATCTTGAAGATAATCAATTATCAATAATATTGTAAAGGACAAAATCAATTATCAATTGAAGATAATTTTGAAGGATATATACTAAAATAAATTTACCCATTATTAATTATAATGAATTTAATTTTGATTGAGATAAAATTTAAATGAATAATACATGTCAATCAAATATTTTTATAAATAACTCTTATAATAATAAAATTAAATAGCATTAAATTATTACTAATGTGTTTAATTATAATTTATTTAAAAAACTAAATAAAAATCCTAAAGAGAATATTCTAATCGAAAAGCTAAAAAAGAAAAAAAAACTTAGTACATTAATGAGCAATTAATAATGGTTATTATTGCTAATTGCTAGATAAATATTTTCTTAATGTCAAAATTTTCATCTTGTAGCTCATTAACAATGAGTTAGAGAAATTGCTAGAAGCGGAATTATCGGGTGTAATTATCATAATAAATTAATATAATAAATTCAAAATTTAAATATTTATTAACATATTTTTATAGAAATAAATTTAATTTTCCTTACTTTAATATTCATGAGCTCAAATAAGACTTTTTATTGCACATTACCATAGTTAGGGCTTGTTTGGGAAAGCTGAAAATTATAAATTATGCTGATAATCGATTATTGTTATAATCAATTATAATCGATTTATTTTTATGTTTGGATGCATTAACTATAAATTAATTTTAAACTAATATGATTCGTTTGGATGATATAAAAAAAATCACTTTTATGCATTAAATTACTAAAATAGGTATAGAATGATTAAAAAAATTATTTGATTGAGGGTAAAATAGTATTTACATATCAAAATGTAAGAAATAATTTATAAGATAAAATCATAAGTTCCAATCTTTAGCTTATGATTATTAGCTAAAAAAAGCTTTTATTTTACATTAAATTTCGTGTAAAAGCTTTTTTAAAAAATAATCTTTTTACCTAAACATAATAATTATTTCACAAAACAGCTTAATCCTCCAAAAACAGCTGTTTGGGAAAGATTTAATCTTTCCCAAACATGCTCTTAATGTATTAGGCATTAATTAACATATTATGAGATATTTAAATATTATAATTGTTATTTAAAATAATTGTTGGTGTAATTTAAAATAAATTTAAAAGTTATTAATTAGAATCAATTTGATTTTGAATGAGATAAAATTTAAATGAATCATACATGGTTAACAATATTATCAAACTAATAATAGGGAATATTTTGCAAAAATATAAAAGATTTTTTTTAATCTTAGATTGCTCAATCCTAAAAATTGCTCATAATAATCAATGCAAAAGTATGAAATATTATTTATTTTAATTTGTAAATGCTAATAACATATCTAATATTGAATATGAAATATTAAGAATACTTATAAAAGGACCAACTCTTCCTAATTTTACATGAAATTATGTATTATCCTATAAATGTTACGAGTATTAGATGATGATGACAAATAAATATTATATTAATTTAACAAAGATGTGCACTACTTATTTAAGAAATAATTGAATTACAAGTGTTATTATATTCACATTAGTGAGTTTCTCTATCAGCAATTTGTTTTCCTACAAATACTGTTAATGTTTTGATGAAAAAAAGCTTGAGTATAATACTTTATCCTTTTATTTAATGTAACATACATCTCATGCTAGATTTATTAATGGTAAGTTCATGTAATATTTTTTTTCTACATTCCTATAAACAATTACTTGCCGATTTTCTCTAAATTAATGTCACATTATATTTAAATTAAAAATTTATACTTTTAGTTCAAATATGATACATATATTTTTACTAGGTTATTATTACTTTATGTATACATTTTTATTTGAAATTTAATTTATAAAATATTTTTGTGTATAATAAATTTATCTTTTATTTATAATTTAATCTATTATTATTAAAAAACATTTTAATGAAATTAAATTAAATTTTATTATATTTTTTAAATAATAATTTTTTATTTTTAATATTATTCCATGTATTATATTATACAGATACAAATTCTAGTTTAAAGAAAAGAATCAGTAACCATTTTGGTTAAACCCTATCAAAAATATTGCTAAAATGGCACTAAAGTAAAACTGGGGCAGGGGTTTTGGTTGTAATAAAGGCTCAGTGTTGGAAAACTGAGCTAAGGCTAAGGCATGTTGGCAGCAGCAACAAGTAGCAGGGCAACAAAACCATTCATCAACTTCTTCAATTTTCACAGGCACCTTACTCTTCCTCTAATGGCCAATCCAACAACTGCTAGGGTTTCTGCTTCATTCTCCTCTGGCTCTCCCGTTCACTCGCCTCTGAAGCGCATGGGTACTCACAACGGATCCTTCCACTGCGACGAGGCCCTTGGCTGCTTCATGATTCGCCTTACTCACAAATTCCCCAACGCCGAAATCGTGCGCACCCGTGACTCCCAGGTTCCTTCACCACTACCTCCTCCCCCTCAATCCCTATAATCTTTTTTTTTTGTTTGGTTGCTGAGAAAATATGATTTTTTTTTGTTTGGTTGCTGAGAAAATGTTATTTTTTTGGTTTGGTTGATGAGAAAATGTTATTATTTTTGTTTGGTTGTTGATAAAATATGACTTTTTTGTATTTGGCTTATGAGAAATTGTGATTTATTTATTTATTTTTTTGATTTGGTTGCTGAGAAAATGTGGACAAGGGCGATGCTTTCTGACTTGCTGAGGAAATGTGATTTTTCTTTCGGGAATTTTAATCACTTATCAGCGACCCAGTGAGGTATTGGTTTGTTTGGGAAGTTTTTCGATGCTAAAATGTAGTCACTTTATGATTTTATGTTGTTGTTTGTTTGTTTGTTGTTTTTTTTTGGGGTGTGTGTTTAGTTGCTGAGAAAATGTGGACAAGGGTGATATTTTTCTAGTTGCTGAGAAAATGTGATTTTTCTTTTGCCAAGTTTAATCACTTATGAGCACGTAGTGAAGTATTAGTTTGTTTGGGGATTTCTTCAGTGCTGAAATGTAATCAATAACCAAAAAAATGTCATTGATTTTTTTGTTTGGTTGCTGAGAAAATTTGGAAGTGGGGGTTGATTTTTCTTTATGGAATTTTAGTCACTTATGACTTATGAGCAACCTGGTGAGATATTGGTTTGTTTGGGGAGTTTTTCTAATGTTAAATTGTAGTTAATGACTGAAAAGTGGGAGGGGCAGCTGAAATTTAGTAGGAGAGAATAGAGATGAGTGAAGTTTTTATCTTGATGAAGGTTTTGCTTTTGGTTGTTGCCCTATGTAGTTAGCAACTGAATGGAGTGGAAATTTGTGCCTTTTTTTACTATCTGTTCGAAGTTTTTGTTTAAATTAAAAAATTTTGGCTCGATAGGTGTTGGAGGGTCTTGATGCTGTTCTTGATGTTGGGGGAGTGTATGACCCCAGTCGAGATCGGTATGATCATCACCAGAAAGGATTTGAGGAGGTTTTTGGGCATGGTTTCTCCACTAAATTGAGTAGTGCTGGTCTTGTTTATAAGGTAAATTTCTTATCTAACAACCTATTTTGGTTTTGGTTTTATCACTTCCTGCCTTCGCCATTTTCTTCATTTGCATGGTGGCTAATTCCTCTGTTTTGGTACAATTGCCAATCATTTGTGGGAAATTTTATTTTGAATATGAATCTACCTTAATAATTATACTATACTTCTGTTTTCTGTCTGTAGCATTTTGGAAAGGAGATTATAGCCAAGGAACTTAAGGTAGATGAAGAGCACCCAGATGTGCATCACATATTTTTGGCTGTTTACAAGAGCTTCATGGAGGTAATAAATTATGAATTTTATTTTTTCTTGCCCTCTCTAACTTTCTATACTTTGTACGTCCTTGTTAGGTTTAATTCTCTTCCATTTACTGATTCTTTTTAATTATTATGTTCTTCTTATTGAGTAAAATCTGGGTTAAGGAGACTTAGGGGAGGTTCACCAGGATAATGGATGCTGAGAGGAATAAAACATTCTTCATTTCTTCTTGCACCAGGATAGTGAGTGCTTCCAAGTATAGTTTCTATCTTCCATCTGTATTATATCTAGTTTCTAACTGGCATGATGGAAATAGACAAAGAAATAGTATCGAGGAACTAGAAGAATTAAATTTAGCATCTTAACACAAAACCATATCAACGTTGGCATTGTTTTGTGATGAATGTTACTATTTTACTTAGCTGAAATACGTCAATCAATATGTGGAACCATTTATGCTCGCATACAGTACAAATATGAAAATGCTGTCTGCTTCTCTTTATTCATTGTGGGCATCTAGAGTATCAGTGAGACACTGGGACCTGTAGAAATATTTTTGGCATATACACATTTGTTTTCTTCATCATCAACATTATTGTTGATAAAGTTTGAGTTCTGAGTGCTGACATACTTATTGTTTTTGTGAACTTCTAGGGCTTTTGCTATGACTTTTTGTTTCTTTTGTAATTAGAGGTATATGTCTGGCATATTGTGCATTTATAGTGTGGATTAGTCATTATATGAGATTCATTGCAAATGGCTTGTTCAAAAGAGAACTTTGGTCTTGCTTATGTTGTGGAACACTCAACTGAGAAGTACATGTTCTTGGGTTTAATTTGATAAATGCCTGCAGAATGGTTTATGGGACTAATGGTGTATTTGGGATTTATTAGTCCTCCTAAAGTGGCTGATCAGTGAAACAAAAATGTGTTTCTGATAGTATGTGAGGTTATGACAAATAATGTTCTTGTTTAATTATATCAGGCAATTGATGCTATAGACAATGGAATCAATCAGTATGATACAGACCAGCCTCCAAAATATGTGAATAATACACATTTATCCTCAAGAGTAGGAAGGTTAAATTTGGATTGGACAGATCCTGATCAGTCACCAGAGAAAGAAAATGAAGCTTTTCAACGTGCCATGGCTCTTGCTGGCAGTGAGTTTCTGGATGTTAGTCTTCTCTCTTCATGCCCTTTCTTTTCAAACCGTAGGATGAATAAAGGGTTTTACATATGTTCTTGCCTGTTTTACCTTTTGCTTTGTTGTTTTAACAAGCTCTCCCCTCCCCTTGCAGAATGTTCGATTTCATGTAAATTCTTGGTTACCAGCAAGGTCAATTGTAATGGAGACCCTTGTGGCTAGACAGACTGTCGATCCTAGTGGAGAAATTGTAGTTTTGAATAAATTCTGTCCTGTAAGTTGGAAATTCTTGTCTCCCTGTTCTAACATTTTGTATAATATTTGAAGTTGATTAATTCAAGTTATATCTATTCCACTGTCATATGTTCAGAAATCATGATTTGAAGCTTGAACACTTATGTTGATGAAAAAACTTTTAGAGCATTTCTCATATAAATTTTCATGCAAACATTAAAAGTAGATACAATTGTCAGAAACAGGATTTCTTAATCCATTTATTGAATAAGTTAATCCTGAAATCATCATATGAAGCTTGAACATGTATATAGTCTAACATCGTGAACATTTCTTTTGATGAAAAAACTCCTAACATTTCTTATATCATACAAATTTTCATGCAAACATCTAAAGTAGATACACTTGGTGGAAACAGGATTCCATAATCTGTTTATTGAATAAGTTTACAAACTAGCTAGTAATTATTAGTGCCTCTTACTGGTTGTTCTTGATTTCCACTCCCTTGCAGAGTTCTATAAGTTTAATCCAGCAATGTGTGATTTGTACCCTCACAGCATAACCAGTAATTGGGTAGCAAAAAACTTCCTGGATGGAGTGTGGTCTTAGCTGTTGTGTAACAGCTGTGTTGATCTCACTATTTTCTTACTTCCCCATTAAAATTGACATTATAGGTAGTATAAAGACCACCAACATGGTGCTGCTGTTGTTTATGATCTAGAATAGTTATCTCTGAGCCTGTTCAATTATATAGGTAATGTCCTTAATGTTAAGAGTAGCATATTAAGCACATGTTTAATGTGCATAAGGGGATGTTTATGTCTTTGGTACTATCTTGTACTATACTGTACATCAAGCTCGTTTACAATATATATATATATATACATGGTCTGCACCCACATTGGGTACAGTTTACCAAATTCTCTAATATTTACATGGTATCAACAGATTTTTAACATTTTTTTCCTTTACAAAAAAAAGAAAAAAAAAAGAAAAAGCACCACAGCATCGTGACCTAGGTCATGTTTCTCTTTAGGGCAGCTGTCACTGTTGCTGCCACTTGACTTCTCAGGTGACCGGCGACCAGTTGCCAGTAAAAGACCGGTCTGGAGGGACTGTTGACGTCCAGAGGTGAGTTGGGTTGTCGGATTTTGCCTTTTTCAGGTGCGGTTTTCAGGTGCCCGGAGCTGTCTCCAGTGGCTCAAGATTTTGGAATGGACCAACGTGTTTGTTCTCCAGCGAGGCTGTTCTGTTTCCAGTGATGTGGTTTCAGCGTGTAGGCTCTGTTTTTGGCAGATTTCTTCCCTCCTTGTTGGCTGTTTTGGCTGTATCCTTCAGCTAGCAAGAATTTTTAATCTTGTTTTAGCATTCTTGGTTGGTTATTTTGTGGATTGTGAGCATGGGTGACGACAATTCCAAGGTTGAGCCAATGCCTCCTCCAAAGGCAAAGGTGAGGCTCCAGATGTTACCTCCGCTAATGTTTTGGCAGAGGTGATTATGTTGAATACCAAAATCACTGATCGGAAGTTGGATGATGACATGGCTAATTATCGTCAATGGAAAAAGGCTATTGAGATGTATTTGAAGGGTCATGGTAAGGAAGATCATCTCACTCAGGATGGTCTGACAAATGTGGCAACTAAAGGTGTATGGATTCGGGAGGATATGTGGTTGTACTCATTGTTCTAGCGAACTCTAGATCCTCAGGTGGATGATATTACTACTTACTGTAATATTGTCAGGGAACTATGGTTGTACATGCACTCTCTTTTTTTAGGGGCTGATGATTTATCTCTTCTCTACACAGTCCCAGGAATTGTATTATGCCAATCAAAAGGATGAGTCCCTCAATGAGTATTACACGGGTTTCAAACGTCTTTTTGGGGATTTGAACAACTTGTTGCCCATCACTTTTGATGTAAAGGAGATGCAGGCTCACCGGGAACAGTTAACTGTTATGTGCTTCTTGTCAGGTTTACGAGTTGAGTTTAGTGCTGCTTGATCTCAAATATTGACGAGTGCCAGAAATTTGACACTAAAGGAGGTATACTCTCTCCTCCTTTGGGTTGCTCGTGAGCTTTCTAGGTCCCATCCTATGGTTTCGAGTGAAGCATCTGCATTGGTGTGTTCTAGTTTTAGAAGAGATAGTTCTCGTGGTGGTCATGGTGGCACTCGTGGTGGATGAGATTTTGGTGAACCCTAGGGTGGAGATCCTGGGGAACCTCTAATTTTTCGCTGTTGTAAAGAGCCTGAACATATTAAAAGGAATTGATGGAAGCTTGATAAATGTTAGTTTAATTTTTTAACAAAAGAATCATACCGTGTCGTATCCGATACAACAGGTGCATCATAGGCCTGAACATATTAAAAGGAATTGATGGAAGCTTCAACAAAAGAATCAGCCACAACAACAGCGTTTTGCCCATGTTGCAACTGATGATCTTGCCCATTCCAACAACCTATCTGTCAGACCTGTGATGATGACAGCAGAAGAGTTTGCCCAATGTAAACATTGATGGTTGAGGGGAAAGAGAAAGGAGAGAAAAGGAGAAACCATGCTGATGGAAGTTGTGACCTAGGTCATCCTTTTGATTCTATTATATGAGCAAAAGAATAACTATTACAAAGGAATAATAGAGTAATGAAACTATTGAAAGTAAAAAGACCAAAGGTAAAAACCTATTTATCTAGCACTCCCCCTCAAGTTAGAGCATTTATATCATATGATCCAAGTTTGTTACATATATAACTAATTCGGGGTTCTCTAAGAGATTTTGTATAAAGATTTGCAAGCTGATCATTTGAGTTGACAAAGGTTGTGACAATGTCACCTGAAAGAACCTTTTCTCTTATAAAATGACAATCAATCTCAATATGTTTAGTTCTTTCATGAAAGACTGGGTTAGAGGCAATATGTAAAGTGGCCTGGTTATCACAGACAAGGGTCATTTGTCCAACATCTCCAAACTGAAGTTCTTTGAGTAACTATTTTTACCAGACAAGCTCACATGTTGCCGCAGCCATAATTCTATACTCAGCTTCAGCACTAGATCTAGCAACCACACTCTGCTTCTTACTTTTCCTAGAAATCAAGTTACCTCCAATAAGTACACAGTAGCCTGAAGTGGAACGTCTATCAAAAGGTGAACCTACCCAGTCAGCATCAGAATAACCAACCACTTGAGTGTGTCCCTTATCCTCATAGAGGAGTCCTCTTCCTGGTGCTCCTTTAATATATCTTAAAATCCAAACCACAGCATCCCAATGGCTATCACATGGAGAGTTTAAAAACTGACTAACAACACTCATAGGAAAAGAGATATCAAGTCGAGTCACTGTGAGATAATTCAATTTCCCAACAAGTGTCTGATATCTACCTGGATCAACTAAGGGCTCCCACTGATTTGTTAGAAGTTTGACATTAGGATCTATCGGGGTATCACTAGTCTTAGCATTTAGCATGCCAGTTTCCTCAAGTATGTCCAAAGTATACTTTCGTTGTGAGATAGAAATAACATCCTTAGACTAAGCAACTTTAATTCCCAGGAAATACCGAAGTTTGCCCAAGTCTTTTGTCTGAAAATGATTGAAGAGGAATTGTTTAAGCCGCTGAATGCCATGATGATCATTGCTTGTGATAACAATGTCATCAACATATACAACTAGATAAATACATCTTTGAGAAGAATGGTGGTAGAACACTGAATGATCTGCTTCACTACGAATCATACCAAATTGTTGCACCACAGTATTAAAGCGACCAAACCAGGCTCGGGGAGATTGTTTGAGGCCATAGAGAGATCTTCGTAAACGACACACATGTCCAGAACACTCCTCCTGAGCAACAAAGTCTGGCGGTTGCTCCATATAGACTTCTTCTTGTAGTTCACCATGAAGAAAGACATTTTTGATATCTAGTTGGTGAAGGGGCTAATGACGGATGGCAGCCATGGATAAAAAAAGATAAACATATGCTACTTTGGCAACAGGAGAGAATGTATCACCATAGTCAAGACCAAAAATCTGAGTATAGCCTTTAGCAACCATTCGTGCTTTGAGGCGATCAATGTGACCATCTGGACCTACTTTAACAGTGTAAATCCATCGACAACCAACAACGGATTTTCCTTCTGGAAGGGGGACCAAATCCTAAGTTCCATTGGTTTGAAGGGCTGACATCTCCTCAATCATACCTTGTCTCCAACCTGGATGAGAAAGAGCTTCACCTTTATTCTTAGGGAGAGGCATAGAATCCAAGGAGATATGAAGGCATAATGGGGTGAAGATAAATGATGGTAGCTCAAGCCAGCATAAATAGGAAAAGGATTACGGGAAGAACGAATACCTTTGTGCATAGCAATAGGAAGATTAGACTCATTTGGAAGGTCCGGAGCAGTGGGAGATAATAGAGTAGGATGTGAGTCATCAGTTGTGGCTTCAGCAGTCTCAGGAGCATCACTAGTGGTTTGTCTAGAAGGTTGGACCGACCATGGACGGCAATGGTAAGTCAATAATGGTGGTGGTGAAAGAGGTGTCGGGTCTATATGATAAGTTGGATCAACTTCGGATCCAAGAGGGGTAATGAGAGTAGGAATAGGGAGTAGCTCAAAAATAGGTGGTTCTTCGGAGAAGATTGAGTGGAAAAAGATGGTTGACTCAAAGAAAGTAACATCAGCACAAATCACATATCTCGAGGTTAGGAGAAAAGCATCTATACCCCTTTTGTGATTGAGGATTTCCAAGGAAGACACACTTGAGAGATCGAGGAGAAAGTTTATCATTGCTTGGTGTGAGGTCATGAACAAAACATGTAGGTCATGAACAAAACATGTAGACTCGAAGACTCAAAGAGATAATGGATAAAGAGGTTGTGTAGGAAAAACAATGTAGTAAGGAATTTTGTTTTGGAGAACCGATGATGGCATCCAGTTGAATGAGGTAGCAAGCAGTGAGAACTGCATCACCCCAAAAACGAGATGGTGCTTTAGCATGAATAAGGAGTGTATGGGTTGTCTCAATTAGGTGTCTATTTTTCCTTTCAGTAACCCCATTTTGTTGAGGGGTGTGTGCACAAGAGGATTGGTGAACAATTCCCTGAGAGGCCATAAAAGATTGGAATTGTGTAGAAAAATACTCACGGGCATTGTCACTTCTTAAGGTGCGAATGGTAACTCCAAATTGAGTTTGGATTTCATAACAAAAACTTTGGAAAATAGAGAATAATTCTGATATACTTTTCATTAAGTATAACCAAGTACACATTGAATAGTCATCCACAAAAGTTACAAAGTATTGATATCCTAATGTTGAGATAACACGACCAGGTCCCCATACATTAGTGTGAATTATAGTAAAAAGAGATTCAGCTCGGTTACAGACTCGACTAGGAAAGGAACTACGAGTGTGTTTGCCCAATTGACAAGATTCACACTCCAAAAAGGACAACATTGACAAATTAGGAACCATCATCTGAAGTTTTGAGATACTAGGGTGTCCAAGACGAGCATGAATAACATTGGGCGACTCTGTGGCTGCAAAAACATTGGAGATTGTTGAGAGACGGTAGAGGCCCTGTGTCTCACGCCTTGTGCCAATCATCTTCCTTGAGCTCCGTTCCTGCACAAGAACAGAGTCTTTAGTGAAGGTGATTAAGCAATCAAGGGTGTGAGTTAGACGGCTAATTGAGATCAATTTATAAGGACAACCAGGAACATAAAGAACATTGTCAACAGATAATGAAGGCAAAAGATTAGCCTTCCCAATTGCTTTAGCTCGAGTTTGAGAGTCGTTGGCTAAAGTAACAGTAGGAAGGTGTGTTGGATAGGAAATGGCAGAAAGCAAATGTTTGTTACCAGAGATATGATCTGAGGCACCAGAATCTAGTACCCAAGGTCCAAGGGATTGTGATTGGGAGATGCAAGCAATGGAGTTACCAGTGTGTGCAATCGAGCTCACAGATGTAGAGAGTTGTTTGGCTTCAAACCACTTCAGAAAATCTTCATAATCAGGTTGGGATGGTCGAGTTGTTGACTAGTGACTTGAACTTTCAGAAGTGTCAAGAGTGGCGGTCTGAGCAGCATTAGCAATTAGAGGTGGTCTTCCATGCAAGATCCAACAGCGGTCCATAGTGTGACCAATCCACTTACAATGATCACACTTTGGATGAGTGCGATTGCCCATACGTCCTCCTCCTTGATTTCTACCACCGCGTTCTTGATTATCCACTTGCGAGACAAGAGTTGAAGTTACAGAAATTGGAGGTGCTGGAACTTCAGCAAAAGGCTGTGATGTGGAGGGTCCCACAACCCTGAGAAGGCTAGAAAAACTTGTGAGAGAGTAGGAACAACAGTGCTTCCTAAAATCTGATCTCGGGTTGAAGAGTATTCTGATGGCAAACCATAAAGTGCTAGGAGCATGAAGAAGGTGCTTCTTTGTTCATACTCTTTTTCTAGAGAATTTGTTGGAGGTAACAACTCGTTGAAGTCTGAAAGAGCAGCTTGAATTCTTCCCAAATAGGTTGATATACGTCCTTCAAGTTTGCAGGGAGCTATCAGAGACATATGATCAGAACAAACAACATACATACACTGCATGTCATTGGTGTAAAGTTCCTTTGCCTACTTCTATACTGTATAGCATGAGATGTAAGGGTGGAAGATTTGTTTTAATGACAAGTGAATGGTTTGCTTCATCAAGCTACATAATTGAGCATCAATCTTCTCCCATCTAGGCCTTTCAATTGCTGGGATATCCTCAGTTTTCTTTGTCAAATGGTTAATATATCCTTGACCTAAGAGCCATAGCTTAATGTCTGAAGTCCATGTATCATAGTTGGTCCCAACTAGTTTGTCAGTGGTGATTCCAGAAGAGACATAGCTAGTTAAAATAGGAGTCTCACTCTTAGAGGTGTCATTTTTGGCATCCAACTCAGTTTCATGTTTAGCCATAGTGGCTGAGAGAGAGACAAACAAGAGAGGACTTTAGGAAGAAATGACAATGCTTAGATTTGGCCGGAGGTGGCTGAAACAAGTCGGAAAACCACCGAGAAGAGGTCCGGAGAAGGTCAGAACTCAAACAGAGTGGTGCGTTTTGCTTACGCGCTTTGGATGTGGTGGCGTGTGAAGGCCACGCGCACGGACTAAGGCGGCGCGTGGAGGTGCGTCCGGCGGGGTATGAGGGTGGGCTCCTAGGTTCTGGCCGGTCAGAGCCTTCTAAGTGTCCCTGAGGTCAAGTTCACTCGAAACAATGAAGGACTTGAGCGGCTGGAAGAATCATAGCCGTGGGTGCACTGTACTAACGGTTGGATCTGGAAGGAAGTCACCACCACTTCGTGAGAATCGTGGGTATGAGTTTAATGCTCACCACTTGCAGTGGGCAAGTGGGTAAATGCAATGGTTTGCTCCTCCCTAGCTCTAGATGCCATGTAAACATTGATGGTGAGAGGAAAGAGAAAGGAGAGAAAAGGAGAAACCATGTTGATGGAAGTTGTGACCTAACTCATCTTTTTGATTCTATTATATGAGTAAAAGAATAACTATTACAAAGGAATAATAGAGTAATAAAACTAATGAAAGTAAAAAGACCAAAGGTAAAAACCTATTTATCTAACACCCAATATACCCAGTTTCAGGCCTCTCAATCAACCCCACCATCTTCCTCTGTTGCCTCTGTTGCTCATATATGTAATCCTACTGCATGGTCCATCCTCATTTTCTTGCAACTGGGTCATTGATTCAGGAGCATCCGACCACATGACTGGCTAAATAGGTAATCTTACATCCTTTACCTCTTCTCCACATTTACCTAGTGTTACTTTAGTTGATGGATCCACCGCTCCTGTGGTGGGGAGTGGCATAGCTTGTCTTACATCTACTCTTCCACTCTCACGTGTCTTGTGTATAAATCAATTTCCATTTAAGCTACTTTCTGTTAGTCAGATTACTTGTACTTTGAATTGTAATGTTCATTTTTTTCCTGATTCATGTGTCTTTCAAGAACTTGGGACGAAGAGGTTAATTGGTAAGGGTCGTGCGCAGAATGGCTTGTACATCCTTGATTGCTTTTCAGATCAAGTGTCAATGCTCGTCGCTTGTTCGAGTGTGGTCTATTCTCTTTAGCTTCATTGTCGTTTGGGTCATTCTTCTCTACAGTCCTTGAAGAAGTTGTGTCCGAGTTTAAGCCATTTGTCTGTTTTAGAGTGTTAGACATGTCAGTTAGCTAAACATCATAGGAGTCCTTACCCTTTGCGAGTCAATAAACGGGCTGCGTCCCTATTTGAACTTGTTCATTCTGATGTCTGGGGTCCTTGTCCTATTACTTCTAAGTCTGGATTTCGGTATTTTGTGATATTTGTGGATTATTTTTCAAGAATGATTTGGTTATATTTTATAAATTCTCGTTCTGAGTTATTCTCTATATTTACTGCCTTTTGTTCTAAAATTAAAACTCAATTCAATGTTCCTGTTCGTATTTTGAGGAGTGATAGTACAAAATAATACTTTTCCCATGAGTTTTGTTCCTACATGCATCAACATGGAATGATACATCAATCCTCTTGTGTTGTTACCCCCTAACAAAACAGAGTTGTCAAACGCAAGAATAGGCATCTCGTGGAAGTTGCAAGAGCCTTGTTACTTCATATGTCTATCCCTAAAGATTTTTGGGCTGATGCTGTCTCTACTGCTTGCATCTTGATTAATCGAATGCCATCTTTTGTATTACAGGGTCAAGTTCCTTATTCTATTCTCTTCCCGTCTCAATCTTTGTTCCCTTTTTCTCCCCCTTTTTTGGATGTACATGTTTTGTGTAGGATATTCGGCCTTAACTTTCTAAGCTGCACCCTCGCTCTCTCAAGTATGTCTTCCTTGGTTACTCCTGCTATCAAAAGGGGTATAGGTGCTTTAATCCTGACTTGGGCCGGTATCTAGTTTCCGCTGATGTTACTTTCTAAGTCTACCTTATTCTTGTCAAAGTCTCCTTCTCCTCCTAATGGTGATGAAGATGAAGAAATTTTTGTCTATAAAGAGGTTCAGTCTCCTAACTCTGAGTTGCACCCATCCTCAGTTACCCCTGTTTCAACTTGTTCTCCTCCTTGGCCTCTTATTTGACAGGTTTACATTCGCTATACTTCATACGTCTATCCCTAAAGAATTTTGGGTTGATGCTGTCTCTACTGCTTGCATTTTGATTAATCGAATGCCATCTTCTGTTTTACAGGGTCAAGTTCCTTATTCTATTCTCTTCCCGTCTCAATCTTTGTTCCTTTTTTCTCCCTGTTTTTTAGATGTACATGTTTTGTGTAGGATATTCGGCCTTAACTTTCTAAGCTACACCCTCGCTCTCTCAAGTGTATCTTCCTTGGTTACTCCTGCTATCAAAAGGGGTATAGGTGCTTTAATCCTGACTTGGGCCGGCATCTTGTTTCCGCTGATGTTACTTTCTAAGTCTACCTTATTCTTGTCAAAGTCTCCTTCTCCTCCTAATGGTGATGAAGATGAAGAAATTCTTGTCTATAAAGAGGTTCAGTCTACTAACTCTGAGTTGCACCCATCCTCAGTTACCCCTGTTTCATCTTGTTCTCCTCCTTCGCCTCTTATTTGACAGGTGTACGTTCGCTATACTTATGATCCACCACCCACCTCAGGTGAAGCATTGATGGATGTACCTGGCCCCTCATACGACTATCTAGTTTCTCTTTGTACAAGATTCGACTCTAGACCGCCTTTGCCATTTGGCGTCTTGTGATTACTTCCTTTATCCACTATGAGTCATATCCTTTATTGCTTCTTTTGGCTTTGTTAATTGAACTATTTCAAAGGCTTTGGCAGATAATGGGTGGCAACATGTTATGAAAGACGAAATGTTGGCTTTGGAACATAATCAAACATGGGACCGTGTTCCTCTTCATTTGGGCAAACATGCTATTGATTGTAAATGGGTGTACACTGTTAAAGTGAATCTTGATGGGACTATTGTTCGTCTCAAGACTTGCTTTCCTTCGGATATGGCGTTGACTCCGAGTCATTCTCTGTGGCTAAATTGGATTGTTCAGTCAAGCATTTGTTTCCCATCATTGGCCCTTACATCAGCTTGATGTTAAGAATGTCTTTTCTTATAGTGACTTATCAGAAGAAGTCTATATGGAGCAACCGCCTTGCTTTGTTGCTTAGAGGGAGTATGGGAAAGTTTGTTAGCTCAAACGATCTCTATATGGATTGAAACAATATCCACGAGCTTGGTTTTGGAGGTTGACTAAAGTAGTCCTTGATTTTGGCTTGAAAAGGAGTAGCTATGATCATTCTGTCTTTTATTGACAATCTAGGGGAGGGTGTATTCTTATGGTTGTTTATGTGGATGACATAGTGATAACTGGAAGTGACATATTCGGCATCTCAGACCTTAAGAGCTTCCTTCAAACCAAATTTCAGACGAAGGACCTAGGCCCCCTAAAGTACTTCTTGGGAATTGAAGTTAGCAGATGTAGAGAGGGCATTTTCTATGATGCACGGATACGAGTACGAGTACGAGTATCCGGTACAATACGGGTATAGTATGAGAATACGGCAATTTCTTAAAAATTAGGATACGAGTACGATAGGATACAATATAACATATATATAAGTAATTATAAAACATTTCATATTAAATAACTCAAAAGTATTAAGTATCAGCAGATAAATCATAAAAAAACCCAAAGTACAAAGTAAATAGTTTCATCAAATACTAAAGTCATTGTTGAAAATTAAATTATTCATTATCCACGGATAATAATTGCTTCTCTAACTTCGGTTCATCAAGTGATAAGGATGCAACCTCAAGGCTTTCAGCATCATCAAACGACACCCATCCATCTCCAGCGAGATCCCACATTTTGCTCTCTCCACTATTATACTTTTCGCTCTTCCTAGACAAAAGACGAAGATTTGTATATACATATACTAAATCTTCAGTCCTTTTAGGATTAATCTTTTTTCTTTTCATGGAGTGAATGAAAGAATAGGTGCTCCAATTTTGTTCACAACATGATGTTGAGCTCGGTTGTCCAAGAAGCTTCAAGGAAATGCCTTGGAGTAATGAGGCTCCAGAACCATAAGTTATCCACTATTCTTTTGGCTCTAAAAGAGCTCTATCAGCTAAAGAATCTTGAAGGCCGAATTTGTCTAGCTCCAGAGAATTTAGAAAACTCTCTTGTTACCTCTCTTCTTTCATTTGGATTAGTAAAATATCTTCTTAAGCATTTTTGTCTCTCAGTGGAAATCTCATGATTTCTATGTGGAGGAACTCTATTTGGTCCTTGTTGAAGCCATTACTGACTATAATACCTATTTAATAAAAAAAAACTTAACTAATATTAATATCATAAATGCAGCAAATTAAATTTAAAAAAATAAAATTAAAAAAGAATCATTTGAATTTACCTAGGATTTAGTGAATGTGCTAAGCAATGCAAGGGTGTGTAACCTTTTGTCCACCGATCAATAAGAATTTGATAAACAACACCATAGAAGGATGATGTCCCTCCTTATTCTACTATTTCATGGTAGAATATTATAGCTTTCACTTGCTTAATCATTGAGTCCCACATATCATAAATAAGTGAAGTGTAGGCTTATCAGTATCACACAATCGAAGCATATCACAAATAGGCCTTGTGAAAGAAAGGATATAATCCACCTTGTCCCACCAAGAATCATCAAGAATAATTGTTTTCACATGTGTTGCCTTTCCAACATCATCCTCCCTATAGGTGTTCCATTTCTCACTAATAACCATATTTTGGAGACCATCTTTGATGGGCCTTAATCTTTTTAACATGACTGTTGTGGAAGCAAACCTTGTCTCGGCAATGGAAAGTAGTTTTAAAGTCACACACATTGAATATGGTAAGCCTCGTAGAATGGTTCATGACAAAATTTCTAATAAACATAGCATCATCACGAACTAAAGTGATCCAATGGCATTCCTCATAAACAGCCTCATTCTTCTCTGTGTTTCTAGCTACGCAGATATTTTTCAGAGCAAGATTGAGCGTGTGCACCACGCAAGGATCTTTTAATTAGGCCCACTATGTAATTCTTATCTTTTATCTCCTTAGAACCTCCATAAAAATATAGGACCTTTAAAAATATAGGACCTCCATAAAATTGAAGTCACATTAAAATTTATCAGTACCATAAAATTTCTAAGAGCAATGCTATATACTGTGAACTGCTATTCACAAAGTCACTCACGAATGACATAGCAAAAATTTAACCACCCATTTCTCTTGATAAATATTTAAAAAATAAAAAAATAAAAAGACTTAATAAAAGAAAAGATACAGACCAAACAACATTGAATATCTGCGTGAAAAAAGGCTCCGTGGTTCGTGCCTTTAAGCATTTTCCAATTTCTAAATATTAAAAATTTTAACAAAAAGGAGAGAGAGAAAGAGTCACGAAGCTTACAAAGTTCCAATTTCCAAAACGGTGAAAACTTTAAGTGCTGAAAAAATATTTGTTTTGAGTAATAGAGAGTCACGAAGACGGAGGAGGGAGGACGAGTGAAAAGTCTCTGTTTTGAGTCAAAACAGAGAGTCATGAAGACGGACGAGCTTCGACAATGAGAGACGAGCTTCGAGCAGGGAGAGACGAGCTTCAACACAAACACACGCACAACAGAGGTCGCGGTCGGAGAGTCACCGAAAAAGTTGTAGAATAGTCACAGATTGGAGAAGGAGGCTGCAGATCCATAAAACCATGGGTGAATGGGTGTTTTTTGACTCGACTCAAAATATAGGGTTAAGTTAAATAGGTTGAATCTCTTGGGTAAGTTTGGTCCCAAAAAATCTCGAAATTTTTGGATTGATTTGATTCACCGGCCATTTACGCGTTTTTGGCCGTTTTGGGGTGTTTCGGTGCATTTGTAAACGTGTCTGAAAAATATATTTTTTGGCGTGCTATACGTGTCTCCATTCTCGGTACGCATCAGATACTGGTACGACGGCCTGAGAGCCGTATCGGTGCTTCATAGGGCATTTTTGTCTCTTAACAAAAATATGTCCTTGATCTCTTCTTTGATGTTGGTTTGTTGGGAGCTAGGCCCTGTGATGCTCCAATGGTTCCAAATGCAAAACTCACTGTAGATGATGGAGTATTACTATCAGATCTTGAGAGATATAGGAAGTTGGTTGGCAAACTTAACTATCTTATAGTGACACGTCCAGACATCTCTTTTCCACTAAGTGTAGTTAGTCAGTTCATGTCTTCTCCTCGGGATTCTCCTCGGGATGCAATGTTACATATCTTGTGATATTTTAAAGGATCCCTTGGATGTGGGATTCTTTATAAAAGCAATGGACATTGCAGTGTGGAAGGTTATTCAGATGCAGATTGGGCTTGGTGTCCTATAGATTAGAAATCGACCTCTAGCTATTGCGTGTTCCTAGGAGGTAATATGATCTCTTGAAAAAGTAAGAAACAAACTGCAATAGTTGGGTCAAGTGCAGAGTTGGAATATCGAGCAATGGCCCATACTTCTTGTGAATTGTTATGAGTGTATCATTTACTTGATGAGATTGGCTTCAAGGTTTCTTTACCTATGAAGCTATGATGTGATAATCAGGTTGCTATTCACATTGCCTCAGTTATGATAGCTGAATGGCTTGAGAATAATGTTCTCAGCCTCCTCTATTTAAAGAATGATAGATTACAATAATTAATACAAAATCTCTTGATTTTAGGGATTGACTATTAACAACTATATCTAACTATATCAAAACTATATCAAACAATATCAACAATGTAATTAAACAATATCAACACTCCCCCTCAAGCTGGTGCATAGATGTCATAAGCACCCAGCTTGTTACATATGTAAGTTATTCGTGAGCCCCGTAGAGACTTGGTGAAAACATCTCGCAAGTTGATCATTAGAATTGACAAATGAAGTACTAATCTCCTTTGAAAGAATCTTGTCTCGAATGAAATGACAATCGATCTCTATATGCTTCGTTCGTTCATGAAAGACAGGATTAGAAGCAATGTGTAAGGTGCTTGATTATCACAAATCGAGTTGCATAGAACCCATTTTGCAAAACTTTAACTCTTGAAGTAGATGTTTTAACCATATAAGTTCACATGTTGTAAGAGCCATAGCCCTATATTCTCGCTTCGCACTTGATCTTGCAACAACACTGCTTCTTACTCTTCCAAGAGATGAGATTACCTCCAATAAAAACACAATACCCTGAAGTTGACCTTCTATCACTTGGAGATCCCGCCGATCGCAGATGTATAGGCAACAATGTATCGTGTTACCTCCGTTCTCATATATTAGCCCTTTTCCGGAGATCCCTTAATATACTTTAAAATGCGAGTCTTTGCATCCCAATGATGTCACAAGGAGAGTTAAGAAATTGACTCACAACACTAAAAAGAAAGGCTATATCCTGGTCCGGTCATAGTGAGATAATTCAACTTTCCCACCAACCTTCGATATATGCCTGGATCCGAATACGGCTCCCCGATTTGGCATAAGCTTAACATTCGGATCCATAGGAGTATCCACCGGCTTACAATTTAGCATCCCGTCTCTTCCAAAATATCAAGGGCATACTTCCTTTGACAAATGGAAATGCTCGTTTTGATTGAGCAACCTCAATACCAAGGAAGTATCGCAACTTGCCCAAATCTTTGGTTTGGAAATCTTTGAAACAGATGTTGCTTTAGTCTAGTGATCCCTTCATGATCATCACCTGTAATTACAATATCATCCACATAGACCACAAGATAAATGACTTTATTACACGGTGAATGTTTATAGAACACAGAGTGATCAACCTCACTACGAATCATGCCAAAGTGCTGTATGACCTTACTAAACCTCCCAAACCAAGCTCGGGGTGACTGTTTCAACCCATACATGACTTCAGAAGTTGGCAAACAAGACCTCACTCCCCCTGAGCAATAAACCCAGGTGGTTGCTCCATATAAATCTCCTCCTCCAACTCACCATGTAAAAAGGCATTTTTAATATCCAGCTGATATAAAGGCCAGCAAGAGATAGCAGCCATGGATAAAAAGAGACGAACAGATGCCATTTTAGCAACAGGAGAGAATGTATCACCATAGTCAAGACCATAAATTTGAGTATATCCTTTGGCCACAAGACGAGCCTTCAAGCGATCCACTGTCCCATCAGGACCAACCTTAACAGTAAAAACCCAACGACAACCAATAGTAGACTTTCCTGGAGGAGAAGGAACAAGAGCCCAAGTGTGGTTTGATTCCAATGCTGTCATCTCATCAATCATAGCCTGTCGCCATCCTGGATGGGATAGTGCTTCCTGAACAGTTTTAGGAATAGAAATGGACGACAAAGCAGATACAAAGGCATAATGGTTGGAAGATAAACGATGATAACTTAGAAAATTATAAACAGGATGAGGATTGCAAGAAGAACGATTACCTTTGCGAAGTGCAATGGGAAGGTCAGTGCTAGGCTCAGGTTGGACCGGAATCGGCAAAGACGGAGGAGCAGGAGGAGAGTCACTGGTGTCCACAACAGGTGCAGCTTCCGGAGTAGTAGGATGAGAACGACGGTGATAAGTGAGACGAAATGGCTCCATGGGGTACTTAGAAGCAACAGGCAGCCTCTTGTACATGTGGGACGGTGGACTTAAAACGAGATAATCGAAGACAGAATAGGTAAGACCGAGAAACAGACTCGACAAGACTTGTGAGGCAAAAAAGGTGTATCCTCGAAAAATGTAACATCCGCAGAGATATAAGAACGATTTGTTGATGGAGAATAACATCGTACCCCTTTTGAACCCGAGAATAACCAAGAAAGATACACTTAATGGCACGGCAGCAAGTTTGTCGAGACACGGAGCAACATTGTGGACAAAACAGGTGGAACCAAAAACACGAGGGGGACAATATAAAGGGGTGCCGAGGATATAGAATAGAGTGAGGAACCTGGTTATTGAGAACAGAAGAAGGCATCCGATTTATTAAATAACCTGCAGTGAGAACAGCATCACCCCAAAATTTAACAGGAACATTAGAATGTAACATGAGAGTACGAGCTGTTTCAATGATATGACGATGTTTTGCTCACCACACCATTTTGTTGAGGTGTGTGAGGACAACTCGATTGATGAACTATACCGTGTGATGCCATGAAAGAATTAAAAGGGGAGAAAAATATTCTTTGGCATTATCACTGCGTAAGATATGAATAGTTTGTCCAAATTGATTATATATTTCAGCACAAAAATTTTGAAAAATAGTGAATAACTCAGAACGTTCTTTCATTAAAAATAGCCAGGTACAACGAGAGAAATCATCGATAAAAGTAACAAAATATCTATATCCTAAGAAAGAAGAAGTACGACTAGGACCCCAAACATCAGAATGAACAAGACTAAAAGGAGACTCAGCACGACCTGTAACCTTGCTTGGAAAGGATGCCCGAACATGTTTTCCAAGCTGACATGCCTCACACTCCAAAGTCGGTAAATTAGAGAGATGAGGGACCATTTTTTTTAATTTATGCAAACTCGGATGACCAAAACGACGATGAAGAAGACTAGGTGACTCTGTGGCAGCACATATGGTGGAGGATAGAGGTTGTAAGTAGTAGAGACCGCGTGACTCAGATCCTGCTCCAATCGTCTTCCCGTACTCGGTCCTGGATAGAAAAGGAAGTAGAAGTGAAGGTTATGGAACAATTGAGAGATCGAGTAAGTTGACTAATAGAAATTAAATTAAAAGGACATCCGGTACAAATAAGATGAATTTAAAGACAGAGAGAGGAAGAGGTGAAGCATGACCAATACCGGTGGCTTGAGTTTTAGAGCCATTAGCAAGGGTGATGTGATGTGGTGTTTTAGTAGAAGATAAAGTAGAAAAGAGAGAAGTTACCACAGAATATGATCGAAGCACCGAGAATCCAAAATCCAGGAACCAACAGGAGATGAATGAGAGAAACAAACCGTAGAATTACCAGAATGCGCTATAGTTGCTGAAGATGAGGCTTGTTGGGCTGCCTTAAGCTGAAGGTACTCCTTATATTCATCAATTGAAAATTTGTTCTGATTATGACCTGTCTGAGTATCATACACAACCTCAATTTTCTGATCAGCAGACTGCGTCACATTAGCTGACTTTTCTGGGAAACCATGAAGAGAATAACACTTGTCTTGGGTATGACCCACGCGCTTGCAATAAGAGCACTGAGGACGATCACCTCTACCACGACCACTTCTTCCACCACGCCCACGGCCTCGTCCTCCACGGTTTGCCGAATTAGAGACAAAGGCCAAGGACTCAGCTGTCTCGGGAGCCAATCTCAAATGTCTCCACTGGTGACGGAACTCGTAGAAGGCGATCAATGAGTTCCTCCACCGTGGGGATGTCAGAATTAGTTAGAGCTTGATTCCGGACAGATTCAAAGTCCTTATGTAAACCGTGAAGAACAAAGACCATATACATATTATCAAGTTTGGCTAGTACCTTTCTAAGATCATCACCGGTTATAATGCGTTTAATGTCATCAATGACAGACTGTGCTTTGTTCAGATAAGAGGGAAGATCATGATCTGTCATCTGAAGAGTGGCCAAATTGTGGACAGAAGCATAGAGACGTTGTAGATCATTGGAATAGACATTTTGAGCTTTCTTCCATATTTCATAACAAGTTTTGTATGGGCGAAAGTGTACCATCAACTTCGGATCAATAGACTGCCATAAAAAGAGACCAAGCGATAATCGGCCCTTTTCCATTCATCACGAATCTTCTCATCAATCTCTGCTTCCTTCGTGGTGAGATGTTCATAAAGCCCTTGACCTAAAAACCAAACTTCAATCGCATTATACCAATCCATAAAATTCTTACCATTGAGTTTTTCCGATGTGATAATGGGACTTCAGGAGAGAAAGCAAAAGAGATGAGACCCTTCCCTGTAGACCCAGAACCAGCACTGCATTGACGTAGGAACCTTTGGAAGAGCCAGTGGTTGAATCGGACATGGTGAGAAGGAGAAAACTGAAAGTGCTTGAAACTGGACTTTGATGGTCAAAAGTAGGCCAGAGGACGCCGGCGAGCACAACGGAGAAGACGCGCCGACGAAACGACGCCTGGAAGGCGGCGCGTGGTGCTCACGCGCTCGGAGACCCGCGGACAGTGGCGGCGCGTGGAGCGGAGAACGGCGGTGGGTCTTCTTGGAAACTGGTCGCCGGCCCTTTCTGAGTTGTCCGGTCACCTTACTTTCGTGATCGGAGACGGTGGCCGGAGACAGTGGCCGGAGAGGATCGCCGGAGAGCGGTTCTTGACCGGATCGAACCCTAGCTCTTGATACCAAGTTATGATAGCTGAATGGCTTGAGAATAATGTTCTCAGCCTCCTCTATTTAAAGAATGATAGATTACAATAATTAATACAAAATCCCTTGATTTTAAGGATTGACTATTAACAACTATATCTAACTATATCAAAACTATATCAAACAATATCAACAACGTAATTAAACAATATCAACAGCCTCAACCCCATTATTTCATGAAAGAACAAAGCACATTGAAGTTGATTGTCATTTCATTCGAGAGGAAATCTAGCAGGGACTTGTATCTACAGGTCATGTCAGAACTGGAGAAGATAGTTGATATCCTCACAAAGGCACTTAATGGGAGCAGCGTTAACTATCTATATAACAAGTTGGACATGATTAACATCTATGATTCAACTTGAGGGGGAGTATTAAGAGTAGTGTATTAAGCACATGTTTAATGTGCGTAAGGGTATTTATGCCTTTGGTACTACCTTGTACTATACTGTATAGCAAGCTCGTTTTATATATATATATATATATATATATATATATATATATATATAAGGAGTGTATTTAATGAGATGAATGTTTATTGTAAGAGGTGAGAGGAGTGAATCTTAACCATTAGATCTTACATGAATAGTCAAGATTAGAGCATAAATGCATGTGACTATTTTAAGTGGTCACTTAACCTTTAAGTAACTTTTAATCTTGACTATCCATGTATGGTTGTATGGTCAAGATTTACTCTTTTCACCCTCACAATAAAAATTCCTCTTACTAGATATGCCCCTTATATATATATATATAGACACACACACACACACACACACACATGGTCTGCACCCACATTGGGAATAGTTTACCAAATTCTCTAATATTTTACACTTAAAATTTTTTCTCTCTTACACTAAATTTCTCCATTTCTTTATTCTCCTTGGGTGTTAGACACATGGTACTATTAGCACGAACTAGATATTGTATTGTTAGAAGATATTAAGTTGGTTATGTTTTCTGCAGTGGAAGCTTCACTTATTCGAGCTCGAGGGGGAGATGAAAATTGACCCTCCGATCAAATATGTTCTCTATCAGGTATGTACTTGATTTTCATTTTCTTTGTTAGAGAATATTAAGAATATCTTTATATCATCTTAGAGTATCTTTCATGATTTGTTTTCTTATTTAATTAGGTTATTAGTCTTATGATTAATGGGCTTGGGCTTGTATTAGTAATATAATTATTTGCCCTAGTTATTAGTATATAAAGGATAGTAGGTTATGGTTTTGTATCATATTTTTAAGAGTATCACATTGCCTGCCTCAATATTTCGGGTGCGGTTTATATATCTATTGGGCCACTCCACTTAATGCCAATTGTTTTTAGGTTGGAATCGAACATGGTATCAGAGCCACCCATCTTTGTTGCCTACTTCGCGAGACTTGTTTCTGCCTACTTTGTTAGGTTTGTTTCCGCCTGTTTCGTCCAGGCATCTGTGGAGGAGGGTGTTAAGAGTCCCACATCGCCTGTCTCAATATTTCGAGTGCGGTTTATATATTTGTTGGGTCACTCCACTTAATGCCAATTGGTTTTAGGTTGGAATCTAACACATAATTCTTATCAATAATATTCTTAGTCTATTATTGTTTAGCCATCTTTTTCTTTTTTCATTTTCCTAACCCTAAACCCGTAATTCTTCAACATGGTATCAGAGTGGTACCATCTACCTTGAGGAGAATTTTTTCTTACTACTGTCTTGAGTTCATAGAACTCAGATGTATATTCTTCCCTAGTTTTTGTTTTTCTCTCTTAGCTTAGTTTGAAACAAAGAAAGAGAAAGAAAGAAAAAAATAAAGAAAAGAGTTGAGAAAAAAGAAAAGAAAAGAAAAAGACAGTACAGTGTTTTTTTTTTTTATTTAAAAATTTAAAAGAGAGAGAACTATTGTGACCTAGGTAGGTCTCATCTCAAGGCTTGCGTAGCCCACTGGCTGTTGCGTCAAAGTTTCAGGTGACCGGCGTGTGATCACCGTTGAGTGGCCAGTCGCGGTTGCCAATTCCGAGCAGAGATTTAGCAGTGGGTTTCCAATGATCGGTGGTGAGGGGCTGAATTGTGGTGGATTGTGGTTTTTCAGAAGGTTGAGCATGGTACGTGCAATTGACGTTGTGGGTGGTAGGTAACTGACTATTTTGGCACAGGCCAGAGTGTACGGTGGTCCGGGAGGTGCGCTAGTGATCGGAGGTCTGGTGAAATCTTCGATTTTGTGGTTTCAGCCCTGTTTTGGTGCAGTTTCAAGTGTTTTGACTCGTTTTGGGTGATTTGGTCCTTTTGGGTGAGATATAGTGATCTTTGCCCTCCTTCTTGGTTTGCTTTTGTTGGCTCCTTCAGTAAGGGGGAGTCTTGGACTGTTCGTGGTTACTGGTTCATTGGCTCAGCCTCATATGGGAAGTGTGGTGGTGCAAGTGGTGCTTTTGTGGCAGTGGCGGAGACTTGAGGGAGGTGCTGTGGTGGTTCAATGGTGTGTTGTGGCTGGGATTGGAGGAAGTCTTAGATGGTTGGTTTGCTGTTGGAGTTTTGATGAGGGATGTGGCTTTGAAGATTGGTGGCAGAAATGAAGGTAGGGAAATTTTGGTGAGTTATGGGTTTGCTTCATGAAGAACAAGTTGTGCAATGACCTCGTTTGAGGTTGATTGTGGCTCTGCGATGGTGGAGTTGATGGTGATGCAATTTAGCAATAGGGAGTCTTGTTTGAGGTTCTCTTTGTAAGAAGGAAAAGTTCTGAATGTGTGCAGTGTTGATGCAAAGATTAATTCGTGGAGGTACTATTTTGGGTAGTTCGTTGAGATGGGTTGATAAAAAAAAAGGAAAAAGGAAAAAGAAAAAAGAGATGCTTGGTTGTGTTTGGCTTCATGGTCTAGGAAATGGTGATTTGAAGGTGTTGAATATGCATGTGCAAGTGAGCACGTGTTGTGACATGGGTGGTGAGAATTCTGATCTTGTGACCTGCGAGTTTTCTAGCGAGCTCTATTTCAAGGGGAGATTTCATTGTTCTTCTAATTGGTTTTGGCTTCCAGTTTGGGATGTTGGTTGAGTATGGCTCTTGATTTGTGGATGTTTTGTTCTGTGACCATCGGCAAGTTGTGTTGTCTCTTCTTCTATGCTTGGTCAAGGGTGCTGTGGGCATTCTTTCCTCTCTTCTTCTTCTATGCGTGGCCAAGGGTGCCGTGGGCAATGTTTCTGGTGACCGGGGGTGTCGTGGCCTGCCTGCAAGGTGTGACCAAGGGTGTCACAAGTCTAGGAGCAAGAGTTGTCCCAAATTCTTGTGGTTTAGGCCAGCTAGAAAGGTGCAACCAAGGGTGTCACAAGTATGGGAGCAAAAGTTTCCCAGTTTCTCTTCTCTTTTGTTATTGTTGATCGATCTCTTAGATGTGGTTGTAGTTTTGGTATGTTTGAGCTGGGAGGAAAGGGCTGCCCATTTGGTGTAGCTGCCTATGGGAGAGGCAAGGAGCTGCCAATGAGGTGGAGCTGCCCCCAAAGATATTAAAGGAAAGGGCTACCCGTTAGATGGAGCCACCCCAAGGTAGTTGGTCTATCCTAGGACGAAGGGGCTAACAATGAGGTGGAGCCGCCATAGATGTGAGCAGAATTTCTCTTCTTCTTCTTGGACACTTGGATGGTTTAGCATCTTCTCTTCTTCCTTATGCCATGTTTGAAGGGTTCAACGTCAC
Organism: Ormosia semicastrata; assembly: GCA_029884595.1. Lineage (NCBI taxonomy): Eukaryota > Viridiplantae > Streptophyta > Magnoliopsida > Fabales > Fabaceae > Ormosia > Ormosia semicastrata. The sequence continues at coordinate 8,601,846 of JAQQTO010000047.1, forward strand.
TGTGTTGAGTTTCTCTTCTCGCTTTCGGATAAATATGGTATTTTGTTATTTGTTTGATGTTTGTGGGTTTGCTACTTGTAACAAGCTAAAGGTTAGTGAGCTTTAGCTTGAGGTAGAGTGTTAGAGAATATTAAGAATATCTTTGTATTGTCTTAGAGTATGTTGGAAATAGATAATTATGTTGGAAGTAGGATATAATTATTATTCCACTAATTAGAGTTCATTGTATTTTAGAATTTATTGTACCCTTTAGATTCATTGTATCTTGGGAATTAAAGCTAGAATTAATTTCCCTTCTTGTAAATTGTATTGTTCATGTATATAAATAGATTATCTGCTGAGTGGACAAGTCACTCAAGTATTTCACAAATCCTTAAGTTCAACTTGGTATCAAAGCAGGTTCGTCCTGTTGGTAAGTTCCTCAGAGGTTTTTCTGCCATATGGTCCAACAGAAAACTCCAAAACTTAGTCTCCTAATCTGTCCTTCCTAGAACGTCATCACCATCATCAACCCAGCTCCCACCGTCACCGGAAATCGCCTCAGAAGTCGCCGACTGGCCTGCCCACCAGCCGCCTTCGCCAGATACTGCCGCACGTGCCGCCACGCGCCGATCACGGCCTTTATCCTCCCGGCACGTGTAGGTCACATGCCACCTTCCTGCAGCCAGAAAATTTCTACGACTGTCCTGAACATCTTTTTAGCCTCTCCTTTGTCTATTTAGGTGGTTAGACTGGTCATTTTCTACTGTTTTGTTACTGGGTCTAAGTGCTCTTGGAGCCTCTGTCATTCGGTTCTTTAAGTAATTCTGTTTCTGATTTCTTTTCTACCAAATGGCATCAGCAACAAGTTCTGACAAGGGCTAGAAAAGTCCCATTTCATTTGCCTTTCAAGAACTCCTTCAATTATTTCTGTGAAACTTAATGGCAAAAACTATATGGATTGGTGTTCAGCAGTCGAAATTTGGTTCCTTGTTCAGGGACTTTCTAATCATCTGACAACTTAAGTAGAGAAAATTGGTGCTGTATTAAAGGATGAATGGCAAAAGGTTGACTATCAGTTAGTGTCTCTTCTTTGGCAGTCCATTGATCCATCATTACTGGTTCACTACCATTCCTATAAGTCTTGTTATGATATTTGGAAGAAGGCTAAAAGTGTTTATGCTAATGACATTCAGCGACTCTGTCCACAATTTGGCAACTCTTCAAATGCAGGATCATGACTTAATTTCCTAGTTGAACAAAGCTCAGTCCACAATTTAGCAAGTCAAGATGCATCTAACTTATATTGATCCTAAAAAGGTGGTAGACAAGTTAGATTAGATGTACATAGTCTTTGATCTTCATGGCTTGCACAAGGACTTTGAAAATGTTAGAAATCAAGTCCTGACAAATCCAAACATTCCTACTGTTGATGAATTGATTGATCGATTATTCCGTGTTCCATTGACTGATGAATCTCTCAAACCTGATCCTCAAGAAGACTATGCAGCCTTCTTGACAAATTTTGGTCGTGGAGGACGTGGTCATGGCTGTGGAAGACGTGGTCGTGGTAATCAACCACAATGCTCTTATTGTAAACGAACGGGGCATACTCAAGATCGATGCTATTCTCTGAATGGCTTTTCAGGAAAAACTGTCAATATGTCACAAATGCAGACACCAGATACTGCAAAGACGGATGATCCTCCACTAGAAAATATGATTCTCTTATCTGATAATGAGTATAAGGAGTACCTCAAGTTAAAGGTGGCTTCTAACAATGTCTTATCCTCAGTACCTCAATTTGGTAATTCCTCAGTTTGTTTTTCTCAATCTTTGCCTTCTGGATCTTGGATTTTGGACTTTGGTGCATCTGATCATATTGTTGGTAATCCTTCATTATTTTCAAATTTATCTCCTACAAAAATTCCTCATTCAATAACCCTTGCAGATGGTTCGAAAGTTCAGGCCACTAGCATTGGCAAGATTTCTCCTCTTCCCTCTTTAAATTTAGATTCTGTTCTTCTCATTCCTTAGAAGTCCTTGTAAGAAGAGTAGATCAGGTGGAGAATAGCCCAATAGCTAGAAGTAGAGGAAGACCAAGAAAGATTATAGGTGAAACGATTAAAAAAGATTTAGATTTGAATAATATTTCTGAAGACTTGGTTTATGATAGGACACAATGGCGTCGTTTGATTCATGTAGCCGACCCTGCCTAGTGGGAAAAGGCTTGGTTGTTGTTGTTGTTGTCTCATTACTGACAGTCCTTTTAATCTACTCTCAGTTAGTAAATTGACTCACTCTCTTAATTGCTCAGTAACTTTTCTTTTTGATTCTTTCTATATTTAGGACCGGAGTACGAGATAGATGATTGGCAAAAGCTCTGAATCACGTGGGCTCTATTACCATCAACCTTCTTCCTCAACCATCTGTGTTGTGGCTGATTCTCCAAGTATCCTTCATAATCGTCTGGGTCATCCAAGTTTAAATAAATTGAAGAAAATGGTTCCTAGTCTTTCTCATTTATAGTCTTTTCAATGTGAATCTTGTCAACTTGGAAAACATGCCCGTTCTTCCTTTCACAATAAAGAAACAAGTCGGTCCAAGTCTCCTTTTGAGTTAGGTTCACTCAGATATCTGGGGGCTTAGTCGCACTAGTTCAATTCTAGGCTTTCGTTATTTTGTAACTTTCATTGATGACTACTCAAGATGTACTTGGATCTACTTAATGAAAGATCGGTCTGAACTGTTAGAAAACTTTCAAAAATTTTGTTCCGAGATTTCTCCTCAATTTGGTCGTACAATTCACATTTTAAGAAGTGATAATGCTAAAGAGTATTTTTCTACCTCATTCAAGTCTTTTATGTCCTCAAAAGGTATGATTCATCAATCTAGTTGTCCACACACACCACAACACAACAGAATGGCGTTGCAGAAAGAAAACATCGACATCTGCTTGATACTGCCCGTACCTTGTTACTTCAAGCAAATGTTCCTTTAAGATTTTGGGCAGATGCGGTTCTTACTGCAGGTTACTTGTTCAATAGGATGCCATCTTCTGTGTTGGATAACCAAATTCCTCATTCCTTTTTATTTCCTAATGAATCTACATATAAACTTCCTCTGCGCATTTTTTGTTGTACTTGTTTTGTTCATGATCTGTCTCCAAGAAAAGATAAACTTACTGCTCGTGCAATCAAGTGTATTTTTTTTGGATATTCCAGAGTACAAAAAGGTTACAGGTGTTACTCCCCCTCATTACATCGTTTCTTTGTTTTTGCAGATGTGACTTTCTTTGAAGATTCTCCATTCTTCACTTCAAAGGAAGAAACAGTCACTCCTTCTTTACATGTTCCTTTTCTCGGCCCATCGACCATCACTCAAGAAGATAATTCTCGTCCATTGGTCACTTATCTTCGTCGTCATCATGAACCTTCCACATCTCTACCAGATCTCGAACCCGGTGTTTCAGTACCTGAACTAGCTTCTCAACCGTCTCCGGATCCACCTTCACCCATTTTTGACTTCCCAATTGCTGTTCGTAAAGGTATTCGTTCCACTCATAATCCTCACCCTATTTATAATTTTGTTAGTTATCATTGTCTTTCTCCTGTTCAATATGCTTTCACCTCTTCCTTGTCTTTTGTCTCTATTCCTAAAACTGTTCAGGAAGCTCTTTTCCATCCAGGATGGCGGCAGGCAATGATTGAGGAAATGCAAGCTTTGGAATCCAACCGTACTTGGTCTTTGGTTCCTTTATCTTCGAGTAAAATCCTGTGGGATGTCACTAGGTCTTCACTGTAAAAGTTGGCCCTAATGGTACTGTGGATCGTCTTAAAGCTCGTCTTGTAGCCAAAGGTTTTACTCAAATTTTGGGGCAAGATTATGGTGATACCTTTTCTCTTGTTGCGAAAATGGCTTTGGTCAGGGTGTTTCTATCCGTGGTAGCCATGAATCAATGGTCTCTACACCAACTAGATGTCAAAAATGCTTTCTTGCATGGCGACTTGACTGAGGAGATCTATATGGAGCAACCTCCTGGGTTTGTTGCTCAGGGGGAGTCAGGTTTGGTTTGTAAACTTCACAAATCACTATATGGTCTTAAACAATCTCCCTGATGTTGGTTTGGACGATTTAGCTTGGTTTTACAAAAATATGAAATGATCAGAAGTGAAGTGGATCACTCGGTATTTTATAAGTATTCATCTAATTTGTGTATCTATCTTATGGTTTATGTGGATGACATTGTCATAATAGGAAATGATCATGCTGGAATTCAGCAATTGAAGGAGCATCTATTTCGTCACTTTGAAACAAAGGACTGGGCAAATTGAGATATTTTATGGGGATTGAAGTTGCTCAGTCAAAATCGGGAATTGCTATCTCCCAAAGAAAGTATGCCCTTGATATTCTTGAAGAAACTGGAATGCTGAATTGTAAACTAGTTGAAACTCTCATGGGTTCGAATATTAAGCTCTTTCCTGATAAAGGTGAATTATTTTCAGATCCAAGTAGATATCGAAGATTAGTAGGAAAGCTTAATTATTTTACTGTTACCAGACCGGACATCTCTTTTGCTGTAAGTGTGGTGAGTCAATTCCTAAATTCTCCCCGTATTGATCATTGGAATGCAGTCATCAGAATTTTGAGGTTCATTAAAGGATCACCAGGAAAAGGGATGGTATATGAAAATAGAAGGCATAAGGAAATTATTGCCTACACTAATGCAGATTGGGTTGGATCTCCGTGTGATAGAAGATCCACCTCAGGATATTGTGTTTTCTTTAGAGGAAATCTCATTTCATGGAAAAGTAAGAAATAAAATGTAGTCGCAAGATCAAGCGTTGAAGCAGAATATCGAGCTATGACTCTCACTACATGTGAACTAATATGGCTAAAGCAGCTCATTAGAGAGTTAAAGTTTTGTGAGGTTGGAATTATGAGATTAATTTGTAATAATCAGGTAGCTCTCCATATTGCTTCTAACCCAGTCTTCCATGAACGAACTAAACATATAGAGGTTGATTGCCATTTTATTCGCGAGAAGATTGTTTCTGGGGAGATTACCACATCCTTTATCAACTCAAATGACCAATTGGCTGATTTGCTTACCAAAGCTCTTCGGGGACCAAGAATAGCTTATATCTGCAATAAGCTGGATGCTTTTGATATCTACGCTCCAGCTTGAGGGGGAATGTTGAAAATAGATAATTATGTTGGAAGTAGGATATAATTATTATTCCACTAATTAAAGTTTATTGTATCTTAGAATTCATTGTACTCTTAGGATTTATTGTATCTTAGGAATTAAAGCTAGAATTAATTCTCCTTCTTGTAAATTGTATTGATCATGTATATAAATAGATTATCTGTTGAGTAGATAAGTCACTCAAGCATTTCACAAATCCTTAAGTTCAACTAAGTATCTTTCATGATTTGTTTTCTTATTTAATTGGGTTATTAGTCTTATGGTTAATGGGCTTGGGCCTATATTAGTAGCATAAGTATTTGCTCCTATCAATAATATTCTTAGTTTATTATTTGTTTAGCCGTCTTTTTCTCTTTCCCTTTCCTTAACCCTAAACCCGTAATTCTTCAACATTCTTTAAGTTCCATTCTAGGCTTCTAGTCCTCAAGGAGTCTTCAAAAAAGGGTGCCGGGTGATCCATGTAGTGGTAATAGATAAACTTTTAGAATGACTGGTAAGTTGTGCCTTTATTGGCGCTGATTTGGCCCAAATCTAATGGTGTTCATAATCACATCCCTTGTCATTAAAATACTTCGTTGGCAGCAGAATTTCAACTATTAAGAAGTCCAAAATCATTAGAATATGGGCTGTTTAGTATTTCCAAAGTCCAAACTTCTAGCCTGATGCTAGGGCCATTTGACGGCCTAAGTAGGCTGGATGATAATTATCAGGGTAATGGTGCCATATTATCTTGTGGATTAGGAGGAAATATTTTTCAATAATTCGCATAAAGAGAGATAAAAAGAAAAGAAATATGGTCCAATTCTTCAAGAAAAGTGGGGGAGGAGACCTGAACGAAAAATTAAACTCAAAGGACTCACTAGGTTTAAAATGGCTAAAAATAATTAATTATCAGGGTAATGGTGCCATATTATCTTGTGGATTAGGAGATATTTTTCAATAATTCGCATAAAGAGATAAAAGAAAAGAAAAAGTAATTATCTAAAGGAGAAGAGATAGGAAAACCGCTGGGATATATAGAACTGATAAATCACTTGTGTTTCCCAAAGAAATATATATTAAAAAAAAACTCTTCATAATTCAAAAGAGATATAACCTATTTTATAAATTGATAGATCTTGAAGTTTCTATATAAGCTTATCAGATGCCAGCGGTGGTTGGATTAGCTGGTAAGAATCGAAATACTTCACTTGAAGGGCTTAGGTTGGATTCCTGCCAACAATTCCCTTGATAGGCAATCTATAAGTATCATTGCAAGCCCTTACCAAGGTTTGTGGACCCTGGTCCTGGAAAATACTGGGATTTTGAACCACATAAATTTGGTCAAGTTTAATTTTTGTTCAAGCTGGACTACAATTTTGGAGCCTACCTGTACTTAGGCCTTAAAATGGGACCAAATATTGGGCTAGAGTTTTGGACATGCAAAAAATCCCATTTTTTCTAATTAATTAGAATTTTTAATTGTCGCAAACTCTGCTGATAAAATACTTCCCTATATCACCAGTCACCACCACCAGAATTTTTTGACGACCTCATTAAGTTTGTTAAGGTTAATATATCTCTGATTTAGGTTCTTTTTTTAACATATCAGCTGATTTCTCCACATACGTTTCTCAATGCCCCTTTACAGGATGAGAGAAGCAAACAGTGGCGAGTGCAGGCAGTTGCAGTATCTCCTGATAGGTTTGAGAGCCGAAAGCCTCTACCCTCACAGTGGCGAGGTCTAAGGGACGATGAACTGTCAAAGGCGGCTGGCATTCCTGGTTGTGTTTTTGTGCATATGAGTGGATTTATTGGTGGAAACCAAAATTTTGACGGTGCCTTGGCCATGGCAAGAGCTGCTTTGAAGATGTAGGCAAAGTATCTTATCGAACTTGGTGTTTTCATCCTTCAGTTTCCCAAAAGCTTCACAGTACAGTTTACTGATTGTATTAAAGACTCAGAAGGGAACTGGGAACAGTGGCTCATACATAGTTCTATACATTAACTTATTTACTGATGCGGATTTATGTTATCCAAATTTTCTTTCAATAGTTTAACCGTGTATGCTTCAGGCATTCTAGATGCTTCCGGTCTTCATCATTGTCTTTGATTTTATTGTTACCAGCATCTGTACCTATAGCACGACTTTCTTGTGTCTATTTTGTTCACTTGAGAGCATTAGAACTTCAGAGTACGATAATCCCTCCTAAACCGAATGATTTATACAAGAATTTTTGTGCTGCTTTATTCTCATATAAAATTGCCAATATTTCATTAAAAAAAACAGTTTAGACTTGAAGGAATCATCCTTCAAATTGAATATGGGTGCCCATCTGGCATATTGTCACATATATCCAATTGCATATAATTATACAACTAAGATTCTTGGTGTGTAAATTTGGATGAAGTATTTTTATTTATTTATTGTTTGGTTAAGTTTACGTTTTTTGCTCTCAAACTCGTAGATTCTGAGTTGTTTTGGCGTGAAATATTCTTTGATTTTATTTTGTGCTTCTTTTGCAATTGCTCATGATCATGTTCTAAGTTCTGATAGCTGATGCATGATTCTTGACACCATTTGATGATTGTAACTGAATTTGGGTGAAACTGACATAAAATTCCGATCCAGTAGCCAATATAATCGTCAATACAACGGAGTCTCTAGTTTTCAACACGGGTCTAGCCTAAAATCACAGAATCTCTCATTTCTTAACCATTTTTGAAGGCATCTATCAACCCTTTATAGTTAAAAGTTCAAAGGTTATCTCTATCTTCAGCACAATTGCACCTGTTTTATTTTAATGATGTGTTCCCATTGAAGAAGTTATTCTCTTTCAATGCGCATCACAGCTGAAATCCATTACGAGGCAATCATGTTTAAAATGCCTCTCAAGAAAAGAAGTATGCAATGACCAAGTCTCAACCAATCAAAGTAATGGGTTGGCCTCTATATAACCCCTTCCTCACGGCTTGGCATTTGGAATGAATAATGATATCCAAATATTGCTTTGGCCACCAGCAACAATAACAAGTGGGAAGGGCGTCTTCCATTGGTCAAACCCAGATGCAATTCTCTCGTTTATTAATATATTTTTTCCCTTCTAAGTCTTCTTTCCCAGAAATTAAGAGTTTCAGACATATTTGACTTCACATTTTTTTAATAAAAAGTAACAAAAAAGTCTTGCTTATTTGACTTAAGAGGAGCTCAGTCTATAATCATAGCGACGAAAAAAGAGCCAAAGTAAACGACGAAAGAAATCTCTAGTGATTAACAATAAATCAATCATCTGTTATTGGAACTTTAAAAATTTTATTTTTCCATTTAAAGAGTAAATAAAAAAAATACTTTAAGCCCTAATTTGATAAAAATTTATCACTTTATCTTACTCTTATTTTTTCATCACCTAATTTCATGTTTTATTTAAACACATTGTTAACATTTGAGTTTGAAGAAGGTAAAACCTATTGCATCATCTAAACATGCTATGTAGGCATTAGATAAGTTTCTTTTAAAGTAAACTTGTCTTTAAAGTAAGAAAATAATAATGTATTTACTATTAAATTTTAATGGATTAAGATTTTAAGATATTTTAAATTAAATTAAGAGCGAATATATATTTATTTGCTCACTTTAAAAAGAAAGAAACTCATTTTAAAGAAGCTTTCTCCATATGTGTTATTGGTGGATAGTTAACCATCAGTTGCTGCTGCGATACTATTGCCGGTAAGAGTTTGCCGTTGTCACTGATGTTTCTAGTGGGGAACAAGTTCTCGTAGTTGCCTTCTTAGACATGAACAAGTCAGTAGTAAGTAAAATTTTTTCTGTGAAAAGTGGTTGATACAATAGAGTTCGAGGCCTATAACAGCTTGTAGGGTTTAATGACGGGTATGACAATAACAACAAATTGGAGGGCCAAATTCACATTTTAATTAAGGAGAAACTGTTTCAGCATGAATGGAATACTTTTTTAATCCTTTGGGAGAGTTTAGGGGGAAATGAAAACATACGTACCCTACAAAAATAAGGTTGAGGGTTGCACCATAGCCATGGCAGAAGCAAAACAAGATGAAATTTGTTACTCTCAGTTGTAGCCCTCCTATAAATTATTTGAAGAAGTTTGTCCCAACTAAGAGGTTTGGAGTGTCTATGTTCTCACAACTTCAGAAAACTTGACATTAGTGATGTTTAAGGAGGAGGAAAAAGAATGTCTAGAAAATGCTCTAGTTGTGGTCAATCCAATTGTACGAAAGTGAACAAAATTGGAGCCCTTGAAAGCAATTTGTTTCATCAATTTCTTAGGGATCAAAAAAATACAGAAGTAAGCAGAATTGTTCATCTAACAAGCAGCAAATTAGGCTCTGTCATGAAATGAAGGGGGGTATTATGAGTCCAGAAAATGGGGTGCCAATGGGGGACAGAATTAAAATAAAAACTTCACCTTTTGGAGATTTAATTCATCATGACCAGAACTTTCTCTCTACAATTATGAGACATCATTGGATGATATAACAAATTTCTTGAGTGTCAAGAGAAAAGTATAAAAGCATAACTCTCAGTACAACGCAGAAAATCACCTTGTTTCTCCTCTACCATTGAGAGTAAAAAGAGGTGAATTAACAAAAAGAAGGAAAACTAGCATCAATGTCTCTATTTCTAATATAGGAACTTGTGTTCATCTTATCAAACGAAGAAGATTCAAGTGAGTGCAAGAATTCATCAAAACCCTCCTGGTGACCTATCTCTCCTGGTTTTCTCAACTCATCTGGCAACCCAACTTCTCCATCCAAAAACCTCACCACCTGCCTCATGCTAGGCCTAGCGGTTGGTGCACCATTTGAACACATTAACCCCAGTTTCAACACCATGAGCACCTCTCTTTCATCAAAATCACCAATTAATTTTGGGTCCACCACATCAAGTATTCCCCCTTCTTTATATCTTTTCCACACCCAATCAACCAAAACCAAATCTTCTGGTAATGCCTTTGGCTCAACAGGTCTGAGGCCACATGCCACCTCCAGCAAAAGTGCACCAAATGCAAAAACATCTGAGCTAGGAGTGGCCTTCCCTGTTCTAGGCAACTCAGGTGCCAAATAGCCTAAGGTACCCACCACTCTTGTGGTACTTGGATTAGCCCCATGTTCATACAACCTTGCTAACCCAAAATCTCCTAGTTTTCCATTGAGTTCACTATCTAGCAGCACATTACTAGCCTTCACATCTCTGTGTATCACCACCTGCTCATAGCCTTCATGCAGATACAAAAGAGCTGAAGCAACACCCTTTATAATCTTGAACCTCTGTTCCCAACTTAGGATGGTTTCTGGCTCATCAAACAAGTACTTGTCTAAGCTCCCATTTTCCATGAAATCATACACAAGTAGGAGGTCACCACGGCGGCGACACCAGCCCAGCAACTGTACCAAATTCCTGTGGCGAAGCCGGCCTATGCTGGCTATTTCTGATACAAATTCCCTCAGGCCTTGTTTTGATTCATGTGAAACTCTCTTAACAGCTACTTGAGTCTTGGAATTTGGCAATGTTCCTTTGTAAACTCTACCAAACCCACCTTGCCCAAGTAGCTCTTTGTCCTTGAAACCTTTTGTGGCTTTCTTGAGCTCTTGGTAGGAGTACCTGTGAGGCCCAATCTCAAGCTCCCAAGCTTCAATCACATCAGCATTCTTGATTTTTCCGAACAAGTAAATGCCAACCAAGATAGCAGACAATGCAATAACAACCACAGCGACTGAAACCCCTATATTCAGTGATGTGTGCTTCTTCTTTGGCCCTGGAAGCTGTGGGAGAGAATAGAGATCAAGGGGTGGAGCTGGTCCATTGATTTGGAAGCTCCAACCCAAGATGTAATGAGAGCTAGCAAGCAAACCTGTTGATGCAGAGAACCCAACATACATGGATTCATGAAGGATTGGTGAGAGATCTACAGCATACGACAAGATTGGCTTTTTGGGTTTTGAAGAAGATGGAGAAAGTGTGACACTGATAACATTTTCAACAGAATCATAATCAACCCAAGCTAGAATTGGTTTCCCACTTTTGAGATTGAGATCTTGTTTGGTTAGATTTGTCTCAGTGTAGTAACCTGCAGTGGCAGAAGCATTGGACTCCAAGTTGTTGATGTCAATTCCAACATGGTTGTCATTGATGTCCCCAAACTCAAAGTCTTGGACAGTGTCAAACTCAACAGCAAAGAGGTGGTTGGAGAAGTTGCCAATGTCACTGGAATTAAGGAGACCAAGGTACTGGCTGGGGAGAGCTTTAAGATCCTTGGAAGTTGCAATGGTAAAAGCCAGGCCATGCCCACCTAGCTTTGGATACTCAGGTACAATAGCCAGTGCAAATGAGGAAGAAAAAGAGAAAACTTTACCATTGCTGGAGTTCTTGAACTGAAAAGGAGTTGGATAAAAAGCATGACCCATTAGTCTACTGGTCTCATTTGTAAGTTTCAGTATTCCATTTTTCTCTATTTCTGCTACTCCATTCAAGGTTAAGTTGTTGCCCACATCCTTGAATCCAGCATACAAGAGCTGATCAGGTTGAGATGAAACTGAGATCAGAAGGAAGAGTATCGCACAGAAGAGTAGGAGCAGGTTGCCCATGATGAACAGGGAAAAAAGATATAGCAAATCAAGTTCTTTGAATGACAAGGGCTTGGGACTTTAAAATATTGGTGGGAGTAGAATGTGTTATTAGGAAAAGGCAACCATAACAGGTAATCTTTTGTTGAATTCAATGAATAGAAGGAAGTTGGTTGGTAAAGAATATGATGGACAAGGAGATGATGGGTACCTACGGAGGAATGAACAAAGACAGCAATTAGTTTTCCACGTGAAAGCTATGGGTTTGGGTTTTTGGGGCTGCACCACACGGCAAAAAAAAGGTCATGTCAAAAGTCTACTTTTGATTATAGTGGAGTTATTTGCAAGTGAAATTCTTAATATATTTTTTATTTTATTATTAAAAAAGTAATATAAAATTAATGTAATAAAATTGATGTCCGAATATTATTATTGTTTTTAATAAAGGTACAAATGCATATGAAGAAAAAAAAAAATATAATAAACAATATTAAGAAAAGTGTAAAAAATAAATATATATACTATTAATAATAAAAATTATTATAGGAAGAATACGGACCTTCACTAAAATTTAAAGCCTTGAAAATAATTTTTTTGTTACTGTAAAATATTGAAAGAAATGTGATTCAATAAAAATAATGGTGAAATCATGGCCTGCTTGTGGTGCAGTTTTTTCCTACTGTTTTAGAGGATCCAATATCCAGACAGTTTGATTTAAGTCTTTAAAATTTCAATTTTTAGTGATAAAAGATTAAAACTTAACGTAGCTTTTATTTTTCAGCTCACATCATTTGTACATGCATCTTTTACCGTAACACTATAATACAAGAGACATGGGAAAAAAAATAACGTAAGCAAATTGGCGGCCTGTTTATTTATTTTTTTCTTTCTTAACTCCTACTGTCATTTTCTTCAATAAAAAATCTAGGGGATAGGCACAATGGGAAAGCATGTTCTTTAGAATAATGCTTTTATGTACAATTGTAAGGTATATCAGTCACCTATTATGTTGTTGACTATTGACCTATGAACTTTTTTTTTATGATAATAAATATAAAGATAAAATAAGATTAAGTCCAAGACTTTTAATATTAGTTTTAAGATTTAGATTATTGTGTAAAAGTATAAAATGGTTTACACTAATATTCTAAAAATTACTTTTTAAAGAAATTAAATAGCACACATATTTTTAAGGTTTTAAAATAATTTTTGATTTCTAAAGAAACAATCACTATGTGTCCAAAAACTTATAAGATCATTTGGAATCAATTGACAAAATTTAAAAGTTATATGTAATGTTTTTTAAATGACTTATTCGAATAATGATTTCCTTATTCGAATAATCAAAGTCAGAGAAGTAAAAAATTTCATCTGATTGAGCTTTATTCAAATAAAGCCCTGCTTTATTCGAATAAGGGTTCAAAATAAACTTGGGCGTGCATGATTTATTCGAATAATCAAAGTGTTATTCGAATAACACATTTTCCAACAACATGATATTAAATGATTTATTCGAATAATAGGTTTGTTATTCGAATAACAAGTCTTTCAGAAAATAGATTTTAAAAGGGGTTATTCGAATAATATAAGTGTTATTCGAATAACACGTTCCAGAGTCAAAATGCCTGCGTGCTATTTGAAGCTTTATTTGAATAACAAAGTTATTTTTCGAATAAGAGCTTATTACATAAATAGAATTAACGACTAGTTATGAAGCATTTAATGCTACAACCAACCTCCCAACGGCTCTAATCCTTAATGAGCTATAAATATATGTTGTTGGACATTTATTGTAACACCCTCCTTAGGGTATCACATTTCCGACTCCCGACTCATAATCTGAAAATAAGTTCGCACAAAGTTTGAGTTATAAAAGATGGGTTTCAAAATTTCTTCTTTACTGAAACGTAAATTTACTGAAGATATTAGGTAATATTGAAAATCATATTTCAATTATTCATTATGCAATATTGACACCAATTAATATCACAAATTAAAGAGAAATATAAAATTAACAGACTTTTTTTTTCCAAAGTAGCAAACCCATGACAGGTCCTACTTAATAAGACAAGACAACACTAACGAAAAACTTTAACATACTTATTCCTTTTTTCGTCTATCTTGATGCATCAGACATCTGTTCCTTTGTCAACACTGCACACCTTCAAGTTCTGAATGTCCACTCCTTATTGTTGTCACCAATCTCAGAGTATCCATCGCCTGCAGTTATATGTCTAAGACAACTCGATCCTTCTATTATTTGATTTTAACAATACAGACAAAGCAAAACAATATAACAAAGAGGTGAGATCACCTACACCAATACCAACATGGCAGCACAGAGATAACACAAACAGTAATATCATACAGATAGATTATATCATAATCATGCTATCAGCATTAATCAACTATCATCATCTAATCATTTATCAATTCAATTATCATCTAAGTATTCAAAACAATTGTTATAACCAATAACCTATATTCCTCAATTAATATATCACACAGATATAAATGCTCAGATTTATGCATATGCACAAAGACTCATTTTATCAAAAACAACTCCATGGAGGTTTTCACAATTTCGAGAAGAATGCTCAGTTAATTGTCACCTTAGCCCAAAGACAATCTCCCAATTTGTTGAAAAGAATCGTGTTCTTGTCGGGTATCGTCAATGCGTTGCAAATTTTGCATCGCCAAGTGGCACATGCATGGTACTCGCTAACCTGTCCACTAGTCGACCATTGTGCCTCGACGCCCCAAGATCCATCATAGACCTCACTATCAATTCTCATTCCCTCTTCAACTACAAGGGCCATAATAGCTATTAGCTATATTTTATACAATGCATGAATATATCAGTGCAAGTCTAACCCCAAAGGGCCAAATCTTTTCAATTTCATTTGTTCAATGTAATCATATGCTTCAACGCATATTTTATACAATGCACGAATATATCAGTGCAAGTCCAACCCCAAAGGGCCAAATCTTTTCAATTTCATTTGTTCAATGTAATCATATGCTTCAATGCATATTTTTTTTCAATGCACGTATAATGCACCAAATTCAATCACAGACATATCTTTCCAATGCATGTATAATGCACCAAATGCCAATCACAGGCAAAACATGTCATTTTCTCACACAGCATCCATATACTGGTTCTACAGTATTTATACTATATTTTCAACAGGAAAATCATATTATCACATTTTCATAGTTATAAAATTCTTTCGTCGTGTTTTCACAAAATTGCGCAATATTTTCATTTCGTTTTCACAATTCCAAAACATTTCTGTTACGTTTTCACAATACTGTAACTCTTCTGTTGCACCTTTAAATCACGTATTAAATTTTTCAACATTTTTCTCAATCGCATAAAAATATACGTTTCTCAAATCGCGTAATGATTTTTCATCATTTTCAAAATCACGTAACTTAAAAATCATTCTTTTAAGTTGCGTAAATCATTTTCCATCATTCTTAAAATATTTAAAACACTTTCCAAATCACATAAGATTTTCTGTCATTTTCACAATTACGTAAAAATATTCTATCATTATTTAATCACGTAGTGATTTTTCAATAATATTTTCAATAGTGTAAAATATTTAAACGCTTTCCAAATCGCGTAGAAATATTTTAACATTTTTCAAATTGCGTAGAAATATTTTTCTGTATTTCAAATCATTTTTAAGATACGTAAAATATTTTTTAACATTTTACAATTACGTAAAATATTCCTCAATATTCCAAACATGGTTTAGAACATGAAAAAGAAGAGAAGAAATGAAGTCTTCTTATACTTCACCTCAAAAACTCAATAACTTTGATCTTGAAGAAAGTTCATGAAGATGAATGATTTAGAGAAAATCTCCAACATGAAAGTTGCTTAGAATATCATGTAGATTCAAGATCTATAATTGGATTAAATTAAACAAACTTGAAGGGTGGTCTTAAGGTGGTTAACCGAATTTTTCACAAGAAGGAAAACATAAGCTTTTTTATTTTTAACTTGAAGGACAAGGTTGTAGATGATAGAATTTTGAGAAGTTCCTAACAATTCTAAAACAATTAGTAAAATCACAAATAAAGCTTAATAATAACAAACCATGGAACAAACATGGCTTAGAAAATCATAAACATGAATTTAAACCATAGAAATCAAAGTTTACCTCCAAGGAAGTAAGCTAAAAGTGGGATTTTGAAGCACTTAGAGTGGGATTTTGGGAAAACTTTCTAAATGAAAAGTGTTTAGAATATTGTTTAGCTTTAGGAAATGATGAGAGTGAAAATTATAGGTGAGTGATGGTGTATTTGGGTGTAGAGACCGAACCAATGGAGAGATAATGGAAGGAAAAATGGTTGCTTGGTTCTTGGAATTTTGAGAGAATAAGATGGAGGCTTTTTGGGTGAGAGAAAAAAATGAATATGCATGCTCAAAATGAGTGGGCTGCCGTGAGAATGAAAGAATGGAGAGATAGAAATTTCTTTAGCATAATTGAAGGCTATTACATGCATGCAAAAGTCTTCCACTTTGTCATCTTTTTCCTTGGCCTAAAAAGGCTACTCCAATTTGTCTCCTCCTTTCCAAGCATCTCCAACCATCCCCCCTCTTCATAATGCATGAAAAGTTGTCATCTTTTCATGCCATTATTTGAAGCATTTCTAGCCATTGATTAATTCAATGGTTAGGATTTAGGTAGACTTTTGATTTTTAGGAGACTTAATCTAGGCCATTAGATCTTTTTCCTTTAAATTCTAGCCATTAGATGTGTCTCCAAAATAAAGGGTCAAGATCGCTCCTTCAAACTTTAAATCCAAGGGTTATAATTAGTCATAGCCTTTTTAGAAGATCAAATCTCCACCTTTGATTAATTCTTCATCCAATGATCATAAATAGTCTTTGTCACTTTTTAAGACTAAATCTCCACCCTTGATCAATTCCAAATCCAATGGTTGTAAATGGTCACTTTATATAATCAAATTTACACCGTTGATTAAATCTATGGTTGATATTGAAGCTTGCCTAACTAAGTTTATTCTCACACCATTGATTAAATCAATGGTGATTATCTAATGCTTCTTTATTAAATTTATTTCTTAACCGTTAATTAAATCAAGATCAAGTCTTCACCATTAAATAAATCAATGGTGGATATCTAAACCACCAATGTTGACTTAAGCAATATAATTTCTATTTTTATCTACTAAAAACCCCACGAAAGAATGTATTTACTGTATTTTTATTGCCCAATAATTAAATACAGTGCCAAACACAAAACAAGAAATTTCTAAAACTGTTTCCGGATTCAGGTTTAGTAAGATCCCCTGTCTCCGTCTAAACAGTACAAATTTTTCTATGCGTAGAAAAATTTTCACTTTGTGGGACCCACCTAGGTGTTGGTGTATGCCCTAGAGGCTAATACATTTTCTGTATTTACATATATTCTATTATGCTATTTTATATATGAGGCATTTCATTTATTGTGTTCTTTTTGATAAACATAATAAAGTCCTTAGAATAGTAAATTTGATGCCATAGGACATCAAGTGGATGACTTGATCGTGAGATCCTTTTGGTTACAACACTATTTTTAAATGTCCCTAGTCAAGTATTATTGTTAATTAGGACAACAATAATGCATTGAGACTAGTATGTGCGTAGACTGATGACCACATCTCACGGGTCATGGATATGAGATATCAAGTCTACACATGGATACATATTAGAGTAATGATGTATTGGACAGACCCGCCATGAGAACGTTACGTGGATCGTTACGTGAGTGTCATAAGCGATTCTCATAGTGATAATGGTGTATGTGGTTCTTTGACCGAAATCACTACGATTCCTACATGAGGAGTTGTGTGTTTTAATGCCATCAAACGTCATCTCGTAACAAGGTGATTATAAAGTTAGTTATTGGACATACCGCAAATCATGCGAGAGGGATGTGAGTGACCTAGATGGAATTTGTCACTCCTACATAACAGAGCGATATCTTCGGGCCCCCCGATTGAGTGAGGCTGCGAAATGCATGGCCATGCTCAAATGAGTCAATATGAGATATTGATCTCATTTATTGTTACAAAGTCTACTCGAGTATCGGAAACGAATGATTGGACTATACAAGGGTGACGCATTCCATGCCTTGTGTTCAATCTAGATATCTTGACAAAGGGACTAAACTACACGGAAACATTGATCACGGATAGGTTATGTCAAATCACCGACATTCTCATTACTTGGGTAGCGGTGATGTGTTGCTAGATACGCTCATTGTTTGTAATATTAAAATGAGATTTTAATATTACTACCAACGTCATGAGAACCTGCAGGTCGCACACTTAAACAGACTAAATTGGAGCAATAAGGATCCAAGTTGGACTCGGATTCAATTGTGGGCCTAACTCATGACAGATGGGTTTTAGGGTTGCACTGACTTACCTTGCTCTTGCTCACACTCACTTAAGGCAGCCACTATTATAAATAGTCTTGTTAAGGGGGCTGTTATAGATGTTACATCACAACCCTAGCCGCACCTAAGAAAGTGAGTGAGAAACGGTGAAAGGTTCTTCTCTTCTATTCGCAGCTAGCACCGCGAAACAGAGGCGTGACTCCTTTTGCAAGTCATTTCGTGTGGATACCGCAGAAACATCGTCGCTATTACGGTGTTGGTGATTCACCTCGCTTGTGTTTTTCACGCTTCAAGAGGTAAATTTTAAAAACTCGGATTATGGACTTTTCGCATGGATCCTGTGTGGGAATCCTATTATTCCGCTGCGAGATATTTTGATCCGCAATTCCCAACAGTGGTATCAGAGCCACTTGCGAAACTATGATTCGGTTTTTCTGCTTTTCTTGTTATATGCGATAACATGATTCGTTGTTTTCTTTTCATAAAAGATATGATCTTTATATGTTATTTCTGAAATCGAAATAATGATGTATGAAACCGTGTTCTGTTTTATTTGTTGTTTACGAAACATGTTGATGTTTTTGAAACCATGAAGATGTTCATATAATTCTGCGAAAACGGTTTTGAATGCTTTCTATTTTTGCGTTTTTCTGATATCTATATATGTGATATGTATGATTCTGCGAAACGAGTTTGAATGCTTTCTGTTTCTGCATTTTTCTGTATGAATGCGATATACACGACAGTAGCGACACAAGGTTTTGGAAACCTTGTTTCCGTTTACTGACGGATATGAAGCTTCCTCGTGACATGAAGTGTTCATGTCTTCACGAATCTGGAAACCCTGTTTGGATAGGTGATGGCGGTGTGAGTTACCTGCGGCACATGAAGCGTTCATGTGTTTGCGGGCCTTAGGGTTCAAATGTTGTTGCCCTGGCCGTCATGGAGGCAGAAGGGGTCCAACTCGAATTTTTCTCCAAGAAACCAGTGGTGGTATCTGAGTGAAAAATTTAGGGCCGGGGCGCTGCCCCGCACCCCGCAAGGGGCGTGTGATATTCGAAAGCGTGATATTCAAATCTTTGTTTTTATAATTCACAAAATAATAATGTGTTATTTCTTTGTGTTTATGTATTCTTAGAGATGCATGGTGCATGGTTATGGCCTTAGTCTTTATTTTATGCTATTTTGGTTATTTTAAATACGACCTGCGTGTTGTGCCTTTCTCTCTACATTCTGATTGTACATTCTCTTCTCATCTAACTCCCCTCGAATGTAAAAGAGGTTTCTATAATGTAATCATCATGTGGAGACAAGGAGATGGGCATGAAGTGAGGACGTTGGTGGGAGACGCTTGGTGAAGTGGCATTTTTTAATGCTAATCTCTTAGAGGCCATAACCATGTCACATTTATTATATGCTTTATATGTATGAGATGCATGGATGATGTTTATGGTATGTTAAACAAGTTTAATAAATGGTGAGATCTAATAATAAAATTCCCTCAAAGAAAATATTAAGTCATTATGTGATGCCTTCCAATGCGTGGCACTCATCAAGACTAATATCGATTAAGTGTAGGTTCCGCCAAAGCAGGGTGCCTTTTTCTATATTAGTAAGATGCGATGGGATAAGAGTAATATCCAAATGCCAACCATTGGGTCTGACTTAACTAGGCCATTTCAATAGGATTGAAGGCTTAGAGGCATGAAGTTGGGCTTTAGTCCATTAGATGGATTAGAATAAGTGTTATTCACCCAACTATCCAAGAGTTGCATGTGATGTAATTGGAAAGAGTTTCCTACCTAAATAACCGAATTTTGGGCGATCAGCCAAAGCTGACTCAAAGCTAGGTAAAATATGGATCTTGGCCCACTAGGAAATCTTTCGATGGGATTTTCCGAGTCAATCTTGAGGGTCATTGATTTGAATAAAATAGTGGGAGGCATATTTAATTAAAAGACCTCATTAAATATGTTTATGGCATGATACTTATATTTTTGCATGTTTCGTTAATAGATAACCATGGCAACAAACACATCGGGTACTTTATCATTGCGATCCGTCCTTGAGAAGGACAAGTTATGCGGAACACATTTTCTAGACTGCAGTACAGGGAATTTGAGGATTGTCCTCAAGCAAGAGAAAAAGTTGTATGTTTTGGAACAGACCTATTCTGAGCCACCTTTGCGCTAATGCCCCTAGAACCGAAAGAGATGCTTATAAGAAGCATCAAGATGATGCCTTGGACATTGGATGTCTAATGCTGGCCACCATGAACTCGAGCTCCAAAAGCAACATGAGAACATGGATGCATACGATATGATCGTACACCTTAAGAAGCTCTATCAAGAGCAGGCCAGCATGAGAGATTCGAAGTCTCTAAAGCACTTTGTTTCAAAGTGCAAGCCGGTGTAGAAGGAAGCCCCTGTTGGTGCTCATGTACTCAAGATGATTGGGTACATTGAAAACCTAGAGAGACGGGTTTTCCTTTGGGCCAAGAGTTGGCCATCGACTTAGTCCCGCAATCGTTTTAGGAAAGTTTCGATCAATTTGTTATGAACTACAACATGAATGAGATTGACAAATCACTACCAGAGTTGCTAGGCATGTTGAGAACTGCTGAGCGAACATCAACAAAGGTAAAGGGAAGGCCATAATGATGGTCCAAAAGAATAAGGGCAAGAAACAGTAGAAAAAGCCCAAGGACAACTGGAAGGGCAAGGGCAAGGACAAGTCCAAGCCTAGCACTTCTAGCTTGAAACCAGTGGGTGGAGTGGCTAAGGAAGGTACATGCTTCCATTGCGGTCGGACAGGACATTGGAAGAGAAGCTGTGCCAAGTTCCTGGAGGAGCTCAAAAGAAGAAGGGAAGTGAGACTTCCACTTGTGTATTTTTGTTATTGAAGTCAATTTATCTACTTCTGCATCATGAGTATTAGATACTAGATGTGGATCTCACATTTGTGTAAATGGGCAGGATTTAAAGAACAATAGACCATTGACGAAGGGCGAAGTCGACCTACGAGTGAGAAATGGAGCAAAAGTTACTACATTAGCTGTAGGGACTTTTTATTATCTCTGCCCACTGGGCTTGTAATAGAGTTAGAGAACTGCTATTTTGTGCCTGCTATTAGTAGGAATATCATTTTGTTTCTTGTTTGGACAAGAAAGGTTTTTCTTTTATAATAAAGGATAAGTGTTGTTCTATTTATATGAATGATATTTTTTATGGTAGTGCACAATTGAGTAATGGACTTTATGTACTTGATCTTGAAACGCCCATTTATAACATAAATACAAAGAGGTTTAAATCAAACGATCTGAACCCAACTTTTCTCTGGCATTGTCGTTTGGGCCACATAAATGAGAAACGCATCTCCAAACTCCATAAAGATGGATTCTTGGACTCATTTGATTTTGAACCATATGAGATATGTGAATCTTGTTTATTGGGGAAGATGACAAAGGCCCCATTTATTGGACAAAGTGAAAGGGCTAGTGATCTTTTAGGCCTTATACATAGTGATGTATGTGGGCCACTAAACACAGTCGCTAGAGGCGGTTTTCAATACTTCATTACATTTACTGATGATTTCAGTAGATATGGATTTGTATATCTTATGAAGCACAAATCAGAATCCTTTAAAAAGTTTAAAGAGTTCAAGAATGAAGTACAAAACCAACTTGGCAAAAGAATTAAAATCCTTCGATCAGATCGAGGAGGTGAATACTTAAGCCAACAGTTTGATGATCATCTGAAAGAGTGTGGGATAATATCTCAACTCACTCCACCAGGAACACCACAATGGAATGGTGTCTCTGAAAGGAGGAACCGGACCTTGTTGGACATGGTCCGATCCATGATGAGTCATACAAACCTTCCAGGATCCTTCTGGGGACATGCTCTGTTAACAGCAGTTTTCACACTTAACCGTGTTCCATCTAAGACGGTTCAAAAGACACCATATGAGATATGGACTGGGAGACGGCCCAGTATGTATTTCTTGAAGATTTGGGGCTGCGAAGCTTACGTAAAACGTCAAGTTTCTGATAAGCTTGGACCTAAATCAGATCAATGCTTCTTTGTGGGGTATCCAAAGGAAACCAAGGGATACTTTTTCTATAATCCTACCGAGGGCAAAGTGTTTGTCGCACGGACAGCTGTGTTTCTAGAAAGGGAGTTTATTTCCAAAGGAACCAGTGGGAGAAAAGTAGAACTTGAAGAAGTTCAAGTTTCACAAAGCAGTAATGAACCAATGGTGGAAATAGAGCAGCCTCCACAAAATGTTGTGGAACAAAGAACTCGCTCTAGTAGCACAAGACCTGCGTAGGTCTAACAGGATACGTCATCAACCGAGAGAGATATGGATTTCTCATGACCCAACAAGGTGACGTATTGCTCATGGATCAAGATGAGCCTGTGACTTACCGGGAAGCCATTATTGGCCCGAGATCCGAGAAATGGCTTGAGGCCATGAGATCGAAATGGATTCCATGTATGCCAACCGGTATGGACCTTGGTTGACCCTTTGAAGGGTAAAACCCATTGGGTGCAAGTGGGTTTTCAAGAAGAAAACCGACATGGATGGTAATGTGCATACCTTTAAGGCGCGATTGGTGGCTAAAGGTTTCAAACAAATTCATGGTGTAGACTATGATGAAACTTTTTCCCCGGTTGCGATGCTTAAATCCGTTCGGATCTTGCTTGCTTTGTTGCAAAGATACCATGATTATGAAATCTGGCAAATGGATGTCAAAGCGCTTTCCTTAATGGAAATCTTCTCGAAGATGTGTACATGACACAACCGAGGGTTTTGCCACTCCACGGGATGCTAGAAAGGTATGCAAGTTGCAACGATCTATTTATGGATTGAAGCAAGCTTCCAGAAGCTGGAATCTTCATTTTGATGATACAATCAAACAGTTTGGTTTCATCAAGAATGAAGAAGAATCTTGTGTCTACAAGAAGGTTAGTGGGAGCACAGTTGTCTTTCTAGTATTGTATGTAGATGACATACTACTTATTGGAAATGACATCCCTACCCTACAGTCCGTAAAGACTTGGTTAGGGAGGCCTTCTCTATGAAGGACTTGGGCGAAGCCACCTATGTATTAGGTATCAGGATCTATAGAGATAGATCACTGAGACTGCTTGGCCTAAGTCAGAGTACATACATAGACAAAGTGTTAAGACGTTTTAACATGCATGAATCCAAGAAAGGACTCTTGCCTATGTCACATGGTGTAAGCCTATCTAAGGCTCAATTCCCTTCCACCCAGGATGAGAGGGATCGCATGAGCAAGATTCCATATGCATCTGCAATTGGATCTATCATGTATGCCATGTTATGTACTCGACCAGACATCTCGTATGCTTTGAGCATGACGAGTAGGTACCAGTCTGATCCCGGTGAAAGTCACTGGACTATTATCAAGAACATCCTTAAGTACTTAAGAAGGACTAAGGATTCGTTCTTGGTATATGGAGGAGAGGAAGAGCTAGTCGTAAAAGGTTACACTGATGCTAGCTTCCAAACCGATAAGGACGACTCCAGATCGCAATCAGGTTATGTTTTTTGCCTAAATGGTGGGGAAATTTGTGAGTGGAAGAGTTCAAAGGGGAGACGGTCGCCGATTCTACCACGGAGGTGAGTATATTGTCGCCTCCAATGCAAAGCAAAGGAGGCCGTTTGGATCGAAGTTCATTACCGAACTTGGCACTATTCCTAGCATTGTGGACCCGGTGGACCTCTATTGTGATAACAATGGAGCCATTGCACAAGCTAAGGAGCCTAGATCTCACCGGCCGATCCAAATATATACTTAGGCGCTTCCATCTCATTCGAGAGATCATCGATAGAGGAGATGTGAAGATATGCAGAGTACCAACGAGATGATAACATTGCTTTGATCCACCGACGAAGCCTCTTGCACAGAAGCATGAGGGTCACACTAGGTCTTTAGGCATTAGATATATGCCGATTGGCTCTAGTGCAAGTGGGAGATTGTTGGTGTATGCCCTAGAGGCTAATACATTTTTCGTATTTACATATATTCTATTATGCTATTTTATATATGAGGCATTTCATTTATTGTGTTCTTTTTTGATAAACATAATAAAGTCCTTAGAATAGTAAGTTTGATGCCATAGGACATCAAGTGGATGACTTGATCGTGAGATCCTTTTGGTTACAACACTATTCTTAAATGTCCCTAGTCAAGTATTATTGTTAATTAGGACAACAATAATGCATTGAGACTAGTATGTGCATAGACTGATGACCACATCTCACGGGTCATGGATATGAGATATCAAGTCTACACATGGATACATATTAGAGTAATGATGTATTGGACAGACCCGCCATGAGAACGTTACGTGGATCGTTACGTGAGTGTCATAAGCGATTCTCATAGTGATAATGGTGTATGTGGTTCTTTGACCTGAAATCACTACGATTCCTACATGAGGAGTTGTGTGTTTTAATGCCATCAAACGTCATCTGTAACAAGGTGATTATAAAGTTGGTTATTGGACATACCGCAAATCATGCGAGAGGATGTGAGTGACCTAGATGGAATTTGTCACTCCTACATAACAGAGCGATATCTTCGGGCCCCTGATTGAGTGAGGCTGCAAATGCATGGCCATGCTCAAATGAGTCAATATGAGATATTGATCTCATTTATTGTTACAAAGTCTACTCGAGTATCAGGAAACGAATGATTGGACTATACAAGAGTGACGCATTCCATGCCTTGTGTTCAATCTAGATATCTTGACAAAGGGACTAAACTACACGAAAACATTGATCACGGATAGGTTATGTCAAATCACTGACATTCTCATTACTTGGGTAGCTTGATGTGTTGCTAGATACCGCTCACTTTGTTTGTAATATTAAAATGAGATTTTAATATTACTACCAACGTCATGAGAACTGCAGTAGGTCGCACACTTAGAAACAGAGACTAAATTGGAGCAATAAGGATCCAAGTTGGACTCGGATTCAATTGTGGGCCTAACTCATGACGAGATGGGTTTTAGGGTTGCATGTGACTTACCTTGCTCTCGCTCACACTCACTTAAGGCAGCCACTATTATAAATAGTACTGTTAAGGGGGCTGCTATAGATATTACATCACAACCCTAGCCGCACCTAAGAAAGTGAGTGAGAAACAGTGAAAGGTTCTTCTCTTCTATTCGCAGCTAGCACCGCGAAACAGAGGCGTGACTCCTTTTGCAAGTCTGTTCGTGTGGATACCGCAGAAACATCGTCGCTATTACGGTGTTGGTGATTCACCTTGCTTGTGTTTTTCACGCTTCAAGAGGTAAATTTTAAAAACTCGGATTATGGACTTTTCGCATGGATCCTGTGTGGGAATCCTATTATTCCGCTGCGAGATATTTTGATCCGCAATTCCCAACACTAGGCCCACATAAGGTCACCTAGGCCCACCTATGACCACTTGAGTCCACATATAGTCAAAAAAATTCATAATCATCCACAAAAATCACAAATATTAGAAAATGTATGAAAATCAAGTCAGATTGTTAAAAATAATTAACAGTCAAGAGAAATAAATGCAGAAAGATTTTTCCCGGCCCGAAAATTATTATTTTCCTGACATAGAGTAAATCACTCAAAACGATCAAATATGCTGATGGAATAGTCAAAATAATTTTACAGCACACAGAGATCACTAAACAGTAAAATTCTATTAACTGTCAAAATTACTGTTTAAGAGATAGGAAATTTGGGGTGTTACAATACTCCCCCTCTAAAAAGAAATTTCGTCCTCGAAATTTGAAAAACATGATTTCACACCCTCGGAATAAATAATGACATTATTCCTCATTTATCTTATTTTTCAATTCCCATGAAGCTTTCTCTCTTACATCTTGCTATACTATTCTAACCAACAAAATCTTTTTGCTGATGTTCAACTTTTCCTGATCAAACAAATATCTCAGACTCTTATACTTACTGAAGATGTTGAATGTTACTCTAGAAAGAAAGAATTTCCATATTTCTGATACCAACATAACGACAACCAATCTTCATTCATGCCTAGAATAGTTTTTCTCAGATAACTTTCAACTAATGTAATGTATTACTTAAAATTTCCTTATTCTCATATCACTACACATTCTAGCTTTTGCTTTTAACAGAAAATGTCTCACTAACCGAATTCTCCTTAAAAATCACGTAACTTAAAAATCATTCTTTTAAGTTGTGTAAATCATTTTCCATCATTCTTAAAATATTTAAAACACTTTTCAAATCACATAAGATTTTCGTCATTTCCACAATTACGTAAAAATATTCTATCATTATTTAATCACGTAGTGATTTTTCAATAATATTTTCAATAGTGTAAAATATTTAAACGCTTTCCAAATCGCGTAGAAATATTTTAATATTTTTAAATTACGTAGAAATATTTTACTTGTATTTCAAATCATTTTTAAGATACGTAAAATATTTTTTAATATTTTACAATTACGTAAAATATTCCTCAATATTCCAAACATTATTTTGGACTTAAATAAATCAATCTTAATTCAAGAAATCCTTTTTCCAAAATATAATTCACAAAATCACTTTTCCATTGATATAAATCAATGTTTCAAAACTTAGCATTTTCTAACGTACTTCAAAACTCAAAATTAAGTTATACGTTAGTAAATTTTCAAAATACCATTATATTCTCCATTTTTTCCAAATCATTTCCAAATCAACCTTCCTCAAAATAATATAACTTTCAACTTCATTTATTATATCTTCTTATTCAAGAAAATCCTTTTTCATAGTATATTTCACAAATTCACAATTCCATTGAATTAAATCAATATTTCTAACTTTAAAAATTACTAACGCTTTCCAAAATTCAACGGGATTTTAATAAATTCTTTTTAAAACAAATTGAGGCTCACTTGCAACCTCTCTTTTCCATTTACATAAAAATTCATTTCTTAAGTGCTAAAATACTCTGATTCCCTTTTCAATTTTCTTGTATTAAATTAATTATATTTCCACTTAAAAAATCACTTTGTTTCATCAAAATCAATGCATTACAAGCCTTCGAAAAAGTGGACATGACTATTGAAACCATCAAATAATTTTCTTTCTAAATTGATATGGTTTTACACAAACAAAACCATTAAAAATTTTGTTTTCAAAACCGTAAGACTTATGGTTATAAAACCAAACCCATTTGTTCAAATTCATTTTCTTTGCAAATCTTTTTTTTTCACTTTCTTTGCAAATCTTTTTTCACTTTCTTTGCAAATTCTTAAAATCATCATTGCTATTTTCATTTAAATCTCATGTTTTGTAAAATACTTAGAAATTTTTTACACAAAATAAATCAATAAAAATTTCTCAAAAATCATGTTCTTGTACTCTTTGAAAAATAAACTCTTTGTTTATTTTCCTTGTTTTTCTAAACATCCATTTTCATCATTCATGAAAATATTCATTTATGAACACCTATCTTGAGGTGTCTTAACCGATATTCACCATGTTTCTAGGGACCAAAATTAATTCCCTTGTTCTTGAAAAATTTTAATATGAACCCTAATCAAGGGCATCAAAACCGTAGTCCTTCCTTGGCCATTGGGACCAAAATTAATTTTTTTCCATCACCAAATCATGGCATACATATACATACACATCATATATATATATATATATATATCAAAAGCATGTCATATTATCATCCCGCATAGTATAAGCATACCATCAAAATCATAAACTCATGCAAAGTATATATTAAGCATAGGCAATTAATCAAAGCTCATAAACACATATAAATTATTACATGACCATGGATATGAATCCTCACATGGATTCACCATCCATCAAATATAAGACCATCTCTTACCACCATGCTTGGTTGGTGAGATGGATCTCCCTCTTACCTCTTGAAGATCCTCAAAAACTCCTTGTTTTGCTTCTTTTTCCAAGTCCTTCACCACCAAGGGCTTCTCAAATACAAAACAAAATATATAGAAATTAGTATACTAAGTTTGATTAAGAGGAACCATGGATCAAATATGGTTTAGAACATGAAAAAGAAGAGAAGAAATGAAGTCTTCTTATACTTCACCTCAAAAACCCAATAACTTTGATCTTGAAGAAAGTCCATGATGATGAATGATTTAGAAAAAATCTCCAACATGAAAGTTGCTTAGACTATCATGTAGATTCAAGATCTATGGTTGGATTAAATTAAACAAACTTGAAGGGTGGTCTTAGGGTGGTTGACCGAATTCCTCACAAGAAGGAAAACATAAGCTTTTTGATTTTTAACTTAAAGGACAAGGTTGTAGATGATAGAATTTTGAGAAGTTCCTAACAATTCTAAAACAATTAGTAAAATCACAAACAAAGCTTAATAATAACAAACCATGGAACAAACATGGCTTAGAAAATCATAAACATGAATTTAAACCATAGAAATCAAAGTTTACCTCCAAGGAAGTAAGCTAAAAGTGGGATTTTGAAGCACTTAGAGTGGGATTTTGGGAAAACTTTCTAAATGAAAAGTGTTTAGAATATTGTTTAGCTTTAGGAAATGATGAGAGTGAAAATTATAGGTGAGTGATGGTGTATTTGGGTGTAGAGACCGAACCAATGGAGAGAAAATGGAAGGAAAAATGGTTGCTTGGTTCTTGGAATTTTGAGAGAATAAGATGGAGGCTTTTTGGGTGAGAGAAAAAAATGAATATGCAGGCTCAAAATGAGTGGGCTGCCGTGAGAATGAAAGAATGGAGAGATAGAAATTTCTTTAGCATAATTGAAGGCTATCACATGCATGCAAAAGTCTTCCACTTTGTCATCTTTTTCCTTGGCCTAAAAAGGCTACTCCAATTTGTCTCCTCCTTTCCAAGCATCTCCAACCATCCCCCCTCTTCATAATGCATGAAAAGTTGTCATCTTTTCATGCCATTATTTGAAGCATTTCTAGCCATTGATTAATTCAATGGTTAGGATTTAGGTAGACTTTTGATTTTTAGGAGACTTAATCTAGGCCATTAGATCTTTTTCCTTTAAATTCTAGCCATTAGATGTGTCTCCAAAATAAAGGGTCAAGATCACTCCTTCAAACTTTAAATCCAAGGGTTATAATTAGTCATAGCCTTTTTAGAAGACCAAATCTCCACCTTTGATTAATTCTTCATCCAATGGTCCTAAATGGTCTTTGTCACTTTTTAAGACTAAATCTCTACCCTTGATCAATTCCAAATCCAATGGTTGTAAATGGTCACTTTATATAATCAAATTTACACCGTTGATTAAATCTACGGTTGATATTGAAGCTTGCCTAACTAAGTTTATTCTCACACCATTGATTAAATCAATGGTGATTATCCAATGCTTCTTTATTAAATTTATTTCTTAACCGTTAATTAAATCAAGATCAAGTCTTCACCATTAAATAAATCAATGGTGGATATCTAAACCACCAATGTTGACTTAAGCAATATAATTTCTATTTTTATCTACTAAAAATCCCACGAAAGAATATATTTACTGTATTTTTATCGCCTGATAATTAAATACAGTACCAAACATAAAACAAGAAAATTTCTAAAACTATTTTCAGATTCAGGTTTAGTAAGATCCCCTGTCTCCATCTAAACAGTACAAATTTTTCTATGCGTAGAAAAATTTTCACTTTGTGGGACCCACCTAGGCTCATGTAAGGTCACTTGGGCCCACCTAGGACCACTTGGGCCCACATATAGTAAAAAAAAATTCATAATCACCCATAAAAATCACAAATATTAGAAAAAGTATGAAAATCAAGTCAGATTGTTAAAAATAATTAACAGTCAAGAGAAATAAATGCAGAAAGATTTTCTCCGGCCCGAAAATTATTATTTTCCTAACACAGAGTAAATCACTCAAAACGATCAAATATGCTGACGGAATAGTCAAAATAATTTTACAGCACACAGAGATCACTAAACAGTAAAATTCTGTTAACTGTCAAAATTACTGTTTAAGTGATAGGAAATTTGGGGTGTTACATTTATGGAGGTTAGAAAATGATGATCACATGTTTTATACATTAATAAACTCTCATTTTTAGCCATTTACACTCTCCATGTACTTAATTGATTGAGTTTGATTATGTTTTGTAAGGTTGGATTCAAATTAGACTTAATTGAATTTTTCAACATAATTTACGTCTTACGTTGTTTCTGTATTTGGGCTATATCTTGGGATGTAGGTGGTCAAATGAGGTGAATCTGATGGAATTTTAAATATACGAGAGAGCTCTATAACTTTGTGAAGACCTTAAAAGCCCAATCACACGAGTAGATAACTCAAATTGGGGTTGAAGCAAGAACTAGAGTGCTGTTCCTGATAGCTTGACCTATGTATACTGTTCATGCCATTTTTTGGGCTAGAGGTTGTCAAATAGGCTAAAATTTTGATACTGAATAGTTGAGGCCTATATCTACAACTTTCATGTTGAATACGTTTCTAGAATCTGAGGTCTAATAGGTGATATTGGGCTTACAAGTCAGAATAGAGGAGCTGTGACTAGGCCTGAGCAGTGTATAGTAATTTGAACGTATCTGGAGTTATAGAAATGATATTGGACTCAAACTAAAGCCATTTGAAAGCTAAGATCTAGGCCTACAACTTTGATTAAGATCATATTTGCTCATTCGGACGCATTCAATGACTTCAGAGCTAAATAAATTTGGAGACAATGAATTTCCATAATTTTTCACTCACCAAAAGTCATTTGACATTTTCCACTCATTTTTCACTTATCCACTCACTAATGACTCAGCCCCCTTGTCATTTTGTCTCTCTAATTATCTATAAAAGGAGGCCTTAGCAGATCATTGAAGGTGTTAGGTACCAAAATGATGCTAGTTTGTTACTAGGTTTTCTTGTAGTAATTTTCCTTTTTTCTAAATTGAAGTCATGTTCTTCTTCTTCTTCTTCTTCTTCTTCTCTCTTTCTTTCTTCTTATCTATGAGTAACTAAGTTTCATTTTGCTTGGGTGAAAGAGTGAAGCTCTTAGTAATGAAATAAGGTTAGATTAATTTCTCTCTTGTGCTTAAATGATATATTTTCAAGTGGTCATTATACGTATTGTATTTTGTTTTCAATCAATTTAGCAACCCTCTTTGTAAAGTGTAATTCTTGATTTGTTGTAGACAAGAAATTGGCACAATGAATGCTTTAACCCATTTACAAGTGGTGGTGTTAGAAACTCTCCTTATAAAGTGGAGTTCCTGATTTGTTGTAGACAAAATATTGGCACAATGAATGCTTTAACCCATTTATAAGTGGTGGTAATATTTTTTGAAAACATAATATAATTACGTATATTATTTTAATTAGATTTTTAACGTTGTATTTTCCAATTGAAATCTCCATGTTGAGAGGATTCTAATTGAGTTATAAAAAAAATTAATCTTACCTTTACTTTATTTACCAAGAGTGAATTTTTTAACCCAAGTAAATAATTTTTATCATAGTAACAAAATATTTACTTCACCTTAAATAATCTTCAACAATTCTCTGTGGATCGACCTCGGACTCCCGAGAAATTTATTACTTGAGACAACCTGCACTTGGGTTTGCAATGCAACAATTAATCCCGCATCAAGTTTGTAGACTTGTTTGAAATTTTTAATTTGCATCAAGTTTTTGACGCCGTTGTCGGGGACTTGATTTGAAGAACAAATTTATGGTGTAAATATTTTATGTATATATTCTACTCTTTTAATTTTTTTTTGTACTTACTAACGTACTAACTTAGTGGGGGAACCTCTCCCTTAACCATCTATAATCTGCAATCATTAATGAAATAATCTTTCTTCTTCTCTCTCTCTCGCTGGAGCAAAAAATCGACTTTGCCGATTCTCTGGTTTTCATATTTTAAATTTACTTTTTGTACTTCATTTTCTGTATTTATTTTCTATATTTTATTTTCTCGTACTTTATTTTTTATATTTATTTTTTATCTTTTTTTGTTATTTATTTTTCTGTCATTTATTTTTGTTTACTAACTTACTAACTTACTAACTCTCTTACTAACCATCTAACTTTTTACTTTATCTGCTTCTAACATTTTAAATTTTTTTTTGCTTATTAACTTAATTGGTGGTTGGTTCATACCACACCTACTTTTGTTAATATTTATATATATATAGTGGCTGGTTTATACCACATCCTTATTAAGTTTCTTGTGTATGTTTAATTGGTATCAGGATTTAAATTCTGGTCGTTTGGTTAAAGTTAATCCAGGTACGTTACATATTGATTTGTTTGAATCACAATCACACACATCAAACACCATGGCTGAAAATGAAAGTGTGCATGATGAACATGAAAATCAACCGTTGCGAACCATGCGTGAGTATTTGCAACCATCTCGAAATTCTAGTCCATCATGTTTTATCTTTCCACGTAATGCTAATAATTTTAGATTCAAGTCAGGTATGATTTCTTTACTTCCTAATTTCCATGGTTTAGAATTTGAAAGCCCATATTTACATCTAAAAGAATTTGAGGAAGTATGTACCGCTTTTCATGATCAAACTTGCACTGAAGAGGTTGTTAAGTTTAAATTGTTTTCTTTTTCTCAAAAAGATAAAGCAAAAGCTTGGCTTAACACTTTGAAACGAAGATCAATTGGCACATGGCAAGAAATACAAGGTGAATTTTTGAAGAAATTTTATCCAACACATAAAACCAATGCTTCGAAAAGACAAATCCAAATTTTTTTTCAAAATTCAAACAAAGCATATTTTCAAAGTTGGAAACGTTTTAAAGATTTGTTGAATTCTTGCCCATATCATGGTTTTGAAAAATGACGCATTATAAGCTTCTTTTATGAAGGGTTAACACCCGAAACTAAACAATTTGTGGAAACAATGTGCAATGGTAAATTTCTTGATAAAGAACCTGAAGAAGCTTTAGACTATTTAGACCATTTGGCTTAAAATTCTCAATCTTGGCATGTTACTAATCTTTCTGAAAATTCAATTAGATCTAACCTTGCAAGTGCTAGTAAAGGAAAATATCATCTTATTCAAGAAGAAGATCTAAATGCTAGGTTTGCCAGTTTGGCTAGAAAGGTTGAAGCCATGGAATTCGAGAAAGTAAAAGAAATCAAATCTGTGTAAAATAAACAAATTTGTAGCATTTGTGATGAATTAGGACACTCAACAAATGAATGTCTAGAAATTCCTATTTTTAAAGAAGTTGTGCATGAGCAAGTAAATGCAATGAACAATTTCAAAAAGCCATTCACTTCTTCTTTTTTAGATACATACAATCCGGGATGGAGAAATCACCCGAACTTCAGTTGGAGGACTAACAATCAGGCACAATTCATGCAACCACCACCTCCTCAGGCACAGCAAGATTCTCAAAATCCTCAAGGATATGCACTCTATGTCTCACCATATAGGAAAAACCTTGAAGGAACATTGCATGCATTCATGGAAAAACAAGAGGCCATCAATAACCAAAACACTCAAGCCATGATTGACATAAAAGACACTTTTACTAAACTTTCTTCCGCACTTGCCATTCATGAGAAAGGAAAGTTTCCCTCTCAACCTCAACCAAATCCTAAGGGTCAGTACAGCCTAAATGAGGGTAGTTCAGAAAGTCAAAAAATAGATCAAGTCAACTCAGTGATAACTCTTAGGAGTGGAAAGGTTGTTGAAAAATAAATTCTTGAACTTTTTGAGAAAGATGATGAGTCAATTCCCAAAGATGAGGAAGGGGTTGATAAGCCACCTAGTCAAAAGGAGACCAAACCCTTGCCTTCACCCCTATATCCTCAAGCATTAAACAATTCAAGTAAAGTGAACCATAACAGTGATATTTTTGAAATCTTTAAACAAGTGAAGGTCAATATTCCTTTGTTAGATGCTATCAAACAGATTCCTTCTTATGTCAAATATTTGAAAGACTTATGCACTGTTAAAAGGAAACATAATGTGAAAAAGAATGCCTTTTTGACTGAACAAGTAAGTTCCATTATTCAAAACAATAATGAGTTAAAATATAAAAACCCTGGTTGTCCTACAGTTTCATGTATTATTGGTGAACATAAAATTAAGTGAGCTTTACTTGATCTTGGTGCTAGTGTTAATTTACTTCCATATTCAGTTTATCAGCAACTCAACCTGGGTGAGTTAAAACCAACTTCTGTAACTCTTCTACTTGCTGATAGATTAATTAAAATTCTAAAAGGAATAGTAGAAGATGTGTTGGTACAAGTTGATAAATTCATATATCCTGTGAATTTTATTGTCTTAGAAACTGGTTGATAGTTCAAAGTCAGTTCCTGTTATTCTAGGTCGCCCATTTTTAGCAACATCTAATGCTCTGATAAATTGCAGAAATGGAGTGGTGAAGCTAACATTTGGAAATATGACACTGGAGCTTAATGTTTTCAACATGTGCAAGCAACCACATGAAGTTTATGATGACAATGAAGAGATTGAAGGGATTGAGGCCATTATAGATGATCATTTTCAAACTAAGAGTTCTTCTGACCTATTAGAAATTTGTTTAATTAATTCATTAAATTCATCTACACAATTAGATGATGATGTTTATGAAATATGCTCTTTGCTTGACTGTACACAGGAAATGGAATACAAAGGAAGGAAGCCAAGATTCAAAGAGCTAAAACCCATGAATGATGATACCCATGAAGAAGTACCCACACTGGAACTAAAGCCATTACCTGCTGGGTTGAAGTACACATTTTTGGGAGAAGAACAAAGCTTTCCAGTGGTAATTTCTTCATCCCTAACCAAAGAACAAGAAGGTATGTTGATAGAAATACTTAAAAGGCATAAAAGTGCAATTGGATGGACATTAAAGGACATAAAAGGCATTAATCCATTAATTTGTACACATAGAATACATTTAGAGGATAATTCTAAAACATCTCAACAACCTCAAAGAAGATTAAATCCACACATAAAAGAGGTAGTTAGAGTTGAAGTTCTTAAATTACTTGATGTTGGAATTATCTATCCTATCTCTGATAGCCAGTGGGTAAGCCCTACACAAGTTGTGCCTAAGAAATCTGGAATAACAGTGGTTGAAAATGAAAAAGAAGAATTAATACCTACCCGAGTCTCATCTAGTTAGCGTATGTGTATTGATTTTAGAAAATTGAATGCAGCCACTAGGAAAGATCATTTCCCTTTGCCATTTCTTGATCAGATTCTAGAAAGAATAGCAGGACATCCCTACTATTGTTTTCTTGATGGTTATTCAGGGTATAATTAAATGCTAATTGCATTAGAGGATCAAGAAAAGACCACTTTTACTTGCCCCTTTGGCAATTTTGCATATAGAAGAATGCCTTTTGGTCTTTGTAATGCTCCAGTAACTTTTCAAAGATGCATGTTAAGTATTTTCAGTGACATGATTGAGCATTATTTAGAAGTTTTCATGAATGATTTGACAATTTTTGGAAATTCTTTTAAAAGTTGTATTGATAATTTAGAAAAAGTTTTTAAAAGATGCGAAGAAAAAGGATTTGTGTTGAATTGGGAAAAATGTCATTACATGGTTACCTCAGGAATAGTATTAGGTCATGTGATATCTTCTAAAGGAATTGAAGTTGATAAGGCCAAAGTTGAATTAATTGCTCATTTGCCTTCCCCAAAAATAGTCAGAGAAGTTCGTTCCTTTTTAAGACATGCAGGATTTTACAGAAGATTCGTAAAGGACTTTAGTGCAATATCTAGACCATCATGTAATCTTCTAACAAAAGATGCACCATTTGATAGGACCCAAGATTGTCAGAAATCTTTTGAAAAATTAATCAGTCTTTTGACTTCTGCTCCTATCATACAATTTCTTGACTGGTCTTTGCCTTTTGAGTTGATGTGTGATGCTAGTGATTTTGCTGTTGGTGTTATTTTAGGACAGAGAAAGGAAGGTAAGCCTCATGTAATTTATTATGCAAGTCAAACTTTGAATAGTGCACAAATGAATTACACCACTACTGAAAAAGAATTACTTGCTGTAATTTTTACATTGGACAAATTTTGAACTTATTTAATTGGTTCTTCCACTGTTGTTTTTACTGATCATGCTGCTATTAGATATTTAATGTCTAAGTAGGATGCCAAACCTAGGTTGATACGGTGGATCTTGTTGCTTTAAGAATTTAACATCACAATAAAAGACAAGAAAGGAGCCGAAAATGTTGTTGCAGATCATTTGTCCAGACTTACAACAGACTCATCTTTTGATAGCACACCTATCAATAATTCTTTTCCCGATGAATTTTTATTTTCTGTCAATTCCATGCCTTGATTTGCTAACATTGTCAATTTTCTTGTAACAGGTAAGATGCCGCCTCAATGGACTCACCAAGACAGAAAAAAGTTTTTGATTGAGGTAAAAATTTTCTATTGGGATGACCCATATTTGTTCAAATATTGTCCTAATCAAATCTTTCAGAGATGTGTACCCGACAATGAGGTAAGTAGTGTCATTAAATTTTGTCATTCAGAAGCATGTGGAGTCATTTTTCTTCAAAGAAAACAGCTGCAAAAATCTTACAGTGTGGATTTTATTGGCTCACTTTATTCAAGGACAGTTACACTTTTTGCAAAAGTTGTGAAAATTGTCAAAAATTGAGGTCCATTTCTAAAAGAAATATGATGCCTTTGAACCCTATCATTGTCATTAAAATTTTTTATTGTTGGGGAATTGATTTCATGGGTCCATTTCCATCATCATTTGGATTTGTGTACATTTTGGTTGCAGTTGATTATGTCTCAAAATAGATTGAGGCGATTTCATGTCGACACAATGATCACAAAACTGTTTTGAAATTTTTAAAAGAAAATGTTTTGAGTCGATTTGGAATTCCTCGAGCTATCATCAGTGATAGGGGAAAACATTTTTGTAATAAATCATTTGAATCTTTAATGAAGAAATATGGCATCACACACAAAATTGCTACCCCTTATCACCCTCAGACAAGTGGACAAGTAGAATTAGCAAATAGGAAAATTAAACAAATTTTGGAAAAAACGGTTAACCCAAATCGTAAAGATTGGTCTTTAATATTAAATGATGTACTTTGGGCTTACCGTACTGCTTTCAAAACATCTTTAGGCATGTCTCCCTATCGGTTAGTCTATGAAAAATCTTGTCACTTGCCTGTAGAATTGGAACATAAAGCATTTTGGGCTATTAAAGCTTTTAACTCAAATCTTGATGATGCTTCCAAGTTACGCAAATTGCAATTGAATGAACTTGAGGAATTGAGAAATGATGCATATGAAAATTCAAAAATTTATAAAGTTAGAACAAAAGCTTTTCATGACAAATCAATTTTGAGAAAATCTTTTGAAATTGGTCAAAAAGTTCTGCTTTATAATTCTCGTTTACACCTATTCCCTGGAAAATTGAGATCTAGGTGGATTGGTCCTTTTATTATCAAACATGTGTATCCTTATGGGGCCATAGACATTGAGAATCCTAGGGATGGTAATGTTTTAAAGGTCAATGGATAAAGACTCAAACCATTTCTGGAACATCAAGTTGTTGAGGTAGAATCCATTTCTCTTTCTAATCTTTGTTATGAGTAGAATTTATTTTAATGTTGTTTCTTTCTTTTTGCAGTTCCTTGTGTTCCTGGTTAAATGGCAGATAACGGTACTCCGTGACTCTCAAGTTGATTTGTTTTTCAGTTTCCCTTAATAACTGATTTATTCTCCTTTTAAAATGGATGTCATTCTCTCAAATCTAAGAAAGCATTTTCCTTCTCTCCCTCTAAATGCTCTAACAAAAGTCTACGAAGCTAGGTGTGAAAGACTGAGACTGTTAATGTATAAGGGCATCCCAGAAGATATACGCTGAATAATCGAAGCAAAGGTTCGTTTAGCTATGAATCTTCAAATTCATTTGTCCCATACATGTCTAGTCTCGGTAAAAGTTCATTTTCAAAAAGGAGAAGAGCAAAAAGAATGAAAGTTTGTTACAAGTGTGCACGATGGAATTGTAACACACGATGTCGCTCTTTGGGGATGGTTTCCGTAAACAGAGAAGATAAAATATTCTTCATCAAGAATGGACTGAGTAAGGAGTCATTAGATAATATCTTATTGACTCTTGAGACGCATTCTTGTGGAGTTGTGTAGCGTGAACTTCTTAGTTTGTGGAATCTCTTCAGGGATGAGCAAGAGCGTTATAGTCTTGGGAATCTGACTCAAAAAGATTCTATTTGCTAATTTATAAGAAAATTGGATGGGAAGCTTATCCTCGACTCATAGAAGGCATTTAAGTCGTTTCTGGACGTGAAACCAGAGGAAGATGTGAGCCACAATCACAACAACATGTATATATTATCTTGTACATCTTCAAAAAAAAAAAGATAAAGGAAAAAAAAGAAAATAAAAGAAAATAAAAAAAGAATAAAAAATGAAATAAAAAAGAATAAAAAAAGGCGAAACTTCGGTTGTACTTGGTCTTTAATTAGATTAAGAGCCCCTGCCAGTAGCAGACCTATCATTGACTCGGGTGGACCTTCGCATGCCAATCGGTAAAAAAGGTTCGTGTGTCATGCTCTGTAGAGAGCCGCGCAAGCATTCCCAAGTTTTAACTGTAGGTTTTACTTGCTGATGAACAGATAGAAGCGTCCCGTGTTTGCATTCTCGCGTGACAATGCCTCTGAGCTAGATCCTGTGATTTAATGGCATGGGCTCTCCAGCGACCTCTCACTTGCTGTGGTCATTGGTCATCGTATTCAGATTTTCTCTTTTTAACTAGAGGGACGATGCATAGGCTGGGATATCCCACAAGCGGGAGGGAGAAGAATGCCCAGATTGGCCGAGTCGTCTTGGTATTACTGCACTCATGACGCACAATATAAAGATATGTCATGAAACCTGTACATAAAGGTATGAATCATTTGTTATTATTATTTTATCTTTATATGATTTTGTTGTATTT
The DNA here is from genome assembly GCA_029884595.1 of Ormosia semicastrata. NCBI lineage: Eukaryota > Viridiplantae > Streptophyta > Magnoliopsida > Fabales > Fabaceae > Ormosia > Ormosia semicastrata. Next base: position 8,641,020 of record JAQQTO010000047.1, read on the forward strand.
TGGTTTTGGACAAACGATCCTTTAGACGGGATCCTTCAGGGGTTTCTAGATTCTTTACCCTGATGATTTTCTTGAAGTCTAAAAAAATAATAAAAAAAAGATTAAATGGTAAAATAATAATAAAAAAGTTTCTTAAATTCAAACTTTTCTGACAACAGCCAACCTACCCATATAGGAGCTATTATTACTTTTTCTATTCTCTTCCCTATTTAAACACTCAATTTTCTTCACTTTCCTGCAACTCATAATTATTCAAAGAGTGTGTGAGTGTAGAAATGGAGGGAGCTTCTTCTTCTGCTCGTAGATTTTCCAGTATTTGTGTATTTTGTGGGACAAGTTATGGGAAGGGTTTAGAGTTTGTAAACGCAACAAGCACTGTTGGTAGAACACTTGCTGCGAGGAACATTCGTGTAGTATATGGGAGAGGTAGCATTGGGTTAATGGAGGCTGTATCACTTTCTGCATTTGTAAGAAGTGGTCAAGTTTTAGGTGTCATTCCTGAACCTTTAACTCGAATGAACATCATTGAAAAGACAATTGGACTGGAAATTCAAGTATCATCTATACATGAACGAATAAAGGCAATGCTTGAAAACTCTGATGCATTCATAGCCTTACCTGGTAGTTTTGGTACTTTGGAAGAAGTCTTTCAAATTATCTCTTGGGCCCAACTGAACATCCACCATAAACCCATAGGTTTATTGAATGTTAATAATTTCTTTGATAATTTGTTATCTTTTGTTGACCATGCTGTGGAACAGAAATTTGTCACACCTTCTGCAAGATGACTCCTTATCTCTGCTTCCACTGTTGATGAGTTGATTGATAAATTAGAAACTTTTGTTTATGAACCTGATCCAATAACAGCTCAGATAGATTGGTCAGGAGGCAGCAGCAAGGGAGGCAACAGCAAGAGAGGCAACAACAAGGGAGGCAGCAAGGAACAAGAGTGTGGTCTGACACTTCATCTATAACTTTCCTTTATCTTTAGTTTTATTTGTCGTACTTTGTTTCTATTTTAATTTTTATGAGCTTTTTCTTTTTAGTAATTGTAGCAACATGTAATATATTCTATCATTTACCTATCTATGTTTTGACATTGAGGACAATGTTGTGATATGATTGAGGGGAAGGAAACCTAAGGACGATTGTGGAAAAAAAACAAAAAAAAAGGAATTAGGAAATGTGTTTTTAATATGTTTATTGTGTTTATATTAGGAAGGAAAAAAAAAAAAAATCCAAAAAAAAAATATAAGAGTGTGTTTGTTAATATGTTTGTTGTGTTTGTCATCAATTTATTAATAACAAAAGTAATTAGGGATGACAGAGTAAGGAGTAAATTAATTACTCTTGAGACGCATCAAAATTGATGGCAGAGTAAGGAGTAATTGGTTAGACAACTAGTTTGTGTGGAAGTAGCAATTCAAATTCAGGAAAATTTGCATGATTGAGTTAATTGTCTTCTTTCTTAAAAGTTACATGCTTAGTTATGGATGTTGAATTGATGGACTGAGAATGATAGAAATATGCCTTGTGAGATTTTGTGCCTATTGATGAATGGATTGAACATTTGTATCATTCTCTTCTTTCTTGTGTGATTTTCACTCATGGAATTGTTACTCTAGAACTTGCTTTGATTCTTTTTAAGACTACATTTTCATATGCATACATAAATATGATTGAGGCATTTTCTTGAAATAGCTACTTTAACCAAATAGCCAACCTTGTATATTCTCTTTTGTTTAACCCCTTTGAGCCTATTTGATCATTTTTGTTTCGAACTCATTCTGTGCCTTAAATGAAAAATCATGTTCTTACCTGACCTTAGGGAATAAGAGAACATTAGCTTCTATCATTGGATGAGTTCTTGAACAAGTGTGGGGGTGTGTGTGCAGAATGGTAAAAAAAAAATGTATATATGATGTTCTTTTTGTAAAAAAAAAATTTAAAAAAAATAAAATAAAAAAGAGTCAACAATGTAATAAAGGAAAGGAAAAGAATATGTAAAAGGAATTTGTGTTAGGTGGAGTTGGGATGAACTTTCATGCTTGTTAATTGAACTCAGCTCTCATGCTCTTTTATTCTCTGGTATTTAACTTGTCATATCCATATTACCTCTTCCTTTACCTTGACCCCATTACAACCTTGAATAAAGTCCTCATGATTTGTCTATGTATGTGTTTTGAGTAGTGGAGAAGTAGAAGATAAGTAAGCTTATGGTAGTGCAATTTCTCATGGGTTGAATTGAGAGAAATATCTACATTTTAAACACTTGAGGGATTGAGAGTTGAATCATGTGAAAATCTATCATTCTTGACTCATGATTTTCAATTGAAATATCCCTACTTGTTGATATGAGATGTGAAGATATGTTACCTCATGAATGTTTTGATTACTTGAATGATTGATTGTTCTTCATTCTTAAATATTAAAAATTGAGTCTTTTTAGAGTGTTAGCTTTTGAGTCTGTTTTGGTCCTGTGTGTTTTGCTTAGGAGTGCAAAAAGTTAAGTGTGAAAGAATTTGATGATCACATGTTTTATACATTAATAAACCCTCATTTTTAGTCATTTACACTCTCCATGTACTTAATTGATTGAGTTTGATTATGTTTTGTAAGTTTGGATTCAAATTAGACTTAATTGAATTTTTCAACATAATTTACGTCTTACGTTGTTTCTGTATTTGGGTTATATCTTGGGATGTAGGTGGTCAAATGAGGTCAATCTGATGGCATTTTAAATATACGAGAGAACTCTATAACTTTTATGAAGACCTTAAAGGCCCAATCACACGAGTAGATAACTCAAATTGGGGTTGAAGTAAGAACTAGAGTGCTGTTCCTGGTAGCTTGACCTATGTGTACTGTTCATGCCATTTTTCGGGCTAAAGGTTGTCAAATGGGCTGAAATTTTGATGCTGAATAGTTGAGACCTATATCTACAACTTTCATGTTGAACACTTTTCCAGAATCTGAGGCCTAATAGGTGATATTGGGCTTGCAAGTCAGAACAGAGGAGCTGTGACTGGGCCTGAGCAGTGTATAGTAATTTGAACGTATCTGGAGTTATAGAAATGATATTGGACTCAAACTAAATCCATTTGAAAGCTAAGATCTAGGCCTACAACTTTGATGAAGATCATATTTGCTCATTCTGACGCATTCAATGACTTCAGAGCTAAATGATTTTGGAGACAAGGAATCTCTATAATTTTTACTCACCAAAAGTCATTTGGCATTTTCCACTCATCCACTCACTAATGACTCAGCCCCCTTGTCATTTTGTCTCTCTAATCCTCTATAAAAGGGAGCCTTGGCTGATCATTTAAAAAGCTTAGGGTGTTAGATACCAAATTCATACTATTTTGTTGTTTGATTATCTTGTTGTAGTTTTCTTTTGTTCTAAATTGAAGTTATGTTCTTCTTCTTCTTTTTCTCTCTTCCTTTCTTCTTGTCTATGATTAAATAAGTTTCATTTTGCTTAGGTGAAAGGGTGAAGCTCTTGGTAATAAGTTAAGGTTAGATTAATTTCTCTCTTGTGCTTAAATGATATATTTTCAAGTAGTCATTATACGTATTATATTTTGTTTCCAATCAATTTAGTAACCCTCTTTGTAAAATGGAATTCTTGATTTGTTGTAGATAAGAGATTGGCACAATGAATGCTTTAACCCATTTACAAGTGGTGGTATTAGAAACTCTCCTTATAAAGTGGAGTTCGTGATTTGTTGTAGACAAAATATTGGCACAATGAATGCTTTAACCCATTTATAAGTGGTGGTAATATTTTTTGGAAACATAATATAATTACGTATATTATTTTAATTGGACTTTTGACGTTGTATTTTCTGATTAGAATCTCCATGTTGAGAGGATTCTAATTGAGTTATAAAAGAAATTAATCTTACCTTTACTTTATTTACCAAGAGTGGATCTTTTAACCCAAGTAAATAATTTTTATTGTAGTAACAAAATATTTACTTCACCTTAATTAATCTTCAACAATTCCCTGTGGATCGACCTCGGACTCCCGAGAAATTTATTACTTGAGACAACCTGCACTTGGGTTCGCAATGCAACAATTAATCCCGCATCAAGTTTGTAGACTTGTTTGAAACTTTTAATTTGCATCAGAAAATCAATCTGAAAACCTTGGTTAAGTATTAATACGAGCTTTCATAGCATTTTCATTATATAATCTGTTTTGAGTTTTAAAGTGTGAATCCATATACCCATTGAGTTTCAAGTTGTATTATTCACTCTTAAGTGAGTTTTATTTCATCTACACTTTGATTAATCTGTAAGTGAGGGTGAGGTATCTCTCAAAGTTGTAAAGGGTAGGGTATCTCTTGAAGTTGATGCTCAAGCACAAGGGTGATGTATCCCAAGGTGTGGTGAGTGCTCTATTGTGTAAAGGTTGCAAACATTTGTTGAAGCTTGAAGATATAGTGAAAAATCTCGAGTGATTGTTTGAGGACTGGACGTAGGCCACAAGTGAATTGGTGGCTGAACAAAGATAAACATTGTGTTTGATCTTCTAAACTCAACTCATTTACATTTGTATATTTATTTTACATGCTTGCTTGAACACTCTTTGTTTTGATTTATTCATTTGTGAGTGGAAGTATTCAAACTTCTCTATCCATTCATCTCTATCAATCAATAACTTCAATGAAAATTAGTAATCAAGTATTTTGCGAAAGATTTGAAAATATTTTACAAACTCAATTCATCTCCTTCTTAAGTATTGAGGTCACTTAGTAATATATTACATGATGTTGCATATTAGAATATTTGTGTGTAGAAAATAAGGTAGATTAAATTATAATTAAATGGTAAAAAATTATATAAATATAAAATAATATGTGTATAACTGTGTGAACAACATTATTATTATCTTTATTGGTTGATCTATTAAAATGGTCAATGGACTAGTGTTTTGAATGGAAATCAAAGACGACGTACTTGATTTGAATCATAGCAAATGCTAGAGGTTGAAGATGACAGTTTTCCCCATACACAACAATGATAGTGGTAGCGGTGGGTGGTAGTGTACCTGTAAGATACTCTTATGATTAAGTTAGGGCTACGTACAAGGAGAGAAAAATAAATCAGAGTATATGCATACTTGAGTAGTTTAACCCTATATTTATAAAATGAATTTACTTGCAAGATAAGTATTATCTGAATAATGTTTAGATATAAAAGAATAAGATCTCAAAATATTCTCATTAAAGAGAAATTTAGTTAAGATAAGATACTTAACTTAGTGAATAAGTAAATACCAATAAGGGCCACATCAGTAAGGGGCCACAATTAGGTCAGTCACGATGGATTGCTCGTGTTGGACTTAGATCCAAAATACGGGTCCGGAACAACTAGTTTCTTTGATTATCCATTTATTTTAACGATTATCTTATTATAATGTCCACCGTTGTTTTCAAATAGGCATGCTGCTTGTCCAATCTCATAATACAAATCTAAAAACTCATTATTTAGCAGGTGGACGAGCAAATAGGATAAGGCAGGAATTTTTTAAAATAAACATTTATAAAGTGAGTAAGTAAATACATATCTACTTTTAAATTATTTAATAAGTTAAAATAATAATATACTTTAGATTAAATTAAAGTTAGATGCATGATTACGTATTCACTCTATAAATAAATTTATTTTATAAGAACTTTTTTTGAACAAGTGATGTGTAAATAGGTTCATAATTAAAATTCAAATCTTAATTATATTAATTATTTAATATCATATCGTAAAAAATATTCTTGTTAATTTTCTTATTTCATTATGAATAACTTATCTTTTAATTAGAATACAAAAATAAATTAATCAAAATACATACAAATTAAACCAAGACCACCTAACCGTAATAATAAAAACTAATACTAATACTAATATAAAACACTAGATAAAAAGGTCCCTATTATTTTCAACTATTGTCATGTGATAAAAATAGAATGTTAGGTTTACCAGAAAGAAATTAAGGAATAGTGGTTGTCTTCATAATTGTTTGATTTTGTTTAGTCTATGGTGGACAACTAGTTGAGTTACACCCAAATGATTATTTAAGACTCCAACGATGCAGCCTTCTTTAATTATAAATAAGGTATCCCCGCTTTTATTGACAATTGTATTGTGATAAGATGTTAATTATTTATTAGTTATTTGTTATATTTTGCGAATTCTTAAATATTTATTATAAAAAATAATAATTAATAAATATTTGACTACAAATAAACTTTATTCTATTCTAATTCTTATAACAATACGCACCAAAAAAAAATCTTATAACAATACACTCAACTATTTTGATTTTATTTATTATAAAATTAATTTGATGATATACAGATTCAATTTTATACCACGTGTCATATTTTAATCAATTAATATGTTATTTCTAAGTTTTTCCAATTATCTTTCTATTGGCGGGGTGGCAAGGATGTAGAGGTGGCAAAACGGCTAACCCGTCCCGCCCCGCTTAACTCGCAGGTTATGCGGGACGGATTATGCGGGTTAAAAAATGAAAGTGAGTTGAAAACTTGAACCTAACTCGTCAAAAAATAATAGGTTGACGGGTTAACTCAGCGAATTGAACCCATTTTGTCACCTCTACAAGGATGAATAGAATCCAATAGAAACAATTCTGAAAGGCTCTTGCTATTGGGGTGGGATGGTGGTTGCTATGTCTCTATTTGGTATCATAGATGAAAAAAAAAACAAAAAGAAAGATAAAGTGGAAGAGTAATCTTTTTTTTTTATTTGGTATTATTTAATTGAAAAAATGATCTTTTTCTTTTATTTAGTTTGATAGAAAAAATGAAAATGTATATAAATAAATATTAAATTATTTTATTATTTTTTAAAACTCAAATTATGAAATCATTACAAAAGATGTGGGTAAAATAAGAATGTCAAATTTTATCTCCTTTCCCTCCTAATCCATCCCCCAAGGGGGGAATGAAAAAATTGCAGGCCATATAGAAACACCATCCATCCAAATCATTTCTTTTTCTTTGATAAACTAATACCAAACAAGGAAAATGATTAATCATCCTCACCTATTTTCTTTTTTTTCCACCCCATTGATGCATACAAAACATGGCCTAAGGGACCAAACCCAAAGAAATGGTCTCCTAGTCATCCACATCTCTCTCTAGTCATGGCTTTGAAAAACGACTCAATATACTAGGATTATACTTGAAACCCCATTTGCTCATTTGCATTGAAGAAATAGTAAAGGTGTTTCTAGGAATGTGACTTCACTTAGACTTTGGGTTCTATGCCCAATAATGGATAATTTATTCATGTTTTAAATCGATATTTCAAACGCTGAGCTCAACAGAACAACCCAATATGGTAAGCCCAATTGCAAACTTGACCTGACTTGAATCTGAAAGTTTATTAGTTTAGATTTTAGATAAGCGTTATATCCTAACAAAATCTCTCATTAATGAGAATAATTAAGATTGCATTTTATCATAACTAACAAAATTTTACTGATTGAGAAACTTATCCCCATGAATATTACTTTCCCCTTAAGTAATATCACACTATAAATACAACATTAAGGCACTTAGGTATATATTTACTTTCATACATTCTCTTCCTCCTAGTACAAACCTTAACTAGAGCTTTAAAATTCTTTGCATGTATACTGTTATGACTTTTTATCAAGTTTTAAAATACTCACAAGTGCATGAATTGTACATTAATACAATTACGTATGAGGTCAATTTCACATAAACTTAGATTTAAATTTTAAGTATTGAAAATTTCTTCGTAATTTAATTGCAAAAATTATGAAATAAAAGATGTAGAGATAAAAATAAAACAAATAGTTAAAACAAGTAGCAAATTAAATGAAAGCAAGTAAACAAATTGAGTTTCAACCATATGCAAGATGACTAAGGTTCATAATCTACTAAGATTAATTTCAACATTAACTATATCAAATTGTTATATCCAAATAATTTATCTCATGAACATCTAGTAGCAAAGTATGCAATCATAGAAGATCTATCAATGAAACACAAAATAATAACCAAATGTATGATTTGATTTCCCTAATTAATAGTAAATTGTCAAATCATCAATTGTATCTCTAACAAAAAATCACAATTGATATCTAATAATTACCACCAACACTCAAATAATACAAATAAATTACAAAACATGAGAAAAAATATGATTGAATTTATCCAAAAATCTATTTATATAATCTGATTGAAAAATAAAATCAATAAAGTATTAAATTCTAAAATTAGATAACAACAATTCAACATAACAATGTTAAAATAATTAAGATTTTATCATCTCTGTAATATAAAAATTTAACAAAATATAATAATATTAAATACAATAAAATTATCTCACTAATATTCTCAAATTCTTCTCGGCACCGTGTCTCTGTTACTACGTCACTCCCTAGTATATGCGCACTGGGTTGTGGCGTTGTTCTCTTTCTACACCGTGCAACCTTCCTTTTTTTATAGTTTTTTTTACTCAATTCTTTCACCGCCTTGTCCACCATTACAATAGCAAGATATTACACCCTTTGTGAATCAACTATGATATTATTACTCATTTTTCTCTTACATCACTTTTTACACTCCTCCCAATACCATTCATTATACATACTTTTTCTTATTACTTTCTCTCACTAAATCACACACTTTTAAAAAGGGTGTGAACAGTGCATACACCCTTAAAAGGGGTGTATAATTAACTTTTTCCTTTGCGAATAGGCCATGAGCCCAATAAAAGTGTGATAGGATCACACTTGGATAGCACATCCTTTTAATTAAGCAGTGCGTGTCTACACCATGAGATAATTATCAACATCGTTTAAGACTCTTCTAAACAATTTTCTTACAATTATTATAATAATCAAGTAACTAAATTTTTTCAAATAAACAAATAATAATGTCACGAAATCAATAAAATTAAATATATTTAATTATAATAATGTCTATTTTTATAAGAAAATTATAAAAATTAGACTATTATCATATGTTACAACCTCTATGTCGCTACCGCACAAAAAGGAGTCACTTTAAACTACCATCCATCACCATTTAGTGGCGAGATTAGGTACTAACATCAATCCTGGTTCTAAACATTGGCGTCGTTGTGGAAACGCTAAACTACAAATCTCACCATCACCACGGTTAACACTAGAAGATAGACTGCCACAAACCGAGAGCAATGGCTAGACGACGTGGAGGTCTCTCTCACCAATGAAAACAATGCTCTCCACCCCCCGTCACATTGCCCCAACAACCACAGCGACAATAGGCTGTGATACGTTGTCTAGGTTCCACCCCTTGTAAGGTCCTGCAGCCCCCTTTGGAGCTCTTGGCTGGCCATGAGCTCACCTACCAGGAACTGCTGGCTATTGTTCGCCATCAAAATAGATAGATGAAGGAACAAGGAAGGCAAATCGCGGAGCTCCAAAGAGAAATTAATGTGGAGAGTGAAGATGAGAACAACCCAAGAAATTGACATGAATTACCCTTAGTGAACAATCATGGAAAGCGAGTCGCGCGTTATCTAAGAAGGGAAACCCGGGCGCCTCTCGAGAATTCTATGATCTCAAAACCCACCAACTCCCCCAGTGCCCCTTATCAGTTCAATCACCCCTTTTTGGATTTCATCATAAGAGTTCAACTGCCTACATGATTTAAGATCCCGACCAGCATTGACCCCTATGATGGAACCACGGATCCACAGGAGCACATAGACTTATTCACCTCGTCCATGTTACTGGGGAGCATTGACCCTATCATGTGGTGTGCCTTTCCTGGAACCTTGAAGAAAGTTGCTCTAAAGTAGTTTTCCACCCCGCTTCTAAGATCCGTTAACCAATTTGATGAGCTCACCACGATATTCTTGTTGCACTTCGCCACTAGTAAGGCGCAACCTAACATTTTGGCTAGCCTCATCAACTTCAAGCAGGGACAAAAAAAATCACTTCGAGATTTCATGACCAGATTCAATAAGGAAGCATTGATGATCACGGACCTCAAATAGGACGTCGCAATGCACACCATCATGGCAAGACTTCGCCAGGGCCCCTTTGCTTCCTTACTAGAAAAAAAAAACCTTGTCGACCTAGATGACCGCAAGAACAAGTATGAGAAGTATATCAGTATGGAGGAAGTGAACAAGGCAAGGAGGGAAGTGGACCGAATCGAGGAACCTCAACAAAAAAAAGAACTAAGAACCTCAGACACCATGAAACCCTCTAAAGGCCCCGCTAAAAGGGAAGTTTTAGGAATACACTCCACTCATTGTCCCTCGGAAATAGATCTTGCATGCTAAGATCCATAACCTTTTGGGACCCCCTACATTGAAAAAACATACTCAAAAGGACAAGTCCAAGCGCTGTGAATACTGGTTAATGCCAAAGTCCATAGAATCTTCATGGATCAAGGAAGCTCTACGAACATAATGTTCATGGACACCTTCAACAAACTAGGCCTCTCGAAGAAGAACTTACTGTTGTGTTTCAAGAATTGTTCGGATTCATTAGACATAAGATCATACCAAAGGGCACATCGATCTACACCTTACCCTAGGATCTGAGTCCTTGATCAAAATGGTTAAGGTGAAGTTTTGGGTGGTTGATTGTGTAACATCCCGAAAATTGCTTATTTCATTATAAATAATCATTTTATAATTTTTGTGATTTTTGGTGATTTTTGTGAAATTTTCTAGAAACGTTGAATATTTTAATATATTCCTCGTTTTGCGTATGATCAGCTTGGAGCGGAGGCCGGGATAACGAAATGTTCTCCCTGAGGTTGGTAAACCTTGGACTGTCAACGTGTCAACGGGGGATCTTACTAAACCCGAGGCCAAGCACAGTTTGAGAGGTTTGCGTTTTTCAAGGTTTTATCTGCTAGATAAAATCGCGGTATCATAAAATTATCGGATGAATAATAAAATATTATTTTCATCACTTGTAATTTTATTCACTGAGAAAATAATTCTACAGCGCAATTGATCATCTATCAGATGTATTTAATTTGGAGACTAGCTTACCATACACTTTATCGAGGAGCGTGCGAAGCTTCTCAAGGAAGCTTCTTCCAACTATTATTTTATTATTTCTCTCTCCCCTATTTTGTCTTTGCACATTTGAATTAAGGATCCAATTCATTTTTCATCCACACATTTTCCTCCTCCCGTACGTATGAGATCACTATTCACTCATCTTTTCTCTTTCCATTTCTCCTTACAAAGTGACACCATCCACCCACATTCACATTTTTATCTTCCAAAACCGTCACACTCCTAGCACTATTTTGTGTTTGGAGGAACACCATATCTGAAGGAATCATCTTCAAAGTTCTACATTTTCTTCACCTTCATTTTCCTCCACGGTTGAAGCTTAAAGGTTGGAACTTTAAGGTAAAGTCCTTAGCTTTTTCCTCATCCCTCCTCATTTTCATAACCCATTGTCATTTTGATGACCATGGGTATCCATTTCAACACTTGATTCTGATTTTGGTGAGCTTGAATGTTTAAGGATCTCCTGAAACCGAAAACGTGATTTTCGACCAAAAAGGAGCCTTTCTTTGTGCTTCTCCAAGGTAAGAGGAAGACACTCCTCCTCAACCTCTTCTAGCATTAAGGATCTCCTTTGCTTGCTTGGTTTTTATGATTCGTGTTGTCTTTGTATTTAGTTGTTTATTTGTTTGCATGATTTGTTAAGTTTGATAATATATTCGACAGATTGGAATGCATGATGTTTTGGTTTGACAATTCTGCATGTTAGTATGTTCACATGTTCGACTGAAAACTGGAAAGCATGGTACTTGGGTGATTTTGCATGTCAATATATATATATTCGACGAATGCATGAGAGTGGAAGGAAATGACGTCGGATTCATCCCTGGGATGGCCATGGTTTTGAGGCCCAGAATCTGGAATTCTGGGTGAACTAAGATAATAAATGGAATTTAAATCAATTAGGTATCCAATCTTTGTAAGCCGTGAATTCAACTATTCGACACTGAACCTTGTCCAACTTTTGACAACCAACTTCTAAACCTTTAATGCTTCCGTCGAATAGACACATGGGGCCCTTTACAATGTCAAAATTTGTCGAGCTAGTGACCCCTTAACACCTCCGTCGGTTTGACATGCGAGAAAACTGATTTATGACTCAAAATCCGTCGGATTAGAACTTGTGACCCTTTGGCACCACCTTTGGTCGAACATGAATGAAACTTCTCCAATAACACAATTCGTGGACTTTAAATTTATGACTCTTAGCATTTCCGTCGGATCAGTATGAGTGAGAATCTTCCCTATTATTCAAAATCCGTCGAATTAGGAATTGTGACCCTCTTAGCATTCCTTCGGATCAGCATGAGTGAAACTTCCCTATTGTCCCGAGAAACGTCGAATGTGATAACCTAATCACTTAGTAAAATGTTAAAATCCGTCGAGTAAGGACTCATGGCCAAACCTGTCGAATTTGATATCCTAATTACTTAGTGAAATGTTAAAACCCGTCGAGTAAGGACTTATGGCCAAACCTGTCGAATGTCAAAATCCGTCGAGTATGAACACCGATCATACCCGTCGGGATTGATCTTCTGACCAAGACCCGTCGAATAGAGTCCCTGGACACTTAGGAGAAAGTGCCCCAAAGTCAATAATCGTCGAGTTTGAGAGACAATGCCTGTCGAGTAGATGAATTTCTCTGCACCGTCGAAATTGGAGATTTCGACCAGTGTTTCGTCGGTTCGACACTTGGGAGACTTTCTCCAATGTCGACACCCATACCCGTCGAATTGAGGTTTTTGCGACCTTCTACGGAGGATTCGACAGTCTCCCGATCTTTGTTCGACAGAACCCATCCAAACGTAAATTTACTTCTTGCCAATCCTATTATAAAATGTTCTCCCCATTCTTCCTCCTCTGTTACACTATTTTCCGTCGAATGGTAGCTCCAATTATTCATAAAACGTATTGTTCTTGTCGAATTCAAAAGTATACCTATCACCCAACACCTAGTAATTGAAATCTGCGACTCAGTTTGTGATTCCGACCGTGTATTTCCCTGGACCCAAAACCTTGGGACTAATAGAGGCATATTGATTATAAATAAATGGGATGATTAGAAATTACTTAAGGATGCATAAACAGGGAAGAACATGAGAGTGTGAGATTTTGAGATCTTAGAATAACCTTCTAAGGGCATATGAATAAATTACCTAAGAGGATTTAAGTTAACTAAGAGAATTCCTTTAGAGACAAACTCTGTAAGTAAAGCAAAACCTAAGTAAGAATTCATAATACGCTTTAAAATGTATTAATTTATTTAACAACAATATCATGCTATTGTGGGTCCATGTGGGTGACCATTGATTGGGTTAATTCTTACTTGGGCAAATTGCGACGCATGATGGAATAGTATGTAATAATGATCATACATGATTATGCATAGAGTCTGTATGCATTGTGGATAAATCATATGACATGCATTTGAGGCATGATTGACCAAGTTGTCATGAGAAGCATGATAGAGTCATGCATTGCACAAAAGAACGAGGATGTCTGTTGGACTTTATTAAGGCCGAGTTGCCTAGGAGTTGAATCACACCTTAGTGCGGGTGCGAATAGATACGTGGGGTCCTGTAGATGACCTTGAGGGCGTCGGGCGCGGGCGTCTCGCAGAGGGCGTGGTAGCTCCTCCGGGACCGTGGAGACAGACCGATACACACGCACCGACGATCCTAAGCGGCCACGTCCTATATCGAGATCTTGTGAGAATGCCGTTGTATAAAGCCTTGTTGCGCAAAATGACTAATTATTTTTCCGAAAAGCACTTGTTTTTATGGCCGACGAGATCCGGCATGTCTCCACGATCATTCTCTCCGATTTGTTTTGTGTCTAGCTCCATGGAGTAGGATCTTGATTATTGAGGGCACATGTGCATAGTGAGTCCATGAATTATCGGCATACATTGTTATTATAATTGGAAGCTGTTGTATTCTCGATATATCCATATATATATATATATGATTGCTTGAAAGCGTAATGCGGTTGATTATAAGCGCTACTAAATGTTTATTACCATTATTGCTATCATAAATGCTATGTGGGCGCCTTGCGCCGTTTGGTTTCTTGATGCTATGGTGGTAATGATGGTAGGATGTCTTACCTCTTTCTTGTACTTTTCTTGCTCTATGTTAATTTTTGGTTAAAGACTATAAGTGGGGAACGAAGTTGGATTCCTTTGGATTTTATTGGTTTGACCTACTTCGCATTCGGTGATGCCGTCGCGAAGGAGCTCTTTTTGGGGTTTGTTCGAATTGTGTTCGCTTTGATACCAAGACTGTAGAGTCGACCGGACCGACAAGCGTATGTGACATCTTGGGGATCGACTTTGACCATGAAGAGGACCTGTGATTGAAGACCTTATCTTGTATTTCTCACTACAGGGTGAACCGGAATTGCCTCACGCATTCGGGATACGATGGAGTGCCCAACTCCTTAGTCGTAGATATATTATGGGTAGTTTATATTTTATTTTGCATTACCTATATAAAGTGTATTTTTGAGTACATGTATGCTTCAAGGCAATTATCCAAACTTAAATGTTGTAAATTGAGTACATATTATAATTCATAATTTAACTGGTTGTATATGTAACTACTCATTCGTGGCTCTTATTTTCCTCATATAAGAAATGTTTAAAATTTTATGGTAAATTTGTTGTTTGACAATGTTAGCACGCCGACATTTAGTGACCGTGACATAATGACGATTGTGCATTGGTTATTAAATCGAGGGGTGTTACATTTTATGGTATCAGAGCAGTTCATCCTGTTGAGCCGGGGTATGGACTGACTATGCTTAGACATATTAGAAGTTGTTGTGTACTTCCTTGTCTCTTGATTGAGATTTTGGGAAAGGAAGGCATGGCTTGCCGTAGGTTGAGTATTGGTAGCTACTGTTGCACAATTACGTGACATTGAGTACTGGCCCACTCAATGTGTAAAGTTCTGTGACTACAGGAAACTATGACTTCACCTTGGCATATTAAGGTAATAGGAGTCCTTTAGAAAGAAGCTCACCTAAGATGGTGAACTTGCTTAGGACTTGTTTGCATTTACACCCTTGTAGTGTTACCTCTAGAATTGTTTGAGCCTATGGGTTAGAAAAAGGGTAGTTGAATAAGACTTGCGAGGTTAGTGGTGAGGTGTCCAAGAGGTTTTCGAAAACCGATTCTCTTTGGAAAGGAGTATCCGGCATAAGCTTGGTTCGAGAAGCTGCATAGGAGTCAAAGACTTACGGAGATCGTGCATGAATGCGAATGAAGGAGCTCAAGTTATAGTCTTTTGGGTTGTCTTGATTGGGTTATGTGACTTTTGTCTTGGTTTCCAAAAAGAGATAATATTGTTTGGAATGAATGCTTTTGATTTTCCCTTATTACTTGACTTGTTTGTTCTTGAAGGAAGACAATGACTCGAGGTAAATATAAGCGCGTGAACGCAGGGAGTGACAATGATGACACAACTGAGGCAACCGAAGAAATACAAAGAATGGTTAATGTAACTACACGCCAAGATCAGAGAGCCGCACAATGACGGAATTGGAAGTTGAGGTTCGAAATTTGAAGGAAGAAAGTCGATTTTGGGGTAACTCTGGATTACCGAAGTTCCAAAGGAGGAACCGTGGGAAGGCCAAACAGTTTAAGCAGAAACCGTATATACTACGACCAAGGGGACAACATACGACAACCAATACATGAAGGAGGTATGAGTGGTAGTAAGTCCAATCCAAGCGTGGTACCATTGTCAATGTGTAAGAAGTGCGGAAAGGACCACTTCACGAGGAATTTGTAAGATTGAAGGAAGAATTTGTTTCAAGTGCGAGAAAACCGGGACATGTGTCAAGAGATTGTCCTTTACATAAGACAAAACCTCCAAATGCGATCAAAAGGGCAATGCTTCAAATGTGGAAAGGACCATTTAACCAAGGACCGTACGAACGGTGGGATAATTTGTTTCAAATGCGAGAGAGCTAGGACATGTGGCTAAGAAGCGTACTTCGCAAAGGACGAAGCCTTTTGTTGGTGATGCACGCACTTCACAATCTCACGAAGAAAGGAGAGTTAATTTCTCAAGTGGAGTGGAAACGTCCAAGACCGATGACCTAAGCGAGGAAGCTTGTACTACGGTGGATGACCCGTGATTGATTATCTTTGTATAATTCCGGGGGTAACCCGTTTCCTTATGACGTATGAATGTATGAATTCAATAGGGATATTCATACCCTCGTTATCTTTTGACTAAGTTATTCCTATTTTGGCTACTAAGAACTTGTTGGTGGTAGCCAAGTTGTTTAAATTATCCTACGACCTGTTAAAGACTGAATCTTTTGGTGATCTGATTTGTTTACTTCTTTTGCAAAATCAGATGTAATGTTAAAAAAAAGGGATTGGTTATCTTTCAACCATATCCTGTTGAAATATTCCAATAAAATTCTAAGAGTTCGTTTATGGAATTGAGTTGTTTGTGTATTTACTTCCTTTCGACTCGAATGATACTGTTCTCGTTTGTGAGACTACTCTCATTACAATAGGTCTGTTTAGAACTATCCTATTGTTGTTAGACATTGGAACCTTTTTACCAATTCAATCACCTACTTTCTTCATGAATAGGCTTGATCTCAGGAAAGAGATTGATCGTTTTTAAAATGGGTCTCGTCATTCGGTTTCAACGGAAACTTAGTGTTTCTTGAGACAGAAACTTCCTAGATGTAAATCCATGAAACTCGCTCCTAAGTTTTATTAGACTATATCATACTCTTCGTTAGGCGGGCCCAGTGGTAAATCAAGTAATTTCCCTATTTTTTTTCTTTCTGACCTTATAACGTTTCTAGTATACTTCGATTGAGTAAAGGTGTTCCCGAATCTGAACCATAACAATGTGCTAAGCGTAGCACGATAAAGTGAGAACTTACCCTATGAGACATTTGTTCGAATCAAGGAAAGACGATTTGGCAAATCAATTGAAGGACGCTGCTACTTTCTCCAAGATCAATTTGGGTTCTCAATTATCATTAAGATCATTTGAGAGAAGGGTATATTTCCAAGGTAACTTTCTCTGATACGTAGTGAATACCACGGGTATTTTGTAATGTCGTTCCGAGTAATGAACACTTCGGTAGTAACCATCGACTACACAAACAAGACCTTTCTTCCCTATTGAGACAGAATTGTCATGTTGTTCTTCAAATTCAGAAGAAGAACGAGGAGTTACGCTAGAAGCTGTTCAAGTGTGAAATTCGGTTTGAGGCAATTTAACTTTTGAGTCAAGTGATCTTTAAAAGAAGGAACTATCGAAGATCCGTCGCGAGTTGGAGCAATTCTTCAATGGGACAGACCAAAGACTGTATTGCAGATTTGTAACTTTAAAGGATCAGCTGAATAGTACGGGGGACTCACTGCAGAATTCTTCAGAATGGTTTTGTATGGGCTGATGTATACGAGAGAAATTTTCAAAGATTGAAGAGACACTCGATTTCTTCGCCAAAGGTGATTCTGCCCGACCCCAATGAACTTTTGAGATACCTAGTGATGCTTCGCGTTGAAAGTTTAGAACGTGCGCTTGATCAGAATAGAAGGAATGGTAATGTACGCTTAGCGACAATCAAGAATACATGAGAAGGATTACCTTACACCAACTCAGAATTAGCTTTGTAGTTGCATTGAAGGTCTAGAGGCATTTTCTACAAGGAGAAATTCTCAATGCCTATAGTAATCTTGAGAGCCAAAGGTATTTTGGTTTATTAGAATGAGTGAATATAAGGCAGAAACGATGATTAGAAGTTCCAAAAGATTTTGATTTTTGTTTTGGTATAATATCAGAAGAGGTGAATGTCGTAGAGGACGCCTTAGGAAGAAAATACGTTTAGTTGTCTACAACAGTGAGCAAGAAGAGTAAGTTCGATAGAGACACTCAGCGGTGTACAATTGTTTTAGGAGTTGGCTGTTGGATGGCTGAAGACTCAAGGAGCGTAAAATCTTTTGTTGATCGGCCTATGACGTCAATGCAGTTTTGCTCGTTAATATAAGATGCTCAGGGGAAGGAAGCAACCTTATTGCCTGTGATTTGGATTGATGCAACTGAAGATACAACACGAGAACTAAGAGACGAAATGAAAGAAACACAGTTGCGTTTGTTCTAAGATATGATGAATTTCGAGGACGAAATTCCTTTTTAGAAGGGGAGTGTTGTAACATCCCGAAAATTGCTTATTTCATTATAAATAATCATTTTATAATATTTGTGATTTTTGGTGATTTTTGTGAAATTTTCTGGAAACGTTGAATATTTTAATATATTCCTCGTTTTGCGTGTGCACTGAGCGGAGCCGGGATAACGAAATGTTCTCCCTGAGGCTGGTAAACCTTGGACTGTCAACGTGTCAACGGGGGATCTTACTAAACCCGAGGCCAAGCACAGTTTGAGAGGTTTGCGTTTTTCAAGGTTTTATCTGTTAGATAAAATCGCGGTATCATAAAAATTATCGGATGAATAATAAAATATTATTTTCATCACTTGTAATTTTATTCACTGAGAAAATAATTCTACAGCGTAATTGATCATCTATCAGATGTGTTTAATTTGGAGACTAGCTTACCATACACTTTATCGAGGAGCGTGCGAAGCTTCTCAAGGAAGCTTCTTCCAACTATTATTTTATTATTTCTCTCTCTCCCTATTTTTGTTTGCACATTTGAATTAAGGGATCCAATTCATTTTTCATCCACACATTTTCCTCCTCATGTACGTAGCAGATCACTATTCACTCATCTTTCTCTCTTTCCATTTCTCCTTACAAAGACACCATCCACCCACATTCACATTTTTATCTTCCAAAACCGTCACACTCCTAGCACTATTTTGTGTTTGGAGGAACACCATATCTGAAGGAATCATCTTCAAAGTTCTACATTTTCTTCACCTTCATTTTCCTCCACGGTTGAAGCTTAAAGGTTGGAACTTTAAGGTAAAGTCCTTAGCTTTTTCCTCATCCCTCCTCATTTTCATAACCCATTGTCATTTTGATGACCATGGGTATCCATTTCAACACTTGATTCTGATTTTGGTGAGCTTGAATGTTTAAGGATCTCCTGGAAGCGAAAACGTGATTTCGACCAAAAAGGAGCACCTTTCTTTGTGCTTCTCCAAGGTAAGAGGAAGACACTCCTCCTCAACCTCTTCTAGCATTAAGGATCTCCTTTGCTTGCTTGGTTTTTATGATTGTGTTGTCTTGTATTTAGTTGTTTCTTTGTTTGCATGATTTGTTAAGTTTGATAATATATTCGATGATTGGAATGCATGATGTTTTGGTTTGACAATTTGCATGTTAGTATGTTCACATGTTCGATTCGAAAACCGGAAAGCATGGTACTTGGGTGATTTTGCATGTCAATATATATATATTCGACGAATGCATGAGAGTGGAAGGAAATGACGTCGGATTCATCCCCGGGATGGCCATGGTTTTGAGGCCCGAATCTGGAATTCGGGTGAACTAAGATAATAAATGGAATTTAAATCAATTAGGTATCCAATCTTTGTAAGTCGTGAATTCAACTATTCGACACTTGAACCTTGTCCAACTTTTGACAACCAACTTCTAAACCTTTAATGCTTCCGTCGAATAGACACATGGGGCCCTTTACAATGTCAAAATTTGTCGAGCTAGTGACCCCTTAACACCTCCGTCGGTTTGACATGCGAGAAAACTGATTTATGACTCAAAATCCGTCGGATTAGAACTTGTGACCCTTTGGCACCACCTTTGGTCGAACATGAATGAAACTTCTCCAATAACACAATTCGTGGACTTTAAATTTATAACTCTTAGCATTTCGTCGGATCAGTATGAGTGAGAATCTTCCTATTATTCAAAATCCGTCGAATTAGGAATTGTGACCCTCTTAGCATTCCTTCGGATCAGCATGAGTGAAACTTCCCTATTGTCCCAGAAACCTGTCGAATGTGATAACCTAATCACTTAGTAAAATGTTAAAATCCGTTGAGTAAGGACTCATGGCCAAACCTGTCGAATTTGATATCCTAATTACTTAGTGAAATGT
Source organism: Ormosia semicastrata (assembly GCA_029884595.1). Taxonomy (NCBI): domain Eukaryota; kingdom Viridiplantae; phylum Streptophyta; class Magnoliopsida; order Fabales; family Fabaceae; genus Ormosia; species Ormosia semicastrata. The sequence goes on from JAQQTO010000047.1 coordinate 8,661,163, forward strand.
TAAAACCCGTCGAGTAAGGACTTATGGCCAAACCTGTCGAATGTCAAAATCCGTCGAGTATGAACACCGATCATACCCGTCGGGATTGATCTTCTGACCAAGACCCGTCGAATAGAGTCCCTGGACACTTAGGAGAAACTGCCCCAAAGTCAATAATCGTCGAGTTTGAGAGACAATGCCTGTCGAGTAGATGAATTTCTCCAGACCCGTCGAAATTGGAGATTTCGACCAGTGTTTCGTCGGTTCGACACTTGGGAGACTTTCTCCAATGTCGACACCCATACCCGTCGAATTGAGGTTTTTGCTGACCTTCTGGAGGATTCGACAGTCCTGATCTTTGTTCGACAGAACCCCATCCGACAGAAATTTACTTCTTGCCAATCCTATTATAAAATGTTCTCCCCATTCTTCCCTCCTCCTGTTACACTATTTTCCGTCGAATGGTAGCTCCAATTATTCATAAAACGTATTGTTCTTGTCGAATTCAAAAGTATACCTATCACCCAACACCTAGTAATTGAAATCTGCGACTCAGTTTGTGATTCCGACCGTGTATTTCCCTGGACCCAAAACCTTGGGACTAATAGAGGCATATTGATTATAAATAAATGGGATGATTAGAAATTACTTAAGGATGCATAAACAGGGAAGAACATGAGAGTGTGAGATTTTGAGATCTTAGAATAACCTTCTAAGGGCATATGAATAAATTACCTAAGAGGATTTAAGTTAACTAAGAGAATTCCTTTAGAGACAAACTCGTAAGTAAAGCAAAACCTAGTAAGAATTCATAATACGCTTTAAAATGTATTAATTTATTTAACAACAATATCATGCTATTGTGGGTCCATGTGGGTGACCATTGATTGGGTTAATTCTTACTTGGGCAAATTGCGACGCATGATGGAATAGTATGTAATAATGATCATACATGATTATGCATAGAGTCTGTATGCATTGTGGATAAATCATATGACATGCATTTGAGGCATGATTGACCGAGTTGTCATGAGAAGCATGATAGAGTCATGCATTGCACAAAAGAACGAGGATGTCTGTTGGACTTTGTTAAGGCCGAGTTGCCTAGGAGTTGAATCACACCTTAGTGCGGGTGCGAATAGATACGTGGGGTCCTGTAGATGACCTTGAGGGCGTCGGGCGCGGGCGTCTCGCGAGAGGGCAGTGGTAGCTCCTCCGGACCGTGGAGACAGACCGATACACACGCACCGACGATCCTGGCGGCCACGATCCTATATCGAGATCTTGTGAGAATGCCGTTGTATAAAGCCTTGTTGCGCAAAATGAGTGATTATTTTTCTCGAAAAGCACTTGTTTTTATGGTCGACGAGATCGGCATGTCTCACGATCATTCTCTCCGATTGTTTTGTGTCTAGCTCCATGGAGTAGGATCTTGATTATTGAGGGCACATGTGCATAGTGAGTCCATGAATTATCGGCATACATTGTTATTATAATTGGAGCTTGTTGTATTCTCGATATATCCATATATATATATATATGATTGCTTGAAAGCGTACGGTTGATTATAAGCTGCTACTAAATGTTTATTACCATTATTGCTATCATAAATGCTATGTGGGCGCCTTGTGGTTTGGTTTCTTGATGCTATGGGTAATGATGGTAGGATGTCTTACCTCTTTCTTGTACTTTTCTTGCTCTATGTTAATTTTTGGTTAAAGACTATAAGTGGGAACGAAGTTGGATTCCTTTGGATTTTATTGGTTTGACCTACGCATTCGGTGATGCCGTCGCGAAGGGAGCTCTTTTTGGGGTTTGTTCGAATTGTGTTCGCTTTGATACCAAGACGTAGAGTCGATTTGGACCGACAAGCGTATGTGACATGGGGATCGACTTTGACCATGAAGAGGACTGTGATTGAAGACCTTATCTTGTATTTCTCACTACACCAGGTGAACCGGAATTGCCTCACGCATTCGGGATACGATGGAGTGCCCAACTCCTTAGTCGTAGATATATTATGGGTAGTTTATATTTTATTTTGCATTACCTATATAAAGTGTATTTTTGAGTACATGTATGCTTCAAGGCAATTATCCAAACTTAAATGTTGTAAATTGAGTACATATTATAATTCATAATTTATCGGTTGTATATGTAACTACTCATTCGTGGCTCTTATTTTCCTCATATAAGAAATGTTTAAAATTTTATGGTAAATTTGTTGTTTGACAATGTTAGCACGCCGACATTTAGTGACCGTGACATAATGACGATTGTGCATTGGTTATTAAATCGAGGGGTGTTACAGATTGCCCCTTCGCTTATAACATTATTCTTGGAAGGCCATCCCTGAACACTTTTGGCACCGTGGTCTCCACCATCCATCTTGTCATGAAGTTCTTGATAGAAGGCAATGAGATCACCATTGTTAAAAGGGACCAAGCTACAACTCAAAAATGTTATATTGCTAGCCTAAAAATTTCAAAAACCCTAAGGATACCCACAACTTCTATACCAAACCTAGTCACTATAGACCACCCTAATGTCCCACTGACTGAGTTGGACGTGCAAGGGGAGATCTGGGATACCAATCCTTAACTTGACAGAAAATTGGTACCACTGAAGCTAGGTGAAAAACAATACCAAGTCACCAAAATTGGGGGAAATCTATCCCCATAAGAATGAGACAGGCTAATTGTGCTCCTTAAGAAAAACAAGGACCTCTTTTGCATGGACTTCGGCTGGCATGCTCGGGATAAACCTAGATTTTATTTCACACTAGTTTTCCATTTTCCCTCATGCCAAGCTGGTATCATGAAGAAAAAGGAAAGTTGTCCCAAAGTGCCAGAAGATCATTGAGAATTAAGTTAAAGAATTCTTGGATGCTAGCTTCATTAGAGAAGTAGCTTATACCGCCTATCTCTCTAATGTTGTGTTGGTGAGGAAAGCCAATAGGAAGTGATGCATCTACATAGACTATACAGATCTCAACAAAGCCTATCCAAAGGACCCTTACCTTTTTTCCTACATTGAAAAATTGGTGTATAACTCATTCGACTTCTAAGTTCTCTCCTTTATGGACGCCTACTCTGGGTACAACTAAATACCAGTGCATCCTAATGATGAGGACAATACGATGTTCATCACAAAGAGAGTTAGCTAATTTTATAAGGTCTTCTCCTTTGGCCCTAAGAACACTGAAGTCACATACTATAGAATGATGAATAAGGTCTTCGAGGAGCAGATAGGGAACATGCTTGAAGTTTACTCTGAGGACATGATCGTTAAGTCCTCTATGTCGGGCAACCACATCCAGGACCTCGAAGAAGTTTTCTAACAACTCCGGAAGCACATAGGCTAAAGTAGGAAAAGTGCGCTTTCAGAGGGTAGGCTAGAAAATTTATTGGTTTTCTGCTTACCGATCGCGATATAGAAGTAAACTCAAACAAATGCCAAGCAATGATAAATATGCATAGTTTGAAATTTGTGAAGGAGGTTCAACAACTCATAGGGCAGATAGTGACCCTCACCTGGTTTATAGCTAAAGTAGCTTATAAATCTCTCTCTCTCTTCAAAATCCTAAAGAAGGGAAAAAACTTTGAGCGAATGCAGGAATGTGAAGAAGTGTTCACACAACTGAAGAAATGTCTGGCTTCACTCCCCATTCTGATTAGGCCAGAACCTGGTGAAATATTGTACTTTTACCTCTCTATTAACAAGGAAGCGGTTAGTTCCGTCTTGGTTAGGAAAACTGAAGAAAGGCAAAATCTGGTCTACTTCATGAGCAAAATGCTCCAGGGACCCGAGCTTCTTTATAAGAAAATTGAAAAAAGTTATTTTTGCACTATCGCAACGACACGATGGGTGAGGTAGTATTTTTAGTGCCACACTATTATTGTGAGAAAAGATAAACCAATCTAGTAAGTATTACACAAGCCAAACCTCACAAGACAGATGATTGCCTGCTCCATAGAGTTGTCTGGATTTGAAATCTCCTACAAACCATGGCAAGCCATCAAATTGTAGATGTTGGCTAACTTTGTAGCAAAACTAACCTATAATTCCAACCCTCCCAAAGGAAACACATAGACCATCTACGTCGATAGATCCTCCAATCTTAAGGGAAGTTGGGTTGGGGTTATCTTGGAGAACGATAAAGGCATCAACATCGAACACTTCTTGAAGTTTGAGTTCCCTACCTCGAACAATTAAGCTAAGTACGAAGGGTGCATCATCGGCTTCACCATGGCTAGGGACCTGAAGGCATTTGAGATTACCTTCTGCAGCGATTCCTGACTAGTCACGACCCAGGTTCTAGGAGACTATCAAGCTTAGGAACCTTTACTCTAAAAATATTTGGTTAAGGTAAAGAAACTCCTAAACAACTTTTCCCAGACAAAGGTAGAAGGCATTCTTAGAGAAAAAAATTCAAGAGTCAACATACTCTCTAAACTTGCCAACACCAAGACCCCGGGTAACAACAGGTCCATCATCCAAGAAACATTATCCATTCCTAGCATCACAGACACCGAGCTAGTTATGATGGTCGGTGAGGACAATGATTGGACCAAACTAATTACAACCAACCTCCGAGATGGAACTTTACCCTAAGACTTTGTGGAAGCAAAGAAATTAGTCTGGATCGCTAGCTGGTACACCTTGTATGATGATCGTCTTTATCATAGAAGGTTCTCTGCCCTTCTTCTCAAATGCCTTGGGCCTAAGGAACTAGTCTACACCTTAGCCGAGATTCATGAAGGAAGTTGTGGACACCATCTTGGAGGCAAGTCATTAGCAAGGAAGGCCCTCACTGTAGGATACTATTGGCGAACCATGGCCATCGATGCCATGAACCACGTATAAAAGTGTGACAAGTGCCAAAGGTTCGTTGACATTCATACAATACCACCAGAGGAACTTTACACCCTTTATGTACCGTAGCCTTTCCATAGATAGGGCATAGACCTTCTCAAACCATTTCCCTCGCCAACAGGACAGCTTAGATACTTAGTAGTGGCCATCAAATTGCATCACCAAGTGGATCGAAGTCGAGCCATTATCCTTTATCACCTCGGTTAGAATTCAAAAGTTCGTGTACAAATACATCATAAATTGGTTTGGGATCCCAGAATCCATCATAATGAATTATAGAACCCAATTCATAGACAAGAATTTCCAGAAACTTCTGTCTGACCTCCACATGAAGCAGCACTTCACCTCGGTAGAGCACCCTCAAACCAACGGTAAAGTAGAAGCCGCTAACAGGTTTATCTTTCAAGGCTTAAAGAAAAGACTCAATGATGCTAAAAGAGACTGGGCGAAACAACTCGATCATGTTTTATAGGTATATCGACCACTTCTCACTCTACTAAGGGAGAAACTCCATTTAAACTCACATATGGATGCGAGGTCAAAATCTCAGTAGAAATAGGAGAACTCACCTGGCGAGTGCAGATCTTGTTGGAAGACATCAACAGCAACCTTATTCACCAAGACTTGGATTTACTGGAGGCACAAAGAGATATGGCTCGTATCCGTGAAACTGCCTTTAAGCTAAAAATGACACAACAATATAATTGCAAGGTGATACCAACAAGATTCAAACTGGGCAAGTTAGTGCTCATGAAGGCATATGTCAGAGGCCTGGATCATGGCAATGCAAGAAGAACTGAACCAATTCACAAGAAATCAAGTTTGGATTCTTGTACCAGCTCTTGATGATCACACTGTGATTGGTACAAAATGGGTTTTCTGAAACAAGCTTAATGAAGCTGGACATGTGGTGAGAAACAAAGCAAGGGTTAGTTGCTCAAGGCTACAATCAGCAAGAAGGTATAGACTATGATGAAACTTTTGCTCCTGTTACTAGACTTAAGGCAATTAGAATTTTACTTGCATATGCTGCTCATAAATGTTTTAAATTATTCCAAACGGATGTCAAAAGTGCATTTCTAAATGGATTCATCAATGAAGAAGTATATGTCAAACATACTCCTGGTTTTGAGGATGATTCTCATCCAAATCATGTTTTCAAACTCTCAAAAGTATTGTATGGTTTGAAACAAGCTCCAAGAGATTAGTATGAGGGACTAAGTTCTTTTCTTATTGAAAATGGTTTTATAAGAGGTAAAATTGATACTACTCTCTTCACCAAGAATTTAGAGAAATACTTTCTCATAGTGCAAATATATGTAGATGATATCATATTTAGATCAACTAATGAGAATTTGTGCAAGGAATTTTCTAAGCTGATGAAAGGTGAATTCACAATGAGCATGATAGATGAACTCAAGTTCTTTCTTGGGTTACAAGTGAAACAAGAGAAAGATGGTATATTGATCCATCAATAAAAGTACATCAAAGATCTGCTCAGAAAATTCAAGATGAATGATTCTAAGCCCATGAGCACACTCATGCATCCTTCTGTTGTTCTAAACAAGGATGAGAATGGTAAGACAGTAGATCATAAAGTTTATAGAGTTATGATTGATTCTCTTTTATACCAAACTGCTAGTAGACCTGCTATTGTGTCTAATGTATACTTATGTGCTAGATTCCAAGCTAATTCTAAGGAATCACATCTTAAAACTGTTAAATTTTTTTTTCAGATATTGGCTTAGAACCACAAACTATGGTTTGTGGTATGAGAAAACTCCAAATCTTGAGTTAGTAGGTTTTTGTGATGCCGACTATGCTGGAGATTGTGTGGAAAGAAAAAGTACCAGTGGAGGATGCCACTTCATTGGAAAATCTTTTATCTCTTGGTCAAGCAAGAAGCAAAACTCTATTGCACTATTAACTACAGAAGCTGAGTACATTTCTGCTTCAATTTACTGCACACAACTGTTATGGGTAAAGTATCAATTACAAGATTACTCTTTAAATTTCAATGGTATACCTATTTTTTGTGATAAGACAAGTTGTATAAACTTAGCCAAGAATCCTATTCAGCACTCAAGAGCAAAGTATATTGAGATTAGACACCATTTTATAAGAGACTATGTTTAGAAGGATATTTTTGAACTTAAATTCATAAACACTGATCATCAGTGGACTGATATTATGAGTAAACCCCTTCATGAAGATAAATTTTGTTTTATAAGGGGCAATATAAATGTGTCTGGATCAAGGCTAAAACTTTGAGTTCAAATGTTTTTTGGTTAGTTTATGATTCTGAGACTGCATGCCATAGTTTTCTGATCATCATAACACATTGAGAATACTATTAGAATAGTATCATAAAACTAGTTGAGAAAACCAACCTGGGTCACTATCAGAATCACCATCAGAAAACCCCCTCAGTAAAAATATGACCACTACAGTATCCTAAGGCCTAGTAATTCAAAAATTTGACTATTGGACCTATTCTCTCTCTCCATTAATAAATGCCAAACAGTGACTTTCTGTGCTTCTAATGGTCAGAAAAGGCTAAGAACCTATAAATACATGCTCTCACACGTCTCTCAAATTTTTTTCTTAACTCTCTCAATTCTCTCTTAAACCACAACTTTTTTCTTAAAACCTCTCAAACACCTTTACTCTCTCTCTCTCTCTCTCTCTTACTTACTTTCAATATGACTAAGTCTGGAACCACTTCCAAAACCTCAAAGAAACAAGCCTAGCTATCTCGAAGCTCTTCTTGCCAAACATCCATGGAAAGACAAAGCAAGAAAGTTCATACTCCAATGTCCAAACCTTTCAAAAAAGAGAGGAAAATCTCTGTTAGTTCAGAAGAAGAAGATGTTCCCAAGAGATCTCTTTTCATCTCCAAACTTGAAAAGAAGATCTTTGATTATTGGTTTAGCACAAAACCAATTGTTGCTGGAAGGAGAATCAGCCTAGTGGAAATGTTTGCTTATGGGATGGACGTGTTTGAAGAAATCAAAAAACAAAGGTGGGAAAGCTTTCTCAAGCCTTCTAAATGTGCCTACCCAGTGCTTGTTCGAGTTTTCTTTGTTGGTGTAGTTGAAGAAGAAGTTGGAAGTTTCTATTGAGAAGAAGTAAGTATTTATCTTGAAGTGTTGGCTGAAGTCACCGGAGCTAAGAACAAAGGACTCAAGTCCTACAACAGCTTGGATTGGATGGAAGAGAAAAATCTAGTAAGAGCTAAAGTTCTTGACTTCATTACAAAAGAAGTTGAAGAAGAAAGCCTGATTACTGATACACTATTGAACAAAGCAAGGTTTCTTCATGCCTTACTTGTTCATTTCATTCTATCTCGAGCTATAAGTAAAAAAAAGAGTCACTAACTTTGACAATTCTATGTTGTACCACTTGCTTGCAAGGAAAAGAATCAATCTTCCCTACTTGTTTTGAAGCACATGGCTGCTGCTCTTAACGCCCCCCAAGAAGACTATTTGCATTCCCTATGGGATATTCATGACCAAAATCTTCAAGCATTATGGTCTGAATCAGGATCATGAAGTTTCTAATCCCCCTAGTCTAGAATTCACTTACAACAACCTAAAGTTGATGCACCTTGACTTGCATCTTGTTTTGAAAGTAGATGTTAAGAAAATCAAGAAGAGAAAAGAAAAGAAAGAAAAAGAAGCAAAAAAAAAAGAAAAAGAGAAAGAAGAGAAAAGAGAAAAAGAACGAACTCAAGAAGAAAAATAGATGATGATGATGTGCACCAGATGCACTTACTCCAAAGTCAAAAATTGTTAATGTTTTAACTAAGGAAGCAAAAGAAGAACCAAGAGGGAACTCGACTCTGAAGCTCCAAAATCAGATGTTGTTGATGCACTGACTTAAGAAGCCAAAAAAAGGAGAACTAAGAGGAGACTTGATCCTCTATTTGAAGCTGGATTCAATGAGGAGTTTCATACTTCTACTCCTACCACCTCTTCTGCAACCTCTCAACAAATCAGTTTTGATGATTTTGTTACTGTTACCATTCAAGGCTTACCTAAGCAAGAAGATGATGAAGAAGAGTATGAAGAAGCCATAAATGAGCTTGCTAAAATACAAGAAGAAGAAGAAGAGCAAGAGGAAGAAGAAGAAGGAAAAGAAGAAAAAGTAGAAGAAGAGAAAATAGAATCTGAAACTTCTGAAGTGAAAAGAAAAAACAAAGGGAAAAGTGTGGCTGAAGAAATCCCTGCTATGCAAGAAGAAGAAGAACCCCAAAGCTTCACAAAGATGATATGAGAAATTGATCTGAATGTGAAAGTATGGAATCTAAGGGAAGAAGAAGCTGTAAAAGGTGCTGGATCCTCTTATGATCCTAACCTTTCTAAAAGTCTAGGGCAAGCTTTAGCCTCGGCTGTTGAAGCAATCTTCAACACACCTCCTACATCACCCTTGAAGTCACCCTACTTTGATGAAACCCAAACTAAATCACCTGCATCAACACCTGCAACTGTTTAGAGAACCATTGCTGAACTTTTCATCTCCACCCCTGCTGAAAATAGGTTTGTGCTCATCAATCCACCTACCTTCTCTCCATTTTTGCTTCAGTCTAGAGAAGAAACAATTATTAAGATTCCTGCTGGATCAACAAAAGGCTCTGATACTTATCAGACCCTTACTCAACCTGAGAAATCTGCACCTTTGACACTTGAGTATGCTCATTTGCCTCTTTGGACATTGTTCCCTGTCATCCTACAAGCTTTGAACAACCATGACCCCCAAGGTCTTTTGAAGAAGACATCATACAAGCAGTTAATGAAAAATTTGAAGTTGTTCTCAATTCTTTGGAGGATCTCAGGGAGAATTGAAGTGGTTCATAATTCTCAATTCTCAAGGTGGTTCACCTTAATATACTTAAGGTGGTTCACTTGTCCCTGTATTTTGCGCGAATTGCTTTATATAGAGGATATGTCCAAAAGAGACAAAGGCCATTTTTGAACAAAGTTGACTTAGTACATGTCCTGGGAAGTGTAGTCATATGTTTCTATCTATTTAAGATTTTACCTTTTCTGTATTTGTGATGTGACGCACCCTGCTACAAGTAATAGGTTATTGGGCCCATTAACACAAACAAGGCAACTTAGGACAGCTTAGGCATAATCAAGGTTTTAATGAGTTTTGGTTTCTTCTCCTAGGCAGTTTCTTGATATCACATTTCTTTCTTGATCCAGTAATTCTTATGGAGTCCTTCTTTCCAAATCATATAGATTTCCAAGAAGAGTCTATCATGGGCTGTCTTAGGCGTCACCCTACACCTAGGCCCATGATGATACTTTGGAAGATGTTCCTGGTTAGTTTCAAACTGATCTAGTCCCAAGGGAACTAGACTTACTTATTCTTTTACTGGGTTTGGGCCTTGTTCGTAACAATATTTTTTTTTATATTTTAAAATATATTCTTGCCTTATTTGATAATCTAAAAATAAATAAAAATGAAATATAACATTAAAACAATTTATATAAATTTGTTATTTTACATTAAATGATAGGGAAAGCACTATAAGTGCAAAACAAATAAAAGAATGAGATTTCAGTTGAACTAGTACAAAGCAAAGCTAACATGTCTATTTTTATTTTGGTCAAATAGCTGCCATGTCTGTTAAATTGCCCTAGCTAGCAGAAAAAAGAAAATAAGTAGATTGGAACCAACAGGTAGAATTTGATTCAATCCAACAACTACTGACAATCAACTAGGTAGAAACCACTAGTAGAAAGAATTAGTGGTTTGAAAATGAGTCGAGTTTGACGTGCCTGAAACCTAACAAAATGTGTGGATTGAGCCAACTAAATTGAAGATTGAATACTTTGGTTTGATTTGCCTAACTCGACATGGGTTGGTCGGCAGGCCTAAAAAATGTCAAAATTAATCATTATAATTAAGTTTCTCTTTTTTTAGGTACATAAGTTTCTCTTTTTTAAGTTTACCTAAATGTCATTTTAAAATAAACATCCATCTATTTTAAGTAATAATTAATTTTAAATCTTTTAACACACATTAATTTAAGTCTTAATACAAGTTAATCAAATAAGTTTATTAAAATTAACATTTTTTACTCTAATTGTATGAATGCGGGCCTGTGGGTTGGCCTGAAAACCCTGCAACCCGCATAGAGTCAGATTGGGCCAACAATTTGCAAAGCTAAACTATAGTTGGCTCGATCTAGCCAACCCACTTTTGAAACAACCCATATCGGGATGGCAAAATGGTGGCCAGCCCGAATTGACACCCAGAAGGGTAATGTAAGATGGGGCAAGCATGGATATTATACATACGCACAAACTCATACATGGTTCCAGTATTGTAAAAACCGAACCAAACTGGCCGGTTCGACTGGTTCAACTGTTGTGTGTCTGGTTAGTTTTCTTTGTTTTGTAGGTTTTGATGTGCTTATTGCTAGCTTCCCCTTTTTTTTATGTCAGTAAGCTCTCAGGAACACCAGTTCGGCAAGGAGATTGTGCAAACTGAAAGAAGGACAGGATATTGCCAGCAAAGCTAGCTATAAGATGTCACTCATAAAACCCAACTATGGGTTACACCAGCAATAACACAAAATGTACGACTTCAGAGTTCAGATTAATGCACCTTACATAAAAAAGTGTAATCTGAGAAACATAGTGAGTAAACACTCTTAGACTGCTTTCCCATATCCCTATTTATCTCCTCAAAATTACCTAAGAATCACCTAAAATTTGTATGTGCAGCTTCCATCGTCACTTCTGGCTGTTGGATCAAAGTTTTTTGCAGCAGGGTCAGTGCAACCTTCAGGGACAGGAACATGAACCTGCTGAGCTCCTTGTCCTGCATCCAAACAATAAGGCAATATTTATTTAGTCTTGTCTATCCTAAATCTTTATTCCATCATAATCCTAAAACCAGACGCAATTTTCTCATCAAGGGCTTTAGGATCCAAGGTCTAACCATAGAAGTTTCCAGTCTTGATGGCATCTTCATTTGCATCTCCAAGAGCTGCCTCTTTGAGGTATTTGTCAGCCAATTGAACCCTCTTCACATTCTCTTGCTCTTGGACAAGCATGCTTCCATACTCAAGGAGCATCTCAAGAGTCATCCTTGGTTGCTCGAAAGTTGGAGGTCCCTCCTTTGAGTTCACAAGCATTTTCCCAACATTCTCCACCCCAACTCCAGAAACCCACTTCCTGACTTCATCATCATACACTCTGGCCCTCAAGGCACCGAAGAAGTCTACACAGAAATACATCAAAGTCAAACATTTGATTATTCACATTTCATCCATACAATCTGATCCATTCTATGGTTAATGAAGATAAGGAATTAGCAAATAGAAATTTTAACTTGAAAAGTGAAACTTGGATTGAGGTAAGGCTTACCAATAGATTGCCCAGGGAAGGTGTCAACAAGCTTGACAATGTCCTCCTTGGGAACATTGTCTGTCCTGAAAATACCTTGGCAGACACCAATCCTGTCTTCCCGAGTAGGCGCCCAGTAGAATTTCTCCATCCGTCCATCACGAATGAGAGGAGCATACAATGTTGAGAAGTCATTACCAGTGACTATGATGGGGACACGGGGATTCTCCTCCTTGTTGTACATACCAGGAAGTTGGACATTGGTTGGGTTGTCAGCAATGTTCATGAGGGTTGCATTTACCATCTGGTTGTTGACTGTGTATTGGGTGGTTCCACCAAGCCTACCAGCTCCTGCATCAAGATCATTGATGAATAGACAGCACATCTTTCCTTTTCTGATAATGTCTGCCGCCTCACGGTACCTTTGCCTAATCAATTTTGCAGGCTCTCCAGCATTTCCACTTTCCAATTCTCCAGCACTCATCATAATAGGGCTGAATTCAATGATAAAGGACCGAAGAGTTAGTAACTAAGCATCAATTTCATCTTGAATGGACCTAAGCTTAAACCAAATCAGCATTTTGTTCCTGTAAGTTTACCAACATTAAGTTTTAAAATAGGTGAAAAATATATACTGGAATGGAATTGAACTTACTTGATTCCCATCTTGGCAAAAACAAGCTCACACTGAAATGATTTCCCCTGACCTTTGCCTCCCCAAATACCCAAAATAAGAGGAACCTTAATATTTGGCAAGCTCAAAAAGTTCTTGGTGATGTGAACAACAACCTTGTCCATAAATGCAGGAGCTATATAGAAGCCATCCATGGTGTTGTCCAAATTGTACCTGAAAATAAGTCCATTAGCATTCAAAAAGTTCATAGAGTGAAAACAAAAAGTTTCTCTCAGCAGTAGTCAGAACTGAGCTTCCAATTTTTGTTAGCTAAATTTAGTTCAAAGTAACTTACTGGCGAAGACCAGTACTTATGTAATCATAGGAACTCATGACAGCATAGTGAGTTCCAGTTCCCATGGGAGCTTGGAAGAGAGTGTCCACCATTCCCTTCCCTCTTGTGATATCCTGCTGGTCATCTGAAGTGTCAAAGGCAAGTCCACCCCATCTGTCCTTTGAGGTCTGCTTGTCCTCATCATATTCAATTTGTGCAGCAACTTTGAAATTCCCAGACAAACTCCTCTTGTTGGAAACCACAGAACTGACTTTCTTCAAGCTGGTTCCAAACAATGCTGAGCTTTTCATGGGAGCTCCACTGCTAGAGCCATTCAATTTCAACTGCACCAAATACAGCCCCTTATTAGACTCCAATGAACCATGAACTCCAAATTGGATTGCAAGATCCATGTTTCAGAAAAAAAATTGGAACAGACCCAGATAGAAAAAAAACCCAATATATCAACTCAGATCACCAAAAATTCAGAAGGAATTCCATGGTTATAATAGTAAGCTCACAATCTATTCCTACTCATACAGATAGATACATAGGAGTGCATATTTATGTAGCATGTCTAGAATAAACTAAACAATATATGAAGAGAAATATAAAAACAAAACACGAAACAAAATTATAATAGAGTGAAACCAAACGTGTTCAATCGATGAGACCAAAGCTTTGAACAGTTAAGTATGACATAATAAGGGCGGGAAAAACATAGTACCGGTGCCATGTTAACGACTCCAACGGTTGGCACTGAAGTTGCCATTTTGTTAATGGAATCAAAAGAAGGGTTGTGACAAGTTTGGTAAGGAGTGTTGAAGGGGAAGAAGACGAAATGGAACTCAGTTTCAAAGTATTTGGATTGAGTTGAGGGAAAGAGAGAGGTGAGAGGGTGACTTTATAGTGTGATGAGGTAGCTGAAGCTGAGAGGGTGACTTTATAGTGTGCTCAGCTGATGCTGAGTGTGGCAAAAGTTATAACAAGTAACAACCCTGACACTTATTTTTTAGTAATTTGAATGGTTTATATTGTGACTTTTAATTATTATATATAATAAGTTAAAATTAAAATTTATTAAATTTTATATATTATTTATTATTTATTTTAGAAGTATTTATTATTTATTAATATATATTTTTAATATAAAATTAAAGATATAGTGATTAATAAAATTATTAGAAATGATTTTTGTTATTTATGTGATTATATTTTTTTATTTTTTATTTAATTTAATTAAATTTATTATGTCTAACGTAAAAATTATTATTTATTTTATAAATGTAATAATAGATGTACAAAAACCATTTTTGAAGAGATAAAGAGAAAACGGGAAAAAAATCTGTGGATTGGGTTAAGAATTTATCAACAGCCACACAAATGGGATTGGCTGTATTACACTATTACTACGTGGCTTTGGTGAGATGGACCTCGGTTTTGGAATGTGGTTTTTGAGGATAGTGGACTTTTGTTGACAAACAAAATGGAGGCTTCTCGGAACTGTGCTTTATTTGAGGTTTGTGTTGAAGCTCCTCCCTCTACCACTCGTATCTGGTAATTTTATTACCACAAAATTGTGAAAAAGAGAAAAGCCCAAATCAAAACAGTTTCTATGGAGAAAATTAGATTTGTATCACTTTTACATATGCTTGAGTTTCATAACTCATTACTCCATGAGCATTAGTGGATTACTATAATTGAGAAATAGTGTAACTTAGTGAGTATCATATGCATTTAAAAATTTAGTTAGGATTTAAAAAATATAAATTAAAAGAAAAAATGTTTAAAATTGAAAAAGAGTTTTCTTTTTTAAAAAAATCTAAAATTAAAAAATAAAGATTAAAAGAGAAAATATTTAAAACTGAAAAGATATGTGTAATTAAATTAAAAGAAAATTTAAATTTTATTTTTTAAACAATATGAAATTTTTTAATAATGACACAAATCATTATTTGAGAGAGAGTAACATAAGTAGATTAAGTCACTCTTAAATAACAATGTTCTAATTTAATATATAGAGATGAATTATTATTAACGTGAAAAGAAAAAGAAACAATGTATAAAAAAGGAAACAAAACAAAACAAGTGTTTAGAGTTAACTGAACTTGGTAAAAATAGTCCCTATTTAAAAAAAAAAAAAAGAACTTGGTAATAGTGTTTCTAGATGCAGGTTGCAATAAAAAATAAAATAAGGGATACGTGATAAAATAATAACTTTCTTTTTTTTAAAAATAAAAATTTGCTCAATTAGCGAATTCAATCATCTTAAGTTCCTTGCTTTGAATTCATTTCAAAATGAGTACTTTAGACATATAAAAAGTGACTATTTTATATATAATATAGGTAGCAAGCATGATGAATAAAATTGTTTATATTTATAATATGATCTTTTCATCAATATTTATCCACCTGTAAGAATAGTAACAATATTAATTTTTGTGCATTCGCGGTTTCTTGATTCTCTACATACACTTGTTTTTTACTTATATATATATATATATATATATATACATATATATATATATATATATATATATATATATATAAACTATTGCTTTCAAGTTTCATTAAGCAAAATGTTTGATATTGAATTCAAACGGCTTAAACTTAGTTCCATTTATTCTTTTTTCATACTATATTTTTAACATATCATTTTTAATTAAAAGCACTAACAATTCAAATTAACTGTTTCCTACATCATCAAAGCATAAAAACGTAAATATTTAAGCAAGATTCTATTTGGTGGGAGAGATGACACTGAACTCAACCACCCAACTCAGGTTACAAAAATATCTAGAAATCGAGAAACCTCCCCTGTGAAAACACAGGAGCTTTCTAGTTTTCTTTTTTCTTTTTCTTTTTTTTTCCTTGAAAAGCACTTTTCCTTTTTTTTCCCTGGTTGAGGAGTAATCTATCTAGCCAAGCAGATGGTATGGTAGAAGCCAATGATAGCTCAAGTTTTTGTCCCATTTCGTTGAAGTGCACGTTTTCAATAGCTCTCTGTTATTGACTTCTTGTCTTGAGTCACCACAACTTTTCATGAAGATTTGTTTTCGTTTGGTCATATGGGAATAATTGCTTGTGCGTTTGTAACATAGCCATTCCTGGGCCTTGCCCTAGGGAGATTTGCTTCAGCAAAAAATTAGGCCTGCCTTTCTATTCATGCATTATAATGGGCTCTATTATGGATCCCCAAATCCACTCCTGCTTCCTTTAAAATCTCATCACCCACTTTAAAAAAGATAATATGTTAAAATGTGATTGTTTTTAAAATAAGTAAGTAAATATATATTTAATATTAAATTTTAATGAATTAAAATTATGATACACTTTATATTTAATTAAAAGTAAATATATTTTTATTTATTCACTTTAAAAGAATTTTTATCATTAAAAAATATATATTATGGGAAACTTATACTCAAGGTCTAATTTAGTCTTTGTAAAAAAAAAAAAAACTCTTTCAGCAAAAAAAATGATTTGATAAAATATTTACAAAAACAAAAAAATCAGTTTCTAAAATTTTATTGTTACTTTTTTTTAGTATTTTTAAAATAACTAAACTCATAATTATGGTATCATATCTTAATCACTTTCATTAAGTCATTCATATTTTTGTTATGTTTATATCAATTAGTAATGCGTGCAGTTGCAAATATATATCAATAGATATAGGTGGGTGTATCATGTATGAGCCAACTCGGTTCGCAATGCACTGCTTATAATATGGTCAGACTGGGATGACTTGCATTTTAAATAAGTCAAGCAAAAGCTAGCCTGTGTCAAAGTCACATTAGCCTGTAGGTTTGCAGGTTAGTCCACGGGCCACAACCTTTTCTTCTCCTTTTTTTTCCCCCTTTAAATTGCTGAAACTCAAAGCACCCTAAAAATATATGTGATTTCAAACAAAAAATAAAACAAAACATGGGTTTGATTTCAAATGGATAGTACATGACTTCATATATGTGACTACGTTATAAAGCACATATATGTAGTGATAGATTCAGAAAATTTAGGCAGTTGGGGTAAATGTAATATTATCAATATAGAAGTATAAAAAATATTTTAATAATTATATTTATATATTAAAATATATATTAATATAAAATTATAAAAAATTAATTTTTAATTATTCTCTTCGTGTTTTTATATTTTGAAAATATTAAATAATTTTATTATTATTATTATTATCAAACATTTTTTTTCTTTATGTATGTAATCAAATAATCATTCAACAAAAATAACATATTTAAAAGTGTAGGTATAGAGGCAAAAATTATACATATAAAATAATAAAAAAGATATATACCTATATAAGATCAAAGAAAAGTTCTAAAGTAAAGTAGGGGCATGTGTCCCTACTTACTTGTACATAGATCCGTCCCTGCAAATATGTACTAAAAAAAAGAAAAATAAAATAAAATAGCAATGTTACAAGGATAGATATGAGGTTGGGGTTGGCCGATTGGTGGCATGGTTGCCAGATGATGGTGTGGTGGGGGCAAGGTTGGCTAATTCGTTGGCTGGAAACCAAGGAGAAAGATGAGTAGAGTGAAAGAGATGAGAGATGAGAGAGATGAAACTAGTTGGAGATGAACAAGAGAGCGGATGGCGACTAGTAGCGATCATGCAACTAGCAGCAACCATGCGGTTAAATTAGAGGTCAAGGCGAATGGTGGTTAAGGCAGAGGTTGAGGCAAAAGGTGAACAATGGTTGATGAGTGAGAAAGAGCCCAAAAGCTGAACAACGACGAATTGAGTGAATGGCGACTAGAAAAAGAAACAAGAGAGGGAGAGGGTTTGGTGATTGTGAGGCCACGAGGACTAAGGGAAGGTGTGGAAGTGATTGTAGTCTAGGCTTTTCTTTCTTTTTAGGGGTTTTGGTTATTTTTTAAATTTGTTTGTAGTATATTTTGGGCCAAAATTAGGATTTGAGATGCTCATTACTTAGGTCAGGCAGCTACTATATAACAGCTTTTTTAAAAATAAAATAAATCCCTACAAGAAATTTGCGAATTACTGGCGACTAAATATGCTAGTAATTCCTCAAAATTTGTTGGAAATTAAAAATTTTGGCAGATTTCTGTTTTCCCAAAAAAATGTTTGCAGGAAACAGAAATCTGCCAAAAATTAATCTTCGGCTTGTTAGTGTGCCACATTTTTCAGCGGATAAAATGCCTATTACCCTAATTTTTCAAATGAAAAATCCACCGGAATCACTATATAAGTGACTCTGAGCAGTCTGAGATTTGACTGCTCTACTCATATTTCGTCTTCCACTGATAATGAAGATGATGAATCTAATAATAATATTTTCAAGCGACTAATATGATCAAAAGTTTGCATATCAAAATGATTCCACCTCATTTGATGATGAGGACAAGACTAAGTAACGAGATATAAGAAAAGGAAGGAGAAAAGTATTGTAGATTATAATAATGAATTTACATGATTTTATGAAGTAATTTTCTAGCGAATAGAAACCCCTTAGTGGAGAAGCTATGGAATGAGAAAGAAACAAAAGGTAAATGAAATGTTTTATCAAGAATGATGACACCAATGAAAATGACGGTGTATCAGAGTATTATAGAGAGGAATATTTGAATAATATTGTTTGCTCAATGTTATTAAAACTAGGATACTTGAGAGGGTAGCCCCAAGACCATTACACTTGTTGATGGCACAGAAACCATGTGTCTGCTTGTAGTTGTCTAATGATTTTTAAAGAGTAGCAGAAAAAATTTAATCTTAAATGAATTTAGACTATAATGAATTAGAATCCAATTTGCATAATGGTCCTGTTTTCTTTAATTGTTATCCTAATTATACTATGCCTCTGAAAGATTATATGACTAAGCAAGCTTTAGAATTAAATGTTAAAATATTAGATGATGTTTTTCAAGAATATGCTAAGCATATGTCTATTATGTATAGAGTTCATTATAAAATATCTTATGAAGATTAGAACTTTAAAGCATTAAGGCAATCACCAAAGTATGAAATGGTAATTATGGAAGCAAACTTTAAGAAATCATCCATACTAACTCCTAAAAAACTATCTCATGATGAGATTCTGTCTAGAATTCCTGAAGATTGGGTATTTCCAGAAGTAATACCCCCTCAACCGATAAGAAATACTAGGATAAGATCAATAGTTCAAGAAGGTTCTAGTATAAGGATAGGAATGATTAGATCCAATTCCTCTAGAATAAATAATCCAATAATAAATGTTCCTTCAACTGCCTCAGCTTCCTCAAGACATTCAGTAGATGGATTTACAATTAATATAAACCTAACCGGTGTTAATTTCGAACCAAATATTCCTCAACCAATTTACCAACAAACTCACAAATCAAAATCACCAGAATACTCACCCACTAGATCCCAAGTTATTAATGTATTAACTAAAGAAGAACCCTTTGAAATAGATAAGAAATGGATAAGTAATGATTTTGAAGCTCCTTATAATAAAGATAAAAGAGATTGGTATTTTAAGAATTTTAGTAAAGAACAAACTATTAAATTTAGAGAAGAATTTTACTCATATTTAATAGAACAACAAATCAACATATATTTCTTTGACTAGTTTGAAAAGTATTGCAAAGAAAATAATATTCAAAATCCTTTTATAAGAATGCCAGAAATATTAGTAAATAATAAAATATAAACTTCTTGGAAAACAGAGAAAGATAAGATAATAATTTTATAATTTTCTCCTTTAGAAACCATTAAGGTAACCACAAAAGAAGGATTAGAAGTTGAAGCCACACCTTTTAAGGCAATAGCTTCACAAGCACATAATTTACCTATAGATAAGGGCGATTTTAATAAAGTTCATCAACAGCTTAATTACTCTAATTAAATGCTCCATATTATGTTTAAAACATTAGAAAGGATAGATAATCAAATAAGTGAAAAACTTAAAGAATATACATCAGCTCAAAATATTAATAAAAATTTAGATCCTAATAGACCCATTTATAAGGTAATTAATGTCCCAGAATTAGATTTAAAAAATATACACTTTGGCTCAAAATCTGACAACTCTATTGAAGAAATTAAGAAGAAATTAGAACAGTTAACCATAGGAACAAGTTCTACACCAAAGATACATACTTTACAAAAAATTGAAAAATTAGAAAATGAACTTTTAAATCTTCAAATTAATAAGTTAAGAAAAGATATGTCTGTTTCCAAAACTAGGAATTATTACCCAAGACCCACATATCCTGATGTTCAATATGAAGAAAGACCTTTTCAAGATGCTGTAGCCTTTCTTGGCGAAGCAATTAATGAATGGAACATAGACGGATTAGGAGAACAACAAATTCTAGATACTGTTCAACAAATAACTATGGCTGCAATAGCTTTTAAAATAAAAAATAATTCTAATAGAACTACTGCCTCTTTAATTGTTATGGGATTTACTGGCCAGCTTAAAGGTTGGTGAGATAATGTGCTAAGTCAAGAAGAAAATTTTTTTATAATCGATTCAACAAAAAATAATCCTAATGGACAAGTATTTAAAGATGCTGTAACAACTCTTTTGTACACAATAACAAAGGATTTTATAGGAGAACCCTTAAAATTTCAGCAAAAAATAACAAATCAAATTGTTAATCTATATTGTCCCTCTATGTCTGATTATAGATGGTATAGAGATATGTTTTTGTCTAAGTTATATTTAAGAGGTGATGCATCAGCCGATTATTGGAAAGAAAGATTTATAGTTGGACTTCCAAAGTTGTTTGCAGAAAAAGTAAAAGTAATGATCCAAAATCAAAATAAAGGTACAATTCCTTATAATCAACTAACATTTGGACAATTGTCTAATTATATTATAGAAACTGGATTGCAAGTATGTTTAGATCTTAAACTTCAGCATAAACTTAAAAATGAAGCCAAAATTACTCGAAAAGAACTAGGATCATTCTGTTCGCAGTGGGGAATAGAAGGAGTCAAAGCTCCAAGTAGACAAAAGAAAGTTCAAAAATATGTTCCTCGTAAATCAAGAAAATCCAGGTGCTACTATAAAAAATATTATAGAGAAGAAGCAAGCTCATTAAAACCTAGATCATCAAAGAAAGATAAGTATAGATCGTCTAAGTCTAAAAGATAGATAGTATAATATAAATGTGGCCGAGTAGGACATTATAAGAAAGACTGTAAAGTAAAATAAAAAATTAATAACTTAAAAATTGATGAAGAATTAAAGAAATCTTTAATAAATATATTAATTAATGAATCTGAATCTTCTGAAGAAGAATACAGTTTCGAAGAAGAAATGGTTAATCAATTAAAAGATTCCTCTTCATCTGAATCAGAAAGTGAAAATGAAAAAGAATGTACAGGCTTAGGACCAGAATTATGTGATTGTTCATCATGTTTGAAAACCATTAATGTAATTACTAGAGACCAAACATCATCATTATTAAGTATATTAGAAAATATGGAATAATCATCTGTTAAGCAAGAATTCATTAAACAAATAAAAGAATTTCTAGAATATGAAGATAAGAAAAAAGAAGAAGTACAAAAGATAGATATGAAAGAAGTATTAGAAAGATTTAAGAAACCTCAAAGAAATGAAGTTACCCTAAAAGATTTACAGTAAGAAATAAAAAATTTAAAGAATGAAGTCAAATTACTTAAAGAAAAAGATACTGATTTAGAATTTAAAATGCTAAATTTATAAGCACAAACCATTGTACAAAATCAAGATACAAGTACTAGTCAAAACCTCGAAAAAGATCCTTATATTCATTTACTAAGTCAAGTAATTGTTCATAAATGGCATTATCCGATAGAATTAGTAATAAAAGATGAACGATTTAATTTTATAGAGTTAATAAATTCAGGAGCTGATATGAATTGTGTTCAAGAAGGATTAATCACAACTAAGTATTATGATAAAATAACAGAGTCGTTAAGCAGTGCTTTAGGAAATAGAATGCAAATTAAATATAAGTTAAATAATGCTAAGATCTGTAAAAATAAAATTTGTTATAAAATCTCATTCTTATTAGTAAGAAATATTTTTGAGCAAATAATTCTATGTATTCCCTTTTTATCCTTATTATACTCATTCTCAGTAACTGAAAAAGGATTAGTTACTAATGCTTTAGGAAAAGAAGTCTGTTTTGAATTTATAAAACCACCCTTAATTAAAGAATTAAATATGGTTCAAGATTCACTAATTTCTAAGATTAACTTAATAGAAAAGAAAACAAAGCACATAAATATGTTAAGCAGAGAAGTTCAATATAAAAGAATTCAAGAACAGATAAATAAACCCCAAGTTCAAGATAAGATAAAATATGTTCAACAGAAATTTGAACAAGAAGTATATAGTGAATTCCCTAATGCTTTTAAGGAACGAAAAAGATATATAGTTACTTTACCATATGAAGAAGGATTTGAAGAAATTAATATCCCTACTAAAGCAAGACCTATTCAAATGAATCAACAATACTTAGAATATTGTAAGAAAGAAATTCAAGAATATTTAGATAAGAATTTAATTAGACCAAGTAAGTCCCCTTGGAGTTGTGCAGGATTTTATGTTATGAACGCTTCAGAAATAGAAAGAGGTGCTCCCAGATTAGTAATTAATTATAAATCCTTAAACAAGATTTTAAGATGGATAAGGTATCCGATTCCCAATAAAAAAGATTTAGTATGTAGAGTTCATCAGACTAATATATTCTCAAAATTTGATATGAAATCCGGATACTACCAAATTGAAGTAGCTGAAGAAGATAGGTACAAAACTGCTTTTGTAGTACCCTTTGGACATTACGAATGGAATGTAATGCCTCAATGATTAAAAAATGCCCTTTCAGAATTTCAAAATATAATGAACAATATTTTGAATCCCTACTCAAAGTTCACCATAGTATATTTGGACGATGTATTAGTATTCAATAACTCTATTGATCAACATTTTAATCATTTAGAAACTTTCTTCAATCTTATTAAAGAAAATAGCTTAGTAATTTATGCTTAGAAAATGAAACTATTCCAGACTAAGACTAGGTTTTTAGGATTCAAAATTAATCAAAGCACTATTGTTCCTATAGAAAGATCCATAGAATTTGCAGATAAGTTCTCCAACGAACTCAAAGATAAGAATACTCTTCAAAGATTTTTAGGATATGTTAATTATGTAGCAGATTTTATTCCTAATATACGAATAATTTGTGCTCCTTTATTTAGACTGCTAAGAAAAGACCTGCCTCCTTGGGATACTCAGATGACTAATGCTGTTTAACAAGTTAAGAATTTAGTAAAAATATTCTTTGTTTAGGACTTTCGGATCCTCAAATCTCTCTCATAGTAGAAATAGATGCCTCTGATTTAGGGTACAGGGGTTAAAGCAGTTATTACCTGATTCGTCCAAAGAACAAGTCATCAGATATCACTCAGGAGTTTAGCAACCGGCTCAATAGAAATACAGTACTGTTAAGAAAGAAATTTTATCTATAGTGCTAAATATCACAAAATTTCAATATGATTTGTTTAATAAAAGGTTTTTGTTAAAAACTGATTATAAAGCTGCTCCTTCAATTATTCAAAAGGATGTTAAAAGCTTGGTTTCAAAATAGATTTTTGCTAGATGGCAAACACTATTATCTTATTTTGATTTTGATATTCAACATATTAAAGGAAAAGATAATTATTTTCCTGATTTTCTAACTAGAGAGTTTTTGCAGGGCTACAATAGCCGCTAGCTCCTCATCAAAATCAAAGGCTAAGAAAGTTACTCTAGATAAGTACATGTAAATTTTTGCAGATAAGAACACTGAGATAAGTACAAGGTCATCTACCTCTTTAAAAGGGTCTTCTACCCTAGTTCATGTCCCTAATCCTATTCAGTCTGTACGACCTTCGTCTCCCTCACCCAATAGGTTCGCACCCGTATCTTACTCACAAACCATTACTAGTACTCCTTCTAGGACTCCTCAAAGACTGAAATAACCTTCACCACTACTCACTAATTCCCCCACCACAGAAGAATGTAAATATGTTAAGAAAAATATTTTTGAACCTATAATCACCCTCGAACTAGGATTCTTTTCTCCTCACTCGACCCCTCAAGAAATCATTTAGAATATGCTTCCCTAAGATTTTCATTTTGTTCCTCAAGAGTCACTTAAAAAGAACAGAACTTTTTATGAACTCATCCTCATTGATACTGAATCAATCTCTTTAAATCACTATTATAGTGCTACCAATCTCAAGTATATTGATTTTTCTAAAGTAAAAATCCTTAAGGTTCTAAGTCCAAAAGATTGGAATCAAGTTCCTCACACTCCAAAATATTTTTCAATAAAATTTGATCCTCAAACTTATACTTATTGGGATTATCAGCAAGCTTGGTACAGATTTATGCTCCTTAGGTCATATTCCTACTCTTGGTTCTTTTGGTTCCAGAAAGGATTAAAAAACTTTCCCTCATGGTTTGCCGATTGGATGTGTATCATTGGTGCTTGTGTTGATATTCTTATAATTTGTTTACTCAAAAAATCAATTTTTCTCAAGGTTCCAGACTTTTACATTTTTATGCTGCTTTTGGAATTGCTTGGATTAATGTTTGAGATTATAATTTCTATCATAAGTATCAAATTCCTCATCCAGAATGGGTTGCCAGAGAATTTAGTGTTAAATGGTGGCCTCAGTTTAACATGAAATTAGTAAGTATTGATACGATTAATCAATGATTCCTTGCTAATTCTTCTTTGGTTAAGAAAAATCATAAGAAGCCATCACAATTTGAAGAACTTAAGAACAAGCTTATTCAAGAACTGACCTCTTCTTCCTCAGAACAGGAATTGCTAAGCAAACTCAAGCCAACCATGTCTACCTCTGGTTCGTCTCCTCCCAGTGAAGGAAGTGAAAACAACGACCTTCTCGGTGATAATAATGAAGATGACTATTATGATGTAGACCTTTCCAACCTATAAAAGCCCACACGGTAAATTATGAAGGTTCCTTATTCGTCGTCTAGCTCATTTGTCTAATTATGAAGCTTTCTGATTCGTTGTCTAGCTAAGCAAGAAGATTCCTGTGAAGGTTCCTTATTCGTCATCTAGCTAAGCATGAAATTTTCTATGAAGGTTCCTTATTCGTCGTCTAGCTCATTTGTCTAATTATGAAGCTTCCTGATTCGTTGTCTAGCTAAGCAAGAAGATTCCTGTGAAGGTTCCTTATTTATCGTCTAACTAAACATGAAACTTCCTGTGAAGGTTCCTTACTTGGCGTCCAGCTAAGCATGAAGCTTCCTGATGGGTCCATTCTTCGAAGTCTTTTCTCTATATAAGCCGAAGCTCCTTCAGAGAAAGGCATCAAAAGTTTTAGTTTAAAATTTTTTTGTAAATACTTTGTATTAAAACTCTTGTATTATGTTTCCTTTGTAAACCTTTGGAATTCAGCTTTTGTTCAAGACTTGTAATTTTGTATCACGTACTCTGTAAGTATTTTGAAATTATCAATAAAGTATTTTGATCTTGATTTCTGATATCTCTCTTCTTTCTATTTTTGAATGCATATTTTTACTACTGTTGAGCCTATGCGTCGGTCCCTGTTATTCTTGGTATATATATATATATATATATATATATATATATATATATATATATATATATATATATATGGAGCATATCTAGTAAAGAGGAGTTTTTATTGTGAGAAGGTAAGATGAGTAAATCTTGACCATACAACCATACATAGATGATCAAGATTAAAAGTTATTAAAGGTCATGTGACCACTTAAAAAAGTCACATGCATTTATATTCTAATCTTAACCATTCATGTAAGATTCAATGATCAAGATTCACTTTTTTTTCACCTCTTATAATAAACTTCTCTCATCGGATACACTCCCTATATATATATATATATATATATATATATATATATATATATATATATATATATATATATTATTTAATGTAATACAATATAAAACTCAAGGAAAGATTGTCTAAATTCAACAAATCAGTTTAGAAACTAGGAGCGATAGTATAAAAAAAATCATTTTCTTTTAAGCTCTTGAATTGATCGCACTCGTGTTAAAAAGATTTTTTTGTAGGTTTCTTTCCTAATGAATTGGGATACTAATCTTGTTTGCTATAATTTGAGAACCATAATTTTTCCAAAAATAATGTTTGTTGCGAAATATATCAATCATCATCATTGTCTTCAACTGTTAAATATATAAATTTTATTAACATTCTTACGTACACTCATCCATACAATTGATGATAGTCAAATCTTATAAAATTCAACTCATATACCTTCTCTAATCTTGAAATCTGGACCTACAACTTCTCCAATCCAAAGAGGTTTTTAGATTGGAGAAGACATATGGGTTGATCACTATACGATGTGGCTATCATCAAGCATAAGGAAAAGTACAAAAAACGTTAAGAAAATTCAAGTATTTAATTGTTAAGGACAAGGATGATGATTGCTATATTTCATAAGGAACATTACTTAGAAAAAGTCATACTTCTCAAATAGTTACCAACATTTCTATCCTAACTCACTAGGAGAGATCCAATATGAAATCTTTTTACCATGAGCGAGAGCAATTTATTAAAGATCAAAAGAAAATTTAATTTTATTGATACTGAAGCTCCTAGTTCCTAAACTCATTCATTAAACATGAACAATCTTCCCTTGAGTTCCAATGGCATTATATTGAATAAGAAAAATACATTTATTCCACTTGTTATCACAATTACTATCAAAGCCCTAATCCAAACTTCAAACAAACACCCCTGCAATTATTTTTTTCTCAATTAACTACCATCCAAAATTTGATAGATGAGTTCCAGGAGACACACGCTTTTGGTGTCACTAGCAAGGGCAATAGTCTTGGCTTTACTTGTAAGCTCCAAAGCCCTTTTGTGCTTTAGATTGCATATTAAGTTTTGATGATAACAACTATGTTGAAAATAAGATTTGAATATTCTCATTGCTTAAATTAGTTTTACATAATCTTTATGGAGTGTTTCTTTCTGTTATTAAGCTTTTTAGGATTAAATAAGCTTCAAGGAAGCTTTTTGGGTAATTAGAAAGGGCTAAGAAGATTAAATTCTGACTTGAGACAGTTCAAGTGCAATTTGAGAAAATTTTTGAAGAACATGAGAAAGTTCAGCATGAGAAGGTCTTGAGAAGACTCTGAGAAAGTTCAAGAAAATGAAGAACTCCCACAAAGATTATTTCAAAAGAGAGTCAAACAATCATGAAGTTTCTACCATTATAATCCTTAAGCAGAATTAATAAGAAGATGGTGAAAATCAAAAGATGAGAAAATTGAAGTCTTTCAAGCTTGAGAAGGTTAGACGACAAAGTTAGTTGAGAAAGTTCAGTGAGAAACTTGGTGCTGAAAAAGCTCATGAGAAGATTGGCTATGAGAAAGTTGCTCAATTTTCTCACTTAAGGATTGACACACTAACTCAAAAAGAAATGGACAAAATAACAGTCACCTATAATAAGCAAGTATAGTTACTGTTTGAATAATCCAACAGTCATATTTTCGAAGCCTATAAAATGATCTAAGCTTGAAGAACAGAAGGTTATGAACTTTGAAGCCAATTTGACTAAGTGCACTACAAACTGAACCTTCTCATCTCTACTTATTACTTTTGAAATATGTAAAATCTCTAGTAAGTCTGTTGTTAGTCTTGATTAAGTGTTTGTATCCACTCATAGAGTGTTTTCAAGAGGCACCCATATGAAACAAACACTTCATATCTTCTGTTGATTCTTGTACTTGATGCTGATTGGAACCATCGGGGAATCAGTGATGGGTGAGGGAGGTCTGGACCTTTATCAAGACCTCTGTCATTTTTGATGTCAGATTATCAAGGATGGTTTTGGTGGAGTCAGCCATGGATGCCGAGCAAAATCTGGACCCATGCTTGATCAAGAAACAGGAAACCCATGATCATGCTCTGCCATGTCAAAAGTAATTTTCTATATATCTATGCCATAAAGCAGAGTACAGTATATAGAAATACAAGAAACTATTTTAGGAAGCTATATGTCATCTATACAATATTTAAGGCAATAATCATGTTTGACCCTTGATTGAAGGGATTCCTAAATGTAAGATTTCCATAGTTGGCTAATTGCATGACTCGCGCCAACAAATCTCTCTATGGTTCAACTTTGCTTAGTTGCATAGATCCTTGCATCTGTACTTTGTATATAAGCATCACTTCAGTACTTGCTACATCAGGGTTAACCATCCAATTTATACTGATAATAGCCTGACTTCTATGCAGAGGATATCAGAGGATTAGAGAAAATATGACTAAAGGTGTACCCGACATGCATGAAGCTATTGATGTAGGTCTTGCTTGTTACTTACCATAAAATTAAGTACCTTTGTTCCTAGTGTGTTGTTCTTTTCTAATAGATATGTGATAGAACACGTACTAGAAACAACTATTTGACTTTGTTATTCACATTAGGCTCATCTCAGTGTATTTCGAAATAGTGTAATATTTATTAACCTTAAAGTGGCCACCTGTTTCTTAATTACACGTTTCACTTTTTCCTAATATAGCTCATTAGATCAATCTAACATGTTCGAGGTTAGATTCCCTCAGTATTACATTTTCTTTCGCTAATTGGAGCCCAACATAGCAGGTCCAATAATATGCAAAATATATCAAAAACATATCATGATATATGAAGTCTTGACAACTCTGGTTTTGAGGATTATCTAAATGGTGATATGATTTGCCTTTCTTTTTTGCATTGTTGGTAGTGTTTATTACCTATTGTAGTTTCTTCTTTTTTTTCCAATTGATTAACTGAATTAAATATGGAGCTGTGTATAGTGATCAGGAGCAATCACTAAGAACTTTGAGATATTTGGTTCCAGCATAAGTAGTGCCCCCTGCATTATATATTACAATTATGCTTCATTAACAAGAAATAGCGCTCCCTGGAGCAAAATTTGCAAAGATGATATGGAGATTCAGCGCTCAAGCAGTCACTCCTTACCGCTCAAGCGCACATAAGAAAAGAGTAATACTTACTGTCACGAAAGTGGACTTATAAATTTTTAACTAAACGTGTTGTAAAAAGTCAATGTCTTTGCATGATTTATTGTTCTTCATTTTTATCCAATTGTTTTTTCCTTTTCCTCTTATTCATTTGCTGCCACAATAATTCATAGTCAAATTTGTAAATATTCTTTTTTAGTAAATAACAATACTCCATAGAAAAAATAGAGAAAGAACTTGCGGTCAAGCCGTCACTCTTTACATTATTTTCCGATTTATCCTGCAGACCTCTTTAGTTATCAAGAAGGAGACCACGTGTTTCGTTAACTTGTTTTGTTTTGTTTTTTTTTATTTAAAACGATTAAAAAAAATTAAAGAGTGTTACTTTTGTCATTTCAGTCATACATAAATTTTGATTAACTGCATTGTTAGTCAACTAGTTTTGAAATCCGTGCTACGCACGGTACAACAAATTCAGCAAATCAAACAGCTATGTGATTTGAAAGTTTGACAATATAACATACTGTGTTTTATATATGTTTAGGATGGTAAATTAAATGACATATGTATAAGTGTGAAAATATATTTGCATTGATCTTGTATTAAAATGTGTGAAGGTTATTATGGGATAAACAATTTAATGAAGTATATATATATATATTTTATAAATTTGAGACTACACTTCATATGACTGAAACGAATACAAAAATTTTTTATTTCACCTTTTTTTTTATAAACACAATCACCTTCACCGAAACACCTATGTTTCCTCTGTTTGAATTTATATTCATATCATCACGTCTGGCTTATATTATTAATAGCAGGTCAAATAAGTAAAATTTAATATTAGTAGTGCACAGCAAAATATGCATGTCTATACTAAAATATGAAATCCATATATAAAATGGCAAGTACTTCAAGCCATTTTTAAATCAGCAAGTCTTTTTTCTTTTGTTTTGCTTTCAACCATAACTATTACTATTTGATGGTCGAACAACAAATGAAAAAGTCATGCACAGCCAAAAACAACAACAAATGAATGTCAAGGCAGGACAGTATGGAACAAATTCTACTGTCCATCAAGAACTTTAAAAAATATTCTATTTTTTCCTTTCAACTACAAATCAGAGCAGAAATTGTTTCATCCAGTAGTGATTGCTGCTTTGCTAGGTTTCATTTTACAAATGTAAAGTCCACATTTCCATTTTGTTCCGTCCTTTACTATCAAAGTGATCAACTTGAAGTTAACATTGAGACAGGATTGAACAAAATCAACAGGTAGAAGCTACAGAAATGCAGGAAAAAAGATATTATGAAAGCTAATATGTTAAGAAAAGTGGACAGTGCAAATCAATCAATGACATAAAAGCAATAACAGAATTATGTAAAAGTATCGATCCTGATGGGTAGTAGCACTGTAAAGATCTATTATTATTTCATACATCAATGGAGGTGTCTCTGAAAATACAGATGAGTTGTCCATTTCGCTGTCATAGTCGTTGCTCTTTTCTTCCTGGTCACTTGATTTAATCAGAAAGTAGGATTCTCCAACATATTGAAGGATAACCTTACTTTCTGAAATCAGGTTGCATTCCTCTACAAAGAGACACCAACCAGTTGTTAACAACCCTCCATTTGAAGTTTTTTCAAATCGGACAAGATAGATTTTCCCATCATCATCACTGATGGTTGGTTTACGACCTAGCTGAGAGCTAAATTTAAATGCGATGCTCAAAGGTAGAACACCATAACCCTTCAGAATAATAAAGCATTTTAAGACTATTAACGTGTATACTTATAAATCTTAAAATGAAGGGAGAAAAATTAGAACAATTTTACAATGACTACCTTTGCAAACACATTATAGACCTCAACAGCGATTGGAAAACTTCTCCGATGGGATGTTGAATTACCATGAGCCATTTTTCCTACAAAGCTATGTATAGTAGAGTCCCTCACAAAAACATATAACACAATATATCCAAGAAAAAAATTATACCATGCAAAGATTTAATAGAAGGAAAAATGAAATTAATCAAACAATAAACATGTTGCAGGAAGGTATAATGAATAACATGTCCAGGACCAATTTTGTGCCTCGTCAATGAATTTGAATTCCAACTTTCAAATCTAATGGTTGGACTTATGTGGAACTCTCCTCTGACTCTAACTCTTATTTTTTTTTTGTCTAAATTCAAACTCATTTGTTTCTTGTGGAAATACAGAAAGAAAAAAGTTATGTTGGAAAACAACCATGTATGAGACCTTAAGCTATAGGAGTCTCAGGTGAGTGGCATAGTTAGTATTAAAAGGTTTATTTGGTAGTGCTACTTCTTTTCAAGTAACCCAAATTACTTGCCTTTTAACTGTTTTATTATAAGTTTTGAATATTATTTGAATATAGTTATAGTGCCTAAAAACTATCATCTTCCCTACAGGACCTCTTTGCAGAGTAATTATCATCATTACTTAATACTAAGATTGACCAGTTTTGCTTAAAATGGGAGAAGCAGTACAATTTTTTTATAGAACATTAACACCACAAATTTCATTACACCATATTTAGATGTATATGCCTAGCAATAACAACCTCAGTCCAAAAATATAGTAATCATAGCAGTCTTGATCAGCTAATTAAACATAGCAATACCACAATAGCATTTGCACCATCATAACATAAATGATAAATCACAAGATTAGATGCAGCTCTTCCTCAGAATGGTAACTGACTTATCTCAAGGTTGCACAAATGTGGACCTCAGGTACTCTCCCAAACAGAGACCGTAATGACTAATTATGCAATACAATAGACCACAAAACTTCTATAGAACTAATGAGCGATTTCATGAATGAAACCTAACTTTGATTACCATACTTTGTGTGAACACACGAGTGTCGTGGGTTTAAAAACTCTTATATTGGCAGAATTGAACAAATATTTATCATTACATGAGGTGTAATAAAGAGTTAAGATTTTGTGACATCTCTGTACATATACGGAAGGAAAAAAAATTAATTGTCCCTTTTGCAAAATATCAATCACAGTACCCTGCGGATTCAACATGCATACAATCATTATCAAACAAAATAACTTGAACCCATATATACCTGAGGAGGGTGTGTACATGTGAAGCAAGAACTTGTGAGTGGGATCGAACTCGCAAGGCAGAAGTGTAGACCATATCCTTGATTCGAATGAGATCTGTTTCAGGTAAAGGAACATGGAAATAGTTGATAAAAAAACGAATTAGCAAGAATAAGGAAATTTCTTACCAGTGCTGCAGTTTTCCTTCAATATGAATCTCTTCGATGATACCAAAGTGGGAGGATATGAATAATAGGCATGTAGGTGTTTTGAGGAGCATGACCGTCTGTTTCTCTATTGGACTTCCCATTTGGTTATTTAATTATCTCTTATTTTGTATTAGTTTTTTAAGAAAATTTGGGAAGGTAAACAATCTGTAGGTTTTGGGGTAAGATTAAATTATTTCTGTACATTTGGTAGTTTTTTATCCAGCCCACATTTTTTTGGTTTCTGTTTGAGGAAAAATGGTATAAATTTTGTTTTCTTCACACAATAATAAACTCTTCTATTTTTCATATTAGAAATATTACACAATTAATTTTTTATGGATGAATTAATTAAATTATTCTATTTTTCATATTGCAAATATTAACATCCATCAAATATCATAAAAATTAATAACACAACCAAGAAATTACCATTAAAACAAACAAAACAATTAATTTTTTGACTAACCCAAATTCTTTTTTGGTTTGGCTTGGTCCATGCTATTGAGGTATAGAAGTTATCCTGATCTAAGCTCCAAATATTGGGTGCGAGATATGTTATCTTCCATGAAGTCAATTCAAGATCTCAAAAAAAGAGTAATATTTGGTAAGGTAGAACTTTATAGCACCCAAGGTAACAGAGATAAAATCTATATTTGCTTAACACGCCAAGGAGCTGTTTCAAAATAAATTTCCATTTGCCAAGTGAATACATGCACATGAGTTTTTGGTCTCACCATTCAGTTATTACACAACTCAATATTCTCATATCTTGGTTCCAGAATATGGCAGAATGTCTCTCTAACATCTGTAGTCGAAATTTTTGGAGTCGCTTCTCTTAAGTTTGTATAACCCACCAGTTTCTCCCGAAGCTATCATCGAATAGTTCTCACACTATACCACCCATGTGTTAGAAACACTAGGCAAACACCAATGTATGCAATCCTGACCCCAAATTGCCACAACATCCCTCATTCCTAACCAAATTGCCCGATTAGCATCAGCTCTAAACTCACTTAAATGAGTTAAGTCAAGCAATTAGATGTATGTGCCTAGTAATGCCTGAAAAAAAAACAATTTAAAAGAGACATAATAATAAGGCTTTGTCCTCTTGCTGATTTCACACGTCTTAGGCCTAAAATTGGAAGAAATGCCTTGCACCTGTGCTGCACTCCTCCTCTTTGTAGTAGTGTTAGTAGCAAGCTTCTTTCCAATATTTTGGAGATCCTTTTCTATATCAATCATATCATGAGGCAATTCAATCCCTGAAAAAATTTATTTTAGGTCAAAATCCACCTTAATGGGAAGTCTAGGGTCGTTAAGGTGCAATGTATTACTGTAAATCAAAGTTGGATAGTAGCCATATCTGCACTGCAGCTTTCAAAGCCAATGAATCGAAAACTTCATAAAGTCTTATTCCATGAGAAACTAATTATTTAACTAAATTTTGACTCTTCACCACTTATACAAAAACATCACCTCTCAACACAGCAAGTCATCTGAGTATAGATGTTATAGATCAAATTTTTCAAATAGCTCTATTCTTATTTGCATATTTCAGTAAAATCATACTAAAACAATTCACGCTTATATTAAAGTCTCAATATCATGTTAAACTCTAAAAATAAGCAGCACGTAGAAATAGGGTGGGCCTTTGAAAAAAGAAAAGATAAGAAAAAGATAAAAAAGAGACACAACAAAAAGAGGAAAGTGAAGGAGACATAAGAGACTAAAAAGAAGTAAATTTCAATGGCTTTGTTCTACAAAATGGAATGCCCCTCCAAGCTAATGAGTGCTTGGTTCCAAACTGAACTCATTCAGTAACAAATTCAAAATCTAACTTTCTGCCCAACTTATCACAAAGAGATCCATTCATACATGTAAAAGCCAGCCAATTTCAACAAATAGATATAATGATAACATGGTTGTATAGTCCTATACCAAACTTCAAAGAGATCCATGTATAAAACGGACTATATATTTTTGTAGTTGTAAAATTTGGCAAATAATATTACCTTGAGTAAATCCTTATTCTAACAGACTTAATCCATAAGTTTTACTTAGAGTAAGTTGAATATAATCCCTACACAGCATCATACCAACCAACAATACCTAGACTAACAACTTCTCTACAACTTTGCTTCAACCTTCTATACAACCCATTTTGCCAAAGTATACTAATTGGTTAAAAAAATTAAAAGCTTGATTTATTTTATTGGAAGTAAGAAAAATATAATACACTACTTTTCAACATTAAGGTAATAAATAGATAAAAACACATACACACACACACACACACACTCACATATAAACAATGAAACAAAACCAAGGTTGAGTTATGAAACCTGCTCATTGGGACAATATCACAGCTACTTGAATACAAATTGCAGTGGCATATTCTTATATTTTACCACAAAATAAAATAAAATAGCCCATACAATTCAACAAGATGGTAATAGGAACTGTATCAAAAGATCGTAAAGATGAAATTTTATTGTTCTAATCCTCCTCGCCCTGAATCTGGATCAAGATGATTGCATATTCAAAGAGTAAATGTAAACAAAGAATTATAGAAGAAGAAGAAATGACAAGAAAACAAAATCCAGGACATTCAAGAGTCCCGTTAGCACTCCTCTTTCCCCTATTTACTCCAAATCTACTTTAATATCTTCTAGTCAACACCTTCCTTATTTATATCCTGCTACCCCTTTCTTATTTGCCTCTATTACAGTGTTAAGTCTCCCCTCTACTACTGGCCATCAATTGGACAATTACTTATAACAAAAACAGGTGATGATCTCCTATGCCCACCCCTATTTCTTAAAAAATGTACATTTTTAATTGGTGGTTTGCTAACAGATGCACTTAACAAACACCCAAAGCTGAACTTGAATAACTTATCATTTATTCATAAGACACTTATCTTCTGTTTGCCTCCTGATCATGAAACATATATAATAAAGAAGATAGAACAACATATTCAAGATCATTGGAGAAAGCTTCAATTAAGCTAAACATTAACCTTATCCCCGGGCTCCTTTTCTTCAGTTTTCTTTAGCAGGATTCTCCTTGTTTCCATGTGTTGCATCTTCCTCATCACTCAAATTTTATTTAGTTTCATTCACCACTTCCCCAGTCACCCTATGCAAATTTAATATTAAAAGGAAAGAAAATATAAACAATAACTATCAATTGAGAACAAAGAATTTTTTATAGGAACCATGCACTGAGCATTATTATTATGGAAAATTATAAAAACAAAGAATTATTCACTAAGTATTTTATATTTTTAACTCATTCCCCCAAATACTTAGCGGGAGAAGCAAATGAGAAAGAAGGCACAAATGAGAGAAGTGTGTTTGGAACACCAAATGGTATGAAGGAGTCAAACTAAATTATTGAACCACGACAACAAAGAAATCATAACTCTGACTAAAATTTCAAAATTCAAATACAAAGTTAAAAGTGTGTCTAAACTAACAATCCATGATGGAGAATAAATGTTACACATGAACTGAAAGAACTAAACTAAATCTATGCTACAATAGTTTGATGCAAAAGCAATTCCAGGGAGAAAAAAAAAACAAATACATCAGTTACACAAAGATCATGACAGTAATCATACTATAGCACAATGACCAAGAGGGATCATAACATCATAACACTATCACTGAAAGAAAAACAAATGCCTCACTTACTCATTCACTCAAATAGCTTGTAGGCATGCAGGAGAACTCTCACCACAATTAGATTCGATTCTGCTCATGGAAGTTTCTTTTTCCTTCTTACTCTTGTCAAAACCATGCTCATCCTTGGTATATAACTTCTCTTGCTCATTCTAATTCTATCCCTTTCCAGTTCAATTTGTTATTTAAACCCCCAAATTTTGAAACCCAATTTTAAAAAATAAAGCTTTGTCCACTCCATACTCATTACAAAGACCTAAAAGCATAAGCTAGTAATTCTCAAAATCTAAATAGATTGGTCATGAGTAATAAGAAGCAAAATTCTCCATACTCATCACAAAGACCTAAAATTAATATGTCCTTCTTTTATGGACACTAAAAAAGTCATGAAGAGGCATTGCACCAGAACCATCAAAACACCAAGAAATAAACATTCATTTTAACACCATCACTTTATGAATTTATCACTCATTAAATAACATGGCAAATTGCCTCATATACTTCCAAATCACACACAGAAAGGCCTTATAACTGAATGTTCAAAATTTTGGCCCACTATTCAATCTTTAACTACCACATTTTCACTTGGAAAATCATAAGTTAGACCTTAACAAAAACTTGATATCAACAAAGAAATGAAGACAAAATAAACTGGAGCCTATTCATTCCATATAAGTTAAGGGCTTTTAGGCCTTGATCATAGAACATTTACAACACAAATTAAGCAAAAAAAAAAAAAACTTCATACTTCATGAATTAACCCAAGTCCAAAAGTACACAACATAACCCACCATAAATACCAAATGCATTAAAGCTTTACACCATTACAACTTATCCTAATTCAACCTTTTTTTTATGGGGACTCAAAACCTAACCAACAACTCCAAGAAATCCAAAATATATTCAGTGAATGAAGGAATGCTACAAACTGGGATAGTCCTACTACCATGTATGTATGAATCCACTAATGTTATAATGTTTCAGCTTATAATGCAATTTCTAACATGACTTAGAAACATGAAGGATGAAGCATATAACATTACTCCTATCTCAGCAACACATAAAAAATTGATTGAGATTAGATGTAGGAAAGTATGATTCCAAACTAAAGCAGTGAAAAAGCACATTACAGTAGACCCAATTAGTGAAAGAATTGGTCTTTTCCTTGGGATCATGCACGACTGCTGTAGAGCCATCATTGTCTTCCTTTGCCTTCTCTTTGACATCTCGACCAACATCGTGACCCAAAAGCCTGCACATCCATATACATTAAGAGAGAAAATAAGCAAAAGAATGCAGAGAAAGGAAATAAATAAAATCAAAATACAAAAATTTCTAGATTTTCCAAGTCCAACATTTCCTACAAATCTGAAACAATGTAGAAATCATAAAATATTAAGAAGCAAACTAACTTTTCCTTAAAAGTAAAAGATCAATAACTATATAAGTAAAATGCCAACAATTACAAAAGGATTTCCAATAACGCATAAAACAACAATAAAATCATAAATATTCCAAGTAAATACTAAATTTAAAGAACATAAACACTGACTTCTTAAATGTTATTTTTCTATTAAAAAAAATATCAATGACTACTTTTCTTTTATAATAAAAAGTTTCAATGCATAAGAAAAAATGAATGAATAACAATAGCCATGATAGCTTAAAACCAAATATAGAATAGTAAATGTCACATATTTAGGTGATTTGGCAATTAGCTCAATTCAAGTGATTTCTTAGTAAGATCACATAGACACCTTTGTAGAGTGTAAATCATTATTTATTATTAAACAAACCAAAAAATAGTGTTGCTAGTGGTTTAAGGAACTACAAAACAATTACCTTGCTAGGAATCTCATTCTTGTTGATTGTAGTGGTGATACCGCAGCCCATAATAAAATTAAAGGCAAGCAACAATTAATAAGAAAAGGACTATCTAAATAGTTGTTATAATTGCTAACAAATATCAAGTTCAATGGCAATCCTATGATACAAATAAAAATATAGTAAGTACTGCAACAAACATACTAATGAGATGAGTGAAGAAGCTAATGTCATATTCATGGATAAGAAAGAAACTAATAGCTGTCCAACACATGATATTGATCCAAAACTTATCTTCTTTGTTTTCATCAAAGGATGAAGGCACATTACTAAGCTTTTGGTTTGCTGGATTGCATCAATGAATATTTAACTCAGGATGCCTTCCATATAACAACAGTGGAAAACGCTAGTAGCAAATCTAAGATTGATTGCTACAAAATTTGAAGAATACTCTGCCTTTCAAAAAAGAAATAGAATAAAATAGCAGGAAAATGAACACAACAATCACATAGGTCTTCCAAAAAAATGAATATAAACCATGAATATCCATAAAATTTATAGAAAAAATGATTGTATTCAAATCAAAACTGAATAAAAAAAAGGGAATTTACTGTTACAATAAATTCTAAGGGAGTAATACTGCAGTTATAAAATTGAGTTCAAACATAGAGAAAATGACAATAATAATCTTACCCTCATAGAAGAAATGGTTGAATACTTCTAATCATCCACAGTCATCACCGACAATGGGGCATAAAGAATGATGCTTCTGATGTGGGTAAAGAACTAAAACTGAAAACAAATCCATTGAATTCTAAAGTGAAAATTTTGAAAAAAAAATAATTCAGAAGTTTATAGTGCTCAATACCCATTTTACTTGCATTTTTTTGGACACAAAATAAAGTATCAAGAAAATAAAAAGAACAAACAATGACAAACGTGCAAGGATCGTGAAGGAACTCGAGGTGGAAAAAAGTATGTCTAGAGGAGTAGTTAAAATTAGTCATGCCAAAAGGAAGAGTAAGTTTAGATGTCGCCCCCAAAGTAGCTTTCGTTTTGTGGGTGGTCGGAGACAGCGAGTATATCGTCGGACAAAGGACTTGCTTTGAACAATAGAAGAAACCCATGGAAGGAAGAAAGAGAGCTTTTCGCAAAAGGAGCAACAATTAGAGCTGACCCCAATGGCCAAGACAAAAAATTTCGAGACAAATTGTGAAAATCATAATAGAAATAAATGGAAAACAAAAAAATTATGAAAATAACAACTGTAAAACAGTTACATAAAACAAACTTTGGTGTGAAGCTTTTTACTCTAGGGATAGTGACATTAAGAAGCACCATCCATAGAAGCATTGGGTTTAATGGTTTGTCATCTGTTAAAAATATGGAACAATAACATTTGAAGTGGTTATTGATTGCACATAATAAAGTCAATGAAACATAGAAGGATTATGACTGATAAAAAGTAAATAGTAAGACACTTAGCAAATTGTGTTATTTGAGGAGCATACTATTAGCTAACTTACCTTTCTATCACTGTTCCACGTTTGCCAGGATCATCCTTTCACATAATGTTCTGTTTTTGTGGAGCATAACGAAAATAGCAGAGAAAAAACTTGTCTTACAAATGAGAGATCAAACAAACAAACAAAGTTAAGATGCTTTACAGATAGTATTGTTCAAATATAAACTACCGGGAATGAGAACATCTATCAAAATTATACAAAAATGACATTCCAAGGACAAAGGGAAAAGATTAAATAGGAAAAAAAATAGGAAAAGCAAAAGTATTTTTCACTATGTGTAAATATAAAAATAATACCCAACAAAAAGAGGGGTCATATGTGGTAGCAATGTCAATTGAGTTTTAAATTGGTTTTTTTAGCAAAGTTGTTATTAGTGAATCATAAAAATAGATATATTTTCATGGATTGACATTTGGCAACAGCAAGTCACAAATAATGAGATGATAAGGTGAATAACAAATGGATACCTGATGCACACTTTTTAATTATTGCATTTGCAAACTCAAGTACAGGTTGTCTCAAGTAATAAATTTCTCGGTGAGTCCGAGGTCGATCCACAGGGAATTGTTGAAGATTAAGGTGAAATAAATATTTTGTGACTACGGTAAAAATTATTTACTTGGGTAAAATGATCCACTCTTGATAAATAAAGTAAAAGTAAGATTAATTCCTTTTATAACTCAATTAGAATCCTCGCAACATGGAGGTTCCAATCGAAAAATACAACGTTAAAAGTCCATTAAAATAATATACGTAATTATATTATGTTTCCTTTAATAATCTATTAATACCATCACTCATAAATGGGATCAAGCATTCACTGTGTCAATATTTTGTCTACAATAAATCAAGATCTCCACTTTATAAGGAGAGTTTCTAACACCACTACTTGTAAATGGGTTAAAGCATTCATTGTGCCAATCTCTTGTCTACAACAAATCAAGAACTCCACTCTACAAGGAGGGTTTCTAAATTGATTGGAAACAAAATACAATATGAAATAAAATAATATACGTAATTATATTATATTTCTTTAATTATTACCACCACTTGTAAATGGGTTAAAGCATTTACTGTACCAATATTTTGTCGATAATAAATCAAGAACTCCTCTTTACAAGGGTAGTTTTTAAATTATCAGAAACAAAATATAATACGTATAATAATTACCAAAAAGATAAATCATTAAAGCACAAGAGAGGAATAAATCTAACATTATTTTATTACCAAGAGCTTCACACTTTAACCTAAGTAAAACAGAACTTAATTACACATAATTTAGAAGAAAGAAAAAGAGAAAAAGAGAGAGAAAAGAAATTGGAGGGAGACTGAGGAGAGGAGGGAATTCCTCCTCTCCTCATCTGGAAATATACCCAAAGTTTCCTCCTCCGAATTGTCAATTGTGAATTGTGCGTCTGAATTTGTTGCCTTTTATAGGCAAAGAATTGCACAGTAACCTGAATGATTAAATTCAAAAACGTCATCTGTGACGTTTCTTTAACTTCTCTTTTCTTTTTTTTCTTTTTTTTTAAATAATAATTGAGTAAATGCACAGTCGTGCGTTCAGTCATCTTTTCATTTTTGAGAGAAGTGGTCTTCATGAAAGTTGTAGGCCTGAATATTTGCTTTAAAATGGCTTTGGTTTGAGTCCAAAATCATGCCTAGAACTCAAGATATGGTCCAATTACTGCACAGTATTTAGGCCCAGTTTCAGCTCCTCTATTCTGACTTCAAAGATCAATATCACCTCCAAGGAGTCCGATTTTGGAAAAGTGTTCAACATCAAAGTTGTAGGGAATTGTCTTGGCTTTCCTAAAGACCAAAATCACATCAATCAGATATTTGAAACTCAAGTTATAGCCAGTTTACTAAACATTGCCAAAGAGATAATTACGGTTAATTTATGCAATAATTTATTTAATTGTCTAATTTGGCTCAAAATCATAAAATGTGTCAAAACCAACTTAATCAAGCCTAATTAAACCTTAAGAAGCCTAGTGAGAGGATTACAAAATGTATAAAATACAGTGTTATCAAATTCTCCCACACTTAACTTTTGCACTCCTAGGCAAAACACAAAAGACAAAAACCAAAGAAAAATGACACAGACTCAAAAACTAAAAACTCTAAAGGATTTAATGACTTAAGAAGAGCAACTAGACAATCAAGGGATCAAAACAGTCATGAGGTAACATTTCTTCGCATCTCAAACAAACAAGTAAGGAAACTTCAGTTAAAAAGAATGAATTAAGAATGATAGATCTTCACAAGATTCACTCTCAATCCCTCAAGTGTTTAAAAGGTAGGTATTTCACTCAATTCAACCCATAAAAATTGCACTACCTTAAGCTTGCTTGTCTTCTATTTCTCCAC
This sequence comes from Ormosia semicastrata, assembly GCA_029884595.1. Taxonomy (NCBI): domain Eukaryota; kingdom Viridiplantae; phylum Streptophyta; class Magnoliopsida; order Fabales; family Fabaceae; genus Ormosia; species Ormosia semicastrata. Next base: position 8,703,051 of record JAQQTO010000047.1, read on the forward strand.
TACTCAAAACACATGCACACACAAATCATGAGGACTTTATTCAAGATTGTAATGGGGTCAGGGTAAAGGAGGAGGTAATATGGATATGACAAGTTAAATACCAGAGAATAAAAGAGCATGAGAGCTGAGTTCAATTAACAAGCATGAAAATTCATCCCAACTCCACCTAATACAGATTCCCTTTACATATTCTTTTCCTTTCCTTTATTACCTTGCTAACCTTCTTTTTTTTCTTTTTACATTTCTTTTTTTTCAATTTTTTCAATTTTTTTTAATTTTTACAAAAAGAACATCATATATACATTTTTTTAACCATTCTGCACACACACCCCCACACTTGTTCAAGAACTCATCGAATGACAAAGCTAATGTTCTCTTATTCCCTAAGGTTAAGTAAGAACATGATTTTTCATTTAAGACACATAATGAGTTCGAAACAAAGAATAGTCAAATAAGCTCAAAGGGGTTAAGCAAAGGAAAATATGCAAGGTTGGCAATTTGGTCAAAGTAGTTAATTCAAGAAAATACCTCAATCATTTTCATGTATGCATATGAAATTGTAGTCTCAAAAAGAATAAAAGCAAGTTCTAGAGCAACAATTCCATGAGTGAAATTTACACAAGAAAGAAAAGAATGGTACAAATGTTCAATCCATTCATTAATAGGCTCAAAATCTCACAAGGCATAATTCTATCATTCTCAGTCTACCAATTCAACATCCATAACCAAGCATGTGAATTTTAAGAAAGAAGACAATTTACTCAATCATGCAAATTTCCCTGAATTTGAATTGCTACTTCCACACAAACTAGTTGTCTACCCCAACTAAGATGCGTCTCAAGAGTAAAATTTACTCCTTACTCTGCCATCCTTAACTGGTTTAGTAGTTACTGACAAACATATAAACACAACAAACATAGTAATACACACACTTCCCAAAATTTTTTTTTGGGTTTTTTTTTACACAACTCTACACACGACAAACATAAACACACTTACTATTTTTTTTTTTACATTTTTTTACACAACTATCCTTCCCCCAACTAGATCACAACATTGTCCTCAATGTTAAAAAATAGAAAGGAAAAAGATAGAAGATAGTACCTGTTACCGCAATTACTGAAAAGAGAAACTTCACACAAATATAAACAGAAACAAAGTATGACCAAAGATTGAAATTATTTATAAAGATGGAGTGTCTTGACTGGCTTCCTTTTCTTATGCTTTCAAGCAACATTTCTTTCGGACCACTTCTAGTGAGCTTCTCTTGGATCGTGGTCATTTGTCATAGGAAGAAGATATATAAGAAAATATATACATGTAGTTGTGATTGTGGCTCACATCTTCCTTTGGTTTTACGTCCAGTAATGGCTTAAACGCCTTCTATGAGTCGAGGATAGGCTTCCTATCCAATTTTCTTATAAATTGGCAAACAGAGTCTTTTTGAGTCAGATTCCCAAGACTGTAATGTGCTTACTTGCCTTTGAAGGGATTCCACAAATTAATCAATTCACACTGCACAAATTTGTAAGAATGCGTCTCAAGAGTCAAAAAGATTTCACCTAATGACTCCTTACTCAGGCCATTCTTTAATGAAAAATATTTTATCTTTTTTTTATTTGCGGAAACCATCCACAATGAACAAGTTCGCTTGTCACAAGAAAAATTGATAATATTAACAAATCAAACCATAAAATTGAAAATTAAAAATTCATTAAGAAAATGATCATTAATAGGTGTGATTTCAAAAGGTGAGCCTATTGTAAGTATGGACAAAACATTTTTGGCTCATTTTGAATTCTTGAAGCAACAAAATCCACCATATCAACCTAGGTTTACAAAAACTTGTTGAGAAAATCAACTAGTGACCAAAAAGTCAAAATAAAGTTGACTATTTAAAAAGAAAAGAAAAACAAACAATAAGACACACGAAATTAAGAAGAAAAAAGAGAAAACAAAGTTTTTTTTAAATTTTTTTATTTTTTTTTTGTATTTTTTTTTTGAAATGAAAACACATGAAATTAAAATACTAGGGATCAGACTTTACTTGATTCAATAATCTATCATAGACAATAGAGTAGCTTTGAGACCTTCCTTCTAATCAATTTCTAATCATTCAATTGATGGGGAGAATCAGTAATTAAAAACATTTAAAGACATGACTTTTACTCTATGGATTCTCATGGAAAAATACCACAGTTCTCCCACACAACCTATAACCTTCATTCCTAGATGATTATAAATCATGACACTTTATTATTTATGGTCTAGGTCATATGCAAACATTTTAGGTTACACATATACTCACTAGATCAATTTATGAGTGGCCAATTCATAAAAGCATTATGAACCATAAGAGGCACTCAAATTGAGTAGAAAAGAAATTGATTAAAATTTCAATCTTAATACATGTCGATTGAATCAAGTTACGTCTTCACCCTAAAAACACACAAATTTAATTACACATGACAAAATAGAAGAAGAAATACAAAAATAAAAAAAATAAAAAATATATATATACAAAGGTGTGGTATAAATTCAAAGAACCAAATAAATATTTACAAAGGCGTGGTAATAAATCAACCACCAAATATATATATTAATACGTAATAAATAAATATTAACAAGGTGTGGTAATAACCAACCACCAAATAAATAAAAAAAAATAACAAAGGTGGGATAATAAACCAACCACCAAATAAATAAAAAAAATAACAAAGGTGAGATAATAAACCAACCACCAAATATATAAACCAACCACCAAAAATAAAATAAAAAAAAAAAAGGTGGGGTAATAAACCAACCACCAAATAAAAAAAAATAACAAATGTGGGGTAATAAACCAACCACCAAATAAAAAATAACAAAGGTGGGGTAATAATCCAACCACCAAATAAAAAATTAACAAATGTGGGGTAATAAACCAACCACCAAATAAAAAAATAATAAAAAAAATAAAAGGTGGGGTAATAAACTAACCACCAAATAAAAAATTAAAAATGGTGTGGTAGAAACCAACCACCAAATAAATTAATAAGTAAAAAAAAATAAATAAAAAGTTAGTATGCAGGTAAATTAAAATGTTAGAAGCGGGTAAAGTAAAAAGTTAGATAGTTAGTAAGAAAGTTAGTAAGTTACTAAGTTAGTAAACAAAAAATAAATGACAAAAATACATAAATAAATAAATAAATAACAAAAATAAATGATGAAAAATAAATGATAGAAAAATAAATAACAAAAAAAATAAAGTGTAGAAAATAAAATACAAAAAATAATAAAGTGCAAAAAGTAAATTACAGAAAGTAAAAGGGAGAGGTTCTCCCATGTTAGTATGTGCAAGAAAATAAAAATAAATAAAAGGAGAGTTTCCACTAATTAGTAAGGACAAAATAAAAATAAAAATAAAAGGGAGAGAATCCCCCCACTGTTAATATTTACAAAAATTAAAAGGGAGAATTACCACCACTGAGTTAATATGTACAAAAAAAAAGGGAGAGGTACTCCCACTAAATTAGTATGCAAAGATAAAAGGGAGAGATTCCCCCACAGTTAGTATGTTAGTATGTTAGTATGTACAAAAATTAAAAGGGAGAGGTTCCCCCACTAGACAAGAAAATAAAAGGGAGAATTAACCCCACTGTTAAAATTTTTTTTTATGTTTTTTTTAATTATTTTTTTTTGTTTTTTTTTTGTGGTCACGGGTGTGACCACCTTCTTTTTTTTTAAATAATTTTCATTTTTTTAAATATATAAACTTTTTTTACTTTTTTTTTTTTTTTTACTTTTTATTTTTTTTTATTTTTTACTATTTACACTATTCACACATCTTTTTTTTAAATTTTATTATTATTTTTTATATTATTAATAAAAAAATTTATTATTTATTTTTTTTACTTTTTTACTATTTATACTATTCACATATTATTTACCCTATTTATACTATTTATACTATTCACACAAAATTTTATTTTTTTTTTTTATTTTTTTTAATTTTTTTACTATTTATACTATTCACGTTACTATTTACACACTATTCACACACTATTCACACACTATTTACTTTTTATTATGTACAAAAATATTTACACTAAAAATTTATTCTTCAAAACAAGTCTCCGGCAACGGCGCCAAAAACTTGATGCATACTTTTTAATTGTTGCATTTGCAAACTCAAGTGCAGGTTGTCTCAAGTAATAAATTTCTCGGTGAGTCCGAGGTCGATCCATAGGGAATTGTTGAAGATTAATGTGAAATAAATATTTTGTGACTACGGTAAAAATTATTTACTTGGGTAAAATGATCCACTCTTAGTAAATAAAGTAAAAGTAAGATTAATTCCTTTTATAACTCAATTAGAATCCTCGCAACATGGAGATTCCAATCAGAAAATACAACGTTAAAAGTCCATTAAAATAATATACGTAATTATATTATGTTTCCTTTAATAATCTATTAATATCATCACTCATAAATGGGATCAAGCATTCACTGTGCCAATATTTTGTCTACAATAAATCAAGATCTCCACTTTATAAGGAGAGTTTCTAACACCACTACTTATAAATGGGTTAAAGCATTCATTGTGTCAATCTCTTGTCTACAACAAATCAAGAACTCCACTCTACAAGGAGGGTTTCTAAATTGATTGGAAACAAAATACAATACGAAATAAAATAATATACGTAATTATATTATATTTCCTTTAATTATTACCACCACTTGTAAATGGGTTAAAGCATTTACTGTGCTAATATTTTGTCTACAATAAATCAAGAACTCTTCTTTACAAGGGTAATTTCTAAATTATCAGAAATAAAATATAATACGTATAATAATTACCAAAAAGATAAATCATTAAAGCACAAGAGAGGAATAAATCTAACCTTATTTTATTACCAAGAGCTTCACACTTTAACCCAAGTAAAACAGAATTTAATTACACATAATTTAGAAGAAAGAAAAAGAGAAAAAGAGAGAGAAAAGAAATTGGAGGGAGACTGAGGAGCTCTCCTCCTCTGGAAATATGCCCAGAGTTTCCTCCTCCGAATTGTCAATTATGAATTGTGCGTCTGAATTCGTTGCCTTTTATAGGCAAAGAAATGGTTACTGTGCAATGCACAGTAACCTGAATGATTAAATTCAAAAACGTCATCCGTAACGTTTCTTTAACTTCTCTTTTCTTTTTTTTTCTTTTTTTTTTAAAATAATAATTGAGTAAATGCACAGCCGTGCGTTCAGTCATCTTTTCATTTTTGAGAGAAGTAGTCTTCATGAAAGTTGTAGGCCTGAATATTTGCTTTAAAATGGCTTTGGTTTGAGTCCAAAATCATGCCTAGAACTCAAGATATGGTCCAATTACTGCACAGTGTTTAGGCCCGGTTTCAGCTCCTCTATTCTGACTTCAAAGCTCAATATCACCTCCAAGGAGTCCGATTTTGGAAAAGTGTTCAACATCAAAGTTGTAGGGAATTGTCTTGGCTTTCCTACAAGACCAAAACCACATCAATCAAATATTTGCAACTCAAGTTATACCCAGTTTACTAAACATTGCCAAAGAGATAATTACGGTTAATTTATGCAATAATTTATTTAATTGTCTAATTTGGCTCAAAATCATAAAATGTGTCAAAACTAACTTAATTAAGCCTAATTGAACCTTAAGAAGCCTAGTGAGAGGATTACAAAATGTATAAAATATAGTGTTATCAATACCCTTAATCATAATTATGTGAGACAACTAAATCACTCTATGTAGATAACTTAAAACATAATGTTATAATATTAATTGACACAGCCAATAGATGAAGGTAATAACCGAATAAGAGCCATCCACACATGGGACACCAAACAACCTACATCTGCACACAACTATCAATAAATGATTAATCAATGACACATAATAGTCCTTTAAAAATTGTAAAGTACAATAGCAACATATGTAAATAAGGTTATTCCAAAAACTGGGTTTTCATTGTCAAACATTTTATACTTACAATCAACATAGTTACAAAATAATTGTACTAAGCATGTGCAAAATAACAACATGACTGAACATTTAACTATGTCCCCAATTTCTTTACTGATGTATATATCAACCACTAAAAATCAATTTGTCCAAAAAAAGAAAGGAGTAATATGTGCAAGCATACATTCACTTTTTTGACTATATCCCTAATTTCTATAGCCATATACCAATCAACCACCCAACAACCAGAAGCCCAAAAAAGGAAGGTATTATCTGGGCAAGCATAATATACTTCCAAACTGCTAGACATCATTTGGTGAAGCAGGCTTCATCCATCCCAATATAACTATGTATTTCAAAATTGCTTCAACTGTTTGGGTAGGAATTAATTATTTATTTCAGCCTCCGAAATAGCAATATGAACGCGTACCCCTGAACATATACATAATTGAAATTGTGATTATAGTACTCTTACTTACATGAAAATAGAGTGACAAATAAAAGTTTATCGTTAATATCATCATGTTAGCTTCAATTCAAATGCAACAGAACTACAACCTGAATGATGTCAGTGAAGCTTGCTAATTTTGCAACCACAATACCTGGAAAAAAATTGAGATGTTCAATTAGCCTACATGATGTACTAACGCTTGTCATAAATTACTTGGCAAAATAAAGATACCTTAATTATATTGATTGTAAGTAATGTACTTCTGAATAAGATATTTAAAACATGCAACCTTGACTAGGAAACTGACTGGTCCATGAGTCTTTGGCCATGATTCTACATCAAATACAGGATTATGAAAATGATAGTACTCACCAAACAGAATATGAACAACTACAACCAAGAATCCAGCTGCTACAATTTTGCTTGTTAGTTTCCTTTACAATGAGAAAAGGGTAAATCATACAATTATCAGATTTAATAAAAAATAGAATCATAGACGTAGGGAAGGTAATGTAGTGCTGTAGCCTAATAATACATAAATTGGGAGGAATTGTGAACATAAAAATGAGGCATACCAGTCTGCAGTGGCAGACATAAAATCTGTAAAAAGACTAACTTGGAGGGGGCCATTGTACGATATAAAAAGATTATATATAATAATTTTAGAAAAATTAAAAAGGGGGCAGGGTGGGGCTGGAGGCTTCCTTATGGTACACTATCGCAACTCTTTCCAATTTGCAAACTTGGCTAAGATGGACACAAGCAGCCAATAACCAAACTGATAGTATCATAGTAATTTATGTTTTCCCAACTTCAAATAAACATGGAAGAGGAATGCATCTATGAGTATCATGTATACTTAGTTTGAGACATTTGAGTCCTAACTTTGAAACACCAAAAGCACAGAGCAAGAAAATCCAATATGTTTTATACACCTATATGTTATAGTATTGTTAGGTTTAATGCAGGAACAAAAACTTTTGGTGGTTAGTGAATATTATTTGTCTTTTAAACAAAATTTATAGCTGCATTTTACTTTATCAATGCATAAAAAAGGTGAAGCTTGACCAACATTATTAATTTTGCGCATGAAAATAATTATAACAAAGTGACGGACAAATAGAAAAATACCAAAAATAATATCCAGAATAATTTATGACTGTGAAACTCACCTGTAACACAAATCAGAATAGAATAGTAAAAAAAATCAAGCAAATCATTTAAAAAAAAAACTATGAACGTACCAGCATAAAAAAAATAAAGTGCCAACTCAATTCCATATATTATCAAAAACCTCTTTGTAAACCACATTCTTCGTGCAGCGAGAAAGAAAACCATTGTTATCAGAAACTAAGATTTTCAAGCCACTTTTGCACTTGACTCTGGAGACAGCAACATATAGTTGACCATGTGAAAATACTGGTCTAGGCAGAAATAAACCAACATGAGATAACGTCTGACCTTGACTCTTATTAATAGTCATAGCAAAGCAAAGACTTATAGGAAATTGTCTTCGTTGGAACTTAATTAGTATTCCTGGAATAGATGGGATCAAGTTCATTTGAGAGATGTATACTTTTTCACCGATATTATTACCTGTTACAACTCTTGCACTGATAACATTACTACCCAACTTAACAACAATAAGTCGTGTACCATTGCACAAACCAGATGATTGATCAATATTTCTCAACAACATAATAGGAACACTTTTTTTCAAAATCAATTTATGCGTTGGCAACCCCAAACATTTAATATCATTTAAGAATTCATTTGTAATCCATGCAGTGTCAATACCAACATCTTCATTAGACTTGCATATGGAATCAGAACTTTGATACTCTTTTTCCTCACCAAGAATCAAAGACACTACAAAATCATTAACCTTGTCAACAACCTCAAGTGTTGGTGCTAGTATAGCTTTATCTTCAAAAAACTTGCAGTTGCTCATATTGTCAAGTAAATTAGGAAAAGTGCATGAAACGATATCTGCAATGTGGTTTTGTGAGTTTAAAATATCATCAGGTATTTCAATATCAACTTCACCATCATTTACACCTCCTAACTTCCCATCACCAATATCAAGAATCCAATTTCCAAACTCTTCCATTTCAGCAACATTGGAATTGACAAGACCAGATTGCAATATCATATTTTTGGTTAACTGTAAAACTTTGCAACATTTCCACAATATTGACGAATTAATAATTGCTATGACAATATCACCTCTAGAAGCTCTAGGAATAATTGGCAAGACTTGTCTGAAGTCTCTACCCAAAACAACAACCTTACCACCAAATGGTTGGTCAACACTATTCAGACCTGAGAACCTCATAATATCCCTCAAAGTTTGATCCAATGCTTCAAAAACCTATTTATTAATCATACATGCTTCATCCCAAATGATTAAACTGGCATGTTGAAGCAACTCTGCTTTGAAACTACATTGCCTAATATTGCAAGTTGAATCCTCATTCAAATCTAATGAGATAACAAATCTAGAGTGTGCAGTCCTACCACCAGGGAGAAGAAGAGAAGCAATGCTACTGGAAGCAACATTAAGCACAACTTTACCCTCAGAACGTAATTTGCTTGACAATGCTTTCCAAACAAATGTCTTCCCAGTTCCACCATAACCATAAACAAAATAAAAACCATCTTTCCTACTGCTGAGAGACTCCAAAACTTGATCATAAATCAACCTTTGCTCTTCAGTAAGGGTGGAGAAATGTTTTTCATGATCATTAACCATTTCTTCTTTATTGTACTGCAGCTCATTGATCAACAATATATTGTCAAACCCATTATAAGGTGAATGGTCAGGATATGACATGCTAGAAAAATCTTTCAATGACTTCCCATTTGAAAGCAATAACTTCTCAAGCTCAATTAAGCACAGATTCTTTAATTCTACCATCCCAATGTCAAGTTCTATAAGAAAAATACTAAAGCAATCATATTTATGTACAGAAAATTTAAAAAATATATATAACACTTCACAACGAACATAACATTAAAAATGACAATATAAAGTCATATAACTACTAATATATACATGTTAAAACTTTAAAAAGTAGTTTTATAAATACCTGGATTATTCAACAACTTCCTCCTGTCGTATACAATACCATCCGATAATATCTCCCATGTCTGATCCTACACGATAGCAGGCTTACTCATAGAGTTAGACAACAACAATGTGACAATTAATCTTCGAAGGTACATACCAAAGCCCAATTGCTCAACTTCTTTAATTCCATGAACAAATTCAGCATCGCCAGTTAACAATCCTAGAGCATAACATGCATCTTGGAACGTTCTATAAGTGACATTGTTAACAGTTCTTAGACTTTCATAGCTTGTACAACCTCTTTGAATATTTAGTAGTAGTCGCATATAATATAACTCTTCCGTACCAGGTGGGATAAAATTCAGCCTCCCTATGAATTGACCTTGTTTTCGAGGGTGCCATTGCTGTTTAGCTTTAGAATAAACAAAGCGAGTGGGGAACTCACCATAAGTCAACTCCTTGCCATCAGGGAATAATCTATTAGCTTCCATCCAAGCCAGAAACATGGTCTTTTTATCCTTGTTATTCTCAACAACATCATCAATCATCTCATCATCTCGAAATCTAATCACTTGTTGCTTTGGAAGATAGAAAATCAATCTTTGAACAGGAGGCCACCTATGATGGATATCAAATACAAATAATGTCCAAGCTGATTCACATGGCAACAAATATCTGTAATCATAATACTATTTGATTTCATCAACTTCATCAACTATATTGCCACCATCAACTTTTGATGTCACAGACATAGTGACACGATCTGGGCCTTTATTGACATACTTGAATAAGTATTTGATGGAGTTTGATTTGTTACAAAATTCTAAGTTAATGTGGGCTTAGTACTTCATCAAAAGTTTCGGATTATAAGGCACAACAAACCTATTATCCAATTCAACATTATCTCGGATAGTCGTGACACCCGTGTCTCTTCTTTGATATATTGGATATCCCTCTTCATCAACTGAAGTGCAATCAACAAATTTCTTCGGAAAGAACTTAGAACACTTACCATCCTTCATGCAAGGAGAATCACTTCTGGCAAAACCACAAGGACCATGCATCATGTAATTTGACACAACATCAAAAAGCCTAGGGATTTATTTTTATCAGGCAATTCAGCTGAGATAGTACTATCGATAAACTCAAAATTTTGTGTTTTGTTATTTCTTGCAACCACAACAACATCTGAGCATGTGGTAAACCTCGTTTATGAAATTCTATGGTGTACATTCCTATAAGTAATAAAAAAACACTTATTACATAAACCATTTATTTGAAGGTTCAAATGCAAATATTCAGGGTTTATAAATGCATACCAGCGACCACCTTCCCAAATAGATGACTTTTTTTTAAAATCAGCCATCAATTCATTTATTTTCATATGAAATACTCTACATGTAATATTTGGTCGATCATCGGCTGTGAGTCCTCTTTTAGAAACATAATAATTAATTTCTGGCCATTTGAGATTACATGTAATCGTCATGAACAAATCACGATAACCAAAGCGTTTACAAATTGCCATTACATCTTGACAATTATTAAACATGTATCGCCTACCCCCAGTAAATGAGGAAGGCAAAACCACACGGACTCCTTTTGTAGCAGCTCCAATATCACCCCAATCAACAGCCTCTTCCAAACCTTTCAAAAAATCTGATCTAATGGTACTTTGGTTAGTCCTTATGAATGATAATCTTTGTGCTTCAACCATCGAATAACAATCAACAATGAATTGTTGAAACAATCTTCTACTCCTTCGAATAATACCCTCTTCAAAAACCCTTTCTTGAATTCTAAATGCAATGAACTCTCTTAAAGAAATGCGGAGCCTCTTCCTATTTGCGATTCGATCAAACTTAAGGCTTAAACGAATGTCCTCTTGGTACCCATCTTCTCCATATGGAAATAACAAAGGATATTGAAGAGGGATATGAGCAGTGTGTGTCTCATGGATTCTTTGCAATTCTCTATCACGACATTGAATAATAATGTCCCTACCAACGACAGAGCTATCAAAATCACCCACAATCGAAGCAGTAACTTCATCGACTGTTGGTGTATTATACATTCTAGCATCAGAGGCTCGATGTCTTAACAATCTAAGATGTAAATTAATAGCCTTAGATTGTTCAAACAGATTTCTAACTCTTCTAAACGATCTTGCAAGGACATTGTGTTGGTCAATCATTTGAATTAAGTCATTAACCAAAGAAGGATCAATATTCCTAACCCCATCATGTGCCCTGAACTTAATAAAAAAATGTAATTAGAAAGTACACATGTAACAACATATCAATAAAGTTTCCATGTAGACGAAACGATAACATATCACAAAAGAAAGCTAAAAATTTAAAAAAAAACTGGTCAATAACTCATGTAAATGAGAAGGCAATAAAAAAAGAGAATGTGCAATGAATCAACAAAGAAAAATACCTAAAATGTGAGATCCTATTACTTAACTCATTGCTTGTATCATATATATATAATTATGCAAATTTGGGGCGATCACCTTCATTAGGTAGCAAAGTTCCAATTCTGTGATAATTCTGGCCACTAAGGATGAATTGGAGGGGGGGACCAAATCCATCATTTTTAGAAGTGTCCACTTCCCTCCTATAAATGTGAAAGAGAACATGCTATTATATAATCGAATATTTTCTAAGAAGTGAGAACTTCTATGATCAACACCATTGAAGAGGTTCCACAATAGTGCAGAAGGCCTATTTAAGAACGGTAGTTGGACTTTGCCTTTCATACAGCAAATAGAAAAATTTAGATTACTTGAAGAAACTGACTTCTTAGATTATTCTTCATACCAAACCATTGCACCACAATTTGAACAATAATGAGCACAATCCCCAAAATCTAGGCACTCTACAAATAAAAACGTCAGTAAGACACATAATTCAATAATGCGTAAGACTAAATAAATTAAATGAGACAGTTTTGTCACTAATGTTGTGAGTCACCTTGAGATTCACTTTCTTCAAACAAAGCATGATCAGTTGAAGTCCCTACTTCCTCACTCAAATGTCATATTCATAACAATCATTAACTTCCTCACAATAATAAGCAACAGATGCATTACCTGTTTCATAATCTAACTTTGAAAGCTCAGCGAAACCATATGCTACACAAACTGGACAATACAAAACTCCATACAAACAACATACCATGATCAATACTCTCATCAGACGTGTAATTGTACTCGTCATCTAAATTAAACATGCCAAAGTAGTTAGAATCCATCTTAGATACGACTGATGAGAAGTTAGATGTTTCATCTGCAATGGTTGAAGACAAAATCTTAGCACAAATTCCAATCATGCTGTACTAACAATTTCATTAGCAAAACCACAACAACCTATTATAGTCATTGAAAAATACAGGAAGGTAGCACCCTTGCTTGACCACAAAGCTTTAAATGAAACATGAACTTGAAAATGAGAGTAATAAAATATTAAAATGGGAAAGAACATTATTTTTTTAAAAATAACCTGCAAGCAAAGTTAAGCAGTTGCCTACTGTTGTCATTGATTTCCTACCCACCGAAAATTGAACATCATACACTATTTCATTACCAATAAAAAGGAAAAATTAAAGAAGATTAGTCAAAGCATAATCAAAACTAATATTTGAATATTAACAAAAGAAATTATCAAACCATTGTCAATTGTTTGACAGAGGAGCGCTTGACTGAGATGCTGAAGGTTTAGAAGTATACCTAAAATCTATTGAAGAAAACTAAAAATATGTAAACATGATTGCTTTTAAAAAAAATAGACCTGCATTCTCTTTGTCAATACGCTTTCTTTTTCTCTTAATGTATGCTAATCTGTTTAGGCGAGCCACTTTTGGTTCAACGCTTCCACTATCCCCCATGTACTTATTTAAATAGGCAACCAATTTTGGTAGCTATCCAACCTGCATAAGAGACCAATGTTTCAAATCTGAATGAAATTATCCAATTATTATATTTCAATAATGATTACTCTCATATGGTACCAATACTTGATTTGCAGAGGTTCTCAAACTTAATATTTCACTAATTGGATATTTTTCCTTTATTGTAGATTTGAAAAAAAAAATGATTCTCATTTATTTGCTCTTTTCCTTCACTTATTGAAGTGGTCAACATGTACGAACAACAAAAATTGGTAGAAGCCATTTAAAGGTGCTAGGGAACCAAATAAAAGAGACTAATATTTAAGTACCTATAATTTGATACGTACATAATATATGTACATAGTAAAACACTAAATTACATGGTATACAATTATGTGACACTTATGGCTGAGAAATAGAGTCCTCAAAAGTCATATACATATAGCCAATGATATTAAATGAAGAGGTAATACTATGGTATCGAATCTTAACACCTAACCACTTAACAAACTCTATTATAATTTTTGACTAATATATCTTTCAAGTGATTATGTTTGAATATAGCAATAAAATTAGGTTTAGTTAATAAATTTAAAATGTGTCAACATCATTTAGCATTTTTTAATCTAAATATATGTCATCCTCAGGCTAAATAACCTATTAACAACACTACCTCGAAGAGTATCCCTTCGTAACTCAATACATCAATTTTTCCTTTACACTGATAATAATTTGTCTCCGTTAGATTTATGGTAGAAGAGAAGGAAAAAGAAGGGAAAAAATTAGCAATTGCTTTTTAAAATTAATCTAAGGAAAGTATGGCTCATTACATTAGAAATATCAATTTTTCCCCACAAATATGCCTTGAAATGTCTTGCCATTTAAATCTGCCTAGCAAAAGGAATGTGCAATAGATTAGAAGTATTAGACATCTGAAATAGGCAAAAAGCTAGGAAAATTGCATTAATTATATGTTCTAACTCAACCTTTCCCCCCTAAAATAGTAAAGGCCAAAGCAAACAATCAACATATAGCATCGCTATATGAGGAGCAGGGACAACAACAACAACAGGGGAAAAAAACATTACAAAAAAAGAAATTTTGAAGCTTAGGTTCCTATTTGAAAGAAGCAAGGTTGCTGGTGATCTTACTAGTCATTCAAAACCTTGAGTTTTGATAAATCATTCTGGTAAGAATGCAAAATGTTTTTGGTTAGATATAAATTTCATTCAAACAATAAAGGAAAAATAAGACATTTAGTTCATTAGAGTGTTAGTTATTTGTTATATAAGGTATAGATTAATAGTGTAAACATACTTAACTCTCAACACACTTAGCACACTAAGTGCAGTTTCCTATCAGCATGACTGATCTCGCACCTAATGACTTTAGATATTTTAATATCTCCAAAGCGTCTAATTTCCAGTGAGTAGTTATGGGAATCTAAGGTTTGCATCCATTTACCTTAATGTTGCTCCTCAATGCCTCCACACAGACACAACAATTAGTAAAGCATGGAACTTCTAATCCAGTTCACAATTTGTTTCCTTCATCTGCACCCTTGCTTTTTAAAAAAACTCATAAAAAATCAAATTATATTTCATCCCCTGTAACTGATAACATAATGTGCAGCCAAAGGATTTTGCAAGACCTGTCCAGTGTGGAAACTTTTCAAACCAACTCCAATAAAATAAAGCATTGAAATTGTAATGAATAGCCTATAGCCTATTCTGAATAGTATGTTGATGGTTGCGTGGAAGGCAAACAAATAGTATTAGTCAAAACACTTTGACCACCCATACATTAAATGCAATATAACTGTACGACATAATAACCATCAACCAAAAAAAAAAAGCTAATTAAATAAAATTGAGTAATTTTGGTTTTGTATGTGATAGGTTTGTCTCAAACATGTAAAGTATGTATTACAGTATGCAACATTACGTGTGTTGTATTCAAAATATATATATCATCATTTATTTTTTAAAATAAACGTACATAAACTTAGATGAAGTTTTTTTAAGAAGTTTGTTTCAAGCATGTAAAATATTTTTTAGAATATGCAAGATTCTATCAGCTGTGTTAAAAGTACACATATTTTTAGATATATTTTTTAAAAGGCAAACAAAGTAGAATGGATAAATTTTACTTTTTTGGGTAAGAAGTTAACCTTGAGCATATAAATTATGTATTAAAAAGTGAAAAATAATGTGCGTTTGTGGTAAAAATACACACATTTTTATAAAATCATTTGCTAAATGCTTTATAAAATGTAACACATCTATATGAAACTTATAAATGGAAGGCGTGATAAATGCAATAATCTACTTGTAGTTCATAGGGTTCTAATTGCTAAGCAGTGAGGAAAGATTCAGGAACTTGTACTCCATTTTATAACTTCCCTTGTATGAATCAATTATGCAAATTCTATTCTCTGCATTACAGATCATGTAGAGCAAAGTCAATTGATTGATCTTGGTTAATGCAATTTGATGTTTTCGCCAGATATATGTTGTTGACAAACTGGGATATTATCATGCCAGAACCAAGACTACTATATTTAAAAGATCAATAATGTCTTATTTCCTTATTAGAACCAGTAGTATGGGATGATGAAGAATACATTGAAGACCATTTTGATATCAACCAAATGATGCATTAACCCGTAGGTTCTCTATTCTTTATGAACATATACATTGGTATGATTTTTTGCTACACCTTCCAGACACATGTTTCCATTATTTTGTTTAGACAAACAAAGTCCAAAGCCAATCATAAAATGCTTATAAGTGACTACATGATACAAATTCATTCCACAGAAATAGAACAATGAACATAACATTTAATATGGATTCTGCTGTCTATGTTTTTATTAGCCTTTTGCTTGTAGTTTGTGTAACAGGAATCCGCATGAAGTTTCTAGCAATGCAGACTGGGTGGTCTACCCGATTAATCGTTTCCCAGTATAGATTTATTGGTAACTGTATGTGCATCTCCTATTTACTATAGGCTTGCATCTTGGAAAATTTCTCTAGCCATGGTTTTTGGAATGATAATATCCCAATTTTGACATTACCCTTAGTTGAAGTTTTTGAATTGGCAATTTCAGGAGAACATAGTATAAGGGTAGGATTTGAGTAAGATATAGATATTTCACCACTGTTAAAGATACCAAAATGTAGAAATATGTCGGTATCTCATTTTGCAAGATAATGTCAACCTTATGTGGGTAGTATTTTGCTTTCATTTCTATCACTTGTCTGATTAAGACTCATCATGTCATCAGCTAGTAGTCACTGTTGAGATGTTTACAATCTGTTATATTGCTACCTAGAGGAGGAAAGAAAATAAAAAGCTTTTACCAAATGGGTGATAACATCATCAAAGTCTCCTTTAAATAAATATATTTTTTCAACTATGTTATGGAAGAGATGATAAGGAATGGTGGATTTTATTGCTTTAGTAAGATTCTGTAGTACTTATTGCTGCAACTCAGTTGTCTTAAACTTCCATTGCAAGTATGCGAACATTTGCTCTTTCAAGCCTGCTGGGAGTCTATTTTTTGTTGCATACTGTAAGATTTTGTTGAAGTCATCCCTCTGTGAAGCCACGAAGTGAAATATATTAGTTTTTGTTATAACCACTCAGGTAAGTTTATAGGACCAAATATGTTCTAACAGGGGTATATTTGCCCTAATCTAGGCATTTCTCTAATAATTCACTGTCCAAACTTGGGTGGGATAAAAGAGCAAGTTGTTTACAATTATCTTCAAACAAAATCCCATCTGATAACCTTAGTAGAAGTGAAAATGTAAAGGTCAAAAATGGGAGGGGGTAAATACTAAACATAAGTAGATATATGTCTAATTTTTTTCTTTCTTATTTTCCACTTTCCCATTTTCACTATAACCAAACACGCCTTAAGTTTCAGTTATAGTTGTTACACAGTGTTTTTTTTGGTTATGTTTCTTTATTTTGACAAAATAATGTACATTATATGTAGAGTTTTTTTTTTGTGGGAGGAGGCGATATTTGGAATGGGAGAATGTCAGTACTACAAAGTAAAACATATGAATGTTGTATGCAATTTTAGCCTTAGGTGACTTCTTCCTTTAGCTTCCTCTAGGAAGGCACAAACAACAAAACTTAGGCAATTGTGAATGACGTTATTTATTAGAATTCAAGTATTATGAAATGTAATGCTAATTCTATGGTTACACCACTATGGAAATATTCATTTAAAAAAGAAAGGAAATCCCATGGCAAATGTTTCGACTGACCTATGCTGATGTTAAACAGCATATATAAAATATTGAAAACATTCTTTCTAGACAATCAGTCCATGTAATTCATTATGGTCAACAGTTGTAAGAGTTACACTAACAAATGAAAATAGCAAGTTCATAGGCAATAATAGTGTCAGACAGATTTTGTATCAGCTAAAAAATATGCTATGAATTGTTGTGCAATAAGAATAAGCTCAGAATCACTTACATTCTGCACTTACCAACTACAAAATAAGAATCACTTTAATTCTTATAGACAGCTTCAAAAGACAAGAGAGAGAACCCATATAGTGCTATCAACTTAGAATTACATGTAAACACAGTATTCCTCAATTGGAAAATCAGCCTTTGGTTATGAATTGTTACTCGATACAAGCTATTGTTGGGGACCACAGTGAAATATGCCATCTTGTTCATAGATATTGTTTCAAACATTCAGAAATCAATCACACTCAGATAATGACAACAATTCATAATTCTCTTTATAAGCCAAATTTGTATTATAGTAAACAAAGTATAATAAAAGACAATGTTTTGAATTTCTCAAAATGTCAAATGAAGCTTAATTCAAATAAGCACCTGTCACTTATATCATCAAATATAGTGTCAACTGGAAAAAAATATAAAGTGACCAATATATACTCCAGTCCATACAACATATAGAAACCTACACATTGAACAATTTGTATGACTTTGTGCAAGCAACTTGGCGAATCAAATGCAAAAATTATAAAAAACTGAAAACTATTTTAATATAAAGGTAAGATGGATTACGAAACCACTTCATATCACATGTAATATGACGATTAGAAAGAGACCAGTGAAAGAAAAGGTTTAGGAACATGAGTACCTACCTTAGCTAAAGTTTCCTCTATGAATATGATTGGAGTCAGCGAAATTGAAAGTTCCAAAATTGGAATGCTGCCATTGGAACAATTACCCGAGTCTCGCACCACATATATAAACAAAATAGATATCTGCTATAAGAATTGGAACCTTGTCAGAGCAAAAAAATCTGATATAGTTTCATATGCAATATGCTGGGCTACCCCAATATCACAAAAAAAAGTAAAACAAAGGTTGGGAACCCAGTAATCATCCATCAGTTTAAAAAGAAAATTATTCATGATGTACAGGATTCAGATTTGATCTTAATGAATAAAAGAAAAATACAAAAGCCAATACAGCAGTAACTTTTCATTTATTATTTTATGTTACAAAAATATTTATTCTCTATGTATATAAAATTGAAAAACACAATACGAAATAGACTGACAATATACATTCATGGTTGTTGCCCGGTTGAACACCCAATAGAACTGGAAACAGTAGAACATAGTAGCAGGGAAGGAAGCAATGTATTGTGGTTGGACTGGCATTTAGTGCAACTGACCAGGACCTTTGAAAAAGCTTGTTTTGTCCCACAAGAATCTCAGTGGCAAAGTGTCCAATGAAATACAAAGGCTTTGAAGTCTCAATTCCCTGAACTTGTGTTGCAAAACTTTTTCATCACCACTGCCAAAATGCAAGGAGGAACATCATGAAAGTGAGATAAACAACACATTTAAGAATGTGCCAAACTTTCCAGCCATGGTGATAATACTCTCTTATAGCTCCCTGACATCAAAATTCAAATGCAACGTTAGAGTATCTCAAAATATAATATACATGGTTTTTCTTTTGGCCGAGTATGCATGAATTTCACAATGTAAGACACATGAACAATAAACGATCATAAGAAACATCCAGTTAGAGATATAACTACATAAGCTTTCTCCTAAGCCTCCATAAAACAGTTTAAATTTTTGGGTTGATCATGTCTAAATCAATCCCTCCAGTTATAAAAATAAATTTCTAATCAAGAGGAATCCTTTAAACATTGATTAAAAAAAGTGATTTTCCTTCTGCAATTATCATATCACCTCATAATTGAATTTCCAAAAATGGGGAACAATATTTTCTATTAATGAAGTACAAATAGAATTACGTAAAGAATCAAATCATAATGTCAAAATTTGATAGTGCAGGTCAAATTTTGTATACAGTTGGACATGGGATGGCTCAAATCCCTAGTATATGTCAAATGTACATATCGAAAGCAGATGCTACAGTATAACAACATAAAAAAACCATTATAAAAATCAACCAATAGAATTGGTTACAAAAAGCATACACAAAAGACATGCAATATTTTTAATTTGTTTTAATATCTCAGGACACGTAAACTACCAACCCTTACTTAAATACTAAAATGCAACATGCTTCCATCAACTACCATAAACCTGGACAACATATTCACCTCTAGATTGCAGTAAAAGAAGTAAAAGCAAAATAAAAAAAGGCAATACACAAATATAGTTGCAAAAGACATTTCATTGATATCAATTCATTTTACAATGCAAGTAGCTGGTGTTTTGTACATCAAAAGTATTTTCTGACACAGAATCCTAAACCACTATACATTGACCCCTTTCATATAATATTTCTAATAATTACAACCCAATGCCCCCCCAAAAAAAGAAACCCACCAGAATTAGTTACACACATTGTTCATAGGCTGGACCACTACGGTGAAAATAAAAAACATTTATAGAGTCCAAGCACAGCACCCAAAAAAGCATAGTCCCCTACTAATATGGCTTCTCTATATGCAGCACCTTCAATGCATTAGCACTGGAAGCATCAACACCATACCTCATAGCTTCTTCAAGTTTTCTCAGCAGATTTAGTTATACACATTGTAGTAGGCTGGACCACTATGTTGAAAACCAAAAACACTGACAGATTCTAAGTCTAGCACCCCAAAGAAAATAGCCCCCCAATACTATAGCTTCTCTATCTTCACCATCTTCAACACCTTAGCACTGGGAGCATCAACAACAGACATCATAGCTTCTTCAAGATTTCTTTTAGAAGGTGTGATCCTAACATTGCCAGAAGGTTCAGCAGATCTAAGACAAACAACTTCGTCAAGCACTTGAGAGGAAAACTCCTGCAAGAAACAGCACATAGTTGTAAACTTTCACTTAGTTATAGAAATCAATGCTAAATTAAAATGTAAGGGTGTGAATACCTCAGTAACATTTGAATCATTTTCAGATTCATCACAGCACAAGTTGTAAACCTTAGGAAATAGTGGATTAAATAGGGCCTACATCCATTACATAAGTGAAATGGATCAGATGAGTTAATCATTGAAGTTTTATATTAAAAATCCAAATCCAAATCCAAATACAACCAAACACTTTTTAAAATCATGATGAAAAGGAGGGAAAAAAATGTCAAAGCAACAACAACCTTTGTAAGAGTCATCTTAGCCCCAGGTAATTGGAACATGGTAACAATGGTGTCATCATTACATACACGTTTGACCTTGTATGTTCCATCATATTGGCTTGTTGAAACAGACTTGGTCTCAATTTTGAATAAGAGCTTCTTCCCCACCAGAGAATTGAACACAGAAGGGTAGCCACCAACAGTTCCATCCTAAAATAATAAAAGTTCAAATAAATAACTATGTGTAAGATATAATTCACACAGTCTGATGTATAAAAAGTTTGAATGATGTTGGGATACAAAGAATTGACCCTCTTTGATTCAGTTATCATGTCAACACAAGTTCTCTTGAACAGAAGATGGGCATCATGATCAAACAAGACTAATACAGCAGTGGCAATAAAATCTTCAACTTCCATTTTGACCCTATACCTAGAACACATAAGGAGTGGTAAACATGGCTTCAATTATTGCATGATGGACAAAAAGAGTAAACAAAACAACATGGAATAGTTTCTATAGACCTTGGAATGACATTAAATACATGGGTGTAGCAGACATCACAATAATAAATTCCCAAATCAAATATGACAGTACGTCCACACTTGCATGCTACATACCACCACGAATCACCATCTTCAACAATTCCTTTCACGGTGGCCAAAACAATGAAATATCCATCCTTAAAAAATAGACAGAGATCATAATCAATGACCAACTAACAAAATGTTGAAGCATAAACCAAATAGATGGCAAACAATTAGAAGATAACGTGGGATAAATGTATCATAATCATTCTACTTTGATAAGTAAGAGCAGAAGAAATAAAATTGATACCCACCTCTTTGACCTCAATAAGCTGCTCCAAAGACTTTCTGGGATGCAGTTTCATAAAATCATCCTCTAGAGATACAATTTGGCCATCGGGAAGAAATTTGAGTGACTGAGAACCAACCAAGTTGACGGCAGCAAGGCTAGAATGAATCAAATTTAGATAGGAATAAATTAGCAGATAAGACATAAAAAAAAAGGAAAAACGAAAACTAAATCACAACTAATCATAACTAACCGACTACGCAGATCAATAGCCTCAAAAATCTCAGGGTTGAAGATCAACTTCATTGCATGCATAGCATTTTGTATCACCACCTTTCCTATTCAATAGTGATTTATTAGTCAAGCAGGATTTTTTAAATGGCCGGAGAACAACAATGGAAACTAATGTGTGTAGCATGGTAGTGCAAACCTTTAAATGTCTTGACCTTTGCAAGTTGAACAACAACTATAGGTTGGTCCAGATCACCACTGGCAATGAATGCATTCAGAGAATTCACATACTCCCTAAATAAAGCACATTCAAGCTTCCCATTGTAACATAAAAATGGAAAGTGGTTAATAGAGCAGAGACAATGAAGTATAATAGCATATTTAAAAACTTGTCAACAAATAGCATTTACTCAGTTTACTATCCTATTAATTGAAGCTTGAAGCCCACAACCTGTAATCAGTAAGTTCCACAACAATCATCTTAGTCATTTTTCCATCTCTTTCATATTCTTTCTCAGCTGACACTCCTGTAAGTTGACCAATGACATCTACACCAACAATGGAGAGGCGTGTAGAACCGTGTTAGTAAATTAGGAGCTGTAAAGCATATACAGTAACATAATATAATTGGTATACCTATAAGGTAGTCAGATTCCCCATCAGTACGACAAACATCATCAAAGGATGCCAAGGCCAGTCCATTAACTGAAATTATTACACACTGACTTGGAATCAACTTGGTCCTGAATTGAAAAACCAATCGAAAGTGGTGATTTGTTGCCCGGAAAGATCCCGAATTAGGGGCAACATTGAAATACATCATTTCATATATATTCCCCTCAATCAGCAGTAGTTGGAACTTATAAACCAGAGTCTTCTTCACAGATGCTTGGATCCTTCCACCCTGACAAAATAACCACGATAAAAAGTATAAATACATAATAAAATAGAATGAGAAAAAAGTTATACTACTTCAAAGTATACTTACAAATTCATCAACCAAAACCACCTCAATAGAACTTGGTGCAGCAGGATTGCTAAAGCTAGGAACAATCCACATTTGAACCACCCTGACCTTCACCCTCCAGGCCTCACGCTCAGCCTCCACCTTGCTCAATGGATCAAACTACGGAGCCATATCAACAAAGAAACTGAATCTTAGAATAGGTATCACACGATGCTACTGAATGTATGTGAGAAAGCAGATGACACAACCAAGAAGCCATAGCAACCTTTAAATATAGCAACAAAATTTTTGAAATTCAAATGAAGTTGTGGAGGGAAATCAACCGCAGAAAACAATTAACAACTGAGGTAGAAGCACATACTCATGAAATGGACCATCGTAGTTGGTAGGAAATTGTCAGAAAGCTTGTACAATAGAATATGAAACGAAAGAAGAAGCAATCGGACTGGAGAAGGAGGAGCCCTGACAGTCTCAGTTGAGTCCCAACCGAGGGAAAGAACGTGAATAGAGGGAAGCACTTCCGTGTGGTGACTGAAAGGGAAGAAGCAGATGGGAATACAAAATGTTAGGAGCAAAATAAAACAACTCAAAAGAACGAAACCAAATACACTGTAGAGACCGGACTGAAGAAGGAGTAGCTAGTGACAGTTAAATCCCAATGGTACTAAAGTTCTTAAGAAGGGAAAGAAAAAATTAAGATGGGATCGGGGACGTTGGGGTTGAAATAGAGAATGCACCTGAAGAGAGCAAAGGATTTTGAAACAGACTGGGGTTGAAAAGTAAATGGGATCGAAAATTGTGAAGAGGCTTGTAAATTATGCAAAGGTACTGAGCATTTATTGTATGATAGCTTTAATCACGTGACGTATAAAACATCAATTAAATATTTAAGCTTTTCAATCAAAGCAATTGGTAAAAAACCATGAGCCCATAAGGAAAGGAAAGAAAAGCCTAATGACACGTGTATTTGAACAGAGCACCGCACAGTTAATGAAGATGCCCTGTAGATGTATCGTGTATTGATTTTGAATATTTTATATCAAATTGAATTTATGTGTAGCTCTATTTTATAATATAAGAGAGATTTGTGTAGTTATTAAAGGAAATATGCGTAAGTTTTACAAATAGAGAAGATGTATGTGAAAAATTAAGTAAATAAAAAAGAGATTAAAGTATTTTAATCTTTTATTTTAAAATATTCTTTTAAAAACCATTCATCCAAACATATTTTCTTTTTCTATTGTTTTAAAATTTTATTCTAAAACATGTCTTAAAATATCGATGAAAACAAATTTTAAAAATTGAAAACAAAAAATAATTCCAAATAGCTTCATAAGCTGCAATGAGAGTGAAGGCAAAAGCAAAGGTAAAGTGGGTCCTTGACCATTCTGATTATTTTACTCTGCTGGAAATCACAGTAGTTGAACGCAGAAGCAAGAAAATCATGCTTCAAGTGAAACCCCAAAGGTTCTAAACAACCTTAATCGATCATCCCTTCTGGTTTGTGGGCAACTAGTCAAATGTTTTGGTCTTGTTCATCAGGTGTGTCGTCTTCCTCATCCTTCTCTCTCTATTGCTTCCAGCACAAATGTTTACCACCCATTTAATCTTCATTCACCACTTCACAAACCCAATGCCCCACTGTGTAAAATTTCAATTATTTTCATGCTTACACAGACTCAAAACCCTTCCTTTCTCCACCCAGCAAATGGGTATGGCTTCTGTTGCTGATAACCTTTATAGCCATCTGCATAAAAACAATGGCAATGTTGAAAAATCATTGTCTAAGGTTAAGCCCAAACTGGACTCTCGATGTGTCATCGAAGTCCTGAGTAAGTGCTATCCTAAGCAATCTCAATTGGGTGTTAGGTTTTTCGTTTGGGCTGGATTTCAATCTGGGTACAGGCATAGTGCTTACATGTACAGGAAAGCATGCAACTTGCTTGGGATTGTTCAAAACCCCCAGATTATTTACGATGTGATTGTGTCTTATGAGAAGGAAGGGTGTTTAGTTACTGCCAACATGTTTAGGGAGATTATGAAATTGTGTAAAGAAGCTCAGCTTGCTGCTGTGGCTTTGTGGGTGTTGAGGAAAATGGGGAATTTTAACTTGCACGCTGACACCGTGATGTATAATGTGGTTATCAAGTTGTGTTGCAAGAAGGGTGACATTGAAATGGCTGAAGAGTTGGTGAGAGAGATGAGTTTCAATGATCTTTGTCCTGATGTGATTACATATATGACAATGATTGAGGGATTATCTAATGCGGGTCGATTGGAGGATGCTTACTCTGTGCTCACGGTTATGAGAGTACATGGATGTTCGCCCAATTCGGTGGTTTTCTCAGCCATTTTAGATGGGTTATGTAGGTCTGGATCTATGGAGAGGGCATTGGAATTGTTGGCTGAAATGGAGAAGGAAGGTGGGAATTGTAGTCCGAATGTTGTTACTTATACATCTCTGATTCAAAGTTTTTGTATGAGAGGCCAGTGGACAGAAGCATTGGATATTCTGGATAGAATGAAAGCTTTTGGGTGCTTTGCAAATCATGTTACTGTTTTTACCTTGATTGAGAGCCTTTGTGTTGCTGGTCATGTGGAAGAAGCTTATAGGTTGATTGATAAATTTGTGGTGGAGCATGGTGTTTCATATGGTGATTGCTGCAGTTCACTTGTGATTTCTTTGATAAGGATAAAAAGACTTGAGGAAGCAGAGAAGCTATTCAGGGAAATGCTTGCTGGTGAGGTCAAACCTGATACTTTGTCATGTAGCCTTTTGCTAAAGGAGCTCTGTATGAAGGACCGGGTACGGGATGGATTCTACTTGCTTGATGCAATTGAGAATATGGGATACTTGTCTTCCATTGACTCTGATATTTATTCTATTCTTTTAGTTGGGCTTTGTCAAACAAGCCACTTGATGGAGGCCGCAAAGTTGGCAAGGATAATGCTTAAAAAATCAGTTCTGCTAAGACCTCCATACCAAGATAATGCAGTTGATATTCTAAGTAAATATGAAGAAAAAGACCTTGTGAACCAGTTGACTGGTATACAAAAGGGACTTTGATGATAAATTGTTTTATGAAAGAGGTCACATCCATTGTTTGTCTGCTGCATATGTTGTTCAAGTTTACATTGTATAACTGCAATTTGGTTTCTGTGATGTAGCCTGATAAGCTTGGTTCTTTTCTTTCCTCAAAGGTGACAGAGTAATTTTGTTCAGCTTCTTGAGAACAGTATGCTCACATTTGTCTCTTTTGCTCAGCCTATTCTCAGTTCTAGAAACATTAGATTCTAGTTATTCTTGATAATTTCTTAAACCCATTTTCCTTATACAAATTGATGACCCTGACACTACTGTTCTTTGATATAATAAATATAGTGAGTCAAGAATAAAATGGTTGAAGTACACATTTTCATTCCTTTTTTTTGTCACGTGTGATTAAGACTGATTGATGCCATGTTGCATGCCTACTAACATTTCATTTCATGATTTGGTTTAGTTAGCCTTTGACATTTGAATCTGAGAGTTCAACTGGCTGTGGAAGCTTTTACTCAAAGGTCGCTAATTCAATTTTCTCACCCAATTGGTAGAGGGAACAAGAAGTTTTGGTTCAACCCGTTGAAGATGCAAAGTGTTGTTTGCCAAAGTTTTACCTGATAAGAGCAAGTTGTTTATAATATTAAACGTATCAGTATGTTGAGTTCAGAGTTATACATGCAATATTTTTTTAGGCTGCAATGTGCATCATAAATGCTTTAGATTGTAAAGAAGTTATGAAAAGTCAGTTATAGTTTACCACATTGTTTTGATTCATAGTTTTCTGATAACTTCTCTAACTGCGCAGAAAAGAAACATGCACCACATGATCATTTTGTGTATTTTTTTTCAAAGGTCAGCTGATTGATCTTGTAAATACAAGACAGGACCAGAAATTATCTAATTTTCATTTTAAATACACTTTAGCACCTTAGTCAAAGTGCAAACAGCCTTGATAGCAGTATTATACAATGGTATAATAAATAGATACTTAGTTGTTGAAATTTTGGATCCAAAATAGCATTTATTGGTATTTTTATTTGTATCAGAGTACTTAACACTTACTGAGGGCTTGCTATAGCTGCTTCAAAAAAATGAGAGAAATGAAATTTGGGGGAATGTAAAGGGGAATGGATTACACATCGGAAGTCCCATGGTAGGCATAATTATTAAGATGAATGAGATTGCATTCTTTCTATAGTTTGTGTTATATGTTTGTATATGACATCACATTATACAAGTAAATTAATCGAACCATTGAAATATATTTTGGCTGATATTTATTGCCTTTTTACCTTCTTCCCCCCCTCCTTTTATTTTTTAGTTTTTCTTGTTTGATGGAAAAGACCTTGCATTTTTTTATAACAAAATTCATGAAAATTTTTCATATCTGCTTTTTCTGTGAATGCAATTCTTTCATGTAGGGCTGCATCTGTTATAGTCGGTGCATGAAGATGTAGTTCTGTTAGTTTGCTGTTGTATTGTACCATAGATTGTAGACAAACACAACTTTTTTCCTCTAACTAGCTAGATTTCTAGAGCTGCTTATGCTTAAACCTTGATTATGTTTATGATCTTGAAGAAACATCTGGCAAATTAGCTCCGAGTTGAAGTTAACATTTTTTTTTTCTAATGATACCTACTAGTCTGAAATATTATACTGCTCTAATCTGTTTGCAAATATTGATATGCCTTTGTTCTATTTCTATTTAGTTCACAAGATTTTAGGTGGCTCATAAATCTACTGTTCTAAATAGTTTGATTGGACATCCTGTTTTGGTAAGTTGGATTTACAGGGTTGCTTCTATACAGTTTGATTATACTGCGTGTACGAACTCTTCTTTTTCTTAAGGTCTTCATCTCCAGCCTACTGGTAAGAATGAAGCTACTCAGGCTCCTATAAGCATTGATCTACTACAGCAAGATGGCTCTTTGAGCAGCAAATAGATTATCTTGCAGATTGAAAATAAGTCTCAGCAAGTTTCTGCAAGTTAGTTGCTACTTAAACCCGTCTGTTCTTAATAAATGTGAGTCCTGACTCCTGCAAGTGAGGTTATTCTCTTCATGTACTCGCCGATCAGATGCTCCACGTTGCAGGCTTGAAGGAGTGACACATATCCTCGCTGCTGGAATGGGAGTTACCTGTTCTGGGACCAAGGTGGTCTGGGAAAGAGGGAGACCGAATCCTCATTGCTGTAGATCGAGGTAAGCTGAATTTGGAAATCTGGTCACTGCCCAATCTGGGAGGAACAACTTTCTCTCTATCCTTTGCCATGACACCATTTTCTGGCTGGGTAAAGAAAGCATTTTGAGGTCTCCCTTAGGAGACTCATGTGATTTGCTTTCCATACATGTGAATTTTGAATTCAAATCCAGTGCCTATGATTCACCCATACCTTATTTCTCTGTTACCAAACCCAAGCCATGATCCTGACTGTTCTGTGTAGGAATCAAGGTCCTGAAGCACAAAGAGTGCCATTTGTGTCCGAGAAAGCCAAGGGAGAATATGATATGAGAATGGTTATAGGTTTGTTTGTGGGGAAGTCAACTTTAGGGAAATGGGTGTGGTGCTAATAGAGCAGAAGGCATGGATGGAATGGAAGTCAGAGAATTCTTTACTTGGATGAAATTGCAGGTTGGTGTCTGTTTTCCTTTCTGGATGAAGTCTGATCACTCTTCCCTCTTCCTTGCGTTTCATCCAGTTGATTCAATTGTTTTTTGTTTGCTTTTATATTTTGTTTTTCTGGTTGTTTGTTTTTTGTTTGCTTCCATGATGTAGTGCCCTCTGCATAGGCTTGAGGAACATTTAGAGGCCTAGAACACTATATACATTTCCATTTTCCGCATTTCAAATATTGCATTTTGAATACATTTCTGCATTTCTACATTTGTACATTTATACATTTTAGCTAAGTCTAGAAAACTATATACATTTTTACGATACAAGTTCAATTATTTGTGCAGTTTGAGCTTATCTCTTGCAAGCTACCTTTTTATTCTCTTACAAAGTATATTTGACGAAGGGGAGTCTTGGCGCAATGATTGAAGTTGTCACCATGTGACTTGGAGGTCACAGGTTCGAGTCGTGGAAACAGCCTCTTGCAAATGCAAGGTAAGGCTGCGTACTATAGGCCCACATTGAGGGTCCGACCCTTTCCTGGACCTCGCGCATAGTGGGAGCTTTATAGCACACCAGGTTGCCCTTTTTACAAAGTATATTTGGCATCTTTCCTGTTGTGAAAATTTTCCTCTTGTGAAGCCTTAGTAAAATAAATGAAAATTTCTGTCACCTTAGCTATTTGGTTGTCATTGAGTTAAGGAAACCATCCTCAATGCCTTACCAGCATGAACCGGCCCACTATGGTGTGGTATTTATCTCCCAAGTAGCTCGTATTCTAGATAGATAATATAATTGGTCTTCACCTGAAACAGTAAAATCAGCCAAGAAACAAACTAGTTTCTGTGTGCCCTTGGTTCGGATTTGTATATCTTAGTGTTCTAAGTGTATGATATTTAGTTGAAGCTATTAAATTATCAGGTTACCATGAGTGCAAGATCTTAGATGGATTTAAATTGGCACGTTGGGAAGACAGGAAAACAAATATATATGATGAGGACCAGTAAAACAGGGAAATCTATAGGTAGAGAATTAATATAATATGTGAATATTTTGATTATGTTTCCTGTGAGAGCCTCACTTCTGGTTTTGGTTTTGACTGTCTCCATGGCTTGGAAACTTAGGAATATGGCAGTTAGCCAGTTACTTTCATTTAAATTTTATTCTTACCTTCCCATTTTGCCCGTGTGATGGGCCTCTAACCCATATAGACCACAGAAAGGTCAATGGCAGAAAATGGTAATGAGCTGGAAAAGGCAGTGGAGGAATCTGTCGTTAAGGAGAGAGAAGGGTCTAACCGAATGGAGACATGGCAGCTGGGGATTGGTGTGGAAGATGTTGGAATCATGGAAGGGAACGTGAATATGAAGGGAGTAGAGGGTGGTGAGGAGGTTATTCTGTCATCTGGATAGTTTGGGGTGGCTTAGGCCATTTGGGCACAGATGGCACCTTGCTTCTGTGATTTTCTTTCTTTCTTTCTCTACTATATACACTATCTCTACCCTTTTTCTTTCTGCTATTTTTTGTGTAATTGGAGCTATGCTCCGTGGGTTTTCCCTACATTTTCCTAGTGATTACCAGTACCTATCAGTAGTATCAGAATTTTCCACCATGTCTCTTAGCTACAGACGAGCGGCATTGGTGATGACGCCAACATTGTAGTGTTTGTCCAAGACTAGTACACAGACAACTTGTGTGGGCACTAGGGTTGCGGAGTGTGGTGGAATGTTAGGATCTAATTGTAAGGTATGGAGCTTGAGTCCCACATCAGAAGTATGAGATTCCGATGTGGGATTTATATGCGCTTGGGCTCTCCGACCACAATGACTAGCTTTATGGTGTAGTTCTCCCAAGGTTTGTATCACTATGCAAGGCCTGTTGCTAGAAACCGGGTTTGCCCTCCTTCAAACATTATTTTCATCAAGTATTGTTTGTTGAATATGTTGAATTGGTTATAATGTTATTGCTAAGAGCACTAAAAATAATATTCACGAGTCCTTCTTGGATGCTTTTAGAAATATCATACATAATAAAGAGTGCAAACAGTTTATTGGATGACATGCTGTGTATTTCTTACATATCCATGAGTCCTTAGATCCTTGTGAGGAGTCTTGGACGGGAGTAGGAGAAATTATTGGATGCTCCTATAGCGCTATGTAGGATTATGCTCACTCTACTCAAATTTTGACATTTCAGCCTCAATTAATAATGTGTTCCACCACTCCGTTAACCATAGTTAACTTTTCTAAATTATCTCCATTAATAAAATATTAAAGAACCAATATCCCTGTCTACTACTCTTCCGTCGTTTATTCTTTGGTGGAGACGGTGAGATGCTGTGCAACAGCAATAAGAAAAGCCATGGAAAATGAAAGACTTAACAAAATAAACAATATAGAATTAGAGAGAATAGGAGGAATTGTGTGTCAAATCACACAAATATATTAGTATTTATATACAAAAGTGGTACATTGAATAAGTAAATAAACATTAATTCTTATGAAGTGATGATTACAATATCAAGTAATTAACACTTATAAGTCAGCTATGAAACTTATGAAGCATATGAAATATGTAAAACATGACTTAATTCTATCATTCCCTCTCAAGTTGGAGTACATATGTCATATATACTAAGTTTGTTACAAATAAAATCAACTCAAGTCTCTCTAAAGGACTTAGTAAATATATTGTCTAACTGTTTGTTGAAGTTGACAAAAGAAGTAGTAATCTCATCTGAAAGAACATTTCCTTTGATAAAAAGCAGTCAATCTCTATATGTTTGGTATTTTCATGAAAAATTAGATTAAAAGCAATAAGTAAAGTAGTTTGGTTGTCATAAATCAATTTCATTTCTTTGACGTGTCTCAAATTTAGCTGCTGAAGCAATTGCTTTAGCCATGTAAGTTCACAAGTTGCTTTTGTCATAGCATGATACTCGGCCTCTGTGCTGGATCTAGAAATTATGTTATGTTTTTTATTCCACCATGAGATTAAGTTACCTCCAATAAAGACACAATACCTTGAGGTTGATTTTCTATATGATGGTGATTTCGCTTAATCAGCATCATAATAGCTAACAACTTGAGCATTACTTTTGTTTTCATAAAGTAACCCTTTTCGTGGTGCACTTTTGATGTATCTAAGGATGTGAATCACGACATCCCAATAACTATCACAAAGAGCATTTAGAAATTGATTTATCACACTTTTAACAAAAGTAATGTCTGGTCTTGTTACTTTAGGGTTGTTAAGTTTACCAACAAGACGTCTATATCTACTACGGTCTTTTAGTGGCTCTTCTTGACCCGATAGTAGTTTGACGTTGGGATCCATCGGAGTATATTACTAGGCAACAAATCCAGCATACCTATTTTTTCAAGTATGTCTAAAGCATACTTTCTTTGCATGATGACAACTCCTGCATGAGACTGAACAACCTCAATGTCCAAAAAATATTTTAGAGGGCCTAAATCTTTCGTCTAAAAATGGTTTGACAGATGTTGCTTTAGATTTTGGATATCAGCCTCATCATTCCCTGTAAGGACAATGTCATCTACATAAACAAGGTAGATACAAAGGTCAGGTGAAGAGTGTTGGAAGAACACAGAGTGATCAGTTGCACATTAAGTCATGCCAAATTATTAATTGACAGAGCTAAATCTCCTAAACTAGGCGAGAGAAGATTGTTTTAAGTCTATAAAGAGATCGATGTAGTCGGCAGACCAAGTATGGTGCTCTGTGTGCAGTAAATCTTGGTGGCTGTTGCATATGACCTTTTCTTGTAATTTACCATGCAAGAAGACATTCTTGATGTTTAGTTGATGAAAAAACCAGGAGTAAATAGTAGTCATGACAAGAAAGAGGCGAACTAAAGCAATCTTAACTACAAGAGAAAATGTATCCTCATAATCAAGGCCAAAAATTTGTGTATCATTTAGCCACTAAACAATCTTTCAAACAATCAACTTTCCTATCAGGGCTGATCTTAGGGTGTGTTTGTTTCAGCTTATGATTAGCTTTTTTTGGAAAAAAAATTGTTATAATAGTGTTTAATCATGTTTGGTAAAATCAACTTCAGTTTTTGCACGAAATTCAATGTAAAATAAAAGCTTTTTAAAGTTAATTTTCATAATGCTGAAGATTGAAACTTATTATTTTAGCTTATAGATTATTCTTTACACTTTGATATGTAAATACCATTTTGTCTTCAATCAAATAATTTTTTTAATCATTTTATACCTAATTTAGTAATTTAATACATAAAAGTGATTCTTTTTTATATCATTCAAATAAATCAGATTAACTTAAAATTGTTTTACGTTAATACATCTAAATATAAAAAAATTGATTATAATTGATTATAACAAAAAATTTTATACAATAATCGATTATTGAACATAATCAAATTTTTATAACTTTTTCAAACACACTTAATAGTATAGATCCATCGACAATCAATAATCGTTTTGCTAAGAGGTAAGAGGGTTGATAATAACTTAATTTTTATATATTTTTTATATAAAAATAAGTATTATTATATCTTATTATATTTAATTTTAGTGTCTTTGTGATATTATTGATTGATTTATTTAAAAATATTAATTTAATTATTGTGATAAATTTTAAGATTAAATGCATTAGACATTTGGCTCCCTATCTCCATTGCTACATGCTCGTGAAATAAGCTTACTAAGTGGCACGCATAAGATGATCTTGTTTGATGCAAATTTGATAGACACAAGGAATGCATGTTACGTTAGTAAAAGCTCTAGCATTCTATCATTTAATTTAAGCCCAATATCGAGTAGTTGATTTTGAGGCCAACTTCCCACGGTCCAATGGCTATGAGCAGAGGATGTGCACAAGATGCAAGTATTATAAGAAGCATATAGGACCCACGATATAATTGGGTTCAACAACAAGGCTTTGGGCTTGTACACGGTGCATGCAGGAGGCGGTGCAAAATTGTTATAAATAAAAGAGAATAGTGCAACAGACAAGGGACGCAGCATAGTTTGGGGAACAGTGCCGCATGAAGCAAAGGAAGAAGGAGAACCGCGTGTAGCAATTAGTTCATCTTTTATAGATTTTTCTTCTCTTTTTATATTTGATACTATTGCCAGAGTTGCTAATTTTATTTCTTAGAATTAAAATGAAACCCTAATCTTTGTTTTAGATTATTTAACTTTGTTTAAGATATTTTTATTTGTTCTATAATTGTACAATGATAATAATTATTGATATTTAATTGTTATTCAATTTAATTTTTATTAATTGTCTTGTAATTAATTAATAAATTTCTAAATTAATATATTTTAATCACATACTTAATTCTTGTAGTCTTAGGTGTGAGTTGTGCAATAGTATTCAATGTTTTTGTGATATAAGAATTGAATAATTCATGTTATATTAAATAATTTATGTCAAAATTTAAATATGTCATTATTTTAGATGAATTATATCATTAATTAAGTTACAATAATTTATAGCAGTGTTTAAAGCTTGTAACTATAAACACTCCATAATATAAAATTATTTTTCATTCAAGTTAAATTCATCTTTGCATGGTTAGTGGTGGATTAGAGGTCTTGGAATTGTTCTCTAATTAATTTTACATTTTAATTAGTCATTTCATTTAAATTTATTATTTACTTTTAGTTTTAATTTATCACGTAATTTGTATTCTTATATTAATTAAATAAAATTAAAATCTCTCTTTTTTTAAAATTAATTTAGGTAGATATTATATTTTAGTTAACTTTATCACTCCCTATAAGTACAACATTCTTATATTTGTCGGATATTACATAGATCTTGTGCGTTTATAAGTAAATGGTAATTTTATAACTTGAAATTTCTCTACTAGGTTTTTGACATCATTGTAGTATAGTAGTAAGTATTCTGTCTGTTACTTATAAAAATATGTATTATTATATCTTATTATATTTGATTTTAATAACTTTATGACATTATTGATTTATTCATTTAAAAAGTTATTAATTTAATTATTGTAATAAATTTTAGGATTAAATGCATTAGACATTTGGCTCCCTATCTCCATTGTTGCATGCTTGGGAAATAAGCTCCATTGATTGGTTCTAAGTAGCACGCATAAGACGACCTTGTTTGATGCAATTTTGAAAGACACAAGGAATGCATCTTACATTAGTAAAAGCTTCAACTTTCTATCATTTAATTTAAGCCCAATATAGAGAAGTTGATTTTTAGGCCCACTTCCCATGGTCCAATGGCTATGAGCAGAGGATGTGCACAAGATGCAAGTATTATAAGAAGCATATGGGACCCACGATTTAATTGGGTGCAACCAACAAGGCTATTGGGCCCTACACGGAGCGAATAGGAGCCAGTGCTGAATTGTTATAAATAAAAGAGATTAGTGCAACAGACAAGGGAGCGCAACACACTTTGGGGGGCAGTGTCGCACGTAGCAGAAGAAAAAGGAGAACGTCCCGTAGCAACTATTTCATCTTTTATAATTTTTTTTTTTATATTTGATACTCTTGTTATGAGTAATTAATTTTATTTTTAAAATTAAAATGAAATTCTAATCTTAATTTTAGATGATTTAATTTTGTTTGAGATATTTTTTTATTCTATAATTATATAATGATGATGATTATTAATCTTTAATTATTATTTAATTTAATTTTTATTAATTATCTTATAATCAATTAATAAATTTAAATTAATATATTTTAATTATATGTTTAATTCTTATAATCTTAAGTGTGAGTTATACAATAATATTTAATGCTTTTATGATCTAAGAATTAGATAATTCATGCTATATTAAATAATTTTTATCATAATTTGAATATGTCATATTATTTTAGATAAATTATGTCATTAATTAAGTTACAATAATCTTTAGTACTATTTAAAGCTTGTAGATGTAGACACTCCATCGAATAAGATTAATTTTCATTCAAGTTAAATTCACATTTGCATAGTTAGTGGTAGATTCGAAATCTTATAATTATTCTCTAATTGATCTTACATTTTAATTTGAGTCATTTCATTTAAATTTATTATTTACTTTTAGTTTTTGTTTATCACATAATTTAAATTTTTAGATTAATTAAATAAAATCAATTTTTTTCTTTTTTAATTAATTTAGGTAAATATTAGATTTTAGTTAATCATATCATTTCCTGTGAGTATGACACCATTATATTTTTTAGATATTTCACAAATCATGTGTGCTTACAAGTAAAATGTAATTTTTTTACTTGAAAATTCCCTACTAAGTTTTTTGTGTCATTGTCATGGAATTGATTTTGTTTTAATTTAATTTTTAGTTAAATTTTTATTTATTTATTTAATTTTTAGTTTTATTTGTTTTATGTTATTCCTTTTTTAATTTAATTTAATTTTATTTGTTTGGTCTTAATTTTTTTTTTATTTGTTTTTAGTTTTTGTTGAAAAGGTTGGAGAAGACTAATTCTTCTATGTACTTTTGTTCCAAGTCTTACTTTTTTTTTAAATTTGATATTTTGTTTGGTTTATGTTGGAGAGACGCTTCTTGTCATTAGATTTAAAAGAGTAAGATCCTGAGATAGAGCGTATAGTTAGAGTACTTAGAGCACAAAACCAAATTGCACTCATGAATACTAATTTAAATATGATAAATAATAATCGAGCACTTAGGGAGTATTTTACTCCAAATGCATATAATTCTTCTGCTTGTGTCTGTTTACCTGAGATTGGGGCTAACCACTTTGAAATTAAGCTTAGTATAATTCAAATGTTACAAACATTTTATGGCCTTGAGTATGAAAATCCTTATAAGAATCTAGATACATTTTAAGAGGTATGTTTCACCTTTAATATCCCTAATGTTACTGATGATACAATTTGTCTCTATCTTTTTCCTTTTTCTTTAAAGGATAAGACTAAAGATTGATTTTCTACATGTGATAACATTGCCACTTGAGATAGATTATCAGGAGAATTTTTAAAGAAATATTTCTCAATAGGTAAACTTACTGCAATGAGACGTGTCATCACC
The DNA here is from genome assembly GCA_029884595.1 of Ormosia semicastrata. NCBI lineage: Eukaryota > Viridiplantae > Streptophyta > Magnoliopsida > Fabales > Fabaceae > Ormosia > Ormosia semicastrata. The sequence continues at coordinate 8,739,693 of JAQQTO010000047.1, forward strand.
ACTTTTTCTCAAGTTAATAATGAACAATTTCATGAGAGTTGGGAAAGATTTAAGGATCTTTTGTGCCGTTGTCTACACCACGAAGTTCCTAAATGGCAACAAGTACAAAACTTTTATTTTGGATTGAATGAACGTAACTAGCAGATGGTTGACGCATCGTGTGAGAGTACTTTCTTGCACAAAACCCCAGATGAGGCATGAAAGTTATTTGAGCACTTAAGTGAGAATTCACAATTACATGCATCATCCTCACAGTTAGATATATCAAGGTAATTAGGGAATAAAGGGGAAATTTATGAGATTTCACACATATATGATATGCAATTAAGGTAAAATCTTTATCTAAGAAAATGGATTAGGTCAATGCATTGTAGAAATAAGTTTGCCCCAATGATTTAATATGTTAAGTTTTGATGATGATAAATATAAGATAAAAAGAGTGATGCTTATGTTACATAGATGTGCTTAATAAATTATATTAGATCATGCATGATCATGTACTCCATCTTGTTATTTAATATAAGAATCATGCATATTATTCATAGAATCTTTTATAGAATATATTAAATAGTATGTTATATGAGTTGTATTAAATTAATATTAGATTTGACTCTATTTAAATGAAAATATGTAAAGTGTTCTTTGTTGTATCCTATATAAAACATATCTATTAGTAATTGATAAATGTCTTATTTAGATGTGTCTATAAAAGTCTTATTATATGCATGTTAGACTAACTAGAGTTATTCATTTATGAATCATGCATATGAAGATATTGAGTTATGAATTTAGACTAATTATGTTTGTTTTAAGTGAGCAATACTTTATAGGATAATTGAAGTACCAAGAGTGAGCATTGCAACAAGAAAACGAAATATAAAAATTATGCTAAACTCAAGAAGAATGAGAATGATAAGATGTTCCAAGTATTTATAAGATTTGAAGAGAATAAATTTTTGGAAGCTTGAATTACATTAAGAAGCCTAAGTGTTAGAATTCATATATTTTCCTTTTAGGCTTTCTCCTATATAAAGATAGAGGTTTTGCAATAAAGAGTTCAAAATATGATTTTGATGATTCAATAATCAAATCAAGTGTTCCAGAGTTGTAAAAGCTTCAAACATCACTTATATATAGAGCACAAGTGATAAAATAGTCATTGATAGTGTTTAGAAATGATTTCTTATGAAAACTAGCCGTGTATGGCCATTGGGAGCGCATTCTGACGTGTTTTATTTGAATAATTATGTGTCTTATTCGAATAAGTTAAGTGGATAAATGATTATTGCACTCTAGTTTTGAAAACAGACTTTAAATAGTCATAACTTCTTCATTTCTCATCCGTTTAAAGCAAATGACCACTCATTAGAAAGATCTTTGAGTCTATTTTTAAATGAAATAAGTTTCATAACCAAAATAAAAGCATTTTAAAAGTTATGATCAAAAGAGTAACCAAAGGTCAGTTTTTTAAAATTCAAACTTGACTATTTTTCTTAGTTTTGAACTACTAGCATGACTAGCTTTTCAAAGCATTTTTGTTAGGCATTTTAGCATATAAGAACCATTTGTAAAGATTTAAAAATATAATTGAGCTCTTTTCTTATAATACCTCTATCTTTATATAAGAGAAAATCTAAAAGGAAAATATACCAATTCTAGTCCTTAAGCATCTTGATGTAATCCAAGCTTCTAAAAATTTCTTCTCTTCAAAAGAACATATTATCCTTCTCATTCTTCTTGAGTTTAACATAATTTTGATTTTTTGCTTTCTTGTTGCAATGCTCACTCTAGATACTTATATTATCTTACAAAGTATTGTTCACTTAAAACAAATATAGTTAGTCTAAATTCATAATTCAATATCTTCAAATGCATGATTCATAAATGTATAACTCTAGTTAGTCTAATATGCATATCATAAGACTTTCATAGACACATCCAAATAAGACATTCATCAATTACTAATAGATATGCTCTATATAGGATGCAACAAAGAACAATTTACACATTTTCATTTAAATAGAGTCAAATCCAATATTAATTTAATACAACTCATATAACATATTATTTGATATATTCTATAAAAGATTCTATAAAGAATATGCATGATTCTTATATGAAATAACAAGATGAAGTACATGATCATGCATGATCCAATATAATCTATTAAGCACATCTATGTAGCATAAACATCATTTTTTTTGTCTTGTATTTATCACCATCAAAACTTAACATATTAAACCATTGGGGCAAACTTATTTCTACAATCTTCCCATTTTTAATGGTGACAAATTACCAAATAAAAATATGTTGAGCAATATAGAAGAATAGATATTCGTGTAAGCATATCAAATAATAAGTACATGAACATATTTTTCTTTTCAATTCTCACTCTCCCTATTTGATATCAACAAAAAGGCTTAGGAAAAAAAGATAATATTTTCTCTTTCCTCATAGATAAAACTCCTGTTACCAAAAAGAGTAGGATCATCAAAACTAAAATCTTCTTTAAGTTATTCAAAACATAACTATCTCCCCTTATTTGATTCTACATATGATTCAAGAATAGAGAGATAAAATAAACATACTTTCAATATATAAAAGATTATTCATGCAATACTTGTTATATTTTGGTACGTCAACATTTAGCGTATGATACAAATAAAATACTTTACGTAATCAAATAAGGATGTAAGGCAAGAGATACAAACAACTTAAGAGCTAGACTCCCCCTCATTGAATCATAAGATAGATAAAGAGAAATATGTATGCCAAGACCATGTAAGAACATTACCATAAAGTAAAGCAAGACAAAAGATGTTTATTCTTAATTCATTAATCAAAAACTATTTTAAAACTTCTCCCCTTTTCAAAAAGAATTTTACAAACACATTACATTTTCAAAAGTATTTTAGAAGGGTAGAGAGGTTTTATATTAAAACTACATATTCCTCGAGAGTGATTAAACCCAAAGTCAAAGTAACATCTGAAAGTATATCTCATCTCTTTTTCATTGAACAAGAACCTTGAGAAAATAAAATACTTTGAAGAATAAGACTTATCTTTTGAACTATCAAGATAGGCTCTATAGAATATTTCAAAAGATTTTATTTGAAAACTTTCTTAAACATCTTCTTAAGATTTAATAAAACTTTTCAAAGTAAAAGAAGATAGTACTACATTTATAACACATATCCAATGATTTCTAAATTTTCAAGACAATTAAGAAGTGAAAATACTTTAAGATCTTAAGCCAAGTTCAAATGATTCTCAAGGATATAGAACGTGAAAAGCTTCTTTCAAATATAATGAGAGATTTTGCTTTAAATTTTTTTTTAATCCAACCAGAAATTATTTTCAAAACAAGAGCATGATTTTCATTGGTGTTATACCACTAAGAAACCATAGATCAAGATAATCATAGATATCAAACATTCACTTGATGGAATATGCTATAGGGATCAAAGTATGTATAGAACTAACATCATCCACCCTATATATAATGACACAATTATCAAGTTAATATCCAATTAGGCACTTTGTCAATGCTAAACATACTTCTCATGTAAGGAAAACATCTAATTATTTAAGATTAATTTATTAACAAGTATCATACGATTCATAACATATAGAATATCATAATAGCTTAGGGATAGAGATACTTATTAAGTTAGATAGAGAATGATGCTCTTTATTTATTAGTCCTTTAATTTTGATCTTTCTTCCTTTGAATACTCTATTCCATTGCACTAGAAGAAAGTCACCTTTATCTTCCTCTTCATTTGAACTCCATTCAACTTTTCTCATTTATCCACATATGCTTGTATGCAAAAAATTTGATAGCTATATTTGAAACACATAGAGAAACTTACAAAGCTAACTTCAAAAGTTCTCTAAATCATAAGCTATCATCAAATATTATTTAAGCCCATTTATAAGTATAATTTTTCTGCCCCTAGAACCCCACAACAAAATGGGGTTATATAAAGGAAAAAATAGATCTTTAGAAGAGATGTCAAGAACTATGCTCAATGAGACTACCTTTCCTAAGTATTTTTGGGTGGATGTGGTAAATACCACTTGTTATGTAATGAATAGGGCCCTAATAAGGCTAATTTTAAAGAAAAACCCTTATGAACTATACAAGGGAAGGAAGCCAAATGTTTCACACTTTCATGTCTTTGGATATAAATATTTTGTTTTAAACAATGGGAAGGATAACTTAGAGAAGTGTGATGCCAAATCGGATGAAGGTATATTTTTTAGCTATTCTAATCATAGTAAAGCTTTTAGAGTTTACAACAAAAGAACTATGACTACAGAAGAGTCCATTCATGTTGCTTTTGATGAAACTAACCTAAATAGTCCGAGAAAGGATTTTGTTGATGATGTTGTAGAAATCTTAGTAAGAACACACTTAGAGGTCAAGAAGATAGAAGCCAAGAAGCAAGAGGAAAGTAAATTTGATCCCCAAAGACAAGAGAATTCATAAATCATAGACCTTCTCAAGGAGTGGAGGACTTCAAGATATTATCATCTTGACAAAATGATAGGTGATGTATCAAAATGGGTAACTACTAGAAACTCTCTTAGAGATGCAGGTAACCATATGACTTTTGTTCCACAAATTGAGCCTAAAGACCTAAATGAAGCCATTGATGATGAACATTGGATCTTGGCCATGCAAGAGGAACTAAATTAATTTGAAAGAAATCAAGTTTGGGAATTAGTTCCAAGGCCTAATGATCATACCATAATTGGCACCAAATGGGTCTTTAGAAACAAATTTCATGAAACTAGCCTAATAATAAGAAATAAAGTTAGGTTGGTTGCAAAAGGCTATAATTAAGAAGAAAAAATATATTATAAAGAAACCTATGCACCCGTAGCTAGACTAGAGGCCATTAGAATGTTACTTGTATTTGCATGCATCATGGATTTCAAACTTTATCAAATGAATGCTAAAAGTGCTTTCTTAAATGGTTTTATACAAGAAAAAGTGTATGTGGAACAACCTCCTAGTTTGAAAGCCATGAGCTGCCCAACCATGTTTTTAAGTTGAAAAAGACCTTGTATAGCTGAAAACAAGCTCCAAGAGTTTGGTATAAAAGGTTATGCAAGTTCCTTTTAGAAAAAAGCTTTTCTAGAAGAAATGTTGACACAACACTCTTTATCAAGTATAAAAAGTATAACATACTCCTTATATAAGTATATGTTGATGACATAATTTTTGGTGCTGTTAATGAGTCTCTTTGTAAAGAGTTTGTCAATATCATACAAAGTGAGTTTGAAATATCCATGATAGGTGAGCTCAAATTCTTCCTTGGACTCTAAATCAAGCAAGCTAGGGATGAGACTTTCATAAGTCAAGCCAGATATTGCAAGGAACTGCTTAAAAAGTATAAGTAAGGGCACTCTCATAAGCCTCATTCCTCAATTCTTCTAACTCTTGTAATTGGAGCTTCTTTTACTTTCTAACACCTTCCAAATCCAAGTTGACTTACTTGATAGCCCAATAAGATTGATGCTCCAACTCCATGAGAAAACGATAAGGCTTCCAATATACCAATCAGAATGGTGACATGCTAATCGGGGTCTTATATGCAGTCCCATAAGCCCATAATGCATCATCAAGTCTAGTACTCTAATCCTTACGTGTTGGATTCACTGTCTTTTTAAGGATGGACTTGATTTCCCAGTTGGACACTTCGATTTGCCTATTTGTCTGTAGATGGTAGGGGGTAGAAGTCCTATGCATCACACCATATTTCTTCAAGAGAGCCTCGAATGTTCTACTGCAAAAATGTGTCCTTTGATCACTAATTATAGCTCTTGGAGTTTCAAACCTATAGAAAATGTAAGACTTCACAAAATCCACAACAATTTTAGAGTCATAAGATCTGGTGGCTTTTGCTTCTACCCATTTTGATACATAATCAATAACTAGGAGAATGTATCAAAAACCAAATAAGGGGGGAAATGGTCCTATAAATTTAATGCCCTAAACATAAAAAACTTCTACAAAAATTATCAGAGTTTGAGACAATTGATTTCTAAGACCAATATTACCTGTTCTTTGGCAGCGATCAAAAGACTTACTAAAGTTGTAAGCATCCTTGAAAATTATAGGCCAGTAGAAACCACTGTCAAACACCTTGTTAGCTGTCCTTTTCATGCCAAAATGCCCTCCACATGCATAGGTATGACAAAAAGAGAGTATAGAGTAAGTTTTTGAGTTCAAAATGTATCTCCTAATCACTTGATCTACACCATGCTTCCAGAGGTAAGGATCATCCCAGATATAATATTTGCAATCACTCTTCAGTTTATCCCTTTGTGCCTTGTTCAAGCCCTCTGAAAAGTCTTTAGTGGCCAAGTAGTGGGCAATATCATTATACCAATGAATTGTAGTCTTGATGACCATTAAATGCTCATCCGAAAAACTCTCTTTGATAGGCATCTCCCCCTCCTCAGTCACCAACCTACTCAAATGGTTTGCCACTAAATTTTTACCCCTTTTTTTTGTCTTTAATCTCCAAATCAAACTCTTGGAGCAGTAGAATCTATCGGAGCAATCTAGGCTTTGCATCCTTCTTCACAAGTAGGTACTTCAAGGTTGCATGATCAGAAAAAAAATTACTTTAGAACTAATTAGATATGATCTAAATTTTTCTAAAACAAAAACCACAACTAAAAACTCTTTTTCAGTTGTAGAGTAATTGAGTTGAGCATCACTTAGGGCCCTTGATGCATAGTAGATAGCATAAGGCACCCTATCAACTCGCTGTCCTAGGACAACCCCTATTACGAAGTCACTATCATCACACATCAACTCGAATGGCAGCTCCCAATTTGGAGACCTAATGATAGGTGTCATAGTCATCAACTCCTTGAGTTTGGGGAAGGCCTCCATACGCTTCTCATCAAAATAGAATGGAACATTCTTTTGAAGTAATGTGCAAAGGGGCAATGATATCTTAGAGAAATCTTTGATGAATCTCCAGCAGAATCCTACATAACCAAGAAAAGAACAAATTTCCCGCACACTAGTGGGCGGGGGGTAAAGAATGCACAAACTCTACCTTAGCTTTATCAACCTCAATTCCCCTGGCAGAGACCACATGATCTAACACTATACCTTATTCTATCATGAAGTGACATTTTTCCCAATTCAACATAAGGTTAGTGTTAATAAATCTTTTTAGTACCAATTTCAAATGTTCTAAACAATTCTCAAATCCATTCCCAAATACACTAAAATCATCCATGAAGACCTCTATAATGTTCTCTATATAATAAGAAAATATGCTCATCATACATCTCTGAAAGGTTTGTGGTACATTGCAAAGTCCAAAATGTATTCTCCTATATGCAAAAGTGCCAAAGGGACAAGTGAAAGTGGTCTTGTTCTGATCTTCTAGAACAATAGCAATCTGGTTATATCTTGAAAATCTATCCAGAAAATAGTAATGAGTATGACCAGCTAATCTCTCCAACATATGATCAATAAAAGGCAAAGGAAAATGGTATTTTCTAGTGGCAACATTTAATTTTCTATAATTTATACAAACATGCCACCTTGTTTGTAACCTAGTGGGAATAAGCTCATTTTTAACATTTCTTACCACAGTGATTCTATATTTCTTTAGTACTACCTGGATCGGGTTTACCCACTTGCTATCAGAAATGGGATAGATCATCCCTACACTCAAGAGCTTCAGTATCTCCTTCTTTACAACCTCCATCATAGGAAGATTCAACCTCCTTTGGGGATCTCTCATTGACTTACCCCCTCCTCATTAAGATTCTATGCATGCAAATGGAGGGACTAATATCCTTGATATTTTCTATAATCCTACCAATGACCGTCTTGTGCTCCTTCAATATAAACACCAATTTCTCCTTTTGTTCTTGAGTGAGTGACTTAGCAATTATCACTGAAAGTGTTTCCTTCTCTCCAAAGAATATATATTTGAGATGATTAGGCAATTCCTTCAATTCTAACTCTGGTGCATACACAACAGAAGGTTTAGGTGCATTATTAGTAACTGGTAGCTCAACATAAGAAACCTCATGTCATTCTGAAGTGAAAGAGAGCTCATGCAAGGCTGCTATTACATCATCAATGTCTTCACTCCACGGCTCTCCTTCATCATCCCTATTCTTTTCTTGTAAATTTAAGCTATGAGCCAATATTGTATCAAGAGCATCAAAATGATTAGATTCAAAAGCTACATAAATTAAAGAGTCAAAAGCATAAAAGGAGTTAATCAAACAAGCAGAATGCACATCAATTAGGTATCTCATAGCCTAAAAAATGTTGAATCTAATAATCTCCCCATCAAATTCCATGGTCAATGTCCCTGAGTGCACATCGATCTTTGTTCGTGAAGTCTTCAAGAATGGTCTCCTTAACAAAATAGGAGTAGAGTTGGGGGATTTATCCTCCTCTATGTCCAGCACATAGAAGTCTACTGGAAATACTAGTTCATTCACCTACACCAACACATCCTTAACAACTCCCTTTGGGTAAGCGTTAGATCTATCTGCCAGTTGAATAACAACACCAGTTGGCTCTAAAGGACCTAGATATAAAGATGTATAAATAGAGTAAGGCATGACATTTATGGATTCACTTAAATCTAGCATTGCTCTCTCAAACCTTGTGCTACCTATAGTGCATGTTATGATGAATGTGCCAGGGCCCTTACATTTAATTGGGAGTTTCTTTTTAATTATAGTCGAAACACTCTATCCCACTTGGACTTTCTCATTACCTTTTAACTTTCTTTTGTTAGTTCACAATTCCTTTAAGAACTTAGCATACCTAGGCACTTGCTTAATGGCATCTAACAAATGAATGTTAACTTTCACTCTCCTAAAGGTCTCTAAGATCTCTTTATCTACTTCATCGTTCTTATTCTTAACCAACCTACTAGGGAATAAGGCCTTAATGATATACTTATGAAGGGATTCAGAAATACTTACCTTAGGGGTCTTAGAGTTTTGCCTATCCTCATTTACCTCCTTAGGCTCTTAATCTTTCTCTTTAGTGTCTTGTGAAGGAAATGTAGGTTCATCTAACACCTTCCCACTTCGCAATGTGACAGCACTAGCATTTTCCCTCGGATTCACTTTCGGTTGTGAGGGAAGCCTCCTAGAAAGTTGGCTTTAAACCTTGTTGAGGTATGTGGCTAACTGCCCTACTTGGTTCTGCAGGTTACTGATAGTGACCTTTATTTCTTATTGGAAGCTTTGCATAGTAGCTTTTTGCTCTAGCTGAAATTGAATGTTACTAGTGACCATTTGTCTCATTAACTCCTCCAGTGAGGGCTCAGATTGCCTAGGAGCTAGAGCTTATTGTTGTCTTTGAGGGAAAAGTGCTTGCCTTTGTTGAAATCATGGAGGTCTATAGGCTTGAGGTTGATTCTGGGATTTCTTTCCATAGCTCAAGTTAGGATGATCCCTCCACCTTAGATTATAAGCATTGAAGTAGGGGTTGTAGTTTTTGGAAGGTTTATAATATCCCCCTACGACCTTTACCTCCTCATTTGTATCCTCTTGTAGAGTGGGATACATATCAGTTAGATGTCTAGAAGAATAACAAATCTCATAAGTATTTACCAGTGCTTTCCCATTATCCATTAGTCGTTGAACCATGGTAGTCAACTGGTCATTTGTTGCTACAAACTGACCATTTCTGTCTCTTTAACAGTTCTCACTCTAGTGTCATTCTTGGTAAAAAATTGTTGAGTGTTTGCATCTATTCTTGATATCAAGTTCCTTGCTTCTTGAGGAGTCTTATCAACCAAAGCTCCTCTACTAGCTGCATTAATCATGTTACGGTCCATCACTAGCAAACCTTCATGGAAATACTGAATCAGAAGTTTCTCACTGATTTGATGTTGAGGGCAGCTAGCACATAATCTCTTAAACCTCTCCCAGTAGTCATGAAATGACTCCCCATGCCTTTGTTGGATGACTTAAACTTTTTTTCTAATGGTTGCATCCTTTGAGGCAGGGAAGTATCTGTTCAGGAAAGCTCGAGCCATGTCCTGCCATGACTAGATGGATCCGAGTGGCAAATAGTATAGCCACTCCTTTGCAAAATCTTTTAGTGAAAATGGAAAAGCTCTTAGCTTGACTTGTTCTAATGGAATTCTCATGGGCTTCATACTAGAACACACCACATGGATATCCTTCAAATACTTGTTGGGATCCTCCCCGGCTAATCCATTGAAAGACAACAAAAGATGGATTAGGTCAGAATTCAACTCAAATGCCTCATCAGTTGCAAGAATCTTTATGCACAGAGGCTGTTGGTCCAAGTTTGGAGCACCCAATGCCCTTAGAGTATATTCTGCCATCGCCTCCTCTTCAGATGTCTCAAAACTTGATAGATTTATATGGCGGGCAACTTCAATGTCAATAGGTGTGAATTGAAAATTAGATGGATGGAAGGGAAACTGAGGATGTGAGCTGACTTAATCAATGTATTGCCTCAAATCCCTTACTTTCTTGTCCAATCCTTCAATGGACATAGACACCTACAAAAGAGTCAGAAAAAATTGATTAAAGTATTAAAAATTGAAACAAAAATAGAGTGAAAAATAAGAAACAATTTAATAGCACAATCAAAAAATTAGTTCCCCAGCAACAGCGCCAAAATTTGGTGTTGTCTGAATTGTGAATAAAATTAAGATCAAAATTAGTTGTCATGTTCCACCAAAAATATAAAAAACTTATAACCAGTTGTAGTTAGCAATGATCGATTCACAGATAACTAATTTAATTAACACTATAAACAAATTCCTAAATTAAACTCTGAAGAACAATAAACAGAAAAAATGGGATTTTGTTTGTTAAAACTAAGAATAGAAATTAAGTCTAAAGCAACAACAGTAAACACAATTTGAATTACCAATTTAAAGGTATTCATTAAGAGATGGAATCCACCACTAGATCTATATGATAATGCTAAGCTACATATCTTTTATCCCAACATGATCAATTATGTCTTTATGTGATTGTGAGATTCATTCTCTATTTTTCTTATGTTTTGGTTAATTTAGCAACCGCTCAAAATAGGCCCTAATCACTAGTTAGTTATAAAGAAACTGCTCTTATATCTACCTAATGATTGCATTAAGATTTAGAAAACCAATCATGCTAAGGTCCAATCACACACCGGGATTGAATTGCTTTGATCATATGTCTCACTAGTCCTACCACCGCAATCGCACATAACAATCCTAGTTTTACCACTTCTGAAATTGGTAAAGAGTATAAAAACCTTTATACTAAATTAAGATCAGAAACATATGAATAAAAACACAACTATATTGAAATAAAGAACTATATAAAATTCACAAGATCAAAACTAAGGTTTCATCTTCCATTAACCAAATAAGAATCTTAGCCACACATGGCGAATTCAAAATCAAAAGAAAAACAAAAGAAAGATATCATCAAGAATACAAAGGCGAAAGAAAACTGAAGATCAAACTAGTTTCCAATGATCGAGGTTGATTGATCTCTGATAGCTCGAACCTGAATCTTCAATCTTTGATCGAATCTCCCTCTTTACTCTTCTTCGAATTCTCTTCAGTTACTTGGCGGCTTCTATCCCAGATAACCCCCTTTTGGAACCCTAAACAACCCTATTTATAGCTTTGGACACATAGTTCATCATTTAGATTCAAAATTGATTTTCTGAGCCGCAGACATAGGCTGTGTCTGATGACACGGTCCCCCCGTGTCTTAGTCTGTTAACATAATTCTCGCGGGATTGAGCAGGCAGAGAGGTACACAACCCCACTCGCGTCTGGAGACATGGGTCGTGTCTTCGGTCGTGCTCAACATTGGGTTCAATTGAGATGCCAAAAAAGGGCAAGACCCCTTGTGTCTAAGGACACGGTCCGTGTCACTTGGTTTCTTTATGTTCAGCCATGATTCTTCACATATGATTTTCTCTTCTTGAGTCTTTAGCTTTCTCCTCAAGTGGATAGCAAGCTTGATTTGATGCTAATGGACTCCATCACTCAAAGATCTACTGAAAAGCACAACTCAATTATGAGCGCTTATAATCACACTTAAGCATTGTTTCACAATAAGGATTCGATTAAGATTCATATCTAGAAACTTAGCTAAATGTTAATAATTAAGCACATATGGAATCCAATTAGATTAAACATAAGACACTTAAAATGTAAAAATAATCTACAGATTATGAATCTACGTTTATGCAAAATAATCAACCAATTACATCTAAGTTCTTTTTTGCTTCGTGATTTTCAATGTTAAAATTTTAAATATTGTATGAGTCTTCTTCCATGCCTTGTGTTATAGAAACAAATTTGCACCTTTAGATTATTGGTTTACGATTTGCTGGTCTAAGAATAATCTGTCTTGTTAAATTTTATATTTATGCAAAGGATTTTTTGGTTTAAACAGAGGATTTTTTCTATGTGATGTTTTATTGTGGGTTTGTTCAATAAGAAGATCTATGCAAGTCTACCACTTTATGATGGTACTGCTTGTTATAATATCCTGAATAAAGATTATCCTACACCATTTTTAGGGGTGTAGCACTGTTGACACCCTTTTTTAAAGGTGTTGATTAAATGAGAGAAAGTGATAAAAAAATATGCATGATAAATGATATTGGGAGGAGTGTAAAAGTGATGTGAGAAAAAAAGTGGTAATAAAGGTGGTTGCTCTGGTCCAATCAATAAGTGTGTGCCATCAGTGGTATTCCATATTCTCTCAATGCTATTTTAACACATAAACAAATAAATCCAAGTCATCAATCTATGTAATAGGAATATTTTACAAATTTTTATTTGCTGGACTCCCCTTAAGGGTTATTTTGTAACTTTGTAAAAAATAAAATATGTTACCCCTGTATACAATTATAATTTAAAATGAATATGATATCCCTAATATACCCTCTGAAATCATTCTATTTACCTAAACCTCATAAATCAAAGAACTTTAAACCCCTAAATTAAAAGAACCTAAGCCTTAATCCTTGAATGTGAAAGCAGCAAAAATCAAATACCTTGCACCTGTTACATTTTTTTCTCGTTTATTAGAACAAAGTAACTGTTAATTAGAGACAACTTATAAATTATAACAAATAATATTAAGAGTTTCCAAATGTAGCCAATCCAAAACTAGAAATTGAAAAAAAAATCATTAGTATCTTTTTTTGCTATTTTTAACAATATATTACACAATTTGGATTTCCATGCAATAACAATTAAATTAATATTGATTAATTTTTGTTTCGTCTGCAATACCCACAAACAACAAGGAGAAAGTGTCAGAATGAAAATCAAGAAGAAAAAAAATGGTTGTCACAGTTTGAGATGAAACACCAAAGAACAAAATTTCAAGTCAAGCAACAAAATCTCCAAGTAAAGGAATGACAAATGAAACAAACCCATTGATATTTTCACTTTTTATGTATGCACATAATAGTCATGAATCAAAGTGCTGAATACTACCAGTAAATGCAGTATATAGAGGGATTTTGGGAGTTCGAATAATCTCATTGTTCTTTCACGATTGGGGGTTCGTAGCTCACATTCAACGATTAAGGCTTAGGTTCTTTCAATTTGGGGGTTTAGGGTTCTTTGATTTATAAGGTTTTTGCAAACAGAATGATTGGGAGGGTATATTATTTGTTATAATTTATGAACTGTCTCTATTTAACAGTTACTTTGTTCTAATAAATGAGAAAAAAATGTAATAGGTGCAAGGTGTTTGATATTTGCTGCTTTCACATTTAAGGATTAAGGCTTAGATTCTTTCAATTTGGGGGGTTTAGAGTTCTTTGATTTATGAGGTTTAGCTAAATAGAATGACTTTGAGGGTATATTAGAGATATCATATTCATTTTTAAATTATAATTGCATACAGGTGTAACATATTTTATTTTTTACAAATTTACAAAATAACCCTTAAAGGGAATCTAACAAATAAAAATTTACAAAATACTCCTGTTACATGGATTAATGACTTGAACTTATTTGCTTATGTAAACAACATTAGGAGAGTTCATCATTTATTTTTTTCAACCCAATAGGTTAAGCAATCAGAGATTAAAATTGAATATTCAAATGTAAAAGCACAACGTAAAACCAAACAGAGACAAAAGGCTTCTATCATTGCAAACTTTAAAAGGCAGAGCTGCAGAGTTCTAGATCATGGTTTGGTAGTTGGAAGTTGGAACAGACCGTCATTATTTGGTGATTGCATCTGGGCATGGAGGATAGGTGAAAAATGTGTTGCAGGGGGTTGTTTGAGAGAGTGCTTAATTGTATATAGGAGTAACATATTTTATTTTTTACAAATTTACAAAACAACTCTTAAGGGGAGTCTAACAAATAAAATTTATAAAATACTTTTATTACATAGATTGATGATTTAGACTTATTTATTTATATGTTAAAATAATATTAAGAAAATGTGAGATGTCACTAATAACATACACTTTTTTATTACACCAGAGCAATCACCGGTAATAAAATCAGAATTGTAATATCCCTAGGGTTCTTAACAGAATTTCTGTAGAAAGAGAAAGGGTGACCACTTCGAGTGGGTCGTATCTCCCAAGAAAAAGCCTTAGGCTAGCAATTTATTGATTGAAAATAGCCATACGACATTTACATTATATAGTCCGAAGACCCTAGATAAAATAGGAAAATCATAATTAAGGTTGTGTTTGGATAAAATATTTTAAAATTTCAAGGTATTTGAAATTTAAAGAATTTCAATTGCATCAATTCAATCCCCTTCATTTATAAAATATTTAGTTTGGATAAAGTAATTAAATTCCCTTAAATTTTAAATTCTTTGTTTGGATGAAGGAATTTAATTACCTTCATTTGTAAAATCACTTTTTAAGATATTTTTGTAAAATTAAAATTTCAATACAAAATTTTACAAAACAAAATAAACATCATATAACAATTTTTTTATTCGTAGTAAAAATAAAAATAAATAAAATAAAATAAATTTAAAAAAAATTAAAAAATTTGCATAAAATGAAAAGATTAATATACCATTTATAAAAACTAACAAATCACATAATCTAATTACAATGTAAACAAAATGAGATGGTATGAACTTAAATATAACACCATCTAATATAAATTGGACTAGGTAAAAAAATATAGTAACAAATATTAAAAAAAAACCTCAAAATTAAGCCTAGTAAAATTAATATAATTGTGATATAAATTGAACATCATGTAAGAAACAAAATATCCTTCTTTAACATCTTTCTCCCCCGTCTTCTTTGTAGTTGCTTGCACGAATTCCTTCAACGATTCAACCACTTCTCTCATTGAAGCAATTATCCTATCTTTTTCTCCAACATTTTGTTCGGGATTGCATGGAAGTAGACGATGAAGATGGTCCATACGAAGTAACTTCTCGTATCCTCTTTCTTGCCCTCAATGTTGCTTTCTGCAATCTTTCTTTTTCCCTTTGTCTTGCCTCTTCCTTTGGATGACTCCATAATAGTTACAAAATCATAAAATACACAATCTGACCACAACCATAACATAATTATGAGGCTCAATTGTAGGGACATAACATAATATTTGTGTTCATAACATATAGAAGACGACATCCAAGTCCAATATCAAAACAGATATTCAATTATTCGCAATAACAAGACATAAACGAAAGAAAGATGCCAAAGCAGAACATATAAAACACAAGCAGTTCATCAAAACCCAGATACAACAGTGTTAGATATGACAACACTACATGAGTGTTTTATAAGCATATTGTTGCAATAATTACAAATACCACATTATTGCAACCTTATCATTGTTACTCGTCCATTGTTCATTTTAAGCATTCATCATGTTTCAAACCCTATGGTATAACCAATAAAACAACTAAATAGCCAGTGGAAGAAGATTAAGCAAAGGACGACTTAAATAGCCAGCCCATGCTTATGATTGAAACAATAAAATTGAATGGTCGTGTTGTGAAGTGTGAACACCCAAACAACAAGTTATCCACTTAATCAATATCAATAACTAATACTTTGTAATTTTAAATGTAAAATAATTAAGTAGTACAAGAATTTATATAACTATTTAATATAATTATTTAATATAAAATAATGATATATCAACTATTGGACAATTTAGTCTATACATCATACATATGTATACAAGGTTTGGACAAGAATTTTTCCAAATATCCACCTATTTTGTGACAAAAGACAACCAGATTCTGTTGCACGTACAAGCAATTAATTGCGTAGAAGTTGAAGATCAGAAAGTTAATGGTAAATGTAAGTGGCTGAATTTTCCAGCAACTTCATTATTGCTGTAAAATCCACGATGAAGACAAGGGGTGGGTGGGATTGTGTAAAATCAGTCACTCTTTACTGCATATCCTGCTTGATGAAAATTCAGCTCTTTGTAATAATGTAGACATGACGCCTAATGGACCTATAGTATGGTGTTTTAGATGGATTTGGATCTTCTGCCGTTTCTTTTAAAACTATAAAGGGTGCAATTCTCCATCCAAGGGTTGAAAGTAGCTAAGATATACTTTCATTAATATACTTTCATCCATTATTCATTCATTGTCTTATCATAATGCTTTTCCTTACAGAATAACATATTTGATTATGCTAAAGAGCATAACAACTCCATCAATGATTGATGAACTACCTTGTAGGGGACGTTTAAATAACTTTGGTATCCTTAATTGAAGAAGTCACATGCAATAAAACTTGAATGCATGATTGTGAAAGCAAACCTGCATTAATGAAGTCATATACTACCAAAAACACAGTAAACTTGTACCAGTTTCTTATTCGCAATAAGCATTCATGAAGTCATAATATATGCTCTAAATGAACAATGAAATATGAAAATTACAAATATAACTTATGTCAAGATGCACAACTATTGACATGTAGATTCCTAAGGCATAAGTGTTAAAATTTAATAACATATATATATATATATATATATATATATATATATATATATATATATATATATATATATATATATATATATATATATATATGCTTATTTCAGTAGATCTCTAAGGCGAAGAAGGATGAGTAATGATTGATATCCAAACCATTTCACTTTGCTCGAGAGACATGAAATAGAGTAGTGAAGCATGCTTCCTAAGGAGTAAAGAAAAAATGAATGAATAGAAAAAAAGAGATATAAATATATAATTATGTGAAGCCATCTTATACATCAACCTGACTTCAGTACAATACTCATTTTCCATTTTTATCAAAACAAATACAACAATAATTTAATGCTAAAAAGATAAAAGAGCTGACAAATGGAGAAAATGGTACCTTTTCTTCTCAACAGAAAGTAGGTTTGCAGCATGAAGTAAATCATAGGTTCTCGGGTAGGTGTCAAATGGTTCACACCTGAATTACAAATCACAAATAGAGAAATATTACTACATGCTGACAAGTTCACAAAAGATTGGTACAAGTTATTTAGTATGTGGAGTACAACAATGAGAACACTTGTATTCAATATAATATTATATTTAAGTTTAATAAAACACCAGTCATGCATAACTCCAATCAGCCCACGGTCATATATAACATGTAATTGAATTGCATCAATTCAATTGTTTTCATTTTCAAAATTTTCAGTTTGGATTGTTATTTGTGAATTTTAAAATAAGAATTCATCAACCCAAATTCACCCAACCAACGAACCACCATTCTCTGCCTCAACCACTAGTGACCAAAACCCATCATCCGAATCCTACCTCGGATAAGAACCATCATAACTGCGCCACCTACCACCAAGCTCGAACCACCATCTCTTCCACCCCAAGCTGTCGTCCCTAGTCAGAACCACCCTCAACCACCAGAATCGCCACCTAAACCCAGTAGATCTAGCCAAAAATTGGACCCATAACCAAGAACCCAAGACCCACATAAACCAACCTCACAAATCGAACCCACCTGACCAGAGAATGCCCAGACCAAATAGAACCGCTGTCGTTTCACCGTGGTCTAGATCGGCTCTGGCCACACCATCCATGGCTGCCACGAAGCCACCACCGAACACGAACACAACCAGACCCAAAATCCACCGAGCCCAATCTCCTTGAGCCAAATCCGGCATCGCCACCGTCCTTGCATCGTCGGTGACCTGTACCCATGGCCGCATCTCTGCCTCAATAGTCACACCACCATTTGTGTTCTCATGAACAGAGAGCTTGAGCTCTCTGCTTTTCTCTTATATCTCTTTGTCTCTGCTTTGGCCATTCCATCGGGCCGCCACCGTTAATCCGATGATCTTGTCGTGGCCTGTGACGTCGGCGTTGTCGCCATCGATGGAGGATCCCTGAGATAGTGAGAATTGACGGTGGAGAAGAGTGAGGAAGAAAGGAGAGAGATGTCATATTTCCAAAAGAAACAGTTGGGGGAGAAGAAGAGAGAACCGAGGCATTTTTAAAATACTACCTCTTTAGCAAGTATTTCAAATTCTGCATTTTGAGATAAAAAAAATACACGATGCAAATCCTCCGTAATTTCAAAATTCTTTCACTTAATATCCAAACAAAGTATTTTAAGGTATAGCATTTTAAATACCTTAATAAATTACATTCCACCTTTAAAATAATTTATCCAAGCACACCCTAAAGGAAGATTACATTATCAAGGGAAACAAGCAATAAATCAAGGGAGATTACATAATTGAAGGAAAACTAGGCATAATTAGACCTAGAATTTAGGAAATTAGGTTCTTAACAACATTATCTCAT
Organism: Ormosia semicastrata; assembly: GCA_029884595.1. Lineage (NCBI taxonomy): Eukaryota > Viridiplantae > Streptophyta > Magnoliopsida > Fabales > Fabaceae > Ormosia > Ormosia semicastrata. The sequence continues at coordinate 8,758,485 of JAQQTO010000047.1, forward strand.
TCTTTCAAATAGATGCTGAATGAAAAGTGTGGAGAGGTTGAATGTGCAAGTGAGCCCCACGGTAAACTCAAGTCAAGACATTGAGTAAACTGTGGCAGATTTACAATCAGCTTCAGTTTGCTCTTAAAAGTTTCCACCAAGGAAACATTTCAGAAATCATTCCTTACACACTTCAACCTGTACTACTGTACGCAGTGGCCTATACTTTCAATGCTTTGAGTTCAGATTATTAATTATATTTGTATGCAAAATTCATTTAAATGTAGGCTCACTTTTGCTCACTATTCACTTGCCGTCAGCCAAATTCTTCTTTCCCCTGTATTCATAAGCACAAATTATAATGACTGAGAGAAGCACTTTTAAGCCCAATAAAATTGATTTTTGTATTAGAAAAGAATCAAGAGCTTTTTTATATATGGTCCTGACATTTTGCAGGTCATCTTTTATCATTGATCAGAAATGGTAGTGTATATTGTGAATCTTGTGATCATATAATTGACATATAGAGATCAAGAAATATATCTAAGAGAACATCACATTCATTGGTTATTCTCTCATTTATGGTACAAGATGTGTACAATTTCAAAGCCAACCAAGTGTTTTTCTAGCTAATACTTTTATGAATGTACGAACAGCCTAATCTTTTACTGGTATTTATGATTGTATGAAACACCCTACTCTTTTGCTAGACTTCCAATTTAAAACTATTGTACTCAAAGTATCCAACCACCAAACTTTTTTTCTAACTAATTTCAGCAAGTTGCAGCAACAGAAGAATTGATCACAGAAAGAAAATCAAAGCATGACATAAAATGATAATAATATAATAATGGGCACCCAATTCCTAGAAACTTAGCATAAACATGAACACGACTTAGTCATTTTAACTAACACAAGACATTCGTTCATTCTCATTCACTTATGATCCACAAGGTTTGTTCTTGCCAATCCTTCACAAGACTTGCACTCACTAAGGTACATCCTCAAACTGCTTCACAGGTAGTTTCTTTGACAAATCTCCAACAAAAAATTTGAGATTGCCTGAATCCTTATTGACCTTAATTCTAGTCACAAAGAGCCTTAAGAACGGCTTCTTGGCCTAATTGTTGGACACATTGGAAACAGACCCGATTGTAACTTAGCTTGCCTGTGATTTGGATGTGGTAGTAGACCAAATGGTCGAAGTGGATGTAACAAAGGCTCTAGAGTTGGATACAGAAGAAGCCATAGGGGGAGAGAGTGTAGGAGACGATATTGTTTGGGAGATTTTGGCCAAATGAAGAATTTGTGGAATGAGGGTGTTCTTCCATTTTGTGGAGATTTTTGAGAATTTTACTAAAAACTCACTGCTAACCATTTAAACGATGTTTAATGGGGAGGGGTTTTAAGCTCTAGGAATAAACATTGTGGAGTAAATTGAACAAAAGGGTAAAACGCAAATGGGGTAAAGTTTACGGGGGTATAGTGTATTTTGGATGCCAAATGCTTTCCCTATGGGTTTGTTAGAGAATAATTGTTAGGCTATTATGTTACTAGGTTGGGTCTATTACTGATCTTTATTTTCTCAGTATACAAATACACACAGGGAGACTAATAGATTGAGTTAGTCATTCCCATTCCTAAATTTCTCTAACATGGTATCATAGCTAGTTAGCGAAATCCTAAAACACAAGCCAACTTCCTCTACCCAAACACAAAAAAAAAACTTAGCTGATCTACCCTTTAAAAAAATTCTCGTGCATCATTGAGCATGATTTTGTGCATTTTTTGGTGGTCTAGTGCTAATGAATAGAGTTGTGGCCCATGGCGCCACAAGTGGTGTTTCCAGGAACCAAGGGCGTCACCGCCAACAAGAGAAGTTCGACCAGGTGTGTCGCAGTCTTGGGAGCAAGGGTTCATCTTAAATTGATGCATCTTTGGCTGGCCTAGTGCTGTTTGGTGCTGTTCCGGTGGTTTCTTCAAAGCCCAAATGTTGTTTGGTGTGTTTTAGGTTCGGTTTTGGTGTCTTTTTAAATTTAGATGCTAGATGGTGTGATTTTGGTGCGATTTTGATTTTTCTTCGAAGCCTATGTGTTGTTAAGTCTGGTTTTGGTGTTTTCTTTGAAGCCCAACAAAGGTCTTGATTTTTCAGAGTTGGATTGAAGCTAGAGAGGTGATATTTGGTGTTTTGCAACATCTTTTATTGTCATTTGTTGTCTTTGGTGGGTTTAGGTTGTTGTTTTTGGAATTTTGAAGGTGAAGGCACTTTATTCTTTGTTTGGTTGGTATTACGGTATTTGTTTGAGATGGTTGATTGTCATTCCAACTCGGGTTCTAGTAGTTCTAATGAGTTTGAGATTTCTATGAAGCCTTCAATTATGTCTAAAGTTATTTCAACTTCAATTCAAACTACCAATGAAAAGTTTGTTGGGAAACCAGCACAATATCAATGCCAGTGTCATGCTCGTGTAGTCACCCAATAGGGTCTTTTACCATTACCCATATATACTCCTTTGATGCAGGGCTTCAAAACTATTACCTTGTCTGATGTTGAATTTGATGCCTAAACTCGATTTCAGGCTTCATAGGATATTACCACTTCATCTACTACTACTCTTTTTTAGTCAGGTAATCCTTTACTTGTCTTACTTCTTTCACCCGCAACTAGGTCATTGATTCAGGTGCAATAAACCATATGACTGGTAACCTAGGTATTCTTTCTTCATTTCAGTCTTCTTCTCTATTACCTAGTGTTACTCTTGCTAATGGTTCTTTTGCTTCGGTAGTCAGAACTAGAACAGCCTATCATTCTTTTTCCTTCCCTTTATAATCTATCTTATGTCTACCTACCTTCCTTTCAATTTTTTGTCTATTAGCAAAATTAAAAATACTATGAATTGTAGTGTTCACTTTTCCCCTAAATATTACTTATTTCAGGATCTTGGGACGAAGCAAGTGATTGGTAGGGTCGTGAATCCATTTAAGTATATGTTTTAGAGTCAGAAGCACAAGAGCCATAGTCGATTGCTTGTTCCACTTCTATTTCTCCATTTCAGCTTCATTATCATCTTAGACATCTGCCCCTGAAAACTCTGAAGAAGTTGTGTCCTACATTAGAGTCCTCTTTTGTTTTGAGTTGTGAGTCTTGTTAGTTTGCTAAACACCATCGAGGAACTTATCCTCCTAGAGTCAATAAACAGGTTGCATCCCCTTTTGTGCTTTTTCACTCTGACATTTGGGGACCTTGTCCTATTGAGTCTAAGTCTAGTTTTTATTATTTTGTTACTTTTGTTGATGATTACTCTCGTGTTACTTGGCTTTATTTTACAAAAAATCATTCTGAAGTATTCAATATCTTTCATTCTTTTTGTGCTAAAGTCCAAGCTCAATTTAATGTCACTATCCACACTCTTAGAAGTGATAATGTTAAAGAATATCTTTCCACCTCCTTTAATTCATTCATGATAACACGTGGTATCATTTATGAAACATCTTATGTTGTCACCCCTCAACAATATTGGGTGGCTGAAAGAAAGAACCAACACTTACTTGAAGTTACTTGTGCTCTCTTGTTTCAAATAATAGTCTCTACATCTTCTTGGGCTAATGTTGTTTCTACAACCTATTACTTAATTAATCACCTCACCTCTTCAGTCCTAGATGGTCAAATTTCATATTCTCTTCTTTTTCCTTCTCAGTCTTTATTTGCATCGCTATCTTGTCTCTATGGATGTGACTTTCTTTGAGACTACTCCTTTCTCTTCAGAGTTATCCTCTCCATCTACCACAAGTAAGGATGATGTTTTCCTAGTATATTACATTCAAGTACTTTCTCCTTCATCTATTTCATCCACTTTTGCAAATTCTACTTTTCGTATGCCTTCCTGGCCTCGACCTCTTCCTGTTTCACCCTTTCCTAACCATTATGATAGAAGAAAAAGGTAATTGGTTGTGCTAGATACTACTACTCTAAGGCCTCCAAATTCACCTATAACCCGTTCTTTCTCCTCGAATTTTGCTCCTTTTGAGTCTCGTCTTTATCTCCCGACAGCTCTTTGGAAAGGTAAGGATAGTTGTACCTATCCTATTTCTTCTTTTGTCTTTTATGGTGGTTTATCTAACTCTTCTAAGTCCTTTGTAGCTTCACTTGATTCTCTCACTATTCCTACCACTGTCATTGAGGCCTTGTCTCATGAGGGATGACGTATGACTATATTGGATAAGATGCATGCACTTGAACACAATAACACTTGGGATTTGGTTTCTCTACCTACTGGCAAACAGGCGATTGGTTATAAATGGGTTTACACTGTCAAGGTTGTAAGCTCCAAAGCCATTTGGGGGCTAAGTTTGAAAGTTATATTTTGATGATAACAACTCATTGAAAATTATGAACATTTGCTCTTAAGTATCTTGATTGTGCTAACATGATATTTGTGGAGTTTTCTTGTTAGTAATAACTTTTACAAGACTAAAACAATTATAAGGAAGCTTTTTGGATGATTAAGGAGAGCTAAGAAGATCAAATTTTGACTTGAGAAATTTCAAGGTACATTCTAGGAAAGTTCCTGAAGAACTTGAGAGAGTTTATCCTGAGAAGGTTGTGAGCAAGTTCAAGAATGAGAGGATTCTCCACAAGGACCAAATCAAGAGCAAATCATAGTTAAAAGGAAGTTTTTATCATCCAAGTTATCAAGATGAAACATGAAGATAATGATGGAATCAAAGATCAAGAGGTGCTAAGAAATTTCAAGCTTGAGAGAGTTACTGAGATGGTTAGTTGGTATGAAACTCGAGAGAGTTCTTGGGCCAAAACTTAGGTAAAGTGTGTTGGCTCAGCATAAACAACAAAATAATGGCTACTTGTCACAAGAAGGATAAATAACCATTGGGAGCCTTCGATAGTTACTTTTCGCATGCTATAAAAGGCTCTAAGCTTGAAATTAAGAACATTGAACCATTGGAGAATGTAAACTTTTGGTGGTTGAGAGGAAAGAGAAAGGAGAAAAAGGAGAAACCATTGAGAGGAAAGTTAGGACCTCTTTAGTCAATCTTCATATTTTATTATATTAGTAAAAGGAACAAGTTACAATTGTACAAAGGGATAACTAAATAAAGAAATTAATGAAAGTAAAAGACCTATTTATCTAACACTCCCAATCGAATTGGAGCATATATATCATATGATTTAAGCTTGTTACATATATAACTAATTTGGGGTCCTCTAAGAGATTTTGCGAGAAGGTTGGCAAACTGGTCATTTGAGTTGATAAAGGTTATGACAATGTCACCCGAAAGAACCTTCTCCTTTATAAAATGACAATCAATCTCAATATGTTTAGTTCTTTCATGAAAAATGGGGTTAGAGGCAATTTGTAAAGTGGCTTGTTATCACAGATAAGGGTCATCTGTCCAACATACCCAAATTGAAGTTTTTTAAGTAACTATTTTAACTAGACAAGTTCACGTTGTAGCAGGCATAGGTCTATACTTAGCTTTAGTACTAGATCTAACAACCACACCATGCTTCTTACTTTTCCAAGAAATTAAGTTACCTCCAATATGCACACAATACCCTAAAATGGAACGTCTATCAGAAGGTGAACCTGCCTAGTTAGCATTAGAATAAGCAACTACTTGAGTGTGTCCCTTATCTTATTAGATGAGTACTCTTCTTGGTCCTCCTTTAATATATCTTAATAATCGAACCACATCATCCTAATAGCTGTTGAGACTATCAAATTATGTCAATTTGTAAGTTGATTCACCAAATTACTTATAATATAAGGTATAACCGGGTCGAGCCCTTGGATTATTTTAATTAAGCAATCAGATTAAGAAGTTAATAAAGGGGGGGAGTTGTAGAATTAATTAAATAAAAGAAATTAAAAATTGTAAACAGACTTAAGTAAATAACTAATTCAAGGAAATCAACTAATCTTTAATATAATCTATCATTGATCACTAGGAATCCATTCAATTGCTAATCAAATTCTTGGTCTTAGATCACATAAAGAATCCTTAAGATGATCTATGAATTCTATATTAGATAAGCATCCAGAATTTCATTAATTAAGGTTAAATGAATTACGCGCTCATCTAATCCTAAATTAATCTAAAACCCAAAATTCAACCAAGCTTAACAGTCTATTAAACAACTTTGATGCATTGTTTAGTCTCTGTAATCCTCATTAAGCATATAGTAATTATGCAATTATCACATCAACATTCAAATCAAATTAAACAATTCAATCCAGATTTAAGAAAATCAAAAGAGGTCAAAGAGAAACTTGATTAACAAGTAAAAGAGAAACTTGGTTAACAATTAAATGTAAAATAATCAAAACAAGATCTTAGAATTAAACATCAAGATTGTTAATCCATAGGATTGATTAAAAGGTTCAACCCCTCCATGAATGAGAGGTAAGAGAAACAGAAAAGAATGAAACCTAGAGAGAAGGGAGAGGAATAGATATGAAGAGAAAAAGTGCAAGTAAGAGTGGCTAAAAAAAATTAGAGTTAATTCATGGTTGTTGCTGCTACTTAAATAACTATTTCTGAAATTAAAAATCTATGTTTTTCCTTAGCTTAGGGTTAATCCTCTCCCTCTTAACTTTAATTGAACACCTAATTTGCCTAATTTGGACTTAGGATAAGAGAATTATGCCTATAATATTCTTAACAGCTATCTAGACCCATTAGCTGACTTCAAAGGGCAAAAACACCATCAAAACGTCTCAATTTTGATAAGTGGTCTTCATAAGAGTTTAAGATTTGTGTCTCCGCTTTAGAATGACACCGGTCTTAGCTCCATATGACTCCTAAACCCAAATTATGGCCCAATTTTTGTATATAGTCCAAGTTTCAAAGACAACATCTCTATTATGAGTTTTAGGCTTAATCTGACTAACTAGACATCCGATTCAGCCTTCGAGCTCTGCATCAAAGTTGTAAAGCTTTCTCTCAGCTTTCCTATAAGGTAAAATCCATAATCTTTAGATGTCCAAAACTCAAGTTATGCCCAAAATATAGAAATAGTGTAAAATTCTCAATAATGCTGAAAAATACAATTAAGCCCAATTTGAACCCAAACTTATAAAATGTGGCTAAGACTAATCAATTAAGTACATAAGAGGTCTAAAAGACTAAATATGAGTTAACTAATGTATGAAAATTGTGTTTATCAAATTCTTCGACACTTAGGTTTTGCACTCCTGAGCAAAACTAGAAATTCAACACTAGGGAACAAGGAACAACAACACAAATTCAGAAGTTAAAAACTCTAAAAGACTCACTTTCTAATGATGTTCAAGTATGCAAAATTCTATGAGCAAGAAGAGCAACCAAAGCATCAAGGAATCAAAACATTCATGAAATAACAATTCTTTACATCTCAAACCAATAAGGAAAGTAACTTTAATTGAAAAACATAAATCAAGAATGATAGAACGTCATAAAATACACTCTCAATCCCTCAAGTGTTTAGAAGTTAAGTGTTTCACTCAATTCAACCCATAAAAATTTGCATTACCATAAGCTTGCTTATCTTCTACTTCTCCACTACTCAAAACACATGTATACACAAATAAAGAGGACTTTATGCAAGGTTATAATGAGCTCAAAGTAATGAAGGGGAATAATATAGAGATGACAAGTTAAATATCAAAGAAAATAAAAGAACATTGGGGATGAGTTCAAATAACAAGCATGAAAGTTTAACCCAAATTTATGTAATGCAAATTCTCTTTATATATTCTTTTTCCCTTTACTTTTCTTTTATTTTCTTTCTTTTTTTTAAATTTTTTTATTAACAATTGGCCATTCTTTTTTTTTTTCACTAAACATTTTGCACACTAATTAACATACCCCCACACTTGTTCAAGAACTCTTCCAATGACAATGCAAATGCTCTCTTATTTCCTAAGGTTAGGTAAAAACATGGTTTTCCATTTAAGAAGTGTAATGAGCTAAAAAAAAGGAATAGTTAAATAAGCTCAAGGGGGTTAATTAAGAGAAAATATGTAAGATTGATTATTTGGTTAAAGTAACTAATTCAAGAAAAATGCCTCAATCATGTTCATGAATGCATATGAAAATATATCCTAAAAAAGAACCAAAGTAAGTTCTAGAGTAACAAATTTCATGAGTGAAAATTACACAAGAAAGAAGAGAATGACACAAATGTTCAATTCATTCATTAAAAGGCTCAAAGTCTCACAAGGTATGCTTCTATCAAACTCGATCTACCAATTCAATTTCCATTATCAAACTAGTTAATCTCAAGATGAAAGACAATTTATTCATTTGTTATAAACCTTTAACTTCAATTAATGCATGCTCACAACTTTTACAAATCTCAAAATTACATTTGAAAGCAATTAAAAATAAACAAAATAGAAAACAGAACAGAAAATAGAAACAGAATAAAAACAAAAATAGAATCGGTAAAATTAAAACAAAAAATAGAAAACTAGAATTTAAAATAGAAACAATAAATAGAATGTAAATTCCTCCCTTACACTTAAATTCTACATTGTCCTCAATGTAAAGCTTATAAAACATCAAATTATCAATATCTCATAAACATCATCAACCAATTTAGGACAAGTAAAATAAAGGAGAGAATGAAGAAACATCCTTATTAAGTGATGTAAATGGCCGCTTACAAGTGGACCTCCTCCATTGTGTGCTCATGAGCTCCCTCATAGAATTGCTTACGACAATGTCCATTGACTTTGAAAGCTTTGTTAGTTGCCTCACTAGTGATCTCCATTGCACCATAAGAAAAAATCTTAGTGACTATAAAAAGATCTAGCCACCTAGAACGGAGCTTGTTGAGCAAGAGCTTGATGCGAGTATTGTAAAGGAGAACTTTTTGACTAATCACAAATTCTTTTCTTGCAATCATCTTAACATGGAAGGTTTTGGTCTTCTCTTTGTGGATCTAGGAGTTCACATAAGCTTCCAACTGAATCTATTCAAGTTCTTGGAGTTAGAGTTTTCTTTGGGATCGGCTTGGTTCAGGTCAAGGTTACACTTATTTACTGCCCAATAGGCCTTGTGCTCAATCTCCACTGAAAGGTAGTATGTCTTACCAAAGACTATCCTATAGGAAAACATACCTAAAAGAGTCTTGAAGGCAGTCCTATACACCCACAATGCGTCCTCAAGCTTTTTGCTCCAATCTTTTCTATTCGGTTGGACTATTTTTTCCAATATTTGTTTTAACTCCTTATTCAAAACTTTGGCTTGCCCATTGGTTTGTGGATGGTTGGGAGTTGAAACCTTATGCATCACATTATATTTCTTCAATAATACCTCCATGTTTTTATTACAAAAATGGGAGCCTTGGTCACTGATTTTGGCTCTCGGAACTCCAAACTTGTAGAAAATATGAGATTTAACAAAATCTACAATAACTTTAGAATCATTAGTCCAAGTGGCTTTTGCCTCCACCCATTTGGATACATAATCAACAACAAGTAAAATGTAAACAAAATCAAATGAAACAGGAAAAGGGCTCATAAAATCAATACCCCATATATCAAAGATCTCACAAAAACAATAAAGGTTGCTAGGGCATCTCATTCTTGCGAGAGATATTTCCTGTTTGTTGGCACTATTCACAAGGCTTTCAAAACACATATGCATAATGAAATAGAGTGGGCCAATACAATCTAAATTCTAAAACTTTCCTAGCTATACGTTGAGGCCCAAAATGTCTACCACAAGCAAATGTATAGCAGAAACTAAGAACATAATGGAACTCATGATCAAGAACACATCTTTTAATTATTTGGTCACTGTAGAACTTCCATAGATATGGATCAATTCACACATAATACTTAGACTCACTCTTTAATTTATCAGTTTGTGCTCTAGTAAAATATACAGGTAAAACACTATCAACCAAGAAGTCTACCATCTCTGCAAAGTAGGGGGTGTTACCTTGCAGTTGTAAAAGCTGCTCATCAAGAAAGTGTCATGAATGGGGAATGGGTCAGATACTCGCTCAATCCAACTCAAGTGGTCAGGCACTAGGTTCTCTGCTCCACTCTTATCACGTATCTCAATGTCAAACTCTTAGAGCAACATCCACCAAGCGAGTCTAGGCTTTGCCTTGGGCTTATTTAGCAAGAACTTCAAGGCTACATTGTTAGAGAAAACAACCACTTTAGTGTCCAGCAAATAGGAATGAAATTTATCTAAAGAAAAAATAATGGCTAAAAGCTCCTTTTCAGTGGTGGTGTAATTGGCTTGGGTAGAACCCAAAGTACAAGAGACAAAAGATATCATATGAGGTTGCTTACCAACTGGTTGAAAAAGGATGGTGCCAACTGCAAAGTTGGAGGCATCACACATAAGCTCAAAAGGAAGCTCCTAATTTGGTGGCTGAATATTGGAAGAAGAAGTTAGGTTCTTCTTCAATTGATCGAATGCCTTCTTGCAATGCTCATTAAATTCGAAATCTACTTTTTTTTGAAGAAGACTAGACAATGGAAGGGAAATTTTTCTAAAGTCCTTGATGAAACTCCTGTAGAACCCTGCATGACCAAGAAAGAATCGCACTTCTCGCACACAAGTGAGGTAGTGTAAAGAGGCACTAAAATCGATTTTTGCCCTACTTTTAATGTCATTGCTAGAAACTACATGCCCTAAGACTTTGCCTTGTTCTACCATAAAATGACATTTCTCAAAATTAAGAACAAGATGTGTCTCAATGCACCTATCAAGTACCCCAGCAAGGTTATCTAAACATGTATCAAAAGAAGATCCATAAACTATGAAGTCATCCATAAAAACATTCATGCAGTGTTCTAACAAGTCATAGAAAATGCTCACCATACATTGCTGAAATGTACATGGGGCATTACAAAGCCTGAAAGTCATCCTCCTGTAAGCAAACATGCCAAATGGACAGGTGAAGGTTGTCTTCTCTTAGTCATCTAAGGCTATGTAAAAATGAAAGTAGCTTGAAAATCCATCTAGGAAGCAATAATGTGACTTGCCAGCCAGCCTCTCCAACATCTGATCAATGAAAGACAAGGGAAAGTGATCCTTCCTAGTGGCTTAGTTGAGTTTCCTATAATTAATACAGACTCTCTAGTTGTTCTGTAGTCTAGTGAGGACTAGCTCGTTATTCTCAAAGATGACCAAAATCATCTTGGTCTTCTTGGGAATTATTTGCATCAGACTCACCCACTTGCTATCTAAAAATGGGGTAAATAATGCTAGCTGACAATAATTTGCTCACTTCTTTCTTCATCGCATCCAAAATTAGAGGGTTAAGTCTTCTTTGGGGCTGCCTCACTAGTTTGGCTTCCTCCTCTAATAAAACCTGATGCATGCATATAGAGGGGTTAATCCTGAGAATGTATGCAAGCGTCCATCCAATGGCGTTCTTGCACTACTTCAAGATCTGCAACAATTTCTATTCATGTTCAGGCTGCAAATTCTTTACTATTATTCTCTTCTGCATCTAAGAACACATACTTCAGATGTTTAGGCAAAGGCTTTAACTCAAGGGTATGTGGTTACTGCATTGAAAGTATCAATCTGGTCGAAGAAACTAATTCTGCTGATTTAATTGCAACATCACCTGCAATCTGTGTACATTCTTCTAAAATAGCATCATCATATCCCATATATACCGAAATCTTAGAACATGCAGGACACATACTAGTCTCATCACAAACAGAAATAGAGCATTCAAAACATTTAGAAAAATCAACACTATCCAGAAATCCCACAATTTTAGGAAATTCAGCTAGCATATCAACATGCATACCATCAACAAGTAAATCAATGACATTTAATTGAAAAACAGAATGCTCTTCTAAGGGATATTTCATTGCATCAAAGATATTAAATTGAACTATACTATCCCCAAATTCCATGGAAAGGGTACCAACATGCACATCAATTTTAGTTTTTGCAGTTTTAAAGAAAGGTCTACCTAAAATCAATGGGAGTTGACTAGATGAAAATTAATCTTCCATGTTTAGAACATAAAACCTTGCTAGAAATATTAAATTATTTATCCTTACTAAAATATTCTCAAGAACTCCTACAAGATGAGCTGTGCTCATCTTTACTAGTTGAATGATAACTTCAGTTAGCTTCAACTCTCCAATCTGCAGAGATTCATAAATTGATTTTGACATTACTTTAATTGAGGTACCCAAATCCAACATTGCATATGTAAACTATTTGTTGCCTATTGTGTAAGGAATGGTGAATGTTCTAGGATCCTTACATTTAGGAGGCATCTTTGGTTGGATCAAGGCAGAAACATTTCTTCCCATGCTCACTTTCTCATTTCCTTTCAATCTCCTCTTATGAGTGCATAATTTCTTCAAAAATTCTGCATACTTTGGAATATGCTTTATTGCTTCCAAGAGAGGTATATTGACTTCTACCTTTCAAAAGGTCTCCATAATTTCCCTGTCCAATTCAGTTTCGGCTACCTTCTTTAATTGGGTCATTCTGTTAGGAAAAGGAAGAGGGACGATGATAGCAGATTTTTCTGTAGAATTTTTCATTAACTTCTGATTTTTCTTCGAATTATTTGCATGTTTTATATTCTATTGTATTGAATTTTTTGTAAAATTTTGGTTTGCTGGATATGATTTTTTTGCATAATCTTACTACACAATCTCTAGTTGGAGTTGGGTTGGACCATTCACTTCTTTCCCACTGCTCAAGGTTATGATACTCACATTGCCTCTTGGATTGTTAATTGTTTAAGAGGGCAATTAACCAGAACCTTGAGTCTTTAACACATTGATGGAAGCTGTAAGTTGACAAATTTGAGTCTTCAAGTTCTGAATGGTGGTCTCGGTTCTCTGTTGAAACTGAAGGCTATTGGTTGCTAACTGCTTCACCAAGTCTACCAAGCTAGATTCTGAATTGCTACTTTGCTGCATAAGCTATTTCAATGGTTGTTGAAATTGTTGGTTGGTCGGGCTTGGTGCATTATATCTAGTCTGCTGCTACTACTGAAATTGGCCAAAATTGTTGCCATATCACATATTAGGATGATCTCTCCATCCAAGGTTATATGTGTTGGAATAAAGGTCATACTTTGGCTACTATTGGTATAGTCTGCCATGAAAGATGCTAATTATTGCTTCACTGGTTTCTTGGAGTGTAGGACACTAGTCTGTTGGGCGATATGGCAAGGAATAAATTCCACAAAGTTTTGTTGGGGACTAAATTTATTTTTGTCCCAATGCTAGTTGCCTAACCAAGGAGGTCAGCTCTTCTAATCTGTTCTCGATTCTCTTTTGATCAGCATCAAAAACCCTTACTTCATTGACTCCTCTAGTTGAGGTAATGACTCGTGTGCCAAATTGATGTGCATTTGCTGCTATATTTGCTATTAAATCTCTTACTGCATTAGGGGTTTTGTTTACTAAAGCTTCTCTAGAGGAAGCATCTACCATAGGTAAAAGTCCTTCATAGAAATACTTAATTAACAACTAGTCACTAATCTCGTGATGAGGATAGCTTATACATAACTTCTTGAATCTCTCCCAATACTCATACATAATTTATCCTGATATCTACCTTATGTCACATATATCTTAACTAATGGTAGTAGCTCTGGAAGTAAGGAAGAACTTCTCTAGGAATAACCTCTTCGTATCATTCCAGCATGTTATGGCAACTGGCTACAAGTACAAGAACCAATCCTTGGATGCTCCATCTAACGAGAAAAGGAAGACTCTTAATTTGAAATGTTCTTCTGGAATTCCCTGAGGCTTCATGGTCAAACAAACCACATGGAACTCCTTCAAGTGCTTATAAGAGTCTTCACCTGCAAGTATATAGAACTTTGGTAGCAAGTGTATTAATCAAGATTTCAATTCAAAATCAGCATTTAAATTAGGATATTGAATGCTCAAAGGCTGGTAATTCACATCAGGTGTTGTTAGTTCCTTAAGAGTCCTATTATGCATATTATCATCCATGTTTATAGTATTATTTATATTCCCAAGTTCAGTTTTACTATTATTAGTGTTACCAAGTGGCTTCCAGGACTCAAGAGGGAGGTGAATTGAGTATAAAACTTTTCGTAAAACCTCTTTGTAAAGAAAAAAACAAATATTAAAACTTAATAAATAAATGCACAGAAAGAATGAGAAGAAGAAAAGAAATAATAAGAACAGCAGAAAATAAATGTGCAATAAATTAAAATTGCATAAAATAAAGAGATTGAGAAGAGAGAAATAGGCACAATATTTATCTTGGTTCGACCACTAACCTACTTGTGGTCTACGTCTAGTCCTCGAAACAAAAGCTGAGATTTTTTACTATGTATACTGTGAATGCTTATGTCTCTAAGGCATGTCGAAAGGTTTTTGATGATAACAAAAGCAAAAGAGAAGATCAAGCACAAAAGGAAAAATCAAGATCAAAGAAAGAAGACAAAAGGTTTAAATAGTCATTAGGACTTTAATGTTAAATGCTCTCAAGATTTCTCAAATGGTTTTTCAATATATATGATTTCAAAATAAATGGGAAATTTCAAAGATAAACATGGCTTTCAATAAAACCTGAGTTTCAATTTTAAATCTAACACTCTTAAAAGGATTCATGTTTAAACAAGTACCTTGAGGTGTTGGAAATGACTTACAAGAGTTATTGGACTTGAAAAATGTGTTCAAAGGCAAATGTAATCGATTACACAATGTTTGTAATCGATTACACATCAAACAGAAAGCATGTAATCGATTACATGAACAATGTAATCGATTACAAGAAAGTCAGAGGCCATGTAATCGATTACACAGTATATGTAATCGATTACACAAAGCCCAGAAAGGCAAAGAACACGTTCGACAAGAAATGTAATCGATTACACAATATATGTAATCGATTACACAAAACCCAGAAACTCAAAGAACATGTTCGACGAGACATATAATCGATTACAAAGATATTGTAATCGATTACACAACAAGTCAGAAGTCATGTAATCGATTACATGAGCATTGTAATCGATTACAAGCAAAGTCAGAAGCCATGTAATCGATTACCTCAAGAATGTAATCGATTACACAGAGCCCAGAAAGTTCAGAAAACGTTGGAACAATAATGTAATCGACACCGAGATATGTAATCGATTACACACATCCCGACAACGTCCAACGGCTATATTAAATGCATTAAATGCATGCCCAACTACCTCCAACGGCTCTATTAATTGAGAAACTTATAAATACCCAAGTTGGGTCTTTGTTTACGATTGACCTTGAACCAAAAACTGATCATTATACTTCAAAACGTGAATCAATTCTTAAAATCATTTCTTGCTCTGTTTTCGACTAAAAACGTGAAAAATCCTTGAGAGCATATTAGAGCTTCAATTTGTAAACACTTGCTCTAGAGAGAGCTTCTTCTATTTCAATCTTATACTTTCGATTAGTGAGGGTGAGGTATCCCTCAAGTATTGTAAGGGTGAGGTTTCCCTTGGAAAATAGAGGCTCAAGCTTTTGGGTGAGGTATCCCATACTGTTGAGTGCTCAAGGTTGTAGTGGTTTTTCAAGCACCCATTGAAGCTTGAAGATATAGTGGAAAATCTCAAGGTGTTGCTTGGGGACTGGACGTAGATCACAAGTGGAGTAGTGATTGAACCAGGATAAACGACTGTGTTTGTTTCTCTAAACTCTCCTCTGTTTATCTTTGTGCACTGTTTCATTGTTTTATTTGGATATTGTCTCCTTGACTATTACGTTCATTAGTAAAAGTGCTTAACTCATCTATTCAATTATCTCGATCATTCAATAGCTTCAACGAAAATTGATTGTCAAACGATTTGCGAAAGATTTGTGAACTTATTTTTAACTACTCAATTCACCCCCCTCTTGAGTATTGAGGCCACTTGGTAACAAGTGGTATCAGAGCTAGACTCTTGTATAAAGAGCTTAGCAGCTTCAAGAGAAGTGATGGCTTCAAATGGTTTTTCAAATGAAGGTTCTTCTATAAATAGACCTCTTTATTTCAATGGGGTTGGCTATGCCTATTGGAAAGAAAGGATGAAAATTTTTATTGAAGCTATTGACTTAGATGTGTGGGACTTGATTGAAAATGGTGCTTTTGTCCCTACACAAACTAAGGATGGTGTGACAATTAATACACCTAGAAGTGATTGGACCGATGATGATAAAAAGAGGGTTCAATATAATTTGAAGGCCAAGAACATCATCACCACATCTTTGGGATATGATGAATTCTTTAGGGTGTCAAATTGTAAGACATAAAAGAAATGTGGGATACCCTACAAGTAACTCATGAAGGTACTAGTGAGGTAAAAAGATCTCGAATAAACACTCTTACTCATGAATATGAATTGTTTAGAATGAATCAAGGTGAGAGTATTCAAGATATGCAAAAGAGATTTACTCATATTGTTAATCATCTCATCTCATTGGGAAAGACATTTCCTAATGAGGATCTTATTAACAAAGTCTTGAGATGTCTAGCAGGAATTGGCAACCCAAGGTAATCTGCGATTGCGGAATCAAGAGATTTATCAACCATGTCTCTAGCCACCCTATTCGGAAAACTTCAAGAGCATGAGCTGGAACTAAGTAGGCTCAATCAAAATGAAGAACATGACAAAAGAAGAAGGGAATTGCACTCAAGGCCACCTCTCCCATACTTGAAGATGATGATGAAGATGGTGAAGAGGATGCTGAAAATATTGAGCTAAGTGAGGAGAATCTTAGTCTCCTTGTGAGAAAATTCGGAAGATTCTTGAAGAAAAAGGGATTTCAAAGAAGACCACCGTTTCCTCAAAAGAAAGCATATCACAAAGGAGAAGGATCCTCCACTCCTCCAAAATGCTATGAATGTGGAAAACCGGGGCACATGAAAATGGAGTGTCCTATATATCTCAAGAAGACGGAGAAGTTTGAGAAAAGACCCTCCAAAGAAAAGAAAGGAAGAAGAGCATATATAGCTTGGGAGGACAATGACTTGAGCTCTTCCGATGATTCTGAAAATGAGGAAGCCCATCTTTGCCTCATGGCTCAAGGAGAAGAAAGTGGAGAAAGTGACACCGAGGTAACCTCTTCTAACCTAGAACCTCCACCTTCTTATGATGAATTGCAAGATGCCTTTCAAGAATTGCATGATGAATCTTTGAGGCTCACAAAAATGATTTTGTCTTCCAATAAAACAATCTCCCTATTGACAAAGAAAGTCTCTACTTTAACCAAGGAGATAAATGAACTTAAAATTAAAAATGAGACTTTAGGACTCATAGATGCTAATTCATCATGCATGATTTGTTCCTCACATGAAAATGCATCCATATCATTACCTTGTTTATCATGCAAAGCTTTTGAAAAAGAAATTGAAGACTTGAACAACACTCTTGCAAAATTCACTTTTGGAAGAGACAACTTGAATGTGTTGTTAGGGAGACAAAAATGTGTTTTCCAAAAAGCCGGTTTAGGATTTAACCCAAATAACCATCAAAAATCTTATAAGAACTTCTTTGTTTCCTCAAAAACTTCAAGTAGCCCCTTTGTTAAATGTTTTCATTGTGGTAGGAAAGGGCATAGTGCATCCACTTGCAATGTTAGAAAGAACATAAACACCAAGGTTGGAATCAAAAGGGTTTGGGTCCCTAAAGGCACCATACCTAATTCTAACACACAAGGACCCAAAACAATTTGGGTACCAAAAGTTAAATCTTGAATGTGTGTTGTAGGTGTGCTTGAAGACCAAGAGCTCAAGTTGGTATCTTGATAGTGGTTGCTCCAAGCACATGACCGGAGATGGCTCCAAGTTTTCCTCCCTTACACACAAGAAACATGGTCATGTCACATATGGTGACAACAACAAAGGGAAGATTCTTGGAATTGGCAAAGTTGGTAAGATCCCTTCATCATCTATTGATAATGTCTTACTTGTTGAAGGACTTAAACATAATTTACTTAGTATTAGTCAATTGTGTGATAAAGGAAATAGAGTTATATTTGATTCCTCTTGTTGTATAATTGAGGGAAAGGATGACAAGCAAGTTAAGTTTGTTGGTCATAGGGTCAATAACATATATATGATTAGTCTTGATGACATTTCCTCAAATGATGCTAAATGCTTTATGAGTAGAGAAAATGATTCATGGTTATGGCATAGAAGAATTGCTCACATTCACATGGATCACTTAAACAAATTGGTTTCTAAAGAACTAGTAATTGGTCTTCCAAAGCTCAAATTTGAAAAAGACAAACTTTGTGATGCATGTCAAAAGGAAAACAAGTAAAGGTCTCTTTCAAGGCTAAAAACATAGTTTCAACTTCTAGACCTTTACAACTTTTGCACATGGATCTTTTTGGACCCTC
Organism: Ormosia semicastrata; assembly: GCA_029884595.1. Lineage (NCBI taxonomy): Eukaryota > Viridiplantae > Streptophyta > Magnoliopsida > Fabales > Fabaceae > Ormosia > Ormosia semicastrata. The sequence goes on from JAQQTO010000047.1 coordinate 8,776,820, forward strand.
TAGAACTATGAGCTTTGGTGGGAATTACTATGCATTAGTAATTGTGGATGATTTTTCTAGATTTACATGGACATTATTCTTAGCTCACAAAAATGATGCTTTTCAATCATTTAGAAAACTTGCCAAAGTTATCCAAAACGAAAAAGGTTTTTGTATTGCATCCATAAGAAGTGATCATGGTGGTGAATTTGAAAATCATGAATTTGAAACTTTTTGTGATGAACATGGCATTGAGCATAATTTTTCTGCCCCTAGAACACCACAACAAAATGGTGTTGTAGAAAGGAAAAATCGATCTTTAGAAGAAATGGCAAGAACTATGCTCAATGAGGCCAACCTTCCTAAGTACTTTTGGGCTGATGTGGTTAACACCGCTTGTTATGTTATGAATAGAGCCCTAATAAGGCCACTTTTAAAGAAAACCCCATATGAATTATACAAAGGAAGGAAACCTAATGTGTCACATTTTCATGTCTTTGGATGTAAATGCTTTGTTTTGAATAATGGAAAGGATAACTTGGGGAAGTTTGATGCAAAATCTGATGAGGGAATATTCATTGGTTATTCTATCCATAGCAAGGCCTTTAGAGTCTATAATAAACGAACTATGACCATAGAAGAATCCATACATGTTGCATTTGATGAAACTAACCCAAATGTGCCGAGAAAGGAACTTGTTGATGATGTTGCAGAAATCTTGGCTAAGACGCACTTGGAAAATCAAGAGATAGAGTTCAAGAAGAAAGAAGAGAGACTCCTTGATCACTCATGGCAAGAAAATTCTAAAATCTCGGATCTACCCAAGGAATGGAGGACTTCAAGGTATCATCCTCTTGACAAGGTGATAGGTGATGTATCAAAAGGGGTAATCACTCGAAACTCACTTAGAGATGCATGTAATCATCTAGCCTTTGTCTCTCAAGTTGAACCTAAAGACATAAATGAGGCCATTAATGATGAGCATTGGATCTTGGCCATGCAAGAAGAACTAAACCAATTTGAGAGGAATCAAGTTTGGGAATTAGTTCCAAGGCCCAATGATCATCCTATAATTGGCACCAAATGGGTCTTTAGGAACAAACTTGATGAAACGGGTTTAATAATAAGAAATAAAGCTAGGCTTGTAGCTAAGGGATATAATCAAGAAGAAGGCATAGATTATGAAGAAACTTATGCTCCGTAGCTAGATTAGAGGCCATTAGAATGCTACTTGCATATGCTTGCATCATGGATTTTAAACTCTATCAAATGGATGTCAAAAGTGCCTTTTTAAATGGTTTTATACAAGAAGAGGTGTATGTAGAACAACCTCCTGGTTTTGAGGACTTTGAAATGCCCAACCATGTTTTTAAATTGAAAAAGGCTTTGTATGGCTTGAAACAAGCTCCTAGAGCTTGGTATGAAAGGTTGAGCAAATTTCTTTTAGAAAAAGGCTTTTCTAGAGGTAAAGTTGACACCACTCTTTTCATAAAACACAAAATGCATGACATTCTTCTAGTTCAAATCTATGTTGATGACATTATATTTGGAGCTACTAACAACTCTCTTTGTAAAGAATTTTCAAATATTATGCAAAGTGAGTTTGAGATGTCCATGATGGGTGAGCTCAACTTCTTCCTTGGTCTACAAATCAAGCAAACAAGAGAAGGAACATTTATAAGCCAATCCAAGTATTGCAAGGAGCTGCTCAAAAAGTTTGGAATGGACAATGCCAAGCATATGGCTACTCCTATGGGCACCTCTTGCTATTTGGACAAGGATGAAGGAGGTAAATCGGTAGAAATTACAAAATATAGAGGTATGATTGGCTCACTCCTTTATCTCACTGCAAGTAGGCTTGATATAATGTTTAGTGTATGCATGTGTGCTAGATATCAAGCTAATCCTAAGGAATCACACCTAAGTGCTGTTAAGAGAATAATGAAATATCTAATAGGCACATCACAAATGGGTTTATGGTACCCTAAGGGTGCCTCATGTAGTCTTATTGGATATTCCGATTCTGATTTTTTGGATGCAAAATGGATCGAAAGAGCACTAGTGGGACATGCCACTTGCTAGGAAGCTCACTAGTTTCTTGGCACAAAGAAGAAACAAAATAGTGTGGCATTGTCCACATTGAAAGTGAATATGTTAGGTGGGAGTTCTTTGTGCTCAAGTCCTTTGGATGAAACAAAGACAACTCTTGGACTATGGTCTTGAGCTTGATCACATTCCCATAAAATGTGATAATACTAGTGCAATTAACTTGTCAAAAAATCCCATTTTGCATTCTAGAACTAAGCATATTGAAATAAGACATCATTTCATTAGAGATCATGTTCAAAGAGGTGATTGCATACTTGAATTTGTTGAAACAACTAAGCAATTAGCTGATATTTTCACCAAACCCCTTGCAAAAGAAGCATTTTTCTACATTAGAAACGAATGGGTATATTGGACCATTCATGCATAAATTAAATATTTCTTGCATAATCCTAAAACAAAAGCCTAAGCCTGCGTTTTTCTGCATAATTATGCCACACTGCTGCACAATCTCTGAATTTTCATTATATATATTTGAATCCCATACTAACTTGAGCGTCGGAGGTTTCCCCTAAATTATTTTGCAGGTGCTCCCTCGTGTCCAACTTTGACAAGAAATTCAACAACCTCAAATTTCACCAAAAAGGGTGAAATTCTTGGTAAAAAAATGATAATTTTGATCAATTATATGAGTTGAATCATAATGTGATTAGTCTATATACTTGGATGATGATTTGAATTGATTTAAGTTGCTTTAAAACTGTTTTGGGTGGATTAAAATTGATTATATGCTGTTTGGAACGCAAAATCTGAGTTAAAGAGTCTTGGTAATCGATTACAATGTCTTTGTAATCGATTACACAGTTCTCATCACGCATGTAATCGATTACACACATTTTGTAATCGATTACAATCAACTCGAGAACTCAGTGTAATCGATTACATCATCTATGTAATCGATTACAAGGTTCCAGAAAGCATGTAATCGATTACACTAAAAATGTAATCGATTACATACCCACCAGAATGCATGTAATCGATTACACACTAAATGTAATCGATTACACAGGGTTTTTTAAAAGGCTCCTGACGCGCGTAGTGGTCATTTCTGTTTGGCCCTGTTCATCTTCCTCGTTCTCTCCCTCTTAAAATTTCTGTTTGTACTTTTTTTTTAACTCTGATTATATAAAATTGGTATACCTTTATGGTTATCTTTTGATTATTGCCTACTGGTTGTGACATGGTTATTTGTACATGCTGATTCTCAATATATAAACGTGTTTTCACTTTGAATGGTTGGCTGTTGGAATATTGCTTGGACTGATCTCTGTGGCTTTTCTGTTATGGCAAACAATTGGGAATCATGAACTATAACTGTCATGCTGTCCATTTTTTTTAAAATGCTTATGTCTTTTTGATAATGCCAACGGGGGAGAAAATAAGGAAAAATGAAATGTAATTAAAGGTTGCATGAGTACGGGGGAGTTATTGAACTTTTAAGTTATTAAGCTTTTCATATGCAAAATCTAACACAATATCATGCATAATCTCGGGGAAGACATTGTAACTAAATGACTATGATATACAAATGCAAAAACTCTTTCTTTTTCCTATGATCAGTTTGTCATCATCAAAAAGGGGGAGAATGTGAATGCTTATGTCTCTAAGGCATGTCGAAAGGTTTTTGATGATAACAAAAGCAAAAGAGAAGATCAAGCACAAAAGGAAAAATCAAGATCAAAGAAAGAAGACAGAAGGTTTAAATAGTCATTAGGACATTAATGTTAAATGCTCTCAAGATTTCTCAAATGGTTTTTCAATATATATGATTTCAAAATAAATGGGAAATTTCAAAGATAAACATGGCTTTCAATAAAACCTGAGTTTCAATTTTAAATCTAACACTCTTAAAAGGATTCATGTTTAAACAAGTACCTTGAGGTGTTGGAAATGACTTATAAGAGTTATTGGACTTGAAAAATGTGTTCAAAGGCAAATGTAATCGATTACACAATGTTTGTAATCGATTACACATCAAACAGAAAGCATGTAATCGATTACATGAATAATGTAATCGATTACAAGAAAGTCAGAGGCCATGTAATCGATTACACAGTATATGTAATCGATTACACAAAGCCCAGAAAGGCAAAGAACACGTTCGACAAGAAATGTAATCGATTACACAATATATGTAATCGATTACACAAAACCCAGAAACTCAAAGAACATGTTCGACGAGACATATAATCGATTACAAAGATATTGTAATCGATTACACAACAAGTCAGAAGTCACGTAATCGATTACATGAGCATTGTAATCGATTACAAGCAAAGTCAGAAGCCATGTAATCGATTACACAGAGCCCAGAAAGTTCAGAAAACGTTGGAACAATAATGTAATCGATTACCTGAGATATGTAATCGATTACACACATCCTGACAACGTCCAACGGCTATATTAAATGCATTAAATGCATGCCCAACTACCTCCAACGGCTCTATTAATTGAGAAACTTATAAATACCCAAGTTGGGTCTTTGTTTACGGTTGACCTTGAACCAAAAACTGATCATTATACTTCAAAACGTGAATCAATTCTTAAAATCATTTCTTGCTCTTTTTCGACTAAAAACGTGAAAAATCCTTGAGAGCATATTAGAGCTTCAATTTGTAAACACTTGCTCTAGAGAGAGCTTCTTCTATTTCAATCTTATACTTTTCGATTAGTGAGGGTGAGGTATCCCTCAAGTATTGTAAGGGTGAGGTATCCCTTGGAAAATAGAGGCTCAAGCTTTTGGGTGAGGTATCCCATACTTGTTGAGTGCTCAAGGTTGTAGTGGTTTTTCAAGCACCCATTGAAGCTTGAAGATATAGTGGAAAATCTCAAGGTGTTGCTTGGGACCGGACGTAGATCACAAGTGGAGTAGTGATTGAACCGGGATAAACGACCGTGTTTGTTTCTCTAAACTCTCCTCTGTTTATCTTTGTGCACCTTTGTTTCATTGTTTTATTTGGATATTGTCTCCTTGACTATTACGTTCATTAGTAAAAGTGCTTAACTCATCTATTCAATTATCTCTGATCATTCAATAGCTTCAACGAAAATTGATTGTCAAACGATTTGCGAAAGATTTGTGAACTTATTTTTAACTACTCAATTCACCCCCCCTCTTGAGTATTGAGGCCACTTGGTAACATATACAAGTTTCAATAGGTGCTTACAACCGTTACATAAAAGAGCACTTTTCACACACAGGGAAACTCTACCCTTGTGCTAAAGTCTCAGCCTGTAGGGATACCTCACCCTTATACAAACCTTGTGGGATACCTCACCCTCGATATAGAATAGCAGAAAGTAAATGAAGAGAAACTTTCACTCAGAGTAGATAATATAAATTGAAGTGCTAATGGAGCTCTCACAGAAATATCTTAAAGTTTTTAATCGAAAATAAAGTGTAGAAAATATTTTCAAGAGTTAGAACAAGTAGAAAATAATTCATAGTGTTAGGCAATTTTAGACGTGACTCAAGGCTCCTATTTATAGAGAAAATTAGAAGAAATAGCCGTTGGGTATAATTAAAACTCATTTAAACCGAATTAAAAACTTGTTTGTTTCCATATCAGTGTAAGCAATGTATTTATTCGAATAGCTTAAGTTGTTATTCGAATAACACTGTTCCTGAAACCAGCGTGAAAAAGCCATCTGATATGGGTTATTCGAATAACCACTGTGTTATTCGAATAACACTGTTAAAAAGAGTTTAGATAGAAAAGGTTTTATTCGAATAACGTTTGAGTTATTCAAATAATTCACTTATAAAAACAATTATGAAAAACTCATTTATTCGAATAGCTATCCTGCTATTCGAATAGTATCTTTGAAAAACAGAAACTCGTGAAAGAGTTTATTCAAATAGAATAAGCTCTATTCGAATAAAACAATACAAAACGGTTTTGGAGAAATTGTTTTAAAGACACTAAGTTTCTTTTAAAAATAAATTTTATCTTTTCTTTCAAAAACAGAGAGATATCAAAGTGAGCTCCGTACAAAAGATCCTAAGTCCTAAAGCTATTCTTATATAAACTTGGACTTGGTCTTTCCATTATCTTCATTTAATCTTCACGTTTGTTATTATCAAAACAAGTCTTCAAAGGCATATGTCCAAATATATTCTCCCTCTTTTTAATGATGACAAACTATCAATGAGAAAAGAGTTAGTACAAATAATTGGAATTCACAAAGAGGTATAAAAGCTTACTCCCCCTCTTTAATTATAAGAGGTACTGTATATCAGATATGTGCGCAGCTCCCCTTTTCATTTTGAATCTAATCTTGTTTTAAGTTTACCTGTCTTTTCTCAATTAAATTCAAATTTTTCTCCCCCTTTTGTCATGAACAAAAAGAAGGGGTAAGTCTTATAAATAAAAATTCAAGTATAAGTGCATAAAGAGAACCCAAAAGCATACTCAGATCAATGTAAGAAGAATAGACCATCAAATAATTTATTTATTCAGTAACCAAAAGATGCATGTACAAAAGCCAGAAATAAATACAGCACAAGCAAAAGACAAAGATCCTAAGATCTAAACAACTCCTAGAAGAAAGTATCCAGAGGCGGTGGTGAAGAAGCTGGTGCAGGAGCAGGTGAAGCAGATCGGAGGGTAGCAACCTCACGTTCAACACCTTCTATTCTATCAAAAAGAATAGAGAATGTATGTTCCATATAGGCACGGTTATCATGCAAGGTGGCCATGATCTGTTCTAAGGTAACTGGAGCTGGAGTAGCAGTAGGTGCATCAACAGGGGCAGCAGGGGCGTCAGCAGGGTCTAACTCATCCTCAGCAACATCATCTGGGTACACCCAGCCTTCATCGGTTTGGATCATCTTCATTTTGTGCAAGGTGTGGGAGCCAAAGACATTGTGATGAGTCAAGGCAATGGCTCGCTCAGTCTCCAAGACCTGAGGATACTTAATGAGCAAGGTAATGATGAGAATACCATAAGGCAAGTCAAATTTTTCCTTGCCCTTGGCCCTCACCATGTGTTTCATGATAAACATAGGCTAGTTGATCTTGTGACCATTCTTCAGGATCTAGAGCATGAAGATATTATCTTCACTAAGATAGGCATAGTTCCCGCCGCGGGGTGCCAGAATGTGAGTAAAGGCGTAATGCAGAAGCCCATCTTGGCTTTTCAGCATGCCACCTTTGAGACCCTTGTCAGGCAAGGCTAGACCAGGTTTCAGCAGGTCCTCAATTGCCTGAAACTAGTTGAACTCCTTAAGGAAGGGGTTGTCATCATCTTCAACGAGTATGCCTGTGAACTGCAACCCAAACAGAGTCTGCTAGTCCTGCGATGTGATCACAATGTTCTGATCGCAGACCTCGGAGAGAAGGTTCTGGCCATCAAATGTCAGATTACAAAAAAATTATTGGGAATTACGGATACATCACGCAGTGAAAAACAGGGATTCCCACCGAGGATCCATGCGAAAAAGCCATAATCTGAGTCTTTAAATGATTTACATCTTGAAGCGTGATCAAAAGGAAGAGCGTGAATCACTAACACCGTAATAAAAATGATGTCTCTGTGGTATCCACACGACCAGACTCACGAATGTCCAACGTCCATAAAGAGGAGCCTCACGTCTCTCACACAGTGCTAGCTGCCAAGAGAAGAGAAGAAACCTGTCGCTCTCTCACTCACTTTTCTGTAGGTGCAGCTAGGGTTCTGAAATTGTATTTTATTAGCAGTCTCTTAGAAGTACTATTTATAATAGTGACTGCCTTAAGTGAGTGTGAGCAGCAGCAAGGTAAGCTGTGCAACCCTAGACCCATATGTTATGAGTCTGGCCCATATTTGAATCCGAGTCCAACTTGGATCCATTGCTCCAATTTTAGTCTGCTCTATGTGTGTGACCCTGCAGGTTCTTATTACGCTGGCAGTAATATTAAAAATCTCATTTTAATATTACAAACAGTGAGTAGTATCTAGCAACACATTGCTGCTATTCAACTAATAAGAATGTCAGTGATTTGATATAACTTTTTCGTGACCAATGTTTCCGTGTCGTTTAGTCCCTTTTGTCAAGATATCTAGATTGAACACAAGGCATGGAATGCGTCACCCTTGTATAGTCCAATCTTTCATTTCCTGATACTCGGGTAGACTTTGTAATAACAAATGAGATCAATATCTCATATTGACTCATTTGAGCATGGCCATGCATTTCGCAGTCTCACTCAATCAGGGGGCCCGAAGATATCACTCCTGTTATGTAGGAGTGACAAATCCCATCTAGGTTACTCACATCCCTCTGCATGATTCGCGATATGTTCAATAATTAATTTTATAATCACCTTGTTACAGATGACGTTTGATGGCATTAAAACACACAACTCCTCATGTAGGAATCATAGTGAGTTCAGGTCAAAGGACCACAGACACCATTGTCACTATGAGAATCACTTATGAAACTCACGTAACGATCCATGTAGTGTTCTCATGGTGGGTCAATCCAGTACATCATTACTCTAATATGTACCCATGTAAAGACTTGATATCTCATATCCATGACCCGTGAGATGTGGTCATCAGCCTATGCACATACTAGTCTCAATGTATTATTGTTGTCCTAATTAATAATAATACTTGACTAGGGATATTTAAGAATAGTGTTGTAACCAAAAGGATCTCACGATCAAGTCATCCACTTGATGTCCTATGGCATCAAACTTACTATTCTAACGACTTTATTATGTTTATCAAAAAGAACACAATAAATGAAATGTCTCATATATAAAATAGCATAATAGAATGTATGTAAATACAAAAAATGTATTAGCCTCTAGGGTATACACCAACAAAAACATCTTTACCAGAGCTGGGTAGAGAGTAGCCCGGTGAGAGCAGAGCTGTAGAATCCTCTGGTTTTGCAGCAGGGTCAGAAAGTCAAAACCTCTGTGTTGCTGAAAGAAAGAAAGGTCAAGATACTTGGGCTGGACAAGGTTACACTCCCAGAAGTGCGTAATGAAGCGGGCACAGTGCTCTTCGTTGGATGAGAGCCATCTCAAGTCAAGTGGATTATTGCATGGAGCAGTCTTTGTGCATGGGCACTCTCTGGAGGAGGAGGCCATGGGAATTGGAGGTGTGGAAGAGAGAAAGATGGCAGGAAGATGGTGGAGGAGAGTAGGAGAGAAAAGGGCGTAGAAAAGGATAATAGAAAATATGAGAACGAAGACGTCTGGGCGCACAGGGGCTATTTAAAGAGAGGCCCGTGTCTATTCGAATAAACAGAGGTTTATTCGAATAAACCTTGCGTAGAAACTGAAAAGACAGGCATTGAAAGAGAATTTCTGCTAAGGTTTATTCGAATAGAAGGAGTTTCTATTCGAATAGATTATCTGGGAAAGCCAAGCGTTTTGGCAAACTAACAGGATTTATTCAAATAACTATAGAGGTTATTCGAATAGACAGAAGGCTATCAGTCAAGACTGATAAACCAAGGCTCTAGTTATTTGAATAGCCTAAGTTGTATTCGAATAGATAGAGGGCAAAGACTAAGACTGATAAACTAAGGGCTCTGGTTATTCGAATAGAAGGAGATTTATTCGAATAGACAGAGAGCATATCAAACACAGGATTAACACAGAAGCTAGTTTATTCGAATAAACTAAGTGTTATTCGAATAAAGCTGATATCCAACACATTATTTGATAAGCTGTAAAGAATTTTATTCGAATAAAAAATCTGTTTATTCGAATAAAACTAACAAAAAGCACAGAAAAACATACGTTCAAGAATTCAAGACAAAGCATATATTCATGTGATTTAAAGATTAAAGAGAGATAATATTCAGCAATAAAACATGTAATCATATATTAGATTGATCAATTATGCCCAATTCTCCTCGAATATAAAAGAATGCTTCTTTTGCTAAGGGTTTAGTGAAAATATTTACAAGTTGCTTAGTTGTTTCAACAAACTCAAGAATGCAATCCCTTTTTTGTACATGATCTCTGATAAAGTGATGTCTTATCTCTATATGCTTTGTTCTGGAATGCAGAATGAGATTCTTAGAGATATTTATTACACTAGTGTTATCACATCTTATCGGGATGTGATCAAGCTGAAGACTGTAATCTAAAAGTTGTTGCTTCATCCAAAGGATTTGAGCACAACAACTCTCGGCTGCAACATATTTAGCCTCAGCGGTAGACAAAGCCACACTATTTTGTTTCTTTCTATGCCAAGAAACTAAAGAACTACCAAGCAAGTGGCATGTCCCACTAGTACTCTTTCTATCCAATTTGCACCCAGCAAAATCAAAGTCGGAATAGCTTATTAGGCTATGTGAGGCACCCTTAGGATACCACAAGCCCATTTGTGAAGTGCCTACTAGGTATTTCATTATTCGTTTAACAACACTTAAATGAGATTCCTTAGGGTTTGCCTGATATCTAGCACACATGCATACACTAAACATAATATCTGGCTTACTAGCAGTAAGATAAAGGAGAGATCCAATCATACCTCTGTATTTCGTTATTTCTACTGATTTACCTCCTTCATCTTTGTCCAAATAGCAAGAAGTACCCATTGGAGTGGCCATGTGTTTAGCGTTTTCCATTTCGAATCTCTTGAGCAATTCCTTGCAGTATTTGGTTTGACTTATGAATGTCCCTTTGTTCGTTTGTTTGATTTGAAGTCCGAGGAAGAAATTCAGCTCTCCCATCATTGATATTTTAAATTCATTCTGTATTATCTTAGCAAATTCTTTGCACAGGGATTCATTAATAGCACTAAAAATAATATCATCCACATATACTTTCACAAGAAGAATATTATGCTTTTTATTTTTAATGAAGAGGGTAGTATCGACTTTTCCTCTTGAAAAATCATTTTCTAAAAGGAACTTACTCAACCTTTCATACCAAGCTCTAGGAGCTTGTTTTAAGCCATATAAAGCATTTTTAAGTTTAAAAACATGGTTGGGTAGTTCATGATTTTCAAAACCTGGAGGTTGTTCAACGTATACCTCCTCTTGAATAAGACCATTTAGAAAAGCACTTTTGACATCCATTTGATATAATTTGAAATCCATGATGCAAGCATAAGTAAGTAACATTCTAATAACTTCTAATCTAGCTACTGGTGTATAGGTTTCTTTATAATCTATTCCTTCTTCTTGATTATAACTTTTAGTGACTAGTCTAGCTTTGTTTCTAGTTATTAACCCATTTTCATCAAGTTTGTTTCTAAAAACCCATTTAGTGCCAATTATAGGGTGATCATTAGGCCTAACAACTAATTTCCAAACTTGATTTCTTTCAAATTGATTTAATTCCTCACACATAGCTAAGATCCAATGTTCATCATCAAAAGCTTCAATTAAATCCTTAGGTTCAATTTGAGAAATAAAAGCTAAGTGATTACAAGCATTTCTAAGAGAATTACGAGTACTTACACCTTTAGATACATCATCGATTATTTGATCAAGGGAGTGATATTTTGAAGTTCTCCATTCTTTGGGAAATTCCAAAGCTTGTGAATCTTCTTGACTTTGTTTATCTTTCTGCTCCTTGATTTCCTCTTCTTTGCTATCAAAATATGTTTCAGCTAAGACTTCTGCAACATCATCAATAGCAAGATCATTTCTCGATCCATTTGGGTCAGTTTCATCAAATGCAACATGTATAGATTCTTCAATAGTCATAGTTCTTTTATTATATATACGAAAGCTTTACTATGATTTGAATAACCAAGAAATATACCTTCATCAGACTTAGCATCAAACTTGCCTAAGTTATCTTTTCTATTATTTAAAATAAAATGTTTGCATCCAAAAATATGAAAATGTAAGACATTTGGCTTTCTTCCCTTGTTCAACTCATATGGGATTTTCTTTAAAATAGGCCTTATAAGGGTCCTGTTCATTATATAACAAGCTGTACTTACAGTATCCGCCCAAAAGTACTTAGGAAGAGCAGCCTCATTAAGCATAGTTCTCCCCATTTCTTCTAATGAATGATTTTTCCTTTCTACAACTCCATTTTATTGTAGAGTTCTAGGGGCAGAGAAATTATGCATGTTCATCACAATAATTTTCAAAAACATTGTTTTCAAATTCGCTGCCATGATCACTTCTTATAGAAGAGATTTGAAAACCTTTTTCATTTTGAATAACTTTGGCAAGTCTTTTAAAAGTTAGAAATGCATCATTTTTATTTGTAAGAAATAAAGTTCATGTAAACCTAAAAAAATCATCCACAATCACTAAAGTATAGTAATTCCCACCAAAGCTCATAGTTCTAGAAGGTCCAAATAGATCCATGTGCAAAAGTTGTAAAGGTCTAGTAGTTGAAACTATATTTTTTGCTTTAAAAGAGACCTTTATTTATTTACCCTTTTGACATGCATCACATAATTTATCTTTTACAAAATTAAGCTTGGGTAGTCCAATTACTAGCTCTTTAGAGACTAACTTCTTTAAGTGATCCATGTGAATGTGTGCAATTCTCCTATGTCATAACCATGAATCATCATTCTTACTTAAAAGACATTTCGTATCATTTGAAGATATATCATTAAGACTAATCATATAGATGTTATTTACTCTATGATCAATGAATTTAACATGCTTATCATTTTTATCTTCAATTATACAACAATTTGAATCAAATATTACCCTATTTCCTTTATCACATAATTAGCTAATACTAAGCAAGTTATGTTTCAAGCTTTCAACAAGCAACACATTTTCAATAGAAGAGTTAGGGTTCTTACCGACTTTGCCGATTCGAAGAATTTTTCCTTTGTTGTTATCACCATAAGTAACGTGTCCATGATTCTTGGGAATAAGCATGGTGAATTTCGAGTCATCCCCGGTCATGTGCTTGGAATAGCCGCTATCGAGATACCAATTTGAACTCCTGGCTTTCAAGTACACCTACAACATAAGTTTAGTTTTTAACCTTTGGTACCCAAACTTTCTTGGGTCCTTGTGTATCAGTTTTGGGTATAGTACCCTTGGGAACCCAAACCATTTTTGTTCTAGTTTTTGTATTAATGTTTTTCCTTACATTACATGTTGATGCACTATGTCCTTTCTTTCCACAGTAAAAACATTTAATAAAAGGACTACTTGAAACACTAGAATGCATAAAGAAATTTTTATAGAGTTTTTGTTGATTTTTTGGGTTATAACCTATCCCGGCTTTTTGAAAAACCACTCTTTGTCTTCCTAATAAAATATTTAAATTATCCCTTCCAAAGGTGAATTTAGAAAGAGTGTTCTTTAAGTCTTCAATTTCTTTTTCAAGCATATGACATGAAGAATAAGATGAAGATGTAGAAGCATATGAAGAATGATTTGTGCATGCATCAATAATTCCCAAAGTTTGATTTTTAACTTTCAATTCTTTTATTTCTTTATTTAAAACAAGAATTTGATTTTCTAGAGAAAAGATTATTTTCTTAGAAGAAGAAATTATTTTTGTGAGTTTTAAAGATTCTTCATGCAATTCTTCAAAGGCATCTTGTAACTCATCGTAAGAAGGCAATAAAATAGTATTAGAACTTACCTCATTTTCACTTTCTTCTTCTTCTCCTTTGGCCATGAGACATAGTTGAGCTTCCTTGCTATCTGAGCTGTCGGTTGAATCTATGTCGTTTTCATCCCATGCTATATAGGCTTTTCTTCCTTTTCTTTCCTTGAAGGGCTTCTTTTCAAATTTCTCATTCTTCTTTTGGTAAACTGGGCACTCCATTTTCATGTGGCCAGGTTTGCCACATTCATAGCAAGTTGGAGTTGATGAAGCTCCTTCGCCTTTGTGATGAGTCTTCTTCGGAGGGAAGGGAGGTCTTCTTTGCATTCCCTTTTTCCTGAGAAATTTACCAATTTTTTTTTTAACTAACAGACTAAGATTTTCTTCGCTTACCTCGATGTTCTCTGAGCCTTCTTCATTTTCTTCATCATCATTGTCGATTGAAGAGGAAGTGGCTTTGAGCGCTATCCCCTTTTTCTTTTTATCGTTTTCTTTGCTTTGACTTAATCTGCTCAGTTTCAGTTCGTGCTCATGAAGTTTTCCAAAAAGGGTAACTAAAGTCATTGTCGACAAATCCCTCGATTCTGATATGGCTGTTACCTTAGGTTTCCAAATCCTGCTAAGACATCTCAATACTTTGTTAATCAAATTTTCATTAGAAAAATTTTTACCTAAAGATGCAAGATGATTAACTATGTGGGTGAACCTCTTTTGCATTTCTTGAATGCTTTCTCCTTGGTTCATTCTGAATAATTCATATTCACGAGTTAGAGAATTGATTCTCGACCTCTTTACTTCGCTAGTACCCTCATGGGTAACTTGCAAAGTGTCCTACATTTCTTTAGCAGTTTTACAATTTGAAATTCTAAAAAACTCATCATATCCCAAAGCAGTAGTAATAATATTTTTTGCTTTCAAATTATGTTGAACTTTTCTTTTGTCTTCATCAGATCATTTATTTCTTGGTGTTTCGGTCCTTACGCTATCGACCTTATGTGTAGGTATAAAAGTGCCATTTTCGCAGCATCCCATACATCTAGATCAATAGCTTCGATGAAGATTTGCATTCTTTTCTTCCAATATGCATAACCATCCCCATTGAAAAAGGGTGGTCGTTTTATGAAAGATCCTTCTGAAAAACCATTTGAAGAAGCTATGTTCTCTTGAAGCTGCTAAGCTCTTTATACAAGAGTCTAGCTCTGATACCACTTGTTACCAAGTGGCTTCCAGTACTCAAGAGGGGGGTGAATTGAGTATAAAACTTTTCGCAAAACCTTTTGTAAAAAAAAAAACAAATATTAAAACTTAATAAATAAATGCATAGAAGGAATAAGAAGAAGAAAAGAAACAATAAGAACAGCAGAAAATAAATGTGCAGTAAATTAAAATTGCATAAAATAAAGAGATTAAGAAGAGAGAAGCATGCACAATATTTATCCTGATTCGACCACTAACCCATTTATGGTCTACGTCCAGTCCTCAAAACAAAAGCCGAGATTTTTCACTATGTATACAAGCTTCAATAGGTGCTTGCAACCGTTACATCAAAGAGCACTTTTCACACACAGGAAAACTCTACCCTTGTGCTAAAGTCTCAGCCTGCAGGGATACCTCACCCTTATACAAACCTTAAGGGATACCTCACCCTTGATACAGAATAGCAGAAAATAGATGAAGAGAAACTCTCACTTAGAGCAGATAATACAAATTTAAGTGCTAATTGAGCTCTCACAGAAATATCTCAAAGTTTTTAATCGAAAATAGAGCGTAGAAAATATTTTCAAGAGTTAGAATAAGTAGAAAATAATTCAGAGTGTCAGGCAATTTTAGACGTGACCCAAGGCTCCTATTTATAGAGAAAATTAGAAGAAATAGCCATTGGGTATAATTAAAACTCATTTAAACCGAATTAAAAACCTGTTTGTTTCCATATCAGTGTGAGCAACATGTTAATTTGAATAGCTCAAGCTGTTATTCGAATAACATTGTTCCTGAAACCAATGTGAAAAAGCCATCTGATATGGGTTATTTGAATAACTACTGTGTTATTCGAATAACACTGTTAAAAAGAGTTCAGACAGAAAAAGTTTTATTCGAATAACATTTGAGTTATTCGAATAATTCACTTATAAAAATAGTTCTGAAAAACTTATTTATTCGAATAGCTATCCTGCTATTCGAATAGCATCTTCGAAAAATAGAAACTTGTGAAAGAGTTTATTCGAATAGAATAAGCTCTATTCGAATAAAATAATACAAAACAATTTTGGAGAAATTGTTTTAAAGACACTAAGTTTCTTTTAAAAACAAATTTTATATTTTTTTTCAAAAACAGAGAGATATCAAAGTAAGCTCCGTACAAAAGATCCTAAGTCTTAAAGGTATTCTTATATAAATTTGGACTTAGTCTTTCTATCATCTTCATTTAATCTTCACGTTTGTTATCATCAAAACAAGTCTTCAAAGGCATATGTCCAAACACAATCAGCTATAGTTCTAGTGTTACTTATATTCCCAGGTTCAGTTTTGATTTCAATGTCATTTTCAATTTCAAAAACTATTCTTTCACTAAGCCTACGAGCTCTATCAAGTGTCTGCAATGTCCTCTCAATATCAGGGTCAAATTCAAGCAAATGATTACTAGAAGACTTAGTCATATAACATGCAAAAGTACAGAAACACAATATATGCAAAATAGACTACACAACACTAAAATTTTACAAAAATTACTCTAGTTACCCTATCTACACAATTATAAAATATATGGGACCACTATAGGGTGAAAACTACTTAAAATGGTGCCAAAAAAAGCAATAAAAAATCTTCAAAAATTAGAAAAGTGGTTTAAACGATGGAATTTTCAAACTAATCTAAGCTTCTTTGGTTGAACAAAATTCCATTTGGAGGCCAAAATTGAGTTGGAAACTGCCTAAAACAAGGAAAATAGAGATTAATGAAGGATTAGTAGCTAATTATACTCTTAATATGATTGATTAAACTTAAACTAATCCTTGACAACGGCCCCCAAAATTTGATAGCTACCGAGACTATCAAATTATATCACTTTGTAAGCCGATTCACTAAATTACTTGTAGTATAAGGCATAATTGGGTCGAACCCTTGGATCATTCTAATTAAGTAATCATATTAAAAAGTTAACAAAGGGGGAAAAATTATAAAATTAATTAAACAAAAGCAATTAAAAATTGTAAACAGAATTAAGTAAACAACCAATCCAAAGAAATAAACTAATCATGGATTTAATCCATCATTGATCACAAGGAATCCACTCAATTGCTAATCAGATTCTTGGTCTTAGATCACATTAAGAAGCCTTAAGATGATCCATGAATTCTCTACTAGATAAGCATCCAGAATTTAGTTAATCAAGGTTAAATGAATTAAGCACCTATCTAATCCTAAATTAATCTAAAACCCATAATTCAACCAAGCTTAACAATCCACTCAATTGTCTCTGTAATTCTCATTAAACACGTGGTAATTATGCAATTATCACATCAATATTCAAATAAAATTAAGCAATTCAATTTAGATTTAACAAAATCAAAAGAGGTAAAAGAGAAACTTGACTTACAATTAAATGTAAAATAAGCAAAACAAGATCTTAGAATTAAACATCAAGATTGTTAATCCCTATGATTGATAAAAAGGTTCTAACCTTCCATAGATGAAAGGGAACAGAAATAGAAAAGAAAGAAACCTAGAGAGAAGGGAGAAAGATGAAGAGAGAAAGTGCAAGCAACAGTGGCTAAGAGAAAATTAGGATTGGTTTGTGGTTGCTACTGCTGCTTAAATAACTATCTCTAAAATTAAAAATCCAAAATTTCCCTTAGCTTAGCGTTAGTCATCTTCCTCTTAGCTTTAATTAGACACCTAATTTTCCTAATTTGAGCTTAGGATGAGAGAATTATGCCTATAATATTCTTAATAGCTCTCTGGACCCATCAGTCGACTTCAAAGGGCAAAAACACCATCAAAACATCATAATTTTGGTAAGTGATCTTCATAAGAGTTGAAGATCTTTTTCTCAGCTTTTTAATAGAACCAGTCTTAGCTCGATATGACTCATACAGCCTAAATTATGACCCAATCTTTTCATATTATCTAGGTTCTAGTGACAGCATCTCTGTTCTGAACTCTAGGCCCAATCTGATCCACTAGATATCCAATTCAGCCTTTAAGCTCTTCAAAAAAGTTGTAAAGCTTTCTCTTAAATTTCCTACAAGGTAAAGTTTATTTTTAAATGTCTAAAACTTAAGTTATTCTCAAAATATAGAAACAATGTAAATTTTTTAATAATGCTAGAAAATACAATTAAGTCCAATTTGAACCCAAACTTATAAAATATGGCCAAGACCAATCAATTAAGTATATAAGAGGTCTAAGACACTAAATCTAAGTTAACTAATGTATGAAAATTGTGTTTATCATATCCCTATGGCTATCATGTGAAGAGTTCAAAAACTGACTAACAACATTAACAGGTGAAGATATATTAAGTCGAGTCACTGTGAGATAATTTAGTTTCACAACAAGTCTCCAATATCTACCTGGATCAGCTAAAAGCTCCCCCTGATTTGGAAAAAAAGTTTAACATTAAGATCTATCGAGATATCAATAGGCTTAGCATTTAGTATACCAGTTTCCTAAAGTATATCTAAAGCATACTTTCGCTGTGAGATAGAAATACCATCCTTAGGCTGAGCAACTTCAATTCCCAGGAAATATTGAAGTTTGTCCAAGTCTTTTGTTAGAAAATGATGGAAGAAGAATTGTTTAAGCTATTGAATGCCATGATGATCACTACCTATAATAACAATGTCATCAACATATACAACTAGATAAATACATCCTTGAGAAGAATGATGATAGAACACTAAATCATCTGCTTTATTATGAGTCATACCAAATTGTTGCACCACAGTACTGAATTGACCAAATCATACTTTGGGAGATTGTTTGAGGCCGTAGAGAGATCTTCATAAGCGACACACATGTCCAGAACGCTCCCCTTGAGCAACAAAGCTTGGCGGTTACTCCATATAGACTTCTTCCTGCAGCTCACCATGAAGAAAGGAATTTTTTATATCTCGTTGGTGAATGGGCCAATGATGGATGGCAGGCATGGCTAAAAAATGAAGAACATGCGCTACTTTGACAACAGGAGAGAATCTATCACCATAGTCAAGACAAAAATTCTAAGTGTAGCCTTTAGCAACCAAACGTGTTTTAAGGCGATCAACATGACCATCTAGACCCACTTTAACTATGTAAATCCACCGACAACCAATAGTAGATTTACCTTCTTGAAAGGGGACCAAATCCAAAGTTCCATTGGTTTGAAGGGCTGACATATCCTCAATCATAGCTTGTTTCCAGTCTGGATGAGAAAGAGATTCACTTATATTCTTAGGGAGAGGCATTGAATCCAAGGAGGATACAAAGACATAATGGGGTGAAGATAAACGATGGTAGCTCAAGCAAGCATATATAGGAAAAAAGGTTATAGGAAGAACGAATACCTTTGCAAATACAAATAGGTAGATCAAACTCACTAGGAAGGTCTAGAGCAGTGGATGATAATGTTGGAGTAGGATGTGAATTATCATTTGTGACTTCAACAGTTTTAGAAGCATCAATAGTGGTTTGTCTAGAAGGTTGGACCTACCGTGGACAGTGATGGTAAGTCAATAATGGTGGTGGTGAAAGAAGTGTCGATCTATATCATAAGTTGGACTAAGTTCAGACTCAAGAGGGATAATGAGAGTAGGAATAGGGAGTACCTAAAAATAGGTGGTTCTTCAGAGGGAATTGAGTGGAAAAAGAGGGTTGACTTAAAGAAAGTAATATCAGCAGAAATCACATATCTCTTGAGGTCAGGAGAAAAGCATCTATACCCTTTTTCTGATCAAGGATATCAAAGGAAAAAAACTTAAGTGATTAAGGAAAGAATTTATCTTTGCCTGGTGTGAGGTCATGAACAAAACATGTAGACCTGAAGACTCGAAGAGGGAATGGATAAAAAGTTTATGTAGGAAATACATTGGAGTGAGGACTTTTGTTTTGGAGAATAGATGATGGCATTCGGTTGATAAGGTAGCAAGTAGTGAGAACCGCATCACCCCAAAAATGAGAAGATGCTTTAGCATGAATAAGGAATGTACAGGCTATCTTAATTATGTGACTATTTTTTGTTTCAGTAACCTCATTTTGTTGAGGGGTGTGTGCACAAAATGATTAGTGAACAATTCCCTAAGAAGCCATAAAAGATTAGAACTGTGTAGAAAAATACTCACGGATATTGTCACTTTTAAGGTGCGAATGCTAACTCCAAATTGAGTTTGGTTTCATAACAAAAGCTCTGGAAAATGGAGAATAATTCTGATCTATTTTTCATTAAGTATAACCAAGTACACCTTCAATAGTCATCTACAAAAGTTACAAAGTATTGATATCCTAATGTTGTGAGAACACGACAAGGTCCTTATACATCAGTGTGAATTATGGAAAAAAAGAGATTTAGCTTGGTTACAGACATGACTAGGAAAGGAACTACGAGTGTGTTTGCCCAATTGACAAGTGATAGTTGTTGAGACTATCAAATTAAATTAATTTATAAATCGATTCACAAAATGCTTGTAGTATAAGGCACAACTAGGTCAAGCCCTTGGATCACTCTAATCAAGCAATTAAATTAAGAGGTTAACAGAGGGGAAAATGATTGCAAAATTAATTAAGAAGCATTAAGATGATCCATGCATTCTCTACTAGCTAAGCATCCAAAATTTATTGGTCATTAGGAATCCATTCAATTACTAATCAAATTATTAGTTTTAGATCACATCAAGAAGCATTAAGACGATCCATGCATTTTGTACTAGCTAAGCATCCAAAATTTATTTAATCAAGGTTACACAAATTCAACACTCATTTAATCCTAAATTAATCTAAAACCTAGAATTCAACCAAGCATAACAAACAACATCCAAGAAGCCTTTGATGCATTGTTTAGTCTCTGTAATCCTTATTAAACACGTGGTAATTATGTAATTATTAATTAATATCTAAATCAAATTAAGCAATTTAATTCAGATTTAAGAAAATCAAAGAAAAACTTGATTAACAAGTAAAAGATAAACTTGATCAATAAGTAAAAGATAAACTTGATCAACAAGTGAAAGAGAAACTTGGTTAGCAATTAAATATAAAACAATCAAAATAAGATCTCAGAATTAAACATCAAGATTGTTAAATCCTATGATTGATTTAAAAGGGTCTAGCCCTTCATGGATATAAGGCAAAAACAGAAAAAAAAGAAAACTAAAGAGAAAGGAGAAGAAGAAAGATGAAGAGAGGAAGTGCAAGCAAGAACGGCTAGGAGAAAATTACGATTTTGTTTCGTGATTGTAGTTGCTGCATAAATAACTATACAATAACAGCAACAACAATAACTAAGGTTTTTCCCACTAGGTAGGGTCAGTTACATGGATCAAACGACACCATTGTATCCTATCAAAAACCAAGTCTTCAGAGATGTCATTCAAATCTAAATCTTTTTTAATCATTTCACTTATAGCCTTTTTTGATCTTCCTCTACTTCGAGCTATTGAGCTATTGTATACCTGATTTACTCTTCTTACAGGGGCTTTTAAGGGTCTTTTCCTTACATGTCCAAACTACCTAAGGTGAGATTCTCTCATCTTTTTCACAATAAGTGCTACCCCAACTTTCTCTCTAATGCATTCATTCCTAATCCTATTTTTTCTTGTATGGCCACATATCTAATGCAACATCCTTATCTCCATGACACTGATCTTATGCTCTAATTGGCTTTTTACCGTCCAATATTCAGTATCATAAACATCGCGATCCTTATAGCTGTGCGGTAAAATTTACCCTTAAGCTTGAGAGACACTTTTTTATCACAAATAACTCCTGAAACAGTCCTCCATTTCATCAATCCATCTTGAATCCTATGGTTTACATCTCCCTTTATCTCTTCATCATTTTGTATGATAGATCCAAGGTACCTAAACTGTGTGACTTGTGGTATAGTGTGATCTCTAATTTTCATTGTTAAGCTAGCATTAACACGTCTCTTACTGAACTTACATTCCATATACTCCATCTTACTCTTGCTTAGACAAAAGCCATGTTCTTTTAAAACTCGTCTCCATAGCTCTAACTTCTCATTTGTTTCCTCTCTCGACTCTCTAACTAAGACTATATCATCTGCGAAAAGCATGCATTGTGACACTGACTCTTGGATATGTGCAGTAAGCACATCCAAGACCAAGGTAAAAAGATATGGACTCAAAGTTGACCCTTGGTGCAGTCCTATATTTTAGAGAAATCTTCTGTGACCCCACCTTATGTTCTCACACTAGTTTTAGCCCCATCATACATATCTTAGATTGCTCAAATATAGGCGATACGAACTCCTTTCTTCTCCAAAGCCTTCAACAAGACCACTCTTGGTATCCTATCATAGGCTTTTTCCAAATCAATAAAAATCATGTGTAAGTCTTTTTGCTTCCTCCAATACCTCTCCATTAATCTTCGTAGAAGATAGATTGCTTTTATGGTTGACTTTCCAAGCATAAAACCAAATTGATTCTTTGAAATATGGGTCTCTTGTCTTAATTTCCGTTCAATTACTCTTTCCCATAACTTCATGGTATGACTTATGAGCTTAATCCCTCTATAATTTATACAATTTTGTACATCTTTATTGTTCCTATAAATAGGGATTAAAGTGCTTCTCCTCCATTTATTTGACATTTTCTTAGACCTTATTATCTCGCTAAACAACTTTGTGATCCAACTTACAACTTTCTCTCCTAGGCACTTCTATACCTCAATAGGTATATTATCCGATCCGACCACTTTTCCATTATCCATCATCTTCAATGCTTCTTTTACCTCAAACTGTTGAATTCTATGATAAAATATTTTATTTTAGTCCTCCTTTCTAATGTTTAGAATGTCCGAGTCTCCTAATATCCCATGTTCCTCATTAAATAACTTATGAAAATAACTCTTCCATCGATCCTTGATGTCTTGTTCCGTAACTAAGACTTTATCCTCTTCATCCTTAATGTATTTCACTTAATCCAAGTCTCACTTGTCTTCCTTTCCCTACTTTTAGCAAACCTGTAGATATTCCTTTCTCCGTCTTTGGTGCCCAATGATTGATATAACTCGTTAAACGCTTTAGCTTTCGGCTCGCTCACCGCCTTCTTAGTATCTTTTTTAGCTGCCTTATATTTTTCCCAATTTTGATCATTTTTACACACGTGCCAAGCTTTATAACATTCCATTTTAACCTTAACCTTATCTTGTACACTTGCGTCCCACTACCAAGATTCTTTATCCTTGGGTCTAAAACCTCTTGATTCATCGAGTGTCTCTTTTGCTACCTTCCTAATCCCTTTAGCCATCTCGTCTCATATATCAATTATCTCTAATATTAAAGATCTAAGTTTTCCCTCATCTTAGGGCTAATCCTTTTCCTCTTAACTTTAATTTGATACCTAATTCGCAAAATTTGGGCTTGGGATGAGAGAGTTATGCCCAAAATATTCTTAACAGCTCTCTAAACCCATCAACCGACTTCAAAGGGTGAAAACACCATCAAAACATCACAATTTTGATAAGTTCTTCAAAAGAAGTGAAGATATATGTCTTAGATTTCAAATGCTATCGGTTTCAGGTCCATATCACACCTATAACCCAAATTATGGTCCAATCTTTGTACATTGTCCAGGTTCTAATGACAACATCTATGTTTTGACTTCATGGCTCAATCTGACCTACTAGACATCTGATTAAGCCTTTGAGTTCTTCATCAAAGTTGTAGAGCTCTCTCTATAAAATACAAAAATAGTTTAATATTCCCATTAATGTTGAAAAATATAATTAAGCCCAATTTGATCCCAAACTTATAAAACGTGACCAAAACTAATCAATTAAGCATATAACAGGTCTAGGAGACTAAATATGAAGGTTAACCAATGTATCAAAATTATGTTTATCAAATTCTCCCACACTTAGCTTTTGAACACTCGAGCAAAACTAGAAATTCAATATAGAGGATAAGAAACAACAACACAAACTCAAAAGTTAAAAACTCTAAAAGACACACTTTTCAATTATGTTTAAGAATGCAAAAGTCTATGAGCAAGAAGAGTAACCAAAGTATCAAGGAAATAAAACATTCATGAAGTAACATTTCTTTATATCTTAAATCAACAAGCAAGGTAACTTCAATTGAAAAGCATAAATCAAGAATGATAGAACCTTATAAGATACACTCTTAATCCCTCAAGTATTTAGAAGGTAAGTGTTTCACTCAATTCAACCCATGAAGATTTGTGGTGCGTGAGAATATAGCGATTAAAATTCAGATAAAAATCAGTTGTCAGGTCCACCAGAAAATAAAAACCTTACAACTAGTTGTAGTTAGTAAGAGTCGATCCACAGAGAACCAATTCAATTAACACTATCAAGTAATTCTCAATTTAAACTCTGATTAACAATAAATAGTAAATAAGGGGGTTTTGGAGTTTTGAAGAACAATGAACAACTTCAAAGACAATAACAATAAATGTACTGAAATCAACAATATAAGAAAATTGGTTAAGAGATTGAATCCACCACTAGATTTATATGATGATGTAATTTCACATATCCTTTTATTCCAACATGCTCAATTATGTTTTTATGCAATTGTGAGAGTAAATCTCTGTTTTCCTTATGTGTTGGCCAATTCAGCAACCGCTCAAATTAGCTCCTAATCACTGATTAGTTATAAAGCAACCACTATTACAACTATCCAACAATTGCATTAAGATTTAGAAAACTAATTACACTAAGATCTAATCACACACCAAGATTAAATTGCTTAGAACATATATTTATCTAGATCTATTACCGCAACCGCGCATAATAAACCCAGATCTACCACTTTTATAACTGGCAAATAGCACAAAGATAATTATACCCACATGAACATCATACATTCCACTAGATCTACTACGCAACCGCGCATAATAAACTCAGATCTACCACTTTGAAAGTGGGAACAAGTACAAAAACCTTCATACCAATAATAGATTCAGAAATATATAAATAAAAACATAATTGTGTTGAAATAATCAAATATGCAAGATTCACAACATCAATACTAGTGGTTTCATCACCCTCTTAACCAAGGGAGGTTTAGTTACACATAGCTAGAAGGAAATCACAAGAAAAACTGAGAAAGAACAATATAAGAAAGAAAGTGCAGAAGAAAAACTAAAGCAAACGAGTTTCTGAGAATTATGGATGATGGATCTCCGATTGCTCGAACCCGAGACTCCAATCTTTGATCCAAGACTCCCCACTCCTTCTCCAAGGAGTTGTAGCTGCTCTCCTAGGTCAGAACTCTCTCAAAAATGTGCCAAGGGTGTCAATATATAGGCCTCCCACACAAACTTTGTGTAGAAGTTTCAATAATTGTTGTCTGCGCTACGAACCACGATCGGGGTGGCCACCACGGCCAGGCCGTGGTTGATTCTGGAAGTAAATTTGTGAATGCTGACTCTCAACCACGGCCGTGGTGGCCACCACGGCCTGGCCATGTAATCTAACTTCCAAGCTCAATATGACCCATTAGACCTCGGAATCTGGAAAAATGTTCAACATGAAAGTTGTAGATGTGGATCTTAACTATCAACCATCGAAATTGCAGCTCATTTGACAACTTTTAGCTCGAGATATGTCATGAACAGTACGCAAAGGTCAAGCTGTCAGGATCAGCACCCTAGTTCTTGCTTCAACTCCAATTTGAGTTATCCAAACGTGTGATTGGGCCTTTGAGGTCTTCATGAAAGTGGTAGAGAATTGTCTTAGCTTTCCTACAAGACCAAAATCACATCAATCAGATATTTGAAACTCAAATTATAGCTAGTTTACTGAACATTGTCAAAGAGATAAATTAGGGCTAAGTCATGCAATAATTCCCTCAATAATCCAATTAGGCTCAATATCATAAAATGTGTCAATACCAACTTAATTAAACCTAATTGAACCTTAAGAAAGCCAGTGACTGAAAAGCATAATTCAATTATGAGTGCAAATGAACACATTTAAGCAAAATTTCACAGTAATGCTCCAATTAGGGTTTGATATCAGAAACCAAGCTAAATGATGACAATTAAGCACAAATGGAGTTCAATGAATCAATTACAAGGCGATTAAAATATAGGAATAATCAACAGATCAATTTGCATTATTGTAAGCTTGCTTATCTTTTACTTCTCCACTACTTAAAACACATACACATACAAATATACAAGGTTGTAATGGGGTCAAAGTAAGGGAGGGGAATAATATGAAGATGGCAAGTTACTTACCAAAGAGAATAAAAGAGCATTGACAATGAGTTCAAATAACAAGCATGAAAGTTTATCCCAACTCCATGTAATGCAAATTCTCTTGACATATTCTTTTCCTTTTTTCTTTTTTATAACCATTTCCTTTGTTTTTTTTTTCTTTTTTGTAATTTTGTAATTTTTCTTCTTTTTTTAAATTGGTCATTTTTTCCTTTTTCACCAAGCATTTTGCACATTAATTAGGGCACCCCAACACTTGTTCAAGACCTCTTCCAATGCCACTATCAATGCTCTCCTATTCCCTAAGGTTGGGTAAAAATATGATTTTCCATTTAAGGCATGTAATGAGCTAAAAATAAAAAATGATCAAATAAGCTCAAAGGGGGTTAATCAAGGAAAAATATGCAACGTTGGCTATTTGACTAAAGTAGCTAATTCAAGAAAAATATCTCAATCATGTTCATGTATGCATGTGAAAATATAGCCTAAAAAAGAATCAAAGCAACTTCTAGTGTAACAAATTCCATGAGTGAAAATAACACAAGAAAGAAGAGAATGACACAAATACTCAATCCATTCATTAAAAGACTCAGAGTCTCATAAGGTCTGCTTCTATCAAACTCAATCTACAAATTTGATTCCCATTACCAAACTAGTTAATTTCAAGATGAAAGATAATTTATTCACTTATGTTATAAACCTTTAACCTCAATTGATGCATGCTCACAACTTTCACAAATCTCAAAATTTTATTAGAAAGTAATTAAAAAATAATTTCTTATATATATATATTTTTTTAAATGGAATAAATAGAATTGAAAAAAAAACAAAAATAGTAAAATTAAAAACAAAAAATAGAAAATAGAATGTAAATTCCTCCTCCACACTTAAATCTTACATTATCCTCAATGTAAAGCTTATAATACATCAAATCATCAATAAATTTAAGACAAGTAAAATAAAGGAGAGAAGGAAGAAACATCCTTATTAAGTGATGTATAAGGCCGCTTGCAAGTGGACCTCCTCCACTACACCCTCTTGAGCTCCCTTATAGAATTGCTTGAGGCGATGCCCATTGACTTTGAAAGCTTTGTTAGTTGCCTCACTTGTGATCTCCACTGCATCTTAAGAAAAAACCTTACCAGGCATGAGCTTGAGGTGAGAATTGTAAAGGAGAACTATTTAACCAATCACAAATTCTTTTCTTGCAATTATCTTATCATGAAATCCTTTGGTCTTCACTTTGTAGATACGGGAGTTCTCATAAACTTCCAACTGAATCTCTTCAAATTCATGGAGTTGGAGTTTTCTTTAGGATCCGGCTTGGTTCAGGTCAAGGTTGCACTTCTTTACTGCCCAATAGGCCTTGAGCTCAATCTCCACCAGAAGGTGGCTTGCCTTGCCAAAGACTATCTTATACGAAGATATACCTAAAGGAGTCTTGAAAACAGTCTTATACGACGACAATGTGTCCTCAAGCCTCGTGCTCCAATCTTTTCTATTCTGTTAAACTGGTTTTTCCAAGATTTGTTTCAACTCCCTATTCTAAACTCTAGCTTGCCCATTGGTTTGTGGATGGTAGGAGTCAAAACCTTATGAATCACACCATATTTCTTCAATAATGCCTCCATGTTTTTATTACAGAAATGAGAGTCTTGGTCACTGATTATGGCTTTCGAAACTCCAAACTTATAGAAAATGTGAGACCTGACAAAGTCTAAAACAACATGAGAATCATCAATCCAGTGGCCTTTGCCTCCACCCACTTAGATACATAATCAACAACTAACAGAACATAAACAAAACTAAAGGAATTAGGAAAGGGACTCATGAAATCAATGCCCCACACATCAAATATCTTACAAAATAATAATGGTTGTTGAGGCATCTCATTCCTACAGGAAATGTTACTTATTCGTTGGCATTATTCACAATTCTTACAATAACTATAAGCATCATGAAACAAGGTGGGCCAATACAATTCAGAGTCTAAAATCTTCCTAGCAATGCATTGCAGTCCAAAGTGACCACCACATGCAAGAGTATGACAAAAATGTAGAATAGACTAAAGCTTATAATCAGAGACACAACATCTAATCACTTGGTCACTACACAGTCTCTGTAGATAAGGATCATCCCATACATAATATTTAGACTCACTCTTAAGCCTATCAATCTGATGCTTCTTAACATAAGCAGGTAACTCAGATGCAACTATATAATTCATTAAATCAGCATACCAAGGGTCCTTACCTCATAGCTGAAAAAGTTACTCATCTGGGAAGGTCTCTCAGATAGGAAGAGTGTCCACTGCCTGTGGGATCTGGCTCAAATGCTCTTCTATCAAGTTCTTAGCTTCGCTCTTATCTCTGATCTTAATGTCAAACTCCTGTAAAAGCAAAATCCATCGAATGAGTCGAGGTGTCACCGTGGGCTTCTTCGGTAATAACCTTAAGGCTGTATAGTTAGAGAAAACAATAACTTTAGTGCCCAACAAATATGAACAAAATTTATCTAAAGCGAAAACAATTGCCAAAAGCTTATTTTCAGCGGTGGTGTAATTGGCTTGGGCAGAATCCAAAGTATGAGAGGCATAAGATATCACATAAGATTGCTTGCTAACTCGTTGAGAAAAGATGGCGCCAACTGTAAAGTTGGAGGCATCACACATCAGCTCAAAAAGAAGCTCCCAATTTGGTGGTTGAATAATAGGAGAAGAGGTCAAGTTCTTCTTTAACTGATCGAATACCTTCTTGCAATACTCATCAAATTTGAACTCGACTTCTTTTTGAAGAAGCCTGGACAATGGAAGGATAATTTTGCTAAAGTCCTTGATGAAATGCCTACAAAACCCTATATGACCAAGAAAGGAACGCACTTCCCGCACACAAGTGGGATAAGGTAAAGAGGCAATAACATCAATATTTGCTCCATCTACTTCAATGCCTTTGCTAGAAACTACATGCCCTAAGACTATAGCTTGTTCTACTATAAAATGACATTTCTCAAAAGTAAGAACAAAATATGTCTCAATGCACCTATCAAGCACCCTAGCAAGGCTGTCTAAACATGCATCAAAAGAAGATCTATAAAACAATGAAATCATCTTAAAAAACTTCCATGCATTCTTCTAATAAGTCAGAGAAAATGCTCACCATACATCGTTGAAATGTACTTGGGGCATTACAAAGCCAAAAGGCATCCTCTTATAAGCAAACGTGTCAAATGGGTAGGTAAAGATTGTCTTCTCTTGGTCCTTCAGGGCTATGTGAATTTGAAAGTAGCCTAAAAATCCATCTGAAGCAATAGTGTGACTTGCCAGCTAACCTTTCTAACATCTAATCAATGAAGGGCAAGGGAAAATGATCCTTCCTAGTGGCTTGGTTGAGCTTCCTGTAATCAATACAGACTCTCCAGCTGTTTTGTACTCTAGTGAGGACTAACTCGTTCTTCTCATTGACGACCATAGTCATCCCGGTCTTCTGGGGAAATGCTTACACTGGACTCACCCAATTGCTATCTGAAATGGGATAAATGATATCAGTTGACAACAATTTGTTCACTTCTTTCTTCACCACATCCAAAATTAAAGGGTTAAGTATTCTTTGATGTTGCCTCACTGGTTTCGCTTCCTCCTCCAATAAAATCTGATGCATGCATGTGGAGGGGCTAATCCCAAGAATATCTGTAAGCGTCCATCCAATGGCTTTCTTGCGTTGCTTCAAGATATGCAACAATTTCTCTTCTTGTTCAGGCTACAAATTCTTTGCTATTATCTGTGGTAGCTTCTCATATGCTTCCAAGAATACATACTTCAAACATTTAGGTAAATGCTTTAACTCAAGGGTAGGTAGTTGTTGCACTGAAGGTATTAATTTGGTTGAAGAAACTAATTCTGTTGGTTTAACTGCAACATCACTTGTAATCTGTGTGCAATCTTCTAAAATAGCATAATCATATCCCATAGAATCAGAAAATTTAGAACACGCAATATTATCTCCTATATATGTAGAAATCTTAGAACATATGGCACACATACTTGTCTTATCACAAATAGAAACAGAACATCTAGAAAAATCAATACTATTTAGAAATCCCAATATTTTAAGAAATCCCAATATTTTAGGAAATTCAGCTAGCATATCAACATGCATATTATCAACAAGCAAATCAATGACATCTAACTGAAAAATAGAATACTCTTATAAAGGATATTTCATGGTATTAAAGATATTAAATTGAACTATGTTATCCCCAAAATTCCATGGAAATGGTACCAACATGCACATTAATTTTTGTTTTTACAATTTTCAAGAAAGTTCTACCTACAATTAATGGTAGTTGACTAGATGCAAATTCATCTTCCATGTTCAGAACATAAAAATTTGCTTGAAATATTAAATTATTTACTCTTACCAAAACATCCTCAAGCACTCCTGCAGGATGAGCTATGCTCTTATTTTCTAGCTGAATGATAACTCTGGTTTGCTTCAACTCTCCAATCTGTAGAGATTCAAAAATTGATTTTGGTATCACATTAATTAAGGCACCCAAGCCTAGCATTGCATGTGTAAATTGCTTGTTGCCTATTGCGCAATGAATGGTGAATGTTCCAGGATCCTTGCATTTAGGAGACATATTTGGTTGGATCAAGGTAGAAACATTTCTTCTCATGATCACTTTCTCATTTCCATTCAACCTCCTCTTATGTGTGCACAATTCCTTAAGAAACTTAGCATATTTTGGAATCTACTTTATTGCTTCCAAGAGAGGTATATTGACTTCTACCTTTTGAAAGGTATCCATAATCTGCCTGTCCAATTCAGTTTCAGTTGTCTTCTTCAATTAAGTCATTCTGTTGGGAAAAGGAAGAGGAGTGCTGAGAGCATATTTTTTTGTAGAATTTTTCATTAACTTCTGATTTTTCTTCGAATTCTCTACATGTTCTATATTTTATTATATTGAATCTTCTACAAAATTCTGATGTGCTAGATCTGATTTTTCTGCCCAATCTTGCTGCCCAATCTCTGGTTGGAGTTAGGTTAGACCATTAACTTTTTTGCTACTTCTCAAGGTTATGGCACTCACATTGCCTCTTGGATTGTTAATTGTTTGAGAGGGCAATTGAACAAAACCTTGAGTCTTCAACTTATTGATGGAAGTTACAAGTTGACCAATTTGAGTTTCTAAGTTTTGAATGGTGGTCTCAGTTCTCTGTTGAAACTGAAGGTTATTGGTTGCTAACTGCTTTACAAGTCTGCCAAGCTAGGTTTTGAATTGCTACTTTGCTGCATAGGTTGTTTTCACCGATTGTTGAAACTATTGCTTGCTCGGGCCTATTGTATTATATCTGGCCTACTACTGCTGTTGCTGAAGTTGGCCAGAATTATTGCCATACCTCATATGGGATGGTCTCTCCAACCAGGGTTATATGTGTGATACGTGTAAAATACACTAAGAGCAAGTGCACTCTATCATATAGTAATATAGGACTTGACTCCTAGTTGTTGATCCAACTAGAAATAAGAAGTAATTACTAGATTCTCTAAATCCTTGGTTATTTAAACAATTGTAAGTGTAAAGAGAAGCTCATAATAAAATTAGGCAACAAATAAAGAAGAATGATGAAAGATTAATCAACATAGAGATAAATCACTTAGAGGGGAACTAGGGCGCAAGTTTCACTTGAATACAAGTAACCAAATTTTCATTTGTTTATGATGTAAGGTAATTCTCTTGCTAAATTCTCTTAATTATAATTGCATCCCGAAGGTCATGGATAAACAATATTCTATTCCTAATTAATAACCTATTTGGTCAATTAGTTGAATTAACTAGAAATGCATTAAGCCCCAATTCAAGAGATGAACTAACCTAATTGTCAATTCAATTGGTAAAATAAATTGATGTTTGATCATTCACCAACCTAATCCTAGATTTATTATATAAGTTCACTCATTAGTTGCGGATGGCCACCGTTCAAACAATGAATTAAAACATGCCAAAATTGATTAACTCTTGACAAGAATTCAAGCAATATAATAAACCCAAAGAAAGTACCGTAATCAAATTCGAATTCAAACCAATTAATTAAAAAAAAGATTCCCCATAACCCTAGCTTATGGGATTAGCTATTCATGTTCAATAAAAATCCCAAATCATAACACAAATTCATGGAAGGAAAAACCTAAAGAAAGGGAAAAAACTAGAGGGAAGAGAAATAAAAACCCCTTTAATGGAGATTGTGATCTTCAAGCCTTCAAGAATTGCATCCTCTCTTAGTGGTCATCTTCCAGAGATTCATGACAGTCCTTTCTTGTGATTTTTCTCCAAAAGATTGCTGCCACAAAAGTGTTCTCTGGTTTAGGGATTCACTACTATTTTATATTAGTCAGGGGGCAAAACTTTACGTTTTGTTGCACAGAAGGCTTTACAGGGCCGTGGCTAGGCTCGACACAGTCGTGTGACCAGGAAATCAATGTAACTTCAGTTTCAGGGAGACACAGGCATATCTCCCTGAGACACAGCTGTGTCTCCAAGTCAAAATCATTTCCCAAGTTAGACAGATTCGTGTCTAACTCAGGAATCGCTTCTAAGTTGACTTAGGGTCCTGTCTAAGCCAATATGATCTTCTTTTGCTCGAAAAATACAGTATCTTCACTTGCTTTCACTCCAAATGTGATAAACCCCTTTCAATATGCAAAAATCGAAGACAATGATAATGACTAATCTAAAATTCACCAATAAACGCAAGCAAATCACCATAATTTATCCGATTTAAGACTACAAAATATGGACTTATCAATGTGTTAGAATAAGGGTCACACTTTGGCTGCTGTTAGTATGGTCTGCCAAGAAAGATTCCATCCACCGCTTCATTACTTTCTTGGGGTGCAAGACATTAGTTTGTTGGGTGTTCTGGCAAAGAGCAAATTGCACAAAGTTTTGTTAGGGACTGAATTTGTTTTTGTCCCAATGCTAGTTGCCTAACCAAGGAGGTCAACTCCTCCAATCTGTTCTTAATTCTCTTTTGATCAGCATCAGAAACCCTTACTTCATTAACTTTTATGGTTGAGGTAATAACTCGTGTGACAAATTATTGTTCATTTACTGTCATGTTTGCTATTCAATCTCTTGTTACAGCAGGAGTTTTGTCAACTAAAGCTCCTCCGAAGGAAGCATCTACCATGCTTCTATCTTTGGGTAAAAGTTCCTCATAGAAATACTGTATTAGCAATTGGTCATTGATCTAATGATGAGGATAGTTTGCACACAACTTCTTGAATCTCTCCAAATACTCATGTAGAGTTTGTCCTGATGCCTTATGCCACATATATCCTTCCTAATGGCAGCAACTTTGGAAGCAAAGAAGAACTTTTCTAAGAATAGTCTCTTCATATCATTCTAACCTATTATAGCAGTTGGCTGCAAGTAATACAACCAATCCTTGGCTGTTCCATCTAATAAGAAAAGAAAGTCTCTCAATTTGATGTGTTCTTCAGGAATGCCTTGTGGTTTCATGGTGGAGCACACCATATAGAACTCCTTCAAGTGCTTATGGGGATCCTCACTAGCAAGTCCATGAAACTTTGGAAGCAAGTATATCAATCCAAATTTTAATTCAAAATCAACATTTAAATTAGGAAAGTAAATGCACAAAGATTGGTAATTCACATCAGGTTTAGCTAGTTCCTTAAAAATCTTATTATCCATATTATCAGCCATGTTTGCAATGTTATTTGTATTCTCATGTTCAGTTTCAGTATTATCAGCCATAGTTGCATTGCTACTTATATTCTCAGGTTCAGTTTCAATTTCAAAATATATCCTTTCACTATATCTATGAGCTCTATTAAGTGCATGCAAGGTCTTCTCAATATCAAGGTCAATATCAAACAAATGATTACTAGAAGGTCTGGTCATAAAACATACAAAAGTGTAAAAATACAAAATATGCAAAATGGACTGCACAACACTAAAACTCTACTAAAATAACACTAGTTACCCTAACTACACAATTTTAAAAATTATAGGACTACCATAGGGTGAAAACTACTCAAAAATGGTATAAAAAAATGCAATAAAAAACATTCAAAAAATCAAAAAGTGGTATAAACGATGAAATTTGACCAAAATAAGGTGGACCTTAATGACCCTTGTAGAATACACTATTTTCCATTAATTGACCAATCTTTAGCCCAATCTGAAATTGTTTGTCCGTACAAAATTTTACTTGGAGACCTAAATTGAGTTGAAAACTACTTAAAACAAGGAAAAAAAGAGTTAGTGAAGGGTTAGTAGTTAATTATACTCCTAATATGATTCATTAAACTTAGAATGATCCCCGACGATGGTGCTAAAATTTGATAGTTGTCAAGATAATCAAATTAAATCAATTTATAAACTAATTCACCAAAAAAATTGTAGTATAAGACACAACCGAGTCGAGCCTTTGGATCACTCTAATCAAGCAATCAAATTAAGAGGTTAATAGGAGGAAAAGGGTTGCAAAATTAATTAACAAAAGGTAATTAAAATTGTAAACTGAATTAAGTGAACAACCAATGCAAGAAAATTAACTAATTTTGAATTAATCCATCATTGATTATTAGGAATCCATTCAATTGCTAATTAGATTCTTGGTCTTAGATCACATCAAGAAGCCTTAAGATGATCCATGAATTCTCTACTAGATAAGCATCCATAATTTAATTAATCAAGATTAAATGAATTAAGCACTCATCTAATCCTAAATTAATCTAAAATCCAAAATTCAACCAAGCTTAACAAACAGCATCCAAGAAGCCTTTGATGCATTATTTAATCTCTATAATCCTCATTAAGTACGTGGTAATTATGCAATTATACATCAACATCAAAATTAAATTAATCAAATTAATTCAAATTTAACAAAATAAAAAAGAAACTTAATTAACAAGTAAAAGATAAACTTGATCAACAAGTAAAAGATAAACTTGATCAATAAGTGAAAGAGAAACTTGATTAGCAATTAAATGTAAATTAATTAAAATAAGATCTCATAATTAAATATCAAGATTGTCAATCCCTAGGATTGATTTAAAAGGGTCTAGCCCTCCATGGATAAAAGGGAAAAACAAAAAAGAAAGAAAACTAGAGAGAAAGGAGAAGAAGAAAGATGAAGAGAGGAAGTGCAAGCAAGAGCGGCTAGGAGAAAATTAGGGTTTTATTTTGTGATTGCAGCTGCTACTTAGATAACTATTTCTAAAATTAAAAATCCAAGTTTCACCTCAACTTAAGGTTAACCCTCTTCCTCTTAACTTTAATTGGACACTTAATTCGTATAATTTTGGCTTAGGATGAGATAGTTACGCCCAAAACATTCTTAACAGCTTTCTAAACCTGTTAGTCAACTTCAAAAGGTGAAAATACTATCAAAATGTCCAAGTTTGATAAGTGGTCTTGAAAATAAGTGACAATATATGTCTTATCTTTCAAATGCCACCAATTTAAGATCCATATCACATTTACAGCCCAAATTATAGCCCAATCTTTGCACATCGTCTAGGTTCTAACGACAACATCTTTGTTCTGATTTTTGTGGCCTAATTTGATTTACTAAACATCTGATTCAGACTTCAAGCTCTATATCAAAGTTGTAGAGATCTCTCTCAAATTTCCTACAAGGTAAAATTCATAATTTTTAGATGTCTAAAACTTAAGTTATTCCCAAAATATAAAAATAGTGTAAAATTCCCATTAATGCTTAAAAATGCATTTAAGCCCAATTTGAACCCAAACTTATAAAATGTGGCCAAAATTAATTAAGCATATAAGATACCTAAGATACTAAATATGAGTGTTAACTAATATATGAAAATTGTGTTTATCAACAAGATTCACACTCCAATAAAGACTAATTTGACAAATTAGGAATCATCATATGAAGTTTTGAGATATTAGGGTGTCCAAGACAAGCATGAATAACATTGGGTGACTCTATGCCTTAAAAAATATTAGAGGTTGTTGAGAGATGGTAGAGGCCTTGTGACTCACGCCTTGCACTAATCATCGTCCTTGAGCTCCAGTCTTGCATAAGAACAGAGTCATTGGTGAAGGTGATTAAGCAATCAAGGGTATGAGTTAGACGGCTAATTGAGATCAAATTATAAGGACAACCAAGAACATAAAGTACATTGTCAACAGATAATGAAGGCAAAAGATTAGCCTTCCTAATTACTTTAGCTTGAGTTTGAGAGACATTAGTTAAGGTAATAGTGGCAAGGTGTGTTGGATAGGAAAGGGGGAAAAACAAATGTTTATTACCAGAGATTTGATTTGAGGCACCATAATCTAGTACCTAAGGTCGAAGGGATTATGATTAGGAGATGTAAGCAATGGAGTTACTAGTGTGTGCAATCGAGGTTAAAGATGTAGAGGATTGTCTGGCTTCAAACCACTTCAGAAAATCTTCATAATCAGATTGGGATGGTCAAGTTATTGATCAATGACTTAAACCTTTAGAAGTGTCAAGAGTGATGGTCTGAGCAGCATTAGCAATTAGAGGTGGTCTCCCATGCAAGATCCAACAGCGGTCCATATTGTGACCAATCTACTTGCTATGATCACACTTTGGACGAGTGTGATTACCTATACCTCCTCCTCGATTTCTACCACTGCGTCCCCGATTATCAACTTGGGAGATAAGAGCTGAAATTTCAGAAATTAGAGGTGCTACAACTTCAGCAAATGACTGTGATGTGGAGGGTCCTACAACCTTGAGAAGGCTAGAAAAAGTTAGTGAGATAGTAGGACTAACAGTGCTTCCTAAAATTTGATCCTGGGTCAAAGAGTATTCTAATGGCAAACCATAAAGTGCTAGGAGCGTGAAGAAGGTGCTTCTTTGTTCATACTCTTTTTTCTAGAGAACTTGCTAGAGGTAACAACTCGTTGAAGTCTAAAAAAGTAGCTTGAATTCTTCCCAAATAGGTTGACATACGTCCTTCAAGTTTGTTGGGAGCTATCAGAGACATAAGATTAGAACAAACAATGTACATAAGTTATATGTCATTTGTGTAATATTCCTTTTCTTTCTTCCATACTATATAGCATGGGATGTGAGAGTGGAAGATTTATTTCAATGACAAGTGAATGGTTTGCTCCATCAAGCTATATAATTGAGCATCAATCTTCTCCTATCTAGGCCCTTTAGTTACTAGGATATCCTCACATTTCTTTATCAAATGGTCAGTATATCCCTAACTTAAGAGTCATAGCTTAATGTCTGAATCCCATGTATCATAGTTGGCTCCATCTAGTTTTTCAGTGGTGATTCCAGAAGAGATGTAGATAGTGAAAATAGGAGTCTCACTCTTAGAAGTGTCATTTTTGGCATCCAACTCAATCTTAGATGGGATATCCTCAGTTTTAGGTTCAATCATAGTGACTATGAGAGAGACATAAACAATAGAAGATTTTAGGGAGAAATAAAAGTGCTTTGATCTGGCTGAAGGTTGTTGAAACAGGCTAGAAAAGCACCAATAAGAGGTTCAGAGAAAGTTAGAACTCAAATAGAGCAGAGCATTTTGATCACGTGCTCAAGATAGGGTGGTGTGTGACAGCCATG
Source organism: Ormosia semicastrata (assembly GCA_029884595.1). NCBI lineage: Eukaryota > Viridiplantae > Streptophyta > Magnoliopsida > Fabales > Fabaceae > Ormosia > Ormosia semicastrata. The sequence continues at coordinate 8,814,400 of JAQQTO010000047.1, forward strand.
CGCAGGAAAGGAAGTGGCACGTGGAGGCGTGTCCGATGGCGAATGAAGATGGGCTCTTGGGTTATGGCTAATCAGAGCCTTCTGAATCTCCTTGAGGTCGATTCCACTCGAAATGATGAAGAACTTAAATGGTTGGAAGAGTCACAGCCGAGGGTGCACTAGATAAGGGTCATCACCACTTTGTGAGAATGCTGGGTATAAGTTTAATGTTCACCACTTGTTGTGGGCAAGTGAGTAAATGCAATGGTTTTCTCCTCCCTAACTCTAGATACCATGTAAACTTCTGATGGTTCGGAGGAAAGAGAAAGGCGCAAAGGGATAAACTATTGAGAGTAAAGTTATGACCTCTTTCGTCAGTCTTTAGATTTTGTTATATGAGTAAAAAGAACAAGCTACAACTGCACAAAGGGATAATCAAATATAGAAATTACTGAAAGTAAAAGACCTAATTATCTAACAGAGAATTATATGAGAAAGATTAAAGCTCATACATAAAGAACAACTCTCTTACCTCTACATGTTTTATTCTAAAACTTCTGAAATCCTTAGTAGGTGTGTCGTAGGTTCTGCAAAAATGAGTTTTTACATTCTTTGAGTGATTTTGAGACCTACCCACTTGTATCAAATACTTAAAACCTATCTTTAATTGTTAAGTGTTGGTGGTGAGTTAGTGGGTTGTGCAAACCACATGTAAGCTTAGTAAAGCTGATTGTAAAAGCCTGAAGAGGCTTAGTAAGAAAGAATACTAGTGAAATGCTTCTAGAGAGGCTTAGGGAAAAGAATATTTGTTTATAAGAGCCTGAAGAAACTTGGTAAGAAAGAATACTTTTACATAGTGAAAATGCTAGTATTTGTTAAGTACTAGACGTAGCCCTATGTGTTTTAGGGGTGAACCAGTATAAATTCTAGTGTCTTGCTTCTCTTTCTTCACTTGAACTTATTCCAATTTGTTCTTATACTGATCTTAAGTAAATCAGTGTTTTTCTCTACAAGAACTAAAGTGTTTTTAATTAAAGTGAACTTAACAAAAATCTTCATACTGTAAAGTTTTAATCAGAGTTTTTGAAATAGTTTCTTGTTACTAAGAAGGGTTTTTCAAAGTTTAAGTGTTGATACATTAAGCTATTAATAAAAAAAAAATCCTGGTGTTGTAATGTGAAACTGTAAGAGAGTTTAGTTTTATTCAACTTGTAAACTCTCTCACAAACTCTCTCACCCTATAATACTTGTTCTTATTCTCCCTTATTATGAACTCTCTCATCTAATCCTTGTACTTTAAAGTAACCTTCTTACCTCCAAGTTTGTTAAACTTGAGAAAGGTGTGAGAAGTCTGAGATTTTCAGGTGAAAAACAACATAATTCAATCTCGTTCTTGTGTTACTTCCAGCTTCAATTGGTATCAGAGCTTAGCCTATTAGTTGAGCAAACCTAACAATATGAGAGGAAAAACATCCTAAAAGAAGTATGGCAATGCAACAGGGAGGTGGAACCTACCTACTAGATAGTTCTTCTACCAATAGACCACCTGCTTTTGATGGAAGGGACTACTACTATTGGAAGGAAAGGATAAAGCTTTTTATTGAATCCCAACATGTTGATCTCTGGGATATTATAGAAACTAGACCCTATATTCCTATGAGAACTAGTGAAGGTAGATTCTAAGTTGAGAAGCCTAAATCTCAGTGGACAGAAGCTAAAAAGAATAAGTTCCTTCTAATTTCTTAGGCAAAATTATTTCTTACTTGTGTATTAAGTATAGGAGAGTATGACAAGATTATTAATTGTGCAATAGCTAAAGAAATATGGGGAACTCTTGTCATAGCCCACGAAGGAACAAATCAAGTGAAAAAACTAAGACAAGTATGTTAGTACATCAGTGTGACATATTCAAGATGAAAGAACATGAAAGCTTTGATGAGATGTTTGCCAGATTCACAGTGATTATGAATGATCTTAAGTCTTTTGGGAAGACTTACTCTAATCAAGAACATGTAAGAAAGCTAAGCTTGTTTAAGGTATGGAGACCCAAGGTGACTATCATACAAGAAGCCAATGACTTATCAGTTTTAAGGTTGGATGAGCTACTGGGATCCATGAAAGTACATAAGTAAGAGCTAGCTGAAATGGAAGAATATGCACCAAAAAAAGGAAAGGGCATTGCTCTCAAGTCCACCCACAAGGCAGTAAAGAAACCCACTCACCAACCCTCTCGTAGCTTTCTCAGCTCCAAAATAGAATCAAAGGAGGAGAGTGAAGATGATGAAGATAATGAATCTGATGAAAATGAGCTCTCTTTCATATCTAGAAGGATACAAAAGATGTGGAGATAGAAAAGAATAAGAGGAATAGGCTTCCAATCCAGAAGAGAACATCAAAAAGGAGAATTTGGAAGCAACAACAAAACTCAAATAATGTGCTATAAATACAAGAAAACTGGTCACTTTAAATTTGAATGCCCACTTCTGAAGAAAGAATCTAAAAAGTCCTCAAAGAAGAAAGGAATGATGGCAATATGGGATGATCTCGATGACTCATCAAGTGAGAGAGATGAAAAGGAAGTTACAAATTTATGTTTGGATGCTAGAGATCAGGAAAATGATGATGAGGAATCAGATACTAAACTCTCTCAACCCTCTTATGATGATCTCAAAACAGCTTTTAATAGCCTTTTTTTTTATTCAAACTTCTTAGCTCAAAACTATATTGTCCTCAAAGCCAAAATGGCTGAGTTGTAAAAAGGAAATGATTTATTAAAGAGATACAATGAAGATTAAAGCAAGAGGATTAGAGTGGATCCTTAGTAAGACTGGATATAGAATTGGTAGGATAGTATAAGAAGGTTGAACCTTCTCACCAACCTTCTCAATAACTCTCTCAAGTGTCAGAAGAGAATGTGTTGTTAAAAATGAAGGTAGAAATGTTGACCAATGACCTAGCCAAGTTTGTCAATGATACCAAAAATCTTGAGAGGCTTCTTAGAAGCTAAAAATGTGTCTTTGACAAAGTTGGACTAGGATACAAGAGAGGAGCAAAACAGAAGCTGTATAATAACCTTTTTGTGGCTTATATGAAGACTAAAGTAATGTGTTTTTGTTGTGGCAAGGCTAAACATAAATCCTCAAAGTGCTACCACAAAAACAAATCACAAAAGGTCCAATCATCTAACGCGAAAGGACCCAAGAAATTTTGGGTACTTAAAGGCATGATACCCTCTCACATAGGTTTGCCTAATCACAAAAAGGAAAGGAACAAATGGTACTTGAACAGTGGGTATTCAAGGCATATAACTAGGGACAAAAGCAAATTCTTCATTCTCAAGGACAAATATGGAGGTGAAGTCAAATTTGGAGACAATAGTAAGGCAAAAATAAAAAGAATAGGTAAAGTTGATAAGAAGAACTCTACTACTATAGATAATTTGTATTATGTAAAAGGATTGGAGCACAATTTTCTTAGCATAAGTTAGTTTTGTGACAATGGATATGAAGTAGTGTTCGAAACTAGCAAAATGTATAGTTAGAGAAGCCAACAATGGCAGAGTCCTCTTTTCAAGAAACCTAGACAAGAATGTATATAACATTATGTTAGAAGACCTCAGTAATCAAAATGTTGAATGTATGAGTTCTGACAAGTGGTTGTGGCATAAGAGAGTTAGTCTAGTAAACATATATACCATCTCAAAGCTACTAAAACATGACCTTGTGAGAGACTTGTCCAAAATAAAATTTGAAAAGGATATGGTATATGAAGTATGCCAAAGAAGCAAGCTAACAAAGTCAGGTTTTTAGCCCAAGAATGTTGTCATAACACATAGACCTCTAGAACTTCTTCATATTGATTTCTTTGGACCTACTAAGACTGCTAGTTTACGTGAAAAAATGCATAGATTTGTTATAGTTGATGACTTTTCTAGATATGCATAGGTACTCTTCCTTAGAAGCAAGGATGATTCTTTTGAGACTTGTAAAACCTTTTGTAAACAAATTCAAAATGAAAAAGGCTTTTGTATAACTGCCATAAGAAGTGATCATGGAGGAGAGTTTGAGAATGTTTTCTTTAAATCCTTTTGTGATGAAAATAACATGGTTTACAATTTTTCTTGTCCAAGAACTCCACAACAAAATGGAGTTGTGAAAAAGAAAAATGGAACTTTGTAAGAGATGGCCAAAACTCTTTTATGTGACACTGATTTGCCAAAATATTTTTGGGTTGAGGCAGTCAATACCTCTTGCTACGTTTTAAATAGAGTTTCCATAGGCTAATACTAAACAAGACACCACATGAATTGTGGAAAGGAAAGAAACCCAACATATAATACTTTTATGCATTTGGATGTGAATGCTTTATGTTAAATACCAAAGATTAGTTAGGAAAATTTGATTCAAAGTCTGATAAATGCATCTTTCATGGATACTCCTTAACATCTAAAGCATATAGAGTATGTAACTTGAGAACACAAGTTATTGAGAAAAGAATGCATGTTGTATTTAATGAAACTAACTTTCTCAATGAGAAAAATAAGCATGCAGACCTTGATGATGAGTTCAAGAAGCTATCTCTTAATAAGAACAATGGTAAAAATGATAACAACCAAGATGGGACAAGCTTAAGTGGCAAGAAGGATCAGATCATGGATGAGAAAGTTGAGCCTGATGATGAGAGAGCTATGTCAGAAGTTGACAGAGATCATGAATCCTCTCACGAACCTTTTCACCAACCCTCTCAGCTCCCTAAAGTATGGAAGTTGCATCCTTCTCACCCAAAGGAGCTGATCATTGGAGAAACATTTGTTGGTGTCAAGACCAGAACAACTTTTAAGAGACCTGAGCACTTAAGTCAACTTGTTCTACTCTCTCAAATTAAGCCAAAAACCACTAAAGAAGCTCTTCAAGAAGAGTCATGGATTGAAGCAATGCAAAAGGAGCTTAATCAGTTTAAGAGGAGCAAAATTTTGTCTCTAGTACCAGCACCTAACGATCATTCTTTGATTGGCATAAAATAGGTGTTTAAGAACAAGTTGGACAAAGAAGGAAAGGTAGTAAGGAACAAGGCAAGGTTAGTTGCTCAAGGTTATAACCAACAAGAAGGTATAGACTATGATGAAACCTTTGCCCCTATAGCTAAGTTAGAAGCAATCAGAATTCTCCTTGCACATGCTGCATTTAAAGGCTTTAGAATGTTTCAAATAAATGTTAAAAGTGCATTCTTGAATGGTTTCATAAATGAGGAAGTGTATGTCCATCAACCTCCTAACTTTGAGGATGTTGAACATTCATAATATGTTTATAAGTTCTCCAAAGCCCTTTATGGCCTAAAGCAAGCTCCAAGAGCTTGGTACGAGAGATTAAACAATTTTCTATTGAAAAATGGTTTTACAAAAGGAAAAGTGGACACTACCTTATTTAGAAAACATTTAAAGAATGAGCTATTAATAGTCCAAATATATGTAGATAACATTGTATTTGGATATATTAGTGAATGCTTGTGCAAAGAACTTTCTAACTTGATGAAGAATGAATTTGAGATGAGCATAATGGGAGAGTTAAACTCCTTTCTTGGCCTGCATATCAAGCAAGACAAGTCTGGAATCTTCATCTATCAAGAGAAATATACCAAAGACATGTTGAGAAAGTACAACATGAAGGGGCCAAGCTAATGAAGATTCACATGCATCCCTCAACTGTGATTGAAAAGGATGAAAAAGATAAAGCAGTAAGTGACATGCTTTATAGAGATATAATTAGTTCCTTACTATATCTAACAGCAAGTAGGCCCAATATTGTGTTTAGCGTGGGCTTGTGTGTAAGATTTCAATCTTATCCAAAAGAGTCACACCTCAAAGCTATTAAAACAATTTTTAGATATCTTCTTGGTACTTATAACTATGGATTATGGTATAAGAAATGATCTAGTTTTTATCTAGTAGGATACTGTGATGCTGATTTTGCTGTGATATAGTTGAGAGCAAAAGCATAAACGACGCATGTCACTTCCTTAGGAATGCATTAGTGACATGTTCAAGTAAGAAGCAAAATTCAATAGCTCTCTCAACTGTAGAAGCTGAGCAAATCTCTGCATCTAGCTATTGCTTATAACTCTTATGGATCAAACATTAAATGAAAGATTACTCCATAAGGTATAACCACATCCCTATCCTTTGTGACAATACAAGTGTCATTAACTTGTCTAAGAATCCTATATAGCATTTAAGATCAAAACACATTAATATAAAGCATCATTTTATTCAAGATCATGACCATAAAGGTGATATAGAAATGAAATTTGTTGATACTGACCATCAATGGGCAGATATATTTACAAAACCCCTAGGTGAGGAAAGATTTTGTTTTATAAGAGAAAACCTCAATATGATGCCTCTTAAGTGATTAATCTTGAACTTTGTAAGGTTTTGATCTGATTCTTGCATTATAATATGATGTTGAAGAATGTCTTAATGTATAAAAATATTTGTTTCTACAATGGATTGCATATACTGAGAGTTTAGAGCTTGTTGGGAATCTTGAGAAGGTTAGTGTTAGAAGGTGAGAGAGTTGTGCTAACCCTCTCACTTGGAACTATCATTTTATGGCAGTTTACCAATAGCTAGTTTTTGAAACTAACTGTCCTCTCTCTTCAATAAAGGGCATTTACTACCCTCCAATGGTAAAAACTAGCCCCTAACAATCATTTTTTTCTTTTCTATAAATTCTCCTAAACACCATGATGACACTTTAATCCATTTCCTCTCATTCTCACTCAAGTTCTTCGTACTCTCTCTCTCTCTTTCTCTCTCATTTTCACCCCTCTCATCCTATCTTACTCTCTACTACCAGTGTTCCTTCTTAAAAATCCTGAGATAACCCAACTTACAACCATTATTTCTGTGTAAAATGTAAGCACACAGCAATAAGAACCAAAAACCCAACCATCACTCCTCCATCCCCCACTTTAAGTGAAGAACATCCTTTCTCATCCTCAACCTCTCCTAAACCTTTCCAAAATCTCAATCCAAGCCTTAAGCACAGACTCAAGCCCTTGTTGTAAAAAGAAGATGTTTCTTAAGGGTGATGTCAAGAGCTGTTAAAAGCATTACTCTAAAAAAGAAAGCCAAAATAGAAGAGGCCATAGTTTTGGAAGAAAAAGAATTACCCACTAAGTCCACTAAGAAGAGGGAGGAAAAAGAACTCTCTCAGAAGCCTTTGAGGCTAAAATCAGAGAAAGAAAGAAGTAAAAGCTATTCTAAGTGGTTCAAAGGGAAAAAAATCACTTCTGGGAAGAGCATAAACTTTGAAGAAATAGCTAAGGAGAGGAGAAACCTACACCTTCACATGAGAATATTGGAATGGGGAAATTTTTTTGTTATAAATGAGAAAGTCTACCCAACTCTCTGTCAGAAATTTTATATAAGCGCAATTGTTGACAAGTGCCCACCTGCAATCTTTTCTAGTGTTAAAGGAATCCAAATAACGCTAGATTTGGATTCCCTGGATACTATTACAGGAGTACCAAATAAAGAGGTCAAGGTTTTTTATGAAGAAAGTGGCATGAAGGTTCCTAGGAGGAAGTTGTAGACACCTTCTTCACTAATGAGGAGTCAAGGCTAGCAAATGATCTGAATGCCACTGTCAAGTTCTTCCACTCTCTCTGCTACTTCTTGGTGATGCCTAGAATAGGCAACACACAAAAAACCCATAAAGCTGATATGGTAATTATGTACCATATAATGGAAAGGAATCTCCTCAACTTATATTTCATAATATTGAACTATATGATTGCTACCAATGAGAATAGCAAAAGGGCTGCAAGTTTGCCCTATGGAATGCTCTTCACCATAATCTTCAAACATTTTGGTGTAGACTTGAAGAATGACAAAGAAGAAAATGAAGGGTCTGTCTTCACTAGGAAACATATGAAGCAAATACAGCTAAAGAAGAGAAAACTTGAGGACAAAGGTTTTGAACAGAAAACAAAACTCAAATATGATCACCCTACTAAACCTAAGAGCCCTAAAAAGAAGAAGGAGAAAACAACAAAAAAAGAAGTAAGTAAGGAAGTTGGGAGATCTAAGTTAGAAGGCAACTTAAAAGAAACTATCATTGTAGAGATAATCAAGCAAGAAAAAAGAAAGAGAAAAACAAAAAAAAAAAAAAAAAAGAGAAAAAGAGAAAGAAGGATAAAGAGAAAAGAAAGAAAAAGAAAATAAAAGAAAAAAATGAGAAGAAAAAGAAGAAAAAAGAGAACTAGGTAAGAAAGAAAGATAGTGAGAAGGTTATTGATGAAACTTCTCACCTTGAGGAACCCTCTCATCTTGAACCTAAACTCTCTTAGGGTAGAAGGAACTCTCTCAGGAACTTGAAAGATAACCCATTCTTGAAGAACAACCTGAACCAGAACAAGTCCAACTTGTTGAAGTACTTCCAACCACTCCCCCACTCCAAGAATCTCCTGATGATGCACCAGAGAAACCTGAAGAGGATCTTGCTAATTAATTTTCTAATATGGATCCAACAGTTGTAGTGGCAAGAATACTCACTTAACTATCTTAAGAAGGAAGTTTGACTCTTGAAGGACCTCTAATCTTCCCTAGTCCTATAAGAATTGAAAAGGAAGAGAGAATTTTTGAAGAACAATGGCAAGGAAGAGAAGAAGGATAACAATAATAAGTGGTTATTGAAAAAGAACCCTCTCAGCACACTGAGAAGGTTGCAACCCCTCAATCCCTTCCACAATAAGATGATGAGGTTTCTTCTATACCCCATTCACCTTCATCTATGCTTCACCAAGGAAACCCTCACCTATTTATAAAGCAACTACTCCAAGAACTGAAAGAGAGCCAAGCCCAAAGACACCTCATGGTCCAGTGCCTACTCTTAAGCATTTAGACTTTTTGAGAGGATCAATCTCTTTTGGCTTATACCTGAATGTGCTTGCTAATGAACCTGGGGCAAGCAAAGAAGATCAAGCAACTACTCAAGGTGGTTATGTGGAAGGAAATGAGACCCATCATGGTTAACTCAAGCTGAACCTACACCTTCTATACCACTTATGAAGAAAACTTACAAGTCTGCCAAGGAAGAGATCAAAATACTGAGTGCTAAGAACAAGAAATTGAAAAAAAAAGTGAGGCAACTCAATGCTGGGGAAAGGGAAATTTACCTCACATTACACAGTTTTATAGATAGATTCTTAATGTTTGAATATGCTCAGATTCTAGAATTCACATCTTCATTTTCTTTTGACCAATCAGGATCTTAACATCCTTAGGACTCAATGATGTAGTGTATACCCCCAATTTTTTGCTGATGCCAAAAGGGTGAGATAGGAAAGTGAAATTTTTTAGTTTTATGTGGCATGTTCTTAGGGGGAGTTAGTTAAGAAAGTTCATATGTTTTGTTTAGAAGTCTAAAATAATTATGTAATAATCTATTTTTGAATGAGTGAATTACATTTGTTTATCCAGAAATTTCAGTCTTCAAGATCGTATTTTTTATTTTAAATTTGAGAATTACTTTCTGCCAATAATTTAAAATAAGTGTTGTGTTGAGGGGGAGTTCATCTTAAATTTCTCACCTTAAGTAGCAGAAGAAGGTATTGACAAAAAAAGGGAGAATGTAAACTCTAAAGCCCTTTGGTGGCTAAGTTTGCAAGTTGGGTTTTGATGATAACACTCATTCAAAATTATGAATATTTGCTCTTAAGTATCTTGATTGTGCTAACATGATATTCGTGGAGTTTTCTTATTAGTAATAAGTTTTTCAGGACTAAAACAATTATACAGAAGTTTTCTGGATAATTAAAGAGGGATAAGAAGATCAAATTTTAACTTGAGAGAGTTCAAAGTGCATTCTGAGAAAGTTCTTGAAGAACTTGAGAGAGTTCATCTTGAGAAGGTTGTGAGAAAGTTCAAGAATGAGAGGATTCTCCAAAAGGACCGAATCAAGAGCAAATCATAGTTAAAAAGAAGTTTTCATCATTCAAGTTATCAAGATGAAAGAAGAAGATGATGATGGAATCAAAGATCAAGAGGAGTTGAGAAACTTCAAGTTTGAGAGAGTTGCTGAGAAGGTTAACTGGTGTGAAGCTTGAGAACTTAAATAAAGTGCGCTAACCTAGCATAAAGAACAAAATAATGCTACCTGCCACAAAAAGGACAAATAACTGTTGGGAGCCTCTGAAAGTTACTTTTCACATGCTATAAAAGACTCCAAGCTTGAAATAAAGAACGTTGAACCATTGGAGAACAATTTGAGAAAGATTAAAGCTTATACATGAAGAACAACTCTCACATCTACCTACTTTATTCTGAAACTTATGAAATCCTTAGTAGGTGTGTTGTAGGTTCTACAAAACTGAGTTTATACACTCTTTGAGTATTTTGAGACTTAATCACTTGTATCAAACACTCGAAACCTATCTTTGATTGTTGAGTGTTGGTGGTGAGCTTGTGGGTTATGCAAGCCACTTGTAAGCTTAGTAAAACTTATTGTAAAAGCTTGGAGAGGTTTGGTAAGAAAGAATACCAGTGAAACACGCTTAGAGAGACTAAGGGAAAAGAATACTTATTTGTAAGAGTCTGAAGAGGCTTGGTAAGAAAAAATACTTTTACATAGTGAAAATCCTAGTATTTGCTAAGTATTGGACGTAGCCCCAAGTGGTTTATAGGCGAGCTAGTATAAATCCTGGTGTCTTGCTTCTTTTTCTTCACTTTAACTTATTCCATTCTATTTTGATACTGACCTTAAGTAAATCAGTGTTTTTCTCTCTAAGAACTAAAGTGTTTTTAGTTAAAGTGAACTTAACATTAATCTTCATACTGTAAAGTTTGAATTGGAGTTTCTGAAATGGTTTCTTGTTACTGAGAAGGGTTTATCAAAGTCTAAGTGTTGATACATTAAGTTATTAATCAGAAAAGAAGTCAAGTGTTGTAATATGATACTATAAGAGAGTTCAATTTTACTCAATTTTTGAACTCTCTCACCTTGTAATACTTGTTCTTGTTCTCCTTTATTGTGAATTCTCTCATCTAACCCCTGTACTTTAAAGTAACCTTCTCATCTCCAAGTTTGTTAAACTTAAGAAAGGTGTGAGAAGTTTGATATTTTTAGGTGAAAAGTAACACAATTCAATCCCCCTTCTTGTGCTACTATCAACTTCAAAGGTGAACTCTGATGGGTTTATGGATCGCTTAAAAGCTCATCTGATTGCTGAAGGTTATGTTTAAGTTTATGGTGTTGATTATTCTGACATTTTTACTCTAGTTTCTATTAGCCAAGTGGCCTCTAACTCAAGAGGGGGGGTGAATTGAGTTTATGAAATATTTTCGCAAATCTTTCGTAAAACGTTTGTTAAATAATTTTCGTTGAAGCTATTTAATTGAATGAATAGATAAATGAGATTGAACACTTCACTCACAAATTAAATAAACCAAGATGAATAATATACAAGCAAGCATATAAAGTAAATGCACAAATGAAAAGAGATAGGGTTGAGAGAATCAAACACAAGGATTTATCTGGTTATTTACCCCTTGTGACCTACGTCAGTCCTAAGCGAACCACTTGAGATTTTCCACTAAACTTCAATCTTGAATGGGTGCTTGAAAACCTTTATACAATAGAGCACTCACCAACACCTTAGGATACCTCACCCTTGTGCTTTGAGCCTCAAAAACAGGGATGCCTCACCCTTTACAACCTTTTGAGGGATGCCTCACCCTCGAGGATACCTCACCCTTTTCTAACTTTGAGAGATACCTCACTCTCTAAGGGATACCTCACCCTTCACTCTAGAGGATACCTCACCCTCTCTTTTTCATATTACACAAAGTATAGAAGATAGAAACTCTCTTAAAGAGTAGATAAATACAAATTGAACCTCTTAATATGCTCTCAAAGATTTTTGTGAGTGAGCAAGAAAATGATTTGAGGATTGATTAACGTTTGGACGTATTGGTAATCAGTTTTAGTTCAAGGTCAACCTCAAATAAAGACCCAACTTTGGTATTTATAAGTTTCAATTAATAAGCCGTTGGGTGGTTTGGGCATGCATTTAATGCATTAAATATAGCTAGTTGGACGTTGTCGGATTCTTGTAATAAATTACTCAAATGTAATCGATTACATATGTTGTTCCAACGTGTTCTTTCTCGGGCTCGTTTGTCGATTACATTCTTGGTGTAATCGATTACATGGCTTCTGACTTGTGTGTAATCGATTACATATGTTGTTCCAATGTGTTCTTGATTTTCTGGGCTTTGTGTAATCGATTACATTATTGGTGTAATCGATTACATGGCTTCTGACTTGTGTGTTATCATTTACAATATCTGTGTAATCGATTACATGACTTCTGACTTGATGTGTAATCGATTACAATATCCAGTAATCGATTACAAGTGTTCATGCTTTTCGGGCTTGATGTAATCGATTACATATATTGTGTAAGATTACATTCTGACTTGTAATCGATTACATTGCTCATGTAATCGATTACAGAGTAATCGATTACAAACATCATGTAATCGATTACATTGGCCTCTGAACACATTTTTCAAGTCCAATAAAGCTTGTAAGTCATTTCTAACACCTCAAGACACTTAATTAAATATAAATCCTTTTAAGAGTGTTAGATTTAAGATTGAAACTCAAGTTTTATTGAAAGCCACGTTTAACTTTGAAATTTTCCACTTATTTTGAAATCATAGATTGAAAAACCATTTGAGAAATCTTGAGAGCATTTAACATTAATGTTCTAAGTCTTATAACTAAATAAACCTTCTTGTCTTCTTTCTTTGATCTTGATTTTTCCTTTTGCGCTTGATCTTCACTATTGCACTTGAACTTCACTTTGGCCTTTGTTATCATCAAAAACCCATTTGATATGCTTCAAGACATAAGCATTCACATTCTCCTCCTTTTCGATGATGACGAACTAAACATTCAAAGAATGAGAAATATATGCATTTATTTAATTATGATAATTAAGTGCAAATCAAAGTATACATGAGATAGAATATGTGAAAGTGCAAAAGAAACAATATATTTCACTAAGCATTATCAAAAAGAAGACATAAGCATTCAGATTTGATATATTTATTTCAGCCTAGCAGGATCAATATAAGAGTATAATCATTTAGCACCTTTAGATGTGATACCAATAGCAAATGCATATGAAGAGAAACTTAGATAGTATTTATCATTTATGCCAATAGAAATCAGAGTCATATACAAAAACAATATGGGATTAGATAGAGATTAAACAAAAGGAAAGCATCATGAAGGACCAAACTTGAAACAATAAAAAAGGTTCCAAATCATTCCAAGACAATTTCAAAATCATTTAAATATAAAGTTATGATCCAAAACACGCAGACAAAACAACATATTATGCATCAAGTTGATGTATTATGCAGAAGATTGTGACAACAAATGTTATGCAACAAGACATTATGCAACAAGGTGACCAATTTATGGAGCGAGATAACATATTAAAGGACAAATTAGATGCATGATTGATCCATTATGACAAGTTCAAAGATATTGAAATTATACATGCCATTTCACATGAAAAATATATTCATCTAACATATTCAAGATATTAAACTAGTAAAGCATGAAAAGCAAGTCACACTTAACCAAAGGATGCAAGTTCAAGCTTCTTGGAGACAAGGAGGATAGCTTGATGTATTTTTATGGTTTTGTGCTTGGAGCAACCACTTTTCAGGATATCCAAAGTTAATTCTTGGCCTTCAAGCAACCTACAACACACTTCAATTTTTGACTTTTGGTACCCAAATTTTCTTGGGTCCTTGTGTGTTAGTCTTTGCCAAAGTGTCTTTGGGAACCCAAACCAATTTAGTTCCTAGCTTGTTATTGATATTCTTCCTTACAGATGCACTATGCCCTTTCCTACCACAATGAAAGCATTTAATAAAGTGACTATTTGATGTACTTGATGAAACAAAGAAGTTCTTGAGAAACTTTTGTTGTTTAAACCCAAATTGACCTTTTGAAAAACGCATCTTTGGTTTCCAAGTAATATGTTCAAATTATCTCTTCCATAGGTAAATTTTGAAAGAGTGTTTTTCAAGTCCTCAATCTCAATTTCAAATGGTTTACATGATGAGTAAGATGAGAGTGTAGATGCATTATCAAGAGATAAATATGTCATGCATGAAGAGTTTGCATCAATCAACCCAAGAGTTTCATTTTCTAATTTAAGTTCCTCAATTTCCTTATTTAACATAGATATCTTATTTTTAAAAGAGGAAATTGATTTCTTGGAAGATGAAACAAGTTTTGCAAGTCTTATAGATTCATTATATAATTCTTCAAAAGCATCTTTTCATCATAGGAAGGGAAGAGTTTGATTCGAGAAATTGAAGATGTAGCCATGAAACATAGATTGGCTTTCTCATTATCCGAGCTATCGGTTGAGTCCATGTCATTATCATCCCAAGCTATGTAGGCTCTTCTTTCTTTCTTCTCCCTTGAGGATTTTTGGTGGTATTTTTCCACTTTACTTTGTAAACTCCATCTTCATGTGACCCAACTCTCCACATTCATAGCATTTTGGAGTGGATGAGGTTCCTTCCCCTTTGTGATAGACATTCTTTTGGGGAAAGAGAGGTCTTCTATAAGCTCTATTCTTCTTAAAGAATCTTCCAAACTTTTTGACTAGTAGAGCAAGATTCTCCTCGTCTATTTCCAAGTCATCCTCATCATCTTTATCATCTTCATTCACCATGGAGAAGGCTTTAAGCAATTCCTTTCTTTTTGTTGTCAACTTCTTCAAGTCTATTTAACTCCAATTCATGTTCTTAGCTTGTCAAAAAGTGTTAAGGTTAAGAGATTTCTTAACTCAAAGTCACTTTAGGCAATTGCTCAAACATCTCAACACTTTGTTAATAAGATCTTCATTAGGAAAAGTCTTTCCCAATGAAGCAAGATGATTTACAATAGTGTAAAACAATTTCTTGAATGCTTTCATTTAGATTCATTCTAAAAGCTCATACTCATGAGTGAAAGTATTGATCCTTGATCTTTTCACTTCACTAGTACCCTCATGGGTTACTTCTAAAGTGTCTCACATTTCTTGGGCATATTTACAATTTGATAAAAATTCATCATACCCCAAGGATGTGGTAATGATGTTTTGCACTCAAATTATATTGGACATTTTTCTTATCATCTTGGTCCAACTTGGTCATTAACCACCTTACACCATTTCTTTTGTGGAGATAAAAGGACCATTTTCAATAGCATCCCATACATCTAAATCAATAGCTTCAATAAAAATTTACATTCTTTCTTAAGCATAATCCCCATTGAAAAAGGGAGGTTTATAGATAGAGGAACTTTTTTTTTGAGGAGGCCATCACTTTCTCTTAAGCTGCTAAGCCCTTTACACAAAAGCTGATACCACTTGTTAGCTAAGTGGCCTCTAACTAAGAGGGGGGTGAATTGAGTTTATGAAATATTTTCGCAAATCTTTCATAAAACGTTTGTTAAACAATTTTCGTTGAAGCTATTGGATAATTGAAGTGAATAGATAAATGAGATTGAACACTTCACTCACAAATTAAATAAACTAAGATGAATAATATTCAAGCAAGCATATAAAGTAAATGCACAAATGTAAAGAGATAGGGTTGAGAGAATCAAACACAAGGATCTATTCTTGTGACCTATGGTCCTCAGCGAACCACTTGAGATTTTTCACATTAAACTTCAAGCTTAGCTTGAAAATCTTTACACAATAGAGCACTCATCAACACCTTGGGAAGCTCACCCTTGTGCTTTGAGCCTCAAAAACAGGGATGTTTACAACCTTTTGAGGATGCCTCATCAAGGGATACCTTACCCTTTTCTAACTTTGAGAGATACCTCACTTTCTAGGGATACCTCACCCTTCACTCTAGAGGATACCTCACCTCTCTTTTCAGATTACACAAAGTATAGAAGATAGAAACTCTTTTAAAGAGTAGATAAATACAAATTGAACCTCTTAATATGCTCTCAAAGATTTTTCACGTTTTTGAAGAGAGCAAGAAAATGATTTGAGGATTGATTCACGTTTGGACGTATTGGTAATCAATTTTTGGTTGTCAACCTCAAATAAAGACCCAACTTTTATTTATAAGTTTCTCAATTAATTCAGTTGGGGTGGTTTGGGCATGCATTTAATGCCCCGTTGGACGTTGTCAAGATTCTTGTCGAACTCAACTTATGTAATCGATTACATATGTTGTTCGTGTTCTTGAAGTAATCGATTACATTATTTTGTTAAACTTCGACTTTGTGTGTAAGATTACAATATTTGTGGTCGATTACATGAGACTTGAGTGTTGATTACAATATCCATTTATGACTCTTTAAGCGTGTTCAAAGGCTTGATAATCGATTACATATATTATGTAATCGATTACATAACCTGACTTGCTTGTAATTCGATTACATTGCTCATGTAATCGATTACATGCTACTGTTCTTTATGTATGTCGATTACAAACATCATGTAATGATTACATTGGATGAACATATTTTTCAAGTCCAATAAAGATGTAAAAGTCATTTCTAACACCTCAAGACACTTGATTAAACATAAATCCTTTTAAGAGTGTTAGATTTAAGATTGAAACTCAAGTTTTATTGAAAGCCATGTTTAACTTTGAAATTTCTCACTTATTTTGAAATCATATATTGAAAAATCATTTAAGAAATTTTGAGAACATTTAACATTAATGTTCTAAGTCTTATAACTAAATAAACCTTCTTGTCTTCTTTCTTTGATCTTGATTTTTCCTTTTGCGCTTGATCTTCACTATTGCACTTGAACTTCACTTTGGCCTTTGTTATCATCAAAAACCCATTTGATATGCTTCAAGACATAAGCATTCACAGTTTCTAAGCTTGCTTTTGTTCGGTTATTTATTTCTCTTGCAACTAGTCTCATGGGCATTTGCATCAATTAGGTGTCAAAAAATATTTTTCTTCATGGTGATTTGCAAGAAGAGGTGTATATAGAGCAACCACTAGGGTTCATTGCTCAGGGGGAGAGAGGTAAGGTGTGTAGAATGAAGAAATCATCATATAGCCTTAAACCAACCTTGAGGGCTTGGATAGGATAACTTAGCCAAGTTGTCTTACATTTTGGTCTTCAAATAAGCAATTTTGATCACTTAGTTTTCTTTCAATGCTGACAGGGTGGCTGTATTTTTTTATTAGTTTCTGTAGATGACATAATTATTACTAGGAGTGATGAAGTTTGAATTAGAAAACTCAAGGCGTTTCTTCAAATACAGTTTTAGACCAAGTATTTGGGTGCATTAAAGAAGTTCTTGGGTATTGAGGTGATGAATAGTAAGAAGGCATTTTTCTGACCTAGAGGAAGTATGTTCTTGACTTGCTTAAAGAAACAAGTTTACTTGGAGCTAAACATGTTGAAACCTTTATGGTTTCTAATGTTAAACTTTTAGGTGATGGTGGAGATGTTATTTTGGATCCTAAACAATACAGAAAACTGGTGGATAAGCTTAGTTACCCCACAGTCACTCATCCTGATATTGTCTCCTCTATTAGTGTGGTTAGTTAGTTCATGTCATCTTTGCAAACCACCTATTGGGAGGTAGTTCTTCATATATTAAGATATTTGAAAAGGGCTCCATGTCGTGGTGCCTGGTATCAAGATCATGGACATACTACAATGGAGGGTTTTTCTGATCCTGACTGGGTTAGATTCCCTATTGATAAAAGATCCACTTCTAGCTATTGTGTTCTTGTTGGAGGCAACCTTGTCTCTTGGAGAAGTAAGAAGAGGAGTGTTGTTGCTCAGTCTAGTACTGAATCAGAATATCGTGCCATGAACCAAGCTACATGTGAATTGGTGTGGATATATCTTTTTTATGAGATTTGATTCAAGAGTGCAATCCCTATGAAATTGTGGTGTGATAATCAAGTTGTCATTCATATTGCCTCAAATCTTGTTTTTCATAAAAAGACAAAGCATATTGAGGTCGATTGTCATTTTGTACGTGAAAAGATTCAAAAGGGGCTTGTTGTCACTAGACATGTGCAGACTAGAGAACAACTTGTAGACATCTTTAGCAAAGCACTCAACAAGAATAAAAATAGATTATATTTGTAACAAGCTGAACATGATTAATGTCTATGCTTCAACTTGAGGGAGAGTGTTAGAGAATAATTAATAAGTTATCATATTACTGGGCTAGGTCTATTACTGATCTTTATTTTCATAGTATATATATACAGACAGGGAGACTAACATATTAAGTTAGTCATTCCCATTCCTAAATTTCTTTAACAAGTTTGTTAGCTAGAAATTTATGAACAAATTAGGTTGCTAGCTTCGGCTCTACTACTATTTTTCTTTTACGGACAATATAAACTTGAAAATGCAAGTTGCTATACGAACTATATAACATATGTGGGATTGAAGAATTTGTGTTTGGTCATTTCTCCTCTGTTCAAAAAAGAAGCTGAGTTGGGCTGTGGTATGGTCTTTTCCGTCCCTCAAAATCCTTTTGCTTTTATTCTGTCTCTCATGCAAATAGACATAATAGTATTGTTTTTCTACCCATTGCTTCTATTTAAGTACTGTGATTTCTAGATAAGGGACTCAAAATTTTTATCATTGAAGCACAAGATGGATCTGAAAACTGAAATCTCTTTCAATGAATTTTATTCTTACCTTCTTTGTAATGCAGCAAATGAATGAAATTTTTTTCTAGATGTGTTTAAGTTTACCATCTAAACAATAATAGATAGCTTTGAGATCCTGTTGTTTTCCCAATTTGAAACTTTGACTCACCTGACAATTATATATTCTGTTGGTTGCACCTACTGAAGTTACAAACTTTTCCTCCATATTGCTCAAGGTTTATTTCTTTAGCCAAGGAAGGGAAGAGTGTTGTGAAATTTGACAAGTGCACCAAATCGTAAAAGTAATAAAGAGTGAGTGAGAGTATCGTCCTATGAGGATTATGTTACTAATTATTAAGTTTGCTCAAATTGACACTATCTAAGCTAATGAAGAAAAAGAGATATTGCAAATATAATTAACAAGAGAATTCAAAGTAAAAAATATTAAAAGAATTAAAGTAAGTAAACAAAATAATAAATCAAAGGGGTGAAAAATAATGGTATTAAAGCGTTAGGATTTCGACTTCACTTGAACTCTTTAAATGCTCATTCAAATATTAGTTGAACTACGTTCTATTTCAATGATTCATGGTCAATTCCTAAAATTAATTAATATCTAATCCATTGGTATATTAATTTTTTTCACACTATTTAAACTTAACCAATCCCTTAGTATAGCCCCAAATAGAGAAAGCTTTATCAAAAACAAAGGAATTAAATAAAAAACCACATAACCCACAACGTCTATTCCTAGTGATTGTAGAAATTATGGTGTTTATCACAAGTTCTAAGTTCGTGCATAATTTTTCCAAATCATACATAACCCAAAAATCATTCTCAAATTAATTAAGTTTAGAAAAGTATTAAGAGTAAAGATAAACATATAAATCATGAAATAGAAACATAAATTAAACTCATAAATGAAGTTACATCATCAAAGTTCAAGATTCATCATCCCCCTAATAAGGAAAATTTAGTTACACATGGATAAAGAATAAAATAGAGAGAATAATTTGACAAACTCCACAGAAGACAAGTGGAAAGGGTGACGAAAATTCCTAATCTTCATTCCCGAATGCATCCACACCAAGTTAGGGTTTGTGTTGTCACTTTTCTCTTTGACAGCTGCTGAATTCTGTGTTCAATTTAGCGTAACTATTGTATTTATAATTAAAATAATGTGTCAGCCTACGCGAACAACGCCTGAGCATTGGCTTTCTAGTGCTTGAGCGCTGGACGTCCAGAGAGTTTAACTATATGTAGCCAATCACAAGACTTGAGGCCGGGTCTTCAAAGTGCCTAGGCGCTGAAAGACCATAGTGTTAGCCATGGCAACCATTACCTAAGAGGGGGGGTGAATTGGGTGATGACTTGTTTTAATGCAACTTTGACAAATTATGCATTTTAAATCACTCAATAAATAAATGCAGCGGAATATGCACAATAAATGTACAACTATTATAGATTACTCAACTATAACTTGAGATATAGGATAAATCAAGCAAATAAGCTAAATATCAAGTTCAACTCAAGCATATATAATTAAGGTACAAATGTAAAGAGATAGAGTTTAGAAGATCAAACACAATAGTTTATCCTGGTTCGATCACCAATCCACTTGTGATCTACGTCCAGTCCTCAAGTAACCGCTAGAGATTTTCCACTATCTTCAAGCTTTAACAGGTGCTTGATAACTTTTACAATTGAGAGCACTCAACACACATTGGGATACCTCAGCCTTGTGCTTGAGCCTCAAATAGGGATACCTCACCCTTTACAACTTTTGAGGGATGCCTCACCCTCAAGGGATACCTCACTCTTTACTAACTTTGAGAGATGCCTCACTCTCTAGGGATACCTCACCCTTTACTCTAGAGGGATACCTCACCCTCTCTTTATAGATTACACAAAGTGTGGAAGATTGAAACTCTCTTGAAGAGTAGATAATATAACTTGAAGCTTATGGGTATAAAGGATTTACACACTTAGCTTAAAACAAAGATTTGGAGAAAAAGATGATGAATTTCATTTTCAATGCTCAAGGGTAATTTTTAGAATGTTCTCCAACTTATTTTTGATACCCAAACACTTGTATTTATAGCCCAATGAGTTTTAGAGCGGTTGGAGGGTTTTAGAAATGATTTTCTATAAAAACTAGCCGTTTATAGCCGTTAGAAACGTTCCTGGGCACTTTGTAATCGATTACAAGCTTCATGTAATCGATTACAAGCTTTCTGGGCACTTTGTAATCAATTACATACTTTGTATAATCGATTACAAGCTTTCTGGGTACTTTGTAATCGATTACATACTTTGTGTAATCAATTACACAACCATCAACGTTGTAATCGATTACATGACTCGTGTAATCGATTACACCATTTCTGGTTTTCGAAACCGACTTTAAAAGGTAATAACTTCTTCATTTCTTATCTAATTAAAGCAAATGACCACTCATTGGAAAGCTCTTTGAGTCTATTTTCAAATGAGATAAGTTTCAAAGTAAAACTCAAAGTATTTTGAAAGTTATGATCAAAAGAGTAACTATATGTTAGTTTTGTAAAACACAAACTTGACTATTTTTCATAGATTTGAACTATTACCATAACTAGCCTTCCAAAACAGTTTGTTGGGCATTTAAACATTTTAGAAACACTTATAAATATATTTAAAACTTATTTGAGCTTAGTGTGATTCCTTTTTACCTTTACACAAGATCTAAGTCCTATAAGTTAAGCTTGAAGAGTCTTGGGACTTTATCTTTGCACTTCCATTCCTTTCTTGTTTGTTATCATCAAAATCGTTGCTTTAGTCAATGCCAATTACACAGAGAGATTTTTGATGTTCTGCCATACCAGCGCCTGAGCACTGGCTTTCCAACACCTGAGCGCAAGACTACCAAAATGTAAATTTTCAGCTTTTCTTTCTCGTGCAAGCGTCCAGTGTTCTTCTATGAGTAATTTCCTAACAAAAACAAATAAAACACATAATATGAAAATAATAAAAACATAATAAACTTGAGAACAAAAGTCAATCAATAAGATTAAAAGAGAATGAAAACCCAAATTTTGAACCGTAAAAATATGGAATTTTGAAGGTTTATCACTCCCCAAAACTTAAGATTTTGCTTGTCCTCAAACAAAGGAAAAAGTAAAAGAATAGAAATAAAGCAAAACAACAGAATAAATAACTAAAACCTAACAACATACAAACTTAAACATGGCAATACTAAGTGATGAAAATAATATATATCTTCAGATGCTGCTTCACAATCTCTTTTCAAAGTGTCACACATGCACAATCCATTTACCACATCGTCTCTCACATGCAACTTTCATACATAAATGACTTTCCAAAAACATGAATGATAGACCAAATCTACTCATAAAGTATAAGCCCGGATAGGTTAATAAGACTGCAAATGCACATCAAACCCGCATCCATAGGGTTGTTCTTCATCTCTCTCTCCACTAATGTAAACAACACATAACTAAGGATCAAAATAGTCTTATAAATCTTGTAATGTAAGGCCAAGGGTGAGAGTGAAGAAAGAAAGGTAGGATAATGAAAACAAATGTTGAGATACAAAATCATGCAAATTTCAAAATTCAAGCCACAAAATGTAGAATAAGTGCAAAATGGAGCATAAGAAACAATATTTTATTCTTTTTTTTTATTAATTTTGTTTTTTGTTTAGGTGGACCCCTTTTTTTATAGCTCCTGAAATACTTCATACACAAAAATAATGAAGGCTTGAATAATAAAATAAAAGGTGTGTAAGAGAGGAACTTTTTTTTCATGGGTATGGAAAAGGTAAATGTGGGTAAAGAAAAGAAATAGAGGCCAAACATATACAAGACTACAAAGGGGACCTAGGGACATACTGTGTGTACAGGTTAGCTTAAAAGACTTAAACGATCCAAAGAAGACCCTTATCATTTCCTTGATCATGCATTGTCTAGGATTTCTCCTTAAGAGAGAATCTAACAACTTCTAAATACAAGTCATTCACACAAATGCAATCCTATAAACAACGCTGCAAAGGTGACTTAGGGACATACTGTGTCTAAGGTTAGCTTGAAAGGCTCAAACGATCCGAAGAATGCCCTTATCATTTCCTTAATCATGCATTGTCTAGGATTTCGCCTCAAGAGAGAATCTAACAACTTCTAGATACAAGTCATCCACACAAATGCAATCCTATAAATTTTCTCTAAGTTGATATGCATGTATATTCCAAGGTCTATTCAATCATAAAGATGGGAAGAACATTCATATACAATTGAAATAATAGAGATAAATGCAACTCATAGATTCTCATTCAATATCCCAAGAAAAGAAATCAACTCACAGTTTAAACAATCATTGGATATTCAATTCAAAACACCAGTATGCACAATTTTAACAAAATAACTCAAAACAAAAGACTAACAAGTAACAAAAACCAAAGCAAAAGAGAGAAAATAAAAAAATAAAAATAGCGAAGCTACCCACCAAACTTAAAACAAACAATGCTCACACTATTCAAACAAAATCAGATGCAACGAATAAATAAGAAGGTAATGGTAGTAAAATAAAAGTGAGGGTTAAGAAAGGCTTATTATTTTGATGATCAACACTCAGAAGCTTCAGTCTTGCTTTTCATCATAGTTCTACTCCTTGTCGTCTTCCTTACTAAAGTTTATATTTACCAATATCTCTTCGTCAGTCATGGGAAGTCCGCCTTGAACATCAGTGTTCAGGTGCATTTGCTCGCCATACTACACAGCAGTTAAATGACATAGTTTAGCTTCCTCTAGTTCTGGAGTTGTACATGCTCCAGTCTATCCAATCTTTGAGTTATAGAGAGTATCTGACGAGGTTGCCTGATTGCTGGGCCTTGAGGTGCTGGAGCTGGAGCTAGGCCCGCTTAGTTTTCTTAAAAATACCTTTCAATCACTGATGCCGTGATTTGAGGTGTAGGCTAGATGAGTTGATCCCTAATAATTTGGATACCTCGCTCGAAGCATAATCTAGTGATGAAAGAGGGATATGGCAAGTTTCTAGAAGTATCTTGTGTTGCCATGTGCATGTGAAAAGAAATAATCCTCCAAATATCAATCATATCACCAGTTACAATAGCAAATACAAGTAAAGCCCTCTTGACCGGTACCTCAGAGGTGTTGGAGCATGGAAGGATGTTGGATTGAACGAAAGTGCACTAAACCCTTGGGATTGGTTTAAAATATGCTTTTTTTAAAAATTTAGCTACATTTTTTATGTCCAATGCCCATTAAGCACCCTCCTTGCAAAGTACACTAAAGACAAGGTTTGGTTCCAATGGTCTGATAATCAAATCGTGATAGCCACACTACCCAGGAAAATCATACTTGAGACCAAAGTACTCGTTTATCATATCCTTGTGGAAATCGATAAGCGTCCCCCTAACCATGCTTTGATAACGGTCACCTTCATTGGTGTCGATAAAAGCGTTGGCATAGAATTCACAAACCAACATCTATGACCCTAGAACTGGAAGTTGACATAATATGCCCTATTTCCTTTCCAAAATATAGGAACGAATTTTCTGGATATTCATTTGCCTCTAAAATGAGTCCCCATTCTCGAACAAAGTTCTTTTGTCACTAGCACATTACTAAACCTCTGCTCATGAATGGCTGAATGGAAATGACTTGCATCGAAGGAGGGAGAGCTAGAGCCTTCTCCTGCATCACCCCTTCTTCTTTTCACAGGTGGCATTATGAATTTCCTGCAACATAAAAGCACAAAATAAATAACTCATATTTCTGAAGGCAAAATAACTAAATCTAAAGTTTCCAAATCAGTCAAACCATGCTCAATTGCAATCTCAATCACACCATCTTATTCCTAGTGAGCATCAAACGTAATCCATAAAAATGATAGCACTCAGCAATATTCTCAAGCAAATCAGTCATAAGGAGCATTTGATCAACACCAAATGGGCATAGTGAACATTACAAATGGACAAGTGCATTGAACAAAATCAACATGTGCTAACATATGAACATAATAAATAATGTACACCACATTTAGCAAAAATTTTCCAATTACCATAGTTAGCAATACCAACATATGAAAAATTGCCACAATCAGAAGTTTAGCAGTGTACACCACATTTATTCACAAAATACTATGCACAATAGTTATGCACAATAGTCAGCAATGTTACGTATTCATCAATACTGTGCACAATGACTAATCCAAATGCATCATCAAAATCAACAATTCTTACCCACTAAATAGTGCCAATTAACAATTATCCACGCAATAAATCAATGAGCATCATCAATTTTAATCAAATTTGCTCAATTTCACATTTTTCCCAAAACATCCCAATTCAAAACCCTAGAACCACACTCTGCATAATCCATGAAATAAACACACATAACACGAAGTTGAGATTTAGGATGTATGACTATACCTTAATGAGCGAAGAAATGAAGCAAGAAGGTGAAAAAAATGAGTGGGTTGATGAGAAGACGCTTGAACCGCGCATCAATGGCAGAGAAAGCCACCTACTGTGAATGCGTGCAACCGATGATGCATGAAGGAAGAAGAAATGTGAAATGGAGAGGAAAAACTTGATCTACGTGTGTGAGAAATCAGAGAAAAATAGAGAAGAGTATGCAGAAAGAATGCCCAGCGTGCAGTTATGCTGAATAAAAGCATCTCTACCTGACGTGCGCCTAGGCGCTGGCTCACTTATTTTTTTTAACACGTAAATCATGATAGAATATAAGATATGGGTGCCTAAAAATATAATAAGAGGATCAGGACACTTTGACGTTAAATATTTCACTAAAACACTCAACCAAATTTGAAAAGGAATGAGCTTTGCAAACACTAAATAAAGAGAACATAACATAACATCAAATCAACTAAATTAAAAGCAAAACAATAAATGAAAAATAAAAGGGAAAGAAATTTGGGTTACCTCCCAAAAAGTGCTTGTTTAACGTCATTAGCTCGATGTTGCCTTTTGTTTACGATGGCTTGAAGCAAGAGAAGTAAGATGACTTCTTTCTTTTCTCATAACAAGCTTCCTTCCTTGGTCACTGGCCTTGAGATTCCCTTTAACAACATTTTGAACTTGAGTTGTAGTTGTTTGTCCAAAAGACACCTTAACATTAGAAATTCCACTAAGCCATGGGGGTTTCAATTTATCAACAAGCAAGGTACCAAGTTTCAATTTGTCAAAAAAATTTAGATCTTTTTGTAATGAATTATGAGAGATGGAAGGACCTTTTTCCATTTCAATCATCTTAGAAGTAGGAGAATCAACATTAATCGATGGTGCAGAGTTCTTACTAGCTGACTCTTTTTGAGATTTACCTTGAATGCAGTTAATAGGGGCATGAAGATCTGATGTTGGGATAGACTTATTAAAAACATTGATGGTCACTTGATTTCCATCCACCCTCAAAATAAGCTCACCTTTAGGCACATCAATTAATGTTTCCAAAGTTGCTAAGAATGGTCTTCCAAGAATTAAAGGGATATCAGCATCCTTATCCATATCTAAGACCATAAAGTCAACTGGGAAAATAAATTTGTCTACTTTCACTAGTAAATCTTCCATAATACCATATAGATGTCAGATTGATCAATCTACTAATTGAAGGGAGACCATTGTAGGCTTAACCTCTCTAATTTCAAGCTTACGAAGGATTGACAATGGCATTAGATTAATGTCGGCTCCTAGATCATATAAAGCCTTATCAACATTCAACTTTCCAATGGTTCCAGGGATGCTAAAACTTCCTAGATCCCTTAATTTCGATGGTAGCTTCCATTGAATTATGGCGCTACATTCCTCAATAAGCATGACTGTTTCATCCTCTTCCAATTTCCTCTTCTTAGATAGTAAATCCTTCATGTATTTGGCATAAGAAGGCATTTGCTCAAGTGCCTTAACAAAAGGAATGTTTATCTGTAACTTCTTAAGAATATCCAGGAACTTTGAGAATTGTCTTTTTTGCTTCTCCTAAGTGTCTTTCTTCAACGTCTGATGGAATGAAAGCCTAGCGTACAGCGAAGGGTTAAAGGGTTTATCCAAATATGAACCCTTCTTCTTTCTTCTTTCTTTCTTCACTTTGATTTCAGTAGAGCCCTCTGCTTCAGTGCGTCTTTAATGAAAACATGCTTAGTAAGAACATCATTTTGCTTTTTCTTTTTTCCTGAGGAACTAGATACTTCTTTCACTGGTCCTTCCAAAGTTTTGTCACTTCTCAGTGTGATTGCATTACAGTGCTCCTTTGGATTGACTACAGTGTCACTTGGTAGACTACCTGGAGGTCTCTCTATAAGTTGTCTAGATATCTGTTCCACTTGATTTTCTAGACTTCAAATGGTTGCCTCTTGGTTTTTGAAATTAGCCCTCGATTCCTGCATGAAATTACTGGTACTGAGAGCAAGTTTCTTAACAATACTTTCAAGATTAGATATCTTATCTTGTTGAGGTTGTGAAGAGGATGACGATGGATGTGGTGGTGGTGGTGGTCTTAGAATATTCTGATTGTTCTATGAAAAATTTGGATGGTTCCTCCACCCTAGATTGTATATATTTGAATACGGGTTACCTTGAGACCTTGCGGGATTACTCATGTAATTAACCTACTCTTGAGGAATGACACCTGTTCTACTTGCAATGCATTCACCATTAGCATGATTTGCTCCATAGAAATTGCAATTTAAAACTTGATGGTTTACAGAGTTCACCTGTATATTACCAAGTTGCTTAGTAAGACTAGCGATTTGTTATGAAAGATTTTTATTGTGTGCAAGTAAGGCATTAAATGTGCTAAGCTCCATCATTCTCTGTTCAACTGTAAATCTTACACCAAGCATCTGATATTCATTAGTAGTCATGTTCTCGAATAATGCTTGAGCCCCTTTGTGAGTTTTATTGTTCAAAGATCAACCTACAAATGCATCCACCATAGCCCTGGTAGGATGATTTAAACCATTATAGAAGATCTGAACTTGTTGTCAAATCTCAAATGCATGGTGAGGAAATTTTATTAACAGCTCCTTGAATCTCTCCCAAGATTCATATAGAGACTTCCCCTTATTTTAAGTAAAACAAGTTATTTCACTCATCATCTTCACAAACATCGACAAAGGAAAGTATCGAGTCAAGAATTTACTAACCAGGTCCTCCCAAGTAGTAATGCTCCCTTGTGGCTGGGCTTGTAGCCAGCTTTTAGCTTTATCCCTTTGAGAAAAAGGGAAAAGCCTCAACCTGATAGCATCATCACTTGCTCCGTTATATTTAATAGTGTCATAGAGCTGCAAGAAGTTGATAATGTGCAGATTGGCTGAAGACCCCCAAATTGATCCTATTGAACTAGTTGTAGTAAAGTTGGTTTAATCTCAAAGCTATTTGCTTGAATGTTAGGCTGCACTATACTCGTCGCAACCCTTTCAGTAGAGGGAGTTTCATAGTCTGCCATAGTACGTCTTAGAGTATTTTGAGTATTTGCAGCCATATCTTCTTCAATCATTTTTCTATCTTTGGCTTTTATCCTAATTGCTCTTTCTGCTTTGTCAATGTCTAGAATAAAAAGTAGTTCTTCAGAACTCTCGATACCTCGCATAAACAAACCAAATAAAAGTGAATTAAAGGAACCAAAAAATAAAAAAATAAAACAAGAAAAATAAGTTCTTAAATTAGTGACTCTTCAAGCTACTTTTTAATATTAATAAACTATAATCTTAGCAACGGTGCCAAAAAATTGTTGTGAAATTCGGTATGTGCACTGAATTGCAAAAGTAATAAAGAGTGAGTGAGAGTATAGTTCCACAAGGATTAAGTTACTAATTATTTTGTTCAAATTGACACTGTCTAAGTTAACGAAGAAAAAGAATTGTCGCAAATATAATTAAAAAGAAAATTCAAAGTAAAGAATATTAAAAAAATTAAAGTAAGTAAACAAAACAATAAATCAACGGGGTGAAAAACAATGGTATTAAAAGCGTTAGGATTCTGACTTCACTTGAACTCTTTAAAAGCACATTCAAATATTAGTTTAACTATGTTCTATTTCAATGATTCATGGTCAATTCCTAAAATTAATTAATATTCAATCCCTTAGTATATTAATCGTCTCACACTATTTAAAGTTAACTAATTCCTTAGTATAACCCTAAATAGAGAAGACTTTAACAAAAACGAGAGAATTAAAAGAAAGATCACATAACTTACAACGTCTATTCTTAACGATTGCAGAAATTATGGTGTTTATCACAAGTTCTAAGTTCATGTATAATTTTTCCAAATCATACATAACCTAAAATTCATTCCCAAATTGATCAGGTTTAGAAAAGTATTAAGAGTATAGATAAACACATAAATCATGAAATAGAAACATAAATTAAACTCATAAATGAAGTTACAATATCAAAGTTCAAGATTCATCATACGCCTAACAAGGAAAAATTAGTTACACATAGATAAAGAATAAAATAGAGAGAAGAATTTGACAAACTCCATAGAAGACAAGTGGAAATGATGAAGAAAATTCCTAATCTTCACTCTTGAATGCATCCACACCAAGCTAGTGTTTGTTTCGTCGCTTCTCTCTTTGACGAACGCTAAATTTTGTCCTCAATTTGGCATAACTTTTATATTTATAATTAAAATAACATGTCATCTTGTGCGACCAGCGCTCGAGCGCTGGATTTCCAGCGCCTAAGCACTGGATGTCTAGAGAGTTTAGCTACACGCTGCTAATTGCGTGCTTGAGCGCTGGGTCTTCAGCACTTAGGCGCTGAACGACCAGTGATATTTTACATGTTCTGCCATACTAGCGTCTGAGCGCTGGCTTTCCAACGCTTGAGCGTAAGACCACCAAAATGTAAATTTTCAATTTTTTTTCTCGTGCTAGGGTCCAGTCTTCTTCCATGATTAATTTCCTAACAAAAACAAATAAAACACATAATAAGAAAAAAATAAAAACATAATAAACTTGAAAACAAAACTCAATCAACAAGATTAAAAGAAGATGAAAACTCATAATTTGAATCGTAAAAATATGAATTTTTGAATGTTTATCAAAAAGCAAATTACCACTAATTTGGTCGCAGAGGTAGAACTTTAATGTTGACTTGGTGAGTATTATTAAAAGTTTACATATATAACAATGGTGAATATTATTAAATTTTAATGGTATAACATATTATTAATCTAAAAACTAGCAACCATATAATTTAGATGTCTTCCTGAATGCCATATTAAGAAGAGTTTCTGTCAAAACTATTTTGTAAATTTATCCTAGGACTCAAGATTGGGCCTTCATTATTTTTTATATTTTATTTTTGAATAAAAAAAGAACAAGATTCAGGTTTGTTTATCTTATCAAGCAAGAAAATCGTTAAACAAATTAGAGATTATAGTTTCCACCTATAAGACAACACTTTGCACTGTTTCCACAAACACTATAGTCATACTTTGAAGACAGAAAGTAACTGAAACCTCAGAACCATTTGTGTAGACCATATTGATCAAAAAAGAAAATGAGTCAAAATGACTAAGAGTTACTCAATTTTGCGGACAAAACTCCATGAAATTGAATCTATATTTAATGATGTGTTGTTGTTTGGCCCAGAGACTGGATTTCACGACTCTTTGTCCAAAGACATCAAACAGAAAATTGTTTTCATTGGGAATCTGTTATCTGTTAAGTTGCAACTCATCCATGATAGCCCCACCATTTGCAACACATTTCCAACAGATTAGCCGCATTGGAGCAGGCTTTTCATGAATTTGACAAAAATTCTACTTGCTCTTGCACTGACTCGTGTTATAATGACAATGGAGAGGCGTTTGATGACACTGGTTTGATTATTTTTGAAGACCCAGAAAAGCTTTTTCCATGTTTTATGGGTGAGAAGGCTATGATGGAATTTAATGGCAGTACTAGTTGAGGTAACTGGTTGTATTGAGGATGAGAGAGTTGGGGAAAATCAAGGTTGGATTGGATATATTGGCATCTTTTGTTTATAAAGATGCAAAGGACATTTTGAAGACTTTGCTAGAGACCAAGAACTTGTGGAATTCGGTGGTGGTTTTACTTAGAAAAAGAGAGGAGAAAGGGAAGGATGTAGGTCTTGAGAGGGAGAGAAAGTGCATTTGGGAAGAAATGTTGTGCACTAGCTGGTTGTGTTTGGCATGGTCTTGATGGGCTTCATTATGGTGAATATTTCTGGTTACTTTCATTCTGTAGAGCAAGTTTTACCATTCCAACCTAGGAATTCAATTAGATAGTAAACGTTGCATCTCAATATTTATTTAACATTTAATTTAATTTTAAGATCTACTTCTCAGTTGATATAATTTGGAACAACTCTGATTTTCTTACCACTTTCTTTCACATCATTTTTTACATTCCTCCCCATACCATTAATCATGCATACCTTTTTTCTATAACTTTTTCTCACTTAATCATAACCTTTAAAAATAGTATGAATAGTAGTAAAACACCTCTAAAAAGGGGTATAAGACTAACATTTTCTAATTTGGAATTCATATTTACATCAGTTCATTCTATATATTTTGCATATTCAAACTAACCATGACTAAAATGAAGGGTTTCACTGGGTTTCTTCTCTTGGTTTTGTATCAAGGTATCACTGTCTCCTATGCTGCATTCTCATTATCCAGGTTTTGTAATATTTGACAGATTTTGAAATTTTGATCATGGAAATATTGAATGAAATGACCGACAAGGTCAATTTTCTACTCTTTTGTTTTGGCCTTGAAAGGTCAATTTTCTACTCAATGCAAATGAACTGTTGATATAATATAATAAATAAACAATACTTATATTCTTACATCAAATAGTACATACACCTCTTTTCACACCTTATTCAATATCATTCATTATACATACTTTTTTCTATCACTTTCTCTTACTCAATCACATTTAATGAAAATGGTGTAAACAGTATTACACCCCTTTTTAGGAGTGTAAAATGATCATTATTGATAAATAAAGCAACAAGTGGCCCTTGCGATTGCAAGGGTACTATGCTCATTTGGGTCTTTATAAGTTGGAAAATTCTTACATTATTTTTCTCTCACACCCATTTTGAATGAGTGTTATTAAGTGAGAGAAAATAATAATAAAAAGTAAGTATGATGAATAGTATTAGGAAGAATATGAAAATAGATATATATACTATTTGTGGTAAGATTATCATAATTGTTATAAGTTAGCTTATATTAGGACTCATTAGAAAAGGGGGGGAATTAACAATCGTATATTTAATTTAAGCTATGTTTATATCAGTTGATATTATGTTTTGACCATTTTTTTCCCGGTAATAATAGTTGATTTTATAGTGAGTGTTTAGTTATGAAAGACAAATTAATCTAAGTAGGAGTGATATGAAAAATATTAATTATTAATATAGAATATAAGTAATTAAATCTATAAAAAAATTTATTAAATTCCGCCATCAGTTATGATTTTTTTTGTTTTATTTGAAAGAGCACAATTTATCCCACAATCAGTAGTGTTAGTAGATTTTGATAATATTTTGGCAACAATAAAAGGCCTTGTCGTTGGGAAAAGCTAGGACACAGAAGGTTTAGATATTGCAACGACTAGTTGTCGCTGGGAATGGCTCACATATAGCAGCGAAATGCTACATTAAACCCATGTTTGAATGGGGGATTTGGGAAGGGAAACAAGTGGAGGGAAAGGGTTTTAAGAATCTCACCTTTACTTGAGAGTTTTAAAAAAAAAGAGAGAGAAAAATGGGTACTTATCATGTAACCCCCAAAGTTCTCTCATTAATTTCTAAAGTTCACACAATTTGGAAGATTTGGGATGACTTTAAACATCCAAACAAAGAGGGGAAACAACTTATTAATTAACCCTTTATATTCATCTTCCCTTTGTTTTTTCTTCATTTTCTTTTGATTCCTTTCCCTCTTACTTTTTCTCCCAAACCCCAATAATACACCGAGTACATGTTCATAATCAAGAACCATTAGAGTGTGTTTGGAATGTAAAATAATAAGAAATGATTTGATTTGTAAATCAAATTTAATTAAATCTTGTGTTTGGAATGTTAAAAAATAAGAAATGATTTGATTTCTAAAATTCTATGGATTTCAATCCTTTTGTTTTAGAAATTTCATTAAATTTGATAAGATTTAGTAGGATTTGATTTGATTTGAAATGAATAGACTATTTTACCCTTAATAATTATCTCTAATCACCTCTCATAAGGGTTAAAATATAAAATAATAAAACCAAATCAAATCAATTCTCATTTTAATGAATTCCAAACACAAAATTTGATTTCTAAATCAATTCAATTCCTATTTTTTTTTAAAGTTTCAAATATAAAATTTGATTTCTAAATCAATTCAATTCAAATCAAATCAAATCAAATCAAATCATTTCTCATTTTAATTCATTCCAAACACAACCTTAAAGAATTGATTGGGACAAGAATCCTCTTGCAACCTTCTTCCAAACCCTACTCTTGAAAAAAAAAAGTTGATAGCAAGAACTATTTTAAAAATATAAAGATTAATTTAAAAAGATAAATTAAAAAACTAAATTAAAAATAAATAAAAACTATAAACCAAAGTTATAATTTAATCAAAAAGAAAAAAAGAAAGAAAAACACGCAATGGCAAAGAAAAATTATAAAATCACACTTTCCCACTACCGCCATATAAGTGAGAATGTGACCGCGTAAGAATGAGAGGCTCAATTGACCACGAAAAAGACAAAAGAAAAGAACTCATGATTTTAGGCGACACATTTGGATCTCTATTAAGTATATTTTAATTAATATAATGGAGCAGAAGATCCCCATTTCTAGTAGACGCTTGCTTGATGTTAAATAGCCTTTAAAAAGGATGGTTGTGTATATCTAAAACTAAAAAGAGAATTTATGTGCCAAAAAAAAAACAAAAACGAAAATCCAATTTGATTTGGAGCATTTGTGGCATTTTAATGAGAACTAATAGTGATTGAAGAAAGGTTGATTAAAACAGTTCTCTTGAATATCGAAGATTGATATAGGGTACAGATGGCTAGGGATG
Source organism: Ormosia semicastrata (assembly GCA_029884595.1). Taxonomy (NCBI): domain Eukaryota; kingdom Viridiplantae; phylum Streptophyta; class Magnoliopsida; order Fabales; family Fabaceae; genus Ormosia; species Ormosia semicastrata. Next base: position 8,848,144 of record JAQQTO010000047.1, read on the forward strand.
AAAATTTTTTAAGTTAGGTTAAGTTTACTTAAATAAGTTGAGGCAAAACTTATCATAAGATTTTTTACTTTTTTCTTTAGTTCCATCTAGTTTGTTTGTGAAAGCATAAAAAATTGTCCTGATTCAAAAACCTATTTAAATACTTAAATTACATAAAAGTCTTTATATAGATCAAGAAACTTATATTGTTTAATTTTTAAATAAATATAACATTTAATAAAATTATTATATTCTTTATAAAAAAGATATATTATAATTATATATAATTAATAAATAATGTAAGTCTTATAAATTATTAATTATATATAATATATATTTAATAAATAGACTAGCCTAATAGGTCAAATAAGATTTTGTAAAAGTCCAAGCTTATATCTTACATAATTAATAAGTCTTTCTAAAAATTTAAGTTTAACTTGTTTACTAAATAAGCTAGACTTACCTAAGTTGAAAATAGGTTACGCCATAAGCTCTTAATAGGCTGTTTGGCCTATTCTCACCTCTAGCCCAGTGGCTACTATGCTAATTTTAGTCTTGGATCAATTACTCATACAATTTTGAGTCGATAATGATAGTTAGGTAAAGTCATCTTTAAAATAACGACTCTATGATTTAAACTCTTAATATTACAGGTAAAATTCATCTAAAATCGTAGTTGACTTTTACTATGATCAGCCACACCATTGGGGGCAATTATGCTAATTTAGTTGAAGTTTTGTCTGAAAATATCATTCTTAAAAACTAGTATTCTCAAGAATGATAATTACCATATTTGGTTGATCAAAATATTTTCATAAATGACTTCAACCTTGTGATTCCTATTGCCGTCAATCAATGACAATTGGAGTAAATGATTCTTTCTACCATTTTATTTAAAAAAAAAATGACGTGACATTGTTTGGCCATGATATAACGACGGACGGGTTAAGCATTTTGAATATTTCACATAGCAAAATATTACCTTGAATGTAGGAAATTGAAATTGAGAAAATTAATGTTGGAAAAAAAATCATTCTCAACAATCATTTTTATATGAAAATATTTTTAAAATCTTGTATCAAACATTGAATTATAGCATTTTCATTTAAGGATTTTTCAAAAATTAAAAAAATCCGCGAACCAAAACTTCCGTTAAGAACATCTTTAATAGACTCAACTGCCTATTTTAAAATTAGAACCGTTATTATTTCAGTGTAGCCCCATTACATAGCAAAATTTTATTGAGAGATGATACAGAAAAGAGGACAGGAACCCACATCGAATCATCATCGATATCTAAAATACTTTTAGAAAATGAAAGATACCAACTTTTTCAGTGTGAAAACTCCAGGGATATGACTTTAAATCGGAAAGAAAAGGATTGAGTGAGTTTGAGACGCTATTTTGACGGGCCTGTATAAGTCCAAATTTCCTTTGACAAAAACCCAATCATACATGAAAAGACACCAATAAAACACCAGAAAAGAATGAAGAATGTTCGGATAACGTACTAAGCTCAACTGGAATCATGAATATTAATAGTACTTCTAAGTCAAGGTCACAGATAAAAACAACCTGAATCAGTTGCCACTATGTTAAGAATTCTTGTGTTTACATCCTGTGTAGTACGTAGAAGTCAAAAACTAAGGGCATTGACTGATCTTTCATGGAGAACCGGAGGATCAAGAAAATTTTGATTATATTTTATATATGGAATATGGATGTCGTTATTTTGGATGTTGCTATTAGTATTTTAAATTGTCTAATTAGTCACTCATATTTTTAAAAAAAAAAACTAAAGTTATAATTGTTTAATAGAGAATGTTTATAGATAATTAGAAGTGTCAATAGTCTTATCCTGGTATTTCATATGAAAATCTAAATTATATTTTAAAAAATCAACTTGACTGTTTTGCAATGACTTGAAATTATCTCAGCCGTTAGTGGAAATGTTTGAGTTAAACATAGTACTAATTATGAGTTAACTATGATAATTAATAAATAGAATCCAAGGCTACACGAAAACCTTAAACACATATTATCAAAAAAAAAATCTTAAACAAAATAAGTCTCAGTTGATTAAAATCGGATTGTGATAGAATTCTATTCTATTATACATATGTATGGGGCTATATAAACATGACCAAGTTATAGTAGCTATATAATAGCTAGATCTAACGCGTGATTTAATCAGTTTGTATAATAGAATCTTATTCAACCAGATTTTTTTTACCACGTCAAAAAAGAAAAAAAAATCACCCAAAAAAGGGAAAACCCACACTATCCCCAGTTTCCCACTTCCCATCCCCTCTGCCTCTCCTCCTAATGAAAATATATAGAAGACAAAGTCAAAGGTTGTTTCATTGCAGAATCCGACTTGAGTACAAGAAACGTTTCTATTCTCGTTGGTGGCAGTAGTAAGCAAACCCAATCATTTCTGCTTTTACTATTTTTTTTCCTTTTTTCAATTTTTATTCAATTTGTCGTTGTTCCTATGAGTTTTCCAACTGTCAAAACAGAGATATTCTTATGTACATACAGATATAACATGTCATTTTTATACACAAAAAACAAAAAATTTGAGAGAGAAAAAAAATAGGTTTTACTAAACTTACTCATCACAAAAAATTATTATCTATTTTTAACTTTTTATGTGTATAAAGATGATGTATTACATTTGTGTGCAACTAAAAATTTCTCGTCCAAACGCGTCCTCAATTCTCATCAGTCGTCAGGCACCTTCCAAACCTGTAAAACATTTTCTATGTAATTCTATGATAGCTTTGTTTTTTTTGGCATAATTTTAATGAACAATAATTATGATACTTGAACCAGATTCCTAATTCGAAGATTATAATTGATCGTTTCTTATTTTATTGATAGATCTATATCTTGTAATTAATATTGAAATATATAAAAGATATATAATAAAAAATATGTAATAAATATGAAATATATGTAAGAGATATGTAAAATATGAGAGAGATTTATTTTTAAATAAGAAACTAGAAAAATCATAAAGAGTGTAAAAATGGGTAGTTACTTTTCAAACAAGTTCTTGTGGATTATAAATAATTGTATTGAGGAATTGTTTGAAACGTGAGAAAGGGTGTGAAGATTGATAAGCCTGGTAGAGATGTGGGGATAATGGTGATGAGTTGTGGGATAAAGGAAATTGAAGTATTCACAAACATTATCATGTAATCTTGTTGTGATAGTAGACTATTCTTATTTGTAGATGTAGGCATGTTAGGAAATACCATGTTAAACTTTGTGAGTAATGTTGGGAATTGCGGATCAAAATATCTCGCAGCGGAATAATAGGATTCCCACACAAGATCCATGCGAAAAGTCCATAATCCGAGTTTTTTAAAATTTACCTCTTGAAGCGTGATAAACACAAGCGAGGTGAATCACCAACACCGTAATAGTGACGATGTTTCTGCGGTATCCACACGAACAGACTTGCAAAAGGAGTCACGCCTACTTTGTTTTGCTAGCTAGCTGCGAATAGAAGAGAAGAACCTTTCACTTGTCTCTCACTCACTTTCTTAGGTGCGGCTAGGGTTGTGATGTAACCTCTATAGCAGCCCCCTTATGTACTGATTTATTTATAATAGTGGTGCCTTAAGTGAGTGTGAGCAAGTAGCAAGGTAAGCTGCAACCCTAAAACCCATCTGTCATGAGTTAGGCCCACAATTGAATCCGAGTCCAACTTGGATCCTTATTGCTCCAATTTAGTCTGTTCTAAGTGTGCGACCTGCAGGTTCTCATGACGTTGGTAGTAATATTAAAATCTCATTTTAATATTACAAACGATGAGTGGTATCTAGCAACACATCACGCTACCCAAGTAATGAGAATGTCGGTGATTTGACATAACCTATCCGTGATCAATGTTTCCGTGTAGTTTAGTCCCTTTGTCAAGATATCTAGATTGAACACAAGGCATGGAATGCGTCACCCTTGTATAGTCCAATCATTCGTTTCCGATACTCAAGTAGACTTTGTAACAACAAATGAGATTAATATCTCATATTGACTCATTTGAGCATGGCCATGCATTTGATCTCACTCAATCGGGGGCCCGAAGATATCGCTCTGTTATGTAGGAGTGACAAATTCCATCTAGGTCACTCACATCCCTCTGCATGATTTGCGGTATGTCCAATAACCAACTTTATAATCACCTTGTTACTGAGATGACGTTTGATGGCATTAAAACACACAACTCCTCATGTAGGAATCGTAGTGATTTGGTCAAAGGACCACAAACACCATTGTCACTATGAGAATCGCTTATGACACTCACGTAACGATCCATGTAGCGTTCTCATGGTGGGTGACCCAAGTACATCATTACTCTAATATGTACCAATGTGAAGACTTGATATCTCATATCCATGACCCGTGAGATGCGGTCATCGGATCTCTACACATACTAGTTTCAATGTATTATTGTTGTCCTAATTAACAATAATACTTGACTAGGGACATTTAAGAATAGTGTTGTAACCAAAAGGATCTCACGATCAAGTCATCCACTTGATGTCCTATGGTATCAAACTTACTATTCTAAGGACTTTATTATGTTTATCAAAAAGAACACAATAAATGAAATGCCTCATATATAAAAATAGCATAATAGAATATATGTAAATACAGAAAATGTATTAGCCTCTAGGGCATACACCAACAAGTAATTTGTGTGATACTTTTGTTACCAAATGGCTTCAAACTCAAGAGGAGGTTAATTGAGTTTGTAAAATATTTTTGCGAACTTTTCAAAAACACTTGTCTTTCAATCTTTGTTGAAACTATTAATTATTAGAAATGAGTATATAGATGAGGATTGACACTTCTCACACCAGGAAAACAACCAAGAAGTAAAGTATTCAAGATAGCACATAGCAAAGAATGCACAAATATAAAAGAGATAGTAAAAAGAGAAGCAAACTCCAAGATTTATACTAGTTCATCGACTCTTTTTTACTTACGTCCAGTCCTCAAGTGATATACTTGAAATTTCTCACTAATCTTCAAGTTTCAACATGTGCTTGCAACCTTCACAACAAGGAGCTCCCACAACACTCTTAGAATACTTTACCCTTAGTGTTTGAGCTTTACAACAAGGGATACTTCATCCTTTTGATCTTACTAGGGATACCTCACCCTTATACAATGAATTTCAGATGAAGAAAAAGAATAGAAACTCTCTTAAGAACAAATGATACAAAATGAAGTCCAAGTAGTAGCAAAATGATCACACACTTAAGCTCAAAAAGGAAATTATAAATGAGGGTTGTTATAATTCGCAATAAATGCTTAAGAAGGTTTTTCAAAGTGATATCCAACATTACTTGAGTCCCCAATGTTTTGTATTTAAAGCCAAAGTCATTAAAAAGCCATTGGGAGTGAGTTAGGAGCATTTAATGCGAGCTACTAGTCGTTATTACTAATTTCAGAAACTTATATAATCGATTATTGGAAGCACATAATCGATTATTTACGAGATAGTACACAAACTTTAAGTTTCAGGATCAGTGAAAATTGATTATTATAAAGTAATAATCAATTATTGTTGTTAAACCAATTTGGGTGAGAATGAATAAAATTGATCAATAATCGATTATTGTCGTGCAATAATCGATTATTGCCTCATTGAATCAAAAGCTTGCCTTACTAACTTTTGTTATTCGAATATGGCAAGCTCATATTCGATTATTTAGCTTTTATCAACATTAAAAACACTTAGCCATTATAAGCCTAATGCACCAAATTGTTCCAAACCACTTTGAAACTTAAAAGTCATTTTGCTTGATTCTCAAATAATTTTTAGCAACATAAAATTTCATTATTTCACTAAATGCTATCTTGGGTATTTGAAAAACTAATTTAGAGCTTAGTGTGAACCATTTTTACCTTTACATGAGATCTAAGTCCTATAACTAGTCTTGAAGGATCTTGGACTTGATCTTGTATATATCTTCTTGTTTGTGATCATCAAAATTATTGCCAATTGCCAATTACATTCTCCTTTTTTTTTATGATGACAAACAACCATTGAGAAAATAGTTAGTTCAAATAAATAGGAATTCACAAAGAGTGTTAGAGAGTCTTACTTCTCTTCTATGTTGTAAGAGGTGATTAAATCAGAAATACACAACTCCTCCTAAATTTTGGAATCTAAAGGTCATTAAATTTTACTTTTTTAAAATTCAAATTTGCTTTTCTTTTCTCAATACCAAGAATCAACTACCTTCTCCCCTTTTTATCATGATCTAAAATATATATCCATCACCAATATCAAAATAAGAATTGGACCAAAGCAAAACCATTGCCAAGATATTAAAGAAAAGCTTAATTAACAACAAATCAATAACCAACAAACCAAATTATCAACAAAAGCATAGTCAATATATCCATTGTCATAAACATAGCCAATATAACCAAAAGATATAAACCCACGTCATGATCAAAATAACTACAAGATATATTCATTAGATATTAAAAATTTGACCCACTATGCATGTCCAAAAATATAAACCCAACTAAGGTGAGATTAGCATGATATATACTAAAAAATAACCAGCAAAGCAAATTTAAATAAATAAAAAAGTGTCAGATGACATGACTAAGTATCCCATGACTAAGGCCCATGGTCCTCTGATGGTGCTAGTGGAAGGCGGCACTCAATAGCATTGATGCAGTCATAGATAATCCCAAAGCTATGCTCCATATAGGCTCGAAGATCAGCAACCACAGTCAAGACCTGATCTTCATTCATAGGTGGAGTAGCCAACATATCCACATCAACAAGGATAGCCTCATCCTCATTTGTAGCATCATTATCTCCTATTGCGACTTTAACTTCATCCTCAGCCTCTTCAGCTCCATAAATCCACACACCATATTCCTTCTTCATATGCATGATTGAGAGTACTCAAGCCAAACTTATTATGACCAGTGACCTTGGTTGCTTCCTCAATTTCCACAATAAAAGGATATTTTCTCAAGAATTTTGGAGATGAGAAAAGCATAAGGAAGATCCATGTTGTTCCTACTTTACACTTTTATCATGTCATGCATAATAAAGTACGGCCAGTTAATATGCAATCTCTGTTTAATGGCCCAAAGAATGAAGATGTCATCCTCACCCAAGTAGACATAGTTACCCCCTCTAGGAGTAAGAATGCATGCATATGCATAGTGCAGTAGACGATCCTGACTTGTAAGCTTTCCAATTATGAAGGAACCACCAGGGACAGAGTAACCCAATTTAATCATTGACCGAATTTTTGTAGTGCGGTTGTAGCCTTCACAAACCTTGTAACTATTCTCAGAAAACTTTTCCCAATGTAATGCAAACTGAACAAATCCAACCAATCATAGGGTTTTACCACAATCGTATGCCCTTTTACCTTAGTAACCAAATCCTCATCAACAATATGAAAGTTGCAGTAGAATACCTTAATAAGATTCGAATAGAATTTCTGGTGGTGAATACAAAGTTGCAAAACTCGCTGGTGCTTAAGATGGTGGATGAATTGGAAACCTTCTCTATGAAGGAAATCAAGGTCCTTGTACTTGGATTAGACCAAGTTTCTCTATAGATAATGGAGCCTGAAGCGGTTCATTTGGGAGTTATTAGAGATCAGGTGCCTAAGATCTAAGGGATTGATGGGATTAACATTACCATGAGCATTCTTGGTGCGGGTTTGCTTTGGATGAGAGCTGGAAGCCATTAATAGAGGTTGGGTAGCGGGTTGGTGAATGCTATGGGGTTTTAGGTGAAATTTAGGGAAATTGGAGAGGGAAGGAGGAAGGTGGGTTATGGTTTATACAAAGGAAGAGCTTGGGTGGTTGATTTTGGGTGTTTAGTTGTGGATTGTGGGGGTTTGAGGGCAAAAGAGGCTAGATTTTAGAGAGAGGGAGGAGAAAAAGAGTGGAGAGAAAGAGAGAGGGGGGAAAGTTTAAAATGGGGAAGAAAGCACAGATTTGCTGATATAAACTCGCAGATATGTCCTTCATAGAATATGATATTTCCAAGTACTCGATTATGACCTTCTCATAATCAATTATCTCTTAAATAAAAAGAGAGCTTCTGCCACAATGACAATCGATTATGACCCTTCCATAATTGATTATTGTTGAACAAAAACATTTCTGAGCCTTCTGATATGATGATAATCAATCATCTACCCAAGATAATCGATTATTTTTTGTTGAAAACATAATTTTGAGCTAGTATGGCAATTCATAATTGAATATATTTAACCAATAATTGATTATTGAGCACCAAAAACATTAGAAACTTGTATACATCAGCTACAGCTAAACATTTTGAAATTGGGACACTTAGTCATGAATCAAGTTCCTACAAAACAAATTTGGGGGGACCTTTGATGCTCAAGTCAGTAATAGATTTAAATGAATAATAAAAAATGCATCAACCACAAACATTTACCCAAATGCATGATTAATCAATTATTCCTAGTTCTCCTCTTATATAAAAGAAACTTTCCTTTGCCAAAGGTCTCATAAAGATATCATCTAGTTGTTTTGATGTTTCCACAAACTCAAGCATAAAATATCTTTTTCTGTACATGATCTCTTATAAAGTGGTGCCTTTTCAATATGCTTAGTCCTAGAGTACAAAATTGGGTTCTTAGTTAACTTGATTGTAATAGTGTTATCATATCTTATAGGGATGTGATTAAGCTAAAGTCCATAATCCAGAAGTTGTTGTTTCATCCAAAAGATTTGAACACAATAACTTTCGGCTACAACATACTCAGCTTCAGCCGTAGATAATGACAAACTAGTACTTCAGTCGTAGACAATGCTACACTAATACTTTTTGAGCTTTAACTAAAGAGCTTCCAAGCAAGTGACATTTTTCACTAGTACTTTTCCTATCCATCTTGCATTTGACAAAGTCAGAGTCAGAATAACTAATCAAACTACATGAGGCACCATTAGGGTACCACAAGCCCATATATGTTATGCTAACAAGATATTTCATTATTCTTCTTACAACACTTAGGTGAGATTCTTTATGATAAACTTGATATCTAGCACATATGCATACACTAACCATTATATCCGATTTACTTGTGGTAAGGTAAAGAAGTGAGTCAATCACATCTCTATATTTAGTGATTTCTATGGGTTTACCTCCTTCATCCTTGTGCAAATAGAAAGAGGTGCTCATTGGGTAGTCATTTCTTTAGCATTGTCCATTCTAAACTTCTTGAGCAACTCCTTGCAATACTTTGTTTGACTTATAAATATTCTATCCTTTGTTTGTTTGATTTGAAGTCTAAGGAAGAAGTTAAGTTTACTCATCATTGGCATTTTAAATTCACTTTGTATAAGACTACAAAACTCCTTATACAAGGATTCATTACTAGCACCAAATATAATATCATCAACATAAATTTACACAAGGAGAATGTCATATTTTTTATTTTTAATAAAAAGTGTTGTGTCAACCTTGCTTCTTAAAAAGCTTTTTTTTAAAAGGAACTTACTCAACTTTTCATACTAAGCTCTAGGAGCTTGTTTTAAGTCATATAAGACCTTTTTTTCAAATTGAAACATGATTGGGCATCTCATAGCTTTCAAAACTAGGAGGTTATTTTACATATACTTCTTATTGAATAAAACCATTTAGAAAAGCACTTTTTACATCTATTTGGTAAAAGCTGAAATCCATGATGCAAGTAAAAGTAAGTAAAGTTCTAATAGCTTTTAATCTAGCAACGGGAGCATAAGTTTCTTCATAATTGATTCATTCTTTTTTATTATAACCTTTAGTAACAAGCCTACCTTTATTTCTTATTATTATCCCCATTTCTTCAAGCTTGTTCCTAAAAATCCATTTTGTCCCAATTATTGGATGATCATTGAGCCTTGGAATAAGTTCCCAAACTTGAATCCTTTCAAATTGATTTAATTCTTCTTGCATGGCCAAGATCCAATGTTCATCAATAATAGATTCATTTAGGTCTTTAGGTTCAATTTAAGAAACAAAAGTCATGTAATTGCATGCATCTCTAAAAGACTTTAGAGTTGTTACCTTTTTTGATACATCACTAATTACTTTGTCAAGATGATGATATCTTGAAGTTCTTCATTCCTTAAGAAGATCTATTACTTGTGATTCATCTTGCTTTGGGGGGATCAACTTGACTTTCTTCTTGCTTATTTGGTTCTTTCTCCTTGTCATCCAAATGTGTTTTAGCCAAAACTTCTACAACATCATCAACAAATTCCTTTCTCAGTCCATTGAGATTAGTCTCATCAAATACAACATGTATGGATTCTTCTATGGTCATAGTACTTTTGTTATAAACTCTAAAAGTTTTGTTATGACTAGAATAGCCAAGAAATACACCCTCGTCTAATTTTGCATTAAATTTGCCTAAGTTATCTTTACCATTATTTAAAACAAAATATTTGCATCCAAAAACATGAAGGTGGGCGATATTTGGTTTTCTTCCTTTGTATAATTCATAAGGGATTTTCTTTAAAATTGGCCTTATTAGGATCCTATTCATTACATGACAAGTAGTACTTATCGCATCTGCCCAAAAATACTTAAGAAGGCTAAATTCATTAAGCATAGTCCTAGTCATTTCTTCCAAAGATCTATTTTTCCTCTTTACAAGTCCATTTTGTTGTAGAGTTCTAGAACCTGAAAAATTATATTCAATGTCATTTTCAATGTAAAAGGTTTTAAATTTCTTTTTTAAACTCTCCACTATGATCAGTTCTAATAGATACAATGTTAGAACTATTTTCATTTGGAATAACTTTGGCAAGTTTTTTATAAGCTTGAAAAACATTATTCTTATGAGGTAAAAATAATGTCCATGTGAATCTAGTCATCCACAATCACAAGTGTATAGTAATTCCCAATAAAACTCATAGTTCTTGAGGGTTTAAAAAGGTCCATATGCAAAAGTTATAAAAGTCTAGAGGTAGAAATAACATTTTTAACTTTAAAAAATAGTTTTTACTTGTTTTTCCTTCTGACATGCATCACATAACTTATCTTTTTCAAATTTGAGCTTAGGTAGTCCACTAGCTCTATAGAAACCAACTTATTTTAAGTGATCCATCTGAATGTATGTAATTCTTCTATGCCAAAGTCATGAATCATTTTCTTTACTCATAAGACATTTTACAACATTTTGAGGATATATCATCAAGACTAATCATATGTATATGTCATTCACTATATAACCAACAAAGTTAACTTGCTTGTCATCTATTCATTTAATTATACGACAATTTGAATCAAATATAACTCTATTCCCTTTGTCATACAATTGACTGATGCTAAGCAAGTTATGTTTAAGTTCATCAACAAGCAAAACATATTAATAGAGGAGGAAAATGTTTTACTAACTTTACTAACACCAAGAATCTTTCCTTTGTTGTTGTATCCATATATTACATGTCCATGCTTCTTGAGGACTATGAAAGAGAACCTAGAGGTATCTCTGGTCATGTGCTTAGAGCAACCACTATCAAGATACCAAAGTGAGTTCTTGGCCTTCAAGCATACCTACAACATACATTTAATTTTTAACCTTTGGTATCCAAATTTTCTTAGGTCCTTGTGTGTTAATTTTGGACAAGGTGCCCTTAGGAACCCAAACCATCCTAGAGCCTACTTTGGTGTTCTTTCTTGCATTGCATGTAGCTGCACTATGTCCTTTCTTGCCACAATAAAAATATTTTATAAAGGAAATACTTGTTGTGCTTGATGGAACAAAGAAGTTTTTGCAGAGGTTTTGTTAGTTTTTTAGATTATACCCTAAACCGGCTTTCTCAAAGACATATCTTTATTTCCCAAGCAAGATGTTCAAGTTGTCCCTTCCAAAGGTAAACTTTGCAAGGGTGTTCTTCAAGTCCTCGTTCTCTTTGTCGAAAGCTTTACATGAAGGGAAAGAAGAGGATGTAAATACAATCTCATGAGAAGAGCAAGTCGGGGATGAAGAATTAATATCAATCAATCAAAGAGTTTTATTTTCAATCTTGAGTTCCTCAATTTCTTTATTCAAGATGGAAATTTTGTTTTCTAGAGAGGAAATAGTTTTCTTAGAAGAGGAAACAAGTTTAGCAAGTCTCATGGTTTCATCATGCAATTCTTCAAAATCATCCTACAATTCATTATAAGAAAGGAAAGAGTCAAGGTTTGAGGATACTACCTCCATGTCATCTTCATCTTCCTCTTCTCCTCTAGCCATGAGATAAAAGTGAGCTTCCTCATTATCGAAGCTATCCGTTGAGTCCATATCATTATCATCCCATGCTATATAGGCTCTCCTTCCTTTCTTATCCTTTGAAGGCCTCTTCTCTAACTTTTTCACTTTCTTTTGGTAGATTGAACACTCTATCTTTATGTGTCCCAGTTTTTCACATTCATAGCATGGAGAGTGGATGAAATTTCTTCCTTTTTATGATAAGTCTTCTTTGGAGGGAATGGAGGTTTTATTTAATTTCCCTTTTTCTTGAAAAATTTTCCAAACTTCTTCACAAGAAGGCTAAGGTTCTCCTCATTAGGTTCAAAATTCTCCAAGCCATCTCCATCATCTTCATCATCATCATCAAGTATAGAGGAGGTGGCCTTAAGAGCAATTCCTTTCTTCTTCTTGTCAAGTTCCTTATGTTGATTGAGTCTATTCAACTCTAATTCATGCTCTTGAAGTTTTCCAAAGAGTGTGACAAAAGTCATGGTAACAAGATTCCTTGATTCTTGCAATAGCCACACCTTTGGTTGTCAATACCTACTTAAACACCTCAACACTTTGTTAATAAGATCTTCATTAGAAAAGGTATTTCTCAATGAAGCAAGATGATTAATAATATGAGTAAATCTCTTTTGTATTTCTTGAATGCTTTCACCTTGATATATTCTAAAAAGCTCGTACTCATATGTGAGAGTATTGATTCTTGACATTTTCATTTCACTAGTACCCTTATGGGTGACTTGTAATGTGTCCCACATCTCTTGGGTTGTTTTACAATTTGAGTCTAAAGAATTCATCATACCCAAGGTTGTGGTGATGATGTTTTTAGCCCTCAAATTTTATTTCACCTTTTTCTTATTATCATCGATTCATTCACTTCTAGGTGTATTAACCCTTACACTATTTACAAGATATGTAAGGACAAAAGGACCATTTTCTATAGTATCTCATACATCTAAATCAATAGCTTCAATAAATATTTTAATTCTTTCCTTCAAATAAGCATATCCATCACCATTAAAAAAGAGGGTCCATTGATGGAACCACTCTTTGATGAAAAAGAATTTGAAGAAATCATCTCTTCTCTTGAAGCCGTTAAGCTTTTTAAACAAGAGTTAAGCTCTGATATCACTTGTTACCAAGTGGCTTCAAACTCAAGAAGGAGGTGAATTGATGAAAAAGGATTTGAAGAAGCCATATCTTCTCTTGAAGTTATTAATTATTAGAAATGAGTAGATAGATGAGGATGAACACTTCTCACACCAAGAAAACATCTAAGAAGTAAAGTATTTAGGAAAACATATAGCAAAGAGTGTACAAATATAAAAAAGACAAGGTAAAAAGAAGCAAACTCCAAGATTTATATTGGTTCAACCACTTCCTATGACCTACGTCTAATCCTCAAGTGATATACTTGAGATTTTTCACTAATCTTCAAGCTTCAACAAGTGGTTGCAACCTTTACAACAAAGAGTAACCATAATACTCTTGGGATACTTCACCCTTAGTATTTGAGCCTCACAACAAGGGATACCTCACCATTTTGATCTCACTAGGGATACCTCACCCTTATACAATGAATTTTAGATGAAGAAAAAGAATAAAAACTCTCTCAAGAGCAAATGATACAAATTTAAGTCCAAAAGATAGCAAGATGATCACATACTTAAGCTCAAAATGGGAATTACAAATAAGGGCTGTTATAATTCACAACAAATGCTCAAGAAGATTTTTTAGAGTGATACCCAAGTCTACTTGAGTCACTAATAGTGCAAAAGATTTTACACTAACATTCCATCAATAGTAAAATCTATTTTATATATTTCTTTAATATCATTTATCATTCAATAGGTATTATTTTAATTATATATCTGTTTTGGACTGGTATCCCGAATTCAAGCTTAACATGAGTAGCTCGCTTAAGCTGGCCTAATCATAGCCTCTTTGTTGGCGTGGCTTCTACAATTGTTACTTGCTCACTAAGCTAAACATCTTATTGTAACTAAACTCCACTTAGATGAGGGAATTTTAGGATATTGTTTCCTAAACAACTACCAATCCTAATCACATCTAAATAATATCTTTTTAAATACTTACCCTATAAACAAACTCACTCTATAAGTATGAGGCTAAGCCATTCAGGTATACATCTAATCTAATATATTCCTCTCTCTTAGTATATAACCCTAACTTGAGCGTCGGAGTGCCTGGCAAGTACACCACCCATCTTCTCTGTCACTACCGCACAAGGAGGACACACCATCTTCAACTACTCTAAATCGGATTAGGTATGCCATCCTTAGTTCCTGTTCAGAAGATTGGCACCGTGTGTGGGAAGTCAATTAAACATTCCCACACTCTCAAGCTGTCTATCATGGTAGATCTTCTGGCAATGTAACCACAGTCGACTCAATCTTATGCCAAGTATTCCACGATAGATCTTCATACCGTGCACCATAAGGTTGATGGTTGATCTTCATCCTGCCAATCATCATCTTGGCATATCTTAACAAACTCAAAAGGGATACTCCCGTGAGGTAAACCCAAATGGTCGTACTTCAAAAAGGTACACTCAAACGGGTCACACCTGAAAAAATTGAACCCAAATGAGCCACACCAAAAAATAGGTAAACCTTAATAGGGACTAACGTACTCTGATAAGGTAAACTCAAATGGGTCTACTTTAAAATGATAAACTCAAATGGGTCACACATAAAAAAGATAAACTAAAATGGGTCACACTTCAAAAAGGTAAAACCAAATAGGGATATTCCCATGAGGTAAACCTAAATAGGTAACACCTTAAAATGGCATACCCAAATGAGTCATATCTCAAAAAGATAAACTCAAATGAGTTACACCTAAAAAAGGTAAATCCAAATAGGTCACATCTCAAAAAGGTAAACCCAAATTGGTCACATCTTTAAAAAGTAAACCTAAACAAATCACACATCAAAAAGGTAAACATATACAGGTCACACCCTAAAAAGGTAAACCTAAATAGGTCACACCTCAAGATAAACCCAAACAAGTCACATCTTAAAAAGGTATACCTACACCAGTCACACCTAAAAATGTAAACTCATATGAGACATACCTCAAAATGGTAAACTCATACGATCACACCTCAACATGGTAAGCCTAAATGGGTCACAACTCAAGGTAAACCCATATGGGTCACATCTTAAAATGGTAAACTCAAACAGGACATAACTAAAAAAGGTAAACCCAAACAAGTCACACTTATGGGGGCAAACTCAAAAGAGGATTACCCATGAGGGTAAACACAAAAAAGGAACTTCCTTAAGGCGTAAACCCAAAAGAGAAATACTATACTCCATAAAGGTAAAGCCAAAAAGAGATAACTATGTACTAGAAAGGTAAACCAAAAAGGGGACTACCCAATAAGGTAAATCTAAAATGAGACTAGCCAAAAGGGTAAATCTAAAAAGAAACTACCATATGTCAAAAAGGTAAACCCTAAAGGGAACTATTATACTCCAAGAGGCCGAATCTCAAACAAGAGACTAGCTACCTTACTCTATGAGGTTAAGAAACACCCTCATGACAAAGGTTCCCATCCAAATTTAAACCCTACACGTCACCTCGACTAGTACCTCAACAAGACTACTCATCCACGAGCAATATCTCAACCCGATCTCTTCTCGGCCAATACCTCGACAAGACTTAGCATGCCCACAAGTACCTTGGCCTATTCTCATCTTGGCCAGTTCCTAAAAAGCGCTACCCGCAAGGCCGTTTGTGACTGCCTTGGAGAGGTCCGAAGGATTTTCATCACGAAATAGGCGCTCGTTATCTTATGCGCTACCCATAAGGCTATTTATAGCTGCCTTGGCGAGGTCTAAGGAATTTTCATATCAAAATACGTGCTCGCTATCTTAGAGAAACTTTCAAAGTTGTCAGTGGCCGCCTTGCTATGGTTAACAAGGATCTCACCTCACCAAAATGCCCATTAAATCTTAATGCACCCCAAGGCCGCTTAGGCTGTCGTGCTGATGCTTACAAGATCTTCACCACATCAATACACCCCAAAGCATAACCCCAAGGCTGTTTATGGTTGCCCTACTATGTTTCGCAAGGACTACACCCCATGTTCTGATCCTATAAGCATGAGATTTATCCCATTAAATGCTTCAATCAAACATTAGAGAACTGCAACCCACATTATGTACACTTGGTTTTTTTGTCGCAAGGCCATTTGTGGCCTCCTCATCATAGTTTAAAGATTACCATCCCACCTCAAATGTTTTTATTTCTAAGAAAACCCACAAGGTCATATATTATTACCCATTCGTTAAGGTCCATGGGTTTTTAACCTCATAAGATACTCCCCAAAACATAACACACCCACAAAGCTACCAAGGGCTGCTTTGTCTTGATGTTAGGATCATCATCCCACCCTTTAAGGTTGCTATGCCATGAACTAGGATTCCGAGATCCATTCATGCTGATATAATACCCTTTCGAGGTCAAAACTTAACAAGAATGGTTCGAGATACAATAATGTACATTGCTTGGATCTAAGAATAAGTGATCCTCTTTGAGGTCCCATCTCATTTTCCAATTACGAGGAACCCTAGGATGGGATCCCCACTTCGGTCTTATTTTCTAAGTGCGAGGAGTTCCAATCCATAATCCCCATGTTGGTCTCATTTTCCAAGTGCGAGGAACCCCTAAGTTGGGATCCCCACTTCGGATTAAGGAACGTTCTTCCCACCTCATTTTCTATGTGTGAGAAACTCCTAAGCCAGGATCCCCGCTTTAGATTAAGGAACATTCTTCCCAACTCCTTTTCCAAGTGCAAGGAACCCCCAAGTCGGGATCTCCACTTCAGACCAAAGGACTTTGCTCCTAAACTCACGAACATTTGGACTGTGCTCCAACATACTTAGTACTAAAACACTTAAAAGAAAGAAAGTTATACAAAGTAGATTGGTAACTATGGTCATCTTAATTAAACCCATAAAGTACAAAACTCCCAGCCCACACTTCTACTCTGGAATATTGTTATCATCAACGCTTCCTAAATCTAAGAATCTCAAAAGATTCTATGGTTTAGTTTCAATATATAATGGAAAGTTGGGACATGATAAAGCATGGAAAAACAAAAAGTAGAGGAAAGCTCTCCCACTAGTCTCATATAAAGTCTCAATTGCCACCCAGTACTGGGCGTACTCTAAACTGTCCATCACAAATCATGCTAATATATCACATGAGGTCCCAAACACTGGGGGCACCTCACCATGTTATTACGAATCTTGACTCAGATGCCAAAGGTGTCCATTAGGACCTACCATTTCTGCCACTCCATCTATCAGATAGATGAAACAACCTCAACTTCCAGATGAAACATCTAGGAAAGATGTCGATTCTAGGCACTAATTCGATATAGCAACATTACGATGATGGATTCTAGGTATTCTATCATTACGAGTTTTCATTGCTTAAGGGAACCATAGTGTTACACAAAAGATCACAAAAAAAGTTATAACTCCTCCTTCCATTGGGGTAAAATGACCATGACTCTTTGATACCATATCATGGTACCGTGCTACATACCCTATCATAAAATAGATCCTGATCTAATACCCCAAAATGGATCCTTGTGACTAAGGGCATTAACCACTCCTGTTGACCTTGGCTTAACGTACCTCGACAATTAGAAAAAAAGGGAGTACGGAGAGTGGAGTTTGTAACCACTCTCCCCACTTCCCTATTTATAAGTAACCATCCCTTCAACTCTCACCATCAAGAGGGGTACACTAATCATTTTGGCACCTTTTGAAATCATTGCAGCATGAAACCCAAATGGTAGTTACCATCCATAGCGTACCACATGTCCACAAAAAGTTGTCAACAGTAGGCGAAGCAACCTTGGCCCCATACGTAGAATCGTGGGCAAGGCAAGCGTCAATCGCCCCAAAGACGCATTATCATATCAGATGGTGATTAACTGATGCTACCTATGATAATGGACCCCGACCCATGGTGAGTCCAAGTCACTTAATGGATCCCTATCCTGGCACTATAGATCGGGACAAAATTTGTGTCTTTTATAGTCAAAGTCACTTATGCATTAACAGAACATTGCAAGATCTCGGTGGACTTCACATACCCACTCTAGTTGGATCTCAGCATATATGCCATAATAGGCCCTAGCAGTGCATGTATCATAGTTCCATGTTGTAGATCATAGAAAGGCGTCACTCGTTGGAGACAATTATGTTAAGCATCCTTTATACAGGATCTTGGATGATAGCTATTACATATCCTGTCACAAAGTGGATCCTGGCCTTAGGCCCTCAAGACGGATCCCAATGGATGAGGGTTTCAAAGCTCTTGTTAGCTCCTATAAGGAGTACCATGACACTCTATCGTCATATCCGAGTGCCGAGTTAGGGGTAATTGTTCTAGACTGGTATCCTGGATTCATGCTTAATATTAGGGGCCCACTTAAGCTAGCTCAATCGCGGCCCCTTTGCCAGCGTGGATTCTATAATGGTTACTTTCTCACTAAGCTGAGCATCTTATCTTAACTAAATCCCACTTAGATGAGGAAGTTTTAGGATCATATCTCCTAAACAACTACCAATAATCACATCTAAGTAGTATCACTTCAAATACTTACCATGCAAACAAACCCACTCTATAAATACAGGGTTTAGCCACTCAAGTATACATCTGCTTTA
Source organism: Ormosia semicastrata (assembly GCA_029884595.1). NCBI lineage: Eukaryota > Viridiplantae > Streptophyta > Magnoliopsida > Fabales > Fabaceae > Ormosia > Ormosia semicastrata. The sequence continues at coordinate 8,867,096 of JAQQTO010000047.1, forward strand.
ATATACTCTTCTCTCCTAATGCACAGCCCTAACTTAAGCATTGGAGTGCCTTGTAGGTACACCACTCCCCTCCGCTATTATACAAGGAGGAGCCACCATCTTCAACTGCTCTAAATTAGATTGGGTATGCCATCCTTGATTCTCTTTTAGAACAATGACTACAATTCATCTCTTGATCTATCTTATAAATTATTGTTCTCCGTTATATTTCAGGTATACATGAAATATAGTAATTCATACGATCTTAGACTAGATTACTCTTTCTTTGCTCCTTATTGTTAATGAGGTTAATAAACTAATATTATGTATCACATCAATTTTAATTTTTTTTATCTCCTTCACATAAAATTTGTTTTACAAAATTTCTATAAAAGTTGATTCTTAAATCTTTGAAATAAAATACTTAAATACTCAATCTTTAAAATACTCCCTTTAAGACACAACAATTCAATTTTTTAACATTAGAGTATGAATAATGTTGTAAATGGATTTGGATTTTCTCTTGTTGTTGTCTTGCTAGAGAGATAACAAATTAAGAAAGGAAAAAGGCAAGAAGTCCCCTCCAATTTTTATAAAATATAGGTCATGTTTAAACCCCCCCCCCTTGTACTTCAAAACTAACCAATACAACCACTTAAACTATCCAAACAATGCATATTAGTGTATATTGACCCCCTTATTCATTTGTAGAAAACCCCGAGTCAATATGCATAGTTTGATGAGTTCAAGGAGTCGTGTTAGTGAATTTCAAAGCATATAAAGGCTTTCTGCACATGATCCATAGTTAAAGGGGGTTTCTTTCATTTTGTCCAATTAAGAAATAAATAGTTTTGAAAATAATTAGTACATTTTGTAACCTATTGTTATTGTGATTCCTTGTTAGGGGCCATCAGGGAAAGAAAAATAAACAAGATGACAAAGGAGCATAGAGATACAAGAACTTAACGTGGTTCAACAAATCATATGCCTACAACCCAGAGGATAAAGTCTTTACTGTGAAAGAAAAACATAGTACAAGAATAATCATGAAGTTAGAGAAACTTAACCTATATCTAGCCCAATGCTCCTTGTACATTCTTTCATAACCCAAAGAACCCTTCTATCACTAGTTCTCTCTTTGTCTCATATAACATCTAAACCATTGGTTCCATTTATAACAAAGCCGCCTTAGTCTCCAAGCAAGTCCCCTTGGTCTCTAAGAGTCTCTAGTTTTCAAGTTTCCTAAATCGTAACAAATTTTCCATATCCTTATTTTAGATTCCCTAAATCGCCAAAAATACACTTGTTAAGAATAAACATAAATAAAACTAATCCTTATCATATCAAGATACATAGGCCAAAATCCTAACAAATCTCTACCTTGGCGAATGTCTTGCCTACTTAGAAATTTATTACAGCTCTACCTTGATTCAAGTTGCCTAGTCCTGCGTGAATCTTCGTGAACACCACGAAGAATCCTTATTTGTTAAAAATCACAAATAAATATCATTGGCCTCTATAACCATACCATATACATAGCCAAAATCAACCATAAACTATGGCTCCACCTGCTTCAAACACCTTGGCCAAGGACATGTGTACCTTTGTAATATTCCCATCCTTTCTCGCGAATGCTTTTTGCTAAGCCCCGTTGAACAAGGATGTCCACACTCTCCCTCGGTGGAAACTTTTCCAAAGTATTCAACAGTCAATGATAAAAAAAATACACAATATAAGAATAATCATCACGGAGTTAAAAAAAGCCTAGCTCATACCCGGCCCAAAGCCCCTTGTACACCCTCTCTCACAACCCAAAGAACTCCTTTGTTACCTATTCTCTCTTTGTTTCATAACACTCCTAGGCCACTGGTTCTATTTATAGCAAAGCATCCTTGGTCTCCAAGCAAATCCTTTTGGTTTCCAAGAATCTTTAGTTTCCAAGTTTCCTAAATCATAACAAATTTCGTATATCATTATTTTAGATTCCCTAAATCTCCAATGATACACTTATTAAAGATAAACATAAATAAAACTAATCCTTATCCTATCAAGATACACGAGCCAAAATCCCAACAGTCCCTACATAATAAAACTTGTATTTATCTGAATCTCTCCAGCATGATAGTCATATGACAGAAGATGACTCACATCCGTTGTAAATCTGAGTCTATTTAATTTCAAGAATATTGTTTTTCTTTTATTTTTTATTTTTATTTTTTGAAGATTCTTTTATGTTTATATTTTAAATATTTAAAAACATGTTTTGTTCAAATAACTTTTATTATAATTACAAAACTATTATCATGTTGGGGATTACTATGATGTCCATGCAAAATCATAAGTATCAGACCCATGCTAATGTGGAAAAATAAAATAATAACGCATGGATTAAGTGAAGTTAAAATGAGCCTTTTATAAACCTACTTGCAAATAAAAAATATATTTAAAAATAAAATTGCAAAACACCTTATTTGATTTTGTTATTTACATTTGTAAATTAAAATTAAAAGAAGACAACCAATGCATGTTGGTCCTAGTGGAAGAGACTCAAGTCCTTGATCTTGAGATTCATGTGTATGGAAATAATACTATTAGGAGAAGTCTCCGCTTAGACACTTGACAGTACCTTGAGAAACGAGCCTCTCACTTATTGAGTGTGGGGATACTCTAGTAAACCAAAAATATTAAAAGAAGACTAGTAAAAAAATACACTAAATTGGAAGACACAAGATATATACACACAGAAAGCAACGCCTTGAGGAAGAAGAGCTTGGGGTGAATATACCTTTGATCTTCTAGAATTATTAAGACCACATCGAGGTCTTAATTCATGGCTATGAGATGATTAAAAATAATTTTGATCTTCTATAATTATTATTGAAAGAGTTGTCTACTATTCTAGTTCAAGTCAGTAAGTGACTCTTTAAAATTAGATGCCATTTGACAAAGCATGGCATTAGGCATACAAAGTAGTTTTTAAGCACCTAAACCATGTATTTGATCATGGTGGGATGAATAAGAAATAAACACACTCATAAATTAAGAAACTCATAGTAGACCCTTGATCAACGGTGGCATTGTATAAGTTGAGGCCTAACTACATTGAATACACATCCATTTTTGGCTTCAATAGGGTCAGTAATGGTTTATGGGATTGCCCAATAAACAGACCCAATAAGGCTAAGAATCTAATACGGCATATTCAAAAACCCATGAGATATCCATCCTCAAGTCATAGCATTCTAATTTTCTTGTATAGTTTCATTTTAGTTCATGCGTGTTTTGGTGAGTTTGAAGCTATGAAGCACGGACATGTCGTTTTTGAGACGTGTCTGTGTGTTGGACATGTATCTGTGTCAGATACATGAATACACTTATATGACACACGTGTTTTGTGTGTTCGAATGTGTCCAATTAAAAAGATTATTTTTTTTCAATTTGAACATATCTCGGACATACTTAGAAACGTCTCGGACACACTTAGACGTGTCTTGGATACGTTTGGACATGTCTAGGACATGACTTGAGCACGATCCATTAATATTTTAAAAAAAATAAATATTAGTTTCTATGACTAACGTTCAATTATTAAGCCCGTTGGTTTGCATAAAATACACTAAGAGCAAGTGCACTTTATCGCCAAGTAATATAGGACTTGAATCCCAGTTATCGATCCTATGAGGAATAAATGATAATTACTAGATTCGTAAAATCCTTTGTTATCTAGACAATCGAAAGTGAATGAAGAAATTCAAGATAAAATCAAAATAAACAAATAAAGAAAAATAATGAACAATCAAACAAAAAATAGATAATCAATGATAAAGAGACTAGGGCACAAGGTTCACTTGAATCCAATTATTCAGATTTTTTTTCATTTATGATGTAAGGTATTTCTTTTGTCAATATTCTCTTACCTGCTATTAAATCCTAATGGTCATGAATGAAACAATATTATATTCCTAAATTAAATCACCTATTTGGTCATTTAGTGGAATTAATTAGGAATGCATTAAGCTTCAATTCAGGAGATGAATTAACATACCTGTCAATTCCATTGGTAGGAAAAATTGATGTTTGGTCATTCACCAATCTAATCCTAGGCTTACCATATAGATCCACTCATTGAATGTGGATGGTCACCAGTCAAACAATGAATTAACATATGCCAAAAGTGATCAAGTTATGATAAGAATGCAAGCAATATGATAAATCCTAAAGAAATTACCTTAATCAAATTAGAAATCAAACCCAAATAATTAGGAAAACAAGATCCCCCATAGCCCTAGTTTTGGGTTTAGCTACTCATGTTCAATACAAACAAACTCATATCAAAATACAAATCCATAGAAAGAAAACCCAAAGAAAAGGGAAAACTAGAATGAAAGAGAAATCAAAACTCCTTTAATGGAAATTATGATCTCTAAGCCTTCAAGAATCGAATCCTCCTTCAAGCCATCCTCCAAGGTTTGCTACCGCAAAACAACTCTCTCAGGATTAGGGATTTTCTGTGTAATGTGTTCAATGTCTTGAATTTGGCATAACTTTCTCATTTTATTAAAATTCACGTCTATTGTTACACACTCAGCGCCTAGGCGCTCATATCTGAGCTCTCAAGCGCTCAGTCACTTAAACCAGAATGCGTGCTACTCCTCTTGCGTGCTCAAGAGCTCCCCACCTAGCGCTCAGGTGCTGGGACACTAAATCACCGCTGTTGCATACGCTTTGGGCGCTCAGGTGCTCCAACACCAGTGCTCAGGCACTGGACTCTATTGCAAAATTCTTCTTTCTTTTGCTTCTTTGAACGTCTAGTCTTCTCCAAGAGTAATTACTTGACAAAAATACACAAAATACTTAATAAAAACACAATCAGACAATACTAAAAATATAACAAAACTTACGAACAAAATTCATTAAAAATAAATAAAAAGAATATGAAAAACTAAGGAATTGAACTGTAAAAATATGACATATTGACGGTTGATCAACTCTCCCACACTTGAGTTTTGCTTGTCCTCAAGCAAAGAATAGGAATCAACAACAAGATTAAACTCAACATCAATAAATATAAATCAAAGGAAAATTCCACAATTAAAGTAAATTCGAGTTCAGCAATCAAATCCCATCAAGTAAGATCATTTAACACCTAAACAATTAGAGGCTTGAGTCTAGCTTACAATTGTTCTCTTCATCAAACATCTAAGATCACTCATCTTTCCATCGCTCAAGTGTTTAAAGGACAAAGAGATCACTCAAATTTCTCTTGAAAAATGCAATACCATAAGCTTGCCTATCAATCCCTTCTCCACTTCCAAGTTCACATACAAGACAAAAATCGAAAGGACTTTTCTTTGGTTGTAACGAGGCCAAGGGTATAACGAAAGGTAGGGAAAAGATATATAAGGATAAAGAATGCTCATGGATAAAATAATACTAAGCAAAATCAGGCTGGAAAGATGACAGATAGAGTATAATGCACAAAAACATAACAAATTCTCACTTGCAACCTAATATTCTCATTATTCTTCACCAACAATTCTTTTCTCTTCTTTATTCTTTTTCCATTTTTTTCAAGCTTTTCTCTTCTTTTTTTTTAACCCTTGAAGACAAGAACAACACTTTTATGACTTCTCAATTAACACATCAATTGCTCTAAAGAATTCAACCTGATTATTCAATTAAGTATTCAAAGAAATCATTTTCAGGCTCAAATAGGGCAATTAAGGGGTTATTTTAAATCAATGCAACTCTAGAAGTCAAGAAAGAATTAAGCCTAATTGTCTTAATCATATTCAAGTCTACATGTGAATCATTAAAGCCTCAACAAGATATCAAAGCAAGTTCTAGCGTACATCAATCAAGAGAAAACTCACTTCAGAAGAAAAATAGGATTTCATTTATGAAAAATCCAAACATTAAAGCTCAAAACTCACTTTCTGGTTAGAGTTAATAAAGAGAACAAAAGCAAGCAGACATGACTAAATTCAAAATAAAATGCTAAATTTCACTTTACTTCATTGAAAAAAATTGCTTCACACATTTTCAGCTCATGATCAATGGAATCCCCTTCAAAACATATCTCCATCAGCTCAGAATAAATCAAGAAATTAACACACAATTTCAGCTTAATTACCAATAATACTCAAGTGCTCATCAAATTTTGTTTTTATTTTTATTTTGCACAAAAAATTATAAAAGTTACCCCCCACACACTTAAGAAAAACACTGTCCTCAATGTAGAAGAAAAAGAAATATAAGGGATAAAGAAAAGAATAACACAACCTGATGAACAATGACATAATGTCAGGCAAAGGAGAAGCACAAGAGTCAAGACAAAGAACAGAATCTGAAAAATAAAATCTCAAAAACATGAGTAGCATCTACAAAAAATAACAAAAATAATAAAAATAACTAAAATAATCAAAATAAGATTACAAAAAAAAAGAAACACAGGTTGCCTCCTGTGAAGCGCTTGTTTAACGTCATTAGCTCGACGTTGCTTTCTTCAGATAAATCAAGGTGGCTTAAAGCAAGAGAAATAGGAGGACTCCTTCTTCTTTTCAAAAAAATAGTTTTTCCTTCCTTCGACAATGGCCTTGGGATTGCTTCCATCAGTATTCTGAACTTGACAAGAGCTTGGCTGTCCTAATTGTGCCTTAACCCCGCTAGGCCATGGTGGTCGCACTCGATCAACAGATGAAGGACTAATTTTTGAAGAAGCATAGATCATCGAAGGACTTTTATCTATTTTAGCAGCTTAACTTTCCAAAAGATCAACATCAACACTGTATGATGGTGGAGGGTCTTTGATAGCTAAGGTTTCCTACTTCTTAGCTTGAACAAAATTAATAGGGGTATGGAGATTTGGCATTGGGGAAGATTTAGCCTCCCTAAGGACATTAATGGTCACATAATCTCCATCCACTCTCAAAATGAACTCACCCCGAGGTACATCAATCACAGCTTTAAAAGTGGCCAAAAACGGTCTTCCAAGAATGAGAGGAATATCATCATCCTCTTCTATATCGAGCACCACAAAATCAACTGGAAATATGAATTTATCCACATTCACCAAAACATCCTCCACCATACCATGCGGGTAAGTGATGGATCTATCAGCCAACTGTAGTGAAATGTTGGTGGGCTTTGGTTCCTGCATTCCTAATTTCTTAAACACAGAGAAATGCATCAAATTAATACTAGCACCTAAATCACATAATGCCTTATCAAAATAAGAGTTACCAATAGTGTAAGGAATAGTAAAACTCCCTAGATCTTTCAATTTTGGGGGTAACTTTTTTGAGAGAATAACGGAGCACTCCTCAGTTAGACATATCGTCTCAAATTCCCCAAGTTTACATTTCTTTGTAAGTATTTCCTTTAGAAACTTTGCATACTTGGACATTTGAGAGATGGCTTCAACAAACAGAATATTGATCTGCAACTTCTTGAATATCTCCAAGAATTTGACTAATTACTGGTCTAGCTGATTGTTCTTGAGCCTTTGAGGGAATGAGATATTAGCATGTGGTAATGGTTAATAAACTGTGCTCTGCTCACGATCCTTCTTCGCTCTCTACCACTTGGGTTCTTTCTTCTTAGCCTCTCCTTCTTTATTGGCATCTTGAATTAAGACATCTTCAGTAAGGACATCATTTTTCTTTATCTCAATTCTTGACGAACTAGGTGCTTTAGTTGCCTTCTCATCCTTATGCACTGACTGAAAAAAAGTATCTTTAAGCTCTGATATTTCCTTCTTCTGGGAGAACTCCTCAAGTTCCTTACCACTTCCTAGGGTAATTGCAAGGATCTGTTCCTTTGGATTAGTCTCAGTAGTGCTAGGCAATGTCCTTAGTGCCCTTGCTATCATCAATGTAGTCAACTGAGGAATCTGAGTCTCCATGTTCTTCATTCTAGCATCAGAATTCTACATGTATTTCATGACCAGATCTTCAAAGCTTAGCTTCTCTGCAGGTGCTTGAAAACCTGGAGGTGGTGGTGGTTCTCTCTGCTGATTCTGCTGATAGCCCTGTGGATTTCCCCATTTGAAATTCAGGTGGTCCCTCTAATCGGGATTGTACTGCTACTGGTTGGAATTACTAACAAAATTTACTCCTGAAGGCTTGAGGGCAAATGGACTATCATCTTAGCAATTTGAACTTGTATGACCCTGTCCTCCACATGCCTCACAAATGATTGGTGGGACTGCACTATTTGTCACCATCAAAGTTTCCACCTTCTTTGTCAAAGCTTCCAATTGACTCAGAATTACTGTAGAAGAATCAACAACATGTACACCTGCTTGTTTCTTAAGAACCTGGCACTCATTTTGCCACTGATAATTGTTTAGCGTCATTTCTTCAATCAATGCTTGGCTCTCAGTATGTGTTTTCCTCCATATTGTACCTCTCGCAGTAGCATCAATGGGTTAACGGTTTGCAAGCGACAAACCATTGTAAAAAGTCTACATCTGTTGCCATACGGAAAATCCATGATGTGGACATCTCATTAACAACTCCTGAAAGCGCTCTCAAGCTTCATAAAGAGTGTCTATTTCAAACTGTACAAAAGAAGATATATCATTTCTTAACTTAGCAGATTTAGAAGGAGGAAAATACTTAGCCAGAAACTGCTGTGTTAGTTGATCCCATGTAGTGATGGAACCCCTCGATAGTGACGTTAACCATTGGCTTGCTCTGTCCCTAAGAGAGAAAAGAAAGAGTAGCAATCGAATTGCATCATTTGTGACCCTATTGTACTTGATAGTATCACACAACTGCAAGAACCTGGCCAAATGCTGATTAGGATCATCCGAAGGCAATCCACCAAACTGAACTGAATTCTGAATCATGGAGATCAATGCTGGTTTGATCTCAAAATTATTAGGCACCACAGCTGGTCTTATAATACTCCCTCCATACCCTTCAGTAGTGGGCATAGAATACTCATGTATGGTTCGCTCTGCTGGGATAACTTTTTCTTCACGATTGGCCTCAACAACTGGTTGTCTCTACTCTTGTTTATATCTTCTGTCACAGCTGCAATAAAAGACTACTTCTTTAACCTGCGAGCTGTTTTCTCAATTTTTGGATCGAAAGCCAAATCAGGAAACTGAGATCAAGTAAGCATAAACAAGAAATAGGAAGTGAAAAAATTAATTAAAAATAAAAATTAATAAAAAATAAAATAAAATAAAATAAGAAATAAAAATTAAAAAAAAGAATAAAAGAAAAGGACGTCTAAATTAACTAGAGTTTTTTGCTTCTAATATTACCAAAATTATTCCCTGGTAATAGCGCCAAATACTTAGTATGCGTAAAATACACTAAGAGCAAATGCATTATATCACCAAGAAATATAGGACTTGAGTTTTAGTTATCGATCCCATGATGAATAAATGATAATTACTAGATTCGTAAAACCCTTTGTTATCTAGGCAATCGAAAGTGAATGAAGAAATTCAAGATAAAATCAAAATAAACAAATAAAAAATAATAATGAACAATCAAACAAAAAATAGATAATCAATGAGAGAGAGACTAAGGCGTAAGGTTTACTTGAATCCAATTATTCAGATTTTCTTTCATTTATGATGTAAAGTATTTCTTTTACTAATATTCTCTTACCTGTTATTGAATCCCAATGGCCATGGATGAAACAATATTGTATTCCTAAATTAAATCATCTATTTGGTCATTTAGTTGAATTAATTAAGAATGCATTAAACTTCAATTCAAGAGATGAATTAACATACTTGTCAATTCTATTAGTAGAAAAAATTGATGTTTGGTCATTCACCAATCTAATCCTAGGTTTACCATATAGATCCACTCATTGAATGCGGATAGTCACCGGTCAAACAATGAATTAACACATACCAAAAGTGATCAAGTTATGACAAGAATGCAAGCAATATGATAAACCCTAAAGAAATTAACTTAATCAAATTAGAAATCAAACCCAAATAATTAGGAAAACAAGATCTCCCATAGCCCTAGCTATGAGTTTAGCTACTTATATTTAATACAAACAAACTCATATCAGAATACAAACCTATAAAAAGAAAATCCAAAGAAAATGGAAAACTAGAAAGAAAGAGAAATCAAAACCCCTTTTATGGAAATTATGATCTCTAAGCCTTTAAAAATCAAATCCTCCTTCAAGCTGTCCTCCAAGGTTTGCTACCACAAAACAACACTCTCGGGATTAGGGATTTTCTGTGTAATGTGTTCAATGTGTTGAATTTGGCGTAACTTTCCCATTTTATTGAAATTTACATATGCTGTTACGCACTTAGTGCCTATGCGCTCATTTCTGAGCGCTCAAGCGCTCAGTCACTTAAACCAGAATACGCGCTGCTCCTCTTGCTAGCTCAAGCGCTCCCCACCCAGCGCTCAGGCGCTGGGACACTAAATCGCCACTGCTGCATACGGTTTAGGTGCTCAGGCACTCCAACGCCAGTGCTCAAGTGCTGGACTCTATTGCCAAATTCTTCTTTCTTTTGGTTTTTTGAACGTCTAGTCTTCTCCAAGAGTAATTACCTAAAAAAAATACACAAAATACTTAATAAAAACACAATTAGACAATACTAAAAATATAACAAAACTTACGAACAAAATTTATTAAAAATAAATAAAAAGAATATGAAAAATCAAGGAATTAAACCGTAAAAATATGGCATGTTGACAGTTCATCACCCGTAACCCACCCAAACCCAATCACATTACTGACGTCCCAAGCCACTATTTTCACATATCAGTATTTTAAGTTTTATCTTTTTACACGCCACTATTGGACTTTTAAATTTTATCTTTTTACACACCACTATTTTCATCTGCTCCTTTAACCTCTGCTCGTACCAAGTCGTTCACTTCGTCGTTACCGAAGCTTGCCTCACACTAATGTTCCCTTTACTTTTTTTTTAATGCACATGTACTTGTACATGATTAGTTCTATTAGGAAAAGTTAGTTTAAGAGATTTTTTAAAAAATGTCAATAGAAATTATGATCCATATTTTTTAGGAGAGGCATACTAGGTATCAAATATTAGCACATATGACATATATTAAGATATTGTAAATCTCCAAGTTTATAGAAATGATATTAATGAATTATGAATCTTTTTTCTTAAATTTTGTAATATATATATATATATAAACCAAGTTCCTTAATTTACTTTGATATTAATATATATATGTCGTGTCAGTGTCTTACAATTTTTTGAATTTAGTGTGTCCTCGTGTCCATGTTTTGTCCTGTGTCTGAGTCCATGTCTATACTTCATAGGTTTGAAGGCATATTGTTTTGGGGTTTTAGGGCTACCGGGTTATTGAGGATGTGGGTGAGATTGAGAGGTACTCTCAACAACTCACTTTTAAATAAAAAGAAAGACTAGTGATTCTAAAATTTCTTTTTAAAAAAAAAAGTGTTCATCTCTTGTAAATTTAATTGTTTTAGGGATTATTTTACAAAATTAATTATTAAAGTAAAAAATGTTACATGTCAACACCACTATTGCACATGGTTATCTTTTATTAGTCCACATAAGTATAAATTTTGAAACCCAAACTTGTGCTCATGTTTTGTAAAATTTCCTTATCATGTTTTCAACTTTCCGTTTTTAAGAATTTAAAAAAGAAATTATTAAAATGACTATTTATGATTTTTCAAATTTGATTCCATTTTGAAAAAATTTCAAAAACTATTTTTATATATTGAAATCCAATCAGATACGTTTTTAAACTTGTTTTATGTTCTTTTCTTGTGCAAAAAAGATTTTAAGACAAGGGAATGCTCTTCTCATTCTAATACAAGAATCGATTATCAATGGAAGTGTTCTGAACTGAGATTTTGGGCTATCAATACAGGGGCAACCCGACTCCATCAGAATAATACTCAAATATTACTACACGCTATCTTGATGAGTATATTAGCCTCTTTATTAGGCATAAACTTTTCAAGTATCCTTGATGGATATCAAAGCTAATTATATCCCACAAAAATAGGAAAATTAGTTAAAAATGATCACAATCCCTAATGGATTCTAATCCTAAATAAGTGCATTAAATACAAATTGCACTCATCCTAAGACGTTCTTATAAATGTCATGTCAGGTCTCAAAGGTATGCATCTCCTATAATATACAGACTGCCTTCATTGAGCATGATCTAACTTGAGCGTCGGAGTGCCTTTTACAAGTACTAACCCCTTCGCATCACTGCTGTCGCAACTATGCCACGAAGGAGTCCACCTTCAACCATTAGTATGTGCTTATTTCAGGTACCCCTCTGAATCTACTTCAGAACATTGGCGCCATCTGTGAGAAACAATAAAATTCTATTCCCATTCAATCATGGTGAGCATAAGACAACGTTTAAGAAGAAAAGGTGTTGCGCATGCTGCCCCTGGTCAAGGATAGGGTCCGGCGGCGCAATGCGATCCTCAACCTATCGCCCCACCAGCGCATGCTGAAACCTCTACTACTAGGAGCTGGGTAGTTATCATTGAGACTCTTAACGAAGGACATGAGACTTCACGTTCTGCTGAGAGCACTCACCCCTCACAAAGACTCCCCGTTCGAGAGAGACTCGTGTTCTACGGTGAAAGAGCTAACAATGTTGTTCAAGGGCTCAGAATCCCCATGCATGCTCACCTAGAGCCCTCGAATAATGACGCAGATCACGAGTCTCACTATGAGGATGCTATCCAGTCTGAAATGACGAGAAACCAACTTTAAGAACTAGTGCGCCAACAAACAACGCTGATCAATAACTGACGATGTCAGTTGGACGACCAACGCCGTCGACTAGAAAATCTCGAGAGATTTGTGCATGAATAGAATGATAACAGAAGGCAGAATGCAACCCACAACCAGAGAAGGCTGCAACTTGACAAAGCCAATAACGTTATTGGAAACAAAACCCCGACCCCCGCCAGTCAACAACAACCCTTCTCAGATGAATTAATGGCGTATAAAGTCCCAAGAAACTTCAAATTTCCTTCCAACTTGGAGTCCTATGATGGGACAACAGACCCTCAAGAACACTTAGACGCCTACACCTAGTCTATGCAATTCCATAGGGGATCCTCAGAGTTGTTGTGCCGCGCCCTTCCCCTTTCTTTAAAGAAGGGCGTCTTCCGCTGGTTTGTAACTTTATGAGTGAAATCCGTCATCGGATGGAATGATCTCACCCAACACTCTATACTACATTATACTACTGCTAAGGCACAACCCAAATTGGTGGATTCCCTTTCTATAATTCGCCAAGGGAACAATGAATCCCTCCGTGAATACATCAAAAGGTTTAAGGATGCCCTCGCTCGTATTGAGAGCCTAGACAACAAGATTGCTCTTCATTATGCCCGGAGTGGTCTCAGAACTGATTCTGAGTTCTTCCGATCTTTAGCAAAAAGGAAGCTAGAGACTATGAATGAATTCCACGTCCGTTCAAAGAAATACATCGACCTAGAGGAGATCATCAAGGATAAAGAGACTCTAGAAAAAAGTGAGTCCACTCACTAGAAAATAACTAGAACTCTAACCAGCCTCAAAGCTCCTTTAAAGGCGAAGCATACCGGCCTAAGTACTATAACTACACTTCTCTGAACACCCCAAGGGAAATGATTCTCAAAGAGGTGCTTCAGATTAAGTTCTACAATATCCAAAGGCCGCCTCCTCTGAAAAATGTGAAGGATCACTCTAAGTACTGCAAGTGGCACAAAAGCCATGGTCACGAGACGGAAGAATGTTACCAGCTCCGATATGTCATTGAGTCCTTAATTAAGGAAAGACGCCTTCAGAAGTATATTGCTGGGCCGGAACAATGACAACCCTAGAAGATGGAGAGAGCGAAGACGTAGCCGTAGCCCCTAGCGAAGTTTGACTCCATGACAAAGGAGGAGGACACGCAGCCCTATCATAAAATCTTAAACTTCACCGTGTCGTGACTCTGACAACTTGTAGGATCAGAACAGGGATACTCAGAACGGGGCTAACAGGACAGATTGGCTAGTTAGTACCATCTCTGGTGGATTTGCAAGAGGAGGTCCATCCAGTAATTCCCCAAATAAAGCACTATGGATTGCGGTATTAAGCGTTTCTGGCTCTACACGCAGGACTCGTGTTGATGATAGGGGAGAGCCACTGATCTCTTTAACCGCTGAGGACTACGATGATATTGTCCAGGATCACGATGATCCATTCGTCATCTCTAGAATAATATCTAACGCTGAAGTCTGACGTATTTTCGTAGACCAGGGTAGCTCAACACACATAATGTTTATGGACGCTTTCAAAAAGTTAGAGTTCCCCATGTCTGCCTTAACCCCCTATGAGGGCGAAGTCACTAGGTTCTCTGGAGAGAAAATCACCCCGATGAGCTATTTTGAAACATTCCTAATCCTCTGAGACAACAAAGTCTACAGAACTGTCAAAGTCAGATTTTTGGCTGTGGACTATCCGTCTACTTACAACATTATCCTAGGGCGTCCTACCCTGAATGGTATTACCGCTGTAGTGTCCACCACTCACTTGGCCATGAAATTCCTTAACAATAATAATGAGGTGGTCATGGTCAATGGCAATCAGATTGTAGCATACAAATATTATAATAAGAGCCTCAAGATCTGTAAGACTTCCAGGAAAGCAAGAGCACGTACGTCTAGCCCGGCTGTGGATCAAGTTAACATCTTTATAACCAAGCTAGATGTCAGAGAAGAAATTCGGGGCACCAGACTCCAGCCAGAAGGAGAACTTCTTCCACTCTAGTTAGTTGACAAGCCTGACCAAGTCACCAAGATTAGTGCAAATCTTGAAGAGCAAGAAAGATGCTAGCTTATGGAGCTCTTGCAGAAAGACAAAGACTTCTTTTCCTAGACGTCCTTCGATATGCCTCGGCTGGACCTCGCTTTCATCTGTCATCATTTATCTATTATACGGGATGTAAGGCCGGTCTCCCAGAAGAAAAGAAAACTTGGCCTTAAGAGACAATAGATCATCCCACACAACAAATATGGATGGCCTTCTCACAAAGCTCAAAGCAAGTTCAATTGTTCCATCAAAAGACCTCGAGTCCATTGGTACTTTGGCCCAACACAACCCGTAAGGTTGCCACACTTTAGCAAGATCCGAGGAGTACAAGGTCTGAAGAGGATCAGCTATACATGATGACCAAATAGGAGAATCCACTTGACTACCCTCTAGGGGCAAGTAGCGCATTCAAGGGTCTTAACCCGTGCCCATGTGAGCTGTACCTTAGACGGTCAAACAGGGAGCCACCAATGGGATCAGGAAGTGCCTTACGTTCTAGGTTAAAAGGGCAACCCACCAAACCCTTCTCAGCGGGTTAGTCGCGAGTGACAAAACCTCGACAGTTGGCTAAAACCATCACGTGGTTATTGGCAGCATAGATAGTGAAATCCATGTGTAAGCCATTACGATACCCACCGAGAGTTGTCTTAATTTAAACAGGTTGTGTAGTAGAAAAATTCCAAGTCTTGAGAAAATTCACGCGCTAAACCGTAAACATAAAAGACCTTGGTAAGGACCACTTAAACCAAAGTCACGAGGGATCCTAAACACCCAAATAGTTGGTGACGGACCTCAAACACAGTTTCTTTTATGCCTAAGTCCTAAGAGGGATCCTAAATGCCCAAATAGTTGGTGACCAACCCCGGACAAGGTTTCTACCCTACACCTAAGCCAGGTGGGATCCCAAAAAATCTTTATAGTTAGTGAAGGACCCCGGGTAAGGTTTAATAATGATTATACCTAAGGCAGAAGGGATCATATATGCCAAGTTTTCTTAGACATTAAACCCTTAGCTAAGGTGTTATGTTTGCCTAAATCTAAAGATTCTGAATGCTCGATATTATGAGTCATGGATTATGGATTAGGGTGCTATTTTTGCCTAAGTCTTAAATTCCAAAATGCTTGGTTATGATAGGCATTGGACCATGGACTAAGGTTTCATTTTTACCTAAGGCAAGTGAAATGTCATGCATTCGATATTATGGGTGTCGAATCTCGGACCATGGTTTTTCCATAAAGAAACAATTTCCTAAGTCCGTAAAATAGTTGTGAAAAGCAACATAATGGGCATTAGATCCAGTACAAACCATGGAAAAAGAAGTAAACACAGTAACAATTCTGGCTCATTCTACGGAACCCGGCCACTTATGGCCAACTGATGCATGGACCTTGTTCAGACTACGGCGCAAATGCCTCCAGATTAGAGCTCATAACCCAACAGAGAAGCACGGATTACGACTTCAAGTAAAGCACGAATTCTATTGCCCGGGGGCACTGAAACTTGCTACTTTGTTGTAGTGGCCAAACGCCGAGCTAGGGGCAATTGTTTTGGAGCATGATCCAGAATCTTATCCCATGGGTCAATCTAACACACACCCGACCAGAGTCCGTCATAGACACCCCGACAGGAATTCACTCAACATATGGTCGAGACCTCCCAAACACATGGGGGCAACGTATGACACACCTCAGACAAGGGATGACGACGTAAGTAGAGCAATCTGACTCGGACCCCGGCCTTACACGTCAACCCCGGAGGAATACTATGATATATCACGGACCTCGGCCCTTTCGAAAACATTGTGAGATCCGACATTAAGTCTAACTTGGATCCCTTTGTTCACTGCATGTCGTGTGCTCCTATTAAACATGGGCATCTTGACACTTAGCTGTCTGATTTAAGCGCCAAGCTAAGGACAACTGTTCTGGACCGAAATTTTGGGCTATCAGTATAAAAGCAACCCAACCCTACCAGAATAATACCCAGATATTACTACGCATTATCTTGATGAGTATATCAACATATTTATTAGACATAAATCTCTCAAGTATCCTTGATGGATATCAAAGCTAATTATATCCCACATAAATAGAGAAATTAGTTAAAAGGGATCATAATCCCTAAAAGATTTTAATCCTAAATAACTGTATTAAATACAAATTGCACTAATCCTAAGACGCTCTTATAAATGTCATGTTAGGTCTCAAATGTATGCATCTCCTCTAATATATAGACTGCCTTTATTGAACACGGTCTAACTTGAGCGTCAGAGTGTCTTTTGCAGGTACCCACCCCCTTGCACCACCGCTGTCGCAGCTGTATTATGGAGGAGTCTACCTTTAACCATCAATATGTGTCTATTTTCAGGTACCCCTCTGAATTTACTTCAGAACAGAAAGAATCTTACTTTTTTTTTATATGTTCTTATTAAAAATGAAATCATAAAATAAATTAAACCAAACACGAAACTTATATAAATTTTTAAGTTATTAATTTAAAATGAATAGTTAATATCTATTCCAAAATATATATTTATTATAAGCCAATAAGTTCTCTTTCATGAGTCTTAATTGTTAGTGAAAAAATGTTTTTGTACATTTAAAATATATATATTATATTTATATTATATATTTATATAAAAAGATATTAAATCAAATTATATATAACTATAATATTATCATAAAATACAAAATAAATTTATAATAAGTATAAAAAAGTTAAAATATTTTAATTGGATAAATAACATGTTGGATGCCAATGGCACTCCGTATGTCTGATGCTACGTGGAAACAGGATTTAAGTCCACACGGTCTTCCGATTAGACCACTCTTTCATGACTAATTAGTCGTGAAAAGGAAACCAACATATAAAACGCCCGTTTGATTAACACAAAGTAGATTGCTTTTCTTGATGTTGTTGATGGAATATTGTACTATTAACTCAAAAAGATTATACAACCGTTTAATTAAATCGCAAGTAGTAGTCAAATCACAAATCGTGTTCCCATCCTGTGTAGTACGTTAAAAGACCAGCGTTGCTCTTTCACGGGACACTAGTGAAGCTTTCTTAGTAGATTCGCTGCAAAGCCATGGAGCAAGTTAAATATAGAAAGCTACAAAATATTGAATTTCATGGTCTTTAATATTAATCTGTCATTATTTTAGTTTGATTCAACGATTACCGACAAAATTTATTTAAAAAACTACTGGTGTTCAAATGCCACTAACGGAGCTCCCTCTTTTACCTCATGTGAAAACCTAAATACAATATGTAATATTATCATTTAAAAATTAATTACCTGACTTTTGTAGAATAATTTAATTTGAATATTCCTTCACTTGTAGTGATATAAAATTTTTAGAATAAAGTTCTTTTAAAATAAATTTGTCTGTAAATAAATGTATATTTATCTTTAATTTAATATAAAATATATCATAATTCTAACCTCATAAAATAATTTTATGGTAGATATATTAATAGTTGTTCACTTTACATACAAATTTACTTTAGATAAAAAAATTCAAAATTTTAACCACATCTATATAATTTAACGATTCTAAACACCAAAAAAGAATATCTTTTATAAGATTATTATTATTTTAGTTATAAATAACAATCGACACAGTTTTTTTTTTTTTTTGGTTGAGAAATATTATCACTACGGTTGATAATAATTATGTCAACAGTTGTTGAAACAATGTAATTTACAGTACTCCTCATAACTATATTGAAAGCTTTATCTATATTCAAATAGCCCTATTACTTAAACATTATTTTTAGAGTATGAAACCCACAAATAAAACTTTTTGTAGCAAAAAGGACCGTGTTGCTCTTATTTTTTAAAAGAACAAAACTTTATTCTAATCTTGGGAGGAGAGAACTCTTTTCAATCCTATTTAATCTATTCTTATGTAAGTCTTTCAATCTCATTTAATTGAATTAATAAACATATGATAATAGATTAAACAGATTTAGATAGAGTTCCCTCCTCTTAAGGTTGAAGTTAAGTTTTATTCTTTTTTTAAATTCATATGAAATTACCTCTACAATTGTATAATTTTTTTTTCCTTTTATGAACTAAAGTTTAAGGTGAGAGGAGACTTTCCCTATTCTAAGACTAATGAAAATAGATCCTTAAACTCAAACTTAATTGATGTAGTGATATGAGTGAAAGGTCGACCAGTTAAGTCAATCACCATTTACTATAATTATATAATTTTATATTATTGTAAATTCAAATTGTGTGAATAAAAATGATTTAAATTATTGTACTTACCTAAAATTTTGAGTATATAATTTGAACTGCATGATCTAGTTAGTCAGATATGGATAAGTTAAATTTTACAATAATTGTTAATGAAATATAAAGCCAAACACAAGACTTGTTAATTAGCATAATTGAATTTTCAATTCGTTGTCACATGTCATCCATCAGAAACTAACCATAACTTAGCATGCACGCTAAATTCCATCTAGCAGCAATTATATATTCACAATAATTTTTGTTTTTTATGAAAAAATAATTCCATATTCAACTTTCGATTCAAATACCGATTATTTATAACCAACTTGTACTTCTTATGTTATGTGACTATAGCATATGCATGCATCAATCCACTTGACGCATATACACTTCGCTTGTACATAATGAAAGAAAATTTTTTGGATCTATTAATTTCAAAAAATTATGATATATTAAAATATATAAAGAGTTTTAAGGTTAACTCATGATTCTAAAATGCGGTCTGCATCACCTGATGTGGCCGCATGCAGCGATGGCATCAGGCTGCAATTGCAGTGTGAACCAAAATCACGTGAATCAGCAGCAACGTAACGGTGTTGCAACTGCAAAGGTGTTGAGGTTGGGGACGGACGAAGAGGGAGGCAAACAGGGGGGAAGCAGAGAGGAAGATGAGGGTGGGGCGTTATTTCGCAGGTAGCCAAACAGAGAGGAAGAAGGGGTGGGGGCGCGATTCCGCGGTGACAAAACAGAAAGGAAGAGAGGGTGGGGGCGCAATTATGCGGCAGCAAAACAGAGAGGAAGAGGGGGTCGGGGATGATTTCGTGGCGATCTAAGTTTAGAGGAAGAGGGGGATTTGAGTTGAGAAATGAGAAATGAAGAGAGAGAGTCCGAAAGAGAAAGGAAGAGAATCAATCGAGAGATGGAGATGGAGAGAGGGCGGAGCCAAGAGAGAAAGGGGAGAAATTTTGGGCAAAGTGAGGTTGGGGTGGCGTGCGTATAACTAGGTGGGTAAAGGGAAATTGGGCTTGAGAGGGATTTGGGGGCTATGGGAGGGGGGAAATTGGAAAAAAAGTTTGTGAAAAATTAGAGAAAAATTGAGAAAAAAAAGTGAAAAAAATTGGGAAAGAGGAAATTGGATAAAGAAATTGTGAGAAGATTGAAAATTTTGAAAATAGTATGTAAAAATTAATTTAAGAATAGTTATAATTAATTTGTAGCCTATATTAAGGGTTTAAAATTAAAGTTAATTATTGATAGAGTATTAAGAATAGTGATAATTAATTTAATTATTTATATATGCCCAAATAAAAAGTTAAAGGCCTATAATAATTATTATAACAATAATTATGTTATTTTGGTTATGAATTCAATTTCAATTGTTCTTTAAGATAATACAAAATCTTATCAAATGCGTAAAAGCATATATAACATTATAAATAAGGATATATGAAGAGTTATAATGATTATAGAATTTTTTTTACATTTTGTGCAAACTTCAAAAAAATTCATGCCGCAATGACTACAATCCGCATTGCAGCAGCCGCAATGTCTACAATCACAATGACTGCAACCGCAACTGCGACCGTGACCGCAACTGCAATTTAAAACCATGAGTTAACTTGAAAAGATGTTGATGAAGAAGTCATTGTTGAAACCCTTAAAAGAAATCTTGATGATGAAGAGATACTATTCCTATCACACAGCAGTCACTCACGCGTTAGTATCAATGAGGCAACTATACGCATTAGAGTGGTTAAGAATAGGGGCATTTTCCTAATATATAGAAAAACTAAAATTGGTTAAACTTACCTACTATGATAAACTCATATACATGACTCATAAAACAAAACTCATATATGAGCAGTGTTTTAACAACAATAAACCCATTAAAAATAGTGATTACAATTTGGGTTAAACAAAATGCTCTAATAATTTTGACATCTAATTAATCTAGGTTTTATAAAATTATGATATGATTTATGCTAGTCCATAAAAAGAATTCTAACATTCTCTCACTTGGATGACATAAGTCATATTATATTATTTTAATAAAAAACAATTCTCTAGATTAATCAAACAATATGTGGTCATAATATGATGTCAAAATCGAGCTAGCACTCTCAACACAAATCCAAAATGAGACTACAAGCATCTTAACAATGCAAAAAATCATACTCGAAGGAATATTGATATTATACATGTAAGATACCCATATCTCACCCATATATCGGTGACCCAACAAAATGTGGTAAATGGGTAATGGGAAAGTACATCCAAAATTGCATGCTAATATGTGATCAAAGTGTATTTCCCAACAAAATGACCCTAAGTATCTGTCCAAGATGCTTTTTGAGATTTAACAAATATCTCAGTACAATAACAAAATGAGACTAAGTCCAAAATGTCTTCATAATATGCCATAATATGAACAAATAATACTATGATTTGTTTTGTAGATACCTCATGATTTGTTTTGCAACCTACCAATTAGCCACACCAGGTTTTGTCAAGTATCTCCCAAGTACACTAACAACGAAAATAATGTCAGGACATGTACAAATTTGAACATACATAAGGATACCAACAGTAGAAGCATATAGGATCTTCTCCATTTCAGCAACATCTTTATCATTTTGAGGACAGTGGCATTAAATAGTCTTTCACCCTTTTAAATGGGTGTAGCACAAGAATTACAAGATTTTATATTAAATCTATTCATAATCCTTTCAATATAAGCATTTTGAGACAAGCCAAAATGCCACGAGATCTGTTACGGTGAATCTCAATGCCCAGTACAAAAGAGACAGCACCAAGATCTTTCATATCAAAATGTGCTGTCAACATTTGGTAAGTAACATTCAAAAAATCAACATCATTACTAGCTAATAATATATCATCAGCATATAAAACAAGAATGATGAATTTGCTTCCACTAAACTTCAGATAAATGCATTGGTCAACAATATTTTCTTTAAAGCCAAGAGAGCCAACAATATAATCAAAATTCAAGTACCAACCATTTTCAATAAAACCATCAGGTTGATCCATATACACATTCTCATACAAATCACCATTTAAGAAGGCGGTCTTAACATTCATTTGATGAAGCTCCAAATTAAAAAGAGCAATCAATGCAATCACAACACGAAAAGAGTCTTTAATGGAGACTAGTGAGAAAGTATCCTTATAATCAATGTCTTCCCTCTGGTTATATCCCTTAACAACAAGTCTGGCCTTATACCTCCCAATTTCACTTTTAGCATCATGCTTGGTCTCAAAGACACATTTGTAACCAACCGTTTTACAGCCAGTAGGCAACTCCACCAATTCTCAAACATTATTCTTTCTTATAAAAGCCAACTCATCCTCCATAGCCACTACTCATTGTGCACTATCAAGACTAACCATGGCCTCTTGAAAGGAAATAGGATCAGAATCCTCAACTAAATTAAACTCGTGCTTTTACAGGTACATAACATAATCCCTTAATCTAGTAGACTTAGTGGATATAGGAACCCATTTAGATCTTCTCAATGGAGTCACAACAACATTTAGATTATGTACATTATTTTTGACTTGTTGAGGGATACTGACATTATCAACAAGATCAACAACATCATCATTATGGATTAAAGAAGATGACATTATCCCTGGAAAGGGAACAATAGGAATAGGAACAACAACAAGCTCCTCTCTAAAATCAACAATATGCGACTCTTGAGTTCCACAATGCTCTAAGTCCCCTTCAAAATAGACATCCCGATCAAATTTAATAACTCTAGTAGTATGTAAAGGACAATAGAACTTAGAGCCCCTTGAGCCAACACAATAACCAATAAAGAAATCACTAATGGTTTTGGGATCAAGCTTCTTTAAATGTAGATTATAAGGCCTCACCACTGCCCTACAACCCCAAACACAGAAATGCCTCAAGGTAGGCCGTTTGCCTGTCATAAGCTTATATGAAGTCTTCAACACAAATTTACTGGGCACATGATTCAATATATAAGTAGTAGTCTCCAAGGCATCTCCCCACAAGAATTCTAGAAGAGTAGAATGACTAAGCATACATCTCACCATATCTAAAAGAGTACGATTTCGCCTTTCTACAACTTCATTTTATTGCGAAGTGCCAGGCATGGTGTACTGTGCCTCAATACCACAGTCTTGTAAGAACTTAGCAAAATGTCTAGGATTTTTACTATTTTCATCATACCTATCATAGTACTTATCATTTATCTTAGTAACTCCAATCCTCCTAGCTCCAACTGTAAGTTTTCCTTTGATACAATCAACACAGGTATCAAAAATAAAGAAGTTCATATCATAAAGAATACTCTTCTTAATCCACCTCTTCATTCTCTCCTTAGATATGTGTCCTAAATGTTTGTGCCACAACATATAAAAGTTTTCAGCAACTTTATCATGCTTGTTCCCAACAACATTATTGATATCTAAACGTCGTTAGATCAGCAGAAAGAGGTCAATATTTAATATATAAAGGCCATTAGATGAAACTCCAGAAATAATCAGAATAAAATCATAAGGTAGGAAAACTCTATTATCACTAAATAGACATGATAGTGCAACTATCCAAAATAGAAACTGGAAACAAGTTCCTTCTTATAGATGACACATAGATGGTGCATTTTAAACCTAAAGAATATCGAGTACACAACTTCAAGGAAATAACACCTATATACTCTACTTTGACAATAACTATATTTCCTACTATGATAATCGACTCTCCTTCACTTGGCTTTCACCTATTTTTTAACTCCAATAATGAGCTTGTAACATAAGTAGTTGCACCAATATCTAACAAACAAATGTTAGAAGGAACATTAACAAAATTGGAGTCAAAACACATTAGAGCCAGGGGTTTAACTTTTTTATCCTTAATCTAATTATTAAACTCTATACAATTAGCTTGTTTGAGCCAATCTACAAATTTCGTGACGCGTTCACCATCACCATTCACACCATTGTGCTTAGTCTTGGTCAACACAGAGAGGTCATAAGTCCTTTTAGATGTGTCAATAGCCTTACAAAATTGGTTGACATTATTCGCTTCATGAAAACTCTCCTTAATGGCTTTGTCCATGCTATACTTTATGGTCATGAGATAAACTTTATTTGAATGATCCCACCTTTCATATTTCACCCCAATCACAATGAAAAATATATCTATGGGCTTCGGGGCTCATCCATAGCGAGAGTAACATTAGTAACATAGATGACTAGAAATAAGCTCATTGACTCAACCCAATCCTCATAATTGGTCTTACACAACTTTGTCAAAACATTTATTTTCATAAGCAAAACTAAATCAATATTTTAAAGGGATATTTTCTTGTCAAGTATTTCAATAAACAAGATGAGCAACAACCATAATGGAGCTTCCTCATGTAATTGCAATCCTGCCAAAAGGTCCCGAATTACAACACATGAGTAAACTCCCACGGACATCAAAATCATGTCCCTAAAGCTAGTACCAAGAGGATATTGAGAACTCTAAGGGCACAACCTTAATGCATTTAACAAATCATCAGGAATTACATTAACAAAGGTAAACTGATAGGGTAAGCGCATTATCAGCATAATCCCTAATGTTACAAAATAACAATATTTTATTAACAAAATAACACCTTGCCACAATTGGTCCCGCGAAGATGAGCTCACAATCATGCAAAGTGTCCAAAAAAAAATATCATTTAACAAATTATCAGGAATTACATTAATAAAGGCACACAACTAGGGTAAGCACATTATCAACATAATCCCTAATGTCACATTATTAACAAAATATCAACTAAATAACACTTCAACATAATTGGTCTGATGAAGGCGAGCTCACAATCATGCAAAGTGTCCTAAAATAATACTACAATACTTAAAATAATAACTCTCATAATCAAATCACATAAAGAATAACAAAATAAATAGTTTTCAAAATATTACTTATTAATTTATGCACAAAATGACACTAAAATTTATTTCATTGATCAAACAACATCAGCTCTAAGAGTGCACAATATATATATATATATATCATGCTTAGAAACATCATAATACACAAAAATTTTCAGAGACAAAAGAGGAGAGTATCATATATTTTTAACAATTTTAATCTCTAGAAATTTTGGAACAAATAATAAATAGGCATGACAAAATAAATAAAATTCACAAAAACATAAATCAAGGCATGTGGAGAACAATTATGCAAAAAAATGGAATCAAAAAATCATTTTTTATAGATTACACTCTCCTGTACTCTCCAAGACCACGAGTGGGCATGAGCGTGGGTAGATCACCCCCTTCTTCCTTACTTATTTGACTAAATTCGGGCCATTTGACTTGATTTTGACCCAATTCATGGTGTGATGGGTTTTCTGTGATATCTTTCTCATTTTACATCCGTTTGACGCGATTCTTGCGTCAGTGGATTTAGAATTTCAAGATCTACTAAACTCCAAAAAAAAAGTTTTGACAATTTCGCATTAAATTTCTAGTCTTTTGATAAAAAAAAGTGAGTACAAAAATATGGGTTCAAACGCAATATTTTAGTGATTTCTCCATCATTCCTCAAAGAAAATCAACAATTCAAGTGTCATTAAACTCAGAAAATTGAGATATGTAAAACCTCTAAAACAATTTTTAGAATTAATTCACAAAATTTTTTGGTTGTTCGAACCCAATCCGTTACGGTTTCGTGGACTTTCTATTACAAAATTTTCACTATTTTCTCAACTATTTGACATGATTCTTGTGTCCATGAAAACAAAATTTAGAGATTTTTAATAACCCTAAATCAATTTCTTGAATTGATCATCAAAAGAAAAAATGAATCATAAAATTTAAATGTTTTAGGATTCTATGAGATATGTAAAACCTCTAAAACAACTTTTAGAATTAATTCACAAAATTTTTTGGTTGTTCGAACCCAATCCGTTACGATTTCGTGAGCTTTCTATTACAAAATTTTCACTATTTTCTCAACTATTTGACATGATTCTTGTGTCTATGAAAACAAAATTTAGAGATTTTTAATAACCCTAAATCAATTTCTTGAATTGATCATCAAAAGAAAAAATGAATCATAAAATTTAAATGCTTTAAGATCCTATGAGTTTGAACAAAATTCTTTGTAAATTCACAACATTATAATGCAATGTAAATATTTTTAGACTCAGGATAACCTGATCTACAAAAGTCCTCACCCAATTTTTTTTTTAAAAATAATCATAAAAAAATTGAATTGAACATCACATACATTAGGATTTTGAGTTTTTTTAATTTTAAACCTCATACGATTTTTAGGTAAAAGAAAAAATTTATAATCATAATTAGGATTAAAACTGCTTTGATACTAATTAAAAGAAAATTTTTCAGATCTATTATTCTTAAAAATTTATGACATATCAAAATTGAAAAGGCGTTGATGAGAAAGTCATTGTTTAAACTTTTAAAAGTAATCTTGATGAGAGAGAAATATTATTCTTTATCTCTACGATGAGTCATTTCACACTTCAAGATATCGATAGAACGGTATTTATCTGTACTAAAGTATTTAAAAATATGAGTCTTCCCAAGAATATATAAGATAACTAAAATAGGTTAAATCTACCCACTATGATAAACTCATATACAAGACTCATAAAATAAAACTCATATATGAGCAATGTTTTAACAATAATAAACTCATTAATAATATTGATCATAATTTGAGCTAAACAAAATATTTTAATAATTTTAACATTCAATTAATTTGAATTTTATAAAATTATAATATGATTCATGATAATTTATAAAAAAGATTCTAACACATAATCCTACCACTCCCTAAATTAACAAAGAAATAAAGACAAAAGCAAAACTATTTCTCACTTTCCACCTCGATCCCTCCCCCTTTAAAAAAAAAAGAAAAAAAAAAGGAAAAATATATGGGATAGAATTTGTGTGACGGAAGTATCTGACTTGAGCAAAAGAACACTTGTATTATTATATCCTCGTATTTGGCTGTAGTAAGCACAATCAAATAATCAATCAGAGCTTCGAGTAATCTCTATAATTATACTTTATTTTAAACTTATTTATCCAAATCGGTGTATTGATTACCTTGCCTAATGAATACCAACTGTCCAAACGCGTACTCCTGAAGAATGTTCAAAAGATTCCATCACTTGCAATATAGTCCACCACCCTATATATACCCAACAACACAAACCATATCTTCAACATTCTCAGCCCCTAAAACACAACGTCCATATCCAAGTCCGCTACAGTCAATAGTCAATACACCACCCTACTAAAAAAAGAAAAATAGTAAATTTGAGAGAGTACAAAAAGAAAGAAAAGGAGAAGAAGAAGCAATTTTGGCAAGTTTACGTATTCCACATAGAGCTCATGGTCATGGTTGTCGCCACCATGCCACGGCGTCACAAGACGATGACGGCGGGCACCCTCGGCATCCTCGCCTTCGACGCCGGCAAGACCATGTGCCTCCTGGTCTCCCTCTACAATTCCCTCTCCGACCAAGAAATCACCAAGCTCCGCCACGAGGTGATCAAATCCAAAGGGGTGGCATACTTGAATTCCCAACAAGAATGCTTCCTCCTCAACCTCGCCGCCGCGGAGCGCCTCGAGGAGCTCGACCATGCCGCTGCCACCGTCTCTTGGATAGGCCGAAAATGCTCCGACATCGGCCTCGCCCGCTTCGACCTCTTCTACGCCGACCTCAAGCACGGCATCATCGACCTCCGGAAGCTGCAATACGGGACCCGAAGCGCCCAGAAGATCGTCGAGAAAATGGAGAAGCTTGTCTCTGCCACCGGTAACCTCCACGCCGCCATGGAATCCCTGGCGGAGATGGAAGCTTCGGAGAAGAAGATACAACGCTGGAAAACAATGGGTGCCCCCAATCACTGCCCAAAAGCGAACCTTGAATATTTCAACGAGAAGATAGCATTTCATAGAAAGCAAGTGCAGCATTACAAGGATGTTTCGTTATGGAACCAAACATTCGACAAAACCGTGGGGATCATGTCTAGTGTTATCTGCATTGTCTACGCCAGAATATGTTCAGTTTTCGGAGCCTACATTACTGGTCGCAACAATAACATTCTCTCTGGCTTCGAGTATAGTTTTTGCCTCCTAGAACATCGTGAGTTGTATCAGAAAAATCGTTGTCTCTTGGATCAGTGCGAGGAATCGCTTCACAAGCGCACCACGAAGTCAGGTCCTATCCCTAAGACCGCCGAAACGGGCGTGAATAGGTTCCTCATCAACCCTCTGCCACCACCACATAGTGGCGAAGAAGGTTGTGCTGGGGATGGTGATGGTGACGGTGACGGTGAAATAGGGAAAAACAATACCAATAAAAACAAGGTTTTGAGGCTGGCACCGCCGTCGACGGTAGGTGGAGCCGGGCTTTCGCTGAGGTATGCCAACGTGATCCTGTTCGCGGAGCGGTGTCTGCACACGCCGGCGACGGTGGGGGACAAAGCGCGTGAGGCGCTGTACGAGATGTTGCCGGCGAAGCTAAGGGCGAAGCTGAGGGCGAAGCTGAGGAGGCGTTGGTTGAATGGAGAGGAAAAGGTTCAGGAGGGAGATGAGCTGGCGGAAGGGTGGCGGGACGCGGTGGAGGAGCTGATGGAGTGGCTGTCGCCGGTGGCGCACGACACGGTGCGGTGGCAGGAGGAGAGGCACATGGAGAAGAAGCGGTTCGAGACGAAGACGACGGCGCTACTATTGCAGACGCTGCATTACTCGGACTTGGAGAAGGCGGAGACGGCGATCGTGGAGGTGCTGGTGGGTTTGAGTTGTATATATTGGTATGAGAGACGATGGCCTTATTGTGAGGTTGGGTGTGACAGATGATAATGGAAATGATAAGGGATAGTTTGGGGTTCATAGTTTTGGCCCTTCGATTTGAGTTTTAATTTGATTTTTTTTATAATTTCTTTTGTATAAAAAAATTTATGTTCAATTGTGGCTCTCTCATCTCAAGATCGAGATTAGAAGCTCGAGATCACGATAGAATTATATAAGTATTTACAAATAATTCATTAACAACGAATTATATAAGAATTGAATTTTGGTCAGCTTAATTAACCTGATCCATCTTTATTAATTGTAACAACCATTGTACTCTTTTTTAATAATTACTACTAACGAATTCGTGCTACTGATGAGCAGCAAGAACATTTTTTGCCTTTGGAGTTGCATTTCCCGAGTGAAAAAGATGTACATGAAGTGCTTTTCTGTTTTTGTCTTTAAAGGATGGGAAGGATGGGAATGAGAGAAAAACAACTATGTTGGGGCTGCCTAAAAGATGGAACCAAAAAGTTTGAGTCCATCGACAGACCATGAAATGTAAGTCGTTGAATGAGTAAAATAATAGATGGATGGTTAGGAAAAATGACCAACAACTTAATACGAAGGTAGGCAAGAGAAATTTATCTTTGCAAATTGGTCCTTCACTTATGTTTGAGTTAAATTTTTTTTCAATTGTTAATCCTGAGCCACCATCTCATGAACCAGATCGGCCAGCCAACATCGCCGTTGTCTAGAGCTCCATTTCACCAACCAACAATTGCCACTCAACCACCATGACCCATTGCTAGAATCACTACGATTAAGGTGGAAATAAATTAGGCTGTACGTCAAGGTCCTATGACTTAACTTGTCTAAATCATGACCTGACATGTTTATTAAACAAATTAAGTTAAGATTTTTTTAAAAGTCCATTTAATTAAAAAGGTCAAGTCTCAGGTCATCTAATAGGCCTTTTAAGCCTGACAGACTTATTTAACATGTTTAATTATATATAATATAATATATATTATTATAATAATTATAAATTATAATTATAATTATTAATTTATTATAATATATTAATTATTTTTAATTAAATTTTAATAAAAGTCTATAACTAAAATCTAAGTTAAGAAGTTAAAATAGAAATAACATATTTATTAATATATTTAATATAATATATTTATTAAAATAAAAATAATAAGTTAATACCACCCTCTATTTTTATAGATGCTCACTACTTTCTTACTCTAGTCTTTGGTCGATGTGGGACTTAAAGATATACCAAGTTACAAACTTATTAGAGACATAGTTGCAAACCATGAAGATAAAACCTACGCTATTTATATCTCACAAGGGACCATGAATTGTAACAATATCCCACATCATTGAATTATATCTCCTCTGTAATTGTAACGTCATTTGAAAGGATCCTGACCCTTATTTTCTACTAATGGAAAGTTGGTTCTGGAGATATAAAACAAGTGGGTTCATTTAGCAATTTTTATTTTTGAATTTCTTGTTTATATATTTGTTAATAACATATGTAATAAGGTTATTATTTTAATTTCCTTATCGTTAAATCGTGCAATTATTTTGTCTCTAATTACAAGAACCTGAAGAAAAGTTACCAAAGTTACTGGACTATGTTTCATGTCTAACTCATTTAGTTGTTTGTGAAATTCTTGGGGTAATATGCTAATATCACCAATTATTGATATTATGATATTATCTTTCTTGTCAATTCATTATAGAACATGCAGTTATTATCATGATGCTAATTCAGTATAGCTCTAGTCTTTCTTGCATTCATGTTGGTGAGTGTTAAGAGGATAGTAGGTTCGATGTTCATATTTTGTAACTATATGCCTCTAATAATTTTGTAACATGGTATATTTCCAAATCTCACGCCGACCAAATACTAAAGTAATAAAGTGGTGAGCATCTATAAAATTAGAAGGTGAATGTTAAGTTATAACAAATGCCTATTGGCCATAAGTGGGCCCATTAGCCTATTTCAAGGCTTAGACTTATTAACTTATGTAAAGACATGTTGACCTATTTAAAGGTAAGCTTGTTAGTCTATGTAAAGACATGTTAGCTTATTTAAAGGTAGGTTTGTTAGCCTATGTAAATGCCTATTGGCCTATTTAAAGGTAGACTTGTTAGCCTATTTAAAGGCCTTATTGCAAAGTAAGCCTTCAAATAGGCTTTCAGGTCTGGCCAGACTTTTAAAAAGGTCAGGTCAGACCTTAAAAATCAGTCTATTGCAGGCTCACAAATCAGGCTCAGGTCTTATAATTAGGATATAAGTCAAACCTGGTTAAGGCAAAGTCTAGCCTAACCTAACTTGTTTCCACCCCTAATCACGACCTAGCCTTCTTCACCTCACCAAAGAACCATTGTCGATGCCTTTTAGCTGCCCAAGCTTAACCATGAGCCATGTAACACCCCAACTTTTGGGTTAATTACAATATAGTCTTGAAATGTACTATTTTGTAATTTCTATGAGTAGTAAAATGAATTTGACTGTTTCGTGAGTGTATTTGACTGTTGTATGTGATTTGCTCCGAGTTAGGGAAATAATAATTTTTTGACTGAAAAAATCTTATTTTAATTAATTGGAGTTGGGGGATCTTACTAAATCTAATTTTGATTGATATATATATTAATCTTTTAATTTTTAGGATTTAACTTGATGTAATAAAATAATTGTATATTATTATAATATTATTTTATTTGACAGTACCTACTATCTCAAAAATGGTAAAAATCTGCTTCAAAATGACCATGGACCCTTAAAAATCTGTGGGACCCGCGTTTAGAAAAGCAGTCAACGATTCTGACTAGACAAATTTCTAAGCCAATAGGAGCAAGTCAACGAAGGTGGCTTGAAAAAATCTAACTAATAGGAATAGGTCAAAGAAAAAAACATGGACTTTAATATGGACCATTGGATGAAAACTTAGTTAGGAAGCCTTTGATCGTAACCGTTGATCAAATCAATGGTGAGATAAGAATTCAAGTTTTATCACTAAGCAATATCCACCTTAGATTACATCAAGGGTTAGGAATTAAAGTTAAAATCAAAGGTTGAGATTAAGTCAAACATAGTGGCTTGACTTTGCTTAGTAGCTAATTAAACCTAATTTGACTAATCTAATTACCTAATTAGCAAACTAAGTAAGCTAACCTAGTTATTAATTAGTTATAATCTAATTATTAATTAGATATCCTAATTTTATTTAGAGGCTATGATATATGCTAATATATATTAAACTAATTAGTTATATAATTAGAATGTTAATTAAATATTATTAGGAGACTTAACCTAATTAATTACCTATTTAATTAGCATGAAATTAGTCTTTAATTGAAACAAATTAAGCCCCCTAAACCCAAGGAGTCCCACGGCCATGAAGGATGAATGACCAAGTTCTCACAAGCTCTACATGGTTCTTGAGCCATCCAAGTGACATAAGCCATGTGCTTACTTAGTGTGAACACAAATGGATATTTACTATCCAAATTAAACACTCAACCTCACACACAATAACCACACGGCAGCCCCCTCCCAATACACTCTCAAATTTCACTTTTACACTTATCCAAATCTAAGCTTTCATATTCTCTCAAATTTTCAAGAAACTCAAGAACACATTTCTCTTCCCTTTTCTTTCCAATTTTTGGCCCAACACCCAAATACCACCACCAATCTTCTATAATTTTACCTCTTCACTTTTCCTAAACCAAAATTATATTCGAAACATTTTTCCTTCACAAGGTTTTGTCAAAAACCTACTCTATCTCATTCAAAATCAAAGCTTTTGTTCACTTCCCTAAGGGTAAGTTTTGATTTTATGGTTTAAAATTTGATTTGTGATTTTCTAAACCATGATTCTTCCATGGTTTTTCAATCTTGATCCTTGTATGTGATTTTACTAATTATTTAAGAATATTAGGATTTTGTGTTGGTTTTCAAGAAAGCAAGGAGAATGAGGAGACTAAGAGACCTTTGTCTTCAAGAGGTAAGAGGGAGATTTAATCTCATCAACCTTGTATGGTGATGAGAAAATAGAGTTGTATGTGTGTGAAGAATCCATAAGGATTCATTTGTGTGATTGTTTATTATTTTTCTTATTTATGTGGTTGTTTAAATGCTTTCCTATTTGTGATTTATTTTATTTGCTATGCATGTCTATAGCTTTAAAATATATATTGTATGTATATTGTATGTATTTAGAGTTGTATGTGTTTATAATTATATGACTATTAAAGTAGGATGTGAATAACATGTAACGATTTGCATGAGTGTTCCAAAGAACACAATGAGGCTCACGGCCTTACCATTAAACAGAGAACCAAAATGTTCTCAACCATTTTCTAAATCAATGATTTAAAGAATCTAGGTAAAATAAAAAATTTAAGAATGATTTAGGTTAATTATGGCCAACATGCCATTCAACATATAATTAAATGCCATTTTATTTTCTAAGATATGTTAGGTAATTAATTTACAAAATAATTTGATTCCAATGAATCTTTGAGAAAATAAAAGGAATGAACTTAGTTCTAGAATTCTAAATTAGCAGAATTTATTTTAAGTAAGAATTAAAGCAAACGTTTGAAAAATACTAACGTAGAGCTCACTCTATGAGTTTTGAAGCGCGTTAACAAGTTTCAAGGTGTAACTGTTAGGTAAGATTAAAATAAACAGAATTTAGAGAAAAACATTAAAAATATCATATACTGATTTTATAGGCAAAATGCTGTCGAAATTTACTAAAATCAGATGAATAAAATGAAAAGATTTCATAAAATATTTATAACATAAGGAAAATACTTTACGTAGTTTAAAAGTACTAGATATAGTCTACACATATTTAAAATGATGATTTTAAACTATATGGTTAAGAAAATAATTTAAAAATCTTACGCGATTGAGAAAATGATTTAAAAACATTACGCGATGTTCAAAAATGTCAAAATATATTTACGTGATTTTAAACCGTTTGTAAAAACAACGCGATTGTGAAAATGCGATAAAATTTCTACGCGATAAAACGATACAGTGAGTTTTACTATCGCGCCAAAGTGGTGGACCCGGACATGTTATGAGATAGTACTGTCAAGTGGAGACAGGTTATATTTTGGAATATTGTGACTAAGGGTATTTTCATAAATATGGTAAAATATGGATATTAAGGGTATTTTTTATAATTTTAGATCATGCTTAGAGTGTTGTGTCAATTTGGTTGATAATTGGCGATTGATTGATGAGACGAATTACACCGTGTTGTGGTGTGATAGGCGTAGTGAGGTTCATTATATGAACTTGGAAGCATTAGTGTGCGGAGAATTCCACATGGGAACAGTGAGTTGCTCCTCTAGGCCGTGGTAACGAGCAACACACTAATGATCTCAGCAAACACTGTTCTTAATCGAGGTCTTGAGAAGACTATTATGTACAATGCCTGTAGTGCACAATGTTTTGGACTGTGTACTGCTACACGATGTTTTGGACTGTGGGCTATAGACACGACGTTTGACAGTGTAATAATTTGGTTGGGTAGCTTGAGGTACTATTAGTTTTTTTCGGATCATTCTCTCAGATATCCTTGTTTAGCTCCATGGAGTCGGAACGACTCAGTGTGTGTATCATTCATTATCTGTATTTTAATGCTTATTATAATCTGTGATAAAATGCATAATGTATTAATTTGTTATACTATATATGATATAATGGTATATGTTATTTTAATATTTGTTGTATTATTATTTTCTTTATTGCCATGCTGGTAATGATGTAGATTGTCTTACCTCTCTATATGCTTTTCTCGATATTATTATATTTCTGTAAAGAGTTTGAGGAAGAAGAGGAGGAACAGCCTCTTGAGATACAATATCCGGATGAGTAACAGTCGAGCGAGCTGTACGAAGAAGAAGAGCCGATAGATCATTCTCACCATCAAGACTGATCTTGAGATCATGGTATTGCCGGGATTCTTCGGGTTTGTGAGACTTGAGTTTCATGGAGGTTCAGAGGCCTGGCGTATGCGAGAGGATAGAGGATCTGTAGTCTACGTAAGACGTTTGACTGTGTCCCTATGTAGAGAGTTTGATGGAGATGTTATATTTACTACTACTTTATATTTACATCTAGAGTTGCCTCTGACTCTTAGGCGTTACTGGGAAGGAATCTTCCAAGCACCGAGCGAGCTCAGTAGTGAGTCAACAGCTCGGACTCATGTCTGTAGAGCTGTGGGACCTCTAGGAGTTCTGTCTTTCGATGATCTTTCTGATGATGATCCATCGGAGGGTTAGAAATCTTTGAGGTACACTTGGGCAATGTTATGTTTTAGTACTATGTTGTCTTTTTACTGCTTTGTTAGATATTTGTAGTTGTAAATTATCTGTGTATTTAAGACAAAAATCATATGTATATTATGGGTGATTATACTTTGTTTTATTTTGTGTTCTGTATTATTTTATTTAACGTTATAAGTATAGAAGGAAAAAATTTTACCACTAATATTATTTATATATCAAACATTTTACAACTTGGGTAAGAATTTTATTTTATTTTATTTTATTACATCATAAATGTGACATCCCCACAAGGGTGTTACATTAGTTGATATCAGAGCCCAAGTTAGAGTCTTTTGGAGTTGTGGTTAGGTCTGTTTTTGCTTGTATTGTGTGATTCTCTGTGATTTGTTTCCGAAAGGTTACATCTGATTTTGTTTTGTCTTGTTGAAGAAAGAGGATGTCTGGAGGAAGAGGAACGCGTGCAAATGTGAGACGTAATGTGGCACGTAATGTAGACCCAATGATTGCAGCTGCTGAGGCTATGCAGCGAATGGCGGAAGTTATTACCCAGCAAAATCAATGAGCAGCTCAACAGCAAGATGCAACTGCTGATGCTCTGAATTTGTCTGAGTTTAGGCGCAACAACCCGCCGCAATTTAGAGGCGAGTTTGACCCCGAGAAGGCGAGTCTTTGGATTCAAGACTTGGAAAGAGTATTTGAAGGAATGGGGTGCGCAGAGAATAGGAAGGTGACGTATGCTACTTTTATGTTGAGAGGATATGCTGAGAATTGGTGGAGAGGAACCCACCAATTATTGCGAGCTGAAGGGACTGAGATCACTTGGGAGGTATTTAGTGAAGTATTTCTGGAGAATTACTTTCCTGGTACTGCCCGACATGTCAAGAAGATGGAATTTCTTGGTCTGCGTCAAGGTAATATGACTGTTGGGGAGTATACTGGTAAATTTGAGAGCTTGTCACAGTTCTCAATGTATTTTCAAATTCAGCCATATGAGGTATGGAAGTGCCAAAAGTTCGAAGATGGAATGAGGGTAGAACTGAGGCGAGCAGTGCTACCTATGAGAATGAGGGAGTTTCCTGTTTTAATGGATACTTGTCGACGACTCGAGGAGTTAGAGCCATCCCGAGATCCTAGAAATCGTAACTTTGGGCCGACTAGGTTCCAAAGAGGAGGTAATAGCAGCAATAATCGGTTTCAGCGCAAGCCTTATTCGAGACCATCGGGAAGTCAGCCTCAACGTCTGTCTGCTGGAGGAAGTTCTAGTGGTAATAGAACTAGTCAAAATGTGGCGTTTACGCCAAGGTGTTTTAAGTGTGGGAAGAATGGCCATATATCTACGAATTGTTCGATTAGAGGAACGATCTGCTTTAACTACAGAATACCTGGACATGTTTCTAGGGATTGCACTCAGCCAAAAAGGAAGCCTACTGTAAGTAATGTTTGTGCTACTCAGCCGCGATATGGAGGGTGAGTATATACAATGATTGGATCTGAAGCTTCTCAATCTGAAAATCTTATTCAAGGAGAAGGTGTCATTGAAGGTAATCACCTGACTTTGCTATATGATTCGGGTGGAACACACTCATTTATTGCATATGATTGTGTGGAGCGATTGAAACTGCCTGTCTTCTCTGAATTTTCAATTGATTGTTTCTACGCCAACTGCCAAGCCTGTTGTTACTTGCAAAATATGTATGAACTGTCTTATTGTTATAAAGGATTGTATGTTTTCAGTCAATTTGATTTGTTTACCTCTTGTTGAGATAGACATAATACTAGGAATGGATTGGTTATCTTCTAACCATATCCTGATAGATTGTGCAAGCAAAACCACAGTTTTTCCTAAGGAAGAAAGTTCTGGATTCTTGACTGCTGTTAAAGTCAAGTCATTGTTGCGAGATGGAGCTCAAGGATTTATGTTGCTATCTTCTTTAGAAGTCAAGAGTGAAAAGGATGTGAGCGCTATTCCTATCGTCAATGAGTTTCCAGAGATTTTTCCTGATGATGTACCCGGTTTGCCACCGGAAAGGGAGATCGAGTTCTCTATCGATTTGGTGCCGGGAGCAGGTCCTATTTTGATTGCACCATATCGAATGTCACCTGCAGAGTTGGCAGAGTTGAAGAACCAATTAGAGGAACTGTTGGAGAAACAGCTTGTGCGACCTAGTGTTTCGTCATGGGGAGCTCCAATACTACTAGTTAAGAAAAAGGATGGAACTTCTTGAATTTGTGTTGATTATC
This sequence comes from Ormosia semicastrata, assembly GCA_029884595.1. Lineage (NCBI taxonomy): Eukaryota > Viridiplantae > Streptophyta > Magnoliopsida > Fabales > Fabaceae > Ormosia > Ormosia semicastrata. The sequence goes on from JAQQTO010000047.1 coordinate 8,904,515, forward strand.
GTCAGTTGAACAAGGTTACTATAAATAATAAGTATCCACTACCGAGAATTGATGATTTGATGGATCAGTTGAAGGGAGCCGCTGTATTCTCTAAGATAGATCTGCGATCAGGTTATCATCAAATTCATGTCAAGGTAGATGATGTACCTAAGACAGCTTTCCGAACTCGTTATGGGCATTATGAGTATCAAGTGATGCCGTTTGGAGTGACGAATGCTCCTGCAATATTCATGGATTATATGAATAGGATTTTTCATCTGTACCTAGACAGATTTGTCGTTGTCTTTATCAATGACATTCTAATCTACTCTCAAAGTCAAGAAGAGCATGCTGAACATCTCAGTATAGTTCTCCGGATTTTGAAAGAGAAGAAGATGTATGCGAAATTGGCAAAATACGAGTTTTGGTTGGAAGTTCAATTTCTAGGTCACGTAATTTCCAAGGAAGGTATTGTTGTAGACCCATCAAAGGTAGAGATCGTTTTGCAGTGGGAAAGGCCTAAGACAATGACTGAGGTCCAGAGTTTTGTTGGACTAGCCAGATATTACAGAAGGTTTATTGAAGGTTTTTCCAAGATAGCTGGACCACTTACACAACTCACAAGGAAGAGTCAAGCTTTTGATTAGACGGAGGAACGTGAAGTGAGTTTCCAAGAGTTGAAGATGAGATTGATGACTGCACCAGTACTAATTTTACCGGATCCTAACAAATCTTTTGAGGTGTATTGTGACGCTTCTTATCAGGGGTTAGGATGTGTGTTGATGCAGAATCGAAATGTAGTAGCTTATGCTTCAAGACAGTTGAAGGTTCATGAGAGGAACTACCCAACGCACGATTTGGAACTAGCTGCAATAGTCTTTGCGTTGAAAGTGTGGAGGCATTTTCTGTATGGAGCTATGTTCAATGTCTTTAGCGATCACAAGAGCTTAAAATACTTGTTTGATCAAAAGGAATTGAACATGAGATAGAGGCGATGGTTGGAATTTTTAAAGGACTATGATTTTCAACTTCAATATCACCCAAGAAAAGCGAATGTGGTAGCAGATGCCTTGAGCAGAAAGGTGGTTAGTGTTTCTACCATAATGATAAAAGAGGAGGAGTTGATTAATCAATTCAGAGATTTATGGTTGTCAGTGGAATTGGTACCCGAAAAGATTCGTTTAAGTAAAGTTATAGTTTTGAATGACTTGCTGAAAGTAATCCAAGAAAAACAAGATGAGGATTTGTTTTTACAGAATGAAAAGGAATTGTTGAAGCAAGGTCATAAGGTGATGGTGGAGGAAGGATCTGATGAAATCTTAAGATTTGAAGGACGAGTTTGTATACCTGATGATCCCGATCTTAAAAAAGCAATTTTGGATGAAGCTTATACTAGTAATTTGAGTATGCATCCGGGGATGACTAAGATGTATCAAGACTTGAAGTGGATGTTTTGGTGGCCAAGAATGAAGAGAGATGTAGCGGAACGTGTGACGTCTTGTCTTGTTTGTCAGAAGGCAAAAGTCGAACATCAACGACTTGCCGGTATATTACAACCTTTAACTATTTCAGAGTAAAAATGGGATAGTATCTCGATGGATTTTGTTACCAGATTGCCAAGGACGAGGAAGGGTCATAATTCTATATGGGTTATAGTTGACAGGCTTACGAAGTCAGCGCACTTCTTGCCAATCAATACTAAGTATTCGTTGGAACGATTGACCCAGATATACATCAGTGAAGTTCTTAGACTTCATGGTGTGCCCGCAAGTATAGTTTCTGATAGAGATCCGAGGTTTACGTCAAGGTTCTGGAAAAGTTTGCAAGAAGCCATGGGAACTAAACTGCGATTGATTTCTGCATATCATCCGCAGATTGATGGCCAAACGGAGAGAACGATTCAGTCGTTGGAGGATTTGTTGCGTGCTTGTGTGTTGGAACAACAAGGGAGTTGGGATGAATTTCTGTCTTTGATAGAATTCACCTACAACAATAGTTTTCACTCGAGTATAGGGATGGCACCCTATGAAGCCCTTTATGGACGACGATGCCGAACACCTTTGTGTTGGTATCAAGATGGAGAGAGTATGACTATTGGGCCCGATCTTATGCAACAGACTATAGAAAAGGTGAAAATGATTAAGGAGAATATGCGAACGACTCAAAGTAGACAGAAGAGCTATGCTGATAAGCGGAGGCGACCTCTGGAATTTGAAGAAGGTGAGCATGTATTCTTAAGAGTAACACCTATGACTGGTGTCGGAAGAGTTATCAAATCTAGAAAACTTACTCCTAGATTCATAGGGCCTTATCAAATTATTCGTCAGATTGGTCCTGTAGCCTACCAAATAACTTTACCACCTTTTCTATCCAATCTACATAATGCATTCCATGTGTCTCAGCTGAGGAAATACATTCCAGATCCAAATCATGTTATACAGCCAGATGAAGTACAGCTGAAGGATAATTTGACATATGAAACACTTCCTGTTAAGATCGAGGACAGAAGAGTGAAACAACTTCGAGGGAAGATGATTGAGCTGGTAAAGGTAGTATGGAATGATGTAACAGGAGATGCTACTTGGGAGCTAGAAGATAGGATGAGGGAACAATACCCTCAATTGTTTTGATGTATGATGAATTTCGAGGATGAAATTCTTATTAGTAGGGGAGAGTTGTAACACCTCAACTTTTGGGTTAATTACAATATAGTCTTGAAATATACTGTATTGTAATTTCTGTGAGTAATAAAATGAATTTGACTATTTCGTGAGTGTATTTGACTGTTGTACGTGATTTGCTCCAAGCTAGGGAAATAATAATTTTCTGGCCAAAAAAATCTTATTTGAATTAATTGGAGTTGGGGGATCTTACTAAACCCAATTGATTGATATATATATATTAATCTTTTAATTTTTAGGATTTAAGTGTAATAAAATAATTTTATATTATTATAATATTATTTTATTTGACAAGACTTCATCTTGTCTCAAAGCATAAAACAAGAGAGAAATCGCTTCAAAATGACCATGGACCCTTAAAAGTCTGTGGGACCCGCGTTTAGAAAAGATCAACGATTTTGATTGGACAAATTTCTAAGCCAATAGGAGCAAGTCAACAAAGGTGGCTTGAAAAATTCTAACCAATAGGAATAGGTCAAAGAAAGAAGCATGAACTTTAATATGGACCGTTGGATGAAAACTTAGTTAGAAAGCCTTTGATCGTAACCGTTGATCAAATCAATGGTGAGATAAGAATTCAAGTTTTATCATTAAGCAATATCCACCTTAGATTACATCAAGGGCTAGGAATTAAAGTTAAAATCAAAGGTTGAGATTAAGTCAAACATAGTAACTTGACTTTGCTTAGTAGCTAATTAAACCTAATTTAGTTAATCTAATTACCTAATTAGTAAACTAAGTAAGCTAACCTAGTTATTAATTAGTTATAATCTAATTATTAATTAGATATTCTAATTTTATTTAGAGGCTATGATATATGCTAATACATATTAAAGTAATTAGTTATATAATTAGAATGTTAATTAAATATTATTAGGAGACTTAACCTAATTAATTACCTATTTAATTAGCATGGAATTAGTCTTTAATTGAAACAAATTAAGCCCCCTAAACCAAAGGAGTCCCACGGCCATGAAGGATGAATGGCCAAGTTCTCACAAGTTCTACATGGTTCTTGAACCATCCAAGTGACAAAAGCCATGTGCTTACTTAGTGTGAACACAAATGGATATTTACTATCCAAATTAAACACTCAACCTCGCACACAATAACCACATGGAAGCCCCCTCCCAATACACTCTCAAATTTCACTTTTACACTTATCCAAATCTAAGCTTTCATATTCTCTCAAATTTCTAAGAAACTCAAGAACCCATTTCTCTTCCCTTTTCTTTCCAATTTTTGGCCCAACACCCAAATACCACCACCAATCTTCTATAATTTTACCTCTTCACTTTTTCTAAACCAAAATTATATTCTAAACACTTTTCCTTCACAAGGTTTTGTCAAAAACCTACTCTATCTAGTTCAAAATCAAAGCTTTTGTTCACTTCCCTAAGGGTAAGTTTTGATTTTATGGTTTAAAATTTGATTTGTGATTTTCTAAACCAATGATTCTTCCATGGTTTTTCAATCTTGATCCTTGTATGTGATTTTACTAATTATTTAAGAATTATTAGGATTTTGTGTTGGTTTTCAAGAAAGCAAGGAGAAGGAGGAGACTAAGAGACCTTTGTCTTCAAGAGGTAAGAGGGAGATTTAATCTCATCAACCTTGTATGGTGATGAGAAAATGGAGTTGTATGTGTGTGAAGAATCCATAAGGATTCATTTGTGTGATTGTTTATTATTTTTCTTATTTATGTGGTTGTTTAAATGCTTTCCTATTTGTGATTTATTTTATTTGCTATGCATGTCTATAGCTTTAAAATATATATTGTATGTATATTGTATGTATTTAGAGTTGTATGTGTTTATAATTATATGACTATTAAAGTAGGATGTGAATAACATGTAACGATTTGCATGAGTGTTCCAAAGAACACAATGAGGCTCACGGCCTTACCATTAAACAGAGAATCAAAATGTTCTCAACCATTTTCTAAATCAATGATTTAAAGAATCTAGGTAAAATAAAAAATTTAAGAATGATTTAGGTTAATTATGGCCAACATGCCATTCAACGTATAATTAAATGTCATTTTATTTTCTAAGATATGTTAGGTAATTAATTTACAAAATAATTTGATTCCAATGAATCTTTGAGAAAATAAAAGGAATGAACTTAGTTCTAGAATTCTAAATTAGCAGAATTTATTTTAAGTAAGAATTAAAGCAAACGTTTGAAAAATACTAACGTAGAGCTCACTCTATGAGTTTTGAAGCGCGTTAACAAGTTTCAAGGTGTAACTGTTAGGTAAGATTAAAATAAACAGAATTTAGAGGAAAACGTTAAAAATATCATATACTGATTTTATAGGCAAAATGCTGCCAAAATTTACTAAAATCAGACGAATAAAATGAAAAGATTCCATAAAATATTTATAACATAAGGAAAATACTTTACGTAGTTTAAAAGTACTAGATATAGTCTACACATATTTAAAATGATGATTTTAAACTATATGGTTAAGAAAATAATTTAAAAATCTTACGCGATTGAGAAAATGATTTAAAAACATTACGCGATGTTCAAAAATGTCAAAATATATTTACGCAATTTTAAACCATTTGTAAAAACAACGCGATTGTGAAAATGCGATAAAATTCCTACGCGATTAAACGATACAGTGAGTTTTACTGTCGCGCCAAAGTGGTGGACCCGGACATGTTGTGAGATAGTACTGTCAAGTGGAGACAGGTTATATTTTGGAATATTGTGACTAAGGGTATTTTCATAAATATGGTAAAATATGGATATTAAGGGTATTTTTATAATTTTAGATCATGCTTAGAGTGTTGTGTCAATTTGGTTGATAATTGGTGATTGATTGATGAGACGAATTACACCGTGTTGTGGTGTGATAGGCGTAGTGAGGTTCATTATATGAACTTGGAGGCATTAGTGTGCGGAGAATTTCACATGGGGACAGTGGGTTGCTCCTCTGGGCCGTGGTAACGGGCAACACACTAATGATCTCGACAAACACTGTTCTTAATCGAGGTTTTGAGAAGACTATTATGTACAATGCCTGTAGTGCACGATGTTTTGGATTGTGTACTGCTACACGATATTTTGGACTGTGGGCTATAGACACGACGTTTGACAGTGTAATAGTTTGGTTGGGCAGCCTGAGGTACTGTTAGTTCTTTTCAGATCATTCTCTCAGATATCCGTGTTTAGCTCCATAGAGTAGGAACGAGTCAGTGTGTGTATCATTCATTATCTGCATTTTAATGCTTTATTATAATCTGTGATAAAATGCATGATGTATTAATTTGCTATACTGTATATGATATAATGGTATGTGTTATTTTAATATTTGTTGATTGTCATTTTCTTTATTGTCATGCTGGTAATGATGTAGATTGTCTCACCTCTCTATATGTTTTTCTCGATATTATTATATTTCCGTAAAGAGTTTGAGGAAGAAGAGGAGGAACAACCTCTTGAGATACAGTATCCGGACGAGCAACAGCCGGGCGAGCTGTACGAGGAAGAAGAGCCGGTACATCATTCTCACCATCAAGACTAATCTTGAGATCATGGCATTGTCGAGATTCTTCGAGTTTGTGAGACTTGAGTTTCCCAGAGGTTCGGAGGCATGGCGTATGCGAGAGGATAGAGGATCTGTAGTCTACGTGAGACGTTTGACTGTGTCCCTATGTAGAGAGTTTGATGGAGATGTTATATTTACTACTACTTTATATTTACATCTAGAGTTGCCTCTGACTCTTAGGCGTTACTGGGAAGGAATCTTCCATGCGCCGAGCGAGCTCAGCAGTGAGTCAACAGCCCAGACTCGTGTCTGTAGAGCTGTGGGACCTCCAGGAGTTCTGTCTTTCGATGATCTTTCTGAGGATGATCCATCAGAGGGTTAGAAATCTTTGAGGTGCACTTGGGCAATGTTATGTTTTAGTACTATGTTGTCTTTTTACTGCTTTGTTAGATATTTGTAGTTGTAAATTATCTGTGTATTTAAGACAAAAATCATATGTATATTATGAGTGATTATACTTTGTTTTATTTTGTGTTCTGTGTTATTTTATTTAACGTTATAAGTATAAAAGGAAAAAATTTTACCACTAATATTATTTATATATCAAACGTTTTACAACTTGGGTAAAAATTTTATTTTATTTTATTTTATTGCATCATAAAATGTGATATTCCCACAAGGGTGTTACAAGCCACCGTCACAGCCCCAAATTAGGACCATCCATCGCACTAACCATCAAGCTCCACCTAAGCGAACTAACACCAAAAGCCATAACCTCAAACCAAACTGCCTATATCCGCACCATTGCAAGCCTCTAAGGCCATAAAATTATCGATTCTCCACCCCAACATTGTTATGTTGGTCTTCAAGGCATCTCCAACCACTGCTATCAACTCCCTTGCCAAGCACACCCCGACATTCCCCAGCTTCAAGTTGTGTGCAAACATTTGGGGAAGAGTCATTCCGTGTGGATGTAGATATGTTGTTCTAGCTTGATGAGTATTTAAGATTCACCAATTTTTTCGAGTTCTGGTTGTGCGAGATTTGGGATAAATGGTGGTGAGAGATTTGGGACGGAGGTGGCGCCACTCCAGTGCACTAATGTCCATGTGGACGAAGGTGTTTCTGTGATGGAGGTGGCACAGCCCCAGTGCACTAGTCCTGGCCTTCACTAGTGGCTTGCACCTAGTAATCGGTGGAGGTGTTTAGAATTCATCGTGATTACTTGATGAAGGACTAAATTAGAAAAAAACCAATACTAATTAGGACTCAATTGTAAATATAAAAATGGACCATTTTACAAATCACTAAAACCTGCTACAGTAGGAATTTTTTAGAGTCCAAGACCCAAATTCAAGGGGTCAATGCTAAAAGCCACCCTTTGTTGGTCCTGCAAGGATATAAGTTACATCTAACATTAGTTTATTTTTTTATATGTAGGTGATATCAAAATGATTATTGAATGGCCTTTCATTCTCTATTATGATGACGTTACTAAAAGTTCTATGTGGCCCGGTTAAATTCCAAGCAGAGCATGTTGCCATCTGCATTCCTTGAAAATTTGAGCAAATGTAGCGATGTGCCTTTCATAAGCAGGCTTTATTATTTAGCAGATGTAACAAAGATTTATCCATATGAATGGGGTTGGCCCCTGCTTTCGTTTGTGAAGGTCTTTGACTTCAGGTGAGGGTTCAAAACCATATCAATATCACATAGAAGAATGCCACATTGACTATTCCTAATAGCTAATCTAAAATAGTCATGGTTCAAATTTCAATTCGTAATGGGAGCTAACTACTGATTAAGAAGAAATAGAGACTTTGTAGAATGCAATTAATGCCTTCATCTATTCCTTAAATTAAAAAGGAAAGAAAAGAATACAAATCCAATAAAGTTAAGCATATGATGAGTTATGATGCATGATACTACTAAGTGATTGCCATACTCATTTTATAATACGTATCTGATACAAAAATGGCTACACATGGGTTATTGCATACACTTGGATTTTTGTTTTCAAATTTTGCTACATTTGGGTATATGTTGGTTAAGAATTGCAATGAGCCTATATGACTCAAGTACAAGCTAGTTTCACACAAAATGCAAATTTTTGTTAGTAAATTGTTTGGTAACCACTAATGAAATAGATAATTACTTCACCCTTTTAAATTATGTATCCGCTTTAGGTATATTTTACTTGTTTGATGTACTTTATAAAGTTTTGTAAAAAATTAGAGTATGGAAATTGTATTTATCATCTAGTTTAATTAATTGATAACTTATATTTTCATAAATATAATATATCTTTTAGTACCCATATGTTAGTTTTTAAAAATTTATGTACCAATCCAGGTACTCGTACTTGTATGAAATTGTTAACATGAAAAAATACTAAGCTACTCCAAGAATGTGAGCTACTTAATTTTTGGGCCAAAACTAAAGGTTAATCAGCTTATTAGAATTAGCTATAAAGGGCTTAGTTAATGCAATTAATCAACTATACAACTAACAAAGATGGGCCTAGTTATAATGGACCAAGCGCATTATGGGCCACTAGGTTACAAGAATACAGGCTTACGTAGCTAATTGTTTTGATCCAATAGGAGGCTTAAAGTTGAAGGCGTTAAGCAAAAGAATTGACCAACTCAACTTCTTGTTGTTGATTAACTATTTTCCTCAAAGTATGCAGGAAGGAGGTTAGTTTCTACTTTAAGCTTGAAGGAAGCCAATAATTTTAAAGATAAGAGCAACACGAAAAAGTAGATCAAGTCAAGGACTATTAGTGGTAGTTTCCTACAAATTAGGACTGAGGCAGAGTGGTCAGTTAATTAACTGATAATTAAATTCAATGTATCTAGTCTAAGATTTGGTTGCATTTACCTGAGCTAGTAATAGTCACTACTCTGATTGTGAGCCATGATGCCATAACGTTAAAAAATGGGTAAAAAATGTAGGAATGTGGCTGATAATGTTAGTGGGAGTTAACGACAAGTTGAGATGTATAAATAATCATTGTGAACACAATTGTCAATTTTACACATAACTTAATTAATCAACAACCAATTCATTTATCTTTGTCTTTACATTATCCTTTACTTTCAGCCATTACTTTCAACATTTTACAACTTTATTTATAATTTTCCTTTACAATTGTGCCTTTATATTATGCACTTTACAACTTTCTTTTATAAAGCTTTTAGTTTTTTTTCCTCCTAAACTTAGTTGTTATCTAATTTTTGAACTAGGCTTTTCTTTAGTAGCCTAGGGGACCTGTAGTTAAGGGACATAGTTCCTTCTTCAACGTATTGCCTGGACATGGAATCAAAGTTTCAAGTTAATCTGTCAGTTTGGTTAATTAGTACAAGACCGCAAACAAAAACGTAGTGACGAAGACGAAGTATTAGCATAATGCTTTCAAAAGTATTATATATGGATACTTCATAGTGAATGCTAATGCAAATCTGCATCCTATGATCTATCATAAGCAACGTAATAATGATCACATGTCAGTTTTTAGTGATACTCAAAGTTGTGAGCGTCAGCTGGGCTTGTAGCACTAGATTGGATTTTTGATTTGGGAATTTAGGATGTTGGAATAAGATTGACCGATTCAGATGATAACTATACTTGGATTTTAATGACCACGTAGGCAGTAAATGGGTCACATAGGATGCTTAATAATGTCCTCCTAATAGATGTTTGGACCAAAGAAATGGATAGAATGGCCATTAAAAAATTAATTTTGTCCAATGAAAAAGAAAGCAACTAAAACGACAAACAACACGAAATTAGACAACTCTAACATAATGTTTGGTAAATTGGTAATTTCATCTATGTTTGCTCTTTGAGAGATTTAAGGCCTGTTTGTTTAAATTTTAGTGAAATGGAAATTCACATGGACGAAGAAACTTTTTTCCTTCCTATCAATGCTTTTAGAAAGTGTTAAAAAGAGAGATTGCATTTGCAATAGACAAAATCTTAACCAAATAAGCTATTACATGTTTGTTTATAAAAGAAATTGATAGAACTAAAACTCTCTTTCTAGTAAAGGATAGAAAACTTCCATACGAGTTAAGTTCATACAAATGATATAATTTCTTAATGAGTATCTAAGGCTTATTTATACAATTGTGCTTACCAACTAACTTACTAAAAAAGTAACTATACTTAAAAGGCAAATACTTAGGAAGATTACCCACAGTAACGCTACTAATAGCAATAGATGCAGTAGACTTTAACTCTTCATAGATAGTACCAACTCTTGAGCAATCATCAGTAGGTGATAAGGAATGGAATCAAAATAATAAAGTTTAAATATGTTTTTAGTCCCTATAAATATATCATTTATGGATTTTAGTCATTCTTTAATCTCAGTTTTGCCCTAAATCCAAATTTATTCAAAATTGTGTCATTTTAGTCCATGTTGTTATAAGAAATTTATTAAGCAATGACATGGTTAATGGACCATCAAATCACACTTGCCACGTGTCTCATATACGCATGTGGAATTACACCATTTGCCACCATTTGTTATTGTACAAGCCATAGAAACCAACAATGCAAGATACATGTTAGTGATGGAGTAATAGGGGACAAGGATTATTGGAGAAATCTACTTGTACCCCTTTAGATTAGGAGCTTCCACACCAAAGCTGAAAAATAGTAAAACTCGTATTCATGTTCTCACTAGCTCTGTTGTTATTGTTCTATCCATGACCTTAAGGTCTTCAACTCCAAAATTAAAAAGAATCCTAATAGTGCAGATCCCTCCACCGAATAAATAAGGTTCCCATAAAAAAAGTATTAAATTGAATCTTCTAGGTATATCACTTGTTATTTCTGGAGTTGTTACTATAGTTTCTAGCAATAACCCATTACCAGTACCCCATGACATGGTAACTCTATCAAAATCAGCAATGACACTGTGTGACTCAAGTCGCCAATAATGGCTTCCTGTTCGAACAAATCCATCCTGGCACCAATGAAACAATAGCTTGTCATCATTAGTCAAAACAATCCTTAAACCCACAAGTATGACAACCCTGTAAACATCCCCAAGCTCTTTCTTGTAACTAATCAAGAAAGTTAAAATTGTAATGAAACACCACATTTTATTGAACACCACATATGCACAGTTTCGCATGGTTGCATTTATTGGTATTATGATAATATGATTAGGGTTAATGTACTTACAAGGCTCTTTGTGCTTTCTTTCCTCCTTTAGGGACAAATATCTGGGCATGTGCTTCTTCAATCAACTTGGAGCAAAGCAGCCATTCTAGGATTACAGTCAACTCTCTTGTCAAACCCTTCCCAATGGATTATTTTTTCTCATCTTTAGGCTATGTTTAGATTAGTGGGATTGAATGAAACAGAGGAGAATTAAATGGAATAGAGATATGTTCTATTGTTTGGTTATGTTAAAAAATGATGGAATGGTATGGAATGGGGTGGGATTGATTCTATCATATCCCATCAAAAATTATCAATTTTCTTCCCCTCTCTCTTCCCTAATTTGAGGGGTATGAGATGAAATCATCTTTATTATTATTATTATTATTATTATTATTATTATTATTAGGATTTTATCTCATCCCACCAAAAACCATCAACTTTCCAAATAATGAAATGGTAACATTACTCCATTCCATCCTAAAATATCAAAACAATGAAATGATACTTTTATATCATTCCATTTCATCTCATCTCATCTCATCCCATTTTATTCCATTCCATCAATTACTAAATATCCAAATGTCTCTAAAAGTCGTAAGTCACCACAGCAGGGGTGGCCATAAGCTTACCAAAGATGAAAATTTCACAATGACAAGTGAGTTAGTATTTCCTGTGTTTTCCCCCATCATAGCCTATATGAACTCAAGACTTAGCTCGTTGGAGAGAATAATTCTACACATATTTGAAATCTCAAATTGACCCAAATGCCTTGATTTAGGATTCTAGAAATCTCCACAAGTCTGAAATGTCTCCCGATCACCTACAATTCTCCTTCTCAACCTCTTTGACAATCTTGAGGCTCAAACTTTGTTTGCCTCTTCACCATAATCGCTGCCCAAATCTTGGTTTAACCAAAAGTACAAGCATATTCTTGCCATCACTATCCTCAACTTGGTTTTTTGTTATCTTCATTTTCCCTAAATCTTCTATAACCCCATTTTTCTCAAGAACCTTTTTAGTCCCATCAGCTTCTTGTCCTCATTCAATGAGTTTTTTTTTTATTGTTGGTTCTGTATATTCTCCCAATATGAAGGCTTTCCAACATGTTTTGAATATTGCTGCTTGGGTACAATAATAGCTACATTGTCAGGAGGGCATTTCCCAGTTTCTTGAGTGGAATAGCATGAATAAATTCTTGATTGCCTGAATATGGAAGTTTTAGGATAATACCTCTTTGAAATGTTATCTGAAGTAGGATTTCTATGATGCTATCCAAGTGTTTCTCCATTCTTGCATACATAGCAATCATTCCATCCATTATGATCTATACACTTCTTAGTCATTGTCCAATGAATTCCTTCTGCCATTACGAAGACTCTCAATGAAAGCACCAATAATAGAACTAAAACTCTCCTTCTTTTGAGTCAAGGAGAGTAAACTCCCATATGAACTGAGTTCATCCAAATGATACAATTTCCTAATGAGTAACTTCGGCCATCTAAGATTTATTTATACTGCTCACTAACTAACTAACTAACTCACAATGTAACTATACATAAGACTAATTATAATTCATATAAGTTACACCATGAGCAATGGATATAAATGTGATCTAATAAATTCTCCTATAGTCATACTTAACAATACATACATAGTCTGACATTTTTTTTCTAGAAAGATTGACAAAATGGTGATTTTTATTGCACAACATTTAAATAGAATAATCAATGTAATTTTATAACCATGCACAACTATGCAAGTTATTGTATCTCAATTGGTTTAGGAGGAGACCACATAAATTTGTATTTCCATTCAAAAATTAATGAAGCACAATTTTTATTTTTATTTTATTTCATTTTCAAAGGGAAGAAAATAGTTGTTTGAATTATTTCTTTATTTCAATTTTATTACACATACTTGAAGATCTCAAAGGGGTGTTATCTTGTTTAACCCTCTTACTAATAATAACCCATTCAGTCTAGAAAATGTTATTGCAAACTAAAGCTAAGTGCATATTCAAAAGATTCATTCATAATTAGTACTAACCATTATTGTATGCAACACTAACTAAGATTTATTTATACTGCTCACTAACTAACTAACTCACAATGTAACTATACATAAGACTACTTATAATTCATATAAGATACACCATGAGTAATGGATATAAATGTGATTTAATAAATTCTCCTATAGTCATTACCACTACAACAAAATCGACCTATGGTAACCATTTAAAAGTGTACTCTAAAATATACTGAAGTGTTGCCTTTGATGAAGGTTACGCATTTTGGCCTTAATGCAATGCTTTTAGAGGGGTGGCTTATTCTGTCGATGACTATTATCTAAGGCTACGCTTTTTCAGCATCAAAGGCAACACTTATCTCTTTCACCCTATAAGTACGCTTATAAAGTGTTGCTCCTTTAACAATACTTACAAAATGTTCCCTTATGTTAAACTCTATGACTACACTTACAAAATATTCTCTTATGTCAAACTCTATAAATACACTAATAAAGCGTTCTCTTATGTCATTTTATAGGCTCAACAAACGATGCTTACTTTCACATAAGCCATCACTTTACAAGCGTTCCCTTGTATTGCTTTTTTTTTAAACCTCCTATAATGACTACACTTTTAACAATTATAAAAATACCATTTATTACTCTTATATTGCATGTCTTCTAGTTAAATTTGGTAAAACATTAAAAATGCTTCATTTTTTAAAGATTTTTAATGCCATTCATTTTATATATTATTTTTATAGAATTTTAATTTCAGAATATATATATATACTATTCATTTATGTAGTATAAAATCTCAAACAATAATATAAATTAATTTTAACATTTAACACATTGTTCAAAATATTAACCAAATATCCACAATAATACATTAATCAAAATATTAATCAAGTAATACAAAGTACTAGAATTGTCACCACCATCATAATCCAGAGCACTTGAAAGAGACTCTTAACATTATACATTGTGCTTGGCGAATCCAGCTTAATGATCAAGTATGTTCATTAAGTAAGCATATATGTAAACGAAGTAAGAATAGAGAGAAACAAAGTCTAGTCTGTGGTGGAGATGAAGCAACCATTTGCAAAGGCCAACCAAATTCAGTAGCATATCAGACGGTAGAAGGGGCAGAGTCTTTCACAATTGTTACAAGACAAGTCTGTATGGCACCCAGGCCTCCGCTACCTATGACCAAAGAGTAAGCTTCAAGTCCCCAACGGCTTCAACTTTCTCTCTTGCATCCCCCTAGTATAGCTTTGCCACTACCATCACCTATATTCAAAGTAAGTTCATGCAAGGACACTAACATTAACTAAATGAAACTAAAACCAAAAACCCCCAATCCAACACAAAATAAGGTGGTAACTGGTAAAGGCAAAAACTTGTTTATGCCTAGAAGCAGTGTCAAGTAGGTCCTAATCGGATCAATGATGGAAATCCAAAGATAGAATGTTTGTGATGTTCTAGCCAAGACTTGGTTTGGGGATCTACACAGATGAAAACATAACCAGATTTATCTTAAGTACAACGTTCCCCATGATAACTCTTTCACGTTTTAGAGAGTTAAAATGCTATCATTATCACTAGTTCACTACCATCACCATTTACCTGTTGTTGCTCATGCTACTATCATGCTTGTTATTACTTTAGTTTTGTCATTGTCAACTTCTCTGTTGTTGATTGCTGCTTTTGGTTTCCCCTCCATCATTGCTTTTATCATCATTTCATTAATCATTATCACTAATTTATACCTAAAAGATGTGGAAAAATAATCTTTTTTTCCTCTCATTTTTTATCACTTATATGTAGGTTTGTAGAACATTTAGTGATAAAATATAATTTTTTTAAAAAAGCATGTACCTTGTAGAACAGTATTTTCAGTGATACCAAGATCCTTGGCAAGGTATTCAAGAGCACCATTGACCACCCTACACCAAACAGGGCATTGTCAGAGTCCAACACAAAGATACTATTTAATGAAAAACAGTGGTATAACAATAAAAAAAAGTGACATGCTGCACAATAAGTCCATTGACCCACATACTAAAATGAAGAGGCTATCATACTCAAGATGATAACCAAATAAAATGGCTCCAAGGCAAGCAACACCAACATAAGGTAGAACAATTCTAGAAGGTTTTCTCGAAGGAACAGTGGGGACAACATCCTCAGGTTTTTGACCAATCTACTCTTAGTGACAAAATTATTTACCAAATTGTCATACTTTTCAAATTATTTATCAAACTACCACACTTTTAGTCACGTTAATTTTTTTTATTATTTTACGTTTCAAGTAAATAGCGTTAAAGGATATGGCGCTACCAACAGAAAAACGCCAACACGGTTGGCGCAACACACATAGAAACGCCAACATGACTGGCGTTTTCCACGTGGTAAAGCCAAAAGTGATGGCGTTACAACGTGGAAAACATCAGTCAATTTGGCGTTTTACACAACGAAAATGAAAAAAAAATATTCAATAGTCTCTTTAATAGTCTCGAAATTGACTCTTGCCTATCTCCTAAATTAAAAACTCCTAAATTACATTGGAAAACGCCAATGTTTTCGTTGTAGATATCAAAACGCCAATGACTCTTTAATAGTCTCTTTAATTTTCGTTGGCTATGGAAATGGAAAGAGGAAGGAGAAAGGATGTGACGTTCAAGTTGGTGGGATCTTTTTTTATTTTTTCTCACAAACGTGTAGGCCCTAGTGCATACAGAAGTCCTAAAATAATTTGGTACAAATTCTGCAAAAAACAGAGTGAAAAGTATAGAGATACAAAAATGTTATTTGCACTGATAAAGTGCTCTCAAACTTATTTTTTTACAGATAGAAAGAAGAGAGAGAAACACCCAAAAATTAAATTAAACAACTAATGTGGTATGTGTGAGTGTGTGACTAACATAACTGTGGAAACGTTTCCCATAACCATCAGACAAATGTTACGCTTCCCATAACGTGTTCAGAATTTCATGGCAATTTTGGCTAAGAAAAGATATTTCTAAAATATCTAGATAAATGTGATACCTTAGCAGAAATCCAAATAAGAGAAAAAGTCAGCAAGCTATTTTTGGGTTAAGAAATAAACAGGATAGGGGAGGATTTTCCTTTTAACACTACTGCAATTGTTGATCTTAACAATAATCATGGAAGAAACAAATAAAAATTGAAGAAAAGGCAGAATAAGTAACACTGATTGGGACAAAGGCAGGGAACAGGCAGAGCATGGATGGAGCTATCAACATAATAGAGTCAAGAAACTACTGAGAAGATAATGAGAGGAGAAATCTGCTGTGGCTTCACTCATGCACTGCCTCTTCCCTGGCTCTGTCTCTTTCCTTCTCCATTTCTCCTTAGTACCCCTCCGCATTTATTTGTTGATTTATTAAGTGTGAATCCATATTTATTTGTTGATTTATTAAGCATGAATCCATATTTAAAATTTGTACAATTTGGTCTCACCGATAAGGCGACAACAACCCAATTCTGCAAAAAACACCAGATAATTCTCTCTAGCTGTCCACTAATTGTTCTATATCTATACCTGGAATCATTAGTTTTACATTATAGATCGAAAATTCATGTATGGTAAAGCTCAAGCCCTCTAGTTTCGTTCCACTCCTTAATAGAAAATTGATTATACAAACACAAGTTCTTATGACTGATTTTACCCGGGTGTAGCATTGAAGATCAAAGCAAACAATTCAGTAAAAAAATGTTCAAACATGGGGGAATTTGATACATTGAAAGACATGAAATACAAAGAGAGATTAGAGAAATAGGGGAAGAGTGAAGAGAACGTACCCCAGGCTTGCCAAGAATAGTGCAATGCTAGGCCATCAAATTAACGGTACCATCAGGAAGCATCTCGGGCTTGGCAACAATATAACAACAACAACCAAGCTTTTTTTTCACTAGGTAGGGTCGGCTACATAAATCAAACGATGTCATTGTGCCCTATCATAAACCAAGTCTTTAGAAATGTCATACAATTCTAAATCTTTTTTAATCGTTTCACTTATAGTCTTTCTTGGTCTCCCTCTACCTCTAACTATTGGGTTATCCTCCACCTGATCTACTCTTTTTACAAGGGCTTCTAAAGGTCTTCTCCTTACATGTCCAAACCACATAAGACGAGATTCTCTCATCTTTTCCACAATAGATGTTACTCCTACTTTCTCTCTAATACGTTCATTCCTAATCCTGAACAATACCCTAAATAAATTGAGAGAAAAGGAAGAACAAAAAATCAGATGGATTCATTGTAAGAATCAAATTGATAAGAAGAAAAGTGAATGAGAAAGGGATGACGGTATGGACATGGGGAAGGTTCTTACACCATGACTGGGTAGTCTGATGGTAAATCAAGTGATTTTGGATTGACTGAAGCATTCTTAATGACTTCAAGTAAAGTCATGATTGAAATTGCAAGAAAGATATCTGCAAAGCAAGCAAAAGGATAAACCTCAAATTAATAAGAGACATACTCATGTGAAAGAGATTGTATAAGAAAAGGATTTAATTTTATTTATCTGCAGAATTGGGTTTATTATAAACCTCAAATAAAGAGTGAAGACAGTTACTCATATATGAAAGGGAATATAATACATCAAAGCAGGATTTCATTTTGTTTAGTTGCATAATAGACAAGAGTGAAGAAAATGACCACTAAAAGATGAATACATACAATACAAGCAAGCAGGTTCAACAAGTAAAAACTTAACACAGACATGGAAGAATTAGTTAACTGAACTTTTAACAAAACAATTCACAATTGCAGACTCATGAATATACAGAATGCTGCTTGTACGGTTGGATTGCAGAGAAAGACAGCAAGAGAAGGAAGAAGAATGGATACCGGAGCAGAGGAGGTTAGGGATCGATCCAGTGCTGGTGAAAATCAAAGGAGGGTGAGGGTTTTAGGATTTCCCTGTCCATTAAAGCTCTCTCTATTTTTTTGTTTCTTAATTGCTAGGGTGCTCGGGTTTGGATTTTCAACAAACAAATAATCACATAAAAATGAACGATTTAGCCATTGATGCAAAAAGAAACCAAACGTGAAAAAAAAAAAAGAGAGAGATTAACAGGGGTTGAAATCCAGCATTAAACAATCTGTGTCTATTCATCACATACGAAGGCAAGAGTCGAAGAAGAAGCAAAAGGGTGTATATACCTGGACTGATGGTGTGGCCGCTGAAGATGGACGGACCACGACTGCCGCCACGACTGCGGCTTGGTGGGTGACAACTGATGAGAAATAGTGGGCTTAGGCGTGGAGTGAGTGCTAAATTTTTGTTTTTTTACTGTAAAAAAATAATTATTATATTTTTACATCAAATAATATATATATATATTTTTATATTTTATTTAATATTATTTATTATATTTATTTTTTATTTTTTTTATTTGATTATATTTTTTAAAAATGATATAAATAATAATATGCTTCTGAAAAAGAAGGTAAGATTATTTTTATCTATGCAAAAATAAGTATAAGCGGGATTGAATAAAAAAAACGAGAAGGTAAAAATATAAAGTACATTTTTAAGGAGTGACTTAAAATAAAAGTAATCACTACACTTAGAGCTATATTTTCATAGGCTTTAGAGCACCGTTTGAAAATGTTCTTGTTGATAGTTAAATAAGTAATGTTCATTAAGCGTAATATTTTATTAAAAGGTATGATAATGCTTAAAAAATATCTTTTATACTTTAAAAATACATTTTTTAAGTGTTGTCAAAACTTTTTAAAAAAAGTTACTTTTATAAAAATGTTATTTATTAAGAATTAAGAATACGCTTTTTAAGTGTAATTTAAAAAATATGGTCATAGGTTAATTTTATTGTAATATACTTAACAAAACATATATAGTCTGACATTTTTTCTAGAAATAAGAATGATAAAATGGTAATTTTTATTGCACAACAGTTAAATAGAATAATCAATGTAGTTTTATATCCATGCACAACTATGCAAGTTATTGTATCTCAATTGGTTTAGGAGGAGACCACATAAATTTGTATTTCCATTCAAAAATTAATGAAGCACAATTTTTTTTCTTATTTTCAAAGGGAAGAAGATAGCTGTTTGAATTATTTCTTTATTTCAACTTTATTACACATACTTGAAGATCTCGAAGGGTTGTTATCTTATTTAACCCTCTTACTAAGTTAATAGCCCATTCAGCCTAGGTTATTGCAAACTAAAGCTAAACACATATTCAAAAGGTTCACACATAATTAGTACTAACCATTATTGTATGCAAGAGAACGTCTTTTCTTAAAAAAAAAAAGAGAAAATGAAATGAAATGGAACTTTCTATTTAGGTTGGGGTGTTCTTATCTAAATATATATTGGATAAATTCAATGGAGACTCTTATATGCTCGTGTGTATATATAATTATATGTTATTATGTAATTTATATTCCATTTTATTCTCGCACATTAATAAATGGACCAGATGGCTCAATCTAAGGCTACAAGAGAAACATATCCTAGGCAAGTATTGTCGATGGAAAAAATATCAATCTTTGTAATTTTATTCATTTTCAATAACATTATTTTTCACTTGTAGTTAATGATATATAAAAATTAATTAATAAATACGTAAAAAATTAATTAATAAAAAATAAAAAGATAATTAATGACGTATATAAGTTATTTAATAAAATTAAGTTAAAAGAATTATATATTTGTACATATTTATTAATTAATAATTTATATTTTATTAATTAATTTTTATATAATAATAAAATGAAT
Source organism: Ormosia semicastrata (assembly GCA_029884595.1). Lineage (NCBI taxonomy): Eukaryota > Viridiplantae > Streptophyta > Magnoliopsida > Fabales > Fabaceae > Ormosia > Ormosia semicastrata. The sequence continues at coordinate 8,924,637 of JAQQTO010000047.1, forward strand.
GTAAATATTTTTTGAAGTAAAATTACTATTATTCAAAAAATTATTTTTGTCACTTCATTGGTGGCCAAAAACAAAGCTTGAGGCTCGCATATACTTGGTTAATCTAAAGCAGAGCTACAGACAAAAGTTAAAGGAAAATTTTATTACTTAAATTGATCTCTTTGCAACATTGTAATTTTCTTTAGGAAAGATTTGATTCTACTGTAAAATAGTATTTTTCCCCAATAGCCTTACCTCAAATGGCACCAAATATTTTTATGAGCTACTTAATTTCAAATTTAAATTCCACCTTTGTAACCAAAAAAAAAAAACTAGAGTACTTTTTTGGTACATAGATAAAGGGTACTTTATTTGGAAGAATTATTACAAGAAAAAAAAAATCTGATAGCCTAACGAGAGTTGCTCCAAAGAAAATATATGTAAAAGTTCATATAATTGATATATGATTATTATGATAATCCTATCTAATATTATGAGTTTTTGCTCCTCAACTGTATTGATTAATGTGAACCAAAATCACTTACCGTTGAGAGAAATTCATACATAAATATAGAGTATTTAAATTATATATATTAGGTCTATCGCATCATTAATTATAGAAGATTATAATAATAATAATTATTAATTAATTATAATAATTATATATTAATTAATGATATAATTAACTAAGTACATCCAATGTGAGTATGTTAAGTTTATGTACTAAAAAATATCTCGAACATTGCATGCTTTTTTAAAAAAATTAAGATATAATCTAAATAAATATAGAGTAAAATAGAAAAGTATTTAAAATTATAAAGAATATACACATAATTATTTTATTTAGATAGAATTTAAAAAATATAAATTAAAAGAGAAAAAATATTTAAAATTTTAAAAGAGATAGACATAATTAATTTAAAATATAATTTGAGTTTAAAATTTAAAAGAAAAAAGTTAAGAATGACATATGTCAACATCCAATTTGTCTGGGCTTTTTGAGAAATAAAAAACAAGGAAGAAAAAGATCATAAAGAAAGAGGGGGGAAATGTGTAGTCACCTCTTTTTAAGTCCTACATTGATAAATTATTCTCTTTACTTAGTCCCACATGGAAAAAAATATTACTCTTTCAGCCTCCCCACCTCTTATATAAAGAGTTGATTCTCAAGTGTTTGAGTCACCCAAAAAATTCCACACTTGACTTAATACTAAGTATAGAGCTTGAAGATTTTAGATAAAAAATTTTTCTTTCTTTCCATGGGTTGAGCACGTGGGACCCTATGCACCATATCTTTCAAGCTTAGTGTTTTTGCACGTCTTGGAGATAAGTTTTTTCCCCTTTTTCTTCTTTACTTTGCTTCTTAATATACCTATGTTGTTCATTTTAGATTATTTGTTTGCTAGCTTAGTTTAGTTATTAGTTCTTTAGAATAACTCTAAGATATTCATGTTTTAAATTAGTTTTATTTTTAAATTGATAGAGCCTTTTTCTTGTTTGGGTTGATAAAAAAATAAAAATTACAAAAATACAAAAAAAACCAATAAAAAAACTTTGATTTCTTTAATTGACTTAATTGAGGTTTAGTTCACTCTTTCATTTGTTTATTTGACTTGTGCTTGCCAAATTCTTTTGATTTCTCGTATTTTCTTAGCATATTTAAAATAACCTATTGCTAAATAATTTTTTTCTTAATTAAAATTAACTAACTCACACTTAATTTTTAGAAGAACTACGTTGGCTGTGATCTCCACATTGCACTTAAGGGATATGTAGGTCGAAAATCAAGCCAAACTGTAAATTTTTGTACTTTTGTCTTTGATTCATCTTTCTTTTTTGTTATCTTTTTCTATTTTACTTGTAAATCATTTTTTTTTTTTTTTTGCTTTGTTTTTATTCCAACTTGTAAATTTTGTGAATTAGTCTTTAGCGTTTTCATTGTTAATTAACTTGTAGATATTTAATTCATTTTCAAATTCTCTGGTAAATATTGTAGCTTGTTTTTTCTTATTATTTTTATTTTCTCATTCTTTTATTATTTATTTTGTGAGGTAGATTAAATATTTAAAAGTTTTTCAATTTGCACAATTAATTTTAAGATAACCATCTTAGAACGGATGTGAGGGGGTGCAGTAGGATTAAGTCTTTACATTTCCCTATACATAACCGACTCCCAAACCTGATTGATTTGCACAAACTAATTTTCTAAAATTTTAAGGATTTTTCAACTTTTTCCTATCCAGATAAAGTTGGTAGCTACTCCTCTAAAATTATTTTGATTTGTGAAATTTTAGTTGCCTCTCATCACGATCTCGGTCACTGCAGATAGCAACTCCATTGGAGACGCTTAGTGAGTCTATCATAATAAATTTAATTGTGCAAATTTCATAACCTTTAAATATTTCTCTTACCCCATCTTTTACATACTTTGCGATTAACGTTGTTACTTTTTAACTCTAATTTTATAGGATCTACTCTTATATATTATTGAACCTTAGGATAGATGACCATTGTCAGTTGATTTATTATTGTAGACTCTTGAACATTAGGATAGGTGACTACTGTGATATTTTGGTATTGTGATGCCTTTGCTTTGCATGTGTATGGGTAGTTTATAGGTATGTTGGATATTATTAGCACACATTCTACCTCACACACTTTTGGACTCTATACTCGATCCTGTGCGAACCCGAGAATTAGAAAGTGTCTTGGCATTGTTATAGTGGCCTTGTGCCTCCTAGACATTTGTTGAAATACCACTTATATTATTACTGGCATCATGGTTTGTCCATATTGAGAGAGTTTATCCCTACTTGTGATCAAGTTCATAAGTTTTGTCCTTATCCTTTGGATAAGGGCAATCTGGGGACCATAACTTTTAGAAGTCTAGATTCGACCTCGAAAACCTTACATCAATAGAGTCACCTTAGAGATCATCCTATCAAGTAGAGGCAAAAGTTTTGTTTGGTAGAAATAGGCTTTTCCAACCCTAGGATAAACCTTAGTTAGGAAACTTCGGGGCTCGGGTTGTTTTGTTTGTCTTTTTCATTGGTCTGTTGTTTATTCTCTTTTAGAAAAAGATAAAAACTAAAAAAATATATCAATTTTCTTAGATAGGTTCATTTTTTTCTCATTTTCTTTTATTCTTTGCATTTTTTCCAAAAAAAAAAAATTGCATTCATTAGTTTCATAGTTTTTTTGAAAAAAAATCATTTCATTATTAACTCATTTCATTATTTTCATAAAAAATTCACATTTTGAATTCAAATTTTTACATTAGTACTTGCATTCATTGTTTTAAAAAAATCAATTTTCATTTTTAATTTTTGTAGTGAGCCTTTTTTTTAAAAAAATTGCATTCTTCCATCATTTCATAGATCAAAGATTAAAAAATAAAATAAAAATTAAAAATATTTTAAATTTTCATTTTCACATTAATGGTTGTATATCTGTTTTTTTTCAAAACTAAAAATGGAGAAAAGTCTTAAAAAATCTTGATCTTAAGCCATCATTTCCAAACAAAAATTACTTTTAAACTATCATATTTCACTGTTGTGCCATAACATGTGTTTGTTTGTAATCCTAAGTCATTCTTGTGTCCAACTTAACTTAATTCTTGATCATTTGTCAATGACATCCAACTTGAACCCTTTGTGGATCCTAATGTCCTGCCTTTGAGTAGACAATACCAATTATTCTTGTTTCTTCATTTTCATCCCAAAATACTATTTCATGAGTTACTTCATTGTTTAAGCCCCTTCAATTTTTGCCTTTAGCCCTATATTTTTCTCCCATTTCCACTACCTCTGTATAAATTATCATGTCTAGGAAGTTGTGGGTCAATAAACGGTTCAAGAGAATTTTGAAAGGAAGTTGAAGGCTGCATATTGATAATCCAGTGTATTCTTGTTTTGGACTTTAATGTCTTTTGTTTCCATTGAGAAGATGTTCATATAATTAATCAAGTGTCGTATAAAATAAAAAAAAACAAAAAAAAAGAAAAAAAGGAAAAGGAAAAAGTGAAGAAGGGGCAATTGAACAAAAAATGGCGATGCAAATTAGTTATAATGTTTTATCATGAGATTAAATTTTTCAAAAATAAACAATCACAATTTGAAATGAGGTTTGACCATCTTTCTCTATCCCAAAGAAAAATATTATCCATTGTCGCCTTATTTTAGCCTGAAATTCTATTTTCAAATAACATTGGACAAGGATCACCCCACACTGAGGGCTAGTGTATGATAAGGGTTGATAATTGTTAGTTTATTGTGGCATAGTTTGTGATGATTGTCACGAAGGAGAAAAAGAAAAGAAAAAAAGGTGAAAAAGGTGAAAAAAAATTTGGGAAGTGAAATGTTTGAAAGAAAAAGTTAAAAAAAAAAAGACAAGAAGAAAAAGTAAGAAGAAAATGATGTAGGGCCAAAATGAAAAAGGACAGTTTTTTTGGAAAAGCAAAAATGTAATTGACAAAGCATGATTTGACATTGTGATGTTAAAGACCCTTTGTTCCAATAAACCTTTAAACATTTGTTTCAGCCTTTTATATCCTTTCTTTGATAACCCTTAGCCATGGCATCATTACAAGCTTTATAAAGTTCATTATGATCATTGAGTGATTACTTTTATTTTTAAAAACTTTAATTTTGAGACAAAATGTTTCTTACTTATTCAAGCTATTTAGTTCATTGCTTCGAAAAAAAAAGAAAGAAAAAATTGATCCAAAAAAAAGGAAAGGAAAGTTTGAAAAAGTGAAAAAAGAAAAATGAAAATGATGATGTGAAACTTGAATTACATTATTGGTTGAAGTAATGTTTAGATAATTCTTTAAAGGTTTGAAGCAAGAAATGACAATTTCTTGAAGGTGAATCGATTGTTGAATCTTAAGGTTCATGCAGATACTGGTTTTGTAACTTGAGAGCTAATTTTTTATGTTCTTGCATTAAGAAGAGTTGGAAAGGTATTAAACTTTATGGACTACTACTTGCATACCAGGGGGCTAATTTTGGAAGTTCCCACATTAAGGAGATTTGGAAACATATTGAGTTTCTTGAACTAATGCTTGCATACTTACAGGCTTGTCTCAAAATCTCTTATCTCCTTTGTTACATCTTCAAAAAGGTTCCTTTCTTTTACTACCATCCTTAAATTCACATTGTTTGTTCTTTAGTAAATAAATGTGTGTTGTAACACAATGGTGAATGATCTCTTCAGAATTTTATGGGAAATTCTTTCTCATCTAAATCCTTCTTGAATCTTGGATTTGAAATGTTTTTTCCATCAATTAAAATTAAAATTTTGCATTTGTGTGAGACATTTGAAAGACTGAGTTTTGAACTCTATCTTTAATTGATGTTTAGAATAAAGTATTGTTTAATTTTGCAATTTTACAACAATAAGTTATCTTTGCATGATTCCTACCAATAATCTTTGATTGATAGATTATTAGATTTTTGAAAAGCCTAGTTTGAATAGCTTAGTGATGGAATGACTTGATGTTTTTGTTACCATGTTTAGGGTTGCCTAGTTAGCTCATTATGGGATTTCAAAACAACTTGTTGATCACTTGGTTTTTGAATTACTTCTTTATCATATTAGTTTTAGATTTAAACCTCAGGAATCTTTATCTTATTAGTTTTGGGTTCCAACCCCAGGGGTCTTTATCTCATCAGTTCTGAGTTCCAACCTCGGGGACCTTTATCTCATCAATTTTGGGTTCAAACCTTGGGAAACTTTATCTTATCAGTTTTGGGTTCAAACCTTGGGGATCTTTATCTCACCAATTCCAAGTTCTAACCCCATGGATCTTTATCTCACCTTTTTTTTGTCTCAGATATTTGAATTTCCTATTGTTCAGGTTATCAAATATCTCCTATTTTTTTGTCTCAGATATTTGAATTCCTTGTTGTCTAGGTTTTCAAATATTTGTTGATTGGTTATTTATCTCATATATTCAAATTCCATGTTGTTTAGGTTGTCGAATATCTGTTGTTTTGTTTGTCTCAGATATTTGAATTCCCTGTTGCCCAGGTTGTCAAATATCTATTGATTGCTTATTTGTCTTAGATATTTGAATTTCGTGTTATCCATGTTGTCAAATATTTGTTGATCATTTGCTTGTCTCAGATATTCGAATTCCCTTTTGTTATCTAAGTTGTTGAATATTTGATTATCTTTTGTTTGTCTCAGATATTCGACTCGAATCCCTAGTTGTTATCCAGGTTGTCAAATATCTGTTGATCATTCATTTGTCATGGATTTTTGCATAATTTTGTTGTTATCTAGGTTGGCAAATAATTGGTTGATGGTTTTTTATGCCAGGTTCTTTAGCAATCCATTGCTTTTCAAGTTTTCTAATGATTTGTTGCTTCTTTCCTTGGTCGAAGAAGTTTTTGATTTAATCAACAAAATTTGTTGCTTTTTTTTTTCTTACATTGCTTTGGCCTTTCTATTCAAATGGTCAAGCAAAGCGGAGCTACTGTTAGCACCCAAATTTGTCTAGGCTTTTTGAAAAAAAAAAAAGAAGAAGAAAAAGATCACAAAGAAAGAGGGGGAAAATGTTTAGTCACCTCTTTTATACATAAAGTCTCACATTAGTAAACTATTCTCTCTACTTAATCCCACATCGAAAAAATTATGCTCTTTCACCCTCTCCACCTCTTATATAAAGAGTTGATCATCATCAAATGTTTGAGTCATCTAGAAAATTTCACACTTGTGCTTAACACTAAGCATAAAGCCTAAAGATTTTAGTTAATTTTTTTTTTCTTTCTTTCCATGGGTTAAGTACATGGAACCATGTGCACCACACCTTTTGAGCCTAGTGTTTCTCCACGTCTTGGAGGTATTTTTTTTTTCCTTTTTCTTCTTTTCTTTGTTTCTTAATATACCTATGTTGTTCATTTTAGATTATTTATTTGTTAGCTTAGTTTAGTTATTAGTTCTTTAGAATAACTCTAAGATATTCATGTTGTAAATTACTTTTACTTTTAAATTGATAGGGCCTTTTTCTTGTTTGGGTTGATAAAAAATTAAAAAATACAAAAACACCAATAAAAAAACTTTAATTTCTTTAGTTGACTCAATTGAGCTTTAGTTCACTCTTTTGTTTGTTCATTTGACTTGCGCTTGCCAAAGTTTTTTGATAAAACTTTGTTTGGGTTGATAAAAAAAATTAAAAAATACAAGAAAACCAATAAAAAAACTTTTATTTCTTTAGTTGACTCAATTGAGCTTTAGTTCACTCTTTTGTTTGTTCATTTGACTTGCGCTTGCCAAAGTTTTTGATTTTTCGTATTTTCTTGGCATGTTTAAAACAACTTATTCCTAAATAATTTTTTTCTTAATTAAAATTAATTAACCCATAATTATTTTTTAGACGAATTACATTGACTTTTATCTCCGCATTGCACTTTGGGGATACGTAGGTCGAAAGTCAAACTAAGAGCATGTTTGGGAAAGATGGATTCTTTCTCATTCAATTTATTTTTAGCAAATTAAGTTATTTTGTAAAATAATTATTATGTTTGGATAAAAAGATTATTTTCTAAAAAAACTTTTATACAAAATTCAATGCAAAAAAAAAGCTTTTTTCAGCTAATAATCATAAGCTAAAGATTGAAGCTTATGATTTTAACTTATAGATTATTTCTTACACTTTGATATGTAAATACTATTTTGTCCTCAATCAAATAAATTTTTTAATCATTCTATACCTATTTTAGTAATTTAATGCATAAAAGCGATTCTTTTTTATATCATCCAAACAAATCATATTAGCTTAAAATCACTTTACACTAATACATCCAAACATAAAAATAAATCGATTATAATCAATTATAACAATAATTGATTATCAAGTATAATTTATAATTTTTAGCTTTCCCAAACAAGCCCTAAATTGTAAATTTTTGTAATTTTGTCTTTGACTCATCTTTATTTTTTGTTATCATTTTCTATTTTACTTGCAAATCTTTTTTTTTGTTTTTATTCCAACTTGTAAATTTTGTGAATTAGTCTTTAGCCCTTTCATTATTAATTAACTTGTGGATATTTAATTTATTTTCTAATTTCTTTGTAAATATTGTAACTTGTTTTTTTCTTAATATTTTTATTTTCTCATTCTTTTATTGTTTATTTTGTGAGGTAGATTAAATATTTTTAGGTTGTTCAATTCACACAATTAATTTTAAGATAACCGTCTTAAGACGGATGTATAGGAGTGAAGTGGGATTAAGTTTCCATCGTTCTCTATATATAACCAACTCCCGAACCTAATTGGTTTGTGCAGACTAATTTTCTAAAATTTTAAGAATTTTTCAACTATTTCCTACCACAATAAAGTTAGTGGCGACTCCTCTGAAATTATTTTGAGTTTTGAAATTTTAGTTGCCTCCCATTATAATCTCGGTCATGATAACAAGTGTCATTCTAGAAGAAGAGTAGATTAAAAGATTAAATCACTCTCGAAGAAGTGTAATCTATTTTTTTATATTCGAGTGGATTTATCTATAGTTGAATCTAATTTTTTATATTGGAGTCAATTTATCTACACTTGAACCATTCCATCCACGCATGAATTAGTACAATGGTTGGTGAGTTCATGAGTTATGTGGGTTAAGTTAACCATATCATTTTTTTCGGGCAAAGATAGATATTTCATTCATTCACAAGGAAAGAATACAAGTAAAATCATACAAAATGCTGGTAACCCACAGTTCCAAACTAAAATTAAATTAAAAAGGGAATACACCCAAGATCACCACCTAAAAGGAGGGCACAAGAAAAGAAACCTATCTGGTTTTAGTGTAGGGATACTAGGAATTCGGTGAAGTTTGATCTTTATGCACAATGTCTAATTCTTGCCAATCTTTTCCATCTAAATGTTGAGTATTTGGCTTTCCAAAGTCTCCAAAGGACAAAAACAACAATATAAATCAGATTTTTCCTTTAACTAGTATTTTACAACAACAAATTAAGGTCTCTCCACCAAACCCATATAGATGATGTATTAAAAATTGACCCATTTAGTATCCCATTTGATTATAGCCACACAGACCACACCCTATATGCTTTTTGGCAATCCATAAAGAGGTGTATCATAGTTTCATCATGATTTTCACAAATAGGACAAAGTGGAATAACATGGTCCAAAAAACCATGAAGCTTTGCAGCCACAAGGAATGCATCATGCAACAATTTCCAAATAAAAAAAAATCTAATTTTAGTAGGCAACTTCAGTTTCTATAGACTGGTCCAAATAGAAGGATCAATCCTAGGAGGAGCGAGAGATAGCTCACAATGAAGCAAGGAAAAACTTGTCTAATACTCAGTAGAAACTATGTAGAGTTAAGAGTTGGAGGAGTGCCAAACTACCTTATCATCATTGTTAGACACTTTCATGGACAAAATGTAATATGCAATTGAATCCACAAAAATGTCTTTGACTACTTCTTCCTTCCACTTATGTTCCTCATGATTAATTAATCCATCAACCAGGCAAGGAACATTTACTGCATTCAGTTTTGTGGTTGGCAAGAAAGGAAAGTTGGCCGGTATCCATGGGTCCTCCATCACTCAAATGTTTTTACCATTGTCCACCTACCACCTTAATTCCTTTTTAATTACTTTTTTGCCTTCCACAATGCTTCTCCAACTCCAAGAAGGCTTGAATGTAACCTCAGCATCCATAAAAGATGAATAGGTAAAATACTTCCTCTATAACAGTCTAACCAGCAAACAACTCTCATTCTTGGCAAGCTACCAACTTTGCATAGCCAACAAGACTAGATTAAAAGCCTTCAAGTCCTTAAAGCCCAAGGCCCCATCTTTTTTCCTTAAACACATAGAATCGAAATTGATCCAACAGATTTTCTTCTTTTCACCTTGTTGGTTCCACTAAAAGTTGCACAACAGTACTATAAGTTCATTACAAAGCCCATCGGGAAGCTTAAAATATTTCATGGAATAAATAGGGAAAGCCATTCCTACTAACTTAATCAACACCTCCTTTCCTCCATTGAAAGTATGGAAGCTTTCCAGCTACTCAATCTCTGCAACACCTCTTTGACAATAGCAAATGTTTGCCTTTTAGATCTGCTTACTAAAGAGGGCAACCCAAGATATTTGTTCTGACCACCAATATGTCTAATCCTAAGATTCTAGCTACATGGTCTCACCTTTTATGAGGTGTATTGGCACTAAAAAACAAATAGGATTTCTCAAAATTGATTTTTTGGCTACTAACTTATTTATACTTTTGCAACACATTTTTGTACCATTAAATTTTGAATCTCCAACTTTTCAAAATAATAGGGAGCCATCAACAAACAATAAATGGTTCATTCAAGGACAATGTCTACTAATTTTTAGCCTAGGGTCCTATTTCTCTTTGCTTGGCTTATTAGGTAGGAGAATCCTTCAGTACAAAATAAGAAAAGGTAGGGGAAAAAGGGTCTCCTTGATGGCTCTAGATAGTTTAAATAATCTTAGGGTTGTCCATTGACCACAATAGAGAATGAAAAGGAAGATAAACATTCTAAGACTAACTCCCCCCATGAGTGATGAAATCCCAGCTTTAGCATCATAAAACACAAATGATCCCACTCTATTATATCATATGCCTTGCTCATGTCCAGTTTTAATGCCATGTGTTGCAATCCCCCTTTTTTCCTATTTTCCAATTGATGCATTAATTCATGGCTAATAAAAATTTTATCCGAGATTATCCTACCTTTTAGAAAAGCACTTTAATTCCAACTAATAATATTAGGCATTATTCCTTGAAGACGCTTGTTGTTAAATCAGTAAATGCACCGAATCGCAAAAGTAATAAAAAAGTGAGTAAGAGTGTCGTCCCACGAGAATTAAGTTATTAATTACTAAATTCGCTGAAAATGACACTATTTAAACTAACGAAGAAAGATAATTGTTGCAAATTCAATTAAAAAGAAATATAAGTAAACAAAATAATAAATCCAAATAGTAAAAAATAATGGTATTAAAGCGTTAGAGTTCAGACTTCACTTGAAATCTTTAAATGCATATCCAAATATTAGTTTAATTATGGTCTATTTCAATGATTTATGATCAATTTTTAAAATTAATTAATTCTTAATACCTTGATATATTAATTCTCTTACATTATTTAGAATTAACTAATCCCTTAGGGTCCATTTAAATAGCAGAATTGAAATTGAAATATAAAATTTTAATTTTAATTTCAATTCTTTCAAAATTAGAATTAGTCTAGAATATTAAATTTTATGTTTGGGATTGTAAAAAAATTAGGATAAAAATTGTAATTCTAAATTTAATTATAATTTTATTGTTTAAAGGTATGATCTAAAACATTAAAAAATTATTTATAAAATTAAAATTAATAAAAATATTCATACAATGATATTTTTATAATATAATAGTCATATTTTTTTCATAAAAAAATTTCATGAAATTTTTTTAAAAAATAAATAGTTATTATAATAATTTTTATATAAATATAAAAACAATTTTTATATAGATATAGAATCTCAATAAATATGATTGTTCATAAATAAATGTGGAGAGAGAGAGAGAGAGAATTTAATTTTTAAGTTATAAAATTGATAATTCTTAAGGTATAGGATAAGAATTGAGAAAAATTTAACTTAATTAATTTTCAATTCCATGGAATTGGTTTATGGAATTACAATTCTAATTCTAAATGGCATTCTAAACATAAAAATTAGAATTGAGAGATCCAATTCCAATTCTAAGCTCTAATTTCATACTCAATTCCAGGAGTCAAACGGACACTTAGTCTAATTCCAAATAGAAAGACATTATCAAGAACGGGAAAATTAAAAGAAAGACCACATACCCCACAACATCTCTAATTTCATGCTCAATTTCAAGAGTTAAACGGACACTTAGTCTAATTCCAAATAGAAAGATAATATCAAGAACAAGGGATTTAAAAGAAAGACCACATAACCCACAACATCTATTCCTAATGATTGTAGAAATTATGGTATTTATCACATGTTCTAGGTTCATGCAAATTTTTTCAAATCATACATTAACCCAAAAGATCATTCACAAATTGATCAGGTTTAGAAAAACATTAAGAATATAGATAAACATGTAAATCATGAAATAGAAACATAAAGTAAACCCATAAAAGAAGTTACATCATCAAAGGTCAAGATCCATCCCCCTAATAAGAGAAAATTAGTTACACATAGAAAAAGAAAAATACAAAGGGAAGAATATGATCAACTCTATTGTAGAAAGGTGACAAGGTTGAAGAAAATTCCTAATCTTCAAATCTAATTGTGCCCATACCACATTAAAGTTTGTGCCTCTTGACGGCTGCTGCATTCTATCCAAGTATGTGTTGAATTTGTCGAAACTTTTCTTTAAATAAAGAAAATCATTTTGTTGTTTACGTGTTCAGTGCTCAAGCGCTGCCTTCCTAGCGCTCAGGAACTGGGACACTAATGAGAAAATCTTCTGCGTATGTTACGCGCTCAGGCGGTGGGTATCCAATGCTCAAGCGCTGGCATCTGATGGTGAAATTCTTTCTTTTTTCTTACGTGCTCATTCGTCCTATTTTCTCCATGTGCAATTACCTATAAAACACATAAAAATACGTAATAAGAATACAATTAAAATAATAAAAACATAATAAAACTTAAGAACAAAACTAAATAAAAAAGATTAAAAGATGATGAAAATTTAAGATTTTGAACCGTAAAAATATGAATTTTTACAGCTTCATCAATGCTTTACTAGAAATTTAGTAATGATCTTATAGAAGACAGTGCATAAACTTATTGGCCAAATCTGATTGAGCAAAGAGCAAGTCGCCACCTTGGGGATGAGAACTATATTTGTATGATTGAAACTACGCAGAAACTTCTTAGATCTAATAAAGCTCGTCACAGCCTTGCATACATCCTTTCTAATAATACTCCAAAAGGCTTGAAAGAATTGACTAGTAAACCCATTTGATCTTGGTGCTCCTTTAGGGTTGATAGAGAATGTTCCCTTGTTAATCTCTAATAGAAAATTATCAGATATATTAATTCCAAAATATTTATGACATATTAATATATATAAAAGGTTTTAGGGTTACCTTGAAAAGGCGTCAGTGAAGAAGTCATTGTTGAAACCTTGAAAAGTAATTTCATAAGGGAGAGATACTATTTATATCCCATATTAGTCGCTCACACGTCAGTATCAATGGGGCAACTGTACACACTAGAGTGGCTAGGAATAAGGGTCTCTTCCTGTATATATAGAATAATTAAAATGGGTTAAACCTACCCACTACGAAAAACCCATATACAAGACCCATAAAACAAAACCCACACAAGAGCAGTGCTTTAACAACAATAGGCCCATTAACAATACTGATCACAGTTTAGACTAAACAAAATGCTCTAATAATTTTGACATCTAATTAATCTGGATTTTATAAAAATTACAATATAATTTATGCTAGTTCATAAATAAAAATTCTAACATTCTCTCACTTGGACAGCATAAGTCATATTACATCACTTTAATAAGAAAACAATTCTCCAGATTAATCATATAATATGTGAACATAACATGATGTCAAAATCGAGCTAGCACTTTCAACAACTAGTCCAAAATAAGACTACAAACATCTCAACAATGTAGAAAATCATACTCGAAGGAGTATTGACATCATACATGCAAGATACTCATATCTCGATGACCCATCAAAATGTGGTATATGGGTAATGAGAAATCACATTCAAAATTGCATGTCAATATATGATCAAAGTGTTTTTCTTAACAAAATGGCACTAAGCATTCGCCCAAGATACTTTCTGAGATTCAACAAACATCTCAACACAATAATAAAATGAAACTAGGTCCAAAATATCTCTACAATATGTTATAATATGAATAAATAATACTGCGCAGATAATAATAACAATATTATATGGCAACAAAAATAATAACAACATAATTGTTTAAAGTCTCGAGATATAAAATGAGGTCACATTATAATCACAAAACAAACTCCTACTAACCCAAAACATCAAAAGACATCATTATACCCATATGGGTCACATGATTAACAAAACTTTGACAGTTAAACCTTTGGTTAGGGGACTTATAACCATAAGTTATGTAATGATATATTCGACATGAGTTTGAAACTCATGAATCTTCTCTCTAACAAACATGAATTTTATATCAAAAGCTTCGAGCACTTAAAGCTCTTATTGATTTGAGAAAAGCATACCACGACAGAGTTATCACAATAGATAGTAAGAGGCCTAAAAATACTCTCCACAATACAAAATTCAATAATCAAATTTTTTTTCAACCATACCGCTTGACACGTAGTCTCATAACAAGCTATATATTATGCCTCCAAAGTGAAAGTAGCTATAAGCGTCTGTTTAAGACTCTTCCAAAAATAACTACTACTCCCAACATAAAGATGTATACCCTGATGTGGACTTGTGGTCACTTGGGCTACCACCACAATCAAAATGAGAATAGTCAATCACCTTAAGGTGATCTAACCTCATATAAGTTAGGATATGATCTTTGATACCATTTAGATACCTCATGATTTGTTTTGCAACCTACCAAATAGCCACACTAGATTTGTTCAAGTATCTCCCAAGTACACTAACAACAAAAATAATATCAAGACGTGTACAAACTTAAGCATGCATAAGGCTGCAAATAGTGGAAGCATATGTGACCTTCTTCATTTCAGTAACATCTTTATCATTTTGAGGACACTGGGTATTAAAGAGTCTTTCACCCTTTTAAATAGGTGTAGCATAAGGTTTACAAGATTTCATGTTAAATCTATTCAAAATCCTTTCAATATAAGCCTTTTGAGACAAGCCAAGAATACCATGAGATCTTCCATGGTGAATCTTAATGCCCAATACAAAAAAGGCATTACTAAAATCTTTCATATTAAAATGTGTTGTCAACATTTGCTTGGTCTCATTCAAAAAATCAACACCATTACTAGTCAACAATATATCATCAACATATAAAACAAGAATGATGAATTTACTCCCACCAAATTTTAGATAAATGCATTGGTTAATAGTATTTTCTTTAAAACCAAGAGAGCTAACAATATAATCTAATTTCAAGTACCAATGCATGGAGGCTTGTTTCAATCCATAAATGGATCTGCTCAATTTATATACCATATGATCTTTACCATTTTCAACAAAACCATTATGTTGATCTATATATACATCCTCATACAAATCACCATTTAGGAAGGCGGTCTTAACATTCGTTTGATAAAGCTCCAAATCAAAATGAGCAACCAAGGCCATCACAACATGTAAAGACTCTTTAGTGGAGACCATTGAGAAAGTCTCCTTATAATCAATGCCTTCCATCTGATTATATTCTTTTGCAACAAGTATGGCCTTATACCTCTCAATTTCACCTCTAGCATCACGTTTGGTCTTAAAGACCCATTTGCAACTAACAATTTTACAACTAGTAGGCAACTCCACCAATTTCCAAACATTATTCTTTCTCATAGAAACTAACTCACCCTCCATAGCCACTAGCCATTATGCACTATCAGGACTAACCATGGCCTCTTGAAAGGAAATAAGAACAGAATTCTCAACTGAGTTAAACTCATGCTCTTGCTGGTACACAACATAATCCTTGAATCTAGTAGACTCAGTGGATATAGGAACTCTCTTAAATCTTCTCAGTGGAGTCACAACAACATATGGAATCTGTACATTATTTTTGACTTATTGAGAGATATCGACATTACCAATAAGATCAACAACATCATCATTATGGATCAAAGGAGATGACATTATCCCTAGAAAGAGATCAACAAGAATAGGAACAACAACATGCTCCTCACTGAAATCAACAATACGTGGCTTCTGAGTTCCTCCATTTCTAAGTCTCCTTAAAAATAGACAGACCGATCGGATTTAACAACTCTTATAGTATGAGAAGGACAATAGAACCTAGAATCCCTTGAGCCAATTTAATAAACAATGAAGAAACCACTAATGATTTTGGGATTAAGCTTATTTAAATGTGTGTTTTAAGGCTTCACCTCTGCCTTACAACCCCAAACACGAAAATGCCTCAAAATAGGTTGTTTTCCTAACATAAGCACATACGAAGTCTTCGACATAGATCTACTTGGCACATGATTCAATATATAAGTAACAATCTTTAAGGCATTTCCCTATAAGAATTTGGAAAGAATAGAATGACTAAACATACATCTCATCATATCCATAAGAATACGATTTTTCCTTTCTACAATAAGAGTATTGGGTCCACAAATATTTGTATGAATTAACTGTAGTATTCCTTTATTCCTGATAACCCCACTCTTCCTGGCTCCAGCTGCAAGTTTCTCTTTTATACAATCAACACAAGTATCAAAAAACAGAGAAGTCCAAATCATGAAGAATATTCTCCTTAATCAACCTCTCCATTCTCTCCCTAGAGATATGTCCTAAACGTTTGTGCCATAAGATAGAAGATTTTTAGCAACTTTACCATGCTTATTCCCAACAACATTGTTGATAGCTAAACATCG
Organism: Ormosia semicastrata; assembly: GCA_029884595.1. Taxonomy (NCBI): domain Eukaryota; kingdom Viridiplantae; phylum Streptophyta; class Magnoliopsida; order Fabales; family Fabaceae; genus Ormosia; species Ormosia semicastrata. Next base: position 8,941,201 of record JAQQTO010000047.1, read on the forward strand.
TTAGATCAATAGAAAGGTGTCAATATTTAACATATAGAGGCCATTAGACAAAACTTCAGAAATAACTAAAATGGAATCACAAGGTGGGGAAATTCTCTTATCACTAAATGATATGATAGTGCAACTATCCATAATAGAAATTGAAAACAAGTTCCTTCTCATAAAGGACACAAAAATAGTGCCTTTTATATGTAAAGAATATCCAATACACAACTTCAAAGAAATAACACCTATATACTCTACTTTGACACTAACTTTATTTCCTATGTGATCATCAACTCTCCTTCACCTGGTTTTTGCTTATTTTAAACTCTAGTAATGAGCTTGTAGTGTGAGTAGTTGCACCAATATCTAACTAATAAGTGTTATAAGGAACATCAACAAGATTAGATCCAAAACACATTAGAGCTAGGGGTTCAACTTCCTTTTGTTGGGAATCACAAATACATCACACAAAAATAGAATTCCAACTAAGGATCCATGCGAAAAAACCATAATTTGAGCTTTTAAAATTGTTTACCTCTTGAAGCGTGATAAAAAAGAAGTGACGTGAATCACCAACACCGTAACAGTGACGATGTCTCTGCGATATCCACACGAAAAGACTCACAAACATCCAACGTCCATAAAAAGGAGTCTCATGTCTCTCACACAGTGCTAGCTGGGAAAAGAAGAGAAGAACCTATCACTCACTAACTCACAGTTTCTGTCTAGTGCAGCTATGATTTGTAATTCGTACTTTAACAGTCCCTTTAACAGTACTATTTATAATAGTGATTGCCTTAAGTGAGTGTGAGCAGCAGCAAGTTAAGCTGTGTAACCCTAGACTCATCTATTATAAGTCCGACCCATATTTGAATCCGAGTCCAACTTGGACATATTGCTCCAATTTAGTCTGTTCTATGAGTGTGATCCTACAGGTTCTCATAACATTAGCAGTAATATTAAAATTCCATTTTAATATTATAAGCAGTCAGCGGTATCTAGCAACATATTGCTGCTACCCAAGTAATGAGAATGTAGGTGCTTTGACATAACCTTTCTGTGACCAATGTTTCCGTGTCATTTAGTCCCTTTGTCAAGATATCTAGATTAAACATAAGGCATGGAATGCGTCACCCTTGTATAGTTCAATCCTTCGTTTCCTGATACTCGAGTAGACTTTGTAATAACAAATTAGATCAATATCTCATATTGATTTATTTGAGTATGGCCATGCATTTCGCAGTCTCACTCAATCTGGGGGCCTGAAGATATCGCTCCTGTTATGTAGGAGTGACAAATCTCATCTAGGTCACTTACATCCCGCTGCATGATTTGCGGTATGTCTAATAACTAACTTTATAATCACCTTGTTACAGATGATGTTTGATGGCATTAAAACACACAACTCCTTATGTAGGAATCATAGTGATTTCAAGTCAAAGGACCATAAACACCATTGTCACTATGAGAATCGCTTATCACACTCACGTAACGATTCATGTAGCGTTCTCATGGTAGGTCAGTCTAGTACATCATTACTCTAACATGTACTTATATGAAGACTTGATATCTCATATCCATGACTCGTGAGATGTGGTCATCAGTCTACGCACATACTAGTCTTAATGCATTATTGTTATCCTAATTAACAATAATACTTGACTAGGGACATTTAAGCATAGTGTTCTAATTTTATCCAATAGGATCTCACGATCAAGTCAACCACTTGATGTCCTATGGCATCAAACTTACTATTCTAAGGACTTTATTATGTTTATCATAAATAACACAATAAAAGAAATGCCTCATATATTAAAGAATAGCATAATACAATATATATAAGTACTTTCAAAATATATCAGCCTCTAGGGCATACACCAACATCTTCTTCTTAATCCAATTATTAAACTCTATACAGTTAGCTGGTTTGAGCCAATCTGCATATTTCGTGGCGCGTTCACGATCACCATTCACATCATCATGCTTAATCTTGGTCAACACGGAGAGGTCACATGCCCTTCTAAATCTGTTAATAGCCTCACAAAAATGGTTGACATTATCCATTTTATGAAAACTCTCCTTAATGGTTTTATCCATATTATACTTTATGGTCATGGGATGAACTTTATTTGAATGGTTCCATATTTCATATTTCATCCTAATTGCAGCAGAAAACCATATCTATAGGAGGAACATCCATAGTGAGAGAAACATCAATAACAGAGATGACTAGAAATAAACTCATTGACTCAACCCAGTCCTCATAATTAGTCCCACACAACTTTGTCAAAATACTTATTTTCATAAGTAAAGCTGAATCAATATTTTATAGGAAAAATTTTCTTGTTGAGTATTTCAATAAACAAGATGAACAACAACCATAATAGAGCTTCCCCATGCACTTGCAATCCCGCCTAAGGGTACCGAATTATAATACATGAGTAAACTCCCGCAGACATCAAAATCATGTCCTTAAAGCTAGTACCAAGAGGATACTGAGAAATCTAAGGGCACAATCTTAATACCTTTAACAAATCATCAGGAATTATATTAATAAAGGCAAACTAATAGGGTAAGTGCATCATCAACATAATCTCCAATACCACAAAATAATAATATTTTATCAACAAAATGACACATCAACACAATTGGTCTCGCGAAGGCGAGCTCACAATCATGCAAATTATCCCAAAATAATACTACTTAACAAATCATCAGGAATTACATTAATAAAAGTAAACCGATAGGGTAGGCACGTTATCAACATAATCCCCAATGCCACAAAATAATAATATTTTATTAATAAAATAGCATCTCACCATAATTGGTCCTGCGAAAGCGAGCTAGCAATTATGAAAGGTGCCCAAAAGTTTCACAATATTTTAAATAATAACTCTCAGAACAAAATTGCATAAAGAATAACAAGAAATAACAATATATATAATATTTTACATAGCATTTTATGCTCAAAATAGCACTAAAAATCATTTCAGTGAGTAAACAATATCAAGTCTGAGAGTACATATTTTGACAACACTCTTAGTAATGTCACAATCACGCTGAAAAAATTTCAGGTCAAAATTTGGAGAGTATACTATAATTTTTAATATATGCAATATTATATATATGCAACACAGTATCAATTTTATTTAAATAATCAAATGACACTAAGTTCGAGAGTGTGCAATATATATCATGCCTAGAAGCATCACAATAATACATAAAAATTTTCAAAGGCAATAGACGAGAGTACCATATATTTGTAATAATTTTAATTTATAGAAATTTTGAAATAAATAGTAAATGAGAATGAAAAATAAATAAAAAATCACAAAAAAGATAGAAAATGGCGCATGGAGCACAACATAAAAAATAAATTTTAAAAAATAATTTTCTATGTGCCTCACGCGCCCCCACGCGCTTGGGATGCGAGTGGGCGTGGCGTGGGAGGAAGTTCATCTTCTTCACCCGTTTCTCTACAAATAGGTCGCACAACCCAGTTCAAACAGGAACCGATCGCGCTGATTTTCTCCTTCAATTCCCTACCAAATTTCAAGATATTTTTGTCTATAGATTCAAAAAATCAAGCTCTACATTTCCCCTAAGTTAATTTCTGGAAAAAACAACACAAAAAATTAGGTTTTGAAGGAATTTAAAGAACCAACCGTATGTTACATTTTTTAGAAATTAGAGGTTGTTTCTCAACCAAAACTCATGTTCCAGATGTTATTAGATTAAAAAACAAGTGATTTACAATAACCCTAAATCAATTTCTTGAAATAATCTACAAAAGAAAACGAATCATAAAAAAAACATCTTTAGGGTTCCACGGGTTTAAAAAAATTTCTTTATGAATGCAATATATCATAATGCAATATACATGTTTCTGAACTCAAAACAACTCAATCTACAAAAGCCCTAATTTTATTTTTGAAAATGATCTCAAAAAATTTGAATTAAATATCACATATGTTAGGATTTCAAGTTTCTCAAATTTTCAAACTTCATAATAAAACAAAATTGATAGTCATAATTATGATTAAGAACATTGGCTCTGATATTAATTGATAGAAAATTATCGGATCTATTATTCCCAAAATATTTATGACATATCAATACATACAAAAGGTTTTAGGATTACTTTGAAAATGCGTCAATGAGGAAATCATTGTTGAAACCCTGAAATGTAATTTTATAAGAGAAAAATATTATTCTTATCCCACAGTAGTCACTCATGCGTCAGTATCAATGGGACAATTATACGCACTAGAGTGACTAGGAATAGGGGCATCTCCCTGTATATATAGAATAATTAAAATGGGTCAAATCTACCCACAATGATAAACTCATTTATAGGACCCATAAAATAAAACCCACACAAGAGCAGTGCTTTAACAACAATAGGCCCATTAAGAATACTGATCACAATTTAAGTTAAATAAAATGCTCTAATAATTTTGACATCCAATTACTCTGAGTTTTGAAAAATTACAATTTGATTTATGCTAGTGCATAAATAAAAATTATAACAATCTCATCATCTATAAAGGGCCTCAATAAATTCCTATTCATATAAGCAGATATTTTTTTGGAACTCCATAAAAAATTGTGTCAAAATCATATGACATGGTTTTAAATTATGGTTGCGGTCGCAGTTGCAGTTGTATTGCGTTTACCGTAATTGCGGAGAATTGTGAAAAAATACGACTGATGCAACTACAATTGTAGTGGCGATGCAATTGTAGAGACTACAAAATTACAATATTGCGGCCACAATTGCGGATCGCAGTTTAAAACCATGCCATATGGACTAGAAAAGAGAATAGGTTTGTAAAATATTTAATTGCAAGTTCATAAATACTTTCAAAAGAAATTCTTCACTCACCATTGTTAGCCTACAACTTTGTAATTCTATTTTGATTTCTTGTCTGGGAACTGCACATGTAGCCACCTAATTCTTGTAGCAGGTGTTTTTGTCCCCACTTTGTAGCCACCTAGTTCTTGATTTTTGTTGCCACTATCTCTCCTCCTCTCTCCAAAGATTTCTCAACTCCTGCTTAAGAATTTGAATTTGATTTACAGTAGGCTCATTCTCAATTTCTCTAAGCACTTAGAGGTTTTCTTTGATGGCTCCCATTCTATCTTTTGAATTAACCTTTGAGTTACGGCACCAATCTACTAGCTTGTTTCTACATATTTTTAATTTTCAAAAACTTTAAATTGTGTTGATCTATTGATTGGAGAATTGCAAGCCTCTTTGATTATATCCATCACCTCCATGTTACTAGCCCATCGAGCATCAAATGCAAAACATTTTACCTTTTGGAGTGTTAGGGGATGTGCCTAAAAGAATTGGTCTATGATCAAATAATGCTTCCTTAAGATATGTAACTAAAGCATCAACATAAGTCAATCTCCAATCAAAAGAACATATAAACCAGTCTATCCTTTCTTTGATATAACCTTTATTTTGTCACCCATTAGACCAAGTGACTATCTTGTGTAGCCAAGATCCATCAGCCCACACTCTAAAGCCATGAAATTTAGTAACTGTTGTTAGAACATCAAGATTACCACCACTCTTATTAGCTGAGGAGAGGATTGAGTCAAAGTCTCCTCCCATAAGGATGGGCTATTGAAGGTGTTCTAGATGACATTTTAAGGCTGCAAACTAAAGATTTTGGAAGCTTCCATGGATTTAATATGCATCCTAATGAAATTGTTGCAATGTTGGCTCTCAGCCTCCTTCATTAAATAAAAAATGAAGAAGGAATCGTACACAATATTCAAGACCAAAACAAAATCCTTCCATGCTTGAACCAAGCCCTCTTCCATCCTAACAGGCTCAACTATAAAATAATTAAAAAACCCACATCTCTTTAGCCATCTAACAACCTTATTCTCTTTTTTTTTTGTTTCAGCTAAAAAAATTAAATCTAGGGAATGGGATCTTGACATCCCTTTAAGAGAATGAATTGTTAGGGATTCCCCATACCTTGACAATTCCATGCTAAAAGCTTCGTTGGCTACATGGGGCCTATTTAAGGTTGGGACCCTACACCTCTTCAACATTATCTTCTTCAAAGGTCATGCACTAACTTTTCATCAATTTTGGCTCATCAATCTCCATCATTCTCCTTGTTGACACTACTCACACATTTCAACAAAATAAATCTTCTTTGCTCCCTTAGGAGGAATCTCCTTGCCATTTCTTTCATTCTTGGCTTTTGTTTCATTTTTTTGACTGCTTGTTCACTATTTAGAATTATTAGGTTGTCCTTCACTTTCCCTCTCTTATTTGAATTCTTAAATCTCTGATGATCTTCTACCTCATCATTCCTTAATGTTTCTATTTTTTCGCCAATATTTTTACAGCAGTTCTAAACTATTTATTTGCTCCTCCCAGTTGTATTGTAACAATATCACCTTCCTCAAGGTCCTTGAATTAATACAGTTCCTCCTCCATCAGTTTTTGTTCCCTGTTTGCTCCTTGTTAATACGGTAGAATCTATCTCATTGCCATCAACATTGAGCTTTGTGTTCTCCTTATGTGCATCTCTATTGTTGTACTCCTTTGGCTTGCTCTGCTCTACTTATAGTTTTGAGTTACAAATTAAAGGCCCTTGAACATTCTCCTTCGTTGTTAGATTTTGTAATTAGTCTACCACATCTTCTTTAGAAGCATTTGGTTTGGATCCAGATGTGAATGTAAAAGCCACTTTTATGGCTTTTAGAAGTCAAAGAAAATTAAATGAAGGCAGATGGTAGTTGGGTAGCTTGCAGCAGAATGAAATTTTTTCTTCTTTTCTTTCGATGGAGCAGCTTAATAGGAGGATGTTCTCGCCTATAAATAGAGACCTCCTTCAATAGTTTCAGTATCTCATTTTCACAAAGAAATATTACATATTATCTTCTGAGAGTCTTTCCTATTTTATATAGAGAGATGTGTATTCTCCTATCTCAAGAGAGAATGTTATTGTTCTCTTCTTGTATTTAGAGAGAAGTTGTAATTTTCTTTCACATAATGAAATTCTTCTATTTTTGCCCATGATTTTTACCTCATCACCATTAAAGGGTTTCTCATGTTAAATATTGCGTGTCAGTTCCTATTTTCTTCACTCTATTTTAGTTAGGTGATACTGTTTCTATAACTCTGGTACCTAACAATAGTATCAGAGCCATTGGTTGTTGATACTATTAACGTTGCAATTACTATTTACGATCACTGTTCATACATGTAGTTGTATACTTTTGCAATTATTGTTAACGTATACTGGATTTGTTCCTATATACAGGTATTATTCATACCTACAATACTACTCACGTATATGGTACTATTCACAGTGAAAAAGTGTGAACCATTCTATAGAGAAACAGATCCAAGTAAAAATCATGGTGACAAAATTTGAGATTGAAAGGTTCAATGAAAGTAATTTCTCTTTATAGAAATTGAAAATAAAGGAGATCTTAAGGAAGGACAATTGCTTAGCAGCAATTAAAGGCAGACCCACTGGGATACTTGATGATAAGTGGAAGGAGATGAATAACAATGTTGTTAGCAACCTGCATCTAGGTTAGCCATATTCAGTTTTGTCAAGTGTTGTAGAAAAGAAGACGGTAAAGGAGATTTGAGATGCGCTCACCAAATTATACGAGGTCAAGTCACTTCACAACAAGATATTCTTAAAGAGAAGACTTTATACTCTTCGAATGAGTGAATCCATGATGGTAACGGATCATATCAACAATCTGAACATGCTATTTTCCCAGCTAACTTCATCAGATTATAACATAGTGGAAAATGAACGTGCAGAACTTCTACTTCAAAGTCTACTTGACTCTTATGATCAATTCTCATCAAAGTAAGAGTTATTTAGCTTTTTGATATCTTTAAATTTGATAATCCTTGTTTTATTGTCATGAAGAGCATTGGAAATACTTTTTCTTTGTCAAAGTCAAAGTATGGTTATCTATCTTTATGTATCTATGATTATATGTGATGAATTTGAATGAGTTTCTCTATCAAGTGCTTTGATTATAAGTTCTTTTTTGATGGAAAGGTTAAAAACTTAATGAAAAAAAGAGATTGAGAAGACATTTGTTGGCAAGATGGAGATATCTTTAGACATTAAAAAGTCATGGAAAAGCATGAAAGAAAATGCAAGGTTTAACTAACTAGACATTATCATTTTATGAATCATGCATATGAAGATAGAAGAATTCGAGCATGCAAATTCTTTGGATAACTATGCTTGTTTAAGTGAAAAATACTTTGTAGGATAGTCCAAGTACCAAATGAATGAGTTTGCAACAAGAAATTAAAAGTTATTTAATAAGAGGTCATTCTAAGGAGGAGGATATGAAAATGCCTATCTCTGAATGAGAACTTTTGGAGCAGGAATCTTGAAGAAACAAAGGAAAAATCAAGATTGGAGTCTTGGATTCATCATTATGCAACTCCGTATTTATGATTCTCAAATGAGTTTTTCTTAAGGGCTCTTATTTCTAAATTGTTATTGTTGTTCTCAATGTATGCCATGAAGTAATTTTATTTCTAGGATTGTAATCAAACTTCTCATGTAATTTGAATCATTAGTTGTTGAATTCCTATTTCAATTTATGAGAAATATTTACTCATGCTTATGTGTAATGCTTCTGATTGCCTAATCATCAATTGGATGATTTTGTGAATTTAAATTGAACTTGGAAAAAGGAATTTGAATCTATGAACTAGTATGAGTAATATATGTTTGAACCAATTGTTGTTAATTGGGAAAATTTTGTTCTAAGGATAGGAATATCTGTTAGAGCTATATACAATTTCAAATAGAGCTTGATCATGAACGTAACTTGTTTGATGTATTGTCTTATAAGAATATAGAGATTAAAATTAAATGGGTTAAATTTTGTATTGCCATCGGAAGAGGGATATAATTGTATTAGAGCTCTAGATTGATATTTTGAGTAAACTGGAATAGGAAAAAGTTGTTTTAACTATAAGTCAAATGAAGTGAGAAGAAATATTACAATCTAAGGATTAAATAAAGTTTCTAAATTATTGGTTCTTGATAGTTTACGCTTTTTGCAATATTATTTTTAATCTAATTAAATTGATCAAAATTAAATTGTTATTTTAATAATAGTAAGAGTTCTGAATGTTAGTAGTTAACTATAAAATTTAGTAACAAATCCTCGTGGGAATGACTTTTATTCACTACTTTATTACTTGATTGACACGTATACTTACGTTGTTGGATTTATCCCATCACTAATGCAACTGATGCATCTGCTTTTTGTAGTGTATCTCCCACAAGCATGTATACATTTTTCGCGACCTTTTCTGCTTTCATCACCATAGGAGCACCTTTTACAACCTTCAAGATCCCATCTTCAATATAGGTCGTGCATCTGAGGGCATCCAATTTCCCAATAAACAATAAATTCTTCTTTAAACTCTTCACATGTCGTACTCCTTGAATTGTGCAAACTATACCATCGTGCAATTTTATTTTGACAATACCAACTCCAGCAATCTCCAAGGCATGATTATTTCCCATGAACACAGATCCTTTTGAGATAGGTTCATAAGTACTAAACTAATCTCATTGTGAAGTCATATGCTATGTTGCTCCTGAATCCATTATCCAAACATCAATGAGTTATTTTCTGCCTTTGGTACCAATTGCTACTTCGCTATAAAGGATTTCTCCATCATCAGAGGTACTCGCAACACATCCTTGAGAGGTTGTTGCTTCAAGATCTTTTTCAGCATTTTTCTTGTTGTGCCAACAATCATTCTTCAAGTGTCCTCTCATGCCATAATGATAGCATTTGAAGTTCTTCCTTCTTTGTGACTTTGAACTACTCTGATTTCGGCTCCCACTAGAGCTATGTTCCGTTGATCTTCCTCTCGTCATCGACAAAGCCTCTGCTTGCTTTGAGTTTTCTAGTCTGTCTTCTTTGTTCTTCCGACTAGATTCTTCTTCAAGAATAGCAGCAACAACATTATCAAATTGAAGACTATCAGTAATATTATTATTTGTTATGTTGATGATGAGTTTATCATAAGAGTCAGGTAGACTTTGAAGTAGAAGTTCTGCACATTCATTTTCCACCATGTTATAATCTGATGTGGTAAGCTGGGAAAATAACGTGTTCAGATTATTGATGTGATCTGTTACCATTGTGGATTCATTCACTCACCCCCAAACTTAAGATTTTGCTAGTCCTCGAGCAAAAGAACAACAGAGAGCAACACTCAAGATTTATCAAATTAATTTCAACAACCTATGCAAATTAGATTCCCAGCTTAGTTCTCAAACAATCATCACATTCACTTAACATCTCAATATTCACAAATATCATCCTAATATGCTTTCATTCAGCCACAAATCAGGAGTTAAGTTGAGCTTCTTGTGTTTGTGTGCATTACCTCTTAGCAAAGGTTTGCATGTTATCTGGAAAAGTTTAAGCAAAATGATACTCATCAAAATGCATGAACCTTACAACTTTCATTTCCACTTTCTCTCCACTAATGTAGGCATAATCCCAAAACTCAGATCAGAAGGACTTTCAAGCTTGTAATGTTAGGCCAGGGTACTTGGTTATGAACAAATAGATGGATATCACAAAAATTCTAGGTATCACAAGATGCATCAAACTTTTTTTTTTTTACAAATGATCTTTCCATCAAAATTCTCATCTTTTGACTTTGGTGCCTCTCTTTACATTGTTTCATTTGTCTTTTCTATTCCTTCTTTCTTTGATTTTTTTTTCACATTTGAAACAAATATTTTTTACAACACAAAATTAAGACACCCTCAAATATTATCAAATAATTCCCAGACCCAAAGTAGATGCATCCACATAATACCCAAAACACAATAAGGTTTGATAATTATAAATAAGCTCATCCAGGTTGATCATGTTATGGCTTAATAGAATAAAATGCTTATACATCACAAAGCTCAAAAGAGGTACTAAGGATATATGTCACAATGGTCGGCTTGAAAGGCACAAACGATCCAAAAATTACCTAAATCATATCCAAATTCTGGGATCACACCTAGGATTTCGCCTCAAGAGAGCATCACAATTATTATAAGATCCCGCAAATAGAGAGCACAATTTATATAAACATTCTCTAAACAAACATGCATCTCAAAGTAAGAGACTAAGTGGAAATGTTTTTATGAGCCACTCAACTTAACCAAACTAATTGCAACAAAGCTAAGCACACCTCAGATAATCTTTTGTGTTCTCAAGAGTTAAACAAAATGAATGATTTAATACTATCATGGGAGTTAAAAAATCAATCATGCACACAAATCAACAGACGGATTACAAGAATGGAATATCCCCCGCAAACTTAAATAGTGCATTGTCCTTAATGTGCCAATCATAAAACTAACAAAGAACAGTAAATGAAAAGAAAGAAAAGAAAGAAAATTAAGAAAAAGAAACTTCCTAGGTAAAGAGTAAGCTAATCAACAGGTGGATCCTCTCATCCAGCATCCAACTCCAGAGGTGGGGGATGCATAATAGATGGTCACGCAGCAGAAGAACTTGCGCCAGCAGAAGGACCATCAACTTCACTCAAAATGTGAGAGACAAACATGTCATCCATAGGGGCCTCCTTAGTACCACTAGGAAGATCAAGAGATTCGAACTGTCGTGGAAGTCTAAATAATTTAGGAAATGAATCCAACCACTTCGCACACTCTTCCACTTCTTCACAACTCTCCATAGAAGCCAACATACATAACGAAGCATCCAAAGGATCAACTTGAGAAGCAACAAAAACATCTTCAATAACATCATCAAGCACTCTTATACATATACATTCTTCATTATTTGCAGGGTGTTGAATTTCCTTGTAAATATTAAAAGTTACCTCTTGACCTTGGACCCTCATAGTAAGCTCTCTTTTTTGCACATCTATTAAAGTCCTTCCAATTGCGAGAAAAGGTCTCCCAAGGATGATTGGCACATCTCGGTCCTCTTCCATATCCAACATAATGAAATCCGAGGGGAATATGAATTTATCAACTTTTACAAGCACATCCTCTATAATTCCCCTAGGAAAAACATATGATTTATCCGCTAATTGGAGAGTGACCGATGTAGGCTTAGCTTCTCCCAATCCCAACTTTTAAAAAATAGACAATGGCATCAAATTAATACTTGCACCTAAGTCACATAATGCCTTACCAAAGAAATGGCTCCCAATGGTGCACGGAATAGTGAAGCATTCGGGGTCCTTTAGCTTAGGAGGTAGCTTGTTTTAAAGGATAGCACTACATTCCTCCGTCAATGCAACCGTCTCAAACTCACCCAACCTTCTTTTCTTGGATAGGATGTCCTTTATAAATCTCACATAACTGGGCATCTATTCCAGTGCTTCAGCAAACGGGATATTGATATACAGCTTCTTAAAGACATCCAGAAATTTTTTAAATTGAGCTTCATTCTTTTGTTTCTAGAGTCTCTGAGGAAATGGAGGAGGAGGAGGAATAAGATTCAAAATTACCTCCTATTTATCTTGATTTTTCTCGATCTGGTCTTCCCTTGAAGTGTTAGAATCATTCTCAATTTTCTTGCCACTCTGAAGTGTAATTGCTTTACAATGCTCCCTATCCTCCAATCTTGGATTTGCCTTTGTATTGCTAGGAAAAGTTCCAAGAGGTCGACTTTTAATAGCAGAAGCTAGTTGGCCCACCTGATTCTCCAAACTCCCGAGAGAAGCTGCTTGACTCTGAATCATGGCATCATTCTTTGCTATATATTGCATAAACATTTCCTCCAGTGATGGCTTTTTCTCCTACTGCGGAACAGTATTTTGCTGATTAAAATTGGGAGAAGGACCTTGTGCTCTAGAAGATGAAGCATTAACATTCTGATTTCGACTCCAAGCAAAATTTGGATGATTCCTCCATCTTGGATTAAATGTGTTGGAGTAGGGATTGTTCTTCTGCTGATTAAATCACCCCATAAAGTTCACAGACTCTGGATTTAATGAACAATTCTCTGGAGAATGAGCATCTCCATAATAGTTACAGGTAACAAAAGGACTTGCAGAAGATTGAACACCAAGGCCATCAAACTTCTTTGACAAAGAAGCAATCTGAGCTGTTAATGCAGTAATAACATTCACCTCATATACTCCTGCCGCACGCTTAGGTACTTGTCTTTCTGAAGGCCACTGATAAATGTTAGAAGCCATTTCTTCTAGTAAATGAAAAGCCTCATCAGTGGACTTACTTATTAAGGCTCCTCCAGCTGCTGCATCAATAGTAGTTCTCAGAGGTCCGTTCAGAGCATTATAAGAAGTATGAACCTGCAACCACTTACTAATGCCATGATGCAGACATTTTCTGATGAGTTCTTTGAATCTCTCCCATGCTTCAAATAGAGATTCACTGTCATACAGAATAAAGGAGATGATGTCATTCGCATTTATCTTATTTCCCGGATGGAAAGAACTTAGTGTCAAGAAATTTATTTTAAGGAGAGGTAGTGATAGACCCCTCTGGAAGTGAGTGAAGCCAACTCTTAGCCTTATCTCGGAGAGAGAAAGGAAAGAGCCTCAATCTGATAGCATCTTCTATAACTCCGTTGTGCTTGAAAGTATCGCATATTTCCAAAAAATTCAGCAAGTGAACATTTGGATCCTCATTGGGCAACCATCCAAACTGCACAGAGGTCTGGATCATCTGGATAATGGCTGGCTTGATTTTGAAATTATTAGCTTGGATGGCTGGCCTCCGAATGCTAGACTGCAGACTCTAAACTTGAGGGACAGAATACTCCCTCAAAGATTTCATTAGCGTTTCTTTTGCTATTGATTGAGAGTTGTTTTGCGACTCTGAACTTTCCTTTCTAATTTTTTGGAGTGTTTTTTTGATCTTAGGATCAAAAGGTACTAATTCTGGATTTTACGTTTGTCGAGTTTGGTGCATATAAAGTAAAAAAGTACTTGAAATTAGTAAAACCAACTAAAAAAAATTAAATTAAATAAAACAAATATGAATATACAACTAGAAATTAATTTGAATTAATAATAAGCAATTCTATGTGCTAATATTAACCACAAAATTAGAAACTAAATCCCCGGTAATGGCGCCAAAAATTAGCGGGCCATGAAAAATCAACGATAATATGGCATCGCAAATTAGGTCATATATCAGAACGTAATTTAAAGATTCTCACAGAACGTGATCTCCTTGTCAGGCTCAAATTGGTAAAATTACCTGTGTTACAAGTAAGCAGCATAGATTAAAGTTTGATAGATCAACTACTAGAAGCAAGCACATACTGGACTTGATTCATTATGATGTGTGGGAGTCACAAAAAATGTTCTTAGTAGGAGCAAAATACTTTATATCATTCATTGATGATTACTCCAGGAAATTATGGGTGTACCCAATCAAGAAGAAGTCAGATGTGTTTCCAATCTTTAAGGACTTCAAAGCAAGAGTAGAACTTGAATCCAGAAAAAGGATTAAGTGCTTGAGGACAGACAATGGAGGAGAATATACAGATGGTAATTTTCTCGCATTTTGCAAGCAAGAGAGTTTTCAAAGGTAGTTTACAATTGCACATACACCTCAGCAAAATGGTGTAGTAGAGCAGATGAATAGAACTATCCTAGAAAGAACAAGAGCTATGTTGCGAAATGCAGGTCTAGTCAAGTTTTTTTGGGTAGAAGCAATCAAAACCTCCTGTCATATGATAAATTGGTCACCATCAATTGTAATTGGTTTAAAGACACCAATGGAGATGTGGAATGGCAAGCCAATAGACTATTCTTCTCTACACATGTTTGGATGTCCTGCATATGTGATGTACAGTTCCCAAGAAAGAACAAAACTAGATCCACAATTCAGGAAATACATATTCTTGGGTTATGCTGATGATGTTAAGGGGTATTGCCTATGGGATCCCACTACCCACAAGGTTATTGTCAGCAGAGATGTGATATTTATAGAAAATGAATTGCGAAGTGAACAAAAAAATAACAGCACTTCTAAAGAGACTACTATGGTCCAAAAAGATGAGAAATTTGGAGAATATGATTCTTTTGAAGCAGAACCAGAGCACGAGGAACAAGAACCATATAGGCTAATGATACAGAAGTTCGACAATCAATGTGCCAAATAAGAGCATCATGATGGCACTCAGACTATGTTATGGCAAGCCACGATGCATATTGTCTTCTAACAGAACAAGGAGAGCCTTCAACCTTTCAGGAGGCTGTGAGTAGCTCAGATGCTTCTCTGTGGATGACAGTAATGCAAGAAGAAATGGAAGCCCTATATAGAAATAAGACATGGGAACTTGTTGAACTTCTAAAGGGACGGAAAGCAATTGGTAACAAATGGGTCTATAAGATCAAATGAGATGGCAACAATTAAGTGGAACAATATCGTGCAAGGCTGGTGGTCAAAGGGTATGCTCTGAAATAGGGTATTGCTTTCAATGAGAAACTCTCTCTAGTAGTCAGACTTACCACTATCAGAGTAGTCCTAGCTATGTGTGCTGCATTTGATTTACATCTTGAATAATTAGATATAAAAAAATAATTTTTCTTCATGGAGAGCTAGAAGAAGAGATATATATGCTCCAACCAGAAGGCTTTGAAAAAAAGGATAAGGAAAACTTGGTTTGCAGGTTAACCAAATCTCTGCACAGTCTAAAACAAACGCCAAGGTATTGGTACAAGAGATTTGATTCATTTGTCATTAGCCTCAAATACAATAGACTAAGTTCAGACTATTGTACATATTACAAGAGGTTTGGTGACGATGATTTTATCATCTTGCTGTTGTACGTGGATGACATGTTGGTGGTAGGCCCCAACAAAGATTGAGTCCAAGAATTGAAGACATAATTGGCTAGGGAGTTTGATATGAAGGACTTGGGATCAACAAACAAGATTTTAGGGATTCAAATTCACCAAGATAGAAAAGATAAGAAGATTTGGCTTTCTCAAAGTAACTACCTGAAAAAAATCTTGCGGCGTTTCAACATGCAAGATTGTAAGCCAGTCTTTACCTTATTTCTTATCAATTATAAATTATCCTCAAGTATGTGTCCTACTAATGAAGCGGAGAGAATGGAAATGTCTCGAGTGCCATATGCATCAACAGTGGGAAGCCTTATGTATACTATAATCTGTACGAGACCATATATTGCACAAGCAATTGGCACAGTCAGTTAATTTATGAAAAATCCTGATAAAGAGTATTGGAATACTGTTAAGAGGATCCTCAGATACAGTAAAGGGACTTTATGTGTTAGATTATGTTTTGGAGGATCAGAGTTTGTTGTTAGGGGATATGTTAATTCAGATTTTGTAGGTGATCTTGATAAAATAAAATATACTACGAGCTATGTGTTTCCACTTGCAAGAGGAGCGGTAAGCTGGTTATCTAAGTTACAGAATGTTGTAGTTTTGTCTACTACAAAAGGTGAACACATGGCAGCTATGCAAGCATGCAAGGAAGCAATTTGGATTTAAAAGTTAATGGAAGAACTTATGCACAAGCAACAAAAGATTCTTGTATATTGTGACAGTCAGAGTGCCTTGCATATTGCAAGGAATCTAGCATTTCATTCAAGGATAAAACACATAGGAGTTTAATATCACTTTTTTAGAGAAGTAGTAGAAGAAGGAATCGTGGATATGCTAAAGATTCATACCAAAGAGAATCTACCAGATGTCATGACAAAACTAATCAACACTGATAAGTTTATATGGTGTAGATCCTCCTATGGTCTATCAGAGACTTAAGCAACATGGAACTGGTAAGATAAGAAAGATTTTGAAAACTTACAAAAGTGACTTTTAGTAGGAGATTGTGAACATAAAAGCCAACTTTTGTGACTTTTAGAAGTCAAAGAAAATTAAATGAAGGCAAGTGGTAGTTGGGTAGCTTGCAGCAGAGTGAAATTTTTTCTTCTTTTCTTTCGGTGGAGCAGCTTGACGGGAGGAGGTTCTCGCTTATAAATAGAGACCTCCTCCAATAGTTTCAGTATCCTATTTCCACAGAGAAATATTACTTAGTGTCTTATGAGAGTCTTTCCTATTATATATAGAGAGATGTGTATTCTCCTATCTCAAGAGAGAGTGTTATTGTTCTCTCCTTGTATTTAGAGAGAAATTGTAATTTTCTTCCACATAATGAAATTCTTCTATTCTTACTCGTGATTTTTCCCTCATCACCATTAGAGAGTTTTCTACATTAAATATTATATGTCAGTTCCTATTTTTTTAACTCTATTTTAGTTGTATGATATTATTTCTATAACTCTGGTACCTAACACCAGAAGCCTTTGTCTTTGGAGTTCTAGCTTTCTTAGCTTCTGTTCTCACCTTGACCCCACATTTTCTTAGGTTAGGAGTTCTAACCATATCTAGTCGAACCATTCCACTTTTGTATATGACATTTTTGCTTAAACTACATATTTATATGCTTAAAAATAAGTGTCATGGAGCACCACTGACTTTCTAGTTTTGAATTTGAAGTCCTCGTTATGGGAAACAATGATGTTAGTTATATATAATTATTTCACACATAATTCATATACTCTTATCATCACTGTCAAATTGTCCTTCTTTCTCTCTCATTTTTTTTAAGTTCACTATCAACGTCCAACCTTTATTTATGTGACTTATACTCAGGCATGACTCACAACCATGGATGTAAGATAAAAAAATAATGTAAGAACATTATTTTTTAATAAAAAGTTAGAGCACGTGAGGATGGAAAAAATTAAAAGTAAATGTCATAAATTAAAAAAAAAGACAACTAGTTTTATATTAAAAAAATTGGCTGTTGGTGCTTACGGTTTAGGAAAATCTATATTATCGTTAGTTAGTTGAAAATAGGAAAATTAATTTTAGAATTTCTAGCATTGCAATTGAGAAGTGAAAGAAATAGATATTTATAAGGCTATGGATATAAGCTTTAACAACAAACATCCGAAGACTTGTGAACAGCCGAAGAAGAGGATATTTTGTTTATACATTACTAGCAAGTATCATTTCTTACGACAAAATTGATCAGAATTGGGATTAAAGGTGTGTATTTCATCATATTCCAAACGGGTGAGGGTAGTTGAATATGATGGCTCCTCCTTGTGCGATAGTGGTAGAGAGTGAGGTGGTGTACCTGCAAGGTAATCTAATGCTCAAGTTAAGGTTTGCACTAAGAGGGAGAAGTATATTAGAGTAGATGCCTACTTGAGTGACTTAGATCCATATTTATAGTGTGGGTTTGCTTGCAAGGCAAGTAATATCTAAAGAGATATTATTTAGATATGATTAGGATTGTTAGGTATAAAGGGATATGATCCCAAAATATCCTCATTAATAAGGGATTTTGTTAAGATATGACATTTATCTTAGTGAGCAAGTAGTTACCCATAAGGACCACAACAACAAGGGGCCGCAATTGGGCCAGCCAAGGTAGGCCACTTATGTTGGGCTTGGATTTGAGATGTTGGTTTAGAATAGTTGCTCTCAATTTTACACTCTGATCTGATAATGGAATGTCAAGGTACTCCATACAAAGGTGAATAGAAGCATTAGATACCCCTATGTACAAGGATTCATCTTAAGATGTTAAATCCGGGATTCGCTTCATGGTGGGATGTGTTTTAACTATTGTCTGAGATTCGCAGCGTGGCGCCACGATGTTCCCATGCTACCAAGACTTGTTATGGCGTATATGTCGGGATCCATCTGGAGTGGGCATGTGATTTCTACCGTGATCCTACATTTGTTGTTCATGTACAATTGTCTTTAGCATCATAGGTCTCAAATTGTGCCTTGATCCGCGATGCTGAGACGAGATTCCCTAAGCATCTAGAACTCGCTTCGAGTCCGGGTCTCGCATCAGGGGTATCGCTAGCGAACCGTGATCTAATGTATCGATGTTCCTTTAGAGTGATTAACATTTTCCTCTACTGCAACGTTCCGTTTTGGGCTGAGGTTGTTTCTCATGTTGTTGACAACTTTTTATAGATATGTGGCGCATTATGGATGAGCACTGTCGTTTAGTTTTCACGTTGTCATCATTTCAAATGTTGGCAAAATAACAAGCGCGCCCCTGCCTTAATGGTGGCAATTAGGGCGTTGCTGCTCCTATAAATAGGGAAGTGGGGTGGAAGCCCCCACTCTTACTTCCCTCATATTCTGTCTCATAGTTTTCTGGCGAGTTTAGTCGATTTGCAGTGAGGTTGACGTAATGGTGCACTGTGATGAACACTGAGACGCTAGTTGCAAAGCCTAATCTTTATATTTTCCACATTTTTACTTCTTCATATTTTCCCATTTTAAGGTACTCTCCAATTGCTTTCCTCTGTTTTTCTTAGCTTTTCTGCAAATGATGAGGGTAAGAGAGATTGGGAATAAAGGGGAAGAGGGTAGCTCCCTTGAAATTCTAACAAAACACCTACCATCGCTACACCAAGTGCAGCGAAGGTGGTCCTTAAGGGGTGGTAACCCAATAAGGGCATAGATTCCGCGATCCTGGATCAAGGTCTAGGACATGATTGTGGAAAGGATGAAGACCTTGAGGTGAAAATCATCACTCAATCTGGTTTGTCTTGCTTCTGAGATCATAGCAAAGTTGGAACATCTAAGCTTATCTTCTTATTCAAGTTCTAACATCAAGAGCTCGGCCTCTATGAGTATTTCTTCTAGGATGCAGGTCACAAAGAGTTGTCACAGCCCCATCTAGTGTGTATCTAGCACATTTGGACATGCACTTATATCAATAGGTGGACAAGGAGGTATTGGGATGCTTTCCAGGTTGGATACCAATGAAGCGGTAGTGAATCTGCGATCCTATTTCCAATTAACAATGGATGAGATTTAGATGAAGAATTCGATGTACATTTTCCCAAAGACCAAGAACGAGTTTGCTTGACTTGGACATCAAGTCCAAGACATTTCATAAACCTCTACGAGACAACGTTTGGGCACCTCGTTATCCAGCTTCCTTTTACTAAGTTTGAGATAGGGTTCCTACGCTACTTAAGGGCAGCACCGATGTAATTACACCAAAACAGGTAAGTCTTTGTTCAGGCTTATGAGTTATTGTGCCCAATGTTCTAAAAACTGAACTGGTCATTGAATTGGTAGAGGAACTGATTCACGATTCTTGAACCCTAGTCAAATCGGAGTATAATTTTATTATATATATATAATTAATTAATAATTTTTAGAATCTTAATATACGTATAAATTAAAAGAATTTAATATTTTTAATACTTTTTACATTTATTTAAATAAAAATTATTATTTTATTAATATAAAAAAGGTTGATAAATAATATTTTAATAATCACATTAAATTAAATTAATCAAAAAAATAATAGAACTTTCTCTAAATAAGATTTAATATAATATAGTTATATAATGGTGGAGAACTAATCAACATCAAGTGTTGGCTCAGTGGCTGAGTGCACGACCTTTTCAAAGGGACCTGTGTTCGACGCTCACCTTCCCCATTTCGTGACATTTTATGTTAAATTGATCAGTTTTTCGATTCATCTCAGTTAACACTGATTGTGCCAGTATATGGGCTTATCTTGCATTGTGCAAGAGCTCTTTTGCCTTTTCACCATGGTCCTATCTTTGAGTAGTGTGCACAATAAAGCTTAGATTTCTTTGCAGGCCCGAGCCAGTGGCTGAGTGCATGATATTTTCAAAGGGACCTGTGTTTGATGCTCACCTTCCCCATTTTATGACACTTTATGTTGAATAATGTGAATCGATTTGTTGGTCAAAACCATGATTGGTTGGTCGGTTTGATCAGTTTTTCGGTTCATTCCATAATTCTTAAAATCTCAATTCTGATGACTTGATTGAACCAGCCAATTGACCGATTTACTGTTGAACTAGTCAGACTAGCCGGTCCGATCTAGTTTTCAGAACGCTGATTGTGCCAGCATATGGGCTTATCTTGCATTGTGCAAGAGCTCTTCTACTTTTTCACCATGGTTTGATCTTTGAGTAGTATGCACACCAAAGCTTGGATTTCTTTGCAGGCCCGAGCCAGTCACAAGGTGTTCGAACCATACTAGGAGTCCTACAAATAGTTTAAAAAAGATTTCTTTTCGATAGAAGCGACTCTAAGAACCTGGTTGTTATTCTTAATGTCGAAGGGGGAATCATCTATCTGGTTATACTGGACCCAACTACACTTCAACCAAAAGCCCGAGGATTTTGAAACCTCAGATGAGGACCTGTCGAAAGGCGAGGTGGATGTTACTACCTTCCTCATTGGGTGGGTCACTAAGATGGGTAACATCCAAGTAAGAGATATCATTGACACAGCAAAGGCCGACCTTCGTGGCATTTTAGGTAGGATACTGGGTAGGGTGTATATGATCTATGTTGATTTCCATAAACTTGATCTCAATGTATTGTATAGCGACTAATACTTTGTTATTATTTTTTCTTATAGAGAGTATGGCATTGGCCATAAACCTTTTAGAACTTTAACGACAAATCGTGAAGAAAGCCGCAAAGAAGGAAATAGGTAACTTAGGCTTGAGTCAATTGGAGCCCGTGGTCCAATTTTAGTAGCCCAACTCTGAGTCTTCTAGGAAAGGCACCAAGTTACAAGGGCGTAAGGGGAAGTTAGCTTCCCAAGGCAGTTAGAGTTATTTGAAGAAGACTGCTGATGCATCTGACCCCTATCTTAGATCTGACTCAAGTCCAGGATGACGACCCTTCTCACAACGCTCCAGTCTGATGCATAGAATCCTTTATCTAGGGTCGAAATATCCCTAACGATGAACTCATTGATTAGGCCTTCCTCATTGAATCCAATATCAGAAAAGTTGTCCGAGGAGGATGTAGCCTATCAGCTTTTGATGGCAGAAACTCAATGTCTCTAGAATGCCTTCATCCTTAGTTACCTCAGAAAGTCAGTGCTTCAAACCCAATGAGTGGCGGAGTTAGAGGAGGGATTGGAGGAGCTCAAGGTTTCCAAGGCCAAATTGGAGGAGGATCTCACCACCAAGATAACTTGGGCCGAAGAGCAGAAGAAAAAGTGAAGATTATTAGAGATGAAGTGAAGAAACTTAAATAGCAGGTGACCAAGTTGTTCAAAAAGGTCAAATCAGCGGTGGTGATAGGTGGACTCTGAACCTAGGTCAAAGACCCAGAGAAAGTAAAGGAAAAGCTAGACGTCGAGGTGGAGTATATCGAGGTCAATTGGCTTATTTTGTTTATGAATCCTTTGTCAATGTCGTGGAGCATCTCTTACTCTTCAATCCTGATCTTCGCACATAATGGTTAGGGTCACGCTACTGTGTGACAGACAACGTGATTGTCGATGTGGTCCTAGCTCCTGCCTTGTCGGCTAATAAACAAAAAGTTAAGGAGAACGAGGATGAGGTTAGGATTAAGGATGACGAAGGCGAGGACAACACCTTGGCTAAGTAAATAAGGACTCTAACTTCTTTTTGTTGATTTTCCCTATGTAGGGATTTTTCGAGTTGTATAAATAAGTCCTGTTTTTGGCATTTATTTATTTTATAATGCAATCTATTTTGCTTGCATTCGTTATACTTTGTACTGCTTCCATAGTCCTCCTTGTATCCAATGCCCATTTTTGAATGCATAGATTCTAAAGGACTTGGTGTTTTAGGTAATGTAAAATGGTTTTCGTTGTTCGCCTTGAGTCCAATGTCAAAATATGAGTTTGCAGAGTACTTATAAGACTTAAGAATTTTGAAAAAAAGGTTTATGAGGTTTACCTTGGGTTCAACGCACAAATCCAAGTTCGTGAGAACTCATAAGATTTGAAAAGTTTTAGGAGTTTTTATAAGCCAGTATAGCTCTTTAGATCGTGGATCCTATAAGAGTATCACTTTTAGTTTATAATGTGTCTCAATACTTAGAAAATCCACCTTTATTTTGGGAAGTTCCTTTATGATGTGTGGGTGAGCCTCATAGGGGGTTGCATAAATAGGACCTCGGCAACATTGGCCACATAACTCGAGCCTCCCAATGATAATGACAATATGATTTATATCCTGTAAGTCTCGATAAGGTGGCCTTCACGTCAAGTCTTGAAAAGGTGGATTGTACTTGCTGTACTAGGTGTTGGTAAGGTGAAAACCTTGTTAACCGCAGCAAAGCAACCATAGAAGGCCTTGAGTATTACTTAGAGTTAGGCATTTCAATGAGGTGAATACCTAAATAACTACAGCAAGGCAGCTGCATATAGCCTCGAGGGTTGCCCATTTGATTACATGTGTTTTCTGGATATTGATCCTTTGGACCTTGTCAAGGTGACCACAAACTGCCTTGTGGGTTTTGCATAGATATAAATGAGACAAGCTATGTTGAATTATGCCTTTAAATTGCATTTAAAATAATTGAGTAAACGGTGCTCGTAAATCAATTAGAGATGTAAATATCAAAGCCTAAAAAGGCATAGAATGTAACAAAACATGAAATTTCATGCCAAGTGTAAAACTAGCTATAATATTTTTCAAGATTGGCGGAATTCTAGTATCTTAGAACCTCTTTCCTAGAGAGTGTCTCAAGTTTGTAAGCTCTTGTCACCATTTTTCCTGTTATCTGATATGGACCTTCCCAGTTAGGGGCTAACTTCTCGTGGGACGCATTTCCACTGATGTCCGCCCTCCTGAGGACTAGGCCTCCAAGTTTGAAACTACATGGTATGACCTTAGAGTTGTATTGGATTACTATTTTGAGTTTGAGAGTGGCATATCTGATATGGGCTATGTTCCTCTATTCTTCTATTAGGTGGAGGTTTTGGTGAATGAGTTCGTTGTTGGATTCTTTAGAAAAGTATTGTTTCTGCCAGCTAGGTTCCTTAATTTCTACTAAGATCATGACTTCACATCCATAAGTAAGCTTGAATGGAGTTTCTCTCATGGTAGAGTGAGGAGTGGTCTGGTATGCCTACAACACATGGCTGAGTTGTTCTTCCCAGTCCCTCGTAGTGTCGTCTGACCTTTTCTTCAAACCTTAGAGGATGACCCTATTGTTAGCTTACGCCTGTCTATTTGTTTGTAGGTGTTCGACTGAGGTGAAGTGTTGTTTAATGTTGAGGTTAGACACAAGCTTTTGGAAGTTCTTATTAATGAATTGGGTGTTGTTGTCTATAATTATGGACTTTGGGATCCCAAAATGATTGATAATGTTCTTGTATGTGAACTTCTGAACTCAAAACGAGGTTATTATGAATAGCGACTCTCCTTCGATCCATTTTGTGAAGTAGTTGATGGCTACTATTAATTACTTGAGTTGGCTAGGGGTTAATAAAAATGGGCCTAGAATATCCATCCCCCACCTATAGAAGGACTAGGGAATTGAGATGGTTGTCAATTCCAAAGGTAGGGCGAAATAGATACCCACGAGCCACTAAGACTTGTTGCACATCTGGACGTCCTCCATGGCATCTACTTCTATAGTGGGCCAATAAAATCTAGCTTGCAATACCTTCTAGAAAGGGATTTTTCTCTTAGGTGATGTTCATAACTTCCCCCATAGATCTTGGTCAAGGCATAAGATGCTTGTTTAGGTCTGAAACACTTGAGAAGGGGGGAGGAAAATCCTCTATGATATAGTTATTTGTCGTATAGCGTATACCAGGCCGAGGTCTGGATCAACTTCTTAGTTTCCTTGGGATCGTCAGGAAAGATCCTATCACGTAGATAGGCAGTGATGGGTTTAGTCCAATCATCATTCTCGTTAACCAACATCATGACCTAGGTATCTACTATGCTTGGGGCTGCCAAAGTTTCTTAGATAATGGACCTATTGTTTCCCTGGCTCTTGGTGCTTGCGAGTTTGGAAAAGTTATCGACACAAGAGTTTTGCTCACTTAGGATGTGCTCGATTTTGACTTGAGCAAAGTTGTTAAGGAGGTTTTTTACTCTGACCAAGTTTTTTTTTTATCAAAGGTTCCTTCGCTTGATACTCTCTAAGGACTTGGGAAGTTACTTGTTGTGAGTTGCTACAAAGGGTGATCTCGGCAGCTCCTAGGTCTTTTGCCATTATGAGTCTAATGATGTAAGCATTATACTTAGCCTGGTTAATCAAGGTGGGAAACTTGAACTTTAGGGAATGTTCAATAGTTATGCCTTCGCCATTTTCTAGTATAACCTCTGCATCACTTCCTTTGGGGTTCGAGGAGGGTTGGGGTCTTGTGTTCACTCAATAATGAAGTCAGACAAGGCTTGGGCATTGGTTACTTGACGATGCTTGTATGTGATTCTGAACTTAGAAAGCTTTACTGATTAAGCAGTTATGCGTTTTATGAGGCCTGGCTCATGTAGAATTTTCCAGATTAGTAGAAGTGGGTATGTGGGCTGGTCAAGTCTGCACTAGACCACAGCAAAACGAACCGGACTAGTCCACAACCTATATTTTTTTTTTGCCTTTTACATACCTATAAATAGAAACAACACATTTTTTAAAATTTTTAAAGGAGTGAAAGCATAAGCAAAATATGGAAGTAGACAAAAAAAGTAGAGACCAAAAAAAGACCTCATGGAGAGGGTCTCCAACTCTTCATATGTCATACCGAATAGAGAAAAAAGAAAAAAGAAGTGAAAGATAAAAAAAAAAGGTCTCCATATAGTCATTACACTCTATATAACCCTTAGCTTTGAACTAAAAAAACAAAGGGGGAAGAAAATAATAAAAGCTACCAGAGTCATAGAGTTTGAAAGAGGTGGTGTCAAGCCGAAGAACTTGTGACATTTGCTGGAGAACTTGATGGGTTGTGTCCCAACTGCGGCAGAGTCGCGGAGAAGGGCATCGATATAGTCACAGATGGGGGTGGCGACAGCGTGTGACAGTAAAGTGCAGAGGTGGTTTGAAATCTGAAGGCTAGGATTTTCTTTCGTTTTGAAATGATGAAATTTGAAGTGAAAATGAGAAAGAGATGAGACATGAGAATGAGTGATAAGAAGAAATGACAAATGAGATGAGAATCTCATTTGCTTTTCATCTGGACTGTGTAAGTATTTTGTGTTGGGCCCGTCTAATTTCCAAATCCTAAGTAATTTATAAAAAAGTTAAGCGAGCTTACGGGTTGGTCTGCAAACCCACCGACTAGGCTAATAAGCTTGTGTTTAAATGGACTAGTATTTTGGCTAATCCTAACCCATGCGGGCCACAAGTTATACGGACTAGTTCATAAACCAAGGCCCGTATACCCACCTCTAAAGATTGCTTGGTCCGTCCTCACCATAACTGGGTGGCATTGAAAGTATTATCATAGTCTGTGAGCCATTACAAGGAGTGTCAGTGCTATCTTTTCAATTTTTGATAGCGGATCTCAGGCCCTTGAAGGACTTTGATGACATAGTAAATCGGCTTCTGCCTTTCATCAGTTTCTTTCACCAAAATGGAATTGATAGCTTCCTCATTGATAGAGAGGTAGACGTAGATAGTCTCGCTAAGTTCTAGTCTGTTCAGGATAAGGGGGAGGCCAGATAGGTCTTCAAGTCTGTAAAGACCGCTTCACATTTTAGGGTCCATTCGAAATCCTTCCCTTTACTAACGAGTTTTAAAAGGGGAAAAGATTTGTAGGCGGCTTTTGCCATGAACCATGTAAGGGCTGCAACCTATCCAGTCAGCAGTTGGACCTCCTTGACTGTTTAGGGGCTTCGCATGTTGATGACTACTTGCCATTTATCTAGCTTGACCTCTAAGCCACTGTGTGCCAAAATGAAGCCTAGGAACTTGCTTACTTGAACACCGAAGATGCATTTTTCAGTGTTAAACCTTTTATTGTGCTTCCGAAGTTGCTAAAACACTTCGGCATGATCCCAGATATGGTTGCCCGTTGTAGGGGTTTTGATGTTCATGTATTCATTGTAAACTTCCAGCATCCTTCCTATCTATTCTTCAAAAACTTTGTTCATAATGCGTTAGTATGTTGCTCTAGTGGTTTTAAGGCCAAATGGCATGACATTATAGTAGTAGCTAGCTCTCTCAATTATGAATGTCATTTTATCTTCATTGCCTGGGTGCATGAAGACCTAGTTGTACCCAGAATAGGAATCCGTGATGGAGAGAATTCTGAAGCTAGACAAGTTAAATTTGTCAATGTTGGGAAGTGGGTATGGGTCCTTTAGACACGCTTTGTATAGGCTTATGTAGTCCATACATATACACCATTTCCCATTGGCCTTCTTAACCAAAACCACATTTGAGAACTAGAAGGTGTAGGCCACCTCTCTAATGAAACCAACATCCAACAGGTCTTTGACTTGAGTTTAGATGATTTTCTGTCTTTCATGGGCTTTTTTTCACTTTCACTGAGATATTCTCTTAGCATTCAGATAAATGGATAGCCAATGTGAGATAAAATTAGGGTCTATCCTAGGCAAGTCAGATGAGGTCTAAGTAGAAAGGTCTCTATTTTTATTTAAGAATGTAGTTAACTGGTCCTTTTCCGCTATAGTGAGATGACTGCCAACCTTGGTGACTTAGTCTGACTTATCACCGAGTTGCAGGGGTACGAGTTCACCTTCTAGTTGGGGTCGTGTATCCTAGATCTCTTCATACATGTCCAACTCGGCTAAGAGGACATTTTAATGATCCTTAGTGGCTTGGTTGGGTTTTCGCAATGTGACTTTACTTGAGGCTTTCCTAATTTTATGGCTCGCATTTATAGAAACTTCGCGTAATGGCTTGATCTCCCTTGATGGCGTCTATCTCATTGTCCTTGGATATGAACTTCATGGCTAGGTGTGTGGTAGACCCCACGGCTCTTAATGCATTTATGGAAGGGCAACCCAAGATTATATTGCAAGTGAAGGGGCAATCCACGACTAAGAACCTTACCTTGACTTTTCTAATCAGGGGTTTAGTTCTAAGCGTTAGGTGGAGCTTAATGTACCCCTCTGGGGTGATCTTATCACTAGCAAAACTAATGAGTTCCCTATTGTGAGGGATCGAGGTCCTATTTTAGGAGTTTCATCTTCTTGAATAGGTCCATGAACATGATGTTGACTAAGCTCCCTTGGTCTACAAAGATTCTCGTTCTCAACATTGGCTAAGATCCAGGATATGACTAGTGGGTCATCGTGGTCTAGGATAGTATTTATGTAATCTTCATTAAAGAAAACAATTGGTGGCATTTTCCTCGATCCTCACCTAATTTTGGAGATGCCGTGGAAAGCCATGCTCAGGATTATTCTCAGGTGTTGTTTTTCTAGCTAAGTTTGACTCACTACTTCTATTGAAGCCACCATATATAGTGCTGATGGCCAGTGTGACTTCAGTGTAGCGGCAGTCATTATCATGGGAGGATGGTTCACAAGGGGGTCTACTTTCCCAATTTTGCCTTGTGTCTTGGGGTGGGCTTTCCCTTCGTTGATCGTCCATGGGTGGTGTCCTTTTTCTTTGATAAAGGGATAGGCTCCTGCGAGGGCTAAAGCTCCTTTTCTTGTAATTCCTAGGTCTGCACTGAGAATTCTTGTTCGGGGATTGGCGGACACATTGTTTGAGATGCCCATCCCAATTGAGAATGTAGTCCTTCATAGTGTGTTTGTAGCTTCTGTGATAATTGTAGTGCTTGGACTTATCTTTTTGTTGCATGTTTCTTTAATAAGGGCGAGTTAGAAATATCTTATAATTTAGTGTGGTACACCTTTTGGTAAATTTGGCTCCTAGTGACCTTGAGAGGAGTGCATTCCTCATATTTCCTCTTGGAAGTCTCTTAGAGGTGTTCCAAGATGGTCGCGACTCTTCGATTTTCTTCAACTAGGGATCTTCATTCCTCTTAAGTTCCTTTTTGACTTTGTTCATCTCCTCCATATTAATGAATTTCTTGGATTGGCTTTTGAGTTCATCCAAGTTTGAGGGGCTTTCTGGGCAATGAAGGAGCCATAAGGGCCAGGATGGAGACCAGCTATAATCACATGCATGGAAATAATCTTTTCTAGGTCCTTTATCATCAGCTAGTCTTTTTGAACCTAGCCATGAAGTCTCAGAGTGGCTCATCTCATCCTTACCCGTAGTTAATGAAGTTGTACAAAGTTTTTTACTACAATTTGCCTATTGTGAAGTGTAGCAAAAACTTTGAAGCCAGTTCACTAAACTGGTTAACGGACTTCAGAGGCAAGATGGAGAACCACCTTAAGGCAACCTTCTTTAAAGTTGAAGGAAAAGCTCAGCATAGGATAAGGTCAATTCCCCTTTGGAATAACATAGATGAAGTAAAGATGTCTTTGTGCTCTTGGGGGTCTATGGTGCTTTCATATGAGTTGATATTTATTGGAAACATGTACCCCTATGGAATCTAGACTCCCATGATGAAGTCCAAGAAAGGGTGGTTGAATTGGTACAACTTCTTGTACTAGTTAACGAGTTCTAATACCATAGAGACGTCGAGCAGCGCATGGTTGACAGGCTCCTTCCTTTATTTGCTGTTGTTTACTGGGATATGTTCATTATGGCTAGGATTGTTCTCATCTTGTTGCTCAGAACATATCATCCATTGCAGCTCCACAATCTGTCTTGCTTGATCTTCTAGCTATCGATTTTGGTGTCGGATGACGTCCATCAATTCTTGGGTAAAAGGCTTGCGGTGAGTCGATTCTTCTAGCGGAGGATATTTCACCGTGGTGTTTGTAGTTAGGAATGATAGAATGAAACCTGCTTCTAGGGTTCTGCGACAACAGGCGGTGGGCCTAATATTGATTGGTAAGGTAGGCCTCTGCTCTATCTTGCCATGGATCCTGGTTAGTAGCAGCTTGTCTTTTGGTATTGATCATGGTGGAGATAGGAGTAACAATTTAGTGTTCCCCACGTATGGCACCAATGTTCAGAACCGGGATCAAAGGTGTGTACTTGATCACGCTCCAAACGGTTGAGGGTGGTTGAATATGATGGCTCCTCATTATGCGACAGAGGTGGAGAGGGGGTGGTGTATCACCCTGAAAAACATATTGAATGAGAAGGTAATCAACCTTTCCTATCATGGTGATCATTGTAGAGGATCAAATATGATTTTGAATGAGAATGTAATTAACCTTTTCTATCATGGTGATCATCGTTGAAGACCGTGTAGTAATGAGGGACTCCTTACTACCGAGATTGTTGAAGACCGCATTGATGAGGACTGTTCAATTCCCTCACTGACTGGGATAAAGACTGCTAGAACTAGGTTCTAGTGCTTGTTCAAGACTTGGGAGAGATTCCTTTGTTTTGTTCTAGATTCATGCATTTCATGACATTACCATGGAACTAGGTTCTTGTAAATGATATCATACATTATATATTTAGGTTATTGCATAGGCATGAACATAAGGCAAAATTTGGCATAACATGATAATTGTATAGGCAGTTGTTATTCATAACATAATCATGCATTACAATTGTATGGATAGTTGCGTATCTCTGAGATGGAGATGTTGTGTTTGTATCTCTGAAATGGAGATGTTGTGTTTGTATATCTGAGATAGAAATGTTGGTTTGTATCTCTGAGATAGAGATGTTGGTTTGTATCGCTGAGATGGAGATGTTGTGTTTGTATCTCTGAGATGGAGATGCTATATTTGTATCTCTGAGATGGAGATGTTGGTTTGTGTCTCTAAGATGGAGATGATGTTTTGGTATCTTTGAGATGAAGATGATGTTTTCATGAGTGTGGTGATTGCTTAAAGAATGTTTGTGATAAATGAGTTTTTATACAAACTTATAAAATGAGAATCTCTTTCTGAAAGAGAAAGGACATGATTTTGGCTTTTGTCACCTTTCTAGTTTGTAAAAGTATGAGACTTGAGTTTAGAAATGTGTTTTTTTCCCGAAATGGCTAGAATGATTGTGATGACATGTTTTATGGGTTTAACTACTGAGAATGTGTGATTCTCACCCCTTGTGTGTGTTTCTATGATGATTCCAAGGATGAAGTCTTATGAAAAGTGAAGACAAGTAGGAGCTTGGAGTGCTTAGCTTAGTGTAGCTGAGTGCTTTCTTTTGAAATGATGTATGTATTGTATTTATGAGAAATACAGATGTTGTGTAATAAATATATCTATTTGTGGCTCATATTTTCTATATATACATAGCTTTGTTATATTTGGAAATGCTTAGTAGCAGTAAGTAGTAGGCCTGAATCTAATCATTGTTGTATACTTTGATTATATTATGGTTATTAAATTCGGGAACCTAATAGAGTATATGCCTACTTGAGTGGCTTAGCCCCATGTTTATAATGTGGATTTGTTTGTAAGGTAAGTAATATTTGAAGATATATTATTTAGGTATTAGAATTGGTAGATATCAGGAGATAAGATCCTAAAATATGCTTATTAACAATGTTGTTAAAGTTGGACTAGACAGTAAATTGATAGCAAATTCTTAGTCCTTTTATAAGATAAAAACTTATTTTCTTGACCAAAAACTTGTTAGCCCATTTGCTTACCGCAAATACACGGATCATTCAAGTAATACAGATATAGAGTAAGAGATCATTCCCACGGGGATGAAATTGGCTTTCTAATACTAAATATCAACTAATGGTTTAGCTATTTCTATTCAAGAATGTATATAATATAAGATAGTACAGTAAAACTAATCTAAAGACATAAAAGCGATAAATGAAAGTAAAGATAATGGTTTAGAGATTTAGGAAATCCTTTTTCACCTCATACTTCAATTAATGATATGTAATTCTTGCAAGCAACATTAATGAATAGTTAAGTTAGCTTGAGAATCTAATTTAGTTAAGCCTATGTCTAGTACAATCAACTATAACTTCATTTACCTAATTCACTATGTTTCCATGAGAATAAAATCACTCATTAAGAAATTCTGCTATGCATTAGGTATATTTTTATCCCATTAGCGAATCAACTTATCAAGACTAAGAATAAAATTGAACATGCATCAATCATCGTAATGATCTAAAATTCAAATTCTTATGTCTAGATTCAGATCAAAATAGTATCAAACAATAAGATAAGACATATGATTAAATAGAACCAAACATCAATATTTTACAAAATAAATATAAATGAACACGAAAATATACATAAAAAAATTTTTATATATCTTTAGCTTGAATCTCCTTCCATGAAGAAAAATTATCTTGAATACTTCTCTAAAACCTAAAAAAAATCTAATAAAACAATATTAATATATAATCATAATGCCGTGACACATGTACATTTAGATCACCAATGTTGTGACATTACAACTTTGTGTCGCGGTGTTCAAAATATGGATCAGGGGATAATCTGATATTACTTATTGTTTCTTCAATTTGGCTTTTTTCCCATTTTTGCTCAAATTCATATATCATCTTGTTTGATTATAGAGAAATCATCAAAAATCCATATCAATCAAATAATCCAATTTGCTTAATATCATAATCATGGTATCATTTGAATATTACAAATATAACCATAAAACCTTCCAAACATGCATAATAACAAGGACTTAAGCAATCAATAAAGCATAACTATGGAGTACAAATAACTACATTTCATGAAGTTATCATAAATTCTTGTTCAGTTCTTTCTGATTAGATCGAATAGTTCGGATGACATCGTAATTATTCAAATATAAATATAAATTTTTATATATAGTAAAAAAATTATCTTATATTTTAAAATTAATAACATTAATATATAATCATAATCTCAGATAAAAAATATAATCATAATCTAATTACTTATTTTTACTTTTTTTGCATTCATAATATGATTATTTAATATAAAATATCCATCCTTCTAGTCAAATCAACTTTTGATTTGTTCTACTTATCCCACTTTTTTCCACCTTACTTTTTTTTTCTTTCTCCTATTTTTTCTCTGCTTGCCATTTCAATTCCCCTTTGTCTCTTTTGCTTTTCCTTTCTTTCATTTCTCTAAGTGTAGATAATCAGTCACCTTCCTTACTTTTTTTCCACTCTTTCTCCCATTTTTTTCTTTCTCTCATTCACCTTTTCTTTTTGTCTTAGCCTGGAGGAGAAA
The DNA here is from genome assembly GCA_029884595.1 of Ormosia semicastrata. Classification (NCBI taxonomy): domain Eukaryota; kingdom Viridiplantae; phylum Streptophyta; class Magnoliopsida; order Fabales; family Fabaceae; genus Ormosia; species Ormosia semicastrata. The sequence goes on from JAQQTO010000047.1 coordinate 8,974,176, forward strand.
AGGAATAAAAAAATGAAATTATACTTGAGATGGGGGCAACAGATGACCGGTGACTAGGATGACGATGGAGGCAGTAGAGTAGCCGCACTAAATTTCTTAAGAAGGGTTGTTGGATAATGGAAGTTTTTTTTTGGGGTAGTTTTTAAGTCATCGATTTACTGACAACTAGGTGGTTTACTGATCTAACCCCGATTTTGATCAATTTATTTTGATCAAACCATTCAAACGGTTTAACTAGCGAACCATAGCCAAAAAAGGCATCGGATCCCGATTTAGGTAGTTAGACTTGCCAGTTCAGTCCAACCCAAACAACAATGCTTATTAAAGAAGGATTCTGTTAAAATATGACACATTTTAGTGAGCAAATAGTTATCCATAAGGACCGTAACAACAAGGGACCACAATTGACCAATCAAGGTGAGTCACTTATGTTGGACTAGATTCAGGATACTAATCCAGAACAAAAACCATAATACCATTTGTTGAAGCATTATAAAATAAGAAAAATTCTTTTTTTCACTTCATAAAAGTTCTCCATATATTTGTCAAGAATTATTCTTTTAAGTTCTTTTTTTTTCGATTTGATATTCTTTTGTTCAAGTTTATTTTCTTGTTATCAACACTTGATGAATTGTTTATATTTAGTGTACTCCTAACTATTTATTATAAAAAATCAACAATTAATAAATATTTAATTTCATCAAAGATACTGTTGCTAAAGGAAATCTAACTAACATAATAACACACATTTATCCCTTTTAATATGGTTAATTATTTTCTTTAGATGACCTCTCATCAAAATCAAAATAAAAAATGTAACAGTATGTATAGCAACGCGGGCCGAGAGATCAGACCAGATTTTTTCTTATTCAAACGGACTACACAATCTACATGGTTTATGTTAGTTTCGATTCCGTATAATCTGAAATTGTTAACCAAAAAAAAAAACCTAAAATCGAGTAAAAACGACTCGTCGTTTTATCTGCTAATGAACTTCGAAGTCATAAGCAGCGTATTGTCGTGTAGCACCGTAAACGCCACATAGCTGTTGATTTCACGGGACTCAACGCGGAATCCAATTTTTCGATAGTTTCTACTGAGGAGTCACACTCTCAAACTGATGGCAACCTCTGATCTTGACTTGGACTACACTGTTCTCTCCATCTGCGCCGTCTATTATGTCGCAGCATTGTCTACGTGGCGCCTGCTCATTTAACCACATTAACAAACGTTTAGGCATTCATCATTTCAAGAATAAAATGTTATGGAATCGTTTTAGATAAATTCATTTGGAAAAAGGAACTTTTTAATTAAAAAAATTTACATTTAGAAAACCCAAAGGGACTCTGTGGTCTATACCACTTCCATAACATTTACTCATAAATTAACTTAACAAAAAACCATTTTCATAAACAATTTTAAATTATTGAATTGAAACCTAACTAAATTAAAATTTTATATCACATATATATTCTAATAAAAATCATAATTAATATCACAATCAAATTCATGTCCCGGCATTCATGTTTATAAAAGCATATATCTTATAAATTTGTATACTTGAATTCTTTTAGAAAAAAATTGTATAAATGGCATTTGTTTTGTGTGGGAGGCAAATAGATTCCACAGAACGAGCAAACCAACAAAACCAGACATTAAAGGCGCATAGTGCGCATCAAACACGGCAGGAAGAAACTTGAAAATTCTCTATTTTACCTTTTCCCACAAATCTGGCAAAAAGTAGGAGGCAGAGACGTTGACATATTGAACGCCTAAGGCCAGCACGTACTCCACGCGCTCACACTCTTTCACTGAAACGTCGCCGTATCTTACATACGTGGATCGGGTCTGTCCCTCGCCCACATCTTCGGCCTGATCCAGGAAAAACACCAGGGGCTTCTCACATGGGTCGGAACTCATGGGTCGGGTGTTGAACGTGAACGGTTCGTCCCTCCAACTTCTCCACGTTTTGAAGGTCCTGAACGCCGTTTCAAGCTCCATTGCCGTTGGCAGAGAAGGGTACAACTCCACGCTGTAACCCCACGATACTGATACCGACCAATTTCGCTTCAAGTCATAGCATATGCTCTGTTGGAGGGTCCGACCCGGATCCATTTTATATGCTGAAGCCAACCTTTTAACCGAATCAATAAGGGGCGTGTTGGGGAACATTGGCTCCACGTAGTCCAAGTGGTGTAACGACACCAACGGGGCCACCGGGTGTGCCGCCAGTAGCCCATATAGGTTCCCTCGAATATCAACCTGTAATAAATTTAAAAAAATAAAAATTAGACAATATTTTTTAATAAGTATTAAGTGTAAACTTTATTTTTTAATTAAATCCTTCAAATATCCAATCTAGTTGCAATATTAAAAGAATTATTTAATATCAGTAAATATAATCAAAATGGTTTAAAAATAATAATCACAATGGTCTGTCATCAATTTTAATATACTAATATTTGAAGACAATTTTAATATACATCAATTCTAATATTAGTTAATACTATTAAAATTTAAATTTTTTTATTCAGTCCAATTAAATTAACATTCCTTCCTATGAATTTGAAAGTTCTTCTCAAATACAAAAAAATGATTTAGTTCCAGAGCCAAAAATTATAGTTCTCGAACGAGTAATAAAAAAGATTATAGAGTATCCACAAATTTAAGTATTCTTCTTCTAGTGATTATAGTCCTGAGCAATATTAACATACTAAATTAATATACTAAAAAAATAAGACAATTTTAATATCACTAATATTTAAAAAAAAAGTTTTGAAGATCATATTGAAAGTAAATCTATATAATATGTAAAACTATCACTTATTATTAAATAACTAATTAAATTTTTTTTTTGAGCTGAATGATTAAAAAAATAATTTGATATAAAAAATATCTTTAGAGGATAAAAGACGTTTATTCAAAATATGGAACTGAGGAACATAAAAAATTATTTAGTATTATACAAATATTAATAAATGGTGAAACGACACCTTGTTGGAGCAGAGAAACAGAGAATATACCTGATGAAAACCAAGCTCTTTTGTAAGCTGAACACCAATCTCACTGATGCATGCCTGAATCTTCTGATCGGAGCCATAGAACATAGCGTAGCGATCAATGCACCCATCCAAAATCTTCACCAGCTCCGCCGCCAAAGCATAGCTGACGGCAAACCCGCCACCGCCGTATGCCATGGCGTAGGAGTGTATCACGTTCTGTTCCACGCTCTCCGAATTGCCACCAATATAGTACATCTCATTGTGATCATATTTCTCCAACACAGTAACCAAGTTCTCCGTGAAGAACACAGTGTCATCATCTCCCATTACGAACCACCTCACGTTTTGTAACCCTAGCTCGAAGCTCTCCTTTACAATACGCGCTATGCGAATTGCCGACCGCGAACCGTACCAACACGTGTACTTGAACGACGACGTGTTGCCAGAAACCTTGTACGGGGGAGAAGTCTCCGGCCACGTTTCGTCAACCGGTGGTTCCTGCTCCAGCCAAACGAAGCCTCTGGTGACTTTCGGCCTCCACCAGAGCTCGGTGTAATGGCGGCGGTTGCGCCAGGTATTGGTGGAGCCGCCGATGCCGAACACAATGTGGGAGATGTTGGTGGGTTCTTTTTTTGCGAAGGTGGATGAGCCGTGAGGGACTGTGCGTTGGAGAGAGTGTTGAAATGGTGTGTGATGGTAATCATGGGGGTGGTAGGAGAGGGAGAGGTAGAAGAAGAGGGAAACGAGGAAGAAGGTTGAAAGGGCGAGGCCAGCTTTGAGGAAGAAAGAGAGGAGTTCGGTGGGTTTGATGTTGGGGAAGACGATGGATTTCCATGCTTTGATGAGAGGATCTTGATGAACTGTTTGCAATGGAGAAGAAGAAGACGACATTTGGAATGGGAAAGTGATGTGTTTGGTTTTGAGAACGGAAGTGGGAAAGGGAGCTTTTGCATATATATATATATATATATATATATATATATGTATGTATGCCGATGTTTTCAGAATAAGATCGATCATTGAACCAAAAAGATGTTCAAGATTTTGTGGTTAGATGATTAGGTTGACCGTTTTATAAATATATAATAATATAAAAAATATATAACATATATATTACTTTTATCAGTAAATTCATTATATATACATATATATGATGAAAATATGTATTTAATATGGTTAAAATAATTGATAAATATAATAAACGGAGATTATAGAAGTACATTAAATAAAGTTAATCAAATTTATACAATATAAATATATTATCTTAAATTAAGCTAAAAATATATATTATCTTAAATAATTTAAATATAAGTATATAGTACAATATTAAATTTAAAAATCTTAACATACTGTTTCAAGTTTACTATATATTTAATATTTTGACTATTCTAACTAAGGACCACTTCGGGTGAAGACGTGAAGTGGTAAAATGTGTGGCCTTCTAGACAGATTGGCCAGGATCAATTCCTAGGTTTGGAATTTGTTCCCACCAATCCAGTTGGGCAAATCGTGGCCGGCACCATATCACCGGTTTAATATCGATTTTTAACAACTCAGTTTCAGAGTTATGAGGTCCAATTTTAAAATGTGTGGCCTTTTAGATAGAATGCTCACGATCAATTCCTGGGTCTGGAATTTGCTCATACCAGTCCAGTTGGTCAAATCGTGACTGACACCAGATCATCGGTTTAAAATCTGATTTTTAACAGTATGATATATACATAGGGTTACTGTTTGGACTCCGGACGGTAGTGGAGCTGGTGGTTAATTAGTGGTATCAACGTTTTCCTTCCTTATAGGAAATAGCCAATTCCGCAGCAGCAACTACTCCTATGATCAAGTTAACAAGATTGGTAATCTTTATCATGTATTTGAAAAGTCAAATAAATTGGGAAAATATTTTGTATTGTGCCTAAAATCATATAATATAATAAATGGAAGTAGAATTTATATTAAAGAAATGCAGTTTGTTGTAATGGCGTAAAATAAAGCATGTGGAGTTGTTTGGAAAAAAAAGAAATGTGTAATTATATATGCAAAAATTAATGACGTTTCAGGTTTATATTATGCGGTAACAATCTTTCGTAATAGGTTGAAAACTTGCTTCTCGTTTCAAAACGTGCTTTAAACGAAATGGTTCAGTTTAAATATTTTGCCTTCCCCGAGGCAAAGATAAGTTTTATTCGTAAAAAAGGTTCTGTTTTACCGTAAAGAAATGATAAACAGAGTTTAGATAATAATAAAAGTGGAAAAAGGGACATTTATTTGATATTAACCCAGAACCTGACAATAGTTTTTTTTTTATAATATGTAACAAGACATTTATCTTTCGAAAAGCTAACAGTGTCATGAGACACCAAACTGTTTAATCTAGTTTCCTTTAGTCCCAGAATTAAATGAAAGTTATATTAGTCTTACTTATCAGAAGAAGAAAAGAAATTATCTCAGTTCAATCTCAAATTAGTCACTTATGATGTGAGTACAAGATAAGAAATTTCTTTAAGGAACTATTTTTTCGGTTAGCAAAAAATTTAGAAGGTGAAAAGGCTATTGTATATAATCAAGGCAAACCATAAATAGTGGATGTCTTTTTTTTTTTTTTTGTTTACGTATAGAGAGTGGATATCTATCAATGAGGGATCACTAATAAAAATCAAACACAAAATCCCTATCAGAGAAATTCTTAGATGCTAGTTGAGCCGAATCTCATTGACTTTTTTAAACAACGTTAACAAATAAAGTTTTGGAAGAAAAATTTTCTAGTCCCACACTATCAATGTCATTAACGTGTTTTTATTGTAATGCCTAACATTTCCTGGATGCAAACACCAAGTAATGAAGTACATGCTAAACTAAACAACACCAACAATAACCTATAACGTAATGACTTAAAAACATTAGGATAAGACATGATAGTATACGATAATAAGATAAGGTTTGATAGTATAAACAAGTTGATAAGTTCTTATACTATTAAACATTTAGTACAAATAGTATAAGCAACTTGATAATATATGTAATTATTTAGTATGACTATACTACCCTTCACCTTCTTCACCACCTCCTCCACAGTCCACACTAACCATCCTCGTCAATTGTGCATCACAGAGACTTCAATCTCGGAATTCCTCTGGAACACGTTCTCAATCATGCCTCAGCAGTCCACCTAATTAATAGAACCTACCAGAACCTTATCCCCAACCATCACCCTCCTCGTTATCTTCTTCAGCAGTGCCCTCACCACGCACAAAAGTTCAACCCTCTTCGCCTTCACCTTCAGTAGCTTCTCCAAAATCATCACGAGCTCACTCACCGGCACAGGTGAAGTATTCCCCAAATTAAAAACCCTCAACTGCACGGGTCCCTTCTTCTTTCCACCACTACTAGTACTCTTCTTGGCTATATCCATAGCCCCAAAACAACCCTTCACAACATCATCAACGTACGTAGGTAAAATCCCTCGCCACGGTTCCATGGTTAGGGTCTTCAAAGATCGTAATATGCTTCCCCTTGAGAATATCCTTCGCAAAGAAGAAATAGGTCATGTCAGGTCAACCCCAAGGGCTATAAACAGTGAAGAATCGCAAGCCAGTGATGGAAAGGCCATAGATATGGTTATAGGTGTGAGCAATTTCTTCACCAGCCTTCTTCGTCGTGGCGTAGAGACTCGCGAGTTGGTCAATTCGGTCTTTCTCTGAGAAGGGAACCCATTCAACATGGCAAAACTAGAGAAAACTGAGAGAAAGTGAAGATTTATATATACCAAGCCAATAATGTTATTTACATCGAAGATTTAATAAAACAGGGTCCGCCCCCTATTTCGATTACAAAGCCGCCATCGACCACCGCGAGTAGCACCACCAGATCCGTCGACCCTGTTTCGATTGGACGGTGGTTGTTCTAGGTGATGGGTATGAGGTTCTTAGTAGAGAATGAGAGACTTGGATTGAGGGAGATGAAGTTGAGGGATAAAGTGGGAAGATATATCTTATGAGGTCTAATCAGGGGGGTGGGGAGGATAGAGTAATCATGTTAGAATAGGATAAAAAAGTATGACCTAATTTGACTATACTATCAGGTTAAAGCACCAAACACCTGACAAAGTTTGATAGTATTAGCTAATACTATCAGATCCTCCTTATCTTGTCCACCAAATGCAACCTAAATTATAATAAAGAATGTGATATTTAAAATATATATACTATATAGGGTTAGTCTAGTTAACATCATTCATGTACAATTCTCATAAGTAAATTTATAACATGATTTTTGGTTAGACTTTCTAGCACTTTTTAGCTTTTTACTTATTTAGAGTCAGGACTGCTGGAGGACAAATTTTCTTCTTCAAGTTAGCGGAAAAATCATAAACTATAGTTCAGGTGCTGTTTTATTTTAATACCATATGTTGCCATTTTATTAAGAATTGGTTTGTAAATTCTTTTAAATGTAGGACTAATCTCGGCTCGAAAGTCTAATGGGGTGGCCCTGAACATAAGTTGCTGCCAGTTAGTTATATTTGAATCATTGCACTGCAAGTTTGCCTACATGAAGCTCACATTGCTTACTCAACCACACTTGGTGACTAAATTGGTTTGTACTTTTAGTTTCATCAATCGTAGTATCTATTAATCTGAATTTATATTCTATATATTCTTTGACTTAATTACATTTGTTGTATTATACTCCTCCCATTTTAAATAATAGTCATATTTTAAAACTTATTTTATTCTAAATTATTTATCACATTTAAAGAATTAATAAAATATTTAGTTTTTTTATTTTATCTTTATTTATCGTTATTTCTACTAACAACAACCTTTTCTCTCATATTAGTTGCTTCTTATCTTCTGAATGGTAATGTTGTTAAATATTAATTTTTCTTCTTAAAATTTAAGTCATTTAATGAGTTTTTTAATTAGTATGTTTAAACTTAGATGACCACTCTCTCTGATCTATTTTAATTGTCAATTGTGTAATACACAAGAATTAAGAAATATTAAATCAAGTTTTAATTGTGAGAATTTTTTACTAGGCTACCCTTGTTTATTTCAATTAATTATTCCATTTTATCATATTCATCTAATTTTCATAAGTAGTTGAGACTATTAAAGTATAAGAGTGGAGATAGGAAAATAACAATTAATGCTTCTTTGGAATGCGAATACGTAACTTATAATGAATCATTTTATGTTTTTTACAAAAGTGACACTTAAAATGGATCAGAGGGAATATTATTTAAGAATGAAAGGAGTAATTTATACCTGATTACGAGTTAAATAAAATGTTGTTTTGGACTGGGTTTCGGACCTATAAATTTGGAGCAACCCGACCTGGCAGACTGGAACCTAGACGTATCATGCACATGAAGCAACTCGTCCACTAAGCATGTCCCTCCCAATATAAAAGTGGAGACACCACTCCACTCGGAGAGAGAGAGAGAGAGCAGATCATACTGAATAACGACTTCCCACACCACAAGGGGACAATGCATAATACGCACTGAATTGTTCAGACCTCCCACACTTTTTACACACCCATACGTCTATATATAATGGCAAAACAAAAGGACAATGGTATGCCCTAATTCCATTACACATAATCCTCCTTAAGCAGCTACTATAAGCATCTTAGTGTCTTTTGCAAGTACCTACCCCTCGCTCTGCTATTGTTGTTGCTGCGCCACTGAGGAAACCACCATTACTTACCTTTTCAGATAACTCTCAGAATTCAGTTCTGAACATTGGCGCTGTCTGCGAGAAAAGATAAATTTTTACTCCCAACACCACTTTCAAGACTCCCCCTACCATCACCATAATGGCGAACACAAGGTAGAGATAGACTCCAACAAACCAAAACCGAGCTTCTACAACGCGTAACCTACCTTCAGCGAATTGTAGTCCAGCATCAATCCCTACTACTCTTGGACCAGTCATACCTCGACCAGAACCCGGGTAGGATGAGCACGATACTTCTTTCACTAGAGTGAATCTCGCCCCACCCCTAAGAGAGTTTCGACGAGGCAACGCCTCAGTCCACAAAAGGCACCTTCTAAAGATGTTAGACAGCGAAGGTCAGCGTTGCACCGTCTCAGTGACCATGTTGAGAATGAAGCTCAGTCTCGTCCAGCTGGAATTAACCACTGGGAACTATCCAAGGAAGAACTGCTCTCTCTGGTTAGGCTCCAGGATGAGCAAATCCAGTGTCAGGGCGAGAGACTCCACAACCTAGTGCGAGCTGCCAACTAGGATTGTGGTGATGAAAATCGACGTCTCATAAAGGGTTGTGAAAATGAGAAAGGAATCCATGGTGATGAGCCCCCAAACAATTCAAGGATCACAAATCTCGATCACAACACTGGGGAAACCTATGCGAGAGAATAGGTACCAAGAGAAAGAAGCTCGGTGTCCCAAAACTAGTCATTTTTCATTGAACTGATGTACAAGATCCCCAAGTGCTTTAAATATCCCACCAATATTGAAGCCTATAATGGGAAATCGAACCTTCAAGAACATCTAGATGCTTACATTTCTGCGTTCTTGTTCATTAGGGGTGGTGACTCTCATATGTTGAGCTTCCCTCTATCGCTAAAGAAAGCCACCTTGAGATGGTTCACCACTCTAGCTCCAAGGTTCATTGCTAGTTGGCAAGGCCTATTCTCAAGATTTTTCCTGCACTTCACCACCAACAAAGTGCAGCCTAAATCCACCTCCTGCCTCGCCCAGATCAAGCAAGGAAAGGATGAATCTCTCTGACACTTTTTATCCTGGTTTAACAAAGAAATCGTAAACATACGAAACTGGGATGAAAGACTCGGACTGTTCTACATCCGAGAAGGGCTCCGTCTTTGATACTTCTCCTTTTCACTTGCAAAAAAAGGAGCCTAAAACCATGGACGAGTTCCATGCCCATTCCAATAAGTACATCAATGTTGAGGATGTTCTCCAAGCTAGGAAGCACCTTGAAAGAGAGGATGCTAAACCTAAATCTGGGGAGTAATCCAATCCATTGGGTCGAAATTCGTGACCCTATCTCAAAGGGAAGTTTAAGAATTACACTCCCCTCAACATACCTCGAGCTCAGATCTACCAAGAGGTCATGAATACTGAGCTCCGAGATGTGTAGAGACCTCCCCTGATAAAAAAGCTGAAAGCTAGGTCCAAGCTCTGCGCTTGGCACAACAGCCATGGACACTAGGGATGTTCTTAGATCGATTTAGATCAGTTTTGAGGCTAAAAACCATTCGATCCAAATAAGGTAAGTATCATTGATTCAGTTTGGATTTGATGAATTCCAATAACTAAACCGATCCAATCCAAACCGATTTTAATTGGTTTGGATTGGATTGGATGATTGGGTTTTTGTCCAATAACAAAATGTAATAAGGGAAATGTGCTTTGGAACAGAACAAAGGGGAAAAACAAAGGCAGAAGAGCACCAACGCACAGCGGTGCGACGCAGAGGAGCTCGGATCGGTCAGATTTGGTCGGCTCCAGCTCAAGCGACGGGTGGGCAAGCTTCACGATGGTCTAAGTTCGAGCGGCGCACGGTGGATCGAGGTGCAGCGCTACGCAGTTCGCGGGTTGGGCTCGGATCTGGGCGATTTGTTGACGCAAGGTTAGAGGTGCCGATCTTGGAAGAGACTGCGACGGGGACGGCGAAGTGGTGCTACGCAGGCCTGGCTCGAGTGGTACTTGCAACGGCAGTTCGAGATCGAGTTGCGCAACTCACGGCGTGGCTGGTTTCGCTGGTTGGGCGGTGGATCTGCGTTGTAGGTGGTGCGCGGTGGGGGAAGGTGTGGTATAAGTTGGGGGACGATGGGGCGCGGTGGGGGAAGGCGCGGGGGGAGGGAAAGCACGATGGGCGGGGGGGAGGGATGGGGGACGAGAAAGGGGTAGGGAAGTGGGAGAGAGGGGAGGGGGAAAGGGATGGGTTTCGAAAATGCTGAAGGAGGGAAAGAGTATTATTAGGGATATTTTAGTAATTTTATATATATGTAGCATAGTGATTGGTTCGGTTCGGTTATAAAATGGAACTGAAAATCGAATCGATCGGTTCTGTAAAAATTTCATCCAAAACAATTCAGTCTATTTCGGTTTTTGTCAGTTTTTGATTTTTTTGGATCAGTTTTTGGTTTTTTTTGGATTAGTTTGGTTCTGAACACCCCTAATGGTCACAGCATGGAGGTTTGTACTAACCTCTGTAATGCCATTGAATCCCTCTTTTAGGATGGACGTCTGGGTCGATATGTACGCCAAAATCGAAACAATGATTAGAGGGGAGGCCATCACAGAAAACGGAGTTATAGCCCCTAGAGTCCATTTCCCCTTACTAAAGAAGACGCTATCTGGCTAAGAATGAAAATCCCGGCCAACGCTCACCTCGGGGTAACACCCAAAATCAAGCCAGGGCGCAACCCCAGGATGAGGGCCACGAGGGTAACCAACACCATGCAGAAGTAACCAGAGAATCATGTAATGCCTTACATTTGCTACTTCTACTATGGAATGAACATATTTGGATATCTATCAATCAGCTATTTTTCCAACCATTGTATTATTTGAAGTTGGTATTTCGATCGTGACCTCGATTCCTTGAGTACCTTGGCAAGCTACATCCCTCAAGGTCACCACGCCTTGGTGACGTCTGAGGAATACAAGGTCCAAAATGGATCAGTTATTCCGACATCTACACAAGAAGGCTAAATTGGGGAGGCCACTAGAACACCCTTCGGGTTCAAGCAGCACATTCAAGGGTCATAATTCGTGCCTATTTGAGCAGCACCTTAACCTATAAATCTATGGGGTTTATAGTGGTTAAGCGTAACTGACCATAACTCAAGATGGTGGACTCCACACCACAGGGTTACCTCATCCAATTCAAATGAACCCAACCACCGGGATCGAGTTTTGTGCTCATCTCGGGGGGATAAATGAGTGTTCATCCAATCTATACTAACCTAACCACTGGGGTCAAGTTTCACGCTCATCTTAGTGGAACAAATGAGTGTTTGTCTAATCTTGGAACAAACGAGTGTTCATCTAATTTAAACGAACTCAACAATCAGGGTCAAGTTTAATGCTCATCTCGATGGGACAAACGAGTGTTCATCCAATTTAAATGAACCCAACCACCGAGGTCGAGTTTCGCGCTCATCTCAGTGAAACAAATGAGTGTTCATCCAATCTAAATGAACCCAACCAACGGGGTCAAGTTTCGTACTAATCTTGGTCGGACAAACGAGTGTTCGTCTAATCTAAATGAACCCAACCACTAGGGTTGAGTTTCGCTCTCATCTCAGTGGGTCAAATGAGTGCTCATCCAATCTAAATGAACCAAACCACCAGGGTCGAGTTTTGCGCTCATCTCGATAGGGCAAACAAGTGTTCATCCAATCTAAATGAACCTAACCATTGGGGTCGAGTTTCACGCTCATCTCGATGGAAAGAACGAGCATTCATCAAGCAAGATACTGAGACCCATCTTTGGACCCATCTTGGAACTACAGGAATAACCACACATGACAGTGGCAAGTCAACTGCACAATATAAAGGAAAGCAAAATATTCAAAAAAATAAATCTTTATTCTCATTCCAAACATCACCTAATTTACAAGGAAACTTTACAAAAAGGACTTACAAAACTACTATGGTGCAAAGGTTCCTACTTGAAAGAACTAGAAAGGAAACCAGATGCGATGATGATGACGATCAAGCATTGTCTACCTCAATGGTTCCTCAAAGATGGGTGCCTTTTTTGTTCCCTTTTGCCCAACGTAAGGAGAATGCTTCACTCAAAAATAATCTTGCACACATGAGGCGAACATCATGGAAGGGAGCCAAGAGAGCAATGAAGAGACATCAGCAAAACCCCTCCGCACCGCACAGAAATTACAATAGAAGCCATGAACCCTCCCAACAAGAGTAAGAACTTCACCTACTCAAGTATACGCCGAGAAGGAAAAGGCTTTGCTGTCCAACGGTGCATTGGCTAAGCCACGTAGACTAGTTACTTAGTCTTCACAGAGCCATTATGCCTAGAAAAAAAGGCCTCCACTAGGAGAATATGCGAAAAGGAAAACACCTTTATAAATTTGGGGAAGAAATAGAAGATAATCCTAGAAATGGATGTCACCTTCAATGTGCTCATAGAAGCATACATGATCCATTCTCTGTGAAAGACAATCTCAAACAAAGGCTACAAAACGAAAGAAGAGAATGAGTCGAAACTCTACTCCAAACATTCCCTATTTATATATATAAACTAATTGCATATTCAGAGTTATGCTTAAATGTTTCCCCACTGTGATTAGCCACTGGATCAGCGAGTAGTTTGGAAACAAGGCAGATAATTGCCATCGTCATTAAGAAATTTTAATTCCTAATAAATTCAAAGTTACAGTTCCCTAGCAGGCATAGAGTGTCACAAACCACAGAGTAAAGGTTGCTAAAAAGATATCAGATCCCAAAGGAAATAAAGTTTTGCCACCAAGATTGAGTATTGGATCCATCTTGATAAACTATGCAAGCCAAACACTTAAGTGTATAACTAACACCGAGGTTGAGAGTCAAACCTATCTCGACAGGAAAAAGTTAAACAAGCACGAAAGGGGCATCAAAATTGAGTATTGGGCTCATCTAAATGAAGGACAATAGGCACATGAAGATAAGAAAAGTCAATCAAATAAGCCTGAGGCTGGGACTTGTCCAAATACATAGATTAAGCCCCACGCAAGGGCATGAAAATAAAAAACATGGACATCATAAGTTAGCACTCTGGTCCTTCGGGATCTCCACCAATGCCTCAAACTGCACTGGGCTGGCTTGTACCTCCATGGCCACAACAGCACTGGTCTTCTCTCGTCTAGCCTCTAATGCCACTTCTGCCCCTTCTCCACCATCCGCCCCGCAGTCCACTTGATCATTTGGGTTAGCCGCCGACAATGTCATGTCCATAATCTGACCATCCCAAATTTTCTTCAGTGTACCAACCCCCTCCTCGTTAAGATCGGGGTTGAGAAGACGAAGTTAGTTTAGGGCGCTCTCAAATGTCTCATCTACAGACTTTGACCACACATTGATCGTCTAGTCAAGTTCTCCCTTCAAAAGCTCGTATAGATCTCGGATACCAGTGAGGGTGGAATTAGTCGAGGCCAGATTCTGCTTCAACGCCTCCTCCTGAGCCGTCACTTCATCAAGTTCAACCTGGAGCTTGTCCATCTTGGTATCTTTGACTCTTAGTGGTTCCATCTCAACGAGTTGTGCCTAGAGAGAAGGACTGAACTGGCTACTTATCCTTCTCAGCAAGTTCACCATGAAGAATGTCGAGATCTCTCTCCACGCTGGTGACCTCCCGGATAGACTGCAAGCCTTCCTCCATATATCGAAAAGCAGAGGTGGCACACAAACACCGGAGTTAGGAATCACGAAGGATCTCCTCCATGTCGCGCTCTATTAGTACATCAATCTCGGCGAGATTCAATAGGTGGCTGTCAACCTAACAGGATCCACTCCTCGAGCCCACACTAATCCTAATGGAAAGCAGCGCGGAGTTAAGATAGGCCTCAGACCACCCATTGACCCCAGATTAACTGGAACCTCGCCTCTTATAGGCTCTTCCAAAACATCCCAAATAAATGGCCTTTTCACCCTGTCATCCCTGCTGCCCTTGACCTGCCTCTTTTGGGGTCATAATGGTGACATTGGAGAACTCGTTTCGGCATCTTGGACCACAGTGCTCGGGGGAGGTAAAAAGGTCACTACGACCGTAAGAGCAGGGATCACATTACTTGGAGTGGGAGCAGCAATAGTCACCCTTGGAGTAGTCGCTAAGCCTCGAGATCCTAACGCCTCACCTCCTTGGGCTGCCAATTTCTCAGCCAGAAGCTAGAGTCTGCTAGGTGGAGCCATGCTTTCTACAAACAAGAAGAAGAGTTGTCAACACTTGAATAAATTTGGGTGCAAGGAAATAAGTGCAGATAAGATACCTAGTAGGGCCCCTATAGAATTGGAAGGCTCATCCACGACATCTTTACAAGAGATGGCCCCTTCTTGTTTTGCCCATTTAATCTAAACCTTTAGGACCAAGGCCTCAAAAGGAGAAAGCTCAGTGATCATAGTCTCTAACTCCTTATTACTCTGCTCCCAACTAGCTTTGGACCAATATAAAAAGAGGTTTGGGCCACCCCCCAGGTGACCAAAAAAAGTGTTGTCCTCAGAGCCCCCTCTACCCTAAAGAAGTCCTTCTTAAAATCCTTAAAGGACTCTTGGTAGGGTTTGAAAATTATGTGCTTGTTTTGCACCCGCAAAGTGGCCTATCCTTTGGTCTACTTACTCCCCAAGGTCATCAACAGGGTGAAAAGATAGAAGAAGGACCTGACCGAATACGGCCACTCAAAAACCCGATAAACAAGCTCGAATGCCTGAACGAATCTCCAAGCATTCAAATGATGTTGCGTAGGCACCACTCGCAAGTGAAAATGACACCCTTCTCGAACTTGATGAACAGTAATTGCACCCCGATCTGGGTGAAGAGAGCTTCATAAATGTAAAAGAAGTGTCCACCCCTAACACGAATCTAGCACACCCTTTCTTCTTCTAACGAGTGCCGAATTATAAACTCTTGTTCTTGTAATCCGCCCTCGGTTAGCTGGAGATATTGCTGTTTCTTGAAGACATCATCTTTACTCCTTACATTAGATGGAGTGCCCAAGACCTCCCAGTCAACCCACTCGTATATGTTAGTTTCTTGGGGAAAGACGAATTCCCTCAACTCTGCAAGTATAGCTCGTACTGGCTCTATAGGTGCAGCCCTCCTCCGCCTTACAGGCGCAACCTTCTGAGTTCGTGCCATACTTGTAGAGGATGCACCCGAGTCAAATTCTGAAGTATCACTCAAGTCTCTTAACGCTATCAGAAGCTCAAAAAGTGGACGAGCAGGCCTACGCCTAGCCAGTTCTCTGGCTTGGTCCACCCTCTAGAGTGCTTCCAAGATCTTCGTCCTAGTCAAGGAATTTGGACGATCACCAGAGTCCCTACCATGTTCTTGAAACCCCCGTTGTAGCTCAGGTTGTAGGGACCAAGGAAGACTCAAAACCTCCAAGGACGGGTCACTATTTTGCATCGTCTCCTCACTCCCAGACATCTTTCCCCACCAAATGCTCAAAGAAAAAGGGCAAAAATGAAAAAGGTAAAGACGAGGAGTACCTTGAGCTTCAGGAAAAAAGAGAGACTCTGGATGGTGAAAAAAGTGTTGAAGAAGCCTTGAATCACTAGCAACTACCACAAAGGATGCTAAAAATCACCCACCAAAGTCACCAGAGAAAGAAAGCTAGAATGCAAAAGTCTGGAGTGCAAGTTTAGGCAAAGAGTAGGAAAGACTAAACTTTGCCCCTATTTATAGGCGTGGAAAGTCACCCCTGAACCACTGTCATAATGGGGACGGATACGCCATTTCAATGCAGATAGGACATTTCGATCAAAACGTCTCTTCATGACGCCCACTTTTCAAATTCAAAAGTGACTCATCATGGCATTGCGAATCCCAAACGACGGCATCCACTTCTCTACAACCATGTGTTGTACCGTTTCTAAACAAAAACAACCAAAAAGACATTGCTCAAAATGTTCAAAACTGAAGCAACAAGTGGGGTCACGAAAGGACACCTAAGCCGGACACCAGACCTTTTGTAAGAACCCACCGTAAAATAATACCTTGGATCTTAGCCTAAGATTAGACAACAATAGATCCCATGTTGTATGGGGGCAACCAATAGTAGACCCTGAATCACAGAATGATTATGTAAGCAGAACGATCCTTCCCGAATCTCGGCCTTACTTGTATACCTCAGATTCTCACTATGATACATTGCGAACCTCGGCCTTTTAAGAGAACATCGCAAGATCTAGCATAAAACACTATCACACGAATCCATTTGTCCATTGCATATTATGTGCTCCAGTTGAACATGCACCTTGACACTTAACTATCTCATCTAAGCGTCAAGTTGGGGGCAACTATTCTGAACTCGATTTTAGGCCTATAAATTTGGAACAACCAAACCCGTTAGGCTGGCACCCACACATATCATGCACATGAAGCAGCTCGTCCACTAAGCAAGTCCCCCTAGACAAAAAAGTAGATACACCACTCCACTCAAAGAGAGGAGGCAGATCATACAAAATAATGATTTCCCGCACCACAAGGGGACAACATATAATATGCATTGAATTGCTTAGACCTCCCATTTTTTTACATGCTCATACGTCTATATATAATGGTAAAACAAAAGGACAAAGGTATGTCATAATTCCATTACACACAATCCTCCTTAAGTAGATACTAACTTGAGCGTTGGAGTACCTTTTGTAAGTACTCACCTCTCGCTCTGCTACTGCTGTTGTTGTGCCATGGAGGAAACCACTACTACTTACCTTCTCAGATAACTCTAAGAACTCAATTCTAAACAAATGCTAATACTAAAAAAGAAATGATATGGTCCCTTAGCATCCTTTTGCATCGCACAGTTGCCGCTACAAGCTATAAATAGCGTTATATCACTAAAATAAATAGTTAATATGTGGGTAACACATCATCTTTACATATAAGAGACAAAAAATTAGAGAAAGAGAAAAAATAGGTTCCTCTAAACCCACTCATCATAAAAAATTATCTTCTCTATCTAATTTTTTATGAGTGTGTGTAAAGATAACGTGATACAATTGTGTGCAACCAAGAATTTCTCTAATATGCGTACGTTGATCTCTATGCATTAACTATGGCAACAATAATGAAAATTAGAGAGAACTTTTCCAACAATGAAATCTCATGTAGTATTATATTATAGCACAATTTCTTTGTCCTTCTTCAAAGGATAGGAAGAAAAAAAATGCACAAAAAGAAAAGATAGGAAAAAAATTTAAAGAGCATTTTTTTTAATGATTTTGTCGATAATATTTCAGGGTTGATATGTCCTTTCTCTTAAACTGAAGACGACCTTGAAAGTCTGGGAAGGGGCATTAGCTACCTTCTTAATTTTCTTATTTGCCAAGAACTCATTCCCTCGACTAAAGGATACCGCAAAGTCGCAAAATAAAACATATATGAAGTTGAATAATAGTATTTACGTAATTTACAAAGTATGACACTCAGTTAGTGTTTGGATTAACTTATGCATATATCGATTAATTTATCTCTTTGATTCAATCAAAGACAAACCACTTACACTAAGATTAGGAGATTTACAAAGATAACTCCTGTGACTTAACCTTATTTACATATATTTTTTAAGTCATTTAATAATAATATAGGTTTCATTAGAACATTTTTTAACGATTAAGATTTACCACATGCTCCAAATATTATATGTAAATGTATGTTTTAATAAAAAAGATCGGACACATATAACCTCTGCAATAGATCGACAAACATAAACTAATAATTTTTTTTTTAGGTTTGAGATTTACTAATTAATATTTGTTCACAAAATATATGCAACGCACATATGTATGTAATACGTATCTGTCAATAATCCATGCGTTTAATTTTGATGCGTAATTTTCTTTTTTAACATTATCATTATCATATTTTATCACAACTCTGAAAAATGTTTTACTTCTTAGTTGTTATCATGGCCAAATAATGTAACAAAAATTGAATCAAAATTAAATCTATAATGTATTGGCATATATGACACAGTAAATGTCCTCTTGAAAAACTTACCAATGAAAAGAACTTACTAAAAAAAAAACAAACCTCTTGAAAAGAATGATCCATTACTATTATCAGTTTTTATGTTTGTGGGCAAGGTAGTCTGTCCTTACGGTATCATTCAGAGCAAGTTTGCCCCATTTTCTTAACTGAAATGTGCCATTAATTAGATTAGGATAGCAAAGGAGTCTAAAGATAGAACATGCTGCAGCATAAAAAAAAAAAAAAAGAATGCTGCTGCCAGCTTTTAAGTCATAGTTTGAGGAGAAATTCCTGCATAAACTCATAATATATAAGTTAGATGCAATAAGCTAATCACAACATTAGTTGAGTACAAAAACTTAAAGTCTGAACCACTAAAACTAGAAATGACAAGTATCTCACTCACAGAGAATTCTATCCTACCCCGAAGTTGTAGGAAAACCAATGGTTAATTCAATTTTTAAAGTGACGAATTACAAATGGTAGCTTTTACGGTAGACCATTTAGTCAAGGGTGCACTGGTGGACTATTGAATTTACTTGGTGTAATAGGTTTAGGTTATTTATAAGTGAGTCCTTTAATTTATTTAAGAGGAAGTCCTACATATATTGAAAATTACATTTTAATTCATTTTCAATATTTAGGCAAAATTGTTCAATGAGGAGTAGGGGTGTCTATTTGGTTAGATTGACTCGATAAACCTGAAAATTTAATCTGAGCAAACCAAATTAGTTTGGATTGGTTTTGATAATCAAGTCACTTTGGGTCAAATCCTATGAAAACCTATTACTATTGGTTCAGCTCTCGAATTCATAATTTTTGAACCCGAGACCCGACTACCTGATTACTCCTTTCTTCTTCTTCTTCAATTCTTTTTATAAAAAAATAGTACATTAACTGTGGGTTTTGTTATTGAGATAGGTGTTCTATCTCATTCCTAATTCATTTGTGGAAGACTCTCTAGTTTGCGGCCTAGAGGAGTACCCCATGTCCTCTCCGTTGTTGTTGCTATAGGTGACTATAACTAACGTGTGACAAGATGCCAACGAGCTGCCAGTAGCAACATGCAAGGACGACATAGAGGATCTGTGAGTGGGATAATTCGGAGGAGCTGCAAGTAGGATGACACAAAGGACTTGTGACGAGCTGTTGCACCAATGGTTGGACCTATGGTCTGTGAGGTGCTGACAGTTGGATCTGTGATTTGTGAGCTGCTTACACCTTTTGTAGCATTTGTCTTCTTTCCATTCTATTTAAGTAAGTATGCTCTATTTTCTGCATATTTTGTGATATGTGTTTTGTTCTTATTATGTATTATGTGTTGTGTTCTTATTCTATATCTCAATGTTATGTGTGAAGAACAAGAAAAAAAATTGTATGATTGCATGAATCATTCAAACAAGAAAATCTATATTGTTAACAAGTTTTTTTTTCCTGAAAAAATGTAAAGGACCCAATTTCCCAAACTAAGCCAACCCGCTCAAGATTGGGTTGGTTTGGTTCAGATTTGCTAGAAAATCTTTTTAAAATTGAACCAAAACAAATCGATAAGATTTGATTAGTTTGGATTTTTTTCCTACCAAATGCAAACCAAATTGACATGTGTACACCCCTAACGAGGGGAGTCCATCATATCTAACTCCACTGACACATTGTTGGACTCACTCCATGAAACATAGTTGTTGGTTGCAGCTGAGAACGGAAGTGGAAATGAAAGAGGACGAGGTGGAGGCGAAGGCAATGGTGAAGTAGAGGACAGGGACCATAGAGAACAAAGATGGCGTGGAGTTTGACATGGAGATCCGATGGCTAGAGTTGTGGTTCCAAATTCGATGGTTGATGATGATGGTGTAATTGATCTTTGGCAAATGTTCTTGGTGGTTGGATGGCGGTGTGTCAGAGAAGGTGGTGGCACGGTGCTTGACAGGGTTTGATTTGCTTGTGGTGGCTTGAAGATCTCTTCGGGTTTGTGTTGGAGGATTAGTAATGGTGGTTTAGTTGAAGGTTGAGCATGGTGCCTGTTGGCTAAGCATAATGTTGTTTAGTGGTTGGGGCAGAGGCGTTAGGGTTTGTGGGAAATATGGTTGTTGGTTATGTGGTGGTGGGTTCTTAAGCTTTCACTGCCAGCAACAATGGAGGAAAATGGTCAACAAAGTTTTTATGTTTTTTAGCTTTTGACTTGTTTTTTCATCACAAAGTTGTATGAAATATTCCTAAATCATGATTCAAGTAGAAATAATGCATTGGAATTAATCAAAATGTTGTTATAATGCAAAAATTGAAACTGGGTTTTGTTAGGGGTAATCACGGGTTGGGTCGGGTCGAGTTTAGGGAGAAAGAAAATCCAAACCAATTGGGTAAGGTCGGGTCGGGTTTGGGAATTTTTTTGCGAGTAACCCGAATCAAACCAACCCGATTACAATCGGGTTAGTTCGGGTTGGGTAATCGGGTTTGTTGGGTTGGTCAGGTCACTGGGTCAGGTTATGGAAATTAAATAAAATAATAGTTGAATTTAGGCAAAATGACATCGTTTCACGGGTCATCGGGTCATCGGGTCGGGTTATCGGGTCAGTCGCTTAAAACCAGTAATACGAACCAATGAGAGGTCAGATTTATTCGGGTCGACCCGAACACCTGAACCAACTCAGATATTTGTAATCGGGTCAGGTCGGATTGATCAGGTTTGCGGGTCGACGGTTCGGGTTGTGCAGCCCTAGGTTTTGTGACCTATTTTATTGCAAAATGAGTCACCACTGACCCACTTGCCCAAGGAAGAAGATGGATTTAAATAAAAATAATAAAACATGAAGGGTGTAGTTTCGGATAATGTCATATATATATATATATATATATATATATATATATATATATATATAAATGACCAATTTTCAAAAGAAACCTTCACATGTTTACATGTTGTATAAGTTGCTTGTATTCATTTATAGTCATTGATATGTTTTCAATTTGGATCATTGACTCTAACCACATGGTGTGTAACATTTGCGTAATTACTAACTAGTAAAATAATTTATTTAGAAAATAATAATTAATAGAAAAAATATGATTTGTGTGTGTGTGAGTGTGTACACATGTGTGTGCACGTGTGTGTGTGCATGTGTACATGTGTGTGTATATGCACGTGTGCATTAGGATAGTTAAACAATTGGGCATATTGTATCATGTGATTAAATGAATTAATTTAATATACTTATGGGAATTAAAGTTTGGAAAATAAAATGTGCTTGCAAAAATACATATATATAATTAATTAATATTAAGCATGTGAAGAGACTTACTATTCAAGAACACTAGAACCTTGCTAACTAACTATTAATATATTCAATCCCACATACACTAAGTAATAAAATAATATTACTTTAGTTAAGAATATCTAGGAATGACCAATAGAAAGCTTTGCCTTTGGAAGAAGGAGAGAAAACCTAGGACTTAGAGACATGATTACATTGTAAGAAAGATTTAGGGAAGCAATTCCAATGATTGGTGGGCCTTTACTTTACATTAAATAGGTTCACATCTCTTTAGTGATATTTTATTACCAAGCCAAGCCCTCCCCTCCTCTATGTAAGGCCATTTGGCCAAACCCCCCAAACCCACACTCAAGAGCATTTTCTTAGGTAAGTTTAAAAATTTGAGAAGAGAGGGAGAGAGTAAGGCCAAGAGAGAAAGAGCAAGGGACAAAGGAAGAAGAGTTTGGAGCTAGGGAGTAGGAGCTTACCATTAAGCAACCTAGTCAACCCATTTTCTTGAAGAGGCCAAATTCTTGAGGTAGGAAAGCTTCATAGCTTATTTCCTTCTAGTTGATTCATACCTTGTAAATTGATCTTGAAGTTGTGATGTAACTAATTGGACTTAAACTCTACTATTCTTATGACTTTGGTGATTAAATGAATCTTGATTTGAAGAATTATATATGGTATTCTAGTTTAAATTTACCTTCTAAATTAGTTGTTTGTTAATTGTGATAAATGAATTGATGAATATTTGGATGCTTGGAAGCATGATGGTTTTGGGCATGGCATGTTTAGAGGGATAAAGGTGTGTATACTGAATTGTTATGATCATAAGAAAATAGGTTAAAGTTTTAGTAGGATATAAAGTGAGGGACTTAATCTTAGATTAAGAATGATACTCCTTCTTTGTAAATAAAGAAACTTAGCTTGTTACATGGACTTTGATGCCCACGGGTTGGACCAATTTAGGAGCTAGGAATGCTTTCTTGTTAGTAATGACATTTTGTGTAACTTGTTAAGTGTAAAAATGAAATTAAGCCCTTCATGAATTTGTTGATACTTGCAGTTTGAATCCTATTATGGATACTCAACATTGAATTCTTAAGGAGATCAATTACTTAATGAAGAACCTAATTTAGTAGCTAACAATCCTTGATTGTGTTTATGCTTCTCGATAGTTGGATTTGACAATGTGTTTGCTTGAGAAATTTGATAGAAATTGCTTGAATGGTGGTGTGATGGTTTCATTGTTCACCATGTATGCACTAGAAGTTGTTTGAATCAATTTTGGACTTTTTAGACTTGTTTTAAGGTAAGGTACTACTGCTTGTTAAAATTATTGTGATGCCTTATTTTCTTAGTTAAGGGTTTCAGCCATGAAGGCCATATTAAGCAAAGTAATGAAGGCTTATACTATTTCTAATAATATGGGTTAAGATCATTTAAAAGATATTAAAGAGTACCAAAATAGGACCCAATCCTCATTTAATAAATGAAGTGTTGAGATAGAGAGAGGGCACCTAGTAATGTAAGAAGATGTTGCTTTTCTTGTCTCACGACTTATGTATGAAAAGTAAGCAATTTAATTGGATTATGGCTTGAGTTACATTCCTAGAATGAAAATGGGATATGAAAAGTAATTTTTCTATGTATGGCCAATTCGGCTTGAATATGATATGTAATTGCTTGCTTATGTATGATATTCCTTCAATTGAACAAGAGAAAAGAAAGGAAAGGATTCTTGATAAGGGAGGTGATCCACTCAGGAATAGCTACTCCGTAAGTAATTTACCACACTTTGCCATGTGCCTAGAAGGGGTTTTACCTATAGAAAGAAAGAAAGAAAGAAAGAAAGAAAGAAAGTCAGGGGATGCTCTTAACTAGAGAGTGAGCTCATGTCATTGCATATGTGACTAGAGAGTTGGGCCCAATGTAGGATTTTGTTTAGGCATATAGTCCTTAGCGATGCATTCAATATTTGTTGGAAATTATTTAAAGGAAACTAAAATTAAGGTATGATCGATTTACTTGGAAATGGTTTAACAAGAAGGAAAGTAAAGAAAAATATTTTGGGAACAAGATTCCCTTGGAAGCATTATGTGTTTTCAAAAATTAGGCTGGGACTATGATTCTTTTACATGGTGCTTTCAGACACACCGAAGCAAAGATGAATGTTCTCTATATTGTGATTGAGGTTCACTATGTTTGGATTTATGTCCCTAAGATGGAGGATTTTGTGCAGGCTGTAGTTTTTGCTGCCACTTTGGTTCATGATGTGTAGGAGTAGTCGCTATGTAGTACTCCTAGCTAGTTTTGATTTTTGCACTGCTGGGCATGATAGTGGAGGTCCTTGTTTTGTACTTATGACTTAGTACTTTTGATGACTCTCTATGGTGCTTAGGCTTGGGAAGTAGTTAACTCGACATTATATTTTGTATGAACTTAAGTCGGCACTAATGAAATTTCATTATAATCTATATGACAATACTTTATGATCATATATATGCCTAAATTGTTTATATCTTGCTTCGTTATGCTTACATATAACTCTCTTAGAGAATAAACTAATAAATGAATTTTGCAAATCCTCTAAAACCCTATTAAGGAATAAAGGAAAGTATAGAAGAAGTTCCACGTAATAATGATTAGGAGTATTGGGAAACAAATAAATTTAAAGTACAAGATAATAAGCTTAAGGAATTTCTTTAAAAAACTAAGAACTCAACACCCCTAGTCATAATGTTACATGGTGAATTAGTGCACCTCCACTAACAAGGTCAACCTTAAACGGAGCCAATTACAACAGCTTGATATAAATGATTAATTAAGTTAGATAAATAATTAATTTAGTTTATAGAAAATTTTTAGTAGTGGTGTGAAAAGATAGGTTGGATGGGTTTTAGTTTAGATTATAATGGATAGGTTAAAAATAAGTCGTTAATCCATTTAAGACCAATAAAAAATATGTTAAAAAATTCACCTTATCTATGATCTATTTAATAAATGAATATCTAACCCATCTATCAATATCTTTCAGGATAAATCACTCTCACCTCCCTTGAAATTTTACACTATTACACAAGTAGCCTTGTAGTTTGAATATGTGCAATATCCTCACTCTCACCCCACTAATTTATTCAATATCCTTACACCTTCTACCCCTAAGGTAATGTCTGTTTAAAATGAGTGACGAGTCTAATAACATGTGACAGATAGGTAGATTTTAATGGTAAATAAGAATTAAAATCACCATTATGCCCTCCCATATTTTGATAACCATTTCCATTGTCGTTAGCTAACGACTGAGTCCCCTCTTCCTTTGTCGACTCGAAATGGATGCTTAAAGCTTCAAATAACATTCTTTGGTCTTGTGAAAATGCTTTCTCGACTTCCCTTTTAGGAAGAAGTTTTGCCTAAAATCCCAACTTTCCCCTCGGATAGCTATTGATGCTCATGTTGTGTTTAGCTGCTTAACCTAAACTCAATCATTGAAAAAGATGAGTCCAAAAACATGTTTTCCAATGTGATTATTGAAGCCCATATTTCGAATGTGTGCAGGACAATGGTATTAGAAAGTTCAATAATGTGTCTGTTTCAATATCGTCCTATTTTCTTTCCCTTTTTGTTGCGTTTTAATGATCCATAATTCCTTAAATCTTGCATAATTTTTTAATTTTGGTTGAGTTTACGGTGAGTTTGGGTTTGTAGGTCTAATGGGAGCTTTAAACATGTAACCTAAGAATTAATGGTTTTAATTGCTATGCATACTCTTTGCTTGATGAAATGTTTAATTGCTAGTCATACTTGTCACGACCCATTTTTAGGCTGTGACTAGCGCACAAGATAGTGATACTCGGCACTCAACTAGCTTGACAAGCCTAACCATACCACATCAACTAAAGAAAACAATTTGAAACTTACATTAGGGTTTAAAAAAATCCGATAGAGTTTCCTCTAAAAACTAAAACATACATTTCATTTTGACCTAATTAACAATACCTATCCAGATCCATCACAAACATAAGCATCTAACATCAGTCATAAGTACAAATTGAGCCAGTTATACATAAAGGACATATCAAGACTTTGTTATATATATATATATATATAAACCAAAGAAATAAACTCTATCTCCTATAGCTGCAAAATACTGGAGTTGACGTATAACACTAACCAACAATGACAATGAAGGCCTATAAAAAAAAACAAGCATTCTTGGGCAGAATAGCAAATCCTAGGAATCCTTATTCAATAGCCTGCGAATCTGAAAAGAAAAAAAAAGAATGGGGTGAGTCACATAGATTCAGTGAGGGCATAATAAACATAGTAAACAGGAAAGGGACACAAGTAATAGCCTGGATATCTAAGCTTTGCAACACAACTCGAAACACAATAATCACATAAAAGAAGCTTATAAATAAAATCATTTGTCATGTGCTTTCCTTTCTAGAAGTAAATTTATAATCGTAAAAAAATTCAACTCTACTTAACAAATCTCATCTCATATCCTAAACAAAATCTGCATATCTATTATATGCATATTAGTCATTGCATCTCTTCGCCACGGCAAGCGGAACACATGCCATTATTTCTCTTCGCCACAGTAGGCAGAACACACACCATTATCTCTCTTAGCCACAACAAGCAGAACACCCGTCGTTATCTTTCTTTGCCATAGCAGGCGAAACACACGCCATTATTTCTCTTTGTCACGACAGATGGAACATATACCATTATATTTCTTTGCTAATGGTGAATTGAGTTTTAACACTCAACCCTTATAGCTTAATTCTTATAACAAAATTCAAAACCATCATATGTTAACTTTCAGGAATAACACTAGGTCACAAAGTAAATAAAATATAGCTCTAAAAGTATAATCATCATAAAATAAATTTATAAGTTAGCTTAAAGATTTTGTTTTCCCAAAATATAAAGCTTGAGGCTATAACCAAAGCCATTATAAGAACTTCAAATTTCTAACTCTTAAAATGATAAGGGAAACTTGGTTTGAAATACTATTAGAACAGATATAAATATGTGCCAAGAGATTTAAATTTTAAAATATATCACAGTGTAAACTATCCACTCACAGACATGAAGAACTAACTCAATCAGTCTCCACAACACTCGGAGGAGCAAGTTGTGTAGTGCCCATTGAATCTGACCATAAACAATTATTTTGAAGTGTCAAAATAAATGAAACAATGACTTATATTAAGAAGCAACCTCAAAGGAGAGCATTTTTCCTTAAAACTTAGAGTTACCCACTAGCTATTAGGAATTTAAAACACAAGCACTATGAATAAATAAAATAACTACACTATAATTATAATTTACAATTGACAAGGCTCTAGAAATTTCATTTAGAGTTGAACTAACAAAGGGGAAAAGTGATTAGGTAAAATCCCTAATTATAGGGTTTAGGGTTTTCAAGAAACTCATGAGAAAAAAAAAATAAAGGTGTGGCTTTCCTATTATCACTTACTAGAACCAACCTTCCACACTCTTAAATTTCTACTTCACAGCCCCAAAATATACTCACCTACCATTTTTGAGATAGGTTGATGGAAAAAAAATAAGATTTGACAGAAAGCAAACAAGAATAAAAGAGTATAAACTTACCTCAAGCTCTTGGTACAAGTAAGTACAAGGATTTGGTGCTAAAATGAGGGAAAAGTGGAAACTTAGTGGAGGAAGGAGAAAAAGAGACGAGAAACAGAGGACGAGAAAATGTTTCTGTTTCTCATTCTTCCTCCTTTATAAATCATCTGTTCCTTTTTTTTTTTTTTACATATAGGACAAATGTCCAAAATGCCTTTTATAAAAAAATTTATTTCTAACCTTATCCCTCCTCTAAATTAGCGTCATCACAATATCCTTTGCTTGATGAAATGCTATTAAGATACGAGTATAGGTGCTGGATAAATATGTACAACCTAAGTGATTTAAAGTCTGACTTAAAGTCTCTTTTATGCCATTATTTATGTGAATTGCACATTGGTAAATGAATACATGAATACATGCATTTGGTAAATATATCAAAGGTAGGTAGTGATCCCAACTCCCTCCAAAGTCTAACACATAAGTGCGAAGCATATCTTCCAAAATCTATATAGTCCTCTTAGAATGACCATCAGTTTGTGGGTAAAGGCAGTACTTAAGTCCAATCGTGTTTCCAAAGCAGTTTGAAAAGATCTCCAAAATTGAGCTATGAACTGAGGGCCTAAATCAGAAATGATAGACAATGGTACTCCATGCAGAGATACAATTTTCTCTAAATAAATGTTAGCATACCGAGCCACTGTATAAGTGGTTTTTATAGGCAAGAAGTGTACAGACTTTGTCAACTGATCCACAATTTCCCAAGCTGAGTCATAACCCTTTGAGGTTTTCGGTAACCCCGTCTCAAAATCCATAGTAATCATATCTTATTTTCACTCTGAAATATCAATCTGTTGAAGCAAACCTGCAGACTTTTGATGCTCAGCTTTCACCTGTTGACATATTAAGCATCTAGATACAAATTTTGCTATATCTTTCTTCATCCCTTCCCACCAGTATAGTTCTTTCAAATATTGATACATCTTTGTGGAACCTGGATGAATAGTGTAACAGGAATGATGAGCTTATTCTAAAATCTTCTTTCTTAAATCCCCTATATTAGGGACACATAAGTGAGTGCCAACACATAAAACACCCTCAGAGTTAACCACTATTTCAGAAGTCTTGCCTTCTCGAACCTCTCCCATGATCTTCTTTAAATGAGGATCTTGACTTTATACCATCTTAATACTATCCACCAAAGTAGAACGAACCTAAAAATAAGCTAGTAATGACCCCAAGCCTGTGACCTCAAATTGCACTCCACTATCTATAAGATCTTGAAACTCTTTCACTATTGGTCTTCTAACGTAACTATATATGCAAGACTACCCATAGACTTTTTGCTCAAAGCATTAGCGGCCACATTCGCCTTCCCTGGGTGATACAAGATCGTGCAATCATAATCTTTTAGGAGCTCCATCCACCTTCTTTTCCTTAGGTTCAAATCCCTCTACAGAAAGATATACTTAAGATTTTTATGATCAGTGTAGATCTTATATGTCTCACCATATAAGTAGTGCCTCCAAATCTTGAGGGCAAATATCACTGCGGCCATCTCTAAGTCATGTGTAGGATAATTCTGCTCATGCTTCTTAAGCTGCCTAGAAGCATAAGCAATAACTCTCCTATGTTGCATCAACACGCAACCAAGACCAACTCTAGAAGCATCACAATAAACTACATACCCACTACTACTAGAAGGTAATGCTAAGACTGGGGCTGAGGTCAAACAATCCTTTAGGTATCGGAAACTCTACTCACATGCATCAGTCCATTGAAACTTAACTTGCTTTTGTGTCAACCTAGTCAAAGGAGCTACAAGCTTGGAGAAATTCTTGACAAATCGACGGTAATACCCGGCTAGTCTAAGAAAACTACGGATCTCAGTTACTGATGTGGGTCTTGGCCAACTCTAAACTATTTTGACCTTCTTTGGATCCATGCTTATTCCACCCTTAGACACCACATGTCCCAAGAAAACCACATTA
The DNA here is from genome assembly GCA_029884595.1 of Ormosia semicastrata. NCBI lineage: Eukaryota > Viridiplantae > Streptophyta > Magnoliopsida > Fabales > Fabaceae > Ormosia > Ormosia semicastrata. The sequence continues at coordinate 9,003,711 of JAQQTO010000047.1, forward strand.
TCTAACCAAAACTCACATTTAGAGAATTTGACATATAACATGCTCTCTCAATGTTTGTAAGGTTAACCACAAGTGTTGCTCATGCTCCTCCTTGCTTTTGGAGTACACTAGGATGTCATCAATGAATACTCTTACAAAGTGGTCCAAGAATGACTTGAAGACTTGATTCATCAAGTCCATAAAAGTTGCAGGAGCATTAGTAAGACCAAAGGACATCATCAAAATTTCATAGTGACCATAACAGGTGCGGAAAGCTGTCTTAGGAATGTCCTCACCTCTTATCTTTAGTTGATGGTACCCCGATCGCAAATCAATATTTGAAAAACATTGGGATCCTTGAAGCTGATCAAATAGGTCATCATTGAGAGGAAGAGGGTACTTATTCTTCACTGTCACCTTGTTCAACTGGCTATAGTTATTACACAAGCGAAGAGAACCATCCTTCTTCTTTACAAATAAAACTAGTGCACCCCAAGGAGAACAACTAGGACAGATGAAACCCTTATCAAGTAGATTTTCCAGTTGCTCCCTTAACTCCTTAAGCTCGGTTAGAGTCATCCGATATGGGGTACAGATATTGGTTGAGTGCCTGGAAGCAAATCTATACAAAACTCTATCTCCCTATTAGGTGGTAACCCTGGTAACTTTCAGGAAAGACATCAGGGTACTCACACACCATTGCAACCTGTTCCAAGCTTCCTTTTGACATATTAGTGTCTTTCACCAAGGCTAAGTAACCATAACAACATTTTCTCAACAATCTTTGAGTTATAACAGATGAAATGAGGTTACTTGGTGACCAATTCCGATCGCCTTGAAATATAAAAACTGGTCCCTCTGGCATATTGAACTTCACCACCTTACTGTGGCAATCTAAGGTAGTCTGACAAGAAGCCAACTAATCCATGCCTAGTATTACGTCAAAATATATCATATCCAACACTATCAAATCTACTAACAAAAGCCTATCTCCCACTAAGATCTCACAATATCTATACACTAAGTTAGTTGACAAAGAATCACCCATAGGTGTAGCTGCTATCAAAGGCTCACTTAGAGGTGAAGGATGTCTCCTAAAATGAGAAGCGAAGAAATGTGATACAAAGGAATGCGTAGCTCTAGAGTCAAACAAAACATGTGCATCCTGTGAGCACACTGAGAGTATACCTGTCACAACAACATTAGATTGTTACCAAGTGGCCTTAATTACTCAAGAGGGGGGTGAATTAAGTATATAAGATAAGTTTACAAATCTTTCATTAAATACTTGAATTCTTATTTTCGTTGAAGCTATTTGGTTAATAGAGATAAATGGATAGATGAGATGAACCCTTTCACTTACAAAACAACAATCACTCGTGCATCCAATATTAAAAAAGTAGAGCACACCGCTTTATCTTGGAGTATACCTTACGTCACACAATTTTATTTAAATTAGGAAAAATCGGAAAACCTTTCTTTGGAAATGGTCTTTGGAACCAGATTGAATTCGGGAGTCGGTTATGGATAAGGAAGGGCGGGAACTTAATCCCACAGCACCCCTAACACACCCGTTCTAAAAACGGTACCTTAAATTGATTGTGTGAAACTTTATAACTTTCAAGAATATTTGTTTTATCATTAAAAAAAAGATAAATAAAAAAGGAAGGAAAAGAAGATTTCGTGAATCATCGAGTCGTCGCGACTTAAATGATTCTAAATCAAAAAGAGGAAATTAACAAATTTGTCATGACTCAATTCCTAATCTCATTTTATTTTTTTAACAACGTTTAATTATTTTATTTTATTTATTTATTTATTTATTTTTTAACAAAAACCAACAGCTAAAAAAGGAAGGCAAAAAAGATAAAAAAGGAAAAGAAAAAAAGATAAATATGATAAACAAAGTTAACCAGAAAAGAAAAAAAGTAACCAACATGCTATTGTTATTCATCTATCCCACCCAAACTCAAGAGAAGGCCTTGGAACACAAAAAAAAAAAAAAAAAAAAATAATAATAATAACCACGAACCCTAACCCAATAGAACCCTCTTTTTGTTTTATCATGCTTTTTGTTATAAATTCCTTCTTAAGACATACATACAAACAAAAAAAAAAAAAATAATAATAATAATAAAATAAAATAAAATAATAAAGGAAGAAAGAGAAAACAGAGGCTCGTAGCCTCGATAAAGAAAAAAAAGGGAGGCTTTCGGCCTACGAAGTGGGAAAATGAAAACGTGAGGTATCGTGTTGGGGGTGTTGGGATCCGACGGTCGGTTGGGAGGATCTGGCTCTGCGAGGTCCGACGGTCGGTGAGGGGATGGATTTGGGTGTTGGACTCGACGGTCGGTTGAAGGGAGAGATTTGGTGTTGGATTCGACGGTCGGTTGAAAGGAGAGATTTGGTGTTGTTGACGGTCGGTTCGGAAAGGGTTCGAGGTTCGACGGTCGGTTGAAGGGAGAAATTTGTTGGGTTCGACGGTCGGTTGAAGGGAGAAATTTGTTGGGTTCGACGGTCGGTTGAAGGGGAAATTTGGTGTTGGGTTCGACGGTCGGTTGAAAGGGAAATTTGTTGGGTTCGATGGTCGGTTGAAGGGAGAAATTTGGTGTGGGGCTCGACGGTCGGTTGAAAGGAGAGATTTGTTGGGTTCGACGGTCGGTTGAAGGGAGAAATTTGTTGGGTTCGACGGTCGGTTGCAAGGGGAAATTTGGTGCTGGATTCGACGGTCGATTGAAAGGATTCGAGGTTCGACGGTCGGTTGAAGGAGAGGAGGATTTGGTGTTGAAGGGGTTGGGCTCGACGGTCGGTTGAAAGGAGAGGTTTGGTGTTGGGTTCGACGGTCGGTTGAAAGGAGAGGTTTGGTGTTGGGTTCGACGGTCGACTGAGGAGAGATTCGGTGTTGGGGTCGACGGTCGGATCGAAAGGAGAGATTTGGTCTCTCGAGGTCCGACGGTCGGTTTTGATCTGGGATTTTTGTGGTGGTTACACGGTGAAGGGGTAGGAGATAATGGATAGTAAGATGAAGGAATGGATGGATGAGTGGTTTGTCGGGAGTTGATGGAGGGGTGGTGGTACGTATGATAGTTTTGATAGGTGATGGGAGGTTGAAAATGAAAATAGTGTCGGAATGGTGAGGATGGAGGGGGGTGTCGGTTTTGAGTATGCAGATGATAGGGGAAAACTGGTGGTTTCTGATGGGTCTTTTAAGAGGATGAGGGTGTGAATGTATGTGCTTATGAAGGTATGAGAACCAGCACGAGAACAAAGGCAAGAACAATATGAATAAGATCAACAATCCTGCCCATTCGGATGTGCAATAATGACAAAAGTCAAGATGCATAAGGAAAGAAGCGAACAATATACCTCGAGTTTCAAAAACAAACCGAGTTTCTTTCTATTCAAATCTTTCTTTTTACAATCTCACTTCTCACTCTTTCTCAATATCCAGTTTTTCTCACCAGTAGCAAACAGTAGTGCAAGTGAGTTCCAGATTTTTAACTAAGAAGAAGAAGCGTAAACCAAGAAAAATTTCTCTCTCAAAAAAACTGGAACCAACAAAAACACCAATTCCTCAAAAAAAGAAGCCAACCCCTTTTCTTTACATTGTTCCTCTTTATATAGGCACTCAGAATTCTGGCTTGGCATGCCTGAGCGTCGATTGTGTAGTCCCTTTCTCTGTAAAAAAATATCTCCTTCTCCATATCAATTTGGGCAGCACAAGGTTGTGCCATCCCTGTCGGATCTCTATTTTTGACTTTAAACTTGCTTCCTTTTTTTTTCTTTTCCTGCCCCCTATCCCGTTTTATGTATTTGTGGTTCAACGCTGCAAGAGTTGCATCAGGGACAGCAGCTGCAAGAGCTGCATCAAAGGCAATAGCTGCAAGGGTTGCATCAGAGACAGCAAGACCTTCCCTGTTTGGTGTTTCATTTTTCAAAATCTCTAACCTCACTCTTCGCCTTCCTTCGCTATCACCAAAGCATGTTCGTTTTGTCCTTTTGCTCTTGGCTTTGTTTGTGTTGCGAGAGGAGCCGCAATAGGAAGGAGGTCACATTACTTCTTTGATGCTTTACTTTAAAAACTCTACCGACGCTTTTTCCTTTTTTTTTGCAATCAACGAAAGAAGCATGCATTGGCCTTTTTCTCTTTGACTCACTTTGACCATAGCAACGTTAGCTTTCCTCTCCCTCTTTTTTTTTTTTTTTGTGTATATTAGGGACCTTAAAACAAAATGGGCCAAGGTGGATTAATGGACCTGGACATATATTTTTTCATTGGGATTGGACTTGGTCAGAGAAGGACAAAATGAAAGTATTTTCTTTATTATTATTATTTTTGGTATTATTATTATTATTGTTTTATTTTATTTCATTTTTATTTTATTTTTTTTTTTTTATGCCCGGTCAAAATTGGGTGTTCACAGTTGCCCCTCTTTACTTGTTTCTTACTAGGGACTATGAACAACCGTAGTTTTCATGTTAACGTCGTAAGAAACGAGTAAAGACGTGAACTTAAATTTTGTCCGGCAATGTGTGGGATGAGGTGGATGGACAAGGCAAAGACGCCGCCTGGAAACCAGCGAGCCAAAACATGGATTTACGAGTTATCGCAACATCGTTAATCCTACCAAGGTGAAACTCGGCGTAAAGCCAGAGACGTCACTGCATTGTCAACGAGCTGTCGCAGCTCAGTTGACATTTATTGATTAAGAAGAGTTTTTTTTTTTTTTTTTTTTTTTTTTTGAATTCTAAAAGACCTTGGGTGACTTTATGATAAAATGGAAATGGTAAGAGACAAGGCTTGGCCCAAATTTAAAAGACAATGGGCTTGGCCCAAATTTAAAAGACAGTGGGCTTGGCCCGAAATTTAAAAGACAATGGGCTTGGCCCGAAATTTAAAAGACAATGGGCTTGGCCCGAAATTTAAAAGACAATGGGCTTGGCCCGAAATTTAAAAGACAATGGGCTTGGCCCGAAATTTAAAGACAGTGGGCTTGGCCCGAAATTTAAAAGACAGTGGGCTTGGCCCAGAATTTAAAAGACAATGGGCTTGGCCCGAAATTTAAAAGACAATGGGCTTGGCCCGAAATTTAAAGACAGTGGGCTTGGCCCGAAATTTAAAGACAGTGGGCTTGGCCCGAAATTTAAAAGACAATGGGCTTGGCCCGAAATTTAAAAGACAATGGGCTTGGCCCGAAATTTAAAAGACAATGGGCTTGGCCCGAAATTTAAAAGACAATGGGCTTGGCCCGAAATTTAAAAGACAATGGGCTTGGCGAAATTTAAAAGACAAGGGCGAAATTTAAAAGACAATGGGCTTGGCCCGAAATTTAAAAGACAATGGGCTTGGCCCGAAATTTAAAAGACAATGGGCTTGGCCCGAAATTTAAAAGACAATGGGCTTGGGCGAAATTTAAAGACAGTGGGCTTGGCCCGAAATTTAAAAGACAGTGGGCTTAGGAAATTTAAAAGACAATGGGCTTGGCCCAAAATTTAAAAGACAATGGGCTTGGCCCGAAATTTAAAAGACAATGGGCTTGGCCCGAAATTTAAAAGACAATGGGCTTGGCCGAAATTTAAAAGACAATGGGCTTGGCCCAAATTTAAAAGACAATGGGCTTGGCCCGAAATTTAAAAGACAATGGGCTTGGCCCAAATTTAAAAGACAATGGGCTTGGCCCAAATTTAAAAGACAATGGGCTTGGCCCAAATTTAAAACAATGGGCTTGGCAGGAATTTAAAGACAAGAAATGATTTTTTTTTTTTTTGCTATTTTTTTTTTACAGTGAAGCTTGGCGCAAAAGCCGAAGACGTCACTTTTCACAAATTTGCAGCTCATGGAGGGATGTTGCAACGTACTTTCCTGCAACTCAAAATCATATCAAAAGACTGAAAACATTATGCCAAAACCTTTCACTTGCATACCCGATTCTGATTGCTTCCTCGAAAAATTTTGATCTATCACACCCGGGCGTAGGCTCTCGCAAACTAGGGCTCATCAACTTGTTTCGAGTTCGTTGGGATCCTCGGACACTGGAGTCACTTTACTTCTGAGTTGGCTCATCAGGCACATAGTTCCTCTCTCAACATTGTGAATCGCATTGGGAGCTTTTCTTGCCTTATTTGAATCTTCTGATTCATTCTTGATCTAAACTCGTTAGTTAGAGGACTGCCATTAAATTGTTAGATCAATGATATTGAATTTATATCCCTCTTATCGAAGCATTTTGTGATAAACACGTGTGACTTCACAAATATAAAAAAGAAAGGAACATGACAAAAGAAAGATGGACAATAAAAAGAAAGGAAAGTATTTTCATTGATTTGGATGTTCACAAGCACGAAAAGGCAAATAGTACAAAAGGATGATACAAAGGTAAGGTGGCAGACAATTGCCCCAGTTAGGATTCCTTTCTTCTCATTAGATAGGTCCTAATTCTCAGATGGATATTACAACCACTTGTGACACGAGCTCTCTTCCATCCACCACTGCTTAAAATTGCCCCAGTTTTGTCTTCCATCACCACTTAAAATTGCCCAGTTTTTTTTTTTTGTAGATGCCCTAACTTTTGCTTAGGCTGCCCTTGCGGGTTTTCAACCTAACGGGTTATTTTCTTTTTCTCTTTTTTTTTTGTTTTAGGCATAGAACTTTTTGACTGCATCAGCATTTGTCGGTCTTGGCAACTCATTTCCGTCCATATCCGTTAAAACTAAGGCTCCACCAGAGAATGCCTTCTTAACGATGTACGGTCCTTCATAACTCGGTGCCCATTTTCCTCGAGCGTCCTCTTGGTTTGGAAGTTTTTTCTTTAAAACCAGGTCACCTGCTTGGAACTCCCTAGGGCGCACTTTCTTGTTGAAGGCTCTCGCCATTCTCCTTTGGTATAGTTGTCCATGACAGATAGCTTTCAATCGCTTTTCTTCAATCATGTTTAACTGCTCGTACCGAGTCTTTACCCATTCTGCTTCTTCTAACTCAGCTTCCATCAACACCCTTAAAGATGGGATTTCAACCTCTACGGGGGAGACTGCTTCCATACCATAGACCAAGGAGAACGGTGTTGCCCCAGTGCTGGATCGGATATTAGTGCGATAAGCGTGGAGAGCATAGGGGAGCATCTCATGCCATTCTCTGTAGTTGACCACCATTTTGGCTACTATCTTCTTGATGTTCTTATTTGCTGCTTCTACTGCACCATTCATCTGGGGTCTGTAAGGAGCAGAATTGTGATGCTTGATCCTAAATCTCTCACATAAATTCTTGATTTCTGTGCTATTGAGATTAGGGCCATTATCGTGATAATCCTCTCCGGAATTCCATACCGACAAATGATGTTTACCCTTAAAAATTTAAGGACAACCTTTTGAGTGACTTTGGCGTAGGAAGCGCCTCTACCCACTTGGTGAAATAATCAATTGCTACGGGATAAACCTGTGGCCATTAGAAGCTTTCGGGTTTATTGGCCCAATAACATCGATTCCCACATTGAAAAAGGCCGGGTGCCACCATATTATGCAATGGGACAGGTGGTGCGTTGATGCGATCAGCGTACACTTGGCATTTATGACACTTTCGAACATATTCTATGCAATCAGCTTCCATAGTGGACCAGTAATAACCATATCGCAGGATCTGACGAGCCATCATGATACCATTGGCATGTGTTCCGCATATTCCCTCATGAACTTCTGTTAAGATGGTGAGAGCCTCCTTAGCTGCTATACATCTGAGGAGTGTGCCATCATAGTTCCTTTTGTACAGTATTTCCCCATTCAAAAAGAAAGCCATGGAAAGCCGACGGATGCTCTTTTTGTCTGTCTCATTTGCCCCTGATGGGTACTCTCTGAACTTGATGTACTGCATGATATCATGGAACCAAGGCTGCCCATCTTCTTCTTCTTCAACATTAGAACAGTAGACTGGTTCACTTTCTGCCCTTATTCGGATGGGTTGCACATTAGCATGAATATTCAGATTGGTCATTACAGCCAAAGTAGCCAAAGCATCTGCAAACTGGTTCTTATCCCGAGTCAGGTGCGAAAAGGTAATCCATTCAAACTTCTCGATCAACTGCATCAAATATTTCTGGTATGGAATCAACTTGGGGTCCTTAGTCTGCCATTCCCCGTTCACTTGATAGATTATCAGTGCTGAATCTCCATATACTTGTAGTTCTTTCACTCCCAATTCTATTGCAACATTTAGCCCTTGAGCACAAGCTTCATACTCAGCTACATTATTGGTGCAATCGAACTCTAACTTGATGGCCACTGGGTATTGCTTCCCACTTGGTGATATGACCACTGCACCTATGCCGTTCCCATACATATTGATCTGCTCCATCAAAAACATCTTCCACACGTCCTCTTTATCTGACTCTTCTTCTTCAACTGCTAAAACATCCTCATCAGGAAAATCAGACGTCACAGGTTGCTTGTAATTGAGTGGATTCTCAGCTAAGTGATCTGCAATTATGCTCCCTTTGATAGATTTTTGAGTTACATGCTTTATGTCGAACTCAGAAAGGACCACTTGCCATTTGGAGACTCGTGTGGAAACATGAGGGCTTTCGAATATGTACTTTATCGGGTCCATCCTTGAGATAAGCCAAGTAGTATAGTACAACATGTCTTGCCTCGCTCACTTTCTAGATGTCCATGCCAGTGCACAACATGTTTTCTCAACTGCCATGTAGCGAGACTCGCACTCATTGAACTTCTTGCTCAAATAGTAGATGGCCTGTTCTTTTTTTCTCGTTTCATCATGCTGCCCTAGCATTGCTCCCATGGATGTCTGCAATACCGTGAGGTATAATATCAAAGGACGACCAGGTGTAGGTGGCACCAAAATAGGAGGACTTTGTAAGTAAGTTTTTATCTTCTCAAAAGCTTCCTGACACTGTTCATCCCATTCTCCTGGTTGTTGTTTCTTCAGTAGCTTGAAGATTGGCTCACAAGTGCTGGTCAGGTTGGCTATGAACCTAGCGATGTAATTCAGTCTCCCGAGAAAACCTCTTACTTCCTTTTCAGTTTTGGGAGCAGGCATCTCTTGTATGGCTTTGACTTTATCAGGGTCCACTTTGATTCCTTCCTTGCTAACAACAAAACCAAGCAATTTTCCAGTCGACGCACCAAAAACACATTTTGCCTAGGGTTTAGCCTCAACTTGTATTTTCTGAGTCTTTCAAACAACTTTTGTAACACTACCACATGGCTTTCCCTTCTTGGGACTTAGCAACTATGTCATCCACGTACACCTCAATTTCTTTGTGCATCATATCGTGGAACAAAGCAACCATGGCACGCTGATAGGTGGCCCCAGCATTCTTCAATCCGAATGGCATGACTGTATAACAAAAGGTTCCCCATGATGTGACAAATGTGGTCTTCTCTTTATCACTTGTGTCCATAAGAATTTGATTGTAACCGAGAATAACCATCCATGAAAGAGAATCTATGACCTCTTTCTTTGCATTATCGACAAGGACATCAATGTGAGGTAAGGGAAATTATCTTTAGGGCTAGCTTTATTCAAATCCCTATAGTCCACACACATCCCGACTTTTCCATCTTTTTCTGAACTGGGACGATATTTGCTACCCATTCGGGTGCCTTGAAACTTCTAAAAATCCTGCCTCCAATTGCTTGGTGACTTCCTCTTTGATCTTTAAGGACATTTCAGGGTGCATTCTCCTCAATTTCTGCTTTTTCGCCTCAACATTGGGGTATAGCGGAATCTTGTGGGAAGCTATGCTTGGATCCAGCCCTGGCATATCTCGGTAAGACCAAGCAAATACATCCATGTAGTCTCCGAATAACTTGATCATGCTTTCACGTTCCGGGTTATCCACCAACCTCAACTCCTTCTTGTCTTCATTGGTTCCCATATTGATCACCTCTACTTCTTCCTCGTCCAGGCTGAAGTCTCTTTCCGACCTTTCTACCAATTTGGCAAACTCCTCAGTGGCGTTTCTGTCTTCATCTGAGTCACAGTTATCTATATCTATCATTGAATAGGAATCCATCCTTGAGCTTTCAGGTATCCCTTCATGGGGCAATGCCTCTACCAGACCCAAATCCCTGGAAGATTTATTTGTGCCCGATTGGAAACAGAAAGAAAATATGGTAATTGGACAAGGCTAAGCAAAGACGTAAATCAAAGATAGAAAAGAATTAAAACAGTGAGTCAACTGAGAAACACACAAGTTCATTGCATTGAAACTTTGATGAAGGATAACATGAGCAGAGAATTATACTGGAAAACACACAAGTTCATCACTTTAAAGCTTCGACAAGAGTTAGCATAAATTCAACATTACAAAAGTCTAAGATAACATCATGACCAAACAATTACTTTATGACAATCACATCCATTAACGCCTCAGATCGCCAATTGTTCAGAGGTTCCAAATCGTCAGCAGGCTGGATAACATGGCCTTCTCCGGAGTCTTCCTCTACATTGTTAATGATTAGCCGGACTTGACGATTGGAGGTTCCATTGATAACCTCGGCAGGGATGGGGAATGTCTCCTTCAGATGAGGAATCGCCTTTTTCACTTCATTCTCCCTTTTTCCTTCACTGAGAACCAAATTGTGCTTCATCATGTCTTCCAAAGGTGCCTCGTATCCCAGACCATATCTGTTTTTGTTCTCTCGGCAAGGTGATCATAGACTTGGTTCCTTGTAGCTGAATCCCTAAACCTTTTCCGGCTTGGTAACCATTATTGGTCATAATGCGAGTCACAACTTGATGAACATCTTTGAAGTTGGCTCATCCTTCTCTCGCTTTTGATTCCACCAACCTGAAACGTGTAGGAAGTTTTCCACCTCCACTCTCGTGTTTTCAACATAAGGCACTGAAGTAGGCTTCATCAGTAAGATTTCTTCCTCTCCCCGGATGGTAACCAGACATCCATTTTCAATGTATTTCAGGCATTGGTGCAAGGTTGAGGGAACGACACCAGCAGCGTGAATCCATGGCCTTCCCAAAAGCATAGTATATGTAGGCTCAATATCCATTACTTGAAAAAGCACTTGGAAGCAGCTCGGGCCTATCTCAAGTGGAAGGGTCACCTCTCCCAGAATTCCTCTTTTCCTTCCATCGAAGGCTCGCACTGTCATTTCTTGAGGCTTAAGGTCTTCTACACTCATAGCCGGTGGGACAAGGTTGTCTTTGGGAGGACGTTCAAGGCCGAACCCATCAATCGAACTTTTGCGACTACATACCCCTGACATTTCAAAGTGATATGCAAAGCACGTGGGTTATTCCCTATCGAACGTACCACTTCTTCCTCCGAGAAGGGGATCACATTGGTGTGCCTTACTGGGTCTACCATGTTCACTAAGCTTTCTGGGGTAACATCCGGCTTCACATAAGCTTCATTTAACACTCTCTGCAGTGCTTTGCGATGAGGTTCGGAACTCAAGATGAGTGACAATAGAGAGATCCGAGCTGGAGTTTTTTTGAGTTGTTCTACCACATCATACTCACTTTGCTTCATGATTTTTAGGAATTCTTCTTCATCATCTTCTTTTGTTTCTACAAAGCCTGCTTTTCCTTTCCCGGTCTTATCTTCTTGCCCGTAACACCTGCCACTTCTTGTGATCCCTCCTCCTATGCCCACGACGCTCGACACTGCTTGTGCGGGCTCTGCGGTCTGGGCAATAGAGGTTGAAGCAGTTTGTCCTATATTATTTTGCGTCTTTACCTTGACATCATACTTCCAAGGTACAAGCATGTGTATCACTATAGGGAAAAGGTGTAGGCTTCTTTATCGCTATGACAACTTTCGGGAATCGGAACTTGACTAGTACGCGGGAGTTTGAGGACTAGACGTTCCACAACATCTACCTCTTTTGCGAACCCTCTTGCTTGGGTAACATCTATTACCCCCAAAGCCATGAACCTTTGCACCGAGCCTTGAACTCCTGACAACTTTCAATATCGTGTCCCTTTTCTATGTGGTATTCACAAAGTGAGCTTCAATATTAACATCACCCAAGGCTACGGAGGAACAATAGCCTGCTCGGACAAGGCCTTGGAATATTAACTTCATAGGAGTTTTGACATCCTCTACATTTTGAAGTCCCTCACTCTCCTTTTCTAATGCGTTTACAATCCCTTTCCCATGATTTGGAATTGGGTTGCTAGTGATGCTAGGTCCCTTCTCCTCTTCGAAGTCCGCTTTCCGCAGAAATCAACCTCCTCACTATGTTCTTAAATACCTCGCAATCTTCAATTGAATGTCCTGGATTATCCATGTGAAACCTGCAAGTTACATTGGGATTGTACCACCAGTGGGAATGGGGGCACCATAGGGCGAGAAGGAACGCATGCAACCAAATGTGCATCAAACAATTGTTGAAACAAATCAAGCATTGGAGATTGGCAACTTTGGAAAAGGGGTAGATTCGACGGGGTCTAGCATACCCTTGGTTTCTGGATTTCGAGGTGCGGGAGGACGATTGGTATAGACGGACGTGGTGAGGGAACATTGTTAACTTGGTATGAAGTCCGATAAGCCGGTAAAGCGGGTGAAGGGCTTGATAAGAAGGGTATGGTTGTGGATTACGAGGAAAACTCGGGTTTTGCTGACGCACATAACTGACTTCTGGCTCTTTCTTCCTTGTTGGTGCCACCTTCTTAGGAAAATTGTTCTCTATATTTCCCGTAGGTAACTTCCCTGCTTTTGCAAGGTTCTCGATCCTTTCTCCACCGAAATTAGATCGAAAAATCTCTCAGTAGGCGGCGCCGCCATCGCCCCAATAAAAGGTGCTCCTAGGGTTCCCATAAAGTACGAGCTCATTTTCGATGGAGTCAATGGTGGTTGGACTTGGGCCGCTAACATTCTCCATCTTTGAGCGTATTGCTTGAAAGCTTCGTCATTCCTTTTCTCGCATTGACCCTAACTTGTTCTCGGGTAGGTGCGGTATCGATATTGAATCGATATTGCTCCAAGAATAGACTCGTCAAATCATCCCAAAGAAGAAACCTTTGAATGGTCAAGTTGCATGTACCATTCTAAAGCCGACCCGATCAGCTTTCATGGAAGAAATTGATCAAGAACTTTTGATCCCGTGACCAAATGGCCATTTTGGTGAGGTAAGTCTTCAGATGGAATTTTGGATTGGTGCTCCCATCATACTTTGAAAAGTCTGGTACTTTGAAGTCCTTGGGAATATTAACTTCAACCTCAGGGAACAGCTCATCGATTCCCACTGAGCCATATGGATTAGGGCCTTGCATGGCTTTAATTTGTTCTTGCATCTTTCCAATCAACTCATCTCTTAATTTTTCTTTTTCCGAGTTGCTGTTCAGGAATATCTTCACCGGCTGTTCACGAGTTACTTCTACATTATTCTTCTCCTCTTCCTGATTTTCGTTCATGGAATCATTTTCTTCATTTACATTGTTGCTTGCATTTGCGTTTACCCTAGTGCCGACAGATGTTCCATTTGTTGCTCTAAGGGTCTCGGTTAACTGTCTCAGTAAATCCTCGACCCTTGATTGCCCTTCTGCCATTGTATTGATCCTTTCTCTCATTTCATCCATCTCTTGACTTAAGTTTCTTTCTGAGTTCGACATCTCTTGTAGCCTAGTTTGCGATCTAGTTCTGTAGGCCCGGGTTTGTGCAATCTGCGTTTTCCGAGGACGAGCAATGATTCAAAATTTTTACCTGAAAAATTTAGAAGATCAGTGATTATGTTCATTATTTGTTAGAGGACCGTTAGTGAATTTGCGCCAAATAAATTTGAAATGAGTATCTTTGATATTGTTTGTTGTGACTATTACCCAGAACGTCTCGTTCAAAAGTATTAAGTCTCCAGTGAAATATGGGATAGAAAAAAAAGAGTGCCGACACAAGCGTACTTCATTCATTCAATTGAAGAGATATAACGATACATTGCTTCTTAGATGAATACATCATGACCTAGGCGAAAGAAACTATTCCTTATCTGAATAGGCCTTAGCCATTCGTTTCATCTGCCCTACAAGGTTCTTACAATACTCAATGAAACCACTGATTTCTACTAGGTGTTTCAAAAGGGTTAACCATCTGATCACTTTCTTCAAATGATATGGGTATCCGCAATTGCCGCATTAGCCAAACATGCCAATTTTGAAAAGCGACTCATCCAAAAATGAACTTCCTCCTTCCATCCATCGATGTCCCCTTTTTGTTGTTCCACCTGATCCATCAGTTTTTTCATATTTTCTGTCCTTGTTGTAATGCTACCTCATATTTTGCAATTTGTCTCTTTCATGTGTAGCTTCTTATCTTTTATCATATCTTCATATCGCTTAGATGCCACTTCCATCCGCTTTTGCTTCATTTCTTCTACTAGGCGCATTGCATTATTCTCGGGTTGTTTTGGCACTCTTGAGTTGCTCCCTCATTGTTGACTTTCAGCCATGGCCCTGTCCCTTTCTTGTCTGCGGAGCCCTAATTCCTTGTTTGCTGCCCCCAGACACTGTTTGGTTTTTAGCATGTAATCACGTTCGGCCTTCATCTTTTTATTAGCCTCTTCAATAGTGTGGTCCTTTTCAGCATTTTCTCGCTTCAAGGCCGCACATGCCTGGCGAATCTCTCTCAACTCGGCTTCCATTTTTCTCTTTTCCTCTTCCATTTTCATAAACCTTGGTCTCATTTCTTTCATTTCTTCATTCTCGATCACAACCGATTTGAAGTTCACCAACCATAAGGGGCTTAGGGATCTTGAATGGCAATTTGATTTCTTGAACTCTCGTCCTTAACCCATTGGCGATAATCTTCCTTGGTGCACAACTTCGACTCCCAGTTCTTTTCCTTTTCGGATGACCTTGTCCCAAGCACTTCGGACCTCCCGAAGCGAATCGGTGTCTTCCGTATCTATATAGTAAAGAACAAAAGAGGTTATTCGGGCTTCTGCAGTGGCCCCATCATAGGATAACCGAGTTGTCGTCGTGTGCCAAGGTTGGATTGTAATTAATACATCCTCGTGTACCCATGAGGGGTACGTTTGGAAACCTTCCGCACTGGTAGATGATAGCTTCTACATCTTTCCATCGAGGATACCATCTTATTTGCTTTTCTTCCAATCTCGCCAAGTGGTCCGCCCATTCGTGTTGTTCTTAACCTTCAATTGGTACAGGTTAAAGTCAGCGATAGGGCACTCCGCTTTGTATGATCTATTGAAAACATGAGCTGTGAGCCAAACATACAACACCGGCAAGCAACAGAGGACTCTTTTACCATTCCTTTCGTGACAAAAGCTCAGGGTAGAGTAAACATCTGCGAGAACGGCTGGGACAGGGTTGTCTGTGTGGAATTTGCAGGCAAGGAACACATCGATTGCTGCATAATCCACGTAATCATCAATATTAGGGAACAAGACTGTGCCGTAGATGGTGAGGGCTAGCACGTCCATGAAAGACTCCCAATCTTCACTTTTTGCTAAGTGACGCATCTGTCCTTCAAGGTATTCCCTTGAAAACCCTTTGGTTCCGTTCCTATTCTGCTGCACATCTTGAAGGTCTCTTGCGTGCACTTTCAAAATGTTCGCCACAGTTTGGATGGATGCATAGTGTCCTTTATAAAAGTATGGCCTTTTACCTTCCAATGACAAACCTAGGATTTGCTCGAATTCTTCGAGAGTGGGAGCTAGTTGGAAATCCTGAAAAGTGAAACATCTGAGAGGAGGATCATAGTATTGGGCCACTGCAGTGATCGCTTCCACTTGCACATTCACCTCTAACAGATCCAGAACCTTCCCATACTTTCTCGCAAATGTCAAACGTTGAGTCTTCTTCAACATTCGTCCCATAACCACTAGGCTTTCGGTGTGAACTTTATTAGCCTTGAGTCGCAGAGTCTTCTTCAAGCTTGCATCCTCTCGATCGATCCCATATTTCTTTTATCAAAGATACTCACTTTCAAATCTTGGTTGAGTTCTAACGGTTCTCTAACAAAAGCTGTCTCAGGAAAGACAAAAGATTAGGGTATTGCAAAGAAACATGGTGCAAAGATGCAAAGTATGATTTTTTTTTTTTAATGCAATGCCAAATAAAATCAAAGACAACGAAAAGGTACGCAGCCCTTTGTGCCCTAAAGGATCGCCTTAAATTTGTGGAGTTCTACCTTAAAGATCTATAAAAATTTGTCTAATTCGTGAGAACTTTCCTGGGTGGCTCTACTATTCTAAAGGCCTCTAGAGCTAAGTCCCATATCAGAATGTTGACCACAAATAGTGGGTAAACCACCAGGTGCGGGACATTCATGAAAAAGGTACGCTCTAGATGAGGTTTTCGCAATAACCAAACAGGATGTACATCCAAAATGGCTACCACTACGCAACCTCTACCTAACTTAAGATTCACTCAGACCCGGGTATAGGGCCCCACTCGAATGTGTGTGATAAACGTGTAGGTGCAGTGTGTGTAGGGAGCATACAAACCTTCATAATCCTAGAGACTATTTACATCCTGCAAAACAACATGAACACAAAACAAGATTCCCAAAAATCTTCTATCCTAAGGTTTGCATGATAAAATAGAACCACAGTTAAGGTGATCAATAAACAATAGAAAAACAAAACAAAATTAACGCAAAAACAAAAGGAGTAAAACAAACATATAAAAGTTACAAAATTTGCACAATCAACTTTCAAAGGCTTGACTCTCAAATGTCCCCAGTGGAGTCGCCATCTGTCGCGACCGGGATCGCGGCGGATGCAACAACTCATAATTTTTTAAAAAGAAATAGAGTCGCCACCAATTTTATTTAAATTAGGAAAAATCGAAAAACCTTTCTTTGGAAATGGTCTTTGGAACCAGATTGAATTCGGGAGTCGGTTATGGATAAGGAAGGGCGGGAACTTAATCCCACAGCACCCCTAACACACCCGTTCTAAAAACGGTACCTTAAATTGATTGTGTGAAACTTTATAACTTTCAAGAATATTTGTTTTATCATTAAAAAAAGATAAATAAAAAAGGAAGGAAAAGTAGATTTCGTGAATCATCGAGTCGTCGCGACTTAAATGATTCTAAATCAAAAAGAGGAAATTAACAAGTGTCATGACTTCACCTAATCTCATTTTTTTTTTTTTAACAACGTTTAATTATTTTATTTTATTTATTTATTTATTTATTTTTTAACAAAAACCAACAAACTAAAAAGGAAGGCAAAAAGATAAAAAAAAGAAAAGAAAAAAAGATAAATATGATAAACAAAGTTAACCAGAAAAGAAAAAAAGTAACCAACATGCTATTGTTATTCATCTATCCCACCCAAACTCAAGAGAAGGCCTTGGAACACAAAAAAAAAAAAAAAAATAATAATAATAACCACGAACCCTAACCCAAATAGAACCCTCTTTTTGTTTTATCATGCTTTTTGTTATAAATTCCTTCTTAAGACATACATACAAACAAAAAAAAAAAATAAAATAATAATAAAATAAAATAAAATAATAAAGGAAGAAAGAAAACAGAGGCTCGTAGCCTCGATAAGGAAAAAAGGGAGGCTTTCGGCCTACCGAAGTGGGAAAATGAAAACGTGAGGTATCGTGTTGGGGGTGTTGGGATCCGACGGTCGGTTGGGAGGATCGGCTCTGCGAGGTCCGACGGTCGGTGAGGGGATGGATTTGGGTGTTGGACTCGACGGTTGGTTGAAGGGAGAGATTTGGTGTTGGATTCGACGGTCGATTGAAAGGAGAGATTTATTGGGTTCGACGGTCGGTTGAAGGGGGAAATTTGTTGGGTTCGACGGTCGGTTGCAAGGGGAAATTTGGTGTTGGATTCGACGGTCGGTTGAAAGGGTTTTGAGGTTCGACGGTCGGTTGAAGGGAGAAATTTGTTGGGTTCGACGGTCGGTTGGTTGAAGGGAGAAATTTGTTGGGGTTCGACGGTCGGTTGAAAGGAAATTTTGTTGGGTTCGACGGTCGGTTGAAGGGAGAAATTTGGTGTGGGGCTCGACGGTCGGTTGAAGGGAGAGATTTGTTGGGTTCGACGGTCGGTTGAAGGGAGAAATTTGTTGGGTTCGACGGTCGGTTGAAAGGAGGAAATTTGATTCGACGGTCGATTGAAAGGTCGGGTTCGACGGTCGGTTGAAAGGGAGGATTTGGTGTTGGGTTCGACGGTCGGTTGAAAGGAGAGGTTTGGTGTTGGGTTCGACGGTACCGAGGAGAGATCGGTATTGGGGTCGACGGTTTGGCCGAAAGGAGAGATTTGGTCTCTCGAGGTCGACGGTCGGTTTTGATCCGGGATTTTTGTGGTGGTTACACGGTGAAGGGGTAGGAGATAATGGATAGTAAGATGAAGGAATGGATGGATGAGTGGTTTGTCGGGAGTTGATGGAGGGGTGGTCGTATGATAGTTTTGATAGGTGATGGGAGGTTGAAAATGAAAATAGTGTCGGAATGGTGAGGATGGAGGGGGGTGTCGGTTTTGAGTATGCAGATGATAAGGGGAAAAATGGTGGTTTCTGATGGGTCTTTTAAGAGGATGAGGGTGTGAACGTATGTGCTTATGAAGGTATGAGAACCAAGCACGAGAACAAAGGCAAGAACAATATGAATAAGATCAACAATCCTGCCCATTCGGATGTAGGCAATAATGACAAAAGTCAAGATGCATAAGGAAAGAGCGAACAATATACCTCTGAGTTTCAAAAACAAACTGAGTTTCTTTCTATTCAAATCTTTCTTTTTACAATCTCACTTCTCACTCTTTCTCAATATCCAGTTTCACCAGTAGCAAAAAAGTAGTGCAAGTGAGTTCAGATTTTTAACTAAGAAGAAGAAGCGTAAACCAAGAAAAATTTCTCTCTCAAAAAAGCGGAACCAACAAAAACACCAATTCCTCAAAAAAGAAGCCAACCCCTTTTCTTTACATTGTTCCTCTTTATATAGGCACTCGAACTCGGCTTGGCATGCCGAGCGTCGATTGTGTAGTCCCTTTCTCTCGTAAAAAAATATCTCCTTCTCCATATCAATTTGGGCAAAGCACAAGGTTGTGCCATCCCCGTCGGATCTCTATTTTTGACTTTAAACTTGCTTCCTTTTTTTTTTTTCTTTTCCCGCCCCTATCCCGTTTTATGTATTTGTGGTTCAACGCCGCAAGAGTTGCATCGGGACAAGAACGGTGCAAGAGTCGCATCAAAGGCGATAGTCGCAAGGGTTGCATCGAGACAAGCAAAGACCTTCCCCGTTTGGTGTTTCATTTTTCAAAATCTCTAGCCTCACTCTTCCGCCTTCCTTCGCTATCACCAGCGTGTTCGTTTTGTCCTTTTGCTCTTGGCCTGTTTGTGTTGCAGAGGAGCTGCAATAGGAAGGAGGCTGTTACTTCTTTGATGCTTTACTTTAAAAAACTCTACCTGACGCTTTTTCCTTTTCTTTTGCAATCAACGAAAGAAGCATGCATTGGCCTTTTTTCTCTTTGACTCTGGCCGACCGCAACGTTAGCTTTCCTCTCCCCTCTTTTTTTTTTTTTTTTTTTTGTGTATATTAGGGACCTTAAAACAAAATGGGCCAAGGTGGATTAATGGACCTGGACATATATTTTTTTCATTGGGATTGGACTTGGTCAGAGAAGGACAAAATGAAAGTATTTTCTTTATTATTATTATTTTTGGTATTATTATTTTAGGAGTTGCTCTTAATCGGTTAAGTTCTGTTTATTCAAATAAGCGATTAGGCCTAATTAGTTAGAATTTGGCTCCGGACTAAGACACAACAGTTTACACTTATTAATAAATTGGTTAGTTCCCAAAATGACTTATTTCTGTTTTGGCTCATGCAAGGAAATTGACTTGAAAAAGGATATAAGATTTCAAAGTGGTTTTATAGAAAACCTTTTGATCTTTACTTAAAAACCATTTGTTTAAAAATATTATTTTCATAAATGAAAAGAATGATTTTTCAAACTCATTTTAAGAAAGCCATTTGATGAGCTTAGAGTGAATCCTAATATACCTTTACACAAGAATTATGACCTACATGCTAATATTGAATTCCTTGTGACTTGATCGTTGTGTTTCCAATGCTTTCTTGTTTGTCGACATCAAAACCATTTGTATTTAATCAATATCAATCACATTCTCTCCCTTTTTTATGATGACAAACAATTATTGAGAAAAAGATTAGTTCAAGTAATAATTGGAATTCATAATAGGATTTAGAGACTTACTCCCCCTCTTTTGTTCAAGAGGTGCTTGAATCAGAGATGCACAGCTCCCCCTTTGTTTTGGAATTCTAAGACTATTAAAAAGATGACTAAACATAATACATTCAGTTATTAAACCTTCTTTTCTCAATAAAAACCTATATCCTCCTCCCCCTTTTGTCATGATAAAAAAAAAAATGGAACACATAACGAGTAATCTAGGCATAATGGGAGCATTTTCACTAAGCTATGCAGACACAGGTAAGTTATGTAATACCATCCAGATAAGTATTCAAATCATATTTCAATATGTCTAACATGCCAATTAATCATTCCAAGGTTCACAGATAACTTCCAAAATATGTGAGTTAAGGCTAAACAAAATATCTACAATATCATAATATGCCAGATAATTTTATCATGATTTTATCATAATATCCAGAATATTTAAGGCATATCTCAACAAATACAGAGTTGTAAGCAATTAGTTCAAGAAATACAGTTATAACAGAAACAGATAATCCATGCCTAAGCCTCATGTTCATCTGGAGCTACAAAGTGGTGCTCTAGCCTATCCAGGCGATCCTCCATGGCACTTAATCGATTGAAGATGACTAAGTTACTGTGCTCCTGGTAGGTTCTTAGATCTGCAATGGCTACAAGAATGCGGGCTTCACTTGTGGTTTCTGAGATGCTACTCATTTCTAGTGCCTCTTCCATAAGGACATCAGTTGGAAGAGCAGGAATGTCTTCTTGTGGTGCTGCTTCCACACGTCCATGACCATAAGTCCATTTGCCATTTACTTGCTTTACTTGCATTCAATTTAGGGAAACAAGACCAAATTTGTGGGGTCTCGCAGTATGGACGATTCCATCATCACTTAGGGGGACCTTGTACTGGTCTAGAATTCGAGCGATCAGTAGGGCATAGGGAAGATCCATAACTGCCTTTGCTTTTGATTTCATCATGTAATGTATGATGTAATAAGGCCATTAGTCTTCGCACGTCTTTTGAATGCCCAAATCAAGAAAATGTATTCTTCTTCAACCAAGGCATAGTTGCTTGCCCTTGGTACAAGGATGTGTGTGACTATAAAGTGAAGAAGACGATCCTGTAGGTTCAGAACACCAGCAGTAAAGGATCCTTTAGGCACTTGCATTCCTGGTTGTATCATGGTTGCGACAGCTTGGTCGCGAACAAAGTTTTCCCATGAATTGTAATTGTCCACAGGAAGTTGGTCTCCAGAGTAAGTGAGACCAAACATGGTACTCCATTGATTTGGTTGTACAACGATTTTATGTTGTTTAAACTCAGAAACTAACTTGCTACCAATAATATTTAAATTAGAGAAGAAAACTTTTGTAGGCTCAATGTAGAAATACTCAAGGTTGGTGGTGACAATGGTTTTCAACTCATGGAATTCTAGGAGCTCTGTAAGGCATGTGAATCTTTCTCTATTTGAGAAGTCCCAGTCCATGTGTTTGGGTTGAAGAAGACGTCGAGCATAAAAGTGCAGAGTGTATTCCTTTATTTGATCCCTGTTGGAGAAATACCTCCTAATATTCAGGCTAACTGATAAATCTCTTTCAGGAGGTGAAGTGGATGATGGCAGAGGTACATTGGGGTTTTTGGTGCGAGGATGTTTGTGTTGAGAACTACTTACCATGGTGAAAAATGGAGGCTTAGGGCACGGTTGAGGGGAGAGAGAGTATGAGGGAGATGAAAATTTTGGAAGAAAATAGAATTCGAATTAGAGAAAAGGTGATGGAGAGTGTGGAATGTGAGGGAAATGGTATTTAAGTAGTGGAGTTGTGATAGATTTGAGGTGGGTGTGAATGGCTAGGAGTGGGTATTTGAAGAAAGAAGAAGAGGATGAGGATGGAGGAATGGGGATCGTCGTGAGAAATGAGGGAGAAGGATACTACTTTGGTGTTTTGAGAGGTATATTAACCGGTTAGCATGTGGGGCTAACCGATTAGGACCTGTAAGTAATTGGTTAGAGCATTTGGGGGAATGAAAGTGGGACTTTCTGTTTGGACAAATAACCGATTAAGGAATTGAGCTAATCGATTAGCTCATTAGGAAATCAAGACTTTGAGCCTCTATAAGTTCAAATAATCGATTAGGGCATTATCATAATCGATTAAAATGATGGAAATTTATAATGTGAGGTTCTGTAAGTGTGAATAATCGATTAGGGGGTTTACCTAATAGATTATTTGAGAATTCCAGGAGCTTCATAACACTTCCACGATTGGTTCCAAATGTGATTGGTTAATTTTCATCCTATGACAGATGATTTCCCTTCTCTTTAACAGATTATGCCACTTCCAACACCAAAAAATCTTTAAAGATCCAGTCTTTAGGAGTTTTACTCACATGACATCTTTGATAACCATGTTGACTTTGCCTTTATGACATCCGCCTTAAGTACCACAGATGAGCCTTAAAACTGATTTAACCTTCTCATAAGCATAAGGCACCAATAACCCTTTCCATAATAGATTATGTTCATCTCCTAACCTTTTATTTCTCAGACAATACTAGATCAAATCTTCAAAGACTCAATTCGTCAAGACCATTAACACTTGCCATTCCTGTGGAGGCATCTTCAAACATCGAATTTTCTTTTTCAAGTGATTTAGAAATCAATTTCTTCAGCAGGAACATGATTAAGAGAAGATGAGGGACTTAAGCATGGATTAAGTTCCTGCAAAACAAGATAAGAGGATATTCTGACGCTCAAGTTAGTATAGGATTCAAAAGTGATTAAACTTTATAGAAATATAACATATTAATGCAGCAGAATTATCAAGATATGCAACAGAAGCATTAATTATGTAGCAAAGATAACTATCTTATCAACAGATGACCTAATTATGCAGAATTTAAATACAGGACAAATCTAATATTCCAAGTTCAGTTCTTATGTAGAAGAATGCTTCTTTGTTTAATGGTTTTGTAAAAATATCAGCTAGTTGCTTAGTTATTTCCACAAATTCAAGCGTGTAATCACCTTTTTGAACATAATCTCTAATAAAGTGATGCCTAATTTCAATGTGTTTTGTTCTTGAGTGTAAAACAGGATTTTTAGATAAGTTAATTGCACTAGTGTTATCACACCTAATAGGAATATGATCAAGTTCAAGACCATAGTCTTGAAGTTGTTACTTCATCTAAAGGATTTGAGCATAACAACTATCAGCTGCTATATATTCAGCTTCAGCTTTGGACAATGCCACACTATTTTATTTCTTGCTATGCTAAGAAACTAGTGAGCTTCCAAGCAAGTGACATATCCCACTAGTGCTCTTCTGATCCATTTTGCATCCAGTAAAGTCAAAATCAGAGTAACCAACTAGGCTACAAGAGGCACCCTTAGGGTACCACAAACCCATTTGTGAAGTGCCAATAAGATATTTCATGATTCGTTTTACAGCACTTAGGTGTGATTCTCTAGGATTAGCTTGATATCTAGTATACATGCACACACTAAACATGATATCCGGCTTACTAGCTATAAGATAAAGAAGTGAGCTAATCATACTTCTATATTTTGTGATTTCTACAGATTTACCTCCTTCATCCTTGTCCAAATAACAAGAGGTGCCTATTGGTGTAGCCATATGCTTGGCACCTTCCATTCCAAACTTCTTGAGCAACTCCTTGCAATATTTAGATTGACTTATGAAAGTCTCATCCTTTGTTTGCTTGATTTGGAGATCAAGGAAGAAGTTTAGCTCACCCATCATGGACATCTCAAACTCACTTTACTTAATATTAGCAAATTCCTTGCAAAGAGAGTTGTTAGTGGCACTAAATATTATATCATCAACATAAGTTTAAATAAGAAGAATGTCATATTTTTTATACTTGGTAAAAAGAGTAGTGTCAACCTTACCTCTAGAGAAACCATTTTCCAAAAGAAATTTGCTCAACCTTTCATACCAAGCTCTAGGAGCTTGTTTCAAGCCATACAAGGCTTTTTTCAGTTTAAAAACATGGTTGGGCATTTCAAAATCTTCAAATCCAGGAGGTTATTCCATATACAGCTCTTCTTGTATAAAACCATTTAAAAAGACACTTTTAACATTCATTTGATAAAATTTGAAATCCATGATGCATGCATATGCAAGTAACATTCTAATGGCCTCTAATCTAGCTACGGGAGCATAAGTTTCTTCATAGTTTATGCCTTCTTCTTGATTATAGCCTTTTATTACAAGCCTAGCTTTGTTTCTTATTATTAAGCCCGTTTCATCAAGTTTGTTCCTAAAGACCCATTTGATGCCAATTATCGGATGATCATTGGGCCTTGGAACTAATTCCCAAACTTGATTTCTCTTAAATTGATTTAGTTCATCTTACATTGCCAAGATCCAATGTTCATCATTAATGGCCTCATTTATGTCTTTAGGTTCAACTTGAGAGACAAAAGCTATATGATTACATGCATCTCTAAGAGTGTTTCGAGTAATTTTTCCTTTTGATACATCGCCTATCACCTTATTAAGAGGATGATACCTTAATATCCTCCATTCTTTGGGTAGATCCATGATTTCTGAATCCTCTTGTCTTGTATGATCACTGGGTCTTTCTTTTTGCTTCTTAGGCTCTTTTTATTGAATCTCCAAGTGTGTTCTAGCCATAATTTCTACAACATCATCAACAGGCACCTTTCTCGGCTCATTTGGATTAGTTTCATTAAAAGTAACATGTATAGACTCTTCTATAGTCATAGTTCATTTATTATAAACTATAAAGGCCTTACTATGTATAGAATAGTCAATAAATATTCTTTCATCAGATTTTGCATCAAACTTCCCTAAGTTATCCTTTCCATTATTCAAAACAAAGCATTTACATCCAAAGACATGAAAATGTAACACATTTGACTTCTTTCTCTTGTACAATTCATATGACATTTTCATTAAAATTGACCTTATTAGGGCTCTATTCATAACATAACAAGCGATGTTAACTATATCTGTCCAAAAGTATTTAGGAAGGTTGGTCTCATTGAGCATAGTTCTTATCATTTCCTCTAAAGATCGATTTTTTCTTTCTACAATACCATTTTGTTGTGGTGTTTTAGGGGCAGAAAAATTATGCTTAATGCCATGTTCATCACAAAAAGTTTCAAATTCATGGTTTTCAAATTCACCGCCACGCTCACTTCTAATGGATGCGATACAAAAATCCTTTTTGTTTTGGATAACTTTGGCAAGCTTTTTAAATGATTGAAAAGCATCATTTTTGTGAGCCAAGAATAATGTCCATGTAAACCTAGAAAAATCATCCACAATCACTAATGCATAGTAATTCCCACCAATGCTCATAGTTCTAGAAGGACCAAAAAGATCCATCTGCAAAAGTTGTAAAGGTCTAGAAGTTGAAACCACATTTTTAGCTTTAAAAGAGACCTTTACTTGTTTTCCCTTTTGACATGCATCACAAAGTTTATCTTTTTTCAAATTTGAGTTTTGGAAGACTAACTACTAGTTCTTTAGAAACTAATTTGTTTAAGTGATCCATGTGAATGTGAGCAATTCTGCTATGCCATAACCATGAATCATTTTCTTTACTCATAAAGCATTTAGCATCATTTGAGGAAATGTCATCAAGATAAATCATATATATATTATTGACCTATGACCAATAAACTTAACATGCTTATCATCTTTACCCTCAATTATGCAATGATTAGAATTAAATATTACTATATTCCCCTTATCACATAGTTGACTAATGCTAAGCAAATTATGTTTGAGTCTTTCAACAAGCAAAACATTATCAATAGATGAAGAAGGGTTCTTACCAACTTTACCGACTCCAAGAATCTTCCCTTTGTTGTTGTCACCATATGTCACGTGACCATTCTTCTTGGGGACAAGGAAGGAAAACTTGGAGCCATCACTAGTCATGTGCTTGGAGTAACCACTATCAAAATACCAACTTGAGCTTTTCGTCTTCAAGCACACCTACAACACACACTCAAATTTTAACTTTTGGTACCTAAATTATCTTGGGTCCTTGTGTGTTAGAATTAGGCAAGGTGCCCTTAGGAACCCAAACCCTTTTAGTTCCAATCTTGGTGTTGATGTTCTTTCTAACATTACATGTGGATGCACTATATCCTTTTCTCTCACAATGAAAGCATTTGATAAAGGGACTACTTGAAGTATTTGTGGAAATAAAGAAACTTTGTAAAATTTTTGTTGGTTATTGGGATTATACCCTAAACTAGCTTTTTAAAAAATATATTTTTGTTTCCCTAACAACACATTTAAGTTGTCTCTTCCAAAAGTAAATTTTGCAAGAGTGTTGTTCAAATCTTCAATTTCTTTTTCAAATGCTTTGCATGATGAACAAGGTAATGATATGAATATGTTATCATGTGAGGAGCAAGTCATGTATAATGAGTTAGCATCAATAAGTCCTAAGGTCTCATTTTCAATCTTAACCTCATTTATCTCCTTGTTTAAAATGAAAACTTTGTTTACTAATAAGGAGATTATTTTGTTAGAAGATAAAACTATTTTTGTGAGCCTCATAAATTCATCATGCAATTCTTGAAAAGCATATTGTAATTCATCATAAGAAGGTAGAGATTCTAAGTTAGAAGATGTTACCTTGGTGTCACTCTCTTCACTTTCTTCTCCTTGAGCCATAAGACAGATATGAGCTTCTTCATCTTCTGAACTATCGGAGGAACTCATGTAATTGTCTTCCCATGCTATATATGCTCTCCTTCCTTTCTTTTCTTTGGAAGACTTTTTCTCAAACTTCTCCGTCTTATTTAGATACACATGACACTCCATTTTCATGTGCCCCAGTTTTTCACATTCATAACATTTTGAAGGAGTTGAGGATCCTTCTCCTCTGTGATAGGCTTTCTTTTGAGGGAAGGGTGATCATATTTGGAATCACTTCTTCTTTAAGAGTCTTCCAAACTTCCTCACAAGGAGACTGAGATTTTCCTCACTTAGCTCAAGATTTTCTGCATCTTCTTCACCATCTTCATCATCATCTTCAATTATGGAAGAGGTGGCTTTGAGTGCAATCCCCTTCTTCTTCTTATCATACTATTCATTTTGATTGAGTCTATTTAGCTCCAACTCATGCTCTTCAAGCTTCCCAAATAGAGTGGTCAGAGACATTGTTGACAAATCTCTTGATTCCGCAATAACTGTTACTTTGGGTTGCTAATTCTTGCTTAAATATCTCAAGACTTTGTTAATAAGATCTTCATTAGGAAATGTCTTTCCTAATGAGATAAGATGATTTACAATATGTGTGAACCTCTTTTACATCTCTTGAATACTTTCACCTTGATTCATTCTAAACAATTCATATTCATGAGTAAAAGTGTTTATTCTAGATCATTTTACCTCACTTGTACCTTCATGAGTTACTTGTAATGTATCCCACATTTCTTTAGCGGTCTTGCAATTTGACACCCTAAAAAATTCATCATACCCCAAGGATGTGGTGATGATGTTCTTGGCTTTCAAATAGTATTGAACCTTCTTTTTGTCCTCATCGGTCTATTCATTTCTAGGTGTATTAATTTTCACACTATCTTTAGTATGTGTGGGAACAAAAATACCATTTTCAAAGGCATCCCACATATCTAAATCAATAGTTTCAATAAAAAAATTTATCCTTTCTTTCCAATATGCATAACTATCCCCATTGAAAAAGGGAGGTCTATTTATAGAAGAACTTTCATTAGAAAAATCATTTGAAGTCATTTCTTCTCTTGAAGTTGCTAAGCTCTTTACACGAGAGTCTAGCTCTGATACCACTTGTTACCAAGTGGCCTCAATTACTCAAGAAGGGGAGTGAATTGAGCATATAAGACAAGATCACAAATCTTTCATTAAATACTTGAATTCTTTTTTTCGTTGAAGCTATTTGATTAATAGAGATAAATGGATAGATGAGATGAGCCCTTTCACTTACAAATACAACAATCAAGCAAGATAGTATTTAAGTAAACTCAATAAAACAGTGCACAATATTAAAGAGTTGAGTTTAGAAGAACAAACACCAAGCTTTATCTTGGTTCAGCCACCAATCCACTTGTGGCTTACGTCCAGTACTCAAGCAATCACTTGAGATTTTCACTATATCTTCAAGCTTGAAAGCAAGTGCTTGACAACCTTTATAAATTGGAACACTCAACACACATTGGGATGCCTCACCCTTGTGCTTGAGCCTCTATATTTAAGGGATACCTCACCCATACAATTTTAAGGGATACCTCACCCTCTCTTAATAGATTGTACAAGATTTAGATGGAAGAAACTCTCTCTAGAGAAGATAATACAAATTGAAGAACTATGATATTGAGGATTCACACAAGTTGAAGCTCAAAATAGAGGATTATATGAAATGATGAGAAAACTCATTTTTAATGCTCAGTAGTGATTCTCAGGTTGTTGTCTTAATTTTTCTAACACTTCATTAATGCCCAACACCCAAATTTATAGTTAAGGGCCATTGATAGCCGTTGGGGGTAGATGAGAGCATTAAATACTCTTTAATATAGTCGTTACGTGCTTCTTCTCATTTTCCAGATATCAGCTCCTAATCAGTTATGCAAGCACCCTAATCGGTTAGGGGCCCTTTTAAGCCCAAAATAAAGGCTTTTGTTATAGAGAATAACCGATTAGATTCATGTCCTAATCGGTTAGGACTTAATAAACTTGGTTTCTAGGAAAGTAACTAACTGATTAGAGCCTCATGCTAATCGGTTAGGACTTAATAAATTTTGCTTCTGAGAAAGCAAATAACCAATTAGGGCTCTCACCTAATTGGTTAGGCATTATTTCAAAACAAAATGAATGGTTTTGTTTATTCAAATAACCGATTAGTCATCTTGCCTAATCGGCTAGGCATATGAAATATAACGAGGCAATGCCTCTGTTTTAACAAACTAACCGATTAGGAGCTACTCCTAATTGATTAGAGGCCTTAGAATTTGGCTCCTGATAGGACAGACAACAATTTACACTTATTAATAAACTGGTTATTTCCCAAAATGACTTAGTTCTATTTTGGCTTATACAAGGAAATTGACTTGAAAAAGGATATAAGATTTCAAAGAGGTTTTACAGAAAACCTTTTGATCCTTACTTAAAAATCATTTGTTTAAAAATATTATTTTCATAAATGAAAAGACTGATTTTGCAAACTCATTTTAAGAAAGCCATTTGATGAGCTTAGAGTGAATCCTAATATACCTTTACACAAGAACTACAACCTACATGCTAATCTTGAATTCCTTGTGACTTGATCGTTGTGTTTTCATTGCTTTCTTGTTTGTCGACATCAAAACCATTTGTATTTAATCAATATCAATCACATAGATGCCTAAGCATCTTGATGAGTCAAGGCAAACACACAAGCATGTCCTCTACCAGCCTGCCCCTGTCCTCTACCAACCTATCCCTGACCTTTGCCTCCTGGTCCTCTGCCACCCTCCTGAGCACTACCAGATCCTCGGATCCCTAAACTATCGAATTGTCTCGCTGGAGCCATTGGTGCTGAAGCTCTACTAGAAGAAAGCTGACAATATAATATAGGGCAGTTTCTCACAAAGTGCCCCATCTGACCACAATGATAACACCCCCCTAAACCTTGCCTCTGATGTTGTGAAACACCTCAACTATGAGTTGTGCTAGCTGTCTAGCTACCATGAGTGGTCAATGACTGTCGACCCCCTTGCTACCCTTGACGGCCTTAAACAACATCATCTCTAGAACCTCTGCCACCATGGCCCTGATGGCTACCACGCGATGTATCAGAGCGTGACCTCTTATGCGAGTCACAAGAAGTCCCACCTCTATCTCTATTCCCACACTCAATCGTCAAAGCTCTATTCAAGGACTGGTCATAATTCATACCATCATACCCTGTAACTTTCCTGAATAAATAACCTTTCAAGCCCTCAGTAAATCACTACACACGTAGCTCCTCCGTGGCTACCAAGGGAGGTGCATATCTGGAGAGTCGCATGAACTGAATGTCATAATCCATCACTAACATCTGCTCTATATATACAAGGGTCTCAAACTCTCGAGTTCTTCTATCTCGGACACTCTATGGTAAGAAATGAGCTAAGAACAACAGAACAAACTCATCCCAAACCAAAGGGGGTGAACCTGCTGGCCTAGCATTGAGCATGGTCTCATACCATCCCCTAGCCACGTCACGTAGTTGAAATACCGCTAACTCAACCATCCTGACTAGAGAACAACCCAAGCCTCTACATATCCAAGCCACTTCATCAATAAAAGTCTAAGGGTCCTCATTGGCATCTGAACTACTAAATACAGGAGGATTAAGCTTTAAAAATGTAATAAGAGGAACCTCAGCTCCCTTATGGGGTACTCACTGCTGCTCGCTCGACCTAGCCTCCGGATCAGTCTCTGAAACCACATGAGTCAGACTCTTAAGTGTTTGTTTTTGTCCACCAACAACATCTACCAACTACCATATAGCTTGTTGCATATCTTATATCTCAGCAGATAACTAAGCTATGGTGGGGTTACCAAGTCTGGCCCTAGGAATCTCAACATCAAGCACCCTATCAACCCCTCCGTGTCTGCCCTGACCATTACCGTGACCGCGACCACGCCTACGATGTCTCGGGGGTGCTTCATGAGGTTGAGTAGAAGCCTCATCAATAACTTCTCGTCTAGGTGGCATCCTCACCTAAGACAAGAATCAGGATTAGACAAAAAACCAAAAAAAAAAATATTATGGAAAGTTGTAGAGACAAGGCTAAAACTGAACACAACAACCTGAACAAGAGACTCCAGATTAACAAGTGGGTGGTCATAGCTCCTTGTATGTAAGTTGTGCCCTGATACACAAGTTACAAACAAGATTCTACGATTACCCAAATCCTGCAGCTATAAGACCTATAAACCTGGCTCTGATACCAACTTTGTCATGACCTATTCTTAGGCCATGATTGGTGCACAAGCTAGTGATACTCAGTACTCAACCAACCTGGCGAGCCTAACCATACCACATCAACTAAAGAAAACAATTTGAAACTTCTATTAGGGCTAAAAAAAATCCGACAGAGTTTCCTCTAAAAATTGAACAAAACACACATTTCATTTAGACCTGATTAACAATACCTATCCAAATCCATCACAAACATAAGCATCTAGCGTCAATCATAAGTACAAACTGAGCCAGCTATACATAAAGGACATATCAAGACTTTGTGGTCATACACACACACACACACACACACACACACACACATATCAAAAGAAAGAAATAAACTCTATCTCCTATAACTGCAAAATATTGGAGTCGACGTATAATACTAGCCAACAATGACAATGAAGGCCTACTAAAAAAAAAAAACACTCCTGGGTAGAATAGCAAATCATAGAAATCTCCTACTCAATAGCTTGCGAATTTGAAAAAAAAAAAGAATGGGGTAAGTTACATAGACTCAGTGAGGGTATAATAAACGTAGTGAATAGGAAAGAGACACAAGTAATAGCGCGAATATTTAAGCTTTGCAACACAACTCAAAACACAATAATCACATAAATGAAGCTCATAAATAAAATCACTTGTCACGTGCTTTCCTTTTTAGAAGTAAATTTACAATTGTAAAGGAATTCAACTCTACTTAATAAATCTCATCTCATATCCTAAACAAAATCTCTACATCTATTATATGCATATTAGTCGTTACATCTCTTCGTCACGGTAGGCAGAACACATGCTTTTATTTCTCTTCACCATGGCAGGATGGACACACGCCGTTATATCTCTTCGTCACGGCAGGCAGAACACACGTTGTTATGTCTCTTAGTCATGACAGGTGGAACACACGCCATTATATCTCTTCGCCGCGGCAGACGAAACATAGACTGTTATACCTCTTTGCTAATGGTGAACGGAGTTTTAACACTCAACCCTTATAGCTCAATTCTCATAACAAAATTCAAAATCATCATATGTTAACTTTCAGGAATAACACTAGGTCACAAGGTCAATAAAATACAGCTCCAAAAGTATAATTATCATAAAATGAATTCATAAGTTAGCTTAAAGATTTGGTTTCCCAAAATATAAAGCTTGAGGCTATAACCAAAGCTATTATAAGAACTTCAAATTTCTAACTCTTAAAATGATAAGGGAAACTTGGTTTGAAATATTATGAGAAGAGACATAAATATGTGCCAAGAGATTTAAATTTCAAAATATGTCACAATGTAAACTATCCACTCACATATACGAAGAACCAACTCAATCAGTCCCCACGACACTCGGAGGAGCAAGCTGTGTAGTGCTCACTGAATCTGACCATAAACAATTATTTTGAAGTGTCAAAATAAATGAAACAATGACTTACATTAAGAAGCAACCTCAAAGGAGAGCATTTTTCCTTAAAACTTAGAGTTACCCACTAGCTATTAGGAGTTTAAAACACAAGCATCATAAATAAATAAAATAATTATACTATAATTACAATGTACAATTGATAAGACTCTAGAAATTTCATTTAGAGTTGAACTAACAAAGGGGTAAAGAGATTAGGTAAAATCCCTAATTATAGGGTTTAGGGTTTTCAAGAAACTCATGAGAAAAAAAAAATCAAGGTGTGGCTTTCTTGTTACCACTTATTAGAACCAACCTTCCACACTCTTAGATTTCTACTTCAAAACCCCAAAATATAAATCACCTACCATTTTTGAGATAGCAAAGCTTGAGGGAAAAAATGAGATTTGACACAAAGCAAACAAGAATAAAAGAGTAGAAACTTACCTCAAGCTCTTGGTATAAGAGGATGCAAGGATTTGGTGCTAAAATGAGGGAAAAGTGGAAACTTAGTGGAGAAAGGAGAAGAAGAGACGAGAAATAGAGGACGAGAAAATATTTTTATTTCTCGTTCTTCTTCCTTTTTTTAAATTATCTGTTTCTCTTTTTTTTTATATATAGGAAAAATGACCAAAATGCCCTTTATAAAAAAATTATTTCCAACCTTATCCCTCCTCTGAACCAGCGTCATCACAATACCATTTGTTTGATGAAATACTATTAAGATACGAGTATAGGTGCTGGATAAATATGTACAACCTGAGTGATTTAAAGTTTGACTTAAAGCCTCTTTTGTGCCATTATTATGTGAACTGCACATTGGTAAATGAATACATGCTTTTGATAAAGAAATCTGGTTGCTACCTTGATTTTTATGGATGCACATTGCTAATATGAGAACTAATAGTGAATTTATCTTGACCTTGAACTGTTTGCTGGGATGTCAAACTTATGTGTAATAATCCAATGTTTGATTTGCTAATAAAGTGAATAGGTGGACTGGTTTTTATCCTTAAAGAAGTTTAGATTGTGTTTTTAAGTTTGCACATGCGGACTAAATTTAAATGCATTTTGGGTCCTGAAACTCGTTTTATTATGGCATTGTTCCATATTCATATATATTTTTTTCAGCCTTGAATTTAGATTACTTTTATATAGTTTCTTTGTAAGAGCTAGACAATGAATTAATGGAATGTGCACCTATGCTTAAGCATGGAATTTAGATCAATATTATTGTGGATTACTCTAGAATCTTAGTTGAGAGATTGGAAAATACTATTACATATCATTTAGAAGAAATTAATGAAGAGCTTTGTTTTGAATTTATTGAATTCATGCCACGTTCTAAGCTGCATAGTTCTTTATATATATATATATATATGGACCTTTGCCCAAACTTTAGGCCCTAGACTACTAATGTAAGCTCATTAATCCTGTTTATTACCCACCTTTGTTTATTTCTAGTTGTGAGTTAAGATGGATATTATGCTTTTAGATGCAACTTTGTATGTTAGGTATGTTTGATTGGTATATGATTTCTCACACTACAATAAGCATGATAACTCTGGATGACTTTTCCAATATTAGTGGCTAACTGTTATTTTAGTTTTATATACTTATTGTATTTAATTTAGAATTTTGCTATAAGAAAGTTTGCACATTTTGGTGAACTATTTTTGAAAACTCATTGTTTTGGATCATCCTTGTGTTACAGGGTATACCTAAACAAATTTAGATTAGAAAGTAATAACTGATCCAAATTTAGATTACTGTCCAATGCGTTTTTCAATTGCTGTAAGTAACAATGGAGGTCTTTGATCAAAAAACTCGACTTGCAAATGTGGAAAGAAGGTTGATATTCAAGTTTCCAAAACACAAGCTAATCCATTTCGCTCCTTTTATCCGTATGAAGATGGGAGATGCAAATTCTTTGAGTGGTGCAGTCCAAGAGCCGTGAATGATGGTAATGTTGGTTGGAGTACTTATGATTGTAGTAGTAGTTAAGTGAAATAGGTATGGAGTAGGTGTAAATGTAAAAGATACTTATGATTTTAATATTTTGTACTTTCGATTAATTAATGAATGGATTGTTATATGTGACAATGAATCTTTGGCTAAATTGCTATCAAATTGTTTTATGTTGAGCCTAGCAGCTAGTGTTACTCACTCAGCAGACGGCATACCACACCTTCAATAGAAAATCACATTCAAACAAGTTATTCGATTGAAAAGGAAGTAGAAGAAATAACCTATGTAGTGGAATAAGATATATTATGGAATATGCTAGGGTCCTATGTTTGTATCAAGTTTTTTTTTTTTTGACATGGAGACAACAAATAATCTTTTTTTTTTCTGGCTTGTCTTTTGGTTTACACCACGCATCTTGTAGATTGATGTACCAGAATCTTCATTATAGGTAATATCAAAGTTCAATCAAGAAAATATAAGTGAAAACTGGGAATACTCCCCAATATCCTTGTGTCGGGTAACATAGTTAGAAAGTCCATAAATAGAGGTATAGCAAATCCCATACCTCACGACCAACACGAGTTAACAGCAACAATAGAAGTTAATTGCCTACACCAACAACAACAAATCCCACACCTTACAACTAAGCTATTTCTATAGCATATACAAGTTAACTACAAACTTCATTAATACAGCATACAGCAGAACCATACAGCAGAACCTATAATGCCATTTATTAATAAGTTGGGATCAAATTAAACAGTAAAGTAATACACTAAAGATAAATCATGCATATTAATGAAGCTGAAATTGTAATGCCATTCATTAATTTGTGGACTTATGCCACAATGTTCACGTATTGCCATTCACACCTAATAGTAGACATACATGTGCTTTAACAGAAGACAAAAACCATGTTTAATTACATATACCATGTATACCACAAACACCCTGTAATGTCTAATTACATTTTCCAAAAAAATTGTAATGTCAAATGGCATAAACTAGCATCTCCCAAAAAACACTAGCAACCCAAAAAATCCGCAATGTACCAAAAGTTGTGTGTACATCTCCCAAAGTAGCTATACATTTCATAAAACCATTACAACCAACCCCACAGTATCAAGTCCCACCAACCCCACCATTGCCTGCACCATCTGTTCCACCTTTAGTGATTCTCCTAGAAGGCCTTGTAGTCCCTCCTTGTGTTGGATTGGATGCTTGGCTTGCTGTTGCACTTTGAATT
Organism: Ormosia semicastrata; assembly: GCA_029884595.1. Lineage (NCBI taxonomy): Eukaryota > Viridiplantae > Streptophyta > Magnoliopsida > Fabales > Fabaceae > Ormosia > Ormosia semicastrata. The sequence goes on from JAQQTO010000047.1 coordinate 9,039,408, forward strand.
AGGCTAGTCTCATTTTGGATTCACACAGCTTGGCTTGTTGCAACACATTGCGCTAATACAATTTGGCTTGTTGCAGCACCTTGACTTTGTATCACACCATCAGTTGGCATCCCAATAGCTTTACCCTATGCTGTTTCTGCAAAAATCAATGCAAACTTTACACAGAAAATCGAAAAAAAAAACTAGAAATCATGAAAAAAAAGGATGTCATGGTTAACCTTATTCACTGAACCATGAACAAATCCCAACATTCACCAATTAGAAATTATAAAAAAAACTCAGCCACCACGAGAAAAATATGTTGGTGGGTGCAGAAAGCGAGAGACAGAACGTGCATTGAAACATGACAGAAAACTCATGAAGCCAAGAAGCCAAGAAAGACAATAGTAGAGAACCATGAAGCCAAAACGCATTGAAACTACATCCTTCAAAATCACATAAGCTTAAATAAATAAAAAACTCAAAAAGCAAACCCATTTCGACATTCCAGAAAATATAATGAAACCCATTTCAAACTTGCAAACCCAAACTGCAAATATAATGAAACCTATTTTGACAATACATCAAATATAATGAAACCCATTTCGAACTTGTATACCTAAACTGCAAATATAATGAAACCCATTTCGACATTACCTTCAACCGTTCAATTTCGAGGTCATTGTCAGAATCGGATCATCAAAAGTTGGGTGCGATTATGGAAGAAATAGGTTTTGCGGGCCGAGAGGGAGAGTGACGAAGAGAATCAAAGGTGGTGGTCCTTTGAGAGAGTTCTCTAGGAGGGGAGAAGCCAATGGGGTCGCAGAAGGGTGAACCAAAGGATTGGAAGGGAAAGCCTTGAGTAGTCCTAGGGTTCTCTACAAGCTCTCATCATGAGTGACAAGGGAAGATTGTTGAGAGTTTGGGTTAGGGTGATTAAATGACAAGGGTAGGATAGGTATTTTACATTTTGCTACCGTGTGTAATAGTGTAAAATCTCATTGGAGGTGAGAGTAATTTGCCTAATGTTTTTGTTTAATTAGATTTTTGTGAATGACAAATTCCATTTCTTGATGGTTTGAGATTAAGATTGTAATTTGAATGTAATTTGAAAAGTGTAATGATAAAATAAATTCGATCAAATGATGAAAAGTGTAATTTGAGTGTAAAAAGTGAGCAAGCAATGAATTAGCACATAATGGATTGATAAAAATGGAAAGGAAAAGACAAACATGTAAATAATACAATAGTGTAATTAGAACACAATTATAAGCCAATAGAAAACGAGTGTAATCGAAAGCAATGAGTAAAGGAAAGCATGCAAAGAAGGCATATGAATAAAGCAATAAGATTCTAGAATTAAAATAATAGAATGTAAACTTAATTGAAATGAATAAAACTAAAGCAGACAAAGTGAATAAGTAAATTAAATTGAAAATAATTAAAAAGAAATCAAATTATCACAGGGATCACTCAATTAAGAGATGAAGAGAATTGATGAATAAAGTAATAAGGAAACTAAATTGAAACATTCATTGAAATGTAAAGATTACATAAGAAAAAGTAGGGTAAGAGGTATACTTGACTAATTTCTATGTATCTGTACGCGTCAAAGTGACTTATTGGATGTGAGTGATGTTACTTATAGACAAGAAAAGTAGCTGACATTCTAACAAGATCTGGACAAATATTTTAGTCTAAAGTAACTTCCTAATCTTGACAATGACACATCTTGTCTTTTTACTATACGCTTAACTCCTAATAAGTTACCGAATTCAAATTCGAACTTTTGTAACTTGAATTTATAATTTGAATTCAAGTGTATAACCATTCGAAACTATTGATAAATTCAAAATCTCCTTTATAGCTTTCTTGAATTTGGTTAAGTGTTTGCAAGGTCTTATGATCTTTGATCATTTCCTTCATCTTGGGCTTGCATTTAGTCTTCAATTGAAACTTTGCCAAATGGCAACTTGCATGCTAATGAGATAAATTATTATGCACTAAGATTGTTTGCTCTTATATGTGTTAAAGTTGAGCTAAGACAGATCATTGAGTAAATTATATGATAATTGTGAATATTGATTGCTTATAAGACTGAAAAGTAAAGGGAAATGATCCTTAGTAAGGGAGTTGATGTAACATCTTCTTTATCTTGTTGTTAGCCATGACAACCATCACCCAAGAGGGGGGTCAATTGGGTGATTACAAATTTTCAAAGCTACTTTAAAAAATTATGAATTTTAATATTTTCAATCAACACATGCAGTGAAATAAGTCTAGCAAAGAAACAACTATAGTAGATTACTCAAATACAACTTGGGTTATGGAATATATCAAACAAATAAGCTGAATATCAAGTTCTTAGAATCAAAACATCAAGATGACAAGAGATGCAATAGATAAATATACTACACTAAATACTGAAATTAAAGAGTATAGAGAAGAGAGAATTAGACACAAGAATTTATCCTAATTCAGCCACTAACCACTTGTGTCCTTCATCCAGTTTCCAAGCTTAACTTGAGATTTTCTTCACTATCTCTTAGACTTCACGGGTGCTAGGAAAATCTTTGTACAAACAAGAGCACTCCTGACACCTTGGGATACCTCACCCTTGTGCTAGAGCCTCCAACTCTTTAAACTTCACAGGTGCTTGAAAAAATATTTACATTAAAGAGCACTCATAATACCTTTGAGATACTTCACCCTTTGTATTTGAGCCTCACTACAAGGGATACCTCACCATTTTCTCTCTTGAAGAATACCTCACCCTCTTATAATGATTTCAAGATGAAAAGAAAGATTAGAAATTCTCATATGAGTAGATATACAACTTGAAGAACAAAGGAATAGAAGGATTTTCCAATAAAGAGCTCAAGAAATGATTTTGATGATTCAAGGATCAAATCAAATGTTTAAGAGTTGTAAAAACTTCAAATATCACTTATATATAGAGCCCAAGTAACAAAATAGCCATTGGTAGTGTTTAAAAATAATTTCTTATGAAAACTAATCGTTTATCGTCATTGGAAATGTTTTAGACTTGTGCTAATCGATTACATGAATGCTGTAATCGATTACATGACTCTTAGAATACGTTATGGGCTTTTTGGGCAGTATGTAATCGATTACAAGCCACATGTAATTGATTACATGGCCTCTGCCAGAGTTGTAATCGATTACAAGGTTTATGTAATCGATTACATGCACTCTATTTTTAAAAACTGACTTTAAATGGTCATAACTTTTTTGTTTCTTATCTGTTTAAAGAAAATGACCACTCATTGGAAAGATATTTGAGTATATTTTTAAATAAAATAATTTTAGGACAAAACTCAAATTATTGTGAAAGTTAAGATCAAAAGAGTAACCAAAGATCAGTTTTTCAAAACTCAAACTTGACTATTTTTGAAAACTGACTTTAAATAGTTATAATTTCTTCATTTCTTATCCGTTTAAAGCAAATGACCACTCATTGGAAAGATATTTGAGTCTATTTTCAAATAAAATAAGTTATAGGATAAAACTCAAAGTATTGTGAAAGTTATGATCAAAAGAGTAACCAAAAGTAAACTTTTCAAAACTCAAACTTGAGTATTTTTCATAGTTTTGAACTACTACCATGACTAACTTTTCAAAACATGTATGTTGAACATTTTAGCATGTAAGAACTATTTGTAAATATTTAAAAATAATTTGAGCTCTTTTCTTGTATAACCTCTATCTTTACATAGGAGAAATCCTAAAAGAAAAATATACCAATTCTAGTCCTTAGGCTTCTTGATATAATCCAAGCTTCCAAAAATTTATTCTCTTCAAATATTGCAAATGCTTGAAACACCTTATCATTCTCATTCTTCTTGAGTTGAGCATAATTTGTGATCTTTTACTTTCTTGTTGCAATGCTCACTCTTAGTACTTGAACTATCCTACAAAGTATTGCTCACTTAAACAAACATAGTTAGTCTAAATTTATAATTCAATATCTTCATATGCATGATTCATATATGTATAACTCTAGTTAGTCTAACATGCATATAAGACTTTCATAGGCACATCCAAATAAGGCATTTATTAATTACTAATAAATATGCTCTATATAGGATGCAACAAAGAATACTTTGCATATTTTTATTTAAATAAAGCTAAATTCAATGTTAATTTAATACAACTTATATGACACATTATTGGATATATGCTATAAATATAGTACTCTCTTTATTGCTTTGAAAAGTTTTATTAAATCTTGAAAGAATGTTTAAGAAAATTTCCAAATAAATCCTTTGAAATGTTCTATAGAGACTATCTTAATACTTCAAAAGATAAGCCTTATTCTTTAAAGTGTTTTATTTTCTCAAGACTCTTGTTCAATGAAAAAGTAAGGAGATGTACTTTCAAATGTTCTTTTGACTTGGGTTTGATCACTTTCAAGAAATATGTGGTTTTAATATAAAACTTCTTTACCTTTCTAAAATGCTTTTGAAAATGTAATGTGTTCTTATAAAATTCTTTTTGAAATGGGGAGAAATTTAAAAATAGTTTTTGATTGATGGATTAAGAATAAGTATCTTTTACCTTGCTTTACTTTATGGTAATGTGTTTACATGGTCTTAACATACATATTTCTCTTTATTTATCTTGTATTTCAATAAGGGGGAGCTTATCTTCTTTTCTTATAACTTCTTATAATTATTTATTGATTTGTAATGTGTTTTTTATCCGTTTCATCTTATATATCTTTCTTCCATGTCCTTGTTGACTATAAATATATGCATGACTATGTTAAACTATTATGTTTTATATTTTGATCATATGCATATTTTGAGGGGGAGCCTAGTTCTTAAATTGTTGTTTATATCTCTTGGCTTACATCCTTGTTTGACATGAAGTATTTTATTGTTAATACTATCAACATGTCAACGAATACCATCTCTTATTCTCTTTCCCTCTATAAATGAAAGAAGGTAAATATTCTTAAACTTCATATCTTTTGATTCTTTCATTAAGAAATGTTTGATATGTAGCAAGTTGTATGATCTTTCATTTAAAAACCTTAATTCCATAACCTTATATGGATATTTTGTAACTTTCATCAAGCGGTACTTATTTATCATATAGTATACAAGATATTATATGTTAGACATAATTTCTTAAGTTTATTGCTATCATATGCTAAAAGTTGATGTAGCAAAATATGACACGCATTACATAAATAATCTTTTATATCTTGAAAGCATGCTTGTTTCATCTTTCTATTCTTGAATCATACGTAGAATCAAATAGGGGGAGATAGTTATATTTTAAATAACTTGAAGAAGTTTTGGTTTTGATGATCCTACTCTTTTTGACAACATGAATTTTATCTATAGGGGGAGAGAAAATATCATCTTTCCTTCCTAAGCCTTTTTGTTGATGTCAAATAGGAGGAGTGAAAATTGAAAAGAAAAATATATTCTTGTACTTTTTGCTTGATATGCTTACATGAATATCTATTTTCCTATATTGCTCAATATATTTTTCTTTGGTGATTTGTCATCATCAAAAAGGGGGAGATTGTAGAATTGTCTTTGCTCTAATGATTTAATATATTAAGTTTTAATGATAACGAATGCATTACAAAAGGATATTGATCATGTTACATATATGTACTTAATAGATTATATTGGATCATGCATGATCATGTACTCCATCTTATTATATTTCACATAAGAATCATGTATATTCTTTATAGCATCTTTTATAGAATATATCCAATAATGTGTCATATAAGTTGTATTAAATCAATATTGGATTTGACTCTATTTAAATGAAAATATGCAAAGTGTTTTTTTTTGTATCCTATATAGAGCATATTTATTAGTAATTAATAAATGTCTTATTTGGATGTTCCTATGAAAGTCTTATAGACATGTTAGACTAATTAGAGTTATACATTTATGAATCATGCATATGAAAATATTGAATTATGAATTTGGACTAACTGTGTTTGTTTAAGTGAATAATATTTTGTAGGATAGTTTAAGTACTAAGAGCGAGCATTGCAACAAGAAAGTAAAAGATCACAAATTATGCTCAACTCAAGAAGAATGAGAATGATAAGGTGTTTCAAGCATTTGTAATATTTGAAGAGAATAAATTTTGGAAGCTTGGATTACATCAAGAAGCCTAAGGACTAGAATTGATATATTTTCCTTTTAAGATTTCTCCTATGTAAAGATAGAGGTTTTACAAGAAAAGAACTCAAATATATTTTTAAATCTTTACAAATAGTTCTTACATGCTAAAATGCTTAACAAACATGTTTTAAAAAGCTAGTCAAGGTAGTAGTTTAAAACTATGAAAAATAGTCAAGTTTGAGTTTTGAAAAGTTGATCTTTGGTTATTCTTTTAATCATAACTTTCACAATACTTTGAGTTTTGTCTTATAACTTATTTTATTTAAAAATAGACTCAAATATCTTTCTAATAAGTAGTCATTTGCTTTAAACAAATAAGAAATAAAAAAGTTATGATCATTTAAAGTCAATTTTAAAAAAAAGTCAATTTTGAGTTTTGAAAAACTGACATTTAGTTATTCTTTTGATCATAACTTTCACAATAACTTGAGTTTTATCCTAAAACCTATTTCATTTGAAAATAAACTCAAATATATTTCCAATGAGTAGTCATTTGCTTTAAACGGATAAAAAATGAAGAAGTTATTACCATTTAAAGTCAGTTTTCAAAATCAGAGTGCATGTAATCGATTACATAAGTCATGTAATCGATTACATAAGTCTTGTAATCGATTACAACTCTGGCAGAAGCTATGTAATCGATTACATGAGGCTTGTAATCGATTACATACTTCCCAGAAAGCCCAGAACGTGTTCTAAGAGTCATGTGATCGATTAAAACATCCATGTATTCAATTACCACGAGTCTAAAACATTTCCAACGGCTATAAACGACTAGTTTTCATAAGAAATCATTTTAAACACTACCAACAACTATTTTATTACTTGGGCTCTATATATAAGTAATATTTAAAGCTTTTACAACTCTTGAACACTTGATTTAATCCTTGAATTATCAAAATTATATTTTAAGCTCTTTATTGCAAAATCCTTCTATTCATTTGTTCTTCAAGTTGTATATCTACTCTTGTGAGAGTTTCTAATTTTTTTCTTCTTCTTGAAATCATTGTAAGAGGCTGAGGTATCCCTCAAGAAAGAAAAGAGTGAGGTATCCCTTGTAGTGAGACTCAAACACAAAGAGTAAGGTATCCCAAAGGTATTGTGAGTAGGGATGAAAATAAGCCAGCCGGCCTGTCAGGAGCCTGTGGCCTAGCTTGTTTTAGGCCTAGCCTGGCCTGACCTATTTAAAAAATGAGCCAGGCTCAGGCCTTTTCAAAAGCCTGTTTCATTTAGTAGGCCTGATCTGGCTTATCAGCAAAGCATGTTAGGCCTATTAGGCTGGCCTGTTTATATTTATTTATAAAAATATATTCTATTTTTTTTCAATGGCCTTTCAAGGCCTGTTTAAAGGCTTAGGCCTATTTGAGGCCTATATGAAGGCCTTGGCCTGTTGGTCTATTTAGAGGCCTTAATATAAACTAGGCTTCTAAACAGGCTTCAGGCCAGGTCAGGCTTCTTAAACAGGCCAGGCCAGGCCCAAAAAAAGGCCTTTGACAGGCAACAGGCCAGGCTCAGGCCAAATATTTATAACACAAGCCTGGCCTGTTTAGGGTGAAGTCTGGCCTGACTTGGCCTGTTTCCATCCCTAGTTGTGAGTGCTCTTGAATGTAAAAGTTTTTTCAAGCACCTGTGAAGCTTGAAGAGTTGGAGGCTCTAGCACAAGGATGATGTATCCCAAGGTGTGAGATGTAACACCCCTCGATTTAATAACCAATGCACAATCGTCATTATGTCACGGTCACTAAATGTCGGCGTGCTAACATTGTCAAATAACAAATTTACCATAAATATTAAACATTTCTCATATGAGGAAATTAGGAGCCACGAATGAATAGTTACATATACAACCAGTTAAATTATGAATTATAATATGTGCTCGAATTACAGCATGTAAGACTGGATAATCATCTTAAAACATACATATACCCAAAATACACTTTATATATGTAATGCAAAATAAAATGTAAACTACCCATAATATATCTACGACTAAGGAGTTGGGCACTCCATCGTATCCCGAATGCGTGAGGCCGTTAGAGGCTCTCATAGGTGTAGTGAGAAATACAAGATAAGGTCTTCAATCGCAGTCCTCTTCATTGTCAAAGTCAGATCCCCAGCATATCACATACGCTTGTCGGTCCAGTCGACTCTATAGGTCTTGGTATCACCAGTGAACACAATTCGAACAAACCCAAAAGAGCTCCCTTCGCGACGGCATTACCAGATGCAGTAGGTCAAACCAATAAAATCCAAAGGAATCCAACCTCGTTCCCACTTACAGTCTTTAACCAAAAATTGACATAGAGCAAGAAAAGTACAAGAAAGAGGTAAGACATCCTACCATCATTACCAATTATAGCATCAAGAAACCAAATGGCGTAAAGCGCCCACATAGCATTTATGACGGTAATAATGGTAATAAACATTCCATAGCAATTATGATCAACTAAACAGTTCCAGGCAGTCATATACATATAGATATATCAAAAATACAACAGTTCCAATTATAATAACAATGTATGCCAGATAATTCATGGACTCACTATGCACATGTGCCCTCGATAATCAAGATCCTACTTCATGGGAATAAATCCAAAGTACATCCGACTCGATCGTCAACTAGATGTTTCTCAAAGTACATCCGACTCAATCGTCAACAGATGTTTCTCAAAGTACATCCGACTCAATCGTCAACCAGATGTTTCTCAAAGTACATTTCGTCGACCCAATGTCACAATGATAATGCACATTTAAATGTACATGGGTTCAATGCATGACTCAATCATGCTTCTCGCATACCAAACTAGGCCAATCCTATTTCAAATGCATATCATATCATTTAACGGTGAAGTCGATCCCATTCACGGATCACGTAAAATCAATAGCGCATTTTAAGGATAATCACAATCTCATTCATAGTCATATTAGAAATCAATCATTAGATTCATTATGTGCCTCACCTGGTCACCTATACTCATGTTCTTCCTGTTTATGAATCCCAATTAATTTCTGGTCATCCAATTCTTTATAATTAATATATCTTTTATTAGTCCAAAGGTTTTGAGTCGGGAAGATACACGGTCGGAATCACCAATAGATTCACAAATTTAATTATTAGATGTTGGGTGATAAACATGACTTGCAAGTTCAACGGAGACATATATTTAGTGAAAAAGCGAAATTTGCCATTCGACAAAAACAACATGGTAGCAGGATGAAAATAAATGAGGACATTTTATAGCAAAATTGGCAACAGATCATTTTTACGTCGAGCGGGAGTTACATCGAGCGAACGGCGACGAAGCGTCGAACCCTCCGAGAAGGTCAAGCAAAAGCCTCAATTCGACGGGTATGGGTGTCGACATTGGAGAAAATCTCCCAGCGTCGAGCAGATGAAACACTCGTCGAAATCACTTATTTCGACGGGTCTGAAGAAATTCATCTACTCGACCGGCATTGTCTCTCAACTCGACGATTATTGACTTTGGGACAGTTTCTCCTAAGTGTCCAGGGACTCTATTCGACGGGTTTTGTTCGGAAGATCAATCTCGACGGGCATGATCGGGGTTCATACTCGACGGATTTTGACAATGTGTTTAGTGGTCAAAGATCTAAACTCGACGGATTTTCACATTGTGTTTGGTGGTCAGAAATGTAAACTCGACGGGTTTTGACATTCGACGAAAATGGTCAGAAGTCTAAACTCGACGGATTTTAACATTTTAATAAATAATTAGGATATCAAATTTGACAGGTTTGGCCAGAAGTCCATACTCGACGGATTTTAACATTTTACTAAGTAATTAGGTTATCAAATTCGACAGGTTTGGCCAGAAGTCCATACTCGACGGATTTTAACATTACACCAAGTAATTAGGATATCAAATTCGACAGGTTTGGCCAGAAGTTCATACTCGACGGATTTTAACATTTTACTGAGTGATCAAGATATCAAATTCGACAGGTTTGGCCATGAGTCCTTACTCGACGAATTTTAACATTTCACCAAAAGACCAGGTTTTCACCTTCGACGGATTTTAACCAGATTTCACACTATTACCAGTTTTCCTCATGAAGTTTCCAAATTTCTTGGCCTAACACCATAACTATCCGAGAACCAATCGGGACTCATTCCCTTCCATATTCCACGTTCCAATACATCAGATATATATATATATATATATATATATATATATATATATATATATATATATATATATATATATATATATATTCAAAACTCAAACAATCAAATAGCACAGATGCAATACAAAACAACATACACAAGCAGAAAGACTCTCAACACAATCACAGACGTTTCCTAAATGCTAAGAGAGGTTGAGGAGGAGTGTCTTCCTCTTACCTTGGAGAAGCACAAAGAAAGCAATCTCCTTCTATCCTTGAAATCTGGTTCTTCACCACCACCAAAACCTTGGTGTTCAGATCCATAAAAAGTCAAGATCATAGAGTGAAAGTGGAATCCATAGTCACCAATGTGACCAGGAACACGAAAATGAGGGAGAAAGGAGAAGAAAGTTGAGAGCTTTACCTTAAAGCTTGAAGCTTTCTTGCTGGCTATGGAGTACGAGAATGGGGGAATAAAGAAGAACTCCACCAAGAAGAAAACTAGAAGATAGTGAGGAGGAAACAATGGTTTATGTTAGGTTGAGTATGGGAAGCTTGAAAATCATCATGGTGTTTGTGGGTGTGTAGCCGTATGGAGAAGAGAAGGAAGAGAAATGAGAGTTGACGTGAGGGAGGAGGAGACCAGCGTGAATGAGAGAGAATGGAGAAGGATTAATTGTGATATTTCCCCAAAACCATGCTGCACAAAAATGGGAGGAGAAAGAGTGAATAGTGGCTGGGAAGGAAGCTTCCTAGAAGTTTCCTTGAAGCTTTCTTGAGAAGCTTCGCGCGCTCCTCGATAAAGTGTATGGTAAGCTAGTCTCCAAATTAAATACATCTGATAGATCATCAATTACACTGTAGAATTATTTTCTCAGTGAATAAAATTACAAGTGATGAAAATAATATTTTATTATTCCTCCGATAATTTTATGATACCACGATTTTATCTAGCAGATAAAACCTTGAAAAATGCAAACCTCGCAAACTTTGCCTGACCTCGGGTTTAGTAAGATCCCCCGTCGACGCATTGACAGTTCAAGGTTTACCAGCCTCAGGGAGAACATTTCGTTATTCCGGCTCCGCTCAATGCATACGCAAAACGAGAAATATATTAAAATATTCAACGTTTCCAGAAATTTCTCAAAAATCACCAAAAATCACAAATATTATAAAATGATTATTCATAATGAAATAAGCAATTTTCGGGATGTTACAACACTCCCCTTCTAAAAAGGAATTTCGTCCTCGAAATTCATCATATCTTAGAACAAATGCATTTGTGTTTCTTTCATTTCGTCTCTTAGTTCTCGTGTTGTATCTTAGTTGCATCAATCCAAATCACGAGGCAATAAGGTTGCTTCCTTCCCTGAGCATCTTATATTAACGAGCAAAAATGCGTTGACGTCATAGGCCGATCAACAAAAGATTTTACGCTCCTTGAGTCTTGACCATCCAACGACCAACTCCCAAAACAATTGTACACCGCTGAGTGTCTCTATCGGACTTACTCTTCTTGCTCCTTGTAGTAGACAACTAAACGTATTTTCTTCCTAAGGCGTCCTCTACGACATTCACCTCTTCGATATTATACCAAAACAAAAATCAAAATCTTTTGGAACTTCTAATCATCGTTTTACGCCTTATATTCAATGATTCTAATAAACCAAAATACCTTTGGCTCTTAAGATTACTATAGGCATTGAGAATTTCTCCTTGTAGAAAATGCCTCTAGACTTTCAATGCAACTACGAGCTAATTACGAGTTGGTGTAAGGTAATCCTTCTCATGTATTCTTGATTGTCGCTAAGCGTACATTACCATTCCTTCTATTCTGATCAAGCGCACGTTCTAAACTTTCAATGCGAAGCATCACTAGGTATCTCAAAAGTTCATTGGGGTTGGGCAGAATCATCTTTGGCGAAGATATCGAGTGTCTCTTCAACCTTTGAAAATTTCCCTCGTATACATCAATCCATACAAAACCATTCTGAAGAATTCTGCAGTGAGTCCCCCGTACTATTCAGCTGATCCTTTAAAGTTACAAATCTGCAATACAGTCTTTGGTCTGTCCCATTGAAGAATTGCTCCAACTCGCGACGGATCGTCAATAGTTCCTTCTTTTAAAGATCACTTGACTCAAGTTAAACTGTCTTAAGTCGAAATTCGCACTTGAACAGCTCCTAGCGTAACTCCTCGTTCTTCTTCTGAATTTGAAGAATAACACGACAATTCTGTCTCAATAGGGAAGAAAGGTCTTGTTTATGTAGTCGATGGTTACTACCGAAGTGTTCATTACTTGGAACGACCTTACGAAATACCCGTGGTATTCACTACGTATCAGAGAAAGTTACCTTGGAAATATACCCTTCTCTCAAATGATCTTAATGATAGTTGAGAACCCAAAATGATCTTGGAGAAAGTAGCAGCGTCCTTCAATTGATTTGCCAAATCGTCTTTCCTTGATTCGAACAAATGTCTCATAGGGTAAGTTCTCACTTTATCGTGCTACGCTTAGCACATTGTTATGGTTCAGATTCGGGAACACATTTACTCAATTAAGTATACTAGAAACGTTATAAAGGTCAGAAAGAAAAATAGGAAGTTACTTGATTTACCTTGGGCCCACCTAATGAAGAGTATGATATGGTCCAATAAAACTTAGGAGCGAGTTTCATGGATTTACATCTAGGAAATTTGTCTCAAGAAACACTAAGTTTCCGTTGAAACCGAATGATGAGACCCATTTTAAAAAGCGATCAATCTCTTTCACGAGATCAAGCCTATTCATGAAGAAAGTAGGTGATTGAATTGGTAAAAAGGTTCCAATGTCTAACAACAATAGGATAGTTCTAAATAGACCTGTTGTAATGAAAGTAATCTTACAAACGAGAATAGTATCATTCGGATCGAAAGGAAATAAATACACAGATAACTCAATTCCATAAACGAACTCTTAGAATTTCATTGGAATATTTCAACAGGATATGGTTGAAAGATAACCAATCCCTTTTGTTAACATTACATCTAATTTGTAAGAGAAGTAAACAAATCAGATCACCAAAAGATTCAATCTTTAACAAGTCATTGGATAATTTAAACAACTTGGCTACCATCAACAAGTTCTTAGTAGCCAAAATAGAAATAACTTAGTCAAAAGGTAACGAAGGTATGAATATCCCTATTGAATTCATACGTTCATACGTCATAAAGAAATGGGTTACCCCCGAAATTATACAGTGAAGTCACAGGGTCATCCACTGTAGCACAGTCCCTTTCTTCACTCCGATCTTCAGTCAGGGTGGAGGAATTAACTTTCCCTTCTTCGTGAGATTTTGAAGTACGCACATTTCCGACGTAAGGCTTCATCCCTTGCGAAGTACAGTTTCTCGCCACATGTCCTTGTTCCCCGCACTTGAAACAGATTATTCCTTCGATCTCGCAGTCCTTTGTTAAGTGGTTCTTTCCGCACTTGAGGCAGATTGTCCTCTTGATCACATACGGAGGCTTTGTCTCATGTAAAGGACAATCTCTTGACACATGTCCTGGTTTTCTGCACTTGAAACAAATTCTTCCTTCGATCTTACAGTCCCTCGTGAAGTGGTCCTTTCCGCACTTCTTACACATTGACAATGGTACCACAGTTGGATTGGACTTACTACCACTCGCACCACCATGATGCGTTTGATGTCATTTCTTGCTCCTTGGTCGTAGTGTATACGGTTTCGCAAACCGATTGGCCTTTCCACGGTTCCTCCTTTGGAACTTCGGTAATCCAGAGTTACCCCAAAGTCGACTTTCTTCCTTCAAATTTCGAACCTCAACTTCCAATTCCTGCTGTTGTGCAGCTCTCTGATCTTGGCGTGTAGTTATATTAACCATTCTTTGTATTTCTTTGGTTGCCGCAGTCGTGTCATCATTGTCACTCCCCGGGTTCACGCGCTTATATTTACCTCGAGTCATTGTCTTCCTTCAAGAACAAACAAGTCAAATAATAAGGGAAAATCAAAAGCATTCATTCCAAACAATATTGTCTCTTTTTGGAAACCAAGCACAAAAGTCACATAACCCAATCAAGACAAACTCAAAAGACTATAACTTGAGCTCTTTCATTCTGCCTTCCGCGGTGCGATCTCCAGTAAGTCTTTGACTCCTATGCAGCTCCTCGAACCAAACTTATGCCAGATACTCCTTTCCAAAGAGAATCGATTTTCAAAAACCTCTTGGACACCTCAGTCCACTAATCTTACAAGTCTTATTTTACTACCCTTTTTCTAACCCATAGGCTTAAACAATTCTAGAGGTAACACAACAAGGGTATAAATGCAAACAAATCCTAAGCAAGTTCAGTCATACCAGCTGAGCTTCTTTCTAAAGAACTCTTATTGCCTTAATACGCCTAGGTGAAGTCATAGTTTCCTGTAGACACAGAACATTACACATTGAGTGGGCCAGTACTCAATGTCACGTAAGCGTGTAACAGTAGCTACCAACACTCAACCTATGGCAAGCTATGCCTTCCTTTCCCAACATCTCAATCAAGAGACAAGGAAGTACATAACATACAAAAGCTTCTATCATGTCTAAGCATAGTCGGTCCATACCCGGCTCAACGGGATGGTGAGCTCGATACCATAAAATGTAACACCCCTCGATTTAATAACCAATGCACAATCGTCATTATGTCACGGTCACTAAATGTCGGCGTGCTAACATTGTCAAACAACAAATTTACCATAAATATTAAACATTTCTCATATGAGGAAATTAGGAGCCACGAATGAGTAGTTACATATACAACCAGTTAAATTATGAATTATAATATGTGCTCGAATTACAAGCATGTAAGAGCCGGATAATCATCTTAAAACATACATATACCCAAAATACACTTTATATATGTAATGCAAAATAAAATGTAAACTACCCATAATATATCTACGACTAAGGAGTTGGGCACTCCATCGTATCCCGAATGCGTGAGGCCATTAGGCTCACCATAGGTGTAGTGAGAAATACAAGATAAGGTCTTCAATCGCTTGATCCTCTTCATTGTCAAAGTCGGATCCCGGCATGTCACATACGCTTGTCGGTCCAGTCGACTCTATAGGTCTTGGTATCACCAGTGAACACAATTCGAACAAACCCAAAAGAGCTCCCTTCGCGACGGCATTACCAGATGCAGTAGGTCAAACCAATAAAATCCAAAGGAATCCAACCTCGTTCCCACTTACAGTCTTTAACCAAAAATTGACATAGAGCAAGAAAAGTACAAGAAAGAGGTAAGACATCCTACCATCATTACCAATTATAGCATCGAGAAACCAAATGGCGCAAAGCGCCCACATAGCATTTATGACGGCAATAATGGTAATAAACATTCCATAGCAATTATGATCAACTAAACGATTCGAGCGAGTCATATACATATAGATATATCAAAAATACAACAATTCCAATTATAATAACAATGTATGCGGATAATTCATGGACTCACTATGCACATGTGCCCTCGATAATCAAGATCCTACTTCATGGGAATAAATCCAAAGTACATCCGACTCGATCGTCAACCAGATGTTTCTCAAAGTACATCCGACTCAATCGTCAACCAGATGTTTCTCAAAGTACATCCGACTCAATCGTCAACCGGATATTTCTCAAAGTACATTTCGTCGACCCAATGTCACAATGATAATGCACATTTAAATGCATATGGGTTCAATGCATGACTCAATCATGCTTCTCATACCAAACTAGGCCAATCCTATTTCAAATGCATATCATATCATTTAACAATGAAGTCTGATCCCATTCACGGATCCACGTAAAATCAATAGCGCATTTTAAGGATAATCACAATCTCATTCATAGTCATATTAGAAATCAATCATTAGATTCATTATGTGCCTCACTGGTCACCTATACTCATGTTCTTCCCTGTTTATGAATCCCAATTAATTTACGGTCATCAATTCTTTATAATTAATATATCTTTTATTAGTCCAAAGGTTTTGAGTCCAGGAAGATACACGGTCGGAATCACTAATAGATTCACAAATTTAATTATTAGATGTTGGGTGATAAACGAAAGCACTTGCAAGTTCGACGGAGACATATATTTAGTGAAAAAGCGAAATTTGCCATTCGACAAAAACAACATGGTAGCGAGGATGAAAATAAATGAGGACATTTTATAACAAAATTGGCAACAGATCATTTTACGTCGAGCGGGAGTTACGTCGAGCGAAGAGGACGAAGCGTCGAACCCTCCAGAAGGTCAGCAAAAGCCTTAATTCGACGGGTATGGGTGTCGACATTGGAGAAAATCTCCCAAGCGTCGAACCGACGAAACACTCGTCGAAATCACTTATTTCGACGGGTCTGAAGAAATTCATCTACTCGACAGACATTGTCTCTCAACTCGACGATTATTGACTTTGGGACAGTTTCTCCTAAGTGTCCAGGGACTCTATTCGACGGGTTTTGGTCGGAAGATCAATCTCGACGGGCATGATCGGGGTTTATACTCGATGGATTTTGACAATGTGTTTAGTGGTCAAAGATCTAAACTCGACGGATTTTCACATTGTGTTTGGTGGTCAGAAATGTAAACTCGACGGGTTTTGACATTCGACGAGAAATGGTCAGAAGTCTAAACTCGACAGATTTTAACATTTTAATAAGTAATTAGGATATCAAATTCGACGGAGTTTGGCGAGGAAGTCCATACTCGATGGATTTTAACATTTTACTAAGTAATTAGGTTATCAAATTCGACGAGGTTTGGCGAGAAGTCCATACTCGGCCAGTTTTAACATTTCACCAAGTAATTAGGATATCAAATTCGACGAGGTTTGGCGAGAAATTCATACTCGACAATTTTAACATTTCTTGAGTGATCAAGATATCAAATTCGACAGGTTTGGCCATGAGTCCTTACTCGACAGATTTTAACATTTCACCAAAAGACCCAGGTTTTCACCTTCGATTTGATTTTAACCAGATTTCACACTATTACAGTTTTCCTCATGAAGTTTCCAAATTTCTTGGCTAACACCGTAACTATTCGAGAACCAATCGGGACTCATTCCCTTCCATATTCCACGTTCCAATACATCCGGATATATATATATATATATATATATATATATATATATATATATATATATATATATATATATATATATATATATATATATTCAAAACTCAAACAATCAAATATACGGATGCAATACAAAACAACATACACAAGCAGAAAGACTCTCAACACAATCACAGACGTTTCCTAAATGCTAAGAGAGGTTGAGGAGGAGTGTCTTCCTCTTACCTTGGAGAAGCACAAAGAAAGCAAGCTCCTTCTATCCTTGAAATCTGGTTCTTCACCACCACCAAAACCTTGGTGTTCAGATCCATAAAAAGTCAAGATCATAGAGTGAAAGTGGAATCCATAGTCACCAATGTGACTAGGAACACAAAAATGGGGGAGAAAGGAGAAGAAAGTTGAGAGCTTTACCTTAAAGCTTGAAGCTTTCTTGCTGGCTATGGAGTACGAGAATGGGGGAATAAAGAAGAACTCCACCAAGAAGAAAACTAGAAGATAGTGAGGAGGAAACAATGGTTTATGTTAGCTTGAGTATGGGAAGCTTAAAAATCATCATGGTGTTTGTGGGTGTGTAGCCGTATGGAGAAGAGAAGGAAGAGAAATGAGAGTAGACGTGAGGGAGGAGGAGACCAGCGTGAATGAGAGAGAATGGGGAAGGATTAATTGTGATATTTCCCCAAAACAATGCTGCACAAAAATGGGAGGAGAAAGAGTGAATAGTGGCTGGGAAGGAAGCTTCCTAGAAGTTTCCTTGAAGCTTCCTTGAGAAGCTTCGCGCGTTCCTCGATAAAGTGTATGGTAAGCTAGTCTCCAAATTAAATACATCTGATAGATGATCAATTACACTGTAGAATTATTTTCTCAGTGAATAAAATTACAAGTGATGAAAATAATATTTTATTATTCCTCCGATAATTTTATGATACCACGATTTTATCTAGCGAGATAAAACCTTGAAAAATGCAAATCTCTAAAGCGTGCACTGGCCTCGGGTTTAGTAAGATCCCCCGTCGACGCATTGACAGTTCAAGGTTTACCAGCCTCAGGGAGAACATTTCGTTATCCCGGCTCCGCTCAATGCATACGGAAAACGAGGAATATATTAAAATATGAAATTTCTCAAAAATCACCAAAAATCACAAATATTATAAAATGATTATTTATAATGAAATAAGCGATTTTCGGGATGTTACAACACTCCCCTTCTAAAAAGGAATTTCGTCCTCGAAATTCATCATATCTTAGAACAAACGCGACTGTGTTTCTTTCATTTCGTCTCTTAGTTCTCGTGTTGTATCTTCAGTTGCATCAATCCAAATCACGAGGCAATAAGGTTGCTTCCTTCCCCGAGCATCTTATATTAACGAGCAAAAATGCGTTGACGTCATAGGCCGATCAACAAAAGATTTTACGCTCCTTGAGTCTTGACCATCCAACGCCAACTCCCAAAACAATTGTACACCGGTGAGTGTCTCTATCGAACTTACTCTTCTTGCTCACTTTGTAGTAGACAACTAAACGTATTTTCTTCCTAAGGCGTCCTCTACGACATTCACCTCTTACGATATTATACCAAAACAAAAATCAAAATCTTTTGGAACTTCTAATCATCGTTTTGCCTTATATTCAACTGATTCTAATAAACCAAAATACCTTTGGCTCTTAAGATTACTATAGGCATTGAGAATTTCTCCTTGTAGAAAATGCCTCTAGACCTTCAATGCAACTACGAGCTAATTACGAGTTGGTGTAAGGTAATCCTTCTCATGTATTCTTGATTGTCGCTAGCGTACATTACCATTCCTTCTATTATGATCAGCGCACGTTCTAAACTTTCAATGCGAAGCATCACTAGGTATCTCAAAAGTTCATTGGGGTTGGGCAGAATCATCTTTGGCGAAGAAATCGAGTGTCTCTTCAACCTTTGAAAATTACCCTCGTATACATCAATCCATACAAAACCATTCGAAGAATTCTGCGGTGAGTCCCCGTACTATTGGTGATCCTTTAAAGTTACAAATCTGCAATACGATCTTTGAGTGCTGTCCCATTGAAGAATTGCTCCAACTCATGACGGATCGTCAATAGTTCCTTCTTTTAAAGATCACTTGACTCAAGTTAAAGCGCCTTAAACCGAAATTCGCACTTGAAGCGACTCTAGCGTAACTCCTCGTTCTTCTACGAATTTGAAGAATAACACGACAATTCTGTCTCAATAGGGAAGAAAGGTCTTGTTTATGTAGTCGATGGTTACTACCGAAGTGTTTATTACTTGGAACGACCTTACGAAATACCCGTGGTATTCACTACGTATCAGAGAAAGTTACCTTGGAAATATACCCTTCTCTCAAATGATCTTATGATAGTTGAGAACCCAAAATGATCTTGGAGAAAGTAGCAGCGTCCTTCAATTGATTTGCCAAATCGTCTTTCCTTGATTCGAACAAATGTCTCATAGGGTAAGTTCTCACTTTATCGTGCTACGCTTAGCACATTGTTATGGTTGATTCGGGAACACATTTACTCAATCGAAGTATACTAGAAAGCGTTATAAAGGTCGAAAGAAAAATAGGAAGTTACTTGATTTACCTTTGGGCCCACCTAATGAAGAGTATGATATGGTCCAATAAAACTTAGGAGCGAGTTTCATGGATTTACATCTAGGAAATTTTGTCTCAAGAAACACTAAGTTTCCGTTGAAAGCGAGAATGACGAGACCCGTTTTAAAAACGATCAATCTCTTTCACGAGATCAAGCCTATTCATGAAGAAAGTAGGTGATTGAATTGGTAAAAGGTTCCAATGTCTAACAACAATAGGATAGTTCTAAACAGACTGTTGTAATGAAAGTAGTCTTACAAACGAGAATAGTATCATTCGGATCGAAAGGAAATAAATACTGAGATAACTCAATTCCATAAACGAACTCTTAGAATTTCATTGGAATATTTCAACGGGATATGGTTGAAAGATAACCAATCCCTTTTGTTAACATTACATCTAATTTGTAAGAGAAGTAAACAAATCAGATCACCAAAAGATTCAATCTTTAACAAGTCATTGGATAATTTAAACAACTTGGCTACCATCAACAAGTTCTTAGTAGCCAAAATAGAAATAACTTAGTCAAAAGGTAACGAAGGTATGAATATCCCTATTGAATTCATACGTTCATACGTCATAAAGAAATGGGTTACCCCGAAATTATACGGTGAAGTCACGGGGTCATCCCTTTGTAGTATACAGTCCCTTTCTTCACTCCGATCTTGATCGGGGTGGAGGAATTAACTTTCCCTTCTTCGTGAGATTTTGAAGTATGCACATTTCCGACGTAAGGCTTCATCCTTGCGAAGTACGGTTTCTCGCCACATGTCCTTGTTCCCGCACTTGAAACAGATTATTCCTTCGATCTCTTGAGTCCTTTGTTAAGTGGTTCTTTACGCACTTGAGGCGGTGTCCTCTTGATCACATACGGAGGCTTTGTCTCATGTAAAGGACAATCTCTTGACACATGTCCTGGTTTTCTGCACTTGAAACAAATTCTTCCTTCGATCTTACAGTCCCTCGTGAAGTGGTCCTTTCCGCACTTCTTACACATTGACAATGGTACCACAGTTGGATTGGACTTACTACCACTCGCACCACCATGATGCGTTTGATGTCGCTGCTGCTCCCTTGGTCGTAGTGTATACGGTTTCTGCTTAAACTGATTGGCCTTTCCACGGTTCCTCCTTTAGAACTTCGATAATCCAGAGTTACCCCAAAGTCGACTTTCTTCCTTCAAATTTCGAACCTCAACTTCCAATTCTGCTTTGTTGTGCGGCTCTCTGATCTTGGCGTGTAGTTATATTAACCATTCTTTGTATTTCTTTGGTTGCCGCAATCGTGTCATCATTGTCACTCCCCGGGTTCACGCGCTTATATTTACCTCGAGTCATTGTCTTCCTTCAAGAACAAACAAGTCAAATAATAAGGGAAAATCAAAAGCATTCATTCCAAACCATATTGTCTCTTTTTGGAAACCAAGCACAAAAGTCACATAACCCAATCAAGACAAACTCAAAAGACTATAACTTGAGCTCTTTCATTCTGCCTTCCGTGGTGCGATCTCCAGTAAGTCTTTGACTCCTATGCAGCTCCTCGAACCAAACTTATGCCAGATACTCCTTTCCAAAGAGAATCGATTTTCGAAAACCTCTTGGACACCTCAGTCCACTAATCTTACAAGTCTTATTTTACTACCCTTTTTCTAACCCATAGGCTCAAACAATTCTAGAGGTAACACAACAAGGGTATAAATGCAAACAAATCCTAAGCAAGTTCAGTCATACCAGCTGAGCTTCTTTCTAAAGAACTCTTATTGCCTTAATACGCCTAGGTGAAGTCATAGTTTCCTGTAGACACAGAACATTACACATTGAGTGGGCCAGTACTCAATGTCACGTAATTGTAACAGTAGCTACCAACACTCAACCTATGGCAAGCTATGCCTTCCTTTCCCAACATCTCAATCAAGAGACAAGGAAGTACATAACATACAAAAGCTTCTATCATGTCTAAGCATAGTCAGTCCATACCCCGGCTCAACAGGATGAACTGAGCTCTGATACCATAAAATGTAACACCCCTCGATTTAATAACCAATGCACAATCGTCATTATGTCACGGTCACTAAATGTCGGCGTGCTAACATTGTCAAACAACAAATTTACCATAAATATTAAACATTTCTCATATGAGGAAATTAGGAGCCACGAATGAGTAGTTACATATACAACCAGTTAAATTATGAATTATAATATGTGCTCGAATTACTGACATGTAAGATTTGGATAATCATCTTAAAACATACATATACCCAAAATACACTTTATATATTTAATGCAAAATAAAATGTAAACTACCCATAATATATCTACGACTAAGGAGTTGGGCACTCCATTGTATCCCGAATGCGTGAGGCCATTCAAGAGCTCACATAGGTGTAGTGAGAAATACAAGATAAGGTCTTCAATCGCGATCCTCTTTATTGTCAAAGTCGGATCCCAAAGCATGTCACATACGCTTGTCGGTCCGGTCGACTCTATAGGTCTTGGTATCACCGGTGAACACAATTCGAACAAACCCAAAAGAGCTCCCTTCGCGACGGCATTACCAGATGCAGTAGGTCAAACCAATAAAATCCAAAGGAATCCAACCTCGTTCCCACTTACAGTCTTTAACCAAAAATTGACATAGAGCAAGAAAAGTACAAGAAAGAGGTAAGACATCCTACCATCATTACCAATTATAGCATCGAGAAACCAAATGGCGCAAAGCGCCCACATAGCATTTATGACGGCAATAATGGTAATAAACATTCCATAGCAATTATGATCAACTAAACAGTTTCAGGCAGTTATATACATATAGATATATAAAAAATACAACAGTTCCAATTATAATAACAATGTATGCCAGATAATTCATGGACTCACTATGCACATGTGCCCTCGATAATCAAGATCCTACTTCATGGGAATAAATCCAAAGTACATCCGACTCGATCGTCAACCGATGTTTCTCAAAGTACATCGACTCAATCGTCAACAGATGTTTCTCAAAGTACATCCGACTCAATCGTCAACCGGATATTTCTCAAAGTACATTTCGTCGACCCAATGTCACAATGATAATGCACATTTAAATGCATATGGGTTCAATGCATGACTCAATCATGCTTCTCATACCAAACTAGGCCAATCTATTTCAAATGCATATCATATCATTTAACAATGAAGTCTGATCCCATTCACGGATCCACGTAAAATCAATAGCGCATTTTAAGGATAATCACAATCTCATTCATAGTCATATTAAAAATCAATCATTAGATTCATTATGTGCCTCACCTGGTCACCTATACTCATGTTCTTCCCTGTTTATGAATCCCAATTAATTTCTGGTCATCCAATTCTTTATAATTAATATATCTTTTATTAGTCCAAAGGTTTTGAGTCCAGGAAGATACACGGTCGGAATCACTAATAGATTCACAAATTTAATTATTAGATGTTGGGTGATAAACAGCACTTGCAAGTTCGACGGAGACATATATTTAGTGAAAAAGCGAAATTTGCCATTCGACAAAAACAACATGGTAGCGGGATGAAAATAAATGAGGACATTTTATAACAAAATTGGCAACAGATCATTTTACGTCGAGCAGGAGTTACGTCGAGCGAAGGACGAAGCTGTCGAACCCTCCGAGAAGGTCAGCAAAAGCCTTAATTCGACGGGTATGGGTGTCGACATTGGAGAAAATCTCCCAAGCGTCGAACCGACGAAACACTCGTCGAAATCACTTATTTCGACGGGTCTGAAGAAATTCATCTACTCGACAGGCATTGTCTCTCAACTCGACGATTATTGACTTTGGGACAGTTTCTCCTAAGTGTCCAGGGACTCTATTCGACGGGTTTTGGTCGGAAGATCAATCTCGACGGGCATGATCGGGGTTCATACTCGACGGATTTTGACAATGTGTTTAGTGGTCAAAGATCTAAACTCGACGGATTTTCACATTGTGTTTGGTGGTCAGAAATGTAAACTCGACGGGTTTTGACATTCGACGGAAATGGTCAGAAGTCTAAACTCGACGGATTTTAACATTTTAATAAGTAATTAGGATATCAAATTCGACAGGTTTGGCCAGAAGTCCATACTCGACGGATTTTAACATTTTACTAAGTAATTAGGTTATCAAATTCGACAGGTTTGGCCAGAAGTCCATACTCGACGAATTTTAACATTTCACCAAGTAATTAGGATATCAAATTCGACAGGTTTGGCCAGAAGTTCATACTCGGCGGATTTTAACATTTTACTGAGTGATCAAGATATCAAATTCGACAGGTTTGGCCATGAATTCTTACTCGACGGATTTTAACATTTCACCAAAAGACCAGGTTTTCACCTTCGACGGATTTTAACTAGATTTCACACTATTACCAGTTTTCCTCATGAAGTTTCCAAATTTCTTGGCCTAACACCGTAACTATCCGAGAACCAATCGGGACTCATTCCCTTCCATATTCCACGTTCCAATACATCCGGATATATATATATGTATATATATATATATATATATATATATATATATATATATATATATATATTCAAAACTCAAACAATCAAATAGCACAGATGCAATACAAAACAACATACACAAGCAGAAAGACTCTCAACACAATCACAGACGTTTCCTAAATGCTAAGAGAGGTTGAGGAGGAGTGTCTTCCTCTTACCTTGGAGAAGCACAAAGAAAGCAAGCTCCTTCTATCCTTGAAATCTGGTTCTTCACCACCACCAAAACCTTGGTGTTCAGATCCATAAAAAGTCAAGATCATAGAGTGAAAGTGGAATCCATAGTCACCAATGTGACCGGGAACACGAAAATGGGGAGAAAGGAGAAGAAAGTTGAGAGCTTTACCTTAAAGCTTGAAGCTTTCTTCTTTGGCTATGGAGTACGAGAATGGGGAATAAAGAAGAACTCCACCAAGAATAAAACTAGAAGATAGTGAGGAGGAAACAATGGTTTATGTTAGCTTGAGTATGGGAAGCTTGAAAATCATCATGGTGTTTGTGGGTGTGTAGCCGTATGGAGAAGAGAAGGAAGAGAAATGAGAGTAGACGTGAGGGAGGAGGAGACCAGCGTGAATGAGAGAGAATGGGGAAGGATTAATTGTGATATTTCCCTAAAACCATGCTGCACAAAAATGGGAGGACAAAGAGTGAATAGTGGCTGGGAAGGAAGCTTCCTAGAAGTTTCCTTGAAGCTTCCTTGAGAAGCTTCGCGCGCTCCTCGATAAAGTGTATGGTAAGCTAGTCTCCAAATTAAATACATCTGATAGATGATCAATTACACTGTAGAATTATTTTCTCAGTGAATAAAATTACAAGTGATGAAAATAATATTTTATTATTCCTCCGATAATTTTATGATACCACGATTTTATCTAGCGAGATAAAACCTTGAAAAATGCAAATCTTGCAAGCGTGCACTGGCCTCGGGTTTAGTAAGATCCCCGTCGACGCATTGTGAGTTCAAGGTTTACTGACCTCGGGAGAACATTTCGTTATCCGGCTCCGCTCAATGCATACGCAAAACGAGGAATATATTAAAATATTCAACATTTCCAGAAATTTCTCAAAAATCACCAAAAATCACAAATATTATAAAATGATTATTTATAATGAAATAAGCAATTTTCAGAATGTTACATGAGAAGTGCTCTTGTTTGTACAAAAGTTTTCCTAGCACCCATGAAGTTTAGGAGATAGTGAAGAAAATCTCAAGTTAAGCTTGGGGACTAGATATAAGGCACAAGTGGTTGGTGGTTGGTGGCTGAACTAGGATAAATTCTTGAGTTTGATTCTTTATTCCCTACACTCGTTAATTTTAGTATTTAGTGTAGTATATTTATCTATTACATATCTTGTCATCTAAATGTTTTGATTCTAAGAAATTGATATCTAGCTTATTTGTTTGTGAGTGAGTTATTCAATCTCATTATCTATTCACTTCAATCAATCAATAGCTTCAACAAAAACTTGGTAATCTATTCCCTACACCTTTTTCTTGAGTATTGAGGCCACTTGGTGACAAGTGGTATCAGAGCTATAAAGAATATGTTTGATGGTATTAAATTAATATTGGATTAAATTAATATCCCACAATATCCCACCTATGTTTGAGTATTGATGCTTCTTTAGAATGTTCTTCGTTTATTAGTCCTTTGAGTTTGGACTTTCTTCCATTGAGTATTTCATTTCATTCTTGTGAACACCCAATTTTGTAGGGCTAAAAAAAAAAAAACAAGTAAAATAAAAAAAATAATAATATAAAAAAAAATAATAATAAAAATATAAAAAATAGTCACATGAGGGGTGGAGGGCTCAATATAAAAAAAAAAGGGGAGGAGTGATTGACGCAAAAAAGAAAAAAAAAGAAGAAAGGGTCAACGAGAAAAAATAAAAAAAGAGGGAGTTTTGATACAAAAAGGAGGATTTTAGGGAGATTTGTTGGGAGAAGATAAAAATTTTGAAGGAAAATGCCAACCTCCCAGACGGTGAGCAATCATCACAACCCTCATCAACAGCAACTCTTTCCTCTAAAAACGTGAAGGATCCCTCTATAAATTCCAAAAAAACCATTTTTTTTGCTTCGACCATTCTCTAAAAAAAAACCACTTTGAAGGCAGCACCATCCACCTCCCAACCTCTCCATCATCATCCTTGATAACCCAATTCCTTCCAAATCCTTCTCCAACCAAATAAACCCAAGCAATCACCCTCCAAAACCACCTACTCCATCCTCCTCATCTTCCACTCCATCTCCACGTTCTCTCTCTCCCTTCAACCTCAAAAACCATAACCACATCTCCCTTCTCATTAACTTCCCCTCTCCACCGTAGCCACCCATAGCAGAAACCCAAATCCCAAGCACACAAACAAAGAGTCCATACAGCAAAGCATCTCTTCCTGGCGACCTAAACCTTCGTCCTCTCTCCACTGTGAGCTCACTTCTATTCCACTAAATCATCACCATCTTTAAGCTAACCAAATAAACCCACAACCACCATGTAACCAGAACCTCCATCATTCCTTCCCCATATCCAAACCTCACCACCCTTCACCCACATCACCTTCCATCACCCAAGCATTTTATGCCATCAACCTCCCAGGCCGACCGTCGAATCCATCCTCTCATCAGACCGCCGAGTCGGCGCACCAAAGCCATCGGCCTTTCAGCCGACCGTTGAACCCCGGATCTGCCACCATAAGACCACATCACAACCGACCGTCGGAGCCATAATCCTTTAAACCAAATCCATCCCCTCACTCAACCGTCGAATCCATCCCTTCACTCGATCGTCGAACCACACCAGCTACTACCCCCTCGCGACAACCTATTCAAACTCCATCACCATCCACCAACCTCTAACTTGACCGTCGAAACCATCCCACAAACCAGAACCGACCGTCGGACCGTAACCCTTCAAACCAAATCCCTCTCCTCACTCGACCGTCGAACCATACCATTGCGACCTTCACCGACCAGCTTCACAAACCACCATATCCTCCAATCGACCGTCGAACCCCAAAACAGAATCATCCCACCATATTCTCCAATCGACCGTCGAACCCCAAAACAAAACCACCCCATCCCCTCACCGACCGTCGAATTCCCCCTAAATCATAAACCAAACTTCATCGGATTCTTCCACCGACCAGTCGAGTCCCCATATATCGACCTTCACCATCCCCCTAAACTATGAATCCAACCACCATAAGCTCTCCATCATCACCCTGTAACCACCACCTTCAATATCCACATGAAATCACCTCTCAAACCCAACCTATACCCGACCGTCGAACCCCAACCGTGACCCAAATTCCATCACGCCCTTTTCACCGAATGTCGATTCTTCCTCCTCTCGACCTTCGAACTCCCTCACCAACATCTCATCCTTATTCCCAACCGACTGTCGAATTTCAAAGTAGAATCACTCAATCTCCCCAAACGTCCTTTGTATGTGCTCTGTTATTGGTGCTCAAGTTTTCAATTTTTTTTATTTGAATTGTTGACTGTCTTTTGGGATTTAAGTTTGAATCTCGTGGGCTGCTGCCCATTTCATATTAAGGCAGTAATGATACACTTTTTGGCAAATAATAAAAAAATAAAAAAATAAAAAAAAATCTTTTAATCCATGCAATGACCAATGATGATGATTGAATAGTGAATGCTATCTTCATTATCTTTTGGATCATAAGGGTTTAATGAGTAGCCTAGTACTAACTTGAATCCTATGCAAAAAAAAAATGGATTCACTTTCAAATAAAATCTGTTTTTAAATAAAATCAACCAACCCGCACTTATTTTATAAAGAACTACGTAACTTTGAGTTCCCCATTGCACCAGGGGATACGTAGGAGCAGAATTTCATTTCTGTCAAGCCAAATTTAAATTTTCACAATTTTGTGGTTTCGCTTTTTAGTTACAATGTTTGCAAAAAAGGGGTAAAATAAATATTCTCAAGGATTGTTAATAACTTGCACAATTAATCTAAGGTACCATCTTAGGACGGGTGCGTTAGGGGTGCAGTGGGATTAAGTTCCACCCTTCCCTAAGCATAACCGACTCCTGAATCCAATCTGGTTCTAATGACCATTTTCAAAGAAAGGTTTTCCAAATTTTCCAAATTCAAATAAAATTGGTGGCGACTCCATTTTCTCAATT
The DNA here is from genome assembly GCA_029884595.1 of Ormosia semicastrata. Classification (NCBI taxonomy): domain Eukaryota; kingdom Viridiplantae; phylum Streptophyta; class Magnoliopsida; order Fabales; family Fabaceae; genus Ormosia; species Ormosia semicastrata. The sequence goes on from JAQQTO010000047.1 coordinate 9,068,076, forward strand.
GTCATATTTTAAAATCATTCGAGTTGCTATTTCCCCGTCGCGACACCGGTCGTGACAGATGGCGACTCCACTGGGGATATTTGGAGAGTCAAGCCTGTTGTTGTTAGTTGTGCAAATTGTTAATAATTTTTATTTATTTATTTTACCCTTTTTATCCTTATTTTTGTTTTCTTTTTGTGTGTAAATGGAGTTTATTTTATTTTGTTCCATGTAAGTATCGATGACATTATCTTATGTATATTGTTACTTGTAAATATGTTGTGCATAATTTTTGAAACCCTTGGATAGATGATTCTTTGTCGGCTATTGTATATATGCTTTCGCAGGTTTTGGGTATTTTTATTTTTAAATTTTTGTGAAGGTTTGTACGCTCAAAGACCCCTTGCACCTACACGTAAAGCACACACATTCGAGTGGGGCCCATACCCAGTGTGAGTGAAGCCTAAGTTAAGTAGAGGTTGCGTAGTAGTAGCCATTTTGGATGTACTTCCTGTTTGGTTATCGCGAAAACCTCATCTAGAGTGCGCCTTTTTCATGAATGTCCCACACCTAGTTGGTTTACCCACTATTTCGTGGTCAACATTCTGAAATAGGACTTGGCTCTAGAGACCTTTAAAATAGAAAAGCCACCCTATGGAAGTTATCACGAACCAGAAAGACTCTTAGATCCTTAGGATGGAATTCCCAAGTTTAAGGCAACCTCATTAGGACACAAAGGGAGCGTACTTCTTCTTTCCTCATGCCATCCATTCTTGAAAAAAAAAACTTAAAAAATACATTTTCTTACATTCTTAAAAAAAAAAATCATCTTGCATTTTTATAACCTTAAAAAAAAAAACTTGCATTTTCATGACATTGCATAAAGAAAATCATGCATTCCTAGCATTCGAAAAAAAAAATCATGCATTTTCATGACACTCCAAGCATTCTTAAAAATAAAAATAAAAAATAAAAAAATCATGCATTTTCATGCCATCCTTAGCATTTAAAAAATAATAATAAAAAATAAATCAGGCATTTTCATTAAAAAAAAAAAAGAATTTCATGCATGGCATCTTTAGCATTCTAAAAAATATATATAAAAAAATAAATCATGCATTTCATTCCATGCATTTGAAAAGAAAATGTTTTCATTTCATTCATCTCATCTTATGCATGACATTCCTTGTATGATGTTACCGTGTTCGGCAACTATTGCGCGACTAAGGAAAGAAGACACCGCCTCAAACAGTTTCAAGAACTTCCAGAGAATGCAGAAATGAAGGTGATGAACCTTCTCCATCCGCATTATGAATAAAAAAAAAAGAAGAAAAAAAGACAGCTGTGCAGACAATGAGGTAGGTAGTGCCATTAAATTTTATCGGAAGCATGTGGAGGTCATTTTTTTAGCGACAACAACTGCGAAAATCTTGCAGTATGGATTTTATTGGCCTTCTTTATTCAAGGTCTGTTACACCTTTTGCAAAAGTTGCAGAAATTGGTCAATAAAGTTTTGCTTTAAGATTCTCATCCGCACCTACTCCTTAGAAAATTGAGATCTAGGAGGCGCAGTTCTTTTATTGTCAAACACGTGTATCTTATGGGGTCATAGACATTGAGAATCTTAGGAATGGTAATGCGCTTAAAGTTAATGGACCAAGACTCAACCATTTCTGGAACATCAAGTTGTTGAGTTCTCTGTGTTCTTAGGTTAAATGGCGGATAACGGTACTCGTGACTCTCAAGTCGATTTGTTTTTCAGTTTCCCATAATAACTGATTTCTTCTCCTTTCAAAATGGATGTCATTCTCTCAAATCTAAGAAAATATTTTCCTTCTCTCCCACTAAATGCTCTAACAAAAGTCTATGAAGCTAGGTGTGAAAAGTGAGATTGTTAATGTATAAGGGCATCCCGAGAAGATATCTATTTGGATAATCGAAGCAAAGGTTCATTTAGTGGTGAATCTTCAGATTCATTTGTCCCATACATGCCTGGTCTCGGTAAAAGTTCATTTTCAAAAAGGAGAAGAGCAAAAAGAATGAAAGTTTGTTACAAGTGTGCACGATGGAATTGCAACACGCGATGTCACTCTTTGGGGATGGTTTCTGTAAATAGAGAAGATAAAATATTCTTCATTAAGAATGGACTAAGTAAGGAGTCATTAGATAATATCTTATTGACTCTTGAGACGCATTCTTGTGGAGTTGTGCAGCATGAACTTCTTAGTTGTGGAATCTCTTCAAGGACGAGCAAGAGCGTTACAGTCTTGGGAATCTGACTCAAAAAGACCCTATTTGCCAATTTATAAGAAAATTGGATGGGAAGCTTATCCTCGACTCATAAAAGGCGTTTAAGCCGTTTACGGGACGTGAAACGAGAGGAAGATGTGAGTCACAATCACAACAACATGTATATATTATCTTGTACATTTTAAAAAAGAAAAAAAGAAAAAAAAGAGAAAGAAAAAAAGAAGAAAGAAAGAAAAAAAAGAAGAAAGAAAGAAAAAAAAAACTAAAAAATAAAAAAAAGAGGGCGAAACTTCGGTTGTACTTGGTCTTTAATTAGATTAGGAGCCCTGCGGTGGAGTGGCGGACCGTCATTGACTCGGGTGGACCTTCGCACGCCAATCGGTAAATAAGGTTCGTGTGCCATGCTCTGCGAGAGAGCCGCGCAAGCATTCCAGGTTTTAACCAAAGGCTCGCTTGTTGATGGACGAGAAAAAGCGTCCGTGTTTGCATTCTCGCGTGACAATGCCTCGAGTGAATCCTATGATTTAATGCCATGGGCTCTTGACGACCTCTCACTTGTTTGTGGTCGTTGGTGGTAGGCCTGTCGGATTTACGCACTTTAATTAGTGACGTCGTAGCTCAATCAAAATATCCCACAAGCGGGAGGGAGAAGAGTGCCCAGATTGGTGGCCGTCTTGGTATTCTTGCACTCATGACGCGCGGTATAAAGATCTGCCATGAAACACTGTACATAAAGGTATGTAATCATTTGTTATTATTTTATCTTTGTATGATTTTGTTGAATTTTGGTTTTGGATGACGATCTTTTGGATGGGATCCTTCGGGGTTTCTAGACTTCTTTACCCGATGATTTTCTTGAAAAAAAAAAAAAGTTAAAAAAAAACACAAAAAAAAAAAGATTTTATGTTTCTTAAATTCAACCTTTTTCGACAACATGTAGACCTACCCTTCTAGGTGCAATTATTTCCCTTTCCATTCTTTTTCTTATTTAAACACTCCATTTTCTCCTTCATCTTCAACTCGAGAAACACTCAAAGAGAAGAAGGGTATAGAATGGGGCCTTCTATTCGTAACCTAAAAAATGTCGTGTTCTTTGTGGGTCGAATTATGGGAAGGGATTAGAGTTTTGTAAACGCAGCTAGCACTCTTGGTCGATCACTTGCTGCGAGGAATATTCATCTTGTATATGGGGGAGGTTGTCGTGGGTTAATGGGAAATTTGTTTCACTTTCTGCTTTTATAGGAGGCAGTCAGGTTTTAGGTGTTATTCCTAAACCTTTAGCTGAAAAGAACATCACTGGAAAGACAGTTGGAGAAGAAATTCAGGTAACATCCATGCATGGACACATGAAAATAATGATTGACAATTCTGATGCATTTCTTGTCTTACCAGGTGGATTTGGTACTTTGGAAGAAATTTTTCAAATTGTCTCTTGGGCTGAACTGAACATCCACCATAAACCCATTGGTTTGTTGAATGTTAATAATTTCTTTGACCTTTTGTTATTTTTTCTTGACAAAGCATGTGGACGAGAAATTTATCACTCCTTGACAAGACAACTTCTTATCTCTGCCTCCACTATTGATGAGCTCATTGATAAATTGGAAGCTTTTGAGTATGTACCTGATAAGGTATTGGCTCAGATAGATTGGTCAATAGGAAGCAGCGAAGGAAGTAACAAGAAAAGCAAGCCAGATCTGACACTTTCTCTTTAATCGGTTTGATTTTATTGTACTTTATTTCTGTTTAAATTTGTGTTCGCTTTCTCCAATAGGTAATTTATTCTATCCTTTACTCATCTATATTTTAACATTAAGGACAATGTTATGATCTAGTTAGGGGGAAGGATGGTTGTGTAAAAAAAAAACAAAAAAAAAACAAAAAAAAAAAAAAAAAAAAAAAAAAAACAAAAAAAACAAAAAAATTCAAAAAGTGTGTTTGTTAATATGTTTGTTGTGTTTGTCATCAATTAACAACAAAAGTAAATAGAGATGGCAGAATAAGGAGTAATTTTTCTCTTGAGACGCATCTTAATTGGTGGCAGAGTAAGGAGTAGTTAGGGTAGTAATTAATTAGTATTAAATTGTGGAAGTACTAAAGTTCTATTATTTGATTTCTTTTCAGGGTCAGATGCGGACTTGATTGTGTGCTTCATTTCTGCTTGGCGTTGATTCACTTCTTATCGGGGTCGGATCAAAGACTGCCTTGTGTGTGCTTCTTTTCTCTTGGCGTTGATTCACTTCTTATCGGAGTTGTTTTGCTCTTTTCTATATCTCTCTTTCACATTGAGGACAATGTTATGATCTGGTTGGGGGGAAGGATCGTTGTGTGCCTAAATAAAAAAAAAACAAAAAAAAAAAAAAAAAAAAAAAAAAAGTGTGTGTATGTATTAATATGTTTGTCAGTAATTTTCTAAACCAGTTAAGGATGACAGAGTAGGGAGTAAATTTTACTCTTGAGACGCATTTTAGTTGGGGTAGATAACTAGTTTGTGTGGAAGTAACAATTGAAATTTAGGAAAATTTGCATGATTGAGTAAATTGTCTTGTTTCTTAAAAATCATATGTTTGGTTATGGATGTTGAATTGGTGGACTGAGAATGATAGAACTATATCTTGTGAGATCTTGAGCCTAATGGATGGATTCAACATTTATGCCATTCTCTTCTTTCTTGTGTGATTTTCACTCATGATAATGATCACTCTAGAACTTGCTTTGATTCTTTTTGAGGCTACGTTTCACTTGCATGCATGAACATGATTGAGGCCCTCTTTCTTAGCCAGTTTAACCAAATAGCCAACCTTGTTTTCAATATGATATCAAGCACTTTTTTGACTTCTTGAAAATTTTCTGATTCTTGCCAACCTTGTATATTTTCCTTTACTTAACCCCTTTGAGCTTATTTGACCATTCTTTGTTTCTAACTCATTACGTGCCTTAAATGAAAAACCATGTTCTAACCCAACCTTAGGGAATAAGAGAGCATTGACTTTGTTATTTGATGAGTTCTTGAACAAGTGTGGGGGTGCATGTGCAGATTGGTTATATAAAAAAAAAAAAAAAAAGAAAAAGAAAATATGTTTCTATAAAAAAAAAAGAGAGAGAGAGTGATTATTGCTACAATCAAAAGAATGCACCATGTGATATATTCATACCTAGAATGAGGGTGGATGATTGAAAATAACAGGAATAGAAAGAGAATGTTCAAGCCTAAAGGAATTCAATCTACTAATTGATCTTTAACAAAACATTAGTTAGATATTGGTCATTGTCCTGTATGAGAAAAAACTAAGAAAATCTTGGGAAAGTTAGGTGAATGTTCTCAAACATCTTCTTCACTCTAACTGTATCATAATGCTCTTCTATTCTCTTTGGTATTTAACTTGACATATCCATATTACTTCCACCTTTACCTTGACCCCATTATAACCTTGAATAAAGTCCTCATGATTTGTGTATACATGTGTTCTGAGTAGTGGAGAAGTAGAAAATAAGCAAGCATATGGTAGTGCAATTTTCATGGGTCGAATTGAGTGAAATACCTACCTTTTAAACACTTGAGAGATTGAGAGTAAATTCTGTGAGGATCTATCATTCTTTACTCATGTTTTTCAATTGAAGTATCTTTGCTTATTGATTTGAGATGTGAAGATGTGTTACCTCATGAATGTTTTAATTACTTGAATTATTATTTGCTCTTCGTTCTTGAATGTCATTTGAAATTAAGTCTTTAAGAGTTTTTACCTTTTGAGTTTGTTTTGTTTTTCTTTGTTCCCTAGTGTTGGTTTTTTCTGTTTTGCCCGAGGACGTGCAAAAGAGTAAGTGTGGGGGGGTGTTTGATAATTAATGATGTCCAGTTGTCGAATCTTGACTCGAGCGAAAAAAAAATCTTTTGATTTTCTTGCTTTACTTCTTGTGTCTTTAACCGTTGTAAATAACATCCTTTCTGTAGTCAAACTTCTAAGAACAATCTGGAAGTTGTTCGTTTCTTCCCTGTTGTACTTTTTGAATTCATGAGTGTCTGTGACATAATGCTTCAGGTAAAGTGAACATGAGTACAACGCCATGATTTGACCATCTAATGGTAATTTCTTATTGACCAATTCAGATCGAAGAGATCTTGGAAATCCCAATTGATGGAAGAGGAGGTACCCAAAAAAAAAACAAAAAGAAAAGAAAAGAAAAGAAAAAGCTCGTTAGGTTGAAAACCCGAAAGGGCGGCTTAAACAAAAGTTGAAAAAAAAGCAAAAAAAAAAATAAAATGAAAAAAAAGCCCGTTAGTCGAAAACACGAAAGGTCGGTCTAAACAAAAGTTAGGGCAAATGAATGGGCAAAATCTCGAGAGGAAGTTGGCACAGAAACACCTTGAAGGGTGCACCCAAATGGGGCAATTTTGAATTGTGTGTGATCACGCATTGGGGGCAGTTTTGTTTGCATTTAGTTGGCCATACTTGGGGTAAAATTTTTGAAGGATTAAGGAGAAAGCTGTGTTGAAGGAAGTAGCAACCTTGACAAGGACTGAGTTATCAAGCAATTGCAGGGAATCAACTAAATGAGAGACAAGGTTAAACTTTGGGGCAAAATTTTCTCTCAAGGAATCGATCAAGCAATGGTTCATCCCATTTCTTGAAAGAAGAGTTGAAAGTGAAAAACAAAGAAAAAGAAGGAAAGGAGAAGAAGAAGGAAAGAAGCAGAAGGGTCTAAGGAAGAAAAGCATGTGAATAAAGTTTGAGTGGTCAAAGCTTTCCATAGTCGTCCTTGGTTCAAATGTTTTTGAATAAAATTTAGAAAACAAGAAAAAAAAAGCAAAAAAAAAAAAAAAAAAAAAAAAAAAAAAAAAGAAAAAAAAAAAAAAAAAAAAAAAGAGAAAAAAAAAAGAGAAGAAAAATCATTTTACGGGACTCGATTGCCCATTGTCTTTTAAAATTTTGGGACCTTGATTGCCCATTGTCTTTTAAATTAGGGACTCAGTGGCCCATTGTCATTTAAATTTCAGGACTCAGTTGCCCATTGTCTTTTAAAATTCCGGGACGCAGTTGCCCATTGTCTTTTAAAATTAGGGACCTTGATTGCCCATTGTCTTTTAAAATTTCGAAAAAAAAAAAAAAAAAAAAAAGAAGAAAAAGAAAAAAAAAAGAGAAAAAGAGAGAAAAGCAAAGGAAAAACAAAGAAAAGAAAATGAGAAAAAAAAATCTTTTTGATCAAGATGCTTTGCCCATTGTCTTTTAAATTCCGGGACTCAGTTGCCCATTGTCATTTAAATTTCGGGACTCAGTTGCCCATTGTCATTTCGGGACTCAGTTGCCCATTGTCCTTTAAGTTTCCGGGACTCAGTTGCCCTTCGTCTTTTTTACTTTCTGTTGAGCGCATCGGCTCCATGCATTTTAAATTCCCGTCATTTACTTTTTGAGCGCATCGGCTCCTGTCTTTTAATTCCTGTCTTTTACTTTTGAGCGCATCGGCTCCTGTCATTTACTTTTTGAGCGCATCGGCTCCTGTCTGTTAAATTCCTGTCATTTACTTTTTGAGCGCATCGGCTCTTGTCTTTTAATTCCTGTCTTTTACTTTTGAGCACATCGGCTCCTGTCATTTACTTTTTGAGCGCATCGGCTCCTGTCTGTTAAATTCCTGTCATTTACTTTTTGAGCGCATCGGCTCTGTACTGTTAAATTCTGTCATTTACTTTTTGAGCGCATCGGCTCTTGTCTTTTAATTCTGTCATTTACTTTTTGAGCGTATCGGCTCTGTCTTTTAATTCTGTCTTTTAATTTCGAGCGCATCGGCTCTGTCTTTTAATTCTGTCTTTTACCTTTTGAGCGCATCGGCTCTGTCTTTTAATTCTGAGCGCATCGGCTCCATGCATTACATGCTTTTTACTTTCTGTTGAGTGCACCCGCTCCATGCATTCCATGCATTTTAAATTCCTGTCAATTTCTTTTGAGCGCATCGGCTCCATGCATTTTAAATTTCTGAGCGCATCGGCTCTATACATTCAATGCATTTTATTTTCTGTTGAGCGCATCGGCTCTATGCACTTTAACTTTTTGTCATTTCTTTTTTTGTTAATTCTTTTGAGCGCATCAGCTCCATGAATTTTAATTCTTGAGCGTTTGGACGCTTTGCATGTTATTTCTCGCATTTGTTTTACATCTTGTGCTTTGCCGGACAAAATTGGAGTTCATGTCTTTACTCGTTCCTTACGACGATAATAAGAAGACCACAATTTTCTTATTATCTAATAAGAAACAAGTAAAAGAGAGAAATTTGTGAACACCCAATTTTGACCGAGCTAAAAAAAACAAGTAAAATAAAAAAATAATAATATAAAAAAAAATAATAATAAAAATATAAAAAATAGTCACATGAGGGGTGGAGGGCTCAATATAAAAAAAAAGGGGGGGGGGAAGAGTGATTGACGCAAAAGAAAAAAAAAAGAGAAGAAAGGGTCAACGAGAAAAAATAAAAAAAGAGGAGTTTTGATACAAAAAGGAGGATTTTAGGGAGATTTGTTGGGAGAAGATAAAAATTTTGAAGGAAAATGCCAACCTCCCAGACGGTGAGCAATCATCACAACCCTCATCAACAGCAACTCTTTCCTCTAAAAACGTGAAGGATCCCTCCATAAATTCCAAAAAAAACCATTATTTTTCTTCGACCATTCTCTAAAAAAAAAAACCACTTTGAAGGCAGCACCATCCATCTCCCAACCTTTCCATCATCATCCTTGATAACCCAATTCCTTCCAAATCCTTCTCCAACCAAATAAACCCAGCAATCACCCTCCAAAACCACCTACTCCATCCTCCTCATCTTCCACTCCATCTCCACGTTCTCTCTCTCCCTTCAACCTCAAAAACCATAACCACATCTCCCTTCTCATTAACTTCCCTCTCCACCGTAGCCACCCATAGCAGAAACCCAAATCCCAAGCACACAAACAAAGAGTCCATAAGACAAAGCATCTCTTCTTGGTGACCTAAACCTTCGTCCTCTCTCCACTATGAGCTCACTTCTATTCCACTAAATCATCACCATCTTTAAGCTAACCAAATAAACCCACAACCACCATGTAACAGAACCTCCATCATTCCTTCCCCCCATATCCAAACCTCACCACCCTTCACCCACATCACCTTCCATCACCCAAGCATTTTTACGCCATCAACCTCCAGGCCGACCGTCGAATCCATCCTCTCATCCGAGGCCGTCGAGCGCACTGAAAGCCATCGGCCTTTCAACCGACCGTTGAACCCCAGATCTGCCACCATAAGACCACATCACAACCGACCGTCAGGCCATAATCCTTTAAACCAAATCCATCCCCTCACTCGACCGTCGAATCCATCCCTTCACTCGACCGTCGAACCATATCAGCTACTACCCTCTCACTGACAACCCATCCAAACTCCATCACCATCCACCAACCTCTAACTCGACCGTCGAAACCATCCCACAAACCAGAACCGACCGTCGGACCGTAACCCTTCAAACCAAATCCCTCTCCTCACTCGACCGTCGAACCATACTATTGCGACCTTCACCACCAGACTTCACAAACCACCATATCCTCCAATCGACCGTCGAACCCCAAAACAGAGAATCATCCCACCATATTCTCCAATCGACCGTCGAACCCCAAAACAGAACCACCCCATCCCCTCACCGACCGTCGAATTCCCCCTAAATCATAAACCAAACTTCATCAGATTCTTCCACCGACCGTCGAGTCCCCATATATCAGCCTTCACCATCCCCCTAAACTATGAACCCAACCACCATAAGCTCTCCATCATCACGCTGTAACCACCACCTTCAATATCCACATGAAATCACCTCTCAAACCCAACCTATACCCGACCGTCGAACCCCAACCGTGACCCAAATTCCATCACGCCATTTTCACCGACTGTCGATTCTTCCTCCTCTCGACCTTCGAACTCCCTCACCAACATCTCATCCTTATTCCCAACCGACTGTCGAATTTCAAAGTAGAATCACTCAATCTCCCCAAACGTCCTTTGTATGTGCTCTGTTATTGGTGCTCAAGTTTTCAATTTTTTTTATTTGAATTGTTGACTGTCTTTTGGGATTTAAGTTTGAATCTCGTGGGCTGCTGCCCATTTCATATTAAGGCAGTAATGATACACTTTTTGGCAAATAATAAAATAATAATAAAATAAAAAAAAATCTTTTAATCCATGCAATGACCAATGATGATGATTGAATAGTGAATGCTATCTTCATTATCTTTTGGATCATAAGGGTTTATTGAGTAGCCTAGTACTAACTTGAATCCTGTGCAAAAAAAAAATGGACTCACTTTCAAATATAATCTGTTTTTAAATAAAATCAACCAACCCGCACTTATTTTATAAAGAACTACGTAACTTTGAGTTCCCCATTGCACCAGGGGATACGTAGGAGCAGAATTTCATTTCTGTCAAGCCAAATTTAAATTTTCACAATTTTGTGGTTTCGCTTTTTAGTTACAATGTTTGCAAAAAAGGGGTAAAATAAATATTCTCAAGGATTGTTAATAACTTGCACAATTAATCTAAGGTACCGTCTTAGGACGGGTGCGTTAGGGGTGCAGTGGGATTAAGTTTCCACCCTTCCCTAAGCATAACCGACTCCCGAATCCAATCTGGTTCTAAAGACCATTTTCAAAGAAAGGTTTTCCAAATTTTCCAAATTCAAATAAAATTGGTGGCGACTCCATTTTCTCAATTGTCATATTTTAAAATCATTCGAGTTGCTATTTCCCCGCCGCGACACCGGTCGCGACAATTACATTTGAAGAAAGTCTCCTCATGTCTCTCTTCATTCAACTCTTCTCTTTATCCATTTATGCTTGACATTTTAATATTTGATGGCTATATTTAAAACACATAGAAACACTTGTAAAGCTAACTCTAAAAGTTTTCTGAAACATAAGTTAGCATCAAATATTATTTAAGCCTATTTACAAGCATAATTTAGGTTGATATATAATGTAAATCATGTACCATATTATCAATCATGCAAAGTTAGCTCTAACGAGAACAAAAGAAAGATATATGCACTTGAATCCAAAAATATAGTTTAAGCAATTTAAGGCATGATTCAAGTTTATCAAGAAACACATGATCAACATTAAAACTTATATAAGCATTTTGGGGCAAACAATGATCATGTAAGGCATGTAATATCAAGTAATGAATTCTAGTATGTACATTTGCCAATCAAGAACAAAAGTCCCTTATTGTAATGAAAGAATTGAAAAACCATGGAACTATAACTTTTGAAACCATTTATGATTCATTTCAAGATATACTTTATTGTAAAAACCATTGAAGTTTAAAGACAAGTTCAAGACACAAAATGAATCATTTACTTCTTATTTTCAAGATATGAACATATCAAACAAAAAGACATATAACTTTTAACTTTCTAATCTCCAAGTAAGTATATAATATAATTAAGCATCAAAGAGAAAAGATTATAACTACTTATGAGGATGTGAATTTTCATATTTGAACAAAGAGAAATTGTCACAAGCTTAAGAACAAAGATATTACCATAAAACATGTTATTCCAAATAAGGTGTGTACTTATCTAGTATGTTAGCATATATAAAGAGACTTTTAAGACACAATGCTAGAGAAGCACAACTTAAGGCATAAAACAAGTCTCTAGCTCTCTAAATACAACATAATATTCAATTTAAAGCATAAATAGGGATAAGAGATTGATATCACTAAAAGTGTACTCTTTGAGTTTTTGTAGGTGACTTTAACTTTTATGCCTCAAGGCTCCTTGAGAATATTGTGGCTCACTATGTCATTCTTTTTATGTTTTTACCACTCTTGGAGAACTTGGACCACTTCAAAATTTTCCAACCTCAAGTAACATAGTTGTATTTCACTTCGATAAATGTTTGAGCTAATAGTCACCCTACAATATAATTCAAAGTACTTTCTTTAGTATTCACCAATTTTGGATCTATAGGTGTTAGTAATTGATTATGAATTCATCTTATGCTCTTATAAAGATCAATTTTTTTCATAGTATGTAAATTGAGCAAACAAATTAAATAATCAATTGCCATTAAGCACATAACTAGTATGCTTACTTTCATGATATATAGACAATTTAAAGCATAAAAAGTATACATAGTAATAGAATACCCTATTATCAAGAAATATGCAAGATAGTGAGCAAATGGTGTAACACAAATGAACATAATCATGTGTTATACATAATATTTAGCTTTTATAAAGTACACATGATTCTATCAATCACTTAAGGCTTACAAGGATTATACCTCAAATTCATTGACTTTACAAGTGAATGTTCATGAGAGGTAAAAGCTTTTGATACATTGGCCTTGGTAATCAAGGAAATACTTTTTCTTACCCATTACTTCTCTTTTGGAGTCTTGAACTTTACAAGTTCTACATTTTGTATTTGAGAAGCCTTGGTTGAAGTCATCTTTCTTCTATGACCAAAATTTCTACCATTGGGCTTTGGAAGCATTATCATTGATGATTCCTCTTTCCTTTGACCAATAGGCCCATCCTTTTGAGAAATTTTCTGCATAATTGAAACACCAGGAGGATATTTTGGTACCCACTACATCTTAGGTCCTTGAATGTTAGTACTAGGGCCTTTAAGATCTTTAGAAACTCATATCGTACTATTTCTCATATAAAGATTTCTTCTATAATTATATAAATGAGAAATATGTCCTAGATGAACACAAAAATTACAAATAACTGAATTTAATGATGGCTTGGTCCTTTGAATATCATCTTTGGAGAACTTAAGTCTTTTGTTATTATTACATTCTATACTATTTTGTCATAAACCTTGCTTGAATTTTTATATGGAATAACATTAATTTTATTTTCATTAACAAGTATGAAATGTAAGCAATTAGAATTAATAGCTTTGATAAATTCAAAATATAAGTCTTCAACTTGACTTTTTAAATCAATGCACTTTTCACAAGAAGTTGAGGTTTCACATTTCAAAGGCATTTCCTTATCAAGAAAAGCATATTCATTTTTCAAAGTCTCAATTTCATTTTCAATGGAGAAAATGTCTTCCAAACAAGATAAGTTTTTCTTTTCTAACTTTAACAAACCATCATAGGAAGGAATATATTCCAAAGTCTCAATTCATCATATGCACATTGTAGCTCATAATAGGAATGACTATATTCTAGTTTAGAATTATTTAACTTAAAGTCCTTTTTGGCCATATAGGAAGTAGTCTCAATTTCTAGCATACTTGACTCTTTAAGGAAATCACCATCTTTCTCATTGTTGTCCATCAAGGATTCAAGAACATCTTCTTTTTGAAATTTGTTTTGCTTTTCCTCTTTTTCAAATTGAGCACCATCATCATCAAGAGGTATTGAACTCATTTTCTTACTTTGAACATCTTCTTGAGGACATTTTTCATGACAAGCTTCCTTCAATGGCTTTTACTCTTCTTGCTTTTTATATACAACTTTACACACAAAATCATTGTTAGCAATATAAAAAGCATCAAGGGCGTCCAAAATTTCTTTGACACTAGAACAATTCTTAATTTTAGCATAAGCATCATCATTCAAGCTATTTCTTAAGATTTGCATTACTCTAATGTTCAAGGAAAAACATTTCTTGTCATAAGCATTCTAAGTTTATTTTGATTTGCAAGTAAATCTATCAAGCACAATATCCCACAAATCTAATATTAAATTAATACAACTTATATGCATAAAGATGCAATAAAGAATATGCATGATTCTTATATGAAATATAATAAGATGGAGTACATGATCATGCATGATCTAATATAATCTATTAAGTACATCTATGTGGCATGATCAATATCCTTTTGTAATGCATTTGTCATAATTAAAACTTAACTCATTAAATCATTAGGATAAAGACAATTCTACACTTGTTAGTCTTAATAATTGATAAAGAAGTTTAGTATACTTGTGTAATTTATTTTTTAATTTTTATAATTTTTTGAATTAGTTTGGGTGTAATGATAGGATACTAAATGTGAAAAATAACTTATATTAGCCCAAAAATTAGCATAGATTGCTTAAATGATGAAAATAAATATAAAAAATTTACTTTTAGGTTAAATAATTAGAATGAATTATGATAATTTTTGATAAATTAAATAAATTAGTTTAATATTTTTAATAAATGGAATAAGTGTTTTAAGGCTAAATTAAATAGAAGAGTAGCTCAAAAAATTAAGAAAATTTGAGGAGTCATTAAATAGGGAATGAATATTATTTTAAAAATGATTACGGGTTAGGACAGATACCTGTAAGTAAATATGGGTTAGAGCAAATACGTATTAGTTACTTCCTTAATGTTATATTAACTTAAAGAAAAATAATAGAACCTAATAGCTTTTAAATGATGTATATAGGAACTTAACAGGATCCTAAAATTTTTTACAGCACTTATTAAAGCTAGAAACTTATTAATGAAAAGATCAAAGTATTCCTAAGAGATAAATCTTTCACAATATCTTTGTACTTATCCTTCACATTCCCCATCGCCTAACTACATCCACACATCCATAAAAGCTTTCTTTTCTCTCTTGGCAGAATAGAAGAAACAAAGAAAGAAAAGAAAGAAATGAAAATACAAAGAGAAAGAGAGGAAGAAAGCTTCCATGTTGTGTTTGGTGGCTATGGAGTGACTGATCAGCCTTGCACCAGTTGAGAAAGTTGTTCCACTCCTCGAGCTCTTCAACTTGACACCAAGAACATTACTATCTATCAACTATTCGTCATCTCTTTCTAGGCTTAGGCAAAGAGGTAAAGGTGTTTTCCAACAACTTTTCATTTTATTTACTAGAAAAACCTACCTCTATAGATTTCCTACAAGTTGTATCGGTTGAAAAGAATTTAAATGAGGGTTTGGTTAATTGGGGTTTGAAAGTGAAGAAAACTTGAATTTTTTTACTCTTTGATTATTTCCTTAATAATTATTTATTCATGGTTATTTCCTCTTGGTAAATTTTAGAATGAAAGGAGGTTTTGTTTATCCTTGGCATTTCGATGTTAGGTGGAACCTATGGCTTTAGCTATGAAGATTTAAGCTTATATGATAATTTGGAAGTCGTTTGGTTATGTTTGAGTTAATTTTTTATGAGTGTAAAATACACTCATCTTTTTGATTTATTTATTATGATTTTTAATTTATTTTTATTTAATTTTTGTTTATTTTTATTTATTTTTAAATAATTATCTTTTCACCAAGTCATATTTGAATTTTTAAGATAAATCATCATATTTTGTGTAGAAATAAGAAATTCCTAAGGATAAATATTTGAAGGATTCTTATCCTATTCTTAGATGCTAATTAGAGTTCTAATTGGATACAAAATCTTAGATTGAAGATTGGATAAGAATTCTCAAAGAGATTTGATTTGGAGCAAAATTCGAATTCCCATAACATCCTGACCATTCCTCAATAATTGAGCCATATTTTAGACTACAGAGATCATATCACAGTTTATGGCATTGAAAAGCTAATAGAAAATCTTACAACTTATTTATTGAGAAAATACACAAAAAAATATACAGTTTTGAGAGGTTCAAAGGCAGCGAGGGGATGAGCCCTAGGAGAGAAGGATGACCCGTCATGGAGCTCTCATAGAGTTAGAGATCGAATCACCATTTAAGGTGCTTTGGTTTCTTCTCTACGGTTCTATCATGATGAATTCTTTTTCCTCTTTCTATCTCTTCTTCTCTTTTGTCATGAGTAGCTAAATTTGCGTGTTTATAGGGTGAAGATGTAACTTGATTCAATCGACATATATTAAGATTAAATTTTTAATTAATTTCTTTTCTATTCAATTTCAGTGCTTATTATGGTTCTTAATACTTTTATGAATTGGTCACTCATAAATTAATCTAGTGTGATGTGTGTAGAATCGGAAGGTTTGTATATGACTTAGATAATAAATAATAAGTTTCATGATTTATAATCATTTAGGAATAGATGTTATAGGTTGTATGAGAGAAATGTGGTATTTTTCATGAGAATCCATAGAGTAAAGGTTATGTCTTTAAGAGTTGGGGTTTATATCAAGGAATTGACTAAACTTTGATAATTAAAAAGAATTAACTTGCCAAGGAATTGAGTTTTAATTAATTAAGGGATTCTTCCCATCAATTGAATGACTAGAAATTAATTAGAATGAAGATCTCAAAGCTATTCTATTGTCTATGATAGATTATTGAATTAAGTAAAGTCAGATCCCTAGTGTTTTAATTTTGTGTGTTTACATTCTTATTGTGTTTTGTATTTATGTGCTTTGTTCTATCTTTTCCTTCTTAATTTCATGTGTTCTTGTGTGTTTTTGTCTTTTATAATTTTGTGTCTTTAATTGCATTGAATCACTCTTAATTATTGTTGCCTAAATAGTATTAATATCAGAGAACTGGTACTTGGTAAACTAATTTCTCGTGGGAACGATATCCAACTCACTCTTATTACTTGTTTAATCTGTGCATTTGTGGTAATATCGCCTAAATTAATACATAATGATATGTGGGGCAATTAAGTTTTTGGCACCGTTGCCGGAGATCGAACCTGAGTCACCCGCATGACAGGCGGGAATACTGAGGAATGGTATGTTGAAATGATGGCTCATTTCCTATTATTTTTTAAATTTGATGCAAATTGCAAAGTGCATTAATGAATATTTTTTGAGTAAAACTTTGATAAGTGTGAATGTAAAAAAAAACTTAATTTTATTCATGTCCTCTTGGTATATATTTGTCAATTGAGTGAATTTGAATTGAAAAACTTGTTTTACTGAATTTTTATCTCTTGAAATGATCATTGTTTATGATAAGATTTTCTAGGATTCTCCCTTAATCTTAGACAGTTCTTCTACTCTTTTTGAAGTTAGTTCTAAGAAGTTCAATGTTAAGAAAATTAAAAGGTTGAATTAAGGAATTTTTGCCACCCAAGTGATAAAAGAGTATAAGTTTGGGGGGTGGTGATAATTAAGAAAATTAATGGAAAAAGGGGAAAGCTTATAAAAGCCAATGGTGAGCCATAAACTCGGACACATACTGTGCTTGATTTTTTTCCCCTCTAAAATTCTAAATTGTGAATAAGGGTCGGTGGTAAACTGTAAACTCGGACATTTTCACACCAAACTTCACAAGAGAGGAAAGAAGAAATAAAAGATCTTAGCTTGGGATAGACTTGGATTAATGAAGAATTGTGTAGCATTATTGTCCAATGATATGGGGAGATGATTAGGAGTCGCTAAGTAAATAAGTGATTGTCAAGAGAGCTTTGAGTTTTGTGAAACCTTTTTGATAAAAAACTTATCTTCATTGTTGATATATACTTGAGTAGGACATGAATACATGAGAGAGTGATTGATCATTCAAGCTTTGAATTTCTTTTTGGAGTTGGAAATATTTTTTATTTGTTTTAGAACCTTTGCATTTGCATTCACCTAAAAAAGATGAGTTTTACCCTTAGTTTCATTCTTTTCCATTGTATGGGGACAAATAATATTTAAGTGTGGGGGTAATTTCAATGACTTGTAGGGGTTTGTGTTTCTCTATCTTACTCTTTTCTCTTCTTACTTCCCAAATCTTGTATTAATGGATTGGTTTGAGAATTTCTCTTATAAATTGTATGTTGAAATGATGGCATACATATATATATATATATATATATATATATATATATATATATATATATATATATATATATCTATATACGATTGCTGAACTTGAGAATATATACATTGAGGTATGATGTTGTCTTGATTGTAAATGAAAGGAAATGAGTTCTTCTGATATTACCATGTCTTAGAGCCTATTTTGGTTATTGAAATACGTTTGGTAATCGAATATTAGTTAGGATAATCGAATAGCAACTTACAAAATGTTATTGTTGGTATGTGATAATTGATTATCAAGCTGTGATAATCAATTATCAATTTACAGAATGCTATTGCTAGGATGTGATAATCGATTATTAAGTGGTGATAATTGATTATCAACTTATAGAATGTTATAATTAGAATGTAATAATCGATTATAAGGCCATGATAATGAATTATTAACTTATTAAATGAGTTCAAATTTGGATATTTCTAGACTATGTGCACTTGATATACTGTGTAATAATGATAATGTGCACTTGATTTACTTATGTGATGATGATAATGTGCACTTGATATACTCATGTGAAGATGATAATGTGCACTTGTTACATAAGAGATAATTTGTGATGTGCTCCTTGAGAATGTTAAAGTGGAGTTAGTGATGTGCTCCTTTAGAATGTTAAAGTTGACCTAGTGATGTGCTCCTTTAAAATGTTACAGTTGAGCCAGTTATTGAATTAAAATGTAAAATACATATTTAAGTGCTCAAAGTTTAAAAGAAATTAGACATGATAAAGGAAATGAAGGTGATCCTTTATGACATGATCCTTATACTCTATTCCCTTATGAAGGGAAACCTATAGATCTGATTTAGGAAATGACAATGATCCTAGATCTGAAATATGCATCCTTTGGAAATGACGGTGATCATTTGGATATCTTGGATTTGGGCAGTGATGGATTTGGGAAATGACGGTGATCCTAAATCTAGATCTAGGAAATGACATTGATCTTAGATATGTATCCTTTGGAAATGATAGTGATCCTTTGAATTTTTGGCTAGTGTTACCTGGGATAGTGTTGTGTAACGCTAAACTCTTATGTATAGGCTGAGTGCACCAGAGTATCATCAAGTATTTGGTAGTGTGAGAATGCAGCATTCCCTCCCTACCTATTTAAGATAAAAGGACATGAGTCCTAGGAATAAGCTTAGAAAGATGATGACTAATGAGCACTAAAGAAAGATTTATACATGCTGAGTATTTTCTCATCATCAAGAAGATGCTATTTATATAAATCATAGATTTGATAATGAATGTTTGCATTATAAGAGAATGTAAATATTCTAGTGATAGTGAGTTATGGTTTATACTTGATATATTCTTGATGGAATCTATGATTTATTAATGATGTATTAAAACTAGTTATATTGTTTGAGTTTATGTTGATGATTAATGATTAAAACTGAACTTTTGGCCTCAGGAAGAGAAATGAACCATTTTGACATTTGTCACCTTTCTATGAAATACTTATAAACTGATTTGATTTCCCCAAAGCAGATGGAATTATTGTGATGACACATGTTTGATAGATATACTGGGAATTCCTAGAACTCTCACCCATTTTATCTTTTCTTTCCATGATAATTCCAGCACGCGATTCACCCATGGAGTAAAGATGCAGAAGATGATGTAGTATAGTATTGCTTATCCTTTTTTACCATTTCCATGTATTTATATTTATGCAATAGTTTGTATATGATTTATATATATATATATATATATATATATATATATATATATATATATATATATATATATATATATATATATGCCTATGAAGGCTTGGTATGTATAACTTGAATACTGTTATAAAGAACTGATGTACTGATTATATGGGATACTAATGCCAATATTATTTATACATGTTATGTATATAATTGTGTATTATAGGTATATGTTTGTACTTCAGATTCGTATATAAAAATCTTTATGGTATTCAAATAGGTTAATGTGCAAGTTCTTAGAGTTTTAACAAGTGGACTCAAAGGACACTAAGGCAATAAAGGAATAAAAAAAATTATCCCTCACAAGGCTCGAGTAAGAAATAAAATTAGTATAGTTAATTACCAAGAAAAATAAAAATTTAGCCATGACGTGCCTAAGCCTAAGTATTTCAATGTAATCCAGATATACTAGGAGTGTTAGTATTGGGGAGATACAATTGATCCAAAAATGTTTTTCCCAATTTGTGTTTATATTAAGAGAATATTTGTTAGAACCTCGTAACTGTTAGTGGCGGTAATGGTATTGGTGCACCTTGTTATGATAGAGATGGGTGGAAAGGGCTACTCATATAAGGAAAGGGCAATTGATATGGCGGAGTCACCCTTAGAGAAGTTAGAGGAAAGGGCCACCTATCAAATGGAGCCACCCTTGGGTAGTTGGCCTCTCCAATAAGGAAAGGGCTATCAGCATGGTGAAGCTGCCTCATATGTTATTATAGTTCTCTCAAAATGTGATCTTAAGAGAAAAATGAGTAATTCCCTACTCATGATGAGATAAAAATAAATGAAAAGGGAAAATGCATAAAGTAAAGTAAAGTGAAAGAAAGTTTAAATGAGCATGTATGGCATCTGCAATGATTCTGCTTGGTTTGTTAATGCTTCTGTTAGTATTCTAATACTTTTTGTTATGATTCTGCCAGCATCAGAATACTCTATTAAGTTTCCTATCTTATTTTGAAAGCCTATAATGTTGTTATTGTTAAAATGAACCTCTACCTTGGGAATAAATCTTAATTTGGTTTCTGCCACCTTTTTGCGAGATTTTTTTCTACTTCCCGAAGCAGCTGGAACTATCATGATGACATCTATTTGTTTGTTTAGAATTAATGGGAATTATTAGAATTCTCATCTCATTTATATATTCTATGATATTCCAGGTAATGAGCAAGTTGTAGACTATTATTGATATTTGTGGTCGTCTGACATTGCGATACTCTGTCTACTATGAGAGGGATTTAGGATTTGTCCTTCTCTAGTTTTTTTTATTAGTATTAAGTTTGGAATTGCACCATGTAAATTGTAACATCCTAATACCAATACCTCAGTATATCCAAAATATATAAGGTTAATAACTTCTAGCCTAATAACATCAATCTAGATTTATAATAACCAAACAAGTTATTATAAGAGCCATGAGGGAAAGAAAAGATTATAGATATACAACCTTAGTCTCAAAAGGGCATATTGTAATACATAAAAATTTATATAAACCAAAGCAAATATAATAAAATACAAGCTTTGTTCAAAAGCAAATAAAACTACTTTAGTCTATCTGTTTCTTTTTCTTCCCCCTTGGAAGAGTCTCGACCTAGATTTATCATGGAAACAATAAACGGGATGAGAATTCACAACTCTCAGTAGTATATACACATATTTGACATCATGATAACTCCAGCTGTTTCGAGGAAAAATAAGTTATTAAAATAATAAATATCCTAATAACATGTAGAAAGGTGTCTAAAGCTAAAAAAACTATTTCTTTCTCTTCCCGAGGCAGAACATTCAATTATTCATAATTTAACCAATTCACAAAGAATAAACTTACTATCAATGGATTATGTTTGCAATAAGTACATGAGTCACCACTCATTACTATAAGAATATTCACATATTCACTCTATGCAATATGCACAAAGCAAACCCATAATCCTTAACTAACCTCATTTCAAAGATAAGACAATCGCCCATACAATTGTCATTTAAATGCAATGCTTGTGTTATGTCGTATGCGTATGCCTAAGAAATGCCCTAAAGTTATGCTTGTGTAGTGTTTTGTGCCATGTCATGAAACTTGCATATTCCTAGGAACCCGGCTCCTTGTATTTCTTTGAGTAGGAAGAGCAAATAACCTCCTTACACTACCTAGAAATGAGTAGGTTGTTCCTTCTCACAATAGTGAGTGTACACCACCTCATAATACTGGTAACCCTGGCCTTAAGAACCTCCGCGCTCTGAGAATCTATGACTAGTCCTTATTCAAAGAATTCTTAGACATACTTATAATCCTCTGGCCAAATGATTGTGCACACCATATAAGGTTAGAAATACATAGGAATAATAAGTGTGTGAAAAATGTAGTGTTATATTCAAATCACATACACACACCACAAGCACTCATCACTAGCTCAATTTTCACAATAAAGGAGCCAAGCAAAATCATATACCTTGGCAAAGTATTTTTCTCACTCATTTGCCCTTGGTAGAGGGTTTTTCTCACTCCTCTACTATGAGAAGGTGTTTTTCTCACTCTCTTATCTCACAAATCCATCCTTGGCAAAGTATGTTTCTCACTTCTTTGTTTTTTAATAAATTGTGTTGTGGCTCAACTCTATCTAGTAAAGGAGTCATTCTTAGCAAACATATAATTAAGGCTCAACTTTATCACATAAAGGAGCAAATTCATGTTTATAGTAAATCGTCATAGCTCAACCTTAGTAAATAAGTACCATTCATGCATCTATAGCTCTACTTTCGTCATAAAGGAGCAATTCATTATGATAAGTAACTATTGTCAAACAAACTCAATATACTTGCATCTAATACACTATATCATCACATCACAAGTGATATCAAATTTAACATTATTGCTCATCAATGATCTAGAAGCATACCTATGTCAATCCACAACCATTGGATGCACAAAGGCCTATTCTTTTACACATATGCTAGGTGGCTATTTCCTTCATGAAATATTCCTAATAGTATCTTAACTCACACTAGAAAACATGCATAAAATACCTCCATTGAATCATTGGTATTCATTACATAGCTTAAACAAGCTTTAAATGAAGCCCAAGAATAGAAAACTCTATTTTTATAAGTCCCTAACCAATTATTCCCCTTGGATAATCGATTAGGACCACCCAATATCCTATTTTTGTAAGTCCCTAACCCGTTGCTCCCCTTGAATAATCAGTTAGGACTCATTTCATAATATTCTAGAAGATTTAAATAATCGATTAGCCACTTTGGCTAACCTGTTATTTAAGCAACGTAGCTCTCTGTCAGGGCTGAATAATTAGTTAGCTCCCTTGGCTAACCAGTTATTCAAAATGCAACTCTCTGTCAGAGTCAAATAATTGGTTAGGCCTTACTCCTAACTAGTTATTTGCATCCAACAACATCATCTGAAAGCCAAATAATTGATTATGCCTTTGCCATAATCGGTTATCTGGTGCATTTTACACAAGAAAATAGGGCAAACACACATCCTTTTTCACCTGTTTTATGCTTTCCAAAAAACTTAAGATAATCACTTGTTCAAGTTATTATCCAAGTGAAAGAAAACAACCAAAATCATTCACAAACTAATCAAGTTGAATATATCTTTATGGTTACAATTTTAATCTCATCCACAACTCATAATCACAACCTCAAAACAACAAGGTTGTATGGATGTTTACAAGTAACAAAATCACAACCATGCATATGTAAACTTAAAACAAACCTTATCTCAGGTTCTTAACAAGTTCATCCAACTCAACCCATTGAGAAACCTTTTAAAACTTGTTTTCAATCCAAGCAAGCATGCATCATGCATCAAGAGGATGTAGAAAATTATAGAACTAAATAAACAAACACCCCTACCTCAAGTTGTGTGGTTGATACTCAAGCTTTCCTCTTGTTTTTCCTTAATATCTCCTATTCCTCCTTCTTCCTTTCTTTCTTCTCTTTTCTTCTTTCTTTCCCTTTCCTTTTCCTTTCTCTTTCGGTCGGCCAAAATGTGAGATGAGAGAAAATAATTGGAAAAGTCAAAGAAGCAAAAGATAAGGATGGTGGGAAGAGTTGGAGAGATAAGGATGGGTTGAGATATTTAGTTAGAAACTTTATATCTCTTACGAATACTTTGATCTTTCCAATAAGTTTCCTAACTTTCAAAGGTGTTATGAAAAATCCTAGGATTCATCTCAATCCTATTCTCATCATTGCTTTATTGTTCATACACCTAAAGTTGTCACTTCAGTTCTATTACTCTTCCTTAAGTTACATTAAACCTAAGGAAATAAGCTAATAGGCTTTCATGTATCTACCTTAACCTGTTCTCATTATTAAAAAATTCTCCATTCTTTACTTGATATCTCCACAAATTCTCATAATTTTTTTAAGATATTTGCCTATTTAATCTAGCTCTTAAACACCCACTCAATGTTATTAAAAATACTAAACTAACTCGGTTAATTCTTAAAAATTAACCACCTCATATTCTATTTTTTGTGACTTAGAAATAAATTCTTCATATTTATTTCCCTCATCCAAGCATTATATGCTAGATTCTGAGCTATTATAAGCTATTTTCCACATTCAGTGTTATAGCAAAATAACCCAACTAACTTAGAAAGGTTACCAAAGTTAACAAGTAACTCTTACAAGAGTTACTGAACTTCTATAACTAGGATTAAGATTAATTGGTTATGGAGGATGTTACATTTCTCCCCCCCCCCCACTTTTTAAAATTTTGTCCTCAAAATTTTTTACCTCATATAAACAACTCTGGTTAGTCCTACCTCATACAGGACTCCAGCTCCCAAGTAGCTTCTTTAGTGCCAAATGTTAGGGTCAAAACGTGTTGTCCATTTGCTAACCGCAAGTGCACGGGTCGCACAAGTAATACAGATACAGAGTAAGAGATCGTTCCCACGAGGATAAGTTTATTTTCAATGTTAAGTATTAACCGGTAGTTTACCTAATTCTATTCAAGAACATAAAAATGGATAAAAGTAAAGAAAGTAAAGACAGAAAGCAATAACGATAAACGGTTAGAGTTTAGGGAAATCCTCCTTCACCCTTTACATCAACTAACAACATGCAATCCTCTTCATAAATATGAATGTAATGATTAGGTTAGCTTGAGAATCTACATTTGCTAAACGCCTATGTCTAGGTCATCTAACAATGGTTTTAATTGCCCAACTCTCTAAGTGTCCTTAAGAACTAACACAAAATCCATTCTTTAAGGTCTATTATCAAACACGTGCTATGCAAGGCTAAGAGGTATATTTTTATCCCATTAGCGAATCAACTCATCCCGCCATTGGAATAGAATCAAACATCCATCAATTATACATACGATCTCAAACCCAAATCCCTATGTTTAGGTTCATTGGACTTTATCAAATCAACTTAAATGTTGGCCAAACACTTAAGAGCATTAAGATCAATACGATTGAACAAAATCAAAGATTCACACAAACTCGGAGAAGAACAAATCATTAATATTAACAAAAGGTTTCAAAGTCATCCCTAAATAAAGCTCAACTATATAATGAACATGAGAACAAATTACAAAATACATGTTCAAGAAATGAGGAAGAGAAAAGAGAAAAGAGAGAATGAAAAAGCTTATGGATTTCACCATTGAAGCTCAGATCCTTCTCCAAGAGAAAGAGGGCTTCCATCCTTAGCTCCCCAAGCTCCATCTCCACTTCCAATGGAGGTCTAACCGCAGCCTCTAACCCAGAAAACTAAAAATCTAAAACCTAAAAGAGAGAAACTGAGAGAGAGTGAAAGGGTGCGTGAAAAATAGAATAAATAGGCTCAGCTCGCCGACGCGTGCCGCAGCGTGAACATTCCCATGCCTCGGTGTGGAGCTGTCTATCTTGTCAGTATGTTGCTGGCTGAGACCTTCACGCCGCGGGGTGCACATGTTTGCGCCGCGGTGTGGAACTCTGGAATGCTTCCTTGGCTTCTTTCCTCCAATGCTGGGCCTTGGCTTGCATCAATTTGTCTCTTTTGAGCCCTTCCTGCATTAGATAAGCACCAAGTTAAATATAATTATAAATTTACTTAATCAATCAACAAATATGCGCAAATTGCTTAAAAACATAAAGGAAGATCTCAAAATGGAATTCCACAAATATAAGCATAAAACCTTCCAAATATGCATAAGATCAAAGACTAAGCATGCCATGAAGCGCAAATATGGGGCATAAATAACTACATTTCATGGAATTATCACACCCCCAAACTTAAAATGTTGCTAGTCCTTGAGCAACACAAAGTATGAATAAGAAAACTTACTTTGACAATTCATGCTCACATGCATTCAACAATGATAAATTCAATTTTCTTTTAACCACAACTAGCGCACAATGATTATAATGGCCTTCAAAGAATGCACATGCCTCATAGTTAAGCTCAACAGATACACAATCCTTAATATACCATCAATCAAGCTTCCAATCATGCACATGACATCTCTCACAAACATGCAAGCTCAACTTATCTTTTTCAAATCATGCTCATTCGGATAAGTTTATGAACCTACACATGGATACAAATCAAGATTCCACAAAATTGTAGCACAACTCTCTCTCCACTAATGTAAATCACACATGATTGAGGATCAAGAGGGACTTTAATAGCTTATAATGTAAGGCCAAGGTGATGGGGTGAAGAACAAAGGGGAATGGAAAACATACAAACATTGAAAAACATAACATGGAATTCTAAGACTTGAGTCACTACAACAAGGGTATACAAAATGAAATAATTAACACTATTCAGAACCACTCGATGCTTTTTTCATTTATGCTTTCTTTCATTCATTTGTTTTCTTTTTCTTTTTCTTTTTTTGTATTTTCTTTTTCTTTAACAAAAACAACTTCTTGTACAACAAATGGTTCCTTCAAGCCACTTTTGTATTGAACAATATAAATACCCTAAACAATGGACTCAAGTGAAGAAATAACATATCATGACTCAACAAACATAAAGGGGAGGAAAAGATTGCAATGCTTTCGCATGCATTAGAATGGGTACAAGGTAGGAAATAAGAGGGTGAAAGAAGAACATAGAAAGCCAAACGTTTAGAAAACTTCAAAAGGAGACCTAGTGATATAATCATGTAAAGGTAAGCTTGAAAGGCTCAATCGATCCAAACAATGCCCTAATCACTTCTTCAATCATGTGCAATCTAGGATTTCGCCTCAAGAGAGTTGCAAAACAATTTCAAGGATAGTAGAAATCATCCACATGCACAATCCATAAATATTCTCTAAATAAACACTCAAATCTTCTCAAAGTTAAACAAGTATCTAAGTGAGAAACACATCATGCATAAAAATAAACAAAATTGCTTAAGCATGCTTCAAGATCGTAAATGGTTTCACAAAAAATTAGAGGACAAATGCAAGCATTTATATCATTGGCCAACCAAAACTACACTAGCAAATGGCAACAAAATCATGCATTCAAAAGATTTATCATTTTTCATTCAAGCATGCATAACATCATGTAGAGAATGTTGAAAATTGAAACTTTTATCAACAGCCTACAAGTGATAGCCAAAATAGGTTATAATCATGAAAGCATGATGACTATCACTAGCACATACTTAAAATATCAAGACATGTGTAAACATTAAGCATTAAGGGTGAAAAACATGCAATGATACTCCCCCAAACCAAAGTGATATGTGTTCTTGGTGTTCATGGTCTATAGGGTACTTGAGCAAGTCAAAACAGCAGCCTAACTAGAACTGAGCATTATTAAATAAAGAAAAACTAGAAAAATAACAGAAAAATGAAAAAACAAGGTCCACGCCGAGGCGTGAACATTACCACGCCGAGGCGTGGAGCTTTCTGGTGCGTTTCTTGATATGGAAGAGACTGTCACGCTGTGGCGAGAACATTCCCACGTTGCGGCGTGAGAAGTCATGCTTTGCACTCGTAAGCAACAAATCGTTTCTGCCGAGAAGCGGTGCTCCATTTTGGTCCTTAGCACCTCCAAAACATGTCTAAAAACTTAAAACACAGAATGTACAACAAAAACATAACAAAAACCCAAAATCAAATTATAACAACTTATCTAAGCAAACCAAAAACAAAGGCATAAAAACATGAATTAAAACTATTTACAATAACAAAACATAAAAACTTGAATTAGAACTAAGCAAACTCATTATCAATATTAGCAATACGGAAATAATGCCTTATCCCCGGTAACGGCGCCAAAAACTTGTTAAGGTCAAAATGTGTTGCCCATTTGCTAACCGCAAGTGCACGGGTCACACAAGTAATACAGATACAGAGTAAGACATCGTTCCCACGAGGATAAGTTTATTTCCAATGCTAAGTATTAACCGATAGCTTACCTAATTCTATTCAAGAGCATAAAAATGGATAAAAGTAAAGAAAGTAAAGACAGAAAGCAATAAGGATAAACGGTTAGAGTTTAGGGAAATCCTCCTTCATCCTTTACATCAACTAACACCATGCAATCCTCTTCATGAATATGAATGCAATGATTACGTTAGCTTGAGAATCTACATTAGCTAAACGCCTATGTCTAGGCCATCTAACCATGGTTTCAATTATCCAACTCTCTAAGTGTCCTTGAGAACTAACACAAAATTCACTCTTTAAAGTCTATTCTCAAACACGTGCTATACATAGCTAATAGGTATATTTCTATCTCATTAGTGAATCAACTCATCCCGTCATTGGAATAGAATCGAACATGCATCAATCATACATACGATCTCAAACCCAAATCCCTATGTCTAGGTTCATTGGACTTTATCAAATCAACTTAAATGTTGGCCAAACACTTAAGAGCATTAAGATCAATACGATTGAACAAAATCAAAGATTCACACAAACTTGGAGAAGAACAAATCATTACTATTAACAAAAGGTTTCAAAGTCATCCCTAAATAAAGCTCAGCTATACAATGAACATAAGAACAAATTACAAAATGCATGTTCAAGAAATGAGGAAGAGAAAAGAGAAAAGAGAGAAAGAGAAAGCTTATGGATTTCGCCATTGAAGCTCAGATCCTTCTCCAAGAGAAAGAGGGCTTCCATCCTTAGCTCCCCAAGCTCCATCTTCACCTCCAATGGAGGTCTAGCCGCAGCCTCTAACCTAGAAAACTAAAAACCTAAAACCTAAAAGAGAGAAACTGAGAGAGAGTGAAAGGGTGCGTGAAAAATAGAATAAATAGGCTCAGCTCGCTGATGCGCGCCGCAGTGTAAACATTCCCATGCCTTGGCATGGAGTTGTCTGTCCTGTCAGTATATTGCTGGCTGAGACCTTCACACCGCGGCGTGCACATATTTGCACTACGGCGTGGAACTCTGGAATGCTTCCTTGGCTTCTTTCCTCTAATGTTGGGCTTTGGCTTGCATCAATTTGTCTCTTTTGAGCCCTTCCTGCATTAGATAAAGCACCAAGTTAAATATAATTATAAATTTACTTAATCAATCAACAAATATGCACAAATTGCTCAAAAACATAAAGGAAGATCTCAAAATGGAATTCCACAAATATAAGCATAAAACCTTCTAAATATGCATAAGATCAAGGACTAAGCATGCCATGAAGCGCAAATATAGGGCATAAATAATTATATTTCATGGAGTTATCACACCCCCAAACTTAAGATGTTGCTAGTCCTCGAGCAACAGAAAGTATGAATAAGAAAACTTACTTTGACAATTCATGCTCACATGCATTCAACAATGATAAATTCAATTTTCTTTTAACCACAACTAGTGCACAATGATTATAATGGCCCTCAAAGAATGCACATGCCTCATAGTTAAGCTCAACACATACACAATCCTTAACATGCCATCATTCAAGCTTCCAATCATGCACATGACATCTCTCACAAACATACAAGCTCAACTTATCTTTTTCAAATCATGCTCATTCGGATAAGTTTATGAACCTACACATGGATACAAATCAAGATTCTACAAAATTGTAGCACAACTCTCTCTCCACTAATGTAAATCACACATGATTGAGGATCAAGAGGGACTTTAATAGCTTATAATGTAAGGTCAAGGTGGTGGGGTGAAGAACAAAGAGGAATGGAAAACATACAAATATTGAGAAACATAACATGAAATTCTAAAACTTGAGTCACTACAACAACGGTATACAAAATGAAATAATTATCACTATTCAGAACCACTTGATGCTTTTTTAATTTATGCTTTCTTTCATTCATTTGTTTTTTTCCTTTTTTTCTTTTTCTCTTTTTGTATTTTCTTTTTCTTTAACAAAAACAACTTCTTGTACAACAAATGGTTCCTTCAAGTAACTTTTGTATTGAACAACATAAATACCCTAAACAATGGACTCAAGTGAAGAAATAACATATCATGCACTCAACAAACATAAAGGGGAGGAAAAGATTGCAATGCTTTCGCATGCATTAAAATGGGTACAAGGTAGGAAATATGAGGGTGAAAGAAGAACATAGAAAGCCAAACATTTAGAAAGCTTCAAAAGGGGACTTAGTGATATAATCATGTAAAGGTAAGCTTGAAAGGCTCAACCAGTCCAAACAATGCCCTAATCACTTCCTCAATCATGTGCATTCTAGGATTTCGCCTCAAGAGAGTTGCAAAACAATTTCAAGGATAGTAGAAATCATCCACATGCACAATCCATAAACATTCTCTAAATAAACACTTAAATCTTTTCAAAGTTAAACAAGCATCTAAGTGAGAAACACATCATGCATAAAAACAAACAAGATTGCTTAAGCATGCTTCAAGATCGCAAATGGTTTCACAAAAAATTAGAGGACAAACGCAAGCATTTATATCATTGGCCAACTAAAACTACACTAGCAAATGGCAACAAAATCATGCATTCAAAAGATTTATCATTTTTCATTCAAGCATGCATAACATCATGTAGAGAATGTTGAAAATTGAAACTTTTATCAACAGCCTACTAGTGATAGCCAAAACAGGTTACAATCATGAAAGCGTGATGACTATCACTAGCACATAGTTAAAGTATCAAGACATGTGTAAACATTAAGCATTAAGGGTGAAAAACATGCAATGATACTCCCCCAAACCAAAGTGATGTGTGTTCTTGGTGTTCATGGTCCATAGGGTACTTGAGCAAGTCAAAATAGTAGCCTAACTAGAACTGAGCATTATTAAATAAAGAAAAACTAGAAAAATAACAGAAAAATGTAAAAACAGGGTCCACGCCGAGGCGTGAACATTACCACGCCGAGGCGTGGAGCTTTCTGGTGCATTTCCTGATATGGAAGAGACTGTCACGCCACGGCGTGAACATTCCCAAGTCGCGGCGTGAGAAGTCATGCTGCAGAATTCTGCAGCAAATCAGTTTCTGCCGGAACTGGTGCTCCATTTTGGTCCTTAGCACCTCCAAAACATGTCTAAAAACTTAAAACACAAAATGTACAACAAAAACATAAAATCAAACTATAACAACTTATCTAAGCAAACCAAAAACAAAGGCATAAAAACATGAATTAAAACTATTTGCAACAGCAAAACATAAAAACTTGAATTAGAACTAAGCAATACAGAAATAATGCCTTATCCCTGGCAACAGTGCCAAAAACTTGTTAAAGTCAAAACGTGTAGCCCATTTGCTAACCGCAAGTGCACGAGTCGCACAAGTAATATAGATACAGAGTAAGAGATCGTTTCTACGAGGATAAATGTATTTCCAATGCTAAGCATTAACCGATAGCTTACCTAATTCTATTCAAGAACATAAAAATGGATAAAAGTAAAGAAAGTAAAGACAAAAAGCAATAAGAATAAACGGTTAGAGTTTAGGGAAATCCTCCTTCACCCTTTACATTAACTAACAACATGCAATCCTCTTCATGAATATGAATGCAATGATTAAGTTAGCTTGAGAATCTACATTAGCTAAACGCCTATGTCTAGG
Source organism: Ormosia semicastrata (assembly GCA_029884595.1). Classification (NCBI taxonomy): domain Eukaryota; kingdom Viridiplantae; phylum Streptophyta; class Magnoliopsida; order Fabales; family Fabaceae; genus Ormosia; species Ormosia semicastrata. The sequence goes on from JAQQTO010000047.1 coordinate 9,099,682, forward strand.
TCATCTAACCATGGTTTCAATTGCCCAACTCTCTAAGTGTCCTTGAGAACTAACACAAAATCTACTCTTTAAGGTCTATTCTCAAACACGTGCTATGCATGGCTAAGAGGTATATTTCTATCCCATTAGCGAATCAACTCATCCCACCATTGGAATAGAATCGAACATGCATAATCATACATACGATCTCAAACCCAAATCCCTATGTCTAGGTTCATTGGACTTTATCAAATCAACTTAAATGTTGGCCAAACACTTAAGAGTATTAAGATCAATACGATTGAACAAAATCAAAGATTCACACAAACTCGAAGAAGAACAAATCATTAATATTAACAAAAGGTTTCAAAGTCATCCCTAAATATAGCTCAGTTATACAATGAACATGAGAACAAATTACAAAATACATGTTCAAGAAATGAGGAAGAGAAAAGAGAAAAGAGAGAAGGAGAAAGCTTATGGATTTCACCATTGAAGCTCAGATCCTTCTCCAAGAGAAAGAGGGCTTCCATCCTTAGCTCCCCAAACTCCATCTCCACCTCCAATGAAGGTCTAGCCGCAGCCTCTAACCCAGAAAACTAAAAACCTAAAACCTAAAAGAGAGAAACTGAGAGAGAGTGAAAGGGTGCATGAAAAATAGAATAAATAGGCTCAGCTCGCCGACGCGCGCCGCGGCGTGAACATTCCCAGGCCTTGGCATGGAGCTGTCTGTCCTATCAGTATGTTGTTGGCTGAGACCTTCATGCTGCGGCGTGCACATGTTTCTGTCGCAGCATGAAACTTTGGAATGCTTCCTTGGCTTCTTTCCTCTAATGCTGGGCCTTGGCTTGCATCAATTTGTCTCTTTTGAGCCCTTTCTGCATTAGATAAAGCACTAAGTTAATTAAAATTATAAATTTACTTAATCAATCAACAAATATGCACAAATTGCTCAAAAATATAAAGGAAGATCTCAAAATGGAATTCCACAAATATAAGAATAAAACCTTCCAAATATGCATAAGATCAAGGACTAAGCATGCCATGAAGTACAAATATGGGGCATAAATAACTACATTTCGTGGAGTTATCACCAAACCCATTTCATATATCCTTCACCAAAGGAATTTGCTTTCCATTAAGCTCTTTGACACCTCTGTCCATAATTTTTACAAGCTTTATCTAACAAATCCTCTATTTATTTTTGAAGCTCCACTAACTTTAGAGGTGCCATTCTATGGGGGAGCAAGCTAACGTTGACAAAAGCAAGAGGTGTGATTACCATAAGAGATATGGACATACAACCAAGGAGTGCATTACTTTGAAAGATGAAATTAAGCAACTCATCCGAGAGGGACATCTCAGAACGTACGTCTAACATAGAAGTCGAAGTAGAGAAGCGAGGGAAGGAAACCAGTCTAGAAGGAGAAGTACGAGCCCGGGAGAAAAGGTAAAGTAGTTGCAATGACCTCTGATTCCAGATATTAGGTGACCAAGGGGGTTATTGATTCAATAGCTGATGATTTCGCGGGAGGTGGAAGCTCAAATTCATCTCGAAAGTGCCATCTTCGAGCTGTAATGTCAATAAGTCATCCTCCCCCACTTCAAAGTAGGCAGCACGAGGATGGGCTAGTTATTTTGTTTTCAAACAAGGACTTTGCTAGTCTCTATGAGAATTTGGATGATCCAATGGTGATCTCCACTATCTCTGGAAACTTTCAAATAAGACAAGTGTTGGTCGATAAGGGAAGTTTCGCGGACATCCTTTACATGTCTACTCTCTAAAAACTACAAATTCTAGATTGTGAGTTAACCCCTTTTAATGGAAGCTTGGTTGGGTTCTCTAGAGAACATGTAAATGTTAAAGGGTAAATTAAACTCTGGATGACTTTTGGAACAGGTACACTTTTAAAAATCATTCTAGTCAAATATCTTGCAATTGATTGCCATACCCCATATAATGCTATTCTTGAGAGACCTTCTCTTAATTCTCTTGGAGTTGCAGTTTTAACTCCCCATTCGACAATGAAGTTTCCAGTCTCTAAGAATGAGGTCAGAGTAATTCTTGCAGATCAAAAGGAGGGCAAGATATGCTACAATGAGAATTTAAAGCCAAATCCAAAAGAGCCGACTGATAATCTAGATCATTGCAGCAACTGCAAGCAGCCGATTCACAATGTAAATATGGCAGAGTTAGATCCAAGGAGTGATGAGCAAGACCGACCTCAACCAATTGAGGAATTTTAGGTTGTCTCTTTGGGCCCCAAACCCGATTAGGTAACACATATCAAGGCTTATCTTCTGACCAATGTCAAGCAAGAATTGGAAGAGTAGTTAAAGAAGAACTCAGATTTATTTGCATAGACTGTAGCAGACATGTCTAGAATTGATATGGAGGTTATTTGTCATAAGCTTTCTTTAGATAAAAAACAAAGCATGTTGCTGAAAAGAAGAGGAAGTTAGGAGCCGAGAGGCAGAAAGCTGCAGCCGAAGAAACAAAGAAGCTCTTGGAAGCAGGTTTCATTAGGGAGGTAGAGTATACCACGTGGTTGTCCAACGTGGTTATGGTGAAAAAATCATCAAGGAAATGGAGGATGTGTACATACTTTACTGACCTTAACAGAGCCTATCCTAAAGATTCTTATCTATTCCCCAGCATAGATCGGTTAGCAAATGGAGCTTCTAGTTATCAGTTTCTTAGCTTCATGGATTCGTATTCTGGGTACAACTAGATTTGAATGCATCAAGATGATGAGGAGAAGACCTCCTTTATCATTGAATTTGAGAATTTTTGTTATAGAGTAATAGCCTTTGGCCTAAAGAATGCCAGAGCAACCTATCAACAGTTAATGAATAAGATATTTGAGAAACTGATTGATAGGAATATTGAAGTGTATGTCGACGATATCGTGGCCAAGACTCCAGACAATGGAGACCATTGTTTCAACCTCGCGAAGATCTTCGCTCAATTAAGAAAATATAACATGAAATTGAACCCGGAGAAATGTGTTTTCGAGGTTCGACCAGAAAGTTCCTTGAATTCTTACTTACTAACAGAGGAATTAAGGCTAATCCAGACAAATGTAGGGCCATAATGAAAATGAGGAGCCCAACAACTATCAAGGAAGTACAGAGACTAATAGGAAGCATTGTCGCTTTGTCAAGATTTCTCTCAAAGTCTGCCGACTGATCTCTGTCATTCTTCTAATGTCTCAAGAAGCCAAAAAAATTTCAGTGAACAGAGGAATGCAAAAAGCCTTTCGATGAATTGAAGCACTTTCTGGCTACTCCACCAATCTTGACTATACCCAAACAAAGTGATAAATTATTTCTTTACATTTCAATTTTTGACCAAGCATTGAGCTCGATTTTCATTAAAGAAGATGGGAAGAAGTAGAGTCTGATTTACTTTGTCAATCGGGTCTTGCAGGGACCAGAAGTCTGATATTAGAAAATTGAGAAAATTGTGCTTACTCCGTGTGAATGCTTATGTCTCTAAGGCATGTCAAAAGGTTTTTGATGATAACAAAAGCAAAAGAGAAGATAAAGTACAAAAGGAAAAATCAAGATCAAAGAAAGAAGACAGAAGGTTTAATTAGTTATTTAGACTTAGGAGATCAATGTTAAATGCTCTCAAGATTTCTCAAATGGTTTTTCAATATATGATTTCAAAATAAATGGGAAACTTCAAAGTTAAACATGGCTTTCAATAAAACTTGAGTTTCAACTTTAAATCTAACACTCTTAAAAGGATTTATGTTTAAACAAGTATCTTGAGGTGTTGGAAATGACTTACAAGCGTTATTGGACTTGAAAAATATGTTCAAAGGCCAATGTAATCGATTACATAATGTTTGTAATCGATTACACATCAAACGAAATGTGCAATCGATTACATTGTGAATGTAATCGATTACAACCAAGTCAAAGGCCATGTAATCGATTACACAATATATGTAATCGATTACACAAAGCCCAGAAAGGCAAAGAACACGTTCGACGAGAAATGTAATCGATTACATTGATGTTGTAATCGATTACAAACAAAGTCAGAAGCCATGTAATCGATTACACAATAAATGTAATCGATTACACAAAACCCAGAAACTCAAAGAACACGTTCGACGAGCCATGTAATCGATTACATGAATATTGTAATCGATTACACAGCAAGTCAGAAGTCATGTAATCGATTACATGATCATTGTAATCGATTACAAGCAAAGTCAGAAGCCATGTAATCGATTACCTCAATAATGTAATCGATTACACAGAGCCCAGAAAGTTCAGAAAACGTTGGAACAACAATGTAATCGATTACACGCATCCTGACAACGTCCAACGACTATATTAAATGCATTAAATGCATGCCCAACTACCTCCAACGGCTCTATTAATTGAGAAACTTATAAATACCCAAGTTGGGTTCTCATTTACGGTTGACCTTGAACCAAAAACTGATCATTATACTTCAAAACGTGAATCAATCCTTAAAATCATTTCTTGCTCTGTTTTCTGACTAAAAACGTGAAAAATCTTTGAGAGCATATTAGAGCTTCAATTTGTAAACACTTGCTCTAGAGAGAGCTTCTTCTATTTCAATCTTATACATTCTGATTAGTGAGGGTGAGGTATCCCTTGGAAAATAGAGGCTCAAGCTTTTGGGTGAGGTATCCCATACTGTTGAGTGCTCAAGGTTGTAGTGGTTTTTCAAGCACCCATTGAAGCTTGAAGATATAGTGAAAAATCTCAAGGTGTTGCTTGGGGGTGAACGTAGATCACAAGTGGAGTAGTGATTGAACCAGGATAAACAACTCGTGTTTGTTTCTCTAAACCCTCCTCTGTTTATCTTTGTGCCTTTGTTTCATTGTTTTATTTGGATATTATCTCCTTGGCTATTACGTTCATTAGTAAAAGTGCTTAACTCATCTATTCAATTATCTCGATCATTCAATAGCTTCAATGAAAATTGATTGTCAAACAATTTGCGAAAGATTTGTCAACTTATTTTTAACTACTCAATTCACCCCCCTCTTGAGTATTGAGGCCACTTGGTAACAAGTGGTATCGAGCTAGACTCTTGTATAAAGAGCTTAGCGCTTCAAGAGAAGTGATGGCTTCAAATGGTTTTTCAAATGAAGGTTCTTCTATAAATAGACCTCCTTATTTCAATGGGGATGGCTATGCCTATTGGAAAGAAAGGATGAAAATTTTTATTGAAGCTATTGACTTAGATGTGTGGGGACGCTTGATTGAAAATGGTGCTTTTGTCCCCACACAAACTAAGGATGGTGTAACAATTAATACACCTAGAAGTGATTGGACCGATGATGATAAAAAGAAGGTTCAATATAATTTGAGAGCCAAGAACATCATCACCACATCTTTGGGGTATGATGAATTCTTTAGGGTGTCAAATTGTAAGACCGCAAAAAAAATGTGGGATACCCTACAAGTAACTCATGAAGGTACTAGTGAAGTAAAAAGATCTCGAATAAACACTCTTACTCATGAATATGAATTGTTTAGAATGAATCAAGGTGAGAGTATTCAAGATATGCAAAAGAGATTTACTCATATTGTTAATCATCTCATCTCATTGGGAAAGACATTTCCTAATGAGGATCTTATTAACAAAGTCTTGAGATGTCTAAGCAAGAATTGGCAACTCAAGGTAACGGCGATTGCGGAATCAAGAGATTTAACAACCATGTCTCTAGCCACCCTATTCGGAAAACTTCAAGAGCATGAGCTGGAACTAAGTAGGCTCAATCAAAATGAAGAACATGACAAAAAGAAGAAGGGAATTGCACTCAAGGCCACCTCTCCCATACTTGAAGATGATGATGAAGATGGTGAAGAGGATGCTGAAAATATTGAGCTAAGTGAAGAGAATCTTAGTCTCCTTGTGAGAAAATTCAGAAGATTCTTGAAGAAAAAGGGATTTCAAAGAAGACCACCGTTTCCTCAAAAGAAAGCATATCACAAAGGAGAAGGATCCTCCACTCCTCCAAAATGCTATGAATGCAGAAAATCGGGGCACATGAAAATGGAGTGTCCTATATATCTCAAGAAGACGGAGAAGTTTGAGAAAAGACCCTCCAAGGAAAAGAAAGGAAGAAGAGCATATATAGCTTGGGAGGACAATGACTTAAGCTCTTCCGATGATTCTGAAAATGAGGAAGCCCATCTTTGTCTCATGGCTCAAGGAGAAGAAAGTGGAGAAAGCGACACCGAGGTAACCTCTTCTAACCTAGAACCTCCACCTTCTTATGATGAATTGCAAGATGCCTTTCAAGAATTGCATGATGAATCTTTGAGGCTCACAAAAATGATTTTGTCTTCCAATAAAACAATCTCCCTATTGACAAAGAAAGTTTCTACTTTAACCAAGGAGATAAATGAACTTAAAATTGAAAATGAGACTTTAGGACTCATAGATGCTAATTCATCATGCCTGATTTGTTCCTCACATGATAATGCATCCATATCATTACCTTGTTTATCATGCAAAGCTTTTGAAAAAGAAATTGAAGACTTGAACAACACTCTTGCAAAATTCACTTTTGGAAGAGACAACTTGAATGTGTTGTTAGGGAGACAAAAATGTGTTTTCCAAAAAGCCGGTTTAGGATTTAATCCAAACAACCATCAAAAATCTTATAAGAACTTCTTTGTTTCCTCAAAAACTTCAAGTAGCCCCTTTGTTAAATGTTTTCATTGTGTTAGGAAAGGGCATAGTGCATCCACTTGCAATGTTAGAAAGAACATAAACACCAAGGTTGGAATCAAAAGGGTTTGGGTCCCTAAAGGCACCATACCTAATTCTAACACACAAGGACCCAAAACAATTTGGGTACCAAAAGTTAAATCTTGAATGTGTGTTGTAGGTGTGCTTGAAGACCAAGAGCTCAAGTTGGTATCTCGATAGTGGTTGCTCCAAGCACATGACCGGTGATGGCTCCAAGTTCTCCTCCCTTACACACAAGAAACATGGTCATGTCACATATGGTGACAACAACAAAGGGAAGATTCTTGGAATTGGCAAAGTTGGTAAGATCCCTTCATCATCTATTGATAATGTCTTACTTGTTGAAGGACTTAAACATAATTTACTTAGTATTAGTCAATTGTGTGATAAAGGAAATAGAGTTATATTTGATTCCTCTTGTTGTATAATTGAAGGAAAGGATGATAAGCAAGTTAAGTTTGTTGGTCATAGGGTCAATAACATATATATGATTAGTCTTGATGATATTTCCTCAAATGATGCTAAATGCTTTATGAGTAGAGAAAATGATTCATGGTTATGGCATAGAAGAATTGCTCACATTCACATGGATCACTTAAACAAATTAGTTTCTAAAGAACTAGTAATTGGTCTTCCAAAGCTCAAATTTGAAAAAGACAAACTTTGTGATGCATGTCAAAAGGGAAAACAAGTAAAAGTCTCTTTTAAAGCTAAAAACATAGTTTCAACTTCTAGACCTTTACAACTTTTGCACATGGATCTTTTTGGACCCTCTAGAACTATGAGCTTTGGTGGCAATTACTATGCATTAGTGATTGTGGATGACTTTTCTAGATTTACATGGACATTATTCTTGGCTCACAAAAATGATGTTTTTCAATCATTTAGAAAACTTGCCAAAGTTATCCAAAACGAAAAAGGTTTTTGTATTGCATCCATAAGAAGTGATCATGGTGGTGAATTTGAAAATCATGAATTTGAAACTTTTTGTGATGAACATGGCATTGAGTATAATTTTTCTGCCCCTAGAACACCACAACAAAATGGTGTTGTAGAAAGGAAAAATCGATCTTTAGAAGAAATGGCAAGAACTATACTCAATGAGGCCAATCTTCCTAAGTACTTTTGGGCGGATGCAGTTAACACCGCTTGTTATGTTATGAATAGAGCCCTAATAAGGCCAATTTTAAAGAAAACCCCATATGAATTGTACAAAGGAAGGAAACCTAATGTGTCACATTTTCATGTTTTTGGATGTAAATGCTTTGTTTTGAATAATGGAAAGGATAACTTGGGAAGTTTGATGCAAAATCGATGAGGGAATATTCATTGGTTATTCTATTCATAGCAAGGCCTTTAGAGTCTATAATAAACGAACTATGACCATAGAAGAATCCATACATGTTGCATTTGATGAAACTAACCCAAATGAGCCGAGAAAGGAACTTGTTGATGATGTTGCAGAAATCTTGGCAAAGACGCACTTGAAAAATCAAGAGATAGAGTCCAAGAAGGAAGAAGAGAGACTCATTGATCACTCATGGGAAGAAGATTCTAAAATCTTGGATCTACCCAAGGAATGGAGGACTTCAAGGTATCATCCTCTTGACAAGGTGATAGGTGATGTATCAAAAGGGGTAATCACTCGAAACTCACTTAGAGATGCATGTAATCATCTAGCCTTTGTCTCTCAAGTTGAACCTAAAGACATAAATGAGGCCATTAATGATGAGCATTGGATCTTGGCCATGCAAGAAGAACTAAACCAATTTGAGAGGAATCAAGTTTGGGAATTAGTTCCAAGGCCCAATGATCATCCTATAATTGGCACCAAATGGGTCTTTAGGAACAAACTTGATGAAACGGGTTTAATAATAAGAAATAAAGCTAGGCTTGTAGCTAAGGGATATAATCAAGAAGAAGGCATAGATTATGAAGAAACTTATGCTCCCGTAGCTAGATTAGAGGCCATTAGAATGCTACTTGCATATGCTTGCATCATGGACTTCAAACTCTATCAAATGGATGTCAAAAGTGCCTTTTTAAATGGTTTTATACAAGAAGAGGTGTATGTAGAACAACCTCCTGGTTTTGAGGACTTTGAAATGCCCAACCATGTTTTTAAATTGAAAAAGGCCTTGTATGGCTTGAAACAAGCTCCTAGAGCTTGGTATGAAAGGTTGAGCAAATTTCTTTTAGAAAAAGGCTTTTCTAGAGGTAAAGTTGACACCACTCTTTTCATAAAACATAAAATGCATGACATTCTTCTAGTTCAAATCTATGTTGATGACATTATATTTGGAGCTACTAACAACTCTCTTTGTAAAGAATTTTCAAATATTATGCAAAGTGAGTTTGAGATGTCCATGATGGGTGTGCTCAACTTCTTCCTTGGTCTACAAATCAAGCAAACAAGAGAAGGAACATTTATAAGCCAATCCAAGTATTGCAAGGAGCTGCTCAAGAAGTTTGGAATGGACAATGCCAAGCATATGGCTACTCCTATGGGCACCTCTTGCTATTTGGACAAGGATGAAGGAGGTAAATCGGTAGAAATTACAAAATATAGAGGTATGATTGGATCACTCCTTTATCTCATTGCAAGTAGGCCGATATAATGTTTAGTGTATGCATGTGTGCTAGATATCAAGCTAATCCTAAGGAATCACACTTAAGTCTTTGTTAAGAGAATAATGAAATATCTAATAGGCACATCACAAATGGGTTTATGGTACCCTAAGGGTGCCTCATGTAGTCTTATTGGGTACTCGATTCTGATTTTCTTTGGATGCAAAATGGATCGAAAAAGCACTAGTGGGACATGCCACTTGCTTGGAAGCTCACTAGTTTCTTGGCACAAGACAAGAAACAAAATAGTGTGGCATTGTCCACAGTGGTGAATATGTTACGGTGGGAGTTGCGTGCTCAAGTCCTTAGGATGAAACAAAGACAACTCTTGGACTATGGTCTTGAGCTTGATCACATTCCCATAAAATGTGATAATACTAGTGCAATTAACTTGTCAAAAAATCCCATTTTGCATTCTAGAACTAAGCATATTGAAATAAGACATCATTTCATTAGAGATCATGTTCAAAGGGGTGATTGCATACTTGAATTTGTTGAAACAACTAAGCAATTAGCTGATATTTTCACCAAACCCCTTGCAAAAGAAGCATTTTTCTACATTAGAAATGAACTGGGTATATTGGACCATTCATGCATAAATTAGATATCTACTGCATAATCCTAAAACAAATGCCTAAGCTTGCGTTTTTCTGCATAATTATGCCACATTGCTGCACAATCTCTGAATTTTCATTGTATATTTGAATCCTATACTAACTTGAGCGTCGGAGGTTTCCCCTAAATTATTTTGCAGGTTCAACTTTGATAAGAAATTCAACAACCTCAAATTTCACCAAAAAGGGTAAAATTCTTGGTAAAAATGATAATTTTGATTAATTATATGAGTTGAATCATAATATGATTAGTCCATATGCTTGCATGATGATTTGAATTGATTTAAGTTGCTTTAAAACTGATTTGGATGGATTAAAATTGATTATATCTTTGTTTGGAACGCATAAAAATCGAGTTAAAGAGTCTGTAATCGATTACAATGCCTTTGTAATCGATTACACAGTGTTGTCACGCATGTAATCGATTACACACATTTTGTAATCGATTACAACCAACTCGAGAACTTCAGTAATCGATTACATCAATTATATAATCGATTACAAGGTTCCCAGAAAGCATGTAATCGATTACACTAAAAATGTAATCGATTACATACCCACCAAAAAGCATGTAATCGATTACACCAAAAATGTAATCGATTACATACCCACCAGAATGCTTGTAATCGATTACACACACAATGTAATCGATTACATAGGGTTTTTTAAAAGGTTCCTAACGTGCGTAAAGCTCATTTCTGTTTGGGCCTGTTCATCTTCCTCGTTCTCTCCTTCTGTTCCCACGCACCTCAGATCTCAAAATCTCTCTTTTCTCACTCAAATCTCCATCAAAACCGGTCATTTTGCCTCTCTCAATCTCGGAAAACCCCTCTCCACATAGCCCACCGATCAAATCCCTTCACATCCCTCATCCAAATCTCCCCTTCTTCTCTCACGAACACCCTCTCCACTTCTCGACCTAATCTCGTCCCCTCTCTCTCTCCTCACTCATCCCCAACCATTTACCACTCAACCCTTGCTTCTCCTTCTCATCAATGGTGAATCCTCTCATCGCTCGAAGCGCCTAAGAACAGGGGCTCTTTGTTGGAGGTTCCTCCGGTGGCTCTTCACGTAATATCTCCGGCCGGACCTCACGAGGCACTTCTCCACTATGAAGAAAGCCGAGTTGTTCGGGAAGAACTTCCGACTTCGCAAAATTATCTCTCCTGGTATCTTCCCATCACCTTTGCGAGAGTGAACCTTTAGAGAGCTTTAGGACAATAGAAAACTTAGGCTTCTTTGGGATTCTGAGCATAGAGAAGGCCATTTACCCTAATCTTGTCCGAGTGTTTTATGCTAACTCGAAGGTTGAGGATAATTGCATAATTTGAAGTGAAAAAGCAACAAATCAAAGTTAACAATGGCGAGTGGTATAGGCTTACCAAGCTCACTCCCGATGGAGCTCGGCCGTGGAAATGCCAAAGTCCGGGGGCATGAGTTTGAGTATAAGGTCGCTCTTCTCTCTTTGATTAGGATGGCTACCACCTCCCGGTGATCCTAGACGTGAGAATAATGGCCACCGGCCTCACTATGGAAAACGGGGTTCTCCACTACCTCTTGGTTCGTGGATTGATTCCCGAGAGGAGGGAATTATTCCCAAGTCCTCAAGGATGATGTAGTGGCATTATGGGCAATGACCACGGGGCACCTAATAAACCGGGGTTACTACATTCTAGAGCATATCTTTGGACATCAAGAAAAAGAAGAACTCGCTCTCCTCTTCGCCATGTTGGTCACCACAATCCTTGAGTACTTGTCGCATTTCGGCCGATCGAAGAGTCCAAGGACACCGGCTCGAAGGGACCCCAATCAATTGGGCTGCATACTCGAAGAAGCTTCGGACTCTACAAGATGGAAGATAGGTGGCATTACATCACTCATGGCACATTTGGACATATCCATCACGATCCGGATAGTGATGATGAGGAGGCTCGATGCCACTGCCTCTGCTCCCTGCTCCCGCCTTCTCTTGATCTTTGCTCCAAGAAATGCGCACCGAGCGCCAACGTAAACACACGCATGGATCACATAGAGCAAAAGATCGACCATCTTGAGTGAGGATGGACTACTCAGACCAGAGCTTGCCTCCATTCGTTCCCTCCTACGTGGCCCTCCTGTTCCTGAGAGTCCTGCTACTGCTGCACCCCCCACATCCTCTACCTCTCCAGGATCCCATATCCTTTGGTCCATCTGGAGTTCCTGCTGATGATGAGGAGCTTCTGGACTCTGACGACGACCTTATGCCCAGCGATGATAACATTGACCTAGGAGACTCTGCTGCGGATCCAGAGGGTGAAGTCTTTTGTGACAGCGAGGACACTGATAGTGATCATGGCCTATAGCCTTGATATATTTTTCTTGTATTGATGACCACCTTGTACTTATTTTGTTTTGACTTTGATTATATAAAATTGGTATACCTTTATGGTTCTCTTTTGATTATTGCCTACTGGTTGTGATATGTTTATGCTGATTATTAATACATGAACTTGTTTTCACTTTGAATGGTTGGCTGTTGGAATATTGATTGGACTGATCTTTGTGGCTTTTCTGTTATGGCAAACAATTGGGAATCATGAAATATAGCTGACATGCTGTCCATTTTTTTTTAAATGCTTATGTCTTTTTTATAATGCCAACGGGGGAGAAAATGAGGAAAAATGAAAATGAAATGAAATGTAATTAATGGTTGCATGAGTACGGGGGAGTTATTGACCTTTTAAGTTATTAAGCTTTTCATATGCAAAATCTAACCCAATATCATGCATAATCTCTCGATGACATTGTACCTAAATGACTATTATATACAAATGCAAAAATTCTTTCTTTTTCCTATGATCAGTTTGTCATCATCAAAAAGGGGGAGAATGTGAATGCTTATGTCTCTAAGGCATGTCAAAAGGTTTTTGATGATAACAAAAGCAAAAGAGAAGATCAAGCACAAAAGGAAAAATCAAGATCAAAGAAAGAAGACAGAAGGTTTAATTAGTTATTTAGACTTAGAAGATCAATGTTAAATGCTCTCAAGATTTCTCAAATGATTTTTCAATATATGATTTCAAAATAAATGGGAAACTTCAAAGTTAAACATGGCTTTCAATAAAACTTGAGTTTCAACTTTAAATCTAACACTCTTAAAAGGATTTATGTTTAAACAAGTATCTTGAGGTGTTGGAAATGACTTACAAGCGTTATTGGACTTGAAAAATGTGTTCAAAGGCCAATGTAATCGATTACATAATGTTTGTAATCGATTACACATCAAACAGAAGTCTCATGAATCGATTACATTGTGAATGTAATCGATTACAACCAAGTCAGAGGCCATGTAATCAATTACACAATATATGTAATCGATTACACAAAGCCCAGAAAGGCAAAGAACACGTTCGACGAGAAATGTAATCAATTACATTGATGTTGTAATCTATTACAAACAAAGTCAGAAGCCATGTAATCGATTACACAATAAATGTAATCGATTACACAAAACCCAGAAACTCAAAGAACACGTTCGACGAGCCATGTAATCAATTACATGAATATTGTAATCGATTACACAGCAAGTCAGAAGTCATGTAATCGATTACATGATCATTGTAATCGATTACAAGCAAAGTCAGAAGCCATGTAATCGATTACCTCAATAATGTAATCGATTACACAGAGCCCAGAAAGTTCAGAAAACGTTGGAACAACAATGTAATCGATTACCTGGAATATGTAATCGATTACACACATCCTGACAACGTCCAACGGTTATATTAAATGCATTAAATGCATGCCCAACTACCTCCAACGACTCTATTAATTGAGAAACTTATAAATACCCAAGTTGGGTTCTCATTTACGGTTGACCTTGAACCAAAAACTGATCATTATACTTCAAAACGTGAATCAATCCTTAAAATCATTTCTTGCTCTGTTTTCTGACTAAAAACGTGAAAAATCTTTGAGAGCATATTAGAGCTTCAATTTGTAAACACTTGCTCTAGAGAGAGCTTCTTCTATTTCAATCTTATACATTCTGATTAGTGAGGGTGAGGTATCCCTCAAGTGTTGTAAGGGTGAGGTATCCCTTGGAAAATAGAGGCTCAAGCTTTTGGGTGAGGTATCCCATACTGTTGAGTGCTCAAGGTTGTAGTGGTTTTTCAAGCACCCATTGAAGCTTGAAGATATAGTGGAAAATCTCAAGGTGTTGCTTGGGACTGGACGTAGATCATAAGTGGAGTAGTGATTGAACCGGGATTAACAACTGTGTTTGTTTCTCTAAACCCCCCTCTGTTTATCTTTGTGCCTTTGTTTCATTGTTTTATTTGGATATTGTCTCCTTGGGTATTACGTTCATTAGTAAAAGTGCTTAACTCATCTATTCAATTATCTCTGATCATTCAATAGCTTCAACGAAAATTGATTGTCAAACGATTTGCGAAAGATTTGTCAACTTATTTTTAACTACTCAATTCACCCCCCCTCTTGAGTATTGAGGCCACTTGGTAACACTCCGGTAGTGACAACTAGAAGACCATGACAATATTTCCAAAGTCACCAAATAATCATTAGAACCGATCTACCAATTAAACAAGTGCTTCAAAAGTTGGAACTTACCAGACGAAAGATCTCGTGGTTAGTAGAATTGCCCGAATTTGATATCCAGTATCGACCTAGAGGTCCAATTAAATCTCAGATATTATCTGACTTCTTAGTTGAATTATCTTTGCCTTCCCCACATGATTCGAACAATGACACTTAGTATCTTTTTGTCAATAGAGCTTCCAACATTAAAGGAAATGGGGCAGAAATTATCTTAGAAAGGCCAAATGAAGTTTTGATCGAGCAGTCGCTAAAGTTCAACTTCTAGGCCAATAATAATCAGGCCGAGTATGAACCCCTTATTGCCGAACTAGCGTTGGCTGCAAATTTGGGAGCAACTCGACTGATTGCCAAGTCAGATTCTCAGTTGGTTATTGGATAAGAGATGTGTGTGAATCAACATCATGTTTTGGTCTTGTTTTGCATGCATTCTTGAGCATTTTAGACATTTTAGTTTCCCTTTTTGGTTTATTTTTCCCTTAGTTCGGATAACTGCAGTGTTTTTTGTGTTCTTGTGCAGGATTAATGTTAAATTGGCCTAGGATTGAATGGAATACTTGCATGTTTGAGTTGGAGCTTAATGGATAGCAAAAAGGTGCAAAAAGACCATTCCAGAGAGATCCACGGCCTGCCCGTGGATTAAACCACGGTCATGGATCGAGCAGCATTTGAAGAAGCATGACAGAAATTGCAGAGAGTTCCACGGCCATAGAACTCAAATGATCCAGAATTGACTCTTTGGCAGCAAAATCCACGGCCGTGGATCGCAGTGCGTAGCAGAATTTTAGTTTTTATTTTTTATTTCTTTTGGGGCTTTTTAGCCAATTAAAAATCCTAAGTTATAAATAGAGGTTCTGAATACAATTGGGGGGTTCGAACTTGGTTTTGAGGAGGCACATTGGAGGCTCTTGATCTTCATCTTCTCCTTTCTTCTTCCTACGGGTTTGGGATGTTTTTAAATTTGATTTCTGGTCTCTTATTCCCTATGTCTGAGTAGTTTTCTTTATTTTTAGGATTAGGCAATGCCCTTTGATACATTGATAATGATTAATTGACTCTGTTTTCCCTTTTATTAATCTTGAATGTTCTTTGATTCAATCCTTATTACTCTTCATTTATGTGAATTTGCTGGCCACTTATTTGCATCTCATAGGCATTTAGGGACGTACTGAGAGGTGAACCTAGGTGTTGGAACCATAAGAATTGAACTTAAGGTCTAAATCACGAGAGTGGTTTTAGCTTTTCAAGGATTCAATGAATTACCACTAAGCATAATGGGTTCAATTTAAATTCAATTACCACGAGAGTAGGAATTGGTTTAATTGGGCACGGATCTTATATCTTGAGAAAGAATATTAACTAATTTAGGGTAATTCACCTTTAATTGAATTTCAGATTTAATAAAAGGGATTGTTAATTAGGATTTGTCTTGTATCATTGTGGTACCCCCAATCTTGGAAGCTTTCTTGAATTTGAATACCATTCTTGATAACTTGCTATTTTTGTTCTAAATTCTGCACTTTGATTTTTACTTATTTAATTATTTTGTTACTACGTTCTTCTTAATCAATAATCATATTCTCTTTTGTTTAATTTAATTGAATTAATTAATTAATTGGTATTCATAGATACAGTCCTTGTGGATTCGATCTTTTATTACTTGACGATGAAACCGTACACTTGCGAATTTCACACACCAAGTTTTTGGCGCCATTGCCGAGGACTGTGTTTTTCTTGAATATAGTTTAATTTTTAATTTAATTATTCTAAACCTTTTTCTTTTATTTGGTTCTTACGTTCTTGATTTCTCTTTGACTCTCTGCAGGTAATTTCTCTTGTTTATGCAAAGTACTAGACGTTCTGGGACTCTTATTGAAGCAGATCCTGAAATTGAAAGAACTTTACGTAGAAGGAGAAGACAACAAAGGCAAAGAGTAAGAGAAATATCTGAACCAACACTTATCATGGCAGCAGCTGAGGATAATAAACCGTTAAAAGAGTATGCAACTCCTAATGCTCGGGGTTTATGATCTGGAATTGCTCGGCCAAACATTGAAGCCAGGCACTTCACCATACCTCCTACCCTACTTTCTATGATAAGGCAGAACTAGTTTGGAGGATTGCCGTCAGAGGATCCTAATGATCATATGGATATGTTCTTGGAGTTTTGTGAGACCCTCAAGATCGAAGGCGCCTCTGTTGATGCTATTCGTCTCCGCCTGTTTCCTCTATCATTGAGAGATAGAGCTAGAGCTTGGTTGAAGTCTGTTCCCACTAAGACGATAACTACTTGGGACCAATTGGAGCAAGCCTTCTTCGACAAATTCTTTCCACCTTCCAAGACTGCACATCTAAGGACACAAATCACAAGCTTTGTTCAGAAAGATGGCGAGTCATTGTTAGAAGCTTGGGATAGATATCAGGCTTTGCTGGAAGCTTGCCCACACTATGGGTTAGAGAAATGGTTGATCGTCCACACCTTCTACAATGGTTTAGAATATTCCTTGAAGGTGTCTCTTAACTCCGCAGCTGGTGGAGCTTTGATGAATAGAAGGCTCACAGAAGCTTATGGGATAATTGAGAGTGTAGCTTCAAATCATCACCAATGGCCTAATGAAAGAGGCCATAACCCGAGAAAGCTCTCGGGAGGTAAGTTTGAGGTAGATGGTGTTGATTTAATTATGTCAAAATTTGATTCTTTGAATAAACATTTTGACATGCTTGAGAAAGCTTATGTTAATGCCATAGGTGACCCTAACAATTTTTGTGAGATTTGTGGAGCACAGGGACATATAGGTGCCGAATGCTAAGTTTGAATTGGATCTTCACAAGGTGCACCGGTGGAGCAAGTGGAATCATGACACAATTTCCATGACTTCAACCAAAAGGGGAGGAATGATTCGTACTCTCAAACTTACAACCCTGGTTGGAGGTCACATCCTAACTTCTTTTACCAGAATAATCAGTACCAAGCTGGGTAAGGTAATGTTAAACCCTCTTCTGGAATCCTACAGGTACAAAAATCTAGACTTGAGTCTCTTCTTGAGAATTTTGTTGAGAGTCAGTCTAAGCAAAATAAGGAGTTTAGGCACTATTGGTAAGTTGTGACTGAGGCAATTAAAGAGTTGTCAACTAAGGTTAACAATTTAGCTATTCATAATAAGATGTTGGAAACCCAGATTGCCTAACAAGCAAGCACTTCTCTTAGGCAGCAAGGTAAGTTTCCTGGTCAACTAGAAGTCAACCCAAGCAATGAACATTGTAAAGCTGTGAGTTTGAGAAGTGGAAAGAAATTAGAGGATTCCTTGGGTACGGGGGAGAGTGAAAAAGATAAGGGAATTGAGGATAAAGAGACTAAGACACATCCCTTAGAAGAAGAGGAAACTACTTAGAAGGTGTCTAAGTATGTACCCCCTGAACCTTACCAACCCCAGGTTCCCTTCCCTCAAAGATTGGCTAAGGCGAAGTTAGATAAGCAGTTTGGGAAGTTCTCAAAGGTTCTTAAGAAATTGTACATTAATGTACCCTTCACTGAGGCGTTGAAACAAATGCCTACCTATGCTAAGTTTCTTAAGGATATTTTGTCTAATAAGAGGAAGCTCGAGGAATATGAGACAGTAGCTTTAACTGAGGAGTGTAGTGCCTTATTCAAAATAAATTACCTCCTAAGCTAAAAGATCCAGGTAGCTTCTCTATTCCCTGTTTGATTGGCAATACAAATTTTGATAAAGTTTTGTGTGATTTGGGGGCTAGTGTTAGTCTTATGTCCCTTTCTGTGTGTAAGAAGTTGGAGGTGGGTGAACTAAAATCCACAACTATCTTCCTTTAATTGGCGGATCGGTCTGTCAAGTACCCTATAGGCATCTTGGAGGATGTTCCCATTAAGGTTGGTAAGTTTTACATGCCGGTGGATTTTGTTGTGCTTGACATGGAAGCTGATGCTGAAATGCCAATCATACTTGGGCGTCCATTCCTTGCTACTGGAAGGGCGATCATTGATGTCCACAAAGCGAAATTGACTTTGCGATTGAATGATGAGGAAGTAGTTTTTGATGTTTTTAAATTTGAAAAAAATTCTAATTCCTCAAATTCATGTAATCGCATAGATGTTACTAATGTTATGGATAATATTGTGCTTTCAGGTGTGCAAGAGTCAGTAACTGATGCTATCCTAGAAAAGAACTTGCCCAAGGGTACTACAAAATTTGAGGAGTCTAAGCCCTGCAAGAAAGGACCTAAGAAGCAGAATGACAAGTGTATCGAGAAGCGTGAATTTAAACTCGGGGATAAAGTCCTTGTCCATAACTCGCTTCTACGTTTCTGTCCTAATAAGTTATGGTCGAAATGGTTAAGACCATATGAGATTATTCGAGTTTTATCCTACGGTATGCTTGAGGTGAAGAAAGAAGGTTATAAGCCTTTCATGATAAATGGCTAGAGAGTGAAACACTTTGAAGGAGTGGAGACTGAGCACTACTCCATTGACGTCACCTAAGCACAGAAACCAAACCAAAGTCAAGCTAATGACTTTAAACAAGCGCTTCTTGGGAGGCAACCCAAGCTTCTTTATTTTTTTTTATTTTTTTTTATTTTTTTTCTTTTGACTTTGTGTATTGGATTGCTGGTTTGATCTTTATCTCATAGATCTTGTTTAAGCTTAACCATTTTTGAAGCTCAAATTAGAAGGAGAGTGAAGTCAGAAAGTTTCACACCCAGCCCATGGAAAATTCCATAGCCATGGATTGAACACCAGAAAATTTCTCACCACCACAGTGAGTTCATTTCTTTTATCCCTTCTCTAGTTAAAGATTGTTACATTAAGGAGAATGTAAGTTATAAGCTTGGGGGGGTAATTTCATTTTCATTTTAAATCATTAGTTTCATACATTTTCATGTCTCATTTTGCATTGCATCTTCATGTTGCATTTTCACACCATCATATCTCTCAACTTTTTGGTTGAACTTATGCCCCCCTCTTTTGAGGATTTTTGAGATAGTATTGATTTGGAACCCAATTTGTTAATTCTTGTGGTAGGCAATAGGCATTGTTTTAATTGATAGTAGAGGTGATCTTTTGATAGTTCATAATTAGCATAATGTTCTCTGAATTTGTGCTTCTCATTAAATTTTGAACCTCTAAATGTGAGTTTTGAGCCTATATGGGACTTATGCACTGTATGATTTTTGTTCCCATTCTTTGTGTTGAGTGATATTCCTCATTGATCTTGTGCTCTAGAACTTGATTTGAAACCTTTTTTAGGCGAAATTTTTTGTTATATGCTTGAATATGAGTAAGGCATCTTAGGTATTTTTCTGGCCTTCTGAAATAATTGTCACACTTTCATCCACTAATTGCCTATATTGAGCCTATTGCATAATTATTTTTCTTGATGCCTATGATGATATATTGTTAGTAATCATTTAGAATATTATATGGAGTAAATTGGGTTTGAAAGTTGTGTAAAGTGTGTTGGGAATCATATGTGAATGACCCTTCTCTTTCTCAAATGAAAAAAAAAGCAAATAAAAGAAAATCATAAGATGAAAGCTTGAAAAAGAGAAGAAAGAGAAGAAGGAAAAGTAAGGAAGAAAATGCTTAGAAATGTGGAGTTATGCTTTAGATTGAAGAATACCTTTGCTCCATTTATGTTCTATTGGATTTCTTGTACTTATTGAAAATTTTGATGAGCCCTTTGTGCATACCTTCCTTTCTCTACCTTACCTAACATCATTCCCATGACTCCATTACAACCCTTGAAAGACCTTTTAATTTTTGCATGCATGCTGATTATTAGTAGAAATCTGGTTTCTTATCAAGCATATGGAAGTGCATTTTCTTTGAAGGATTTTGAGTGTATTGTTTTCACCCTTAAACACTTTGAGTGTGGTTAGTGGAGTGAACTTAATTCAATCAGTAAGAATGCATGATTTCTGAGAACTTAGACTCTAATTGGACTTGATTTTGATTTCCTCTCAGATTCTTGGTTTGCCTTAGCCTATTGCCTGGATAATTGTTTTCTTGGGTTCTTTATTCATTATTGTCTCTTGATCCCACTTCTTGATTTAGCCTTAGTTATTGCTTGGGGGCAAGCAAAATCTTAAGCTTGGGGGGATTTGGTATCACATTAGTTTAGGGTGATCTCTTGATCTCATTTTGCATTGCATCTTCATGTTGCAATAAGTTAAAGGTGAGTTTTAGATGAAAGATCCTCGGTTAACTAAGTACTTAATGCAACTGCAAAATACTGTCAAAAAGTTGGAACAATTTGAGATCTTGTATATTCCGAGGGACCATAATGCTCGAGCTGATCTACTCTCGAAGTTAGCCAGCACCAAAGGACTGAGGAACAATTGATTTGTCATTCAAGAAGTGATTAAGAGACTAAGTATCGAAATGGAAGAGTCTTTTGCCATGGACTATGATCTGAATTCATGGATGAGTCCGATAATCAAATACTTGTAAAATGGAGAGCTTCCAATTGATGATAAACAGGAAAACAACTTGAGGAAGTCAACCAATTATTACACTTTGGTCGGGGGGAGTTATTCAAAATAGGATTCTCACTTTCTCTCTTAAAATGCATTGGTCCAGGACGGATTAGGTCAGTTATTGAAGAAGTCCACGAGGAAGTCTGCGGCAGTTACAAAGGAGGATGATCATTGGTAGGCAAGGTCCTGAGTGCTGAACTTTATTGGAAAAAAATGAAAGCTGATTGTTTAAAGTACGTCCAAAAGTGTGACAAATGCCAAAATTTCACGAATTTTTATAAAGCTCCACCTGAAGAACTTCACAGCTTGGGGTCTCCGTGGCCTTTTTGTAGATGGGGATTGACCTACTGAGACCTTTTCCCGTGGCGATTGAATAATTGAGATATATTATGGTCGCAATCAATTATTTTACAAAGTGCATTGAGGCTAAACCCCTTTCTAGTATAACTTCAAAAAAGATAAAAGGTTTGTCTAGAAAAATATTATCTGCCAATTTGGTTTACCATTCATAATTGTGTTTGACAAAGGAACTCAATTCATTAACAAAAAGTTTTGAGAGTTTTGTTTTAAGAATGAAATAAAACAAGTATTTACCTCGGTCGAGCACCCACAGACAAACAGATTAGCAGAAGCAGCAAACAATGTCATTTTGGCCGGGCTAAGAAGGAGGTTATATCGTGCCAAGGGCCTTTGGCCAGAAGAATTGTCGAATGTCCTTTGTGCATATCATTCCATGTCGTAGTCATCTACTCAAGAAACACTTTTCCAACTAACTTTTGGAGTTGATGCTATGATGCTAGTCAAAGTCAAAGAATTGAGCTTTAGAAGGTCAGCTTTTAATGAAGAAGTCAATGATGAAGCAAGGAAGACTGGTCTCGATTTGTTAGAAGAAGAAAGGGAGATTGCCCACATCTGAGAAGAAGCTTCAAAAGCCAAGACAGCCAAGAAGTACAATCAGAAGGTCAGGGCAAGGAAATTTCAAGAAGGAGATCTGGTCCTACGTGAAGGTGAAGATTCTAGAAAACTTCCCAACGAGGGAAAATTATCAGCAAATTGGGAGGGACCGTTTCGAATCTTGAAAGACATTGGAGAAGGAGCTTACAAAGTCAGCAATTTAAATGGAAGAGCTCTCCTGAGAATGTGGAGCTCGGCCTTTCTCCAGAAATATTTTAGCTAAGTTTTATTTTTTCTTCTTTTCTAATGTACCTTTAGTTAATTGTTTCATTATTGATTGATGTACTGGAATTGGGATGATGTACTCTTTTTCCTTATTATTCCCACTGGGCTTTTCCTAGAAGGTTTTAATGAGGCACATCTTAATTCCATCATATTGATAATAATGTTATTTTCCATTGTTGTCTCAATTAGAATAAAAAGTTCATAAACCCAGCCCAGTAAAATCGATCGAGGTCATGAAGACAGCCCAGCTTGGAAAAACTGGCTGAGGTCTTGAAGATGACCCAACTCGGTAAAATCTGTTGAGGTCATGAAGATGATCTAGCCTAGTAAAACAGCCGAGGTCATAAAGACGGCCCAACCTGGTAAAATCAGCCGAGGTCATGAAAATGGCTCATTTCAGTAAAACTGGATGAGGTCATAAAGGCCTAACCTGGTAAAATCGGTCGAAGTCATGAAGACGGCCCAGCTTGATAAAACTGGCTAAGGTCATGAAAAAGACCCAACCCGGTAAAACCAACTGAGGACAAGAAATGTGTATGAAGAAATTGAAGGCATATAAAGTCATCCGAAGTTTACAGATATTACAAGTCATCAAATCAAACTATGCGCAGAAATTGAAGGCATATAAAGTCATCCAAAGTTTACAGATATTGCAAGTAATCAAATTAAACTAAGTACAAAGTTTAAATCGAAGAACAAACCCAAATTGAGGAGCAAGGCAAAATCTGAGTCGAAGGTACAACTTTTTCAGAAAACATTTAATCGCATAACCAAAGTTCAAATTACTAAATTGATTACAAAATTCAAAAGGCTAAGTTACACTTAAATAAAATCTCAAAACACTAAAATCTTCATGCTTCATCCTTATCCTTGGCCACTATTCTAATTTCTTCTTCCTCGGGAGCATCAACAATTTTATCGTCGATCACCACTTTAAAAGGTTCAAGCTCTCCTAACTGATTGTCAAATACCTCATCAGGATTTAGGAATCTAACCTGCTAAAGACCAGATTCAAACCCTGTAATCTTTTGCTCGGCTACCTTTTCTTTCAAGCTTACTAGTTCAGCCTCTAGATTAGCTTTACACTTAATAGCCTCTTTAACTGCTAACTTAATATCCAATCTCTGCTTCTCTGCATCTTCTCTCTTTCTTTCACTCATTGCCAAGTCATCTTTGATTTTCTTTTTTTCATTTTCCAATAACTCCATTGAAGCCTCAAGACCGTCAACTCGGTGTGCTTTTTCCCTTAAGTCTTTGATCTACTTCTTTAGATTAGATACCTTGGTCAAATGCGCCTTTTGAAGCTTTTCCAATTCTGATCTATATGTTTGATTGAATGATGCCATCTTCTTCTTCGAGTTTTCCACTTCATTTGACCTACCTAATAACACTGGTTACCTTTAAAAGTTGGACCTCAGGCCCAGCAGCATAGTTCAATTGTCCCGACGATCTCTGTCCTTACTTTATCACCTGGAAGCGCATTTTGGATGTCTAAGAAAGTTTCGTAGGGAAATGAGGTCACCCAGAGTGAAGGGACATCTGCACCAGCAGTGAAGCCATTCAGTGCCTTGAAAGCGCTTTGGACTTCTCGATTCTCGAAAGAAGAACCCTTACCTATTGCTCGACATTTGGAAATCAGAGAAATTGTCCCCTCTAGCAACCTTAGTCTCCTCACCAGCTTCTTCCCGACTTATTTTTTCAACCAAGGCCTCCAATTGGGTCTCAGAGGAATCTGTAATATTTACTGTTGAAGGTCCTATCTTCGTAACGTTACCCTCAACCACCTCGGCCCTAGTATCCTCGAACGGTTGAGCTAGTCCTTTTTTCTCCAGGAATTTATGTAATTCCTGGATTGATATAAAAGGAGCCATCAAATCTAAAATACAATAAAACAGGTTAAGTGTCAATCAAAAGAAAAGTAGGAGTAGAACGAAGTTAATGACTTATGCATAAGTTTTGCCACCTCGTCTGGCTCATCTCCAAATTTGACAAGAGAGCTGCAGTCTAACAAAGGATAATTCTCCAAAAAATCAATTATATCTTGGTCGGATGATGGGAGACTCTAGTATTCAACACTCAGAATAGAAGTCAGTTCCCCTCGCCAATAAGGTGGAATTTTTTCGTCGCCAAAATAGTCGGAATAGAAGGGCACCTCACCTACCCGAGTACTAACTTAGAAAATTTTATTCTTGAAATTTTTGTAAGAAGAATCAAAAGAGCGTGGAAAAGGAGTTTCATTGAAAAAAAGAAAAGAAAACTCCCATGGTCACCTTTTTGGATGACTATTGATTGAAACCCAATTGTTTGGGTGAAGTTGAGTAGAGGAGACATTAAGTCAGGAAAGGACCAAACATTAGAAGTCAGTAAATGGTAGTCTTAATTTGAGATGAAGAAAAAAAGTGTCATATATGTACACCCACCTGAGTTTATCATTGACATTGGGCGACATGTATATCCCTACCGAGTGACGTACATCTTCGCAACATATCGATGCTCTCGGATGAGTCAAAGGCTGATGAATACTTCTTTGCATCAAGGTGAACCCAGTCATAGATTCTTATCGAGCCTTGTCCAGTGGACCGATCACCCAAACCCTTAAGATGGTTTTCACCCATTGATCGATCGGAAATCCTGAACCCTATACCGTACCCTTAAAATATCAAGTTTATTCCCTATGTATAAAGTTCTAAGGACATTGCACTTAAAATTGTAGGTACTTATATCCTTCCAGAATTCAACGTCTATGATGGCTTTGTTTTTACAAACCATCGCGTTGATTCAGTGGAGAAAAAGGTAAGGAAATCCACAACAGAATGACAATGCAAAGAAGGAGTTGTAGTAAAGGGAAGTGAAGTTTAATTAAAGGAAGTGTTTTAAATAATGGAAACTGCTAGTAGTTAATGGTTGGGAGGCTGGGAAAATGGAAAGATTCAATCTTAATCATCAAATCAATCTAATGGTATGAGTTTAAAAGCCAGAAATCAATGGTTGTGATGCATCTTGGTAACAAGCGCATTAATTGCAAAGTAACTGACTTGATGCTTGCCCATTTAATGTGTGACACGTGGTGCGCTTTGTGTGAACTTCCATGCGAGAGCAACTACACAAAATATGAAGCATCTAACCAGGGGTCGCCTTAAAAAAATAGTCAGTCTTCCCAAATGAGCTCAACCCATCATCATACATGATCGACCTGGGGGGTTGTGTGGACCATCCGAACCTTATTGTCATTTGATTGTTCATAAGCTCGGTCCATCCTCACAGATGACCGAGCTGGGGGGTTGTTGACCATCATGAATATTATAGTAAGTCTGCCATGATCAAAGCATATCTTAATAGGTCCACCATGCAAGTCCAACATCCGTGTGTTATGCTCACTCCCAAACAACTAGCCCAAAATGGTATGGATCAACCCGACCAACATCAAGCTCCAAGACTCGATCAGACTAAACCCGAACGGATAACGAACCGTTCATCACAAGCTTATTATGAGCCATCAACGGTCCTTAGTAGTTCAGTGCCTACGTCTATAGTAATCAAAAATAGCTAAACGCTATAAAAATTGAATATAACGTAGTCAAAACGATCATAATTGTAAATGACCTGAATGGTAAGAATCTGAAAGGTCAGTCCTCAGACTCTTATGTAAACCGGTCTGACAGTCTAAGTCAAGCATGTTCCATCTTTTACCCAGACACTCAAACTAGCCTTTGCATTCTTTGCGATCATTCTTCTGACTTACCTAGGTTTCTTTCTTCTTACTGATCTTGTCCGACTTATGTTCGCTCTTTTGCTTATCACAAGTGCACGGGTCACACTTGTAGTGTAGCTAGGAGTCAGATATCGTTCCCACGAGGAATACGTATTTCATATAAGAGCCAAGTATTAACCAATAGTCTAATTAATGATATCCAAAGACATTGAATTTATAAAAGAATGTATAAAGAAATGTAAAGACTGAAAAATAATAAATCTAAGATAAATAGATAAATAGAGAAATAAGTAATTCTTTTCATCTCCTATTTCAACTAATAATATGCAATCCTTACAAATAACATCAATGAATTGTTAAGTTAGCTTAAGAATATGATTTAGTTAAAAGCTTATGTCTAGGTCAATCAACCTTGATTTCATTCACCCAGCTCACTAAGTTTCCTTGAGAACCAGTGCAAACTCCATTCATTAATGATCTATTCTCAATCTCCCACTATGCATGACCAATAGGTATATTTCTATCCTATTAACGAATCATCGCATCCAAGCCAATTGAATGAAATAGAAATGCATCAACCATACATATGATCTAAAATCCAAATTCCTATGTCTAGGTTCATTAGATTTCATCAAATCAATCAAAAGTTGATCAAACTCTCAAAGGCATTAAGATCCATATGATTGAAAATAACTAAACTTCAATATATACTCAAACGATTACAAATTCATCAGTATCTATAGGAAACTACAAAGAAAAACTTATATACAGCCTAGCTAGCCATGAAACATGAAAGTACAAATAATAAATCATGTTCATGAAACATTAAAGAGAGAAAAGAAGAAAGGAAAGGAAGGAAGCTCATTAGATTTCATCCTTTAAGCTTGATTCACCCTTCATAGGAAGGATGGCCTCCAACCTTAGCCTCTTTCACTTCCTCTAAGTCTAAAAACCTAAAACCAGCAGCTGCTCTCCAAAAATGATGAAAAACTCTCGTAGAAATTAGGTGCAAATGTATATATAGGCTGAATAAAATAGGACAACACCGCGGTGTCCAACATATCACGCCGCGACGCGCGTGCAATTAGGTCACAGGCGCCTGAGGCGCCCACTCTTCAATATTGCGGTGCTTCAGCCTCGGGTTTTATCTACTGAAGCAGGGGAGCGCCGCGGCGTTGCCAATACCACGTCGCGGCGTTGGGTGCTAATCCTCACTTTTAACCTTCTCTTAGGCTTTCTGATCCAAAGCTACTTCAAATTCTTTATTTCCATGCTTCATTTGAGACTGGCCTATAACAGAGAAAGTATCAATTCATTAAATCATGCAAATGTACTCAATTTGATCATAATTTTGAAAGTATTTACACAAGATCACAATGGAAGTCATCAGAATGAAATCAGATATAAATGATGCTGAAACCTTCCATCAATACTTACAAACAAGGACTAATCATGCCATAAAACAGATATAGGGCACAAATAACTGCACTCTGTGTAGTTATCACACCCCCAAACCTAAATTTTTACTAGTCCTTGTGCAAAACAAAGTACATTCACAAAGATCAACTGGTAACCTATTTTCAGCCATTTTTAACATTCCACTTTCACTTAACTCAAGCTAGTGTATGATGATTGCATAAACCTCAAAGAATACATATACCTTGGAATCAATTTCACACATACACAACCCTCATCATGCTAGCATTCATAGCTTCCTTTCATACAAGATATTCTTCCCAAAATCATGCAAGGAAAACCTCTTCCATTCAATTCATATTCACCCAGATGAGTTATGAACATACACATGAACATAATTCACAAAATCCACAAAATTGTAATACAACTCTCTCTCCACTAATGTAAATCATATAAGATTGAGGATCAAAAGGGTCTTTATTAGCTTATAATGTCAGGCCAAGGGTAATGGGTAACAGAATAAAAGGATAGGATTAAACACAAACATTGAAAAACATAAATATGATATTCCAATTCATGAGCCAATAATGACAATAGCAGGGTATTTAACAATGAATATAGAAAATTCGCCAGAACCATTTTCGATGCTTTTCAAACTTTACTTTACATTTGCTTTGCTTTTCTTTTCTTTTTCATTCATTTCTTTTTTTTTCTTTCTTTTTCTATTCTTTTCTTTCGCAAAGCAATCTTTTTTTTTCTTTAACTGCATCTGGTTCCTTCAGGCTTATTTTGTATTGAATCATACCCCTAATCACAAGACTCACTTCAAGAAATAACATATATCATGCACTCAACAAACAAAGAAGGTAGGAAGAAAATGTCATGTTTTCACATGCATTAGAACGGTTAACAGGTTAACGATCACAATGGTGGTGAAAAACAAATAAGGCCAAACAGTTTAAGGCTTCAAAATGGGACCTAAGGATATCAACATATCAGGTAAGCTTTTTAAGGCTCAAATGGTCCAAACAATGCCCTAATCATTTCCTCAATCATGCACAACCTAGGATTTCGCCTCAAGAGAGTTGTCAAACAATTTCTAAGATAATCAAAATTTTCACATGTATCATCTATAAACTTTCTCTAAGCAAACATTTTTATTCTTTCCAAAGTTCAAAAAGCATGCAATTGGAAAACTTACCATGCCTAAAAAGAAACTAGAATGCTTCAGCATGCGCCAAAATTGCATATGGATTCAAAGAAAAATTAAGGTCATTTTGCATCCATATCTATCATTGGACAATCATTCACACTAGTTTTAAAACATTACAACACATAATGTGAAAAGGAACGATAATTGTATCTTGAATGGATTTTTCATCAATTTTTTTCAAGATAATTGCTCCTATAGTTATTATTTACGCTAAAATACTAAAACACATACATACACTTCAAAAAGAATTATAAAACTAACAAACATGCATAATACCAAAACATATGCACATGAACATAATAATCTGAAAATATAATACTATTGCATATTTAGTCAAAACATAAAGTTAAAGATAGCCCCCCAAACCTGAGGGAAACAGTGTCCTCACTGTACAAAAGAGAAATACACATATATATATCAAAAATAAATATGACGAAAGAAATAACAATGCCCTGAATGCATGACTAAAAGGATGGATCATCACTGTCAGGGCCCTCTGCAGCAAAACCATCACCGTCCTCGTCCTCATCACTATCAGGGACCTCTGCAGCTGGTGCGCGAGAAGATTCAGCTTGGAAGGGAGCAGCAACCGCTGTGGGTGGGAAGGAAGGGACTGGATAATCAGACATTGGCAGCCCAAGATGCTCCGCCATCCACCGCTGTGTCTGCATCTGGTATACTAACATAGCCTTCATCCGGGCACGCCAATCAGTATCATCAGTAGATGCGGCCTGGGATGGAGCTACTGCCTCAAGTGCTGGTGCTCGAGATGCTGGTGTGGCTCAAGGCTCTCCACGAGCCTGTCTCTGGCGTGCTGGCACTGCAGCTGGAGCTGCCCCCACTTTCTCAATGAAAGTGTCGTTCAGCGGCTGCCGAACATTTGTCAGTTCCTCATGAGGGTCCCAGCGGACCTGATGTCGGCTGCACAATGAATGGATGAGAAAGGGGAAGAAAAGGCTCCTATACTCCCTAGTAGACCTCTGAATCTGGTGAAAGATGAGCGCGACAACATTAATAAAGCAACCCTCCATGATAGCATAAATTAGTATGGCTCGGTCTCTGGTAACCTCCGAGAGGTTAGCTAATGGCAGGATGCGCATACTAATAAAATGGTGCCACGCCTGGGTCTTTGGAGTCAGATGTGTGCGCGCAAAGTACCGAGGCCTGTTAGTCTGGATGCTCATAGTCCACATCACAGGCTGAGACTCAGCCAAGCATATCCAAGCTGTGACCACGTTAAGATCAATGCCCTCCACCAGCTCCCAGCTACAAAACTCAATATAATCACAAATCTCTGGTGGTGGAGAAAGTCCTAGTGCAGCACGAATAGCCAAAGGAGAGAATAAGACCACACGACCTCTAACTCTGACTGCTGTGGCCCCCTCACCAAGGAAAGTTGCACTAGCATAGAACTCACAAACTACAGGTGACACTACTGAGGACTCCGGATGCTGGGCAAATGTACTCCAGTTAAGGTGGTTTAGGCACCTCTCCAGTTCCGGATGTAAAGCGCGGGAAAATGCAAATCCGCGCTCTAGGATAAGCGGACAGGTGATGAGAGTCGTGTATCGCTCGACAGCATTGGCTAAGATAAATCTCCTCCTATCAAAATCAGCAGGAGGGGGAGAAGGCTCCCTAGGCTACTGGCTAGATGAACCCCATTGCATAAGTCGTCCCCTCTTTGGAGCCATAACCTGTACAAGAATTGTTAAAAATCAAATTGGATAATAAAAAGCATTGAACATATTGAAAGATGAACAATTCTGCAAAATTTGGGACTTAGCGCCGCGACATGCCATTACAGCACCGCGACGCTCAAAATTCAAAACAACGCCGCGACATTCACACTAACGTCACGACATTCAAAGTGTTCATAATCACGCCGCGACATTCAACTCAACGCCGCGGCACACAACCCTAAATTGTCCAGGTACGCAGGCCTTAGTGCATATAATCCAATATAGCATGCAATTCTGGCATTATTTAACACTAAAACTAAGTAAAACCTAAGAATAACTAACTAATAAAAGCTATTTAATAGATTAATAAACAAAACTAAAAATAGAGGCCATAATAACCAAACAAAACAGGAAAATTAAACTAATAATTTACAAAAAAAAACTAAAAATAAATAGATACATACCTTAATGGAGGCAAATGGAGACTGAAAAAGGGATAAAAAAGAAGAGATACACAGAAAACTTGAAAGAGAGAGAAGAGAGAAAACGCAAGTGAGAGAGAAAGAGGTTGTGGAATGAGGAGAACCAAGTGTCTCTGCATAAAACCATCACCGCCCATGCGCGCCGCGGCGGAAAACTATAGACGCCGCGGCATGAATTAATTCCCTCCGAATTTAATTATTTAAATTATTACTATTTACTATTTACTATTCCTTTTTTTTTAATTCACAGGGCCGCGGCCTTATGGTCTGTACAGCCGCGACCCTGTGTTCACTGGACTTAGGCCCAACACACCATCACGCCGCGACGCTATAAGTCCCACGCCGCGGCGCTGTAAGCCTAACTGCACAATTCTGCAGCAAAATTAATTCTTCCTGGACTTAAGGTCAAAATTGGTCTCCAATACCTGCAAAACTTGCGTACAAAGTTAATTTACATAATAGAATACATAAATATACAAAAACTTAAAAATCAAAATATTTACATATTTAAGCCTTAAAATTGAAATTTTGGGTTCTCTCCCAAAAAGGGCTTAATTTATAGTCCCGGCAAGACTTGTCTGCTATTCCAAATGCATTTCTATAAGAGAGGAGGATCTTCCTCCTGATTTATAAAATTGATTTAATGCATTTGAAATGGCAAGCCTTTTAGCTCCAAGTTTGGAGCTTGCTCAATAGGTGCATCAATTAAATTTACCACCATAACAGCTTTGAACTGGCCCATTTCACCATCAGGAATGACTTGACCTTCTCCATTATCACAGACTTTACTTACACCCCCTTCCTTGGATATTGTCCCATCAATTAATGGCAATTCTCATTTGAAGCACCCTTCGGATTATTAACAGTGTCACTAGGGAGGGTGCCTGGATACCTAATATTGATGACATTAGCCAACTGCCCTACTTGGTTTTCCAATGCGCGCATGGAAGCAGTTTGACTCTGCAACATCATTTCATGGTTTGCCAACTGAGCATCAGTCTTCGTCATGTGAGAATTTGTCTTGACCATAAACTGTGAAAACATGTCTTCCAAAGAGAGTTTTCGATCTTGGCCCAGTTGTCTTGATTGGGAAGGGAATCCAGAAGGATTGTAGGGTCTGTCATTCACTGGAGCAGATGAGGAAGCTCCTTGATTGTCCCTCCAGGAGAAATTGGGTTGATTCCTCTATCTTGGGTTGTACTGGTTGGAGTATGGATTATTTTGTTGCGGGCGATAGTTACTAACATATTAAGCATTTTTTGTACTGAAAGGGCAACTATCACTTGAATGATTCTCTCCACACTTGTTACACAGCACAAAGGGGCTTTGTTGATGGTTGTTCCCCAAACGATCCACCTTAATTGCTAATGTTGCCACCTGAGCTGATAATGCTGCCAATGGATTAATATCATGCACTCCAGCTACCTTCCTTAAAGCATTTCTTTCCAAATGCCATTGGTAGCTGTTGGCTGCCAATTCCTCAAGCAGTTGGAATGCATCATCAAATGACTTGCTCAATAAAGATCATCCAGCAGCAGCATCTACTATAGGGCGATGGTGGGATAGCAATCCCTTGTGAAATTAGTAAACTTGGTGCCACGTTGGAATGTCGTGATGAGGGCACCTACGAAGCAAATCCTTGTATCTCTCCCATGCTTCATACAAGGACTCAGAATCAAATTGGGTGAATGATGTGATATCATTCACCATTTCAGCAGTCTTGGATGGTGGAAAATACTTATTTAAGAATTTATTGCATAGATCATTCCAAGTGCTGATGGATCCCGCAGATAGAGACTGTAACTAACTCTTGGCTCTATCTCTGAGAGAGAAGGGAAAGAGCCTTAAGCGAATAGCATCATCAGAGACACCATTATGCTTGAACGTGTCACAAATCTCCAGAAAATTTGAAAGATGAGCATTGGGATCCTCCTTAGGCAAACTGCCAAATTGTACAGAAGTCTGTATCATTTGAATGATGGCCGATTTGATTTCAAAATTATTAGCACGGATGGCAGGCCATCTAATACTGGACTGCAAGTTCTCCATTTGAGGGGTTGCAAACTCCCTCAATGGTCTATTGTGACTATCGTCCTCCATCTCTTGAATTCCACGTTCTGCCATCAAAGTACCTAAATCACAAAATAATCTGAAAACTTAAATTAATATGTACAAGACAAAATTTGAATTAGGATTAACTAGACTCGTTGCTAATATCAGCTAAACAGAAATAATCGTATTCTCCGGCAACGGCGCCAAAAAACGTGTTTGCTCTTTTGCTTACCGCAAGTGCACGGGTCGCACTTGTAGTGTAGCTAGGAGTCAGATATCCTTCCCACGAGGAATGCGTATTTCATATAAGAGCCAAGTATTAACCAATAGTCTAATTAATGCTATCCAAAGACATTGAATTTATAAAAGAATGTTTAAAGAAATGTAAAGACTGAAAAATAATAAATCTAAGATAAATAGATAAATAGATAAATAAGTAATTCTTTTCATCTCCTATTTCAACTAATAACATGTAATCCTTACAAGCAACATCAATGAATTGTTAAGTTAGCTTGAGAATCTGATTTAGTTAAAAGCCTATGTCTAGGTCAATCAACCTTGATTTCATTCACCCAACTCACTAAGTTTCCTTGAGAACCAGTGCAAACTCCACTCATTAATGATCTATTCTCAATCTCCCACTATGCATGGCCAATAAGTATATTTCTATCCTATTAACGAATCATCGCATCCAAGCCAATTGAATGAAATAGAACATGCATCAACCATACATATGATCTAAAATCTAAATTCCTATGTCTAGGTTCATTAGATTTCATCAAATCAATCAAAAGTTGATCAAACTCTCAAAGGCATTAAGATCCATATGATTGAAAATAACTAAACTTCAATATATACTCAAATGATTACAAATTCATCAGTATCTATAGGAAACTACAAAGAAAAACTTATATATAGCCTAGCTATCCATGAAACATGAAAGTACAAATAATAAATCATGTTCATGAAACATTAAAGAGAGAAAAGAATAAAGGAAAGGAAGGAAGCTCATTAGATTTCATCCTTTAAGCTTGATTCACCCTCCATAGGAAGGATGACCTCCAACCTTAGCCTCTTTCACTTCCTCTAGGTCTAAAAACCTAAAACCAGCAGCTGCTCTCCAAAAATAATGAAAAACTCTCGTAGAAATTGGCAAATGTATATATAGGCTGAATAAAACAGGGCAACGCCGCGGCGTCCAACATGTCACGCGGCGGCACGTGTGCAATTAGGTCACAGGCGCCTGAGGCGCCCACTCTTCAACGTTGCAGCACTTCAGCCTCGGGTTTTATCTACTGAAGCAGGGGAGCGCCGCGGAGTTGCTAATCCCACGTCGCGGCGTTGGGTGCTGATCTTCACTTTTAACCTTCTCTTAGGCTTCCTGGTCCAAAGTTACTTCAAATTCTTCATTTCTATGCTTCATTTGAGACCCGCCTATAACAGAGAAAGTATCAATTCATTAAATCATGCAAATGTACTCAATTTGATCATAATTTTGAAAGTATTTACACAAGATCATAATGGAAGTCATCAGAATGAAATCAGATATAAATGATGCTAAAACCTTCCATTAATACTTACAAACAAGGACTAATTATGTTATAAAGCACATATATAGGACACAAATAACTACACTCTGTGCAGTTATCAACTTAGGTCCCAATCAGTACTCAGAACAACTTCAAACCTACTAAAGTTTTGCATTGCATTGTTTAACTCGACAATTTGATCTTTTATTCTTCGAATTTACACCAATGTATTAGAGATGTGCTTTTTCCATTCCACTATGGCATGTCTCATGTTCTTCATCAGTTTAACAAAAAACTGATATTGACAGCATCCACTTACTTCCTTCGACCAGACCTCACTAATGAGCTCACAAATGGCTGGGTTGTTAACATCTGTATCATCAAAATAGAATCTTTGTTTGGGCTTCGCTAAGCTTTCATCTACTAGCATGATTGGCCTATAATCGTTGCCAACAACCTCCATATGACGCACTTTGTGATGAGGGATAGATCCATCTACTCCGGGTTGCCGAGAAATCTGTCTAATACTTTCTGGATATTGCCTATGCCTTCCCATCAGTTATTCCATGTATAGGAGTAGCCTTTAGTAGAGAATTCCACAAGGCTGCCTCTATAGATTAGGTGTTGTAGGTTATCCCCCATAAGAGTCGAGTATGGTGCCCCTCCAATCTTCTCCTCCTCTCACAAGATAGCATTAAGATTGCCTCTAATCTTTACCGCACCTAGACAGTGCTCAGTACTCCCAAGAATTATTTCAAACTGTTAAATACGATGGGTTTTTACAGAGTGTGCATGGATGCCAATAAAATACCAAGGATTCAACGATGGGTCCCTTTGGAAACGTGCATAAATGAAAAAACTGTCATATTCTTCGACTGTGATTAACCAAAAAAATTTCCATGCTAGCAAGATTCCACCTTTCGATCCTACTATAGTTCCACCATGAAGTGTTGATCAAAGCCACAAGACCATAGGAGTCCTTCAATTCTGGTAAGAGGATTTTTAACTTCCATCAAGAATATGCGTGCAAACGAAGAGCTAGAGCCACTAGGCCGAGATGATCTCCGAGATCTCGGATCAAACCTATTAATGAAGTAGGTGGCACTAGGGGGTGGCGGCTAGGCGAAAACCCTAGCAGAAAATCACCAGGCTGAAGACTGTTTCAGACAAAGTGTTTTAAGCAGAATGAGAGATTGTGATTCACTCTTCTTATTAGAATATATAAGTTTCTAGGAAAGGGCCAGAAAAGAAAATTAAGGAATCTTAATTAATCATCCAAATCCGTCAAAGCAAGCAATGCTTTATCTTTAATCTTTCATTTTGTTTTTAATTAGTTTATTCTAAACATTTGGGAAAAATCATCTTTAAATCTCCAGCATATCTCTTTTACATCATTTCCTTTTCTAATTTCTTTCCCATTAAAAAGTCTTGAGCAAAAGTGATGTTGTTTTAAGTTGTTGTCCGCATATTTCAACTTTGCACTTCTTGCTGTCGACTTATTTCTTCTTGTGCTTCCATTATTCATTCCACTAATTAGCTGCGAGTGGAGACTGGATGGTGCGAATTTCTCATGGTCTTTGTGAAGGGAACATAATTGTTAATTGAATGGCTAACTTTGCACACATTATTGAGTTGAATGTTCATATTCTTGACGTTCCTCTCTAGGTTGCGGCTATTTGCTGATTGATAATCTTGCTAGATTTTCATTTCTCTGTAGTGTAGCTGTTTGGTTGGGCCTTACCTCTCATAACCGAAAAAAAAAATTTGCACTTCTTGTTGATATATGGAAGACAATGTGTTGTTCACCTAAATTCTTTTTACCCATAAATATTTTTACATTACATTAATTAATTTAAATATTTATAAAATCTTTGCACGAAACAAATAAAAAAAATCTTTGGACAAAAAATCATAAAACCTGATTTTGAAATTAATAAGGCTAGGTAGATGATTATTAGGCCACAAAACCTTATTAATTATATTTAGACTACAGAAGATCACGATTGGATTTATAAATTATTCTTGCTTGTAAAGTAAGCCCAAAGCCAAGTGTATGGCTTCGGCCCAGATATTAATTAGAGACTATATATACATGCATGAAGTGTTTCATTCCCATAAAAACTTATTTATGGGGATCAGATAGTTTATCTATAAAGTTGGACATGACTAAAGCCTATCATAGGTTTGAATAGGGCTTTCTAGAGAAGGTGTTGCATGCTTATGGTTTTGACTCCAATTGGGTCAAGCTTGTGATGAAATGTGTCACATGGTAACATATAAATATAAGATTAACGGCTATTTCAACAGAAGTATTATGCCACAAAGAGGACTCAGACGGGGAGATCCGCTCTCCCCGTACTTATTTATCCTTGCTGCTAATGTTCTCTCTCACATGTTGCAGCATGCTTGCTCTATAGGGTCCTTATCGGGAGTAAAACTTAATCAGAATACCCCCTCACTGACTCATTTCTTTGCCGATGATTGTATGCTTTTTCTCCAATGCTGATGTGGGAGAAGCCCATCACATCATCAGGATCTTGAATTCTTTCTCACAAGCATCATGTTAGAGAATTAATGCTGAGAAGTCTGGTGTGGTTTTTGGCAAACATATGTTCAACCCAATTTAATAAACCAGATTGCAACAACACTTAATATAAAGATTTCGGACAAGCCGGGGAAATATTTAGGATTACCAGCCGAATGGGGGAGATCTAAAGGTTGCACACTCTAGTGGACTAAGGATAGAGAATCCTAGCTAAGCTTGATGGTTGGAAGGAAAAGTTACTAAACCAGCCAAGAAAGGAGGTGCTTGCAAAGGCTATGGTTCAATCCATTTCGATCTATGCTATGTTTATTGTAAAATTCCCAAAGAGCTTATGTTCTGACCTTTGCTCTCAAATAGCAAGATCTGGTGGAAACAAACCAAGAAAGGAATGAGGGATTCATTGGAAAACCTAGATGGAATTGAGTAAAAGTAAGGAAGAGGTGATCTTTGATTTAAGGAGTTTGTGCATCTCAATACCTCCATGCTGGCTAAGCAGGCTTGGAGAATCTTAAAGAGCCCAAATTTATTGTGGGTCCAACTTCTAAAAGGTATTTACTGCCCAAACAAGAACTTCCTTGAAGCTTCTACAAAGCGAAATGCCTATGGGTCTTGGACCGTCCTGACCCAATAATCATCAGGCACCCGAATCTTTTATGGGCTGACCCAAAGGTCCAGATATTTAGAGATGGTCTGAATCTCGCGCCCGACCGTTTTCAACTAATTCATAGTCATCAATAGTCTTCGACTATTAATGACCAACGTTTGAAAACCACCTCTTGCCATTCAAACCGAGCATAACGGTGATCATACCGATCAAGGTATTAAGTGGTCTTAACGGTGGGAATCCGATGTGTCAAACGTCAGGCTTCTATATAAGCTAGCCTGGCTATCTAGGCCGGATATGTTCCAACTCCAAACACTGACTTATTATCTTTACTTTATTGAACTTGCAGACCTGCCTAGGACCCGACTTTGCTGCTAATCCATTCAAGGAACTTCAGTGAATCTTCCTGTTATTGTCTTGGGCTTCAGTCAGGCATCCGGAACATTTGGCGCCCATCATGGGATCAGGTAAAACTTTTCCTACCCCATAAACAATCAATTTCCTTTTTTCGAAGAGTCAAACACTTTTCCAACCAACCATGGCCACCAATGAAAATAATGCATTCAATGGAGTGAACTCGGGCAATTCTCAGCTTAACCCTATGGAGATGCTCATGCAAGCTATAAGGGACATCAATAGTCAAATTGATCAGATCGATCAAATGACAAACGGGGAGCAGCACAGAGCAGAATCGGAAAAGGAGGTAGACAAAAGAGTTGACGAAGATATGGGAGAATTTAATTGACAGCCAAGTCAGCCCAGAGTCACCAACCTTAGAGCTCGTTGGCAGACGAATCACTCTTTTTCAGTTGCCGATCATCCATTTTCTGATTTTATAATGTCAATTCCTCTGCCAGATGATTTTTGAATTCTAGTGATGGAATTATATGATGGGATAACTGATCCACAGGAGCATCTAACAATGTTCAATTCCATGATGCTATTGAATGGTGGATCTGACCTGATCAAATGCAGACCTTTCCAACAACATTGAAGAAATCAACATTACTCTAGTTTTCAGGCCTCGAAGCAGGTTCAATTTAAGATTTTTCTAAATTTTCAATTAAATTTCTTAATCATTTCTCTACAAGCAGGACGTATCAGAAAACCTCGGCAATTTTTATCAACCTGAGGCAAGGTAGGGATTAATTGCTTAAAGAATTCATGCGAAGATTTAGGGAAGAAGCAATTCAAATCAGATATCTTAATCCTGCAGTATCCTTGCATGCTATTATGGCCGGTTTACATCCAGGACCGTTCATAGATTCTCTAGCCAGGAAACCTCCTTTGGATCTTAATGATTTGCGAAACAGGTCCACAGGATACATTAACATGGAAGAGATAGCTTTTGCGAGAAAGCAGATGGAGCGCCCATTTTTCGATCCAAAGGCAGCAGGAAATGGAAGCAATCCACACATCTCTATCCGACTAATTTCTTTTGAAAGAAATCAAGGAGGACGACCAAATCCAAAAGGTAGACCAATGCGTACAGATGAAAGATCTGAAAGGTTTAACCAAAATTCTCGGGAGACATTATAAAGGATTCGACTTGTCTTTAACAAATATACCACACTAAATACTCTAATGGATCAGATCTTTCGTGAAGTCTACAATACTAGTTTAATTCAAATTCCAAGGAACGCGAGAAGGCAAAAGATTCTGGCAAATGTTGATAAGAGTAAGAGGTGTGAGTTTCATAAAATGTATGGGCACTCCACTGAGGATTGCATTACATTAAAAGATAGGATAGAGCAACTTATTAGAGAAGGTCATCTCGGGAAGTACGTATACCGACGTAGAAGCTGGAGTAGAGAAGCAAAAGAAAGCAATCAGTCCAGACCTAGAAGCACGAGTCCGGGCGAAAAGGGTAAAGCCATTACTGCTATTTTCGATTCTCGGGATCACATGATTAAAGGAGTTATTAACACCATAGCTTGGGAATTTGCTGGAGGTGGAAGTTCGAATTCGTCCCGGAAAAAACACCTCCGGGCAGTTATGTCGATAAGTTATCCTACTCCGGTACAACACGAAGAAGGTCCGGTGATATCGTTGTCCAATAAGGATTTTCCTGGCCTTGATGAAAACTTGGATGACCCGATGGAGATTTCCATCATCGTTTGAAATTTCCAAATAAAGAGGGTCTTGGTCAACCAAGGAAGCTCGGCAAATGTACTCTACTTGTCAACTCTCCATAAGTTACAGATCCCAGAGGCTGAGTTAAATCTTTTCAACGGATGTCTGATTGGTTTTTTCGGGGAGCAGGTAAATGTGAAAGGGTATGTTGAACTCCGAACGACCTTCGGGACAGGTACACTTTTAAAAATAGTTCCTGTAAAATATCTGGTTATTGATTCTCATACCCCGTATAATGTTATTCTTGGAAGACCTTCCCTTAATTCTCTTAGAGCAGTAGTATTGACTCCATATTTGACAATAAAATTTCCCATATCCAAAAGCGAAGTCGGCATGGTTCATGCAGATAAAAAAGAAGCAAGAATCTGTTACAATGAAAGCTTGAAGCTGAGGCAGAAAGAGGTAACCGACCGAGTAGAGTCATCAAGAAAACCCTTACACGTCAATATGGCCGATCTAGATCCAAGGAGCAATGAGCAAGATCAACCTCAGCCAAGTGAAGCATTGCAGACTATATCCCTAGGCCCGAGACCTAACCAAGTGACACACATCGGTGTCCATTTATCGACCGATGTCAAGCATTATTTAGAGGAATTGTTGATAAAAAAATTTGAATATATTCGCATGGACTGCAGCATATTTGCTTGGAATTGACCTAGAGGTAATCACTCACAAATTGTCTTTAAATCAAAGAATAAAGCCTGTTTCCCAGAAGAAAAAAAAGAAGCTTGGGGCTGAAAGGTAGGAGGTCGCGGCTCAAGAAACAAAGAAGTTGTTAGAAGCAGGTTTCATAAGAGAGGTAGAATATACAACTTGGTTGGCTAATGTAGTTATGGTCAAAAAGTCATCAGGAAAATGGAGAATGTGCACAGACTTCACCGATATGAACAAGGCTTGCCCAAAAGATTCCTATCCTCTCCCCAGCATAGATTGGTTGGTCAACGGTGCCTCCGGATATCAATTCCTTAGTTTCATGGACGCGTACTCAGGATATAATTAGATCAGGATGCATCTAGACGATGAGGAAAAAATTGCCTTTCTCACCGAATTTGGAAACTACTACTACCGGGTTATGGCTTTTGGCCTGAAGAATGTTGGGGCGACCTACCAAAGGTTGATGAACAAGATGTTCTAGGAGCAAATCGGTAGGAAGATCGAGGTGTATGTTGTTGATATGGTGGTAAAGACGTTGGCCAACGGAGACCATTGTTATGATCTTTCTGAAATCTTTGCCCAATTGAGGAAATACAATATGAAGTTGAATCCAAAGAAATGCGTATTTGGTGTTCAGGCTAGAAAATTCCTTGGCTTTCTGCTTACAAATAGAGGAATTGAGGTCAATCCAGATAAATGTAAGGCCATAATGGAGATGAGGAGCCCCACATCAATTAAGGAAGTTCAAATACTTACAAGAAGAATTGCTGCCTTATCAAGGTTTCTGTCGAAATCTGCTAATTGAGCTCTGCCATTTTTCTAATTTTTAAAAAAAACCAGATAATTTTTAATGGACGGAGGAGTGTGAAAGGGCATTTGAGGAATTAAAACATTTCCTGACCACGCCACTAATCTTGACTAGACCCGAACAAGGTGACACTTTATTGCTTTATATATCTGTTTCTAACAAAGCTTTGAGTTCAGTGTTGGTAAAGGAAGATGGGAAGGACCAGTGTCCAGTTTACTTTATTGGTCGAGTATTACAAGGATCGGAGACCCCATATCAGAAGATTAAAAAATTGGCTCTGGCTGTTGTAATGACTGTGAGACGACTTCGACAATATTTCCAAAGCCACCAGATAATCGTCAAGAGTGATCAACTTATCAAACAAGCACTCAGAAAGCTGAAACTGGCAGGATGCATGATCTCTTGGTCGGTTGAACTATCTGAATTCGATATCTAGTACCAACCTAGAGGTCCGATCAAATCGTAGGTACTATCTAATTTCTTAGTTGAGTTATCTTCACTTTTTTCACATGAGTTGAATAGTGACCTCTGGTATCTTTTTGTTGATGGAGCTTCAAATGTAAAAGGGAGCGGGTAGGAGTTATATTGGAAGGGTCGAATAAAATTTTGATTGAGTAATCTCTAAGATTCAACTTCAAAGCGAGTAACAACCAGGCTGAATACGAAGCCTTCCTAGCCGGACTTTCCTTAGCTGCCGAAATGGGAGCAACCCGACTAATTGCTAAGTCAAATTCCCAGTTGATGACTGGACAAGTCAGAGGTGAATTCCAAATTGAAGATCTTCAATTAACGAAATACTTGTTGAAAGTGCAGGATATTATTAAGAAATTTATGCAGTTCGAAATATTGCACATTCCAAGATATCAGAATTCTTGTGCCGATCTATTATCCAAATTAGCCAGTACTAAGGGAACAGGGAATAATCGATCGGTCATTCAAGAGGTAATAGAAAGTCCAAGCATTGACATGAACGAGTCTTTTATCATCAACAGTGATCCAAATTCTTGGATGATGCCCATTATCAGATACTTGCAAAATGGCAATCTTCTGGCCAACGATAAAAAGGCAAAGAAGCTTAGGAAATCGGCCAGTTATTATGCCTTGATCGGTGGGGAACTATTTAAAAGAGGATTGACATTACCCTTATTAAAATGTATTGAACAAGATCAGACTAGAATGGTAATGGAAGAGGTTCATGAAGGTGTCTGCGGTAGCCACATTGGCGGTCGTTCTTTGGTAGGAAAAGTTTTACGAGCTGGACTTTATTGGCCTACAATGAAAGCTGATTGTTTGAAATATGTCCAGAAATGTGATAAGTGCCAAAAATTTGCAAGTTTACATAAAGCCCCACCAGAGGAACTTCATAGCCTTGACACTCCGTGGCCCTTTTGTAGATGAGGAGTTGACTTGCTGGGACCCTTACCAGTTGCAACAGGGCAGTTGAGATACATTATGGTAGCAATCAATTACTTTACAAAGTGGATTGAGGTCGAGCTTCTCTCTAGCATAACATCGGAAAAGGTCAGAAGGTTTGTATGGAAAAATATTATATGTCGATTTGGTTTACCATTTATTATTGTATCTAACAACGGAACACAATTTACCCATAAAAAGTTTTGGAAATTTTGTTTTAAGAATGGAATTAAACAGGTATTTACTTCGGTTGAGTATCCATAGACCAATGGATTGGCTGAGGCAGCAAACAAAATAATTTTGACCTGGCTCAAGAAAAGATTAGACCGTGCTAAAAGTTTATGGCCAGAAGAATTACCAAATGTTCTTTAGGTGTATCATACTACGCCTCAGTCATTTACCCAAGAAACACCATTCCGACTCACATTTGGAGTAGACGCTATGATTTCAATTGAAATTAGGGAGCCAAGCTTTAGGAGGTTATCTTTTTCTGAAGAGTTAAACGATGAACAAAGAAAAATTGACCTTGATCTGTTGAAAGAATAAAGAGAGGTTGCCTACATTTGGGAAGAAGTAGTCAAAGTAAGGGTGGCAAGGAAGTATAATCGTAGTTTCAGGTCAAGAATATTTCAGGAAGAGGACTTAGTCTTGAGAAAGGTTGAAGATTCCCGAAGACCGCAGGGCGAGGGAAAGCTATCGGCTAACTAGTAAGGACCTTTTCGAATTCTAGAAGTCATTGGAAAAGGAGCTTATAAGATTGGCAATCTTACCGGAAGAACTCTTCCT
Source organism: Ormosia semicastrata (assembly GCA_029884595.1). Taxonomy (NCBI): domain Eukaryota; kingdom Viridiplantae; phylum Streptophyta; class Magnoliopsida; order Fabales; family Fabaceae; genus Ormosia; species Ormosia semicastrata. Next base: position 9,142,941 of record JAQQTO010000047.1, read on the forward strand.
AGAACATGGAACTTGGCCTCTTTAAGAAAAAATTTTAGCTAAGTCTTTATTCTGTATTTTTTTATCATTAGGATGTTGTATTCTTTTTCCTTACCATGATTTTTTTCCACTGGGTTTTTCCTGGAAGGTTTTAATGAGGCACATCTTAGGACTATTATTTTCTTTACATCAAAATATTACTTATCTCAGCTTAATGCCTGAATTAGAAATTACAAATCAGCTTTCAGCCGACGCTAACTTTCAGCCAATAATAAAAGCCGCTCCTCGGCTAATAATAAAAGCTGCTCTTTGGCTAGCTCAAAGCTGATAATAAAAGCCGCTCCTTGGCCAATAATAAAAGCTGCTCTTTGGCCAACTCAAAGCTGATGATAAAAGCCACTCATCGGCTAATAATAAAAGCCGCTCTTTGACCAGCTCAAAGTTGATGATACAAACCGGCTTTTAGCCTATGCCAGCTCAAAGCTGATGATAAAAGTCGATTCGCGGCTAGCATAAAGCTGACGAATTAAATCGTCCTTGATCCGACTTTTAATTGATTCCAATTTAAAATCCTAATTGTTTCCCAATTAAGAAACTTCTTTGCTCTGATTAAGGTAAAAGATCCTTAATGCTCTAAACACTTATAATTACGAGATTTCCTAGTATAAAATCTGTGAATCCAAATGCAATGATTTCTATCATAAGTCGGATCCTAACGAAATGATCTCTACCATAGTCGGTTTGCAAGAAAGATTGAAAAATTATTTCAGATGATTTTTTGAATACAATGTATCATTAAATTAGTTCTATTCCGAACAAACAGAGGAAATCCAAAATGGTCCCAAAAGTAAAATGTTACAAATTCACAAATTCACATTTCTTCATCTTCCTCTGGTGGATCAGTAATTCAACCGTCGACTATGACCTTGAAAGGACCAAGTTCACCTAGCCGATCATCAAAAACTCCATCAGGATTAAGGAGTTTTGCATGCTCAAGACCATATTCAAAGCCGGCGATCCTTTGCTCGGATGCTTCCTCCTTTAAACTCGTTAACTCGATCTTGAAGTTATCCCTTGACTTTAAAGCTTCTATTAGAACACAGTCGGCTTCATTTTTCTGTTTCTCGGCATTTTCTTTTTTTTTTCTTTAATTGCATAATGTCTTCTTCAACCTTTCTCTTTTCACTTTCTAGCAAACACAGGGAAGCTTCAAGGTCGTCCATACGAGAGGTCTTCTATCTTAAAACTTCATTTTCTTTTTTCAGTGCTGAGACCTTGGCCAGATGAGCTCTCTGAGTTTTTTCAAGCTCTGTCTTATACAGTTTATTGAAGGAAGACAATTTCTTTTTTGAATCCTCCAATTCATGCTCAACTAATTTGATTACACTTGTAGCTCAAAGTAGTTGTACTTCTATCCATCGACACAAACCTACCCCCCCGACCTTATCTTTTCTTTCTTTATCATGTAGAAGAGAGATCTGTGTCTCCACGAAGGACTCAAAAGGGAAGGAGGCCACCCAAAGAGAAGGGTCATCTGCATCAGCATTGAAGCCATTCAATACCTCAATCGCATTTCGTGTTTCGCGATTCTCAGAAGAAGAATCCTCATTTAATTATTGGCGTTTTGGGGTAGAAAGGTTCAACCCCAAAACCTCAGCTTCTTCGTCACTGTCCTCTCGGTTTCTCATTCCGATAAATGATTCCGAGTAAGTTTTCGAAGAATCCGCAACAAGGATTGGAACTCTAGTCTTCTCCAGGTCGAAACTCGTTTCCGCTTCAATCATATTGGCCGGCGATACCAGAGCCTTATTTTTCATGAATTTCTTCAATTGCTAAACGGAAATCCGAGGTGTCATTGATTCTGAAAACTTGAACAAAGGGTTAAAACTCAGTTCAGTTTAAAAGTTGAAATAGTAACATTGAATTCAAAACTTACTCATTAACTTTGTAATTTTTTCTGGATAATCCCCAAATCTGACAAATGAACTAATGTTTAGGACAAGATAATCCTCCAAGAAGTCGACTATATCTCGATCAGTTGACAGAAGGCTTCGATAGTTAATACCCAATATAAACTTCGGTTCTGTTCTCCAATAGATAGGGAATTTTTCTACTCCAAGTCGGTCGACATAGAAGGGTATGTCACCATGATGGGTCATAACTCAGACAAATTTATTTTTAAAATTTTTATATGATGCGCCAAAAGCAGAAAAAAGTTTTTTACAGGGATGACTGTTGAGTGAAACCCAACCACCTTTACTGACCCCCTTACATTGAAAGAAAAAAAAGGAAGACTGCAGTGCTCGAAATTCTACCGAGGTAGTTCATTAAAATTTTAAATGCCTTTACAAATGCCCAGCTATTGGGGTGAAGTTGTGTCGGAGCAACATTTATTGGCTAAGTATCGAACACTGGAAATCAGTAAAAGGTAGTTTTAAATTCAGACGGTTAAAAAAGGTTTTATACATGTACACCCAACCAACTTGGTCATCACCATATGATGACATGAATACAAGTTCATCATTACGGCATGGTAAGCAAATAAACCGACCTTCATCATCATCTCGGCTAAGCAAAATGCGTTTTCGGAGCCCATTGATACTTTCGACTGTATTAAAAATTGATGGGTATTTGCTAACGGCAGGGTGAACCCAATCATAGTTTGGCACCGATACTTCTCCCATCGACTGATTTTTGGTGGAGATGTTACCTATCGGATGAATGGACATTCTAAACCTTACGTCGTATCCCTATATTATTACACTCTTTTCTGGGTCTCTCTAGTATAGGTCTGAACGCCTATTGTCAGAAGGATTTTGACAATAGTTTTCTTTTAAGGTCCAAAATCTACAGTGTTTTTAGAATGAAAAAACTTGTTAAAAAGTAGGGCGAAAAAAACAAGGGATTTTCTAGTCACACACCCTTCATTTTCAGAAGCAGAAATGAATGATGAATTAAATAAAAGAAACTCGCATTTGAATGTTACTTGGAATGAGCGTGAATAGAAGGAAGGGGCGTGTTGGTGAAAAAAGCTCTGTGTAGAAAGGATGGGGCGTTGATGGAATACTTGCACAGGGATGAAAAATTCCAGAACAAAGTATGGGATGAAATGTCAATGGCAACATGAAGGAAAAAAGAGAAGAGTTAATGAGAGAAAGTGGAAGAATAAATGAAGTGTAGTTAGGGGATGAAGTTTTAAATAAACCAAACCGCTAGATCCAATGGATAAAAATTAAGGAAAATGAAAAGCTTTTAAGCTGGATGGTTGGACAAATCTAATGGTGGGATATCAAGAATCAAAAAATCAAGGGTCTTGATGGAACCAAGCGTCAGGCGCATTAATGGTGAAATGATGTTATTGACATTTGGTTTATGAATGCATCACACGTGGCAATCCATATTTGAAATTGTGCACAAAAGCTGCTACATGAGTTACGAAGCACTTGAAAAGAAGAGGACTTAAATCTACATAAAATTTATGACTAATAGTAAGCTCGGCCAATCTCAAAGACTAACCAAGCTGATGGGCTGTGAACTTATCGGCTTGATCTTCATCCGACCAGTAATAAGCTTGACCAATCTTAACGATTGACCGAGCTAGGGGACTATGGACTGTCCTGGCCCAATAATCATCGGGCACCTAGATCTTTTCTGGGCCAACCCAAAGGTCAAGATATTTAGAGATGGTCCAAATCTCACGCTCGACCATTTTCAACTAATTCATAGTCATCAATAGTCTTCGGCTGTTAATGACCAATGTTCAAAAATCGCCTTGTGCCATTCAAACCGAGCATATCGGTGATCATACCGATCAAGGTAATAAGTGGTCTTAACGGTGGGAATCCGAAGTGTCAAACGTCAAGCTTCTATATAAGCTAGCCCGACTATCTAGGTCAGATATGTTCCAACTCCAAACACTGACTTATTAACTTTACTTTATCGAACTTGCAGACTTGCCTAGGACCTGACTTTGTTGCTATTCCATTCAAGGAATTTTAGTGAATCTTCCTATTATTGTCCTGGTCTATGGTCAGGCATCCGGAACAGGTCTGGATGAGTCTACTATATGAAAGAGACCTACCTTGAAAAGAGGGTAGGTAGTAGATTAAAAATGGTAAGGCTATTAATCTATAAGAGGATAGATGGATAGGTAATGGAAAGATTGTTCAAAGTCCTAATAGGACCCTTAATCAGAAGGTCAACAGTCTCCTATATGAAATAAATAGAAGATGGAATCTATCTACCCTTAAACAAACTCTTTCTCCAACTACGACTATAAAAGTTGTCCAAACACCCCTAAGTTGGACACAAAGTGAAGATGAACTAATTTAGCGCTATACCAAATCAAGGGAGTAAAAATAGGGTATCATATGGCTAAAAAAATGGCCAAATGGCCCCTACAAGTCTTCGTCCTCTATAAATTATCCCTGACATCTGGAATGTTATTTTGAATTTGGAAATCACCCAAAAAATCAAAATCTTTCTATGGAAAGTGTGCCATAATGTTGTTCTTATAAGGAACAGTCTACACAAGAAGAGTATCTCCATGAGTCCTTTATGCCCTATTTTCCAAACAAGGACAAAAATAGTTGAGCATGGCCATTTGTTATGCCCTTGGACCAAACCGGTTTGGTTTGGGGCCTAAGTCCAATGTTTACCTACTCTAGAAAATGTAACAAGGTTTGATATGTGGTTTAGGAACAAGATTGTGACCTTAAGGATAACAAGGAATTCTTTAATGTGAGTCTAACTCATATTAGCCATCTAATTTGGGCTATCAGGAAATCTAGAAATGAAGCCCTATTTCAACATAGACCTTAATCCCATCTTTACCATTACCAATGCCCAAGCTTACAGAAATGATTTTATCAAAGCTAATCGAGATTCAAAGCTACAAAGGAGTAATACCCATCAAAGATTAACCATGCATACCTCTTGTCGACCCTCACTAGCAAGTATCCTCAAATGCATTGTGGTTGCAGCCTTTGACAAATCCAAGGGATTAGGTACAATGGCTATTATTTGTAGAAATGAGTTAGGGAAGGTAGCCTCTGGCAATGCAAACCAAGTCCATGCCCCTTCACCTTTAGTTGTAGAGGCCCTTGCCTTGCGAACGATAATATCAGTAGCTGCTAACCTGGGGTAATATCATGTTTTGCTAAAGTTGGATTGCCTTGAGTAGGTACAAGCTTATAGAGGAGAGTGTCAGATCTGGGAAATAGGTTCCATGGTGTGAAATATAAAGGCATATAATTGGAGCTACAAATCTATAGTTTACACTAGATTAAACATGAAAAGAACAATGTAACTCATGATATGGCCAAGCTTGCTCCCAATCAACATCTATTCCTAAACAAACTAGTGTCCACGCAAGTCTAAGTGGCGGAAGCTATTGAAAAGGATGCAGAAAGCTGTTGGTTGAGGATCTAAGGCTAGATTAACAGAATTGATTTAGAATGGAATGTCATGCCATTTATTGATTCTCAATCTGATATATATACATGTACAGGCCGTATACAATCAGTGCAATCATTCTAAGTATAGTTCCCTTAATTTATGCTATTTACACCTAAACGTATGCTACGTATCCCTAAATATAAGATATGTACAGCTAGTTGCATGATATGTAGATATCACAATATCTCCATGGTATTATAGGCAAGATATCAGCCTAAGACCCCCTTCAAGTTGGAGCATGCAAATTTTGGATGCCTAACTTGCCTAGAAAATGATCAAACTACTGTTTTCCTAAGGCTTTGGTAAATATATCAGCCAGTTGAGTATAAGTAGACATATGATAAGTTGAAATGTTGCCTTTGAGGAGTTCATCATGCAAGAAATGACAATCAACTTCAATATGTTTTGTTCGCTCATGAAAAACTGGATTGGCAGCTATATGCAATGCTGCTTGGCTATCACAATAGATTTTCATAGGACGAGAGTGAGTAACACCTAGAGAGAGTAGGAGTGTTTTCAACCATTTGAGCTCGCATGTGGTAGTAGCCATGGAGCGCTATTCTGCTTCGGCAGAAGAATGTGAGACAACATGTTGCTTCTTGGTTTTCCAAGATATAGGTGAGTTCCCAAGAAAAACAATCCATCCGGTAAGAGAACATCTAGTCAATGGATAGCTGGTCTAATTCGAGTCACACCAAGCATAGAGTTGAGGATCACAATCAGCTTGGAGAAAGATACCTTGTCCTGGGTTGCTTTTGAGATAGCGAACAATGCGCAGAGCTGCATTCCAGTGTTCTTGTAAGGGTTTGTGCATGAATTGAGCTAGCATATGAAAACAAAATAAGAGAATTCTAGTCTAGTGACAGTTAACTAGACCAAACGACCTACTAATCTTCGATAGCAATCTGGATGGGAAAGTGGAGTTCCAGTGGCCAAAGGAAGATGATGATTTTGATCTAGAGGAAAACCAATAGGTTTAGCCCCTAATAATCCTATCTCGGTGATAATGTCAATGGTATATTTGTGTTGGCACAAGAAAATGCCATCGGGACTACGAGCCACCTCAATGCCAAGGAAGTATTTTAAAGGACCAAGATCTTTCATACGAAAGTAGGTGCTCAAGTAGGATTTAAAGGACTCAGTTGCTTCATTATTGTTGCCATAAATAATGAGGTCGTCCACATAGACTAACACATACAGCTCCACACAATCATGATGTAGAGTAAAGAGGAGTAGTTAGAACAAGATTGTGTGAAACTATACTACAGGAGAGCGCTTTTGAGTCTGGAAAACCAGCAGCAAGGCTCTTGTTTCAAACCATAGAGAGACTCTTACAGGAGACACACTTGATTTGGTAGAGAGGACCTGAAACTGAGTGGTAACTTCATGTACACTTCTTCATCAAGCTCACCATGTAAAAAGGCATTATGAACATCAATTTGATGAAGTTCCCAATGCTTGGCAGCAGCAATGGCAAGAAATGTTCTGATAGTCACCATTTTCACAACTGGGGCAAAGGTTTCATGATAATCCAGCCCTTCAACATGGTTATTGCACAAGATAACGAGCCTTGGCTTAAAACGTTCAATAGTGCCATCTGAATGATATTTAATCCTATACACCCATTTGCATCTGATAGCCTTCTTGTTTGGAGGAAGTGTTTCCACTGTCCAGGTGCCATTATTTTCAAGAGCCTCAATTTCATGTTGCATGGCATGCCGCCATCGCTCATCTTTGACAACTTCAGCAAAGGTTTGAGGTTCTATGCCTACAGAAATAGCTGCCAAAAAATGCCAATGTTTTGGAGAAAATTTAGCATAGTTCACATATTGAGCTAAGGGATATGGCATACTTGAGGAACATGATGGAGTAGTAGAATAATGTGAGGGGCATATCTTAGAGATGGTGTTAATCACACAGTCCCACAACCTGGTAGAAGGAACTTTGGTACAATGGCCCTGTCCCAAATCATCAAAATTGTCATCAGTAGGTGGTCCCCCCTTGGCTTCAATAGCTGGTTGCATAACACTAAGTGATTCAATGGAAGAAAAGCCAGAGGTAGACACATTGGTGGGAGATGGTTGCATAACACAAGGCTTGACATGGTCATCGAACACTATAGTTTCAGTTGTTCAAATCGAAGAAGGCTCGGGCATATCAAGGACGTATTGATATAGGTCATCATCTTCAACAATATCAATAAAAGAAGAATTGGACAAGATCCTAGCATCAGGGAGAGATTGGCGAGAGGTGATTTCAGCAGTAAAGGGGAACTCATTTTTGCAAAAAAAAAAATAACATCTCTAGAGGTAAAGAAAATACCAAGCTCCAAGTCATACATGCGCCATCCTTTAGTTTTATAGGGATAGCCCACAAAAACACACTTGTGACTTTGAGCAGTAAATTTGCCACCCTTATGATGTTAATTATGCACATAGCTTAAGCAGCCAATGACTCAGAGGTGTTCACGAGAGGGAGCCTTACCATACAAGAGTTCATAGGGAGTTTTGTCATTCAAGTTCACTGTAGGAGTTCGATTGATCAAGTAAAACGCAACAAGAGCACATTCCCCCTAAAACTGAATTAGAAAATGGGCTTGAAAATGTAGAGCACGAGCAACATTGAGAATGTGTCTATGCTTGCGTTCCACTCTGCCATTCTACTGTGGTGTCCCAATGCATGAAGTTTCATGTATAATACCATGGTCACGAAAATATGTTTTCATATAAGTGAATTCGGTCCCATTATCACTACGAATGGTCTTTACTGGGGTATTGAATTGCCATGCAACCATTGTAAAAAATTGACAAAGATATTTAGAGACTTGTATTTTATCAACAATAAGATAGAGCCAAAGGGCTCTCAAGTAGTCATAAACAATGGTCAAGAAATATCTAGCACCACAAAAAATTAGAGTGCGATAAGGCCCCCATAGGTCACAATTAATTAACTGAAATATAGTTGTTGCTTTATTTTCGCTAACAGGAAAGCTATCTCGTGATTGTTTTGCTCTAAGACATATGTCACATGCTTGAGTACATAAATTATTGTTTCTGCTATGTCTAACATTTGGAAGCAGTTATAGAACTTTCGAAAAAGCATGTCCTAGTCTTCTATGCTATAGATCAAAGGAAATCCCTTTATTGGTCTTTATTGTTACTGCCTTAACCATCCCTTTAAGATAGTATAGCCCCTCTCTTTGTTCACCCACTCCAATCAGCGTCCTCGAGGTGCGGTCCTGTATAAGACAAAGATTGTCAGTGAGCAAAATTATATAATCAGAATCTTTAAGCAATTATGACACTGAAAGAAAATTGTAATGCAGAATCCTTACGCGTATTCATTGCGTTAGTTAGTATCAAAGCTTGTTCAGTGACAGGTGGCATGGTTAAAGAAAGCGATAGCTCTCGTGATGGTGATCATGAAACTAAGACCTTAAGATCTAATGTAGATGAGGTGTTGAGGGCTTTAGAGCAAAGGGTAGATCTAAAACTTGAGCATTTGGAGCAACACTTTGAAGATCTCATAGATCAACTTAGTGCTCTGGGCATAAGTGCCAACAGAGATCGAGATAGTGACAAGGTGCGTACTTGAGATGATGCCATTCATAAACAACCATTTGATAGACTTGGTCCTGCAAATAGGCATAAATGTGTGGTCTACCTTGAAGATTCGAAAGAGGAATAAAATGATTTTGATGAGGAGCTTGTGAGAAACACTAGACATGGGAGGCGAGATTATGGTGACATGGATAACAATGAACTTCAACTAAAGATAAATATTATTTATTTTAATAGAAATTTAAATATTGAAGAATTTATAGACTGGCTTGCAAAAATAAATCGATTCTTCAAATATATAGACATTATGGAAAGTAAAAGGCTAAAGCTTATTGTGTTTAGGCTGAAAGGTGGAGCTTCTGCTTGATTGGATAGATTACAATCTAGAAGTGCCTATAGGGGAAAACTCTAATCAGGACTTAGCTCATGTTGAGGCAATTGTTTATAAACAACTTCCTTCATCTTGATTATGAGCAAATCTTGTTCCAACAGTATCAGAGGTGCCATTAGGGTCAAAAATCTATCCATGACTATATGATAGAGTTCATGAGGCTAGTAGAGAAGATCAAATCAAAGGAGAAAGAAGGGCAACAGGTTACAAGGTAGTTGGATGGCCTAAAGCCAACTATAAAGGATAGAATCAGGGTTAAGGTGGTGCAGTCCTTATCAGAAGTAAGCAACATTGATTTGAAGTATAAGTTGATTTCATAAGAGAAAAGCAGACCAGATTACCCTTGCAAGTGCTACGACAATTATAGAGCTGATAATAATAAAGGGAAACCCCCTACTAATGACCTTACATATAGTGTTGTTTGGGCCATACCAGATTGGACAGTCCAACCTCCCAAACCATGAACTGGATTTTAATCCGATTATGGTTCACTCTTATAGCCAGATCCATAGTTGAACTGTGTTAAACCAGTTAATACTGGTCAAAAATCAGGTTTGACTAGATATATGAACTATTTAGTGAAACCGACTATCACCATTTTTGAGAAAAAAAACTACATTTCATCACCTACCCAATCTTTCTTTCGAAGCCCAATACACCACTCCTTATTATTGAAATTGCGCCTGTCGCTAAAGTTTCTGCTCGTCGTTGCAGGTCTGCCGTTAGTGGTCATCTGTTGTTGTTCATGGATGTCATATGTGTGTCGTTCGTTTGTCATTGTGCATAGCATTTACGCTTTTGCACCCAAGCATTATGATGTTCACGTCTTGGTTTGTCATCCTCGTTTACACTGAATGAGTGTTTTAATACCGAATTGACTTGATTGATATATGAAAACTTATGGAAATGATGAAACTAGGGTTGAGATGAATCTTATGATTTTCTATAATGTTTATGGAAGTTAGGAAACTTGATTTTGTAAAATCAAAGTGTTCCTAATAGATATAAAGTTCTAACAAAATATTTCACTTTACTTTATGACTCACAGTTCCTATCCTTCATTTGACTTTCTTGCCATTTCTCTCATTTCACTCACTCTCTCACGTTTTCCAATGAGAAGGAAGAGCAAAAAATAAAGAAATGAGAAAGAAATGAGAAGAAAAGAATGAGGAAGAAGAGCAAGCAACTAAACTAGATAGTTTATCCTTGTTGTTGAGCAATCTTTGCATATTTGTTTTTGAGATGTACAAAGTTATATGTATTACACTTTGCCCTTTTTGAGGCTAATGAGATGTGTGTGTGCGTGTGTGTGTGTGTGTGTGTAAAATCTTTTGCTTCCCGATGGCTCTCCATAATTATTTGTATGATTATTATAGGTTTAGAATGTTAATTAAGTTAGTTGTAACATGGCTAATATTATTTATCTTTATATACTAGATATTGAGATATTTGTATTAGGGTGTTACAAAAACCATTCAGTGAGGTTGAACAAATACCAAAGAGGGATTCTCATTTGGGTGCAACTAGAAAGGGCTTGAGGAATCTTAGACATTTTCTGTAACAGGAGCTTGAGCTTGAAGAACATCAACCATGGTGGCAAATGAAGGAATATGTGAGAATCAAATATGGATTTAGGTGTAAGAAAGCTCTCGAAAGAACCCTGATACCAAAACATAAATTAATTTTGGTGAAAATGAACTTAGCTTCATTGATCATAATTAAACTTCTATAGTACATTTATAAGTGATGGGTTGTGAACTGTTAAATCGGTTAATGATAAAAACTAACTAACTTATTTGTACGAGCTAATAACTGACTTCAAACTAACATTTCAACTAATTTGTTGTTAAATAAAATCAATAAAATTTATTGAGAAGGACAAGCTAATAACTAAGTGATCGAGTTTCTATGACATGAGGACCTGAGTAATATGGACTTCATCTTCTCATCATAGGCCAGCTTCTTAGCTTGGACTACTTGTGGGCCTGTATCTTGTAACAATAAGTACATAACATGACCATAGTTAGAGCAAATTGAAAGCTAGGTAATGATAATTCTAATGATTCCCCTAGGCAAAAATGCAGATGCCTCCTACGGTACCTATTCTATACAGAAGTAGCAATGTAATTTCACATTGGTCCTATAATTGTACCTATATCAATTCATACTCCTTAGAATTTGATTTATTTCAATGCAGAGAGAAATTTAGTACATTAATTTTTTCCTAGTCATGTTGTCAGACTACCATATATTGTGGGAATATCCCAAACATTTAATGTGGCAGATATTTACCTATTTCACTTATCAAATAAGCCTCTGCACTCAGATGTTCCATATAACTCGAGGTTGAGTTTTCCTAAAGTGGATAAGTGATGAATATTCAAAATCTCATATTTTTACGTTTCATTTTCTTGGTTTTTCATCCACTTTAGATATTTTTTATTGAACTTTGTTCTCAAGTTTGATTATGTTTTTATTATATTTTAGTTGTGTTCTTATTACAGGTTTTAATGGTTTTTTATAAGAAAAATTGTATGGAAGAAGACTGGACAATTTTTACAAGGAGAAAAAGCACAAATTCACTTTGGTGGTTCAGTGCCTAAGCACCGAAAAGCCAGCGATCATGACAGAAAGCCTCCAATCTCTCTAGTGTCCCAGTGCCAAGGCAGCTCCTCAACGCGCAACGGGTTACACAACATGTTTTTTATTTAGTGACTCAGCACTTGATTGCCTAGAAGCCATCGCCTAGGTGCTGGTCGTATAACAGTACATGTTATTTTTCATAGATAGAAGAGTTACGCCATAATTCGAGTGGAACGCAGAAAATCCGTAACCCTGAGAGACACTTTTGCAATGACATACTTTGAGAGGCAGATCAGAAGAGAGAATTGCTTCAAATCCTTGGAGGACTTGAAGGCTTGAATATCATAATAACCGTAAAAGGAGTTTTGATTTCTTTTTCCCTCTAGTTTTTCCTTTTCTTTGAGTTTTCTTTTGATGGATTTGTATTGTGATTTGAGTTTGTTTATATTGAACTTGAGTAGCTAAACCCATAGTTAGGGCTATGGGGGATCTTGTTTTCCTGATTAATTGGATTTGATCTCGAATTTGATTAAGGTAATATCTTTTAGGATTTATTATATTGCATGTATTCTTGTCAGAACTTGATCTCTTTTGGCATGTTTTAATTCATTGTTTGACCGGTGACCATCCGCACTCAATGAGTGGACCTATATGATAAACCTAAGATTAGATTAGTGAATGACTAAACATCAATTTATTCTATCAATGAAATTAATGATTATATTAGTTCATCTCTTGAATTGTGGCTTAATGCATTCCTAATTAATTCAACTAAATAACCAAATAAGTGATTTAATTTAGGAATAGAATATTGTTTTATCTATAACCATTGGGATCCAATAGCAATTAAGATAATATTGAAAAAAGAATTGTCTTACATCATAAATGAGTGAAAATCTGATTAATTGGATTCAAGTGAACCTTATGCCCTAGTTTCTCCCTATTTGATTATCTCTACATTGTTTAACTATCCATTATTCTTCTTAACTTGTTTTCTAATTTTATTTTGAATTTCTCTTACACTTTTGATTGTCTAAATAACTAAGAGTTTTACGAATATAGTAATTATCACTTATTCCTAGTGGGATCGATAACTGAGACTCAAGTCCTATATTACTTTGCGATATAGTGCACTTGCTCTTAGTATATTTTACGTGTATCAAGGGGACTGATGTGGAGCACATAGCAAAAGAATTCTTAGAGCATATTGATTGCCAAAAGCCTAAATAGACGCTCCAACTTTAATTAGAAATAACTTTTGATTTAGGAGGAATTGTGGCTATTACATATCAACGAAAATCTCCAAACGAGCTAGTCACTTGTGGCAACTAGGTAAACCTTGTTGATGTTGTTTTTGTTAGTGTATGCCCTAGAGGTCAATACATTTTCTGTATTTACATACATTCTATTATGTTATTTTATATATGAAGCATTTCATTTATTGTGTTCTTTTTTGATAAATATAATAAAGTCCTTAGAATAGTAAGTTTGATGCCATAGGACATAAAGTGGATGACTTGATCGTGAGATCCTTTTGGTTATAACACTATTCTTAAATGTCCCTAGTCAAGTATTATTGTTAATTAGGACAACAATAATACATTGAGACTAGTATGTGCATAGACTAATGACCACATCTCACGGGTCATGGATATGAGATATCAAGTCTTCACATGGGTACATATTAGAGTAATGATGTACTAGACTGACCCACCATGAGAACACTATATGGATCATTATGTGAGTGTCATAAGTGATTCTCATAGTGACAATGGTGTCTGTGGTCCTTTGACCTGAACTCACTAGGATTCCTACATGAGGAGTTGTGTGTTTTAATGCCATCAAACGTCATCTGTAACAAGGTGATTATAAAGTTAGTTATTGGACATACCGCGAATCATGCAAAGGGATGTGAGTGACCTAGATGGGATTTGTCACTCTTACATAACAGGAGCAATATCTTTGGGCCCTCTGATTGAGTGAGATTGCGAAATGCATGGCCATGCTCAAATGAGTCAATATGAGATATTGATCTCATTTGTTGTTACAAAGTCTACTCAAATATCAGGAAACGAAATAATGGACTATACAAGGGTGACGCATTCCATGCCTTGTGTTCAATCTAGATATCTTGACAAAGGGACTAAACAACATGGAAACATTGGTCACGGAAAGGTTATGTCAAATCACTGACATTCTTATTACTTGGGCAGCAGCGATGTGTTGCTAGATACCGCTCACTGCTTGTAATATTAAAATGGGATTTTAATATTCGCCAACGTAATAAGAACCTGCAGGGTCACACACATAGAGCAGACTAAAATTGGAGCAATCGATCCAAGTTGAACTCGGATTCAAATATGGGCCAGACTCATAACAGATAGGTCTAGGGTTGCACAGCTTACCTTGCTGTTACTCACACTCACTTAAGGCAGTCACTATTATAAATAATACTGCTAAGGGGCTGCTAATATACACAATTCAGAACTCTAGCCGCACCTACAAAAAAAGTGAGTGAGTGAGCGACAGGTTTCTTCTCTTCTCTTCGCAGCTAGCACTGTGTGAGAGATGTGAGGCTCCTCTTTGCAGACGTTGGACGTTCGTGAGTCTATTCGTGTGGATACCACAGAGACATCGTTTCTATTACGGTGTTGGTGATTCATGTTCTTCCTTTTGATCATGCTTCAAGAGGTAAATAATTTAAAAACTCGGATTATGACTTTTCGCATGGATCCTCGGTGGGAATCCCTATTTTTCCGCTGCATGATGTAACTGCAATTCCCAATAGTTTTTGGCGCCAAAATTGCTATTTCAGCTTGTTTTAGGAAATTTTTTTATTTTTCACCTTATTTTTTGTTATTATTATTGTAATTATAGCTCGTGATTAGGGCCAGCTACCGTTAAATATTTGTATTCAGAACATTTTCATCATTCCATCTTGAATAATATTTCATAGTTTTTCTTCAACCATAGGTTATGTTATTTCATGCATACTCACTGCGTCAAGATGTGTTAGGTTTGTGATTGACATTGACAAAATGTAAATGGTTTTGATGTCGACAAACAAGTAAGCATTGGAAACACAACGATCAAGTCACAAGGGAATCAAGATTAGCATGTAGGTCTTTGATCTTGTGTAAAGGTATATTAGGATTCACTCTAAGCTCATCAAATGGCTTTCTTAAAATGGCTTTGCAAAATCATTCTTTCCTTTATGAAAATCATAGCTTAAACAAATGGCTTTTAGTAACAAAACCTCTTGGAAAACTTATTTCCTTTTTCAAGTCAAATAACAAATTAAGAGCCAAAACAGAAATGCGTCATTTTTGTGTTTTAAAAGAACTAAACAGTTTAGTAAAGAGTGTAACCTGTTAATTGTCCTGTTAGAGGCCAATTTCTAAGGCCCCTAACCGGTTAGGAGCAACTCCTAATCGGTTAGTTTGATGAAATAGAGGCATCTCCTTTATATACCTAACCGATTAGGGCTTTAGCCCTAATCGGTTATTTGTTTTCTTAGAAGCAAATTCATTTAATTCCTAACCGATTACCATAAGGTCCTAACTGATTAGTGCCTTTTACAAAAGCAAATTTCCATGATCCCTAACCGATTAGAAATAGCTCCTAATCGGTTAGTTTAATTAGACAGAGGCATTGCCTCTTTATGTTTTACATGCCTAACCGATTAAGTGCTTAGCTTAATCGGTTATATGCTCTGTTAGAGGCATTAGTATTCATCTCTAAAACAAAGCTAACCTGTTATAGATTTGCTCTAATCGATTAGTCACTAAAACAGAAGCTTCTATATTGGGTTTAAAGAGCTCTTAACTGATTAGAGAGATTGGGTAATGAATTAAGCTTATTATCTGGAAAAGAGAAGAAACACGTTCAACGGCTATATTAAAAAGCATTTAATGCTCTCATCTACCCCCAACGGCTATCATTTGGCCTTAACTATAAATCTGAATGTTGGGCATCAATGAAGGGTTAGAAAAACTGAGACTAACTATCTGAGAATTATTATTGAGCATTTAATACGAGTTTTCTCATCATTTCATATAATCCTCTATTTTGTGCTTCAACTTGTGTGAATCCTTAATACCATAGTTCTTCAATTTGTATTGTCTGCTCTAGAGAGAGTTTCTTTCATCTAAATCTTGTACAATCTGTTAAGAGAGGGTGAGGTATCCCTCAAAATAGTTAGGGTGTGGTATCCCTTGAATATAGAGGCCCAAGCACAAGGGTGAGGTATCCCAAGGTGTGTTAAGTGCTCCAATTTGTAAAGGTTGTCAAGCACCTGCTTTCAAGCTTGAAGATATAGTAAAAATCTCGAGTGATTGCTTGAGGACTGGACATAAGCCACAAGTAGATTGGTGGCTGAACCAGGATAAAGCTTGGTATTTGTTCTTCTAAACTCAACTCTTTAAAATTGTGCACTATTTTATTGAGCTTGCTGAATACTATCTTGCTTAATTGCTGTATTTGTAAGTGAAAGTGTTCATCTCATCTAGCCATTTATCTATATTAATCAAATAGCTTCAATGAAAATAAGAATTCAAGTATTTTGTAAAAGATTTGCTAACTTGTTTTATATACTCAATTCACCCCCCCTCTTGAGTAATTGAGGTCACTTGGTAACAGGTGGTATCAGAGCTAGACTCTTGTGTAAAGAGTTTAGCAGCTTCAAGAGAAGAAATGGCTTCAAATGGTTTTTCT
Source organism: Ormosia semicastrata (assembly GCA_029884595.1). Lineage (NCBI taxonomy): Eukaryota > Viridiplantae > Streptophyta > Magnoliopsida > Fabales > Fabaceae > Ormosia > Ormosia semicastrata. The sequence goes on from JAQQTO010000047.1 coordinate 9,159,624, forward strand.
AATGAAAGTTCATCTATAAATAGATCTCTCTTTTTCAATGGAGATGGTTATGCATATTGGAAAGAAAAGATAAAAATTTTTATTGAAGTTATTGATTTAGATGCGAGGGACACCGTTGAAAATGGTGCTTTTGTTCCCACCCATACTAAAGATGGTGTGAAAATTAATACACCTAGAAATGAATGGACTAATGAGGACAAAAAAAAGTTCAATACAATTTGAAAGCCAAGAACATCATCACCATATCCTTGGGGTATGATGAATTCTTTAGGGTGTCAAATTGCAAGACTGCTAAAAAAATGTGGGATACTTTACAGTAACTCATGAAGGTACAAGTGAGGTAAAACGATCTAGAATAAACACTCTTACTCATGAATATGAATTGTTTAGAATGAATCAAGGTGATAGTATTCAAGAGATGCAAAAGAGATTCACACATATTGTAAATCAATTTATCTCATTAGAAAAGACATTTCCTAATGAAGATCTTATTAACAAAGTCTTGAGATATTTGGGCAGGAATTGGCAATCCAAAGTAACGGCTATTGTGAAATCAAGAGATTTATCAACAATGTCTCTAGCCACTTTATTTGGAAAGCATCAAGAACATGAGTTGGAGGTAATAATAGACTCAATCAAAATGAAGAGCATGAAAGAAGAAAAAGAGAATTACACTCAAAGCCACCTCTTCCACAATTGAAGATGATGATGAAGATGGTGAAGAAGATGCAAAAAATCTTGAGCTAAGTAAGGAGAATCTCAATCTCCTTGTGAGGAAGTTTGAAAAATTCTTAAAGAAGAAGGGATTCCAAAGAAGGCCACCCTTCCCTCAAAATAAAGCCTATCACAAATGAGAAGGATCCTTAACTCCTTCAAAATGTTATGAATGTGAAAAACTGGGGCACATAAAAATGGAGTGTCCTGTGTATTTTAAGAAGACGGAGAAGTTCGAGAAAAGGCCTTTTAAAGAAAAGAAAGGAAGGAGAGCATATATAGCATAGGAGGACAATGACGTAAGTTCATCCGATAGTTCAGAGAATGAAGAAGCTCATCTTTGTCTCATGGCTCAAGGAAAAGAAAGTGAAGAGAGCAACACTGAAGTAACATATTCTAACTTAGAATCTCCACCTTCTTATGATGAATTGCAATATGTTTTTCAAGAATTGCATGATGAATCTATGAAGCTCACAAAAATAGTTTTATCTTTTAACAAAATAATCTTCTTATTGGTAAATAAAGTTTCTATTTTAAACAAGGAGATTAATGAACTTAAGATTGAAAATAAGACCTTAGGACTTATTGATGCTAACTCATTGTGCATGACTTGATCCTCACATGATAACACATCCATACCCTTACCTTGATCATCATGTAAAGCATTTGACAAAGAAATTGAATATTTAAACAACACTCTTGCAAAATTTATCCTTGAAAGAGACAACTTGAACGTATTGTTAAAAAAATAAAAATGTGTTTTCCAAAAAACCGGTTTAGGGTATAATCTCAATAACCAACAAAAATCTTACAAAAAATTCTTTATTTCCACAAATACTTCAAATAGTCCCTTTATCAAATGCTTTCACTGTGGGAGGAAAGGGCATAGTGCATCCACATATAATGTTAGAAAGAACATTAACACCAAGATTGGAACTAAAAGAGTTTGGGTTCCTAAGGGCACCTTGCCTAACTCTAACATACAAGGACCCAAGACAATTTGGGTACTAAAGGTTGAAATTTGAATATGTGTTGTAGGTGTGCTTGAAGACTAAAAGCTCAAGTTAGTATCTTGATAGTGGTTACTCCAAGCACATGACCGGTGATAGCTCCAAGTTTTCCTTCCTTGTCTCCAAGAAGAATGGTCACGTAACATATGGTGACAACAACAAAGGAAAGATCCTTGGAGTTAGTAAAGTTGGTAAGAACCATTCTTCATCCATTGATAATATTTTACTTATTGAAAGACTCAAACATAACTTGCTTAACATTAGTCAATTATGTGATAAGGGGAATAGAGTAATATTTGATTCTAATTATTGCATAATTGAGGGTAAAAAATGATAAGCATGTTAAGTTTGTTGGTCATAGGGTCAATAATATATATATGATTAGCCTTGATGACATTTCCTTAAATGATGCTAAATACTTTATGAGTAAAGAAAATGATTCATAGTTATGGCATAGAAGAATTGCTCATATTCACATGGATCACTGAAACAAATTAGTTTATAAAGAACTAGTAATTGGTCTTCTAAAACTCAAATTTGAAAAAGACAAACTCTGTGATGTATGTCAAAAGAAAAAATAAGTAAAGGTCTCTTTTAAAGCTAAAAATATGGTTTCAACTTCTAGACCTCTATAACTTTTGCACATGGATCTTTTTGGTCCCTCTAGAACTATGAGCTTTGGTAAAAATTACTATGCATTAGTGATTGTGGATGATTTTTCTAGGTTTACATGGACATTATTCTTGGCTCACAAAAATGATGCTTTTCAATCATATAAAAAGCTTGCCAAAGTTATCCAAAACAAAAAAAGCTTTTGTATTATATCCATAAGAAGTGACCATGGTGACGAATTTGAAAATCATGAATTTGAAACCTTTTATGATGAACATGGAATTGAGTATAATTTTTCTGCCCCTAAAACACCACAACAAAATGGTGTTGTAGAATAGAAAAATCGATCTTTAGAGGAAATGGCAAGAACTATGCTCAATGAGGCCAACCTTCCTAAGTACTTTTGGGTAGATGCAATTAACACCGCTTGTTATGTTATAAATAGAGCCCTAATAAGGCTAATTTTAAAGAAAACCTCATATGAATTGTATAAGGGAAGGAAGCCAAATGTTTCATATTTTCATGTCTTTGAATGTAAATGCTTTGTTTTGAATAATGAAAAGGATAACTTGGGAAAGTTTGATGTAAAATTTGATGAGAGAATTTGTATTGGCTATTCTATACATAGTAAGGCCTTTAGAGTTTATAATAAATGAACTATGACTATAGAAGAGTCTATACACGTTGCTTTTGATGAAACTAACCCAAATGAGCCGAGAAAGGAGCTTGTTGATGATGTTGTAGAAATCTTGGCAAGAAGACACTTGGAGAATCAAGAGAAATAGCCCAAGAAGCAAGAAAAGAGACAACTTGATCACTCATGGCAAGAGGATTCAGAAATCTTGGATTTACCCAAAGAATGGAGGACATCAAGATATCATCCTCTTGACAAGGTGATAGGTGATGTATCAAAAAGGGTAATTACTCGAAACTCACTTAGAAATACATGTAACCATATGACTTTTGTTTCTCAAGTTGAACCTAAAAACATAAGTGAGGCCATTAATGATGAACATTGAATCTTGGCCATGCAAGAAGAACTAAACCAATTTGAAAGAAATCAAGTTTGGGAGTTAGTTCCAAGGCCCAATCATCATCAAATAATTGGCACCAAATGGGTCTTTAGGAACAAACTTGATGAAATGGGCTTCATAACAAGAAATAAAGCTAGGTTAGTTGCAAAAGTCTATAATCAAGAAGAAGGAATAGATTATGAAGAAACATATGCTCCCGTAGCTAGATTAGCAGCCATTAGAATGCTACTTGCTTATGCATGCATCATGGATTTTAAACTTTATCAAATGGATGTCAAAAGTGCTTTCTTAAATGGTTTCATTTAAGAAGAAGTGTATGTGAAGCAACCCCCCGATTTTGAAAATTTTGAACTTCCCAACCATGTTTTTAAATTGAAAAAGGCCTTGTATGGCTTAAAATAAGCTCCTAGAGCTTTGTATGAAAGGTTGAGTAACTTCCTTTTGGAAAAATGGTTTTTTAAAGGAAAAATTGACACCACTCTTTTCATCAAGCATAAAATACATGATATTCTTCTTGTTCAAATATATGTTGATGACATGACATTTGGTGCTACTAATGACTCTCTTTGTAAAGAATTTTCTAATATTATGCAAAGTAAGTTTGAGATGTCCATGATAAGTGAGCTCAACTTCTTCCTTGGTCTTCAAATCAAACAAACAAAGGATGGAACTTTCATAAGTCAGTCCAAATATTGCAATGAGTTGCTCAAGAAGTTTGGAATGGAATGTGCCAAGCATATGGCTACACCAATGGGCACCTCTTGTTATTTGGACAAGGATGAATGAGGTAAATCTGTAGAAATCACAAAATATAGAGGTATGATTGGCTCACTTCTTTATCTTACAGCTAGTAGACTGGATATCATATTTAGTGTGTGTATGTGTGCTAGATATCAAGTTAATCCTAAATAATCACACCTAAATGCTGTAAAACAAATTATGAAATATCTTATCGATACTTCACAAATGGGTTTGTGGTACCCTAAAGGTGCCTCTTATAGCCTAGTTGGTTACTCTGATTCTGACTTTGCTGGATGTAAACTGGATCAAAAAAGCACTAGTGGGACATGCTACTTGCTTGGAAGCTCACTAGTTTCTTGGCATAGCAAGAAACAAAATAGTGTGACATTATCCACAGCTGAAGCTGAATATGTTGTAGCTGGAAATTGTTGTGCTCAAATCTTTTGGATGAAGCAACAACTCCTAGACTACAGTCTAGAGCTGGATCACATTCCTAAAAGGTGTGATAACACTAGCGCAACCAACTTGTCAAAAAATTCCATTTTGCACTCTAGAACAAAACACATTGAAATAAGGCATCATTTTATTAGAGATCATGTTCAAAAGGGTGATTGCATGCTTGAATTTGTGGAAATCACTAAGCAACTAGCTGATATTTTCACTAAGCCCTTGGCAAAAGAAGCATTCTTCTATATAAGAAATGAATTTGGTATATTGGATCAATCATGCATAAGTTGATTATTTGCTGCATAAACCTATGATTTGCTACGCAAGTTAGTCATTTGCTGCATAAATTAGCCATTTGATGCATATATTAGTCATTTGATGCAATAAGTTAATTTTCTGTATAAATTGGTCATTTATTGATAAAGTGGTTATCTTTACTGTATAATTAATCTTTTCTTATGCCTATCTTACTATTCTACTGCATAATATTGATTCATTGTGTAATTTTAATAAAGTTTAATCACTTTTGAATCCAATACTAACTTGAGCATCGGAGTGTCCCCTTATTTTGTTTTGTAGGTGCTTGAATCATGCTTAAGTCCCTCATCTTCCCCTAATCATGTTCCTGTTGAAGATGTTTTGGCTTTGGAAGCACAATAATCAGTAGAGGAAGGAAAAATTAGCTTATAAATTGTATTTATAACAAACCTCAAAAGAGAAAAGCAAATATCAAGGATTATGTCTGTTAACCAGTTAGAAGCATTCCCTAACCGGTTAGCATACAAGGCAGTGGCCAAAATTCTTCTAGAAAGATCAAACTAATTGATTAGCTATCTGACCTAATCAGTTATGAAGGAAAAAAATGGCTCTGTTTTGTTTTGAAATTCAAGTAGCTAACCGATTAACCACATATCCTAATCGGTTAGTGCCATAAGTCAGAAACCCCAGCAAATTTTACCAACACACCCTAATCGGTTAGCTATTCATTCCTAACTGATTAGTTTCACAAGACAGAGACTCCCCATTTTCCTTTGGACCTCACTAACCGGTTAGCTATCTATCCTAATCGATTACTCCTCATACCAGTGTGCAGCCCTTCCTCCAATTTAAAAGACCCAATCGCAGCCTCCACTTCCATTTTTCACGACCCCATTCCTTTATCTTCTTCCTCTTCTCTCAAACACTCACTCCTTTTTACTCACACCCACTCCCTCATATTTATCACCTACCCCAAATCCACCACAAATTCATCATTTAAATCCCATTTCCCTCACGTTCCACTATTTCCCTCACATTCCACCACTTTCCATCACGTTCCTATTTCCTTTCTCCTCAAAAATATTTTCTCTCTCCTCAACCGTACCTTAGCCTCCATTCTTCCACCATGGCAAGTAGTTCTTCTCACCACAAACGCCCTCGCACCAAAAACCCTAATGTACCTCTGCCATCACCCACTTCACCCCATTCTCCAGAAAATGACTCTGATATTCATCTAAGCTCGGACCACAAAAAGTTCTTCTCTCACAAAAACCAAATGAACAAATACAAATTGCAGTTTCAGGCTAGGAACATCATCCAACCCAAGCACATGGATTAGGAGTTCTTTATCAGAGAAGGCTTAACTTCTCTCACTGATCTCCTAGAGTTTTATCCCCTAAAAGACTTTGTTTCTGCTCCAACTGAGTATTACTATCTTGAAGCCACCAAAGTCTATTTCTGCAATTTAAGTATTACGGGAGGCAAATTGGTTTCTGATGTTAGAAGGCATAGGATAATTGTAACCCCCAGTCAATGGCTTTCTCTGTTTGGCCTTACTCATGCTGGTGAGAAATTTACAATGGATAGTCATAAGACTTGGGAATGCTTTAACAAAAATAAGGCTCTTAACAGTATGCTCCAACCTGGCATCCATATCCCAAAAAAGAAAAGTCTCACTGTTAGTTACCTGAAACCTCTCGATCGCCTTCTCCATTATGTTGTGGTACACATTTTGGCTCCACGGGGTAGCAATTATGCATTGGTGGAAGAAAAGGATATTTTCCTGATGTGGGCCATGAAACAAAGACTGCACATCAACTGGCCATTTTTTATCATGCACTACATGATAAAGGCCAGGGATAAGTTGATGATGGACCTTCCTTATACTCTAGCTGTCACAAAAATTCTGAATCAATATAATCTTCAACTCCATAAAGATGGTGTGATAGAACTTGCCAGCCACAACAAATTTGGTCAAGCTATCTTCAATGAATGCAAATTAAGAAGGTAGATGATGAATGGGTATCTATGAGAAGACATGAAGCACTAGCACTAGCAGAAGAAGCTAAAGATCATATGGAAGAGGCACCAGCAACAAGTAGTATCCCCGAAGCTACAAGTGAAGCACGCATTCTTGCTGCCATTGCAGATCTCAGAACTTACCAGGAGCACAGTTACTTGGTCATCTTTGATCTCTTAAGTGCTATGGAGGATCGCCTGGATAGGCTCGAGCATCGCTACTCAGCACCAGAGGATCATGAGGCTTAGGCATGGAATATATATTTCAGTTATAGCACTGTCTCTAACCTTGACTTCTTTGGTTGCAAATATGTTTTGGATATTATGTTTAGCTATGACTCTAATGTTTTGTTATTATGTTTTCAATTATGCAAGTTATCTTAGAACCATGGCATGATTACTTGGCATCTTGGACATGTTTTAATATGGTTTAAATGCTTGTTTTGGATGGGGTCGTATAACTTGCATATGTCTGAATAGATTACTAAAAATACTAGATTATTACTAGTTATCTGTTCTAATTTTTTTTATCATGACCAAAGGGGGAGAATGATATAGGCTTTTTATTAAGAAAAGAAGGTTAAATAACTGAAAGTATTACTTTGAGTTCTCATTTTAATAGTCTTGGAATTCCAAAACAAATGGGGAGTTGTGCATCTCTGATTCAATCACCTCTTGAACAAAAGAGGGGGAGTAAGTCTCTAAATCCTGTTATGAATTCCAATTATTATTTGAACTAATTTTTTTCTCAATAAGTGTTTGTCATCATCAAAAAGGGAAAGAATGTGATTGTTGACTAAATGTAAATGATTTTGATGTCGACAAACAAGTAAGCATTGGAAACACAACGATCAAGTCATAAGGGAATCAAGATTAGCATGTAGGTCTTTGATCTTGTGTAAAGGTATATCAGGATTCACTCTAAGCTCATCAAATGGCTTTCCTAAAATGGCTTTGCAAAATCATTCTTTTCTTTATGAAAATCATAGCTTAAACAAATGGCTTTTAGTAACAAAACCTCTTGGAAAACTTATTTCCTTTTTTAAGTCAAATAACAAATTAAGAGCCAAAACAGAAATACGCCATTTTTGTGTTTTAATAGAACTAAACAATTTGGTAAAGAGTGTAACTTGTTAATTATCCTATTAGAGGCCAATTTCTAAGGCCCCTAACCGGTTAGGAGCAGCTCCTAATCGGTTAGTTTGATGAAACAGAGGCATCTCCTTTATATGCCTAACCAATTAGGGCTTTAGCCTAATCGGTTATTTGTTTTCTTAGAAGTAAATTCATTTAATTCCTAACCGATTACCATAAGGTCCTAACCGATTAGTGCCTTTTACAGAAGCAAATTTTCATGATCCCTAACCAATTAGAGACAGCTCCTAATCAATTAGTTTAATTAGACAGAGGCATTGCTTCTTTATGTTTTACATGCCTAATTGATTAAGTGCTCAGCCTAATCGGTTATATGCTTTGACAGAGGCATTAGTATTCATCTCTAAAACAATGCTAACCTGTTATAGATTTGCTCTAATTGATTAGTCACTAAAATAGAAGCTTCTATATTGGGTTTAAAGAGCTCCTAACCGATTAGGGAGCTTGGGTAATTGATTAAGCCTATTATCTAGAAAAGAGAAAAAGCACGTTCAACAGCTATATTAAAAAGCATTTAATGCTCTCATCTACCCCCAACGACTATTATTTGCCCTTACCTATAAATCTGAATGTTGGGCATCAATGAAGGGTTTGAAAAACTGAGACCAACTATCTGAGAATTATTATTGAGCATTAAATATGAGTTTTCTCATTATTTCATGTAATCCTCTATTTTGAGCCTCAACTTGTGTGAATCCTTAATACCATAGTTCTTCAATTTGTATTATCTATTCTAGAGATAGTTTCTTCCATCTAAATCTTGTACAATCTGTTAAGAGAGGGTGAGGTATTCCTCAAAATAGTTAGGGTGAGGTATCCCTTGAATATAGAAGCTCAAGCACAAGGGTGAGGCATCCCAAGGTATGTTGAGTGCTTCAATTTGTAAAGGTTGTTAAGCATCTGCTTTCAAGCTTAAAGATATAGTGAAAATCTCGAGTGATTTCTTGAAGACTGGACGTAAGCCACAAGTGAATTGATGGCTGAACCAGGATAAAGCTTTGTGTTTGTTCTTCTAAACTCAACTCTTTAAAATTGTGCATTATTTTATTGAGCTTGCTTGAATACTATCTTGCTTGATTGCTGTATTTGTAAGTGAAAGTGTTCATCTCATCTATCCATTTATCTCTATTAATCAAATAACTTCAACGAAAATAAGAATTCAAGTATTTTGTAAAAGATTTGCTAACTTGTCTTATATACTCAATTCACCAACTCTCTTGAGTAATTGAGGCCAATTGGTAACAAGGTTTGGGGTTAGGCCCTTTATCTTTCGTATCTTGGTACATCTATACTGTTGAACAAAAAAAAAGCCTAAAGAAAAAAGAAGGAAAACAAAATATGTATGAATGAATGGATTAATTATTACTTCTTAAAGCTACTATTTTCTTTTTTATGAAACAACTATTTTTTCAGAAAGGATATTTACAATATATGACTTGGATAATTAGTTACAGGGACTTACGATACATATTATAAGTTGTAAAACAGCAACCTTCTTTAGTCAAAAAATGCTTTAAGAGTCGTCCTTAGTTTCTTTGTTCTCCTTCATCGAGTTTTCTCACCCTTTGTGGTGCTTTCTTTCTCTTATTGTGGTGCTTCTCTCCCTTTGTAGCGCTTTGATTCCCTTTCGTTGGGTTTTTTCTCATGGAAGTTTCCGCTGGTATCCTTTAGCAATAGCCCTCTCTATTCACTTTCTTGTTTTTTCTTGGTTTTTCAGGTATATATTTATCCAGATCTATAAATATGAAGAGTTTGGTTTTGAATTTTTCAAATATTCCTCCTATTGTGGTAGATATGAAATTTCTAGCCTTGGTTTCTCTAATCGCTCGCATGCTTTGGCCAATGGAATAGTAAGATCTTCAGATTTGATGAACAAAGCTACAGATCATGAAAATACGGCAGAATAAGCTAGGCCTTGATGCAGGGAAAAAACCTTTATGGAACAAGATCAAGACACCCTTAATTCGATGGAGAAGACGAATTTAACCTTTTATTTTATATTTTTATTTCCATTTTTTTTTGTTAGGATTATATGGGAGTTATGGTGTTTGTCCTTGTATTGTTTCTTTCTTTTGATTCTATTAAATTCTTGCGGATTGTTTTTGTTATCTTTCTAGACATATTGGAAGTGATCTTGGGAAGCCTCCCTTTGTGTGTTCTTTGAAATTATATTTTTCTCTTCATTCTAAGTAATAAAACTTATCTTATCTATGGAAAGGAAAAAAAAAAAAAAGAGATTTACAATACATGAATTACATATATGTTACGCAATGAATCACTGTCGAATCTTTTTAAGGTAGAATATTATATCTCCATATGACATTCGAAGGTTAGTTATGTTTAATTTGTCATTTAATTTTTTAGTTGCTATCAATATATTATGTTCCATTTTTTTTAAATATTAAGTTTAGTTGGTGCCTAAACTAATTTATCTTCGAGCCAAAGGCTTTTACACGTAGATTCACAAAGAAATTTTTCATTGTCTAACCCCAAGAATTGGCAAAATTCGGATTTTAAAGTGTGATATTGCACCTAACTAAACATTACATGCTCATATCCTGATATCCACTTCTAAGTCAATCCTTAGGATTTCATTTTCTTAATTTCATAAAAAGATGATCCCAAAAGTCGTAATTCAAGTCGCTTTAAGTCTTCTAATTTAGTGATCACTTAATCTTGAAACAAAATCGTACTAGCCTATTTGTCTGCACTATAACTTGTGCTCTCATTTCTCACATTGAGATCTAGACCTGCAATGAATGCGAAAAAATAAAAGAGTATGAGTGTATTTAGAATGTAAAAAAATAAAAAATAATTTGATTTGTAAATTTAATTTAATTAAAATTTGTGTTTAAAATATTAAAAAATAAAAAATAATTTGATTTTTAAAATTTCATCGATTTTAATTTTTTTATTTTAAAAATTTATCAAATTTAATAAAATTTAGTAAGATTTGATTTGATTAGAAATGAATAGACTATTTTATCCTTAGTAACTATATCTAACTACCTTTCATAAGGGTTAAAATATAAAATAATAAAACTAAATCAAATCAATTCTCATTTTAATGAATTCCAAATACAAAATTTAATTTCTAAATCAATTCAATTCCTATATTTTTTTAAAGTTTCAAACATAAAATTTGATTTCTAAATCAAATCAATTCAAATCAAATCAAATCAAATCAAATTATTTCTTATTTTAATTTATTCCAAACATAACTTATATGAATTAACTTAAATATGTTTTCAATATTGCACATAATTAATTGAAAGTATTCCTAGTTTATATTTTAATATTTTTTTGGTTGAAAATGACTGAATTAGATAAACATTAATTAGGCCATTAGTTCATTGGATGAGGTATTAAAATTGTTGGCTTTTGAAGAATGAATTGGATGAACAGCCAGTGCAAGGTAATGTATTAAATTATAACAGCTGCTTGTCATAAAAGTTGAAACATTTTAATTACATAAAGTAAGTTGTCTTTTTCTTGCCTTAAGATTTGCCCAAGAGTTTTGCTCATAAACGAAACCTCTAACTGCCATAAAGAAATATTGGGTCCCTTCCCAACGTGGATTGATACGGGTGGTAAAGGTTCTGGTCCTAAGTTTTATTTTTCTCATGGATGTGAGTTTGGGTCTCTCTAATGTCATTTAAATCCCTTATTGATGGGCTATTTTTCGCACGGAGATGACCTAGCGCCTAGGGGTTAGTTGAGTAGCCTGGCATGGGAAAACAGCTTGTTAGAAGTATTCTCATATAATCCTTTGAATTGGGCCTTTGCCTGTCCTTCGGAATCCCAAGCATGTCGATGGTGCCCTGCCCGATAATTTTGGGAGAGCCTCCCTCTACTAGCAACTTTATTCACCAAAAGATTTATATATATATTATAAAAAAATACAAAAAAATTATAAATGAGACTTAATTAAAATTTATAAAATTATTTTTATAATTTTATATTTTTTTCTTTTATAATTAATCACTTAAAAAAAATTAAAAAATCTTGATTCATATATATATATATATATATTGAAAAAAATTATTTTTTGCAAAGCTTTTTATTAATAGAACCTGTATATAGTGGCAGAGTCTGGCCCCGAAAGTTAGAGGGATCACTATAGTAATTATAAAAATTTATGATATGAATATAGTAAGAATATCATGATATATATAAAAAATAAATAACAAATAGCTATTATACATTGAATTAAAAAATAAAACCTTCTATAATTATTGCTTTAATTGAGAGGAAATTTAATGTTTATATTGAGAAATTACTTTTCAATTTATAGAATTTGTCAAACCGACATATCCTGTTAAAAAACAAACAATTAGCATCAAATTGCTCTATCAATTTATCTAAATAAATTTAATCATAGTACTTCAAAATTTCAATAAGACTAAATTAGACAAGTTAAAGTTCTAAATATCAATTAATAAACCTAAATCATGAAAGCATAGAATGAGAAGCACTACAGACATCTAAAAAGAATAACAATTAGAGTAATATTTTCTCTTCAATCTATTAAGTTTAAACTACAGGATATAGGAAGTAATATTTTCTATTTATAGGGCACTAAAGTCTTTAAACTTTTTCAATATATATTTGTTAATTTTTTAAATAAATTTCAAGGTCATGATAACATCGCTCTGGCACTGTTTGTATAAAAGGTAACACTTTGTTATGAAAATATAAAGAATGCTAACCTACACATTCACATAGGATAAATTCTACACATTTTTATTGGACAAAAAACTCTTTTTCTCTTCTTAGTCAACTTAATGATAATGTTCATTTTAATAATTAATAATTAAGTAAATAAATCTTTTTCTGTGCTAATAATTACGTTATAAATATTTTTCTCTTAATAATTACTAACTTCATAAAAGTTTCCATCTCATAATTATTTTTTAAAATTAGTAACTCACTAATTCTTTTACTTTTTCAAAAAGAATCATATACAAACATCAATTTAATATTTTTAAAATGATAATAATACAATAATTTATTTCTCTAATTTTAAAAACTAAGTATACAACAATTAAATTTCAAAAAATCACATAGAAATTGCATGCATGTATGATTGGCATATAATTTTATAGGCAAAAAGAGTATTCTAGTCTCTTATTTTTATTTCTTTTTTTAAACTAGTCCAACAATTTTTTTAATCAATTTTGTCTCTTATCTTATAAATTATTTATAATGTGGTCTTTCTGTTAGGATTTCATTACCCTCTAATAGAAGTGATAACGTAGCTATGAAGTGGTGATGATATAGTTATGATGTGGCGATGATGTGGCTACCATCAATCAGTGACACATCATCACTTTTGTTAGGGGGTAATGGAACCTTAACATAATGATCACATTAAAAATGATTTGTATGATAAGGGATCAAATTGACAAAAGAAAAAATAATAAGGGACCAAATTGATTTTAAAAAAAAGTTACGGAACCAAATTAAAAAATTAAGAAAAGGAAATAAAGATAAGGGATCAAAATACCTTTTTTGCTAATTTTATATTATTTGTATATTTTAAGATGATTTAATATTAATTTATTAAATAAATAAAATTAAAATTTTTAATTGATAAAATTTATGAAGTTAGTAGTTATTAAGAAAAGAGAGAAGGATTTATGAGGATGATAATTATTAGAAGAGAAACATTTATTGATTTGTTTATTTTGGTTTATAATTACTAAAATAAACATTATCATTTAAGTAGAGTGACAAGAGAGTAAAGTGGTCTTTTTGTCTAATATAAAATTTATAGAATGCCAACTTGCACATGAAGATGTGTAGGTTAACATTTCCTAATATTATAGAGACACGCACACACACCCATACACACATGCACTCACACACATGTGCACCTCCACACATGCACGCATAGACACGCACCCCCCCACACACACAGGCATGCGCATGCGCACACACACTCAATGTCAAGTCTGTAAAGTTTGAACTTGACTCAATTTTATAGTTGAACCTAAATTTAAGTCTGATCTTGTTTGTTTAGTTAAACAAACAAGTTTGAATGAGCATTTAACGAGTTGATCTCGAATAGTTCATGAATAATTCAACTCATTTACACTCTTAGCTAACTATCATGGATATAAAGGAATTCAAGATTTTCATATTTAGTGTGCAGTTAATAATATTTAAAAGGTATCCTGAGCAAGGATTAGTCTTATATTCAAAAGCTATGGGATAACATTGTAAGATTAAAAACAAAAATAAACACAAAAAAGAAAGTATGCATGAGGTGTCTGGAAAGGTGGAGATGTCAGATTCTCAAACCCTTTTGCATTCTGTTGAGAAACATGACAAAAGCAAAGAGAGAATTAAGAGAAAAGACGTGAGAGAAACTGAAATTCATTAAATGGTAAAAGGTGTTTTATAGAAAGTCAATTTATGGCTTATATAGAGTAAAACTAACCACTAACTAACTAAACTAATCATCAACTAACCAATTTAATCAACTACATGTGTGGTAATAGCCTACTCCTTAAGCTCGAGGATGCATACTTAGAATTCCTAGATTATGATGAACAATACAACTCATATCAATCAACAACTAACAAAATACAAGACATGTCGTAATCACATTGGTTTAACAAGACAAAAATCTAAAATTTGAATGATGAAATTTCGTGATTGCCAAGGTTCATAGCTCCTAGAAGTCTTCAATCTTTCCCTATGCCTCATTGATATTCTTCTAGAGTCTCTACGATTCTCGTTGCAATCAAAATGAATCTCCATGGAATTATCATTGATGGAAATGAACAAAAAAATGAATATGAGATGAGTTGACTCACTGTATTATTGTTAGTCACTAGTCGCTCAAAAATTTGGACTCTATAAGCCTCCAAATGTCATCACAATAAGATGTCAAACAATCCCAAATATGAAAACACTGATCATCAATGCCAAAATAAGGCAAAAGCTTAATCACTGAAAGCAGAAGTTGAAATCAAAACTTAACTACCAAAAGCAGAAGCAAACCAAGGCTGAAACTGAGAACATAAGAATCAACACATAAAATTAAAAAATGAAAATGAAAATGAAACTATGAGTTGAATCAATAGCTATGGTAAAACTATGATGCCATCAAGAAACTGTAGCTTAGATTCACTAAGAGAACTAGAGCTAGAAGAATGAGAACACCACGAGCAAGGCAGAGATGAGGATAGTGCAAAGAATAATAATGACAATATTGACTCAATTACAACATCAAAGAAATCAACATCAGATCAAGAAATGTCAATCAAATTGTTAGAAGTCCATCTCCATGAATGCATTGGCTTGATTTATGGAGTCAAACCAAATAATGGTTAATAAAGAACCTTGCTGTCATTTCCTAATATATCTATTTACCATTGAGTGAGTGAGTGAGTGTGTGTATGTGTGTGTGTGTGTGTGTGTGTGTGTTTTATACAGGAACTCAGTTGTACTACAAGAAAGAAGAAAATAATATATTCAACCATTTCATCTTCTTTGCTTTCTTGCTTTTCATTATGGTGTCAAAACTAAATTCTTCAAAGGCTTTATTCTTCGAAGAAACCAAACTCTCTACTCTTTCCTTTCACCAATGCTCCAACTTAGTTTCACTTAAACTATCCACTACAAACTTCCTTTTCTAGAAATCTCAAATCCTACAACTGATCTGAAGCCTTGGCCTTGAATATCATATCATAAGCTCTGAAAAACTTGTTGATGAAGTCACTAATTTAGCTGGAAACAAAACTAAAAATTTAGATAAAGAGCAGTAGGTGTTAAATGATGGATTACTCACCTTATAGATTCTAGGCAACATGAAAGAAGAAACTCTTAGCATAATCTACGAAGGGGATATATCCTACTCAATCTAGAGTGCACTTCATGACCAACTATTACCGAACTCTGAAGATAGTGAGGCTCAATTGAAAAAAACTCTATGGTTTAACAAAAAGGACTTTGTCCTTGGAGGAATATGTTAGAAAATTCAAATAAATATGTGACAAGCTTGCAGCCATTGGAAAACCACCCTTAGATGTAGACAAAGTGTTTCGAATTGCAAAAGGGCTTGGAAGCAAATACAAGGAATTTCGAATTGCGATTCTATCAAAACCTCTATATCCTTCTTTTAATCAACTTATTATGTCTCTACAAAACTTTGAACAGGTTCATCTTATTGAAGAAAAGTCTTCCATTGATCACAATCATGCCTTCCTTAGCCATCGAGGAAGAGGAAAGAATATGTATGGCAACAGAGGCAATTTTGGAGGAAGTGGTTCAAATGATTTTATGCAAAATCATCCAAACAACAACTAAACTATCAATCCTCAACCTCCAGAGTATCACCAAATTCTAGTAATCATTAAAAAGGACCACCAAAGCAACAAACCAAGGAATCTTGAAAATTTTGTGGAAGATCATATCGTGTTACCACAAAATGATATTATAAATTCATCAAGTGTACCCCCTAAACCTTTACTCTTGGATTCTGATCTTGATCACCATGCACTAAATTTAATTTCTCCATTCTCCATCTCCAACAATCCAATTTTTATTCCCTCCAACTCTAAAGTGGCTACATCTTTACCATCCTCTCATTCCTCTCCATCAATGGTTGATCAATCCTTAGTTAATATTTTACCTTCTTAGCTTAGAAGTCATGATATCACTCCCTATACGTCTACTAGACCCATTTGGGACAAACGACCTCTATCCTACCTGAGAGATTATATCTGTTCACATATTCAAAACCCCTCACAATCTCATAATGCCCTTATCATCTCCATTGAAAAGCCCAAAACCTATACTGCTCTCAAATACACAAATTGGAAGCTAGCTATGCAAGATGAAATTGATGCCCTTCATCATAACCATACTTGGTCTCTTGTTCCACGCCCACCTAATGCTAATGTTGTAGGTTCCAAATGGATCTTTTGAACCAAAGTTAAAGAAGATGGCACCATAGACTGATTTAAAGTTTGCTTAGTAGCAAAAGGATATGCTCAAATTCCTGGCCTTGACTTTGGAGAAACCTTTAGCCTAGTCATCAAGGCTCCAACCATTTGTGTTATCCTCTCTCTTGTAGTACATTTCAAGTGGCCTCTCAAACAATTAGATGTTAAGATTTCTTTTTTGCGTGTCACCCTCAATGAACGTGTCTACATAGAACAACCACCAGGAATTGTGCATTCACAATTTCCTGATCATGTTTACCTTCTCCATAAATCACTCTATGGTCTCAAATAAGCACCCATTGCTTGGTTTGCTAAATTGTCTACTTGTCTTATTTCTGTTGATTTTATTTTTAGTAAAGCAGATTCATCTCACTTTATATATTGTCATGGTACTAACTTCACTCTTCTTCTTGTCTATGTAGATGATGTTATCATTACTAGAAACCCTCCATTTCTTATTATCTAATCTTACCCAACATCTCAACAAGGACTTTGCTCTTAAAGACTTAAGCCAACTACATTATTTTCTTGGGCTTGAAGTCAAATATTTTTCTGTCGGGCTTATAATTTCCCAAACAAAATATGTGTGTGATTTTCTTGCAAAAGCTAATATGCTCGAAGCCTCAAAGATCAACACTACCATTGCTTACAAACCAATTAAACTTTCTAATGATCATGATCTCGTGGATCCTACTGAATATCATCGTTTATGCGGATCTCTCCAATATCTAACATTCACTCACCCAGACCTTACACGTGTTATTAATCTTATGTGCCAACATTTTCAAAATCCAACCAAGAAGGGCCTTCGCGCTATTAAATGCATTTTGCATTACATAAAAGGAACTTTGACACATGGCTTTCGTTATTTATCTCAAAGCTCTCTCCCTCTTAATGCCTTTTGTGATGTAGATTGGGTAGGATGTCCAACAACTAGGAGAAGCACCATTGGCTATTATATCTTCCTTGGAACGAATTGTGTATCTTGGGCCTCAAAGAAACAACCCACTATCTCTCGTTCATCCACTGAAGTTGAATATAGATCCTAGTAATCACAAGTGCTGAACTTACATGGCTTCAATATCTTTTCCATGACCTTGACATCCAACTTGAACGTCATCCACTCCTATTTTGTGACAATAAAAATGCCATCCATTTGTCTCACAATATAGTGTTTCATGCTCGCACGAAGCACATTGAAATTGATTATCATTTCATTAGAGAAAAGGTTATTACTGGTGATCTCCAACTACGGTACTTGCCTACAAATCGACAAATTGCAGATGTATTCACTAAAACATTACCCAAAGACTCCTTTGCCACATTTTGTTACAAGTTTGGCGATCATCCATCCTCCTTGCCAACATTGTAGGGGGTGTAAAGAATAATAGTGATAATGCTGACTCAATTACAACATCGAAGAAATCAACATCAGATCAAGAAATGTCAATCAAACCGTTGGAAGCCAATCTCCATGAATGCATTGGCTTGATTTATGGAGTCAAACCAAATAATGGTTAATAAAGAACATTGCTATCATTTTCTAATATATCTATTTTAACATTGAGCTATTGTGTTGGTATCATATATATATATATATATATATATATATATATATATATATATATATATATATATATATATATATATATACACACACACACACAACAACAACAACAACAACAACAACAACAACTTAGTTGTACTACAAGTAAGAAGAAAATAATATATTCAACCATTTCATCTTCTTTATTTTCTTGCTTTTCATTATATAGAAGATGACGAACAAGGTGAACACCATAAGATGACCTGTGGTGTGCACTCATAATTGAGTAAAGATCTACCATTATAGACTACAAATCGGTGGAACCTCACCAAAAAGAGAGATGGTGATGAGAATGAAATCATGAATTAGACTTCTTTTTTCTTGCTGAATAGAAATGTGCACCAAAACAATGAGAAAATAATAGAAATAAATCTACTGAATTTGTCATAGATAATGCGTACACATGTAAATGAGTTGAATTATTGTGATTTATTTGAATTCAACTCGTTAAATATTTGGTAAAACTTGTTTACTTAATTAAACAGAAAAGCTCAAACTTGAATTTAGTCTTGATTATATAAATGAGTCAAATTTAAACTTTGCAGGCTTGACGTTAGAACCTCACGAATAACTTCTATATATATATTCATTGACAAAAAAATATTTTAATTATAGCCAAGAAAAGGTATAAATAATAATAATTTATATATTTCTATTACTTAATAAATTGTTGTTCTAGTTAGAGGATTATAATTTTATTTATTATTATCTACCACTTATCTAACTTCACTTTTCAAAGAGTCTTTTATTATATTTTTATTTTACTTCATCTTCTAGTATAAAAAGATGTCTAGTAAACTAAATACTAACACTACAAGAATCTTACAAATTTGTTATGAAATTTAGCTACGAAATTTTTTTTGTATCTAATTAATAGCTAATTAGCTACAAATTAGCTATGAAATAAGTTTCCCTAGCTAAATTTCAAATGCCTGAAGAAAAGAAATTTTCAAGCAAATAGCTAGAGAATAACTACGATTTAGATACGAAAATTTTCATGGCTAAATAAAATTTTGTTGCTAACTAAGTTAGCTAGGAATTATTTGGTAACTAAACAAATTTAGCTTAAAATTAATTTTAGCAAGGAATTTAGCTAAGGAAAAGCTTAGCTAATCCGAAGCTAATTATCCAAAAAAAAATTATACATTAATTCATTTTTCCCTATATATTAATTCATTTCCCCCTCCTTTAGAGCTTTCTTTGCGCCAATTCCTCCAATCTTTTTCTCCTTCATTTTTACTTCTACTCTCTCTCTCTCTCTCTCTCTCTCTCACCTATAGTTACCACTAATCCCAAATCCCCTGTCTCTCTAGAATCGTCTCATCTCTTCGTCATCTCTCCGTCTCGTCCTCATTCAGACTTCCACGGTGGGAGTCTCACAGTTCATCTTGTCTTTCACTCTCTCGTCTCTTATCTCTCGCCTTGTCTCTCACAGCTCGTTTATGCTTATTTTATTTCTTTGTAGTTTTGTGAGTGTGAGCAGCTGAGTGACGGGGTATTTGGGCGCATCAACACTCAACAATAAGAGCATCAATAGTAATCTCTCTTCTCTATTTCACTTCTACTCTTTTCTAGCAAGATATCTTTTCTATCACTTCTACTCTCTTTCTTTCTCTCAAGTTCTCATTTTAATCCTTTCTGCTACTTTAGATATGAAAATTCCAATAGCATGTATTAAAAAGTTTGATGCTTTGGATTGCTGTGGTTGTTAGGGTTTCCTCTAGGTTTTCTTTAATAAAAGTTTGAGGTTTTTATTGTAACATGTTTTTTTTTTGTCTAATTTTATCTGTGTATTGAATTCATAGGCTTGTTGAAACACTTGATTTTGAAATTAAGCATTGGGCTACAAGAAAAGAGAGGAACTTGTGTGCTTTACTCTCCACCTTACAATATGTATTTACTTAGTGTATCTACTTTGGTTAATCTCTCTAAACTTTTCTTTTCTAGATCCATATAATGCCCAATAGTATGTAGACTTAAGTTATCTTTTATTTATTTCTTCTTTTTAAATTCTTGGCTCCAAATTTCAAGATATGGAATACCCAGATTTTTGTGTTTTAGGATATATTTTCTCCTAATCTTGTTTGATCAACACTCTTACCACCTGTCGGCTAGAAGTGCATAGGTGTGTTGACTCTAGCCTGTAATACTAATTGTATAGGTTTGAGTTGCTCTGCTCATTAAAGGTACAACCATTATATCAATTTTGCTGCAATTAATATTATCCATAGTAGCAATTTCCAATCAGATATTAGCTAAGCAGTATAGTGTTAGATGATCTTGCAAGTGTTTCATTTTTTGCATAATAGATGTTGTATGATAGAAAAATGGCTTGGCTTCACGGGCTTAGATGAAGGTCTAACTGACCTCATAATTTTGTCAAAATTTTCATATGAGTACTTGAATCCTTTAGGACCAAAATCCATATTTATGTTGAACAACCTTAGCTATGTGATTAAAGTTTCTTGAATTAAAAAACCATGAATATTCCTCCATTTTTCTTTAATAAAAGATCACCTCACGTCTTACTTTTAACCTGCTAGTCTCCAAATTAGTAATTCTTTTAAATTCCAAAGATAATAAAATAGTAATAGGTTGTCTACAGAACTAGGTGTTACAGATGGCATGCCTAACATACCTTTAGAAGATCCAAGACTTCTTCACATATGTATTTGTGTTGAATACTTGCTCCACATTGCTATAATTTGTCAGAATGGAAACACCTATAAGCACGCTTTCAGAATAGGAACACTTACATATTATAGGGTTGAAAGCAATGTACGCAAGTTTGCTTCTTTCCCACTTGACCACTTCCTGACTTCAGCATCTAGGGTCTCCACTAATCTCTGCTAACAACATCTGGTCAAGTAATCAATGAATTATGAAAATAATAATTCAGAAGAATCAGAACCTTAAAGAAAAACTATTTGGATATATGCTTACATTTCTCTTTGTTTGCTCCTTCTGAGCTAAAAGGTCATGCATGTTCTTTTCTTCCAAAGTTGTGATTAATCTAAGTATGTAGTCCACTTTGCGATCTTTTAAATTACTTCATGAATGGTGAATTAATGGTTATATTTATATTGTTTGTTTGTTAAATGCAAGGTGTTAACATGGTTATCTAAAGAGACAAAAATGCAAGAGTAATAGGAATTCAAAAGAAAATGCAATAATGCACTCATCGAGGATGATTGCAATAGGATTTCTAATAATTAGTGCAATGGAGATTACCTGGTCAAAAAGGGTTCTCTAGAAGGGGCTTTTTTTAGCATTTAACTGTAGATGATAAAATAGTGTCCAACAAATACATGCTCTCTAGATCTTACTTGGCTTCCTTTTGTTTTCTTTGGGTATTTAACTCGTATACTAGTGCATAGTTTGCTCAGTTTGATCACCAAGTGGTGGATTTTGTTTGTATGTGTAGATTGAATGAACATCTATGAATTAAGATCATTAGTTGTATCGATTATAGATACTGCATATTGCATTTTTTTAATATATTGCTGATATTTCTTTTATTCATTGATCTTGTAGGAAGCAAGTGTCATTCCTTTTACTACACTAATAGCTTGGTGAGGGACATCAAAAAAGTTTTCATTTATCATAATTTCCTGGTTAGATTTCGTGATCTACCTATGCATAATTATTTCATGAACTGAATTGTAGTTTTGGATTATTTTGGGACTTTTATTTATAATATATAGTTCTTATAATTGAACCAATATTACTTTTCTATATATTGTTGAGAATTTAGTTTCTTTGTAATATATTTGATGAAAGGGGTAAATTATATTGGTGAGCGAAGTCTTAGTTTCCCATTTGAGATTCAATATTAGTGAGCACATGTACTTTTTGAAGGTACTGCTCATTGTATTGAATCTTGAATTGTCCAAGTTGGACAGTTTGGGAAGAAACTTTTCCTTCACTTGATTAAAGTTACTCCTTAAATCTCATATTATATACTTGATAAAATTTTATTGTGCAATATTTCTTTTTGTTCTCTAGGTGTACACTTGATCATGGTAGATGTCACCACTTTCTAGCAGTTCAGTTGGAGAATAATGGGAAATGTTGCCGAAATTTTATCAAGTATACAATGTGTGATTTTTGTGAGTGCTATCAACCAAATACTGAAAAAATGTATTCTCAACTGGGATAGGGCTATACCATGTTAAGAGAGATGAGGACTTTGGAAATAATAGTACTAATGTGTTAAATCAACTTTAGCAATCATGAAAACTAATTGAAGTTGGATGTTACAAAGAAAGGATTATATTGGCCGTGTAAGTGAAGAATTCAAGAATAGAGTTAATGATTTCATTACAGTCTTCAAAGGACACCTGATGGTTTCTAATGCATTAAATCACATTCATTATCAATGTGCAAAATTTAAGAACCATGTTACGATGAAGTCATTTTTAGTAGAGAACCATCTATATAAGTACGTATTTGTGGAGGGTTATGTAAATTAGACCATTCATGGTGAGGACAGATGGGGGGATAGTGGTTCAGCATCCATTGTATATGATGATGAAGTGGAGACTAGGAATTCATATTTGGATATGGTTATAGATTCTACAGGTGATATATTAAATCCAGAAGTTCAAGATTTGGAAAAGGATCTGAATCCGTCGGCTTCAAAGTTCTATGATTTGTTGAGAGACACTGACAAACCTTTATGGGATGGTTGCCATAAGCACACGAAATTGCCAGTTGTAACTCAACTCTTGAATCTAAAGACATAGTTCAACATGAGTAAGAGTTGTTATAATCGAATGATTGTCATAATTAAGAGTATGCTTCCACAGTCAGAAAGGTTACCCAAAAATTAATATAGATCAAAGAGAATGATTAATGACTTGGGATTAAGATATAAGAAGATAGATGTATGTCCTAATCATTGCATATTGTATTACGGAGAGTACAGGGATAAGAGTGTTTATTCAGTGTGCTTAGTATGCGGACACCTGCAATTCAAATCGAAGGTGGGACATTCAAAAAATCAGAAGGATGTGTCATTTTTAGTGTTGTGATATTTTTTCATTATTGCAAGACTCCAACGCCTATTTATGTCCAAAAAGACTACATAATATATGTGTTAGCATACAGATAGAGTGCGTCAAGATAAATCAGTGATCATGCATCCAGCTGATACTGAGGCTTGGTAACATTTTGACACCATCCATTCGACATTTGAGTTAGAATCTCGAAATGTTAGGCTTGGCCTTTGCATAGACAGATTTAATCTATTCAGTGGTTCAGTTACTCCATACTCATGCTGACCTATTTTGGTCACACCTTATAATTTTCCCCAAAGTATGTGTATGAGAAGGGAATACATATTCTTTACTCTTATGATTCTTGGATTGAAGTCACCAGGTAAAAGTTTAAATGTTTATCTTAGACCCCTGATTGATGACTTAAAGATTTTGTGGGACCATGGGGTGAACACTTTTGATGCGTGGAATAAGAAAAATTTTAATATGAAAGCAGTTTTGTTGTGGACAATGGGTGACTTTCCAACTTATGGAATGCTAAATGGATAGAGAACTCATGAAAACTTGCGTATCCCTACTATATGGAGAACGGTAAGTCATTTGTATTGAAGCATGGTAGGAAGTGTTGCTGGTTTGATTGCCATCGTCAATATTTGCCTATTGAACCTCCATTTTGTCGTGATCGGTACTCTTTTAAGAAGAATTCAACAGTGAAAATTTTTTTGCCGCCACAACGATTGAGTGGGACAAATGTCTTGAATAGAGTGACTCAGCTTGAGGAAGTCATTTTTGGGTTGAATTCATGTAACTAATAACAAAGTGGCTTTGGTAAGTTTCACAATTGGGTGAAGAAGTGCATATTTTTGGAATTGACATATTGATTCCCTAATCTAATACGACATAATTTGGATATTATGCATGTTGAGAATAATGTGTTTGCTAATATTTTCAACATTGTTATGGACATAAAGGGCAAGACAAAAGACAATGCAAATGCAAGAGAAGATTTGAAGATGATATGCAAACGTCCTACCTTAGAATTGATTGTTGAGAATGGCAAGTATAAAAAATCGAAGGCAACTTTTGTGTTAAATGCCAATAAAAGGAGGACAGTGTGTGAATGGATAAAACAATTGAGATTTCTTGATGGGTGTGCGTCAAACATTACACGTTGCATCAATTAAGATGATGGGAAGATATATGGAATAAAAAGTTACGATTGTCATGTTTTTATGCAAAGTTTAATTCTTCTAGCGTTTCGTCATATGTTACTAAAACCTATATAGGGAGCATTAATAGAGCTCAACTTGTTCTTTAAAGAAATTTGTGCAACTGAAATACGTACTTCCATTATGGCAAATGCAAAGCTTTCCATTATTAAAACAATTTGTAAGTTAGAGAAGATATTTCTACTAACCTTCTTTGACGTGATGGAACATCTAGTTGTGCATCTCCCCTATAAAGCTAAGGTTAGAGGACTCATGCAATATCGATAGATGTATCCATTTGAGAAGTGTATGCTATACTTAAAAAGGAAGGTTTGAAATAAGGCGAGAGTTGAAGGGTCTATCTGTGAAGCATATAAATTAAAAAAAAATTCTAATTTTGCTTCCATGTATTTTGATCCACAATTACAGATAAGAAGCACTCAAGTTCCTCGAAACGATAATGAAGGAGAAGATATGACTAATGAATACTTGTATGTTTTTAAACATCCATGCCGCCCTATCGGGAAAGGTCATAATAGATTCTTGACGGATGTAGATCTTCAAATTGTTGAGACTTATGTGCTTGTAAATTGTAGAGAAGTAGAACCCTATCTCCAGTAAGTCTACTCACTAACTTAGCTATTTAATAAAATTTTAATTACATTATGTTCAATATTAATTAGTATATTGATTAGATAATTCGAGATTTGCTTAGGGAGACAAATTCTAGTATATCTAAAGATCAAATATTGAAACTTCGAGATAAGGACTTCAGTAGGTGGCTAAAATATCTAGTGAGTCCTTTCATCTATAATGGTATATACCATTTAAAAAATAATGTTCATTATACCAATACTAAATGTTACAACTATTTGTTCTCTTTGTAATGATTCACAAGTAAATATAGGTCAAATTAAGGATCGAATGATTCAACAAATGAGTTATGGTCCATCCAAGTCTGTTACTTCTTACAATGGCTTAATAGTTAATGGGTATAGGTTCCATACTATGGAGTATGGACAAAATAAAGCTATCATGAACAGTGAGGTTTACGTTAGAGGAAGTATATATGGCAAGAATGACTTAGACTATTATAGCATCCTTGAAGAGATATTAGAATTGTCATATCTAGGTCAGAACAAAGTATTTCTTTTACGGTGCCAGTGGTTTGACTCGATTAATAAAGTTAGTGTTGATTAGAGATATGTATTGATTGACGTTAAGTACAAATCAAGGCTTCATTCAAATGAGCCATTTGTATTAGCTTAACAAGCACAAGAAGTATACTATACAATATACCCACAATGCGGGGGTCGAGCTAGTGGGGAATGGTGGGTAGCTTGTAAGGTTAGAGCAAAATTCATTGTGGCTAAGACATTCAATGATGAATATGACGGATCGAATGAGCTAGCTGTTATCGATTATTACCAAGATGACGGATCCATGAGAACACACAATACCATCATAGATGATGGGGTGATTTCCTTGTTTGATATTCATGCATCAATGGAAGAAGTGGACATAAATGAAATACATAATCCAATTGACATTCCGTTTGTTGACCAATTCATTGATGACAACAAAAAAGATGAAAAAAATGAGTTCATAGATAAAGATAAGGAGCTATATGATTCAGACTCAAGTAGTAGCAGTTAAACTTTTAGATTATTAACATATCTTGAGTAATAGTGAATGTCATGTTTTATTACATTTATTTTACCTTTAAATTATTAACATATCTTGGACTTGTAGGAGGAGGTTTGTCCTGCAGTCTGTGACTCATGAGATTATGGCCACTGTGATCGCATGAATGCCTATTCCAGCTAAAAGATGGAAAAATTATCCTGTTAACATGAAGAATGGACTATTTCAGGATTTTATGGTAAGTAATTATGTTTCTAGCCTCATTGTATTATACAATTATCTATATAGAGAAATATACTAACATGCCTTTATTTTAGGATAAATATCAATTTGCATCAGATTATGATCGTTGCATGGCAAGAACTATTTGGAAAAGAACATGCAAGGACCACTATTCAAATGATTTGAAGAATCATAGAAAGGCAGTCGTGAAAAAGTTAACGTCATAAAAAATGGCTGACCTTAAAGGCCATGAGCCCCCAACTTTGAAGTCAGAAGTGTTGGTGTATGCCCTAGAGGCTAATACATTTTCTGTATTTGCATATATTCTATTATGCTATTTTATATATATGAGGCATTTCATTTATTGTGTTCTTTTTTGATAAACATAATAAAGTCCTTAGAATAGTAAGATTGATGCCATAAGACATCAAGTGGATGACTTGATCGTGAGATCCTTTTGGTTACAACACTATTCTTAAATGTCCCTAGTCAAGTACTATTGTTAATTAGGACAACAATAATGCATTGAGACTAGTATGTGCGTAGACTGATGACCACATCTCACGGGTCATGGATATGAGATATCAAGTCTACACATGGATACATATTAAAGTAATGATGTATTGGACAGACCCGCCATGAGAACGCTACGTGGATCGTTACGTGAGTGTCATAAGCGATTCTCATAGTGATAATGGTGTATGTGGTTCTTTGACCGAAATCACTACGATTCCTACATGAGGAGTTGTGTGTTTTAAATGCCATCAAACGTCATCGTAACAAGATGATTATAAAGTTGGTTATTAGACATATTGCGATGCATGTGGAGGAATGTGAGTGACCTAGATGGGATTTGTCCCTCCTACATAACAGGAGTGATATCTTCGGGCCCCCTGATTGAGTGAGACTATGAAATGCATGGTCATGCTCAAATGAGTCAATATGAGATATTGATCTCATTTGTTATTACTATGTCTACTCGGGAATCAGGAAACTGAAGATTGAATTAAACAAGGGTGACACGTTCCATGCCTTGTGTTCAATCGGATATCTAGACAAAGGGACTAAACTACACGGAAACATTGATCACGGATAGGTTATGTCAAATCACTGACATTCTCATTACTTGGGTAGCAGTGATGTGTTGCTAGATACCGCTCATCGTTTGTAATATTAAAATGAGATTTTAATATTACTACCAACGTCATGAGAACTCGCAGCAGGTCGCACACTTAGAACAGACTAAATTGGAGCAATAAGGATCCAAGTTGGACTCGGATTCAATTGTGGGCCTAACTCATGACAGATGGGTTTTAGGGTTGCACTGACTTACCTTGCTACTATACTCACACTCACTTAAGGACCACTATTATAAATAGTATCTTGTTAAGGGGGCTACTATAGATGTTACATGACAACCCTAGCCGCACCTAAGAAAGTGAGTGAGAGACAGTGAAAGGTTCTTCTTCTATTCTATTCGCTGACTAGCACCGCGAAATGAGGCGTGACTCCTTTTGTAAGTCTGTTCGTGTGGATACCGCAGAAACATCGTCGCTATTACGGTGTTGGTGATTCACCTCGCTTGTGTTTATCACGCTTCAAGAGGTAATTTTTAAAAACTCGGATTATGGATTTTTCACATGGATCCTGTGGGAATCCTATTATTCTGCTGCGAGATATTTTGATCCGCAATTCCCAACAATGATGGTATCGAGACACTTGCGAAACTATGATTCGGTTTTTACTCGCTTTTTCTTGTTATATGCGATAACATGATTCGTTGCTTTCCTTTCATAAAAGATATGATCTTTATATGTTATTTCGAAATCGAAATAATCTTTGTATGAAACCGTGTTCTGTTTTATTTGTTGTTTACGAAACATGTTGATGTTTTTGAAACCATGAAAATGTTCATATAATTTGCGAAAACGGTTTTGAATGCTTTCTCGTTTTTGCGTTTTTCGATATCTATATATGTGATATGTATGATTCTCGCGAAAACGGTTTTGAATGCTTTCTGTTCTTGCGTTTTTTCGATATCCGTATATGTGATATGTATGATTCTGCGAAAAACGATTATGAATGCGATATACACAAGAATACGACACAAGGTTTTGGAAACCTTGTTTTTGTTTTGCGACGGCTATGAAGCTTCCTCGTGACATGAAGTGTTCATGTCTTCACGAATTCGGAAACCCTGCTTTGGATAAGTGATGGCGGCCGTGAGTTACCCCCGCAAAGACACATAGAAGCGTTCATGTGTTTGTGGGCCTTAGGGTTCAAATGTTGTTGCCCTAGCCGTCATGGAGGCGAAGGGGTCCAACTCGAATTTTTCTCCAAGAAACCGGTGGTGGTATATGAGTGAAAAATTTAGGGCGTAGGGCGCTGTTGCCCGCACCCCGCAAGGGGCGGCCTCCCCTTGACCCCGCCCGCTAAGCGGGGCAGGACCCGTCGGGGCGTGCCCGAACCCCGTTGCGTGGTGTGTGATATTCGAAAGCGCGATATTCAAATCTTTGTTTGATAATTCACAAAATAATAATGTGTTATTTCTTTGTGTTTATGTATTCTTAGAGATGCATGGTGCATAGTTATGGCCTTAGTCTTTATTTTATGCTATTTTGGTTATTTTAAATACGACCTGCGTGTCGTGCCTTTCTCTCTACATTCGATTGTACATTCTCTTCTCATCTAACTCCCCTCGAATGTAAAAGAGGTTTCTATAATGTAATCATCATGTGGAGACAAGGAGATGGCATCAAGTGAGGACGTTGGTGGGAGACGCTTGGTGAAGTGGCTTTTTAAAGCTAATCTCTTAGAGGCCATAACCATGTCACATTTATTATTTGCTTTATATGTATGAGATGCATGGATGATGTTTATGGTATGTTAAACAAGTTTAATAAATGGTGAGATCTAATAATAAAATTCCTCAAAGAAAATATTAAGTCATTATGTGATGCCTTCCAATGCGTGGCACTCATCAAGACTAATATCGATTAAGTGTAGGTCTGCCAAAGCGAGTGCCTTTATCTATATTAGTAAGATGCGATGGGATAAGAGTAATATCCAAATGCCAACCATTGGGTCGACTTAACTAGGCCATTTCAATAGGATTGAAGGCTTAGAGGCATGAAGTTGGGCTTTAGTCCATTAGATGGATTAGAATAAGTGTTATTCACCCAACTATCCAAGAGTTGCATGTGATGTAATTGGAAAGAGTTTCCTACCTAAATAACCGAATTTTGGGCGATCAGCCAAAGCTGACTCAAAGCTAGGTAAAATATGGATCTTGGCTCACTAGGAAATCTTTCGATGGGATTTTCCGAGTCAATGTTGAGGGTCATTGACTTGAATAAAATAGTGGGACATATTTAATTAAAAGACCTCATTAAATATGTTTATGGCATGATACTTATATTTTTGCATGTTTACGTTAATAGATAACCATGGCAACAAACACATCGGGTACTTTATCATTGCGATCCGTCCTTGAGAAGGACAAGTTGTCTGGAAAAAATTTTCTAGAGGCAGTACAGAATTTGAGGATTGTCCTCAAGCAAGAGAAAAAGTCTGTATGTTTTGGAACGACCTATTCTGAGCCACTGCTTTGCTAATGCCCCTAGAATGAAAGAGATGCTTATAAGAAGCATCAAGATGATGCCTTGGACATTGGATGTCTAATGCTGGCCACCATGAACTCGAGCTCCAAAAGCAATATGAGAACATGGATGCATACGATATGATCGTACACCTTAAGAAGCTCTATCAAGAGCGGGCCGAGGCATGAGAGATTCGAGGTCTCTAAAGCCTTTGTTTCGGTGCAAAATTTGGTAGAAGGAAGCCATGTTGGTGCTCATGTACTTAAGATGATTGGGTACATTGAAAACCTAGAGAGCGGGTTTTCCTTTGGGCCAAGAGTTACATGACTTAGTCCCGCAATCGTTCTTAGGAAAGTTTCGATCAATTTGTCATGAACTACAACATGAATGAGATTGACAAATCACTACCGTAATTTGCTAGGCATGTTGAGAACTGCTGAGCAGAACATCAACAAAGGCAAAGGGAAGGCCATAATGATGGTCCAAAAGAATAAGGGCAAGAAATAGCAGAAAAAGCCCAAGGACAACTGGAAGGGCAAGGGCAAGGGCAAGGACAAGTCCAAGCCTAGCACTTCTAGCTTGAAACTAGTGGGTGGAGTGGCTAAGGAAGGTACATGCTTCCATTGCGGTCGACAGGACATTGGAAGAGGAAGCGTGCCAAGTTCTGGAGGAGCTCAAAAAGAAGAAGGGAAGTGAGACTTCCACTTCGGGTATTTTTGTTATTGAAGTCAATTTATCTACTTACGCATCATGGGTATTAGATCTTTGGATGTGGATCTCACATTTGTGTAAATGTGCAGGATCTAAAAGCGATAGACCATTGACGAAGGCGAAGTCGACCTACGAGTTGGAAATGGAGCAAAAGTTGCTGCATTAGTTGTAGGGACTTATTTATTATCTCTGCCACCTTGGGCTTGTAATAGAGTTAGAGAACTGCTATTTTGTGCTGCTATTAGTAGGAATATCATTTCTGTTTCTTGTTTGGACAAGAAAGATTTTTCTTTATAATAAAGGACAAGTGTTGTTCTATTTATATGAATGATATTTTTATGGTAGTGCACAATTGAGTAATGGACTTTATGTACTTGATCTCGAAACGCCCATTTATAACATAAATACAAAGAGGTTTAAATCAAACGATCTGAACCCAACTTTTCTCTGGCATTGTCGTTTGGGCCACATAAATGAGAAACGCATCTCCAAACTCCATAAAGATGGATTCTTGGACTCATATGATTCGAAATCAAATGAGATATGTGAATCTTGTTTATTAGGGAAGATGACAAAGGCCCCATTCACTGGACAAGGTGAAAGGGCTAGTGATCTTTTAGGCCTTATACATAGTGATGTATGTGGGCCACTAAACACATCGCTAGAGGTGATTTTCAATACTTCATTACATTTTCGATGATTTCGGTAGATATGGATTTGTATATCTTATGAAGCACAAATCGAATCCTTTGAAAAGTTCAAAGAGTTTAAGAATGAAGTACAAAACCAACTTGGCAAAAGAATTAAAATCCTTCGATCGGATCGAGGAGGTGAATACTTAAGCCAACGGTTTGATGATCATACGAAAGAGTGTGGGATAATATCTCAACTCACTCCTCCTGGAACACCACAATGGAATGGTGTTTACGAAAGGAGGAACCAGGACTTTGTTGGACATGGTCCGATCCATGATGAGTCATGCAGACCTTCCGAGGCTCCTTACGGGGACATGCTCTAATGACGAGCTTTCACACTTAACCGTGTTCCATCTAAGACGGTTCAACAGACACCATATAAGATATGGACTGGGAGACGGCCCAGTATGTCTTTCATGAAGATTTGGGGTTGCGAAGCTTATGTGAAACGTCAAGTTTCTGATAAGCTTGGCCCTAAATCGATAAATGCTTCTTTGTGGGGTATCCAAAGGAAACCAAGGGATACTTTTCTATAATCCTACCGAGGGCAAAGTGTTTGTCGCACGGACGGTTGTGTTTCTAGAAAGGGAGTTTATCTCCAAAGGAACAAAGTGGGAGAAAAGTAGAACTTGAAGAAGTTCAAGTTTCACAAAGCAAACAATGAACCAATGGTGGAAATAGAGCAGCCTCCACAAAATGTTGTGGAACGAAGAACTGCTCTAGTAGCACAAGACCTGCGTAGGTCTAACAGGATACGTCATCAACCAGAGAGATATGGATTTCTCATGACCCAGCAAGGTGACGTATTGCTCATGGATCAAGATGAGCCTGTGACTTACCAGAAGCCATTATTGGCCCAGAATCTGAGAAATGGCTTGAGGCTATGAGATCTGAAATGGATTCCATGTATGCCAACCAGGTATGGACCTTGGTTGACCCACCTGAAGGGGTAAAACCCATTGGGTGCAAGTGGGTTTTCAAGAAGAAAAGCGACATGGATGGTAATGTGCATACCTTTAAAGGCGCAATTGGTGGCTAAAGGTTTCAAACAAATTCATGGTGTAGACTATGATGAAACTTTTTCCCGGTTGCGATGCTTAAATCCGTTCGGATCTTGCTTCTTTCATTGCGGCATACCATGATTATGAAATCGGCAAATGGATGTCAAAACTACTTTCCTTAATGGAAATCTTCTCGAAGATGTGTACATGACACAACCTGAGGGTTTTGACACTCAGAGGATGCTAGAAAAGTATGCAAGTTGCAACGATCTATTTATGGATTAAAGCAAGCTTCAGAAAATTTGGAATCTTCGTTTTGATGATACAATCAAACAGTTTGGTTTCATCAAGAATGAAGAAGAATCTTGTGTCTACAAGAAGGTTAGTGGGAGCACAATTGTCTTTCTAGTATTGTATGTAGATGACATACTACTAATTAGAAATGACATCCCTACCCTACAGTCTGTAAAGACTTGGTTAGGGAAGTGCTTTTCTATGAAGGACTTAGGCGAAGCCACCTATGTATTAGGTATCAGGATCTATAGAGATAGATCACTGAGACTACTTGGCCTAAGTCAGAGTACATACATAGACAAAGTGTTAAGACGATTTAACATGCATGAATCCAAGAAAGGACTCTTGCCTATGTCACATGGTGTAAGCTTATCTAAGGCTCAATCCCCTTCCACCCAGGATGAGAGGGATCGCATGAGCAAGATTCCATATGCATCTGCAATTGGATCTATCATGTATGCCATGTTATGTACTCGACCAGACATCTCGTATGCTTTGAGCATGACGAGTAGGTACGATCGATCCCCGGTGAAAGTCACCGGATTGCTATCAAGAACATCCTTAAGTACTTAAGAAGGACTAAGGATTCGTTCTTGGTATATGGAGAGTGAGGAAGAGCTAGTTGTAAAGGTTACACCGATGCTAGCTTCCGGACCGATAAGGACGACTCAGATCGCAATCGGGTTATGTTTTTGCCTAAATGGTGAAATTTGTGAGTGGAAGAGTTCAAAGCAGGAGACGATCCACCGATTCTACCACGAGGTGAGTATATTCTTGCCTCCAATGCAAAGAAAGGAGGCCGTTTGGATCGGGAAGTTCATTATTGAACTTGGCACTATTCCTAGCATTGTGGACCCGGTGGACCTCTATTGTGATAATAATGGAGCCATTGCATAAGCTAAGGAGCCTAGATCTCACCAGCGATCCAAACATATACTTAGGTGCTTTCATCTCATTCGAGAGATCATCGATAGAGGAGATGTGAAGATATGCGAGTACCAACAGATGATAACATTCTTTGATCCACTTGACGAAGCCTCTTTGAAGCATGAGGGTCACACTAGGTCTTTAGGCATTAGATATATGCACGATTGGCTCTAGTGCAAGTGGGAGATTGTTGGTGTATGCCCTAGAGGCTAATACATTTTCTGTATTTGCATATATTCTATTATGCTATTTTATATATATAAGGCATTTCATTTATTGTGTTCTTTTTGATAAACATAATAAAGTCCTTAGAATAGTAAGATTGATGCCATAGGACATCAAGTGGATGACTTGATCGTGAGATCCTTTTGGTTACAACACTATTCTTAAATGTCCCTAGTCAAGTATTATTGTTAATTAGGACAACAATAATGCATTGAGACTAGTATGTGCGTAGACTGATGACCACATCTCACGGGTCATGGATATGAGATATCAAGTCTACACATGGATACATATTAAAGTAATGATGTATTGGACAGACCCGCCATGAGAACGCTATGTGGATCGTTACTTGAGTGTCATAAGCGATTCTCATAGTGATAATGGTGTATGTGATTCTTTGACTTGAAATCACTACGATTCCTACATGAGGAGTTGTGTGTTTTAAATGCCATCAAACGTCATCTGTAACAAGATGATTATAAAGTTGGTTATTAGACATATTGCGATGCATGTGGAGGAATGTGAGTGACCTAGATGGGATTTGTCCCTCCTACATAACAGGAGTGATATCTTCGGGCCCCAGATTGAGTGAGACTATGAAATGCATGGCCATGCTCAAATGAGTCAATATGAGATATTGATCTCATTTGTTATTACTATGTCTACTCGGGAATCGAAAGCGAAGATTGAATTAAACAAGGGTGACACGTTCCATGCCTTGTGTTCAATCTGGATATCACGGACAAAGGGACTAAACTATACGGAAACATTGATCACGGATAGGTTATGTCAAATCACCGACATTCTCATTACTTGGGTAGAGTGATGTGTTGCTAGATACAGCTCATTGTTTGTAATATTAAAATGAGATTTTAATATTACTACCAACGTCATGAGAACTGCAGGGTCGCACACTTAGAAAACAGACTAAATTGGAGCAATAAGGATCCAAGTTGGACTCGGATTCAATTGTGGGCCTAACTCATGACAGATGGGTTTTAGGGTTGCATGACTTACCTTGCTACTACTCACACTCACTTAAGGCAGCCACTATTATAAATAGTGCTTGTTAAGGGGCTGCTATAGATGTTACATGACAACCCTAGCCGCACCTAAGAAAGTGAGTGAGAGACGGTGAAAGGTTCTTCTCTTCTATTCGCACTAGCACCGTGAAACGAGGCGTGACTCCTTTTGTAAGTCTGTTCGTGTGGATACCGCAGAAACATCATCGCTATTACGGTGTTGGTGATTCACCTCGCTTGTGTTTATCACGCTTCAAGAGGTAATTTTTAAAAAACTCGGATTATGGATTTTTCGCATGGATCCTGTGTGGGAATCCTATTATTCCGCTGCGGATTATGGTTAACATCTGGTTGACACCAGAGTGGCAAAAGAAGTCTGTTGCTGGTCGAAGCAACAGAGCGGCCTTGCCTGATGCTATGCTGGACACTGGAGGCTTAATAAGCTTCAATCAACATAAAAAGAAGATGATAATATAGAATTTCTTATATGATTATTGCAACATCCTAATAATTATGTCTTATACTATTGTATAATTATAGTACAAGTGAGTTAAGGTTCTGGTAGCTTGTATGTTTTGTGTTATAGCTTTGGCTATATGAATCTAAATTGCATGAGGCTAGTCCATTTTATAAATAAGACACAAGGTTTCTTGTAGTAAAGATTTTAGAATTTTAGGACTTCTTGATTGGTATTAGTTCCTATTTGAAACTAAGGTTTCTTGCAAAAGATGCCTTACTTACAAATTACTAAAGATGTTATGCTTAACCTTTAGTGAGCCTTTTTATTTTTGAAAAATGTGAAGGTTCTTTATTGAATCCAAGAATTCGCAATGCTTTGAAGTAAAATAGGTAGCTTTAATTTCACACCTAAATACATGTATGTCATTACTCTTTGCTTCAAATTCAAGTAGGAAATGAAGTTTTTCTACTACTTGAGCATTAAGTGGAATAAATAACCCAAGGTATTTCTTTTTTGACTAAGGTGTTTCAATTGTATTCACATTTTATTATATATTCTAATAGATGTTGATTACAGGAGGTAGAGTCGTAGCGTCCAGTCCCTTTAAGAGATTTGTATAAAAGTGTTCATAAGAGGAAAAATGAAGAATATGTCACTCAATGCTTGAAGAACTTCGTTGCAGGTATTTTTAAAACTAAAACTAATCATATTTGTTAAGTTTTTGATTGTTTTGATAAAGTTTTCTACATTTTTCATTTCAGGACTTTTATGACACCACGATGTTAGAGAAGTATGGAGAAGAGTCTTCAATGCATCCTATGGTTGATCAGGAGGCGTGACTGGAGGTGACGAGTCCAAACAAGAAGAGACGGGTCCATGATAAGAGTCACAACTTAGATATTGACTTTCATGGATTTAGCTCTGCTTTATCCTGACAAGTTGCTAGTTCGTCCAGCACTGCTCTGACACAGGAAGCCATAAAGGAAGATGTTAATGAAGTGGTGACTTCCTTTGTCTAGACGCAGCTGATGTCTATGTTGGAGCCCATCCTATATAGGATTGTTGGCTCCCAAGCAGGAAGTGCACCATCACAAGGCGAAACAGTTTGGGAGGATCATGAAGTTGATGATGATGATGATGGGGCTAACTTAGATTGATTGGATGTGCTTTATTGATGATGATGACATTATCTTGAATTAATTAGTTATGCTTTTCTTTCTTGTAGAACTTGTTTTGAACTATTTGTATTAACTTAGATTTATTGATTAACTATGCTTTCTTTGTAGAACATGTTTTAAACTTACTAATGCAATTATGATATTTTGTTACTTTACACAACTTATTTACTAGATTTTCTATTTAGATTGAAATATTTATACATGTATAATTTTAAAATATATTAATTGTTATTATAAAATTAATCCAGGTTAGCTTCGTAATAGCTACGAAATTGCTAACGATTTCGCAACACAATAGGTAGGAAATAACTTCGTAATAGCTTCGTAATTATTCTATAGCTAAATTGATTAGTTAGGAATTAGTTTCAGATTAGCTACAGATATTTTCATAGCAAATTCATTAATTTCTTGTAGTGTAAATTACCAAACATAGATACTACTTCAAACATAGATTTGGTAAAGAAAAGAAAATAATGAAATTAAAAACGAACTAAATAAGCCAAGCTCAAGCTTCAGGTTCTAAACAAGATAAACTCAAGTTAATTTGACTCATTTAAATAAGTAAGCAAAGCTTAGGTGGTAATTTTTTTTTTCACAAAGTTAAGTATGTACTTCAAGTAGTTGGTTTTACTTGACTCGTTTTGTAATGTAAAAGACTTCACACCATGAATGTAAATTACTACCTCTATCCCTTAATAATTGTTTATTTAAAAATTTTGATTTGTCTCAAATTATTTATCATTCGAGAATATTAAAAAAATATTAATTGATTTTTCTAACTTTATCTTCCTTAATGAGGAGAGAATTTACTATATCACATAAGATTAATGGAGAAAATTAATAAAGTAAAATAATAATTTAATTACATTGTATCATATTTTTTTATATTTTGAACTATTTAATTTTATTTTTAATCCTCGTGAAAAACCTTAAGAGTGTGTTTGGAATGCAAAAAAATAAAAAATGATTTGATTTGATTTGATTTGAATTGATTTAATTTGATTTAAAAATTAAATTTTGTGTTTGAAATTTAAAAAAAAATAGGATTTGAATTGATTTAGAAATCAAATTTTGTATTTGGAATTTATTAAAATAAGAATTGATTTGATTTGATTTTATCATTTTATATTTTAACCCTTATAAGAGGTTGTTAGAGATAATTATTAAGGGTAAAATAATATATTTATTTCAAATCAAATCAATTCCTAACAAATCCTATCAATTGATAGAATTTAAAAAATAAAAGAAATAAAATCTATAAAATTTTAAAAATCAAATTATTTTTATTTTTTAACATTTCAAACATAAAATTTAATTAAATTTAATTTATAAATAAAATCATTTCTCATTTTTTTTCATTTCAAAGACACTCTAAAAGACAGTTATAAATAGGCGGAGGGAGTAGAGAAATTTGGACTCAAATCCATTGTTGGCTCTGAATGAGAAGTATAGCCAAGTACATGGAGAAGCACAAGTCGGTGCAGGAATTTTCTCTATGATTCTCGGTAACCAAACACCAGTGAAATTCAGATTGAAAATATCCAAGCACAAACATGAGCTGCTTGAATTGGCGGTGGAGAAGAGTGCAGGAGTGTATCTTCACCGGGATTCGGTGGAAATGGTCATTGGAACTCGGAAGTGTGGAAGCTGTACATAAAAAATGCAGAATAAAACACTCCAAGACATTGTCAAGCATGGAACCGAACACATCACAATGGATCAGAAGACCAGCGGACCAAGCATCAACGGATCGAAGGAGCTCTCAGAGAGCAAAAAGGAACCAGAAGAACTTGAATTTTTTTTTTTTTTTGGGTGTGTTGGTGAACAAAACTCACCGATCCACACCAGAATCGCTTCTTAAAAAAGTTAAGCACAGACGAAAGTTGAAAACAAGATAAAAATGTGTTATCAAAGTATCAATTAGATTTTGAATTTTCCGAGAAAGGAAAAATGAAAGAAAATGAGAAAAAGAATTTACGATGAGTTTTATGGGAACTCTATGCAGCGGAAAGAGCAAGGTGGATACTATGTGAACTCTCTGATATTAAGTTGAGAAACATGGCAATAGGTTATTGAGAGAATTGAGAGAAAAGATATGAGAGAAATTGTAATTCACAAAATGGTAAAAGGTGTTCTATACAAAACCAATGTGTGGTTTATATAAACTAAAGAGAGTAACTAATTGCTAATTAATTACATATGCATCTAACTAATTACTGACTAATCAAACTAATAATCAATTAACCAATTAACCAACCACGTGTGGTAATACATTCCCATATTTCAGTATGATTTCTCAGCAGAGCTTAGACATTAAGATATGGGGTACATAACTGGCATACTAATGCAAAAATGTCAGCTTACCAAATTCTCATTGATTACATTCATTATCTACTAAGATGCAACTTAAGTGGCAAGATAGATAGATCACATTGTAATTTTTACATTTCAATTGCCCTGTAAAACAATAAATACTGTATTATTTTCCTGGGAAGTGTACGTACTAGCCTTTGTTTTTCAGGTATTTATTTACCAGCTTACCCTTTATAAATGTTGATAGCAATCTCTGTGGTAGGTACTATTCAACAAAATAAATTTCTTTTTTAGAGCATGAGATATTCTCGTAAATTTGATTTATTTGAACTACTCATGAGATTAATTCTTATTAAACTGCGAGAGTACAAGAGTTATACAGTATTTTTATAAAAGTTACTTTCTTGAAATTTAAACTCATCTCTTCATCTCAGAGAATTGAGGTGACTTACTATCTCAACCGATCCTTTGTGAGTATTCAATAAAATAATTGCATCATCACTATTAAAGTTAAACGAATTATATGATATTAATTGGGGTCTACATTTTTAGTTGGCTTGAACTCTTCAGTATCATACTAGCAGCTTCTTAAGGAAATTATGGAAATAGAAATAATTTTGACATTTCCAGCACATCTATTTGTTGTTGAATGCAAGGAGAAAAACAGTGAGCAGCAAAAACTATCAAACGATATATTATGACCCATGACATATCAGAAATTTGGAACATATATAAGATCTAATATCAAACAAAGTAGAAAGCGAAAAAATATGTCCCAGTTGCAATCCCAAAGATTGGAAGAATTAGCTTTGTCCATTAATTCATTTAATTGCTTGCAAGATAATCTATATGGAAACGAACAAATAACTTCTTCCATAATATAAGAAGCAACAACTTCAAATAATAGCTATATGATTACAAAGCAATAGTTCACTCTTTATATACTTTAGATATAACTAATAATTTCCTAAAGAATAAAAACGATGGATAAAGATCTCTAGAATGAGTTTGTCTCTAAAATAAGTAAATAAGAGTATATCTACTATTGATTTAATTTAGAGTGTATCATGATCTTAATTCACTCTAAAGTTTAATAGTAAATACATCATTACTTACACACTTTAAAAACAAATTCACTTTAGATGAGTCTTATCCAAAAATGATATACAAAGAATCACAACCCATCTGCAACAGCCGGAAAATATACAAGCAATATTAACATAAATGTTCATATGATAATGTCCCATTATTGAACCAATTAATATGACATTTAATTACCTTCAAATAGGAGAAGGTGGAAGAAGAGGTAGGTATGAAAAAACAATAACCTCTTGTTGAATTCCCAATTGGATTGCTAACCAAATGGCTCAAAAGAATTCTCTGGTGCTCAAAGTTGGTGCCTCCTGCGGCTCAGGGCCTAAACGAAGCTCAAGGTCTAAATCAGTTTTCTTCTCTTCATTCCTCTCCACCACAACACTATTTATCTCATTGCTAGAAGTTGGCCTCCCAAAAATTAAAGGAAGCTGAGGAAGTTCTGCAGTACCAATTGCCCTGCCCCTTTGAAGTGCATGATCATCCTTTTCACCAGAATCCAATCGAAACAAAATTTTCTCTTCCAAAGGCTGAAGCTCATGATCAGTGGTGTTCTTGATGTCCAACGAAAGCAAGTTTTCTTCAGAAGATTGCCTAAGCTTGGCTCTGTCTCTTCTATGGATATTCATGTGACCACCAAGTGCCTGTGCATTTGAGAACCCTCTCTTGCAAAAAGCACAGGTATAAGATCTAACTTGTCCAGGACCACCTTGATCATCAGAGCACCATCTTGCCTGCTCGGATTTCTCAGAGTTTTGGGGATTAAACTCCATTTTCTTTCTTTGGCAAGAAGAGGACAAGTAGCAATAAGACAAACAAAGAAAAAAACTATAATAGTGTGTTTTAAAACTGAGGTCAACAGGGTCGGCTATGATAAATTTATAATCACATTGAAAAACAGCAGAAGACATGCATGTACGAGTCTTTTGCCTCCTTATATTATTAAGTTGAATAATATAGTTAATAACTTAGCATGTATGCTTTTAAAAAGGTCAGAGAACCCTAAAATT
Organism: Ormosia semicastrata; assembly: GCA_029884595.1. Classification (NCBI taxonomy): domain Eukaryota; kingdom Viridiplantae; phylum Streptophyta; class Magnoliopsida; order Fabales; family Fabaceae; genus Ormosia; species Ormosia semicastrata. The sequence goes on from JAQQTO010000047.1 coordinate 9,200,772, forward strand.
AATTGAATAAAATAATAGCAGAATCTGTTTTTACGATGATTCTACTAGACATCTTTCCGTTATATTGCCTGGAGAGGATCAATAAGAATTAATATGATTTTTATCTTGTGCTCTTTTAGGCTTTATGAAAAGCTAATAAACGTTTTCACTATAGGTGAAAAGTTAATTCAGGTTTTCACTTATCGTATTAGCTTGTGTGTTTCAGGCAAATACTCTACTTTTGCTTTGGAGAACTAACAGTTGATCACAATTGCAGCTGTCATTTGCATTTTTTTGGGGTAAAGAAATGAAATATTTGAGAAATGGAAAATCAAATAGACCTTTTGGCCCTTCTGCAGTGGCATTAAACTCATTCAAATGAGAAATTCTTATTTAAATTTGGATTGAATGCATTGGATCAATCATATTAACAATTAATAAATAATTATTATATTTAATTAATAATTAATTATCATAACTTACCATAATTAATAATGTAATTGATTAAGTTCATCCATCTCAAATACCTTAGATTTATGCAAGAATCTTTTTATATAAATTACCTGAGTCTCTCACTGCTAGTATAATCCTACTTACTTATCAAACTCATCATTTACAAGTAGGAAATATGCATCTATTATAAATTCAAAAACACAGTTCACGGAGATAATTGAAACTATCAATATGTACGAAATATAAATTCATTTTCCAACATTAATTATAATCAAGTTTAACCCTTTTTCGTAAAAAAGTTTAACCCTTTCAATAGAGTGGTTTATTTTTATGATATAAGAGTTTCTCTAATCAATTAGTCTTTGTTTTTTTTAATTTTACAAAGATGTTTAGAAAGAGGAAAGTTGATTTATTACAAGGTCATGACATGCGACAAGCCTTAGTAAGTGAGGGCTTAAAATGATACTTACATATGACAATGTTTCTGAGAAAAATATTTAGAATCTTACATGGTTTACGAGGTTGACACGTGATCTAAAAATCGAAACTTTGACACTTTGACATTCGAGAGGAAAGATGGATCAAACTCTCGCAAAACTTAATGGGTTTGTTCCAAGTTAGTTAACAGTTTTGTGACAAGTTCGACATTCGTGATATTCAATAATATAAGTATGTGATCAAGTTCAAGCATATATCAAGTATCAACAAATGAAAGTAAAACATGCCATTGAGTAAACAATTTTGATATTGAAATTTATCTGGAGAAATACACTTAAAGCATAATTCCAAGCAAAAGCTAGTAACAAGCTACAAACTACTCCTAAGATTGAAGGTAGGATTTTAGAAAAAGTAGACTAATCTAGAAAAGGAAAATGAAAAGGGTGGTCATTAGTAACTTGTCTTCTTGTTGCAAGTGAGGAATGTAGAGTGCCTAGGACTTTTTATAATGTTACCAAGACCCCCTATTTATAGATGAATCAAGTAACCATTCTTGGCATCCAACGATTCTGTAGCAATTTGATGTCTGTTAAAATTGTGCAACTTGTCATTGGCAATTATTGCTCTTTCTCCACTAGCACATAACCTCCTTGTATGTCTTCATGGTGAGATTCATGCGTCTGAATGGGGAGTAGTGGGAACAACCTCCTAACGTGGGTTTTGGCCTATGACTAGCACTTTGAAATTGAATTATGTGCCTTTTAGACTTAAGCATTTTCAGAACTTCTCGTCTATAACATCAATATTGTTGCTATGCAGTATTATAGAACTAGTTCTCAAGGACTTAGTCTATTTTAAAGTTTTCGTCAACAACGCCAGTAGTTGCCATGCACCATTTCATTTCAGACTCCAATATATAGGTGTTGACCAAGATTACTGGCTCACCAACCTTATGGTAACTTCAGTATTACTGTTTATCTCAATGTTCGACAGCATCGGTACTACCAAATCACTAGGATAGCATCAATACTATTATTGATTAGGTAGCTTCAATATTACCAAAATTGCTTCTACACTTGATTTCTCATTACTACACTCAAGAAATTTTTCAATACTTAAGCAACATTAGTATTGCCTCACTTAACAGCATATGTACTATTGTCTAATGACTTCATTATCCTCTTAGCATCTGCTTAGCAACCTTAGTACTACAACGTGTCACATGTTCACATGTGCGATGTATTTTCAACGTGTGCTAAATAAATAATCTTTATTATGTTCTCAACACTTAACCCAATATTGCCCTTTTATCTTACCAGTTAAATCAATCCATGTTGTTCATTCAAATGAAAATCATAATGCTACCATAAAAAAAAACTCAAAGGTATACTTGCTCTATACACTCAATTGATCATATTATTATCGAGCTTTAATATTTCTAAACTGTATAAACTATTTTGATCATTTGTTGAAGTGTGTTAAGGTTACAAAAGACATTTCATGAAGAAAACACTTAGCTTCAATCAAATTCATGCACTTTTAGTGCCCAGAAAGCTCTTGTTCAGAAGACTACACTTGAGAAAGCTACTTGCTGAGAAAGCTCAACCTGAAAAGGCTAATTGTTTATAAAGCTATCTATCTAAAAGCTATTGCTCAGAAAGCTATGTTCATAGGACTTCAAGAGTGGAAGTACTTAAGAGTTTTTATCGCAAAGTCAACTTACAAGGAACATACTCCCAGTACAAATACAAAAACTACTGTACTAAAGCTGCCACTAGAAGATGAAATAATGACCAACTTTCTCTCTAACAACTCTCAAGACATGGTAGAACTACATTAAATGATGGCCAACGACTAAAAATATTTGAAGACTATAAAATGAAGTTGCTAAAGCTCATTTATGTCTAGAGCTCTTGGTTGGTGTTGCCATTACTACTATATCCATGTTCTACACTTATTGTTGAAATGTTTCTGATAACTCTGTTCTACTATTATATTGCTTTCTGATAGTCTAACACTTGCTCTACTTGTACATTATGTTTATCTCTTGTAAGAAGAGTTCTTCTGCTTTGATATTAGGTGTTGCAATCCACTCTTTGAATGTATGTGTGTTTAAAAACAAACCCAAACACTTTATCCAATTGTAACCTAGACCTAGTAGTGGACTGTGAGGTTTCTAAGTGAGCTTGAAGAGGCTAGGTGTGAAAAAAATACTTGTAATCTAGTTTGGAGATGCTAGGGCAGAAGAAAGAATACTCTAATATATAAAAATTCCTACTGTGTGATGGGGACTAGAAGAAAGCAAGTAGTTTGGATGAACTAGTATAAAATCCAATTTGTAAAGCTCTCTCTTACCTTATCTCTTTGCTTTTTGAACTCTTATGTTAAGTTATGATATTTTTAGGTTTTTGGGAGTAAAGAGAAATATTTTTTAGAACTATTTTTTGATCTTAAAAGGTCAGCAAAGATTTTTTAAACTTGAAGAGAAAGCTATCAAAGCATTCTACTAAGTTTTCTAAACTTTTTAGTATCAAGTTTTAGACACTTGAATTTTCCCAATCTAAGTTTTGAATAAAGCTTTTTTTATCTTCTATACTAACTTTTTGATTGAAGTAACCAAGTCTCTGTACTTGAGAAAGCTTGTTTAAATTTCATATAAGGGATCAGAATTTTCAAAAGAACCATAATTCAACCCTCTATTTGGTCAGCAAGTGCACGGGTTGAACAAGTAATATAAGTGTGAGAATGAGTGTCATTTCCTAAGGGAATGAAAATAAGAATGATATTATCAACTAACCAATTTCCGTAAATTATTATCTAAGTAACTGAATTTTTAGGAACAAAGATAATAAGGACACCAAATTAAAAATGCAATTTAAAGTAACACTAAACACCGAATTCACAAGAGAAAAAAAAATCTAGAATGAAGACATAGGGGGTCCCTATTCACTTTCTACTTCAATGGATATTTGCTAAGTCAAATAGCATCTACCAAAGTTAATTTTGTTAGCCAAAACATGATTATAAATAATTACTTATGTTTAGGTCAACTACCCATATGAATCTTACCTAATTCACTATGTGTCCATGTGAGTTGGCATAAGAGTCATTCATTAAGACCAAGTTTCAAACACTTGCTATGCATGGACAATAAGTGTGTATCTATCCCATTGGCTAATCAACACACCCAAGCCAATTAAGTGTAGTTGAATATACATCAATCATATCATATCTATATTCTCAAATCCCTATGTCTAGAGCATTTGAAAACACTAAGATCATGAAATTGGCAGACAATCAAGAGCAAGCATTAGGCATGAGTATGAAAAAAAAAACCAATTCCATTGATAAAATATTAAGTTATAAAATATCCATATCTATAGTAAGATCCTAAAGAACCCCTAGATTACAAATTTAGCTACTCATATTAGAAGAAGTCCGAGCATAAGGAAGACTGAAGTTCATCAAGATATAAATCAAAGAGAAGAAAGGAGAATAATAGACAAAACTGAAGATTCCAATCTTAATCTTCCTCCTTTGATCTTGATCTCCACCTTGAATCTCCTCTTCTTTCAAGTAGAAAACTCCCTCTCAACCTTTCTCTCAAGAATTAGGGTTCCAAAGTGTCAAAAAGCTCCCAAGATGGCCTTCCAAATTAAACGAGGTTATAAAGACAAATCATGGAATTAGGGTCTTTTTCACACCTGGGCATGGTCTGTTACATGCCTAGGCATGGCCTATGCAAAGTACAAATTATGTTAGCATACCTTTACCTAGGCGCAGACTTACCATGCCTAGGCATGGGCTTCTCTACCTGATGCACACTGATGGACAAAGATAGGAATGCCTAGGCATGACCTTCTTGGACTTAAATCTTCCTTGCTTTCTCCCCTTTTGGCTCTTCTAAGGCTTCGTTCATCTTTAATTCTTACAATACAACATCAATAATAGGTATGAGAAGCTAGGCATTAACCATTTTCTTAGATAACATCACTAAATACTCAATTTATAATCCATTTGAGGAGTAAAGATTAATAATCTAAAATCATGCAAAATGGTCTCAAAAGCATTGAAAATTTGAGTCTAGCATGTAAATTAACACTCGAATGAGAGTGAAATAACTCTAATTCCTAGAGTTATCAACCCTTTTCTTGTGCATTAAGCCATCTTCACAATCTAATTGACTAGATGTTCATTAATACACTGGTATTGTTGAGTCATTTGTTTGATTACTAGTTAGGAATGTCTAATGACTTTGACATTTCTATAGTCCATTTGAAGTAAGATTTTAAGTCCTGTAATTAGGGCTTCATGCTTAGCCTCATTATTCAAACACTTGGGACTGATTTGGAACCTAAACTTTATTGGGTTCCCTTCAAGACAATATAAAAATACCAATGCTTGAACCTCTTTGGTGGCTGGAACCATCAAAGCACATTCTCCATCGTTTTAGGCTGACATAAGGGATTATTTTCCTAGAATGATGGTTGACCAAGAAGTCAGTTATCACTTGTCCTTTCATATACTTTCTTGGTACATATTACAAGGAGAATTTAGATAAGGAAATCACCCATCTTCACATTCTATTATGAGTAATTGACTTAGACAACATGTACTTTAATAATATTAGCATTAGACAGAACAAGGTTAAACATAGTTTTTCTATATCACTATAGTTCTTTTTAGCCTCAACTTGCATTTGACTGTAGTAGAATATTGACCGCATGACACCATCTTCACTATCTTGAGAAAGAAAGTTTCCGGTGGTATCATTCATTGTTGAAAATGTATAATTTTAGTTGTCTACAAGCTTCTAGAGGAGCCGTAATAGGAGGATTAGCCAGATATCTTTTTATCTCTTCGAAAGTTCTTTGATGCTTCTATTTTCATACGAACTCCTCTTCCTTCTTAAGCTTCAATAATGAAGAATAGATCTTCAGGCTATCTGACATATTCGAGATGAATCATCGTAAAAACTTGATCTTTCCCAGTAAGGATTATAGTTCTTTCTTGTTTTGTGGTGGCTAAGTCTCCATGATTGTCTTGGCTTTGTTTTTTTAGATCTCAATGCCTTTCTTATGCATAAGGAAGCTAAGAAATTTTTTTATTGAAATACCAAAAACACATTTAGTTGGATTCATTTTCAAATTGTGTTTTCTCATTTGTTCAAAAGTATTTCATAAATCCAACAATGATTTTGGTTTGAGTTAGATTTTACCACCACATCGTTGATGTAAACTTCCATGAATTTGCCAATCATGTCATGAAAGATGGTATTTATTGCCCTTTGATAAGTAGTTCCAATATTCTTCAATCATAAAGGTATCACCACCTATTCATAATTCCCAATGGCCCTTGGGCATCGAAAGGCTATCTTGTCTACATCCTCTTTAGCAATGTATATCTGATTGTATCTCAAATGACCATCTATAAGACTGAAGACGTCATGTTAAAAAGTAGCATCAATTAGCATATATGCAATTAACGTGGGATTTCATCCTTTGGTGTAGCTATGTTCAGATTTTGAAAATCTACACAAACCCAAAGTTTGTTATTTTTCTTCATTACTAGGACAATAGTAGATAACTAGTCCATGTACCTTGTGGTCCGAATAAAGTTTACTTTAAGTAGCCTCTCAATTTCTTCTTTTATTTTTAGGATGACTTCTTGAGCAAAAGGAGTCGTTCGCTGCTTTACTAGCCAGTACCCTAGTTTCAAAAGGAGTACGTGTTTGACCAGGTCACAACTCAAACCAAGAATCTCATTGTCATGTTAGGCAAAGTTGTCTCGATACTCCTTGAGCAAGGATATGAGTGCTTCCCTAAAATCAAGTGGGAGTAATTTACTTATAAAAGTTAGTTGGTAAGACTCACCATCTCTAAGTTTGATTTCTTTTATAGGATCTTGTGTTTTAACAATTTTATCATTATCTCTAAGCGGCGAGTCTCCATAGAGACCATTTTCCTGATACAGAAAATCTAGAACTTTCTTTTTCTTTTCCATGCCATCACTGTTGGCCAAATAGGCCGATAACATTTTAAGTTGTTGTTCTAGACTCATTGGTCATCATTGGGTTGTGAATCAATTGTTAGGATAATATGAAATCTGATGCGATCTAGTATGGTGTTTGTTGTTTTTGGGTCGTATTAGATCCATTAACTAGATTGCATAATTGTATTCCTTGAATTTTGCAAAACATTGTTGTATATAGGAAGAACTGTCATTACTATTGACTAGTTAAGAAGATAGGACACATGTCCCCCTAATAACTTAGCCTAGTGGAGAAAAGAGTTAGTGGAATTATGACTCATTGCTATTATGGGGTTAACTAATATTAGTAATCTCGTAGTTAATTTATAATTTAACCTAAGTTAATATTAAACATAATAACCAGGTGCTTAAGTGGGTGGTTAAAAAAAACCAAAATCATAGGCTAATAGTAGGACCATTATTTAAACCCACTTAGTAGGATAACTTAGCTTCATTTTACAACCTCACTTCTACATTTTAGAGTGCCATAAGAGGAAGAAAAGGAGGATGCCATAACAGCGCCTACTCAAGCCATTTCTCCATCTAAAGTTTTGCATAATTGAACCAAGTAGGTAAATATGAGTTTAAATTTATGTTTTATGATAATGTTTACACTTTTATATGTTTGGATATAGCTATATGTGTTTGCATGCATATTTTCATGGTTGGATGATTAATTGGTACACACCCTGTTATGTAACCATAGAGTGAGCCCTACCTTTGGGGCATGACCTTGTATAAGGGCATGTTGTCTTGATGAGAAGTACCATCAATGATGGGATAAGCCCAAAAAGTGGCATAGGCTTAAAGAAAGAGACATGCTTGACTTTATAAGAATGGGTCTAGGACCCTTTAGGATGAGGTGAACTTCAATAAGGGAGGAGATCCCTATAGTTTTTCGGCTAGTAGATTGTACCTAGTGTGTGAAGAATTTAATTGTCTCATGTTTGAACATGTTGTGGTGCATTATTATTTTTATTGATTGCAAGACAGAGCATGTGGTTTACACAATTGGTACACACCTGTATTTTTATTGCTTATATGTATCCAGGGACGAATGTATGTATAAATGAGTGGGGACACATGCCTCCACTCTATTTTGAAACTTTTCTGTGACTTTATATAGGTATATGTCTTTTTTATCTTTTTATATGTCTAATTTTTGCCCTCATGCCCCCACGTCTAAATATTTTTTTTGTTAAATGATTATTTAGTTACATACATAGAGAGAGAAATGTTTGATAGTAATGATAATGAAAAGATCATTTAGTAGTTTTAAAATATGAAAATATGAAGGGAACAATTATAAATTTATCTTTCATAATTTTGTATTAATATATTTTTTAATATATAAATATAATTATTAAAATTTTTTATGCTTCTGTATTGATAGTATTATCTTTGCCTCCATTACCTAAAATTTCTGAATCCGTCACTATATGTATCTATTGAGATTTGTTCTTACTTCTAAGCATAGTGGGTCCAAATAATGAAACAAAGTAGTTTGAAAGACTAGCAAGAGGAATTCAAGAGTTGAGAAGTTTGTGATGTTGCACTTTTCAATTTTTATGCAATATGATGGCTTATATGGGCATTTTGATGTATAAATGTAAAGCAAAGTGTTGAACACTATTATGTAGGTAAGTAGCACAATATATGTGATTTTGGTTATGTGCAAGAAGAAAAAGAAGAGCCCTTAGCAAAAGTATGTAGAATGTACACTTAGTGTACTGATAACATGCCCTGAAGGTGTTAAGGGAAAATCTACATATCTTGGGCTATTGTAGTCTGAATGACACGCTTCTTATTTTGTTTATTAGATAAGACATAATACTATTCTATTTGGAATCATAGCATTTTTGGATGTCTGTAGCATAATTAAATTCGTGTAAAATAGGCTATTCAGTATGCCAAAATCACTGCCATAATAGTCTTATGTATTATTATCATATCTTGGGTTATATTACTCCATTTGACTCACTTCTTATTTCATTTAAAGCTAAGATAACATACTTTAAATGATATAAATACTAGATTTTACCTTACCCAACTAATCCTACTTTTCAATTGAAAACAAACTTAATTCTACAAAAATCAGAATCCTAATTGCTTGCAATCTTGGCTACATAACTAGAGTTGTAAGGATCCTCTTTAATACTTGTTTCTTTTAAAAGCCACAAAATGAGGCTTCTCGTGGTAAAATTTTCATAATTTTTACAGTTTTCAATCATTCTCAGTTTGCCTTTAGGCTTTAGGTAAATCTTGCAGAAAATGGGTTCCTGATACCTTTTAAACTAGATTGCATATTTTACTACTCAAGAGTCCATTTTATATGAGACCTATGATATTTTAAAGCTAACATGCACTACTATGTTTAGTAGAGATTTCAAGAATTTTGCACTTCATGAGTGTTCCCAGTTTAAGTTCAACATCAAGTCAAATCTTGACAAAACAATGTGTCATGTTTTGGCTATTGCAAATGTTGCATGACTTTAGTTCTATAATTCCAAATGGAATGGGGTTTGTTCCATTTGAAAGATAAGGTTAAGGATATCATGGTCCAAAATTTTGAGACTTTTTGGAGTTATAATGGATCCCTAGCATGATTTTGAAAATTAGCCTTTTATGTAGAAATATTATTTTATCAATCTTGGCTTTATATTAGCCTAAATCCCAACATGTTTTCTTATTTAAATTGGACACTCTGGCAAAGTATAGTATCTCTATATGATGCCTAAACCTAGGTGTTATAGGGTGCATGACTAAATTGATCTCTACATGTTTCTAATGTTAGCTTAGGAATTTTCTAACCAATAGACCCTAGGTTTTCCTAACTCTGATAGCAAATCAAGGATAGTGGGGATGTGCTCATTATCTTTAGTGGGAACACAACATAAGTCTAAATACTAATTATCCTAGTGAATGTTGCTTAGAATATCCTAATATATTTCTCAACTAATGCAACCATGAATGAGTCTGAATAAATTGGGTGATTATGGTTTGAGATTAGGTAGTGACTAGAACTCATGCTTACTGATGAACTAAGGAAAAACGGGGGTAGTACTAGCTAGAACATTGACTATCTACAGTTATTAGTTTCAAGTAGGAAGTGTAATATCTTGAAAAATATGATTGACTTGTATATGTTTACGGAGGTAGCTTAATACCTGTTTATCATGCTTGTTAAGTTTTATGACTGTCTGAGCATGTTTAGTCACATTGCTATAACACTATGTGTGAAATATAACTGTTATTTACTCCGAAAGTAACTTAAACTACTTAGTTAGTGGAAATAAATATGGAGAGTTTTTTTCTAGGTCACAAATGTGTGAACTGTGTTACAATTAAAGCTTGAGGTTAATTAGAGTTATTTTGACATTTTTAAGCATATTGGTTGTGTTTTAATGTCGGTTGGACTAGTAGTTGATATGGAAAATTAGAGAAAATGTGAAACAGGATTTTTGATGAATCTTAGGATTTATTTTAAACTTGTTGAAAGCTAGAAATTTGGATTTGGTGAAATTTATGTGTTCATAGCATATCGAGGTTTTGGTATCTATCCAAGAGAAGTTAAATTTGACTTCCCTTGTTAAATATCCCACGGCTGGGAGATTTGAAAAACGTAAAAGAGAATAGAAAAGAAAGAAAGGGCAACCGAGGGAAAAGAGAAAAAGAGGAAGAAAGGGAAAGAGGAAGGGATGGCTTGGATCTTCCATGACCCATCCTTGGCTTCATCTTCATCTTCAAGACCTTGAGGTAGGGGTTTGTGCTTCTTTCATCCTCTTTTTCCCACTTTTACCATTTATGCATTTATGAGGCATAATAGGTTAAATTGGTTTCTAGAGGTGTTTGAGGTGTTTTTATGGCTTGATTAAGTTTCCTTGGTTGTTTAGGACTTATTCATGCAATAGGTTTGTGTTAGAAACCTAGAATTGGATATTTGAACCTTGAACCTAAAAGTGAGAAAAGTTGGATTTTGATTTGTGGTTTTGATCATGGAATCTAAATTGGAGGTTTTTATTAGTGATTAATGATTCCTATGTGTTAGTAAACTTGTTAGGAACCTTAAATCACCTAGAAACCGAGTTGGAGTGGCCAAGATCCAAGAATTTGGGCAATGGAACAGTGCCACGATTCTGCAGATTTTGCTACAGTGTGTCTGGTTGAGAAACACGACCCATGTCTGAAGACACGAGGGGGCATGTCCCTCTCTGCTTGCTCTAATTCGTGAAACAGTGCCCACAGAGTAAAACACGGGGGGGCATGTAATCAGATATAGCCCGTGTCTGAGGCCAGAATATTCAAAAATATCACTTTTGATGTTTTCAAGTTCTTGGCTAGAATGGATCTTTATATATGTTTCTTAAAGTGCGTTGAGGCACCTATGAGAGTATTTCAAGGAGGAAATGACTACCTAGTTCATGTGAGAAAACTGTGAGTCCTTAGGCAACCAATGGGTTGGAAATGCCATAGGGTAACACTTAGATCTTTAATCCTTGTGGGATTGTTTTTAGTATCATTGGTGATGTTGTGATCTGATGGGAATGACACTTAGCGTGAGTATGTGAGTATTCCTAATTTGAAGTGTGAATGTGTAGAATCAAATGAATTTGTAGTACTAATTATGTGGGATAATTAAGCATGATTATATACACAAATTATGTATGGTGATGAAATGAACTTGAAATGCTTATAAATCAATTGTAGGGCTAATTATGTGAAGTAATTAGTAATTGTATTGCATGAGATATTTGTGAAACATATTTAAGGTGGGTAATATCCTCTCTATGTTTATTGAGTTGTGGAGGTGAGTAATATTCTCACTGCCTTTGTGAACTTTAAATGTAATCGGAATGACACATAGAGTGAGTATATGAGTGTTCTTAAAAGAATATGTGGAAACCTTGTGTAGAAGGATTTTCTTATAGTTGGAAGCATTGGGTACAGTCTCGTGCAGGAGGATACTCAGTGTGGTGATGTGTGTGCTTTATAAACCACTTTGCATGTTTTCTCACACACTTACTATTTCCACATATCTGCGAATAGTATATGAGATGGTGAACACCCTTTATTAAGAGATGGAGTAGACCATTCATTGCCAAGTAGTGTTATATGGTTGGAACCATACTACTCATGGAAAGTACAAGGAATGGAGTTCCTGGAAATAGTCGAGTTTCATGACATTACATTAACACTATTTTAATCTCATTGCATAATCATTGTCTTATGACATGTTAGGCATAAACATTCAACATAATCATAATTGCATTTGTATGGTAATTATATGGGCAATTACCTTAATCAATAATATATACGATTGTATGGGCAATGGTATAATATCGTTGACAGTTGTTAAGATGAGACAGTGGTCGTAGCCACTGGTGTGATAATGGTTGTAGCCATAGTTGTGTATATCTCTGAGATGGAGATTGTCATGTTTATATCTCTAGGATGGAGATGCTATGTTTTTGTGAGCATGATGATTGCTTGAAAATTATTTGTGATAAATGAGCTTTTATACAAACTTGTAAAATGAGAATCTATTTCAGGAAGAGAAAGAAGATGGTTTTGCCTTTTGCCACATTTCTAGCTTGATATGTATGAGACTTGAGTTTAGAAATATGTTTTTCCCCGAAATGGCTAGAATGATTATGATGACATGGTTTATGGACTTTAACTATTGAGAATGTGTAATTCTCACCTCTTGTGTGTGTTTCCATGATGATTCCAGGGAGGAAGTTGATGTGAATTATAAGTTGTAAACCCAAGTGCAAGTTGTCTCAAGTAATAAAATCTCAGGAGTCCAAGGTCGATCCACAAACAATTGATGAAAAAAAATTCTTTGAGGTAAAGAAAATATTTTATCATAACAATAAAGGTGATAAAACTTGGTCACAAATAAAAAAGATTTACTTGGATTAGGAGATCCATTTTTGGTCAATAAAGAGATTAATTCTTTTTACAACTCTATTAGAATCCATGCATAATGGAGGTTCCAATCGAAAAATATAACATTCAACATTCATTTAAGATTTTATATGTAGTTATATTATGATTCCTTTAATTAGCTATTAACACCACCACTTATAAATGAGCTCAAGCATTTATTGCGCCAATATCTTGTCTACAACAAATCAAGATCTCCACTTTTCAAAAAGGGTTTCTAAAATTATTGGAAATAAAATACAATACATATAATAACCACTCGATAATATATCATTTAAGCACAAAAGAGAGATTAATCTAACCTTAAAGAGCTTCACCCTTTCATCCCAAGTAAAAAAGAAAATTAGTTACTCATAGATAAGAGGAAAGAAAGAGAGAAGAAGAAGAAGATGAACATAGCTTCTATTTAGAACAAAAGAAAACTACAACAAAGGAAATAATTAGTACACAAGCATGATATTGATCTTTAAGCTAAACCTCCGCAAATGATCAACCAAGGCTCCCTTTTATAGAGGGTGAATGGATGAGTGGGTGAATGAGTGGAAAATGAGTGGATGAGGGGCTGATTAATGAGTGAGTGGATGAGTGGGTGAATGAGTGGGAAATGTAAAATAATAATTTGATGAGTGAAAAATTATAGAGATTCTTGTCCCTGAAATTATTCAATGTTGAACTCATGGCATGCGTCAGAATCTCACCAAGTGGTATTCATAGGAGTTGTAAGATTTTGTCTTAACTTTCCAAAAAGCATTCCTACAGCTCAAGATATGGCCCAATCACTGCACATTGCTCAGGCCCAACTATAGCTCCTCTATTCTGACTTCCAAGCTATCTGAATTTCCTCTTATATTCTTCATGAAAGTTGTGGATTTGGGTCTTAAATTTCGAATGGTACTAGTTTGGGGTTAATTGAACTCCTATATCTCAAGATATGGTCAAATGAGTGCATAGAGGTCAGGTTACCAAGAGCAGCACTCTAGATCTTGCTTCAACTCTAATTTAAATTATCCAAACGTATGATTGAGATCTTGAGGTCTTCATGAAAGTTGTAGAGAATTGTCTTAGCTTTCCAACAAGACCAAAATCACATCAATTACATATTTGTAACTCAAATTATAGCTAGTTTACTAAAAAATACAGTCACCCAGATTAAGGACAATTCAAGCAATAATTTCTTCAATGATCCAATTAAACCCAATTTCATAAAATGTGATAAAACTAACTTAATTAAGCCAAATTAAACCTTAAGAAGCTAAGTGACAGGATTATAAAATGAATAAATTATATTACTATCAAATTCCCCCACACTTTACTTTTGCACTCCCGGACAAAACACTTAAGACCAAAACTAGTGAATAAGAAAAAATAAAACAAACTCAAAAACTAAAAAAAAATTCTAAAAGACTCAATAATATTAAATACTGAAGAGCAACCAAAGATTCAAGGGATCAAAATATTTATGAGGTAACGTTTTTTCACATCTCAAATTAACAAGCAAGGAAATTTCAATTGAAAAGCATGAGTCAAGAATGATAAATCTTCATAGGATTCACTCTCAATCCCTTAAGTGTCTAAAATGTAGGTATTTCACTCAATTCAACCCATGAAAAATTGCACTACCATAAGCTTGCTTATCTTCTACTTCTCCACTATTCAGAACATATGCACACACAAATCATGAGAACTTTATTCAAGATTGTAATGGGGTCAAAGTAAAGGAGGATGTAATATGGATATGACAAGTTAAATACCAAAGAGAATAAAAGAGCATGAGAGTTGAGTTCAATTAACAAGCATGAAAGTTCATCCCAACTCCACCTAATACAAATTCCCTTTACATATTCTTTTCCTTTCCTTTGTTGCCTTATTGGCCCTTCTTTACACATTTTTTTTTACAAGATAAACATAATATATACATTTTTTTTAATTAAACATTTTTTTCACCAACCATTCTACACACACACCCCCACACTTGTTCAAGAACTCATCTAATGACAAAGCTAATGTTCTCTTATTCCCTAAGATAGGGTATGTGGAAATAAGTTTGCCCTAAATGGTTTAATATGTTAAGTTTTGATGATGACAAATACATGACAAAAAGATCACTTTGCATATGTTCTTTGTTGCATCCTATATAGAGCATATCCATTAGTAATTGATAAATATCTTATTTGGATGTGTCTATGAAAGTCTTATATGTATATTAAACTAACTAGAGTTATACATTTATGAATCATGCATATGAAGATATTGAATTATGCATTTGGACTAACTATGCTTGTTTAAGTGAGCAATACTTTGTAGGATAGTCCAAGTACCAAGAGTGAGAATTGCAACAAGAAAGCAAAAGATCTCAATTAAGCTCAACTCAAGGAGAATGTGAATGCCTATTTCATGAAGGTATTGATAACATCAAAGTCATGTCAAAGACCAAGTCCAAAGGAAGATTAAATGGTATAACTTATAGGACTTAGGGTCTTTATGTAAGAAGCCTTATGGATATCTCAAATATGTTTTCCAAATCTTTAAAAATGGTTTTCACATACTAAAATACCCAACAAACAAGTTTTGAAAAGTTATTTATGTTGGTAGTTCAAATTTATGAAAAGTAGCCAAATTTAAGTTTTGTAACACTGATCTTTAGTTACTCTTTTGATCATATCTTTCAAAATACTTTGAGTTTTGTTCTAAAACTTATTTCAATTGAAAATAGACTCAATGATCTTTCCAATAAGTGGTCATTCGCTTTAAACGGATGAGAAATGAAGAAGTTATGATCATTTAAAGTTAGTTTTTAAAACCAGAGTGATTTATTCAAATAAAGGATATGTTATTCGAATAATACACCTCAGAAAACGTTCCAGAACATGTTTTTAAAGGCTTATTCGAATAACAAATATGTTATTTGAATAACACAACCCAGAAAACGTTCCAGAACATATTTTTAAAGGTTTATTCGAATAATAAATCTATTATTCGAATAATAAATCTGTTATTCGAATAATAAATCTGTTATTCGAATAGAAGCGTTAAAGAACGTAACTTTTAAAAGGATTTATTCGAATAACACACAAGTTATTCGAATAAACACGAGTAGAAACACATAATGGTTATTTTCTATGCTTTTAATGTGATATTAAATGATACCTAATGGTACTTTTTCTTATAACTCTATAAATACATGTTTTTCGGTCATTTTTTAACAACACCCAACTAACTGAGACAATTCTTTCTTGCTTTAATTTGTGATTCATATTTTACTTATTTCATGTGCTCTTTTCACCAAAATTTGAGATACCTTTAGAGAGTTTCATAAAGCTTCAAATTGTATCATCTACTCTACTGAGAGTTTCTCTTCTTCTACATTCTGTTTTATTGTGAAAAGGGTGAGGTATCCCTCAAAGAAATTGTAAGGGTAAGGTATCCCTGATTGTCGAGGCTCAAACACAAAGGGTGAGATATCCCAAGGTGTGAAGAGTACTCTGAATTATAAAGGTTTCAAGCACCTATTCAAGCTTGAAGTGATAGTGAAAAATCTCGGGTGATTTACTTGAGAACTAGACGTAGGCCATAAGTGGTTGGTGGCTGAATCAAGATAAATTTTGTATTTGCTCTTCTTAACTCAAACTCCTTTATTTCTTGTATTTTAATTATATATGCTTGAGTTGAATTTGATATCTAATTTATTTGCTTAATTTATCCCATAATCCGAGTTATTTTTGAGTAATCTACAGTAGTTATACTTATTCCGCTGCACGTGTTGATTGAATTTATTAAAATGCATAATTTCTTAATGTTGTTTTAAAAAATTTGTAATCACCCAATTCACCCCCCTCTTGGTTGATGGTTACCATGACTAACAGGATAATAGCATGGTTTTCTTTTAAGGCACATAATGAGCTCGAAACAAAGAATAGTCAAATCAGCTCAAAGTGGTTAAGTAAGGGGAAATAGGCCATTTCCAATGCCTTACGTTGGCAGGAATCAGAGAATTTCTAAGAAGTCATAAGAGTGCTTGATATCATGTTGAGACAATATGCTGCTAAGCAAGGCTGCCTATTTGTGTGTTAATCATTCTTGGCTATTTGGTTAAAGTAACTATTTCAAGAAAAATGTCTCAATCATGTTTATGTATGCATGTGAAAATGTGGTCTCAAAAAAAATTAAAGTAAGTTTTAGAGTAATAATTCTATGAGTGAAAATCACACAAGAAAGAAGATAATGGTACAAATGTTTAATCCATTCATCAACAGGCTCAAAATCTCATAAGACATATTTCTATCATTCTCAGTTCACCAATTTAACATCTATAACCAAGTATGCGATTTTTAAGAAAGAAGACAATTTACTCAAATATGCTATGTTCCCTGAATTTGAATTGCTACTTTCACACAACATAGTTATCTACCTAATTACTCCTTACTTTGCCATTAATTTTGATGTGTCTCAAGAGCAAATTTACCTCAATGGCATAATTTACTCCTCACTTTACCATCCTTAATTACTTTTGTTATTAATAAATTGCTGACAAACATATTAATAAGCACACTTCCTAATACATTTTTTTAATTTTTTTTCACAAACTATCCTTCCCCCAACCAGATCATAACATTGTCCTCAATGTCAAAATATAGATAGGTAAAAGATAGAAGATATTGCTTATTACTGCAATTATTGAAAAGAAAAACCTTATACAAATTTAAATAGAAACAAAGTATGGTTAATAAAACCAAAGGTAAAGGAAAGTTATAGATGAAGTGTCAGATCACATTCACGTTCCTTACTGCCTCCCTTGCTGCTTCCTTCTTATCTATCTGAGTTATTATTGGTTCAGGTTCATAAATAAAAATTTATAATTTATTAATTAATTCATCAACAGTGGAAACAGATATAAGGAGTCGTCTTGCTGAAGGTATGATAAAGTTCTGTTCTACAGCATGGTCAACAAATGATAACAAATTATCAAAGAAATTATTAACATTCAACAAACCTATAGGTTTATGGTGGATGTTTAGTTGGGCCCAAAAGATAATTTGAAAAACTTCTTCTGAAGTACCAAAACCACTTGGTAAGGTAATGAATGCATCAGAGTTTTCAAGCATTATCCGCATTCATCCATACATAGATGATACTTGAAGTTCTAGCCTAATTGTCTTTCCAATGATGTTCCTTCTAGTTAAAGGTTCATAAATAATACCTAAAACTTAAACACCTCTTAGATGTGTAGAAAATGATACAACCCCCATTAACCCAATGCTACCTCTCCCATATACTACACGAATGTTTCTCGTAGCAAGTGTTCTACTAACAGTGCTTGCTGTATTTACAAACTCTAAACCCTTCCTATAACTTGTCCTACAAAATACACATATATTTGTAAGTCTACGAACAGAAGAAAAAGCTCCCTCCATTTCTACCCTCACACTCCCTTTGAATGATTATGAGTTGGAGTAAAGTGAAGAAAATGAAGTATTTAAATAGGGAAGAGAATAGAAAAAGGTAATGATAGCACCTATATGGGTAGGTTGGCTACTGCCAGAAAAGTTTGAAATTAAGAAACACATTTTTTTAATTTTTTTAATTAATTTTTTTTAGACTTAAAGAAAACCATCAGGGTAAAGAAGTCTAGAAACTCTTGAAGGATCCCGCTCAAAGGATCGTCTGTCTAAAACTAAAATACAACAAAATCATACAAAGAAAAAATTATAATAACAAATGGTGGCATAACTTTGAATTGTGTGTTACCAGTGCAATAAACACTCACTCCCATTTATTTGAAGAAAAGAAAAGAAGAAGAAATAAACCATCATGGGTTTCCATCCTGGGTCTAGAACCTGGGGAGCTTACACTTAGGTTCGTAACATCAACAAAGATGCTAAAATCTGAAACCCACAATGTCAAGATCCAAAATGTCTCATCCCAGGGCGATAAGAGCCCCTTCTAATAAAAGAGAGGATCAAGCTCAGATGCCTCATACGTTTTGGCAGTCGCAATTTACTTCTCAATAATAACCAGAGTGGGACGCTTCTGCTTGTCTATAAACTCCACAGTGCCTAGATGGTAAACATTGGGTTGTGAAGTGTGGCTTTCTACAGAGCATGGTATACAAACCTTTTCTAAAGATCGGCATGCAAAGGTCCACCCGAGTTAATGACGGGTCTGCCACTGGCAGGGGCTCCACACCCAATTAAGTGCATTGTACTCTTTCGATTGCCATTTTTTTTAGGAGATGTACATATACATGTTGTTGTGATGCACATCTTCCTCTGGTTTTACGTCCAGTAATGACTTAAATGCCTTCTATGAGTCGAGGATAAGCTTCCCATCTAATTTTCTTATAAATTGGTAAATAGGGTCTTTTTGAGTCAGATTCCCAAGCCTGTAACGTTCTTGTTCGTTCTTGAAGAGATTCCATAAGTTAAGAAGTTCATAAGATATTAATAAGATATCCACGAGAATGCATCTCAAGAGTTAATAAGATATTATCTAATGACTCCTTACTCAGTTCATTGTTAATGAAGAATATTTTATCTTTTCTGTTTGCAGAAATCATTCCCAAAAAATGACATCGCTTGTTACAATTCAATTGTACACATTTAAGACAAACTTGTAACCTTTTTGCTCTTCTCCTTTTAGAATATGAACTTCTACCAAGACCTGTCATGTAAGAGTCAAATGAAATTGAAGATTCACCTGCTAAATGGACCTTTGCTTTGATTATCCAGCATATATCTTTTGGGATGCTCTTGTGCATTAACAGTCTTAGTCTTTCACACCTAGCTTTGTAGATTTTTGTTAGAACATTTTGAGGAAGAGAAGGAAAATGTTTTTTTAGATTTGAGAGAATGATATCCATTTTAAAAGAGAAGGAATCAATTATTATGAGAAACTAAAAAATAAACCGACTTGAGAGCCATGAAATACCATTATCCGCCACTTAACCGGGGGAATAAAGAACTCAACAACTTGGATTTCCAGAAATAGTTTAAGTATTTATCCATTAACCTTAAATACACTATCATTTCTAGGATTTTCAATATCTATGGCCCTATAAGGATACACATATTTGACAATAAAAGGGTCATGCCACCTAGATCTCAATTTTTTAAGGAATAGGTGAAGACGAGAATTATAAAGCAGAACTTTTTGACCAATAATAACAATATATTTTATACATTTTATAATCCTCTCACTAGGCTTCTTAAGGTTTAATTAGGTTTAATTAAGTTAGTTTTGACACATTTTATGATATTGGACCTTATTGGATCATTGAAAGAATTATTACATGAATTAGCCTTAATTTATCTGTTTGATAGTGTTCAGTAAATTTGTTATAATTTAAATTTCAAATATCTGATTGATGTGATTCTAATCTTGTAGAAAAGCTAAGACAATTTCTTACAACTTTCATGAGACCTCAAAGGACAAATCACACATTTGGATAACTCAAATTGGAGTTGAAGTAAGAACTAGGGTGCTGATCCTGACAGCTTGACCTATGCATACTGTTCATGACATATCTCGGGATATAGAATGTAAAATGGGCTAAATTTTGATGGTTGATAGTTAAGACCCAAATCTATAACTTTCATGTTAAACACTTTTTGATATTCTGAGGTCTAATGGGTTATATTGGGTTTGTAACTCAGAACAGAGGAACTGAAATTGGACCTGAATAGTGTATAGTAATTAAGTCATATCTCAGGTTATAGATGACTAATTGAGGTGATTCTGGTGGCATTTGAAAGCTAAGATTCAGGCCTACAACTTTCATGAAGACCATATTTCTCAATTCTGATGTATTCAATGACTTCAGAGCTAAATGATTTCAGAGACAAAGAATCTCCATAATTTTTCACTTATCAAAAGTCATTTGGCATTTTTCACTCATTTTTCACTTATCCACTCACTCATGACTCAGCTCTCTTGTCATTTTGTATCCCTAATCCTCTATAAAAGGCACCATTAGTAGATCATTTAGGAGTCTTGGTCCTAGAGATCAAGATCATGCTATTTTGTTGTTTGTTTATCTTGTTATAATTTTCTTTTGTTCTAAATTGAAGTTATGTTCTACTTCTTCTTCTTCTTTCTTCTTTTCTTCTTGTCTATGAGTAACTAAGTTTTATTTTACTTGGGTGAAAGGGTGAAGCTCTTGGTAATGAAATAAGGTTAGATTCATTTCTTTCTTATGCTTAAATGATATATTTTCAAGTGGTCATTATACGTGTTGTATTTTGTTTTCAATCAATTTAGAAACCCTTCTTGTAAAGTGGAGATCTTGATTTGTTATAAACAAGATTTTGGCACAATGAATGCTTGATCTCATTTATGAGTGGTGGTGTTAATAGATGATTAAAGGAATCATACTATAATTACGTATATAATTTTTAATGAACTTTGAACGTTGTATTTTTCGATTAGAACCTCCATTATGTGTGGATTCTAATTGAGTTATAAAAAGAATTAATCTTGTCCTTATTTTATTTACCAAGAGTGGATCTCCTAACCCAAGTAAGTCTTCTTTATTTGTGATTAAGTTTTATCACTTTTATTGTTGTGACAAAATATTTACTTTACGTCAAAGAATTTTTTTTTATCAATTCCCTGTAGATCGACCTCAGACTCTTGAGAATTTATTACTTGAAATAACTTGCATTTAGGTTTACAACTTTTAATCTGTATCAACTAATTTCAAAAGTTTTTCTCAAAATTGATTTGTCATGAAAAGCTTTTGCTTTAGCTTTATAAATTTTTGTGTTTTCATATGCATCATTTCTCAATTTTTCAACAATCAAAAATTTCAATAACAATGATAGGGTTTAGAGGCATCCTGTTTCGCTTAGAAATGAAACCCTATTTTTGACAGTTTTCACAATTTTTTCAAAATGTATAGCTGTCTTTAAATAAAGTGAGCTAATAAAATCTACACTGCAAGATTTTCACAACTATTTTCTTTGAAGAAAAGTAACATTCACATGCTTCTGAGTAACAAAATTTAATGACATTACCTATCTCACTATTGGGCACACATCTCTGAATGATTTGATCAGGATAATTGAGGCGGGATCTTTCATGTTGCAAGAAAATTCATTATGTTAGCAAACCAAGACTTGGAATTGACAAGAAATAAAAGTTTATCGGGAAAAGAATCATTGATAGGTGTGATATAAAAAAAGTGAGTCTGTTGTAAGTATGGACAAATGATCTGCAATAACATTTTCAGCTCCTTTCTTATCTTTTATTGTGATGTTGAATTCTTGAAGCAACAAAATCCACCTTATCAACCTAGGTTTACAAAACCTTGTTGAGAAAATCGACAAGTGCACTGAATCGTCAAAGTAATAACGTAGTGAAAAGAGTATCATTTCCACGATGAATTAGTTTACTAAGTACCATTTCTCTAATATAAATACTATCTAGGCAACCAATAATTAAAAGTAATTCAAAATAATTAAAGACACAAAATTATATAAAAACAAAAAAAAACAAAAATAAAAACACACTAGAACGCATGAAATTAAGAGGGAAAAGAGAGAACAAAGCACATGAATGTAAAACACATTAAGGATGTAAACACATGAAATTAAAACACTAGGGATCTGACTTCACTTAATTCAATAATCTATCATAGACAATAGAGTAGCTTTGAGACCTTCATTCTAATTAATTTCTAATCATTCAATTGATAGGGAGAATCTCTTAATTAATTAAAACTCAATTCATTGGTCTAAATCCTAACTCTTAAAGGCATGACCTTTACTCTATGGATTCTCATGGAAAATACCACAATTCTCCCACACAACCTATAACCTCTATTCCTATGTGATTATAAATCATGACACTTATTATTTATAGTCTAAGTCATATGCAAACCTCTCGATTCTACACATACCTCACTAAATCAATTTATAAGTAGTCAATTCATAAAAGTATTAAGAATCATAATAAGCACTCAAATTGAATAAAAAATTTAATTAAAATTCTAATCTTAATACATGTCAATTGAATCAAGTTACATCTTCACCCTAGAAATACACGAATTTAACTACACATGACAAAAGAGAAGAAGAAATAGGAAGAAGAAAGAGAATTCATCTTGATAGAATCATAGAGAAGAAACCAAAGCGCCTTCAATGGTGGTTGTGATTCATACATATTAATATATAAAATAACAGGATTAGTTTTAACCAAACGATCAGCATTTAAATCACGATACAAATTAAACATAAATAAGTGACTTAAAATAGAAAACAATGTACAAGTTGGCAGTATAAACTAACCATTAAATATTAACAAGGATGTGGTATAAACCAGCCACCAAATAAATATTAATAAGTAGTAAGTTAGTAAGCTGATAAATTAAAAAGTTAGATAGTTAGAAAGTTAGAAATAAAGTGCAGAAAATAAATTACAAAAAATAAAGTGTAGAAAGTAAAATATAAAAAATAAAGTACAGAAAATAAAATAAAAAAATAAAGTACAAAAAGTAAAATACAAAAAATAAAGTGCAGAAAGTAAATTTAAAACATAAAAATCGAGAGAACCAAAGAAGTCGATTTTTTACTCCGTGAGGGGGAAGAGAAGAAGAAAGATTATTTTATTAATGATTGCAGATTACATGAAGGAGAAATTTAGTAAGTTAGTAAGGATAGTAAGTACAAAAAAAAAGAGTAGAAAAGAGAACAAAAATATATACAAAAAGATATACAAAATATAGAAAAGACCTCAATAAATTTGTTCTTAAAATCAAATCTCCGACAACGGCGCCAAAAACTTGATGCGAATTATAAGTTGCAAACTCAAGTGTAGGTTGTCTCAAGTAATAAAATCTCGGGAGTCCAAGGTCGATCCACAAGGAATTGATGAAGAAAAATTCTTTGAGGTAAGGAAAATATTTTGTCACAATAATAAAAGTGATAAAACTTAGTCACAAATAAAAAGAATTTACTTCGGTTAGGAGATCCACTCTTAGTAAATAAATTAAGGACAAAATTAATTCTTTTTATAACTCAATTAGAATCTACGCATAATAGAGGTTCCAATCGAAAAATACAACATTCAATATTCATTTAAGATTTTATATGTAATTATATTATAATTCATTTAATTATCTATTAACACCACCACTTATAAATGGGCTCAAGCATTCATTGTGTCAATATCTTGTCTACAACAAATCAAGATCTCCACTTTACAAAAAGGGTTTCTAAAATTATTAGAAACAAAATATAATACATATAATGACCACTTGATAATATATCATTTAAGCACAAGAAATAGATTAATCTAACCTTATTTCATTACTAAGAGCTTCACCATTTCACTTAAGTAAAAAGAAAATTAGTTACTCATAGACAAGAGGAAAGAAAGAGAGAAGAAGAAGAAGATGAACATAACTTCTATTTAGAACAAAAGAAAACTACCACAAAAGAAACAATTAATACACAAGCATGATATTGATCTCTAAGCTAAACCCCCTCAAATGATCAACCAAGGCTCCTTTTTATAGAGGATAAGGGATACAAAATGACAAGGGACTAATTAATGAGTGAGTGGATGAGTGGGTGAATGAGTGAAAAATGTCAAATAGTAATTTGATGAGTGGAAAATTATAGAGATTCTTGTCCCTGAAATCATTCAATGCTAAACTTATGGCATGCATCAGAATCTCACCAAGTGGTTTTCATAAGAGTTGTAGGATTTTGTCTTAGCTTTCCAATGCCACTGGTCTCAGTCCAAAACCATTCCTACAGCTCGAGATATGGCCTAATCACTGCACATTACTCAGGCCCAGTTACAGCTCCTCTATTCTGACTTCTAAGCCCAATTTGACCTCCAAGCCATCTGAATTTTCTATTATATTCTTATAAAAGTTGTAGATTTGAGTTTTAACTTTCGAATAACACTAGTTTGAGGTTAATTGAACTCCTACATCTCAAAATATGGTCAAATGAGTGCACAGAGGTTAGGCTACCAGGATTAGCACTCTAGATCTTGCTTCAACTCCAATTTAAATTATCCAAACATGTGATTAGGATCTATATCTTCATGAAAGTTGTAGATAATTGTCTTAGCTTTCCAACAAGACTAGAATCACATCAATCAGATATTTGTAACTCAAATTATAGCTAGTTTAGTAAAAAATGCAGTCACCCAGATTAAGGACAATTCAAGCAATAATTTCTTCAATAATCCAATTAAGCTCAATTTCATAAAATATGACAAAACTAACTTAATTAAGCCAAATTGAACCTTAAGAAGCCAAGTGAAAGGATTATAAAATGAATAAATTATATTGCTATCAGAAGTCTTATGGAAAGTGAAGACAAGTAAGAGCTTAGAGTGCTTACCTTAGTATAGTTGAGTAGTTTCTTTTAAAATGATGTACATATTGTATTTATGAGAAATACATAGGTTGTATATATATATATATATATATATATATATATATATATATATATATATATATATATATATATATATATATATATATATATATTCATTCATTCATTCAAGGCTCATATTTTCTATATAATACTAATATGTTATATTATAAATTGCATAATTGTAGTAAGTCGCATGCTAGAATCTAATCACTGTAGTATACTTTAATTATATTATGGTTATTAAATTCAGGATATTACAGGAAGTGGGGAATAACAATGAAATCAAGCAATCATAATTAGTATGTCTTATCCTGTCAATGGTCTAGTGTTGGAGATTAATCATTTAACCAACCTAATCATTATTGTTTAACCAACTCAACTTTGATCATTGCCTCTACTATTTGTTTTATTGTTGCTTTGTTCTTTAGTTTTCTTGTTTATATTATTTACATTCTATTGCTAATCGAAAATCCCTTTTTTTACTTGATTTTATAGTTTTTAAGAGATTAGGCTCAATCCTTTATGAGAATGACCCTTGCTCACCACTAAACTATCAAATCATATCTTTACTACAATAATTGACAAAGTTAAACTAGTGGAACTAACAACATCCATCAATGTGAAACCCTATTCCCAACTTAGGATCTTTTCAAATCTTGGTTCACTCGAGTTAACCAACTATGCAATGAGTAGTTTAGCTTCATTCATATTTGATGATTGTGAAAAATTAAGAATCTTAAAGTTGAAGAAGATGCTTATGGAGGATGAAACCGTCATTGGTATTTTTAAAAATTGTGTGAGTTTGGAGAAATTCAATCTTATAGAGTCAACTAAATTCAAGAAACTCAAGATCCAAAACCTGAGTCTTAAATTTTTGGACGTCCAATAGTTGATTGTCCATGAGATAAATGTTTCTGTTGAGAGCCTTGAAGTTGTGGTGCTCAAGTCTCTAATTTGTTCGACAAAGGGTTTGGAAATTTATGCCTTGAGCCTTAGGGCTTTTCATTCTGGTTGCAACCTAATAACCCAAAGAATGCTTAATAATGGCCTAGGGCAATATATTCTAAAAAGCTAATATATTCTTTAAAATTGCAGTGATCTTTTTGTACATTCTCTCCAAGTCCTGCTCTTATTTTATGGCTAGGATTACATATTTTGCATGAAATAATTAATTTTTTTGGATAATATTGGACTATATAGTGGTGCTAACTATATCCTCACTGTATGAATCTCATATGATCAACATTTTTTGAAATCTATTAACCTTGTTAATTGATTTGGATTTGAACAATATAAGAGATGTTTTGGCTCTTTCATTCATATTAAGGTTGTGCATCTATCTTGAAACTCTAGAAATTACTATATCGGTATGTGACTCATCAGTTTGCTTTAATCTTTTATTTTGTTATTGATTTGTTAAACTAAATATTGAAGAATGATATTTTTTTAAGGTAGAATATGATTCTTGAAAAATAATTGCATTATAGGTAGAGGAAGGTTCATATTCCAGAGGTAATTCTAATGATTGTGCTCTACCATTCCCTAAGTCATTGTTCTCTGGGAGAGAAGAGAAATGTATAAGTGTATCAATCAAAAATTAAAGTTTGCTAATATAAAGGTTTTTATAGGGAAAGAGCAAGAAGTGAAATTTGTTAAGTACTTGATTACAAAAGCCACCATGATGAAAAAGATTTCCATAATCTGTAATTCCTCAATGGTGGAAGAGGCATCTAATCTGTTGTCACTACCAAAAACTTTAGTTTATGTGTCCATTATATTGAAGTCAGAAAACAAGAACTGTTTTACTGAGCTTGAAGTTGAGAACAAGATGTCATATCTCATGAGTACTTTTTAATTCTTTGAGCGAAGTTTAGCACAAATGTCATCTTTGCCATGAAGTAGTCAATTTTTAATTTTTTGGTCATATACAACTTTAGAGTTAGAGTTAGATGTGCAAGAAACATGATCTTTATGTGAAAATTTTATACCGCTATTGTTGAACCTAATACATCTCTATGAAGAAGTTGGCCTCCTATCACTTGAGGCAACTAATGCAATACTCTTCTAATGTTTGTGAGATGAAACTGATGTTACATATGTTTTTTAATTCATGGTAGTTTATTAATGATTAATTGTTTTGATTTTAAGAGAATTTCTCTCCCTATATATTTATTGACGAAGTGTAGGAACTAGGAAGCATATCAAAATGATTGAAAATGGATATAATGAACTAAATTAATACTCAAAGCACATCTCTTATAAGACTTAGGTTCAATTTGTGCTATTAGCAGTCCCCTTTTTGTGATGGATGGCTCGTCAACATATATGAGGCACTGCTTTTATCTATACATGCTATTGTAAATAGGGATGGCAATAGGGCAGGGCGGGGGCGGGGGCGGATAGTGCTTCCCCCACCCCCGTCCCCATCTCGTCACGGGTACCCATTTATGATCCCCATGGGTAGGCGGGGGTATTAGCGGGTATCTGCGGGTAGTTAATAATTTAAAATAAAATCTTAAAAATTATAAAAAAACATAAAGAAAATAAATTTTAACATCATATACTATAATTTTGTTCAACAATCTAAGATTCTTACAAAATTAAAAGAATATTATAAATAACAAACTAAATTCAATTATATTTTGTAATAATCAATTTATATAAATAACTATTACATAAATAGTATATATTTTTTTAATAAGTTTTATCATTATGGACTCATTCAATAAAAAAATCATTTCAAAATAATAAAAAGATATGTATTTTCATCTCATCTCAAAGTAAAAAAGAAAAAAGAAAAATAATATATGATACATATTAAATGAAAAAGTATACTTAACAGGTTTACGGGTACCCGCGAGGTGGGCACTATAATCTCCGCCCCTGTCCCCATTTATTAAACGGGTACCCATCCCCCGCCCCATTGCGTGTAATCCCCGCAGATCCCCATGGGTACAGATAATTTTGCCATCCCTAATTATAAATTACCCTCACTAAAGCTTTGGCAATGCCTTGACCTTGTAATGGTAGAGCTTGGTGGAGACTTTTAGGGCAACAGAGGAAATAGCTTAGCCATGTATACCATTGGTGAGACATAGAATTTTGGTAGCAAATACCACCCCACTCCTTAGAAGCTCCAATATTATTGTGGCTTTGGAATGGAGTGTTTCCTCTTTCGAATAACTTTCTCCGGTCTAGTTTGGATAAATACTTTTTAAAATAAATTTTTTTATATGATGTTTTTTTAAAAAGATCTTTTAAAAAAGCAAAAGCTATTTTATGGTTGGATATAGTACTCAAAAAGTGCTTTTTTTAATTTACTATTATTTGAATGTAAAAGGATTTTTTTAATAGTAGAATTACGTAGAATAGCTTTTCCATAATCTAAAAAAGGTCTTTTTTTAGAAGCTCCAAAATCCATATTAAAAAAAGAGCACAATTTATGCTTTTTCTAGTGCTTTTTTCTTTTTTATAAAAAAAAATATCCAAACATGTTAAAAATGAGTAAAAGTACTTCTTTTTTTTTTAAAGAAAAAGTTTTTTTATCTGAAAAAGCACATCCAAACAAGCTCGGTCATCCAAAAAAGAAAAGTTTGTGTATGTATGTTAGCACTTTAAAAATAAATGACCCAAGAATGCCTTCCATGCATGTGTCATATGTAGTAAATATTAGATACAAAACCAATCATGTGCCTTCACCTAATAACTTAAACTTTTGTGAGAGTTACTCATTGATCATGTGCTTTCAACTAATAGTTTAAGTTTTTAAGAGAGTTAGTCATCATTGTAAATAATCTTATTTTGTTAGTGAAACTATTTTAATTTTATTTGGGCATCTTTTTCTAATGCCCTACACTCAGAATATTTAAAACACAACATACGACGTAAGTAATGGTAATGTCAAATATGGTGTGTGGTTCAGCACATACTCTTCTTGCAAGTTGAATATAATTTTTCCAAGCTTAATTACTATTCATTGAAGTTACTCCATCTTTGAATGTATAAAAGGAATTGGTTCAATTCTCATTTTGAATTATTCGATTGCTTCATTTCAATAGAAGAAATGGCTTTAAACCACTTCTACAATAGAAATGATATAAACTGACTTATGAATAGTAGTAATTTGGAAGTATTATTATTATCATAGTAAAATTAACCTTAAATTACTTTAACAATTAA
The DNA here is from genome assembly GCA_029884595.1 of Ormosia semicastrata. Classification (NCBI taxonomy): domain Eukaryota; kingdom Viridiplantae; phylum Streptophyta; class Magnoliopsida; order Fabales; family Fabaceae; genus Ormosia; species Ormosia semicastrata. The sequence continues at coordinate 9,230,183 of JAQQTO010000047.1, forward strand.
ATGGTAGTAATAGTTCAAAAAAATTGAACTTATTAAAAATCATTACATAAAAAATAAAGGCAACAAAATTGGTAAAGATAGATTACGTTAACTAAGTTTGCCAAGGGTCGAATCTTGTCAAGGTCTATTATTGGTAGGTTATATGTAAGTACATCTGTAATCCCTTGTTGAGCTTGATGGTTTGTATGACGCCCCTTTCCCTATATAGTTCACCTTACGCTCAACAAAGCGAATCAGATAGGATAACGTTCACTACATGTTATTTTTTAAGTCTCATTACTAGTTTGCTTACGTTCCTTTTCTTATTTTAACCATATTTTATTTTAGCTTTATTTCATCCTCTTTTGAACGGTTCATCTGAGTTCCTTAATCTTTAACTTCATTTTATCTTAAACTTTAATTTCCTTAGTTCTTAAGGTGAGTTAGGTTAAAAGACCTCGACAAGCGTGCAATAAAAATAAGTTCTAAAGAACATAATCTACTATCTCAAAGTGAGTCTTTACTATTAGAACTCTAACTCTGGCATCAATACACATACACACAATTAGAATTAAAAGATACCAGGCCTCTAGGCCTTCAACTAAACATTATTTATCATAGTCATACATACAACATCCATAGTATAAACATAGGCTTCAATGGCTATAAGTACAGTAATCTAGTAGTCATATATAGATGCTCAAAAAGGGTACACATCTATATCAAAATATATCAACATAAGCACAGAGTATTCACAAACAAAATATGATCTATAAATGCCTACAGTCAATCCTACACTGCTTCCTCACAAGCTACATAACAAATCCACCAAATCCATCATAAGGTGTACTCAGAGTATACATAATATGAACATAGATCAAACCCATGAAGGAATAGGTGTTAATCTCGAAGGAGTACAACCACTCCCCCTCCACGAACTCAAAGAAGATACTAAGTAGAGGCATGGTCAATCTCTAGAATTATCATGAAATAATAGGGGTGGGAATTGTAAGAATTCTTAGTAAACTACATGAAGTGCCATTATAATAAATCCAACTATCTCGAATTGAAAAACAATCAATAGATATAAGTTGAAAACATATAAATTATTTATGCGAGGTAGAGGTCTATTTTTAGCCATTTTTCTTCATATGATCAAAATTAGAGTAAATTAATATTATAAGAAAGTGTCCATGTAGAATGATATGCAATGCACATGAGTATGACCGTTCAAACAACTTTTTTGTTATTCCCCTTTCTTTATCTTTCTTATGAGGCAACATTTGTCCTCTGAGGAAGAATGACCCACTTCCATAAAATAGTTTACTTGTCAAATATTAGCTACACAGAACCTATCTCTAGTAAGGTGAATTCTTTTCCTTGCTCTCTATGGTAAGGTAAACCTTACTCTTTATGGCAGGGTAAACCTTACTCTCTTATTGTGTAAACATACTTTCATGAGCCATTGTATAATGCATAACATTTCACAATTCATAATCATAATGAATTTGATGAATAGTTAAAGAAGTACCTAGAATTCATTCCATACTAATTGCGAATAATGGTGGTGATTAGACGACTTGAGTGCATCAATACATATGGAACCCAAGTCCTTCCTGCACAAAAATTTTCAGAGAGTGTCAGAGGAAGTGAGAGCTCTGAATCTCTTGCAAGCATAAAGAATTTCAAATATAAATTGATTACCTCTATTGGTGGGTGAGTGCAGAGTAGAGCTTAAAAGCATTGTTGCGTGATGGTGGAGAGCAATTGCAATTGTAGAAGAACAACAATTGTTGCATGTTGTTGCGTGATTATTAGTGTGTGTAGAACAAGGATGAAGATGAACACCAAGTTTGGAATTAGCATTATAGGGATTTTGAAAGAAATTATACACCTTTTCTTAAAAAAAAACAAAGTATTTTTTTAAAGTAAATGGTTGCTTTAGTCCCCACTTTATATAGCAGGTACACATTAGTTCCTAAAACAATTAAACCCAATTTGAAGTCCTTAAACTTAAAACATAGTTAGGCACATCAATCCATCTATCCATTAGCCTAGGCCTGTCAAAGTTAATGCTATGGCCTACGTGAAACATTACGTGCCTGGATAGACTTTTTTTGGCTGACATGGACCCAACCACAACTATAAATCGTGAATTTGGTCCCTATAATTGGAAATCCAAACTACTAAAATCCTCAACCCCCATAGCCTATTTTGGTGAATGCAAGAGGGACCAAGTTGTCTTGAAGGTAAGTTTTCATCTCTTTTGATGTTGCTGTGTGTTGATAACATTCCTAACAATGGTGGACCACATTATTGGTTTTGCATTTGTTTGATGTATAGTGGTCCTTTTCAGTTTGCATTTATCCTTTTTGATGTTGCTATGTTGGTAACATGTATTAGTCATGGCAACCATTACCTAAGAGGGGGGTGAATTGGGTAATTATTAATTTTAATGCAACTTTAACAAATTATACAATTTGAATAACTCAATTAATAAGTGCAGCGGAACATGCATAACAAATGTACAACTATTAAGGATTACTCAAATATAACTTGGGATATATGATAATTCAAGTGAATAAGCTAAATATCAAGTTGTAAGAATCAAAACATCAAGATATGCAATAGATAAATATATATCACCAAATACTGAAATTAAAGAGTGTAGGGAAGAGAAAATCAAACTCAAGAATTTATCCTGGTTCAGCCACCAACCACTTGTGGCCTACATCTAGTCCCCAAGTTTAACTTGAGATTTTCTTCACTATCTCCTAGACTTCACGGGTGCTAGGAAAACCTTTGTACAAATAAGAGCACTCCTCACACCTTGGGATACCTCACCCTTGTGCTAGAGCCTCCAATTCTTCAAGCTTTACGGGTGCTTGATGACCTTTACAAATTTGAGCACTCAACACACCTTGGGATACCTCACCCTTTGTGTTTGAGTCTCTATTTCCAAGAGATACCTCACCCTTACAATTTTGAGGGATACCTCACCCTCTCTTTTACAGTTTATACAAAGGTAGAATTGATAGAAACTCTCTCAAGAGTGGATAGTACAAATTGAAGCACTAGGGGTATCAAGGATTCACACACTTATAGCTCAAAATAGAGTTTTTGGAGAAATATAGAGTGAAAAATGAATTTAATGCTCAAGAGTAATTTTCATATTATTCTCCAACATTTCTTTGATGCACAAACACTTGTATTTATAGCCCAAATAAATTTAGAGCCGTTGGGTAAAGTGTGGAAGTGATTAATTAAGAAAACTAGCCGTTTGAGACCGTTGCAGTGTGTTTCTGGTTTTATCATAACCGGTTAGGAACTAAGCCTAATCGGTTAGGCCTTTAATTTTTGGCTTCGGAATTCACAATAACCTAGGGTTAGGCCGTGAGCCTAATCGGTTAGGCTCTATTTAAAATGCTATTCACGTTCATTTTGAAGTCACACTAACCGGTTAGAGAATTTCCCTAATTGGTTAGGCCATTCAAATGGCCAATTTATATTTCATTGAAAAACACATGCTAACCGGTTAGGAAAACTTCCTAATCGGTTAGGAGGTCATTTAAATCATGAAAAAGCCTTTTTTTTATCATCCTAATCGGTTAGGACAAGTTCCTAATCGGTTAGGACATTTCAGAAACGTTAAAATGGTTTCTGGTAGAGTGAATAATTGGTTAGGGAAAGTCCCTAATCGGTTAGGACACTCTGGTTTTGAAAATCAACTTTAAACGATCATAACTTCTTCGTTTCTTATTCATTTTAAGCAAACGACCAGTCATTGGAAATATCTTTGAGTCTATTTTCATATGAAATAAGTTTCAATGCAAAACTCAAAGTATTTTGAAAGATATGATTAAAAGAGTAACTAAAGATCAGTTTTGCAAAACACAAACTTAGCTATTTTTCATAGAAATGAACTACCACCATGACTAACTTTTCAAAATCAATTTGTTGGGCATTTAAAAATTTTAGAAATACTTTTAAAGATGTTTAAAACTTGTTTGAGCTTAGTGTGAGTTCTTTTTACCTTTACACAAGATCTAAGTCCTATAAGCTATTCTTGAAGATGTTGGACTTGATCTTTGCACTTTCAATCCTTTGGCTTATTGATGTAATTCAAGCTTCTAAAGAAAATCTTCTCTTCAAGACTTGCAAATGCTTGGAACACCTTTATCATTTTCATTCTTCTTGCGTTGAGCATAATTGTGATATTTTGCTTTCTTGTTGCAATGCTCACTATTGGTACTTGGACTATCCTACAAAATATTGCTCACTTAACCAAACATAGTTAGTCCAAATTCATAATTCAATATCTTCATATGCATGATTCATAAATGTATAACTCTAGTTAGTCTAACATGCATACAAGACTTTCATAGACATATCCAATATTAATTCATTTATAACTCATATAAAATATTATTGGGTATATTATATGATGAATGTTACATATATTTCATTGCATGATTATTAAGTGAAATATAACTAGATAAAGTACATAATCATGCATGATACAATATATCTCATTAAGCACATTTATGTAACATGATCAATATTCTTTTGTGATGCATTTGTTATCCATAAAGCACATCTATTAAGCATAAGCATAAGCATCATTCTTTTTGTCTTGTATTTGTCATCATCAAAACTTAACATATTAAATCATTGGGGCAAACCTATTTCCACAATCTCTCCCTTTTTGATGATGACAAATCACCAAGGAAAAATATGTTGAACAATGTAAAATGATAGATATTTATGTAAGCATATCAAACAATAAGCACAAGAACATATTTTTCTTTCCAATTTTCTCTCCCCCTATTTGACATCAACAAAAAGGCTTAGGAATGAAAGATAATATTTTTCTCTCCCCTTATAAATAGAACTAATGTTGTCAAAGAGATGAAACAAGCATGCTTTCAAGATATAAAAGATTATTCATGCAATACTTGTCACATTTTGGTACATCAATATTTAACATATGATAGCAATAAGCTTAAGAAATTATGTCTAGCATATAATATTTTGCATACCACATGATAAATAAGTATTACTTGATATCACTTGTTAGGAGTTACAAAATATTCATGTAAGATCATGGAATTGAGGTTTTCAAATAAAGGATCATTCAACTTGTCACATATCAAGCATTTCTCAATGAAAGAATCAAAAGATATGAAGTTTAAGAATGTTTACCTTCTTTCATTGATATAGGGAAAGAGAATAAGAGAGGATCTTTGTTGACATGTTGATAGTATTAACAATAAAACACTTCATGTCAAACAAGGATATATGCCAAGAGATATAAGTAACAATTTAAGAGCTAGGCTCCCCCTCAAAATATGCATATTATCAAAATATCAAATATAATAGTTCAACATAGTCATGCATATATTTTAGTCAACAGGGACATAGAAGAAAGATATATAATATAAGTAAGATAAGCTCCCCTTTATTGAAGCACAAGATAGATAAAGGAAAATATGCATGCCAAGATCATGTAAGCACATTACCATAAAGTAAAATAAGGCAAATATACATATTCTTAATCTATCAATAAAAAAAACTATTTTAAAACTTCTCCCCCTTTCAAAAATAATTTTATAATAACACATTACATTTCCAAAAACATTTTAGAAGGGTAGAAGAGGTTTTGTATTAAACTCACATATTCCTTGAAAGTGATCAAACTTAAGTCAAATGAACATTTGAAAGTATATCCTTTTTTTTTATTGAACAAAAGCCTTGAAAAGATAAAACACTTTTGAAGAACAAGACTTATCTTTTGAAGTATTAAGATGGGCTCTATAGAGCATTTCAAAAGATTTATTTGGAAACTTTTGTAAGTATTCTCTTAAGATTTAGTAAGACTTTTCAAAGCAAATGAAGAGAATACTACATTTATAGCATATATCCAATGATTTCCAAATTTTCAAGATAATTAGGAGATGATAATACTTTCAAGGTTTTAAGACAAGTTCAAAGGATCCTCAAGGATATAGAACTTGAAAAGCTTCTTTCAAATATGATAAGAGATTTAAAAAAAAAATTTAATTAAAAAAATTCTTTTCAAAAAGAGCATGATTATCATAAGTGTTATATCATTAAGAAACCATAGGTCAAGAGAATCATAGATATTAAACATTCACCTTGATGAAATATGCTATAGGGATCAAAACATGTATAGAACTAATATCATCCACCCTATATGCAATGACAAAATTAACAAGTTAATATCCAATTAGGCACTTTGTCAATGCTAAGCATACTTCTCATGTAAGGAAAGTATCTAATCTTTTAAGATTAATTTATCAACAAGTATCACAAAATCCATAGCATATAGAACACCACAATAGTTTAGGGATAGAGATACTTATTGAGTGAGTGATGCTCTTTAGAATGTTCTTCATTTATTGGTCCTTTGAGTTTGTACTTTCTTCCATTGAGTATTCCATTCCATTGCACTTGAAGAAAGTCTCCTCATATCCCTCTTCATTCAACTATTCTCTTTATCCATTTATGCTTGACATTTCAATATTTGATGACTATATTTCAAAAATTCTCTAAAACATGGGTTAGCATCAACTATCATTTAAACTTATTTACAAGCATAGATTAGGTTGATATATAATATAAAACATGTACCACATTATCAACCATGTAAAGTTAGCTCTAATAAGAATAAAGGAAGAACATATGCACTTGAATCCAAAAAATATAGTTTAAGCATTTTCAAAGCAAGATTCAAGTTTATCAAGAAAAGCTTGATCATCATCAAAATATAAATAAACAATTTGGGGCAAACAATGATCATGCAAGACATGTAGTATCAAGTATAGAATTCTAGTATGCATACATGCTAATCAAGAACAAAAAGAATTCCGTTATTGTAATGCAAGAAATGAAAAACCTTGGAATTGTAAATTTTAAAACCATTTATAATTCATTTCAAGATATACTTTAATGTAACAATAATTAACATTCAAAGGCAAGTTCAAGATAAAACAAATCCAAAAACTTAAATGACACATTGTGCAACAACAGAGTATTATGCATCATACATCAAATGGTATAACAAATGAAGTTATGTAATAAAATTACTCATTATGCAGCAAAGAAAACATATTATGCAGAAAAATGTGACTTTGTGCAGCAAGAGAGAATTGTGTGCAACAAGATAGAATTGTGCATTAAGAGTTTAGATGCATTTGATTGAGGAATGCTAGTCCAAACTTGTGGTGAGTGGTGGTATGGATAATTTGAGAGGAAGAATATGGCAGTGGAAATGGAGGGGGTGCGTAAATGGAGATGAAGGCTGCTAGGAGGTGTTTATTTGGGTTGTCCTAACCGGTTAGGAGAGGTGGGTAACCGGTTAGAGCCATTGGAGTTAAGCCATCTTGTGTTCTCCAATAACCGGTTAGGATGGGTGGCTAACCGGTTATTGTGCTAAGTCGAGCACACAAATGGAATCCGAAACATGGTAACCGATTAGGGGCAATTGGCTAACCGGTTATTTTGCTTGACAGAGAGCACGAACTTGCTTCCAAATACAGGGTAACCGGTTAGAGGCTTGGCCTAACCGATTATTTTGGCTTGACAGAGACACTTTCAATATACCAGAAATTTTCAAAGGCCAAAACCAAATTGTTCCCTTCTTGGATTGATTGTTTCACTTCCATAGCTATTGAACTTTCATGAAAACATCACTTAAACAAACCAAATCATGCCTCCTTGAAGATCATTCTTTAGATTAGCTTTATTTTTCATTTACTCAAACCATAAATGCAACTCAACATGACAAGTTATGCAAAAAAAAAAATATTTTTACCAGGAGTTAGATACATGATTTATTCAATATGTCAAGATCAAGGATATTTTCATCAAATATGTTATTTCAAGCAAGAATCAAACTAATCTAGCATATGTAAAGATGTGTTCAAGAAATTAAGCTAGAGAAGCATAAAACCAAGTCTCCATTTTACCAAAAGTTGCAAGTCCAAGCTTCTTGGAGCCAAGGAAGAGAGCTTGAAGTATTTTCTAGTTTTGTGCTTAAAGCAGCCACTTTTCAAGATATCCCAAGTTAACTTTTGGCCTTTAAGCATACCTAGGAATTGTAGAACCTCATGTACCATGATATATATAACAAATTAATGAGCTATGGTACAATAAGAATAAACATAATCATGTGCTAAACATAATATTCAAATTTTACCAAGCACACATGATTCTATCCTTTACCTAAGGCCTATAAGGAATATACCTCAAATTCATTGACTTTATAAGTGAACGTGCATAAGAGGTAGAAACATTTGATACCTTGGCCTTGGTAATCAAGGAAACTCTTTTCCTTACCCATTGCTTCTCTTTTGGTGTTTTGAACTTTGCAAGTTTCACATTTTGTACTTGAGAAGCTTTGGTTGAAGCCAACTTCCTTCTTTGACCAAAACTTATACCATTGGGCTTTGGAAGCATTTCCCTTAATGATTCCTTTTTCACTTGACCAATTTGTCCATCATTTTGAAAAATTTTCTGCATAATTGAAACACTAGGAGGACGTTTTGGTACCCACTTCATCTTAGGTCCTTCAAAGTTAGTACTAGGGCATTTAGGATTTTTGGGAACCCATATCATATTATTTCTCATATAAGAATTTCTTCTATAATTGCACAAATGAGAAATATGTCCTAGATGACCACAAAAATTACAAACAATTGAATTCAATGATGGTTTGGTCCTTTGAAGTTCATTTTTGGAAAACTTAAGCCTTTTGTTGTTAACATATTCTATGTTATTTTTGCCATAAGCCTTACTTGTATTTCCATGTGAAATAACATCAATTGCATTCTTATTAACACACATGGATTGTAAGCAAATAGAATCATTAGCTTTGACAAATTCAAAAGATAAGTCCTTAACTTGATTTTCTAAATCAATGTATTTTTCACAAGAAGTTGAGGTTTCACATTTCAAAGGCATTTTATCATCAAGAAAAGCATATTCATCTTTCAAGATATCAATTTCATTTTCAATGGAGAAAATGTTTTCCAAACAAGATGAGTTTTTCTTTTCTAAAAGCAATAAACCATCATATAATTCATCATATGCATATTGTATCTCATCATAAGAGGGACTATAATATAGTTTAGCATTGTTTACCTCAATGTCCTTTTTAGCCATATATGAAGTAGTCTCCATTTCTAGCATATTTGGCTCTTTAAGGAAATCACCATCTTCCTCATTAATTTTGTTTTGCTTTGCCTCTTCTTCAAATTGAGCACCATCATCTTGAGGATATTTTTCACAACAAGATTCCTTCAATGACTTTTGCTCTTCTTGCTCTCTATATACAACTTTATGCAAAAAATCATTGTTAGTAAGATATATATCATCAAGAGTATCCCATATATCTTTAGCACTAGAGCAACTCTTAATTTTAGCATAAGTATCATCATTTAAATCACTTCTCAATATTTGCATTGCTCTAATGTTCAATGAAAAACATTTCTTATCATAGGCATTCCAAGTTTGTTTTGATTTGCATGTAAATCCATCAAGCATAATATCCCACAAATCAATATCAATGGATTGCATATAAATTTTCATTCTAGCTTTCCAATAAACGAAATTCACACCATTAAAGAATGGTGGTTTATTAATTTCAAAACCATTCATTTTGAAAAGCTTTTAATGGTTGCCAAACAAACAAGGATCTTTAACTCCAAGCGGTTAAGCTTTTACCAGAGCACGAAGCTCTGATACCACTTGTTAGTCATGGCAACCATTACCCAAGAGGGGGGTGAATTGGGTAATTATTAATTTTAATGCAACTTTAACAAATTATGCAATTTGAATAACTCAATTAATAAGTGCAGCGGAACATGCATAGCAAATGTACAACTATTAAGGATTACTCAAATATAACTTGGGATATATGATAATTCAAGTGAATAAGCTAAATATCAAGTTGTAAGAATCAAAACATCAAGATATGCAATAGATAAATATATATCACCAAATACTGAAATTAAAGAGTGTAGGGAAGAGAAAATTAAACTCAAGAATTTATCCTGGTTCAGCCACCAACCATTTGTGGCCTACATCCAGTCCCCAAGCTTAACTTGAGATTTTCTTCACTATCTCCTAGACTTCACGGGTGCTAGGAAAACCTTTGTTCAAATAAGAGCACTCCTCACACCTTGGGATACCTCACCCTTGTGCTAGAGCCTCCAATTCTTCAAGCTTTACGGGTGCTTGATGACCTTTACAAATTTGAGCACTCAACACACCTTGGGATACCTCACCCTTTGTGTTTGAGTCTCTATTTCCAATGGATACCTCACCCTTACAATTTTGAGGGATACCTCACCCTCTCTTTTACAGTTTATACAAAGGTAGAATTGATAGAAACTCTCTCAAAAGTGGATAGTACAAATTGAAGCACTAGGAGTATCAAGGATTCACACACTTATAGCTCAAAACAGAGTTTTTGGAAAAATATAGAGTGAAAAACGAATTTAATGCTCAAGAGTAATTTTCATATTATTCTCCAACATTTCTTTGATGCCCAAACACTTGTATTTATAGCCCAAATAAATTTAGAGCCGTTGGGTAAAGTGTGGAAGTGATTAATTAAGAAAACTAGCCATTTGAGACCGTTGCAGTGTGTTTCTGGTTTTATCATAACCGGTTAGGAACTAAGCCTAATCGGTTAGGCCTTTAATTTTTGGCTTCTGGAATTCACAATAACCGGTTAGGCCGTGAGCCTAATCGGTTAGGCTCTATTTAAAATGCTATTCACGTTCATTTTGAAGTCACACTAACTGGTTAGGGAATTTCCCTAATCGGTTAGGCCATTCAAATAGCCAATTTATATTTCATTGAAAAACACATGCTAACCGATTAGGAAAACTTCCTAATCGGTTAGGAGGTCATTTAAATCATGAAAAAGCCTTTTTTTTTATCATCCTAATCGGTTAGGACAAGTTCCTAATCGGTTAGGACATTTCAGAAACGTTAAAATGGTTTCTGGTAGAGTGAATAATCGGTTAGGGAAAGTCCCTAATCGGTTAGGACACTCTGGTTTTGAAAACTAACTTTAAACGATCATAACTTCTTCGTTTCTTATCCATTTTAAGCAAACGACCAGTCATTGGAAATATCTTTGAGTCTATTTTCATATGAAATAAGTTTCAATACAAAACTCAAAGTATTTTGAAAGATATGATTAAAAGAGTAACTAAAGGTCAGTTTTGCAAAACACAAACTTAGCTATTTTTCATAGAAATGAACTACCACCATGACTAACTTTTCAAAATCAATTTGTTGGGCATTTAAAAATTTTAGAAATACTTTTAAAGATGTTTAAAACTTATTTGAGCTTAGTGTGAGTTCTTTTTACCTTTACACAAGATCTAAGTCCTATAAGCTATTCTTGAAGATGTTGGACTTGATCTTTGCACTTTCAATCCTTTGGCTTATTGATGTAATCCAAGCTTCTAAAGAAAATCTTCTCTTCAAGACTTGTGAATGCTTGGAACACCTTTATCATTTTCATTCTTCTTGCGTTGAGCATAATTGTGATATTTTGCTTTCTTGTTGCAATGCTCACTCTTGGTACTTAGACTATCCTACAAAATATTGCTCACTTAACCAAACATAGTTAGTCCAAATTCATAACTCAATATCTTCATATGCATGATTCATAAATGTATAACTCTAGTTAGTCTAACATGCATACAAGACTTTCATAGACATATCCAATATTAATTCATTTATAACTCATATAAAATATTATTGGGTATATTATATGATGAATGTTACATATATCTCATTGCATGATTATTAAGTGAAATATAACTAGATAAAGTACATAATCATGCATGATACAATATATCTCATTAAGCACATTTATGTAACATGATCAATATTCTTTTGTGATGCATTTGTTATCTATAAAGCACATCTATTAAGCATAAGCATAAACATCATTCTTTTTGTCTTGTATTTGTCATCATCAAAACTTAACATATTAAATCATTGGGGCAAACCTATTTCCACAACATGTCATCTTGAAGGTAAGTTTTCATCTCTTTCGATGTTGTTGTGTGTTGGTAACATTCCTGTCAATGGTAGACCACATTATTGGTTTTGTATTTGTTTAATGCATAGTTGCCCTTTCAACTTACAAATTCTAAGGTGTTTTCTTTGACTATTTGTAGGATTTTTTGTTCAGTTTTTTGTAGGGTATTTTATATGGTATGTTGTATAGTATTTTATATGGTATTTTAATAAGTTACTTTTAATTTGTATATATAAATTGAGCTTATTGTATGTGGTATTAACACACAGTATTTGGTGGGTCTTGATTATGTTTTAACAATTACTTTGCAATCTGTTTCATCCATTAGTTTGCAAACTTCTTTGAATGTTTTATTTGAATGAAATGTATCAGTTATTTCCATTTGAGTAAAGTTTTCCCATAATCATATATAATATTTTGGTATGAAAACACTTATTGAAACATTTTTAGCATATCAGTATTGCAAATCCATTGTAGCAATATATGGTAATATTAATAATAAACATACGAAAATTAATGAGTTCAAGTTTTGCCATCTAAAAACTATATAATAGAATATGTGTAATACTTGACCTTGTTTATTTGTCAAGTATTAACATTTGATATCATGTACTAATGATATGGCATTGCCTTAACCTCTTGTGGTTAACAATAGTGATGTTATATAATACCCTAATATGAATATCTCGATATAACTACTCATATAAAGATAATTAGCATTAAACATGTTACTACTACTATTACTATCAGTCTAATCCCATATAATTAAATAATTAAATATGGAGAGCCACGATAAAAGTAGGTCATGAATATATACATCAAAAGCCTCAAAGGCATAATGTCATATATACAACAACAAACTACAAAAAAAAGCTACAACTCAAAGTACATTATACACGAGTTGCTCAATAACAAAAACTAAACACTAATCTAGTCTTGTTGTTCTTTCTTCAGTTGTGTCACCCCTTTACTAGGGTCTGGACCTGCTTTTACCATGGAAACATAGAAAAGGGTGAGAACATAAAAATTCCCAATAACATACATATATCACATGACATTCATTAACATAAATTGTACATACACATAATTAATAACAATATTATACAATCGTCCATACAACTGTATAGTGTATAAAAATATAATCTAATCTCAATATTACACAATCGCTCATACAACCACGTAACATCAACTGAACTTGGCAAATTGCTTATCTCACCTTATTGCCTAACTTAGGACTTAACTCATCCTAAGGCTCGTGTTAGTAAGTTTAACTCACTTCACTACACTACATAAAGTTGATCATATTCCTCATGTTATTTGACAAATAGTTTAGCTCACTACTTTGTCCTAGGCAAAATGTTGTACTGACATTTACCTCTCACAATTACCTCCTTAACAAAGAATTTTACTCACTACTTTGCAAGGTTAAGGGATTTAACTCACTCCTTTAATTAAGATAATCATCATATGGCTCCATTATAACCGGTATAGGAACCAACTCTTAATTAATATTTCAAGCAATTCTTAACTCTAGAAAAGCTTAGAAAACTCAAACTTATTCTTATATGCTAGGTGGTTATTCCATTGGTGAAATATCCCTAAAAGTGTCTTACTTCACTTAAGAAAGCATATATAAATGATCTCAACTAGTATAGAACCTCAAAACATCAAGAACATCATCTTTGAAAATTCCTGGAACTCACGCCTCGGCGCAACCATTGGCACGCCACGGCGCACTGCTCTCTATCTCGCACGCCTCGGCGTGGTACATCTCACGCCGCAGCGAGTTGCTCTCGCGTGCTATGCAGAATGCACACATGCCTAGGCATGGACTTGTCATGTCGTGGTGTGCAGGTGGTTTTCTACAGAATTCTACAGAAAATCACTGTTTTGCACTGTTTCATTGACCTAAATTCACTTCCTATGATCTAAACTTGGGTTCTAAGTGAATTCAAGTTTCACCAGCATTTCCTAAATATGTTGTAACATTTTTACAACCTATTAGCTCACTTAAACTTGGATTAATTCTCAAATTCACCTACCAACTTGTTCATGGCTTAAGTTTCTACTTTAGGGACTAATTGACCATATCTAATGTCCAATTCAATTCTCAAACTCTCATTAATCTATGATAGCTAATTTCAAACAAAGACAACAAGAGTCAAACAAATAAAACAGATTTCCACTCTTTAAAACTCATTTTCACTATCTAATGACCTAACTTTGATCAATAGAGAGATTGAAGAAAAGGTGAGATTGAAAGTTAGAAAACCTCTACCTCAAATGGTTTGTGATGGTGGAAGATCTGCCTTGGCCTTTCCTTTAGCCTTCTTGCTTTTTTTCTCTTCCTCCTCTTTACTTTCTCTTCTTTTCTCCCTTATTTGTCTACTGTAAACTGAGCTTCTATTTTCGTAGGAACAAAATGAGTAAGGTGAGATGAAATATCAGGAAAACAAAGTCAAATATAAGGACTTTTACCCGTATACCACTTGTCTCACTAACTATTCAACTTATACTCCATGATCTGTTAAGAACACTTAAATTTATCTAAATCAAGTTTTTTAGTTTCCAACAACTTAAAATAAATACTAAGATTCATTAAAAATGTTATTTCACTATTATCATATTTTTTCATATCTGCTGCTAGTCAATCGAGTATTAAATACACAACCAGTATGCCTAAAAATATCAAACCAACTCTGATTATTTTCAAATTTTAACAACATCATCATACACTTATTTGAGACTTAGAAACAAATTCTCTAGATTCATTTCCCTCAGTTTAGCCTTGTATGCTACTATCTGAATCATTTTAAGCTACTTTTCATACTCTGAGTTGCAACAAAGTGCTTTTGCCTAAACTAACTCAGGTTGTCACAAAAATTAATAGACATGTTAAATATGTGTTATGCTACATTTGTAACCATAAACTAGTCTAACATGCTAAAAGAAGATGTTACATGTTGAGGTTGGCTTATCTTGATAAATGTTTTGGTATATGCTTGTAAACAAGGTGTTAAAAAGGCATACATAATAGATCATAATAGATCTGGGTAGCTTTCCCCCAACCAAAAAAGATTTAGCTAACATTTATTATCGTATATGTGATAAATTTGCTCATTAATTCTTTTATTTCTGACAAGAGATAAAGAAAATATTTGAACCATATTAATTTGTTTAGTTGAACTAAAATCCAATTATTTGATGAATATATATCATTTTCTTTTTAAAAATATATGTGGAGTTCTTGTTCAGTTTTATATACAAATTTTTTTAAACAATTACTGACTTCGAGTTTTTTATGTTTACAAACATCTTTGTTGTCATCTTATTTTGGTTTTTGTAGTTTTACATAAGTTTAAAACTTGTTAGATTTGATTTGGATTTAGAATTGTGCAAACAAGTTGATCACTCTTCTTCAAATTGTTGACTTGGAAACCTTAACTGGGGCTGTGTAGTTGCTTTTGGGCCCTCAATTGTAGGTAGATTATAAATAAAAAATTTGTATTGTTATCGATATAGATTTGAGCTTTTCCATATGTACAAATTAAAAATAAGGTCCAATGGAGATCTTTCTTTTATTTACTATTTAATACAAATGAATATGAAAATGGGAGTAGCTAACTAAATATACCTTACAAGAGCAAGATGGTATAATATTGGGAAATGTGCTATTTTAAGCTATTCAATTTTTTAATTAACATGAGATTTTTTCCTTAAATGTGTTGATGAATTTATTTACTGTTTACATTAATAGGAAAATTTGATTTAAAGATAGAATTTAGAGACAAAAAAATTTCATCTCTAATAGAGACGGGAAAAGAGATGGATTTGATGATTTAGAGAGGAAAAGAAAATTTTACAACTTAGAGACAAAATTTAAAGATGAAATTTAACTATCTTATATTTTTTTCGTCTCTAATTGCATTTCTTTTCGGTCAATTTAGCGCTTTAAAAAGTCAAATATATTTAGAAACAGAATTTACACGTCAAATTTTTTCGTCTCTAATTGCGCCTCTAGTTGGTCAATTTAGCAATTTAAAAAGTCAAATATATTTATAGACAAAATTTAGAGATGAAATTTATCCATATTAAATTTTTCTGTCTCTAATTGCATTTTATTTGGTTAATATATAGTTTTAAAAGGTCAAATATATTTAGAGATGAACATGTTCCATCTCTAAATAATTTATATAATTTTAGAAATTAAAAAATTAATAAAATAATTTTTTTTTCTAAAGTATAGAGACAAAATGTTTTCGTCTCTAACTAATAATTTTTTTAATAAAGCATTAACAAATTTCTTAAGATAAAATTTTAATATTAAAAAGTTTAGAGATGGATTGTTATCCGTCTCTTAATTTGTTGAAGTTGTTTAAAAAATGTATATGAAAAAGGTATGCTTGGGAGCCCTAAATCTCTCTTTTCATTTGTTCTTTT
The DNA here is from genome assembly GCA_029884595.1 of Ormosia semicastrata. Classification (NCBI taxonomy): domain Eukaryota; kingdom Viridiplantae; phylum Streptophyta; class Magnoliopsida; order Fabales; family Fabaceae; genus Ormosia; species Ormosia semicastrata. Next base: position 9,246,687 of record JAQQTO010000047.1, read on the forward strand.
ACTCTTAAGAAAAGTAAAAACTCTTATCAGACACAACCTTTACCCACTATTACCTTCACGCGACTTGTACCTTCAACCATCTCTCATCGGTGACACTGCCAACATCGCCTTTCAAAAATTATAACTTGTGTGATGATTAAAAGGTAATTATAAGATTTATTTTTGTACAAGTTTAGCCCATTTGAATTGTCCATGTAATTAATTCTTGTTTGACCACGGGGGCACAAAGTTTATGTCATTCCCCTTACCAAATTTGAAGGAATAAAAAATGGAGTTTATGATAGAATGTAATGAAATTAAGAATTAGAATAGGCAAAGTGACCCATCAGAGGAGGCCTACGACTTAACCTGACCCATTTAATAAACAGGTCAAGTCAAGACATTTTACAAAGCCTATTTAATTATATGGGTTAGGTTTTAGGTTTTTGAAGAAGTCTTTTAGGCCTAACAGGTTGACCTATATATATATATATATATATATGACACACACAACACACACGCACACACACACGCACACACACACGCACACTAGCGTTGCGACTTGCACTACATGTCTATCAATTAGCATTTTTTTATTTTTGTTAAAATAAAAAAAATAATGAAAAAGATTATTTGAATTTTATTTTTGTATTTATGATCAACATTTGAAATAAGTAATAAGATGTATTTATATCTTATCTTTGTATTTATTTTTAAATCTTTAAATTAGTAATAAGATTGCACAAAAAAAATAAGTAATAAAATATAATTATAATTATAATTTTATCTTTTTTATATTTACCTTTGAATTTTTAAATTAATAATTAATAATGATAATTTTAGAAAAACAAAAAGGAACAACCAAGGTAGGATAAAGATAAATAACATTTTAATATTTATATAATATAATAAATTTTAAATTTTAAATAATATAGTTTTTTTAATAAAATATACATCTAATTTAACTAAGTTTCTAAAGATAACCCTAATCCCTTATTCTTATACTTACTCAGTCTAAGAGAAGAAGACTTTCTTCATTGCTGAGATTCTCTGCTAAATGAGAAAGGAAGACGTCATCGCAAATATAAACCATCCACCATCACGAGTCGCATATGAGAGAGGAAGATGAACCTTGACCACCCACCACTGTGACTAACACGAATCTTGACCACCCATTAACGTGACTGACACGAACCTCGACCACTCACTACTAATGTCAACCATAATTGAGTGTGAGAGAGGAAATTTTTCACAAATCTCAACCATCCACAGTTGTTGGAAGTAATTAACCCACTTGAATAATAATAATAATAATAATAATAATAATAATAATAATAATAATAATAATAATAATAATAATAATAATAATAATAATAAATTTAAAGTGAAAAATTAAAAAAAAAAGAAAAAATAGTTTAAAAAAGAAAAAAAGATTACTAATAATATAATTTTATGCTATAACCCAAGAACAATGTTAACTCAATATCAAGACTTAATCAGTATCCATTTTATCTGACTTGTATCTTTTTTTTATTTGTTTTTCTCTATTTAACACTACTAGAAAAATCCTATTCAGAGACAGACACAATTCTGTCTCTAATAGAGACGAAAAAAAAGACAAATTTGATGATTTAGAGAGAAAAAGTAAATTTTACAATTTAGAGACTAAATTTAGCAACGAAATGTATTTGTCTTAGACTTTTTTGTTTCTAATTTCATCTCTATTTAGTTAATTTAAAGTCAAATATATTTAGATATAAAATTTAGAGATGGAATTTACCCATCTCAGTTTTTTTTGTCACTAACAGCTTCTCTATTCGATCAATTTAGCATTTTAAAAAGTCAAATATATTTAGAAACAAAATTTAGAAATGGAATTTATCCATTTTAAATTTTTTTTACGTCTCTAATTGTGTATTTATTCAGTCAAATTTTAGAAATTAAAAAATTAATAAAATAAATTATTTTATTTTTTTCTAAAGTATGGAGACGAAATGTTTCTGTCTCTAACTGATAATTTTTTTAATAAAACATTAATAAATTTCTTAAGATAAAATTTTAATATTAAAAAGTTTAGAGACAAACTATTATTTGTCTCTAAATCTGTAGAAGTTTTTAAAAAATATATGAAAAAGGTGTGCGTGAGAGTCCTAAATCCCTTTTTTTATTTGTTTTTTTACTCTTAAGAAAAGTAGAAACTCTTCCCAAACGTAACCTTTACCCATGACCACCTTCACGCGACCTGCACCTTCAACCATCTCTCATCGGTGATGTCATCCACCTCTTGCCGGCATCACCTTTCAAAAATTATAACTTGTGGGATGGTTAAAAGGTAATTATAAGATTTATTTTTATGAGATCATGATGTATTTTTACAAGTTTAACCAAGATCACGAGATATTTCCACAAGTTCGGCCCATTTGAATTATTTATGTGATAAGCTCCTATTTAATCACAGAAGCACAATGTTTATGTCATTCCCCCCAACCCAATTTGGAAGAAGAAAAAAATGGAGTTTATGATATAATGGAAGATAATTAAAATAGGAATAGGGCAAGTGACCCATCAAAGAAAGCCTAGAGCTTGACCTTACCCATTTAATAAAAATAAGTCAAGACATTTTACAAAACCTATTTAATTAAACATGTTATGTTTTAGACTTTTGAAAAAAATTTTCAACTCTGACGAATTGAGTTATGTATATACAATTTTCAAGCCTAACGTAGTGACTTGCACTACATGTGTATCAATTAATATTTTTATTTTTATTTTTGTTAAAATAAAAAATAAACAATGATAAAGATTATTTGAATTTTATTTTTATATTCATGATCAAAATTTTAAATAAGTAATAAGATGTATTTATATTTTATCTTCTTTGTATTTATTTTTAAATATTTAAATTAGTAATAAGATTGCACAAAAAAATAGTAATAAAATATAATTATAATTTTATCCTCTTTTATATTTATTTTTAAAATTTTAAATTATTAATTAATAATAATGATGTTAGAAAAACAAAAAAGTACAACCAAAGTGGTATAAGGATAAATAGCATTTTAATATTTGGATTTGTCAAAAAAAAAAAAACTTATTTTTTTCACGGGATCTAAGAAAGTACTGTCGTATTCAATAAATCTTTGTGATCGTGCATACTTAATTTTATCTTATCATATTTAATTTTTTTTTATTTTATTCTACTTGTAGAATAATAATAAATTTCAAGTGAAAAAAAGAAAAAAAAAAGGAAAAAATTTTTTTTTTTGAGACCCAATGTTAAGACTCAATCAATATCTATTGTACCTGACCCACATCCTCTTATTCTTGTTTTTATTTGACTCAGAGGCCTGAACCTTGACCAATTCTAAGACCCATAATCCAGCCGGCTCGTAACCCAAATGTAAATCCAATGAAAGAAAAAAAAAAGTAAAAAAAAAGGGGAAAAAATAAAGAAAAGAGACAGAAAATTGAAAAAAAAAAAAAAACGGAGGAGCATATCTCTCTCTCGTCTCTCACCCGTATATCCATGCCCCAATCTCACATTTCTCTTCGGAATCTCTCATCTTCTTACCAACACCGTAGTCCGTACGTCCAAAACACAAAATCCCTGCAAACACCCACCAAATCCCTTCTCTGCAAAACCATTCCACACTCAACCCAATCTCCTGCTTCCGATTCGACCACCGTACGCCGTCTTCTGTTCATCCCATTCCTGCGACACAAAGCCCACTGGTTCCACTACAATCTTGCACTCGCACACGTCTTTGGTTCAACACACAACGAAGGGAAGGACGGTGTCCAAGAGAGAGAGCTCTTGAAAAGGGATTCCTTCGGTCAACAGAGAGGAGGATTTTGCGATAAGAGAAAGAAAAAAGGAGGAGGTCAGGGAGAAGACGAAAGCGGAAGAGGGCTACAAACAAGGGTTAGAAAGGGAGAGAGAATTGAAGGAGCCTATATTCGTGGTGAAGAGAAACAAGGGTTTCTCGTGTGGTTCTGGTTCCATTCTCAGGAACAATTTGGGGTAAATTTTATTTCTTATTAGTTGTGCTATGAGTGTAATTAGAGTTGAAACTATAGCCCTTTCTTACTTGTAATAGGTTGATGATTATAGAATTTGAGACATGTAAAATGTGAATTGTTGTGTGACTATAATCTGTTTGATAAAACTCCTAAGTGAGTGAGATTAACTAAAATTTGGATGTTGTGACTAACTAAACCTCTCTGCTAAAGCTGGCATTTTTTGGTGTTTATCATATTGATTCATCATATTAAAATGATAGTTCATTATAATGATGTGATATAAGATGGATGAGTGGGAATCTCACTTGAGATCATCAAGTTGCAGAGACCTGAACTTAATTGCACTAAAGGCCAGCAATGACATACACAAGTAATATTTGAGTTTAGATGGTCTGGGTTTGACAGAATGGTGGACAAAGTAATTTATCTGTCTAGAACTGATAAATTTCATGTAGTTCTTCCTTGATTTTGTGTAATCACTACATTTTTTGTGAGTGGATATTGGCAGTAGCATGGTTGTTTCATTTTTTCAGTTGAGTTCGTTCAATTCCAATGTTATCATCCCATTTCTTTAAATTTCTACTAATGAAGAGACCTGGTACAAGTATGTCGAGTTTTAATTATTTCACTGAACAGATAAAATCCATTTAGCAAATTCCCATATAATCTTCTGCAATTTATGTAATATACATATATAGGACCCTTCAGGGCACTGAATTATGCCCATTAAAAATGTATTATGGATTTTTTACCATATAGATTTTGTTTATATACATGGAATTGTTTTTATGACAGCTCGTGTTTTTGCAGTTGTACAGTACTGTGACATTGCGTTAGGGAGAGAAAAGCACTACATCAACAAGGTTGATGTGACATTGCTTTGTTACTTAGTTTCCTCTCTTCGGCTCATTATTGTGGTGTTCAGTAGTTGTGAGTATTTTGATTGCTGAAAGATGTGCTTAATTCCCTATCCAACTTCATGATCCTGTTATGAACTTGTTTGTGCTGACTTGTGGTGGATTAATGTTTCTTTGAATCTGAGACATGTAAAATGTGAATTAGTGTGTGCCCATAATCTGTTTGAAGAAACTCCTAATTGAAGTAAGTGAGTTGAAGCATAGAGATAATGATACATGCAAAATTTTTTACAGTCAGTATGTGCAAAGGGTTTGGGGATTGATTGACATGTTGTGATTTGTCTAGATTGAACAGTTTTTTACTCTATGGTTGGATTTTATTTATTTTTGCTTCAGATTATTGTAATTTTCCCTTTATCTCTTTGCTTATTGATATGATCCACTTATTATAGTAATTACTGCATTTCTCTCCTTGAGCTTCATTCAGTAGTTTTCTTAAGTAATTAGTTTCGTACCTTCTCTGTATGATCCTGTCGTATATCGACTATCCGGGGCATTATATCTGCTGGGCATAGTTTTCTTTGTAGCATTATGTACTTTATCTAGCTGTTGCAGCTGTTACTTATCGCCTATTCTTAATATGATGTTGCATTTAGTAAATTCATGACAGGGTGCTTACCTCTGTTCTGATTTATTAAATTACAGGCAGGAATTCAGAAACTCAATTTGATCTTGGGTACAAAGGAAAGAGACTTTCTTTTGACCTGCTTTCTGAGCTTTAGTAAGGTCCACAGCTTAAACCCATGGCTGAAAGTTTTTGGACTAATTGGTTTGATAGCATAAAAGACACAATTAATTTTGTTTTTGATATTTTCTTGAGCAAGAATGATGCTGGGGAAAGGGGATACATGGAAAGCAAATGCTGAAAGTGGTTTAACCAAGTAGACATGCAATTTTCCTTTTTTGTATTTTGTTATTACTTTATAATTATTGTGAATTTGATGCATATAAAATAAAGAGTATACTTAACATTAATGCTTTAAATTTATGATTTTGTTTAATATGTGTATGAATATTCTTTTGTCTGGTTGTTATGTACTTGCAGGCTATAATTGTCTTTTAAACTGGTTGGGGACTACTCTTCTTTGGGGGACACAAGGTTTTTACAAGAGGCAAGGGCAAGAAAGAAGAGGTTCTTTCAATTTTTGTTTTCTTTGTTACAACTAATAACTTGTATTTCAGCTCATTTTTAATTTTTCTCTTTTTGGGTCAAATTTATGTTGTAGCTAAGTGTACAATGCACTCTATAGTCTCCCTCACAACATTGTATTTAGGGGGAGGGGGGTACTTGATTTTGAGCCTTTTTTGGGTGATTGGCTACTTGATTTTGATCATTTATTGTGATTTTTGATAAATTTTGGTTTTGGATAATTATGTGCGTAGGAAAATAGATTTTTTTTATAAAATGAAGACGTCTAGTTGTGGCAAACCATCGTTAGTTAGATGCCTAATTTCTTCTAATATATTTTTTAAAATATTAGAGACAGATTTAGAGATGAAAAAATCTGTCTCTAATTTAGAGACAAAAATAGAGATGAAATTTTTCCGTCTCTAATTAAAGAACTGGAGACGAATCTTGATAACTGAATAGAAACGAAATTTTAAAATTTAGAGATAGCAAATATCCGTCTCTAATTAGAGACGTAATTAATTTTTTATTGTCTGACAATCAGCGACGCCACTTTTACCAACGGATCAATTTCCGTCTCTAATTTCGTCTCTAAATATTTAGAGACGGAATTTTAATGTTTTAGAGACGGAATTTGTCCATCTCTAAATATGATTTTTCTAGTAGTGTAACTCATAAGACCTTGACCCAATTCCAAAATTCATAATCCAACTTAGTTATAGCCCAAGTGCAAATCCCAAAAGAGAAAAAAAGAGAAAAATTAATTAAAGAAAAAAGGAAATAAAATAAAAGGCAGGTCCATTCTCATCTCCTTTTCCGTACACCTAAACCCCAACCCTCCTCCACACCTTTCACCCACACAAACTCAGCACCGTACACCCACCATTTCTTCTTTCAATGTTTTTCCTCTCATAACCGTTCGCCACCGTACATCAAACTCACCTTTGCGTATACGCTTCCTTAGCTTCATCATCTCCACTGTACAATACCCTCGTCATCATCGTTCCTTCACACACAGACCCCACTGTGTTCTTTCTTCACCCACGCAAGGCACCCTCGTCCTGCCCGCAAAGAGGGGAGGACCCAGTAGCTGAAATAGGGAGGAGCACTATAAAATGTCAACTGGGTTCGATCAAGAGGGTTCTGTGGAGGGAAGAAAACGAAGCTTGACAGAGGATAAGGGAGGTTTGAAAGGGAGGGAAAAAAGGATTGTAGAAATTGGAGAAAAGGGGTAGATAGGTTTGGAAATTAGAGATCTGCAGAATAGAGAAAATGGGCCAAAAATTTGATTTTGGGGAAAAAGGTTTAGAAAAAGTGGTTGCAGTTCTAATTAAGGAGCTCAGATTCATGGGGAAGGTAAAGCAAGACTACCTCTTCCAGTTCTTGTTCTATCCTCAGAAGCAATTTGGGGTAAAAGTTTGTTTCTCATATATGGTGCTATGAATGTAATTTGAATTGAAAAGCTAGACTTGTGTTGGCCTGTAACAGTAATTGGTGTTTTAGAATCCGAGACAAATAAGAAGTGATTGAGTGTTTGCCTATAACTGGTTTGAGAAAATGCTTAGTTGAAGGGAGTGAATTGAAAATAGAGATAATGATGCAGAATGTTTTTTTAAGCTCATTGTTATGATGATATGACAGTAGTGTGTGTTTTGTTGAATGAAAAGAGATATCATTATGGTGTGCAAGTGTTTTGAGATTGAATGATATGTTGTGATTGTTTAGATAGAATGTTCTATGTTGCTTGATGCTCTGAAAATCTTACAGATCTATAATGCTTCATTGTGACTTGGAATGAATTTTTGGTGTATCCATATTTTGAGGAATGGGTTGATTATTGAAAATAGTTCCTCTAGGGATTTAGGAAATTTGAAGACTCAATGTTATGGAATTTACACACTCTTGGTTGCATGAATCTCAAATTTGTTCATAGTAGTGATTTGTGCTCGTTAATATATGATTGCTATGCTATGGTCTGTTCCTAATTGCCTTGAGTGTACTATGGTATGGGTGTCTGGAACATAGGTCAATGTAACAGGAATTATTGGCTTGTCAAAACTAGTCAAGGGAATCTCTTGTTGAAATGAAAAACTGAGTTTTAATGTTATCCGATATTTTCTGGCTAGTTTTCTTTCTTTAGAATTAAGGGGTACGGGGCTGTAAAAGGTACTGGCATACAATTTATCTGGGAATTTTCTGATTGAGTGAAACAGCTAAGTTTGGTGTTCTATTATTCACTTTTTGTACTTGTAATGCTTGGTAGTGGTGTGCATATTGTTTATTGAGAGTTGATCTTGTTTTGAAGCTTGTTTGTTTCCAAGATAGAAGACTGTGTTAGTATATGTAGCATTACCCTAGTATTTAAGCTTTTAACAGTCCAAAGATTGTATGATTCCATTTATTATCTTGTTTAATTTTGGTGATTTGCATTAGATGTATATGGAATATATATTTGACAACAACAACAACAACAAAGTCTCTTCCCACTAGGTGGGGTCGGTTATATAGATCAAATGACACCATTGTATTCTATCATAAACTTTGTCTTCAAAAATGCCATTTAAATCTAAATCCTTTTTAATAGTTTCGTCTATATTTGAGATTTAAAAAAATAGCACATTTGTGAGATTTTGAATATAAGTTCCCACGCCTAAGTTAGGCTGTGCATCCTTATATGATGCCTGAATTATTCCCACCCCTAAGTTTGGGTCATTTGATCTAGTCAGGTAAAAATCACTAAAGGTGATACTAGTCGGTTTGGAAGATGGGTTCAATAGAGCTTCTCAACCCCAAATTTCCCAATCCCAAACGTAATCATGTGTGCTTTGGATGCATTTCTCCATGCTTTCATTAGTGAAGTCAGTTACTAAGTTAGGTTTCTTGAATTGTGCTGTGTTTGAGATTCAGTCAATTGATCTCTTTTTCTCTTAGCGGATTCTATGCTTGTACTGGCCGAATAATCAAAGGGGCATTGCAGTCACGCCCACTATTCTCCTTTTTCATATTTTTTAATTGACCTAGCCAAGCAACACGTGAATCAATATTCTGTCTGTTTATAAGTTGTTCCTAAACTGTTGAGAACTGGTTTCAGCAAAGACAAGTAACAAGACTTGGTAGATGAAGAAGGAAGCAATCACGGATAAGGGTCGGAACCAGACCTTACCAGTGGATCCGAATGTCCCTCGATGGATTTGTCAGAACTGCCGCAACTCCCTCTGCATCGTCGGCGTTGATTCTTACACCGACAAGTTCTTCAATGACCCTTCTCGCTCCGGTCAGTTAGGATTTTCTTCTTCCACTTCCGCTAATTATTATTATTTAACATTGCTATTATTAATTTTCATCATTTGTTGATTTAATTGACTGTTAATATTGCTTCAAGTGCTCCAATTATGCGAATCAGTGATTCTATATATGAATTTGGGCGCAATGGTCGTGTTTTATTCTCTTGGAATATTTGTTTTTGATGAGGCTTATTTTCTGTTAGTAGTTTGTATTGTTGATACATTAAATGCTAAACTTGAATATGTTAAAAAGAATATTGCATTCATCTTCTGTGAATTGGAAGAAAATTTGGTGGGTGTTTCTTTAGTTATTCAAACAAGAATGATTATGATGATTTATTCTTAGTGAAGAGGAAATGAACGCATGTAGGGATGCAAGGATCATCCATTCATGGTGCCAACAGTGTGCTAAGTACAACTAGAATGGACAATTCGTATGTTGTGTTGCCGAAGCAAAGACCTCAGGCGCAAGGAATTCCTCCTCGCCCTCGTGGTGGGACTGGTCAGCCTGATGCAGCCCAACCTGGAAAGGCAATGGAAGAGTCATTTGTGGTTGTGTACAAGTCTGAATCTGCTTCTGATGGAAGTGGGACCCACTCACCGTCCCGGGGGGCTGATCCCAGCAGTCATTTGCAGCCTCATAACTCTGGGTTTAATTCGACTATTACTATCCTGAGTCGTGCATTTGAGATTGCCACAACACAGACCCAGGTTTACATAAAGAAACCTATAATTTGTTTTAAAATGTAGATAATCTGTTGAATAAGATTGATGTTGGGGCAATTGGATCATAGTCTGCATGTTTCTATATGCGTTTCCAGGTTGAACAGCCTTTATGCCTTGAGTGCATGAGGGTATTGTCTGATAAGCTTGATAAAGAGGTTGAAGATGTAAACAGGGACATCGAAGCATATGAAGCCTGTCTTAAACGCTTGGAGGGGGAGGCCAGAGATGTCCTCTGTGAGGCTGATTTTCTTAAGGAGAAATTGAAGGTTCTCATTTAGGTTTACCATCTCCAATGTGTGTATTACTTTACTATTTCTTTAGGAATCAAACCATAGTGGTAATAACTATGGAGAGAAATCAAAGTATCAAACCATAACTTCTGTTAACTATTGTTTGAATCTATGGCCGATACATGTTTGCATGCTATATTGGTTTATTCTGAGATATAGTATTTGAACACTCATTCTAATTTGGAAGCATTTCAAATTTATTTTCCTTGATTGCATGAAGAAGTGGTGACATCACACCATAATTAATCTATTGTGAACGTTTAGGTATAACAATACATATGCTGTTGCAATAAAATATACACCAGGAAAAATTCACTTGGATACTGTTCTATGTTGTTTCGCATTTTGTTAAGGCTTCCAAATCTACCAAGAGCCATGGTGATACTGGAGCAGTAGAAAAGAAAATAAATAAAAGTGGGGTTATCTTTTAATTTCAAGATATTTTAGTTAATTTTCGTGGCTTTTGTTTATGGGTAGTATTTTGGGTCATATTTATGTTAAGTGTTTAAGTGTCTTATTTGTAAGGCCCAAGGGCTCCTAATAGGCTTGGGTTAGTAGTAAGTGTCTAGATTGCATCTTGGGAGTTGCTTCTAGTAAGTTGCACTTTAGTAAGTTGTGCCTAGGAAGTTGTAGTTCAATAATTGTAGTTTGGAGTTCCTAAGCTAGAAGGTCATGAAGTCTAAAAGGTCTTAGCTTGTACTATAAAAGCAAGACCTCAACTTTTGTATGACAGATCCTTTCATTGGAATATTAAATCAAGAATTACCAAGAAGAGTTTTTCTTCTTTTCTGGTTTGCTATACCAGAAGAACCAGCCCATTGGCTGTGTTTCACTCTTTCTTCTCTTAGTCCTTCTCTACTCCTTGGTAGAATCCTATCTAGAATCCATCCCCTACATCACATGGGCGACTTGATTTGGCAACTACAAACTTTCATGGAGTTGTTCCAAGATCATTTCTGTGTTACATCACTTCTCCCGTCACCTATTCTATCTCTACTATGTGGGAGTTATATATATATATACCAAAAAGCCTGAAAGTAAAATATTTTTTTTTAATCTATGAAAAATATATGTTACTCGTTTCAATGTTGATGTTGAAATGAGTGATTCACAACAGCTTCAAATATCAAAATTATACTTGTCATTCTTTGTAGTGGAAATATGGAGTTTTAATCTGAAATGTCTTTATCCTAAGAAGCACTGCTTTGATTAACATGATTTTGTTTAGTGTATCATCAAATTATCTTCCAAAGCCTAATTAGTGATTTACTACTTGAATGACATTCAAGATTGAGGAAGAAGAAAGAAGGCTTGAAGCAGCAATTGAAGAAACAGAGAGACAGAATACTGAAGTAAATGCTGAACTGAGGGAACTAGAGTTAAAATCAAACAGCTTTAAAGAATTAGAGGAGAGGTATATTTTTTCCCTGTATCTTAAGCATATGATCTTCCCTAATAACACAATGCCATAAGAAAAAAATCTATGCATGTAGATAGATCTTTATCTTTTTTTTCTTCCCTGGTGTGTCTGGATGCTCGAGATGCTTGATGTCAAATGTCAATGATTGATTTTACTTCTCTGAATGTATAACAGGTATTGGCATGAGTTCAATAAATTTCAATTCCAATTAATTTCTCATCAGGTTTGTATGTTTTTTTACCGCAGGTTGAATACCTCTTTATATACTCTCTTGTAAGGGAAAATTTATTCTTGCTAGTTTTTTGTTGCTTTATGACTTAAGCTATTTTGGGTGATTTCTAAGGGACCGTTGCTTCAAACTACGTACATGATAGCATTGTTTCCGCTTTATCAACTAATGCCTCTACTTCTACTGCTAACTTCAATGGTGAAATATAGTCATTGATAATATGGACGAAATTAAACTGACTATATATACTATCATGAGAGGATCATGCTTTATGAATGAAATTTTTTTTTGACCAGATTTTGCACTTGTCTTATGGATTATCTTTTTCTTTTTTGATAGAAAGAAATATTAAAGGAGAAGAGAAGACTACAAAGAAAGAGGATAAGACATCCTCACTAGCATACAAAAAAGAAACAACTAGACCTATGAGATTGAGTCGTGTAACAAAGCCTGCCAATCTTTCTGCACATCTAACAAATAAACACCACTAAAGAGACCATAAGCAAAACACCAAAGGAAAGCTAAAATGATAACCCTATCCAAACACCAAAGGGAAGCTAAAAAGATAACCCTATCCTATCCCAAATGAAGTATAGGGTCAAAAAAGAGCTCTTGAAAATTCTAGCATTCCTTTCCAACCATAAACACCAGAGAACAGCAAAAACAGAGCACTGCCACAAGATCTTTGCTTCTTTATGAGAACCAATACCTCTAAACTCAATAAGAAGAAACTAATGCAAGTCCATAGGGTAGACCCAAGTCTCTCCAAAAATCTCAAACAGCTTATTTCAAAGAAGATTTGCTATTGAACAATGCATAAAGAGATGAAACCCGGATTCCGAACTAGAACAGCACATAATACACATATTAGGAGACAATGCAGTGAGAGGTCTGTGCTTCTAGAGCATGTCATTAGTCCTAATCCTGTTAAGAGCAGTGGTCCAGACAAAAGCTTTGACCTTAGAGAGCTTTGGACTTCCAGATGGGTTTTTCAAGAAAAAATCTATCTCTATTAGGAGAATGAGTCATGAACTAAAAATAAGATTTACAAGAGAAAGCTCTCAAAGAATCGAGAGTCCAAATTCTTTTATTAGGATAGGAAGAAAGGTGAACAGATTCAAGCAAAAGCAAAAGAGACTAACTCACTAACCTCTCTATCATGCAACTTTCTAAAAGAAATGAAAATTCCAATTTAAACAAAAAAGAGCAATAAAAATGACAAATAGGGGCATTATGTAAAGAAGAGAGGCGAAAGAGCCTTGGAAAAGCCTCGGAAAGAGGAAACGAACCAACCCAAATGTCCTCCTAGAGTTTAATAGGAGAACCATCACCAAAATGCAATGAAAAGAGAGATGTATAAGAAGATAAACCCTGAGGAATAAATTTCCAAGGACTAGCATGAGTAGCTCTACTTGCAGAATTGGCATCCTACCCATGCAAACCATACTTACTTTGAATAACTTGATGCCATAAAGAAGAGGACTGTAGAAGAAAATGCCAAACCCACTTAGCTGCCAAAGCAATATTCTTGGACTCCAAATTACCAAGACCTAACCCCCCTCCTTTTTTGGTCTACAACAAACCTCCCAATTAACAAGGTAGTCTTTACTAGAGTCTCCCACCCCCAACCGAAGGAAATTCCGCATAGTTCTCTCTATCTTTTGAGGCACAGCCACCGGAATACAAAAAAGGGAGAGAAAATATAAAGGGATGCTAGTGTGGGCTTCACTTATTGAAATAATTTTGTAACAAAAGGTTTAAGCAAGTTGCAGAAAAATATCCTTGTCTCCTTTCTTGTTTTGAAAAAATAACTTCCAAGTCTGAGCATTGAGCAAAAATACTTCAATCAACAGGAGGAAAGAGATGCAATTTTGGCCAAGATTGAAGTTTCACAAGCGCATTTAGAATTGTTGAAGCGAACAAATGTGCTCAATGATGCCTTCCCCATTTCGCATGATGGAGAGTTTGGAACAATTAACAATTTTCGGCTTGGAAGACTCCCTAAAATTCCAGTAAGATGCTTAGCATGTTGTATTAATAATTTTTAATGTTGTGTCAGTATGTTGTTGTGTCAGTTTGTTGTTGAGCTTAATATGCATGGTTGGGTTTCTTCCTTGGGAGCTTAGGCCTTTAAAATAATTGATGGGATACCATGGCATATGTGCAAGATTGTTTAGAAGGTCACTGGTTTGAGTTAATTTGTTTGTTGAGACTACGAGAGTTCTGGTGTGTTAAGCTCATTCTCTGTGGTTGTTTTGTTTACTAACAGATTAAGCTTTAGGGACTGTTTGGCAATCAAGCAATTTACATTACTGCTTGCATACCCATATATTCACATGTTTGAGGCAAACAAATTATACGTATCATCTTAGGTAAGAAATTGTCCAACTCTGTAAAGCCTAAGTTTGGCGCTTGCAGAAAATATGTATTAATATACCCCCACATGCCATACTTAAGTCATGTTTGCCAAGTATATTTCTGGATGGCAATCTATAGATAACAGTGTATGCTATTTGAGATGTCTAACTTGATTATAATTTAATATGATATTACTGTTTCTGAAAATGGTAGTACATTATTGCTTTCATTATCAAGAATTTCTAGGTCTAAATGTAACTGTAATGGATGTTGATGAACTTATACTATAGCAACCTAAATAAAATTATTTTTCAACAAACTATCAAATTTCTTTGGCCAATTATGTCTGAAAGTGCTTTTTGAAAAAGACCACTAATTCTTTCAACTTTGTGGTGTGTGCACTCATGTTTTGCTATGGTCCTTTCATAAAATAAAATGTTGTAGCTGCATGTGTGATTTCCTTATTTGATGATTTGAAGATGTAGTTAAAATTTTTGTCCTGAAGTTTTTTCTTTCCTGTAGTTGTCTTAAATCCTTTTTCTTGCAAATTTGAAGATCAAGTTTTTGATGATGTTTACTATTTGGGAAATGTCTAGGTTGAATGGGATGAGATAAATGCTGCTTGGGGCCAAGCTTGCCTTCTCCTTCATACAATGTGCCAGTATTTCCGACCAAAGTTTCAGTATCCTTTTTCATTAAGCATATTGGGTTATTTTAGTTATTCTTGTTAGTTTAGTATAACTTCTCTTTTATATCCCCATATAAGAAAACATTCATGATTTTATGAATCCAGTTCAAAACAGAATTTTACATTTAACACTTTGTTTGGATGGAGATAAAATGGGAGGAAAGAAGCTGGGTTGGGTGGAGAGAAAATGGAGTGAGATTAGTATTTTCTCTTTGTTCGGATAGCCAAGAAAACAGGAGAAAGAAAAAAACACCTGTGGGCCACAAAAGACTTTTCTCTCCAACAATGGAGAGAAAATGGGAGAGCTCCTCTTGGCACAAAGTTCGAAGAAGACAAAAAGTTGCATTACAATAATTAAATATTTTTATTGAAGGTAGTTATGGAAAAAGGAATATTAAGTAAGGGTAATAGTGGAAAATAAATTAATTAAATAATATTTCTTTCATCTTCTTTCTTTCCATTTTCTCTTCATCCAAACACACTATTTTCTTCTCTACTTTTCTATCTATTTTCTCTTCTCTCATTTTCTTTCTTCCTATTTTCTCTCGTCATCCAAACAAAGGGTTAATGATGGGCATGCTAAATGCTTGAAAGTTGAGATATCAAGTTACGGTGATCAAAATCATCTGCTAATTACATCTGTTTTTTTTCTTAAATTCTTTTGAGTGATATATGCTGGAGGAAACCGTCAAGGGCAATTATTTTGTCTAGAAAATCATAACTTTGAACTAGACTTCAATGTCCTTGTAGTACAGTGTAGCACAAGATGAAGGCAATACTTAATAAACTTTGGCTTAACTTCCATATAAGATTTTAACAGGTAACTATAGAAAGATGTGGTGACAGAGAATGTAGGTTGCCAATCACAGTTTATTTACAATGAGGATTCTTGTCTCTTTTTATGTCATTTTTTGTTACTCTGTAGGTTATGATACAAGATGGGTTTTAGTTAAATTGAAATTTTATAGCTAACTGGACCTTGTGAGATCCTCTTTGCTTTTGTATCACAAGCTCCCATTTTTATATTATTGTCACTTTAAATTTTACATATAATTTATCGGGAATGACTTGTAACATATCCTAAATTCATCACTTTTTAGATATCGAATAAAAATAATTCCTTTGGGTAGCTACCCTCGTATCACAGACAGCAACAACAGTACTTATGAGCTGTAAGTATGCTTCATAGTGCTGTAATTGTAGTCATTTGTGATTTCTGACTTTATTTGGAATATCGATTTTGATGTTGTCTAAAAGTTGAGTCAAAATCTAAAGTACAATGTGTGAAGGGAAATCAGATCTGCCAGCTGATTGGTTGGTAGCAATTTCAAGTCGTCTGGGTTTTAGTTTGGTTTTTAAGTTATACTGATATAAAAAGTTGTGAACAGAATAATTTAATGAACTTTCTGCCTTTAGATTTGTTCTTAAACTTCGTCTACTGAGTCATTATTAATGGATGCTGCGGTTTTGCAGGTTTGGTCCAGTCAACTTGTTTTGGAGTACTCGCTATGACAAAGCAATGACATTGTTTTTGGCATGCCTCAAGGATTTTGCAGAATTTGCCAATTCTAAGGATCAAGAGAATAACATACCACCCGAGAAATGTTTCAAACTACCTTATAAGTAAGTATTGCATATAATAATAATATATGTATTAATGGTAGTTAATTTTATCTTTGGGTATTGTGTGACCATTGATCTTATATGTGCCTTTCACATTGAATTGTCTTAACTCTTATTTGTGTTGGATAGAGAGAAATTTTGCATTGGTGTCATCAAGTTAAACTCTACTTGAGTTAAGCAGTTTATACCCATTTGCTAATTGATGAAGGAGAGGAAAGGATAGTGGATTTATGAGGTGTTACTTTGAGCTTTTTTGAGTGTGTATTCTTACTCCAGGCATGACTTTAGATCTTGATGAGCATGTTGCGTACTTAGTCATGGCTTGATGGAATTTATGGTGCCTTTGAACTTAATGCATCACAGTCCTCCCATTCCCCCTCCCGTTCCCTCTCGAGAGGAAGAAATAAAGAAAGGATAATGAAGTCTGCTCTGTGTCCATAATCTGTTTTGGTCCCACTTATTTTCGCAAACATAAAATTAACAAATGGCCTGTAGAGCTTTACTTTGCTTAAGTTTTGAATTAGTATTTATAAACAATTATTTGCATGGTGTTGTTCAAAGTTGGCCGTGAAATAAAAGAAATCTTCAAATAGGTGAAAAGTCACTTTCATTTGTAAAACTTCATCACGCTTTAATGCACTGGTTAGTATTATGGATTGCTTTTAAATGTAATTTTTGCACCGCATCCAAAGTTACTGTTGTTTCAAGGGTTCATGCAATTTATTTATTTATTTAATAATGTTTATCATATTAAATGTGCTCGCTAATTTATGAAGATAGATACTATAATTTGAGCATCATATATAAACTCCCAAGTCTGTAGCTACCATGTTTTAGTTTGTAATATTGAGAATGACAAACATTTTGGGCTGATTTTTTAGGATTGAGAATGATAAGGTGGAAAACTATTCCATCACCCAAAGCTTCAATAAGCAGGAAAATTGGACTAAAGCTCTGAAGTACACTCTTTGCAATTTGAAATGGGCTCTCTATTGGTTTGTTGGAAATACGAACTTCCAGCCTCTTTCAGCAATGGTATCTTCACATGCTGAAGTGCCAGCTGTAGGGTCTATGTACACAAAGCGTGGTACTGAAGCCAAGTCTGTATCTAGAAATTAAACATATGCTAGGACTAGTATTTAGGCATCATACAAATGTGTACATAGAAATATGTAGTCCTTAGAAGTCCATAGTATCATCTCTATATTGCAGCACAATTATTGTGACGAGTATTCAATACTTGATGGCATATGTACTGTTTTATTCAATAATTGTGGAAGTTTAATCGAGTCTAATTTGTGCTCAAAATGCAGTATCTGTTGTACATCTGTTTATTGGAAATCGTCGATGATCTGTATAGTTTTGAACAAATGCTCCTTTTACGTCCCAATTTAGAATTTCCTTCCCCCCCCCCCCCCCCCCCCACGCACACCAAACCATCCCCATCTCCCCTCGTGGTTCATCCTGATCCATTACCATTAGAGTTTGCCGGTTTTACGTTATGCAAGATATGTGTAACATTGATTGCATTTGATGGGCTAAGCTCTACAAGATGCTAGACTATGATACTTCATTATTAGCTTGCGCTAGAAAGTGCAACACCACACTGCTTTAAGATAAACTTTTTCTAGCAGAATTTGTTCCCTGGTTCTTTTTATAAATGCTGCGGTTTCTTTCACTGGCCTCTTCCCTCCTCTTGAATGTGTAGCTAGTCAACAAGTGGTCCTTTCTATTGGAGAAATTCTTCTATATTCCAAGAGCAGAATAATGCATCAGTAAATTATTAAATTAAATTAATAATTTTAAAAATAAAATATTATTAAATTAAATTTAAACGGTCACTAAATTATTAAGAGTATTACTGTAATTGTATATAAGAATTTTCCGTTCTATTGGTTGGAATTAGAGGAGGCAAAATGATCCATATATAAATCTAATTCAACCCATTTATTTATGAAATGGAATTTTAAAGGATTCGATTCACTAAATCAAATTCATGCAATGGATGGTTAATCAATAAAATATTTCAACATATCGATAACATCCATCCCATCCCACTTTTTGTTGTGAAAAACGTAAACGTAGCCACCACACTAATATTAAAAATAGAATATTTTCGGGCTTTTCGATTGTAGCTTTTACCACGACTGTTTGTCTCGTTTGTATTCCCATCTATTTTTGTGTTTTATTAGCAAGTACCTTCATGACAGTGATTAAAAAAAAATTGAATAAAAATAAATTTTTTAATTTATGAGAAATTTAAAAAGCATTTATTACTTTCATCTTCAAGTAAATAGAAACATTTAATAGATGGTTTGAAACGCTCCTTAACCTAGTGTCCCATTAGCATAACCTTTCTTTCTTTTATTTTTTTATGTTCCAGAAAATGAATGAAAGAAATGAAAGAAAGCCTATGTTGTGGCCACTTTGAAATACATATTTGAGAATTTGAAAATTAAATTGCTTTCATCCAAGCATTAAAGGATTTCTTAATGGGAAAATGAACCATTGGTGGGGTTGGGAAATTTTTTTCATTGCAATTCGATTGTATATTTTAATAAAATAATAACATAATTTAAATAAAAGAACCCACACGTTGCACTGGATACTCATTATTATCTCTTAATAAAGGGATTGCCTATGATTGCCACGTGGCAGTCTTGATTTCTATTCAATAAAAACATTTCCTGCCTAAATTTGATCTCGGTGGTGTTCCATTCTCAATCTTTCTCTCCTAAAATTGTTCTTCTAGCTCGCTGTTATTCTTGTTTATTATTCTTTCTCCTTTGTGCGCTGGTTCTTTTCACGAGCATATTATTCAATTTTTTTTTTCCTTTTATGTTTCTGCTTGTCGCGTGCTAAATAAATACTGAGTTAATACTATCATCTCAAATTCTCAACAGCAGGAAAGAGAGAGAATGTCTTGCATTGTACATTGACCACAACACTTCCATTAGGAATGACAATGGGGCTGCCCCCCGCCCCGCCTCCGCCTCCGCCTCCGCCCTCCGTCACCGTACTCATTCGTGATTCTTACAGGTAAGTGGGAGTATTAATGGGTACCTATAGGTAGTTAATAATTTAAAATAAAATTTTAAAAATTACAAAAAAATATAAATAAAATAAACTTTAATACTACATACTATAATTTTATTTAATAATATAATATTATTACAAAATTAAAAGAATATAATAAATAATAAATTAAATTTAATTATATTTTGTAATAATCAGTTTATATAAATAATTATTACATAAATAGTATATATTTTTTCAACAATTTTTATCATTATAGGCTCATTCAATAAAATTCTATTTTAAAATAATAAAAATATATATGTATTTTCATATCATCTCAAAGTAAAAAAAAAAAAGAATCATAATATATGATATATATTAAATGAAAAAATATACTTAACGAGTTTATAGAAGACTTGTGAGGTAGGTGCTATAATCCCCGCCCCCATTTATTAAGCGGTACCCATCTCCGCTCTATTGCAGGTAATCTCTGCGGGTCCTCACGGACACAGATAATTTTGCCATCCTTAGCGCCATGCCCTTTTATTTAGTGTTATATTTAATTTTTCAATGTTATTTTCTATATAAGAAGTATAATATTGTTAAAAATGTTTTTGAATGTTTGTATAATTGTAATTTTTTTCTTGTAAAAAATAATTATTTACTTTGCAATGTTACTTTAAATTAAGCATTAAATGTAAATATAATATTATTAAAAAATGATTATTAATAACAAGTATATGCTTTCAAGAAATCTCATGTTTCTTGTGTTTACAAGTTTAGCATCTTATGAATCAATATATTTTGACAACAAAAGATATAAAACAATTTAAAATTGCTGTGAAACGTGTATTTTTCATATGATGAATAAATTTCTTAATTAGATATTAAATGTGCTATTAACAAAGATTTATAGTTATAATTTTTGGTGTACCTTATTAAAATGCAACCATTCCATACAATGGTGCATTATATTGAGAAGTAAATATTTCTCTACTTATTTATGTTTGGAGTCCTCTATAAGAAAGTTTTATCTTAGAAGCAATAACTAGATTTTTTTTGTTAATTTTTTTAAAAAATTTGAAGTGTTATATATATAAAAGATTATAAACACATCAAACATTAAAAAACGAAAAAATGTCATGTGAAATTCGCAGGGTGATTAATTAGTTAGTTTTTATAATAAGTGGAAAATGAGAGTTTTTTATAAAAAAATTTTACTTTTTCTAAAGTTGAATCCAAGTACATCTAGAAACATGTAGAAAAACTTTTTTTAAAAAAGAAAAATAGAGTAAATGGTCATTTTGGTTTCCGACTTATATTTGTGAATGCACCTTAGTCCCTAAATAACAATAACCTCACCCATGGTCCCTGATCGTATGGGCCAGTTAACCACATGCATCCTTTCATTAGCCCAACTCCATTTAAGTTAACAACTTAGCCTATATGGCACGTTAAATGCTGATATGACATTTATTTAATTGATATGGAAAGACATCATTTGATGGCATGACGTCGAAACTCCTAAAATATGTTTGGAAAGAACCTTGGAATAGGGCGTAGAAAAAATTTAGCTCTGAACATCTCTCTCCAACCCAACCCCTGACCTCCCTTTCCAATCCAACCTTAAACCTAACACTTACATCCATTCCTTTCGCATCTAAAGCTATTTTTGGCATCTAAATCATTGCTTGCAAATGGAACAAAACATATATATATAAGCTTAAATCCAGAATTGAACCATCATTGAAAGCATAATTGAACCATAATTGATACCATAATTCATTCATCAATATTGTCATCTAGTTACATACAAAACCCACCAATTACACACAAAATGCCACCAATTACATACAAGGAACCACCAATATCATACCAAAAAGCCACCAGTTACAGACAAATTCCCACCAAAAACTAGAAATATCTAAGAAATTACCCCAAACCAACATTATAAAGTCAGAAATACCACAAAATAAGAAAAACGAAGAAGTTCCATTCCAAAACCAAAATTTCCATCAAAAAGTCTAAACAAACATTAAACACCAACACTATTTTGGAATGATAGACACCAACAAGACTTTCTCCTATGTTGTAGAAAGCTTAAATACAATGATATCTCTTTCCCCTATGTCATGCACCCGATGAAAATACTTCCATCCTCCAATTAATATGAATTCCTTCGGCCAATTGACACTCTTCCGGACTTCATAGACTAGGATCCCATTCTCACCTTTCGAACTTCATGGTCCAAGAGTAGGTAATAAGAACTTATGATAAAACTTCACAAGCACATATTACACACATAAATAAAAATGATATAACCATATGAACTCAATAAATTAGGAAAACTACATTCTTTGACAAAAAGAAAACTAGATTCAAAAACATATTAGGTCATTTCCAGAAGCCTTAGCCCTATTCAGAACCACAGTGAAAGAGTCATCATCAGCAGGATTGAGAACCTCATAATCCATTGATAGATGTATGATCTCATGTGGATTTGGATAAGATACCTCTGACCAATCCACATTTCTACAAATCTTCATAAAAAACTCATAACCACCAAGGTATATAAGTTGGAGCCATATCGACCTTCAAGCTTGTAAAAGTCTCTTAACTCACGGAATCTAGTGGTGAGCAATCCAACATTCCCATATGGGGCAAAACCACGGTGTTTCACATTGCTACGAGGGTCCCTCAAATGCATCACTACCCTAGAGTGTTCCTAAAAAATGATACAAAGTCTTTATGTATTTCACCTTTTTCTTATAAAATTATATATTAAAATGAATTTAAAAAACTTATTCATGTTTAATTCTTATAAAAAAATTGCAATCACAATAACAAGACTTATTCATGACTTTACAAGACTTATGTTATATGTGTCACTACAAACATAAGTATATTCTTCCATTGGTTTTGTTTTCCACCTTTAGTCTTGCTAAAATAAAATACATCATCCAAAATGTAATCACGATAGAAAAATCAACACAACAATCAATCTATGGACAATATAATATACCCTACATAATGTTATAGGAAAATAAGGTGTAGCTACTGCTATGCCCATCTATTGTTCTATTATTTGTGTTATTTCTGTTTATGAGTCAGTAAAACAAGATTCTAGGTGTGTACGGGGTGGTTAGCAGCACTAATTATATAGTGAGGGTGATAGTATACAAACTATTTACTCTATATGAAATACAACAAGGTGCCTCTTTAACCTCGCTATTCTCTTTTTACGTGAATTCTTCTAGGAACCACTACAAAATACTAGAAAAAATGTAACAAACCATAGAAAATGCCTTTGAAAGTACCATACAAAATATTATACAACATACCGTATAAAATACCCTACCAAAAACTAAACAAAAAAGCCTACAAATAGTCAAAGAAAATACCCTAGAATTTGTAAACTGAAACAGACCACTATGCATTAAACAAATGCAAAACCAATAATGTGGTCACCTATTGTCAGGAATGTTACCAACACACAACAACATCAAAAGGGATGAAAATTTACCTTCAAGATGACGTGTTACCAACACAATAACATCAAAAGGGATAAATGCAAGCAGAAAGGGACCATTATACATCAAACAAATGCAAAACCAATAATGTGGTCCACCATTGTCAGGAATGTTACCAACACGCAGCAACATCAAAAGAGATGAAAACTTATCTTCAAAACAATGTGGTCCCTCTTGCACTCACCAAAACAGGCTATGGGGTTTGAGGATTTTAGTGGTTTGGATTTCCAACGATAGGAACCAAATTCACCATTTATAGTTGGGGTTGAAGTTTAGGTGCTTGGAAGATGAAAATGTATCTTAAAAGATGTCGTTTTAGAATATATAGATATCCATGTCATCTAGTGAAATAGGTCCATGTTAGCCAAAAAATGTCTACCCAAGCACTTAATGTTTTACATAGGCCATGACGTTAACTTTGACAGGCCTAGGCTAATGGATGGATGGATGTGGCTAATTGTGTTTTAAGTTTAGGGACCTCAAATTGGGTTTAATTGTTTTAAGGACTAATGTGTACCTGCTATATAAAGTGGGGACTAAAGTGACCATTTACTAAAAAAAACACTTTGTTTTTTTAAAGAAAATGTGTATAATTTCTTTCAAAATCCCTATAACGCTAATTCCAAATTTGGTGTTCTTTATCCTCGTTCTCCACATACTAATAATCACGTAACAACATGCAACAATTGTTGTTCTTTTGCACTTGCAATAGTTTTCCACCATCATGCAATAATGCTTCTAAGCTCTAATCTACATTCACTCACCAATAGAGGTAATCAATTTATATTTGAAACTCTTTGTCCTTGCAAGAGATTCAGAGCTTTCACTTCCTTTGACACTCTCTAAAAATCTTTGTGCAGGAGGGACTTGGGTTCCATATGTATTGATGCAATCAAGTCTTATAATCACTACCATCATTGGCAATTAGTTTGGAATGAATTCTAGGTACTTCTTCAACTCTTCATCAAATATATGTATTATTAGTTTGTAAAATGTTACAAATTAGTAAGTTACTTTTAATTTGTACATATAAATTAAGCTTATTGTATGTGGCATTGACATATAGTATTCGGTGGGTCTTGATTATGTCTTAACAATTACTTTGCAATCTATTTCATCCATTAGCTTGCAAACTTCTTTGAATGTTTTATTTGAATGAAATGTAACAGTTATTTCCATTTGAGGAAAGTTTCCCCATAATCATATATAATGTTTTGGGATGAAAACACTAATTGAGCCATTTTTAGCGTATCAATATTGCAAATCCATTGTAGCAATATATGGTAATATTAATAATAAACATATGTATACAATCGAAAATCAATGAGTTCAAGTTTTGGCCTCTTAAGAACTATATAATAGAATATGTGTAATACTTGACCTTGTTTATTTGTTAAGTATTAGCATTTGATATCATGTACTAAGGATATGACATTGGCTTAACCTATTGTAGTTAACAATACTGATGTTGAGGTTAGCTTATCTTGATAGACGCTTTGGTATATGCTTGTAAACAAGGTGTCAAAAAGGCATACATAATAGATCATAACAGACCTCAGTAGCTTTCCCCTAACCAAAAGATTTGGTTAACATTTAATATCGTATATGTGATAGATTTACTCATTAATTCTTTTATTTCAGACAAGAGATAGTGAAAATGTTTGAACCATATTAATTTGTTTAGTTGAACTAAAATTCAATTATTTTGATGAATATATATCATTTTCTTTTTTAAAATGTCTGTGGAGTTCTTGTTTAGTTCTACATAAAAAAATTGCAAAACAATTATTGACTTTGAGTTTTTTGTGTTTACAAACATATTTATTGCCATTTTATTTTGGTTTTTGTAGTTTTACACAAGCTTAAAACTTGTTCGATTTGATTTGAATTTAGAATTGTGCTAACAGGTTGATCAACTCTTCTTCAAATTGTTGACCTGGCAACCTTAACTGGGGCCTGTGTAGTTGCTTTGGGGCCCTCAATTATAGGTAGATTATAAATAAATAAAAATGTATTGTTATCGATACAAATTTGAGCTTTTTCATATGTACAAATTAAAAATAAGGTCCAATGCAAATCTTTCTTTTATTTACTATTTACTATTTAATACAAATGAATATGAAAATAGGAGTCACTGACTGAATACACCTTACAAGAGCAAGATGATATAATATTGGGAAATGTGCTATTTTGAGCTATTCATTTTTCAATTAATATGAGATTTTTTTCCTTAAATGTGCTGATGAATTTATTTACTATTTAAACTAATTAACCCAAGTTGAAACATTCATCATATAATTATTCCAATCACTAAAATAGTTTGTTGTGTCATTAGAGATGCTTTTAGTTTTTGGGTACTTTATAACATCAGAAACTAGATGCTATTTTGCAACTAGATGTGTCCTTTGGGTTTGATGGCCAATGAATTTACAAGAATGTTTTGTTTCTCATTTTGTAATGCTCTGGATCTTATGTCTGGTTTTGATGGTAGTATATGCTGTTGACTTGTTGCATTGGGTTTATTGAATCATAAGGTTGAAATGAAATGTGTCTTTTGTTAATTTATAATTTACATGGTAGTAGATGTGAAGCAAATTTAGGTAATAATGTACATCGTGACTTGTTGCATTGGGTTTATTGAATCATAAGGTTGAAATGAAATGTGTCTTTTGTTAATTTATAATTTACATGGTAGTAGATGTGAAGGAAATTTAGGCAGTAATGTACATCGAGCCATGTAGGTGTTTTTGTGTGTTTTGTCGTTCATACTTATGATTAAGTGTAATATTTAAATATCATACCACATTTTTAAGCTTAAAAAATTGGTTCTAAAGTTCTGTGCGGAGTTTGTGGACAACTACTTAACGCAAAATTTTGTTTAGTTAATATTAGAGTTAAGAATGGACTGAGCCTAACTTAACCTTAAAAGCTAGCTCAAGGGGGGAAGATTACCTAAGTCATTATAAGGGGTATAACGCCCCTTTTTGGGAGGGAACGTCACATCATTAAATACAATGCAAAAAATGAAAATATATATATTAAGACTCAGTTCATTAAATCATAATTAAAGTATTTGATTATAGTTGTGCAAATGAAATGGTGAATATATTTTTTCCCTTTATTTATATGTGTATATATTTGTACTCAATAACCTATTCATCAATGAAGTATTCAAATGTACTAACACTTATAAAAGATTCATAAGTATGTATTTATATTTTGGTTTAATTGTAAGCGGAAGAACATAAAGACTAATCCATACATCCATGCCAAAGGGTACCTCATATATATATATATATACTATTTAAATACAGACTATGAGTCATTAATTACATCAAGGCTCATAAAAAAGAATCCTAAGCCTTGCAAGCCCCCAAAAATGATATACAGATCCCCAAAAAGAATATCAATGCCCTAAAAAGAATGCAGATAGCCATCAGTGACTATCGACAGTATCAGCCCCTCAGAAGAGAAAGAAGGAACTGTGTCAGGATCCTCCTCAGGTTCTTCCTCAAGGTCTTCCTCATCAGAGGAAACCCTCATCGAAGCTACCGAATTACGGGCCGGGGCTTGGGCAGTGGGGAGGAATGAATCCTCCTGTTGGGTGTAATAACGATCACCCCACATGTCCCTAATGGGCATATAAAACTCTAAATGTAATCTGACACTGCAGGTGAAGATGGGTGGATTATAACGCCCCCAAGCCAGCGATACCGTCACGTCCCCACGTAGACATAGCGATTTGAACTGAAGTTAATGTGCCAGCAGTCTGGACCTCCGAGGAAGGCCAAACGCACATAACCCAAAAACCCTCGTGGATATACCGCCATGATCCAAAAGCAGGTACTAGTTGAAGTCGGGCCAAAAATTGGGGAACTCGTGGACTTTACCCTCTTCGCCGACATTTTTGATCGAATATAAATACAACAGAATAGCAGCAAATACAGAAAGAGGTAAGGCATTCTACATTCATTACCTACTGTGGTAGTAAAGAAATGAAATGGCACATGATGCCCATATAACATTTTAGAAATGGTAAGCAGCATTAAAAATAGATAATAAACAACTTAACATTTACAGGCAGTTATAATAGTAATAAGACATCAGATTAAATTTTCATATGAACAAGTAAATGTCAAATGATATGGTGACTCAATATGCACATGTACATGGTACCAAAAATCCTACTTCATGGAGCTAGACATAAACATTCGGAGAGAATGATCAGGAGATATGTCTGTATCGCAGCTGCTGAGGCCTTCAAGTGTTAAAAATTCTCAATTTATCAAAATGTGCAGTGTCTCAGTCCGGATCATCGATATGTTTGCATCGGTCTACCCCACGGACAGAAGAGCTACCAACTGTCCATTGCGAGGTACCCGCACCCCGACACCCCCAAGGTCAACAAGTGACCTACACTTGTCTATTCGCACCCGCACAAAGGTGTGATTCAACTCCTAGGCAACTTGGCCTTAAACATAGTCCAACGGACTTTTCAATGCATGTTTCAATCATGCTTATCATGACAACTATGTCAATCATGCTTCAAATGCATGTGGATTCAATGCATACATGTATATTCATATATGAAATCACAATCATATCGTATTAAGTCTAGAATTACATGTCATATCATTTATTAACAAGGTTTGATCCCATTCACGGATCCATATCAAGCTAATATCAAACCTTAAGGGTGAACACAACCCCATTCATAGTTATGATAAAAGTTAAACCTTAAGTTCATTATGTTTCTCACCACCTCACCTATACTCATGTTCTTTCTTTATTTCAAAATTATTCTAGACTATAAGGCAAACATTCATCCTTGGCTCTTTCCATTTTATGAATCCCTAATCAACTTCTAATCATTCAATTAATTAAGTTTAATAAGTTTATCTTATTACTAAAGCCTCATACTGAGTGCCCAAGGAGACCGGGGGCCTCTAAGGGGCTAGAAAAGCCTAAAATCCTTCATTATTCAAGTTACACGGCATGAGGAAGGAAGAAATCATGGCCACGATTTCACGGCCGTGCCAAAATACACGGCCGTGCCACCATGCACGGCCTAGGCCATGTACGCCTCTGGAATTTCCGCAGAACACGCCCAGGATTACATGGCTGTGCACGATCACACGGCCTAGGCCGTGTAATCCTCTGTAAATGCAGAAAAACACCAATCATCAAACCATCCTTCATACAATTCAAGATCCATCATCATACATCTAAATCCTACCATTCAAGCAATCAATACATAACCAAAATCACTCAAACAAATGGGTATCCCACAAATGGGTTTCACCCCATCAACACAACAAAGAGTTTCTCACTACCAAAATGGGTTGAAAAGAATAATCTTCCTCTTACCTTAAGGGAAAAACAAAGAAAGCAAGCTCCTTTTTCCCTTAAAATTTCATGCTTCACCACCTCAAAATCCTAGAGTGTTCAAATCCATAAAAATCAAAATTAAAGAATGGAAATGGTATCCATAGTCACCAAAGTGATCATGGACCACGAAAATGAGGTGGACAAGTGAAAAAGTTTTGATCTTTTACCTTAAAGTTTCAAGTTTTGAGATTCAATGGTGGAAAAAGATGGAAGCTTTTCAAGAAATTTTCAACTAGAAGGTTGTTTAGAATGTAGTGGAGGTTGAGGAAATGTGGTTGTTTAAAAATTTTGTGATGGTGGAGGGCTTGGAGAGGGTGTAGCCGTGTGGTATGGTGTAAAGAGAGGGAGGAGAAAATGTGATAAAGATGAAGGTAGAGAGAGAAGTGGATAGTACAAATGAAATAAGTGAAAAAAATGAATATTTGGTCTCTCAAGAGACTATGCAGCCATGTGAGAGGGAAGGAGGAGAGAGAAGATGGAGCTTCTTTGAGAAGCTTGGGAGGAAGCTTCCTTGAGGCTTCCTTGAGAAGCTTCGCATGCTTCTCGATAAAGTGAAGTGTGAGATCACTTAGATGA
The DNA here is from genome assembly GCA_029884595.1 of Ormosia semicastrata. Lineage (NCBI taxonomy): Eukaryota > Viridiplantae > Streptophyta > Magnoliopsida > Fabales > Fabaceae > Ormosia > Ormosia semicastrata. Next base: position 9,275,862 of record JAQQTO010000047.1, read on the forward strand.
TGTCATAAGTGCAACTAGATAGAAATAATCTACTAGAGCTATTACTCAGTGGATAAAATTTACAGTTAGCAGAAATAATATTTTATTGTCTATCAGATGATTAAATATTCTATGATTTTATTTAACAGATAAAATCTCGTAAAGTGTAAACCTCGTAAACTGTGCTCGGCCTCGGGTTTAGTAAGATCCCCCGTCAATGTTTCCATAGTTCAAAGTTTACCAACCTCAGGAAAAATATTTCGTTTTCCCGGCTCCGCTTAGCGCGTACGTAAAATAAGGAATATATTAAAATATTCAACGTTTTCCAGAAAATTTCACAAAAATTCTCAAAAATTATAAATATTAGAAAATAACTATGTATCATGAAACAAACAATTTTCGGTGTGCTACATTGACTCTGCTCAGTGTGCATGTATAACGAGGAATATATTAAAATATTTGACGTTTCCGAAAAAATCCAGAAAAATTCTCAAAAATTATAAATATTATAAAATAATTATTTATGATGAAACATAATTTTGGGGGTGTTACAATTCTCCCATTCTAAAAAGAAATTTCATCCTCGAAATTTTCATACCTTAAAATAGTTGTGGGTGTTGCTCCTTCATCTTGTCTTCCACCTCCCATGTCGTCTCTCCGGTCGTTTCGTTCCAGATCACTTTCACCAATGAGACTTCTTTTCCTCTGAGTTGCTTTACTCTCCTATCTTCAATCTTTACAGGAGGTGCCTCATAGGTTAAGTTCTCTTTCAATTGTACTGTATCCGGTGCTATGACATGGTTCGGGTCAGGAATATACTTTCGTAGTTGTGACACATGAAAGACACTATGAAGGTTTGAAAGAAAAGGTTGTAAGGCTATTTGGTAAGCTACTGGACCTTCGGCGAAGAATTTGGTAAGGTCCAAGAAATTTGAGAGTGAGTTTTCTAGATTTCAGAACTCGGCCTACCTCAGTCGTTGGTGTGACTTTCAAAAACACATGCTTGCCTTCCTCAAACTCAAAAGGTTTTCTTCTCTTGTCTGCATAGCTCTTCTGCCGACTTTGAGCTGTCCTTATCTTTTCCTGAATCATCTTGACCATCTGCTATATAATATCAGGTCCAACAGTAAGGTGCTCGCCATCTTGGTACCAATATAAAGGCGTTCGGCACCGTCGTCCATACAGAGCTTCATAGGGTGCTATCCCTATGCTTGAATGAAAATTGTTATTGTAGGTGAACTCTATCAATGGTAAAACTTCATCCCAACTTCCAGTCTATTTTAAAGCGCAAACCCTGAGCAAATCCTCCAATGATTGAATCGTCCTTTTCGATTGCCCATCGGTTTGTGGATGGTAAGCAGAACTCAATCATAGCTTTGTTCCCAATGCTTCTTGTAAACTTTGCCAAAACTTGGAAGTAAACCTTGGATCCCTGTCAGAAATAATATTGGTAGGTACACCATGTAGTCTAACAATCTTACAGATATATAGCTGGGTCAACTTCTCCATGCTGTATCTTATGTTGATCGGCAGGAAGTGTGCTGACTTTGTGAGTTGATCAACGATTACCCATATTGAGTCATAACCCTTCCTGGTCTTTGGTAATCCAACCGCGAAATCCATCGCAATGTTATCCCATTTCCTTTCAGGAATAGATAGGGGTTGCAACAGTCTTGACGGTCTCTGATGTTCCACCTTTGCTTTCTGGCAAACTAGACAAGAAGACACACATATGGTAATATCGCTTTTCATTCCATGCCACCAAAATAATTTTTTCAAGTCTTGGTACATTTTAGTTATCCCCGGGTGTATACTTAACTTGCTCGTGTGAGCATGCTCAAGAATATACTTCCTTAGCTCTTGGTCTCTGGTTATACAAACCCTACCTCAGAACCTTAGAATTCCATCAATTCCTTCCTCGAATGTTGTCGCATTGCCTTGCCTTATCAGCTCTCTTTCTTTTTGCAAAAACTTATCAACTTTTTGCTTTTTCCGGATGTCTTCCATTAATTCGCTTGAGATAGTAACCATGTTCATACGAATTTTTCCTGGTTCCAATTCCACGAAAGACCATACATCCCTGAACTGCTCTATCAGATCTTTTTCCTTAATCATCATGGCTAATATACTGAGCATCTTCCTACTTAATGCGTCTGCCATGACGTTTGCTTTTCCAGGGTGATACAAAAGTCAAAAATCATAATCCTTTAGGAATTCCAACCACCTACGCTGTCTCATATTCAGTTCCTTTTGATCATATAAGTACTTCAAGCTCTTGTGGTCACTGAAGATGTTGAATGTCGCTCCATACAGGAAATGTCTCCATATCTTCAAAGCAAAAACCACAGCTGCTAACTCCAAGTCATGTGTTGGATAGTTCTTCTCATGCACTCGCAACTGTCTTGAAGTATAAGCCACCACTTTTCCATTCTGCATAAGCATAGCTCCCAATCCTTGATATGAGGCATCACAGTACACTTTGAACTATTCATTTGGATTGGGTAGGACTAACATTGGTGAAGTAGTTAGCCATCTCTTCAATTCTTGGAAACCTTCTTCACAAGCATCAGTCCTTTCAAAGGCTTGGTTCTTTCTTGTGAGTTGAGTGAGAGGTCCTGCAATTTTAGAGAATCCTTCAATGAACCTCCAATAGTATCCATCCAAACCCACAAAGCTTCGGATTTCTGTCACTGTCTTCGGTCGTTCCCATTGTAGAACTGCTTCCACCTTTAACGGATCCACTGCAATCCCTTCCTTCGAGATCACATGGCCCAGAAACTTGACTTTGTCCAACCAGAATTCACACTTTGACAATTTAGCATAAAACTTCTTCTCCTTTAGAATCTGGAGAACTATACTGAGGTGTTCAGCATGATCCGCCTGATTTTGAGAATAGATCAGGATGTCGTCAATGAAGACAATAACGAATCTGTCCAAGTAAGGACGAAAGATTTGGTTCATGTAGTCCATGAAGATAGCAGGTGCATTCGTTATGCCAAACGGCATCACAAGATATTTGTAATGACCGTATCGGGTATGAAAAGCCATCTTGGGTATATCCTCCACCTTGACTCGAATCTGATGGTAACCCAATCACAGATCGATCTTAGAGAACACTGTTGCTCCTTTCAGTTGATCCATTAAATCATCTATCCTCAGAAGCGGATACTTGTTCTTAATTGTGACCTTATTCAGCTGGCAATAATCCACACACAATCGCGAGGTACCATTCTTCTTTCGAACTAGTAACACTGGTGCTCCCCAAGGTGACACACTGGGTCTAACAAACTACTTTTCCAAAAGCTCTTCCAATTGCTTCTTAAGCTCTACTAACTCCGATGGTGACATTCTGTAAGGAGCTATAGACACAGAACCAGATCTCGGTACAAGATCAATAGCGAACTCAATCTCCCGCTTCGGCGATAGACCAGGTACATCATTAGGAAAGACTTCAGGGAACTTATTAACCACTAGAATTACGTTCACATCAGCCTCGCTCTCGACTTTTAAGGAAGACAATAGCATGTATCCCTGAACTCCTTCTTTCAAGAAAGCTCAAACTTGGTTGGTCGTAAAAAATCTAGAATCCTCATCTATGGGAAAAACTATGATTTTACTAGAGCAATCCAACAGGATATGGTTGGAAGACAACCAATCCATTCCTAAAATTACATTTAATTAAGAAAGGGGTAAACAGATCAAATCAACAGAAAAGATTCGACCCTCAATTAATGGACAATTTAAACAAACTTTGGTAGTAACAACAGGTTTATCAGTGGGAGTAGAAACAGTCAAGTCAAAAGGTAAGGAAGACACAAGTAAACTAAGTCGTCGCACACAGTCATATGAAATGAAAGAGTGGGTTGCCCCAGAGTTATACAGTACAGTTAAAAAATTACCTCCTATAGTGTCCTCTCCTTGTATAAGATCTTCGGATTCGGAGGCTTCAGCTCCGCTCATGGTATAGACTCTGCCTCCTGCTTGTGGCTTTGCAACTCGTGTAGCATTGATTGAAGGCTCAGCCTTAGCTTGGTTGCAATCTTTGGAGACATGTCTAGGCTTCCCACATCGGTAACAGATAATTCCCCTGATGGAATAATCCTTTGTTAAGTGATCCTTCCCGCACTTTATACACCTTGGCAAAGATGCCACATTTGGTCCAGTTCGATTCCCACCAGAACCTCCACTGGGACCTCCATTTGATGTCTGCTGCTGATTTCCTGATGGTCAGGAATAAGGCTTCTTCTGGAAATAGTTTGCATTGTTGCCGCCTCCTCTTTGGAACCTGGTAGGTCCAAAGTTTCAATTTCTTGTGTCTCGAGCTTGATCTAGAGCTTCCACTTGACAACATGTATCTAGCAATTCTGAAAATTGGTTGATTTTCAAGGTGATAACTGCTCTCTTCACCTCATGCCTCAGTCCTTCCTCAAATTTTTGGCATTTCCACACCTCATCTAGCTGGTGCTAGAAATACATCAAAAACTTGGATAAGCTTTCAAACTTTGCAGCGTATTCACTGATGGACAAGTTCCCTTGCCTCAGGCTAAGGAACTCCATCTCTTTTGCATATTTGGCGCTTGCGGGGAAATATTTTTCCAAGAACTTATTCTTGAATACCTCCCAATTGATTACGCGACCTTCAGCTTCTAGTATTCTCTGTGCTCCATTCCACTAGTCTTCAGCATCACTAATTAGCATAAAAGCGACGTAAGTCACTTTCTTATTGTTGGCACAATTCATGCCTCGGAAGATTTTCTCCAGCTCTTTGATCCATAAACTAGCCTTCTCTGGATCAAATTCTCCTTTGAATTGAGGAGGGTTGTGGCGACGGAACTTTGCCAAATTTTGTGCATCAGTCGTAGCTTTGAGCTGTTAAGCAGCTCTTTCTTGTTGTTGAGCAACTCTTTCCGTTTGTTGGGCAATGACTTCTACCATTCTTTGCATCGCTTCTATCGCTACTGCCATATCTCTGCTTTGTGTCATCTCGTTCCTTTAAGTAATACTAACTGAAATACACAATGAAGAATTAGATGTATCCTTTCAGAATGTCAATCATAGAGAATCACACAGCACACACAAGACAAACCTAAGCCCAAAGACCCAAGGAAAACATAAACCGGGGCTATGATACTAACCTAATGTAACGCCCCTTTTTGGGAGGGAACGTCATTAAATACAATGCAAAAAATGAAAATATATATATTAAGACCCGGTTCATTAAATCATAATTAAACTATTTGATTATAGTTGTGTAAATGAAATGGTGAATAATTTTTTCCTTTATTTATATGTGTATATATTTGTACTCAATAACCTGTTCATCAACGAAGTATTCAAATGTACTAACACTTATAAAAGATTCACAAGTATGTATTTATATTTTAGTTTAATTGTAAGCGAAAGAACATAAAGACTAATCCATACATCCATGCCAAAGGGCACCTCATATATATATATATACTGTTTAAATACAGACTATGAGTCATTAATTACATCAAGGCTCATAAAAAAGAAGCTTAAGCTTTGCAAGCCCCCAAAAATGATATACAGACTTCCAAAAGAATATCAAGGCCCCAAAAAGAATGCAGATAGCCATCAGTGGCTATCGATAGTATCAACCTCTAAGAAGAGAAAGAAGGAACCGTGTCAGGATCCTCCTCAGGGTCTTCCTCATCAGAGGAAACCCTCATCGGAGCTACCGAATTAGGGGTTGGGGCTCGGGCAGTGGAGAGGAATGAATCCTCCTATGGGGTGTAATAACGATCACCCCACATGTCCCTAATGGGCATGTAAAACTCTAAATGTAATCTGACGCTGCAGGTGAAGATGGACAGATCATAAAGCCCCCAAGCTAGCGATACCGTCGCGTCCACCACGTAGAGACAGCGATCTGAACTGAAGTTAATGTGCCAGCAGTCTGGACCTCTGAGGAAGGCCAAACACACATAACCTAAAAATCCTCATGGACGTGCCGCCATGATCCAAAAGCAGGCACTAGTTGAAGTCGGGCCAAAAATCAGGGAACTCGTGGACTTCACCCCCTTCGTCGATGTCTTCGATGGAACATAAATACAACAGAATAGCACCAAATACAGAAAGAGGTAAGACATTCTACATTCATTACCTACTGTGGCAGTAAAGAAATGAAACGGCGTATGACGCCCACATAATATTTTAGAAATGGTAAGCAGCATTAAAAATACATAATAAATAACTTAGCATTTACAGGCAGTTATAATAGTAATAAGACATCAGATTAAATTTTCATATGAACAAGTAAATGTCAAATGATATGGCGACTCACTATGCACATGTACATAGTACCAAAAATCCTATTTCATGGAGCTAGACACAAACATTCAGAGAGAATGATCAGGAGATATGTCTGTATCGCAGCCGCCGAGGCCTTCAAGTGCTAAAAATTCTCAATTTATCAAAATGTGCATCATGGCATTGTACGACACAGATCTTGATATAGGACAGTATCTCGGTCCAGATCGTCGATGTGTTTGCATCGGTCTGCCCCATGGACAGAAGAGCTACCAACTGTCCATTGCGAGGTACCTACACCCCGATGCCCCCAAGGTCAACAAGTGACCTACACTTGTCTATTCGCACCCGCACAAAGGTGTGATTCAACTCCTAGACAACTTGGCCTTAACAATAGTCCAACAGACTTTTAAATGTATGTTTCAATTATGCTTATCATGACAACTATGTCAATCATGCTTCAAATGCATGTGGATTCAATGCATATATATATATTTATATATGAAATCACAATTATATCATATCATGTCTAGAATTACATGTCATATCATTTATCAACAAGGTTTGATCCCATTCACAGATCCACATCAAGCCAATATGAAACCTTAAGGGTGAACACAACCCCATTCATAGTTATGATAAAAGTTAAACCTTAAGTTCATTATGTTTCTCACCACCTCACCCATACTCATGTTCTTTATTCCAAAATTATTATAGACTATAAGGCAAACTTTTGTCCTTGGTTCTAGACAACCCTTTGTTTCATGTGTTGGGCTCATGTCTTTGTGTCGCGGCCCTTGGGATTGTATATGGATGTATGCAAAAGAGGGTTAATGTGACCTTGCTCAGATCCAAAGCTAAAAATAATTGTGTAGAAATGAGGTGTTAATTCGTGTTTCCTTAGATTGGTAAATATATCACTACCTTAGTACTTAAGCTTTTAATAGTCCAAAGATTGTATGTTTCCATTTATTATTTTGTTTAATTTCGGTGATTTGCATTAGATGTATTTGGAATATGTGTTTGAAATTGAAGAGAATAGTTGTTGCTCACTTGGCGAGTATACCAAATCATAAAAGTAATATAATGAGTGAGTGAGTATCGTCCAACAAGGATGATGGTTATCAATTACCAAATCCAATCAAATACTATCTAGACTACCAAATGGAATGAGGAGCAAGTAAATCGAATAGAAACAGAGAAACTAACAACTAACAATGTGTTGAGAGTTTATATAAAGATAATAGTGTTGGAAAAAAGAATGGGTCAAACCACTAGGGATCAATTTCACTTAACCTTCACTTGATTTCATTGAATTCATGTTTAAACTAATTTGAATCCACTAATTGTTGGTAAGAATTCATTTAATTAGTTAAAATCCAATCTCTTAGCAAATTAGCCCTTTTTAATTACTTAGATTGATCCAATTCCTTAGTCAACCTAAGCAATAAAAAGGATCAAGCATAGAATTCTTGATCAACCCACATAAACAATAATATCTATTCCTACATCATAGCTAGATCATGGCATTCATCTCAAGAAGCACATAGCATGAAGGGATTTCCCAATCCTTAATATACCCATCAAATCAATGTATGGGTGATCAAGTTTTAGAAGCATCAAGAGAAGTGATCAAAGCTCAATTAGATGGAAACAAACTTAAACAAAATATTCAATTACATCAAGACCTAATTTAAACTGCATCTCCCTCTAGCAAGGAGAGATTTAGCTACTAATGGTCAAAAACAAAGGAAAAATAAGAGAGAAAGAATAAACCAAAGAATCCATAAAGAAGATGAGGAAGATGTAATCCACTCTTAGGTCTTCTCTTGAATCCCTTGGGGGTTGAACCTCTCAATCTCTCAAGATGGGTATTGGAAAAATAAGAGAGAAAACTAATAGTCCCAAAAAAGTCCTTTGAAATCTTATTTATACTAATATTTTCAAGTTTCAGGCGCTGAACCATGCTTATGCGTGGTTAGCATTTTTTCTCACAGCAACCACCAAGCCTAGGCTCGGTCTTCATTTTTCATAGTAGCTTTGCCATGCTTAGATGTGGTTTTCTCTGGTCCAAAAACTAATTCCCATCCAAGACCACCATGCCTATGTGTGGTTTCCTACTTCCAAACTCCTTTTCTAATGCCTTTCTTGAGTTCCTTCATGCTTGGTTCTCATTCCCTATCCTTCATTGCTCTTCTCAAAAGTTTTCCTTGTGCTCCAAAACCTTCAAATTGACATCAATTTATAAGTCTTGGGAAAATGTATCAAAATGAAACTCATAATCACATGAATCACCTTTAAACAAGGCAAAAATTAACTTAGAATCAAGTACCAATAAGATACATGGATTTAAGCACAATCTCTACTAAAACTATGGAGAATTTGGACTTAACATTCACATATTTATTTAATTAAGGCTAGAATAAACCCACTTTGTGGAGTTATCAATAACACATTTGTGAGATTTTGAATATAGGTTCCTACCCCTGAGTTCACATCGTTGGGTCTGGTAAGGTAATAATCACTAAAAGGTGATACAGATCGGTTTGAAAGACGAGTTCAACTGAGCTTCTCAACCCCTAAACTTCCCAATTCCAAATGTGATCGTATGCTCTATATACATTTCTCAATGCTTTCACAAGTAAAGTCATATACTGAATTATGATTGTTTAATCGTGTTGCATTTGAGATTTAGTCAATTGATCTTTTTTTCTCTTATTGGAATCTATGCTTGTTCTTTTTTTCTCTTTTACTTCCCTAATCCTAAGTTTCTTGAAAATAGACAAATGCATTAAATTAATGCTCGCTCCCAAGTCATATAATGCCTTGCCAATAGTTAGACTCCCAATGGTGCATATAATTGTGAAGCTACTAAGATCCTTTAATTTGTTAGGAAACTGCTTCTGGATAATAGTACTACATTCCTCAATCCGAATCACTGTCTCATCCTCCTTCAACTTTCTCTTTTTGGACAACAACTCTTTCATGAATATTGCATATGATGACATTTGCTCTATTGCTTCCACAAAAGGGATGTTTATCTATAACCTTTTGACTACATCTAAGAAGCTAGCAAAATTATGTTCTTGTTCCTGCATTTTGAACCAATGAGGGAAAGGAAGTCTATTATATGGAGAAGGCACATAAGGTGTGTCAAGCTTTATATCTTTCTTCTTCCTCCTTTCCCTCTTAGGGATTTCTCCCTTAGAAGCTTCATCCTTAAGCTTAGCTATCATATTACCCCCCAAATGCTCATCATTTTATTGACTTTGGCTCGAGGAAGCAACCACATCCTTGGCATTGACTTAGTTTAGTTGATTTATCACTTGCTTCCTACTTCTTAGAAAAATAACCTTATATTGCTTCTTTAGGTTGACAACCATATCACCCGAAATAGTGCCATGAGGTCTCTTTACACGTTGCTTTGAGATTTGGCCTATTTGGGTTTCCAAGTTTTGGATAGATGCCTTATAGTTTTTGAAAGTAGCTCTTGTCTCATTCATGAAAGTAGTGGTGTTTTAAGCAAACTTCTCTGTTGCACTCTCCAAGGCTGAGGTTTTGTCTTGCTTAATATTTTGACCTATCCCCAAATTACTCCAAGAGAAATTTGGATGTTGTCTCCAACTTGGATTGAAGGTATTAGAAAATAGGTTGTTTTGAGTCTTTGAAGTATTTCCTATATAGTTCACCATCACATTTCCTCCTTGGTTTGAAATATCTATTTCACAAGCACCATTCATGTGTTTTCCACCATAGAAGTCACAAACTAATGGAGGGACATTCATAGCATTGATATGCATGCTTCCAATCTATTAGCAAGATTGGCCACCTACTAAGAGAGGGTCTTGTTCTGAGCAAGTATGGTCTATATGGTATGCAACTCTAATACTCATTTTCTTGGCTACAGTCCTTTCTTTAGGAACCATGTAAGAATTGGTTGCCATGGTCTCAATCAACTACCTGGCCTCCTCAAGGGTTCTAGTATTTAAAGATCCACCTGCTGATGCATCCACCATGAACTGGGTAGGAAGATTGATACTATTATAGAAAATTTGGACTTGTTGCCATTCCTCAAAACCATGATTAGGGCACCTTCTCAATATTTCCTTGAACCGTTCCCAAGCATCATGTAGTGACTCATTTTCCTTCTAAGAGAAACATATAATGCTGTTCTGCATTTTTGTAAACTTAGAAAGAGGAAGGTAGCGAGTGAGGAACTTTGAAGCCAACTCTTCCCAAGTTGTGATACTTCTATTTGGTAAATATTGAAGCCAAATTTTATCTCAGTCTCTCAAAGAATATCTGAATAGTATCATTATGATTGCACTCTCACTAGCTCCATTAATCTTAATTTTGTCACACAATTGGAAGAAATTAGAGAGGTGGAGATTCGGGACCTCATTATCAATTCCTCTAAATTGTTCTTGTTGAACAAGGTTAATAAGAGCTGGCTTGAGCTCAATGGGGGAATAACACTTGAAGTACACCCTTCGACCGAAGGTGTAAAATATTCTCCTAATTTCTTTTTGGGAAGAACTTGATTCCTTCCTTCCATGTTTCCTTCTTCTAGTCTTTTCATTTGTTTTTTCTTTCTCAATTCCTTTTTGCTGTTTTCTCAATTTCAAGATCAAAAAGTAGTGCTAACTTGTCAACAATACCTCGCATAAAAAACAAAGCACAAATAAGACTAAGAAACATAAGATTTACACAAAAATTAAACAAAGGAAATAAATGTCTAGATTAGTATTGTCCTAGTTACTCTTTGATATTCATAGCAAACACAATCCCCAGCAACGACACCAAAACTTGACATGGCAAGTATACCAAATAGCAAAAGTAACATAACAATTGAGTGAGTATTACCTGATAGGGAAATTCGCAAGTGCACAAAATCAATCAAGTAATAAAGTAGTGAAAAAGATATTATTCCCACAAAGAGTATTTACTATTTACCAAAATTATATTAACTTGACTATTATTTAAAATGTCGAAATAAATTTTAATTAAATTAAAATTAATTAATTAAATTCAAATGAGGCAATAACTAACAAGAGACAAAACAATATTAATTAAAACTAGTGTGTTTTGATTTCACCTGAACTAATCATATTTAACTAATTGATTAATAATCCAATTTTAATCTTCTCATGCAAGGGGTGATAATCTTAAATTATTTAATATTCTCTCCTGAGTCATACTAAACATATTAAAAACAACTTATTATCTATTTCCAAATAAAAATAATAAGCATAAATCAACTCATTAAGATCCATGATTAACCAACACAATCCCACATAAGGCAAATTTTTACTCTCGTTCTGATTATATACTCATGGAGTTTATTACATATGTCAAATCAAGGAAATTTCCTTCTGGTGTGTTTCTAAAATACATATCAAAAGAAATTAAGAACAATAATAAACTCTTGCATAGATGAAGAAAACCAATTCAACAAGTGTAAATATTCATAGATTCAAGCTACATCGAAACCTCCAAAAAGAAATTTAGTTCATGATAAAATTAACTAATGACATAGAAAATTTCATCATACTCATTATAGGAATAGGAGAAGAAAATAGAATAAAAGCTCAACTAGTATGCGTTCTCTCCTTTCCTCTAACTTGCTCTGCGTTGCACTCCTATGTTGCTCTCGGTTCATTTTTGCCTCCCTCTTCCGTGTTTGCTACTATCTATTTATTTTTTTGAGTAGTGACTTGCACTGCACCTAATTTTATTAGGTTTCCAACTCCTTGATTTTCTAATAAGAATAAAATCCAATCAAAATCAATTTTTTGTCTTCTACCATCAATTTAGGCTTTGGATAAGATCTAAGATTTGGCTAAAATCCCTTTAAAGTTTTATCTTCAAGATCTCCCAATTTAATTCAAAATCCTCTAGATTATACTTGAAAATTCAAATAAAACTATAAAGTAAAAAAAGGAAGATAAAAAATATGAAAATCTAAATAAAACTGATCAAAATAAAATAAATCAAATCAAATCAACTAAAATAAAAATCCTAACAAATAAAGCCCAAAGATGTGTGCAATTTTGCATCACATCAAAATCCCCCAAATTTGAACAATTGCTTATCATCAAGCAAGAAAAATATAAACAAAGATGAGAGATAACAACTTTAAAAAGATTACAAGTGCTAAGAGACTTTTAAAGAAAATTTCAAGAAACTAGACATGCCAATACTTCATCAAAGCGTAAAGAGGTAAATCATTCAATCATGCACCCATATTCAACTCAAATACAAGTCATCAAACCAAGCTTGTTTTCAAAATAAAAAAAAAATCCCATGTACTCACTTGTTCTCCTGAGGAGCACATGCATACTTAGCAACTCATAAACATGTCCCCCAACTGGAAAAGGTTAAACTACTACTTAATTCTCTACTAATTCAAGTTCACACCTCATCAAGGATCATTAGGATTTCTTTAGGCACTTTTTAACATTTTCTATTTCTTTTTTTTTTCACATATAGAGACATAAACTCGGTAAGTGCTCAAACTAATGACCGCGTGCGTTATCCACAAATCAAAAGCTCTTGCTAAAGGATTCAAATTTATAACTGTGCACCTAACCCACACATCATAAACTCTAACCCCTACCTAATCCGTACTCTTTACTTTTCATTCCATACACATTTCAACTTTCATCACCCCCAAACTTATTTTCTTTTATGCACTTGGGTGGATTATATAATTTTTTGTTTGTTTTCACTTTCCATTGATTGCCTAAATCTCCTTAACTTAGTGTTTCCTAAAACTTCACTTTGAAAAGAGTAGAAGAGTTATCTAAAAACTAGGGAGGCAAATAGGAAATCACGTTATATACATATGTTAACTCAAGAGCTCATGAATCCAATGAAACAATCACAAGCTAACATTTATAAAATGCATCAAGTGAACACAAAAAACAATCATGAATTTTCTTTCACTTTCACTTCCCAAAAATATTGACACATCAAATCTCTATCAGCTCTTTTCAATCATACATATTTTTTTTTTCTCAAAGGGGTTTGAATTTTGAAAAAAAAAACTATTTTTTTTAATTTTCAAATTTTTTTTAATTTTTTTATTGGCTGACACTATTTATATCTCTTTATACAGACTCTAAACTCAAGGAGACACTTAAGTTGACTCAATAAAAAACTAATTAAAAAATAAACAAAAATACAAAAAAGAAAATATTGTATGCGCAAATTTAAAACTGACATTGTCCTCAATGTCAACAACTAATCAATAACTCAAGTAACAAATTAAATTCAAGAAAAAATTAGAAAGGTTAGGGATACTCCCCTTTGAAGCACACATTTTACTTGAATTGTTCCATTATTCCAAGTGTTAAAATCAAGCTTAGGAGGTGTTTACATAAAAGAAATAAACCAAAGTAAATCTTAAAAATAACAAAGAAACTACCAGAAACTTAAAGAAATAAAAAGAAAGAAGGAAAGAAATTTAGGTTGTGTATTGAATTGGCTTACATGCCCAAAGAACTGGAGCAACTCGATCCGTCAGGCTGCCACCCAAACATACAGTGTGCATGAAGTAGCCTAAACGCTAGGCGTAATGACGGGAACAAATCCTAATCGTATCATGTAAAAGTATGTGAATAAGGACAAAAGAGTGGTTATCCCTACGATCCTATTCCCCACGATCCTAGGTAGCAGCATTTGATACGCATTGAATGCTCAGACACCACATATCCTAAAAAGCTTATATAAATACAGTAAATAAGAGAGACAAGGTATGAGCTAATCCCCAAACCTCACTATACTCTCCTTGCACATCTACTGACTTGAGCAATATAGTGCCTTTTGTAGGTACCCACCCCTCGCTTATTGTTGTTGTGGCTGCACTACGAAAGAGCTCATCATTTCATACCCATAGAGGGTAAACCTTAGAACCTAGTTTTGAATATTAATGCTGTCTGTGGGAAAATTATAAATTTCTACTCCCAACATCACCTTAAGAACTCCCCCTACTATCACCACCATGGTGAGCATAAGAAGGAGACAGACATCAACTAACTAAAACCGCGCATCCGCTGCACGTAACCTTTCTTCTTCGAACCGTCACTCAACGTCTAACCCCGCAGCTCATCAACCAATTGTGGAGTCGGTCGTAACTCTCCCAGAACCCAGACAGGATGGGCAAGAAACTTTTTTCACAAGAGAGAATCTTCCCCCTCATTCCTTGAGGATTCCAATGAGGCAACGCCTTGGCCCTTAGAGAGCACTTTCTGGGGACGCTAGGTAGCAGGTGTCAGCACTGCAACACCATGGTGACTGGATGGAAAACAAAGTTCAGTCCAAAGCCTTAGCTAACTGGAGTTGCACCCTCGTTATGCACGACCCGTCCTCTATAAATCACTGCCTAACATTCCCTCTTGTCGCTCATGAACTGCACCTGAAATTAGTTATAACCTATCTAGAACCCAAGAAGGATGGGTCGGAGGCTTTCTCCATTGTAGAGAACCCCCTCCTTACGTGAGTTCAGATAAGGCGACATTAAGGGGCCATCTGAGAGCATCTTCTGGGGAGTTTGAGCAGTGAACCTTAGTGCCACAGCACCCTGAAAACTGAGTGGAGGATGAGAATACTCGCATTGAACCAATCTGATAGTAAACACCATCTCGGGAGGTTTTGTAGGCGGCGATGACTTTGTGAATGCCAAGAAAAGGGCCCTCTAGGTGGTGATGAGTGCAACATCCCTTACAGAAACTAAGATGGGCAGAGGGTCAAAAAAGTCCCCCTTCCCCCGATCTCGTTCTCCAACTAGGACTACAAAAACGTTATCCCGGATCACATGACCCTATGGTTATTACCGGGATCTTCACCAAAGCCAAGGTCTGAAAAATGTTTCTAGACCATGGGAGTTCAGTAGATATTATGTTCCTGAACTCGTTCAACAAGCTAGGACCCCCAAAGGAAGAATTGGTCCCATACACTGTGATTTGATCAGGTTCACAAGATACAAGATCTCCTCGATTGAGTACATCGAGGCCCTTCTGACTATAGGGAAAGCTCCCTTCTTTAACACATTCAAGGTAAAATTCTTGGTGGTTAATTGCCCTTCAACTTATAATGTCATATTGTGCCATCCTTCACTCAATGCCTTTGGGGCTGTAATCTCTTCCCCCCCACTTGGCCATGAAGTTCCTAGACTAACAAGATAGAGTGGTAACTGTCAAAGAAGACAAAGCGGCAGTGACGAAATGTTACAATGAAATCCTAAAAATCACCAAAAAACCACACACTATGAACCAATGTAACAATTCAACCCCGATCTCTATAGGCGTAGCCAGCATCCTCCTGACCGAGTTGGACGTACTCAAGGAAATCCGCGGTACACATCCATAGCCTGATGGTGAGCACTAATCCCTTCAACTTGGCACCAAGCTAGACCAAGTGACTAAGATTGGAGGACAACCAAGTCAAGAGGAGAGGTCCCAACAAAAATTTTGACGAGTGCCGAACTCAATCAAAATTATAACTGAGTTATGCCTATGGCTTATAGCATAGGAAACAACACTAGATCGTCTTTCAAGGATTGTAAATGTAATTTAATCAAATCAAGCCAAGATTGGGGAAAAGGATTTGAGAATTCAAAATATGAAAATAACAGAATTAAAGTGAAAAAAATTCAATTAAAAGAATAATTAATTCAGAAACCTATCTGAAATTAGGTTGATTCTATCATAGATCTTTCAACAAACATTTGAAGTGCAATTGAATGGTTAATTTGGATTCAACCAAAATATTTGCATAAAATTCAAAATTCATACTAGACAATCATCTAGAATTCAATTAACAATTGACACATAAATTCACAATCGCATAATTTATGTTAGGATTTATGTTGATTTGATCTCCGAATTCAGTTAACCTAGGCACAAATCTGTAATCTAACCTCTTTAATTTTGTGATTAATTCAGATCAATTAACCTAAATTCATCACAATTCTCTATCTTAAATCAAGATCCAATATGATCAAACATAAACAGAATCACCATTCATGCATTCAAGATCAAGAAGAAGAGGAAAAGGAAGAGGAATCCAATTGCAATTCAAATATAAAAACAGAACAAAGATCTCAAGAATTCAAACCACAATTTCTTCAATAATATTTTAATTGAGTAAAAAAGTTTAGCTCTCCATGGCCATCACTATGTAGGAGCTTAAGGAAGAAGAAGGAAGAAGAGAGAAAAATCTAGATCTAGAGAGAGAAGGTGAGAAAAGTGTGGAATGAAAAACTGATCTCGAATTTCTCTTTCTATAACTATAAACCAACTCCTATTTTGGCCTCACATTATTATAATCCCATTAGTTACAAAGCTAATTCCATAATGATTAATTGGGCCTAAACCCCATGTCATTTGGAGGTCTACAACTCAAGTTATGCCCATTTAAGTGACCTAAACTTATCAATAACCCATCTCTGTTTTTGAACTACAATTGCATGCCAAAATGACATATTTTGGAAAAGTGATCTCATATGAATTGAAGATATATGTCTTAACTTTCAAATGCCACTAGTTGCAGGCCAATATCACATCTATAGCCCAAGTTAAGCCTTGATTAGTGCACATTGTTCAGGTTCTAGTAACAAAACTCGTGTTCTGACTTTCATGCCATATTAGCTCCACTAGATGCCCGATTCATCCTTAGAGCTCTCGTGATAGTTGTAGAGCTCTCTCTCATCCTTCCTACAAAGTAAGATACATAATTTTAGATATCTAGAACTCAAGATATGACCGAAATATAGAAATAGTATAAAATCTCAATAATGCTAGAAAAGATCAATTAAGCCCAAAGACCAAAACCAGGGAACAAAGAAAAACAATACAAACTCAAAAGCCAAAATCTCTAAAAGACTCAAATTTCAATGACATTCAAGAATGCAAAAGTTATAAGCAAGAAGAGCAACTAAAGATTTAAGGGAACAAAGCATTCATGAGGTAACATTTATTCACATCTCAAACCAACAAGCAAAGTATCTTCAATTTGAAAAGCATGAATCAAGAATGATAGATCCTCACAAGATACACTCTCAATCCCTCAAGTGCTTCCAAGGTAAGTATTTCACTTTATTCAACCCATGAAAATTGCACTACCATAAGCTTACTTATCTTCTACTTCTCCACTACTCAAACACACGTATACACAAATCAAGAGGACTTTATTCAAGGTTGTAATGGGGCCAAGGTAAGGGAAGGAAACAATATAGATATGAAAAGTTAAATACCCAAGAGAATAAAAGACCATTGGGGAGAAACTCAAATGACAAGCAACATGGATGAAATTTTCACCTAATTTCATATAATGCATATTCTCTTTACATATTCCTTCTCTTATTTATTTTTTCTTTTCTTTCACAACCTTTTTGCATTTATTCTTTTTCTTTTCTCTATTTTTTACATTCTATTTTTTTATATTTATTTTTTTCTTTTCATTTGGCTTCTTTTTCTTTCTTTCTTTCTTTCTTCTTTTTTTTTTACCAAACACGTTGCATATTGCACACCAATTTGCACAATCCCCATACTTGAACTATTAATTACCCACAAGCAAAAGAGCTCCTCCAATGAAAATAAATCAATGCTCTCCCATTCCTTAAGGTAAGGTAAAAACATGATTTTTCACATAAGACATATAGTGAGCTAAGAAAAAGGATAGACTAATAGGCTCAAAGGGGTTAACCAAAGGGAAATGATGCAAAGTTGGCTATTTAGCCAAAGTAGCTAATTCAAGAAAGAATGTCTCAATCATGTTCATGCATGCCAGTGAAAATGTAGCCTCAAAAAGAATTAAAGCAAGTCCTAGAGTGATCAATTGACATGAGTGAAAATCATACAAGAAAAAGGAGAATGACATAAATGCTAAATCCATCTATCAATAAGCTCAAAATCTCATGAGGTATGCATCTACCAAACTCAATCCATCAATCAAACATCTAAAACCAAGCATGTCAAGTTTAAGAAGGAAGAAAATTTATTCAATAATGTTATGAACCTTTGAATTTTAATTGCCTCAAACTCATAAACTTCCCAAATCTCAAAACATCATTGGAAATCAATTAAAAACACAATTTTTTTGTTTAAAACTGAAAATAGAAAATAAAAAAAATAGAAAATAGAATTAAAAATAGAAAATAGAATTAAAAACTAAAATAGTAGCAGATAAATAACATAAGCAAAGCAGAAAATAGAAACAACAAAAATTAGCAACAACAAAAAACTAACAAAAACATAGAAGAAATGTTAGAAATAGAAACATAAAATTAAAATTAAAAACAAACTTAAGACCTGAACATTAAAACATAAATGAATTTAAATGCAAAAAATATAAATAAAATAGAAACGAAAAACCATAAAATTAAATAATAAATAACAAAACATTAACAAAAAAATTAGCAAAACAAAAAATAGCAAAAACAACAACATTAAAATTGCAAACAACAACAAAAATAGAATGCTAAAATTCCTCCCCCACACTTAAATTTTACATTATTCTCAATGTAAAGCTCAAAAATCATTAGCAAACCATCAATTGCATCAACAAATATGAGACAAGCAAAATAAAAGAGAAGGGAAACAAACATCCTTATCAAGTGTGGTAGATGGAAATACTTCTACCAGGATCACATTGGTGAAAGCGTAATGACCAAGATATGCTAGAAGCATGAGAGCTTCCGCTGGGGTCCCATTGGCCCTCCTTAATTCCCTTGGAATTCACCGAAGTGATGTCACCAGGATCCCAAGCTTTCTTATGCTCTCTCAGGATTTGCAGAAATCTCACCTCCTATTCAGCAAGGAGGTTCTTGGTCATGATCATAGGGTGCTGCTCATCATCAACTTATCACTCTCTCACAACAAGCACACAAATGACCACACACAAAGTCATCAAAATCAGCAATCTCAGGAAACTCCACACACAAGTTAGCATATGAACTATCAACCAAATCATCAATTAAATCAATATGAAAGACAAAATGTTCTTCTATAGGATGTTTCATAGCATCAAGAATATTAAACATCACTATAGGGATTCAAAACTGTCTCAAAACACGAAAGCACAAAGCAATGGTAAAAATTACACAAAAACATAATAGAAACTATATCTAAATATTTTTAAAAATTATGGGACCAGCACATCATGAAAACTATAAAAAAAATGGAACTAAAAAAAGTAATAAAAATATTAAAAATTTGAAAAAGTGGTTTAAACGATGAAATTTTGGAAAACCAGGGGTGACCTCACAGCATAATGTAAGCCTTGTTTATTTGGCCATTTTCCTTCAACTGACCAAGTTTCAGCTCATTCTAGGAAAGTTTGTTGTCAGTACGAAATTCTACAAAGTGACCCGTAATCTCCCATTTTTTCCTGAAAACAACCAAAACATAGCAACACAGGGGTTGGTGAGGGAACTTAATATGATTCGATTGCAACTAACAATCCCTGGCAATGTCACCAAAATTTTGACGAGCGCCGAACTCAATCAAAATTATAACTGAGTTATGCCTATGACTTGTAGCATAGGAAACAACACTAGATCGTCTCTCAAGGATTGTAAATGCAATTTAATCAAATCAAGCGGAGATTGGGGAAAAATATTTGAGTATTCAAAATATGAAAATAGCAGAATTAAAGTGAAAGAAATTCAATTAAAAGAATAATCAATTCAGAAACCTATCCGAAATTGGGTTGATTCTATCATAGATCTTTCAACAAACATTTGAAGTGCACAATTGAATGGTTAATTTGCATCCAAGCGAAATATCTGCATCAAATCCAGAATTCATACTAGACAATAATCTAGAATTCAATTAACAATTGACACATAAATTTGCAATCGCATAATTTATGTTAGGATCTATGTTAATTTGATCTTCAAATTCAATTAACCTAGGCACAAATCAATAACCTAACCTCTTTAATTCCGTGATTAATTCAGATTAATCAACTTCAATTCATCATAATTCTCAATCTTAAATCAAGATCCAATCAGATCAAACATAAACAGAATCACCTTTCATGCATTCAAGATCAAGAAGAAGATGAAGAAAAAGAGGAATCCAATTGTAATTCAAATACAAAAATAGAACAGTGATCTTAAGAATTCAAACCATAATTTCTTCAAGAATCTTTGAATTGATTACAGAAGTTTAGCTCTCCATGGCCATCACCACGAAGGCGAGGAGGAAGAAGGAAGAAGAGAGAAAAATCTAGATTTAGAGAGAGAATGTGAGAAAAGTGTGGAATGACAAACTAATCTTAGATTTCTCTTTCTAAAGCTATAAACTATCTCCTATTTTGGCCTCGCATTATTATAATCCCATTAGTTACAAATCTGGTTCCATTATGAGTAATTGGGCCTAAACCCCATGTCATTTGGAGGTTTACAACTCAAGTTATGTAAGTGACATAAACTCGCCAGTAACTCGTCTCTATTTTCCAACTACAATTGCACGCCCAAAACAATATATTTTGGAAAATTGATTTGCAAATGAATTGAAGATATATGTCTTAGCTTTCAAATGCCATCAGTTTCAGGTCCATATCACATCTACAGCCCAAGTTAAGCCTTGATTGGTGCACACTGCTCGAGTTCCAGTAACAAAATCCGTGTTAAGACTTCCAAGCCCAATTAACTCCACTAGATGTCTGATTTTGCCTTGGAGCTCTCATGATAGTTATAGAGCTCTCTCTCATATTTCCTACAGAGTAAGATACATCATATTTAGACATCTAGAACTGAAGATATGACCAAAATACAGAAATAGTGTAAAATCTCAATAATGCTGAAAAAGATCAATTAAGCCCAATTTGAGCCCAAACTTGCAAAAGATGACTAAGCCCAATTAATTAAGTACATGAAGAGTGTAAATGACTAAAAATAAGGGTTTATTGATGTATAAAATATGTAATTATCAAATTCTCCCACACTTAACTTTTGCACTCTTTGCACTCTTGGGTAAATCACAAAAGACTAAAACTAGGGGACAAAGAAAAATAATACAAATTCAAAAGCTAAAAACTCTAAAAGACTCAAATTCCAATGACATTCAAGAATGTAAAACTTATAAGCAAGAAGAGTAACCAAAGACTTAAGGGAACAAAACATTCATGAAGTAACATTTTTTCACATCTCAAACCAACAAGCAAAGTATCTTCAATTTGAAAAGCATGAATCAAGAATGATAGATCCTCACAAGATACACACTCAATCCCTCAAGTGCTTCCAAGGTAAGTATTTCACTTTATTCAACCCATGAAAATTGCACTACCATAAGCTTACTTATCTTCTACTTCTCCACTACTCAAACACATGCACACACAAATCAAGAGGACTTTATTCAAGGTTGTAATGGGGCCTAGGTAAGGGAAGGAAACAATATAGATATGAAAAGTTAAATACCCAAGAGAATAAAAGAGCATTGGGGAGAAACTCAAATGACAAGTAACAAGCATGAAATTTTAGCCTAATTCCATACAATGCATATTCTCTTTACATATTCCTTCTCTTATTTATTTTTTTCTTTTCTTTCACAACCTTTTTTCATTTATTCTTTTTCTTTTCTTTTTTTTTTTTACATTCTATTTTTTATATTTATTTTTTTTTTTTCTTTTCATTTGGCTTCTTTTTCTTTCTTTCTTTCTTTTTTTCTTTTTTTTTTCGCCAAACACATTGCATATTGCACACCAATTTGCATAACCCCCACACTTGAATTATTAATTACCCACAAGCAAAAGAGCTCCTCCAATGAAAATAAACCAATGCTCTCCCATTCTCTAAGGTAAGGTAAAAATATGATTTTTCACATAAGACATATAATGAGCTAAGAAAAAGGATAGACTAATAGGCCCAAGGGGGTTAACCAAAGGGAAATGATGCAAGGTTGGCTATTTAGCCAAAGTAGCTAATTCAAGAAAGAATATCTCAATCATGTTCATGCATGCAAGTGAAAATGTAGCCTAAAAAAGAATCAAAGCAAGTTCTAAAATGATCAATTGGCATGAGTGAAAATTACACAAGAAAGAGAAGAATCACATAAATGCTAAATTCATCCATCAATAGGCTCAAAATCTCACGAGGTATACATCTACCAACCTCAATCCATTAATCAAACATCTAAAACCAAGCATGTCAAATTTAATAAGGAAGAAAATTTATTCAATCATGTTATGAACCTTTGGATTTTAATTGCTTCAAACTCATAAACTTCACAAATCTCAAAACATCATTAGAAATCAATTAAAAACATAATTTTTTTTGTTTAAAACAGGAAATAGAAAATAGCATTAAAAATAGAAACAGTAGTAGATATATAACATAAATAGCAAAAAATATAAACAACAAAAATTAGCAACAGCAGAAAATTAATACAAAAAATAGAAGAATCATCGTAAAGTAAATAGAAAATAAAAAATAGAAACAAAATTAAGACCTGAACATTAAAAACTAAACGAATTTAAACGCAAAAAATAGAAAATAGAAACAAGAGAACCAAAAAATTAAATAGCAAATAACAAAACATTAATAGAAAAATCAAAGCAAAACAAAAAATAGCAAAAACAACAACATTAAAATTGTAAACAACAACAAAAATAGAATTCTAAAATTCCTCCCACACACTTAAATTTTACATTGTCCTCAATGTAAATCTCAAAAATCATTAGCAAACCATCAATAGCATCAATAAATATGATATAAGCAAAATAAAAGAGAAAGGAAAGAAACATCCTTATCAAGTGTGGTAGATGGAGAGACTTCCACTAGGATCCCATTGGTGAAAGCATAACGACCGAGATATGCTGGAAGCGTGATAGCTTCCACTGGGGTCCCATTGACCCTCCTTAATTCCCTTGGAATTCACCGAAGTGATATCACCGAGATCCCAGGCTTTCTTATGCTCTCTCAGGATTTGCAGAAATCTCTCCTACTGTTCAGCAAGGAGGTTCTTGGTCATGATCATAGGGAGTTGTTCATCATCCGCCAAGTATGCATATTTCAGGTGTTCGGGTAATGGTTTTAGCTCCAACTTTTGTGGCTGCACTATAGAAAGTAGTAATCTAGGGGGCTGTAATGATTTTGCTTCTGCTACTTGAATATCTGCATATATATCACTGCACAATCTGCTAACGCAGGAACAGATTCATCATATCCCAAAAATACAGAAATTTCAAAACACACAGAACACAACTTATCACCATCACAATAAGCACACAAATCACCACACACAGAGTCATCAAAATCAGTAATCTTAGGAAACTCCTCACATATGCCAGTATATGAACTATCAACCAAATTATCAATTAAATCAATATGAAAGAGAAAATGTTCTTCCATGGGATGTTTTATAGCATCAAGAGTATTAAACCTCACTATAGGGACTCAAAACTGACTCAAAACACAAAAACACAAAGCAATGGTAAAAATTACACAGAAACTTAACAGAAACTATATCTAAATATTTTTAAAAATTATGGGACCACCACATCATGAAAACTACACAAAAATGAAACTAAAAAATGTAATAAAATATATTAAAAAATTGAAAAAGTGGTTTAAACGATGAAATTTTGGAAAACTAGGGGTGACCTTATAGCAAAATGTGAGCCTTTTTTGTTTGGCCATTTTCCTTCAATTGACCAAGTTTCAGCTCATTCTGGGAACGTTTGTTGTCAGTACGAAAATCTGCAAAGTGACTCGTAATCACCCGTTTTAGCTTGAAGACCACCAAAACACAGCAACACAGAGGTTGGGGAGAGAACTTAATATCATCAGGTTGCGACTAACAATCCCTGGCAACGACACCAAAATGTTGACGAGCGCCAAACTCAATCAAAGTTATAACTGAGTTATGCCTATGACTTATAGCATAGGAAACAACACCAGATCGTCTCTCAAGGATTGTAAATATAATTTAATCAAATCAAGTCAAGAATGGGGAAAAGTATTTGAGAATTCAAAATATGAAAATAACAGAATTAAAGTGAAAGAAATTCAATTAAAAGAATAATCAATTCAGAAACCTATTCGAATTTGGGTTGATTCTATCATAGATCTTTCAACAAACATTTGAAGTGCAATTGAATAGTTAATTTGGATCCAATCGAAATCTCTGCATCAAATCAAGACTTCATACTAGAAAATCATCTAGAATTCAATTAACAATTGACACACAAATTCACAATCGCATAATTTATGTTAGGATCTATGTTAATTTGATCTCTGAATTCAATTAACCTAGGCACAAGTCAGTAACCTAACCTCTTTAATTTTATGATTAATTCAAATCAATCAACCTAAATTCATCACAATTTTTAATCTTAAATCAAGATCCAATCAGATCAAATATCAACAAAATCACCATTTATGCATTCAAGATTAAGAAGAAGAGGGAGAAGAAGAGGAATCCAATTGCAATTCAAATACAAAAATAGAACAAATATCTCAAGAATTCAAACCACAATTTCTTCAAGAATCTTTAAATTGATTACAGAAGTTTAGCTCTCCATGGGCATCACCACGAAGGAGCTTGAGGAAGAAGAAGGAAGAAGAGGGAAAAATCTAGATCTAGAGAGTGAATGTGAGAAAAGTGTAGAATGAAAAATTGATCTCAGATTTCTCTTTCTATAGCTATAAACAAACTCCTATTTTGGCCTCACATTATTATAATCCCATTAGTTACAAAGCTGGTTCCATTATGAGTAATTGGGCCTAAACCTCATGTCATTTGGAGGTCTACAACTCAAGTTATGCCCATTTAAGTGACATAAACTCGTCAGCAACTCGTCTTTATTTTCCAACTGCAATTGCATGCCCAAAACGACGTATTTTCAAAAAGTGATCTTCATATGAATTGAAGATATATATCTTAGATTTCAAATGCCACTAGTTCAGGCCCAAATCATATCTACAGCCCAAGTTAAGCCTTGGTTGGTGCACACTGCTCGAGTTCCAGTAACAAAACCTATGTTATGACTTCCAGGCCCAGTTAGCTCCACTAAATGTCCGATTCTGCCCTGGACTCTTATATTTACTGCAAGGTAAGATACATAATTTTTAGACATCTAGAACTTAAGATATAGCCGAAATACAAAAAATAGTGTAAAATCTCAATAATGTTGGAAACGATTAATTAAGCCCAATTTGAGCCTAAACTTACAAAAGATGACCAAGCCCAATCAATTAAATACATGGAGAGTGTAAATGACTAAAAATAAGGGTTTATTAATTTATAAAATATATAATTATTAAATTCTCTCATACTTAGCTTTTGCACTCTAGGGCAAATCACAAAAGACCAAACTAGGGAACAAAGAAAACAATACAAACTCAAAAGCCAAAAACTCTAAAAGACTCAAATTCCAATGATATTCAAGAATGCAAAAGTCATAAGCAAGAAGAGCAACCAAAGATTTAAGGAAACAAATCATTCATGAGGTAACATTTATTCACATCTCAAACTAACAAGCAAAGTATCTTCAATTTGAAAAGCATGAATCAAGAATGATAGATCCTCACAAGATACACTCTCAATCCCTCAAGTGTTTCCAAGGTAAGTATTTCACTTAATTCAACTCATGAAAATTGCACTACCATAAGCTTGATTATCTTCTACTTCTCCACTACTCAAACACATACACACACAAATCAAGAGGACTTTATTCAAGATTGTAATGGGGTCAAGGTATGGGAAAGAAATAATATAGATATGAAAAGTTAAATACCCAAGAGAATAAAAGAGTATTGGGGAGAAACTCAAATGACAAGAAACAAGCATGAAATTTTAGCCTTAACTCTATATAATGCATATTCTTTTTACATATTCCTTCTCTTATTTATTTTTTTCTTTTCTTTCACAATCATTTTGCATTAATTCTTTTTCTTTTCTCCTTTTTTTTTTTTGCATTCTATTTTTTATATTTATTTTTTTCTCTTCATTTGGCTTCTTTTTTTTTTCTTTCTTTCTTTCATTTTTTCTTCTTTTTTTTTACTAAACACTTTGCATATTGCACACCAATTTGCACAACTGCCACACTTGAACTATTAATTACCCATAAGCAAAAGAGCTCCTCCAATGAAAATAAATCAATGCTCTCTCATTCCCTAAGATATGGTAAAAACATGATTTTTCATATAAGATATATAATGAGCTAAGAAAAAGGATAGACTAATAGGCTCAAGGGGGTTAATCAAAGGGAAATGATGCAAGGTTGGCTATTTGGCCAAAGTAGCTAATTCAAGAAAGAATGTCTCAATCATGTTCATACATGCAAGTGAAAATGTAGCCTAAAAAAGAATTAAAACAAGTTCTAGAGTGATCAATCGACATGAGTGAAAATCACACAAGAAAGAAGAGAATGACATAAATGCTAAATCTATCCATCAATAGGCTCAAAATCTCACGAGGTATGCATCTACCAAACTCAATCCATCAATCAAACATCTAAAACCAAGCATGTCAAATTTAAGAAGGAAGAAAATTTATTCAATCATGTTTTGAACCTTTGGATTTTGATTGCTTCAAACTCATAAACTTCACAAATCTCAAAGCATCATTGGAAATGAATTAAAAACACAATTTTTCTGTTTAAAACAGAAAATAAAAAATAAAATTAAAAACAAAAAATAGAATTAAAAATAGAAATAGTAGCAGATAAATAACATAAATAACAAAAAATAAAAATAACAAAAATCAATAATAGCAGATGAGTGAACATTAAAACATAAACGAATTTAAACGCAGAAGATAGAAAATAGAAATAAAATAGAAACAGTAAAACCAGAAAATTAATAGTAAATTGCAAAACATTAACAAAAAAATCAGCAAAACAAAAAATAGCAAAAATAACAACATTAAAATTGCAAACAATAACAAAAATAGAATGCTAAAATTCCTCCACACACTTAAATTTTACATTGTCCTCAATGCAAAGCTAAAAAATCATTAATAAACTATCAATAGCATCAACAAATATGAGACAAGCAAAATAAAAAGGAAGGGAAATAAACATCCTTATCAAGTGTGGTAGATGGAGAAACTTCCACCAGGATCCCATTGGTGAAAGCATATTGACCGAGATATGCTGGAAGCATGAGAGCTTCCACCGGGGTCCTATTGGCCCTCCTTAATTCCTTTAGAATTCACCGAAGTGATATCACCGGGATCCCAGGCTTTCTTATGCTCTCTTGGGATTTACAGAAATCTCTCCTCCTGTTCAACAAGGAGGTTCTTGGTCACGATCATAGGGAGCTTCTCATCATCCACCAAGTATGCATATTTCAGGTGTTCGGGTAATGGTTTCAGCTCCAACTTTGGTGGCTGCACTACAGAAGGTAGTAATCTAGGGGGTTGCAATGATTTTGCTTCTGCTGCTTGAACCTCTACATATATATTGCCTGTTGCACAATCTGCTAACGCAGGAACAGATTCATCATATCCCAAAAATACAAAAATTTTAAAACACAGAACACAACTTATCACCATCACAACACTCAAATCACCACACGCAGAGTTATCAAAATCAGCAATCTCAGGAAACTCTTCACTCAAGTTAGCATATGAACTATCAACCAAATCATCAATTAAATCAATATGAAAGACAAAATGTTCTTCCATGGGATGTTTCATACCACCAAGAATGTTAAACCTCACTATAGGGACTCAAAACTAACTCAAAACACAAAAACACAAAGCAATGGTAAAAATTACACTAAAACTTAACAGAAACTATATCTAAATATTTTTAAAAATCGTGGGACCACCATATCATGAAAATTGCATAAAAATGAAACTAAAAAATGTAATAAAAATATTAAAAAATTGAAAAAGTGGTTTAAAGGATGGAATTTTGGAAAACTAGGGGTGACCTCACAATCGAGTTTAAGCCTTGTTTATTTTGCCATTTTCCTTCAACTGACCAAGTTTCAGCTCTTTCTGGGAATGTTTGTTGTTAGTATGAAATTCTGCAAAGTAACCCATAATCACCCATTTTTGCCTGAAAACCACTAAAACACAGCAACACAGGAGTTGGTGATGGAACTTAATATGATCAGATTGCAACTAACTATAGCTGGCAACAGCACCAAAATTTTGACGAGAGCCGAACTCAATCAAAATTATAACTGAGTTATGCCAATGGCTTGTAGCGTAGGAAACAACATTAGATTGTCTCTCAAGGATTGTAAATGCAATTTAATCAAATCAAACCGAGATTGGGGAAAAGGATTTGAGAATTCAAAATATGAAAATAATAGAATTAAAGTGAAAGAAATTCAATTAAAAGAACAATTAATTCATAAACCTATCTGAAATTAGGTTAATTCTATCTTAGATCTTTCAACAAACATTTAAAGTGCAATTGAATGGTTAACTTGGATCCAACCAAAATCTCTGCATCAAATCTAGAATTCATACTAGACAATCATCTAGAATTCAATTAACAATTGACACACAAATTCGCAATTGCATAATTTATGTTAGAATTTATGTTAATTTGATCTTCGAATTTAATTAACCTAGGCACAAATCAGTAACCTAACCTCTTTAATTCTGTGATTAATTCAGATCAATCAACTTAAAGTCATCAAAATTCTCAATCTAAAATCAAGATCCAATCATATCAAATATAAACAGAATCACTATTCATGCATTCAAGATCAAGAAGAAGAGGAAGAAGAAGAGGAATCTAATTACAATTCAAATACAAAAATAGAACAAAGATCTTAAGAATTCAAACCATAATTTCTTCAAGAATCTCTGAATTGATTACAGAAGTTTAGCTCTCCATGGCCATCACCAAGAAGGAGCTTGAGGAAGAAGAAAGAAGAAGAGAGAAAAATCTAGATCTAGAGATAGAAGGTGAGAAAAGTGTGGAATGAAAAATTAATCTCAAATTTCTCTTTCTACAGCTATAAACTAACTCTTATTTTGGCTTCACATTATTATAATCCTATTATTACAAAGCTGGGTCCATTATGAGTAATTGGGCCCAAACCCCATACCATTTGGAGGTCTACAACTCAAGTTATGCCCATTTAAGTGACTTCAACTCGTCAATAACTCTTCTCTATTTTCCTGCTTCAATTGCATACCCGAAATGATGTATTTTGAAAAAGTGATCTTCATATGAATTGTTGATATATGTCTTAGCTTTCAAATGCCACTAGTTTTAGCCCATATCACATCTATAGCCCAAGTTAAGCCCTAATTGGTGCACACTACTCGGGTTCCAATAACAGAACTCGTGTTCTGACTTCCAGGCCTAATTAGCTCCACTAGATGTCCGATTCTACCTTGGATCTCTCATAAAAATTATAGAGCTCTCTCTTATCTGTCATCTAAGGTAGGATACATAATTTTTAGACATCTAGAACTCAAGATATGACTGAAAAATAGAAATAGTGTAAAATCTCAATAATGCTGGAAAAGATCAATTAAGCCCAATTTGAGCCCACACTTACAAAAGATGACTAAGACCAATCAATTAAGTACATGGAGAGTGTAAATGACTAAAAATGAAAGTTTATTAATGTATAAAATATATAATTATCAATCGAGATCTTGACAAAAAACAAGGACTTGTTCGCTTGGACTTCCGTTGACATTCCAAGTCTAGACCCAGACTTTATCTGCCACCAACTTTCCATTGAGAAGAATGCAAAACCGGTGGCACAACACAAAAGGAAGGTTGAACCTGAAAGATAAGAAATAATCCAAAAGTAGGTGAATGAGCTCCTAGATGTTGGGTTCATTAGAGAAGTCTCCTACACCACGTGACTCTCCAATGTGGTCTTAGTCAAGAAGGCTAGTGGGAAGTGGCGTATGTGCATCGATTACACTGACCTAAACAAGGCATGTCCAAAAGACCCTCACCCGCTTCTCAACATCCATAAGCTAGTTGACAACTCATCCAGATTTAGGTTGCTCTTGTTTATGGATGCCTACTCTAGATACAACCTAATCCCTATGAACATAGAAGATGAAGAAAAGACTACCTTCATCATTGAGATGGGAACCTACTATTATCGAGTCATATCGTTCAGACTCAACATTACTGGGGAAACTTACCAAAGGATGATAAACAAAGTTTTTGAGGGGCAGATTGGTAAGATGTTGGAGGTATATATCGACGATATGATAGCCAAGATAGTGCATGCCAGTAGCCACGTCAAAGACTTGGAGGAAGTATTCACAAGGTTTGGAAGCACAACATGCCACTGAACCTGGAGAAATATGCTTTTGGAGTACAGGCTGGCAAATTTCTAGGGTTTCTACTAACAAACTATGGAATTGAGGCTAACCCAAAAAAATGACAAGTCGTGCTCGACATGTGCAACCCTCACTTTATCAAGGAAGTGTAGCAGCTCACAGGCCAGAATGCTGCCCTCACACGCTTATTGGCTAAAGCCACCCAGAAGTCTCTCTATCACTTTCAAACTTTAAAAAAAGGGAAGAACTTCAAGTGGACCCCTGGATGTGAGGCCGTGTTCTAAGAATTAAAGAAGATGTTGTTCACTCCACCTATCTTGACAAGATTAGACCCCGTTGAAACGTTATACACCTATCTCTCTATCAATAATGAGGCGATCAACTTAATTTTGATAAGAGAGACTGATGAAAGTCAGAGGTTGGTTTACTTCATCATCAAAGTCCTTTAAGGCCTTAAAACCTGCTACAAAAAAATTAAAAAGGTAGCTCTAGCACTAGTAATCACCGTGAGAAGGCTGAGACAATACTTTTAAAGTTACCCTGTCGTAGTGAGAACAGACCAGCCAATCAGGCAGGTAATGCACAAGCTGAATCTCATGGGAAGAATGATCACTTAGTCAGTAGGGCTCTTTGAGTTCAAGATTATCTATATGCCAAGACCATCTATAAAGGCTTAGGTATTATCCGACTCCCTAGTTAAGTTCACCTTAGACTCTGACCATCCTAGGGAGCATTCTTGGACTATCTATGTTGGTGGATCCTCGAATCCCAAAGGGAGTGGAGCCAAGGCTATATTAGAAAGTGAAGTCTGCCTCGTAATAGAACAATTATTAAGGTTCAAGTTCCCCACTTCCAACAACCTGGCCGAATACGAAGTGTGCATAGCAGTCATTAACCTGGCCAAGGAGATGGAAGCCAAAGACTTAGTCCTATACAGTGCTTCATAGCTAGCAATTGCTCAGATAAAAGAAGAATACTAAGACAAAGAACCCTTGTTGTAGAAGTACCTAGCTTGAGTTAAAAGTTAATGCAAAATTTCAACAACGTTAGAGTGGAACATATCCCAAGAGAACAAAACTCCAAGGCCAACATTTTATCAAAGCTTGCTAACACCAAGGGTCCAGGAAATAACAGGTCAGTGATCTAAGACACTTTACCTTTTCCCAGTATCACGGATGATGAAGTCTTCCTACTGGAATGTGAAGAAACCTGGATGACTCCTATACTAGCCTACCTCCATAGCGGCATACTTCTTCAAGAACGAAAGGAAGCCCAAAAGATAGTACGAACAACTACCTGATATACTATCTATGGCAATTAGTTATATCGCTGAGGTTTTTCTTCTCCCTTCCTTAAATGTCTTGGCCCTAAGAAAGTATAGTATATCTTAGCTAAAATCCAAGAAGGAAGCTCGAGACATCACCTCAGGGAAAAATCCTTAGCCTAGAAGGCGTTGAGGGCAGGATATTATTGGCCCACCATGGAAGCCGATACCAAAGAACATATGCAAAAGTATGACCAATGCCAGCATCACTCAGATGTCTATACAGCACCGCTGAAAAAATTGTTAACAATATTAGCTCCCTAGCCTTTCTACCACTGGGGAATGGACATTTTAGGCCCTTTCTTCCAAGAACCAAAGCAAGTTAAATACTTGGTAGTGGCCATCGATTACTTCACTAAGTGGATTAAGGCGGAATCGTTGGCTACAATCACCTCCGTGCCAATCCAAAAGCTTACCCATAAGAATAACATCAGTAAATTTGGAGTTTTGAAGTCGATTGTCACAGACAATAGAACCTAGTTAATTGACAAGAACTCAAAAGATCTCTTAGTCAGACTCAAAATCAAGTAGCAATTCACTTCAGTTGAGCATCCAAAGACTAACTAGGTTATACTAAGGGGAATTAAAAAGAGACTTGATGACACCGAAGAAATTTGGGTGCAACAACTTAATCACATCCTTTGGACATATCGAACCATGCCACATTCCACTATAGGAGAAACCCCTTTCAAGTTAACTTACAGTTGCGAGGCTATGATCTCGGTGGAAATAAGAGAGTCGAGCTAGAGAAAGGAAAATCTCTCTAAGGAAACCAACTCAGACCTCATCCTCTTAGAACTCAACCTACTTGAAGAGCAATGCTTTGTTGCCCACGTCTGGGAAGCAGCCTTCAAGCAGTGGATCATCACGCAGTATAACTCCAAAGTGATTTCACGCTAGTTTAACCTCAATGACCCCGTGCTAAGTAGGGCAGGCATCGGGGGGAGAAACGTAAGATATGAGAAATTAGCTCCTAATTGGGAAGGACCCTATAGGGTTACGTCCAAAACCAACACGAGAGCCTATACTCTAGAAACCCTCTTGGGCAAGGTAATAAAAAACTTCTGGAATATTGACAAGCTGAGGAAATATTATAGTTGAGAACGATGTTAAGTTATCATTATTGCCATGTAAGAAACATAGTCTGACATTAATAAATTAGTCTTCTCTTCACAACTGTTGTCTCATCCGAAGCTAGTACCTCAGTCGTGACTTTGAGTCCACGAGTACTCTGACTCACTAATATCCATAGCCAATATCTCGACAGTGACCTCAAGTCCCCAGATACTTAGGCTTACCATAACCCACAAGGTCACCACACCTTGGTGAGGTTCGAAGAATACAAGGTCCTAAACTTGAACACACTTCGGAGTCAAGTAGCTTATTCAAGGGTCTTTACTCATACCCATTTGTGCCCAACCTTAATCCATAAACTTACCATAGTTTATAGAGGTTTAGTGTATTTCTACTTGACGGTCAGATAGGGAAATCCTTTTGAACACCCTCTGAGGTCAAGCAGCGTATTCAAGGGTTTTCACCTGTACCCTTATGGCCTAACCTTAACCCATAAACCCACTATAGTTTACAAAGGTTAAGCGTAATTGGCCGTTACCCAAGTTTGTGGACCCCACACCCAGAGGCTATTGTGTCACATGCACTAAACGAATTAAACCACCGAGATTCAATCTTCAGACTCATCTCGACTGGCAAAATAAGTGTTTGTCCAATTAAATGAACCTAACCACTAAGATTCGAGCTTCAGACTCATCTCGACTTGCAAAACGAGTGTTTGTCCAATTCAACAAACCCAACTAGTGAGATTCGAGCTTCGAACTCATCTCGGTTGGCAAAATGAGTGTTCGTCTAATTCAATGAACCCTGCCTCTGAGATTGAGCTTTGAACTCATCTTGGCCTAGAAATACGAGCCTTTGTTACAATAAATTTTGAGACCAAGTTTGGACCCACCTCGGAAGTGTAAAAACAAAATAAAGATCTACCAGGATCAAGACACGGAGTGAATATTCAAGAGAAACAAATTTTCATTATTCACATTCCATACATCATCTACTTTATAAGGGGAACCTACGAGCTACACTTGACCAAGAATTCCCACTGGAGAAAAGCCAAGAAGGTAGCCTAGAAAAACGATGATGATCAGGTACCAATAGGGGTGGAAACAGGTCAAGTCAGGCCAGACTTTGCATTAAACAAGCCTAGCCTGTATCCCAATTATAAGGCCTGAGTCTGGCCTGTGAGCCTGTAATAGGTCGATTTTTAAGGTCTAACCTGACCTTTTTAAAAGTCTGGCCTAGACTGAAAGCCTATTTAAAGGCTTACTTTGCAATGAGGCCTTTAAATAGGCTAACAGGTCTACCTTTAAATAGGCCAACAGGTCTTTACATAGGTTAACAGACCTACATTTAAATAGGTCAACATACCTTACATAGGCTAACAGACCTACCTTTAAATAAGTTATATGCCTTTATATAGGCTAACAGGCCTAAGCCTTGAAATAAGCCAACGAGCCTACTCAAAGCCAATAGGCCTTTGTTATAATTTAACACTCACATTCTAATTTTATAGATGTTCACCACTTTCTTACTCTAGTCTTTGGTCGATGTGGGACTTGGAGATATACCAAGTTGCTCACTTTTTTACTCTAGTCTTTCAAGTCCCACGTCGACCAAAGATCAGAGTAAGAAAATAGTGAGCATCTAGAAAAGTAAGGGATGAGTGTTAACTTATTATTTTTATTCTAATAAATATATTACATTAAATATATTAATAAATATGTTATTTCTATTCTAACTTACTAACTTAAGTTTTAATTCTTGACTTTTATTAAAATTTAATTAAAAAATATTAATATATTATAATAAATTAATAATTATAGTTATAATTTATAATAATTATAATAATATATATTATATTATATATAGTTAAATAAGTCAAAGCCCATTGACTGCCAGGCTTAGAAAGCCTATTAGATGGCCTGAGGCCTAGCATTTTTAGTTAAAAAGGCTTTTAAAAAAGCCTTGGCCTAACTTGTTTAGTAAATAGGCTAGGCCAGGTCAAGCCTTAGGCAGGCTAGGCTATAGGCCTCTGACGAGTAGCCTGGCCTATTTCCAACCCTAGGTACTAACCACGTCCACCCCAATGGCTCCCCAAGATGTACCTGCCTCTCCCCCCTCAGCCAACATGAGGAGATTGCTTCACTCCAAGACACTTCTGCGTATCCAACCGCACACCTACACATCCAAAGCATGAAAGTAGAGGAAGGACGTCAGTGAAACCTCTCCATGCCTCACAAGAATTACAACAGAAGTCATGGACCTTCCCGATAAGAGTAGGAAATTTGTCCATTCCCGCATATGCCAAGAAAGAAAGGCTTCTGTCATCCAAAGGTGCATTGACCAAGCAGTCACTTGGCCCTGGCCCTCACTGGGCAATTACGCCTAGAAAGAAAGACCTTTGCTAGACGAATATACAACGGAAAAAACAAACACCTTTGAGAATTTGGGAAAAAAGAGGAAGATAGTCTTAGAAGGGGATACGTGTAACAACCCAATATTTGTTACCCAAATATATAGTCATATAAGTGAATAACTTAATACTGGCCTGCTACTACTAACATTTACCAACATTAAACCTATATTATTTATACACAATGAGTAAATATGGAGAGCTACAAAAGCAAAAGTTATATATATACATTACAGCCTCAAGGCATACTGTTATACATAACTTGAAACAACTAAGCAAATATAAAACATTTAAATATGCTCAGCTCAAAATAGCATCTAAACTATGCTAATCCTCATACATCTTCTTCTTCCCTTTCGAAGAACTTGCACCTGAATTTACATGGCAACACAATCGGGGTGAGAAAACATATCTCAGTAAAAGTATTCCAATACCAATATATATACATCATATATATATATATATATATATATATATATATATATATATACAAACAGATAATATTCATAATTATCTCGTTGATACTTCAATCATAGAAGCAACAACTCCTCATTTCAACAACATGCAATTGCTCATACAATTGCAATGTATGAAAATGTCATGATAGCAACCGCCTATACAATTGTCATGTTATGCTTAATTATGACTAATGATTATGTTTATGCAATATCTTAAGTATGGAAGTGAATAATGCATGATACCACATCCAGGACCTCTAATCCCATGGTAATGTCATGAATGCATGAAACTTGAACAAAGTAATGGAAGTCCATAGATTCATCCATAATGAACAAGGAATTTTATCCTTTAACACTTCACTATATTAGGAATGGTACAATGCACCTTACCTGATATAGAACATCCACTTTCACGGGCTCACACCTTTCCATAAGGCAAAATATATAATCAAATATATCATCATTACTAGTTAAACACTCATAATTAGTATTTCAAATCAATATGATTCATCAATCACATAGAGAGGATATTACTCACCAATCTATGATTCTCAATAATACAAAGAGGATATTATAAACCTTATTATGTTTCTCAAACATTTCTTGCAAAATAATTACTAATTACTTCTCATAATTAGTTTTCACAATTGATTTACATGCATTTCAGGTTCAATTCACAATACTTCATCAAATGCTTATAGCAATACTTTAACACTCTTAAAAGAGCAAACATGAATAATTCCCACACTTAGGGAAATTCAATTCCTCGATTCCTCATAATACAAATTATATGTATATAGTCATGCCTAATTATTTCACGTAAATAGCATTACGAATCCATTTGATTCACTACTAGCATTACGAATTAATATGATTCATCACGTTCTCACTTCATTAAATACTCCTACTAGTGTCACAACACTCTTTAGGAAGCATTACACTAAAATCCCCTTCTATTTTCCCAAAACAAGGCTCTGTTTTGTTCTGTTCTGCACTGGGCGCTCAGGCGCTCAGATTCTGCGCACTTAGGCGCACTACACACGTAACCTGAACATTCTATGAACTGGGTGCCTAAACGGCCAACCACACAGCACTTAGCGCTCTTTACATCTGACAAGTTCTTCCTGGGCATTGGGTGCTTAGACGCCTACAAATTCAGCGCCTGGGCGCTCTCAAACCAGAAACAATTCTATATAAGTTTGCAGAAATGATCATTGTTCCATTAGGAATAAGTGATCTTACACTCACTCAAAATCACTTCCAAGTGATTTTATAACTTTCACAAGGTCCATGAACATATTGTAACTCTTATACAACCTCAATTTCACATAAAACATCACAATACAACAAACATGTATTTATAACCATGTTTAATTACCTTCCATAATTAGCATTTCAAGTCAGCTTGACTTAATACATTCTCATTTCTTCCATTACTCCAATTAGAGTTTCAATATAATCTACTAGGCATAAACAAAGGATCGTAGTAATTAAGAATCTCAAAACATCAAAATAGAAATTCTGGTGAAATCTATTCTGGGCATCTAGGCGCCTTATCCTTGCCTATGACATTCCACCACACTATGAAAGCCTAAGGTGTTCCAACACATTACCCCTTGATAATCCACCCTACTATGGTTATCTAAGGTCCCTCTAAGGCTTTTAGCCTTATAAAATGCCAAAACATGCATTTCTTAACCAAAAACACATTTTGTTCAAACTCAACCTTTGACCTTTGAGCAGTAAAATAAGCATAACTTGAGCTACGATTATCGAAATGGGGTGATTTTGGTGGCGTTGGAAAGCTAAGAGAAAGAGCTACAACTTTCATGAAGACATCAAAGCCAAAACTCATCACAGAGGGATTACACGGCTGTGTAAAATTATACAGCCCTGGCCATGTAATCGTCTGTGAGCAAAATTTTTGGCAGAGAGTTACACGGCGTACATGGGCCGTGTAACTGAACCAGAAACTCTGTAACTCATTTTGCAGGGTTGTGGCACTGTTCTAATGGTCAAATTCTGGGATTTTGGCCACTCCAAACCAATTTCTAGGTGATGTTAAGTCCCAAACAAGTTCCCAAACATGAAGGAAACATAAAACACCAACTCATAACACCAATTTTAGATTCTTGGATTAAATCATCCATTCACATCCTAAAACTCTAATTTCTTCATAAATGGCATTCAAGGGTGTTCAAGTGATGAAAAATTGTTCTCATGCCTCTAGCAAACCAAACATATGCTACTATCAAGCTTTCTCACAAGATTCATGCATTTACTAACACAAATGCAATTCTCACACTTCAAAACCCCATATTCCCCCATCAAGTTCCCATAACCCAATGAAGAAGATGAAGTTATGAAGTAACACAAACCCTTACCTCAAGATCAAGAAGATGAAGATAAAGCAAGGCTTCCACTTGGATTCTTTCCTTTGATGGTTGATCCTTCTTTTCCTTTGGTTTCTCATTCTTCTCTTCCTTCCTTTTCTCTTCTTTCTTTCTCCTCCTTCCTTCACGTTTTCTATTTTATTTTCTCTATTTTTCTAATTCTAATATCTCAACTGTGAGATATTTAGCAAGAGAAGTTTATTTTGACTTCTCTTGGTTAGTACCAAAATCCCGATCTGATAAGAGCACCCAGATTCTACCAAATCTGATTCTGTAACTTCCAACAAATTCAAAATAAATCCTGAGATTCATTAAAAATTCTGTTTCACCAAAAACTGATATTTTCATATCAGTTATGGGTCAATCCGGCACTAAAACATACTACCAGTATGCTCATAAATGTAAAACTAACTTTAAAAATTTTCAAACTATAACTGTAATACAGTTTCCACATTTGTGACTTAGAAACAAACTCTCCACACTTATTTCCACTAACTAAGCAGTTTAAGCCACTTTCAGAGCAAATAACAACTATATTTCTCACTTAGCATTACAGCAAAGTGCCTAAACGTGCTCAGAAAGTCATAAAATTTCACAGACATGTTAAGTAAGTATTAGGCTACCTCTGTACCATATACAAGCCTAACATGACTTTCTACAGTATTACAATATGACCCTCTATGTTCCCACAAGAAGCGAAAAAGGGACCATTCACTGGGAAAAACCCACTCTCAAGGACAACTGGAGAACAAAAGAAACAAGTGATAGGCCCACTACAAACATTCCCTATTTATAGAGGGAATAAGACATTTTGATTGGCTCCCAGAAAGGTGAACTAGTTGCACGTTTGAAGCCACGTTTAAATGCTTCCCTCTTCGTGATTGGTTACGAGGGCAGAGGGAAGTTGGGAAACAGTATAATACTGCTATTATCATCAACGTGATTTAATTCCCAATGAATGCAAGGCAATGGTTCCTAAAGTAAGTGCAGACTATTGCGAGCTGTTGAGTAAAGATAATTGACAGGAAAAGGCATAGAACGTTCAAAATTGAAGCGACGCGTGGCATTCTAGAACACCTAACCTGGACCCCGAACCCTTAAAGAGCCACCACAGTGTAACAACACCTCGAACCTTGGTCTGAACCCAGATAAAAAGATACAAGACCCCGCCAACTACACATAGGAACAACTCACTACATACCCCAGGCAGCGAAAGAATGATGTAAGCGGAGCAATCCTACTTAGATCCTAATCTTGCTCATTAACCTTGGGAGCCTGTTTTGATACACAACGGACCCCAGTCCTTCGGGAAAAACATTGTGAGATTCGATATCAATAGTACAACTCAGATCTTGTTGTCCATCACGTGTCGTGTGCGCCAAATGAATTTGTATCTCGACACTTTGCTGTCCCACCAAAGTGCCAAGCTGGAGACAATTGTTCTAGATTGGGTTACGGGACCAAAGAACTAGAGCAACCCGACCCGCCAGGCTGGCACCCAAGCGTACAATGCGTATGAAGCAACCTAAACGCCGGGCATAACAACAAGAACAATTCCTCTTGGTCGCTTAATAGAACGGTATGCTAATTAAAGCGATATTGTGGTAGTCTTTACTTCACCAAGACCAAGCTTTTTAAAAATAGAGAAGGACATTAGATTTATGCTAGCTCCTAGATTACATAAAACATTTTTAAAATATGAACTACCAATAGATTAAGGAATAGCAAAACTGCCTAGATCCTTTAACTTTGGAGGCAATTTGTTTTGAATGATAGCACTGCACTCCTCAGTTAACATCACTGTCTCATGATCTTCTAATTTCCTTTACTTAGATAGAATCTCCTTAAAAACAGGAGGTCTGATGATGCTTAAGGATGCACCATTAAGTGATGGAATAACATAGTAACACAAAGCTCTTGTATTTTCATTAGCCATGACTACTTGCTAATTTTGTTCTTGCTCCTCTCTTTTCTTTTTCCTCAGTCTTCTACAAGTACGCTCAATTTCAGGATCAAAGAGCATAAGATCAAGACTTTTTGAATGTCTCATGCACCCACAAGAAAAAAGATTAGTAAAACTAACTTAAAAATGCTAATAGAATAAAATAAAATAAATACCAACTAAAATACTCAAAATCAAAATTAAAAAAATAAAAATAAAAAAAATAAAAAAATAAAACTAGAATAAACAAAGAGTGCAACTAAATAAAATAAAAAATAAAAACAAGTCTCTAAATTAACAATAGAGTTAATTGGTTTTGATATTAATAAAATCACTCCTTGACAATGATGCCAAAAACTTGATAGAAAAATTCAAAAGTGTACGAAATTGATCAAGTAATAAAGTAGTGAAAAAAAAAAAATCATTCCCAGAGAGTGTTTACTAATTACCAAAATTATATTAACTCTACTATTATTTAAAATGTCAAAAGAAATTTTAATTAAAATAAAATAAAATAAAATTAAAATTAATTAATTAAATTCAAATGAGGCAATAATTAACAAGAAACAAAGCAATATCAATTAAAATTAGGGTATTTTGATTTCACTTGAGCTAATCCTATTTAACTTAATTGATTAATAATCTAATTTTAATAATCTCATGCAAGGGGTGGTAATTTTAAATTATTTAATATTCTCTCATGAGTCATACTAAACATATTGAAAAATACTTATTTCCTATTTCCCAATAGCAATAATAAGCATAAATCAACTCATTAAGATCTATTATTAACCCCCATAAGGCAAATCTTTAGTCCCGTTTCGATTATATATTCATGGAGTTTATTTCTTATGTCAAATCAAGGAAATTTCCTTCCAGTGTGTTTCCAAGATACGAATCAAAAGAAATCAAGAATAATAATAAACTCTTGCACAGATAAAGAAAATTGATTCAACAAGTGTAAATATTCATAGATTCAAGCTACATCAAAACCCCCAAAAAGAAATTTGGTTAATGATAAAATTAACTAATGACACAGAAAATTTCATCATACTCAATATAAGAAATAGGAGAAGAAAATAGAATAAAAACGAAATTAGTATGC
This sequence comes from Ormosia semicastrata, assembly GCA_029884595.1. Classification (NCBI taxonomy): domain Eukaryota; kingdom Viridiplantae; phylum Streptophyta; class Magnoliopsida; order Fabales; family Fabaceae; genus Ormosia; species Ormosia semicastrata. The sequence continues at coordinate 9,317,044 of JAQQTO010000047.1, forward strand.
CTTCTCTCCTTTCCTCCAACTTGCTCTACGTTGCACTCCTATGTTGGTCTCCCTGTGTTTTTGCCTCGCTCTTGCGTGTCTACTACTATTTATTTATTCTTTTGCGTAGTGACTTGTGCCGCACTCAATTTTATTAGGTTTCCAACTCCTTGATTTTTTTATAATAATAAAAATCCAATCTGAATTAGTTTTGAATTTTCTACCATCAATTTAGGCTTTGGATAAGATCTAGGATTTGGATAAAATCCCTTTAAAGCTTTATCTTCAAGATCTCCCAATTTAATCCAAAATCCTCTAGATTATACTTGAAAATTCAAATAAAACTATAAAATAAAAAAAGAAGATTAAAAAATATTAAAATCTAAATAAAACTAATCAAAATAAAATAAATAAAATAAAATAAAAATCATAACAAATAAAGCTCAAAGATGTGTGTAATTTTTCATCACATCATCACCCCAAAGGGACTATGGTTATTAATTATCAAATTCACCAATAAAATACTATCTAAACTACCAAATGGAATGAGGAGCAAGTGAATTGCATAGAAACAGAGAAACTAACAACTAATTGTTAATACTCAATTTTGTCCATAAAATTTTTATTTTTATTGTTTAATCAAGGACTAGTAATTTTGTGTTAAATGATGTTTAATTGTAATATTCTGAACACATAATTTTTTTTAAGTTTTATTTACTTCCATCTTATTTGAATCACTATTTTTTTAATTTGTACAAAAAAATAAAAAAATAAAAGAATAAAAGAATAAAAAAAGGAAAAAAAAGAAATTAAAAAATAATAAAAAGATGACCTAAATACATAACCCAATTTCTCTCAAGCCCAAACCAATTTATGGGTCAACCTAGAACCCGGATCCAACCCTCTTTCCCACAAAACCCTAGCAACCAACAACCCATGAAAAAGATCACATTCATCGTCAACCAATTCACCAACATCAAGCCACCACCATGACCCACCACTAACACAAGCCACCACCGTGACCCACCACCAACACAACACTCCACTTTTGCCTCCAACCTTCACCACTGTGACACCACCATACGGCACCCACTCCACCAAACACACCCACGCAAAACCATCTTCATCACCATCTCAACCAGCCTAAACCATGACCTATCACGCAGCCATAAAACCATCGTACCACCATCCCACATACCACCATCACATCCAAGCCTTCACCCAAACCAAACACAATTGTAACCCATGAACCGGCCCCCATCAAAACCAATAACAACAACCCACTAAGCAACCTCCACCGTGACTCACCCAAACCAAGTATCTTTAACCCATGATGAAGACACACCAAATCATAACCACCCCACCTAAAACCACCGTAACGCCACCATAGTCACCACCCATTTCACTATCTTCACCAAACTGTGACCTCACCAAAAGCCACCCAAGTCCATCATCAACCACCACCCTCCAACCTTCATCACCGTGACCCCATGCCCAGCTGAACCGTTCCACGCGCAGCCCCTCCACACTAACACCATGTCTAAGCTCCTCACTTCAGCTTCCACCCAAATCATATCTCAACGTAGCAGAATCGCGACCACCAAATCTGCACTCACCCTTGTCATTGCGCCATCGTCCTCCACCATCACCTATCTTCGCGGATTCAAGCCACCGCTCGACTGAACCCACACCCATAGCCAGCCATGTCCTAACAGCAGCACCACCGTGACAATTCCAACCAGATGTGCACCATCGGGCTACCAAAGCCACGCTCCACCACGCCACCATCATGAACAGACGGAGCTAACTGTGACGCAATCAGTCGCACAAAACCACCACGCAGTAGATCTGCCACCCAGCCACCATGAACCACCGCAACGCGGCTAGCTACACCACCACGTACCAAATCCAGCAACCACCCTTACAGATCTAGTCGCAACCCAGGTTCCTATGATTCTCTGTTTCTTTGTTCTCTTTTGATTCTGTATTTTTTTTGTTTCTTTTAAACCTTTTTTCTTAAATTGACAAAAAGAAATGTTTTTTTAATAAAATAAAAAATATTAAAAAATAGAAAATATGATTTGCATTAGTAAATTTTAACAAGGATAAAAAAGAGAAAATAAAAAAATAAAAAATAAATAAGATTTTTTCCCTTTATTTGGTTCTTGTCTTGCTTATTATCTATTTTATGTGATCCATGATCAAATAATTTTAAAAAAAATGAGAAAAAGAGAAGAAAACTTTTTTTTATCAACACAATGACCAATGATAATGATTGAATAGCAGATGCTATCTTCAATGTCATTTGGATCATAAGAGTTTATTGAGTATCTTGGTGCTAACTTGAACTCTGTGCAAGGATGGATTTGTTCTCAAACAAAATCCTTTTGTTTTCAAAAAAATTCTTTTCATAATTAAAATTAACCAACTCACAATCATTTTCTAAAGAATTATGTGACTTTGAGTTCTCCACTGCACCCGGGGATACGTAGGAGTAGAATCTCTATTTTGTCAAGTCAAAATTAAATTTTCATTGTTTGAATGTTTCTTTTTTCTTTTAAAAAATAGTTATAATAATTTTTAAGATGGGTAAAATAAATATATTTAAGATTATCAAGCTTTTGCACAACTAACTTAAGGTACCATTCTTTGAACGAGCAGTGTAGGGTGCTAACACATTCCCTACCTGTAAATGACTCCCGAATTCAAACTCTTTTTACAAAAGCCCAATTTTCTTAATTAAAATGTTTTTCTAATATTTTTTCGATTTAAATAAACATTGGTGACGACTCCACTTATTTAAAAAAAAACCTATATTTTTTTGTCGTCCCGTCGCGATCTCAATTGCGATAGCTGGCGACTCCACTGGGGACACTTAGAGAGTCAGGCCTGTTGTTGTTAGTTGTGTAAATTTTTAATAACCTCTATTTATTTATTTTACCCCTTTTGTCTTTATTTTTTTCTTATTTATTTGTAAATAGATCTTTTTTTATTTAACATTTTTATGTAAATTTCTGATGGTGTTATCCTGTGTTAACTTTGATGCTCATGATTTGCTTGTATATATTTTGTTTCTTTAATATTTTGTGCTTGACCGTTGAAACCCTAGGGTAGATAATTACTGGTTGTTATATGTATGTTCTTTTTTATTGTTATTTTTGCAGGTAGGGAGTAATTTTGTTCTTTTAAGTTTTTGTACAGGTTTGTATGCTCCCTCACATATATCACCATCACTTACCTCGTACACTTTTTGGATTTTATACCCGAGTCTGTGTGAACACGAGGAGTAAGAGGGGTCTTGACTTTTGTTATTGAGGGGCCTTATGCTCACTTAACATTTGTTGAGATACCACTCAGATTGTTACCAATATCATGGATTAATCATATTGAGAGGGTTTATCCCTACTTATGATTAACTCATGAGTTGGATCCTTGTCTTTTGAGATATGGGCAATCTAGGGACCATGCTTTTTAGAAGTTTAGATATGTCCTGAAAAACCTTACACTAATAGATTGAACATAATGACTGTCAAAATTAGAGTCATGACCTAAAGGAAATCAAACCCTTAGGCTCCTCCTAACTAGGACACGAAGGGGGTATACTTCTTCTTTATCTATCTATTCATCATGCCATTCATTCTTGTAATTTTCTTTAAAAAAAAAATTCAACTCTAGAAAAAAAAGAAAAAGAAACATCATCTTGTATTTTCATGGCATTCTTAGCATTAAGAAAAAAGATACATCATCTTGCATTGTCATGACATTCCTAGCATTTCAAAAAAATAATACATAATCTTGCATTACCATGACATTCATAGCATTATTTAAAAAAATAAAATCCATCTGCATAAGTAGTTAATACTTCGTATACATGCATGTTGCCATCTTTGTTTAGTTAATATTGATAATTGCATATTCATATCATGTTTCCCTAAGCAGAAAAGTTAACACTATAGCAGGAAAGTTGCTTTCGTGACACCCTTACAAGACTCGTTCCCAGACTAGGATCATGGATAAAATAGAACAGACTCAAGAGTTGAAGGATGAGGTGAATCAACTCAAAGAGCAAATGTCGAAGATGATGGAGATGCTACAGTCCAGGGGAAATAGAAAAAGCACAGATGAGAATCCCTCAGTGGCGAATGTAGAACATCCGGCCACACCTCTTATCGATTTGGTTTCTCTCTAACCCTTCTTCAATACCAAGGCTTTAATCCTCAAGGAGTTGTGATGCTGTTCACTGACACTTGTCGAGATTATCAAATTTAAATTAATTTATAACCGATTTACCAAAACTACTTGTAGCATAAGGTAACACCGGGTCGAGCCCATAGATCATTCTAATTATGAAGTTAGATTAAGAGGTTAATAAACAGGGGGGGAAAGTTTTGCAAGATTAAACAACAAAGAGCAATTAAAATGAGTAAACAAGATTGAGAAAACAACCAATCCAAGAGAATTAACTAATCTTGATTTCAATCTATCCTTGATCTTTATAAATCCGTTCAACTATCAACCAAATCCTTGGTATTAGATCACATCAAGACGCCTCTCAATAATCCATGGATCTTCTACTAGAAACGCTTCTAGAATTCAATTAATTAAGATTAGACAAATTAAGCATCCATCCAAAATTCAAATTAACTTGAAAACCAAGATCCAACCAAGCTAAATATTTCATCAAACACCTTTAATAAATTATTTAACCTCTGAATTCATCTCTTGGCACATGATAATTACGCAATTAACATATGCAAATCCCAATTAAATTAAGCATTAAATCAGAATTTAAACAAGAGAAGAAAAGAAAAAGAAACTTGATTAATAGATGAACATATAACAATTAAAACAAGATCTCAAGATTAATCATCAAGATTGTCAATCTCTTGGATTGATTAAAGAAGTTTAGCTCTCCATAGCCATCACCATTGGATAACCTTCAAGAACCATACAAAAATGAAAATAACAAAGAGAGAGTAGAGAAAGGAAGAGAAGAAGAAAATTCTCCAAAATGAAACACTAAAACTTTTATTATAACAACACTTCTAAATAAAAGCTCTACATGTTACAATGATCTGCATAGTCTCCCTTTTATAGAGGGTTAAAGATACAAAATATCAAAGGAGGCTGAGTCATGGTGGTTGGTGGAGTAGATGGAGAAGGTGGAGTAGGTGGAGAAGGTGGAAAATGTTGAATGACTTTTTGGTGAGTAGAAAATTCTGGAGATTCTTTGTCTCCGAAATCATGCAGCTTTGAAGTCATTGCATTCGTCATTTTTGAGCCAAGTGGTCTTCACGAAGATTGTAGCTCTGGATCTTAGCTTTCAAATGGCTCTGGTTTGAGTCTAATATCATTTCTATAGCTCTAGATATATTCAAATTACTGCACACTACTCAGGCCCAGTCGCAGCTCCTCTATTCTGACTTCCAAGCCCAATATCACCTCCAAGAAGTCTGAATCGGGAAGAGTGTTCAACATGAAAGTTGTATATTTGAGTCTTAACTATCAACCATCAAAATTTCAGCCTATTATACAACTTTCACTACGAGCAGTGTAATGAACAGTACACAAAGGTCATTCTGCCAGGAGCAACACGTTAGTTCTTGATTCAATGCCAATTTGAGCCATCCAAACGTGTGATTGAGTCTTTGATGTCTTCATGAAGATTGTAGAGCTCTCTCTTATCTTTAAAATGACATAAGATTCACCTTAAACATCCACCTACAGCCCATGATATGACCCAAATACAAGATTAGTGTAAGACGTAAATCATGCTGAAAAATTCAATTAAATCTATTTTGAGTTCAAAACATACAAAACATAACCAAACTTAATTTATTAAGTGCAAGGAGAGTGTAAATGACTAAAAATGAAAGCTTATTAATGCATCAAATATGTGAACATCATTCACCATTTACCCATACAACACCACTCAACCATCAATCACCAATTCTCAAGAAACGCAGGTGCCACATTTCCCATCATATAGCTTCCTTCCCGGCTATGTACCACCATTAACCACCAATCCCTCTGATAATAGTATGCTAGCAGTGACACCAACTTCAAACTCACTGAGCACTATCCAAACCCAAGTCACTTGGCCGAATGCCAATGAAACCCTACCAATATAGCACCCATTTCCCTTTTTTATCCCACCATATAGTCTCCCTTTCGACTTTGTACCACCATAGGCTACCAATCCCCTTGACAGCAACTCATTGAGCATAACCCAATCATATGTCCATTACCTTGGTACCAGTGGAACCCCACCAGTGTAACTTTTTGCCCCTACTTTCATACCACAATACCCATTGAATTGTTTTGCTGAAAATCTTCAATCGAAAGAGAAGTTAAAAATTCTTGAAGAAAGACTATGAGTCATAGAAGAAACAAGTAGCTATAGTATTCTGAATGCCTAAGAACTCTGCCTTGTCCCAGATGTGGTGATTCCCATGAAGTTTAAAGTCCCAGATTTTGACAAATATAAGGGAACCACTTGTCCAAAGAACCATTTGACCATGTACATCCATAAGATGGCTTCACATGCTCATGATGACAAGATGTTAATCCTTTTCTTCCAAGGCAATTTAACTGGGGTAGCTTCGAATTGGTACACGCATCTTAAGCGTGCCCATATACGGAGTTTCAAGGATCTAGCTAATGTTTTCTTAAGGCAATACAAGTATAACCTCGACATGGCTCCTAACATATTATAGTTACAAAATATGGCATAAAAGGATGTTGAGAGTTTTAAGGAGTATAAATGGAAATGGAGAGAAATAGTCGCATAGGTAGAGCTCCCGCTATTAGAAAATGAAATGTGGCTATGTTCATTAACACCCTTCAGTCACCCTTCTATGGCCGAATGATTGGGAGTGAGTCTTCAAACTTCTCAAACATTGTTATCATTGGAGAAATGGTTGAAAGTGGAATAAGAAGTGGAAAGATTACTGATAGTGTAGGCGGGGTGACCAATGCAAAGAAGTTCCCGATGGTGAAGAAAAAGGAAGGAGAGGCCCATCCTGTGATGGTTGATCAGAAGAAATTTACTCATGGGCAGCCTAACCAAACACTTATGAAACCTCAACCATCATTTCAAACCCCTTTCGTACCTTACCACTCATATTTTCCCACTACTTCACCAGTTCCATATCCCCAATCTTACCACTCGTATGTTGCCACTGCTTCACAAGTTCATTATCCCCAGCCTCACCACCCAATAATGCCTTACTGTATGCCATCCTCTACTTAATACCAGACACCCTCTACCTCATCGCCTCAACAACTCAACCATGGACCCAAAATCCAAACACAAACCAGAGAAGACCACCAACTAACCAAGAAAGAAAGTTTATCCATTTTGACCCAATCCCTATGACCTACACTGAGTTACTACCCCAGCTCATCCATAAACTCTCTCTTAGCTCCTTTCCCGATGAAGTCAGTGGAACCCCCATACCCAAAAGGATTTGACCTAAATGGCAAGTGTGATTACCATGCAAGGGCCGCAGGCTATTCCACAGAGAATTGCAAAGCGCTAAAGTTTAGAGTGCAAGACCTAATCAATGCCAAGTGGTTGAATTTCAAGTCAAATACTCATAGTGTGGGCCACAATCCTTTAATCATGGAAATCCTGGAGTCAATGCTATAGAAAAGTTCTCTGCCCAATAGCTAGTGAGACGTGCGACAGATGTCAAAACCCCCATGAAAGTCATTTATAAAGAGCTCTGCAAGTTTAGGATGATACAAGCTCAGGTTGAAGTGAAAAGGGACAATGATGATGAAATAATGTGTAATCTTCATAGAAATGTCGAGCATTCTATTGAAGAATGTGGCGATTTCAGGTAGATCCTCCAAAATCTAATGGACATGCAACAAGTGCAAATAGGCCATTTGTATGACGAGGGTGGCATAAACGTGGTTGATGGGTACGCCATTCCCTAACCTTAAGCTAAGCGGAAGATGTTGGCTTGGTTGGAAAAAGCTGAGGGGATCCCTATCTGTGAGAGCTTTCGAAGTGTAGTGACCACTATCAAAGATGATCAACCCATCAATTATGGTGTCAATCTAGTGTGCCCTTGTTTCTCAGATACATAGCTAAGCAATTGGGAGATCTTTGATTTTCCCATGACCTTTGAAATTGATGCAAAGTAATTCTGTAATGCTAATCCTATAGCTCTGCCCAAGGCTTTAGGAAAATATGTTGAGAAAATGGGCTTACATGTTTCCATTTCAATATTTACTATCAATATATGTATTTTCAATTATCCTGCCATTTCCTTTTTTAGTTTTTGCCTAACCATTACATTAACCTTTATTCGTTACTTTTTTTTTTACTTATGTTAACATCAATAAATGTAGATCTAAAAGTGATTCTCTTGAAAATGACAGTGCTATAACCCCATTATATGAGTTTGACCATCCTATTAGTCATGTTGATGAGGATAATATGACAATTGGGAACCCTCTCCTAAGCTCACAAGATTAATATAACAAGATACCAAAGAAATTCAACCCCACGAAAATTCAACTGAAGTGATTAATTTGGGGATAAAGGATGATAAAAAAAATAGTTAACATTGGCACTTTCATGAAAGAAGATAAGTGAAGGAAGTTGGTGAAGCTCTTATTGCAACATTTTCGCATGGTCGTACCAAGACATGTCAAGGCTGGATCTGAGCATAACTTCCCATAAAATTTCGTTATACCATGATACTAAGGCGAAGAAGCAGAAATTAAGGAGAATGCATCCTAAAATGTCTTTGAAGATCAAGGAGGAAGTCACCAAGCAATTAGGAGCATGGTTTTTTGAAAAGGAACAAATAAGCGATCACTTAGTGTGCACTATTTTCTTGTCTCAAAATTAAAGTTTTGAAAATAAGCAATCATGATTTGAAAATGAAGATTGACCATTTTTTATTTATCCTTTGAAAAAAAAAATTCACCATCTTTATTATCCCTTATTACCCCTTTTAGCTTGAAAAAATTCTTTAAAGAACCTTGGACAAGGATCACGCCTACACTAGGGGTTGGTGTAAAGTTAAAAAAAAAAGAAGATGGAAAATGAAATGACTCATAGCAAAGGCAAATGATAAAAGTGGAAAAGTAATTGAAAAGTATTAGTGCTCTTGATAATGCCAAAGGTAATTGACAAAGTTTACTAAAGATCCTTGATCTCATTCAACCCTTAAGCACTTGTTTGAGCCTTATATCATTCCTTTCATAACCTTTAACATTGGCTACGTTACAAGCCTCAAAAAGTCCATTTTGATCAATGAATGATTGTTTTCATTTTAGTAACTTTAATTTTGAGACAAAAGGTTAATGCTTTTCTAAATTTACAATTCCATGCTCCTAAAAAAAAGTGGCTCGCTAGGTTGAAAACCTAAAAAGGTGGCCTAGGAAAAAGTTAAGATGACCTGCTAGGTTCAAAACTCGAAAAGAGTGACCTAAGAAAAAGTTAGGGTAAAAAAAAATGGTACCTGGCACATTCAAAGAAGTGTAGTCACCTCAAGTCACAAACTGGGGCAATTTGAGTTTATTAAAGCCAAATGACGATAGTTTGAATTTATCATGAAATGTTTCAATACAAAGAGATTAAGGCCGAACTAGGGTAGTTTGCATACATGAAGTCTTGTCAAGAAAAGCTCCCAATGTGTGAAAATTGGGTTGGATCATATTCTTGGAAATAGACAAAGAGGTGTTTAAGGTTGTATACATGGAAAATTTGCACTGATTATCCTAGAGAGTATCACTGGAAAAGATGAAAAACTCCACTCCAACATTTTTTTTGTAAACCTTTCAATTCTAATCTATTTTGTACTGCTTCTCTTGTACTTTTCCTTTCTATAATGATAGTTCATTTTCGTTGCTGTTGGGAAATCTATGACCAAAAGCACAACAAAAAAAGGATTCCCATCAAGGACCTATGCTTAAAAGAGAGCCATGAAATGTGATTTTTCGTGTTTACCTTTTGAAGTCAGATGACAAAAAATCGAAACAAATCACTTGCACCACAAAAATGACATTGCCTCTACGTTGTCCATACGAACAGACTCACAAACGTCCAACATCTATGATCTTGGAGTCTCACGTCTCCTGCATAGTGCTAGTTGCAAAGAGAAGAGAAACCTGTCACTCTCTCACTCACTGTTTCTGTTAGCGTGCGGCTAGGGTTTGTAATCTGTACCTTGATAGCCCACTTAACAGTACTATTTGTAATAGTGGCTACCTTATGCAATTGAGAATAGCAGTAGGTTTAGCAGTGCAACCTTGGACTCATCTGTTTTGAGTTTGGCCCACGATAGAACCCTAGTCCAACTTGGATTCTAATTACTCCAATATAGTTTGTTCTATATGTGTGACCCTTCAGGTTCTCATGACGTTGACAATAATATTAAAATCCTATTTTAATATTGCAAGTAGCGAGCAGGCTAACAATACATCACTGCTACCAAAGTAATGAGAATGTCAGTGATTTGACATAACCTTTCCATGACCAATGTTTTTATATAGTTTAGTCCCTTTGTCCAGACAACTAGATTAAACACAAAGCATGGAATATGTCACCCTTGTATAGTTTAATCTTCTGTTTCCTGATACTTAAGTAGACTTAGTAATAACAAATGAGATTAGTATCTCATATTGACTCATTTGATCATGGTCATGCATTTCGTAGTCTCACTCAATCAGGGGGCCCGAAGATATCACTCCTATTATGTAGGAGGGACAAATCCCATCTAGGTCACTCACATCCCTCTACATGATTTGCGGTATGTCCAATAACCAACTTTATAATCACCTTGTTACAGATGACATTTGATGACATTAAAATATACAAATCCTCATGTAGGAATCATAATGACTTCGGGTCAAAGAACTATATACACCATTGTCATTTTGAGAATCGCTTATGACACTCACGAACGATCAACACAACGTTCTCATGGTGGGTTAGTCTAATATATCATTACTCTAATATGTATCCATGTGAAGGCTTGATATCTCATATCCATGACCCATGAGATGTGGTTATCAGTCTATGCACATACTAGTCTCAATGCATTATTGTTATCGTAATTAACAATAATACTTGACTAGAGACATTTAAGAATAGTGTAATGAATCTATCTAATAGGATTTCACGATCAAGTTATCCACTTGATGTCCTATGGCATTAAACTTACTATTCTAAGGACTTTATTATGTTTACAATAAACAACACAATAAATAAAATGTCTCATGTATTAAATAAATAGCAGAATATAATGTATGTAAGTATGGTAAAAAATAAATTGGCCTCTAGGGCATACACCAACACGTTGCAACCTATTGTTGATTCAATATGCATTTCTCATGATAGATTTATATTGAGATGAGAAACATGTGACAATATTGCAAAAGAAATTAGATTTGCTTTGACAATCTCGAAAGGTCATGGGAAACACAATGAATTTCCAATGAGAGTATTGATGAGAAAAGAAAGGATAAACAGGAAAATCATAAAGCAAATTGATGAATTTCGTTACTATTCTATCTTGATCCTACTATAGGAAAAAGTCCTTAAGAGTTGGGGAACTAAGAGTGACTCAGCTAAAGCTCTAACATGTCAAAATTGTTTACCCAATTTGTTCATGAGAATCTCTACAGTAGGACATCAATTGTATCATGCATCATGTCAGGCATCACATGCATTTACAAAATCAACATCATTTCTTTTTAGTTCCCAGGGCCTTATGCCCATTGCCTTTAATTTCTAGGTCCCAGCTGTTGGGAATTTTTGCGGATATAACGCGCAGCGAAAAACAGGGATTCCCATCGAGGATCCATGCGAAAAAGCCATAATCCGAGTTTTTAAATGATTTACCTCTTGAAGCGTGAATCACTAACACCGTAATAGAAATGATGTCTCTGCGGTATCCACACGAATAGACTCACGAACGTCCAACGTCCGCAAAGAAGAGCCTCACATCTCTTGCACAGTGCTAGCTGCGAAGAGAAGAGAAGATACCTGTCGCTCTCTCACTCACTTTTCTGTAGGTGTGGCTAGGGTTCAGAATTGTATCTCAAAGCAGCCCCCTTAGCAGTACTATTTATAATAGTAACTGCCTTAAGTGAGTGTGAGCAGCAGCAAGGTAATCTGTGCAACCCTAGACCCATCTGTTATGAGTCTGGCCCATATTTGAATCTGAGTCCAACTTAGATCCATTGCTCGAATTTTAGTCTGCTCTATGTGTGTGACCCTGCAGGTTCTTATAACGTTGACAGTAATATTAAAATCTCTTTTAATATTACAAGCAGTGAGCGGTATCTAGCAACACATCGCTGCTACCCAAGTAATAAGAATGCCAGTGATTTGACATAACCTTTCCGTGACCAATGTTTCCGTGTCGTTTAGTCCCTTTGTCAAGATATCTAGATCGAACATAAGGCATGGAATTCGTCACCCTTGTATAGTCTAATCATTCATTTCCTGATACTCGAGTAGACTTTGTAACAACAAATGAGATCAATATCTCATATTGACTCATTTGAGCATGGCCATGCATTTCGCAGTCTCACTCAATCAGGGGGCCCGAAGATATCGCTCCTGTTATGTAGGAGTGACAAATCCCATCTAGGTCACTCACATCCCTCTGCATGATTTGCGGTATGTCCAATAACCAACTTTATAATCACCTTGTTACAGATGACGTTTGATGGCATTAAAACACACAACTCCTCATGTAGGAATCGTAGTGATTTCAGGTCAAAGGACCACAAACACCATTGTCACTATGAGAATCGCTTATGACACTCACGTAACGATCCATGTAGCGTTCTCATGGTGGGTCAGTCCAGTACATCATTACTCTAATATGTACCCATGTGAAGACTTGATATCTCATATCCATGACCCGTGAGATGTGGTCATCAGTCTCTGCACATACTAGTCTCAATGTATTATTGTTGTCCTAATGAACAATAATACTTGACTAGGGACATTTAAGAATAGTATTGTAACCAAAAGGATCTCACGATCAAGTCATCCACTTGATGTCCTATGGCATCAAACTTACTATTCTATGGACTTTATTATGTTTATCAAAAAGAACACAATAAATGAAATGCCTCATATATAAAAATAGCATAATAGAATTTATGTAAATACAGAAAATGTATTAGCCTCTAGGGCATACACCAACACCCGCACCCATCGCTTTTAGCTTCCATGGCAAGTTAGGGTCTTATGCTTATTATTTTTTCCTTTCTAGGTCCTCGCACCCATCATTTTTAGCTTCCACGGTAAGTCAGGGCCTTATGCTCATTGCCTTTTCCTTTCCGGGTCCCCGCACCCATCGCTTTTAGCTTCTATGGCAAGTCAGGGCCTTATGCTCATTGCCTTTTATTTTTTGGGTCCCTACACCCATTGCCTTTAAGTTTTCTATTAAGTTTCAGCGGATACCCAACTCCGCAAGTTTTTTACCTTTCCTGCTTTAAGTTTTTTGTAAAGCTTTAACAGATACCTGACTTTGTAAGTTTTTTTTACCTTTCCTACTTTAAGTTTTTTTGACAAGCTTCGACGGATACCTAACTCCGCAAGCTTTCCACTTTCCTGCTTTAAGTTTTCTACCAAGTTTTGGTGGATACCGGACTTTGCAAGCTTTTTACTTTCCTGCTTTAAGTTTTCTATCAAGCTTTGGCAGATACCCGACTCCGCAAGCTTGTATACCTTTCTTGATTTAAGTTTTTTGTCAAGCTTCGGTGGATACTTAGCTCTGTAATCTTTCTGCTTTCATACTTTAAGTTTTCTGTCAAGCTTCGATAGATATCCGGCTCCGCAAGCTTTCTTACCCTTTTGTTAAGCTTCGGCAGATACCTAACTCTGTAAGCTTTTTTACCTTTTTGCTTTAAGTTTTTTGTTAAGTTTTGACAGATACTCGACTTCACAAGCTTTTTCCTTTTCCAACTTTAAGTTTCCTATCAAGCTTCGGTGGATACCTGACTCTGCAAGCTTTTTATCTTTTCTGCTTTAAGTTTTCTGTTAAGCTTCGGTGAATACTTGACTCTGCAAGCTTTTTTACCTTTCCTACTTTAAGTTTTTGTCAAGCTTTGCGGATACCCGACTGTAAAAGCTTTTTACTTTTCGAGGTCCTCATACCCCATATTTTTACCTTGTTTTAATGTTCGTTGCATTTTGCATCAATCTGCACATTCTATATAGTAAAAAAAAGAAGAAGGGAGATAACAAAAAAAAAAAAGAGGCAAATGAAAATTTTCATGGACAAAATTGAATTAAATTTTTTTTTTGCTTTCCATTTTGTTTAAATGTAAAGCAAAGGAGAATTTTGTACATAAAATTTTTATTTTTATTGTTTAATCAAGGACTACTAATTTTATGTTAAATGATGCTTAATTACATGTTTTGAATACATAATTTTTTTTGGGTTTTATTTACTTCCATCTTATTTGAATCACTGTTTTCTTTAATTTGTACTAAAACATAAAAAAAAAAAAAAAAAAAAAAATTCAAAAAAAAGAAAAGAAGAAGAAGAAGAAGAAGAAGAAGAAGAAGAAGACCCAAATGCATAACCCTATTCCTCTCAAGCCCAAACCAATTTGTGGGTCAACCCAAAACCTGGATACACCCTTCTTTCCCATAAAACCCTAGCAGCCAACAACCTATAAAAAAAAATCACATTCATGATCAACCACTTCACCAACACCAAGCCACCACCATGACCCACCACTAACACCAAGCCACCACCGTGACCCACCACCAACACCACAATACTCCACTTTTGCCTCCAACCTTCACCACCGTGAGACCACCACACAAAGCACCCACTCCACCAAACATAGCCACACAAAGCCATCTTCATCACCATCTTAGCCACCCAAACTATGACCTATCACGCAGCCATAGAACCACCGTACTACCATCCCACAAACCACCATCACATCTAAGCCTTCACCCAAACCAAACACCACCGTAACCCATGAACTAGCCCCTATCAAAACTACCAAAGCAACACCCCACCAAGCAACCTCCACCGTGACTCACCAAACCACCATATTTAACCCACGACCAAGACACACCAAACCATAACCACCCCACTAAGAACCACCGTGAGGCCACCATAGTAACCACTCATTTCACTATCTTCACTAAACCGTGACCTCACCAAAAGCCATCCAAGTCCATCATTAACCACCACTCTCCAACCTTCATCACCATGACCCATATCCACACCCAACCAAACTGTTCCACGCTTAGCCCCTCCACACCAACACCTCATCCAAGCTCCTCATTGCAGCTCCCACCCAAATCACATCTTAATGCAGTAGAACCATGACCACCAAATCTTCACTCACCCCTGTCATTGTGCCATCGTCTTCCACCATCACCTATCTTTGCAAATCTGAGCCACCGCTCCACCGAACGCACACCCATAGCCAGCCATATCCTAACAACTGCACCACCGTGACAAGTCCAACCAGATGCGTACCACCAAGCCACTTGAGCCACGCTCCACCACGCCACCATCGTGAATAGACGGAGCTAACCGTGACGTAGCTAGCCGCACGAAACCACCACACAATAGATCTGCCACCCAGCCACCATGAACCATCACACCACGTACTAGATCCAGTAACCACCGTTGCGGATCTAATAGCAGCCCAAGTCCCTGTGATTCTCTGTTTCTTCGTTATCTTCTGATTTTCTGTTTTTGCATTTTTTTTAAACTTTTTTTTAAACTGACAAAAAATTATTTTTTAATAAAATAAAAAAATATAAAAAATAGAAAATAAAAATAGAAAATACGATTTGCATTAGTAAATTTGAACAAGGATAAAAAAGAGAAAAGAAAAAGAAAAATGAAATAAGATTTTTTTTCCTTTATTTGGTTCTTGTCTTGCTTATTATCTATTTTATGTGATCCATGATCAAACAATTTTAAAAAAAATGAGAAAAAGAGAGACGAAAACTTTTTTTTATCAATGCAATGACCAATGATAATGATTGAATAACAGATGTTATCTTCAATGTCATTTGAATCATAAGGGTTTATTGAGTAGTCTGATGCTAACTTGAACCCTGTGCAAGAATGAATTTGTTCTCAAACAAAATCCCTTTTTTTCAAAAAAATTATTTACATAATTAAAATTAACTAACTCACAATCATTTTCTAAAGAACTACGTGACTTTGAGTTCCCCACTGCACCCGGGGACACGTAGGAGTAGAATCTCTATTCTGTCAATTCAAAATTAAATTTTCATAATTTGGTTGTTTCTTTTTTGTTTTAAAAAATAGTTATAATAATTTTTAAGATGGGTAAAATAAATATATTTGAGATTATCAAGTTTTTGTACAACTAACTTAAGGTATCGTTCTTGGAATGAGCAGTGTAGGGTGCTAACACCTTCTCTACCTATAATCAATTCTCGAATCCAAACTCATTTTCCAAAAGACCAATTTTCCTAATTAAATACTTTTTTTAATGTTTTCCCAATTTAAATAAACATTAGTGGTAACTCCGCTTATTTTGAAAAAAACCTATCTTTTTTGGTCGTCCCGTCGCAATTTTGGTTGCGACGTTAACAATTTTCTGAGAGTTTATATAAAGACAAGAGTGATGGAAAAAAGAATGGGCCTAAGCACTAGGGATAATTTCACTTAACCTTCACTTCATTTCATTGAATTCATGTTTAAACAAATTTAAATCCACTAATTGATGGTGAGAATTCAATTAATTAGTTAAATCCCAATTTCTTGGTGAATTAACCCTCTTTTAATTACTTAGACTAATCCAATTCCTTAGTCAACCCAAGCTATAAAAAGGATCAAGCGTAGAATTCTCAATCAACCTACATGAATAACAATATATATTCCTAGATCATTGCTAGATCATGGCATTCATCTCAAGAAGCACATAGCATGAAAGGATTTCCCAATCCTCAACATACCCATCAAATCAATATATGGGTGATCAAGTCATAGAAGCATTAAAAGAAGAGATCAAAGCTCAATTAGATGGAAAAAAAACTTAGATTAAACATAAAACTTAATTACATCAAAATTTGAGTTAAGCTACATCTCCCCCTAGCAAGGGGAGATTTAGCTACTCACGGTAAAAAACAAAGGAAAAATAAAAAAGGAAGAATAAACCAAAGAAACCAAAGGATCAACCCCCCTTTCTTATGTTGCTTCCACTTTTAGTTGGTATCAGAGCTTAGCCTCTGAGTTGAGCGCCTTAACAAGTGAAGAGGAAAGATCCTTAAGGGAAAATGACAAATCAAAATATCTATGTTGCTGAAAGACAATCCATTAATCGGCTTCTTGTATTTTTGAAGAAGACTATCATTATTGGAGATACAAAATAAGACTTTTCATATAGTTTAGTCATTATGATCTATGGGATGTCATAGAAAATGACCTTTCCACTCTAATGCATTATTTAGAAGATGGAACTACTGTTCCTACACCAAAGGAGCAATGGACAAAAGCAGAAAGAAATAGAGTTTAGATGAACTCAAGAGCAAAGTACTTTATCACATATGCACTCAATTAGAGTGAATATGATAAGATCATAGCATGTGATTCCGCTAAAGAAATATGGGATAGACTTGAGATGTTGCATGAAGGAGCTAATCAAGTCAAAGAGACTATAATTAGCATGCTTGTTCATTAATATGAGTTGTTCAGAAAGCTTGATCATGAGATGATTGATGACATGTTCATAAGATACATGCATATAATCAATCAACTTAAGGCTCTTGAAAGAATCTACTCAAATCAGGAAATGGTTAGAAAAGTCTTGAGAAGCTTAACTAACGTTTAGAGACCTAAGGTAACTGCCATTCAAGAGTCTAAGGATCTGAACACCTTAAGTCTCGATGAGCTGATAAGTTCCTTAAAATCCCATGAACAAGAGTTAGCTAATGCAAATGAGAATATTCCAAGAAAGGGAAAATCTATTGATCTCAAAGCTAGTCAGAAGGGTGTTGTTCAAAACGCAACACTTAAAGCTTTAAAAGATTCTGAGGAAGATGAAGATAAAGATTCTGAATTAGAAGGCAAAGAAGTTGAAATAGCAATGTTGTCTCACAAAGGTGCTCAAATGTGGAAGAAAAGAACAAGGAACAAGAAAGGCTTTTTCCAAAAGAAATATCATAAAGAAGATTCAAGTACTCCCAACAGAGGCCAAATCATCTACTATGAATGTAAAAAACTAGGACACATCAAAATTGAGTGTCCTCAGCTGAAGAAAGTTCCTAGGAAGTTTAGAAGGAAGAAAGCAATGATGGCTACATGGGAAGACATGGATGATGACTCATCTGATGAGGAATCAGAAGAAGGCGAAACTGCAAACTTATGTATGATGGCCAATACTGAAAACAAGGATGAAGTATTAGATTCTGAACCTTTTATGTCATATGATAAATTGTAAGACGCTTTTGATGAACTTCAGTGTGACACCAAATTACTCTTATCAAAGTACTCCTCTCTCAAGAAAAGTTTTCTAAAAATGTCAAAAGATTTTGATCTTCTAATGAATCATGTGATGTACTAATTTTTGAGGTAAATACCTTGAAAGAGAAAGTAAAAGAACTTTTTAATGACTTAGCTAGATTTATAAATAGAAAGAAAAATCTAGATATGATGTTGGGAAGTCAGAGATGTGCTTTTGATAAAGTTAGTTTGGGTTACAACAAGTTCAAATCTCAGAAGCTATATAAGAATCTGCTTGATAAGAAAACATGTTCTTTTTGTAATAAACATGGTTATAACTCTAATATATGCTTTCTAAAATAGAAATCTAAGGATACCATACAGAAGAAAACTAACTCAAAAAGATCCAAAAAAATCTAGGTACATAAACAGAAGATAATTGTGTCCACAGATGTGTTTGAGAACTGTTCAGAAGAAACAAAAATGGTATTTGCACAATGGCTATTCAAGGCACATGACTGGAAACCATGTTTTTTACACTTAAAGAGAAGGATGATAGTTAATTTAGAACTTGATTTGACCTCAAAATCAATTAAGATTCATGCAAGGAAAAGGTGGGGCACTAAGGTGTATTTTTAGTGATTAGGGTTAAGGCACAATGATTATAGGGTTTGCATGGGATTTTAAATGAACCCTAATATGATCTATGATATGTTACCAAGTGACTTCCAGTACTCAAGAGGGAGGGGGTGAATTGAGTATATAAAAACTTTTCACAAATGCTTATAAAACAAATTTCGTTGAAGCTATTTCTTAAAAGAGGTGGATAAAAATAGAAGATAGAAAGCCTTAAGAATAGAAAATGAGCAAATAATAATAAATAAATTACAGGAGATTAAAAGAAATAAAGATGAGAAGAGCAGGCACAATATTTATCCTGGTTCAACCACTAACCACTTGTGGCCTACGTCCAGTTCTCGAAAAACTATCTGAAATTTTTCACTATCAATGCAAGCTTGAACAGGTGCTTGCTACCGTTACAAACAAGAGCACTTTTCACATGCAGAGAAACTTTACTCTTGTGCTAAAGCCTCAACTTTTAGGGATATCTCAGAAGAGAAACTCTCAAAAGAGTAAACATCACAACTTGAAGCACTAAGAAGCTTTTTAAGAATATCTCAGAATTTTAGCGAAAAGAGCACAGAAAATATGTAAAAATATAAAATACGTGTTAAAGCAAGCAAAGATTGATTCAGATAGTTGGAGTTGTTTTCAAAGATGACCCAAGGTAACTATTTATAGAGTTATGAAGAAAAGAGCCATTGGGTGCAATTAAATCACGTAATAAATGCAAATATGGCCATTTCTTTCTAAAACAGGTTCCTGTGTTTATTCAAATAATCATTGTGTTATTCGAATAACACATTTTGAAAAATCACATGAAAACCAAATTTGATATATGTTATTCGAATAGCCTGAGGTTATTTGAATAACTCTGTAAAAAAGAGTTTTTTTGTGAAATAGGTCTATTCGAATAACACATGAGTTATTTGAATAGCTCATTTAGAATAGGACATTCTGAAACACCTTTATTAGAATAGCCAATGGTCTATTCAAATAATTTTTTTTAAAACAGAGGCGCACAGGGGATTTTGAAAAACATTATTTGAATAACTTTATGGTTATTTGAATAACTCCTGATAAAGACAAATTCTAATTGACTTGGTTTATTCGAATAAGAGGGCTTTATTCAAATAATCCTGTTGAAAAGCATTTTTAAATTGTTTTAAAATCTTCCCAGATTGTTTTTCAAAACACCAAACCTTTTAATTAATTTTCAAAGAGCATTTTTATCTTTTCTTCCAAATAATGAGATATCCAAAAGACTCCATACAAAAAGACTCTAAGTCCTAAAGTTATTGTTGAAATCTTTGGACTTGGTCTTCCCATCATCTTCATGTTTGTTATCATTAAAAGCTATTCTTCAAAGTCGCATAGTCAATCACATTCTCCCCCTTTTTGATGATGACAAACTAACATAGATAAAATAGTTAGTGCAGATAAATTGGAATTCAAAAAATTATTTTTTAGAGAACTTACTCCCCCTCTTTTTGTAAGAGGTGATCTTTTTCAAAGATGTTCGCAGCTCCCCCTTATTTTTGGAATCCAATTTTAAGTTTTACTTATCTTTTCTCAAATAAACTCAATTTTTTCTCCTTCTTTTATCATGAGCAAAAAGATGGGGTAAGGTAAAGTTGAAACATGTGATAACCATCCAAGTAAAAGCCATAAATGGATTAAAGCAATGAATGCATGAAAGAGATAATTATCCAATTTCAAACAATAGTAAAAAGGAACAAGCAATGCAAGATAAAACAGATTCAGAACAAGTAATACAATAGGCTAAGAGATAAGCAATCCATCTTATTAGGAAAAATTGTCCAATTACAAGATAATAAGGAAAAACAGGAGGCCAAAATAAGACTAAAACAAAGATCCTAAGAACTAAGGATCCTAAAAATATGCATCTGGGGGCAGAGGAGGGGAGTCAAGTGCTCTATCAATCAGCAAGGCTCGGAGGGCTGCCTGTTCATGCTCAACACCTTCTATTCTATCAAATAGAATAGAGAAAGTGTTCTCCATGTAGGCTTTGTGGTCTAGCAAGGTTTCCATGATCTGCTCATTTGTAATTGAACCAATAGGAGCAGGAGCAATAGGAGCATCAACAGCAGGAGCAGGAAGAGTAGGAGCAACAACAAAGTCTTCTTGCTCTTCATCTTCCCCTTCATCCAGTTACACCCATCCTTCAGCAGACCTGATCATCTTTATTTTGTGTAGAGTGTAGAACCCAAAAACACTGTGATTAATTAACTTAGTGGCCCTCTCAGTTTCCAGAATCTGAGGATATTTTCCAAGAAGGGTAGTGATAATCAAGTCACAAGGTAAATCAGACTTCTTATTGCCCTTTGCCTTCATCTTATGCTTCATGATGAAGATTAACAAGTTGATTTGGTGACCTTTCTTTAGAACCCATAGCATGAAGATGTCATCTTCCCTAAGGTAGGCATAATTCTGGGCTCGAGGAGCCAAGATATGCGCATAAGCATAATGCAATAGCCTATCTTGGCTCTTTAGCATGCCTCCTTTGACACCTTTATAAAGCATGGGTAGACCAGGTTTCAACAGATCCTCAATAGATTGAATTTTGTTGTACTCCTGAATGAATGGGCTACCATATTCTTCAACGTGCGTGCCAACAAACTGTAGGTCAAATAGCATAACTAAATCTTGAGGGGTGATGACAACGTGTTGATCATAAAAATCTGAGAGAAGGTCTTGCCCTTCAATCTTCAGGTTGCAGTAAAACATCTTTACCAAATCAAGGTAAAGGTCAGCTTTGTGGGAGCAGAGACGAAGCATGCCCTGATTGTTCAGCAAGTTAAAGAAGTCAAAGCCTCCTTCTCTCTAGAAGAAGTTTAAATCTAGGTATTTTGGTTGCACAATATTGCACTCCTGAAAATGAGTGATGAAGCAACTCAGTTCCTCTTTGTTGGAGGATAGTCTTCACAAATCTAGAGGATTGCTTCAGGAAGCGGTCTTCATACGAGGATGTTTTGCTCTAGAAGAAGAGGAGGCAATGGATGTGTTGTTTGGCAGAGAAGATGGTGAGTGTAGCGAGAGTAGGGTTTTGAATGGGTGGAACGTGGGTGGAGAAAGATAGAAAAAGGTAAAGGAATGGTGGTTCAAAATGATGGAGGTGAGGTAGGCATGGGTGGAGACAGAGGAATAGAAAGGTGTGTTTGGGCAGAGGGGATGCACAGAAAAAGAATGAAACAGAGGTGGAGAAAAGTGAGAATGTTTTGGGCATATATAGGCCCGTGTTTATTCGAATAACATGTGAGTTATTCCAATAAATACATGATAATCCAACAGTCATGGCTTTTTCTGCCATATATTATTCGAATAACCAGTTGGTTATTCGAATAGATAAGAGAATATTGGCCTTTGTTAAAAGAGCATTATTTGAATAAGAGAAGAAGCCTCTTATTCGAATAAGACAGATGCAAAGAGATCGATTATGCAGATAATTTATTCAAATAAACTAGGCTTTATTCGAATAAGACAGACACCAAAAGCTATGAGAAACTAATTTAGATATTAATTTATTCGAATTAAATTTATTTTATTTGAATAGCATAGATATAAAACACTTTAGACTATGATTGTTGGATTTAGGTTATTCGAATAAATTGAGTTTTATTCGAATAACACAGATGCACAACACATTTTTTTTTAGCAGCTGACTTTGTTTATTCGAATAGCCACAGTGTTATTCGAATAAAACTATCAGAAAATAATAATAGGCACATACAGGGATACAATTAGATAGAACAAAACATACCTAAGGATGAGATACCTGCAAAACAAGTTTTGGGATACCTTCAACGCTCAAGTCAGTAACGATTCAGGAATAATAAGCTAATAAACACAAGCATTCATTTATATGTATGATTGATCAATTATGCCATATTCTCCTCTAATATAAAAGAATGTTTCTTTTGCTAAGGGTTTAGTAAAAATATCTACACGTTGTTTAGATGATTTAATAAATTTAAGTATGCAATCATCCTTTTGTACATAATCTCTAATAAAGTGATGTCTTATTTTTATGTGCTTTGTTCTGGAGTGCAAAATGGGATTTTTAGATAGATTTATTGTATTAGTATTGTCACATCTTATAGGGATGTGATCAAGTTGAAGACTATAGTCTAAAAGTTATTGTTTCATCCAAAGGATTTGAGCACAACAACTCTTGGGTGTAACATATTCAACTTCAGTAGTTGACAATGACACACTATTTTGCTTTTTGCTATGCCAAGAAACTAAAGAACTTCCTAGCAAGTGGTATGTCCGACTAGTACTTTTTCTATCCATTTTGCATCCCATAAAATCAGAATTGGAATAGCCAATTAGGCTACAAAAGGCACCTTTAGGGTACCACAAACCCATTTGTGAAGTGCCTACTAGATAATCATGATTCTTTAGGATTAACTTGATATCTAGCTCACATGCATACACTAAAAATTATATCTGGCCTACTAGCAGTAAGATAAAGAAGGGATCCAATCATACCTCTATATTTAGTAATTTTTATAGATTTACCTCATTCATCTTTGTCCAAATAGCAGAAAGTGTCTATTGGTGTAGCCATATGCTTGGTATTATCTATTCCAAAATTTTTGAGCAATTCCTTGCAATATTTAGTTTAACTTATGAAAGTCCCTTCTTTTGTTTGTTTAATTTAAAGCCCAAGGAAGAAAATAAGCTATCCCATGATCGACATTTTAAACTCATTCTGTATTGTCTTAGCAAATTTCTTATAAAGGGATTCATTAGTAGTGCCAAAAATAATGTCATCTGCCAAAAATAATGTTATCTACATAAACTTGTACAAGGAGAATATCATGCTTTTCATTTTTAATGAAAAAGGGTTGTATCAACTTTTCCTCTCGAAAAACCATTTTCTAAAAGAAACTTACTTAACATTTCATACCAAGCTCTAGGAGTTTGTTTTAAGTCATACAAGGCCTTTTTCAGTTTAAAAACATGCTTGGGTAGTTCATAATTTTCAAAATCCGGAGGTTGTTCAACATATACCTCTTCTTAAATAAAACCATTTAAAAAAGTACTTTTAACATCCATTTGGTATAACTTAAAATCCATGATGCAAGCATATGCAAGTAACATTCTGATAGCTTCTAATCTAGCTACAGGTGCATAGGTTTCTTCATAGTCTATTCCTTTTTCTTAGTTGTATCCTTTTGTAACTAACCTAGTTTTATTTCTTGTTATTAAGTCAGTTTCATCAAGTTTGTTCCTAAAGACCCATTTGGTTCCTATAATTGGATGATCATCGGGCCTTAGAACCAATTCCCAAACTTGATTTCTTTCAAATTGGTTCAGCTCTTCTTGCATGGCCAAGATCCAATGTTCATCGTTAAAGGCTTCATTCATGTCTTTAGGCTCAATTTGGGAAATGAAAACCATATGATTACATACATTTCTAAGAGAGTTTCGAGTACGTACACCTTTAGATACATCACCTATTATATGATCATAAGGATGATATCTTGAAATCCTCCATTATTTGGGAAAGTCTATGACTTGTGAATCCTCTTGTCTTGGGGTGTCTTCTTGACTTTCCTCTTGCTTTTTGGCTCCTTTTTCCTTGTTATCCAAATGTGTTTCCGCTAATATTTTGACTTTTCTGACTCTAAGAATCTTTCCTTTGTTGTTATCTCCATATTATGAATGATTACCTCTTGAAGCATATCAAATGAGTTTTTGATGATAACAAAAGTAAAAGAGAAGATCAAGATTAAAAAAAAAGACCAAGATCAAAAGAAGGAAACCAAGAGGTATATAGATATAGGTCTTAGGATTTCAATATACAATGCTCTCAAGGTATCTCAATGATCTTCAAATGGTTTTTTAAAGATCCTTTTAAAACAACTAATAATTGAAAGTTCATCTTTTTAAAGATATGTTGATTTCAATCTTGGATTTCATAACTCAAATGTAAATCTTGTCAAAATCCAAGCTCCAATATGTAAAGATTGACTAATACACTTAATTGGGGTTGAAAAATGTGTTCAAAGGACAAGGTAATTAATTACACATGTGTTGTAATCAATTACAAGCTAAATAGAGACCTTGTAATCATTACATTGAGCATATAATCAATTACAAGCATGACAGAAGCCTTGTAATCGATTACACTGAGGCTGTAATCGATTACAAGTCTGGTAGAGGCCACGTAATTGATTACGCAAGGCTGGTAATCGATTACATCCTGCCCAGAAAGCCAAGAACACGTTTAAGCAGCCATATAATCGATTACCACTATAGTGTAATTGATTACCACTGGTGTGAAAGTGCCCAACGACTATATTAGGTGCATTAAATGCTGGGCATTAAAGTACCCAACGGCTCTTTTAATGAAAAATAATTTATGTACTTGTGTTGGGACATCATTAATGGTTGACCTTGAACCTTGAAACAACTTTCTAACACTATATCCGAAAATTAATCCTTGAAATCATTCTTGCTCTATTTTTGTATAAATCTTTGAGATATCTTTGAAGAGCATTCTAGAGCTTCAATTTGTATCATTTACTCTTGTGAGAGTTTCATTCTATTAATCTTGTTTATTATAAAGAAGAGGGTAAGGCATCCATTCAAATTGTAAAGGGTGAGGCATCCCTTATTTGAAAAGGCTCAAGCTACAAAGGGTGAGGTATCCCAAGGTGGTGTTGAGTGCTCCAATTTGTAAAGGTAACAAGCACCTGATTCAAGCATGGAATTTAGTAGAAAATCTTGAGTGATTGCTTAAGGACTGGACGTAAGCCACAAGTGGATTGGTGGCTGAACCAGGATAAAGTTTGGTGTTTGTTTTCTCTAAACTCTACTATTTACTTTGAGCACTATTTTATTGATTTATCTGGATTCTATCTCCCTTGGTTAATTCATTCAAGAGTGAAAAGTTTACATCTCTTCTATCCATTCATCTCTAACAAATAATAGCTTCAACGAAAATAAGAATTCAAGTATTTTGCGAAAGATTTGTGAACTTATTTTATAAAATCAATTCACTCCCCTCTTGAGTATTGAGACTACTTGGTAATAAGTGGTATCAGAGTTAGACTCTTATATAAAGAGTTTAGCAACTTCAAGAGAAGTGATGGCTTCAAATGATTTTTCTAACGAAGGTTCTTCTATAAACAGACCTCTTTATTTCAATGGGGATGTTTATGCCTATTGGAAAGAGAGGATGAAAATTTTTATTGAAGCTATTGATATTGATGTGTAGGATGCTGTTGAAAATGGTCATTTTATTCGCACACATATAGTTAATGGTGTAAGAACCAATACACCAAGAAGTGAATGGACAGATGATGACAAGAAAAAGGTTCAATACAATTTGAGAGTCAAGAACATCATTACCACTTCTTTGGGGTATGATGAATTCTTTAGGGTGTCAAATTGTAAGACTGCCCAAAAAATGTGGGATACATTGTAAGTAACCCATGAGGGCACAAGTGAGGTGAAAAGGTCTAAAATAAATACACTCACTCATGAATATGAATTATTTAGAATGAATCAAGGAGAAAGCATTCAAGATATGCAAAAGAGATTCACTTATATAGTTAATCATCTTGCTTCATTGGAAAAAACTTTTGCCAATAAAGATCTTATTAACAAAGTTTTGAGATGTTTAAGCAGGAATTAACAGCCTAAAGTGACGGCCATATTGGAGTCAAGAAATCTAGCCACAATGACGTTCTTTGGAAAATTGCAAGAACATGAGTTAGAATTGAATAGGCTCAACCAACATGAAGAGCGAGATAAGAAGAAAAAAGGGATTGAACTTAAGGCCACTTCCTCAATAATTGATAATGAAGATGAAGATAATGAAAATGGCATTGGAAATCTTGAAATGAATGAAGAAAATTTTAGTCTCCTTGTAAAGAAGTTTGGAAGATTTCTCAAAAAGAAAGTAAGTCAAAGAAGACCATCTTTTCTTTCTAAGAAGACATATCAAAAGGGAGAAGGAGCTTTATCTACTCCAACTTGCTATGAATGTGGAAAGCCTGGGCACATGAAGATGGAATGTCCAATTTATTAAAAAAAGATGAAAATTTTTGAAAAGAGACTTTCCAAGGAAAGAAAAGGAAGGAGAGCATAAATTACTTGGGAAGATAATGATATGGATTCCACCGATGATTCAGAAAATGAGAAAGCTCACATTTGCCTCATGGTAAATGAAGAAGAAGAAAAAAAGGAAACAGAGGTAACTTCATCTAATCTTGAATCTTCTCCTTCATATAATGAATTATAAGATGCATTCCAAGATTTACATGATGAGTTCATGATGTGGAAATAAGTTTGCCCCAAATGGTTTAATATGTTAAGTTTTGATGATGACAAATACAAGACAAAAAGAACACTTTGTATATGTTCTTTGTTGCATCCTATATAGAGCATATTCATTAATAATTAATAAATATCTTATTTGGATGTGTATATGAAAGTTTTATATATATGTTAAACTAACTAGAGTTATACATTTATGAATCATGCATATGAAGATATTGAATTATGAATTTGGACTAACTATGCTTGTTTAAGTGAGCAATACTTTGTAGGATAGTCTAAGTACCAATAGTGAACATTGCAACAAGAAAGTAAAAGATCTCAATTAAGCTCAACACAAGGAGAAGGTGATTAAACATATGTCTTTGAATAATGTTTTTAATGATAACAAATATGAAGACATAATGAAGATCATGAAAAGACAAGTCCAAGATCTTTTAAGGATAGCTTTAGGACTTAGAGTCTCTCTGTTCGAGGATCTCTTTGGATATCTCCTAGCGCATTAAGATAAAACAAAAATGCTTTCTTAAACTTATACCAAAACTGTTTTGATCTTGAAAATAACTTAAAAATGTTTTGGTGTTTTTGATAAACTTTCTGGGATGGTTTTCAAGTTTTTATAACTATTTTATAAATTGAGTTATTCGAATAACTTATTAGTTATTCAAATAAAGCTTTTTTTTTGCTGCTACGTGACTCTGTGTTTTAAAGTGTTATTCGAATAACACTTCTGTTATTCAAATAAGAGTTTTCAGAATGACTAATTTCATATTAGCTATTCAAATAACTCATCAAGTTATTCGAATAGAGTTGTTTCCCAGAAATGTGTTTTTGACAGTGTTATTCGAATAGATCCTTTATTATTCGAATAACCAGTGTTTAAAGCTACTTAAAAGAAATTCTTTATGGCAGCGTTATTTCAAATAACACGAAGGTTATTCAAATAACCAGTTTCAAAAACATTTTAAAAAAGAACATGTTATTCGAATAGCAGAAGGCTCATTCGAATAAACACGGTAAACACAGATCCAGATATAGTATGTAACGGACACTTATTTCATAATAATTACAGAATTAATTTCTACAACGGCTAATTTTCTATCTGACTCTATAAATAGAGAGCGTGGGTCTCATCTGTTGGCAGCCCAGCTATCTGTTTAATTTGCGCTTGCTTTGAAAAATGTGATTTATAATTTATGCCTATTTTCTGTGCTCTTTTTGCTGAAACTTTGAGATATTCTTTGAGAGCCTCTTAGAACTTCAATTTGTATTATTTGCTCTGAGTGAGAGTTTCTCTTCATCTATATTTTTGTTCTTCTATATTGAGAGTGAGGTATCCTTCAAGATTTGTATAAGGGTGAGGTATCTCTTCAAGATTTGTATAAGGGTGAGGTATCCCTTCAAGGTTTGTATAAGGGTGAGGTATCCTTGCATGAGGCTTTAGCACAATGGTAGAGTTTCCCTGTGTGTGAAAAGTGCTCTTTTATGTAACGGTTGCAAGCACCTACTGAAACTTGTATACATAGTGAAAAATCTCGGATTGTTTTCGAGGATTGGACGTAGACCACATGTGGGTTAGTGGTCGAACCAGGATAAATATTGTGCCTGCTTTTCTCTTCTCAATCTCTTTATTTTACGTAATTTTATATTATTGCATATTTATTTATTTGCTGTTCTTAAAGCTTTTATTTTTCATCTCGCAATTCTTTCTCTTTTATTTGATAGCTTAAATATTTGTGTTTATTTTAAGAGCATTTGTGAAAAGTTTTTTATACTCAACTCATCCCTCCTCTTGGGTAATGGTTGCCATGACTAACAAGTTGTATCAAAGCTTCGTGCTCTGGTGAAAGCTTAACCGCTTAGAGTTAAAAATCCTTGTTTGTTGGCAACCTTGAAAGTTTTTCAAAATGAAAGGTTTTGAAATTAATAAACCACCATTCTTTGATGGTGTAAATTTTATTTATTGGAAAGTTAGAGTAGAGTTTTATATACAATCTATTGATTTGGATTTGTGGGATATTGTGCTAAATGGATTTACTTACAAATCAAAACAAACTTGGAATAGTTTTGACAAAAAAATGTTTTTCTTTAAACATTAGAGCTATGTAAATTTTGAGAAGTAGTTTGAATGATGATGCTTATACTAAAATTAAAAATTGCTCTAGTGCTAAAGATATATGAGATGCTCTTGATGATATTTATCTTGCTAACAATATTTTTATGCATAAAGTTGTATATAGAAAGCACGAAGAGCAAAAGTCATTGAAGGAAGTTTGTCATGAAAAATATCCTCAAAGAGATACTCAAACTATTGAAGGGAGCCAAATGCCTCTTGGTGACAATGGTGCTCAATTTGAAGAAGAGACAAAGCAAAATAAAATTGATGAGGAAGAAGGTGAATCCCTTAAAGAGCCATGTATGCTAGAAATTGAGACTACTTCCTATATAGCTAAAAAGGATTTTGAGGTAAATAATTCTAAACTAGATTATAGTCCTTCCTATGATGTTTACAATGTGCATATAATGAATTGTATGATGGTTTATTGAACTTAGAAAAGAAAAACTTATCGTGTTTGGAAAACATTTCCTTTATTGAAAATGAAATTGAAAGTTTGAAAAATGAGTATGCCTTTCTTGATGAGGAAATGTCTTTAAAATGTAAAATCTCAACATCTTGTGAAAAGTGCAGTGATTTAGAAAATTGAGTTGAGGACTTATATTCCAAATTTGCCAAAGCTAATGATTCTAATTGCTTACATTCTATGCTTGTTAATGAGAATAAAATTAGTGTTATTCCATGTGAAAATTCAAGCAAGGCTTATGACAAAAATAATTTAGAATATAATAACAATAAAATGCTTAAGTTTTTCAAAAATAATATTCAAAGGATCAAGCCATCATTAAATTCAATTATTTATAATTTTTGTGGTCATCAAGGACATATTTCTAATTTATGCAATTGTAGAAGAAATCTTTATATGAGAAATTGTATGGTATGGGTTCCTAAAAATCCTAAAAGCCCTAATACTAACATTCAAGGACCCAAAATGAAGTGGATACCAAAGTGTCCTCCTAGTGTTTCAATTATGCAGAATATTTCTCAAAAGGATAGACAAATTGGTCAAAATAAAGAGGAGTCATCAAGGAGAATACTTCCAAAATCCAATGGTAGAAAATTCAACCAAAGCTTCTTAAGTTCAAAATGTAGAGCTTGCAAAGTTCAAAACTTCAAAAGAGCAGCAATGGGTAAGAAAAAGCATTTCCTTGATTGCCAAGGCCAAGGTATCAAAAGTTTTTACCTCTTATGCACATTCACTTAAAAATGATAATAATGAATATGAGGTATATTCCTTGTAGGCCTTAAGTAGAGGATAGAATCATGTGTACTTGATAAAATTTGAATATTATGTTTAACACATGATTATGTTCATTCTTATTGTATCATAATTCATTAATTTGTTATATATCTTAGTACATAAGATTCTATAATGCCTAGGTATGTTTGCTATGCTTTAAAACTGTCTATATATCATGAAAGTAAGCATGCCATCAACTATGTGCTTAATGGTATTTAATTATTTAATTTATTGTGTTCAATTTACATACTATGAAAAATTAATCTTTATAAGAGCATAATAGATTAATATTCAAAAACTAACACACAAGGACCTAATAAAATTTGGGTACAAAAAGTCAAAAATTGAAGTGTGTTGTAGGTGTGTTTGAAGGCCAAGAACTGACTTTGACATCTTGAAAGTGGCTGCTCTAAGTACAAAGACCAGAAATTTCAAGCTATCTTCCTTGTCTTCGTGAAGTTTGGACTTACAATTTTTGGATAAGTGAAAACTTTTATTATGCTTTTCTAGCTTTATAATTTGAAAATATTTCTACATGTTAATATGTTAGATAAAGTATACTTCTTGTTTGAAATGACATGTATCCTTGAGCTTGAGTTTTTGATCAATCATACATATATTTAAATATTTGAATTTATTGCTTAAATATTTTTTTATTCTCTCTTAAATTTCAATTCTAAACGTATGCTTTACTGTGTTTCTGATAGATTTATTCGAATAAATTTAGGTTTATTCGAATAAAGATCAATTAGCGGATCAAAATTATGTTGTATATTAGTATTATTCGAATAACATTATATTTATTCGAATAAACTGACCCTTAGCAACTACAGTTTCTTAATTTGGTCTCTGCCTATTCGAATAAAGCTAAGCTTATTCGAATAAACTGACTTCCATGTCAGTTCTACTTTTGCTGTAGTCTCGTCTCTATTCGAATAAAATTCAGTTTATTCGAATAAACTGAGGCTTGTTTTATCAGTCTTTTATGTATGCTCACTGTCTATTCGAATAACCCCATAGGTTATTCGAATAAAATCTGTTAAAGGCCACAACGCTTGGCTTTCCCTGCTCATTTATTCGAATAAAACCCATTTTATTCGAATAAACACGGGCTTTTTAAATAAAAGGTTCTGCTACGTTTCCTTTTTGCTGTATGTGTTGTATAGCATTAGTGGTAATAATTAATATATGCTGAATTCTTTATAAATTGGACTAAAAATACAAATGCTTAATCAAATGTAATTGTCTATTCTTTTGATAAATATATGTACTTGGCTAAATTGATCAATGAAATGAAATTTCTTTTGCCTTTGTGAACTTATTTATTGTTTTATTATTTTGAATGCTTATTTGCTTATGAGTTTGACATAATGACTAACCTCTATGGATCCAAAATTGATGGATACCAATGAAAGTACTTTGAATTGTATTGTAGGGTGATAACTACCTCAAGCAAGCATTTAAATGGAATAAGTTCAACTTAAGGATAGTAAAGTTTAAAAGGATTCAACTTTTAAAAGGGGTGCAAAGAATTTCTATTCCCTCATGAAAGCTTGAAGCTTAGAAGTTGGTAGAAGTGAGAGTCATCTATAAAAATTCAAAGAGTACACTTTTGGTGATATCAAACTATTATCTTTTTTTATACTTTAAATTTGATAGCATATGCTATTTGGAGAAGTAGAGAGTTGCGTTATACCTTTATATACCTTACATGATAATTTTTTTTAAATGCCTAAATAAGTTTTGATGATGATCATATGTTTCTTGATAAACTTGAATCATGCCTTAAAATGCTTAAACTATTTTTATTTATTTATTCAAGTTCATATGTACTTCATGCATTCTTGTTAAAGCTAACATTACATGGTTGATAATGTGATACATGCTTTAAATTATATATCAATCAAAATTATGCTTATAAATGGGCTTACATGATATTTGATGCTAACCTATGTTTTAGAGGACTTTTTAAGTTAGCTTTGCAAGTCTCTCTATGTGTTTCAAAATATAGCCATCAGATGTTTACATACAAGCATATGTGAATAAATGAGAAAAGTTGAATGGAATTCAAATGAAGAGGAAGATAAAGAAGCATTTCTTCAAGTGCAATGGAATGGAATACTCAATGGAAGAAAGCTCAAACTCAAAGGACAAATAAACGAAGAACATTCTAAAGAAGGATCATCACTCTTTATCTATCTCAATAAGTATCTCTATCCCTTAGCTTTTGTGGTATTCTATATGGTATAGATCATATGATACTTGTTGAAAAATTGATCTTAAATGATTATATGCTTTCTTTATATGAGAAGTATGCTTAGCATTGACAAAGTGCCTAATTTGATATTAACTTGCTATTTTGTCATTGCATTTAGGGTGAATGATATTAGTTCTATACATGCTTTGATCCCTATAGCATATTTCATCAAGGAGATGTACTTATGTTTTTTTGACTTGAATTGATCTGTCTTAATGAATATGTATTTTTTAATATAAAATATTTCTACCCTTCTAAAATACTTTTGAAAATATAATGTGCTCTTATAAAATTCTTTTTAAATGGGGGAGAAGTTTTAAAATGGTTTTTGTTTGAGGAATTAAGAAGATGTATATTTGCTTTAATTTTCTTTAAGGTAATGTGCTTACATGGTCTTCGCATACATATTTTCTTTATCTATTATTTTGAAAATATGCATATTTTGAGGGGGAGTCTAGCTCTTGAGTTGTTTATATCTCTTACCTTACATCTTTGTTTGATTACATAAAGTGTTTTACTGCTATCATATGTGAAATGTTGACATACAAAAATATGACAAGCATTGCATGAATAATTTTCTATATCTTGAAAAACACGATTATTTCATCTCTCTATTCTTGAATCATATGTAGTATTTATAAGAGGGAGAAAATATTTTTTTCTTTTCTAAGCCTTTTTGTTGATATCAAATAGGGAGAGTGAAAATTGGAAATAAAAATATGTTCTTGTACTTATTGTTTGATATGCTTACATGAATATCCATTCTTGTATATTGCTCAACATATTTTTTTCTTTGGTGATTTGTCATCATCAAAAAGGGGGAGATTGTGGAAATAAGTTTGTCCCAAATGGTTTAATATGTTAAGTTTTGATGATGACAAATACAAGACAAAAAGAACACTTTGCATATATTCTTTGTTGCATCCTATATGGAGCATATCCATTAATAATTAATAAATATCTTATTTAGATGTGTATATGAAAGTTTTATATGCATGTTAAACTAATTAGAGTTATACATTTATGAATCATGCATATGAATATATTGAATTATGAATTTGGACTAACTATGCTTGTTTAAGTGAGCAATACTTTGTAGGATAGTCCAAGTACCAAGAATGAACATTGCAACAAAAAAGCAAAAGATCTTAATTAAGCTCAACACAAGGAGAAGGTGATTAAACATATGTCTTTGAAGAATGTTTTTAATGATAACAAATATGAAGAAAAAATGAAGATGATGGGAAGACCAAGTCTAAGATCTTTTAAGGATAGTTTTAGGACTTAGAGTCTCTCTGTTCGAGGATCTCTTTGGATATCTCCTAGCGCATTAAGATAAAACAAAAATGCTTTCTTAAACTTATACCAAAACTATTTTGATCTTGAAAATAACTTAAAAATGTTTTGGTGTTTTTGATAAACTTTTTGGGATGGTTTTCAACCTTTTATGACTGTTTTATAAATTGAGTTATTCGAATAACTTATTGATTATTCGAATAAAGCTTTTATTTTGGCTGCTGCGTGACTCTGTGTTTTAAAGCGTTATTCGAATAACACTCCTGTTATTCGAATAAGAGTTTTCAGAATGGCTTATTTCATATTAGCTATTCGAATAACTCATCAAGTTATTCGAATAGAGTTGTTTCCCAGAAATGTGTTTTTGACAGTGTTATTCGAATAGATCCTTTGTTATTCGAATAACCAGTGTTTAAAGCTATTTAAAAGAAATTCTTTGTGACAGCGTTATTCGAATAACACGAAGGTTATTCGAATAACCAGTTTCAGAAATGTTTTTAAAAAGAACGTGTTATTCGAATAGCAAAAGGCTTGTTCGAATAAACACGGTAAACACAGATCCGGATATAGTATGTAACAGACACTTCTTTCATAATAATTACAGAATTAATTTCTACAATGGCTAATTTTCTATCTGACTCTATAAATAGAGACCGTGGGTCTCATCTGTTGGTAGCCCAGTTATCTGTTTAATTTGCGCTTACTTTGAAAAATGTGATTTATAATTTACGCCTATTTTCTGTGCTCTTTTTACTGAAACTTTGAGATATTCTTTGAGAGCCTTTTAGCACTTCAATTTGTTTTATTTGCTCTGAGTGAGAGTTTCTCTTCATCTATATTTCTGTTCTTCTATATTGAGGGTGAGGTATCCTTCAAGATTTGTATAAGGGTGACGTATCCCTTCAAGATTTGTATAAGGGTGACGTATCCCTTCAAGGTTTGTATAAAGGTGAGGTATCCCTGTAAGCTGAGGCTTTAGTACAAGGGTAGAGTTTTCCTGTGTGTGAAAAGTGCTCTTTTATGTAATGGTTGCAGGCATCTACTGAAACTTGTATACATAGTAAAAAATTTCGGATTGTTTTTGAGGACTGGATGTAGACCACAAGTGGGTTAGTGGTCGAACCAAGTTAAATATTGTGTCTGCTTTTCTCTTCTCAATCTCTTTATTTTACGTAATTTTATATTATTACACATTTATTTATTTGCTGTTCTTAAAGCTTTTATTCTTCATCTCGCAATTCTTTCTCTTTTATTTAATAGCTTAAATGTTAGTGTTTATTTTAAGAGCATTTGTGAAAAGTTTTTTATACCCAATTCACCCTCTTCTTGGGTAATGGTTGCCATGACTAACACATGAGGCTCACTAAAATGGTTTTAACTTCCAATAAAATAATCTCCTTATTGGCAAACAAAGTTTCTATTTTAACAAAGGAGATTGAAGAATTCAAAGTTAAGAATGAAACTCTTAGACTTATTGATGCCAACTCATCATACATGATTTGCTTTTCACATGATTATACATCCACACTCTCATCTTATTCATCATGTAAAGCATTTGAAAGTGAAATTGAAGATTTAAAGAATATGCTTGCAAAATTTACCTTTCGAAGAGATAATTTGAATGTGTTACTAGGGAAACAAAAATGTGTTTTTTAAAAAGTCAGTTTGGGGTATAATCCCAATAACTAACAAAAATCTTACAAAAATTTATTTATTTCCACAAATGCATCAAGTAGTCTCTTTATCAAATGCTTTCATTGTGGGAGAAAAGGGTATAGTACATCCACATATAATGTTAGAAAGAACATAAACACCAAGATTGGAACAAAAAGGGTTTGGGTTTCTAAGGGCACCTTGGCTAACTCTAACACACAAGAACCTAAGATAATTTGGGTACCAAGGGTTAAAATTTGAATGTGCATTGTA
Organism: Ormosia semicastrata; assembly: GCA_029884595.1. Lineage (NCBI taxonomy): Eukaryota > Viridiplantae > Streptophyta > Magnoliopsida > Fabales > Fabaceae > Ormosia > Ormosia semicastrata. Next base: position 9,353,226 of record JAQQTO010000047.1, read on the forward strand.
GGTGTGCTTGAAGACCAAAAGCTCAAGTTGGTACCTTGATAGTGGTTGCTCCAAGCACATGACAGGTGATGGTTCCAAGTTCTCCATTCTTGCATTAAAGAAGCATAGACATGTCACCTATGGAGACAACAATAAAGGAAGGGTCCTTGGAGTTAGAAAGGTTAGTGAAAATTCATTTACCTCAATAGACAATGTCTTGTATGTAGATGGACTTAAGCATAACTTATTAAGCATAAGTCAATTATGTGATAAGATTTATCTTTGATTCTAATTATTGCATAATTGAAGGTAAGGATGATAAACAAGTCAAGTTAGTTAGACATAGAATTAATAACATCTATATGATTAATCTTGATGATATTTCCTCTCAAAATGCAAAATGTCTTATGAGTAAAGAAAATGATTCATGGTTATGGCATAGGAGAATTGCCCATATTCACATAGATCACCTAAACAAACTTATTTCTAAAGATTTAGTGATTGGTCTTCCAAAGCTCAAATTTGAGAAAAACAAACTTTGTGATGCATATCAAAAGGGTAATCAAGTAAAAGTCTCTTTCAAAGCTAAAAATGTTATTTCTTCAACTAGACCTTTACAACTTTTGCATATAGATCTTTTTGGTCCATCAAGAACTATGAGCTTTGGGGGTAACTATTATGCTTTTGTGATTATGGATGATTACTCTAGATATACATGGAATCTATTTCTTGCTCATAAGAATGATACCTTTTATGCATTTAGGAAACTTGAAAAGGTTATTCAAAATGAGAAAAATTGTAGCATTACTTCCATTAGAAGTGATCACAGTGGGGAATTTAAAAATCATGAATTTGAAATATTTTGTAATGAAAATAGCATTGAGCATAATTTTTCTGCTCCTAGAACTCCGCAACAAAATGGAGTAGTTGAAAGGAAAAAATGATCTTTAGAGGAGTTAGCAAGAACTATGCTCAATGAAATAAATTTTCCTAAATATTTTTGAGTGGATGCAGTTAGCACCGCTTGCTATGTCATGAATAAGGATCTAATAAGGCCTATTTTAAAGAAAACTCCCTATGAACTTTATAAAAGAAGGAAACCAAACATTTCCCACCTTCATGTCTTTGGTTGCAAATACTTTGTTTTAAACAATGAAAAAGATAAGTTAGGCAAGTTTGATGCTAAATCCGATGAGAGAATATTTTTGGGTTACTCACTTATTAGTAAATCCTTTTGAATTTATAATAAAAGAACTATGACCGTTGAAGAATCAATACATGTTACATTTGATGAATCTAACTCCATTGGGTTGGGGAAAGGATGTTATTAATGATGTTGCAGAAATTCTATCTAACACTCACATTGGAAACAAAGAAGAAGAGCAAAAGAGAGAAAACCAAAGGCCACAACACGAAAAGGAAGGTTTAAATAATCTTTCAATAGATTGGAGAACTTCAAGATGTCATCCTCTAGACCAAGTAATAGGTGATGTATCAAAAGGGATAAACACTCGAAACTCTATTAGAAATGCACGTAATCATATGGCCTTTGTGTCTCAAGTTGAACCTAAAGACATAAATAAGACCATTATTGATGATCATTGGATCTTGGCCATGTAAGATGAACTAAACTAATTTGAAAGAAATCAAGTTTGAGAATTAGTTCCAAGGCCCAATAAACATCCAATCATTGACACCAAATGGGTCTTTAGGAATAAACTTAATAAAACAGACTTAATAATAAGAAACAAAGGTAGGCTTGTAGCTAAGGGTTACAATCAAGAAGAAGGCGTAGACTATAAAGAAACATATGCTCACGCAGCTAGATTAGAAGCCATTAGAATGCTACTTACATATGCATGCATCATGGATTTTAAACTGTTTCAAATGGATGTTAAAAGTGCATTTTTAAATGGTTTTATACAAGAAGAAGTGTATGTGGAATAACCTCCTGGTTTTGAAAATTTTGAACTGCTCAACCACGTTTTTAAATTAAGAAAGGCCTTGTATGGTTTAAAACAAGCTCCTAGAGTTTGGTATGAAAGGTTGAGCAAGTTCCTTTTTTGGAAAATGGCTTTTCTAGAGGAAAGGTTGACACTACTCTTTTTATCAAGCATAAAAAGCATGAGATTCTTCTTGTTCAAATATATGTTGATGATATTATATTTGGTGCTACTAACGACTCTCTTTGTAAAGAATTTGCTAATATTATACAAAGTGAGTTTGAAATGTCCATGATGTGTGAGCTCAACTTCTTCCTTGGTCTCCAAATTAAGCAAACAAAGGATGAGACTTTCATAAGTTAATTAGAATATTGCAAGGAGTTGCTCAAGAAGTTTGGAATGGAGGGTGCCAAGCAAATGGCTACACCAATGGACACTTCTTGTTACTTGGATAAGGATGAATGAGGTAAATCTGTAGAAATTATGAAATATAGAGGTATGATAGGCTCACTTCTTTATCTCACAGCAAGTAGGCTAGATATTATGTTTAGTGTGTTCATGTGTACTAGATTTCAAGCAAATCCTAAAGAATCACACCAAAGTGCTGCTAAAAGAATCATGAAATATCTAATAGGCACTTCACAAATGAGATTATGGTACCCTAAAGGTGCTTCTTATAGCTTAATTGAGTATTTCGATTTTGATTTTGCTGGATACAAAATGGATAGGAAAAGCACTAGTGGGACATGCCACTTGCTTGGAAGCTCACTAGTTTCTTGGCAAAACAAAATAGTGTGACATTGTCTACAACTGAAGCTGAATATGTTGCAATTGAAAGTTGTTGTGCTTAAATCCTTTGGATGAAACAACAACTTCTAGACTATGGTCTTAAACTTAATCACATCCTTATAAGGTGTGATAATACTAGTATAATTAATTTGTCCAAAAATCCCATTCTGCACTCTAGAACAAAATATATTGAAATGAGACATCATTTTATTAGGGATCATGTACAAAAAGGTGATTGCATACTTGAATTTGTAGAAATCACTAAGCAACTAGCTGACATTTTCACTAAGCCCTTTAGCAAAAGAAGCATTCTTCTATATAAAAAATGAACTTGGCATATTGGATCAATCATGCATAAGTTGAAAATCTACACAAATTCACCTTGCTGCATCATATGTTATTTTTGCTGCATAATTTATATGGTTACTGCATAATTTGAAATCTTATTGGTTAAGATGTGTTTTTGCTACATAATGATGGTGTTTTGGTGGTAAATCTTCTTGTTTTTTAATCATTCCTAATTCCAATGCTGACTTGAGCGTCAGAGGTTTCCCCAAAGTTATTTTGCAAGTACTCCACCATGACAAAGTCCACCAAGAAGCTCATTCTGACAAAATGGTTTAAATTCTTGGCAAAAGTGGTAATTTTGCATAAACATGTGTTTTAGATCAAGAACTGATTTGTATGCTTGCATGATGTTTGAAATTGCTTTGAGACTTTTTGGAACTAATGTGAATGCTTTGAGATTAGCCTTTTATTGTTTAAAATGCAAAAATTGAGTTTTAGTAAACTGGTAATCGATCATAAGACCTTTGTAATCAATTACAAAGATTCTGTTAAGCAGGTAATCGATTACACCAATCCTGTAATCGATTACAAGGTTCCCAAAAGGATGGTAATCAATTACACCAATCCTGTAATCGATTACAAAGATTCCAGAGGACTGGTAATCGATTATACAGCAGGTTTAAAAAGGAATTTTAGTGCCGGAACAACCATTTTAACTTAAACTTTCTCATTTCTCTCTTCTGCTCCACGACCTCTCTTCCTCTCCTCACCCCAAACCTTCAATTTCTCTCTCATTTCTTGGCCAAATCATCCCATTTCACCTCCATAGTACTCGAATTTCATCTCCTCTTCATAACCCCTAATCAATTTCACCAAAAATCTCCTCAATCTTCATCCTCTCCTTCACGCTCTCTCTCTCTCTCCCTCTAGAGCCCTAAGTTACGTTTTCACTATTCCTCATCAATCTTCCAAATTTCTCCACCACCAAACACCACGTGGGTTCCATCAATGGCAGAATCTTCTCAATGCACAAAACGTCCAAGATCAGGTACCAACATTGGAAATCTTCCAGTGCTCCTCCATGCAATATCTCTGGACTGGACCTCACACGTCACTTCTACACCACCAAGAAGGCAGAGCTATTCCGAAAAAATGTCCAATTGAGGAAACTCATATCTCCAAGGTATCTCACCCAATCCTTCTGTTCAAGTGAACCCTTAGAGTGCTTTAGATTAATAGAAAAGTTAGGTTTGCTAGCCTTCTTCAGCATTCAAAAGGACATTTACCCGAATCTAGTTAGGGTGTTTTATGCAAACCTAAGTTATGAGAATAGATGTCTAATATTTGAAGTAAAGAAAAAATAGGTTAAGGTCACTAGGGAAGCATAGTGTAGGCTGAATAAGCTTGAGTATCATGGCACAAAATTCTATGGGAATGAGAATGCTTAGTGATGTGTGTAAAACATCATGTTTTGTTCTTGTTTTGCATGCATTCTTGAGCATTTTAGGTATTTTAATTTCTCTTTTTGGTTTATTTTTCCCTTAGTTTGGATAATTGCAGTGTTTTTGGTGTTCTTTTGTGTAGGATTAATGTTGAATTGACCTTGGATTGAATAGAATGCTCGCATGTTTGAAGTTGGAGCTTAATGGATAGCAATAAAGGTGCAAAAAGGCTATTCCAGAGGGATCCACGGCCTGCCCGTGGATCAAACCACGGCCATGGATCGAGGGACAACTTAAAGAAGGAAAAGAGAATTCCAAAGAGTTCCACGGCCTGGCCATGGAACCATCCACGGCCGTGGAACTCAAATGATACAGGATGGGCTTCTTGGCAGAACCATCCACGGCCAAGCCGTGGAATTATCCACGGCCATGGATCGCAATGCGGAGCAGTTTTTAAGTTTTTATTTTTATTTCTTTTAGGGACTTTTTAGCCAATTAAAACCCTAGGTTATAAATAGATGTTCTAAATACAATTAGGGGGTTCGGATTTGGTTTTGAAAGAGGCACATTAGAGGCTTTGGGTTCTTGATCTTTCTTCCCTCTTCTCTCTTGGATTACGGGTTTGGATGTTTAAGAACATGTTTTCTGATTCCTTCTTCTCTATGTCTGAGTAGTTTCTTTTGTTTCTAGGATTGGGCAATGCCCTTTGATACATTGATAATGAATAATTGACGTTGTTTCCCCTTTTATTGATCTTGAATATTCTTTGATTCAATTCTTATTGCTCTTATTCATGTGAATTTGCTGGCCACTTATTTGCATCTCATAGGCATTTAGGGACGTACTGAGAGGTGAACCTAGGTGTTGGAACTATAAGAATTGAACTTAAGGTCTAAATCACGAGAATAGTTTTAGCCTTTCGAGGATTCAATGAATTACCACAAAGCGTAATGGGTTCAATTTAAATTCAATTACCACAATAGTAGGAATTGGTTTAATTGGGCACGGATCTTGTATCTTGAGAAAGAACATTAACTAATTTAGGGTAATTCACCTTCAATTGAATTTCAGATTTAATAAAAGGGTTGTCAATTAGGATTTATCTTGTATCATTGAGGTATCCCAATCTTGGAAGCTTTCTTGAATCTGAAAAATCCCTTCTTGATAACTTGCTATTTTTGTTCTAAATTCTACACTTTGATTTTTATTTATTTAATTACTTTGTTACTACGTTCTTCTAAATCAATAATTATATTCCCTTTTGTTTAATTTAATTGAATTAATTAATTAATTAGTATTCATAGACACAGTCCCTGTGGATTCGATCTTTTTATTACTTGACGACGAAACCATACACTTGCGAATTTTATGCATCAAGTTTTTGGCGCCGTTGCCGGGGACTGTGTTTTTCTTGAATATTAATTTAATTTTTAATTTAATTATTTTAAATCTTTTTTCTTTTTATTTGGTTCTTACGTTCTTGATTTCTCTTTGACTCTCTGCAGGTAATTTCTCTTGTTTATGCAAAGTACTAGACATTCTGGGACTCTTATTGAAGCAGATCCTGAAATTAAAAGAACTTTACATAGAAAGAGAAGACAACAAAGGCAAAGAGTAAGAGAAATATCTGAACCACCACTTGTCATGGCAGCAACTAAGGATAATAAACCGTTAAAAGAGTATGCAGCCCCTAATGCTCGGGGTTTGCGATCTGGAATTGCTCGGCCAGACATTAAAGTCAGGCACTTCACCATACCTCCTGCCCTACTTTCTATGATAAGGCAGAACCAGTTTGGAGGATTGCCGTCAAAGGATCCTAATGATCATGTGGATATGTTCTTGGAGTTCTGTGAGACCCTCAAGATCGAAGGCGCCTTTGTTGATGCTATTCATCTCCGCCTATTTCCTCTATCATTGAGAGATAGAGCTAGAGCTTGGTTGAAGTCCGTTCCGACTGAGACGATAACTACTTGGGACCAATTGGAGCAAGCATTTTTGGATAAATTCTTTCCACCTTCCAAAACAGCTCACCTAAGGACCCAAATCACAAGCTTTGTTCAGAAAGATGGCGAGTCATTGTCAGAAGCTTGGAATAGATATAAGGCTTTGCTGGAAGCCTGCCCACACCATGGGTTAGAGAAATGGTTGATCGTCCACACCTTCTACAATGGTTTAGAATATTCTTCGAAGGTGTCTCTTGACTCCACAGCTGGTGGAGCTTTGATGAATAGAAGGCTCATAGAAGCTTATGGGATAATTGAGAGTGTAGCTTCAAATCATCACCAATGGGCTAATGAAAGAGGCCATAACTCCAGAAAGCTCTCAGGAGGTAAGTTTGAGGTAGATGGTGTTGATTTAATTACGTCAAAGTTTGATTCTTTGAATAAATGTTTTGACATGCTTGAGAAAGATCATGTTAATGCCATAGGTGCCTCTAACAATTTTTGTGAGATTTGTGGAGCACAGGGACATATAGGTACTGAATGTCAAGTTGGAATGGGTTCCTCACATAGTGCACCGGTGGAGCAAGTGGAATCATGCCATAATTTCCATGACTTCAACCAAAAGGGGAGGAATGATCCGTATTCTCAAACTTACAACCCTGGTTAGAGGTCACATCCTAACTTCTCTTACCGGAATAGTCAGTTCCAAGCTGGGCAAGGTAGTGCTCAACCCTCTTCTGGATTTCAACAGGTACAAAAATCTAGACTTGAGTCTCTTCTTGAGAATTTTGTTGAAAGTCAGTCTAGGCAAAATGAGGAGTTTAGGCACCATGGGCAAGTTGTGACTGAGGCAATTAAAGAGTTGTCAGCTAAGGTTGACAATTTAGCTATTCATAATAAGATATTGGAAACCCAGATTGCCCAACAAGCAAGCACTTCTCTTAGGTAACAAGGTAAGTTTCCTGATCAACCTAAAGTCAACCTAAGTAATGAACATTGTAAAGCGGTGAGTTTAAGGAGTGGATAGAAATTAGAGGATTCCTTGGGTAAGGGGGAGAGTGAAAAAGATAAGGGAATTAAGAACCAAGAGACTAAGACACAGCTCTTAGAAGAGGAGGACACTACTGAGAAAGTGTATAAGTATATATCCCTTGAACCTTACCAACCCCTAGTTCCTTTCCCTCAAAGACTTGCTAAGGCCAAGCTAGATAGACAATTTGGAAAGTTCCTAGAGGTCCTAAAGAAATTGAACATTAATGTACCCTTCACTGAGGTATTAAAACAAATGCCTACCTATGTTAAGTTTCTTAAGGACATCTTGTCTAATAAGAGGAAGCTAGAAGACTATGAGACAGTAGCTTTAACTGAAGAATGTAGTGCCTTAATTCAAAATAAATTGCCTCCTAAGCTAAAAGATCCAGGTAGCTTCTCTATTCCCTGTTTAATTGGCAGCACAAATTTTGATAAAGCTCTGTGTGACTTGGGGGCTAGTGTTAGTCTTATGCCCCTTTCTGTGTGTAAGAAGTTGGAGGTGGGTGAACTAAAACCCACAACTATCTCACTTCAATTGGCGGATCGGTTTGTCAAGTACCCCATCGGCATCTTGGAGGATGTTCCCATTAAGGTTGGTAAGTTTTACATGCCGGTAGATTTTGTTGTGCTTGACATGGAAGCTGATGCTACAATGCCGATCATACTTGGGCGTCCATTCCTTGCCACTGGAAGGGTGATCATTGATGTCCATGAAGGAAAATTGACTTTGCGATTGAATGATGAGGAAGTAGTTTTTGATGGTTTTAAATCTGAAAATAATTCTAATTCCTCAAATTCATGTAATCGCATAGATGCTACTAATGTTGTGGATAGTGTTGTGCTTTCAGGTATGCAGGAATCAATGATTGATGCTATACTAGAAAAGACCTTGCCTAAGGGTACTACAAAATTTGAGGAGTCTAAGCCCTGCAAGAAAGGACCTAAGAAGCAAAATGACAAGTGTATCGAGAAACGTAGATTTAAACTCGGGGATAAAGTTCTTGTCAATAACTCGCTTCTATGTTTCTGTCCTAGTAAGTTATGGTCAAAATGGTCAGGACCATATGAGATTGTTCAAGTTTTATCCTACGGTGTGCTTGAGGTGAAGAAAGAAGGTCATAAGCCTTTCATGATAAATGGCCAGAGAGTGAAACACTTTGAAGAAGTGGGGACTGAGCACCACTCCATTGACATCACCTGAGTACAAAAACCAGACCAAAGTCAAGCTAATGACTTTAAACAAGCGCTTCTTGGGAAGCAACCCAAGTTTCTTTATTTTTTAATTTTCTTTTTATTTCTTCTTTTTCTTTTGACTTTGTGTGTTTGATTGCTGGTTTGATCTTTATCTCATGGATCTAGTTTAGATTTGACCCTTTTTGAAGCTCAAATTAGAAGAAGAATGTAGTCAGAAGGTTCCACACCTAGTCCATGAAAAATTCCATGGCCATGGATTGAACACTAGAAGTTTTTCCACCACCACAGTGAGTTCTTTTCTATTATCCCTTCTCTTGTTTTAGATTTTTACATTGGGGACAATGTAAGTTCTAAGCTTGGGGGGTATTTTTGTATTTTCATATTTTTATTTTCATTAGTTTCATGCATTTTCATATCTTGTTTTGCATTGCATTTTCATGTTGCATTTTCATACCTTCATATCTCTTGAGTTTTTTGTTGAACTTGTGCCCCTCTCTTTTAAAGATTTTGATATGGTATTAATTTAGAACCCAATTGTTGATTCTTGTGGTAGGCTACAGGCATTGTTTTAATTGATAGTAGAGGTGATCTTTTGATAGTTGATAATTAGCATATGTTCTCTGAATTTGTGCTTTTCATTGAATTTTTAAACCTCTAAATGTGAGTTTTAAGCTTATATGGGACTTATGCATTACATGATTTTTGTTCTCATTCTTTGTGTTGAGTGATATTCCTCATTAATCTTTTGCTCTAGAACTTGATTTGAAACCATTTTGAGGTGAAATTTTTGGTTGCATGCTTGAATGTGATTAAAGCATCTTAGGTATTTTTCTGGCCTTCTGAAATTGTTATACTTTCATCCTCTAGTTGCCCATTTTGAGCCTATTGTATAATTATTTTTCTTGATGCCCATGATAATACATTGTTGGTAACCATTTAGAATATTAAATGGATCAATTTGGGTTTGAAAGTTGTATAAAAATGTGTTGGGAATTATACATTTTTGACTCTTCTCTTTCTCAAATGAGAAAAAAAAGATCAAATTAAAAAAATCATAAGATGAAAGCTTGAATAAAAAAAAGAGAAAGAGAAGAAGGAAAAGAAAGGAAGAAAATACTTGGAAATGTGGAGTTATGTTTTAGATTGAAAAAAATTGCCTTTGCTCCATTTATGTTCTATTGGATTTCTTGTGTTTATTGAAAATCTTAATGAGCTATTTGTGCAAACCGTCCTTTCTCTACCTTACCTAATATCATTCCCATGACCCCATTACAACCCTTGTAAGACCTTTTGATTCTTGCATGCATGCTGATTATTAGTGAAAATTTGGTTTCTTATCAAGCATATAGAAGTGCATTTTCTTTGAAGGATTTTTGAGCGTATGGTATTCACCCTTAAACACTTTGAGTGTGGTTAGTGGAGTGAACTTAATTCAATCAGTGAGGATGCATGATTTTTGAGAACTTAGTCTCTAATTGGACTTGATTTTGATTACCTTTCAAATTCTTGGATTGCCTTAACCTATTACTTGGATAATTGTTTTCTCAGGTTCCTTATTCATTATTGTCTCTTGATCCCACATCTTGGTTTGACATTAGTTATTACTTGGGGACAAGTAAAGTCTTAAGTTTGGGGGGATTTGATGTGTGTGAAATAACATCATATTTTGTTCTTGTTTTGCATGCATTCTTGAGCATTTTAGGCATTTTAGTTTCCCTTTTTAGTTTGTTTTTCCCTTAATTCGGATAACTGCGGTGTTTTTGGTACTCTTTTGTGCAGGATTAATGTTGAATTGACCTTGGATTGAATAGAATACTTGCATGTTTGAAGTTGGAGCTTAATGGATAGTAATAAAAGTGTAAAAAGGCTATTCCAGAGAGATCCACGGCCTGCCCGTGGATCAAACCACGGCCACGGATCGAGGGACAACTTAAAGAAGGAAAAGAGAATTCCAGAGAGTTCAACGGCCTGGCCGTAGAACCATCCACGGCCGTGGAACTCAAATGACACAGGATGGGCTTCTTGGCAGAACCATCCTCGGCCAGGCCGTGGAATTATCCACGGTCGTGGATCGTAGTGAGCAGCAGTTTTTAAGTTTTTATTTTTATTTCTTTTGGGAGCTTTTTAGCCAATTAAAATCCTAGGTTATAAATAGATGTTCCGAATACAATTAGGGGATTCGAATTTGGTTTTGAAGGAGGCACATTGGAGGCTTTGGGTTCTTGATCTTTCTTCCCTCTTCTCTCTTGGATTACGGGTTTGGATGTTTAAGGACATATTTTCTGATTCCTTCTTCTCTATGTCTGAGTAGTTTCTTTTGTTTCTAGGATTGGGCAACGCCCTTTGATACATTGATAATGATTAATTGACGTTGTTTCCCCATTTATTGATCTTGAATGTTCTTTGATTCAATTCTTATTACTCTTATTCATGTGAATTTGTTGGCCACTTATTTGCATCTCATAGGCATTTAGGGACATACTGAGAGGTGAACCTAGGTGTTGTAACTATAAGAATTGAACTTAAGGTCTAAATCACGAGAGTAGTTTTAGCCTTTCGAGGATTCAATGAATTACCACAAAGCGTAATGGGTTCAATTTAAATTCAATTACTACGAGAGTAGGAATTTGTTTAATTGAGCACGGATCTTGTATCTTGAGAAAGAACATTAACTAATTTAGGGTAATTCACCTTCAATTGAATTTCAGATTTAATAAAAGGGTTGTCAATTAGGATTTATCTTGTATCATTGTGGTATCCCAATCTTGGAAGCTTTCTTGAATCTGAAAAACCCCTTCTTGATAACTTACTATTTTTGTTCTAAATTCTACACTTTAATTTTTATTTATTTAATTGCTTTGTTACTACGTTCTTCTAAATCAATAATTATATTCTTTTTTGTTTAATTTAATTGAATTAATTATTTAATTGGTATTCATAGACACACACCCTGTGGATTCAATCTTTTTATTATTTGACGACGAAACCGTACACTTACGGATTTCACGCATCACTTAGGGAGATGATCTTGAGTATAAGGCTACATTAACCTCCCTGACAAGGTTTGGATATGAAATTCCTAGGGATAGGAAGAGGGTAATGACCACTGGTTTGACCATGGAAAATAAAATGCTTCATTATCTTATGGCCAGAGGATTGATTCCTAGGGAAGGAAATTACTCCTAAGTTCTTCGAGATGATGTGGTGGTATTGTGGGCCATGATCGTAGGTAAGCCAATCAATTGGGCATATTACATAATTCAGCACATGTTGGATCTTAGGAAGAGGAAGAACTCTGCCCTTCCATATGCTATGCTTGTCACTGCCATATTGGAACACTGCCACATTTCCTTGACTGAATAGTCAAAGGACAGGAGCTCCAAAGGTCCACAATCTATTGGCCTGCACACATTGCAAAAGCTTAAGTTGTACAAGGTAGATAATAGATGGCACTACATTACCCACGGGAGCTATGGCCATATCCCTCATGACCCTAAGGAAAATGATGAAGATAGAGGAAAGTAACCTCCTTCTCCCACAACCACCATGGAGCTTCTGCTACAAGAAATTCGTAGTTTGAAAATAGGGATGAATCGTATTGAACAAAAGGTGGATCACTTAGAGCTAAGGATGAATTACCCCGATCATGAGTTAGCCTATATCTGATCCTTCTTGGAAGGACGAGATATGTACCAAGGCAAGCAGCTCCTGCTCCTCCTGCTTCTTCTGCTCCTCCTGCTCCTCTTTCCTTTACTGGACCTTCTAGTACTCATCCTGATGATGATGAAGAAATCCTAAGTTCTGCGAATGATCTAGACACAGATGATGATGACACTGATGATGTGGCAGACGATGAGGATAGTGACAGCGAGGCGACTATATGACCATATTGTCTAGTCATTATCTTTTTTTCTATATATATATTTTTTATATGACTTTGGATCCTTCTTTATATTAATGATTATCAAAACTTGATATATTTCTTTTCATATGCATCTGAAATCATTATGATTGGTATACTTACTCTGATTGCAAATTGGCTGGACTAGAATGTTTAGGTTTTGATAATTATGGCTGAATGCTTATATTTTTTTTTATAATGCCAACGGAGGAGAGATTAGTGAAATATATTGCATGTGTACATGTGTATGAGAGAGTCTTGCGCTTTCACATATTCTCACATATTCTATCTCATGCATACATTATGGGGGAGAGTTGCATTTAAATATCTGATAATCAAATAAATACAAATATTTATCTTTCCTTTTAATGTTTAGTTTGTCATCATCAAAAAAGGGGAGAATGTGAATGCTTATATCTTGAAGCATATCAAATTAGTTTTTAATGATAACAAAAGCAAAAGAGAAGATCAAGATAAAAAAAAAAAGACCAAGATCAAAAGAAGGAAACTAAGATGTATATAGATATAGGTCTTAGGATTTCAATGTACAATGCTCTCAAGGTATCTCAATGATCTTAAAATGGTTTTTTAAAGATCCTTTTAAATCAACCAATAATTCAAAGTTCATCTTTTTAAAGATATATTGATTTCAATCTTGGATTTCATAACTCAAATGTAAATCTTGTCAAAATCCAATCTCCAATATGTAAGGATTGACCAATACGCTTAATTGGGGTTAAAAAATGTGTTCAAAGGACAAGGTAATTAATTACACATGTGTTGTAATCGATTACAAGCTAAATAGAGACCTTGTAATCGATTACATTGAGCATGTAATCGATTACAAGCATGGCAGAAGTCTTGTAATCGATCACACTGAGGCTGTAATCGATTACAAGTCTGGAAGAGGCCATGTAATTGATTACACAAGGCTGGTAATCGATTACATCCTGCCCAAAAATTCAAGAACACGTTCAAACAGCCATGTAATCGATTACTACTATGGTGTAATCGATTACCACTGGTCTGAAAGTGTCCAACGACTATATTAGGTGCATTAAATGCTGGGCATTAAAGCACCCAATGACTCTTCTAATGAAAAATAGTTTATATATTTGTGTTGGGACATCATTAATGGCTGACCTTGAACCTTGAAACATCTTTCTAACACTATATACGAAAATCAATTCTTGAAATCATTCTTGCTCTGTTTTTTTACAAATCTTTGTGATATCTTTGAAGAGCATTCTAGAGCTTCAATTTGTATCATTTACTCTTGTGAGAGTTTCATTCTATTAATCTTGTTTATTATAAAGAAGGGGGTAAGGCATCCTTCCAAATTGTAAAGTGTTAGCCATGGCAACCATTACCCAATAGGGGGGTTGAATTGGGTGATGACTGGTTTTAGTGCAACTTTGACAAATTATGCATTTTAAATCACTCAATAAATAAATGCAGTGGAATATGCATAATAAATGTACAACTATTATAAATTACTCAACTATAACTTGAGATATAGGATAAATCAAGCAAATAAGCTAAATATCAAGTTCAACTCAAGCATATATAATTAAGGTGCAAATGTAAAGAGATAAAGTTTAGAATATCAAACACAATAGTTTATCCTGGTTCGATCACCAATCCACTTGTGATCTACGTCCAGTCCTTAAGCAACCGCTAGAGATTTTCCACTATCTTCAAGCTTCAACAGGTGCTTGATAACTTTTACAATTGAGAGCACTCAACACACCTTGGGATACCTCACCCTTGTGCTTGAGCCTCAAATAGGAATACCTCACCCTTTACAACCTTTTGAGGGATGCCTCACCCTCAAGGGATACCTCACCCTTTTCTAACTTTGAGAGATACCTCACTCTCTAAGGGATACCTCACCCTTTACTCTAGAGGGATACCTCACCCTCTCTTTTTCAGTTTACACAAAAGATAGAAGATAGAAACTCTCTTGAAGAGTAGATAAATACAAATTGAAGCTCTAACAATGCCCCTTTTGAATATCTCAAATTTTCTCACAAAAACAGGACAAAAACGTTTTCAGGATTGATTCTCGTGTATGAGTGGTAGATTGATATTATAAAGTGAAGTTCAACCCTTAATGAAGACCCAAGGCAAGTATTTATAAGTTGTATGAAGAAAAGAGCCGTTGGGGGTGAAAAAGCCAAGCATTTAATGCAGTTAAAATAGCCATTGGGGTCTGTCAGACCGCGTGTAATCGATTACACAGCCTATGTAATCGATTACATGGATGTTTGAATGTGTTCTTGGCTTTCTGGGTTCTGTGTAATCGATTACATTCTTGGTGTAATCGATTACATGGCTTCTGACTTATGTGTAATCGATTACATTATTTATGTAATCGATTACATGACTCCTTGAACGTGTTCTTGCCTTTCTAGGCTTCAATGTAATCGATTACATCACTGGTGTAATCGATTACATGGCCTCTAACTTGCGTGTAATCGATTACATGAACTATGTAATCGATTACCAACTCTCTGTTTAGCTTGTAATCGATTACAAAACATGTGTAATTGATTACCTTGGCCTTTGAACACATTTTTCAAGTCCAATTAAGCTTGTAAGTCATTTCTAACACCTCAAGATGATTGATTAAACATAAAACCTTTCATGAGTGTTGAATCCAAGATTAAAAATGACATTTCTTGAAAAACATATTTAACTTTGAATTTTCCCACTTATTTTGAAAACAATATTTGGAAAACCATTTGAGAATCATTGAGATACTTAGAGAGTACTTTACATTGATATTCTAAGACTTATATCTAATATACCTCTTTTGATCTTGGTCTTCTCTTTTGATCTTGATCTTCATCTTTGGCTTTGTTATCATCAAAAACCCATTTGATATGCTTCAAGACATAAGCATTCACATTCTCCCCCTTTTTGATGATGACAAACTAAACATTCAACAGAATGAGAAATATATGCATTTAATTGATTATCAGATAATTAAGTGCAACACTCCCCTGTAATGTATGCATGAGATATAATATGTGAAAGTACAAAACTCCCCCGTACATATGCAATACATATGCAATATATTTCACTAATCTTCTCCCCCTTTGGCATTATAAAAAAAAAGACATAAGCATTCAGATTTTTATTTCAGCCCAGCAGGATCAATATCAGAGTATAAATCATTTAGCACAACAATATGTGATACCAATAGCAAATGCATATGATGAAAGACTTCAAATTAGTTCCAAAACAATCCCAAACATCATTTAAGCATATAGTCCAAATAGATTATGATCAAAAACTCATAATTGTGCAGCAAAACAATATATTATGCGGAAGATTGTGACTTTATGCAGCAAGAGTTATGATTTATCCAATATGCCAAGTTCTAAGATATTTTTATCAAATGTGCTACTTCAAACAATAAGTGAACTTATCTAGCATATTATCACATGTAGAAATGTAAAGAAAATTTAAAGCATAGAAAGCATCCATAGTCATAGAATACCTTATTATCAAGAGATATGCAAAGTAGTGAGTAAAGGGCGTAACAATAATATAATCATGTGCTATATATAATATTCAAAATTTATCAAGTACATATGATTCAATTAATCACTTAAGACCTACAAGGAATATACCTCAAATTCATTGACTTTACAAGTGAATGTGCATAAGAGGTAGAAACTTTTGATACCTTGGCCTTAATGATCAAGGAAGTTCTTTTCCTTACCCATTGCTTCTCTTTTGGTGTTTTGAACTTTGAAAGTTCCACATTTTGTACTTGAGAAGCTTCGGTTGAATTCATCTTCCTTCTTTGATCAAAACTTCTACCAATGGGCTTTGGAAGCATTCCCCTTGATGATTCCTTTTTCACTTGACCAATTTGTCCATCCTTTTGAGAATTTTTCTGCATAATTGAAACACTAGGAGGACATTTTGGTACCCATTTCATCTTGGGTCCTTGAATGTTAGTACTAGAACCTTTAAGACTTTTCGGAACCCAAACTAAGTTATTTCTCATATAAGGATTTCTTCTATAATTGCACAAATGAGAAATATGTCCTACATGGCCACAAAATTACAAACAATTGAATTTAATGATGACTTGGTCCTTTGAATATCATTTTTGGAAAACATAAGCCTTTTGTTATTTTTATATTCTATGTCATTTTTGCCACAAGCCTTACTTGAATTTCCATGTGAAATAACATCAATTTCATTCTCATTAACAATCATGGATTGTAAGCAATTAGAATCATTAGCTTTGGCAAATTCACAATATAAGTTCTCAACTTGATTTTCTAAATTAATGCATTTTTCACAAGAAGTTGAGGTTTCACATTTCAAAGGCATTTCCTCATCAAGAAAAGTATAATCATTTTTCAAAATCTCAATTTCATTTTCAATGAAGGAAATGTTTTCCAAACAAGATAAATTTTTATTTTCTAAATTCAACAAATCATCATATAATTCATCATATGCACATTGTAACTCATCATAGGAAGGATTATAATCTAGTTTAGCATTATTTACCTCAAAGTCCTTTTTAGCCATATATGAAGTAGTCTTCATTCCTAGCATACTTGGCTCTTTAAGGAAATCATTATCTTCCTCATTGTTGTCTTGCTTTGCCACCTCTTCAAATTGAGCATCATTTTGAGAATATTTTGCACAACAAGATTCTTTTAATGACTTTTTCTCTTCTTGCTCTCTATATACAACTTTATGTACAAAATTATTATTAGCAAGATAGAAAGAATCAAGAGCATCCCATATATCTTTAGCACTAGAGCAATTCTTAATTTTAGCATAAGCATCATCATTTAAACCACTTCTCAATATTTGTATTGCTTTAATGTTCAATGAAAAGCATTTATTATCATAGTCATTCTAAGTTTGTTTTGATTTGCATGTAAATCCATCAAGCATGATATCCCACAAATCAATATCAATAGATTGCATATAAATTTCCATTCTAGCTTTCCAATAAACGAAATTCACACCATCAAAGAATGGTGGTTTATTAATTTCAAAACCTTCCATTTTGAAAAGCTTGTAATGGTTGCCAAACAAACAAAGATCTTTAACTCCAAGCTGTTAAGCTTTTACTAGAGCACGAAGCTCTGATACCACTTGTTAGCCATAGCAACCATTACCCAAGAGGGGGATGAATTGGGTGATGACTGGTTTTCAACTTAGACAAATTATGCATTTTAAATCACTCAATAAATAAATGCAGTGGAATATGCATAATAAATGTACAACTATTATAGATTACTCAAACAACTTGAGATATAGGATAAATCAAGCAAATAAGCTAAATATCAAGTTCAACTCAAGCATATATAATTAAGGTGCAAATGAAAAGAGATAAAGTTTAGAAGATCAAACACAATAGTTTATCCTGGTTTGATCACCAATCCACTTGTGATCTACGTCCAGTCGTCAAGCAACCACTAGAGATTTTCCACTATCTTCAAGCTTCAACAGGTGCTTGATAACCTTTACAATTGAGAGCACTCAACACACCTTGGGATACCTCACCTTTTACAACCTTTTGAGGGATGCCTCACCCTCAAGGGATACCTCACCCTTTTCTAACTTTGAGAGATACCTCACTCTCTAAGGGATACCTCACCCTTTACTCTAGAGGGATACCTCACCCTCTCTTTTTCAGTTTACACAAAAGATAGAAGATAGAAACTCTCCTGAAGAGTAGATAAATATAAATTGAAGCTCTAACAATGCCCCTTTTGAATATCTCAAATTTTCTCACAAAAATAGGGCAAAAAAGTTTTCAGGATTGATTCTCGTGTATGAGTGTTAGATTGATATTATAAAGTGAAGTTCAACCCTTAATGAAGACCCAAGGCAAGTATTTATAAGTTGTATGAAGAAAAGAGCCGTTGGGGGTGAAAAAGCCAAGCATTTAATGTAGTTAAAATAGTCGTTGGGGCCTGTCAGACCGCGTGTAATCGATTACACAGCCTATGTAATCGATTACATGAATGTTTGAATGTGTTCTTGGCTTTCTGGGTTCTGTGTAATCGATTACATTCTTGGTGTAATCGATTACATGGCTTCTGACTTGTGTGTAATCGATTACATTATCTATGTAATCGATTACATGACTCCTTGAACGTGTTCTTGCCTTTTTGGGCTTCAATGTAATCGATTACATCACTTGTGTAATCGATTACACGGCCTCTGACTTGCGTGTAATCGATTACATGAACCATGTAATCGATTACCAGCTCTCTGTTTAGCTTGTAATCGATTACAAAGCATGTGTAATCTATTACCTTGGCCTTTGAACACATTTTTCAAGTCCAATTAAGCTTGTAAGCCATTTCTAACACCTTAAGATGATTGATTAAACATAAAACCTTTCATGAGTGTTGAATCCAAGATTAAAAATGACATTTCTTGAAAAACATATTTAACTTTGAATTTTTCCACTTATTTTGAAAATAATATTTGGAAAGCCATTTGAGAATCATTGAGATACTTAGAGAGCACTTTACATTGATATTGTAAAACCTATATCTAATATACCTCTTTTGATCTTGGTCTTCTCTTTTGATCTTGATCTCCATCTTTGGATTTGTTATCATCAAAAACCCATTTGATATGCTTCAAGACATAAGCATTCATAAAGGGTGAGGCATCCCTTGTTTGAAGAGGCTCAAGATACAAAGGGTGAGGTATCCTAAGGTAGTGTTGAGTGCTCCAATTTGTAAAGGTAACAAGCACCTAATTGAAGCTTGGAATTTAGTGAAAAATCTCGAGTGATTGCTTGAGGACTGGACGTAAGCCACGAGTGGATTGGTGACTGAACCATGATAAAGTTTGGTGTTTGTTTTCTCTAAACTCTACTCTTTACTTTGACCACTGTTTTATTGATTTATTTGAATTCTATCTCCCTTGGTTAATTCATTCAAGAGTGAAAAGTTTACATCTCTTCTACCCATTCATCTCTAACAAACAATAGCTTCGACGAAAATAAGAATTCAAGTATTTTGCGAAAGATTTGTGAACTTATTTTATAAACTCAACTCACCCCCTCTTGAGTATTGAGGCCACTTGGTAACACATATGTTACATGTCCGTGAGTCTTGGGAACAAGGAATGAGAATTTGGAGTTGTCTATGATCATGTGCTTGGAGCATCCACTATTGAGGTACCAATTTAAGCTCTTGGTCTTCAAGCACACCTACAACACATTTAAATTTTAACTTTTGGTACCCAATTTTTCTTAGCCCCTTATGTGTTAGTTTTGGGTATTTTATCCTTAGGAACCCAAACCATTTTAGTTTCATTTTTTGTGTTGATATTTTTCCTTGCATTACATGTTGATGCACTATGTCTTTTCTTCCCACAATAAAAATATTTAATAAAAGGGCTACTTGAAGTACTTGAATGAACAAAGAAATTTTTATAAAATTTTTGTTAATTTTTGGGGTTGTAACCTATCCCATCTTTTTGAAAAATAGCTCTTTATTTTCCTAACAAAATGTTTAAATTATCTCTTCCAAAAGTAAATTTAGAAAGTGTGTTCTTTAAATCTTCAATTTCTTTTTCAAGGACTTGAAAGGATAAACAAGATGAAGATGTAGAAGCATGTGAGGAATAGGTTGTGCAAGCATCAATTGATCCTAATGTATCATTTTTAATTTTTAATTCTTTAATTTTTTATTTAAAATAAGAATTTGATTTTCTAAAGAAGAAATTGTTTTCTTAGATGAAGAGACTAATTTAGTAAGCCTTAGTGATTCATCATGCAACTCTTCAAAAGTTTCTTGTAATTCATCATAAGAAATTGATAAGTTAATGTTAGAAGTTATCTCAGTGCCGCTTTCTTGTTCTTCTTCTCCTTTGACCATAAGACATAGATGGGCTTCTTTGCTATCTGAGCTATTAGTTGAGTCCATGTCATTATCATCCCATGCTATGTAGGTTTTTCTTCCTTTTCTTTCCTTGAAGGGTTTCTTCTCAAATTTTTCCATCTTCTTTTGGTAAATTAGGCACTCCATCTTCATGTGTCCCAGTTTTTCACATTCGTAGCAAGTTGGAGTTGAAGATGTTCATTCCCCTTTGTGATGAGTTTTCTTTGGAGGGAAAGACGATCTTCTTTGAGTTCCCTTTTTCCTAAAAATTTCCCAAATCTTTTTACTAGAAGGCTAAGATTTTCTTCATTTAGCTCAAGGTTCTCTGTTCTTTCTCCTTCATCATCATCATCATCATCATCAATTGTCGAGGAGGTGGCTTTGAGTGCTATTCCCTTTTTCTTCTTTTCATGCTCTTCACTTTGACTTAGCCTGTTTAGCTCCAATTCGTACTCATGAAGTTTCCCAAAGAGGGTAGCTAGGGTCATTGTTGACAAATTTCTTAATTCTAATATAGTTGTTACCTTGGGTTACCAAATCCTGCTCAGACATATCAAAACTTTGTTAATAAGATATTCATTAGAAAAACTCTTTCCTAGTGATGCAAGATAATTTACAATGTGGGTGAACCTCTTTTACATTTTTTGAATGTTTTCTCCTTAGTTTATTCTAAATAACTCATACTCACGAGTAAGAGAATTGATTCTCGACATCTTTACTTCACTAGTACCCTCATGGGTAACTTGTAAAGTGTCCCACATTTCTTTGGCAGTTTTGTAGTTTGAAATTCTGAAAAGTTCATCATACCCCAAAGCAGTGGTAATGATGTTTTTGACTTTTAAATTATGTTAAACTTTTTTCTTATCCTCATCATACCATTTACTTCTTGGTGTTTCAATCTTTACACCATCGACCTCACACATGGGAACAAAAGTGCCATTTTCAACAGCATCCCACACATCTAGATCAATTACTTCGATAAAAATTTTCATTCTTTCCTTCCATTATGCATAACCATCCCCATTGAAAAAAAGGTGGTCGATTTATGGAAGATCCTTCTGAAAAACCATTTGAAGAAGCTATGTTCTCTTGAAGCTGCTAAGCTCTTTATATAAGAATCTAACTCTGATACCGCTTGTTACCAAGTGGCTTCCAGTACTCAATAGGGGGGTGAATTGAGTATTTAAAAACTTTTCACAAATGCTTATAAAACAAATTTTGTTGAAGCTATTTCTTAAAAAAAATGGATAAAAATAGAAGATAGAAAGCCTTAAGAACAGAAAATGAACAAATAATAATAAATAAATTACAGGAAAATAAAAGAAATAAAGATGAGAAGAGCAGACACAATATTTATCCTGATTCGACCACTAACCACTTGTGACCTACGTCCAGTCCTCGAAAAACTATCCGAAATTTTTCACTATCAATGCAAACTTGAACAGGTGCTTCCTACCATTACAAACAAGAATACTTTTCACACGCAGGAAAACTTTACCCTTATGCTAAAACTTCAACTTTCAGGGATACCTCACCCTCTTTATAATAAAATAGAATATAGAAGAAGAGAAACTTTCAAAAGAGTAAATATCATAACTTGAAGTACTAAGAAGCTCTTTAATGATATCTCTGAATTTTGGCAAAAAAGAGCACATAAAATATACAAAATATAAAATACGTGTTAAAGCAAGCAAAGATTGATTCAAATAGTTGGAGTTGTTTTCAAAGATGATCCAAGGTCACTATTTATAGAGTTATGAAGAAAATAGTCGTTGGGTGCAATTAAATAATGTAATAAATATAAATATGGCCATTTCTTTCTAAAACAGGATCCTGTGTTTATTCGAATAATCGTTGTTTTATTCGAATAACACATTTTGAAAAACCATGTGAAAACCAAATCTGATATATGTTATTTGAATAGCCTAAGGGTTATTTGAATAACTCTATAAAAAAGAGTTTTCTGTGAAACAGGTCTATTCAAATAACACATGAGTTATTCAAATAGCTCATTTAGAAGAGGACATTCTGAAACTCCTTTATTCGAATAGCCAGAGGTCTATTTGAATAACTTCTTTTAAAACAGAGGTGCATAGGGGATCTTGAAAAACATTATTCGAATAACTTTATGGTTATTCGAATAACTCTTGATAAAGACAGATTCTGATTGACTTGGTTTATCTGAATAAGAGGGCTTTATTCAAATAATCCTATTGAAAAACATTTTTAAATTTTTTAAAAATCTTCCCAGATTGTTTTTCAAAACATCAAACCTTTTAATTAATTTTCAAAGATCATTTTTATCTTTTCTTCCAAATAATGAGATATCCAAAAGACTCCGTATAAAAAGACTTTGAGTCCTAAAGCTATTCTTGAAATCCTTGGACCTAGTTTTCCCATCATCTTCATGTTTGCTATCATCAAAAGTCATTCTTCAAAGTCGTATAGTCAATCACATGATATGCATGGACGATAGTTGCATAACCTAACGTGGCTAAACCCTACCTAAACCCTACGCACTCCTATTCCTGCTCATTAATCACTCACTCACTTAAACACCTCACCATTACACTCTCACTCACTCACATGGTGAAAACACTCTCACACACACTCACTTAAATAGATAGAGATAGAAAATGAGAGAAAATGGACTGGAGGAGAGGAAAACTTTCTCACCACTGCACCTTCCAGGCGTTGCATAGTGGCCGTGGAGGCTCTAATTCGCCATCTTCTAATTGAGAAAAGTGAACACCACCTCAAGCCTTTCACCATGTATTCCTTATTTCCTCTTTTCACCAACTTTCATCTTAAACCACCTTTCCTCCACTGCAAGCTTAGCATGAGGTAGGGGTTCTTCACCTTCTCATCTTCCTCTTATACTTGTTTATGATGGTTGTTTGAGCTATGATGGAGGTTAGGAAGCTTGGAGGTCGTGGGTTTTGGCCTTGGGTAGGTGGTAGTTTGGACTTGAGGCCACAGTTTGTCCATTCCAAGGAAAAGGAGGAGGAGCTCATGGAGGATTTCACTTCTCAAGGTGGTGGCCACCAATTTGGCAGCCTAAAAATGGAAAGGGGAAGGTAGTAGTAGCCACGGGTTTGGCCACAACAAGGAGGAGAACAAAGGTTTTTGGATAATTCACTTTGGCCATGGTGGTGGCTGCCTGATAGTAGTGGATTGATGGTGGCTATGGTTGGCAATAGGGCGAATGAATGAGACTTAGCCATGGAAGGCCAAGGATGGCCACAGGTGAAAGGGGGAAGGAAAAGAACTAAGGAGTTAATTAGTTAGTAATTAAATGATTAATGATTCTTTGTGATATTGTAACATAAATTGATGGTTAGTTGACGTGGGAGGCTGCGGCCTAAATGGCCTTCAAGTGTTCTTGAATTCCAATTTTAGGAGCTAATGTTGATAATGGTATGTTACTTGGTTACCAAGTTTCCTCATTAGGTTATTGAGTATATGTATTGAGTTGAATGTTTGTAACTTGAACCTTATGAATGCATATGCAATTAAAATGCTTGGATTTGAGGACGAGTAATTCCTTCCCTAAAGATTAATAGAGGATAATGTATTTTTTCTCAAGAGATAAGGGGATAAAGTATAAGATATTGAAAATAAAAGATTTGTTTACTAAACTTTGCATTGAAAGCTGCATTTTGATCATTGTATTATTGATATTCTGTTTAATATGTATTATGACTACTTATAGTTAAAATGAACCTCTGCTTCAAGGATTAATAATTGTTTTGGTTTTGACCACATATTTGTTTTCTACCTGAGCTAGCTGGAACTATTATTATAACCCCTTATTGATTGTTAGTATTACTGAGAAGTCTTAAAATTCTCACCCCCAATATTTCTATGATATTCTAGATCTTAACTAATAGATTGAGTGACCATGCATTTGATTGGTATCTATAATGAGCTAATAGATGGGGGTTGGATCTACTCTATGGATACCAGCACCTATACCATGTATGGTATTATCCGAGTTTACATGATGATTATGCCTAGTGTAGTGGGCGGAGACCCAGGCTGATGTCTTGTTGTGACTTCTTTTTGGGATAGGCATCTATATGATCTGATTTTGTATGCAATATATTTTTGGACTTGTATTGATGCATTAGGATGTTAGATATCTATTTATACTTGCATGTATATAGAACTTATCTGACAGGGGACTGAACTTGATATGTACCCAAATTGTGAGCCATAGGTACAAATGCCTATAGACATACTTATGTCTGTACTACTTTTTTTGTATGTGAATATAAAACTAATGAACCAGATGTCTAATATGTTACTTAATTTTTATGGATGTGAATTAGTGTACTAAGTTTGAGTTCTACCTTGAAGGACTCGCTTAAAAAGAATTATCATACTCAAAAATGAATGATTGGCTTTTGCATATTAATCGAGGGCTTTCGGCTGAGCTCACCACAAGAGCTGAAAAACTAATAACCTTAAGATAAAATGAATGGTAAGTTTATAATAAATTTAGCTATCCAACACTGAGGAAAGAATAAATCTAAAATATAAAATGGTTTAATAACTAATGGATTTAGTTTAATATAGTCTTTGATAAATAAACATCTAGTTATGATAAACTCTATTCTATCTAGTTTGCTCTGACGTGGTTAAGGGGGACTATATAGGCTAGGGGCATCATAATCTCCACAACCTTACTCTCGGTTGTCTTTAGGTCATCTCGGAGCTTGATCACAACCTCCTTAATTTCCTTCTTCTCGCCCTCCTAAGTGGTAACCTTCTCTCGGAGGATTCCATTGTCTGATTCAAATATAGACATCTTTATATCCAAGGCCCTCTCTAGATAGCTGATGACATTGGTCGACTGGTATTGGTTTTTGCAAGTGGTGGAGGAGGAGCTCTGTGTTCGACATCTTCTTCAGCATATCAATGTCCTATTCCCTCTAGAAGAAGGTTGATATTAGTATGGCCACATACATCGAAGACCTCACTCCAAATCGAGGCGGAAGAGGATAGAGAGCCCTCAATCATATCAATTATTTTCTTGCCTCCGCCTTAGCCAGAGGACTCATTGACATCTTTAGCAGTCAGGGGTGTAGTTGGTGCATCCTCTATAATCTAGACCTACTTTTGCCCCCTCGTTCATGATGCCTATGCTTTCTCCCCTGATCCAAATGGGACAAAGAGCCAAAGATAAAAGTCACCTTATTTTATGTCGCTGGTTGATCGCTTGCTAGTCCATGGATGTTGGAGTCCACTCAAGTGGCCTCAGAGGATAAGGGGAGGATAATGCCTTGCACGGAAGCTCTAGCCTTGAAAGCCTACTTCTTTATAGCTTTCTTTAAATACTTAACATCTCCAGGTTGGGACATGCTATCTGTAAACAACCACAGAAAAAAGAATCAGTGACAAAATAACTTGCATGAAAAATATGCAATTCTAAAAAAGGTAAAAAAATTTCTAAATTACAAGGTTCATAGGACGACACTTCGGATATCAGAACTTACCTAAGGTGGCTTTAACCTCATTAGGAACCCAATTAATCAACTGAGAATATTTAAGGTTCCCATACTTCTCAGTTATGGTGATGAAGAAATTGTTGTCCTCCTAGTTGACCTCTGACATCCTCTCCTACTTTGTATACAACTTTACCTTGTACTTGAAGTCCTTATTCCAGTACAAGTATAACTTTGGCACCTAGTTTGAGTAGAGGAAGAACATAGTCCAACCAGTAGCACCTCACAAGTTGAAGTAGGTTTCTTTAAATTCTATATAGGACTCATCAAATAACTTGAAGCATTTCCTCTCCTGGTAGTTATGGATGGTGAGCCACGCATGTTTATCGTGCCTAATAGACCCCAAAACCTCAAACATGAAGAAGAAGAGATCAGCAGAAGGCCCCATGCCGAAGCTCTTACTCATAATCTTGAAAGACTATATGTATGCTCAGCTATTAGGTTGAAGCTGGGAGGAAGTTGCCTTGATCCAGTTTAGGACCTCGATGTAGAACTTGGGGAATGAAATTCAGAGTCTAAGCTGCGTGAAAAGGGTTTTGTACATGTACACGAACGGAGGAGTGACCCTTGGCTAGTTGCAGATCCTCTCACTCTTGTCATAGGGTTACACCAAGTAGTGCTCCTCTAGAATCCCA
Source organism: Ormosia semicastrata (assembly GCA_029884595.1). NCBI lineage: Eukaryota > Viridiplantae > Streptophyta > Magnoliopsida > Fabales > Fabaceae > Ormosia > Ormosia semicastrata. The sequence continues at coordinate 9,379,765 of JAQQTO010000047.1, forward strand.
TACTCCATCATGTTCATGTATCGACGGAGATCTTTGGTGTTGTTTTCTTAGGTCTGGATCACGTATGGAATGCCTAAAGGCTTGTAATGAACCCAAGTGTAATCTATTGCATTTGGCGGCGGCCGGAACAACTTGGCTCGATCGTCTGCTCTGAGCTTCTTTCTACCTATTACTTCAGACGGCAGAGCAGGAGCAATACCTATAAAGGGTGAAAAGCTGTCAAAATTTCCACTCATAGGACCAAGTAATTTCTCCAAGGATTCCTTGAGTTCGGTATATGAACAAAAATCTATGGAGAATATTCCTTATCCTAGAAGCCCCTGCACCCTTTCTACCTTGAGCACAGAGCTCGGTAGATTGAGGAGGCCTCTGTCCCTAGGGGCAGAAACATCCCTCAGGGCTCCTCCCTGTCGTGAATGATGTGGTGGAGATGGCGGCTACTCCAAAATCTGTAAAGAAGACCATTTTTCTCCTTCATTCCCCAACTCCTTAATCTTAACCATGCCATAATGAAAATGGAAAGAAAAAGAGAAGTAGAGGGGGTGCCTTATGAAGGAAGAGAAAAAGTTGAATGAAGAATCCACTTGAAGCAATGCGCTGTCGCGGATGGTGGCTTGAGAACACTGCTAGGTCGCCAGAGAAGAAAAAGGAAGGTTTTGAGAGTTTTTTAGATATTGAGTTACAAAGGAAGTGGAAATGGGACTCTGTTCCCTTCACCCCTGGAAGGTTTGTAATAATTGCCACCCACTAGTAGAGGCAAAAGGGTCCGTCCACATTAATTTCAAAATGATTGCTGGGCGTGCAACCCTAATTCCAGTTGCACACAGATAAATCATTGTGTGTCACGTGGAAGAAAGGCTACTGGTGTGTAGGGGAAAGGATGTTTGCTTAGCAAGCTAAAGATCACGAACCCAAAAACCATGGACCACTCCATGACAGAACATGGCCACAGAGGTCCAAAAGCTTGATCACGGCTTGAAGCTTTGACATCTATAATCACCTGTGCTTAGTGGTATTCCCATGCAATCATTCTCCGTGGTCTTTAGCCATTTGAGTTTAGCCATAGAGAGCCAAAAATTGCAGCAATATTGGCCTAAAACCCCAATGCAACATTGGAGCTTGGCACCCTGATAGCCATCAGAGCACTGACCTGGGAGTAATGATCCAGACTAGGCTTTAGGCCTAATAAGGCCAAGCCCAATGTCAAAAGGAGATGTGGCTTTCCCTCATTGACAAAAAGAATTACCACTCAAGAAACCAATCATAAGTCAACACATAAGTCTAGGAAGCTACTAAGAAGCTTCCCCAAGGCACCTACCATACTTGGTCTCAGGAGCAAATCCTCTCATGTTTCAATCTAACATGACCACATCATATGAAATGATATGGACCGTCCAAAAACATTAAAGGCAAATCAATGATGACAACTAAAAGAATTAGAAATTGATGTCATATACCCCTACCTTCTCCTTGCTCTCATCTTCTTCGATAAATCCCCTTTCAACGAGAGACACAGACTCCTTCCTCTAATTGACGATTAACCTGCCATAACCCACTGTATTTGTTGCTACCACTACCACCGCGTGACACCAATGCACCACTGCCACTAACACTAAGTTTGTGCTTCTTCTTTTTTCTTTTTGCTCATCATCTTCCCCTTCTCCTTACCCATTCTACGACCAGCTCATAGATTTTTTATTCTTTAAGAAACCAAACTTGTCATTATGAGATTCTAATGTAAAACTAATTTGTATTAAGTGGAGTGACCCAACAGGCATTTAAACTGCACCTAGAAGATTGAGGCAAGCGATGTGGGACTCTAACACCCCCTCTCATGTTTCAATCTAACATGACCACGTCATATGAAATGATCTAGACCGTCCATAATCATTAAAAGCAAATCAATGATGATAATTAAAAGAATTAGAAATTGATGTCATATGCCCCTACCTTCTCCTTGCCATCATCTTCTTCAATAAATCCCCTTCCAACGAGAGACATAAACTCCTTCCTCCAACCGACGATCAACCCACCACAATTCGTTGTATTTGCTACTGCCACTACCATCGCATGACACTAATGCACCATTGCCACTAACACTAAGTTTGTGCTTCTTTTCTTTTCTTTTTGCTCATCATCTTCCCTTTCTCCTTACCCATTCTACTAAGCACAACCAGCTCATAGATTTTTTCTTCTTCAAGAGACCAAACTTGTCACTGTGAGATTCTAATGTAAAACCAATTTGTATTAAGTGGAGTGACCTAATAGATATATAAACTGTACCCAGAAGATTGAGATAGACGATGTGGGACTCTAACACCCCCCTTAACGGATGCCTGACCGGAATAGGTGAGCCTAGCGGAATAGGCGATAGAGATGGGATCTTGACTCTGATACCATGTGAGATTCTAACCTAAAATCAATTGGTATAAAGTGGAGTGACCTAACAAGCATATAAACTGCATCCGAAAAATTGAGGCAGACGATGTGAGACTCTAATAGTCATGATGAAGAAACTGAAATATGTTTTCGCTCCTTCATCACACCCATTCAATCGTAGCAGAATCTCGGGTTTTTTCCTTTTTTTTTCTTTTTTTCAATTTTAAATAAAATTATTATCTTCATTGCTTAAGATTGGATTTTGCTGATTATCCACCATTTTTGCTTTGCTCTCATTTTTTTTGTTTTCTGGGTTGTGATAATCAGAATTTATGATCCGATTGTAAAAACCTACCTCTTATCAATTGAATTCTATCTATGTTGTTAAGAACAATTTGTCTATTGCAGTTTTATTGTTGACATGGCTTATCACTTTGCTTATGATTATCATATTTGGTCTTTTCATGTCAAACTCTACTAGTATCTGTTTTTGCTCTATCTCTCAAACTAAAATAAATTGTGATTCTGTATCTAAAGAAGCAGATATGGTTAAATCCTTTTATTGTTTCACCTCAAAGTTTATAGCTTTGGATGAGTGGGGGTGATTTCTATCTCACTGCTTATAAGTGTAAAATCGTTTGTTACTCTCTTACAAGTTCAATTATTTGTTAGCAACAACACCTATTTCTATTTCTTGACTAGGGTTTAATTAAGCATCCCTATTTTTTTGTTTTTAATCCCATCAATGTGAACTTATGTGTGTATATTTCTTCTATGTGAAAGTGCTAAATAGAATTGTCTTACATCAGAGATCCCTGAACTTAGATTTCTGTGCAAAATGGGGAAAGCCCAAGTGTGTCCACATTACAGCTGATAACATATTTGTATGACAATTCTCTTGATGGTTTGAAAATTATGAAACCCAAGATACCTCAAAGAACAACTTGGGCTGATAAAAGATGAGAATTGTGAGAATTATCTTTGTGTGTGAGAGAAAGTGCGTACTGCTTAAGATTCTTCTTGTTTATTCATTGAAGAAATTGAATATTCCCTATTAGCTTTAAGTTATTATTTCATTTTAGTTACTTCTTTGGCTTTGATCATTTAGTTATTAGCATATACATGATAATCATCAAATGAAAAATTTGAAGTCATGATAACATATTGCACATTTATGCTACTTTATATTTTTCACTTAATTTTATTGTAGTGTTATATGAACATTTGATTAAATCTTACATACCTACTGTCCACCTATTACAGGCCAAGAAGAAAGTAGCATTGCGACTACAAAAACTCAAGAATAAGGATCATGTTCCAGTTGGTGTTTGTGGAGTGCATCTCCATTGGAAGTTTCAAGAGACTGCAAGTTTGTTGTGACAACTTCTCAAGGATTTAATCGGAGAAATGGCTGCAATGCTTGCAAGATTAAAGGATTTGTTTATTGTATATTATAAGATATCTTTTTTTTTTGGTAAACAACTAGGAGGTCTTTAAAAATATGATATAAGGATCTCTCTTATGTATAAGTGTATCAAAAGCTTTTGCATTTGCGTACATCAATGTAAAATTGTCATGAGACATAAAATCCTTCCCCAATACCATGAATCAAATTCTATTGCCTTAGTTTTACTTCTTGTCATTATATATGTGAATAGTGAGTAAATATTTTTTCAAAGTATAACTGATGTACAAGATCTAATAGCTAACCAACCAAATAAACTATACTACATTATTTTCTAAAAGTGTACATAACATCAAACTAAAAGGTCAACTTTTACACAAAAAAAAAAGGTTCAGCTTAAAGCAATTTGGAACCCGACACTGGAAGCTCCAAGAGCAATGAGGCCTATATATACCTTGCTACTTTGCTGCCTCATTTCCATATATATGCATTGCTAGTAGACTATAAATAATTATAATAATTATGAAAGTAAGGATATTTTTCGATTCATTATACTTATTTTACACTCTCGTTAACTTCAGTATTGAAATATTTTATAAATACCTAACTCCCTACAACACATCCAAACTACAAAGAAATTGATGCACTAAGCTAGTTCTAATTTAAGTAACCTAATAACTTAGGATAGAACAAATTCCATCAAACCAAACATGACCCTCAACATAAAAAATTCAAAGCAATTGACAAAAATCCACAAATTTATAGAATGTTTTTATCCCACTCCATCAATCTAAACAACTTACAATAAGTTAAAGCTTTTTTGACCTACCAGTGAGTCATAAATCTAGTCTTGTCATTTGGGTACCACTTGATAATTTGATTTCGTCATTGAATTTCAAAATATTTAATATTAAAATTAATTAATAGAGTTTTTAATAAACAACTTAAATTTAATTGAAAACTTATTGGTACAAATGAGTAGTGATTTTTTTTTATAAATAAAAATATATTAGGGAAGTACAAGGGGTACTAGCTTCAACCCTTTTACACAAAAAGTTCAAAGACTATACAGAGATAGAGCTAATACATTGATAAGGTGTCAAATACCAATTAGAAAAAGAAAAAGAAGCACCTCCTAGCTTAATTTGCCTGAAACCAAACCCAAGATTTCATTTTGATTTGCTCCATTACACATAAAAAATCAACATCAGCAGCATTAGATTTAAATATCAAGCAATTCCTTGTAGTCCAAATACTTCAAACAACGGAATGCCAAATTATCATCCAAAAGTACTTTAGTTTCTTTTTCTTAACCAAACCTCTGAACTGAATATAAAGCTGCCTAATAGTACATGAAACTGGTGTTTGAAAACCAGTCCAGCCAAAAACATTATACCAAACTGATTTTGCGTAACTGCAACTAACAAAAAGATGATCTACATTCTCCAAACTGACCTTGCAAAAGTTACACACACACTGGTTCTGAAGAAGCACGTTTCGATTAAATAAATTTACCTTTGTTGGAAATCTATCTAACACCACCTGCCATGAGAGAGCAACTATTTTTGGTGGGGAACAGTCTTTCCAGAATAAATCAAAAGCAAAGCTTGTATTTACTGCATTATGTTGTGGCTGAACATTTCCCATGTTCTAAATAGTCTCAAAAGCTGACCTGCAAGAATAAGATCCTGAAGAATCATTTAACCATCTCCAAGAGTCACAACTCCTAAAATTAATAACTACTCCAGCGAGTAAGCACTCCAATTCTTGCAACAACTCCCTCTCCCATGAAAAGAAGCCCCTCCTCTAATTAAGGCTCCACCTCCATTCCTCGTCCACCCACTGACCCAAATCTGCAATAAAAGAATTTTTATCCTCTAAAATTTGATATAGTCTGCTGAAACAAGACCTCAAAGTATCATTTCCTACCCATTTATCATGCCAAAACTTTATGGTCTCTCCATTACCAATTCTTTTTTTAACACTATTTGTGAACCAGTTTGACAAAGTAATATTTCTACTATCTATCTTCCAAATATCTTTCCACCATTGAGAGCTCCCTTTCCATAATCTTCCATTCTTTAAGTCACATTATAATAACGTATCAGCCCCATATTTTTCCTTCAAAATCTGCAACCACAAAGCATCTTCCCCAATTAGCGATCTCTACCTCCATTTGCCAAGCAACGCCAAGTTAAACCATTCAATGTTTTTTACTCCCAATCCGCCTGCTTTCTTAGGATTACACACACTTGATCCCACTTAACCCAAGCAATCTTCCTTTTATCCAGAGAACCACCCCATAAAAAATTCCTTTGTAATTGAATAATGGTCGTTATCACCTTCTTGGGAGCCTTGAAACAAGACAGAAAGTAAATGGGAAGATTTTCCAATACTGAATTCAAGAGCACAATTCTCCCACCCAAAGAAATGTGTTTATGTTTCCACGACCCAAGCCTCTTCCTAATTTTTTCAATCACTAGCCTCCAAGTTGCACATCTTCTTGGGTTTGCACCCACAGGTAAGCCTAAGTAAACAAAAGGGAATTTACCTATTGGGCAACACAAAAAATCAACAGCAGGTTTCAAGAAGTCTTCATCCACATTAAATCCAAAGAGACAACTTTTATGAAAATTAACTTTAAGACCAGACACTAGTTCAAAATTTCTAAGAATTGCTTTCATTGCCCATAAATTTGACATATTTGCTTGACAAACCATCACACTATCGTCTGCATACTGAAAGTGAGAAACAGCAAAGTCATCTAATCCTATTTTATATCCTGAAAAAATTTCGCAGGCTATAGATTTTTTTATTAAGCCACTTAAACCTTCAGCCACAAACAGAAATAAGAAAGGTGCTAAAGGATCACTTTGTCTCAAGCCTCTAGAAATATTAAAATCAACAGTAGGGCTGCCATTTACAAGAACAGACACAGACCCTTGAAAAACACATGCTCCAATCCATGACCTCCACTTAACATTAAAGCTCATTCTTATCATCATATAGTCTAAAAATTCCCAGTTTACTGAATCATAGGCCTTTTCAAAATCTACCTTCAAAATTAGACAATCATTATTTGATTTCCTCGCTCCATCTACAATCTCATTTACAGCAACCACCACATCCAAAATTTGCCTATTGGCTATAAAAGCAAACTGGTTTGGAGAATTGAGAGAGCTGATTACCATTTTCAATCTATTGACTAAGACCTTTGCAATTATCTTATACAAACAGCCTATTAATGAAATTAGTCTATAATCAGAAATCTTTTGAGGATTGGTCTTTTTCGGGATAAGAGCAATAAAAGATGAAGTGATGCCACCAGGCAATCTAGCATTTTCATAAAATTCATTGAACATTTTACATACCTCACTTTGCATAATATTCCAAAATTTCTTGATGAATGAGAAATTGAAACCATCAGGCCCTGGGCTTTTATTATTGTCGCAACTCCAAACAACTTCTCTAATTTCTTCTAATGAGAACGGTACTGATAAACTAAGACTGTCTTGATTAGTCAATTGTTGAAAAAAAAAACCCATCCAAGACTGGTCTTTAGTGATTGACTATGTATAGTAGGAAACTATTGTTTTATTTAAATCATTAAATAACAATAATTTCTTTGAGATTGACTTTGGTATATTGTTAGTGTAAGTTTTTTCACCATTATTTAATTATGTATTAATATATTATTAAAAAAATCTTTTTAAGTAATTATTATTGTGATAATAAAATTATTTTATATGGTAATACATGATTAGATAATGGTGTAAAAGTTTATACTTATAATAAATCAAAAGTAAATCCATGTTATTTTCGTGTAATCCTATTTGTTATATTAAATGTTAATATTTTTTTTTTTTTGGTATACAATGTTAATATTTTTTTATAATACACTTTTGTCACTTAAAATTAAAATATATTGCATTGAAATAAATTCAGTATTTAATTTGTTTAATCACTAAAAGGCCAATATCAAAGAACTTCATTTCAATCCTTATTAAATTGATATGAGTTAAAACTTTAGACATCAGCTTTATAAATCTCCAATGGTAGCAGGTATCCGTAGAGCCTTCAATATTGGTATCCACCAGGCTAACAACATGGGGTAATATACTTTATGCTATTTATGGAAGATACTTCGATACAAGACATAATATATTCGTATATAGCTTATATACGTGGGATATACTTGATCTAAATGCATATATTTATTGAATAATTGATCTGCCGAGTATTAGGATTTGCTTGTCCATAAAAGCACATGTATTATATATGCATCCCTGGGAACTTGAATAACTAATTCACAAATATATAATCGAAGATCTACATCAGATGTTTGGGCTTGAAAATATGATTAATTTTTTTTTTCTCTTTTGGCGATATATATTATTAAAGAAAAATTGATTCGATGTTACTTTTATCGGAAATCTCGGAATGGAGGAAGAACACCAAAGAAATGAAAATAGAAAGGCGAGAAGCCACTCTCCCCCCTTTAGTTTATTATAAGCTTAGAGTCAAATTGAAGTAGAATTATTGGATTTACGCTACAATTACACGTAAATTTAAATTTGATTGATTATTAAATATAAAAATTTGTTTATCATCAATAAATAAGAAAATGGTACTCAGCTCAAAAAAAGAAAATTGTACTTATTAAAGTAATAAAGTGACTATTTAAAATTTCATTAACCTTTACTTTAAAAATTAAACAAACTAAGTGACCAAATAATAAAAAAGTAAGTGTAAATCATAATTAAAATTATTTATAATTAACCCCTTATTCCTCTCATTAACAAGCATGCAAGGATGTAATAAAGAGGACACACAAAGTGGAATAAGAATATTTTAAAGTGAAGATTCTTTTAAAATGAACAAGTAAGTTCACATTAAATATTGATAGATGATCTATCAATAATTGATGTAAGTTTACTTGCACACTTTACAACGATTCTCACTAGGATTCTTGTCCCACAAAGTGAGAGAGGGAGAGTACAGAGATTTTATTTTATGCAATGTATACAAGTGAACTCGTGATCAAAGGAACTTGCCCCCATGCAAATATACTCTTAGACCTTAGTTGTCTTAACAATTATAAAATCCCAGACAATACCAACCCCAATGCACTGGAATTTCCCTTTCAAAATTCTGATTCTCCAAAATAATGATTTGGTATTAAATTAAACAAACATTTCTCAACAGGAGAATTCCCACGCAAGCTCATGAGAATAATATTCCCCTCCTTCACTGACTCACGCTATAATCCTATTCTACAATCCCCTCCAAGTGAACAGAGAAACGACAGTTTCTGCCCATGTGCACATCTGCCACTGCACCCCAAAACTTCACTGATTCCTCTCTGTTTATATCAGACCTACCCATCTCACAACCCCAAAAGAAGACAAAGCCCACCAACTGCCTTTAAAACCCTCTTACACAGATATAGGACCTCGTTTCCCTTATATTAATTATACCACTCATTTCTCTTCCTTTCCCAATCACATGCAAAATTGAGAAAAACAAACACTCAAATCGAGAAAAAAGAAATACCAAAACCCCCCTCAAATCATTAAAGCAATCTTCATTCTCTAGCCTACAAGGGAATTTAAATGTTGGGTATGACTTAAGTTCTTCAATATATATATATGTATACATGAAAGCTATGTTTGAATGACCATGCTAGGTACAAAAGCTCATTTAAGTCAAAGGGTGTTCCATCAAATTCCTATTAAAGGTAACGATCAGAAAGAAGTACCCAGAATGCTCGCCTTGTGTCCTGCAGCGATTTATGCAGCAAACTTGACTACCTAGGGTTAGGGTTTATAGGGGATTGGAGTTCACGCTTCATTCTTTATAATTAAGGGTTTGTCATTGTGTGTATGTGTATACCTAATTCTCACATACAGAAGAAGAAACCAAAATATTGCGTAGTTAGCGCCTGTGAGTCGTGATGGAGTAATATTCTCCTTGTGATTATAAAATGCAAAAGAATAATATCATAGTGTATTTTTTAAATGGATTGATTCCGGAGTAGTTGGCAAATTTTGGAGGGATTTAGATTAGAGGTTGATAGGAGAGGGAGATAAAAAAGGTGAGAGAGAGAACGCAAGCAAATGGATTTTTGTGTAAGGGGATACTACTAACTGCAACAGATCTGAGGTGATGAGAATAATACAAATGAAAAGGGTATCAATGTTGGGATGTATCTGACTTTATGTGGCTGTGAAAAGCTCAATAAGTGTGTTTTATGGGTTAGTTTAGTTGTCTGTCTGATGGAATGTCAGTGAGGTACTGAATGGGAAAAAGAGCTCACGATATTCCATACTGTTCTTATTCAGTTTCTTGACCCCTTAAACACCACAGACATGCCCTAATCTCAGTACTTACACAATTTTACACACACAGTATATTCTCTTTCTCAAATTCTCAAACAGCGATTCCACACCTATCCATCTTTACTTGAATATCAGAGATATTTATGTGCATTTGAAGTTCAGTCTTCGAGTATACTGTTTCCCACATGCAGAATAATGAATTAGAGTACAAGGCCATATATGTTTTCTTCCAAAATTAAAAGGCCTGCTAGCTAGCATTAGTTTTGTTCATTAACAATGTAAATAGAGAAATCTTCTTTGTGAAACTGGATTTATGGCTCTGGAAAGATATTTCTGTAGGCATAACGATAAAGATAAGAAACATAAATTGGAAAACCCTAATTAACTTTAAAATGTAAACTAATTATCAATGCAAGAAAATTAAAAAATATTTGTAGAATGAAACAAGAATATACTACTCAAAGTAAAGATCCAGCCAAACAGATTATCATTATCGGTATATTAAACTTCTATATGATCTTAGTAAAAATCGTCGGATGAAACAAGGATATATATGTTGTAATATTCAAAGTAAAGATCCAGCCAAAAAGATTATCATTATAGGTATATTAAACTTTTATATGATCTTAGTAAAAGTCGATGGAACCATCAATTACAATGTCATGTATTCCACAGTTATTCAAAACAATCCACCGTTTGGCCACTCTATCTAAGAATTATTGAGGAAGTTCACAAGCTTGTCTATAATTGCAGTATTATTATTATTATGACACCCTGCAGATATCTGAGGCCCCCAGGAGATCCAATGAAACATGATGAAAGGCTTCCTTGTAAGGTATTTAAAAGAAGTAAACAAACAAGAAGAATGAACAAAAGAGAAGAAATTTATATTCATTAACAGTGGGTTTTCTATATATGCTACTATACCTAGGACCTGTTACCAAGCCTTAACTCCAGATCTACCTCTTCAATGGAGCTAGGGCTAAATTCAAACATCTGTGATTGCATATGATGTCTATCAACAGAACTTGATTTTGGGAAGAATGGAATTGATGAAGCATCTGTTTTCCTTTTCTTGCAACTAATATCTGCTTCTTTGGCCTCAAACTGCACAGGTGGGTGAGCTCTACAAACAACCAAATTCAAGCTCACATCCGCGTCAGTATCATCACTATCCTCCTTACCCCTACACCCAGAATCCAATCCCTTTGAGGCTCTCTCAATATCAGCATCTGGGTGGAACTTACGTGAATATAATCTGTGATCTCCAGCTAAATTTGGCCATGATTCAGAAGAAAAGACAGGGGAAGTCTTATGGAGAATAGAAGAATTATAAAGTGGAATCAGGGTTTCCTCTCTGCAGGTGCCATTAAATGATGGAGGTAAAGCCTTGGAAGGTGAGGGTAATGAAGGTGAAGCAAGAACATCAGGATGATCAGAATTAGGGTTAGTTTTATAAGCCAATCCACAAACAGGAGAAGGGTATAGGTAACCCAAAGATGTAAAAGGATTTTGAACTGGCTTGTGGAGGTGAGATTCAAGGTCATGATATAGAATTTCACTCTGGGGGCTAGAGGGTTGCTTTAGTCTTGCTCTATCCCTTCTATGAACATTCATATGGCCACCCAGCGCCTGCGCTGACCGGAACTCTCTCCTGCAAAAACTGCAAGAATATGATCTTGGTGGCCATATGCAGCCACCAAGAGACCCAGCTGCATCTTCTGCAAAAGCTTGTTCCTCCCATGAGTCATCATAGGAAGGGTTAGTTGGTGAATTAAGATTAGAGCTCAGAGAGTACTTCCTCTTTGTCTGCATCCAACATTGACCCTGTTCCATTGGGACACAGATCACCGGAGAGAACACCAACCTTCAAGGAAAAAAGGATTTAGAGAAGAGAAGAAGGTGGATATGGATGAAGAAGGTGGTGCAAGCGATGCTATATCTAAGAAAGGAATTGAAAGCTATATGAAGTCTACTATGCAGGGATCTTAGATAGAGATGACTTGGGGGAAAGTTTGTATGGAATTGGAGAAGTGGTGGGTACTCTACCTTGCCTGTCTCGGTGTATACTGTATAGTTAACCTTAATTTTCGGTCTTTCTGTGGTTTGGCTTCCAACACAGTCAATGAGACCCCCGAATGAATACTACTCCAAGTTCCCCTTTTTTCTGCATTTTCTTTGTGAGGAGAAGCAATGCAGTCATGCCTTTGAAAATTACTGTTGTGGGTCCTGAAATGTCTTACATAAGATGTAAGGTGAGGTGACTACAGAGTACAGACTTAAGTCAAGAAAATCTGACTGAAATCTCCTCAGAGAGATCTAGCAATGTGTTGTCCTTTGTTTTTTTTTTTTTTAATGTCCTTGGTTTTCATTGATCAGAGAACATATGGGCTTTTCAAGCATCCTTTTAATAATAATAATAATTCTGTGTCTAAATTTCCCCATATGTTCAGATCAAAAATGAAAAAAAATTCCCCATATGTTCAATGTTCCAACAGCCAGTGTGAATTTGGAACTTGGTTATTCAAAGCTACAGTTCGTAAATTAGGTCAACCCGTCCTAACCCACCTTGATCCGGCTTAATCCACTAAAATACGGGATAGGATGGGTTAGTCTGTTTTAAGAAATGAGTTAAAAAAGTTAACCTACTCTGCTTTAAGGCAGGTTGACGGGTTAACCCGCATAAAATATAAAATAAAAAAAATAGATGAGTTAGTGGATCAATTAACTTAATCCACTTAAAAAATAAAAAATATATATATATATAAAATTAATAAATACTATAAAAAATAATAAATAATAATAATAAAAAATTACAAAACACATATCTAAAATATAATTTTTAAAATAATCTAATCAAATATTTAAACATAAATTATATAATATCAAAGAATTTTTTATTTATAGTATTACTTATTATTAAAAAAAAGAAGTCAATTCGTCGAGTCAACCCGCCCTCGTCCCACTTAACCCACAGGTTAAGAGGGACGGATTATGCGGGTTAAAAAAAAAATATGAGTTCAATCATCGATCTCAACTCACAAAAAAATAGTGAGATGACGAGTTAACCCAACGGATTGAACTCGTTTTGTCAGTTCTATTAATCACAACTATAGTTGCGTGTTTTGTGAAAAATTGAAAGAAATAATTGAATGCGAATCTTGTGGATTTTGGGTAAAAATATATAATTATATTTTGATATTTATTTTTTTCTTTCTTGATCTTGCAGGTTTTTCATACAGTTTGGGTGTGGTATTAATTCTCACTTTAAGTACCATCTTATAAATGCTTTTCTATGAACTCAAATTCCTACATTGCAAATACCCTTTAACCAGTTAATTCAAATTTACTTTACCACTTAATTCAAATTTACTTTATCACTTTAGCAGATATTTAAATACTATTATTTTAACGTAAATAGGATAAGGATATAATGATTATACATTATTGGTTTTGACGTTTTCTCTTCTTGTAAAGTATGTTTTTTATTTTTTTCCATAAAGCATATTTTGTTTAACGTATATTGAAATGGTAAACTTTTAAAAACTTTTTTATGTTATTTTAAATACTAATGAATTGGGATGATTAATATATTATTTTTTTAATATAGCAGTGAAGAAAGATATATTTCTCCAACCAATGAAAAACAACTGTGTAAACGGAGGAAAATGACCTTCTTCGTAGGTGTTACAATCATCTTTCTTACCAAAATCGAACACCAACAAAATGTGGAAAAGATTCCTTTCTTCAAAAAACTGTTTACTCTAACTTTTCTTCCATGTTCATGTTTTTATTTATGTAAAAGATTTAAACAGAGATAGCTTAGCATGTGAAATTCATATTACGGAGCATACCACATTTTATATAATCCCATTTGGCTGATCACTACAATGATTCAGTCTTACTTTTTTGTTACAAAATGATTTTAGTCTTATTGATGTTTGATATAGTCAATAACTGAATGAACTTTCTTCATATATATATATATATATATATATATATATATATATATATATATATATATATATATATATATATATATATATATATTTATTTATTTATTTATTTATATATATATATATATATATATATATATTTTGGGGTTCTGAACTTTCTTCATATTTGATACACCAAATTACAGTGAAATAAATCACAATAATTTTTTAATAACATTCGCTGGAGAATATGATAATGGTGGTGCCGATGGACAACAAAGGTAATTGAGAGTAGTGATTGTATTACAGTGATAAAATGCAAGTTCTAATGATCATAGCAATAGTAGCAGCTCGTGACGGTGACAGTAGTAGCGATAATAGAGTGGTGAAAATGCTAATTACAGTGCCCATAATTTTTGTGACAGAAGAATTTTTGTCATTTTCAGAAAATGATATGGAATATAAAGGTGATTGAAATCAACATTTTTTTTCGTACAGTAGATAAAAACCAAAAGAAAGCCAAAGAAAAACTAAGATCTAAAAGACTAAGATATAAAGAACACCACTCCTACTGCATCAACTAGCAAAAGGTGATTAATCTTGCTGGGTGAAGTCTCCCAAGTCTTGAGAATGACATTATCATCTCTTCCTTTCTTAGCAATTGCAACAGCGCATTGGTTGCTCTCTCTTAACACATGAGTGATGAGAACATCCCAATTCTGGTTCTTCACCAAGGTTTGGATATCAGCAACGAGACCAACAAACTTGTGATACCGAAGAGTGCCAGAAACGTCCTGGTTAATTAGTAAGGCGTACAAGTTCCTTTGAATCAGAATTTTGATGCCTAACTAAGGACCATGCTGCACGCAGGCCATACAGAATTGAAATCAACTTTGATGAAATAGAATGAACATTCTCTCATTTACACTGTTTTCTACGTTTGTATTTTTTTTTAAATTATCATTATTTTTTATCTTCCGGGAAATCATTACACTTTTTGGGTATGCAACTAATTTTTGTTAAATAAGGTTCATCTAAAATGAGATTGTCTTGAGCAAGTAAAAATATATCTATAACAAAATTTTAGTAAATTAAGATCACGATATACTTTTAATTAAATCAATAATTGATAAATCTCGTTTGCTCACTTTAGATTATGTTTGGATTAGTAGAATAGAATGAAATGGAATAGAATGAGATGGAATGATATTAGTTATATCATTTGATTATTTTAAATTAAGATGGAATAGGATGAAACCTAATAGAATCTATTACATCCCATTCCATCCAATATTACTACTTTTCTTTCCTCCCAATTTAGAGATATGTGATGGAATTAACTTTTTATTTACTAATATAATTATTAAATTACTCTTTTGTCCTTAACATGTTAAACCAAGAAAGTAGAGAAACCTCCTTACTCAATCACTCATGCTGCCTCATTCATTCTCTACTATGTTCAAATTTGAAATTGGATTTCAACACTAGCTTCAAGTAATTAGTTCTTTTTTTAAAAAAATTAAAACAAAATCTTTTTCATTTTTTTATTTTTTGGGTGTTAGTATCATAGGGTGAACTTTATAATGAGTTAGTAAGAATGAACTTATTATAAAATCATTATATTCAAAGCTTGTGGTATTAGTCTCCATATTTTCTTTGTTGTCTTTAATTAGTTTAAGAGGGGATAAAATTTTACTAGATATAGACGGTAATTTTTCTTTAAACCTCTTCCCACCTCAAACTTTTGTCTTTTAACAACTTGAAAATTGAAATGATGTTTGTAAATGAAGATACTAAACAAAAATTTTATTTAAACCTTACCCACCTCAAACTCTTCACTCCCCATGAGATAATGTGTTTTTCAAAAATAAAATGATATGCTTTAAATTTTCTTTATTTATATTTTTATTTTAAATTTTAAAACATATATAGTTGTTTTATCAAATAAGTGTGACGGAAGGTGAAGAGAAAAAAAAAAGAGAAACAGGAGAACAAGAGAATTACAATGTAACCATCAATAAAAGAGTTATTTCTTCCATAATCATTAGGTAATATGTAAAAAAATAATTAAAATTTTTTAACTAAAATTTATTAATTTTATTGTATTTGAAATAAGAGCGGTATGAAAATATAAAACTTATAATTCTTACTATTTCATTCCCTTCTACTAGAATTTCTAAATAAAGAAGTGAAAATTTTTCTCCATTCTATCATTAAGTATATAAACAATGGTATGAAATTTTTATTTCATTCTATCTCATTTCATTTAATTTCGTTCCATCTCATTTTATTCCATTCTGTTCATCATTAGATATCCA
The DNA here is from genome assembly GCA_029884595.1 of Ormosia semicastrata. NCBI lineage: Eukaryota > Viridiplantae > Streptophyta > Magnoliopsida > Fabales > Fabaceae > Ormosia > Ormosia semicastrata. The sequence goes on from JAQQTO010000047.1 coordinate 9,396,140, forward strand.
AACATAACCTTAGAGAAAAACTCATTTTAAAAGATATTTTTTCCATTTTGGCTCCCCTCTTCATAAGTGTTATCTCGTGTTTGAACTCGTGACATTCTAAAAGGCCCCAGCCACTAAGCTTTAACTTGCTTATCTCATGCGGCATCTCATATGAATTAGCATTATTAATTACTAATTTAAAGATAAAGTATAAAATAAAAATTATAAGTACTTATTACTATTACTAATTCAAAGTCTAAAATGTAAATGTAAATATAAAAAGGATAAATTTACGAACATTTATTGCTATTCAGTCACATCTATCTTTGAATCATCATCAACTTCTTGCTACATAGATATAATTCATATTTTTTATTATTATTTAATTTTTTTATCTAAAAAAATTAAAAAAATACTTTTAATTAATCCCAATTACACTAATTTTTTGGATCAGGCTTCAAAGAATATTCTTGTGAAATCTTCTAATCCCAACATAGATTATTTGTCTTTAATTAGATTGAAGCGGTGGAATATAATTGAAATGCACACAAATTAACTCGGATACTACTTAATGACAATAAAAAATATATATTAGTTTAATATAATAAGTATTTCTCATAGAATATCCATTTTCATTCTCAACTTTTAATTTATTTTCATGCTTCCATTCCCACTGGTGCTATTCCATTAAACTAAATAGGATCTTAAGTTGGAAACCTCAATTTTTATTTTCTTACAAAATGAAAATAATGCATTTAAAATATCAAGTTACACATACGTAATCTCTAATGGAAGCTGGGTGTACGTGATACCATTTAGCTAGTGTCTCAATCGCATTATAAAACCTAAAAATTTCTCTTGTTAGTTGTCTTGTTCAAGAAGTGTATTTCACTGTAATGTAATAAAGCATTTATCGATTAACGATCGTTAATTTAGAGCCATGAAACGGTAAGTACATGACAAAAATCAGTACATATTTTATCAATTTGAAATACACAAGAAAATTCTTCTGTAAAATGTTGATTAATACTAGTGAAACACTATAGTATTCATCTATAAATATTATTTATGAATTGTATAATATTCCTTTTGATTTTAGCGTATGCAAACGTCTTAATACTATCCCATAATAACCAGTTTGAAATACTCAGTGACGGATCTCAAGCAAAAACATTGGGCGTGGTCATATAATATTTTAATAATGTATATGCAGTTGATATGTGTAATTATCTTAAATATTTTTATGGAGTTTATAAAATTTTTTATTTGGCCATGCCTCACTTCAATCCCCATAAAGATCTGCCCTAGAAATAGTGTCATGGCAACCACTCTCAATACAATACATCTTTTTAATTTTAAGACGTTGAAGGCTAAAAGAATAAAATCCTAGTATATCTTTTTGTCAAGAATTCCTTCTCATTAAGTCTTAAAGTTTAATGAATTTTGAACCTTTAACTTTTAAGATAAAATAAATAATACCTAAGATATAATGATATAGGTGAACTAAGAAGAAAATGGTGAACCACCTCAAAAAGAACAAAAAATAGGAAAAGGGTGAACAAAAAAGATATAATGATATAGGATTTAGTCAATAGAGAAATCATAAACTATCCCGTTATTAGAACACTAAAAATAAGACGAGACTCAGCCGATATCTATCTTATATTGACATATAGTATATTTATTATGCCTTAAAATATGGTATATTTCAACACTTACTTATAATCATATTAACATATAATATTTATATAAAGTGTTATATAATAAATGTTCAAAAAACATTTTTCAATCAAAAAAGCCGCCTCAAAGTGGCATCAAGTCAATTAGTCAAACAATTATAACATGTTATGCAGCAGGGCATATTTAGTCTCCAAAATTCTAAACCTTTCGTACATTATAGATTTTCTCTTTTGGGTAAATTACAATTTATTCACTATAATTTCATCATTTATCACTTGACCCTTTTAACTATTTTATGTCATTAAACTTCTTAAACTTTTGGGTTAAAGTAAAAAATTTCATTCACTTTAATGTCCATAAACGGTTAAAAAAAATGAATAGTCTAATTAGCCTAAAATCGTAATTAAATTGTAAATTATACTTCACACTTTACTTGAAACCCTCTTTAGTTTGGTTAATATTAAAAATGTTGTATTATAAAGTGATAACGAAACTTGTTTATTTAATGTGAAATTTATCATAACTTTTATGAAATCTCATTAAAGAACTTTTTATAATAAATTTCACACTGCACCACGAGCATAATAATTACTGCTAGCAAGTTACATGGCTTGCATAGATTAAACTTGTCAAACACCCCAAGACAACAGAAAATGGTAGGGCAAGAAAAGTAAAACTACTATGATAAATTAAGTCACGTGATTCATAAATATAACCGAGAATATAGGTCATGTATTTACTTATTTCCTTATATAATATTATCTCTAGCAGATAAATGTGATGATGACTTGTATCTGTCACAAATCACATTCCTCACATGAGATGAAATGGTTAATTATTTTTGACAAATTTTGTAATAGATTTCTTCACGAATTCTGTCAAGAAAATGTCGATTTGCCACGAATTCTTGATGGAAAATATCAGAAGAAAAATAGCGAAACTTTTCTCATGAAATGTCGAACAGTTTTTTTTTTTTGGTTGGTAAAATATATAAAATCCATCCGTAGGAACTAGGAAGCTTTTTTAAAAATTCTTATTGTATTTTTTACTACGATTGAAAAATTTGTTGGCAAAAGAATTAATAAGAATAATTTTCATTTGGTATCAAATGAAAATTGAAGGATAGAATTGTTAACTTGTTCAAGTCAGTAAAGCCTTTAACTTGGAGATTACAGATCCTCACCGTTAATTTTTAGGACGCATGAGATACTTTTAATTAAGAGAAATCATTTACCCATAGCTATATCTAGGGACATACTTTGTATAATTTCAAATTACAACATGTGGTATCAGAGTTATAGACACGTGATTTAGAATCCATTCAAATATATGATTTTTGATAAACATGAATATATTTGGTTTATGAAGCATGCATGTCTATTACTATAATTAAAGTCGTTGATTCATGTGAGAAGTTTCTATTAATGTGTATTCTTTTTCATTGCAACTCTAAATTATTTGAGAGAGAATTTCTACATGAATGTGAACTCAAAGTATGTACATGCATGATTACATGAGAACTAATGGTTTTAGGGTTGATAACTTGTATTCTATGTCATGATATATGTGGATATAAGATGAGAATTATTTAAGTTTGTTTTTATAAGATTTTTAAAGACTTTTAGATGTAGTGAGTCATTTTGAGTCACTGGAAAATGACTAGAAAACTTAGAACCCCTACCTAACCTCCATGGATTAAAACTACAAGATCACTTGATGACTTTAAATTATTGTTTGTTTCTTTTTATTTATGATAATTATCTAAATCTATCCTAAAACACATTTAGGCATGAATCTAGGCCTTAGAGATGATCAAAATACATTTAAAATTCAAAAGATATTTGATTTTTCAGAACCAGGTTGAACATACTTATTGTACTATGTTTTGGATTCTAACCGATCCATTTTGGCATTATTTTCTTCATGAAAATCATCCAAAATGATCCTAAATAATGCGTAAAGAAAGACCCAATCAAATGAAGATAAAAAATGGTGTGAAAAATGATTGAAAATGGCGTTGGATTGCAACCAAAATGTGCATAGCTCGTTTACCAGCAAAATAGGGCATTCTGGCCCGGTTGGAGGTTGATGATGAGCAGTGCACATGAAGACAATGCCCAATCACGCGTTCTAAACCTTTTGTGTGCTTTTTTTTTCTTATATACTCATATGTTTAAAATTCATCTATACAGGTTTTATAATTTTCTGGGTTCTAAAAATATTTAATATTAATTTATTTTAGTTTTGTTCAGATTGGGCGTTTATGAAAATCATTTTTTAGTGATTTTGAATATGAAAAATATTTTAATATTATGATAAACCTATATGTGATAGTCACTCTCCCTAGTTGTTAAGTTTGGGTAATGCACTCCTTAGATACATTAGGAAAATTAAAGAATAGGTTGAAAAATGATTATTTGGGCTATTATTGATTTGTCCTTGTTTAGGGCTTTATTAATTGAAGTGAATATATGCCACCACAGTGGACTATTCGCTGATATAGATAGGGTTACTTGTGAATAAGTTTTGGGATGTTGTGTTACTTAATTAATTTGTGAATTAAACTTACCCACAGGTAGTAAATTCATGAATTATTTTGTTGTAACGTGTTATTATTTTAGGGTGATCTTTACAATAAAATTTCTTCTACCCATAGATGTTGGATTTTTTGTAACTGTTGTTATTATATATGATATACTCTACCCATAAGGAAGTTTATATTATATGAGTTAAGTCCTTATTTTAGTAGTTTTCATTACTATGATTACCCATGTTATTAATCATTTTCTTATTTATTTATTTTTTTAGCTCCAGTCATTTTTTCTTTGAATAATATTGCAAACCAAGTTGAGGTTTTGACTAGAAACAACTATAAGAAGTGGAAGGATGATGTTGAATTAGCCCTTTACTTGTTGAACATTGATATAGCTATTAGGGAAGATGAACCTACTATATTGACTACCGAAAGCACTAATAAGCATAAAGCTTATCACAAGGAATGGACAAAGGCTAATTGCAAGGCTTTAATGTTTATCAAGCGCTCCATTGATGAGACACTTATGATGGTAGTTACGCATTCCAACAATGCCAAAACTTTTCTTACTTCTATTGGAAAAATGTATGCAGTATCTAGAAAAGTTGAAGCAGGTCAGTTGATGGAAACCTTTATTAACATGAAATATAATGGGATTGATGGTGTTAGGTAACACATTATGAAGATGATGACCATTGCCAATAAGCTTAGTAGCCTTAAGTGCCCTACAATTGATACTTTCCTTGTTTACTATGCTTTTAATTTCCAACCTAGTTAATTTGATGCCTTAAAAACATCATATAATACCCAAAAGGAAGAGTGGAATATTAATATCTTGATATCTGTTTGTGCATAAGAAGAGGATAAGATGAATTATTTGACTTCTGGAAGTGTGAACTTAATTTCTCAACCGCACATAAGAAACATGTTAAGAAAAAGGAGAAGAAGCCTTTGGGTAAAAATGGATGTGATAATAGGCCCGATTTATCTCACAAGCCCCTTGGTCCAAAACCTAGCATTTATAAGAATGGGTTAAAGTGTTAGTTTTGCAAGTTAATAGGTCACAAGAAGTCAAACAGTCAAGCCTTCAAATCTTTTATTGAAAAGAAAAGTCAAGGTGAGTCACTAGCTTTCATTTGCTATGAATCTAATTTGGTAGATGTTCCTTTAAATTCAAGGTGGATTGATTTTGAAGCATTTATTCATTTTACTAATTCCTTGTAGGGGTTCAAGAGCAAGCGAAATCCAAGTGATGATGAAGTCAATTTGTTCATAGGGAATGAAAACAAAGTCAATGTTCAGTTTATAGGACTAGTTAAATTAAAATTAGAGTCATGATTTGTTTTATAATTGAAAGACACCTTATATGTACCGTCCATGAAGCAAAATTTAATTTCTTTATTCAAACTTAATTGTTGTGGTTTTTCCTTTAATTTCAATAATGAATTTTGTCTTCTATCTTATGGTTCCTAAGTTGTTGGCAAAGCTAGTAAATCTAATGGTTTATGTTGTTTAAATCTTGATTCCAATGTTTTCAATTCCCTACATGTTCAAACTATTGGAAACAAAAGGGCACTAATCAAAAACACCTCATTGTCTTTATGACATAGGTGTCTAGGTCATATCTCTAAGGATATAATTAATAGGTTGAAAAAGGATAATATACTACCTTCACTTGATTCTATAGATTTTGGGAATTATATAGACTGTATAAGAGGAAAGATGACCAAGACAAGAAGAAAGGGTTCTACATGTAGAAATGAACTTTTAGAAATACTTTATATCGATATCTGTGGTCTGTGGGAATAAATATTTTATTACCTTCATTGATGACTTTTCTCATTTTGGTTATGTTTACCTGATAAATGATAAGTCAGTCTTTAGAGAAGTTTGAAGTTTTTAAAAATGAGGTTGAGAATCAATGTGGCAAAAGGATCAAAATAGTAAGGTCAGACTGAGATAGTGAGTATGTTGGTAGACATGGGAAGACTGAACAACTTATAGGACATTTTGCTAAATACCTTGAGGACTGTGAAATAGTTTCCCAATTTACTATGTCAGGGACTCTAAACAAAATGGGGTAGTTGAGAGGCAAAATCACATTTTGATGGATATGGTGAGGTCTATGATGAGTCAATCCAAATGACCTAATTTTCTTTGGGGAGAAGCCTTTAAAACAACCATGTATATAATAAATAGAGTTCTTTCTAAGTCTGTTCCCAAGACTCCATTTGAACTGTTAAGGGGTGGAAACCTAGCCTTAACCATATTTGTGTATATGGTTGTGCCGCTGAGGTGAAAATCTATGACTCTACTAAATCAAAATTAAATCCTAAGACCACCAAGTGTTACTTTATTGATTATCCTATCAATGCTAAAGGCTACATATTCTATTGCGCTACTTGTCGAATAAAAATAGTTGAAGCAATCATTACCAAATTCCTTGAGAATTATGTAGGTAGTTCTGATGTTACTGTGGATGAAGGCACAAGTTCTAGTGGAGAAAAACTTATAGTGTTGGTTCCTATTATACAAGAAAGAGGTGTGAGTGAGCCATTTGAAAGGGTTGATGAAGAACCACAACAAGAAGTTATAGAAGAACCACGGCTCCTAAACATCCTATTGAGGTTCCTCCTTTTAGGCGATTTCAAAGAGAAAGAAGACCAATCAACCTTGATGATTTCTATACTTTCTGGGGGAGATAAATATTAATGTTGGGTGCATGCCAAATCTAGAAAATTATAAAGAAGCAGTTTCTAGTGTTTCATCTAATAAGTATATTGAAGCAATGAATGATGAAATATTTTCTATGAATCACAATGGTGTTTGGGAGCTTGTGGAACCTCCTGAAGGAGTTAAGCTTATTGGATACAAATGGGTGTTTAAGATGAAGAAAGATTCTAAGGGAAACGTGGAAAGCTTTAAAGTAAGATTGCTAATAAAAGATTCACTCAAAAGGAAGGAATTGACTACAAAGAGACTTTCTCTCCTATTTCTTCTAAGGATTCTTTCTTGATTATTATGGCCCTAGTTACTCATTATGATTTGGAATTGCATCAGATGAATATGAAGACAACCTTCTTGAAAGGAGATTCTTATGAAGAGGTCTATATGCATCAACTAGATGGTTTTATAGAAAATGGAAAGGAGCCTATGGTATGCAAATTAAAGAAGTCTATTTATGGTTTAAAGCAAGCTTCTGGACAATGGTATATTAAATTTGATAAAATTGTTTCTTCTATAGGATTTGTAAAGAATAAGGAAGATCAATGCATATATCTTAAGGCTTGTGGGAGTAAATTCATTTTCCATATTCTTTTTGCGGATGATATTTTACTTCCCAGCAACAGTTCTGATCTACTTGATGAGACCAAGAAATGTTGTTAGCTATTTTTGACATGAAAGATTTTGGAGAAGCTTCTTTTGTTTTAGGTATTGAGATTCATAGAGATAGGAGTTGTAGGCTTTTGGGTTTATCTCAAAGATCCTATATTGATCATGTTCTTAAAAGGTATAATATGAAAAATTATAGGCTTTATGATGTTCCAATTGTCAAAGGGGATAATTTGAGCAAGGACTAGCACCCTAAGAATGATATTGAGAGGAGTTTCATGATAAATGTGTCTTATGCTAGTGCGATTGGTAGCCTTATGTATGCTCAAGTGTGCACTAGACCTAATCTATCATTTGTTGTTAGTGCTTTAGGCAGATATCTATCTAATCCAAGATATGCTCATTGGGTAGCTGTTAAAAAGGTTATAAGGTACCTATAGAAGACAAAGAATTACATGCTTGTTTATAGGAAGGTGGATTATTTAAATGTCATTGGCTAATCTGATTCGTACTTTGTTAGATGTATAGATGATGACAAAATCACTTCTGGATATATTTTCATGTTGGGTGGAGCAGTTATATCTTGGAAAAATGTAAAACAAACTTTGACAGCCTCTTCCACAATGCAAATTGAGTTTGTTGTATTATATGGTGTTGCTTTACATGCTATATGGTTAAGGAACTTCATTTTTGCTCTAAGTATTATTGACTTTATTTCTAAACCATTAAAAATTTATTGTGACAATCATTCAATTATTTTTTTCACCAAGAATAATAGAACCACTTCTATCTCTAAACATATAAGAATCAAATTCTTAGTGGTGAGAGAAATGTTTGATAATTGAGAGATTATTATTGAGCATATTCTTACTGAGAAGATGCTTACTGACCCCTTAACTAAGGGACTTAGTGTAACACCTGTGAAAATATGATAGACTTGTATAAAGTTATAGAGATAGCCTAATAGTTGATTATCATATCTGTGAAGTTTTGTGACCATCTGAGCACGTTTAGTCACTTTACGGCAACTCTATGTGTTAAATATAGTTGTTTTCAGCCCCGTTTTTGACTTAAATTGCTTAGTTGGTGGAAATAAGTGTGGAGAACTTATTTCTAGGTTACAAATATATGGAAGTATTAGTGGTTAAAGTTTGAGAATTTTCAGAGTTAGTTTGGCATTTTTAAGCATACTAGTTTTGTGTTTTGGTACCGGATTGACCCCCAGCAGATATGGAAAAATGTAAAAATTGTGTAACAAGATTTTTAACGAAATTTAGGATTTTTTTTAAACTTGTTGGAAGTTAGAAAACTTGGTTTGGTGATAACTAAGCGTTCTTAACTGCTCGGGTGAATTTTGGTCACTTAAGTAACCACAATATGAGGACACAACCTTGTTTCTGTTTCTTGGCCTATTTAAGGCCAAAATGTGAGTCTTAACTCACTTTTCTTTTCTCTTCTCAAGGTTGCACAGGGAAAATAAAGGAAAAGAAGAATTAAGGTACCAAGGGAGGACGATCTTTATCAAAGCAAGGGAAAGAGCTTAGCTTTTTAGAGGAACGGCTAATCGATTTCATTTCTAGAAATTGAGGTAGGGGAAATCTGGTTTTGGTACTTGTCATTCATTCTTTCTTTTTGGTTCAAGAGGGTTTTGAAGAATAATTTGATGGTTTGATAGGTGATTTAGTGATTTATGACTTAAAACTTGAAGTGGATAGATTGGTTGAATTAGGAACTGAATTATTGATGTGCTACTATGAAGTTTTCATCATTTGAAGCCTTAAATCCCTACTAGGTCAGTTTTGGGGGGTTTTTAGATCATGGTTGGGCTTTGATTCTTAAGTGTTGATTTAAGTGAAATTGAAGTTGTTTGAGAGTTGCTATGTGTAGTTGGACCTTGTTAGAGGTTGGAAATCACTTGAAACCGTGTTTTGAGTGATTGGAAGAGGGTATAGTTCCAATGGAACAATACTCATATCTGCAGAATTATGCAGATTCTGTGTTCTACTGTTGACGCCGCGGCATAGTACTTGGAATGCCGCAACGTTGGGAAGAACAGGGGACGCGCTCCGCGGCGTTGCACTTGAATGCCGCGACGTGGGCAGCTTTGTCCTGCTAGTATTAAAACCTGTGGCTTGGGCGCTGCAGCGTGGCATAGGGCATGCTGCGACGTGAACCAGAAAATAACTATATGTTGTGTTTGATTGCCTTGGAGTCTTCTAATGATGTAGTTCCTTCTTTTATGCTTCTTTATGAGTATTAAGACTCCAATAGGAGTATTTTAATGAAATGGTTGTGTGGTGAATGTAAATCAATTGGTATGTTAATTATCGTGGTATTTAACATTATTATTTTTCATGTTGGTAGTTGGGAATGTAAATCAATTGACATGCTAGTTATTGTAGTAATTGGTATTATTGTTATTCCTTAACTATGTTGATGAGGGTGAGTCCTCATTGTAGATGATCTAATGTGATTTTGAACAAGTAGGTAATTGATCATTCCCATCACAGAGATCATTGTTCTGATCAAATATGATTTTGAATGAGTAGGTAATCAATCCTTCCTATCATAGTGATCGTTGATGAGGATGGTTCATTCCCTTTGTACTCAGAATGAAGACTACTGGAACTAGGCTTTCAGTGCTTATTCAAAGCTTATGGAACCGTGTTCCTTTGTTTTGTTCAAGGCTCATGCATATCATTGACTTTTCCATAGAACTGGGTTTTTGTAAAAGGCTTCATACATTTTGTATTACATATTTAGGATTACTGCATAGACATGAACATTAGACATAACTTGGCATAGTATGACGATTGTATGGGCGGTTGCTATCATAACATATTCATGTATTGCAGTTGTATGGGCAATTGCGTTTCTTTGATATGGAGATGTTGTTTGCTTCTGTGATTGAAGTATTCATTTGATAATTGAGTATATTATCTATTTGTATATGTTTATATACTGGTATTGGAATACTTCTACTGAGATATGTTTTCTCACCTCGATTGTGTTGCCATGTAAATCCAGGTGCTAAGTCCTCAAAAGGGAAGGAGAAGGTGAATGAAGATTAGTGTAGTTATATACTTTTTGATGAAAAAGTTTGTATAATATGCTAGTTTTTTTGTTGTAAAAGTAATGTATTACAATGTACCTTGAAGGTAGTGATGTGTGTGTGTGTGTATATATATATATATATATATTGGTTATCGTGGCTCTCCATATTTACTTATTGTGTATGAATGATATGAGTTAGGGGTTGGATGTTAGAAGTGACATGGTCAATATTAATTATTCTTTTATATGATGATATATCTGGATAACAAATATTGGGATGTTACACTTAGACCCATAGTGTTTATGAGACATGTTGAGAACATGAGTATTGTAAGATTCTTTGATGTATTGATTAGTGGGAGTTGTTATTATTGTATACTTGTTGCGTTGAACTTGTGAAATGCTCATTTAATAAAGTTATGTGCATGTTTAATTTTGTCATTGTTATAAAAATTATTGTACAACTTTATTACTATGTTGTCTCAAGATGTTTAGTTTCCTTAAAGGAAATGGTGTTTCATGATAAACATGTCTATAATCTCCTTGGGGAGATTGGTTATGCTTTCTTGAGAAAACACAATGTATGATCTATACACATTAGTTTAAAGGGCAAATGATCACAAACTAAGTTATAATGTGTGTCTATACTAGCACACTTGTTTTTTTTATCATAGAAATAGAATTGCTAGTTGCGTAGTCATTGGTGAATTTGACTTTAAATAATTTATCTATCACTTATGGCTCTTAATCAATGGTTTTATTGGACTCTTTGATCATATTTATTGTGGGTATAGTTAGGTTATTTTAGTAACCACAGTTGTTCAACCAGAAATTCTTTTCTTTCAAAAGGAATTGGTTATATATGTGTGTGTGTATATATATATATATTCTTTTGAGTTATATAAAATTGAATCAATGTTGTCCAAGTGGGAGAATGTTAGATTTTGGACTTCTATTGATTAATTTGTTTGTCAAAACTAGTTGAATGATAATCTGATGTCTCATGGAGTTCATTTTATTATATTGTGATCAAATGTTTTATTGGAAATCACATGTTGGGCTTCGAGCCCAAATATTATGTGTGTTTAGAAAGATGTTGGGTCCAGTTGCTTATTTCTATAATGGGTGAAACAAGACAACTTTTCAATGAAGGGACAAGTCCTTTCTCCACTCCTTATATATATATATATCTGTGTATATGTGTGCGTGTGTGTGTGTGTGTGTGTGTGTGTCTTTTCATGACATGGGCATCATCTTTGACTAATAAACTATTATTGCCTCATCCAAAAGAGAAAGGGAAAGGAGAGGAAAATTGTGATTTCTATAGTACACAAGTGTGTACAATCTATTGGTGATTCTTGGTTGTGAATTTGATAAAGAACAAGATGTCTTCAAGAGATACGCTCTTGATTGTTAATATGGTGTTCTAAACTCATGCATATATGATCTAGGGGCATACTTTGTATAATTTTAAATTACAACAATACCACCTATTAGTTGTATGTGTTATTTCACTTATCCTCATATTGTTTTATTCTTTTTTTGTGTGAGATTTTTTTAATTCACATTTCAATTTTTGAGTTGCAATCTCACACAAATGTATCAAATACACATTAAAATTAAGTAAAGTTTAGTCGCATGAGATATCTTTAACTATGAAAAATAATTTGCTTACAAGTATCTCTTAGGTTTTATAGTTGCAATCCTACACCTATGTATAGAACACAAGTCAATCTAAAGACTTTGATGCTTAAATGAAAATAATGATCTACCAAACATTTTCCTATCTGTTGAACATGTTTATTCTAATCTTATTCTTTATTTTAATAGCTTTTAAGCATAAAATAGAACATTTTTACTACAAAGCTTTTACATTTTCTTATTTTGCATTGAGACTAGTTACATTGTATAACTTTTTTTATTATTGATAATTGATTATATCAGGTTAAAGTTATGTAAGTGATCTCTTTCCTAATCAAGACTTCTAAGTATGTCTCAGCCACTAGAGCTTGGACATTAACTCCTAGGGTTGCGCTGCCTCTGGTTTGTTTACACCATCTTCTTCTCCGCCTTTGAGCTTCTGTTATTATCTTTTTGCCCTTAATCTAATTTAAGCTTTTGAATTTTTTTTAATTCTTTGTTTGGTCATTTATGTTTTTTATTTGTCAGAAAAAGATCGTAGTTGAAGATACACTCTTGAATATTACAAATCTTCCAGCCGTAGACAACTAGTATTGTTTTCACTTGTTTGTTTTGAATTGATAATTAAGGTTTTATGATTTTTAAACAATTACAAAGTGAGGTGAGCCCCTTTGTGGGGCCATCCTTTGAGAATTTGAAGAAACTTTTTGAAACAAGTGAACAAATGATCTATTTTGTTCAATTTGGATTTGGTTTTCTATCTTCTATTATTTTGGTAGATTGTAGCCTCATTGTAATTTACTTTTTTGAACCATCATGTGAATCAATTTGTGGATGTGTAGTAAGCCTCATTGTAATTTTAGTACTTTTTTGATATCGACTATTTGATTGTTGTTTTTACGTATTGATATCACAATGCATAATCAAGGCTTTATATATATATAGAAATAGAAATGACTTCCAAAAATATTGAAGAAGTGAATTTTGAAGATGACACAGAAGACATAAATGATGTGGAGTTACAAGTAAAGCAAATGATTAATTTTGCTTTGCCTCCTGAGGTGCAAATCTTAAGTCATGTAAAAAAAAAGTTGGATAAGAGGCAATGAATTTGTGTTTTAGTTCTATTATGTTATATTGTGCATGCATTACATTGGTGGCAGTTGTTGTCAAGGTTTAGACCAAATCAACTTAGTGACGAAAATCTTGAAAAAGAAACTAGGCGCCTTTAATTAATGAGACAACTACTAGAGACAGAAAAATGTTGCGATGTCATACGTATAGGCCCTTGAGCATTTATGCATTTATGTGAGAAATTAAGAGCAACTGGTAGAGTAAAAGATTCAATATGCTCTACAATTGAGAAGCAAGTTGCTAAACTCTTACACATTTTAGGCCATAACGTCAAAAACAGAACTGTTTCTTTCTTTTTCCATCGTTCAGGGGAGACAATTAGTCGTCACTTTCACAATGTCTTACGTGCTGTCATTTCACTAGAGGAAGAGTTTCTTGTGCAACCTTCTGGTAGGGATGTCCCTCCACAAATACTTAACAATAGCAGATTTTATCCTTACTTTAAGGTATTGATTATTTTATTTACTTATAATTACCCTTAAGCATGTAGTCAACATGGATGTATTTCGCTAACATTTGAAATTATTGACTAAAAAAGGATTGCATTGGAGCTATAGATGGAACACATATTTGCGTGAAGGTATTAAGGGTCGAGGCCCCTTGATTTTGTGGCAGAAAAGATTATCCCACCCAAAATGTTTTTGCTACATTTAATTTTGATATGAAATTCACATATGTGTTACCTGGTGGGAAGGAACAGCATCTGACTCAAGAATTTTAAAAAATGCTTTAAGTAAGGAAGATTCACTTAGAATTCCTAAAGGTTAATGGCATATTAATGTATTTACTAAATATAACATATTAACTGAGCATCAAATTATGTGACAAGTTGCTACATAATGTGTATATAATCTTTGTAGGGAAATTCTAACTAGGAGATGGTGGATTTATGCTAAAACGTGGGGTACTTACACCATATAGAGGTGTTCGTTATCATTTGAAGGAGTATTCATCACGCGGGCCATAAAATACTAAAGAACTATTCAATCACCGATATGCTTCACTACGAAATGTTATTGAAAGAACTTTTGGAGTTCTAAAAAAAAGAGTTCCAATTATAGCTGGTGGCACCGAACCATATTACTAATTTGAAACCATGGTAGACATAGTGCTTGCTTGTTGTATATTGCATAACTTTTTAATGGGTATTGATATTGATGAGTCCTTGATTGCTGAAGTAGATGGGGAGTTAGTAGAACAAGATATAGATAGATCACAACTAATTTCGCATAACCACATGATGAGGACTATAGGCAAGGATCAATTTTAAGAGATAACATTGCAGCTGAAATGTGGAATGCTTACCAAGGTTAAGTGAGACTATTAGTTTTAAATGTATACTTTAATGTACCATGTTATATTTGTTAGATGATATGTATATGTTGAAGTGCTATGTACTGTGTTTACCTAAATAATTGCGTTATAGCTTGTAATCTGAATGTTATTTTTATATTTGGTTAGTTTAGTATTATGCGTGAATAAAATACTTATGATTTATGTAATTTGGATATGCCTTGTAATTGAAAAGATGATCATTGTATATTGTTCTTTATGTATCTTGAGGTATCATCTAAGTTGAAAGATGACAAGGGGAAAGAAAGTTGCAATAGACACTGATCATCCTTCTAAAGACAATTTGCAATGGTCTGATGATATGGAGCTTGCATTTTTGAATGCATTCATGGAACAATTTACGAAAGGCAATAAACAGGATGGCTCATGGACAAGTGAAGCATATAACAATGTAGTGAAGACTCTAAGGATAGAAATTGGTCCACACATTACAAAGCAACATATAAAAAATAGAATGAAGATTTTGAAAGATCATTTTGCTGAGGCATATGATCTATTTAATAGCTTAAGTGGGTTTTCATGGAATCCTATAACAAAAAAATTTGAAGTTGAGGAAGAAGTTTGGGAGGATTTCATCAAGGTAATTGAGACATTATTTATTTATTTTTTTAGTTATTGATGTTCATTTAGCTTGTGAGAGGGAAAATTTATTCTAATTATTTGTCTAAACATAAATCTTTTTTCATTTGTAGGATAAACCACATGCAGCAAAATGGAAAAAAAATGTAAATTAAGCATTATGACATATTGAAGGAGATGTTTGAAACTAACAGAGCTATCGGTAAATATGCCACAACTGCAAAAGAGAGGCTGAAACAATGGGAAAGGCAAACTATTGATTTAAATGACTCATTTGAAGCTGTTGGGAGGTCTGAGACTAATGCAAATATGGGAAATGAAACCCCATACTCTGCTGCCAATTCATATCAATTTAGTCCTACTTATGGTCAATCTAATCAATTAGGTGGGACTTCAACCTCAAGGGGTACTAAGCGTAAAGCTCACATGATTGATTTGGTGGACGCTCAGTATGAGACGGTTGCATTGGGAATTAATAATGATTGATGAATGAGGATTTGTCTTTTTTCTTTCTTTTTTCCATGTGTATGCTTAGAAATTAGCAATGCTATTGATTTTTAAGCGGTACTGTATTCTAATTTCTAGTGGTTGGCTTTTTTTTTCTAAGGAAAAGAGTGCATGTTCCGCTTTTTGGACTCTGATTTTGTCCAACCTCAACTCTTAGTTGCTGTTAAGTTTGCATTTGTTTTATGTTTTCATAATTCTCTTTTAGCTTAATTTTTTTTTCTTCTCTAACACTTTATATGAAAAAAAAAATACATGTCTTTTTAAAAAAAAAAGAATGTAACATTCACGTTCTTTGGTCTCAGAGTAATATGTTTCTTTGGTTTTGTTTTTTCTTCCTTAATAATATAGGATTATCTTAATCAAATCACTTTTTAAGTATTTTTTAAATTTTTTAAGGGGTAAAATAAATGTTTTTAATCTATTAATAATTTATACAATTAATTTAAGATAACTGTCTTTAAGATGGGTGTAGTAGAGGTGCTATGAGATTTGGTTTTCACCATTATTCCCTACGCACAATCGACTACCAAACTCAATTTGCTTTCAAAGATTTTTTTTAAGTTTTCCAATTTTTTTATAAATAAAATCAAATTGGTGTCGTAAAATTAATTTATTTTATCGAATTTATAAATTATGGATTAGAGATATAAAACAAAGAGCAAGAAATAAATCTATTTATTACATTATGTGAAGGGTATATTAATTATTTTGTATGATTCTATTTTCTTTCTTCTCACTTTTCTTCCCAACCAAACAAGAGAAAGAAAAGTTTTTCATTTTCTTTCTTTCCTTTTTCTCTTCATCCAAATAATAAGAGAGAAAATGCACTTTTCTCTTCGTTTTCTCTTCTCTCCATTTTCTTTCCTTCCATTTTCTCTATTCCCTTTTTCTCTCCATATCCAAACAAAGGGTAAAGAAGTTATGAACATACAAAAAATAATTTTAAGAGAAAGGGATTTGTAAATCCTAATTTATGACATAAGCAAGGGCTATTTGGGAAGTTAAAAATTATAATCGTTCCATTCCATTCCTTTACAATATAATTCCAAACAAGGTTAATGAACTTCTGTTTCGTTCCGTTATTAATCTTCCAAACAAAAAAAATAGTAACTATATTTCATTCCTTCCCTTTCATTTCTGGTCTATCCCCACCTATTCCATTCCATTCTATTAATGAAAAACATCTAAACACAGGGTAAAGATGAGATTATCATAATTGATGGTCGATAATTTCTAGGTACTTAGATTATTCCTAGAGATGATTTTCCATAACCCTATGGCAAATAATTTGGACGAAATTCATCTTAGTGACAATGTTGTTATCGCTTTTCAAGCACAATTTTATTTTTGTTTCCATCGTCTTTAGCCTCTTTTTAATTATTTTTGGGGTCTATTTTACCCTCTGCTTCTATAACATTATCATTCTATAAGTTAAAGCTCCACAAGACTCTTAAAAAGAAAGCATTATTGCATGTTTGCCCCGAATATTTTTTCTTTTTTTAATAAATTTAATTTATTTTTTATAATCTATTTAATAACAGGGCATTATTGCGTGCCTTAGAAATAATCATGGAAAACTATCATTAAGTGTAATATGATAAGTGATATGTAATTTTATTATAAATCTTTGTTGAGGTTGGTATTTTATCCTAGTTAGAAATAGAAATAGGAAGACAAATATTAATAATTTATGTATATTTTTGAATGAATAAATACAGAATGGCTAGTCTTTATTTTATACAAGAAGATTGCTGTACAAAAAAAAATAAAATATAATTATGTACTAAATCAATCTAATTATGTACTAAATCAATTACAATTATCCCTAAAATCAATCATGATCAATCATAATCTCAATTATAATTAATCACTCTAACATCCCCCCTCAAACTCAAGTGGGTAAAGAAGAAATCAACTTGAGTTTGGAAAGGAGACGGCCGAATCGGACCAGATGATGAACTTTGGTGAACAGATCGACTAGCTGATCAAGAGTATCAATGGAAAAGAGATGAAGAGCACCATGAAGAATGTGTTAACAAATGAAGTGGCATTCAATCTCAGTATGCTTGATGCGCTCATGAAAAACATCATTGTGAGTAATTTGAATAGCACTCCTATTATCACAGTAAAGAGTAGTAGGAGATGACTGAGAAACACCCAAGTCATCTTGAAGCCAACGTAACCAAAGTATTTCAGATGTGGTGTCAGCAAGTGCCCGATATTCTGCTTCAGTACTAGAACGTGCAGTTAAAGTCTGTTTCTTATTTCGCCATGAACTAAGTGCATCACCAAGATGGATATAATAGCTAGTGGTAGATCGGTGATTAGTGGGATATCCAGCCCAGTAAGCATTAGAATAAGCATGGAGAACTAAGGAGGAGTTGGCTGAGAAATGAAGCCCATGAAACATAGTTCCTTTTATATACGATTAATGCATAAAATAGTAACATAATGAGTAGTGCGCAGAGCTGACATAAACTGACTGACTAGATAAATAACATATGAAATGTTTGGATGAGTAACAATAAGATAAATCAAGCTGTCAACTAACTGCCAATAGAGAGTAGGATAATAAAGTATAGTACCATCCAGAGTTGTAAACCTAACATTAGGTTCTAGACGAGTGGGCTCAGTGCGACTATCTGAGAGATCGACAAAAGAAATAAGATCCGAAACATATTTACCTTGTGACAAATATATACCATCAACAGAGGTAAGAATCTCAAGATCCAGAAAATAACTGAGAGGGCCAAGATCCTTCGTCTCAAAGTTAGGACTCAAAGATGCTTTTAAGATTAACAATACCAGAAGTATCATCACCTGTAATAATCATGTCATCAACATAAAGAAGCATTAACACAGTGTCACTATGAGTTTTACAGATGAAGAGTGCTGAATCATAAGAACTAGAGGAGTATCTAAACTGACTGATGGTAGAATTAAACTTAGCAAACTAAGCTCAAGGAGCTTGTTTAAGATCATACAAGGCTTTGCGAAGAAGATAGACTTTGTTAGGTGGACAAGAGTAACTTGGTGATGGTTGCATATAGATTTCTTCTTCTAAGTCACCATTAAGAAAGACATTCTTCATATCCATCTAATTAAGAGTCCAGTTGGGAGTGGAAGTAATAGCAAGAAGAGTACGAACTAAGTCAAATGAGCAACTGAAGCAAAGATTTCTTCATAATCAATCTCATATTCCTAAGTAAAACCTTTGGCCACCAAGTGGGCCTTGTAACGATCAACAGACCCATCCGATTGAGTTTTAATCTTGTAAAACCATTTACATCCAACAAAAGCTTTATCAAAAAGAAGATCAACCATTTCTCAAGTACCATTATTCTCAAAAGCCTATAATTCTTCATTCATAACTTGTTGCCAACGAGGGTCAATGGATGCCTCTGAATATGTCTGTGATTCATGAAGGTGAAGTATGGTAGAAAAACAATGATAACCACGAAGGTAGGTGGGAAGGTTTCTTACCCGAGAAGGACTAATGGCAGCGTTAGATGCAAAATCAACGATCGAGATAGTGTCAATGGGATAAGTCAAAACTTCAATAGATGATGAGAGCTCACTGGGAGAATCAGAAGAGGAACCTGGAGGTGGAGAACTTGTCTTAGACACATCTGAAGACTCTGTATCAGAATTATATGGAAAAGGATCAATAGATGATGTAGTGAACAAGCGGGTAGAAGTGGAAGGGATAGACTTGAACTAAGACAATATGGAGAATAAAGTATCTTCCCAAAAGACAACATGACGAGAAATACAAATGCGTTGAGAGACTAGATCCCAACAATGATGGCCTTTGTGTTCAGCAATGTAACCAAGGAAGCAACAGAGACGGGCACAGGGTTTAAAGCTTAGTGTGTTCATGGGGTTGAAGAAGAACAAAATAGGCACAACCAAAAACTAAGAGAATTGTAGTTTGGAGGTCTCAGGTGGAGACGTTCATAAGGAGATACATTACTAAGATCAGAGGAAGGGAGAAAATTGATAACATAGACAGCAGTAAGAGAAGCTTCACCCCACATACGTTTAGGACAAGAAGAGAAAATTAGCATAGCTCTAATAGAGTCAAGAATATGTCAATGCTTTCTTTCAAGACAACCATTTTGCTGAGATGTACTAAGACATAAAAACTGAAAAATGGTTCATTGTTTAGTAAGAAAAGTGAGTAGTTTTGAATTACAATATTCTAAGGCATTATCACAATGAAAAACTTTAATTATTTTTTAAAATTGAGTTTTAATCATAGTGGCAAAGGTAATGTAGATTTGAGAAAGTTTAGAATAATTTTTCATTAAATATATCAAGGTGAAACGTGAAAAGTCATCAATAAAAATCACAAAATATTGATAACCCCCCACAGTGGGTGTAGGAGCTAGATCCCAAACATCAGAATGAATAAGATCAGAGGAGGAAACAGAAATAGAAGTACTTTTATTAAAAGATAAAGCAAGTTGTTTGGTTATTTGACAATATGTACATTGTAAAGATTCTTCTTTAACAGACCCTAAAACAACCTAAAAAATGAGATGACGTAATTTACTAAGAGAATGTGACTAAGACGTTTATGTCACAGCTGAAGAAAAGAAGTAGTAGAAGGAATATAAATAGTTGACACAAGAGGAAGAGGAACATAGAGGGTAGTGAGCTCAAACAATCGTCTAACTTTACGAGCATTCCCAATGATCTACCCTATTTGTTGATCCTACACAGAACAATTAGAAGAAGAAAAGGTAAATATATAACCAAGGTCACACAATTATCTAACAGAGATGAGATTAAAGTTTAATTTGGGGATAAGGTAAGTATCTGATAGGGTAAGGGTAGGTAGGGAGATAGGACCCTTATGACTTACTTCTATAAGAGACCTATTAGTGGTATGAATGAAATGAATGGTATCTCCAAAAGAAAGGGAAGAGAATGCATGAGATGTGGAAGTCATATGATTATAGTATACAGAATCAAAATACCAATGATTATTACCTGGGGTAGTGGCTAAGACAGTAGGAGTATTACCAGATTAAGGAAGGACTTGCTTAAGAAGAAACTCAAGATCAATAGTGGAAAGAGAGATATGGGAATCTAAGATATCGTCAGCAACTGAAACTGCAATCATAGGCTTGAAGGGGGAACTAGTACGAAGTTGAAACTTTCTCTGATCAGACCTTTGTGGACGAGTAGAGTTCTGTGGATAATTAGGGCAGTGCTTAATCAAATGTCATGGAACTTTGCAGTATCTGCATACCTGAGAGGGGCAGGTAAGAGCAATATGACATTCTTCTTACAAGTGTGACACTCTATGGTGGACATTCAGTAAAAACATGACCAGGTTTACGAT
This sequence comes from Ormosia semicastrata, assembly GCA_029884595.1. Taxonomy (NCBI): domain Eukaryota; kingdom Viridiplantae; phylum Streptophyta; class Magnoliopsida; order Fabales; family Fabaceae; genus Ormosia; species Ormosia semicastrata. The sequence goes on from JAQQTO010000047.1 coordinate 9,417,283, forward strand.
AGCGACTATAGAATTTGCCCTTCTAATGAGTAACTACAAAGGCTAAATCTGCTTTAGGTCAAAGAAGACACAATCTAGTTTTTTCTGATTTCAAACGAGGAAGTGCATCCTTAAGTGAGGGCAGGAGATCCTGATATAGCAAGGAAGCTTGAACAGGCTCATAGTCATCAGTGAGAGCCATCAAAAACTGGATGAGCTTGGTGTGATCATGATACTCCTCATATAGTTTGGCATCACTTTTGTGTTTCAAGGTTGACTCACACAAAATAAGTTAATCCCAAATAGCTTCCATCTGAGCCAGGAATTCATACACAGCTCGGCCAGTTTTTGTTTCAGACTCTTGAGTTCCTTCAGCAGCTAGTATTGATGAGACAAATCAAAAATTGTATATCTATTTTTGAGATGATCCCATACCTTATTGGTAATGTCAAAGCATCCAAATTACAGGTGAATGCTGGGAGTGAAGGTGTTTCGGAACAAGGTGATAATCTAATAATTTTTGCTATCTCAATCTTATAATTTTTCAGCATATTTCTTATCAGTGTCATTTTTAGCTTTGACAAGGCAAGTAATATCATTTGTGATATATTGCCAAAGTTTTCAGCCTTTCAGAAAGCCACGCATGACCTCAACCCAATGGGTGTAGTTTGAACGATTGAGTAGAACTGGAATGGGTTGAGCAACATAAGTCTTTTCCATAGTAGCAGAGAAGAATAATAGCAAAAAGTGCACTTTTAGGGCTAAATTGATAGAAAAGAATCTCAAAAATGAAAAGATCTCACCGAAAAACCTTAGGAAGGGTCTGGTGCCACGTCAGCATGTTGGATGACACATCAGCCAGATGAACTAAGTCACCAAGCCACGTTAGCGCCTTTGCCACGTCAGTAGGTCTCGGGTCAACAGAACTGGGTCGTGAGGCAATAAATCACTTCTGCTGATCTTGTGCGTGAGACATATACGTAGAAGGAGAGGATGGCGCGTGACAGCGCGTGCAGAGGCGGTTTGAGGTGAAATTTTGGTGCCCGATAAATCGGTGGACAACGGTTCCAACGTTGTCGGTGGTGTTAGCGGTGAGGTATTTCGGGGATTTGGAAAGGTGTACGAGCAGAGATCTAAAATGGTGTCTGGAGGTCTGGAACGGTGTCTGAATGGAAGTCTGGAACAATGTTTGAATGGAGATCTGGAATGTTGTCTAAAACTGAGTTTGGAATTTAGGACAAAATCTGAAATAGAGTCTGGAATCTTGGACGGATTCTACAATATAGAATCTGGAGTCTAGAGTTTTGAATCTAGGATTAGACCGAGTGCCTAGACTCTCTGATACTAAGTTAGAAACAAAAATAGGGAGATAAATATTAGTAATTTGTGTATATTTCTAAATGAATGAATATAGGAGGGCTAGCCTCTATTTATACAAAAGGCTGCTGTATAGAAAAGAAAAATAATAAAATATAATTATATACTAAATTAATCTAATTTTATACTAAATTAATTATAATTATCCCTAAGATCAATCGTGATTAATCATAATTTAATTATAATTAATCATGCTAATAATCTTGACCTTAGAATAGAAAAAGTCTCCCCTTACATAATTTTTTTTTCGAAAAAAAAAGTATATCATCTGATAGAAAAGCTACCAATTTATCATTATATAGTATAAAGAACACAAAGTATATGCATAAGAGGATTTGTGCATACTTATTAAAGTCAATTCTTCACTTCTAACACCTCGTTTGGCGCATGGAATTGAGTATGGAATTGACATTTGGAATTAGAATTGGGCCTAATAATTCTAATTTTTATGTTTGGAAGCCCTTTTTGAATTAGAATCATAATTCCATATCACAATTCTATGGAATTAAAAAATAACTAACCCAAGCCATTCTTAATTCTTAACTCATACCCTAAAAATTGTCAATTCCACACTCCAAAATTAAAATGATGTTTCAATTGAAAAAACAAAAAGATGTGCCTGTGCCTCTCCTGCTCCACTCCATCTTGTTCAAAGACGTCTAACCAGCAGCTTTGATGAGGTATGAACTATATCTATCATCTTTGTTACATGTCCTCTTTGCTGCTGCTTGTCCTATTTGCGTATTGGATGGAGTTTTCGTGCGTGGATGAAGGAGGAACACATTGGAGTTGGTAGGCTTCGTGAGGGCGTGGAGATGTTACGTGTTGCAGAGGTGAGAGTGGTTGTACGAGAAAGAAATGTGTAGGTGAAGGCGTCTGGGTTTGGGTTTGCTGAGAGAGTGACAAGAGGGGTTGGCAGAATGTGAAAGTAGAGATTGCAGAAGTTTGGTGCTTGGGGGGCGTACGAGTGAGAGAGATGAAGGAGCTCTATGATTTTTCTATATGATTTGGGCATTATAATCTCTCCCTATGATTCCTCCCTATGACTTTCATGTATGGTGCATAGCACTATGATTTGGGCATTCCTACTTTTTCTATCTCTCATGTGCTTCTGTTTGATTATATGTTATAGGCTATTTAGGAAGCCTCTTTTGTGCTCATCTTTGTTCCTTTTTTACCGTGCATAACCAAAACTAGAAGCTTCATCTCATACCATGCATGCAATGAAAAGCTGCTAGCATTCAAAACCCCCTTGAAAAAATTTAATGCAATTGAGAAAGATTGATTTGGTAAATATGAAAAAATTGTAGATTGTAATGTTGAACATCTAAAGTGAAATATTGGGTTCATATGAACTGATCAATATCCTACAGCTCGCCATACCATAAAATCCCTTGAAATAGTGGTATCATGGGCTTATGATAAATTACTTCTAAATTGCTAATTATCACAGTGAACCCCTATTCAAGCATATGTTTTCCTTATTGAGTCTATTTAAGTAGCCAAATGATATGGTTAAAATTGGATTAAGAAAAACAAAAATGCAGAGAAGAGAAGTAATTAAACATTTTGATTTAAATTTCAGTTGACACGAAATCACCATCTCATGTCCATCTCCAATTTAGAGAACATATATAGTCCATAAAGTTAAAGCAGTTATGGAACTAGGCTCCATCTATGAAAACCCACTTTCTAGATTTTTTGTTAGTATTAAAAGCAAAGTGAGAAGATATAATGGCAAACCAAGAGATTTATCCATTGTTGGACACCTTTTTCATTTCCTATGATTCAAGAAATTACAGAATAACATTCAGCTTAATCATAACTATGTGTGTGTTGTGTTTCATTAGACTTTTTAGATATGTGGAGGAGGACTAATTAAGATAAGTAGCATTTTTGGCCTCATTGTCATAAACCAGATATAAAGTTATGAGCTATTACTTGGATAATTGATTCCTCCTACATACAAATTGAGCCATTTAAAATCTTTTACCATTTGAAATTTCTTGAACAGTAGTGAGGATAGGAATGCCAGAGTATGAACTCCACCAACACCAATATAGACTAAATTTGAAAGAAATTCAGATTTCAAAGTATCTATTAGCCACTTAAAATTCAGTTATATTGCTGGCTCTGTCATTGAACAAAAGTGAGATAGCTAGATGTGTGAGATATAAAGGTAATGGAATAATTAATTAAAATGGTAAAAAGAGCAATACGACCTAAAAGAGAGATTTGTGTATGGTAGAAAATTACTAAAAACACACATAAATTTGAAGTTCATTTGATCAAAGCTTAATCAAAAGAAAGTCATAGTAAAATACACCTATCAGTATGAAAGCATGAATCACTAAACTCTCCCAAACCTTTTGTCAAACACTTGCGATTGCTTATGTCACTATCTGTTTGTGTATGCTTATGTCTCTGGCTATTAGAGCCAACTATACCAGCGCAGATGGATTTGATAATTTTTGCTTAACTGGATCTAAAACACTACAAACTCTAGTCTACTGTTCCAAAGTAGTGACTGATCACCAGCCACTATTTTCTAAGTATGTCCTTACTTGGAGCAAACAATGCAATGTTTATTCTTTGCCTTACACTTGCTCCTTTCTCTTGTGATTTGTGTTTACCTATTATAAATCATTTGCTTAGCCATATTATAATTCATTTGCTTTATGACTAAATTTTTAGATGTTAGGAATAGTATTAGAAACTAATTCATCAACCAGTGAAGATATGGGACAAGCAAAAAAATAATAATTTTAGAGGGAGTTGCTATTACTGTGGCCGCAATAGCTTCGTGATATAATGAAAGATTCATACCTAGAGAGTTAAGAGTAGAGAATGACAATAACTTGGAAAGAAGAATGCTTTTGAGACGATTATATCATGGTAGTGGTGAAAATTGTTATAATCAATTATGTCTCACTAAGCATGCCTTTTTTGAGTTTTGTAACATTTTACGTGAAAAGAGAGGATTACATGATACTCATCATGTAATTGTAGAAGAATATGTTGCAATGTTTTTACTTATTTTAGCTCATAGTCTAAAAATGAGAGTTCTCAGAGGTACTTGTATTCTTTCTATAGAGACCATTAGTAGACGTTTTAATGAAGTTCTTAGAGCAATTATTGGCCTAACCAAAGAGTACATCAAATATTCATACCCTATAACTGAAGTTATAGAAGATGACAAGTGGAAGTGGTTTAAGGTAAGAAATATGTTGGTCAGAATAAATAATTTGAGTACAATGTCATACACTAAATTTGATATTAATATATTAACAAGATTGTATTGGAGCTTTAGATGGAACACATGTTGCAGTTATTGTTCCATTTAAAGACCAGGGTAAATATAGGAACATGAAACAACAAATCATTACAAATATATTGGGAGTCTGTGATCGTATGAAGTTTGTTTATTGATAACTTCATGAAATGTAGTTATGTGTGCCCTATATATATACTATAAAGAATGCTTAGTTCTTATTTATTGTGCATATATGGAAGGTTTTAGGCTTATACTTGTCAAATTTTAATTTTGATATCTTCCTATATAAGTTTTGAGCAAATTGTGCATATTTTGCAAGTGATTAAGTGGATTTGTAATTGTGATTAACTTGGTGATTTCTCTATTTTAGGAAAAGCTCCAATCAAGCTAAAATTTGGAGGATTTGGACCAAAATTGGAAGAGAAAGTCGAGTGTGAAGTTCAGCAGCTCACGCTGTGGCGCAAGCATGTTAATGTCGTGGCGTGGTGCATTCCCCTGTTGCATATTGAAGACCCGAGGCTTGAATACTGTGGCGCAAAGGAGTGTATACCGCAACGTAGGTGACCTAATTTGACGCGCGCCACAATGCAGGCATGTTAATGTTGCGACGTGACCCTATTTTCTAAGTCTATAAATACTATTTTATTAGTTTTAGTCGAGAGAGCTTTAAGGTTTTAGAGAAGCTGCGGGTGGTTTTCACATTTGAGGCTAGGGAAGCTAAGGTTGGAGGTCATCTTCCTCATGGAGGAGGATTCAAGCATCAAAGATCACATCTATAAGCTTCCTTCCCTTTTCCCACTTCTTCCTTCTCTCCCTTGTATCATGAACATGGTTTTTGATGTATATTTTCGTGTTCAATGAGTAGCTCAATTATATTAGGGATTACTTTAGATCTTTTTATGAATATTATTGATTTTGTACTTTTTTGAGTTTATATATATGTTTGTTTTGTTCAATCATATGGTTCTTATTGCTCTTGATTGTCTTATCAACTTTTAAGTGATTTATTGAAATCTGATAAATCTAGACATAAGAATTTGGATTTGAGATCATATGTATGGTTGATGCATATTCGATTTCATTCTCATGGAGGGGATAAGTTGATTCACTGATGGGATAGAAATATACTTCTTAGTCATGCATAGCAGGTGTTTGAGAATAGACCTTAATGAGTGAATTTTGTGTTAGCTCTCATGGAAATATAGTGAGCTAGGCAATTGAAGCATGGTTGATTGACCTAGACATAGGCTTTTAACTAAATTAGATTCTCAAGGTAACTAAACAATTCATTTATGTTGATTAAGAGGATTGCATATTTTCAATTGAAGTAGGAGGTGAAGAAGGATTCCCTAATCTCTATCCATTATCTTTATTTCCAATTTATCGCTTTTCAGTCTTTAGTTTATATGTTTTTCCCTATTTTTATGTTTTTTAATAAAATTATTTAAGCTATTGGTTGATATTTAGTTTTGGAAGTATCCTTATCCTCGTGGGAGCAATATCCTACTCTATAACTGTATTACTTGTTCGATTCATGCACTTGCAGCCTATAAAGGGACAAACATTTATGTCTTACCTGGATGGGAAGGTTCATCATCAGACTCTAGAGTTTTGCATAGTGCCATGTCAAGACCAGACCCATTTATAATACCAAATGGTGACAATTTCAAACTTATAGTTGTATTAAATTATAATCATTCAATGGTTAACATTAATTATCTATTTTTATAGGAAAATATTACTTAGTAGATGCAGGATATACCAATGGCCCTGGATTTCTAGCTCCTTATCGTTCCACACGCTACCATCTTAATGAATGGTTAAGATGTGATAATAATCCAAGAACATATAAAGAGTTATTTAATCTTCGTCATTCTTCAACAAGAAATGTAATAGAGAGAACATTTGACTTGCTGAAAAAACGAAGGGCCACATTGCGTACATAATCTTTTTTTGACATTAAAACTCAGGTATAATTAAACTTTGTTTATTTTCTTAAAAGAGATATATGCATTGTCATTATAATAATTTATAAACACATGTATGAATTATCAATGCTTGTTGTATATTGCACAATTACATTTGAGACAAACAACAAGAAAAAGATGATTTTTTGTTAAACGAGGTAGATGCAGAAATATCTGAAACAATGACAGAGGAGGAGCAAGATGAGGAGGATGTCATAAAATCTGTAGAAGTTAATTATGAGTGGACAACATTTAGAGATAATTTGGCCATTGAAATGTTCAATGATTAACAAGTTAGGCATGGATAATTTATGATGTATTGCCTTACTTATTGCAAGACCTTTTGCAGTAGTTATATTAATCAGTACATTATATTATGTGTTAGTTATGGCAACCATTACCCAAGAGGGGGTGAATTAGGTATAAAAACTTTTTCACAAATACTCTTAAAATAAACACAAAAATTTATGCTATCAAATAAAAGAGAAAGAATTGCGAGAAGAAGAATAAAAGCTTTAAGAATAGCAAATAAATAAATGTGCAGTGATATAAAATTGCATAAAATAAAGAGATTGAGAAGAGAAAAATGGGCACGATATTTATCCTGGTTCGACCACTAACCCACTTGTGGTCTACGTCCAGTCCTCGAAAATAATCCGAGATTTTTCACTATGTATACAAGCTTCAATAGGTGCTTGCAACCGTTACATAAAAGAGCACTTTTCACACATAGGGAAACTCTACCCTTGTGCTAAAGTCTCAGCCTGCAGGGATACCTCACCCTTATACAAACCTTGAAGGGATACCTCACCTTTATACAAATCTTGAAGGATACCTCACCCTCAATATAGAAGAACAGAAATATAAATGAATAGAAACTCTCACTCAGAATAGGTAATACAAATTGAAGTTCTAAGAGGCTCTCAAAGGATATCTCAAAGTTTCAGCAAAAAGAACACAGAAAGTAGGCATAAAATATAAATCACATTTTTCAGAGCAAGCGCAAATTAAACTGATAGCTGGGCTCTTTTTAGATGAGACCCACGGTCTCTATTTATAGAGCCAGATAGAAAATAGTCGTTGGGTGTAATTAAATCCGTGATTATAACGAGAATATGTCCGTTAGTTTCCATATCAGTATTCGTAAAAGCCCGTGGTTATTCGAATAGCATAAACCATTATTCGAATAACACTGTTCACAAAAACCATCGTAAAAAGCAAACTGACATGGGTTATTCGAATAACCTTAAGTTTATTCGAATAACTCTTTAACAAACAGAGTTCTGAAAAACTAGGTTTATTCGAATAACAACTGAGTTATTCGAATAACTCATTTGAGAGAAACCTTTCTGGAGGCCCTTTTATTCGAATAGACAATGGTTTATTCGAATAGCCTTTTTAGAAAACAGAAGCTTTCAGCAAGATTAAAAGCTATTATTCGAATAACTTAACTTGTTATTCGAATATCAGTTTAGAAAACAGAGAAGGCTGAAAGGTTTTATTCGAATAACAGGAGTGTTATTCGAATAACACTTTGATGCACAGAGTCACGCAGCAAACAAATTTAAAGCTTTATTCGAATAATAAATGATTTATTCGAATAACTCAATTTATAAAACAGTTATAAAAGCTTGAAAAACATCCCAGAAAGTTTATCAAAAACACCAAAACATTTTTAAGTTATTTTCAAGATCAAAACAGTTTTGGTATAAGTTTAAGAAAAATATTTTTGTTTTATCTTCATGTACTAGGAGATGTCCAAAGAGATCCTCGAACAAAGAGACTCTAAGTCCTAAAGCTATCCTTAAAAGATCTTGGACTTGGTCTTCCCATCATGTGTGTTATCATCAAGACAAATCTTCAAAGACATATCTTTAATCACATTCTCCTTGTGTTGAGCTTAGTAGATATCTATTGCTTTCTTGTTGCAAGCTCACTCTTGGTATTTGGACTATTCTGTAAAGTATTGCTCACTTAAACAAGCATAGTTAGTCCAAAAATATAATTCAATGTCTTCATATGCATGATTCATAAACATATAGCTTTAGTTAGTTTAACATGCATATAAAACTTTCATAGACATATCCAAATTAGTCATTTAAAAATTATTAATAGATATGCTCTATGTAGGATGCAACAGAACATATTGCACAAAGGTCAAATCCAATATTAATTCATTTATAACTCATATAAAATATTATTAGATATACTATATGATGAATGTTACATATGTCATATTGCATGATTATTAAGTAAAATATAACTAGATAAGGTACATATCATGCATGATATAATATATCATATTAAGCACATTTATCAAGCATAATCATAATTCTATTTGTCGTTTTTGTCATCATCAAAACTTAACATATAAAACCATTTGGGGCAAACTTATTTCCACAATCTCCCCCTTTTTTATGATGACAAATCACCAAAGAAAAAGTATGTTGAGCAATATACAAGAATGAATATTCATGTAAGCATATCAAACAATAAGTACAGGAACATATTTTTCTTTTCAATTTTCACTCCCCCTATTTGACATCAACAAAAAGGCTTAAAAAATATTTTCTCCACCTTAGATTCTACATATGATTCAAGAAGAGAGAGATGAAACAAGCATACTTTCAAGATATAGAAGATTATTCATGCAATGCTTGTCATATTATATCAATATTTAGCATATGTTGACAATAAAATACTTTATGTAATCAAACAAGGATGTAAGCCAAAAAAAATATAAACAACAAGTTAAGGGCTAAGTTCCCCCTCAAAATATGCATATTATCAAAATAATAGATAAAGTAAATATGTATGCAAAGACTATGTAAACAGAAAAGCAAGGCAAATCCTCAAACAAAAAAAAAAGATCATTTTAAAATTTATCCCCCTTTCAAAAAGAATTTTACAAGAGCACATTATATTTTCAAAAGCATTTTAAAAGGAAAAACATATATTCATTGAAAAGCATCTAGTCATTTAAGATTAATTTAACAACAAGTATCATACAATCCATATCATATAAAATACCACAATAGCTTAGGGATAAAGATACTTATTGAGATAGATGAAGAGTGATGCTTCTGTAGAATGTTCTTTGTTTATTTGTCCTTTGAGTTTGAGCTTTCTTCCATTGAGTATTTCATTCTATTGCACTTGAAGAAATGCTTCGTTATCTTTCTCTTCATTTGAATTCCTTTCAACTTTTCTCGTTTATCCACATATGCTTGTATGTAAAAAATCTGATTGCTATATTTGAAACACATAGAGAGACTTGCAAATCTAACTTTAAAAGTCTTCTAAAACATAGGTTAGCATCAAATATCATATAAATCCATTTATAAACATAATTTAGATTGATATATAATGTAAAGCATGTATCATATTATCAACCATGCAATATTAGTTCTAACAAGAATGCATGAAGCACATATGAACTTGAATAAATAAATATAAAATAGTTTAAACATTTTGAGACATGATTCAAGTTTATCAAGAAATATATGATCATCATCAAAACTTATTTAGGCATTTTTTTAAAAAAAATAATTATCATGTAAGGTATAACGCAACTCTTTACTTCTCCAAATAGCATATGATATCAAATTTAAAATATATAAAAAAAAGATAATAGATTGATATCACCAAAAGTGTAGTCTTTGAATTTTTGTAGATGACTCTCACTTCCAAGCTTCAAGTTTTCATAAGGGAATAAAGATTCTTTGCACCCCTTTCAAAAGTTGAATTCTTTTACTATCCTCAACTTGAATAAGCTTATTCCATTTAAATGCTTGCTTGAGGTAGTTATCACCCTACAACATAATTCAAAGAATTTTCTTTGGTATCCATCAATTTTGGATCCATAGAGGTTATTTATTATGCCAAACTCATAAACAAATAAGCATTCAAAATAATAAATAAGTTCACAATGGCAAAAGATATTTCATGATCAATCAAGCCAATTATATATAAGCATCAAAAGAATTTAACATGTATTAATCAAAACGTAGCAGAACAGATTACGTTTAAAAACAAATCGTGTTTATTCGAATAAGAAGAGGATCCTATTCGAATAAAGGATCTGGAGAGCCAAGCGTTTTGGCATTTTAATAAGTTTATTCGAATAACTTGGGAGTTATTCGAATAAACAGAAAAGCAAACAATCAGGACAGATAAGCCAAGTCTCTGGTTATTCGAATAGCCCGAGGTTTATTCGAATAGACAGAGATCAAACGTAAGAAACTGATAGAACAAAGGCTCTGTTTATTCAAATAAGTAAAGGATTTATTTGAATAGACAGTGAACACTGCAAACACAAAACTGACATAGAAGTCAGTTTATTCGAATAAACTTCATGTTATTCGAATAAAGATAATATTCAACATAAACTTTGATCAGCTTTAAAGAACTTTATTCGAATGAAAGCCTGTTTATTCGAATAAAACTAACAAAGAAACACAGAGATGCATACGTTCAAGAATTCAAAGCATATATATATATATATGTGTGATTTAAAAAGAAAAAAAACATATTTAAGCAATAAATTTAAACATTTAAATATATGTATTATTGATCAAAAACTCAAGCTCAATGATATTATCATTAGACATGTCATTTCAAACCAGAATTTTACTTTATCTAGCATATTAACATGTAGAAATATTTTTTAAAAAGAAAAGCATAATAAAAGTTTTCACTTATCCGGAAATTGTAAGTCCAAACTTCACGTGGACAAGGAAGAAAGCTTGAAATTATTTCTGGTCTTTGTACTTGGAGCAGCCACTTTCAAGATGTCAAAGTCAGCTCTTGGCCTTCAAGCACACCTACAACACACTTCAACTTTTGACTTTTGGTACCCAAATTTTCTTGGGTCCTTGTGTGTTAGTTTTTGAATATTAATCTATTATGCTCTCATAAAGGTTAATTTTTCATAGTATGTAATTTGAGCATGATAAATTAAATAATTAAATACCATTAAGCACATAGTTGATATCATGCTCACTTTCATGATATATAGACAATTTAAAAGCATATAAAGCATACATAGTCATAGAATATCTTATGATCAATAAATATGCAAGACAGTGAGCAAAGAGGGTGTAACAAGAATATAATCATGTGCTACATTTAATATTCAATTTTTTACTAAGTACACATGATTCAATCAATCACTTAAGGCCTACAAGGAATATACCTCAAATTAATTGACTTTACAAGTGAATGCTCATGAGAGGTAAAAGCTTTTGATACCTTGGCCTTAGTAATCAAGGAAATACATTTTCTTATTCATTGCTTCTCTTTTGGAGTCTTGAACTTTGCAAGTTCTACATTTTATACTTGAGAAGCTTTGGTTGAAGCCATCTTCCGTCTTTGACCAAAGTTTCTACCATTAGGTTTTGAAAGCATTCTCCTTGATGATTTCTCTTTATTTTGACCAATTTGTCCATCCTTTTAAGAAATATTCTGCATAATTGAAACACTAGGAGAATACTTTGGTACCCACTTCATTTTGGGTCCTTGAAAATTAGTATTAGGGCCTTTAGGATTTTTAGGAACTCATACCATGCAATTTCTCATATAAGAATTTCTTCTATAATTGCATAAATGAGAAATATGTCCTAGATGACCACAAAAATTGCAAACAATTGAATTTAATGATGGCTTGATAATTTGAATATCATTTTTGAAAAACTTAAGCCTTTTATTGTTATTATATTCTAAATTAATTTTGCCATAAGCCTTGTTTGAATTTTCACATGCAATAACTTTAATTTTATTCTTATTAACAAGCATAGAATTTAAGCAATTACAATCATTAGCTTTGGCAAATTCGGAATATAAGTCCTCAATTTGATTTTCTAAATCAATGCACTTTTCACAAGAAGTTAAGGTTTTACATTTTAAATACATTTCCTTATCAAGAAAGTCATACTCATTTTTCAAAGTTTCAATTTTATTTTCAATAAAGAAAATGTTTTCCAAACACGATAAGTTTTTCTTTTCTAAATTTAACAAACCATCATATAATTCATTATATGCACTTTGCAACTCATCATAAGAAGGACTATAATATAGTTTAGAATTATTTACCTCAAAGTCCTTTTTAGCCATATAGGAAGTAGTTTCAATTTCTATGGTACTTGCCTCTTTAAGAGAATCACATTCTTCCTCATCAATTTTGTTTTACTTTGCCTCTTCTTCAAATTGAGTATCTTTGTCACCAAGTGGCATTTGGCTCCATTCAATAGTTTGAGTATCTCTTTGAGGATATTTTTCATGACAAGCTTCCTTCAATGACGTTTGCTCTTCTTGCTTTCTATATACAACTTTATACACAAAATCATTGTTAGCAAGATAAATAGCATCAAGAGCATCCCATATATCTTTAGCACTAGAGCAATTTTTAATTTTAGCATAAGCATCATCATTCAAACTACTTCTCAAAATTTGCATAGCTCTAATATTCAAAGAAAAATATTTTTTGTCAAAACTATTCCAAGTTTGTTTTGGTTTACAAATAAATCCATTTAGCACAACATCCCACAAATCCAAATCAATAGATTGCATATAAAACTATATTCTAGTTTTCCAATAAACAAAATGCACACCATCAAAGAATGGTGGTTTATCAATTTCAAAACATTCCATTTTGAAAAACTTTCAAGGTTGCTAACAAGGATCTTTAACTCTAAGCGGTTAAACTTTTACCAGAGCACGAAACTCTGATACCACTTGTTAGTCATGGCAACCATTACCCAAGAGGGATGGTGAATTGGGTATAAAAACTTTTTCACAAATACTCTTAAAATAAACACAAAAATTTATGCTATTAAATAAAAGAGAAAGAATTGCGAGAAGAAGAATAAAAGCTTTAAGAATAGCAAATAAATAAATGTGCAGTGATATAAAATTGCATAAAATAAAGAGATTGAGAAGAGAAAAATGGGCACGATATTTATCCTGGTTCGACCACTAACCTACTTGTGGTCTACGTCCAGTCCTCGACAATAATCCGAGATTTTTCACTATGTATACAAGCTTCAATAGGTGCTTGCAACCGTTACATAAAAGAGCACTTTTCACACACAGGGAAACTCGACTCTTGTGCTAAAGTCTCAGCCCGTAGGGATACCTCACCCTTATACAAACCTTGAAGGGATACCTCACCCTTATACAAATCTTGAAGGATACCTCACCTTCAATATAGAAGAATAAAAATATAGATGAATAGAAACTCTCACTCAGAGTAGGTAATACAAATTGAAGTGCTAAGAGGCTCTCAAAGGATATCTCAAAGTTTCAGCAAAAAGAGCACAGAAAGTAGGCGTAAAATATAAATCACATTTTTCAGAGCAAGCGCAAATTAAACTGATAGCTGGGCTCTTTTTAGATGAGACTCACGGTCTCTATTTATAGAGCCAGATAGAAAATAGTCGTTGGGTGTAATTAAATCCGTGATTATAACGAGAATATGTCCGTCAGTTTCCATATCAGTATTCGTAAAAGCCCGTGGTTATTTGAATAGCATAAACCATTATTCGAATAACACTGTTCACAAAAACCATCGTAAAAAGCAAACTGACATGGGTTATTCGAATAACCTTAAGTTTATTCGAATAACTCTTTAACAAACAGAGTTCTGAAAAACTAGGTTTATTCGAATAACAACTGAGTTATTCGAATAACTCATTTGAGAGAAACCTTTCGGAGGCCCTTTTATTCGAATAGACAATGGTTTATTCGAATAGCCTTTTAGAAAAACGAAGCTTTCAACAAGATTAAAAGCTATTATTCGAATAACTTAACTTGTTATTCGAATATCGTTAGAAAACAGAGAAGACTGAAAGGTTTTATTCGAATAACAGGAGTGTTATTCGAATAACACTTTGATGCACAGAGTCACGCAGCAAACAAATTTAAAGTTTTATTCGAATAATAAATGATTTATTCGAATAACTCAATTTATAAAACAGTTATAAAAGCTTGAAAAACATCCCAGAAAGTTTATCAAAAACACCAAAACATTTTTAAGTTATTTTCAAGATCAAAACAGTTTTGGTATAAGTTTAAGAAAAACATTTTTGTTTTATCTTCATGCACTAGGTGATATCCAAAGAGATCCTCGAACAAAGAGACTCTAAGTCCTAAAGCTATCCTTAAAAGATCTTGGACTTGATCTTCCCATCATGTGTGTTATCATCAAGACAAATCTTCAAAGACATATCTTTAATCATATTCTCCTTGTGTTGAGCTTAATAGATATCTATTGCTTTCTTGTTGCAAGCTCACTCTTGGTATTTGGACTATCCTGTAAAGTATTACTCACTTAAACAAGCATAGTTAGTCCAAAAATATAATTCAATGTCTTCATATGCATGATTCATAAATATATAGCTTTAGTTAGTTTAACATGCATATAAAACTTTCATAGACATATCCAAATAAGTCATTTAACAATTATTAATAGATATGTTCTATGTAGGATGCAACAGAACATATTGCACAAAAGTTAAATCTAATATTAATTCATTTATAACTCATATAAAGCATTATTAGATATACTATATGATGAATGTTACATATATCATATTGCATGATTATTAAGTAAAATATAACTAGATAAGGTACATATCATATATGATATAATATATCATATTAAGTACATTTATCAAGCATAATCATAATTCTATTTGTCGTATTTGTCATCATCAAAACTTAACATATAAAACCATTTGGGGCAAACTTATTTTTACATTATGTTGTAAATATATCTAATTTTGTCTTATTAAGTTATTTTATGCATCACTTTATTTGTATTTGTATTGGTTTTATTTACTAGTTAATGGAAAAAGGTAAAGTTTGTAAAAATAAGGATAAAGCCAAGTTATATCTAAAATGGACAAATGATATGAACCATGTTCTTACAAGTATTCTTATTGAATAACATAAGTTGAGAAATCATGTACCTAATGGATGGAAATCAGTTGCATATACTGCAGCTATAAATGGCATAATGGAAAAATGTAAATTTTTTTAATTACAATTATATATATATATATATATATATATATATATATATATATATATATATTGTATTTTTGGATCATACATCCAAACAATAGAATTAAATTTGAATTTAGAATTTTAATTCTGTGCCATAATTTTTTGTACAACCTAAACATAAAATTTAATATTTTGAGCCAATTCAAACTCTAGTAAAATTGGAATTAAAATTAAAATTCTAAACTACAATTTCAATTCTATTATCTAAACAGTTTAGAAAATCAAGTTTGGATCTTCCTCTTATGTTTTTATTACGGTTATATACACTGAAAAATTTAAAAAAATATTATCAAAATTTTTAATTTTGGGTAGACTTTTTTATTAAGTCAACTGACTAGCGTCCTTTTGTCAGACCACAAACTCTGTGGTTTGATTAAATTCAAGTTTTATTTCCATATCTATTAAATAATATATATTCATAATTTTTAATAATTAGTTTATTTTATAAATACATTATTACATAAGTAAAAATAAATAATAGTAATAATTCTGTAATAAAAAATGATAAATTTAACTAAAATACAAGTCTTTATTAATTATTAAATGTCAAATGTAATATAATATATATCCAATCAAATAAAAAATACAAAAAAGTTTATTCATCACCCTCTTCCTCCTTCTCACCTTTGATACAAAACCCTAAAACCCTGATGTATAACTGGCTATCAAGAATGCTCCAATGTTAACAGAAGGACCAACATCAGTATTTAAGAGCAATGCTATTTCCTACGAAGTTATTTTCTTACGAATGAATATGAATGAAGTTGCAACCAATAAAATTTGGGAGACAAGCGTAAATTATGGGTGGGTCATAACAGAAATGAAGAAAAATATCTAATAAAAACTATTCGTGGGCAATTCACGAATTTCTATTCGTAAAAAATAACATTTCTCCAGTATTTAATTGTCCTGAAACCCAAATATAATTTATTCTACCTCCTCATGACTCATCCAATATCAATAACTTGGTTTGCATAATTTTTTTTATAAAGATGGATCTAAGAGTAAAATACTCTACCTCTCCTCTATTTGTTTAATTTTTCACATACTCCCTCCATTTTAAAAAATTACACAAAATTCTTTTAATACTTACACAAACACCTCTAGCTTGTGTTTTGGAAAATCACTACACATATATCCAATTATGCACAATAAACCTAAAATTGACTAATAGAGTTGTTAACCAATTATTAATGACCTTAAAATGATAATTTTATCCTTAATTTAATCTTTGTTGCTTGTAATAATAAATGATTTTTACTTGAAATGACATTATTATCCTTAGAATTCTACCCTTAATGACATTTTTATCCTTAGTTTTATATTACAAGTAACATTGATAAAATTAAGGATAAAAATGTCATTTCAAGATGATTATATTAGTCAATTTTAAATTTATTGTGTTTAATTGAATTTATCTATATTATTTTTCCAAAATACAATGGTGTCTATGTCAGTATTAAGAAAATTTGTGTAGATTTTGAAAATAGAGTGGATATGTGAAAAATCAAGTAAATAAAATGGAGGTAGGAATATTTTATGCAAGATGTAATCTTTTGTGCCAGGATCTAACAATATTCCATTATATCATTTCAAATATGGACATTTAATTGTTTCCTTAGTTTGATATTGCGAAGACTAAAATGTACAATTGACAAAGTCGATCTTCAACCCCATTTGAATGCTCGTGTAGGAAACCTCCAACTTTGAAGATGCCTATTATACATTTATCTATGATTTGTAGGAATATTCATTTTCTGTAGTTAATAACAAGCAATATTCAAATTTTCGGGTTAAAGATAGAAAATGGAGAAGAGTGAAAATGAAGAAGAAGGAAAGGATATTTTTCTTATGTGGTTTGCATATTTCTGACGGCTTCAAGCTGTTTGAAAGAATTTTAATAATTTTCGGAAACATAATTTGCCGAAAATAATTTTCTATCAGTAGCAGCAAGCCACCAGAAATCCCCACTAACCGTTCCTTGGTTATGGTGACAAAATTTTGACAGCTATCAATTAAAAAAAATATTATGTTAAATATTTTTCAAAGAGCGGCAAAAATTATTTCGAAAAATTATTTAAAAGATTGATTAATTTGAAATCACATATGCTTTTATTATATTTATTTTGATGGCTACAATCTATTAGAAATTATTTTTTATTTAAAAAAGAAAAAATAGTTTTCTATTGATTAGATTGCCAAAATTTTTTTTGAATTTTTTTAAAATTATTTTTGGCTTTAATTTCCAGCAAATCAATTCATCAGAATGTTTTTAGCATTTTATATTATATTATTAAAAATGTTTTTAGCGGACTAAGCTACCGGAAACATCAAATTCAAAATTTTTTTTTTATGTACCATCAAATCCAATTTTTATTCCTTCATTTTACTAGCGGTCTTGAATTCGTCAAAACTTTCCAGACAGAAATCACAGTTTTTATTCTTGTAGTGAGGATTCCAATCCTAAATCTCATCTCCCTAGTCACGTCTACCTTATAAAATACTTTTAACTAAAAAAAAATTACGCATTTCTCTAAGTTCACATTATTTTATTGGTAGGGCGGTAGGAAAAAACGTAGAATAAGAGAGATGATAGATGATTTGATATTTTGAACCCCTCTAAAATAAATAAGACGATAATGAGAGTGAACTATCATGATAAGAATCCCCTTTAAAAGTTGAAACATATTAATTTTTTATGAAGGTTTAGATTTTACATGAGCCCTCACATCAATTTTTTCGGCGATAAATTGAGGTTTGAATTTATAGTATCATATAAATTATTTTTTCTCTTTTATCAATAACTCATTCTAAATGACTTCTGACACCTTAATTTTAAATTTATTGTTTTGACCCGTTGTTAGATAATCAATTGCTTTTTTTTTTTTTAATATATAGGTTGTTATGGTAAATCAACGTGTATTACCTTTAATACATACATGGAATGAAGTAAAAAGATCAGGAAAAATTTGAAATACTCCTAATTTTTTTTTGAGTATCGATACTCCAAACTCTATAATCATTGATATGTATATTAAAATGATCTATGTCTGAGAAGTATTACAGGTAACCTACATAACAAGTTACCTTCATCATACATTATTTTCTTTTCATTTTCTTTTTTTTTTCTCTTATCTTTCTCTCTCCTTTCTTTCTCTTTCTCCTTCATCTTCATCAATGGTTCATTCTCTTATCTTTCTCTCTCCTTTCCAACGCTGGAGTCCCACCCCTTTCAACCACCGACTTCGTTTTGCAAACTGGCTAGTCCAGCACCATCACTGCACCCAACTCTTGGGCGGTTGCTTCTAGGGTTGAACCCTCTGCGCCCAAGACTCCACCACCTAAAAATTCTCTTGCGTCATAGGCGATTGTGGCTCCAGCAAGCTCGAATGGTCCAACAATGGACCAACGCCACTGGCTACCTTAGCCAAGTTCACCTTAGACAGCGTCGGAGGTCTCGACTTCTTTGACTTCAGCTTGGTCAATGGTTACAACATCCCTATGCTGGTGGTCCCACAGGTTGAACGATGCGTTTGATGAGAAGTTACCTCTTCGGTGCTGGTAAGAATAAGGGGTTTCGTTTTGGGTTTCAATGGAGGTGTTGTTTTTACTGTGGAAACCGCAAACGATGGCGAAAAGAACGAGAAGGAGGTTTAGGGAGTCCCAGCTCTTCTTCATAGAGTGGAGTTTGAAGATGTGAGAAGTGAAATAGTGCAACTTAGGAACAAAAATAGGGATTGCAATGAAAGAGTTCTTGACATTGTGGAGGGGGAAGAAGAAGAAACAAAGATAGAGAAGCGTTGAAAATTTTGAAACCATTCTAAATTTTGAGCCTTTTCCTCTTCCTTCGCAATCGCCACCATCAGCACCACATCCTCCGCCACTGCTATCAGCTTCATCCTTTGATGGTGTCTTGTTGTGGTTGACTGCGTTAGGGAGAGCATGAGTGAATTAAAATTCCCAGAAGGGAAAGTGGAAAGAAAAGAAAATTAAAAAAAAGGAGGGGATGTGATGGTTTTTTGTTTAAAAAAAAATTAGTAGGTCAATGAAAGTTTACCTATAAAAACAAGTAATTTCCTAGGAGTATTGATACTCAAAAAGTTTTTAAAAACATTGTAAATATCTCCAAAAGATTATAATACTGAGAAGAGGGTAAATAGTTGGGAGATTTTTACAATGCCCCCTTTCCAATTTCCCAGAAGGAAAAGTTGAAAGAAAAGAAAATTAAAAAAAGGAGGGAATGTGATAGTTTTTTATTTAAAAAATAATAATAAGTTAACGAAAGTTTACTTGTAAAAATAGGTAATTTTCTAAAAACATTGACATTCAAAAAGTTTTTAAAAATATTGTAAATATCTCCAAAAGATTATAATACTAAGAACAGGGTAAATAGTTGGAGAATTTTACAATGCGCCCTTTAGGAGTGGGTGCATCAATGCTCACATAACTTGACCTATAATACCAAGTAAAAAAGAGGACAAAACTTAGATAAAGTTCCTTAAGTACTTGTGGTGTTGTTCTTCAATAAAAATATGATACATGTCTTATTCTCTAATAAAAATGTAACATATGTCCTATGTTTTAGCTACTTAATCATCATGTATGCCTTTTTCCCAAACGAAATTTGATCAATAGCAAAGTGGAAATCTGATCAAATAATTTGCTTAGTAAATGTGACGACATTATTTGCTTGCTTTCGCTTAAGTGGTTTTCTCATTTATTCAATAATATTCCTTTTCTTTTAATTGTGCTACCCCATTAGCTATTTCATTTTACCAAGAGTTGCAATTTATCAATTTATCCTTTCATATTGCTTGGCATTTATTGCAAACAATGTTACTAGAATATCATTGGAGTAATTTCTTTATGCTTTGTACATGAATATCATAATAGCTTATACCAAATATCACTGCAAATATGATAACAGAATATACAATTATTGAATTTCTCATTGCAAACATCATTTAAAGAATACAACACGGAGGACTATAATACAACTGTTATTCGTTAACTAAAACAGAATCTTATTTCTCATTCATCCTCTCTATAACTGAAAAAATATTTTTCTAAACTAGAAGCACTTTCTATTCAAAATCAATTCTTTATGCAATTTGGCCAGCAGCTGTGTCTCTGAGATAAGCCCTTTGTAGTTCTTGATGGAAAACAACCACTCTTGCTGTTATCCAACCTCAGAAGCAACTCTAACATGGCCTGATTTATGTTCTTGGAAGACTTCATTCTTAGGACTGCAATGATTCAAACAGTTCACGGCCTGATTTATGTTAAAAGTTCTTAAAGGTTCTTTGCTTCCTTTGCTTGAGCATCATTGAGTTGTAGCTTCGTGCTAGTGATATTAGACAAACCCAGCTACAACAAATCACACCAAAAAAGAATCTTCTTTTCAAGCAACCCAAATAACCCAATTGAACCAAATACCAGTTTCTATAAACCAAATCAAAATCAAACAAAAAAAGGGTAGCAAGTATTTAAGACCATTAGTAATAGAAGTGTTTCCAAATTGAATTGGAGACCATCCATATCACTACCTGTTCTGGACCAGGTTTTGGGTTAGTGGTTTAAGAGTAACCCGACCCACCATAATAATATCTCAGGTATTATTATGCGCTATTAGATAAAGTACATCTATCTATTTATGAGGAGTAAATCTCTCATAAAATCTCTCATAGATATGGACACTAATTACCTTCCACATAAATAGGAAAATTAGTTATAAGAGATGAAAATATCATGGATTCTGATCCTAAATAATAGCATTCAATTCAGATTGAACCATAATTTTTAACACTCAAGACACTCCTATAAATACCCTGCAAGGTCTCAAAGTTATGCATCTAATTCCACACACTGTAATCCTTGTGCACGGTCTAGCTTAAGCGTTGGAGTGCCTTTTGTAGGTATTCACCCCCTTGCACCACCGCTGCTACTGTCGTGCCACAGAGGTTTCCACCTTTAACCACCTACTCAAGTATTACTCCGAACTTTGTTCAGAACATTGGCGTCGTCTGTGGGAAAAGGTAAAATTCTATTCCTATCATTATCATCATGGTTACCATGAGGAGAAATCAAACCTCTTCCAATCATAGTCGCGCCTCTGCTACACAAAACCCACAGTCTCCAAACTGCCATCTGGCATCTGCTCTTGCTCATGAGCTAATCCTAGAACCAGTCGCTGCCCAACTGGAACCCAGGCAGGACGGGCCAGAGACTTCTTTCACTAGAGAGAATCTCCCCCTCCTCCCCTGCGAGTTCTGGCGAGACAACGTCGATCCATAAAAAGCACCTTCTGGAGATGCTAGACAGGGAGTGTCAACGCTACAAAGCCTTGGAACTCGTATGGAGAATGAAGAAGTTCAGCCTTGTCGTGCTGAAATCGGTCTTCCTGAGCTATCTAGAGTAGAACTCATCTCTCTAGTTAGACTTCAGGATGAGCAAATCCATAGCTTAGAGAGAGCTGTTAACTAGGAGAATGAAAGTGAGAACCAATCTCCGAGAACGAATCGTGAAAATCGAAAAGATAGAGTTCAAGATGAGGTTCATCATCTGGAGAATTCTAAGATCACAGATCCTGCTCATAATGCTAATTCAGGTAAAAAGAGAGCAAGAACACGGAGTAAGGAACTCAATTTCATAAAACCAATCTTTCTCCGACAAGTTGATGGCCTACGAGGTCCTTAGGCGTTTCAAATATCCCACTAATATTGAAGCCTATGATGGGACCATGGACCCAACACTTAGACACTTATGTTTTTGCACTCGTGTTTGCTAGAGGTGATAACTCACTCATATGCCGAGCTTTCCCTCTGTCTCTAAAGAAAGCTACATGTTTCACCACCTTAACTCCTAAATCTATTGTTAACTGGGAGAGCCTATCCTCGAGATTTTTGCTGCACTTCACCACTAGCAAGGTGTAGCCTAAATCCATTTCATGCCTCTCTTAGATCAAGCAAGGAATGGAGAAGTCTCTCTGAGACTTTATATCCTAGTTTAACAAGGAGATAGTGAATGTACGTGACTGGGATGAAAGGCTTGGACTGTACTACATAAGAGAAAGGCTTCGACCTAGACCACTTCCCTTTCCTCTTGCCAAAAAGAAGCCTAAGACCATTGATGAGTTTCATGCCTGTGCTAACAAATACATCAATGTTGAACATGTTCTCTGAGTTAGGAAGCATCTCGAGAAAGGAAAAGATGCTAAACCTAAGTCTAGACAACCCAATCAACAAGGCCAGAACTTGAAGCAACCCTTTAAGGGAAAGTACGATGACTACACTCCTCTCAATGCATCTCGGGCTCAGAATTACCAAAAAGTAATGAACTTTGAGTTTAAAGATGTACAAAGACCTCCCCCCTTAAAGAAACATGCACAGAGGGACAAGTCCAAGCACTGTGCATGGCACAATGGCCAAGGACATAACACGGAGGATTACATCAACCTCCAAGATGTCATTGAGTCACTAATCCGAGATGGTCGCCTAGGCTGCTATGTGGCCAAACTCGAAACAACAACCAAAGGGGAGGGTAGAACTACAGGAAGTGAAGATATATAGAGAAGCCCATTTCTGCCATACCAGAGAAGATGCTCTACTGCCAGAAGTGGAAATCCTAACACAGGATCATCTCGGGGTAACGCCCAAAACCAAGAAAGGGCACAACCTCGGGATAACAATCAAGATAATGACTACCGTCATGCCGAAGTAACCCGAATAATCAATACCATCTCTTGGGGCTTCGCAGGTGGTGGTGAGTCAAGAAACGCTAAGAAGAAAGTACTCTAGGCTGTACTGAGTGTGACCTCCCTCTCAGGAACCAAATCGGATAGTAGCACAAGAAAATCCTCACCAATTTCGTTTGCTGACGAGGACTATGAGAGCGCTATCCCAAATCACGATGATCTTATGGTAATCTCAGGGATAATCACAAATGCTAAGGTCCGCAGAATATTCATTGATCAGGGGAACTCGACTGACATCATGTTCCTAGATTTGTTGAAGAAGTTAGGATTATTGAAGAAAAAATTGATCCCACTAGCAAACTGATCAGATTTACAAGCGACAAGATCACCCCGGTGAGATATATTGAGACATACTTGACACTGGGGAAGGACTCTCTGTTCAAAAAGCCTTAAAGTCAAGTTCCTAGTAGTTGAGTACCCCTCGGCCTACAATGTTCTACTGGGTCATCCTTCACTCAACACCTTTGGGGCCATGATCTCCATACCCCACTTAGCCATGAAGTTCCTAGACCAGCAAGATAGCGTCGTCACAGTCAAAGAAGTCCAAGCCATAGCTAGAAAATGTTACAATGGAAGTCTGAAGATAACCAAGAAAAGTCAGACCATGGACCAACATAATAACTCAACTTCAATCACTACGAACCCCATCAACATCCTCTTGATTGAACTGGATGTTTGTGAGGAGATTCGTGGCACATGCCCTCAACCTGATGGAGAACTACAACCCCTTCAACTTGGTGCCAAGTCAGACCAGGTGACCAAAATTGGAGGACATCTCAATCAGGAAGAAAGAGCCCAGCTAATCAAGTTTTTGGTGAGAAACAAAGATCTTTCACCTGGACCTCTGTAGACATGATAAGGCTAGACCCATAGTTCATCTACCACCGACTCTCTATCTCCAAAGATGCAAAGTCGGTGGCCTAGTGAAAAAGGAAAGTCGAACTTGAGTGGCAAGAAATGATACAAAAATATGTAAATGAACTCCTTGACACTGAATTTATTAGGGAAATATCTTATACCATTTGACTCTCTAATGTGGTCTTGGTCAAAAAGGCCAATGGGAAGTGGTGTATGTGCGTTGACTACACCGACCTGAACAAGGCGTGTCCTAAAGACCTTTATCCACTTCCCAACATTGATAAATTCGTAGACAACTCATCCGGATTTAGGCTACTCTCTTTCATGGATGCCTATTCTGGATATAACCAGATTCCCATGAACACAGAGGGTGAAGACAAGATTGCCTTCATAATCGAGATGGGAAACTACTGTTACTGTTTCATGCCGTTCAGATTAAAGAACGTAGGGGCAACTTACCAACGAATGATGAATAAGGTCTTTGAAGGTCAGATTGGTAAAATGCTCGAAGTTTACATTGATGACATGATCGTCAAGACAATAGAGACTGGTAACCACATCAAGGATCTGGAAGAAATGTTTGCCCAGATTTGAAAGCACAACATAAGGCTGAATCCAAAGAAATGCACTTTCGGGGTACAGGTTAACAAATTTTTGGGATTTTTATTAACAAACCGAGGCATTGAGGCCAACCTAGAAAAATGTCAAGCAGTCCTCAACATGCGTAGCCCGTAAAAAAACTACAATAACTGACAAGCCGGATAGTAACAATCACACTTTCCTTGCCATGACTGCTCAAAAGTCTCTTCCCTTCTTCAAAACTTTAAAAAAAGAAAAGAACTTTGAATGGACCCCAAAGTGTGAAGCCACCTTTCAAGAGCTAAAGAAGATGTTGTCCACGCCACAAATCCTGATAAGACCAGACCCATGTGAAACACTTTATGTCTACCTCTCTATCAGCAACGAGGCAATCCACTCAATTCTGATAAAAGAAACTAAAGAAGGCCAGAGATTGGCTTACTTTGTTAGTAAAGTCCTACAAGGCCCTGAGATCCACTATCAGAAGATTGAGAAGCTGGCTTTAGAACTACTTATTACCACATGAAGATTGAAGCAATACTTTTAGGGTTATCCCGTGATAGTGAGGACAGACCAGCCAATCAAGCAAGTAATGCATAAGCCAAATCTAGCTGGGAGAATGACTACTTGGTTAGTGGAGCTCTCCAAGTTCGGAATTACTTACGAGCCAAGACTAGCCATAAAGGCTCAAGTATTCTAATTTCTTGGTGGAGCTTACACCATATTCCGACCATCCTAGATCGCATTCCTGGACTATCTACATCAATGAATCCTCAAATCCCAAAGGAAGCAGAGTTAGAGTCATGTTAGAAAATAAAGTTAGTCTCATGTTGGAACATTCACTGAGATTTGAGTTCTCAACTTCCAACAACCAAGCTGAATATGAAGCATGCTTTGTAGGCATCAATATGGAAAATGAGATGGGAGCCACAGACATCATCCTATACAGTGATTCACAACTAATAATGTCCCAGATCCGGGGTGAATATCAAGCTAAGGAGCCCCTATTGCCGAAGTACTTAGCCAAAGTCAAAAAGTCATTAGAAAGCTTTGATAGCGTTAAGGTGGAAAACATTCCAAGGAAGCAGAACTCCAGAGCAGACATCCTATCAAATCTTGCCAGCACCAAGAACCTGGGCAATAACAGGTCTGTAATCCAGGACACCTTACTCACTCCCAATATTATGGACAATGAAGTTCTCATACTAGAAGATGATGAAACCTAGATGACACCTATAGTTTCCTACCTCTGCAATGGCTCGTTACTTGAAGAACAAAAGAAGCCTAGAAGATAGTATAAACAATAGCCCGATACATTATCCTGGACAACCAACTGTATCATTACGGGTTCTCTTCTCCCCTCTTTAAGTGCCTTGGTCCCAAAAAGGCAGAATATGTCTTGGCCGAGATTCATGAAAGAAGTTCTAGTCATCATCTTGGTGGAAAGTCCTTAGCCCGGAAAACGCTAAGGGCTGGATATTATTGACCCACTATGAAAGTTGAGAGCAAGGAACACATATAAAAATGTGACCAATGCCAACGCCATTCAAACATCTATGCAGCCCTACTAGAGGAGTTATCTACGATGTCCGTCCCTTGACTATTTTACCAATGAGGGATGGATCTCCTAAGTCCCTTCCCCAAAGCATCAAGGCATGTCAAATACTTAGTGGTGGCTGTTGACTACTTCACTAAGTGGATTGAAGCAGAACCATTATCCACCATTACCTTTGCACGAATCCAAAAGTTTACTCACAAGAGCATCATCAATAGATTTGGAATCCCGAGGTCCATTGTCACGGATAATGGAACTTAATTCACATATCAGAAATTCAAGGATCTCCTAGCCAGTCTTAAGATCAAGCAGCATTTCACCTCAGTGGAGCATCCAAAAACTAATGAGCAAGCTGAAGCCACCAACTGGGTTATACTTAGAGGGATAAAAAAGAAACTTAACAATGTTAAGGGGAATTAGGTAGAGAAACTTGATCATATCCTATGGGTATATCGGACCATGCCACATTCCTCCACTAGAGAAACTTCCTTTAAATTGACTTATAGTTGCGAGGCTATGATCCTAGTGGAAATATGAGAATCGAGCTGGAGAAAACAAAACTTTTTTGAAGAAACCAATCTAGATCTCATCAGCCATGAATTGTACTTGTTAGAAGAATAATGTTGCATTATCCATGTCCGCAAAGCCACCCTCAAATAGAGGATTGTTGCACAGTACAACACTAAAGTGATTCCACAAAGATTTAATCCTGGCGACCTCGCCCTTCGTAGGGCAGATATCAGAGGGAAAAATGCAAAGAATGGGACCTAATTAGGAAGGTTCATATAGGATCATATCCAAAACCAACACAAGAGCCTACACTCTAGAAACCATCTCTAGCAAATTGATCAAAAATTTCTGGAATGCAGAGAAGCTAAGAAAATATCATAGTTAATGTTTTAGGTTTATAGAGGTTAAGCATAGTTGACCGTAGCCTAGTACAGTGGACGCTACTCCAAGAGGCTTCCATGTTAACTACACTTTTTCAAGACTAAAATTAACCCATAAGCTTGAAAACAGTTTAACGTGGTTACAACATTAAGCCTAACCCATAAGCCTGAAAAAGGTTTATTACGGTTACAAGCATTAGACTATTGTCTGGGATAATGGATATCACTCCAAGAGGCTTCCGTGTCACATATACACCTAAAGTTTAATTGTGTCAAGTATTTCTAAGTGAACCCGACCACCGAGATCGAGCTTTGGACTCATCTCGGCTGGGAAAATGAGTGTTCGCTAAGTCTAAATGGCTCTCGAGATCGAGTGTTAGACCCATCTTGGATGAACAAGCACGAACAATTACGGAGTGTAAAATATTGAGATCGAACATTGGACCCATCTCGGCATTGCAAAGGCAAAAATACACCAAGTATAAAATAAAGACACTGAGATCGAGTGTTGGACCCATCTCAGTGATGAAAAATACAATAACAAAGATATGAAGAAAAATTGTTAAGTATTTAAATAAAAAGGAGCGTGAAATCGAGACTTATCCATTTATAAAAATTATAATACCCTACGTAGGGGGAAATGAAAAGCAAGAAATAAAAGAGAAGTGTGGTCAATCATCTTCTAGGGTCACATCCACCACGGCCTCTGAGGTCCTCGCCTTTGCCTGCCCATATTTCAAAGCTACCTCATCCTCTTCTCCACCGTCATTTGCCCTCTAAATAACTTGGTTAGTAGGAGCAGTTGCTGGAGCAACAACATTAACAATTTGACCATCCCAGACTAACTTCATTGAACTAATATCCTCTTCATTAAGGCCCAGGTTTAGAAGGCTGCGTTGGGCGAGAGCATTTACAAATGATTCATTCATAGACTTTGACCACTTATCTTCAAGCTCCATGATCTCTTTATTAAGTTTCGCCTCAGTCTGGTGAAGGAATTCATTCTTAGCTCGGACGCCAGTGAGGGTAGACTTGGAAGAAGCTAAGTGTTCTTTCAATACATTCTCCTGAGCTACCCCTTTAGTGAGTTGGACTCAGAGTGTGTTGACCTTGGCAGCTTGAGCTTGGAGCCTTGTCACCTCGGTAGCCTCCTTAGAAAGGCGGGCGACTCTGACTGGAGCCTGGTGATCATGGCCCTATGCAACTCAAGCTATTATTTAACTTGAGCTAATTGCCCATCTTTTTGGGTGGCATCTAGCTCAAGAATTTGTTTTTCACCTTGAAGGGCATTTAGCTCTCTCTCCAACTCTTGAACCCTGCGGATGGACTCAAAAGCCGCCTCTAGAAACTAGAGGATGGAGGCGCTGCACAAGCACCGAATTTGAGCATCCTGGAGGAGCTCCACCATATCATGCTCAATGAGCACATCGACATCAGTAGGAGACAATAAGGTGTTGTCAATGATCCTTGTAGGATCAACCTCATTAGTCCACACTGACCCAAAGAAAAATGTAGTGAAGCACCTTCTGGGATGATCAACCTCAGACCAGTTAGAACTTCAGGAGAAGCCTTTACAGCCTGCCTTTTTCCCCTTTGATCCCTTCTATTCTTAGCCCTCCTCTTATGAGGGCGAAGAGGCTATACAGGAGAACTGGGATCTGCCTCTTGAACCTCAGGTGGAGGCGGAGGAGCTGCCATCTTCACCCTTGGAGCAACTACCAAGGCCCGAGATCCAGATGCTCCAACTCTCCTAGCCGCTAAGTGCTGGGCGAGATGTTCAAGTCCAGTTAGAGGCGCCATGCTTTTTGCAAAAAGAAAACAAGTGTTACAACACAGAGAAATTGGAAATACAAATAAAATATATGTATGTAAGATGAAATACCTAGTAAAGCTTTTATAGAATCAATAGGATAATCCTGGATATCTTTACAATAAATGACCCTTCTTGTGTCGACCCATTCCACAAGAAAATGAAGGACCTCGGCCTCATCCTCAAGGAGCTTGGATATCGGAGTTTCAATCTCTTCAATCCTTCTCTCCCAAATGGCTTGTGTAACACCCCAAAACTAATACCCCTGGTATATCCAGATTACACAGAAGTACATAGAATTAGACACGTCACGACTAAACTATTATCATTTCTTGATAATTAAATATACTAATTTTATCGCTAATTTGAGCCTTGTGAGGTATAATAATATCTCTAGATGTGAATATACAATTGAATAGTCTGATCCATACTGACATTAATTGTCCATATAAACTAAAACATTAATGTTCAAGTGATACAAACTAAGCCTTTATAGACATATGTACACATAAACTATATACAATCCATTGCATAACAGTAAGTACAAGGCAATGGTCAAAATGATAAATAATCTTATACTACTTCAGCCTCTTCTCTTCAACTCCATAGTTAGATCTCGTGCTGGAATTATCATGGAAAGAAAACATATAAGAGTGAGAATTCTAGAAATTCTCAGTAGATCTAACATATAAAATGCCATCATGATAACTCCAATTGCTTCAGGGAATCAAATCAATACTATAAATATCATATAGAAAGGTGACTAAAGCCAAAAATAGTTCCTTTCTCTTCCTGATGCAGAAATTCAAGTTTAATTGTTGATCAATATCACTTATTCAACTAATGTAATTAGTTTCAATACATCATCAATAAATCATAGATTTCATCAAGAATATATCAAGTATGAGTCATAACTCACTATCACTAGAATATTTACATTCTCTCATAATGTAAATGTTCAATATCAAATCTAAGAGCAATATAAACATCTTCTTTAAAATGATGCGAAAATGCTCAAACAAGTATAAATCTTTCTTTAGTGCTTTATTTATTATCATCTTTTTAAGTATATTCCCTGAACTCATGTCCTTTATATCTAATAGGTAGGGAGGGAATGTCACCTCATCACATTACCCAACATATGGTGATAGTTTGCTTATTAGGCTGGTGCACTCAGCCTATACATAACAGTCCGTTGTTATACAATACTATCCCAAGTAACCCTAGCCAAGTCTAGGATCACCCCCAGGTACGAGGATCATTTCCAATATCAAATTTAATATCTCTTCTAGGTACGAGGATCATTTTCAGTATCACATCTCGGATTTAGGATCACCCTCCTTTACGAGGATTATTTCCAATATTCATCAATAGCTAAATCAATCAACTATTTAATCAATAGGTTACTCTTCATAAGGGAATAACATCTAAGGATCACCTCCCGTACAAGGATAATATCCAATATCTTTTATACTTTTAGCACTTTAAATATAATCTCAACTTTATCTTTCTAAATGAGCAAATCAAAGGTAGTGAGGCCATATCACCTCCTCAATATACCAAACATCTAGGATCACCCCCATGTACAAGGTTCATATCTAATTTATCTCAAATAATCTCATAAGTAAATCAAATGTACATCTCCACTCATCACTTAGATGTATCAAATGCACGTCATAATTTATCACATTGATATTTCAAGTGCACATCAACTTAATCACATAATTAACAAGTGCTCAATATGATAATCACATAAGCAACAAGTGCATATACATAGACTTAAGTCACTTTACTTAGTGAACTTAATCAAATCTCATCACACACACACACACACACACACACACACACACACACACACACACACACACACACACACACATATATATCTAGTGCACAATATAAGCATTTTACTAGTTTATCAAATGGACATTCATAATATAATTCACTTCATTTAGTGAACTCAATCAAATCTCTTCATATTATACAATATAAAACTCTATTTACTCAAAACAATGGACTGATAATCGATTATCATGGCTTGATAATCGATTATCACCCACATATGTTCTTATTTTATAACTTGATAATTGACTATCATACTCTAATAATATATTATTACTATCTAGTAGTGGCATTTTGTAAGTTCATAATCGATTATCACCTCTGGATAATCAATTATCACTTACGAGTATAACATTCTGGAAGTTGATAATCGATTATCACCTATTGGATAATCGATTATTATTCACGAACATGACATTTTGGAAAATGATAATTGATTATTATATGCTTATAATAGATTACCATGTGCATTTTCGCAATCAGAATGCTCTCTCAAATATGGTTATCTCATAAGTATACCTCCTCTATCATTTTCAATCAAGATATCATCATATCTTTATATATTTTCAAGCTAAAACTCACAAAGTTTATTAATAATAAATCAATCCATGATATTTCTTATATCATCAACCTCAAATCCTCAACTTCTCACACACACACACACACACACACACACACACACACACACACACACACACACACACACACATATATATGTACCAATACAACATAAATCTCACAAGAGAATTCTCAAACCAATCTATTCATATAAGATTTGAGGGAACAAGAAGTGGTAGAAGCAAGGTAGAGATTGCACGATACCCTTACCTTATTCCCTTGTTAATAGAGTTTATCTCTTCTCTCCTTGGTTCCTCCTAAAGTCCTTGTTAATGGTGCTTCTTTCCTTTCTTTCCTTTCTTTCTTATCTCTTTTCTTCTACTTCCAACCAAGGAAAAATGAGAAAGAAAGGTGAATATGTGTGTTTTTGATGGTCAATGGCAGTAGAGAGTGGATGGAGGGATAAGGATGAAACTAAAACCTAATATGCTATTGTTAAGGGTGTCTGCTAGGTGGGTTGAATGGGTTCAATAGTATTTTTGGACCCGACTTGCTCACCAAAGCAGTGAGTTGGGTTGGTTAGGTTGGGTTGGGTTGGGTCGAGAAGATTTTTTTGCTCAACCTGACCTATTCAAGAGTGGGTTGGGTTGGGTCGAATAAAAAAATTCCAAAAAAAAGTCAAAATACAAAAATCTAATAAATAAACACCGTAAGTCTCAATCTCAAACATAATAGGTTTAAATCTAACAAATTAATACTATAAGTCTCAACTGACCTTACTCAAACATAATAGGTCTCAATCTCAAATAAACTAAACATCATAAGTCAATAAGTGCATAACAAATTAACAATTAGCAAATTTTATTAAGTCTGGAATAAACTAAACAAAGTTAGTTATAACTTAAATAACAAATTAGTCTAACTAAACGAAGTTAGTGTCATCAAGCATGTCATATGTATTGACATAATCATTGACTTCACTCTTTATTTTTTTTATATACTCTTTATCATCTAAATAACTTTTTACTAAAAAAAAGTGTGGGTGGGTCAGGTTTGTGTGGGTTGGACGTGTTCCAACCCACTACCCGACCCACACACTACAATTTAAAGGTTTTTTCAACCCAACCCAACCCAACCTGTGAACCTAACCTAACCTGCATTTTATGGGTTGAGTTGGGTCAAAAATCGTGAATTCATGGTTTGACTCGGCCCATTGGACACCTCTAGCTGTCATTAGTGGGTGTAAGAGGTTTACCTCTTAAGGATACTTTGGTCTTTTATTGCTAAGTTTTCTAATTTCCATAAATGTTATGAAAAATTCTAGGACTTTATTCAGTTTTTATACTCATTATTAATAACTATCTATACACACCATTTATAGCCATTAAGCTCTATTACTCTTTAATAAGTTAAGATAAACTTAAGGACTTAAACTAATACACTTACATGTATCTGCATTAACCTGTAATCAATTCCAGAATAATCTCCATCCTCTCTTTAACATTTCCAAAAAATTTCAAGATTTTTCAAGCTACTCTCCTATTTTATTTGGCCTTTGAACACTCATTCTATTTTATTAAAAATACCAAACTAACTCATTTAATTTCCCAGAAATTACCACAACTCCTTCTAATTATTTGGCATCTAAAAATAAATTTTTCATATTTATTTCCATCATCGAAGCATTTTATGCTAAGTTCTGAGCTAATATGAGATATTTTTCACATCCTGTATTATAGTATTATGCCCATACTAACTCAAAAAATTATTGGAATTAACAGGTAACTCACACAAGTGTCAATAAGCTATTGTAATAATTATGAAGGTGAATAAGTTAGGGAGGATGTTATAGCTTGGGTCCAGTATAAGTATAGACGGGGTTGGCGTCCGGGGCAACAAAAAAAAGAGTTGACCCTAGAGCCCCCTCTATTCTGAAGAAATCCTTTTTAAAATTCTTAAAAGACTCTTGATAAGCTTTGAATACTCTGCATCCGGCCTACGCCTGCAGAGTAACCCATCCCTTTAGGTGATTATTCTTGGAGGGTGAGAATTGGGTGAAGGAGAAGAAGAAGGATCTAATTGAAGACTTCACAAACCAGCTTGAAAGCCCGGATGAACCCCCACGCATTTGGGTGCAGCTAGGTCGGAGCCACATGCAGGTGGTTGAGCACCCCAATTTTGAACTCGAAGAACGATAGCCGGGCCCCGATTCTTTTTAAGAGTGCCTCGTACATGTAGATGAATTGTCCGTCATCAGTCCATATGGAGCACACTATTTCTTCTTCTAGTGGATGGTAGATAACGTACTGTAATGCCCTAAAGCTAATACTATAGTATATCCAAAATATATATGAGTAAATAGGATTAGGCACACCACAACTAACTTATTATTACATTTTGATAATAATAATAATAATAATAATAATAATAATAATAATAATAATAATAATAATAATAATATATAAAAGTATAGAGCCTTGTGAGGAAAGGTAATATGTTCAATAAAACTGTACATACATAACTGAAAAGTCTGATAAAGATAGTCCATATAAACAAATACATCAATGTATGAATAAATACAACTAAGCCTTATAGGCATGTGTACATAATAACTTTATACAATGTATTGCATAGCTATAAAATACAAGGCAATGGTCAAAAAGTAGATAAATCTACACTATGTCATCAACTTCACTTCTTCTCCTTGGATGAATCTCGTGTTGGATTTATCATGAAAATAATGCAAAGGCATGAGAATTCTAAAATTCTCAGTAGATCTATGCATAACATGTTATCATAATAGCTCCAACTGCTTCGAGAAACTAAAATCTGTCTTATAAATATCATACAAAAAGGTGGCAAAAGCCAAAATCATTCCTTTTCCATCCTGAGGCAGAAATTATATTATTATCACTGATCAATAATTCATATTCATCCTTATTAACCAAATTCAACACAACATCAATAGATCATAGTCTACATCATACACACACACAAACACACACACATATATATATATATATATATATATATATATATATATATATATATATATATATATATATATATATATATATATATATATATCGAGATATGAGTCCCAACTCACTATCTCTAGAATATCCACATACTCTCATTATGCAAACATTCATAATCAATACTATGATCTATACAAACATCATCTTCATGATAATGTGGAAATGCTCACACATAGGTAAATCTTTTACTAGTGCTAATTTAATTTCATCTTGCTAAGCATATTCCCAAAACCCATATCAATGTACCTCTATAGGTAGGGCTACCTTATATAACCTTAGGTTCTATCATCTAAAGGTAGGGAGTGAATATGAGCCTCACACTACTAAATACATGGTGATAGTCTACTTATTAGGTTGGTGCACTCAACTTATACGTAACAGTTCATCGTTACACAATACTATCCCGACTAACCCTAGCTATAACTAATGAGGGAAACTATTGTCTAATGAGGAAACTAATAGGAATTTTATTTAAGAATTTAGGATCACCTTCCTCATCAAGGGTCATTTCCATATTTCTTAACTAGAATATCAGATCACTTTCCCCCATCGAAGGTCATTTCCAAAATTCACTATTGGCAAAATTGATTATTCAATTAGTGGGTTACCCTTTATAAGGGAATAGCAACTAAGGATCAATTTTCTCCCCTTTTTGAGGATAATGTCTAATATCTTTTAAACTTTGAGCACATTACATGTCAAATCAATACTAGCTCAACCTTAACAATGTAAAGGAGCAGTTCACAGTTCATATTCAATTCTAATGCAACTTTAACTCTATAAAGGAGTAATTCAATTTCTAATACACTTAATATATATGACAAGTGTATAATGCAATTTATCTCATTATACATATATCTAGTACACAATGTTACCACTTCACAAGTGAACTCAGTGCACAATATCAACATTCTCCAATAAACTAGGTGTATACAATTATCATTTCTTAAGTAAATTGAGCAGACAATGTTATCATCCTTCATAGATATGCTAGGTACTCATTAACATCATAAGATACTCCAAATAATGAATTAATTCACGCCATATAGCATAAATATATTTATCACATTTAGTCCCACCAAGCAGAGAACTCTGTTTTCTCAAAACATAGGACTGGTAATCGATTATCATTCATGGTAATCAATTACTAAGAGCTATTATCTCAAAACAGAGACTTGGTAATCAATTACCCACTCTTGGTAATCGATTAGAGTGGGTAATCATTTACCAGTTAGAAATTTCACAAGTCAGGAGCTTGGTAATCGATTACCTATTCATGGTAATCAATTACCATATATAATTCTCATATCACAGAAGCTTGGTAATCGATTACCTACTCAAGGTAATTGATTTCCACGTTTCCAAAATCATTCTTTGAAGGCTAGTGATTGATTACCTACTCATGGTAATCAATTACCACCTGGTGTTGGTTCTCAAGTATAACAAACCCAAAACAAACCACTTTCCAATCAAAATAACATCATTTCTCAACATATATACTCTTAAACCATAATCAACAGGGTTTATCAATAATGTTCAAACCATCAAAACCTATATCATCAACCACAAATTCATAGAGTTTCATAGATACTTTTAGGTCTAAAATCTATATACATACATATATCATCATCTTTTATCATACAATCCTCAACTTTCAATTAAGTTTACCAATACATGCTTTTTGGAAACAAGAAAAGAAAGAAGTGGAATAGAAACATAAACCCCTACCTTTTTCCTCTTCTTTATTCCTTCTTGCTTTCCCTCTTGTTGATTCTCCCTTGTGTTCTCCCTTCTTTCTTTTCTCTTTTCTCTTTTCTATAGATGTTGGACCGTGTGAGAGGAAAGAAAAACAAAAGTGAGAAGATGGAGAGAAGAGTGAAGGGCAATGGAGTGGTTGGAGGGATAAGATTGGACTTCTAGGTGGTTAAGTGGAAATATTGTATCTCTTAGGAATACTTTGATCTTCCATTGATAAGCATTTTAACCTTTATAGGTGTTATAGAAAATTCTAGGACTTAATTCAATTTCTATATTCATCATTCAATAACTATCCATATATATCATTATCAGTCACTAAGCTCTTTTACTTTTCCTTAAGTTAAGATAAACCTAAGGAGTTAAGCTAATAGGCTTACTGTAACATCCTCTAAAACATGTTAGACTTGTAAATAGTTACAGAGGTAGCTTAATACTTGTTTAACATACTTGTTTAATTTTGTGATAATCTGAGTTAGTTTAGGCACTTTGTTGTAACCAAAAAGGTGAAAAGTAGCTTAAAATGACTCAGATATTAGCATAAATGGCTCAACTAATAGAAATAATTGTGGATACTTTACTTTTAAGTCATAAATGTGTATTCTGTGATGTGGTTAAAATTTGAGAATAATCGAAGTCAGATTGATATTTTTAGGCATACTAGTTGTGTGTTTTAATGTTGGATTGACTAGTCACAGATATGAAAAATTATGATACTAGTGAAACAACTTTTTTTAATGAATTTTAATATTTATTTTAAAGTTGTTGGAACTTGAAAAATTTGATTTAGCTAAATCAAAGTATTTTTAGCAGATCAAGAAGTACCAGTGTTATAACTTAAGGCCTTAAACCAGCCACAATTACAGCCACTTTCCTTGACTTCTTATTTGTGATTTTGTTTCACATTTCCTCACTTTTCTCTCTTCTCTTTACGACTAAAACACAAACAGTAGCAGGGAAAGAAGCTCAAGTGGAGAAAAGGGAAAACAATGAGCAAAAGAGGAAGGGGAAATCCAAGATTGAGGCTTAAATCTCCATCATCACATCTGTTTGAGGTAGGGGTTCTTGAGCTCAAAGTCTCACTTCTTTCTCATTTTCATGTTTAGGCTTATTTGATATTTGATATGTCAAAATGAGATTTTGTGATATTTTGAGTGATTTTCTTGCTTGGATAAGTTTTAAGGGATGTTTATGACTTGTTCAAGTTAATAGTTTGGATTAGAAACTGAAAACTCTCTATTTGGACCATTAAGGCTCAAAGTGAGGAATTTGGGGCTTGGATGAGTGATTTTGTTTATGGATCCAAATTTGATGAAATGAATTAGTGTTTTCTGTTTCCTTCATGTTAGTGGACTTGTTAAAGACTTAAAATCACCTAGAAGCCAAATTAAAGTGTCTGAATTTCGTATTTGGCACTAATGGAATAGTGCACAAATCTGCAAAATTCTACAGATTTGCTACTGGGTGTTCAACGCTCAAGCACCCGTTCTTTGTGTGCTCAAGTGTCCATCACCTAGAGAACTGCGCCTGATAATGGTAGTGCGCTCAAGCGCTCGGTCCTTACGTGCTCAAGCGCTCAGTCCTTACGCACTCAAGCGCTGAGACAGGGTAGGGGCTATTTTTAGCATGTGTTGCTAATTAAATTCCCTACTTGGTGGGATCATTTGTGCAAGTCTTTTAGGGTGTAATGAGATACTTTTAGGGATATTTATTAGAGAGAATTATCAACTTATATATGTAAAAAGTTTAGGAATTTTAGACATTCAAAGTGTGGGTAATACTTTAGGACAGAGTTGAGTGTTATGCCTGTATTTTATAGCCCTAAAATGGATAAATTGTGATGATTTGATTGATGAATTTTGATGGATCCTCATTATTATCTTTATTTTTGTAGATTATGAGATATTAAACACATTTAGAGTGGAAGCAAGCGAAGATATCGTGTTTTCAAGGTAAAAGAGGACCATTTTGAGCTTTGGCAAAACCTGTGTCAACTCAAAAGTGATTTGGGAGTTAGACAGGGCCTTGTCTAAGTTAAAGAAAGCTTTTGTCTAGGAGACAGGGCCATGTCTCCATTAGACAGGGCCGTGTCTCCCAGAGACAGGGTCGTGTCTAATTTTTTTTACTGTTTGTACGTGTTTTTTGAGAAATTGGACACGTTTTCTCAGAGACAAGGCCGTGTCTCCCATAGAGGTACTCTTTAAGACATTTTTAGGCAGAAAACCAGGAGAAACTTGAGAGCACAAGGATTGGAGGCTAAGATCAAGAGCAAGATCAAGATCAACCATTGAAGTTCTCTTCTTCATTTACTTTGGAATCATGATTGTATCTTTCCACTTTGTTCTTATTTGTATTATAATTGTCATAAGTAGCTAAACTCCTTTTTCTAGGATTAGGATGAAACTCTCTATTTCTTTATGTTGAATTGTTAATTTGATTCTTTGTTAATGGTGATTATTGTTCTTGATTCATTTTTAGTGTTCTTAATGCTTGTGATATGTTGCGCGTCATATTTACATGATCTTAGGTTTTAGATGAAGGATCGAAAGATGAAATCTAATTGCTTGATAATCTAAGAATTAAACTTAGGAATTGAGATTTAGACATAGACTTAAATCCTTCGAGGAATCAACGATTGTCATAAATCTTAATGGGTTGGAACTTGGATTAATTACCATGAGAATGGGATTAATGGAGTTTTAGCACGTTTTTAGTACCAAGAAATTAGGCTTTAAATAATTTAGGACAAATCGCCTTTAAGAATATAATTGAACATTAGCAAAGATAGGATTACAATTTATCATGGAGGGTAGTGTAGTGGATTCCCAGTTCCAGGTCTTTATACCTTGTTTAAATCTCAATCTTTCTTTATTTATTTGCTTTATTTACTGTTTTGATTTTAATTCAGAATTCACCACTATGTTTGTTCGCTTAAATAATCATAATCGCCGTAAAAGTTAGTATTCAAACAATTCTCATGGGAATGATATTTATTTTACTACTTGTACGATATGTGTGCTTGCGAAAATTGCACAACAAGTTTTTAGCACCGTTGTCGAGAATCGTGTTGATATTAACACGAGCGGAAATTTGGTTGATTTAAGCAATTTTTATTTTATTTTATTTCTATATATTTTTATTTTATTTTAACTTTTTTTATTTTATCTTTATTTTTTTTCTTTGAATTTTCAAGTGTTGTTTCTTCCTTATGCGAAGAACGAGGAGTCAAGGAGATCTTACTATCTTTATTGATCCTAAGATCAAAAGGACGCTTCGTCATATTAGAAGGGAAGGAAGAGCACAGAGAATTGAGGAAGACAACATGGCAAACAATAATGACCAAGCCACCAATGCAGAGCTAAGTCTGAGGGATTATGGAGCTCCCAACGCTAATGCTCGTCAGTCTTCCATTGTTAGGCCACGGGTAGAAGCCAACAATTTTGAATTAAAAACATCACTGATTCAAATAGTCCAACAAATGCAATTCAGCGGGTTGCCAACCGAAGACCCGAATCAACATTTGGATGATTTCTTGGAACTATGTGACACAATCAAGATGAATGGGGTTTCGATGGATGCTATAAGGATCAGACTTTTTCCCTTTTCTCTTAGGGGGAAAGCAAAGAAATGGATTCACTCAGAAGTCCCAAATTCACTTACCACTTGGGCTTTGATGGAGCAAGCCTTCTTGGATAAATACTACCGAATTGGGAAGATAATTAAGCTCCGTCAAGACATCACTACCTTCTCTCAAAAGGAAGATGAATCTCTTTATAAAGCATGGGAGAGGTATAATGATCTTATTCGTCAGTATCCACATCATGGCTTACAGGATTTTGTTGTTATCCAAACATTCTATGCTGGGTTGACTTTCTCTACAAAGGCAGCTCTTGATGCCGCAGTTGGTGGTGCTTTGATGGCCAAGACTCCAACCGAGGCAAGGGGTTTAATCAATGAAGTGGCTTTGAATATTTATCTGTGGCCAAGTGATAGATCCTCTTCGAAGAAACAAGCCAAAATGATAGAGCTTGATGTCATTACTATGCTGAATGCCAAATTTGATGCTTTGACCAAGTCACTTGAGAAGCTGAATGTCAACGTCGTCGCTACTCCTATGATAACTTGTGAAACATGTGGAGGAGGGCATTTGACTTCGAAATGCAATGCAGTGGAGACGTATTCTTAATACTAGTCTATGGGCCAAGTGAATTACATCCAAAATGGCAATTTCAGAGCTCAGGGGAATTCTTTTCCCAATTAATATAACCCCGGCTGGAGAAACCACCCAAATCTCTCCTATGACAATCAACAACATAATGGAGGCCTACCTAGATTCCAACAGGTTCAACAATCTTCTCAAGGTGGGAAATTCAATTTAGAAGCTCTCGTGGAGAACTTCATTGTCACTCAAAAGGAGCATAATAATGTCATTCAAACTCAAGTGCAACAACATGGGGAGTCCATCAAGCAAATTCATACTCGCCTAGATCAAATGCCGACTCATTCTAAGATGCTTGAAACTCAGATAGCCCAACAAGCAAGCTTATTCAACATGATACAGGGGTAAATCCCAAGTCAACCGGAGACAAACCCAAGGGAGCAAGCAAATGTAATTTTCTTGAGAAGTGGCAGTCAAGTTAAAAGCCCCACAAGGGAAGAAAAACATGAAGATGAGAAATCCCAAAAAAGGAAGAGAAGCAAGAGAAGAGCAAGGCCAAGAAAGAAGAAGAAGAAAGCGCTAAAAGGTATGTTCCTCCATCAGCTTATGTTCCACCTTTGCCCTTCCCACAAAAATCTCCAAGGGCAAAGCTTGATGAGCAATTTGGAAAGTTTTTGGAAGTTCTTAAAAAGCTGTATATAAACATTCCTTTTATGGAAGTGCTCTCTCAAATGCCCACCTATGCTAAATTCTTGAAAGAGATCCTCTCTAATAAAAAGAAGCTTGAAGATTATGAAACTGTTATTTTAACTGAGGAATGCAGTGCACTAATTCAGAACAAGCTTCCTCCTAAACTTAAGGATCCAGGCAGCTTCTCTATTCCATGCTCGATTGGGACCATGCAAATTAACAAGGCTTTATGTGACTTTGGAGCAAGTATAAGTTTGATGCCCCTTTCCTTTTGCAAGAGACTTAATATTGGGGAGCTCAAACCGACCACCATCTCTCTTCAACTAGCCGATAGGTGAATCAAACGTCCTATTAGCATACTAGAGAATGTCCCCTTCAAGGTTGGTAAGTTTTACATGCCGGTGGATTTTGTTGTGCTTGACATAGATGTTAATGATAAAATGTTGATCATACTTAGGCGTCCATTCCTCGCCACTGGAAAGGTAATCACTGATGTCCATGAAGGGAAATTTACTCTGCAATTGAATGATGAGGAAGTAGTTTTTGATATTTTTAATTCTGAAAATAATTCTAATTCCTTAAATTCATGTAATCACATAAATGCTACTAATGTTGTGGATAATGTTGTGTTTTCAGGTGCGGAGGAATCAGTGACTGATGCTGTGCTAGAAAAGACCTTGCCCAAGGCTACCACAAAATTTGAGAAGTCCAAGTCCTACAAGAAAGAACCTAAGAAGCGGAATGACAAGTGTGTCAAGAAGCGTGAATTTAAACTTAGGGATAAAGTTCTTGTCAATAACTCGCTTTTACATTTCTGTCCTAGTAAGTTATGGTCGAAATGGTCAAGACTATATAAGATTGTT
This sequence comes from Ormosia semicastrata, assembly GCA_029884595.1. Classification (NCBI taxonomy): domain Eukaryota; kingdom Viridiplantae; phylum Streptophyta; class Magnoliopsida; order Fabales; family Fabaceae; genus Ormosia; species Ormosia semicastrata. Next base: position 9,459,293 of record JAQQTO010000047.1, read on the forward strand.
CGAGTTTTATTTTACGGTGTACTTGAGGTGAAGAAAGAAGGTCATGAGCCATTCATGATAAATGGCCAAAGAGTGAAACACTTTGAAGGAGTAGGGACTAAGCACTACTCCGTTGACACCACCTGAGCACATAAACCAGACTAGAGTCAAGCTAATGACTATAACTTAGCACTTCTTGGGAGCTAACCCAAATTTTTTTCTCTTTTTCTTTACTCTTTTTTTTTTTTTTTTTTTTTGCTTTTAGCTTATCATTATTTATTTTATTGATTAACATTCTTTTGCTTTTGTTTTGTAGTTAGCTATTGTTGAGTCGGCTTAAGTGCCTCCCTGAGGTCGGAGCCTTTGTAGGGGATGTATATAGCTGTCAGCCGCCCAAAAAGATTTTTTTCTTTCCTTTCATTTAGTTTCTTTATTTTCGCATTTAGTTCTTACACTTTATTTTTCAGTTTTTGCTTTGTTTTTCTCGTGCTATTTCAGACCTTATTTCGCCACTCATGATGACCAACTATTTGAGTTCATGGCTATGCGCCTCTTTCTCCCACCCTTCCCCACCATCTTTATGATCTTGAGTTTCTACTTTCATGGAAGTTTCATTGTCCTTTGTACTGTTACTTTTCTTGTTTAAACATTGAGGACACTGTTTCTTTCAAGTGTGGGGGGGAATTGTTGAGCACTTGTTTATTGCATTGAATCTTGCGGGAATTGTGTTTTGATTTCTTGATTATTTCTAAGCTGATAGAAATTTGTTTGAGAGGGGAATCCACTATTATTTTTGAACTATTTTTGTACAAGGCAATCTTTTTCAGTTAATTGTTGAATATTTTAGCATTTTATTTTGGAAATTAGCCATGTCTACTTGTGTTTATTCTCTTTACTAACTTAAGCCAGAAATGAGTTTTGAGCCTTTATTGATTGGATTTATCATAAACTGAATCCTATTTTCCTTCTGGAATGTGTTTTCTCTTGATTTTTGTGTGCTAGAACTTGATTTGGTATCTTGTTGAAACTTTAATGGTTCACATACATTCTTGGACATGATGAAGGCAATTAGGTTAATTTTTTCTTGACTTCCAGAGTTGCATTGTTAAATAATCCATTAGTTGCCTCTTTTGAGCCTGAAATTGATTATTTTGAATACCTTGTTGTATAATCAGGTTGGATTCTTTGGAGCATCTAATGTGTTAATTGAAAGGTCTTAAAAAGTTACTTTTATCTTCAAGGGAAAAAAAATAAAAAAAAGGAATAAAAAAATGATGGAAGAAAAAGATTATTGGTGAATGAATAATGAGAATTTTGGATTGAAAATGAGAATTGGTTACATCCATATGCATTATGCTCTATTGATTGTCTTTTCAACCTGATTCTGCTTTGTATAGCTTTACCCATAAACAGTCTTTACCTTTATTCATCTTTTTCTTACCATTTATTTCACCCTTAGCCCCATTACAACCCAATGTAAGTCCTTTTTTATCCTTGTTATATATGTGAACTTCAATGTGGAGATGAGATTGATAATCAAGCCTATAGTTATGCATTTGTTGAGAGAAATTTGAAAAATCTCTTTGCCCTTAAACACTTGAGAGATGGAAAGTTGAGTGACCTCAATTGTTCAGTAAAGAGAAAATGTGCAAGCTAGACCCAAGATTTCGATTGTGTTAAGTGCTGAATTTTCTTGCTTGATTGGATTTGATTGTCCAGCTTAACTGGATTTTATTTTTAAACCGTGGATTGTCCCTTGATTCGTATTTCTTGATGTTCAGTTTTATCTTGACTTTGATTCATAATCTTTGCTTGAGGACAAGCAAAGTTCTAGTGTGGGGAAATTTGTTATGCCTGTATTTTATAGCCCTAAAATGAATAAATTGTGATGATTTGATTGATGAATTTTGATGGATCCTTATTATTATCTTCATTTTTATAGATTATGAGAGATTAAACATATTTGGAGTGAAAGCAAGCGAAGATATCGTGTTTTCAGGGCAAAAGAGGATCATTTTAGACTTTGGCAGGATATGTGCCAACTCAGAAGCAATTTGGGAGTTAGACAGGGCCCTGTTTAAGTTAAAGAAAGCTTCTGTCTAAGAGACAGGGCCATATCTCCCAGAGACAGGCCCGTGTCTAACTTTTTTTACTGTTTATACGCGTTTTTTGACAAATTAGACTCGTTTTCTCAGAGACAGGGCCGTGTATCCCACAAACAAGGCCATATCTCACCTCCTGGCATGAAAGAGAAGCCAAAACTCATTAAATGGATTATAAGGAGGTAGCTGGAGGCTACAAAACGTAGAGGAGACTCTAGGGGGTACTCTTCGAGACCCATTTAGGCTGAAAACCAAGAGAAACTTGAGAGCACAAGGATTGGAGGCTAGGATCAAGAGCAAGAGCAAGATCAAGATCCCAACCATTGAAGTTCTCTTCTTCATTTGCTTTGCAATCATGGTTGTATCTTTCCTCTTTGTTCTTGTTTGTGCTGTAATTGCCATGAGTAGCTAAACTCCCTTTTCTAAGATTGGGATGAAACTCTCTATTTCTTTATGTTGAATTATTAATTTGATTCTTTGTTAATGGTGATTATTGTTCTTGATTCATTCTTAGTGTTCTTAATGCTTGTGATATGTTGTGCGTCATATTTACATGATCTTAGGCTTTAGATGAAAGATCGAAAGATAAAGTCTAATTGCTTGATAATCTAAGAATTGAACTTAGGAATTAAGATCTAGACATAGATTTAAATCCTTTGAGGAATCAACGATTGTCATAAATCTTAATGAGTTAGAACTTGGATTAATTGCCATGAAAATAGGATTAATGGATTTTTAGCATGTTTTTAGTGCCAAGAAATTGAGCCTTAAATAATTTAGGACAAATCGCCTTCAAGAATATAATTGAACATTAGCAAAGATAAGATTACAATTTATCATGGAGGGTAGTGTAGTGGATTCCCAGTCCTAAGTCTTTAAACCTTGTTTAAATCTTAATCTTTATTTATTTATTTACTTTTATTTACTGTTTTGATTTTAATTCAGAATACACCATTGTGTTTGTTCGCTTAAATAATCATAATCACCGTAAAAATTAGTATTCAAACGATCCTCGTGGGAATGATATTTATTTTACTACTTGTACGATCTGTGTACTTGCAAAAATTGCACAACATTGAGGGATCCTAGACACCTAAAGTGTGCTGAAGTGTTAAGGGCTGGTGTGTTAAGACACCTTATACTTCCATAGTATGATGGTATGCCTATATATATGCAAAAATTACTCCTTTAGAGTTAAAGTTAAGTTTTAGATGCATAGTTAAAGCATGTTTCCTTGATTGTCCATGTTAAGCTTCGTGAATGGTTAGGGATATGGGTTGGTTCCTTTATATATTAGAGTTGAGCCAAGAGTGCATGTTTTCTATCTATACCTTTTTCACTAAGTTAACCTAAACCTTATGATGGGAGTTAGTAAAACCTTGAGCATTCAAGTATTATGGAATACTAAAGTAGTGTCTAGAACCTTGAGTAACTTGAGGTTGCCTTGAAATCACTTATGAGGTGCTGGTGTAAGGTTCCAGATATGAGGATACTAGTGACATGAGTTTTTCTACTTATGTGTTAAGTTAGAGTAAAGTCTTGCGTCACTAGTCTTTGCTTTTCACTTCGTTGTTGTAAACCTTGTGATAAGTATGTATGTTTTGATAGTAAATCTACATATTTAGTTTTTAAACTTGTTATTTGCTATTTCCTATGTGTTGTAATCTTATATGGTGTGCACAACCATTTGACCAGAGAATAAGGTGTAAACCTAGATTCTCATAGCAGGTAACACGATTATGGTTAGGATTACTGATATGGGGGTAGTAGTAGTACTCTTAAGTTTGTGAGTGGAAGGTATTCACCTATTGCCAAGTAATGTTTTGGCTCTTAGGCCTAACTTGCTAGTATACAGAAGGGAACGGAGGTTCCTGGGAAACAAGTAAGTGGTATATGTTTTCTAAAACTAAAATCTGTATAAACATTGCATAATCATACTACTAGGACTTTGTGTGAGCATAACCATACATCATAACATAAAGCATTGCATTTGTTGGCAGCTGTATGGGTAGTTTCCTTGCTTGATGTTTGGTTGCTCGATGATATTTTACGATTGTATAGACGATTGTTTGATATAATTGATTGTTGTTTATGGGTTAAGATTTATAGCTTGCCTTGTGAATATTACATAGAGTGGTATATATATTTCTGATAGTGTTAAGCAGTGGTTCATTTATCTGTTGCTAGCTTAATCTTGTGTGTAGTGTGGTTTATTCATTGTAAATGTTTAAACTCTGGTGTTGGTTGCTTATACTGAGAAATTATGATTTTTCACCCCGTGTGTTGCCATGTAAACCTAGGTACAAGTAAAGAGAAGAAGACAAAGTAGAAGATCTATCATAGTTTATTTTGTTTCTTATAATAAATATGTTGTGTATTTATTTCCTGCTACTTTGAGGTTGTTCAAAGTTATGTATTACAGTATGCATTCGTAAGGCTAATGATGTTTATATTTATAGCTTTTTGTTGTTCAGGCTCTCCATAATTATTTATGTGAATGAATGTTATGGGTTAGTTTGTTGTTTTAAGTTAGAAGTAGCATAGCTAGTATTGTGCACCTTATATACGATAGATACATCAGATTCTTAGTATTAGGGTGTTATACTTACAAGTATTTGTCTTAACCTGTAATCATTCACAAGATAACCTTTATCCTCTATTTAACATTTTCAAAAAATCTCATGATTTTCTAAGCTACTTTTCTATTTAATTTGGCCTTTAAGCACTCATTCTGTGTCATTAAAAATGCTAAACTAATTTAGTTAATTGTTTAAAATTTACCACATCTTATTATAAGTATTTGTGACCTAGAAATGAATTTTTCATATTTATTTCTTTTATCTAAATAATTTATGCTAAGTTTTGAGCTAATATAAGTTATTTCTCACATTCTGTGTTATACTATTATACCCAAACTAACTCAGAAGTTCACCAGAATTAACTGGTAACTCACACAAGTGTTATCGAGCTTCTATAACAATACCTAAGACTAATAGGTTAGGGAGGATGTTACACGTACTCCCTGTCCCTTAGCATATTTGTGGTCAATTATAGATATTGTTGTTTTTCGTAAGCATCTTTAGTGCTTATCACGCGAGAAGGAGTACCTAAGACCTCTTGATCAACCTATTAATATATCACGGGGGAAGACATGCTCCCTATGCTCTGATGGTGTTGCCTTTTGGGTTTGGGCCATGACGTATAATAAATACAATTTTTATATATTAGTTAACTCTTATATTTAGTCTCTTAGACCTCTTATGTGTTTAATTAATTGGTCTTGGCCATATTTTATAAGTTTGGGCTCAAATTGGGCTTAATTATATTTTTCAGCATTATTGAAAATTTTACACTGTTTCTGTATTTTGAGCATAATTTGAGTTCTAAAGATCTAAAAGTATGAATTTTACCTTTTAAGAAAGTTGAGAGTGTTGGTGTATGCCCTAGAGGCCAATACAATTTTTGTATTTACATATATTCTATTATGCTATTTTATATAGGCATTTCATTTATTGTGTTCTTTTTTGATAAACATAATAAAGTCCTTAGAATAGTAAGTTTGATGCCATAGGACATCAAATGGATGACTTGATCGTGAGATCCTTTTGGTTAAAACACTATTCTTAAATGTCCCTAGTCAAGTATTATTGTTAATTAGGACAACAATAATACATTGAGACTAGTATGTTCATAGACTGATGACCATATCTCACGGGTCATGGATATGAGATATTAAGTCTTCACATGGGTACACATTAGAATAATGATGTACTGGACTGACCCACCATGAGAACGCTACATGGATCGTTACGTGAGTGTCATAAGCGATTCTCATAGTGACAATGGTGTCTGTGGTCCTTTGACCTGAAATCACTACGATTCCTACACGAGGAGTTGTGTGTTTTAATACCATCAAACGTCATCTGTAACAAGGTGATTATAAAGTTGGTTATTGGACATACTGCAAATCATGCAGAGGGATGTGAGTGACCTAGATGGGATTTGTCACTCCTACATAACAGGAGCGATATCTTCAGGCCCCCTGATTGAGTAAGACTGCGAAATGCATGGCCATGCTCAAATGAGTCAATATGAGATATTGATTTCATTTGTTGTTACAAAGTCTACTCGAGTATCAGGAAATGAATAATTGGACTATACAAGGGTGACACATTTCATGCCTTATGTTCAATCTAGATATCTTGACAAAGGGACTAAACGACACGGAAACATTGGTCACAGAAAGGTTATGTCAAATCACTGACATTCTTATTACTTGGGTAGCGGCGATGTGTTGCTAGATACCGCTCACTGCTTGTAATATTAAAATGAAATTTTAATATTATTGCCAACATAATGAGAACCTGCAGGGTCACACATATAGAGCAGACTAAAATTGGAGCAATGGATCCAAGTTGGACTCGGATTCAAATATGGGTCAGACTCATAACAGATGGGTCTAAGGTTACACAGCTTACCTTACTGTTGCTCACACTCACTTAAGGCAGTCATTATTATAAATAGTACTGCTAAGGGGCTGCTAAGCTATGTAATTTCAGAATCCTAGCCGCACCTACAGAAAAAAGTGAGTGAGAGAGTGACAAGTTACTTCTCTTCTCTTCGCAGCTAGCACTGTGCAAGAGACGTGAGACTCCTCTTTGCAGACGTTGGATGTTCGTGAGTTTGTTCATGTGGATACTACAGAGACATCATTTCTATTACGGTGTTGGTGATTCACGCCCTTCCTTTTGATCACGCTTCAAGAGGTAAATCATTTAAAAAACTCATATTATGGCTTTTTCACATGGATCCTCACTGGGAATCCCTATTTTTTGCTGTGTGATGTATCCGTAATTCCCAATAGAGAGAAAGTTCTACAAACTTTGATGAAGAGCTCGAAGGTTGAATTAGATGTCTAGTAGGTCAAATTGGTCCACGAAGTCAGAACAGAGATGTTGTCATTAGAACCTAAATGATATGCAAAGATTGGTCCATAATTTGGGTTGTAGGAGTCATATTGAGCTTAAACTAATGCAATTGAAAATTTAAGACACATATCTTCAACTCTTATGAAGACCACTTATCAAAAGTGTGATGTTTTGATGGTATTCTCACCCTTCGAAGTTGGATGACGGGTCTAGAGAGATGCTAAGAATGTTTCATAACTCTCTCATCCTAAGCCCAAATTATGCAAATTAGGTGTCCAATTAAAGCTAAGAAGAAGAAGATTAACCCTAAACTAAGGGAAAACTTGAATTTTTAATTTTAGAGATAGTTATTTAAGCAGTAGCAATAACCATGAAACTCATCCCTGTTTTTCTCTTAGTCGCGCTTGCATTTTCTCTCTTCATCTCTCTTTCCTCTCCCTTCTCTCTAGGTTTGTTTCTCTTATGTTTCTATTTCCTCTCATCCATGGATAAGAGTGAAGAACTTTTTAATCAATTCTAGGGATTAACAATCTTGATTTTTAATTCTGAGATTTTATTTTAATTATTTTACATTTAATTGTTGATCAAGTTTCTCTTTACTTATTAATCAAGTTTCTCTTTTACTTATTAACCAACTTTCTCTTTTACCTCTTTTAATTTTGTTATATCTGAATTGAATTGCTTAATTTGATTTGGATGTTGATGTGATAATTGTATAATTACCACATATTTAATGAGGATTACAAAGATTAAACAATGCATCAAAGTTGTTTGTAGGATTGTTTTACTTAGTTGAATTCTGGGTTTTAGGTTGATTTAGGATTTAATGGTTGCTTAATTCATTTAACCTTGATTAATCAAATTCTGGATGCTTATCTAGTAGACTTCTTGATGTGATCTAAGACCAAGAATCTGATTAGCAATTAAATGAATTCTTAGTGATTAATGATGAATTAAATTCAAGATTAATTCATTTCCTTGGATTGGTTATTTACTTAATCTTGTTTACAGTTTTTAATTACTTTCATTTTATGAATCCTACAACCTTTTGCTCCCCTTTGTTAACTTCTTAATCTAATTACTTAATTAGAGTGATCTAAGGGCTTGACCTGATTATGCCTTATACTACAAGTAATTTGGTGAATCGACTTACATATTGATATAATTTGATAGTCTCGGCAGCTATCAAATTTTGGCACCTTTGTTGGAGATCATTCTGATTTTAATCAATCATATTAGGAGTATAATTAACTATTAACCCATTTTCCCCTCATGTTAACCTCTTAAGTTGATTTCCTAATTAGAGTGATCCAATAGCTCGACCTAGTTATTCCTTACACTACAAGTATTTTGGTGAATTAATTTATAAATTGAATAATTTGATAGTCTCAGAAGCTATCAATGTTACCTATAGAGGACGCACCTGTATTAGATTCAGAAGATTTACTTAAGTTTCCTAATTCTATCATGAGTTTGGAGAGCGGACGGGCTGGCCCTTGCCTTTCCAGCTCTCTAGCACGATCCACTCTCCAAATCGCCTTTAGGATCCTCATCCTAGTCAAGGAACTCAAACCACCATTAGAGTTCCCACCGTAGGCTTGAAGCCTCCACCATGGTTGTGGTGGTGGGGACGACAGAGAACTCAGAATCTCTACTAACACACCACTATTTTGTACTGTTTCCTCACTTCCAGACATTTTCACTCACCAAATGGTGTGTTCAGAAAGAAAAAAAAGGGTGGAGAAGGAGAAAACCTTAAGTTTGAATGGTGAAAAGGACTTGAAAAAGGTTGAAAATCACCAACAACCACCATTGGTACTCAGCGAAAATCACTTGGTTTGCCGGAGAAGAAAAGTAAAAAATGTGAGAGAATGTGAAAAGTAGGAAGGGAAAACGCCCATTCCTATTTATAAGTAAGGAAAACCTCCCCAACCACTGTCATGAATGGGGGTAGATATGTCTTCTCAACCATGGTTTTGAAATTTGAAAATGGCTAATCATGACATTATGAATCCCAAATGTTGGCTTCCATTGTTCTTCAACCATATGGCATACTATTTCTGAACAAGAGCAGTTGAAAAGACAACGCTCAGAACATTTAGAATTGAAACGACGTGTGACATTTCAAAAGGACATCTAAGCCGAACCACAAGCTTACATCAAGACATCATGCTAAAATCATAATACAAATCTTGGTTCTAGACCAAATCACACATAAATTGGATAGGCTACACAAACAAATTTGTATGGGGATAACCTACTATGTATCTCGAATAACGGTACAATGACTTAAGCAAAGTGATCCATTTCGGATCCCGACCTTACTCATTAGCATCGGGGGCATACTATGACACATCTCGGACCTCGACTCTTGGGAAAAAACATAAAAAAATCTAACATTTTTTACATGACTTGGATCCTTTTGTCCTATGCATGTTGTGTTCTCATGTTTAACTTGGATATCTTGACACTTAGCTGTCACATCTAAGCGCTTAGCTAGGGGCAACTGTTCTGGATCGGGTTTTGGGTTAGCGATTCAGGAGCAACCCAGCCCACCAGAATAGTATTTTAGGTATTATTATGCGCTATCAAATAAGTACATCTACCTATTTATGAAGAGCAAGTCTCTCATAGAATCCCTCATAGATATGGACATTAATTACCTCTCACATAAATAGAAAAATTAGTTATAAAAGATGACAATCTCATAGATTTTGATCCTAAATAATAGCATTCAATTTAGATTGAACTATAATTTTTAATACTCAAGATGCTCTTATAAATACCATGCACGGTCTCAAAGATATGCATCCAATTCTACATAGTACCATCCTTGTGCACGGTCTAACTTGAGTGACAAAGTTCCTTTTGTAGGTACCCACCCCCACGCACCACCGCTGCTACTGCCGGGTCACAGAGGTTTCTACCTTCAACCACCTATTTAGGTATTCCTCTAAACCTTATTCGGAACACTACCAAGTCGGATAACAAAGAAAAAAGTACCGAGGCTTATAAAAAGAGAAAACTTGATGATGACAATTATTGCAAACATCCTTATAAAAAATCTTGTATGCCCATTTGTTCAACACTTCTCAAACTAAAGTACCGTTGCATGCCAAGGTGAATGAGGTCATCAATGGCCGAATTGAGAGCGAAGCGATCCCCTTTCTTGGGCAACAACTTCACCTCCTGAACAACATGAATTCCCCAACCGTTCTTTAGATCCGATGAGTACATGCACCGAATCACATCGTTGATCGCTTCCTTCTCCTCCAAGAACCTCACCACTATCCTCCAACTTAGCTCCTATGAGTCCACAACCTCCTAGCCTATTGTCTTCCACAATGCAATGAACAAGCAGTTCTTGTCAGTGGAGACTTCGCCATCATGGGAGAGGTGAAACACAACAGATTTGAGGATGAAGGAGGACAGCGAAGAGGAGGAGACCTCCACCGGTGGCTTCCACAGCACGCCCATCGCGTGAAGCCTTTGGAGGTGGCGCCGCTTCTCCTCCATGCCGACGATGTCTTCCCAGCCATAGGCGAAGGCGATAACATTTTCCAGTCTGAAGAGACAATTTCGGATCAAGTCAAGCGCCACCGGTGTTGAACCTTGGAATGATTTGGCAGCAACGATGGTGGGATTGCAGAGAAGCTTCCTTATTTCGATGACTAGGAATGAATGGAAAAATATATGAAGAGAAACCTTCCAAATCTTCTGTGAGGACTAATTTTGAAATTCAGATTATTGTCTCAACAACCTAAACTAGTTACAAGTCACATATCTTAGCCATCCAATTTATCAATTATTTATCAATGGTTTAATAAAAAGTGAGCATCGATGTACCTTTATTATTTGGGTGCATTGAAGACATTCCCAAATAGTTGAGGTATACTGATGTAATATCATTCTCTTCCATAAGTGAAAAATTAATAACAATAATAAAAAGTACATATATAAATAAGAGAAAGAAAACATCGCTCTTATTAGTTGCTACTTCTTAAGTCCCGTGTAGGTAAACATCCCTCTTAAGTAGGTAAACAACATCTCACACTATATAGGTTGAATTGATGCCATGATCCTAGTAGAAAATATGAAGGTATAGATTCTTAACATAATAATAACAACATATAATTATTAAAGTAATAAAATGATTTTTTTTTACCATTACCTTGTATTTGTCTGTTAGAAGATTCTCAATAGGCTCCCCAAGCACGTTGAAAATTCATTCTAGAGTTACTCTGCCCACTGGAACACTTAGAGGAATTCTCGTGTTATTCACTTCCACTCCTCTCATTAGACCATTTGTAGCACTCGTAGCTACAACTCTAACTCGATTATTTCGTAATAATTGTTGTACTTCATAAGTCACATTAATTTGTTGACCAATAATATCTCGACCCTTAACTACCAGAGCATTGTAAATATCAGACATCTTCCCTGGGGGAAAAGCTACATCTTGTTGGTGTATGCCTTAGAGGCCAATACATTTTCTGTATTTACATACATTCTATTATATTATTTTATATATGAGGTATTTCATTTATTGTGTTCTTTTTGATAAACATAATAAAGTCCTTAGAATAGTAAGTTTGATGCCATAGGACATCAGGTGGATGACTTGATCGTGAGATCCTTTTGGTTACAACACTATTCTTAAATGTCCCTAGTCAAGTATTATTGTTAATTAGGACAACAATAATACATTGAGACTAGTATGTGCATAGACTGATGACCACATCTCACGGGTCATGGATATGAGATATCAAGTCTTCACATGGGTACACATTAGAGTAATGATGTACTGGACTGACCCACCATGAGAACGCTACATGGATCATTATGTGAGTGTCATAAGTGATTCTCATATTGACAATGGTGTCTGTGGTCCTTTGACTTGAAATCACTACGATTCTTACATGAGGAGTTATGTGTTTTAATACCATCAAACGTCATATGTAACAAGGTGATTATAAAGTTAGTTATTGGACATACCGCAAATCATACAGAGGGATATGAGTGACCTAGATGGGATTTGTCACTCCTACATAACAGGAGCGATATCTTCGGGGCCCCTGATTGAGTGAGACTGTGAAATGCATGGCCATGCTCAAATGAGTCAATATGAGATATTGTTCTCATTTGTTTTTACAAAGTCTACTCGAATATCAGGAAACGAATGATTGGACTATACAAGGGTGACGCATTCCATGCATTGTGTTCAATCTAGATATATTGACAGAGGGACTAAACAACATGGAAACATTGGTCATGGAAAGGTTATGTCAAATCACTGACATTCTTATTACTTGGGTAGCAGCGATGTGTTGCTAGATACCGCTCACTGCTTGTAATATTAAAATGGGATTTTAATATTACTGCCAACGTAATAAGAACCTGCAGGGTCACACACATAGAGCAGACTAAAATTGGAGCAATGGATCCAAGTTGGACTCGGATTCAAATATGGGCCAGACTCATAACAGATGGGTCTAGGGTTGCACAGCTTACCTTGCTCCTGCTCACACTCACTTAAGGCAGTCACTGCGATACGTCCCAAGTTTCTTTTTTCAAGCGCAGAAACCTCAGGACCAGAAGTGGTAGGATTTATTCTCATATTAAAATAAAAATCCATTTTTTTTCGAAAATTTTGGAAATCAAAAAGAAATGTTTGATAACAAAGTAAGTTGATCGGTTAATTCAATAAGAAATAAGAAGTGGGAGTTAGTAATCCATTTTCTTGGTACCATCCAACCAATTCAATTCAATTGTTTACTTATTCATTTTCATTCAATTTCAATGATTTAATTTTCAAGTTCAACCAAGTCCTTTTGAAAATATCAATTGGATGAAATCTTTCGAAAGTCTTTCATTTGTCTATCATTATAGACAATACCATCTATATTATCTATGTAATTATCTATGTAATTCGAACCTGAACTTTACTTACGATTCAGTTTTTCTATCTCATTGGCCCTTAATTTCATATTTCATCAGCATACGATTTATACCTAGCATATTTTTTTTTACCTATTTCTTTTTTCTTTTCGTGGGCGAATTCTGCCTATTTTTACATCTAGGATTTACATATACAACATATATCACTGTCAAGGTCAAGAGTGAATTTCTTATTATTTAGATTAGATATTTCGATTCAAAAAAAAAAGGATAAGAGATTCGAAATTTGAAAAAAAAAAACAAGGATTGGGTTGCGCCATCCATATGAAAGAGTATACAATAATGATGTATTTGGCAAACCAAATACCATGGTTTAATAACGAATCATTCGGATTAATTGATAATCTTAGTTGATCATTTTGTGAAAGATTCCTGTGAAGTGAAAGGTTTCATTAACTCCTAAGTCATGTCATGTCGAGTAGACCTTGTTGTTGCGAGAATTCTTAATTCATGAGTTGTAGGGAGGGATTTATGTCACCACAAACAGAGACTAAAGCAAGTGTTGGGTTCAAAGCTGGTGTTAAAGATTATAAATTGACTTATTATACTCCTGACTATGAAACCAAAGATACTGATATCTTAGCAGCATTTCGAGTAACTCCTCAACCTGGAGTTCCGCCTGAAGAAGCAGGTGCCGCGGTAGCTGCCGAATCTTCTACTGGTACATGGACAACTGTGTGGACCGATGGGCTTACCAGTCTTGATCGTTACAAAGGACGATGCTATCACATCGAGCCCGTTGCTGGAGAAGAAAGTCAATTTATTGCTTATGTAGCTTATCCCTTAGACCTTTTTGAAGAAGGTTCTGTTACTAACATGTTTACTTCCATTGTAGGTAATGTGTTTGGGTTCAAGGCCCTGCGCGCTCTACGTCTGGAGGATTTGCGAATCCCTACTTCTTATGTAAAAACTTTCCAAGGTCCGCCTCACGGCATCCAAGTTGAGAGAGATAAATTGAACAAGTATGGCCGTCCCCTATTGGGATGTACTATTAAACCTAAATTGGGGTTATCCGCTAAGAATTATGGTAGAGCAGTTTATGAATGTCTCCGTGGTGGACTTGATTTTACCAAAGATGATGAAAATGTGAATTCCCAACCATTTATGCGTTGGAGAGACCGTTTCGTATTTTGTGCCGAAGCAATTTATAAAGCACAGGCCGAAACAGGTGAAATAAAGGGGCATTACTTGAATGCTACTGCAGGTACATGCGAAGAAATGATAAAAAGAGCTGTATTTGCCAGAGAATTGGGCGTTCCTATCGTAATGCATGACTACTTAACAGGGGGATTCACCGCAAATACTAGCTTGGCTCATTATTGCCGGGATAATGGTCTACTTCTTCATATCCATCGTGCAATGCATGCAGTTATCGATAGACAGAAGAATCATGGTATGCACTTTCGTGTACTAGCTAAAGCGTTACGTTTGTCTGGTGGAGATCATATTCACGCTGGTACCGTAGTAGGTAAACTTGAGGGGGAAAGAGAGATCACTTTAGGTTTTGTTGATTTACTACGTGATGATTTTATTGAAAAAGATCGAAGCCGTGGTATTTATTTCACTCAGGATTGGGTTTCTCTACCAGGTGTTATACCCGTAGCTTCGGGGGGTATTCACGTTTGGCATATGCCTGCTCTGACCGAGATCTTTGGAGATGATTCCGTACTCCAATTCGGTGGAGGAACTATAGGGCACCCTTGGGGAAATGCACCCGGTGCCGTAGCTAATCGAGTAGCTCTCGAAGCATGTGTACAAGCTCGGAATGAGGGACGTGATCTTGCTCGTGAGGGTAATGAAATTATCCGTGAGGCTAGCAAATGGAGTCCTGAATTAGCCGCTGCTTGTGAAGTATGGAAGGAGATCAAATTTGAATTCCCAGCAATGGATACTTTGTAAGCCAGTAATTACCGTTCGTTCTATTAATTGCAATTAAACTCGGCCCAATCTTTTACTAAAAGGATTGAGCCGAATACAATACAAAGATACTTATTGTATATATCTATTTAATGTATATATTTCTTTTTTTTCTTATATATATATTTTCATTTCTTTTTTTTTTAATTTATTTTGAATTTCATTTTTTTTATTAATAGCTAAAATAGAATAGATATATAGTTATCTAGATATACCAGATCTTAAATTAAATATAATTAAATATATATATATATATATATAAGACAAAACAACTTAAACCTTTCTATTCTTGGGTTGTATTCATAATGAATCCTATGGATCTTTAGGATTGGTGTATTCTTTTCTATCCCGTAGTTTCGTTTCGGATCATGGATCGAGCTAAATATCATAACTTTTGTTACCCATCCTGTATATTGCCTTTTTTTTCTTTTCGTTTCTTGTTGGAATAGAAACTTATTAAGCAGACGAGATTTTACGAAAAAGGTTCTTCCGATTCTTAAGGGAGAACAACTATTTCGTTTTTCGATGTGAATTTCACACATTCAAATTTCAAATCATTGATTCAAACCCATTGTCAAACTGAACCCCACTGAGCGGAATATGGAGGTACTTATGGCAGAACGGGCCAATCTAGTCTTTCACAATAAAGTGATAGGTGGAACTGCCATTAAACGACTTATTAGCAGATTAATAGATCACTTCGGAATGGCATATACATCACACATCCTGGATCAAGTAAAGACTCTGGGGTTCCATCAAGCTACTGCTACATCAATTTCATTAGGAATTGATGATCTTTTAACAATACCTTCTAAGGGATAGCTAGTCAAAGATATTGAACAACAAAATTTGATTTTGGAAAAAAATCATCATTATGGGAATGGACTTAATAAAGTCTGCTCCATTGATGGTCAACTATTATGACCTACAATAGCAGGTTAATCCATTTTTATTCTTTTATATTTTTTTTATTAAAATCATCTCATGCCTACCGTTTGCCATTCCATGTGAAGAAAAATTCTTACCTAAACCATGGGCACCTAGTTGGGTGCACTAAGCCAATCATGATTGAGTATTTTTATGAATAATTGTGTTACACAATTAATTTCACAAAAATCAAGAAAAATACTAAGTCTTGATTGGCCTGGTGCACCCAACTATGGTGTCCATGGTTTAAGTAAGAATTTCTCCCATGTGAAATGCCACCACTTTCTCCAATCGCTAGTCGTAGCTCTAGTCATCATCAACAACAACTCCAACATCTTCTCTCCACAACCATTCACCAAAACTCTCTCTCTCTTCTCTTTCTCTCTCTTTCTCTCTAAAATGAAAACTCACTTCTTATTCTAGCTCTAGAATCGAAAGAAGCGTTGCGAATCTGCTTCTTTTCAAAAAAACCAAAACCCCATAAACTCCATTCCCGGTTCCAAGTCAAAGACCACACATTATTTCTTCTTCTTCTACAACTTCATGGGATTGACTTGAACTATGGACCTGGCTTTCTAAGCCAATCAAACTGGTTGCTCCAAAGGGTAACAGTGGTTCTCAGCGAAGGAGCGATTTCCAAAGAGAAATATATACTAATGATGAATGGAGGCTCCGGCGAGGGAGACAGAAGAGAGAAAATAAAAACACTAAAAGGGAAGAGATATAGAGAATCAAAGTCTATAAAAAAATACAACTAGTCAGAGAGCGAGCATTCAAATCACAATTATGTTTAATGCTTTGTGTACTGATAAACAGGATTGGTGGATTTGGTGTGGAGTGGAAGTCAGGAAGATACGTATAAGGAAGTGGTAGCCATTGATCTTTAAAAGCAATTTAAATACCTCTTGAAACAATTTCTAGTCAATCGTCTCCATCGTTGATTTTTTAATTAATAAATCAATAATTTATTACTGTTGTTCCATCAGTGGACCATATATTTTTAGGTCCATTGAAGAGAAACCCTTGTCTGTTCAAGATTTTTTAAATTGGTGTACAATATCATTAGATCTGAAAAAATCATAAGGATTATGTGTGAAAATACATGCAGTTTTCTTCATTGTATTTATAGACCAACGAAATTCTATAGTGATTTTTATTTTCGATACTTTACTTTTCTTTTAGGAAGTATTCTCACACCCTTTTGGGACAAATCCCCACCTAAAGTATTGAGATTGCCCATCCCTACAAATGCTTTCCTATTACTTCAAACCCCTAAGACCCCTAAATCGATATGTTAGAGCTTACTTGCCATTTGAGTCATTCCTTATGAGTTTTTCGTACTTTCATATAATTGGTAGTATTGTTATGTATTGAATAAAAATTTCTTTTATAGACTTAAATAATAATAATAATAATAATACCACATTACACTAATTGAATTTAATTTTAATAGAAAAAATATATATTCGGGACAAATTTTAATTAAAACAATTAAAAAATTCAAAACTCAGATATCCTGATTAAAAATATGAATAATTATATTTGTTTGCTACTTGCTATTTAAATCGAGAGAAATTCTTACCTAAACTTAGAACACTCAATTGGATACGTTAGTTTAATTAAAATTTAGTATTTTTATAAATCTTTGTGTCAATTAATTAATTTCACAAAGATCTATAAAATTATTAAATCTTAATTAATCTAATACATCCATCTATGATTATGATGCTCCATATTTAAGTAAAAATTTCTCTCTAAACTGAATGCATAAACTATTCTTTCCCCTTCTTAGACAGATTAGATAAGACATGTACCTACTTCATACATTATAGTTATCCTTTACAATCAAATAAGTCCTCTATTTAATTAAAATAGTAGTACCATATTGTCCTGTCCTGGCTCCGAGATGTCGCTTAAACTGTCTTCATGCTTTCTACTTGTGTTTTCTTTTTTGCTTGTTAGTTTATATTTAAGGCTCTCATTTCTTGTTTAACACCTACAATAGAAACAGAGAGAGAGGGAGGGGGGGAGGACACTATAAGGATCATCACTACAAAAAAAAAAAGTTAAATAAATAGTGAATATGGGTGTGTGATATGACACTAGATGATCAAGAGATAAAAAGATTTGAATCTCACCTCTAAATTTAGTTATTGAATGTGATTATATTAATGCTTTCCTTTTATGAATATTGGATACAAGCATTTTTTTTATTTCGTTGTAGTGACAGTTCTTCTTGACAAAGATAATGCTCTCTTACAAGAATCTCTTTTCTCAAAATTTGCCTTAAATATTGACCACTGTCCGTATGCTATCTTAGCGTCTAAAAATGGAGGAAATATATAGTTTGAAGAAATGGTGTCGGTAGGGTCATCATCTTAATTAATTATAGCATTATTGATTTAATAAAAAATGCAAAGACAAATTTAGGTGCAACTAGTACTTTATTATAATGCAACGTTGCTATACGTGCACCTTTGATAGTGTTGTTGTTAGTAAACATTACCAGCAGATATCATGCCATGCAAAAAGACAATTTTTACCTCTATACTTGCATTCGAAGTATGAAAGATGACTAATTTTCTAAATATTCTTATCAAGTCCTAGTTATAAAAATCCACTGTGATCTCAACAGCTTTGCAATTCATTTGATACTACAATTGGAGAGTTACTAGCTTTTGATTTGAACTTTTGAGTTCACATTCTTTTCAAATGATGTGAAGCTTAAGCTCTGTTTAAATGGACTTATTCAAGTAGGCAAATTAGACGTAAGCCACATGTGAGGTAAGATTTGTTCTATGAAGGACAACAACTAAAGCTATCAGCTGGAGTTAGGAGAACTTCTACCGTACTATTGGAGGAAGAATTTTCTTCCTCTATGGAGCATCTCAACCACTCATTCCCCTTTTTATTCTCATTCTCTCTCTTCCTCTTTTTCAAATTCAAGGGTTAAAAACTTCTTGGAGGAAAAAAATATCTTCCTCTAAGAATATATAAGAATTTTTTTTAAGTTTGTTTGCCAGCTGTCACAATAGTGTCCACGTGTACAATTCAGTTAGAATTTGTTGTTAGTGGTGGTTAGAGTTGTCTTTGAATCAGTTAATTAAGTTGCACTATGAAATTTGTATCACTGTGATTTAGTAGTAATGCAAAATATTCTCTTGGATTCACATGTTCTCTTATTCTTCTCTACCTCACTTCTCATAGTGGTTCTTCTTGAATCCTTTCATAATACCAGAGCTCCATCAATGGACCTCGCCACTGCTGCTGCACACTTTATTCCTCAAATGTTCTCCAATTAATCTTGTTTCTTTCAAACTAGATGAATCGGATTACCTACCTTGGAAGCATAAAGCGATGGCAACCATTTGAGGATTCAAGCTTTAGAAGTTCATTCATGGTGTGATAACTCTATGAAATATAGTTATTTATGCTCTATATTTGTGCTATATTGATAGCTTAGTCCTTATTTGTTATGCATATATGAAAGGTTTGAGGCTTATATTTGTCAAATTCAATTTGGATATCTTCCTATATGGTTTTGAGCAAATTATGCATATTTTATAAGTGATTGCAACTGTGAGTAACTTGGTATTTTTTCTATTACAGGAAGGGCTCCAATCAAGCTAAAATTTGGAGAATTTGAACCAAAATTGGAAGAGAAAGCCAAGTGTGAAGTTCATCAACTCACGTCGCGGTGCAGGCATGTTTATGTCGCGACGTGGAGCACTCTGCCCTGCTGCATATTGAGGACCCAAGGCTAGGATGCCGCAGTGCAAAGGAGTTAATGTCGTGTTATGGCGACGTAATTTACACATGCGCCGCGGCGTAAGGTGTGTCATGCCATGACGTGAAACAGAGTTCTGGGCCTTTAAATACTATTTTATTAGATTTCTGAGAGAGCTTTTCTAGTTTAGAGACATAACTGCTAGGATTCACATTGGAGGCTGAGAGGAAGCCAAAGGGAGCAAGGTTGGAGGCCATATTTTTCATGGAGGATGATTCAAGCATCAAAGATCACATCTATTGAGCTTCCTTCCTATTCCTTTCTCTTTTCTTTTTTCCTTCAATCATGAACATGATTTTTGTTGTTATATTTTCGTGTTCAATGAGTAATTAACCTGTATTTAGGGATTACTTTGGATCCTTCCATGGATATTGATGATTTTGTATTTCTTTGACATCTATTGAGCTTCCTTCCTATTCCTTTCTCTTTTCTTTTTTCCTTGTATCATGAACATGATTTTTGTTGTTATATTTTCGTGTTCAATGAGTAGCTAGGCTGTATTTAGGGATTACTTTGAATCATTCCATGGATATTGGTGATTTTGTGTTTCTTTGAGTTTATATTGATGTTTGATTTTGTTCAATCATATAAATTTTAATGCTCTGGATTGTTTGGCCAACTTTTAAGTGATTTGTTGAAATCTGATGAACCTAGACATAGGAATTTGGATTTGAGATCATATGTATGATTGATGTATGTTTGATTTCATTCTCATGGTGGGATGAGTTGATTCAATAATGGGATAGAAATATACCTCTTAGCCATGCATAGCAAGTGTTTGAGAATAGACCTTAATGAGTGAAATTTGCACTAATTCTTATAGAAACATAGTGAATTAGGCAAATAAAGCATAGTTGGTTGACCTAGACATAGGCTTTTAATTAAAGTAAATTCTCAAGCTAACTAATCATTTTATTCATGTTGCTTATGAGGGTTGCATATTATCAATTAAAGTAAGGGGTAAAGAAGGATTCCCTAAACTCTAAACATTATCTTTATTTCCATTTTATTGCATTTCAATCTTAAGATTTAGTTTAAATGAACTTTTCCTAATTTTTATGTTCTTGAATAGATGTATTTGAGTTATTGGTTGATTTTTAACATTAGAAGTAACCTTGTCCTCGTGAGAGCGATATCCTACTCTTAAACTGTATTATTTGTTCGATCCGTGCACTTGCAATCTATAAAAGGGAAAAATAAGTTTTTGACACCGTTGTCGGGGATAAGATTTTATTTCTGTATTGCTAATATTGACAACGAGCTTACTTAGTTCTAATTCAGATTTTTATGTTTTTTGTTGTTATTTTGCATAAATATGTAGTAAGTTTGATTTTCATGGTTTTGTTTTATTTTGGTTGTACATACTATAATTTAACTTTATAGACAAATTTTGCAGGTGATAGGGAACCAAGGGAAGCAGAAGTTGCAGCAAAACTGAGTTTGCTGCAGAATTCTACAGACAGACTCCTCACGCCGCGACGTAGTGTTTGTCCCTTAATAGGCCGCAAGTGCACGGATTGAATAAGTAATACAGTTATAGAGTAGGATATCGCTCCCACGAGGATAATGGAACTTCTAATGCTAAATATCAACCAATAGCTTAGTTAATTCTATTCAATAACATAAAAATAGGTAAAAGCATTTAAAATAAATCTAAAGACTATAAAACAATAAAGATAATGTTTAGAGTTTAGGGAATCCTTCTTCACCTCCTACTTCAATTAATAATCTGTAATCCTCTAAATCAACATGAATGAATTAGTTTAGTTAGCTTGAGAATTTAATTTAGTTAAAAACCTATATCTAGGTCAATCAATCATGCTTCAATTGCCCAACTTACTTTGTTTCCATGAGAGCTAATACAAAATCCACTCATTAAGGTCTATTCTCAAACACTTGCTATGCACGACTAAGAGGTATATTTCTACCCCATTAGCGAATCAACTTATCCCCTCCATGAGAATGAAATTAAACATGCATCAACCATACATATGATCTCAAATCCAAATTCTTATGTCTAGGTTCATCAGATTTTAACAAATCACTTAACAGTTGATCAAACAATCAAGAACATTAAGAACAATATGATTGAACAAAACTAAACATCTATATAAATTAAAAGAAGTATAAAATCATTCAATATTCATAAAAGGATCCAAAGTAATCCCTAATACAGCTGTGCTACTTATTGAACATGAAAATATACATCAAAAATCATGTTCATGAAACAAAGGAGAGAAGGAAGAAGAGGGAAAAGAGAAGGAAGCTCATGGATGTGATCTTTGATGCTTGAATCCTTCTCCATGAAAAAGATGGCCTCCAACCTTAGATTCCCTAGCTTCCTCTTTAACGTCAAACATGAAATCCAGCCACAGCTTCTCTAAACCTAACAACACTTTCCTACAAAAACTAATGAAACAGTATTTATAAACTCAAAAAATAGAGTCATGTCGCGGCATTAACATGTCTATGCTGCAGTGTGTATGCAATTTAGGTCACCTACGCCACATCATATACTCCTTTATGCCACAGTGTTCAAGCCTTGAGTCTTCTGGATACAACAGGGGAATGCACCACGCCGCGACTTAAACATGCCTGCGTTGCAGCATTAGCTACTAAAATGCACACTTGGCTTTCTCTTTCATTTTTGGTCCAAATTCTCCAAATTTTAACTTGATTGGAGTCTTTCCTAAAATAGAGAAATTACCAAGTCAATCATGTTAGCCATAGCAACCATTACCCAAGAGGAGGGTGAATTGGGTAATTACAAATTTTAATACAACTTTGACAAATTATGCATTTTCAAAAAGTCAATTAATAAATGCAGCGGAATAAGTCTAATAAATGTACAATTATTGAGGATTACTCAAATACAACTTGGGATATATGATGAACTAAGTGAATAAGCTAGATATCAAGTTGTAACAATCAAAACATCAAGATATGCAATAGAAAAATATATTTCACCAAATACTGAATTTAAAGAGTGTAGGGAAGAGATAATTAAACTCAAGAATTTATCCTGGTTTAGCCACCAACCACTTGTGGCCTACATCCAGTCCCCAAACTTAACTTGAGATTTTCTTCACTATCTCCTAAACTTCACTGGTGCTAGGAAAACCTTTGTACATACAAGAGCACTCCTCACACCTTGGGATATCTCACCATTGTGCTAGAGCCTCCAATTCTTCAAGCTTCACAGGTGCTTGATGACTTTTACAATCAAGAGCACTCACAACACCTTTGGGATACCTCACCCTTTGTGTTTGAGTTTCACTACAAGGGATACCTCACCCTTTTCTCTCTTGAGGGATACCTTACCCTCTTACAATGATTTCAAGGTGAATAGAAAGAATAGAAACTCTCACAAGAGTAGATATACAACTTGAAGAACAAAGAATGAATAATAAGAAAACTCTCTCAAGAGTAGATAATACAAGTTGAAGCTCAATGGGTATAAAGGATTCACACTTTAAAGCTCAAAATATGATTTTGATAATTCAAGGATCAAACCAAGTGTTCAAGAGGTGTATAAGCTTCATACAACACTTATATATAGAGCCCAAGTGATAAAATAGCTGTTGGTAGTGTTTAATAATGATTTTCTATAAAAACTAGCCGTTTATAGCCGTTAGAAACATTCCTAGGCACTTGGTAATCGATTACAAGCTTCATGTAATCGATTACAAGCTTTCTGGGCACTTTGTAATCGATTACACACTTTATGTAATCGATTACACGGCTTCTGTCAACGTTGTAATCGATTACATGACTTGTGTAATCGATTACACCATTTCTGATTTTCAAAACCGATTTTAAAAAGTCATAACTTTTTTATTTCTTATCTAATTAAAGCAAACGACCACTCATTGGAAAGATATTTGAGTCTATTTTCATATGAAAGAAGTTTTAGACAAAACTCAAAGTATTTTGAAAGATATAATCAAAATAGTAACTAAAGGTCAGATTTTCAAAACTCAAACTTTAATTGGTCATAACTTTTTCGTTTCTTATCCGTTTAAAGCAAATGACTAGTCATTGGAAAGATCTTTGAGTTTATTTTCAAATAAAATAAATTTCAAAGTAAAACTCAAAGCATTTTGAAAGTTATGATCAAAAGAGTAACTATATGTTAGTTTTACAAAACACAAACTTGATTATTTTTCATAGATTTGAAATACCACCAAGGCTAGCTTTCCAAAAACATTTTGTTGGGCATTTAAGCATTTTAGAAACACTTGTAAAGATGTTTAAAACTTATTTGAACTTAGTTTGATTCCTTTTTACCTTTACACAAGATCTAAGTCCTATAAGCTATTCTTGAAGAACATTGGGACTTGATCTTTTGCTACCATCAATTCTTGATGTAATCCAAGCTTCTAAAGAAAATCTTCTCTTCAAAACTTGCAAAAGCTTGGAACATCTTTTCATTCTCATCCTTCTTGAGTTGAGCATAGTTGTGATCTTTTGCTTTCTAGTTGCAATGCTCACTCTTGGTACTTGGACTATCCTATAAAGTATTGCTCATTTAAAACAAGCATAGTTAGTCCAAATTCATAACTTAATATCTTAATATGCATGATTCATAAATGTATAACTCTAGTTAGTCTAACATGCATATAAGAATGTTGCATATATCTCATTGCATGATTATTAAGTGAAGTATAACTAAATAAAGTACATAATCATGCATGATCCAATATATCTCATTAAGCACATCTATGTAACATGATCAACATTCTTTTGTGATGCATTTATCATTTATTAAGCACAACTATAAAGCATAAGCATCATTCTTTTTATCTTGTATTTGTCATCATCAAAACTTAACATATTAAATCATTGGGGCAAACCTATTTCCACAATCTCCCCCTTTTTGATGATGACAAATCACTAAAGAAAAATGTGTTGAGCAATATAGAAAAATAGATATTCATGTAAGCATATCAAGCAATAAGCACAAGAATATATTTTTTTTTTCAATTTTCACTCCCCCTATTTGACATCAACAAAAAGGCTTGGGAATGAAATATAATATTTTCTTCCCTATAGATAAAACTCATGTTGTCAAGAAGGGTCGGATCTTCTCAATGAAAGAATCAAAAGATATGAAGTTTAAGAAAGTTTACTTTCTTTCATTGATAGAGAAAAAGACAATAAGAAATGATCTTAGTTGACATGTTGATAGTATTAACAATAAAATATTTCATGTCAGACAAGGATGTAAGCTAAGAGATATAAGCAATAATTTAATAACTAGGCTCCCCCTCAAAATATGCATATTATCAAAATATCAAATATAATGGTTTAATATAGTTATGCATATGTTCTTAGTCAACAAGGATATGGAAGAATGATATGTAAGATAAGTTCCCTCTTATTGAAGCACAAGATAGATAAAGGGAAATATGCATGCCAAGACCATATAAGCACATTACCATAAATAAAAGTAAGGCATAGATACATATTCTTAATCCCTCAAACAAAATCATTTTAAAAACTTCTCCCCCTTTCAAAAAGAATTTTATAATAACACATTACATTTCCAAAAGCATTTTAGAAGGGTAGAAGGGTTTTATATTGAAATCACATATTCCTTGAGAGTAATCAAATCCAAATCAAAGGGACATTTGAAAGTACATCTCCTCTCTTTCTCATTAAACAAGAGTTTTGAAAAGATAAAATATATTTTTTTAAGAACAAAGGCTTATCTTTTGAAGTATCAAGATGAGCTCTATAGAACATTTCAAAAAATTTATTTGAAAACTTTCTTAAATACTCTCTCAATATTTAATAAACATTTCAAAACAATGAAGAAAATACTACATTTATATCACAAATCGAATGATTTTCAATTTTTTAAGACAATTAGGAGCTGATAATACTTTCAATGTCTTAAGACAAGTTTAAAAGATTCTCAAGGATATGGAACTTGAAAAACTTCTTTCAAATATAAAAGAGATTTTGCTTCTTTTTAAAAAAAACTTTTTAATTAAACCAAAAATTCTTTTCAAAACAGGAGTATGATTCTCATAAGAGTTATATTACTAAGAAACCATAGATTAAGAGAATCATAAATATCAAACATTCACCTTTATGAAATATGCTATAGGGATCAAAGCATGTACATAACTAATATCATTCACCCTATATGCAATGACAAAACTAGCAATTTAATGTCCAATTAGGCACTTTGTCAATGCTAAGCATACTTCTCATATAAGAAAAGCATATAATCTTTTAAGATCAATTTATCAACAAGTATCATATAATCCATAGCATATAGAATACCACAATAGTTTAGGGATAGAGATACTTATTGGGTTAGATAGAAAGTGATGCTCCTTTAGAATGTTCTTCATTTATAGGTCCTTGTACTTTCTTCTATTGAGTATTTCATTCCATTGCACTTGAAGAAAGTCTCCTCATGTTCCTCTTCCTTCAACATTTCTCATTTATCCACATATGCTTGACATTTCAATATTTGATGACTATATTTCAAAAGTTCTCTAAAACATGGGTTAGCATCAAATATCATTTAAACTTATTTACAAACATAATTTAGGTTGATATATAATGTAAAACATGTACCACATTATCAACCATGAATTGTTAGCTCTAAAGAGAACAAAAGAATGATATATGCACTTGAATCCAAAAGCATAGTTTAAGCATTTTCAAGGCAAGATTTAAGTTTATCAAGAAACACATGATCAACATCAAAACTTATATAAGCATTTTGGGGCAAACAATGATCATGTAAGGCATGTAATATCAAATAAGGAATTTTAGTATGCACACATGCCAATCAACAACAAGAAGTCTCTTATTGTAGTGAAAGAATTAGAAAACCGTGGAATTATAACTTTTGAAACCATTCATGGTTCATTTCAAGATATAGTTCATTAAAAAAAAATATTGAAGTTCAAAGATAAGTTCAAGGAACAAAAAAAAAAGAAACATTTACTTCTTGTTTTCAAAATATGAACATATCAAGCAATTTCAAACAAGAAGACAAATAACTTTTAACTATCCAATCTCTAAGTAAGTATATAAGCAAATTGAGCATCAAAGAGAAAGGATTAGAACTACTTATGAGTAAGTGAATTTACATATTAGAGCGAAGAGAATTGGTCACAAGCTCAAGAACAAAGATATTGTCATAACATGTCATTCCAAGCAAAATGTGTGCATATCTAACATGTTAGCATATATAAAAATATTTTTAAAACATAGTGCTAGAAAAGCACAACTTAAGGCATGATAAGGCATAAAAACAAATCTTTACTTATCCAAATATCACATGATATACAATTTAAAGTATAAGTAAGGATAAGAGATTGATATCACCAAAAGTGTACTCTTTGAGTTTTTGTAAGTGACTCCAACTTCTATGCCTCAAGGCCCCTTGAGAATGTTATGGTTCTCCATGTCTTTGTTTTTATGTTTTTCATCACTTTTGGAGAACTTGGACCGTTTTAAGTTTTCCCAACCTCAAGTAGCATGGTTATTTTTCACTTCATTTGCATGCTTGAGCTAATGGTCACCCTACAACACAATTCAAAGAAATTTCTTTGGTATCCACCAATTTTAGATCCATAGGGGTTAGTCATTGATTATTAATCCATTATGCTCTCATAAAAATCAATTTTTTTCATAGTATGTAAATTGAGCACAACAAATTAAACAATCAATTACCATTAAGCTCATAGCCAATAATATGCATACATTCATGATATACAGATAATTTTAAGTGAAAATGATCATTCCAGCACTTAAAACCATTTTTAAAGCCTGTGTAATTGATTACCATGGGTGTGTAATCGATTACCAGCCCTCTGGAATCCTTGTAATCAATTACATGTTTTGTGTAATCGATTACAGGGTTGGTGTAATCGATTACATGAGTTCTGAAAACATTGTAATCGATTACATAGTATGTGTAATCGATTACACGCTCTCTGACTTTGCTTGGAACGCTTGGCAGAGCCTCTGTAATCGATTACAAAGGTCTTGTAATCGATTACAAAGGTCTTGTAATCGATTACAAGCTTGCTAAATTCAATTTTTACATTTCAAATAGTAATTGATCAATCTCAAAACCTTCAAATTAGTTCCAAAATGTCTCAAGGCAATTTCAAACATCATGCAAACATACCTAGGCATTGTAGAAGCTTATGTTACAATAAGAATAAACATAATCATGTGCTAAACATAATATTCAAGTTTTACTAAGCACACATGGTTCTATCCTTTACCTAAGGCCTATAAGGAATATACCTCAAATTCATTGACTTTACAAGTGAATGTGCATAAGAGGTAGAAACGTTTGATACCTTGGCCTTGGTAATCAAGGAAACTCTTTTCCTTACTCATTGTTTCTCTTTTGGTGTTTTGAACTTTGCAAGTTTCACATTTTGTGCTTGAGAAGCTTTGGTTAAAGTCATCTTTCTTCTTTGATCAAAACTTCTACCAATGGGCTTTGGAAGCATTTCCCTTGATGATTCCTTCTTTACTTGACCAATTTGTCCATCCTTTTGAGAAGTTTTCTGCATAATTGAAACATTAGGAGGACATTTTGGTACCCATTTCATCTTGAGTCCTTCAATGTTAGTACTAGAACCTTTAAGACTTTTCGAAACCTAAACTAAGTTATTTCTCATATAAGGATTTCTTCTATAATTGCACAAATGATAAATATGTCCTAGATGACCACAAAAATTACAAATAATTGAATTTAATGATGACTTGGTCCTTTGAAGATCATTTTTGAAAAACATAAGTCTTTTGTTGTTTTTATATTCTATGTCATTTTTGCCACAGGCCTTACTTGAATTTTCATGTGAAATAACATCAATTTCATTCTTATTAACAATCATGGATTGTAAGCAATTAGAATAATTAGCTTTGGCAAATTCACAATATAAGTTCTCAACTTGATTTTTTAAATTAATGCATTTTTCACAAGAAGTTGAGGTTTCACATTTCAAAGGCATTTCCTCATCAAGAAAAGCATAATCATTTTTCAAAATCTCAATTTTATTTTCAATGGAGGAAATGTTTTCCAAACAAGATAATTTTTTATTTTCTAAATTCAACAAACCATTATATAATTCATCATATGCACATTGTAACTCATCATAGGAAGGACTATAATCTAGTTTAGCATTATTTACCTCAAAGTCCCTTTTAGCCATATATGAAGTAGTCTCCATTCCTAGCATACTTGGCTCTTTAAGGAAATCATCATCTTCCTCATTATTGTCTTGCTTTGCCACCTCTTCAAATTGAGCATCATTTTGAGAATATTTTACACAACAAGATTCCTTCAATGACTTTTCCTCTTCTTGCTTTCTATATACAACTTTATGCACTAAATTATTATTAGCAAGATGGATAGAATCAAGAGCATCCCATATATCTTTAGCACTAGAGCAATTCTTAATTTTAACATAAGTATCATCATTTAAACCACTTTTCAATATTTGCATTGCTCTAATATTCAATGAAAAGCATTTCTTATCATAGTCATTCCAAGGTTGTTTTGATTTGCAAGTAAATCCATCAAGTATAATATCCCACAAATCAATATCAATAGATTGCATATAAATTTCTATTCTAACTTTCCAATAAGCGAAATTCGCACCATCAAAGAATGGTGGTTTATTAATTTCAAAACCATTCATTTTGAAAAGTTTTTAATGGTTGCCAAAAAAACAAAGATCTTTAACTCTAAGCGGTTAAGCTTTCACCAAAGCACGAAACTCTGATACCACTTGTTAGCCATGGCAACCATTACCCAAGAGGGGGGTGAATTGGGTAATTACAAATTTTAATACAACTTTGACAAATTATGCATTTTGAATAAGTCAATTAATAAATGCAGCGGAATAAGTCTAATAAATGTACAACTATTGAGGATTACTCAAATACAACTTGGGATATATGATGAACTAAGTGAATAAGCTAGATATCAAGTTGTAACAATCAAAACATCAAGATATGAAATAGATAAATATATTTCACCAAATACTAAATTTAAAGAGTGTAGGGAAGAGAGAATCAAACTCAAGAATTTATCCTGATTCAGCAACCAACCACTTGTGGCCTACATTCAGTCCCCAAGCTTAACTTGAGATTTTCTTCACTATCTCCTAGACTTCACGGGTGCTAGGAAAACCTTTGTACATACAAGAGCACTCCTCATACCTTGGGATACCTTACCCTTGTGCTAGAGCCTCCAATTCTTCAAGCTTCACAGGTACTTGATGACCTTTACAATCAAGAGCACTCACAACACCTTTGGGATACCTCACCCTTTGTGTTTGAGTCTCACTACAAGGGATACCTCACCATTTTCTCTCTTGAGGGATACCTTACCCTCTTACAATGATTTCAAGGTGAATAGAAAGAATAGAAACTCTCACAAGAGTAGATATATAACTTGAAGAACAAAGAATGGATAATAAGAAAACTCTCTCAAGAGTAGATAATACAAGTTGAAGCTCAATGAGTATAAAGGATTCACACTTTAAAGCTCAAAATATGATTTTGATAATTCAAGGATCAAACCAAGTGTTCAAGAGGTGTATAAGCTTCACACAACACTTATATATAGAGCCCAAGTGATAAAATAGCTGTTAGTAGTGTTTAATAATGATTTTCTATGAAAACTAGCCGTTTATAGCCGTTAGAAACGTTCCTGGGCACTTGGTAATCGATTACAAGCTTCATGTAATCGATTACAAGCTTCATGTAATCGATTACAAGCTTTCTGGGTACTTTGTAATCGATTACACACTTTATGTAATCGATTACACGGCTTCTGTCAACATTGTAATCGATTACATGACTTGTGTAATCGATTACACCATTTTTGGTTTTCAAAACCGACTTTAAAAGGTCATAACTTCTTCATTTCTTATTCAATTAAAGCAAACGACACTCATTGGAAAGATCTTTGAGTCTATTTTCATATGAAAGAAGTTTCAGAACAAAACTCAAAGTATTTTGAAAGATATGATCAAAATAGTAACCAAAGGTCAGATTTTCAAAACTCAAACTTTAATTAGTCATAACTTTTTCGTTTCTTATCCGTTTAAAGCAAATGACCAGTCATTGGAAAGATCTTTGAGTCTATTTTCAAATGAGATAAATTTCAAAGTAAAACTTAAAATATTTTAAAAGTTATGATCAAAAGAGTAACTATATATCAGTTTTGCAAAACATAAACTTGATTATTTTTCATAGATTTGAAATACCACCAAGGCTAGCTTTCCAAAAACATTTTGTTGGGCATTTAAACATTTTAGAAACACTTGTAAAGATGTTTAAAACTTATTTGAGCTTAGTGTGATTCCTTTTTATTTTTACACAAGATCTAAGTCCTATAAGCTATTCTTGAAGAACATTGGGACTTGATTTTTTGCTACCATCAATTCTTGATGTAATCCAAGCTTCCAAAGAAAATCTTCTCTTCAAAACTTGCAAAAGCTTGGAACATCTTTTCATTCTCATCCTTCTTGAGTTGAGCATAGTTGTGATCTTTTGCTTTCTAGTTGCAATGCTCACTCTTGGTACTTGGACTATCCTATAAAGTATTGCTCACTTAAAACAAGCATAGTTAGTCCAAATTCATAACTTAATATCTTAATATGCATGATTCATAAATGTATAACTCTAGTTAGTCTAACATGCATATAAGAATGTTGCATATATCTCATTGCATGATTATTAAGTGAAGTATAACTAAATAAAGTACATAATCATGCATGATCCAATATATCTCATTAAGCACATCTATGTAACATGATCAACATTCTTTTGTGATGCATTTGTCATTTATTAAGCACAACTATAAAGCATAAGCATCATTCTTTTTATCTTGTATTTGTCATCATCAAAACTTAACATATTAAATCATTGGGGCAAACCTATTTCCACAAATCACAATTGCAAATCCACTTAATCAATTACAAAATATGTACTATTTGCTCAAAACCATATAAGAAGATATCAAAATTAGAATTTGACAAATATAAGCTTAAAACCTTTCATATGTGCACAACAAACAAGGACTAAACATTCTTTATAGCATTGATATAGAGCACACATAACTACATTTCATGAAGTTATCACACCCCTAAACCTAAATTTTTGCTAATCCTCGAGCAAAACAAAGTATGACTAAGTAAATATACTTAACAATTCATGCTTAAACATTCATTCAGCATTTAATAAAATTTTAATTTTCCATTTAAACCACAACCAGTGCATAATGATTGTATAGCCCTCAAAAAGTACTAATGCCTTATAATTAGCTGCACATATATATAATCCTTAACATGCTAACAATCCAGGCATCCTTTTATACAATTCACATTTTTCACAAACATGCAAAATAAACTTCTCTTAGTCAAGTCATACTCATCCGGATAAGTTTATGAGCATACATGTATATGAATCATATAATCCACAAAATTGAATCTAAACTTTCTTTCTACTAATGTAAATCACACACAACTGAGGATCAAAAGAGACTTCAATAGCTTATAATGTAAGGCTAATGGTAACGGACGTATGAAAAAAATGGAAAGGATATAGTACAAACATTGAGAAACATAACATACTATTTCAAGACTTGAGTCTCCAACTGATATTAGTAGGGTATTCCAAAGTAAAAGAAGAAAACTTACCAGAACCATTCAATGCTTTTTTTACCCTTTTTTTTTCTTATGCTTTGCTTTATTTACTCTTTTTTTCTTTTTTTCTTTTTTTTCAAAGAAATGCTTTTTCTTTGACTGCATCTGGTTTCTTTAGGCTTATTTTATATTAAATATGCATTAATACCCCTAATCACTAGACTCACTTCAAGAAATAACATATCATGTACTCAACAAACAATTATGGTAGGAAGAAAATACAATGCTTTCACATGCATTAGAATGGTTAACAGGTTAACGAATACAATGGTGGTGAAAAACATATAAGGCCAAACATTTATAAATCTTCAAAAGGTGACCTATGGATATAATCATATTAGGGTAAGCTTTTAAGACTCAATCAGTCCAAACAATGCCCTAATCATTTCCTCAATCATGCATAACCTAGGATTTCGCCTCAAGAGAATTTAAAAACAATTTCAAAGATAATCGAAACTCTACATGTACATCCATAAAATTTCTCTAGACATGCACTCTTATCATTTTCAAAGTTACACGTGCATACAAATAAGATGTAAATCATGCATTAAAAGCTACTAAATTGTTTCACATGCTTCATGATCGCAAATGATTTCACTGAAAAAGGGACAAATAGTAACCTTTTATATTATTGGACAACCATAACTACACAAGCAATTGGCAACATGTCATGCATTCAAATAGATTCAACTTTCTCAATTCAAGCATGCATAACATCATGTGCATAATGTTAAAAATTGAAAAAATTTCATCATCTACCTTCAGTAATAGCCAAAGAAAATACAAACATTATAACTTGGTGGCTATCACTATTGCATACAGCAAACATCATCATATGTTATACATTAAACATTATATATCTAAAACATGTAATGATACTCTCCCAAACTGAAGTAAGACAGCTTCCTCACTTTACATGACACATCCTCACTTTACATGACACATAGGGTACCTAAACTTGTCAAGAATATTTACGCTGTTAATCTGAGCATACTAAAATATAGAAAAACATGAAAAATAAACAACGTATGTACAAAACAGGGTGACACACCATGGCATGAACATGTCTGCGCCGCAGCGTGTAGCTCGTAGGTGCCAAAACTGATATGGCAGAGACTAGCACGTCGCGACATTAAGAACCTTGCATCGCAGCGTGAGTTTTATTTGGAGAATTCTATAGAGAAATCACACTTACACCGCGGCATGAAGTAGCTTGCACCACGGTGTAAGAGTTCAGTCTACAAAATTCTGCAGCAAAATCAGTTCTGCTGCCAATTCTGCTTCCTAGTGGTCTCCAACATCTGCAAAACTTTTCCAAAAAGGTTAAATTATAATATTTATAACAAAAATATAATAAAATTACAAAATCAACATACTAACTATTTAATGCAAAAAGTAAAGACAAAACAAAAACTTGGGTTCCCTCCCAAAAAAGGTCTAGTTAGAGTCCCGACAGGACATTGTCAAAATTATTTGTGAGGATGGGAGGTCGCGAACTCCTGCAAAGGTCTCGCATGACTATGATTATCCACCACTATTACTGTACCTATAACACAACAGAATGAAAACTTAAATGAAAATGAACTATACAAAACTTGAATTAGAACTAAATAAACTCGTTGTCAATATTAGCAAGATAGAAATAAACCTTTATCCTCAGCAACGGTACCAAAAACTTGTTTGTCCCTTAATAGGCCTCAAGTGCATGGATCAAACAAGTAATATAGTTATAGAGTAGGATATCGCTCCCACGAGGATAATGGAACTTGTAATGCTAAATATAAACCAATAGCTTAGTTAATTCTATTTAAGAACATGAAAATAGGTAAAAGCGTTTAAAATAAATCTAAAGATTACAAAGCAATAAAGATAATATATAGAGTGTAGTGAATCCTTTTTCACCTCCTACTTCAATTAATAATATGCAATCCTCTGAATCAACATGAATGAATTAGTTTAGTTAGCTTGAGAATCTAATTTAGTTAAAAGTCCATGTCTAGGTCAATCAATCATGCTTCAATTGCCCAACTCACTATGTTTCCATGAAAGCTAAAACAAAACCCACTCATTAAGGTCTATTCTCAAACACCTGCTATGCATGACTAAGAGGTATATTTCTATTCCATTAGCGAATCAACTTATCCTCTCCATGAGAATAAAATTGAACATGCATCAACCATATATATGATCTCAAATCCAAATTCCTTTGTCTAAGTTCATTAGATTTTAACAAATTACTTAACAGTTGATCAAACAATCAAGAGCATTAAGAATAATATGATTGAACAAAACCAAACATCTATATCAACTCAAAGAAGTACAAAATCATTCAATATTCATAAAATGATCCAAAGTAATCCCTAATACAGCTGTGCTACTCATTGAACACGAAAATATACATCAAAAACCATGTTCATGAAACAAAGGAGAGAAGGAAGAAGAGGGAAAAAAGAAGGAAACTCATGGATGTGATCTTTGATGCTTGAATCCTCCTCCATGAGAAAGATGGCCTCCAACCTTAGCTCCCTTAGCTTCCTCTCAGATTATGATACAGTTTGGTTTATTTAGTTTTTTTGTACACCCCTATGTATGACTTTTCACATGCCTACTAACACTCAGATGAATTAATGAGTAAATGGAGCAAATGTTAGATGGTTTACATGAAACTTTTTGAAACACTAAGTGACCAAATAAAAATCATCAAGTTATAGAACTTGTGTTTTGTTATAAGCATTTATTTGGTAGCTAGCTATAAGTTCATAAAATAAGCTTTCGCATAAACTAGATGAGTTTTCAACAAAATGTTTGTCTAATATCTAATTAACAAACAAGTTTCAATTACCTTTACATTTATAAATTCAAATTCATTGAACATCAAAATAAGAAAAAGTTACTTGTGAATAACAAATTATTAAATCATTTTAAAATTAGGTTAAATCTTTGTGAAACATATGCATAAAATGTAAACTTTTAATCACAATATATTTATAGGCTATATACTTGGTTAATTCTTTAGTTTTGGAAATATAGATCAGTTTTATTCAACTAAGCTAAATACGGCAAACAAAAAAAACGAGGGCATAATGGATTAAGTGATTTTTTATTGCAGTAAGATGACGTCTAGGTTAACTTACGTGCACATTAACTAATTCATCTTCTCAATCCGATCAAAAGATTTCAAGAAATTGATATAAGTGAGATTCAAACTTATAATTATGCATCTATCCACAAATTACATACTCGCCTACCACTAGATCAATCCCTTAGAGTTAATGAATTAATTGATTTAGGTTCTTCGCCCTAACATAGATATCAAGGAGGTAAAGCAAAGCTATAAAATAGTTAAAAAGAACTACTAGAAAAAACCATAAGTAGAATGGTAAGGCTATTAAAAAAAGAAAATGGAGTCCACTTGCTCAACTTGTATATGGAATATTAGTATGTGCACATTCTCATGAACAACCTTTACACGTGGTGAGGAGAGATACGGTTCTTGTAAATAACTAGGAAATTTTTACATAGCATTGCACTCTATTCAGTATTAAATATGTGTACTAATTTTTTAAAACAAATGCCTTTATACATATTAAAATTATTGAATATAATGCTCATGATAAACATAAAAAAAAAAAAAAAAGTGCTTGTGTTAGACAGTACTTACCTAAAGAATTTCTTGCAAACAAGCTACAATGACGCACAATGCGCAAGTAGTAGCTACCTCTCGACAAGACTCTCTTATCATCCACAAATTCCGTCTGTTCCTTGCTTGAATGTATTTAGTTTCAAACCATTTGACCATTCATCCACGAGTGAGAATTTGGTTACATAGCACTATCAAATTGTATTTTAAAAGGGGAAGAAGAGCAACCTAACAATATAATATGTTATATGAACAATTTATAATAACATTGAAAGGACCATCCTATTTGGAGGTATCTTTGTCTGATTTAGATTGATGAATTCATTGGAGAAAACTTGTCCACTCTACCAGTGACCACTTTCTAAGAAACAGTGACCAATTTCTAAGAAACACGGCAATTGCAAGAAAATGAGAACATTCTTTGCTGTTCCAAGGTAGATTTTGGCTGACGTGCTATTTGCAAAATCTTTGTGGAATAGACTTTGAAAACAACCTCTTAAAACTTTTTATTCAAGGATGAAAGATTGGAAAATTGGGGAAGAAAAAGAAAGGATTCAGAATCTGTTCGTAATAGTTAAAAGTAAGGTTTTAAATTGCAGCCGTAATAGGATATTGATTGGTGATTGCATTATGACTCGCGAATGTAAAACATAGTAAAAATATGGTTATTGGAGATCACACCACAAATCATAAATAAAATACAATTGAAATGATCCCAAAACTATAATATTGTGATCACAAATTAAAACCTTAGCTATCCGACTTTCGTGCCAACGATTCTTCTTGCTCCCACGAAACAGAAGAACTAAGTACTACTGTTGGTGCAGAAAGTTGCCTAGTTTAGCTTTTTTGGCTGGTTTTCGCGCTTCAAAACTAATAAATGGGACTGGCCAATATGTCATTGCTATTATTAGGTAACCACCGGATTTGGACTCTGGAGAGAAAAAAACCATACACTGATTAAGCACATGTCAGCCTCATAGCTGTTTGCATGCAAAATTGGAAGAGAACTATCAATCAAATGACATGGGCATAGGATTGTTAATTTATAGTTAATAATGGAATACTGAACCAGACACAGATTTGATGGATTAATAGCTTCGAAGCACTCTTGTGTTCCTGAAGCATGGTTGTGATTAGGTCAATATTTAATCAGAAAATGTGCACAAAGCCAGTTGCTGGTCACACTTCCATTGATAGAAGAAACCTATGGACAATGCAACTTTAATGTCCTTTTGTTTTTCTCCATTTTCAGTTATTAGCTTACCGTTAACACTAAAATGCTGAAAGTCCACTAAAGAGGGGATGAACACAATCATTTGTGCTATTAGGTAGAGGTCATTCGTTATAAAAAATTGTTTTAACTTCTAGTGGATCTGTGGATATATTTACAATCTGCTAAAGTAAAACTTGTTCCAAACTGAAGACAGGCTACATTTTATGTTGAGGCCATCAGGGGGAGTCAATTAATAAGATGACAACATGGAACATAAAAACACAAGAATTTAAGAAAAATTCTTGGTTACGCACAAATGTAACACGTTATTTTTACACACACTCACAAAATGTTGGAGAGAGAGGATGATTTTTTGTGATGAGTAGATTTAGTAGGATTCATTTTTTTTTCTTTTTAACTTTTTGTTTTTTGTGTGTAAAGATGATATGTTACATCTGTATGCACACAAGAATATCTCATAATTTAATGTGGTTCGATAAGTTACATGCCTATGTCCATTCCAAAGATAAAAGCATCTTCACTTTGAGAGAAAAACCCATACAAGAATAATCATGGAATTAAATACCTAACCCATACTCGGCTCAAAGCCACATTCTTTCTCATAACTCGAAGAACTTTTTGTCTCTTGTTCTTTCTTTGTCTCACTGTACACCTAGGCCATTGGTTCTATTTATAACCAAACCTCCTTGGTCCCCAAGCAAACCCCTCCTTGGTCTTCAAGCAATCTTCCTTGGTCCCAAAGTTTCCTTGCTTTCCAAGTCTCCTTAGTTTCCAAGTTTCCCGTATCCTTAATTTAGATTTCCTATACACTTGCGGATAAACATAAATAAAATCAATCCTTATCCTATCAAGATACATGAGCCAAAATTTCAACATTTTATTGGTTTATAAATGGATGGATCAGCTTCTATTTGAGACAGGATTTCTTCTAAGCTGCAAAAGATGCAATAAAGGACATAAAACATCCATTCTGTTACAGAAAATATAGCTTAGAATTTGGTCGTAATCAAATTTATAGTAATAAAATTAGGCATGTTTCTCTACCTCAACTATGAAACGAGCCCAGATGGTGCTTGAACTGTTTTCTTAAACACCTTTCTTGATAGTAAGCTCCACCCCTTGGATCACCTGGGCAATCTCCAAGAAAAGTACATGGTCACTGCATATCATCTGTGACAAAAGTGGTAAACTCTTAAATAAATGCAATTCTTGTACGCTATTTGTTTTTGGAAAATTGCAGAACCAAGTTTTAATTAGCCAGGATGAGGAAAAAAG
This sequence comes from Ormosia semicastrata, assembly GCA_029884595.1. NCBI lineage: Eukaryota > Viridiplantae > Streptophyta > Magnoliopsida > Fabales > Fabaceae > Ormosia > Ormosia semicastrata. The sequence continues at coordinate 9,497,744 of JAQQTO010000047.1, forward strand.
AGAGTATAGGTGACCGACACCATACATCAGCATTCTTGTGAACAAGTGATTGAATTCAGAACCTGACATAATTTTATTAACCATTTCACATCAGCATTCTTGTTTGCGGCACCCTTACATCAGCATCATTCAGGATCTTCGATGACTATAGGTGACTATAGGCCACACTTAGGAGTTCACTTTCAAAGTCAAATGCGCAGCTCCTTCCTGGATGGTTGTCATTGATTTTCTGTGTGTTGCACTCAATGGCAGAAACTTAAATCAAGCAGTGGCACTCTAGTAGATTTTGTACATTTTCAAATGTCTTATCCTTTCCCAAAGTATATGTTTTTGTGCTAATACAATCCACTGATTCATTTTTAGAAAGATAAGATTATGTACCTTTTGTGTGGAATGAAAGTTCGTGGAACAATTCTTTCGTTGCTGATGTGTAAATTGTTTTAGGTGACCAAAGAAAATTCTAGGCTAGGGGATAATGGTTGGATATAAGTTGTCAGAAACGGAGTCAGCCTTACCTCTGGATGCGCAATTTTTTTTCAATTTCTCAGCCTGGCTTGTTATCTTTCATAAGTACAGCTCGTGCTTTATGGTCCGATCCAAGAGGTTGTCAATGTACACTGCATTTCATAAGACCGGAGACAAACATTTTAGAAAATGCAAAAGGAACTCAAACAATTAGCTTTGGTCCTGAAACATAAAACCTTACCTGGCACCATCTGGCACTAGTTCTCTTAACTCCTTCATCCTGTCCATGATCAACTGTCGATCCCTTGGCCTTGATCTTAGGGTATTACCGACTCTGGCTCTTTTCTTGCTTTCACTAGAGAACTCTGGTTCACTATTAGGCTGCATATGACTATAAGCCTTTTCCTGCTGTGCCTCATCAATCAATAAGCTTGAATTTCCATGAATGGATGCTGATGTAAAATGGTTAGTAAAATTATCTCTGCCCTCGACAACAACTGCATGCATAAAACTGCTTCTCAGATCTAATTGTCCACAATCAAAGTGCTTTCTTCAGAATGAATTTGTGGTTGACTGGAACCAGTAAATTCTATTGGCAGGGTTACAGGAGAGCTAACACTGTTCAGTATACTTGAAGTGTTATCTGAAGCATTGCATAAAAAAGATATTCTGCATCAACTTTGGGAAACACTAAATCCTTAGTTTGATCTTGCACTTTTTGATTGTATATCAAAGTTAAGCTACTGTATGTATCCTCAACAGAGATATATTTCAACATGGACTTGGCAGTCTGTCTATGAGCAACAGGTCCAAGTGCTTTGTGGCTGTGCAATTCAGAATCCAAAGCAGAAAGGCTAAGTAGCTTTACTTCTATGTAGAAATTTTTTGGTTAGAACTTAAAACTCACCTCAGGGATTAAATTATTGTTGAATTTACTGGTAAAAATATCTTCATAGAAAACCCAACAATGACTCCAGTAAAAGCTATTTTACAAACAACCCTGATAGAATGATACTATTGTGTGTTTGCATATCATCTTTGTAGATCACTAGATCGTAATACATAAGTTTTGGTTGTACACAAAATTACAATAATTAATTTAGGAGCCTTCCTAAGAGAGTCTAGATAGGTGCTACTTTATGACTTGTTATGCACAAAGGAAGCAATATGAAAAGCCACAACTTAATTTTATTACAATGTGCACAACTACAATATCAGGCATGATGGCTCTGTGAAATAGATGAAAAGAATGCCAAAGGGATCTATCCTTCAACATTATGTTCTCATGGACTAATCCTAGAAACATCCATTGATAATTTGTCACATTAATAAGATAGATATCTTTTTCACATTATTGATGTCACTCTGTGTGTGAATAGCTTTCTACAGGAATAAGGACAATAAAGAAGCACAAGATTTGCAACAAGAAATGCATTAAATAGACTATAGAGCATAAGTTGTTACCCCTCTGCCAAGTTGTACTTAGGATGCGACATTTCAGTCATGAGTAATTGAGCTGAATAATCTCCTGAATCACTAGCTCTTTCACTGCTTGAAGAATATACCTCATCCGGGGCTTTGAAATTGATGTCACCCAATATACTTTCCACAACCTCATTTGTTTTCTGGTAACCATAGTATCCATTTTCCCACTTCAAATTCCTAAACACAACGAGACTTGAGTCATACAGAAGAAATCTAATCCTAAACAACTAACATATTCTTTCATATAAATCAATTACAACCATGGGAAGAAATAGTTTTTCAATTAAATTCATGATAAGCAACAAACTAGAAAGGAAACAGAGGATAGGCATTAATTTACTTATCAACTTAATCAATAACAGTCATATATCGTTAGCTTGAAAGATCTCTGATGTGATTATTTCTAATTTGACCAAAGGGTTATTGACCTGAAGGTGCTAAATTGTGTCACTGCAAAAACAGAAATAGGTGAAAGAGGCTTTAGGGATAGAGTTATGGACATCAATTTAAAGACTGAACTCTTAAGAGAGTAGGCATTTTATTGATCTGAATGACATAACAAAATAAATTATGACAAACTTCAGTAAATAATCCAATCAATTTTCCATCCCTTTGTAAAGAAGTGAAATGCAGATATACAACCAGTCAACCATCCAAGGCCGGTGCTTCATTATAATCAAAGCAATTATGGGATTTGCCAGTACTCACGGTAGGTGGTCTTAAGCAACATCATAATTAATAAAGTGATACTCTATGCCATAAGCCATCATTAAGATCAAGATGGTAAACTCTACTCGGAACATCATTGTTAACTCTCAAATCTCAATTATGAACTAAGAGAAAACAACCAACTTAACCAGATACTTACCATAGGAGACGTTGGAAATTTATTCCAACCATTTCATAAAAAGACAACAATTCACTTAGTTTTCAAAACGCAGCATATGAGCACAAAAAAAGAAGCAACTCAACACAAAAGCCAAATAATTTACAACGGAAAATGGTGGTTAAGCTTCCAAAAAACAGCATATTCCCATTGTGTATTGTCACAAAAGCCCTTCAACGACTGCGTTATAGAAGTGGCTTCCACGCGTTCTATTCTCCAGGACATTGCAAATTGCAAAACACAGCAGAATCAGAAAACTCCACCAATAACAATAAATCCCATACACACCTAGCTTTCTCTATATGAACCTCGACCCGCTTGTTTAATCCGCAAACCCCCAATTCTTTTGATCGCTGGCCCTACTCTACCAAGGAGCAGAAAAACCACCATAGCTTGAACCCAACACAAAACTAAGAGGAAGTAGAGGGACAGAGCCGTCCTGTCATATTAAAAACTGCCAGGTAAGTTCACGAGTTTCGTTTTCTGTGCCATTTGAAACAATTTGTAGTAAAACTATCAGGTCAATATAGATGAGCACGTCCTGCAGAATCAAAGCATGAAAGGATCAAGTAAAAGACAAAACTTATGTTAAGAATTTTGTTTAAAGAAGTTTGTTCGGTTGCTGGGAAAAGTTGATGAGAAAAGAAAAATGTAACGTGACTGGAATTGCAAATATGCTAAAAATCCCACTGTTACAACAAGTTTGCTCAACCGGCAGAGTAAAAGTAACAACCCAAAAAATCAAATTCGTTTTTGTCATTTTCTGTTTCATTTTTCTCAGAAATCTAAAAAAACACAATGGAGTAGCAACTTACAAAACAAAATACTCTCCTTGGCTTACCAAGACAGTTGAATATGGAATCAAAGTATTTCACCATATAAAAAATCATTGAACTCCATTAGTGTAGCTAAGAGTGTTAATGACTAATTTGTTGTTATTTATTTGTCATTTAATATTAGAGTTATGTTGAGTTAAGTTTAATTTTAATAAGTTGAGTGGATAAATATAACTCTTAGTTTCTAGTTATCTAATAGTTACTTGTGTAATCCAAGAGTCATTTCCTAGTATATAAATTGATGTGTATGTGTTACAACAATTAAGTGAATAAACAAAGAAGTATTCAACTCATATACTTTTTTTCTTACTTTAATTTTCTGTATAATTTTGCAGTAGCATAAGCTCATCATATCTCATAATTTCTTGAGTGAATTAGTTAAAATAGGTGAAAATAAGTATTTTATTTTATTTATTGATGACTTGACTCGCATGACATGAGTATATTTTATGAGACAAAAGTATGAAGTATTTATGATATTTAAGAAATTTAAAACACTTGTTGAGAAACAAAGTGGCAGGTTCATAAAGACTTAGATAAATTATAAAGATGAAGGCGTGGAGAGACAGTTGACTGTTGGCTATACTCCTTAACAAAATGATGTATCTGAAAAAAAGAATCAAACTGTGATGGAGATGGCCAAATCCATGTTGTTTGAGAAAGGAATGCCTAAATCATTTTGGCTCAAAGTTATTAATACATCTGTGTATTTGCTGAATAGATGTCCAACAAAAGTTGTATGTAACATGACTCCATTTGAAGCTTGGAGTGGAAGAAAGTCTTCGGTGAACCACCTTAAAGTCTTTGGGTGAGTTTGCTATACTGAAGTTCCAAAAGAAGAGAGGACAAAGCTTGAAGAAACAAGTGAGAAATGTATTTTTATTGGCTATAGTTCTATGTCAAAGGGCTATACAGTTTTCAACTTGAAAACCAATAAAGTGATCATTAGCTGAGATATTGTATTTGATAAGAAGGCTTCTTGGAATTGGCAAGAAGAGAATGTTAAGCAAAAAATAGTCCCAGTTACAATTTTGCAACAAAGTCCAACAGTTGAAAATGAGCAACTAGCCCCTTCTAGACCATGTTCTCCATCCTCATCAAGTGCTTCATCTACACCAAGCTCTAGCTCATCATCTCCAAGCTCTACTCTAACAAAAATAAGGAATTTGAGTGATATTTATGCTAGGTGCAATTTTTATGTGCTAGAACCAAAAAATTTTGAAGAAACAATCAAAGAATATGCTTGGAAGAAGGCTATGCAAGAAAAGATTAATGTAATTAAAAAGAACAAGACATGGCAGCTAGTTGATAAGTCAAATGACAAAGAAGTTATTGGTGTGAAATGGGTGTACAAAGTGAAGTACAATCTAGATGGTTCAATCCAAAGAACCAAGGCTAGATTGGTGGTAAAAGGCTATGTACAACAACCTGGAATTGACTATAATGAGACTTTTATTCCAGTAGCTCGTTTGGACACCATTAGAGCAATTATTGCATTAGCTGCTCAAAAAGGTTGGAATCGGTACCAACTTGATGTAAAATCATCATTTTTAAATTGAGAATTAAAGGAAAAAGTCTATGTGCAGCAGCCTCAAGGCTTTGTGATTAAAGGCCAAGTAGATAAGGTGAATAGATTAAAGAAAGCTCTTTATGGGTTAAAATAGGCCCTTAGAGCATGGTACAACGAGATTGATAGCTACTTCATTAAGCAAGGATTCCAAAGAAGCAAAAGTGAGCCTACTTTGTATATCAAGCATCAAGGTAAAACTGATATTCTTATTGTTGTACTTTATGTTGATGATTTGGTATATACGAGTAGCAACAAAAGAATGATTAAAGATTTCAAAATGGTGATGATGAAAAAATATGAGATGAGTGATCTTGGGTTGTTATATTATTTCCTTGGTATTGAGGTTTATCAAGATGAACATAGAGTTTTTATTTGTCAAAAGAAATATGCTGAAAATATTTTGAAGAAGTTTGGCATGCTTGGCTGTAAATCTGTTGATACTCCATTGGTGGTGAATGAAAAATTTAAAAAGGAAGATGGTGGAAGATTGGTAGATGCAAGTGTGTATAGAAGCTTGATTGGAAGTTTGTTTTATCTCACAACTTCAAGGCTTGATTTGATGTTTGCTGCTAATTTACTCTCTAGATTCATGAGTAAACTAAGTCATTTACATCTTGGTGCAGTAAAAAGAGTGTTAAGGTATGTCATGGGCACTATGAAGTATGGGATCAAGTTTGAGAAAAATTTAGAATTGAAATTAACAGGCTTTTGTGATAGTGATTGGGCTAGAAGTGTTGATGATATAAAGAGCACTTCAGGCTGTGTGTTTTCTCTTGGGTCTAGTGTGATTTCTTGGTGTTCAAAGATGCAAGAAACAATGGTGCAATCTTCAGGTGAAGCAGAGTATTTGGCAGCTGGTTTAGCAACACAACGAGCAATTTGGTTGAGGAAAATTATGAAAGATATTGGAGAGAAGCAAGAGGAAGCTGGTCAACTTCGTTGTGACAACAAATGGGCCATTACTATGGTAAAGAATCCAGTTTTTCATAGTCGGACCAGACACATCAACATAAAGCATCATTTCATTAGAGAGGTAATTGAAGAAAGAGAGGTACAATTAGAGTTTTGTTATTCACAAGAGCAACTACCTGATATTTTAACCAAAGTACTTCCAAGAGCAAGATTTCAGCAGCTTAGAGAAGCTTTGGGAGTGAAGGAACAACATATTAAAGGGGAGTATGTTAATGAGTAATGTATTGTTACTTATTTGTCATTTAATATTAGAGTTATGCTGAGTTAAGTTTAATTATGATAAGTTGAGTGGATTAATGTAACTCATAGTTTCTAATTATCTAAGAGTCACTTGTGTAATCTAAGAGTCATTTCTTAGTCTATAAATTGATGTGTATGTGCTGCAACAATTAAGTGAATAAACAAAGTATTTAGCCTATATACTCTTCTTCCCACTTTTATTTTTTGCATAATTTTGAAGCAACATAAGTCCACCATATCTCATAGTTTCTTGAGTGATTTCGTTAAAATACCATCTCTAAAATACGACCAACAAAAAGAAATTTGCCACAAACAACATTATTGATGGATAATCCAAATTCAAATTCAAAGCCAAATAAGTTGTAAGGTGAAAAAGAGTATGCCACTTTGTATCTTAATTAACACTCAAAAAGTCTAAACCCACAAAACTTGATTTCGACGCTAATATTAACAACCTTTAAATACCCTTTATATATATAAAAATGTAGATTGTCAGCATAAAAAAATTATATTATCACCCACTTAATCGTACATTACCATATCATTAAAAGTGTATAACTTTTAAAGTAGTTATCTCTTATTTTGACATACTAATGCATAAATGAGTGATAGTCAAAGAAACTTTTACACTAATAATATATTAAAATTAAACTCATATATAATGATATATCGACAAAGGCAGCATTAGTTTTCTCTCCCCTATGTGGTGTTCTCTCTCTTTTGTGTTGCTCTGGTACATTTTTTCTGCGTGTTTCTCTAACAGGGGCTGTCGCCCTTATCATTGGTGGTAGCCTCTCCTTTTCTTTTCTTTTCTTTTTGTTTTGTTTTTGTAGAAATTTGTCCAATAAATTTATCAAATATTTTAGATTTGTTATTTTTTTTGGATAGATCAAAAGAGATTGGTTTTTAGTTTCTCTAATTTGTCTTCTGTTAAGGTAGATCCAAATTTTTAACTTAGATTTTCTCAGGTGTGAAAATTGAGTGCTTTTTCTTTTAATAGCCGTATTATTTATAATTATAATTATAAGTATCAGCTGAATTGTTTTACAGAATAAGAGTGTGTTTGTTTGTATTTTTTTAAGAAAAGTACTTTTTTCATTAAAAAAAGTAATTATGAAACATAGACTTGTGTTTGGATAAGATTTTGAATAAAGTAGAATCTAAACAAAAGTAGCTTTCTGCTTTTTTTTTTAAAAGTAAAAATGAGTTGCTTTTCAAAATAATCAATTATGGAGAGATACAATAGGAGAGAAAGTAAAAAGTGTTTTTTATAATTATATCCAAACATAAAATAATTTTTAATTTTCTTAAAAATCTCTAAAAAATAATTAATTATTTCTACTATCTTATAGGGCAAGTTTGGGCAAGCTTTTAAAAAATTGATTATAAGATAGTATAAATAATTGATTATTTTTTAGATATTTTCACAAAAAATAGAAGTTGTTTTATGTTTGGATACAATTATAAAAAGCACTTTTTACTTTCTCTCTCTTTTATTGCATCTCTCTATAATTAATTATTTTGAAAAGCAACTCTTTCCTAAAATGCAAAAAATAGTTTGTTTTTATATTCTGCTTTTTTTTATTTATCTAAATCTTATCCAAACAATATATGTTAATATTTTAGAATTGCTTTTTTTAAATGAGAAAAACGCTTTTCTTGTAAAAAAAAGAAGCACAAACAAATGCACCTATAATCAATTTTTTTAAAAGCTTATCCAAATGCACCCTAAATTTGAATTTATGGTTATATATATATATATATATATATATATATATATCATAGTTATAGTATATATATATATATATATAGGACATATCAAGTTAGAGTACTATCTTATTATGTGAGGCGAGAGGAGCTAATATTGACCATCCCATCTCATATGGATGGTCAAGATTAGAAGTTACTTAAAATTCACACGATCAATTAAAAAGTCACATGACTTCAACTTCTAATATTAACCATACATGAATTATCTAATGATTGGGATTTGTTCCTCTTACTCTTACAATGTGATAGTACTCTCACTTGATATGCTCCTATATATATATATATGGGATTCCCTCTGGTTTCTAAAACCAGTTGTTGAACAACTTTTGAGAATAAAAATAACAAGGAATAAAAAGCTTGGAGACAAAAAGAAAATCTTACACTTGAATAATTAGTGTTATCATAATTTTATATTGATGGTTCAGTATCTTGCTGGCCTTATTTAAAATACAGGGGCAAGTACTATTAAAGTTGAGATTGTTAATGATGGTGAAGGAGAGGATATTTTGATGGAAGAACCAAACCTATTATTGATCAAGTTCTATATAGAGAATGGGAGAGATGAGGTATTTTTTAATATAATGTTTTGTTTCAAAATTTAATGTCAAAGATAAAATATTTGAGTTTTGTTTTCTTTATTCGTCTCTACTTCAAGAATGTATAGATATTGGAGATTGTAATCGTCATTGTTTCTATTATAGATCTTTGTGTTGTATGAAGAAATATCAAAACAATAAAAAAGTGCATGTCATTAATGAGATTGTCCAACTTGTTTGTTTTATTATGAAGTCCCTAATATTTTTCTCTTTTTATAATGATCCTATAAGTTCTTTTAATAATTTTAAAAAATTAACCTCATCCCCATTACGAAGCAACCCTATTGATCTTCTTCACCTTAAAACTTCTTGTCTGAACTTTAGTTCCTGCCTGAACAAGGTTTTAGGTTATTTTGGGTATCCAAACATAAGGATAGGTTCTGACTTTTGAAAAACCTTCACAAAAAGATTTGGGATTCTTCATTTCAAGCACCATGATACTCCATAATCTCTGGCATCGAACACTAATTTTCAGCGAATTCACCACCGCATTTGAATAAGCATCATTTTTAGCCTCAAATTAACAGGTTTCTTCAAGTGAGCGATGTCATTTTGAACCACCAACTTCTATGAATCGATGGGATCGATCCACCACCATCATGCATCATGTTCGAGCCACCACCGTCGTATGAGGCTACCACCATCACATTCGAGCTTCTCTGCCGTTGGGCCTCTAGTTTATGACTAGATCTACCAAAACACAACACTTGGCTCATCGGGAGATCACTGTCAGTGGTGTTCCCAAAAAGTCATTGTCAGCGGTGCCGTCGACAGAGTCAAAGGAGTGGTGCCACTGGAAAGTCATCGTCAATGGTGCTGTCGGGAAGTAGATATGAAATCTGAGAGTTTTTGGCTTCACAATGGGGATAGGATTAACTTTTTAAAATTATTAAAAGAATCCATGGGGTCATTATAAAAAGAGAAAAATATCAAGGACTTCATAATAAAACCAACAAGTTAGACAGTCTCATTAATGACATCGACTTAAAATGAACACTTGCCTCATTATGCTTGGTCCAACTAAGAAGGGTTCCTAAACCCTTCTAAGTTAATGGATACCAAAGAAAGCACCATTTTTTTATATGTTGTATAAAAGGAAAAGTGCATTTGTCACTGCTACAAAATCTACCTAAAGTATTTCGGAATCCAATGAATGATTTTGATGCTTGAGTTCTCATTTTCTTGAAAATATTAGGCAATATAATAACATGTTTTGATTTTCTTGAAAATATTAGGCAATATAATTACATGTTTTGTTTTATCTCTATTTAGAATAATCAAAGAAATTTAATAAAAAATTATAAATGGATTGGAAGAGGTTGGTAATGAGGGTGAAACAAATCATGCTACTTTTGGATTGCTTATTATTCTACCATATTCTTTCACTAGGGCCTAAGATATATGTTTAATCATTGCCAACGTGCAATGGTTATATATAAGAGATTTGTTTATCCAAATTTGCTCATAACTGTAAAATGCAATCCACAATTACCAGAAATAAACTGCTTTGTAGTTGAGAGAGTTCTTGCAGCATATGATTGCACAAACATTGCATTTAGATTTTTCTAGATGACGCTAAAAGAATTGATAATAGATTTTAAAATAAGGTTTATTCTTTGGCAAGGTCATAATTGGTATGAATTCTTCCTACTTCCAATTAGATATTTTAATTACTTCCTTTTATTTAGATCCTATAAATAGAATTAATTTCAAACATGTGAACATGTATGTATACAATTGAGTTCTAGAAGAGAAGCCTGCCGCATGCTCATATTTTGTTGTAGTTGCACCAAGATGACAAGCTAGAAATTGTTGATTCAATTGATAATGTAATATTCACTGCATTGCCTAATAAGGCTAAATATCAAAAGCTATTTCATGTTGTTTTGGCATTCATGATGCAAAGTAGTAAAAAATTACTCACTCTACATGAACGATTAAAAATGTTCAAAGTTTTTACCCCAGAAGTTTGTACAAAAAACTTCATTTGATGAAGATAGATATCAAATATATAGAAAAGGAGACACGAGAATAACCACTTCAAGGAAAGTAATCGAGCTAGACAATAGGTTTATTGTTCCCTACGACCCAAAGTTATTATTGGAGTACCATGCTCATATCAATTTAGAGTTTTGTAATAGTGCAAATTCTATCAAGTACTTATTCAAGTATGTTAACAAGGGACTAAATTGAGTTATTATTGCCGTTACTTCACAAGTAGGAATTGGTGAAAACATGTCTGTTGTGGATGAGATTATCTAGTATTATGATTACAGGTATTTATCTCCATGTGTGTTATTGTGAAGAATATTTGGTTCTAATATAGATCATAGATAGCCTCCAATTAAAAGATTGTCATTCTATCTTCCAAATCAACAATTAATAATGTTCAAAGATGATTATATGATTGATGATGTAGTCCGCAAAAACAAGAGAAATAAAACAATGTTTTTAGCTTGGGTGGAGGCAAACAAAATGTATTCTAAAGGTAAATTTTGAAATATGGCCAATTCCTGTGCAATTTGTTTATAGTACAAAGAAGCAACAATAGTTTCCAAGAAAGAAGTGCCAATCAATAGGCAGATATCATTTTGTTCCTCTCAAAACAGGTGAGTTGTATTGCATGAGGCTTTTGTTGACAATTGAATAAGGATGTACAAATTTTGAGAGTATAAGGATAGTGAATGACAATACATTTAATTATTTTCAAGATACTTGTTATATTGTGGGATTGTTGTCTAATGATAAAATAACTCATTAATGGTATTATGGAAGCTATAGAATTGGCTTCTGGCCTTTACTAAGAAAGCTTTTTGTTACATTGATGGTGTCTAACACAATGAACAGGCTAGAATTTTTTTGGTGACTAACAGAATTATTTATAATTGAATGAAATTGTTAAATAACTCAGATATATTTGATTTCTATGTTCATATAAGTTCTTCAAGTGCTTTTCTTACAACTTGAACTTTGCTATTTAATTTGAAGTGCATATATCTATTTCTAAATGAAACATATAAATAAAAGTTGTTCATTATAACATAACTTGTCATCTTCTTTCTTATTTGAGTTTGCTTTTATTTGCAGTTCTCAACATTGTAAATATTGATTTGTAGAACTTATGCTTAATTGAAATAGACAAGTTACTTCATTTGAATGGAAAGTTTTTAAAGGATCTTGGCTACATGCCTTAGCCTATGACTCCCCAATAAATGAATTTGATAACAAATTCTTAGAAGATGAAGTTATTTACAATAAAGAAGAAATGATTGCATATCATCGCAGGTATTTTTCTTCTCTCACTAAGTAGTGATAAATGAGGTTTTATTATTTCATGTATGGATATAGGGGAATGGAAAAGACATTTATTTGTAGAATTTTGTCAACTGCTTTTTTTATCTAAAGGTAAAATAGTCCTTAATGTTGCATTCAATGGCATTAGTTTTCTTCTTCTACGATGTGGAATGACTGCTCATTCAAAATTTGTTATTTCATTGTCTTTTACTAAAAAGTCAACCTAATATTAAACAAGGAATTTTAAAGGATGAACTTATTCATCATACAAGCCTTATTATTTAAGATGAAGCCCCAACAATTAACAAATGGGCTTTGGAGGCTTTGGGTAGAACTAAGAGATACCATGAAGTTTTCAAATGTCAATTTTACAAAAGAACCATTTGGAGGAAAAGTTGTTGCACTTAAATGATATTTTAGACAGATATTAGCAGTTATTATTCCAAATTACAAGTTGATACTCAAAATGGGTGCTCCAATGATGCTCCTTAGAAATATTGATCAAGTAGCAAAGATTGTGTAATAGGATAAGGTTAATTGTAGATGAACTGACAACGAATGTGTAAGCTCCAAAGTCTTAGACTCCTACATCTATCTTAATCTTTATACATTCTTTTTAGTTTTGATGATAACGAACTTGTTCACTCAAATGATATTCATATTACTTGCATTAGGAAACTCCAAGGTATACTTTCTTTATACACTCATTTGATTATATCATTCTTGAGATTAAAAGTATTTCTAAATTATATGAGCTGTTTTGATCATTTGTTGAAGTGTGTTAAGGTCATAAAATACATATAATGATAAAAAAACACTCAACTTTAATTAAATTTAAGCAATTTCAATGCTCATAAAGCTCTTGTTCATAAAGTTACCCTTTAGAAAGCTAGTTGTTAAGAAAGCCCAACCTCACAAAGCTATGCTCAAAAGGCTATCTTCATGAAAGTTCAACTTAAAAGATTGAAAGTACCTAGGAATGTTCATGACAAATTTAACCTACAAGAACATTCTCCTAGTAAAACTACAAAAGCTACTATAAGAAAGCTACAAAAGCTGCTGCAAGAAGACAAAATAACGGCTAGTTATCTCTAATAACTCTCAAAACATAGTATAACTACATTTAATTATCACTAATGGATACAAATGTTTGAGGACTATAAAATAAAGTTGTTGAATATCATTTAAGTCAGGAACTCTTGGTGTCACCATTATTGCTATTTCTAAGCTTTGCATTTACTGGTAAAAAGCTTTTTCATAGCTCTAATACACTATTACATTACTTTCTGATACTTAAAAGCTTGCTCAATTTGTATATTCTTTCTATAACTTGTAAGTAGAGTTTAGTTGCTCATATTTTAAGTGTTACAATCCACTCTTTGAGTGTATGAGCATTTAAACACAAACCCAAACACTTATCTCTCTCTAACCTTAACTTGATAGTGGTCACTGAGGTTTTTAAGTGAGCTTGAAGAGGTTAGGTGTGAAAATAATACTTGTAATCTAGCTAGGAGAGGGTAGGGTGAAAAAAAAACTACTCTGATATCAAAAATCTTAGTTATGTGTTGGGGACTAAAAGTAGACAAGTGGTTTGGCCGAACTAGTACAAAACCTTGTGTGTAAAGCTCTTTCTTGTCCCATCTCTTTACTTTTTGAACTTCTTGTTTATGGTTTGATATTTTGAGTTCTTTTAAGTAAAGAGAAGTGTTTGTGAAAACTATTTTCTAAACTTAAAAAGCTAGTAAAGGTTTTTCAAACATTAAAGAAAAAGCATCTATAGCAATTTGCTGGTTTTCTAAACCTCTTTGTATCAGGTGGCTGATACTTAAATTTTCTGAAGTTAAGTTCCTCAATCTAGCTTTTTGAACATTTACTCTAACTCTCTAATTGAACTATCCAAGTTTTAATACTTAATAAAGCTTGTTTGAGTTTCAAATAAAGGTTTAGAAATTTCAAAAGAAGCACAGATCCACCTATTTCTTGTGCAAATTAGCTATCTTCATTAGTAACAGAGCTCAGCCTCTAGGTTGAATGCCTAATAAGCAAAGAGGAAAGATATGTTAGCTCCAAAATCTTAAGACCATTTTGCATGCTTAAGTTAATACTTAAGATCAAGTTTTGATGACAAACAAACCAATTTTTTCTAAGTATATCTTGAGTAACTATCAAAAAACTCACTATACTCTTAGAATTTTTATCACTCATAATCAATAAACTTGTCTATCTTATAAACTTTATTAATGCGTGTGTTGAAGTGTGTTAGAACTTAGAACTTAGAACTTAATTCAGATATGAGAAACACGAGCTTCAAACACTTAACTCTTCAAAAAGTTCATAAGAAAACTTCTTAGAAAGACAAAAGAAAACTTGATTAGAAACCAATTAGAAGGTAAATCAGAAAACCTTTAGAAAATTGCGATCAAAAAAATACTTCAAGGACTAATATCAAAGACATCATTTCTGTCTTACACTCAGTCCTGTCACCGAATAACTTTCTTAGTCAATGAGAACATTGGAAAGCTGCCAAAAAGCTCATAAGAAGAAGACAAAATAATGCCTAGTTTCCTAATGCACCAAAAAAGCTACCTGACCCATTAAATGTGTTCTTAACGGCTAGAATTCATCCAAGGTTATAAATTGAAGATCATTTGAAGCATTAAAGGTTGAATTACTTGGTTGTTGAAGAGAATTTATTTCCAAGAAAAATGTTTCTATTATTTTCTGAATGTATTCTCGACTCTGAAATACCCTTCTGATCTATAGAAAGTTCTTCTATTCATATTCTTTGTATACTTTTAGTAAAAGAGAAGTTGTTTGCCCAGATTTAATTTGTAATATCCACTCTTGCAGTGTTTGTGAGCTCAAATACAAACTTAAATAGTATCTCTTTGTAATCTGACCCGTTAGAGGTCTGAGTATTGATCCTGGAGAGGCTAGGTAAGAAAAGAACACTTGTTTGAGCCTGGGAAGATACATGTGGAAAGAATACTCAGCTGTAATTAGCCTAGAGAGGTTGTGTTCAAAACAATACTCTGATAGTGAAAATCCTGGTGTTCTGCTGGGGTTTGAAAGTTGACAAGTGGTTGGTTGAACTAGTATAAACTATGTGTGTACTACTTCTTTACCCTTTCTCTTTATTTTTTGAGTTTACTGCCAAACTAGTTTTTGAACTTCTTTGTGTTCTTTCTGATAAAGAGAAAAGTTTGTGAAAATTATTTTCTGATTAAAGGTTATATCAGTAAAAGTCTTTCAAACTTCTAACAAAAACTTTCTTAAGCATTCTCAAACTATTTTTTGAACCCTGCTACCTTTCTAGTTACTGCTTACTAACAGTATGCTTTGACCATCCAAGTTATACACTTGAGAAAGCTGAAGGGGAAGCTAGCAGACTCAGAGGATGGTCTAGAAAAAGAGAAGGCTTGCTCTACAGAGGCTAGGAAGGAAGTCACCGGCCTCCGTTTTGAGAATGAGAGCCTCCGATCCTAGGTGGCGCAGCTGCAAAAGGATATCCAATAGCTAATAAACATTTGCACAAAGATTAGCGGGGAGTAATTCCAAAATGTAGTCGATCAAGTCTAGTTCTTCAACCCTAGGGTAGTTCTGGCATTGGACGCATTGGACTCTGGGAATGTGATCTAAGATTGTCGTCTAGTGCAGCCAATTTCTCAAGATGACCAAGGTGCCACCGAGTTCCTAGTTGCCACTATCTAGGATCCAACCATTGTCGAAGGAAATGGCAAAGCATCGGGTACCGATCGTAAGAGTTTAGAGGGAGATGATGCTTCAGCTTAGCTTGCTTCCTTCTCTCCTTGCTTTATATATTGCATTCCTTTGCCCCCTGCATGAGGCATTTTATTTCAGTAAAGACAGTTGCCTCGATCGTCGGGGTACATTAAATACATTTCATTTGTCTCTAACTATATTCTTTTCCTTTCTATAGTCCAAACTAGGTCCAACGCCCATTAAAATGTGCACTTGGTGATCATTTAAGGACTTAGGAGAATTTTAATCAAGCGGAATGTCTGGGGTCAAATGCCCAAAACTTTTAAGCACTCGGAACTCAACTTAGGACTTAGAGCATGTTTGGGAAAGACTAAATCTTTCCCAAATAGCTGTTTTTGGAGGATTAAGCTATTTTGTAAAATAATTATTATGTTTGGGTAAAAAGATTATTTTTTAAAAAAGTTTTTACACAAAATTTAATACAAAATAAAAGCTTTTTTTAGCTAATAATCATAAGCTAAAGATTGGAGCTTGTGATTTTAACTTATAGATTATTTCTTATACTTTGATATATAAATACTATTTTACTCTCAATCAAATAATTTTTTTAATCATTCTATACCTATTTTAGTAATTTAATGCATAAAAGTGAATTTTTTTATATCATCCAAATGAATCATATTAGCTTAAAATCGCTTTATAGCTAATGCATCTAAACATAAAAATGAATCGATTATAATCGATTATAACAATAATCGATTATCAGCATAATCTATAATTTTCAGCTTTCCCAAACAAGCCCTTAGGAAAAATTTAAGGAGATCCCTAACCGGGGTCTTTAGTGTTTACAGTCCAATTCAGAAAATCACCTAATACTTAGGAATTTTCAACTTCAGAACCAGTTTAACATAAGACATTCACAGTAGGTACCTAATGGCGGATCACGATTCTCATAACTCATGTTGCCAATTAACTTCACAACCACAAAATGGTTATGATCAAGTGTTGAGGATTTGGGTATGTGCCTCTAACTCGTAACCAAAAAACACAAACGAGTTTTTATGGATTATTCCTCTTAACTTGGAATCTAAGAGACCTCAGATCCTACAAGGAACGGGCTTTAGACGTTCTCAAGGTGTTCTCCGGCTTGAGGGTCTTTAAATTTTTAAAAGAAACTCTGGATCCCATAAGAAATTGGCTCAGTAGACATTCCTAAGACACATTGTAGCTTGAGGGTCTGTTAAGACTTTACAGAGTGTAAGAAGATGTATGAAAATTTTACTTTATTGACTGAATGAAGGACTGAAGTCCGTACAAAGTATATGCTCGCCAAAATTAGGGCAGATCAAACAAAGTAAACAAAAAGGCTAGGCCTTGAAGGGCACTTAGTTATAATACTTTCTAAGTTTGTTCGCATTCTAATAGTTTTTATTGGATCGCTTGTTAATGTCTCCAAGGTGTAAGCTCTTTTGCCAGTGCTGATCACAATGCGGTAAGGGTCTTCCCAATTAGGGCCTAACTTCCCTTGGGAGGCATTCGTACCTCTAATGTTTGCTCTCCAAAGTACTAAGTCCCATGGATGAAATTTTCTAGGACAACCTTCAAGTTATAACAAGCCACCATTTTTTGTTTGATGGCAGCATTACGTATATGAGCGACGCGCCTTCCCTCCTCTAAGAGATTTAAGTTTTCTCTAATCAATCCAGGGTTGGTGTCGGGTGAGAACTATTGAAGACGTCAGCTTAGCTCCCCTATCTCTATCGGGATCATAGCATCACACCCATAAGTGAGTTTAAAGGGGTTTTCACTTGATGTAGAGTGAGGCATAGGTCAGTAGGCCCAGAGGACATAGTCAAGTTGATGTGCTCAGTTTCCCTTAGCTTTATCCAATCTCTTTTTAATTCCTCGGATAATAACCTAGTTGGTAGCTTCAGCTTGTCCGTTCGTCTTAGGATTTTCAACAGAACTGCAATGGTGCTTGATCTTTAACCCAGCAAGTAGCTCTTCAGAATCCTTATCTTTGAATTGTGCACCATTGTTCGTCACAATGGACTCCAAAATCCCAAACCTGGTGATGATGTGACACCAAGTGAACTTTTGGATCTGGGCAAATGTGATCCTGACTAAGGGCTTTGCCTCAATCTATTTAGTGAAGTAGTCTATGACCACCACCAAGTATTTCAGTTGACCAAGTGTTTGAGGGAACGGACCCAAGATATCCATACCCCATCTATAGAATGGCCAAGGTACAGACATCGTGGATAATTCATCTAGGGAAGCCTGATAGTGGTCCTAGTGGCGTTGACATTTATCACAAACCCAGACATGTGTAAGGGAGTTAGCCTTCATTATTAGCCAATCGTATCTAGCCCTAAGTGTCTTTAGAGCTAAGGCTTTGCCCCCTAAGTGGTCTCCACAACTCCCCTCATGGACCTCAACCAGTACATATTCTGCTTCTTTTGGCATGAGGCATTTAAGGAAAGGTGAGGAGAAACCACGTTGGTATCACTGTCCATCATAAATGGTGTATCTGATCGTGGTTCTAATCAATTTGGAGGCTTCCTTTAGGTCAACGGACCTGGCCCTTGACTGTATATACTAAATGATTGGGGTGATCTAAGTATGCTCTTCTCCTTCTATCTGGAAAATGGATGCATTCATGATGGAGGGTTGAGAGAGGGTCTCTTGGATCACAGAATAGATATTGCCTAGACTCTTAGTGCTGGCTAGTTTGGACAACAGGTCTGCCATGGAGTTATGCTCTCTAGGAATGTGCTCTATCTTGACATCCTGGAAGTTCTTGAGGAGCTCTTGGACTTTTGCAAAATATCTCTGAAGGAAGGGTTTCTTGGCTTGATAATCACTCTGAATCTGGGAGGTCACAAGTTGGGAGTCACTACTAAGTGTGATCTTAGCCACTCCCATGTCCTTTGGCATTGCCAGTCTAGTAATACATGCTTCATACTCGGCCTAATTGTTCGAAGTTAGGAACTCGAACTTCAAGGAGTTTTTCACTGTTACCCCTTTAGAATTTTCCAAAATCACCTCAGCACCACTTCCCTTGGGATTCAAGGATTCATTAATAAATATGGTCCAAAAAATTCTTTCAAGGATATCAGGGTTCAATGTGAGTTCTTCCGAAAAGTCTGAGAGTCCTTGAGCCTATATTGCTACTTGAGGCTCATATGCTATTCCGAACTCAGAAAGCTCGATGGACTAGGTAATCATTCTTCCTATAATGTCTAGTTTGTGTAATACCTAGTGGATAGGATAGTCCGTCCTCACCACCTTAGAATGGCACTGAAAGTACTACTTGAGTCTTCTAGCCGTGATGATAAATGTGAAGGCCATTTTTCAATCTTCTGGCATCAAGGTTCTGGGCCTTGCAAAACCTTGCTCACGAAGTAGACTGGCTTCTGTTCCTCCGCCATCTCTCAAATTAGATCCGAGCTAATAGCCTTTTCATGAACTAAAAGGTACAAGTATAATGTCTCATCGGGTTCTGATTTTATCAGAATAGGGGGAAAGGACAAAAGTTTCTTTAGAGAAAAAAAGGCATCCTCACACTCCTGGGTCCATTCAAAATCCTTTCCCTTTTTGAGCAATCTGAATAAGGGAAAGGATTTGTGAATAACTCTAGCAAGGAAATATGTAGGGGGCGCAATCCGGCCAGACAGTTGTTGCACTTCCTTAATACTCTTTGGGCTATGGATGTTGAGTACCACTTGGCATTTATCTGGGTTTGCCTTAATCCCGCGATGAGTCAACATGAAGCCCAAGAACTTGCCTGCTTGGACCCCGAAAGCGCACTTTTCTAGATTAAGCCTCATGTTATGGTTCCAGAGTTATGCAAATACCTCTTTGAGGTCTACAATGTGTGATCCATCTTGCAGAGTCTTCACTATCATGTCATCGATGTAAACCTCCAACATATTCCCCATTTGGTTTTCAAAGACCTTATTCATCATTATGGTAGGTGGCTCTTGCGTTTTTCAGACCAAAGGGCATAATCCTATAATAATAGCTCACCCTGTCAATGATAAAGGCTATCTTCTCTTTGTCTTCGGGATACATTGGGATCTAATTGTACTCAGAGTACACGTTTATGAAAGACAGTAACAGAATCTGGATGAGCTGTCAATCAGTTTATCTATATTGGGAAGTGGGTACGAATCTTTAAGGCAAGTCTTGTTCAAGTTTATGTAGTCTACGCACATTCTCCACTTCCCGTTTGATAGCCATGTGGTGGGAGATATTTCCCTGATGAAGCTGACATTGAGTAGCTCATTAACCTACTCTTCGATAACCTATTGTCTTTCTGCGCTAACTTTCCTTTTTTTTTTGGGAGACTGACCTTGAATCCTCCCTAATAGATAGGCAATTGCAAATGAAGGCGAGGTCAGACCTAGGCATGTCGGAGGATGTCCAGGTGAAGAGATCTTTATTTTTATGCAAGAGATCAATCAATTGGTGCCTTTCTCCTTATTCCAAAATTGCTCCAATCTTAGTGACTTCATCTACCTTGACACTAAGTTGAAGCGGCTGTAATTCGCCCTTTGGCTGGGGTCTAGTAACCTAGATTGCTTCTCGTACATCTAACTCGGATATAAGGATGTTGACCTAATCTACAGCGGGGCTAGATGTATTGACTTTCGTTTTCTTTGAGACTCTGTAGATCTTGAGGCTCTCATTATAACATTTATGCGTCGTGATCTGGTTGCCCTTGACCATGACAACCTCGTCATTCTTGCTAAGGACTTTCATGGCTAAGTGGGTATTAGACACCACAGTGCTAAGGGCATTCAAAGAAGGACGACCCAAGATTATATTATGTTATATGCTGATGAGCAGTCCACGACCAGAAACCTAACCTTGACAGTCCTGAAGAGTGTAGTGCTCCCCAGGGTCAGGTGAGTCTCAAAATATCCTGCAGGAGTGATCTTTTCACCAGTGAATCCAGTGAGCTAGCCGTCATAGGGAGTCAATTCTGAGCATGAGACTTCTAGCTTTGGTACAAGTCCATGAACATAATGTTTGTTGAACTCAATTAGTCCATGAAGATGCGTTGGACCTTGGCATTGGAAATTATCCCTAAAATAACTAGTGGGTCATCATAATCCTGAATAATTTTGCCATAGTCCTCATTTGAAAATGTAATTGGGGGTGCATTCCTATCTCTGACCCGTGACTTGGGTGCGGAGTAGGAGACGCTCAAATCTACCATCCTGAGAGCTTTCTTCTAGGTACTGTTGGACAAACATCGCTAGTGAACCCACCAGTAATAGTATTGATGGTTCAGTTAGGCTGGGCATGGTGGTTGTCATTGTCATCAAATGGATCGTCTTAGTTCTGACCTTGCCGGTTATTAGTATCTCGATGAGGTGGACTTTAGGATCTTCTCCCAGGACTTCGAGTCCTCCTTTGTCACGAAGATGGACTTCACTAAGGGCTGTGTCTCCTTTCTCTTTATAGCGCCTATTGCTTTGGACGTGGCTAATGTACTAATCTAGCCGTCCTACCCTAATTAGAGACTCAATAGCGTCACAGAGTTAGAAATAATCTTCTGTTTCATGGTCGTAGCTCTTGTGCCACAAACAATGCTTTGTGTGATTCTTTTTTTCATGTTTCTTCAATGGAGGTGGCCTCTTTATATCCTAAAAGTCAGTCTGAAGCACTTCCCTCAAAATCGTTTCATGTGGAGTGTTCAGTGAAGTGTAATTTGAGTACTTAGGCTGGGACAGATCATGTTTGGAGGAGTTCTGTGGATGGAAGGAATTCTAGTTTCTTTTTTGGTGGGAAGACTCACCCTTTTAGAAGATCTTCTTAGCCTTGGTGGCCTTCTCAAAGTTAATATATTTTTACAACTGTGCTCGAAATTCTTCCATATTCTCTGGCTTCTTTTTTGCCAAAGATTAGAAAAATTAAGAGTCATTCCAGAGGCCACTCCTGATGTTGTGGAAAGAAATCTTTTCATTGAGGTTCTCCACATTGATGTAAGTCGTATTGAATCTCTTAAGGTATTTGTGAAGGGGCTCGTCGCGCCCCTGGCGAATCTCAGAAAGAGACTCCATAGACTTAGGTTGCTCCTTGCTAGTAGTGTAGTGTAGTAAGAAACGTTGTCTGAGGTTCGGCCAGTCGGTGAAGGATCCCCGTGGTAGGGTTACGATCTATTTAAAAGCACCCTTCTTCAAGGAAAAGGGAAATGCGTGATATAGTAACTGAGAGGATCCCCCATGAAAGCACATAAATTGGACGTAAATGTCTATGTGTTCCTAAGGGTTCATAGTCCAATCATAGAGAGCTCCACATTGGTAAGGAACTTAAAGTTTCTGGGGACGCTGTACTCCATGAGTTGGGTAGAGAAAGGTTTCTCCTGATCATCAAGGTTCGGGTAGTTATTAATAACATTGGACATTTTGACGTCAGCATGTGGTATTCCCCTCTGGTCGTTACCCACACTCTGCCTTCTTCATCACAGGGAGGTCCAGACTGGGCCTTATGCATGGATCGCTCTACATTTTTTAATCTTCGATGCTACTCTTTAAGTATCACCATTTGTCATTGCACTAAGTCTAGGAGATGATTTTTGGACATATCAAGTTGGATCATGCCCTCTAGACGGGATATACGATCTTTTGCATCATCGTTATTAGGTCCCAAACGCTAGTGCACTGGGATCTTCGGCCTTTGAACGTCAGGATTAGCTCTATGCACGTGGGGACCAAGTCTATCCCTTATAGAAAACCTACGTAATGGGTGTAGGCTTTCGTCAAAAAGTGAAGTTTCGTGTCAATCGTGTAGATGTTCAGCGTTGGGTGCCTAGTTCCTCGCGGCGAAGGTTTTAGCAACTGGTGGTGGAACAGGGTGAGGAGGATGATGCACCGCTAGTCCTCGCCTTCGGCTAGCAGAAGTTTGTGAAGCCTCTCCTCTCCTTGAGTTCTGTCTTGTATTCACTATGGTTGAGTGGGAATAGAAGTTTATCTTTCTCATAGACGGCGCCAATGTTTAGTAGTGGATACTGAGTTGTACCTGGATAGGCACGTTCTGGTGATTTCTTCCTTGCGTAGCAGCAATCAAGCTTGTTGGAGCGGGGGTTAGTACCTACAAAGGGACTCCAACGCTCAAGTCAGACTGTACACAAGTAAGGTTATGTTGTAAGCAATAGGTTATATGTAGAAGGTGATTGAGCCTAGTATTTATAGAGTACAATGAGGGTTTAGTCTCCCTTAATTGTAGTAGGAAATCTATGTAAGATCGAAACACTGATATTGCAATTATGAGTAGTTTGAGGCAATTATGGGCACTATAATTTCGTAAGATCGTTATTGACATTTACAGATATTTTGAAATTTATCATTTGTGCAAATCTCGTGATCCTAGTGCACTTGCCCAATGCCGCAGTCCGATAGACGTGGTACCGAGGTCTTGACAACGTGTCACCAGTGCTTAGCTAGGATGTCCATAGCAGATTTCGATGGTATGCGTGTCAGGTTGGTCCACTAGACGCAGTCCAAATCACAGTCCAGAACATACCTCAAATTAGACATTATTCAAATTTGAACCAATTGTCCAATATTAGTTTTGAAGAAACTTCACTCATATTTTTCCATTTGTAGTGTAACTAGTACTATATTAAACTTGTCTTCTTGATAAAATTTTTGTTTTAGACATCATAATTAGTAAGCTGAGTATTTTCTTTTATGCTCCTCTTCTTCAACATTGAGAGGAGCTTTATCAAAAAAGGCATTAATGAATTCAAATAATTCACATAATGATGATAATATAGTTAAAATCAATAATCAATCATTAAAGTAGAAGAGAAATAATTTTCAAAAAAATAGAGAGAAAATCCCTCACAATGTCAGACATTGATTTCCTTTTGTCATGACCATCTTTATTAACCTAAATGATTTCACAAAAAACTGTGAAAAAGAATTTAGATTAAATGGAAAATCAAGTCCAACCAAAAACAAAATAAAAATGTGAAATGATACAACATTAACAAACTAAATTGATAAAAGAATTGAAGAAAACCCAAAAATCATGAAACATAAGGAAAGCAAGAACTTAGAAGTTAAAACTAAAACTAAAAAAAAAAAAGGTGAGACAGGAAGGAGAATGCCTGAAAAGGATAAAGGAAGCTTGAATGGGAGATGCAATCGCCATTGTCGTAGCTGCTCGATGTTTTAGCTTATAAGTTGTGGCCTTTCATGTGTGAGATAGTTTTAGAGAGTTCAAGTCAAATTCTTACACATCTCAACAATGGAGAAAAGGAAGAATGAGATGGAAAACAAATACAAATAAAAATAAAATAAAAACATACCTGCATAATACAAAACTCAAAGAAGGTAGCCATTTGAAAATCCCAAGAAAAATGGTGGCAATTTTTTTTTTCATTTTAAAATATGATTTATTGAAGGTTAGCACAAACTCTAGCAAAGATACAATGAAAGGTTGTGGGTCTTTGAGAAAAAAGAAGGTGGTCATTTAAAAAATGACAAGAAAGAATGATTATATATCATATAAGAGAAAATGAGAGAAAATATTAAAATTGAACAATTGATCTTGTACTTGTAATTAAATTTAAAATTTGAATGATGAGGATGGCTTACCCAGAAAGATCATTCAAGGACCAAAATATCATATTATATGCATTATTGATAAAATAAATTATGAAAGATAATTATGAATTGATTGAATTTATTAATTAATTTTTTAAAATTTGAATCCTTTGTAAAGAATTTGTTTAATTAATTAAAATAACAATAATAAGGTAAAACGAGTATTTTGGTTACTTATTTTTATTTCTTTTTTTAATTTGATTCAGTATCTTTTATTTTGTCAATTTGGTCTCTTATCTTACAAATCATCATTTAATGTGGTCTTCTGTTAAGGTTCCATTACAGACCCTAACGAAATTATGACATGTCAATTTAATTGCTTGCATAAATTAAATCGCTAATTCAGCTACTTTTAATTTCAAAAACTCACCAATTATAGAGATCGATAATTGATGATCTCTGACAAAAGCAACAAAACTGATTTGATGAATGCCTTAAGCCCTCAACTGCTCCCACTCTCAAACTGAAGGTTATCGGAGGTTCGCCACAACCAGTCACTGTTCGTCTGCTATAGTATCTGCTACTCATAAGTATGGTTCCTCTTCTGTTCTTATTTTTCTTTCTTAATTCCTTCCCTCCCCTACTCTCTCTCTCTCTCTCTCTCTCTCTCTCTCTCTCTCTCTCTCCCTATATATATATCTACACAACTTATTTTTTCAAAAAGTCATGAGCCTCTCGCATCGTTCCCAAGTACTATTTTGCCACTGATAAGTATTGCAATGTTGCACCAATGTTAAGAAGACCAAGCAACCACAATGAAGAAGTAGACAAATCTATATTTTTGGGTTTCAATATAGTCTTTTATTTCATTAGTTTTTCTAGGTTATAACATGGTTTTATATTTCGTTCAAAGACACAAAATGTAATGGAATAATTTCTTTTATTTTTTTTTATTTTATAGGTAACTGAGTGATATAGAAAAAAATGTAATTTTCTTTTTCCACATGAAAATAAATGGTGCAGATGTGACATACACATGTTTTGATAGGTTAACAACTGTACTATTAATGCCATAAATGCAGGAAAAGTGGCAAGAAAATAAAGGGTTAAGTCGTCACATGGTAAAAAATTAAAACATGTAGTGACAACTAGGAATGATACATGGAAAAATTTGAAATCATATACCTTCTTTTTATATATTATATTAGATATTAGAACAGATTAACCACCACTTTGGAGTCATTGGTAGGCAAGGCAGAAGCTTCAATCTATTTGGATACATAATCCACCGCCACAAAGATGTAAAGATTACTAAAGGATGGCATAAAGAGTCCCATAAAGTCAACCCCCTTAACATCAAACAATTCCACGTCAAGGACAGATTGGAGAAGCATTTCACATCCTTTTGAGATATTTCTTGTCCTTTGGTAACTATCACAACTTGCCACATACAAAAATTAGCATCCTTGAGTAATGATGGCCAATAAAACCCACTTTCACCTTAGCCACTGTTCACCACTATAATGGCCGCCATAAGGTGAAGCATGGTATTGCTCTAAGATAGCAATAGTCTCCTCCATAGGAATGTAATGCCTGAGCATATGATCAGCATATTGTTTAACGAGATATGCTACATCCCAAACGTAGAAGCAGACATCATGAAATAATTTTTTTCTTTAGTGACTAGTAAGTTGCATGGTAACACCCCAGAAAATAATGAAATTCACTAAACTCGCAATACCAAGGGTCAGAATAATTGGATACAGCAAGCAACTACTCATCAGGAAATGTCTCACAAATAATAGCAAACTCTTTATGAAATTATTCATTCTCAACTCTAGAAAGATGATTTGTCATTTGATTCTCTGCGTCTTTCCGACCCTGAATCTCAAGACCAAACTCCTGAAGCAACAAAACCCATCAAATCAACCTCAATTTGGCATCCTTTTTACTCACCAAGTACCTAATTGTCGAGTAATTCATGTAAACAATCACTTTGATTCCAACCGAATATGTTCTAAATTTGTCGAAAGTAAAAACAACAGCAAGTAGCTCATTCTCGGTGGTGGTAAAATTCAGCTGAGCATTTGTGAGAGTCCTACTTGCATAATAAATTAAGTGGAACACCTTTTGCTTCCTTTGACCCAATACAGCTCCTACTGTTTTATCACTTGCATTACACATTAACTCAAATGATAGGCTCCAATTAGGTGTGGTGATGATGGGAGTCAAAACAAGTCATGTCTTCAATTCTACAAGGCTCCCATGCAAGAATCATCAAATTTGAAGGGCACATCTTTTTCCAACAAATTACTCAATGATTTTGTTATCTTAGAGAAGTCTTGGATAAACCTCCGGTAGAAAATAACATGGCTAAGAAAAACTTTGAATACCCTTGACTAAGGTAGGTGGTGGAAGCTTGTCAATCACCTTTATTTTTTCCTTATCTACTTGAATACCTTGACTAGAAACCCAATAGCCAAGTGCAATTCCTTGTGTGATCATGAAATGACATTTCTCTCAATTGAGAACCAGATTAGTCTATTCACATTTCTTCAACATAGTAGCGAAATTGATCAAGCATACATGAAAAGAGTCACCAAATATAGAAAAGCCATCCATGAAGATCTCAAGAGATTAGTCAACCATATTAGTAAAATGTCCATCATACACCTCTAAAAAGCGGTCAGAGCATTACACAAGCCGAAGTGCATGCGCTGAAAGGCAAAGGTACCAAAGGGACATATGAAAGTGATCTTCTCTTAGTCCATAAGAGCTATGGCAATCTGATTATACCCTAGATGTCCATCAATAAATTAATAAAAGGATTGCTTAACAAATCTATCCAACATCTAATCTATAAATGGAAGTGGACAAATGGTCCTTCATGGAGGATTTGTTGAGTTTGCAGTAGTTCATGCACACTCTCCATCTAGTAACTATGTGAATATGGATCAATTCATTATTTTCATTTGAAATCACAATCATTCCTCCCTTCTTGTGCACTTAATGGACCGGACTCACCCATGGACTATTGGAGATTGGGTAAATAATACCTACATCTAACCATATAATTATCTCTTTCTAGACCAATGCAAGCTTGTACTTTTGTACTTATGAAGCATATGGAGAAGTTTTTCCTCTTGCTCATCAGTGGGTGAGGATAAAATAATCTTAGACAAGGTATATGTAGCTCCAAGGTAACCATAGAGCAGATGACTTAGCATTGGCTTGAGTTCAAGTGTTGGAGGCTTCTCAATAGAAGTCGTAAGAGCAACTTTAGATGAAAGGAGCTTTGACGACTCAAACTACACTGACCTGAAAAATACAGGAGCAATATTAAGCGAATATAAATAATAAAAAACATCAGTCTTATCACTATCTACATGCTCAAATGATGTAGTCGATGATAATGCAAGGGTGTTAATAGGACAGCTCACATGAAATGCATCAAAAATGACATGGTATAAGAAATGCAAAAACTTGATTGCTTTAAAAATGTTAAAGGTTAGCTCTTGATCTTATACCCGCATAGTCAACTTAGCTTTTTGTACATCAATGAGGGTCTTACCCATGGCAAGGAAAGGTCGACCTAGTATGAGGGGAACATTGTGCTCTTCCTCCATGTCAAGAATGATGAAGTCGACTGAAAAGATGAATTTGTCCACATTGACTAAGACATCCTCAATGATCTCATTGGGGTAAGTAAAAGAATGGTTACAAGTTGAAGAGTGGCTGATGTAGGCTTGTATTCCCCTATACCAAGCTATTGAAAGATAGAGAAAAGTATTAAATTAATGCTAGCACCAAGATCACACAATTATCTACCAAAGAATTGATTCCCAAATGTGCATGGGATTGTGAAGGCCCGAGGTCCTTCAATTTGGGAGGAAGTTTGTTTTGGAGCATGGCACTGCATTCTTTTGAAAGAGCCACAGTTTCAAAGTCTTATAACCTCCTCTTTTTAGAAAGGATATCCTTCATAAACTTAGCATAACTTGACATTTGTTTAATAGCCTTCCCAAAAGGAATATTGATATGAAGCTTTCTAAATACCTCCAGAAACTTCTGAAATTGAGCATCAAGCTTTTGTTTGGCAAAGTGGTTAGGGAAAGGTAAATGAGGAGTATGGAGCTTGTTACTTTTCTTGCCCTCTCCCTTCTTAGAAATCTTATTTTTCCTTTCAACTTATTTTTCATCAAGTACATCATCTTTTTTAACTTGAGCTACCTTTTCATTGAGCATTTTTGTTCTTGAGTTCTTTTCAATTTCTTTACCACTTCTAAGAGATATGACATTACAATCCTCTTTTTTCTCTCCCTTAGGATTATTAATAGTATCACTAAGGAAGCTTCTCAAAAGATGTGAGTTTATGGCATGATCAAGTTGGCCCACTTGTGTCTCCAAGCTCTTCAAAGGTGCAACTTGACTTTGCAATAATGCATCATTTTGAGCCAAATGAGCATTAGTTTTTGCCATGTAGGAGTCACTCTTGTGCATGAAGTTCATGTGCTCTTGCTTGAATTGTATGAACATATTCTCAAGAGAAGAAGTTCGATCTTGAAAAGAATTCTTGGGTGGAGGTGGTGGTGTATTTTGAGGTTGGAAGCCAGGAGGACTAGTAGGAGCCACCTTGGCTTGTGAAGATAAGCCCTGGTTGTTACTTCCCCAAGCAAAGTTAGGGTGATTACACCATCCCAGATTATATGTGTTGGGATAAGGATTTTTGTTCGCTAGTTGGCTACTTTGAGCCAAATATTGCACATTTACCAAAGCATGAAGGCATTGATCACTAGAGTGTGGGATCATCACATAAGTCACAAGGCATAGGAGGGCCTTGAATAAAGTTTACCCCTATGGTGTTCAACTTCTCCACAATGGTTGCTACTTGGGCCAAAATAGAGATGAAAGCATTAACATCATGTATCTCAGTTACTCTCTTGGGGTTCAACAACTTAGTTGGCCACTGATAGCTATTAATAGTCATTTCTTCCAATAAGTTATATTCATCATTAATAGTTTTGCTTATGAGAGCTCTCCCAACTGTGGTGTCAACGGTACACTGAAGGGGATTGAGCAACCCATTATAGAATATATGCACTTGCATCCACTTAGGAACTCTATGGTGAAGGCACCTCCTCATTAAATCCTTGTATCATTCCCATGCCTCAAACAAAGTATTAGACTCATATTGCTCCAAATTGGTGATGTCACTCCTCAATCTTGTAATCTTGGATAAAAGAAAAAGTCTAGATAAAAACTTTTGCACAAGATTATCCCATATGGTGATGGAGTTCGGAGGCAATGATTGAAGCCAACTCTTGGTTTTGTCCTTCAAGGAAAATGAAAACAACTACAAACAAATGGCATCCTTAGAAACTTCATTATAGTGGAAGGTGTCACACAACTGTAGGAAATTAGCAAGAAGAGCATCAACATTGTCATGGGGGAGATCCGCAAACTGGATGTAAGACTGAATCATTTTGATTATTATGGGTTTGATCTCAAAATTGTGAGCTTGTATGGTAGGCCGATGCATGCTAGAATGCATATCCTGTATCTGTGGTGAAACAATGTCCAAAAATGATTGGGTTGGAACCCCTTCATTCGCCATTGACGTGCCTAGTGTGCTAAGTTTTCTCCTTATGATGTATCTGAAAAGTTCTTTCTTTCTCTGGCTAAAAGGAATATGCTCAAGACTCCTAGTCTATCGCATGCAAAAGAAAAGGTACCTTAAAATAAGAAAAGAAAACTCAAATCACGAACTAGTAATAAAATCAAAAGTAACACACGAATATTGTCGTTCCTTGGCAATGGCACTAAAAACTTATTGGTAGCCATAAGTGTATGAGTCTAACAAATAATAAAGTGAGAGTCAAGAGTGTTATCCTATAGGATTGTATAGTGTATGCTAACGATCAATCAATCACTAAAATTCAAGCTTAAGTAATACAATTTAGAAGAACAATTAGGAAAAGTACAAGTAAACAACTAACTAAGATGAAGAACAATAACAAACACCAATATTAGAGAGATAACAATGATAAAAGGGCCTAGAGGGTCCTTCTTCACCCACTACTTCATTTGGATACTTGTAATTCCCAATAATTAACATTAATGACTTGGTTTTGTTAGCCAAAACTCTAGATTAGATAATCATATGTCTTTTGTTCAATTCACTATGTGTCCATTTGAATTACCCTAAAATCCACTCATTAAGATTAAGTTTCAAACACATGCTATGCATGACCAATTGGTATATGTCCATCCCATTAGTTAACCAACACACCCAACATAATTAAGTGTAATTGAACATGCATCATTCATACCCATGGACCCATTCCCAAATCCCTATGTCTAGATCATTGGAAACACCCAAATCAAACAATTGTGAGCATTAAGTATAGATATGAATGAACAAAACCATTTCATTAACATAGATCAATGAACTACATAGTATGCAAAACTCATAGAGGAATCCAAAGGTTCCCCTAGTTACAACTTAGCAATCCATGAAAATTAAAGAACTCATCACTAAAAAGAGATCCATTCAAGAATAAGAAAGATCAAGAAAAGGAAAAGAAGAAAGACAAAGGTTGATGATCTTAAGCTTGAGTCTCCTTCTTGGGTCTTGATCTTCAATCTTCAAGTTGTATCTCTCTTTAGGTAAAAAAATCCCTCAATCAGAGCCTTTCTCTCTAGCTATTGGGGTGAAAAATGAATTCCTAACAATGGTCACAAAATGGAAAAGAAAAAGGCCAAGTTCTTGGGCCTAGAGCATTTTGCATAACTAGGTGTCAATTGTTACATGTCTAGGTGTGTGAAAGCCAAGTACAATTTTAGTTTAGTTGGCCATGCCTAGATGCACCATATGCCATGCCTAGGTGTCAATAGTTACACGCTTAGGTGTGTGGAAGCCAAGTACAATTCAAGTTAGTTATCCACACCTAGGCGTGAATACTATATGGCACGCCTAGGCATCCTGCCCTCCACGTCTAGGTGTGTAACTCTCTGTTTTGATAACTGATTCTATTTGATCTTGCCATGCCTAGGCGCACCATCCTACACGCCTAGGCATCCATCCTACACGCCTAGGAATTGCCCCCTAGAGTTGGTTCTCTTACATTCTTCATTCTTCTTAAGCTTCCATCCTCCTTGCTCGGTCCTTTCTTAAGGTCCATTCCCTTGAAATCCTGCAAAATAACACCATTGAATCATAAATGGAGTTAGGAATTAAAAGCTTTTCAAATTTAACCTTTAATGGACAAAAATCTTAGCCAAGTTGAATTAGGAAGATGTAAAAAGATATAACATGTAATTTAAGCTCAAATCCTTATGAAACACTAGAAAGACAGGAACTTGCAGTTGATTTAACACCCAAATAGGAGACTAATAACTGTAATTTTTAGAGTTATCAAGCACTAGAAAAAGGACTATTATTATAGTTTCTTTTTTTTTTCATTGGATGTGTAAGTACGTGATTAAAAGGGGGAAAATGTGACAAAGGATTAAACCATTCACATCATGTGTTAGACTAGCTTATTGGGTGGGAGAGCCTATGACTTTTGGTGGCATCACTTATCTATCAATATTTGGAATAGCACCATCAAAAGATTACTACACCTTAATTCAGATTATAGGTAGCCTTTTCTTTATCTCAACTCTTAATGAAAACACCAATTGTTATAACTCTAACCTATAAGAAGAACTTAATTCAAAATACTAGTCTATTGAGTGGAAAAGTCTCATGATTTAAATACCACATTAACTTCCTTATTTACTCAATATTAGACATAATATCATGACACTCAAGTCTTATTAAAGACTTAGGCTAGTATTAATTGAGCTTTTGGCGTTCTTATAGTTATTTTATTAAATAAATTGTCGATTTTTTTCTTGACTGATTAGATTCTGATTCTGTTAATTAACCATAAGATTGTTTTAATAAAAAATATCCAACATATTTTCATTTTGACTTTGTTTATAATTAATACATAATGGCAAAGCTTACTTTGCTATTTGATATCCTCCCATCATACAAATTTAGTTCTTAAAAATAAATAAAATAAAGTTAGCAGCGCAATTAATTTTCAATACAAATAAAAATAAATAAAATAAATTGACAATGAAATAATTACATAATCATTTAAAATTTAATTTTGTTTTAGTTGAGACACTTGTTAAGATAATTGATGAGTCATCTCCAATTTTTTTTTTCAAATTATCTGCAAAAAAAAAATTGCGTGGATAAAATTAACATCCAATTCTTTGCGGTTGGGAAACTGACTGAAAGGGAGAAGTTGTGTAGCACTTTGGCGTTGATGTAGGCGAAAGATACAGTGTGCAAAAGTTGATGTTGGCTGCAATTTGTTTTGTTGTTTTACAAGCTAAGTTCTATAGGGAAATTTACACAACCTTAGACTTTGACACCACGAAGCCTTATTCTTCCATCTTCACCTAACTCATCCCACAGAAAGTCCGGCGCACCCAGTTTTTGGCGTTTTGCTTAGGGAACTGCAAAGAATCGATCTCTGGTTTGAAGCTAAAATTTTTATTGGGGAAAGAAAATGACTTTGTGTTGATGATTCATCAAGACCAATTTTTAACCCTATGATTTTCCTCATGATGTAAACCATGATTTCACTTGAGATTGAGACGGTGGAGTAGGTATTGGGATAAAGCAAGGATAGCAAAGTTTGTGATTTAAAAAGTGTGCGTGTCAAACTTCCTTATTTAAATATTTCCCCTTATGTTTGGCGAGAAAAACGGAGACAGTCTTCTTTGTTTTCTTGTTACAAACGAAAGATAGTGTTTATTAAAGGTTATAACGGTAATTGAAAACAAAATCAAACAATGTTTTTCACAAGGAAGTAAAAATCAAACATTTGCTACACAGCGGCTAGCCGTATTTAATATATTATATAACTAATAAATATCTCATGTATTGTACTAATTTTTAATTTTAAATAGAATCTAAATAAATATTGATAAAAAATATTTAAAATTATAAATAAATTATGCATAATTTAATTTATTCAGATAGAATTTAAAAACATAAAATAAAAGAGAAAATTATTTAGAAAAAGAGATATACATAATTAATTAAAAAATAATTTAAATTTAAAATTTAAAAGAAAAAAATTAAGAATAACATATGTTATTCTTAGAGAAAGAATAGTTTAAGAAATTAAGTCACTTTCAATATAATGTACTCTCATTTGTTATATATATATATATATATATATATATATGAAATATATTTAGTGAAATAAATATTTATTGTAAGAGGTGAGATAAGTGAATTTTGATAATTGAATTTTACATGAATGGTTAACATTAAAATATAAATTCATATGATTTTTTTTAATAGTCACATAATTTTTAAGTAACTTTTAATATTGACCATTCATGTATAATTGTATGATCAAAATTTACTCCTCTCATTCTCTTACAATAAAAACTTATTTTACTAGATATATATATATAAAAGGGTGGATTTGCTGCACAAAAAGTTTAACTCCTTAAGTAATATTTCATTCTAACATTTAGAATAAGTTGCAGTTTGCTCTTACATAATTTGACTCGGTTTTTTCTTTTCTTTTTTTTAGAGATAGTGGATCTGGGATTAGGTGATTCTTGTTATCACTAGGAAAGAACTTCACCAGTTAATTAGTTAGCTTGCACTTTCTTTACTCGATTTTACCTTACTATAATTTAAAAAGTATTATTTATTTTTTATGACTAGTCTTTTCATTATTATTTATTATGGTTACAAGACAATTTTGTAACTTTATTTTTTGGATTTTGTTAAGAAGTGTCTGTACTTGTTAAAGTTACAAAAATAGAAAGTTTTAAATAAAAATGTAAAAAAATTAATTTTTAATACATTAAATATCTTATTTCATCTAAATTTTTATTTTAGTATCTTTAACAAGTATCTTAAGAAAAATTCTTATTTTTTTTCATTACTCATCTATTTTATATATATTATATAAAATTGATAAGTAGTAAAAAGATAAATCAAGTGTCAAAGTTACATTTGTGAGAATAGTTTTTTGTAAGTTATCAAATACTTATGAACCTCAAACTTTTGTAATACATTTTTTTCGGTACAATAGAAAAGAACAAAAAGACTAGCCATAACAAAGGTGACACCAAGCGAATCATCCAGGAGAAAGTTTCCTAGTATTTATTTTTTATTTTTTTTATGTAGTCCTACTTTTAAAACTTCATAAGTGAATTTGAGTAAAATATTTTACACATATTGTTGTATGTAAGACAAGATCATTCACATACATATATTGTATGTTTGAAGTTGAAATAGATAAATAATGTTAGAGATATCACGCAGCGAAGTAATCTCGAGACATGACATGGGTTAAAAAACTACAATAGGTACAAACTATAATTTGACTCAAATCCCAAATTTAAATGAGGCAGTTCAACACAAGTGAGATTAGTATAGCCTGATTAAACTCACATTCAAATATCTAAATTAATTTGTGAGATATATAAATAGGTGAGAAAATATCATGACTCATTAATAAGCGGGAGACCAACAGAGAATTTTGAATTTTCCATGTTCTCTGTTCAGTACTAATTTCTTGTCTGTGAAAAAATTCAGTATTTGAATTGAGGAAACTGTAAGACTTATCTGATCTTGTAAATTATTAAAACGTTCAAATATTTTGTTTTCAGACAAATTCTGAGTATTTTTTGGACATTATTGAAATTAAAAATCTCATTGGAAATTTGTAGCAGCTTGCCAAACGAAATCCAAGAGAGAGAAAAAAAAACTCAAAAAAGAATAAAAAAGCACAGGCTTAAGGTAATTTGGCCATATTAAAGTCTATCCAATAAAATAACACATATTGTGGTGTTCCCTTATTTTTTGTTGTTTTTTGTCCCCTTTTGTGTTCTTCCTTAACATGGTTGCTACTTAGATCATTTGGTGACAACTCTCTCGATTTTCTTCTTTGTTGTTCTCTTTTTTTATTTTAGCAATTTTATGATAGATCTTTTAAATTTATGATTTTTGGATAAATTTGAAAAGATTGATTTTGAATTTCTCTGATTTACTTTCTATCACTTTCAATGTAAACCTGAAGAGGTACGATAATAAATCTAAGGGATTGAAAATTTTGGCCATAACACAGGACTAAAAACCTGTTTGCAGCCAGATCAAGACACTTTAACCTAGATAAAGAAGACATATGTATATTAACTCCTTCATGTCTTTTTTCCTCTTTAATTTTTATTGTTAGGATTTTATGGGTTTTGGTATTTTTGGTCCTTTCCTTTTTTTTTTTTTTCTTATGATGTGCTATAGGCACATTTGAACCATCCTTTTAAGACGAATAATACTAACTACACACACTTACATATATAATATCTTATATCTCTATAATTTTTATTATCTAATTATAATTGAACTCACCTTATTTTTTATACATTTATACTCTGATTTTAACACATAAATAAATGTGAGAGATGTAACTAAAAAGAGATGTGTAGATAATATTTTTCTTTCAAAACTTATTGGAAGTTGTTTGGATAATACCCGTATTCATGTAACTTGAAACTTGCTTTTTATTTCATTTTCAGTAATGAGTTTTACTATCTCTAAAAAAAAAAGTAATAACAAATATTATTCTGTTTTGAACGATTCTATGTATTTCTACCACGATTTATGTATGACGGTCCAAATTGTTCAGTAATGAGTTTTACTATCTCTTAAAAAAAAATAGCAAATATTATTCTGTTTTGAACGTTTCTATGTATTTCTACCACGATTTATGTATGACGGTCCAAATTGTGTGTCATAAAAAATAAAAATGACGAAGGTAAATCTTAGTGTGTATTTAAAGCTTATACGTTTTTGACCTGCTGTTTTCTTTCCTCAGCAAAGATGGTAGGAATTCAGCGAGAGATTTTAGGGGACAAGTAGTTTATGTAATCCTCTCAGTTTTTATATATTTTTTAATATATATGTAATATTTTTAACATGTTAAGAAAAATAACTTTTATTATTAGTGAAATATCGTTTTTAACTATGAAAATTATAAAAAGTAAATTCATAAACAAGATGGAGAATGATTTTTTTATCTGATTGTTTAGTCACTTGTATTAAAAAAAATTTACTGAAAAGTTTAACATAGATTTAATCATTAATAAAATTTATGATATAAAAAAAATCGTGCTCAACTTTAATAAAATATAATATATTTAATTTTTAAACTTATATCTTTTTAAAAAAATATTTTGATTCTTGACTTTTATAATTTTGAACCTCTCATTATTTGATTCCTCGATCGGTCACTGTGATGGGCTCATAATTTATATTCTTATAGAATATATTTAACCGCAAGGATAAAGCCAAAGTAAACAAGCAAGAGATGGAATTAGGGCAGAAAAGTTAAATTTGATTAGCATGTAATGAAATAGTCGCAAATCTCAAACTTCATATAATAATAATGATTTTATTTTTATCACAGCTTTTATGTACTCAACTTGTCAGTGATAAAATTGAAGAAAACACATGTTAACACACTCATTGAAGAAAAAAAAATAAAATAAAGAGACATTTGGTATTTACTGGATTCAATCAAAGCATTTGAACCCCTTTTGATTTTAAGCGTTAATTAGGAGAAGAGCATCTAAAAAATAAGATACAAACAAATCGGTTCTTGACGCACGATGCCATTATTTTGGCGTGGGCAATATGCAAAACATGATTCATAAAATCTTATATCACAACTCATACACAGATACAAGTGGTCACCATTTAATGAACAAAATATTAATTTATCAAGTACCATACTTTAAAACAAAATCTAAACAAACAATGGAGTCTAAGATAACATTAAAATAAAAAGGAAAATGCTAAATCCTACGAAGTGGGATTCGTGAAACATTTACGAAGAGAGAGAGCATGATTTGTGTTTTGTAAATAATATATTTTTTAAATAAATAATAATTATAATTACTTAACCTTTATCAGTATTTGTTCTTTCGTGTGCATTTTACGAAATTCAATTTCGTAGTATATAGCAGAGCTCAAATAAAAAATCAAGTATAAAGAATGAAATCTAAACAAAATGATTAAAATAAAATAAAATCAAACCAACCAACCAATCTTGTTCTAAAAGCTCAAAGCCATCAAACCAAACCATCAAAAAATAATGGTAAAAAAGTGGGATAAACAAAATGATTCCATTGAAATTTTGTTTTTTATTGTGTGCAATGAGTGTGGTTTGCACATAGCTTTCATGGTCTCCTTGTGGGTTTGCGTTGAAATCTTCCTGGCTTAGCGTGAAGAGCTAGACTCCAATACATTCTATTACTCCACGTCATGATACCCTCCCACACCTTTAAACCCAAGGGCCTCCCTATTCTTCTCTCACCTTCAATCCAATTCACAAACCAAATCACCAAAACCTTTCACTTTCTCTGTTTTCCTTTGTTTTCTCTCAGACTCATATACATAAAAATGGAGGGTCTTATTCCATTTGTATACAAAGCTATAATGCAATACAAGAATGGCAAAGAAGGGGCTATTGGGTCATGGCTTTGTGAGTCACCTTCCTACTCATACATGAAACTTCCCGGTGACTCGGGTCGGTTTCAAACCTCTGCTTCTTCTCTGTTTGGGTCTGATTATGGGTTCTCTGCATCTTCACCATCTTCCAAGCCTGCTACTTCTGCAACCCAAATCATTGTTTCTTCTGGCGTTCAATCTCCACATCGTCGCTTGAATTGTAATAGAGTTTCAACATGAAACTCTATTCTTTGCAACGCCAACCTGTTCTGGTACATGAATGTGATAACTGCATATAATGTTAGTGTTCAAGTTTGTCTTATCAAATGGTTCAAGTTTGGGTCTTAGTTGGAAGTTGCAAGCATATGGATAACCAAAGGAGTCCTACGCTTGGTTAGTTGTATTGTACAATTGTAAATATTGGTTCTGATGCTTAAGAAACTGTTATGTTTTATGGCCAAAGGGTCATATAAACTTTGTGTTTTAAGGGACAAAAAAATGATAAGTGATATGTATGGGTTTCTTGGCCTAAGGGGTCATGGAAACTATGAATTTGTAGAATAAATAGACTGCAATTGTTTGTTTTATTTTATGTTCTGATTTTTATTCTACCTTCTATGGGGAGAGTGTTTCTTAGATTTTATTGGCATTCAAAGTGTGGTTCTCTGAGAATTGTTCAGTAAAACGAAGAAGGAATAAGAGTAAGTTTCTCTGCACGTCATGAGGCAAAATGATCAGCAAAATACTGTTTGGTCAAACTTCTTTGGTCAATATCATCTAACAAACATACTGTTTTTATCTATTTATTTATAGAAAAAAATTATCATATACTTTTTTAGAAATGCATGCATTGTTATATCATTTTTAAGAATGTCAAATTTAATAAAATAATAATAATAAAATAAATATAATAAATAATATTAAAAAAAATATAAAAAAATATGTATGCAATATTAATCATAAAAATATCTTATCTAATGATGGCGTGGAAAAAGGGAAACTGTCTTCCCCACAGTTGGCTCACTTGTCCCAGGTATGCTTGCATTGAAGTTTCGTCACGTATATCTAATGCAACTTGAAAATTTTCATTGTGCTCAATCTTATCCTATTGTCTTTTACTTCGTCGTTGATTTTAAGTAAGAATCTATTTATACCAATAATCTTGATCTTCCTTTACGAATGAGAGATCGAAATTCAAATTCCTCCATTCCACCAAAAAATTCACGTAATGATCGATATCAATTAAGAACAATAATACAATACATAAATTTCTTTGGGAAAATTACATCCACTTCCTCTGAGATTTATTGTAATTACACATGACACTCTTCCATTTTACACTCCTACCCAAACCTTCCTGAAACAGACGGATGCGTACCACATTAACGGCAGATTAAATTTGTCCATTATACCCTCAACTTTAATATCAAACTTCTGTCAATAAAATATCCATTATATATATATATATATATAAAACGTAATCTGATGAATTTCTCCTCCGTAGCAGAACGTCTCACCTTCCTCATTTCCTCCATTCCATTTTATCGTGTGACGGAAGCACTGGCCATCGTAAACAAAAACGCCGTCAGTGCCTCCAGCTCCACCTAGTGTAGCGTTTAGGATTTTGGCTGCCACCACACCAGGTTGAAACCCATACCCGGCAGCCACTGCGTTGTCAATGACGACGACGAAGCTCCCAATCTTGTCGGCGGTAGAAAAAGGTTTTCGATTAAGATTCGCCTCGACCCATTTGTGATTTCTTCCAAAAGTTCCTGCCTTTGTGACCTTTCATTGTTTCAGTGAGTGAGGTGACTCTGAATGAGTCAAATAGAAGCAGGGAGATGAACGGGGGCTTTTTGTTTTGGTTTTGTTCTCTTTTGAGAGAAACCCAAGGAGTCTGAGATTCAGAGCAAACAAAAAGAAGAAGCATAGTTTGGGGGACCAGCTACACCACCCAGAGATTCCAAACTGAACACCTATAAGTCACCTTCAGCCTCCTTAGCCATCCATGGCAACAACTCATACCTTATGCCACAATTACACCAAACATACTACAACAAAACCACTTCCCTTCCTAGCCACCATACCTAATAAAATAGATCATAACAGAAGTTGTTATGCAATTGTGAGTTTGTTAGAATAGAGATAAGTTGATAAGTTGTTATCTTGACAAGTTCCTCCGCTGTTGATAAGGATAAGATAGTTAGCTTCTCTGTTTCTATAGATAAGGATAAGATAGTTAGCTTCTCTGTTTCTATACTTTGTAACGATCAAACTGAGCCTATAAATATGGCATGATACTCTTTGTAATTGATATGTTCTTTTTCAGCAATCAATACATACAAATATTTCAATATGGCACCAGAGCAGGTTGATCTTGAAAACAAGTTGGAGAATAATCATGCCTCCGACGATGCAAAATCCTCCTTACTAACGCCCAATTCAGCCTTCTATCTCAGTTCATCAGATAACTCCGGGGCGCCACTTGTTACTGCCACCCTCAAAGGAACCAACTACCGGACATGGGCACGTTCAATCAAGACTGCCTTGCGTGCGAAGATGAAACTCGGTTTCATAGATGGAAGCATCAAGAAGCCAACGTCTAAATCGGCGGATTACCTCAACTGGGAAAAGGCTGACTCCATGGTGATGGCCTGGATCATTAACGCTATTGATCCGAGCCTACATGGGAGTATCTCACATGCCTCTACAGCGAGGGACGTCTGGCTCGATCTTCAGGTACGATTTGCACAAACCAATGCACCTCGTATCCATCAGCTATGGCGTATGCTTTGCTTGATAGAGAAGGAAGCTGATATGAATATAACTGATTTCTACACAAAGTTGAAGTCCCTTTTTGATGAACTGGACGAACTCCAACCCTTGCCAGAGTGCAGCTGTGGAGCATCGAAGTAGATAACACAAAGAGAGGAGGAGCAGCGTGTGCATCTATTTCTTGGTGGTCTTGACAATGAGCAGTATGCACATGTCAAGGCAACAATCCTCAACTCAGACCCGCTACCCTCCCTTCGGCGTGTTTTCAACCATGTGTTAAGGGAAGAGTCTCGCTTTACAGCAGAGAAAGAAAGAATCACCAAGACCGAAACAGGTTCAGCTTTCCAAGCATTCAAGAAGGGAAGAGATGGGCCAAGACCAAAGTGTGATCATTGTGGCAAAGTGGGGCACATAATGTCAAAGTGCGTCGAGATTGTTGGGTATCCATCTAACTGGGATACTCGTAGGATGCAACGCACTTCCAACAAACAAGGAACGCAGTCAAGTGCTCATTCGGCTCGTGGAGATGCACAACCCAGTGCACATGCGGTTCACTCTGATAATGCAACCTCAGAGGGATCTGCAGTAGTTTATGCACTTCATGGAAGACACAAGACTGGACCACATGAGAATATGGCTGGTAACAATAAATCTCAGGGGACCCAATGGGTCTTGGACAGTGGTGCATCACACCACATGACACCACTGTTATATCTGTTAAAAGGAGTTTGCAAGATTGAAAAACAGTTTTACATTACTGTTCCCACTGGCAATTCTGTACTAGTTGAAAGAATGGGAAATGTTGATCTTGACACAAATGTCAAGTTAAACAATGTTTTGTTTGTACCTGAGTTTAGCTGCAATTTAATCTCTGTACACAAATTGACACATGATTTAAATTGCACAGTGATTTATGATGAAAACTATTGTGCAATGTAGGACCAAACCACGAAGAGGACGATTGGATTAGGTGAGATGCATGATGGGGTTTATGTGTTCAAGGGACAAGCTCAAGGATCATCTTTAGCCGCAGTTCAAAAGGACACGACCAATCTTTGGCATTCAAGAATGGGACACCCCTCCACTCAAGCTCTCCAGCAGATTTCTCATTTACTTCAGTGTAGTTTTGATTTGAAAAAAATAGAGTGTTGTGATATATGTCACAAATCAAAACAATGTAGACTTCCCTTTAATCACAGTGACAATAAAGCTGAAGAGCCTTTTCATCTTATACATTGCGACTTGTGGGGAAGGTATCACACTGCTTCACACAACGGTTCTCATTATTTCCTCACTATTGTTGATGATTTTACCCGAGGAACGTGGATATACCTAATGAAGCATAAAACCGAGACTATGGACTTCCTCATTAATTTTATCAACATGGTGAAGAGACAGTTCAATACCAATGTCAAAAGAATTAGAAGTGATAATGGTACCGAATTCACTAATAGTAGCTTTCAGAAATTCCTTCAACAAGAAGGGATAATGCATGAAACTTCTTGTGTGGCAACACCTCAACAAAATGGGCGTGTAGAGCGAAAACACAGACATATACTCAATGTAGCGAGGGCTTTGCGTTTTCAAGCTAACCTTCCTTTATGCTT
The DNA here is from genome assembly GCA_029884595.1 of Ormosia semicastrata. Classification (NCBI taxonomy): domain Eukaryota; kingdom Viridiplantae; phylum Streptophyta; class Magnoliopsida; order Fabales; family Fabaceae; genus Ormosia; species Ormosia semicastrata. Next base: position 9,540,061 of record JAQQTO010000047.1, read on the forward strand.
TTGGGGAGAGTATGTGTTGGCAGTCACCCATCTTATTAACAGAACAACTACCATTGCAAATAAGGGAATCACCCCCTTTGAGATGTTGTTTGGAAAACCACCTAGCTATGCACATCTAAGGAACTTCGGTTGTCTCTGTTATGTGAAGAATCCTTCAAAACAAAGAGACAAATTTGCCACGAGAGCTGAAAGATGTATATTTGTTGGTTACCCTCAAGGCCAAAAAGGATGGAAGGTATATAAGCCAGAGACACAAGAGTTTTCAGTTTCCCAAGATGTGGTCTTCTATGAAGATATCTTCCCTTACAGCTCACATGAAGGGAACACGATAAACTCCTCGGCACCTACCTTCCATGACATAGTCCAGCTTACTGAGGATGAAAGCCACATGCACCATGATCAAGCTAAAGAGGACGAAAACCAAGTCAACACACAAAATCAAGAACTAGAGTCAGAAACTCAAAATGAAGAGGAACAACACATAGAATTAGAAGTTCACAATGAGGGGGAGCAACATGCAGTCCCCAATGCAGAAGAAAATATCCCACGAACACGACAACCACCAGCATACCTCAAAGACTATTACTGTCATACTGCTACTATAAACCCCACATGTACATCATCTAGTTCTATCACCTCTTCAGGTACGATCTCTCCTATTTCAAATTTTGTAAGCTATGATCATTTTTCACAAAAACATCGAGCTTACCTTGCAGCCTTAGCCTCTCATGAAGAGCCCAAAACATATGCTCAAGCTGCAAAGCAAGCAGAATGGCATGATGCAATGGCTCAAGAACTCAGAGCATTAGAAAATAATGACACTTGGGAATTGACATCACTTCCTCCAGGCAAGAAAATTGTGGGATGCAAATGGGTATACTGGATTAAATACAAAGCCACAGGGGAAATTGAAAAGCATAAAGCACGACTTGTAGCAAAGGGTTTCACGCAAGTTGAAGGAGAAGACTTCAACGAAACCTTTGCACCAGTTGCAAAGATGACCACAGTTAGATGCCTTCTTTCTATTGCCGTGGCAAAAGATTGGGAGCTTCATCAAATGGATGTAAGCAATGCCTTCTTGCACGGGGAGCTGGAGGAGGAAATTTACATGGCCATTCCACAAGGATACAATGTTCCCAGAAAAGACATGGTATGTCGTCTAAAGAAATCTTTGTATGGATTGCGTCAGGCTTCATGCAGTTGGTACTCCAAGCTTTCTCAAGCACTTATAAAGTATGGATTCAAAGTATGTCCTGCATATCACAGTCTCTTTGTTTACTCACATGAATCCATTTTCCTTGCTGTGCTTGTTTATGTCGATGATCTAGTAATAGCTGGTAATGATTCCCTTGCTTGTACCAAATTCAAGCAATATTTGAGTGGTTGTTTTCACATGAAAGACCTTGGACCTCTTAAATACTTCCTCGGCTTAGAATTAGCACGGAGTTCACACGGTTTGTTCATAAGTCAAAGGAAGTATACCTTGGATATTTTGCATGAATGTGGCATGCTCGCTTGCAAGCCATCTCCATTTCCAATGGAACAGAATCATCAATTGGCATTAGCAACAGGTTCTCCCTATTCTGATCCTTATCAATATCGAAGACTTGTAGGGCACCTCATATATCTCACTATCACACGTCCAGAGCTTACCTATTCGGTTCACATTCTCAGTCAATTCATGCAAACACCACAACAAGCCCATTGGGATGCTGCCATGCGTGTTTTGAGGTATCTAAAGTCCTCACCTGGTCAGGGAATCATATTACCAAAGGAGAATAATCTTCAACTTGTTGGTTACTGTGACAGTGACTGGGCCTCTTGTCCAATTACAAGAAGGTCAATTTCAGGTTACTTAATGAAGCTTGGACCAGCTCCTATCTCTTGGAAAACCAAGAAACAAACGACCATCTCCTGATCTTCTAGTGAAGCAGAATATCGTGCCATGGCACATGCCACCAGTGAACTTCTTTGGTTGCGCAATTTATTATCTTATTTGCAAGTAAGCTGTGATTCACCTACCCTTCTACATTGCGATAATCAAGCTGCCCTTCACCTTGTAGCTAATCCAGTTTTTCACGAACGGACTAAACACATAGAAGTTGATTGTCATTTCATTCGTGAGCACTTACAAGCAGGTGCAATTTCCACTACCTATGTGTCAACTAAACACCAACCAGCTGATATATTCACCAAGTCTTTGGGCGGCAAACAGTTTCATGATTTAACATTCAAGTTGGGTGCTCATAATCCTCACCCTCCAACTTGAGGGGGAGTAATAAAATAGATCATAACAAAAGTTGTTATGCAATTGTGAGTTTGTTAGAATAGAGATAAGTTGATAAGTTGTTATCTTGACAAGTTCTTCCGCTGTTGATAAGGATAAGATAGTTAGCTTCCCTGTTTCTATAAATAAGGATAAGATAGTTAGCTTCTCTGTTTCTATACTTTGTAACGATCAAACTAAGCCTATAAATATGGCATGATACTCTTTGTAATTGATATGTTCTTTTTCAACAATCAATACATACAAATATTTCAACAATACCAAACCACCAAAACTAACCCATCATCTCCTCTACTCCACTTCCACCAACATCAACACCAAGCAACCATCACTAAACCAAAACCCATCAACCCAGTTGGTTACCAAGTCAAACCCAGAATCATTGCCTACAAGCTCAAAAATAAAGAACACAACATCATAAACTAGAAATTGGAACCTAAACAAGACCACTAAAATACCAAAATCCCTCATCCTATCAAACATTCCCAAAGCTCAAACTCATCAATACCACAAAACAACCCTTCAAAGCAAAACCTGATACACAAATCTCAATACTAACATTCAGCCATCACACCTTTGCCTCCATAATTGAACAATCACCACTAAGAGCCCTTAAGTACCAGACCAAACGACCTAACATAGAACCTAATCCTCCTTGCCATGTCCACTCCATCATGTCGTTGACACCCCTCCATGGCCGAAACGCCACCACTGGCAGCCCTTGAGCCAACACTCATAAAACGCCACTTGCACTGCTCATTCTTGTTGCCGATAACTCGAGCCGTGGACCACCATCTCACTTGAAGATGGGTTTGGATCACATTCGGAGGGGGGTTCAATTAGATCAGGGATGGGGAGAGGACCTTCGCTAGTTTTGACACAATGCCAGGGATAAATTTGCCATTTTCACCACCTGCTGAGTCCAAAAAATTACAACATGGCTAATAAAAGTCATGAGCAACGCACGTGGTCTTAATCCCATCTAATTCTGTAACGGTTGGATAATATCAGAGGAGAAAAGTGTAATAAACTCTAAACCTCAAAGAGGTCGGTATGAGTTTTGATATTAGAGGAGTATCAAGTGTAATTACACTAAACTTCAAGAAAGATCAATGTAATTTCTCCTATTTCTTTTGTTAGTTTTATGACGGCTTCTTTGATTATGTCATAATGTGGGAATAATGTCATTTTCAAAAGTTAGTATTGATGTTATTGAAAAAGTTGTATTTGAGTAAACTCCCAAATTTGTTTTTGAAAATTTAGGCGTCAGACATTAGTCCTTAAAAAGTTAAAATTCAACTTAATGTCTCCAGCAACCACGAACGCCAACCACATTAATCCATCTATTAACGAGCCTTGGTTAAACTTAATGGAATCACTTATGTGGTATGTTAAGTGTGTGATGTGGCACAAAACTTTCCCACTTAGAATTATATATTTTCAAGTTAGTTTGAATTACTTTTTCACATTGGACATTCAAGGTTGGCTTTGAATTAGTTTTCTTGCGAGCCACCTTCAAGGCTTCAACCCCCCAAATCGGCTGCCCACATCCCCACATAGAGCCAATGCTTAACCCACTGCTCATGCTAACAACAAACAAAATCAATAGGACCAAAAACCACAAATTCCAATGACCAAAGCTCTCTCTCTATCCCTCTCCTCTTATTTCTTCCTCTACCTACACATTAGTGAAGTTAGTAGTAACATAAGAAGAAGGGGTTAAATTGTGTTTCTTTTCACCTAAAAATTTGAGACTTCTCACACCTTTCTCAAGTTTTTCAAGCTTGGAGGTGAGAAGGTTACTATAAAGTATAGAGGTTAGGTGAGAGAGTTCAATAATATAAGAAAATAAGAGCAATTATTATAGGATGAGAGAGTTCTTGAGAAACTTCATTGGTTGAGTAAGACTAAATTCTCTCATAGTTTTAGGATCCAATACAAATTATTTCTCAAGTTTATAACTTAAAATATCAGCACTTAATCCTTGAAAAGCTTTTCTTATCAATAAGAATAAACTCTAGAATACAGAATCAAACTTTATAAAGAGATTATTCTTGTTTAGTTCACTATAACACAAATACCACTTTAGTTCTTAGAGTGAAAAGCTCATGTTTCTTTAAGATTAGTATCAAATCAAATCTAAATGATTTAAGGTTAAGGAAGAAGAGCAAGACACAAGGATTTATATTAGTTCACCTCCAAACTACTTGAGGCTACATCCAATACCTAGCAAATACTAGGATTTTCACTATGTAAAAATATTTTTTCTTACTAAGCCTCTTTAGGCTCTTACACTTGGAGTATTCTTTTCCCTCAACCTCTCCAGGCATGAAATAACAAGTATTCTTTTTCCCTCAATCTCTCCAAGTGTAACAAGTTTAACTAAGCTTCCAAGTGATTTGCACAACCCACAAACTCACTACTAACACTCAACAATCAATGATGGTTTGAAGTGTTTAATATAAGTGAGTTGGTATCAAAATCACTCAAAGAGTGTATACACATTGTTTAGCAAAACCTACAACACCCCTACTAAGGTTTCAGAACTTTCAAAATAAGTAGGTACAAGTAAGAGAGTTGTTCTTCGTGTATGCAGCCTTTTCTTTATCAAGTTGTTCAACACTCTTCTTTTCAAGCTTGAATCCTTTTATAGCTTGAAAAAAGTAACTCCAGAAGCTCCCTGTAACACCCCAAACTTTCTATGTATTAAATAAGTAATTTTAACAGTTAGCAGAATTCTACTGTTTAGTGATTTCTGTGCACTGTAAAATTATTTTAAATATTCCATCTGCATATTTGACCATTTTGAGTGATTTGCTCCGTGTCACGAAAATAATAATTTTCGAGCCAGAAAAATTTACATAACTTAATTTTTACTGTTTAGTCTTAATTAATTTACGTAATCTGATTTGATATTTGTGAATTTTTTAATTTTTGTGATTTTATATGTGATTTTGTTTTTTTTACCATTTGTGGGCCCCGCGAGGTGTTTGTGGGCCCAGGTGGCCATACGTGGGCCCAGGTAGGTCCCGCAAAGTGAAAAATTATTTTACGCACAGAAAAATTTGTACTGTTTAGACGGAGACAGAGGATCTTACTAAACCTGAATCGAAAACGAGTTTTAAAAGTTTCTTTTATTGTATTTTTTATACTGTATTTAATTATCGAATGATAAAAATACAGTGAATGTATTCTTTTATGAGGTTATGATAGATAAAAATAAAATTCTATGCTATTAAGTCAGTATTGGTGGTTTGGATATCCACCATCGAATTAATTACCATTGGAGATTTAATATTGATTTGATCAACGGTGGAGATTTGATCTTAAAAGTAAATAGGATCAATTATAACCGTTGGATGGAAATTAAATCAAGGGTAGAGATTTAATCTTATAAAAGACTATGACCATTATCAACCCTTGGATGTAAAATAAATCAATGGTGGAGATGGATCATTAATGACCATTGGATTTGGATTTAGATCAATGGTGGAGAATTGGTCATCAAAAATGATTACAACCATTTTGGACCCTTGGATGTAAAGTTTGAAGGTGTAATCTTGACCCTTCATTTTGGAGACACATCTAATGGCTAAGATTTAAAGGAGAAAGATCCAATGGCCTAGATTTTGTCTTCTAAAAATCAAAAATCTACTTAAATCATAACCATTGAATAAATCAATGGCTAGAAAGACTTCAAATAATTGTTTGAAAAGATGACAATTTGCATGAATCATGCAAGGGGGGCGGTTTTGAAGAAGCAACGAGAAAGGAGACAAAGTTAGTATAGGCTTTTTAGCCAAGGAAAATGATGAAGACAATGGTCAAATTTCAAGACAAGTTCCTATTGATCAATTAATGAGCATGTTTTTCAAACTTCACTTTTCATTTCTCTCCATGAAGGCCACGACCATGCATAGTTTAGGATACCAAATAATTCATTTCTACACTTCACATTTTCATTTCTTCATTCTCTCACTTATGTTTCATGAACCAACCAAATGAAAAACTCCATTCTCTCTCCCTAAAGAGCCATTCGGCCAAGCACTCTCATCCACCCTCCATCACTCTTTAATTTCATACAACCTAGTTTCTTGAATCCTTACCTTATTCTAAACAACTTTCATGTTGAAGACTTTCTCTAAATCTTCCATCTTGAAGGACTTTTACTAAGATCAAGTTCTAGAGCTTTTGTTGGTGAAGAGTAAGGAAATTTCTTTCATTCTTTTCTTTTTCATGTTCTAAACCATGTTTGATCCATGGTTCCTCTTAATCAAGCTCAATATACTAATTTTCTTGCATTTGTTTTATGTTCAAGAGACTTTTCTTGGTGGAGATCTTGTTCTAAATCCAAAGCAAGGAACTTTTGGAGTTCTTCAAGGGGTAAGAGGGAGATTTATCTCACCAACCAAGCATGGTGGTGAGAGATGGTTATATTTGATGGATGATGAATCCATGTGAGGATTCATATCCATGGTCATGTAATAAATTATTTGCGTTATGTGTTTTTAATTATTTTGTTTATACTTGATATGCTTTGCATGAATTAATTGTGTATGCATGCTTAGTATGATTTTTACTTGTTTATATGGTATACTTATAATATGCATGATGATATATGTTAAATATATTATGATGGATGTATGTTAAAATAAGCAAAATTTTGGCTCCAATGGCCAAAGGAGAGGTTCGGTTTTGATGCCCAAAATTAGGGTTCATGTTGAAAAATTTTCAAGAACAAAGAAATTGATTTTTGGGTCCTTAGAACAATAAGATTTTTGGCCAAGACATCTCAAATTAGGTGTTCACCAAATTAATATTTTCATGAATAATAAAATTTTATGATTTGAGAAGTAAAGGAAATAAACAAAAGGATTTTCGTTTTACAAAAGAGAATGCACACGTTTTCTTTTTAGTTATGTTGATATTAATTAATTAAGTAGAAACAAAAATGTAATTCATTTAAGTTATAAGAAAAATCTTTCATGGTTCCAATGGCCATTTTTAAGGTCTTGATAATTTAGAAAAAAAAATGTTTTGATGTTATAAAATATAAGAATTTTCAAATAAGGATTTTGAAAAGAGAATTAAAGTGTTGTCAAGTGGAATTTTCATAAATAAAAGAAAAAGGGAGATTGAAGGTACAAAACTTCAAATTGTTTTCAAGGAGAATTAATTTTTGAAAGTGATTTAGAAATATAAAAGAAAAAGTTTGTAACTTAAATTTACTAACAAAGAATTTATTTATTGGGTTTTGGAAAAATGTTAGGAAATTTAAAAGTTAGAAACGGTAATTAAATAAACTAAATGTGATTTTGTAAAACTAGATCAATAAAAAAAGTAATTTTGAGAAAATATATTAAGAAAATTTTTTTTTACTAAGAATAGGAAGAAAATAAAGTAAGGAATTATATTATTGTAAGAAAAGTCCAAAATAATATTTTTAAAGTTAAGGAATATTTTACGAATGGTAAAAATGGTGAAAAATGATTTATGGAACTTAAAAACGTAAATTTTGAGTTACGCAATTTGAAAAAAAAATTTAAAATATTTCTACGCAATTTAAAATGTTCAAATATTTTATACGATCGAAATATTGTAGAAAAATTGCTATGTGATTTAAGAAAAAATGATGAAAGAATATTTTTACGCACTTTAGAAAACAATAGAAAATTTTTACGCGAATTTTAAACATAATAGAAATGTTACAAATCGTTGATTACGTAATAAAATATTACGTGACTGTGAAAACGGGACAAAAATGTTTTTGTGAATGAGAAAAGTGCGATAATGCAATTGCTGTTAATTATACAGTAAACTTGACAGTTAAAAATACTATTTGAACCTGGTATGAGAAATTATGTGATTTATCATTGGTTGGTAATTGATGCATTACACATGCATTGAAAATGGTCCGATGGACTGGATATGGCTAATTGCCTAGGAGAAACGTACACCTCTTGAGTGGGTGCGATACGCGTAGTGTAGGTCACTTGTGGACCTTGGGGGCATCAGGGTGCGGGTTGCTCACAATGGGCAGTTGGTAGCTCTTTTGCATCGTGGGTTAGGACCGATGCAACACACCGATGATCCGGGACCGAGACACTATTCTTAATCGAGATCTGACAAAGACTGTTGTGTATGTGCTAGATGTGCAAGATATAATTATAAGCACTTGGTCTGAAGCACGAAATACCAGCAGCTCTTTTCGATCAATTTCTCCGATTTGAGTATTAGCTCCATGGAGTAGGACATTGAGTCTATGTGCGCATGCATGAAACTGAGCATCTATATCTATATGATGGTGTTACTGTAATTGTTGTATGATTTAAACAGTGATAGTGGCATAATGATAATTATTATTTTACACTATGATAATGGTATAATTGTGATCATGATATGATATTTTTGCATGATGTGTTGTTTGTATTATCTCTGTACTATCATGCTTATATTGGCGTAGATAATCTCACCTCTTTGTATGTATATCTGTATATTGTATTGATAATTGGGTGAAGACGTTGAGAAAGAAATGGTACAAGAAGCAGAAGAAGAGTTACTTCTCACGGCTGGGAACGCCGAATTCTGATAGTATGACGACAAGAGCCAGTTTCTTCGGATATGTACATCTACAATTTCAAGGAGGAGCTGGAGAATGGAGGACAAGTCCCGATGGGCGAGGACTTATTTACGAGGGGTACCTGACTGTTAGTATTAGTAGACTGTTTCGTAGAAATCTATTTTTCTGTGTAACTATTTTAGTTTATGTTGAATTTTCGTTGAATATCAGGCGACACTGGGACACTAGGAATTATGTCCCAACGAAAATCAGTATAGTATCGTCAGCCCGGACACCTGTCCGTAGGGTTACTCGTCATAACGGATTTCTATCTGCTGAGGAATCCGAGGAGGACCCATCTGAGGGGTCCGCTGCTTAGTTAAACTTAGGCAAGTTTGAACTCTGATATAAACTATGTGTGTAATTTATTTAAGTGTGATTTAGTTTGAGACATGGGCTGTAAAATAAATAATTCCAATAGTACGTTTGTAATATGTATATGATGTAATCTATGTGTGAGGTTGCTATAATGTTTTATTTTCGGCTAAGTTTATTTTATGGTCGTCAAAAAAAAAATTGACTTATCTTTTTATTACAACGTCACCTTATATGAACTTGGGGGTTATTAAGTAACATAAATGTGACACCCTACGGCTTAGGGTGTTACATTAGTTGGTATCAGAGCCCAAGTTTGAGTCTTTTGGGGTTGTGGTTAGGTCTGTCTTGTTTGTGTTGTGTGATTCTCTGTTATTGTTTCCTGAAAAGAAACAATATTGTTTGAAGATTGACTTTACTTTCTTTGTATTTAGTTTGAGTGGAGAAAGTAATGACTGGACGAGGACGTGGACGTAGAATTGAAAGCACAGATATGGAACTTAATGGGAATGATAATTTGAACATGGCTGCAGCTGTAGCAGCAATGCAGAGAATGGCGGAAGTGGTTGCACAACAAAATCAACGGGCTAATGAGAATATGCACAGTTTGTTTGAGTTTCGAAGGAATAATTCATCGAAGTTTCGTGGAGAGTTTGATCCGGAGAAAGCTGAACTTTGGATCCAAGAACTTGAAAAGATATTTGATGGTATGGGTTGTCTTTGATGAACGGAAGCTTACGCTGGCAACGTTTATGCTTGGTAGGAGATGGTGAACGTTGGTGGACAGGAGCTAGAAGACTGTTGGAAGCCGAAGGAAGGATGGTGACATGGCAAGTTTTTAAGCAAAAGTTTCTGGAGAAATATTTTCCAGCAAGTGTGAGGCATATGAAGGAAATGGAATTTCTGAGCTTACGACAATGATTGATGTCCGTAAATGAGTATGCGACAAAATTTGAAAGTCTATCTCAATTTTTGAGATATTTGAAGATGAATCCAGATGAGGGCTGGAAATGTAGGAAATTTGAGGAAGGATTAAAGTTGGATATTAAGAGAGCTATATCGATGTTGGAGATTAATCAATTTCTAACTTTGATTGAAAAATGTCGTAAAATTGAAAAGATTGATCATCAACGAGCGGCAAGAAACAAGAATTTTGGACCTGCAAGGTTCCAAAAAGGAAAGAGTACTCAAGCAAGTCGCTCTCAGCAAAAGCTATATATGAAACCTGCAGGAAGTCAGACTAAGAAGCAATTTGTGGGTGGAAGTTCTAGCGGCAATAAGACAAGTCAAGCTGGGACTCCTATTCGATGTTTCAAATGTGGGAAGGATCATCTCACGAAAGATTGTCAACATAAAGAAGTTGTTTATTTTAAGTGTAGAAAGCTTGGACATTTCTCTAAAGACTGTGATCAGATAAAGAAGGAATCTTCTGTGGGAAATGTTCGAACTGCAAGACCACAGGCAGGAGGTCGTGTCTATACAATGAGCAGAGAAGTAGCTGCTAAATCTGAGAACTTGATAATGGAGGAGGGTACTATTGGAGGTAATCCTTTAACCATACTCTATGATTCAGGAGCAACACATTCTTTCATTGCATGTGATTGTGTTGAACGTTTGGGATTGACTGTGACTGCTTTGCCATATGATCTGAATGTTGCTACTCCTACTGATAAGTTTGTAGTTACATCAACAGTATGCCTGAATTGTCCTGTCTGCGTTAGGGATAGAATCTTTTATGTGGATTTGATTTGTTTGCTTATTTCCAAGATTAATGTAATCTTGGGAATGGATTGGTTGTCTTCTAACCATATCCTAATTGATTGTTCGAATAAGACGTTAGTGTTTCCTGAGGCTAAGGATCCTAAATTCCTAACGGCTACTCAAGTGGAAGCTTGTTTGAAGGAAGGAGATCATGGGTATCTATTATTATCTTCTTTAGAGGTGCAATGTGAAGATGCCTTTAAGGATATTTTCGTAGTTAACGAATTTCCTGAAGTGTTTCCTGAAGATATACCAGGACTACCACCGGTAAGGAAAATCGAGTTTGCCATTGATCTTGTACCTGGAGCTGGACCAATATCTATAGCGCCCTATCGGATGTCGCCAGTAGAATTACCCGAACTAAAGAAACAGCTGGAGGAATTATTAGAGAAACAATTCGTGAGACCTAGTGTGTCACCATGGGGAGCTCCAGTACTATTGGTCAAGAAGAAGGATGGAACTTCACGTCTATGTGTAGACTATCGGCAACTAAATAAAATCACGATTAAGAATAAATATCCACTTCCAAGGATAGATGATCTGATGGATTAATTGCGAGGAGCCGCAATATTTTCCAAGATTGATCTACGTTCTGGGTATCACCAAATACGTGTGAAAGTGGAGGATATTCCCAAAATAGCTTTTCGAACTCATTATGGGCATTATGAATATTTAGTGATGCCGTTTGGTGTGACAAATGCACCAGCCATATTCATGGACTTCATGAACAGAATTTTGCGTTCATACTTGGATAAGTTTGTTGTTGTCTTTATAGATGACATTTTAATTTATTCTCGAAGTCAGGAGGAACATGCTGAACATCTCAGAGTAGTTCTTCAAATTTTGAAGGAGAATAAGTTATATGCCAAGTTGTCCAAATGTGAATTTTGGTTGAGCGAAATTCAATTTTTGGGACACGTGATATCGGAGAAAGGAATTGAAGTTGATGCTTCAAAGGTGAAGACAGTTTTGGAATGGGAAAGACTAAAGACTATAACAGAAATCTGTAGTTTTGTTGGATTAGCTGGTTATTATAGACGTTTCATTGAGGGGTTTTCAAAGATTGTAGGACCTCTTACCTAACTTACACGAAAGAATCAACCGTTCGTGTGGACTGATGCATGCGAAGAAAGTTTTGAAGAATTGAAAAGACGATTGACTACTTCACCAGTGTTGATTCTACCTAATCCAAACGAACCTTTTGAGGTATATTGTGATGCTTCATACCAAGGATTGGGTGGTGTTCTTATGCAAAACCGTAAGGTGGTGGCTTATGCTTCAAGACAATTGAAAAATCATGAGAAGAATTATCCGACTCATGACTTGGAGTTGGCAGCTGTGGTGTTTGCGTTGAAAGTATGGAGACATTTTCTTTATGGAGCTACGTTCACTATTTTTAGTGATCATAAAAGCTTAAAGTACTTGTTTGACCAAAAAGAGTTGAACATGAGGCAGAGGCGTTGGTTAGAGTTTCTGAAAGATTATGATTTTCAATTGCATTATCATCCCAGAAAGGCGAATGTCGTAGCAGATGCGTTGAGTAGAAAAATACTTAGTGCTTCTGTCATGATGATCAAAGAAAAGGAGTTGATAGAAGAATTTCGGGATATGCGATTATCTGTGAAATTGACGCCGGGCAAGATGTGTTTAAATATGATCACCATTTCAAATGATTTGATGGATAGAATCCGTGAAGGACAAAACAGTGACCAATATTTGCAAGAAGCAAAAGAAGCAAAGAGTCAAGGGGCAGTGTTGGATTTTAGCGAAGGTGTTAATGGAATTTTGAAGTTTCAAGGAAGAGTTTGTGTGCCTAATGATCCGAATCTTAGAAGATTGATTTTGGAGGAAGCTCACAGGAGTAAACTGAGTATGCATCCAGGAGCCACAAAGATGTATCAAGATTTAAAACAATTATATTGGTGGCAAGGAATGAAGAAAGATGTTACAGAGTATGTATCATCCTGTTTAGTCTGTCAGAAGGCTAAGGTAGAACATCAAAGACCTTCGGGAATGTTGCAACCTTTGCCTATTCCCGAATGGAAATGGGATGACATAGCAATGGATTTTGTGATGGGACTACCAAAGACTCGGAAGGGTCATGATGTCATTTGGGTAATTGTTGATCGGCTTACTAAGTCAGTGCACTTTTTGCCGATTAATATTAAATACTCAATGAAAAAGTTAGCTCAAGTGTACATCAGTAAAATTGTTAGACTTCATGGTGTACCATCCAGTATCATTTCAGATCGAGATCCAAGGTTTACATCGAGATTTTGGGATAGTTTGCAAGAAGCGATGGGAACAAAGCTACGTTTAAGTTCTGCTTACCATCCACAGACTGATGGTCAGTCAGAAAGGAAGATTCAATCGTTAGAAGACTTGTTGAGATCATGTGTTCTGGAAGAAACTGGAGGCTGGGATGAATTCTTGCCATTGATGGAATTCACATATAATAATAGTTTCCATTCAAGTATAGGGATGGCACCCTATGAGGCATTATATGGAAGACGATGTAGAATACCGTTATGTTGGTATCAAGACGGTGAGAGTATTATGTTAGGACCAGAGATTGTTCAACAGACAACTGAGAAAGTGAAGATGATACAAGACAGAATGAGAATGAGTCAAACTCGGCAAAAGAGCTATGCTGATAAAAGGAGAAAATTTCTCGAGTTTGAAGAAGGTGACCATGTATTTTTGCGAGTGACGCCTATGATGGGTGTTGGGCGAGTGCTTAAATCTAAGAAGCTCATTCCAAAATTTATTGGACCATATCAGATTTTACGTCGGGTAGGTTCGGTGGCATATCAGATTGCATTACCACTTTTTCTGTCAAACCTTCACAATGTATTTCACGTATCACAACTACGGAAATATATTTCTGATCCTACTCATGTTATCAAGCAGACACGATGTACAAGATTGAAGGAAAATTTAACCTATGAAACTGTTCCAGTAAAGATTGAGGATCGAAAGACAAAGCAACTTCGAGGTAAGGAAATTTCATTGGTTAAAATTATTTGGGATGATGTAAGCGGGGAAGCTACATGAGAACTAGAAGAAAAGATAAAAGAACAGTATCCCTTTTTATTTTATGGATGTGAAATCAAGTTCGTCAAGTTTCGAGGACGAATCTTTTGTAGAGGGGGAGAATTGTAACACCCCAAACTTTCTATGTATTAAATAAGTAATTTTAACAGTTAGCAGAATTCTACTGTTTAGTGATTTCTGTGCACTGTAAAATTATTTTAAATATTCCATCTGCATATTTGACCATTTTGAGTGATTTGTTCCGTGTCAGGAAAATAATAATTTTTGGGCCAGAAAAATTTACGTAATTTAATTTTTACTGTTTAGTCTTAATTAATTTACGTAATCTGATTTGATATTTATGAATTTTTTAATTTTTGTGATTTTATGTGTGATTTTGATTTTTTTACCATTTGTGGGTCCCGCGAGGTGTTTGTGGGCCCAGGTGGCCATACGTAGGCCTAGGTGGGTCCCGCAAAGTGAAAAATTTTTCTACGCACAGAAAAATTTGTACTGTTTAGACGGAGATAGGGGATCTTACTAAACCTGAATCTGGAAACAGTTTTAGAAAATTTCTTTTACTGTATTTTATATTGTATTTAATTATCGAATGATAAAAATACAGTGAATGTATTCTTTTATGAGGTTATGATAGATAAAAATAAAATTCTATGCTATTAAGTCAGTATTGGTGGTTTGGATATCCACCATCGAATTAATTACCATTGGAGATTTAATATTGATTTGATCAACGGTGGAGATTTGATCTTAAAAGTAAATAGGATCAATTATAACCGTTGGATGGAAATTAAATCAAGGGTAGAGATTTAATCTTATAAAAGACTATGACCATTATCAACCCTTGGATGTAAAATAAATCAATGGTGGAGATGGATCATTAATGACCATTGGATTTGGATTTAGATCAATGGTGGAGAATTGGTCATCAAAAATGATTACAACCATTTTGGACCATTAGATGTAAAGTTTGAAGGTGTAATCTTGACCCTTCATTTTGGAGACACATCTAATGGCTAAGATTTAAAGGAGAAAGATCCAATACTAGATTTTGTCTTCTAAAAATCAAAAATCTACTTAAATCCTAACCATTGAATAAATCAATGGCTAGAAAGGCTTCAAATAATTGTTTGAAAAAATGACAATTTGCATGAATCATGCAAGGGGGGCGGTTTTGAAGAAGCAAGGAGAAAGGAGACAAAGTTAGTATAGGCTTTTTAGGCCAAGGAAAATGATGAAACAATGGTCAAATCTCAAGACAAGTTCCTATTGATCAATTAATGAGCATATTTTTCAAACTTCACTTTTCATTTCTCTCCATGAAGGCCACGGCCATGCATAGTTTAGGATACCAAATAATTTATTTCTACACTTCACATTTTCATTTCTTCATTCTCTCACTTATGTTTCATGAACCAACCAAATGAAAAACTCCATTCTCTCTCCCTAAAGAGCCATTCGGCCAAGCACTCTCATCCACCCTCCATCACTCTTTAATTTCATACAACCTAGTTTCTTGAATCCTTATCTTATTCTAAACAACTTTCATGTTGAAGACTTTCTCTAAATCTTCCATCTTGAAGGACTTTTACTAAGATCAAGTTCTAGAGCTTTTGTTAGTGAAGAGTAAGGAAATTTCTTTCATTCATTTCTTTTTCATGTTCTAAACCATGTTTGATCCATGGTTCCTCTTAATCAAGCTCAATATACTAATTTTCTTGCATTTGTTTTATGTTCAAGAGACTTTTCTTGGTGGAGATCTTGTTCTAAATCCAAAGCAAGGAGCTTTTGGAGTTCTTCAAGAGGTAAGAGGAGATTTATCTCACCAACCAAGCATGGTGGTGAGAGATGGTTATATTTGATGGATGATGAATCCATGTGAGGATTCATATCCATGGTCATGTAATAAATTATTTGTGTTATGTGTTTTTAATTATTTTGTTTATGCTTGATATGCTTTGCATGAATTAATTGTGTATGCATGCTTAGTATGATTTTTACTTGTTTATATGGTATGCTTATAATATGCATGATGATATATGTTAAATATATTATGATGGATATATGTTGAAATAAGCAAAATTTTGGCTCCAATGGCCAAAGGAGAGGTTCGATTTTGATGCCCAAAATTAGGGTTCATGTTAAAAAATTTTCAAGAACAAAGAAATTGATTTTTGGGTCCTTAGAACAATAAGATTTTTGGCCAAGACATCTCAAATTAGGTGTTCACCAAATTAATATTTTCATGAATAATAAAATTTTATGATTTGAGAAGTAAAGGAAATAAACAAAAGGATTTTGGTTTTGCAAAAGAGAATGCACATGTTTTCTTTTTACTTATGTTGATATTAATTAATTTTGCGTAGAAACAAAAATATAATTCATTTAAGTTATAAGAAAAATCTTTCATGGTTCCAATGGCCATTTTTAAGGTCTTGATAATTTAGAAAAAAAATGTTTTGATGTTATAAAATATAAGAATTTTCAAATAAGGATTTTGAAAAGAGAATTAAAGTGTTGTCAAGTGAAATTTTCATAAATAAAAGAAAAAGGGAGATTGAAGGTGCAAAACTTCAAATTATTTTCAAGGAGAATTAATTTTTGAAAGTGATTTAGAAATATAAAAGAAAACGTTTGTAACTTAAATTTACTAACAAAGAATATATTTATTGGGTTTTGGAAAAACGTTAGGAAATTTAAAAGTTAAAAACGGTAATTAAATAAACTAAATGTGATTTTGTAAAACTAGATCAATAAAAAAAGCAATTTTGAGAAAATATATTAAGAAAAAGATTTTTTTTACTAAGAATAGGAAGAAAATAAAGTAAGGAATTATATTATTGTAAGAAAAGTCCAAAATAATATTTTTAAAGTTAAGGAATATTTTACGAAGGGTAAAAACGGTGAAAAATGTTTTATGGAACTTAAAAACGTAAATTTTGAGTTACGCGATTTAAAAAAAAAATTTAAAATATTTCTACGCAATTTAAAATGTTCAAATATTTTATACGATCGAAATATTGTAGAAAAATTGCTATGTGATTTAAAAAAAATGATGAAAGAATATTTTTACGCACTTTAGAAAATAATAGAAAATTTTTACGCGAATTGTAAACGTAATAGAAATGTTACAAATCGTTGATTACGTAATAAAATATTACGTGACTGTGAAAACGGGACAAAAATGTTTTTGTGAATGAGAAAAGTGCGATAATGCAATCGCTGTTAATTATACAGTAAACTTGACAGTTAAAAATACTATTTGAACCTGGTATGAGAAATTATGTGATTTACCATTGGTTGGTAATTGGTGCATTACACATGCAATGAAAATGGTCCGATGGACTGGATATGGCTAATTGCCTAGGAGAAACGTACACCTCTTGAGTGGGTGCGATATGCGTAGTGTAGGTCACTTGTGGACCTTGGGGGCATCGGGGTGCGGGTTGCTCACAATGGGCAGTTGGTAGCTCTTCTGCACCGTGGGTTAGATCGATGCAACACACCGGTGATCCGGACCGGGACACTATTCTTAATCGAGATCTGACAAAGACTGTTGTGTATGTGCTAGATGTGCAAGATATAATTATAAGCACTTGGTCTGAAGCACGAAATACCAGCAGCTCTTTTCGATCAATTTCTCCGATTTGAGTATTAGCTCCATGGAGTAGGACATTGAGTCTATGTGCGCATGCATGAAACTGAGCATCTATATCTATATGATGGTATTACTGTAATTGTTGTATGGTTTAAACAGTGATAGTGGCATAATGGTAATTATTATTTTGCACTATGATAATGGTATAATTGTGATCATGGTATGATTTTTTTGCATGATGTGTTGTTTGTATTATCTCTGTACTGTCATGCTTATATTGGCGTAGATAATATCACCTCTTTGTATGTATATCTGTATATTGTATTGATAATTGGGTGAAGACGTTGAGAAAGAAACGGTACAAGAAGCAGAAGAAGAGTTACTTCTCACGGCTGGGAACATCGAATTCTGACAGTATGACAACAAGAGCCAGTTTCTTCGGATATGTACGTCTACAATTTCACGGAGGAGCTAGAGAATGGAGGACAAGTCCCGATGAGCGGGGACTTATTTACGAGGGGTACCTGACTATTAGTATTAGTAGACTGTTTCGTAGAAATCCATTTTTCTGTGTAACTATTTTAGTTTATGTTAAATTTTCGTTGAATATCAGGCGACACTGGGACACTAGGAATTATGTCCCAACGAAAATCAGTATAGTATCGTCAACCCGGACACCTGTCCGTAGGGCTACTCATCATAACGGATTTCTATCTGCTGAGGAATCCGATGAGGACCCATCTGAGGGGTCCATTTGCTTAGTTAAACTTGGGCAAGTTTGAACTCTGATATGAACTATGTGTGTAATTTATTTAAGTGTGTTTTAGTTTGAGACATGGGCTGTAAAATAAATAATTCCAACAGTACGTTTGTAATATGTATATGATGTAATCTATGTGTGAGGTTGCTATAATGTTTTATTTTTTGCTAAGTTTATTTTATGGTTGTCAAAAAAAAAAAATTTGACTTATCTTTTTATTACAACATCACCTTATATGAACTTGGGGATTATTAAGTAACATAAATGTGACACCCTACGGCTTAGGGTGTTACACTCCCAATGGTTATTTGTCCTTCTTTTAGCATGTAGCCATTATTTTGTGTTTTGCTGAGTCATCACGCTTACTTAAGTTCTTACCCAAGAACTCTCTCAAGATTCATATTAGCTAACTTTCTCAGCAACTCTCTCAACCTTTTGTTTTTCACAACACCTCTTGTTCTTTGATTCCATCATCATCTTCATGATTCATCTTGATGTCTTGGATGATGATAGCTTCGTTATAATCTCTTATTTGCTTTTGGTTTAGTCCTTGTGGAGATTTTTCACATTCTTAAACTTTCTCACAACCTTCTCAATATGAATTCTCTTAAGTTCTCCAAGAACTTTCTCAAATTGCACCTTAAACTTTCTCAAGTTAGAATTTGATCTTCGTGCCCTCTTTAATCATCTAGAAAGCTTCCTCATACTTTTTTTAATCCTAAAAAAGTTACATCCAACAAGAAAGATCCACAAATATCATGTTAGCACAGTCAAGATGCTTAAGAGCAAATGCTCACAATTTTCAATGTAGTTGTTATAATCAAAATATAACTTATAATCTTAGCCACCAATGGGCTTTGGAGCTTACATTAGAACCAACCAAAAACCTAACCACAAAACCAGAGACCTCCCACCTTTGTTTTATGCGCACACTTGCAACTTCCCAAACCACAACCACCACATTGTTTAGGCAACCACCAAGTTCTAAGATCTAGTGCACCCAAAAATAGCACCACCATGGTCCCAAAAATTCCACTGTACCCATTCAACAACAGTCATTATCTCAAATCAAACCACCACAAAATCCACTTAGAACCCCAAAACTACACCAACAACAACCCATCGAACCACAACATGCATAGCCTATGTGTTTTCAACCTAAATAGCCCCGCAACATCCTTATGAACCACCACCTCCAACTCCTAGCCATGTCACATACGTACGAGAAAGAGAGCCATATGAACCTCCCTTAAAACCATGGACCTAACCCCTCTCAATCCACTGTTCAAGCAAAACCCACCATGTGACTTCCCCTCCTCTATTTTGCCACCACTTAGTTGACCTTTATTGTGTTGATAAGTGTTAGGAGATATTTTGAGTTAAAAAAGTCAGTGATTTGATTTGTGAATATGAAGGAGGGGAAAAAGAAGGGAGAGAAAGATTTTGTATTTGGGATTTGTGGTGCTTTGATTTGGGGGTGAGGGAGGGGAGGATGAAGGAAGGGAAATAAGGATTTGGGGTTTTGGTTTCATGGAGCTTTGATTTAGGGGTGAAGGAGGGGAAGAAGCTATTGTGATTAGGTTCATGGTATTTTTGATTTGGGGGTGAAGGAGGGGGGAAGAAGAAGGAGGAGACGAAGGATTTGGGGATTTTTAAAATAATGTTGTTTTTGTGTCACATCACCTACTTCACGTGCCACGTGGGTGATTTTGTTAAGTCTAACAAAGGCACATTAGCAGAGGGACTAATGTGGTTAGCTTTCATGGTTCTTGAGGACTTCAAATTGAGTTTTAATTTCTCATAGACTAAAGTGTCTTGCGCCTAAATTCTTAGGCACGAATTTGGGGGGTTTATTCATTTTATTTTCTTTAAATTGTTAATATCACTATAAAAGTTATTTGTGATAAATCAACCTTCAACAAAAATATAATTATTGATTTTTTTGTCAAATTTTTCTTTTCTTAGAAAACTTTAGGAGCTAGAAAGTTATCCCATTTCAAGAAAAGTACATGCAGTAAGTTTTAATAAGAGCTTATAATGATAGTTACATGTGACCTACCAATTAATTGAATCAAAAACCTATTAACTAACATAATTAGATTATACCAATTAAATCAATCTTCATTGGCTCTCAAACAAAGTTACACAAATCTTGTAACAATTGTTGAATTTTAGGAACCAAGAAGTGTCTAATATTTATAAATTTGTTTAAAATAGAAACTTAAATGGTAGTATTATCAAATAAAAATATATTCACTCAAATAAAATTTCCTAGCACATTAAAAAAATATGACTTTAGTTTATTGCAGTTTAGACAAATGCTTGATCTGTTAATAATTTCAGCTCTTAAATGTCCTTTGTTTGATCTAATTGGACTCCATATGTGCTCAATTGTTGACATTTAGCTAAGTTTTTTATTTAGAGTTGTCTTTGGATGTTTATTGTGAAACTATGCTTAAATGTGGTTATAAACACTCATAAATGTATTGTGATTTTCAGGAGATCTATGAGTGATGGAGTCCATTGGCATTGAACCATTGAGAAGAGAGTTAAAAACTCAAGGAAATCAGTATCAACCCCTAGAAGCAAAGGAAGAAGGGCATTCATGAAGAATCAAGGTTGGATTTGAAGAAAGTGATCAACACGGCCCGTGTCAAATGACATAGGGTAGACGTGTACTTCTCTGACTATGAAGACTGGAATTTTTGGACCAACACAGCCCGTGTCAAATGACACGGGGTAGGCCGTGTACTCCTCTGACTATGAAGACTGGAATTTTTGGACTAACATGGCCCGTGTCAAATGACACGGGGTAGGCCGTGTACTTCTCTGACTTCACGAGGAAAATCAATTTTCAGCCTTGACCGAGAACATGACCCGTGTCAAATGACACGGGGTGGGCCGTGTTCTTCTCTGACTTTGGAATTAGTTGGAGTTTTGTCACCAGAATTAGACACGGGCTGGGTCATGTCATACGACACGGCCCGTGTCATCGGTTCAGAAGTTTAATTTTGTGTTTTAATACTAAATTAGGTATCAAAACCTATAAATAGGGTTGCTTAGAGTCCCTAAAAGAGATCTGAACTGAGAGCCGTCAAGGAAACTGAGGGAAACACAAAGACCAAGAAAGAGAGGGATTCGATTAAGGATTGGAGATTCGGATTCAAGCGATCAAAGATCAATCACTCTCAAGCCTTGGAAACTCGTTTGATCTTTAGTTTTTCTTTTCTTCTTTTGTGTTGAACAATGTTTTTCTTTAATTCTTCTTCTGTTTTTTAATTTGCCATGGGTGGCTAAACTCCTTGATTGGTTAAGGGAAGATGAAACTCTAATTTTGATTATGTGAATCTTGCATACTTCTTTATATCAATACAATTATATTTTTATTCATATGTTTCTGTTCTTAAATCAATATAAAGGTTTTTATATTCTTACCAAACTTTGAGAGTGGTAAAACTAGGATTGCTATGCGCAGTTGCGGTGGTATAACTGGTGAGACATATGATCTAAGTAATTTAATCTCGATGTGTGATTAGACCTTAGTGTGATTGATTTTCTAATTTTTAATGCAATCATTAGGCAGATGTAAGAGCGGTTGCTTTACAAATAACTAATGGTTAGAGTTTGATTTGAGTGGTTACTGAATTAAGCGAAACTTAAGGAAAACAAGGGATTTATCTCACAATTGCATAAGAACATAATTGATCATGTTGGTATAAAGAGTATGTAAGTTAGCATAATCATATAAATCTAGTGGTGGATTCCATCTCTTAACCAATTTCTTTAACTTTATAATTCAATTTGTGTTTACTGTTTTGGTTTAAGTTTAATCTCTTTTGTTAGTTTTAATTAACAAAACCCCCTTTTTTTAATTTTACTGTTTATTTTTCATCAGAATTTAATTTAGGAATTAGATTGATAGTGTCAATTGAATTGGTTCTCTGTGGATCGACCCTTGCTTATTATAACTGGTTGCAAGGTTTTTATATTTTTGGTGGAACTTGGCAACTATTTTTGATTTAATTCTTAATCTTATTTCACACCACACCAAATTTTGGCGCCGTTGCCGGGGAACTAATTTTCCAATTTCACTATTAATTTGTTTCCTATTTTTCTCTCTGTTTTTGTTTTAATTTTAATAGTTTCAATTGTTCTCTTCAACTATCTTGCAGGTGTTCATTTCCGGTGAAGAGGTGAACGAGCAATTGAGAAATTTAAGGCATTACTTTGAAGAAATCAGCTCGTAATTCACACTTGCTGACATTGAAGTTGCCCGTCACATAGACCTTTCTAGTTCTGTGGCATCTGAGATATTTGAGCCACCTGAAGAAGTAGTGATGGCAGAAAATACATTAAGGATGTTGGGTGCTCCGGACTTGGACCAACAACCTCTGTGCATAGAAATTCCTTAGAATGAGGAGGCATTTGAGTTGAAATCTGGTCTAATCCATCTTTTGCCATCTTTCAATGGACTAGCCAGAGAAGACCCTAACAAGCATCTGAAGGAAATCCATGTTGTGTGTTCTAGCATGAAGCCTGTAGGAATTTCAGTGGAGCAAGTCAAGTTGAGAGTTTTTCCATTTTCCCTGAAGGATTCTGCAAAGGAGTGGCTGTACTACTTGCCACCTGGATCAATTCAGATATGGCAGGACATGACTCGGGCTTTCCTAGACAGATATTTCCCTGTATCAAAGGCCGCCACTATTAGAAAAGAAATTTGCGGCATCCAACAAAGGCATGGGGAATCACTTTATGAATACTAGGAGAGATTTAAGAGATTGTGTGCTAACTGCCCTCAGCATCAAATCAGTGAACAACTTCTGATACAGTACTTCTATGAAGGTTTGCTAGTGATGGACCGCAACATGATTGATGCTGCCAGTGGAGGAGCCTTGGTTGATAAGACTCCTCGAGAAGCTAGAAACTTGATATCTAGAATGGCTGCGAACACTCAACAATTTTTTACTCGGAATGATACAGGAGTGAGAGCAGTTAAAGAAGCTGACATTACTAGTTTGCAGCATTAAATGACCCAGTTGACTGCCATGTTTAGAAGCTGATGCACAATGGGAAAGCACCAGTGCAGACATGTGGGATTTGTTGCTCTTCAGGACATCCCACCGATATATGTCCCACTTTGCAAGAGGACACAAATGAAGAGGCCAAGGCAGTGGGGGGATTTTCTGCTCCATCCAAGAATTACAACCCCTACTCCAACACATATAATCCGGGGTGGAGAGATCATCCTAACTTTAGCTATGCAAAGCAGCCTCAAGCTCAAGCTCAACCTCAAGCTTATGGGCCTCCAGGGTTTCAGCAAAGACAAGCACCCTTTCCTCTGAGGCAGCCACAAGTTCAAGCTCTTAGGCAACCTGAGCCTTCGTTGGAAGAACTAGTAAGGCAAATGGCCACCAATAATATTCAGTTTCAGCAAGAAACAAGGGCCATAATCAGTACCTTACAAAACCAAGTGGGACAGTTGGCCACTGAGATCAACAAGGTGCAGAGTCAGATTTCTGGGAAACTTCCCTCGCAGCCAGAGGTGATCCCAAGAGAAAATGCTAGTGCTGTCACCTTGCGAAGTGGGAAGACACTTGACGAACCCACATTTTCCCAAGTCAGTGAAGACAAAACTCAAAAACCTAAGGAGGTAGATGAGGAGGGGCTCAATTCTAAGACCCCTAAGGTAAGTGTTTCTGAACCACTCCCTAAATATGTCACTAAGGCTCTTTTTTCGAATAGGTTGGTTAAAAATAAGAAAGAAGAAGCGGATAAAGAGATCTTAGAGACCTTTAGGAAAGCTGAAGTTAACATTCCTCTGTTAGATGCCATTAAGCAAGTGCCTAGATATGCTAAGTTTTTAAAAGAGTTATGCACTAACAAAAGGAAGTTGAAAGGTAATGAACGAGTCCAAGTGGGAGCAAATGTTTCAGCTGTTTTTAATAAGAAACTCCCCACTAAATGTAAGGATCCTGGCACATTCACTATACCATGCACTATCGGTAATACCAGATTTGAGAGGGCCATGCTAGATTTAGGTGCATCCATTAATGTCATGCCCTTTTCTATTTATGCATCTTTACATCTAGGACCTTTAGAACCTACTGGAGTTATCATTCAACTGGTAGACAGGTCTAACGCATACCCTAAGGGGGTTGTTGAAGATGTTTTGGTGCAGGTAAATGAATTAGTGTTTCTAGCAGATTTCTATGTGTTGGACATGGAGGAGGACAAATCCCCCAACTCTGCCCCCATTCTATTGGGGAGGCCTTTCCTAAAGACTGCACGAATTAAAATTGATGTGCATTCGAGAACATTGACTATGGAATTTGATGGAGAGTTGATTAGATTCAACATCTTCGAAGCCATAAGATACCCGAGTGATGTGTACTCTGCTTATGTTATTAATTCCTTTGATGTTTTTGAATCTTTAATTTCTGCTATTTTTGAGTCTGATCAATTTGATGTCCTTGATACAGTTATGACTCGCAGTTTAGATTTTCAGGATTCAAAGAAGGATGACCAAGGAGAGCCATGAAGCGAGGAGGTTAATGAAGTAGTGGCAGCCTTGCATACACTCTCTTCCATGTCAGAAGGATATGAGGTATCGTATGTTGAGCTACCTCTTACCACTGATGTACCTAAACCTTCTGTTGTGCAGGCACCAGAGCTGAAATTGAAGGAATTGCTGCCCATTTGAAATATATTTTTCTGGGTGAGAAGGAGACACTTTCGGTAATAATTGCTAAATCTCTTACCAAAGAGCAAGAGGAGAGTTTAATTTTTGTGTTGAAAGAACACAAGACAGCCATCGGGTGGACTATTGTAGACATTAAAGGTATTAGCCCCTCCATTTGCATGCATAGAATCTTAATGGAGGAGGAGGCTAAGCCAGTGAGAGAACCACAGAGGAGGTTGAATCCCCCGATGATGGATGTTGTGAAGAAGGAGATACTGAAGCTCCTAAGTGTGGGGGTCATCTACCCCATTTCTGACAGCAAGTGGGTAAGCCCGGTCCAGGTGGTACCAAAGAAATCTGACATTACTGTGGTAAGAAATGCTGAGAATGAGCTTATTCCCACTAGATTACAGACAGGGTGGCATATTTGTATAGATTATTGAAAATTGAATCCTGCCACCAGAAAAGACCACATCTCTTTACCTTTTATTGATTAAATGTTAGAAAGGTTAACTGGTCATTCTCATTATTGTATTTTAGATGGATTTTCAGGTTATAACTAGATCGCTATCGCTCCGGAAGATCAGGACAAGACCACTTTTACTTGTCCTTTTGGCACCTTTGCTTATAGGCTAATGCCTTTTGGACTTTGCAATGTGCCAGGGACCTTTCAGACATGAATGGTGAGTCTATTTTCCGATTACATAGAGAACATCATTGAGGTCTTCATGGATGATTTTAGTATATTTGGGAATGGCTTTGAGAAATGCTTGGAACATTTGGCTTTGGTTTTAAAGAGATGCATTGACACTAACCTTGTTTTAAATTGGGAAAAATGTCATTTCATGGTAGAAGAAGGTATTGTGTTAGGTCATGTAATCTCTGCTAGGGGCATTGAAGTTGATAAAGCTAAGGTAGAACTTGTGCGTTCATTACCCCCGCCCACTAGTGTGCGGAACATTCGTTCTTTTCTTGGTCATGCAGATTTCTATCGGCGCTTCATCAAAGACTTTTCCAAGATATCAGCGCCCCTCTGCACACTTCTCCAAAAAGATGTGTCATTCCAATTTAATGAGAAGTGTATGAAGGCTTTCACTACACTTAAGGAGTTGATGACTGAGGCACCCATCATTAGCCCACCAAATTGGGAGCTTCCATTCGAGTTAATGTGTGATGCGAGTGACTTTGCGGTAGGGGTTGTCTTAGGACAGCGAGTTGATAGGGTTCCTTATGCTATTTACTATGCATCAATGACCTAAATGATGCTCAACTGAATTAGTCCACAACTGAGAAAGAACTTCTTGCTATTGTTTTTGCTTTAGAGAAATTTAGATTATATTTAATTGGTTCTAAAGTAATTATTTTTTTCTGATCATGCAGCATTGAAGTACTTACTGGCAAAGAAGGAGGCGAAGCCAAGATTGCTCCGATGGATTCTGTTACTCCAAGAGTTTGACTTGGAGATTAAAGATAAAAAGGGGAGTGAAAACTTGGTGGAAGACCATTTGAGCAGGTTGGTGATTGAAGAGGAGGAGATATCTATTCAAGAGAACTTTTCGGATGAGCATTTAATGGCTATCACAACCACCATTCCGTGGTATACTGATATTGCCAATTACTTGGCCACCAAGAACTTTCCAGAGGGCCTAAACAAGGCGCAGCTAGATAAGCTCAGGAGTGATTGCAAGTATTATATTTGGGATGATCCTTACCTTTGGAAGCATTGTGCAGATCAAGTGATTCAGAGATGTATTCCGGATTCAGAGACTCACTCTGTTCTCTCTTTTTGCCATACCTATGCTTGTGGAGGACATTTCGGCATGAAGAGAAAAGCCAACAAAGTACTTGACAATGGTTTCTACCGGCCTACCATCTTTAAGGATGTTTATAATTTCTGTAAGTCATGTGACCGCTGTCAAAGAATAGGTAATATTGGTCAGCGAAATCAAATGCCTCAAACTCCAATAATCTTTATGAAAATCTTTGATCTTTGAGGCATTGACTTCATGGGACCATTTCCTCCTTCTTTTGGTTTCTCTTACATTCTTTTAGCTGTGGACTAAGTTTCCAAATGGGTGGAAACTAAAGCCACTAAATCTGATGATTCTAAGACTGTTGCGGATTTTGTGAAGTCCTATATTTTTTTCAGGTTTAGTACTCCCAGAGCCATCATTAGTGACCAAGGGACACATTTTTGCAACAGAATCTTTGAAGCTCTTTTGAAGAAATAGGGTGTGGTGCACCGGACCTCTACTCCTTACCATCCTCAGACGAATGGCCAGACTAAGGTGTCCAATTGGGAGATCAAGTCTATCCTTGAAAAAATTGTGATTCCAACACGCAAGGATTGGAGTACTAGACTTGCTGATGCCTTGTGGGCCTATCAGACTGCATACAAGACCCCTATTGGCATGTCCCCATTCCAATTGGTTTATGGGAAGCCCTGTCACTTGCCAGTAGAGTTGGAACATCGATCTTACTGGGCTATCAAGTAAGTTAACTTGAACTTGAAAGGTGCAGGCAAGTAGAGAAAGCTCCAAATTCAGTAGTTGGAAGAATTGAGGAATGAGGCCTTTGAGAGTGCCTTCATTTACAAGGCCAAGACCAAAGCATTCCATGATCACATGATCTTTAGGAAAAGTTTCCACCAAGGTGTTAGGGGTCAAACATGTTGCCCTTTTTGCTAACCACAAGTGCACGGGTCGCACAAGTAATACAAATACGGAGTAAAAGTTCGTTCCCACGAGGATATTGTTATAAAGCTAAATACCAACCAATAGCTTAATCAGTTCTAGACAAGGACATGAAAATAGGAAAATAATAATCTAAACTAAACTAACCTACAAAAGCTATAAACCTAAAAGTGGTTAGGTTTCAGGAAATTCTCCTTCACCCCCTACATCTATCAACAACATGTAATTCCCCTCATAAACACAAATGCATTGATTAGGTTAGCTTGAAAATCTTCATTAGTCAACAGCCTATGTCTAGGTCAATCAATCCTGGTTTCTACTTGCCTAACTCATATAGTTTCCTTGAGAGCTAGTACAACTTCCACTCATGAACGATCTATTCTCAATCACACACTATACATGGTCAATAGGTATATTAAACCTTATTAACGAAATAACTCATAGCCGAACATGTATCAACCACACCATATCCATATCAACAAATCCCTATGTCTAGTTCATTTGCCAATATTAAGATCATGCAATTGAGGCCAACCAAGAACAAGCATTAAACACAGATAATGATTGAACCGTAATCAAACATCCACACAAACTCAGAGAAAAACACATCATTAATATAAATAAAAGGATTCACAGTATTCCTAAACAAAGCTTAGCTATACAAAAGATAAGGAAGAGAAGAGAGAAAGGGAAAAGAGAGAAAGAAGCTCATTGATTTGTCTCTGAAGCTTGAATCCTCCTTCAATCCTTTGATCCTTGCCTCCAATCCACCATCCATGAAGATCTAGCCAAGCTATCTAACCTAAAACTAACCTAAACCTAAACTAAAAGAGAGAAAACTAAAAGCAATGGCTAAAGCAGCCAAGAGAGAGAGAAAAATGTGAAAAATCCTATTTATAGGCTCTCATTTCGCCGCCGCGGCCGTATGACCCCCACTTTCGAGCCCCTCGGCCCTCGCTAGGTCGGTTGGCCTGCGCCGCGGCCCCCATTAGTGAGCGCCGCGGCCCCCGCGCCTCGGGTTCAAGTATGGAATTTTGATGTTGCGCTTGCGCTTGTGCGCGGCGCGCACTACCAGGAAAGCATGGCGATGATCATTGAAAGGCTAATTTGGCTTCCTTTTTCACTTTAAACTCACATGCTCCACATATCATCTTGTTTGGAGTCCTTCCTATCATAGAGAAAATACCAAATCAGTATTACATATAAATTTACCTAATTCATGATCATTAAAGCTCAGTTTTGCACAATAACACATCGGAAAGGCTTAGACTCAAAATATGACAAATATAAGCACAAAACCCTCCAAATATGCATTTAAACAAGGACATAGCATTCATTCTAGCATAGAAATAGGGCACAAATAACTACATTCTAGCTAGTCATCACACCCCCAAACCTACATTTTGCTAGTCCTCGAGCAAAACAAAATAGAACTAAGTAAATCACTTAAACATTAAAATCAATTTTTTTTCAGCAAATATATTTCAATCTTCTTTTTCAATCAAAAACAAATACTAGTATGTAATGATTGCATCAATCCTCAAAAAGTACAAATGCCCCGTAAACAGTTCCACACATATACAATCCTCAACATGCTATAAAGCCAGAAAACTCTCCATGCAATTCACATTTATCACAAACATGTAAGATAAACTTCTTCTAATCAAATCATATACATTCAGATAAGTTTATAAGCATACATGCATATGATTCACAGAATCCACAAGATTGTAAATTAACTCTCTCTTCACTAATGTAAATCACACAAGATTGAGGATCAAAAAGGACTTAATCAGCTTATAATGTTAGGCCAATGGTATGGGCGAAAGAAATGAACGGGAAAGATACAATACAAACATTGAAATACATAATATACTACTTCAAGAAATGAGTCACCAATGACACTAGCAGGGTATTCAATTGTGAATCATAAAACTTGCCAGAACCATTTTTGATGCTTTTTGAACTTTATTTTTCTTAAGCTTTTGCTTTTCTTTTCATTTTCATTTTTCTTTTGATTTTCTCTTGCTTTTCTTTTCTATTTTTGCAAAGCAATGCTTTTCCTTTTCTTTGTTTTGCATCTGGTTCCTTCAGGCTCATTTTGAATTGAATATTCATACCCCTAATCATCAGACTCATTTCAAGAAATATTACATCATATACTCAACAAACAATAAGGGTAGGAAGAAAATGACATGCTTTCACATGCATTAGAACGGCTAACAGGTTAACGAACACAATGGTTATGAAAAACAAATAAGGCCAAACAGTTTAAGGTTTCAAAAAGGGACCTAAGGAGATCATCATATCAGGGTAAGCTTTTTAAGGCTCAATCAGTCCAACAATGCCCTAATCATCTCCTCAATCATGCACAACCTAGGATTTCGCCTCAAGAGAGTTCAAAAACAATTTCTAGGATAGTCAAAACTCTACATGTACATCCATAAACATTCTCAAAACATGCACTCTTATCATTTTCAAAGTTACACTTGCATCTAAGTGAGATGTAAATCATGCATCAAAAGCATCTAAACTGTTTTACATGCTTCAGAATCACATAAGGTTTCACTGAAAAGGGGGCAAATAGCAACCTTTCAAATCATGGACAACCAAAAACAACCAGCATTCTTGCAATATGTCATGCATTCAAATAGATTCAACTTTTCTAAGTTCAAGCATGCATAACATCTTTTGCATAATGTGAAAATTAAAAATCTTGTCATCAGCACATCAGTGATAGTCAAAAGAAGATATAATCATGAAAACATAATGACTAAAACCACTGCATACTCAAAATACCAATACATGTTAACATTATGTACAAATGAATTAAATATGTAAAGATATTCCCCCAAACCTAAAATGAAATGTATCTTTAAAAGAACATGGTCTATAGGGAACCTAAGATTAATACTGAGCATTACTATATATTTAAAAACAGAGAAAATAACAAAAATAAAACAAAAATAGAGAAAAAATAACAAAAAAAAAAAAAAACAGGGGCAGTGGCCATGTGCACCCATGCCTGGCCGCGGCGCTCCCAAAAGTCGCAGAATTCTGCAAAACGCCCACATTCGGGCCGCGGAGCACCTATACTGGGCCGCGGCTCGGCTACTCCGAATCAAGCTAAATTTTATACTCGACAGATTTTTGCGCTTGGAATGGTCCATAAGGTTCTCTAACCGCAACAAAACTTGCTCAAAAAGCTAGATTACAAAATGTACAACCTAAACCTAATAAAACATAAAAACAACATACTTAACCTATATACAAACCTAAAACAACTTAAAACTTAAAAACTAACTAAAACATTCAACTAACCTAATTAACATATATACTAACATATTAACAAAAATATATTAACAAAACTAACAAAACACACCATACTAATATACTAACATATTTAACCAAATAAGCATATTAACATACTATGTATTTATGCACAAAGTAAAAACAAGAATATAAACATAAACATGGGGTACCCTCCCACGAAGGGCCTGAGTTATAGTCCCAGCAGGACTTTGTCACCAAAATTGAAGTACTGTGGATGAGTAGTCTTCAAGAACTTGATCCAAGGGTATCCTTTCAGGAGTCGCGAAGTCCCTCAAGGGCCTCGAATGAATGAAATCACCCAGCTTCTTATTTGAAACTACAACTAAACATAAACAAAACATAGATTATATACAACTTATATACAACTTGAATTAGAACTAATCAAATTCATTGTTGATATTAGCATTATAACAACTAACCCTGGCAACCCAAAAACTTGTTAGGCATTGACAGGACTAGAATCTAATCAGGCAAACCATTTATAACGAAATATCCCTGGCAACGGCGCCAAAAACTTGTTAGGGGTCAAACATGTTACCCTTTTTGCTAACCGCAAGTGCACGGGTCACACAAGTAATACAGATACGGAGTAAAAGTTTGTTCCCACGAGGATATTGTTATAAAGCTAAATACCAACCAATAGCTTAATCAGTTCTAGACAAGGACATGAAAATAGGAAAATAATAATCTAAACTAAACTAACCTACAAAAGCTATAAACCTAAAAGCGGTTAGGTTTCAGGAAATTCTCCTTCACCCCCTACATCTATCAACAACATGCAATTCCCCTCATAAACACAAATGCATTGATTAGGTTAGCTTGAGAATCTTCATTAGTCAACAAATTTATGTCTAGGTCAATCAACCCTGGTTTCTACTTGCCTAACTCACATAGTTTCCTTGAGAGCTAGTACAACTTCCACTCATGAACGATCTATTCTCAATCACACACTATACATGGTCAATAGGTATATTAAACCTTATTAACAAAACAGCTCATAGCCGAACATGTATCAACCACACCATATCCATATCAACAAATCCCTATGTCTAGTTCATTTGCCAATATTAAGATCATGCAATTGAGGCCAACCAAGAACAAGCATTAAACACAGATAATGATTGAACCGTAATCAAACATCCACACAAACTCAGAGAAAAACACATCATTAATATAAATAAAAGGATTCACAGTATTCCTAAACAAAGCTTAGTTATACAAAAGATAAGGAAGAGAAGAGAGAAAGGGAAAATAGAGAAAAAAGCTCATTGATTTGTCTCTGAAGCTTGAATCCTCCTTCAATCCTTTGATCCTTGCCTCTAATCCACCATCCATGAAGATCTAGCCAAGCTATCTAACCTAAAACTAACCTAAACCTAAACTAAAAGAGAGAAAACTAAAAAGCAATGGCTAAGGCAGCCAAGAGAGAGAGAGAAATGTGAAAAATCCTATTTATAGGCTCAGCTCGCCGCCGTGCGCCGCGGCCCCCACTTTCGAGCACCTTGGCCCTCGCTAGGTCGGTTGGCCTGCGCCCCGACCCCCATTAATGAGCACCGTGGCCCCCGCGCCTCGGGTTCAAGTATGGAATTCTGATGTTGCGCTTGCGCGCCGCGGCGCGCACTACCTTGAGCCTGCACATTTCGCCGAAAGGCTAATTTGGCTTCCTTTTTCACTTTAAACTCACATGCTCCACATATCATCTTGTTTGGAGCCCTTCCTATCATAGAGAAAACACCAAATCAGTATTACATATAAATTTACCTAATTCATGATCATTAAAGCTCAGTTTTGCACAATAACACATCGGAAAGGCTTAGACTCAGAATATGACAAATATAAGCACAAAACCCTCCAAATATGCATTTAAACAAGGACATAGCATTCATTCTAGCACAGAAATAGGGCACAAATAACTGCATTCTAGCTAGTCATCACAAGGCCAAAGAGTGTTGCTATACCAATCTAGACTCAAATTATTTGCAGGTAAGTTACGTTCTAAATGGATTAGCCCATTTGTAGTAACTACTGTTTTTCCTTCTGGTGCAGTGGAGATCATGAACGAGGCCTCTGGAAAGACATTTAAGGTCAATGGGCACCGTCTCAAGCCTTACCATGAGCTTCCAGAAAATGTAGAAGTTGAGGACATGCCTCTTCTCTATCCATCTTATGCAGAACACTAAGGAGCATTGTAATGTCTGGCTGAGGACAATAAACCAAGCACTTATTAGGAGGCAACTCAATCAGATTTGCTTTCTTTTCCCTTTCTATTTTGCGTTGTTTGGTTTCTTAGTTTAGCCTATTTTCATGTGTTTCTTGCTTGATGATACCTGTATCTTTTCCGGTATTTGTGTTTTGACTTGCTTAGTTTTAGTTTGATTGCTTGAGTTCATGGTTTGTTGAGTGCATATAGTCCTGAGGAACAGTTTGGAGTGTTTTTTTTTAAGTCAGCAGACTACACGGGTAGGGCCGTGTCATATGACATGACCCGTGTCCTCATGACAACACCCCAACTCCTGTAGAAAAGTACACGAGGTGGGCCGTGTCATATGACACAGCCCGTGTTTTCGAAGGGAGCAGGTCTGTGGTGATTCCAGAGAGGTACACGGGTAAGGTCGTGTCATATGAAACGACCCGTGTTGTCATGCCCAACAGAACCCATGTTTTCTAGAGAGGTACACGGGGTGGGCCGTGTCATATAACACGCCCCGTGTACTCATGGCAGCACATCACTTAAACCCTGTTTAGGGTTTTCTTCCTTATTTTTCCCCCAATTTCCCTTCTTCCCCTCTTCTCTGCGTCGCCACCACCCTTCTCCTCCTCCAAAATTTCCACCATTCACCACCATTCCCCACCCTTTTTCCATCATTTTCTATCATTTTCCACCATTCTCCACCATTTTTCTCCATTTTCCCACCATTGTCACTTTCCCTCTCCCAACACGCAGCTCCCATAGCCACCCTCTCCACCATTTTTCTTCCATTTTCTCAATCCCTTTCTAAACACCACCGCCTTTTTCCATCATTTTTCCTCTTTCCCACCACACAGCTCCCATTTTCTCCCTATATTCCCACGTTCACGGTCCCATTCCACCTTTTCTTCTTCTTCCTTTCTTCTGCTTCCTCAGTGATGGGTCCTAAAAAGCGCGTCAAGACCACAGCTGCTTCCTATTCGCTCCATCCCCATCGTACCAACTCTAGGCGTGCTCGGTCTCCATCACCCCCACGTGAGCCCTCACCCCCTCAGGTGCCAGTCAACCCTATAGACAGAAAGGTAGTGGTTCCCACTCGCTTTTTAGATGTAGATACCCTTAGGGCTATAGGGTTATATGATGAGGTGTTTGCTTTATTGAGTAGGATTGGTTGGGTTGATTTTGCACTGTTAAAAAGGCCTACTTTTGCTGAGTTAACTAGGGAATTTATTTTTAGTTTTAATCGTAAGCTTTATCCTCTGTGTGATCAAGACACGTGGCTTGGTGAGATCACCTTTAGGTTACTAGGCAATTCTCATTTCGCTGATATTCACTTGTTTAGAGCTGTTTTTGGTTTTCTTGAGGGGCAAAATATGTTACCCCGTGATTTTAACCCTGATCGTGTGTGGTCTGCTCTCACTGTGTCTGGGTCTGGTGACTATGACCCTAAGATGTCTAAGGCTTCTAGGCTTAGGTCCCCTGCCCATCGCTATATTCAGAAATGGTTAGCTAATACCATTTGTGGTAGGGGGAAAGTCAAGGCACAATTAGCCGTTCTGAATTGTTTTTCTTGCACTGCATGCTTGAGGGAGAACCTGTTAATGAGGGGTATTGGCTCTGTAATCAGTTTCACCATGTAGGGACCACTCTAGCTGGCCGTATTATGATGGGGGGTATGTGACTGCCATTGCTGATCATTTTGATTATTTGGATCTGCTGGAGGAGGCATTGGTCCTGGGTCCCAATGCTATTGATGGGGCCATTTTGGTATCTATGAAGCTCTGCACTCGTCTAAATGGTGCTCTCATCTTGCTTGGAGCTGATGGAGCTGCCTTGCCTAGGGCTGATCCGGCCTTTGAGCCGCATGAGGATATTACAGTTTCCCCACCTCCAGAGTTTGCTGATGATGCGGGCCCTTCCACTCAGCCTGGCGCAGCTTCCTATGATGCTGTTTTAGCCCGTATTGACTGCCTGGAGCTGGACCATGCTGCTCGCTTCCAGTGCTTAGAGGACCGCTTTCAGGCTCTGGAGGTTGCGCGCAATCAGAGGATGGATGCCATTGATGGCAAACTTGATCTTTTGCTTCAGCGTTTTTCCTATCCCCCTCCCCCATCTTGATGTATTTTCATTTTCTTTTGAGGCATTGTCCTTGATTTTGCTGGCTTAGTGGACATTGTATTGGTTACTATTAGTTACTATTTTGTATTTGACTGTGTTTCATGATGCCGGAATCAATTTCTTCGCATATGCTTTGCATATTTATTTGGATTCCTTTTATCTATTGTGTATGCTTTGACATTGAGGACACTGTCTATTTTAAGTGTGGGGGAAAGTTTGAGTTTGACCTTAATTGCACATTCTGATCTTAATTGCATATCTAGTGCATGTCTTTCTAACTGGTTTTTAGAGTATGTTGAGCAATGAGCAAGCGATTAATTTTTATTGACAGGTTTTTAAGCCTAAAGGAGTTGACTTTCTTGCTTCTAAACTTGCATTGAGAGGTTTTGAAAATTGAAAGGGTTTTGAGAATATGATAAAATTGGGACCTAGTGAGTTTTTGGGCCTTAATGTGAATGACTAATTTTAAGTCATTTCTGTTTTTTGTTGTGTGATTCCACTTGTGATCATATGCTTTTCAGAACTTGATTTGACTCTCTTTTAAGCTGCAAATGATCACTGCACATTTTTTAGATGATAAAGGCATTTCTTTCTTTCAGCCACTGGCCAAATAGCTATTCTTGTATTTTGATCCATTATTTCACCCCTTTGAGCCTGAATGATATACTTTCTTTTTATTATAGCTCAATACAAGCCTAATAGTGAAAAACCATTGCTACCCTACCTTAGGGAGTAGAAGAGCTTGATAATTATGTTGGGAATTGTGTTTGAATAAGTGTAGGGGTGATTACACTATTTTGCCTATGTTTTTTTTTATTAAAAAAAAAAGAGCTCTCAAAAGAAAAAAAAGAAAAAAAAAAGAATGAAAAGTTGGTTGTTGAATGGAGAAAGTCAAGCAAAAGATGAAGATGGATTGAAAAGTGCTGGGGTAATTGTACAAAAGTGTTTGATTTTTATATTCCCCTTTGCTATTCTATTTCCGATGGTCTAACTTTGTTTATCTTTGATATATCCTACCTTGACCTTGTCCCCATTACAACCTGATTAAAGACCTTTTGATCTTTGTGTGCATGTGATTTAGGTGGTGGAGAAGTAAAGGCTTGTCAAGCTATGATAGGGCATGTTTTCATGAGTTGGTTGAGAGTAAATACAAGCCCAAAATACTTGAGTGAAAGAGAGTATATCAGTGAGGATTTATCATGTTGATTTAATCCTGATATTGGATTGACCTGACTTGCTGATTTGGATTATTGAGAGAGGAAATTCCTGATTATTTAGATTCCTTGAAAGGACTGATGTGTGTAGATCTTTGCTCATTGTTCAGTACTTTTATTACTTTTTGGGAAGCATGTGCTTGATTTTATGTTTTTGCCCAGGAGTGCAAAAGGTTAAGTGTAGGGCTATTTGATCTGTTAATAATTTCAGCTCTTAAATGTCATTTGTTTGATCTAATTGGACTCCATATGTGCTCAATTATTGACATTTAGCTAAGTTTCTGATTTAGAGTTGTCTTTGGATATTTATTGTGAAACTATGCTTAAATGTGGTTATAAACACTCATAAATGTATTGTGATTTTCAGGAGATCTATGAGTGATGGAGTCCATTGGCATTGAACCATTGAGAAGAGAGTTAAAGACTCAAGGAAATCAGTATCAACCCCTAGAAGCAAAGGAAGAAGGGCATTCATGAAGAATCAAGGTTGGATTTGAAGAAAGTGATCAACACGGCCCGTGTCAAATGACACGGGGTAGGCCGTGTACTCCTCTGACTATGAAGACTGGAATTTTTGGACCAACACGGCCCGTGTCAAATGACACGGGGTAGGCCATGTACTTCTCTGACTTCACGAGGAAAATCAATTTTTAGCCCTGACCGAGAACACGGCCCGTGTCAAATGACACGGGGTGGGCCGTGTTCTTCTCTGACTTTGGAATTAGTTCGAGTTCTGTCACCAGAATTAGACACGGGCTGTGACACGGCCCGTGTCATCAGCTCAGAAGTTTAATTTCGTGTTTTAATGCTAAATTAGGTATCAAAACCTATAAATAGGGTTGTTTGAGTCCCTAAAAGAGATCTGAACTGAGAGTCGTCAAGGAAACTGAGGGAAACACAAAGACCAAGAAAAAGAGGGATTTGATTGAGGATTGGAGACTCGGATTCGAGCGATCAAAGATCAATCACTCTCAAGCCTTGGAAATTAGTTTGATCTTTAGTTTTTCTTTTCTTCTTTTGTGTTGAACAATGTTTTTCTTTAATTCTTCTTCTGTTTTTGAATTTGTCATGTGTGGCTAAACTCCTTGATTGGTTAAGAGAAGATGAAACTTTAGTTTTGATTATGTGAATCTTGCATACTTCTTTATATCAATACAATTATGTTTTTATTCATATGTTTCTGTTCTTAAATCAATATAAAGGTTTTTATATTCTTACCAAACTTCGAGAGTGGTAAAACTAGGATTGCTATGCGCGGTTGCGGTGGTATAACTGGTGAGACATATGATCTAAGTAATTTAATCCCGGTGTGTGATTAGACCTTAGTGTGATTGATTTTCTAATTTTTAATGCAATCATTAGGCAGATGTAAGAGCGGTTGGTTTACAAATAACTAATGGTTAGAGTTTGATTTGGGTGGTTGCTGAATTAAGCGAAACTTAAGAAAAACAAGAGATTTATCTCACAATTGCATAAGAACATAATTGATCATGTTGGTATAAAGAGTATGTAAGTTAACATAATCATATAGATCTAGTGGTGGATTCCATCTCTTAACCAATTTCTTTAACTTGATAATTCAATTTGTGTTTACTGTTTTGGTTTAAGTTTAATATCTTTTGTTAGTTTTAATTAACAAAACCCCCTTTTTTTAATTTTACTGTTTATTTTTCATCAGAATTTAATTTAGGAATTGGATTGATAGTGTCAATTGAATTAGTTCTCTTTGGATCGACCCTTGCTTACTACAATTGGTTGCAAGGTTTTTATATTTTTGGTGGAACTTGGCAACTGTTTTTGATATAATTCTTAATCGTATTCCACACCACACCAGTGCTCTTTGACTTCATTAACACATTTATAATTTTCTCCACCTTTCTTAAAATTTAATATTATGAGCAATGCTCTAATCTTCCTCTACATTATTACCAAATCTGATCTCTCTTTCATTCTAAATTAAGATAATTAATTAAGATACTTTTTTCCACTATCTTCAAGTATTTTGATCTCCCATGTGGGGTTACGTCCACTACCTAGCAACACTAGAATTTTTCACTATATTCAAATATTCTTTTACAAATAAGCCTCTTCAAACTTCAAACTAATTATTCTTTAACAACAGCCTCTTTAAACTCACACCAAGTATTCTCTGACAAAGCCTCTTTAGGATAAATACCAAGTATTCTTTAACAAATAGCCTCTTCAGGCTCACACCAAGTATTCTTTGACACAGTTTCTTTAGGCTAAATATTAAGTATTCTTTAACACAACATTTTTAGGTTCACTACCTCATAATCAAGTGGCTTGTACAACCCCCAATCTCACTCTTAGAAAATGAGAATAAAGAGATGGAATAAAGTGTTTGTTTTAGTTAGTTGCCTCTCAAAAATACTACGAATGGATACAAACACATAATCAAGCTTTACAACAACACCTACTAAAGATTTACGTATTTCAGAATCAGTAGGTAAATATGAGAAGGTTCAGTTCATAGTTCACTTGATTAGATTGACTTCAAAGCTCATAACCTTATGACCTTCAAGATTGGATCCTTTTATAAGCTTTGAAAATGTGACTATTGCATGACTCAAATGGTAATTGTACTTGCTTATTGTAGATGACTGTCATTTTGTCTTTTTCTTATTAAGTTAGTGTGTCATACTTTAAGTGAGAAAGTTCAATAGCTTTCTCATGGCCAACTTTCTCATGAACATTCTCAACACTAAGCTTCTCACTGAATTTTCTCATCTAACTTTTTCATCCAACCTTCTCAAGCTTGAAAGACTTCAATCTTCTCATTTTTTAGTTTTCACCATCTTATTGTTGATTCTTCTTGAGAATCCTAATGGTAAACTTTTATGGATTTGTAAACTTTTTAAGATCAATCAATGTGGAAGTCCTTCATTTTCTTGAACTTTCTCAAAGTCTTCTTAGGACCTTCTCATGTTGAACTTTCTTATGTTCTCAGGAACTTTTTTAGGTTTCACTTGAACTCTCTCAAGTCACAATTTGGTCTTCTTAGCCTTTTCTAATTACCTAGCCTTTCACTTGAACTCTCTAAAGACTAAAAAATTTGTTTCACCAGTATCATATTTTTTTATATTTATGACTAGTCAATCCGACACAAAAGCACACAACAAATATGTCTAAAAATATCAAACTGATTCTGATTATTCTCAAATTTTAACCACATCACATAATACAAATTTGTAACTTAGCAGTAAATTATTCACATTTATTTCCATTAGTTAAGCCATTTATGCTAATATCTGAGTCATTTTAAGCAACCTTTTACCTTTCGGATTGTAGCAAAGTGCCTAAACTAACTCAGATTGTCACAAAATTAAACAGGCATGTTAAGAAAGTATTAAACTATTTCTGTAACTATTTACAAGTCTAACATGTTGAAAATAATGTTACAAAAACTAATTTGCCTATCAGAACTAAAGATCCTAAGTTTGGCAAATAGTCACCAAATTGGGAAGGACCCTTCATTATCAACCAAGTTATTCCCGGAGGAGCTTATCAGTTAGTAAACATCCAAGGGGAAAAATTAACAAAAATCATAAATAGGAGGTTCCTGATATCTTACTGTCTATCCATCTGGGAAATAGTTCAGTTAAAAGAAACAGAAAATTAAGTAACTACAAGCCAGCTACTTGACTTCAACAAGCACGAAAAAGGAGCATAAGGTTCAACTTAAGAAAGACTCAAAGAACAAACTGCTTCCTAATTGGAAGTATACCAAACCTAAAGGAAAAACAATATGAAAAACTAAGTCCAAAAGGTGCTGATGAATTTTTAGTTGGTAGGGGGTGGACTAATTGCAATTTCTTTTCAATGGTTGTAGAGGAAGGATCTGTTGCAACAGTAATTAGAGTAGATATGAAGACAACTACTTGGCTTGTGGGCTAACGAGTATTTTCAAGCTTCGTGCAAGTTATTTTTGTTTGGATTCAAGATATTCTTGAGTTCACCCCAAGACTTCTCAGTCTCAGTTAACCAAGTTTCGCTAGCTGCTATATCAAATTCAAGCATTTCCTTTTGTTGCAGTAGATAATCGATTTTAGCATCAAGAGCAGTTGATTAAGTGTATAACCGAATTCTGGTTTTAGTCCCAGACTTTACATTTGCCGATATGGTTGTCAACTGAGGTTGGAGGACAACTCTTTCGACTTTGATGCGGCCAAGTTCCTTATTTGGCCTATCTAGTTGAATTTTGATGCGGATCTGCTCAAGAATATTTTCTTGTTTCTCTTTATCCACGTCCTCAATTTTTGTTTGGATGGTGGATTTTTGGAACTAAAGCTTTGCCAGCTTATTAAGATCTTTTTAGTAGTTATCCCTTCGAGTCTTATGCATCTGATAATTGAAAAATATATCAGCTAGCAAGTGGCCAAGTTGGTTGTAGGCTGCCTTAAGTTCAAAAGATTCCAAAGATAGGTCAGAAGACTTGGTCACCTTGGTCAAAGAGAGCTTTAAGGTGGACACCAGCTTTGGATCGGCAGCGAAATCCTTTTGAAGCTTATTCTCAAAAAAATCGATATGCATGGAGAGAGGTGAAGTGTTGCCAATAGAGGGATTGAGATCAAAGACTTGAAGTACTAACTTAATACTTCATCAGATACCTTCAGGGAAGCAGTTGATTTATTTTCAACAAAAGGTTGCATAGCTATAGATTTAGGCACTTTCAAGAATGATTGATTTTTGGTCTTCTTTTGTGAAAATAAATCCCAAATATCAGTGTGGCCAAAGGACATGACTTTTAAAAGAAAGAAGCTAAATGAGATTGTTACCTTGATAGAGGTGTCAACTTCCGCTAACGACACTTTGGATTTTGTTGTGGGAGTTGGGGTTTTCATTATGGGAGCAATAGTAGATTATCGGGTGAGCCTTTGGAAAGCGCTAGCCAAAATACCTCTAGAGAAACTTTGAAAGTTTTCCACATCTATGACAACCATGACAACTTTACTTGCACCAAAAGAAAGTTTTTAGAGTACTAATCAAATAAGAATGAGTGTTGAAGATTAAGGCAAAAAAAAAAA
Organism: Ormosia semicastrata; assembly: GCA_029884595.1. Lineage (NCBI taxonomy): Eukaryota > Viridiplantae > Streptophyta > Magnoliopsida > Fabales > Fabaceae > Ormosia > Ormosia semicastrata. Next base: position 9,581,722 of record JAQQTO010000047.1, read on the forward strand.
ACATCAGTTAACTTTGGCTGAGGAGGTTGGACCTTGGGATTTTATAGGGGACACCTTAAAAGACTTCTTCTTTTTCTCTTAAGCTAAAGGCTCCAAGCTTTGGTCAATCAATTTGCCCAGGTAACTAGAAGGAGGATCAGGAAAAGAAGATGTTGAAAACAGTTGGCCACCAATCAAAGAACTCCACAATTTCACTTGGATGAATAACAAATCTAAAGAACTGGAAATTGTTTGACTTAGAATAATTGACCTTGCAAAGGTTTTTAAGCTGAACATAAACAAGAAGTGGTCTGCTGAATGCTTCAGCTAATGATTCAAATGGACTTGAGATACCCTGAACGAGATCTAAATGTTTCACAAAACACTAAGGGTTATAAGGCTCAGCTAAAGTTTGTTGTGCCGAGATGTTGGTTTCACGCCAAAAAGTAAATTGCTGGTTGGTAGAACATTACTCCAACCGAGCACTATGTCAAACAATTGGAAGATTGCATAGTTATGTAAGAGGTCAAGTCGAAGTCAGTTTGGACCATAGTTCCACTGAAGGTAAGGGTACAAGTCCAAGGGACTAGAAGATTGGATTCCAAATAACCGATTAGCAATGTCAAAGGTGGACTTCTTAGTGGAGGGGATCAATTGTGAAGTTTCTCTATATACATTAGGGTTTGTAGGCTTCTCGATTGCTGAAAAGATAGGGGGCTGAACTCTAGGAAGTATTGAACGATCCATAAGACTAATAACTATATTGGACCAAGGACTATTTTAAGAGCTTTACCACTTCTTAGCTAATCAACCACAATAAACAAACTCTTATATAATAGTAGGAGAAAAAGAGGTGCCAAGGCAAGAGCCCTTCCATAGTAGAGATTACATAAGAGTATTCAAAAACAACAACAACTGAGTTGGTATAAATAAAGTACTTACAAAGCCAGTACAATAGAAAAGCCTTATGGTCATCATCCTTCACTAGCTTTTTCTCCTTATAGTTTACAGTTAAGAAGTTTGAGTACGAAGATTCTTTCTTGGAAAACTTGACACCAAGATCACCATTAAAGAAACTGTACAACGTTGGCACTTCGTCTCTATCAACTGGAAGTCCCAAAATAGTCGAGACATCCAGCAATGTAAGACTCATAACTGTAAAGAGGAACACAAATCCATTAATAATTATGGACCAAAAGCAGAAGAAGGCGAACAAAAGGTTGAGATCCATAGGAATGTCCTACTGAGATAGCAAAATCATATTATATATACCCTATTTCTTCCAATCAACTACTTTCTCTTTTTCTACATGCATCAACTAGTAGAGGTATTGAAGGGAAGTCGAGGTTTTAGGCCACACTCTAAACTCGGAAAGGCATTTGGAGACATCAAGCCACTCATAAGTGATTGGCAAAGCAAAGCCCTCAGGGCAAAGGAAGTGATCAATGATTAGCTTCCTCTAAGCAGGATCGTTTGAAATGAGTCCTAAGACATACGTATGTTGATCAGGGACATAAGGACTTAAGGTAGAGGATTTGGAAGCTAACACTGTTGGAGGTGAATCATTGGATTTAGAAAGGGCCATATCTGAGCTCAAATCATTGTCGCCATCAAGGGAAACACTAAGGTTTTGGGAATTAGAGTGAGTTAACATGGCTCTAGGCAAAAAAGGTTTGGTAAAGGGAAGGAAAATCAGAAGCTTGGCAAGTCAGTAGGAAAGAAGGTTGAGAAGTTAGTAAGGTTCAGGAAAAGGCAAAGAATGAATAGTTAGGGATGGTTACCACGCTGTTTAAAGAACTTAGGAATTCGAAATTCAAAAATTAGATTAGACAATTATAGGTGATCATCATTATCCAACTAAACCAGGAGGTTTGAATTTAACTCCTTAACCAAAAATGTTAGAATTAGCTAAGCATGCGGACTGATTCCCAAAAATGCAGGAATTTGAAATTAAGTTGAAGATGAAGTGCATCCTTCCAACTTCTTTGCGCCAACTATCAGTTGAAGAATACAGGGGGCAAAGTGTTAACACCTAAAAATTGGAGTTAGCTAATTTAGTCAAGTTATATTAGCTAATGGATGCAGAGAAATTCGCTAATTAGTTGTATGTTGCCTAAATGGGCCAAGTGTGTGTTGGGTCAAATGCATATCGAGCCTGAATATCATGGGTATTTTTGGAAGGCTATGAGCTGATAAGAATGGACTAGTACAATGGTACAAATTAGCTGAAAGAGGACTGAGCAAGTCAAAACAACTACTCCTAAAAGGTTAGATATCTTGATTAAACTATTTCACAAAAGAGGTGCACTTAAGGGAGGTTGGAAACTAAAGTGGGGTGATGAGAATCAAGTAGAAACCAATTCCCATGAATTTGGGATAGTGGCTTGAGCCTTCAACTAATGTATTCAATATATCTCGGTGCATTCTGTGTAAAAATTAGCAAAGGCATAGTTAATTGATTCCTATGTTCTTAGCCACTAGGTTGAACATGAGTTATATGTAGAGAAACATGGCAAATAGAATAGGAAGAAGTTAATGCTTCATTTTTTTACCAATAAATAGTGTTGGGAGCTCAATTGTACAAAGAACACATCATAATGATCAAATTAGCCAATCAATACAACAACACAATTTTCTATTTCCCTCTCTTTGTCTTCTACTTTCGACTTTCAACATTCTTTACTTTCCAACATTTTACTTTCTTACTTTGTCATTTACCATTCTTTATTATTCATTGTCTTTACATTTATCATTTATTATTAACTATTAGTCGATTGTATAGAGACTTCTCTATTGCTTTCCAACTAGGAGTTTACTTTAGTTATCCTAGGAATGCACAGTCAAAGAATAAAGTTCATTCCTTCAAGTTAATTAATTGGTCATTAGGAATCAAGAGTTGAGAGTTAGCTGGTCTTTCGATTGACCAATCGGCAAAAAAAATTCATAAACAACATCAACAAAATTCTCGATTAAGATCTTTTAGGATTTTTAAAATTCTTTTACTTAGCAATCCAAACAAAGTATTTTATGCTGAGGGATATTAAATCACCTCAAAAAATACATTTCTTCCTAAAAGTGCTTTATCCAAACACTCTCTAGGAAATTTTGGTACCTCAAGTGTTGTAATATAAATTAAAGTTAATTCAGTTAGATAAATTAATTGAATCATTTCTCATAAAACAATTAAATCAGTTGGATAAATAATTAATAAGTTTGTAATTCACATTATATAAATAAGTTATTGATTCAGTTTGACAAATGGTTTCTTAGAGATATAATGAAACTATTATCTCTAACATGGGTAACAATATACGTGTATCTTACCCTGAGACTTTTTATCTTTTTTTAGCCAGAGAAGAATTCATGAAATTAAGCCTTCGCATTCATTTTAATCACTGCATTCATTTTAGTCTGTACAGAAATAGCACAGGTACCAAAGCAAGTAGGTTTCCTTTTTTTCTGTCCTTAAAAGAATTATGTATTTCGGAAGTCAAAAATTTATTGAAAAGGAAAAAATAAAATAAAATTGTGTGTGGACAAATACAAAATGGAAAAACGGTCGGGGTGCAAGCATTCCCTCGAGTCTCGCAACTTTGTACGCTGAGTCATATATGTAATGGGTCAAGATCTTTTGAAGTGTAAGGTTTATTTTAAAAAATAACACGCGGTATTGATAAATATTGATTAAAATATCAACTTAAAACATTTATTTTATAAATGACAAAATTTAAATAAAATTCTTTAAATATTTGTGATATTTTTTAAAAAAAAATATAATATGTGTCTTATTTTTTAATAAAAATATATTATTTATCTTATTTTTTAGTTATTTAATTATCACTTTTAAAATTTTTATTAATGAATTATAAAAAATATACACATTATATTTTTATTAAAAAAAACACCACAAACATTTAAAAACTTTACCTAAATTTTGTCAAACTTTACCACAAACACCACATTTTTCATGCAGTCCCGCACGAGGCTCAAGCTCCATTAATACTACTTAAACATAAATGCTGTTCATCAAAAGGCTGTGTTTATTTATTTATTTTTTCATAAAATGTTTTTTTCTATATTTTTTTTAATATTGCCCAGCAGTGGACTTCGGTCTCTAAAAGAGGCAAGTGATTTTCTACTCTTGAAAGTATTGTTGGATAATATTACTTTTCTTGACTGCCGCAGCAAATGCGGAAAATAAAGTTTTCGGTTAAACTAAACAATTAATCTATGTAGTTTACCTCATCTGAATTTTGATATCCAATTTTTTATTATTAAATTTTAGTCCTTATAATTTCATTAATTTGAATTTTAGTCCCTCCTAGACTAATACTTTAATTATTTGAAACTATAAAACCCAATTTTTAATAAGAAATAAGAACTAATACCTTGATAAATAAAATTATATGGACTAAAACTTGAATGAATGGTAAATATACAACAACAACAACAACAATCAAGCCTTTTCTCATTAGGTGAAGTCGGTTATATAGATCAAACGACGTCATTGTGGCCTATCATAAACCAAGTCTTCAGATATGTTATTCAGATCTAAATCTTTTTAATCGTTTCACCTATAGAATAATAAATATAAGGACTAATATTATAACGGTAGAAATCAAAATTCAAAAAAGTGAAAATATGAAGAATAATAAAAATAAAAAAGAAACTACAAACCAAAATCCAAATCCAAAATCCAAATCAAGTAAAACTATAAGAACTAATTATTTAGTTTAACTAAAGTTTTATATTAAAATGAGTAACCAAATATTTTAGCAATTGTGCTTAAAAATGAATGGTACTCCATTTGTACACAAGAATTTTTCAATATCTGTTGTCTTCCAAAATATACATGAAGCATTTGAGCCTAAATGAACACATTTTTAGGTTTCAGTTTCCTACATGAAGTCACTGGCATGATTCTACAAGCCCTTCATAATCCCCTATATAGAGATAAAACAGATGCCGGATTTTTTCAGTCACATGCCGGATTTTACAAGAGACTTTTCAAGCATTTGAAATAACTGCAGCAGTAGACAACTTGATTGGCTAACCGCAACAGTGTATTTAATATAGCGAGCAAATTAGAATTACAATAGCTAACCCAGTCAAAGAAAAATACTATAAATATAGGATGGATTTTAAATTATAACAATTGACATGAAAATCCAGTTGCTTTCCACGTTTTACAGGCTACTAAATCGACTGAATATAATCACATGTAACCGCATGCATGCAGCTCAAGTACGATATGTTGGCTACAATAAGGAAGAAAGATCACAGAATCTTATCCAAGGCTTAGATTAAACCAGTATCTATATCTAGACTCAGGCGTGGTTAGATTGAAAAAAGAAAAATCAATCAGAGTGTTGAGCAGGGACAAATAAGGAAAATTTTGCCCACATGTCCTGACAAGTACTGATACAATACAACAAAAATTTACAAGAGCTAACAAAGATACCGTGACGTGTATGAAGATCATCTGTCTAGCAAGGGAAATAAGTCAAGCTAGACTGAGGCTAAGATCCATAACATCACATGTGATGACATTGCTGAAAGAACCCAGGTGATAAAAGCCATGGCCACAGAAATCTGGTACCTGTTGCAAGGGATACTCTTATGAGTCATGCAGAAATTCAGGTCTCTTGCGTATAAAACTACAATTCCAGCTGATGAACATGCAGCAGCCAGTGATAAAGTAGCTGTTACCTGCATTTCATAAATCACTATTATCTCACCAGGTAATCACCACAATTTTAATCAGAATATAAATAATATAGAGCCACAGAAGAAAAGGAAAAATGACAAAGGTTTGATTCTCAATCCCATCATTATAAAATAAAATTCGGAGATTGAAGCCCAGATTTATAAACACTACACTGCTCCAGAGTCTTAAGTTTCACCAAGCACGGTTAACAAGATAACTAAATAGAGAAGTACTATTCTGCATTAGCACATGGATGTTAAAGCAGTAAGTGATGTTCGTTTTTAAGTTTTAACTCTTCCTTTGACCGGTATATGATGCTTATACACAACAATAACAAGATGTAGTCGGCAGTTGGCACTGATTCATTAGTTCATTAGTTGCTGTCCAAAAATAAGAGCTCTCACAAAATTGAAGACACAAAGACATTCAGACTTCAAAGCCGGCAGTAAATAAAATATTTAAGTCCAGCAAGCATTTTTGTGACTAGTTCAAGTAATTAGTAATTACTAATTAACAACCATAGATTAGCACCAATTTAATCAATGTTCAATTAAAAGATACATATGATTATGTTTAAACATATTTTTCTCCTTTGACTTTCTTTTGATAAACTTGAACATATTTTTCCACATGAAAATAGGAAAAAGATCAGGAAAGTGGCCTGATTATTACCCAATCACCTACAACAAACAGGCTGACAAGAATTGGATTTTGTAGGTCTCTCTTTCTCCTCAAGGCATAAATATCAAGACATGCAAGTCCAAAGCTCCAGAGCACTTGAAGTCCCATTGATGCAATTAAATAGCTGAAAGAGCAGGGATGTACCAGAGTTATGCTCACAAGAAAACATGACAATCTATTTTATGCACCCCCCCCCCCCCCACCCAAAAAAAAAGAAAGAAAACACTATTTCTACTCAATAGAAAAAACAAAAAATTAACATGAAGGTGTAAACATTCGAGCATATTTTAAGCAGTAAATAAAGCTATCTGAGAATCCAGAATCCAGTGCACTGAACAGATGACTAAAGCACATACATAGAATGCCCGTGGCAGACACAGAAAGAGAAGCATTACCATCATGCATGACAAAGTAATCCACTTGCTAACTTTAACCAAACTATTCTGGCAGGAACAAGCAACCAATTCCCCTAATTCCCGTTAGCCCAGAACCCTAGAACTCTTGAATCCCAAGGATAGAGTATTACACTCATATTTATTGCTCAATCCCAAAATAATCAACCAAGAATAAAAAAACACATATATAGAAAGAATATACAAAAATCATTACCATTAGGATTTGGAACAAAACAATGCAACCAATTTCTAGTGCAAATTAGAATTTGGACATTTTCGAGAAGGGTGAAACATATATTGTTGATTGAGATATTAAAAATAATATCTCAATTGATTGTACATATCTTCTTGTATTTATTGTAAATATTCTGTTTTCTAGTCAGCTTATTAGTTTCCTAAGTTAGAATATTCAGATTGGTAGTTTTCTATTTTAGAGATTTGTTTCCTTTTTTATTGTGTATATCTCTCCTATAAAGGAAAAGGCGTCGTTTGATCTATGTAGCCGACCCTAACTAGTGAGAAAATGCTTGGTTGTTGTTGTTGTTGTTGTATATCTCTCCTATAAAGGGAGGCTTTCTGTACATCATCATATCAATAAAACACCTATTTCAAGTTGGTATCAAAGCAGTGCATAAGCACTGCCGGCCCTAGTCATTCCCGTCATGATGTCTGACATCTCCTTAGGCTCCGATGGCTTCAATGGCTTCCAAAGGAGTGACACCTCTGTCTTAGATCAAACTAGCCATCAGAATCAAAGTTCTGCACCCAAACTACCTATGGGTGATTCTCACTCGATTCAAATCACTACAATTTGCCACAATAGTGCAAATTTCCTATGCTGGTCACAATCTATCTGCATGTATATTCGCGGAAGAGGGAAAATTGGGTACTTGACTAGTGACATATAGTCACTAGCCAAGAACAGCCCTCAGTACACCGTCTGAGATGCTGAAAACTCCATGATCATGACTTGGTTGGTCAACTCCATGGATGAAGACATCAGTTCTAACTACATGTGCTATTCTACAGCCAAGGAACTGTGGGACAGTGTTAATGAGATGTACTCTGATATGGATAATAAATCTCAAGTCTATGAATTGACCTTGAAGATTGGAGAGATCAAGCAAGGAGGAGATAGCGTCACCAAGTACTTCAATACCCTGAAACGGGTATGACAAGATTTGGATCTATATAGTAATTATGAATAGAAATCACCTGAAGAAGCCAAACATCATAGTCAGATTGTGGAAGAAGGCAGAATCTTTAAGTTCCTGGCTGGACTTGATGATAAATTAGATGAAGTTCAGGCTCGAATCATTGGAAGGCAGACTCTCCCTTCACTTGGTGTGGTATTCTTAGAGGTAAGAAGAGAAGAAACTAGAAGAAGAGTTATGCTTGGGAAACACAAGAAAACAGAGACAGTATCAACTGCCACTACTGCATTGGTGACTACTGATGCCTCTGCTAACAAGAGCACCTATTCCAACCCAAGAAAGATGGATGAGCCAAACCGTGTATGGTGTGAATACTGCAACAAGCCTCGCCATACCAAAGAAAGTGGCTAGAAAGTTCATGGCAAACCAGCACATTTAAAGGGCAACAAAACAGGTCCTAAACCCAACTAAGTCTTTCCTACTGCTCATGAGGCTGAAAAGAGCTCCATTAGCAAAGAACAAATTGATCAAATTTTATAGTACTCCTAGTGGCTCTCTTGTTCAAATAGGTAATTTCAGTAATTCTAGTGCTTTATCTTGTAACTTAAATCTAGTACCTTGGATCATTGATTCAAGTGCATCGGATCATATGACCAGTCTGTCTTCTTTATTCAAAACTTACTGTCCTTGTTCTAGTAATGAAAAAAGTCAAAATAGCAGATGGTAGTTTCTCTTCTATTGCAAGGAAAGGTATTGTCACTCTATCCACAGCCATAGACTTAAAATTTGTCCTCCATGTTCCAAAACTTTCCTGTAATCTTTTATCCGTAAGTAAATTCTATAAAGAATCTAATTGTCAAGTCATTTTCTCAGACTCTTATTGTGTGTTTCAAGACCAGATCTCGGGGAAGATGATCGGCAGTGCTAAAATGATGGATGGGCTCTACTATTTCAGTAATGATTTCTCCAAGGATAAAGTAACTCAAGGTCTTAGTGGTATAAGTTCTCGATCTGTCCAAGAACAAATAATGCTTTGGCATCAGAGACTAGGACATCCAAGTTTTCAATACTTAAAACATTTATTTCCAACTTTATTTCAGAATGTTGATTGTTCATCTTTTCAATGTGAAAGTTGTGTCCTTGCCAAAAGTCATTGCACTCCTTATACTTCTAAACCCTATTGTGCACCTAAACACTTTTATTTGATTCATAGTGATGTTTGGGATCCCTCAAAAATTACTACTCAATTTGAAAAAGAATGGTTTGTGAGTTTTTTTTTATGATCATACACGGTTGTGTTGGGTATACTTAATGCGTGATAAATCTGACGTGGCAAATTTATTTGAAACCTTCTACAATATGATTGAAAATCAATTTGATACAAAAATAAGTATTCTTCGTACTGACAATGGAACTGAGTACTTCAATAGATTCTTAGGGGATTTCTTAAATAAAAAGGAATCCAGCATCAATTTACATGTCCTAATACTCCCCACAAAATGGTCTTGCTGAAAGGAAAAATAAACATTTACTTGAAGTAGCTCGTGCTATTATGTTTGCTATGAATTTTCCTATATATTTGTGGGGTGAAGCTGTCCTAACTACATCTTATTTGATAAATAGAATGCCTATTCGTATCTTGAATTTTGTGACACCTCTTGACAAATTCAAATCTGTTTATCCCACTTCTAGGATGTATGCTAACTTGCCTTTAAGAATTTTTGGTTGTACTGTCTTTGTTCATTTAAACTATAACTCTCGCTCAAAACTTGATCCTAGAGCTGACAAGTGCATTTTTACTGGTTATGCTCCTAATCAAAGGGGATATAAATGTTTTAATTCAACAACCAAAAAGCTTTATATCAGTATGGATGTCACCTTTTTAGAAACCGAAGCTTTCTTTACTAAAAATTCTCTTCAGGAGAGATAAAGACTAATGAAGATAATTTTCTACATAGTTCTTTACCCTGCCCCATTTTTCATCGTATTTCTCCAGTGGAAACAATGGTTCAGGTTTCTGAAAACGAAAAAACAATGCGAACATTAGATGATTCACTGACAAGGGGAGAAATACCACGGTTAAATAAGGAGCTACGAGTTTTTACAAGAAGAAATCGACAATTGAATACTGTTGAGCCCATCATCCCAGCACAAGGACAATCAAATTCTCTCGAAATTCCAGGTAATATTGAGTTCCCTTATTTTGATATTCCTTTAGCTCTTAGGAAAGATGTTAGAACTTGCACTAGAAAAGGTACTAGAATTTGCAGCACCTCTCATCCTATTTCTAAATATGTTTCCTATCAAAATCTGTCTTAGAACCATAGAGTCTTCACTTCTAAGATTACCAACCTATTTGTCTGTAGAAACATTAAGGAAGCTCTAGATGATCCAAACTGAAAATTAGCAGTTATGGAAGAAATGAATGCTTTAAACAAGAATGGAACTTGAGAAATTGTCAATTTACCAAGAGATAAAAGGACAGTAGGTTGTAAGTGGGTTTTCACCATCAAACGCAATGTTGATGGAAGTGTAGAAAGATATAAGGCAAGAGTGGTTGCAAAAGGGTTCACTCAAACCTATCAAGTTGATTATCAAGAAACTTTTTCACCAATGGCTAAAATTAATTCTATCAGAATTCTGTTGTCCCTAGCTGTAAATTTCGATTGGTCTTTACACCAATTAGATGTTAAAAATGCTTTTCTAAATGGGAATTTGGAAGAAGAGGTTTTCAAGGATCTTCCCCTTGGATTTGAGGGAAATTTGGACAAAAATAAAGTATGCAAACAAAAAAAAAAATTTATATGGCCTAAAGCAATCCCCAAGAGCATGGTTTGAACGTTTTGGAACTGTAGTTAAAGGTCTTGGCTACTGCCAAAGTCAAGCTGACCACACTCTGTTCTACAAACATACAATGAATGGTAAAATTTGTGTTTTGATTGTGCATGTAGATGACATAATTTTAACAGGTGATGATGACAGTGAACTCAAGTTTTTGAAAGAGAAACTGGCTGATGTTTTCGAAATCAAGGAGCTTGGTCCTTTAAAATACTTTCTTGGAATAGAATTTGCTAGATCTAAAGAAGGTATACTTATTAGTCAAAAAATATATATTCTTGATTTGTTAAGTGAGACAGGTTTGCTAGGTTGTAAAGCAGCAGAAACTCCCATTGAACCCAATACTAAACTCCAACCAGCCAAAACTAAGGAAATAGTGGATAAAGAAAATTTTCATAGGCTTGTTGGGAGACTAATTTATTTGTCTCATACTCATCCGAATATAGCCTTTGCTGTGAGTATAGTAAGTCAATTTATGCATTCTTCTGGACCTGAACATTTTGAAGCTGTGAACAGAATTCTGAGGTACCTAAAGGGGTCTCCTGGAAGAGGACTACTTTACAAGAAACGTGGACCCTTACAAGCGGAGGTCTACACTGATGCAAATTGGGTTGATAGTGTTACTAATCGGAGGTCTACTTCAGGCTATTGCACTTTATTGGAGGAAATCTAGTTACTTGGAGAAGCAAGAAACAAAACGTGGTTGCTAGAAGTACTGCAAAAGCCAAATATAGGTCAATGGCACAAGGGATCTATGAGGTTCTATGGATTGAAAAACTGTTAAAGGAATTAAAGGTATATAGTCCAGCACTAATAAAATTGTATTGTGATAATAAATTTGCAATTGCTATTGCTCACAATCTAGTTCTACACGATAGAACTAAACATATGGAAGTTGACAAACATTTCATTAAAGAGAAAATTGAGAATGGACATATTTGTATATCATACATCTCTACAACAGATCAGATTGCAGACATTTTGACCAAGGGACTACGTAAGAAGTTTTTGACAGTATAATTAGCAAGTTGTCCATGGAAGATATCCAAAAGCCAGCTTGAGGGGGAGTGTCGATTGAGATATTAAAAATAATATCTTAATTGATTGTACATATTTTCTTGTATTTATTGTAAATATTTTGTTTTCTAGTCAGCTTATTAGTTTCCTAAGTTAGAATATTCAGATTGATAGTTTTCTATTTTAGAGATTTGTTTCCTTTTTTATTGTGTATATCTCTCCTATAAAGGGAGACTTTCTGTACATCTTTTAATCATATCAATAAAACACCTATTTCAAGTTATATATTTGGTGAGAACATTAGTAATTGGAATGAAAAATTGCATCACACATAATAAAGATTGGATCTAGAGATGCCAAACGGAGCTGGCCCCAGCCCACCACAGCCCTCGTGGGATAGGGCTTCGAGGACCCAAAAGCCCACATGTTAATGGGTTGTTAAAATTGTAGCCCAACCCACCCTATTTTACAGGGCTAAATGAGCTGGCACATGTGCCAAAGCTCATTTTGACACATCTACCTAGAATATTCTATAAGAATCTAAAATGCGAATAGGCTTAAAGTAGTTTCTAACTTAAGTATACACATGCTCAAATCATGCCATTGCTCAAAAATGTCACATGCAGAATGTAGTGAAGCTCTTATTGTAACAAAGGATATGGGAGAGAGCAATTTTTGAAACTGCAAAAACCAACACCAAATATTGAGGAGTTAAACAAATCTTATCCTCTTTTAGTTTAGATCATATGCACTCAAATTTATCACCTTTCCCTTAAATCATGAAACAAGCAATAAATTCATAGCAAAGATTTGAGAAGCAGATGTCGTCAATGATTACATTTTCTTCAAACTAAGCATTGAAAATGATACAGAGAATGCATCTCCTTTGAACATTCTGAAATCAGCTCAATTGGTTGTCTATTTGGACTTCGGGCACTGGTTTGTAATTTATTTCTCATCCTTTTAAGCACAGAAACATCTTGTTATAAAAAAGAAACCACCCAGTCTTCATGTCGTAATACAAGTCAAAATGCATACGAAAATTTGTCAATCACATTGCGGTAGACGACAGAATAACTATGCATTAAATTCCACATAACGCCAAATAAGGAGCTGAAGTTAATGTGAATTAGTCATATTTAATAATCAGGTGTTTCAGCAGTCCCCAAACTTCCTGCACTTAACAAAATCATGACAATATCTATGCAGAATATCCCAATGCCAATTTTATCCAATAACTCCAGTCCCCAAGGGCAATAAGGGTCTGCTTGGTTATGTAGGTGAAAAGTGATAAGTGGAAATTTAGGAATAAAAATCACTTTCTTACTTGGTATAACAACAACAAAAAAAGAGAGAAATTGTAAAATAATTGTAATTCATTTTCACTCTTGGCATCCCTTTAAAATTGGGGTAAAAAAAATTGCAAAGATGAGTTTTTCACATAAAGCTCATCCTAGAATTTTTAACACCTAATTTTTAAGATGACATCAAACTGACCCTTCAGTTCAAAACCATTTTCACTCAGAATTCTATTTTGTTACCCACCCACTTTCTTCCAAGCGGCATGATCACCAGGGCTTGATTTCCAGATACCAAGGGTATGTTTGGATGAAGGAGTTTGGAGGGAAAAAAAGGGAGGAATATTCATTTTAAGTAAACATTCTCCTTACTTAAGAATTTTTTATAATTGACTCATGTCATCTTCCAATCATCCCTTAATCATTTTTATAAACATTTTATAACTCTCTCAATATAGAAATGAAAAAGTAACCCTCCCGTCCCCTTCAAACCCCTCCATCCAAACACACCCTAAATATCAGATAGAGAACCCATAAACACATGGCATATATATATATATATATACACACACACACATAACTCTCACCAGAAGCAAAGAAAGCGAGTCACTTCGAGCACTCAACCGAGCAAACAGTGATCCAACCTCATGGCACCATACCAGAAAACCTTAATATCTAAATCACTCAAGACCCACATTGGAAAACAGAAGAAAACCACATAAACATGCATCATTTTCTTTTCTTTTCCTTTTTTGGAAAAACAGCAGGGTGAAATAGAGGAATACCAGAAAGCAGTGTAGCCAGAGAAGCCAAGTGCAGTGACCATAAGGCCAATTGAAGCAGCACCAAATGCACATTGCCCTAACCTCAACAGGAACCCGCTCATTGTCCCCGGCCCACCCAACAACCGCTTCATCCTCCTCCTCCTTCTTCTCTCTATTTTAATGAAAAGGAAAAAAAATAACCTAGATTTCAGAATCGTTCCATCAATGGAGGTTTTCTCTTCCTCTCTCTCTCTCCATTGGAGGGATTTGATTGCAGATTGTGTATTGTGAAAGCAATTTTGAGAGAGAGAGAGGGTTGGGAATCGGTACGGTGGAGTTTGCGGAAGATAACTGTGGAGTGTGGAGTGTGGAGTGGCAGCAGTGAATGGAATCGGGAGGTAAAGTTTGTGGGAAGATTATGGATAGTGCCCGTTAATGTTGCCGAGAAAGTTTTTTTAGTATTAATTTTGATTTGAAGTGCTTTTTTTTTTTTTTTTTGTGGTAAATGATTTGAAGTGATTTTGTTGCTCTGCAAGCAAGTTGGAGCAGATTGCTTCCTTTATTTAAGGAAAGGAAAATAATACTCTTATTTTAAGAAGGAAAAAAAATAAGTAATTGAACTTTAAACTAATTTAAGGAAATTCTGTTTTGATTTAATAGGTTTTTTTTGTTGTATTTGTGAGGGTAATATTTCTAAATTTAGTAATTAATTTTTACAATTTTAGGAAAAAACACATATGAGAGTAATAGCTTAAGTAATATTAATTTTTTTTAAAGACTACTCAAAATAATTGTTTTGTTTAGGGGTGATCACGGGTCGGGTTGGTTCGGATTTAGGAGAAAAAAAATTTAAACCAATTAGGTAAGGTTGGATTTGAATTTTTTTTTTTCGAATAACCTGAATCGAACCAAACCAATTACAATCGGATTCGTTCGAGTTGAATAATCGAGTTGGTCGGGTTGGTCGGATCATCGAGTCGGTTTCCTAAACTCGTAGTTCGAATTAATGAGAGATCGAATTTATTTAGGTTGACTCGAACTTACTCAAACACTCGAACTAACTCGAATATTTTTAATCGACTCGAGTCAAGTTGGTCGGGTTTGTGGGTCATCGATTCAGGTTGTGCAGCACTAATTTTGCTTATAGAAATTAAAAATGTCAAATCAAAGTTTTTAATTGAAAAATACTAGTTATCCAGAATTTGTTTTGACAAAATGTTTGTGAGCATAAAAGTTGATATCATTATTGATTATTGGATGGAAAGGTGATTCTCATTAATTTGACTTATCTAATAATTATTACTAAATCTTGATAAGATTTGACTTAATTTTGTTAAATTTTTGCAGCTGCGTAGTACTATCTAGTATTTTTAATTTCATATATCAATAAAAAAATTACAATTGAACTATATTATCAAGTGATAAAAGTGAAATTGAAAAAAATAAAAATAAAGACTCCATAGGAAAAACTTACTACTAATTGCGAAATTATTAAGTTTGTGTATTGATTTTGATAGAACATAATTAATGTGATTTGGCACAATTTAAAAGTAATCTAGTAGTATTAAAACAATAATGTTATTACATATTACTTTAGGAGCATATCTCTTACATTATGAGTATATGATAAAATTAAAGTATAAGTATATAAAAAAGTGAAATAGATTCAATTATAATTAAATAGTAAAAGTAATATAAATATGAGATAATATATGTATATATTGCATTGTTGGTAATAAAAAGTAGAAATGTAAGTTTTTAAAAGACTACATCTATCTATACACACATTATCTTACAACTTCATAATTTTCATTATTTAATTATTATTTATCTCGCCTTTATTTTTACATTTTAATTCTATCACATATATCATATATGAAGTGATATGTTTTTGTAGGGACGTGCAATTAGTATTTTACTTTTCAGAAGGGGAACAGTTGTATGTCTAGAACTATCCTTCTTCTTTCTTTGGTAGGAAAAGAGATTAGATAAAAACAAACCAAGGATAGTCATCCGAATTCAAATAGTGACAAATGTAACAGCAAAATCATCCTTCGTGGAGCATGACTCCACGAAAATGAACATCACCAATGGAATTAGCCAACGAAAGATTACCCAAGTTGGTTGGCTGCTACTAATAGATAATAACCTTCTCAACTTGGTTTATGGAAAGTTTGGATAGAGGTAACACCCACTCCATTATGAAAGAAAAGGAACTACTAGAAGAAAAGAGGAAGACGATAAAGAAGCTAAAGATCCGAGAATTGAATTTGCAAGAAAATGAATTCAAGCATGTGAGAAACTATTTATATATATGAACAGAACTTGACTCCAACTTTGATTGAAGGGAGTCCCTCCAACTCTCATCTAATTTATTAATACATGTTTATTATTTATTTAATCTGTTATTATGTATCAATTAACTTAATGAAATGAGATTAAAAGTAACACATGGCAACATAACTAATCAGCTTTAGTTTGTTAGATAAGAAACTAATCATATAACTACTCATAACTAATCAACTACTCATAAAACGTGATAAATAAATCCTGATAAAGCATGTATGTAGCTATATACAAGGACTAGATACATGATTACCCATATCTTCGCATATGACATGAAAAATATATCATGGAGGATCATATTGTAATATCCACCACAAGATGGGAGTATCTATCAATGAGCCCTAGCTTGGGATAAACGTTTCGAAACACAACATGGCTAAGTGCCTTAGTATAGATGTTAGCTAATTAATGCGATGAAGATATAGGTAGCAACCGAATCAACCCAGCATGCTTCTTCTCCCTTGTGATATGAGATAATCGATTTCAATGTGTTTCATCCGCTCATGAAAACACCAAATTGGTTGCAATATGTAGTGTTGACTGATTATCATAATACAAGAGGGTCGGTTGCTTGAAAGGAACATGAAGATCTTGAAGCAAATATGTTAGGCATTGTATTTCGCAAGTTGCAACACTGAGTGTGTGATATTTAGCCTTACAAGCATAATTGTATAACTCAAATCGAAGGCCGACGCCATCAGAAGGTTGGGTTACTGGGACAACATTTCGATCGCAGGACATCAAGCAATCAAATTGGAAAACTCAAATAAAGAATTTTTTTTAAAAAGAATATTATATGAAAATTATTTCAAATAAAAAATATTATATAAAAAATATTATACAAAAATTAATTTTTGATAAAAATATTATATGATGTAATCAAGATAGCTATGATAATATTCCTACATTATGTTAAAATTTGAATTAGTTGGATAATAATATATAAATTAAAAAATTGAGATCATAACTCCATAGGATTTTGTGGTTTAATAGCATAATATAATTTATCAAAAAGGTCTTTTATGTATCAGGTTCAAATATCAAAAGACATTTTTTTGAAGTTTTATATAAAATGTAACTTGGGTTAGATTGGTCCGGGCAAGTCACCCGAGTTTGACAGGGTCAGTAAGAAAACTTGTGATCAGTATGAACTAGACTGGTTCAAAGAATAGGTCACGAGTTTTTCGATCCGACCGGCCGAGTAGGTCTAGGTCACACAACTATGTCCACAAGAGCTCCATGTCATAGTGGTTTTTTTCTTGGATTTCTAAAAAACAAGGGAGGAACACAAAATAGATGCTGAAGCATGTACTAAACGATAAGAGTCCAAACAAGACACCTAATCATTACTTCAACCTTTAAGCTAAAGGTCTAAGGTCTAAAGACCAGATATAATATTTATCCTAGTTCAACCACCAACCACTTGTGGCCTACGTCTAGTCCTCGAAAAACTATTCGAGATTTTTCACTATCAATGTAAGCTTGAACAGGTGCTTGTTACCGTTACAAACAAGGGCACTTTTCACACGCAGGGAACTTTACCTTGTGCTAAAGCCGCAACTTTTAAGAACACCTCACCCTTACAAAAACTTTTGAGAGATACCTCACCCTCTTTACAATAAATCAGAATAAAAAAGAAGAGAAATTCTCAAATGAATAAATATCACAACTTGAAGCACTAAGAAGCTTTTTAAGGATATCTCAAAATTATGGTGAAAAAGAGCACAGAAAATATGCAAAAATAAAATACATGTTAAAGCAAGCAAAGATTGATTCAGATAGTTAGAGTTGCTTCCAAAGACGACCTAAGGTCACTATTTATAGAGTTCTGAAGAACATAGCCATTGGGTGCAATTAAATCACGTATTAAATGTAAATATGGTCGTTTCTTTCTAAAACAAGATCCCATGTTTATTCAAATAACCATTGTGTTATTCGAATAACACATTTTGAAAAAGCACGTGAAAACCAAATCTGATATATGTTATTCGAATATCCTGAGGGTTATTCGAAAAACTCTGTAAAAAAGAGTTTTCTGTGAAACAGCTCTATTCGAATAACAAATGAGTTATTCGAATAGCTCATTTAGAATAGGGCATTCTGAAAAACCTTTATTCGAATAACCAAGGGTCTATTCGAATAACTACTTTTAAAACAGAGGCATGCATGAGATTTTGAAAAACATTATTTAAATGACTTTATGGTTATTCGAATAACTCCTGATAAAAACAGATTCTGATTGACTTGGTTTATTCGAATAAAAGGGTTTTATTCGAATAATCTTGTTGAAAAGCATTTTTAAATTCTTTTAAAATCTTCCTAGATTGTTTTTCAAAACACCAAACCTTTTAATTAATTTTCAAAGAGCATTTTTATCTTTTTCTTCCAAATAATGAGATATCCAAAAGACTCCGTACAAAAAGATTCTAAGTCCTAAAGCTGTTCTTGAAATCCTTGGACTTGGCCTTCCCATCATCTTCATATTTGTTATCATCAAAAGTCATTCTTCAAAGTCGCATAATCAATCACATTCTTTCCCTTTTTGATGATGATGAACTAACATAGAGAAAAAAGTTAGTGCAGATAAATTAGAATTCACAAGATTATTTTGAGAGAACTTACTCCCCCTCTTTTTTGTAAAAGGTGATCTATATCAGAGATATGCACAGCTCCCCCTCATTTTTGGAATTCAATTTTAAGTTTTACTTGTCTTTTCTCAAATAAACTCAAATTTTTCTCCCCTTTTTTTCATGAGCAAAAAGATGGGGAAGGTAAAGCTGAAACATGTGTTAACTATCCAAGTAAAAGCCATAAATGGATCAAAGCAGTGAATGCAGTAAAGACATAATTATCCAATTTCAAACAACAGTAAAAGGAATAAGCAATGCAAGACAAAACAAATTCAGAGCAAGTAATACAATAGGTCAAAAGATAAGCAATCCATCTTATTAAGAACAATTGTCCAGTTACAAGATAATAGGAAAAAATAGGAGGCCAAAATAAGACTGAAACAAAGATCCTAAGAACTAAGAATCCTAAAAATAAGCATCTGGTGGAGGAGAAGGGGAGTCAGGTGCTCTATCAGTCAGCAAAGCTCGGAGGGCTGCCTGTTCACGTTCAACACCTTCTATTCTATCAAATAGAATAGAGAAGGTGTTCTTCATGTAGGCTTTGTGGTCTAGCAGGGTTGCCATGATTTGCTCATTTGTAACTGGACCAGCAAGAGCAGGAGCAACAGGAGCATCAACAGCAGGAGTAGCAACAACAAAGTCTTCTTGCTATTTATCTTCCACTTCATCCGGTTACACCCATCCTTCAACAGACTTGATCATCGTCATTTTGTATAGAGTGTAGGACCCAAAAACACTGTGGTGAGTTAACTTGGTGGCCCTCTCAGTTTCTAGAATCTGAGGATATTTCCCAAGAAGGGTAGTGATGATCAAGCCATAAGGTAAGTCAGACTTCTCTTTGCCCTTTGCCTTCATTATATGCTTCATGTTAAAGATTAACCAGTTGATTTGGTGATCTTTTTTTAGAACCTACAACATGAAGATGTCATCTTCACTAAGGTAGGCATAATTTCTGCCTCGAGGAGCCAGGATATGTGCATAAGCGTAATGCAAGAGCCTATCTTGGCTTTTTAGTATGCCTCCTTTGACACCTTCGTCAGGCAAGGGTAGACCAGGTTTGAACAGATCGTCCATGGATTGAATTTTGTTATACTCCTGAATGAATGGGCTACCATCTTCTTCAACATACGTGCCCATAAAACTGTAGTTCAAATAGCACAGCCCAATCTTGAGGGGTGATAACAATGTGTTGATCACAAACTTCTAAGAGAAGGTCCTGCCCTTCAATCTTCAGGTTGTAGTAAAACATCTTTACCAAATCAGGGTAGTGATCAGCTTTGTGGGAGCAGAGACAAAGCACACCCTGATTGTTCAGCAGATTGAGGAAGTCAAAGCCTCATTCTCTATGGAAGAAATTCAAGTCCAGGTATTTTGGTTGCACAAGATTGCACTCTCGAAAGTGAGTGATGAAGCGACTCAATTCTTCTCTATTGGAGGATAGTCTTCGCAGGTCTAGAGGATTGTTGCAGGGAGCGGTCTTCATGCGATGACGCTTTGCTCTAGAAGAAGAGGAAGCCATGGATGTGTTGTTTGGCAGAGAAGATGGTGAGTGCAGCGAAAGTGGGGTTTTGAAAGGGTAGAACATGTGTGGAGAAAGATAGAAAATTGTGAAGGAATGGTGGTGCAAAATGGTGGAGGAGAGGCAGGCGTGGATGGAGACAGAGGAGATAAAGAGGTGTGTTTGGGCAGAGGGGATGCGCAGAAGAAGAATGAAATAGAGGTGGAGAGAAGTGAGAATGTAGTGGGCATATACAGGCCTATGTTTATTCGAATAACATGTGAGTTATTTGAATAAACGCATGGTAATCCAACGGTCATGGCTTTTTCTGCCATATGTTATTCGAATAACCTACTAGTTATTCTAATAGAGAAGAGAATGTTAACCTCTGTTAAAGAAGGCATTATTCGAATGAGAAGCCTCTTATTCAAATAATATAGATGCAAGGAGATATATTATGCAGATAATTTATTTGAATAAACTAGGCTTTATTCGAATAAGACAGACACCAAAAGTTGTGAGCAACTGATTTAGATATTAATTTATTCAAATAAAATTTATTTTATTCGAATAGTATAGATATAAAACACTCAGATTGTGGTTGTTGGGTTCAGGTTATTCGAATAAATTGAGTTTTATTCGAATAACACAGATGCACAACACATTTCTTTGAGTAACTGACTTTGTTTATTTGAATAGCCACAAGGTTATTCAAATAAAACTATCAAAAAACAATAATAGGCACGTACAGAGATATAATTAGAGAGAAGGAAACATACCCGAAGATGAGATACTTGCAAAACAAGCTTTGGGTACATCCAACGCTTAAGTTAGTAATAATTCAAGAATAATAAACTAATAAACATAAGCATTCATTTATATGTATGATTGATCAATTATTCCTAATTCTCCTCTAATATAAAAGAATGCTTCTTTTACTAAGGGTTTAGTGAAAATATCTGCAAGTTGTTTAGATGTTTCAATAAATTCAAGTATGCAGTCTCTCTTTTGTACATGATCTCTAATAAAGTGATGCCTTATTTTTATGTGCTTTGTTCTAGAGTGAAAAATGGGATTTTTAGATAGATTTATTGCATTAGTGTTGTCACATCTTATAGGGATGTGATTAAGTTGAAGACCATAGTCTAAAAGTTGTTGTTTCATCCAAAGGATTTGAGTACAACAACTTTCGGCTGCAACATATTCAGCCTTAACAGTTGACAATATCATACCATTTTGCTTCTTACTATGCCTAGAAACTAAAGAACTTCCAAGGAAGTGGCATGTGTAACACCCTAGTTAGTCATGATAGACTTGTTTATGGTCACGGAGGTAGTCCAACACTAGTTTGTCATGCCTGTTAAGTTTTGTGACTATCAGAGCACAATTAGGCACTTTGTTATAATACTATGTGTGAAATATAACTATTATTTACTCTGGAAGTGGCTTAAATTGCTCAATTAATGGAAATAAATGTGAAGAACTTGTTTATAGGTCACAAATGTGTGGAAGTAGATATGGTTAAAATTTGAGAATTATCAGAGTTAGTTTGACATTTTTAAGTATACTGGTTGTGTGTTTTAGTGTCAGTTTGACCCCTAGCAGATATGGAAAAATGTGGAAATGGTGAAAAAAGATTTCTAATGAATATTAAGATTTACTTGAAATTTTTTGAAAGTTAGGAGACTTGGTTTGGTGATATCCAAGTGTTCTTAACTGTTCGGGTGAATAGTAGTCACATAAGTGACCAAAATGGGGGGCATAGTTTTGTATTTGTTTTGTGGCCTATTTAAAGCTGAAATGAGGAGTTAAACTCATTCTCACAACTCATTCTCACGGCTGCCAAAGGAAAAGGAAGAGGAAAAGGAACTCAAGGTGCTAAGGGAGGAGGATCTTCATCCAATCAAGGGACAGAGCTTAGTTTTTCAGAGGAACGGCTAATCGATTTCATTTCTGGAAATTGAGTTAGGGGGAAATTTATTTTGATTGCTTGTTTTTCATTCTCTTCTTTTGGTTCAAGAGAGACTTGAAGAGGAAATGAAGGTTTGATAAATGATTTGGTGATTTATGAGTTAAATCTTGATATAGATAGATTGGTTGAGTTAGAAAATGAATTATTGATGTGCTAGGATGAAGTTTTCATCATTTGGAGCCTTAATTCTCATTTTAGGTCAATTTTGGGGGTTTAGGTCATGGTTGGGGTTTTGATTCATAAGTGTTGAATTAAGTAAAATTGAAGTTGTTTAAGAGTTGTTGTGTGTAGTTGGACCTTGTTAGAGGTTAGAAATCACTTAAAATCGTGTTTTGAGTGATTGGAAAAGGGTCTAGTTCCAATGGAATAGTACCCGTATCTGCAAAATGCAAGTTTTGCATTGGGCACCGTAGCATAGGGCGTAGAACGTCACAATGTGAGTGTGATGCACGCCCAGAATTTGGGACCCGGGAGGTGAGCGCTACGACGTTGCACTTTGAATGTCGCGACATATTGAAGAACAGGAGTGCGCGCCGCAATGTGGCACTAGGATGCCGCGACATTGGTGGCATTTCTTGCTAGTACTTGAACCCAAGGCTTGGGCACCGCAACGTGGAATAAAGCAATGTCACGACGTGAGTGCCAGAAAGCAACTAGGTGTTGTGTTGGATTGCCTTGGAGTCTTCCAATGGTATAGTTTTTGTTATACTTACTAATGAGTATTGAGACACTAGTAGGAGTATTTAATGAAGTGTGAACGAGATGAATCATATGGATTCGTAGTGATAATTATGTGGAATAATTAGGCATGATTATATATATATATATATATATATATATATATTATGTATTATATTGGATTAAGGAAATGAATTAGAGATGCATATAAATCAATTGTGAAGCTAATTATGGAATGTAATTAGTGATTGTATTACATGAGATGTTTGAGAAACATAGATTGGTGAGTAATATCCTCTCTATGCGTTTGTTGAATAGATTGATGAGTAATATCATCTCTATTGTTTATGAAATACATTGAGGTGTGTAGTATCCTCTTTGTATTATTTGAGAAGCATAGATTGATGAGTAATATCTTCTCTATCTTAATGTCTAATCAGGTGAGTAATATCCTTATTACATTGTTAAGTAAGGAGGTAAGTAATATCCTCTTTGCTTTGAATGACCAGTGGAGGTGAGTAATATCCTTTATTATTTTGATGGATAGTGTTGGTGAGTCATTAATAGTCACATATTTTATACATTAATAAACTCTCATTTTTAGTTATTTACACTCTCCATGTACTTAATTGATTGAGTTTGATTATGTTTTGTAAGTTCGGACTCAAATTGGACATAAATAATTTTTTCAGCATGAATTATGTTTTACACTATTTCTATATTTTGGTCATATCTTGAGTTCTAGATGTATACTAATTATGCATTTTACCTTATTAGAAAGATAAGAGAGAGCTCTACAACTTTCATGGAGTTCAAGGTCAAAGTCAGACATCTAGTGGAACTAATTAGGCTTGGAAGTTAGAATATGAGTTTTGTGATTGGAACCTGAATAGAGTGCAGTAATTAGAGCATAACTCGGGCTGTAAGATCTAGATTGGCTGAAAGTTTGGTATCTGCAAGTTAAGACCCATATCTACAACTTTCATGAAGAATACAAGACTCAAATTAGACTCTTTGGAGGTCATATTGGGCTTGGAAGTCAGAACAGAGAAGCTGTAACTGGGCCTGAATAGTGTGCAGTAATTGGGCCATATCTCGGGCTGTAGGTGGCCTTTTTAGGTGATTCTGGCAGCGTTTGAAAGCTAAGATCCAGGACTATAATTTTTATGAAGACTACTTAGTCAGATTATGACGCATTCAATGACTTCAGAGCTAAATGATTTCAAAGACAAAGAATCTCCATAATTTTCCACTCATCAAAAGTCATTTGGCATTTTCTACTCATTTTTCACTCATCCACTCACTCATGACTCAGTCCCCTTGTCATTTTGTATCCCTAATCCTCTAAAAAAGGGAGCCTTGGCTGATTATTTGGGGAGTCTTGGTGTTAGATATCAAGATCATGCTATTTTGTTGTTTGATTATCTTGTTGTAGTTTTCTCTTGTTCTAAATTGAAGTTATGTTCTTCTTCTTCTTCTTCTTCTTTTTCTTCTTTCGTTTGTTCTAAATTGAAGTTATGTTCTTCTTCTTCTTCTCTTTCTCTTTCTTTCTTCTTCTTCTTCTTCTTCTTCTTCTTCTTCTTCTTCTTCTTCTTCTTCTTCTTCTTCTTCTTCTCTCTTTCTTTCTTTTTGTCTATGAGTAACTAAGTTTCATTTTACTTGGGTGAAAGGGTGAAGCTCTTGGTAATGAAATAATGTTAGATTCATTTCTTTCTTGTGCTTAAATGATATATTTTCAAGTGGTCATTATATGTGTTGTATTTTGTTTCTAATCAATTTAGAAACCCTCCTTGTAAAGTGGAGATCTTGATTCATTATAGACAAGAGGTTAGCACAATGAATGTTTGTTCCCATTTATAAGTGGTGGTGTTAATAAATAATTAAAGGAATCATAATATAATTATATATATAATTTTTAATGAACTTTGACTGTTGTATTTTTCAATTGGAACCTTCATTATGTGTGGATTCTAATTAAGTTATAAAAAGAATTAATCTTATCCTTATTTTATTTACTAAGAGTGGATCTCCTAACCCAAGTAAGTCTTATTTTATTTGTAATCAAGTTTTATCACTTTTATTATTGTAACAAAATATTTACTTTACGTCAAAGAATTTTTCTTCATCACTTCCCTGTGGATCGACCTCGGACTCCCGAGAATTTATTACTTGAAACAATATGCACTTGGGTTTGCAACTTTTAATCTGCATCAGTCATATCCTCACTATGCCTGATAAACTATGACATGTCATAACATATCCTAGAGTAGTTGAGATGGGTAATATCCTCAATACGTCTGAGGGCTCATAACATCTTGAAACTACATTCATTCCTAAGACTTACATAGACATACACATTAGACATAATTAAGCATAGCATGACAATTGTATGAGCAGTTGCTATCATAAAATTTTCATGCATTGTAATTGTATGGGCGATTGCGTGTTGCTGAGATGGAGATGTTGTTGCTTATGTGAATGAAGTGTCAACTCAATAATTGTGAATATTGTCTGATTGTACATATGTATATATGCTGGTATTAGAATACTTCTATTGTGATATGTTTTCTTACCCCGATTGTGTTGTCATGTGAATCTAGGTGCGAGTTCTTCGAAAGGAAAGAAGAAGATGTATGAGGTCTAACATAGTATAGATGCTGTTTTGAGCTGAGCATATATATGTTTTATATTTGCTTAGTTATTTTGAGTTATGTATAACAGTAAGCCCTTTGAGGCTGTGATGTATATATGTAACTTTTGCTATCATGGTTCTCCATATTTACTCATTGTGTATGAATGATATGGGTTAGATGTTGATGTATGTTAGTAGTAGCAGGACCAGTATGGGGTTATTCATTTATATGATGATATATTTGCATAGCAAATATTGGGTTGTTACATTTTGTATCAGAGTGTTCATCCTGTTGAGCCGGGGTATGGACTGATTATGCTTGTGCATGTGTAGTGATGGTTATACATTTCTTATCTTTTACATGTGATTGTTTGAGTGGAATTTTATGTTTTGCCTTTGACATGTCTGCATTAACTACTGTTGCACGTTACATGATATTGAGCCTAGCTAACTCAATTGCATTGTTCTGTGTTTATAGAATACTATGGTAGCATGAGGGCGATCGACAACACGAGGGCGACCACGTGGGAGCCAGAATAGGGACTCTAGTAATAAAGGTATAGAGATGGCCACAACTATGATGGCAATGGCCAATTCTATGAGGCAACAAAATAGCAAGCAAGAAATGGCGACTGTAAGAGTGTTAGAAAGGTTGGTACCTCAACAGTAAGTACCACCACAAGTACCACCACTAGTCCAGGAGGTACCAGTTGGGAGAAATTATAATTTTCTCGACATTTCGAAGTTCAGAAAGATGAATCCTCCGATATACAGAGGTGACTATGATCCAATAAAAGTGAAAGAATGGTTGGCCGAATTAGAGAAGATCTATGAGGTCATGGGTTGCTCTGAAGAGTAAAAAGTTTCCTTTGCTTCCTTCATGTTGATAGGGGAGGCAGAACAATGGTGGCAAAGCACCAGGAGGCTATTGGAGACAACAGGGACTTTGATCATGTAGGGAGTGTTCAAAGAGACCTTTTTGGAGAAATACTTTCTAAAGAGTTTGCAAGATGATAAAGAAAAGGATTTTTTGAGTCTTCATCAAGAAGACACGACAGTTGGAGAATATGAAGCAAAATTTCATGAGTTGTCCAAGTTTTCTTCTCAGTTTAGGCATAATCCAGATGAGAACTGGAGGTGTGTTAGGTTTGAGTCCAGGCTGAGGGGGAATAGAAAAATGGCAATGAGACCTTTGGAAATCAGAGATTTTCCATCCTTGGTGAACAAGTGTAGAATTTTGGAGTCTAAAAATCTCTAAATTCAGGCAGAGCAGAATTTACAAAGTTCTTAGAAGAAGAAGAAGGTGGATGGTGGATATGGAAAAGGTAGTCCTAACTCTAGTCACCCACAAGAGAAAGGTCAGTATGTTTAGAGGGATGATCGACAAGAAAAATGTACTAAGTGTGGTAGGTACCACGGGGATAAGGTTTGTATGGTTGACCAGATCAAGTGTTTTCAGTGTGGCAAGTTGGGACACTATGCCAAGAATTGTTTTCAAAAGGAAGAAGATAGGATAGATACTAGACTTGTCACTGGGGGTAGAATCTACACTCTCCAAGACGGTGAGGCACCACCATCTCCTGGTTTGGGAAAAGGTGAGTACATGGTTATACATGTTTAGTAACTTTGTTTTCTTAAAATTTGGTTGTATCTATGGTTATATGTCAGTTGTTAGAACTTTATACATAAGGTAAACTAAATTTTAGAGACAAAATTCTAAAAAGGTGGGGAGAATGTAACACCCTAGTTAGTCATGATAGACTTTTTTATGGTCACAGAGGTAGTCCAACACTAGTTTGTAATGCCTGTTAAGTTTTGTGACTGTCAGAGCATGATTAGGCATTTTGCTATAACACTATATGTGAAATATAACTGTTATTTGCTCTGGAAGTGGCTTAAACTGCTCAGTTAATGGAAATAAGTGTGAAAAACTTATTTCTAGGTCACAAATGTGTGGAAGTAGATGTGGTTAAATTTTGAGAATTATCGAAGTTAGTTTGACATTTTTAAGCATACTGGCTATTTGTTTTAGTGCCGGTTTGACCCCTAGCAGATATGAAAAAATGTGGAAATGGTGAAACAAGATTTCTAATGAATCTTAGGATTTACTTTAAACTTGTTGATAGTTAGGAGACTTGGTTTGGAGATATCCAAGTGTTTTTAACTATTTGGGTGAATAGTAGTCACATAAGTGACCAAAATAGGGGGCACAGTTTTGTATATGTTTTGTGGCCTATTTAAGGCTGAAATGAGGAGTTAAACTCATTCTCACAACTCTTTCTCATGGCTACCCTAGGAAAAGGAAGAGGGAAAGGAACTCAAGGTGCTAAGGGAGGAAGATCTTCATCCAATCAAGGGAGAGAGCTTAGTTTTTCAGAGGAACGGCTAATCGATTTCATTGCTGGAAATTAAGGTAGAGGGAAATCTATTTTGATTGCTTATTTTTCATTCTTTTCTTTTGGTTTAAGAGAGACTTGAAGAGGAAATGAAGGTTTGATAAGTGATTTGGTGATTTATGAGTTAAATCTTGATATGGATAGATTGGTTGAGTTAGCAACTGAATTATTGATGTGCTAGGATGAAGTTTTCATCATTTGGAGCCTTAATTCCCACTTTTGGTCAATTTTGGGGGTTTAGGTCATGGTTGGAATTATGATTCATAAGTGTTGAATTAAGTGGAATTGAAGTTGTTTAAGAATTGTTATGTGTAGTTGGACCTTGTTAAAGGTTGGAAATCATTTGAAATCGTGTTTTGAGTGATTGGAAGAGAGTCTAGTTCCAATGAAACAATACTTGTATCTACAGAATTCTGCAGAATGCAAGTTCTATATTAGTCACGGCGTAGGGTGTAGAACGTCGTGACATGAGTGTGATGCACGCCCAGAATTCGGGACTCGGGAGGTGAGCGCCGCGACATTACACTTTGAATGTCGCAACGTGTTGAAGAACAGGGGTGCGCGCCACAACGTGGCTCTAGGATTCCTCGACATTGGTGGCATTTCCTGCCAGTACTTGAATCCGAGGCCTAGGCGCCGCTACGTGGAACAGAGCAATGTTGCGACATGAGTGCCAGAAAGTAACTAGGTGTTGTGTTGGATTACCTTGGAGTTTTCCAATGGTGTAGTTTTTTTTTATACTTCCTAATGAGTGTTGAGACACTAGTAGGAGTATTTAATGAAGTGTGAATGTGATGAATCATATGGATTCGTAGTGGTAATTATGTGGAATAATTAGGCATGATTATATACATATTGTGTATTATGTTGGATTGAGGAAAAATATTAGTGAATCAATTGTGAAGCTAATTATGGAATGTAATTAGTAATTGTATTGCATGAGATGTTTGAGAAACATAGATTGGTGAGTAATATCCTCTCTATGTGTTTATTGAATAAATTGGTGAGTAATATCCTCTCTATTGTTTGTGAAATATATTGAGGTGCGTAGTATCTTCTTTTTGTTGTTCGAGAAACATAGATTGGTGAGTAATATCCTCTCTATGTTATGTGTAATAAGGTGAGTAATATCCTTATTACATTGTTGAGTAAGGAGGTAAGTAATATCATCTTTGCTTTGAATGACCAATGGAGGTGAGTAATATCCTCTGTTGTTTTGATGGATAGTGTTAGTGAGTCATATCCTCACTATGTCTAATAAACCATGACATGTCATAACATATCCTAGAGTAGTTGAGGTGGGTAATATTCTCAATACGTCTAAGGGCTTATAACATCTTGAAACTGTATTCATTCCTAGGACTTACATAGACATACACATTAGACATAATTAAGCATAGCATGACAATTGTATGGACGATTGTTAT
Source organism: Ormosia semicastrata (assembly GCA_029884595.1). NCBI lineage: Eukaryota > Viridiplantae > Streptophyta > Magnoliopsida > Fabales > Fabaceae > Ormosia > Ormosia semicastrata. Next base: position 9,611,134 of record JAQQTO010000047.1, read on the forward strand.
CATAACATTTTCATGCATTACAATTGTATGAGCGATTGTGTGTTGCTAAGATGGAGATGTTATTGCTTATGTGAATAGAGAGTCAACTCGATAATTATGAATATTATCTTATTGTACATATGTATATATGCTGGTATTAGAATACTTCTACTGAGATATGTTTTCTCACCCTGATTATGTTGCCATGTGTATCCAGGCGTGAGTTCTTCAAAAGGGAAGAAGAAGATGTATGAGGTCTAGCATAGTATAGATGTTATTTTGAGCTAAGCATATATATGTTTTATATTTGCTTAGTTGTTTTGAGTTATGTATAACAGTATGCCCTTTGAGGCTGTGATGTATATATGTAACTTTTGCTATCGTGGCTCTCTATATTTACTCATTGTGTATGAATGATATAGGTTAGACATTGATATATGTTAGTAGTAGTAGGACCAGTATGGGGTTATTCATTTATATGACGATATATTTGCATAGCAAATATTGGGCTGTTACAACATGTCTCACTAGTACTTTTCCTTTCCATTTTGCATCCCGTAAAATTAGAATCGGAATAGCCAATTAGGCTACATGAGGCACCCATAGGGTACCACAAACCCATTTGTGAAGTGCCTAATAGATATTTCATGATTCTTTTAACAGCACATAGGTGTGATTTTTTATGATTAGCTTGATATCTAGCACACATGCATACACTAAACATTATATCTGGCCTACTAGCAATAAGATAAAGAAGAGATCCGATCATACCTCTATATTTAGTAATTTCTACAAATTTACCTCCTTCGTCTTTGTTCAAATAGTAGGAAGTACCCATTGAAGTAATCATATGCTTGGTATTGTCCATTCCAAATTTTTTGAGTAGCTCTTTACAGTATTTGGTTTGACTTATGAAAGTCCCTTCTTTTGTTTGTTTGATTTGAAGACCAAGGAAGAAATTAAGCTCTCCCATCATCAACATTTCAAACTCAGTTTGCATTATCTTAGCAAATTTCTTACAAATGGATTCATTAGTGGTGCCAAAAATAATGTCATCCACATAAACTTGTACAAGGAGAATATCATACTTTTTATTTTTAATAAAAAGGGTTGTATCAACTTTTTCTCTCGAAAAATCATTTTCTAAAAAAAAATTACTCAACCTTTCATACCAAGCTCTAGGAGCTTGTTTTAAGCCATACAAGACCTTTTTCTGTTTAAAAACATGGTTGAGTAGTTCATAATTTTTAAAACTCAAAGGTTGTTCAACATATAACTCTTCTTGAATAAAACCATTTAAAAAAGCACTTTTAACATCCATTTGGTATAACTTAAAATCCATGATGCAAGCATATGCAAGTAACATTCTAATAGCTTCTAATCTAGCTACAAGTGCATAGGTTTCTTCATAGTCTATTCCTTCTTCTTGGTTGTATTCTTCTACACCTAACCTAGCTTTATTTCTTGTTATTAAGCCAGTTTCATCAAGTTTGTTCCTAAAAAACCATTTGGTTCCTATAATTGGATGATCATGGGGCCTTGGAACCAATTCCCAAACTTGATTTCTTTCAAATTGGTTCAGCTCTTCTTGCATGGCCAAGATCCAATGTTCATCGTTAAAGGCTTCATTTATGTCTTTAGGCTCAATTTAGGGAATGAAAGCTATGTGATTACATACATTTCTAAGAGATTTTTGAGTATTTACACCTTTAGATACATCACCTATTATTTGATTAGGAGGATGATACCTTGAAGTCTGTCATTCTTTGGGAAGGTCCATGACTTGTGAATCATCTTGTCTTGGGGTGTCTTCTTGACTTTCGTCTTGCTCTTTAGCTTTTTTTCCCTTGTTATCCAAATGTGTTTCCACTAATATTTCTACAATATCATCAACAAAATTTGACTTTGCCGACTCCAAGAATCTTTCCTTTGTTGTTATCTCCATATGTTACATGTACGTGAGTCTTGGGAACAATGAATGAGAATTTGGAGTCGTCTCCGGTCAAGTGCTTAGAGCACCACTATCGAAGTACCAATTTGAGCTCCTGGCCTTCAAGCACACCTACAACACATATTTAAATTTTAACTTTTGGTACCCAAATTTTCTTGGGTCCTTATGTGTTAGTTTTGGGTATTTTATCCTTAAGAACCCAAACCATTTTCGTTCTATTTTTTATGTTGATATTTTTCCTTGCATTACATGTTGATGCACTATGTCATTTCTTCTCACAATAAAAACATTTAATAAAAGAATTACTTGAAGTACTTGAATGAACAAAAACTTTTTTATAAAATTTATGCTGATTTTTGGGGTTATAACCTATCCCAGTTTTTTGAAAAACAGCTCTTTGGTTTCCTAACCAAATATTTAAATTATATCTTCTAAACATGAATTTAGAAAGTTTGTTCTTTAAATGTTCAATTTCTTTTCAAGGACTTGACATGATAAATAAGATGAAGATGTAGAAGCATGTGAGGAACAGGTTGTGCAAGCATAAATTAATCATAATATCTCATTTTTAATTTTTAATTCTTCAATTTCTTTATTTAAAATAAGAATTTGATTTTCTAAAGAAGAAATTATTTTCTTAGATGAAGAGACTAATTTAGTGAGCCTTAGTGATTCATCATGCAACTTTTCAAAAGCTTCTTGTAATTCATTATAAGAAGGGGATAAGTCAATGTTAGAAATTACCTCAGTGTTGCTTTTTTATTCTTCTTCTCCTTTAGCCATAAAACATAGATGGACTTCCTCGTTATCTAAGCTATCAGTTGAGTCTATGTCATTGTCATCCCTTGCTATATAGGCTTTTCTTCTTTTTATTTCCTTAAAGGGTTTCTTTTCAAATTTCTCCACCATCTTTTGGTAAATTGGGCACTCCATCTTCATGTGTCCCAGTTTTCCACACTCGTAGCAAGTTGGAGTTGAATATGTTCCTTCCCCTTTGTGATGGGTTTTCTTTAGAGGGAAAGACAGTTTTCTTTGAGTTCCTTTCTTCTTGAGAAGTTTCCCAAACCTTTTTACCAGAAGGCTAAGATTTTACTCATTTAGCTCAAGGTTATTTTTGCCTTCTCCATCTTCATCAATTGCCAAGGAGGTGGCTTTGAGTGCTATTCCCTTTTTCTTCTTATCATGCTCTTCATTTTGACTTAGCCTGTTTTGCTCCAATTTGTGCTCATGAAGTTTCCCAAAGATGGTAGCTAGGGTCATTATTGACAAATCTCTTGATTCTGATATAGCTGTTACCTTGGGTTGTCAAATTCTGCTCAGACATCTCAAAACTTTGTTAATAAAATCTTTGTTAGAAAAACTTTTTCCTAATGATCCAAAATGATCTACAATATGGGTGAACCTCTTTTTCATTTCATGAATGCTTTCTCCTTGGTTCATTCTAAATAACTCATATTCACGAGTAAGAGAATTGATTCTCTACCTCTTTACTTCACTAGTACCCTGATAGGTAACTTGTAAAGTATCCCATATTTCTTTGGCAGTTTTGCAGTTTGAAATTTAAAAAAATTCATCATACCCTAAAGCAGTGGTAATGATGTTTTTGGCTCTTAAATTATGTTGAACTTTTTCCTTATCCTCATCAGACTATTTACTTCTTGGTGTTTCAATCTTTACATCATTGACCTCACACATGGGAACAAAGGCGCCGTTTTCAACAACATCCCACACATCTAGATCAATAGCTTTGATAAAAAATTTCATTCTTTACTTTCAATATGCATAACCATCCCCATTGAAAAAAGGTGATCGGTTTATGGAAGATCCTTCTGAAAAACTATTTGAAGAAGCCATGTTCTCTTGAAGCTGCAAAGCTCTTTATACAAGAGTCTAGTTCTAATACCACTTGTTACCAAGTGGCTTCCAGTACTCAAGGGGGGTGAATTGAGTATTTAAAAAAACTTTTCGCAAACGCTTATAACACAAATTTCATTGAAGCTATTTCTTAAAAGAGATGAATAAAGAATAGAAGATAAAAAACCTTAAGAACAGAAATGAGCAAATAATAATAATAAAAAATAAATTACAAGAAAATAAAAGAACTAAAGATGAGAAGAGCAGACATAGTATTTGTCCTGGTTCGACTACTAACAATTTGTGGCCTATATTCAATCCTCGAAAGACTATCCAAGATTTTTCACTATCAATGCAAGCATGAATAGGTGCTTGCTACCATTACAAACAAGACTACTTTTCACACATAGGAAAACTTTACCCTTGTGCTAAAGCCTCAACTTTCAGGGATACCTCACCCTTACAAAACCTTTGAAGGATACCTCATGTAACGCCCCCTTTCTCAGGAGGAGGAGAGGACGTCACACCAAACGAACGAATTTCAAAAGAAAATTATTTAGACCCGGTTATTATATTATTTATAGGTATTATCCTGTTCATCAATGAAATATCCTAACATAACTGATCTCTTTCATATACATATACCTTCTTCTTTTTAAGCGGAAAACATAAAGATCAACTTATACATTCATGCAAAAGGTACATATTATATATATATATATATATATATATATATATATATATGTGTATGTGTGTGTGTTTAGATACAGACTATAAGTCATTAATTACATTAACAATTCATAAAAAGAAGCAAAAGTTTTACATGCCCAAAAATAACGTACAATCAACCATCAAGGCTACAAAAAAAAAATATCAAGCCCCAACAACTACTGAGAAGGAACCTCAGCTGGATCCTCCTCAGGCTCCTCTATGGGATCATCCTCAGAAGAGGAAATCCTCACAGGAGCAACCGATTCATGAGCAGGAGCTCGTCCAGAAGACAGGAAAGAGTCCTCGTATGGAGTTTAGTCTCGATCACCCCACCCTCCCAGATCGGCATGTAAAACTCCAACGATACAGCCACCACCATAGAGAAAACAGGAGGATCATAACGACCCCATGCCAAAGATACCATCACGTCTCCTATGTAGACACAACGCTCAGTGTTCACATCAACGTACCAGCAATCCACGCCTCCATGGAACCTCATCCTGGCATACCCTAGGAAGCCTCATCGGGATGCCATGGTTAAACAAAAAACTAGTTCGTCCCAAAGTCAGAAAACTCAGGCCCTTCCTCGCCTCGGTCTTTTAAGAAACATAGATAAAATACAAAATAGCAGAATACAGAAAAGAGGTGAGATGTCCAACTTCATTACCAATTATGACAGTAAGAAATAGAAACGGCGCAAGACGACTTATAGTATAGCATACATAATAAATAGCATCAAAGTACATATAGTAAACAATTTAATAGTGCAGATAATCATACTTATCATTAAAAGAAACATTCTTATAATCACATTTATTTATGCTAAATGAATATGTTAACAGACTATGCACGTGCACAATGGTACCAAATTCCTACTCCATGGAGCTAGACACAACTTCGAAGAGAATGATTAAGAGACATATCTGTAACTCGGCTGTCGCGGCCAACAATTGCTATAATTTCTCAATTTTTCAATGTGCACATCATGGAATTGTACAAGACATTCTACACTAGATCGCAAATAGGACAGTGTCTCGATCTGGATCGTCGGTGTGTTTGCATCAATCTACCCCACGGACAGAAGAGCTACCAACTGCCCATTGTGAGGTACCCGTACCCCGACGCTCCCAAGGTCAACCAATGACCTACACTTGTCTATTCGCACCTGCACATAGGTGTGATTCATCTCCTAGGTATACAGCCTTTCAAACATAGTCCAACGGACTTTCTTAATGCACGTTTCAATCATGCTCATCATGTCAGACTTTCTCAATCATGTCTCAATGCATATGGATTCAATGCATACATATATACATATATAGATTCACAATAGTAGCATAACTTATCCCAAATCACATGTCATATCAAGCCTAATCATTTATCAACAATCCTTGGTCCCATTCATGGACCCACAACAAGTCATATTCCAAATCTCAGAGATATAAACATACTTTTTAAAGTTGATATGATAGTCATGCCTCAATTTCATTATATTTTTCTGTTAACCTTTCTAGGGAAATTCTCTAGTACTTCTCATCCAACTTTTATCGCTCTCAATTAGATAAGTCATTTCCTATGTTTTAGATTGAGCTCACTTAGATTGATTATCTTAAGTTCCTCACAACCTCACTCACACTCATGTTTTTTCTTCGTCCAATAACCACTCTAAGCTATAGATTAAGGGCTTGTTCTTTATCCTTTACAATTTATGAAGTCCTAATTAAGTGTCTAATCGTTCTATTAACTAAGTTTTAACTTAGTACAATAGCCTTATATCAAGTGTCCAAGGAGACCGTGAGCCTCCAAAGAAACTAGAAACTCAACCATTTTTCAACATCCAAATTAAATGGCCGTGTCACATTACACAGCCTAGCCTACATGGCCATGTCACATTACACGGCCTAGGCCGTGTACTCCTCTGGAATACAACACCATTTCTATTTCAGTTCACTCACTGTCATGACCTGTCGCATTACACAGCCGTGTACCCTTACACAGCCTAGGTCATGTAACCCACTAGAAGTGCAAAAAGACTCCAAACATATCAAGCATTCCAAATCTACCAAGTTATACAACAAAATATATCAAAATCATACCACACAAACAATTACAACATAACTAAATATCACACAAACAAATGGGTAACCCAAATATGGGTTCCTCACCATTACCACAAAAAGGTGTTATTCACCACCAAGATGGGTTGAAGAGAATGATCTCCCTCTTACCTTAAGAGACAACAAAGAAAGTAAGCTCCTTTCAAGATTTTCATCCACCACTAACAAGAAAACCCTAAGATGGTCAACTCACAAAATCAATCACCAAAACTTGAAAAGAAGAGTCCTTGATCACAATGGTGACCAAGGGTCACAAAAATGAGAAGAAAAAGAGAAGAAAGTCAAGATCTTTACCTCAAAGTCTCAAGCTTTAAGGCTTAATAGAAATGGTGAAGATGGAGGAATCAAGAGGTGTTCACCAAGGAAAAGAGCTTCAAGGTGAGGGGAGGAGTCAACATCCTAGGTTGGCTTGAACAAACAAGCTTGAATGGTCTCCAATGGTGGTGTAGCCGTGTGAATGGAGAGGGGAAGAGAGGAGAGGGCGTGAGGGAGAGAAGAGGGCATGAGAGAGAGAAGGAGAAGAGAGAAAGGTGAAAGGTAGAAAGAGAAAGTGATAGATTTGTGATGAAAAGTGAAGTGATGGCTTTTAGTGAAAAGATGACAATATTGTCATCTTTTCTTCCCTCCAAACCATGTAGTCCAAATGAGCGGAGAGAGAGTGTGAAGCTTCCTTGAGAAGTTTGGTAAGAAGTTTCTTTGAAGTTTCCTTAAGAAGTTTTACACGCTTTTTGATAAAGTGAAGGGTGATGTCATTAAACTGCTCTTCTAAAAAAGATGACTAGTACTCTATTAGAGTTATTATCCAGTGGACAAAAGTTACAGTTAGCAGAAATAATATTTTTATTGTCTCATAGATAATAAAATATACTGCGATTTTATTTATTACATAAAATCTCAAAAAATATAAATTTCGTAAACTGTGCTCGACCTCGGGTTTAGTAAGATCCCCCGTTGACATTTTTACAGTCCAAAGTTTTTTGGTCTTGGGAAAATATTTCATTTTCCCGACCCCGCTTAGCGTACACGTAAATCAAAAAATATATTAAAATAATCAAACAATTCAAAAATTCCAAAAAATTTTCAAAATTCACAAATATTATAAAATGAACATATATCACGAAATAAGTAATTTTCGGAGTGTTATAACTCTCCACTTCTAAAAAGAAATTCCGTCCTTGAAATTTTGCCTTTTTTACTAAACTGTTACTGTTGGCAAAACTATTTATCGAAATGCCATTTTTTTAAAACTATTTATCAAATATTTAAACTATTTATCAAAATGTCACTCTTTTGAAACTATATACCAAACTGTCACCCTTTTGTCCTACGTGATATTTTTTAATATTTTCCACGTCAGCTAGGATATGCCAAGTAGGATGGCGCATCCATGTAGGTTGCGCTAATACGGTTGGCGCAACCTAATGGATGCTCCATCCTACTTGGCGCATCCTAACTGACGTGGACAAAGAAAACTTCAACAAGGGTGGCGTAACCAAGCCACTTGCGCCACCCTTGTTGGCGCAACCAGGGTATGTATTGCCTCCCTCCTCCCCCACCCGTGACATTGCTTCCATTTTCTTAATTCTCACTATCTCTCTACAAATTTCTTCTCTCTAAACACTCTGAACTCTCTAAACGAACTTAATTCTTACTAGAAGTGGTATCTCGATCTCTGTCTGTAATCAAATTCAGATCGTACTCCTTATATATAAGTATCTCTTTCAATGTTTAAATATTTTAGTTATTATTTATTGATTGATTTTTTATTATGTTAGCATTAATTATAAATTAATGTTATTATATATTATGTTAGGGTTAATTATACATTATTGTTTTCATTGTCTAATAAATAATGGAATAGTATGATATTTTATCCGAATTGTATGAATTATTATTTTGTACGTAATCGAATAGGATATATTTTTTTGTTGAGTACTTGACATGTTTTAAATTAGTAAATGTAGCTTAATTCAAATGAACCGAGTTTAGGAAGTTATTTATACATAAAATAATATATTAGGGTTAGTTATATATCCAATTAATATTGTAATTGATTTTTAATATATTGAATACATATGTGTTGAATTGTTATTGTTCAGAAGTGGAATTAACATGACAAAATCACTGAATGTGCACATTTACTTCAATGGAAAAATGTATGATGGTGAAGAGGGTGTCATGTATCAAGATCCTCCTCCTAGGCCTATTGTGATCACAGCCAATATGACTTTGGATGGGTTTAAAAATAAGATCCATTCAAAGTTGAGGCTCCAAGCAAACCAACATGTGTTAAAGGTTGTCTATCGGTGTCCGCAATGCCTCAATCCGTGGAGATGGGTAGGTCTTCCAATAGAAGACGATGATGATATAAAGTACATGATAGATTTCTTCTGTCAAACTCTGAACATGGCCTCGATGGAGTTGTACGTTGAGGTAGAAACAAATTGGCAAGAAGAACATGTTAAAGCTCCTGGTGAAACTGAATCTCAAGTTAGTCCTTCTAATCTAATTGAGCCATGCAATATGATTGTTATTAGTGGTGCAATGGTTGAAGCTGATAACCCACTTGTCAGAGATGTAGTATAGGAGACAAATGAAGACGAAGAACAGGTAACTGAGGGTGATGATTCAGACACTGACATAGAGGCAGAAAACTTTGATGCCGAAGAAAATTTATAAATTCCATTATCGGTTGCTCCTCAATCCATGTTTATGCCTCGAGGACCTGAATCTATGTTTGTGCCACCATACCCTCAGTTTTCTCAAATCAACTGGGATGCATTAAGTAATCCTGATAACTTGCCTGAATTAGATAGTCATGGGAGTTGGAGCATCAATGATGAATTCTATGTTGGCTTACAATTTCCATCAAAAGATGCCGTGAAGTTGGCCCTCAAACAATATTCAATTCACAGGCATCAAGAGTACAAGATTGAAGATTCTAATTTACGAAGACTTACTGCTAAGTGCTCTAGTTTTGATAAAGGTTGTAGTTGGAGAGTTAGAGCCATACAAAGCAAGAGGTCGAATACATGGCAGATTACAAAATATAATGGACCTCACAGTTGCGTAAACCCAACTATGTCATTAGATCACCAGAAGTTGGATAGTCGTATGATCTGCTCTTACATTTTGGAGTTAGTTAGAACAAAACCCGATGCACCTGTGTCCTTAATTGTTGAACGGATTCGAAGCCAATTCGGTTACCAAGTTTCATATCGAAAAGCTTGGAAGGCAAAACAACTGGCCATTGTGAATGTTTTTGGGGATTGGGACAAATCTTACGAGGTGTTGCCCAGATGGCTAGTAGCTATGAGAAGAGACATGGAAGGCACAATGGTGGAGTTGTAAGATGAGGAATGTTTTGTGAATAACTAACTTGATCGTTCGAAAAGAGTCTTTCATCGATTATTCTGGACATTTAGACTATGTGTTGCTGGCTTCCGATATTGTAAGCCCATTGTTCAGATTGATGCCACTCATTTGTATGGCAAATACTGTCATAAGTTGTTGATGTTGGGAATATTTTACGGGTACAACACGCAGCGAAAAACAGGGATTCCCACCGAGGATCCATGCGAAAAAGCCATAATCTGAGTTTTTAAATGATTTACCTCTTGAAGCGTGAATCACTAACACCGTAATAGAAACGATGTCTCTGCGGTATCCACACGAACAGACTCACGAACGTCCAACGTCCGCAAAGAGGAGCCTCACGTCTCTCACACAGTGCTAGCTGCGAAGAGAAGAAAAGAAACCTGTCGCTCTCTCACTCACTATTCTGTAGGTGCGGCTAGGGTTCAGAATTGTATATCAAAGCAACCCCCTTAGCAGTACTATTTATAATAGTAACTGCCTTAAGTGAGTGTGAGCAACAGCAAGGTAAGCTGTGCAACCCTAGACCCATCTGTTATGAGTCTGGCCCATATTTGAATCCGAGTCCAACTTGGATCCATTGCTCTAATTTTAGTCTGCTCTATATGTGTGACCCTACAGGTTCTTATTACGTTAGCAGTAATATTAAAATCCCATTTTAATATTATAAGCAGTGAGCGGTATCTAGCAACACATCGCTGCTACCTAAGTAATAAGAATGTCAGTGATTTGACATAACCTTTTCGTGACCAATGTTTCCGTGTCGTTTAGTCCCTTTGTCAAGATATCTAGATTGAACACAAGGCATGGAATTCGTCACCCTTGTATAGTCCAATCATTCGTTTCCTGATACTCGAGTAGACTTTGTAACAACAAATGAGATCAATATTTCATATTGACTCATTTGAGCATGGCCATGCATTTCGCAGTCTCACTCAATCAGGGCCCCAGAAGATATCGCTCTGTTATGTAGGAGTGACAAATCCTATCTAGGTCACTCACATCCCTCTCGCATGATTTGCGGTATGTCCAATAACCAACTTTATAATTACCTTGTTCTGCAGATGACGTTTGATGGCATTAAAACACACAACTCCTCATGTAGGAATCGTAGTGATTTCGAGGTCAAAGGACCACAAACACCATTGTCACTATGAGAATCGCTTATGACACTCACGTAACGATCCATGTAGCGTTCTCATGGTGGGTCGATCCAAGATTACATCATTACTCTAATATGTACCCATGTGAAGACTTGATATCTCATATCCATGACCCGTGAGATGTGGTCATCAGTCTCTGCACATACTAGTCTCAATGTATTATTGTTGTCCTAATTAACAATAATACTTGACTAGGGACATTTAAGAATCTTGTTGTAACCAAAAGGATCTCACGATCAAGTCATCCACTTGATGTCCTATGGCATCAAACTTACTATTCTATGGACTTTATTATGTTTATCAAAAAGAACACAATAAATGAAATGCCTCATATATAAAATAGCATAATAGAATGTATGTAAATACAGAAAATGTATTAGCCTCTAGGGCATACACCAACAATCTCTCACTTGCACTAGAGCCAATCAGGCATATATCTAATGCCTAAAGACCTAGTGTGACCCTCATGCTTCTGCTGTGCAAGAGGCTTCGTCAGTGGATCAGCAATGTTATCATCTGTTGGTACTCTGCATATCTTCACATCTCCTCTATCGATGATCTCTCGAATGAGATGGAAGCGCCTAAGTATATGTTTGGATCGCTGGTGAGATCTAGGCTCCTTAGCTTGTGCAATGGCTCCATTGTTATTACAATAGAGGTCCACAATGCTAGGAATAGTGCCAAGTTCAGTAATGAACTTCTTGATCCAAATGGCCTCCTTTGCTGCATTGGAGGCAGCAATATACTCAGCCTCTGTGGTAGAATTGGCTTGTCTCCTGCTTTGAACTCTTCCACTCACCCCACCATTTAGGCAAAAAACATAACCTGATTGCGATCTGGAGTCGTCCTTATCGGTTTGGAAGCTAGCATCAGTGTAACCTTTTACAACTAGCTCTTCCTCACCTCCATATACCAAGAACGAATCCTTAGTCCTTCTTAAGTACTTAAGGATGTTCTTGATAGCAGTTCAATGACTTTCACCGGGATCAGACTGGTACCTACTCATCATGCTCAAAGTATACGAGATGTCTGGTCGAGTACATAACATGGCATACATGATAGATCCAATTGCAGATGCATATGGAATCTTACTCATGCGATCCCTCTCATCCTGGGTGGAAGGGGATTGAGCCTTAGATAGGCTTACACCATGTGACATAGGCAAGAGTCCTTTCTTGGATTCATGCATGTTAAATCGTCTTAACACTTTGTCTATGTATGTACTCTGACTTAGGCCAAGTAGTCTCAGTGATCTATCTCTATAGATCCTGATACCTAATACATAGGTGGCTTCGCCCAAGTCCTTCATAGAGAAGCAGTTCCCTAACCAAGTCTTTACGGACTGTAGGGTAGGGATGTCATTTCCAATAAGTAGTATGTCATCAACATGCAATACCAGAAAGACAATAGTGCTCCCACTAACCTTATTGTAGACACAAGATTCTTCTTCATTCTTGATGAAACCAAACTGTTTTATTGTATAATCAAAACAAAGATTCCAGCTTCTGGAAGCTTGCTTTAATCCATAAATAGATCGTTGCAACTTGCATACTTTTCTAGCATCCTCTGGAGTGGCAAAACCCTCAGGTTGTGTCATGTACACATCTTCGAGAAGATTTCCATTAAGGAAAGCAGTTTTGACATCCATTTGCCAGATTTCATAATCATGGTATCTTTGCAACAAGAAGCAAGATCCGAACGGATTTAAGCATCGCAACCTGGGGGAAAAAGTCTCATCATAGTCTACACCATGAATTTGTTTGAAATCTTTAGCCACCAATCGCGCCTTAAAGGTATGCACATTACCATCCATGTCGATTTTTTTCTTGAAAACCCACTTGCACCCAATGGGTTTTACCCCTTCAGGTGGGTCAACCAAGGTCCATACCTGGTTGGCATACATGGAATCCATTTCAGATCTCATGGCCTCAAGCCATTTCTCAAATTTTGGGCCAATAATGGCTTCCTGGTAAGTCACAGGCTCATTTTGATCCATGAGCAATATGTCACCTTGTTGGGTCATGAGAAATCCATATCTCTCTGGTTGATGACGTATCCTGTTAGACCTACACAGGTCTTGTGCTACTAGAGCAGGTTGTTGTTCCACAACATTTTGTGGAGGTTGCTCTATTTCCACCATTGGTTCATTCTTTGCTTTGTGAAACTTGAACTTCTTCAAGTTCTACTTTTCTCCATCTGGTTCCTTTGGAGATAAACTCCCTTTCTAGAAACACGGTTGTCCGTGCGACAAACACTTTGCCCTCGGTAGGATTATAGAAAAAATATCCCTTGGTTTCCTTTGGATACCCCACAAAGAAGCATTTATCGATTTAGGTCCAAGCTTATCGAAACTTGACGTTTCACGTAAGCCGCGCAGCCCCAAATCTTCAAGAAAGACATCTTGGGCCGTCTCCCGGTCCATATCTCATATGGTGTCTTTTGAACCGTCTTAGATGGAACACGGTTAAGTGTGAAAGCTGCATTAATGCTTGAGCATGTCCCCGGAAAGGAGCCTGGAAGGTTTACATGACTCATCATGGATCGGACCATGTCCAACAAGGTCCGGTTCCTCCTTTCAGAGACACCATTCCATTGTGGTGTTCCCTGGTGGAGTGAGTTGAGATATTATCCCACACTCTTTCAGATGATCATCAAGCTGTTGGCTTAAGTATTCTCCTCCTCGATCCGATCGAAGGATTTTAATACTCTTGCCAAGTTGGTTTTGTACTTCATTCTTGAACTTTTGAACTTTTCAAAGGATTTCGATTTGTGCTTCATAAGATATACAAATCCATATCTACTTGAAATCATCAAGTAAATGTAATGAAGTATTGAAAATCACCTCTAGCGACCGTGTTTAGTGGCCCACATACATCACTATGTATAAGGCCTAAAAGATCACTAGCCCTTTCACCTTGTCCAATTGAATGTGGCCTTTGTCATCTTCCCTAATAAACAAGATTCACATATCTCATATGATTCGAAATCAAATGAGTCCAAGAATCCATCTTTATGGAGTTTGGAGATGCGTTTCTCATTTATGTGGCCCAAACGACAATGCCAGAGAAAAGTTGGGTTCAGATCGTTTGATTTAAACCTCTTTGTATTTATGTTATAAATGGGCGTTTCGAGATCAAGTACATAAAGTCCATTACTCAATTGTGCACTACCATAAAAATATCATTCATATAAATAGAACAACACTTGTCCTTTATTATAAAGAAAAACCTTTCTTGTCCAAACAAAAACAGAAATGATATTCCTACTAATAGCAGGCACAAAATAGTAGTTCTCTAACTCTATTACAAGCCCAGTGGGCAGAGATAATAAATAAGTCCCTACAGCTAATGCAGTAACTTTTGCTCCATTTCCAACTCGTAGGTCGACTTCGCCCTTCGTCAATGGTCTACTGCTCTTTAGATCCTGCACATTTACACAAATGTGAGATCCACATCCAAGTATCTAATACCCATGATGCGAAGTAGATAAATTGACTTCAATAACAAAAATACCTGAAGTGGAAGTCTCACTTCCCTTCTTCTTTTTGAGCTCCTCCAGGAACTTGGCACAGTTCCTTTTTCAATGTCTGGTCTGACCGCAATGGAAGCATGTACCTTCCTTAGCCACTCCACCTACTGGTTTCAAGCTAGAAGTGCTAGGCTTGGACTTGTCCTTGCCCTTGCCCTTCCAGTTGTCCTTGGGCTTTTTCTGCTGTTTCTTGCCCTTATTCTTTTGGACCATCATTATGGCCTTCCCTTTACCTTTGTTGATGTTCTGCTCAGCAGTTCTCAACATGCCTAGCAGCTCTGGTAGTGATTTGTCAATCTCATTCATGTTGTAGTTCATGACAAATTGACTGAAACTTTCCGGCAACGATTGCAGGACTAAGTCAGTGGCCAACTCTCGGCCCAAAGGAAAACCAAGTCTCTCTAGGTTTTCAATGTACCTAATCATCTTGAGTACATGAGCACCAACAGGGCTTCCTTCTACCAGCTTGCACTGAAACAGTGCTTTAGAGATCTCAAATCTCTCATGCCTGGCCTGCTCTTGATAGAGCTTCTTAAGGTGTACGATCATATCGTATGCATCCATATTCTCATGTTGCTTTTGGAGCTTAGAGTTCATGGTGGTCAGCATTAGACATCCAATGTCCAAGGCATCATCTTGATGCTTCTTATAAGCATCTCTTTCAGTTCTAGGGGCATTAGCAGCAGGTGGCTCAGGAATAGGCTGTTCCAAAACATACAGCTTTTTCTTTTGCTTGAGCACAATCCTCAAATTCCTGTACCAGTCTAGAAAATTTGTTCCAGACAACTTGTCTTTCTCAAGGACGGATCACAATGATAAAGTACCCGATGTGTTTGTTGCCATGGTTATCTATTAACAGAAACATGCAAAATATAAGTATCATGCCATAAACATATTTAATGAGGTCTTTTAATTAAATATGCCTCCCACTATTTTATTCAAGTCAATGACCCTCAACATTGACTCGGAAAATCCCATCGTAAGATTTCCTAGTAGGCCAAGATCCATATTTCACCTAGTTTTGAGTCACTTTGGCTGATCACCCAAAATTCAGTTATTTAGGTAGGAAACACTTTCCAATTACATCACATGTAACTCTTGGATAGTTGGGTGAATAACACTTATTCAAGTCCATCTAATGGACCAAAGCCCAACTTCATGCCTTTAAGCCTTCAATCCTATTGAAATGGCCTAGTTAAGTCAGACCCAATGGTTGGCAATTGGATATTACCTTTATCCTATCGCGTCTTACTAATATAGATAAAGGCATCCTGCTTTGGCAGACCTGCACTTGATCGATACTAGTCTTGACGAGTGCCACACATTGGAAGGCATCACATAATGACTTAATATTTGCTTTGAGGGAATTATTATTATTATTATTATTATTATTAGATCTCACCATTTATTAAATTGTTTATCATACCATAAACAACATCTATATATCTCATACATCAAAAGCATATAATAAAAGTGACATGGTTATGGCCCCTAAGAGAGTAGCATTAACTAAGCCAGCTTCATCAAGCATCTCCCACCAACGTCCTCACTTGATGCTGCCTTCTTGCTCCACATCATAATTACATTATATAGAAACCTCTTTTACATTCGAGGGGAGTTAGGTGAGAAAAGAATGTACAATCAGAATGTAGAGAGAAAGGCACGACACGCAGGTCATATTTATTAAAACCAAAAGGCATAAAAGAGAGGACTAAGGCCATAACCATGCACCATGCATCACAAAGAACATATAAACTCATAACAATAATACATAATTATTTTTCGTGAGTTATAAAAAGATAGAAAATATTGCACTTTCGAATAACACACTACGCAAAGGCAACACGGGGGTTCCGCTGGTCCGAAAAATTGGACCAAAAACAAGAGCTGAATCTCTTGCGCCTCCCTTGGTGCAGCATGTGCCGCGCGAAACCCTAAGCCCGAACAACATGAACACTTCATGTGCCGCAGGGAACCCTTGCGCCGTCGTTCAACACTTGAACTTCAGGCGCCTCGTTGGCGGCTTGACATCAACACTTGATACTGCTGCCGCAAAACAAGAATAGGGTTTCCAAAACCCCTTGCGCTGCGCCTCTTGTGCAGAAACAAGGATTCCATAACCCCTGCCGCCGCAAGCCAAGAACAAGGTTTCCTAAACCCTTGCGCCGTGCATTGAGAATAAGGATTCCATAATGCTGTTTGTATCACATACATACCAGAAAACTTTGCAAAAACATATATCTTAATACAAAACTGTTTTCACAGAATATATGAACATCTTCATGAAGTTTTGAAAACAACATCACGGTTTTGCATACAACATAAGAAATAGAATATGTTTTCGCAAAGGGTTTCATACGGTTTTCAGAAATAACATATTAAAGATCACATCTTTTGTCAAAACAAGAACAAAAAACATGTTATCTCATGTAAACGAAAACAGAAAACTGAATCATGGTTTCGCAAGACGTTTTGATACCACTGTTGGGAATTTTTTGCGGATACAACACGCAGCGGAAAATAGGGTTCCCACCGAGGATCCATACGAAAAAGCCATAATCCGAGTTTTTAAATGATTTACCTCTTGAAGCGTGAATCACTAACACTGTAATAGAAACGATGTCTCTGCGATATCCACACGAACAGACTCACTAACGTCCGTAAAGAGGAGCCTCACGTCTCTCACACAGTGCTAGCTGCGAAGAGAAGAGAAGAAACCTGTCTCTCTCTCACTCACTATTCTGTAGGTGCGGCTAGGGTTCAGAATTGTATATCAAAGCAGCCCCCTTAGCAGTACTATTTATAATAGTAACTGCTTTAAGTGAGTGTGAGCAGCAGCAAGGTAAGCTGTGCAACCCTAGACCCATCTGTTATGAGTCTGGCCCATATTTGAATCCGAGTTCAACTTGGATCCATTGCTCTAATTTTAGTCTGCTCTATATATGTGACCCTACATGTTCTTATTACGTTGGCAGTAATATTAAAATCCCATTTTAATATTACAAGCAGTGAGCGGTATCTAGCAACACATCGCTGCTACCCAAGTAATAAGAATGTCAGTTATTTGACATAACCTTTTCATGACCAATGTTTCCGTGTCGTTTAGTCCCTTTGTCAAGATATCTAGATTGAACACAAGGCATGGAATTCCTCACCCTTGTATAGTCCAATCATTCGTTTCCTGATACTCGAGTAGACTTTGTAACAACAAATGAGATCAATATCTCATATTGACTCATTTGAGCATGGCCATGCATGTCGCAGTCTCACTCAATCAGGGGGCCAGAAGATATCGCTCTTTTATGTAGGAGTGACAAATCCCATCTAGGTCACTCACATCCCTCTGCATGATTTGCGGTATGTCCAATAACTAACTTTATAATCACCTTGTTACAGATGACATTTGATGGCATTAAAACACACAACTCCTCATGTAGGAATCGTAGTGATTTCAGGTCAAAGGACCACAAACACCATTGTCACTATGAGAATCGCTTATGACACTCACGTAACGATCCATGTAGCGTTCTCATGGTGGGTCAGTCCAGTACATCATTACTCTAATATGTACCCATGTGAAGACTTGATATCTCATATCAATGACCCGTGAGATGTGGTCATCGGTCTCGCACATACTAGTCTCAATGTATTATTGTTGTCCTAATTAACAATAATACTTGACTAGGGACATTTAAGAATACTGTTGTAACCAAAAGGATCTCACGATCAAGTCATCCACTTGATGTCCTATGGCATCAAACTTACTATTCTATGGACTTTATTATGTTTATCAAAAAGAACACAATAAATGAAATGCCTCATATATAAAATAGCATAATAGAATGTATGTAAATACAGAAAATGTATTAGCCTCTAGGGCATACACCAACAGTTGATTGCAACAACTCAAGATGGAGATAGAAAACCTCTACCAGTTGCCTTTGCCATTATGGAGGCGGAGACTAAGGATGCTTGGAGTTGGTTCTTAGCCCACCTGAGATTGCATGTCATACAACAAGAGGGCTTGTGTTTGATTTCTGATCGACACAAAGGCATCTTACAATCAGTGGCAAATGCGTATCATGTCTTTTGCATACGGCACGTTGGTTCCAATTTTAATTCCAAATTTTAGAATAAAGAGTTGAAGAGATGGTTGATTAACATAAATACTTAATTTTAACTCCAATTTTCAACTTGTAATCTAATATATGATAATAATAGTTATGTTCTAATACCAACCTAATTCATTTGTTGTATCAGGGTATGAACCAATCGCAATAAAGTTTGATGCTAGGATAAAGAAGTTGACAGTTATAACGGAGATGGCAAATTGGATTAATGCAATTCCAAAAGAAAAATGGAGTTTGGCATATGATGGTGGCCGCAGATTCGGTCATACGACTACCAATTTGTCAGAGTGCATCAACAGAGTGCTGAAGGGTAACAAAAATCTGCTTATAGCTGCATTAGTTCAATTGACATATACAAAGTTAGTAGAATACTTTATCAATCGAAAAGACAAGGCAAATTCAAAATTGATGACATTTGGGCAGGAATGGAGTGATTGTAGTGCCCCTTTTTGGGAGGGAACGTCACATTGTCATTTACAATGTGGAAAATAAAAATGAAGTTAAGACCCAGTTCTTATTCTCATTTTAATTTCATTTGCCTGATTAAAGTTGCATAAGTAAAATGTTGACTACTAATTTTTTTTTGTTATGATTAATAAAATATAATGATGAAACATAAATGGCATAAAAGGGCAAGACAGAAGTAAGGCATACATTTGATCAACATTACATATTCATATATATATATATATATATATAATTATATCATATCGTTTAATTATAACCCGATGTATAAAAAGCAAAACTATACCTGCCCAAAAGATCATACATGTATATAGCCTACCAAAATAAAGGCACATCAGGCCCCCAAAATAAAACACTGGTAGCCACCAGTAGCTACCAACCGTATCAATCCCTGAGATGAGGAAGAATCGTGTTAGGATCCTCTTCAGGATCCTCCGCAAGATCCTCCTCGGGATCCTCCTCGGGGTCTTCCTCATCCGAGGAAACCTCCATAAGAGCCACCAAGCTACGGGCCAGAGCCCGAGCAGTGGAATCGAAAGAATCCTCCTGTGGGGTGTAATAGCGGGCACCCCACATCTCCTTGATGGGTAGATAAAACTCCAAGCGTAAGCTGACGCAGCAGGTAAAGATCGGCGGTTCATGACGCCTTTAAGCTAATGAGATCGACACGTCTCCCAGGTAGACACAGCGATCGAAATCTAGGTTTATGTGCCAGTAGTCTGGCCCTCCAAGGAAGGTCAAACGCACATCACCCAAAAATCTGTGCGAGCATGCCATCATGATCCGACAGTAAGTGCTAATCGTGACTGGGCCAGAAGTCGGGGAAATCGGGAGCTTCACCCTCCTTGTTGACATCTTTGATAGGACACAATATACAGATGGAGAATAATAGAAAGATAGGAAAGATGTAAGACGTCCTACCATCATTACCAATTATAGCAGCAAGAAATAAAACGGCGCAAAGCGCCCACAGAGCATTTCAAAATAATAATCATAAGCATTAAATAGCAGAAATAGGCAAATAAGCAGTTCCAGGCAGTTATATATATATATCAGTGATACAATAGTTCTAATTATAATAATAAATAGATACCAGATAATACATGGACTCACTATGCACATGCGTATAATGTCAAAATCCTACTCCATGGAACTAGACACAAACAGTCAGAGAGAAAGATCAGGAGATATGTCTGTAACTCGGCTGCTGCAGTCAAAGTGCTATAACTCATCAGTTTATCCACATGTACATCAAGGCATTGTACAGATAGTCTACACTAGATCACGATATAGGACAGTTCCCGGTCAGGATCATCGGTGTGTTTGCATCGGTTTGTCCCATGGACAGAAGAGCTACCAACTGTCCATTACGAGGTACCCGCACCCCGACGCCTCCATAGTCAACAATATGACCTACACTAGTCTACTCGTAGCCGCATAAAGGTGTATTCAATCTCCTAGGCAACATGACCCTTAACAACAGTCCAACGGACTTTCACAGTGCATGACGACTCAATGCATAATCATGTATGTTTATCATTACATGCTTTTCCACAATATGCCATTATTGGCCAAAGTAAGTATTAACACATCATTGGTCACTCATATGGACCTACAATATCATAATATCAAAATTTAAATGAAATAATACATGATCAAGGTTCATTATGAATTCTTACTTAAATATAGCATTTCTTACAAAGTTAGCCTCTAGAGGAATTCTCTTGGTTAATTTAAATTTTCTATTGTAATTTATTCATACACCCATACTTAGAAAATTATTCTAAGAGTCTCAAAGTCTCACACTCTCTTGTTCTTTCTCGAATTAAATTACCCTAAGTCTTATGAAAAATTTCATTCTTGGTTCTTTCAAATTTATGAATCTCCAATTATTTTTCTAATCTTCCAATTTATTAATTTTCCATCCTATTACCAATAATTTAATCACTTGAGTATTTAAGTTCCAAGATTACCTAAAGTTGCATAATCAAGCCCTAAATGGCCCTAGAGGCCGTAGCCTCCCTAGGGGATCAAGTTCCCAAATTTTTTCATTCCACTAATCACACATTGCACACTTGATTAATTATGTCTTCCACTTGTTATAATTGTTCATCAAGAACCCCAATTTTGGGCCCCCAAAACCGTGAGCCATCCTAAGGGGAATCCAAATTATTTTCTTCCATTTCATGCCTTCCAATCCATTCAAATATGTCAATATACATAACCAATCAATCCAATAGCTTAAACAAATTACAAACAACATGTAAACATACCAATCGTGCAATTAAAGAATAACCCTCAATAGGATTTTTCTCACAATCAATCACAAAACAAGGTTCCTTACTACTAATAGAGGTTAAGGAGGAGTGTCTTCCTCTTACCTAAGAGAAGAACAAACAAAGAACTCCCTTGAAGCTCTTTGGATTTTCAGATTTGGTACCTCCAAGAACCCTAAAATTTCAATCTCATCAAAATGACACCAATGCTTGAAAAATAAGGTATTGATGGTCACAAAGGAGACCATAAAAACGAAAATGGGTAAAAGAGATTGAAGAATCAAGAAGCTTACCCAAAAACCCTAAGCTTAAAGCTTGAAGAAAATGGTGAAGATGAAGGTTTTTCAAAGAACCACAAACTAGAGAAGCGTTTAGGTGATGGAAGGGATCAAGAAAATGGGGTTGGTTGGAATTTTTGTGATGGATGAGCCAAAAAGGGGCTGTTGGCCGTGAGCTTCTCCTAGAGAGAAGGAAGAGAAAATGCAAATGAAGAAGAAGGTAGAGAGAGAAAGTACATAGGAAAATGAAGATGATAGCTTTGTAGGATTTTTGAAAACTTGAATAGATTTGATTAATTAAATTGAAGCACAATTTTGTGCTCCCAAGGGTGCAGCAGCCGTGAGTGTGGAGAGAGGAGAGAGGGGTGAGTAGCTTCCTTGGGAAGCTTGGGAGGAAATTTCCTAGAAGCTTCCTTGAGAAGCTTCGCCCGTTTTTCAATAAAGTGCAAAGTAAGCTTGTCTCCTTAATTAAATACTCTTAAACAGATGATTAATTGCTCTGCTAGAACTATTTTCTAGTGAACAAAGGCTACAATTAATAAAAATGGTATTTACTATTCATCAAATTTTTTTTCGGTACTGTAATTTTATTTATCAGATAAAATCTTAAAAAATAAAAACCTCGCAAACTGTGCTCGACCTCGGATTTAGTAAGATTCCCCATCGACACGTTGATAGTTCAAGATTTACCAGTGTCAGGGAATACATTTCGTTATCCCGGCTCCATTCAGTGTGCACGTAAAACGAAGAATATACTAAAATATTCAACGTTTTAAAAAAAAATCCACAAAAATTCCTAAAAATCACAAATATTAGAAAATAGATATTTGTCATGAAATAAACAATTTTCCAGGGCGTTTCACTGATTTTGCTCAGTGTGCACGTAAAATGAAGAATATATTAAAATATTCAACATTTCTGAAAAATTTTAAAAAAAATCTCCAAAAATCACGAATATTGGAAAATGACTATTCATGATGAAATAAATCATTTCTGGGGTGTTACACTGACTCTGCTTAGTGTGCACGTAAAATGAGAAATATATTAAAATATTCAGTATTTTCAAAAAAATCCACAGAAATTTCCAAAAATTATAAATATTACAAAATGATGATTGATGATAAAATAAATAATTTTTGGGGTGTTACAGTGATGACTTATTAAAGCACTAGAGAGTCAACCTGGCAAAGGCTAGCTCACACCAAGTTCGCCGGTACAATAGAGAGAACACAAGGTTCATGGTTAAGGAGGCATTTAACCTTGTAACACAACAGGGTGAACTTTCATATACTTTAAACCTAGAAGAAGGCCAGTGTGACTGTGAGGTATTTCAAGCATTGCATTATCCATGCTCCCATGCGATTACTGCGTGTGCTTATGTGGCAATTGACCCATTCCAATTTGTGCATATGGTTTATAGGATGTAGAGCATTTACAGAGCTTACAAGTTTGATTTCAAACCGGTTCGGGCTGAACCTTGGTGGCCTGCAGGTCCTGACATAATTTTGGTGCCAGATCGTGCATTGCTTAGATCTAAAGGTTGACCAAAATCAACCCGACTTAAGAATGAAATGGATTGGCGCGAAGCAGGGCCAGGACAGACATGTACAAGATGCCATCAACCTGGACATAATTCTCGCACATGTCGTGCCAGTGAATCGAGTTCCTTGAGGGATGATGGAGTGGGGCCATCTAGTAATAGTTAGGACATATTTTCATTGTTCAGAATCTTGTATTAGCAATTATGTGTATTTGGGAGTTGTATTATTTTGTATCACTAACTATTATGTTGTATTCGAATACTATTAATATATGTTAGTTGATTATCATCGTTAACTTCATTTCTTCCATATTATATTTTAGTATAGTAATCATATGGTCATATCATATTTTATTATTGTTTCCATATTGTGACAGTAATTATTGTTATTATTTGGCATACAGCTGACAGATGGCATTCCGTGTAAACCCCGGACCAGCAGACGACTCGATTTTAGAGTTGCAGGAGTATCATGTTTCTCAACATATATGGCAGGGACATGAGGACCGCCACCTGCGTGTTAGACTTGCTCAAAAGATGAAACATATGGACCCCTGCGCCGATTCTTCCGTATCTATAGCAGGATGGCTTCTTGGGGGTTGCCCATATAGGCTACTGCAGCATTGATCACTGCTTGATCTCTGCGTTGGTTGAGAGATGGCGCCCAGAGACCCATACATTTCACACGCCTACCAGAGAGTGCACCATTACGTTGGAAAATATCGGTATAATATCGGGTCTTCCTATCGACGGCGCTGCAGTCACTGGCCTTACCCATAGGACTGATTGGCTCAGCCTGTGTGTTCACTTATTACGTCTTGATGAGACTTCATCACTCATAGCTGGGGCGCGCATTGACATGACATATCTATGATGGCTGTAACATCCCGAAAATTATTTATTTCATTATAAATAATCATTTCATAATATTTATAATTTTTGGAAATTTTTTTAGATTTTTTCGAAAATGTCAAATATTTTAATATATTTCTCGTTTGACGTGTGCACTGAGCAGAGTCAATCAAACGCTCCGAAAAATTATTTGTTTTGTGATGAATAGTCATTTTTCCATATTTGTGATTTTTAGGAATTTTTGTGGATTTTTCTAAAAACATCGAATATTATAGTACATTCCTCGTTTTGCATGCGCACTGAGCGGAGCCGGGATAACGAAATGTTTTTCCTGAGGCTGGTAAACCTTGATCTGTCAACATGTCGACGGGGGATCTTACTAAACCTGAGGTCGGGCACAGTTTGCAAGGTTTGCATTTGTCAAGGTTTTATCTGATAAATAAAATTACTGTATCATAAAATCATATGATGAATAATAAAATATTATTTTCATCAACTGTAACTTTTATTCACTGGGAAAATAATTCTAATAGTGTAATTAATCATCTGTCAGATGTATTTAATTAAGGAGACAAGCTTACTACGCACTTTATTGAGAATTGGGCAAAGCTTCTCAAGGAAGCTTGAGGAAGCTTCCTCCAACCACTTTACACTCTCTCTCCTCCCTCCCCCTATGTGCTGCACGGTTGGGCTAGGGGGGCATATTATATTTT
The DNA here is from genome assembly GCA_029884595.1 of Ormosia semicastrata. NCBI lineage: Eukaryota > Viridiplantae > Streptophyta > Magnoliopsida > Fabales > Fabaceae > Ormosia > Ormosia semicastrata. The sequence goes on from JAQQTO010000047.1 coordinate 9,636,066, forward strand.
CACTTCTCTCATTTTCTCTCCCTCATGTCTGCTCTCTTTCTCCCTCTCCTATCTCCTTTCTCTTTTCACTCCACAGCAGCAACACCCTTACCACCCACACCTCCATTTTATCTTCAAGCTGTCACACTCCTTGCACCCACTTTGTGTTTGGAGGACCACCGTCTTTGAGGAAGTCATCTTCAAGAGTTCACCATTCTCTCCATCTTCATCCTCTTCCACCTTTGAAGCTCAAAGGTTGGAGCTTTAAGGTAAAAGCTCATGGCTTTCTCTCCCTCTCTTCTCATTTTCATGACCAATGGTCATTTTGGTGACCATGGGTATCCATTTCAAGATTTGGTTTTGATTTTGTAAGTTTGAATGTTCTAGGGCTTTCAGGAAGCTAAGTGCAAAATTTCTAAGCAAAAAAGAGCATCCTTTCCTTGTGCTTCTCTTAGGTAAGAGGAAGACACTCCTCCTCAACCTCTATTAGCATTTAGAAACCTTGTTTATGATTTTCTGCCTATTGAGGATTATTCTTTGTTTGCATGATGAGTATGTTTACATATTGTTTATAATGTGTTTATGCTATTAGATTGTCTGTTTGTGTATATTGATATATTGGATTGGATTAGAATGCATGAAATGGAAGAAATTGATGTTGGATTTTCCCTTGGGTGGCCACGGTTTTGAGGCCCAAAATTTGGGGTTCTTTGTGAACAATTGTAACAATTGGAAATTCATAATTAATCAAGTGTATATTATGTAATTAATGAAGAGAAACTCCTCCAATGTCAATATCCGCCGAATTAGAATTTCTGACCATTTAGCACTTTCGTCGGTTCAACACGAGAGAAACTCCTCCAATGTCAATATCCGTCGAATTAGAATTTCTGACCATTTAGCACTTTCGTCGGTTCAACACGAGAGAAACTCCTCCAATGTCAATATCCGTCGAATTAGAATTTCTGATCATTTAGCACTTTCGTCGGTTCAACACTTGGAAGATTTCTCTAATGTCAACACCCATCCGTCAAATTAGAATTTATGATGATCTTCTAGCATATTCGACAGCTTTATGCATCATTCGACAGAACTGATCTTCATTCGACATAATTGATCTTCATTTGACAGAATCTTCATTCGACAAAACTTGACTTTTAGCCATTCTTGTCAAATAATGTTTTCCTACCAATATTGATTCTGTCAAATTGTAACTTACCCATTTCCGTCACCAAATCACATTATGGCTGATATCTTTCATCATTCTGTCATATTATTTTTCGTCGAAAGGTAGCCTCACCTTTGTACACTAGAGCCATTTTCTCCGTCGAATCCAAAATTAAAATTTATCACCTAACACTTAGTGATTAAATTAATGGTCATAGGATGCAAGGATTAGTAAATTGGAAATTTTAATTGTACTTTGAGATTCATAAATTTTAAAGAACCAAGAATGGAATTTTCATAAGACTTAGGAAAATTTTAATTAGGGCAAGAACAAGAGAGTGTGAGACTTTGAGATCTTAGAATAACCTTCTAAGTGTATATGAATAAATTACCTAAGAGAATTTAATTAATTAAGAGAATTCCTTTAGAGATAAACTCTGTAAGAAAAGCTAAACCTAAGCAAGAATTCATAATACACCTTAAAAATGCATTAATTCATTTAATTCAAATATTATGATATTGTGGGTCCATGTGAGTGACCAATGATTGTGTTAATTCTTGCTTTGGCCAATTGTGGCATATTGTGGAATAGTATGTAATAATGATCATACATGATTATGCATAGAGTCTGTATGCATTGTGAATGTCCGTTGGACTATGTTAAGGCTAAGTTGCCTAGGAGTTGAACACACATTTGTGCGGGTGCGAGTAGACTAGTGTAGGTCTATTATTGACCATGGGGGTGTTGGGGTGCGGGTACCTTGCAATGGACAGTTGGTAGCTCTTCTGTCTGCTGGGTAGACTGATGCAAACGCACCAATGATCCTGACTGGGCACTGTCCTATATCGTGATCTAGCGTAGACTATCTGTACAATGCCATGATGTGCATATGGATAAACTGATGAATTATAGCACTTTGGCCATGACAGCCGAGTTGCAGACGTGTCTCCTGATCTTTTTCTCTGACCGTTTGTGCCTAACTTCATAGAGTAGGATTTTGACTTTGTATGCATGTGCATAGTGGGTCCATGAATTATCTGGTATTTATGATTATTATAATTGAAACTATTGTATTATTGATATATATAACTGCCTGGAACTGCTTGGTTGATTATTACTGCTACTTAATGTTTATTATCATTATTGCTGTTAAAAATACTATGTGGGCGCTTTGTGCCATTTGGTTTCTTGTTGCTATAATTGGTAATGATGGTAGGATATCTTACCTCTTTCTTATACTTTTCTTGTTCTATGTCAATTATTGGTTAAAGATTGTAAGTGGGAACGAGGTTGGATTCTTTTGGGCTTTCTTGGTTTGACCTACTGCATCTGGTGATGTCGTCGCTAAGCGGGTTCTATTGGGTTCGTTCGAATTATGTTCACTGGTGGTGCTAAGACTTGGCGAGTCGACTGCACTGACAAGCGTATGCGATATGTTGGGGATCTGACCTTGACTATGAAGAGGACTGCGATTGAAGACCTTATTCTGTATTTCTCACTACACCGGTGAGCCCAGAGTTACCTCATGCATTCGGGATCCGATGGAGTGCCCAACTCCTTAGTTGTGGATATGTTATGGGTAGTTTATATTTCATTTTGCATTACCTGTATAAAGTGTATTTTGGGTACATATATGTTTTAAGCTGATTATCCAGTCTTAAATGTTGTAAATTGAGTACATCTTATAATTCATATTTTTACTGGTTGTGTATGTAACTATTCATTCGTGGCTCCTATTTTCCTCATATGCGAAATGTCTAAAATTTTGTAAAATTTGTTATTTGACAATTGTAGCACGCCGAAATTTAGTGACCATGACATAATGACGATTGTGCCGTGGTTATTAAATCGAGGGGTGTTACAGTAGTTGAGTGTTACTACAGTCACTGAGGATGATAATGATGAGTACGTGCAACAGCGTGCATGACATTACATACTTTGGTTGCTTGGGGGTTTCTTATGCCGCGATCATTCTGGTAAGTTTATGCACTTAATGTTCCTTCCATTGCTGGAGGACTTTGCTGTTGCCGGGACATATAGTTGGGGGTCCGTAGTCTTGGCGTACCTATATAGAGAGCTTTGTAAAGCTACGGACTATAATGCACGCGAGATCGGAGGGGCATGAATCTTATTGCAGTATTGGGCATGGTACAGATTCCCGGCTTGCCCCTACACTAGCTGACCATGTTGAACCTGATGTATTTTACGGTACTGATCGTGGTCAATTATGTCCCTTAGGATGGGAGTAAGTTTCTATTTCATTACATTTTTTTACATTACTTTGTTGACATACTTTGTTAATATTTATAACTTACGTTTATAGTACTTTCATTTACCAAATAGGTGGCATAAATATAAAGTCTTGAGTGATACTGTGATTGGCATCCTTGCATATTATTGCCAGTTCTTCGATCAGCTGAAGAATGATAAGGTATGTCTTGTTTTACATTCGTTTGAATTATTTACTTATGTATATGCCGTCTTAATATTGTGTCCATCTCATTTTTTTCAGATTATATGGCAACCATACACGGGTGAGAAGGTGACAACACTGCCACCTTTTTGTGTGGTTGGTAGGGACATAGCACTGGCAGTGGTCCCTCTCATATGTTTCCACATTGTTGAGTGGCACCAACCAAACCGCGTGATGCACCAGTTTAGTCTTGACCAGCCCATACCACGGTGACCATTCCAGATTGACAGTTTGCACTCAGTTACACTGGCAAGTAGGCATGATGAGGATTGGCCAGCTACACATGCTATTTACATAGCCACCTAGATAGTTGAAGGGAGAAGCTTGTTATGGGAATCCCATTGCTCGCACCCCTCGGTCCGCGTTCTGAGTACATATGTTAGTATAAAACAATTACCAGATGCTGGATTGCTTCAACTAGTGTATCTATTGGGAATGCGGTAAGTTCATTACCAATTTGTTAGTGTTTATTTGTATATTGTATTCAGTGTAATGACATAAATTATATCTGTTTCTTAGGCGGACATTGCAGAGTATTTGTTCAGTTCAACTACTGACACTACCACCCGAGAAGCTGCTACACAGATCTTACACTTATTGCGGGAGTATGACCATATTACAATGGAATATCTACGTCCAGCTCCAGCAGCAGATGACATTTTAGGGCCGACGGAGGAGTCCAGTCAACAGAGAATGCGACGTAGATGAAGGACAGGGTTAGCAAGCACTCGAACACAACTTCGACATCCCGACGACTCCGGCTCTACCGGCCAGCACACGACTCAGCCTCCTGCCACTGTTACATACCCCCCACTCAGCTACCACCTACATATCACCCACCATACCCACCATACCCTTACCTACCATATCCTTACCCGCCACCAAGTTACCCCTCGTATCTGTTCCCACCGTATGGTTACCCACCATATCCTTACCTGCCACCAGGTTACCCACCATACCCATCACAGCCAGCTCCTTCTTTCGATCTATCTCACAGGTCACCACATTCTGATGCGGGCCCATCCCATTGACATGTAATTATATGTCATCAGTGTGATAACATTATATTTAGTGGTTTTGTGTAACATACTATTAATAATAGATTATTATGATTTTGGTGCCCTTATTAGATTAAATATGTTTGTCGCTCAGTTTTAGTTTTTGTTAAAGATCTTGGTAACTGGTGAATTAAATAAGTACATGTGCTTTAGGGGAGGTCCAATATTTAGGGGAAACTTTGTCAAAATTTTCACTCCAATTCAAAAGATTACAAATTAGGAGGGAGATGATTGAGATTACTGCATGTTCAGATTAGAGATTTATCATATTTAAAAGAGCGATATAGTTAAAATTGACAATATTCTTCTACCATGAAGGATTAAGCCTGACTATTCCAAAATGGAGATGAGTATGACCATCAATCTACCATCGAGTGATGAATTTTATTAGATTTCGATATCAATGTACTCCTTTTATGAAGTTGTAAGATTAGGCACTTATCATTTTATAATTTTTTACATTATGAGAACTTTTTTAAAAATTTGTTTAAAAAATATGGAGACTTATAGATTAATTAAACTTTGGAATATTCATTCAAAAGATGAAAGTATAAGGAGTTTATTAGAAACTAACATTGGTGTTGGAAGACTGAAAATTTGTTGCATAAGAAAGAATATGTGTTCGATCCTTGGGTAAGTCTTCAAAAAAAGACTCATACCAATTTCACTTTTGAAAAAGAAATAAATTCTAAAATATTCTTAAAGTATTATTCCATATAATTTAATTTAAAAAAATAAATTTTAATATGACAGATTATATAGTTGTATATTGTCACATGTTACAATTTTAATAGAGTAGTCTAATACTCTCATATTAAATGCAAGTACAATAATATTGGTGGATGTCATTTTATAAGTGATTTTACAAATTTAAATCCGTGTGAAATAATATTTTTGTTTTTTTTAAACTTACATCCCTATCATGCATTTACTACATTGTCTTCATTTTCTCTAAATTTAATCACATTTATTACATTAAAAATGATAAATTAGAAATACTTATCTTTTAGGGTTGCAAAACATAATCATTTTGGCACTTACAGGGACTTGTAAGCGATTGTGGAGTTAAACAGGGCTATGTCTAACAACTAAACAATAACAAAGCTTCTGTCAGAAGACACGTGTCATGGTTGCGCCAACAAGGGTGGCGCAGGTGGCTTAGTTATGCCACCCTTGTTGGAGTTTTCTTTGTCCATGTCAGTCAGGATGCGTCAAGTAGGATGGCACATCCATGTAGGTTGCGCCAACCGTGTTAGCGCAACCTACATGAATGCGCTATCCTACTTGGCGCATCCTAGCTGACGTGGAAAATATTAAAAAATGTCACCTAGGATAAAAAAGTGGTAGTTTGGTATATAGTTTCAAAAGAGTGACATTTTCATAAATAATTTAAAAAAATGGCAATTTGATAAATAGTTTAAAAAAAATGACATTTCGATAAATAGTTTTGCTAACAGTGGCAGTTTGGTAAAAAAACCCAAAATTTTCATACCTCAGAATAGATATGGATATTGTTCCTTCATCTTGTCCTCTAACTCCTATGTCGCATCTCCGGTTACATCGTTCCAAATCACTTTCACTAATGGAATCTCCTTTCCTCTAAGCTGCTTCACTCTCCTATCCTCAATCCTTACAGGAAGAGTCTCATATGTCAAATTCTCTTTTAATTATACTGTATCCAGTGCTATGACATGATTGGGATCAGGAATGTATTTTTGTAATTGCGATACATGAAAAACATTGTGAAGGTTAGAAAGAAAAGGTGGTAAGGCTAATTGGTAAGCTACTGGACCTATCTGACGAAGAATTTGATAAGGTTCGATGAATTTAGGGGTAAGTTTTCTAGATTTAAGAACTCAGCCGACCCCAGTTGTGGGTGTAACTTTCAAAAACACATGCTCGCCTTCTTCAAACTCAAGAGGCTTCCTCTTTTTTTCAGTGTAGTTTTTTTATCGACTCTGAGCCATCTGCATCTTTTCTTGAATCATCTTAACCTTCTCCATTGTTTGTTGCACAAGATCAGGTCCGATCGTATGGTGTTCTCCATCTTGGTACCAACATAACAGTGTTCTGTACTGTCATCCATATAGAGCCTCATAGGGTGCCATCCCTATGCTCGAGTGGAAACTGTTATTATAAGTGAACTCTATCAAAGGCAAAACTTCATCCTAACTTCTTGTCTGTTCTAGAGTACAAGCTCTAGTAGATCTTCCAGAGATTGGATTGTCCTTTTTGATTGAACATCGACTTGAGGATAATAAGCAGAACTCAATCGAAGTTTCATTCCCATTGCTTCTTGAAGACTCTGCTAAAACTTGATGTAAATCTCAGATCTCTATCAGAAACAATACTGGAAGGTATACTATGAAGTCTAACGATCTTCCCAATATACAGTTGAGCTAACCTCTCCATCGGATATCTTATGTTAATCGGTAAGAAGTGTACAGACTTTGTAAGTCGATCCACAATTACCCATATGTGAATGCTTATGTCTCTAAGACATGTCAAATGGTTTTTGATGATAACAAAGACCAAAGTAAAGATCAAGTGAAATTCAAGTGCAAAAGAGAAGATCAAGCGCAGAAGGAAAAATCAAGATCAAAAAAAGAAGTCAAGAGGTTCATTTAGTAATAGGGTTTAGAACATTAATGTTAAATGCTCTCAAGATTTCTCAAATGGTTTTTCAATATATGATTTCAAAATAAATGAGAAATTTCAAAGTTAAACATGGCTTTCAAGAAAACGCGTGTTTCAATCTTAAATCTAACACTCTTAAAAGGATTTATGTTTAAACAATTGTCTCAAGGTGTTAGAAATGACTTACAAGCTTCATTGGACTTAAAAAATGTGTTCAAAGGTCAATGTAATCGATTACATGACGTTTGTAATCGATTACACAAAGAAATGAAGCCATGTAATCGATTACATGAGATATGTAATTGATTACACTAAGTGTCGAAGCCATGTAATCGATTACACAATATATATAATCGATTACATCAAGCCCGTAGAAAAGGCAAGAACACGTTTAAAGAGTCATGTAATCGATTACATGAACAATGTAATCGATTACATGAAGTCGAAGTCATGTAATCGACACCTGGACAATGTAATCGATTACATAAGCAAAGTCGAAGCCATGTAATCGATTACACAAGCAATGTAATCGATTACACAGAGCTTGAGAAAGTCAAGAACGCGTTGGAACAATAATGTAATCGATTACATAAGTTGTGTAATCGATTACACGAACTCTGACAACCTACAACGGCTATTTTAAATGCATTAAATGCATACCCAACTACCTCCAACGGGTCCATTTATTGAGAAACTTATAAATACCATAGTTGAGTCTTTATTTGAGGTTAATCTTGAACTTAAAAACTGATCATCAATTCTTCCAAAACGTGAATCAATCTTTGAGTTCATTTCTTGCTCTATTTTTCTGCAAAAACGTAAAATATCTTTGAGAGCAATATTAGAGCTTCAATTTGTAAACACTTGCTCTAGAGAGAGTTTCTTCCATTCAAATCTTACACAATTTATCTAGTGAGGGTGAGGTATCCTCAAGCATTGTAAGGGTGAGGTATCCCTTTGAAAATAGAGGCTCAAGCTTTTGGGTGAGGTATCCCATATTGTTGAGTGCTCAAGGTTGTAGTGGTTTGTCAAGCACCCATTGAAGCTTGACGACATAGTGGAAAATCTGAAGTTGTTGCTTGGGGACTGGACGTAGATCACAAGTGGAGTGGTGATTGAACCAGGATAAACGACTGTGTTTGTTTCTCTAAACCTTCCTCTGCTTATCTTTGTGCACTGTTTCATTGTTTTACTTGGATATTGTCTCCTTGGATATTACGTTTATAAGTAAAAGTATTTAACTCATCTATTCAATTATCTCTAATCATTCAATAGCTTCAACGAAAATTGATTGTCAAACGATTTGCGAAAGATTTGTGAGCTTATTTTTAACTACTCAATTCACCCCTCTTGAGTATTGAGGCCACTTGGTAACAAGTGGGTATCGAAAGCTAGACTCTTGTATAAAGAGCTTAAACTTCAAGAGAAGTGATGGCTTCAAATGGTTTTTCAAATGAAGGATCTTCTATAAATAGACCTCCTTATTTCAATGGGGATGGTTATGCCTATTGGAAAGAAAGAATGAAAATTTTTATTGAAGCTATTGACTTAGATGTGTGGGGGACGCCGTTGAAAATGGTGCTTTTGTCCCTACACAAACTAAGGATGGTGTGACAATTAATACACTTAGAAGTGATTGGACCGATGATGATAAAAAGAAGGTTCAATATAATTTGAGAGCCAAGAACATCATCACCACATCTTTGGGGTATGATGAATTCTTTAGGGTGTCAAATTGTAAGACATCAAAAAGAAATGTGGGATACCCTACAAGTAACTCATGAAGGTACTAGTGAGGTAAAAAGATCTCGAATAAACACTCTTACTCATGAATATGAATTGTTTAGAATGAATCAAGGTGAGAGTATTCAAGATATGCAAAAGAGATTCACTCATATTGTTAATCATCTCATCTCATTGGGAAAAACATTTCCTAATGAGGATCTTATTAACAAAGTCTTGAGATGTCTAAGCAGGAATTGGCAACCCAAGGTAACGGTGATTGCGGAATCAAGAGATTTATCAACCATGTCTCTAGCCACCCTATTCGGAAAACTTCAAGAGCATGAGCTAGAACTAAATAGGCTCAATCAAAATGAAGAACATGACAAAAAGAAGAAGGGAATTGCACTCAAGGCCACCTCTTCCATACTTGAAGATGATGATGAAGATGGTGAAGAGGATGGTAAAAATATTGAGCTAAGTGAGGAGAATCTTAGTCTCCTTGTGAGAAAATTCGAAAGATTCTTGAAGAAAAAGGGATTTCAAAGAAGACCACCGTTTCCTCAAAAGAAAGCATATCACAAAGGAGAAGGATCCTCCACTCCTCCAAAATGCTATGAATGCGGAAAACTGGGGCACATGAAAATGGAGTGTCCTATATATCTCAAAAAGACAGAAAAATTTGAGAAAAGGCCCTCCAAGGAAAAGAAAGGAAGAAGAGCATACATAGCTTGGGAGGACAATGATTTAAGCTCTTTGACGATTCGGAGAATGAAGAAGCTCATCTTTGCCTCATGGCTCAAGGAGAAGAAAGTGGAGAAAGCGACACCGAGGTAACCTCTTCTAACCTAGAACCTCCACCTTCTTATGATGAATTGCAAGATGCCTTTCAAGAATTGCATGATGAATCTTTGAGGCTCACAAAAATGATTTTGTCTTCCAATAAAACAATCTCCCTATTGACAAAGAAAGTTTCCACCTTAACTAAGGAGATTAATGAACTTAAGATCGAAAATGAGACCTTAGGACTTATAGATGCTAATTCATTATGCATGACTTGTTCATCACATGACAATACATCCATATCATTACCTTGTTTATCATGTAAAGCTTTTGAAAAAGAAATTGAAGACTTGAACAACACTCTTGCAAAATTCACTTTTGGTAGAGATAACTTGAATGTGTTGTTGGGAAGACAAAAATGTGTTTTTCAAAAAGCCAGTTTGGGATTTAATCCAAACAACCATCAAAAGTCTTATAAGAACTTCTTTGTTTCCTCAAAAACTTCAAGTAGCCCCTTTGTTAAATGTTTTCATTGTGGTAGGAAAGGGCATAGTGCATCCACTTGCAATGTTAGAAAGAACATAAACACCAAGGTTGGAATCAAAAGGGTTTGGGTCCCTAAAGGCACCATACCTAATTCTAACACACAAGGACCCAAAACAATTTAGGTACCAAAAGTTAAATCTTAAATGTGTGTTGTAGGTGTGCTTGAAGACCAAGAGCTCAAGTTGGTATCTTGATAGTGGTTGCTCCAAGCACATGACCGGTGATGGCTCCAAGTTCTCCTCCCTTACACACAAGAAACATGGTCATGTCACATATGGTGACAACAACAAAGGAAGATTCTTGGAATTGGCAAAGTTGGTAAGATCCCTTCATCATCTATTGATAATGTCTTACTTGTTGAAGGACTTAAACATAATTTACTTAGTATTAGTCAATTGTGTGATAAAGGAAATAGAGTTATATTTGATTCCTCTTGTTGCATAATTGAGGGAAAGGATGATAAGCAAGTTAAATTTGTTGGTCATAGGGTCAATAACATATATATGATTAGTCTCGATGATATCTCCTCAAATGATGCTAAATGCTTTATGAGTAAAGAAAATGATTCATGGTTATGGCATAGAAGAATTGCTCACATTCACATGGATCACTTAAACAAATTAGTTTCGAAAGAACTAGTAATTGGTCTTCCAAAGCTCAAATTTGAAAAAGACAAACTTTGTGATGCACGTCAAAAAGGAAAACAAGTAAAGGTCTATTTTAAAGCTAAAAACATAGTTTCAACTTCTAGACCTTTACAACTTTTGCACATGGATCTTTTTGGACCCTCTAGACTATGAGCTTTGGTGGGAATTACTATGCATTAGTGATTGTGGATGATTTTTCTAGATTTACATGGACATTATTCTTAGCCCACAAAAATGATGATTTTCAATCATTTAGAAAACTTGCCAAAGTTATCCAAAACGAAAAAGGTTTTTGTATTGCATCCATAAGAAGTGATCATGGTGGTGAATTTGAAAATCATGAATTTGAAACTTTTTGTGATGAACATGGCATTGAGCATAATTTTTCTGCCCCTAGAACACCACAACAAAATGGTGTTGTAGAAAGGAAAAATCGATCTTTAGAAGAAATGGCAAGAACTATGCTCAATGAGGCCAACCTTCCTAAGTACTTTTGGGCGGATGCGGTTAACACCGCTTGTTATGTTATGAATAGAGCCCTAATAAGGCCAATTTTAAAGAAAACTCCATATGAATTGTATAAAGGAAGGAAACCTAATGTGTCACATTTTCATATTTTTGGATGTAAATGCTTTGTTTTGAATAATGGAAAGGATAACTTGGGGAAGTTTGATGCAAAAACTGATGAAGGAATATTCATTGGTTATTCTATTCATAGTAAGGCCTTTAGAGTTTATAATAAACGAACTATGACCATAGAAGAATCCATACATGTTGCATTTGATGAAACTAACCCAAATGAGCCGAGAAAGGAACTTGTTGATGATGTTGCAGAAATCTTGGCAAAGACGCACTTGGAAAATCAAGAGATAGAGTCCAAGAAGGAAGAAGAGAGACTCCTTGATCACTCATGGAAAGAAGATTCTAAAATCTTGGATCTACCCAAGGAATGGAGGACTTCAAGGTATCATCCTCTTGACAAGGTGATAGGTGATGTATCAAAAGGGGTAATCACTCGAAACTCTCTTAGAAATGCATGTAATCACCTAGCCTTTGTCTCTCAAGTTGAACCTAAAGACATAAATGAGGCCATTAATGATGAGCATTGGATCTTGGCCATGCAAGAAGAACTAAACCAATTTGAGAGGAATCAAGTTTGGGAATTAATTCCAAGGCCCAATGATCATCCTATAATTGGTACCAAATGGGTCTTTAGGAACAAACTTGATGAAACGGGTTTAATAATAAGAAATAAAGCTAGGCTTGTAGCTAAGGGATATAATCAAGAAGAAGGTATAGATTATGAAGAAACTTATGCTCCCGTAGCTAGGTTAGAGGCCATTAGAATGTTACTTGCATATGTTTGTATCATGGATTTCAAACTCTACCAAATGGATGTCAAAAGTGCCTTTTTAAATGGTTTTATACAAGAGGAGGTGTATGTTGAACAACCTCCTGGTTTTGAGGTTTTTGATTTGCCCAACCATGTTTTCAAATTGAAAAAGGCCTTGTACGGCTTGAAACAAGCTCCTAGAGCTTGGTATGAAAGGTTGAGCAAATTTCTTTTAGAAAAAGGTTTTTCTAGAGGCAAGGTTGACACCACTCTTTTCATAAAACACAAAATGCATGACATTCTTTTAGTTCAAATCTATGTTGATGACATTATATTTGGTGCTACTAACAACTCTCTTTGTGAAGAATTTTCAAATATTATGCAAAGTGAGTTTGAGATGTCTATGATGGGTGAGCTCAACTTCTTCCTTGGTCTTCAAATCAAGCAAGCAAGAGAAGGAACGTTCATAAGCCAATCCAAGTATTGCAAGGAGATGCTCAGAAAATTTGGAATGGAAAATGCCAAGCATATGGCTACCCCTATGGGCACCTCTTGTTATTTGGACAAGGATGAAGGAGGTAAATCGGTAGAAATTACAAAATATAGAGGTATGATTGGCTCACTCCTTTATCTCACTGCAAGTAGGCCTGATATAATGTTTAGTGTATGCATGTGTGCAAGATATCAAGCTAATCCTAAGGAATCACACTTAAGTCTTTGTTAAGAGAATAATGAAATATCTAATAGGCACATCACAAATGGGTTTGTGGTACCCTAAGGGTGCCTCATGTAGCCTTATTGGGTACTCGATTCTGATTTTCTTTGGATGCAAAATGGATCGAAAGAGCACTAGTGGGACATGCCACTTGCTTGAAGCTCACTAGTTTCTTGGCACAAAGAAGAAACAAAATAGTGTGACATTGTCTACACAAAGGAAGAAAATTTGAATATGTTGTAAATTTGGAAGTTGTTGTTCTCAAATCCTTTGGATGAAACAACAACTCTTGGACTATGGTCTTGAGCTTGATCACATCCCCATAAGATGTGATAATACTAGTGCAATCAACTTGTCCAAAAATCCCATTTTGTATTCTAGAACTAAACATATTGAAATAAGACATCATTTCATTAGAGATCATGTTCAAAAGGGTGATTGTGTACTTGAGTTTGTAGAAACCACTAAGCAACTAGCTGACATTTTCACTAAACCCCTAGCAAAAGAAGCATTTTTCTATATAAGAAATGAACTTGGCATCTTAGATCAATTATGCATAAATTAGATATTTGCTGCATAATCCTAAAACAAATGCCTAAGCTTGCGTTTTTCTGCATAATTATACCACATTGCTGCAAAATCTCTGAATTTTCATTATATTTGAATCCCATACTAACTTGAGTGTTGGAGATTTCCCCTAAGTTGTTTTGCAGGTGCTCCCTCATGTCCAATTTTGACAAGAAATTCAACAACCTCAAATTTCACCAAAAAGGGTGAAATTCTTGGTAAAAATGATAATTTTGATCAATTATATGAGTTGAATCATAATATGATTAGTCTATATGCTTGCATGATGATTTGAACTAATCTAAGTTGCTTTGAAACTGATTTGGATGAATTAAAGTTGATTATATCTGTTTGGAACGCAAAATCTGAGTTAAAAAGTATTGGTAATCGATTACATTGCATATGTAATCGATTACACTGAGTTCTAGTCACGCATGTAATCGATTACACTCATTTTGTAATCGATTACAACTAACTCAGAACTCAGTAATCGATTACATAAACTATGTAATCGATTACAAGGTTCCAGAAAGCATGTAATCGATTACATCAAAAATGTAATCGATTACATACCCACTGAGAATGCATGTAATCGATTACACACTCAATGTAATCGATTACACTGGGTTTTTAAAAGGTTTCTGACGCGCGTAAGGCTCATATTTTTCGGACCCTATTCATCTTCTCCTCTGCTCCCACGCACCCAAAACCTCTCAAACCCCAAAAATCTCTTATTTTTCACTCAAATCTCCATCAACATCCCACATTTCACCTCTCTCGATCTCGAATCCCCTTTCCACACAACCCATCTCTTCCAATCTCCTCACATCCCTCATCCAAATCTCCCCATCTTCTCTCACGAACCCCATCTCCATTTCTCTGCCCTAATCTCGTCCCTCTCTCATCCCCAATCATTAATCACTCATCCCTTGCTTCTCCTTCTCATCAATGGTGAATCCTCTCATCGCTCGAAGCGCCCTAAGAACGAGGACTGCATGTTGGAGGGTCTCTACGGTGGCTCTTCACGCAATATATCCGGCCGGACCTCACGAGACATTTCTCCACCTTGTGAAGAAAAGCTGAATTGTTCGGGAAGAACTTCCGGCCATGCAAGATCATCTCTCCCAGGTATCTTCCCATCACTTTCTGGGAGAGTGAACCATTAGAAAGCTTTAGGACAATAGAAAACTTAGGCTTGCTAGGTTTCCTAAGCATAGAGAAAGCAATCTACCCAAACCTTGTGCGAATCTTTTATGCAAACCTGAAAGTTGAGGATAATTGCATAATCTATGAAGTGAAAAAGCAACAAATCAGGTTAACAATGGCGAATGGTATAGGCTAACAAAGCTCACTCCTGATGGAGCTCAGTTCTGTGGAAACGCTAATGTCTGGGGGTGTGAGTTTGAGCATAAGGCTGCTCTTCTCTCTTTGATCAGGACTGGATACCACCTCCCTAGTGATCCTAAATGAAGAATAATGGCCACTGGCCTCACTATGGAAAACAGGGTTCTCCATTACCTCTTGGTTCGTGGATTGATTCCCAGAGGAGGGAATTACTCCCAAGTCCTCAAGGATGATGTTGTGGCATTATGGGCAATGACCACAGGGCACCCAATAAACTAGGGCTACTATATTTTAGAGCATATGCTGGACGTCAAGAAAAAGAAGAACTCTGCTCTCCCCTTCGCCATGTTGGTCACCACAATCCTCGAGTACTGTCGCATTTCGCTGGCTGAAGAGTCCAAGGACAACAGCTCGAAGGGACCCAATCAATTGGGTTGCATACTCTGAAGAAGCTTTAGCTCTATAAGGTGGATGATAGGTGGCATTACATTGCTCATGGCACTTTTGGTCATATCCATCACGATCCAGATAGTGATGATGATGAGGAGGCTCAGCATCCTGCCTCTGCTCCTGCTCCCACTCCTACTACTCTTGATCTCCTGCTCCAAGAGATGCGCAACCTAGGTGCAAATATAAACACATGCATGGATCACATAGAGCAGAAGATTGACCATATTGAGCTGAGGATGGAATACACTGATCAGGAGCTTGCCTCCATTCGCTCTCTCTTGGGTGGACCTCCTGTTCCTCCAACCACTGCTGCTGCACCTCCCACATCCTCTGCCCCTCCTGTTCCTCTGTCCTTCACTGGTCCGTCTAAAGTTCCTGCTGATGATAAGGAGCTTCTGGACTCTGACGACGATCTTGAACTCAGCGATGTTAACATTGATCTAGGCGACCCTGCTGCGGATCCAGAGGGTGAAGCTTTTTGTGACAGCGAGGCCACTGATAGCGATCATGGCCCATTGCCTTGATACTTTTCTTGTTTTGATGACCACCTTGTACTTATTTTGTTTTTGACTCTGATTATATAAAATTGGTTTACATTTATGGTTATCTTTTGCTTATTGACTACTGGTTGTGATAAGCTCCTTTATACATACTGTTTATTAATGAACTTGCTTTTACTTTGAATGTTTGGCCTTTTTGGAATATTGATTGGACTGCTTAATCTCTGTGGCTTTCCTATTCTGGCAAAAATTTGAGAATCATGAAATATAGCTGTCCATTTTTTAATGCTTATGTCTTTTTGATAATGCCAACGGGGGAGAAAATAAAGAAAAATGAAATCTAATTAATGGTTGCATGAGAAATTAAGGCTGCTTGAGTAGCTTTTTGTATAAAATATAACCCAATATCATGCATAAACTTCGGGGGAGCATTACGCCTAAATGACTATTATATACAAATGCAAAAACCCTTTCTTTTTCCCATGTTCAGTTTGTCATCATCAAAAAGGGGGAGAATGTGAATGCTTATGTCTCTAAGGCATGTCAAATGGTTTTTGATGATAACAAAGACCAAAGTAAAGATCAAGTGAAGTTCAAGTGTAAAAGAGAATATCAAGCACAGAAGGAAAAATCAAGATCAAAGAAAGAAGTCAAGAGGTTCATTTAGTAATAGGGCTTAGAACATTAATGTTAAATGCTCTCAAGATTTCTCAAATGGTTTTTCAATATATGATTTCAAAATAAATGGGAAATTTCAAAGTTAAACATGGCTTTCAAGAAAACGCGTGTTTCAATCTTAAATCTAACACTCTTAAAAGGATTTATGTTTAAACAATTGTCTCAAGGTGTTAGAAATGACTTACAAGCTTTATTGGACTTAAAAAATGTGTTCAAAGGTCAATGTAATCGATTACATGACGTTTGTAATCGATTACATGACAAGCGAAGCCATGTAATCGATTACATGAGATATGTAATCGATTACACTAAGTCGAAGCCATGTAATCAATTACACAATATATGTAATCGATTACATCAAGCCCAGAAAGGCAAGAACACGTTTAAAGAGTCATGTAATCGATTACATGAACAATGTAATCGATTACACAACAAGTCAGAAGTCATGTAATCGATTACCTGGACAATGTAATCGATTACAAGCAAAGTCAGAAGCCATGTAATCGATTACATAAGCAATGTAATCGATTACACAGAGCCCAGAAAGTCAAGAACGCGTTGGAACAATAATGTAATCGATTACATAAGTTGTGTAATCAATTACACGAACTCTGACAACCTACAACGGCTATTTTAAATGCATTAAATGCATACCCAACTACCTCCAACGGGTCCATTTATTGAGAAACTTATAAATACCATAGTTGAGTCTTTATTTGAGGTTAATCTTGAACTTAAAAACTGATCATCAATTCTTCCAAAACGTGAATCAATCTTTGAGTTCATTTCTTGCTCTTTTTTTTTGCAAAAACGTAAAATATCTTTGAGAGCAATATTAGAGCTTCAATTTGTAAACACTTGCTCTAGAGAGAGTTTCTTCTATTCAAATCTTACACAATTTATCTAGTGAGGGTGAGGTATCCCTCAAGCATTGTAAGGGTGAGGTATCCCTTTGAAAATAGAGGCTCAAGCTTTTGGGTGAGGTATCCCATATTGTTGAGTGCTCAAGGTTGTAGTGGTTTGTCAAGCACCCATTGAAGCTTGACGACATAATGGAAAATCTCAAGTTGTTGCTTAGGAATTTGGACGTAGATCACAAGTGGAGTGGTGATTGAATCGGGATAAATTGTGTTTGTTTCTCTAAACCTTCCTCGCTTATCTTTGTGCCTTTGTTTCATTGTTTTACTTGGATATTGTCTCCTTGGCTATTACGTTTATAAGTAAAAGTGTTTAACTCATCTATTCAATTATCTCTAATCATTCAATAGCTTCAACGAAAATTGATTGTCAAACGATTTGCGAAAGATTTGCAAGCTTATTTTTAACTACTCAATTCACCCCCCCTCTTGAGTATTGAGGCCACTTGGTAACACCATATAGAGTCGTAACCTTTTCGGGTCTTCGGTAATCTAGCTATAAATCCATCGCGATGTTATCCCATTTTTATTCGGGAATAGCTAGAGGTTGTAACATTCTTGAAGGTCTCTGATGTTCAACCTTGGCTTTCTGACAGACCAGACAAGATGACACATAATTGGCAACGTCTCTCTTCATTCTATGCCACCAGAATAACCGCTTCAAATCTTAGTACATCTTGGTCATTCCTAGGTGTATACTCAACTGACTCGTGTGGGCTTCATTAAGAATTAATCTCCTTAGCTCCGGATCACTAGGCACACAAACTCTGCCCTTGAACCTCAGAATACTGTCATGCCCTTCTTGAACCATTGACACAATGTCTCGCATCATCAACTCCCTCTCAGTTTGAAGAAATTCATCATCTTTCTGTTTCTCTCAGATTTCTTCCATCAAATCACTTGAGATAGTAACCATATTCAAACAAATCTTCCCCGGTGTCAACTCTATGGAAGTCCACATATTATGAAATTATTCTATCAATTCTTATTCCTTGATCATCATAGCAGAGATATTAAGCATTTTTCTACTTAAAGCGTCTGCCACCATATTTTCCTTTTTAGGATGATACTGGAGTTAAAAATCGTAGTCCTTCGAAAATTCTAACTACCTCCTTTACCTCATGTTCAGCTCCTTTTGGTCAAATAGGTACTTCAAGCTTTTATGGTCGCTATAGACGTTGAAAGTTGCTCCGTACAGAAAATGTCTCCATATTTTTAAAGCAAACACCACAACTGCCAACTCTAGGTCATGCGTAGGATAGTTCTTTTCATGTACTCTTAGTAAGCATAAGCCACCACTTTCCTATTTTGCATGAGCACACATCCTAATCCTTGATGTGAAGCATTACAATATACTTCGAAGGGTTCATTGGGATCAGGTAGAACCAAAACAGTTGAAGTAGTCAGTCGTCTCTTCAATTCTTGAAAACTCTCTTCACAATCGTCGGTCCATACAAAGGCTTAGTTCTTTCTCATAAGTTGAGTGAGAGGTCCAGCTATCTTAGAAAATCTTTCAATGAATCTTTGATAATAACCATCTAATCCTACGAAGCTACGAATCTCTGTCACAGTCTTCAGCCTTTCCCACTGCAGAACTGCTTCAACTTTCGACGAATCCACTGCAATTCCATCCTTCGAAATTACATGACTCAAAAACTTAACTTCTTTCAGCCAAAACTCATATTTCGACAACTTGGCATACAACTTCTTCTCCTTCAGAATCTAGAGAACTATGCTGAGATGCTCAATATGTTCCTTCACATTTCGAGAATAGATCAGAATGTCATCGATGAAGATGACGACAAATCTGTCTAGGTAAGGATGAAAAATCCGATTCATGTAATCCATGAATATGGCAGGTGCATTCGTCACTCCAAACGGTATCACAAGATACTCATAATATCCATAACGCGCATGAAAAGCCATTTTTGGACTATCCTCTACTTTTACTCGGATCTGATGATAGCTCGAACGCAAATCAATCTTAGAGAAAATGAAAGCTCCTTTCAGTTGATCCATCAAATCATTTATCCTCGGGAGTGGATACTTGTTCTTGATCGTGACTTTGTTCAGTTGACGATAATCTCCACATAAGCGTGAAGTTCCATCCTTTTTCTTGACCAATAACACTGACGCTCCCCATGGTGACACACTAGGCCTAACAAACTGCTTTTCCAGGAGTTCCACCAATTGCTTTTTTAGCTCAACTAGTTCTGATGGTGACATCTTGTAAGGTGCTATGGATATGAGACCAGATCCAGGTACAAGATTAATAGTGAACTCTATCTCCCGCTCAGGCAGTAAACTAAGTACTTTATCAGGAAAGATTTCAGGAAACTCATTGACTACCGAAATAGCCTTCACATTCATCTCACTCTCGACCTCTAAAGAAGACAATAGCATGTATCCCTGAGCTCCTTCTTTTAAAAAAGCTTGAACTTGGTTAGCCGTAAAAAATCTAGAAACTTTAGCTATAGGGAAAACTATAGTTTTACTGGAACAGTCTAACAGGATACGGTTAAAAAATAACTAATCCATCTCTAAAATTACATCTATTTAACAAAGAGGTAAATAAATCAAATTAACAGAAAAGATTCAACCTTCAATGGATAAAGGACAGTTCAAACAAACATGGGTGGTAACAACAGGTTTAGCAGTAGGGGTAGAAACGCTCAAATCAAAAGGTAAAGAAAACACAGTAAACCTAATCGACGCACACAATCATAAGCAATAAAAGAATGGGTCGCTCCTGAATCATATAGTACAGATAAAAGATTATCTCCTATGGTACCATCTCCCCTTATCAGATCTTTAGATTAGGAGGCTTCTGCTCCACTCATCGTATACACTCTGCCTCCTACCTAAGGCTTTACAACTCGTGCATTGTTGACAGAAAGCTCCACCTTAGGTTGGTTGCAATCTCGAGAAAGATGTCCAGGTTTTTCACATCTAAAGCAAATAATTCCTTTGATCGAGTAATTTCTTGTCGGGTAGTCTTTTCCACATTTCATACACTTTGACGAAGACGCCACTGTCTGACCAGCTCGATGTCCACCAAAATCTCCATTAAAGCTTCCACCAGATGATTGTTGTTGATTTCCTGGTGGTCGCGAATAAGGCTTCCTTTGAAACCGATTGTTATTGTTGTTTCCTCCCCTTTAGAACCTAGATGGTCCAAAGTTGCGGTTTCTCGTCTCTCGTGATGGTTCTAATGCTTCCACCCTGAGCACATGTCCATCAGGGCTGAGAATTGCTTTATTCTCATGGGTAGTACCCCTTGCTTTAATTCAACCCTCAGACCTTCTTTGAACTTGTAACATTTCCACACTTCATCCGGTTGGATTTGTAGATACCACGAGAAGTTTGACAAGCTCTCAAATCTAACAGCATACTCATTTACTAACATGTCCCCTTGCTTCAGGCCTAGGGACTCCATCTCTTTGGCATGTCTCACACTGGCTGGAAAGTACTTTTGTAGGAACTTATCCTTGAATGCTTCCCAAGTGATTATGGTTCCCTCATCTATCATCAACCGTTGGGCTCCCTTCCACCAGTCTTCGGCATCTCCCATGAGCATAAAGGTAGTATAGGTTATCTTCTGAGCATCAGTGCATCCTATTCCTTCGAATATCTTCTCCATTTCTTGAATCCAAAGACTTACTTTCTTCGGATCGAACTCTCCTCTAAATTGTGGTGGATCATTGCGACAGAACTCTGATAAATTCTGAGTCTCCGTAGCAACTTCTTATTATTGAGAAGCTCTTTGGTTTTGTTGCATTATGACCTCCTCCATTCTCTGCATTTCCTCTGCCGCTGCAGCCATACTCTCGCTAACTCTATCAGGGTTCACACGTACAGCTCTGCCTCATGCCATTTTTCTTCTCTGAGTTACACTAAACAACACAGAATGAAAGTCAAATGAAATCATTCCAAACAATTATGTTTCCTTTCGGAAACCAAACAACACATCTCTGTGATCGACTTCAGAGAAACACACAACACAAACAAGAAAGACTCAAACCGGGGCTCTGATACCAAACTAGTGTAACGCCCCTTTTCTCAGGAGGAGGAGAGGACGTCACACATAATGGATGAAATTCAAAAGGAAATTATTTAGACCCAATTATTATATTATTTATAGGTATTATCCTGTTCATCAATGAAATATCCTAACATAACTTATCTCTTTCATATATATATACCTTTTTTTTTTGTAAGCGGAAAACATAAAGATCAACTTATACATTCATGCAAAAGGTACATATTATATATATATATATGTGTGTGTGTGTGTGTGTGTGTGTGTGTATGTGTGTGTGTATGTGTAGATACAGACTATAAGTCATTAATTACATTAATAATTCACAAAAAGAAGCAGAAGCTTTACATGCCCAAAAATGATGTACAATCGGCCATCAAGGCTACTAAAAAAAAAAAATTCAAGCCCCAACAACTACTGAGAAGGAACCTCAACTGGATCCTCCTTAGGCTCCTCCATAGGATCATCTTCAGAAGAGGAAATCCTCATAAGAGCAACCGACTCACAAGCAGGAGCTCATGTAGAAGACAGGAAATAGTTCTCGTGTGGAGTGTACTCCCGATCACCTCACACCTCCCGGATCGGCATGTAAAACTCCAGCGATACAGCCACCACCATAGAGAAAACAGGAGGATCATAACGACCCCATGCCAAAGATACCGTCATGTCTCCTACGTAGACATAGCGCTCAGTGTTCACATCAACGTGCCAGCAATCCACGCCTCCATGGAACCTCTGTAACAACCCGGGACTGCCTGCAGGATTGATGAGTGTCTCCACAAACCAACACGAGTCTTTTCAGCGTGCTTTGTCCTTACTCACACGTATCCTAGGAAACTTCCTAGGAGGTCACCCATCCCACAATTGCTCCAGGTTAAGCACGCTTAACCATGGAGTTCTTATGTTCTAGGCTCCTGAAAAGAAGTTATAACTTGTTAATATGGCTACACCAAATCAATTCCTTTAAACCATCCTCAACTATGCAGTTCCATACCTGCACAGTCTCTGAATCCCTCTCATTCTGGTGTGTATTCAGTTCATTCATGCAGACCCTCCGCCTAGAAGCCTGCCAGGAGCCGTTCTTTGTCCGTGCTTCATTGCACCGGCGATCACTCCCTGCCCTCATCGGCCCCGGGACGCCATATGTCCACCAACTTCCGCTTGGTTCGTCCCCGAACCACACCGTACTGGGAGAGGTCCCGTCTCTGATACCATTAATGTAACGACCCGGAACTACCTGCAAGATTGATGAGTGTCTCCACAAACCAACACGAGTCTTTTCAGAGTGCTTTGTCCTCACTCACACGCATCCTAGGAAACTTCCCAGGAGGTCACCCATCCCACAATTGCTCCAGGTTAAGCACGCTTAACCATAAAGTTCTTATTTTCTAGGCTCCCGAAAAGAAGTTACAACTTGTTGATATGGCTACACCAAATCAATTCCTTTAAACCATCCTCAACTACGCAGTCCCATACTTGTACAGTCTCTGAATCCCTCTCATTCTGGTGTGTATTCAGTTCATTCATGCAGACCCTCCGCCTAGAAGCCTGCCAGGAGCCGCTCCTTGTCCGTGCTTCATTGCACCGGCAATCACTCCCCGCCCTCATTGGCCCCGGGATGCCACATGCCCACCAACTTCCGCTTGGTTCATCCCCGAACCACACCGTATTGGGAGAGGTCCCGTCTCTGATACCATTAATGTAACGACCCGGGACTGCCTGCAGGATTGATGAGTGTCTCCACAAACCAACACGAGTCTTTTCAGCGTGCTTTGTCCTCACTCACACGCATCCTAGGAAACTTCCCAGGAGGTCACCCATCTCACAATTGCTCCAGGTTAAGCACGCTTAACCATGGAGTTCTTATGTTCTAGGCTCCCAAAAAAAAGTTGCAAATTGTTGATATTACTACACCAAATCAATTCCTTTAAACCATCCTTAACTATGCAGTCCCATACCTGCACAGTCTCTGAATCCCTCTCATTCTGGTGTGTATTCAGTTCATTCATGCAGACCCTCCGCCTAGAAGCCTGCCAGGAGCCACTCCTTGTCCGTGCTTCATTGCACCGGTGATCACTCCCCGCCCTCATCGGCCCCGGGACGCCACAACCTCAGCCTGGCATACCCTAGGAAGCCTCGTCGGGATGCCATGGTCAAACAGAAAACTAGTTTGTCCCAAAGTCAGAAAACTCAGGCCCTTCCTCGCCTCGGTCTTTTAAGAAACATAGTTAAATATAGAATAGCCGAATACAGAAAAGATGTCAGATATCCAACTTCATTACCAATTATGGTAGTAAGAAATAGAAACGGTGCAAGACAGCTTACAACATAGCATACATAATAAACAACATCAAAGTACAGATAGTAAACACTTTAATAGTGCAGATAATCATACTTATCATTAAAAGAAACATTCTCATAATCTCATTTATTTATTCCAAATGAATATGTTGACAGACTATGCACGTGCACAATGGTACCAAATTCCTACTCCACAAAGCTAGACACAACTTCGGAGAGAATGATCAGGAGACATGTCTGTAACTCGACTGCCGCAGCTAACAAGTGCTATAATTTCTCAATTTATCAACGTGCACATCATGGCATTGTACAAGACATTCTACACTAAATCGCGATATAGGACAGTTTCTCGGTCCGGATCGTTGGTGTGTTTACATCAGTCTGCCCCACGGACAGAAGAGCTACCAACTGCCCATTGTGAGGTACCCGCACCCCGACGCCCCCAAGGTCAACTAATGACCTACACTTGTCTATTCGCCCCCGCACATAGGTGTGATTCATCTCCTAGGCAAACAGCCTTTCAAACATAGTCGAACGGACTTTCTCAATGCATGTTTCAATCATACTCATCATGTCAGACTTTCTCAATCATGCCTCAATGCATGTGGATTCAATGCATACATATATACATATATAGATTCACAATAATAGCATAACTTGTGCAAAATCATATGCCATATCAAGTCCAATCATTTATCAATAATCCTCGGTCCCATTCATGGACCCATAACAAGTCATATTCCAAATCTCAGAGATACAAACATACTTTTTAAAGTTGATATGGCAGTCACGCCTCAATTTCATTATATTTTTCTATTAACCTTTCTAGGGAAATTCTCTAGTACTTCTCATCCAACTTTTATCGCTCTCAATTAGATAAGTTATTTCGTATGTTTTAGATCGAGCTCACTTAGATTGATTATCTTAAGTTCCTCACAACCTCACTCACACTCATGTTCTTTCTTCGTCCAATCACCACTCTAAGCTATAGATTAATGGCTTGTTCTTTATGCTTTACATTTTATGAAGTCCTAATTAAGTGTCTAATCATTCCATTAACTAAGTTTTAACTTAGTAAAAAAGCTCATATCGAGTGTCTAAGGAGATCGTGAGCCTCCAAAGAAACTAGCATCCCAACCATTTTTCAACATCCAAATTACATGGCCTTGTCACATTACATGCCCTGGCCTACACGGCCGTGTCATATTATACGGCCTAGGCCGTGTACTCCTCTGGAATAGAACACCATTTCCATTTCAGTTCACTCACTGTCATGGCCTGTCACATTACACGGCCGTGTAACCCACTGGAAGTGCAGAAAGGCTCCAAACATATCAAGCATTCAAGCATTCCAAATCCACCAAGTTATACAACAACATATATAAAAATCATACCACACAAACAATCACAACATAACTAAAAATTACACAAATATATGGGTAACCCACATATGGGTTCCTCACCATTACCACAAAAAGGTGTTCCTCACCACTAAGATAGGTTGAAGAGAATGATCTCCCTCTTACCTTAAGAGACAACAAAGAAAGCAAGCTCCTTTTAAGATTTTTGTCCACCACTAACAAGAAAACCCTAAGATGGTCAACTCACAAAATCAACCACCAAAACTTGAAAAGAAGAGTCCTTGATCACAATGGTGACCAAAGGTCACGAAAATGAGAAGAAAAAAGGAAGAAGGTCAAGATCTTTACCTCAAAGTCTTAAGCTTTAGGGCATGATAGAAAATTGTGAAGATGGAGGAATCAAAAGGTGTTCACTAAGGAAAAAGAGCTTCAAGGTGCGAAGAGGAGTCAAGATCCTAGGTTGGCTTGAACAAACAAGCTTGAATGGTCTCCAATGGTGGTGTGGCCATGTGAATGGAGAGGGGAAGAGAGGAGAGGGCGTGAGGGAGAGAGGGAGAATAGAGAAAGGTGAAAGGTAGAGAGAGAAAGTGATAGATTTGTGATGAAAAGTGAAGTGATGGCTTTTAGTGAAAAGATGACAATATTGTCATCTTTTCTTCCCTCCAAACCGTGGAGTCCAAATGAGAGGAGAGAGAGTGTGAAGCTTCCTTGAGAAGCTTGGTAGGAAGCTTCCTTGAAGTTTCCTTGAGAAGCATTGCACGCTTTTTGATAAAGTGAAGGGTGATGTCATTAAAGTGCTATCCTAGAAAAGATGACTAGCACTCTACTAGAGCTATTATCTAGTGGACCAAAGTGACAGTTAATAGAAATAATATTTTTATTATCTCACAGATAATAAAATATACTGTGATTTTATTTATCACATAAAATCTCAAAAAATTAAAACTTCGTAAACTGTGTCCGGCCTCGGGTTTAGTAAGATCCCCCGTCGACGTTTCTACAGTTCAAAGTTTTTCGGACTCGAGGAAAATATTTCATTTTCCCGGCCCCGCTCAGCGTGCATATAAATTGAAAAATATATTAACATAATCAAATAATTCAAAAAAATTCAGAAAAGTTCTCAAAATTCACAAATATTATAAAATGAATATATATCACGAAATAAGTAATTTTCAGAGTGTTACACCTCACCCTCTTTACAATAAATCAGAATACAGAAGAAGAAAAACTCTCGAAAGAGTAAATATAACAACTTGAAGCAATAAGAAGCCTTTTAAGGATATCTCAGAAATATTGGTGAAAAAGAGCATAGAAAATATGCAAAAATATAAAATACGTGTTAAAACAAGCAAAGATTGATTCAGATAGTTAGAGTTGCTTTCAAAGACAACCCAAGGTAACTAGTTATAGAGTTCTGAAGAAGATAGTCGCTGGGTGCAATTAAATCACGTATTAAATGCAAATATGATTATTTCTTTCTAAAACAGGATCTCATGTTTATTCGAATAACCATTGTGTTATTCGAATAACACATTTTGAAAAAACATGTGAAAACCAAATCTGATATATGTTATTCGAATAGCTTAAGGGTTATTCAAATAACTCTGTAAAAAAGAGTTTTATGTGAAATAGCTTTATTCGAATAATAAATGAGTTATTCAAATAGCTCATTCAAAATAGGGCATTCTGAAAAACCTTTATTCGAATAGCCAAGGGTCTATTCGAATAACTACTTTTAAAACAGAGGTGCGTAGGAGATTTTGAAAAACATTATTCGAATAACTTTATGGTTATTCTAATAACTCCTGATAAAAACATATTTTGATTGACTTGGTTTATTCGAATAAGAGGGTTTTATTTGAATAATCCTGTTGAAAAGCATTTTTAAATTCTTTTGAAATCTTCGTAGATTGTTTTTCAAAACACCAAACCTTTTAATTAATTTTCAAAGAGCATTTTTATCTTTTCTTCCAAATAATGAGATATCTGAAAGACTCCATACAAAAAGACTCTAAGTCCTAAAGCTGTTCTTGAAATCCTTGGACTTGGTCTTCCCATAATCTTCATGTTTGTTATCATCAAAAGCCATTCTTCAGAGTCGCTTAATCAATCACAATTCCTACCAATATTATTCAAAATTCAACTACAGAACAAGGCATCTATTTGATAAAATCTTTGTCTCAACAGGGCATCCATGGCTCACATAATTTCAAACAAGAATGAAGAAAAACTCAGGCATAGAGAGCACTAAGGAATTGGGCAAAACATGATAGCATATAATCTTATCATTGCAATTAAAACCCAATAACAAAACAAGCATAAGCACATTGGAATTCATATAAGGCATGTCAAATACATCACAAGGTACATTATATAGTTACACCTCCACTTGTTAATTTACATTAGAGTAGCCAATATATCTTTCTTTATCCATTTCCACACCTATCTTGCCACACCCGAGACTAACAACAATTCCAAATGACAACACGATTTACTTAAGTAAACATATATTTTATCACATAATACCCATAATTCAGTAGAATTAAAAGAGCCAAAGATCAAAAGTAGAGGTCTTGTTTCCTACATGAAACTTGAGAGCAAAAATACAAAGAAGAGTGAAGTAAGTTTTAAATAGAAACCTTCCCCCTACTTAAACTTGAACCCGAGGCTAGTCCTCTTCCAAATTTGACATGCAACACCAGTTTGAAGACAATCTTAATACTGGGAAGCATAAAATTTAAATGAAAGGAAAAAATAATAGAAATTGTAAGATAGGATAGGATCATGCCCACTAAGGACCCGAGAACAAGCCCATCACCATGCTTAAATAAGAATTCAATAGAACTTTGAAGAAAAACTCCTTACCTAACTATATTATTCTGGCTCTACCCCTTTATTCTTGTTAGGCTAGGACAAACTGTTCTAATACCATAACTGTGACATCCTACTTGGTATCGAAGCAACAAGGTTAAGACATCACTTTTGGTGTTCTTACTTCTGAAAAATATTTAAATAGTCTTAGTGAAATTTTCGTGGTGTTCTTGCTTCAATTAATGTTGGGCTATTTCAAACCTTAAAATATCCAGAGTTAATTTAAATATTTAATTTAAGTTGTTATATTTATTCCTTTAGTTAACTTTCTTTGGGTCGTAACAAGGGTTGCGTTCACTTAAGATATGGTTTACACCATTATGAGTAATTTAATCGAAACATATTCCTCAATACTAGTAGCATGTAGTAGACACCCTTTGTTTTGACTTATTCAAGTAAACACTTTCAAATGTATAATATATTTACCTCCTTCATAACCTTATAAAATAATAATTACATTTACAACTCTACCTCAAGGAATTATTTAGGTTTTACACAAATAATTTCTAGTAAAACTATTCATAAAAGAGAAATATTTCACATCAATGGGTAACTCAATTAATCTTTAGTTCTTGTATTACAACTATAGTCAGTATCCAATAAAGCACCAAAATCACAGAATCTTAAAACACCACGGGAAATAGGGTAAGAATCAAAATATTCTCAGTAGATAGCGCACAGTTTAAAATTAGTAGTAAACATGGTATTTTTAGAGGTACCAAGTACCCACAATATTTTCTCTTTTCCAGTTCACATCAAAACAACATATACTTTTCTTGCAAGGATGTAATGCTCAAGAAAAATCATGATAAATGTAAATGCCCAATGCAAGTCACAGTTTCTCAATTAACTCATTTCTTTATCTTGTGCTTAATCCCCCTGAGGAAATAACTTTATCCTTATCTCTTGAGTGATAGTTTGCTTGACAAACGTGAGCTCACTCTCTATGGGCGTAATTTGTTACACAAAAACTATCCTTGACAAAGTTATTTTCTCAAAGGCATATAGTCGCATATGACATGTAATAGTCACACATGACATGTAGCACAAATATAACTTATATTGCCTTCTTAAACAAGTCACATGTAAATAATCATAGTTGTTAATACCCAATTTTGTCCATAAAATTTTATTTTTGTTGCTTAATC
This sequence comes from Ormosia semicastrata, assembly GCA_029884595.1. Taxonomy (NCBI): domain Eukaryota; kingdom Viridiplantae; phylum Streptophyta; class Magnoliopsida; order Fabales; family Fabaceae; genus Ormosia; species Ormosia semicastrata. The sequence continues at coordinate 9,665,303 of JAQQTO010000047.1, forward strand.
AAGGACTAATAATTGTGTTAAATGATTCTTAATTGCAATGTTTTGAACATAGTTACTTCCATCTTATTTGAATCATTACATTTTTATTATTTGTAAAAGAATAATAAAAAATAAAAAATAAAATATACTCTTCTTTTACTTTTTTTAAAAAGAGAGAAAATGAAGTAGTCTGGAATGTGCAACAAAGGCCAAAAACAAATGACCAAGAACAAAAGACAAATGCATGCCTTTTTGGTGATTGCAAAAGAAAAGGAAAAACGAGATGCTAAAGATTTTCAAAAATAAAGCATGAATGAGGTAAAGGAGTTGCTGCCTCCTACATGATGCATGTTATAGCTAAGATTGGCAAAAGACAAAGCTGTGAGAAGTAAACTAAGGGACTAACACAGAAAATGAAAGTAGCAGTAACAGAGAATAAAGGAAGTGAACTTGAAAGCCAAAATGGAGTGGGAAAGAGACCATACGATCTGGTCCCTATGCAACCCAGCTTAGAAGTTGTTCTTCTTTTTTGAGTCTATAAAAGGAGAGGCAATACAGAGAGAGCAAGAGGTTGGCTAGTGAGAAAAAGTGAGAGGTGAAATTGTAGAAAAAAAAATGGAGTGAAAAGAAACTTTGTTAGTGTTTTTCTGAAAGTCTGAGGTATATTCATTGTTTCTTCCACTTTACATTCATTTTGATTTTTGCCATTGTTGTGTGCCTTAAATTTCTACATTCTTTCTTTCTTCACGTTCTGGCTCTCACCCACTCATAGCACAAACATCACGATGCTTACTTCATATTAAGGCCAACACCTCCATCAAACCTCAACCCATTGTCACCCAAATCAAACTAGTCAACAACCTCTGTGACCTTCCACCTTTTCTGCTATAGCTCATAGACCCCTCACAACATGACCATGTGAAACAAGACTTATACCCACAAACTCTCCAACCAAATGGCCCAAATCTTGGCACCTTATGAATAAAAAAAAAAAAAAAAGAAAAGAAAAAGACAGAGATTGCAAAACTTATAGCCACCACCTACCAGAATGCACCCTCCACCAAAGCCACCCTCAAAACTACCACGCCGGACTACCATGCACCACCGCAAACCAGAGCTCTGGCCACCACGTCACCATCTTCCGCTGCCACCATCACAACCCACTAACCCATTGGACCTCCACCACCGTTGGACCAACTTCCTTCTACCACAAGCCATATCCACGCCGACGCCTCTGCATACGAACCACCACCCATGGCCGCAACCCAGCCGTCGTGAGCTTCAGCCCAAGTTGCGCCACTAGCCAGATCTGCCACTCCTCTCACCCAGATCCGCGACCCAACCACCATAGCGCCTAACCACCCAAAGCTCTCCCCCAAAACCACCAACGACTCGACGCTAGAAACTCGAATCCTCCAGATCCTATTGTTGCGCTGTCATATCGCCATTGTCCAACCATCCTATCGTCGTCCATGCTTATGCCGCTATGCCTCAATCTCTCCCTATTTTTAGGTCTTTGGTTCTTAATGTTTGGGCATTTCTGTTTCTGCTATTCTCTTCTTTTTTTAATTTTAGTTTTTTATTATTTATTTATTTTTGTTTTATTGGGGTTTGTTTGAAACAGGTTGGAATTTTGATGAGGTTGAGTTGATTTTGTTTTGTTTGGGCTTTAGAATTTTAATGGATCTAGAGTGTAGTGTAAAAAAAAGGAGATTTGCATTTTGAAACATTTAGTGTTGATTTTTTGGAATTGGACATAATAGGATAAATAATAATTTTGATTTTATGGAGTTTGTTTTGAATCTAACACACACACACATACAAAAGAAATGAAAATAACAGCAATAAAATAATCATCTTAGACTTTATTGAGGTTTTGTTTATGGTATTATATGTTTATACTTATCTTATTTGTCAGTATGCTTATTTTAATCACATTGTTAACATTTTTTTATTATTGATTTTACAATCTGTTAAAAAATAATAAAATAATTGAGCCTTGTTGAGAAGAATAAAGCGAGATTAGCTGATTTGTGACAACTTGTTAATCTTGTGTCTTTTAAAATCATCCAAGTTGTGAAAATTCGATGATTCAATTTTCTTTTTTAAAACATTAAACAAAAAATCAAATGAATTCTCAAAATAAAATATTTTCAAAATTAAAAACAACCAACTCACAATGATTTTTTAAAAAACTACGTGACTTTGAGTAATTTGGTTGTTTCTTAAAAAAAAAATAGTTACAATGTTTTTAAGAGAAACAAAATAAATATATTTGAGATTATCAAGATTTGCACAACTAACTTAAGACACCGTTCTTGAAACGGGCAGTGCAGGGTGTTAACACCTTCCTTACTTGTAATCGACTCTTGAACCTAAACTCATTTTCCAAAAGACTAGTTTTCCTAATTAAAGGGTTTTTCTAATGTTTTCTCAATTTAAATAAACATTGATGGCGACTCCATTGATTTACAAAATCTTATCTTTTTTGGTCGCCTAGTCGAGATCCCAGTTACGATAGTTGGTGACTCCACTGGGGATACTTAGAGAGTCAGGCCTGTTATTATTAGTTGTGCAAATTATTAATAATCTCTATTTATTTATTTTACCATATTTTGTCTTTATTTTTATTTTCTTATTTGGTTGTAAATAGTTTTTTTATTATTACTTTTATGTAAATTTCTGGTAGTATTATTGCATGCTAACTTTGATGCTCATAATCTACTTGTATATATTTTATTGCCTCAATATTTCATGCTTGGTAGTTAAAACCTAGGGTAGAAAATTGCTGACTTTTGTATGTATGTTTTGTTTGACTCTTTTTCTTGCAGGATGAAGGTAGTCCTTAGGATGATGGAGGTTTGTATGCTCCCTACACCCACGACACCTACACGTTTATCATATACATTTGAGTGGGGCCCTATACCCGAGTCTGAGTGAAGCTTAAGTTAGGTAGAGGTTGCGTAGTGGTAGCCATTTTAGATGTACATCTTATTTAGTTATTGTGAAAACCTTATCTAGAGTATGCCCTTTTCACGAATGTCCCATACCTAGTGGTTTACCCACTGTTTTTGGTCAACATTCTAAAATGGGACTTAGGTCTAGAGGCCTTTAGAATAGTAGAGCCACCCGATAAAAGTTCTCATGAATTAGTAAGACTCATAGATCCTTAGGATAGAATTCCTTAAATTTAAGGGAATCTTGTAGATACGAAGGGAGCATACTCCTTCATCCATCTACCCCATATGTCATTCCTTCTTGCATTTTAAAAAAAATTGAAAAAAAAAAAGATAGATCATCTTGCATTTTCATTCCTAGCTTTCTTTCTATTTTTTTTAAAAAGACTTCTTCTTCATCTCTCTATCCCTCATATCATTGATTATTGCATTCTTTTTCTAAAAAAATAAAAAAAAATACATCTTCTTGCATTTCATGGCATTCCAAGCATTTTTTTAAAAAAATAAATCCTCTTGCATTTAATGGCATTCCAAGCATTCTTTAAAAAAATTAGAAAAAAATAATAAACATCATCTTACTTTTTCATGGCATTCTTAGTATTTTTTTAAAAAATTCATTTGCATAAGTAGTCAAAACTTCGCATACATGCATATTGCCAATTTGTTCAGTCAATATTGATAATTGCATATTCACATCATGTTTTCTCGAGCAGAAAAGTAGACACTATAGCAGGAAAGTAACTTCTGTGACACCCTTATAGGACTCGTTCCTAGGCTAAGATCATGGATGAAATAGGACAAACTTAAGAGTTGAAGGATGAGGTGAACTAGCTTAAAGAACAAATGTCCAAGATGATGGAGATGCTATAGTCCATGGAAAATAGAAGGAGCACAGATGAGAATCCCTCAATGGTAAATGAAGGAATTCCGGCCACACCTCTTCACTCGCCTGGTTTTGCTTCAATCATTCTGCAATACCAAGGCTTTAATCCTCAAGGAGTAGTGATGCCACTCACCATTTATCCAAACAACACCACTCAACCCTCTGTCACCAGTTCATAGGAAAACTAGATGTCACCATTCCCACCATATGGCCTCCTTCCTGGCTATATACCACCATTAGCCACCAACCCCTTGATAATAGCACGCCAGTAGTAACACCAACTCCGAACCCGCTAAACACTTTCCAAACCTAAGTCATTCATCCAAATATCAGTGAAGCCCTGCCAACATAACACCCATTCCCTTTTTTTATCCCACCATATGGTCTTCCTTCTAGCTTTGTACCACCGCAGGCTACCAATCCCCCTGACAATAGCATATGCCTATTTCAAACTCATTGAGAAAAACCCAACCACCTGCCCATTACCTTGGTATCGGTGGAACCCCACCAATGCAATATTTTGCCTCCACTTTCATGCCACAATACCTAGTGAACTTTTCTATTAAAAATCCTCAGTCCAAAAAGAAGTTAGAAATTCTTAAAGAGAGACTATGAGCTATAGAAGGAGCAAGTAGCTATGGTCTTCTAGATGCCTCAGAACTCTATCTTGTCCCGGATGTGGTGATTCCCCAGAAGTTTAAAATCCCAAATTTTGACAAATATAAGGGAACCACTTGTCCAAAGAACTATCTGATCATGTACATCTGTAAGATGGCTTTGGATGCTCATGATGACAAGCTGCTAATCCATTTCTTCCAAGACAGCATAGCTAGGGTAGCTTCTAACTGGTACACACACCTTGAACGTGCCCATATACGATGTTTCAAGAACTTGGCCGATGCTTTCTTGAAGTAATATAAATACAACATCGATATGACACCAGATAGATTGTAATTATAGAATATGGTTAAGAAGGAAGCTGAAACCTTTAAGGAATATGCTTAACAGTAGAGAGAAATAGCTGCTCAAGTAGAACCCTAATTGACAGAAAGAGAAATGGTGGCCACGTTCATTGACAATCTCCAATTACCTTTCTATGACAATATGATAGGGAGTGTGTCGTCAAATTTCTCAAAAATAGTCATCATCGGGGAAAGAGTCGAGGGAGGAATGAGAAGTGGGAAGATCATTGAAAGTTCAACAGGGATGTTTAGTGTCAAGAGGCCCCCAATAGGGAAGGAGAAACCCATGATGTTATTTTCGATCAGAGAAGCTTTACCTAAGGGAAACATAGCCAAGCGCCTAGCAATCCTCAACCCACCTTCCAACCTCCATACATACCTTACAACTCATATATTGCTAATGCCTCCCAAGCTCCATATCCCCAACCTTACCACCCGTATGTTGCCACTGCTTCACAAGTTCCTTATCCCCAGCCTCACCACCCAATAATGCCTTACTGAACGTCATCCCATACTCAATACCAGACACCCCTTACCTTACCGCCTCAGCCAGCTCAACGATGGACCCAAAACCCAAACACAAACCAAAGAAGACCACAAAATAACTAAGAAATGAGATTTGTCCATTTCAACCCAATCCCTATGACCTACACCAAGTTACTACCCAACTCATCCGTAACTCTATCTTGGCTCCTTACCCGATGAAGCCAGTAGAACCCCTATACCCTAAAGGATTCGACCTAAAAGCCAAGTGTGATTACCATTACGGGGGCCGCATGCCATTCCACAAAGAATTGCAAAGTGCTGAAGTTTAAAGTGCAAGACCTAATTGATGCCAAATGGTTGAATTTCAAGGCAAATAATCCTAGTATAGGCCACAATCCTTTACCAAATCATGGAAATCCTAGAGTTAATGTCATAGAGAAGTGCTCTGCCCAACAGCTCATAAGACGAGTGGCAGATGTCAAAACCCCCATGAGAGTTATTTTTAAAGAACTTTGTAAATTTTGGATGATACAAGCTCAAGTTGAAGGGAAAAAAATAATGATGATGAAATAATGTCTAATTTTCATAGGAATGTAGGGCATTTTATTGAAGAATGTGGTGAATTCAGGAATATCCTCTAGAATCTAATGGACATGCAACAGGTGCAAATAGGTCATATGTATGATAAGGTTGGCATAAACATAGTTAATTAGTATGCCATTCCCCAACCTCAAGAAGGTCAAGAAGCTATAAATTCTCAAGTCCCTTCCATTACACATCCGGTTATCAAGCCGTTACTTATTTATTACACTGAAGTTGCACATTCACAACCTCCATGTGGCCCGAAGCCCATCACCATTCAAGTTCCTAGTCCTTTCCCATTCAAGGACATCAGAGTAGTACCATGGAACTATGATGTGCAAGTCCTTGGAAGCAATCCCACAAATGATTAGCTAAAAGTTTTATCTTGTTCGACCTCTATTGTCATTAATATATCGGGGATTAGGGGGATGACACGAAGTGGTCGCATTTACACTCCTAAGTAGTTGCGAAACAAGCAAGAAGAAGAAGAAAAGAGGAACCACAAAGGGAAAAGCAGGATGGGAGAGTCTTCTATTGGAAATGAGGTGAAAGAAAAAGAAAGATTGACAAAGTCAAAGAAGTACAAAAAAAGGTATATGATGAAGAAGCTTATGAGTTCTTGAAGTTTATCAAGCAAAGTGAGTATAGGGTGGTAGATCAGTTGAATCGCACCCCTGCAAGGATATTACTTTTGTCCTTATTGATGAATTCTGAGCCGTACAGAAAAATGTTGATTAAGATATTGAATAAAGCCTATGTTTCTCATGACATCACAGTTGACAAGTTAGGCGGTATTATTGGCAACATTACTACTGATAATTATGTCACTTTCACTAACGATGAGATACCTACTGGAGAAATGGGGCACAACAAGGTGCTGCACATTTCTATCAAATGCCAAGAGCATATAATGGCTAGAGTGCTCATTGACAATGATTCTTCTTTGAAAGTGTTGCTAAAACCAACTCTCTCTAAGTTATCTTTTGATGGAACTTACATGAAACCAAGTACAATGATCGTGAGGGCTTTTGATGCGACCCAAAGAGAAGTAATAGGAGAAATTGAGATCCCAGTTCAAATTGGACCTACTACTTTTCATATACTCTTCCAAGTGATGGACATCACACTAACTTACAATTGTCTCTTAGGACAACCTTGGATTCATTCTGCTGGAGTCGTTCCATCCACGTTGCATCAGAAAGTGAAGTTCATAGTTGATAATAGGTTGGTAATCATTTCGGGTAAGGAAGACTTATTTGTGAGTAAGCCACTATCAACCCCTTACATTGAAGTTGTAGAAAAAAGCTCTTAAAATCACATTCCAAGTGCTAAAGATTGTCAATGCCACTTATATGAAGAATGAGCTCAAATTCTAAAGTCATAACCATCTAGTGCATCCATGATGATACCTAAAGTCATGCTTGAAAGAGGATATCAATGTGGAAAGGGACTAGGAATGAACGAACAAGGCATTGTGAAGTTCCTACAACCCTATGAAAACAAAAATAGGTTCGGGTTAGGATATAAACCCACCAAAGCTGACAAGAGAAGGGTCATAAAAGAGAAAAAGGAGAGGACGTTGACTAGGTTGGAAAATTAGGTGCCTAAAGTTAGGGGGATCCTTATCTGTGACATCCGTCAGAGCTTTCGAAGTGTAAGATTAATGTTTCTGAACCAAATGACCGCTTTCAATGATGATCAACTAATCAATCATAGTGTCAATCTGGTGTACCCTTGTTCCCCTGATGCAGAGCTCAACAATTGGGAGATCGTTGATTTTCCCATGACCTTTGAAACTGATTCAAAGTAATTCTATAATGCTAATCCTTTAGCTCTGCTAAAGGCTTTAGGAATATATGTTGTAAAAGTGGGCTCACATGTTTCCATTTCAATATTTACTATCAATAAATGTATTTTCAAATTATCTTGCCATTTTTTTCTTTTTATTCATTACCTCTTTTTTACTTGTGTTAACATCAATAAATGCATATCTAAAAGTGACTTCTTGAAAATGACAGTGCTATGACCCCATTATATGATTTTGACCATCCCATTAATCATGTCGATGAGGATAATGATGATAGTTGGGAACCCTCTCCTGAGTTAATGAGATTAATGGAACAAAAGGCCAAAGAAATTTAACCTCATGAAGAGTCAACTAAAGTGATTAATTTGGGGACGAAGGATGATAAAAAAGAAGTTAAAATTAGCACTTCCATAAAAGAATATGAGCGAAGCAAGTTGGTTAAGCTCTTATCTAATTTTTGCGACATCTTCGCATGGTCTTACCAAGATATGCCTAGGCTAGATCCTAGCATAGTTGAGCATAAATTGTCATTAAAATTATAATATCCTCCTATCAAGCAAAAGTTGAGATGAATGAAGCCAGAGATGTCACTAAAAATTAAAGAAGAGGTTAAAAGGCAGTTTGATGTAGGTTTCCTCGCTATTGCAAAATACCAGCAATAGGTCACCAACATCGTCCCTGTTCCGAAGAAAGATGGAAAAGTACAAATGTGTGTTGATTATAGAGATCTGAATAGGGCCAGCCCTAAAGATAACTTTCCTTTACCTCACATTGATGTTTTGGTGGACAACACTGCTCGACATTCATTTTTCTCCTTCATGGATGGTTTCTCAGGATACAATCAGATCAAGATGGCACCTAAAGATATGGAGAATACCACATTCATCATTCTGTAGGGAACCTTTTGCTACAAAGTGATGCCATTTGGATTGAAGAATGCAGGAGCAACTTATCAAAGGGCAATGGTGACTTTGTTCCATGATATGATGCATAAAGAAATAGAAGTTTATGTGGACGACATGATTGCAAAGTCTAGAACAGAAGAAGACCATGTTGTTACTTTGCAAAAGCTTTTTGAACGGTTGAGAAAGTTCAAGCTCAAACTGAATCCTACCAAATGCACTTTTGGTGTAAGACCAAGTAAGCTTTTGGGGTTTGTGGTAATCCATAAAAGGATAGAAGTTGATCCAGACAAAGTTCGAGCAATCATAGAGATGCCACCTCCTCACATTGGAAAAGAAGTTCATGGTTTTTTGGGGAGGCTGAACTATATTGCTAGATTTATATCCCAATTGACTACGACGTGCGACCTAATTTTTAAGTTATTGCGTAAAAACCAGACAGTAGAATGGAATGAAGATCGTCATACAACATTTGAGAAGATCAAGCAGTATCTGCAAAAACTCCTAGTTTTGGTACCTCCAATGTTAGGAAGGCCTCTTATCATGTACTTGACTGTGTTGGATGAATCCATGGGTTGTGTACTGGGGCAACACGATGAAATTGGTAGAAAGGATCATGCCATCTATTACTTAAGTAAGAAGTTTACCAATTATGAGGCAAAATACTTATTGTTGGAACACACGTATTGTGCCCTGGCATGGGTGGCTCATCGTTTGAGGTAATACATGTTATGTTACACCACTTGGTTAGTGTCCAAAATGGATCCAATCAAGTACATCTTTAAAAGGCCTACTCTTAAGTGGAGGATTACACGTTGGCAAGTTTTGCTATCAAAATATGACAATGTCTATGTCACTCAAAAAATAGTAAAAGCCAGCGCTCTTGCAGAATTCTTGGCCAGTCAACTTGTGGAGGATTATAGGTCTATGTAGCGTGAATTCCCTGATAAAGATATAATGACTTTGTTTGGAGAAGAAGAATCCTCGGGGAAAGAAAAGTGGACTTTGTTGTTCAACGGAGCTTCTAATTCACTAGGGCATAGAATTTGAGCCATACTGATTTCCCCTAAAAATAATTTCATTCCAATTATTGCTAGACTATGCTTTGACTATACAAACAATGTAGCTGAGTATGAAGCATGTGCCATGGGAATCCTAGCAGCAATAGAATTAAAGGCAAAAGTTCTTGAGGTATACAGGGACTCTGCCTCGGTTATTCATCAGCTAAAAGGAGAATGAGAAACTCGAGATGCTAAGTTAATTCCTTATCACACTTACATCAAGGAGTTGATTGAACAACTTGATGAAGTCACATTCCATCATGTGCCTTAGGAAGACAATCAGTTGGCTAATGGATTAACCGACATATTGTCAAATAGTAGAAGTGGATCTAGATGGGAAATCATGGTATCATGACATTAAATGTTTTATCAAGAACAGAGAGTACCTTCCAAATGCTTCAGAAAATGACAAAAGGACCCTCAAAAGACTCCAATGGGTTTTTTTCTAAATGAGGAAGTGCTTTACAAGATGAACCATGACATGGTGCTGCTAAGGTGTGTTGATGCAACAGAGGTAGAGAAAATCATTAGAGATGTTCATGAAGGTTCTTTTGGAACTCATGCAAATGGGCATGCAATGACAAGAAAGATCCTAATAGTTGGGTACTATTGGTTGACAATAGAAACCGATTACTTCAATTATGTGAAGAAATGCCATAAATACCAGACATATGTTGATAAGGTTCATGCACCACTGGTACCTTTGAATGTTTTAACAACACCTTGGCCATTCTCGATGTGGGGAATGGATGTCACAGGGCTTATTGAACCGAAGGCCTCAAATGGACATCGCTTCTTTCTTGTTGCAATTGATCTGATAATTAAATATTTTATACATTAATAAACCCTTATTTTTAGTCATTTACACTCTTCATGTACTTAATTGATTGAGTTTGGTTATGTTTTGTAAGTTTGGACTCAAATTAGACTTAATTAATTTTTTTAGCATGATTTACGTCTTACACTATTTCAGAATTTTGGCTATATCTTGAGTTATAGTTATCTAAAAATTATGTATTTTACATTGTTGAAAATATAATAGAGAGCTCTACAACTTTTATAAGAGATCAAGGTCAAAGTCAGACATCTAGTGGAACTAATTAGGCTTGGAAGTTAGAATACGAGTTTTGTGATTGGAACCTGAACAGTGTGCAGTAATCAGAGTATAACTTGGGCTGTAAGATCTGAATTGGGCTAAAATTTTGGTATCTGTAAGTTAAGACCTATATTTATAACTTTTATAAGAAAAAAGACTCAAATTAGACTCCTTGGAGGTCATATTAGGCTTGGAAGTCAAAATAGAGGAGCTGTAACTAGGCCTGAATACTATGTAGTAATTGGCCATATCTCGGGCTGTAGGTGGCCTTTTTAGGTGATTCTGGTGGCATTTGAAAGCTAAGATCCAGACCTACAACTTTCATGAAGACTACTTGGTCATATTATGGCACATTCAATGACTTCAGAATTGAATGATTTCAGAGACAAAGAATCCCCATAATTTTCCACTCATCAAAAGTCATTTGGCATTTTCCACTCATCCACTCACTCATGACTCATACCCCTTGTCATGTTGTATCCCTAATCCTATATAAAAGGGAGAATTGGCTGATTATTTATAGAGTCTTGGTGTTAGATATCAAGATCATGTTATTTTGTTGTTTGATTATCTTGTTGTAGTTTTCTCTTGTTCTAAATTGAAATTATGTTCTTCTTCTTCTTCCTCTCTCTTTCTTTCTTCTTGTCTATGAGTAACTAAGTTTTATTTTACTTAGGTGAAAGGGTGAAGCTCTTAGTAATGAAATAAGGTTAGATTCATTTATTTCTTGTGCTTAAATGATATATTTTCAAGTGGTCATTATACATGTTATATTTTGTTTTCAATCAATTTAGAAACCCTCCTTGTAAGGTGGAGATCTTGATTCATTGTAGACAAGAGGTTGGTACAATGAATGCTTGATCCCATTTATAAATGGTGGTGTTAATAAATAATTAAAGGAATTATAATATAATTACGTATATAATTTTTAATGGACTTTGATTGTTGTATTTTTCGATTGGAACCTCCATTATGTGTGGATTCCAATTGAGTTATAAAAAGAATTAATCTTGTCCTTATTTTATTTACTAAGAGTGGATCTCCTAACCTAAGTAAGTCTTTTTTTATTTGTAACCAAGTTTTATCACTTTTATTGTTGTGACAAAATATTTACTTTACGTCAAAGAATTTTTCTTCATTAATTCATTGTGGATCGACCTCGGACTCCTGAGAATTTACTACTTGAAATAACCTGCACTTAGGTTTACAACTTTTAATCTGCATCAAGTTTTTGGCGCCGTTGCCAGGAACTTGATTTGAAGAACAAATTTATAGTGTAAATATTTTGTATATATATATTTATATTTTTTTCTACAGATCTTGTATATATATTTTTTCTAATCTTTTAATTTTTTTGTACTTACTAATGTACTAACTTAGTGGGAGAAGCTCTCCTTATCTCTCTGTAATCTTTAATCATTAATGAAATAATCTTTCTTCTTCTCTTCTCTCTCCATTTGGAGCAAAAAATTGGCTTGTCGATTCTCGATTTTTATATTTTAAATTTACTTTTTACACTTTATTTTCTGTATATTACATTCTACACTTTATTTTTTGTATTTTACTTTTTGTATTTTATTTCTAGCTTTCTAACTTACTAACCTACTAACCTTTTAATTTTCTTGCTTACTAACTTACCAACTATCTAACTCTCTTACTAACTTTTAATTTATCTCGCTTCTAACATTTTAATTTACTTGCTTCTAATATTTTAATTTACTTATTTCTAACTTTTTAATTTATCAACTTACTAACTTTTTAATTTATCAGCTTATTAACTTATTTGGTGGTTGTTTATACCATACCATTGTGAATATATATTTGGTGGTTGGTTTATATCATACCCTTGTAATATTTATTTGGTGGCTAATTTATACCACATCCTTGTTAATATTTAATGACAGGTTTACCACGTACTTGTTAATATTTATTTTCTTTATCATGGCAGGTTTACTGCCTACTTGTTAATTTGTTTTATGGAAGGTTGAGCTCTGTATATATTTTTATTTTATTCTTCCTATTTCTTCTTCTCTTTTATCATGTGTAATTAAATTTGTGTATTTCTAGGGTGAAGATGTAACTTGATTCAATCAATATGTATTAAGATTGGAATTTTAATCAATTTCTTTTTTATTCAATTTGAGTGCTTATTATGATTCTTAATGCTTTTATGAATTGACCACTTATAAATTGATCTAGTGAGGTGTATGTAGAATCGGAAGGTTTGCATATGACTTAGACCATAAATAATAAGTGTCATGATTTATAATCATCTAGGAATGGAGGTTATAAGTTGTGTGGGAGAATTGTGGTATTTTCTATAAAAATTCATGGAGTAAAGGTCATGCCTTAAGAGTTAAGGTTTAGACCAAGGAATTGAGTTTTAATTAATTACTGAATTCTCTCCATCAATTGAATGATTAGAAATTAATTAGAACAAAGGTCCCAAAACTACTTTATTGTTTATGATAGATTATTGAATCAAGTGAAGTCAGATCCCTAGTATTTTAATTTCATGTGTTTATATCATTAATATGTTTTGCATTCATGTGCTTTGTTCTCTCTTTTCCCTCTTAATTTTGTGTGTTTAGTTTTTTTTCCCTCTTAATCGTCAACTTTATTACTTTGACAATTCGGTGCAATTGTCGATTTTCTCAACAAGTTTTTGCAAACCTAGGTTGATACGGTGGATTTTGTTGTTTCAAGAATTCAACATCACAACAAAAGATAAGAAAGAAGCTAAAAATGTTGTTGCAGATCATTTGTCCATACTTACAACAGGCTCATCTTTTGATAGCATACCTATCAATGATTCTTTTCCCAATGAATTTTTATTTTCTGTTAATTTTATGCCTTGGTTTGCTAACATTGTCAATTTTCTTGTAACAGGTAAGATGCCGCCTCAATGGACGCACCAAGACAAAAAGAAGTTTTTGATTGAGGTGAAAATTTTCTATTGAGATGACCTATATTTGTTTAAATATTGTCCTGATCAAATCTTTCAGAGATGTGTACCCAACAGTGAGGTAAGTAGTGTCATTAAATTTTGTCATTCAGAAGCATGTGGAGGTCATTTTTCTTCAAAGAAAACAGCTGTGAAAATCTTGCAGGGTGGATTTTATTGGCCCACATTATTTAAGGATAACTATATTTTTTGTAAAAGTTGTGAAAGTTGTTAGAAATTTGATTCCATTTCTAAAAGAGATATGATGCCTTTGAAACCTATCATTATCATTGAAATTTTTTATTATTGGAGAATTGATTTCATGGGTCCATTTCCATCATCATTTGGATTTGTGTATATTTTGGTTATAGTTGATTATGTCTCAAAATAGATTGAGGCGATTCCATGTCAACACAATGATCACAAAATTGTTCTTAAATTTTTAAAAGAAAATGTTTTGAGTCGATTTGGAATCCCTCGAGCTATCATCAGTGATGGGAGAAAATACTTTTGCAATAAATCATTTGAATCTTTAATGAAGAAATATGACATCACACACAAAATTGCTACCCCTCATCACCCTTAGACAAGTGGACAAGTAGAATTAGCGAATAGGGAGATTAAACAAATTTTGGAAAAAACGGTTAACCCAAATCGTAAAGATTGGTCTTTAAGATTAAATGATGCACTTTGGGCTTACCGTACTGCTTTCAAAACATCTTTAGGCATGTCACCCTATCGGTTAGTCTATGGAAAACCTTGTCACTTGCCTGTAGAATTGGACCATAAAGCATTTTGGGCTATTAAAGCTTTCAATTTAAATCTTGATGATGCTTCCAAGTTAAGCAAATTGCAATTAAATGAACTTGAGGAATTGAGAAATGATGCATATGAAAACTCAAAGATTTATAAAGTTAGAACAAAAGCTTTTCATGACAAATCAATTTTGAGAAAATATTTTGAAACTGGTCAAAAAGTTCTACTTTATAATTCTCATCTTCACCTATTCCCTGGAAAATTGAGATCTAGGTGGACTGGTCCTTTTATTGTTAAACATGTGTATCCTCATGGGACCATAGACATTGAGAACCCTAGGAATGGTAATATATTTAAGGTCAATGGACAAAGACTCAAACCATTTCTAGAACATCAAGTTATTGAGGTAGAATCCATTTCCTTTTCTAATCTTTGTTATGAGTAGAATTTATTTTAATTTTGTTTCTTTCTTTTTGCAATTCTTTGTATTCCAGGTTAAGTGGCAGATAACAGTACTCCGTGACTCTCAAGTCAGTTTGTTTTTCAGTTTTTCATAATAACTGATTCATTCTCCTTCAAAATGGATGTCATTCTCTCAAATCTAAGAAAACATTTCCCTTCTTTTCCTCAAAATGCTCTAACAAAATCTACAAAGCCAGACATGAAAGATTGAGACTGTTAATACACAAGGGCATCCCAGAAGATATTCACTAGTTAATCGAAACAAAGGTTAGTTTAGATGGTGAATCTTCTGATTCATTTGTCCCATACATGACGGGTCTCGGTAAAAGTTCTTATTCTAAAAGGAGAAGAGCAAAAAGAATGAAAGTTTGTTACAAATGTGCGCGATGGAATTGTAACATGCGATGTCGTTCTTTGGGAATGGTTTCCGTAAACAGAGAAGATAAAATTTTCTTCATTAAGAATGGACTAAGTAAGGAGTTATTAGATAATATCTTATTGACTCTTGAGACGCATTCTTATGGATATGTGTAGCGTGAACTTCTTAGTTTATGAAATCTTTTCAAGGACGAGCAAGAGCGTTACAATCTTGGGAATCTGACTCAAAAAGACCCTATTTGCCAATTTATAAGAAAATTGGATGGAAAGCTTATCCTCGACTCATAGAAGGCGTTTAAGCCTTTATTGGATGTAAAACTAGAGGAAGATGTAAGCCACAATCACAACAACATGTATATATTACCTTGTACATCTTTAAAAGAAAAAAAAAGAAAAAAAAGAAGAAGAAAAAAAAGAATAAAAGAAAAAAAAGTTTGAAACTTCGGTTATACTTGGTCTTTAATTAGATTAGGAGCCCTTGCCAGTGGCAGACCGTCATTGGCTCAGGTGGACCTTCGCACGTCGATCCTTAAATAAGGTTCGTGTGCCATGCTCTGTAGAGAGTTGCGCAAGCATTCCTAGGTTTTAATCGTAGGCTCTGCTTGCTGATGGACAGATAGAAGCGTCCCGTGTTTGCATTCTTGCATGACAATGCCTCTGAGCTGGATCCTGTGATTTAATGCCATGGGTTCTTCAGCAACCTCTCACTGGCTGTGGTCGTTGGTGATAGCTGTTAGATTTACGCACTTTAATTAGTGGTGTCGTAGCTCAATCCAAAATATCTGACAAGCGGGAGGGAGAAGAATTCCCAGATTGGTTGAGTCGTCTTAGTATTACTGCACTCATGACGCGCAGTATAAAAATATGCCATGAAAACTGTACATAAAGGTATGCCATCATTTATTGTTATAATTTTATCTTTGTATGATTTTGTTTAATTTTAGTTTTGGACAGACGATCCTTTAAGCGAGGTCCTTCAGGGGTTTCTAGACTTCTTTACCTTGATGGTTTTCTTGAAGTAAAATAAAAATAAAAATAAAGAATATGTAAAAAAAAATTATGTTTCTTAATTTTAAATTTTTTTGACAACAGCCAACCTACCTATATAGGAGCTATTATTACTTTTTTTTTATTCTTTTCCATATTTAAACACTCTATTTCCTTCATTTTCCTATAACTCATAATCATTCAAAGAGAGTGTGAGTGTAGAAATAGAGGGAGCTTCTTCTTCAGTTCATAGATTTACCAGTATCTGTGTATTTTATGGGACAAGCTGTGGGAAGGATTTAGAGTTTGTAAATGCAGCAAGCACTGTTGGTAGAACACTTGCTGCGAGGAACATTCGTGTAGTATATGGAGGAGGTAGCATTGGGTTAATGGGGGCTATATTACTTGCTGCACATCTAAGAGGTGGTCAAGTTTTGGGTGTCATTCCTGAACCTTTAACTCGAAGGAACATCATTGGAAAGATAATTGGGCTGGAACTTCAAGTATCATCTATGCATGGACAAATGAGGACAATGCTTGAAAACTCTGAAACATTCATTGCCTTACCAGGTGACTTTTGTACGTTGGAATAACTTTTTCAAATTATCTCTTGGGCCCAACTGAACATTCACCATAAACCCATAGGTTTGTTGAATGTTAATAATTTCTTTGATAATTTGTTATTTTTTGTTGACCATGCTATGGAACAGAACTTTATCACACCTTCGGTAAGATGGCTCCTTATATATGCTTCAACTGTTAATGAATTAATTGATAAATTATAAACTTTTGTTTATGAACCAGTAATAGCTCAGATAGATTAGTCAGAAGGAAGCAGCAAAGGAGGCAGCAAGGAACGAGAGTGTGATCTGACATTTCATCTATAAATTTCTTTATCTTTGGTTTTATTTATCATACTTTGTTTCTGTTTAAATTTGTGTAAAGTTTTTCTTTTCAGTAATTATAACAACAGGTAATATCTTTTATCATTTACCTATCTATATTTTGACATTGAGGACAATGTTGTGATCTGGTTGTGGGGAAGGATGGTTGTAAAAAAAAATCTTAAAAAAATAAAAAGTGTGTTTATTAATATGTTTGTTGTGTTTATATGTCTGTTAGTAATTTATTAACAATAAAAGTAATTAGAGATGACAGAGTAAGGAATAAATTATTTACTCTTGAGACGCATCAAAATTGGTGCCAGAGTAAGGAGTAATTAGGTAGACAACTAGTTTGTGTGGAAGTAGCAATTCAAATTCAGGGAAATTTGCATGATTGAGTAAATTATTTTCTTTCTTAAAAATCACATGCTTGGTTATGGATGTTGAATTGGTGGACTGAGAATGATAGAATTATGCCTTGTGAGATCTTGAGCCTATTGATGAATGGATTGAACATTTGTACCATTCTCTTCTTTCTTGTGTGATTTTCACTCATGGAATTGTTACTCTAGAACTTGCTTTGATTCTTTTTTAGACTACATTTTCACATGCATACATAAACATGATTGAGACATTTTTCTTGAAATAGCTACTTTAACCAAATAGCCAAGAACGACTGACACACAAATAGGCAGCCTTGCTCAGCAGCATATTGTCTCAATATGATATTAAGCACTCTTATGACTTCTTGAAAATTTTCTGATTCTTGCTAACGTAAAGTATTGGAAATGACCTATTTTCCCTTACTTAACCCCTTTGAGCTTATTTGATCATTCTTTGTTTCGAACTCATTATGTGCCTTAAATGAAAAATCATGTTCTTACCCGACCTTAGGAAATAAGAGAACATTAGCTTTGTCATTGGATGAGTTCTTGAACAAGTGTGGGGGTGTGTGTGCAGAATGGTTAAAAAAATGTTTACTTAAAAAATATACATATTATGTTCTTCTTATTCAAAATAATAATAATAATAAAAAATCAAAAATCAAAAATAAAAAAATGTAAAAAAAGGGCCAACAAGGCAATAAAGGAAAGGAAAAGAATATGTAAAGGGAATTTGTATTAGGTGGAGTTGTGAGGAACTTTCATGCTTGTTAATTAAACTCAACTTTCATACTCTTTTATTCTCTTTGGTATTTAACTTGTCATATCCATATTACCTTCTCCTTTACCTTGACCCCATTACAACCTTGAATAAAGTCTTCATGATTTGTGTGTGCATGTGTTCTGAGTAGTGGAGAAGTAAAAGATAAGCAAGCTTAAGATAGTGTAATTTCTCATGGGTTGAATTAGTGAAATACCTACATTTTAAATACTTGAGGGATTGAGAGTGAATCTTATAAAGATCTATCATTCTTGACTCATGCTTTTCATTTGAAATTTCCTTGCGTGTTGGTTTGAGATGTAAAGAAACGTTACCTCATAAATGTTTTGATTACTTGAATGATTGGTTGCTCTTCATTCTTAAATATTATTAGAAATTGAGTCTTTTAGAGTGTTTAGCTTTTGAGTTTGTGGGGAATGGATGTCACAGGGCCATTGAACCGAAGGCCTCAAATGGACATCGCTTCTTTCTTGTTGCAATTGATCTGATAATTATACATTTTATACATTAATAAACCCTCATTTTTAGTCATTTACATTCTCCATGTATTTAATTGATTGAGTTTGGTTATGTATTGTAAGTTTGGACTCAAATTGGACTTAATTAATTTTTTCCAACATGATTTATATCTTACACTATTTCTGTATTTTGACCATATCTTGAGTTTTAGATGTTTAAAAATTATGTATTTTACCTTGTTGGAAAGATAAGAGAGATCTCTACAATTTTTATGAAGAGATCGAGATCAAAGTCGGACATCTAGTGGAACTAATTGGGCTTGAAAGTCAAAATAAGAATTTTGTGATTGGAACCTAAATAGTGTGCAGTAATCAGAGTATAACTTAGGCTGTAAGATATAGATTGGGCTGAAATTTTGGTATATGTAAGTTAAGACCTATTTCTACAACTTTTATAAGAACACAATACTCAAATTGGACTCCTTGGAGGTCATATTAGGCTTGGAAGTCTGAATAGAGGAGTTATAATGAGGCCTAAATACTATGCAGTAGTTGGGCCATATCTTGGGTTGTAAGTGGCATTTTTAGGTGATTCTAGTTGCATTTGAAAGCTAAGATCTAGGCCTACAACTTTCATCAAGACCACTTGGTTAGATTATGACGTATTCAATGACTTCAGAGCTGAATGATTTTGGAGACAAAGAATCTCCATAATTTTCCACTCATCAAAAGTCATTTGGCATTTTTCACTCATTTTTCACTCATCCACTCACTCATGACTCAGCCCTCTTGGTATTTTACATCCCTAATCCTCTATAAAAAGGAGTCTTGGCTGATCATTTAGAGAGTCTTGGTGTTAGATATCAAGATCATGTTATTTTGTTGTTTGATTATCTTGTTGTAGTTTTCTCTTGTTCTAAATTGAAGTTATGTTCTTCTTCTTCTTCTTCTTCTTCTTCTTCTTCTTCTTCTTCTTCTTCTTCTTCTTCTTCTTCTTCTTCTTCTTCTTCTTCTTCTTCTTCTTCTTCTTCTTATCTATGAGTAACTAAGTTTCATTTTACTTAGGTGAAAGGGTGAAGCTCTTAGTAATGAAATAATGTTAGATTCATTTCTTTCTTATGCTTAAATTATATATTTTCAAGTGGTCATTATACGTGTTGTAGTTTATTTCCAATCAATTTAGAAACTCTCATTGTAAAGTGGAGATGTTGATTCATTGTAGACAAGAGGTTGGCATAACGAATGCTTGACCCCATTTATAAGTGGTGGTGTTAATAAATAGTTAAATGAATCATAATATAATTACATATATAATTTTTAATGAACTTTGATTGTTATATTTTTTTATTGGAACCTCCATTATGTGTGGATTCTAATTGAGTTATAAAAAGAATTAATCTTGTCCTTATTTTATTCACTAAGAGTGGATCTCCTAACCTAAGTAAGTCTTTTTTTATTTGTAACCAAGTTTTATCACTTTTATTGTTGTGATAAAATATTTACTTTACGTCAAAGAATTTTTCTTCATCAATTCCCTGTGGATCGACCTCAGACTCCTGAAAATTTATTACTTGAAATAACTTGCACTTGGGTTTACAAGTTTTAATCCGCATCAATTATGCTAATGGCACCAGGAGTGTAGTGATCAGGTTTTTCAAAAGGGAGTTGATTTGTCATTATGATTTGCCAAGCAAAATTATCACTGACAATGCCACTAATTTGAACAATAAGATGATGAAGGAGATGTGTGACAATTTTAAAATTGAGCACCACAATTCTTCACCATATCACCCTAAGATGAATGGGGTAGTTGAGGTAGCAAACAAGAACATCATGAAGATTATCTAGAAGATGGTTGTAACATACAAATATTGGCACGAAATGCTACTATTTACACTGCATGGCTATCGCACATCTGTTCGTATTTCAATTGGGATAACCCCTTTCTCTTTAGTTTATGGAATGGAAGCAGTACTCCTTATTGAAGTGGAAATTCCATCATTAAGAGTGCTGATGGAGGCAGGACTAGAAGAAGCTGAATGGGTCCAGACTCGACTTGATAAGTTGAACATCATTGAAAGAATGAGATTAACTATACTATGTCATGGTTAGCTTTACCAAAAGAGAATGATGAAAGCCTATGCAAAAAAGGTGTGTCCCCAATAGTTTCAAGAAAGAGACCTGGTACTCAAGAATATTCTTCCCATTCAAAATGATCATCGAGGAAAATGGACTCCAAAATATGAAGGACCTTATGTCGTAAAAAAGTCCTTCTCGGGAGAGGCCTTGATTCTCATAAACATGGATGGTGAAGATTTACCACTTCCTGTAAATTCAAATGCAATCAAAATGTATTATGCCTTAAAAAAAGATTAAAAAAAAAGAGCAAAACAATAAAAAAAAAGAAGAAAGAAAGAAAAGTGGCTCGCTAGGTTGAAAACCTGAAAAGGCGACCTAGGCAAAAGTTAGAGCAACCCGCTAGGTTGAAAACTCAAAAAAAGTGACCTAGGCAAAAGTTAGGATTAAAAAATGGTACTTGACACATCCGAAGAAGTGGACTTACCTCAAGTCACAAACTAGGGCAATTTGAGAGTATTTAGGCCGAACTGGGGCAGTTTGAACATATGAAGTCTTATCATGAAATGCTCCCAATGCATAAAAATTAGGTCAAATCATATTCTTGAAAACAAACAAATGGGTCTTTAAGGTCACATACATGGGAAATTAGCACTAATCATCTAAGAGAGCATCACTAGAAGAGCTCGAAAATTCCACTCCAACATTTCTTTTGTAAACTTTTTCAATTCTAGTCCCTTTTGTACCGTTGTTCCTGTACTTTTCCTTTCTATAATGATAATCCCTTTTCATTGCAATCCATTGTTGATTCAATATGCATTTTTCATGATAGTTTTATATTGAGATGTGAAACATGTCACAATATTGCAAAAATATGTAGATTTGCTTTAACAATCTCGAAAGGTCATGGGAAATGCAAGGAAGTCCTGATAAGAGTATTGATGAGAAAAGAAAGAATCACCAAGCAAATCATAAAGCAAATCAATGAATTTTGTTAATATTTGACCTTAATCCTATTGTGGGAAAAATTCCTTAAGGGTTGTGGAACCAAAAGTGACTCAATTAAAGCTCTGATGTGCAAAAAAAAAAAAAAATTATTTACCCAATTTGTTCATAAGAATCTCTATAGTAGGACATTCATTGCATCATGCATCATCTCAGACATCACATGCATTTACAAAATCAACACCATTTTTTTTTAGTTCCCAAGGCCTTATACCCGTTGCCTTTTCCTTTTTGGGTCTCCGCACCTGTTGTTTTTAGCTTTCATGGCAAGTCAGGGCCTTATGCCCATTGTCTTTTATTTCCAGGTCCCCGTACTCATCGCTTTTATGCTTCTACGGCAAGTCAGGGCCTTATGCTCATTGTCTTTTCCTTTCCAGGTCCATGCACTTGTTGCTTTTAGCTTTCACGGCAAGTTAGGGCCTTATGCCTATTACTTTTAATTTTTGGGTCCCCACACCCATCGCTTTTAACTTCCATGGCAAGCCAAGGTTTGCATTTAATTTCCAGGGTCTTATGCTCATTGCCTTTTAATTTCTTGGTCCCCGCATCCATCACTTTTAGTTTTCATGGCAAGTCAAGGCCTTACACCCATTACCTTTTCTTTTCCGGGTTCCTGCACCCATCCCTTTAAGTTTTATGTCAAGTTTCAGTGGATACCTGACTCTGCAAGCTTTTTACTTTTCCGCCTTTAAGTTTTCTATCAAGTTTCGACGAATACCCAACTCTGCAAGCTTTTAACCTTTCTGTCAAGCTTCGACGGATACTCAACTCCACAAGCTTTTTACCTTTCCATCTTTAAGTTTTTGGTCAAGCTTCGATGGATACCTGACTCTGCAAGCTTTTTACCTTTCTGTCAAGTTTCAGCGGATACCCGACTTCATAAGCTTTTTACCTTTTTGTCAAGTTTCAGCAGATACTTGACTCCGCAAGCTTTTTACGGGTCCTTATTCCCTTAAGTTTTTACCTTGTTTTAATGTCTGTTGTATTTTGCATCAAGTTACACACTATTAAAAAAAAGGAAAAGAAAAAATTTTCATGGACAAATTTGAATCAATTCTTTTACTTTCCATTTAGTTTAAATGTAAAACAAAGGGGGGCAGCTGTTGATACCCAATTTTGTCCATAAAATTTTATTTTTATTGCTTAATCAAGGACTAATAATTATGTTAAATGATGCTTAATTGCAATGTTTTGAACACATTTGCTTCCATCTTATTTGAATCATTACTTTTTTATTATTTGTAAAAAATGATATAAAATAAAAAATAAAATATACTCTTCTTTTACCTTTTTTTTTAAAAAAAAAAAAAAGAGAGAAAAGGAAGTAGTCTGGAACGTGCAACAAAGGCCAAAAACAAATGGCCAAGAACAAAAGACAAATGCATGCCTTTTTGGTGATTACAAAAGAAAAGGAAAAGTGAGATGCCAAAGATTTTCAAAAATAAAGCATGAATGAGGTAAAGGAGTTGCTGCCTCCTACGTGATGCATGTTGCAGCTAAGATTGGCAAAAGACAAAGTTGTGAGAAGTGAACCAAGGGACTAATACAAAAAATGAAAGTAGCAGCAACAGAGAATAAAGGAAGTGAACTTGAAAGCCAAAATAGAGTGGGAAAGAGACCATACAATCTGGTCCTTATGCAACCCAGTTTAGAAGTTGTTCTTCTTTTTTGAGTCTATAAAATGAGAGGCAATGCAGAGAGAGCAGGAGGTTGGCTAGTGAGAAAAAGTGAGAGGCGAAATTGTAGAAAACAAAATGGAGTGAAAAGAAACTTTGTTAGTATTTTTCTAAAAGTTTGAGGTATATTCATTGTTTCTTTCACTATGCATTCATTTTGATTTTGGCCATTATTGTTTGCTCTGAATTTCTACATTCTTTCTCTCTTCACGTTTTGGCTCTCACCCACTCATAGCACACACATCACGACACTCACTTCATATTCAGGCCAATACCTCCATCAAACCTCAACCCATCGTCACCTAAATCAAACTAGTCAACAACCTTTGTGACCTTCCACCTTTTCTACCATAGCTCATTGACCCTTCACAAAATAACCACATGAAATAGGACTCATACCCACAAACTCTCCAACCAAATGGCCCAAATCTTGGCACCTCACGAATCAAAAAAAAAAAAAAAAAAAAAAGAAGAAAAAAAATAAAAAGACACAGATTACAAAACTTGCAGTACCATCATCTACTAGAATGCACCCTCCACCAAAGCCACCCGCAAAACTACCATGTCGGACTACCACGCACCATCGTGAACCAGAGCTCCGGCCACCACGCCACCACCTTCCTCTGCCACCATTGCAACCCATCAACCCATTGGACCTCCACCACTGTTGGACCAATGCCCTTCTGCCATAAGCCATATCCACGTCGATGCCTCTGCATACGAACTACCACCCATGGCCGCAACCCAGCCGCCGTGACCTTCAACCTAAGTTGCGCCACCACCCAGATCCGCGACCCAACCACCCACGACCCGACGCTAGAAACTCGAATCCTCTAGATCCTGTTGTTGCGCTGTCGTACCGCCACTGTCTGGCCATCCTATCGTTGTCCATGCCCACGTCGCCATGCCTTAATCTTTTCCTATTTTTGGGTCTTTGGTTCTCAATGTTTGGGCGTTTTGCGTTTCTCGCTATTCTCTTCTTTTTTTAATTTTAGTTTCTTATTATTTATTTATTTTTATTTTATTAGGGTTTGTTTGAAACAGGTTGGAATTTTGATGAGATTGAGTTGATTTTGTTTTGTTTGGGCTTTAGAATTTTAATGGATCCAAAGTTTATTGTAAAAAAAAAAGGAGATTTACATTTTGAAACATTTAGTGTTGATTTTTTGGGTTTGGACATAATAGGATAAATAATAATTTTGATTTTATGGAGTTTGTTTTGAATCTAACACACACACACACACACACATAAACGAAAATAACAACAAAAAAATCATCTTAGACTTTATTGAGGTTTGTTTACGGTATTGTATGTTTATACTTATCTTATTTGTCAGTATACTTATTTTAATCACGTTGTTAACATTTTTTTTATTGTTGATTTTACATTATGTTAAAAAATAATAAAATAATTGAGCCCTATTGAGAAGAATGAAGTGAGATTGGCTGAGTTGTGACAACTTATTAATCTTGTGTCTTTTAAAATCATCCAAGTTATGAAAACTCGATGATTCAATTTTCTTTTTAAAACATAAAACAAAAAAATAAATGAATTCTCAAAATAAAAATATTTTCAAAATTAAAACAACCAACTCACAATAATTTTCTAAAGAACTACGTGACTTTGAGTTCCTCACTACATCCGATGATACGTAGGAGAAGAATCTCTATTTTGTCAAGTCAAAATTAAATTTTCATAATTTGGTTGTTTCTTTTTCTTTTAAAAAATAGTTACAATGTTTTTAAGAGGAGTAAATAAATATATTTGAGATTATCAAGATTTGCACAACTAACTTAAGGTACCGTTCTTGGAACGGGCAGTGTAGAGTGTTAATACGTTCCTTACTTGTAATCAACTCCCGAACCCAAACTCATTTTCCAAAAGACCAGTTTTCCTAATTAAATGATTTTTCTAATATTTTCCTAATTTAAATAAATATTGGTGGCAACTCTATTGATTTTCAAAATCTTATCTTTTTTGATCGTCCCGTCGCGATTCCATTTACGATAATAGTGTAGCTGAGTGGCCTCATAAATATCAACTAAGACAATGGCATGGACCGAAACCAGCACTTATGTTTGCATCCTTTACATAGAAAACTTATATAGCCAAATAAAAAGTTATACTAGCATTCAAATATGGATACATCAATATAGCCTACGCCACTAAATTTCAATTTGGTCAAATAGCTACCTTAGGCAAACAAGGAATTTAAAAACAACATATTCAAGTATCACACAAGTGGCCTCAAGTATTCCATCAAATGAGAATTAAAAATCCAAAATTTAAATGTAGAAGATCAACACACAATAACTTACTCTTTGTAGATATTAACAGCTAAAGTCTTCCCTAATATGATAGTTTCATTTGATTTTGGTTTAGCATACCTACTAGTTTCTTAAATTCCAATTTAACCACTAAAAATCCTAGGACTAATTCAAAGTGTACAACATGTTGTTAATCACACAGCTATAGACCCACATCACCACTTGACCCAAAAAGCGGGTCTCCTCATCAAGGTCTTTTATGATTCTACCTAATTCCATTTTTAAGTACTTAATTTTTCATAATCTTACAAAATAGGAACAACCCACTGCTAAAAAAATAGGGTAGTAAGAACAGGATTCTTGCACTCATGGTATAATTCGTAAATCTTGGAATTTTAGTAAGGAATTAGGAATAAAACCACTAAGCTTTAATCTAATTACTATGCTAAACCCATACCACCTTCTTTCTATGGACAAGGGACCTTCAATCCACAACTTTCTTTTCTTCCATGATCACATGAAAGCCATTTTTACATATAAGTCTTCATTTGAAGTAATTACAACCTTACATAAATAGGAGTTAAGAAAAGATTTCAGAGGGGAAAACCCCTTAAATCTCTCCAAGTTGCTACAGTTGAAGATGAAAATGAGAAAGGATGAAGTTGTTTTTGGGATGGCTGGGCAGAGCTTGATCTTCTCTCCATTTTCCCCTTTTTCATCACCTTAATCAAAAGAACCTAGCTTAGACATGCAGACCTTGAAACTCCTCCTCTCTGGCAGTCTCTTCCCGCCCCCCCTCTCTTGTTCTCTTTCCTTTCTTTCCATTACTCTCTCTCTCTCTTAAAGTCATGTTGCACAGATGACACATTCCTCTCTCACTCTTTTTTGTTTTGGGTTATCTTAAACAACTTAGTAGTTAAGTTATTACGAGAATGGGTAGGGTGGTTTTAGGAGTTAAACTGTGGGTGGTTTGGTTTGGTTAAAAGAAATTGTTATCACTTAATTTCCATAAGTGGCACTATTCACGCAGGCATTAGGACATAAGTGAGATTACCTAAATTTTAATGGAAGTGTCTTAATTATTAGTTATAGTTTTAACCAAAGAAAATCTAATTTAGTGTTCATCACTTTTATGTATGGAACCTTATTGGTTTGAGTCAAATCATGATCTTAATTAATTAAATTATGATAATATTTACTCTTACTTTTAAACAAAAAGAAATTAACACAGGTGGTAATACTAGGTTGCACGTAGCCTAATTGGCTCTAATTTAATTGTTGCTTTTATTTTTCTAATCCAATGTAACTTAGATAGATGCTTATATCCATTTACATGCATTTCTATTGATTCTAAATTGTATTAAAATTTCTATTTTAATTTACATAAATAATTTCTATATTTACTCAGTCACTTTTGAGCACATAATTATAATATAATTAAATATAATTACATAATAAATTATTTCTAGAAATTCACCAACTCATTGTAAACATCGGACTACTCACTACTCTTGGATGATGTCTAATTAAGCTGTAACGGAGGATGTTACAGTATATATGTTATGCCAGTCAATTTCCCCTTATATCTTTCCCACTTGGCCGAATGATCACAAAATTGGCTTAGCCAAGAGTACATCCTAGAATCAACTAATTTTTCCTTAAGGGCTCATTCATACTCGAAATACACCATAATTGAGCAAATTAGTACAAATTTCTCAATTAACAATTATCCTAATTCATAGTTAACAATTGGGACCGAATCACTCTAAGCTTATGAAAACAAATGTTATGATTTCACATGGTCATGAATAACTGAATTACACTTACCAAATTCAACAAGGTAGTTATACATGCAAAGATGGCCATTCTACTTGAAGCACATACTATGAGGAGAGCAAGAAGACTTCTTACAATGTATTACATTAAGTTACCTTTTAATTAGTTTTTAACAATCAATTTACAAGAACACAACCAATGAAAAGCATATATGGCTATGGAACCTGAGACTCTCACACACACAACTTCAAAGTTGGCAATCTTTTGCGGCATATATCAACCCAACAAGGACAGCCATGAAAGTTTATAAGAAAATCAAGAATTTTATGCTAGTTGGGACTCCAACCTCTCCCCCTGGTCACCACGAATTGGGTGGGTTTGATCGATAGCTCATTGGGAAGCTTCGTTCATTCTCCTAAACTTTCCTTCTTACCACTTTGACTTCCAATCACTCCTTCCCTCACATGCAAGAGCTTCAAGCTCTACCTCTCTCTCAGTCTCGTCTCTCTCCTTCTCAAGCTCTTTCTTTTCATGTTTGTTAAGTTGAACAAATGAGGTGGGTGTTAGGTTTTTGGGTCTTGGCCAAATGGTTAGGTAGAGTTAACTAGGGGTTTATGGCTTAGTATAGTTATTAGGACATAAAGGAAATTAAAAGAATTATAATGGAGCTTATAATCATTGTTAAGTTCCCAACCAATTAAAACTTAGTTAGGTAGGGTAAATATCTAAGCTTTTGCACTCTCTCTTACATGTAAAAATCATTACACAATGATTCTACTTCATTACTCTAATTAAGAGTTAAGATCAAGTAGAATTATTGATTAACTAATAAAGCAAGCAAACAAATTGAAAAGGATAAAGTTCAACTAAGTTTTAAAGGCCTAGGATTAAGAAATCACTACAATAAC
This sequence comes from Ormosia semicastrata, assembly GCA_029884595.1. Lineage (NCBI taxonomy): Eukaryota > Viridiplantae > Streptophyta > Magnoliopsida > Fabales > Fabaceae > Ormosia > Ormosia semicastrata. The sequence continues at coordinate 9,693,760 of JAQQTO010000047.1, forward strand.
CATTATGATGAATTTCAACTCTATCTTTGCTAATAATCTATTATGTTCTTGAAGGCAGTTTATCTTAAATTATTTAAAGCCTAATCTGTTAGCACTAAAAGCGTATTAAAACCCCCATTAATCTCATTCTCATGGCAACTAATTACGTTCAAACCCATTAATCTCAATAACAATCGCTTGCTCCTTGAAGGATTCAAGTTTATCTCTAGATCTCAATTTATAAGTTCAATTTTTAGATTTTCAAGCAATTAGATTTCATCTCTTGAATGTATTAAGAACAATAATTTTTATTAACAAAGAATCAAGTCAAACAGTCAACATAGAATAGTAAAGAGTTACATCCTAATCCTAAAAATTAGAAAATTAGCCACTCATGGCCATTGTAAAATATACAAGAACAACAGATGAAGAGACATTCATGATTATATATAAGAAAATAGGAAACAAAAAGGAAGAAGAAGAAGAAGTAGAAAAGAAATTAGATGTCTTCAAAGATTGCCTCATTTATCCTTGAACTTGTTTTCAAACCCTTTCCTTCAATCCTTGGTGAAAAAGTTACTTACTCTCTTCGTCCTTACTCTATTTATAGGAGATTTAACCTAATAGAGGTATATCTTGCATTAAATCTTCTTAATTGGTCCCCAAATAATTCTTTAATTAGTTCACAAGTAATGAAAAGATATGATTGGATTTAGGAAACCAAATTTAGGAAACTTAATCTCCTTAATTGGTCCCCAAGTAAATCTCTATTTGGCTTGTAGTAGGAACTAGGATTCTTAAATTCCCCTTGATTCAAGTTTCCAAGTTGATAAGGGTTGAAAACCTTCAAAACAACGCCTTACACACCCCTCCCTGTGGCTTGGGTTTCCATACTAGGTTGGGGGTGGGGGGCTTGTGGTACACCGACTTGGCTCTTTAGCAAGGTCCTAACAGACTGGGGGTGTAGTTTTCTAGTTCACACTAGGGGGCATGTTTTGGAGTATGGTTTAGCCTTTGTGGTCTTCGTAAAAGTTGTACCTCTCCTTCTTAGTTTTTCCAATGCCGTTGAAATCCCCTTATTTTGACCTCTATAGCTCAAGTCACATTTGTTTTACCATACAAAGGTTGATAATTTCATGAATCATGATGATCTTTTTCCCGAGCTCAATTCCTTTGCAAATGATTCAACCAAGTCTTTAAAGAACCATGACAAAACACCTCTTTTAGCCCTAAAATCATAAAGAAAAGACAAGCTCAAATTACCAAGGATGATCTAATAAATATGCAATTAAAGTGGCATAAATCCTCACAATATTCTTTTCAGTCCATATCGAATTAAGTGCGAGATGTGTGTATTTTACCTACACATTAGGGAACCAATTTATGTACCACTTATTTTATTTGAAAGATAAGAAATAGGAGTATCTTTGATTAAAGTTATAGAATTTTTGCTCTGTTCTTATACTCTTAGCAGATAAATAATTGCAAGTTATTTTTTGTAGTATAGGGTTTTGCTATGATAGAAAAGTTACCTAACTATATAAGTTGGGTTAAGGGAACAAATGACATCACAATACCATGAAATCTTGAAGTTATGTATCTTAGTACCTTATGATTAAGTCTATAAAATCTCATGAATTTTGAAGATCTCTAATTATATTAAGTTTACTAAGGAAGTTAGGTACAAAAGCCTACACTTATGTTGGATAACACCCAATCATAAGTTAAAAGAGGTACCAGATGAACTAGTTAGGAGCTGTAACTTGGTCTTAAAGTATTATGAGAATTAAAATTTGTGGGAACTTTTCCTAAGATGCTTAAAGAAAGAAACTTTGCTAATAATACTGGTTAAAAGTGGTAGTTCGAACTATGAACTTTGTTGCAGTTGAGAAGTAAAATAAATATGAGCCATAAACAGTTGTTAGATTGAATTAAACATAAAAAGGACAAGTGCTGCACTATTGTGTGATAACTCGACAACTTAATACTTCAATATAAAAGTGCCTAAAATCAATTATTAATTCCTGACAACTTGTTGTTACCAAGTGACCTCAATACTTAAGAGGGGGGTGAATTGAGTATGTAAGACAAGTTCGCAAATCTTTCGCAAATCGTTTGATAAACAATTTTCGTTGAAGCTATTTGATGATTAGAACTGATTGGATATACGAAATAAATACTTTTACTTATAAATGCAATAATTAAGAAGAACAATATTCAAGCTATTCAATGAAACAGTGCTTAATGTAAAGAGAAGGGTTTAGAGAGAACAAACACAGCGATTTATCCTGGTTCGATCACCAATCCACTTGTGATCTACGTCTAGTCTCCAAGCAACAACTTGAGATTTTTCACTATATCTTCAAGCTTCAATGGGTGCTTGACAACCACTACAACCTTGAGCACTCAACACTATGGGATACCTCACCCTAATGCTTGAGCCTCTATTTTCCAAGGGATACCTCACCCTTACAATACTTGAGGGATACCTCACCCTCTCTAAACAGATTGTATAAGATTTAAATGGAAGAAACTCTCTCTAGAGCAAGTATTACAAATTGAAGAACTATGGTATTTGGGATTCACACAAGTTCAAGCTCAAAATAGAGGATTTTGGAGAATGATGAGAAAAACTTGTTTAAAGATCAATAGTGATTTTCCAGAAGGATAGACTCAGTTTTTCTAACCTTCCAATGAAGCTCCATAACCAAATATATAGGTAAGTGTTATTTAATGCCGTTGGAAGTGGTTGTGAGCAATTAATGCTCATCAATATAGCCGTTACAAGCTTCTTTTTATTTTTCCAGAATAAAGGCTAACCGGTTAGCCAAGTATCATAATCGGTTAGGGGCTTATTTAGGCTTATACAGAATTGTTCTGGTTTGATAACTAACCGGTTAGGAATGTTTCCTAATCGGTTAAGACCTCACGAAAATGAGTTCTAGGAAGGATGCTAACCAGTTAGACCTGCAGGCTAATCGGTTAGGACATGGTCAGGATAGTTTATGAGTTGATGAATAACCGGTTAGGTCTTCTACCTAATCGATTAGGGCAACACGTTTTTAGCTTCTGAGTTATAGAATAACCGGTTAGGCCATCTGTCTAATCGGTTAGGACAGGATTAAAATGGTTTCTGAGTTTATGAATAACCAGTTAGGTCTTCTACCTAATCGATTAGGACAAAACATTTTGGCTTCTGGGAGTGAGACTAACCGATTTGGTCTCTCACCTAATCGGTTAGGACAAACATATTTTGGCCTCTGAGTTATTAAATAACCAATTAGCTACTTTGCCTAATCGGTTAGGCATGTTATAAAAAATGAAGGCAAAGCTTTTGTTTGAACTAACTAACCGGTTAGGAGCTGGTCCTAATCGGTTAGGAGCCTTGAAATTTTGGCTCCTAATGTTTATCAAGAGGCTGGTAAGTTTCCAAAAAGGCTTAGAATATTAGATTTGAAAGAGTTGTTGCATAAAACCTTTTTGATCCTAACTTGAAAAATCATTTTGCAAATACATTTTAAAGAAGCTATTTGAGCTTGAGGTGAATCTTTAGAATACCTTTACACAAGATCCATAAACCTACATGCTAAACTTGAGTTCCTTATGACTTGATCATTGTGTTCCCATTGCTTTCTTGTTTGTCGACATCAAAACCATTTGCATCTTGTCCATGTCAATCACATTCTCCCCCTTTTTGATGATGACAAACACTTATTGAGAAAGAGATTAGTTCAAATGATAATTGGAATTTATAATTGAATTTGGAGACTTACTCCCCCTCTTTTGTTCAAGAGGTGTCTGAATTAGAAATGCACAGCTCCCCCTTTGTTTTGGGATTCCAGGACCATTAACAGACACAATACACTATCATAGCACATTCAATTACTGTTCTTACTTTTCTCAATGAATAAAAAGCGAATCTAAATAGAAAGCTCCTTATCCTTCTCCCTCTTTTGTCATAATCAAAAAAATAAAGTAGAGAATTCGAAACCAAGTATTCAAAACAGAAACTAATAAATAAGATTAAGCATAGTGTCCAGAAAACGCATAAGCAGTCACACAGAGACGCATAAGCAGGCATACCATACTTAAATATATCCAAGATTCAGAATAAGAAACAAAGGTCACTATTGAGATAGTCATGCCAATTTCCAAAAATATGTCAAGGAAAAACAGTCATTAGATATGCCAAATAATTGTCTCAAAATATCCAAAATAAGATAACTAAGCAAGGTCAAAATAGAGTTCAGAGACAATTAGTACAGCAACACAACTATAATAAAAACAGAGAGTCCATGCCTAAGCCCCAGGGTCCTCGGGTGCTGGAAAGCGACGCTCAATCCTATCCAAGCGGTCCTCCATGGCACTCAACCGATCAAAGATGACTGAGTTGCTATGCTCTTGGGAGGTGCGCAGATCTGCGATGGCTGCAAGAATGCGAGCTTCACTGGTGGATTCGGAGACGCTACTCATATCTGGTGCCTCCTCCATAGGGACATCAGCTGTGTTAACAGGAATTTCTTCTAGTGGCACTCCTCCCACTCGTGCTTAACCATATATTCATTCACCATTGACGTTCTTCATGTGCATTCTATTAAGAGAGGCAAGACCAAATTTATGAGGGCCGGCAGTGTTTATAATGCCATCGTCCAATAGGGGAACCTTATGGTGGTCTAGGATTCGAGCAACCAGAAGGGCATACGGAAGATCCATAATTGCCTTGTTTTTAGCTTTCATTATAGTGTGTATAATGTAAAAAGGCCAGTTGATCTTTATGCGTTCCTTGAGAAGCCACATCAAGAAGATATCTTCCTCTTCAACCAGGGCATAATTACTTGCCCTTGGTGCGAGAATATGAGTGACGATGAAATGAAGAAGGCGATCAAGTATCTTCAGAAGTCCGGTGGTAAAAGTTCCTTTTGGCATTGGAACACCAGGCTGAAGCATACCCATTGCAGTGTCATCTCTCTTATAATTTTTCCACTGGCCATGTTTTTCCAATCTAAGCTTTTCATCGAAGTGGGGAAGATCAAACAAAGGGACCCACTCACTGGGATTCACAATAATCTTATGCTTCTTAACTTCAGAAATTAAAGTTCCACCCTTAATAGATAAATTGCAGAAGAAAACTTTAGTGGGTTCAAGATAGAAGTACCCTGGATTTGTGGTGACGAGGGTTCTCAACCCATGGAACTCAAGAAGCTCTTTGAGAGGAGTGAATCCTTCTTGGATGAAAAACTCCCAGTCCATCCATTTCGGTGAGATGATACGCCTTGCATAGAATTCCAATTAGTACTTCTTCATCTGAGCAGGATTAGTGAAGTATCTGCCAAGATTTAATGCTACTGAAAAATCTGGGTTAGTGTCAGTATGGGTTATTTCCTTTGGGACATTGGAGTTTTTTGTACGTGTTCTTTTGGGGAAGGAAGAGCTGCTGGCTATGGTGGAAATGGAGGCTTAGGGCACGGTGGTGGAGAGAGAGTGTGTGAGGGAGATTGAAATGGAGGTTTAATTGAATAAGGATGATGGAAGATGATGGAATGTAAGAGAAATGAGGTTTAAAGACCGAATTCAAGGTGGATTTATGGTGAGGGATAAAGGTGAGGGAGTGGGCGTGAGAGAGCTTGAGAGAATGGAGATGAAAAAGGAGGTAGGGTGCATAAATGGAGGGAACCATGCTATTGAGGGGTGTTTAATTTGGAGTGACCTAACCGGTTAGGGAAGGTAGGTAACCGGTTAGGGTAATTGGAAATAGCCACTGAGTTTTCCAATAACCGGTTAAGATTGATGGCTAACTGGTTATTGTGCAAAGTCAGAACGCACAAAATGATTTCCAAATACAGGGTAACCGGTTAGGAGTCATGCCTAACCAATTATTTGGCCATGACAGAGAGCCCCTCAGTATTCCAAAACACTTCCAAAGCCCAAATGAAAACATATTTTTCTTCTTTTACTTGATCATTGCACTGATAGCATTATAACAAACTCATGGGAATAATCCTTGACATATATATTTCTTCTTGATGTTCATCTTGGCTTGACTCCATTCTCATTTAGAGACAAATTTCTCCCAATATCAGTAGGAACTTTGACCTTTCAGATTAGGGAACTTAAGCATGAACTCAGCTCCTGCAAAACAAAATAAGGGGACACTCCGACGCTCAAGTTAGTATTGGATTTAAAAAAAATGAGAAATTCAGAGATTATGCAGCAATTTGGCATGATTATGCAGAAAAATGCAAGTTTATGCATTAGTTTTAGGATTATTCAGTAAGTGGTTAATTTATGCATGATTGATCCAAAATACCAAGTTCATTTCTAATATAGAAAAATACTTCTTTTGCTAGGGGTTTAGTGAAAATGTCAGCTAGTTGCTTAATTGTTTCAACAAAATCAAGTATGCAATCACCCTTTTGAACATGGTCTCTAATGAAATGATGTCTTATTTCAATATGTTTAGTTCTAGAATACAAAATGGGATTTTTTGACAAGTTAATTACACTAGTATTATCACATCTTATGGGGATGTGATCAAGCTCAAGACCATAGTCCAAGAGTTGTTGTTTCATCCAAAGGATTTGAGAACAACAACTCCCAACTGCAACATATTCAGCTTCAGCTGTAGACAATGCCACACTATTTTGTTTCTTGCTATGCCAAGAAACTAGTGAGTTTCCAAGCAAGTGGCATGTTCCACTAGTGCTCTTTCTATCCATTTTGCATCTAGCAAAATCAGAATCGGAATACCCAATAAGACTACATGAGGCACCTTTAGGGTACCATAAACCCATTTGTGATGTGCCTATTAGACATTTCATTATTTTTTTAACAGCACTTAGGTGTGATTCTTTAGGATTAGCTTGATATCTAGCACACATGCATACACTAAACATTATATCAGGCTTACTTACAGTGAGATAAAGGAATGAGCCAATCATACCTCTATATTTCGTAATTTCTACTGATTTACCTCATTCATCCTTGTCCAAATAGTAAGAGGTGCCCATAGGAGTAGCCATATGCTTGGCATTGTCCATTCCAAACTTTTTGAGCAGCTCCTTGCAATACTTGGATTGGCTTATGAACGTTCCTTCTCTTGCTTGCTTGATTTGGAGACCAAGGAAGAAGTTGAGCTCACCCATCATGGACATTTCAAACTCACTTTGCATAATATTTGAAAATTCTTTACAAAGAGAGTTGTTAGTAGCTCCAAATATAATGTCATCAACATAGATTTGAACTAGAAGTATGTCATGCATTTTATGTTTTATGAAAAGAGTAGTGTCAACTTTGCCTCTAGAAAAACCTTTTTCTAAAAAGAATTTTCTCAACCTTTCATACCAAGCTCTAGGAGCTTGTTTCAAGCCATACAAGGCCTTTTTCAATTTAAAAACATGGTTGGACATTTCAAAATCTTCAAAACCAGGAGGTTGTTCTACATACACCTCTTCTTGTATAAAACCATTTAAAAAGGCACTTTTGACATCCATTTGATAGAGTTTGAAATCTATGATGCAAGCATATGCAAGTAACATTCTAATAGCTTCTAACCTAGCTACAGGAGCATAAGTTTCTTCATAGTCTATGCCTTCTTCTTGATTATATCCCTTAGCTACAAGCCTAGCTTTATTTCTTATTATTAAACCCGTTTCATCAAGTTTGTTCCTAAAGACCCACTTGGTGCCAATTATAGGATGATCATTGGGCCTTGGAACTAATTCCCAAACTTGATTTCTCTCAAATTGGTTTAGTTCTTCTTGCATGGCCAAGATCCAATGCTCATCATTAATGGCCTCATTTATGTCTTTAGGTTCAACTTGAGAGACAAAGGCTAAGTGATTACATGCATCTCTAAGTGAGTTTCGAGTGATTACCCCCTTTGATACATCACCTATCACCTTGTCGAGAGGATGATATCTTGAAGTCCTCCATTCCTTGGGTAGATCCATGATTTCTAAATCTTTTTACCATGAGTGATCAAGGAGTCTCTCTTCTTGCTTCTTGGACTCTTTCTCTTGATTTTCTAAGTGCGTTTTTGCCAAGATTTCTGCAACATCATCAACAAGCCCCTTTCTCAGCTCATTTGGATTAGTTTCATCAAAAGCAACATGTATGGACTCTTCTATAGTCATAGTTCGTTTATTATAGATTCTAAAGGCTTTACTATGTATAGAATAACCAATGAATATTCCCTCATCAGATTTTGCATCAAACTTCCCTAAGTTATCCTTTTCATTATTCAAAACAAAGCATTTACATCCAAAGACATAAAAATGTGACACACTTAGTTTCCTTCCTTTGTACAATTCATATGGGGTTTTCTTTAAAATTGGCCTTATTAGGGCTCTATTCATAACATAACAAGCGGTGTTAACTGCATCTGCCCAAAAGTACTTAAGAAGGTTGGCCTCATTTAGCATAGTTCTTGCCATTTCCTCTAAAGATCGATTTTTCCTTTCTATAACACCATTTTGTTGTGGAGTTCTAGGGGCAGAAAAATTATGCTCAATGTCATGTTCATCACAAAAAGTTTCAAATTCATGATTTTCAAATTCACCACCATGGTCACTTCTTATGGATGCAATACAAAACCCTTTTTCGTTTTGGATAACTTTGGCAAGTTTTCTAAATGATTGAAAAGTATCATTTTTTTGGGCCAAGAATAATGTTCATGTAAACCTAGAAAAATCATCCACAATCACTAATGCATAGTAATTCCCACCAAAGCTCATAGTTCTAGAGGGCCCAAAAAGATCCATGTGCAAAAGTTGTAAAGGTCTAGAAGTTGAAACTATGTTCTTAGCTTTAAAGGAGACCTTTACTTATTTTCCCTTTTGACATGCATCACAAAGTTTATCTTTTTCAAATTTGAGCTTTGGAAGACCAATTACTAGTTCTTTAGAAACCAATTTGTTTAAGTGATCCATGTGAATGTGAGCAATTCTTCTATGCCATAACCATGAATCATTTTCTTTACTCATAAAGCATTTAGCATCATTTGAGGAGATATCATCAAGACTAATCATATATATATTATTGACCCTATGACCAACAAACTTAACTTGCTTATCATCTTTTCCCTCTATTATGCAACAAGAGGAATCAAATATAACTTTATTGCCTTTATCACATAATTGATTAATACTAAGTAAATTATGTTTAAGTCCTTCAACAAGTAAAACATTATTAATAGATGATGAAGGGATCTTACTAACTTTGCCAATTCCAAGAATCTTCCCTTTGTTATTATCACCATATGTGACATGTCCATGTTTCTTGTGGGTAAGGGAGGAGAACTTTGGGCTATCACCGGTCATGTGCTTGGAGCAACCACTATCAAGATACCAACTTGAGCTCTTGGTCTTCAAGTACACCTACAACACACATTCAAGATTTAACCTTTGGTACCTAAATTGTTTTGGGTCCTTGTGTGTTAGAATTAGGTATGGTGCCTTTAGGGACCCAAACCCTTTTGATTCCAACCTTGGTGTTTATGTTCTTTCTAACATTGCAAGTGGATGCACTATGCCCTTTCCTACCACAATGAAAATATTTAACAAAGGGACTACTTGAAGTTTTTAAGGAAACAAAAAAGTTCTTATAAGACTTTTGATGGTTGTTTGGATTAAATCCCAAACCGGCTTTTTGAAAAACACATTTTTGTCTCCCTAATAACACATTCAAGTTGTCTATTCCAAAAGTGAATTTTGCAAGAGTGTTGTTCAAGTCTTCAATTTCTTTTTCAAAAGCTTTACATGATAAACAAGGTAATGATATGGATGCATTATCATGTGAGGAACAAGTCATACATAATGAATTAGCATCTATGAGTCCTAAGGTCTCATTTTCAATTTTAAGTTCATTTAACTCCTTAGTTAAGGTAGAAACTTTGTTTGTCAATAGGGAGATTATTTTATTGGAAGTCAAAATCATTTTTGTGAGCCTCAAAGATTCATCATGTAATTCTTGAAAGGCATCTTGCAATTCATCATAAGAAGGTGAAGGTTCTAGGCTAGAAGAAGTTACCTCGGTATCGCTTTCTCCACTTTCTTCTCCTTGAGCCACGAGGCACAGATGGGCTTCTTCATTCTCCGAATCGTCGGAAGAGCTTAAGTCATTGTCCTCCCAAGCTATATATGCTATTCTTCCTTTCTTTTCCTTGGAGGGTTTTTTCTCAAACTTCTCTGTCTTCTTGAGATATATAGGACACTCCATTTTCATGTGCCCCGATTTTTCGCATTCGTAGCATTTTGGAGGAGTAGATGATCATTCTCCTTTGTGATAAGCTTTCTTTTGAGGAAAGGGTGGTCTTCTTTGAAATCCCTTTTTCTTTAAGAATCTTCTGAACTTTCTCACAAGGAGACTAAGATTCTCCTCACTTAGCTCAATATTTTTAGCATCTTCTTCACAATCTTCATCATCATCTTCAAGTATGGAAGAGGTGGCTTTGAGTGCAATTTCTTTCTTCTTTTTATCATGCTCTTCACTTTGATTGAGCTTATTTAGTTCCAGCTCATGTTCTTGAAGCTTTCCGAATAGGGTGGCTAGAGACATTGTTGATAAATCTCTTGATTCTGCAATAGCCATTACTTTGGGTTGCCAATTCCTACTTAGACATCTCAAGACTTTGTTAATAAGATCCTCATTAGGAAATGTCTTTCCCAATGAGATGAGATGATTAACAATGTAAGTAAATCTCTTTTGCATATCTTGAATACTCTCACCTTAGTTCATTCTAAACAATTCATATTCATGAGTAAGAGTGTTTATTCGAGATCGTTTTACCTCACTAGTACCTTCATGAGTTACTTGTAGGGTATCCCACATTTCTTTTGCGGTCTTATAATTTGACACCCTAAAGAATTCATCATACCCCAAGGATGTGGTGATGATGTTCTTGGCTCTCAAATTGTATTGAACCTTCTTTTTATCATCATCGGTCCATTCACTTCTAGGTGTATTAATTGTCACACCATCTTTAGTTTGTGTTGGGACAAAAGCACCATTTTCAACGGCATCCCACACATCTAAGTCAATAACTTCAATAAAAATTTTCATTCTTTCTTTCCAATAAGCATAACCATCCTCATTGAAATAAGGAGGCCTATTTATAGAAGAACCTTCATTTGAAAAACCATTTGAAGCCATCACTTCTCTTGAAGCTGCTAAGCTCTTTATACAAGAGTCTAGCTCTGATACCACTTGTTACCAAGTGGCCTCAATACTCAAGAGGGGGGTGAATTGAGTATGTAAGACAAGTTCGCAAATCTTTCACAAATCGTTTGATCAATAATTTTCGTTGAAGCTATTTGATGATTAGAACTGATTGGATATACGAAATAAATACTTTTACTTATAAATGCAATAATTAAGAAGAACAATATTCAAGCTATTCAACGAAACAGTGCTTAATGTAAAGAGAAGGGTTTAGAGAGAACAAACACAGCGATTTATCCTAGTTCGATCACCAATCCACTTGTGATCTACGTCCAGTTCCCAAGCAACAACTTGAGATTTTCCACTATATTTTCAAGCTTCAATGGGTACTTGACAACCACTACAACCTTGAGCACTCAACACTATGGGATACCTCACCCTAATGCTTGAGCCTCAATTTTCCAAAGGATACCTCACCCTTACAATACTTGAGGGATACCTCACCCTCTCTAAACAGATTATATAAGATTTAAATGGAAGAAACTCTCTCTAAAGCAAGTATTACAAATTGAAGAACTATGGTATTTGGGATTCACACAAGTTCAAGCTCAAAACAGAGGATTTTGGAGAATGATGAGAAAAACTTGTTTAAAGATCAATAGTGATTTTCCAGAAGGATAGACTCAGTTTTTCTAACCTTCCAATGAAGCTCCATAACCAAATATATAGGTAAGTGTTATTTAATGTCATTGGAAATGGTTATGAGCAATTAATGCTCATCAATATAGCCATTACGGGCTTCTTCTTATTTTTCCAGAACAAAGGCTAACCGGTTAGCCAAGTATCATAACCGGTTAGGGGCTCATTTAGGCTTATACAGAATTGTTCTGGTTTGATAACTAATTGGTTAGGAATATGTCCTAATCGGTTAGGACCTCACGAAAATGAGTTCTAGGAATGATGCTATCCGGTTAAACCTGCAGGCTAATCGGTTAGGACATGGTCAGGATAGTTTCTGAGTTGATGAATAACCGGTTAGGTCTTCTACCTAATCGATTAGGGCAACACATTTTTAGCTTCTGAGTTATAGAATAACCGGTTAGGCCATCTGCCTAATCGGTTAAGACAGGATTAAAATGGTTTCTGAGTTTATGAATAACCGGTTAGGTCTTCTACCTAATCGGTTAGGACAAAACATTTTGGCTTCTGGGAGTGAGACTAACCGATTAGGTCTCTCACCTAATCGGTTAGGACAAACATATTTTGGCCTCTGAGTTATTAAATAACCGATTAGCTACTTTGCCTAATCGGTTAGGCATGTTATAAAAAATGAGGCAAAGCTTTTGTTTGAACTAACTAATCGGTTAGGAGCTGGTTCTAATCGGTTAGGAGCCTTGAAATTTTGGCTCCTAATGTTTATCAAGAGGCTGGTAAGTTTCCAAAAAGGCTTAGGATATTAGATTTGAAGGAGTTGTTGCATAAAACCTTTTTGATCCTAACTTGAAAAATCATTTTGAAAATACATTTTAAAGAAGCTATTTGAGCTTGAAGTGAATCTTTAGAATACCTTTACACAAGATCTATAATCCTACATGCTAAGCTTGAGTTCCTTGTGACTTGATCATTGTGTTCCCATTGCTTTCTTATTTGTCGACATCAAAACCATTTGCATCTTGTCCATGTCAATCACACTTGTGAGATGCTATGTAACTCGATACATTGATTCATGTATAGGAAAATTAGTTTAAACTCCTTATATTTAGCAACTTAGCAACTTACAAATTGTCCATTTGGAACATTTTTAGAAATTTGTTCTGTTTTCTTCTCAAAATGACTAAGAGGTGGAACAATTAAACTCTAAATAGTGAAACTTAAAGTGAATGAAAAAGGGTGGTCTGATAATATATTACTTGCTCTTAGTTAATGTTTGCTCTAGAATATGAATTTAAGTTCTTCTTCTCAATAATTTATTAAGGGGATGATAGAGATAAATTTTATATCACACTAGGTTGAACTTGTTTTGTGCTAAGTGAAAGGCACAAAATTTTTTTTTAATAAGAACTTGAAGTGGACATAAGTGTGATTGGTAGTTCTTGTCGTCATGAGCAATCTGATTTATGACCTTGGAATCTAAACTTTTGAACTCACCTTGGTAGTGAGGCTTCTACCAGGTTGGGGTAGGAAGGACTAGCTGTATTGTGAACATTATTAAATTAAAGTTGTTACATAGAGGTTGCAAGTGAGCATATAAGAAGATATTTAAATGGTTGTATGTTCATAAATTTTATAAAATTCTTATTGCAATGTGTTTGATAAGAAGGTTGAAGGCCAAGCTCAAGCTTTAATTCTTACTTGCTAAATTGAACCTTGATTCATGAAGTACAATGTGAACTATTATATTACTAATTAATCAAAGACAAACCCTATCATAAATTATAGGAGATGATCGATATCTACTCCAATTCCTAGTAATGATATGGTGTATGATGTTTATGTTAAGTAATTAGTTGAGTGGCTAGAGATTAGTTAATTAGTAGTTGTAAGACCGATAGATGAGAATACTTCCAAATCATCTTTGAAGAATTAGTCTATAGTTAGTTTCTTTTAGTACATAGATGGTATTCTTGTTTGGTAATCTATTTATTGTGCTAGTGATTGTTTGAATTAAATTATACTAAGGCATGGTGTGAATGGATAGTGAGAAAATATATGTACATATATGTACAGGTACTAAAAATGATAGAAAGATAAAGTATCCCACCAAGATATTGATCAACTCAATTTAAGATAAGTGCATACACACTAAAGAAACAAGAGGAATGAAGGATTAAGTGTTAGTAGAATCTTGTTCGTAAACATGTGTACCGGTCATAATTTTACAGACTTGAGGCTATCACATACTCGGAATCTGACACAACTCTGAACTATGATAAGTATAACCAAAATGATTAAATAGGAAACATAAGAAAGATTATCCAAAGTTATTTTCTTTCGATAAACAAAATTTGAGGCAAAATTTTTAAAAGGAGGAAAGTATTGTAACATCCGTCTTTTCAGCTTTGCTAGACTGCCACCAAGATTAGTGAGTAGTCTGATGTTTATAATAAGCTAGTGAATTTCTAGAATTAGTTTATTATGTGATTTTATTTAATTATATTAAAATTATGTTATCAAAGTGAGTAAGTAAATATAGAAATCATTTATATAAATAAAAATAGTTATTTTTAATACAATTTAAAATCAATAGAAATGCATGTAAGTAGGTCTAGGCATTTACCTAAGTTACATTGGATTAGAAAAATAAAAGCAATAATTAAATTAGAGCCAATTAGGCTATGTGCAACCTAGTATTACCACCTATGTTAATCTCTATTAGTTTTAAAGTAAGAGTAAGTATTATCTTAATTTAATTAATTAAGATCATGATTTAACTCAAACCAATAAGGTTCTATGCATAAAAGTAATGAGCAGTAAATTAGATTTTCATTGGTTAAAACTAGAACTAATAATTAGGACAATTCCACTAAAATTTAGGTAATCTCAATTATGTCTTAATGCCTACATGAGCAGTGCAACTTATGGAAATTAAGTGACAACATTTTCTCATAACCAAGCTAAACCACCTATTGTTTAGCTCCTAAAAACACCCACCCTTTCTCCCAACAAATTAACTACTAAGTTGTTTAACATAACAAAAAAATAAATAAAAGAAAAAAAAGAGCAGTGTGTCGTCGTGTCTGCAATGTGAAATTGAGAGAGAGAGAGAGAGAAAGGAAAGAAAGAAAGGAGAACTAGAGAGGAGGGGTGGGAAGAGACCACTAGAGAGGAGGAGTTTCAAGGTCATGCATGCCTAAGATAGGTTCTTTTGATTGAGGTGATAAAAAAGGGAAAAATAGAGTGAAGATCGAGCTTTACCCAGCTAGCCCAACAACAACTTCATCCTTTATCCTCTTCATCTTCAACAGTAGCAACTTGGAGAGAGGTAAATGGTTTTCTTCCCTGAAATCTTTTCTAAACTCCTCTTTATGTAAGGTTGTATTACTTCAAGTGAAGACTCATATGTAAAAATGGCTTGCATGTGGTCATGGAAGAAGATAAAGTTGTGGGTTGAAGGTCCTTTGTCCATAGGAGGAAGGTAGTATGGGTTTAGCATAGTAATTGAATTAAGGATTAGTAGTTTTATTCCCAATTCCTCACTAAAATTCCAAGATTTACAAACTATACCACGAGTGCAAGAATCCTATTCTTACAATCTTATTTTTGTGAGGGATGGGTTATTTTATAAGATTATGACAAATTAAGTACTTAAAAATAGAATTAGATGGAGTCACTAAAGACCTTGATTAGGAGACCCCTTTTTGGGTCAAGTGGTAATGTAGGTCTATGGATATGTGATACTTGAATATGTTGTTATTAAATTCCTTGTCTCCCTAAGGTAGCTATTCTGCCGAATTGAAATCTAGTGGCATTGGCTATATTAATGTATCCATATTTGAATGCTAGCATAACTTGTCATTTAGCTATATAAGTTTTCTATGTAAAGGATGCAAATATAAGTGCTAATTTCAGTCCACACACTGTCTTAGTTGATATTTACGAGGCCACTCAGCCACACTATAATTATTTACGTATGACTTGTTTAAGAAGGCAATATGAGTTATATTTATGCTATGTGCCTTTGAGAAATGATCATCAAGTAATAAAAAGATGTGCTTATACCAAAGCTAGGTAAAGGAGTACCTTGCTAGAGGTAAAGAATAAGAAAATAACTTTGTCAGGGATAGTTTCTGTACAGTAAAGTATGACCATGGAGAATGAGCTCATGTTTGTCAAACAGTCTATCACTCAAGAGATAAGGATAAAGTTATTTCCTCAAGGGATTAAGCATAAGATAAAGAAATGAGTTAATTGAGATACTGTGACTTGCATTGGGCATTTGCATTTATCATGGTTTTTCTTGAGCATTACATCCTTGCATGAAAAATATATGTTGTTTTTATGTGAACTAGAAAAGAGAAAATGTTTTTAATACTTAATACCCTTGGAAACACTGTGTTTATTATTGATTTTAAAACTTATGAATGCTTATGTCATGAAGCATATCAAATGAAGTTTTTCATGATAACAAAAGTCAAGATGAAGATCAAAATCAAAAAAAGTGACCAAGATCAAAAGAGAAGACCAAGATCAAAAGAAAAAAATCAAGAGGTATATGGATATAGGTCTTAGAATATCAATGTAAAATACTTTCAAGGTATCTCAATTATCTTCAAATGATTTTTTAAGATCCTTTTAAATCAACTTATAATTCAAAGTTCATCTTATTCAAGTTATATTCATTTCAATCTTGGATTTTGTAATTCAAATGTAAATTTTGTCAAAATCCAAGCTTCTATAAGTAAGAATTGACCAATTCACTTAATTAGACTTGAAAAATATGTTTAAAGGACAAAGTAATCGATTACACATGTGTTGTAATCGATTACAAGCTAAACAGAGGCCTTGTAATCGATTACACTGAGCATGTAATCCATTACAAGCATGACAGAAGCCTTGTAATCGATTACACTAAGGCTGTAATCGATTACAAGTCTGGCAGAGGCCATGTAATCGATTACACAAGACTGGTAATCGATTACATCATACCCAGAAGGCTAAGAACATGTTCTAAGAGCTATGTAATCGATTACATGGACTATATAATCGATTACATCTAGTCTGACAGTGCCCAACTATTATTTTATTAGCATTTAATGTTGCCCATTAATACACCCAACGGCTCCTTTGATATGAAAACTTATAAATACATATCTTGGGTCTTCATTAATGGCTAACCAATAACTGAGAAACATATTACAATCATTCTAATCCGTGAATCATCTTTGAAACACTTATTGCTCTATTTTTTTTTTTTTTTTGCAAATCACTTAAGATATTCTTGAAGAGCATTCTAAAGCTTCAATTTGTATCAACTACTCTTGTGAGAGTTTCATCTTGTATATACTTCAATTCTTTGTGAAGAGGGTGATGCATCCCTCCAAATTGTAAAGGGTGAGGTATCCTTAGTCAGTAAAGAGGGTGAGGTATCCCTTGAAGTTGAGGCTCAAGCACAAAGGGTGAGGTATCCTAAGGTGTGGTGAGTGCTCCAATTTGTAAACGTTGTAAGCACTTGTTAAAGTTTGAAGATATAGTGAAAATCTCGAGTGATTGCTTAAGGACTGGACGTAGGCCACAAGTGGATTGGTGGCTGAACCAAGATAAATCTTGTGTTTTATCTTCTCAACTCTATCTCTTTACATTTGTGCTTTAATCTTATATGCTTGGTTGAATACTTTCTATATTGTCTTATTTATTTGTGAGTGAGTTATTCAATCTCATCTATCTATCCACTTCAGTCAATCAATAGATTCAACGAAAATTGATAATCAAGTGTTTTGCAAAAGATTTGCAAAAATATTTTACAAATTTAATTCACCCCCTCTTGAGTATTGAGGCCAATTGCTAACAAGTAGTATCAGAGTTAGGCTATTATGTAAAGAGTTTAGCAGCTTCAAGAGAAAGTGATGGCCTCCTCAAATGGTTTTTCAAAAAGTTCTTCTCTCTATAGACCTCCCCATTTCAATGGGGATGAGTATGCTTATTGGAAAGAACGAATGAAAATTTTTATTGAAAATATTGACTTAGATGTGTGTGATGCTGTTGAAAATTTTCCTTTTGTCCCCACACAAGTTATTAATGGTGTAATAGTTAACACACCAAGAAGTGAAAGGACTGATGATGATAAGAAAAATGTCCAATATAATTTGAGAGCCAAAAACATCATTACCACAGCCTTGGGGGTATGATGATTTCTTTAGAGTCTCAAATTGTAAATTTGCCTAAGAAATGTAGGATACTCTATAAGTAACCATGAGGGTACTAATGGAGTGAAAAGATCAAGGATAATACTCTCACTCATGAGTATGAGTTTTTTAGAATGAACTAAGATGAAAGCATTCAAGAAATGCAAAAACAGTTCACATATATTACTAATCATCTTGCTTCATTGGGAAAGACTTTTCCTAATGAAGATCTTATTAACAAAGTGTTAAGATGTTTGAGCAGGCATTGTCAACCTAAAGTGACGGCTATTACAGAGTCAAGAAATATTTCAACCATGACCCTAGCCACACTTTTTGGCAAGCTCCAAGAACATGAATTGGAATTGAATAGACTCAACCAAAGTGAGGAGCTTGACAATAAAAAGAAGAGAATAGCTCTCGAGGCCACTTCCTCCATGGTCAATGATGATGATGACAAAGATGATGGAGATGACTTGGAAATAAATGAAGAAAATCTTGGTCTTCTAGTAAAGAAATTTAGAAGATTCTTCAAGAAGAATGAAGCTCAAAGAAGATCTCTCTTTCCCTAAAAGAATGTCTATCACAGAGGGGAAGAAACCTCATCCACTCCTAAATGCTATAAATGTGGAGAATCAGGGCACATGAAGATGGAGTGTCTAATCTATAAAAGGGAAATGGAAAAATATGAGAACAGGTCTTCAAAGGATAAGAAAGAAAGAAGAGCCTATATAGCATGAGAGGACAATGACATGGATTCTTCCAATAGCTCGAATAATGAGAAAGCCAATTTATGTCTCATGGCTAGAGGAAAAGAGGAAGAAGAAGATGACATGGAGGTAACATCCTCAAACTTAGACTCTTACCCATCCTATGATGTATTGCAAGATGCATTTGAAGATTTGTATAATGAATCCACGAGGCTCACAAAAATGATTTTATCTTCTAACAAAATAATCTCCTTATTGGTAAACAAAGTTTCTATTTTAAATAAGGAGATTAATGAGCTTAAAATTGAAAATGAGACCTTAGGACTTATTGATGCTAACTCATCATGTATGATTTATTTTTCACATGATAATGCACCCACACTCTCATCATGCTCATCATGTAAAGCATTTGAAAATGAAATTGACGATTTGAAAAATACTCTTTCAAAATTTACATTTGGAAGAGACAGCATAAATGTGTTGCTAGGGAAACAAAGATGTATTTTTCAAAAGGCCAGTTTAGGATATAATCCCAATAATTAACAAAAGTTTATGAAGAATCTCTTTGTTTCCTCAAGTACATCAAGTAGCCCCTTCATTAAATGCTTTCATTGTGGGAGGAAAGGGCATAGTGCTTCTACATGCAATGTTAGAAACAACTTGAACACCAAGGTTGGGACTAAAATGATTTAGGTCCCTAAGGGAACCTTACCAAAATCTAACACACAAGGACCCAAGAAAATTTAGGTACCGAAAGACAAAAATTGAAATGTGTTGTAGGTGTGCTTTAAGGCCAAGAGCTGACTTTGGAATCTTACAAGTGGCTGCTCCAAGCACAAGACCAAAAAATACTTCAAGTTCTTTTCCTTGTCTCCAAGAAGCCTGGACTTGCAATCTTTGGATAACTGGAGACTTGTTCTAAGCTTTAATTTGCTTCTAGCTTCATATCCTGAAAAATATCTCTACATGTGATAATATAATAGATAAGTTCATTTCTTGTTTGAAATAGCATATTTGATGAAAATATCTATGAACTTATTTCATTTGGATCTTTTATGCACTTAAATTTTGCTACATAACTTTATTTTGCTGCACAAATTCATTTTACTACATAATTTCATTTGCTACACCATTTGATGTTTGCTGCATAATCCTCGTTTGCTACATAATGTGTCATCTGCTGATCTATCATTTTGATGCATAACTTGTTACTTTTAATGCATAAAGTTACAATCTTCTGCAAAATCTAAAATTTGTTGCATAAGTTTATTGATTTGCTGCGTAATATGTCATTTCTGTTGCAAAATTACTTTACTTCAATCACTTTTAAATCCAATATTGATTTGAGTGTTGAAGGCTCTCCTAAGTTTATTTTACAGGCACTCCATCAATGACTAAGTCCTCCAAGTGGCTCACAATTCACCAATCCTGGTAAAATGGCTTGATCCTTGACAAAGATGGTGATTTTGTAAAAACATGTGTTATGGATCAAGAACTGGTCAATCTTTATGCTTACATGATGTTTGAGATTGTTTTGGGAAGTTTTGGAACTAATTTGAACGCTTTGAGTTTGGTCCTTTACTATTTGAAGTGCAAAAATTGAATTCAACAAGCTTGTAATCAATTACAAGACCTTTGTAATCGATTATAGAGGCTCTGCCAAGCATCCCAAGCAAAGTCAGAGAGCGTGTAATTGATTACACATACTATGTAATCGATTACAATATTTCCAAAACTCATGTAATCGATTACACTCACACTGTAATCGATTATAAGGTTCACAGAGAGTGTGTAATCGATTACACACCCATTGTAATCAATTATACAGGGTTTAAAAATAAGTTTTAGCGCACGAGAACCATATTTCTTCTGAAACTCACTTTTTCTCTCTCCCACTTCACAAAACCCTTCACCACTAATCTTCAATTTCTCTATCATTTCTTGGTCAAATCACCTCATTCCAAAGCATTATTCTACTCATTTTTCCTTTCTCCACCAAACCCCCAAATCAATTTCAACCAAAATCATCCCAAATTTCTTCCCCCATCTCCTCTCACGTTGCCATATCTCTCTCTAGCCCCAACCCATGAATTCCACCTCTTTCTCACCTGTTTCTCTCCTCCTCCATCACTAAACACCACAAAAACACATTTCCTCCTCCTTCCTCACATCCTTTCTCACCCATTCCCTCTCAATGGCAGAATCCTCCAGACGTACCAAGAAACCAAGAACAGGGGTCTCCATGGGAACCTCCACTAGTGCTCCTCCACTCGCCATTCCAAGGTTGGACCTCTCTCAACACTTCCACACTGCCAAAAGAACAGAGTTCTTCAAGAAAAATTTTCATTTGTGGAAGATTATCTCACCAAGGTATCTCACTAAGGACTTTAGCTCTAGTGAACCTTTATAGTGTTTTAGAATTATTAAGAGGCTTGATTTGCTTCAATTTCTGAGCATTAAAAAGGATATATACCCAAATTTGGTCAAAGTATTTTATGCCAACTTGAAATATGAGAATGCATGCTTAGTCACTGAAGTGAAAAAGACATAGATATGTGTGGATAAAGACTTGTGGATTAAGTTGACTAAGTTGTCATATGATAGGGCCAATTTCTGTGGAGGTGCGAATATATGGGGAGATGAACACAAGTATAAGGATGCCTTAACTTCTTTGTTGAGGGCTGGATATCACATTCCTAGAGGAAAATAGAGAGTGATGGCAACTGTGTTAACCATGGAGAATAGGGTGTTACATTACCTTGTAGCTAAGGGATTGGTCCCTAGGGAGGCAACTATTCTCAGGTTCTCAAAGATGATGTGCTAATCTTGTGGGCTATGAACCCTGGAAGCTCAATCAACTGGGCCTACTATATTATTCAACATATATTAAAAGCCAAAAAGAAACATCATCCCCTGCCCTATGCTATGCTTGTTATAGCAATTATGCACTTTCGTATCCCTCTGGCTGGAGAAGCCAAGGATACTAGCTCAAAAAGGCCTTAGTCTATCGGATTGCATACCCTGCAAAAGCTTCAGCTGAGGAAGATTGATAACAGATGGTACTATCTCCTTCATAGGAGCTATAGTCACATTCCCCATGAGGCTAAAAATGAAGAAAAAGAAGGACAACAGTCTGCTCTAGCTCCCACAACCACTTTGGAACTGCTACTACAGGAGATGCGTAGCTTGAGAACAAACATGGATCGCATCGAGCAGAAGGTCGATCATCAAGGATTGAAGTTAGTTTATATTCGTTCCTTGCTGTAGGGATCTAGTTTTGCATAAAGGAGAGATGCTAGTGCTCCTGCCTCCTCTACTAACTCTCTTGCTCCCCCATTATATGCTACTCCTTTTGGTGCTACAGCTATAGCTCCTAATGACAATGAGGATAGTCTTGACATCGATGATAATGATATAGATCTTGGTGATGTAGCTGCTGGGAGTGAGACTGACAGTGATAGCGAGGCGACGGAGTGACAAGGGATTTATGTCATGATTTTTTTTATAACTTGTCTAACTCATTGCATCTTATCACTTTTATAATTTTGTATATGACTTTGAAACTTTTGGTATTAATGTTTATTCAATCTAATTATTTTACTGGTTCATATACATCTATTATTGCTTTGATCTATTTGGGATAATTATACTCTGATTTTGCTTTGACTGAATAAGGTAATCATGAAAAATGCTATTGGAATGCTGCTGAAATTTTATTGGTATTATTAACAAATTATTGAATGCTTATGTCTTTTTGATAATGCCAATGAAAGAGATTAGAAAGTTTATTAGACATATGCTTTGCATGAGTACGGGGGAGTTTTTATATGCAAAATGAAGATAAAAAATGGGGAGAATGTGAATGCTTATGTCATAAAACATATCAAATGAAGTTTTCGGTGATAACAAAAGTCAAGATGAAGGTCAAAATCAAAAGAAGTGACCAAGTTCAAAAGAAGGAAACCAAGAGGTATATAGATATAAGCCTTAGAATATTAATGTAAAATACTCTCAAGGTATCTCAATTATCTTCAAATAGTTTTTCAAGATCCTTTTAAATCAACTAATAATTCAAAGTTCATTTTTTTAAGGTTATATTGATTTCAATCTTGGATTTCGCAATTCAAATGTAAATCTTGTCAAAATCCAAGCTTTTATAAGTAAGAATTGACCAATACACTTAATTGGGCTTGAAAAATGTGTTCAAAGGACAAGGTAATCAATTACACATGTGTTCTGATCGATTACAAGCTAAACCGATGCCTTGTAATCGATTACATTGAGCATGTAATCCATTACAAGCATGGCAGAAGCCTTGTAATTAATTACACTGATGCTGTAATCGATTACAAGTCTGGCAAAGGCCATATAATTGATTACACAAGGCTGGTAATCGATTACATCCTACCTAGAAGGCCAAGAACACATTCTAAGAGCCATGTAATCGATTACATGGACTATGTAATCGATTACAACTGGTCTGACATTGCCCAACTGCTATTTTATTAGCATTTAATGCTGCCCATTAATGCACCCAATGACTCCTTTGATACTTGGGTCTTCATTAGTGGCTAACTAACAACTGAGAAACATATTACAATCATTCTAATCCGTGAATCATCTTTGAAACAATTATTGCTCTGGTTTTTTGCAAATCACTTGAGATATTCTTGAAGAGCATTCTAGAGCTTTAATTTGTATCAACTACTCTTCTGAGAGTTTCATCTTGTATATACTTCAATTCTTTGTGAAGAGGGTGAGGTATCCCTCCAAATTGTAAAGGGTGAGGTATTCCTAGTTGGTAAAGAGGGTGAGGTATCCTTCAAGGTTGTAAAGAGTGAAGTATCCCTTATTGGTAAAATGGGTGAGACATCCCTCAATGTTGTAAAGGGTGAGGTATCCCTTGAAGTTGAGGCTCAAGCACAAAGGGTGAGGTATCCCAAGGTGTGGTGAGTGCTCTAATCAAGAACCTGTTGAATCTTGAAGATATAGTGAAAATCTCGAGTGATAGCTTGAGGACTGAACGTAGGCCATAAGTGGATTGGTGGCTGAACCAGGATAAATCTTGTGTTTGATCTTCTCAACTCTATCTCTTTACATTTGTGCTTTAATCTTATATGCTTGCTTGAATATTTTCTATCTTCTCAACTTGTTGCTTTAACTTTCGATGGATCCATAACAATTCCATCCTTCGAGATTATATGTCCCAAAAACTTAACCACTTCCATCCAAAATTCATACTTTGATAACTTGACATACAACTTCTTCTCTTTCAAAATTTGGAGAACTATACTGAGATGTTCAACATGTTCCTCCTGATTTCGAGAATAGATCAGAATGTCATCGATGAAGACAACGATGAATCTATCTAGGTAAGGACGAAAAATCCTATTCATGTAATCCATGAATATGGCAGATGCATTCGTCACTCCAAATGGCATCACAAGATACTCATAATGTCTGTAACGTGTTCGAAAAGCCATTTTAGGAATATCCTCTACCTTCACTTGGATCTGATGATAGCCTGAACACAGATCGCTCTTAGAGTAAACAGAAGCTCCTTTCAGCTAATCCATCAAATCATCTATCCTCAAAAGTGGATACTTGTTCTTAATGGTGACCTTGTTTAGCTAACGATAATCTACACATAAGCGTGACGTTCCATCCTTTTTCTTGACCAGTAACACTGGGGCTCCCAGGGTGACACACTAAGCTTGACAAACTGCTTTTCCAGGAGCTCCACTAACTGCTTCTTGAGTTCAACTAATTCTGACGGTGACATCCTGTAGGGTGCCATGGATATGGGACCAGATCTAGGCATGAG
This sequence comes from Ormosia semicastrata, assembly GCA_029884595.1. Lineage (NCBI taxonomy): Eukaryota > Viridiplantae > Streptophyta > Magnoliopsida > Fabales > Fabaceae > Ormosia > Ormosia semicastrata. The sequence goes on from JAQQTO010000047.1 coordinate 9,718,269, forward strand.
ATCAATAGTAAACTCTATCTCCCGCTCAGGCGGTAAACCAGGTACCTCATTAGGAAAGATTTCAGGAAATTCATTGACTTATGGAATAGTCTTCACATCCATCTCGCTCTCAACTTTTAAGGAAGATAATTGCATGTATCCCTGACCTCCTTCTTTTAAGAAAGCTTAAACTTAGTTGGCCGTAAAAAATCTAGGAACTTCAGCAGTAGGGAAAACTATGGTTTTACTGGAACAGTCTAATAGGATATAGTTAGAAGATAACCAATCCATTCCTAAAATTACATCTATTTGAGAAAAAAGGTAAATAGATCAAATCAATAGAAAAGACTCGACCTTCAACAGATGAAGGACAATTCAAACAAACTTGGATGGTAACAACAGGTTTAGTAGTCAGGGTAAAAACACTCAGATCAAAGGGCAAAGAAGACATAAGTAAACCTAATCGGTGCACACAATCATAAGCAATAAAAGAATGGGTCACTCCCGAATCATACAGTACAGATAAAAGATTACCTCCTATGATACCATATCCCTTTATCAGATCATCAGATTGGGAGGCTTCCGCTCCACTCATCGTGTAAACTCTGCTTCCTAATTGGGGTTTTGTAACTCGTGCATTGTTGACAGAAGGCTCTGCCTTGGGTTGGTTATAATCTCGGGAGAGATGTCCAGGCTTTCCACATCTGAAGCAGATAATTCCCTTGATTGTACAATCCCTTGTCATGTGGTCTTTTCCACATTTCATACACTTCGGTATAGACGCCACAGTCTGACCAGCTCGATGGCCACCAAAATTTCCACTAGAGCCCCCACTAGGTGATTGTTGTTGAGTTCCTGATAGTCGGGAATAGGGCTTCCTCTAAAACCAGTTGTTATTGTTTCCTCCTCTTTGGAACCTAGATGGTCCAAAGTTACGATTCCTTGCCTCTTGAGATGGTTCTAACACTTCAAGTCTGCAACACATATCCCTCAAGACTGAGAACAAATTCATTCTCATTGGTAGTACCCCTCTCTTCAATTCAACCCTTAAACCTTCTTCAAACTTACAACATTTCCATACCTCATCAAGCTAAATTTGAAGATACCGTGAGAACTTTGACAAGCTCTCAAACTTTGCAGCATACTCATTAATCGTCATCCCACCTTGTTGTAACCCAAGGAATTCCATTTCCTTGGCATACCTTTCACTATATAGAAAATACTTTTCCAGAAATGCATTACAGAATACTTCCCATGTAATTTCCCTTCCTTCGGCTTGTAGCAATCTCTGAGCTCCTTTCCACTAATTTTCACTATCTCCCACCAGCATAAATGTAACATAAGTTACCTTGCGGTCATCCACATATCTCATTCCTTCAAAAATCTTTTTCAGCTCTTGAATCTACAAAATTGCCTTTTCTAGATCAAACTCGCCTCAGAACTGTGGAGAATTGTTCCGACGAAATTCAGACAAATTCTGGGCATCAGCATTCACCTCTTGTTGTTGTGCTGCTCACTGATTCTGTTGCACAATAACTTCTGCCATCCGCTGCATAACTTCAGTAGCCATAGTCATCGCCTCATTATCGCATCCCACATTATCATGTCCTCCTCTACCACGTGCCATTACTTTTCTCTAGAGTCAACTAAACAAAACACAAGAAAAGTTTAGATGTAACCTTTCAAAAACCAAACACAAAGAATCACACAGCATAAACAAGATAGACTTAACCACAAAACCCAAAAGAAAGACTTAAACTGAGGCTCTGATACCAAACTTGTGTAACACCCCCTTTTTTGGGAGGGAAGACGTCACACCAAACATACGCAATTCAAAAGAAACTATTAAGACCCAATTTATTTTATCTATGATTATTAATATGTTCATCAATAAAGTATCCTAACATAGCCATTCTCTTTTATATATATATATATATATATTGAAAGCAGAACATACACTTAGCGAAACTCAACATGAAGATCAAACCATACATTTGTACAAAAGTTACATGCCATATATATATGTTTAGATATATAACATAAGTCATTAAATACATCAACAGCTAGCAAAAGAAAGCAGAAACTTTACATGCCCTGAAAAGTTATACCCAGACAGCCACGTAGGCTACAAAATGTATCATGCCCCTAACAGCTACCGAGAAGGAGCCTCAGAGGGATCCTCCTCAGGTTCTTCCATTAGATCCTCCTCAGAAGAGGAGATCCTTATAGGAGCAAATGATTCACGAGCAAGAGCTCGTGCAGAGGATAGGAACAAATCCTCATGTGGAGTATACTCATGGTCATCCCACACCTCACGCATCGACATGTAGAACTTTAGTGATATAGAAACGACCAAAGAAAAGACGGGTGGATCATAGTGACCCCAAGCTAATGATACGGTCACATATCCCACGTAGACGCAACGCTCAGTGTTCAAATCGATGTGCCAACAGTCAATGCCTTCGTGGAACCTCAGTCTGGCATACCCTAAAAAACCTCGCTGGGATGCCATAGTCAAAATGTAGACTAATTCATCCCAAAATCAGGAAACTCAGGCCCTTCCTCACCTTGGTCTTTTAAGAAACATAAATATAAACAAAATAGCAGAATACAGAAAAGATGTGAGATATTCAACATCAATACCAATTATGACAGTAAAGAATTAGAAATGGCACAGGACGCCTTACAACATAGCAAACATAATAAACAACATCAAGATACAGATAGAAACAATTTAATAATACAAATAGTCATAACATCATTAAAATAAATAGTTCCATACATCATATATATTTATGCCAAATAAATATGTTGACAGACTATGCACATGAACAAGGTACCAAAATCCTACTCCATGGAGCTAGACACAACATCGGAGAGAATGATCAAGGAGACATGCCTGTATCTCATCAATCTCAAATCAAGTGCTTTTCAATATCAACAGATTACGCAACATGGCTTATACAAGGCATTCTTCACAAAATCACGACATAGGACAGTGTCTCGGTCTGGATCGTCGGTGTATTTGCATCGGTCTATCCCACGGCATACAGGAGCTACCAACTATCCATTGTGAGATACCCGCACCTCGACACCCCCAAGGTCAACAAGTGACCTACACTAGTCTATTCGCACCCACATGTAGGTGTGATTCATCTCTTAGGCATATAGCCTTACAACAGAGTCCAATAGACTTTCACAATGCATGATAACTCGATGCACATATATACAAATATTCAATAATAGGGTGACTTGTCCATAATTTCACTCCACATTAGGCTCAATCAATTATTAACAATCCTTTTCCTATTAAACCTCTCTAGGGGAATTCTCTGGTATTTTTCGTTCAACCTTTATTACTCTTAAATTAGATAAGTCCTTTCCATTGTTTTAGATTAAACTCACTTAAATTAATTATTTTAAGTTCCTTAAAACCTAACCCACACTCATGTTCTTTCTTTGTCCACAATTCACTTTAGGCTATAGGATAAAGTTTTGTTCTTCATTCTTTCCATATTATGAATTCTTAATTAAGTGTCTACTCATTTAATTATCTAAGATTTAACTTGATATAAAAGTCTCACATTGAGTGCCCAATAAGGCCATGAGCCTCCAAGGAACTAGGAATCCAATAAATTTTCATCATCTCCCTAACACGGCCGTGTCCCCTAACATGGCCTGCCTAACACGGTCGTGTCCCCAAACACGGCCTGGGCCGTGTACTCCTCTATAAGGATAGAAAAAGACCCAATCTGATCTAATCAATGACACGACCTGTGTCTTCAAACATGGCCTGCCTAACATGGCCGTGTTCTCCTCTGATCTATGAAGTATATGGCATTATGCTTCCAGAAGGAAACACAACCTGGGTCGTGTCAAACAACACGGCCTGTGCATTTGCACCAGAGTGTGTTTCCATGCACAAATCCAAGCATTCAAGCATTCCAATCCATCAAGTTACACAATAACAAGTATTAGAGTCATACAACACAACCAATCACAGCATTACCAAAAATCACACAACAGAGTGAGCAACCCACACATGGATTCCTCACCATCAACATAAAAACGTGATCCTTACCACCAAGATAGGTTGAAGAGAATGATTTCCCTCTTACCTAAAGAGACAACCAAAGAAAGCAAGCTCCTTGTAAGATTTCATCCACCACCACTAAGAAAACCCTAGGATGGTCAAACTCACACAATCAACAACCAAAGCTTGAAAAGAGGAATCCTTGATCACAAAGTGACTAAGCATCACGAAAATTATAAGAGAAAAGATGAAAGTCAAGAACTTTACCTCAAAGTTTCAAGCTTTAGGGCTTAGTAGAAAGTGATGAAGATGGAGGAATCAAAAGATGATCACTAAAGAGAAAAGCTTCAAGATGATGAGAGGATTCAAGAATCTAGATTGGCTTGAGCAAGAAAGCTTGGGTGGCCAACAATGGTGTTGAGGCCGTGAGAGTGGAGAGAAAATGGAGAAGAGAAAATGTGAAAGAGAAAAAGGTGAAAAGTGATGAAACTTTGTTTTGAAATGAAAAGTGAAAAGAGAATGTGTGGTAAAGAGAAAAGATAACAATTTTGGTCATCTTTCCCCCCCCCCCCAAACTGTGGAGTCCAAGGAGGAGAGAGGAAAAGTGAAGCTTCCTTGAGAAGCTTGGTGCAAAGCTTCCTTGAGAAGTTTCACACACTTTTTGATAAAGTAAAGGGTGATGTCGTGGTGATGATGTCATCTTAGTGATGTCATGAAAGTACTCTCTAGAAAAGATGACTAACACTCTACTAGAGCTATTATCTAGTGGACAAAGGTTATAGCTAGAAAAAATAGTATTTATCGTCCAACGGTTAACAAAATGTATCGCGATTTTATTTATCAAATATTATCTTGAAAAACGAAAACTTCGTAAACTATGCCCGGCCTCGGGTTTAGTAAGATCTCCCGTCGACTTTTCTACAGTCCAAAGTTGTTTGGCCTCAGGGAAAATATTTTATTTTCCCGGCCCCGCTCAGTGTGCATGTAAATTGAGAAATATATTAAAATAATTAAACAATTCAAATAATTTTAGAAAAATTCACAAAAATCATAAATATTATAAAATGAATATATATCATGAAACAGATAATTTTTGGGGTATTACACCATTTTCCATGGTTTTTGTAGATTCAATGATTTAGGTTCTTTGTTGGATACCAGTTATGGTTGTAATACAGGCACTGAAGATTGACTGAGTTAACATTGATGTGGAAGAATTCTCATGTGAATAGTCTTACTAGAATGTGTTATTATAGAACCTAAGTAATTCCTTGAGGCAGAGTTATAAATGTAATTATTATTTTATAAGGTTATGTAAGAGGTAAGTATATTATATATTTAAAGGTAAAGGTTAAAAAAAGTTACAAGGAGTTAAAGGAAAATGTTGGTGTTTGATCGCTTACACACTCAAAGAGTGGATTAAAAGACTTAGAAATTGAGCATTGAACTTTACTTACAAGATTTTGAAAGTATCTACAAGTAGAGATGAAGTATTGTTATTAGAAAGCAATATAACAGTAGCTGATATGATCAGAAAAATTTTCACAGAGAGTTGAAACTTGAGAAATTTGAAAACACTTCAGCAAAAACGTATTCTCTTCCATTAATGAGCTATAAAAGGTTCAATTTATAGACCTTGAAGAGATTATAGATGTTGAGATTCATTAAATGCAGTAGTACTATGTCTTGAGCTTATTAAATGCATTCGTACTATGTCTTGTGACTTGTTGAAGAGATATAATCATTATTTTGTCTTCTTGTGGCAGCTTTTGCAGCTTTCTTAGAGTTAGTACAACTACTTTTGTACTTTCTTAGGAGAATGTTCCAATGTAGTTGAATTTTTGAAAGACATTTCTAAGATACTTTAATCTTCTAAGTTTGAAGTTCTACAAACATAGCTTTCTGATGGAGAGCTTTCTAAGCAAATTACCTTCTAAAGGATAAATTTCTAAGCATTTGCTTTCTGAGCACTGTAAGTGCTTTAAGTTTGATTAAAATCAAGTGATATCTTCAAGATAAAACTTTTAAGACCTTAATACACTTCAAACTATTAGAACATCTCACACAGTTCATAAATATTAAATCTCAATTCAAAAGATAGAATTCATTAAGTGTGTAAAGCAAAAAGTGTAAACTCTTTCTAACATAGACATTTAGAACACTAAAAAAAATTTAGTTTGTTGTCATCAAAACCTTATGTGAAGGAACGAATTAAGAACAAAGGAAAGGGTCTTAAGACTTTAGAGCTTACCCTTAAGAGGGAATTACCATCCTTCTGCAAGATAGTCTACTTGTTACACATGAGCTAGCCCACTCTCAGTAGCCATACGTGCTACATAGTTCTATCCAAGCAAGGTCAATTCTTTCCTTGAACTTAACTTTGATAAGGATATCATAACTAAAGGCATGATTCACTTATCATGAACTTTGGGAATGCATACTTTTTCTTATGAGTTTTGTATAAGTACAACTTTCATTTATCATATAGCTACTAAGAGCTTTTACTGGAATTATTACAATTTCTCATATGCTTTCTCATATAACACCTATACAGGTCAAGCAATCTCATAATATATAATTACCAATTCCAATAACAATCTTAGATATACTTCATACTCAACTTGAGATAACTTGGCATACAAGTTACACATATACACAACCTTTTATATAAACAAACATTGCCTGATATCATACAAGTCCGTAATGAGGTATTTGACCTTTGGAAGTAACTAATTTCTCATTAATCATTAGTCCTAGAGTAATTATGCTTTAATCAAACAACTACAAACCTGTTATCACTTATCTAAATCATTTAATTAGCCCTGCCTAGGGTTAGGATTTACCCTAGCTCTGAGTGCAAATAGGGTCATCTTGGCCTTGTGCCAAATCCTAGCTTGGGCTCTTTGGGCCCAACCTTGACCCAATAACTTTAACTTGGCTTAATTAGTGAGTATGGTGGTTCCCATTACCTTGTCTCATTGTGGGGAGCCACACTCGGTGGCGGCTCCCACCTTATCTGTATTTTCTAAAAAGCTCCAAAAATGGAGACAAAGAGTGGTGGTTCTAATAGGGGCCCCTTAGTGGCTCTACCATCACTCTTCGAACTCATTTTTCGGCCACCTTAGTTGTAGCCCAAGGATCCGACTGACCCAAAACTACTTAGGCCCATGGTTTTTCTAAGTTTTCTCTTTATGGGTGGTCACTACCATGGCCACCACCATTAAACCCTCTACCACCACCACCTTGGGGCGGTGGATCCTTCTATTTTTTGGTCTAAACAAGCCTTAATTAGTGGGCTAAGCAGCCCATAACTACCATGAGATCATCTTCTTTAATAAAGTGGTAGCCATTGTGCTACCACCACTATAACCACTCGCACTGCCACCATTTGGTGGTGGTTTTACTACCTTCTCAATGTAATCGATTACATTACTCGTCGAACGTGTTCTTTGCCTTTCTGGGCTTTGTGTAATCGATTACATATATTGTGTAATCGATTACATGGCCTCGACTTAGCTTGTAATCGATTACATTTATAATGTAATCGACATGCAGACCTTCGTTTGATGTGTAATCGATTACAAACACTATGTAATCGATTACATTAGCCTTTGAACACATTTTTCAAGTCCAATAACGCTTGTAAGTCATTTCCAACACCTCAAGGTACTTGTTTAAACATACATCCTTTTTAAGAGTGTTAGATTTAAAGTTGAAACTCAAGTTTTATTGAAAGCCATGTTTATCTTTGAAATTTCCCATTGATTTTGAAATCATATATATTGAAAAACCATTTGAGAAATCTTAAGAGCATTTAACATTAAAATCCTAAGTCTTATAACTAAATAAACCTTCTGTCTTCTTTCTTTGATCTTGATTTTTCCTTTTGTGCTTGATCTTCTCTTTTGCTTTTGTTATCATCAAAAACCTTTTGACATGCCTTAGAGACATAAGCATTCACATAACAAAGTCAGAAGTCATGTAATCGATTACACCAATAATGTAATCGATTACACAAAACCCAGAAACTCAAAGAACACGTTCGACGAGCCATGTAATCGATTACATGAATATTGTAATCGATTACACAGCAAGTCAGAAGTCATGTAATCGATTACATAAGCATTGTAATCGATTACAAGCAAAGTCGAAGCCATGTAATCGATTACCTCAAGAATGTAATCGATTACGAGCCCGAAAGTTCGTAAAACGTTGGAACAATAATGTAATCGATTACCGAGATATGTAATCGATTACACGCATCCTGACAACGTCCAACGGCTATATTAAATGCATTAAATGCATGCCCAACTACCTCCAATGGCTCTATTAATTGAGAAACTTATAAATACCAAAGTTAGGTTCTCATTTACGGCTGACCTTGAACCAAAAACTGATCATCATACTTCAAAACGTGAATCAATCCTTAAAATCATTTCTTGCTCGTTTTCGACTAAAAACGTGAAAAATCTTTGAGAGCATATTAGAGCTTCAATTTGTAAACACTTGCTCTAGAGAGAGCTTCTTCTATTTCAATCTTATACATTCGATTAGTGAGGGTGAGGTATCCCTCAAGTATTGTAAGGTGAGGTATCCCTTGGAAAATAGAGGCTCAAGCTTTTGGGTGAGGTATCCCATACTTGTTGAGTGCTCAAGGTTGTAGTGGTTTTTCAAGCACCCATTGAAGCTTGAAGATATAGTGGAAAATCTCAAGGTGTTGCTTGGGGATTTGGACGTAGATCACAAGTGGAGTAGTGATTGAACCAGGATAAACGACCGTGTTTGTTTCTCTAAACCCTCCTCTGCTTATCTTTGTGCCTTTGTTTCATTGTTTTATTTGAATATTGTCTCCTTGGCTATTACGTTCATTAGTAAAAGTGCTTAACTCATCTATTCAATTATCTCTGATCATTCAATAGCTTCAACGAAAATTGATTGTCAAACGAATTGCGAAAGATTTGTGAACTTATTTTTAACTACTCAATTCACCCCTCTTGAGTATTGAGGCCACTTGGTAACAAGTGGTATCGAGCTAGACTCTTGTATAAAGAGCTTAGCAGAAACTTCAAGAGAAGTGATGGCTTCAAATGGTTTTTCAAATGAAGGTTCTTCTATAAATAGACCTCCTTATTTCAATGGGGATGGTTATGCCTATTGGAAAGAAAGGATGAAAATTTTTATTGAAGCTATTGACTTAGATGTGTGGGATGCGTTGAAAATGGTGCTTTTGTCCCTACACAAACTAAGGATGGTGTGACAATTAATACACCTAGAAGTGATTGGACCGATGATGATAAAAAGAAGGTTCAATATAATTTGAGAGCCAAGAACATCATCACCACATCTTTGGGGTATGATGAATTCTTTAGGTGTCAAATTGTAAGACCGCAAAAGAAATGTGGGATACCCTACAAGTAACTCATGAAGGTACTAGTGAGGTAAAAAGATCTCGAATAAACACTCTTACTCATGAATATGAATTGTTTAGAATGAATCAAGGTGAGAGTATTCAAGATATGCAAAAGAGATTTACTCATATTGTTAATCATCTCATCTCATTGGGAAAGACATTTCCTAATGAGGATCTTATTAACAAAGTCTTGAGATGTCTAAGCAGGAATTGGCAACCCAAGGTAACGACGATTGCGGAATCAAGAGATTTATCAACCATGTCTCTAGCCACCCTATTCGGAAAACTTCAATAGCATGAGCTGGAACTAAGTAGGCTCAATCAAAATGAAGAACATGACAAAAAGAAGAAGGAAATTGCACTCAAGGCCACCTCTCCCATACTTGAAGATGATGATGAAGATGGTGAAGAGGATGCTGAAAATATTGAGCTAAGTGAGGAGAATCTTAGTCTCCTTATGAGAAAATTCGAAAGATTCTTGAAGAAAAAGGGATTTCAAAGAAGACCACCATTTCCTCAAAAGAAAGCATATCACAAAGGAGAAGGATCCTCCACTCCTCCAAAATGCTATGAATGCAGAAAATCGGGGCACATGAAAATGGAGTGTCCTATATATCTCAAGAAGACGGAGAAGTTTGAGAAAAGACCCTCCAAGGAAAAGAAAGGAAGAAGAGTATATATAGCTTGGGAGGACAATGACTTAAGCTCTTCCGATGATTCAGAAAATGAGGAAGCCCATCTTTGCCTCATGGCTCAAGGAGAAGAAAGTGGAGAAAGCAACACCGAGGTAACCTCTTCTAACCTAGAACCTCCACCTTCTTATGATGAATTACAAGATGCCTTTCAAGAATTGCATGATGAATCTTTGAGGCTCACAAAAATGATTTTGTCTTCCAATAAAACAATCTCCCTATTGACAAAGAAAGTTTCTACTTTAACCAAGGAGATAAATGAACTTAAAATTGAAAATGAGACTTTAGGACTCATAGATGCTAATTCATCATGCATGATTTGTTCCTCACATGATAATGCATCCATATCATTACCTTGTTTATCATGCAAAGCTTTTGAAAAAGAAATTGAAGACTTGAACAACACTCTTGCAAAATTCACTTTTGGAAGAGACAACTTGAATGTGTTGTTAGGGAGACAAAAATGTGTTTTCCAAAAAGTCGGTTTAGGATTTAATCCAAACAACCATCAAAAATCTTATAAGAACTTCTTTGTTTCCTCAAAAACTTCAAGTAGCCCCTTTGTTAAATGTTTTCATTGTGGTAGGAAAGGGCATAGTGCATCCACTTGCAATGTTAGAAAGAATATAAACACCAAGGTTGGAATCAAAAGGGTTTGGGTCCCTAAAGGCACCATACCTAATTCTAACACACAAGGACCCAAAACAATTTGGGTACCAAAAGTTAAATCTTGAATGTGTGTTGTAGGTGTGCTTGAAGACCAAGAGCTCAAGTTGGTATCTTGATAGTGGTTGCTCCAAGCACATGACCGGTGATGGCTCCAAGTTCTCCTCCCTTACACACAAGAAACATGGTCATGTCACATATGGTGACAACAACAAAGGGAAGATTCTTGGAATTGGCAAAGTTGGTAAGATCCCTTCATCATCTATTGATAATGTCTTATTTGTTGAAGGACTTAAACATAATATACTTAGTATTAATCAATTGTGTGATAAAGGAAATAGAGTTATATTTGATTCCTCTTGTTGTATAATTGAGGGAAAGGATGATAAGCAAGTTAAGTTTGTTGGTCATAGGGTCAATAACATATATATGATTAGTCTTGATGATATTTCCTCAAATGATGCTAAATGCTTTATGAGTAGAGAAAATGATTCATGGTTATGGCATAGAAGAATTGCTCACATTCACATGGATCACTTAAACAAATTAGTTTCTAAAGAACTAGTAATTGGTCTTCCAAAGCTCAAATTTGAAAAAGACAAACTTTGTGATGCATGTCAAAAGGAAAACAAGTAAAGGTCTCTTTCAAAGCTAAAAACATAGTTTCAACTTCTAGACCTTTACAACTTTTGCACATGGATCTTTTTGGACCCTCTAGAACTATGAGCTTTGGTGGGAATTACTATGCATTAGTGATTGTGGATGACTTTTCTAGATTTACATGGACATTATTCTTGGCTCACAAAAATGATGCTTTTCAATCATTTAGAAAACTTGCCAAAGTTATCCAAAACGAAAAAGGTTTTTGTATTGCATCCATAAGAAGTGATCATGGTGGTGAATTTGAAAATCATGAATTTGAAACTTTTTGTGATGAACATGGCATTGAGCATAATTTTTCTGCCCCTAGAACACCACAACAAAATGGTGTTGTAGAAAGGAAAAATCGATCTTTAGAAGAAATGGCAAGAACTATGCTCAATGAGGCCAATCTTCCTAAGTACTTTTGGGCGGATGCGGTTAACACCGCTTGTTATGTTATGAATAGAGCCCTAATAAGGCCAATTTTAAAGAAAACCCCATATGAATTGTACAAAGGAAGGAAACCTAATGTGTCACATTTTTATGTTTTTGGATGTAAATGCTTTGTTTTGAATAATGGAAAGGATAACTTGGGGAAGTTTGATGCAAAATCTGATGAGGGAATATTCATTGGTTATTCTATTCATAGCAAGGCCTTTAGAGTCTATAATAAACGAACTATGACCATAGAAGAATCCATACATGTTGCATTTGATGAAACTAACCCAAATGAGCCGAGAAAGGAACTTGTTGATGATGTTGCAGAAATCTTGGCAAAGACGCACTTGGAAAATCAAGAGATAGTGTCCAAGAAGGAAGAAGAGAGACTCCTTGATCACTCATGGCAAGAAGATTCTAAAATCTTGGATCTACCCAAGGAATGGAGGACTTCAAGGTATCATCCTCTTGACAAGGTGATAGGTGATGTATTAAAAGGGGTAATCACTCGAAACTCACTTAGAGATGCATGTAATCATCTAGCCTTTGTCTCTCAAGTTGAACCTAAAGACATAAATGAGGCCATTAATGATGAGCATTGGATCTTGGCCATGCAAGAAGAACTAAACCAATTTGAGAGGAATCAAGTTTGGGAATTAGTACCAAGGCCCAATGATCATCCTATAATTGGCACCAAATGGGTCTTTAGGAACAAACTTGATAAAACGGGTTTAATAATAAGAAATAAAGCTAGACTTGTAGCTAAGGGATATAATCAAGAAGAAGGCATAGATTATGAAGAAACTTATGCTCCCGTAGCTAGATTAGAGGCCATTAGAATGCTACTTGCATATGCTTGCATCATGGACTTCAAACTCTATCAAATAGATGTCAAAAGTGCCTTTTTAAATGGTTTTATACAAGAAGAGGTGTATGTAGAACAACCTCCTGGTTTTGAGGACTTTGAAATGCCCAACCATGTTTTTAAATTGAAAAAGGCCTTGTATGGCTTGAAACAAGCTCCTAGAGCTTGGTATGAAAGGTTGAGCAAATTTCTTTTAGAAAAAGGCTTTTCTAGAGGTAAAGTTGACACCACTCTTTTCATAAAACACAAAATGCATGACATTCTTCTAGTTCAAATCTATGTTGATGACATTATATTTGGAGCTACTAACAACTCTCTTTGTAAAGAATTTTCAAATATTATGCAAAGTGAGTTTGAGATGTCCATGATGGGTGAGCTCAACTTCTTCCTTGGTCTACAAATCAAGCAAACAAGAGAAGGAACATTTATAAGCCAATCCAAGTATTGCAAGGAGCTGCTCAAGAAGTTTGGAATGGACAATGCCAAGCATATGGCTACTCCTATGGGTACCTCTTGCTATTTGGACAAGGATGAAGGAGGTAAATCAGTAGAAATTACAAAATATAGAGGTATGATTGGCTCACTCCTTTATCTCACTGCAAGTAGGCCTGATATAATGTTTAGTGTATGCATGTGTGCTAGATATCAAGCTAATCCTAAGGAATCACACTTATGTGCTGTTAAGAGAATAATGAAATATCTAATAGGCACATCACAAATGGGTTTATGGTACCCTAAGGGAGCCTCATGTAGTCTTATTGGGTACTCCGATTCTGATTTTGCTGGATGCAAAATGGATCGAAAGAGCACTAGTGGGACATGCCACTTGCTTGGAAGCTCACTAGTTTCTTGGCACAGCAAGAAACAAAATAGTGTGGCATTGTCCACAAATGTAAGTGAATATGTTGTATTTGGGAGTTAGCGTGCTCAAGTCCTTTAGATGAAACAAAGAACTCTTGGACTATGGTCTTGAGCTTGATCACATTCCCATAAAATGTGATAATACTAGTGCAATTAACTTGTCAAAAAATCCCATTTTGCATTCTAGAACTAAGCATATTGAAATAAGACATCATTTCATTAGAGATCATGTTCAAAGGGGTGATTGCATACTTGAATTTGTTGAAACAACTAAGCAATTAGCTGATATTTTCACCAAAACCCCTAGCAAAAGAAGCATTTTTCTACATTAGAAATGAACTGGGTATATTGGACCATTCATGCATAAGTTAGATATTTGCTGCATAATCCTAAAACAAATGCCTAAGCTTGCGTTTTTCTGCATAATTATGCCACATTGCTGCATAATCTCTGAATTTTCATTATATATTTGAATCCCATACTAACTTGAGCGTCGGAGGTTTCCCCTAAATTATTTTGCAGGTGCTCCCTCATGTCTAACTTTGATAAGAAATTCAACAACCTCAAATTTCACCAAAAAGGGTGAAATTCTTGGTAAAAATGATAATTTTGATCAATTATATGAGTTGAATCATAATATGATTAGTCTATATGCTTGCATGATGATTTGAATTGATTTAAGTTGCTTTAAAACTGATTTGGATGGATTAAAATTGATTATATACTGTTTGGAACGTAAAATCTGAGTTAAAGAGTGCTGGTAATCGATTACAATGCCTTTGTAATCGATTACACCGGTTCTGTCACGCATGTAATCGATTACACATATTTTGTAATCGATTACAACCAACTCAGAACTCAGGTAATCGATTACATCAACTATGTAATCGATTACAAGGTTCCCAGAAAGCATGTAATCGATTACACTAAAAATGTAATCGATTACATACCCACCAAAAAGCATGTAATCGATTACACCAAAAAGTAATCGATTACATACCCACTAGAATGCATGTAATCGATTACACACTCAATGTAATCGATTACACAGGGTTTTTAAAAAAGGTTCCTGACGCGCGTAGAGCTCATTTCTATTTGGGCCTGTTCATCTTCCTCGTTCTCTCCTTCTGCTCCCACGCACCTCAGATCTCAAAATCTCTCTTTTCTCACTCAAATCTCCATCAAAACCGGTCATTTTGCCTCTCTCAATCTCGGAAAACCCCTCTCCACATAGCCCACCGATCAAATCCCCTCACATCCCTCATCCAAATCTCCCCATCTTCTCTCACGAACACCCTCTCCACTTTTTCGACCTAATCTCATCCCTCTCTCTCTCCTCACTCATCCCCAACCATTTACCATTCATCCCTTGCTTCTCCTTCTCATCAATGGCTGAATCCTCTCATCGCTCGAAGCGCCCAAGAAGGGGCTGCCGTTGGAGGTTCCTCCGGTGGCTCTTCACGCAATATATCCGGCCCGGACCTCACGAGGCACTTCTCCACCGTGAAGAAAGCCGAGTTGTTCCGTAAGAACTTCCAGCCTTCGCAAAATCATCTCTCCTGTGTATCTTCCCATCACCTTCGCGAGAGTGAACCTTTAGAGAGCTTTAGGACAATAGAAAACTTAGGCTTCTTTGGGATTCCCGAGCATAGAGAAGGCCATCTACCCTAACCTTGTCCGAGTGTTTTATGCTAACCCGAAGGTTGAGGATAATTACATAATTTCGAAGTGAAAAAGCACCAAATCAAAGTTAACAATGGCAGAGTGGTATAGGCTTACCAAGCTCACTCCCGATGGAGCTGGGTTACGTGGAAATGCCAAAGTCGGGGGCATGAGTTTGAGCATAAGGTGCTTCTTCTCTCTTTGATTAGGACCGGCTACCACCTCCCCGGTGATCCTAGACGCGAGAATAATGGCCACCGGCCTCACTATGGAAAACGGGGTTCTCCACTACCTCTTGGTTCGTGTATTGATTCCCAGAGGAGGAATTACTCCCAAGTCCTCAAGGATGATGTAGTGGCATTATGGGCAATGACCACGGGGCACCCAATAAACCGGGGATACTACATTCTAGAGCATATGCTTTGGACATCAAGAAAAAGAAGAACTCTCGCTCTCCCCTTCGCCATGTTGGTCACCACAATCCTTGAGTACTTGTCGCATTTCGCTGACTGAAGAGTCCAAGGACACCAGCTCGAAGGGACCCCAATCAATTGGGTGCATACTCGAAGAAGCTTCAGCCTCTACAAGATGGAAGATAGGTGGCATTACATTACTCATGGCACATTTGGCCATATCCATCACGATCCAGATAGTGATGATGAGGAGGCTCAATACCCTGCCTCTGCTCCTGCTCCAGCTTCTCTTGATCTTCTGCTCCAAGAAATGCGCAACCTGAGTGCCAACGTAAACACACGCATGGATCATATTGAGCAAAAGATTGACCATCTTGAGCTGAGGATGGACTACTCGGACCAGAGCTTGCCTCCATTCGATCCCTCCTACGTGGACCTCCTGTTCCGTGAGTCCCGCCGCTGCCGCACCCCTACATCCTCTCGCCCTCCGGATCCCCTATCCTTCGCCTGGTCCATCCGGGAGTTCCCGCCGATGATGAGGAGCTTACGGACTCGACGACGATCTTATGCCCGCCGATGATAACATTGATCTAGGAGATTCGTCTGCGGATCCGAGAGGGTGAAGTCTTTCGTGATGACAAGGACACGATAGTGATCATGGCCTTATGCCTTGATATATTTTCTTGTATTGATGACCACCTTGTACTTATTTTGTTTTGACTTGGATTATATAAAATTGGTATACCTTTATGGTTATCTTTTGATTATTGCCTACTGGTTGAGATATGTTTATTTGTACATGCTGATTATTAATACATGAACTTGTTTTCACTTTGAATGATTGGCTGTTGGAATATTGATTGGACTGATCTTTGTGGCTTTTCTGTTATGGCAAACATTTGGGAATCATGAAATATAGCTGTCATGCTGTCCATTTTTTTTCTTAAATGCTTATGTCTTTTTGATAATGCCAACGGGGGAGAAAATAAGGAAAAATGAATGAAATGTAATTAATGGTTGCATGAGAAATTAAAGGTTGCATGAGTACGGGGGAGTTATTGACCTTTTAAGTTATTAAGCTTTTCATATGCAAAATCTAACCCAATATCATGCATAATCTCCAGGGGCAGCATTGTACCTAAATGACTATTATATACAAATGCAAAAATTCTTTCTTTTTCCTATGATCAGTTTGTCATCATCAAAAAGGGGGAGAATGTGAATGCTTATGTCTCTAAGGCATGTCAAAAGGTTTTTGATGATAACAAAAGCAAAAGAGAAGATCAAGCACAAAAGGAAAAATCAAGATCAAAGAAAGAAGACAGAAGGTTTATTTAGTTATAAGACTTAGGATTTTAATGTTAAATGCTCTCAAGATTTCTCAAATGGTTTTTCAATATATATGATTTCAAAATCAATGGGAAATTTCAAAGATAAACATGGCTTTCAATAAAACCTGAGTTTCAACTTTAAATCTAACACTCTTAAAAAGGATGTATGTTTAAACAAGTACCTTGAGGTGTTGGAAATGACTTACAAGCATTATTGGACTTGAAAAATGTGTTCAAAGGCTAATGTAATCGATTACATAGTGTTTGTAATCGATTACACATCAAACAGAAGGTCTGTAATCGATTACATTGTAAATGTAATCGATTACAAGCAAGTCAGAGGCCATGTAATCGATTACACAATATATGTAATCGATTACACAAAGCCCAAAAAGGCAAAGAACACGTTCGACGAGTAATGTAATCGATTACATTGATGTTGTAATCGATTACAAACAAAGTCAGAAGCCATGTAATCGATTACACCAATAATGTAATCGATTACACAAAACCCAGAAACTCAAAGAACACGTTCGACGAGCCATGTAATCGATTACATGAATATTGTAATCGATTACACAGCAAGTCAGAAGTCATGTAATCGATTACATAAGCATTGTAATCGATTACAAGCAAAGTCAGAAGCCATGTAATCGATTACCTCAAGAATGTAATCGATTACAGAGCCCAGAAAGTTCATAAAACGTTGGAACAATAATGTAATCGATTACACCGAGATATGTAATCGATTACACGCATCCGACAACGTCCAACGGCTATATTAAATGCATTAAATGCATGCCCAACTACCTCCAACGGATCTATTAATTGAGAAACTTATAAATACCAAAGTTGGGTTCTCATTTACTGGTGACCTTAAACCAAAAACGATCATCATACTTCAAAACGTGAATCAATCCTTAAAATCATTTCTTGCTCGTTTTTCGACTAAAAACGTGAAAAATCTTTGAGAGCATATTAGAGCTTCAATTTGTAAACACTTGCTCTAGAGAGAGCTTCTTCTATTTCAATCTTATACATTCGATTAGTGAGGGTGAGGTATCCTCAAGTATTGTAAGGGTGAGGTATCCCTTGGAAAATAGAGGCTCAAGCTTTTGGGTGAGGTATCCCATACTTGTTGAGTGCTCAAGGTTGTAGTGGTTTTTCAAGCACCCATTGAAGCTTGAAGATATAGTGGAAAATCTCAAGGTGTTGCTTGGGATTTGGACGTAGATCACAAGTGGAGTAGTGATTGAACCGGGATAAATGACTTGTGTTTGTTTCTCTAAACCCTCCTCTCGCTTATCTTTGTGCCTTTGTTTCATTGTTTTATTTGAATATTGTCTCCTTGGCTATTACGTTCATTAGTAAAAGTGCTTAACTCATCTATTCAATTATCTCTGATCATTCAATAGCTTCAACGAAAATTGATTGTCAAACGAATTGCGAAAGATTTGTGAACTTATTTTTAACTACTCAATTCACCCCCCCTCTTGAGTATTGAGGCCACTTGGTAACACTAAAAACCACCACAAAATCCATCCCAAACACAGAAGTATTGTATGGCCATCATGGCCACCTATACTAGAAAATCCTCAACTTGCAGTGTCTCTATAGGAGGTGGTTCTCCTCTTCTTATGGACCCAAACCAAGGCTAAATCCTTTTTTCTCCACATCGAGGGACCTTCTTCATGTCCTTGGGAGCTTACCAAAGCTCCCACCATTGTTTATGGATGAGATAAGCTCACCAAAGCTTGCAGCTTGCGATGGAGTCTCCGTCCAACTAGGGCCTGTTTTGGCTCCATCGAGCTCACGTAATCCATTTTCTTTGCTAAACAATCCAGTCCATCAAGATTTCATTCAAAAAATAAATATAAAACTCAAAGACCCCTACCTAGTTTTTTGGTGTGGTCGCGGGTTAGCTTGGATGGAGGTTTCCGGTGAAGTAACTAGGTTTCACGAGTAGGGAGGAGAAATTATGTGCTTGATGAGTGGTTTGGGAAGCAAGGGTGCACTTCTTTACTCCCCGACAGCCATGGTAAGCTGCCTTGATAGCTTGGGATCTAAGTTATCAGGGCAAACAGTTGCGGAGCCACATACTTGTGATAGGGAGCACATGCTCCCCTTGGATTTTATTTTTGAAAAAGTAAGTATTAAAAAAATTAAAAGTCTTTAGTGCTTCTTAAAGAGAAAATATTACCTCATCTCCCAATTATCCCTTGCATGCCTTTAGTATTTCTTGTTCTTGCTTTCATGGTTTGGGGTTATTGATAGAATTATAGCTTGGGTAATGTAATTTTATTAATAATTATAATTTGAGCAATGCTATAGCAAGGAAAAAATTGACAGAATTAAGATATAAATTTGACAAGATTCAAGAGTGATTGTTGGATAAGTCTTGGACCACTCATTTATATATCCAAGAGTCAATAACAATGTCAATTCATTGTGACAAGAATTATAGCAAAAAAACATAATTATTTAATATTTGCTTTATAATTTTACCTCGCAGAGAGCAAATATAAAGGGTAGTTTTTTTAAGGTTTTGTCTAACAAGTGCCCTAAGACATTGGTTAAGGTATTAAAGAAATATTAAGCATTAAATGAAAAGTAAAACATTCAATACATTGTGAAAATTAAAAACCTTACTTTTCATTTAACTCAATTGAACATTGTTAATTGTTGTTTATCTTTTATATATGTTATGATGTTCTTAATAAATTTATATGATAAGTTTTTATAATTACTAGTGCTCCTCTAACCTTCTAGACCTGGCTCTGCTATTGGGGGTTGGATGCAATTCGGGTATCCTTTGGGTTGTGTCAAGTTTGAAAATGGATTCTAGAAAATGCATACAAGCTTTGGGACTCCTAATTTTGAACTCAAAGGTTTCCTGGGTTGAGGTAGGAACTCCTAACAGTCCCATGTAGAGGCTACGACCTCTATGCACTATACCCTAATTGCTAAAATTGGGATTACGTGCAGTTAATAACTCATTATTTCAATTAATCATATTTAATCTAATTTTAATTCTTCTAATATGATTAAAAAACCCTTAATTATTATAGAACAATAAGAAAAGAGATTAGTGGACTTACTTTTAGTGCATGAATTCCTATTGGTCCTAAAATCATTGTTACTTAAATAATATAATTATGTCTATTTTTAATGATTACTTGATATAATCATATTATAGATTCTTATAATTAATTCATAATTTAGCTTAATATATATTATTTAATTAATCTCTTAATTAATTAGTTTAATCACTAATTAATATTATCTTAGCTTAATTTATATTTACTTATAAATTCTAATATTTAACAAATAAAGTAAGCTCTAACAATTACAAATAATTTATATTTAATTATTTTGGCTAAATTTCTATTTTTCTCTTGCTATCTCATAATTTTCATAATTATTTTTGTGATATAACTTCTTCATTAAGTTATCTACTTACATGCACAAATAAGGCAATTAAACAGGTAGAATCACAAAAATAGATACCTAATAGCTCACACTATAAGATTTTTTGAAATTTGCTACAGAAAAATCCATAGCCAATCCATAGCTAAACTTATTAGCTACGGATTAGCTACGGATTGGTCTGTAGTTAAATTCTCATAGCTAATTAGCTACCAAAATATTTCGTAGCTAATCCGTAGCTATGTTTTAGATTTTCGTAGCTAATCTGAAGCTAATTTTCATTTAGAGTTTTCTTCATTTCCATAGGTAATTAGCTACGAAACATTCTGTAGCAATTTCGTAGCTAATCCGTAGCTAATTTTAAAAGTCCGTAACAATTCTGTAGTTATTTTCTAGCTATAATATTGTTAAATTCGTAGCAATTCCATAGTTATTTCCTAGCTATAATATTTTTAAATCCATAGCAATTCTGTAGCAATTATCCATAGCAATTCTGTAGTTAGTCCGTATCAATTATCATAGCAATTTCGTAGCTAATCCGTAGCAATTATCTGTAGCAATTTCGTAACTATTTCCTAGCTATTTATGTTGCTAAATCTGTAGCAATTCTGTAGCTAACCCGTAGCAATTTCAAAGCAATTCCGTAGCTATTTATGTTGCTAAATTCGTAGCAATTCTGTAACTAATCCGTAGTAATTTATATTTTGCTTCCTTATAGCTAATGTAAACTAACTATACCTATACAATAATATTTCAATCCAAACAGAAAAAATCCAACAAATAAGCTATACAAAACAACACAAAATATCATATCCATTAATAGGTTCCAAAACATGTTCTACAAAGAAAGGATAACTAATTAATCTATGTTAATACAAATAGTTCTAAACAAATTAGTCCTCTCATCAATAATAAACACAACTAATCAATCTAAGTTAGTCTCATGATCATCCCTAACTACATCGCCTTGTGAACCAGCCTGCGGCACACCATTATGAGCTTGGGAGCCTGTTATCTTATGGAGGATTGGCATTAACTGCGTCTGGACAAAGGAAGTCATCGCTTCATTAACAACTTCCTTTATGGCTTGTGTCGGAATAGTGCAGGAGGAACCACCAACCTGTGAGGATGAACTAGATCCATAAGTGCCAATACCTAAATTGTGACTCATGTCATGGACTCGTCCCTTCTTGTTATGACCCGTCACTTCCATCCACACCTCTTGATCTACCACAAGATGCAGTGAAGAGTCTTCTCCATACTTGTCTAACTTCTCCATACTTGTCTAACATCGTGGTGTCATAAGAGTCCTGAAACGAAAAATGTAGAAAACTTTATCAAAATAATTAATAACTTAACAAATATGATTAGTTTAAATTTTAAAGACACCTACAATAAAATCCTTTAAGCGTTGAGTGACATATTCTTCATTTTTCCTCTTATGAACACTTTCATACAAATATCTGAAATGGACTGGACGATTCAACTCTGCCTTCTATAATAAACATCTATTAGAATATACAACAATAATAACAACAACAATCAAGTCTTTTCCCACTAGGTGGGGTTAGTATGGATCAAACGATGTCATTGTGCCCTATCATAAAAAATCACTACGCAAATAATGCACCAAAAACACATATTGGAGCATCTTCAATAAATATGAGATGTGATGAACTTAGTCAAAACCAAATGTTCTGCCATTTCATTTAGTCAAGGGATATTGTATGAAATGTGACATCAAACAAACCCTTATAATCATGGTTTATCGTTAATGAATTCAATTACAAGCAATACGGTTAATATTTATGTTTTTAGTTTTAACACCATAATACCCCAATTTGTCAAAAATGATAGTTTTGCATAGGAAACAAAAACCAATATATGCATAATGAATATCCAAAAACAAATAAGAGCCAGTGATCATAGATCCTTAATTTCAAACAACAGGGGTAGCCATCCAGTAACTAGAATGAGAGAATCAATCACACAATAGCTCAGCTTCAAACAACAATTCTCTGAATAATTATAGAGGGAAGTTTCAGACAAAGGTTAAGGTTTTCTTCAGATGTTAATAGAATTATTAAAGGTATAATAGCTTTATACAAAAGAGAAGTCAATACAAGTCTCAATAAAAAAAACTAGACAAAAAATGGCCACATATTGTCTCTTGACAAAAGCCAAACAAACTTGAAAAATGTGTAAAACCTTGGTAAAGGCTACTCACTGGTGTACAAATTTCAAGGCAAGCTTGAACTACATGAGCATATTTTATCTATTAAATGCTTATTATTTGTAAACTAACTGTCATTCTAATATGATCAAAATTATCATCGGCATAAGATGTTGTTTAAAGTGCAAGCGTTTATAGACACATTATCTAGATATACTAAGCTGCCATTCCCACTTGTTGCTTAACAACGTCATTCTCAACCTAATTTCAGGGAATAAGAGACAACAATAAACATAAAATAAGAAAAAAATATGCATATGCAATTATAGATATGCCATGATAATATGGACATTAGCATATCTGATATCTCACGTAAATGATTTTTTTTTCAAGTTTTGGTATTTTCATGGAAATGAATTGTATGCATATTCTTATTATTTAATTAAGCTCCAAATGGGATCATGAGTCAATATCAGTTGAATCTACACTTCATATACTACACATACTGATGCAATTGATCTCTTCCTACTTCCTTCCTCACTGATTTCCAGATTAAGATTGGTGTATCTATTCTATCTATTCTATATTTAATAGTAGAATTGATGGAGTTCTGTATATAAGATTTTTTCTTGGGAATTTCGGATAGTGGGAATTGACTTGTTAACATAGCGAAGTATAGAAGGAAATGCAAATTCAACATTTTTAGGCTCACTAGTACTATAATTATACAATAGTATAAGATAGAATTATTAGAATAGTACAACAAACACATAAGAAATTCTATATTACCATATTCTTTTTAGTTGACCGAAGCTTATTGAGCCTGCAGTGTGTAGCATAGCATCAGGCATGACCGCTCTGTTGCTTCGACCAGCAATAGACTTCTTTTGCCACTCTGGTGTCAACTAAATGTCAACTAGGTCATCCCACACTTTTGACTTCAAAGTTGGGGGCCCATGGCCCTTAAGGTCAGCTATGTTTGATTTCGTCAACTTTTTCATGATTGCCTTTCTATGATTCTTTAAATCATCTGAATAGCAATCCATGCATGTTCTTTCCTAAACAGTTCTTGCTATGCAACGATCATAATTTGTTGCAAATCGATATTTATTCTAAAACAAAGTCATGTTAGTATATTTCTCTATCTAGATAATTGTATAATACAATGAGGTTAGAAATATAATTACTTACCATAAAATCCTGAAATAGTTCATCCTTCATGTACACAGGATAATTTTTCCATTTTTCAACTAGAATGGGCATCCATGTGATCATAGTGGCCATAATCTCACGAGTCACAGACTGCAGGACAAACCTCCTCCTACAAGTCCAGGATATGTTAATAATCTAAAAATAAAATAAATGTAATAAAACATGACATTCATTATTACTCACGGTTGAGAGATGTCCTCCACAGATATAACTAGTCTTCTATCAGTTTCTATTTTGGGATGCTCCACTTGAAGGCATCGAAATTGGATTGCTAGTTGGAGGCACAGTGGGGGGTGGGACAGAGATAGCGACAGTGGGGGTGGGTTAGGGGCAATAGTGGAGGATAGGACAACAGTTGATGGGTCACCAGTGGTCAAGGGGCTAGTAGCTGAAATAACATCTAACATAATTATAGGTAATCTGAATTCATAAATATATATAAATCAAGAGTTAACAATAAAAAGATTATTATATAGCTTTACCTGGGGAGCGCGGAGAAGGCTGCAGTGGTGGTGAACCAGTGTGCGGTTGAGAAAACTTAGGTG
This sequence comes from Ormosia semicastrata, assembly GCA_029884595.1. Lineage (NCBI taxonomy): Eukaryota > Viridiplantae > Streptophyta > Magnoliopsida > Fabales > Fabaceae > Ormosia > Ormosia semicastrata. The sequence goes on from JAQQTO010000047.1 coordinate 9,742,617, forward strand.
GATTATTGCGACCTCTCCCTCGACCACGTCCATTGCCCCTACCTCAAATTATCATGATAAATGTCTGCAATAACGAAACATATTATTATGCAAACTACATATATAAATATTCTCAAGAATCTCATAAAATATAAAAATGACATTTCAATGTAAATACCATAAACAAAGTTTAACTCCTACTACTTGAGCTTGAATCATATAGTTCCTCATCTTCATCTATGAACTCGATATTTTCATCTTCTTTGTTGTCATTAATGAATTGGTCGACAAACAAAACATTATTTGGATTATATATTTCATTTATATCCAGTTTTTCCACTAGGGCATGTGCATCAAACAAAGAAATCACCCCGTCATCTGTGATAATATTAGGTGTTCTCAAGGATCCATCATCTTGGTAGTAATCGATAGCAGCTAGCTCATTCGATCCATCACATTCATCATTGAATGTTTCATCCACAAAGAGTCTTACTCTAACCTTACAAGCTGCCCACCATTCCCTACTAGCTCGACCCCCGCATTGTGGGTATACTACATAGTATACTTGGGTTTGTTCAGCTAATACAAATGGCTCATTTGAGTGAAGCCTCGATTTATGCTTGACATCAATCAATCCATATCTCTCATCAACATTGACTCCATTAATTGGGTCAAACCACTAGCACCATAAAAGAAATACTTTGTTCTTACCTAGATATGATAATTCCAATATCTCTTCAACGATGCCATAATAGTCTAAGTCATTCTCGCCATATATACTTCCTCTAATGCAAACCCCATTGTTCATGGTAGCTTTATTTTGTCCATACTCCTTATTATGAAACCTATACCCATTAACTATTAAGCCATTATAAGAAGTAACAGACTTGGATGAACCATAACTCATTTGTCGAATCATTCCATCCTCAATTTGACCTATATTTACCTGTGAATCATTACAAAGAGAAAAAATAGTCGTAACATTTAGTATTGGTATAACAAACATTATTTTTTATATGATATATATAATTATGGATGAAAGGACTCACTAGATGTTTTAGCCACCTACTAAAGTCCCTATCCCGAAGTTCTAATATTTGATATTTAGAGATACTAGAATTTGTCTCCTTTAGTGAATCCTTGAATTGTCTAATCAATACAATAATTAATATTGAACATAATGTAATTGGAAATTTATTAAATAGCTAAGTTAGTGAGTACACTTATTGGAGATAGGGCTCTATTTCTTTGCAATTTACAAGCACATAAGTCTCAGTAATTTGAAGCTCCACATCCGACAAGAAACTATTACGACCTCTCCCAATAGGGCGGCATGGATGTTTAAAAATTGTTATGATATAAGAGCAAGGGAAAAAAATTGTTGTTTACAGGACTATAGAATTTTACTGTTCACACTATTGTATTTCAATGCCTGTCCACATTACTATAGTGCAGGCACTGTTCTTTCACTTTATATTTTGTTGCTATTTTAGCACACTATGGCTTAGTATTTGGGACAGAATGAATATTCTTTTCAAATGAAATGATAGATCATAAACAAAGTCATATATATATTTGGTCGAGGAACTTTCTAGCAATTTCTCACATTTGGGAATTGACAACATCTTCTATTTGGCTGATGCTTTGCCTTGAGTTATTTCTTATTTTCAGGTGCTTTTAAAATTTCAACTTTCAAGTATTTTTTTTAGTACCTTATATATTTCTTATAGTTGTCTTTATATCTTCTGGAACTCTATTTTGTAATTTTGTTATAGTAGAATTTTGCCATCACTTGCAATTTACAAAGTAGTGGGGTTTTGAAACAGCAATTTCGATTTCATTTTCTGGGTTCATTAGGTAGGTTGCCACATTTTGATTATGTTGCATCCCTGCTTGCCCAATTGATATGATCAAAAGCTTTTTCTTGCTTGGGATTTGTATATGCATTACTCGAGCAGATCAATGTAGTATGACTATGTAATACATTGCGCCCTTCAAGCTGGAGCAAAACTAATCTGTAAACTATTATAACAGGCATAAACCTAATCTATACATATTTTTGTTAGTATGCTATTGATGATAAATGATTGACCATAGTTAGAGACTGAGATGGATAGAGGCCAATTTCACTTGATTTTGTTAATAAATTGGTTTCCTTTATTGCATTTTTCATGTCATAACTTTAATTATTATATTGGTATATGCTTATGATGTGTCTGAAAACAATATTTTTTGGATACGATTTGCAGTCCATTGGGTGGTCATACATTGACTTCTATGGTGTCATCCTAAGGAAGGCCAATGCTAACTCAAGGAAAGAACAAGACAAAAGGAAAAAGAAAGCTGATAGAAAGCAACCATGAGGACAAGGATCTAACCAAATGCACATGTTTTGACAAAGATGTGCATTTGGATCAAAAACATTATAGTTTTCTGTTGCTTTAGAGGAAGTGCCCTAACAGAATATCTAAATTGTAATCTTAGTTTTCCTAACTTAAAGTGGATTTGAAGAAGGTAAAGGACTAGCTCAGTTTGTCTAAATCATGCAAGAAACAAGCTCAGCAAGATGCTAAGGAATCCAAGGAGCAACTGTTTGCTCTATCTATGAAACTTGAAGACTCTCAACAGTAACTTTTGAAGCTCTCTGCTACTGAAGAAGCTTATTTTATTAAGCTCTAGAAAATTGCAGAAGAGCATGATAGGGAATGGCAAAGAGTCAACTCTGCTGCCCTGACCTCTGCCATGAATGAAATTCAGTAACTGAAGTTCAACTTGAATTGGTAGCAATTGTGAGAATGCACAAACCCAACTTGTAGAATCATTAGACTTGGAACTACTAAACTTGAAGCAAAACTTAGCAGAATCTCTTTCTCTTGTGGAGAACATGAAAAACCAACTTATGGATTGCAAAGAGTCAGCTCAGGCCCAACCTTTGGTCAATGAGACTTTGAAGGAACTTGAGGAAGTAAAAAGAACTGTAGAGATCTTAAGGGCTAGTTCTGTAAATGTTGTAAATGGTTACAACTCTACTGCTTTGGAGTTAGACCACTCTAGAGAATGGGTGAACTCACTAGAAGTACTTGTAAGAAAACTTGTAGCAGGCCTCATCAGTAACAAATGCAGCCATTGTGGAAATCTTGCAGATAATGGTAATTTTAAGCAACAAACTGAAAGATTGGAAAAAGGAGAGGATCCTAATTATATTAAAGCAGAAATTTATTGATGGTAACTTTGATGGACTAGATAAAATCAGAATCAAGTCAGAGGGAATCTGTGCTAGAGGTGAATTGAAAAGAAAAAAAAGCTGATATTGAAGAGTTATGGATAAACTTAAAGGATAAGGAAATTGAGTTACAATGTATTGTGGAGGAGAATGAGAAGTTGACTTTGAAGCTTGAAAAGAGCATGTCATCCCAATGAGCTAGTCTCCAATAGATATCTACCTATATTCATCCCTATCAATCCAGTCCTTTGTCCACACACTAGAAGGTGGTAAATTAATATAAAGCATATCACTTAAGCTATGTCTAAGTGTTCTTGAAATTAATATAAGGCTAGGGAAATGACCTTGATCCTTGAAATCAGAGAAAGGTTGTCTTTGATCAGGAACAAATTCATTAGCCAAGAAGTAGATTAGTTTCAGAAGTTGGAATCTCCTCAATAGTAATAGGCCAAACATGCATGTAAGCATGTTCACTTCTGAATGATCAACACCAAAGACATTTTCCAAAAAGGAAGAACATTGATTCTTGTACCCATATATACTCACATATCAGACCCTTTAAAATCCTAATGCAGTTTAGTGTTATTTAAGAAGTCCCTAACAGCGACAAATGAGAATTGGGAAACATCTTGTGTTTGTGTATGTGCCTTCTAGATCCAGACTTACAAACATCGATAACAAGAATAATTCCAGGTTCTAAATGCTCTCTACCTGAGTTGGGTTAATGACATACTGGTTGATAAAAGATGAGAAGAATCTAGTGTAAAAACTCAGTGAACCCAATTTCATGATCTTTGATGTCCTAGCACTGAGTGCTACAGAGACCTTTGAGATTGCTAAAAGTGCTTTTTCACCCTTGACTGTTCTCAATTTGTAGCCTATTGGAAATACATATCAGAGGTAGGTTATAGATTTAACTTTTCAGGGAATTTAATTATTGTGTAATAGTGAGTTATTTATGGTTTGAAGGAGATGTTTTTCCACATAAGTAAATTGTTCCTTAGTTGAAATCATCATCAAGTAGCAGGAAAACAAGATAGTAAATATTGATTCCTTTAACTGTTGAATGATCCATTGTACTATAGCCTTAAAACGTGTAAATGGAAAATAATACATTCTAACTTATTAGACTAGTATCACGTTACAACAATTTTTCAAGCTAAGATGAAATGTGAAATTGTTAATACACTGACTAAGAATTAGGACTAGATAAAATCATAATCAAGTTAGAGGGAATTTGAGCTAGAGGCTGAATTGAAAAGAAAAAAAGCTAATATTGAAGAGTTGAGGACAAACTTAAAGGATAAGGAAACTGAGTTGCAATGTATTGTGGAGGAGAATGAGAAGTTGACTTTGAAGCTTGAAAAGAGCATGTCATCCCAAGGAGCTAGTCTCCAGTATATATCTACCTATATTCATCCCTATCAATCCAGTCCTTTGTCCACACACTAGAAGGTGGCAAATTAATATAAAGCAGATCACTTGAGCCACGTCCAAGTGTCTTAAAATAAATATTCTACTATATTTTAGTTTTATCTCTATGTATCTCATACATTTCAAAACATTCATAAAGATCTAACAAAATGCATATATTTTGACAACCAGTTGAAAGAGAAACAGACAAAAACTTATCATAATACCTATGTTAGAGCTTTCATTAGAACAGATTATTTTCCAAGAAGAGCCAGGTACCTATAGTAAAGCTAAGAAGAGCCAGATGTTAGCATTTCCAGCATAATGATTTACTATCCCCACAAAGTTGTGGTCATTAAAATCACAAAGTTGTTGCATTAATATCTCATGAATGTCAAACCATGAAGGCATAACAGTACCACTACAAGAAGAAGCAAATCAATATATTCATTATCTTTTAAGGTGGGAAAGCATATGGCATTTTTATGGCATTGTCTCTACAAGAAAATCAGATTTTAAGCGTATCATGTTGACAACAAATGTCGTTTTAGATTATGTTAACATGCTATTTAAAATTGACCAAGGATACCAAAAAAGAAAATTAAGGACTAAACAAGAGAGGAACATTGACCAAGGAACCTTACTCAGAAGTTCTGATTAATGATGCCATATTAGTTCCTTGAACTTGTGTCTGCTAAGATCTCCTAAACCCCTTAATTACATATGGATGGGTTTGAGATGAGTTAGTTATATGAGTAAAAGTGCAAAACATAATATTGTCCAATAGGGTAAATATTTGCATTACAGGGCCAAATTGCCTATAGACAGTATCCCTATTGGGCTATGACATGCTTATAATAAGATCCTGATCCATCCACAACAACAGAAATAGAAATTCCAAAGCATATTTTTTTGGGATCAAATTAGGCTCAATTTCATAAGAGGAAAAAAGTCAACCATTTCATAATGTACTCATCTAATAAAGCAAATATCCATCCAACAACATTCAAATCAATTTAAGGTTTTTATCCTTGTTTATCCACACATTTGAAGCAGAATTATGTAGAAGAATTTAGCCAATAAACCTGAGTATCCACACAGAGCTAGGGGCATGCTTGATCATATTATACATAGATCAACCACATTTGAGCTAGGGACATGTTTTTTTAGTTGCTAGTGTCTATTATTATATGTGATAGATAATTGGCTATTTTACACATAGGGATGATGGATAAAGCACCTTCTATTGCCAATGTCTCATATGTATGTAGCTTCTTTAGTTCAGGATTTGTGTCTTTGTCTTAAGCTCAACCTAATGATTATTTGTCCTTACAATGTTTAAACACAGATTTATTCGTACCTAGTAAAGTTAAAACTTATGATTAGTTTAGTAAAGGGAATTCAGGGAATCAGAAATATGTGAATTAGTCTAGGCCAAAAATTAGTCATAAGTCACAACGGTTATAAACATGAATATATATATATATATATATATATATATATATATAGCAGTACATATATAACAACATTTTCTAATACTGATAAGTTATTTTTCTCTAATGAGCTCATTAAATGGAGTTTTCCCTTGTGGATTAGGTAACAACGTGTAAGATGTGTTTGAGCTAGTAATCTCAAACTCTCATTCTTATATATAGAAAGACAACCAGACAAGCATGGGCATGTACTTGTACTTACATTTTGGAAAAAGAAATTTCCCAAACACTGCCCAAAGCATGCATGAAGTGCAAGACTTACTATGAAACTATTTCATAAATATTGGTTTATTTTGATATGTTTTCTCCACTATAGATTATATCCAAATTTATTCAGGAACAGAGAACATTCAATTTTGCAGTCAAAGCATCAGATCTAAATTTACAAATAGCCAATAGCATATAGCAGGTTCGGATCACCCAACCTTTTCAATTTCTTCTAAAGATGTGTGTTCTCCTTCAAGTATTGTATTGCTTTGTCTCTTCCCTGTCCCAACCTGTTTCAATAAAGAATGTCAGAAAATTATTTCAATAATAACAATCAAATCCAAAGAATGATCTAGACTCTTTCGATCACTATTATAGAACATAACTTTGACCGATATATATACATGTTGTTATTTTGACTTCTAAATATCTAATGGGCCAATTTTCCAATTTTATTAATACAATCCTTTAGCAAAAGTCACAGCATAATCGAAGAATGAATGGGGATTACCTTCAACAATTGTCATTTGCACATCTTCCATGCTTACCAAGCCCTTCTATAAGGCGTCCTTTTGCTCCTTCAGTAAATTGAAAATGCAAAAACAAAAGAAAGTAAACAAAATTTTTAGCCATGAACACACACACACACACTAAATTTTTAGCCATGAACACACACACACACAAATTTTTAGCCATGAACACACACACACACATACACACACACACATAGATATATATAGAGAGAGAGAATGCCCTACCCAACACCATCTTTTGAAGAGCTTGAGCTTGCGTTTTCTGGATAGGGAAAGGGGTTGGTTCTTGATCTTAGGAGGTGGCAGTAGTAGGTGGATGCGGTGGCAAGGTCATGGGCAGAGGTGCTATAAGCTGAGCTGAGTGGCAGGACAAGGCCATCAGCGACAAGGGGAGGGAGGATCACAATACATAATATGAAACAAAAAAGGGTCTTTTTCCCTGTTAGGACACCACTCAAGTATAAAGGAAGCATAAAAAATAAGAAAAGAACCTAGAAAATAACTTATGCTTACAGCATTCCACAAAGGTACAAACAGAGAATTTGCCATAAACACATTGCTTTATAGGAATGAACAGTGAGCTGTTTTTAGCCCAGTTTTTTTGAACCGATCCTTATGGCACTAAAATATTTTTATTTTATTTTTTAAATTTTTATTATTTTCAACAAATCAGAACAGTCTATTCACATTGTTCACATTTCCTTTTTACTGGAATATGTAAGAAACAAACTGTAACACACTAATATCTTTATATAGGGAAGAAAATGCCTATAAATTACAAAACAATATCGCTAAAGACAACCATTTGATAAGTGGAGGCTTAGTTAAACAAAGTAAAATTCTTAGTTGTTGATGCTCCATTTCATATTCCACCTGCAAAAATAAAAATTATAAAAAAAATATCACATAGTGTAACATATTGGAGGCCGAATTGAAGAGTCATAATGCCTGTTGAAGTCCACTCAAAGGTAGAACACAGAGTTGCAGTTGGATGATGATTCTAGTCTAGTGTAGAAACACTCTGATACCAACTTCTCATTGTTTAATTACATATATAAATAAATAGATAAATTCTAGTGATAGCATGCAAAGTTGTAAGTAGTAAGTTTTAAAGGAAGTGATAAAATTACCAATATTTTCCTTTTGTTGTGCTTTGTCTTTTCAAGAAATTTCAAGGATAGCATGCAAAGTTGAAGTAGCAAGTAGCTTCGTTGATGAGAGCTGAGAATGAGAGAGGGAGGGAGCGGGCAATGAGAAAGGGATTAAAGTGAAATTGGGAATTTGGGAAAGTAGGTGGAGGGAAGGGCTGGCACGCATAAAATTAGGTAGGGAATATTAGTAAAAAAAATTTTGTATGCAATTAAAAATTAGCTAGGGAAATATTTTTGTAGCTAATCTGTAGCTAATTTAGCTACAGATTAGCTACAAAATAAGTAAATTTCGTAGCTAAACTATAGCTATTTTGTAGCTATTTGTTTGATAATTTTTGTTTTTCCTCTATTTGAAATTTAGCTACGGACATTTATTCCGTAGCTAATTTGTAGCTAATTAGCTACGAATTAGCTATCAAAATTTTTGTAACTAAATTTCGTAACTAAATTGTAGCTATTCTATAACTATTTGCTTGATAAAAGTTTTCTTTTCATCCATTCAAAATTTAGCTACGGAAACTGATTCTGTAGCTAATCCGTAGCTAATTAGCTACGGATTAGCTACCAAAATAATCCATAGCTAATTTTGGTAACAAATTCCAAAAATTCTTTTAGTATCATACAAACAAGCAGGAAGGTGGTATGTTACAAACGTTTTGGGTAAACTCAATCTAAGGCCTTGAAAGTATAATTTTATTGGAATAAATGAACCTTACTTCCCGTGACAATAAAATGGCCAGCTTGAGGAAGAAATAAGGAAGCTTAGCTTAAGCTCCTATGGTTCTTGAATTTCATGAACATAGAGTAGAACTTATGCACTAACCAAGACCTAGACCTTAATAAAGGAAAATAGCATATACAAGTAAAGGAAATAAAGTGAATATCTCTAGCTTGATAAAGGGTCACATTTGGCCTTAGCCTACTTCTATGACCATGTTATCTTACTGAAACAAATAATGCACATAATAAGTAGTATATAAGCTAGGGTGTCACAACTACTAATGATTTTAATTTTGGTTTCAAATTGGGTTTCTATTATGGTAAAAATGCCTTGATATGAACATGAGTTTTTGCCTTGGATTTCATGAGGAATATCCAAGTGTATTGTGTATAGTCATCTACAATTGTGAGAAAATACTTGTGGCCATGTATGGATGTAGTAGAATATAGTCTTCATAGGTTTATATGCAAGGGATTAAAGGCTATAGTTGTTTGAGAGTTACTCAGTGGATATGGAAATTTCTTTTGTTTAGCTAGATAACAAATATCACAATTTTTTTTGTCACATGTGATGGAATGAAAATGCATATGAAAAACACCAATACAATCATAGGAAGCATGCGTAACATTCTAATACCAATATATCAATGTACGTAGCATACAAGGAGATACCTAGCATTACAATGTCACTACTTACATACTATTGTTGATTTTTCACAATCGCACGGATCGTACAAGTAGTAAATAAAGATCGTTCCCACGAGGATCAATTGATTACTAACTCTTACGATGATTTTGATTATTTAAGCGAACAAAATCAATAGCGAAAACTAAATTAAAATCAAAACAAAACTCAGCAATTAAATAAGCAATTTAATCAAGAAAAGTTAAGATTCAATCAAGGTTTAAAGGCCTAGGACTAAGAATTCACTACACTAACCCCTATGATAAATTGCAATCCTATCTTTGCTAATGTTCAATTATGTTCTTAAAGGCAATTTGTCCTAAATTATTTAAATCCCAATTTCTTGGCATTAAAAACGTGCTAAAACTCCATTAATCTCATTCTCATGGCAATTAATCCAAGTTCTAACTCATTAAGATTCATGACAATCGTTTAACCCTCGAAGGATTTAAGCCTATGTCTAGGTCTCAATTCCTAAGTTCAATTCTTAGATTATCAAGCAATTAGATTTCATCTTTCGATTCTTCACCTAAAGCCTAAGATCATGTAAATATGGTGCGCAATATACCACAAAGATTAAGAATACTAAGAATAAATCAAGAACAATAATTCCATTAACAAAGAATCAAATTAACAAATCAACATAGAGAAATAGAGAGTTTCATCCTAATCCTAGAAAAAAAGGGTTTAGCCACTCATAGCAATTGTAACACAAACAAGAACAAAGGTTAAAGAAATAACCATGATTCTAAAACAAAAAGAGAAGATGGAGAAAATGAAGATGGGGGAAAGACTTCAATGGTTGATCTTCAATAACTCTTGTTCTTGCCTTCTAAGCCATAGCTTTCAATCCTTGTGCCTCTCAAAGTCTCTTGCAACCTCTGTATGTTTTAATTTTGAGGATTTGCTTCTATATATAACAATTGAGGTGAAAATTACCTCTTTTACGTTCTAAAATACCTCACATGGCCGCGTGAGTGCATGACACAGCCATGTGAGCTTTAAAAATTACGTAATTTCAACGTAAGGGGTCACACGACCGTGTGACCAAGACACACGGCCGTGTGACTTAGTCATAAGCCTTCCTCTAGTTACACAGGGACGTGTGAGCTTGACAAAAGCATTTTCCAAGTTACACACGACCATGTGTAACTCTTCAATCACTTAAAACTTCACTTTTTGGACAAGTGGTCCTCATGAAAGTTGTAGATCTTTTTCTTATGTTTCCTACGCTACTAGAATCACCTCGTTTAGACTTCTGTAGCTCAAGTGATGCTCATTTTATTGTGAAAAGGTCAAAAACTCTACAAATCTTAGTAATATAAATTCCGAGCTCAACTCCATTGCAATGAATCCATCCAAAGCTTCATAGAGCTATGTCAAAACACCTATTTTGGACCTAAAAACATAGAGAAAGATCAATCATGAGCTACCAAGGCTAATTAGATTAAAAGTGGCTAAATTCTAACATATATCAATCAAAACACACCTAAATCCACCTCAAATCAAGCACAAGATGTGTGCATTTTATCAACACATCAAATTCTCCCGCACTTGAACTTTGCTTGTCCTCAAGCAAAGAATGTGAATAAAAAACAAGATTAAACTCAACATCAAAAAACATGAATAAAGAAAAATTCTACAATTTAAAAATTCAATTAAGCTCAGCAATCAAATCCAATCAAGCAAGATAATTTAGCACTTAATACAATTAGAGGCTTGAGTCTAGCTTGCACTTTTTCTCTTTACCAACCATTTGAGATCACTCATCTTTCCATCACTCAAGTGTTTAAGGACAAAGAGATCACTCAAATTTCTCTTGAAAAATGCAATACCATAGGCTTGGTTATCAATCTAATCTCCACTTCCAAGTTCACATGCATAACAAGAATCAAAAGGACTTCCTCTGGCTATAAGGAGGCCAAGGGTATAATGAAAGGTATGAAAAAGATAAAAAATGGTAAAGAATATTCATGGATAAATCGATACAAAATAAAATCAGGTTGAAAACATAATGCACAAGGAGATAACCAATTCTCACTTTCAACCAAATATTCTCATTATTCTTCACCATAATTATTTTCTTGCTTTTTCCTTCTTCATTCATTTTCATTTTTTTTCATTTTTTTCATTTTTTTTAAGCAATAAACGCCTTGAGGACAGAAACAATCATTTATGACTTCTCAATTAACACATCAGATGCTCCAAAGAATCCAACCTGATCATTCAATAAGGTATCTAAAGAAATCAAATTTAGGCTCAAATAGGGCAACTAAAGGATTATTTTATCAATGTAACTTTGGAAGTCAAGAAAGAATTAAGTCTAATTGCCTTAATCATATTCAAGTATGAATATGATTCATTGAAGTCTCAACAAGATATCAAAACAAGTTCTAGCGCACATCAATCAAGAGAAATCTCACTCAAAAGAAAAATAAGATTTTGTTTATGAAAAATCCAATCAATAAAGACTCAAAACTCACTTTCTGACTAATGTTAATAAAGAAATCAAATGCAAGCATATATGACTAATTTCGAAATAAGACACTAAATGTTTCAATACTCAATTGATAAAGATTGCCTTGCACAAAAATAGTTCATGAGCAGTGGATTCCCTTCTTAAACATATTTCTATTAGCTCAGAAATAATCAAGAAATTAATATATAATTCTTGCTTGATTACTAACAATACTCAAGTTCATTGATTTCAAAAAAATTTGCACCAAATTAAGATTACTCCCTCCCCCCACACTTAAAATAAACATTGTCCTCAATGTTTAAATAAGAAAAATAACAGAATAAAGGACAACGAAACTTTTCTGAAAAATGGATATACAAAATCACGAAGGTGGTGGGAGAGGTGGACCAGAGGGAGGTGTGTAGCCATGAACAAATAGTTGGTCAAATTGAGCGGTCTCATAATCCCAAAAATTGCATAAGAAAAATAAAGTAAAAGCGAAAAACAAAATGTAAGAATAAAAAATCTTTTTGATGGCCAACAACTATATATATCCCTCTAAAAGGTTCGAACTCAGGGAGGCACTTAAGTCGACTCAACATTAGCTAACTACAAAACAAAAACAGAAAAAATGATAATAAAATAAGTAATAACAAAATAAGAACAAAATAAAAAATAAGAGAGTAAAGAAAAAAAGAGAAAATTTGGATTGCCTCCCAAGAAGCGCTAAGTTATAGTCATTAGCTTGACTATGGGTTGGTTCTATGCTTAAGTGATGTCAATGGAGTGGTGCTCAGTCCCCACTCCTTCTTCATGGTGCTTCACTCTCTGGTCATTTATCATGAATGTCTTATGCCCTTTTTTCTTCACCTCAAGCAAACCATACGATAAGATGCGAATAATCTCATATGGTCTATACCCTTTTGACCAAAACATATAAGGAAGAAGAAAACATGAGTTACAGACAAGAAATTTATCCCCAATCTTAAACTCACGCTGCTTTATACACTTATCATGCCACTTCTTTGGTCTCTTCTTGTAGAGTTTGGCATTCTCAAAGTTAGTAGCAGCCTTGGGCAGAATCTTTTTTGGCATATCATCAATTATAGATTCCTTTGGGGCCTCTTTTTCTTTAAGTGAGGAATCTTCGATTGAGAGGACCTTGAGTTCCTTGAATTTACCAATTTGAGAAGGGGAAACGGTTGGGCATGCGTCCAAAATTTGAGCATAGGTCACCACCTCATTATGTTCATTGTATGAATTACCATTGTGCACCAAACACTTCTCTAAGGGGTCTTGTGGATGGCTTTTAGTGTGCACCTCTCTAGCTAGCCTTTCGTCGACATTAACCTTCAAGCAAGAATAAAAAATCATCGGTTGCTTGGAAACTTGAGACGAATTGAACTCAGTAACTTCTTCACATACTTTGAGGGTTATTTTCCCATGCTTCACATCAAATACGGCTCTAGCAGTGGCTAGCAATGGCCTGCCCAAGATGATGGGGGTTTGAACATCGACTTCCATATCAAGCACAACAAAATCAACCAATATGTAAAACTTTCCCACCTTCAAAGGAACATTCTCTAATATGTCAATAGGATATTTGATTCACCTATCCTCCAGTTGAAGAGAAATGGTGGTTAGGTTGAACTCCCCAATCAAGTTTCTTACAAATAGAAAGGGGCATCAAACTCACACTTACTCCAAGATCACACAAAGCCTTGTTGATATACATGTCCCCAATTGAGCATGGAATTGAAAAGCTACCCAGATCCTTAAGCTTAGGTGGAAGCTTATTTTGAATGATTGCACTACATTCTCCCGTCAAAGCAACAGTTTCATAATCCTCAAGCTTCCTCTTATTGGAGAGAATCTCTTTCAAGAACTTAGCATAAGAGGGCATTTGGGAGAGAGCTTCCGTAAAAGGAACATTAAAGTAAGCTTTTTAAGTACCTCTAAAAATCTTCCAAATTGATGATCAAGCTTCGCCCTTTGATACCTTTGAGGGAAAAACAAAGGTAGAACATATGCTTTTGGAGGAGCATACTTTGTAATGCTTTCTTCATCCCTCTCTTTGTCCTCTTTCTTCTCTTGCTTCTCTTCCTTTTCATGGGTATCCTTATCTTCAAGCTTTTCTTCCCTTGTGGGGCCTTCAAGTTGCTTACCACTTGTTAATGAAATTGCTAGTACTTGTTTCCTTGGGTTAGCTTCCGGTTAACTTGGGATTCGCTCTTGAATCATGTTAAACAAGCTTGCTTGTTGGGATATTTGAGTCTCAAGCATCTTGGAGTAAGTTGCCATTTGATCTAGGCGGGTACTGAGTTGCATGATGGACTCCCCATGTTGTTGCATTTGTGCTTGAATTGCTTGATTGTGCTCCTTTTGAGTGACTATGAAATTCTCCATGAGAGCTTCTAAATTAGACTTTGCACCCTGAGAAGATTGTTGCAGTTGTTGGAATCTAGGTGGGGGTCTATTGTTGGATGGAGCCCCTTGGTTTTGTTGGTTACCATATGAGAAATTAGGGTGGTTTCTCCATCTGGGGTTATATGTGTTGGAGAAGAGATTACCAGGAGCCTTGAAATTGCCATTTTGCACATAACTCACTTGCTCCAAAGATAGCTCTTGAGAATATGTCTCCACTACATTGCATTCTGATGTTAAATGTCTTCCTCCATATGTTTCACAAGCTATTTTAGGGGTAGAGATAGCATTGACATTCAACTTCTCAAGTGACTTGGTCAAGGCATTAAACTTGGCATTCAATAGAGTAATAGCATTAAGCTCTATCATCCCAACCTGCTTCCTTGAAGATGATCTCTCGCTTGGCCACAAATAAATATTCGAAGCAACCTCATTAATCAAGGCCCTTGCCTCTGTTGGAGTCTTGGCCATCAAAGCACCGCCAGCTGTGGCATTAAGAGCTGCCTTTATAGAGAAAGTCAACCCAGCATAAAATGTTTGTATAACAACAAAATATTGTAGGCCATGATGTGGATACTGACGAATGAGATCATTGTACCTTTCCTATGCTTCATAAAGTGATTCATCTTCCTTTTAGGAGAAGGTAGTGATGTCTTGACAGGGCTTGATTGTTTTTCCAATCAGATAGTACTTGTCCAAGAAAGCCTGCTCCATCAATTCCCAGGTGGTAAGTGAATTTGGGGCTTCTGAGTAAATCCACTTTTTTTCTTTTCCCCTAACAGAAAAGGGCAAAAGTATGATCCATATAGCATCTGTTGAAACCCCATTAATCTTTATGGTGTCACATAACTCCTTGAACTCATCCAAATGCTGATTTGGATCTTCAGTCGTTGTCCCGCTAAATTGCAACTGTTGGACCATCTAGATTAGTGACGTCTTTATCTCAAAATTGTTAGCCTCCACCCGTGGCCGTACAATGGAAGATTGATGAGTGTTAACGTTGGGAATTCCATAATCCCTCAGCCTTTGCTCTTGATTAGCGACTTAGTTCATGTTGTTCGCCATGTGATCTTTCTCAAATCTCTGTGCTCTTATTTCCCTTCTAATATCACGAAGTGTCCTCCCGATCTTAAGATCAATGGGGGTAATAAAATCTTCTTGGCTCCTCGTACTATGCATGAGAAAAAATCAACACCTGAAAATTCAAAGAAAAAAAAGGGAAAATAAAATAAAATAAAATAAAATAAAAAGTGCTTAAATAAACCAAACTACTGCTCGTGTTAATATCAACACGATTTTCTGGCAATAGAGCTAAAAACTTGTTATTGATTTTTCACAAGCACATGGATCATATAAGTAGTAAGTAAAGATCGTTCCCACGAGGATCGATTGATTATTAACTCTTATGGCGATTTTGATTATTTAAGCAAAAAAAAATAGAGAGTGAAAACTAAATTAAAATCAAAACAAAGCTTAAAGCAATTAAATAAGCAATTTAATAAAGAAAAATTAAGATTCAATTAAGGTTTAAAGGCCTAGGACTAGGAATTCACTACATTACCCCCTATGAAAAATTGTAGTCCTATCTTTGCTAATGTTCAATTATGTTCTTGAAGGCAATTTATCCTAAATTATTTAAAGCCTAATTTCTTAGCACTAAGAACATGCTAAAATTCCATTAATCTCATTCTCATGACAATTAATTCAAGTTTTAACCCATTAAGATTCATGACAATCGTTTAACCCTCGAAAGATTTAAGCCTATGTCTAGGTCTCAGTTCCTAAGTTCAATTCTTAGATTATCAAGCAATTAGATTTCATCTTTCGACCCTTCACCTAAAGCCTAAGATCATGCAAATACGACGCGTAACATACCACAAGTGTAGAAATAGGTTTGCCTCAATAGTTTAATATATTAAGTTTTGATGATAAAAAAATACAAGAAAAATAATAATGCTTATGATGTGCTTAATAGATGACAAATACATTACAAAAGAATATTGATCATGTTATATAGATGTGCTTAATGTGATATATTGTATCATGCATGATTATGTACCTTATCTGGTTATATTTCACATAATAACCATGCAATGAGATATATATAACATTCATCATATAATATATCCAATAATGCATTATGTGAGTTGTATTAAATTAATATTGGATTTGGTTATATGAAAACATGTAAAGTTCACTTTGTTGCATCCTACATAGAGCATATCTATTAGTAATTAATAAATGTCTTATTTGGATATGTCTATGAAATTTTTATATGCATGTTAGACAAACTAGAGTTATACATTTATCAATCATGCATATGAAGATATTGAGTTATGAATTTGGACTAAGCTATGCTTGTTTTAATAGAATAATACTTTGTAGGATAGTCCAAGTACCAAGAATGAGTATTGCAATAAGAAAGCAAAAGATCGCAACTATGCTTAACTCAAGAACAATGAGAATAAAAAGATGTTCCAAGTATTTGCTAGTTTTGAAGAAAATAAATCTTTCTTTGGAAGCTTGGATTACATCAAGAAGTGATGGTGGCAAAAGATCAAGTTCAACATCTTCAAGAATAGCTTATAGGAATTAGATCTTATGTAAAGGTAAATGAGAATCACACTAAGTTCAAATAAGTTTTAACATCTTTAAAAAATATTTCTTACATTCTAAAATGCCCAACAAATTATTTTTGGAAAGCTAGTTTTGGTAGTAATTCAAATTCTTGAAAAATAGCCAAGTTTGTGTTTTGTAAAACTGACCTTTGGTTACTATTTTGATCATATCTTTCAAAATACTTTGAGTTTTGTTCTTAAACTTTTTCATATGAAAATAGACTCAAATATATTTTCAATGAGTGGTTATTTGCTTTAAACGGAAAAGAAACGAAGAAGTTATGAGCATTTAAAGTCAGTTTTCAAAACTAGAGGCTCCTAACCAATTAGGGATCTTCCCTAACCGATTATTCACCTTGTCAAAAGCCATTTTCATGTTCTAAATGCTCCTAACCAATTAGGTAATTGGCTTAACTGATTAGGATGATAAAAAGGAGTATTTTTCATTTTACAAAAGCTCCTAACTGATTAGGAAATTCACCTAATCAGTTAGTGTGGAAATTTGGAGCGTTTTCTCAAGCTCCTAACCGATTAGGCCATTTGCCTAACCGGTTATTTCATTTCACAGAAGCTAAAATTGCAAGGTCCTAACCGATTAGGAAATGTTCATTTCCTAATTAGTTATTCTATTTTACAAGAGCCAAAATAGAAAGTTCCTAACCGATTAGGACAACCAATTAGGTGCAAACCAAAAACGCTCCTAACGGTCATACAATGACTAGTTTTCTTAAAGAATTAATTTCCTAACTTTACCCAATGGCTATAAATATTAATTCGGGCATCAAAGAAGTAAGAAGAACAATCTGAAAATGACTCTTGAGCATTAAATTCATTTTTCATCATCTATTTCTCCAAAACTCTATTTTGAGCTTTAAAGTGTGAATCCTTGATACCCATAGTGCTTCAATTTGTATTATCCACTCTTGAGAGAGTTCCTTATCATCTACACATTGTATAAACTATAAAAGAGAGAGTGAGGTATCCCTCAAAATTGTAAGGGTGAGGTATCCCTTGAAAGGAGAGGCTCAAACACAAAGGGTGAGGTATCCCAAAGTGTGTTGAGTGCTCAAGTTTGTAAAAGTCATCAAGCACCTGTGAAGCTTGAAGAATTGGAGGAGTTCTCTTATTTGTACAAAGGTTTTCCTAGTACCCGTGAAGTCTAGGAGATAGTGAAGAAAATCTTAAGTTAAGCTTGGGGACTGGACGTAGGCCATAAGTGGTTGGTGGCTGAACCAGGATAAATCTTAGTGTTTACTCTTGTCAACTCTATCTCTTTATATTTGTACTTTAACTATATATGCTTAAGTTGATATTGATATCTAGCTTATTTTCTTGATTTATCCTTTAACCCAAGTTGTATTTGAGTAATCCTTAATAGTTGTGCCTTTGCTATGCATATTCCACTGCATTTATTAATTGAGTGATTTAAAATGTATAATCTGTCAAAGTTGCATTAAAACTTGTCATCACTCAATTCACCCTCCCTCTTAGGTAATGGTTGCCATGAATAACAAGTGGTATCAGAGCTTCGTGCTCTACTAAAAGCTTAACTGCTTGGAATTAAAGATCTTTATTTGTTTGGTAACCATTAAAAGTTTTTCAAAATGGAAGGTTTTGAAATTGATAAACCACCATTCTTTGATGGTGTGAATTTTATTTATTGGAAAGCTAGAATAGAATTTTATATGCAATCTATTGATCTTGATTTGTGGAATATTATGCTTGATGGATTTACTTACAAATCAAAACAAACTTGGAATGCCTATGATAAGAAATGCTTTTCATTGAATATTAGAGCTATGCAAATCTTGAGAAGTGATTTAAATGATGATACTTATGTTAAAATTAAGAGTTGCTCTAGTGCTAAAGATATATGGGATGCTCTTGATTCTATCTATCTTACTAATGATGATATTTTATATAAAGTTGTATATAGAGAGTAAGAAGACCAAAAGCCTCTAGAGGAAGCTTGTCATGAAAAATGTCCTCAAGAAGATATTCAAAGTAAGAAAATGAGCTTAATGCCTCTTGGTGATGATGGTGCTTAATTTGAAGAAGAGGCAAAGCAAAACAAAATTAAGAATAAAGATATTCTCGAATTCTTGATGGACAACAATGAGGAAGATGGCGATTCCATTAAAAAAGACTGAGGTAAATAATGCTAAATCATATTATAGTCCTTCCTATGATGAGCTACAATGTGCATATGATGAATTGTATGATGGCTTATTATTTTTATAAAAGAAAAGGTTATGTTGTTTAGAAAACATTTCCTCCATTGAAAATGAAATTGAAACCTTGAAAAATGAATATGCTTTTCTTGATGAAGAAATGCCGCTAAAATATGAAACCTCAACTTCTTATAAAAAGTGCATTGATTTAGAAAATCAAGTTGAGGACTTATCTTCTGAATTCGCCAAAGCTAATGATTCTAATTGTTTACAATCCATGTTTGTTAATGAGAATGAAATTGATGTTATTCCACATAGAAATTCAAGTAAGGCTTGTGGCAAAAATAATATAGAATGTAATAACAACAAAAAGCTTAAGTTTTTCAAAGATGATCTTCAAAGGACCAAATTATCATTAAATTCAATTGTTTATAATTTTTGTGGTCATCTAGGACATATTTCTCATTTATGCAATTATAGAAGAAACTCTTATATGATAAATAATATGGTTTGAGTTCCTAAAAATCTTAAATGCCCTAGTACTAACATTCAAGGACCCAAGATGAAGTGGGTACCAAAATGTCCTCCTAGTATTTTAATTATGCAGAAAAATTTTCAAAAGGATGGACAAATTAGTCAAGTGAAAAAGGAATCATCAAAGGGAATGCTTCTAAAGCCCATTGGAAGAAGTTTTGATCCAAGAAGGAAGATGACTTCAACCAAAGCTTCTCAAGTGCAAAATATGGAACTTGCAAAGTTCAAAACACCAAAAGAGAAGCAATGAGTAAGAAAAAGAGTTTCCTTGACTACCAAGGCCAAGGTATCAAAAGTCTTTACTCTTATACACATTCAAATGTAAAGTCAATGGATTTGAGGTATATTCCTTGTAGGCTTTAAGTGATTTATTGAATTATGTGTACTTAGTAAAATTTGAATATTATGATTAGTACATAATTATGTTCATTCTTATTGTACCACAACTTATTAATTTGTTATTTACTTTTTGGTACACAAGGTTCTATAATGCCTAGGTATGCATGTTATACTTTAAATTGTCTATATATAATGAAAATAAGCATGCTATTGGTCATGTGCCTATGGTAATTGATTTCTTGTGCTTAATGTACATACTATGGAAAAATAGCTTTGTTGCATAATGTTTTACTGCATAATGTCATTTTGATGCATGATCTTAACCTTGCCGCATAAGTCATTTTCTACTGCATAATTACCTTGGAATGAGTATGGTACATTGAAACTTATTTCTGGAAAGTCAAGATAATCAATTAGGACCAGTTCCTAATCTATTATTTAAGCTAATAGAGACTTAATCTATTTGAGAATCAAGAAAAAAAAAAACCTGTTAGGAACTTTTCCTAACCTGTTATTGAAGCAAACAGAGGCTCCATATATTTGAGATCCATGAAAATAATCTACTAGGTGTACCCCCTAATCGATTATTCAATGTTACAGAAGGTTCATTTTCCTTATCTCCCATGAGCTAATCGATCAACTCTCTTCCATAATAGGTTATTGTCCTAACCCGTGAGCTTTTCATTTTATTTCTCTTCACTCTAATCGATTACTCCATATCCTAATCGGTTATTCACACTTACAGAGCCTCACTTTCTTAGTTCCATACCAAGCTAATCGGTTAGCTTATGTCCATAATCGGTTATTGCTCTAACATGTGACTCAAAATTTTGATTTCATATGAGCTGATCAGTTAGCTCACCACCTAATCTGTTATTGCTCAAAACCGTGGCCTCCCCTTTTCATTCCTCACTAAAATAATCGGTTACCACAAAGGTATAATAGATTATTATGCCCTTTAAAACACAAAAAATGTGACCTTTTCTCACCATTCATGAATCCAAAGCTCCATGGTCATCTTCTTCCTCTCACACCCACTTCCTCATGAAGTCTTAAAGCTTGGAATTTAGAGTCACCTACAAAATCTAAAATAGTAGACTTTTGCTGTTATCAATCTCTTATCCTTACTTATACTTTAATTCATGTTATATTTGGATAAGTAGAGAGTTTTTTTTTTATGCCTTAACATGTTTCAAGTTATGCTTTTCCAGCATTATTTCCTGTAAACATCTTTGAACTTAGCTTTTTGGATCAATCATGCATCTAAACTCTTAATGCATAATTCTCTCTTGATGCACAAAGTTACATTTTTCTACATAATCTGCTTTCTTTGCTATATAATGCATATGATTATTGAATAATGAGCAATTTTACTGTATAACTTCATTTGTTGTACCATTTAATGTTTGCTTCATAATCCCCTTTTGTTGCACAATATGTCATTTGAGTTTTTGGATCTGTTTTGACAAGGAAATAGGCTCTCTGCCAAGCAAAATAATCGATTAGAAGGCTCCACTAATCGGTTATGGGTGTTTTGGATTTCCTGGAATTTATTGAAACTAAGTGCTAACTAATTAGAGACATTCTCTAACTGGTTAGAGGGCACTTGGTAACCGATTTTATAAAGCTTTATAACCGGTTACTAGACATCAAAAACCACTCCCAGCCGTGACCTCCTTCACATATCAAGCACCCACTCACTCAACACAATTTGTGCCTTGAACTTGCCTTTGAATTGAAGTATATCTTGAAATGAATCATAAATGTTTTTTTTTTTAATTTTGCAATTCTATGATTTTTCATTTCTTGCATTACAATAAGGGAATTCTTTTTGTTCTTGACTGGCATTGTGCATACTAGAATTTCTTACTGTGTTTGGATGCATACTTTTGAAGACTTGTTTTGATGATAACAAACGTGAAGAATAAATGAAGATGATAAATAGACCAAGTCCAAGTTTATATTTGATTAGTATTAGGACTTAGGATCTATTGTACAGAGCTCACTTTGATATCTCTTTGTTTTTGAAAGAAAAGATAAAACTTGTTTTTAAACTTAGTATCTTTGAAAACACATTTTTCAAAACGATTTTGAATTGAGTTATTCGAATAGAACTTAGCCTATTCAAATAAACACCTTCACGAGGTTTGTTTTCTAAAAGGAGCTATTCGATTAACTATCCTGTTATTCGAATAACTAAGGTTTTCCAGAACTCTATTTTTTAAGTGGCTATTCGAATAACCATCCTTTATTTGAATAAATGAAGTTTTTCAGACTGTGTTTTAAGTGAGTTATTCGAATAACTCACACATTATTCGAATAAACCTTTTTTGTGTCTGGACTTCTTTTAAACTTTATTCGAATAGTTCAGCTGCTATTCGAATAACCTATTTAGTTTTTGAACTCTGATTTTAACAGATTTATTCGAATAACATATTGGTTATTCGAATAACCCTTCTCAGATGGCTTTTCACAATGATTTCAAACACAGTGTTATTCGAATAAGATTTTGCTCTATTCGAATAAACATGGGTTCACAGTCACGTATATGGAAACAGACAGGTTTTTAAATTTGTGTTAAATGATATTAATTATACCTAAATGGTTATCTCCGTGTTTTTCCTATAAATAGTAAGCTTGGGTCACGAATTTGATTGCCCATAACTCTGAATTATTTTCTGAATACTTTAATCTGTGAAAACTATTTTCTACGCTCTTTTTGATTAAAAACTTTGAGATATTTCTGTGAGAGCTCCATTAGCACTTCAATTTGTATTACTTACTCTGAGTGAGAGTTTCTCTTCATCTATTTTCTGATATTCCGTATCGAGGGTGAGGTATCCCTCAAGGTTTGAATAAGGGTGAGGTATCCCTGCAGGCTGAGACTTTAGCACAAGGGTTGAGTTTTCCTGTGTGTGAAAAGTGCTCATTTGTGTAACGGTAGCAAGCACCTATTGAAGCTTGTGTACTTAGTGAAAAATCTCACTTTCGAGGATTTGGACGTAGACCACAAGTGGGTTAGTGGTCGAACCGGGATAAATCTTGTGTACTGTTTCTCTTTTCCCTAATCTCTTTATTTTATGCAATTTAATTTATTGCACATTTATTTTTCGCGCTCTTTATTATTTTTTTCTTCTTCTCGTTCTTCATGCAGTGCATTTATTTATTAAGATTTTAATATTTGTCTTAATTAAAAAGAGGTTTTGCAAAAAAAAATTATACTCAATTCACCCCCCTCTTGAGTACTGGAAGCCACTTGGTAACAAGTGGTATCAGAGCTAGACTCTTGTATAAAGAGCTTAGCAGCTTCAAGAGAATATAGCTTCTTCAAATGATTTTTCAGAAGGATCTTCCATAAACCGACCACCCTTTTTCAATGGGGATGGTTACACATATTGGAAGGAAAGAATGAAAATCTTCATCGAAGCTATTGATCTAGATGTTTGGGATGCTGTCGAAAATAGTGCTTTTATACCCACACATGAGGTCGATGGCGTAAGGACCAAAACACCACGAAATAAATGGTCTGATGAAGACAAAAGAAAAGTTCAATTTAATTTAAAAGCCAAAAATATTATTACTACTGCTTTGGGATATGATGACTTTTTTAGAATTTCAAATTGCAAAACTGCTAAAGAAATGTGGGATACTTTGCAAGTTACCCATGAGGGTACTAGTGAAGTTAAGAGATCG
Organism: Ormosia semicastrata; assembly: GCA_029884595.1. Lineage (NCBI taxonomy): Eukaryota > Viridiplantae > Streptophyta > Magnoliopsida > Fabales > Fabaceae > Ormosia > Ormosia semicastrata. The sequence continues at coordinate 9,766,258 of JAQQTO010000047.1, forward strand.
AGAATAAATTCTCTAACTCGTGAATATGAATTATTCAGAATGAACCAAGGAGAAAGCATTTAGGAAATGCAAAAGAGGTTCACCCACATAGTTAATCATCTTGCATCTTTAGGAAAAAGCTTTTCTAATGAAGATTTGATTAACAAGGTTTTGAGATGTCTTAGCAGGATTTGGCAACCCAAGGTAATAGCCATATCAGAATCAAGGGATTTGTCTACAACGACTTTGGTTACCCTCTTTGGAAAACTTCATGAGCACGAACTCGAACTGAGCAGACTGAGTCAAAGCGAAGAGAACGATAAAAAGAAAAAGAGGATAGCACTCAAAGCCACTTCTTCATTAATCGACAATGATGATGAAGAAAATGAAGAAGGCTCAGAGAACATCGAGGTAAGTGAAGAAAATCTAAGTTTGGTAGTTAAAAAGTTTGGTAAATTTCTCAGGAAAAAGGGAACACAAAAAAGACCTCCCTTCCTTCCGAAAAAGACATATTTCAAAGGTGAAGGAGCTTCATCGACTCCAACTTGCTATGAATATGGCAAACCTGGTCACATGAAAATGGAGTGCCCAGTTTATCAAAAGAAGGAGAAATTTGAAAAGAAGCCCTTCAAGGAAAGAAAAGGAAGAAAAGCCTATATAGCGTGGGATGAAAACGACATGGACTCAACTGACAGCTCAAATAGCGAGGAAGCTCAACTATGTCTCATGGCAAAAGGAGATGAAGAAGAAAGCGAAAATGAGGTAAGTTCTAATACTACTTTATTGCCTTCCTACGATGAGTTATAAGATGCTTTTGAGGAACCACATAAAGAATCTTTAAAACTCACAAAAATTATTTCTTCTTCTAAGAAAACAATTTCTTTTTTAGAAAATCAAATTCTTGTTTTAAATAAAGAAATAGAAGAATTGAAAATTGAAAATGAAACTTTAGGAATCATTAATGCGTGCACAAATCATTCTTCACATGCTTCTACTTCTTCATCTTATTCTTCATGTCATATACTTGAAAAAGAAATCGAAGACCTAAAGAACACTCTTTCTAAATTCACCTTTGGAAGGGATAACTTAAATATTTTATTAGGAAGACAAAGAATGGTTTTTCAAAAAGCCGGGATAGGTTAGAACCTGAAAAATCAACAAAAACTTTATAAAAATTTCTTTGTGCATTCTAATGTTTCAAGTAGTCCTTTTATTAAATGTTTTTATTGTGGAAGGAAAGGACATAGTGCTTCAACATGTAATGCAAGGAAAAACATAAATACAAAAATTGGAACAAAAATGGTTTGGGTTCCCAAGGGTACTATACCCAAAACTGACACACAAGGACCCAAGAAAGTTTGGGTACTAAAAGTTAAAAGCTAAACTTGTGTTATAGGTGTGCTTGAAAGCCAGGAGTTCAAATTGGTATCTCGATAGCGGCTGCTCCAAGCACATGACCGGGGACGACTCAAAATTCACCATGCTTATTCCAAAGAATCTTGGACACGTCACTTATGGTGATAACAATAAAGGAAAAATCATTGGAATCGGTAAAGTCGGTAAGAACCCTAACTCCTCTATTGAAAATGTACTGCTTGTTGAAGGTTTGAAACATAACTTGCTTAGTATTTGTTACCAAGTGGCCTCAATACTCAAGAGGGGGGGTGAATTGAGTAGTTAAAAATAAGTTCACAAATCTTTCGTAAATCGTTTGACAATCAATTTTCATTGAAGCTATTGAATGATTAGAGATAATTGAATAGATGAGTTAAACACTTTTACTTATACACGTAATAGCCAAGGAGACAATGTTCAAATAAAACAATGAAACAGTGCACAAAGATAAGCAGAGGAGGGTTTAGAGAAACAAACACAGTTGTTTATCCTGGTTCAATCACCACTCCACTTGTGATCTACGTCCAGTCCCCAAGCAACACCTTGAGATTTTCCACTATATCTTCAAGATTCAATGGGTGCTTGAAAAACCACTACAACCTTGAGCACTCAACAATATGGGATACCTCACCCAAAAGCTTGAGCCTCTATTTTCCAAGGGATACCTCACCCTTACAATACTTGAGGGATACCTCACCCTCACTAATCGAGAATGTATAAGATTGAAATAGAAGAAGCTCTCTAGAGCAAGTGTTTACAAATTGAAGCTCTAATATGCTCTCAAAGATTTTTCACGTTTTTAGTCGAAACAGAGCAAGAAATGATTTTAAGGATTGATTCACGTTTTGAAGTATGATGATCAGTTTTTGATTCAAGGTCAACCGCAAATGAGGACCCAACTTTGGTATTTATAAGTTTCTCAATTAATAGAGCCGTTGGAGGTAGTTGGGCATGCATTTAATGCATTTAATATAGCCGTTGGATGTTGTCAGGATGCGTGTAATCGATTACATATCTCTGGTAATCGATTACATTGTTGTTCCAATGTTTTCTGAACTTTCTGGGCTCTGTGTAATCGATTACATTCTTGAGGTAATCGATTACATGGCTTCTGACTTTGCTTGTAATCGATTACAATGCTCATGTAATCGATTACATGACTTCTGACTTGCTGTGTAATCGATTACAATATTCATGTAATTGATTACATGGCTCGTCGAACGTGTTCTTTGAGTTTCTGGGTTTTGTGTAATCGATTACATTATTGGTGTAATCGATTACATGGCTTCTGACTTTGTTTGTAATCGATTACAACATCAATGTAATCGATTACATTACTCGTCGAACGTGTTCTTTGCCTTTCTGGCTTTTTTGTGTAATCGATTACATATATTGTGTAATCGATTTACACCTCTGAATTGCTTGTAATCGATTACATTGTTCATGTAATCGATTACATGCTTTCATTTGATGTGTAATCGATTACAAACATTATGTAATCGATTACATTAGCCTTTGAACACATTTTTCAAGTCCAATAATGCTTGTAAGTCATTTCCAACACCTCAAGGTACTTATTTAAACATAAATCCTTTTTAAGAGTGTTAGATTTAAAGTTGAAACTCAGGTTTTATTGAAAGCCATGTTTATCTTTGAAATTTCCCATTGATTTTGAAATCATATATATTGAAAAACCATTTGAGAAATCTTGAGAGCATTTAACATTAAAATCCTAAGTCTTATAACTAAATAAACCTTTTGTCTTCTTTCTTTGATCTTGATTTTTCCTTTTGTGCTTGATCTTCTCTTTTGCTTTTGTTATCATCAAAAACCTTTTGACATGCCTTAGAGACATAAGCATTCACAGTATTAGCCAATTATGTGATAAAGGAAATAAAGTTATATTTAATTCAAACTGTTGCATAATTGAAGATAAAAATGATAAACATGTTAAATTCATTGGTCATAGAGTAAACAATATCTATATGATTAGTCTTGATGATATATCTTCAAATGATGCGAAATGCCTTTTAAGTAAGAATGATGATTCATGGTTATGGCATAGGAGAATTGCACACATTCACATGGATCACTTAAAGAAGTTGATTTCTAAAGAGCTAGTAATTGGACTACCCAAGCTTAATTTTATAAAAGATAAGTTATGTGATGCATGTCAAAAGGGTAAACAAATAAAGGTCTCTTTTAAAGCAAAAAATATAATTTCAACTACTAGACCTTTACAACTTTTGCATATGGAACTATTTAGACCATCTAGAACTTTGAGTTTTGGTGGGAATTACTATGCTTTAGTGATTGTGGATGATTTTTCTAGGTTTACATGGACTTTATTTCTTGCAAATAAAAATGATGCATTTCTAGCTTTTAAAAGACTTGCCAAAGTTATTCAAAATGAAAAAGGTTTTCAAATCTCTTCTATAAGAAGTGATCATGGTGGCTAATTTGAAAATAATGTTTTTGAAAATTACTGTGATGAACATGGCATTAATCATAATTTCTCTACTCCTAGAACTCCGCAACAAAACGGAGTTGTAGAAAGGAAAAATCATTCTTTAGAAGAAATGGCAAGAACTATGCTTAATGAGGCTACTCTTCCTAAATACTTTTGGGCGGATGCTGTAAGTACAGCTTGTTACGTAATGAACTGGGCTCTTATAAGGCCTATTTTAAAGAAAACCTCATATGAGTTGTATAAGGGAAGAAAGCCAAATATCTCACACTTTCATGTTTTTGGTTGCAAATATTTTGTTTTAAACAATGAAAAAGATAATTTAGGCAAGTTTGATGCTAAGTCTGATGAAGGTATATTTCTTGACTATTCAAATCATAGTAAAGCTTTTCGCATATATAATAAAAGAACTATGACTATTGAAGAATCTATACATGTTGTATTTGATGAAACTGACCCAAATGGATCGAGAAAGGATCTTGTTGTTGATAATGTTGCAGAAATCTTGGCAGAAACACATTTGGACAATAAAGAAAAGGAAATCAAGGAGAAAGATGATAAACAAAGACAAGAAGATTCGCAAGCTTTGGAACTTCCCAAAGAATGGCGAACTTCAAAATATCATTCCCTTGATCAAATTATCGGTGATGTATCTAAAGGTGTAAGTACTCGTAACTCCCTTAGAAATACTTGTAATCACTTAGCTTTTGTTTCTCAAATTGAACCTAAGGATTTAATTGAAGCTTTTGATGATGAACATTGGATCTTAGCTATGCATGAGGAATTAAATCAGTTTGAAAGAAATCAAGTTTGAGAATTAGTTGCTAGACCTAATAATCACCCTATAATTGGCACTGAATGGGTTTTTAGAAACAAACTTGATGAAAATGGGTTAATAACTAGAAACAAAGCTAGATTGGTTGCTAAAGGGTATAATCAAGAAGAAGGAATAGATTATGAAGAAACATATGCACCTGTGGCTAGATTAGAAGCTATTAGAATGTTACTTGCTTATGCTTGCATCATGGATTTCAAATTATATCAAATGGATGTCAAAAGTGCTTTTCTAAATGTTTTTATTCAAGAGGAGGTATACGTTGAACAACCTCTAGGTTTTGAAAATCATGAACTACCCAACCATGTTTTTAAACTTAAAAAGGCTTTATATGGTTTAAAGCAAGCTCCTAGAGCTTGGTATGAAAGGTTGAGTAAGTTTCTTTTAGAAAATGGTTTTTCAAGAGGAAAAGTCGATACTACCCTTTTTATTAAAAATAAAAAGCATGACATTCTTCTTGTGCAAGTATATGTGGATGATATTATCTTTGGTGCTACTAATGAATCCCTTTGCAAAGAATTTACTAAGTCAATGCAGAATGAATTTGAGATGTCAATGATGGGAGAATTGAATTTCTTCCTCGGACTTCAAATCAAACAAACGAACGAAGGGACATTCATAAGTCAAACCAAATACTGCAAGGAATTGCTCAAGAGATTCGAAATGGAAAACGCTAAACACATGGCCACTCCGATGGGTACTTCCTGCTACTTGGACAAAGATGAAGGAGGTAAATCAGTAGAAATAACAAAATATAGAGGTATGATTGGATCCCTCCTTTATCTTACTGCTAGTAGGCCAGATATAATGTTTAGTGTATGCATGTGTGCTAGATATCAGGCAAAGCCTAAGGAATCTCACTTAAGTGCTGTTAAACGGATAATGAAATACCTTGTAGGCACTTCACAAATGGGCTTGTGGTACCCTAAGGGTGCCTCTTGTAGCCTAATAAGATATTCTGACTCTGATTTTGCTGGGTGCAAATTGGACAGAAAAAGTACTAGTGGGACATGCCACTTGCTTGGCAGCTCTTTAGTTTCTTGGCATAGCAAGAAATAAAATAGTGTGGCATTATCTACCGCTGAGGCTGAATATGTAGCAGCCGGGAGTTGTTGTGCTTAAATCCTATGGATGAAGCAACAACTTTTAGACTACGGTCTTCAGCTTGATCACATCCCGATAAGATGTGATAACACTAGTGCAATAAATATCTCTAAGAATCCCATACTGCATTCCAGAACAAAGCATATAGAGATAAGACATCACTTTATTAGAGATCATGTACAAAAAGGGGATTGCATTCTTGAGTTTGTTGAAACATCTAAGCAACTTGCAGATATCTTCACTAAACCCTTAGCAAAAGAAGCATTCTTTTATATTCGAGGAGAATTGGGCATAATTGATCAGTCCAATATTTAAATTGCTTGTTTATTACTGAATATTATCGTGAATATATGCTTTCAAATTTCATAAACGTATGTCTTTTCTATGCTTCTGTGTTAGTTTTATTCGAATAAGCAAGCCTTTATTCGAATAAGCTCCTTTACTGCTTGTTAAAATTGTGTTGGATATCAGTTTTATTCGAATAAAACATAGTTTATTCGAATAAACTGGCCCCTGAGTTACATACTGTTTGTTTGTCATCTCTGTCTATTCGAATAAGTCCCTCTTTATTCGAATAACCAGAGTCCTTCTTTTATCAGGTTCTGTTCTTGGCCTCTGTTTATTCGAATAGACCTCAAGTTATTCGAATAACCTGAACCTGTTTCTATCAGTGTTGACTGATTGGCCTCAGTCTATTCGAATAATTCCCATAGTTATTCGAATAAACACTGTCAGCTAGCCAAAATATTTGGCTTTCCCAGTTGCTCTATTCGAATAGAACCCCTTCCTATTCGAATAAACCCTAGCTGAAGTACCTTTTTAGTTTCCTGCGCGCCTGTCCTTTCAGCTTTATAGCACGGTTTATTTGAATAAATCCATATTTATTCGAATAAACACGAGTTTTCTTTAAATAACCCCTGCACGCCCAAAACGTTTTCGCCCTCCATCTTCTCTGCTCTTCACGTCTCCTTAGCTCCTGCCATCTCAATCTTGCTTACCCCTGTGTTTTCACTCTCTTTCACCTTCTTCCACCATGGCCTCCTCCTCCAGCAAACGTCCACGCATGAAGAATGCTCCAGGCACTAACCCGCTTAATCTGAGAAGGCTCTCCTCCAACGAAGAGCATCGTGCACGCTTCATCTCGCACTTCTGGGAGTGAAACTTGGTTCAACCCAAGTACCTGGACCTCTCTTTCTTCCAGCAGCATCGCGGCTTTGACTTTCTGACCCTGCTGCAAAACCAAGGAGTTCTTTAGCTTTGCTCTCACCGAGCCACCATCTATCCAGCTCTGGTGAAGATGTTCTTCTGCAATATGGCTTTTGATGGCCAAAACCTGCTCTCTGAGGTCTGTGATCAGAATATTGTGATCACACCGTTGGACTGGCTGACTCTGTTCGGGCTGCAGTTCTCTGGCGCCCTTGTTGAAGATGGTGACACGCCCTTTCTTGAAGATTTCAACAAGCTTCAGGCAGTTGAAGATCCGCTGAAGCCTGGTCTAGCCCTGCTTAATAAGGGTCTCAAGGGTGAAATACTGAAGAGCCAAGATAGGCTTCTGCATTACGCCTTCGCTCATATCTTGGCTCCTCGCGGTGGAAACTATGCCTACCTCAGCGAGGAAGACATCTTCATGCTGTGGTTTCTAAAGAATGGCCATCAGATCGACTGGCCTGTGTTCATCATGAGGCACATGATGAGGGCCAAGGGCAAGGAGAGATCTGACTTGCCTTATGGCATTCTTGCCACTACCCTGCTGAGCAAGTATCCTCAGGTCTTAGAAACTGAGCGAGCCATTACTCTGACTCACCACAACGTCTTTGGAGCTCACACTTTACGGAAAATGAAGATGATCCAAACCGATGAAGGCTGGGTGTACCCAGATGAGGTCACTGAGGATGAGCTTGACCCTGCTGATGCCCTTGCTACTCCTGCTGATGTATCTGCTGCTACTCCTGCTCCTGTCACTTTGGAACAGATCATGGCCACCTTGCAGGATAACCGAGCTTACATGGAACATATCTTCTCTATTTTGTTTGATAGAATAGAAGGCGTTGAACGTGAGGTTGCTGTCCTCCGATCTGCTTCACCTGCTCCTGCACCAGCTTCTTCACCACCACCTTCGGATGCTTACTTCTAGGAACTTTAGTTCTTAGGCGTTGAATGTGTTTTGGCTTCATGTTATTTATTTTCTGGCCTGTGTAATTGACTCTCTTTATTATTAATGCATAAATAAAATTTCCTATTGATCTATTGATATGAGTATATTTCCTTTTATGCATTCTTACTTTGGTATATGTTTATGGGACTTACCCCTCCTTTTTGCTCATGACAAAAGGGGGAGAAATATTTGATCATTTAACTTTAATTGAGAAAAGACAGGTAAATTTAAAGTGAGTTTGGATTCAAATTGAAAGGGGGAGCTGCGCACATATCTGATATATATTACCTCTTATAATTAAAGAGGGGGAGTAAGCTTTTATATCTCTTTATGAATTCCAATTATATACACTAACGCTTTTCTCATTGATAGTCTCATTGATAGTTTGTCATCATCAAAAAGGGGGAGAATGTGTTTGGATGCATACTTTTGAAGATTTGTTTTGATGATAACAAACGTGAAGAATAAATGAAGATGATAAATAGACCAAGTCCAAGTTTATATTTGATTAGTATTAGGACTTAGGATCTATTATACAGAGCTCACTTTGATATCTCTTTGTTTTTGAAAGAAAAGATAAAACTTGTTTTTAAACTTAGTATCTTTGAAAACACCTTTTTCAAAACGGTTTTGAATTGAGTTATTCGAATAGAACTTAGTCTATTCGAATAAACACCTTCACAAGGTTTGTTTTCTAAAAGGAGCTATTCGAATAACTATCCTGTTATTCGAATAACTAAGGTTTTCCAGAACTCTGTTTTTTAAGTGGCTATTCGAATAACCATCCTTTATTCGAATAAATGAAGTTTTTCAGAACTGTGTTTTAAGTGAGTTATTCGAATAACTCACACGTTATTCGAATAAACCTTTTTTGTGTCTGAACTTCTTTTAAACTTTATTCGAATAGTTCAACTGTTATTCGAATAACCTATTTGGTTTTTGAACTCTGATTTTAACAGAGTTATTTGAATAACATATTGGTTATGCGAATAACACTTCTCAGATGGCTTTTCACGATGATTTCAGACACAGTGTTATTCGAATAAGATTTTTCTCTATTCGAATAAACACGGGTTCACAATCATGTATATGGAAACAGACAGGTTTTCAAATTTGTGTTAAATGATATTAATTATACCTAAATGGTTATCTCCGTGTTTTCCCTATAAATAGCAAGCTTGGGTCACGAATATGATTGCCTATAACTCTGAATTATTTTCTGAATACTTTAATCTGTGAAAACTATTTTCTACGTTCTTTTTGATTAAAAACTTTGAGATATTTCTGTGAGAGCTCCATTAGTACTTCAATTTGTATTACTTACTCTGAGTGAGAGTTTCTCTTCATCTATTTTCTGATATTCCGTATCGAGGGTGAGGTATCCCTCAAGGTTTGTATAAGGGTGAGGTATCCCTGCAGGCTGAGACTTTAGCACAAGGGTTGAGTTTTCCTGTGTGTGAAAAATGCTCATTTGTGTAACAGTAGCAAGCACCTATTGAAACTTGTGTACTTAGTGAAAAATCTCAGCTTTCGAGGACTGGACGTAGACCACAAGTGGGTTAGTGGTCGAACCAGGATAAATACTGTGCCTGCTTCTCTTTTCCCTAATCTCTTTATTTTATGCAATTTAATTTACTGCACATTTATTTTTCGCTGCTCTTTATTGTTTCTTTTCTTCTTCTTGTTCCTTCTGTGCATTTATTTATTAAGATTTTAATATTTGTCTTAATTAAAAAGAGGTTTTGCGAAAAAGTTTTATACTCAATTCACCCCCCTCTTGAGTACTGGAAGCCACTTGGTAACACTTACTTGATATTACATGCTTTACATGATCATTGTTTGCCCCAAAATGCTTATATAAGTTTTGATATTGATCATGTGTTTCTTGATAAGCCTTATTACATATCTTTTGTCATTGCATATAGGGTGAATGATATTAGTTATATACATGCTTTGATCCCCATAGCATATTTCATCAAGGTGAATGTTTGATATATATGATTCTCTTGATCTATGGTTTCTTAATGGTATAACACTTATGAGAATCATGCTCTTTTTAAAAAGAATTTCTTGTTTGATTAAAAAGTTTTTTTAAAAAATCTCTTATCATATTTGAAAGAAGCTTTTCAAGTTTCATATCATTGAGAATCTTTTGAACTTATCTTAAGAACTTGAAAGTATTTTCACCTCATAATTGTTTTGAAAATTTGAAAATCATTCAATTTGTACTATAAATGTAGTATTCTCTTCATTTGCTTTGAAAAGCCTTGTTAAGTCTTAAGAGAATGCTTAAGAAAGGTTCTAAATAAATCTTTTGAAATGCTATATAGAGCTCATCTTAATAATTCAAAAGATAAGCCTTGTTCTTTAAAGTATTTTATCTTTTCAAGGCTCTTGTTCAATGAGAAATAGAGGAGATGTACTTTCAAATGTTCCTTTGACTAGAGTTTGATCATTCTCAAGAAATATGTGATTTTAATATTAAACCTCTCTACCATTCTAAAATATTTTTGAAAATATAATGTGCTATTATAAAATTCTTTTTGAAAGTGGGAGAAGTTTTAAAATAGTTTTTGATTAATAGATTAAGAATTTGTATCTTTGCCTTACTTTTTGGTAATGAGCTTACATGATCTTGGCATGCATATTTCTCTTTATCTATCTTATGCTTCAATAAGGGGGAGTTTATCTTATTTTCTTATAACTCCTTATAATTATTTGTTGATTTGTAATAATTATTTATCCTTTTCATCTTACATATCTTTGTTTCATATCCTTGTTGACTACAAACACATGCATGTTTATGTTAAACTATTATGTTTTATATTTTGATGATATGCATATTTTGAGGGGGAGCCTAGCTCTTAAATTGTTGTTTATATCTCTTGGCTTACATCATTACTTGACATGAAGTGTTTTATTGTTAAGACTATCAACATGCCAATAAAGATCATCTCTTATTCTCTTTCTTTCTATTAATGAATGAAGGTAAAAATTCTTAAACTTCATATCTTTTGATTCTTTCATTGAGAAATGGTTGATGTGTGGCAAGTTGTATGATCTTTCATTTGAAAACATCAATTCTATGATCTTACATGAATATCTTGTAACTCCTAACAAGTGATATCAAGTAGTACTTATTTATCATATGGTATGCAACATATTATATGCTAGACATAATTGCTTAAGCCTATTGCTATCATGTGCTACATGTTGATGTACCAAAATATGATAAGCATTACATGAATAATCTTTTATATCTCGAAAGCATGCTTGTTTCATTTCTCTTCTCTTGAATTATGTGTAGAATTAAATAAAGGGAGATAGTTATGATTTGATTAATTGAAGAAGTTTTTATTTTTGATAATCCTATTTTTTTTTTACAACATGAGTTTTATCTATAAAGAGAGAAAATATTACCTTTCTTTCCTAAGCCTTTTTGTTGATGTCAAATAGGGGGAGTAAGAATCGGAAAGAAAAATATGTTCTTGTACTTATTGTTTGATATGCTTACATGAATATTCATTCTTGCATATTGCTAAACATATTTTTCTTTGGTGATTTGTCATCATCAAAAAAGGGGAGATTGTGGAAATAGGTTTGCCCCAATGGTTTAATATGTTAAGTTTTGATGATGAAAAATATAAGACAAAAAGAATGATGCTTATGATGTGCTTAATAGATGACAAATACATTACAAAAGAATATTGATCATGTTACATAGATGTGCTTAATGTGATATATTGTATCATGCATGATTATATACATTATCTAGTTATATTTCACATAATAATCATGCAATGAGATATATGTAACATTCATCATATAATACATCCAATAATGCATTATATGAGTTGTATTAAATTAATATTGGATTTGGTTATATGAAAACATGTAAAGTTCACTTTGTTGCATCCTACATAGAGCATATCTATTAGTAATTGATAAATATCTTATTTGGATATGTCTATGAAAGTCTTATATGCATGTTAGACAAACTAGAGTTATACATTTATAAATCATGCATATGAAGATATTAAGTTATGAATTTGGACTAAACTATGCTTGTTTTAAGAGAGTAATACTTTGTAGGATAGTCCAAATACCAAGAATGAACATTGCAACAAGAAAGCAAAAGATCACAACTATGCTCAAATCAAGAATAATGAGAATGAAAAAATATTCCAAACATTTGCAAGTTTTGAAGAGAAGAAATCTTTTTTTGGAAGCCTGGATTACATCAAGAAGTGATGTAGCAAAAGATCAAGTTCAGCGTCTTCAAGAATAGCTTATAAGACTTAGATCTTATGTAAAGGTAAATGAGAATCACACTAAACTCAAATAAGTTTTAACATCTTTAAAAAATATTTCTTACATTCTAAAATGCCCAACAAACTATTTTTGGAAAGTTAGTTTTGGTAGTAATTCAAATCCTTAAAAAATAGTCAAGTTTGTGTTTTGCAAAACTGACCTTTGGTTACTATTTTGATCATATCTTTCAAAATACTTTGAGTTTTGTTCTTAAATTTTTCATATGAAAATAGACTTAAATATATTTCCAATGAGTGGTCATTCGCTTTAAACGGATAAGAAACGAAGAAGTTATGGCCATTTGAAGTCAATTTTCAAAACTAGAGGCTCCTAACCGATTAGGGATCTTCCCTAACCGATTATTCACCCTATCAGGAGCTATTTTCACTTTCTAAATGCTCCTAACCGATTAGGTAATTGGCCTAACTGATTAGGATGATAAAAAAGAGCATTTTTTGTAACACCCCAAATTTGTGGCTATTTTACAATAATGATTACATTGAACTGTTTTGTGTTTTTTGTGTTACAGAAAATTAATTTGACTATTTTGAGACTATTTTTGATTATTGTGTGAGATTTGCTCCGAGTCAGGAAAATAATAATTTTTGGGTCGGGGAAAATCTTATTTGATTTATTCGAAGACGAGGAATTTTACTAAACCTGAATCTGAGAGATACGAAATTAAATCTTTTAATTTTTAGAAATTATCTGTGAAATAAAAATATTTCACAAAAAAATATCCGCTGTTTTATTAATAGCAGCTTCTGTTACCGAGTAATGGACCCGATATATTTTATTTGTCAGAAAATAGATTGAGAATAATTTCTGTAATTTATTTTAGAATAAACCAATAGAAATGAGTCAACATTGGTTGTTGGACATTTCTAGACCAATAGAAAATGGTCAATATAAATAGTTGGACTAGTCACTAAGTAACTAGAAAAACTAACTAAGTTACCCTAAATAGCTTAAATAGTAACTAGATGGAACTAACTTAGTTACTAAATATTTAGAAGCTAGTTGCTAAATAAATATCTAAGTCATCTAGAAACATGACTTAAGCATGACTTATACAATGACTTAATCAAGTAACTAACTAGTTAGAATGTAACTAAATAACCTAACCTAGTTAGCTTACTATCTAATTAAGATGTATTTAGAATTTAGTTGAAATCAAACCTAGTTACTACTTCCCTAGAGCCACACGGCCACTAGACCTTCCCACCAAGTTCTTGAACCATCCTTATGACTACTTGATGACTACTACATTACATAAGCCATGTGAAAATGCATGTGATATTTTATTACCATGAATAAACAATGATTTTTCCTATACACTAACTACACGGCCATGCACTTCAATAATAGCTATTCATCTTCATTTTATCACACATTGTAATATCAAGCCTTCATCTTTTTCTCTCAGTATTCAAGAACACTTAAGAACACCCAACTACTTTTTTTTCCTTTTCTTGTTGGAGCTCACGACCCTAACTTCCAAACCCTACCTTCACACTTCTATAATTTCATCTCTTCATACTTTCTAAACTCAAGCATCATTCTAAACAATTTCCTTTAGTAAGTTTTGTCTAAATCTCTCTCTAAGGGCTTCAAAAATCAAGCTTTGATTTCCTATATCAAAGGTAATTTCTTGAATCTTTGATCTTAGGTTAGATTTTTGATTTTCTAGACCATGATTGATCTATGGTTTATTGTTTTCAAGGGTTGTTTATGACTTTTAGAATTGTTTAAGTTCGATTTGGGTTTTGTTTGGTGCCACACGAATTCAGGAGGAGAAGAAAGCTTGAAGTTATTGTCTTCCTTGAGGTAAGAGGGAGATTAACCTCATCAACTATGTGTTGGTGGTGAAAAATCCATAAGGATTTATTCACTTGCTTGTTTAAGCCCTCTTTGTTTATATTTGTTATGTTTATAGTTTTGAGATTATGCTTGCATGTGTGTTGGTATGAATATAGCTTTGATAATATGCTTGTATGTATGAATTGTAAAGCACGCAAATTTATGTGTAATTTAGGATGTGAATAATATGATGAGGAAAATTGTATGAAGGCCCCAAAGAGCCTAGAGGCACACGACCTCATCACCAAAAAGGGGACCAAGAGTCCTAAATTATTTTCCTAATTGAGGATTAAAGGATTTTGTGACAAGAAATTTACTTAAGTGAGTTTATAAGGATTAAAGTGATAGAAAATGATATATGTATGAATTTTAAAGCCCTATATTAATTCGGCCAACATGGCAATTTGTGATGATCAAGATCCAAAATTATTTTACTAAGTGTAAACTTAGGTGTTTTAATAGTAAGAACTCAATTTGGTAAGTTTAGGGATTTAAAATGAAAGTAATTTAATTTTTAGAACTAAAATTGGCCTAATTAAGCTGTATAGTGAAATAAGAGTAAATACTTGAAATTTACTAACGTATAGCTCACCCTATGGGTCTTAAAGTGCGTTAGGAAATTTTGAGCTGTAATATCCCAAGCAAATTAAAGAAACACAATTTTTTGAGAAATAGTAAAAATACTGAATTTTAGAGGGACTATATTGAAAATGTTCTTTAAAGAAGGACTATTTTAGAAATATTATTTAAAGAGGGACTATTATATAAATATTATTTTATAGAAGGACTATTATACAAATAATGAAGATAAAGTCAATTTTTGGTATTAAGTGAGAAAAATCTCATTTTGAACATAAAATATGTTAGAAATATTTAATGCGATTGAAAATACGTTAAAAAATATTTATGCCACTCAAAAAAATAATTTTAGGCTACGCAATTGAGAAAACGTAATAAAATATTTATGCGATTTAGAAAATGTTAGAAAATCCTTACGCGATTTAAAAAAGTAAGAAAAATACTCTGTAATTGTGAAAATGCGATAATATCGCTACGCGATTGAGCGTAAATAGCAGTTTGCTATTGGACAGTTATGGTGGGCCCGATTGTGTTGAATATTGATACCATTAAGAATAAGTGAGGGTATATGAGGTACTGTAAAAAAAATATAATAGTATGTGTGTTTGAATCATATAACATGCATAGAAAAGTGTATTCACTTGTTTGGTTAAGGCTGTATGCCTAGGAAACGAATTACACATATGTGCGGGTGCGAGTAGACAAGTGTAGGTCACTTGTTGACCTTGGGGACGTCGGGGTGCAGGTACCTCACAATGGACGATTGGTAGCTCTTCTATCCGTGAGGCAGACCAATGCAAACACATCGATGATCTAGACCGAGACACTGTCCTATATCGAGATCTGGTGTAGAATGTCTTGTCTAATGCCTTGATGTGCACGTTGATAAAATTGATATATTATAACACTTTTGGTCGTAGCAGCCAAGTGACAGACATGTCTTCTAGATCATTCCCTCCGAAACTGTGTTTAACTCCATGGAGTAGGAATAAGTCTGTGTGCATATGCATAGTTGGTCATCATATTGATGTGTTAATTATACTTATCTGATTCATTATCTATGATGTGTTAAATATGATTTAAATATGTTAATATTGTATCTGTATACTTGTTGTCATTTTCTCTACTGCCATACTAGTATTGATGTAGGAGATGTCACATTTTTATTATATTGTATTTATTTTGCTATATATGTTTGATAAAGACCAGGAAGACGAAGAAGCTGGTAAATCTATTTACCACCAGTAGTTGTTTGTTTGTTTATTAGCTGTGATGGCAGCGAGACGACAGGTCTTAGGTTTTGTCAGGGTTCAGTTCCATGGGGGAACTGACGCTTGGAGGTTTGATTATAATAATGAGAGGTTTGTTTACATCGGGGACTTGACTATGAGTTTAAGTGGAACCCTGAATGGGATTTCTGTGTTGACCCAACAGGCTACTATGCATCTGGATTTCACGATACCCATTCGTGAACTCTGGGGTGGAACTGTGTCTGTCTACACACCCCAAGAGAATTCTGTAGTATCATTGACAAGGATCCCTACAAGGCGTCTGTATTTGCCTGGGTTCTTAATGATAATGTAGAGGAGGAGGAGGATCCTTCCGAGGAACCAAATCCCTAGGTTTGTTTTTAGAGTACTGTTTAGTAGTAATGTTTGTATTTTACTTTTGAAGCAGGGTTGTATTTATGTAAATTATTTGGACAAAGTTTGTAATATTAATGTATATATATTTTGGTGTGTTTATTACAAAGTCTTACTAATGTTTTAATTCAGTTTACTTATTTAATTTTATTCCGCAAATGGAATTTTTAAATTTATGTTTTTACAAGATTAATTCTTTTACAACTTGGGTAAGTTCTATTAGGATTAATCTTAAATGTGATACCCTATGGTAGATGTTACATTAGTTAGTATCAGAGCCCCGGTTAAAGTCTTTTAGGTTTTGTGGTTAGGTCTGTTTTACTTGTGTTGTGTAATTCTCTGAGTTTGATTTCCAAAAGATGACATCTAACTTTCATTGGACTTTGTTTAATTGTTTGTGAAGAAAACTATGTCTTGTGGTAGAGGGGCACGTATGAATGTGGAACGTGACAACGACCTAATGACTGCTGCTGTCGAAGCAGTGCAGCGAATGGCTGAAGTGATTGCACAACAAAATTAACGAGCTGTGCAATAACAAGAAGCGAACACAGAAGTTTAGCATTTGTCATAATTTCATTGAAACAATTCGTCACATTTTAGAGGTGAATTTGACCCTAAGAAAGCAGATCTATGGATCCAAGAATTGGAGAAGATCTTTGAAGCCCTAGGATGCGCAGATGATCGTAGAGTGACGTATGCTACATTCATGCTAATGGGTGATAGCGAGAATTGGTGGAAAGCCACTTGAAGGATGCTAATAGCTGAAGGAAGAGTAATCATGTGGGAGCTGTTCTGCGAAGTATTTCTAGAGAAATATTTTTCGGAAAGTGTGAGGCATGCAAAGGAGATGGAGTTTCTGGGTTTGCGCCAATGTGGAATGACTGTCAGTGATTATGCGGCGAAGTTCGAAAGCTTGTCTAAGTTCTCAAGGTACCTCCAAATCTAGCTGGACGAGGTTTGGAAGTGTCGCAAATTTGAAGAAAGTTTACGATTTGAGTTGAAGAAGGGAGTTATAGCAATGCGTGTGAATCAGTTTTCAACACTGATGGACATATGTTGTAGATTGGAAGGGTTGGAGTCATCGAGGGACACTAGAAATCGCAACTTTGGACCGACTAGGTTCCAAAGAGGAGGCAATAATAATAACAATCGGTTTCAAAAGAAACCATATTCTCGACCCTCTAGAAGTTAGCAGCAACAACAACATCAGCAACCTCGTGGAGGTGGTTCAAGTGAAAATCGGTTCAATCAGACTGCAACACCGCCAACAAAATGCCTGAAGTGCGGGAAGGGTCACATGGCTAGAGATTGCTCAATTAGAGGCATACTTTTTTTCAGATGCGATAAGCCTAGTCATATCTCTAAAGATTGTGTTCAAGCGAAGATGGAGCCTATGGTGAGCAATGTTCGTGCTGTGAAGCTGCAAGCTAGAGGAAGAGTATATACAACGAGTGGAGCTGAGGCCTCCCAATCTGAGAATCTTATTCAGGGAGAAGGTGTCATCTCAGGTAATCTTTTAACTGTACTATATGATTCGGGTGCAACTCATTCATTTATTACATATGACTGTGTGGATCGTTTGGGATTGTCTGTGTCTTCTTTAGATTTCCAATTGACTGTTTCCACACTTACTGCCAAACCAGTTAGTACTACAAAAATATGCCTGAATTGTTCTATTACTATAAAAAATCGAGTCTTCTCTGTTAATTTAATCTGTTTACCACTTGTCGATATTGACATAATCTTAGGAATGGATTGGTTATCTTCTAACCATATCCTATTAGATTGTTCTAGAAAGACCTTAGTTTTTCCTGATGAGGTTTCTGGATTTGTAACTGCCAAACAAGTCGAATCTTTATCGAGGGATGGAGCTCAAGGATACATGCTGCTAACTTCTTTAGAAGTAAAGAGTGAGAAAAATATGAACGTTATTTCTGTCATGAATGAGTTTCCTGAAGTTTTCCCTGACGACATACCTGGATTACCACCAGAAAGAGAGATAGAGTTTACTATCGATCTTGTACTAGGAGCGGGTCCTATATCGATTGCGTCGTACTGTATGTCACCATCGGAGTTAGCAGAGTTGAAGAAGCAATTAGAGGAGTTATTGGAAAAATAGTTTGTGAGACCTAGTGTTTCACCCTGGGGAGCCTCAGTGCTATTAGTTAAGAAGAAAGATAGAACTTCTCGTTTATGTGTCAATTATCACCAGCTGAACAAGGTCACAATAAAGAATAAATATCCACTTCCAAGAATTGATGACCTGATGGACCAACTGAAGGGAGCAACTATTTTCTCTAAGATAAATCTAAGATCAGGTTATCATCAAATTCGCGTTAAGGTGGAAGATGTTTCTAAGACAGCTTTTCGGACGCGTTACGGTCATTATGAATATCTTATAATGTCATTCGTTGTGATGAATGCTCCTGCTATATTCATGGGTTACATGAATAGGATCTTTCATTCCATACCTAGATCGGTTTATCGTGTTTTTATCGATGACATTCTTATCTACTCTTGAAATTAGGAAGAGCATGTTAAACATCTCAGTATAGTTCTTCAGATTTTGAAAGAGAAGAAGTTGTATGCAAAGTTGTCTAAATACCAATTTTGGTTAGATGAAGTTGATGAGGACTTCATTGGAGAAGCCCAAGCCCAGGCCCAAGTCCAGAAAGAAGTCCAAGATCCAATACAAGGTCTAAGAGGGCCCATGATAAGAGTAAGAGCTAAAAGGGCCCGAGAAGAACTTAAAAAGATGGTGAACAACTTATTAGAGGCCTGACATCAGATTGAAGCCCAACACGTGGAGCCTAGGGTTTACACATGCATAGCCCACTTGGAATGAAAGGAGAAGAACCAAAAAAGTCAATCTGAACTTTCAAGACCTTTATATATTTTTGGGGCTGTTTTTTTTTTTTAAGATTCAACACTCAAATTCAGCCTCTACAATCTTAGTACAATTCTAGCAATTTAGAAAATCATATTTAAGTGTCGTTTTCACTTACTTGGCAGCCACTGTACACCTCTTTGTGCAGCCTTAGTTTCCCCAATTTTTTCAAGCTTGGAATGGTTCCAAATTGGCCCACACAATCAAGGTTTTGAGTGTAGCAAAATAGCCTCTTAATCCTTGTCGTTTCTCTTCAAATATTACTATCAATTTTCTATAGCAAGGTTGTGCTCTCACACCCCAAGCACAGCTTCAAAACAGCCCTCTTTTTGCTCCGATTCACACTCAAACACTAGCCCTAATGACTAGCTTTGATACCAAATGATGAGGTTTTCCTTAAGCCTCTTGAATTCGAACCTAACTAGGGCTAGAACAAACAGAATTTAGAAAATGAAATTGAAAGGAAGAATAAAGAAAGAAAAGAACTGATTTTGTCGATTTTTAGGAAATATCCATATCTCACGCTATAGACATCAAAATTGAGTGATTCCAAAACGAGGTGAAAGATCTCTTTCTGAAACACAATTTAGACTCAAGAATCACTGAAAAAGAGTACGTATAACTTGAGATATGAGTGCTAGAAATTTGAGATGAAAATTGAGGAAATTACAAAATTAGAAGGAAGAACTAGATACGAAATTGATGAAAAGAAATAAGATAAGAATGGCACCACAAACCTAGTTTGATAAGCCAAGAAGGATCACCATAAGAATTGGTTAATTCTTGATAAGATCAAATGATGTAAGGAAGAACCCTAGTAGAGCAAAACTCTTAATTTTGTATATCCCAAAATGTGTGTTCCCCTCTTTAATGATCTCCAAATGTTTTAGTACAATTCAGTTTAGAGGTTTGCCCATTTAGGACTTAACAAAAATAAAAACAAAACCCCTTAGCATAAGCATCATTGATATGTTCTAGTGGTTAAGGAGACATATTCAGCTTCAAGTGCCTGGGTTCTAATCCTGCTAAGGACAAAATATATTTTTTTGAACACAACCATACACCAAATAAAACTAGAATGTAGTAGAAAAAAAACATAAAAAAAAATAAAAAAGCCCCAAAAATATATAAAGGTATTGAAAGTTTAGATTGACTCTTTTGGCTCTTCTCCTTTCATTCCAAGTGGGCTATGCATGTGTAAACCCTAGGCTCCACGTGTTGGACTTCAATCTAATGTTGGACCTCTAATAAGTTGTTCACCATCTTTTTAAGTTCTTCTTGGGCCCTTTTAGCTCTTGCTCTTGTCATGGGCCATCCTAGACCTTGTATTGGATCTTGGACTTCTTTCTGGACTTAGGCCTGGGCTTGGGCTTCTCCCATGAAGTCCTCATCAGAAGTTCAATTTTTGGGTCATGTAATTTCTAAGGATGGAATTGCAGTGGATCCAGCAAAGTTTGAGATGGTTCTACAATGGGAGAGACCAAATACTGTGACAGAGATCCAGAGTTTTGTTAGACTAGCTGGATATTATCGAATGTTTATTGAAGATTTTTCTAAGATAGTCGGACCTCTTACACAACTTACAAGGAAGAACCAAGTTTTTGATTGGACGGATAAGTGTGAAGAGAGTTTCCAAGAGTTGAAGAAGAAGTTGACTACTGCACCAATACTGATTCTACCAAATCTGAATGAATCTTTTGAGGTGTACTGCGATGCTTCTTATCAAGGGTTAGGATGCGTGCTGATGCAGAACAGAAATGTTGTAGCATATGCTTCTAGAAAGTTGAAGGTTCATGAAAGGAACTATGCAACACATGATTTAGAATTGGCCGCAGTTGTTTTTACACTGAAGATTTGGAGACACTTTTTATATGGAGCTACGTTCAACATTTTCAGCGACCATAAAAGTTTAAAGTATTTGTTTGATAAAAAAGAATTGAACATGAGGCAGAGGAGATGATTAGAATTCTTAAAGGATTATGACTTTCAACTCCAGTATCAGCCTGGAAAAGCGAACGTCGTGGCAGATGCTTTGAGTCGGAAGATGCTCAGTGTTTCTGCTATGATGATCGAAAAAGAAAAATTGATTGAACAATTTAGAGATATGTGGTTATCAGTGGATTTATCACCTAGAAGAATGCATCTAAACATGGTCACTATTCTGAATGACCTGCTAGAAGAAATTCGAGAGAAACAGAAGGATGACCAGTTTTTGCAGAATGAGAAAGAGTTTTTAAAGCAAGGTCATAAGGCAACGGTTGAAGTAGGATCTGACGAGGTTTTAAGGTTTAAAGGCATGATTTGTATACCTGATGATCCTTATCTTAAGAAGGCAATTCTTGGTTGAGCTCATACTAGCAGATTGAGTATACATCTGATGTGTGAAATCCGCAAGTGTATGGTTTCATCGTCAAGTAATAAAAAGATCGAATCCACAGGGACTATGTCTATGAATACCAATTTATTAATTAATTAAATTAAATTAAACAAAAAAGAAATATGATTGTTGATTAAGAAGAACGTAATAACAAACCAATAAAATAAAAATCAAAGTCCAGAATTTAGAACAAAGATAGCAAGTTATCAAGATTGGTATTCAGATTCAAGAAAGCTTCCAAGATTGGGATACCACAATGATATAAGATAAATCCTAATTGACAACCCTTTTATTAAATCTAAAATTCAATTGAAGGTGAATTACCCTAAATTAGTTAATGTTCTTTCTCAAGATACAAGATTCGTGCCCAATTAAACCAATTCCTACTCTCGTGGTAATTGAATTTAAAATGAACCAATTACGCTTTGTGATAATTCATTGAATCCTCGAAAGGCTAAAACTACTCTCGTGATTTAGACCTTAAGTTCAATTCTTATAGTTCCAACACTTAGGTTCACCTCTCAGTACGTCCCTAAATGCCTATGAGATGCAAATAAGTGGCCAGCAGATTCACATGAATAAAAGCAATAAGGATTGAATCAAAGAACATTCAAGATTAATAAAAGGGGAAATAACGTCAATTAATCATTATCAATGTATCAAAGGGCATTGCCCAATCCTAGAAACAAAAGAAACTACTCAGACATAGAGAAGAAGAGACAAGAAATTAAACTTAAAAACATCCCAAACCCATAACAATGGAAGAAGAAGGGACAAAGATGAAGATCAAGAGCCAAAGCCTCCAATGTGCCTCCTCCAAAACCAAATTAGAACCCCCTCATTGTATTCAGAACCTCTATTTATAACCCTAGGGTTTTAATTGGCTAAAAAGCCCCCAAAAGAAAAAAAAAACATAAAAACTGCTGCGCACTGCGATCCATGGCCGTGGATCATTTCACGGCCAGGTGGTGGATCTCTCTGCCACAGGCCAACTTTGCACTCTGTTGAATTCCACGGCCATGGATGGTTCCACGGCCAGGCCGTGGAACTCACTGGAGTTCTCTTTTTCTTCTTTAAGTTGTCCCTCGATCCATGGTCGTGGTTTGATCCACGGGCAGGCCGTGGATCCCTCTGGAATGGCCTTTTTGCACCTTTATTGCTATCCATTAAGCTCCAACTTCAAACATGCGAGCATTCCATTTAATCCAAGGTCAAATCAACATTAATCCTGCACAGGAACACCAAAAACACCGCAGTTATCCGAACTAAGGGAAAAACTAACCAAAAAGGGAAACTAAAATGCCTAAAATGCCTAAAATGCTCAAGAATGCATACAAAACAAGAACAAAACATGATGTTATTTAACACACATCAAATCCCCACAAGCTTAAGATTTTGCTTGTCCCCAAGCAATAACCAATGTCAAACTAAGAAGTGGGATCAAAAGACAATAAAGAATAAGGAACCCGAGAAAACAATATCCAAGCAATAGGCTAAGGCAACCAAAGAATCTGAGAGGTAATCAAAATCAAGTCCAATTAGAGGCTAAGTTCTCAGAAATCATGCATCCTCACTGATTGAATCAAGTTCACTCTACTAACTACACTCAAAGTGTTTAAGGGTGGAAACCATACGCTCAAAATCCATCAAAGAAAATGCACTTCCATATGCTTGATAAGAAACTAAATTTTCACTAATAATCAGCATGCATATAAGAATCAAAGGTCTTTCAAGGGTTGTAATGGGGCCATGGGAATGATGTTAGGTAAGGTAGAGAAAGGAAGATATGCACAAAGGACTCATCAAAATTTTCAATAAGCACAATAAATCCAATAGAACATAAATGAATCAAAGGCAATATTTCAATCTAAAACATAACTACACATTTCAAAGAATTTTCTTCCTTACTTTTCCTTCTTCTCTTTCTCCTCTTTTTTTTTTCTCAAGCTTCTTATGATTTTCTTTTATTTGCACTTTTTTTTTAGAAAGAGAAATGTCATTCACATATGATTCCTAACTCATTTTTCACAACTTTCAAACCCACTTTGCTCTATTTAATATTCTAAATGATTACCAATAATATATCATCATAGGCATCAAGAAAATTAATTAGGCAATAAGCACAAAATGGGCAACTAGTGGATGAAATTGTAACAAATTCAGAAGCCCAAAAAAATACCTAAGATGCCTTAATCATATTCAAGCATGCAACCAAAAATTTCGCCTCAAAATGGTTTCAAATCAAGTTCTAGAGCACAAGATCAATGAAGAATTATCACTCAACACAAAGAATGGGAGTAAAAATAATATAGTGCATAAATCCCATACAGGCTTAAAACTCACATTTAGAGGTTTAAAAATCAATGAGAAGTATAAATTCAGAGAACATATGCTAATTATCAACTATCAAGAGATCACATCTACTATCAATTAAAACAATGCCTGTTGCCTACCGCAAGAATTAATAAATTGGGTTCCAAATCAATACCATCTCAAAATCCTCAAAAGAGAGGGGCACAAGTTCAATCAAAAACCCAAGAGATATGATGGTGTGAAAATGCAACATGAAAATGTAATGCAAAACAAGACATGAAAATGCATGAAACTAATGAAAATAAAAATATGAAAATACAAAAATACCCCCCAGGCTTAGAACTTACATTGTCCCCAATGTAAAAATCTAAAACAAGAGAAGGGATAAAAGAAAAGAACTCACTGCGGTGGTGGAAAAACTTCTGGTGTTCAATCCATGACCATGGAATTTTCCATGGACTGGGTGTGGAACTTTCTGACTTCACCCTCCTTCTAATTTAAGCTTCAAAAAGGGTCAAACCTAAACAAGATACATGAGATAAAGATCAAACCAGCAATCCAACACACAAAATCAAAAAAGAAAAGAAAAATTTAAAGAAAGAAAAAAAATAAATAAAGAAACTTGGGTTGCCTCCCAAGAAGCGCTTGTTTAAAGTCATTAGCTTGACTTTGGTCTGGTTTTTGTGCTCAGGTGATATCAACGGAGTAGTGCTCAGTCCCCACTCCTTCAAAGTGTTTCACTCTCTGGCCATTTATCATGAAAGGCTTATGGCCTTCTTTCTTCACCTGAAGCATACCGTAGGATAAAACTTGAACAATCTCATATGGTCCTGACCATTTTGACCATAATTTACTAGGACAGAAACGTAGAAGCGAGTTATTAACAAGAACTTTATCCCCGAGTTTAAATCCACACTTCTTTACATACTTGTCATTTTGCTTCTTAGGTCCTTTCTTGCAGGGCTTAGACTCCTCAAATTTTGTAGTACCCCTGGGCAAGGTCTTTTCTAGCATAGCATCAGCCACCGATTCCTGCACACCTGAAAGCACAACACTATCCATAGCATTAGTAGCATCTATACGATTACATGAATTTAAGGAATTAGAATTATTTTCAGATTTAAAAACATCAAAAACTACTTCCTCATCATTCAATCGCAAAGTCAATTTCCCTTCGTGGACATCAATGATCGCCCTTCCAGTGGCAAGGAATGGACGCCCAAGTATGATTGGCATTGTAGCATCAACTTCCATGTCAAGCACAACAAAATCCACTGGCATGTAAAACTTACCAACCTTAATGGGAACATCCTCCAAGATGCCTACGGGGTACTTGACAGATTGATTCGCCAATTGAAGAAAGATTGTTATGGGTTTTAGCTCACCCACCTCCAATTTCTTATACACAGGAAGGGGCATAAGACTAACACTAGCCCCCAAATCACACAAAGCTTTATCAAAGTTAGTGTTGCCAATCAAACAGGGAATAGAGAAGCTACCTGGATCCTTTAACTTAGGAGGCAATTTATTTTGAATTAAGGCACTACACTCCTCAGTTAAAGCTACTGTCTTATAGTCTTCTAGCTTCCTCTTATTAGACAAGATGTCCTTAAGAAACTTAGCATAGGTAGGCATTTGTTTTAACGCCTCAGTGAAGGGTACATTAATGTACAATTTCTTTAGGACCTCTAGGTACTTCCCAAACTGTTTATCTAACTTCGCCTTAGCCAATCTTTGAGGAAAGGGAACTGGGGGTTTGTAAGGTTTAGGGGGTACATACTTAGACACCTTCTCAGTGGTTTCCTCCTCTTCTAAGGGTTGTGTCTTAGTCTCTTTTTTCTCATTCCCCTCATCTCTGTTACTCTCCCCATTACCCTTAGGATCCTCTAACTTCTTTCCACTCCTCAAACTCACAGCCTTACAATGTTCATTGCTTGGGTTGACTTCAGATTGACCAGGAAACTTACCTTGCTGCCTAAGAGAAGCACTTGCTTGTTGGGCAATCTGGGTTTCCAACATCTTATTATGAATGGCTAAATTGTCAACCTTAGCTGACAACTCTTTAATTGCCTCAGTCACAACTTGCCCATGGTGCCTAAACTCCTCATTCTGCTTAGACTGGCTTTCAATAAAATTCTCAAGAAGAGACTCAAGTCTAGATTTCTGTACCTGTGGGACTCTAGAAGAGGGTTTAGCATTACCTTGCCCAGCTTGGTACTGACTATTCCAGTAAGAGAAGTTAGGATGTAACCTCCAACCACGGTTGTAAGTTTGAGAATACGGATCATTCCTCCCCTTTTGGTTGAAGTCATGGAAATTATGGCATGATTCCACTTGCTCCACCGGTGCACCATGTGAGGATCCCATTCCAACTTGGCATTCAGCACCAATATGTCCCTGTGCTCCAAAAATCTCACAAAAATTGTAAGAGGCACCAATGGCATTAATATGAGCTTTCTCAAACATGTCAAAACGTTTATTCAAAGAATCAAACTTTGACATAATTAAATCAACACCATCTACCTCAAACTTACCTTCCGAGAGCTTTCTCGGGTTATGCCCTCTTTCATTGGCCCATTGGTGATGATTTGAAGCTACACTCTCAATTATCTCATAAGCCTCTGTAAGCCTCCTATTCATCAGAGCTCCACCAGCTGCGGAGTCAAGAGACATCTTCGAAGAATACTCTAAACCATTGTAGAAGGTGTGGACGATCAACCACTTCTCTAACTCGTGGTGCAGGCAGGCTTGTAGCAAAGCCTTATATCTATCCCAAGCTTTTGACAATGACTCGCCATCTTTCTGAACAAAGCTTGTGATTTGTGTCCTTAGGTGAGCAGTCTTGGAAGGTGGAAAGAATTTATCCAAAAAGGCTTGCTCCAATTGGTCCCAAGTAGTTATCGTCTCAAATAGAACAGGACTTCAAACCAAGCTCTAGCTCTATCTCTCAACAATAGAGGAAACAGGCGGAGACGAATAGCATCAACAGAGGCGCATTCGATCTTGAGGGTCTCACAGAACTCCAAGAACATATCCACATGATCATTAGGATCCTCTGACGGCAATCCTCCAAACTGGTTCTGCCTTATCATAGACAGTAAGGCATGAGGTATGGTGAAGTGCCTAGCTTCAATGTCTGGCCGAGCAATTCCAGATCGCACACCCCGAGCATTAGGGGCTGCATACTCTTTTAACGGTTTATTATCCTCAGCTGCTGTCATGACAAGTGATGGTTCAGATATTTCTCTTACTCTTTGCCTTTGTTGTCTTCTCCTTCTACGTAAAGTTTTTTCAATTTTAGGATCTACTTCAACAAGAATCCCGGAACGTTTAGTACTTTGCATAAACAAGTGAAATTATCTACAGAGAGTCAAAGAGAAATCAAGAACGTAAGAACCAAATAAAAGAAAAAGGTTTAAAATAATTAAATTACAAATTAAATTAATATTCAAGAAAAACACAGTCTCCAGCAACGGCGCCAAAAACTTGATGTGTGAAATCTGCAAGTGTACGGTTTCATCGTCAAGTAATAAAAAAATCGAATCCACAGGGACTGTGTCTATGAATACCAATTTATTAATTAATTAAATTAAATTAAACAAAAAGGGAATATGATTGTTGATTAAGAAGAATATAATAACAAACCAATAAAATAAAAATCAAAGTACAGAATTTAGAACAAAGATAGCAAGTAATTAAGATTGGTATTCAGATTCAAGAAAGCTTCCAAGATTGGGATACCACAATGATACAAGATAAATCCTAATTGACAACCCTTTTATTAAATCTGAAATTCAATTGAAGGTGAATTACCCTAAATTAGTTAATGTTCTTTCTCAAGATACAAGATCCGTGCCTAATTAAACCAATTCCTACTCTCGTGGTAATTGAATTTAAATTGAGCCCATTACGCTTTGTGGTAATTCATTGAATCCTCGAAAGGCTATAACTACTCTCGTGATTTAGGCCTTAATTCTTATAGTTCCAACACTTAGGTTCACCTCTCAGTACGTCCCTAAATGCCTATGAGATGCAAATAAGTAGCCAGCAAATTCACATGAATAAAAGTAATAAGGATTGAATCAAAGAACATTCAAGATTAATAAAAGGGGAAACAATGTCAATTAATCATTATCAATGTATCAAAGGGCATTGCCCAATCCTAAAAACAAAAGAAACTACTCAGACATAGAGAAGAAGAGACAAGAAATCAAATTAAAAACATCCCAAACTCATAACAATGGAAGAAGAAGGGAGAAAGATGAAGATCAAGAGCCAAAGCCTCAAATGTGCCTCCTCTAAAACCAAATTAGAACCCCCTCATTGTATTTAGAACCTCTATTTATAACCCTAGGGTTTTAATTAGCTAAAAAGCCCCCAAAAGAAATAAAAAGAAAAACATAAAAACTGTTGCACACTGCGATCCACGGCTGTGGATCATTCCACGGCCAGGCCGTGGATCTCTCTGCCACAGGCCAACTTTGCACTCTGTTGAATTCCACGGCTGGGGATGGTTCCACGGCCAGGCCGTGGAACTCACTGGAGTTCTCTTTTCCTTCTTTAAGTTGTCCCTCGATCCATGGCCGTGGTTTGATCCACGGGCAGGCCGTGGATCCCTCTGGAATGGCCTTTTTGCACATTTATTGCTATCCATTAAGTTCCAACTTCAAACATGCGAGCATTCCATTCAATCCAAGGTCAAATCAACATTAATCCTGCACAGGAACACCAAAAATACCGCAGTTATCTGAACTAAGGAAAAAACTAACCAAAAAGGAAAAAGTAAAATGCCTAAAATGCTCAAGAATGCATGCAAAACAAGAACAAAACATGATGTTGTTTCACACACATCAACATTCTGGGATGACCAAGATGTATCAAGATCTAAAACGTTTGTTTTGGTGACCTGGGATGAAGAGAGATGTTGTTGAATATGTAGCATCTTGTCTTGTATGCCAGAAAACAAAAGTGGAACATCAAAGACTAGTAGGTATGCTGCAACCCCTCACTATTCCAGAATGGAAATAGGATAATATTGCGATGGATTTTGTTACTAGTTTGCCAAAGACTAGGAAATGATATGATTCTATTTGGGTCATTGTTGATCGACTTACGAAGTCTGCTGACTTCTTGTCAATCAATATCAAGTATTCTATGGAGAAGTTGACCCAATTGTACATTGGTAAAATAGTGAGACTTCACGGTGTACCTTCTAGCATCATATTTGATAGAGATCCAAGGTTTACATCAAGGTTTTTGCAAAGCCTATATGAAGCTATGGGGACTAAACTGCAATTGAGTTCTGCCTATCATCCTCAAACTGACGGACAAACAGAAAGAATGATACAGTCACTGGAGGATCTACTGAGAGCTTGTGTGTTAGAACAATGAGGGAGTTGGGATGAATTCTTACCTTTGGCGGAATTCACCTATAACAACAGTTTTCACTCAAGCATAGGGATGGCACCCTATGAGGCGCTTTATGGACGATGATGCCGAATACCTTTGTGTTGGTATTAGGATGGAGAAAGTATGACCATCGGACTCGAAATGGAGCAACAAACAACAAAAACCATTTTTGGAAAGCTAGTTTTTGTTGTAATTCAAATCCATGAGAAATAGCCAAGTTTGTGTTTTGTAAAATTGACCTTTGGTTACTCTTTTGATCATATCTTTCAAAATACTTTGAATTTTGTTCTGAAACTTATTTTATATGAAAATAGACTCAAATATCTTTCTAATGAGTATCATTCACTTTAAACAGATAATAAATGAAGAAGTTATGACCATTTAAAGTCAATTTTCAAAACTGGAGGCTCCTAACCGATTAGGGATATTCCCTAACCGATTATTCACCTTGTCAGTAGCCATTTTCACATTCTAAATGCTCCTAACTGATTAGGTAATTTGCCTAACCGATTAGGATGATAAAAATGAGCATTTTTTAGTTTACAAAAGCTCCTAACTGATTAGGAAATTCACCTAATCGGTTAGTGTAAAAATTTGGAGCATTTTCTAAAGCTCCTAACCGATTAGGCCATTTTCCTAACCGGTTATTTCATTTCACAGAAGCTAAAATTACAAGGTTCTAACCAATTAGGAAATGTTCCTAATCGGTTATTCTATTTTACAGGAGCCAAAATAGAAAGCTCCTAACCGATTAGGACAACCAATTAGGTGCAAACCAGAAACGCTCCTAATGGTCATAAAATGCCTAGTTTTCATAAAGAATTAATTTCCAAACTTTACCCAATGGCTCTAAATATTAATGGGTTATAAATACTAGTGTTTGGGCATCAAAGAAGTAAGAAGAACAATCTGAAAATGAATCTTGAGCATAAAATTCATTTTTCATCGTCTATTTCTCCAAAACCCTGCTTTGAGCTTTAAAGTGTGAATCCTTGATACTCATAGTGCTTCAATTTGTATTATTCACTCTTGATAGAGTTTCTTATCATCTACACATTGTATAAACTGTAAAAGAGAAGGTGAGGGATCCCTCAAAATTGTAAAGGTGAGGTATCCCTTGAAAGCAAAGACTCAAACACAAAGGGTGAGGTATCCTAAAGTGTGTTGAGTGCTCAAGTTTGTAAAAGTCATCAAGCACCTGTGAAGCTTGAAGAATTGGAGGATCTAGCACAAGGGTGAGGTATTCCAAGGTATGAGGAGTGCTCTTGTTTATACAAAAGTTCTCCTAGCACCCGTGAAGTCTAGGAGATAGTGAAGAAAATCTCAAGTTAAGCTTGGGGACTGGACGTAAGCCACAAGTGGTTGGTGGCTGAACCAGGATAAATCTTAGTGTTTGCTATTCTCAACTTTTTCTCTTTATATTTGTGCTTTAACTATATATGCTTGAGTTGATATTAATATCTAACTTATTTGCTTAGTTTATCCTTTAGCCCAAGTTGTATTTGAGTAATTCTTAATAGTTATGCCTTTGCTATACATGTTTCGTTACATTTATTAATTGAGTGATTTAAAATGTATAATCTGTCAAAGTTGCATTAAAACTTATCATCACCCAATTCACCCCCCTCTTGGATAATGGTTTCCATGACTAACAATAAGTATTAAGAATACTAAGAATGAATCAAGAACAATAGTTCCATTAACAAAGAATCAAATTAACAAATCAACATAGAGAAATAGAGAGTTTCATCCATATCCTGGAAAAAAGAGTTTAACCGCTCATAGCAATTGTAGTACAAATAAGAACAAAGGTTAAAAAAATAACCATGATTCCAAAATAAAAAAAGAAGATGGAGAAGATGAAGATAGGGGTAAGACTGTGAATGCTTATGTCTCTAAGGCATGTCAAAAGGTTTTTGATGATAACAAAAGCAAAAGAGAAGATCAAGCACAAAAGGAAAAATCAAGATCAAAGAAAGAAGACAGAAGGTTTATTTAGTTATAAGACTTAGGATTTTAATGTTAAATACTCTCAAGATTCCTCAAATGGTTTTTCAATATATATGATTTCAAAATCAATGGGAAATTTCAAAGATAAACATGGCTTTCAATAAAACCTGAGTTTCAACTTTAAATCTAACACTCTTAAAAAGGATTTATGTTTAAACAAGTACCTTGAGGTGTTGGAAATGACTTACAAGCATTATTGGACTTGAAAAATGTGTTCAAAGGCTAATGTAATCGATTACATAATGTTTGTAATCGATTACACATCAAACGAAAGCATGTAATCGATTACATAAACAATGTAATCGATTACAAGCAAGGCAGAGGCCATGTAATCGATTACACAATATATGTAATCGATTACACAAAGCTCAGAAAGGCAAAGAACACGTTCGACGAGTAATGTAATCGATTACATTGATGTTGTAATCAATTACAAACAAAGTCAGAAGCCATGTAATCGATTACACCAAGAATGTAATCGATTACACAAAACCCAAAAACTCAAAGAACACGTTCGACGAGCCATGTAATCGATTACATGAATATTGTAATCGATTACACAGCAAGTCAGAAGTCATGTAATCGATTACATGAGCATTGTAATCGATTACAAGCAAAGTCAGAAGCCATGTAATCGATTATCTCAAGAATGTAATCGATTACACAGAGCCCAGAAAGTTCAGAAAACGTTGGAACAACAATGTAATCGATTACCAGAGATATGTAATCGATTACACGCATCTTGACAACGTCCAACGGCTATATTAAATGCATTAAATGCTTGCCCAACTACCTCCAACGGCTCTATTAATTGAGAAACTTATAAATACCAAAGTTGGGTCCTCATTTGCGGTTGACCTTGAATCAAAAACTGATCATCATACTTCAAAACGTGAATCAATCCTTAAAATCATTTCTTGCTCTGTTTTCTGACTAAAAACGTGAAAAATCTTTGAGAGTATATTAGAGCTTCAATTTGTAAACACTTGCTCTAGAGAGAGCTTCTTCTATTTCAATCTTATACATTCTGATTAGTGAGGGTAAGGTATCCCTCAAGTATTGTAACGGTGAGGTATCCCTTGAAAAATAGAGGCTCAAGCTTTTGGGTGAGGTATCCCATATTGTTGAGTGCTCAAGGTTGTAGTGGTTTTTCAAGCACCCATTGAAGCTTGAAGATATAGTGGAAAATCTCAAGGTGTTGCTTGGGGACTGGACGTAGATCACAAGTGGAGTGGTGATTGAACCAGGATAAACAACTGTGTTTGTTTTTCTAAACCCTCCCCTGCTTATCTTTGTGCACTGTTTCATTTTTTTATTTGAACATTGTCTCCTTGGCTATTACGTGTATAAGTAAAAGTGTTTAACTCATCTATTCAATTATCTCTAATCATTCAATAGCTTCAACGAAAATTGATTGTCAAACAATTTGCGATAGATTTGTGAACTTATTTTTAACTACTCAATTCACCCCCCCTCTTGAGTATTGAGGCCACTTGGTAACAAGTGGTATCGAGCTAGACTCTTGTATAAAGAGCTTAGCAGACTTCAAGAGAAGTGATGGCTTCAAATGGTTTTTCAAATGAAGGTTCTTCTATAAATAGACCTCCTTATTTCAATGGGGATGGCTATGCCTATTGGAAAGAAAGGATGAAAATTTTTATTGAAGCTATTGACTTAGATGTGTAGGACGCAGATTGAAAATGGTGCTTTTGTCCCTACACAAACTAAGGATGGTGTGACAATTAATACACCTAGAAGTGATTGGACCGATGATGATAAAAAGAAGGTTCAATATAATTTGAGAGCCAAGAACATCATCACCACATCTTTGGGGTATGATGAATTCTTTAGGTGTCAAATTGTAAGACCGCATAAAAGAAATGTGGGATACCCTACAAGTAACTCATGAAGGTACTAGTGAGGTAAAAGATCTCGAATAAACACTCTTACTCATGAATATGAATTGTTTAGAATGAATCAAGGTGAGAGTATTCAAGATATGCAAAAGAGATTTACTCATATTGTTAATCATCTCATCTCATTGGGAAAGACATTTCCTAATGAGGATCTTATTAACAAAGTCTTGAGATGTCTAGCAGGAATTGGCAACCCAAGGTAACGGCGATTGCGGAATCAAGAGATTTATCAACCATGTCTCTAGCCACCCTATTCGGAAAACTTCAAGAGCATGAGCTGGAACTAAGTAGGCTCAATCAAAATGAAGAACATGACAAAAAGAAGAAGGAAATTGCACTCAAGGCCACCTCTTCCATACTTGAAGATGATGATGAAGATGGTGAAGAGGATGGTGAAAATATTGAGCTGAGTGAGGAGAATCTTAGTCTCCTTGTGAGAAAATTCGGAAGATTCTTGAAGAAAAAGGGATTTCAAAGAAGACCACCCTTTCCTCAAAAGAAAGCATATCACAAAGGAGAAGGATCCTCTACTCCTCCAAAATGCTACGAATGCGGAAAACCGGGGCACATGAAAATGGAGTGTCCTATATATCTCAAGAAGACGGAGAAGTTTAAGAAAAGACCCTCCAAGGAAAAGAAAGGAAGAAGAGCATATATAGCTTGGGAGGACAATGACTTAAGCTCTTCCGACGATTCAGAAAATGAAGAAGCCCATCTTTGCCTCATGGCTCAAGGAGAAGAAAGTGGAGAAAGCGACACCGAGGTAACCTCTTCTAACCTAGAACCTCCACCTTCTTATGATGAATTGCAAGATGCCTTTCAAGAATTGCATGATGAATCTTTGAGGCTCACAAAAATGATTTTGTCTTCCAATAAAACAATCTCCCTATTGACAAAGAAAGTTTCTACTTTAACCAAGGAGATAAATGAACTTAAAATTGAAAATGAGACTTTAGGACTCATAGATGCTAATTCATCATGCATGATTTGTTCCTCACATGATAATGCATCCATATCATTACCTTGTTTATCATGCAAAGCTTTTGAAAAAGAAATTGAAGACTTGAACAACACTCTTGCGAAATTCACTTTTGGAAGAGACAACTTGAATGTGTTGTTAGGGAGACAAAAATATGTTTTCCAAAAAGTCGGTTTGGGATTTAATCCAAACAACCATCAAAAGTCTTATAAGAACTTCTTTGTTTCCTCAAAAACTTCAAGTAGCCCCTTTGTTAAATGTTTTCATTGTGGTAGGAAAGGGCATAGTGCATCCACTTGCAATGTTAGAAAGAACATAAACACCAAGGTTGGAATCAAAAGGGTTTGGGTCCCTAAAGGCACCATACCTAATTCTAACACACAAGGACCCAAAACAATTTGGGTACCAAAAGTTAAATATTGAATGTGTGTTGTAGGTGTGCTTGAAGACCAAGAGCTCAAGTTGGTATCTTGATAGTGGTTGCTCCAAGCACATGACCGGTGATGGCTCCAAGTTCTCCTCCCTTACACACAAGAAACATGGTCATGTCACATATGGTGACAACAACAAAGGGAAGATTCTTGGAATTGGCAAAGTTGGTAAGATCCCTTCATCATCTATTGATAATGTCTTACTTGTTGAAGGACTTAAACATAATTTACTCAGTATTAGTCAATTATGTGATAAAGGAAATAGAGTTATATTTGATTCTTCTTGTTGCATAATTGAGGGAAAGGATGATAAGCAAGTTAAATTTGTTGGTCATAGAGTCAATAACATATATATGATTAGTTTTGATGATATTTCCTCAAATGATGTTAAATGCTTTATGAGTAGAGAAAATGATTCATGGTTATGGCATAGACGAATTGCTCACATTCACATGGATCACTTAAACAAATTGGTCTCTAAAGAACTAGTAATTGGTCTTCCAAAGCTCAAATTTGAAAAAGACAAACTTTGTGATGCATGTCAAAAAGGAAAACAAGTAAAAGTCTCTTTTAAAGCTAAAAACATAGTTTCAACCTCTAGACCTTTACAACTTTTGCACATGGATCTTTTTGGACCCTCTAGAACTATGAGCTTTGGTGGGAATTACTATGCATTAGTGATTGTGGATGA
This sequence comes from Ormosia semicastrata, assembly GCA_029884595.1. NCBI lineage: Eukaryota > Viridiplantae > Streptophyta > Magnoliopsida > Fabales > Fabaceae > Ormosia > Ormosia semicastrata. Next base: position 9,801,599 of record JAQQTO010000047.1, read on the forward strand.
TTTTTCTAGATTTACATGGACATTATTCTTGGCCCATAAAAATGATGCTTTTCAATCATTTAGAAAACTTGCCAAAGTTATCCAAAACGAAAAAGGTTTTTGTATTGCATCCATAAGAAGTGATCATGGTGGTGAATTTGAAAATCATGAATTTGAAACTTTTTGTGATGAATATGGCATTGAGCATAATTTTTCTGCCCCTAGAACACCACAACAAAATGGTGTTGTAGAAAGGAAAAATCGATCTTTAGAAGAAATGGCAAGAACTATGCTCAATGAGGCCAATCTTCCTAAGTACTTTTGGACGGATGCGGTTAACACCGCTTGTTATGTTATGAATAGAGCCCTAATAAGGCCAATTTTAAAGAAAACCCCATATGAATTGTACAAAGGAAGGAAACCTAATATGTCACATTTTCATGTCTTTGGATGTAAATGCTTTGTTTTGAACAATGGAAAGGATAACTTGGGGAAGTTTGATGCAAAATCTGATGAGGGAATATTCATTGGTTATTCTATTCATAGCAAGGCCTTTAGAGTCTATAATAAACGAACTATGACCATAGAAGAGTCCATACATGTTGCATTTGATGAAACTAACCCAAATGAGCTGAGAAAGGAACTTGTTGATGATGTTGCAGAAATCTTGGCAAAGACGCACTTGGAAAATCAAGAGATAGAGCCCAAGAAGGAAGAAAAGAGACTCCTTGATCATACATGGCAAGAAGATTCAGAAATCTTAGATCTACCCAAGGAATGGAGGACTTCAAGATATCATCCTCTCGACAAAGTGATTGGTGATGTATCAAAAGGGGTAATCACTCGAAACTCACTTAGAGATGCATGTAATCATCTAGCCTTTGTCTCTCAAGTTGAACCTAAAGACATAAATGAGGCCATTAATGATGAGCATTGGATCTTGGCCATGCAAGAAGAACTAAACCAATTTGAGAGGAATCAAGTTTGGGAATTAGTTCCAAGGCCCAATGATCATCCTATAATTGGCACCAAATGGGTCTTTAGGAACAAACTTGATGAAACGGGTTTAATAATAAGAAATAAAGCTAGGCTTGTAGCTAAGGGATATAATCAAGAAGAAGGCATAGATTATGAAGAAACTTATGCTCCCGTAGCTAGATTAGAGGCCATTAGAATGCTACTTGCATATGCTTGCATCATGGATTTCAAACTCTATCAAATGGATGTCAAAAGTGCTTTTTTAAATGGTTTTATACAAGAAGAGGTGTATGTAGAACAACCTCCTGGTTTTGAGGACTTTGAAATGCTCAACCATGTTTTTAAATTGAAAAAGGCCTTGTATGGCTTGAAACAAGCTCCTAGAGCTTGGTATGAAAGGTTGAGCAAATTTCTTTTAGAAAAAGGCTTTTCTAGAGGCAAAGTTGACACCACTCTTTTCATAAAACACAAAATGCATGACATTCTTCTAGTTCAAATCTATGTGGATGACATTATATTTGGAGCTACTAACAACTCTCTTTGTAAAGAATTTTCAAATATTATGCAAAGTGAGTTTGAGATGTCCATGATGGGTGAGCTCAACTTCTTCCTTAGTCTACAAATCAAGCAAACAAGAGAAGGAACATTTATAAGCCAATCCAAGTATTGCAAGGAGCTGCTCAAAAAGTTTGGAATAGACAATGCCAAGTATATGGCTACTTCGATGGGCACCTCTTGCTATTTGGACAAGGATGAAGGAGGTAAATCGGTAGAAATTACAAAATATAGAGGTATGATTGGCTCACTCCTTTATCTCACTGCAAGTAGGCCTGATATAATGTTTAGTGTATGCATGTGTGCTAGATATCAAGCTAATCCTAAGGAATCACACCTAAGTCTTTGTTAAGAGAATAATGAAATATCTAATAGGCACATCACAAATGGGTTTATGGTACCCTAAGGGAGCCTCATGTAGTCTTATTGGGTACTCCGATTCGATTTTTTTGGATGTAAAATGGATCGAAAGAGCACTAGTGGGACATGCCACTTGCTTGGAAGCTCACTAGTTTCTTGGCACAAAGAAGAAACAAAATAGTGTGGCATTGTCCAATTTGAAAAGCTGAATATGTTGCACTGGGAGTTGTCTGTGTGCTCAAGTCCTTTGGATGAAACAACAACTCTTGGACTATGGTCTTGAGCTTGATCACATTCCTATAAAATGTGATAATACTAGTGCAATTAACTTGTCAAAAATCCCATTTTGCATTCTAGAACTAAGCATATTGAAATAAGACATCATTTCATTAGAGATTATGTTCAAAGAGGTGATTGCATACTTGAATTTGTTGAAACAACTAAGCAACTAGTGATATTTTCACCAAACCCCTAGCAAAAGAAGCATTTTTCTACATTAGAAATGAACTGGGTATATTGGATCATTCCCTGCATAAATTAATTTCTCATTTGCATAATCTTGTATTTTTCTCGCATAATTATGCCACATTGCTTTGCAAAATCTCTGAATTTTCATTATATTTGAATCCCATACTAACTTGAGCGTCGAGAGATTTCCCTAAGTTGTTTTGCAGGTGCTCCTCATGTCCAATGTTGACAAGAAATTAACAACCTCAAATTTCACCAAAAAGGGTGAAATTCTTGGTAAAAATGATAATTTTGATCAATTATATGAGTTGAATCACAACATGATTTGTTTATATGTTTAAATGATGGTTTGAATTGATTTAAGTTGCTTTAAAACTGTTTTGGATGGATTAAAATTGATTATATCTTTGTTTGGAACGCAAAATCTGAGTTAAAAAGTTTGGTAATCGATTACAATGCCTTTGTAATCGATTACACAGTTCATCACGCATGTAATCGATTACACACATTTTGTAATCGATTACAACCAACTCAGAATTCAGTAATCGATTACATCAACTATGTAATCGATTACAAGGTTTCAGAAAGCATGTAATCGATTACACTAAAATGTAATCGATTACATGCCCACTGAGAATGCATGTAATCGATTACACACACAATGTAATCGATTACACAGGGTTTTTAAAAGGTTCCTGACGCACATAGAGCTCATTTCTGTTTGGGCTTGTTCATCTTCTTCGTTCTCTCCTTCTGCTCCCACGCACCTCAAATCTCAAAAACTCTCCTTTCTCACTCAAATCTCCATCAAAACCGGTCATTTTGCCTCTCTCAATCTCGGAAAACCCCTCTCCACATAGCCCATCGATCAAATCCCCTCACATCCCTCATCCAAATCTCCCCATCTTCTCTCACGAACACCTTCTCCACTTTTCTGACCTAATCTCGTCCCCCTCTCTCTCTCCTCACTCATCCCCAACCATTTACCACTCATCCCTTGCTTCTCCTTCTCATCAATGGCTGAATCCTCTCATTGCTCGAAGCGCCCAAGAACAGGGGCTGCTGTTGGAGGTTCCTCTGGTGGCTCTTCACGCAATATATCTGGCCTGGACCTCACGAGGCACTTCTCCACTGTGAAGAAAGCTGAGTTGTTCCGGAAGAACTTCTAGCTTCGTAAAATCATCTCTCCCAGGTATCTTCCCATCACCTTCTACGAGAGTGAACCTTTAGAGAGCTTTAGGACAATAGAAAACTTAGGCTTGCTGGGATTCCTGAGCATAGAGAAGGCCATCTACCCTAACCTTGTCCGAGTCTTTTATGCTAACTTGAAGGTTGAGGATAATTGCATAATTTCGAAGTGAAAAAGCAACAGATCAGTTAACAATGGCAGAGTGGTATAGGCTTACCAAGCTCACTCCTGATGGAGCTCAGGTTCGTGGAAATGCAAAAGTCTGGGGCATGAGTTTGAGCATAAGGCTGCTCTTCTCTCTTTGATTAGGACTGGCTACCACCTCCCCAGTGATCCTAGACGCAGAATAATGGCCACTGGCCTCACTATGGAAAACAGGGTTCTCCACTACCTCTTGGTTCGTGGATTAAATCTCAGAGGAGGGAATTACTCCCAAGTCCTCAAGGATGATGTAGTGGCATTATGGGCAATGACCACAGGGCACCCAATAAACTGGGGATACTACATTCTAGAGCATATGCTGGACATCAAGAAAAAGAAGAACTCTACTCTCCCCTTCGCCATGTTGGTCACCACAATCCTTGAGTACTGTCGCATTTCGTTGGCTGAAGAGTCCAAGGACACCAGCTCAAAGGGACCCCAATCAATTGGGCTGCATACTCTGAAAAAGCTTCAGCTCTACAAGATGGAAGATAGGTGGCATTACATTACTCACGGCACATTTGGTCATATCCATCACGATCCAGATGGTGATGATGAGGAGGCTCAATACCCTGCCTCTGCTCCTGCTCCAGCTTCTCTTGATCTTCTGCTCCAAGAAATGCGCAACCTGAGCGCCAACGTAAACACACGCATGGATCATATTGAGCAAAAGATTGACCATCTTGAGCTGAGGATGGACTACTCAGACCAGGAGCTTGCCTCCATTCGATCCCTCCTACGTGGACCTCCTGTTCGAGAGTCCCGCTGCTGCCGCACCCCCACATCCTCCGCCCCTCCGGATCCCATATCCTTCGCTGGTCCATCCTGGAGTTCCCGGCGATGATGAGGAGCTTCCCGGACTCGACGACGATCTTATGCCCGCCGATGATAACATTGATCTAGGAGACTCTGCGGCGGATCCGAGGGTGAAGTCTTTTGTGACAGCGAGGACACTGATAGTGATCATGGCCTATTGCCTTGATATATTTTCTTGTATTGATGACCACCTTGTACTTATTTTGTTTTAACTCTGATTATATAAAATTGGTATACCTTTATGGTTATATTTTGTTTTTGCCTACTGGTTTGTGAATGTTTGGCCTTTAAAATATTGATTGGACTGATTATTAATACATGAACTTGTTTTCACTTTGAATGGTTGGCTGTTGGAATATTGATTGGACTGATCTTTGTGGCTTTTCTGTTATGGCAAACATTTGGGAATCATGAAATATAGCTGTCATGCTGTCCATTTTTTTTCTTCTTTTCTTCTTAAATGCTTATGTCTTTTTGATAATGCCAACGGGGGAGAAAATGAGGAAAAATAAAAATGAAATTAAAGGTTGCATGAGTACGGGGGAGTTATTGATCTTTAAGTTATTAAGCTTTTCATATGCAAAGTCTAACCCAATATCATGCATAATCTCCGGGGGCAGCATTGTACCTAAATGACTATTATATACAAATACAAAAACTCTTTCTTTTTCCTATGATCAGTTTGTCATCATCAAAAAGGGGGAGAATGTGAATGCTTATGTCTCTAAGGCATGTCAAAAGGTTTTTGATGATAACAAAAGCAAAAGAGAATATCAAGCACAAAAGGAAAAATCAAGATCAAAGAAAGAAGACAGAAGGTTTATTTAGTTATAAGACTTAGGATTTTAATGTTAAATGCTCTCAAGATTTCTCAAATGGTTTTTCAATATATATGATTTCAAAATCAATGGGAAATTTCAAAGATAAACATGGCTTTCAATAAAACCTGAGTTTCAACTTTAAATCTAACACTCTTAAAAAGGATTTATGTTTAAACAAGTACCTTGAGGTGTTGGAAATGACTTACAAGCATTATTGGACTTGAAAAATGTGTTCAAAGGCTAATGTAATCGATTACATAATGTTTGTAATCGATTACACATCAAACAGAAAGCATGTAATCGATTACATGAACAATGTAATCGATTACAAGCAAGTCAGAAGCCATGTAATCGATTACACAATATATGTAATCGATTACACAAAGCCCAGAAAGGCAAAGAACACGTTCGACGAGTAATGTAATCGATTACATTGATGTTGTAATCGATTACAAACAAAGTCAGAAGCCATGTAATCGATTACACTAAGAATGTAATCGATTACACAAAACCCAGAAACTCAAAGAACACGTTCGACGAGCCATGTAATCGATTACATGAATATTGTAATCGATTACACAGCAAGTCAGAAGTCATGTAATCGATTACATGAGCATTGTAATCGATTACAAGCAAAGTCAGAAGCCATGTAATCGATTACCTCAAGAATGTAACCGATTACACAGAGCCCAGAAAGTTCAGAAAACGTTGGAACAATAATGTAATCTATTACCAGAGATATGTAATCGATTACACGCATCCTGACAACGTCCAACGACTATATTAAATGCATTAAATGCTTGCCCAACTACCTCCAACGGCTCTATTAATTGAGAAACTTATAAATACCAAAGTTGGGTCCTCATTTACGGTTGACCTTGAATCAAAAACTGATCATCATACTTTAAAACGTGAATCAATCCTTAAAATCATTTCTTGCTCTGTTTTCTGACTAAAAACGTGAAAAATCTTTGAGAGCATATTAGAGCTTCAATTTGTAAACACTTGCTCTAAAGAGAGCTTCTTCTATTTCAATCTTATACATTCTGATTAGTGAGGGTGAGGTATCCCTCAAGTATTGTAAGGGTGAGGTATCCCTTGAAAAATAGAGGCTCAAGCTTTTGCGTGAGGTATCCCATATTGTTGAGTGCTCAAGGTTGTAGTGGTTTTTCAAGCACCCATTGAAGCTTGAAGATATAGTGGAAAATCTCAAGGTGTTGCTTGGGGACTGGATGTAGATCACAAGTGGAGTGGTGATTGAACCAGGATAAACAACTGTGTTTGTTTCTCTAAACCCTCCTCTGCTTATCTTTGTGCACTGTTTCATTGTTTTATTTGAACATTGTCTCCTTGGCTATTACGTGTATAAGTAAAAGTGTTTAACTCATATATTCAATTATCTCTAATCATTCAATAGCTTCAACGAAAATTGATTGTCAAACGATTTGCGAAAGATTTGTGAACTTATTTTTAACTACTCAATTCACCCCCCTCTTGAGTATTGAGGCCACTTGGTAACAAAGACTTCGATGGTTGATCTTCAATGACTCTTGCTATTGCCTTCTAAGCCCTAGCCTTCAATCCTTGTGCCTCTCAAAGTCTCTTCCAGTCTTTGTATGTTTTAGGTTTGAGGATTTGCTTTTATATATCATAATTGAGGTGAAAACTGCCTCTTTTACAGTCCAGAATACCTCACACGACTATGTGAGTGTACAGCTCAGCCGTGTGAGCTTTAAAAATTGCATAATTTTAACGTAGAGGGTCACACGGCCGTGTGACTTAGTCAAAAGCCTTCCTATAGTTACACAGGGCCATGTGAGCTTGACAGAAGCGTTTTCCAAGTTACACAAAGCCGTGTGTAACTCTTTAATCACTCAAAATGTCACGTTTTGGACAAGTGGTCTTCATAAAAGTTGTAGTTTATTTTCTTAGCTTTCCAATCCCACTAGAATCACGTCGTTTCGACTTCTGTAGCTCAAGTTATGCTATAAATTTTGAGCTCAACTTCATTGCAATGAATTCATCCAATGCTTCATAGAGCCATGTCAAAACGCCCCTTTTAGACCTAAAAACATAAAGAAATATCATTCATGAGCTACCAAGGCTAATTAGATTAAAAGTGGCATAAATTCTAACATATATCAATCATAGCACACCTAAATCTACCTGAAATCAAGCACAAGATGTGTGCATTTTATGCACACATCACATACTAATCTCATCAATATATCCATAATGTTCGTTGGAAATATTACAGAGTGTAACACCCCCTCCGAAGGGGCGTTACAACTCAGACAAACTCTTTTTTTTTAAAATGAATTAAAACTTTACTCAAACTATGAAATAATTGACATTATAAAATACAAGTTTGAAATCTCTTTTTAAATGAATAACATAAACTAACCGAAATAGAGAAACTCAAGTTGTAAGAACTGAATAAAACAAAGTTTACTACATACATAAGTACCTTATACTTATATTCCAAAAGCATAAAGCCTACGTACTCCAAAATAAAATATATAACTACCATATGAAAACTGAGCCTAATCCAAGTCCAAACACTTGAAGAGTAGGGTCCTGCACTCGATCTTTCTCCAGATCTCCTTCGGGATCCCTAGTAGACAAAACCCCCAGTCGGGGCATGTCCCTCATGTCCTAATGGACATTCCACACTTCGATGCCCCCATGAAACTGTAGTCTAGTGATACCTCGTGAATCTTGCTTTGTCGCCATCGTAGTCTTTACAGGCACAAGCATAAAACAAAGGCAAACAGAATAATACAATAAAAGAGGTGAGATCCCTTACATCAAATACCATTATGGTAGCAGAGAAACAGTATGAACAACGAAGTCGTTCCATACATACAGATATCGCAAGTATATTCATGTTATTAATTCACAAATATCTACAGTAACATATCTCACAATGACATAACCATTAACAATATCGTAACAACATGTATCACAATGTATGCATAATGACTATGCTACCGCAATATTCATCTTGACCATGCTACAACAACATATACCTTATTCATGCCACAATAATATGTGTACTGACCATGCGTATGCCAAATGAACTAGTTCCTACTCCATGGAGCTAAATTCAAATTCAGAGATGAACATTCTAGAAGAACTGCCACCCTTAATGATAGTCTATGCCGGACCATGAAAAGAATAGAGTTTTTCGGGTCCCCGTCAGTGCGTTGCAATGGTTTTTCATGGTCAGCGGTATATAATGTGATAATAGATGACTAAGTGAATCACCTCGCCCTGACACCCCCTAAGATCTATCAGGGATCACACTATCCAACTTCTCGTTCACTCCTAGGCAACAAAAGCCGATTGTATAATGCTCAAATGCATGATTAATGAAATCAAACCACCGTTGGATTGTTCCCAATGGTATTAAAGCAACCGCCCGTACAATTGTCTAATACCATTAGTATCAATGATATTATATAATCGCCTATACAATTACATAATACCATTGATCCACTCCAGTCCAGGACATCGGTCCCACGATCCATTCGGGTCCAGTTCATCGGTCCCCCAGCAACCTTACAGTTATTTCCATCACAAGATATCTTTATCGCATAATTCAGAAGTCATCATTCATCATTTTGGTTTCATAAATTCTTTTCCTTTCCCTAAACCCTAAATGCCTCAAGTTTTCATTATTAAAACTCCTCAAAATATCATTTGCTAATAATCTTTCCAAAATTACATTATTTTTAATTTAATGGAATCTTTCCCATCCTCCTCGTTAGCATCCTCTTAAATGAGTTCCTTTAAGTTTCAACTTAATTCTCGATCCTATCCCTCTACACCATGACCGGAAATCACTCTTTTTGCTAAATAATAAAATTCATTCCTTTCCATTTTTTATCTCATAAATCTTTAATTAAATTTCTTCATCATTTAAATCAACTAGATTAACCACTAATAAATCATTTTCATTACTCATTCCAACTATCCCCAAAATTATCTTTTTATTGGTATAGCCAAAAATCACTACTTCTCAAATCATAACATTGTGTTATCTTCTTTTTTACTTATAAATCCTTTTATCCTCATTTAGTCCCCATATAATCTAGGTGGTATTTTCTAACATTCTTTCCAAAACTCTCATTATTTTAGTCCAAAATCAAACCTTTTTTATTTAACTTATCAAGAATCATTTTTAGTAAAAAAATGTTTTAAAGTCTTGAAATCACTTCTCCATCCTATTATCAAATATCATAGCCAAAAATCAATTCTATCCCATGGTAAAAACTTTGTTTATTTCCCTCTTCAACTTGTAAATACATAAATCATATTCTTGCTACCTAATCATCTAAGTTCTAAATCAACAAAATGTTTTAGCCTTAAAAACCCTATTTTCCACATCATGGCCATGGGTTACAATGATTCTTGGGACCAAAATACTTTTCTTTTCTAGCACAATTTAAAGCATACAACATAATTTTAAGCATCACATTCATACGATAACAAGTTCATACATAGCATCAAGGTAATAAAATCACATAAAGCATATAACCACAAGCCACAAAGTTATACAATCATGGTGAATAAATCCTCACATGGATTTATCACCCACAAATGAATTCGATCCTCCCACCACCATAAGTGATTGATGAGGTTAATCTCCCTCTTACCTTAGAAGATATCCAACCCCCTCTTGATTAGCTTTTTGAACCAAATCTCCACTTTCCAAGAGACTCTTGAAAACGAAAATGACAAGCCAAGAATCAACATTTAGACTAGGAAAAATGGATAAGGATCAAAATCAAGGTCTTGAAAGGAAGAAAAGAAAGAAGAATGAAAAGGATGAGATCTTTACCATAGAAATCTTCAAGCCCTAATGATAGTCACACATTTTATACATTAATAAATCCCCATTTTTAGTCATTTACACTATTCATGTACTTAATTGATTGAGTTTGGTTATGTTTTGTAAGTTTGGACTCAAATTGGATTTAATTGATTTTTTCAGCATGATTTACGTCTTACACTATTTTTATATTTTGGTCATATCTTGAGTTCTAGATGTCTACTAATTATGCATTTTACCTTGTTGGAAAGATAAGAGAGACCTCTAAAACTTTCATGAGAGCTCGAGATCAAAGTCGGACATCTAGTGAAACTAATTGGGCTTAGAAGTCATAATACGAGTTTTGTGATTAGAACCTGAACAGTGTGCAGTAATCAGAGCATAACTCAGACTGTAAAATCTGGATTGAGCTAAAATTTTGGTATCTGTAATTTAAGACCATATCTACAACTTTCATAAAGAACACAAGACTCAAATCGGACTCCTTGGAGGTCATATTGGGCTTGGAATTTGAAACAGAGGAGTCATGAATCGGACACGAATCTTGTGCGTAATTAGGGCATATCTCGGCCGTAGGTGGCCTTTTTAGGTGATTCTAGAGGCATTTGAAAGCTAAGTGTAACACCCCGAAAATTATTTATTTTATCATTAATCATCATTTTATAATATTTATAATATTTAGAAATTTTTGTAGATTTTTCTGAAAATGTTAAATATTTTAATATATTTCTCATTTTACGTGTGCACTGAGCAGAGTTAGTGTAACACCTTGGAATTGATTTATTTCATCATGAATAGTCATTTTCCAATATTCGTGATTTTTGGAGTTTTTTTGGAATTTTTTAGAAATACTGAACATTTTAATATATTTTTCGTTTTACGTGTGCACTGAGTAGAGTCAGTCAAATGCCTCGAAAAATTATTCATTTCACGATGAATATCTATTTTTGAAAATTTATGATTTTTAGGAATTTATGGATTTTTCTGAAAACGTCAAATATTTTAGTATATTTCTCATTTTACGTGCACGCTGAGCGGAGCCGGGATAACGAAATGTTTTCCCTGAGGCTGGTAAGCCTTGAACTGTCGACGTGTCGATGGAGAATCTTACTAAAGCCGAGGCCGGGCATAGTTTGCGAGGTTTGCGTTTTCTAAGGTTTTATCTGATAAATAAAATCGCTGTATCATAAAATTATCCGATGAATAATAAAATATTATTTTCATCAACTGTAACTTTTATTTACTGAGAAAATAATTCTAATAGTGTAATTAATCATCTGTTCAAGAGTATTTAATTTAGGAGACAAGCTTACTTTGCACTTTATTGAGAAATGTGTAAAGCTTCTCAAGGAAGCTTCTAGCAAATTTCCACCAAGCTTCCCAAGGAAGCCATGCTCTCTCTCTCCTCTCTCCCTAGCTCATGGCAGCAGCACCCAAAAATGAGGGGGGAAATTTGTGCTTCAAAAAAATTAATTACATCACATTATTTTCAAAAACTAAAAAGCATCTTTCACTTTCTACTATTAATTTCTCTTTCTAAGCTTCATCTTTCTTCTTCCTTTGAGCTTTTTCTCCTCCTTCTCTCTAGGAAGCCATACGGCCAGCAGCCCTCCAAGCACCCATCAATCACAAAAATTTCATCCAACCCCTTTTTCTTAATCCTCTCCACCTCCTAAACACTTCTCTAGTTGGTGGTTCTTTGAAAAACCTTCATCTTCACCATTTTCTTCAAGCTTCAAGCTTAAGGTTTTTGAGTAAGCTTCTTGATTCTTTACTTTCTTTTACTCATTTTCGTTTCTATGGTCTTCTTGGTGACCATCCATGCTTTATTTTTCAAGCATTGGTGTTGTTTTGATGAGATTGAAATTTTAGGGTTCTTGGTGGTGTTCAATCCAAAAATTGCAAGGAAATTCTAGGAGGCTTCTCTTGTTTTCGTCTCTTAGGTAAGAGGAAGACACTCCTCCTTAACCTCTATTAGCACTAAGAAACCTTGTTTGTGATTGATTGTGAGAAAACCCTATTGAGGGTTATTCTATGTTTGCATGATTAGTATGTTTACATGTTGTTTGCAATTTGTTTATGCTATTGGATTGATTGTTTGTGTATATTGACATATTAGAATGGATTGGAAGGCATGAAATGGAAGAAAATAATGTTAGAATCTCTCTTGGATGGCTACGGTTATGAGGGCTCAAAATTAGGGTTCTTGATGAATAATTGTAGTAAGTGAAAGACATAATTAATCAATTGTGTAATGTGCAATTAATGGAATGAAAAAAATTTGGAAACTTAATTCCCTAGGGAGGCCATGGCCTCTATGGGCCATTTAGGGCTTGATTATGCTATTTTGGTAACCTTGGAACTTAAATAATCAAGTGATTAAATTATTGATGATGAGATAGAAAATTAGCAAAATTGGAAGATTAGGATATACCTTGAGATTCATAAATTTTAAAGAACCAAGAATGAAATTTTTCATAAGACTTAGGAAAATTTTAATTAGGGCAAGAACAAGAGAGTGTGAGACTTAGAGGCTCTTAGGATAACTTTCTAAGTGTATGAGAATAGATTACAATAGAGAATTTAATTGATTAAGAAAGTTTCTCTAGAGACAAACTTTGTAAGAAAGGCTAAATTTAAGTAAGAATTCATAATAAACCTTAAAAATGTATTAATTCATTTAATTTCAATATTATGATATTGTGGGTCCATGTGAGTGACCAATGATGTGTTGATACGTAGTTTGGCCAATTGTGGCATATTGTGGAATAGTATGTAATGATTATCATACATGATTATGCATAGAGTCTTTATGCATTGTGAAAGTCCTTTGGACTGTTGTTAAGGCCATGTTACCTAGGAGATTGAACACACCTTAGTGCGGGTGCGTGTAGACTAGTGTACGTCATATTGTTGACCATTGGGGTGTCGGGTGTGGGTACCCCGCAATGGACAGTTGGTAGGTTTTCTGTCCGTGGGGCAAACCGATGCAAACGCACCGACGATCCTGACCGGACACTGTCCTATGTCGTGATCTAGCGTAGACTGTCTGTACAATGCCTTGATGTGCACGTGGATAAACTGATGAATTATAGCACTTTGGTCGCAGTAGCCGAGTTGCAGACTTGTCTCTTGATCTTTCTCTCTGATTGTTTATGTTTAGCTCCATGGAGTAGGATTTTGACCTTGTATGCATGTGCATAGTGAGTCCATGTATTATTTGGCATCTATTTATTTTTATAAATAGAATTGTTGTATTATTGATATATACTTCCTGGAATTTCTTGGTTGTTATTACTGTTATTAAATGCTTATTATTATTGTTACTGTTAAAATATTATGTGGGTGCCTTGCGCCGTTTTGTTTCTTGCTGCTATAATTGGTAATGATGGTAGGATGTCTTACCTCTTTCCTGTATTTCTGTTATTTTCTATCTATATATTGTCTCCTATCGAAGACGACGGCAAGGAGGTTGAAGCTCCCGATTTTCCCAGCTTCTGGCCTGATCACAACTAGCATCTACTATGGAGCATGGAGGCACGCTCACGTGAATTTCTAGGTGATGTGCGTCTGACCTTCCTTGGAGGGCCAGACTGCTGGCACATCAACCTGAATTTCGACCACTGTGTTTACCTGGGAGATGTGTCGATCTCTTTGGCCTAGAGGCATCATGAGCCACCGATCTTTACTTGCTGCATTAGCCTGCGTTTGGAGTTTTATCTGCCTATTCGAGAGATGTGGGGTGACCGCTATTACACCCCGTAGGAGGACTCTTTTGATTCCATTGCTCGAGCTCCGGCCCGTAGCTCTGTGGCTCCTATGTGGATTTCCTCGGATGAGGAAGACCCCGAGGAGGTTCCCGAGGAGGACCTCGCGGAGGATCCTAAAAAGGATCCTAATACGATTCCTCCTCATCTGAGGGACTGATATTACTGGTAGTTACTGATGGCTACAAGTGTTTTATTTTGGGGGCCTGATGTCTTAATTGTAGTGGGCTGTATATTTCTCATATCTTGGGGATGTATATGTATGATCCTTTGGGCAGGTATAGTTTTACTTTTTGGTATAACAGGCTTTCTAACCAAACAGATTCGATATATATATATATAATGGTTAAACACTGTTCACCTGGTGTGTTATAGTAATTTAAAAACTGCTTTGCCTTAAAGATCCATTGGGATGGCTTTTCTTTCGGGTTGTCCATGGGGGTTTATGTTCCCTGATCTCATTCCTCCTGCGAATACTCCTACTAAACCCCCCTGCAATCTGTTTCTCCTACTCGTGTTCTTTCTTCCTCTCATCAGGTTTTCAATGAGAATCTTGTTCATCAAGAAATTGAGATTGCTACAAAGTCTGCTGAGCATTGCAAAACTTTTGCACAAATTGTGAATCAATCTTCATTGGATATCTCTTTCAGTCAACTTCCTCAACCTTGTGTTAAGGGGGATTCGATTTCAATTAAAATTTCAGAGGATGAGTATAAGATTGGCTTAGAAGGCTCCAAAAATTGTTTACATGGTAGGTTAATTACTGCTAAAAGGAATCAACCTCTAAAGGCTGATGATTTAAGAGCTAAACTGGTTGCTCTTTGGAAACTTGTTTCTAATTGGCGTTTGACTCCTCTTGGGAGAGGTTTTTTTGAATTATTTTTTGAATCACAGAATGACTTGAGGAGAATATAGTCATCAAGATCTTGGAATTTAGGTTCTAGAATACTCAGGTTATCAAGATAGAGTGCAGATTTTAATCCAAACAAACAGAGGCAAACTCACGTACAATGCTGGGTTAGGATTTATGATCTGCCACAAGAATACTGGAGACCAAAGATTCTCTTCGAAATTGCTAACGGAATTGGGACTCCAATAGCTCTGGATGAAGCAACAAGATCAAGAACCTTGGGCATTTTGCTCGTATTTTAGTGGAAATAAATTTGAATGGTAATCTGCCGAATGATTTAATGGTAGAAAGGAATGATTTTGCTTTCTTTGTTGGAATTGAGTATGAAAAAATTCCATCCTTTTGTGATTTCTGTCAGATGATTGGTCATGTCTCTTCCAACTGTAATAAGAAAAATGATAATTTGAAGGCAGCCAAAGAAAGAAAGGTTCCTCAAATGTTTGTGCCAAAACAAAACATTATGAGGGACGAGCCGGTAAAGAATGACAAGAATGAAAATAGGCAGCAAGATCCAGTTACTAATGGCTCTCATGTTCCATCTTTTAAAGGACAGCCTGCTCAATCCAAAAACCAGATAGAGGAAGACTATGGTTCAGCAAGAGAATCAGTGAACAAAAATACTGAGGATAGGTCTGAATATGATGAATCTCTCCATCCTGATTCACCAAGAGATGATCACTTATTTCAAATTCACGATCATGTGACTTTGTTAAATTCACAGGATAGGAATGATGCTTCTGATGTTGTTAGGCCTGGAACTAATTCTCCAAGGGCTGATCCCATTTCTTCTCAAATACCTGATCATGTGTCAAATTCGGTTCAGGATTCTTTAAATGATCATGATAGGAATGGAAGGCCAAATGATGTTAGGACTGAAGTTAACTCTCAGGGTAGAGTTTTTTCAGTTGATAGATTGCATGGTCAAGCTCAGAAGGATGTTAAAATTATTTTCAGATTTTGGACTGATGGTAATGTTAGTGAAGAGGAAGAAGAAATTTCTGATGCAGATGCAAAATTTACTCAAGTTCTGACCACGTCTCAGAAAAAAAAATAAAGGAAATTAAAAGCTCAGCAAGTGGTCCATATTACCCGTTCAAGGGCTGCTTTTCAACATCCTACTCAATGAAAGTTCTATTTTGGAATGCTAGAGGGCTAGCCAATAAGGAAACAAGATTAGTGTTGAAAAGGTTATGCAATGTGAATCAACCTACTTTACTTTTCATTGCTGAACCTTGGTTACAAGCTGAAAGATTTCCTGCTAGATTTTGGAATAATTTAAACTTAAAAATGTTTGCTGTTAATGAAAGAAACAATCTCATGCCTAATCTCTAGTGCGTATGTGATACTCTTTTGGATCCATGTTTAATAGCTGTTTCTAGTCAGTTTGTGGCTTTTTCTCTGAGGGTTAATGGTCAAGCTATTTATTTTGCTGCTATATATGCCAGTACTAATTATGCAATAAGGAGAAATCTTTAGCAGGCTTTAAGTTCTTTGCAATCTGCTCATGTTGGTCCTTGGTGCTTCATTGGTGATTTCAAAGTGGTGCTTGGTGCGCATGAATATAGAGGGAGTGGATTACCTGCTAGAATTGCTTGTGAGGAATTTAGACTTTGGTATGACTCCAATCATCTTATCCATGTTTTAACAAGAGGATCTCAATTTACTTAGGCAAATGGTAGAAGATGATCAGCATTAACTGAAAAAAGGCTTGATAGAGCAGTTGTCAACAGTGATAGCATGGATTTTTGGTCTAGTATTAATTGTTGTACCTTGGTCAGAAGCAAGTCTGATCATTATCCAATCCTTCTCTGTTTGGAAGATGGTATGAATAAACGGGTTTCTTCTTTTAAATTCATGAAAATGTGGTCTAGCCACCCTAACTATGCAAAGTTGATCAAAGAAGCTTGGGAAATTCCTGTAGTTAGTTGTCTAGTGTTTATTCTATCTGAAAAACTAAAAAATGTCAAATCAAAGCTTAAAATGTGGAATAAAAACATTTTTGGTGATGTCAATGTTCAAGTGTTAGTTGCTGAAACAGAATTGAACAGAATTCAAGCTGATCTAAATCTTGATATTTCTTTTGAGATCCTCTGTCTTCAGGAGAATGAGGCACAGTTGAAATTACAGCATGCCCTTCTTTGTCAAGAAGAGTTCTGGCTAGAAAAGTCTAGAACCAACTGGTTTATTAAGAGAGATAAGAACACTGATTATTTTCACAAAATTGCCAAAATAAGACATGTCACAAAGCAAATTTCATTGTTAAAGAAAGATGATCAAGTGCTAAACAGACCTGAAGACATTGAACAGCATGTCATTAGTTTTTATGAATGTCTCTTTGCTTCAAATAGTGCTTGTGTTGATAATGGCTTAACTAACCAAACGATTCCAAACCTGCTGTTAGAAGAAGATAATCAGTTCTTGACAGATTTGCTAATAATTGAAGAAGTCAAAAATACAGTGTTTTCAATGAATGCTAATGGTGCTCCTGGTCCCAATGGTTTTGGTGGGTTTTTCTACCAAAATTATTGGAACTTGATTGAAATCGATGTCTATAATGCAGTGATTCAATTTTTCAAAACAGGATGGTTATTACCAAACTACAATGCAAATCTAATAGTTCTTATTCCTAAGGAGGAAGGAGCTGATAGAATTGACAAATTCAGACTATAGCTCTGGCTAACTACAAATTTAAAATCATCACAAAAGTGCTAGCAGATAGATTGGCTACATTGGCTCCAGGAATCATTTCTAAAAATCAAAGAGGTTTCATTAAAGGTAGGCAAATTGGTGACTGTCTTTCTACAGCTTCGGAAGCTGTAAATATGCTGGATAAGAAAGTGTTTGGAGGGAATATAGCAATGAAGATTGATATTAGAAAGGCATTTGACACCTTAGATTGGAATTTTCTATTAAAGGTGCTGCACTGTTTTGGCTTCAATGATAGATTTTGTAATTGGATCAAAGTGATACTTCAATCAGCCAAATTATCCATTTCTGTTAATGGGAAGGCAGCTGGCTTTTTCTCTTGTAATAGAGGGGTTAGGCAAGGTGATCCTTTGTCTCCCCTTTTGTTTTGCTTAGCTGAGGAGGTTCTTAGTAGGGGGCTTACTAAATTGGCTATTTCTGGAGAACTCCAATTGATGGCAGGTCCAAGGAATTATGTAACTCCCTCCCACATACTATATGCTGATGATATTGTGCTGTTCTGCAGAGGGACTCAGCGAAACATGAGGCTTTTGATGAAGTTGTTCTCTGAATATGGTGATGCATCAGGTCAATTGATAAATTGTGCAAAATCCAAATTTTATTTTGGTTCCATCTCTGCAAGAAGGAAGGCTGATATAGCTGCTTTCCTAGGTTTTTCTGCAGGTTCACTTCCTTTTAATTATCTAGGGGTTCCCCTTTTCAAGGGCAAGCCTAAAAAATCCTATCTACAGCCTATCATGGATAGGCTTAAATCGAAACTTGCTGCTTGGAAAGCCTCTCTATTATCTATTATGGGGAGGGTGATGCTGGTAAAAACAGTGGCACAAAGTATGCTTTTATACAGTTTTCAGATTTATAAATGGCCAATGCAATGTATAAAGGAGGTGGACAGTTGGCTAAGGAACTTCATATGGTCAGGTAGCACTGATCATAAAAAACTTGTAACGGTTGCATGGAAGGATGTTTGCAAGCCTGTTTCTGAAGGAGGGCTGGGACTAAGATCTATCCAGGCTATAAATAAAGCTTCAATGCTTAAATTGGCTTGGGAATTAGTGTCTTCTCAATGTCAATGGTCCTGCCTTCTTAGAGCTAGAGCTTTCAAAAACAATGTTCCTAGGACCTATCACCTTACATCCTCTTTATGGAATAGCTTGAAATCAGAAATTCAAGTTGTTCTGGATAATTCATCTTGGCAAATTGGTAATGGGGAGAGAAATAACTTCTGGCATGATCCATGGCTTAAAAAATAACTAGCTGATTCTTTAGAAATTCCTGCTAGAGTTCGGACTAAGTTAAAATCTAATCTGCAAGAATTTTTAGTGAATGGGTTCCTGCATTTCCCTGAGGTTCTATTGTAGAAATGTCCTCCAATTTTGAAGGAGCTTGAATGGATTCATATTCCTTTAGGAAATGCAATTGATCACAGAAGATGGAATAATGACTCGGGTTGTTTGTCTCTCAAGGAGACTTTTTCTTTTGTCAGTCCTCCTGGTCAGCAAGTTCGTTGGCATAAGAATATCTGGAGCAGCAGCATTCCTCCATCAAAATCATTTGTTGTTTGGAGAATTCTCAAAGACAAAAAACCTACTGATGATCAACTAAAAAAGAGAGGTTGCATAATTATTTCCATTTGTCATTTATGCTATGCTAGTGATGAGTGCACCTCCCACTTGTTCTTTGATTGCTGTTTTGCTAGGAGTCTTTGGAACTGGCTTTTCTCGATTTTGCAGATTAAAGCAGTTAGTTTAAACATGCTTGATATCCTATCTTTATGTGACAAAAACTGGAGCCCGCAGATCAGAGAAGTCGTTGCGGTAGCTATTGTAAACATCATTTCGGTGATCTGGTATTCTAGAAACAAAGCTAAATTTGACGACACAAGCATTGATTTAAGGGCAGCAAAGAACTTGATAATAGCAAACACTTCTCTTTCTGGAAATCTCAGTAAAGGAAGCATGTCTTCAGACATGATGGAATTTACCATATTGAAATTCTTTTCTATTACTGGGCATCAGAGAAGGTCTCCAACAATTATTAAAGTTATTTGGTTCCCTCCCTCTTGCAATTGGATCAAATGCAATACGGATGGTGCTGCAATGGGATCTCCGGGTTTAGCAGCCTGTGGTGGCATCTTCAGGGACTTTAGAGCTTCAGCTCTTGGTTGTTTTTCAGCGAATGTTGGTATTTCTGTTGCATATCATGCTGAGCTCATTGGAGCTATGTTTGCAATAGAAATAGCCCATAAAAGAGGTTGGAGGAATTTCTGGTTGGAATGTGATTCTATGCTAGTAGTTCAGGCATTTAAAGGACTCTCTAGTATTCCTTGGAAATTAAGAAATAGATGGGAAAATTGCAAGATTCTGAGAAAGGATTTGAATTTTTATTGTACTCACATATTTCGGGAAGGCAATAATTATGCTGATAAATTGGCCTCTCATGGTTTAGGTACTCATAGTTTTACTTGGTGGAATTCAATTCCGCATTTCATTAGTGATGATTTTTACCATAATAGATATGGTTTACCTAGTTATAGATTTTCTTAATCTGTTTTCATGGGTTTGGTCTATGCCCCCCCCCCATTTTGTTTTTTTGTATTCTTTTCCTATTATTAATAAATTATTGATATCTTTGTAGATGATTGGCTTTGCTTGGGTGCCAACTTAGTTGGGATGCCTTGCTTTTGATGATGCTTTTGCATATCTTCTTTGTTTAATATATATATATATATATATATATATATATATATATATGAATATGCAATGTTGATCAAATGTATGCTTCACTTACTGCCTTGCTCTTTTATTGCCATTTACAAGTAATCATCTTTATTATGCCTTATCACTAAATTTTATTAATTATAAATAAAAAAATATTCGCCAATTTAATTACATGTCTATAATCAAGTAAATTTATATTATATTATAAAGAACCGGGTCTTAACTTATAAATTTTATTTTCGCAATGTAATTGACAATGTGATGTTCCCTCCCAAAAAGGGGCGTTACATTAAGTTAGTATCAAAGCCCCGATTTATGTTTCTTGGGGTCTTGTGATTGAGTCTGTCTTGCTTGTGCTGTGCGTTTCTCTGAAAACTAAACACAGAGATGCATTGTTTGGTATTCCTAGTGGATGCAACTGACTTTCCTTGTGTCTTTCAGTTTCTCTGACTTGAGACAGTAATATGGCATGACACGAAGAAATGGTAGCTGCTATAGAGGTGATGTAGAGTATGGCTGAGGCCATCGCACAACAAACTGAACGAGCTACTCAGCAACAAGAGAGAGTTGCTCAACAATAAGAAAGGGCTGCTCAACAGCTTGAAGCTACGACAGATGCTCAAAACTTGGCAGAGTTTCGTCGCCACAATCCTCCTCAATTCAAAGGAGAGTTCGATCCGAATAAGGCTAGTCTATGGACCAAGGAGTTAGAGAAGGTCTTTTGAGGCATGAACTGCGTTGAGAATAAGAACGTGACCTATGCTACCTTTATGTTAGTGGGCAATGCTGAAAATTAGTGGAATGGAGTGTAGAGAATACTGGAAGCTGCAAACTGCGAGATCACTTAGGACTTATTCAAGGACAAATTCTTGGATAAGTATTTTCCTGCGAGCGCAAGGCACATGAAGGAGTCAGAGTTCCTCAACTTACGGCAAGGGAATATGACCGTTAGTGAATACGTAGCCAAATTTGAAAACTTGTCACAGTTTTCAATGTACTTTCAGCACTAACCGAATGAAGCCTGGAAGTGTTGGAGATTTACAGAAGGACTAAGGTATGAGGTGAAGAAGGCTGTTATCACCCTGAAGATCAATGAGTTCTTGGAGCTACTAGATACATGCTGTGAAGTATAAGCTCTGGAGCAATCTAGAGATACTAGGAACAGGAACTTTGGGCCTACAAGGTTCCAAAGAGGCGGCAGTAACAGTTCTAACCGCTTCCAAAAGAAGCCCTATTCCTGACTAATGGGAAATCAGCAACCGACCATGGCTGGAAGTTCTGGTGGAGGTTCTGCTGGGAACCGGACTGGCCAGAACGTGGCGTATCCTTCGAAATGCTTGAAGTGTGGGAAAGATCACCTCACAAGGGACTGCACCATAAAGGGGATCATTTGCTTCTGATGTGGCAAACTTGGCCATATATCTCGAGACTGTAATCAAGCGAATGCTGAACCTTCAATTAATGCTGCAAGAGCCAAGAAATCACAAGCAAGAGGGCGAGTTTATACCATGAGCGAAGCTGAAGCCTCCGAGTCCGAAGACTTGATTCAAAGGGAAGGCACCATAGAAGGTAACCTTTTAACTGTACTGTATGACTCTGGGGTAACCCATTCTTTCATATCAGATGATTGTGTGCAAAGACTTGGTTTACCAGTGTCTACCTTACCTTTTGACTTGACTGTTTCTACCCCCACTGATAAACCTGTAGTTACTACCAAAGTCTGTTTAAATTATCCATTGATTATTGAAGGTCAAACCTTTTCTATCGATCTGATCTGTTTACCCTTTTCCCAACTAGATATAATTTTAGGGATAGACTGGTTGTCTTCCAACCATGTTCTATTAGATTGTTCAAGAAAAATCATAGTTTTTCCCGTAGATGAGGATTCTAGATTTCTGATGGCCAACTGAGTTCAAGCTCTCTTGAAAGAAGGAGATCACTGATACATGCTACTGTCTTCTTTGAAAGTTGAGAGCGAGGTTGATGTAAACACAATTCCAGTGGTGAATAAGTTTCCCGAAGTCTTTCCTGAGGATGTACCTGGTTTACCACCAGCGTGAGAAATAGAATTTGCTATTGACCTTGTACCAGGAGCTAGTCCCGTGTCTATAGCACCTTATAGGATGACACCAACAGAATTAGTTGAGCTCAAGAAGCAACTAGAGGAGCTTTTGAAAAAGCAATTCATTAGACCAAGTGTGTCACTGTGGGGAGCACCAGTACTGTTAGTTCGCAACAAGGATGGTTCATCAAGATTGTGTGTGGACTACCGGCAGCTGAACAAAGTGACGATCAAGAATAAATATCCACTCCTAAGAATTGATGACTTAATGGACCAATTGAAGGGAGCAATGGTATTTTCAAAGATCGATCTGCGATCTGGGTATCATTAGATACGCATGAAGACGGAGGATATACCCAAGACTGCTTTTCATAGCCATTACGGCCATTACGAATATCTCGTGATGCTGTTTGGCATGACGAATGCACCAGCTATCTTTATGGACTATATGAATTGAATCTTTCATCCTTACTTGGTCAGATTCGTTGTGGTCTTCATTGATGACATTCTGGTATACTCTCAAAATCAGGAGCACCATGCTGAACACCTCAGTATAGTTCTCCAGATTTTAAAGGAAAAAGAACTGTATGCCAAACTGTCAAAATGTGAATTTTGGCTAGAAAAAGTTAAATTTTTGGGTCATGTAATCTTGAAGGATGGGATTGCGGTGGATCCATCAAAAGTGGAGGTAGTGCTACAATAGGAAAGGCCAAAGTCAGTGACGGAGATTCATAGCTTCGTGGGATTGGCGGGATATTACCGAAGGTTCATTAAGGGATTCTCCAAGATTGCTGGACCTCTTACTCAACTAACGAGGAAGAACTAAGCTTTTGAGTGGATCGACAGCTATGAACAGAGTTTCCAAGAGTTGAAGAATCGGCTAACTACCTCGCCAATGTTAATGCTACCCAATCCCAATGAATAATTTGAGGTGTATTATGACGCTTTATACCAAGGACTAGGATCTGTACTTATGCAGCATGGAAGAATGGTGGCTTATGCTTCAAGGCAATTGCGAGCGCATGAGAAGAATTACCCGACGCACGACTTGGAGTTAGCAGCTGTGGTTTTCACTCTAAAGATATGGAGGCATTTTCTCTACGGAGCGACGTTCAACATCTTCAGTGATCACAAGAGTCTGAAGTACTTGTACGATCAGGAGGAGTTGAACATGAGGCAGCGAAGGTGGCTAGAGTTCCTGAAAGACTATGATTTTGAACTCTTGTATCACCCTGGCAAGGCAAACGTCATGGTAGATGCCTTGAGCAGAAAAATGATCAGTGTCTCTGCCCTGATGATCAAGGAAAAGGATCTAGTAGAGTAGTTTAGAGATTTATAGTCTTTTGTGGAGTTAGAACTAGGAGAAATTCTCATGAATATGGTTACTATCTCAAGTGAGGTGATGGAGGACATACGGGAAAAGCAGAAGGTTGACAAGTTTTTGTAAGAAGTAAGAGAGCAGATGAAGTAAGGTAACGAAACAGTATTTGTAGAAGGAACAGATGGAATTCTAAGATTCTGAGATAGAGTCTGTATTCCCCGTGACCAAGAGCATAGAGAGTATATCATCAACCATGCTCACACGAGTCAGCTGAATATGCATCCGGGCATAATAAAGATGTATTAAGACTTGAAGAAGTTGTTTTGGTGGCATGGAATGAAGAGTGACATTACTAGACGGGTATCGACTTGTTTAGTTTGTCAGAAAGCTAAGGTGGAACATCAAAAATCAGTAAGATTGCTGTAACCATTGTCTATTCCTGAATGGAAGTGGGACAACATTGCAATAGATTTTGTAGTGGGTTTGCCAAGGACAGGAAAATGTCATGACTCGATTTGGGTAATTGTGGACCGACTCACGAAATTAGCACATTTTCTCCCGATTAAAATAAGATACAAACTGGAGAGACTAATCCAGATCTATATTAGAGAGATTGTTAGACTGCACGGTATGCCTACAAGTATTGTTTCGGATAGGGATCCGAGATTTACTTTAAATTTTTGGCAGAGCCTACAAGAAGCATTAGGGACAAAGTTACGTCTAAGTTCTGCTTATCACCCACAAATCGATGGTCAATCGGAGAGGACGATCCAATCTTTGGAAGATTTGCTTAGAGCTTGTACCATAAAACAGACGAAAAGTTGGGATGATGTTCTACCATTGATAGAATTCACCTACAACAACAATTACCATTCAAGCATAGGGATGGCACCCTATGAGGCTCTGTATGGACGACGATGCCGAACACCTCTGTGTTGGTACTAAGACGGCGAGTGCCTTACTATTGGACCAGATGTTATACAGCAGACAACTGAGAAAGTTAAGATGATTCAGGAGAAGATGAGGATGGCTCAGAGTCGACAAAAGAGTTATGCAGACCAAAGGAGAAAGCCTCTTGAGTTTGAGGAAGGCGAGCATGTATTTCTGAAAGTCACACCTACGACTGGGGTAGGCCGGACCTTGAAATCTAGAAAACTCACTCCAAAATTTCTTGGACCATACCAAATTATTCACCGAGTAGGTCCAGTAGCCTATCAAATAGCCTTACCTCCTTTCCTCTCAAACATTCACAATGTTTTCCATGTGTCACAACTGCGAAAATACCTTCCTGACCCAAGTCATGTCATAGCACCAGATACAGTACAATTAAAAGAGAACTTAACCTATGAGGCATCTCCTGTAAGAATTGAGGATAGAAGGATAAAGCAACTAAGAGGCATGAAGATCTCAATGGTGAAGGTAATCTGGAACGAAATAACTGGAGATGCAACGTGGGAGCTAGAAGACAAAATGAAGGAGCAACATCCACAACTATTCTAAGGTATGAAAATTTTGAGGATGAAATTTTTTTTTAGAAAGAGAGAGTTATAACACCCCAAAAATTATTTATTTCATCATTGATCATTATTTTATAATATTTATACTTTTTAGGAATTTTTGTGGATTTTTTCGAAAATATTGAATATTTTAATATATTCCTCATTTTACGTGCACACTGAGCAGAGTTAATGTAACACCTCAGAAATGATTTGTTTCATCATGAATAGTCATTTTCTAATATTTGTGATTTTTGGAGATTTTTTTGGAATTTTCTGGAAATGTTGAATATTTTAATATATTTCTCATTTTACGTACACACTGAGCAAAGTCAGTCAAACGCCCTGAAAAATTGTTCATTTCATGATGAATATCCATTTTCTAATATTTGTGATTTTTAAGAATTTTTGTGAATTTTTTTGAAAATATCA
Source organism: Ormosia semicastrata (assembly GCA_029884595.1). Lineage (NCBI taxonomy): Eukaryota > Viridiplantae > Streptophyta > Magnoliopsida > Fabales > Fabaceae > Ormosia > Ormosia semicastrata. The sequence continues at coordinate 9,827,211 of JAQQTO010000047.1, forward strand.
AATATTTTAGTATATTTCTCGTTTTACGTGTATGCTGAGTGGACCTGGGATAACGAAATGTTTTTCTTAAGGTTGGTAAACCTTGAACTTTTGACGTGTCGACAGGGGATCTTACTAAACCCGAGGCTGGGCACAGTTTGCGAGGTTTGCGTTTTCTAAGATTTTATCTAATAAATAAAATCGTTGTATCATAAAATTATCCAATGAATAATAAAATATTATTTTCATCAACTGTAACTTTTATTTACTAGGAAAATAATTCTAATAGTGTAATTAATCATCTATTCAAGAGTATTTAATTTTGGAGACAAGTTTACTTTGTACTTTATTGAGAAATGTGCAAAGCTTCTAAAGGAAGCTTCTATGAAATTTCCTCCAAGCTTCCCAAGGAAGCCATGCTCTCTCTCTCCTCTCTCCCTAGCTCACGACAGCAGCACCAAAAATGAGGGGGGAAATTTGTGCTTCACAAAAATTAATTACATCACATTATTTTCAAAAACTAAAAAGTATCTTTCACTTTCTACTATTAACTTCTCTCTCTAAGCTTCAACTTTCTTCTTCCTTTGAGCTTTTTCTCCTCTTTCTCTCTAGGAAGCCATAAGGCCAGCAGCCCTCCAAGCACCCATCCATCACAAAAATTTCATCCAACCCCGTTTTCTTAATCCTCTCCACCTCCTCAACACTTCTCTAGTTGGTGGTTCTTTGAAAAACCTTCATCTTCACCATTTTCTTCAAGCTTCAAGCTTAGGATTTTTGGGTAAGCTTCTTGATTCTTCACTTTCTTTTACTCATTTTCGTTTCTATGGTCTTCTTGGTGACCATCCATGCTTTATTTTTCAAGCATTGGTGTTGTTTTGATGAGATTGAAATTTTAGGGTTCTTGGTGGTGTCCAATCCGAAAATTACAAGGAAATTCTAGGAGGTTTCTCTTGTTTTCTTCTCTTAGGTAAGAGGAAGACACTCCTCCTTAACCTCTATTAGCACTAAGAAACCTTTTTTGTGATTGAGTGTGAGAAAACCCTATTGAGGGTTATTCTTTGTTTGCATGATTAGTATATTTACATGTTGTTTGCAATTTGTTTATGCTATTGGATTGATTGTTTATGTATATTGACATATTGGAATGGATTGGAAGGCATGAAATGGAAGAAAATAATGTTGGAATCTCTCTTGGATGGCTATGGTTTTGAGGGCTCAAAATTAGGGTTCTTGATGAATAATTGTAATATGTGAAAGACATAATTAATCAATTGTGTAATGTGCAATTAATGGAATGAAAAAAATTTGGGAACGTAATTCCCTAGGGAGGCCATGGCCTTTATGGGCCATTTAGGGCTTGATTATGCTATTTTGGTAACCTTGAAACTTTAATAATCAAGTGATTAAATTATTGATAATGAGATAGAAAATTAGCAAAATTGGAAGATTAGGATATACCTTGAGATTCATAAATTTTAAAGAACCAAGAATGAAATTTTTCATAAGACTTAGAGAAATTTTAATTAAGGCAAGAACAAGAGAGTGTGAGACTTAGAGGCTCTTACGATAACTTTCAAAGTGTATGAGAATAAATTACAATAGAGAATTTAATTGATTAAGAGAATTCCTCTAGAGACAAACTTTGTAAGAAAGACTAAATTTAAGTAAGAATTCATAATAAACCTTAAAAATGTATTAATTCATTTAATTTCAATATTATGATATTGTGGGTCCATGTGAGTGACCAATGATGTGTTGATACGTAGTTTGGCCAATTGTGGCATATTGTGGAATAGTATGTAATGATGATTATACATGGTTATGCATAAAGTCTTTATGCATTGTGAAAGTCCTTTGGACTTTTATTAAGGCCATGTTGCCTAGGAGATTGAACACACCTTAGTGCAGGTGCGAGTAGACCAGTGTACGTCATATTGTTGACTATGGGGGCGTCAGGGTGTGGGTACCCCGCAATGGACAGTTAGCAAATCTTCTGTCTGTGGGGCAAACCGATGCAAACACACCGATGATCCTAACCAGACACTGTCCTATGTCGTGATCTAGCGTAGACTGTCTGTACAATGCCTTGATGTGCACGTGGATAAACTGATGAATTATAGTTTGGCCGTGGCACTCGAGTTGCAGACTTATCTCCTAATCTTTCTCTCCGACTGTTTGTGTCTATCTCCACGGAGTAGGATTTTGACCTTGTATGCATGTGCATAGTGAGTCCATGTATTATCTGGCATTTGTTTATTTTTATAAATAGAATTATTGTATTGCTAATATATACTACCTGGAACTACTTGGTTGTTATTACTGTTATTAAATGCTTATTATTATTATTATTACTGTTGAAATACTATATGGGCACCTTGCGCCGTTTTGTTTCTTGCTGCTATAATTGGTAATGATGGTAGGATGTCTTACCTCTTTCCTATATTTTTGTTATTTTCTATCTATATATTGTGTCTCATCGAAGACGATGGCAAGGAGGTTGAAGCTCCCGATTTTCCCGGCTTCTGGCCTAATCACGACTAGCATCTACTATGGAGCATGGAGGCACGCTCACGTGGATTTCTAGGTGATGTGCGTCTGGAGGGCCAAACTGCTGGCACATCAACCTGAATTCCAACTACTGTGTCTACCTGGGAGACGTGTTGATCTCTTTGGCCTAGAGGCATCATGAGCCACCGATCTTTACCTACTGCATCAGCATACGTTTAGAGTTTTATCTGCCCATTCGGGAGATGTGGGGTGACTTCTATTACACCCCACAGGAGGACTCTTTTGATTCCATTGCTCGAGCTCCGGCCCGTAGCTCTGTGGCTCCTATGTGGGTTTCCTCGGATGAGGAATACCCCAAGGAGGTTCCCGAGGAGGACCTCGCGGAGGATCCTGAAGAGGATCCTAATACGATTCCTCCTCATCTGAGAGACTGATATTGCTGGTAGCTACTGATAGCTACCAGTGTTTTATTTTGGGGGCCTGATGTCTTAATTGTAGTGAGCTATATATTTATGATATCTTGGGGATGTATTTGTATGATCCTTTGGGTAGGTATAATTTTGCTTTTTGGTATAATGGCTTTGTAATCAAACAGATTCGATATAATTATATATATATATATATATATATATATATATATATATATATATATATATATATATATATATATGAATATGCAATGTTGATCAAATGTATGCTTTACTTGTCTTGCTCTTTTATTGCCATTTACGGTAATCATCTTTATTATGCCTTATCACTAAATTTTATTAATTATAAACAAAAAAATTTGCTAATTTAATTACATGTCTATAATCAAGTAAATTTGTATTATATTATAAAGAACCGGGTCTTAACTTATAAATTTTATTTTCTCATTGACAATGTGATGTTCCCTCCCAAAAAGGGGCGTTACACTAAGATCCAGGCCTACAACTTTCATGAAGACCACTTGGTCAGATTATAACGCATTCAATGATTTTTGAGTTGAATGATTTTGGAGACAAAGAATCTCCATAATTTTCCACTCATCAAAAGTTATTTGGCATTTTCTACTCATTTTTCACTTATTCACTCACTCATGACTCAGCCCCTTTGTCATTTTTTATCCCTAATCCTCTATAAAAGAGAACATTGGCTATCATTTGGGGAGTCTTGGTGTTAGATATCAAGATCATGCTGTTTTGTTGTTTGATTATCTTGTTGTAGTTTTGTCTTGTTCTAAATTGAAGTTATATTATTATTATTATTATTATTCTTCTTCTTCTTCTTCTTCTTCAATCCTCTATAAAAGAGAGCCTTGGCTGATCATTTGGGGAGTCTTGGTGTTAGATATCAAGATCATGCTATTTTGTTGTTTGATTATCTTGTTGTAGTTTTCTCTTATTCTAAATTGAAGTTATATTCTTCTTCTTCTTCTTCTTCTTCTTCTTCTTCTTCTTCTTCTTCAATCCTCTATAAAAGAGAGTCTTGGTGTTAGATATCAAGATCATGCTATTTTGTTGTTTGATTATCTTATTGTAGTTTTCTCTTGTTCTAAATTGAAGTTATATTCTTCTTCTTCTTCTTCTTCTTGTATGAGTAAGTAAGTTTCATTTTAATTGGGTGAAAGGGTGAAGCTCTTGGTAATGAAATAAGGTTAGATTCATTTCTTTCTTGTGCTTAAATGATATATTTTCAAGTGGTCATTATACATGTTGTATTTTGTTTCCAATTAATTTAGAAACCCTCCTTGTAAAGTGGAGATCTTGATTCATTGTAGACAAAAGGTTGGTACATTGAATGATTGATCCCATTTATAAGTGGTGGTGTTAATAAATAATTAAAGGAATCATAATATAATTACGTATATAATTTTTAATGAACTTTGATTGTTGTATTTTTCGATTGGAACCTCTATTATGTGTAGATTCTAATTGAGTTATAAAAAGAATTAACTTTGTCCTTATTTTATTTACCAAGAGTGGATCTCCTAACCCAAGTAAGTCTTTTTTTATTTGTAACCAAGTTTTATCACTTTTATTATTGTGACAAAATATTTACTTTACGTCAAATAATTTTTCTTTATCAATTCCCTATGGATCGACTTTGGACTCCCGAGAATTTATTACTTGAAACAACCTGCACTTGGGTTTGTAACTTTTAATTCACATCAAGTTTTTTGCGCCATTGCTGGGGACTTGATTTGAAGAACAAATTTATGGTGTAAATTTTTTGTATATATATATATATATATTTATATTTTTTTCGTGGATCTTATATGTATATTTTTTTCTACTCTTTTAAATTTTTTCTTTGTACTTACTACCGTACTAACTTAGTAGGAGAAACTCTCCCTTATCTCTTTGTAATCTTTAATCATTAATGAAATAATTTTTCTTCTTCTCTTTTCTCTCGTAGGAGCAAAAAATCGGCTCTCTTGATTTTTCGATTTTCATATTTTAAATTTACTTTCTGCACTTTATTTTTTATAATTTACATTCTGTACTTTATTTTTTGTATTTTACTTTTTGTATTTTATTTCTAACTTACTAACCTACTAACCTTTTAATTTTCTTGCTTACTAACTTACTATCTAATTTTTTACTTTACCTGCTTTTAACATTTTAATTTATCTACATACTAACTTATTTGGTAGTTAGTTTATACCATACATTTGTTAATATTTATTTACTAAGTGTTAATATATATTTAGTGATTGGTTTATACCACACCCTTGTTAATATTTAATAGATAGTTTATACCGCCAGCTTGTACATTTTATTTTATGTTTTAAGTTACTTATTTATGCTTAATTGGTATCATGATTTAAATTCTGGTCGTTTGATTAAAGTTAATCCTAATACTTTACATATTAACTTATTTGAATCACAATCACACACATCAAATACAATGGCTGAAAATGAAAGTGTGCATGATGAACATGAAAATCAACCGTTGCGAACCATGCGTGAGTATTTGCAACTATCTCAAAATTCTAGTCCATCATGTTTTATCTTTCCACTCAATGCTAACAATTTTAGATTCAAGCCATGTATGATTTATTTACTTCCTAATTTCCATGGTTTAGAATTTGAAAGCCCATATTTACATCTAAAAGAAATTAAGGAAGTATGTATTGCTTTTAATGATCAAACTTGCAGTGAAGAGATTGTTAAGCTTAAATTGTTTCCTTTTTCTTTTGAAAGATAAAGCAAAAACTTGGCTTAACACTTTGAAACTAAGATCAATTAGCACATGGCAAGAAATGTAAGATGAGTTTTTAAAGAAATTTTTCCCAACGCATAAAACCAATGCTTTGAAAAGAAAAATCCAAATTTTTTTCAAAAATTCAAATGAAGCATATTTTCAAAGTTGGGAACGTTTTAAAGATTTGTTGAATTCTTGCCCACATCATGGTTTTGAAAAATGGCACACTATAAGCTTCTTTTATAAAGGGTTAACACCTAAAACTAAATAATTTGTGGAAATAATGTGCAATGATGAATTTCTTGATAAAGAACATGAAGAAACTTTAGATTATTTAGACCATTTGGCTGAAAATTCTCAATCTTGGCATAGTAGTAATCCTTCTTAAAATTCAATTAGATATAACTTTGCAAATGCTAGTAAAGGAAAATATCATCTTAGTTAAGAAGAAAATTTAAATGCTAGGTTTACTAGTTTGGCTAGAAAGGTTGAAGTCATGGAATCAGGAAAAGTAAAAGAAATCAAATCTGTGCAAAATGAAGAAATTTGTAACATTTGTGATGAATTGGGACACTCAACAAATGAATGTCCAAAAATTTCTATTTTTAAAGAAGTTGTGCATGAGCAAGTAAATGCAATAAACAATTTTAAAAAGCCATTCATTTCTTATTTCTCAGATACATACAATCTGGGATGGAGAAATCACCCGAACTTCAGTTGAAGGACTAATAATCAGGCACAATTTATGCAATCACCACCTCCTCAGGCACTGCAGGACTCTCAAAATTCTCAATGATATGCACCTTATGTCCAACCATAGGAAAAACCTTGAAGGAACATTGCATGCATTCATGGAAAAATAAAAAGTCATTAATAACCAAAACACTCAAGCCATGATTGACATAAAAGACATTTTTGCTAAACTTTCTTCTGCACTCGTCATTCACGAGAAAGGAAAATTTCCCTCTCAATCTCAACCAAATCCCAAGGGTCAGTACAGCCTAAATGAGGGTAGTTCAGAAAGCCAACAAATAAATCAAGTCCAGTCAGTGATAAATCTTAGGAGTAGAAATGTTGTTGAAAAATAAATTCCTAAACCTTGTGAGAAAGATGATGAATTAAGTCCCAAAGATAATGAAGAAGTTGATAAGCCACATAGCCAAAAGGAGAACAAACTCTCGCCTTTAGCCCTATATCCTCAAGCATAAAACAATTCAAGTAAAGTGAATCATAACAATGACATTTTTAAAATCCTTAAACAAGTAGAGGTCAATATTTCTCTGTTAGATGCTATCAAACAGATTCCTTGTTATGCCAAATTTTTGAAGGACTTGTGCACTGTTAAAAGGAAACATAATGTGAAAAAGAATGCCTTTTTGACTGAACAGGTAAGCTCCATTATTCAAAACAATAATGCATTGAAATATAAAGACCCTGGTTGTCCTACAGCTTCATGCATTATTGGAGAACATAAAATTGAACGAGCTTTACTTGATCTTGGTGCTAGTGTTAATTTGATTCCATATTCAGTTTATCAGCAACTCAACCTGGGTGAGTTAAAACCAACTTCTATAACTCTTCTACTTGCCGATAAATTAATTAAAATTCTAAAAGGAATAGTGGAAGATGTGTTAGTACAAGTTGATAAATCCATATATCTTGTGGATTTTATTGTCTTGGAAACTGAACCTATGAAAAATAGTAGCAAGTCAATTCCTGTTATTTTAGGTCACCTATTTTTAGTAACATCTAAAGCTTTGATACATTGCAGAAATGGAGTGGTGAAACTAACATTTAGAAATATGACACTGGAGCTTAATGTTTTCAACATGTGCAAGCAACCACATGAAGTCTATGATGAAAAGGAAGAAATTGAAGGGATTGAGTCCATTATAGATGATCATCTTCAAACCAGGAGTTCTTCTGACCCATTAAAAATTTATTTAATTAATTCATTTGATTCAGCTTCACAATTAGATGATGATGTTTCTAAAATATGCTCTTTACTTGACTGTACACAGGTAATGAAATACAAAGGATGGAAGCCAAGATTTGAAGAGCTAAAACCCATGAATGATGATACCCATGAAAAAGTACCCACAGTAGAACTAAAGTCATTACCTACTGGGTTGAAGTATACATTTTTGGGAGAAGAACAAAGCTTTCCAGTGGTAAGTTCCTCATCCCTGACCAAAGAACAAGAAGGTATATTGATAGAAGTACTTAAAAGGCATAAAAGTGCAATTGGATAGACATTAAAGGACATAAAAGGCATTAATCTATTAATTTGTACACATAGAATACATTTAGAGGATAATGCTAAAATATCTCAACAACCTCAAAGAAGATTAAATTCACACAAGAAAGAGGTAGTTAGAGCCGAAGTTCTTAAATTACTTGATGTTAGAATTATCTATCCTATCTCTGATAACTAGTGAGTAAGTCCTACACAAGTTGTGCCTAAGAAATCTAGAATAACAGTGGTTGAAAATGAAAAAAGAGAATTAATACCTACCCGAGTCTAATCCAGTTGGCGTATGTGTATTGATTTTAGAAAATTGAATGCAGCCACTAGGAAAGATCATTTTCCCTTGCAATTTCTTGATCAAATTTTGGAAAGAGTAGCAGGACTTCCCTACTATTGTTTTCTTGATGGTTATTCAAGGTATAATCAAATACCAATTGCATTAGAGGACCAAGAAAAGACCACTTTTACTTACCCCTTTAGCACTTTTGCATATAGAAGAATGCCTTTTAGTCTTTGTAATGCTCCGGCAACTTTTCAAAGATGCATGCTAAGTATTTTCAGTGACATGATTGAGCATTATTTAGAGATTTTCATGGATGATCTAACAGTTTTTAGAAATTCTTTTGAAAATTGTCTTGATAATTTGGAAAAAGTTCTTAAAAGATGTGAAGAAAAATGATTTGTGTTAAATTGGAAAAAATGTCATTACATGGTTACATCAGGAATAGTGTTAGGTCATGTGATATCTTCTTAGAGAATTGAAGTTGATAAGGTTAAAGTTGAATTAATTGCTCATTTGTCTTCCCCAAAAACAGTTAGAGAAGTTCGTTCCTTGTTAGGACATGCAGGATTTTACAGAAGATTTGTTAAGGACTTTAGTGTTATATCTAGACCATTATGTAATCTTTTAACAAAAGATACACCATTTGATTGGACCCAAGATTGTCAGAAATCTTTTAAAAAATTAATCGGTCTTTTGACTTCTGCTCCTATCATGAAATCCCCTGACTAGTCTTTACCTTTTGAGTTGATGTGTGATACTAGTGATTTTGCTGTTGGCGTTGTTTTAAGACAGAGAAAGGAAGGTAAGCCTTATGTAATTTATTACGCAAGTCAAACTTTGAATAGTGCACAAATGAATTACACCACTACTAAAAAAAACTACTTGCTGTAATTTTTACATTAGACAAATTTCAAGCTTATTTAATTAGTTCTTCCACTATTGTTTTTACTGATCATGCTACTGTTAGATATTTAATGTCTAAGCAAGATGCCAAACCTAGGTTGATACGGTAGATCTTGTTTGTTGAAGAATTTAACATCACAATAAAAGACAAGAAAGGGGCCAAAAATGTTGTTGCAGATCATTTGTCCAGGCTAACAACAAGCTCATCTTTTGATAGCACACCTATCAATGATTCTTTTCCTGATGAATTTTTATTTTCTGTCAATTCCAAGCCTTGGCTTGCTAACATTGTCAATTTTCTTGTAATAGGTAAGATGACGCCTCAGTGGACACACCAAGACAGAAAAAAAATTTTGATTGAGGTGAAAAATTTTTGTTGGGATGACCCATTTTTGTTCAAATATTGTCCTGATCAAATCTTTCGGAGATGTGTACCCAACAATGAGGTAAGTAATGTCATTAAATTTTTTCATTCAGAAGCATGTGAAGGTCATTTTTCTTCAAAAAAAATAGCTACAAAAATCTTGCAGTGTGAATTTTATTGGCTCACTTTATTTAAGGATAACTATATTTTTTACAAAAGTTGTGAAAGTTGTCAGAAATTAGGGTCCATTTCTAAAAGAGACATGATGCCTCTGAACCCTATCATTGTCATTGAAATTTTTATTGTTAGGGAATTGATTTTATAGGTCCATTTCTATCATCATTTAGATTTGTGTATATTTTAGTTGCAGTTAATTATGTCTCAAAATAGATTGAGGCGATTCCATGTCGACAAAATGATCACAAAACTGTTCTTAAATTTTTAAAAGAAAATATTTTGAGTCGATTTGGAATCCCTCGAGCTATCATTAGTGATGGGGGAAAATATTTTTGCAATAAACCATTTGAATCTTTAATGAAGAAATATGGCATCACACACAAAATTGCTACCCCTTATCACCTTCAGACAAGTGGACAAGTAGAATTACCAAATAGGGAGATTAAACAAATTTTAGAAAAAATGGTTAACCCAAATTGTAAAGATTGGTCTTTAAGATTAAATGATGCACTTTGGGCTTACCGTACTACTTTCAAAACATCTTTGGCCATGTCACCCTATCAGTTACACTATGAAAAACATTGTCACTTGCCTATAGAATTGGAGCATAAAGCATTTTGAGCCGTTAAAGCTTTCAATTTAAATCTTGATGATGCTTCCAAGTTACGCAAATTGTAATTGAATGAACTTGAGGAATTGAGAAATGATGTATATGAAAACTCAAAGATATATAAAGCTAGAACAAAAGCTTTTCATGACAAATCAATTTTGAGAAAATCTTTTAAAATTGGTCAAAAAATTCTGGTTTATAATTCTCATCTTCACCTATTCCCTGAAAAATTGAGATCTACGTGGACTGGTCCTTTTATTGTCAAACATATGTATCTTCATGAGGCTATAGACATTGAGAACCCTAGGAATGGTAATGTATTTAAGGTCAATGGACAAAAACTCAAACCATTTCTGGAACATCAAGTTATTGAATTATTAATGTTCTTGGTTAAGTGACGGATAACGGGTAATCCGTGACTCTCAAGTCAGTTTATTTTTCAGTTTCCCATAATAACTGATTTCTTCTCCTTCAAAATGGATTTCATTCTTTCAAATCTAAGAAAATATTTCCCTTCTTTTCCTTAAAATGCTCTAACAAAAATCTATAAAGCCAGGCGTGAAAGACTGAGACTGTTAATGCATAAGGGCATCCCAGAAGATATTCATTGGTTAATCGAAGCAAAGGTTTGTTTAGTTAGTGAATCTTCTGATTCATTTGTCCCATACATGTCAGGTCTCAGTAAAAGTTCTTATTCTAAAAGGAGAAGAGTAAAAAGAATGAAAGTTTGTTATAAGTGTGCGCGATGAAATTGTAACACGTGATGTCATTCTTTGGGAATGGTTTCCGTAAATAGAGAAGATAAAATTTTCTTCATTAATAATGGACTGAGTAAGGAGTCATTAGATAATATCTTATTGACTCTTAAGATGCATTCTTGTGGATATGTGTAGCATGAACTTCTTAGTTTGTGGAATCTCTTCAAGGACAAGTAAAAGCATTACAGTCTTGGGAATCTAACTCAAAAAGACCTTGTTTGCCAATTTATAAGAAAATTGGTTGGGAAGCTTATCCTCAACTCATAAAAGGCATTTAAACCGTTACTAGACGTAAAATCAGAGGAAGATGTGAACCACAATCATAACAACATGTATATATTATCTTGTACATCTTCAAAAGAAAAAAGAAAAAAAGAAAAAAAAAGAAAAAAAAGGGCGAAATTTCAGTTGTACTTGATCTTTAATTAGATTAGGAGCCCCAGCCAGTGGTAGACCCGTTATTGACTCGGGTGGACCTTCGTACGCCGGTCCGTAAATAAGGTTCGTGTGCCATGCTCTGTAGAGAGCTGCGCAAGCATTCCCAAGTTTTAACCGTATGCTCTACTTGCTGATAGACAGAAAGAAGCGTCCCGTGTTTGCATTCTCGCGTGACAATGCCTCTGAGCTGGATTCTGTGATTTAATGTCATGGGCTCTTCAGCGACCTCTCACTGGCTATGGTCGTTGCTGGTAGCTATCAGATTTACGCACTTTAATTAGTAGTGTTGTAGCTCAATCCAAAATATCGCACAAGCATGAGGGAGAAGAATTCCCAGATTGGCTGAGTCGTCTTGGTATTACTGCACTAATGACGCGCAGTATAAAGATACATCATGAAAACTGTACATAAAGGTATGTCATCATTTATTGTTATAATTTTATCTTTATATGATTTTGTTTAATTTTAGTTTTAGACAGACGATTCTTTGAGCGGGGTCCTTTAGGGGTTTCTAGACTTCTTTACCATAATGATTTTCTTGAAGTCAAAAAAATAAATAAATAAAAAATAAAGAATATGTAAAAAATAAAAATTTGTTTCTTAAATTCAAACTTTTCTGACACTAGCCAACCTACCCATATAGGAATTATTATTACTTTTTCTATTCTCTTCCCTATTTAAACACTCTATTTTCTTCACTTTCTTGCAACTCATAATCATTCAAAGAGAGTGTGAGTGTAGAAATGGAAGGAGCTTCTTCTTCATTTCGTAGATTTACCAGTATTTGTATATTTTATGGGATAAGTTATGGGAAGGGTTTAGAGTTTGTAAACGCAGCAAGCACTGTTGGTAGAACACTTACTGCGAAGAACATTATTGTAGTATATGGGGGAGGTAACATTGGGTTAATGGGGGCTATATCACTTGCTGCACATCTAAGAGGTGGTCAAGTTTTGGGTGTTATTCTTGAACCTTTAACTCGAAAGAACATCATTGGAAAGATAATTGGGCTTGAACTTCAAGTATCATCTATCCATGGACAAATGAGGACAATGCTTGAAAACTCTGATACATTTATTGCCTTACTAGGTGGTTTTGGTAATTTGGAAGAACTTTTTCAAATTATCTCTTGAGCCTAACTGAACATCCACCATAAATCCATAGGTTTATCAAATGTTAATAATTTCTTTGATAAATTATTATCTTTTGTTGACCATGCTGTGGAACAGAACTTTATCACACCTTCGGTAAGACAGCTCCTTTTATCTACTTCAACTGTTGATAAATTAATTAATAAATTATAAAATTTTTGTTTATGAACCTGAACCAGTAATAACTCAGATAGATTTTTCAGAAAGAAACAACAAGGGAGGCAGCAAGGAACAAAAGTGTGATCTAACACTTCATCTATAACTTTTCTTTATCTTTGGTTTTATTTATCGTACTTTGTTTCTGTTTAATTTTGTGTAAGGTTTTTCTTTTCAGTAATTGTAACAACAGGTAATATCTCTATCCTTTACCTATCTATATTTTGACATTGAAGACAATATTGTGACCAGGTTGGGGGAAGGATAGTTGTGGAAAAAAAACTTAAAAAAAACTATAAAAAAAACCCAAAAAAAAATTATTAGGAAGTGTGTTTGTTAATATGTTTGTTGTGTTTATATGTTTGTCATCAATTTATTAACAACAAAAGTAATTAGGGATGGCAGAGTAAGGAGTAAATTATTTACTCTTGAAATGCATCAAAATTAGTGGCAGAGTAAGGAGTAATTGGGTAGACAACTAGTTTGTGTGGAAGTAACAATTCAAATTCAGGGAAATTTGTATGATTGAGTTAATTGTCTTCTTTCTTAAAAATTACATGCTTAGTTATGGATGTTGAATTAGTGGACTGAGAATGATAGAATTATGCCTTGTGAGATTTTGAGCCTATTGATGAATGGATTGAACATTTGTACCATTATCTTCTTTCTTGTGTGAATTTCACTCATGGAATTGTTACTCTAGAAGTTGCTTTGATTCTTTTTTAGACTACATTATCATATGCATACATAAATATGATTGAGGTATTTTTCTTAAAATAACTACTTTAACCAAATAGCCAAGAATGACTGGTGCACAAATAGGCAGCCTTGCTCAGCAGCACATTGTCTCAATATGATATCAAGCACTCTTATGACTTCTAGAAAATTTTTGGATTCCTGCCAACATAAAGCATTGGAAATGGCCTATTTTCCCTTGCTTAACCCCTTTGAGCTTATTTGATCATTCTTTGTTTCGAACTCATTATGTTCCTTAAATGAAAAAATCATGTTCTTACCCAGCCTTAGGGAATAAGAGAACATTAGCTTTGTCATTGGATGAGTTCTTGAACAATTATGGGTGTGTGTGTGTAGAATGGTTAAAAAAAAGTATATATTATGTTCTTCTTAAAAAAAATGTGTAAATAAGGGCCAACAAGGCAATAAAGAAAATAAAAAGAATATGTAAAGGGAATTTGTATTAGGTGGAGTTGGGATGAACTTTCATGCTTGTTAAATGAACTCAGCTTTCATGCTCTTTTATTCTCTTTGGTATTTAACTTGTCATATTCATATTACCTTCTCCTTTACCTTGACCCCATTACAACCTTAAATAAAGTCCTCATGATTTGTGTGTACATGTGTTCTGAGGAGTAGAGAAGTAGAAGATAAGCAAGCTTATGGTAGTGCAATTTTCATGGGTTAAATTGAGTGAAATACCTACTTTTTAAACACTTGAGGGATTGAGAGTTAATCTTGTGAAGATCTATCATTCTTGACTCATGCTTTTCAACTGAAGTTTCCTTATTTGTTGGTTTGAGATGTGAAGAAACGTTACCTCATAAATGTTTTGATTACTTGAATGATTGGCTACTCTTTATTCTTAAATATTATTAGAAATTCACTCTTTTAGAGTGTTTAGCTTTTGAGTCTGTTTCATTTTTTTTTTAGTTTTGGTCTTATGTGTTTTGCCCAGGAGTGCAAAAAACTAAGTGTGAGGGAATTTAATAGTCACATATTTTATACATTAATAGATCCTTATTTTTATTCATTTACACTCTCCAAGTACTCAATTGATTGAGTTTAGTTATGTTTTGTAAGTTTGGACTCAAATTGGACTTAATTGATTTTTTCAGTATGATTTACGTCTTACACTATTTCTGTATTTTGGCTATATCTTGAGTTCTAAATGTCTAATAATTATGAATTTTATCTTATTGGAAATATAAGAGAGAGATCTACAACTTTTATGTAGACCTCGAGGTCAAAGTCGGACATCTAGTAGAACTAATTAGGCTTGGAAATCAGAATACGAGTTTTGTAATTTGAACCTGAATAGTGTGCAGTAATCAGACTATAACTCGGACTATAAGATCTTGATTAGGCTAAAATTTTAGTATCTTCAAGTTATGACCCATATCTACAACTTTTATGAAGAACATAAGACTCAAATCGGACTCCTTAGAGGTCATATTGGGCTTGGAAGTCAGAATAGAGGAGCTATAACTAGGCCCGAATACTGTGCAGTAATTGGGCCATATATCAGGCTGTAGGTGGCTTTTTTAGGTGATTCTAGTGGCATTTGAAATCTAAGATCTAAGCCTATAACTTTCATGAGACCACTTGGTCAGATTATGATATCTTTAATGACTTTAGAGCTAAATGATTTTGGAGACAAAAAATCTCCATAATTTTCTACTCATCAAAAGTCATTTGGCATTTTCTACTCATTTTCCACTCATCAACTCACTCATGACTCAGCCCCCTTGTCATTTTGTATCTATAATCCTCTATAAAAGGGAGCCTTGGCTAATCATTTGGGGAGTCTTGGTGTTAGATATCAAGATCATGTTATTTTGTTGTTTGATTATCTTGTTGTAGTTTTCTCTTATTCTAAATTGAAGTTATGTTCTTCTTCTTCTTCTCTCTTTCTTTCTTCTTGTCTATGAGTAACTAAATTTCATTTTACTTGGGTGAAAGGGTGAAACTCTTGGTAATGAAATAAGGTTAGATTCATTTTGTTCTTGTGCTTAAATGATATATTTTCAAGTGGTCATTATACGTGTTGTATTTTGTTTCCAATCAATTTAGAAACCCTCCTTGTAAAGCGAAGATCTTGATTCATTGTACACAAAAAGTTGGCACAATAAATGCTTGATCCCACTTATAAGTGGTGGTGTTAATAAATAATTAAAGGAATCATAATATAATTACGTATATAATTTTTAATGAACTTTGATTGTTGTATTTTCCGATTAGAACCTCCATTATGTGTGGATTCTAATTGAGTTATAAAAAGAATTAATCTTGTCTTTATTTTATTTACCAAGAGTGGATCTCATAACCCAAGTAAGTTTTTTTTTTATTTATAACCAAATTTTATCACTTTTATTATTGTGACAAAATATTTACTTTACATCAAAGAATTTTTCTTTATCAATTTCCTGTGAATCGACCTTGGATTCCCGAGAATTTATTACTTAAAATAACCTACACTTGAGTTTGCAACTTTTAATCTGCATCACCTAACTTGAAGTAATGCTTGAAAAATGATGAATAAGCTAAGAACTTCACACCAAATGGTCTTAGAAAAAGATGTAAATTCAAGAATGTAGATTAGTGAGACCAAAGGAAATAAGATGGTAGGTTTTTGGGTGGTGGTCGTGAGGTAAGGAGAGAAAATGGAAGAAAAGATTAAGAGAAAAATGAGGGAAGATAAAAGTGAGATGAAGCTTTTGTGAAAAGATGACAAAGTGGTCTTCTTTTCCCCTCCAAAACTATGCACCTCCTAGGAGAAAGGAGCCAAGCTTCTCCTAAAGATTCCTCAAGAAGCTTCTCCCTTTGCCCAAAAAGTCCAATGTGATGTCATTGGGTGATGTCACTTAGATGATGTCATAAAAGTGACTAGATAGAAATAATATACTAGATTTTTACTAGAAGCTATTATCCAATAGACAAAAGTCACAGTTAATCAAATCAGTATTTATTATCCAATGGATAATAGAGTGTACCCAAATTTTATTTGTCAGATAAAATCTCAAAAAACAAAACTTCGTAAACTATGTCCGGCCTCGGGTTTAGTAAGATTCCCCGGTTTGCTTCCACAGTCCAAAGTTTTTCTAGCCTTAAAAAATATTTTATTCTTTCAGCTTCGCTTAACACGCATACAAATCAAAAAATATAATAAAATAATCAAAATCACCCAAATAATTCACAAAAATTTACAAAATTCACAAATATTATAAAAAGCATATATAACAGAAAACAAGGAATTTCTGAGGTTTTATAACTCTCCTCTTCTAAAAGAAATTTTATCCTCGAAATTTGTTATACCTTAGAACACATATGGATATTGCTCCTTCATTATGTCTTCTAAATCTTCAATGCAACCACAATAGCTAACTCCGTGTTTGTGTAGGGTTGTTCTTCTCAAATACTCTCAATTGCCTTGAAACATACGCTACTACCCCTTCTATTCCGCATAAGCACACATTCTAAACCCTAATGTGGAGCATTACGAGACACCTTGAAAGGTTCGTTGGGATTGGGCAGAATCAATATTGGCAAAGTAGTCGAGTGTTTCTTCAACCCTTAAAAATTTTTCTCACATGTATCAGTCCATACAAAAGCTTGACGCTTTCGTGTGAGCTGGATAAGAGGTCCTGCTATCTTGCAAAATCCTCTGATGAATCTCTGATAATAACCAACTGATCCCACAAAGCTACGAATCTCTGTTACGGTCTTAGGTCTTTCCTATTGAAGAACTGCTTCATTTTTCGATGGATCCACAACAATCCCTTCCTTTGAAATCACATGAGCCAAAATTTAATCTCCTCCAACCAAAATTCGTACTTTGATAACTTGGCATACAACTTCTTCTCTTTCAGGATCTAGAGAACTATACCGAGGTGCTCAGCATGTTCCTCCTGATTTCAAGAATAGCTCAGAATGCCATCGATAAGGACAATGACAAATCTGTCTAGATAAGGACGAAAGATTCTGTTCGTGCAATTTATGAGTATCATAGGAGCATTTGTTACTCTGAATGGTATCACCAGATACTCGTAACGTCCATAATGCATTTGAAAAGCCATCTTGGAATTATCTTCCACTTCCACGTGAATCTGATGATAGCCAGAGCGTAGATCAATCTACGAGAAAACAACGATTCCCTTCAGCTAATCCATCAAATCATATGTCTTCCTCTAAGGATACTCACTCTTGATCGTACCATCATCCAACTGGTGATAGTCCAGACATAATCGAGGAATTCTATCCCTCTCCTTAACTAACAACACTAGAATGGACTGTGGGAAACTCATTGACTACAATAATATTATTCACATCCTTTTCACTCTTGACCTCCAAAGAAGATAATAATATGTATCCTTGAGCTCCTTCCCTTAATAAAGCTTCAATCTTGGTTAGTCGTAAAAATCCAAAAATCTTAGTCTTAGGAAACACTAAGGTTTATTTGGAATTATCTAATAGGGTATGATTAGAAAATAACCAATCCCTTTCGCATTGCATGTAATTTCTTTTCCTTCATATCGCTTCACTCTCCTGCCCTTGTTCTTAGCATAAAGTGTCTTATCAGTCAAGTTTTATTTCAACCGTACTGTATATGACATTATGACATGATTTGGACCAGGAATATTCTTTCTTACAATTGCGGTGCATGGGAAAACATTATGAAGGTTAGGAAGAAAAAGGTAGCAAAACTATCTAATGTGTTACTGGACATATTCAACAAAGAATTTGATATGGCCCGATCTTTGAAATGAACTTCTAAAATTTTATTGGAACAACTTAACAAAATATGGTTGAAAGATAACCAATACATTTTCCAGATCACGTCTAATTTGTGAAAGAGGTAAATAAATCAAATTAACAGAAAAGATTCAGTCTTTAACAGGTCATAGGATAATTGAAGCAACTTGGTTATTAACAACAGGTCTTTGCAGTAAAAGTAAAAAATAGCTTGATCAAAAGATAACGAAGACATAGATAACTCTAGTTGATCCACACAGTCATATGCCATAAAGAAATGGGTTACCTCTAGAATTATACAGTATAGTTAAAGGATCACCTCTTGTGGCACAGTCTCCCTCATTTAGGTCTTTAGTCTGGGATGCTTTTACTCAACTTGGGGAATTGACTCTCACTTCTACGTGAGATTTTGAAGCACATACATCTCTAACGGAAGGCTTCGTCTTTTGTGAAGTATAATTTTGAAACAGGTGTCTTTGCTTTCCGCACTTGAAACAAACTTTTTCCTTGATCATACAATTCCTCGTTACATGACTTTTTGCACACTTCTTACAGATCTGCAAAAGTGCCACGAGCTGACTGGGTCTACCATTGCTAGCACGACCTCCATATGGCTATTGTTGTTGTTGATTTCCTGGTGGTCACAAATATGATTTTCGCTGGGATCGCTTGACCTTACGATTTCTTCTTTTTCGGAACCAATATGGCCCAAAGTTATGGGGTCCCATATCTTGAGACTGATTCAACTCTAACAAGATCTGAGCCTCAACTATCAATTCTTACTGCTGAACAGTCCTCTGATTCTACTGTACTGTTATGCCAGCCATCCTTCGCATTGCTTCTGCTATCGCAGCCATTCCATTATTATCCTGTTCCACATTCACACGCATACATCTACCATGAGCCATTGCCTTTTTCTTCTAAAATAGACGAATCAAAACATAACAGGAACAAAAGTAACTTTTTCAAACAATATTGTCTCCTTTCGAAAACCAAGCAATGCATCTCTGCATTTAGTTTTAGAGAAATATGCAGCACAAACAAGGTAATCCTACCCACAAATCCAAAAGACTCGGACTTGGACTTTACTCACACTAGAGGTACCACCCCAAAGGGTGTAGGTACAAAAAATTCTACATAAGTTCAGTCATCCAACTGGACTCTTACTATAAGAACTCAAATTTCTCCTAGTTCACCTAGTTGAAGTCATAGTTCTCTGTCCACATAGAACATTACATATTGAGTAGGCCAATCCTCAATATCATGTAACCGTGTAAAAGTAACTACTCACATCCAATCCTACAAAAACTCATGCAATCCTCTTTCAACATCCTAAACAAGGGACAAGGAAATGCACAACACACGTATAGAATTTCTACATGTCTAAGCATAGTCAGTCCATACCCCAGCTCAACAGGATGAACTGCTCTGATACCACCTAATGTAACACCCCCTCTGAAGGGGCGTTACAACTCAGACTAAATCTTTTTTTTAAATGAATTAAAACTTTACTCAAACTATGAAATAATTGACATTATAAAATATAAGTTTGAAATCTCTTTTTAAATGAATAACATAAACTTACAGAAATAGAGGAACTCAAGTTATAAGAACTGAATAAAAGGTTTTTCATAAAACAAGGTTTACTACATACATGAGTACCTTATACTTATATTCCAAAAGCATAAAGCCTACGTACTCCAAAAGAAAATATATAACTACCATATGAAAATTGAGCCTAGTCCAAGTCCAAACACTTGAAGAGTAGGGTCCTGCACCCGATCTTCCTCCAGATCCCCTTCGGGATCCCTAGCAGACAAAACCCTCAGTTGGGGCATGTCCCTATGGATGGGAGTCCGAGCAATCGACTCCACAGAGTCCTCCCTAGAGTCAGCTCAACAATCACCCCAAAACTCCCCAAAAGACATACCAAACTCCAAGTGCACAGCTGCATTCACAGTAAATGTAGCAGCGTCATGCCGGGTCCTTCTCCAAAATAAAGTGACATCTCTGATATACTGAATGCGCCCTGTATCCCAATGGACATTCTATGCTCCGATGCCCCCATGAAACTGTAGTCTAGTGATATCTCACAGATCTTGCCTTGCCGCCATCATGGTCTTTACAGGCATGAGCATAAAACAGAGGCAAATAGAATAATACAATAAAAGAGGTGAGATCCCTTACATCAAATACCATTATGGTAGCAGAGAAACAGTACGAACAATGAAGTCATTCCATACATACAGATATCGCAAGTATATTCATGTTATTAATTCACAAATATCTGCAATAACATATCTCACAATGATATAACTATTAACAGTACTGTAACAACATGTATCACAATGTATGCACAATGACTATGCCACCATAATATTCATGTTGACCATGCTATGACAACATATACCTTATTCATGCCACAATAATATATGTACTGACCATGCGTATGCCAAATGAACCAGTTCTTACTCCATGGAGCTAAACTCAAATTCAGAGATGAACGTTCCAAAAGAACTGCCACCCTTAATGACAGTCTACACCGGACCATGAAAAGAATAGTGTTTGTCAAGTCCTCGTCAGTACGTTGCAATGGTTTTTCATGGCTAGAGGTATATAATGTGATAACAGATCACTAAGTGAATCACCTCGCCCTGACACCCCCTGAGATCCATTAGGGATCACACTATCTAACTTTTTGTTCACTCCTAGGCAACAAAAGCCAACTGTATAATGCTCAAATGCATGATCAATGAAATCAAACCACCATTGGACTGTTCCCAATGGTATTAAAGCAACCGTCCATACAATTTTCTAATACCATTAGTATCAATAATATTATATAATCACCCATACAATTACATAATACCACTAATCTACTCGGGTCTAGTACATCGGTCCCACGATCCACTCGAGTCCAATACGTCGGTCCCCCAGTAACCTTATGGTTATTTTCCGTCACAAGGTATCTTTATCGCATAATTCAGAAGTCATCATTCATCATTTTGGTTTCATAAATTCTTTTCTTTTCCCTAAACCCTAAATGCCTCAAGTTTTCATTATTAAAACTCCTCAAAATAGCATTTTCTAATAATCTTTCCAAAATTACATTATTTTTAATTTAACGAAATGTTTTCCATCCTCCTTATTAGCATCCTCTTAAATGAGTTACTTTAAGTTTCAACTTAATTCTCAATCTTATCCCTCTACACCATGACCGAAAATCACTCTTTTTGTTAAATAATAAAATTCATTCCTTTCCATTTTTATCTCATAAATCTTTAATTAAATTTCTTCATCATTTAAATAACTAGATTCCTAGTAAATCATTTTCATTACTCATTCCAAATATCCCCAAAATTATCTTTTTATTGGTATAGCCAAAAATCACTACTTCTCAAATCATAATGTTATGATTATCTTTTCTTTTACTTATGAATCCTTTTATCCTAATTTAGTCCCCACATCATATAAGTTGTATTTTCTAACATTTTTTCCAAAACTCTCATTATTCTAGTCCTAAATCAAACCTTTTTGATTTAACTTATTAAGAATCATTTTTAGGAAAAAAATGTTTTAAGTCTCCAAATCACTTCTCCATCCTATTATCAAATACCATAGCCAAAAATCAATTCTATCCCATGGTAAAAGCTTTGTTTATTTCCCTCTTCAACTTGTAAATACATAAATCATATTCTTGCTACCTAATCATCTAAGCTCTAAATCAACAAAATGTTTTAGCCTTGAAAACCCTATTTTCCACATCATGGCCATGGGTTATAATGGTTCTTGGGACCAAAATACTTTTCTTTTCTAGCACAATTTAAAGCATACAACATAATTTTAAGCATCACATTCATACGATAACAAGTTCATACATAGCATCAAGGTAATAAAATCACATAAAGCATATAACCACAAGCCACAAAGTTATACAATCATGGTGAATAAATCCTCACATGGATTTATCACCCACAAATGAATTCACTCCTCCTACCACCATAAGTGGTTGATGAGGTTAATCTCCCACTTAGCTTAGAAGATATCCAACCCCCTCTTGAATAGATTTGTGAACCAAATCTCCACCTTCCAAGAGACTCTTGAAAATGAAAATGACAAGCCAAGAATCAACCTTTTTAGACTAGGAAAAATGGATAAGGATCAAAATCAAGGTCTTGAAAGGAAGAAAAGAAAGAAGAATGAAAAAGATGAGATCTTTACCTTAGAAATCTTCAAGCCCTAACTTGAAGTAATGCTTGAAAAAATGATGAACAAGCCAAGAACTTCACACCAAATGGTCTTAGAAAAAGATGTAGATTCAAGAATGTAGATGAGTGAGACCAAAGGAAATGAGATGATGGGTTTTTGGGTGGTGGTTGTGAGGTAGGTAGAGAAAATGGAAGAAGAGAATGAGAGAAAAATGAGGCAAGAGAAAAGTAAGATGAAGCTTTTGTGAAAAGATGACAAAGTGGTCATCTTTTCCACTCCAAAACCGTGCACCTCTTAGGAGAAAAGAGCTAAGCTTCTCCTAAAACTTCCTCAAGAAGCTTTTCCCTTTGCCCAAAAGGTCCATGTGATGTCATTGGGTGATGTCACTTAGATGATGTCATAAAAGTGACTAGATAGAAATAATATACTAGATTTTTACTACAAGCTATTATCCACTAGACAAAAGTCACAGTTAATCAAGCAGGTATCTATTATCCAATGGATAATAGAGTGTACCCAAATTTTATCTGTCAGATAAAATCTCAAAAAATGAAAACTTTGTAAACTATATCTAGCCTCGGGTTTAGTAAGATCCCCTGGTACGCTCCACGGTCTAAAGTTTTTCGACCTCGAAAAATATTTTATTCTTCCTACCGCTTAATGCACACGTAAATTGAGAAATATAATAAAATAATCAAAATCACCTAAATAATTTATAAAAATCATAAATATTATAAAAAACATATATAACAGAAAACAAGGAATTTAGGGGTCTTACACAGAGAGCCTCATGAAATGCAAAAAACACAACATTTACAATATAATGCATCTATATACATATATATCATTAGCCTCCTTTAGGGCATAAAGCAAAACATAACTACTTAGATTACAAAAGATGTACAACAATATACTACATTTGCAATATAATCTATAAAGCTAAACTACTCTTTAGCTTCCTTTTTCTTCTTACTCTTTGAAAAACTCTCACTTGGAATTACATGATAACACAATGGTGTAAGAAATAACATTTCTCAGTATGAGTAATCAAAACTAATCATACATAACATAATAACATAGTCTTAACAATTAAGAATAAGACAAGTCACATTCTTTACAAGGTCTAACTTTAATAACTAGATAAACCAAGTTAAACATTTATACATATTCTTACATACTTAACTTATTTAAGATCTAGGCATGTTTTACTAGAAATGTTGACTTCTCATGTTTACCCTTTGTAGATAGGAAAACTGAAATTTTCACACTACATACAACCCTAGCACTTGGTTAGGAATACTTGTTCTCTTAGGAACTTCAGACTCCCTTCCTTCTAGATAAATGACCTCACGTCATATAAGTCACATTCATAGGTAGACAATGCCAACTTATCCTAGTTTACTTATATCTAACACCCGTCATCATCACATCTCTAGTGAAGCTAAGTAACAAAAGTTACCATAGGTGCTAGACACTTATCTATTGCAAACCCTTACTTTTGGTTGCTTTAAAGATCATACATAACTTATACATACCAAAGGATCATGCTCTTGTTGAATTTCCCCTAGTAGTATACTAAACATATCCTAAGACCATCCATTATTCTTAAATGACCAAAGGCTTAGACTTTCTCATCTATGCTAGGTGATAATTTCTCTCTTGAAAATATCTCTATTTGTGCCTTAACACACCTTAGGAAACATACATAAATGATCTCAACTAAAATAGAACTTCAAAATATCAAAAATGACATTTTTGGAGTTCCAAGGCCTCACGCCTCGGCTTAACTTGGGCACGCCGCGACACCTTAGCCTCGGGTTTTCAATACTGGATGTAGAATCACTCTCATGCCGCGATACAACGCACCTCACGCCGTAGCGCACGCAACAAAGCCAACCTCCAGCTACGGCGTAACCACTCATGTTGTGGAGCGCATAGCAGAAACCATATTATGTAGAATTCTGCAAAATCGTGGTACTGTTCTAATGGCTCTTTTCTTGGATTTTGGTCATTCTAATTCAGTTTCTAAGTGATTCTAAGTCTTTAATCAATTCTTAAACACATAAGAAACATCAATCACTAACTTAAATATCTTAATTTCGATTATGAATCAAAATCCCTCTTACTTGACCTAAAACCATTCTTTGTGAATCATGGGCCTAAATGAGATGTTCTAAGCTTTTAGCTTCAACTTATGCTATGAACAAGTCATAAATGACCAAAGAAACACATTCATGCAAGCCAAACACATCAAACATCTCTAGAACTCATTTTGACATCTTAAGTACCAAAGGTGCATCTATGGTGAAAACTGGGAAAAGAGATGCATATGAACATAGAACCTCTACCTTTGGCAGCTATGAAGAAGATTCAAGTTTAGTTGGATCTCAAGTCTTGGATTTCCTTTTTCTCTCTTCCTCTTCCTTGATATTTGCTTCCTCTTCCTTTCTTTCTTCTCTCATGGTTTCTATTTTTGTGCAAAAAATGGCCGTGAGTGAGGACTTATAAAGAGAGAACAAAAGACTCATATGGCCCTTAGGCTAAAACTGATAAATTCTGATATGCTAAAAACACTTAGATTTAGCTAATTTAAGATTTCTAACTTCCAAAAAATTTAAAATAAATACTAGGATTCATATAAAAAGTTGTTTCACCATTATCTGATATTTCTATATCTGCTTCTAATCAATCCGGTTATAAATAGATAACCAATATGCCTAAAAATGTCAAACTAACTCAGTTTACCTTAAAACTTTAACTATATCTTATTTCATACATTTGTGACCCAGAAACAAATTATTCATATTTTTTTCCCTTATCTAAGTAATTTATGCTACTATCTGAGCCATTTTAAGCTACTTTTCACACTTTGAGTTACAACAAAGTACCTAAACTAACTCAGATTGTCACAAAATTAAACATGCATGTTAAACAAGTCATATGCTACCTTTTGAACACATACACAAGTCTAACATGTCATTTAGGGTATTACATTTCTCTCCACCTTTTTAAAATTTTGATCCCAAAATTGCTCACCTGAAAGGAACAAATCTGGGTAGTCCTGTTGTAAATGGGAATCTAACTCCCAAGTAGCCTCCTCGGTGTAATTGACACCCCATAAAACCTTAACTAGAGGAATCTACTTACCTCTAAGCTCTTTGACCCCTCTGTCCACGATCCTTACCAGATGTACATCATAAGACAAATCGTCCCTTAACTGTACAGATTCATATTCTATGATATGCAAAGATCTGGATTAAACTTTCTTAACTAAAACACATGACAAACATTATGAAGGTTTGATAAACTAGGAGGAAGAGCTATCTAGTAAGCTATGAGTCCAACTTTCTTTAGAATTTGGTAGGGACCAAGAAAGAGAGGATTTAACTTTTAGGTTTTCAATACTCTACTAATCTCTATTGTAGGAGTAACTCTTAAGAGTACATGATCTCCCTCATCAAACTCATGAGGTCTCTTTCTCTTGTTAGCATAGCTCTTTTGCTAACTTTGAGCAGTAACCAACCTATCTTTAATCATCTTGATTTACTTTATGGTCTGCTGGACCAACTCTGGACCTAGGATGGTTCTCTCACCTACTTCATACCAACATAGAGACGATCTACACTTCCTTTCATACAAAAGCCTTATAGGGTGCCATACCTATGTTGGAATGGTAGCTATTATTATAAGCAAACTCCGCTAAAGGTAAGAACTTGTCCCAACTACCCTGCTATTCTAAAACACATGTTCTAAGCATATCCTCAAGGGTTTGGATAGTCTTCTCTGTTTGCCCATCAGTCTATGGGTGATAAGCTGTGCTAAGGCTTAACTTAGTCCCAAAAGCCTCTTGCAAGGCTTCCCACAATCTAGATGTGAATCTAGGATCCCTATATGAAACTGTGCTTACGGGGACTCCATGCAACCTAACTATCTCTTTTAGATATAGTTGAGCTAATTTCTCTAGAGGATAGCTAACTCTCATTGGCAAAAAGTGGGAGATTTGATTAATCTATCTACTATGACCCAAACTGCATTATACCCTCTTTGAGTTCTGGGTAGACCCATTACAAAGTCCATAGAAATCTTATCCTATTTCTACTTTGGGACTCCTAAAGACTATAATGGTCTTGTTGGCTTCTGGTGTTCAATCTTCACTTTTTGACAAGCTAAACACTTGCGACATATTCTGCTATGTCTCTTTTCATTCCAGACTACCAAAACATTCTCCTTAGATTTTGATACATCTTAGTGGTTCTGGGATGAATGGTATACTTCTACTATGAGCTTCTTCAAGAATCCTTTCTTTGATCTTTTATTCTCTTGGAACATAAAGTCTATCTCTAAACCTTATCATTCCATCATCAGTCATATCAAAATCCTCTAGGGTTTCTAAAAATATTTGCTCACTAATGTCCCTTAGAGCTTCATCCTCCTTTTGAGCTTCTAAAATCTGAGTCCTTAAGTCATTTACTATGTCCACTCTACTCACAAAAAGACTCTGTGGCATCACATTTATCGCTAGATTCAAATATCTGAAACTCTCGAGAAGTCCACTCTCTTGGACCATCATTTGGGACATATATAGGAATTTCCTAGTTAGTGCATCAGCCACTACATTGGCCTTACTCAAATGATACTTTAACTTAAAGTCACAATCCTTTAAGAATTTCATCCATCATCTTTCCCTCATGTTCAGCTCCTTCTGATCAAACAAGTACTTTAAACTTTTATGATCGCTGAACACCTCAAACTAGACTCCATAAAGATAATGACTCCAAATCTTTAAGGCAAACACTACAATTGCTAACTCTAAATCATGCATAGGGTAGTTTTTCTCGTGAGGCCTTAACTGCCTTGATGCATAGGCAACTACTCTCCTATTCTACATCAGAACACACCCTAGTCCTATCTTTGAAGTGTAACAAAAGACCTTAAAGTTCTCATGGGGATCCAGACTCACCAACACTCATAATTCTAAGTCCACTAAAAAATACTACCCTTTCTGGTCAACCCAGTCAAAGGTAGTGCTAACTGAGAAAAACCCTTGATGAACCTTATATAAAACCCAGCTAGGCCTATAAAGCTCCTGATCTCAATCACAGTGATGGGTCTCTCCCACTACAACACTGCTTCTACTTTGCTAGGGTCTACTGTAATTCCTCCTTTAGAAATAACATGGCCCAAAAACTGAATTTTCGTTAACCACAACTCACACTTGGACAATTCAGCAAATAGTTTCTTTTCTTTAAGGATGTCCAAAACAATCCTTACATGTTGCTTATGTTCTTTCCTCGTCTTTGAATAGATAAGGATGTCATCAATAAACACTACCACAAGCTTGTCTAGGTAAGGTCTAAAAACTATGTTCATGTAATCCATAAATATTATTGGAGCATTCGTCAACCGAAAGGACATTGCAAGATACTCATAATGTCTATACCTAGTTCTAACACTACAAGAATTTTATAAATTAGCTACCGAATTTAGCTACGAAAATTTTTCATAGCTAATCCATAGCTAACTAGGTTAGCTACGGATTTTTCTATAGCTAATCGGTAAAATTCTTGTAGTGTAAAAGTGGTCTTAGGGATATCCTCTCCCCTAACTCTGATTTGATGATACCCAGATCTCAAATCAATCTTGGAAAACACTGAAGCTCCTCTTAATTGATCCATCAAATCTTCTATTCTAGGAAACAAATACTTGTTCTTGATGGTTACCTTGTTCAACTGCCTATAGTCAACACATAACCTCATGGTAGCATCTTTCTTCTTCACTAGCAACACTGGTGCTCCCCACGGAGAAATACTAGGCCTAATGAATTGCTTGTCCAAGAACTCCTCTAATTGTTTCTTGAGTTCTACTAACTCTAGAGGTTCCATCCTATAGGGTGCTGTAGATATAGGCCTTGTACCTAACACTAAATCTATAGTAAACTCTATTTCTCACTCTGGTGGCAACTCCACTACGTTACTCAGAAACACCTCAAGGTATTCCCTCACCATAGGTATACTGTCTAGGCTCTACTCAACCTCTACATCTAATGAGAAAAGAAGAACATATCCTAGAGCTCCTTCTACCAAATAGTGATTGACCTAATTAGTATTGAGAAATACAGACTCAGAAGAAACAACTCAAGTTGGAACATCAGGCAGAAAAATTAGGGTGTTATCTGAAAAGTTCAAAACCACATGATTAGACGACAACCAATCCATACCAAAAATGACATCTATGTCCACAAGAAGTAAACAGATAAGGTTTATAAAGAAAACTCTATCCTCGATTCTTATATAATCGTCAAGACATACTCTCGAGGTTATGACTGGCTTACCAGTGGGTATGAAAACAAATAAGTCATATGATAACTCTGATATAGGCAAATCTAACACCCTTACACAATCATAAGAAACAGAGGAATGAGATGCTCCTAAATCATACATGATATTTAAAAGATGATTACGAATTATGCTTTTACCTTGGATAAGGTTGGAAGACTAGGCATCTCTGTTCTGCCTAGAGTGTAAACTCGTCCTTTGGGTAGCGGCTTTGGGGTAGACACATCTTCTTTATTTTAAGGACAAAGCTTAGAAAAATGCCCCGGTTGCCCACATGTGTAACACACAGACTATCGTGCTGAGCATTTGCTTCCATACACTCTCTTACACTTAAGGCACCTTAAAAACTTAGAACCCGTCTTGTTTTTTCCTTTGGGGTTACTTTCCATAGAAGCACCCTGCTTAATCTTGTCATCCTCTCGCTTTCTCTTCGGGATCTCATGTACCCTTTCCTCTAATGGAGGGCTATTAGCACTTGACTCCATAATCCTACATTTGTTGACCAAGGTAGGAAAATCCCTAATCTCCATAAGTCTCACCATACTCTTGATCTCGCTTCTCAAGCCTATTTCGAATTTCAAACATCATCATTTCTTATTCGGATGGTAACAAAAATGCAAAGAGAATTTCAATAACTCATCAAACTTGGCCACATACTGGCCTACTGACATGCTTCCTCGTTTTAACTGCATATACTCCACCTCCTTATCATCATGTAGAGTTTGCGGAAAAAAATTCTCCAGAAAAGATGTCTTGAAGACTTCCCAAGACATCGGGGTTTCTGCGGCTTCAAGTACCCTCTTGGTACCTTTTCATCAATACTCCGCCTCACCCTTCAATATATATAAGGCGAAGGCCACTTTTTGTTCCTCCGAACAAACCATTGCATTGAATATCTTTTCTATCTCATTGAGCCACTTCTCAGCCTTTGCGGGATTTTACTCACCTCTGTACGATGGAGGGTTCTGTCAAGTCTAGGAAATTCTGATTCCTTCCGACTTGCAGTACATCTTGCATTGGGTTCTCAGGTGGTAGAGGCTGCTGAGGTGGATTTGCTTCCATCCTCTCAAGTACCCTTGTCATAACATTGGCTATAGCCATAAAAGTGTCAGCCATATCTAGACCTCGTGGGGTCGAGTTCTTTGCTTCTCTAGATCGCCTTATTGGTGCCATAATGTAACATTCTAATACTAATATCGCAATATATGTAGCATACAAGGAGATACCTAGCATTACAATGTCACTACTTACATACTAATCCCATACATATATCCATAGTGTTCGTTGGAAATATTACAGAGAGCCTTAAGAAATGCATAAAACACAATATTTTATAATATAATGCATCTATATACATATACATCATTAGCCTCCCCTGGGGTATGAAGTAATACATAACAATTTACATTACAAATGAAGTACAATAAGATACTACATTTGCAATATAATCTATAAAGCTAAATTACTATTTAGCTTCCTTTTTCTTCTTACTCTTTGAAAAACTTTCACTTGGAATTACATGATAACACAGCGGGGTGAGAAATAACATTTCTCAGTATGAGTAATCAAAATCAGTCATATATAACATAATAACATAGTCTTAACAATTAAGAATAAGACAAGTCACATTCTTTACAAGGTCTAACTTTAATAACAAGATAAACCAAGTTAAACATTTATACATTCATTCTTACATACTTAGCTCATTTAAGATCTAGGCATGTTTTACTAGAAACGTTGACTTCTCATGTTTACCCCCTATAGGTAGGAAAACTGAAATTTTCACACTACATGCAACCCTAGCACTTGATTAGGAATACTTGTCCTCTTAGAAACTTTCGACTCTCTTCCTTCTGACTAAATGACCTCACGTCATATAAGTCACATTCACAAGTAGACAATGCTAATTTATCATAGTTTACTTATATCTAACACCTGTCATCATCACATCTCTAGTGAAGCTAAGTAACAAAAGTTACCATAGGTGCTAGACACTTATCTATAGCAAACCCTTACTCTTGGTTGCTTTAAAGATCATACATAACTTATACATATATCAAAGGATCAGCCTCTTATTGAATTACCCCTAGTAGTATACTAAACATAGCTTAAGACCATCCATTATTCTTAGATGACCAAAGGCTTAGACTTTCTCATCTATGCTAGGTGATAATTTCTCTCTTGAAAATATCCCTATTTGTGCCTTAACACACCTTAGGAAATATATATAAATGACCCCAACTAAAATAAAACTTCAAAATATCAAAAATGACATTTTTGGAGTTCTAGGGCCTCACATCTCAGCGTAACTTGGGCACGTCTCAATGCCCTAACATCGGGTTTTCAATATTGGATGTAGCATCACTCTCACGTCGTGGCGCAGGCAGCAAAACCAACCTCCCGCTGTGGTGTAACCACTCACGTCGCGGCATGCATAACAAAAATCAGATTCTGTAGAATTTTGTAGAACTGTGGTACTGTTCCATTAGTTATTTTCTTGGATTTTGGTTATTCCAATTCAGTTTCTAAGTGATTCTAAGTCCCCAATCAGTTCTTAAACACATAGGAAACATTAATCACTAACATAAACCTCTTAATTTGGATTATGAATCAAAATCCCTCTTACTTGACCTAAAACCATTCTTTGTGAATCATGGCCTAAATGAGACGTTCTACGCTTCTAGCTTCAACTTATACTATGAACAAGTTATAAATGACCACAGAAACACATTCATGCCAGTCAAACACATAAAACATCTCTAGAACTCACTTTGACCTCTTAAGCACCAAAGGTGCATCTATGGTGAAATAGGAAAAAAGAGATGAATATGAAATAGAACCCTTACCTTTGGTAGTTGTGAAGATGATTCATGCTTGGTTGGATTTCAAGTCTTGGCTTTGCCTTTAGCTTTCCTCTTTCTCTCTTCCTCTTCCTTGGTCTTTGTTTCCTCTTCCTTCCTTTCTTCTCTCATGATTTCTGTTGCTATTTTGTGTAGAAAATGGTCGTGAGTGAGGACTTATAAAGAGTGAACAAAAGACTTATATGGCCCTTAGACCAAAATTGATAAATCTTTATCTGCTAAAAATACTTAGATTTAGCTAATTCAAGATTTTTAACTTCCAACAACTTTAAAATAAATACTAGGATTCATAGAAAAAGTAGTTTCACCATTATCTAATATTTTCATATCTGCTACTAATCAATCCGGCTATAAATAGACAACTAGTATGCCTAAAAATGCCAAACTAACTCAGTTTACCTTGAAACTCTAAGTATATCTTATTTCATACATTTGTAACGTAGAAACAAATTATCCATATTTATTTTCCTCATCTAAGCAATTTATGCTACTATCTGAATCATTTTAAGCTACTTTTCATACTTTGGGTTGCAACAAAGTACGTAAACTAACTCAAATTATCACAAAATTAAACATGTATGTTAAGCAAGTTATATGCTACCTTTTGAACACATACATAAGTCTAACATGTCATTTAGGGTATTACACCATGACCAAGGTAGAAATGCCATAAGTCAGAATAGGATGCAACATTGACAACATATAAGAGAAAAATTGGAAACTAGCTTTAGGCTAGTGAGGAACTTCCACTTTCAACATATACAATCCATTCTTAATATCAATTGTACCAATCTTCCTCAATGCACTCTTACCTTGAATGATGCAATGATTAGGAATAAATGTTATCTTACAATGCAAATATGAAGTTAGCTTAATGATGGGAATTATGTCGAAGAATGAGAAATTTGGTATATACAGAACACCAATAAGTAAAATGAAATATGAGAAGTAAACACTACCAGAATGGTTGATAAGGACTTGTGCCTATTAGGGAGTTTAACAAATATAGGCCTTGTCTTATTATAAGATGTGAACAAAGAAAGTGATAAACACATGTGTTTGTTCGCACCACTATCTTAGGTCCAACGTGCAGTGTGAAATGTAAGGTAAGATAGTTTTATTACTTAGATTTGATGGAGTTGTAGTGGGGTGGTCAGGAATAAGGAGGTTCAGGGATTTGTAAGCTTATAGAATTTTGGTCCTCCTAAACTATTTCCACTAGGTGCATTAGATGCTATACCAGATCTATGTCCATATGGTGGCTTTTTGAGATTTAAAGTATGTGAATTAGGCATAGTGGCCGCCACCTTTGGTTCACCAACAACTTCACAGAGCTGCCTTCCTTGTTGTATCACCAAGGAAAATGCCTTAGTTAATGAATGAAGCAAATCCATAATCATGATTTTTGAACTCTTATGAATATTAAAATGTTTCAAAAAATAATTTTGATATGATTTATTTGTCAATCAGGACGTACATATATTTATATACAAGGATTTGTAAGCTTGTGTTGAATTTTTTCCATAATTACAAGGGAAAAATATGGAAAGAATAATTGTACAGAATAAATATACAATTTGATTGATACTTGTGATTTTGCTCAATGGGAGTATCAACTAGCTTACATGCAAGCATTCTTGTTTCAAATAACAAATCTAGTATATATGTCCTTTGGGAAAGAAAGATACCATGCTTTGAACACGCCACTTCAATTCCAAGAAAGTACTTGAGGTCTCTAAGTTGTTTCATTTCTATTTCAGAGGCCAAAATTGCTATAAAAGTTAAATCTCATCATGATCATCTCCTGTCACAATCATACCATCAACACAAATTATTAAGGCAATAGCTTTGCCTTCTTTTTCTATTTTAGAAATGAAGTGTAATATGAGTTATTTTGTGTATAGCCAAAGTTCTTCATGGATTTGGTGAACCTATCAAACCAAGCTCCTGGGGAATGGCCTTTTTTAATTTGCACACCATAGTTGCATCTAAGTATTGTGGAACACTTAGGGGAGGGTCCATATATACTTCCTCAACTAAATCTTCATGTAGAAATGCATTTTTTACATCATACTAAAACAATGACTAGTTTTTATTTGTTGCCAATGAGAAAAGTACTCTCACATTGTTGAGTTTTGCAATAGGTGCAAAGGTCTCTTGATAGTCCACACTATAGGATTGGGTGTAGCCTTTTGTAACAAGTCAAGCTTTGTGTCTCACAATAATTCCATCAACTTTGTGTTTAACAGTGAACACCCATCTACATCCAATAGTCTTTTTTCCTATTGGTAAAGGTACGAGCTCCCAAATTTCATTCTTTTGTAATGTTGTCATCTCTTCTACCATAGCTTGGATCCATCTAGGATCTACTAGAGCTTCTTGTAAATTACTAGGAATAGAAACAGTAGATAATTGAGATACATAAGATGCATATGATTTGGATAGCTTATTAGTTGACACATGGTTGTTTATAGGGTACTTCACTTTCTATTTAATATCGGGCTCATATTTAATTAGGGGTTGACCTTAGTTAGATCTAGGAGGGAGATGATATGAACTTTCTACAAGATTAGAATCAGGTGGGTGAATAACTTCATGAATATTGGAATCAATAGTATGATCAAAGTCAAGGTTATGTATTACCTCTAGAGAATTTTTTGGAGCTACAGATTGGATCAATGGACTTGAAGTTGGAGATGTTGTACTATTAGGTAGTTCCTCTATCAAACCTATCAAATCTTGATTTGTACTTTCACACCCAGTAATGAGATCTGAATCTTATGTCATGGCGGCCATGGTTATGAACTTCCACTTCAAAGGTATAGAATAACTCCTTCTCCTGAAAGGTGACATCCATGGAAACAAAAAAAAATTAGTAGAATTATGATATGCACAATAACCTTTCTATGTTGTGCCATATCCAACAAACATACACCTTATAGCTCAGGGTTCAAATTTTGCACGTTGGTATTGATGTAGATGAACATATACCACATATCCAAAGATATGAGGAGGTAGGTGAACAATTGAAGGAAGAGTATAGTGATCTAAGAGAATATCTAAAGCCTCCTAAAGTTCAAGGTACTAGATGGGACACGGTTGATTAGGTATATAGCAAAACTTAATGTCTCTCCCCAAAGGTGGGACGGAACATCACCACCAATAAGTAAGGATCGTGTGACTTCTAAAAGGTGTCTATTCTTTCTCTCAGTGATCCCATTTTGTTGAGGGGAATTAGGACATGATGTTTGATAGAGGATATCATTTAAGTTCATAAAATCTTTCAATTCTTTCTTGAAGTATTCTCCCCCATTATCTATTCTAACAACCTTTAGAGAAGTGTTGGATTGGGTGACAATCATTTTATGAAAAAGTTAAAAAAGTGTACACACATCACTTTTATGTTTTAACAAGTATAGCCATGTTATTCGTGCGCAATCATCAACAAAAGTGATAAACTAAGTCATGCCATTATGTGGATAGGGGAGCAGGGCCCCGAACATCAAAGTGAACGAGTGAAAAAGAAGTATCAACCTTAGTGTTATTTAAAGGGAAGGTAACACAGTGGTTCATGGCCATAACACAAGTTTCACAGTTGAAATCTGAAAGATTACAATGATGAAATAGTGGGGGAAACAGTTTCCTAAGATAACTAAAGGAGGGATGTCCTAAACATTTATACCATAGCCAAATCTCCTTCTTATTTTGATCTAATTGGGTGCAACTCAGCAAGTGGGCTAATGCTCTTCCATTTGTGTGTTAAGAGTCATTGTCCAGATAGTACAATCTTCTACTCTTCTTACCACTGCTAATCTTCTCCTTGGTATGAGTATTCTGAAAAACACAGTGAGTAGGAAAAAACAAGGCAATGCAATCATGAGACTTTGTAAGTTGACTAATAGAAAGAAGATTATAATTTAGTGAATGAACAATTAGGACATTAGAAATGGACAATGAAGGGGACAAAGATACAATACCAACACCTAAGACAAGAGATGAAACACTATTGGCATTAACAATGTCTGACTTAAAGCCATAGGAAGAAAAATTAGTAAACTTGTAATGGTCACAAGTCATATGATCAGTAGCACATGTATCAATTATCCAATCACTACTAATAGCAAAAACTAGAAAGCAACAAGCAGAGTTAGATATAACTGACTTGGAAAAAAATCTAGCAGTAGTAACAAAATTACTCTTGGAGTTCTTAGTCTTTGATGCAGCCTTACCCTTTGGATGCTAGCCAGGATAACCATGGAGTTTGAAGCATGTATCTGTACTACTACTGGTTCAAGTAGCCATTAGAGATTAGAATTCTCAAATCAGAGAAACAAAATGCTTTGATTCTTATGATAAAAGGGTAATCAGAGTTGGCTCTGATACCTTATTAAAAGGTTTCAGAGAATAATTCTGATATGATTTATTTGTCACTCAAAGACATATATTTATATGCAAGAATTTGTAAGTCTGTGCTGAATTATTTTCATAATTATAAGGGGAAAATATGGAAAGAATAATTGTACATAATAAATATACAATTTGATTGATACTAATATAATATATTGATTGATGCTAATTCTATCTATATCTAATAAGATCCTAATTGATTCTAATATATATTGATTGGTGCTAATTCTATCTATATCTAACAAGATCCTAATTGATTCTAACAATGAATTGGTCATTTAGCCTTTTTCTAAAAATGAATCACCCATTTTTGCATTTTGTATTTCTTTAGATTAAAAAGAGCATTACATGAACACTTTACAGCACATGTACAAGTAGGTGCTAGCCTAAAATTACCAATCTCATCTCATAGAATTCATAGCTCTATAAAATAACTTATCACAATTAATTCACCTTGTCTAAAATGCATAATTGTCACTTAAAGACCTACAATCTTGAAAATGTCGCCCTAAGGAAAACAATCTATTAAAGGAATGTTTGGTTTTAATTATTTTGGGGAAATAATAGCTCTTTTATTTTACTTTTTAAAAAAAAATCAGAAAGTTTTTTATTATAAATTATTTTAAATACAAAATATGATAATTCAAACACACTATAAATCAACCCAGGTCTCAAAGGCTTTGTCCAGCCAAAAAAACTTTGAGCAAACTGAGACGAGTCTGAACGAATAATCCACGAAACAACCATGGTGTTAACATATTCTGAGGTTGAGTAGAACGGATCATCATCCTACACCCAAATTGTACTATCGTTGAAGCTTGTTATATTGTTGGATAGTAGCATAATCTGCATCACCCTTGCCCACGGATGGTAGTTCAAACATGTGAGGACTAGAGATACTAATACAGTCGTTGGACATTCACTAGGGTGGAGGAAATATGGACTTGGTGGATTCTATGTTTGATCAACACCAGAATCACAATGTGAAGTAGGGGTGCATAACCCGACATGCCGACCCATCAACCCGACCGACCCAACCTAACCCGACCACATATATTCGGGTCGGTTCGGGGTAATCGGGTCTGTTTGGGTCAAACCCAATAAACCCATTTGAATATTGGTTCGGGTAACGGGTTTAGTGAACTAACCCGATGACTTGACCCGATGACCAGATGACCTAATAAAATGACGTCATTTTGCCTATATTCAAGTTTTTTTTATTTTTTTCTTGCAACCCAATCCGGTGACCCGACCAACCCGATTAACCAACCCGAACCAACCCGATTCTAATTGGGTTGGTTCGGTTCGAGTTACTCAAATTTTTTCCTAAACCCGACCAAACCCAAACTCACATGATTGGTTTAGATTTTTTTCTCTCCTAAACCCGACCCAACCTGACCCGTGCTCACCTCGTGAAGAATCTTGTGGCATGGTAGAAGATTGTGATGCAGAAGCCATCACATAATGCCCTGAAGAACAAAAAGTGAATGAATGTAATAGAGCTCTATAAAGAGCTATGATACTATGAAAGAAAAAAGAACTACCATAAGGAAAGAAAAAGAAACAAGAAGATGTGAGAGAAATTGAGCATATATATACCCACACACCACATTAACAAATTTGTAGATTAACTATGAAATTTTTTCTTGCTAATCTTTAGCTTATTAGCTATAGAGATAATCCTACATGTTAACTATGGAAATATAATCCCTCATTAAAATATCAAAAAATAAAATAATTAATTATTAAATAGTGAAAAAATAGCTATAAAGTAGTTATAAAATTTCCCTTGCTAAATATATTTTCATAGCTAAATTGGTTAGCAAAAAAATTTTCTTGCTAAAACAACTTTGACGTAAACTTTTTTAGCTATGGGTTTACGAGGGAGTGCCCTATCTAATACGTAACTTAGATGATAGGTAATAGGGGGAATGGAAAGGGAATGAGGGAGAAAGGAAATAAGATCCCTTATTTGGAAGCTTAAAATAAATACAAGGGAAAGGAATGCAATGAGAACTATTCCTCCTCTCTTCTCCCAAAGATCAAATTTTTGTTTCCCGAAATTGAGGTGGAATGAAAAGAACTAAAATTTTATAGAAGAAATTTACATTCAATTCTATTCCTTATAATTTAGCTCCCAAATAAGGTAATGAAATTTTATTCTATTCCCTTATAAATCTTCTAAAGAAGAGAGAAATGTAGCTTTAGTCCATTTTTTTCATCTCTTTTCTAGTTCATCCCAACTTGTTCCATATGTTCCATTAATGAAAAGCATCCTAACATAATGTTAGAGCCCTAATCAAAGAATAATGTTATTCATATTGTTATATTACACATCTCATATCTATATAATTTCTACCATCTAATTATAGACGGTTATACTTCATTTTTAGCATATCCAAATTTTGATTCTGCCACCACATGTAAAGCTTATTGATATATTATGAGCATTATTCCTAATGACATCCATTCTTTTTCACCTTCCCTTTGTTTATGCCATAACCACTGTCGAATGGCGGTAAGCAGTAGGGCTGAGAAGTAGTAGTAGGTCTGTTATTCAACTGATAGTGAGCATTCTCTTTGGCCTTTCTCGCTCAAAAGGTTTTCGGTCTCAAAAAGGATTTTGCAATAGCTTTCATCATTCCGTGCAAATGTACCTTAATCTATGAAAAATAAAAGGGTGAGAGTTTCTTCATAACAAATGCCCTTTGTAGTAGAAGAGTGAGAGTTTAGGGAATTTCTTTTGAGTTGTCTTCTCAAAGAGCAAGAGAGTGAAATGAGCATCTAATTCAGCTCTTTCTACACACTTCGATAACTTTCACAAATGTTGTCCCCTCTTCGTCTTTGTTTTTATTTTTGTTTTTCTAATTTAATAGTGGGATAGGTATAATATTGATTTTGTGCTTGAAGAATTCATGTGAACTATTTGATGAAAGTCCTAAATCAAAATTTTATTTTCTAGTGTGCTAAGTGTGTTGTGAAAATTGCTAGGCTACTTGTTGGGTTTAAGCATGTTTCCAATTATTGACTTTTACACCTAAGAGTTGTTTGATAAAATGCCATTATAGCCTATAGCACTTCTATGATGAGTATTAACAAAGGATATTAACAAAGGTTCATGTACTTATGAGAGAAAAGATTGGATGCCCATTGTTTTAGAAGAAGGGTCCTCAACCATAAGAGACGTGATCACTAAATCAGACTTGCCTAGTCGAAAATGGTAGAGAATGGATGAAGCACTGTGATTAACGAAGTAGGACAATTGCAGCATTTAGAGCATGACTGTGCATCACTGAGTGTTCTGGACTTGTGTTATGGTGGATGGTGTGGTGTGGAATGCGATTAAAAATTAATATTAAAAATAGTTGCCAAGTTCCACCAAAAATATAAAAACCTTGCAACCAATTGTAGTAAGCAAGGGTCGATCCACAGAGAACCAATTCAATTAACACTATCAATCCAATTCCTAAATTAAACTCTGATGAAAAATAAACAGTAAAAGTAAAAGGGGGGTTTTGTTGATTAAAACTAAAAAGAGAAATTAAACTTAAACCAAAACAGTAAACACAAATTGAATTATCAAGTTAAAGATATTGATTAAGAGATGGAATCCACCACTAGATTTATATGATTATGCTAACTTACATACCCTTTATACCAACATGATCAATTATGTTCTTATGCAATTGCGAGATAAATCCCATGTCTTCCTTAAGTTTCACTTAATTCAGCAACCGCTCAAATCAAACCCTAACCATTAGTTATTTGTAAAGCAACCGCTCTTACACTTACCTAATGATTGCATTAAGAATTAGAAAACCAATCACACTAAGATCTAATCACACACCGGGATTAAATTACTTAGATCATATGTCTCACTAGTCATACCACCGCAACCGCGCATAGCAATCCTAGTTTTACTACATTCAAATTTGGCAAGAATATAAAAACCTTTATATTGATTTTTGAACAGAAACATATGAATAAAAACATAATTGTATTGATATAAAGAGGTATGCAAGATTCACATAATCAAAACTAGAGTTTCATCCTCCCTTAACCAATCAAGAAGTTTAGCCACACATGGCAAATTCAAAATCAGAAGAAGAATTAAAAGAAAACATTGTTCAGAACAAAAGAAGAAAAGAAAAACTAAAGATCAAACTAGTTTCCAAGGCTTGAGAGTGATTGATCTTTGATCGCTCGAATCCGAGTCTCCAATCCTCGATCGAATCCTTCCCCTTCTTGGTCTTTGTGTTTCTCTCAGTTTCCTTCACGTCTCTCTACGTCCAGAATACCTTAAAGGGCTCTAAGCCACACTATTTATAGGTTTGGGAACCTAATTTAACATTAAAGCACGAAATTAACTTCCTGGTGCGACGACACGGGCCGTGTCATTCTACACGGCCCAACCCGTGTCTGATTCTGGAGACAAATTTTCAGCTATTCCAAGGTCAGAAAGGAACACGGCCTACCCCGTGTCAATTGACACGGGCCGTGTTCTCGGTCAAGGCTTCAAATCATCATTCCTCGTGAAGTCAGAGGCGTACATGGCCCACCCCGTGTCAATTGACACGAGCCGTGTTGATCAAAAATTACCAGTCTTCAAAGTCAGAATGACACACGGCCTACCCCGTGTTATTTCACACGGGCCGTGTTAATCACTTTCTTCGAATTCAGCCTTGATTCTTCATGAATGCTCTTCTTCCTTTGCTTCTAGAGGTTGATACTGATTCCCTTAAGTCTCTTAACTCTCTTCTCAACAGCTCAATACCAATGGACTCCATCACTCATAGATCTCCTGAAAATCACAATACGTTTATGAGTGTCTATAACCTCATTTAAGCAAAGTTTCACAATAAACATCCAAAGACAACTCTAAATCAGAAACTTAACTAAATGTCAGCAATTAAACACATTTGGAATCCAATTAGATCAAACAAAGAACATTCAAGAGCTGAAATTATTAACAGATCAAATACCCCCACACTTAACCTTTTGCACTCCTAGGCAAAAACATAAAACTAAGCACATGCTTCCTAAAAAGTAACAAAAGTATTGAACAATGAGCAAAAATCTATACACATCAGTTCTTTCAAGGAATCTAAGCATTCAGGAATTCCCTCTCTCAACAATCCAAATCAGCAAGTCAGGTCTATCCAAAATCAAGGCTAAGCCAACATGATAAATCCTCACAGATATACTCCCTTTCACTCAAGTATTTTGGCTTGTATTTACTCTAAACCAACTCATGAAAACATGCCTTACCATAGGCTTGACAAGCCTCTACTTCTCCACCACCTAAATCACATGCACACAAAGATCAAAAGGTCTTTAATCAGGTTGTAATGGGGTCAAGGTCAAGGTAAGATATATCAAGGATAAACAAAGTTAGACTATCGGAAATAGAAGAGCTAAGGGGAATAAAAACTAAACACTTTTGCACAATTACCCCAACACTTTTCAATCCATCTTCATCTTTTACTTGACTTTCTCCATTTATCAACCAACTTATCAATCTCTTTTTCTTTTCTTTTTCGCTCTTTTGTTTTTTGTTTTTTTTCTTTTTTTTTTCTTTTCTTTTTTTTTTCTTTTTTTTTGAATAAAAACATAGCAAAACAGTGTAATCACCCCCACACTTATTCAAACACAATTCCCAACATAATTATTAAGCTCTTCTACTCCCTAAGGTAGGGTAGCAATGGTTTTTCACTATTAGGCTTGTATTGAGCTATAATAAAAAGAAAGGATATAATTCAGGCTCAAAGGGGTGAAACAATGGATCAAAGTACAAGGCTAGCTATTTGGCCAGTGGCTGAAAGAAAGAAATGCCTTTATCATCTCAAAAAATGTGCAAAGTGATCATTTGCAATTTAAAAGAGAGTCAAATCAAATTCTGAAAAGCATATAATCACAAGTGGAATCACACAACAAAGAACAGAAATGACTTAAGATTAGTCATTCACATCAAGGCCCAAAAACTCACTAGGTCCAAATTTTATCATATTCTCAAAACCCTTTCAATTTTCAAAACCTCTCAGTGCAAGTTTAGAATCAAGAAAGTTAATTCCTTAAGGCTTAAAAACCTGTCAATAAAAATCAATCGCTTGCTCATTGCTCAATATATTCGCAAAACCAATTAGAAAGATATGCACCAGATATACCATTAAGACCAGAATGTGCAATCAAACTTCAAACTTCCCCCCACACTTAAAACAGACAGTGTCCTCAATGTCAAAGCATACACAACAGATAAAAGAATTCCACAGTAAAAGCAAAGTATATGCAACCAAATGAGTCTGGCAACAGGAAATCCAAGCAAATACAAAAGAGAAATCACTAGTAACCAAAACAATGTTCATTAAGCCAGCAAAATGAAGGACACAGCCTTAAAATGAAAATACATCAAGATGGGGGAGGGGGATATGAAAAACGCTGAAGCAGAAGGTCAAGCTTGCCATCAATGACATCCATTCTCTGATCGCGTGCCTCTTCCAGAGCCTAAAAGTGATCCTCTAACCGCTGGAAGCGAGCAGCATGGTCCAGCTCCAGGCAATCAATACGGGCCAAGATAGCATCATAAGAAGTAGCGTCTGGCTGAGTGGAAGGGCCTGCATCATTAGCAAACTCGGGGGGAGGGGAGACAGCGATATCCTCATGTGGCTCAGGGGCCGGATCAGCCCTAGGCAAGGCAGCCCCATCAGTGCCAAGCAAGACGAGAGCACCATTGAGACGAGTGCAGAGCTTCATAGACACCAGAATGGCCCCATCAATAGCATTGGGACTCGAACCGGTGCCTCCTCCACCAAATCCAAATACTCAAAGTGATCAAGCAATGGCAAGCCACATACCCTCCTAGCACAATACGGCCCTAAAGTTGTTCCGATATGATGAAACCGACACTGAGCCAATACCCCCATTAACAGCACTCCCTCAATCATGCAAAGGTGCAAGAAAAATAACTCGAACGGCTAATTGTCCTCGACTTTTCCCCCCCGACCACACGAGTATTAGCTAACCATTTTCGAATATAGCGATGGGCGGGAGACCTAAGCCGAGAAGCTTTAGACATCTTAGGATCATAGTTATCAGACTCAGGCACAAAGTGAGGCGAGACCACACATGATCAGCATTAAAATCACGGGGCAACATATTTTCCCCCTCAGGAAAACCAAAAATAGCTCTAAACATATGAATATTAACAGAATGAGAATTACCGAGCAACCTAAAGGTGATTTCACCAGGCCATCTAGTTTGATCAGACAGAGGGTAAAGCTTACGATTAAAACTAGAAACAAACTCCCTAGTCAATGCAGCAAAAGTAGGCTTTTGTAACAATGCAAAATCAACCCAACCAATTCTACCCAACAGAGCAAACACCTCATCATATAACCCTATAGCCCTAAGGGTATCAACATCTAAAAAATGAGTGGGAACCATTACCTTTCTGTCAATAGGATTGACTGGCACCTGAGGGGGTGAGGGCTCACGTGAGGGTGATGGAGACCGAGCACGCCTAGAGCCAGAACGATGGGGATGGAGGAGCAGGACGCAGCAGTTGTCTTGACACGCTTTTTAGGACCCATCAATGGAGGAAACAAAAGAAATGAAGAATAAAGAGAGAAAATTGATGGAGAGGATGGAGAGGAGTCACGCGTGGGGGTAGGTGGAGAATGGTGATGGTGGTGAAAAATGGTGAATATTGGAGGGGAATGGGGTGGGTAACGGTGAAGAACGGTGGAGAATGGTGATGAAAAGAGGGTGAGAGGGTGAAGTGTGTTGGCGCGCAGAGAAGAAGAAGAGGAAGGGGAATTGGGGCAGAAAATTAGGGCAGAAAGCCCTAAATGGGGATTTTAACTGGGCGCTGAAACGAGTACACGGGCCGTGTCATATGACACGGCCCAACCCGTGTATTCTGCTGACTTAGGGAGCAGTGCGCACGATAACACGGGCCGTGTCATGTGACACAGCCCACCCCGTGTACATCTCTGGAAAAACAGGGTTCCTAGGATCAATACAACACGGGCCGTGTCATGTGACACGGCCAACCCCGTGTACTTCTCTGGAAAACATCACAGACGCCCTATCCTCGGAAAAACACACGTCCTATCCACGGGCCGTGTCACATGACACGGCCCAACCCGTGTAGTTTGCTGCAGAAATGGGGTTGCTGTCATGAGGACACGGGCAGTGTGAGTGGACACGGCCCAACCCGTGCACGTGCCCAACCCGTTCGTTGCTGACTCACAAGAATCACTCTAAACGTTTCCTAAGGACCGCATACACTCAACAAACCATGAACACAAGTAATCAAGCTAAAAACTGAGCAAGTCCAAACACAAATATCAACAAGGAAACAGAGATCAAGCAAGAAACATTTAAAAATAGGCTAAACTAAGAAACTAAACAACGTAAAAGAGAAAGGAAAAAGAAAGCAAATCTGATTGGGTTGCCTCCCAATAAGCGCTTGGTTTATTGTCCTCAGCCAGACATTGTGATGCTCCTCAGGATTCTTCATAAGATGGATGGAGAAGAGGCATGTTTTCAACTTCGGCATTCTCCGGAAGTTCATGGTAAGGCTTGAGACGGTGCCCATTAACCTTAAACGCCTTTCCAGA
Organism: Ormosia semicastrata; assembly: GCA_029884595.1. Lineage (NCBI taxonomy): Eukaryota > Viridiplantae > Streptophyta > Magnoliopsida > Fabales > Fabaceae > Ormosia > Ormosia semicastrata. The sequence goes on from JAQQTO010000047.1 coordinate 9,871,889, forward strand.
AGCCTCGTTCATGATTTCCACTGCACTGAAGGAAAAAAGAGTAGTTACTACAAATGGGCCAATCCATTTAGAGCGCAACTTACCTGGAAATAATTTGAGTCTGGATTGGTACAGTAACACTTTTTGGCCTTGGTGAAAACTTTTCCTAGTGATCATGTGATCATGAAATGCTTTGGTTTTTTCCTTGTAAATGAGGGCACTCTCAAAGGCCTCATTCCTCAATTCTTCCAACTCCTGAATTTGAGTTTTCTCTGCTTGCCAAGACCTTCCAAGTTTAAGTTAACTTGTTTGACAGCCCAGTAGGAACGATGCTCCAGCTCCACTGGCAAGTGACAGGGCTTCCCATAAACCAATCGGAAAGGGGACATGCCAATAGAAGTCTTGTATGCTGTCCGATAAGCCCACAAGGCATCAGCAAGTCTAGTGCTCCAATCCTTGCGCGTGGGATTCACGGCTTTTTTCAAGGATAGACTTGATCTCCCGATTGGATACCTCGACCGGCCATTCGTCACGGATGGTAAAGGGTAGAGGTCCGGTGCACCACACCATATTTCTTCAATAGGGATTCAAAGATTCTCGTTGCAAAAATGTGTCCCTTGATCACTAATGATGGCTCGGGAGTGCCAAACTGGAAAAGATAAAGGACTTCACAAAATCCACAACAAAGTCTTAGAATCATCAGATTTAGTGGCTTTAGCTTCCACCCACTTTGAAACATAATCCACAGCTAAAAGAATATAGGAGAAACCAAAAGAAGGAGGAAATGGTCCCATGAAGTCAATGCCCCAAACATCAAAGATTTCCACAAAGATTATTGGAGTTTGAGGCATTTGATGTCGTGGGCCAATATTACCTGTTCTTTGACAGCGGTCACATGACTTACAGAAATTATAAGCATCCTTAAAGATAGTAGGCCAGTAAAATCCACTGTCAAGCACTTTGGTGGCTGTCCTCTTCATGCCGAAATGTCCTCCACAGGCATAGGTATGGCAGAAAGAGAGAACGGAGTGAGTCTCTGAATCCGGGATACATCTCCGAATCACTTGATCTGCGCAATGCTTCCAAAGGTAAGGATCATCCCAAATATAGTACTTGCAATCACTCCTCAGCTTATCTCGCTGTGCCTTGTTTAGGCCTACCGAAAAATCCTTGGTGGCCAAATAATTGGCAATATCAGCATACCACGGAATAGTGGTTGCGAGAGTCATTAACTGCTCATCCGGAAAGTTCTCTTGAATAGGTATATCCTCCTCTTCAGTCACCAATCTGCTCAAATGGTCAGCCACCAAGTTTTCGCTCCCTTTTTTATCTTTAATCTCCAAGTCAAACTCTTGGAGCAATAGAATCCATCGGAGCAATCTTGTTGGCTTCGCCTCCTTCTTTGCCAGTAGGTACTTCAAAGCTGCATGATCAGAAAAAACAATTACTTTAGAGCCAATTAAATATGATCTAAATTTCTCCAAAGCAAAAACAACAGCAAGAAGTTCTTTCTCAGTTGTGGAATAATTCAGTTGAGCATCATTTAGGGTCCTTGATGCATAGTAAATAGCATAAGGAACCCTATCAACTCGCTGTCCTACCCTACCGCAAAGTCACTCGCATCACACATTAGTTCGAATGGAAGCTCCCAATTTGGCGGCCTAATGATAGGTGCCTCAGTCATCAACTCCTTAAGTGTAAGGAAAGCCTTCATACACTTCTCATTGAATTGAAACGGCACATCTTTTTGGAGAAGTGTGCGGAGGGGGCGATATCTTGGAGAAATCTTTGATGAAGCGTCGATAGAAACCGCATGACCAAGAAAAGAGCGAATATCCCGCACACTAGTGGGCGGGGGTAATGAACGCACAAGTTCTACCTTAGCTTTATCAACTTCAATGCCCCTAGAAGAGATTACATGACCTAACACAATACCTTCTTCTACCATGAAATGGCACTTTTCCCAATTTAAAACAAGGTTAGTGTCAATGCATCTCTTTAAAACCAAAGTCAAATGTTTCAAGCATTTCTCAAAACCATTCCCAAATACACTAAAATCATCCATGAAGACCTCAATGATGTTTTCTATGTAATCAGAAAAAAGACTCACCATACATCTCTGAAAGGTCCCTGGCGCATTGCAAAGTCCGAAAGGCATTCGCCTATAAGCAAAGGTGCCAAAAGGACAAGTGAAAGTGGTTTTGTCCTGATCTTCTGGAGCAATTGCAATCTGGTTATATCCTGAAAATCCATCTAAAAAATAATAATGAGAATGACCAGCTAACCTCTCTAACATTTGATCAATAAAGGGTAAAGGGAAGTGGTCTTTTCGGGTGGCAGCATTCAATTTCCTATAATCTATACAAACACGCCACCCCGTTTGTAATCTAGTGGGAATAAGCTCATTCTCAAGCATTTCTTACCACAAGTAATGCGATTTCTTTGGTACTACCCGGACCAGGGCTTACCCACTTTGTCGTCGAAATGGGGTAGATGACCCCCACACTTAGGAGCTTCAGTATCTCCTTCTTCACAACATCCATCATCGGGGGATTCAACCTCCTCTGTGGTTCTCATACCGGCTTAGCCCCCTCCTCCATTAAGATTCGATGCATGCAAATGGAGGGGCTAATTCCTTTGATATCTGCAATAGTCCATCCGATGGCTGTCTTGTGTTCCTTCAACACAGAAATCAAACTCTCCTCCTGCTCCTTGGTGAGGGCTTTAGCAATTATTACCGGAAGTGTCTCCTTCTCACCCAGAAAAATATATTTCAAATGGGAGGGCAATTCCTTCAATTCCAGCTCTGGTGCCTGCACAACAGAAGGTTTAGGGACATCAGTGGTAAAGGGTAATTCAACATACGATACCGCATGTCCTTCTGAGGTGGAAGAAAGTGTATGCAAGGCTGCCACCACTTCATTAATCTCCTCACTCCATGGCTCCCCTTGGTCATCCTTCTTTGGATCCTGAAAATCTAAACTGCGAGTCATAATTGTATCAAGAACATCAAATTGATCAGACTCGAAAACAGTAGAAATTAAAGATTCAACAACATCAAAAGAATCAACAACATAGGCAGAGTGCACATCACTCGGGTATCTCATAGCCTCGAAGATGTTGAATCTAATTAACTCTCCATCAAATTCCATAGTCAATGTTCCCGAATGCACATCAATTTTAGTTCGGGCAGTCTTGAGGAAAGGCCTCCCCAACAGAATGGGGGCAGAGTTGGGAGATTTGTCCTCCTCCATGTCCAGCACATAGAAATCGGCCGGAAACACCAGTTCGTTGACCTGCACCAAAACATCCTCAACAACCCCCTTAGGGTATGCATTAGACCTGTCTGCCAGTTGAATGATAACTCCAGTAGGTTCTAAAGGTCCTAGATGTAAAGATGCATAAATAGAAAAGGGCATGACATTAATGGATGCACCTAAATCTAGCATAGCTCTCTCAAACCTGGCATTACCGATAGTGCATGGTATAGTGAATGTGTCAGATCTTTACATTTAGTTGGGAGCTTCTTATTAAAAACAATCTGAAACGTTTGCTCCCACTTGGACCCGTTCATTACCTTTCAACTTCCTTTTGTTAGTGCATAACTCTTTTAGGAATTTAGCATATCTAGGTACTTGCTTTATTGCATCTAATAGAGGAATGTTAACTTCAACTTTCCTGAAAGTCTCTAAGATCTCTTTATCCGCTTCTTCTTTCTTATTTCGAACCAACTCGCTTTCGAAAAAGGAGCCTTAGTGACATATTTAGAAAGTGGGTCGAAACACTTACCTTAGGGGTCTTAGAATTGATCCCTTCCTCCTCTACTTCCTTAGGATTTGGAGCTTTGTCTTCAGTGACTTGGGAAGATGCGGGTCCTTCAAGTGTCTTCCCACTTCGCAAGGTGACAGCACTAGCATTTTCTCTTGGGTTCACCTCTGGCTGCGAGGGAAGTTTCCCTGAAATCTGACTCTGCACCTTGTTGATCTCAGTAGCCAACTGTCCCACTTGGTTCTGCAAAGTACTGATAGTGGCCCTTGTTTCTTGCTGAAACTGAATATTGCTAGTGGCCATTTGCCTCACTAGATCTTCCAACGAAGGCTCAGGTTGCCTAGGGGCCTGAACTTGTGGTTGCCTCGGAGGAAAGGGTGCTTGCCTTTGCTGAAACCCTGGAGGCCCATAAGTTTGAGGTTGCGCTTGAGCTTGGGGCTGCTTCGCATAGCTAAAGTTAGGATGATCTCTCCACCCCGGATTATATGTGTTGGAATAGGGGTTGTAATTCTTAGATGGAGCAGAAAATCCCCCCCACTGCCTTGGTTTCTTCATTTGTGTCCTCTTGCAAAGTGGGACACATATCGTGGGATGTCCGAAGAGCAACATATCCCACATGCTCGTATTGGTGCTTTCCCATTGTCCATCGCCTTACCGGACGGGTCAATTGAGTGAGTCATTTGATGCTGCAAACTAGTAGTGTCAGCTTCTTTAACTGCTCTCACCCCTGTATCATTCCGAGTGAAGAATTGTTGAGTGTTCGCAGCCATTCTAGATATCAAGTTCCTAGCTTCTCGAGGAGTCTTATCAACTAAGGCGCCTCCACTGGCAGCGTCAATCATATTGCGGTCCATCACTAGCAAACCTTCATAGAAGTACTGTATCAGAAGTTGTTCACTGATTTGATGCTGAGGGCAGCTAGCACACAATCTCTTGAATCTCTCCCAGTACTCATGAAGTGATTCCCCATGTCTTTGTTGGATGCCGCAAATTTCTTTTCTGATGGTTGCGGCCTTTGATGCAGGGAAATATCTGTCTAGGAAAGCCCGAGCCATGTCCTGCCATGTCTGAATGGATCCGGGTGGCAAATAGTACAACCATTCCTTTGCAGAATCCTTCAGAGAAAACGGAAAAGCTCTCAGCTTGACTTGCTCCACTGAAATTCCCGCAGGCTTCATGCTAGAACACACAACATGGATTTCCTTCAAATGTTTGTTCGAATCTTCTCCGATTAGCCCATTGAAAGATGGCAAAAGATGAATTAGACCGATTTCACTCAAATGCCTCCTCATTCTCGGAATTTCTATGCACGAGGTTGTTGGTCTAAGTCCGGAGCACCCAACATCCTTAGTGTATTTTCTCGCCATCACTTCTTCTTCCTAAGTGGTTCGGATATCTCGATCCGCAGAACCGGAAAGATCTATGTGACGGGCGCTTCAACGTCAAGCAGTGTGAATTGCGAGCCGATTTGTTCAAAGTAATGCCTCGATTTCTCAATTGCTCGTGCACCTCTTCACTGGGACATGAACGCCGCAAGATAGTTGAAGAGAACAAATAAACTATTAAAATTAAAACAAAAACAGAGAGAAAAATAGGAAACAAATTAATAGCGCAATTAGAAAATTAGTTCCCCGGCAACGGCGCCAAAATTTGGTGTGGTGTGGAATGTGATTAAAAATTAATATTAAAAATAGTTGCCAAGTTCCACCAAAAATATAAAAACCTTGCAACCAATTGTAGTAAGCAATGGTCGATCCACAGAGAACCAATTCAATTAACACTATCAATCCAATTCCTAAATTAAACTCTGATGAAAAATAAACAGTAAAAGTAAAAGGGGGTTTTGTTGATTAAAACTAAAAAGAGAAATTAAACTTAAACCAAAACAGTAAACACAAATTGAATTATCAAGTTAAAGATATTGGTTAAGAGATGGAATCCACCACTAGATTTATATGATTATGCCAACTTACATACCCTTTATACCAACATGATCAATTATGTTCTTATGCAATTGTGAGATAAATCCCATGTCTTCCTTAAGTTTCGCTTAATTCAGCAACCGCTCAAATCAAACCTAACCATTAGTTATTTGTAAAGCAACCGCTCTTTACACTTACCTAATGATTGCATTAAGAATTAGAAAACCAATCACACTAAGATCTAATCACACACCGGGATTAAATTACTTAGATCATATGTCTCACTAGTCATACCACTGCAACCGCGCATAGCAATCCTAGTTTTACCACATTCGAAGTTTGGCAAGAATATAAAAACCTTTATATTGATTTTTGAACAGAAACATATGTATAAAAACATAATTGTATTGATATAAAGAGGTATGCAAGATTCACATAATCAAAACTAGAGTTTCATCCTCCCTTAACCAATCAAGAAGTTTAGCCACACATGGCAAATTCAAAAACAGAAGAAGAATTAAAAGAAAACATTGTTTAGAACAAAAGAAGAAAAGAAAAACTAAAGATCAAACTAGTTTCCAAGGCTTGAGAGTGATTGATCTTTGATCGCTCGAATCCGAGTCTCCAATCCTCGATCGAATCCTTCCCCTTCTTGGTCTTTGTGTTTCTCTCAGTTTCCTTCACGTCTCTCTACGTCCAGAATACCTTAAAGGGCTCTAAGCCACACTATTTATAGGTTTGGGAACCTAATTTAACATTAAAGCACGAAATTAACTTCCTGGTGCGACGACACGGCCGTGTCATTCTACACGGCCCAACCCGTGTCTCGATTCTGGAGACAAATTTTCAGCTATTCCAAGGTCAGAAAGGAACACGGCCTACCCCGTGTCAATTGACACGGGCCGTGTTCTCGGTCAAGGCTTCAAATCATCCTTCCTCGTGAAGTCAGAGGCGTACACGGCCTACCCCGTGTCAATTGACACGGGCCGTGTTGATCAAAAATTACCAGTCTTCAAAGTCAGAATGACACACGGCCTACCCCGTGTTATTTCACACGGGCCGTGTTAATCACTTTCTTCGAATTCAGCCTTGATTCTTCATGAATGCTCTTCTTCCTTTGCTTCTAGAGGTTGATATGATTCCTTAAGTCTCTTAACTCTCTTCTCAACAAACTCAATACCAATGGACTCCATCACTCATAGATCTCCGAAAATCACAATACGTTTATGAGTGTCTATAACCTCATTTAAGCAAAGTTTCACAATAAACATCCAAAGACAACTCTAAATCAGAAACTTAACTAAATGTCAGCAATTAAACACATTTGGAATCCAATTAGATCAAACAAAGAACATTCAAGAGCTGAAATTATTAACAGATCAAATACCCCCACACTTAACCTTTTGCACTCCTGGGCAAAAACATAAAACCAAGCACATGCTTCCCAAAAAGTAACAAAAGTATTGAACAATGAGCAAAAATCTATACACATCAGTTCTTTCAAGGAATCTAAGCATTCAGGAATTCCCTCTCTCAACAATCCAAATCAGCAAGCCAGGTCTATCCAAAATCAGGGCTAAGCCAACATGATAAATCCTCACAGATATACTCCCTTTCACTCAAGTATTTTGGCTTGTATTTACTCTCAACCAACTCATGAAAACATGCCTTACCATAGGCTTGACAAGCCTCTACTTCTCCACCACCTAAATCACATGCACACAAAGATCAAAAGGTCTTTAATCAGGTTGTAATGGGGTCAAGGTCAAGGTAAGATATATCAAGGATAAACAAAGTTAGACCATCGGAAATAGAAGAGCTAAGGGGAATAAAAACCAAACACTTTTGCACAATTACCCCAACACTTTTCAATCCATCTTCATCTTTTACTTGACTTTCTCCATTTATCAACCAACTTATCAATCTTTTTCTTTTTTCTTTTTTTTTTTTTTTTTTTTTTTTTTTCTTTTTTCTTTTTTCTTTTTTTTTAATAAAAACATAGCAAAAAAGTGTAATCACCCCCACACTTATTCAAACACAATTCCCAACATAATTATTAAGCTCTTCTACTCCCTAAGGTAGGGTAGCAATGGTTTTTCACTATTAGGCTTGTATTGAGCTATAATAAAAAGAAAGGATATAATTAGGCTCAAAGGGGTGAAACAATGGATCAAAGTACAAGGCTAGCTATTTGGCCAGTGGTGAAAGAAAGAAATGCCTTTATCATCTCAAAAATGTGCAAAGTGATCATTTGCAATTTAAAAAAGAGAGTCAAATCAAATTGAAAAGCATATAATCACAAGTGGAATCACACAACAAAGAACAAAATGACTTAAGATTAGTCATTCACATCAAGGCCCAAAAACTCACTAGGTCCAAATTTTATCATATTCTCAAAACCCTTTCAATTTTCAAAACCTCTCAGTGCAAGTTTAGAATCAAGAAAGTTAATTCCTTAAGGCTTAAAAACCTGTCAATAAAAATCAATCGCTTGCTCATTGCTCAATATATTCGCAAAACCAATTAGAAAGATATGCACCAGATATACCATTAAGACCAGAATGTGCAATCAAACTTCAAACTTCCCCCCACACTTAAAACAGACAGTGTCCTCAATGTCAAAGCATACACAACAGATAAAAGAATTCCACAGTAAAAGCAAAGTATATGCAACCAAATGAGTCTGGCAACAGGAAATCCAAGCAAATACAAAAGAGAAATCACTAGTAACCAAAACAATGTTCATTAAGCCAGCAAAATGAAGGACACAGCCTTAAAATGAAAATACATCAAGATGGGGGAGGGGGATATGAAAAACGCTGAAGCAGAAGGTCAAGCTTGCCATCAATGACATCCATTCTCTGATCGCGTGCCTCCGCCAGAGCCTGAAAGCGATCCTCTAACCACTGGAAGTGAGCAGCATGGTCCAGCTCCAGGCAATCAATACGGGCCAAGATAGCATCATAAGAAACAGCGTCTGGCTGAGTGGAAGGGCCCGCATCATTAGCAAACTCGGGGGGAGGGGAGACAGCGATATCCTCATGTGGCTTAGGGGCCGGATCAGCCCTAGGCAAGGCAGCCCCATCAGTGCCAAGCAAGACGAGAGCACCATTGAGACGAGTACAGAGCTTCATAGACACCAGAATGGCCCCATCAATAGCATTGGGACCCTGAACCGGTGCCTCCTCCACCAAATCCAAATACTCAAAGTGATCAACAATGGCAGTCACATACCCTCCTAGCACAATACGGCCAGCTAAAGTTGTTCGATATGATGAAACCGATTACAGAGCCAATACCCCCATTAACAGGCACTCCCTCAATCATGCAGTGCAAGAAAAATAACTCAGAACGGCTAATTGTCCCTTGACTTTCCCCCCGACCACACAGAGTATTAGCTAACCATTTCTGAATATAGCGATGGGCAGGAGACCTAAGCTGAGAAGCTTTAGACATCTTAGGATCATAGTTATCGACTCAGCACGGTGAGGGGACACACATGATCAAAGCATTAAAATCACGGGCAACATATTTTCCCCCTCAGAAAACCAAAAATAGCTCTAAACATATGAATATTAACGAGAATGAGAATTACCGAGCAACCTAAAGGTGATTTCACCAGGCCATCTAGTTTGATCAGACAGAGGGTAAAGCTTACGATTAAAACTAGAAACAAACTCCCTAGTCAATGCAGCAAAAGTAGGCTTTTGTAACAATGCAAAATCAACCCAACTAATTCTACCCAATAGAGCAAACACCTCATCATATAACCCTATAGCCTTAAGGGTATCAACATCTAAAAAACGAGTGGGAACCACTACATTTCTGTTAATAGGATTGACTGGCACCTGAGGGGGTGAGGGCTCACGTGGGGGTGATGGAGACCGAGCACGCCTAGAGCCAGAACGATGGGGATGGAGGGAGCAGGACGCAGCAGTTGTCTTGACACGCTTTTTAGGACCCATCAATGGAGGAAACAAAAGAAATGAAGAATAAAGAGAGAAAATTGATGGAGAGGATGGAGAGGAGCTGCGCGTGGGGGTAGGTGGAGAATGGTGATAGTGAAAAATGGTGAAAAATGGTGAATATTGGAGGGGAATGGGGTGGGTAACAGTGAAGAACGGTGGAGAATGGTGATGAAAAGAGGGTGAGAGGGTGAAGTGTGTTGTTGCGCAGAGAAGAAGAAGAGGAAAGGGAATTGGGGGGGGCGAGAAAGCCCTAAATGGGGATTTTAATGGGCCGAAACGAGTACACGGCCGTGAAACGACAGTACACGGGTCGTGTATTCTGCTTACTTAGGGAGCAGTGCGCACGATAACACGGGACGTGTCATGTGACACGGCCCACCCCGTGTACATCTCTGGAAAAACAGGGTTCCTAGGATCAATACAACACGGGCCGTGTCATGTGACACGGCCAACCCCGTGTACTTCTCTGGAAAACATCACAGACGTCCTATCCTCGAAACCACGCGCCGTGTCACATGACACGGCCCAACCCGTGTAGTTTGCTGCAGAAATGGGGTTGCTGTCATGAGGACACGGGCCGTGTGAGTGGACACGGCCCAACCCGTGTACGTTGCTGACTTACAAGAATCACTCTAAACGTTTCCTTAGGACTGCATACATTCAACAAACCATGAACACAAGTAATCAAGCTAAAAACTGAGCAAGTCCAAACACAAATATCAACAAGGAAACAGAGATCAAGCAAGAAACATTTAAAAATAGGCTAAACTAAGAAACTAAACAACGTAAAAGAGAAAGGAAAAAAAAAGCAAATCTGATTGGGTTGCCTCCCAATAAGCGCTTGGTTTATTGTCCTCAGCCAGACATTGTGATGCTCCTCAGGATTCTTCATAAGATGGATGGAGAAGAGGCATGTTTTCAACTTCGGCATTCTCTGGAAGTTCATGGTAAGGCTTGAGACGGTGCCCATTAACTTTAAACGCCTTTCCAGAAGCCTCGTTCATGATTTCCACTGCACTAGAAGGAAAAACAGTAGTTGCTACAAATGGGCCAATCCATTTAGAGCGCAACTTACCTGGAAATAATTTGAGTTTGGATTGGTACAGTAACACTTTTTGGCCTTGGTGAAAACTTTTCCTAGAGATCATGTGATCATGAAATGCTTTGGCTTTTTCCTTGTAAATGAGGGCACTCTCAAAGGCCTCATTCCTCAATTCTTCCAACTCCTGAATTTGGAGTTTTCTCTGCTTGCCAGCACCTTCCAAGTTTAAGTTAACTTGTTTGACAGCCCAGTAGGAACGATGCTCCAGCTCCACTGGCAAGTGATAGGGCTTCCCATAAACCAATCGGAAAGGGGACATGCCAATAGGAGTCTTGTATGATGTCTGATAAGCCCACAAGGCATCAGCAAGTCTAGTACTCCAATCCTTGTGCGTGGGATTCACAGTTTTTTCAAGGATAGACTTGATCTCCCGATTGGATACCTCAGTCTGGCCATTCGTCTGCGGATGGTAAGGGGTAGAGGTCCGGTGCACCACACCATATTTCTTCAACAGGATTCAAAGATTCTTGCAAAAATGTGTCCCTTGATCACTAATGATGGCTCTGGGAGTGCCAAACCTGGAAAAGATAAAGGACTTCACAAAATCCACAACAGTCTTAGAATCATCAGATTTAGTGACTTTAGCTTCCACCCACTTTGAAACATAATCCACAGCTAAAAGAATATAGGAGAAACCAAAAGAAGGAGGAAATGGTCCCATGAAGTCAATGCCCCAAACATCAAAGATTTCCACAAAGATTATTAGAGTTTGAGGCATTTGATGTCGTGGGCCAATATTACCTATTATTTGACAGCGGTCATATGACTTACAGAAATTATAAGCATCATTAAAGATAGTAGGCCAGTAAAATCCACTGTCAAGCACTTTGGTGGCTGTCCTCTTCATGCCGAAATGTCCTCCACAGACATAGGTATGGCAGAAAGAGAGAACGGAGTGAGTCTCTGAATCCGGGATACATCTCCAAATCACTTGATCTGCGCAATGCTTCCAAAGGTAAGGATCATCCTAAATATAGTACTTGCAATCACTCCTCAGCTTATCTCGATGTGCTTTGTTTAGGCCTATCGGAAAATCCTTGGTGGCCAAATAATTGGCAATATCAGCATACCACGGAATAGTGGTTGCGAGAGTCATTAACTGCTCATCCGGAAAGTTCTCTTGAATAGGTATATCCTCCTCTTCAGTCACCAATCTGCTCAAATGGTCAGCCACCAAGTTTTCGCTCCCTTTTTTATCTTTAATCTCCAAGTCAAACTCTTAGAGCAATAGAATCCATCTGAGCAATCTTGGCTTCGCCTCCTTCTTTGCCAAGAGGGTACTTCAAAGTCGCATGATCAGAAAAAATAATTACTTTAGAGCCAATTAAATATGATCTAAATTTCTCCAAAGCAAAAACAACAAAGAAGAAGTTCTTTCTCGGTTGTGGAATAATTCATTGAGCATCATTTAGGGTCCTTGATGCATAGTAAATAGCATAAGGAACCCTATCAACTCGTCTGTCCTAGGATGACCCCTACCGCAAAGTCACTCGCATCACACATTAGTTCGAATGGAAGCTCCCAATTTGGCGGCCTAATGATAGGTGCCTCAGTCATCAACTCCTTAAGTGTAAGGAAAGCCTTCATACACTTCTCATTGAATTGAAACGGCACATCTTTTTGGAGAAGTGTGCGAGAGGGGGCTGATATCTTGGAGAAATCTTTGATGAAGCGTCGATAGAAACCCGCATGACCAAGAAAAGAGCGAATATCCCACACACACTAGTGGGCATGGGGTAATGAACGCACAAGTTCTACCTTAGCTTTATCAACTTCAATGCCCCTAGAAGAGATTACATGACCTAACACAATACCTTCTTCTACCATGAAATGGCACTTTTCCCAATTTAAAATAAGGTTAGTGTCAATGCATCTCTTTAAAACCAAAGTCAAATGTTTCAAGCATTTCTCAAAACCATTCCCAAATACACTAAAATCATCCATGAAGACCTCAATGATGCTTTCTATGTAATCAGAAAAAAGACTCACCATACATCTCTGAAAGGTCCCTGGCGCATTGCAAAGTCCGAAAGGCATTCACCTATAAGCAAATGTGCCAAAAGGACAAGTGAAAGTGGTTTTGTCCTGATCTTCTGGAGCAATTGCAATCTGGTTATATCCTGAAAATCCATCTAAATAATAATAATGAGAATGACCAGCTAACCTCTCTAACATTTGATCAATAAAGGGTAAAGGGAAGTGGTCTTTTCTGGTGGCAGCATTCAATTTCCTATAATCTATACAAACACGCCACCCTGTTTGTAATCTAGTGGGAATAAGCTCATTCTCAGCATTTCTTACCACAATGAATGCGCATTTCTTTGGTACTACCGGACCGGCTTACCCACTTGCTGTCAGAAATGGGGTAGATGACCCCCACACTTAGGAGCTTCAGTATCTCCTTCTTCACAACATCCATCATCGGGGGATTCAACCTCCTCTGTGGTTCTCGTACCGGCTTAGCCCCCTCCTCCATTAAGATTCGATGCATGCAAATGGAGGGGCTAATTCCTTTGATATCTGTAATAGTCCATCTGATGGCTGTCTTGTGTTCTTTCAACACAGAAATCAAACTCTCCTCTTGCTCCTTGGTAAGGGCTTTAGCAATTATTACCGGAAGTGTCTCCTTCTCACCCAGAAAAACATATTTCAAATGGGAGGGCAATTCTTTCAATTCCACTACGGTGCCCGCACAAATGTAAGGTTTAGGGACATCAGTGGTAAAGGGTAATTCAACATACGATACCTCATGTCCTTCTGAGGTGGAAGAAAGTGTATGTAAGGCTGCCACCACTTCATTAATCTCCTCACTCCATGGCTCCCCTTGGTCATCCTTCTTTGGATCCTGAAAATCTAAATTATGAGTCATAATTGTATCAAGAACATCAAATTGATCAAACTCGAAAAACAGTAGAAATTAAAGATTCAACAACATCAAAAGAATCAACAACATAGGCAGAGTGCACATCACTCGGGTATCTCATAGCCTCGAAGATGTTGAATCTAATTAACTCTCCATCAAATTCCATAGTCAATGTTCCCGAATGCACATCAATTTTAGTTCAGGCAGTCTTGAGGAAAGGCCTCCCCAACAGAATGGGGGCAGAGTTGGGAGATTTGTCATCCTCCATGTCCAGCATATAGAAATCGGCCGGAAACATCAGTTCGTTGACCTGCACCAAAACATCCTCAACTACCCCCTTAGGGTATGCATTAGACCTGTCTACCAGTTGAATGATAACTCCAGTAGGTTCTAAAGGTCCTAGATGTAAAGATGCATAAATAGAAAAGGGCATGACATTAATGGATGCACCTAAATCTAGCATAGCTCTCTCAAACCTGGCATTACCGATAGTGCATGGTATAGTGAATGTGCCAGGATCTTTACATTTAGTTGGGAGCTTCTTATTAAAAACAGCTGAAACGTTTACTCCCACTTGGACCCGTTCATTACCTTTCAACTTCCTTTTGTTAGTGCATAACTCTTTTAGGAATTTAGCATATCTAGGTACTTGCTTTATTGCATCTAATAGAGGAATGTTAACTTCAACTTTCCTGAAAGTCTCTAAGATCTCTTTATCCGCTTCTTCTTTCTTATTTCGAACCAACCTGCTCGGAAAAAGAGCCTTAGTGACATATTTAGAAAGTGGGTCAGAAACACTTACCTTAGGGGTCTTAGAATTGATCCCCTTCTCCTCTACTTCCTTAGGATTTGGAGCTTTGTCTTCAGTGACTTGGGAAGATGCGGGTCCTTCAAGTGTCTTCCCACTTCGCAAGGTGACAGCACTAGCATTTTCTCTTGGGTTCACCTCTGGCTGCGAGGGAAGTTTCCTTGAAATCTGACTCTGCACCTTGTTGATCTCAGTAGCCAACTGTCCCACTTGGTTTTGCAAAGTACTAATAGTGGCCCTTGTTTCTTGCTGAAACTGAATATTGCTAGTGGCCATTTGCCTCACTAGATCTTCCAACGAAGGCTCAGGTTGCCTAGGGGCCTGAACTTGTGGTTGCCTCGGAGGAAAGGGTGCTTGCCTTTGCTGAAACCCTGGAGGCCCATAAGTTTGAGGTTGCACTTGAGCTTGGGGCTGCTTCGCATAGCTAAAGTTAGGATGATCTCTCCACCCCGGATTATATGTGTTGGAATAGGGGTTGTAATTCTTAGATGGAGCAGAAAATCCCCCCACTGCCTTGGCCTCTTCATTTGTGTCCTCTTGCAAAGTGGGACACATATCAGTGGGATGTCCTGAAGAGCAACATATCCCACATGCCTGTACTGGTGCTTTCCCATTGTCCATCGACCGGACCATGGCAGTCAATTGAGTCATTTGATGCTGTAAACTAGTAGTGTCAGCTTCTTTAACTGCTCTCACCCCTGTATCATTCCGAGTGAAGAATTATTGAGTGTTCGCAGCCATTCTAGATATCAAGCTCCTAGCTTCTCGAGGAGTCTTATCAACTAAGGCGCCTCCACTGGCGACGTCAATCATATTGCGGTCCATCACTAGAAAACCTTCATTGAAGTACTGTATCAGAAGTTGTTCACTGATTTGATGCTGAGGGCAGCTAGCACATAATCTCTTGAATCTCTCCCAGTACTCATGAAGTGATTCCCCATGTCTTTGTTGGATGCCGCAAATTTCTTTTTTGATGGTTGCGGCCTTTGATGCAGGGAAATATCGTCTAGGAAAGCCCGAGCCATGTCCCGCCATGTCCGAATGGATCCAGGGTGGCAAATAGTACAACCATTCCTTTGCGTAATCCTTCGAGAAAACGGAAAAGCTCTCTCACTTAACTTGCTCCACCGAAATTCCTTGCAGCTTCATGCTAGAACACACAACATGGATTTCCTTCAAATGTTTGTTCGAATCTTCTCCGACTAGCCCATTGAAAGATGGCAAAAGATGAATTAGACCAGATTTCAGCTCAAATGCCTCCTCATTCTCAGGAATTTCTATGCACAGAGGTTGTTGGTCTAAGTCCGAGCACCCAACATCCTTAGTGTATTTTTCGCCATCACTTCTTCTTCCAGGTGGTTCGATATCTCGATGATCGCAGAACCGGAAAGATCTATGTGACGGCACTTCAACGTCGGCCAGTGTGAATTGCGAGCTGATTTGTTCAAAGTAATGCCTCAGATTTCTCAATTGCTCGTGCACCTCTTCACCGGACATGAACGCCTGCAAGATAGTTGAAGAGAACAAATAAACTATTAAAATTAAAACAAAAACAGAGAGAAAAATAGGAAACAAATTAATAGCGCAATTAGAAAATTAGTTCCTGCAAGAACGCGCCAAAATTTGGTGTGGTGTGGAATGCGATTAAAAATTAATATTAAAAATAGTTGCCAAGTTCCACCAAAAATATAAAAACCTTGCAACCAATTGTAGTAAGCAAGGGTCGATCCACAGAGAACCAATTCAATTAACACTATCAATCCAATTCCTAAATTAAACTCTGATGAAAAATAAACAGTAAAAGTAAAATGGGGGTTTTGTTGATTAAAACTAAAAAGAGAAATTAAACTTAAACCAAAACAGTAAACACAAATTGAATTATCAAGTTAAAGATATTGGTTAAGAGATGGAATCCACCACTAGATTTATATGATTATGCCAACTTACATACCCTTTATACCAACATGATCAATTATGTTCTTATGCAATTGCGAGATAAATCCCATGTCTTCCTTAAGTTTTGCTTAATTCAGCAACCGCTCAAATCAAACCCTAACCATTAGTTATTTGTAAAGCAACCGCTCTTACACTTACCTAATGATTGCATTAAGAATTAGAAAACCAATCACACTAATATCTAATCACACAGGGATTAAATTACTTAGATCATATGTCTCACTAGTCATACCACCGCAACCACGCATAGCAATCCTAGTTTTACCACATTCGAAGTTTGGCAATAATATAAAAACCTTTATATTGATTTTTGAACAGAAACATATGAATAAAAACATAATTGTATTGATATAAAGAGGTATGCAAGATTCACATAATCAAAACTAGAGTTTCATCCTCCCTTAACCAATCAAGAAGTTTAGCCACACATGGCAAATTCAAAATCAGAAGAAGAATTAAAAGAAAACATTGTTCAGAACAAAAGAAGAAAAGAAAAACTAAAGATCAAACTAGTTTCCAAGGCTTGAGAGTGATTGATCTTTGATTGCTCGAATCCGAGTCTCCAATCCTTGATCGAATCCTTCCCCTTCTTGGTCTTTGTGTTTCTCTCAGTTTCCTTCACATCTCTCTACGTCCAAAATACCTTAAAGGGCTCTAAGCCACACTATTTATAGGTTTGGGAACCTAATTTAACATTAAAGCACGAAATTAACTTCCTAGTGCGACGACACGGGCCGTGTCATACTACACGGCCCAACCCGTGTCTGATTCTGGAGACAAATTTTCAACTATTCCAAGGTCAGAAAGGAACACGGCCTACCCCGTGTCAATTGACACGGGCCGTGTTCTCGGTCAAGGCTTCAAATCATCCTTCCTCGTGAAGTCAGAGGCGTACACGGCCTACCCCGTGTCAATTGACACGGGCCGTGTTGATCAAAAATTACCAGTCTTCAAAGTCAGAATGACACACAGCCTACCCCGTGTTATTTCACACGGGCCGTGTTAATCACTTTCTTCGAATTCAGCCTTGATTCTTCATGAATGCTCTTCTTCCTTTGCTTCTAGAGGTTGATACTGATTCCCTTAAGTCTCTTAACTCTCTTCTCAACAGCTCAATACCAATGGACTCCATCACTCATAGATCTCCTGAAAATCACAATACGTTTATGAGTGTCTATAACCTCATTTAAGCAAAGTTTCACAATAAACATCCAAAGACAACTCTAAATCAGAAACTTAACTAAATGTCAGCAATTAAACACATTTGGAATCCAATTAGATCAAACAAAGAACATTCAAGAGCTGAAATTATTAACAGATCAGTGGAGTTAGGAATTATTCAAGTATGTGTACCAGGACAAAGGGAATAAAAAAATGAGTGATGGTAAAAGGACAAGTGCTTGGGTTTTCTAAGAGAATAGAGGAATTCTTGGTGTTCCTCATATTCACTATAGGGTTCTATTTCCTTTTGTTCTAGGACAAGTTATTTATAGGGTTATTCTTGAAGTGAATGTTATGTTGGCTTCCAATTGGTTAAGGAAGCATCGCTATCACGCATTTATTGCATGGTAGAAAAAAGAGTGTCATGATGAAGTGAGGTTATGCACAGTGTCAAGGTGTAAAAGGGACATGTATGGGGTTTGTTCTTACTTTAGGGGTTTTGTGTACCAATGGATAGGTGAGATTCAAAAATGAGCTATTATGTGCTTTGCTATCCATAGGGTTTCCCGCTCTGGGATTAATTATATAAAGGAAGTGTTCCTCTATCCCAAATCTTACCAATCCATATAGAGAAGTAGTTCCCAAGCGTGGTGGGGGTAAGCCTCCAATTAGTTTCAAAGAATACGAGCCATTGTATTTAGCTCCGCTCTCTCATTAGTGTTCTCCTTTACTAGGGTGCGCTTCCTAATGCTTACATCCAAAACATTAGCCCCCTGACCAATGAAGATATGCAACTTCTTTGTTTGTCACATCTTTCTGCCAAGATATACACTTTATTGTTGCATTTCCACATGGCGCTCATCCTTCCGTGTGTTTTTCTAAAGTTGCTCACCTTCTAGCATTCAAAGGCTATACGTACTCTTGTCTGCTCAACCTTTCATCTTTTATAAAGTCCTGCAATTTTTTTTGGCTTTTCTAGAAGACAAATGTGATGACTTCTTGGCTATGCATGCTTGATGATATGAATTGTTTTTTTTTATAAGATCTTTTTGAGTGACTTGAAAGCTCGCATTATTTCTCCAATTGATGGTTCTCCTCCATATGCACTAGGAAAGGTATGTGTCGCAAAGCATCAAGCAACGCTTGAGATAGAAATGCTTTGCTTGGAGGCTTCAAAGCTTTCAATACGATTAATTGAAGTAAACATACATTTATCCTCTCTATCTATGCTAATGGAAAGTTTTAATGCCCTTAAAGCTAAATTGAATGTGATTCTGGATGCTCTTCTAGACCTCTGAACTTCTTTCATGATCACCACTTTACACCTTACTTAGTAAAGTCTTTCTTTCTTTTGTGATTTACTCCTTTTTGATGTGTTAACGCTTCATGTGGCTTTTGTAAGACTGGCTTCACACCATAACTTCTTACTTTGTTGCTGCTTATTCATGTAACACGTGTATTTTGGAAATGCAAATACTCATATCTATAAATACTATGATAGTATTCAACTTCACGACTTGTAGCGTTGTGTTTATTAAATGATTATTCTGCTTCTTTCTTTTCTTTTTTATTTTGCACTTTTAGGTTGCAATAAGGTATTGTTCTGGACCGTGATCCGGGATCCCGCTCCATGGGATCAACCCGGCATGCACATTACCGGACTCTCCTAGCTGGCGTAGAGGAAGACTCACGACGTATTCCGGACAACGGATTACGGCCTTCGAGCAGTATCAGTATTCGACATCGTGACTGATAGATTCGCGCAGTGGATGAATCCCTAAATATCCGTAACTGCCAATCATCAACTTACGATATTATAGGATTTATAGATATCCTTAATGGTTAGATACTTTCCATATCTTAATCCCAGATTTGCAGGGATATATCTGATAATAACAGGAAGGCAATCCTCTTCAGGATACTAATCCTAAATTACCTGCATTCAGTATTCGATAAGAATCCCATTAGGATTCTGCTTACGCTCTATAAATACAAGGCTAAGTCATCTTAGTAAGGTAATTCTAAACCCTATCCCAAAAACCTTATTGTGCACTGCCTGACTTGAGCGTTGGAGTCCCTTTGCAGGTACCCAACCCCCTTGTGTTACAAGCTCAGCTGTTGCGCGAAGGAGAACTCATCGTAACGTACCTAACTCAGGTACCCTTTGAATCTAGTTCAGAACATTGGCGCCGACTGTGGGGACCATAAATTTCTAATCCCACCCGATCATGGTGAATACGAGGCAAAACTCCAAAAGAGACGCTGCTCAGGCCTCTGTCAATCAGAGGCAAAATCTTGACATGCAACGTCCACCACCACCACTGCCTCCACTCGTGGCTCAAACCTCCGCTGTGAGAAATCAGGCACCCAGAACAGGAAGCCGACGTGATGGGCACTCTACCTCCTTTTTTGGGGAGTCTCCCAACCCATCACACATGATTTCTGTCAGGGAAAGACTTGAATTCCCAGCTCAGAGAGGAGATCAGAGCCTTCAAGAGCACAGGATTCCAGTGCACCAACGTTTGGGAATCCCGAACAACGAGTTCGACGATCGTGCGTCCCACTCTGAACGCACACATCAAACTCGGGGTTCCCAACGCCAGTTTCAAGATATGTTGCAGCAACATATGGACTTACTCAACGATCAATTCAGGAGACTGGAGGACATGCAGCGCGCCATGCATAACAACCAACCGAAGCCGCGCCGCCGTGACATATAGTCCGGTGTGGAAAACAACAGAAGGAGGGCCCACGATGATGACGGAATTCCTGATACTGGAGACAATAACCGGAATTGAGGAACTATGGAACAACCTTTCTCCGACCAACTCATGGAGTTCCGTGTTCCAAGGAATTTCAAGTTTCCTCCAAATCTTGAAATTTACGACGGAACCACGGACCCCCAGGAACATATAAATGCTTACGAGCAGTCCCTATGTTTCTATGGCAGCTTCATGGAGTTGTTGTGCCGAGCCTTCCCCCTCTCCCTCAAAAAGGGGGCCCTCAAATGGTTCACCAGCCAACCACGGGGGACCATTGTGGATTGGTCCGACCTCAAGTAGCGTTTTCTGCTGCAGTACACCACGAGCAAGGAACAACCTAAGTCCATCGAATCCTTGGATAAGATCTTCCAGGGAAAGGACAAGACCCTCCGAGACTACGTTAGGCGTTTTATGGCCGCCTGCACCAACGTAGAAAATTTTGAAGACAGAATAGTCTTGCATTACGCCAGGAGCGGTCTCCGGATAGGCTCCGATTTCTTCAAGTCCTTGGCAAAAAAGAAGCCGGACAATCTGACTGATTTCCAGAAGCGATCCGAGAAGTATGTCTACTTGGAGGAGGCAACAGAAGACCATAGGAGGTGGGACAAAGGTGAACCTTCTCACCAAAAGCCCAACCAAAATTCCTCAAGGTCGCGGCCCCCAAAGGGTAGCCCACCACGGAAAAGCTACGCTGACTACACTCCTTTGAACACCCCTTGGGAAACAATCTTGAGGGAGGTAATGAACACAGAGTTTCAGAACATCCGGAGGCCGCCTCCTATCAAGAAGCACAAGCAGAAGGATCATTCCAAACATTGCACATGGCATAAAGCCTATGGCCACGATACAGAGGATTGCTATCAGTTGCGCGACGCCGTTGAATTTTTAATCAAGGCTGGACGCCTACAACAGTACATCCTCCGTGTACAAAACAACGAAGGGGATAATAGGCGCAGAGACGGCAGGCGTCGAAGTCCATCCCCTACACGCAGGAGAAGAACAAGAAGCCCTAGGATAAGATCCCGGACTCCGCCTCGACGAGATAACAGCGATCGACAGGGTCGAACCAGGAACACTCTTCTTGTCGATAATGAAGACCACCGCGCCGAGCCCAACAGGCGATCCATACCATCACCAGTGGCTTTGCCGGAGGGGGATCCTCCAACGGAGCTCGAAAGAAAGCCCTTAGAATGGCAGCTTTTAGGGTGGTCCACTCAGAGCCAAGAACACAAGTAGAGAATATAAAAGCACCACTCATTACCTTCTCAGACGAGGACTACGGCGGAATAATCCCAGATCACGACGACCCGCTCGTGGTATCCAGGGTAATTTTCAATGCCGAAGTTCGTCGAATTTTCGTCGATCAAGGGAGTTCTGCGGACATTATGTTCCTAGATCTCTATCAGAAGTTGGAGCTCCCGTAATCCGACTTGACTCCCCATGTAGGAGAACTGACGGGTTTCACCGGTGAGAAGATCACCCCGGTCGGATACTACAAAACCCACCTGACTCTCGGATCATCTACACTATTCAGGACCGTCAAGGTGAATTTCCTGGTCGTGGACTGCCCCTCGGCTTATAACATCATCCTGGGCCGCCCTTCTCTTAACGCCCTCGGAGCGGTGGTGTCCACCACCCACCTCATGATGAAGTTCCCCAATAAGAACAATGACGTCATCACTGTAAAAGGTGACCAAATTGCAGCCAGGAAGTGCTATAATGAGAGTTTGAAAATCTGTAGAGTGCCCTGGTCGAGCCCCGTAGCATCCACCCCGGCTACCGACCAAGTTAACATTTTAATGACGGAGTTGGACGTTAGAGAAGAAATCCGGGATACCCGACCCCAGCCCGAAGGCGAACTAGAGTCTCTTCAACTCGAGGCCAACCTTGAACAGGTCACCAAGATCGGAGCTCGTCTGGGTGAAAAAGAAAAACAGCAACTCTCAGAACTCTTGTTGAAAAACAAAGACCTTTTCGCTTGGACTTCCTCCGACATGCCTGGACTCGACCCCAGTTTCATTTGCCACCGATTGTCGATTAAAGAAGGTACCAGACCGGTCGCGCAAAAGAAGAGGAAGGTCGGATCCGAGAGGCAGCAAGTCGTAGAGGACCAAGTTAAAGAGCTACTGAATGGTAACTTCATCAGAGAGATCTCATATACCACATGGCTCTCCAACGTGGTCCCAGTAAAAAAGTTCAACGAAAAATGGAGGATGTGCGTAGATTATACTGACCTGAATAAAGCCTGTCCTAAGGACCCATATCCACTCCCCAATGTGGATAAATTAGTGGATGGCTCCTCAGGGTTCAGATAGCTCTCATTCATGGACGCATATTCCGGGTACAACCAGATTCCCATGTACACTGGGGATGAGGATAAAATCGCTTTCATTACCGACAGGGCGAGCTATTGCTACAAGGTCATGCCTTTCGGCCTAAAGAATGCAGGAGCCACCTACCAGAGGATGATGAACAAGGTTTTTGAAAACCAAGTGGGAAAGATGCTAGAAGTCTACATAGACGATATGATAGTAAAGACCCCACACTGCGGATCGCACACGGCGGATTTCGAGGAAGTATTTGCACAAATCCGGAAGTACAACATGAGGTTAAACCCAGAAAAGTGCACTTTCGGGGTCCAGGACGGCAAATTTTTGGGGTTCATGCTAACTCATAGAGGAATTGAAGCCAATCTGTATAAATGCCAGGCCATCCTCAACATGAGAAGTCCCCGGAACGTCAAAGAAGTACAACAGCTTACGGGGCGCATAGCGGCCCTCACAAGATTCTTAGCTAAAGCCGCGCACAAGTCCCTCCCCTGTTCAAATTGCTCAAGAAGGAAAAAAACTTCGAATGGACCCAGGAGTGTGAAGATGCCTTCACGTCATTAAAAAACCTTTTGTCCTCCCATTTTATCTTGACAAGGCCGGACACTGGAGAGACGCTCTACTTGTACCTATCCATCCACGACGAGGTCGTGAGTTCAGTCTTGATTAGATAAACCAACGAAGGACAGAAGCCTGTCTACTTCGTCAGTAAGGTCCTCCAGGGCCCTGAGCTTCGATACCAAAAGGTAGAGAAAGTTGCCTTCGTGCTCATCATCATCGCAAGAAGACTTCAACAATATTTCCAATGCCACCCGGTGGTGGTAAGAACCGACCAACTCATCCGACAAGTGCTACACAAACCAGACCTGGCCGGGAGAATGATTGCGTGGTCGATTGAACTCTCAGAGTTTGGAATCACATACGAACCACGATTGGAAATAAAAGCCCAGGCCTTGTCCGACTTCTTAGCAGAGCTCACAACAGACAACGACAACCCAAGGAAAGCCTTCTGGACCATTTTTGCTGACGGATCTTCGAACCCCAAAGGAAGCGGGGCCGGGGTGATTGTCGAGAATTCGGAGGGTTTGACCTTAGAGCACTCCCTGAAGTTTGAATTCCCAACCTCAAACAACCAGGCCGAATATGAGGCCTACATTGCCGAGTTGCTAATGGCAAAGGACCTGGAGGCAACGCGGATCACGCTTTGCAGTGATTCCCAGTTAGTAACCTCCCAAATCTGAGGCGAATATCAAGCCAAAGAACCTCTCTTGCAGAAATACTTGAACAAGGTCCAGGAACTTTTGAAAAACTTTGAAGAGGTCAAGATAGAGCACATCCCAAGGGAACAGAACTCTAGAGCAGACCTTTTGTCTAAACTGGCCAGCACGAAGAGCCCAGGCAACAACCGGTCTGTAATCCAAGAAACTCTCTCCCAACCCTCCATTACAGATCACAGCATATCCCAAGTGGAGGACCATCAGCCATCTTAGATCACTCCTATACTGGACTATCTGCAACATGGGAAGTTACCGTCGGACCCGAAGGAGGCTTCCAGATTGGTAAAGACGTCGGTTAGATACACCATTTACAACAATCGCTTATACCAACGTGGTTTCTCCTCCCTTATTCTAAAGTGTTTAACCCCCAAAGAAGCAGAGTACACCTTAGCTGAAGTTCATGAAGGAAGCTGCGGTCACCACTTGGGAGCCAAAGCCCTAGCCCAAAAAGTATTAAGGGCAGGATTCTATTGGCCCACAATGGAAGCTGACTCTCATGCACATGTTCAAATTTGTGACAAGTGCCAGCGTCATGCAGATCATTTTCAAGCCCCTTCTGAAGAATTGTTCACGACGTCGGTCCCCTGGCCCTTTTATAGGTGGGGTATGGACATTTTGGGACCGTTCCCTCAGGCCCCAGGACAGTTTAAATACTTGGTGGTAGCAGTAGACTACTTCACTAAGTGGATCGAGGCCGAACCCCTGATCACCATCACTTCGGCGCGAATTCAGAAGTTTACTTGGCGCCATATTATCACCAGGTTCGGCGTACCGGAATCGGTAGTCACAGATAACGGTACCCAGTTCAAAGACAAAGCTTTTGAAGAGCTACTAGCCGGATTGAAAATAAAACACCACTGTAGCTCAGTCGAGAACCCCAGAACAAATGGGCAAGCCGAGGCCGCCAATAGAATCATCGTGCGAGGCTTAAAAAGGAGGCTCGACGAAGCCAAAGGAAATTGGGTCGAGCAACTTGACCATGTTCTCTGGGCATACCGGACCACTCCTCATTCCACGACGGGAGAATCCCTTTTCAAATTGACCTATGGCTGTGAAGCCATGATCCCGGTAGATATAGGGGAACCCAACTGGCGTTACCAACAGTTCTCATCCGACAGCAACCCTGGTCTAATCAAAGAGGACCTGGACTTGCTCGAAGAAAGAAGAAACGTGGCCCATATACGGGATGCCGCCCTCAAGCAAAAGACAGTTGCCAGGTATAACAAGAAAGTGGTCCCAAGAAAATTTCATCCCGGTGATCTAGTGCTCAGGAGAGCCGACATAGGAAGGCAAAATGCCTCCCAAGGGAAATTAGCCCCTAATTGGGAAGGCCTCTATCGTGTCGTCACTAGTACGGGTAAGGGAGCCTACACCCTGGAAACGTTATCTGGGACCCCGGTCAAGAATTACTGGAATGCGGATAAATTAAGAAAATACTATAGCTGAATGCCCATAGCAGCTTAGCCCTCCAGTGGAATTACCTTTGATCCATTCCCGTTTTAAATAAGTATGCTATGTACGGACTCCTGTCCTCCTAATTTCATCAATAAAATTGTTATTCAGGAAACCAGGTTTATCCAACACATTGCTTTAACTGCTAAATTGACAAGTCGATAGGAGGCAGTACAGATCATACGTACACGCTCCTTTATACCCAAGCCTAGAAGGGGTCCCAAATCTATATGATTGTTGGGGTACCTACCCCGGGCAAGGTTAAATAATGATGCCTCAGGCAAAAGGGTTCTCGCGTAAACTGCCCTAAGCCAGGCGTTACTTACCTATGTCTGCAATTCCAAACGCTTCCCATAGCAAGCACTGGAATATGGATTAAGGTTTTATTTTGCCTAAGTCTAAAATTTCTTGACGTTTGATTATTATAAGCGTTAAATTACAGACTAAGGCGTTATTTTTACCTAAGTCAAAGTGGAATGCCATTCACTCAACGGTATGAGTGAAGGATCCCAGACCATGGTTTTCTATGATAATAAGTTTTCTAAGTCCATTATAATGACTACGAATATGGGCGTTGGACCCAAGTCGGACCATGAAAAATAAATGGTTAAACACAATCATTAGTTATAAAACCCCAAACATGGGGCAATTGTCCATACAAATAGCAAAACCCCACGCAGGGGGCAAAAAAAAAAAGAGGCTAGAGAAGCTAAGTGTCCGCCTCTTCCCCTTCCAGGATCTGAATAACCTCCGGGTTGCCACCAGGAGCTTTCGCGGCTAATTCTTCGACAGCTACAAGCTGGCCATTATGAAACATTTTATCCGGGGTAACACCCTCCAAGATAAGGTCGACCCCGGGGTTGAAGTGCTGGATTTGCTTCACAGCATTTTGGAACTGCTCTTCCCCAACATTTCCAGCTACTCTATCCAGTTCCTCCACCTCCTTTTCGAGTTGGGTTACCTCGGCCCTCAAAGCGCCAATGCTTCAGTCAGCCTCAAGCTTTTCGGCCTTCCTGGCAGCCTCAGAATCCGCCAATGCTTTCTCCAGCTCAATGACCTTCTTTTCCAACTCAGGGACTTTCTTTTCCAGCTCGATGGTTTTCGTCCTATTATCCTCATTGGCCTTTAAGGACGCGGTCAACTTCTGGTTGATTTCCTCCTTTTCTTTCTTCAAGGCCCTCAGCTCTTCCGATGCCTGGCGATCAGCGTTCTCGATAGTGACTTCGATGACACGGATCTCGGCCGCTGCCCGGAGAGCTTGCCTCTGAAGTGCGGCTAAGGTTTGGGCCAGACCTTGCTCAGCAATATGCTGCCTCACCTCGCCACTCAAGAGTCGCCCATCTATGAAGGGGCCGGGATCAGAGTGCCCCGCGATGATTGGCAAGAAGTCCGCCCCTCCCCTTTCACCGCCCTCCGACGACCCTCCATCGTGCTCGGGAGGCTCTTCAACAGCCTGCCTTTTCTTCCCTTTAAGATTCTGGGCAGGGGATCCTGGCTGATCTTGCTCTGCAATGACAACATCACGGTCGGATGAGTCCAGAATAGCTGTGGAGGAAGAAGCCACCGTCTTCTTCCCTTCCTCCGGTTTCTTGAAGTTCGCAGGGTAACCATGGAAGATCACGAAGTCATGTTCTTTGTTGGAAAGAAGCAGAAATAGATACAGTCAGTACATTATCACGAAACATTGATATATGAAGACAATGCAAACACCTAAGGATACTAGAGGTATAAACGCCCTAATTCCTACCTAACAAAGTGTAAAGAAGATCATCACCAGGGATACAAAGAACATCTCTAATGTTGATGTTCCCGTGCTTCTCAGCATATCGGGTTATGAATCTCGCGGTCCTAAGTTCCTCAGGGTCGAGATCTTCCTTCTCTTTCTCAATCAAGTTGATGGGCACGTCCCAGCACCTCTGCGTCCAGTAAAGAGGAAATTTCGGCTCTCCGTCCGGCTTAAGGAAGAAAGGCTGACATACCTCTGTGGCTTTTACCTTGAAAAATGCAGTCTTGAACCCTTTGAAGCTTTCTTCGAAAACATCAAAGGACTTACAACCAAGCCGGGAGGGTCGAGATCTTCCTCCTCTTTCTCAATCAAGTTGATGGGCACGTCCCAGCACCTCTGCGTCCAGTAAAGAGGAAATTCTGACTCCCCGTCCGGCTTAAGGAAGAAAGGCTGACATCCCTCCTTGGCTTTTACCTTGAAAAATACAATCTTGAACCCTTTGAAGCTTTCTTCGAAAACATCAAAGGATTTACGACCAAGCCGGGATCGGATGACGAGCCGGCTCGTTTGTCGTACCATCCCCTAGGTGTTTATTCTTGTGTAAAAATAAAAAAAAAAAGGTGCTCGTCGAGCACTTGAGGCTCATCAACCGACAAAACCTCTCAAATGATATGATGTAGCCCCAACCGTTAGGGTGAATCTACGAAGGGGCCACTTGGAGAGTACGGAGAACGTCCATTTGGAAGTTAGAAAACGGCATCCTTAGCCCTAACTTGAAGAAAAGTGGCTCATACAGAAACATGAAATGTGAACCCTCCTCTCGACAGGAGCACACCCTCTCGTTCCAGTTCGGACAGACGACTTCGAACTCGTCATCTCGAGCCTTATTCACAGTTAACTCCAAGGCGAATAGAGATTCTCGGAGCACGGTTTCGCTTGAAAACTTGGACTGACGATCCCATACGTCGTCCACTACCCATGGGCATACCAACCCGGGACCCCGCCGAACTCGAACCAGCTCGTCTTCTGTCGGATCACGGACGTCGTGAGATGGGGGCTGGACCCTAGTTTTCTTTCCTTTGGCCATGGAAACCCTGAGAACATCCGAAGAAGTCGGTAAGAAACTGTCAGAATCAATAGCTTCACAGATTCAGACACAGGGAGAGCGAGGTAATCCTAACCTCCCCTACCGACCTCCTGTCCCACCAGAAACAAGGCATTCGGGGGGAACCCCTCCATCGCACGTGGCGCGGCGAAGTTGGTGTTTCAGGGAGGCGACCATATCTACCTAAATCACTAAACCCTATTTGAAGGCAAGAAAAACTAGGAATGCGAAGCTACCCTACTTTCTGAAAAGCTATTAACATACTGAAAGTGCAAATAACGAAACGACCAAAAGAAAGCAACTTACTGTGTAAAGACATAGTACTTGAAAGTTGAGAAGTTGAGTCAGAACAATGGAGGAGCTGCGATGGGAGAGCACCCAAAAAGAAGCCAAGACTTCCAACGCACGGTGTTTTCAGTGAAGGAGGGCAAAAACGATAGAGCAAGGAAGACAAACCTTTTATTTATAAAGGGTTGAACGGTTAAGGGGCATTTCTGTCCCCTCCAGCGCAAGTTCAAAAAAGTGCTCATCATGGCTCACGGGGCTCTAAGCACGTTCCTCCGATGAAATCGCATCACGTGGCCCACCAGTTGTAATAGCAGTTGAAAGAACGGTTACGCAGTAATCCAAAGCGTCGTACGAACGTTGGATGAGAACCTGGGTTTTTACCACAGATTCCAAGTCCAATTAACTATTGACACTACGGATAACGTTCCTACTCCGAGGTGTGTTTATGGCTATTATGCCAGGTTGGCATTGGGCCTACCCCGGCAACCTCTTTACTTGATTATACCGGGATAAGCGTTGGACTCATCCCGGCATAGTTACCTCGGTGGAAAAGCATATGTATAATGAAAGTACAAGACAAATACAGAGAAGGTAAAGTCTATTGAATCATCTTCATTATACATCGTCATACAATTAAAAAAGAGGAAAAAGAAAATATTGAGACATGGAATGTATAACGAAATCCCGGGAACGAGAGCAAACATCTCCGGCTGCCCGGATCATACCCCATCCACATCTCCAATCCATGGTCTCTTGAAAAAGTGGGCTGGCTTCGCAGAACATTGGCAAACCGGGATCATAGCCCTAAAGAAAATGCCAAAGTCCTTTGCACTGCTTTTCTGCGATGCAACTAAAGACCGGGATCTTTTTTTTCTGGTTGGAAGGGGTACGACCTCTCTAGATGAATAATCCTCCGCCGGTCTCGACCATTCCAAGTTGCCTCAAGTTACGAAGCAGCTACAGCAGCCTTTCCACGCCGGAACAGAATAAAGCCACTCCGGAGTAGAAATCCTCCGTTCGCCCGTTCTTCTCCCACCTTCTCGACGGATAACGGCAGAAGGGGATACGCGCTACTTCCTTGAAAGCAAGTCAAAGAAAGTAGACCACCCTAGGTTGCTCCAAGGGGGTCCTCACTCCTTTGACCAGGCATCCTTTCATTTCCAGTCGTTACTTCGAAAAAGACCTGCCAAGTGCTTTCAAGCAGCCCGCCAAGAAGAAAAAGAGAGGAACAGTGTGCTCCATCGGGTCCCTATGTAATGGAAGACGGAAGCATTATTCCATCCTAACAACACGTTGGATCAGACACCCCCGTGTACGCCAGGATAGAAAGGCTTCTGCCTCCCTAAATGCATAGCAACCCGGTTTTACGCCAAGATAGAAAGGCCCCTGTCCAATAAGGATGAGCGCTCGGAGAAAATCAAATCTCTTCGCGAACTTTGGAAAAAATAAAAATATAGTTTCTGCAAATGGTGAAGCTCTCTTCACAAAAGAAGGGAATGAAGGAAGAATTACACTCATTCCTTTGGGAGAAATCATCTCTGTTCGACAATGAAAAAGAAGAAGAGAATGCTAACTCACGAAGAAGTGTTCTCTACTTATAGCATGCATGAGGGATTCCGATTGGTCCCGTAAAAGGTGACCTGATCCCATGAAGTCAGCCAAAATAAATGCTTTGATCTCTGGTTGGTCACAAAGATAGGGAGCAGTTGAAAAAATTCGTATGAAACTGACGTTTTCTTTAAAGAATCACCACTTCCCAATAAAGTCCAAGCATCAGTTTCCCAGAGAACCACAGACTGTTACATCAGGGATCACGTTTGGGATCTGCGTCAAATATGTCTCCAGGAATCCTTAGTACTCGTGCTTGGGGGCAGCGATGTTTGTTCGTAACTGAATAAGGACAAGATGTCAGTAATAACCCAAGGTCGGACACCTACCCGTCGAATTACCACACAATGGTTGATCCGTTCTAAACTTGACTCTGGTCTGTCTCATCCAAGAGCCAAGCTGGGGGCAACTGTTCTGGACCGTGATCCGGGATCCTGCTCCATGGGATCAACCCGGCATGTACATTACCGGACTCTCCTAGCTGGCATAGAGGAAGACTCACGACGTATTCCGGACAACGGATTACGGCCTTCGAGCAGTATCAGTATTCGACATCGTGACTGATAGATTCGCGCAGTGGATGAATCCCTAAATATCCGTAACTGCCAATCATCAACTTACGATATTATAGGATTTATAGATATCCTTAATGGTTAGATACTTTCCATATCTTAATCCCAGATTTGCTGGGATATATCTGATAACAACAGGAAGACAATCCTCTTCAGGATACTAACCCTAAATTACCTGCATTCAGTATTCAATAAGAATCCCATTAGGATTCTGCTTACGCTCTATAAATACAAGGCTAAGTCATCTTAGTAAGGTAATTCTAAACCCCATCCCAAAAACCTTATTGTGCACTGCCTGACTTGAGCGTTGGAGTCCCTTTGCAGGTACCCAACCCCCCTGTGTTACAAGCTCAGCTGTTGCGCGAAGGAGAACTCATCGCAACATACCTAACTCAGGTACCCTCTGAATCTAGTTCAGAACAAGTATTATATGTATGTTGTATTTATTTTATTTCTCTAACTTTTTAGGGGGAGATATTAGCACTTGTTTATTGATCTTCTTGGATCCTATGTTAGACAGTGATCTATTTATGATCCTTGTCATGCGAGTTTTCTTGGGCTAGCTTTTATTGATCTTTTCACGATCCATGATACATTTTATGTGCTTGTTTTAGGGATCTATTTATGATCTTTAGTTTGCTGAAGCCACTGATGAATAGCCTCTATGATTAAGGAAGCAAAATATCTATTTACAACCTTTGGTGCGCACTTGGCACTTATTTACTAGTCTATTTACAATCTTTAGATTTACTACCTCTCGGCTCTTTAAGATCTATTTATGACCTTTGAGGCGCACTTGGCGCTTATTTATTGATCTTTTTACAATCATGAGCATGATTATATTGCTTATTGGCTCTTTGTACACTTGTTTTTTTGCTTATGCGCCCGAAGAGTTTTGTTCAATATTTTGAGGGATATCTTATGTTTATGAATGTATGCAAGTGCAATTATCAGCACTTTGCATGATGCTCATGTATATTTAGTACTCAAAATGAACTTTTAACTATATATATATATATATATATATATATATATATATATATATATATATATATATATATATATATATATATATATATATATATATATATATATATATATATATATCGAGAAAGTGGTGTATGAACTTGTAAGCTAAGAAGCTCCAAAAAAATGTCATCTATAATTCTAGCAAAAGTACCTAATCCACAAAAAGGCATTAATAATATATATTTTAAGGATAATATTCTTTAATGAATTGAAAGTTTAATGGTCCTACTTTTTTACCAGTTTTTGGATTGGTAAGAGTTGGTTAACTTACCTGCATCTGGAGGTTGATATTTAGAAGTTTGATGTTGTATCTTGCAATGAAAGCCCTAAAGGGAATCTTGAGTAACTTTTCTCACACATATTCAGTAGATAAGCACTTTGAAGCTTCTTTTAAGTACGCTTCTTCGAGGCACATCCTGGTATTTATTATGTATGCGTGTAATGCTTAACATAGATTGTGTGGTCTAGTACCTTAGCCCCCTGACTAATGAAGAAGCGAAGCTTTTTTTAATCTCAAAGCCTCTTAAGCTATGTTATAAGGCACTATATGTTCACTGCACATCGCCAGGTTTGGCAAGAAAGGGTGTTCATAGGTGCGTTGGCCTCTTCTTGAGTTTCTTTGGGGCTCAAGGCCTCATAGCCTACTCTTATGCCTTTTCTTAAGCTTTTTTATGCTACTCTCATGTCTTGAAGGCTTGGTGTAGGCCAAACCATGGAAGCTTGAGTCTTCCCAGAAAAAGAATCAATGTTGAATTGTATAATCCAAAAGGTATATTACTGAGTATGGTTGAAAGAGGCTTGAGTTTGGTTGCTTTTTTCTTAGAATGGAAAAATGAAATGGTGGAGATTAGGTTATCTTCTTGAAGCTTGTGTATATGAGAGGGAGGGCTTACTTTGGGAAATTGAGCATGATTTGCAACCTCCTTGCCTTCCCTTTTAGTTGTAACACTATCCACTAAGCATATTTCAAGAAGATCCTTCGAATATTGCGTATTACTGATGTGTGGATAAAATACACACATCTTGTACTTGATTTGAGGTGGATTTAGGTGTGCTTTGAATGATATATGTTGAAATTTATATCACATTTAATCTAATTATCCTTGGTATCTCATGATTGGTCTTTCTCTATGTTTTTAAATCCAAAAGAGGTGTTTTGATATGGCTCTATGAAGCTTTGAATGAATTCACTGCAATGGAGTTGAGCTTAGAATTTACATGACCAAGATTCAAAGAGTTTTTGACCTTTGCGCCATAAAATGAGCATAACTTTAGCTATAGAAGTTGGAACGAGGAGATCTATAAGTGATGGAGTCCATTAGCCTTAAACTAGGCCTATTATCCACTTGAAGAAAGAGTTAAAAATTTAAGAAGATCAATATCACCTCTTGAAGCAATGAAAGAAAAGTCTTTGTAAAGAATCCGGGCTGAAAATGAAGGAATCAAATTACAGGGCCCGTGTCAAATTACAGGGCCCGTATCAAATTACAGGGCCTAGGCTGTGTAAAATTACATGGCCGTGTCAAATTACACAGTCAGAGCCATGTTCTTCTCTGACTTATGAAGCTCCTTGGATTCCTGCTGGCAGCGAAGTACACAGCCATGTATTGGCACTAGAAACTTAAGCCAAAGGCTTCTTTAAGAAGTTAGGTCTTGAGACCTATAAATACACATGTTTAGCCCCTTTGGAGGGAGTTCTGACCGAAGATCTAGCTTGGAGGCTGCAGGAAATTGAAAGAAAAAGAGAGAATGAGAGGAACCAAGTGTAGATGAAGATTTAGAGAGCTGGACACAGCACTTACCACCATTGCAACACCTAGTTCCTTCTTCATCTTCTCCTCAATTTTCATGACGTCTTTGTTACTCTTTTTGAGTTTGTTGATTTTGAAATTATATTGTTCTAATCTCCTTTTCTGGGATCTAATGGATCTTGTTATGTAATTTGAATTGATTGTCATTCTTTCCTGCTCTTGTGATAATTCAGATTATGATTTTCTAATTCTATGCTTAATGCACACATTTGACTGGCCATTATTTGTATTGATTTGGTGAACCCATTGAACTAGACATAGGGATCTGGATGTTGGACCAGGGAATTAGAGAATGCATGTTCAATTTAAGTCAATTGTATGGATGAGTTGATTTACCCATAGGATAGAAATATATCTATTGATCATGCATAACAAGTGTTTGATGTTTGTTCTCAATGCATGGAATTTACTTCAATTCACATAGACATATAGTGTTTTGATTAAATTTCATAGGTTTACAATGCCATCAAAAGAGGGTTGTAAATGCTTAAACACGTTGGCTAACATAATCAATTTAGAATTAAGAGCAAAAAAAGGATTGCATGAAGTCAAGTAAAATAACAAGTGAAGTTAGATCCTAGATTCTAAACTTATTGTTTCTTCTCTGTTATTTTTATTCTATTTTTTTTATAATTGTTAGTTTATTTTGTTTTATCCTTTAATCACCAAAATCAATTTGATTTCTTGGAATAGAAAACAAGTAGCAATTGGTTAATAATTAACATAAAATTTAATACAGTCCTCATGGGATCGATACTTAAATACTCATTTATATTACTTGTCGACACGTGCGTTTGCGTAGTCTAGCTCAACGACCAACAATTACACACCTCTTGAGTATGCACTTCACTGACATAAGCCCTTAAGCATGAATAAGCTATGGGCAATTGCTTGGCAGTTGGAGGCAAATTAAATTCAACCACTTCCTCTCCAACTTTAAGAGTTAACTTTCCATGCTTCACATCAAATATGTCTTTGGAGGTGGGTAGGAATGGTCTTCCTAAGATAATTGGGGTTTGGGCATCTTCTTTCATCTTTTGCACCATGAAATCAACTGGTATGTGGAATTTTCTAACCTTCAGAGATACATTCTCCAAAATCTTTATAGGATGTTTCATCGATCTATCCGCCAATTGAAGTGAGATTGTTGCTGGCTTGAGCTCTCAATTACCAAGCTTCTTGCATATAGATAAAGGCATCATGCTCACCTAGCTCTAAGATCATAAAGTGCATTTCCAATACTCATGTTCCCAGTTAAGCATGGGATAGTAAAAATTCCCAAATCTTTAAGCTAAGGAGGAAGCTTATTTTGAATAATGGAACTACTATCTTCCATTAATATAATGCTTTCATACTCTTCTAACTTCCTGTTGTTGGAGAGGATATATTTCAAGAACTTTGCATAGGAAGGCATTTGAGTAATTGCCTCCATAAAAGGAATGTTGATGTAGACCTTCTTGAGTACCTCTAAGAATTTCCAAATTGTGCATCAAACTTTGCCCTTTGATATCTTTGAGGGAAAGACAAAGGTGGAACATAGGTCTTTGGAGGTACATACTGTTGGTGCTCTCTCCATCTTCTTTCTTTTTTTCCATGACAAGTGCTTCTTCCTCTAGGCTTCTTCAACTATCCTTTTCTCTTCATCACCTTCTAAGACTTCTAATTGCTTGCCATTTGTCAAAAATATCGCATTGACTTGCTCCCTTGGGATTGGTTCCAGTTGGCTTAGTAGTCTCTCTTGGACCTTGGTGAACAAACTCGTCTGTTAGGCTATTTGAGTCTCAAGAGCATCTTGTTATGAGAAACCAGTTATTCAAGCCTAAAGTTGATTTGCTTAATTGCATCTCTATGTTGCTACATGTGTTGAATTGCATGAGTTTGTTGTTGAATAGCTTGAGCTTGTTGTTGAATTGCTTAAGTTTGTTAACTTTGAGTGGTAATAAAGTTCTCCCTGAGAATCTCCAAATTAGACTTTGATCCTTGAGAAAGTTGTTGGACTTGTTTGATTTTAGGTGAGGGTCTATTGTTGGATTGAACACCTTGATTTTATTGATTACCCCATGAGAGATTGAGGTGATTTCTCTATCCCAGATTATAGTCGTTGAAGTAGGGATTGCATTGAGCCTTGAAGTTGTTATTGACAAAGTTATCTTGCTTTATGGATGATTCTTATGAATAGGCCACATTATATCCTAAAGCTTTATGTCCCCCTCCATAAGTCTCACAAGTCACTTTAGGAGTATTAACAATATTGACGATCATCTTTTCCAGCTTCTCAGTCAAGGCATCAAATTTTTCATTCAACATGTTTATAGCATTAAGTTCATATACACCAGCTTGCTTCTTTGAAGTTGCTCATTCAGTTGGCCATTGGTAGTTATTTAAAGCAACTTTCGCTATTAAACTCTTGACCTTAGTTGGAGTCATCCCCATCAGTCATCCTATTATAAAAAGTTTGAATTATAATCATATCAGGAAGACATGGTGTGGGCATCACCTTAGAAGGTCCTTGTACTGCTCCCATGTATCATAAAACGATTTATTAGCCCCTTGGGAGAAGGTGGTGATATCCTTGTGAAGCTTGATCATCTTCCCTAATGGAAAATATTTGGCCAAGAAAGCTTGTGACAATCCTCCCATGTAGTGAAAGAATTAGGGGCCTCTGAATGTAGCCATTTCTTCGCCTTCCTCCTAAGAGAAAAAGGAAACAAACAGAGCCTAATGGCATCCACTATGACCCCATTGAGCTTAAGGTGTCAATACACCTCTAAGAAATCATCCAAATGTCCATTAGGATGATCATTAGGTGACCCATCAAACTATGATTATTGAACTATTTAGATCAATTATGGCTTTTGATCAAAATTGCTAGTTGCCACCGCTGGCCTCACAACAGAAGGGTGATGATCATGACCACGAAGGACAACATAGTCTCTCAACTTCTGCTCGACATTGGCTATTTGGTGGTTACTAGCCTCCATGGTTACTTTTTTGGCTTCTTGTGCTCTTCTTTCCCTCCTAATAGAACGAAATGTCCTCTTGATCTTAAGATCTATTTGTATAATAAGATTTCCTTAACTCCTTGTTCTACACATAAAAGGGAAATAACACCTAAAAAGCAAAATAGAGATCAAAGAAAGTAAAATAGAAAAGAAAAGAAAAGAAAATGCTTAAACTAATCAAATTGTCACTTATATTAATATCAACATTGATCCTTGACAACAGTGTCAAAAACTTTATGTGAGATTTCCGCAAGTACATGGATCATTCAAGTAGTAAATTATGATCATTTCCACGATGATTGATATGATTACTAGCTCTCACAACAATATCGATTATTTAAGCGATCAAAGGGGGATAAAGAAAATGAAATACAAGAGGAAGGCAAGAAATTAACTAATAAAGTAAACAAACAAATTGAAAAGAATAAAGTTCAACCAAGTTTTAAAGGTCTATGATTAGGAATTCACTACAATATCCACTGTGACGAATATCAACCTTATCTTTGCTGATGATTAATTATGTTCTTGAAGGTGATTTGTCCTAAATTATTTAAAACTCAATCTTTTGGCACTAAAAATGTATTAAAACCCTATTAATCTTATTTTTATGATAATTAATTAAGTTTAAACCGATTAAGTTCAATGACAATTGTTACTCCTCGAAGGATTCAAGCCTATCTCTAAGTCTAATTCCTAAGTTCAATTACTAGATTATCAAGCAATTGGATTTCATCTCTTGATCCTTCACCTAATACCTAAGATCATGCAAGTATGGAGCGCAACATACCACAATAATTAAACACACTAAGAATAAATCAAGAACAATTACTTCTCATTAACAAAGAATCAAGTTAAGTATTTAACATAGAAGAGTAAAGAGTTACATTCTAATCCTAGAAATTGGGAATTTAACCACTCATGGCCATTGTAACACAAACAAAGATAATAGATGAAGAAACAATCATAATTATATCCAAATAAAAATAGGAAAAATAAGAGAAAGAAGAAGAAGTAGTAGTAGTAGATGTCTTCAATGATTTTCTCCTTTCTCCTTGAACTTGTCTCAAACCCTTGCCTTCAATCCTTGGTGAAAAGCTACCCAATCTCTCCATCCTTGGTCTACTTATAGAATTTAACCTAATAGAGGTGTATTTTTCATTCAATCTCCTTAATTGGTCTCCATGTAATGAAAAGATGCTAATTGGATTTTGGAAACTTGATTAATTAGTCCCTAAGTAATGAAATATATCAATATAGGAAACTAAAACACAACTCGTGGGATTGCACACAGGGTATCTTATGTGACCTGGGGTATCTATACAGATACCCTTTGTGACTTTTTGGACGGATCCTGATGCCTCACATAGGATACCCTTTGTCAGTTACTGTTTTACCCCGTGTGACATTTTGGAGTGAGGATTTGACTTCATGGTCTCATGAAAGTTGTAACTCTCCTTCTTAGCTTTTCAACACTATCAAAATCACCTTGATTTGATCTCCATAACTCAAGTTACGTCCATTTCACTACACAAAGGTCTAAAATTCCATGAATCTTGACAATCATGATTCCAGGCTTAACTCCATTGCAATGGATTCAATCAAATCTTCATAGAACCATGTTAAAACATCCCTTTTGGACCTAAAAATATAAGGAGAGTCCAATCATAAGTTACTAAGGATAATTTAATGATTAGTCGCATAAATTCTCATAAAATACCTAAATCCATATCAAACCAAGCATAAAATACGTGTTACAATACAACACATCATTATGTATGTATCAAATAAAGGGAAGAATGCTAAATCAAAGAAGAGTCTAAAATTTGCTTCTATGAGCAATGATGAAGAGGATAGAAGCACTAGCCTATGGGGGAAGAACTTCAACAATTACTTCTCAAAAGAAGACTATAATGCTTCTTTGGAGCTAAATGGAGGGCATGTAATTCAAGCTTGGGCCCTAAAGGCCCTACAACTCTCAATTTAAATTGTAAATCAAGTGGTAACAGATACAGAAAGCCTTTATGCAATAGTGAGAACAAATTTGTTTTAAGTATCGTTTTGGAGTGTTGTCTGGAAATGCATCTGGTTCTCCTGTTTAAATGCATAAGAGTATTTATTATTTTTGATTAATTGGAGATGGAGTCTTAGTCTCTCCTAATATCTTTTACTAATTTAAGGGGTATTTTGATTAGTCGTTTTCATTTAATTAATAGGACTTTTTGAGATGAATTTTTCTTGTTGAAGGATTGAGTACATGTTGAGGAATCAAATAGTTAATTACTTGTACTTTGTAATATAATTGAGTACAAGTTATATAATTAGCCTCCTCATGACAAAAGTTATAAACTATAGCTGTATGATTTGACTTACATTTTTATGGGATGTTGTATTTATGTAAAGGTATAATATAACTATAATCAACCATTGATATGTTGTCAATTTTTGGAATTTCCTCACGAATGTTCTTATTTTGGATTGATTTACATTCGCAAACCATTTTAGCAGCTACTTGTGATGTCTTGAGCTTTTTTGTTGATTTATTAATTATAGAATATATTATGGACAAAGTTTCAGGTTAGCGGTATAGAAGAAACCTAACCCACCAGAAAGCCTTGTATAGATTCTTCGATTTCTCGATAAAAAGAAATATGACCAACAGTGGTTCGAATGTATATACAACGAATTTCTTTTTTTATACTTCTTACTACTAGATAATGCCCATAAATCTCATGATAGGTACCCAAAGATTCGTAATGAACTTCGATAGGAGCTTCTCTTGACGAAATAACGCGTTGATCTAGTCGCCACCGGAGCCACAAAGGACTATCGAAATTGATTCTTTTCTGTCGATAAGCTCCAATTGCATCATAGGAATTACAAAAAAAAGAACCTTTTTTTTTCGTATACTTATAGTTATTATCTTGAATTCTTTCATTTTTAGAATTTCTGCGATTACATGGATTATACCTATTTGCACAAATACCTCGACGATTCCCGCTCGTTAATACGTAAAGCCCAATAAGCATATCTTGAGTTGGTACGGAAATGGGATCCCCAATAGCCGGAGACAAGAGGTTCGTATGAGAAAACATAAGTAAACGAGCTTCTGCTTGAGCCTCCAAAGATAAAGGCACATGAACAGTGTAACACCCTTATAGGGATGTCACATTTATGATGCAGTAAAATAAAATAAAATAAAATTCTTATCCAAGTTGTAAAACATTTGGTACATAAATAATATTAATGGTAAAATTTTTCCTTTTTATACTTATAACGTTAAATAAAATAACACGGAACACAAAATAAAGCAAAACATAATCACACTATAATATATATATAATTTTGTCTGAAGTATATAATTAATTTACAACTACAAATATTTAATAAAGCAGTAAAAAGTCAGTATAAGACTAAAATATAACACCTAATACATGAGCCTTTGTTATAAGACAAATTCCCTAGTTAGGAATATCTTGACCGATAAAAATTCGACCTAAAAATATATCGAAATTCTTTCTAGGAATATGGTGAAATTCATTCCACAACTCCCTAATAGGTAAAATAACCTGTACGAAAGTAACCGTATAAAGTGAAGTAACGAACCTATGTCGAGTCCTACTTATTGATAAAGTAACGTCACCACTGTACTTTATATGTCCTGTGTCCCAGTGGACATACCAAGCCTTAGCGCCTTCGAGAAACTGTAGTCTAAAGAAACCTAATTGACCTCTCCTTGCCGCCATCGTAGTCTTTGATGATATAGACAAAAATAGAGACAGATAGAACAATACAATAAAGAGGTGAGACAATCTACATCATTACCAGCATGACAATAAAGAAAACGACATACAAACAAATATTACAATAACACATACCATTATATCATATACAGTATAACAAATCAATACATCATGCATTTTATCACAAATTATAATAAACATTAAAATGCAGATAATGAATGATACACACACTGACTCGTTCTTACTCCATAGAGCTAAACACGGATGTCAGAGGGAATGATCCGAAAAGAACTAATAGTACCTCAGGTTGCCCAACCAAACTATTGCACTATCTAACGTCGTGTCTATAGTCCACAGTCCAAAACATCGTGTAGCAATACACAGTCCAATACATCGTGCACTACAAGCATTGTACTAAATAATCTCCACAAGATCTCGATTAAGAATAGTGCTTGTTGAGATCATTAGTGTGTTGCCCGTTATCACGGCCCAGAGGCGCTACCAACTGTCCACATATGGGATTCTTCGCACACTAATGCCTCCAAGTTCAAATAATGAACCACACTACGCTTGTCACACTCATAACACGGTGTAATTCATCTCGTCAATCAATCGCCAATTATCAACCAAATTGACAAAACTCTCAAAGCATGATAAAAAAAGTTACCAAAGTACCCTTAGTTCCAATATTTTACCATATTTATGAAAATACCCTCAGTCTCAATATACCAAAATATAGTATGTCTCCACTTGACAGTACTATCTCACAACATGTTCGGGTCCACCACTTTGGCCTGACAGTAAAACTTGCTGCATCATTTAATCATGTAGAAATTTTATCGCATTTTCACAATCGCGTCGCTTTTACAAATGTTTTAAAATCGCGTAAATATATTTTGATGTTTTTGAATATCGCGTAATGTTTTTAAATCATTTTCTCAATCGCGTAAGATTTTTAAATCATTTTCTTAACCTTACAGCTTAAAAATCATTATTTCAAATATGTGTAAACTATTTCTAGTACTTTTAAACTACGTAGAATATTTTCATATGTTATAAATATATTATGGAATCTTTTTGTTTTATTTATCTGATTTTAGTAACTTTCAGCAAATTTTGCCTAGAAAATCAGTATGTGGTATTTTTGACGTTTTCCTTTAAATTCTGTTAATTTTAACCTTACCCAATAATTACACTTTGAAACTTGCTAATGCACTTCAAAACTCAAAGAGTGAGCTCTACGTTAGTATTTTTCAAGCGTTCACTTTATTTCTTGCTTATAATAAATTCTGCTAATTATAAATTCTGCTAATTTAGAATTCTAGAACTAAGTTCATTCATTTTATTTCTCAAAGATTCATTGGAATCAAATTCTTTTGTAAATTAATTACTTAACCTACCTTAGAAAATAAAATGGCATGTTGGCCATAATTAACCTAAATCATTCTCAAATTCATTATTTTACCTAGATTCATTAAAATCATTGCTTTAGAAAATGGTTGAGAACATTTTGGTTCTCTGTTTAATGGTAAGGCCGTGAGCCTCAGTGTGTTCTTTAGAATACTCATGCAATCGTTACATGTTATTCACATCCTACTTTAATAATCATATAATTATAAACACATGCAATATATTTTACAAACTATAAACACATGCAATATATTTTAAAAACTATAAACACATGCAATATATTTTAAAACTATAGACATGCATACAATTAAAATCAATCACAAATAGGAAAGTATATAAACAATCACATAAATGAATCCTTATGGATCCTTCACACACAAACAATCCATTTTCTCATCACCACACAAGGTTGATGAGATTAAATCTCCCTATTATCTCTTGAAGACAAGGATCTCCTAGTCTCCTCCTTCTCCTTGCTTTCTTGAAAACCAACACAAAACCCTAATAATTCTTAAATAATTAGTAAAACCACATACAAGGCTTCATAATGGAAAACCATGGAACAAACATGGTTTAGAAAATCACAAATCAAATTTTAAACCATAAAAACAAAAGCTTACCCTTAGGGAAGTGAACAAAAGCTTTGATTTTGAACTAGAAGAAGTAGGTTTCTCATAAAATCTTGTAAAGGACAAGTGTTTAGGAGATAGTTTTGGTTTAGAAAAAGTAAGAACGAAAAATTATAGAAGATTGATGGTGGTGTTTGGTGCTTGGGCCAAAAATAGAAGAGAAAATAAAAGAGAAAAGTTGCTTGGTGTTCTTGGGGATTTTGGAGAGAATAGAAGGCTTAGATTTAGGTGTATGAAAAAGGGAAATTTGAGAGTGAAATTGAATGGGTGCTGCCGTGAGTGACTTGTAGGAGAGGTTGAGTGATAAGCTTGGGTAATAAATATCCATTTATGTTCACACTTCTATGGCACATGGCTTATGTCACTTGGATGGTTCAAGAACAATGTGGAACTTGGAATTCTAGCCTCCTTGGCCGTGAGACTCAAGGGAATTTAGGGGCTTAATTTGATTTTAATTAATAACTAATCATATACTAATTAAATGGCTAATTAATTAGGTTAAGTCTCCTATTAATACTTAATTAACATTCTAATTATATAACTAATTAGTTTAATATATATTAGCATATATCATAGCCTCTAAATAAAATTAGGATATCTAATTAATAATTAGATTATAACTAATTAATAACTAAGCTAGTTTACTTAGTTTGTTAATTAGATAATTAGATTAACCAAATTAGATTTAATTAGCTACTAAGTAAAGTCAAGCCACTATATTTGACTTAATCTTAACAATTGAATTTAACTTTAATTCCTAGTCCTTGATTTGATCTAAGGTGGATATTGCTTAGTGATTAAACTAGAATTGTTCTTACACCATTGATTTGATCAACGGTTAAGATCAAAACTTCCAAAACAAGCTTTTACATCTAGCGGTCCACAACAAAGTCTTGCCACTTTGTTTGACCAAACCTTATTGGTTAGAAAATTCAAGCCACTTTCATTGACTG
Organism: Ormosia semicastrata; assembly: GCA_029884595.1. Classification (NCBI taxonomy): domain Eukaryota; kingdom Viridiplantae; phylum Streptophyta; class Magnoliopsida; order Fabales; family Fabaceae; genus Ormosia; species Ormosia semicastrata. The sequence goes on from JAQQTO010000047.1 coordinate 9,915,107, forward strand.
ATTTCTATTGGTTCAAAATTCAATCCAGTCAGAATCGTTGACTACTACTTTAAACATGGGTTCCATAGACTTTTTCGAGTCCATGGTCATTTTGGAGTAAATTTCTACTGTTTTTAAGACAGAGAGATGTCAAATAAAATAATATTATAATAATATAAAATTATTTTATTACACGATTAAATCCTAAAAATTAAAAGATTAATATATATATATATATATATATATATATATCAATCAATTGGGTTTAGTAAGATCCCCAAACTTTAATTAATTAAAATAAGATTTTTTACGAGAAAATTATTATTTTCTTGGCTCAGTGCAAATCACACACAATAGTCAAATACACTCACGAAACAGTCAAATTCATTTTACTACTCACAGAAATTACAAAACAGTACATTTCAAGACTATATTGTAATTAACCCAAAAGTTGGGGTGTTACAAACAACCATTTAATCCCTATCAAAGTCTGCATTGAATCCCTTGCAGACTAATGGATGTAAACAAATAGCACGCCCTTCTACTAAAATGGGTTGGAATGCCTGTATTCCTAATCTATGCAGAGTAGGCGCTCTATTCAGCAATACGAGATAAGAGCAAGTAAAGTATTAGTAGCATAGCAAAAATGCGTTCCTCGTCATTAATATGTTTGCTCGCGGTAATTGTGGCCTCTCGGGAGAATTGATGACTGCATCAAAGATGCACTTGCTATTGCTAGTACTAGTACATCTGAGAATTCTTAATTGGTTAGTTTAAATAGCCCCGGACTGTGGAACAAAGGAGTATCCCGAACCTACACCGAGGTATTGACGGCGATTCTCAAATATCGCAGAACAGAATGGGATACGATGAGATAGAATGCAATAGAAACAAAGACAGGGGGAACATTGGATTTCCGTTCTTCTTTTTATCGGCCTTTATTCTTGTGCTATTCCTCCTTTTTGATCTTCGATTATTGTCTATTAGAATCTTGGTCTGCTAGAGAATTAGTATCTCTACCATGGATGATCCTTCTTTTTTTATGACTTACCTACAACTATTAGCTATTTTTGGACTCATGTTACCAAAAACATACAGCCAGTAGAACGGCATTGAATAGTGCTTTTGGTCTTTTCACTATTCCTGGGATTTCCTAAAGTGCCACAACCCAGCCATAAAAAAGTACGGAGGCATCCCTCTAGTATGGTAACTAGAGAATGACATTTTTATTACTCTAAAGGTGGGAGTAACTATATGAGTACTTTTTTAGTACTTGGTCTTTTAGTACGGTGGCATCTCATCTACTTGGTCTTTTAGTACTCATATAGTTACTCCCAACTTTAGAGTAATAAAAATGTCGTTCTCTAGTTACTATACTAGATGGGATGCCTCCGTACTTTTTTATGACTGGGTTATGGCACTTTAGGAAATCCCAGGAATAGTGAAAAAACCAAAAGTACTATTCAATGTCGTTCTACTGGCTGTAAGTACTCATATAGTTACTCCCACCTTTAGAGTAATAAAAATGTCATTCTCTAGTTACCATACTAGATGTGATGCCTCCGTACTTTTTTAGGGCTGGGTTGTGGCACTTTAGGAAATCCCAAGAATAGTGAAAAGACCAAAAGCATTATTCAATGCCATTCTACTGACTGTATGTTTTTGGTAACATGATTCCAAAAACAGCTAATAGCTGTAGGTAAGTCATAAAAAAAGAAGGATCGTCCAAGGTAGAGACACCTAATTCTCTAGCAGACCAAGATTCTAGCAGACAAGAATCGAAGATCAAGAAGGGGGAATAGCACAAGAATAAAGGTTGATAAGAAAAAGAAGGGAAATCCAATGTATTACTCTAAAATCAATAAGGGGAGATCTGCTACTTACTGCTCACGGAAACAAAGGATAAAAAATTAATGTATAATAAAATGATCCATAATGATTGGATTTCATCATCATATGGATCCTAGATATTTATGCGTGCTATTAGATAAGTAAATTTACCTATTTATGAGAAGTAAATCTCTCATAGAATTCCTCAAAGATAGGTAAATCAATTATATCCCTCATAAATTGAGGAATCAGCTATAAGAGATAACAATCTTATTGGATTCTTATTCTAATTAACAACATTTAATGTAAAATTAACTATGATTCTTATCAACTAAGACGCTCTTATAAATACCACACAAGCTAACAAAGGTATGCATTTAATCCCAAACCCTACCCACATATGTGCACGGTTTAACTTGAGTATCTAAGTGTTTTTTTGTAGTTGCTCACCCCTCACACCACTGTCGTAACCACCATGCATCGGAGGAAACCATCTACATCAACCTTATTTAGGTGATTCTCTAAAACTCATTCAGAACATTGGTACCGTCTATGGGAAAGATAAATTTCAATTCCCATCACCACCATCATGGTTACTACAAGGCGAAATCACGTCTCTGTCACTCAAAATCAACCTTCTTCTGGCCACCGTCCAACATCCGCTTTGGTTCATAAGCCAATCCAAGAGTCGGTCGCAGCCTAATTGGAACCTAGGCAAGAAGGAGTAGAGACTTCACGCATTGGCCAAAAACTCTCTCCTTCATCGTGGTGAGTTTTAGTAAGGCAACGACTAGGTCTGCAAGGAGTACTTTTTGGAGATACTGGACAGTGGGTATCAACATTGTAGTGCTTAGGAGCACGGGTGGATAATGTTGAAATTCAGTCCCACCCAGGCGAATCTGGTCTCTTGGAGCTATCTATCAAAGAACTCATCTCTCTTGTTAGACTTTAGGACAAACGTATTTATAACTTGGAGAGAGTTGTCAACTAGGAAAACAAAGGTGAAAATCGAATTGCTAATAGGAATTAGGAGAACCGAAGGGACGCTATAACATCCTCTGAAACATGTTAGACTTGTAAATAGTTACAGAGGTAGCTTAATACTTGTTTAACATGCCTGTTTAATTTTGTGACAATCTGAGTTAGTTTTAGCACTTTGTTGTAACCCGAAAAGTGAAAAGTAGCTTAAAATGACTTAGATATTAGCATAAATGGCTTAGCTAATGGAAATAAATGTGGACATTTTGTTTCTAGGTCAAAAATGTGTGAACTATGATATGGTTAAAATTTGACAATATTTAGAGTCGATTTGGTATTTTTAAGCATACTGGTTGTGCCTTTAATACTAGAATGACTAGCAGTAGATATAAAAATTTATGATAATGGTGAAACAACTTTTTAAATGAATATTAGAATTTATTTTAAAGTTGTTGGAAGTTAAAAAACTTGATTTGGAGAAATCTAAATATTCTTAGCAGATATAGTTAATACTACAAAATATCATAAGTGACTTTGGTCACTCACGTTTTTATAGCCCTTTTTATTGACTTTCCTAAGTTATTTCTTCACTTTTCACTCATTCTCTCTTTGCTCTCTCACAAACCAGCAACTCTAACAAAAGAGGAAGAAAGCAAGCAAAGGAAGGAAGAGGAAACAAAGGGGGAAGAAGAGAGAAAGAAGAAGAAAATAAAAGGGAAAGACAAGCTTGTGTTTTTCTGACCATCATCACCATCTTTGCTCTATAAGGTAGGGGGTTCCTATTCATCTTCTCTTTTTCTTGTTCATCTTGATGAATTTAGGGTTTATGAATGGAAAACTTGGTTTGGTGAGCCAAATTTGTGCTTTTAGCTTAGTTCTTGATCCAAGAGTTGAGTTAAAGCATTTTGTTAACTTATTGGAACCATGGTAGCTTGTTTTGCTTGGTGGGTGTCCATAAACCTCTTTGATGAGCATTTTGGTAATGGATATTTGCTTGGCTTGATTAAGTTTAAAACCATGATTGATGAGTTGAGTTTAGTATTTAATAATTCTAACATGATTAGAGACCATGATTAAAGTTGAAAAACACTTAAAATCCAAGATTGGATGAAAAAATTGATTTGGAATCAATGAAACAATGGCTTGGTTTCTATATAATTTTCTGCAGAATGGTCATGCCTAGGTGCAAGGTTGCCATGCCTAGGCATGGACTGAAAAGTTTTTAGTCCAAGCGAGATAAAGCATATCATGCCTAGGCGTGGTAATTCTATGCATAGGCGTGAGACAGGGCCCAAGCCACGCCTAGGAGTGGGAAAGTCATGCCTAAGCGTGAGTTTCAGAATTTTTCAAGTATTATATTCTTGATGTTTTGGGATTGTCTAAGTGTTGGGATCACTCATATATGCCTTTTTAAATGTATTGAGACACTAATAGGGGTATTTCTTGGACAGAACAACCACTTAACATATATGAGGAATTGAGAAATCTTAGGCATTCTTTGAGATGTAAGAGGCCAAAGGAGAGTACCTAGGACCTTGTTCAGCATGAGGTTGACTTTGAAATCACTTGTGAAGTGATGATATGAGGTACTAGTTATAAGTGTGCTAGTGACATGGTTCTTGCCACTTTGTTGGATAAGTGAAGCTAAGGTTCACATGTACTAGTGATTAAAAATGTATTGGATAATATTCTTGCATATTTGATTTTTAAACTTGCTATTTCCTATTTCCTATTTATTGTAACCTTAGATGGTGTGCACAACTATGTGGCTTGAGAATGATGTATTAGATTTAAATTCTCCTAGCATTTATGCTATTATGGCCAGGGTTACCGATTAGGGGTGGTAGTAGTACTCTTACATCAGTGAGAGGAAGGTATTCACCTATTACCAAGTAGTGTATGGGCTCTTAGGCATATTCTGCTTAGTATATACAAAGGAACGAGATTCTTGAGAATGAGCAAGTAACATGTGTTTTTCTAAAACTAAAATATGCTTTTGCATTGCATAATCATATTATTAGGATTTTGTGAGAGCATAATCATACATTATCACATAAAACATTGCATTTGTTGACAACTGTATGGGCGGTTGTCTTGTCTACTTGATGATATCTTACGATTGTATGGGCGGTTGTTTGATATCATTGTTCGTTATAAATGTGAGTTTGGTTATTACTTGCCTTGTGAATGTTACATAGAAAATATGTATAAATTCTAGTAGTGTTGAGCAGTGGCTCATTTATCTATTACAAGATTAATTTAATGTATTTTACTCTGTTTATTCGATGTGATTGGATAACTGTTGGTTTTGATTTACTCATACTAAGAATTTTATGAATTCCCACCCCTTTGGTGTTTCCATGTAAAATCAGGTGAAGTCCCTCCAAAGAGAAAGGGCAAGAAGAAGAAGAAGCGAAATACTTAGTTTTAGTTATTTTATTTCTTTTTGCATCAGCTTGTATTTATTTACTTTATTTTTTTGTTGTAAAAGTTATATATTACATTATGACTTTTTAGCCAATGATGTAAATATATGACCTTTTTCATCCTTCATGGCTCTTTATAATGACTACACAGGTTGTTATGGATTTCTGTTTTATGCATTTTAGAAAGTAACATTCTTGATACGCTTTGTCTTGAAATATTCCATTTATTTTTATGATAAATGTATTAGGGTATTACAGACCTAGCCCGTGACGAGGTACGCCATTCGGAATATTCTAAGATCACAGAACCCAATCTGGAAGCTAAAATCCCAATTTTGGGAAATAAGAGTAAGATCAAGGATTAAGGAATTCAGCTAAACAAACTGATGACCTATGAGACCCCTAGGCATTTCAAATATCGAACAAATACTGAAGCCTATGATGAGATCATGGACCCTCAAGAGCACTTAGATGTTTATGTTTCTACTCTCTTATTCGTTGGAGGAGATGATCTATTCATGTGCTGCACTTTTTCTTTTTCTTTGAAACAAAGCCGTCCTGAGATGATTCACCACTTTGACTCCTAAATCCGTTATTATCTGGGAAGACTTATCCTTTACATTTTTGCTGCACTTTACCATTAGTAAAGCGTAGCCGAAATCCATTTCATGTCTCTCTCATATCAAATATGGAAAGGAGGAATCTCTCTGAGACTTTATATCCCAGTTTAATAAGGAAATAATAAGCATTCTTGACAAGGATGAAAGATTTGAACTATACATTACATGAAGGAAGGACTCTTCCTTGGACCATTATGTAACATATTAATACCAGTATCCTAATATATCTTAACATTAGACATGTAAGTCTCAATTTTTTGCACAAAATATTAATATTAATCATTATTGACATTTAAAGTCTAGGATACGCTAGTTTATGGCACAAAAGTAGGAATTAACATTTTATATATTTATCAGCTAAAAAAAACATTTTATTTATTTGAAAATATTCTGATTTATGAGCTATATCCAAGAAAGACAATTACATGTTTAGTACATTTAACTAGTAGTCAATTTTTGTTTGAGATGTCAAAGTTGATGTTTAATATTTAGAAGATTTGAAAGATTAGAAAGTTTGACTTTTCCATTCAATACTTCGGAGTAAAAAAATATTGTAATTTTGTATGTTGTTCTTAATTAAATTTGAATAGAAAAATAAAAATATAATTAATTAAGATTTGATTTGAGTAAAAATTTATTTAGCTGAGAGTAATTTAAAAATTAAAAAATAAATTTGCAAAAAATAGGAAACTACAAATAAAAACAATTAGTGATAAGTGTGAATAAATTAATAATAGAGGGTGGTAGTGACAATAAATCCACCCGTACATTTTTTATTTTTCACTCTTCAAATCGTGTGTCTCACTTCATAGTCTCATAATCTTCCTCTGCTACTGCTAAGCTTCATGAAAACGATTCATGTTCAAAGATGAATCCTTGGGAAAGGTAAATCAGATCGAGGACCTGGTCCACATGATGTAGTTTTCAAAACATTTGAAGGAGTTGAAGTCTTGTGAGGCTTAAATAAAAAGACAAATACGTAGTCGTTAGCACTTTTTAGCTTATTTCACACTTATATTCCATTTACTTGAATTTTCATAACTAGGAAAATGAGGATAGAAAGAAAAATCTGTTTCGTTATTTATCATACGTGCTTCAGGGTTTCACTCCTAAGTTTTAACAAAAAGAATTTAATATATAGTTCTAGTTTGGTCGTTAATGAATCTCTTCTTTGCTATTTTCTTACAAATTCATAATCCAAATTATAAAATGGGCAATTTATTTTCATTATTTTTTAGCTTCTTTCTTTACATATTAGTTTAACTATTCTCAAACGTATGACCCTTGTATTATACTTGAACATGGGACCTAGTTGTAAGTTTTTATCTATCACCGTTGAAGACGGGCATGACCATGACATAAATTCAAGTGGAGGTATCATTCAGTGGTCGAATATATTCGCAAAAGCCAACAAAGAAAGTTGAACCAGAAACTTCAACGTTTTACATTCCTTTAGCATACAAACATCATTTTCTATCTTCATATCTTGTATCTTACTTCATGGACTCTTAATCTTTCTCTTCCATAGATGACCAAATTCCACAGTGACGCCACCATGTAACGGCCTCTGGCCACAGTGAACCCCATCATCGATACCCCTACATGTAATCTGGGTATTCAGTTGCAGACAAGTGTATTCGTGTGATTGAAATATTCAACATTTGCATGCTTGATCAAAAGTCTTGTGAGGTTTAACATATAGGTCAACAATAAAAGGACAAATCGTTGAAGATTGGAAAGGGAGAAACAAAAGTGAAGCATGTAGCTACCATTTTTTTGCTACTTTCACAAAGTTTTCTGCCACTATAGTATATGGAGAAAGTGACAACTGATAACATGTAATTCTAGCGATTAAGCTAATGAAGGTTTTCTCTATTGGCATTCTGTGAAAGGACTTTGCAGCACTTAAGCTAATTTACCCCGCTAATTAGCTACCATTTTTTTTCTTTTTTTTTTGTTGTTGCCATTTTCACAAAGTTTTCTTCCACTAGTATATAGAGAAAGTGACAACCGATAACATGTAATTCTAGTGATTAAGCTAATGAAGGTTGCCTCTATTGGCATTCTGTGAAAGGACTTTGCAGCACTTAAGCTAATTTACCCCGCTAATTAGCTACCATTTTTTTCTCTTTTTTTTTTTTGGCCATTTTCACAAAGTTTTCCTCCACTAGTATATGGAGAAAGTGACAACTGATAACATGTAATTCTAGTGATTAAATTTTCCCCCTAATGAAGGTTGCCTCTATAGGCAGTCTGTGAAAGGACTTTGCAGCACTTTAGGTAAAGCTCTTGGTATTACTTAAATTTCTAATTGTAACCTTTTTTTTTTTTTGTAATTTTGGTGTTTGGTGCAGAAAATAATTTCAAGAGACCATTTTTTCTTTGTTTAGTGGGCGACTTGCCCTGGTGATAATTCCATGCGTGGAAAAGTAGCTAAGGTGCTTGTTACTGTTAGCTTATAGTGTGAAGTTAAAATGCTGATGGTAAGTTAGAGATGTTTGACTAACGTGGAAACTTAATTCCGTGTTAGACTTTGTCGATATGATCACATCAAAGCGAGTTGGAATCTCAATCTATAAAAGGAGCAAAAGCTATGTTCATGGCAAAATCCATCCTCACCCTTCTTAAGCCATAGCATAATTCAGTACAATGAGAATTTACGTAGTCTCATGGCTTTTCTTGATACCCTTCTGCTTAATAAACTTGAGCACCAGCATCTTTGTGGTCACTGACCACTGTCTTGGCCATCAGCAATCCTTGTTGCTTCATTTGAAAAATAACTTGATATTCAACTCTGAGAAATCCAAAATCCTGGTTCATTGGAATCAAAGTGATGATTGCTGTCATTGGCTTGGAGTAACATGCAGCAAGGGACGTGTTATAGCTCTTGACCTAAGTCAGGAGTTTATCTCAGGAGGACTTGATGATTCAAGCCCTCTGTTCAGCCTCAAATATTTACAGGGTTTGAATTTGGCTTTTAATGACTTCAATTCTGCAATTCCTCCGCAGTTGCACAGCCTGAAGAATCTGAGGTATCTTAACTTATCAAATGCTGGGTTTGAGGGACAGATTCCAAATGAGATTTCTCACTTGAGAAGGTTGGTTACTCTTGATTTGTCTTGTCCGTTTACCTCAAATCATATTCTAAAACTTGATAAGCCAAATATAGCAATGCTTGTCCAGAATCTTACAGGAATCTCAGAATTGTATCTGGATGGTGTAGCAATATCGGCCAAGGGAAATGAATGGTGTCATACTTTATCCACATTGAAAGAACTAAGAGTTCTGAGTATGTCATCCTGCAATCTCTCTGGACCTATTGATTCTTCACTTGCAAAGCTTCACTCACTCTCTGTACTAAAACTGAACCAAAATAACTTGTCAAGCTTGGTGCCAGAATCCTTTGCAAACATCTCCAACTTGACCAACTTGCAGCTCAGCAGTTGTGGCTTGAGTGGTGTTTTTCCAAAAAATATCTTTCAAATACAAACATTAAAGGTCCTTGATGTATCAGATAATCAAGATCTTCATGGTTCTTTGCCAAACTTCCCACAAGATGGATGTCTTCAGACATTGAATCTTAGCAATACTAATTTCTCTGGACATTTACCTTATGCTATTTCCAATCTGAAGCAGTTGTCTGCGTTAGATCTATCTAACTGCCAATTTAATGGAACACTTCCCAGTTCTATGTCAAAACTCACCCAACTTGTTCATCTGGACTTGTCATCTAATAATTTCACTGGTCCACTCCCATCTTTCAACATGTCCAAGAACCTCACATATATATCCCTCTTTCATAATGATTTAAGAGGTGACTTACCATCAGATCATTTCAATGGCCTCATAAATCTTGTCATCATTGATTTAGGGTATAATTTCCTCAGTGGGAGTGTTCCCTCATCTCTACTTGAACTTCCATATCTGCGTGAACTTAACCTTCCCTTTAATAGATTCAATGGTCTATTGGGTGAGTTTTTGAACGCATCTTGCTCAATGTTAGAGATGATTGATCTTGGTAGCAATAATTTACAAGGGCCTATTCCTGCGTCTATCTTTAATCTTAGAAGACTTCGTACCCTTCGATTTTCTTTTAACAAGTTTAATGGCACATTACAGTTGGATATGATTCGAAGGCCAAGAAACTTATCTACACTAGAACTCTCACACAACATATTGTCTATTGAAGAAAACTTTAGGGATGATCATGTCATGTCACCCTTTCCTAATTTGATCAATCTAAGTTTGTCTTCCTGTAAGTTGAGAGGAATCCCTAGTTTCTTGAGAAACCAGTCCACAATACTTTACCTTGACCTATCTAGCAATGAGATTGAAGGAACAATACCTAGCTGGATATGGCATCAGGAATCTTTGGTTCATCTAAATATTTCCAACAATTTCTTCACACACTTCGAAGGAACATTTTGGAATCTTAGTTCCAACCTTTTTGTCCTAGACATTCATTCCAACCAACTACATGGTCCTATTCCCTTCATTCCAAAATATGCATGTTATTTGGACTACTCCGACAATAGATTTAGCTCTATCACCCCAGGGGACATTGGCAATCACCTCCCTTTTACAATTTTTCTCTCTCTTTCAAACAACAACTTTCATGCCCAAATTGATGAATCCTTTTGCAATGCTTCCACTCTTCGTGTGCTAGATCTTTCCAACAATAATTTTGATAGCATGATTCCAGAGTGTTTGGTAAAAATGAGTAACATTCTTAGGGTGTTAAATCTTGGTGGCAACAAACTTGAAGGTTATCTTTCTGATACAATATCAACTTCATGTTCTCTAAGGTTCTTTGCTCTCAATGATAATCTTTTGGTTGGTGGCATCCCGAAATCTTTGGTCAACTGCCAGAACCTACAAGTTCTAAATCTTGGAAACAATATGTTAGTTGATCGATTTCCATGCTTCCTAAATAGCATTTCCACCCTGCGAATCTTGTTTTTAAGGTCCAACAAATTCAATGGGCCTATTGAATGTCTAAATAGCACTGGTAATTGGGAGAAGCTTCATATTGTTGATCTAGCCTCAAATAATTTCAGTGGTACAATACCAAGATCACTCATAAAAAGTTGGACAGCAATGATGGATGATGGAGACCATGTCAGGCCAGAGTTCGGCCACTTATTTCTAGAAATCTTTGATAACTACAATCCTCTGGGTATTGATGGAGAACTTTCAGTTCTCAACAAATTTGTTGCAATGAAATTAGCTAAACTTATAACAATCGAACCTCGCTCTGTCGTCGACGAGGCATCAGCTGATGTCTCTTTGAAGGATCATGGTCGCTATCAGGATTCCATTACAGTTGTTAACAAAGGTCTACAAATGAAGCTGGTCAAAATTCAAACCATCTTCACTTATGTGGATCTGTCATCCAACTACTTTGAAGGCCCAATACCAGAGGAGCTAATGAATTTCAAAGCATTGAATGTCCTTAACTTGTCACATAATGCTTTCATGGGCCATATCCCATCTTCTCTTGGGAATTTGAAGCATCTCGAGTCCTTAGACTTCTCATACAACTCTTTGAGTGGAGAAATTCCCACAGAACTTGCAAGTTTAACTTTTCTTGAATACTTGAATGTTTCCTTTAATCATCTGGAGGGGAAAATCCCAACAGGTTCTCAACTTCAAACATTTGAAGCAAGTTCCTTTACAGGCAATGAAGGGTTATGTGGACCTCCATTGACCAAGAACTGTAGTGATGATGGAGTGCCTGGGTTGTCACCACCACCACCAGCATCTGAAACAGACAGTTCAATTGACTGGAACTTCTTAAGTGTTGAGTTAGGATTCACTTTTGGCTTTGGATTTGTCATCCTTCCCCTTATTTTATGGAAGAGATGGAGGTTGTGGTATTGCAAGCATGTGGATGACTTGCTTTGCAAAGTCATTCCTCAGCTTGATTTTATATATGAACAACGTGGAGGGAAAAGGTACAGAATTATAAGGTGGAGGCTTTATTGATTTTGATCAGAGTGGAAAGCAAACACATATGTAATTTGCACTCTCTTCTATTTTTGGATTTTGCACTTCTTTATCTTTATTTCTATCAGTGCCAAAATAATGACTCTGCATGTTACAGGTCAACCCTAGTTAGAAAGAGTAGCAACTTTGTCATTTTTTTATCAAAGTTTTTGGGTTCTCATTTTCATATCTAAGTGTTGAGTTGTGAATAAGTTGCATCATGCATGCATGCATGTGCATATACGGTAAGCATTGGCGATGCAAGGTTACTAAATTTATTCAGAAACGTTACATATGTTGTTGTATAATTAATATGTTTGTGGCTAGCTTCTATTAGTCAATTTTTGCAACATGCATGCTTGGAGGAACTAAATATCATGGGGAAAAAAAGAAGAAAAAAAGAAACCTAACAAAATCAATAAGTACTTTGATACCTGGTGTTGTGTTGCAGGGTGGCGAAGCTCTTCCTCTGCCATGATAACATGTCAGGCCTCACCTCACTTGTTTCATCTTTCAATCTCATTGACTTGAGATGCAGGGTAGGATTATTTTATTTATTTAGTTTAGCCTTTCGTGCGTTGCTTTGTGCCAAAAATTCCATATATTAAACATGATCCAAGGCATTAAACTCAATTCTCAATCTTAATAAGAAGTTCAACAATCAACATTTTTACTATCTCTCTCACACTCTTAAAATATAAAATATTATAATTCAGAAGAGCATATAAGTAAAATAATTCTCATTCTCAAAATTTTGAAACTGTACTAAAAGACAATCACATCAAACAACTAATTTCAAACCCGAAATTAATTTACAAGCTCAGAGCTTGTAAATCCCATCCTTGGTTATTCTTTTTGATACAAGATGATCACATGCTTAAGAGATGATTTACTTACTTTATTTTTTATATTATTTAATTAATAAATTATAAAATTAATTTTAAATTTAATATTTATTATTTAAACATATAGTTCGATAAGATATTGGCACGTGTTGGTAGGTAAGTGAAGCTTGCAGTTAATGCATTAGGAACCTGTTAGTCATTTAACGACACTTGGATGAAAAGATCAAATGTACTAATTCATCAAGTTTAAGAACTAAAATTCATAGTAACTATTTATTAACACCTCAAAATTAAGGAAGTTTGAATGTATTTTTCCCATGAGCACTCCTGTTTGCAACGAATTCGTAAATTGTTTACAAAAGTGAAATAAACATAACAACAAAAAAATATTTTTTAAAGAAAAAACTAGAATAAATATTAAATAAAATGCATGACAGTTGCTCTAAATTTAAGAATTCTATGAAGTTTCACGAATCTGATTTCGTGATATTGAGCATTATCCTTTTCCCATATGTTTGGAATCACTAATTTTAAGAATTAATTTGATTTGATTTATAATTGAAATATGTTATTTGGAAAGTTTTAATTTCAAAGTATCATAACAAGTGAATTTTCCAAAATATTCATCCAATTCCAGCTAGCAGATGGGTAGTAGGTCAACAACCTATATTACGTTGTCATTGACTTAACTAGTCAAAAAAGAATTATTCAAAATTCCTAAGAACATATAACTTATCGTCTCACGTGGGAGAAATAATTGTATGCTACTGCAAATTAAACTAATTAATATTTAAATAATTATATAAATTTTTGTGTCAAATAATTATTTTATATTAAAAATATTAATGTATTAATTATTGATTAATCTAATTTACACAACTTATATAAATAAGACCTACATAAATATTTCTCATATGAGCAATGTAATGTCAACACTTTTCCAAATTATTTATAAAAAAAATCGTGAAATGATAAACCTATAAGTTAATTTTCTTCTTTATTTACAAAGAATTCAACCTATGCCTTTGTCCTAAACTACAGTTCACTATTATCATCTGATCTCTTAACTTAGTACGTTAACCAAATTAAATGCCTGTTTGATCTTTGCAGTTTGCAGTGACATATTAAAAACAGTGCTCAGTTGCCAAAATTGAAGTGTACGCTGTGTCATACATTTCCCATTGATTTCAACCTTGCTGTTCAGAGCAGACTCCAGAGTCCACTCATAAAATTGACCTTCATTGTTGAACAAAGATTTTCCAAAACCAGTTTTATGAAAACTGTACACTTCTTCCTCTGGGAACCACCATTTACACTTACTTTTCTCATAAGTTAAATGATGAAATTTCAAAAATTTATATTTTTATAGTTTAAAATCTTAAGTTTTCATCATCTTTTAATTTCTGTGATTGAATTTTGTTCTCAAATTTTGTTATATTTTTAGTATTTTAAATTATGTTCTTATTACGTATTTTATGTGTTTTTTATAAGTAATTTCATATGGAAAAGACTGAACATTTGAAGAAGTAAAAAAAAGAAGAAAATTACATTTCAGACGTCCAGCACTCAATACTCAACGCTTGAGCGTTGGACACTCAATGCTTGAGCATTGGACACTCAATGCTTGAGCGTGCGTTGTGCATAGAAGAATTTCAGAAAAGACGCCCAACACTTAAGCACTGGGAAGGTAGCGCTTGAGCTCTGAACGAGTAACATAGCACGTTAATTCTTTATAAAAAGAAAAGTTATGTCAAATTGAACACACTTCAGCAGCCGTCAAAGAGAGAAGCGACAACACAAACCTTAAAGTGGTGTGGACACAATTAAGCTTGAAGATTAAAGATTTTCTTCATCATTTTCACTTGTCTTCTATAGAGTTTGTCAATTTCTTCTCTGTTTTATACTTTATCCATGTGTAAATAATTTCTCTTTGTTAGGAGAATGATAGATCTTGAACTTTGATTATGTAACTTCTTGTATGAGTTTAATTTATATTTCTATTTCATAATTTACGTATTTATCTCTTTTCTTAATACTTTTTTAAACCTGATCAATTTGGAAATAATATTTTGGGTTAATGTATGATTTAAAAAAATTTGCATGAATCTAGAACATGTGATAAACACCATAATTTCTGCAATCGCTAGGAATAGATGTTGTGGGTTATGTTGTCTTTCTTTTAATTCCCTCGTAAATTGATAACACCTTCTCTATTTGGAGTTAGACTAAGAGATTAATTAATTCAAAATAGTATAAAGATGATTAATATACCAAGGGATTGAGTATTAATTAAATTGGTGAATTGATCATGAATCGTTAAAATAAAACATAATTAAACTAATATTTGAATGTGCATTTAAAGAGTTCAAGTGAAGTCGGAACCCTGACGTTTTAATACCATTATTTTTCACCCCTTGATTTATTGTTTTGCTTATTTACTTTATTTCTTTTAATAATCTTTTTCTTGAATTTTCTTTTTAATTGAATATGCAATAACTCTTTTTCTTTGTTAGCTTAGATAGTGTCAATTTCAGCAAATTTAGTAATTAATAACTTAATTTTCGTGGGACGATACTTTTTTTCACTCTTTATTACTTTTGCGATTCAGTACACTTGACGATTTCACACCCAGTTTTTGACGCCATTGCCGGGATTATAGTTTATTAATATTAAATAATAGTTTGAAAAGACACTACTTTAAGCATTTATTTTCTTGTTTAATTTAATTTAATTTTATTTTAATTGGTTCTTTCTAATTCACTCTTTTTGCTTTGTTTATGCGAGGTAGTGTGAGTTCTGAAGAATTACTTTTTGATCCAGACATTGACAAAGTAGAGAGAGCTCTTATGAAAGTGGCCAAGGAAAGAAGAAAGATTGAAGAAGTTATAGCCGAAAACAATCAAGTTACTCAAAGACGTACTCTAGCAAAGTACACAACTCCTTCAGCTGATAGGGTTGCAACGAGTATAGTGTAGCCTGACATTCAAGCAAACAACTTTGAGATTAAACCAGCTTTGCTACAGCTGGTACAGCAGGATCAGTTTGGGGGAGGTCATGTAGAAGATCCCAACTTGCACATCACTAACTTCTTGTAGCTGTGTGACACAATCAAATATAACGAAGTGAGTGATGATGCTATTCGGTTAAGGCTTTTCTCATTTTCTCTGAGGGATAAAGCAAAGAGCTGGCTACAAGCCCATCCATAAGGGAGCACCAGCACTTGGGAGGACCTTGTCAGCAAATTCTTGACTCGATACTTCCCTCCATCAATGTTTGTAAAGATGAGGAATGAAATAGCTTACTTCACTCATAATCAAGGGGAGTCGCTATATGAATCTTGGGAGAGATTCAAGGAGTTGTTAAGGAAATGTCCTCACCACACATTTGAGGTTTGCCAGCAGGTTCAGATGTTCTATAATGGTTTAAATCATCCTACCAGGGCTATGGTGGATGCATCTGTAGACAAATCTCTAAACAGTAAAACTCTCGAAGAGGCTCAAGTGTTATTCGAAACTATGGCCACTAATGAATATCAGATGCCTAGTACAAGGTTTGTTGCTAAACCGAGAGTGATGGAGCTTAGCACATTTGATGCGTTACTCACACAAAATAAAAATCTTTCACAACAAATCGCTAGCCTAACTAAGCAGCTTGGTAATATATAGGTGAACCCTATAAGTCATCAAGTTCTAACTTGCGATTTCTAAGGAGGCAATCATGCCAATGGAGAGTGTGATGCAAGCAACACGGGTGTCATTCCTCAAGAGCAGATTAATTACATGGGTAATCCTGCAAGGCCTCAACGTAATCCCTATTAAAATACATACAGTCCAGGATGGAGGAATCATCCAAATTTTGCATGGAACAATCAGAATATGCTGAGACCACCACCACCTCCACAACATCAACCATCGTCCTCATCCTCTTCTCAACCTCCATAAGATAAGATATTTAATCTTGAAAGTATTGTGGAGAAACTTGCTCTTAGAACTAGTAACTTCATGCAAGAAACGAGGGCTAATTTTAAGAATCAAGAGGTAGTCATCAGAAGTCTAGAAAATTAAGTGGGATAGATATCTAGACAACTTATAGAGAGACCTCAAGGTAGCCTACCTGGAGACACTATAGTCAATCCAAAGGAGCACTGTAATGCAATCATACTAAGAAGTGGCAAAACCTTGGAAGGACTAGTGAATGAAGTATATAGTTTTTCAGGAAAAGAGAAAAAGCAAAATGATGTTCTTACTGAGGATGTTACAATTAAAGAAGCACTTAAAGCAGTGGTCTCTACTGAAATCAAAGTGAAGGGAGAAAGAAGAAAGAAGAAGGATTCAGTTTTGGATAAACCTTTTGACCCTTCATTGTAAGCTAGGCTTCCATTCCCTCAGCGGTTGCAGAAAGATACTCAGGAGAAGTAAGAAAGACAATTCTCCAAGTTCCTAGATGTGTTTAAGAAGTTACAGATAAACATTCCTTTTGCTGAGGCACTTGAGCAGATGTCCTCTTATGTCAAATTTATGAAGGATTTGTTATCAAAGAAGAGGAAACTAAAGGAAGATGAGACTGTAGCACTTACTGAAGAGTGCAACGCTATTATTTAGAGGAAGCTAGCACCTAAATTGAAATATCCAAGTAGTTTCATCATTCCTTGCACTATTGGGGAGTTGAACATTGGGTAAGCTTTATGTGATCTTAGGGCAAGTATCAATCTTATGCTGAAGTCTATGATGCACAAGCTGGGAATTGAGAAAGTAAAGTCAACAATGATCTCCCTTCAACTAGCAGATCAATCTATCAAGCACCCTTATGGTATAGTCGGAGATGTGCTAGTTAAGGTGGATAAATTCATTTTTTCAGTTGATTTTGTGGTACTGGATATGGATGAGGATGCTGATATCCCTCTCATTCTAGGGAGACCATTTTTGGCAACATCAGGAGCTGTGATTAATGTCCCTAGGGGTGAACTTATTTTGAGGGTGGATGGAGATCAGGTGACCATTAATGTTTTTAATAAGTCCTCCCTAATGTCAGATTTCTATGCCCCTATCAACATCATTTTAGCTAAGAAGCAAGAAGCATTGGCTATCAAAGATTCCCCACTATTAATTGATGTAAATCTTCCTACTTCCAAGAATGTTGAAACAAAGAAAGATCTTCCCACTATCAGTACTTCTCTACAAAATGAATCTTCATCTTCTGAGAGATTGAAGCCACCGTGGTATAATGGAATTTGTCATGCCAAGGCACACTTGAGACAACCAATTCCAACTGGAGTTCAAATTTTTTTTGGAAGGGATCCCAAGGCCAGTGACTAAGGAAGGAAGCAGTGTTCTGAGAAAAGGAAGGCATCATCATACTTCTCTTACTTCAAGCCATCGTAAACGAAAGGCAACGTCGAGCTAATGATGTTAAACAAGCACTTTTTAGGAGGCAATCCAAATTTCTTCCCTTTTATTTATTTTATTTTATTAATTTACTTTTAATTTAGTTGATTTAATTATATGTGTAATTAATTTTTGTTTAGATGTTTGCGAAGCCCATTTTTCCTAATTTAATTGTTTTGGTGAGTGCTTGTATTTCAAAAAATAAAAATTTAAGTGATCCAATGCCCAAGCTGTAATTGGTATTAACTAAAGCAATGGTTTTGATGATAACAAACAAGAAAGGAATGAAGTGCAAAGATCAAGTTCCAAGGTTTTTTCAAGATTAGCTTATAGGACTTAGATCATATATAGAGGTATAATGGACTCACACAAAAGATCATTTCTCGATTCTAAACTCATCTTAACTGGTTAGTATACCTTTAAAATTCACGCAGGAAGGCTTTTAAAATAAGCCTAACCGATTAGGCTCATTGCCTAACCGGTATTGTGAATGTCAGGAGCTGAGTTTTGAAGCTCCTAACTGATTAGGACAATGTCCTAACCGGTTATCTGGAAAACCAGTCAACACGTGCAAATGGCTATAAACGGTTATATTTTGGCATTCAATCACCACCAACAGCTATAATTTGTTTTGGGCTATAAATGAAATAGTTTGGGAATTCATAAAAGGTTGGAGAACATTCTGAAAATTATTCTTGGGCATTGAAAATGAATTTCATCATCTTTTTCTCCAAATCTCTGTTTTAAGCTAAGTGTGTAAATCCTTGATACCCATAAGCTTCAAGTTGTATTATCTACTCTTTAAGAGAGTTTCTATCTTCTATACTTTGTGTAATCTGAAATAGAGAGGGTGAAGTATCCCTCTAGAGTAAAGGGTGAGGTATCTCTTAGAGAGTGAGGTATCTCTCAAAAGTTATAAATGGTGAGGTATCCATGTTTGAGAGGCAAACACAAAGGTGAGGTATCCCAAGGTGTGTTGAGTGCTCTTAATTGTAAAGGTTGTCAAGTACCTGTTGAAGCTTGAATATATAGTGAAAAATCTCTAGCAGTTGCTTGAGGACTGGACGTAGGTCATAAGTGGATTGGTGGCTGAACCAAAATAAATTCTTATGTTTGATTCTCTTAACCCTATCTCATTACATTTATACATTTATTTTATATGCTTTCTTGAATGTTATTCATCTTGACTTGTTTAATTTGTGAGTAAAGTATTCAATTTCATTTATCTATTCACTTCAATTATCCAATAGCTTCAACGAAAATTGATAAATAAATGTTTTACGAAGGATTTGCGAAAATATTTTATAAACTCAATTCACCCCCCTCTTGAGTTTAAGGCCACTTGGTAACAAGTGGTATCAAAGGTAGGCTCTTGTGTAAAGAGCTTAGCAGCTTCAAGAGAAAGTGATGGCCTCTTCAAATGATTTTTCATAAAGCTCTTCTCTATATAAACCTCCCTTTTTCAATGAGGATGTGTATACTTATTGGAAAGAAAGAATAAATTTTTTTATTAAAGCTATTGACTTAGATGTGTGGGATGTTGTTGAAAATGGTCCTTTTGTCCCCACACAAGTTGTAAATGGTGTAAGAGTTAACACACCAAGAAGTAAATAGACCAATGATGATAAGAAAAAGGTCCAATATAATTTGAGAGCCAAAAACATCATTACCACAACTTTAGGGTATGAAGAGTTCTTTAGAGTCTTAAATTGTAAATCTGCCCAAGAAATGTGGGACACTTTACAAGTAACCCATAAGGGTACTAGTGAAGTGAAAAGATCAAGGATAAATATTCTCACTCATAAGTATGAACTCTTTAAGATGAACCACATTGAAAGCATTCAAGAAATGCAAAAATATTTTACACATATTGTTAATCATTTAGCTTCATTAGGAAAGACATTTTCTAATGAATATCTTATTAACAAGGTTTTAAGATGTTTGAGCAGGGATTGACAACCTAGGTGACGGCTATCTCGAAATCAAGAAATCTTGCAACAATGACCTTAGCCACACTTTTTGGCAAGCTCCAAGAACACAAATTGGAGTTGAATAGACTCAAACAAAATGAAGAGCTTGATAACAAAAAAGAAGAGAATTGCTCTCAAGGCCACCTCCTCAGAATTAATGATGATGATGAAGATGATGGAGATGACTTGGAGATTAATGAGGAGAATCTCAACCTTCTAGTAAAAATGTTTGGAAGATTCTTCAAAAAGAATGGAGCTCAAAGAAGATCTTCATTTTCCTCAAAGAATGTCTATCACAAAGGGAAAGGAACCTCATCCACTCCTAAATGCTATAAATGTGGAGAATTGGGTCACATGAAGATGAAGTGTCCAATTTATGAAAGTAAAGTGAAAAAATATCATAAAAGATCCTCAAGGGAGAAGAAAGAAAAGAGAGTCTACATAGCTTGGGATGACAATGACATGGATTCAACCGATAGCTCGGACAATGAGAAAGCCAATCTATGTTTCATGGCTAGAGGAGAAGAGGAAGATGAAGACGACATGGAGGTAACATCCTTAAATTCTGAATCAAACTCTTCCCCTTCCTATGATGAATTACAAGATGCTTTTGAAGAATTGCATAATGAATCTATGAGGCTTGTAAAAATGATTTCATGTTCAAAGAAAACAAATTCCTCATTTGAAAATCAAATTTCTGCTTTAAACAAAGAAATTGAAGAATTGAAATTAGAAAATGAAACTCTTGGATTGATAGATGTAAATTTTTCATGCATAACATGCTCTTCACATGATAATACACCCACACCCTCATCTTACTCATCATGCAAAGCATTTGAAAGTGAAATTGAAGATTTAAAGAATATGCTTGCAAACTTTACCTTTGGAAGAGATAATTTGAATGTGTTACTAGGGAAACAAAGATGTGTTTTTCAAAAGGCTGGTTTAGGGTATAATCCAAATAACTAACAAAAGTTTCTCAAAAATTTCTTTGTTTCCTCAAGTACATCAAGTAGCCCCTTCATTAAATGCTTTTATTGTGGTAGGAAACGGCATAATGCATCAACTTGCAATGTAAGGAAGAATATCAATAACAAGTTAGGAACTAAAATGGTTTTGGTTCCCAAAGGCACTTTGCCAAAAACTAACACACAAGGACCCTAAAAAATTTGGGTACCAAAAATCAAAAATTAAAATGTGTTGTATGTGTGCTTGAAAGGCCAAGAATTGACTTGGGATATCTTGAAAAGTGGCTGTTCTAAGCACAAAACTAGAAATCTTCAAGCTCTCTTCCTTGTCTCCAAGAAGCTTAGACTTGTAACCTTTGGTAAAATAGAGACTTGGTTTATGCTTCTCTAGCTTAGTTTCTTGAACACATCTTTACATGCGCTAGATTAGCTTGCTTCTTGTTTGAAATAACATATTTGATGAAAATATCTTTGATCTTGGCATATTGGGTCTATCATGCTGTAACACTTGCTAAAAATCATATTTTGATGCATAATTCATCACTTTGCTGCATAATTTGTCATGATTTGGCATAATGTGATGTTAAGTTGCATTTATGGTGGTTTGAGAGAATGGAAAATAAGGCAATGTCATGATGATTCTCTAGATGAGTTTCTGTTTTCTTGAAGTTTTTCCAATCTTGGGAGTGCAATAATCAGCTAGAAAGAGAAAACAATTTTTTCTGGCTTTTGGAACTGTTCTGCTTAGGCAAAATGCTCTCTGCCAAAACCTAATAACCAATTAGAACAACTAGCTAACCAGTTCGAGACCATTTTTATTTCTCATCTAACCGATTAGGACCTCTTTTTTATTTCACCTAACCGGTTACCCAACACCCCCTAATCGGTTAGGAGTCATCAGAAAACTCTCCCAGCCGTGTCCTCCTTCAACTAATATGTCTATCTTCTTTAAATAGATCAATCATACATTTAAATAGCATTGCTGCATCATTATTTTTTTGCTGCATAATCTATCTTTTACCGCATTCTTTTGAATAGATTTTTTTTGGCTATATAATGCTGATTTGGCTGAATTCCTTATTGAATATTCATTGTTTAGCAATGGTTTTGCTCTATCACTTCTCTTTTTGTCAAAATCTATTTCTTGTATATCTTTTTGATCATGATAAAAAGGGGAGAAGTATATGAGTCATTGAGGAAAGGTAAATAACAAGATACAAATTCAATGATCTTGGGATTCCAAAAGTAAGGGGGAGCTGTGCAATCTCTGATCCAATCACCTCTTGAAAGATAGAGAGGGAGTAAGTCTCTAATATACCTTTTGTGAATTCCAATTTATTTGAACTAACTCTTTTCTCAACGGATGTTTATTTTCATAAAAAATGGGAAGAATGTAATTGGCATTGACTAAAGCAATGGTTTTGATGCTAACAAACAAGAAAGGAATGAAGTACAAAGATCAAGTCCTAAGGTTTTTTCAAGATTAGCTTATAGGACTTAGATCATATATAGAGGTATAATGGACTCACACAAAAGCTCATTTCTTGATTCTAAACTAATCTTAAATATCTTTTCATAATCATGTTTTCATTTTTTGAAAATTGTGTTTAAGTTGAGTAAAATGTTTTTAGAAAGTTTGGAAAGATGTTGGACATTCTTGATTGAGAACTTCTTTGAAAATCCTATGGTTTCTAATTGACTCATAATAGATTATGATAATTGCATAATAGGTTATGAAGTTTTTCGCCAAAACGTGAAGCCTTATAAAATACCATAACCGATTATGGCTTTTAGCATAACAGATTATGAAGTTAAATAAAAGCCCAGGATTCATGTTTCCAAAATGGCCTAACCGAGTAGGAAGCTTTCCTAACCAGTTATTTTTCAAGTCAGACGCAAAGCCTCTTCTTTTATAAAAGCCCTAAAAGATTAGGGCTTATGCTAACCGGCTAGTAGTGGCTTAAAATGTTCATGAACAGACTTTTTGAATAGAGCCTAACTAATTAGGGTAATTCCCTAACCGGTTAGTATGCCTTTAAAATTCACGTAGGAAGACTTTTAAAATAAGCCTAACTGATTAGGCTCAATGCCTAACCGATTATTGTGAATGTCAGGAGCTGAGTTTTGAAGCTCCTAACCGATTAGGGCAATGTCCTAACCGATTATCTGAAAAACTAATAAACACGTGCAAGCGGCTATAAACGGTTATATTTTGGCATTCAATCACCACTAATGGCTATAATTTGTTTTGTGTTATAAATGAAATAGTTTGGGCATTCATAAAAGGTTGGAGAACATTTTGAAAATTATTCTTGAGCATTGAAAATGAATTTCATCATCTTCTTCTCCAAATCTCTATTTTGAGCTAAGTGTGTAAATCCTTGATACCCATAAGCTTCAAGTTATATTATCTACTCTTTAAGAGAGTTTCTATCTTCTATACTTTGTGTAATCTGAAATAGAGAGGGTGAGGTATCCCTCTAGAGTAAAGGGTGAGGTATCCCTTAGAGAGTGAGGTATCTCTTAAAAGTTATAAAGGGTGAGGTATCCCTGTTTGAGGCTCAAGCACAAGGGTGAGGTATCCCAAGGTGTGTTGAGTGCTCTTAATTGTAAAGGTTGTCAAGAACCTATTGAAGATTGAAGATATAATGGAAAATCTTTAGCGGTTGCTTGAGGATTGAGTCACAAGTGGATTGATGGCTAAACTAGAATAAATTCTTGTGTTTGATTCTCTCAACCCTATCTCATTACATTTGTGCATTTATTTTATATGTTTGCATGAATGTTATTCATCTTGACTTGTTTAATTTATGAGTAAAGTATTCAATCTCATTTATCTATTCACTTCAATTATCCAATAGCTTCAACGAAAATTGATAAACAAACGTTTTATGAAAAATTTGTGAAAATATTTTATAAACTCAATTCACCCCCTCTTGAGTTTGAGGCCACTTGGTAACACAGGCATGCTGATGGCAGAGAGCGCTTCTCCATAGTGCACCAGCACTCAGGTGCTAGAATCTTAACGCTCAAGTGCGCGTCTGTCAAATTTGTTTTAAATCAGAACAGCAGCCCAGCGCTCAGGCGCTGGGCATTCATCTTCTTTCATCTTCACTGTTCTTCACATTTTTCTTCGTTCTTCTTGCTACCAAATCCTCTTTCAGACACTTTCTAGCATTTTTCAGTTATTTCATCTTTATTTCACATCCTTTCTTTCTCCATTTATCATCTGTGGCACGCATTCACAGTGCGCGTTTTCTCTGCCATTGACACGTGTTCAAGCATCTTCTCACTAACCCACTCACTTTTCTCACCTTCTTGCTTCAATTTTTCACTCATTAAGGTATATTCATGAATCCTTCATCTCAATTTAGTGCTATATGATGTTAATTTCATGGATTGTGTAGCTTGGGATGTTAAGGTTCCTAAATTAGGGCTTTTTTGGGAAAATCTAAGATTGGGTAAAAATGGGTTTAAATTGATAATGCCCAATGATATATTCCGTGAATAATTGCTGATTGGATATATTTAGTAAGTAAAATTGTTAATTTTGATCGTGGATAGTTGCCAACGTTCATATGTTAGTATTACTAAATGTGTTTTGCATTATGGGACTGTTGATTGTTTATTATGTTAGTCATTTTTGGTGAAGAAAGTTTTAATTGTGGTATTACTGACTGCAGTATTAGGAATTTTTTGTTGAAGGTGATGTGCATTGTTTATGTGTTAGCATATGTTGAATTTGTTCAATGCACATGTTCACCATACCCATTTGGTGTTGATCAAATGCTCCTTATGATTGATTTTCTTGAAAATAATACTGGGTGCTGTCATTTTTGCTGGATTACATTTAATGTTCACTTGGAATAAGCTGATGTGATTGAGAATTCCATTAATGTATGATTTGATTATTATGGAAACTTGAGCTTTGGTTATTTTGCTTACAGAATTATTCATTTTGTGCTTTTATTTTTCAGGATATTCATTATGCCACCAAAAATAAGAAGGGGTGTTGCAAGGGAAGGCTCTAGCTCTTCCTTCTTTGATGCCAGTCATTTCTATTCTACTATTCACAAAAAGAGGTTTAATGATGTGCTGATTAAAAGGAACTTTATTTAGGAGCGGGGGCTCATCTTAGAAGAAAATGAATACCTAGAGATTCGTTCACAAATTATTGAGAGAAAATAGGGCAAACTATGCCAACTCCCAGTTCCGAGGTCCCAGACATTGGTTCATGAATAATACACTAATGCTTTTGTCGACTCCTGATGCGGATTAAAAGTTACAAACCCAAGTGTAGGTTGTTTCAAGTAATAAATTCTCGAGAATCCGAGGTCGATCCACAGGGAATTGATAAAGAAAAATTTATTTGACGTAAGGAAAATATTTTGTCACAACAATAAAAGTGATAAAACTTACTCACAAATAAAAAAAAATTACTTAGGTTAGGAGATCCACTCTTAGTAAATAAAATAAGGACAAGATTAATTTTTTTATAACTAAATTAGAATCCACACATAATGGAGGTTCCAATCGAAAAATACAACAATTAAAGTTCATTAAAAATTATATATGTAATTATATTATGATTCCTTTAATTATTTATTAACACCACCACTTATAAATGGCTCAAGCATTCATTGTGCCAACCTCTTATCTATAATGAATCAAGATCTCTACTTTACAAGGAGAGTTTCTAAATTGATTGGAAACAAAATACAACACGTATAATGATTACTTGAAAATATATTATTTAAGCACAAGAAAGAAATGAATCTAACCTTATTTCATTACCAAGAGCTTCACCTTTTCACCCAAGTAAAATGAAACTTAGTTACTCATAGACAAGAAGAAAGAAAGAGAGAAGAAGAAGAAGAACATAACTTCAATTTAAAACAAAAGAAAACTACAACAATATATGGTTATCTCTTATGTTTCTAACAAGGTAAAATACATAATTAGTAGATATATATAACTCAATATATGGCCAAAATAGAGAAATAGTTTAAGACGTAAATCATGTTGAAAAAATCAATTAAGTCCAATTTGAGTCTAAACTTACAAAACATAACCAAACTCAATCAATTAAGTACATGGAGAGTGTAAATGACTAAAAATGAGGATTTATTAACATACAAAACATGTGATTATCAACTCCGATGAAGGTAACCATTATCAGACCATGGTAAGGGGGATGACTATGGATTTTTGAAAGGATGTGTTGAATGAATATTTCGGCCTCGAGTATGACTATCCTGGGCAATGTGGCTATCATGATCTTCTTAGGAGGCAACTATAACCCAACATTGTCCTTAGCGTGCTATGCAAGGTGGGTGTTGAATGGACGTTGGACACGAAAAATGCACCTAAATTTTTGAAGAAAGTAGATTTTAAACCAATCCCAAAAGTTTGGTGCACTTTCGTTCAATCCAACATCCTTCTATGCTCCAACACATCTGAGGCACTAGTCAGGAGGGCTCTACTTGTCTTTGCCATTGTGACTGGTGATGCGGTTGATATTGGGAGGATAATGGCTTTTCACATGCATATGGTGGCGCAATAGACTTCTGGCAGCGTACGATATCCATTTCTCATCACCATTCTGTGCTCTGCGAGGGACATCCACATTACTGGGGATCAACTCATTCGGCCAACACCTCTAATCACTGCATTAGTGATTGAAAAGGTATTTTCAAGAAGATGTAGGAGCTCCAACAGCACCAGTAGCTCAAACTCAAGGCCCAGCAGGAAGTCAACCACGTAGGGTGCTCATTATGGCTCAACGAGTAGCCAGAATAAAGCATGTGTTGCGCCAGTCCTACAAGCAACAGAGCTATATTATTCAATCTCAACATGCTTTGGAAAATATGGTTCGAGGCATGGCAGAGCAACTGAACTTAAACATTGCGGCTCTAGGTGGTCTTCCCATGGCAAACGAGGAGATCATGACCAACATTAACTTCAGTGAGGAAGATGAGGAGGAGAATGATGAAGACGAAGAGCAAGATTGATTTCATGCCAAAACAATAAGTTTTTCTTGACCTTCCACTTTTATTTTACTATTTTTTCCTATTTGTTGTTTGCATTTCATTGTTTGTATGGTGGGGGCACTGTTTACTTTAAGTTTGCGGGGGATAGCTTCACTATTTTAGTGTTTATTTTTTTCTCTTGTTGCTATTTTTGAATCGACTTAGGTGCTTCTCTGAGTTCGGAGCCTTTGTAGGGGGATGTATATAGTTGTCAACTACCAAAAAGATTTTTCTTCTCTTTTAGCCTTTTGTTTTTGCATTTATTTGTTTGTTCTTATTGGTTTTGTTTTATCATCATCACTTTGTTGTATTTTGAGTTATTTTGTTGAAACTGTGCATGCCGGTGTTTTGAATTGAATATCTAATTATTACATAAATTGTGGATTGATCTATTTTCTTAGGATAGCACATGAGAATCTATGAGTTGCATTTATTTTTATTGTTTCAATTATGTATGAATGTTCTTCCCATCTTTTTGTTTGATAAATCTTGGATTATGCATGTATGTCAGGCTTAGAGAAAGTTTAAAGGATTGCATTTATGTAGATGATTTGCATCTAGAAGTTGTTTGATTCTCTCTTGAGGTGAAATCCTAGGCAATGCATGATTAAGGAAATGATAAGGGTCTTCTTTGGATCATTTGAGCCTTTCAAGCTAACCTGTAAATGTTAGCCATAGCAACCATCACCTAAAAGGGGGTTGAATTGGGTGATTACAAATTTTTAAAGCAACATTGAGAAATTATGCATTTTGATATTTTCAATCAATACATGCAGCGGAATAATTCTAATAAAGATACAACTATTATAGATTACTCAAATACAACTTGAGATATATGATAAATCAAGTAAATAAGCTAGATATCAAGTTAAACTCAAGCATATATAATTAAAGCACAAATGTAAAGAGATAGAGCTAAGAAAAACAAACACAAGAATTTATCATAGTTTAGCCACCCCTTCTGACCTACGTCCAATCCTTAAGTGAACCACAAGAGATTTTTCACTAAATCCTCTTATGGAAAAAATCCAACAACGCAAGTATATGTGTCAATCAAGTAATATAGAAGTGAATAAGAGTCGTTCCCACGAGGATTTGTTACTAAATTTTATAGTTAATTGTTAACATTCAGAACTCTTAAGATTATCCAAATAACGATTTTATTTTGACCAATTTAAGTAGTTAAAAAGAAAATATTGCAAAAGCATAAAATATCAAGAATTGAATAATTTTAGAAACTCTATTTAAAGGGAACCCAAGATTGTAATCTTCCTTCTCACTTCATTTAAATTGCTTTAAAACAACTTTTTCCTATTTCAATTTACTCAAAAATATCAATCTAGAGCTCTAATATATTTGCATCCCTCTTTCGATGGCAACACAAATTTTATCCCACTTAATTTTAATCTTTATATTCCTATGAGGCAAACAATCAAACAAGATATGTGCATAATCAAGCTCTATTCAAAATCATATATGACTCTAACAAATATTTGTATCCTTAGAACAATTTTTCCCAATTAACAACAATTGATTTAAACATATGTTACTCATACTAGTTCATAGATTCAAATTCCCTTTTCCAAGTTCAAGTAAAACTTCAAAATCATCCAATTGATGATCAGGCAATCAGAAGCATTACACACAAGCATAAGTAAATATTTCTCATAAATTGCAATAGGAATTCAACAAGATAATGATTCAAATTACTTGAGAAGTTTGATTACAATCCTAGAAATAAAATTTAGTTCATGGCATACGTTGAGAACAATAATAAAAATTTAGAAACAGTTGTCTCATAAAAACTCATAAATTCAAAAAACTGTAATTGCGGAGTTGCAGATGATGAATCCAAGATTCTGATCTCGATTCCCCTTTTTGTTTCCTTCAAGATTCCTCCTCCAAAGCCCTTTTTCTCTGCCTTTTTTTGAATCCCATGCACTTCAGCCAGCCTCTGAATAAATAAGAGTTTATTTTAACTATTACAAAACTGAACAGATGCTAGACCACGCATCGGCCGCCACAAAGACTTGGAGTGAGTCTTCTACGAAAGAACCAAGCGACTTGTCTTTGTCACGGAATTCTCCTTCCTCCTCAGGCTTTTCTGCGGCATTGAGCATGTTAATGTCGTGGCAGCCAGTAGCTTGTGCTATGCTCTTCTTCTCAGGTTTAACTCTTACGTTTTTCTTCATGTTTTTCTATGATTTTTTACCTTTCCATCAGTAGAAAGAAACTCAGTAATTAAGATCAAATCACTATGTTAAAGAAATCATTCAAGTTCATCACATATAATCATAAATAATCAAAGATGGATAACCATACTCAACTTGCCAAAGAAAAAGTGTTTCAATGCTTATCATGATAATAAAACAAGGATTTAGCACAATTTAAAGATCAAATAGAGTTCAAATAACTCTACTTTCATGAAGTTATCACACCCCCAAACTTAAAATTTTGCTAGTCCTCGAGCAAAAGAACAACAGTGAGCAACACCTAAGTTTTATCAAATTAAGTTCATCAACTTGTGCCAATTAGATTCTAAGCTCAGTCCTCAAACAATCATCACATTCACTTAATATCTCAATATTCAGAAATATCATCTTAATATGCTTTCACTCAACCACAAATTAGGAGTTAAGTTGAGTTTCCTGCGTTTGTGTGTATTGCCTCCTAGCAAAGATTTGCATGTTATCCGAATAAGCTTATGCAGAATGATACTCACCAAAATACATGAACCTCATAACTTTCAATTCCACTCTCTCTCCACTAATGTAGGCATGACCCCAATACTCAGATTAGAAGGACTTTCAAGCTTGTAATGTTAGGCCAGGATACTTGGCTATGAACAAATGGATGGATATTACAAAAACTTTAGGTATCACAAGATGCATCATATTTTTTTCTTGAGTAATTGATTTTTCCATAACAAATTCTCAATTTTGACTTTGGTGTCTCTGTTTACTTTTAACTCTTTGCACTGCTTCATTTTTCTTTTCTATTTTTTTCACATTCGTAATAAATACTATCCAGACCCAAAGTAGATGCATCCACATAATACCCAAAGCACAATAAGGTTTGACAATTATTAATAGGCTCATCCATGTTGATCATGTTATGGCTTAACAGAATAAAAGGCTAATGCATCACACGGCTCAAAAGAGGTACTAAGGATGTATATCACAATGGTAGGTTTGAAAGGCACAAACAATCTAAAAATTACCTAAATCATATCCAAATTCTGGGGTCGCACCTAGGATTGCGCCTCAAGAGAGCATCATAATTATCGTAAGATCCCGCAAATAGTGAGCATAAATTACATAAACATTCTCTAAACAAACATGCATCTCAAAGCAAAATACTAAGTGGAAATATTTTTATAGGTCACTCAACTTAACCAAACGAATTGCAACCAAGCTAAGCACCCATCAGACAATCTTCTGTGTTCTTATGAGTCAAGCAAAATGAATGATTCAATTATATCATGGGAGCTAAATATCAAACATGCACACAAAACAGTAAATAGATTACAAGAATGGAATACCCCCCCAAACTTAAACCGTGCATTGTCCTCAATGTGCCAATCATAAAACTAATAAAGAACGAGTAAATGAAAAGAAAGAAAAGAAAGAAAAATAAGAAAGAACAACTTCCCAGGTAAAGTCAACTAATCAACAAGCGGATCCTCGCATCCATCATCCAACTCCAGAGGTGGGGGAGAAAAATAGGAAATGCAGCTGAGTAGCACAGACCCGCATTATCTGCTCAAGAGTGGTAATACAAGACATCTAATAATCAAGTTGTAAATTCACCTGAGCCAGCTGCGCAAGTGTAGACAATGGAGTCCGACGAGGTGGAGGTAGGGGATGCACAATAGATGGTCGTACAGCAAAAGAACTTGCGCTAGCAGAAGGACCATCAGCTCCGCTTAAAATGCGAGAAACAAGCGAGTCATCCATAGGGGCCTTTGTTGGAAGAACTTCTTCAGTAGAATGCCACTGGACCCCTGCTTGCTCACAAAGTGAAGTAATTAGAAAAAGATACCATATGCCTTCACGATGGCTATTAGTAGTGTGCAATATCGCCTCATAGATTAAACGCCCCACATCAATACTCTAACCAGACATGATGACATATAGAAGTATAGCCCGCTCCTTGGTAATTGAAGTAGAATGCAGACTAGGCAACAAGCGGGCTAACTCAAAGTGCAACCAAACACGTGCCATTGGTACCAAATCACCCTTCAAAATGGAATAGGGATTATCATTAGAGAGTTGCCATGCAGTTCATCGAACATAAATTGTGTTCAACACAGCATCCAAATCTACCTCTCCCTGGCTCAACTGACTATAATCATCGTCAGGGATATCGGGAAGCTCATAAACGCGGTTAATAGCCTCAGCAGAAAAATCAACTTGCCTATCCCACACGAAAATTCATAAACATTGGACACATAGTCTACTGCCACCAAAATATATTAATTTTCGAAAGATGGTATGAAGGGACCCATGAAATCTACCCCCCACACATCAAATAACTCCACTTCTAGGATTGATTTCAATGGCATCTCATGCCTTTGGGATATGTTACCCACACGCTGACAGCGATCACAACTTGCAACAAATCTATGAGCATCTTTGAAAATATTAGGCCAATAGAAACCAGATTGAAGTACCTTTGTTGCTGTTCTTTCACCTCTAAAGTGACCACCATAGGGGGAAGAATGACAATGGTGCAGTATATCAAAAATTTCCTCATCAGGAACACTTCTTCGTAGAATTTGATCAACACATTTTTTAAATAAGAAAGGCTCATCCCAGAAATAAAATCTAACATCATGCTCAAATTTCTTTTTTTACTGATAATTTAAATCAGGTGGATGAATACCACTTACCAAGAAATTCACATAATCATCATACCATGGGTAATTCACTTGATTGACTGCTAGCAGCTGTTCATTTGGAAAATTTTCATTAATCTGAACAGAGTCTTCCAATGCATCCTCATTCTCCAGCCTAGACAAGTGATCTGTAACCTGATTCTTAGTGCCTTTTCTATCCCGAATCTCAAGATCAAATTCTTGTAACAATAGAATCCATCGAATTAATTGAGGCTTAGCATCCTTTTTACTAATCAAATGTTTAATTATAGAATGATCAGTAAACATAATTACCTTGGCACCCATTATATATGACCTGAACTTATCAAAAGCAAACACCACTGCAAGCAACTCCTTCTCTGTTGTTGTGTAGTTAATTTGGGCATCGTTGAGAGTCTTACTAGCATAATAAATGGAATAAAAGATCTTTTCTCATTGCTTCCCCAATACTGGTCCAATCGCAAAGTCACTTGCGTCACACATCAACTCGAAAGGGAGATTCCAATCAGGAGCAATGATAATAGGAGCATATACCAGCTTCATTTTTAACTCCTTGAATGCTTTCAAACAAGTCTCGTAAAAAAGGAAAGGAGTGTCCTTCTCTAACAAATTACACAATGATTTTGAAATTTTGGAGAAGTCCTTGATAAAGCGTCTATTAAACCTTAAAGTCCCAACAGTTCTCAAATCATGTCTCATTCCTCCACAATGATAAGCATAACTTGACTCTTCATCATTGCAGTTGGTACAATGATACTATAACTTACTTTCTTCAACCCCTCGAATATTTCAGCCATTGGCGTATGCAAGCTCATGACCTTTTTTATTGGAGACCCTTCCATCTCCAAAGCATTTACCTCATTGCTTTGACCATGGTCAAGAATTGGGTTGATGACAATACTGGGTTCAGCCTCCTCTTGAATGTCAAGCTTTCCACAAGCAATTAGTTTCTTTATTAAGTCTTGAAAGATTCACAATCTTCGATTGAATGCCCTGGGATATTTATGTGATATTTTCAAGTTAAATTCGAGTTATACCACGTTAGGAATAGTGGTTCTAGAGGATGTACATGATTTCCTAAGATGAGGTGAGCATCAAACAACCTTTGGAATAAGTCTGCATTTGAAATGGATAATCTTGGGAAATGGGGTAGATTTTGGGGATAGAAGCGACCTTGATTTTGGAAGTTTGGCCGAGGTTGTGGGATGATTGGGTAATTTTGTGGTGGTGCAAGTGGATATTAGGTATAGGTTGGGAGAGTTAGTACATATGGTTGTCTTTGTGGGAACATTGTTGATTTGAAATTATGGAGTTGGGGTGATGTTTGTGGTTGGCAAAATTTGGTGGGGTGGGTAATAAGGAGGTGTAGGTATTTGGTATAGAAAGTGAAGTTTAAGGTTATATAGTGGTTGATAACTTGGGTATTATGGTAAATATTGAGGTCTAAAGGTCTGTTAGTGTTGGACATAATTCATTTCGGGTTCTTTCTTTTTCAACTGGAATCCCTTCTTAGGAGCGGTATTCTCTGTATTGCTCACTGGTAACTTCCCATCTTTGGCTAAAATCTCGATCCTTTCTCTCGCAGTGATCAAGTCAAAAAAATCTTTATAGACTGCTCCGACCATTGCCCTAATAAAATGATTCCCTAGGGTTCTTAGGAAATATGAACATATCTCAGCCAGTGTCAATGGAGGTTGAACTTGAGCCTCCAAGGCTCTCCACCTTTGTGCATAATGTTTGAAAGATTCCTCATTATTTTTTACATTAAGCAAAATGTTCCCAAGTAGGAACTACATGCATATTGAACTTATATTGATCCATGAATAGACTAACTAATTCTGTCCAACATGAAATCTTAGAGTGGTCTAATTGAAGATATCACTCTAAAGCGGGGCTCGTAAGACTCTCGTGGAAAAAACTAATGAAGAACTT
Source organism: Ormosia semicastrata (assembly GCA_029884595.1). Lineage (NCBI taxonomy): Eukaryota > Viridiplantae > Streptophyta > Magnoliopsida > Fabales > Fabaceae > Ormosia > Ormosia semicastrata. Next base: position 9,948,929 of record JAQQTO010000047.1, read on the forward strand.
ATCATCCCTAAACCAAATAACCATCTTAGTTCCATAACTGATCAAATGAAACTGAAGGTTGCCACTCTTGTCATACTTGGCAAAATCAGGAATCTTGAAGTCTTTAGGGATCACGACATCTGTGGTAGGACACAATTCTTCTATTCTAAGAAGTCTATAAGCATTAGGGTCCTTGATTGCCTTGATCTGCTCTTCCATTTTCTCCATCCACTCTTCTTTCATCTTGTCTTTCTTGGTCATGGTGTGGCTATTCCTAAAGTAAGACATTGTTGCTTACCCCAAAATGGACACATGAGGCTGTTCCTAGGTAGGTCCAACATAACTGGGAATTTTATTATGAGCACCTTCCAAGGCGTAATACCCTTGCCCAATAGGCATGACTATCGATGTTGTTTAATGTGGTTGCTCATGAAAGTTACTTATCCCTATAGTAATGCCTGAGGTTACAGTCTAGAATGTCGGGGCTATTATCATGGAGGAGATCGATGGCACACTCACATATGTTTCAACCCCATTTGCACTCCTATTTCCACTTAATAAGTTAAGAGACTCCTTCACATCTTGCAATATTGCTTCTAACCTTACTTAGGTATCAGACATCTTATTCATTCACCCTGTCATTTCACTAACTTCCCTACTCAAATTTCTCCCTACCTTAAGATTACTAGCAGTCATTCTAGTCCGAGATCTAGTATTACGAACTCAAGTTTGATTGGTCTCTTTTTTCCTAGGCCGTGCGATGGTTCCTGAACCAGTTTTATTTATCAAAATAAAATAACATTAAACAAAGAATAAGATGAAATGAATGAGATGCATGAGCTACATAAGATAAAATGAATGAACTATGTGATGAAAATATTTTCTCTTCTTTTTTTTAATAAAAAATGCTAGGAATGCTATGAAAATGCAAGATGGTGTATCTTTTCTTCTTCTTCTTCTTTTGAACCTTATTTTTTTAAAAGAATGCTAGGAATGCCATAAAAATGCAAGATGATGCATCTTTTCTTTTTTTTTTGGAGCTTTTTTTTTAAAATACAAAAATGAATGACATGAGGAATAGATAGATAGAGAAAAAGTATTCTTCCTTCGTGTCCTAGTTAGGTGGAGCCTAATGGTTGAATCTTCTTAAGATCTTGACTCTAATTTTGGCGGTCATTGTGTTTAATCTATTAGTGTAAGGTTTTTCAAGACAAATGTAGACTTTTAAAAAGTCATAGTCCTCAGATTGCCTCTATCTCGAAAGGCAAGGACCCAACTCATAAATTAATCACAAGTATGGATAGATGATAGGCAAATTCTTGGTCCTTTCACTAGATAAAAACTTGTTTTCTTGACGAAAAACTTGTTTAGACCATTTGTACCACAAGTGTGCAGGTCATTCAAGTAATACAGATACAGAGTATAAGTTCGTTCCCATGAGGATAAGTTTACTTCTAATGCTAAGTATTAACCAATAGATTACCTAATTCTATTCAAGAGCATATGAAATAGAAAAAAACATAAACTAAACTAAATCTAATCTACAAAAGCAATAAAGATAATGGTTTAGAGTTTAGGAAAATCCTTCTTTACCCTTTTACTTCAACCAACAACATGTAATCCTTTTCATAAATATGAATGCAATGATTAAGTTAGCTTGAGAATTTTCATTAGCTAAAAGCCTATGTCTAGGTCATCTAACCATAGTTTCAATTGTCCAACTCACTATGTTTCCATGAAAGCTAACACAAAATCTACTCTTGAACGGTCTATTCTCAAACACATGCTATACATGGCTAAAATGTATATTTCTATCCAGTTAACGAATCAACTCATCCGGCCATTGGAATAGGATCGAACATGTATCAACCATACATTAGATCTAAAATCTAAATTCCTATGTTTGGGTTCATCAGATTTCAACAAATCATTTAAAAGCTGATCAAACCTTCAAAAGCATTAAGAACCATATGATTGAACAAAACCATACATCCATACAAACTCATAGGAGAACAAAATCATTAATTTCCATAAAAGGATTCAAAGTATTTCCTAAAACAGCTGCTACATCATTGAACACATGATTACAAATCAAAATACATGCTCAAATGATCAAGAAGAGAAGAGAAAGAGAAAGAGAAAGGAGAAGAAGGAATCTCATTAGATGTGATCCTTTGAAGCTCCAATCAACTTCCCTAAGGAAGAAGACCTCCATCTTTGGCTCCTTTGGCCTCCTCAGCCTCCAAACACGAAGAACTAGGCACAGCTTCTCAAAACCTAGAAAGCCATTTTAAGAAAATCTGATAAAAAGTTATTTATAGGCTCAGTTTTGCACCTCACGCCGCGACTCACACTACTTTGCACCGCGGCGCGCAATGAGTCACCCAGAAAGGGGACGCAGCGCATACTACTTTGTGTCGCGGCCCTTCAGCCTCGGGTTTTTGTATGGCAGCTTGATGATGTACTTTTGCGCCGCGGTGCACACAACTTGTGTCGCGGCCCTCTAGTCTAGAATGCCACTTGGTCCTTCTCTTGGGCTTTTGAGCCTTGAATTGCTCCAATTCCTCTATTTTAAGCCCATCCTACATAAGGAAAATTACCAAGTTAAATAAAAGTTGTAAATCCACTTAATCATTTGCATAGTATGCATAATTTGCTCAATAGCATATAGAGAGACATCCAAAGGAAATTTAACCAATATATGCATAAAATCTCCCCTATATACATAATGACAAAGACATATCATTCTATGAAGCACAATTATGAGGCACAAATAACTACAGTACATGGAGTTATCAATAAACCCTCTCAATATGACTGATCCATGATATTGGTAACAATCTGAGTGGTATCTTAACAAATGTCAAGTGAGCATAAGGCCCCTCAATAACAAAAATTGAGACCCCTCCTACTCCTCGGGTTTGCACAGACTCGGGTATAGAACCCAAAAAATGTGCAAGGTAAGTGATAGTGATGTGTGTGAGGAAGCATACAAACCTGTTAAAAATTTAAAAAGATAAAATTACTCCCCCAACCTACAAAAATAACAGTTAAACACATACAACAGCCTACCAGCAATCATATACTCTAAGGTTTCAACAATCCAATGCAAAAAATTAAAACAACAAAATATATACAAGTAGATCATGAGCATCAAAGTTAACATAGGAGAACACTATCAGAAATTTACATGAAGCTACTAGATAAAAAAAAGGATCTATTTACAGTCAAATAAGAAAATAAAAACAAAGGCAAAAAAGGGGTAAAATAAATAAATTAAGGTTATTAATAATTTGCACAACTAACAACAACAAGCTTGACTCTCCAAGTATCCCCAGTGAAGTGGCCATCTGTCGCGACCGAGATCTGAGACCGAAGCAGCGAAACAAAAGGGATTTAAAAAAATATAAAAATAAAAAATAGAGTCGCCACCGATTTTATTTAGGAAAAATTAGAAAATCTTTTTTAGAAAATAGTCTTTGAAACCATATTGGATTCATCGATTATGTATAGGGAAGGGTGAAAACTTAATCGCATAGTACCCCTACCCTAACACATTCATCTTGAGACGGTTACCTTAAGTCAGTTGTGCAAATTTTTGATAACTTTTGAAAATATTTGTTTTATCCCTTTTGTTAAAACATAAATTAAATCGACAAATAAATTATGAAAATTTAATTGTTGGCTTGACGGAATAGGAGTTTCGCTCCTATGTATTCTTGAGTGTAATGAGGAACTCAAAGCCACGCCGTTCTTTAGAAAAATGATTTTGGGTTGGTTGATTTTAATTACCAAAGAAATAAGGTGTTTTTTTTATAAAAAAATCTTTTAACAAAGATTCAATTAAGATCAAGTAACATGTCAACAAATAAGCACATTAACAAGCAAATCAAAAGGTTGATAAACAAGTAAAACTAAAATCAAATCATCCTAAGAATTAAAAGTTTTTTTGTTTTTTTAGATTTCACTTTTTTCTCTTTTTTTCTTTTAGCATTTTTTTTATTTTGTATTTTCTGCATTTTTAGTTTTTTATCATTAAAAAAAATTTAAGTTGTAACTTTTCCATTAAATATCTAACCTACCTAAACAAACTAACCTTAGCCCAAAGATAATAAAAATACTTCAACCCACTAATTGAAACACAGCTCTAGACCTAACCTTTTTTATTTTAATTTTTTTATATTTTATTTTTTCAATTTTTTTAAATGGGCTTCCTAATGAGACTAAATGGGCCAAAGTTTTTTTTTAAAAGAACACTTAAACATACTAAAACTTAAACTAATAATTCAAAAAAAAAAACAATGTAGAAACCTCTTTTTGTTGAGACTTGAGAGAGAGTGAATGACAGTGGTGTAGAGGGATAGATAGTGGAGGCACCAAGTTGGGCTGCGACAAAGCGAGAACAGTGATAGCGACCTGCATTTAGGGCAGATGTGCAATTATGTGGCGGTAGTCGAGCGGACGGTGGTTTGGTAGAAGGTGGTTGTTTCAGGTTTGACTCGCGAGTCACAGTGAGGCGAATCTGGGTGGTTCTAATGGAGGCATTGACAGTGGTGGGAGGCAATGAAAGTGTCTCTGGCTAAGGTAGAGTTATTGACGAGAATGACAGGTCTGGCTAGTTGTAGGTTGAAAGTGGGTTTCAGATTGTTTGATGATGATTTGGTTTCTGGGTCTGGTGGGGAAAATGCGATGGTTTTTAGTGGAGCTATTGACGGTGGCGCCTTGAGAGCGATGGTGGAGGAACATTGATGGTGGCCTTGGCAATAATGGTGGTGAATTGTTGATGGTGGCTTTGTCTTTTTCATGGTAGAGGATGCGATGGTCTTGGGGTTGAGATGAAAGGTTGTTTTAAATGCCTTAGCTGTTGGTGGTAGAGGTTGGAGGTTTAAGATGAGATTAGTTGTTGCTTTGGAATGATGATGGCAGGGGATAGACAGAGGTGAGGTGGAGTGGTTGTTGTTTGAATGTGTGTTCGAGGTTGAAAATGGAGAGGGTGGCTATGGCCATAGCTTGTTTAGGTTTGCAGGGGTTAATTTCATGGTGGGAAGGAAATTTGATGGTATTTCTAATGGTGGTGATTAGGTTTGGTCTTTTTCAGGGTGATTCACGGTTGTTGCAGGGGTGGGGTTCAGTCATGGATTTTGATTGAGATTTGGATTCGCGGCTCTGTGCTATTATGGCATTTATGTTTGCAGGTGTAGGGTGATGGTGGGTGCTGAAATGGGATTTTGATGGCACTAAAGGAAGTTGATGACGACTATTGTAGGGTGGAGAAAAGAAAGGACAAAGATTGGTAGGGTATTTTTCGTGTGATTGTTGTGTGTGTTGATTGCCTTCCTTTTGTGCATTGCTGCTTAGGTATTTGTAGGGGAATGAGCAGTTAGGGTTTGGATGCAAGCTGGAAGATAGGTTGCGTGAAGGTGATGGATCTGGGTTGACCCATATTTGATGGGTCACAAATTGGTTTGGGCTCAAGGTAGGTAGTTTGAAAAAAATTAGGTTAAGTTTATATAAGCAAATTAGGTCAATTTTTTTTATTTCCTTTTTTCTCTCTTTATTATTTTTTTAAATTAAAAGGTTTTAATCACTCGGACAAAATTAGGTGTTCATAATTGTTTAGTTGTTTCAACAAACTCAAGTATGCAATTTCCTTTTTGCACATAATCCCTTATAAAATGGTGCCTTATCTCTGTGTTTAGTCCTAAAGTGCAAGATGAGATTTTTAGACAAATTGATTGCACTAGTGTTATCACATCTTATAGGGATGTGATCAAGTTGGAGTTTATAATCTAGAAGTTGTTGCTTCATCCAAAGGATTTGGGCACAACAACTTTCAGCTGCAACATACTCAGTTTCAGCTGTAAACAATGTCACACTATTTTGTTTCTTGTTATGCCAAGAAACTAAAGAGCTTCCAAGCATGTGGCATGTCCCACTAGTATTCTTCCTATCCACTTTGTATCTAGCAAAGTCGGAATCAGAATAATCAATTAGACTATATGAGTCACCGTTAGGGTACTATAAACCCATTTATAAAGTGTCAACTAGATATTTCATTATCTTTTTTACTGCACTTAGGTGTAATTCCTTAGGATTAGCTTGATATCTTGCACACATGCACACACTAAATGTAATATTTGGCCTACTTGCAGTAAGATAAAGGAGTGAGTCAATCATACCTCTATATTTTGTGATTTTAACAAGTTTACCTCCTTCATCTCTATCCAAATAGCAAGAGGTGCCCATTGGTATAGCTATTTGGTTAGCATTATCCATTCCAAATTTTATGAGCAACTCCTTGCAATACTTGGTTTGACTTATGACAGTTTCATCCTTAGTTTGCTTGATTTTGAGTCTAAGGAAAAATTTGAGCTCACTAATCACAGACATCTCAAACTCACTTTGCATAGTACTAGCAAACTTCTTATGTAAAGATTCATTAATAGCATTAAATATTATATCATCAACATAGATTTGTACAAGAAGAATGTCATGCTTTTTGTTTTTAATAAAGATTGTTGTGTCAACCTTGCCTCTTGAAAACTTTTTTTAAAAGAAACTTGTTCAACCTTTTATATCAAGCTCTAGGAGCTTGTTTTAAGATATATAAAGCCTTTTTCAATTTAAAAACATGGTTGGGCAGCTCATAACTTTCAAAACCAAGAAGTTGTACCACATACACTTTTTCTTGAATAAAGCCATTTAAAGAAACACTTTTTACATCTGTAATACCTTAATACAATTATCTCGATATAACTTATATATATACAAATAATAAGCATTAACCATGTTACTACTACTCTTACTATCATTCTTATTCTATATCATTAAATAATTAAATATGGAGAGTCACGATAAAAGAAGGTCATACATATATACATCAAAAGCCTCAAAGGGCAAAATGTTATATATACAACATTTTACAACTCAAAGTAAAATATATACAAAAGTTGTTCCTACTACAAAACTAATACTATCTAGTCTTACTGCTCTTTCTTCATTTTCCTTAACCGTTTAGAAGGGTTTTGACTTGCTTTTACCATGGAAACATAGAAAAGGGGTGAAAACATATAAAATCTCATAAATATACATGTATTGCATGGCATTAAACTACATGAATTGCATACAAATATAAACTATATCAATATTACACAATCGCCCATACAATTGTATAATGTATAGAAATCTAAACTACTTCAATATTATACAATCGCCCATACAATTGTATAACATCAGCTATACTTGGCAACTTGCTTAACTCACTTCATTGCCTAACTTAGGACTTAACTCATCCTATAGTTCTTGGTAGTAAGTTTAACTCACTTTACTACACTACATAGGGGTTGATCATACTCCTTATGTTACTTGACAAGTAGTTTAATTCATTACTTTGTCTTAGGTAAAGTGTTGTACAGATACTTTACTCCCACAATTACCTCCTTAGCAAAGAGCTTTACTCACTCTTTTGTAAGGCTAAGGGGTTTAACTCACTCCCTTAATTAGGATAATTGTACTATGATCCAACTTCAACAAGTAAAGGAACAACTATTTGCTAACACTCTATTTCAACACAACTTAAAGAGTAAATAAAGTGTTTCTATAGAAACTTACATAATTAGCTCAACTTAGACTATAAGAAATTAAATTATGCCTCTATGATAAGTCTAACATTTTATCAAACTTGTATCTACCTTACCTTATAATCATAACATAAGTGGTATTCAAAGCCACACTAATGTGCTTAAGGTTCTAAACACCTATTCCAAGTAATTCATAACTCTCGAAAAGCCTAAAAACTCAAACTTTTTCTCATATGCTATGTGGTTATTTCTTTTGTGAAATATCCCTTAAAGTGTCTTGACACACTTAAGAAAGCATATATTAATGTTCCTAATTGATTGAAAAGTTGAAAGTGTCCATAAAATGGACTTGGCCATTTCTGGAACCAACGCCTAGGTGCCCTCCTCTAGTGCCTAAGCGCTGGCTGGATAGAGCATTGCTTTATTTTGTTCTATCACTGGAGTCTAAGCACTTAGCACCTAGCGCTTGGGTGTTCAATTCCCAGCGCCTGAGCACTAGTCGCATAACACAATAGAATCTGGTTACTGTTCTATTAGAACAAAACTAGTTTTCAGCCATCCTAAGATGGCTTCTAAGTGATTTCTAACACCACTCACAACCTCTAAACTTCTTGTAACACTCATATAACTTATTGGTTCACTTAGGCATGGATTAATGACTAAAAACATAACACCATATACCCATTTTCTAAGTTCTAACTCATATTAGAACAAAACTAGTTTTCAACCATCCTAAAATGGCTTCTAAGTGATTTCTAACACCACTCACAACCTCTAAACTTCTTGTAACACTCATATAACTTATTGGTTCACTTAGGCATGGATTAATGACTAAAAACATAACACCATATACCCATTTTCTAAGTTCTAACTCATAGAACTACTTAAGATTGTCTAAAGACAAAAACAATCATCTCGCCCTTATAACACCCTTAGTAACATATTAGGCTTGTAAATGGGTTACAAAGGTAGCCTGATATTTGTTTAACATGTCATTTTAATTTTGTGATAAACTGAGTTAGTTTAAACACTTTGTTGTAGTACAGAAGGTGAAAAGTAGCCTAAAATGAGTCAAATAGTAGCATAAATTGCTAAGTTGAGGGAAAAAAGTATGGATAACTTGTTTCTAAGTCACAAATGAGCTAAATAAGGTGCAGTTAAAATTTGAGAATCAGAGTCAGTTTAGTATTTTTAAGTATACTGGTTGTGTGTTTTAATATCGATTGACTAGTAGTAGATATAGAAAAAAAGGATAAAAGTGAAACAACAATTTAGATGAATCCTAGTATTTATTCGAAAGTTGTTGGAAGTTGAAAAACTTGAATTAGCATAATTCAAGTATCCTTAGCAGATATAAGTTTCAACACAGGAACTTAAGTTACCATTTTTCCCTTTACTTTCTTTTTTATTCTCTCGGCTGGAAATAAAGAAACAAAGAAAACAAGGGAAGAAAAGAGAGAAAGGAAAAGAAAGGAAAGAGGAGAAGAGGAAGAAGAAGAAAGGAAGATCAAGACCAAGATCAAGGCTTGAAGATCATCATACCACAAAAGGTAGGGGATTTCTATTCTTTTTCCTTTTTTGTTCTTTTGAATAGGATTAGGGTTTTTGAATGGAAAAAGGGATTTGGAGAGTCAAATCCTAATTCTTAGCTTGATTCTGGATACCAAGGATTAAGTTAGGTTAGTTTTAGCTCAATGAGTGTTAGATTATCATTTATGGTTCAACCCAAACCATATAGGTTCATAGATGAGGAATCGGTAAATGGTTGGGGTTAGTGTGATTTGGAACCTAAATCTATGCCCTAGTGAATCAATAGGTTGCATAAGAGTTGCAATAAGTTTAGGGGCATGGATTGGTGATAGAAATCACAAGAAATACTGAGTTTAAATAATTGGAAGTGACCAAAGTCCCAAAGGGATAGAATTCAAATTCTACAGAATTCTGTAGAATCTAGTTTCTGTAACTCATGTCGCGGCATGGGGAAGTCACGCTGAGGCTTGGGGAAGTCACACCGAGGCGTGAGCTTCTTGATCCTTTAAGAATTATATTCTTGATGTTTTGAGTTCCCCATTAGTTGGGATCATTTATATATACTTCCTTAAGACTATTAAGACACTTTTGTGGATATTTCACAAAGGAAATAACCACTTAGCATAAAAGAATATGAGAAGTCCTAAGTTAGGCGGTGGACTAAGAAAAGTCTTAAGCTAGGTGGTGGACTAAGAGAAGTCCTGAGCCAGGCAGTGGACTAAGAGATATCCATGCTAGGTTGTGGATGAGCATATTCCATGCTAAGCTAAGGATGAATTAAGTAATAGGCCAAACATAGAATGAGATATGATGTTGTGGAAGTAGTACATGGAACAGTCCACTCATCATGAGATATAATGTGCAGGTAGTACACTCACTATTGTGAGATGGAACAGTTCACACAAATAATGAAAAGGGAACACAGTTCCTAAGAACAGCTAATGTAAGTATATGAGTAAGGTTTTGGATTATGAGATTACTAGACGAATGTTTACATAGAGTCAGAATGTGAACGTTCTAGTGGTTGTAAGTAAAGAATCATTACCAATTGCAATCAATGATCCATGGTAGTAATGTTACTCATTATGAGATGATATTTGTATAGTACTTATATCATGCTAATGAATACTCAGACTAAAGAAGTTAGTACAATATGCCTACTTTAAAGAGTAAAAAGAAGGCATGAGAAAACCTTTGATATTTTACAATTGTGTAGACTTTTGTTTAATATCGATAGTAAATTTATGAACTATAGTTTATAAATGTACTTTTATGTATATTTGTTTTTTTATACCAGGAGATATATGTTATATTTTTATATTTTTACCCCGTCATGTTTCATGGTTAGCAGATCAAGACCCTACAAGAGGGCAAAAACATGAAGAAAATAGAAGGACTAGAAGAGTTTAGTTTCTATGTTCTAGTTCAAAGCTTACGTAATTTATTTATATTTGCTTTGAGGATGTAAAAAAGTTGTATGTATAATATTTTTTTGTATGACTTTAGCTATGACTCTCCATAATTATTTGTTTAAATGTTATAGATTAGTTTATGCATAAGTTAGAAGTAGCATGACTGATACTGTTCATCCAGGTATATGTCTAATATACTAGGGTATCGATATTAGGGATGTTACAACCCTCATTAAGCTGAAATGACTAATTCCAATCAGAGTATGTTTGGGAAAGTTGGAAAAAATAGATTATGCTGATAATCGATTATATGTATAATCGATTATTGAAAAAATTGATTATAATCAGAATCTGTTTTTGTTTGGGTATGTTTGCTGAAACGTGATTTTAAGATAATCTATTTCATTTGGATGGTGTGAAAAAATTATTTTTACATAGTAAATTACGAAAAAAAGTATAAAATTATTTTGTTTATAATATTTAGTGGAGAGTCATTTGGGTCATTATGGGAAATGCTTCTCTCATTAAAGTATAGTTAAAAAAATTCATTTAAAAATAAAAGCTTTTTATGAAAATAGTCCATACTATGAGCTTATGCTAAAATAGTTTTTTTTTATGAAAATAAAAGCTTTTTTACAAATTAATCTAACCCAAACATAACTGATTTTTTATAAAATAACTTTTTTCTAAAAAAATAACTGAATGGGAAAGAATTAATATTTCCCAAACAAGCTCTTAATGAAAACAAGAATCAAGCAAAGAAAATAGATTTTTACATCTCAAACCCATTTTCTCCATCTATGTGACCTAACTTCAACCATGATGTGGATGAAGGAAATAAATGAAATTAAAGGTTAAGAACCCCTACCTCAAGTCCTTTGTGATGGTGGATGATCAAGCTTTGCTTTGCCTTTCCCTTTCTTGCTCATTTCCTCTTCCTCCTTAGTTTTCTCTTCCTTTCTTTCTTGGTTATCCTTGGTTGCTACCTTGCCTTCTATTTTCGTGAGAGAAAGTGAGTGAAAAGAGATGAAATGAGTGAAATATCAGGGAATGAAAGTCAATATAAGGGGCTGCTACTCGTATATGACTCATAACACTAAGATACTTCATTGTTACATCTTGATTTGCTAAGAACACTTAGATTTTGCTAAATCATGTTTCCTATCTTCCAATAACTTTAGAATAAATACTAGGATTTATCTAAATTATTGTCTCACCATTAACCTATTTTTCTATATCTGCTACTAGTTAATCTAGCATTAAAACATACAACCAATATGCTTAAAAATGTCAAACTAACCCTGATTATTCTTAAATTTTAACTGCATCATCATCCACCTATTTGTGACTAAGAAATAAATTATGTAGATTTATTTCCCTTAAATTAGCAATTTATGCTACTATTTGAGTCATTTTAAGTTACTTTTCACATTCTGGATTGCAACAAAGTACCTAAACTAACTCAATTTGTCACAAAAATAAATAGGCATGTTAAACAAGTGTTATGCTATCTTTGTAACTATAAACTAGTCTAACATGATAAAAATAGGATGTTACATTTCTCCCCTCCTTTTTAAAATTTTGTTTCCAAAATTGCTCACCTCATATCTCATATAAATAACTCTGAGTAATCTAGCTGCATGCGGGACTCTAGCTCCCATGTAGCCTCCTTTGTGCATGCTATACCTTATATTATCTTCACTAGAGGAATCTGCTTACCTCTCAGCTCTTTGACCCCTTTGTCTACATTCCTCACCGGTTGCACTATATAAGACAAATCATCCCTAGTATGGCAACCATTATCCAAGAGGGGATGAATTGGGTATTAAAAAATTCATTTCTTATGATGTGTGAAGGATTCGAATTGTACTTTTTGAGTTGGGATAAATGGAAAACACTGTGAAGGTTTGACAAACCTTTACAAATCTTGAAGGTGGAAGGGCTATACGGTAGAAACTCTGATATCTTGTCTAAGGTTTGACTCTTTTTAGAATTTGGTAGAACCTTTGATCGAGAAAATAGGGACTAATGAAACGAGGGTTTAACTTCCTTTTTCTCAATGCTCTACCAGTTCCAATTGTAGGAGTGAAGATAACTCTGTGATCAATAGTTATTTGTGCCTCATATATGTGCTATAGTGATTGCTTAGTCCTTGTTTTGATGCATGAATGGAAGACTTTAGTTTTATATTCATATAATTTAATGTCGATGACTTCCATCATGATTTTGAGAAAATATTTCCAAATCTTTGATACATTGAGTACATTTGCACTTATTAATGACCTGGTAATTTCTCTATGGCAAGAATGGCTCCAACCATGTGAAACTTAGAAGATTTTCACCAACATTGCAAGAGAAAACCTAAGTGCAAGGATTAGCTTGTCATGCCACGGCATGGTGCATCCCCTATTTCTGGAAGAGAGCTACAATTTTGATGCTCTACCAGTTCAATTGTAGGAGTGAAGATAACTCTGTGATCGATAGTCATATACTGTGATATAGCGATTGCTTAGTCCTTGTTTTGCATGATATGTTTAATGTTGTGACGTAATCTTTGCATTGAGTTTTATTTAATGACCTATAAATATTGTTGTATCCATTTGCACGGGAGTTGCATTATTTTTAGACAACAGTTGCCAGGGTTTCGTATTTCAGACTGAAAGGAAGTAGAAGCAACCAAGATTGAGGGTTTTCTTCACCTTGGAGGAGGATTGGAGCTTGGAGGATCATCAACCTTAAGCTTTCTCTTCTCTATCTTCTACTTTCTTATTTTCTTTCCATGAACATAATGTATTTTGCTATATTTTCGTGCTTATGGCTAGCTAAGCTATGTGTAGGGTTTACTTTGGATCCTCCTATGAATATTGAGTAATATTGTAATCCTCTGAGTTTATATACATGATATGGTTTTGTTTAATCATATAATGCTTAATGCTTTTGATTGTTTGATCAGTTTTTAATTGATTTGTTGAAATCTAATAAACCTAGACATAGGAATTTGGATTTGAGATTGTATGTATGATTGATGCATGTTCTATTTCATTGAATTGGTTTGGGTGAGATGATTTGTTAATAGGATAGAAATATACCTATTAGCTATGCATAGTAACTATTGGGAATAGATCTTAATGAGTGGATTTATACTAGTTCTCATGGAAACATAGTGAATTAGGTAACTGAAGCACGGTTGATTGACCTAGACATAGGCTTTTAACTAATTTAGATTCCCAAGCTAACCTAATCATTTTGTTTGTATTGCTCATAAGGATTACTTATTATCAATTGAAGTAGGAGGTGAAAAAGGATTCCCTATACTCTAATTCTCAACTTTAATTCAATCTTAAAGCTTTTAAGTTCTTTTAATTAGTTTAGACACTCATTTCTCAATTTATATGCCCTTGGATAGAAACTCATAAACTTTTGGTTTATATTTAGCACTGATTTTAACCTTAGTCCTCGTGCGAACGATATCGGACTCCTAACTATATTATAAGTGCGATCCGTGCACTTGCGGTAAGCAAAAGAGTAAACAAGTTTTTGGCGCCGTTGCCAAGGAATAACAGTTTAAATTCAGTAGAGCTAATATTAGCAATTAGTTTAAGTAACTCTAGTTCAAGTTTTCTTCTTTTGTGCATATTAATTTAATTCTTAATTCTTTAATTGTTTCAGGTGATTATATGATGGCAGAAGAAAATGCTACGCACGAGGTGGAGGACGATAGTCGCATTAGACCATTGAAGGAGTTTGCTACTCCTCAAATGGAGCATTAGACATCTTGCCATCCGGGCAAATAATTTTGAGATAAAGCTAGCCATTGTCCAAATGATTCAAACTTCTGTACAGTTTGGCGGCTTATCCAATAAGGATCCCAACGCATATCTCTCAAACTTCCTGGAGATTTTGTGACACGTTTAGGGACAACAGAGTATCCGAGGATGCTATTCACCGAAGGCTCTTCCCTTTTTCTTTAAGAGATAGAGGCAAAAGTTGGTTACATTATTTTCTAGCAAGATCAATTACAACTTGGGCAGAGGTATGTACTAAGTTTTTGAACAAATATTTCCCTCCTGCCTAGATTGCAGAGATGGTGAATGATATTACATCATTCACTCAGACAGAATTAGAATCCTTGTATGAAGCCTGGGAATTGTACAAGGATCTTTTGAGAAGGTGCCCACATCATGAGATACCACATTGGCACTAAATTTACTCATTTCATAAGGACTTGCTACAGCACCACCACCCAATAGTAGATGCTGCAGCTGGAGGCTCCTTGTTAAGCAAATCCTTTGATGATGCCTTCTAGCTATTGGAGGAATTAGCTGCTAATAGTTATCAATGGCCATCAGCAAGAAACACTCCACGAAAAGTAGTTAGAGTGCATAAAGTCGATGCTATAACCTCGTTGTCAGCTCAAGTTGCAGCATTGGCAAGTAAAATGGACAATATGGGATAACAAGCTCACCAGAGCCCATTTATGTTGTGTGACAAATGTGGTGACAATCATTCAAGCGACAGGTGCCCTTCCACCTTTGAAAGTGCACATTATCTGGGGAACTACCAATCACAACAGAATACTCATACGCGAACTAGTATAATCCTGGATGGAGGAACCATCTAAACTTCTCTTGGAGGGATAATTAAGGGGCCTCCTCCCTAGAACCTGAAGCTGAGCGACCTTACAATCCTCCTGGATTCCCCTCCCAGTCTAGACAGCCAGCTCAAGAAAAGAAACCATCTCTTAAAGATATGCTCATGCAATTAATGGTGAAAACCGATTCCTTCATGACAAAGACGGACACTCATTTAGCTAAGAACGACTCAGTGATACAGAGCTAGTCAACTTCTTTGAGGGCTTTAGAAACTTAAGTAGGGTAGTTAACCAATGCAATCAATAATAGGCCCCTAGGCATCTTCCCAAGTGATATAGTTAACAATCCTAAGGGTGCCTCAAATGAGCATTGTAAGGTCATCTCACTGAGGAGTGGGAAAGACATTGAGGGAAACGCTAAGACAAAGTTGATGGAGGATGAGGTAGGAAAGAGCCAGACATAGGAAGAAGAGGTCCACAAGAAGGTCGAAGACAATGAAATGAATAAGGAAACTGACCATAAGAAGGCTGAAGACAAGAAGGTGGTGACTAAGCCATATATACATCCTCTGCCTTTCCTAAGCAGATAAATCAAGCATAAGATGGATGAGCAGTTTAAGAAGTGTTTGGAAGTTTTCAAGAAACTTCACATCAACATCCCTTTTGCAGAAGCATTGGAACAAATGCCCAGTTATGTTAATTTTATGAAGCATATATTATCCAAGAAATGTAAGCTGGGCGAGTTTGAAACTGTAGCATTTTTAGAAGAATACAGTGCTATCTTGCAACAAAAGCTTCCCCTAAAGTTGAAGGATCCAGGAAGCTTTATAATTCCTTGTACCACTGGCGACAAATTCTTAAGACAAGCATTGTGTGATATGGGGGCAAGCATTAATCTAGTGCCCCTATCCATATTTCAAAGGCTAGATTTGGGGGAATGCAAGCCCACATTCGTAATACTCTAACTAGCTGATCGTTCATATACATATCCGAAGGGAATTATGGAAGATGTCCTAATGAAAGTGGATAAGTTCATATTCCCTGCAGACTTTGTTATTCTGGATATGGAAGAGGATCAAAGGGTACCACTGATCCTAGGCAAACCGTTCCTAGCCACGGGAAGAACACTCATAGATATCCAAAAAGGTAAACTGACTATGAGAGTTCAAGATCAATAGGTGACTTTTGACTTTAAAGCAATTAAGTTTTCTCAAGATCAGGAATGGTGTTCTTATGTTGGTCTATTGGATAATATCATTAATGATGCATTTCAAGCCAACAATCCTAAAGACTCCCTTGCCTTAGCATTGACTTCATCAACTGAGGATGATGAAGATTCTAGAAACGATGTATTTGATTGCATCAAACACCTTGATGCGGTTCCTAGGCAATATCGTTTTCCCAAGTTTGAAACCTTGGAGTCCGATGTAACAAAAGAGACATCTAAGCCTTCCATTGAGGAACCTCCAAAGCTTGAGTTAAAGCCTCTACTGAACCATTTGCAATATGCTTATATGGGAGCAACATCTACCCTGCCAGTAGTCGTATCATCATCCCTCTCAGATGATCAAGAGTAGAAGCTTCTCTGTGAGCTTAGGAAATACAAGCATGTTCTCGGCTAGACTATTGTCGATATTCAAGACATTAGCCCCTCCATCTGTATGCACAAGATCTTGTTAGAAGACAATCAGAGTGGAGTTGTGGAACACAAAAGGAGGCTAAATCCAATTATGAAAGAGGTGGTGAAGAAAAAGATAATCAAGTGGCTGGATGCATGTATTATTTATCCTATTTTTGACAGCCCCTGGGTATCGCCAATCCAATGTGTGCTGAAGAAAGGTGGCATAACAGTGGTCACTGATGAAAATAATGAGCTTATTCCTTCCTGTAAGGTCACTAGATGGAAGGTGTGCATGGACAACCGCAAATTAAACAAGGTCACCCGGAAAGACTATTTCCCGCTTCCTTTCATAGATCAGATGTTCGATAGACTGGCAAGGAAGGCCTATTATTACTTCTTGGATGGTTATTCTGGATATAACCAAATTGCCATAGTACTAGAGGACCAAGAAAAGACAACATATACTTGTCCATATGGTACATTTACTTTCAGAAGGATGCCCTTTGGGCTATGCAATGCTCCTGCAACCTTTCAATGTTGCATGATGGCCATCTTTGTTGATATGATTGAACATGGCCTAAAGGTGTATATAGATGACTTTTTGGTATTTAGGGATGGTTACAATAGTTGTTTGCAGACCTTATCATCCGTGCTGAAAAGGTATGAGGAGACCAACCTCATCCTGAATTAGGAAAAGTACCATTTTATAGTCCAAAAAGGCATAGTTCTTGGCCATAAGCTTTTTATAAAAGGGATGGAGGTGGATAAGGCAAAGATAGAAGTGATTGACAAGCTTCCTCCGCCAAACTCAGTGAAAGGAATCTGCAGTTTTCTTGGCCATGCAGGTTTCTATAGGAGGTTTATTAAAGACTTTTCAAAAATAGCCAAGCCTCTTTGCAACCTTCTGGAGAAAGACATCCAGTTTACCTTTTATGATTCATGTCAGGTTGTATTTGAGGAACTAAAAAAGAGATTGGTTTCAGCTCCAGTTATAATCACTCCAGATTGGGATTTGTCGTTCGAACTCATGTGCGATGCCAGCGACTATGCTGTGAGTGCAGTGCTGGGACAAAGAAAAGATAAAGTGTTTCGCTCCATTTATTATGCGAGCAAAACACTCAACGATGCCCAACTGAACTACACAATAACGAAAAAAGAGCTGCTGGCCATTGTGTTCACATTTGATAAGTTCAGAATATATTTGGTGGGCACGAAGGTGATAGTGTACACAGATCATTCTACAATAAAGTACTTAATGAGCAAGAAGGACGCGAAACCACAATTGATTAGGTGGATTTTGCTTTTACAAGTGTTTGATTAGGAGATCAGAGATAAGAAAGGTGCAGAAAATCAAGTAGTAGACCACCTTTCAAGACTTGAAAATGAAGATTTCCAAGATGAACTAATCACAATTGGGAAACATTTCCTGATGAGCAGCTATTTGCAGCCACCACTCAATCATGTCCATGGTATGCTAACATGGTAAATTACATTGTGGGTGGTGTGCTGCCACCTGATCTAACCTCTCACCAAAAGAAGAAATTCTTGTATGATGTCAGGCACTATATCTGGGATGAGCCATTTCTGTTTAAATAGTGTTCGGACCATATGTTGAGGAGGTGTGTGCCTGTGGAGGAAGTGGGGTAGATTTTAAGCCCATGTCATCATTCTCCATATGGCGGACACTACAGTGGTGAGAGGACGACTGCAAAGGTACTCCAGTCTGGATTTTATTGGCCATCACTCTTCAAAGATGCGCATTTCTATATGGAAAGATGTAATCGATGCCAAAATTTGGGGAATATCTCAAGAAGGAATGAGATGCCCTTGAATTCCATTTTGGAGGTTGAGATTTTTGATGCATGAGGCATTGACTTCATGGGCCCCTTTATTCCCTCCTTTGGGAATCTGTACATACTAGTGGCTGTGAACTGCGTGTCCAAGTGGGTGGAGGCATGTGCATTTACTACTAATGATTCAAAAGTAATGATTAGCTTCATGAAAAAATAGATCTTCACTAGGTTTGGAACACCTAGGGCCATAATCAGTGACGGAGGGTCACATCTTTACAACAAGTATTTTGAAGCCCTCCTAGCCAAGTATAGAGTGACGTATTGGATTGCCACTACTTATCACCAATAGACAAGTGGGCAAGTGGAGGTATCCAATCGCGAAATAAAACGAATCTTGGAAAAAATAATGTGTCCAACCAGAAAGGATTGGTCAAAGAAACTGGATGACGCACTGTGGGCCTATAGGACTGTTTACAAGGGCCCCATTGGTATGTCTCCCTACAAGTTAGTATTCAGGAAAGCATGCCATTTGCTGGTTGAGCTTGAACATAATGCTTATTGGGCAATAAAATAACTCAACTTCAATTTGTAAGCTGTTGGGGAGAAAAGGCTTTTGCAGCTTAATGAGCTGGATGAATTTAGACTACAAGCCTATAAAAATGCAAGATTGTACAAGGAGAAGGTTAAATACTGGCATGACAAGAAGATAATCCAGAAAAGATTTGACGAAGGCCAGCAAGTTCTCCTTTACAATTCCAGACTCAAATTCTTCCTTGGAAAACTCAAATCAAGGTGGTCGGGGCCCTTTGTGGTAATAAAAGTGTTTCCCTATAGAGCTATGGTGATTGCTCCATTGGATCGATCATCAAGTTTTAAGGTTAACGGTCAGCACCTAAAACCTTATTTTGGAGGAGAGACTGATTGGGGGAAGACTTCCCTCGCTTTAATAGCCCTAACTTGAGGTCTGCATAGTCCTACCAGGACTATAAGGCCCTTTTTGAGAGGGAACCTAAATGTTTATGTTTTGTGTTTTAAGTCATTAATATGTTAATATGTTGATTTTGTAGTTTAACTAATTTTTTGTTAGATAAACTGTTATTTGACCTATTGGACATGTTTTACAGGTATTGGAGACCTATTTTGGCCATGAGTCCCGACAGAACTCAATTTGCTACAAAATTCTACAGCCTGACCTCTCACGTCGCAGCGTGAATCTTGTTTATGTCACGGTGTGAGGTCTCATCAAGGCATTTAACAATGTGTATGATGCTGCGGCGTGACACTTGACTATGTCACGGTGTCCTATTAAAAAAATAAAAAAATAAATAGGAATTATTTAAATATTTAAATTATGAGGGAATTAACTGACGCCATGATGTTGTAATATTACTGCTGCGGCGTGAGGTGTCTTTTAGGGTTAAACACTGCGATGGTTCAAACGTCCACCATTTCCCTCATTCGTAAAAAGCCCCCATTTTCTCTCATTTTCTCCGTCTCGTTTCTGCTTTCTTTTCTGTTCTAGATTCAATTCCCTCCTTCAATATAAGGTATGAAGTTCCTTCTTCTAATTTATTTTATTTTATGTTTATTTTTTTTAGTTTTTTTTTTTATTTTTATTAAAAGTTGCGTTAAATGTGTATTTTCATATTTTTATTAGGAATATGTGTTATAGAATAGGTGTTTTTATATATTTATGTAGTTTCGATTTAGTTATACTGCCTGGGGTGTAAGATTTGGCCTATTTTAGGGTAATTTCTGGGCACGGGTTGAACTCGCACCGCGGCATGAACTTTGAATGCCGCGGCGTTAGCATGAACTTCTTGAATGCTGCAGTGTGTGGTTTTGAATTTTCCAGAATTTTTTAGAATTGTAACTTTTATTCTGTTTTATACTACCAACCACTTGAATTTGACTGATTGTAATTCTTTTTCAGGTAAAATGGGCCTAAAAAGACTATGTGGATCCTCCAGCCAAAGAAATAGGGAGCCCTCTCCCCCTTCGCCATTTGACGAGGGGAGATTCATTTCCGCAGAGGCTGTTGAGTAGTATGCCACACTGGTTTCAAAGAAAATGATGGCAGAGCGAGGACTCTCGTTCAGGGAGGCCATCCCGGAGTATATTGATCACATTATCCATCATCATCGTTGGGATAGATTTGCACAACATCCTGAGAGGGCGGCACTACCATTGGTTTGCGAATTCTATGCGAACATCGAGGTCAACGGCTCCAACACGACGATCGTTGTTGTACGGGGATGCCAGGTCTCTTACTCTGCTGTAGTCATTAGGGCAGTATTGAACTTGTCAGCTCCTCCATTAGTCTGTGAGTACACTCATTTTCTCATAGTAGACCTAAAGGGCATTGATCTCGCCACTATTACAACCTGGATTTACACGCCTGAGTCGCAGCCCATGCAGTGGACCTTGAGCATCTAGACAGCTATACCCAGATTCTTTCGACAAGCCTGTTTGGCGCTAGAGGCTCAAGTTTGGTACCATTTCATCTGCACGAGGATTCTGCCTTCTGAAAACTTGTCAGAGGTGAGTCGAGCTCGGGCGATCATGATTTATGCTATTCTTGAGCATAGAGCCATCGATGTCACCCATATTATTCACCAGCAGATTAGGAGAGTTGCTAGGGAGTGCAGGAGTCTGTTCCTTCCTTCACTTATTCATCAGTTGTGCTGGTGCCAGTCCAATCAGATCGGGCCACATGAGCAGCAATCAAAGGATAAATAATCTCTCAATGATTATTTCACTGAGAGGGTATGAGCAGCTCCAGCACTAGCTATGAGGGCATCGAGGCAGGCTCTAGCAAAACCTACAGCAGCACCAGTAAATGCTGCAGCCTGGAGGACACAAATGGAGGCTCGAGTGATATACCTGGAGGCCTATGCAGTATAGACGATAGCCATGTTGTCATATTTGATTCAGACTCAGTGTTGGATGGCGGAGTGCTTAAGCCTTCCGAAAGACGACTACCCCGTCCTTGACTTTCCTCCCGTTGCAGTTGCTGACCCTCCACTGCCACCACCAGCTCAGGGGGCTGTGCATTAGCCTGGAGATGGAGATGATGATGTTGAGCACAATGCAGATGATGAGACTGTTAACTCTGAGGAGGCATCCATCTAGCCCTTATGGCATTCTGGGCACATTCCTTTCGTTGTATTTCATTTTTCTAGTCTATTGTATGTTTTTGATGGACAGTGAGGACACTGTTTCCCTCAGGTTTGGGGGGGTGTCTTTAACTTTATATACAGTAGTTTTATTATATTTTCACACTATTATGTTTATATGCATGTGTTTTAGTATTGTGTTTATATTAGTATCATATTTATGTAATATATGTTTGTGTTTTATTATTTACTAGTGTAGAAAATAACCATAGGAGTAAGTATCTTGATAAAAGTTTTTGAAAACCCTATTCAAGATACAATTGTCATTCCCTTTCACAATATGCGTTGCAATGATTAAAAGCATGATGTTTCATGATTGTAATGTTGAAAATTTTTGAAGAACATCATGTAACCAAAAACTAGTGTGTATGATTGTCCAACGATAGATATGGATGCAAAATGACTTTTATTTATCTGTGAGCCCATATGCAATCTTTGGTGCATGCTGAAGCATTCTAGTTTCTTTTTATGTATGAAGCATTTCCCTTTTGCATGCTTCTTGAGCTTTGAAAAGGATAATAATTTTTGTCTAGAGAAAGTTTATGGACAATACATATGGAAAATTCAATTATCCTTGAAATTATTTTTCAACTCTCTTGAGGAGAAATCCTAGGTTGTGTATGATTGAGAAAATGATTAGAGCATTGTTTGGACCGATTGAGCCTTTCGAGCTTACCCTGAATGATTATATCCATAGGTCCCCTGTTGAAGCTTATATATGTTGGCCTTATATGTTTTTCATAACCATTGTGATCGTTAACCTATTAACCATTCTAATGCATGTGAAAGTATTGCATTTTCTTCCTACCATCATTGTTTGTTGAGTACATAATATGTTATTTCTTGAAGTGAGTCTTGAGATTAGGGTATTAATGATTCAATAGAAAATGAGCTTAAAGGAACCAGATGCAGTCAAAGAAAAGAAACAATGTTTTGCAAAATGAAAAGAAAAAGAAAAAATAAAAAGAAAAGAAAAGAGAAAAATATAAGCAATGTATATGAAAAGAAAAGTATAAAAAGCATCAAAATGGTTCTGGCAAGTTTTTTTTTACTTTCACTGTTGAATAACCTACTAAAACTAGTTAGTGGCTTAAGACTTGAAATAACATGTTTATGTTTCTCAATGTTTGTTTTAAATCCTATCCTTTTATTCTGTTACCCACTACCCTTGGCCTTGCATTATAAGCTAATAAAGTCCCTTTGATCCTCAATTTTGTGTGATTTACATTAGTGGAGAGAGAGTTGTATTACAATCTTATGGATTCTGTGAATTATATTCATGTGTATGCTCATAACCTCATTTGGGTGAATCTGAATTGAATGGAAGAAGTTTTGTTTGCATGATTTTGGGAAAAATATTTTATATGAAAGGAAGCTCTGAATGCTAGCATGATAAGGATTATGTATATGTGAAACTAATTGTAAGGCATCTGCACTCTTTGAGGTTTTATGCAATCATCATACACTAGTAGGTTTAAGTGAAAGAGGAATGTTAAATGTGGCTGAATGCGGGTTATTAATGTTGATCTATGTAAATGTACTTTGTTTTGCTCAAGGACTAGCAAAAATCTAGGCTTGGGGGTATGATAACTCCATAATTGGTAGTTATTTGTGCCTCATATTTGTGCTATAGTGATTGCTTAGTCCTTGTTTTGATGCATGAATGGAAGACTTTAGCTTTATATTCATATAATTTAATGTTGATGACTTCCATCATGATTCTGAGAAAATGTTTCCGAATCTTTGATACATTGAGTACATTTGCACTTATTAATGACCTGGTAATTTCTCTATGGCAGGAATGGCTCCAACCATGTGAAACTTAGAAGATTTAGACCAGCATTGCAAGAGAAAACCTAAGTGCAAGGATTAACTTGTCACGCCGTGGCGTGGCATGTGAATATTGTGGTGTGGTGCATCCTCTGTTTCTGGCATAAAGCTACGAATTTGGAATGCCACGGCGTAATGTATTGAATGTTATGGTGTAGTGACCTAAAATGTAAGCGCGCCGCGGCGTGATGTGTTTAATGCCGCGGTGTGACTCTGTTTTATACGGCCTATAAATACTATTGCATCCTTTTGCACGGGAGTTAGGTTATTTTTAGATAGTAGCTACCAGGGTTTCATATTTCAAACTAAAAGGAAGCAAAAGTAACTAAGATTGAGGGCTTTCTTCACCTTGGAGGAGAATTGGAGCTTGGAGGATCATTAACCTTGAGCTTTCTCTTCTCTGTCTTCTACTTTCTCATTTTCTTTCCATGAACATGATGTATTTTGCTATATTTTCGTGCTTCATGGCTGGCTAAGCTATGTGTGGGGTTTACTTTGGATCTTCCTATGAATATTAAATAATATTGTAATCATTTGAGTTTATATACATGATATGATTTTGTTTAATCATATAGTGCTTAATGTTTTTAATTGTTTGATCAGTTTTTGATTGATTTGTTGAAATCTAATGAACCTAGACACAAGAATTTGGATTTGAGATCGTATATATGATTGATGCATGTTCTATTTCATTCAATGGTTTGGGTGAGATGATTCGTTAATAGGATAGAAATATACCTATTGATCTTGCATAGTATTGGGAATAGATCTTAATGAGTGGATTTACACTAGTTCTCATGGAAACATAGTGAATTAGGTAACTGAAGCATGGTTGATTGACCTAGACATAAACTTTTAACTAATTTAGATTCTCAAACTAACCTAATCATTTTGTTTATATTGCTCATAAGGATTACTTGTTATCAATTGAAGTAGGAGGTGAAAAACAATTCTTTATTCTCTAATTCTCAACTTTAATTCAATCTTAAAGCTTTTAAGTTCTTTTAATTAGTTTAGACACTCATCTCTCAATTTATATGCCCTTGGATAGAAACTCTTAACTTTTGGTTTATATTTAGCACTGATTTTAACCTTAGTCCTCATGGGAACGATATCCGACTCCTAGCTATATTACAAGTGCGATCCGTGCACTTGTGGTAAGCAAAAAAGTGAACAAGTGACTCTCAAGAAAATATGTTCACCCTCTTTGAACTCTAGAGGTCTTCTCCTTCTATCAGCATAATTATTTTGCCTACTTTAAGCTACAACCATCCTATCCCTAATTATTCTAATTTGCTCTGAAGTTTTGTTATACTAACTCAGGTCCTAGAATAACTTTTTCTCCTACCTCATACCAATATAACGAAGATCTACACTTCCTACCATAAACTTCCCCATACAGTGTCATTCCTATGCTGGTATGATAACTGTTATTGTTAGAAAATTTCAATAAAGGTAAAAGTCTATCCCAAATTCCTTGCTGATCTAGTACATATGCTCTAAGCATATCCTCTAGGGTTTGAATAGTTCTCTTTGACTGTCCATCTGTTTATGGGCGGTATGTTGTGCTAAGACTTAGCCTAGTCCTAAAGGCCTTTTGCAAGGCTCCCTAAAATCTAGATGTAAATCTAGAATCTCTGTCTGAAACTATACTAAGGGGAATTCCATGCAACCTAACTATCTCTTGTAAATACAACTTGGCTAGTTTATCTAAGGAGTAATTAATTCTCACTGGTAAAATGTGGACATACTTGGTTTGTCTATCCACTATGACCCAAATTGTATCATGTCCTGACTGAGTTTTGGAAAAAACCTGTTACAAAATCCATTGTGATGTTAACCCACTTCCATTCAAGAATTGCTAAAGATTAGAAAGGTCCTAAAGGTTTTTGGAGCTCTATCTTAACTTTCTGGCACACTAAACACCTAGACACAAACTCTGCTATTTCTTTCTTCATTCTTGGCCACCAAAACATCTTTCTTAAATCTTGGTACATCTTAGTGGCTTTGGGATGGATGGTGTATTAACTCCTATGAGCCTCCTCTAAGATATTTTCTTTGATTGCAGAATCTCTTGGAATACAAAGTCTATCTCTAAAATTAATCACTCCATCATCTTTCATATCAAACTCTGATTAATTCCCTAAGAAGATTTGCTTCCTTATCTTACTCAGGTTTCATTCTAGCTTTGAGATTCTAGAATTTGAGCCTCAGGTCACCAACTATGTCCACCCAACTCATAAAGAGATTCTATGGTGTCACAGTTACCCTAAGACTCAAATCTCTAAACCTCTCAAGAAGCTGACCCTCCTGAACCATCATCCGAGACACATGTACAAATTTTTTACTTAATGCATTGGCCACTACATTGGCCTTACCTAGGTGATACTTAAGTTCAAAGTCGTAATCCTTTAAAAACTCCATCCATCTTCTTTGTCTCATGTTCAGCTCCTTCTGATCAAAGAAGTATTTTAAACTCTTATGTTCACTGAACACCTCAAATTGAACTCTATAAAGATAATGTCTCCATATCTTTAAGGAAAACACCACGATGACTAATTCCAGATCATGAGTGGGGTAGTTCTCCTCATGAGGCCTTAACTGCCTCGATGCATAAGCAACTACTCACCTATGTTGCATCAGAACACATCCTAAGCCCATCTTGAACATCACAAAACACCTCAAAATTCTCCTGTGGATCTGGAATCACTAAAAATAGTGTAGTAGTCAACCTCTTCTTAAGCTCTTGGAAACTATCCTCATACTCTTGAGTCCAAACAAAAGTACTACCTTTCGTAATTAACCTAGTTAAGGGTAGTACTATTTGAGAGAATCCACTAATGAATCTCCTATAGTATCCAATCAGGCCTATAAACCTCCTGATCTCTGTCACAGCGGTGGGTCTCTCCCACTGCAACACTGCTTTAACTTTACTAGGATCTATTGAAATCCCTCCTTGAGAGATCACATGCCCTAGAAACTGAACTTTTGTAAGGAAAAACTCACACTTTGATAAGTTGGCAAACAACTTCTTTTCCCTAAGGATCTCTAAAACTATTCTAACATGAAACTCATGCTCTTCCATTGTCTGGGAATAGATTATGATATCATCTATGAACACTATTACAAACTTATTTTGGTAGGGTCTAAAAATCATGTTCATGTAATCTACGAATATTGCTGGTGCATTCATCAACCCAAAGGACATCACGAGGTACTCATAATGCCCATATCTAGTCTTGAAAGCAATTTTAGGAATATTCTTATCCCTATCCCTTATATGGTGATATCCCGATCTTAGATCAATCTTAGAGGACACTGATGCTTCCTTCAACTGATCCATTAGATCTTCTATCATAGGCAACAGATACTTGTTCTTGATGGTTACCCTATTCAATTGCCTATAATCTACACAAAGTCTCATGGTATCATCTTTCTTCTTTACTAGTAACACAGGTGCTCCCCAAGGAGAAACACTCAGTCTTATGAATTGTTTATCTAACAATTTCTCTATTTGTTTTTTAAGCTCTGCTAGTTCTAGAGGTGTCATCCTATAAGGTGCTATAGAAATAGGTCCTGTCCCCAGTATTAAATTTATAGAAAACTCTATTTTTCTCATGGGTGGCAACTCCACTATATCTCTCAAGAATACTTCTGGGTACTCCCTCACTATTGGTGTATCACCTAAACTTTGCTCAACCTCTACTCTAAGAGAGAAAAGGAGAACATACCCTTGAGAACCCTCCTCTAAACAGTGATTCACTTAGTTTACATTAAGATACACTAACTCAGAAGGGATAACTTTAGTAGATATATTTGACATAAACACAAGAGTTTTATCAACACAGTTTAAAATAACATGGTTGGAGGACAACCAATCTATACCAAGAATGACATCAATATCAATTAGGGTTAAACATATAAGATTTACAAAGAATATCCTATTTTCTAACTTCTTACAATAATCCAAACAAACTTTAGAAGTTGTAACTGATTTACTGGTGGAAGTGGAAACAGATAAGTCAAAAGGAAGGTCTTTCATAGGCAAATCTAGTATTTTCACACAATCACAAGAAACAAAGTAGTGGGATGCTCCTAAATCATATAAAACAGTTTAAAGGTAATTATGGATTGTGCATTTACCTTGAATCAGATTTGGAGATTGGGTCACCTCTTTGTCGCTTAGGGTGTAAACTCTTTTTGCTGCTTACAGTTTAGGGATGAATACAACTTTATGTTTCTGTGGACAATCCCTAGACATATGCCATGACTGGCCATAAGCATTGCAATCGATCGCCCCACTAAGCAAAGTCTGTCTCCATGTTGTCTCCCACACTTGGGGCATTTAAGCCCCGTTGCTCATCCTTGAACTTGCTTACTCTTTCCTTGTGGGTAGCCAGTTTAGGAGTACTCTTCTTTTCATTAAACCTCTTTCTCTTTTGGAAGTTCTACAATCTCTACTCTGGTTAGGGTTAAAGATAGCCTGATTCCACTATCCGACATTTGTTCACCGAGGACACAAAGTCTCAAATCTCAAACAGCCCGATAGCCCTCTGAATATCCTCTCTCAATCTTTCTTCAAATTTTGCACACTTCTATCTCTCATCTATATGAAATTTGATGTAGGATGAGAACTTTGACAGCCCGTTGAATTTGGCCACATATTGACCAATCGATATACTGCCCTACTCTAGCTTCAAGAACTCCATCTCCTTTGCATTGTGAAAATTTTGAGGGAAAAACTTCTCTAAGAAATATCCTTTGAAGATTTCCCACATGATCGAGTCCTTGAGGCATCAAACACTTTCTTAACATCTATCCACCAATCCTCTACTTCCCCTTCCAATATATAGGAAGCAAAGATCACTCTCTACTTATCCGAGCAACTCATAACTGTAAAAATCTTCTCTATCTCCTTGAGCCAACCATCTGCTTTGACCGGATCGTACTCATCTCTGTAAGATGATGGAGTAGACTTTCTAAACTCTGAAAGGTCTCGGTGTAACATCCAAATATTTCTATCCTGATATATCAAACATATATTAGAATAATAAAATACTAGTCATGCTACTTTAAAACATACATTAACTAAACTCATAACATTTATACAAATAATTACGGAGAGCCACAATAACAAAAGTTATATATATACATCACTGCCTTAGCAGGCATATTGTAATACATAAACTTTTATAACAATAAGATCTAGTATAATATATACAAGCTTTGTTAATGTAAAGCTTATAAACTATACTAATCATTATACATCTTCTGCTTTTCTTTTGAGGAACTCACACCTAGATTTACATGGCAACATAAACGGGGTGAGAAATCATAATTCTCAGTAGAAGTATTTCAAAACCAGCATTTTATACATTCATAGTGAATACATATCTATTAAATTAGCACTTCAATCAAAGAAGTACACAACATCTCCATCTCAGAGATACGCAATCGCCCATACAAGTGCAATGTCATAAGTTCATGTCATGGTGGCAATTGCCCATACAATTGTCATGTTATGTCAAATTATGTCTAGAGTTTATACTTATGCAATAACTTAAGTATGAAATGAATAATGTTGTAGTACCAAGTCCATGGCAATGTCATGATATGCGTGAATCCTGAACAAAGCAATGGAAATCACATCTATAACCTTGAATAAGCACTGAATCCCAATTCTAACAATTTTCTCTCTGGGTAGTGAAATCCATCAACTACACGGTCATCAACAAGGAAGTCCACCCTTAATTCACAAGGAAATCCATCCTCAATACACAAGGAAATCTATCCTCAATACACAAGGAAATCTATCCTCAAAATACAAGGAAATCTGCCCCTAATTCACAAGGAAATCCATCCTCAATTCACAAGGAAATTCATCTTCAAAACACAATATACAATATATATTTATATATATATATATATATATATATATATATATATATATATATATAAATATAAATATATAGCCATGTCTAATTACTTCCCATAATTAGAAATTTACCAATCAAATTGATTCATCACGTTCTCACTCATTAAATACTCTTATTATAGTTTCATCACTTACTAAGAAGTGTAAAAGAAGAAACTACATCTTTAAAAGGCTTCATTACATTAAATAGCAAATCTAGTCCAAGTCTGGAAGTCACGCCTAGGTGCCTCCCATCCACGCCTAGGCATGATGGTGGCAGGGTAACAACTTATAACTCCCAGGATACCACGCTAAGGCGTAACTCCGTCATGCCTAGGTGTGACCTTGCGACAGAGTTTTTTTTACAGAATTCTATAGAAAATAGCCACTGTTCCATTGAGGAACAATGGCCTTTGAACCATTCCAACCTCCAAATCAAGAGATTTCGAACCTCACACAAGGTCCCTAATCATGTTCCAACTCTCAAATCAATTTTAAAATAACTCCATATGAGTCAATGCATCAAGAATCATCTTGAAACCTAAAACTGCTTTTTTCCCAAGTGAAGTTATAGGTGTAAAGAGATGAAAAGTTCATCACCAAGTATCAAATAAACCACAATCAAGTCATTCTTGAGTCTTACAACAAGTATCATACAAGAATAACACAAAGCTATACTCCAAATCCATTTTTCGTTCATCAAGAATCCTCATGAAACAAGATTAAAAAAATGAAGAAAAGAGTGTTAAGACAAGGTTTCCCCTACCTCTAATGGCCAAAAACAAAGTCACTTAGCAACTCCTCTCTTTCCTTTCCTTCTTCCACCTCTTACTTGGTTGATTCACCTCTTAGTGCTCCTTGCTTTGTCTTCCTCTTGCTCTCCCTTGCTGCAGCCGTAGAAGTGAGAAGAGAAATGAGCAACAAATCTCATTTTGGTCTTAAATATCAAGGGCAACGGCAAGCATGAGTCGTGTGCCTCTTTGGTCACTTAAGTGACCATGTGGTAACGCCCGATCTGCTAAGAACACTTTGATTTATCCAAACCAAGTTTCCTAGCTTCCAAGAAGAGTAAAATAAATCCTAAGATTCATCAAAAATCTTGTTCCACCATTTCCACATTTTTCCATATTTGTTGGTAATCAATCTGGAATTAACACACCCAACCAGTATGCTTAAAAATGTCACACTAACTCTGATTAACCTCAAAATTTAACTGTAGCATAGTTCACAAATTTATGACCTAGAAACAAACTCTCCACATTTATTTAAATTAACTAAGCAGTTTAAGTCATTTTTAGGGCTAAAAACAATTATATTTCATACATAGTATTACAACAAAGTGACTAAACTTGCTCAGAAAGTCACAAAACTTAATAGGCATGATAATAAGCTATTAGGCTATCTCCCTAACCATATACAAATCTATCATGTTTTCACAGGTGTTACATTTCTCCCCTCCTTTTTTAAATTTTGTCCTCAATATTTAGTTTACCTAAGGTAAAATGTCTAAAACAACTCACACACAATAACAGGTACAGCCAAATCTCAAGAAAACAAAATTACTCAACAAGTACAACGATGTACTCACCTTTTCCTGATCCTGGAGATGATGTTGTCTCATTGCATTGTAGAATGTAGGCTATGCCCTAGGCTGTAGGTCTAGCATCCATCTTAGCTTCTTGCTTTTGAGGACAACTTTTGGCATAGTATCCCCTCTCGCCACACTTGTAACACGTTATCTAATCCACTATACACATTTTATTCCCATGGTGTTTGTCGCACTTGGTACACCTTTGAACTTGTTCATCCCTCTGAACTTGCTCGTCTTTTTCTTGCTGGTAGTTGGATTTAGAAACACCTTTTCCATATCCACCATCCACCTTTTTTCTTCTTCTGAAGGTTTTACAATCTTCGCTCCAATTGAAGTTGAAGATTATCAGACTCCACAATTCTACACTTATTCACCAAAGATGGGAAATCTCTAATCTCCAAAGACCTCTATTGTGAATTTTCCACAAGCGCACGGATCGTACAAGTAGTAAATAAAGATCGTTCTCACGAGAATCAATTGATTACTAACTCTTACACTATTTTGATTGTTTAAGCGAATAAAATCGATAGAGAAGGTTCAATTAAAATTAATATGAAAAGAAAAGCAATAAAGTAAATAATTGAAACTAGAAAATATGAGTTTTAACAAGGAGGATTCGGAATCCATTACATTACCCCCTACGATAAATTGTAATCCTATCTTTGTTAATATTCAATTATGTTCTTGAAGGTGATTTGTCCTAAATTATTTAAAGCCCAATTTCTTGGCATTAAAAATGTGCTAAAACTTCACTAACCACATTCTCATGGCAATTAATCCAAGTTCCAACCCATTAAGATTCATGACAATCATTTACCTCTCGAAGGATTTAAGTCTATGCCTAGGTCTGAATTCCTAAGTTCAATTCTTGGATTATCAAGCAATTAGATTTCATCTTTCAATCCTTCACCTAAAACCTAAAATCATGTAAATATGGCACGCAACATATCACAAGCATTAAGCATACCAAGAATGAATTAAGAACAATAATTTTATTAACAAAGAATCAGATTAACAATTCATAATAAGAAAATAGAGAGTTTCATCCTAATCCTAGAAAAAGGGTTTAGCCGCTAATGGCCATCGTAACTCAAACAAGAACAAGGAATAAAGAAACAACCATGATTGATAAACAAAAAGAAAAGATAGGAAGCTGGAGATGGAGAAAAGAACTTCAATAGTTGATCTTCAAAGAGTCTTGCTCTTGCCTTCAAAGCCTTCACCTTTGAATCCATGCGCTTCTCCTCTCAAAACCTGTCATCATTCAAGTCTCTAGCCAAGAGTCCTCTTTGGTCTGGTGTTTTGTTCAATTTATAATGATTTGGGGCAAAATTTCCCTTTTTTCAAGTTAGAGGGACTCATATGTCCGTGTCTTGTGAAATCTGTGTTTCAGGATTTTAAGTGAGACACAGTCGTATGTCATTAAGACATGGCCGTGTCTCATACTCAGAATGCAACACCCCTCGATTTAATAACCAATGCACAATCGTCATTATGTCACGGTCACTAAATGTCGGCGTGCTAACATTGTCAAATAACAAATTTACCATAAATATTAAACATTTCTCATATGAGGAAAATAAGAGCCACGAATGAGTAGTTACATATACAACCAGTTAAATTATGAATTATAATATGTACTCAATTTACAACATTTAAGTCTGGATAATTGCCTTGAAGCATACATGTACTCAAAAATACACTTTATATAGGTAATGCAAAATAAAATATAAACTACCCATAATATATCTACGACTAAGGAGTTGGGCACTCCATCGTATCCCGAATGCGTGAGGCAATTCCGGGTTCACCGGTGTAGTGAGAAATACAAGATAAGGTCTTCAATCACAGTCCTCTTCATGGTCAAAGTCAGATCCCCAGCATGTCACATACGCTTGTCGGTCCAGTCGACTCTACAGGTCTTGGTATCAAAGCGAACACAATTCGAACAAACCCCAAAAAGAGCTCCCTTCGCGACGGCATCACCGAATGTAGTAGGTCAAACCAATAAAATCCAAAGGAATCCAACTTCGTTCCCACTTATAGCCTTTAACCAAAAATTAACATAGAGCAAGAAAAGTACAAGAAAGAGGTAAGACATCCTACCATCATTACCAGTCATAGCATCAAGAAACCAAACGGCGCAAGGCGCCCACATAGCATTTATGATAGCAATAATGGTAATAAACATTTAGTAGCAGTTATAATCATCCAGACAGTTTCAAGCAATCATATATATATATATGGATATATCAGGAATACAACAGTTCCAATTATAATAACAATGTATGCCAGATAATTCATGGACTCACTATGCACATGTGCCCTCAATAATCAAGATCCTACTCCATGGAGCTAGACACAAAACATCGGAGAGAATGATTCGGGGAGACATGCCAGTATCTCGTCAGCCATAAAAATAAGTGCTTTCCAGAAAATAATCAGTCATTTTTGCGCAACAAGGCTTTATACAGCGGCATTCTCACAAGATCTCGATATAGGACTGTGGCCAGTTAGGATCGTCGGTGCGTGTGTATCGGTCTGTCTCCACGGTCCAGAGGAGCTACCACTGCCCTCTGCGAGACGCCCGCGCCCCGACGCCCTCAAGGTCATCTACAGGACCCCACGTATCTATTCGCACCCGCACTAAGGTGTGATTCAACTCCTAGGCAACTCGGCCTTAACAAAGTCCAACGGACATCCTCGTTCTTTTGTGCAATGCAAGACTCTATCATGCTTCTCATGACAACTCGGTCAATCATGCCTCAAATGCATGTCATATGATTTATCCACAATGCTTACAAACTCTATGCATAATCATGTATGATCATCATTACATACTATTCCATCATACGTCACAATTTGCCCAAGTAAGAATTAACCCAATCAATGGTCACCCACATGGACCCACAATAGCATGATATTGTTGTTAAATAAATTAATACATTTTAAAGCGTATTATGAATTCTTACTTAGGTTTAGCTTTACTTACAGAGTTTGTCTCTAAAGGAATTCTCTTAGTTGACTTGAATCCTCTTAGGTAATTTATTCATATGCCCTTAGAAGGTTATTCTAAGATCTCAAAATCTCACACTCTCATGTTCTTCCCTGTTTATGCATCCCTAAGTAATTTCTAGTCATCCCATTTATTTATAATCAATATGCCTCTATTAGTCCCAAGGTTTTGGGTCCAGGGAAATACACGGTCGGAATCACAAACTGAGTCACAGATTTCAATTACTAGGTGTTGGGTGATAAGTATACTTTTGAATTCGACAAGAACAATACGTTTTATGAATAATTGAAGCTGCCATTCGACGAAAAATAGTGTAACAGGAGGAGGGAAGAATGGGGAGAACATTTTATAATAGGATTGGCAAGAAATCAATTTCTGTCGGATGGGGTTATGTCGAACAAAGATCGGGACCTGTCGAATCCTCCGAGAAGGTCGCAAAAGCCTCAATTCGACGGGTATGGGTGTCGACATTGGAGAAAATCTCCCAAGCGTCGAACCGACGAAACACTGGTCGAAATCTCTAATTTCGACGGGTCTGGAGAAATTCATCTACTCGACAGGCATTGTCTCTCAAACTCGACGATTTTTGACTTTGGGGCATTTTCTTGTAAGTGTCCAGGGACTCTATTCGACGGGTTTTGGTCGGAAGATCAATCTCGACGGACATGATCGGGGTTCATACTCGACGGATTTTGACATTGTGTTTAGTGGTCAAAAATCTAAACTCGACGGGTTTTGACATTCGACGGAAATGGTCAGAAGTCTAAACTCGACGGGTTTTAACATTTTACTAAGTAATTTGGATATCAAATTCGACAGGTTTGGCCATAAGTCCTTACTCGACGGATTTTAACATTTCACTAAGTAATTTGGATATCAAATTCGACAGGTTTGGCCATAAGTCCTTACTCGACGGATTTTAACATTTCACTAAGTAATTTGGATATCAAATTCGACAGGTTTGGCCATAAGTCCTTACTCGACGGATTTTAACATTTCACTAAGTGATTAGGTTATCACATTCGACAGGTTTCTGGGACAATAGGGAAGTTTCACTCATGCTGATCCGAAGGAATGCTAAGAGGGTCACAATTCCTAATTCGACGGATTTTGAATAATAGGGAAGATTCTCACTCATACTGATCCGACGGAAATGCTAAGAGTCATAAATTTAAAGTCCACGAATTGTGTTATTGGAGAAGTTTCATTCATGTTCGACCAAAGGTGGTGCCAAAGGGTCACAAGTTCTAATCC
The DNA here is from genome assembly GCA_029884595.1 of Ormosia semicastrata. Lineage (NCBI taxonomy): Eukaryota > Viridiplantae > Streptophyta > Magnoliopsida > Fabales > Fabaceae > Ormosia > Ormosia semicastrata. The sequence continues at coordinate 9,984,216 of JAQQTO010000047.1, forward strand.
GACGGATTTTGAGTCATAAATAAGTTTTCTCGCATGTCAAACCGACGGAGGGGTTAAGGGGTCACTAGCTCGACAAATTTTGACATTGTAAAGGGCCCCATGTGTCTATTCGACGGAAGCATTAAAGGTTTAGAAGTTGGTTGTCAAAAGTTGGACAAGGTTCAGTGTCGAATAGTTGAATTCACGGCTTACAAAGATTGGATACCTAATTGATTTGAATTCCATTTATTATCCTAGTTCACCCGAGAATCCCAGTCGGGCCTCAAAACTCATGGCCATCCCGAGGGATGAATCCGACATCATTTCCTTCCACTCTCATGCATTCGTCGAATATATATATTGACATGCAAAATCACCCAAGTACCATGCTTTCCAATTTTCAGTCGAACATGTGAACATACTAACATGCGAATTGTCAAACCAAAACATCATGCATTCCTCTGTCGAATATATTATCAAACTTAACAAATCATGCAAACAGCGTAAACAACTAAATACAAAGACAAACACAGAATCATAAAAACCAAGCAAGCAAAGGAGATCCTTAATGCTAGAAGAGGTTGAGGAGGAGTGTCTTCCTCTTACCTTGGAGAAGCACAAAGAAAGGCTGCTCCTTTTTGGTCAGAAATCACGTTTTCAGTTTCCAGGAGATCCTTAAACATTCAAGCTTACCAAAATCAGAATCAAGTGTTGAAATGGATACCCATGGTCATCAAAATGACAATGGGTTATGAAAATGAGGAGAGATGAGGAAAAAGCTAAGGACTTTACCTTAAAGTTCCAACCTTTAAGCTTCAACCGTGGAGGAAAATGAAGATGAAGAAAATGTAGAACTTTGAAGATGATTCCTTCAGATATGGTGTTTCTCCAAACACAAAATAGTGCTAGGAGTGTGACGATTTTGAAAGATAAAAATGTGAATGTGGGTGGATGGTGCTGCTGTAAGGAGAAATGGAAAGAGAGAAAGATGAGTGAATAGTGATCTGCTACGTACAGGAGGAGGAAAATGTGTGGATGAAAAATGAATTGGATCCCTTAATTCAAATGTGCAGCACAAAATAGGGGGAGAGAGAAATAATAAAATAATAGTTGGAAGAAGCTTCCTTGAGAAGCTTCGCACGCTCCTCGATAAAGTGTATGGTAAGCTAGTCTCCAAATTAAATACATCTGATAGATGATCAATTACGCAGTAGAATTATTTTCTCAGTGAATAAAATTACAAGTGATGAAAATAATATTTTATTATTCATCCGATAATTTTATGATACCGCGATTTTATCTAGCAGATAAAACCTTGAAAAATGCAAACCTCGCGAGCGTGCTCGGCCTCGGGTTTAGTAAGATCCCCGTTGACACGTTGACAGTCCAAGGTTTACCTACCTCGGGAGAACATTTCGTTATCCCGGCTCCGCTCAGTGCATACGCAAAACGAGGAATATATTAAAATATTCAACATTTCCAGAAAATTTCACAAAAATCACCAAAAATCACAAATATTATAAAATGATTATTTATAATGAAATAAGCAATTTTCGGGATGTTACAACACTCCCCTTCTAAAAAGGAATTTCGTCCTCGAAATTCATCATATCTTAGAACAAACGCATCTGTGTTTCTTTCATTTCGTCTCTTAGTTCTCGTGTTGTATCTTCAGTTGCATCAATCCAAATCACAGGCAATAAGGTTGCTTCCTTCCCCTGAGCATCTTATATTAACGAGCAAAAATGCGTTGACGTCGTAGGCCGATCAACAAAAGATTTTACGCTCCTTGAATCTTCAGCCATCCAACAGCCAATTCCCAAAACAATTGTACACCTCTAAGTGTCTCTATCGAACTAACTCTTCTTGCTCACTGTTGTAGACAACTAAACGTATTTTCTTCCTAAGGCGTCCTCTACGACATTCGCCTCTTCTGATATTATACCAAAACAAAAATCAAAATCTTTTGGAACTTCTAATCATCGTTTCTGCCTTATATTCAACTCATTCTAATAAACCAAAATACCTTTGGCTCTTAAGATTACTATAGGCATTGAGAATTTCTCCTTGTAGAAAATGCCTCTAGACCTTCAATGCAACTACAAAGCTAATTCTGAGTTGGTGTAAGGTAATCCTTCTCATGTATTCTTGATTGTCTCTAAGCGTACATTACCATTCCTTCTATTCTGATCAAGCGCACGTTTCTAAACTTTCAATGCGAAGCATCACTAGGTATCTCAAAAGTTCATTGGGATTGGGCAGAATCATCTTTGGCGAAGAAATCGAGTGTCTCTTCAATCTTTGAAAATCTTTCCTCGTATACATCAGTCCATACAAAACTTGACCCTTATACATGAGTTAGATGAGAAGTCTTGCCATTTTAAAGAATTCTACAGTGAGTCCCCCGTACTATTCAGCTGATCCTTTAAAGTTACAAATCTGCAATACAGTCTTTGGTCTGTCCCATTGAAAAATTGCTCCAACTCGCTACGGATCTTCGATAGTTCCTTCTTTTAAAGATCACTTGACTCAAAAGTTAAATTGCCTCAAACCGAATTTCACACTTGAACAGCTTCTAGCGTAACTCCTCGTTCTTCTTCTGAATTTGAAGAACAACATGACAATTCTGTCTCAATAGGGAAGAAAGGTCTTGTTTGTGTAGTCGATGGTTACTACCGAAGTGTTCATTACTTGGAACGACATTACAAAATACCCGTGGTATTCACTACGTATCAGAGAAAGTTACCTTGGAAATATACCCTTCTCTCAAATGATCTTAATGATAATTGAGAACCCAAAATGATATTGGAGAAAATAACGGCGTCCTTCAATTGATTTGCCAAATCGTCTTTCCTTGATTCGAACAAATATCTCATAGGGTAAGTTCTCACTTTATCGTGCTACGCTTAGCACATTGTTATGGTTCAGATTCGGGAACACCTTTACTCAATCGAAGTATACTAGAAACGTTATAAGGTCAGAAAGAAAAATAGGGAAGTTACTTGATTTACCACTGGGCCCGCCTAACGAAGAGTATGATATGGTCCAATAAAACTTAGGAGCGAGTTTCATGGATTTACATCTAGGAAATTTCTGTCTCAAGAAACACTAAGTCTCCATTGAAACCGGATGACGTGACCCATTTTAAAAACGATCAATCTCTTTCCTGAGATCAAGCCTATTCATGAAGAAAGTAGGTGATTGGATTGGTAAAAAGGTTCCAATGTCTAACAACAATAGGATAGTTCTAAACAGACCTATTGTAATGAAAATAGTCTTACAAACGAGAATAGTATCATTTGGATCGAAAGGAAATAAATACACAGATAACTCAATTCCATAAACGAACTCTTAGAATTTCATTGGAATATTTCAACAGGATATGGTTGAAAGATAACCAATCCCTTTTTGTTAACATTACATCTAATTTGTAAGAGAAGTAAACAAATCAGATCACCAAAAGATTCATTCTTTAACAAGTCATTGGATAATTTAAACAACTTGGCTACCATCAACAAGTTCTTAGTAGCCAAAATAGGAATAACTTAGTCAAAAGATAACGAGGGTATGAATATCCCTATTGAATTCATACATTCATACGTCATAAAGAAACGGGTTACCCCCGGAATTATACAGCATAATCACAGGGTCATCCACTGTAGTACAAGCTTCCTCGCTTAGGCCGTCAGTCTTGGACGTTTCCACTCCACTTGAGAAATTAACTCTCCTTTCTTCGTGAGATTGTGAAGTGCGTGCATCACTAACAAAAGGCTTCGTCCTTTGCGAAGTACAGTTCTTAGCCACATGTCCTAGCTCTCTGCATTTGAAACAAATTACCCCACCGTTCGTACAGTCCTTGGTTAAATGGTCCTTTCCACATTTGAAGCAGATTGCCCTTTTGATCGCATTTGGAGGTTTTGTCTCATGTAAAGGACAATCTCTTGACACATGTCCTGGTTTTCTGCACTTGAAACAAATTCTTCCTTCGATCTTACAGTCCCTCGTGAAGTGGTCCTTTCCGCACTTCTTACACATTGACAATGGTACCACAGTTGGATTGGACTTACTACCACTCGTACCTCCTTCAGGCATTGGTTGTCGCTGTTGTCCCCTTGGTCGTAGTATATACGATTTCTGCTTAAACTGTTTAGCCTTCCCACAGTTCCTCCTTTGGAACTTCGGTAATCCAGAGTTACCCCAAAATCGACTTTCTTCCTTCAAATTTCGAACCTCAACTTCCAATTCCTGCTGTTGTGCAGCTCTCTGATCTTGGCGTGTAGTTACATTAACCATTCTTTGTATTTCTTTGGTTGCCTCAGTTGTGTCATCATTGTCACTCCCTGCGTTCACGCGCTTATATTTACCTCGAGTCATTGTCTTCCTTCAAGAACAAACAAGTCAAGTAATAAGGGAAAATCAAAAGCATTCATTCCAAACAATATTATCTCTTTTTGGAAACCAAGCACAAAAGTCACATAACCCAATCAAGACAACCCAAAAGACTATAACTTGAGCTCCTTCATTCTGCCTTCTGCGGCACGATCTCCAGTAAGTCTTTGACTCCTATGCAGCTTCTCGAACCAAGCTTATGCCAGATACTCCTTTCCAAAGAGAATCGGTTTTCGAAAACCTCTTGGACACCTCAGTCCACTAACCTTGCAAGTCTTATTCAACTACCCTTTTTCTAACCCATAGGCTCAAACAATTCTAGAGGTAACACTACAAGGGTATAAATGCAAACAAGTCTGAGCAAGTTCAGTCATCTTAGTGAGCTTCTTTCTAAAGAACTCCTATTACCTTAATATGCCAAGGTGAAGTCATAGTTTCTGTAGTCACGAGAACATTACACATTGAGTGGGCCAGTACTCAATGTCACGTAATTGTGCAACAGTAGCTACCAATACTCAACCTACGGCAAGCCATGCCTTCCTTTCCCAACATCTCAATCAAGAGACAAGAAAGTACACAACAACTTCTAATATGTCTAAGCATAGTCAGTCCATACCCCGGCTCAACAGGATGAACTGCTCTGATACCACCTTAATGCAACACCCCTCGATTTAATAACCAATGCACAATCATCATTATGTCACGGTCACTAAATGTCGGCGTGCTAACATTGTCAAATAACAAATTTACCATAAATATTAAACATTTTTCATATGAGGAAAATAAGAGCCACGAATGAGTAGTTACATATACAACCAGTTAAATTATGAATTATAATATGTACTCAATTTATAACATTTAAGTCTGGATAATTGCCTTGAAGCATACATGTACTCAAAAATACACTTTATATAGGTAATGCAAAATAAAGTATAAACTACCCATAATATATCTACGACTAAGGAGTTGGGCACTCCATCGTATCCCGAATGCGTGAGGCAATTCCGGGTTCACCGGTGTAGTGAGAAATACAAGATAAGGTCTTCAATCACAGTCCTCTTCATGGTCAAAGTCAGATCCCCAGCATGTCACATACGCTTGTCGGTCCAGTCGACTCTACAGGTCTTGGTATCAAAGCGAACACAATTCGAACAAACCCCAAAAAGAGCTCCCTTCGCGACGGCATCACCGAATGCAGTAGGTCAAACCAATAAAATCCAAAGGAATCCAACTTCGTTCCCACTTATAGTCTTTAACCAAAAATTAACATAGAGCAAGAAAAGTACAAGAAAGAGGTAAGACATCCTACCATCATTACCAGTCATAGCATCAAGAAACCAAACGGCGCAAGGCGCCCACATAGCATTTATGACAGCAATAATGGTAATAAACATTTAGTAGCTTGATTATAATCATCCGATTAGTTTCAAGCAATCATATATATATATATGGATATATCGAGAATACAACGGTTCCAATTATAATAACAATGTATGCCGAGATAATTCATGGACTCACTATGCACATGTGCCCTCAATAATCAAGATCCTACTCCATGGAGCTAGACACAAAAAGCATCGGAGAGAATGATTCGGGGAGACATGCCGGTATCTCGTCACCATAAAAACAAGTGCTTTTCGGAAAATAATCGGTCATTTTGCGCAACAAGGCTTTATACGGCGGCATTCTCACAAGATCTCGATATAGGACTGTGGCGGTTAGGATCGTCGGTGCGTGTGTATCGGTCTGTCTCCACGGTCCCGGAGGAGCTACCATCGCCTCCTGCGAGACGCCCGCGCCCGACGCCCTCAAGGTCATCTACGGGACCCCACGTATCTATTCGCACCCGCACTAAGGTGTGATTTAACTCCTAGGCAACTCGGCCTTAACAAAGTCCAACGGACATCCTCGTTCTTTTGTGCAATGCAAGACTCTATCATGCTTCTCATGACAACTCGGTCAATCATGCCTCAAATGCATGTCATATGATTTATCCACAATGCATACAGACTCTATGCATAATCATGTATGATCATCATTACATACTATTCCATCATACGTCACAATTTGCCCAAGTAAGAATTAACCCAATCAATGGTCACCCACATGGACCCACAATAGCATGATATTGTTGTTAAATAAATTAATACATTTTAAAGCGTATTATGAATTCTTACTTAGGTTTAGCTTTACTTACAGAGTTTGTCTCTAAAGGAATTCTCTTAGTTGACTTGAATCCTCTTAGGTAATTTATTCATATGCCCTTAGAAGGTTATTCTAAGATCTCAAAATCTCACACTCTCATGTTCTTCCCTGTTTATGCATCCCTAAGTAATTTCTAGTCATCCCATTTATTTATAATCAATATGCCTCTATTAGTCCCAAGGTTTTGGGTCCAGGGAAATACACGGTCGGAATCACAAACTGAGTCATAGATTTCAATTACTAGGTGTTGGGTGATAAGTATACTTTTGAATTCGACAAGAACAATACGTTTTATGAATAATTGAAGCTGCCATTCGACGGAAAATAGTGTAACAGGAGGAGGGAAGAATGGGGAGAACATTTTATAATAGGATTGGCAAGAAATCAATTTATGTCGGATGGGGTTCTGTCGAACAAAGATCGGGATGTTGAATCCTCCGGAAGGTCGCAAAGAAAAGCCTCAATTCGACGGGTATGGGTGTCGACATTGGAGAAAATCTCCCAAGCGTCGAACCGACGAAACACCGGTCGAAATCTCTAATTTCGACGGTCCGGGAGAAATTCATCTACTCGACAGGCATTGTCTCTCAAACTCGACGATTTTTGACTTTGGGGCATTTTCTTGTAAGTGTCCAGGGACTCTATTCGACGGGTTTTGGTCGGAAGATCAATCTCGACGGACATGATCGGGGTTCATACTCGACGGATTTTGACATTGTGTTTAGTGGTCAAAAATCTAAACTCGACGGGTTTTGACATTCGACGGAAATGGTCAGAAGTCTAAACTCGACGGGTTTTAACATTTTACTAAGTAATTTGGATATCAAATTCGACAGGTTTGGCCATAAGTCCTTACTCGACGGATTTTAACATTTCACTAAGTAATTTGGATATCAAATTCGACAGGTTTGGCCATAAGTCCTTACTCGACGGATTTTAACATTTCACTAAGTAATTTGGATATCAAATTCGACAGGTTTGGCCATAAGTCCTTACTCGACGGATTTTAACATTTCACTAAGTGATTAGGTTATCACATTCGACAGGTTTCTGGGACAATAGGGAAGTTTCACTCATGCTGATCCGAAGGAATGCTAAGAGGGTCACAATTCCTAATTCGACGGATTTTGAATAATAGGGAAGATTCTCACTCATACTGATCCGACGGAAATGCTAAGAGTCATAAATTTAAAGTCCACGAATTGTGTTATTGGAGAAGTTTCATTCATGTTCGACCAAAGGTGGTGCCAAAGGGTCACAAGTTCTAATCCGACGGATTTTGAGTCATAAATAAGTTTTCTCGCATGTCAAACCGACGGAGGGGTTAAGGGGTCACTAGCTCGACAAATTTTGACATTGTAAAGGGCCCATGTGTCTATTCGATGGAAGCATTAAAGGTTTAGAAGTTGGTTGTCAAAAGTTGGACAAGGTTCAAAGTGTCGAATAGTTGAATTCACGGCTTACAAAGATTGGATACCTAATTGATTTGAATTCCATTTATTATCCTAGTTCACCCGAGAATCCCAGTCGGGCCTCAAAACTCATGGCCATCCTGGGATGAATCCGACATCATTTCCTTCCACTCTCATGCATTCGTCGAATATATATATTGACATGCAAAATCACCCAAGTACCATGCTTTCCAATTTTCGGTCGAACATGTGAACATACTAACATGCGAATTGTCAAACCAAAACATCATGCATTCCACTCTGTCAATATATTATCAAACTTAACAAATCATGCAAACAGCGTAAACAACTAAATACAAAGACTGAAGACACGAGAATCATAAAAACCAAGCAAGCAAAGGAGATCCTTAATGCTAGAAGAGGTTGAGGAGGAGTGTCTTCCTCTTACCTTGGAGAAGCACAAAGAAAGGCTGCTCCTTTTTGGTCAGAAATCACGTTTTCAGTTTCCAGGAGATCCTTAAACATTCAAGCTTACCAAAATCAGAATCAAGTGTTGAAATGGATACCCATGGTCATCAAAATGACAATGGGTTATGAAAATGAGGAGAGATGAGGAAAAAGCTAAGGACTTTACCTTAAAGTTCCAACCTTTAAGCTTCAACCGTGGAGGAAAATGAAGATGAAGAAAATGTAGAACTTTGAAGATGATTCCTTCGGATATGGTGTTTCTCCAAACACAAAATAGTGCTAGGAGTGTGACGATTTTGAAAGATAAAAATGTGAATGTGGGTGGATGGTCTTCTTTGTAAGGAGAAATGGAAAGAGAGAAAGATGAGTGAATAGTGATCTGCTACGTACGGGAGGAGGAAAATGTGTGGATGAAAAATGAATTGGATCCCTTAATTCAAATGTGTAGCACAAAATAGGGAGAGAGAAATAATAAAATAATAGTTGGAAGAAGCTTCCTTGAGAAGCTTCGCACGCTCCTCGATAAAGTGTATGGTAAGCTAGTCTCCAAATTAAATACATCGATAGATGATCAATTACGCTATGTAGAATTATTTTCTCGGTGAATAAAATTACAAGTGATGAAAATAATATTTTATTATTCATCCAATAATTTTATGATCTTTGCGATTTTATCTAGCAGATAAAACCTTGAAAAATGTAAACCTCGCGAACCGTATGCGGCCTCGGGTTTAGTAAGATCCCCGTTGACACGTTGACGGTCCAAGGTTTACCAGCCTCGGGAGAACATTTCGTTATCCCGCTCATTCGATGCACACGCAAAACGAGGAATATATTAAAATATTCAACGTTTCCAGAAAATTTCACAAAAATCACCAAAAATCACAAATATTATAAAATGATTATTTATAATGAAATAAGCAATTTTCGGGATGTTACACAGAAGCTTTATTGTGATAAGACAAGGTCGTGTATGGTACCAAAATTGCGTAATTTCAGTGTTAGGGGGGACACGACCATGTGATCAAGAGACACGGTCGTGTCTCCTAGTCAGAAGCTTTCTTCAAGTTAGACAGGGTCGTGTCTAATTCCTAAATCACTTCTGAGTTGACATAGGGCCCTGTCTATGCCAAAATTGCCCTATCTTTGCTTGTTTTCACTTCAAATGTGTTAAATCTCTCTTATTCTACACAAACGAAGATAATTAATAAGAATTCATCCAAAATTCATCAATAATCATAATCAAATCATCACAATTCATCCATTTAAGGGCTATAAAATACAAGCTTATCAAATTCCCCCACACTTGAACATTACTTGTCCTCAAGCAAAGATATGAATCGAAATCAAGATTAAACTGAACATCAAGAAATAAGAGTCAAGGGAAAATTCTACAATTTTAAAAATTTAATGAATGCTCAGCAATCAAATCCAATTAAACAAGAAAGTCTAGCACTTAATACAATTAGAAGCTCTTGAGTCTAGCTTGCACCTCTTCTCTCTACCAAACAATTGAGGTCACTCATCTTTCCATCACTCAAGTGTTTAAGGGCAAAGAGATCACTCAAATTTCTCTTAACAAATGCATGACCATAAGCTTGACTATCAATCTCATCTTCACTTTCAAGTTCACATACATAACAAGAATCAAAAGGACTTCTATTAGTTGTAATGAGGCCAAGGGTAAAGTTAATAGTAGGAAGAAGATGAATTAAGGTAAAGAACGTTTAAGGATAAAGTTATACCAAGCAAAATCAAGTTGAAAAGATGATTAATAGAGCATAATGCACAAGGTAATTCTCACTTTCAACTAAATTATTCTCATAATTCTTCACCAATAAACCTTTTTATTTTTATTTCTTTATTTTTTTCTTCTTTTCATCATTTCATTCTTCTTCTCTTTTTTTTTAACCCTTGAGGATGAAAACAATCTTTTTATGACTTCTCAATTACCATATTCATTACTCAGAAGAAATTCAACCTGATTAATCAATAAGGTATCCAAGAAAAAATCAATTTCAGGCTCAAATGGGGCAACTAAAGGATTATTTATCAATGCAACTCTGGAAGTCATGAAAGAATTAAGGCTATGTGTCTCAATCATGTTCAAGTATGTATGTGAATCAATAAAATCTCAACATGATATCAAATCAAGTTCTAACATACATAAATCAAAAGAAAATCCACTCTAGAAGAAAAATAGGATTTTGAGTATGAAAAATCCAATCATGAACCTGGCTCAAAACTCACTTTCTAGGTTAAGTTAGTAAAGAGAATAAATTGCAAGTAGACATGATTAATTTTCCAAATAAAATGCTAGATGTTTCAAAACTCAATTGAAAAAGAATTATTTTGGACAAAATCAACTCACGAGCAGTGGATTCCCTTCGTAAACATATTTCTATCAGCTCAGAAATAATCAAAAAATTAATACACAATTCTCGCTTGATTACCAACAATGCTCAAGTGTTCATTGATTTCACAAAAATTTGCACCAAATTAAGATTACTCCCCCCGACACTTAAAATAAACATTGTCCTCAATGTTTAAATAGGAAAAATAACAGAACAAAGGACAATGAAACTTCCCTGAAAAATAAAAACTCAAGATCATGAAGGTGGTGGGAGAGGGGGATCCAGAGGGAGACGTGTAGCCATAACCAAATAGTTGGTCAAACTTAGCAGTCTCATAATCCCAAAAACTGCATAAGAAAAACAAAGTAAAAACTGAAAAACAAAATGCAAGAATGTAAAATATTTTTTATGGTCAACAATTATATACATCCCCCTACAAAGTCTCCGAACTCAGGTAGGCACTTAAGCAGACTCAACATGACCTAAAATAAATAACTGAGAATGGATAGAAACATAAGTTGCCTCCTGTAAAACGCTTATTTAATGTCATTAGCTCGACGTTGCCTTTTGTTCAGGAAAATTAAGGTGGCTTAAAGCACCAAAAATAGGATGAACCTTTTCCTTTTTCAGAATTATTCCTCCATCCTCGGTTAATAGCCTTAGAAGTACCCCAAAAGGTGTTTTGAACTTGACCTAAGCTTGGTTGTCCTGAATTCATCTTGCTATGAGAAATTCCACTAGACTATGATGGTTTCAATTTATTAACAAATGAGGGATCATGTTTCAAATTATCAAAAGATGATGGACAACTTCGCAATAAATCTTGACTAATGGGAGGACCTTTCTCTGATTCAGCAATCTTCTTAGAAGTAGGAGGATCAACAATGCTTGATGATACATAGCTTTTACTAACTGAATCGCTGTAACATTTTTCTTGAATACAAGTAACGGGGGCATCAAGATTTGATGTCGAGGTAGATTTATCAAAGGCCTTGATCATCACTTAATCTCCATCCACCTTCAAAATGAGCTTGCCTCTTGGCACATCAATCAATGCTTTTAAAATAGCTAAGAATGGTCTTCCAAATATAAGTGAAATATCAACATCCTCGTCTACATCCACAATGAAGAAATCTATAGGAAAAATGAAGTTATCCACCTTTATAAGTACATCTTCGACCACACCCCAAGGAATTAGATATGATCTATTAGCAAGCTACAACATAGTGAAGGTAGGCTTTAGAACTCCTAAACCTAATTTTTCATAAATAGACAATGACATCAAGTTGACACTAGACCCCAAATCACAAAGTGCTTTTCCTAAAAATTATGAACCAAACTCACAAGGAATGGTGAAATGATAATCACATATTTGATACATCAATAAACCCTCATTTTTAGTCATTTACACTCTCTATATACTTAATTGATTGACCTTGGTTATGTTTTGTAAATTTAGACTCAAAATTGGACTTAATTGATTTTTTCAGCATGATTTACATCTTACACTATTTCTGTATTTTGGCTATATTTTAAGTTCTAGATGTCTACTAATTGTGTATTTTACCTTGTTGAAAGATAAGAGATAGCTATACAACTTTTATGAAGAGCTTGAGATCAAAGTCAAACATATAGTGGAACAAATTGGGCTTGGGCGTCAGAATACAAGTTTTGTGATTGGAACCTGAACAGTGTACAGTAATCAGAGCATAACTCGAGCTGTAAGATTAGATTGAGCTGAAACTTTGGTATATACAAATTAAGACCCATATTAACAACTTTTATGAAGAATACAAGACTCAAATCGGACTCCTTGGAGGTCATATTGGGCTTGTAAGTCAGAATAGAGGAGCTGTAATCGGGCCTAAATACTATGCAATAATTAAGCCATATCTCGGGCTGTAGGTGGCATTTTGAGGTGATTCTAGTGCCATTTGAAAGTTAAGATCCAGGTCTACAACTTTCATGAAGATCACTTAAAGAAAAAATGACGAATGCAATGACTTCAGAGCTGAATGATTTTGGATACAAAGAATCTCCATAATTTTTCACTCATCAAAAGTCATTTGGCATTTTTCACTCATTTTCCACTCATCCACTCACTCATGACTCAGCCCCCTTGTCATTTTGTATCCCTAATCCTCTATAAAAGGGAGCCTTGGCAGATCATTGAAGGAGTTAGGTGTTAGTTACCAAAATGATGTTATTTTGTTACTAGTTTTTATTATAGTAGTTTTCCTTTGTTCTAAATTAAAGTCATGTTCTTCTTCTTCTTCTTCTCTCTTTCTTTCTTCTTGTCTATGAGTAACTAAGTTTTATTTTACTTTGGTGAAAGGGTGAAGCTCTTGGTAATAAAATAAGGTTAAATTTATTTCTTTCTTGTCCTTTAATGATATATTTTCAAGTGGTTATTATACATATTGTATTTTGTTTTCAATCAATTTAGAAACCCTTCTTGTAAAGTGGAGTTCTTGATTTGTTGTAGGCAAGATTTGGCACAATGAATGCTTGATCCCATTTATGAGTAGTGGTGTTAATAAATGATTAAAGGAATCATAATACAATTACGTATATAATTTTTAATGAACTTTGATTGTTGTATTTTTCGATTGGAACCTCCATTATGTGTGGATTCTAATTGAGTTATAAAAAGAATTAATATTGTCCTTATTTTATTTTCCAAGAGTAGATCTCCTAACCCAAGTAAATCTTTTTTATTTGTAACTAAGTTTTATTGCTTTTATTGTTGTGACAAAATATTTTTCTTACGTCAAAGAATTTTTCTTCATCAATTCCCTGTGGATCGACCTCGGACTCTCGAGAATTTATTACTTGAAACAATTTGCACTTGGGTTTGTAACTTTTAATCCGCATTAAGTTTTTGGCGCCATTGTCGGGGACTTGATTTGAAGAACAAATTTATGGTGTAAATATTTTGTATATATATATTTATATTTTTTTCCCTGTGGATCTTGTATATATATATATATATATATATATATATATATTTACTCTTTTAATTTTTTTTCTTTGTACTTACTAACATACTAACTTAGTAGGGGAAATTCTCCCTAATCTCTCTGTAATCTTTAATCATTAATGAAGTAATCTTTCTTCTTCTCTTCTCTCTCGCTGGAGCAAAAAATTAGCTTTGCCGACTCTTTGGTTTTCATATTTTAAATTTACTTTTTTGCAATTTATTTTCTATACTTTAATTTTTGTACTTTAATTTTTGTATTTTATTTCTAACTTTCTAACTTACTAACCTACTAACGTTTTTAATTTTCTTGCTTACTAACTTACTAACTATCTAACTTTTTACTTTATCGGCTATCTAACATTTTACTTTATCTGTTTCTAACATTTTAATTTACTTGCTTCTAATATTTTAATTTATTTGCATACTAACTTTTTAATTTTTCTGCTTATTAACTTATTTGGTAGTTGGTTTATACCACAACTTTGTTAATATTTATTTACTAAGTGTTAATATATATTTGGCGGTTAGTTTATACCACACCTTTGTTAATATTTAATGGACAGTTTATATTTCCAGTTTGTACATTTTATTTTATATTTTAAGTTACTTATTTATGCTTAATTGGTATCGTGATTCAAATTCTGATCGTTTGGTTAAAATTAATCCTAGTACTTTACATATTGATTTGTTTGAATCACAATCACACACATTACACACAATGGCTGAAAATGAAAGTGTGCATGATGAACATGAAAATCAACCGTTGCGAACTATGCGTGAGTTTTTGCAACCATCTCGAAATTCTAGTCCATCATGTTTTATCTTACCACTCACTGGTACAATTTTAGATTCAAGCCAGGTATGATTTCTTTACTTCCTAATTTCTATGGCTTAGAATCTAAAAGCCCATATTTATATCTAAAAAAATTTGAGGAAGTATGTACTACTTTTAATGATTAAACTTGCACTGAAGAGGTTATTAAGTTTAAATTGTTTCCTTTTTCTTTGAAAGATAAAACAAAAATTTGGCTTAATGCTTTGAAATCAAGATCAATTGGCACATGGCAAGAAATGCAATGTGAGTTTTTAAAGAAATTTTTTTCAACACATAAAACCAAGCATATTTTCAAAGTTGGGAATGTTTTAAAGATTTGTTAAATTCTTGCCTACATCATGATTTTGAAAAATGGCGCAATATAAGCTTCTTTTATGAAAGGTTAACACCCGAAACTAAATAAGTTGTGGAAACAATGTGCTATGGTGAGTTTCTTGATAAAGAACTTGAAGAAGCTTTAGACTATTTAGACCATTTGGCTGAAAATTCTCAATCTTGACATGGTACTAATCCTTTTGAAAATTCAATTAGATATAACCTTGCAAATGCTAGTAAAGGAAAATATTATCTTAGTCAAGAAGAAGATCTAAATACTAGGTTTGCTAGTTTGGCTAGAATGGTTGAAGTCATGGAATCAGGGAAGTAAAAGAAATCAAATCTATGCAAAATGAAGAAATTTGTAGCATTTGTGATGAATTGGGACACTCAAAAAATGAATGTCCAAAAATTTTTATTTTTAAAGAAGTTGTGCATGAGCAAGTAAATGCAATGAACAATTTTAAAAAGCCATTTACTTCTTCTTTTTCAGATATATATAATCTGGGATAGAGAAATCACCCAAACTTCAGTTGGAGGACTAATAATCAAGCACAATTCATGCAACCATCACCTCCTCAAGCACAGCAGGATTCACAAAATTCTCAAGAATATGAACCTTATGTCCCACCATATAGAAAAAACATTGGGGGAACATTGCATGCATTCATGGAAAAGCAATAGACCATTAATAACCAAAGCACTCAAGTCATGATTGAAATAAAAGACACTCTTTCTAAACTTTCTTCTGCACTTGCCATTCACAAGAAAGGAAAATTTCCCTCTCAACCTCAATCAAATCCTAAGAGTCAGTATAGCCTAAATGAGGGTAGTTCAGAAAGCCAACAAATAGATCAAGTCAAGTCAGTGATAGCTCTTAGGAGTGGAAAGGTTGTTGAAAAATAAAATCCTGACCCTTATGAGAAAAATGATGAGTCAAGTCCCAAAGATGATGAAGGAGTTGATAAGCCACCTAGCCAAAAGAAGACCAAACCCTTGCTTTCACCCCCAAATCCTCAAGCATTAAACAATTCAAGTAAAGTGAACCATAACAGTGACATTTTTGAAATCCTTAAACAAGTGAAAGTCAATATTCCTATGTTAGATGCTATCAAATAGATTCCTTGTTATGCCAAATTTTTGAAAGACTTGTGCACTGTTAAAAGAAAACATAATGTGAAAAAGAATGCATTTTTGACTGAACAGGTAAGTTCCATTATTCAAAACAATAATGCATTGAAATATAAAGACCTTATTGTCTTACAGTTTCATGCATTATTGGTGAACATAAAATTAAACGAGCTTTACTTGATCTTGGTGCTAGTGTTAATTTGCTTCCATATTCAGTTTATCAGCAACTCAACCTGGGTGAGTTAAAACCAACTTCTGTAACTCTTCTACTTGCTGATAGATTAATTAAAATTCCAAAAGGAATAGTGAAAGATGTGTTGGTATAAGTCGATAAATTCATATATCCTGTGGATTTTATTGTATTAGAAACTGAACCTATGAAAAATAGTAGCAACTCAATTCCTGTTATTTTAGGTCGCCTATTTTTAGTAACATCTAATACTTTGATAAATTGCAGAAATAAAGTGGTGAAGTTAACATTTGAAAATATGACACTAGAGCTTAATGTTTTCAACACGTGCAAGCAACCACAGGAAGTTTATGATGGAAAGGAAGAAATTGAAGGGATTGAGGCCATTATAGATGATCATCTTCAAATTAGGAGTTCTTCTGACCAATTAGAAATTTGTTTAATTAATTCATTTGATTCAGCTATATAATTAAATGATGATGTTTCTGAAATATGCTATTTGCTTGACTATACACAGGTAATGGAATACAAAGGATGGAAGTTGAGATTCGAAGAGCTAAAAATCATGAATGATGATACCCGTGAAGAAGTACCTTCACTGGAACTAAATCCATTACCTACTGGGTTGAAGTACACATTTTTAGGAGAAGAACAAAGCTTTCTAGTAGTAATTTCCTGATCCCTGACCAAAGAACAAGAAGGACATGCAAGATTTTACAAAAGATTCGTAAAGGACTTTAGTGTCATACCTAGACCATTATGTAATCTTCTAACAAAAGATGTACCATTTGATTAGACCCAAGATTGTCAGAAATCTTTTGAAAATTTAATTGGTCTTTTGACATCTGCTCCTATCATGCAATCCCCTGACTGGTCTTTGCCTTTTAAGTTAATGTGTGATGCTAGTGATTTTGCTGTTGGCACTGTTTTACACCAAAGAAAGGAAGGTAAGCCTCATGTAATTTATTACGCAAGTCGAACTTTGAATAGTGCACAAATAAATTACACCACTACTGAAAAAGAACTACTTGCTGTAATTTTTGCATTGGATAAATTTTGAGCTTATTTAATTAGTTCTTCCACTATTATTTTTACTGATCATGTTGTTGTTAGATATTTAATGTCTAAGCGGGATGCCAAACCTAGGTTGATACGGTGGATCTTGTTGCTTCAAGAATTCAACATCACAATAAAAGATAAGAAAAGAGCTTAAAATGTTGATCCAGATCATTTGTCCAAACTTACAACAAGCTCATCTTTTGATAGCACACCTATCAATGATTCTTTTCCTGGTGAAATTTTATTTTCTGTTAATTCCATGCCTTGGTTTATTAACATTGTCAATTTTCTTGTAACAGGTAAGATGCTGCCTCGATGGACGCACCAAGATAGAAAAAAAAATTAATTGAGGTGAAAAATTTCTATTGAGATGACTCATATTTGTTCAAATATTGTCCTGACTAAATTTTTTGGAGATATGTACCTGATAATGAGGTAAGTAGTATCATTAAATTTTGTCATTCAGAAGCATGTGGAGGTCATTTTTCTTTAAAGAAAACAGCTACGAAAATCTTGTAGTGTGGATTTTATTGGCCCACATTATTTAAGGACAGCTATATTTTTTTGTAAAAGTTGTGAAAGTTATCAAAAATTACGTTCTATTTCTAAAAGAGACATGATGCATTTAAACCCTATCATTGTCATTGAAATTTTTTATTGTTGGGGAATTTATTTCATGGGTCCATTTCCATCATCATTTAAATTTGTGTATATTTTGGTTGCAGTTGATTATGTCTCAAAATGGATTGAGGCGATTCCATGTCGACACAATGATTACAAAACTGTTCTTAAATTTTTAAAAGAAAATGTTTTGAGTCTATTTGGAATCCCTCGACCTATCATCAGTGATGGGGGAAAATATTTTTATAATAAACCATTTGAATCTTTAATGAAGAAATATGGTATCACACACAAAATTGCTACCCCTTATCACCCTCAGACAATTGGATAAGTAGAATTAGCAAATAGGGAGATTAAATAAATTTTGGAAAAAATGTTAACCCAAATCGTAAAGATTGATCTTTAAGATTAAATGATGCACTTTGGGCTTACCGTATTGCTTTCAAAACATCTTTAAGCATATCACCCTATCGGTTAGTCTATGGAAAAACTTGTCATTTGCCTGTAGAATTGGAACATAAAGCATTTTGGGCCATTAAAGCTTTCAATGTAAGTCTTGATGATGCTTTCAGGTTACGCAAATTACAATTGAATGAACTTGAGGAATTGAGAAATGATACATATGAAAACTCAAAGATTTATAAAGCTAGAACAAAAGCTTTTCATGACAAATCAATTTTGAGAAAATCTTTTGAAATTGGTCAAGAAGTTCTGCTTTATAATTCTCGTCTTCACCTATTTCCTGAAAAATTGAGATCTAGGCAGACTGGTCCTTTTATTGTCAAACATGTGTATCCTCATGGGGCAATAGACATTGAGAACCCTAGGAATGGTAATGTATTTAAGGTCAATGGACAAAGACTCAAACCATTTCTGGAACATTAAGTTGTTGAGGTAGAATTCATATCCCTTTCTAATCCTTGTTATGAGTAGAATTTTTTTTAATTTTGTTTCTTTCTTTTTGCAGTTCTTTGTGTTCTCGGTTAAGTGGCGGATAACGGTACTCCGTGACTCTTAAGTCAGTTTATTTTTCAGTTCCCCATAATAACTAATCTCTTCTCCTTTTAAAATAGATGTCATTATCTCAAATCTAAGAAAACATTTCCTTTCTCTCCCTCTAAATGCTCTAACAAAAATCTACGAAGCTAGGTGTGAAAGACTGAGACTGTTAATGTACAAGAGCATCCCAGAAGATATACGCTGGATAATCGAAGCAAAAGTTTGTTTAGCTGGTGAATCTTCAGATTCATTTGTCCCATACATGTCTGGTCTCAATAAAAGTTCATTTTCAAAAAGGAAAAGAGCAAAAAGAATGCAAGTTTGTTACAAGTGTGCACGATAGAATTGTAACACGCGATGTCACTCTTTGGGGATGGTTTCCATAAATAGAGAATATAAAATATTCTTCATTAAGAATAGACTGAGTAAGGAGTCATTAGATAATATCTTATTGACTCTTGAGACGCATTCTTGTGGAGTTGTGCAGTATGAACTTCTTAGTTTGTGAAATCTCTTCAGGGATGAGCAAGAGCATTATAGTCTTGTGAATCTGACTCAAAAAACCCTGTTTATCAATTTATAAGAAAATTGGATAGGAAGCTTATCCTCGACTCATAGAAGGTGTTTAAGCCATTTTTAGACATGAAACCAGAGGAAGATGTGAGTCACAATCACAACAACATGTATATATTATCGTGTACATCTTCAAAAAAAAAAAAAAAAAAAAAAAGAAAAATAAAATAAAATAAAAAGAAGGCAAAACTTCAGTTGTACTTGGTCTTTAATTAGGTTAGGAGCCCCTGCCAGCTGCAGTCCCGTCATTGACTAGGGTGGACCATCACACTCCAGTCCGTAAATAAGGTTTGTGTGTTATGCTCTGTAGAGAGCCGTGCTCCACAACCCAATGTTCACCATCTAGGCACTGTGGAGTTGATAGACAGATAGAAGTGTCCCACTTTGGTTATTAGTGAGAAGTAACCTGCGGCTACCAAAGCGTATGAGGCATCTGAGCTTGATCCTCTCTTTTATTAGAAAGAGCTCTCAGCACCCTGGGATGGAGCGTTCTGGATCTTGGACATTGTGGGTTTCAGATTTTAGCATCTTTGTTGATGTTATGAACCCAAGTGTGAGCTCTCCAGGTTCTAGACACAGGATGGAA
The DNA here is from genome assembly GCA_029884595.1 of Ormosia semicastrata. Lineage (NCBI taxonomy): Eukaryota > Viridiplantae > Streptophyta > Magnoliopsida > Fabales > Fabaceae > Ormosia > Ormosia semicastrata. The sequence continues at coordinate 10,004,312 of JAQQTO010000047.1, forward strand.
ACCCACGATGGTTTCTTTATTCTCTTTTCTTCAACCAAGCGGGAGGGAGAAGAATTCTCAGATTGGCTGAGCGATCTTGGTATTACTACACTCATGACGAGCAGTATAAAGATACATCGTGAAACCTGTACATTAAGGTATGTCATCATTTGTTATTATTATTTTATCTTTATATGATTTTGTTGTATTTTAGTTTTGGACAGACGATCCTTTGGGCGGGGTTCTTCAGGGGTTTCTAGACTTTTTTACCCTGAAGGTTTTCTTGAAGTCTAAAAAATATAAAAAATAAAATATAAAAAAAAAAAAAAAGTTTCTTAAATTCAAACTTTTCTGACAACAGCCAACCTACCCATATAGGAGCTATTATTACTTTATCTATTATCTTCCCTATTTAAACACTCTATTTTCTTCACTTTCCTGCAACTTATAATCATTCAAAGAGAGTGCGAGTGTAGAAATGGAGGGAGCTTCTTCTTCAGTTCGTAGATTTCTCAGTATCTGTGTATTTTGTAGGACAAGTTATGGGAATGGTTTAGAGTTTGTAAACACAGTAAGCACTGTTGGTAGAACACTTGCTGCGACGAACATTCATGTTGTATATGAGGGAGGTAGCATTAGGTTAATAGGGGCTGTATCACTTTCTGCACATATAAGAGGTGGTCAAGTTTTAGGTATCATTCTTGAACCTTTAACTCAAATAAACATCATTGGACAGGCAATTGGGCTAGAAATTCAAGTATCATCTATGCATGGACGAATGAGGACAATGCTTGAAAACTCTGATGCATTCATTGCTTTACCGGGTGATTTTAGTACTTTTGAATAAGTTTTTCAAATTATCTCTTGGGCCCAACTGAACATCCACCATAAACCCATAAGTTTGTTGAATGTTAATAATTTCTTTGATAATTTGTTATCTTTTGTTGACCATGCTGTGGAACAGAACTTTATCACACCTTCGGTAAGGCGACTCCTTATATCTACTTCTATTGTTGATGAATTAATTGATAAATTACAAGTTTTTGTTTATGAACCTGAACCAGTAATAGCTCAGATAGATTGGTCAGAATGCAGCAGCAAGGGAGGCAACAAGGAACAAGAATGTGATCTGACACTTCATCTATAACTTTCCTTTATCTTTGGTTTTATTTATCGTACTTTATTTCTATTTTAATTTGTGTAATATTTCTCTTTTCAGTAATTGCAACAACAGGTAATATCTTCTATCCTTTGCCTATCTATGTTTTGACATTGAGGACAATGTTGTGATCTGGTTGGGGAGAAGGATAGTTATGTAAAAAAAATCAAAAATTAAAATTTAAAAAAATTAGGAAGTGTGTTTGTTAATATGTTTATTATGTTTACATGTTTGTCAGTAATTTAGTAACAACAAAAGTAATTAGGGATGTCAGAGTAAGGAGTAAATTATTTACTCTTGAGATGCATCAAAATTGATGGCAGAGTAAGGAGTAATTAGGTAGACAACTAGTTTGTGTGGAAGTAGCAATTCAAATTCAGGGAAATTTGCATAGTTGAGTAAATTGTCTTCTTTCTTAAAATTCACATGCTTGGTTATGGATGTTGAATTGGTGGACTGAGAATGGTAGAATTATGCCTTGTGAGATTTTGAGCCTATTGATGAATGGATTGAACATTTGTACCATTCTCTTCTTTCTTGTGTGAATTTCACTCATGGAATTGTTACTCTAGAACTTGCTTTGATTCTTTTTTAGACTACATTTTCATATGCATACATAAATATGATTGAGACATTTTTCTTGAAATAGCTACTTTAATCAAATAGCCAGCCTTATTTAGCAGCATATTGTCTCAATATGATATCAAACACTCTTATGACTTCTTGGAAATTCTCTGATTCCTAATATGATATCAAACACTCTTATAACTTCTTGTAAATTATCTAATTCCTGCCAACGTAAAACATTAAAAATGGCCTATTTCCCCTTGCTTAACCCCTTTGAACTTATTTGACCATTCTTTATTTCGAACTCATTATGTGCCTTAAATGTAAAATCATGTTCTTATCTGGCCTTAGAGAATAAGAGAACATTAGCTTTGTCATTGGATGAGTTCTTGAACAAGTGTGGGGGTGTGTGTGTAGAATGGTTGAAAAAAAAATTTGTTTAAATGTATATATTATGTTTATCTGTAAAAAAAACAAAAAAAATTATGTAAAGAAGGGTCAACAAGGCAATAAAGGAAAGAAAAAAAAAATATAGGGAATTTGTATTAGGTGAAGTTGGGATGAACTTTCATGCTTGTTAATTGAACTCAACTCTCATGTTCTTTTATTCTCTTTGGTATTTAACTTGTCATATCTATATTACCTTATCCTTTACCTTGACCCCATTACAACCTTGAATAAAGTCCTCATGATTTGTGTGTGCATGTGTTCTGAGTAGTGAAGAAGTAGAAGATAAGCAAGCTTATGATAGTGTAATTTTCATAGGTTGAATTGAGTGAAATACCTACCTTTTAAACACTTGAGAGATTGAGAGTGAATCTTGTGAAGATCTATCATTCTTGACTCATGCTTTTCAATTAAAGTTTCCTTACTTGTTGGTTTGAGATGTGAAGAAACGTTACCTCATAAATGTTTTAATTACTTGAATGATTGGTTACTCTTCATTCTTAAATATTATTAGAAATTGAGTCTTTTAGAGTGTTTAACTTTTGAGTCTGTGTCATTTTTTTTCCTAGTTTTAGTCTTGTGTGTTTTACTCAGGAGTGCAAAAAGTTAAGTGAGGAAGAATTTCATAATCACATATTTGATACATTAATAAACCCTCATTTTTAGTCATTTACACTCTCTATGTATGATAATCTACTAGATTATCTATTTTTCCATTATTTTTTAAGTAGATTTCATCGCCTAAGCCCAACTTTTGACGTTGTTTTGATCTTAAGACAACTTTATTTTTATCTTTTGAGTTAATCCATTCTAGCTCGTTAGATTGAGTCATTCTGATTAGAATTACTAGTGTTTTATCTTATTTGTTAATATTTTGATTGTAGGCACCAAAGGAAACAGGATGAAGCTCAATAGGGTAAAGGACATTCATTGAAGTCCAGGCGCCAGGCACCCAAATGCTGAGCGCCAGGCGCTCAGTATATAGAAAGCTTCATATTCTGGAGTCTAGGGGCCAGGCGCCCAAATTCAGAGCGCCAAGCGCTCAGCATACAGCAGGCACATTTCCTGGAGTTCAGGCGCCAGGCGCCCAAATTCTGAGCGCCAGGCGCTCACCTTCCCGAGACTCAGTTTTAAGTGGACTCTTGAGCGCCAGGCGCTGGACTTTTGAGTGCCAGGCGCCCTGCTTGCTCCTGATACATATAAAAAGCCTGTTCTTTCCAGAAAGAGTATCTCTTGGCTGCTGAAAACGGAGGATACTTGGAGAAAACCCTATTTTGGACAGCTCTACGGTGGTTTGAAGGGAGAAGACGTGGAAACGACTTGGACCTTCATCAACTCATGGAGTTTTCTTTGATTTCCTCTCTTATTTTAATTGTTGTTGCTGTTTTCATGTCTAGCTAAATTCCCTTTGTTGGGATTAGGTGGATTTTGATGGATCTTTACTATTTTTGACATTGGGTTCAATTAATATAAGTTGTTATTTCTATTTTGAGTTTATGATCTCTTTTCTTATTGCTTTCTAAAGATTGAGCAACTTTGGAATGATTTTTAGGGTTATTTGTTGAATAGGAATTTGATGTATAACTATGCTATGAGATTATGAACCTTACTTATCTCTAGGCTAGGAATAGTCATTGATTTGCTTGTTACCTTCTTGAATTCTAAATCCTAATGCTTGTTTCTTTTTCGAATCACCTAATGAATTAGGGGTTTTATTTGGGAATAAAGGATCAATTACCTAAGGAATTAGGATTTGATTATTTTTAAAGAATTTAGTAACAAAATAGGAATTTTAACTTGTGTTAATCCCAATTGATTTGCAGCAAGTGAACTCAGATGAAGCTTGATCCTAACTCTTTCATTAATTGAACTTTTTGTCGTATCGCATATTAAGTGTTTGTTGAATTGCCAAAGATAAAATCCCAAAAATATTATTATTGCTTTTGTTCTTTCATTGCTATGTTAGTTTCATTAGAGCTCCCTTTGAACCAAAGTTCTGTTTAAATAGTAGCTAAGTTCGTAAATTGGTAATTGGTTATTGATCCCTGAGAACGATATCCGGTTTTCTCATCGTTTTTATTACTTGACGATCTGGTACACTTGCCGTGGTCTCATCAAGTTTTTGGCGCCGTTGCCGGGGATCGATTTTACCAATATCGGTAATATTGAAGGCAGCTACTAGTTTAAACATTTGTTTTTCCCTTCATTTATTCATTGTTGTGTTTAGTTTTCTTTATTTTACTTAATTTAGGACGTTTAGAATTTTACATCTAAATTTTTGTATTTTATTTAGTTATCTTTGTTCTGACACATTGTCTTCATTGTATGCGAGGTAAAGTTCATCCGGATTAACTTCTTTTTGACCCTGAAATAAGAAGGACTGAAAGAGCTTTGAGGAAGCAATTAAGAGAACAAAGAAGGAATTTGGATAGCACTCAAATATCTGTTGAAGACATGGCGGATAATGGGGAAAACAGATCCCCCAATGGAGAAAACAATGGAGAAAATATGGATCCTCCACCACCACATCAACCTGCTAGGACTCTCATGGATTACTCTATTCCTAGCATGGATGGGTGTGGGGCAAGCATAACTAGACCTCATGTTCAAGCAAACAATTTTGAATTGAAGCCAGCTCTACTCCATTTGATTCAGAACAATCAGTTTGGGGATTCGATATTGAGGACCCACATGCACATATACAAGGGTTCCTTCAAATTTGTGATACTGTGAAGTTCAATGGAGTGAGTGAGGATGCTATTCGTCTAAGATTGTTCCCTTTCTCTGTGAGGGACAGGGCTAAGAGCTGGTTGGATTCATTGGCAAGGGGAAGCATAACTACCTGGGTAATTTTGGTGCAGAAATTTTTGACAAGGTATTTCCGTCCGTCTAAGGCTGCAAAGTTGCGAAGTGATATCACATCATTTAGGCAGCTTGATGGGAGTCTCTCAGTGAAGCGTGGGAGAGATACAATGAAATACTGAGGAAATATCCACACCACTATTTTGACTTTTGGATCCAAGTGCAAAGCTTCTATAATGGCATGTTACCTCAAACTAGAGCAATGGTTGATGCTGCAGCAGGCGGGGCCTTGAACTATAAAACTCCGGAAGAAGCTTGGGACCTGTTTGAAATGATGGCTAATAATGACTACCAAAGAAATGGGGAAAGAGCAGTGGGGAAGAAAGGGTACTTGGAGATTGATTCAATGAATGCATTCTTGGCCTAGAATAAAATCTTGACTCAACAACTTGAGAATCTCACGAAGAAGGTTGACACTCTTAAGGTGAATGCAGTAAGTAATGCTCCTTTGTCGTGTGATTTTGTAGAGGAGAACATGAGAGTGTAAATTGTCCGGGTAACATGTTTGGATCTTCATCTCAAGAACAAGTCAACTTCATGAATAACCCTCCAAGGCAACAACACAACCCCTACTCCAATACTTATAATCCGGGGTGGAGAAATCACCCGAACTTTTCATGGAGTAATCAAGGTAATCAAGGTAACCAAGCTCCACAAAGACAACAATTTTCATACCAAGGTCCTCCTCAACACTCTTCGCATCAAAGTTCTTCATCTCAACCTCCACCTATTGAGAAAAAGGCTTCTTGGGAAATAGCTTTGGAGAAACTAGCTTCTCAAACCTCCTCTTTTGTCCAAAAGACTACTAATTTCATGGATGAGACAAGAGATGTGTTCAGAAATCAAGATGCGTCAATCCGTAATCTAGAAACTCAAGTGGGCTAGCTTGCAAAACAGATTTCGGAGAGACTTCCAGACAGTCTGCCCAGTGATACTGTGGTAAATCCAAGGGAGCAATGTCATGCAATCACTTTGAGAAGTGGTAAGACTTTAGAAGAAGAAAAGAATAAAGCATATGGCTCTGCAAAAAATCAGAGTGAAAATATTGAGGTTCCGAGTGAAAAGATTTTTTCTCAGAGTGATAATAAAGAGGTTGAAGTTAAGGAGGAACAATCGAGAATGCAGAGAAGAAAAAAAGACTTGGAGCTGAAGCAAATAGTTGATCCTTCACTCTATGCTAAACTTCCATATCCTCAAAGATTTAAGAAGGAGATTCAAGAAAGGCAATTCTCCAAGTTCTTAGATGTCTTTAAAAAGTTACAGATTAACATCCCTTTTGCTGAAGCACTTGAACAGATGCCCTCTTATGCAAAGTTCATGAAGGACTTGCTATCTAAGAAGAGGAAGTTGGAAGAAGATAAAACTGTAGCACTTACTGAGGAGTGTAGTCCTATTATCCAGAGGAAGCTACCACCCAAGTTAAAAGATCCTGGAAGTTTTAATATCCCTTGTACTATTGGGGAGTTGAGTATTGATAAGGCTTTATGTGACTTGGGAGCTAGCATTAATTTGATGCCATTGTCTATCTTACGCAAGCTGGGAATTGATAAAGTTAAGCCTACAATGGTTTCTCTTCAACCAGTAAATCGATCAATTAGACATCCGTATGGTATTGTAGAAGATTTGCTGGTAAAAGTTGACAAATTTATTTTCCCGGTTGACTTTGTGGTTTTGGATATAGAAGAGGATGTTGATATCCCGCTTATTCTTGGGAGACCATTCCTAGCAACATCAGGAGCATTGATTGATGTACTTAGAGGAGAGCTTGTTTTGAGGGTGGATAGAGATCAGGTGATTATAAATGTTTTTAATAAGTCTGCCCCAATATCAAATCTTTATGTCCCTGTTAATTGTATTCAAAATAAATCTCAAAAGGGATTAGTTGGTAAGAACTCTTCTTCGTCCAATATTGTTGACTCTCCCACTCCCAAGATTGTTGATGAAAATGAGAAAGGTCCTCCTCTATCTGAGACTGCTGGTAAAGAAAAAGGTTCTCCCCTTATCCATGGTTCATTGAAAGCTAATCACTTATCTGTTGAAAAATTGAGACCTCCATAGCCTGATGAGATTCTGCATGCTAAGGTGTATTCAGAACAACCAGGTTCAAGTCAAGTTCCAAACGCCTTTGGAGGGGATTGCAAGGTCAATGACCAAGAATGGTGGCAAAGGTCTGAGAAAAGAAAAGTGTCATCCTACTTCTCCTATTTCAAGCCATCGTGATGAGTTGAAGAGGCAACGTCGAGCTAAGGACATTGAACAAGCACTTCATAGGAGGCAACCCATGCTAGGGAGTTTTCCTAACTTTACTTTTGCATTTATTTATGTTTTTCTAATCTTTCTTTTGTGTTGATTAGTTTTGTTGCATCTTTAGTATGTTGGTTAATTTTAGAATTGTGTGTGTAAGTGCTTTTATTTAAGTTTGGAGTGTGTGAACTCATTTTGTCTTTCTACTATTCTTTTCATGCATGATTTGTAATTTAGTTAGTTGCGTTTTCCAATTGATGTCTTTAATTTGGGAGTCATGAGTTGCATAAGCTCTTTAAAAAAAAAAAAAAGGTCCAAGCGCTAGGCGCAAATGTTCTGCCTTTGCCATTTTCTGCATAATTATGCAGAAAAATAGGGCGCTAGGCACCACGTACATTGGCGCCTGTGCGCTGGTTCATCCCAAAAAAAAGGGGCCTCTTGGCCTTATGAGCGCTAGGCGCCCTGTACCCAAGCGCTAGGCGCTATTTGCTGAAGAAAAAAAAAAAAAAAAAGGGAGCCTCTCGGCCACCCAAGCGCTAGGTGCCTAAAATAAGAGCCCTAGGCGCTCAGTAAAAAAAAAAAAAAAACCTTTCTATTTTATCTCACGAGGCACCCACTCTTCACTCCCTGCTTCACCTTCACACACAGAAAATAGACCTCCTCCTCTCCTCTCACCATAATTTCACCTCCTCCTCCTATCCCCACGTCCATAGCTCTCCTTCTCCCCTCACCATAGTTCCTTTTCTTTTCCTCCCTATCCCTTGTCACGTTCTCTCAGCGTTTCCCTCTTCATGCTTTCCTCCTCTCCTCCATTGTTGCCATTTTGTAAGGTATGTTCTTTTGCCCAGATTATCTCCAAGTTGACCCATGGTTTTGTTTGGTTTCTACTCATTCTGAAATTTAATGGTGGGTTCTCTTTGGTGTTTTGGATGATGAGTGTATCTTCATTTGTGTTAAATTGCATGGTTAGGGTTTAGATTTGTCAAATTGGGGATTGTTGAGGTGTTATGGGTTTTGAGGATTTATGCAAGTAGTGATGAAATTAAACCCTCCATTGAGCTATTGGATTATTCAATTTTGGAAAGCAGGGCTTTAATTTTTGAAATTTTGGGATTATTGTGCTTGTTGGATAAATTGAAGTTTGGGGTTGCATTTGGGTTTGTTCAAGAGGTTTAACTACCTTATGTAGAATGTTTGCACCCCTCAGTATTATCCCTTTGTGTAAATGTCACCCTAAGCCTTTGATCATGTTTGAATTTTGGGAGTGGTTTTATCTTCAGCATGTTCAATTATGTGGAGACATTGTCTTTGGCATTTCACATGCGCATACAGTTGCAAACTGATCTGTCTCAACCATGGTTGCTACATGATCTTGCTCGGGCTTTGTTAGATGCATACTATATATACTGGTTGTGTTATTGAGTTGCATTACTGACTGTTGGTATTTTGAAGGTACCCTTATGGCTCCAAAGCTTCCTATCCGGAGAAATTCAAAGAAAAGAAAGTCAGAGGCATCTTCTTCAAGAGGTCCGACTTTTGATGGCACTCAATTCGAACAAAAGAACATGAGAAGAGGAACAAGTGAGCAATGACCAAGTTGAGGAAGATGAAGAAGACAAAGACCAAGAAGACGAATTCACTAAGTCTGAAGAAGGAGATGATGACTAGCAAAGAAAGCCTCAAGGGAAGTAAAGAGCAGTAGAGGAATTTGGAAAGGACTCTTCACAGAGCCCATTAGATAACTTTGACTTTCTTACTTTTTTTTATTTATTTATTTATTATTTTTGTTTTAATTTTTTTTTTCTTTATTTTTTTGTTTTGTGTGTAGATTTCCTTTATGTTCGTAGTCCAATTGTTTTATTTTCTTTTATTGTAAAGTTGTTCAGTTGAGTCAAGCCATTGTTGAACTGTTTGGAGTTTATTGTTGTGGGTCCCCATGTTTAATAGTATCATTGTAATGTGAGTCAACCATGCATGCACTGCCTGTTAGGAAAACTTGGAAGGTTTATGAACTTATTTCTTAGATTGTGGTACCTGAATGAGGATTATGATTTCCATGCATGAATCTTATAGCTTATTGTTAATGTACTTGGTGATTTTTGTGATTGGATTTCATAATTCATCCTTGGGAGTTGTTTTGAGCCTTCAACATCTCTACTTTGAAGAGAGGTCATTTGTGAGTTTCTATTCTCCTAGCTTTGCTTGAATCTCATTTGCATGCCGTGACTTGCGCAATGTGATGCATAATTTTTAGTTTCAAACAAGTCTACAAACTTGATGCGGGATTAATTGTTGCTTTGTGAACCCAAGTACAGGTTGTCTCAAGTAATAAATTTCTCGGGAGTCCGAGGTCGATCCATAGGGAATTGTTGAAGATTAATTAAGGTGAAGTAAATATTTTGTTACTATGGTAAAAATTATTTACTTGGGTTAAAAGATCCACTCTTGGTAAATAAAGTAAAGGTAAGATTAATTTTTTTTACAACTCAATTAGAATCCTCGCAACATGGAGGTTCCAATCGGAAAATATAACATTAAAAGTCTATTTAAAATAATATACGTAATTATATTATATTTCCTCAAAATATTACCACCACTTATAAATAGGTTAAAGCATTCATTGTGTCAATATTTTGTTTACAACAAATCAAGAACTCCTCTTTACAAAAATGGTTTCTAAATTATAAGAAACAAATTATAATATGTATAATGGTTACTAGAAAAAATAAATCATTTAAGCACAAGAAAAGAATAAATCTAACCTTACTTTATTACCAAGAGCTTCACCCTTTCACCCAAGTAAAATGAAACTTAGTTACTCATAGATAAGAAGAAAGAAAGAGAGAAGAAGAACATGACATTAATTTAGAACAAAGGAAAATTACTACAAGAAAACTTAGTAACAAAATGGCATCATTTTGGTAACTAACACCTAACACACCTCAATGATCTGCCAAGGACCCCTTTTATAGAGGATTAGAGATAGAAAATAACAAGGGAGGTGAGTCATTAGTGAGTGGATGAGTGGAAAATGAGTGAAAAATGCCAAATGACTTTTGGTGAGTGAAAATTATGGAGATTCCTTGTCTCTGAAATCATGCAGCTCTGAAGTCATTGCATTCGTCATTTTTGAACTAAGTGGTCTTCATGAAAGTTGTAGGCCTAGATCTTAGCTTTCAAATGGCTTTAGTTTGAGTCCAATATCATTTCTATAACTCTATATACGTTTAAATTACTGCACACTGCTCAGGCCCAGTCACAGCTCCTCTGTTCTGACTTCCAAGCCCAATATCATCTTCAAAGAGTCCGATTCTGGAAAAGTGTTCACATAAAAGTTGTAGATATGGGTCTTAACTATTCAGCATCCACATTTCAGCCCATTTGACAACATCTAGCCCGAAAACTATGATGAACAGTATACGTAGGTTAAGCTATCAGGAAAAGCACTCTGGTTCTTGCTTCAACCCCAATTTGAGTTATCTATTCGTGTGATTGGGCCTTTGAGGTCTTCATAAAAGTTATAGAACTCTCTCTTATCTTTCAAATGCCACTAGAATCACCTCCAAAGACTGCTTAAATCCCAAGATATAGCCCAAATACAGAAATAATGTAAGACGTAAATTATGCTGAAAAATTCAATTAAGTCCAATTTGAGTCCAAACTTACAAAACATAATCAAAATCAATCAATTAAGTATATGAAGAGTGTAAATGACTAAAAATGAAGGCTTATTAATGTATCAAATATGTGATCATCAAATTCTCCTACACTTAGCTTTTTGCACTCTTGGGCAAAACACAAGACCAAAACAAAAAAAAAAACGAAACAAACTCAAAAGTTAAACACTCTAAAAGACTTAATTTCTAATAATATTTTAAAATGAAGAGCAACCAATCATTCAAGTAATCAAAACATTCATGAGGTAATATATCTTCACATCTCAAATCAACAAGCAAGGATATTTTAATTAAAAAGCATGAGTCAAGAATGATAGATTTTCACAAGATTCACTCTCAATCCCTCAAGTGTTTAAAAGGTAGGTATTTCACTCAATTCAACCCATGAAAATTGCACTACCATAAGCTTGCTTATCTTCTACTTCTCCACTACTCAGAACACATGCACACACAAATCATGAGGACTTTATTCAAGGTTGTAATGGGGTCAAGGTAAAGGAGGAGATAATATGGATATGACAAGTTAAATACCAGAGAATAAAAGAGCATGAGAGTTGAGTTCAATTAACAAGCATGAAAGTTTATCCCAACTCTACCTAATACAAATTTCCTTTACATATTCTTTTCCTTTCCTTTATTACCTTGTTGACCCTCTTCTTTTTACATTTTTTTTAATTGATTTTTTTTTATTTTTTATTTACAAAAAGAACATCATATATACATTTTTTTAACCATTCTGCACACACACTCCCGCATTTGTTCAAGAACTCATCGAATGACAAAACTAATGTTCTCTTATTCCCTAAGGTCAAGTAAGAACATGATTTTTTTATTTAAGGCACATAATGAGTTCGAAACAAAGAATAGTCAAATAAGCTCAAAAGGGTTAAGCAAGGGGAAATAGGTCATTTCTAATGCTTTATGTTGGCAGGAATCAGAGAATTTCCAAGAAGTCATAAGAGTGTTTGATATCATATTGAGACAATATGCTGCTAAACACGGCTGGCTATTTGATTACAGTAGCTATTTCAAGAAAAATACATCAATCATATTTATGTATGCATATGAAAATGTAGTCTCAAGAAGAATCAAAGCAACTTCTAGAGTAACAATTCCATGAGTGAAATTCACACAAGAAAGAAAAGAATGGTACAAATGTTCAATCCATTCATCATTAGGCTCAAAATCTCACAAGGCATAATTCTATCATTCTCAGTCCACCAATTCAACATTCATAACCAAGCATGTGAATTTTAAGAAAGAATACAATTTACTCAATCATGCAAATTTCCCCGAATTTGAATTGTTACTTCCACACAAACTAGTTACTACCCTAACTAAGATGCGCTCAAGAGTAAAATTTACTCCTTACTCTACCATCCTTAACTGGTTTAGTAAATTAATGACAAACATATAAACACAACAAACATATTAATACACACACTTCTTAAATTTTTTTTTTACACAACTATCCTTCCCCCCAACCAGATCACAACATTGTCCTCAATGTTAAAAATTAAATCCAGACTGAAGAAATAATCACCAATATACATCAAAGAAATTATTGGGACAAAATTAAATAAAGTAATGGGGAGAAGTCACATACCCGAAATGCTTAGACGAGAAGAGAATAACTACATCTTGACAATGGTTAGCAATAAAAAAAATAAAGTAAAATGAAATAAACAAGCATGCAAATAAAATTTTATTTTTTGGGCTTTTTTTGTTTTATATTTTTTTTTACCGACACTATTTACATCCCCATACAAAGGCTCTGAAATTTGTGAGGCACTTAAGCCGACTCAATAAAAATACAAAATACTAAAAACTTACCTCAGCTTTGGTAGACATGATCGTCTACCAAAGTCTCAGCTACATCTGGATTCTTCAACTCAAGTTATAGTTTCAACCGTTGACCATTTACCTTCTTCCAAATTAATTTTATAAGAACAGACCAAGGGACGAACACCTTTTTTATCAGCAATGCTCCATCTTTACTTAGGAAACTCCTTAAACTTTGGTTGCCATGCCTGAGTGTCATGATCCTGAGTTTTATTAAAAATAGTAGAAATATCAATTACATCAGAGGGATTACTGATAGAATCAAACTCAGAATTGACAAGAAAATTCTCAAGGGGATCAAAATCATAGGTTGTAGAAACTCCCCTATCCATGATTGAGTCAATCATGTATGTCTGGTGGCCTTCGTTATCATTTTCTGGCTTAACAAGACTTTTTGTCACCTCAGGTTCCTTGGGTAGCTCAGCATCACTACTATCTTGATTCTTTTCCACATCTCACACTCAAGGAGTTCATCACTTTGGACACTTGGCTCTTTATCTCCTTACTTTCTTCAACAACTTTTCCATTCCTAAGGGTTATCACTGGCTTGACTTGATCTATTTGTTGGTTTTCTGAATTACCATCATTTAGACTGTATTGACCCTTGGGATTTAGTTGAGGTTGAGAAATAAATTTTTCTTTCTCGTAAATGGTGAGTGCAGAAGAAAGTTTAGCAAGAGTGTCTTTTATGTCAATCATGATTTGAGTGTTTTGATTAAAAATGTCATCTTGCTTTTCCATGAATGCACGCAATGTTTCTTCAAGGTTATTCCTGTATGGTGGGATAAAATGTGCATATCCTTGATAATTTTGAGAGTCTTGTTGTGCCTGAGGAGGTGGTGGTTGCATGAATTGTGGCTGGTTGCTATTCCTCCAACTGAAGTTCAGGTGATTTCTCCATCCCGGATTGTATGTATCTGAAAAAGAAGAAGTGAATGGCTTTTTAAAATTGTTCATTGCATTTACTTGCTCATGCACAACTTCTTTAAAAATAGGAATTTTTGGACATTCATTTATTGAGTGTCCTAATTCATCACAAATGCCACAAATTTCTTCACTTTGCACAGATTTAATTTCTTTTACTTTCCCTGATTTCATAGCTTCAATCTTTCTAGCCAAACTAGCAAACCTTGCATTTAAATCTTCTTCTTGACTAAGATGATATTTTTCTTTACTAGCATTTGCAAGGTTAAATCTAATTGAATTTTCAGAAGGATTAGTATCATGCCAAGATTGAGAATTTTCAGCCAAATGGTCTAAATAGTCTAAAACTTCTTTAGGTTCTTTATCAAGAAATTCACCATTGCACATTGTTTCCACAAATTGTTTGGTTTCGGGTGTTAACCCTTCATAAAAGAAGCTTATAGTGCGCCATTTTTCAAAACCATGATGTGGGCAAGAATTCAATAAATCTTTAAAACGTTCCCAACTTTGAAAATATGCTTCATTGAAATTTTGGGAAAAATTTTGGATTTGTCTTTTCAAAGCATTGGTTTTATGTGTTGGAAAAAATTTCTTCAAAAACTCACCTTGCATTTCTTGCTATATGCCAATTGATCTTGGTTTCAAAGTGTTAAGCCAAGTTTTTGCTTTATCTTTCGAAGAAAAAGGAAATAATTTAAGCTTAACAACCTCTTCAGTGCAAGTTTGATCATGAAAAGCAGTACATACTTTCTCAAATTCTTTTAGATGTAAATATGGGCTTTCAGATTCTAAACCATGGAAATTAGGAAGTAAAGAAATCATTCCTGGCTTGAATCTAAAATTGTTAGCATTGAGTGGAAAGATAAAACATGATGGACTAGAATTTCGAGATGGTTGCAAATACTCACGCATGGTTCACAACGGTTGATTTTCATGTTCATCATGCACACTTTCATTTTCAGCCATTGTGTTTGATGTGTGTGATTGTGATTCAAATAAATTAATATGTAAAGTACTAGGATTAACTTTAACCAAATGACCATAATTTAAATCACGATACCAATTAAACATAAATAAGTAACTTAAAATAGAAAAGAAAATGTACAAGCTAGCAGTATAAACCGTCCATTAAATATTAACAAAGGTGTGGTATAAACCAACCACTAAATAAGTTAATAAGCAAAAAAATTAAAAAGTTAGTATGCAAAAAAAAATTAAAATGTTAAAAACAAGTAAATTAAAATGTTAGAAGCAGGAAAAGTAAAAAGTTAGATAGCTGATAAAGTAAGAAGTTAGATAATTAGTAAAAGAGTTAGTAAGTTAGTAAATAAAAAAAATGATAAAAAAAAAATAACAAAAAATAAATGAGAAGATAAATACAGAAAATAAAGTACAAAAAATAATATACTGAGAAAATAAAATACAAAAAGTAAATTTAAAATATGAAAACCAGAGAATTGACAAAGTGATGTTTTTTACTCCAAGACAGAGAGAGAAGAAAAGAAAAAGATTATTTCATTAATGATTGCAAATTAGATATGGTTAAGGGAGAGATTCCCCCACTAAGTTAGTACGTAAAATAAAAGGGAGAGTTTCCCCCCACTAAGTTAGTATATACAGAAAATAAAAGGGAGAGGCTTCCCCACTAAGTTATGTACAAAAAAATAAAAGAGAGAGATTCCCCCCACGATGTTAGTATATACAAAAAATAAAAGGGAGAGTTTCCCCCACTAAATTAATATGTACAAAAAAAAATAAAAAGGAGAGGTTCCTCCACTGTTAATAAGTTAGTATGTACAAAAGAAAAAAAAATTAAAAGAGTAGAAAATTTATACAAAATATTTACACCAGAAATTTGTTCTTCAAATCAAGTCCCCGGAAACGGCGCCAAAAACTTGATGCACAATTTTTAGTTTCAAACAAGTCTACAAACTTGATGCGGGATTAATTGTTGCTTTGCGAACCCAAGTGCAGGTTGTCTCAAGTAATAAATTTCTCGGGAGTCCGAGGTCGATCCACAGGAATTGTTGAAGATTAATTAAGGTGAAGTAAATATTTTGTTACTATGATAAAAATTATTTACTTGGGTTAAAAGATCCACTCTTAGTAAATAAAGTAAAGGTAAGATTAATTTATTTTATAACTCAATTAGAATCCTCGCAACATGGAGGTTCCAATCGGAAAATATAACATTAAAAGTCCATTTAAAATAATATACGTAATTATATTGTGTTTCCTAAAAATATTACCACCACTTATAAATGGGTTAAAACATTCATTGTGCCAATATTTTGTCTACAACAAATCAAGAACTCCTCTTTACAAAGATGGTTTCTAAATTATAAGAAACAAATTATAATACGTATAATGGTTACTAGAAAATATAAATCATTTAAGTACAAGAAAAGAATAAATCTAACCTTACTTTATTACCAAGAGCTTCACTCTCTCACCTAAGTAAAATGAAACTTAGTTACTCATAGATAAGAAGAAAGAAAGAGAGAAGAAGAAGAAGAAGAACATGACTTTAATTTAGAACAAAGGAAAATTACTACAAGAAAACTTAGTAACAAAATGGCATCATTTTGGTAACTAACACCTAACACACCTCAATGATCTGCCAAGGACTCCTTTTATAGAGGATTAGAGACACAAAATGACAAGGGGGTGAGTCATTAGTGGGTGGATGAGTGGAAAATGAGTGAAAAATGCCAAATGACTTTTGGTGAGTGGAAAATTATGGAGATTCCTTGTCTCCGAAATCATGTAACTCTGAAGTTATTGCATTCATCATTTTTGAACCAAGTGGTCTTCATGAAAGTTGTAGGCCTGGATCTTAGCTTTCAGATGGCTTTGGTTTGAGTCCAATATCATTTCTATAACTCCATATACGTTCAAATAACTGCATACTGCTCAGGCCCAGTCACAGCTCCTCTGTTCTGACTTCCAAGCCCAATATCACCTTCAAGGAGTCCGATTTTGGAAATGTGTTCAACATGAAAGTTGTAGATATGGGTCTTAACTATTCAGCTTCCAAATTTCAGCCTATCTGACAAACTCTAGCCCAAAAACTGTGATGAACAGTACACGTAGGTTAAGCTATCAGGAAAAGTACTATGGTTCTTGCTTCAACCCCAATTTAAATTATCTATTCGTGTGATTGGGCCTTTGAGGTCTTCATGAAAGTTATAGAACTCTCTCTTATCTTTCAAATGCCACTAGAATCACCTGTAAAGACTACCTAACCAAGATATGGCCCAAATACAGAAACAACGTAAGACGTAAATTATGCTGAAAAATTCAATTAAGTCCAATTTAAGTCCAAACTTACAAAACATAATCAAAATCAATCAATTAAGTACATGGAGAGTGTAAATGACTAAAAATGAAGGCTTATTAATGTATCAAATATGTGATCATCACAATGCATCGACATGATAAAGGCATTTTTGTTGTTATGCCAAATAGCCATATAGCCAACCAAATGATGTTTGTGTCTATTGTGTTGCCCCTTTGAGCCTAATAAACTGAATTCTTTGTTTGACCTATACAGCATGCTTTAGCCAAAATAATTAATGTCTTATCCACCCGAAAGGAGTAGGTGAGCATTGCATTTATTGACTTTGTGGGTTAACAATGTACTAAGTTTGGGGTTACTATTGTGAATTGGAAAAAAAAAATTGATGGTTATGAAGACAGTCGTTATTTTAAAAAAAATAATAAAAAAAAAAAAAGAGAAAAGAAGAAGAAGAAGAAGAGGAGAAAAATAAGAAAAAAAAAATGAAAAAACAAATTTGTATGGAAAAAAGGGAAAGAGAATCAAGAGGAGCGTAAATTCATGAGGCGAAGTGTAATGAAAGTCTTAATGCTCACTTATTCTTTAGGGTTTTAGCCTGTCAAATCCTATTTCATCCACCCCTAACCTTGACCCCATTGCAACCCTTAATAAGTCCTTTTGATTGTTGCATCTGTGAGTTGCGTGCATGCATGTTTGAGATGAAAAGCAAATTCAAGGAGGGTGAGCTCAATAAGTGATGACTGAGGGAAACACAAGCCCAAACACGAGTGACTGAGAGTCTCTTTTCACTTACAGAAAATTTGAGTGACCCAATTATCAGGTGTACTTTGTTTCCATATTCATTAGCTTTCAAGCTGTAATTGATCAGTGCATGGTTGTGATGATCCCTATTCTTGACCCTCTGAGTTTCAGTTACACAATTGAGAGTTTTAATTTCAGGAATGCATGTATGAATTGATTTACTGTCACTTGGATGCTTTTGAATTGTGGGACACTCTTGGTTTATTCTTTTCAGTTCAGCGTTGGTGTTTGAGTTATGGAGTTGTTTTTTGTTTGGCTAGTTTATTCTTCTGTTTTGCTTGAGGACAAGCAATGTTTTAAGTTTGGGGTGGTGATAATCTACTAGATTATCTATTTTTCCATTGCTTTTTGAGTGGATTTCACCGCCTAAGCCCAACTTTTGACGTTGTTTTGATCTTAAGACAACTTTATTTTTATCTTTTGAGTTAATCCATTCTAGCTCGTTAGATTGAGTCATTCTGATTAGAATTACTAGTGTTTTATCTCATTTATTAATGTTTTGATTGTAGGCACCAAAGGAAACAGGATGAAGCTCAATAGGGTAAAGGACATTCACTGAAGTCCAGGCATCAGGCGCCCAAATGCTGAGTGCCAGGCGCTCAGTATATAGAAAGCTTCATATTCTGGAGTCTAGGCACTAGGCGCCCAAATTTAGAGCGCCAGGCGCTCAGCATACAACAGGCACATTTCCTGGAGTTCAGGCGCCAGGCGCCCAAATTCTGAGTGCCAGGCGCTCACCTTCCCGAGACTCAGTTTTAAGTGAACTCTTGAGCACCAGGTGCTGGATTTTGGAGCGCCAGGCGCCCTGCTTGCTCCTGATACATATAAAAAGCCTGTTCTTTCCAGAAAAAGTATCTCTTGGCTGCTAAAAACGGAGGATACTTGGAGAAAACCTTATTTTGGACAGCTCTACGGTGGTTTGAAGGGAGAAGACGTGGAAACGACTTGGACCTTCATCAACTCATGGAGTTTTCTTTGATTTCCTCTCTTATTTTAATTGTTGTTGCTATTTTCATGTCTAGCTAAATTCCCTTTGTTGGGATTAGGTGGATTTTGATGGATCTTTACTGTTTTTGACATTGGGTTCAATTAATATAAGTTGTTATTTCTATTTTGAGTTTATGATCTCTTTTCTTATTACTTTCTAAAGATTGATCAACTTTGGAATGATTTTTAGGGTTATATGTTGAATGGGAATTTGATGTATAACTATGCTATGAGATTATGAACCTTGCTTATCTCTAGGCTAGGAATAGTCATTGATTTGCTCGTTACCTTCTTGAATTCTAAATCCTAATGCTCGTTTCTTTTTGGAATCACCTAAGGAATTAGGAGTTTTATTTGGGAATAAAGGATCAATTGCCTAAGGAATTAGGATTTGAATATTTTTAAAGAATTCAGTAACAAAATAGGAATTTTAACTTGTGTTAATCCCAATTGATTTGCAGCAAGTGAACTCAGATGAAGCTTGATCCTAACTCTTTCATTAATTGAACTTTTTGTCGTATCGCATATTAAGTGTTTGTTGAATTGCCAAAGATAAAATCCCAAAAATATTGTTATTGCTTTTGTTCTTTCATTGCTATGTTAGTTTCATTAGAGCTCCCTTTGAACCAAAGTTCTGTTTAAATAGTAGCTAAGTTCGTAAATTGGTAATTGGTTATTGATCCCTGAAAACGATATCTAGTTGTCTCACCATTTTTATTACTTGACAATCAGGTACACTTGCCGTGGTCTCATCAATGTACTTAATTGATTGAGCTTGGTTATGTTTTGTAAGCTTGGACTCAAAATTGGACTTAATTGATTTTTTCAGCATGATTTACGTCTTATACTATTTCTGTATTTTGGCTATATATTGAGTTTTAGATATCTACTAATTATGTATTTTACCTTGTTGGAAAGATAAGAGATAGCTCTACAACTTTCATGGAGCTCAAGATTAAAGTCAGACATCTAGTGGAACAAATTGGGCTTGGAAGTCAGAATACGAGTTTTGTGATTGGAACCTGAATAGTGTGTAGTAATCAGATCATAACTCGGGCTATAAGATCTAGATTGGGCTAAAATTTTGGTATCTGCAAGTTAAGACCCATATCAACAACTTTCATGCAGAACACAAGACTTAAATCGGACTCCTTGGAGGTCATATTAGGCTTGTAAGTCAGAACAGAGGAGCTGTAACTAGGCCTAAACACTGTATAGTAATTGGACCATATCTCAGGCTATAGATGGCCTTTTGACGTGATGCTGGTGGCATTTGAAATCTAAGCTCTAGATCTACAACTTTGATGAAGACTACTTGGTGAAAAAATGAAGAATACAATGACTTCAGAGCTAAATGATTTTAGAGATAAAGAATCTCCATAATTTTTCACTCATCAAAAGTCATTTGGCATTTTCCACTCATTTTCCACTCATCCACTCACTCATGACTCAGTCCCCTTGTCATTTTGTATCCCTAATCCTCTATAAAAGGGAGTCTTGGCATATCATTGAAGGAGTTAAGTGTTAGTTACCAAAATGATGTTATTTTGTTACTAGTTTTTATTGTAATAGTTTTCCTTTGTTCTAAATTAAAGTCATATTCTTCTTCTTCTTCTTCTCTCTTTCTTTCTTCTTGTCTATGAATAACTAAGTTTTATTTTAATTGGGTGAAAGGGTGAAGCTCTTGGTAATGAAATAAGGTTAGATTCATTTTTTTCTTGTGCTTTAATGATATATTTTCAAGTGGTTAATTATTATACATATTGTATTTTGTTTTCAATCAATTTAGAAACCCTCTTTGTAAAGTGGAGTTCTTGATTTGTTGTAGACAAGATTTTGGCACAATGAATGCTTAATCTCATTTATGAGTGGTGGTGTTAATAAATGATTAAAGGAATCATAATATAATTATGTATATAATTTTTAATGAACTTTGATTGTTGTATTTTTCGATTTGAACCTCCATTATGTGTGGATTCTAATTGAGTTATAAAAAGAATTAATCTTGTCCTTATTTTATTTGCCAAGAGTAGATCTCCTAACCTAAGTAAAATTTTTTTATTTGTGACCAAGTTTTATTACTTTTATTATTGTGACAAAATATTTCCTTACGTCGAAGAATTTTTCTTCATCAATTCCCTATAGATCGACCTCGGACTCCCGAGAATTTATTACTTGAAACAACCTAGACTTAGGTGTACAACTTTTAATCTGCATTACGAAACTACCAGGGTCCTTGAGCTTTGGTGGTAACTCCTTTTGTAAAATAGCACTGCACTTTTCAATAAGTGTCATAATGACTTCGTCCTCCAGTTTTCTCTTCTTTGAGAGCAATTCCTTCATGTACTTAACGTAAGAGGACATTTGTTCCAATGCTTCAGCAAATGGAATGTTTATTTGAAGCTTTTTGAAGACATCGAGGAACTTAGAGAATTGTCTCTCTTGATTGTCCTTCTTCACTCTCTATTATTTCTCCTCCTTTTCATGGGTTTCCTTATCGTTAAACTTTTCTTCCCTTGTGGAGCCTTCAAGTTGCTCACTACTTCTCACTGAGATTGCTAGAACGTGCTCCCTTGGGTTAGCTTCTGGTGGGCTATTTGAGTTTTAAGCATCTTGGAATGAGTGGCCATTTGATCTAGGTGAGTATTAATTTGCTTAATGGACTCCCCATGTTGTTGAACTTGTGCTTGAATAGCTTGATTTTGCTCATTTTGGGTAACAATGAATTTCTCCATGAGGACTTCTAAATTAGACTTCGCACCTTGAGAAGATTGTTGAGATTGTTGGAATCCAGGTGGAGGTCTATTGTTGGATGGAACCCCTATATTTTGTTGGTTACCATATGAGAAATTGAGGTGATTTCTCCATCCGGGGTTATATGTGTTGGAGAAAGGATTACTTAGAGCCTTGAAATTGTCATTCTGTATATAACTCACTTCCTCCAAAGACGATTCTTGAGAATATGTCTCCACTGCATTGCATTCCAAAGTCAAATGCCTTCCTCCACATATTTCACAAGCTATGTTAGGGGTAGAGACAACATTGACATTCAGCTTCTCAAGTGACTTGGTTAAGGCATCAAACTTGGCATTCAACATAGTAATGGCATCAAGCTCTATCATTCTGGCTTGCTTCTTCGAAGAGGATCTATCACTTGGCCACAAATAAATATTTGAAGCCACTTCATTGATCAAACCCCTTACCTCTGTTGGAGTCTTGGCCATCAAATCACCGCCAGCTGCAGTATCAAGAGCTGCCTTTATAGAGAAAGGCAACCCAGCATAGAATGTTTGGATGACAACAAAATCCTGGAGGCCATGATATGGACACTGACAAATAAGATCATTGTACCTCTCCCATGCTTCATAAAGAGATTCATTTTCTTTTTAAGAAAAGGTAGTGATGTCTTGGTGGAGCTTGATTGTCTTTTCAATCAGGTAATACTTGTCCAAGAAGGCCTGCTCCATCAAGTTCCAGGTGGTGAGTGAATTAGGGGCCTCTAAGTGAATCCACTTCTTGGCTTTCCCCCTAAGAGAAAGGGAAAAAAGTCTGATCTGTATAGCATCCGTTGAGACCCTATTAATCTTTATAGAGTCACACAACTCCAAGAACTCATCCAAATGCTAATTTGGGTCTTTAGTTGGTAACCCGCTAAATTGTAATTGTTCGACCATCTGGATCAATGATGTTTTGATCTCGAAGTTGTTGGCTTCTATCTGTGGTCTAACAATGGAAGACTGACAAGCATTAGCATTGGGAGTTCTATAATCCCTCAACATTTGCTCTGGATTGGCGACTTGGTTAATGTTGTTCGCCATGTTGTCTTCCTCAAATTCCTGTGTTCTTCTTTCTCTTCTAATATTGCGAAGCGTCCTCTCGATTTCAAGATCAACGGGGATAATAAGATCTCTTTGACTCCTCATTCTACGCATAAGAAAGAAATAACACCTGAAAATTCAAAGAAAAATAAAAGAAAGTTAAAATAAAATAAGATAAAAGAATAGAAATAAAATAAAATAAAAATTGCTTAAATCAACCAAATTGTCGTTCGTGTTAATATCAACATGATCGTCGGCAACGGTGCTAAAAACTTGTTGTGAATTTTTCACAAACTCATGGATCGTACAAGTAATAAATAAATATTTTCCATGAGGATTGATTGATTACTAACTCTTACGGTGATTTTGATTATTTAAGCGAACAAAATCAATAGTGAAAGCTAAATTAAAATAAAAATAAAAATCAAAGCAATTAAATAAGCAATTTAACCAAGAAAAGTTAAGATTCAATCAAGGTTTAAAGGCCTAGGACTAGGAATTCACTGCACTACCCCCCTTATGATAAATTGTAATCCTATCTTTGCTAGTGTTCAATTATGTTCTTGAAGGCGATTTGTCATAAATTATTTAAATCCCAATTTTTTGGCACTAAAAATGTGCTAAAACTTCACTAACCTCATTCGCATGACAATTAATCCAAGTTCCTACTCATTAAGATTCATGACAATCATTTACCCCTCGAAGGATTTAAGCCTATGTCTAAGTCTCAATTCCTAAATTCAATTCTTGGATTATCAAGCAATTAAATTTCATCTTTCAATCATTCACCTAAAGCCTAAAATCATGTAAATATGGCGTGCAACATATCACAAGCATTAAGCATACCAAGAATGAATTAAGAATAATAATTTCATTAACAAAGAATCAAATTAATAATTCATAATAGGGAAATAGAGAGTTTCATCCTAATCCTAGAAAAAGGATTTAGCCGCTAATGGCCATTATAACACAAACAAGAACAAGGATTGAAAAAATAATCATGATTGATAAATAAATAAAAAAGATAGGAAGATGGAGATGGAGAAAAGAACTTCAATGGTTGATCTTCAAAGAGTCTTGCTCTTGCCTTCAAAGCCTTTGCCTTTGAATCCTTGCGCTTCTCCTCTCAAAACCTGTCGTCACTTAAGTATCTAGCCAACAGTCCTCTTTGGTTTGGTGTTTTGCCCAATTTATAATGATTTGGGGGCAAAATTTCCCTTTTTTCACATCAGAAGGACTTACACAGCCGTGTCTCCCTTCGACATGGCCGTGTCTTATAAAATATGTGTTTCAAGATTTTAAGTGAGACATGGCCGTGTGTCATTGAGACACGGTCGTGTCTCATACTCAGAAGCTTTATTGAGATAAGATAGGGTCATGTATGGTACTAGAATTACGTAATTTCAGTGTTGGGGGGGACACGGTCGTGTGACCAAGAGACACGATCGTGTCTCCTAGTCAGAAGCTTTCTTCAAGTTAGACAAGGTCGTGTCTAACTCTTAAATCGCTTCTAAGTTGACATAGGGCCCTGTCTAAGCAAAAATTACCCTCTTTTGATTTGAAAATGAGATATCTTCGCTTCCTTTCACTTCAAATGTGTTAAATCTCTCTTATTCTTCACAAACAAATAATTGATAAGAATCCATCCAAAATTCATCAATAATCACAATCAAATCATCATAATTCATCCATTTAAGGGTTATAAAATACAAGCTTATCAGCCTCACTACCCTTTTTACATTTTCCCTCAGTCTGGATTCAAACCTGACACACTTCCAATTTTTATTGAAATTGAATCTAAACTTAGTAGAAAACTTGGACAACTTATGAAACTTAGCCTTATACAGCCCAATAGTCATATCCCCTTGTTGAAGACCAAGAAACTCCATTTACTTGTCCTCCTATGGGCTTCTTGGAAAATATTTCTCCAAAAAGGTATCCTTGAACACTACCTATGTGATCAAAGTCCCTGCTACCTCCAACAAGCTCCTAGCACTTCGCCCACCACTACTCCGCTTCCTCTCCCAATATAAAGAAAGAAAAGGAAACTCTTTGCTCATCCGAGCAAACCATCACCTCATAGATCTTTTCTAACTCAATCAACCACTCTTCCGCTTTCACTAGATCGTAGTCGCATATGAACATCGGAGGATTCATTTTTCTGAATTTCGAAATATCAAGAAAATTTTGGTTTCTCCCAACTAGTACCTCTTGTACTAGTGGTGGTACTGGTTGTTAAGGTCCCAACCTCTCCAGCATCCTAGCAATTACTATTGTCTGCTCTCTCATTACATTGGCAGTAGAGGCTGACTGCTTTGTTTGCTACCTCATAACATTGGACATTGCCATGATAGCTACGGCCACATTGGTGCCTTCACTAGGTGTGTTCTTAGTTTCTCTAGTTTGCCTCTTAGGTGTCATAGTTTTCTATACACACAGAAACAACACATATTGAGCTGCAATCTCAATACTATGTAACCGTGCAACAATAGTTAAACACACATATAGAAGGCAAGTCATGCAATTCCACTCAAACATCGTATGTAAGAAACAAGAAAAGCACAACCAACTTTAAATATGCCTAAGCATAGTCAGTCCATACCCTGACTCAACAGGATGAACTACTCTAATACCATAATGTAACATCCTAATATTTCTATCCCGATATATCATACATATATTAGAATAACAAATACTAGTCATGCTACTTCAAAACATAAATCAACTAAACTCATAACATTTATACAAATAATTATGGAGAGTCACGATAACAAAAGTTATATATATACATCATTGCCTTAGTAGGCACATTGTAATACATAAACTTTTATAACAACAAAATCTAGTATAATATATACAAGCTTTGTCAATGTAAAGCTTATAAACTATACTAATCTCCATATATCTTTTGCTTTCCTTTTGAGGAACTCGCACCTGGATTTATATGATAACACAAACGGGGTGAGAAATCACAATTCTCAATAGAAGTATTCCAAAACCAGTATTTTATACATTCATAGTGAATACATATCTATTAAATTAACAATTTAATCACAAAAATACATAACATCTCCATCTCAGAGATATGCAATCACCCATACAATTGTAATGTCATGAGTTCATATCATGGCAACAACCGCCCATACAATTGCTATGCTATGTCAAATTATGTCTACAGTTTATGCCTAGGCAATAACTTAAGTATGAAATGAATAATGTTATGATAGCAAGTCCATAACAATGTCATGATATGCGTGAATCCTGAACAAAGCAATGGAAATCACATCCATAACCTTGAACAAGCACTGAAACCCAGTTCTAACAATTTTCTTTCCAGGTAGTGAAATCCATCAACTACACGGTCATCAACAAAGAAGTCTATCCTTAATTCACAAGGAAATTCATCCTCAATACACAAGGAAATCTATCCTCAATTATAAGGAAATTCATCCTCAAAATACAAGGAAATCCATCCTTAAAATACAAGGAAATCCATCCTCAATTCACAAGGAAATCCATCCTCAAAACATAATATACAATATATATGTATATATGTAGCCATGTCTAATTACTTCCCATAATTAGCAATTTACTAATCAAATTGATTCATCACATTCTGACTTCATTAAATACTCCTATTAGAGTCTCATCACTCACTAAGAAACATAAAAGAAGAAACTACACCTTTAAAAGGCTTTATTGCATTAAATAGCAAATCTAGTCCAAGTTTGGAAGTCACGCCTAGGTAGCCTCCCATCCATGCCTAGGCGTGATGGTGGCAGGGTAACAACCTGTAACTCCCAATATACCATGCCTAGGCGTAGCTCTGTCACGCCTAGGCATGATACTCTCTATCTCACCCATGCTTAGGTGTGGTTCAGTCACGCTTAGGCGTGACCCTGCGACAGAGTTTTTTATTGAATTTTGTAAAAAATAGTCACCGTTCTATTGAGAAACAATGGCCATCCAACCATTTAAA
Organism: Ormosia semicastrata; assembly: GCA_029884595.1. Taxonomy (NCBI): domain Eukaryota; kingdom Viridiplantae; phylum Streptophyta; class Magnoliopsida; order Fabales; family Fabaceae; genus Ormosia; species Ormosia semicastrata. Next base: position 10,030,896 of record JAQQTO010000047.1, read on the forward strand.
CCTCCAAACCAAGTGATTTCTAACCTCACACAAGGTCCCTAATCATGTTCCAACTCTCAAATCAATTTTAAAATAACTCCATATGAGTCAATGCATCAAGTATTATCTTAAGACCTAAAACCCATCTTTTATCCCAAGTGAAATTATAGGTGTAAAGAGATGAAAAGTTCATCACCAAGTATCAAATAAACCACAATCAAGTCGTTATTAAGTCTTACAACAAGTAACGTACAAGAATAACACAAAACTACACCCCAAACCCATTTTTGGTTCATCAAGAATCCTCATGAGACAATATGAAAAGAATGAAGAAAAAAGTGTTAAAACAAGGTTTCCCCTACCTCTAATGGCTAAAAACAAAGTCACTAAGCAGCTCCTCTCTTTCCTTTCCTTCTTCCACCTCTTGGTTGGTTGATTCACCTCTTGGTGCTCCTTGCTTTGTCTTCCTCTTGCTCTCCCTAGCTGCAGCCATAGAAGTGAGAAGAGAAATGAGAAAAAAAATCTCATTTTGGTCTTAGATATCAAGGGTAGCAGCAAGCATGAGTCGTGTGCCTTTTTGGTCACTTAAGTGACCATGTGGCAACTCCTGATCTGCTAAGAACACTTAGATTTATCCAAACCAAGTTTCCTAACTCCCAACAAAATTAAAATAAATCCTAAGATTCATCAAAAATTTTGTTCCACTATTTTCATATTTTTCCATATCTGCTGGTAGTCAATCTAGCATTAACACACTCAACCAGTATGCTTAAAAATGCTAAACTAACTCTAATTAACCTCAAACTTTAACTGTAGCATAGTTCACATATTTATGACCTAGAAACAAACTGTCCATATCTATTTCTATTAACTGAGTAGTTTAAGTCATTTTTGGGGCTAATAACAGTTATATTTCAAGCATAGTGTTACAACAAAGTGACTAAACATGCTGAGAAGGCCATAAGCTTAACAGGTATGATAATCAGGTATTAGGCTACCTCCGTAATCATATATAAGTCTATCATGTTTTCACGAATGTTACATTCAGAATTTTTGATTTCTTCCCACTAGAACCTTTTGGACTGGTTGCATAGGCTAGACTGGTGGCTGGACTGGTTGTTGAGGTCGATCGGCTTCCAACCTCTCTAGCATCCTATTAGTAACGGTCGTCTGCTCTTGCATGGCCATAGCCATTGCCATGAAAGCCTCAGCCATACTAGGGCTCTCACTAGAAGAATTCTCATTTCCTCTAGTACGTCTAGGAGAAGTCATAGTTTCTTGTACACACAAAACATGAAATATCGAGTTGATTAGTTTCAATACCATGTAATAGTGCAGCAGTAGCTAATAACATTCAAACAAAATGAAAGTTATGCAAACATCTCACAAAAGAGACCAGAAATGCACAACACACATCAAAACTACTAACATGCCTATGCATAGTCAGTTCATACTCTGGCTCAATAGGATGAACTTTTGTGATACCATAATGTAACACCCTAATACAATTATCTCGATATAACTTACATATATAAAGATAAGAAGCATTAACCATGTTACTACTATTCTTGCTATCATTCTAATTCCATATCATTAAACAATTAAATATGAAGAGCCACAATAAAAGAAGATCATACATATATACATCAAAAGCCTTAAGGGGCTAAGTGTTATATACACAACATTTTACAACTCAAAGTAAAATATATACAAGAGTTGTTCCTACTACATAAACTAATGTTATCTAGTCTTGTTGCTTTTCTTCATTTTCTTTAACCCTTTAGAAAGGTCTTGACCTGCTTTTACCATGGAAACAGAGAAAAGGGGTGAGAACTGTGGAAATAAGCTTGCCCCAAATGGTTTTATATGTTAAGTTTTGATGATGACAAATACAATACAAAAAGAATACTTTGCTTATGTTCTTTGTTGTATCTTATATAGAGCATATCCATTAATAATTAATAGATATCTTATTTAGATGTGTATATGAAAGTTTTATATGCATGTTAAACTAACTAGAGTTATACATTTATGAATCATGCATATGAAAATATTGAATTATGAATTTGGACTAATTATGCTTGTTTAAGTGAGTAATACTTTATAGGATAGTCCAAGTATCAAGAGTGAGCATTGCAACAAGAAAGCAAAAGATCTCAATCAAGCTCAACACAAGGAGAAGGTGATTAAACATATGTCTTTGAAGAATGTTTTTAATGATAACAAATATGAAGACAAAATGAAGATGATGAGAAGACTAAGTCCAAGATCTTTTAAGGATAGCTTTAGGACTTAAAGTCTCTCTGTTCGAGGATCTCTTTGGATATCTCCTAGTGCATTAAGACAAAACAAAAATGCTTTCTTAAACTTATACCAAAACTGTTTTGATCTTGAAAATAGCTTAAAAATGTTTTGGTGTTTTTTATAAACTTTCTGGGATGGTTTTCAAGCTTTTATAACTGTTTTATAAATTGAGTTATTCGAATAACTTAATGGTTATTCGAATAAAGCTTTTATCTTGGCTGCTGCGTGACTCTGTGCTTTAAAGTGTTATTCGAATAACACTCCTGTTATTCGAATAAGTGTTTTCCAAAATAGCTTGTTTTATATCAGCTATTCGAATAACTCATCAGTTATTCGAATAGAACCTTTTCCCAGAAATCTGCCTTAACGAATGTTATTCGAATAAACTTAGAGTTATTCGAATAACCAGTTTTCTAAATATTTTCTTAGTGGCGAGTTATTCAAATAACCAAAGGTTATTCGAATAAGCGTTTTTAAAAGAACGTGTTATTCGAATAGCAGAAGGCTTATTCGAATAAACATGGTAAATATAGATCCGGTTATGCTATGTAACGGACACTTTTTTCATAATAATTACAAGATTAATTTCTACAATGGCTATTTTGTATCTGGCTCTATAAATAGAGACCGTGGGTCTCATCTGAAAAAAAGCAGCTATTTGTTTAATTTACGTTTACTTTGGAAAATGTGATTTATAATTTACGCTTATTTTCTGTGCTCTTTTTGCTGAAACTTTGATATATCCTTTGAGAGCCTCTTAGCACTTCAATTTATATAATTTGCTCTGAGTGAGAGTTTCTCTTCATCTATATTTCTGTTCTTCTATATTGAGGGTGAGGTATCCTTCAAGGTTTGTAAAGGGGGTGAGGTATCCCTCTAAGGTTTGTACAAGGGTAAGGTATCCTTGCAGGCTGAGACTTTAGCACAAGGGTAGAGTTTCCCTGTGTATGAAAAGTGCTCTTTTATGTAACGGTTGCAAGCATCTATCGAAGCTTATATACAAAGTGAAAAATCTCGGATTATTTTCGAGGACTGGACGTAGACAACAAGTGAGTTAGTGGTCGAACCAGGATAAATATTGTGCCTGCTTCTCTCTTCTCAATCTCTTTATTTTATGCAATTTTATATTATTATACATTTATTTATTTACTGTTCTTAAAGCTTTTATTCTTCATCTCGCAAATTCTTTTCTTTTATTTAATAGCTTAAATATTTGTGTTTATTTCAGGAGAATTTGTGAAAAAAATTTAATACCCAATTCACCCCCTCTTGAGTAATGGTTGCTATGACTAACAAGTGGTATCAGAGCTTCGTGCTCTGGTGAAAGCTTAACCGCTTAGAGTTAAAGATCCTTATTTATTAGCAACCTTGAAAGTTTTTCAAAATGGAAGGTTTTGAAATTAATAAACCACCATTCTTTGATGGTGTGCATTTTGTTTATTGGAAAGCTAGAATAGAGTTTTATATGCAATTAATTGATTTAGATTTGTGGGATGTTGTGCTAAATGGATTTATTTACAAATCAAAACAAACCTAGAATAGCTTTGACAAAAAATGTTTTTCTTTGAATATTAGAGCTATGCAAATTTTGAGAAGTAGTTTGAATGATGATGCTTATGCTAAAATTAAAAGCTGCTCTAGTGCTAAAGATATATGGGATGCTCTTAATGTTATTTATCTTGCTAACAATGATTTTGTGCATAAAGTTGTATATAGAAAGCAAGAAGAGCAAAAGTCGTTGAAGGAAGCTTGTCATGGAAAATATCCTCAAAGAGATGCTCAAACTATTAAAGGGAGCCAAATGTCTCTTGGTGACGATGGTGCTCAATTTGAAGAAGAGGCAAAGCAAAATAAAATTGATGAGGAAGAAGGTGATTCCCTTAAAGAGACAAGTACCCTAGAAATTAAAACCACTTCCCATATGGCTAAAAAGGATTTTGAGGTAAATAATTCTAAATTATATTATAGTCATTCCTATGATGAGTTACAAAGTGCATATAATGAATTGTATGATGGTTTGTTAAATTTAGAAAAGAAAAATTTATCGTGTTTGAAAAATAATTCCTTTATTGAAAATGAAATTAAAACTTTGAAAATTATTTTTATTGATGAGAAAATGTCTTTAAAATGTAAAATCTCAACTCATTGTGAAAAGTACAGTAATTTAAAAAATCGAGTTGAGGACTTATATTTTGAATTTGCCAAAGCTAATGATTGTAATTGCTTAAATTCTATACTTATTAATAAGAATAAAATTAATATTATTGCATGTGAAAATTCAAGCAAGGCTTATGGTAAAATTAATTTAGAATATAAAAACAACAAAAGGCTTAAGTTTTTCAAAAATGATATTCAAATGATCAAACCATCATTAAATTCAATTGTTTACAATTTTTGTGGTCATTTAGGACATATTTCTTATTTATGCAATTATAGAAGAAATTCTTATATGAGAAATTGTATGGTATGGGTTCCTAAAAATCTTAAAGGCCCTAATACTAACATTCAAGGACCCAAAATGAAGTGGGTACCAAAGTATCCTCCTAGTATTTCAATTATGCAGAATATTTCTCAAAAGGATGGACAAATTGGTCAAAAGAAAGAGGAATCATCAAGTAGAATGCTTCCAAAGCCTAATGGTAGAAACTTTGGTCAAAGAAGGAAGATGGCTTCAACCAAAGCTTCTCAAGCTCAAAATGTAGAGCTTGCAAAGTTCAAAACTTCAACAGAGAAGCAATGGGTAAGAAAAAGTATTTCCTCGATTACCAAGGCCAAGGTATCAAAAGCTTTTACCTCTTATGCACACTCACATGCAAAGTCAATAAATTTGAGGTATATTCCTTGTAGGCCTTAAGTAATTAATAGGATCATGTGTACTTGATAAAATTTGAATATTATATATATCACATGATTATATTCTTACACCATTTTGCTCACTATTTTGCATATTTCTTGATCATAAGGTATTCTATGACTATGTATGCTTTATATGCTTTAAAACTGTCTATATATCATGAAAGTAAGCATGTTATCAACTATGTGCTTAATGGTATTTATTTATTTAATTTATTGTGCTCAATTTACATACTATAAAAAAAATTAATGAGAGCATAATAGATTAATATTTGAAAACTAACACACAAGGACCCAATAAAATTTGGGTACCAAAAGTCAAAAAAAATTAAAGTGTGTTGTAGGTATGCTTGAAGGCCAAGAGCTGACTTTGGCATCTTGAAAGTAGTTGCTGCAAGTACAAAGACCAGAAATAATTTCAAGCTCTCTTCCTTATCTCCATGAAGTTTAAACTTACAATTTTTGAATAAGTGAAAACTTTTATTATGTTTTTCTAGCCTTATAATTTGAAAATATTTCTACATATTAATATGCTAGATAAAGTATAATTCTGGTTTGAAATGACATGTTTAAATGATAATATCCTTGAGCATGAGTTTTTGTTTAATCTTAAGTTTTTGATCAATCATACATATAATTAAATATTTAAATTTATATTATTTTTATCTCTCTTGAATGCTTAAATCATATGAACATATGCTTTGTCTTGAATTCTTGAACGTATGCTTTTCTGTGATTTTTGTTAGTTTTATTCGAATAAACAGAGGTTTTATTCGAATAAAGTTCTTTAAAGCTTTTCAAATAATGTGTTGGATATCAGCTTTATTCGATTAACATTTAGTTTATTCGAATAAACTGGTTTCTGTGTTAAACCTGTGTTTAATATATGCTCTGTCTATTCGAATAAATCAGCTTCTATTTGAATAACCAGAACCTTGTTTTATCAGTCTCTTATGTTTGATCTCTGTTTATTTGAATAACCCCCAGGTTATTCGAATAAATCTTGTTAAATGGCCAAAACATTTGGCCTTCCCAGATCCTCTATTCAAATAAAAACCAGATCTTCTTCTTTTATTAGAATAAACACGTTTTTTTTAAACAAAAGGTTCTGCTATGTTTCGTTAATATATGTTGAATTCTTTTTTTTAGACTGAAAATGTATATGCTTAATCAAATTGACTATTCTTTTGATGTTTATATGTAATTGGCTAAATTGATCAATGAAATGAAATATCTTTTGCCCTTGTGAACTCATTTGTTGTTTTATTATTTTGAATGCTTATTTGCTCATGAGTTTGGCATAATGACTAACCTCTATGGATCCAAAATTAATAGATACCAATGAAAGTACTTTGAATTGTATTGTAGGGTGATAACTACCTCAAGCAAGCATTTAAATGGAATAAATTCATTCAACTTGAGGATAGTAAAGTTTAAAAGGATTCAACCTTTAAAAGGAGGTGCAAAAAATTTCTATTCCCTCATGAAAGCTTGAAGCTTAGAAGTTGGTGGAAGTGAGAGTCATCTACAAAAATTCAAAGAGTACATTTTTGGTGATATCAAACTATTATTCTTTTTATATACTTTAAATTTGATATCATATGCTATTTGGAGAAGTAGATAGTTATTTTTTTTGTCTTTACATGTCTTACGTGATCATTATTTGCCTAAAAATGCCTAAATAAGTTTTGATGATGATCATATGTTTCTTGATAAACTTGAATCATGCCTTAAAATGCTTAAACTATTTTTTTTTTGGATTCAAGTGCATATGTACTTCATGCATTCTTATTAGAGCTAATATTACATGATTGATAATGTGATACATGCTTTAAAATTATATATCAACCTGAATTGTGCTTATAAATGGGCTTACATGATATTTGATGCTAACCTATGTTTTAGAGGACTTTTAAAGTTAGCTTTGCAAGTCTCTCTATGTGTTTCAAATATAGCCATCAGATTTTTACATACAAGCATATGTGGATAAATGAGAAAAGTTGAATGGAATTCAAATGAAGAGGAAGATAAAGAAGCATTTCTTCAAGTGCAATGGAATGGAGAATTCAAAGGAAGAAAGCTCAAAGTTAAAGGACCAATAAAGAAGGATCATCACTCTTTATCTATCTCAATAAGTATCTCTATCCCTAAGCTTTTATGATATTCTATATGGTATGGATCATATGATACTTGTTGAAAAATTGATCTTAAATGATTATATACTTTCTTTATATGAGAAGTATGCTTAGCATTGACAAAGTACCTAATTGGATATTAACTTGTTATTTTGTCATTGCATTTAGGGTGAATGATATTAGTTCTATACATGCTTTGATCCCTATAGCATATTTCATCAAGGAGATGTACTTATGTTCTTTTAACTTGGATTGATCTGTCTTAATGAATATGTTTTTTTTTAAATATAAAATATTTCTACCCATCTAAAATGCTTTTGAAAATATAATATGCTCTTATAAAATTCTTTTTGAAAGGGGGAGATGTTTTAAAATGATTTTTGTTTGAAGGTTTAAGAAGATGTATATTTGCCTTGCTTTTCTTTAAGGTAATGTGCTTATATGGTCTTCGCATACATATTTTCTTTATCTATTATTTTGATAATATGCACATTTTGAGGGGGAGCCTAGCTCTTGAGTTGTTTACATCTCGTGCCTTACATCTTTATTTGATTACATAAAGTGTTTTATTGTTATCATATGCGAAATGTTGACATACAAAACTATGAAAAGCATTGCGTGAATAATCCTCTATATCTTGCAAACATATTTATTTCATCTCTCTATTCTTGAATCATATGTAGAATCTATAAGAGGGAGAAAATATTTTTTTTTCTAAGCCTTTTTGTTGATGTCAAATAGGGGGAGTGAAAATTGGAAAGAAAAATATATGCTTGATATGCTTATTGCTTACATGAATATTCATTCTTGTATATTGCTTAACATATTTTTCTTTGGTGATTTGTCATCGTCAAAAAGGGGGAGATTGTGGAAATAAGCTTGCCCCAAATGGTTTTATATGTTAAGTTTTGATGATGACAAATACAATACAAAAAGAATACTTTGCTTATATTCTTTGTTGTATCTTATATAGAGCATATCCATTAATAATTAATAGATATCTTATTTAGATGTGTATATGAAACTTTTATATGTATGTTAAACTAACTAGAGTTATACATTTATGAATCATGCATATGAAAATATTGAATTATGAATTTGGACTAATTATGCTTGTTTAAGTGAGTAATACTTTATAGGATAGTCCAAGTATCAAGAGTGAGCATTGCAACAAGAAAGCAAAAGATCTCAATCAAGCTCAACATAAGGAGAAGGTGATTAAACATATGTCTTTGAAGAATGTTTTTAATGATAACAAATATGAAGACAAAATGAAGATGATGGGAAGACCAAGTCCAAGATCTTTTAAGGAAAGCTTTAGGACTTAAAGTCTTTCTGTTCGAGGATCTCTTTGGATATCTCCTAGTGCATTAAGACAAAATAAAAATGCTTTCTTAAACTTATACCAAAACTGTTTTGATCTTGAAAATAACTTAAAAATGTTTTGGTGTTTTTTATAAACTTTCTGGGATGGTTTTCAAGCTTTTATAACTGTTTTATAAATTGAGTTATTCGAATAACTTAATGGTTATTCGAATAAAGCTTTTATCTTGGCTGCTGCGTGACTCTGTGCTTTAAAGTGTTATTCGAATAACACTCCTGTTATTCGAATAAGTGTTTTCCAAAATAGCTTGTTTTATATTAGTTATTCGAATAACTTATTAGTTATTCGAATAGAACCTTTTCCTAGAAATCTGCCTTAACGAATGTTATTCGAATAAACTTAGAGTTATTCGAATAACCAGTTTTCTAAATGTTTTCTTAGTGGCAGAGTTATTCGAATAACATGAAGGTTATTCGAATAACCAGTTTCAGAAGCATTTTTAAAAGAATGTGTTATTCGAATAGCAGAAGGCTTATTCGAATAAACACGGTAAATACAGATCCGGTTATGGTATGTAACAGACACTTTTTTCATAATAATTACAAGATTAATTTCTACAACGGCTATTTTCTATCTGGATCTATAAATAGATATCGTGGGTCTCATCTGAAAAAAAGTAGCTATCTAATTAATTTGCGTTTACTTTGGAAAATGTGATTTATAATTTACGCTTATTTTCTGTGCTCTTTTTGCTGAAACTTTGAGATATCCTTTGAGAGTCTCTTAGCACTTCAATTTATATAATTTGCTTTGAGTAAGAGTTTCTCTTCATCTATATTTCTGTTCTTCTATATTGAGGGTGAGGTATCCTTCAAGGTTTGTAAAGGGGGTGAGGTATCCCTCTAAGATTTGTACAAGGGTAAGGTATCCCTGCAGGCTGAGACTTTAGCACAAGGGTAGAGTTTCCCTGTGTGTGAAAAGTGCTCTTTTATGTAACGGTTGCAAGCACCTATCGAAACTTGTATACATAGTGAAAAATCTCGGATTATTTTCGAGCACTGGACGTAGACCACAAGTGGGTTAGTGGTCGAACCAGGATAAATATTGTGCCTGCTTCACTCTTCTCAATCTCTTTATTTTACGCAATTTTATATTATTATACATTTATTTATTTACTGTTCTTAAAGCTTTTATTCTTCATCTCGCAAATTCTTTTCTTTTATTTAATAACTTAAATATTTGTGTTTATTTCAAGAAGATTTGTGAAAAGTTTTTAATACTCAATTCACCCCCCTCTTGGGTAATGGTTGCCATGACTAACAAGAACATAAAATTTCTCAAAAATATACATGTATTACATGACATTAAACTATGTGAATTGCATACAAATATAAACTATATCAATATTACATAATCACCCATACAATTGTATAGTATATAGAAATCTAAACTACCTCAATATTATAAAATTGCCCATATAATTGTATAACATCAGCTATACTTGACAACTTGCTTAACTCGCTTCATTTCCTGAATTAGGACTTAACTCATCCTATAATTCTTGGTAGTAAGTTTAACTCACTTTACTACACTACATAAGGGTTGATCATACTCCTCATGTTACATGACAAGTAGTTTAACTCATTACTTTGTTTTAGGTAAAGTGTTGTACAAATACTTTACTCCCACAATTACCTCCTTAGCAAAGATCTTTACTCACTCCTTTGTAAAGTTAAGGGGTTCCAATAATTAGGATAATTGTACTATGATTCAACTTCAAAAATGTAAAGGGAACCACTATTTGCTAACACTCTATTTCAACACAACTTAAAGAGTAAATAAAGTGTTTCTATAGAAACTTGCATAATTAGCTCAACTTAGACTATAATGTGATTCACATTGACTTAATAAATGGTTTTGATGATAACAAAACAAAGAAAAGAAGGTAAATGCACAAGACAAATTCCCAAGAGCATCAAGTCTAGAATATAGGCTTTAGATCTTGTGTAAAGGTAGTTGGAGGATTCACACTAAGCTCATAAAATGGTTTCTTACTCAAATCAAATATGTTTTGCAAAACAAGGTTTTATATCTGTCAAGATGGCTTTTATGCTTAAGCGCAATGTTCATTTAAACCTCTTTGAAATCTATCTTGTGAAAACCCTTCACATGAGTTAAAAGACTAAGGCTCCTAATCGATTAGAGTAACCATCTAATCGGTTATTTGGTTTTACAGAAGCCAAATATTTAAGTTCCTAACCGATTAGGAAATGCTCCTAACCGGTTATTCTATTTCACAGAAGCCAAAATCTAAAGGCCCTAACTAATTAGTAATCTCTTGTAATCAGTTAGGAGATGTATTTGGAGTCAGTTCTTGACTCCTAACTGATTAGGAGAAATTTCCTAACTGGTTATCTAGGCAACCAGAACTTACGTTCAACGGCTATATTAAAGAGCATTTAATGCTTTCAACTACCCCAATAGCTCTTAATTACTTTTAGCTATAAATTTAAGTTGTTGGCATTTATGAAAGGTTAGAGAAACTAAGAGAAACAATCTGAAAACTATTTTCTAAGCATTGAATATTTGATTTTGACTTCCCTTTGATCATACTCTATTTTGAGCTTTGAACATGTGAATCTTTAATACCCATAAGCTTTGATTTGTATTATCCACTCTAAAGAGAGATTTTTATTTCTTCTATATCTTGTTCAATTTGTAAAAAAGGGTGAGACATCTCTCAAAGCTTTGTAAAGGGTGAGGGATCCCTTGTTTGAAGAGGCTCAAGCTACAAAGGGTGAGGTATCCCAAGGTGGTGTTGAGTTCTCCAATTTGTAAAGGTTACAAGCACCTGATTCAGGTTTGAAATTTAGTGAAAAATTTTGAGTGATTGCTTGAGGACTGGACGTAAGCCACAAGTGGATTAGTAGCTGAACTAGGATAAAGCTTGGTGTTTATTTTCTGTAAACTCTACTATTGACTTTGAGCACTATTTTATTATTTTATCTGAATTCTATTTCTCTTGGTTATTTCATTTAAGAGTGAAAAATTTATATCTCATCTATCCATTCATCTCTAACAAATAATAGCTTCAACGAAAATAAGAATTCAAGTATTTTGTAAAAGATTTATGAATTTATTTTATAAACTCAATTCACCTCCTTCTTGAGTATTAAGACCACTTGGTAACATATAAGAGATTAAATTATGCCTCTATGATAAGTCTAACATTTTATCAAACTTGTATCTAACATACCTTATAATCATAACACGAGTGGTATTCTAAGCCACACTAATGTGCTTAAGGTTCTAGACACCTATTTCAAGCAATTCATAACTCTTGAACAGCCTAAAAACTCAAACTTGTTCTCATATGCTAGGTGGTTATTTCTTTTGTGAAATATCCCTAAAAGTGTCTTGACACACTTAAGAAAGCATATATTAATGATCCTAACTGATTGGAAAGCTCAAAGTGTCCATAAAATGGACTTGGCTATTTCTGGAACTAGCACCTAGGTGCCCCTCTCCAGCGCCTAGGCGCTAGCTGGACAGAGCATTACTCTATTCTGTTCTACCGTTGGCGCCTAAGCGCTTAGCACCTGGCGCTTGGGCACCCAATGCTTTGCTGCGACCATCAGCTCTTTGGATTATAGGCGCTTGGGCGCCCAACTCCTTGCGCTTGAGCACTAGTCGCATAACACAGATTCTACAGAATTCTACAAAATTCTACAAAATTTTGTAGAAATCTGGTTACTGTTCCATTGGAACAAAACTAGTTTTCAGCCATTCTAAAATGGCTTCTAATTGATTTCTAATGCCACTCACAACCTCTAAACATGTTGTAACACTCATATAACTTATTGGTTCACTTGAGCATGAATTAATGATTAAAAACACAACCCCACATACCCATTTTCTAAGTTCCAACTCATGTAACTAATTAACCTTGTCTAAAGACAAAAACAATCATCTTGCCCTCATTAAGTTGAAATGACTAATTCCAATAAATGAAAATAAGAATCAAGCAAAGAAAACATATTTTTGCATCTCAAACCCATTTTCTCCATTTATGTGACCTAACTTCAACCATGATGTGGATGAAGGAAATAAAAGAAATTAAAGGTTAAGAATCCCTACCTCAAGTCCTTTGTGATGGTGGATGATCAAGCTTTGCTTTATCTTTCCCTTTCTTGCTCTTTTCCTCTTCCCCCTTAGCTTTCTTTTCCTTTTTTTGTTGGTTTTGCTTGGCTACTGCCTTGCCTTCTATTTTTGTGAGAGAAAGTGAGTGAGAAGAGATGAAATGAGTGAAATATCAGGGAATGAAATTCAATATAAAGGGCTGCTACCTGTATATGACTCATAACACTAAGATACTTCACTGTTACATCTTGATCTGCTAAGAATACTTAGATTTTGCTAAATCATGTTTCATAACTTCCAACAACTTTATAATAAATACTAGGATTCATCTAAATTATTGTTTAGGACCCTATTCATTATATAATAAGCGGTACTTACTACATTTGCCCAAAAATACTTAGGAATATTTGTTTCATTGAGTATAGTTTTTGTCAACTCTTCTAAAGATCTATTTTTTCTTTCAACTACTTCATTTTGTTATAGAGTTCTAGGGGCAAAAAAATTATGCTCAATGCCCACTTTCATAACAAAACATTTCAAACTCTTGATTTTCAAATTCTCCATCATGATCACTTCTAATGGATGCAATGCTATATTTTTTCTCATTTTGAATAACCTTGACAAGTTTTCTAAATGCATGAAAAGCATCACTCTTGTGAGTAAAAAATGATGTTTATGTATATCTAGAGTAATCATCTATAATCACAAGAGTATAGTAATTACTACAAAAGCTCATAGTTCTTGTAAGTCTAAAAAGATCCATGTGCAAAAGTTGTAAAGGTCTAGAAATAGAACAACTTTTTTAGCTTTAAAAGAGACCTTTACTTGTTTACCCTTTTGACATGCATCATAAAGTTTATCTTTTTCAAAATTGAGTTTAGGTAGTCCAATTACCTATTCCTTTTAAACCAATTTGTTTAGATGATTCATGTGAATGTTGACAGTTCTTCTATGCCATAGTCATGAATCACTTTCCTTACTCATAAGACATCTAGCATCTTGAGAGGTTATATCATTTAGGTTAATCATGTAGATGTTATCAACCCTATGACCAACAAACTTAACTTACTTGTCATCCTTACCTTCAATTATGCAACAATTAGAATCAAAGATAACTCTATTTCCCTTGTCATATAATTGATTTATACTAAGCAAGTTATGTTTGAGTTCTTCTACATATGAGACTTTATCAATTAAGGTAGAAGGATTTTTACTAACTTTTCCAACTCCAATGATTCTTTCTTTATTATTGTCCCCATAAGTGACATGACCATGCTTCTTAGGAGCAAGAAAGGAGAACTTGGATCCACACCAGTCATGTGCTTGGAGCAGCCACTATTAAGGTACCAATTTGACCTATTGCCCTTCAAGAACACCTACAAAACATGTTCAAGTTTTGATTTTAGGTGCCCAAATCTTTTTGGGTCCTTTGGTATTAGTTTTGGTCAAAGATCCATTAGAAACCTATATTTTCTTTTGTCCAATACGAGTGTTCTTCCTAATGCTTCATGAAGATGCACTATGACCTTTTCTTTCACAATGAAAACATATAACAAAAGGAATACTTGACATACTTGAGAAATCAAAAAAATTCTTATAAAACTTTTTTTTGTTTCTTAGGATTGAACTTAACAAGGGTATTCTTCAAATCTTCAACTTCTTTTTCTAAAGATAAACATGAATGACATGAAGAAGATGAAGAGGGAGCAACTTTATGAGAAGAGCAAGTTGAACATGAGGAATTTGCATTAATTAATCTAAGAGTCTAATTTTCTAATTTCAATTCCTCAATTTCTTTGTTTAAAGAAGAAATTTGATTTTGGAGAGAGGAAATTATTTTCTTAGAAGATGAATAGCCTCATAGATTCTTCATGCAATTCCTCAAAGGCATCTTGTAATTTCTCATAAAAAGGTTGAGATTCAAGAGTTTGAGATTCTGCCTCTAGATCATCTTTGGGCATGAGACAAAGGTTGGCTACTTAATCTTCTGATTTATCCGAAGAGTCCATGTCATTATCTTCCCAAGCAATATTTGCTCTTCTTCTTTTCTTCTATTTGATTGGTCTTCTCTCAAACTTTTCTGCCTTCTTTTGGTTTAGAGGGCAATCCATCTTCATATGTCCAGGTTTTCCACATCCAAAGCAAGTAGGAGGAGTTAGAGTTAAGTTTTCACCCTTCATGAAATTCTTCTTTGGAGGAAAAGGTGGTCTTCTTCCATTTCTCTTCTTCTTTAAAAATTTTCCAAATATTCTAATAAGAAGGTTGAATGTTTCTTCATTCATCTCCAAGTCCTCAAGCTTTTCTTCATTATGATCTTAATCATTGTGGGATGAGGAAGCCTTGAGAGCTAGTCCTTTCTTCTTCTTATCAACATTCTCATTTTAGTGAAGCCTTGACAATTCCATCTCATGTTCTTGGAGCTTCCCAAAGAGTGTTGGAAGAGTCATGGTGGCAAAGTTCCTTGATTCAACTATGGCGATCACTTTAGGCTGCCACTCCCTACTCAAACATCTTAAAACTTTGTTAATCAAATCTCCATTGGGAAAAGTTTTTCCTAATGAGGCAAGATGATTAACAATGTGAGTAAATCTCTTTTGCATATCTTGTATGCTTTCACCTTGATTCATTCTAAATAACTCATACTCATATGTGAGAGTATTAATTCTAGCCTTTTTCACCTCACTAGATCCCTCATGGGTGACTTGAAGAGCATCTCATATTTCTTATGTTGTTTTATAGTTTGAATTACTAAAATACTCTTCATACCCTAGAGCACTAGTGATGATGTTCTTGGCTCTAGCATTATGTTGAACTCTTTTTTTTATCATCATCAGTCCATTTACCTCTAGATTTAGTAACTTCTTTACCATCAACCATCTTGGTAGGAATGAAGGGGCCATTTTTAAAAGCAACTTACATATCAAGATCAAGAGCTTCAATAAAAAAATTCATTCTCTCTTTCCAGTAAGTATAACTAGTGCCTTTAAAAGCTGGGGGCCTATTAATTGAGGCAACTTCAGGTAAAAAACTTTAAAAAGAAGTCATCACTCCTCTTGAAGCTGTTAAGCTCTTTAAACAAGAGTTAAGCTCTAATACCACTTGTTATCAAGTGGCTTCAAAACTCAAGAGGGGGTGAATTGAGTTTTTCAAAACTTTTCACAAACAAGCCCATTTTGATTTTTGTTGAAGCTATTTTCTTGTATGGTGAATGAATTTATGACAACAAAAGGTTCGCACACAAGTTTAAAGAAAGTGAATGAGTGGAAGATGAAGCAACAAGTATGCAGAAATAATAAATAAGCTTGAAAGTAAAGAGATAAGGGTAGAGAAGATTGCAAACGAGATTTATACTAGTTTAACCACTCTAGTGATCTACGTCCAGTCTCTACTATCATCCACCTAAGAGTTTCCACTATTTTTCAAGCTTCACAAGGTTTTTGACAAACCTTTACAATGATTGAGCCATTCTTACACTTCAAGGATCATCCACCTCTATGTGTAGAAGCCTCTTTGTTTCCACAAGGCATCCTCCACCATCTCAAGTGTTTACAATATGGATTGAATTGAAATAAACTCTCTTAAAGAGTATATAATACAAATTAAAGTTCTAGGTAGAAGAAAGATCACATTTTTTTGCTCAAAATAGAGTAATAAAGTTCAATGCTAGTAAAGCTTATATTAAATGCTCAACAAGATGTTTTAGAATGATTTTCTACTTCCCTTAAGTCCCAAATAACTTGTATTTAAAGTTCAAGTCATTAAAGAGTCGCCGGAAGGTGATTGAGAGCATTAAATACAACTTACTAGCCATTTATTTCTGTATTTGGAAACCCAGATAATTGATTATCACTTTGCCTAATCAATTATCTTCGTGATAGCACAAAAGAAATGAGTTTTGGGAACTCAACAATTGATTACCCATATAGTCTAATCGATTATTGGCTTTTAAAACAGAAGGTGTGCAATGCCTTTTAAGTGCAATAATTGATTATTTGCCCTGCTATAATCGATTATTGCTTGAGGGAACAAAAACCTTGGCATTCTAACTTTTACTAATCGATTATGGAAACCTCATAATTTATTATGGCCTTTAAAAAACTCTTAAAATATCTTTGGAAACTTTGTCAAATGTCTCCAAATGTTCCAATAAGCTTTTAGACACTTAAAAGTCATTTCTTATGATTTCAAAACTCATTTTAACAACTTGGAAAACATAAGTGCTATCTTGGGTTCTTGAAAAACAAAGTTGAAGCTTAAATGTGAACCATTTTACCTTTACAAATAATCTAAGTCCTAATATTAGTTCTTGAAGGTTCTTGGACTTGATCTTGTCATCATATTTTTGTTTGTTATCATCAAAATTATCGCCAATTGCTAATTACACCCACCCCTCGCACCACCGTCGCAACTACCGTAAATTGGAGTAAATCATCTATATCAACCTTATTTAAGTGATTCTATAAAACTCATTTGAAACATAATATCATTTTTATTTATCAGTTGGCTTCTAGCTTTGGATGCTCCAAAATCTTCAAGTTCTTAGATCGAATGGAGAACTTGAGAAATTAAAATATTTAGAAATAGTATTAGTGCAGCAGTTTGACTTTGGCTTTTCTTTGTTTTTAAATACTTTTTATGGTTCTAAACAATACTCTACTGGAATAGATAGCATGATGATCAAACTACATAGTTTAACATTTGAACTCTCCATAGAAGAGTTGGTGCCATACTTCTTTTGTCAATTTTAATGACTCATTAACATTGAGGAATTTTTGTGTTGTTTCTTTGAGTATGACTTCTTTTTCACTGGTCATATGCTATTTATTTTATACTTGTTGTCATAAAGTCCTAATATTTAACGGCCTTGTTGAATGAGTGAATGGGTTAAGATGATCATTGATCTGCTGCACATATAATTTCCTTTTGTATTGCAGACTTAGGAGTTATTGTTGGGTGCTGGCATCTCTTTAATTTGTTCTGTAACATAAATTAGCGTTAAAGATAGACTTATATAGTTACTGAATCAGGCAAGAAGCTATGAAGATAGTCTTTGGCCTTTTAAGAATTAAACCTCAACTATATCTCCCTTTTATGCTTATCCTCTAATTTTAGGAAATCAGCATAACTACAGTTGAGCTTTTCCATTGATTTAATTAATATTTTGTTGGTTTTATTAATTAACCTACTTAAGTTTTGTAAATTAAATGAATAGGCTGTAGTCAAGTTGCTCCAATGCAAGTATCATTTGGCTATATTATTATCTACCATTTTATTTTTGACATGTTCATGTTTTATTTGTCATTGCAACATAGAGTTTTGATGCAAGGGATCAATTTGGTATATGATTTAAAATGGGGTTAAATATTAAGAAAAGTATTTTCAACAAAACTCTACAATAAATATTATCATTGAGTATGAAAAATCTAAAAGACAGTTTTCCATGACTTTCAATTTATTTTTTGAAAAAACTTAAAAGTTTCATCAAAAACAGATTCATAATAAATACAAGAAAGACCTTAACGGGTTGTTGATCCAATATATATAATGAGCAAGTTACAAAAATGTAAGAAGGATAAAGTTATGAAGCGAAATTGATTGATTTAATTAATAATGTGTTATTTTTATTTTGTTACTCTAATTTTGTGAACTAAAATATATAGGCTATTAAATATTGAGTTATCTCTATGCAAGTGCAACATTTGGCAATATTGCTATTGAGTATTTCATTTTAGTAGGTTGTAATTTTATTTAATTGCTACATCCATTTAAAAAGGATTAGTTTGCTTCATAAAATTTAGAATTTGGGGCTAATTTGGTATATTTTTAAAAAGAGAGTAAAAAATCAAGAGATAAAATTTTAAAATAATTATTTATTTATGAATTTTTGAAGACTTTGTTTATGATAAGGTACAATGACATCGTTTGATTTATGTAATCGATTCCACTTAGTGAAAAATGCTTAGTTATTGTTGTTGTCTTCATTCATGAATTTTTCATCCCTATATTTTTGTTAGTGAAAATTCAAACATATCTTTAAGAATCACCAAAGTGTTATGAATATTGATAGAATCTCGACATTAGAAATCAATTTGGTATACTCTTAAAAGTAAGAGTAAAAATTTTATGAAAATACATAATATAATTTTGGAAGATTATGTTAATTGAATATAATTTTATTATATATTTTATTATATTTTTAATAATTTTATAAATAAAAATTTTATTAATAATCTCATGTACGTACAAAAACACTAGTTTTATATATCCTAACGTTTGAATTGCAGGTATAATTGTAATTTCGTGGTACAAAGTTTTCCTTTCTTTCACTTTTGTACAGAGAAAAAAAAACTATCGTTTCCTCTATTTCATTTTCTCATTTTTTTTAAAACAAAATAGGAGAAAACATAATATTTTCTTCTTAGTTTTTCTCTCTTTTATTCTCTCTATCCAAAAAAAATCATTAATATTTTATTGATCTTAAAACATTTGTTTTCCCCTAAATGTAATTATGAAGAAAGAAGATGGCTGAAGAGAATTGAAACATACAAATGTGGACAGTTCACCACCCAATTGCTTTTATTATGTTTTGTAAATTTTTTCAAAGATAGATGAGACACTATTCGCAAACTTGAGTGAACTTGCAATCGCCTGTTGGTTCCAAGCATAGGATGTGACCATATCAGCCATGTGTGTTGATATCATGCTTTGGCATAAAAAAAGGGGAGTTCAAATGGAACGGAAATCACCTTTGTCCTGTGACACAGGGGAATAGGATCACATGCAGTTGAACAAAAAACTGCATCAAGTGCAGTTCTGAATCTAATGGTTCAGAGTTTTTGAGATGTGTTTATAATAATAATAAAAAAACTTTTAAAGATTAAGATTGTATGCAGATTTTAAGTAACAGTAGACGATCTGGATCCATGTCACATGAGTGGACCAAATTTCAAGTTTTGTTAATTTTTGTAAGAAGCATCGTCCTCCCCGGGCCCACCTGACCAAAAAACGGGTGTGCCCCTTTTTTCAACAGTGGTTAGTGAAAAAGCTTGGCTAGGAAGCAGTAGCGAATCACAATCTTGCAACTAGTGTTTGAGTGTTTAACATTTTTTTATATATTTAATAAAAATATAATAAAATGATTATTCAAAGGACTTGGAACCATCAAATAATTGAATACCCGTCGGATACAACCATATGAACTATGATCGTTGATGTAACAATGTTTTGACATCAAAGAAGATATATCGTATGCTCATACGGCATACGCCATCTGAACAATAAAACAATATGGCTAATTAATAATGTACTTCGACATACTTGAAATTAATTACTAAACATGATATCTTGTGTACTTGAAATGAAATAGAGTGAACCAATTACAGTTCTATACATTTTCTAATCTACTGGCTTATCATCTTTAATTCTTCATCATTATCATACTTAATTTGTTGATGGACTCATAGGTGTACCAATCAGTTTTGAACATGATTTATTTATTGTTCAACGGTTTGCTTTACTTAAATATCCAAAAAGAAAAAATCAATTCTTATATCATACTCTTCAAACTCTGCTTAAATCAATTTTACAAATTGCTTACAAAGGCTAATCAAATATAATAACATATGGATATCAAACTTTCAGTTCTGGTCAAGAATAAAAAGATAAAGGAAAAAGGAAAAAAAAAAACTCAGAAATCTATCAACATGTTGACTTGTTGCCACATAGTAACATACATACCCTCTCACTTCACAGTTATGACGTGTGTGCACACGTTAACTTTTCACTTTCAACAGACATCTTCAGAAGGAGAAATACTTTTCTACAGAATTGTTTAGAGTAGGCCAATCATAATGTACACAGCTTCTTTACACAAGTATTTCTCGTAGGACCAACTTGCACGCTCTATCTTCTTCATTCTCATGGGCTGCTTCATTCATTTGCTTATCAAATTTTGTCTATAAATTGTTTCACACTTTAACTAAATAGAAAAGATCCATCGCTAGAAGCTGCTAACTAACTAAATTGCTAGTTATTATAGTTTAAAGAAAATGACCAAAGCAACCAGGTTCTTTCAGTTGAACACAGGAGCTAATATACCTTCCATTGGGTTGGGCACATGGCAGGCTTATCCTGGTGTTGTAGCCAAAACCCTCGTCACTGCCATTAAGGTACAATGATTTCTTTCTCTTTTCACCCTAGAATAATAGTTAAATCCAATCCCAACCCACCATAAGAGAATTGCTCTAGTGTTATGGGTTTCTTTTTATGATATATTTTCAAAGACTTCATTTTAGATTTTCGTTGTTTTAGTTTGGGTAAACAATTCTATATATATAATTTTGGTAGAACAATTCTATATTTTTTATTATTGTAAGTAGAAGAGCTAACCCATGGTCAAAAAAAAAAAAAATTTAGAAGAGCTAACTCGAGATGACTGAATGTTGTGTGTGACAATTCAGGTTGGATACAGGCATATTGACTGTGCCCAAGCCTATTCCAATCAAGCAGAGGTAATAATAATTAGTGAATGATGATCATACCTTTTATTTGCTCTATTTATGTTTTGTTTCTAGGCAATACATGCCTTTGGACACTACAACATATGAATTGTGATGTGATAAAATATTACTTATGAAATATGTCTCAACTTATGCTTATTTACATCAGAAATTATTGAAGTTGCTCGTATATTCATTTTGCTTTGATAAAAGTGAAAAGCTCAATGTTTTATGATGGCCAATTCACATTTTTTTTGGGGAATCTTGTTTTCTATAGATTGGTTCTGCTCTCAAGAAGTTTTTTAATGATGGTGTTATAAACCGTGAAGACATATGGATCACCTCCAAACTCTGGTTTGTTGTCTTCTGAAAATTCTATTTTTTCTCAATGTTAGAAACATATGTTTGACTTTGGTTGCTGAACAAAGATCCTTTGCTTTATTGACTATCTCCAGGTGCACAGATCATGGTCCAGAAGATGTACCAAAAGCATTAGATAGAACTTTGCAAGAATTGCAACTTGACTACCTTGATCTCTATCTAGTATGTGTTATCTTTACTGCTATGTGAATTTCTGTTGAAGATGTTGTCGATGATTAAACACTCTAATTTCAAGTCATGGTTTCCCAATTTAATATAATGGTTTCATTTTATACAACAAATGTACAGCTAATTGCAAATAATCAAGGGGTCATCCATTAATCTCTTCCTTCGATCAATTGAATTGATCCATTTTGTAGATCCACTGGCCTGTCCGCATGAAAAAGGGATCAGTTGGAATCAACCCTGAAAATCTTATACAACCTGACATACCTAGTACATGGAGAGCAATGGAGGCAGTCTATGACTCTGGCAAGGCTAGAGCTATAGGAGTGAGCAATTTCTCTTCAAAGAAGCTTCAAGATCTGTTAGAGATAGCACGAGTGCCTCCTGCTGTTAACCAAGTGGAACTGCACCCAGCATGGCTGCAGCCAAAGTTGCACGCATTCTGTGAATCTAAAGGAATTCACCTATCTGTAAGTATGGTGGATATAATTCACTTAAAAGAGTTGATATTCATGGAAATACATCAAGTAACTTACTGCAAAATCTTGAGGGTTTAAGAAAAGAATAATTGTTTCTTTTTTTTTTTTCTTTTCAGTAAACTTGTCTAAACCCAATTGAAGATGATTTTGGTACATATTCAAATGGTGGTACCTCAATAACCATTCTTCTGATTGCTACTTATCTATGATGATGAATTTCTTTTGTCAGGGATATTCTCCACTAGGGTCACCAGAATTTCTCAAGAGTGACATCCTTAAGCATCCAGTTATCAACACGGTTGCAGAGATATTGGAGAAGACACCAGCACAAGTAGCCCTTCGGTGGGGCTTGCAAATGGGGCATAGTGTGCTGCCTAAGAGCACTAACGAGGAAAGGATCAAGAAAAATTTTGATGTCTTCGACTGGTCTATACCTGACGACCTGATAGCCAAGTTCTCTGAAATTAAGCAGGCAAGTAGTTTATTTAATCCACTTTTTCATATTTAATCTGGGTTGGCTCACTAGTATGAGAGTTCCGGATAAGGCTTTGCCCCTCTTGGCCATTAATCCCGCTTGTTAGTCATCCCTCCCTACTCCCTAAGGAGATCCCTTGGCGCCTAGGGCTATGGATGAGTAACCTCCGTGTGGTGAAATCCTTAAAGTACCCCAGTAGCAATTCTTGGGGTGGACCTCTGCCTCCAGTTTTTCTTCTCTCTCTTAGCACTTATTTCCTCTAGGATTTTTGTGAAGCACCAATTCATTATCTATGTGTGGCACAACAATAACAATGCTAGACAATGTGTAGAAAGCTCTTTTGAATAACATGTGAACTTTACTCATGCAGGAGAGGCTTATTACTGGTACTGAATTATTTGTTCATGAAAGCTATGGTGCCTATAAGACTGCAGAAGAACTTTGGGATGGCGAATAGTTAGCAGGATGCAACATTGAGATGGTTACAAGAAGTTACTGCTTCTAGAGTTGATTGACGGTTATTGATCTAATACCAGCCTAGAAGGACACCCGTTGAAGTGATTAAAGTATATTGTATTCAGATAGTGTTGTTTTTGGTGGTAGCACAGAATAAAAGATGAAGATTAATTTTTCATTTATGAATAATGTATTTTTCAATTTTTTTTTGACGTGGAAAAGAGGCTTTATTCATAAGAATCTGGCAGTATGTCCAGATTAGCAAGTGTTTAAAACTGAGTTTTGATGATTACCAAAAAAGGCAAGATGCATAGGATTTCTCCAAGGCGCAGCAACCGCAGTAGTGGAGCGAAGGGGTGGGTGCCTACAAAAGACACTCTGACGCTCAAGTAAGTAGCTACAAAAGGAGGATAGTGTGTAATGAAATTAGTGCATACTTTTGTTCTCTTGTTTAGCTCTTATATATAGACGTATGAGCGTATAAAAAGTATAGGGAGTCTGAGCGATTCAGTGCGAATTGTGCGTTGTCCCCTAGTAATGCAGTAAATCGTTATTCTGTATGATCTGTCCCCTCCATTCGAGTGGAGTGGTGTCTCCTCTTTCCTGTCGAGGGGGGATAGGCTCAGTGGACGAGTTGCTTCCTGTGCATAGCACATCTATGGGCCAGCCTAGTAGGTCAGGTTGCTCTAGTTCTATGAGCCCAAACCCAGTCCAGAATAGTTACCCCCAGCTTGACGCTTTGGTGGATCAACTAAGTGTCAAGGTACAAGTTCAACAGAGTACACGACACTTAATGGACAAAGGGATCCAAGTCATAGTGTTTATGTTGGATCTCTCGATGTTTTCTCAAAGGGCCGAAGTCTGTGATGTACCATGATGAGTTTTTGGGGTATGTGAGTAAGACCGGGAAGTTGAATTGCTCTACTCATGTTATTATTCCCAGGTATGAGGTATACTACTAGATGCCCCCTACAGTGTGGGGTCTATTGCAGTCTAATCTTGGACTGAGGTCCGAGGTGTTGTTTCACCGCAAGATTTTGTTGAGGGTCTGGTGTTTGACTTACGTGTCTCTTCGTGGTTCCACGTGTCGCTTCAGTTTCAAACATTTTGAGCATTGTCATTTTAGTTGCCTTCATTCAAAAATGGTACGACTCGTGGTTGAAGAGTAGTGGATACTGTCGTTTAGGGTTCGTAATGCCATGATGAGTCGCTTTTGAATTTCGAAAAGTAGGCGTCATGATAGGGCATTTTGAACGAGACGTCTTATCTGCATTGAAACAGCGTACCCCTCCCTATTGAGGTAGCGGTTTGGGGATGACTTTCCATGCCTATAAATAGGGGTAGAGTTGAGTTTTTCCTACTCTTCACCCAGACTTGCATTCCCGATGTTTGTATTTCAACTTTCTTTCTTTGGTGACTCATGCAGGCTGTTTTCAACATCCTTCATGGTGGTTACTGGTGTTTCAAAGCCTTTTCAATGCTCTCATCACTATTCAGAGCTTCCATTTTTCCTCGAAAATAAAGGTACTCCTCATTTTTCTCTCATTTCATTTTTGCCTTTTTCTTTGAGCATTTGGTGAGAAAAATGTCTGGGAGTGAGGAGATGGTGCGGAATAGTAGCCCATCCTTGGAGGTTCTAAGTCCTCTGTTATCCCCATCACCGTAGGTGCGACGAAGGCTTCAAGTCTATGGTGGGAGTTCTGAGGATTTTGGAAGTACTCCAGAGAGGCAGATTAAACCAGAGAACTGGCTAGGCATAGGCCTGCTCGTCCGCTTTCTAAGCTTCTATCAGTATTAGGGGACTTGAGTGACTCTTCATAAATCTAACTCGGTGCGTCCTCTATAGGTATGGCGAGAACCCAGAGGACTGCTCTTGCAGAGTGGGGCAGAGTTGTTCCCTCGGAGTAGAAGAAGTTCATTTTCCCCCGAGATGTCGACATACACCAGTGGGTGGACCAAGAGGTTTTGGGCACTTTATAAAGTGAGGACTATAGAGGACATCTTGGAGAAGTAACAATACCTACAGCTAACCGTGGGGTGATGCAGAGACCAGGAGTTCGCGATCCGGAACCTGTCAGAGGCAGAGAGAGTGTGCTTGACCCGTACGGAGGGCGAATATTTCATGTACATGTACGAGACTGTCTTTACCCGGATTATGGTGCGACCATCGTTTACTGAATTTGAGATGTACGTTTTCAATCATTTGCAAGTGGCACCTACTTAACTTCATCTTAATGCTTGGGGGTTTGTCCGAGCATTCGAGTTGGTTTACTGAGTCTTCGATTAGTCGTAATCTGTTAAGTCTTTCTTTTATCTTTTCTCTCAGTTGACTACATCTGAGAACAAATAGACTAAAGGATGGGTTACCCTTCATGCGCAAATTGGGCGTGTGGTTTTCAAAGCCTACCAAGAGTCATTCAAAAAGTTTAAAAAAGACTTATTCACAGTAGAAGGGGTTTTAGGCAAAATGCCCTTTCTTGTCACCTTGGAAGGTGAGCTATGCTTCCAACTATATTGGACCGAAATCAGTTGGGGGCAGAGTAACAAAGAGTTGGAGACTCTGTATTTCAAGATCCTTTTTCCTAAGCCCTGGATTGTGGACTTTTTGATTGATTGGACCTAGGAGAAGGGGGCCATCTCTTGTAAGGACATCTTGGATGAGCCTACCGATCTTGTGAAAGCCTTACTAAGTATCTCGTCTGCATATTTTCTTTTTCATTTTGAATTTATCCAAGTGTGTTGACACTTTTTCTTTCTTTTTTCATATGCAGAAAGCATGGCTCTACCAAGCGGACTTCAACTCTTGGCAGAGAAACTGGCAGCCTGAGGGGGTGATGTGTCAGGATCTCAAGCCTTAATGTCATCTCAAGGGGTGACAATTGCTGTCCCCATGCCTTTGCACTGTGCGGTCCCTGTTCCTGTGGTCGTGGTGATTCCCACACCTGCCCCAATCGTTGAGATCAAAGATGTTGCGCCGTATTCCCCTATGCCACCGCTACAATCCAGGAAAAGACAAGATGAGGGTAGTAGGGGTGACAGGGGGAAAATGCCTACAATTAAGGACTTTCCAGAGTATCCTGAAGTGTTCGAGGCCTTTATCGGCTCAGAGTTTAACGGTGTTCCATTTGGGTCTCTGCTAGTGTCAGTGTGGAATGAAGTGGCTAATCCTTCTGACTTCATCGATGGCGCCTTATTCAATCAGGTTGAGGTCGAGGCATTAGTCCAACTTGACATGTTGGAGCTCTTCCGTAGGGCTTAACTTGGGAACTTGCACCTCGCCTCTTTTCTTCAATTCATGGAGAAGTCTTGGGGTTCCTTACAGGATATCATTAACTTAAAGAGGGAGCTCAATACCCTTTGGGGTGTGAAGCAGAAGCTGGAGTTGGATCTTGCCGAGAAAGATAAGTTGCTCGCCCAGGCCACCATGGAGGTAACCTAGAACGACGGGCTACTCAAGTCGCCCACCATGGAGGTTGATAATCTCCAGGCAAAGGTTGCTCGCCTCATCGTAATTGCTATCGAAGTCCCCTCTCTCCGAGCTCAACTTGCTGAGGTTGAGCCTTTAAGAGCCAAGGTAGCCGAGTTGGACGAGCTCCAAACCGAACTTGGTGAAGCAGTGGCTCGGGAGAATGTGTTGAAGCAGAATTTGGCCTCGACCGAGTTCACTCTCGTCGACGTCCAGGATCAACTTGGACTTCCGAAAGAAGAACTTAACCAGACGATTGATTGATGGTTGAAGTCCGTAGATGAGACATTTGAGAATGCCCTAAACCAACTTCGTCTCCTCAACCCTAGTCTTAAAGAGGAAGGGGTTGGTGCACTGAACGAGGTCCGAGATCGCCAGATTGTGGACATGGCAGGTTTTGGTGGTTGCCCCAAATGACTAAGTGGGCTAAGGAATGGATGAGGAAGAAACGACGTTGGAGGCTGGTTGAAGGGAGACTAGTGTCGTTGTGGCTAAGGGGGTACAGGCCGAAGCAATGGAGTCTAAGGTAGCGATGGTGATCTTGGAGACCAGAGTGCTACCTTCTAATGTCCATGCTTTTGATTTTCACGCCCCCTGCATGGGGTTTAATCTATGTACTTGGGCAAGTACAGACTTTGGGCACCTTTTATGTGAATGACATTTCTTGTTACCTTCATGTATGTTTTTGTCCTCTAAGATGATTCTAATACTCAATCTCGATGGTAGAACTTTATTTGCTTTAGGATCTGATGTTCTTTTAGCAGCCTTTACTCTGCGGTTTGTAGCAGTCTGTGTCTGCTTAGGAATCGTAGCTTTGAATTTATTGGGAATTAAAGCCACTTTAAAGACAATGGCTGCTTTATGCCTTGTTTCCAAACTGCCTATTGCTTTAGTGGCCATTCACAGTAGGGGAACATTTAAGCGCAACTTTGAATATGCCATCGATTTAACCATATAAATGGGGAACATTTGGAGTAGAGTTGTCACTTGTTCTTTTCTTCTTCGTTTCTTTTCTAGAGAATGGATCCTTTGCGCTTCTGTGAGCATGTTGAGGGTCACATTCTTTTCTAGGATTATCTTGCATTTCTTCCCCCAAATTATTTTTAATGGTGTTTCCCTTTTCATATACTTCCCTGGTGGAGGGTTATCTTTCCAGGTGTGATGGCACCGTGAGGGTCAAGTAACTGCCCTATGTGAAGGGTTATCTTTCCCTCCTAGCGTACATAAGTATGGATTCCTACTCTTGTCGGGAGGGTCCATAGCTGCTGTTGTACTTCCAGTGCAGTGTGGAAGGGTTTTGCTTATATCTCTTCATTACCCTTCTAGCTCTCTTCTATTATGTTCGCCTTGGGTGTGCAGGAGTGTCTTTTAGTAAAGCAATCTCCTTACGTTGACCAAAAGAGGACACAAGGGGTGCACTCATCTTGAGGAGTCGTTGGGTTGATCAGTGCTTGTTCATCTTCATCATCGTATCTAGTTTCCTTTCTGGCTCTTTTAAGTATGAACCTTTGTAGTTCCTCTTTGGAATGAGAATAAAGACTTGCTTTTCTTAATATTATGCTTTCCATTGTAATGTGTAGTTATTTCTGTGGCTTCGAGATGGGTCCAATGTCAGATCTCGGTGTTTTATTTGCTTAATGAACACTCATTTTGCCCACTAGGATGAGTCTCAAGCTCGATTTTAGTAGTCGAGTTCGTTTGATTTGGATAAACATTCGTTTGGTCCGCCAAGATGAGCGTGAAACTTGACCTCGAGGGTTAGGTTTGTTTGATTAGATGAATGCTTGTTTGCCCTACCAAGATGAGCGCAAAACTCAACCTCGGAGGTTGGGTTCATTTTACTGGACTAACAATCGTTTTCCCCGCCGAGATGAGCACGAAACTTGATGTCAAAGGTTTAGTTCATTTGATTAGATGAGCATTCATTAAACTCGCTGAGATGAGCACAAAACTCGACCTCGGGGGTTGGGTTTGTTTGACTAGACGAACAATCGTTTGCCCTGCCGAGGTGAGTGTGAAACTCGACCTCGGAGGTTGGGTTCATTTCATTGGATGAATGCTCGTTTGCCCCACTGAGATGAGCGCAAAACTTGACCTCGGGGGTTGGGTTTGTTTGATTGGATGCGGTAACCCAGTGGTATGGAGTCCACTGTCTTGGGTTACAGTTGATTATCCTTAGCCATTACAAACCCCATCAGTCGATGGTTAAATTGCGGCCCAAATGCGCAAGGGTTAACACCCTTAATCATGCTACTTGACCCTGGAGGATATTCAAGTGGCTTTCCCAGTTTGGCCGTCTTACATAGATGTTGGAATAACTGATCCTTTTCAGACCTTGTATTTCTCGGACCTTACCAAGGCGTGGTGACCTTGGGGGATGTGGCGTGCCAGGATACTCGCAGACTCGAAGTCGTGGCAAAAGTACCGGTTTCATATAAGACAACAATTGGAAAAGGTTAATTTGTTAATATCCAAAGATATTTATTACACCGTTGAAGTAGCAATTATAGAATATTACATGATTATCCAAGTGACTTCAGCGTGGCGGCAACTGTCCTCCTATTGTCACGTTGAGGTTGTGCTCTATCTTGATTTAGGGCATTAATGCAAGGTGATCACGGGCTAGGATTCTTATTCCTGGTTGGAGAACGTCTTCTTTGGTAAGGGGGAGAAAGACTCTGGGGGCTATGGCTCCACTTCTTGTAGTGGCATTCCCTCCGATCATTGTTGCCGTTTTGGCACACATACCGGCTTAGACATCCATCTCGAATGAAGGACTCAATAGCATCGTGGAGGTTGGTACAATCTTCCATGCTATGACCATGATTGTTGTGCCAAGCACAGAACTTGGATTTGTCTTTTGGCTTCTTTATGGGGGGAGGTCTCTGCATATCTCGAAGCTAAGTGTTCATTACCTCTTGGTAGATTTATGCTCAAGGTGTGTTAAAATGAGTATACTTTTTGAACCTCTCTTTGAGAAACAGTCTTGAATTATGGCCCTATTGATTTGATTGTTCTCCAGATTTGGGTTTGACTTCTTCACTTTCTAGATGCTTTCTAATCTGAAGAACATCTTCAGCATTGATGTGCTTGTCAGCGCGAGCACGAAACTTGTCCATGGTCTTAGGCTCCTTTTTTGTCAATGAGAAGGAGAAGTATCCTAGACAGAGCCCTTCTCTGATATAGAACAATCCAAGTATTTCATCCCAGTCTCATATGTTTACAATTTCTCTATTAAACTGGGATATAAAGTCTCAAAGGGACTCCTCTTTCCCTTGCTTGATCTGGGCTAGACAGGATATGGATTTAGGCTACACTGCTAGTGGTGAAATGCAGCAAAAATCTTGAGGATAGGCCTTCCTAGTTGGTGATGGATCACGAGGCTAGAGTAGTAAACCATCTCAAGGTGACTTTCTTCAGTGATAGAGGGAAAGGTCGGCACATGAGAGAGTCACTACTCCCAATGAACAAGAATGCAAAAACGTAAGCATCCAGATGTTCATGAAGGTCTGAGGTCCCATCTTATGGTTCAATGTTGGTTGGATACTTGAAACGCTTGGGGATCTCATATGCCATCAGTTCACCTGAGAATGGTTAGTTTTGGGAAATCAAGCTTATGGCTCTAGGTTCCTGCTCTCTTGCATGGGCTTGCCCAGTGTCGTGACCGAGATCTGTGATCCTTGAATTATCTGGGAGGCAGTCATCTCCAATGAGTCCTTTGTCATTTTCATGATCTCTTCTATGAGATCAAATTTTACCACCATGGTCTTGGTTAGCTACTCGTACCAAGCTACGAAGTCTTTCATCTTGGTGTTGGATCCGCTCATCCTAGAGTCTGACTAAAGGGAGTAGTTCTGCCTTAGCTCGTGGTGGACGATTCTAGCGGGGCGGGACTAAGCTTCTTTCTCAATGCGGTCACCAAGACTGTGTAGCGGTGAAACTCGTTGTTAGCATCTTTAGAATGTGCCTTTTGTGGATCAAGGTGTTGTAGCGTCGAAACTATCTGGGAGGGGGAGTTCTCTCTAGTGAAAGAAGTCTCGTGCCCTTCCTGCCCGAGTTCTGGTTAGGGTATGGCCGGTCCATGAGTAGCAAGGACTGATGCTGGACGGTGGTTCGCTATAGGGGGTTACGCACTGCCAAAGCTTGGTTCTGGTTCGTTAGAGTCTGTCTCCTCCTTGTATTCACCATTGTGATGGTGGTAGAGGAAGTCTTGGAAGTGCTGTTTAGAGTATAAATTTATATTTTCCAACAGACGGCACCAATGTTCAAAACTAGGTTCTAAGGATTACTTGAGAAGGCAAGATGCACTAGATTCCTCCAAGGCACAGCAACCGCAATAGTGGAGTGAGGAGCGGGTACCTGCAAAAGGTACTCCGATGCTCAAGTCAGTAACTGTACAAGGTGGATAGTGTGTAATGAAATTGGTGCATACATTTGTCCTCTTGTTTAGCCCTTATATATAGGCGTATGAGTGTGTAAAAAGTGTGGGGGATCTGAGTGATTCAATGTGTATTATGTGCCATCCCTTAGTAGTGTAGGAAATCGTTATTCCATATAATTTGTCCCCTCCTTCCGAGTGGAGTGGTGTCTCCTCTTTCCTGTCAAAAGGAGGGACAGGCTTAGTGGACGAGTTGCTTCCTACTCATAACACGTCCAAGGACTAGCCTGACAGGTCGGGTTGCTCTAGTTTTATGGACCCATACCCGACCTAGAACAAAAAGAATACAAATATTCAGTGGTGCTTCCTCAATCCAAATTGTTTCAATCAAACTACAGGCCATCTTAGTAAGGGCATGGGCCGCTCAATTTCCCTCTCTCTTTGTATGCAGGAAAGAACAAGATCTTAAATTACTTTTTATCACTAGGCAGTCTTCTAATATCAACCCAAAGTTGGATGAGGGCCTCTTGTTTTTTGTTAGTGCATCCACCAACTGCTTGCAATCAGATTTGGCTTCTACATCTAAAAAGCACAGCTCGTTTGCTAGTTAAAGTCCAAGACATAGAGCCATTGCCTTGTCTAGCGGGACATCATTTCCTATATTTATCTTCCACACTACTACCACAAGGATCTTCCTCTGGTTATCTATGAAAATATGCACTAACTCCCCATTCTGTTTCACTTGGTTTAGCCATATCAATGTTTAATTTTATTGAACCTTCCTGCGATAGAGTCCAATTGTTGTGGCTTACTCCGGGGTTTGATCTTATCTCGCTTTGAAAATTGATATGTGTTGATACCCAATTTTGTCCATAAAAATTTTTATACTTAATTACAATATTTTAAAATGAAAATTTTTAAAAAGGGGCATTGCATTTAATACCTTATGCCTGCACACGTAAAGAAGAAAGCATTAAATGCGTTGAGGCAGCAAAGGAAAAAAGAAGGAAATGTCAGGGGTTAAAAGGATGGAAAGGAAAGAAAAGGTTCTGATAAAAGGAGGAGGAGATGGGGGCTCAACGGAGGAAGGCTCACGCAAAGAAAAAAGAAGGAAATGTCAGGGGAGAAATGATGAAAGCGTGGGGGTATTTAAAAGGGAAGAGCATCAGAAGAGGGGGATCTTTTTTTCACACATTTTTTCACCTTCAAGAACCAGAAGAACACCTTCCATTTTCACCACCCTCATCACCCAAAAACAGCACCTTCACCCATTCTCCACTGAGACCATTGTCTTTATCATCCTTCATCTCATCTTCGCCTCCAAAAAGAAGAAAACGTGAACCATCTCCATCTTCACGACCACCATCTTTCATCTTCCCCAAATCATCCCATCTTCAGCCAAGGAAAGAAGATTGATGATGTTGAGTTGATCTCTCGGTGGTAGCGAGAAAAAAAAAAAAAAAAGCAAGAATCTTGGGGAGGTCTTTGGGAACGAAAGGGATTTTGATTCTTTTGAGTTGAGTGTTACTTGGTAGCACAAAAGAGGTATGCCCTTTTCTCATCACTATCCTTGCACTGTTGTGAGTAAAAATGTAATGTTCAAATGCATGCTTGGATACTGGCTGGTTAGTTATATTGTCCATCTTCTTCTCCTATTCTTGTTTTTAAGCCATGAGCACCATACGTCCAAACACCTTGCCTCTCCATAACCACACCTCCACCTTCATCATTCTCATCCTTCAATACTCATCTTCAACCATTTTTTTCAACCTCCCTCACCGACCGTCGAACTACATCACACCATCGACCGACCGTCGAACCACTTCACAAGATACCATCATTCCTCTACCGACCGTCGAACTACATCACACCATCGACCGACGGTCGAACCATTCAATCTCCCTAAACCGACCGTCGAGACCCAAGAATCCAGATCCTACCCCTCAACCAACCGACCGTCGGACCCCCAAACTCCATCATATCCGACGGTCGAACCATTCAATCTCCCTAAACCGACCGTCGAGACCAAGAAGCGGATCCTTCCCTCAACCAACCGACCGTCGGACCCCCAAACTCCATCATATCCGACGGTCGAACCATTCAACTTATACCCGACCGTCGAACCCCAATCCGACCACTTCCCTTTCACCTCCAAAATACTCACTATCTTCAAAGCCTCCATAATCCCCATCACCCAAGCGGTTTCCATAACCTCTCCAAACACTACCGAACCACCACCGAACCGACCGTCGGGCGCGTGAGCTCCACTCCTCACCGACAACCCATCCAAACCTTCACACCATCAACCAAACTCGTCCCATCCGACCGTCGGACTCCACGAATCCCTTTGCAACCGACCGTCGAATCCATCACCCCGTCCCAACCGACCGTCGAATCCATCCCATCCTTACCCCCAACCGACTGTCAAACTCCAGAACAGAACCACCCCATCTCCTCAAACCGACCGTCGAACCTCAGCTAGGTCGCCCCTCACCGACCGTCGAACTCAACACCAGATCCATCATACCCCCAACCGACCGTCGACACCCAAGAAGCCATGTCCTTCCCCTCTACAGACGTCACCCCATCATCTTCATCAACCTTCATCCGACCGTCGAATCTTAAACCGGATCCTCCCCAAACATCCCCTGGCGTGTCTTTGCCATGGTTGCCAAAGTCCCCAAACCTTTATTGCTTTAAATTGCACTGTTGATTATCTGTTGAGTTTGAATTTGATTCACGTGGGCTGCTGTCCATTTCATATTAAGGCAAAAATGATACACTGTTTGGTAAAAAAAAAAGAGAAGGGTAAAAAAATAAAATAAATAAAAAAAAATCTTTTGATCCATGCAATGACCAATGATGATGATTGAGTAGTGAATACTACCTTCAATGTCATTTGGATCATAAGGGTTTATTGAGTAGCCTAGTGCTAACTTGAATCCTGTGCAAAAAATGGATTCGCTTTCAAATAAAATCTCTTTTAATAAAATCAATCAACCCACAATCATTTTATAAAGAACTACGTGACTTTGAGTTCTCCATTGCACCAGGAGATACGTAGGAGCAGAAACCCATTTCTGTCAAGCCAAAAAAAATAAATTTTCATGATTTGGTTGTTTCTTTTATTTCTTTCCAAAAAAATGAGAAAAATAAAAAATAATTACAAAATCTTTTGTTTAAAGGGGTAAAAATAAATATATTTGAGATTATTAAATTTTGCACAACTAACATAAGGTACCGTTCTTGGAATGGGCAGTATAGGGTGCTAACACCTTCCCTATCTGTAATCGACTCCCGAACTCAAACTCATTTTCAAAAGACCAGTTTGCCTGATTAAAAGGTTTTTCTAATGTTTTCCCAATTTAAATAAACATTGGTGGCGACTCCATTGATTTTTATATTTTCGGTCGTCCCGTCGCGATCCCGGTTGCGACAATATGTACTGAATTCACCTCTTTCAAGCTGTCAAGCAAAAAAGGTAGTTCTGGAGATGGCTATTTTAGTGTTGCAATTTTTCCCTTAACGGCATAACAAGTTTTTGGCTAGCTAAATTCCTTGTGCCAACATCATAAAAAGCTCTGCAACTTCTGGTAGGCTATGATTTAGGAAGCTTTTAATCCCATCCTACAAGCTTAAAATTTCCTCATGTTAGATTCTCAAACCCAGCGATGATCTAAACCAGAAATCTCCCACCCACAAGCAATCTCTGAGAGCATGGTAGACAGTCTCCTCTCCGAGCTTGCATCATGGGAAAACTACAAGGCAATCAACACGTCTGTAGTTTAGATTCTTCCTGACTGGTAGAGAATTATGAAGGGCTTGCCAAACAAAATTTATTGTCCCTGGGGAACTTCGAGCTTCCAACATTTCTTCCAGTAGCTTTCATCATTA
The DNA here is from genome assembly GCA_029884595.1 of Ormosia semicastrata. Classification (NCBI taxonomy): domain Eukaryota; kingdom Viridiplantae; phylum Streptophyta; class Magnoliopsida; order Fabales; family Fabaceae; genus Ormosia; species Ormosia semicastrata. The sequence continues at coordinate 10,065,823 of JAQQTO010000047.1, forward strand.
TCATTGTTGTTAATGCTAGGACCTATATTATTTGCACTCCATTCTCTAACAAACCAGCATGCCAAGTTGACTCGGTATGACCCATCCTTGGTCTGACCCCAAATGAAATGATCTTATTGGTTGAAAGAAGACAGAGGGATAGCTAGGATCTGGGCCACTTCAAATGCGTGGTGTTCAAAACTGGGTTTTAAGGGTTACTTGAGAAGATAAGCAATAGTGGTTTCCTCCATAGCGCAGCAGCAACAATTTGAGGGGCGAAGGGGTGGGTACCTGTAAAAGAAACTTTGACACTCAAGTTAGTAGTTGCTCAAGGAGGATAGTATGTAATGAAATTGGGGTATACCTTTATCCTCCCCCTGTGTGCCTTTATGTATGAGCGTTCGAAGGTGTGAATTGTTTGGTCATTTAGTGCGCACTAAGATTGTCCCCCAATCATGGAAATTGTTACCTGTTGTCATGATTCCTCTTTTTCGTAAGGCAAGATCAGGACTTATTTCTGTTAGGTGGTTACACCTTGCACATAGACTGCTTCACGCGCATGGTACTGTCACGTGCCAGTTTGAAGGGTCAGGGTGCTCTAGTTTCATGTGCCCAAAACTCGGTCCAAAACAGTTGCCCCCAGCTTGGCGCTTGAATGAGATAGTTAAGTGTCAAGATACATGTTCAATTGGAGCACACGACACATAATGGGCGATGGGATCCTAGTCATAGTGTTTATATTGGATCTCACGGTGTTCTTTTAAAGGGCCAATGTCTATAGTGTATCACAATGAAATTCGGGGTGTTGTTTTACCGTGGGATCTCGTTGAAGGCCTGGTGTTTAGCTGAGGTGTCCTTTTGTGGTGCCAAGCGTTGCTTCAAATTTGAGCGCTCTGAGCATCGTCCTTTTAGTTGCTTTTATTTAGAGACAGTATGACACGTGGTTGAAGAGTAGTGGGTGGCATTGCTTAGGCTTCATATCATCATAATGGGCCATTTTGAAATAATGTATTTGTAGATCAGTGACGTATTCGTCCCCATTAATAGCAGTAATTTGTAATAGACTACGCTTGCTTGAGAATTGCTGCTTCATATTTATAGGGAATTGAACCATTTTGATAACAATTCCAATGTCACGCTGCTTCCCAACTATCCGCTGCCCTTGCAGCCAATCACAAGGGGGGAGCATTAAAACATGACTTCAAACGTGTAGCCAACTCACCTCTCTGGGAGCCAATTAGAATGTCTTATTCCCTTTATAAATAGGGAATGTTTACAGTGGGATTATCATCTGTTTCTTTTATTATTTGACCGTGCTTAAAAGTGATTCTTTTCCAGAGAATGGTCTTTTTCCTACCTCTTATATATATATGTAGAAGGTCGTGTCCCTTTCTGAAACCATCTTCCTATTCTTCCCAAAATTCTTAAAGATATTTCCTTTTTCCCCTACGTATTTCTCTGATGGAGGCCTTTCTTTCCAAGCGTAATAGCTTGGTGAAGACCAAGTAACTTCTCTATGTAGCTTGGTCAACGTGCCTCTAGACGACAAAAGCCTTTCTCTCCCAGCGTACCTGAGAGTGAAAAGGGTGCTCGTTCTTGCCAAGAAGGTTCACAATTTTTGTGGTAATTCTTGTGAGGCATGGAAAGGTTTCATTAATCTTCTTCCTCTACTCCCCTAACTGTCTTCCATAGTGCTTGTTGCGCTTTGGGTACACAGGTGTGCAGTTAGAGTGCAAGAGTCTCTTGGGGTGGAATAATCTCATGAGTTAAACATTCTCTTTATGTTGGCCAAGAGGAAAGACACGGGTATTGGTTTCTTGAAGAGTCGCAGAGGTGGTCGTGGTTAGTATTTAGTCATCATCATCATCACATCTAACCTCATTTTCGGCTTCCTCCAGTGGGCTGTTGGTGTATGCCCTACTGATACATTTATCTGTATTTATATACATTCTATTATGCTAATTTTAATATATAAGACATTTCATTTATTGTGTTCTTTTTTAATAAACATAATAAAGTCCTTAAAATAGTAAGTTTGATGCCATAGGACATTAAGTGGTTGACTTGATTGTGAGATCCTATTAGATAAAATTAGAATATTATTCTTAAATGTTCCTAGTCAAGTATTATTGTTAATTTGGACAACAATAATGCATTGAGACTAGTATGTGTGTAAACTGATGACCACATCTCATGGGTCATGGATATGAGATATCAAGTCTTCACATAGGTACATATTAGAGTAATGATGTACTAGACTGACTCGCCATGAGAACGCTACATGGATCGTTACGTGATTATCATAAGCGATTCTCATTGTAACAATGGTGTTTGTGGTCCTTTGACCTGAAATCACTACGATTCCTACATGAGGAGTTGTGTGTTTTAATGCCATTAAACGTCATCTGTAACAAGGTGATTATCAAGTTAGTTATTGAACATACCGCGAATCATGCAGAGGGATGTGAGTGACCTAGATGGGATTTGTCACTCCTACATAACAAAAGCAATATCTTCAAGCCCCTTGATTGAGTGAGACTGCGAAATGCATGGCTATATTCAAATGAGTCAATATAATATATTGATTTCTTTTGTTGTTACAAAATCTACTCGAGTATCAGGAAATGAAGGATTGGACTATACAAGGGTGACGCATTCCATGCCTTGTGTTTAATCTAGATATCTGGACAAAGGGATTAAACGACACAGAAATATTAGTTACGGAAAGGTTATGTCAAATCACTGACATTCTCATTACTTGGGTAGTAGCAATGTGTTGCTAGATACCGCTCACTGCTTGTAATATTAAAATGAGATTTTAATATTACTGCCAACGTAATGAGAACCTGCGGGGTCACACACATAGAGCAGACTAAAATTGGAGCAATAGATCCAAGTTGGACTCGGATTCAAATGTGGGCAAGACTCATAACAGATAAGTTTAGGGTTACACAGTTTACCTTACTGTTGCTCACACTCACTTAAGGCAGCCACTATTATAAATAGTACTGCTAAGGGGCTGCTAAGACATACATTACAGAATCCTAGCCGTACTTACAAAAAAATAAGTGAGAGAGTGACAGGTTTCTTTTCTTCTCTTTGCAGCTATCACCGTGTGAGAGACGTGAGGCTCCCCTTTTTGCGAATGTTGGATGTTCGTGAGTCTGTTTGTATGGATACCGCAGAGACATCGTCGCTGTTACGGTGTTGGTGATTCACGTCACTTCCTTAGATCACGCTTCAAGAGGTAAACATTTTTTAAAACTCGGATTATGGCTTTTTTGCATGGATCCTTGGTGGGAATTCTTTTTTCGCTGCGTGATGTATCCTCGATTTCCAACATGGGCGCCTTTGCATTAGAGCAGTTTATAAGCCCTTCTTGTAAAGTTGATGATGTTTGGAATGTGAATAAACTTTCTTTTGAATATTCATTATATGTCCTTACTCAATCTTGGTAGCTTTGTGTTATATGATTTAGCCTTAATGGCATTGAGGTCGGTTCAATGTCGGATCTCAATATTTACTATATACTTGACGATTTACTTGTAGATCCGAGAATAGTCTAACACCAAGTCTTGATATTTGAACCCTTGCTTCACTTGACCGAGATGAATGCAAAACTTGATTTCAGTGATCGAGTTCATTTAATTAGACGAATACTCATTTGCACTACTAAGATGAGCCCAAAACTCGACCCCAATGGTTAAGTTCATTTAGTTGGATGAACACTCGTTTTCCCCATCGAGATGAGCCTGAAACTCGACCCCGATGGTTAGGTTTGCTTGTTTGGATGAACACTCCTTTTCCTCATTGAGATAAGTGCAAAACTCGACCTTGGTGGTTGGGTTTGTTTAGTTAGACAAATGCTCATTTTCCCCATTGAGATGAGCATGAAACTCGACCCCAGTAGTTAGTTTTGCTTGTTTGGATGCAGTAACCCTTTGGTATGGAGTCCACTATCTCGGGTTATGGTCAATTATCCTTAACCATTATAAACTTCATCGGTTTATGAGTTAAGGTGCGGCTTAAACGGGCACATGTTAAAACCCTTGAATGCACTACTTGACCTCAGAGGGTGTTCAAGTGGCTTCCTAGTTTGGTCGTCTTATGTTGATGTTGGAATAGTTGATCCTTTTCAGACCTTGTATTCCTTGGACCTCTCCAAGGCATGGTGACCTTGGGGGATGTGGCGTGCCGAGGTACTTGTGGACTTGAGGTCGTGGCCGAAGTACTGGCTTTGAGTGAGATAGAAGTTAGAAGGAACTGATTTATTGATATCAGAGTTTCTTACATCGTCAAGGTAGAAATATTCAACTATAGTATTTCCTCAACTTTTCTACATTCCAGAAGTTCTTACTTGTTTTGCCTGAGAGGATTTCTAGGGTGTAGGCTCCTATATTTGTTGCGGACGTACTCTTGTACGGTCTTTTCCAGTTGGATGCTAGTTTCCGGTCCCTCGCATTTTTCCTTCCGATGTCCACCCTACGCAGCACGAGATCGTCAGGGTTAAACTGCTGTGGGATCTCTTTGGAGTTGTACCACATGACAATTTTCTGCTTTAGGGTTATTTCTCGGACATGGACAATATGACGTTGTTCTTCTAGCAAGTCAAGTTCATGGCGGATGAGGTTCGGGCTGGTTTTCTTAGAATAGCTTTGCTTCCTCCAACTCGGTTCTCCTATTTTCACTAGGATCATGGCTTCACAACCGTAAGTTAACTTGAAAGGGGGTTTCTACTGTGGAGGAATATGGTGTGTTTCGATATGCACATAGGAGATGGTCGAGTTGTTCCACTCAGCTTCCTTTAGCACCATCAAGTCTTTTCTTTATCCCCCTCAATATAACTCAGTTGATGGTCTCGACTTGGTCGTTGGTTTTTGGGTTCTCTACTGAGGTGAAATGTTGTTTAATCTTGAGTCCCCCCAAGAGATTCCTAAAATTTCTTGTCAGTCAAATGGGTTTCGTTGTCCATAACAATGGGCTCCGGGACTCTGAATCTGCTTATGCTATTTTAGTACATGATTTTTTGGATTCACACGGAGGAGATTGTGGCCTACGGTTCTACGTCAATCCACTTGGTGAAATAATCAATAGCCACTACCAAGTATTTGACTTGCTCTGGAGCTTGTGGAAAAGGGCCTAAGATGTCCATTCTCCACTGATAAAACAACTAGGGGATGGATGTCGTTGACAGCTTTTCGGGTGGTGTAACACAGATGTCAGAGTGGCGCTAGCTTTTATCGCATTTCTGCACGTGCTCTATGCTGTCAGCTTGCATGGTGGGCTAATAATATCCTACACTTAGAGCTTTCCTTGCCAAGGATTTTCCACCGAAGTGATGGCTTGAGCTTTCTTTATGAATTTCAGCTAGGACATATTCTGCCTCCTTGGAGTCGAGGCACTTAAGGAGGGGATAAGAGAAACCTCAATGATACAACTAGTTATTGTAGGTGGTATACCAAGCTACTATCTACATTACCTTCTAGGCTTCTTTTTGGTCCTCGGGGAGTGAGTCATCATGGAGGTAGGCTAAAATATGTATCATCCAAGTTTCCTCAACTTCTAATGGGAGGACTTCATCACCCGTGATGCTAGGAGTGAAGAGAGTGTCTTGGATCACTGACCTGTTATTACTCGAGGTCTTAGTGCTGGCAAGTTTTGACAAGACATTGGCCTTAGAGTTTTGTTCTCTAGGAATGTGCTTCACCCTGATGCTGCCAAAACTTTTCATCAACTTTTTGACCTTGGCTAGGTATTTCTGCAGCAAAGGCTCCCTCGTTTGATATTCCTCTCTTATCTAGGATGTTGCCAATTATGAATCATTGTATAAGACCATGTCTCTGGTTCCCATCTCCTTTGCCATAGTAACGCCTGCTATGCACGCTTTGTACTTATCCTGGTTGTTGGAGGTAGGGAACTCAAATCTCAATGAGTATTCTAGCACGAGACCAGCTTCGTTTTCCAACATGAATCTGGCTCCACTCCCATTAGGATTCGAGGATCCATTAACATAAATGGTCTAAGGCTATAGGAGTCTGGTGTGAGTTCAACCAGGAAGTCAGATAGTACCTGAGCTTTGATGGCTAATCTCGGCTCATAGATGATTCCGAACTTGGAGAGCTCTACAAACCAAGCAATCATCCTCCCGTGAGATTCGATTTATGCAGTACCTACCTGATAGGTTGATTTGTCCTTACCACTATAGGGTGACATTGGAAATATTGTCTCAACCTCCTTGCGGTGACTACTAGTGCCAGAGCCATCATTTCGATTTTTTGATAACTAACTTCAGGGCTTTCAAAGACCTTATTGATGAAGCAAACTGGCCTCTAACCCTCACTTATCTCTCTTATCAGAACCGAGTTAATCACTTCATTGTTGACAAAGAGGTAGATGTAGAGCATCTTGCCAGGGTTCGGCCTTAGAGGAATAGATGGTGTTGACAGCATCCTCTTCAGTTCTTGGAATGTGGTGTAGGGGACCTCTCTGGTGAAACCGAGGTCCAATAGTTCCTTCACCTATTTCTTTATCACCTCTTGTCTTTCTGACCCAACTTTCTTTTTTCGTTGTGCCACCAGCTTGGTGTTCTTCATGATGGAAAGACGATGGCAAACGAATTCTGGGTCTAGGCCTGACATGTCCACTGAAGTCCAAACGAACAAATCCTTGTTTTTCCGAAGGATCTCGGACAACTGGGCTTTCTCTTTCTGGATGAGTTGCCTCCTAATCTTGGTCACTTGACCTACCTTAGCTCCCAACTGAAGCGGTTGGAGCTCTCCGTCTGGTAGGGAACATGTATCCCAAGTCTCTTTGCGTATGTCCAACTCAGTCAAGAGGACGTTGATGGAGTCCGTATTAACCAGAGCTAGATCGCTGTGCAAGACTGTTGTTCATAGCCTCTTGGTGATTTTCTGGCTTTCATTATAACACTTTCTCTCCATGACTTGGTCTCCTTTCACTGTCACGACCCTGTCTTAGTGGTCTAAAAACTTTATGGCCAAGTGGGGTGTGGAAATCACTGCCCCCAAGGCGTTGAGTAAGGGGTGACCCAGAATAATGTTGTAGGCAGAGGGGTAATCTACCACCAAAAATCTATCTTTGACAGTTTTAAAGAGGGATGAATCTTTCCCTAGAGTGAGGTGAGTCTCAATATAACCCACTGGGGTGATCTTATCCTCTGTGAACCCGATCAGCTCGCCAATGTGTGGAATGAGCTCTTCCTTTGATATTCCTAGCTTGTTGAATAGGTCTAGGAACATTATATCAACCGATCTTCCCTGGTCTATGAACATTCTTTGGACCTTGACATTCGTAATTATTCTGGTGATGATCATAGGGTCATTATGATCTGGGATGGTGTTTCTATAGTCCTCATCAGAAAAAGAGATCGGAGGGGTCTTTCTTTACCCTCTTCCTGATTTGCGTTATGTGGGAGAGGTCACACTCATCACTGCCCGGAGAGCCTTCTTCTTTGCGTTCCTAGACTCGTTACTGCCTGCGAATCCCCTAGAAATGGTGTTTACCATTTGGGTTACTTCAGCATGGCAACAATTGTCTTCCACCAGGTCTCCAGGTCTTTGTAGTGCCAATGACTGCTGTTTAGCATCTTTAAACTGTGCCCTTTGCGAACCAAAGTGTTGCCTCTTAGAAACTCTTTGGGGAAGCTAGAGGAGATTCTCTCCGTTTAGAGGAATTCTCGTGCCCGTCTTGCCTAGGTTCTAGTCAAGTTAAGGCTAGCTCATGGGCATCAGGGATTGATGCCGGACAGCGATTCACTGAAAGTGGGTTATGCACTACAGAGGCTTGGTTTTAGATTGTTGGAGTCTGTCTCCTCCTTGTGTTTATCATTGTGGTGATGGTAAGGGGAGTATTCGAAGTGGTGTTGGGAATAAAAGTTTATCTTTTCTCATAGACGGTGTCAATGTTCAAAATTGGGTTCTAATGGTTACTTGAGAAGGTAGGCAATAATGGTTTCCTCTGTAGCGCAGTAGCAATAGTTTGAAGGGCGAGGGGTGGGTACCTACAAAAGGCACTCTGACACTCAAGTCAGTAGCTGCTCAAGGAAGATAGTGTGTAATGGAATTAAGGCATACCTTTGTCTTCCCCCTGTGTGTCTTTATGTATGAGCGTTCGAAGGTATGAATTTTTTTGGCATTCAGTGCACATTAAGGTTGTCCCCCAATCATGGAAACCGTTATCCCTTTTTGTTATTCCCCTTTTTTGTAAGGCACGATCAGGACTGATTTATGTCGAGTGGTTACGCTTTGCACATAGACTGCTTCATGCGCATGGTACTATTAGGTGCCAGTTTGGCCGGTCGGTTTGCTCCAATTTCATTGGCTCGAAACTCGGTCCAAAATAGGTGAAAAATCTTCTCAACTAGATTTGTATTCTATTGTTATCAGTCATTTTCCATTAAGTCAGCTACCATCGAGTCTCTGTTCAAAATTATGCATGGGCTCCATATACAATAATAGTTTTGGAAGAGGAGCTAGCCATCTCCCCATATATCAATTAATCTACCTGATCCCATACTCCAATAGCCCCCATTTTGTGGAACCCAAGATGCACTGTGAATGTTGTGCCATGTAAAACTAGGACAATGACCAAAGTTTGCTTGCAGAAAGTGCTTTCAAGAGAAATATTTTACTTTCAACACCTTAGCCATTAAGGACTGTAGGTTCTGGACTAACCGCAATCCTTGTTTGGAAAATAAAGCTAAATTGAAAGACTGGAAACTCCTGAAACCCATTCCACCTGAAAGTTTGGATTTACATAATTTTGACCATCTTACCCAATTCATTTTCCTTTCACCTTCTTTGTTCCCTCACTAGAATTTCTAGGTCATGGATTATGTTCTAAACCAAGTTACAAATCCATAAATCTATAGCAACTCGACCCGCTAGGGTGGCACATAGACGTTACTGCGCACATGAAGCAGCTTATACACAAGGCGCAACTCACTCAATAGAAATGAATATTCATAACACACCACATAAATAGGGGATTAATAATAAGGAATAACAGTTTTTCATAATTCTAAGTAATAGCATTCAATACGCATTGAATAATCAGATTCTTCATTCTTTTAAACACTCACATATATACACTCAACAAGGTGAAAGAGGTACAACTTAATTCCCAATACATAATACCCTCGTTGTGCAGAGACTAACTTAAGCGTCAGAATGCCTTTAGAGATAGCCACCCCCTCACTCCATTGTTGTTGCTGCTATGCCACAGAGGAATCCACCATCACTTACTTTCTCAAGTAACTCTCAGAACCCAGTTCTAAACATTGATGCCACCTATGAGGAACGATTAATTTCTGCTCCTGGAACCACCTTCAATACTCCCACTGCAGCCATTATCATGGTTAACACAAGGAGGAGACAAGCATCAACTAACTAGAATTGCGCTTCTGCTAGGCATAACCCACTATCTACAAATCGTCACCTAGCATCTATCCCTATTGCTCATCAACTAGTCTTGGAACCATTTGTAGCCTATCCGAAAATCAAGTAGGATGGGCTGGAGACTTCTTTCACCAGAGCAAATCTCCCCCTCCTTCCACAAGAGTTCCAGTGAAGCAACACCTTAGCCCACATAGAGCACCTTCTGGGGATGCTGGGAAACAGATATTAATGCTGCAACACCTTGGTGACCTGGTGAAAAATGAAGCTCAGTCCCGTCGGGCTACGACAGATCACCAAGAGCTATCTAAAGAAAAGATGCTCTCCCTGGATAGGCTCTAGGATGAGAGTATTTATCATCAAGATGAAAGAATCCATGACCTGGAGAGGGTTGCTAACCAGGACTACAAAGATGAAAATCGGTCTCCGAGAAGAAATCATGAAAATAGAAGGGACCGACATCAGCATGAGGACCTCCATCTGGAGAACTCTAGGATAACAAGTCTTGGTCATAATACTGAACCTGCCCATGTAAGAGAGCAAGAACATAGAACAAGGAACACAGTTTCACAAAATCAACCCTTCTCTGACAGATTGATGGCTTACGAAATCCCTAGGCGCTTCCAATATACTGCCAACATTGAAGCCTATGATGGGACCATGGACCCCAAAAACACTTGGATGCCTTCGTTTCTGCATTTTTGTTTACTAGGGGCGATGACTCTCTCATGTGTTGTGTTTTTTCCCTCTCTTTAAAAAAAGTCGCCTTAAGATGGTTCACCACCTTAGCTTTGAGGTTCGTCCATAACTCGGGGAGCCTGTCCTCGAGATTTTTATTGCTCTTCACCAGCAGCAAAGTGCAACCTAAATATGTTTTATGCCTCTCCTAGATCAGACAAGGAAATGAGGAGTCTCTCAAAGACTTTATATCCCAGTTCAACAAGGAGATTGTAAATGTGTGTGACTGGGATGAAAGACTTGGATTGTTCTACATCAAAGAAGGACTCCATCCAAGACACTTTTTCCTCTCATTGGAAAAGAAGGAGCCTAAGACCATGGACGAGTTCTGGGCCCGCGCTGATAAAGAAGATACTAGGAAGATGTTCTCTGAGCTAGGAAGCATATTGAGAAAGAAGATGCTAAGTCGAAGTCTGGGGAGCAACCTAACCAACAGGGGCAGAACTCAAAGCCACCTCTCGAGGGGAAGTATGACAACTATACTCCCCTCAATACACCTTGGCCTCAGATCTATCAGGAGGTCATGAACACCGAGCTTTGGGATGTGCAGAGACCACCCCCTAAAGAAGTATGCGCGGAGAGACACATCCAAGCACTGCACATGGCATGATAGCCATGGTCATAACAAGGAGGATTGTGCTAACCTCCAAGATGCCATTGAATCCCTTATCCGGGACGGTCGTCTGGGCCAGTATGTGCGCCAAGCCCAGAACCACAATCAAAGGAGGGGTCATTATAGAAAACAAAGTTGTAGCCCTCGAAGTCCCTCTTCTCCCTACCAAAGAAGATGTTCTCCATCCAGGAATAAGAAGCTCGACCCACGTTCACCTCGGGTTAGTGCCCATAATCAAGATAAGGTGCAACCCCAGAATGACAACCATGAAGATGATCATCACCGCGCCGAAGTAACTCAAACAATTATGTAATGTTTTTTAATTGTTACTTCTACTATGTAAGAAACATCTTCTAATATTCATAAATCAGTTTTTCCCAATTATTTTTTCATCTAAGCCAATTCCTCGACTATGACTTCAAGTCCATAGGTACTCCAACCCAACATCACATAAGCCAGTATCTCAGACGTGACCTTGAGTTCACAAGTACTTCGGCCTGACATAACCCCCAAGGTTACTACACCTTATAGAGGTTCGAGAAATACAAGGTCTGAACAAGATTACCTATTCTAATATCTACACATGGTGGCCAATGATGAACCTTCAAAATCTCATGTTTTTACAGTTCAAAATCTTGGTTTTCATCCTCTTCTAAACCCTTTTGATTGAGCTTTGTTCTCCATTTTTATGATGTTTTTATTATTCTAAACTTTGTTCTTATTATGTTTTTATTTGTTTTTGTTAGGTAATTACACATGGAAGAAGACCGAATTCCTGAATAAGGAGCAAAATTTGGATTCTCGCAACATCCTGACCATTCCTCAGTAATTGAGTCATATATTGGGCTACACAGAATGCAAGAAGTTGTATGACTAAATGCCCAAAAACTGAGTGCTTAAGCGCCCAGTATGTTTAATGATGCATTTTAAAGTCTATAAATAGAAGAATTTGGTTTCTTGGGTAGATATCTAGCAGAAACTCAGAGAAAGAAGCAGAGGCACAAACCCTAATTTAGTGTGGGCGCATCTATGTTTAAAGATTAGGAATTTTCTTCAACCTTCTTACCTATCTTCCATGTAGTTTATCAAATTCTTATTTCTCCATGTGTAACTAAACTTCTCTAGTTAGGGTGATGATGGATCTTGTTCTTGGATGATGCAAACTCGTTTTTATGTTTAATTTAAGTTTCTATTTCATGATTTATGTGTTTATCTATTCTCTTAATATTTTTCTAAATTTGATTAATTTAGGAATGATTTTAGGGTTTATGTATGATTTAAGAAAATTGTGCACGAACCTAAACATATAATAAACATCATAATTTCTGCAATCGCTAGGAATAGACGTTATGGGTTGTATGGTCTTGCTTTTAATTTCCTTGTTTTTTATAAAGCCTTCTCTATTTAGGGTTATACTAAGAGATTGGTTAACTTTAAATAGTATAAAGAAGATTAATATACCAAGGGATTGGATATTGATTAATTTTGGAAATTTGACCATGAATCATTGAAATAGAACTTGATTAAACTAATCTTTGAATTTGCATCAAAAGAGTTCAAGTGAAATCGAAACCCTAACACTTTGATATTATTGTCTTTCACCCTTAATTTTATTCTTGATATTTTTAATTACTTTCTTGTTAGTGTTTTCTTTTGATTTACATCCTTATCAACGCTTATTTTTTTATAACTTAAATAGTGTTGATTTAATGAACTTAGTAATTGACAATATAATCCTCGTAGGAACGATACTCTACTTACTCTTTATTACTTTTGTGATTTGGTACACTTGTCAATATCATAACAGCTAAACAGGGGAATTCACTTGACTTTCAACAAAAGTCAAGGAGTGCATTCAAGGGTTTTCACCCACACCCTTTTGAGCTTGACCTTAACCCATAAACTGACTAGGTTTACAGAGGTTAAGTGTATTCTTACATGATGGTCAGATAGGGGAATCCACTTAATTATCTACTGAGGTCAAGGAGCGTATTCAAGGGTTTTCACATGTACACCTTATTGCCTGACCTTAACCCATAAACCCACCATAGTTTACGGAGGTTAAGCGTAACTGACCGTAGCTCGAGACTACGGACTCCACATCAAGAGGCCTCTGTGTCAATTTCAAACTAAAAGAACCTAGCCATTGAGATCAAGCTTTGGACTAATCTCGAGCAGGCACAACGAGTGTTCGTCAAACTAAATGAACCCAGCCACCGATATCGAGCTTTGGACTCATCTCGAGATGGCACAACGAGGGTTCGTCAAACCAAATGAACTCGACCACCGAGATTGAGCTTTGGAATCATCTTGGTCAGGAAAAATGAGTGTTCGTCGAAAGAATGAATGCCAAGGTTAAGCATTGGATCCATCTTGGCATTGTGAAAGAAAAAATTTGACCAGTGTGAAAAAGGCACCAAAATCGAGCGTTAGACTCATCTCAGCAAAGAAAGAAATCAATATGAAGAAAACTCCAAGTATTGAAAATAAAAATGTCCGAGGTCAGGACTTATCAAAATACATCAATAAAGCCCCATGCAAGAGGCAAGGAAATAAAAATCAGACATCAAAATGTGGGGCTTGAATCGTTCAGAGTCACCATCGCCGCCTCAGACCGCACTGTCTTAATCTGCACCACCTCGGTTTGTATCGCCTTGGCCATAACAGCCCCAGCCTCTTCTCTCTCAGCCACCGGTGCAGCCTTTGTCCCTCCTCCGCTGTCTTCCCTTCGATTTACTTGATCACTTGCGGCAGCCACGGGAACAGCCATATCTACAATTTGGCTATCTCAGACCTTCCTTAGTGGATTGATCCCCTCCTCATTAAGATCAGGGTTAAGAAAGCGGAGTTGGTTAAGGGCATTCTCAAAAGACTCTTCCACGAACTTTAACCAATCATATATTGTTTGGGTAAGTTCCTCATTCAACCTGATCTCAATCTGCCGCAAAAGGTCACACTGAACCCGGACATTGGAGAGGATGGACTCAGTCAAGGCTAAGTTCTCCTTCAATGCATTCTCTCGAGTTGTTGCTTTGATAAGTTGAACTCGGAGTGATTCCATCTCAGCAAATTGAGTCTAAAGAGAAGTGACCTCGACAGCATCTATGGTAAGGCGGGCGACCTCAGCCCAAAGCATATCCACCTCGGCATCGCGTAACTTAAGCTCTTTGATAGCCTGGGCTACTTGTTCGTCCTTCTGGGTTACCTCCATGTCAACCTGGGTTATCTACCTATCCTTTTCAATAGTTTCACCTTGAAGGGTATTGAGCTCCCCCTCCAAGCTAGTAACCTCTTGGACGGACTCCTAAGCCTCCTCCACAAATCGAAGGATAGAGATGATGCACAAACCTCAGAGTTGGGCCTCACAGAGGATATCCATTCCCCACCATGTCATGCTTGATCAACACATCGGTCTCGGCGGGACTCAATAAGGTATCGTCAATGAAGTTAATAGGGTCAGCTCCCCAAGTCCACACTGATCCTGATGGAAAGCGACACAGAGCAACCCCAGACTGCGAAGCACCCTCAGGCCTCAGAGCATCCTCAAACCCCAGACTAGCTAGAACCTTGTATATCTCAAGCTCCTCCGGAATGCCCTCAATTACCGACTTCTTCCCCCTAGCATTCCTACTACTCTCATCCTGCCTTTACAAGGGTCGCAGCGACAGTGTAGGAGAACTCGGTTCAGCATCTTAGACCTCAGTGTTTGGGATGCTTTCGAATCACAGATGATTTTGTTCTTTCAGATGCTTTTGTTCAGAAATAGTACGCCACATGGTTGGAGAACATCTTAACCTAGATCACGGAGCCTTAACTCGTTGCCATAGTATAACGACACCACAGATCTTGGTCCGAAATCGAAGTAGATCCAATATAGACCCCATAAACCACACAAGGGGCAATGATAAACACAATTTTTATACATTAGTTAACTTTCATATTTAGTCTTATGGGCCTCTTATATGCTTAGTTGATTGGTTTTAGGCACATTTTATAAGTTTGGGCTCAAATTGAGCTTGATTGATTTTTTTCAACATTATTAGAATTTTACACTATTTCTGTATTTTGGTCATATATTGAGTTCTAGATATCTAATAATTATGAAGCTTACCTTGTAGGAAATATGAGAGAAAGCTCTACAACTTTGATGAAAAGTTAGAAGTCTGAATCAGATATCTAATGGACCAATTTTGGCTTAGAAGTGTGATATGGACTTGAAACTAGTGGCATTAGAAAGTTAAGACATAGATATTCAATTATTTTGAAGACACGAATTGAAACTATAAGGTTTTAATGGCGTTTCACCCATATAAAGTCGACTGACGGGATCAAAGACCTATTAAGAGTGAATAGGGCATAACTCTATCATCTTAAGCCCAATTGAAGTAATTTCAATGGCCAAGGAAAGCTAAGAGGTAGAGGATTAACTTTAAGCTAGGGGCAAATTAAGATTCTTAATTTTTAGGTAAGTTATTTTGCATAAATGGGGAACCCGAGATAGATAGAAACCCAAGTCATTTTTACTTGATTCTTCTACCTAGAGTATTCTCCTTTCTTTTCAAACCGTGTGTGGTAGCCATGGAGAGCTAAACATCTGAGATCAATCCAAGGATTTTGAGGAAATTTTGGTTTGGCTTTGAGATTCTTTTCCTAATTTCGATTTTGAATTGAATTAATTATCTTCTTCTTCTGTTGATTTGGATTTCAAATTACATGATTAGAGATTTCTGTTGTGTGATGTGATTTGATTGAATCCTTAATCCTAATTAAATTTTGTGATTAAATTATGATTGATTAATTGTAGTTTAGTCATATGAATTGAAGAAGGTTAGGTTAACAAATTTGTTAATATGGGTTAATTGAATTCTGGTTATTAAACTAACATAGGTTGCATGATTTTAGCAATTGCGGATTTATGAATTGTTTGTTAGTTAAATTCTAAGTATCTAGTGTTAAATTCTATGTGTTTGATGCATAGATTTCGGTCAATCATATATTAATCAGTTAATTCAATCAAGATGCATGTTTAGTGATTGATGACAAGCCAACTAGATTTCTGACGGTTTCTTGGATTGGTTTGGTTGCCTTGCAATTTGATTTACTTTCTTATATTGAATTATTACGTTTACATTCTGTATACACAATCCCCCCTGTGTGATCTTGATTTAGTTTGATTGGTATCTTGATCCTCAAGAGACGACTCAGTTTGCTACCTTGTACCATAAGTTATCGGTACACTGGAATTTTATAATTTGGTTGAGCTCGATACTCAAATCAAATTTGGCGCCGTTGCCGGGGATTATTAGGGGCTAATTAATTATTTCAATACTTTAACTAACTCCCTAACCCCTTTTCTTCTTTGTTTTTGTGGTTTTTAGATGAAGAGTGATTTCAGGTCAATTTCTAAAATTTTGTATGGATTTTGTGCTCTGAATGACCTGTAACTTAGTCAGTTGAAGAAAAATGACATTTTAAGCAAAACTTGTTACTTGTAACTAGGTCACCCAGATTTTAGCCAAATTTTATCATTTAAACTACTTTTTCAACTTTTTAAGATTTTTTATTACAATTTTTAGTTTCATTTTTGTATAATTTTTATGCTGTGATGATCTTATAATTTTTAAAAAATCTTTAAATATAATTTTTGTTAAGTTTTTGTATAATTTTTACCATTGCTTTGTATTTTTTATGTTTTGAGTCCCTATAGTGTTATCTGATACATGATTAGGTCTTCTGATAGCCATATATTTGACATTGATCCTGAAATTGAAATAACCTTCCATGTATTGAATATGACTCATAGGATTTGTGAAAGCATAACATGAAATGGTATTGCAGAAGAGACAATGATCTAACACGATGGGGAACCAACTAAGGAACTGAAAAACCATCCCTAGGACATTATATGCTTTATTTAGAAGACGTGGATAATCCTTCTGATGTTAGGATATGCAACCCAAACTTAGCCTAACATAAAATAACTATTCCAACTAGGAATTAGATATCCCAAGACCCAAACAACTGAATTCTAAGATTTCAAATTACTAATGTAAACTCCAAATCTCCAATAACATATCTTAATTCCCAAATTATAAATATATTGTAAATTATTACAATAATTATGAAGATCAGCTCATCCTGCATTAAACAGGATAAAACAGTGGCCAATATGGCCCATTACTCGCCATCCCAGAGTTCTTCAGTTGTTTTATACCCAGCAGATGTCTTGCTAACAAAATCTTCTCCAGTAACTATTCTCTCCTGCATCAGTACATCAGGCAATTGAAGTGAAACTGATAGGAACTGTATCAGATCTCAGGAAATATGGTATATATTGCTATGAATTCTTACTCCTGTTATTGATATCAAAATGATATCAGTATCAGTAATACAGGATAAAGAGAAACAAGTAACAGAAAATGAAATAGAGAAGATACAAGATAATCCCAAGGCTTTTGAGAGGGCTGGGTCTTTCCCTCCCAATTCCTTCACTCACTAATTTTCTGCCTATTCTCTTTCCCTCTTCCATATAACCCACACTGCCTCCACTGCTTTCCCTCTCTCCATTATGAGACCCATGCCACGTAGGATGTTAGTTACTCCCTTGCTATTCATACTTACTTGGGGAGTTGATCCTGTGCTGCTCATGTAACACTTCCTAACATACACCTTATTAATAGGTGGGTATCTATCAGAAACATTGTCTGTAAGCTATCACTGAAGTTTCCTAAACTATTTGGCTATTTGGCTGTACATGGCATAGACTAATTTTTAAATGGTCCTACTTCTCTAGCAATCTACACGGACTACAATTAAAAAGTGATTAGAATCCCAACATATATTGTGACCCAAAAGATTGCATGAAGCGACTTGCCTGCTTAATATCAGAGAATTTGGCTAGCAACTCCTCAGGTATAGACCAGTCAAACAGATCAAAGTTTTCCTTGATCCTTGTAGCATTTGTGCTCTTGGGCAGTACACTGTGACCCATTTGTAGTCCCCATCGAAGAGCTATTTGGGCTGGAGTCTTCCTCAACTTCTCTGCAACCGTGTGCAGAACTGGATTCTTAAGAATATTACTCTCACTGTATCCTTTACCAAGTGGTGAATAACCCTGAAAAAGAGAACATTCATAGTGATAAGTAGTCAGCAGAATAGCAGTTCAGAATCATGAAAGTTTTGTAATGTTATACTCAAGTTGCTACAAAATATCCACTATATCAATTATTCCTTCAAGTCCTTTATATTCAGACATATGTCAACAGCCATAATTATCATGCATGACCTTAAATTCGGATACTCACAGATAAGTGCACTCCCTTGGATTTACAGAAAGCATGTAATTTTGGCTGCTGCAATGAAGGATGCAATTCCACTTGGTTAACAGCTGGAGGAACATGTGCCACCTCCAACAGATCCTGAAGCTTCTTTATAGAGAAATTGCTGACCCCTATGGCTCGAGTCTTGCCAGAATTGTAGAGTGCCTCCATTGCTCTCCATGTGCTAGGTATGTCAGGTTTGGTAAGATGCCCATTTTTCACACTGACTGGCCAGTGAATCTGAAAGAACATAGTAATATGGTAAAGAAGGTCTTAATATAAGAACTTGACTTCAGTGACACCGTAAAATATTCCAAACATAATTAACAGGAATTGATGTAGGAAGAAATTAATTTCATTGTGGTATACACACAAGGTAGAGATCCAGGTAATCCAGTTGCAAATCCCGCAAAGTTCTATCAAATGCCTTTGGGACATCTTCTGGCAAGTGATCAGTACACCTAAAACATGTGTAAATTAGATTAGACAGTAAAAAACGTAATCCTGGGCACCAAAATGATAATATATGTAACCATGTTTAAGGACAAATTAGCAAAAACAGTTTGAATAAATCCCAGCTGTAGATTTTGTTACTAAGAAAGTCCTTTCCTTTTATAAAAATTGTTTGAGCATCTAAACCATAATATATGATCAAAATAGTTCCTTCTTTTCTAAAAAAATGGAACTATTTCCATCATCCCAGTCAAACATCATATTCTTGAGCTTGAAAAAGTAGTCTTAAAACAAGAGTGCCTTATAGTTACAGTATCACATACCAGATAGTTATTACTTATTAGGTACTGTAAAGGATAAGCGCACTTCAGATTTGTGACAAGAAGAGGAGAATGGAAAACCTTACACACTTAGGTGCAGGTTGTGTACTTATATATATATATGTAAGATGGGCTAGCAATAAATGGGGTAGCAGCACATGGACTTGCAATACAAAATAAAACACATGCATAATATCTACTCTTAACACTCCCCCTCAAGTTGGATCATAGATGTTAATCATGCCCAACTTGTTACAAAGATAATTGACCCGATTCCCGTTAAGAGCCTTTGTGAGTATGTCTGCTATCTATTCACCAGTCCTGACATGGCTTGTAGATATGAGTCCTTGTTGGATCTTCTCTCGAATGAAATGGCAGTCAGCTTCTATGTGCTTTGTCCGTTCATGGAAAACTGGATTCGAGGCAATGTGAAGTGCAGCCTGGCTGTCACACCATAGTTTCATAGGTAGAGAAACCTTGAACCCACTCTCATCAAGTAAATGATAGACCCATAGTAATTCACAAGAGGTTTGAGTCATTGCTGGATATTCAGACTCAGCACTTGACCTTGCTACTACATTTTATTTCTTGCTTTTCCAAGAGATCAGATTTCCTCCAAGGAACACACAATACCCAGAAGTTGATCTCCGATCTACAGGACACCAAGCCCAGTCTGCATCGGAATAACCTTCTAACCTGCAATGTCCATTATCCCTATAAAGAATCCCACGACCTGGGGCTCCTTTCAAATATCTTAGTATATGTAATACTGCATCCCAATGAGATTGTCGAGGAGATGACATGAATTGACTGACTACACTTACTGGGAAAGAGATATCTGGACGTGTCACAGTAAGGTAGTTAAGTTTGCCGACCAATATCCTATATCTCTCGGGATCTGATAGTAGTTCTCCATCATCAGCATTGAGTTTCACATTTGGAACCATAGGAGTATCACAAGGTTTGGTTCCCAACATGCCAACATCAGATAGTAAGTCAAGGACATATTTCCGTTGTGAGAGGAAAATGCCCTTTTTGCTTCTACTTACCTCAATTCCCAAGAAATATTTTAGAGGACCAAGATCCTTTGTCTGAAATTTAGTTTGAAGGAAACTCTTGAGTTTTGAGATG
Source organism: Ormosia semicastrata (assembly GCA_029884595.1). Classification (NCBI taxonomy): domain Eukaryota; kingdom Viridiplantae; phylum Streptophyta; class Magnoliopsida; order Fabales; family Fabaceae; genus Ormosia; species Ormosia semicastrata. Next base: position 10,085,789 of record JAQQTO010000047.1, read on the forward strand.
CCAAAGAAGTCACTGCCTGTTATCACTATATCGTCAACATACACAACCATGAGAATGCATCCTCCCTCAGACTTTTTGTAGAAGACCGAGTGGTCATAGCTACTCCTTTTCAGGCCAAAATTCACAACAACTTCACTCAATCTCCTAAACCAAGCCCGGGGGGATTGTTTCAACCCATACAAGGAGCGTCTCAACTGACAAACGTGCCCAGACTCCCCCTGAGCAACAAAGCCAGGCGGTTGCTCCATATAGACTTCCTCCTGTAAATCACCATGAAGAAAGGCGTTTTTAACATCAAGCTGGTGTAGGGGCTAGTGATGAGAGGCAGCCAATGAGATGAATATGCGAACAGAGGCCAATTTGGCCACAGGAGAGAAGGTCTCTGAGTAATCAACACCATAAGTCTGAGCATAACCTTTTGCCACCAGCCGAGCCTTTAAGCGAGCAACGATACCATTCGAATTGACTTTAACAGTGAACACCCACATGCACCCAATGGCATGCTTACCAGAAGGAAGGGAAACGAGATCCCACGTCTGGTTATGTTCCAAGGCAAGCATTTCATCCTCCATGGCATGGTGCCACCCATCATGAGATAGAGCCTCACCAATATTTTTGGGGACAGTGACAACATCAAGAGAGGCAACAAAAGATTGGTAGGAAGGGGAAAGATGGTCATAATGAATATAGGATGCAATAGGATGGTGAGTGACACAAAAACATTTACCTTTACGAAGGGCAATAGGAAGACCTAGAGTCGGATCCTGTGACGAAGAGGTGGATGGAGGTGATGTGTCTGCTAAAGAGCAATGTACATCCATGGGTGCAGTACCGGCGGAGGAAGCACACGTCCGGCGAGTGTACACCTGCCGTATGGGTGGCCGATGGGGAGGACAAGACGGAACAGGAACACCAAAGGAAGGAGGTGACGCAGAATCATGAGACCGAAGGGTGTGGTACACGAGAATTTCTTCATCTTCCTCAATAACCGAAGGAGGAGACTGAACAAAGAACGGGGTAGACTCAAAAAATGTGAAATCAGCGGACACGAGATACTGGCCCAAATCAGGATAGAAGCATCTGTAACCTTTCCGATGGCAAGGATAACCCAAAAAGACACACTTAAGTGAGCGAGGATGTAGTTTGGAAAGTTGAGGCCGAACATCCTGCACAAAACATTGACAACCAAAAATACGAGGAGGTAGGGGAAACAGGGATTGAGAAGGACAAAGTACAGAATAAGGAACTTGGCCCTGTAGGACAGAAGATGGCATTCGATTAATTAGAAAACAAGTGGTAGAAATGGCGTCAGCCCGAAAAACCTTAGGAACAGACATATGAAGCAACAAGCACCGAGCAACTTCCAAAAGATGCCTATTTTTACGTTCAGCAACCCCATTCTTTTGAGGACTAACAACACAGGAGGATTGGTGGACCATCCCCTGTTGAATCATATAGGAAGTGAACTCATGAGAGAAATATTCTTTAGCATTATCACTTCGAAGAACACGCATAGAGATGCTAAATTGGGTTTTAATTTCAGAGCAGAAAGCAGTAAATATAGAAAATAATTCAGAACGAGATTTCATAAAATATAACCAAGTCATTCTTGAAAAATCATCCACAAAAGTTACAAAATATCGAAAATCAGACTTAGCAGTAATTGGACACGGATCCCAAATATCAGAATGAACTAGTTCAAATGGGGACGCAGCCCGCTTATTGACTCGTGAGGGGTAAGGACTCCTATGGTGTTTAGCCAACTGACACAATTGACATTCTAAAATAGATAGACGACTCAAACTAGGACACAACTTTTTTAAAGACTGTGGAGACGGATGACCCAAACGACAATGAAGATGGAGAGGATCAGTCACACCCGAACAAGCAACAGGCACCGGTTCTTTATCTGGACAGCACTCAAGGATGTACAAGTCCTGTTGCTGACGACCTCTACCAATCACCCTCTTCGTCCCAAGTTCCTGAAAGACACAATAATCAGGGAAAAAGTGAACACTACAGTTAAGTGACCGAGTAATCTGACTAACAGAAAGTAAATTAAATGGAAATTGATTCAAACATAAAACTCGAGAAAGAGTTAAGGCAGAAGTGGGAGACGCAATACCACTCCCAATGACAGGAGTAGTGGAACCGTCAGCTAAAGTAACACTAGGGAGATGAGGGGAGGGGGTAAAGGATGTAAGAGTACCTGTCTGGCCAGTCATGTGGTCGGAAGCTCCTGAATCAATGACCCAGTTGCGGGAAAGTGATGATAAACATGCAGTAGGATTCCCTGTATGAGCAACAGAGGCGACAGAAGGAGATGGTGGGACGGACCGAGAGGCTTGAAACTGAGTGTACTGAGCAAACTCGTCTGTTGTCATCATAACAGACCTGACTGATGGGGTGCTGGCAAGAATGTCGTCATCAGTAGCAATATGAGTAAAACGCTGTTGATTGGATTGATTTTTCTGCTGAAGTTTCCAACAGTTCCGCTTAATGTGACCAGGCTCCTTACAATAGCGACAAATAAATGGTTCCCCAGGATCCCATCCGCCACCGCCACTACCCCGTGGATCTCCAGTAACACGACCACCAACTCTTCCACCACGAGTACCACCACGACCACCACGGGAACTGTCCCAGCGAGAACTAGAACTCACCAAAGCAGAGGCCTCGCTCACAGCTAAGGGATGGGACTTAGAAAACTCACGAGCAACTCGGAGGAGGCGAGAGTATACATCTTTCAGGGTCAAACTACCAGAACTGGTCAAAATCTGAGATCGGGCAGCACCAAATTCACCACGCAACCCTGACAAAAAACACATCACTGCCAATTGCTCCCGTTGAGCCTGCATCTCCTGCACATCCGAAGTGATAGGTAACAATGTGTTCAATTCCTCAAATAAGCATTTGAAGCCTGTATAATAATCACTAAGAGATTCATCCTTTTGATTGGCACGATATAGATCCTGTGTCTTCGTATATAAGAGGGATAAATCATCGACACCTGAGAACAAAGAGTGAAGGTACTGCCATAATTCCTTGACAGTGGTGCAATAGGTGGTACTATCATCAATCCGAGGATCCAGGGTCCGCTGAATCAGTGAATACAATCGCATATCTTCTCGATCCACAAATCCTTAGTTGCCTCAACCTGCGGACTATCGTTGGTGAGATGGTCTTCCTTCCTATGACCTTTCAAGTACATCAGAATAGCCTTCTTCCACTGAGGATAGTTAGTACCATCACCATCAAGCTTCCGATCAGTAATTTTGATGTTGGAGGGAATCACCTCAGCCAGAACATTAGCAGAAGTGGTGTCGACAGTGCCACTCTTGCTGCCCGTACCCAGAATCTCAGAATGTGCGTCACCCATGGCGGCTACCACAACGAATCAGCCTATAAGGAGGGAAAGGAGCACGAACAACACACCAAACGGACTGGGAAGACCACAAACGACGCTGATTGCGCCAATATAGAATAAAACAGCCCAAAAAACGAAAGAAGCACGAAAACTCCAAAATCACCTCGCCGGAGACGTCGCCAGACCGCTGAACGCCGGCAGACCACCACCAACCGCCGGTCGCACCCCTCTGTGGCGGTCGACGGCCACACCAATCACCCACGAGGGCTGGGTGTTCCCCAACGTTCAAGCCCGCGAGATACGCACAAGCAGGACACCCAAACGGCGCGCTTCCAGCGTCGCCACCCACCGCCCGCCCGCCGGCCCTCCCCTGACACCGGCCGACCTCACACCAGCATGCCCTGCCGGTCAGAAGTCGAAGCTACGCGGCAGCCACCGTTGACTGCCCTAGATCTGAACAGTCGCTGTTTCTGAAAACGCTCCTCTGTTTTTTTTTTTTAAGTGGAAGGCTGAGAGAGAGAGGGAAAAAAAAAAGAAGAAAAAATTTACAATCTAGCTCTTGATACCATGTAACAAGAAGAGGAGAATGGAAAACCTTACACACTTAGGTGCAGGTTGTGTACTTATATATATATATGTAAGATGGGCTAGCAATAAATGGGCTAGCAGTACATGGACTTGCAATACAAAATAAAACACATACATAATATCTACTCTTAACAAGATTTAGTGGTTTAAAACCAGAAAGATCCTTGGATAGATTCCTAAGAATGATATAAATTGGAATGTGGAAGTGATTCACCACACAAAGGTTAGGATACTGAGAAGCTCCAGTCATTAGTACAAGAAACCATAGCACATTCAACTTTTGAAAACCTGAGACTTCCTTTGTACAACATGATTTGAAAAGCCATAAAAATAACCGAAAAGTTTCAGCAAGTAACCATCATAGTTGAATAGAGTTAGAGTCATGGAAAAATTTTGTGGTTTACTTTATATAAGTAAGATAACAATCTTTAAAGGGATTTGGAAATCAATTATGCTCCGAAAATGAATGAGTTTGTGACTATTTTTTAAAATCAAATCATCTATGAGATAACTTCTGGTTAAAAGAGGCTCAAGAAGTCCTGTCTTAGAGGCTTTTCCTCAACTCTATCATCTCTCTTCTATACATGATTCACCCATTAAACATTTTTATTCAATGCAGGGTTCTAATTTTTCTTGGAATTTTCACTTCCAAAGGAAATTGAGTGATAGAGGAATAAGTGAATTACAGTCCCTTATAATTTTACTTGATTCTATTCATCTCTCCTCCAATCCAGATAGGAGAGTTTGAACTTTGGATTCTTCTGGCGTGATTCCTGCAAGTACTACATTCAGTTTCTAAATCCCTCTATTGTGAAGTATTGGTTTTGGACTATGGTTATGGTAGTTAAATGTTAATATACAAATGACTTGTTGCAGATTTGTAGGCCTCACCCAGCTCTTTCTTCTTACATGTGAACAGTAGCCCACTTATTTTTGCTTGTAAGGTGACTACTTTCATATGGAATAATCAATTTGGGATTCTTGGTGAACACTGGGTATGCTCTTTTGCCTCATAGCAGTTTCTCATGATAATTAAAAAGGTTGTGGCAGAAATAAGGAGGCCGTGCTTTTATGGTAATATACAGATTCAAGGAATTTGAACGTGTACATCTCTATTTGTAGTAACATTGAAGAATTGAAAAACTTCAAAAAAAAAAAATTTTGAACAATAATTTGCAACTATAAAAATAATTAATGATGCTAATATCATAATTTCTCCTTTTTCTATACAACGATAAATTGAGCAATAATTATCTTGCAAACTTAGGTCATGTAATCAAATTCAATAACTTTGAATTAAGAATCCCTTCAAATCTTATAAAAAATAATTCACAAAAATATTGTGGGAAGCTCACCTATTAGGTTGTGTTTTAAATAAATATTACTTAAAGAAAGAGTAAGACTCTTAAGGAATCTCCTATAGTAAGTGATTGCATAGATAACCTTGGCAATAAAATAGCTAAATAAATATTGAGGAATCCATAGAGAAAAGACAAACCATAGCTTGGAGGTGATCCACAGATCTTCACGCTTAACTACACCATCAGCAAACAATTTCTTCAAGCCATCACCAATCTACATAAAATTTACAATAAAGTTAATAGATAGAAAGAGTACCATGATTCAAATTAAAAAAAAAAAGAAGAAAGAGTACCATGATGGCAGTGTAATATCAAGAAGAGGATAAAAACTGTAACTCTCTTAAAATTTTAGATGCTACAACCAACATAATCTGAATGGTGATTTGCACTTTATCATAGCCCTAATAATTGCTGACTATTAGCTCTTACTTTAATCCACAGAAAGTTGGGAGGAAAGGAGAGCAGGAAAAGAGGAAAAAGGCATCTAGTGGCCCAAAAAGAGGTGAAAAGAAGATGGAGGCATGGGGCATTTGCATTCCAATTCTATTTAGGGTTGTAACAGAATGACCGTTTGCTAATGAGCTAACTATAAGCTTTTTTTTTTTTTTTGAAAAAAAAGATACATAAACAAATTCAAATAGAAATTTTCACTTATCTACAGAACGAGCTTGAGTGTAGCGTCAATCTAGACAAGCTGAGCATATTTAGAATTGTTGGAATAAATGTATTATGTAATTTAGTCAAAGATTAGCTGTAGCTATTGTAACAGCTATTGAATAGGGAGGCTGCAGCTATAGAATAGGTTGGCTACAGCTATAGAATAGGTTGGCAGTAAATCCCTCTAATTAAGGGATTTATGTTTGTACATTGATCTATATATACATCAGGCTATGAGTCTCTAACTCAAGCCAATTATTTTAAACTCAATATGGTATCAAGAGCAGGTTCAGTTGCTTCTTGAAGGGCCTCTGCATCTGGTCTAGCAGATGCCCAAACGATACCCAAACAGCAGCCAAACACCCAAACAGCACCTCTAAAGTCCAAAAGTCACTATTACTGTCATACCCACTGTCCACCGTTGTCGGAAAACTCATCAGAGGCCACTGAACGGCCATCCCCCGAAGATCCATCGCCGGAAAACACCGCCACGCGACCTGCCTTTGTCGGCGCGTGAGGTACACGCGCCACCCTACCGTCGCCGGAAAATAGTTCCGACTGCCCAGAACTGGTCGCAGTCGCCTCCTCTACCTGTCTAGGTGATCGGAATCCTCTGTTCTGGTCATTCAGAGAGTGGGTCTCTTGACCTTAGTCTCCTCCATTTTCTGGTTTCCGTTTCTGGTCCTTGTTTGCTGCTCCCTTTACATTCTCAGGTGTTGAGATGGCCTCAGACTCTAAGAAAAATGATGGTCCTGCCTTCTCTATCTCTGGAACACCAACAATTACTTCGGAAAAACTGAATGGTAAAAATTATTTAGCATGGTCCGCCTCTATAGAACTTTGGTTTCTTGGTCAAGGATATCATGAGCATCTAGAAATATCCTCGGAAAAGATTTCAGAAGAAAAATGCGACCAATGGAAGAAACTTGATTATTAACTTTGTGCTCTCTTGTGGCAATCTGTTGAGCCAACCATCCTGACAAACTTCAGAGCCTTCAAAACTTGTCACTCTTTCTGGAATAAGGCTCAAAGTGTCTTTGCTAATGACATTCAACAGATGTATGATGCCGCACAAAAATTGGCCACTCTCAAACAAACTGATCATGACATGATTGCCTATGTTTCAAAAGCCCAATCTGCAGTGGAGGGGTTAAAATTATCTTTGGAAGCCAACAAACTCGAAGATATGAAGAAGAAACTTGATAATCTGTATATGGTGTTGGTTCTACGAGGAATGCATCCAGATTTTGATCATGTTCGCGATCAAGTCTTAACTGGTCATGAAGTTCCTTCATTAGAGAATTTAATTACTCGACTCCTTCGGATTCCCTCATCAAAAATAGGAGAAAATTCAGTTGATACTATTGAAACTTCTGCCATGGTTTCCAATCGAGGGGGACGAGGAGGTCGTGGAAACCGAGGAGGACAAGGTGGAAGAGGAGGTCGCCCTCAATGTTCTTATTGCAAAAGAATAGGCCACACACAAGACACTTGCTACTCCATTCACGGATTCCCCGGAAAATCTGTGAACATTTCTAAGTCTGAAACATCGGAGATGAAGTTTTCAGAAGCTGATTATCAAGAATACCTCCAGCTAAAAGCTGCCAAGGAATCTCAAACCTCGAGTGCTATAGCTGCTCATAACTCTACTGCTTGTATTTCTCAATGTGGTAATGATCAAAGTCCATGGATAATTGATTCAGGTGCCTCTGATCACATTGCTGGTAATGGTTCTTTATTTTTATCCATCTCTTCTCCTAAAATTCCTTATTTCATTACTCTAGCTGATGGTTCTAGAGTTGCAGCAAAAGGAATCGGTCATGTATCACCCACTTCTTCTCTGTCTTTAAACTCCGTGTTGTTTATACCTGGTTGTCCTTTCAATTTAATCTCTCTAAGCCAGCTTACTCGCTCTCATAATTGTTCAGTAACATTTGATGCTAACTCATTTGTTATACAGGAACGTGGTACGGGTCGAACGATTGGCGTAGGACATGAATCTCATGGTCTTTACTATCTCAAGCCTGATTCTTCTTGGATTTGCAGTGCTGCCCCATCACCAAAACTTCTTCAAGAACGTTTGGGACATCCGCATTTTGTCCAAACTGAAAATAATGGTTCCAAATCTTGAAAAAATAAAGGCCTTCACCTGTGAGTCATGCCAACTAGGCAAACATGTTCGTTCATCTTTTGTTAGACATGTTGAAAGTCGTGTTGATTCCTCTTTTTCAGTTATTCATTCAGATATATGGGGTCCTAGTCGTGTGTCTTCTATGGGTTATAGATATTTTGTCACCTTCATTGATGAATTTTCTCGATGTACTTGGGTTTTCTTAATGAAAGAACGATCTGAAATTTTGTCTATCCTCACTTCTTTTGTTAATGAAATTAAAACCCAATTTAGTAAGATAATTAAGATCCTTAGAAGTGATAATGCAAAGGAATACTTTTCTTCTGCTATTTCTTCCTTTTTGTCATCTCAGGGCATTCTCCATCAATCCTCGCGTCCTCGTACCCCTCAACAGAATGGTATAGCCGAAAGGAAAAATAGACATCTTGTTGAGACTGCTCGGACATTACTTCTTCATGCTAATGTACCTGTCCGACATTGGGGTGATGCAGTTTTGACAGCCTGTTTTTTAATAAATTGGATGCCCTCTTCCTCTATTGAAAATAAAATACCGCATTCTATTTTATTTCCTAAAGAACCATTATTTCATATTGTTCCACGTATTTTTGGATGCACTTGTTTTGTTCATGACTTGTCTCCAGGTCTTGATAAACTTTCTGCTCGAGCCATCAAATGTGTCTTCCTTGGATATTCCAGACTATAGAAAGGTTATCGATGTTACTCACCTATTCACAATCGTTACTATATCTCTGCAGATGTAACGTTCTTTGAAGAAAAGTCATATTTTTCACTCTCCACAATTGAGTCTAATGCTCTTCAAGAAGTTTTTCCTATTCCTTATCTTGGTCCATCACCTTCTTTGCAGGAATCAGGATCCACTATAGATTCTACTACAGATATTCCTGACAATCCTCCATCTGAGCAGACTCAAAGACCACTCATTGTATACCAGCGTCGTCTACAAATTCCTAATACAGGATTGAGAGGAACTGAAAGATCAGCTGAATCATGTCCTACTCCAACGAACAACCCGACTACGGACCTTCCTGAAGAAGATCTTGATTGGCCCATTGCTCTTAGGAAAGGTACTCGATCAACACGTAATCCTCATCCTATTTATAACTTCTTAAGTTATCATCGTCTCTCTCCTTCTTATCATTCTTTTGTATCCTCTTTATCTTTTGTTTCTCTTCCTAAAAATCTTTGTGAAGCACTTGATCATCCAGGATGGTGACAAACCATGATTGATGAAATACAAGCCTTGGAGCATAATGGTACCTGGGAGTTAGTTCCCCTTCCTCCGGAAAAGAAACCTGTTGGTTGTCGCTGGGTATATGCTATTAAAGTTGGGGCCAATGGACAGATTGATCGTCTTAAAGCCCGATTGGTAGCCAAGGGTTATACCCAGATTTATGGTCTTGATTATGAAGATACTTTCTCTCTTGTGGCCAAAATGACTTCTGTTCGACTATTTCTTGCCATAGCTGCCATCCGCCATTGGCCATTATATCAGTTGGATATAAAAAATGCATTCCTACATGGAGAATTAGCAGAGGAGATTTATATGGAGCAACCACCTGGATTTGTTGCTCAGGGGGAGTCTGACTTAGTTTGCAAACTGCGACGGTCTCTTTATGGACTCAAACAATCTCCACGAGCCTGGTTTGTAAAATTCAACTCAGTTGTTCAGGCCTTTGGAATGAAACGTAGTGAAGCAGACCATTCAGTCTTTTATTGCCATACTTCTCCAAATAAATGTGTTTACTTGGTGGTGTATGTAGATGATATAGTCATCACGGGAAATGACCAAGAAAAAATTTCTCAGCTGAAGGACCATTTATTTGATCATTTTCAGACTAAGGATTTGGGAAAGCTGAAATATTTTATTGGAATTGAAGTTGCTCAGTCAAAGAACGGGATTATCATCTCACAAAAGAAGTATGCGTTAGACATACTTAAAGAAGCTGGTATGTTAGATTGTAGACCAGTTGATAGTCCCATGGATCCAAATCAAAAATTACTACTCAACCAGGGGGAGCCTTATTCAGATCCTGAAAGATATCGGAGATTGGTTGGAAAACTCATCTATCTCACTATTACAAGGCCAGACATTTCCTTTGCAGTTGGAGTTGTAAGTTAATTCATGCAAACCCCTCATAATGATCATTGGGATGCAGTACTTCGAATTCTGAGATACATTAAAAGGACCCCAGGACAAGGACTACTCTATGAAGACAAAGGAAACACTCAAATAGTTGGATTTTGTGATGCAGATTGGGCAGGTTCACCCATTGATAGTCGTTCCACTTCAAGGTATTGTGTGTCTATTGGAGGAAATCTTGTCTCGTGGAAGAGTAAGAAGCAAAATGTTGTTGCAAGGTCTAATGCAGAGGCTGAATATAGAGCTATGGCTGTAGTCACTTGTGAGCTCATTTGGATTAAACAACTTCTTCAGGAATTGAAGTTTGGAGATCCTCAACAAATAAAACTATATTGTGATAATCAGGCAGCTCTGCATATAGCTTCCAATCCAGTATTCCATGAGAGAACTAAACATATTGAGATTGATTGTCACTTTGTCCGAGAGAAAGTCGTTTCTAAAGAAGTCATCACTGAATATGTTAGTTCTAATGATCAATTGGCAGACATCTTGACAAAATCCCTAAGGGGACCAAGAATTCAGAATACTTGTTTCAAGCTTGGAGCATTTGATTTATATGCTCCATCTTGAGGAGGAGTGTTGGAATAAATGTATTATGTAATTTAGTCAAAGATTAGCTGTAGCTATTGTAACAGCTATTGAATAGGAGGCTGCAGACTATAGAATAGGTTGGCTACAGCTATAGAATAGGTTGGCAGTAAATCCCTCTAATTAAGGGATTTATGTTTGTACATTGATCTATATATACATCAGGCTATGAGTCTCTAACTCAAGCCAATTATTTTAAACTCAATAAGAATTATGAGCAAACCTGTTCACTGTTGTTTGATACCAATTTAGACTTAAGGGAGTGCACTAAATTCTAGACCCTGCAGTTTCTCATTCTTTTAGACGAAAGAAGGATCATCCTCTTTGCATAACTTTACATCTCAGCTTACTTGCATCCACTCCATTCTCTCCTGGCAGGTTGCCTTCTCTACACTACACTTATCATGAGCCATGCCAGCGCATGTGGCCCCATGGCTCCAGCTCTCAACAGTTTTCTCATCTCATCTCCAGCTAAGCATTAAACACTAATGTGTGATTGATATAGTTAATCGGGAAGATGACTTCATATTCTCTTCTCTATTTCTTGCTAGTTCTTACATTAAACCCTCAACTGTAGCTCTTTATCAGGTGGTGTAAAACTCACAAAGAGAAACAAAAAAATGTGCATAGAAAACTCCATTTTACATTTTGCATTATACTTTTCTCAGCATCATGCATTGTAACTGCAGCCAACAGCACGGCCTCCAGACCTCCAGAAGCAGTTCTAGAAAGAATAGAAGGAAGGAAAGCAGCAGCTTGATTCTTATGTGTTTATTTCTGCTTCTCAATGATGTAAACTCATTTCAATTATGTAAAATAAATTGCATGACATTATTAGAAGAGGTCTTCCTTCTCAAATCATCATTCTTACCTACAATTTTATATAATCTGGACAAAACTTCCTAGTTTGTAATAAAATTGTATTACTTTGGTTTAGTTAATTAAGTTAATGGGATAGTGCTTTCTTCTTCCTCACATGGCAGAACTATTGTTTCCTTTATATCTGAAATTATACATTAATAGCTCGTAAGGGAAAAGTATACTACACTCTTGTACTCTAATAAGTTTGTTCTAATTCTGCTTCTTCTGTGATGCGTAATATGCAGCTTGCTTTATGCTATAAGTTTATTAGTAGTCTACTAAAGCTCTGTTTTCTTTGTTTTATTTAATAAATGCTAGTCAAATGTTTTATTTGGTCAAACATGTCATTAATAAATGCTACTAGTCTACCTGGTGCTAGGCATACCCACAGCTCCTCCAAAACTGGAAAGGGCCTATTTCAAAGCTGTCAAGGAACCTCACACTGGCCTCAAGACTTCCAAACGTAATATTACACAAATGTTATGAGACAGGCTTTATGTGGCAGATACACCTATAACAAGTCATTGATCTTAATCCAGATAAGTAAACCAAACAAGAGCCTTAAGGAACCTAACCTTAGAGCAACCCTTTCCTTCCAAAAAGGTTTGGTAAGAACTACATTCTGGCTAGTCCATCAGTGGGACAGTAAGGAGTCTTCCATTTTAAAAATGCTCTGATAAAAATCTTATGTTGGACTGCCTACGTTCAAATTAGTATGATATTTATAAGCTATGTGTCTTTTATCTCTATATATTTACTGTAAACTGTACATGTGTGCTTTGTAATTTTTCATATTTTCACCTCTGATTGTTTATCCCCAACAACATTATTACTTAATAGCAGTCTAATCTTCTCTGGACTGCAGGACCAGAAGTTTATATAATTTTTATTCTAAAGTTTTTACACAGTTAAGCTTATTGTTTCATTGGCAAAACCATTAAACTATTTATTTATTTGTAAATTTCTGTGTTCACTAAAGCTTATAACAAGGTGAGATAACTGACTATGCCGACCTCAAATTTAGCAAAGCTAAATATTGAAGCTTTAAATATTATCCAAAAAATAAGAAGTGCTTTTCTGTCATGGTCTTGTCCAGCACAAGATGGAGGGGAAGTAAAGTGGACGGAATTTGAACAGCAGCTTGCTCAATTACAACTCTAATTCTATTGAATACCTTCAATAATTTTCATCTTGTACCAAGAAAAGGAGGAGTACTAAATAGAAATATAAAAGAACTCTGGTGGCATAACAAAATCTAATATGCACTACGAAATTGTGATGATAAAAACAGGACAACTGACATATGTTTATTTAGAATAGCTTTCACCTCCTTTTCATTGCCATAAATTTGAGCACAATCTATATGCCGATATCCAACCTGCATAGACATTTTCACATTGATCCAATGTAAGGCATCTTTGTTCCAAAACCATATTTATTAGCTCTTAAATAAATTCTTAAAGTAATAATCATAATACAAAGAAAAGACCAAGCACGTTTCAAAACAGGTTTGGGTTTTGTAAATAATAATAAAAAAAAGACAAGTAATAATGGAATGAATAATTAGTAGCAAGTATGTACCCAAAAAAAAAAAAAAAATTAGTAGCAAGTAAATGTGGGTAAAAGGTGCAACCTTGACAGCAGTGGCTATGGCATTAGCAACGACACCAGATTCAGCTCGCCAAGTGCCCAAACCAACAGAAGGTATCTTAGCCCCTGTGTTCAACTCGAAGAATCGAAGATCATCAGCCATCTTCTACAGGGCAGAACAAACCTCAGGCGAGAGAGAGAGCGAATGGTATAATGAAGAAGTCAGTGGAACTACGCAAATGTAAGCCGATGTATTAGATGGATTCGTTAACGTTTTGCACGTGACATGACATAATGAGAAAAATTTTGTTAAATCTGGAACGCCTAAGGGGTGTGCTCAATTAATTATTAATTAATTAAAATAGTTATATATTTATTAATGATATCGCCGACCTAATTTATTCAATATGAAGATTTATGTAAGAATTTATTTTTATTTTTATTTTTATATTATACATTTGAGTATTACTTTTTAAGAATAAGTTATTTTTTAAGATATTTTTTATCTCTTTAAACCATCTTTATTCTATTTTGAGAATAAGTATATATATGAATTTCTTCTCTTGATTATTATGTTGTCTTCTTAATTTACTACACACAATTCTTTTTTATTTTAATTTTTTCATTATCTTTTTAATTGAGTATATATACAATTCTTTTTCATTCCAAACATTTCTTTTTCGTCTCAATTTTTTTAAGATGGAATCTATTATCATTTATTTAGCTATTAAAAGAAATATTATATCATATATCATATACTTAAAACAATATTACCTCCAAAACTTTTAAACATTTCCTTTTTCTGTTCAAATATACATGCAGTACAATTTCATACAGTTTTTTTCAAATAAGCCCATGAGAGTTCCTATATCCTTCAAAATAGGAAATTACTTTTAATTAATATTCAATGAATTTAAATTCAATCAAGTATCAAACATTAAATTGGTTATATGAAATAACATCAATCAAAGATTGAATGAAATTCATTCCAATATTAATACTAAAACCATCAAGAAAAAAATATATATTAAAAAATTGTATAATTAATATTCATTGAATTTATATTCAATCAAATATTATGTATATATACATAAAAAAGTCCTATAATTCAAAAGTCTAACCAATATTAATACAAAAGTTTTTGGTGCTATATAATACAAAAGTTAATAGTAGTCGCATGAAACAATAACAATCATAGAATTGTAGATATAATGAAATCCAATCAACTAATATTAATTTTTTAATCTATTTAATATTCATAGGTTTGTTAACATTTGAGTTTAAAATTTTAAAAGATGTTAATTTTTAACGAAAAACCAAATAGTCATTTGATGTTAATATTTATTTTGAAAAACTATTTAATATTCATTAGACATTAAAATAACTATTAATATTATTTATGAATGATTTACACTAAAGTTGCATCCCATTTAAATTTGAAAAGATATTTAATATTTGTTTGAAATTTAACATTGATTTTAATATATGATTATCTATCTATTATATTATAATACTTTTTATGTGCCATAATAAATAATTCTATCATTATCACCCTTTATCCATTTAGATGCTAAAATGAGATGAAAATGACTTTAAGATGGGGAAAAAGAAATTTATATGCAAAAATTTTATGTTAATGTAAAAAATCTATATGCAAAAAGTTTTATGCAAATGTGAAAAAAAAAACCTAAGCAAAGCTTATTCATTTTTTTTTTATGCAAAATTTTTCTATGTAAAGATGGATTGAAAATGCTCCAAATTCTAAGGTATAATGAAAGAGTTTTTTTTTTTTTTGGTTAGAAAAGAAAAGAAAATAATGCTATGCAAAAAAAAAATCATGAATGATCCATTAGATTGGTAAATTATTGGTCCACTGATAATGTCTTTACTTCCTTTCTCAAATTAAGCTCAAAATATTGAATGAAAATTGTAAAATATAATTCATCATGTTAGTGGACTAAACAATATTGTCAACCCAAAAATTTTATTAATGCATCAGATCCAAGAAATAAGTCCTTTTTTTACCAAAAAAAGAAGTTATTAATGCATAAGATGCATGAAATGAGTATTTTTTTGTTAATCCAAAAATTTATTGATGCGTGAAATGACATTTTTATCCAAAAAAAATTAAGACAGAACTTGACTCCAACTCCTATTTAATTTGTTGTCACATGTCTATTACTCATCTAATTTGTTGTCATGTGTTACTTTTAATCTTATTTAATTAAGTTAATTGACATATGACAACAGATTAGATAGGCAATGAACACATGACAACAGATTAGATGGGGGTTGGAGCCAAGTTCTGTCCAAAAAATTATTAATGCATGAGATGCATGAAATGAGTTTTTTTTCCTTTTGACCCTAAACAAAATTATTGATGCATGAAATGCATGAAATGACTTTTTTCTACTAAAACAAAATTATTAATGCATAAGATGCATAAAATGAGTTTTTTACTTTTTTTGACAAAAAAAAAATTAGTAATGCACGAGATGCATGAAATGAGTTTTTTTTAAGAGAGATGTGCTCTCATTGTGTCCTAATTAAGGTTGCCTTAAAATTACATGACTTCTACCCAAAATATCTATGAGTCCCTCTAATTTATGAGAACTTCCATTAGGTAACTCTACAATTCTAAAGATCTTTGACCTCTAGAGCTAAGATCTCATTTCAAAATATTGACCACAACAGTAGGTGATATACTAAGTGTAGGACATTCATAAAAGGGTCACATTCTAGATTAGATTTTTATGATAACCAAATAGGACGTACATCCAAAATGGCAACCACTATACAACATCTTACTTATCTTAGGCTTCACTCAGAGTCAAGTATAGGGCTCCACTCATGAGTGTGTGAGTAGTATATAGGTGTGATGTGTGAATGGAGCATATAAATATGAAGTCCTAAAACTACCCATAAACCCACCTACAAAACAAAACTAACAAATAATAATATACAGGTTGACTACCCTAATGTTTGAACAACCAACCAAAAGAAGAATAGAAGGAGAATAACAACAAATTAGAAAATCAACAAAAAAATATGTATAATAGCAAATTATACCAAAAAAAAAGCAAAAGAAGGAGTAACAAAAAATATTTACAATAACAAACTTTACAAAAATTAAACAAACAAATAAAGGAATAAAACAAACAAAAGGTTATTAACGATTTGCACAAGTAACTATAATAGGCTTGACCCTCCTATGATTCTGCGTGATCGCCAACTGTCACGACCATAATCGAAACCACAAGGAATTGTAGAGGAACACGTCAAGCTGAGAGCTTTTCCCTTTTTATTAGATGGTGTAGCCAAGGAATGATTATACTACTTACAACTAGGAGCTATCACTAGTTGGAATAACATCAAGAGACTTTTTCTAGAGAAGTTTTTCCCTGCCTCAAAAACTGCTGTAATCAGAAAAGATATATGTGGGATCAGATAGATGAGTGGTGAGACCTTGTATGAATACTAGGAAAGTTTCAAGAAATTGTGCTCAAGCTGTCCCTACCACCAAATCAGTGATCAGCTGTTAATTTAGTACTTTTATGAGGGCTTGTTGCCTATGGATAGGAGCATAATTGATGCTGCCAGTAGAGGTGCATTGGTTGATAAAATTTCAGTTGTTGCCAGAGACTTGATTGCAAACATGACTGCTAATTCCTAATAGTTTGGTGCTAGAATGATAACCCAAACCAGAGGAGTCAATGAAGTCCAAGTTTCTAATGTTGATCAATAGAGAATGGAGCATATACTTGATGAGTTGACTTCCTTGGTGAAATAGTTGACACTAAGATAACAATTACCTGTGCCGGGGCCTGTAAAAGTGTGTGACATTTGTTCTTGTCCTTCACATCCTATAGATGCATGCCCTACACTTCAGGATGGTGGTTTTATTTTTCCAGATCAATCTATTGCTGCAGCAGGTGTCTTTCTTAGTAAACTACAATATCAGTAGCTGCCTAAATATGATCCATTCTCTAACACATATAACCCTAGCTGGAGAGACCATCCAAGTCTAAGCTATGGCAATGCAACCTCACAATAGCAACAATCATTGCAGTACAGGCAGCCCTTCCAACAGCCAATGAGACAACAATAGTTTCAACCTTAAGTTGGACCAAGTAGGCCCTTCCAGTAGCCTATGCAACAACCAAGTCCAGCAGCCACAAAATCTGAGCCTTCATTTGAGGATTTGGTGAAGCAGATGGCCACAAATAACATTCAGTTCCAGCATAAGACAAACGCCATCATACAAAATTTAGAAACTCAAATTGGACAATTGGCCTCTACATTGAGTCAACTGCAAGCCCAAGGTTCTGGAAGACTTTCTTCCCAAACAATTCCCAATCCAAAGAAGAATGTGAGTGTCATTATGCTGAGGTCTAAAAAATTTGTAAAAGCATCACCTGAACCTCAACCAGCTAGCAAACATTAACCAATAGAAGAAACAATTTCTAATGAACCAGCCCAAAAATTTGAGGGTAAGAAGAAATTAGTTATTGTCGATGAGCAGCAACAGCCTTCAGTGGCTCTTCCCTTTCTATAAAGAGCCACTAAGACCAAACAGATACATGAGGCTAAGAAGGACAAAGAGCTTCTTGAGACTTTCAGGAAAGTGGAAGTCAATATTTCGTTGTTGGAAGCAATCAAGCAGATATCGAAGTATGCCAAGTTCTTGAAAGAACAGTGTACACATAAGAGGCAGCTAAAGGGAAATGAGAGAATCAACATAAGGCAAAATGTTTCAGCCCTCATCCAACCTTTGCCACAAAAGTGCAATGATCCTAGGACTTTTACAATTCCTTGCATAATAGGAAATCACAAATTTAAGCATGCCATGCTAGACTTAGGTGCTTCCATTAATATAATGCCTATGTCTATTTTTAATTCCCTTGAACTTGGTCCTTTGTAGGCAATAGATGTGGTAATCCAGCTTACTAATAGGAGTAATGCTTACCTAGCTGGTTTGGTGGAGGATATGCTAGTCCGGGTGAATGAGCTGATTTTTCCTACAGATTTCTACATTCTAAAAATGGAGGGGGAGTCACCCTCCAGCAAGGATCCACTTATTCTAGGGAGACATTTCCTCAAAACAGCATGGACAAAGACTGATGTGTATGCAGGAGTTCTATCCATGGAGTTTGGAGATTCCATTGTGAGGTTTAATATTCTTGATGCTATGAAACATCCCATGGAAGAACATTCTATATTTTATATTAATTTAATTGATGATTTGGTTGATGATTCATATGCTGACTTGTGTGAGGAGTTTCCCAAGATTGCTGATTTTGATAATTCTATGTGCGGTGATTTGTGTGCTTGTTGTGATAGTGATAAGTTATGTTCTATGTGTTCTGAAATTTCTGTATTTTTGGGATATGATGAGTTTGTTCCTGTGTTAGCAGATTGTGCAACAGGTGATATATAAGCAGAGGTTCAAGAAGCAGAAGCATAATCATTGCAACCCCCTAGATTACTTCCCTCCATAGTGCAACCACCACAGTTGGAGCTGAAGCCATTACCCGAGCACTTGAAATATGCATATTTGAGAGATAATGAGTAGTTTCCAATGATTGTAGCCAGAAACCTCACTGCTGAACAAGAGGCAAGATTGTTGCAGGTTTTGAGAGATAATAAGAGGGTCATCGGATGGACACTAGCGCATATTCCTAACATTAGCCCTTCCACATGGATGCACATAATTTTACTTGAGGATGGAGCTAAATCAGTGAGGTAGGCCCAGAGGAGATTGAATACTCTAATTTTGGATGTAGTGAAAAAGGAGATGACCAAGCTACTATAGGATGACATTATGTATCCGATCTCTGACAGCCAATGGGTGAGCCCAGTGTAAGTTGTCCCCAGGAAATCTAGAGTGACTGTTGTGGCCAATCAGAAGAATGAGCTTATTCCTACCATAGTATAGAATAGCTAGAGAGTCTGCATTGATTACGAAAGGCTTAATTAGGCTATTCGAAAGGATCATTACCTCTTCCATTTATTGACCAGATGTTGGAGCGGTTAGCTAGTAAGTCACACCATTGCTTCTTGGACAGTTACACTGGATACTTCTAGATCCACATTGCACCTGAAGATCAAGAGAATACTACATTTACCTGTCCCTTTGGCACCTTCGCTAATAGACGGATGCCCTTTAGCCTCTGCAATGCCCCTGACACCTTCCAACAGTGTATGGTAAACATCTTTTCAGACTTTTTAAAAGAGTACATGGAGGTATTCATGGATGATTTTACTGTTTATAGCTCTTCTTTTGATTCTTGTTTGGATAGTTTGGCTAAGGTACTGCATTGATGCATTGAAACTAACCTTGTTTTAAATTTTGAAAAATGTCATTTCATTATAGCACAGGGTATAATTTTAGGCCATGTAGTCTCTAGTAATGGCATTGAAGTAGATCTTGCTAAAATAGATATCACTACCTGTTTATTTTATCCCATATGCGTGCGGGAGGTGTGTTTTTTTTTTTTGGGACATGTAGGTTTTTACAGGTGCTTCATCCAGGATTTTAGCAAGATCAGTCTTCCACTATCTAATTTGCTGCAAAAGGATGTGGAATTCATCTTTGACTAGAAATGCCAAGAAGCTTTTGATCATTTGAAGAAGGTGTTGACTAGCACTCCCATCATCCGACCCCCTGACTGGACGCTTCCATTTGAGCCTATGTGCGATGCCTCTAATTATGCAGTGGGAGTTGTTCTGGCACAAAGAGTAGGGAAGGATCCTCATGCGATCTACTATGCCTCCAAAACTTTGGATGCTGCTCAAGCCAACTACACAACTACAGAAAAAGAACTCTTAGCCATTGTATTTGCTTTAGATAAATTTAGATCATATCTGCTTGGTTCTAAAGTAGTTGTGCTTTCTGATCATGTAGTGCTGAAGTTTCTTCTGAAGAAACCAGAAGCAAAACCACGATTAATTAAGTAGATGTTGCTGCTCCAGGAATTTGATATTGAAAGTCAGCATAAGAGTGGAGCAAAAAACCTGGTGGTTGATCATTTGAGCAAAATTGAGAGAGCTTCAAAGCCTTTGGCCATCTATGACTCCTTCCTAGATGAGCAACTTTTATAGCTGCAAGGTAAGACTACCTTTCCTTGGTTTGCTAACTTAGTTAATTACTTGGTTGCTAGTGCATTGCCTGCATATTTCACTAGGACTTAGATTGATAAGTTAAAGAGTAAGTCTAAGTATTATATGCGAGATGATCCTTATCTGTGGAGATTTTGTAGTGACCAAGTGATTAGGAAATGCATACCTGAACATGAGTTTGATTCTATTCTTAGCTTTTGTCATGCATTTGCGTGTGGGGGACATTTTAGACCAAAACATACAGTTAGGAAAGTCTTGGACTCTGATTTATATTGGCCTACCTTATTTCATTATGCATACTTGTTCTGTAAGTCCTGTGAATAGTGCCAGAGAACAAGGAACATTTCTCACATAAATGAGATGCCTTAGAAACCTTTGCTATTTTTGTGAGATTTTTTATGAATGGGGTACTGATTTTATGGGACCATTTTCCTGTTTCTTTTGGTTTTGTTTACATTTTGCTAGTTGTTGATTATGTATCTAAGTGGGTGGAGGCCAGAGCCACTCGAATTGATGATTCCAAAGTTGTTATGAATTTTTTTAGATCACAGATTTTCTATAGATTTGGAGTCCCGATGGCCATCATTAGTGATAAGGGTTCACATTTATGTAATCGAAGCAAGGATACTCTGATGAAGAAGTATAGAGTCATGCACAAAATTTTTGCACCTTACCACCCCCAAACTAATGGGCAAGCCGAGGTTTCCAATAGAGAGATCAAGCAGATATAGAGAATTTTTTTCTTTTTTTTCATTAAAAAAATATTTTTCTAGCATATTATTTTTCCATGAAACAAATGAAACCCTAGTAGTTCTGTAAGGTTTGTTTATACCTGTGTGGGAAATCAGCAACTATATCACCAGCAAATCCAGCACGCATTGCAGAATTCAAAATCAATTCACGCTGGTCTATATTTTCAGGATATACTTGAAATACTACTTTAGCACCATTTGCAAAGCATTCGTATAAAGATGCAAAAAAAGCCCTATAGAAGAAATTGAGATTATTGTTATTGGAGCAGCAGAACAAAGGAGATAGATTCCAGCATCGTCTAATCAAAATATAGATAGTAACATGCAAAAATAAGTGGAAGAATTGTGCAAGTTTCCATGTGCTTAATGAGTTTAAAGAGACTCAAAATATAGAGGTATTGAAATAAAGAAATACAGTACAATAAGTAAGGAAAGGAACATACTTCAATCTTAACCGTGGGTTGTGAGAGGATTTATCAGCATTGCATAACCACTGCATCATCACATAAAAGTCCAAAAAATTAAGAATGAAAATGAGACACACCCAATCAAGTGTGGTACAAAAACATCACTTATTACATGAAAAAATCCAAATCAAAGAGGGATATTATCACAAATAAACTTTAAACTAGAAGTTCTCTTCATCAGCATTTTGAAATATATAAGAGCTATGCATTTGAAATATGTAAGGTTACTCTTGACACATTATAACTGAATGTCATTTCTTCCACCCCATAGTCTTAAGAGCTCTTCTCAAAGGCCTCACATTTTCACGTTTACTATGGTGCTCATTTTGTGGTAATAATCTTTTTTAGTTTAATTTTATCATTTATCTCTGTTCATTTGTTGCTCCTAGAGTGTTCTCATGTATCATCTGCTACACTTGGTCCACTCCTAGCAACTCTCTATTAAGGGAATGTTGAATCTAATTTCAAGGGAAACATCAACCGGTGTATAATAGAACACAACCTCCTAATATAAGTTCCCAAGAATAAGAAATATATGAAGTGTGAACAAAACAAAGAAAGCACACCTGAACAACAGATATATTGATGGCCCCATCAATAACTCCAAGACGAAGCCCTAAACCCTAAAACCAAAGATAAAAGAAAAAAAGAATAGTACGGCAAGATGCACAGTCAGCAAGTGTGATTACTATGCATCAAGGAAGATGAGTTTTGATGATAACAAACATAGAGATGATGAGAAGACCGAGTCCAAGATCTTCAAGATTAGCTTTAGGACTTAGGATCTCTCTTATACAGAGCTTTTATAGGATATCTCAGTGTTTGACTTAAAAGATCTAAAAACATGTTTTCTTACAAATTAAATTAAAGTTTTAATATGGCTTTAAAAATCAAAGAGTTTGTGGAATTTCAGAAATCACTTGATCTGTTTTCTAAAAGTGTTTTTCATGACTTGAAATAGAGGTATTCGAATAAACTTGAAGGTATTCGAATAACATCATTCTAAAATGCTTTTAAAACGTGTTTCAAATAAAGGTATTCGAATACACCCTTGTGGTATTCGAATAACCTGCTTTTGAACTATTTTTTATGAGAAATGAAAACAGTGGTATTCAAATACCCCATGATGGTATTCGAATAACCCACGAGACTCTGTTTCATTTTTTGAAATCATACGTAAATGCATTTGCATTTATTATCGTATTAATTTTCTCCAACGGGCATTTCTGATCAAAAGCTCTATAAATAGAGACCTTGAGTCACTTCTAAAACACATGGAAATTCTGAAATCCTTTTGCTTGTGCTAAAATGTTGATTATAAATTTCTCTTTATTTCTCTGTGTTCTTTTGGCAAAATTCTGAAATATCCTTAGAGAGCTCTATAGTGCTTCAACTTGTGATAATTACTCTGAGTGAGAGTTTCTCTTTATCTATTTTCTACTAACTGTAAAGGGGGTGAGGTATCCCTCTAAGGTTTGTATAAGGGTGATGTATCCCTGCAGGTTAAGGCTTTAGCAAAAAGGTAGAGTTTTCCTGTGTGTGAAAAGTGCTCTTTTGTGTAACGGTTGCAAGCACCTATTGAAGCTTATATACATAGTGAAAAATCTTGGCTTTTGTTTCGAGGACTAGACGTGGACCACAAGTGGATTAGTGGTCGAACCAGGATAAATACTGTGCCTGCTTCTCTCTTCTTAATCTCTTTATTTTATGCAATTTTATTTTATTACACATTTATTTTCCGCTATTCTTAAAGTTTCTTTTCTTCATCTCGTTCCTTCTGTGCATTTATTTAATAAGTTTCAATATTTGTATTTTAATTAAAAGAGGTTTTGCGAAAAGTTTTATACTCAATTCACCCCCCTCTTGAATACTAGAAGCCACTTGGTAATAAGTGGTATCAGAGCTAGACTCTTGTATAAAAAGCTTAGCAGCTTCAGGAGATCATGACTTCTTCAAATGGTTTTTCAGAATGATCTTTCATAAACAGACCACCCTTTTTCAATGGGGATGGTTATGCATATTGGAAGGAAAGAATGAAAATCTTCATCGAAGCTATTAATCTAAATGTGTGGGATGCTGTCGAAAACGGCGCTTTTATACCTACGCATGAAGTCGATGGTGTAAGGACTGAAACACCAAGAAATAAATGGTCTGATGAAGACAAAAGAAAAGTTCAACATAATTTAAAAGTAAAAAATATTATTACTACTGCTTTGGGATATGATGAGTTTTTTAGAATTTCAAATTACAAAACTGCTAAAGAAATGTGGGACACTTTGCAAGTTACCCATGAGGGTACTAGTGAAGTAAAGAGGTCGAGAATCAATTCTCTAACTCGTGAATATGAATTATTCAGAATGAACCAAGAAGAGAGCATTCAAGAAATACAAAAGAGGTTCACTCATATAGTTAACCATCTTGCATCTTTAGGTAAAAGTTTTTCTAACGAAGATTTGATTAACAAAGTATTGAGATGTCTTAGCAGGATTTGACAACCCAAGGTAACAGCCATATCAGAATCGAGGGATTTGTCGACAATGACTCTAACTACCCTCTTTGGAAAACTTCATGAGCATGAACTGGAATTGAGCAGATTAAGTCAAAGTGAAGAAAACGATAAAAAGAAAAAGGGGGTAGCGCTCAAAGCCACTTCCTCAACAATCGATAATAATGATGAAGAAAATGAAGAAAGCTTAGAGAACATCAAGGTAAACGAAGAAAATCTTAGTCTGTTAGTTAAAACATTTGGTAAATTTCTCAAGAAAAAGGGAACGCAAAGAAGACCTCTCTTCCCTCCGAAGAAGACTCATTACAAAGGCGAAGGAGCTTCATCAACTTCAACTTGCTACAAATGTGACAAACCTGGTCACATGAAAATGGAGTGCCCAGTTTACCAAAAGAAGAAGGAGACATTTGAAAAGAAACCCTTCAAGGAAAGAAAATGAAGAAAAGCCTATATAGCATGGAATGAAAACGACATGGATTCAACTGATAGCTTAGATAGCGAGGAAGCTCAACTATGTCTCATGGCTAAAGGAAAAGAAGAAGAAAGCGAAAATGAGGTAAGTTCTAATACAACTTTATTGCCTTCTTA
The DNA here is from genome assembly GCA_029884595.1 of Ormosia semicastrata. Taxonomy (NCBI): domain Eukaryota; kingdom Viridiplantae; phylum Streptophyta; class Magnoliopsida; order Fabales; family Fabaceae; genus Ormosia; species Ormosia semicastrata. The sequence continues at coordinate 10,110,525 of JAQQTO010000047.1, forward strand.
CGATGAGTTACAAGATGTCTTTGAAGAATTGCATGAAGAGTCTTTAAAACTCACAAAAATAATTTGTTCTTCCAAGAAAATAATCTTTTCTTTAGAAAATCAAATTCTTGTTTTAAATAAAGAAATAGAAGAATTGAAAGTTGAAAATGAAACTTTGGGAATCACTGATGCATGCACAAATCATTCTTCACATGCTTTTACATCTTCATCTTGTTCTTCATGTCATATGCTTGAAAAAGAAATTGAAGACTTAAAGAACACTCTTTCTGAATTCACCTTTGGAAGGGACAATTTAAATATTTTATTAGGAAGATAAAGAGTGATTTTTCAAAATGCTGGAATAGGGTATAACCCGAAAAATCAACAAAAACTGTATAAAAATTTCTTTATGCATTCTAGTATTTCAAGTAATCTTTTTATTAAATGCTTTTACTGTGAAAAGAAAGGACATAGTGCATCAACATGTAATGTAAGAAAAAACATTAATACAAAAATTGGTACAAAAATGGTTTGGGTTCCCAAGGGTACTATACCCAAAACTGACACACAAAGACCCAAGAAAGTTTGGGTACCAAAGTTTAAAAACTAAACATGTGTTGTAGGTGTGCTTGAAAGCTAAGAGTTCAAATTGGTATCTCGATAGCGGCTGCTCCAAGCACATGACTGGGGACGACTCAAAATTCACCATGCTTATTCCCAAGAATCATAGACACGTTACTTATGGTGATAACAACAAAGGAAAAATTCTTGGAATCGGCAAAGTCGGTAAGAACCCTAACTCCTCTATTGAAAATGTGTTGGTTGTTGAAGACTTGAAACATAACTTGCTTAGTATTAGCCAATTATGTGATAAAGGAAATAGGGTAATATTTGATTCAAATTATTGCATAATTGAAGATAAAAATGATAAGCATGTTAAATTCATTGGTCATAGAGTAAACAACATTTATATGATTAGTCTTGATGATATATCTTCAAATGATGTGAAATGCCTTTTAAGTAAGAATGATAATTCATGGTTATGGCATAGGAGAATTGTACACATTCACATGGATCACTTAAAGAAGTTGGTCTCTAAAGAGCTAGTAATTGGACTACCCAAGCTTCATTTTGTAAAAGATAAATTATGTGATGTATGTCAAAAAGGTAAATAAATAAAGGTCTCTTTTAAAGTAAAAAATATAGTTTGAACTACTAGACCTTTACAACTTTTGCACATGAATCTATTTGGACCTTCTAGAACTATGAGTTTTGATGGGAATTACTATGCTTTAGTGATTGTGGATGATTTTTCTAGGTTTACATAGACTTTATTTCTTACAAATAAAAATGATGCATTTCTAGCTTTTAAAAGACTTGCTAAAGTTATTCAAAACGAAAAAGGTTTTCAAATCTCTTCTATAAGAAGTGATCATGGTGGCAAATTTGAAAATAATGTTTTTAAAAATTATTGTGATGAACATGACATTAATCATAATTTTTCTGCCCCTAGAACTCCGCAACAAAATGGAGTTATAGAAAGAAAAAATCGTTCTTTAGAAGAAATGGCGAGAACTATGCTTAATGAGGCTGCTCTTCCTAAGTATTTTTGGGCGGATGCTGTAAGTACAGCTTATTATGTAATGAATAGGGCCCTTATAAGGCCTATTTTAAAGAAAACTCCATATGAGTTATACAAGGGAAGAAAGCCAAATGTCTCATATTTTCATGTTTTTGGATGCAAATGTTTTGTTTTAAATAATGGAAAAGATAACTTAGGCAAGTTTGATGCTAAGTCTGATGAAGGTATATTTCTTGGTTATTCAAATCATAGTAAGGCTTTTCGTAATAAAAGAATTATGACTATTGAAGAATCTATATATGTTGCATATGATGAAACTGACCCAAATGGATCGAGAAAGGATCTTGTTATTGATGATGTTGCAGAAGTCTTGGCGGAAACACATTTGAATAGCAAGGAAAAAGAAATCAAGGAACAAGAAGATAAACAAAGACAAGAAGATTCGCAAGCCTTAAAACTTCCCAAAGAATGGCAAACTTCAAAATATCATTCCCTTGATCAAATTATCGGTGATATATCTAAAGGTGTACTCCATCAAAAGGTAAGCTTTCGTCTCTCAAAATGCAATTCCTGGACATAATATATATGATTTCTTGTTTAAGTTATTCGAATACATCCCTATGGTATTCGAATACCATTGCTTTTATACGTGTAAATGTGGTTTTCTGATAGGGCTATTTGAATAGACCTATGGCTATTCAAATATCATACATCAGTATAGTATGCCTATAAGCTGGTGTATTCGAATAACTAAGTAGTTGTTCGAATAACCTGAGGCTTATCAATATTAGTGTTTCTCACATGCCTCTGGAGTATTCGAATACCTTGGAAGCTATTCGAATACTTGCTCTTGTATTGCATATTTTTTGTGTGTGGGTATTTGAATACTGGAAAAAGCATTCGAATACCATAGGCTGGCAGCCAAGCCAAACTGGCCCATCTATTTGAATAACTGGGACGTTATTCGAATACCTCTTATTAGAATAGTGCGTCCTTTGGTCTTTCTCAATCGTTCTATTCAAATACATCTCATGGTATTCGAAAAGACCTTGGGTATTCTTTATATACCCCCCTTCGCATCCGAATACGTCTCTCTCCGTTTTCAAAACCCTCTGGTTTCCTTCTTCTCTTCATAAACCCTTTTCTTTCTTTCTTTCGTATCTCACCTTCATTCCCTCTCTACTTTTCATCACATTTCCTCCATATATGGCTTCATCTTCTTGGCCAAAGCGTCCTCACACGAAGACAACTCCATGCAATAACCCGCTGGATCTTCGAAGGCTCTCCTCCAATGAGCAAGAGCTTGGGCGCTTCATTACACACTTTCGGGAGCGCAACCTAGTGCAACCGAAGTACCTCGACTTGGGGTTCTTCAAAAAAGAATATGGTTTTGACTTTCTGAACAGGTTAAATCACCAAGGCGTACTTCGTTTCTATTCTTACACAGCCGTTCTGTATCCCAACCTAGTCAAGATGTTCTATTGCAACCTGAAGATTGAAGGTTGGGAGCTACACTCCAGTGTCTACGACCAAAACATTATGATCACATCCAACAATTAGATTCAAATGTTTGGTTTGCAGTCAACTGGCCGCAACGTTGACGAAGAATCGCTTCTCCAGCTCTTCAACAAGAACAGAGCAATTGAAGATGTTCTGAGACCTGGGTTGGCTTTACCTTTGACTCAAAAGGGAGTCAAAGGAGGCATGATGAAAAGCCAGGACAGACTCCTACATTATGCTTATGCCCACATCCTAACTCCTAGAGGTGGAAACTACGCCTACCTAAGTGAAGATGATGTGTTCATGCTGTGGATCCTAAAGCAAGGATACCAGATTAACAAGCCCGTCTTCATCATGAAGCATATGATGAGGGCAAAAGGTAAAGAGCGGTCTGAGCTACCCTATGGAGTGATCATCACTGCCTTCCTAGGCAAGTATCCTCATATTCTGGAAACCGAGCGAGCAACTTCGCTAACCCATCATCACATGTTTGGGTCCTTTACCCTCAACAAAATGAAGATGATCAAGACCGATGAAGGCTGGGTGTTCCCAGTTGAAGTTGATGATGATGAGGACGACCCTCAAGGAGATCCTGCTGCCCTTGTTGCTGCTGCTGATATTCCTGCTCCGGCTCCTATCACAAATGAGCAAATCCTAGCTTCTCTGTTGGATAGCAGAGCTTACATGGAGAACACCTTCACTATTCTGTTTGACAAAATAGTTGGTGTTGAGCGTGAACAGGCTGCACTTCGAGCTCTGCTATCTGGCAAAGAACCTGCCTCTCCTCCTCCGCCACCAGATGCCTATTTCTAGGACTCGCTTTGTCTTAGGATCTGTTGCTTAAGTTCTAGTTTTGGCTATTTTTCTGCTTATTGTATTGGCTGTTTTTTGATAAAATTGTATATGTACTTGGCCAATTCTATTTAATGCAATGAGTACTTTGATCAATCTATTGCTAATTACAATGATTTATTGTTTATTACATGCAAATTGTATGTGTGCATCCTTTTTGATCATGCCAAAAGGGGGAGAATAATATTAATCAATCTTATTTGAGAAAAGACAGGTTAAACTGGATTAACACTGGCTATTAGATTCCAAAAGAAAGGGGGAGAATGTGCTTGTTTTTTATATTAAACTACCTCTGAGAGTAAGTCTCCTATCCTCTTGAATTCTAATTTATATGAACTAATGCTTTTTTCAATGATAGTTTGTCATCATCAAAAAGGGGGAGAATGTGATTACTATGCGTCAATGAAGATGAGTTTTGATGATAACAAACATGGAGATGATGAGAAGATCAAGTCTAAGATCTTCAAGATTAGCTTTAGGACTTAGGATCTCTTTTGTATAGAGCTTTTATAGGATATCTCAGTGTTTGACTTAAAAGATATAAAAACATGTTTTCTTACAAACTAAATTAAAGTTTTAATATGGCTTTGAAAATTAAAGAGTTTATGGAATTTCAGAAATCACTTGATCTATTTTCTAAAAGTGTTTTTCATGAATTGAAACAGAGGTATTCGAATAACCTTGAAGGTATTCGAATAACATCCTTCTAAAATGCTTTTAAAACGTGTTTCAAATAAAGGTATTTGAATACACCCTTGTGGTATTCGAATAACCTGCTTCTGAACTATTTTTTATGAGAAATGAAAATAGTGGTATTCGAATACCCCATAATGGTATTCGAATAACCCATGAGACTCTGTTTCATTTTTTGAAATCATACGTAAATGCATTTGCATTTATTATCGTATTAATTTCCTCCAACGGGCATTTCTGATCAAAAGCTTTATAAATGGAGACCTTGAGTCTCTTCTAAAACACATGGAAATTCTGAAATCCTTTTGCTTGTGCTAAAACGTTGATTATAAAATTCTCTTTATTTCTCTGTGTTCTTTTGGCAAAATTCTGAGATATCCTTAGAGAGCTCTATAGTGCTTCAACTTGTGATAATTACTCTGAGTGAGAGTTTCTCTTCATCTATTTTCTGCTATACTATAAAGGGGGTGAGGTATCCCTCTAAGGCTTGTATAAGGGTGACGTATCCCTGTAAGCTGAGGCTTTAGCACAAAGGTAGAGTTTTCCTGTGTCTGAAAAGTACTCTTTTGTGTAACGGTTGCAAGCACCTACTGAAACTTGTATACATAGTAAAAAATCTCAGCTTTTGTTTCGAGGACTGGACGTAGACTATAAGTAAGTTAGTGGTCGAACCAGGATAAATACTATGCCTATTTCTCTCTTCTTAATCTCTTTATTTTATGCAATTTTATTTTATTGCACATTTATTTTTCGCTGTTCTTAAAGTTTCTTTTCTTCATCTCGTTCCTTTTGTGCATTTATTTAATAAGTTTTAATATTTGTATTTTAATTAAAAGAGATTTTGCGAAAAGTTTTATACTCAATTCACCCCCCTCTTGAATACTGGAAGCCACTTGGTAACAACAAGCATCTTATTTCCTAAAAAGAAGTTATTCGTAGCACATAACTATCGTGTTCAGAAAAATCACAAAAGAGAATAACATGGAAAAGGGAAACTTGTTAAACAGGTTCAAGTAATCCAAAGCCACCTTGAAATTGAAAGTCTTTAAGGTGAATATACCTAACCCATGTCACCAAGTAAAAGGTCACCTTCAACCTCTCGTTCCAACGCAATGTCTAGAAGTTAAACAAAATATATATTAACAAACCAAATGCAAAATAAATTGGATAGGAATGAATGAATAAAAATTAACATTTTCACACTGACTGTGACAGTGCATCAAAATTAAATTAAATGCTTAAAAGAAATGGAAAACATACTAAGCATTGATGGTGAAATGTCTAGGCCAATCTAGTGGTGTCCATTCTCTGAGAGTGTCTAACCGCTAAGTCCTGATCCACAACCTACAGAACAGAAGCTAGTATAATCAAACATTCATAATAGTCCTAATCATAAATCATAAATCATAAATCATAATCATAGGATGATGTTTCAATTGATGAATCGGTGAATAGTGGATTACCAATATCGAGGAGTAATTTAGGAATGTCGTCTTCGGGCAAAGCAAGTAGGTCTAGGGCTCTCTTAGACAACGTTGCCTTTGTTTTTTGATTTATCATTCATAAACCAAATCAGCTTGATCTAATCTAATCTAATTTCATAATTATTATTAATTAATTTAAAAAGAGAATTGAAATTAGAAAAAAGAAGAAGAAAGGAAAACCTACCTGAATTTGAACAATACGGGAAGAAGAGGTGTACTTGCGAGCTTCAGCATCATCGTAGAATATCTCAGGTGGCACTAGCAACTCTAGTCGAGACGCCATTGCCAAAGGAGGTTGGTTGATGTTAATTTCACTTTCACTCACAACTCAAAATGCAAAAGCCCTAAAACCCTATAACTATTAACTACCCACTGTGTCTATACAGACACCGCCATTCTTACCCTGAATAACTCCGCCCAAACTCTCACCCGATCCACGACACTTATTATTATTATTTTAACTATTATATTTTTACCATTAACGGTACATATACCTTTTTTCACACTGTTTTCAATACCATTCATCATATTTTTTTTAATCACTTTCTCTCATTTAATCAATACCATTGAAAATGGTGTTAATAGTCCTACACCCCCTAAAAAGGGGTGTAAGATGATCTTTATTCTTATTTTTTCTTTAGTAGCCCTTTGTAACTATGATTATTTAATTTATTATATTTAATAAAAGATAAAAATTTGTTTATTAACCAATGCCCTAATGCCACATACTAATAAAACCAATAAAAAAATATAAGAGTTTTTGTAGTGTGTGCCTTTATAACATAGGTTGAATACTCAAAATAAAAATTATTAAACAAGAGATGCAAACATTTAGAAGGTGTTTGGTAAAGCTTTTTTTACTGTACAAACATTTTTTTCTAAAAAAGCTATTTGCACAGTGTTATAACATGTTTGGTAAAATCAATTTCAGTTTTTACACAAAATTCAATGCAAAGTAAAAGTTTTTTAAAGCTAATTTTCATAATATTGAAGATTGAGTGTGTTTTGAGAAAACTGTGAAAACTTGATTATGTTCAATAATTGACTATTGTATAAAAAATTTTTGTTATAATCGATTTATTTTTATGTTTAGATACATTAGCTGAAAAACGATTTTAAGCTAATCGGATTCGTTTAGATGATATAAAAAAGAATCGTTTTTATTCATTAAATTTCTAAAATATGTATAGAATGATTAAAAAAAATTATTTGATTGAGGACAAAATGGTATTTACATCTCAAAGTGTAAGGAATAATCTATAAGTTATAATCATAAGCTTCAATCTTCAGCATTATGAAAATTAGATTAAAAAAGCTTTTATAAGACATGGAATTTCGTGTAAAGAATTGAAGCTGATTTTGTCAAACATGTTATAACACTATGCAAATATTTTTTTTTAGAAAAACTATTTGCACAGTGAAAAATGCTCTCCCAAACACACTCTGAAGCTTATGATTTTAGATTATAAATTATTCTTTGCACTTTGATATGTAAATATCATTTTGTCCTTAATCAAATAAATTTTTTAATCATTCTATACCCATTTTAGTAATTTAATGCATAAAAGCAATTCTATTTTATATATTTTAAACGAATTAGATTAACTTAAAATCGCTTTTCAGCTAATGTATACAAACATAAAAAAATGAATCGATTATTGAAATAGTCAAGTTTTCATAGTTTTCCCAAATACACACTTAAAGATTTAATTTAAATACATTGTTAAAGTAAAAGTTTTTTTTATACTTTCCTTTAATTATATATTATCACGTAATAAAAATATTTCACACCTAACCCAGTAACCGTTTTAACTCTTTTCTTGAACAGTAAAGGAAAGTAATGGTAACTCAGTAGAGTTGACCGAAGAGAGAGAGGCAAAGTTGAAGAGCAGCGGTGACCAAAGACATTGTTGGCAGTGGAGTTGAACTAAAAAATATGAAGTGAGAGCCATATGTTGTAAAGGATAAAAAAAATTAATTAGACAATAATCAGTACAAGCTAATTACCTTCTACCTACAATACAACAAAAAATAACACAAAAAATTTAAATCACACATACAATCCAAATCACTTTTCTACCAATCTGTATGGCCATCGACAATAATCCGAATCCCAGCCATAACTTTCGCACAACACACTTTTCCACCCCAAACAATCCTTTGCATGTTGCAATTTGGCTATTCACCACTGCAATTACCTTTTCATAATTAAACAAAACCTGGGTCGCAATGGCAAAGATAACAATCAAGTACACAAATGAACTAGTCATCGTTGCCATCGGCATGGGTCCGCCAACTTCCATCTAGATAAATAAAACACAGTCATTGTTGCTACTCAATATTGGAACCACAACATAATCCTTTTCTTCATCTATTCTCAAATATAAATGTAGAAAGTTTCAAACCAAACCCTAGCCTAAGGATCTTTTTGCAAATGTCATGACTCATAACCTACTGGACAAGAGGGATTATGATTGTGATTGTCCATAGAGATGGTTTTTGTGGGGAGCTCGACTAGCAACTGGACAACCTCGGTGTTGTGCGTGGTATAGGAGTGCTGACCAAATCCACAAGATAATCTTCTCTAGCAACCTTTGTTATCTGCTAATTTGATGTATCAAGAATTTGTTATTTGTTGCCATTTATCTGTTAGTTTGTTGTAACAGTCTTTCAAATGTTTTTAATCTTGCCTATATATTGTAACCTTTGTACGCTATTAAACCTCAGTTGGGTCACAACTTCATGTGTCCTTCTTGATAAATTAATAAGCTATCACAATTCATGAAAGCTGAAAGCTCCCACTGAACTACATATGCAGGCTCCAAAATGTGCCCTTTGGTATCTTAAAGACACTCTTGCACATGGTCTTCATCTTCTCAGTGATTCTGACCTTCATCTTACTATCTTTTGTGACTCTGACTGGACAGGAGAAACCGCAGATCGCAAGTCTACTAGTGCCTACATTGTTTACATAGGTCCCAATGCAATCTCTTGATTGTGTAAGAAGCAGATCACAATTGTCAAGTCCTCTACCGAAACTGAATATAGGACCATTACTTCCACCACTACTGAGCTCTTGTGGTTGTGGGAATTACTCAAGGAACTCCATTATCCTCTCACCAAACAACTCGTTTATTCAAATAATATTAGTGCAACTTATCTTTGGGCAAACCCAGTGTTCCACTTCCGCATGAAGCATCTAGCCATTGACTACCATTTTGTTCGTGACTTAGTAGCTAGCAAGAATCTTTATGTTCTCCACATACTCTAACAATCTTTGTTATTTGTTCATCTATATCTACTAGTTTGTTGTATCAAGAATTTGTTATTTGTTTTCATTTACCTGCTAGTTTGTTGTAATAGGTTTTTAAATGTATCTTGCCTATATATTATAACCTCTATACTTTATTAAATTTGTCAATAGAATTATATACAAACATTTCTCTTTTTAGGTGGTTCACTTGTATTTAAATAAATATTTACTGGTTTACATACCTTATAAAGCAAACAAGGAGTAAAAAAAAAATCATTGGCGTGACAAAAAAATTAATAAATACCCAAAGCTCAGCCTTGTCGTGATAATAGCTCTATTGGTTAAAGTTAGAGATATACAAGAAGAGTAACAAAATTTAATGTATGAAAATGTTCTTCATCATAATTTTTTTCTCTTCTCCTTTATACCCTTTTTCCTAGGCCCTATTAAGGGACTATCTAAGAGCCCATTTAAATGTCTCTCCCAAACCCACAAGTTAGACTTAGGACTTTGAAAAAAACTAAAGCCCAAACTCAACTAAAAGTAAAAAAAGAAGGCTCAAAATTCAAAGGACACTTTCAAGACATCTGAATATCCACACCAAAAGAAAAGAGAATACTTTCTCAAAAGTAAAATCTTTATATATATATATGTGTGTGTTGGGGGGATTAATAATCTCTTCATCTTCATGTGTAAATTAATAATCTTCACATTTTATTTTAGACAATAAAATTATTTTTTTTATGAAATAACTTAGTCTCAATCATATACTAGCAACTTTGCATTAGCAAAATTTAATGAAGAAAGAAAATAGTAACATATACTTTAATAATGAGAGAGAATTTGACTTATATAATTATATAAAAATAAAAAGATGAAAAAATAATAAATTTAATTATTTTATAAAAATAAAAAACATAATTACGTAATAACAAAAAAATAACATTTTTAATTATTTATAAAAAATAGAAATTACTTAATTACGTTATTTTTTATAAAATAATTACATTTGTATATATATTTCATTCATTTACGTAATTAAAAGGTTACGTAAGTTTTCCTTCCCAGTAAATAAAAGTTACTTAAGTAACAAATTTTTGAATGAATAAATTTGTATATTAATTATTTAGTATTCTTAACAAATTACGTGATATTTTAATGAATAAATTGACATATATTAATTATTTAACACATTTTTCAAGGAATTATTTTAACACATGTATTAATTATTTTAAAACTTTATATATGATTTTCAATAATTAAAATTTAATTAGTAAATTTAATAATATAAAATCTGATTCTCTCTCTTTATTAAATTTAGAATTAAGTATTATTTTTCTTCATTAAATCAACTTCTACTATTCTCTTCCTTCATTAAAGTATGTGTTAGTATTCTTTTTTTCATTAAATTTGCTAATGCAAAGTTACTAACATACTCTTGAGACTAAGTTATTTCATAAAAAAAAAAGTTTTATTGTTCGAAATAAAATATGGAGGTTGCTAACCTTCACACGAAAGTGTGGAGGTTAGCAATCTTATATATATATATATATATATATATATATATATATATATATATATATATATATATATGGTGAGAATAATATTTATTGTAAGAGGTGAAATGATTAAATTTTGACCATTAAATTTTACATGAATGATCAAGATTAGAATATATAGAGAACGTATCTGGTGAGATGAGTGTTTATTGTAAGAGAGTAAGAAGAGTAAATTTTGATCATTGGATCTAAAATTAATGGTCAAAATTAAAAAATAAATGCATGTGACCTTTTAAAGTGGATATGAAGAAGAGATAAGTTAGCAAAAAAAAAAATGCAATTGTATTTTGAGTACATGTGATATTTTAAAATATTTTAAGTCAGTCAGCTTCAACTGCAAGGCATGTATGATTACTGGAAATGCAATTTCTAAAATTAAAGGCATTCCATAGAATAATTGAGGTAAGAAGATAGATAAGAAATAAAGGGTGATTGGATCAATTTAGCATTTAGGAGGTTATACAAACAAGATATTAGGATGTGGCCGTTTCACTAGCAGCAGCAGCAAGCTTTGGAGTTTTGATTATTTTTGAACAGCATTGAGTGAGTATGTAGTTGCTGCCATGCTTAAGAATGTGTTCCTATTCTTGCAGCTTGTGATACATGTCATAACTTGTGGAACATGAAAATAGGCAAATTAGTTCATTAAAGTTTTGTAATTGGACTTCTTAATCGTGATTGGCAATTCTCAAGTTGAGCATATTAATATAGGACATTTGAATTTATATATATGGAAATTTCTGGACAGCTAATGGTATTTTTTTATACCCAACTATAATCAAAGTACAATATGCCTATTACCTCTTAGTGGTCAACAGATGGGGAAACAAAGTTTGACAAAATTGAAGTGCTGGGAATCTGGTTTTATCAGATTTCAAAGTATTTTGAGGTAACTAGACAAATCTAAGGTAGGTATGATGTGGTTGTTGTTTTGTACAGGCCATGATGAAGAAATTTTTCCTGATTCTTTCGTTCCTTCCTCTTTTAAACTCTTAACTAGGATGTTCAATGCGAAAAAGGCCGTGCAATTTTCCATAGATAACTCTTCCAATTGTTGAGCTACCAAATTTTCAAAGATATGCCAGATATAGTGATATATTTGAAGATGAAGAGGTTATATGAGTGGTGGTGAAGGATGTTGTGTGTAGAATGTTTGACCCTTAACTTTGTGGAATGAGGAAACTTTCTGTGCACATCAACCCACCTCCAAATTAAAAAAATAAAATAAAGAAGCTGGAGGCCTGAAACCTCCCTTAAGAGTCTCATCTTTTAAGCCTTCTCATCCCATACTTTGCATGCAGAGAACCAAACACTTGGATCATGATGGCAATACAGAGGGTCTCGCATTGAGCTTCTGTGGCATGCAAACACCACAGCTAAAAGTGTTCTATATCACAGGCGATAAATGAGACATTGACCGTTGGGCTTGCTATTGAAATAAACCTTTACTAGTACTCCTGTGGCTGCATGTCTGCACCTTGATGGCTTCCACACTCATGGCTTCAAGAAACATTAGTTTATGCATACATAATGTGAAACTTAATGTAATTATGTCATTCAAGTAAATGGTTTGAATTATTGTTTGAATATAATTATTTCAAAGGAAATCTTCATGATGTAAATTTACTGTAAGGGATTAGGGCAGTCAACTATTCTTGAACTCAATTTACCACCCCTCTCTCCTCAATGTCTGCTCCCTAGTCCTTATGGTTGATGTAATTGAGCATGATCAAATTAAATGGTTGGTGTTTTAATGTTTCTGCTCCATTTGTACGGAGGATACCTGATATCAGTGTACGGCATTGCTAACAAGTGAAGTTGATCTAAGCTTTAGCTCGAGTTAATTATCCATATATATAAAGGACGGCTTTGTGCCCGACTGAGGTTTGGATGCATGCAATCTTACTTCCCGGGAGCGAAAAAGTTTCTGCTATTCAAATACATAGCTATCAGGTTACAAGATACCAACTTTATTGTTGCGTTCAGACTTACTCTCTAGTCATTTGTATATATGTGTGAATAAAATTTGTCTTTATCCATATAACTTCACCTTATTTAGGAAAATATTAAAAAAATAATAATTTCTGAAGATTGGCATAAATGCCACCCCAAAAAAATAATAGCTACACAAAACGTGGAATGTGTTAAATCAAAACCCTTAAAAAATTATAGCAAGGCTCAAAATATTTGTAAAAATGTAAAATACAAATACAACTTTAATTACTCTTCACTTGAAAAACTAATTGTATTCCAGAATCGGTCCCCTGACATCTTAAATGAATCAAAGTTGCTAATTATAGATTCGATTCACCTTATACCAACTAATGCAAAAATGACAGACTTTATAAGATTATCTATATTTTAAAAACACAAACTTTTATGCAAATTCATAATATTCTCTTAATTTTAAAAACACATACAAAACTTTATGCAAAATGGCTCAGGATCCCAAAACAAATTGTTATTCCAACATACTCTAATTCGTTCATAAAAATATCCTCCAAGGCTCTGACAGATTTGACTGCAGGAACTTTCATTGCGCATGTAACAGTATCCTTCGGGATCCAAGCAAGATGCAATTTGTAATGCCCGTTAATAAATTTAACCAGGTATATGCACGACTGAGAGGCAAATGCCAAATAAGATCAAAAGCGATCCTTCTGTTTCCGACCTATGTACTTGGTATCTGGAGGAACAACATTTCCTCTTCTTCTCATCTACTCCTTCTTTCTCAGTATCCATTCCCTTCCCTTGCCGCTCTTATTCTTTTTCTGTTTCTTCCGGGGCCTATGCCTGTCTGAGATATATACCTGCAGTATTTTTATTTTTGCATAATGTAAACAATTTGTAAGCTCACGAGAGCAAGGATAAGAGAGGGGGAAAATAAATCTGAATAAGCAACTTGTCAACATATTTTGCATTTTCATAATCTCGACTAAATTTATAAATAGTTATAATGATCTATAAATACAACCAACTAATCAAATAAAGCATAAATCAATGCCAGGTGCTTTGTAACAAAAGCCATATTTTTAGAAGGATTATTTTAAAAAAAAAGTTAAGTACATCTTTGTAAAGCACTTAATTGAATTCATAAATGTGGTAAGACTCACTGTTTGATTTTCTTCGTCTTCACTGTCATCATCAGAGCAACTCTCCCCATCTTCATCTTTACCCTTGGGCATAGATGCATTTATTGATCGTTGACCGCATGTGAGAACAAGAAATTCTTTTCTCCTCTTAGTACTATCATAAGACAATTGTTCTCCAATTAGTGGAACACCATGCTCAAGAAGGATAGGCAATGATGCTTTTCAAAAGAAATCATAGCCAAAAACCACATTGAACCAAAAAAACTACCTTTAGAATCAAATATAATCATTTTCTTTAGGAGTGTACATATAATAAAGGTGAAAGATAGAGGTGAATTAGGAGGGTTGACCATAGGTATTAGGTAATAAATCTATACATACATGAAGTGAGGGGAGTGAATCAACAAAGCACCAACGTATGTCCAGATACATTAGGCATTTGTGAATTGCGATCATCCTTTTCCCATCCTTTCCTACCAAAACATATGCTAGGGAAGCTCTTTTTCAGGTGAGGAAAGTATACAGTTTAAGATGATTCCTTTTAAGATAAAATATTTAGTAAATTTCAGTTGCTTCTTACTACAAATAATGTTACGCAAAACAAGCAGTGACAGGTGAACAGAGGAATGAATCACAGACAACACTTGAGCTTCAATATATTCTTTTACTTTACTTCAGCAAAATGTAAAAGTATTATGTATTCATTTTTAGTAGACTGTTAATCTATCACATGACTCTATTAACCAGAAAATATCATTACAGCACCAAAAAGATATTGTGCTGATTGACAGAACAAACTATTATGACTTAAGCCCATGAGGAGAGCCTAACCCAAAAGACTAGTCCATTAGGTGGGAAAGCCTCATGGCTTAAGTACCACATTGAGTTTCCTTAGTTACTCAATGTGGGACTCATAACATTGTCACCCCCTTCGAAAGTCGGTGTCCGCGACGGCCCACTCTGGCTGCCCACTCATGGTAGCTTTCACTCTGACCCTCTTGGTGCAGGTAGCCCTCTCCCTGGTCGCTCCTTTCCAAGTCGCCCCCTCCACGTTGGCCGACTCTCAATGAAAGTACCAATTGTTATGACTTAAGCCCATGAGGAGAGCCCAACCCAAAAGACTAGTCTATTAGGTGGGAGAGTTTCATGGCTTAAGTACCACATTGAGTTTCCTTAGTTATTCAATGTGGGACTCATAACACAAACACTAAAAAATGCAGAGAATTTTTTTTCATTAAAAAAATGTTTTTCTAGCATATTATTTTTCCATGAAACAAATGAAACCCTAGTAGTTTTGTAAGATTTGTTCATACCTATGTGGAAAATCAACAACTATACCACCAGCAAATCCAGCACGCATTGCAACATTCAAAATCAATTCACGCTGGTCTATATTTTCAGGATATACTTGAAATACTGCTCTAGCACCATTTTCTAAGCATCTGTATAAAGATGCAAAAAAGCCCTATAGAAGAAATTGAGATTATTGTTATTGGAGTAGCAGAACAAAGGCAATAGATTCCAGCATCGTCTAATCAAAATATAGATAGTAACATGCAAAAATAAGCGGAAGAATTGTGCAAGTTTCCATGTGCTTAATGAGTTTAAAGAGACTCAAAATATACAGGTATTGAAATAAAGAAATGCAGTACAACAAGTAAGGAAAGGAACATACTTCAATAACCGTGGGTTGTGAGAGGATTTATCAGCATTGCATAACCACTGCATCATCACATAAAAGTCCAAAAAATTAAGAATGAAAATGAGACACACCCAGTCAAGTGTGGTAGAAAAACATCACTTATTACATGAAAAAAATCCAAATCAAAGAGGGATATTGGTTGTCACAAATAAACTTTAAACTAGAAGTTCTCTTCATCATCATTTTGAAATATACAAGAGCTGTGCATTTGAAATATGTAAGGTTACTTTTGACACATTATAACTGAATGTCATTTCTTCCACCCCATAGTCTTAAGAGCTCTTCTCAAAGGCCTCACATTTTCACGTTTACTATGGTGCTCATTTTGTGGTAATAATCTTTTTTAGTTTAATTTTCTCATTTATCTCCGTTCATTTGTTGCTCCTAGAGTGTTCTCATGTATACATCTGCTACACTTGGTCTAATCCTAGCAACTCTCTATTAAGGGAATATTGAATCTAATTTCAAGGGAAACATCAACCAGTGTATAACAGAACACAATCTCCTAATGTAAGTTCCCAAGAATAAGAAATACACGAAGTATGAACAAAACAAAGAAAGCACACCTGAACAGCACATATACTGATGGCCCCATCAATAACTCCAGGATGAAGCCCTAAACCCTGAAACCAAAGATAAAAGAAAAAAAGAACAGTAAGGCACGATGCACAGTCAGCAAGCATCTTATTTCTTAAAAAGAAGTTATTCGTAGTATATACTTATCGTGTTCAGAAAAATCACTAAAGAGAATATCATGGGAAAAGGGAAACTTGTTAAACAGGTTCAAGTAATCCAGAGCCACCTGAAAATTTAAAGTCTTTAAGGTGAATATACCTGACCCGTGTCACCAAGTAAAAGGTCACCTTCAACCTCTCGCTCCAACGCAATGTCTAGAAGTTAAACAAAATATATATTAACAAACTATATGCAAAATAAATAGGATAGGAATGAATGAATAAAAATTAACATTTTCACACTGACTGTGACAGTGCATCAAAATTAAATTAAATGCTTAAAGAAATGGAAAACATACTAAGCATTGATGGTGAAATGTGAAGAAACTAAATTCTGTTATTTTAGTTAGTTTCAGTTAGCATACTTAAGTCAGTTTGTTATAACAAACTGATATAGAATTGTAGAGTAGTAACTTGTATTTTTAGCTACTTCAGTTTGTATAAATAGCTAGCTATTAGCTATTATGTACCATCCAATTCAATTGAATGAAAACTATTGATATGCATATTCAGATAATTCCTTGTTATGATTTTCACATGGTATCAAAGAGCGTTAAAGGTCCTGGAAGCTTTTGCATCTAATCTCTTGATCCATCATGACGAAAGATTATGAGGTTAAAGATAAAGAAGAGCCAACATCTTCTCCAACCAAGAAAAAGATTGATGAAGAGAAGATCACAGGCAATGAAAACCACATTGATGCTATGTCCCTATATTATCTTCATGTTTTGGATCATCCTGGACTAGTGTTTGTCAATAAACTCCTCCATGATGGAAATTATGGAGAGTGGATCAATGACATGAGCAATGCATTGTATGCAAAGAATAAAATTGGTTTTGTAGATGGCTCGATTCCTATGCCAAAGGCTGATTCACCTTATCTTGCTCATTGGATGAGGTGTAATGCCATGGTAAAAGGGTGGCTCAAAAGTGGCATGGATAAAAAAACTCGATCCAGTGTAAGGTATGCCAACACTGCACAAGAAATATGGGTAGATCTTGCAGAAAGATTTGCAAAGGGTAGTGCCCCACGAGTTTATGAACTTAGGTGTGCCATAGCCATGCTCAAGCAAGAAAAGCTATCAGTCCCTGCATACTACACAAAATTAAAGGGACTGTGGGATGAAATTCATTCAATTTCACCATGGCCCAAGTGTACTTATGGGGGTTACAAGTGTGAAGTCCAAAAGAACCTCACTAAGATGCAAGAAAGAGAACAACTTTATGATTTCCTAATGGGACTTGATGATGTGTTCAACACAGTCAAGTCACAAATTCTCAGCATGGCACCAACCTTCTCCCTTGGTCATGCGTATCACTTAGTGGCAGAAGATGAGCAGCAAAGGATCATCTCAGCCATGCATAAACCAGCCATTGAGACAACAACTTTCTAAGCCCAAGGCACTAGATATTTTGCAGAATACACAAAAGGTAGAAAAAAGGAAAGGCCTAAGTGTGATCACTGCCAAAAGATAGGACACACACAAGAAAAGTGCTGGGAAATTGTTGGTTACCCATAGAATTGGAGGAAACCAAAGAAAGAAAGATCAATCTCTTGGAACAATAAGAAACCAAGGTTCAAGGCAGCTCAAGTAACTACTGGAGATAGCCCTATACCAGGTCTAACCATGCAACAATATGAAAGGTTAATATAGTAATTAAAGATGGATCATGAACCTGGAGCAGAAGCACAACATAGCAAAGCTATTGTCAATATGGTAGGTAACTTTAGTTTCAAGAAACCTTGGGTAATAGACTCTGGTGCAACAGAGCATATTACTTGTGATGCAAGAATGCTACAAGAGATCAATCCATCTCATCAGCATTCAGTGCATATTCCTAATGGTACACATATACCAATAAAAGGCTTTGGAACATCAAGCCTGCCAAATGGTTTAAAACTTGAAAATGTCCTGCATATTCCTGATTTTAAATGTAACCTAGTCTCTGTTAGTAAACTAACAAGAAAGCACAATTGTGCAATAACTTTCACTGCTAACTCTTGTGTGATACAAGACTTACATTCGAAGATCCTGATTGGGAAGGGTAGGCATCAAGACAGCTTATACTTGCTAGAACCAATTCACCATAACACTGCCACAATGAAAGTAAGCAAATGTGACAGTCACCTGTGGCATGCTCGGCTTGGACATGCCTCAGAAACTAAAATCAGGCATATAGGATTAGACTTAGTTAAAAATACAAATATGAGATAGTGTGATTCTTGTATGAGGGCAAAACAAACTAGATTGCCTTTTCCTTTGAGTTCAATAAAATCCAATTCATGTTTTGATCTTATACATTATGATATATGGGGTCCCTATAAAACAGCTTCTTTAACTGGAGCACATTATTTGTTATCCATTGTTGATGATTTCAGTAGAGGGATCTGGGTGTATCTAATGAAATATAAATCTGAAGTTGGGTTTCTTTTACCTATGTTTATTTCAATGATAGAAACTCAATTTGAAAAGAAGATTAAAAGGGTAAGATCTGACAATGGTTTGGAGTTTACTTCTAGACATATGCAAGATTTTTATGCAGATAAAAGGATTGTGATGGAACTAAGCTGCACCTACACACCACAACAGAATGGTGTTGTGGAGAGGAGGCATAGGCATATCCTGGAAACTGCTAGGGCTATAAGATTCCATGCTGGCCTGCCCATCAAATTTTGGGGTGAATGTGTGCTTTCTGCTGTACACATCATTAATCGACTACCATCAAAGGTAATAGATGGTAAAACTCCTTTTGAAGTTTTATACAATAAGAAACCTGACTATATACATTTAAGAGTCTTTGGTTGTCTAACATATGCCTTAAAGCATAGAAGAAAAGGGAAATTTGATGAAAGGGGGAGTCCTTGTATCTTTATAGGCTATCCCTTAGGACAAAAAGGATACAAACTCTATGACACTATCACTAAAGAAACATATGTGTCAAGAGATGTTACATTTGTTGAAGAAGAATTTCCATACAAGAAGGTTGAAACTGAGAAATCTCAGCAACCTTAACCTGTACAGTGGGAAGATTTTTCACAAGAAATGCAACAAAGCTCTTCTCCTAAACAAATAGACAACTTAGATGATTATAGTCCAGAACATGAAGATATACAAGGTGATACTAATATAGGAAATATAGAAAGTAGAAATCACATAGAACAAAGGAATGTAGGAGTGAGAGTTAGGCAACTGCCAAGTCACTTAAAGGACTATGAAGTAAGTTTGCCACCTTCTATAGATGTTCCTACTACTCAAAATCCTATACCTTACCCTTTATCAAACTATGTGTCTTACAATAAGTTTTCAAATGCTCACAATGCTTACCTTGCTGCCATCTCTTCACAAGATGAGCCTAGATCTTATTCACAGGCTGTAGAGTATAAACATTAGAGAGAAGTTATGAAGAAGGAAATTGAAGCTTTAGAGAGCAATGAAACCTGGATCCTGACAGACCTTCCAGAGG
This sequence comes from Ormosia semicastrata, assembly GCA_029884595.1. Lineage (NCBI taxonomy): Eukaryota > Viridiplantae > Streptophyta > Magnoliopsida > Fabales > Fabaceae > Ormosia > Ormosia semicastrata. Next base: position 10,130,420 of record JAQQTO010000047.1, read on the forward strand.
GCAAAAATGCAGTAGATTCTAAATGGATTTACAAAATTAAGTATCAACCAAATGGCCAAGTTGAAAGATACAAGGCCAGGCTAGTTGCTCAAGGCTTCACTCAAATAGAGGGAGAGGACTTCCATGAAACTTTTGCTCCAGTAGCAAAATTGGTAACCATTAGAACATTTCTCACCATAGCAGCTGCTAGAGGATGGATTTTGCATTAACTCGATGTTAACAATGCCTTCCTCCATGGAGATTTAACAGAAGAAATCTACATGAAAGTGCCTCAAGGCTTTGCAAAGAAAGGTGATCTTAGAGTTTGCAAACTCAAGAAATCATTGTATGGCTTGAAACAAGCATCAAGGAATTGGTACCAAAAATTCACTGAAGCTTTGGAGAAGATAGGATTCTATCAATCTCAGGCAGATCACTCTCTATTCACATACAATAAACAGGGAGTTTTTCTTGCAGCTTTGATATATGTAGATGATGTTATTCTAGATGGTAACAATTCAAATTTTATGCAACAAGTAAAGACACACTTGGACAGAGAGTTCAACATTAAGGATTTAGGAGCTTTGAAGTACTTTCTAGGAATTGAGGTTACACGATCATCAAAGGGAATCATGCTAAACCAGAGAAAATATGTTATTGACATCCTGAAAGAAACCAACATGCAGAATTGTAGACCAAGCAAACTTCCAATGGAGCAACATTACAACTTAAGGCCAAATGCTGATGAAGCTGATGTGGATGCTACAAGATATAGAAGGATATTGGGGCATCTACTGTATCTCACTGTAACCAGGCCGGATATCACATTTTCAGTAAACACTCTTTGCCAATTTATGACCTCTCTAAAGAAGACTCACATGGATGCTATTGAAAGGGTGTTGACATACATAAAAGCCACTCTAGGGCAAGGCATTCTTCTTCCAAGCTGCAGCAATCTTCAACTACAAGCTTATTATGATGTAGATTGGGGAGAATGTCCAGTTACTAGGAAATCATGCACGAGCTATTTAATCACTCTTAGAGGAGCTCCTATCTCTTGGAAGACAAAAAGGCAAATCGTAGTGGCCAAGTCATCTGTTGAAGCAGAGTATAGGGCAATGGCAGCCACGATTAGTGAAGTTGTTTGGCTAAGATGGTTACTTAGTGAGTTGATAGTATTTCAAGAAGGTCCTACTCAGATGTTTTGTGATAATCAAGCAGCATTACACATAGCTGTCAATCCAGTTTTCCACGAAAGAACAAAGCATGTGGAAATGGATTACTATTTTGTGAGAGAAAGGATTTGAGCTAAAGAAGTTGAACCACTTAAAATCAACACTAAGGACCAAGTTGCAGACATGTTAACTAAACCATTGGGCAAAAAAAGACTAGACCTTCTACTTAGCAAGTTGGACATTGTCAATCTCCATGCTCCAACTTGAGGGGGAGTGAAGAAACTAAATTCTGTTATTTTAGTTAGTTTCAGTTAGCATACTTAAGTCAGTTTGTTATAACAAACTGATATAGAATTGTAGAGTAGTAACTTGTATTTTTAACTACTTTAGTTTGTATAAATAGCTAGCTATTAGCTATTATGTACCATCCAATTCAATTGAATGAAAACTATTGATATGTATATTCAGATAATTCCTTGTTATGATTTTCACAAAATGTCTAGGCGAATGCAGTGGTGTCCAATCTCTGAGAGTGTTTCATCGCTAAGTCCTGATCCATAACCTATAGAACAGAAGCCAGCACAATCAAACATTCAAAACAGTCCTAATCATAAATCATAATCATAGGATGATGTTTCATTTGATGAATCAGCGAATAGTGGATTACCAATATCGAGGAGTAATTTAGGAACACTGTCTTCGGGCAAAGCAAGTAGCTCCAAGGCTCTCTCAGACAATGTCATCTTTGTTTTTTGATTTATCATACATAAACAAAATCAGCTTGATCTAATCTAATCTAATCTCATAATTATTGTTAATTAATTTAAAAAGAAAATTGAAATTAAAAAAAAAGAAAGGAAAACCTACCTGAATTTGAATAATACGGGAAGAAGAGGTGTACTTGCGAGCTTCGGCATCATCGTAGAATCTCTCAAGCGGGGCTACCAACTCTGGTCGAGACGCCATTGCCAAAGGAGGTTGGTTGATGTTAATTTCACTTTCACTCACAACTTAAAACGCAAAAACCCTAAAACCCTATAACTATTAACTACCCACTATGTCTATACACACACCGCCATTCTTACCCCGAATAGCTCCGCCCAAACTCTCACCCGATCCACTACACTTATTATTATTATTTTAACTCTTATATTTTTACCATTAACGGTATATACACCTCTTTTCACACTCTTCCTAATACCATTCATCATACTTACTTTTTTAATTACTTTCTTTCACTTAATCAACACCATTGAAAATGGTGTTAATAGTCCTTCACCCCTAAAAAGGGGTATAAGATGATCTTTATTCTTATTTTTTCTTTAGTTGCCCTTTGTAACTATGATTATTTAATTTAATATATTTAATAAAAGATAAAAATTTGTTTATTAATCAATGCCCTAATGCCACATACTAATAAAACTAATAAAAAAATATAAGAGTTTTAGTAGTGTGTGCCCTTATAACATAGGTTAGATACTTAAAATAAAAATTATTAAACAAGAGATGCAAATATTTAGAAGGTGTTTGGTAAAGCTTTTTTTTACTATATAAACAGTTTTTGTTCTTCTCAAAAAGCTATTTGCATAATGTTATAACATGTTTGGTAAAATCAGCTTCAGTTTTTGCAGAAATACAATGCAAAATAAAAACTTTTTAAAGCTAATTTTCGTAATGTTGAAAATTGAGTGTGTGTTTGGAAAAACTGTGAAAACTTGATTATGCTCAATAATTGATTATTGTATAAAAGCTTTTTGTTATAATCGATTCATTTTTATGTTTGGATACATTAGCTGAAAAACGATTTTAAACTAATCCGATTCGTTTAGATAATATAAAAAAGAATTGCTTTTATGCATTAAATTACTAAAATATGTATAGAATGATTAAAAAAAATATTTGATTGAGGATAAAATGGTATTTAATATTAAAGTGTAAGGAATAATCTATAAGCTAGAATCATAAGCTTCAATCTTGCATTATGAAAATTAGCTTAAAAAAGCTTTTGTACTGCATTGAATTTCGTACAAAAGCTGAAGCTGATTTTGTCAAATATGTTATAACACTGTGCAAACAGTTTTTTCTCAAAAAAAAAAAATTGTTTGCACAGTGAAAAATGCTCTCCCAAACATACTCCGAAGTTTATGATTTTAGATTATAGATTATTTCTTATATTTTGATATGTAAATATCATTTTATCCTCAATCAAATAAATTTTTTAATCATTCTACACCTATTTTAATAATTTAATGCAAAAAAATGATTCTTTTTTATTTCTTCTAAACAAATCAGATTAGCTTAAAATCGTTTTTCAGCTAATGTATACAAACATAAAACATGAATCGATTATAACAAAAAAAAATTTATACAATAATCGATTATTAAAATAATCAAGTTTTCACAATTTTTCCAAATACACACTTAAATATTTAATTTAAATACATTGTTAAAGTAAAAAACCATTATACTTTCCTTTAATTATATATTATCACGTAATAAAAATATTTCACACCCAACCCAGCAACCGTTTTAACTCTTTTCTTGCACAATAAAGGAAAGTAATGGTAACTCAGTAAAGTTGACCAAAGAGAGAGAGGCAAAGTTGAAGAGCAGAGGTGACTAAAGACATTGTTGGCAGTGGAGTTGAACTAAAAAATATGAAGTGAGAGCCATATATTGTAAAGCATAAAAAAATAATTAGATAATAATCAGTACAAGCTAATTACCTTCTACATATAATACAACAACCAAATAACACAAAAACTTTAAATCACACATACGATCCAGATCACTTTTCTACCAATTTGTCTGGCCATCGACAATAATCCGACTCCCAGCCATAACTTTCGCACAACACACTTTTCCACCCCAAACAATCCTTTGCATGTTGCAATTTGGCAATTCATCACAGCAATTACCTTTTCGTAATTAAACAAAACCTGGGTCGCAATGGCAAAGATAACAATCAAGTACACAAACGAACCAGTCATCGTTGCCATCGGCATAGGTTCGCCAACTTCCATCTACACGAATAAAACTCAATCATTGTTGCTGCTCAATTTTGGAACCACAACATATTCCTTTTCTTCATCTATTCTCAAATACGAATATATAAAGTTTCAAACCAAACCCTAGCCTAAGGATCTTTTTACAAATGTCATGACTCATAACCTACTGGACGAGAGGGATTATGATTGTGATTGTCCATAGAGATGGTTTTTGTGGGGAGCTCGACTAGCAACTGGACGTCCTTGGTGTTGTGCGTGGTATAGGAGTGCTGACCAAATCCACAAGATAATCTTCTCTAGCAACCTTTGTTATCTGCTAGTTTGATGTATCAGGAATTTGTTATTTGTTTCCATTTATCTGCTAGTTTGTTGTAACAGTCTTTCAAATGTTTTTAATCTTGCCTATAAATTGTAACATTTGTACACTATTAAACCTCAGCTGGGTCACGACTTCATGTGTCCTTCTTGGTAAATTAATAAGCTATCACAATTCATGAAAGCATAAAGCTCCCACTGAGCTACATATGCTGGCTCCAAAATGTGCCCTTCGGTATCTTAAAGGCACTCTTGCACATCGTCTTCATCTCCTTAGTGATTCTGACCTTCATCTTACTGTCTTTTGTGACTCTGACTGGACAGGAGACACCGCAGATCGCAAGTCCACTGGTGCCTACATTGTTTACATGGGTCCCAATGCAATCTCTTGATTGTGTAAGAAGCAAATCACAGTTGTCAAGTCCTCTACCAAAACTGAATATAGGACCATTACTTCCACCACTACTAAGCTCTTGTGGTTGCGGGAATTACTCAAGGAACTCCATTATCCTCTCACCAAACAACCCGTTTATTCAGATAATATTAGAGCAACTTGTCTTTGTGCAAACCCAGTGTTCCACTCCTGCATGAAGCATCTAGCCATTAACTACCATTTTGTTCGTGACTTAGTAGCTAGCAAGAATCTTCATGTTCTCCACATACTCTAACAATCTTTGTTATTTATTCATCTATATCTGCTAGTTTGTTGTATCAAGAATTTGTTATTTGTTTCCATTTATCTGCTAGTTTGTTGTAATAGGTTTTTAAATGTATCTTGCCTATATATTATAACCTCTATACGCTATTAAATTTGTCAATAGAATTATATACAAACATTTCTCTTTTTAGGTGGTTTACTTGTATTTAAATAAATATTTACTGGTTTACGTACCTTATGAAACAAATAGGGAGTAAAAAAAAATCATTGGCGTGATAAAAAAAAAAGAATAAATACCCAAAGTCCAGTCTTATCGTGATAATAGCTCTGTTGGTTAAAGTTAGGAATATATAAGAAGAGTAACAAAATTTAATGTATGAAAATGTTCTCCATCTTAATTTTTTCTCTCTTCTCCTTTATACCCTTTTTCCTAGGCCCTATTAAGGGACTATCTAAGAGCCCATTTAAATGTCTCTCTCCCAAACCCGTAAGTTAGACTTAGGACTTTGAAAAAAACCAAAGCCCAAACTCAATTAAAAGTAAAAAAAGAAGGCCCAAAATTCAAAGGACACTCTCAAGACATCGGGATATCTACGTCAAAAGAAAAGAGAATACTTTCTCAAAAACAAAATCTTTATATATATATATATATATATATGGATTAATAATCTCCTCATCTTCATGTGTAAATTAATAATCTCCATATTTTATTTTAGACAATAAATTTTTTTTTTTTTATAAAATAACTTAGTCTCAATAATATGCTAGCAACTTTGCATTAGCAAAATTTAATGAAGAAAGAAAATATTAACATATACTTTAATAATGAGAGAGAATTTGACTTATATAATTATATAAAAAATAAAAAAGATGAAAAAATAATAAATTTAATTATTTTATAAAAATAAAAAACATAATTACGTAATAACATAAAAGTAACATTTTTAATTATTTATAAAAAATAGAAATTACTTAATTACGTTATTTTTTATAAAATAATTACATTTGTATATATATTTTATTCATTTACGTAATTAAAAGGTTACGTAAGTTTTCCTTTCCTGTAAAAAAAGTTACTTAAGTAACAAATTTTTGAATGAATAAATTTGTATATTAATTATTTAGTATTCTTAACAAATTTCGTGATATTTTAATGAATAAATTGACATATATTAATTATTTAACCCATTTTTCAAGGAATTATTTTAACACATGTATTAATTATTTTAAGGAGAAAACTTAGGTAAAGTTCCTTAGGTGTTTGTGGTGCTTGTTTTCAATAAAAACATGACATGTGTTTTATTTTTTAGTTATTTAATTATTATTTTCAAAATTTTCATTAATGAATTATAGAAAAATGTACACATGTCATGTTTCTATTGGAGACAAGTACCACAAGCACCTAAGGAACTTTACTTAAGTTTTGTCCTTATTTTAAAACTTTATATATGATTTTCAATAATTAAAATTTAATAAGTGAAGTTAATAATATAAAATCTGATTCTCTCTCTTTATTAAATTTAGAATTAAGTATTATTTTTCTTCATTTAATCAACTTTTACTATTCTCTTCCTTCATTAAAGTATGTGTTAGTATTCTCTTTTTTCATTAAATTTGCTAATGCAAAGTTACTAACATATTCTTGAGACTAAGTTATTTCATAAAAAGAAAAATTTATTATTCAAAATAAAGAATGGAGGTTGCTAACCTTCACACAAAGGTGTGGAGGTTAGCAATCTTATATATATATATATGGTGAGAATAATATTTATTGTAAGAGTTGAAATAAATAAATTTTGATCATTAAATTTTATATAAATGATCAAAATTAGAATATATAGGGAATATATCAGGTCAGATGGATGTTTATTATAAGAGGATGAGAATAGTAAATTTTACCTATTGAATTTTACATGAATGGTTAAAATTAAAAAATAAATGTATGTAATTTTTTAAAGTAGTCATATGACTTTTAAGTATTCTTTAATCTTAATCATCTATGTATTATTATATAATCAAAATTTACTCATTTCATCTTCTCACTAAACAAAGAAAAGAAAAACACTTTTTTCTTTTTTATTAGTTGATACTAAATAAGATGAGAGATAACATTTTTTACTTTCTTTTTTTTTAATCCTTTTTCTTTTCTTTCTTTTACTTTTATGATATCAAAGGAACTTTTAGTCAACATTTTTGTTTCATGGGCTTAGGCCCCGTATTTTTTTTTTATTTTGTTTAAAAAATGGGGAAATAGTACGTGCAGCTTTATGAGTAGCACGGTCGTATGAACCAATACTTGTCATATTATACGTGTATAAAAATATAAAGGATTCCCTCTAGGGCTTTAACATATCGTTGTCTGTAAGACTGTAACTGCAAGAAAGAAGAACAAGACAACTTCTAGTGGGCTGTGGCTGCGGTGACGGCTTAGCGGTGGGCCGGTGCCTTTCTCACTTTACACATATTCAATGGAAAATGTACGACTTTCCAATTTAAAGTAAACTACAGTTTGGTTTAATGAAATCAATTTATTTTGATCTCATTTTTTAAACTATGCAGGGCTTTTTAATGTAGCCGCATCTAATGAATGTTGTTTTTTATTTACATTTTTTTAGAGTAAAATACATTGATTTCTTCTAAGATTTGTTTAATTTATATTTAAATTTCGTATTTTGTAAATTGAGAACTTTTCTTCTCAATTGTATGAAGGATTATGTACAGGGAATATTTGTTTAGTAGAAAATGAACTCTCATAGTATATTAATCAAAATGTTTACTGTGAGATGCTTGATGGTATGAGTTTTATTCCTATTAATTTGTTTTTTAAGCAAGAGAAAACATTATAATTTAAATAAAACCCAAAGAACAACAATGTAAATGAATGTTTTTTTTAATAGTATCTTTTTATTTGATAAGTAAAAGATTAATCTCTCGAGATACTGATTAAATATTTAAGCAAAAATTTATTTTAATAATATTATTTTTATACACATAAATTTTAAGATCAAATTTAAAATCACATAATTAAGATATTCAAATTTTTATTAATTATTTTCTTTTAAATTTTTTATTATTATTAAACAAGATATTTTCAAAGCAACAAAGAAAAAAGATGGAAGCAAGAAAATAAATGGACACGCATAGTATTAAATGTAGAAGTAGTATAAAGTTCATTTTCATAGCATGTTTTTAATATAAAAAACCTTTCGTAGCATGTTTAATCAAATTTATCTGTAATTGATGTGATATACTGACACGAATGGAAGTATATTCGATCAAATGATTTTGAATCAATTAAGGTGCAGGGTGAACTTTATAAAAACAATTCATTAACTTTATAATGTTTTTTTAATTAATAATTATCAACTTTAACTTCATAATCTTAATTCCATATCATATTTTACAAAGCTAATCAAAATATTTGTGGTTTAATTATAATTGGAGGAAATATGATTAAAAGTAATTATAGAGAAATCCAATTCAACATGTAACTTATCTAAACTTATTTTAATTGCAAGTTAATTTCAAACCAGAACTGAGTTCTTTTAATTAAAGAAAAAGCTTAAGTAATAAGTGTTTGTAGTATATGTATATTATTATTTAACTATTTTATCCTTTTTTTAATTTTTTTTAAATAAAATAAAAAATAATACACATATTATAATTTTATTTTAAAATAATATTACAAGTACTTAAATAATTTTATGTAAGTTTTGTTTTTTAATCAAAGAACTGATCTTGTTTTCTTCTTTCTGCCATTATGGGTTATTACGTATTCTAATTTTCTGGTTTGTAGAGAGAGAAAATAGGAGGGAAAAAGGTGAAAGGGAGGGGGCTTGACACATTTTCTGTACTAAATTAGCAGCCCCACCTTAACCTTTTAATTTTTATATTTTTACATTAAATGGTATATATGTATTTTTTATATTTTATCTAATATTATTTATTATATATATATTTTTTATTTTTATTTTTTACTCAATCATATGACTTAAAAATTATATTATTTAAAAAAATATAAATAATACTTACATCTTTTTTTAAAAGAGTAAGATGTAATTTTCCTTGTGCTTTTAAGGCAATTGCATTGCATGAATAATAGCAATGGCCGGTGACCAAACTTTCCCGGTTTCTCTCTTTCTCGCATCCAATCCTCACAATGCGGAGGTCAGCTTCCTCCATTACCAACCATTCGTAACTCTTTCTCGGACCACCCCGTTCCTTTTCTTTCATCTCTCTTCTCCTCAAAATTAAAAAAAGAAAAAAGAAAATTGAGTTTCACTAGCCAACACAAAAAATCCAGGAACCAAATTATACAAATAGAAATTGAAAATAAACAAACTTGTTTACATGCATATTCAGTATTTACCCTCTAAAACCAAACAAGAAACAAGGATGGATTTTTCTCGTGTAGTTAATTGGTAAAAAGGTACTTGTGTTCATTGTTTCACTTTTCCCTGATTTTGAAATCCATTCCATTTCCATGCTTTCTGTTTTTGTGTACTGAATGTATCCAAAACTCTCAAGTCTCAATCCAATTGCATTTAATTAAATATTGATAACCTTTGAAGGCATTGACAGTGCTTAAACCATTAATTAATTGAAGACCAGAAAATGCAACGAAATGGCACCTGAAAGAGACTGAGGACAGGTACTTCTCCATGAGACTGAATTGAATTGCTGAGGTTTCCTTTTTCTCTTTGTTTCCCATTTGGGATTTTAACAAAACTGTTGATTTGGTGACAAAGAAACAAACTTTGGTGACTTAATTAAAATTTCTTAATTTCAGCTTTTACAGTTCATGTATGTGTTTGGGGTGGCTTTTGTTGCCATTAGTGATAAGCACATTTGGCAATTCTTCATTCCCTCCCTTTCTCTCTCTACCCCTCTCCACTTTGTCCCTGTAATATTCCTTCTTTCTCTCTCTAATGTTCTTCTTCTTCTTCCCAGCCCCACAAGCTTTTTCACATTTTCTACTTCCTGAAAATCGTATGATTTTCAGCAGTTTTGTTTGTTAGATTGGATCTGCTGCTATTCTTTTGCCTTCCCCAACGTTGGGTTTTGAGTTTTGTTTTTTCTTCTTGGTTTCTCAAATTTTGGAAATTCCAGGTATGAGGCCTGGAATGCGTTTCATTGTTTGTTTCACTGGTTTAACTTTAAGTGCATATAAGTTTTTTCTGGATTTTGCTTGAATTTTGATTCGTTTCTTGATTGGTCTGTTGCATTTAAATAGAGGATATCGAAGTTTGAAACTTTGGAAAATATAACATTTTTTATATGTATGTTAGAACATTTTAGTTTCTTGTGTTTTCCAGATCAGCTGAACTGTTGTGACTTGTGTATACGTGCTTTCATGTCACCTGCATAGATACATGAGTTTGTGTGTGTACAGATATTCTTGCTCCATTATAGTTCATACGTGCAAATGGATTCCTGTGTACGTGCAAATGGATTCCTGTGCATTTGGTTGCATATGGATGGTTGTTTTGTGTCGTTTCCTTGGAAAATATGGTGATTTTGGTCTTGTTTTACTTGACTACACAAAATTCTTCATGTGTATTGTGGAGGCAATCGGTTGCTCTAAAGTGGCGTTACCATTTGTCAAGCAATGAAGGAATAGAGAGTCATCCCATATGAATTTATATATCTGCAGACATTTTTTCATTTTTTTTATTTGATATTAGCAGACAATTTTCCTAGAATTACTATTACTAGGCTTCCTTCCCAATGGCACCTCCTTTTTTAAGTGAAATTCTGTTGACCTTCTTTACTGCATGCACCTGTGAGGATATATGTGTGTGTTTTCTTTTTGCACTAGTATGACAGCTTAAACTTTATATCAAATAGTGGCCACCAAAATATGATGTAGTGGCCAACGAGGATTGATTCAACTGGCAGGATCGAACATTGTCAACAAAAAGGTCTTGAGTTCGATTTCAGCTGGTGGACTTTCATTGTAGGTCATCTGTAAGTATCATTTTAAGCCTTCATTAAGGCTTATGCCATCCCTGATTCCAAGGGCAACCCCCCCCACCCCCACCCCATCCCACCCCACCCCACCTGTTGATAACAACTTCGGCAAGTGCACCGAATCATTACAAGTAATATAATGATGAGAAACTATTTTCTTCACAGGAATTGTAATTGTTTTATCAACACAAAAGAAAATGTTATTTCTACTTGAACTAAGGATAAACTTTTGGTAATTTGAAATGTATTGATTTTAAACAAGTATAAAAGAAATGTATTAAAAACAGGGCAATTGATAAATGAAAGACTATTTTTTGATTTTTAAAGAGAAGAAAATTTATCGAGAAAAGCGGCTAGGGTCCGAATCCCATTATTTACTCTCTCATGCTACTAGTTTACTCTCAATACAAGTAATAATCATGCATTTGAAGTTCCAATCAACAAATTAGACTTAGATCAATCCCTTGATTTGAAGCCCCTTTAACCCAAAATACAACTCTCAATTCCTTAGGTAATTGTTAATTCAAATTAAGCATTAATAACAATGATTTCGTGAAACACATAATTACAATGATATATTCCTATATTCGATCATAATCATGCCAACCCAACTCAGTTCCAGCATTACAACTAATTTTCCAATTAGAAGAAATACCCAAATTCAAACCAATAGTGATCAAGTATTGATTAGCATTAAGCAAAGAGTAGAGTGTTCAAATACACGAAATTAACTTGTAAAGAAATAGTAAAATAGATTACAAAAGAGTATCTACAATGTTCATCTGACCCTAGCTCAAAAAGATCTAACTACTCATGATAGAAGAAGAAGAGATGAGAGAAATCAAACAAATAGAAGAAGAAGAAGCCATTGATCCTTCAAAATCTTGTTCCCAAGCTTGAATAATCAATGGAGGTGGAAGAAGATGAAACCCTAGCAGAGCTCTAGTCAACACCCAATATTAGATTTCAGAAAAAAAAAAAAATGAGAGAATCCATATCTAGCGTTTCGTCAGACTTTTAACATTAGCTGGATAACGGCCATCGCCTGCCCGCGCATGAAATGAAGCCTACTGCAGCTTCAAAAGTCCTTTCATTAATCTTCTCGCCTCACGATGGCTATTCCTCGCCTCGCGATGGCAAGCATGGAAATTTCTCTGTACGACACTTTAATCTCGCCAGGCGACGGACTAAGTGAGCAACTCTTTCTCTTTCTTCTGTGTTAAATCCAAACCTGTTTCAACAAAAATTTAAACCTCATTAGCCAGTGAACACAAAAACCTATAATACTCAAAAACAATGAAAACTTATCTAAATTCTACCTAAATTCTTTAATTCTAAAAGTAATTTGATACCAAAAACTTGTTGCGCTAGAGATTCAACACAACCTCAAACTTAGAGTTTTGTTTGTCCTTAAACAAACAACCAATTTCAAAGAAAGTTTAGAGAATAAAATCAAATTTTGATTCATTTTTTTTTCAAACCATTCAAACGGAGTCACAAAATTGAACAATCCACCAAAGTTTCATCAATCATTGCACAATCAATTTACTTACTCTTTTGCATTTGTGTTTCCCAATCATCACAACTTTAGGTAACCAGAATCATTGATCCACTAAGAGCAACATGTCCATCCTCACTAGACCTCTCCAGAATAAGTGTTTCACTCAACTCAAGTGTCTAGAGGGTGTTATTTACACTCAATTCACATCACAAGCAGCATTCTACCATAAGCTTGATAAAGCTCTAGAGAAGTAAATGCAATGCAATGCACACACACACTAAAAGAGGTCTTTTTGGGTTGTAATGTGGCTCAAGTAAAGGTAGGAAATCATTTGGATAAGAGGCTTTTTATACTTGGAATTAGACACAAGTCATTTCATGACACTCATAAGCCATCCTTCAATTTATTTAGTACACAATTCCCCAAAACAATTCTTCAAAACAAATGAAATGAGAAATAGAATGAATTGCAATATTATTTTTTTTTCATTTTTTATTTTATTTTTTTTCAATTTTTTTATTTTTTATTTTATTTATTTATATATATATTTTATTTATATATATTTTTATTCATTTTTTAATAATTTTTTTCTTTTTTTTAAATTTTTTTACACGTAGCCATGAAGTGACCCATACTTAACTCCAAGTAAGTAGGGACAATAGTTTTCCAGTTATTGGCTTGTAATGAGGGTAAAGATCAAAGAAAAAGCTAAAGGCTCAAGGGGGGTAGCAAATGATAAAACTATTCAGGTGGTTTATTTAGGTCCTAGGTAAGAACAAGAAGAGTGCCTCAGTATGCCTGAACAAACAAGCAAAAACAACTAAGAACAAAGTCAAGTTTTGAAGAATGCCACATGCAATGGAAGTACACATGAAAGAAATGATACTATTTAGGCCCAAGTACTCACAGGTGTGTGTGAAAGTGAGGAAAGATATGTCACAATCAATTTCACTTTGATTAAAGTTACACTGAGCTGCTGAAAAGGTACACTCAAGCAAAATTTTAGCTCCTTAATTAAACAACTCATGCAAAACTAAGTGTTAAGTTCACAATTGTGTTCAAGATTTGAATGTTAAGCAAGGAATGAGTTCAATGCAGACACAACATTCAAGAGAATTGGTAATCATGCAATCAAGGCTCATGTACTCTCATCAAGTAATTGTATGTGCAATTGGATTACAAGAGAGTCCACAACATCAAACACATGGCTTGGTCATAACAGAAAAGGAAACAATCATCATTGGGAACTTGTCACAAACACTTGGTGTGTGGGATACATGCATAGGGTCAATTGAGAACAAAGATACCCTGATACTATCATACCAACATGAATGTGAATCAAGATCACAAAATCACAAGACCACAAAGTCTCATATCATCATAAAAGCACTATAAGAAAAGGAATAGAAGAAAACCTTCACAATAATAAACATTTACCATGAATCCTAGAGTGAAGATAAGGGAGAAGATATACTTGAGAATGGATTGCAGATAAATTAAGTGTAAAGAGGAGGTTAGAGTGAGAGAAATAGAATAAATAGATATTAGGTGAGGGATTGAGTGAAAAACCCTAACAGAGGTTTTAGAAAAAGGGCGTGGGAAAACACTTCAAATGGGCCAGCTATTTATAGGATGTGACCCATCGCCTAGCGACAACACCATGTCGGGCCGCGACATCACATTCTTGCAAGAATAGAATATGGTTCATGAGCTGTCGCCTGGTGAGTGTTATACATCACCTCGTGATGAAAGTCAGTAAGCTCGTGCCGAAAATTCGCCCCGCGATGAATAAATCTGGCGAGGCGATGGATACTGGAAAAGAAACATGGATTTACACGTCCCATCTCGCCTCACGAAGACTTCATCATCGCCTTGCGATATAAGTCAGTAGCATTTGGGTAGAAATTCGCTGCGCGATGGTGAACTACCGCGAGGCGATGGGCACTGGGGAGAAAACTTTGAATTTATAACTCACATCTCACCTTGCGATGGCTTTAGCAATGCCTCGCGATTGAAGTCAGAAGCATTCTTGCCATAAATTCACCTCGCGATGAAGAACTATCGCCTCGCGAAGCACCCTGATTCAAGTCTAGACTTTTTAAATCATTTTCTTGCCGGGCGAGATGTTCTTTCTCGCCTCACAATGAAAGTCAGAGGCAAATTGGAGGAAATTCACCTCACGATTGAAGAACCATCGCCTCGCGATTAATGATCGTGACATATAGCTTCCCTTTTCTCTTGCAAATCGCCTCGCGATAGTGAACAATCGCGAGGCGATGGAGACTGGAATACTGATTTCGCTAGGCGAGAAAACACATTTGCCTAGCAAGGAACTTGACTTCTCCATATTTCAACTCTAGCTCCTAACACTTCATTCCTTGCTTAAAAACAACAAAATTACAATATTATCCCTGTAGCAACAAGTACCAAATCAGATCACAACTAGCATTTTATTCTTACGAAAACAAAGCAAAGAAAATTGCTACTCAAAATGAATTCAAAATGATTAAGAAAGAAGAATTGCTTGGGTTGCCTCCCAAGAAGCGCTAGTTTAACGTCGTTAGCTCGACACCTTATGAATTTATTTTATAGGTCATGCAAAACAAGAGCAGCTTTTGCTCTTTCTATCACCCCACCAAGATAAGGTTTCAACCTCTAGCCATTGACTTTGAAAGTCCTTTTTGAAGCTGGATCTTCCACTTCTATTACTCCGTAGGGTGTCACTTCTTTGACAGTGAATGGTCCTGACCATTTAGACTTCAATTTTCCTGGAAATAACCTCAGCCTTGAATTAAACAACAACACCTGTTGTCCAGGATAAAAATTTCTCTGTGATATGTACTTATCATGGTAGATCTTCATCTTCTGCTTGTATATCCCCATATTCTCATATGTGTGCACACGCAATTCATCCAGCTCATGCAGCTGATTAATTCTCTTTTCGCCACTCAAGGTAGGATCAAAATTCAAAAACTTTAAGGCCCAATATACTTTATGCTCAAGTTCTACTGGTAAATGGCAAGACTTACCATAAACTAGCTGATATGGTGACAAGCCTAATGGTGTTTTGTAGGCCGTCCTATATGCCTATAAAGTATCATCCAATTTATTTGCCCAATCCTTTCTTGAATTACCAACTGTCTTCTCTAGAATTCTTTTGATCTCTTTATTTAATACCTCCACTTGGCTATTGCATTGAGGATGGTAGGGAGTGGCCACTTTATGTTTAACAGCATACTTGGAAAGAACATTTTGCAACTGGTTATTACAGAAATGAGTTCCCCCATCACTTATCAACACCCTTGGAACTCCAAATCTAGAAAACATGTTCTTTTTGACAAACTTAACCACTATTTGAGCATTATTTACAGGAGCGGCCATGGCCTTAACCCATTTTGATACATAGTCAACAGCCACTAATATGTACTGATTTGAGTAGGAAGAAGGAAATGGCCCCATGAAGTCAATGCCCCAATAATCAAACAATTCAACTTCCAAAATGGGATTCAAGGGCATTTCACTCCTCCTTGAGATATTGCCAATCCTTTAACATTTATCATAGCCCTTCACATGGTTATATGCATCTTTAAAGATGGATAACCAATGAAATCCAGACTGTAGTACCTTAGCAACAGTACGTTCTTCATTAAAATGCCCTCCACAAGGGGAATCATGATAATGCAAAAGTATCTTCTGCCCTTCATCTTGTGACACATACCTCCTGAGAAGTCCATCTGGGCCAATTTTGAAAAGAAAAGGATCATCCCAAATGTAATATTGGGCATATCGAAAAAATTTCTTTT
This sequence comes from Ormosia semicastrata, assembly GCA_029884595.1. Classification (NCBI taxonomy): domain Eukaryota; kingdom Viridiplantae; phylum Streptophyta; class Magnoliopsida; order Fabales; family Fabaceae; genus Ormosia; species Ormosia semicastrata. Next base: position 10,146,829 of record JAQQTO010000047.1, read on the forward strand.
TCTGTTGCCATGTCAAGTCTTCTGGTATAACATTAGCAGCCTTGAAATTAGCCATATCAGCAAACCATGGCCTCTCCTCAATTGCAAATAACTTCTCATCTAGAAACTCCTCAAGGATGTCTCTCTCTTTAGTAGTAACTTCTGAGTTTTCTAGCCTAGACAAGTGGTCTACTACCACATTTTCACTTCCTTTCTTGTCTTTAATCTCAAGATCAAATTCTTGTAATAAGAAAATCCACCTAATCAGTCTAGGTTTTGATTCTCCCTTAGTTAGCAAATATTTAATTATTGTATGATTAGTGAACACAGTAATCTTAGATCCAATCAAGTAGGAACAAAATTTCTCTAAGGCAAATACTATGGCAAGTAATTCCTTTTCAATTGTGGCATAATGAATTTGGTTCTCATTAAGGACCTTGCTTGCATAGTAAATTACATGAAAAATTTTATCCCTTCTTTGCCTTAATACAGCTCCTACTGCATAGTCACTTGCATCACACATAAGTTCAAATGGTAACTCCCAATCAGGGGCTACAATAACAGGAGCAGAAATCAATTTGTCCTTCAAAAGATTAAAAGCATGCAAGCACTCATTATCAAAATCAAAAGAAGAATCCTTAATGAGCAGATTGCACAATGGCTTTGTAATTTTTGAAAATTCTTTTATGAATCTTTTGTAGAAGCCAGCATGGCCTAGAAAACTTCTCACGCCCTTCACATTCAATGGTGGAGGTAGCTTTGCTATCATTTCAATCTTAGCCTGATCTACCTCCATACTGCTGGCTGAAATCTTGTGGCCAAGTACAATGCCTTCCTGCACCATGAAATAACATTTCTCCCAATTTAAGACTAAATTGGTTTCCATGCATCTCTTAATAACATTAGTGAGGTTGGATAAACAATGATCAAATGAAGTACCAAAAACAAAAAAATCATCCATAAAGACCTCTATATATATTTTCAATCATATCAGCAAAGATAGAAAGCATACACCTCTGAAAAGTAGCGGGAGCATTGCAAAGACCGAAAAGCATCCGTCTATATGCAAAAACTCTATAGGGACAAGTAAATGCTATCTTTTCTTGGTCTTCTGGATTGACTGTAATTTGATTATAGCTGGAATAGCCATCAAGGAAGTAATAATAGGCTTGTCTAGATAATCTCTCAAGCATCTGGTCCATGAATAGGAGGGGAAAATGATCCTTTCGGGTAGCTTGGTTGAGCTTCAGGTAGTCGATACATATACGCTAACCAGTGACTGTTCTAGTGGGAATTAATTCATTTTTCTCGTTCCTCACCACAGTCATACCTCCCTTTTTAGGAATAACCTGAACCAGATTCACCCAAGCACTATCCGAAATAGGATAAATCATTCCGGCTTCAAGGAGTTTCAGCACCTATTTTCTCACTACTTCTTTCATTGTAGGATTTAACATTCTTTGTTGCTGAACCACTGGCTTGAATTTGTCCTCGAGTTTGATCTTATGCATACAAAAAGCTGGACTTATCCTTTTTAAGTCAGATATAGTCCATCCAATTGCAGTTTGGTGCTCTCGGAGTACCTTTACAAGCTTCTCTTCTTCAAGTTTTGATAAAGAACTATTGATTATTGTAATGCCCCTTTTTAGGAAGGAGCGTCACATTGTCATTCATAATGCATAAAATAAAAACGAGTGTTAAGACCCGGTTCTTTATATAATTATAAATCTACTTGGTTGTAATCGTATGATTAAATTAGCGAGTATATTTTTTTTTTGTTATAATTAATAAAATGGTGATAAGGCAGAATTACAATGAATAGTAAAATAAAAATAAAGCATACATCAAACCAACATACATGAACAACGACATATTATTTTATTAAACTTGTTTGATTACAGCGCCTGAATATACAAAAAGTAAAATTATACATGTATGCCCAAGAGATCGTAAATATACAACCCACCAAAATAGTGACACATTAGACCCCCAAAATATACCCTGATAGCCATCAGTAGCTATCGACAGTATCAAATCCTAAGATGAGGAGGAACCGTGTCAGGATCCTCCTCGGGATCCTCCTCAGGATCTTCCTCATTCGAGAAAACCTCCATAGGAGCCACCGAGTTACGGGCCAGGGCCCGAACAGTGGACTCAAAAGAATCCTCCTATGGGATGTAATAACGATCACCCCACATCTCCTTGATGGGCAAATAAAACTCCAAACTTAAGCTGACACTGCAAGTGAAGATCGGCGGTTAATGATGCCCTTAAGCCAGTGAAATCGACACGTCTCCCAGGTAGACACAGCGATCGGAATTTAAGTTGATGTGCCAGCAGTCTGGCCCTCCAAGGAAGGTAAGACGCACATCACCTAAAAATCCGTGTGAGTGTGCCACTATGATCCGAGAGTAGGTGCTAGTCGCGGTCGGGCCAAAAGCCAGAAAATTCGGGAGCTTCACCTCCGTCGCCGACGTCTTCGATGGAACATAAATATAACAAAAATAATAGCAATACAGGAAAAAGGTAAGACATCCTACCATCATCACCAATTATAATAGTGTAGAAACATAATGGCGCGAAGCGCCCACATAGCATTTCAACAGTAATAATAATAAGCATTAAATAACAATAATAACTAATTAAGCAGTTCCAGGCAGTTATACATCAGCAATACAACAGTTCCAATTATAATAAGGATTAAATGCCAGATAATATATGGACTCATTATGCACATGCATACAACACCAAAATCCTACTCCATGGAGCTAGACACAAACAGTCAGAGAGAAAGATCAGAAGACATGTCTGCAACTCGGCTGCAGCGGCCAAAGTGCTATAATTCATCAGTTTATCCACGTGCATATCAAGGCATTGTACATACATTCTATACTAGATTACGATATAGGACGGTGTCACGCCCGGATCGTCGGTGCGTTCGCATCGGTTTATCTCACGGCCCAGTGGGGCTACCAATTGTCCCTGTGAGACGCCCGCGCCCCGACGCCCCCAAGGTACACAGAATGACCCACACTAGTCTACTCGCACCCGCACAAAGGTATGTTCAATCTCCTAGGCAACATGGCCTTAACAATAGTCCAACGGACTTTCACAATGCATGATGACTCAATGCATAATCATGTATATTTATCATTTCATACTTTTTCACAATATGCCACAATTGACCAAAGTAAGCATCATAATATTCTTGGTCCCACATATGGACCCACATTAAATAGTCTAAAGCCTTCTAATGGTACATTACATTTTTGGTACATTATGAAATTATTTAGTGTTCTCATTTACATTCATGTTCTTACTTTAATTGAAAATCATTCTAAGTCTTTTGAGTAAAGTTTCATTCTTGGTTCTTTCCATTTTATGAAATCCTAGATAATTCCTAATTGTCCAAATTAGTTAAGTTCCACTTCAATGTGATGTCTCTTATGAAATTCTTTTCATAATTAGGTTCCTTACTTTAAATTTAGTCTTACTCACTTAAAGAATTATTTCTAAGTCTTACCAAGTCTCACTCATCCTTATTTGTGTTTAAGGTCCAAAGAATTCCTTTAGGTTACTAAATTTATTTCCTTTCATTACATAATTCTCTTATTTATTTACTTGATTAATTAAATGTCATAGTTGTATGAATTTACATAATTAGGTTATTATTAACCCTAGAGGCCGTGAGCCTCACTAAATTTTAGGATTCCAATTTTTCAATCCATTAATTACATGTTGTCCACTTGATTAACTATGTCTTCCACTTGTTATAAATTTTCACCAAGAACCCTAATTTTGGCCCCAAAAACCGTGAGCCCCCTAGAGGAAATCTAGGTCATTTTCTTCCACTTCAAGTGTTCCAATCCATCTAAGTATATCAATGTACATAACCAATGAATCAAACAACTTAAACAAATTAACAACAACATGTAATCATGTAAATCATACAAATAAAGAATAACCCTCAATAGGGTTTTCTCATAATCTATCACAATACAAGATTCCTTACTACCAAGAGAGGTTGAGGAGGAGTATCTTCCTCTTACCAAAGAAAAGAAAACAAGCAAAAGAACCCCCCTTGAGCTCCTTGCAATTTTTAGATTTGCGCCCAACCAAACCCTAGAAATTTCAATCTCATCAAGATAACATCAATGCTTGAAAAATAAGGTATAGATGGTCACAAAGGAGACCATAAAAATGAAAATGGGGAAAAGAGAGTGAAGAATCAAGAACCTTATCCAAAAACCCTAAGCTTGAAGCTTGAAGAAAATGGTGAAGATGAAAGCTTTTCAAAGAATCACCAACTAGAGAAGTGTTTAGATGATGAAGGAGTTTAAGAAAATGTATTTGGTTGGAATTTTTGTGATGGAGGAGGCAAAATGGAGGGGCTGGCCATGAGGTACTCTAGAGAGAAGGAGGAGAGAAAGTTTGAGAAAGATGAAGGTAGAGAGAGAAGTGAATAGAAAAATGAAAGACGCTTTTAAGGTTTTATTTTTGAAATTTGAATAGGTTAATTAAATTAAATGGAAGCACAAATTTTGGCTCCCAATTGTGTACAGCAACCGTGAGGTAGAGGGAGGAGAGAGAGAAAAATGGTTAGCTTCCTTGAGAAGCTTGTGTGCATTTTCAATAAAGGAGATGTGATTAGACATAAAGGAGATTGCCTTTAGATAAGATAATGTGATTTAATAGTTAAAATAATTGGGTAATTAGGATTTTACCACAAGCTATTACCTAATGGATAATTGTTACAGTGCACAATGCGAGTATTAATTATCCAATGAATAATAGAGCATATCGTAAAATTTTAATTAATAGTGCGTACAAAGATTTTATTTATCAGATAAAACTTCAAAAAATGCAAACCTCGCAACCTGTGCCTGGCCTCGGGTTTAGTAAGATCCCCCGTCGACAGTTCAAGGTTTACCAGCCTTAGGGAAAACATTTCGTTATTCTGACTCCGCTCAGTGCGCACGTAAAACGAAAAATATACTAAAATATTTGACGTTTTCAAAAAAATTCACAAAATTCTTAAAAATCATAAATATTAGAAAATGGGTATTTGTCATAAAACAAACAATTTTCCAAGGCGTTTCACTGACTCTGCTCAGTGTGCACGTAAAAATGAGAAATATATTAAAATATTCATCATTTCTGAAAAATTTCAGAAAAATCTCCAAAAATCACGAATATTAGTAAACGACTATTCATGATGAAATAAATCATTTTCGGGGTGTTACACTGACTCTGGTCAATGTGCACGTAAAATGAGAAATATATTAAAATATTCAACGTTTCTAGAAAATTCCAGAAAAATTCCTAAAAATCATAAATATTATAAAATGATTATCTATGATGAAATAAATAATTTTCGGGGTGTTACAACTCTCCCTTTCTAAAAAAAAATCTCGTCCTTGAAATTTTCATACCTTAGAATAGTTGTGAGTGTTGCTCCTTCATTTTGTCTTCTTGTTCCCATGTTGCATCTTTAGTTGTTTCGTTCCAAATTTCCTTCACCAATGAGATCTCCTTGCCTCTTAGTTGTTTTATCCTTCTATCCTCAATTCTTACAGGAGGTGCCTCATAGGTTAAGTTCTCTTTTAATTGTACTGTATCTGATACTATGACATGACTTGGGTCAGGAAGGTATTTTCGCAGTTATGACACATGAAAGACATTGTGAATGTTTGAGAGGAAAGAGGGTAAGGCTATTTGATAGGATACTGGACCTACTCGGCGAATAATCTGGTATGGTCCAAGGAATTTTGGAGTGAGTTTTCTAGATTTCAAGGCCCGGCCTACCCCAGTCGTAGCTGTGACTTTCAGAAATACATGCTCGCCTTCCTCAAACTCAAGAAGCTTTCTTCTTTTGTCTGCATAACTCTTTTGTTGGCTTTGAGCCATCATCATCTTCTCCTGAATCATCTTAACTTTTTTAGTCATCTGCTGTATAACATCTGGTCCAATAGTGAGGCGCTCGTCGTCTTGGTACCAACATAAAAGTGTCCGACGCCGCCATCCATATAGAGCCTCAAAGGGTGCCATCCCTATGCTTGAATAATAATTGTTGTTGTAGGTGAATTCTATCAATAGTAGAATGTCATCCCAACTTCCAGTTTGTTCTATGGTGCAAGCTCTAAGCAAATCTTCCAATGATTGGATCGTCCTCTTCGATTGGCCATCGGTTTATGGGTGATAAGTAGAACTTAGACGTAACTTTGTCCCTAATGCTTCTTGTAGACTGTGCCAAAACTTTGAAGTGAATCTCGGATCCCTATCCTAAACAATACTCGTAGGCACACCATGCAGTCTAACAATTTTTCCAATATACAAATGGGTTAGTTTCTCCAGTTTGTACTTTATGTTGATCGGGAGGAAATGCGCTGATTTCATGAGTCGGTCCACAATTACCCAAATCAAGTCATGTCCTTTTCTTGTCCTTGGCAAACCCACTACGAAATCCATTGCAATGTTGTCCCACTTCCATTCAAGAATAGATAATGGTTGCAGCAATCCTGTGGGTTTTTGATGTTCCACTTTAGCTTTCTGATGAACCAGATAGGTCGATACACATCTAGTGACGTCACTCTTCATTCCATGCCACCAAAAAAACTTCTTCAAGTCTTGATACATTTTTGTTATGCCCGGATGCATATTCAAGTAGCTTGTGTGAGCATGGTCGATAATATACTTTCTAAGCTCTTGGTCACGGGGAATACAGACTCTACCTCGGAATCTCAGAATTCTGTCTGTTCCTTCCGCAAATGTTGTTTCGTTACCTTTCTTCATTAGCTCTCTCACTTCTTGCAAGAACTTATCGACCTTTTGCTTTTCCCGTATGTCCTCCATCAGCTCACTTGGGATGGTGACCATGTTCATGCAAATCTTTCCTGGTTCTAATTCCTCAAAAGACCATACATCTCTGAACTGCTCTATTAGATCATTTTTCTTGATCATCAAGGTAGAGACACTGATCATCTTCCTGCTTAAGGCGTTTGCCACAACGTTTGCCTTGCCGGGGTGATACAGAAGTTGGAAATCATAGTCCTTCAGGAACTCCAGCCACCTCCACTGCCTCAGGTTCAACTCCTTCTGATCATATAAATATTTCAAGCTTTTGTGATCACTAAAGATATTGAACGTCGCTCCATAGAGGAAATGTCTCCATATCTTCAATGCAAAAACCACAACCGCTAATTTCAAGTTATGCATCGGGTAGTTCTTCTCATGCACTCGCAATTACCTTGAAGCATAAGCCATCACTCTTCCATGTTGCATAAGCACTGATCCTAGTCCTTGGTATGAAGCGTCACAGTACACCTCGAAGGGCTCATTCGGATCAGGTAACACTAACACTGGTGAGGTAGTTAGCCATCTCTTCAACTCTTAGAAACTCTATTCACAGCTGTTGGTCCACTCAAAAGCTTGGTTCTTTCTCGTGAGTTGAGTAAGAGATCCTACAATCTTGGAGAATCCCTTGATGAACCTCTGGTAATATCTGACCAATCCCACGAAGCTACAAATCTCTATCACTGACTTAGGCCTTTCCCATTGTAGCACTGCTTCCACTTTTGATGGATCCACCGCAATCCCATCCTTCGAGATCACATGACCCCAAAAACTTAACTTCTTCTAGCCAAAATTCACATTTTGACAGTTTGGCATACAGTTCTTTCTCCTTCAGAATCTGGAGAACTATACTGAGGTGTTCAGCATGATCCTCCTAATTTTGAGAATAGATCAGGATGTCATCAATGAAGACAATAACAAACCTGTCTAAGTAAGGACGAAAGATTCGGTTCATATAGTCCATGAAGATAGCAGGCGCATTCGTCACACCAAATAGCATCACGAGGTACTAGTAATGGCCGTATCGGGTACAAAAGGCAGTCTCAGGTATATCCTCCGTCTTTACTCGTATCTGATGATACCCAGATCGCAGATCAATTTTTGAAAATACCACTGCTCCCTTCAGTTAGTCCATTAAGTCATCAATTCTTGGGAGTGGATACTTATTCTTGATTGTCACTTTGTTTAATTGTCTGTAGTCCACACACAACCTTGATGAACCGTCCTTCTTCTGAACTAACAACACTGGTGCTCCCCAAGGTGACACACTCAGTCTGATGAATTGCTTTTCCAAAAGCTCCTCTAGCTGCTTCTTAAGTTCAGCTAATTTTGTTGGTGACATCCGATAAGGTGCTATAGACACGGGACTAGCTCCCGGTACAAGGTCAATAGCAAATTCTATTTCTCGCACCGGTGGCAAACCAGGTACATCCTCAGGAAAGATTTCGAGAAACTCATTCACCACTGGAATTATGTCCACATCAACCTCACTCTCAATTTTTAAAGAAGACAGTAGCATGTATCCGTGAGCTCCTTCTTTCAAGAGAGCTTGAACTCGGTTGGCTGTCAAAAATCTAGAATCCTCATCCATAGGGAAAACTATGATTTTTCTTGAACAATCTAATAGAACATAGTTGGAAGACAACCAGTACATCCTTAAAATTATATCTAGTTGAGAAAGGGGTAAACAGATCAAATCGGCAGAAAAGATTCGACCTTCAATAATCAAGGGACAATTTAAACAGACTTTGGTAGTAATTATCGGTTTATCAGTGGGGGTAGAAACAGTCAGATCAAAAGGTAAAGTAGACACTGGCAAACCAAGTCGTAGCACACAGTCATAAGATATGAAAGAATGGGTTACCCTAGAGTCATACAGTACAATCAAAAGGTTACCTTCTATGGTGCCTTCTCCTTGAATCAAGTCTTCAGACTCGGAGGCTTTTGCTCTGCTCATGGTATAGACCCGTCCTCTTGCTTTCAGTTTGTTGGCCCTTGCAGCATTGAGTGAAGGTTTAGCCTTTGCTTGGTTACAGTCTAGGGATATGTGGCCAGGTTTGCCACATCTGAAACAAATAATCCCCTTTATAGTGCAATCCCTTGTGAGATGATCATTCCCACACTTTAGGCATTTGGAGGGGTATGCCACATTTTGGCAGGTCTGGTTCCCAGTAGAACCTCCACCAGAACTTCCACCCGCTGTCTGTTGCTGGTTTCCTGTTGGTCGGGAATAGGGCTTCTTTTGGAAGCGGTTAGAACTGTTGCCACCGCCTCTTTGGAACCTTGTAGGTCTAAAGTTCCTGCTCCTTGTATCTCTAGCTTGCTCCAGAGCTTCCACTTCGCAGCACGTATTTAGCAGCTCTGAGAACTCGTTGATCTTCAGTGTGATAACAGCTTTCTTTACTTTATATCTCAACCCCTCTGTAAACTTTCGACACTTCCAGGCTTCATTCGGTTGGTGCTTAAAGTATGTTGAAAACTGTGATAAGTTTTCAAATCTCACTTTATATTCACTAACGGTCATGTTCCCCGCCTTAGGTTGAGAAACCCCATCTCCTTCGCGTGCTTCGCGCTCGCAGAAAGGTACTTATCCAAGAACTTATCCTTGAATCAATCCCAAGTGATTTCGCAATTTTCAGCCTCCAGCATTCTTTGCGTCCCGCACCACCAGTTCTCAGCATTGCCAACCAACATAAAGGTAGCATAAGTCACCTTCTTATTCTCGGCGCAATTCATGCCTCAGAATACTTTCTTTAGCTCTTTGATCCATAGACTAGCTTTGTCCGGATCGAACTTTCCTTTGAATTGGGGAGGATTGTGGCGATGAAACTCTGCCAAGTTTTGAGCATCAACAGTAGCTTCGAGCTGTTGAGTAGCCCTCTCTTGTTGCTGAGCAACTCTCTCTTGTTGTTAAGTAGCTCGTTCAGTCTGTTGTGCGATGACCTCAGCCACCTTTTGTATAACCTCTATAGCAGCTGCCATATCTCCACCTCGTGCCATCTTGTTTTCTCAATTCAGATTAACTGAAAACACAAGGAAAGTCAGTTGTATCCACTAGGAATACCAAACACAGAGATTCATACAGCACAAACAAGACAGACTCAATCACAAGACCCAAAGAAACATAAATCGGGGCTCTGATACCAACTTAATATAACGCCCCTTTTTGGGAAGGAACGTCACATTGTCATTTACAATGTGAAAAATAAAAATGAGCGTTAAGACCCGGTTCTTTATATAATTATAAATCTACTTAGTTGTAATCATGTGATTAAATTAGCGAGTATATTTTTTTTTGTTATAATTAATAAAAATGGTGATAAGCTAGAATTATAATGAATAGTAAAATAGAAATAAAGCATACATCAAACCAACATACATGAACAACGACATATCATTATATTAAACTTGTTTGATTATAGCGCCTGAATATACACAAAGTAAAATTATACATGTATGCCCAAGAGATCGTAAATATGCAGCCCACCAAAATACACATCAGGCCCCTAAAATATACCTGAATAACCATCAGTAGCTATCGACAGTATCAATCCCTAAGATGAGGAGGAATCGTGTCAGGATCTTCCTTGGGATCCTGAGGACCGTGTCAGGATCCTCCTTGGGATCCTCCTCGGGATCTTCCTCATTCGAGGAAACCTCCATAGGAGCCACCGAGTTACGGGCCGGGGCCTGAGCAGTGAAATCAAAAGAATCCTCCTGTGGGGTGTAATAACGATCACCCCACATCTCCCTGATGGGCAGATAAAACTCCAAACGTAAGCTGACGCAGTGAAGATCGGCGGTTCATGACGCCCCCAAGCCAGCGAAATCAACACATCTCCCAGGTAGACACAGCGATCGGAGTTTAAGTTGATGTGCCAGCAGTCTGGCCCTCCAAGGAAGGTAAGACGCACATCACCTAAAAATCCGCGTGAGCGTGCCGCCATGATCTGACAGTAGGTGCTAGTCGCGGTCGGGCCAGAAGCTGGGAAATTCCGAACTTCACCTCCGTCGCCGACGTCTTCGATGGAACATAAATACAACAAAAATAATAGTAATACAGGAAAGAGGTAAGACATCTTACCATCATTACCAATTATGACAGTATAGAAACATAACGGCATGAAGCGTCCACATAGCATTTCAACAGTAATAATAATAAGCATTAAATAGCAGTAATAACTAATTAAGCAGTTCCAGGAAATTATACATTAGCAATACAATAGTTCCAATTATAATAAGGATTAAATGCCGGATAATATACAGACTCATTTTGCACATGTATACAACACCAAAATCCTACTCCACAGAGCTAGACACAAACAGTTGGAGAGAAAGATCAGGAGACATATCTGCAACTCAGCTGCCGCAGCCAAAGTGCTATAATTCATCAGTTTATCCACGTGCACATCAAGGCATTGTACAAACATTCTACACTAGATCACGATATAAGACAGTGTCATGCCCGAATCGTCGGTGCATTCGCATCGGTTTATCTCACGGCCTAGTGGGACTACCAACTGTCCACTGTGAGACGCCCGCGCCCTGACGCCCCCAAGGTACACAGAATGACCCACACTAGTCTACTCGCACCCGCACAAAGGTGTGTTCAATCTCCTAGGTAACATGGCCTTAACAACAGTCCAACGGACTTTCATAATGCATGATGACTTAATGCATAATCATGTATATTTATCATTTCATACTTTTTCACAATATGCCACAATTGGCCAAAGCAAGGATCATAATATTCTTGGTCCCACACATGGACCCACATTAAATAGTCTAAAGCCTTCCAATGGTACATTACATTTTTGGTACATTATGGAATTATTTAGTGTTCTCACTTACACTCATGTTCTTACTTTAATTTAAAATCATTCTAAGTCTTTTGAGTAAAGTTTCATTCTTGGTTCTTTCCATTTTATGAAATCCTAGATAATTCCTAATTGTCCAAATTAGTTAAGTTCCACTTCAATGTGATGTCTCTTATGAAATTCTTTTCATAATTAGGTTCCTTACTTTAAATTTAGTCTTACTCACTTAAAGAATTATTTCTAAGTCTTGCCAAGTCTCACTCATCCTTATTTGTGTTTAAGGTCCAAAGAATTCCTTTAGGTTACTAAATTTATTTCCTTCCATTATATAATTCTCTTATTTATTTACTTGATTTATTAAATGTCATAGTTGTATGAATTTACATAATTAGGTTGTTATTAACCCTAGAGGCCGTGAGCCTTACTAAATTTTAGGATTCCAATTTTTCAATCCATTAATTACATGTTGTCCACTTGATTAACTATGTCTTCCACTTGTTATAAAATTTCACCAAAAACCCTAATTTTGGCCCCAAAAACCGTGAGCCCCCTAGAGGAAATCTAGGTCATTTTCTTCCACTTCAAGTGTTCTAATCCATCCAAGTATATCAATGTACATAACCAATGAATCAAACAACTTAAACAAATTAACAACAACATGTTATCATGCAAATTATACAAACAAAGAATAACCCTCAATAGGGTTTTCTCACAATCAATCATAATACAAGGTTCCTTACTACCAAGAGAGGTTGAGGAGGAGTATCTTCCTCTTACCAAAGAGAAGAAAACAAGCAAAAGAACCCCCTTGAGCTCCTTGTAATTTTCAGATTTGTACCCAACCAAACCCTAGAAATTTCAATCTCATCAAGATAATATCAATGCTTGAAAAATAAGGTATAGATGGTCGCAAAGGAGACTATGAAAATGAAAATGGGGAAAAGAGAATGAAGAATCAAGAACCTTACCCAAAAACCCTAAGCTTGAAGCTTGAAGAAAATGGTGAAGATGAAAGCTTTTCAAAGAATCACCAACTAGAGAAGTGTTTAGATGATGGAGGAGATTAAGAAAATGTATTTAGTTGGAATTTTTGTGATTGAGGAGGCAAAATGGAGGGGCTGGCCTTGAGGTGCTCTAGAGAGAAGGAGGAGAGAAAGTTTGAGAAAGATGAAGGTAGAGAGAGAAGTGAATAGAAAAATGAAAGATGTTTTTAGGGTTTTATTTTTGAAATTTGAATAGGTTAATTAAATTAAATGGAAACAAAAATTTTGGCTCCCAATTGTGTGCAGTAGCCGTGAGGTAGAGGGTGGAAAGAGAGAAAAATGGTTAGCTTTCTTGAGAAGCTTGTATGCATTTTCAATAAAGGGATGTGATTAGACATAAAGAAGATTGTCTTTAGATAAGATAATGTGATTTAATAGTTAAAATAATGGGATAATTAGGATTTTATTACAAGTTATTACCCAATGGATAATCGTTACAGTGCACAATTCCAGTATTAATTATCCAATGAATAATAGAGTGTATCGCAAAATTTTAATTAACAGTGCGTACAGAGATTTTATTTATCAGATAAAACCTCAAAAAATACAAACCTCGCAACCTGTGCCCGGCCTCGGGTTTAGTAAGATCCCCCATCGACACGTCGACAGTTCAAGGTTTACCAGCCTCAGGGAAAACATTTCGTTATCCCGGCTCTACTCAGTGCGCATGCAAAACGAAGAATATACTAAAATATTTGACATTTTTAGAAAAATCCACAAAAATTTCTAAAAATCACAAATATTAGAAAATGGGTATTTGTCATAAAACAAACAATTTTTCAGGGCGTTTCGCTGACTCTGCTCAGTGTGCACGTAAAATGAGAAATATATTAAAATATTCAGTATTTCTGAAAAATTCTAGAAAAATCTCCAAATATCACGAATATTGAAAAATGACTATTCATAATGAAACAAATCATTTCCAAAGTGTTACACTGACTTTAGTCAGGGTGCACGTAAAATAAGAAATATATTAAAATATTCACCGTTCCCAGAAAATTTCAGAAAAATTTCTAAAAGTCATAAATATTATAAAATGATTATCTATGATGAAATAAATAATTTTTGGAGTGTTACAATTACCACTAGATTTGCATCTAGATTGCCAAGAAAGGCATATTTCAAGTGAGATGGTAAGGGTTTCAACACTAGTTTTGCTTTTTCCTCTACTTTGTCATTACTCAGCTATTCTTTCATCTTACTGTCAACACTCTTTGCTTGAATTTCTTCTAGATATTGCAAACACTCCTCAATGATTTCATCATCCACCTCACCATGATCATCAATAGCACTCACAATCACTCTTTCAAGAGGTATAGTTGGAATGTTGTGCTGAATAGATTCTGCAATTGTAGTATCAATCAAATCCACCCAATAAGAAGTTTTTTTTATCATCTGGGTGTTGTATCGCCTCAAAGACATTAAAGGTGACTTTCTCATCCTTCACTCGCAACATTAACTGCCCTTGTTGGACATAAATGAGGGCTCTTCCAGTAGCTAAAAATGGTCTTCCAAGAATTAAAGGTACCTCTTCATCCTTATCCATGTCCAATACGACAAAATCAGCTGGAAATATAAATTTATCGACCCTCACTAGCACATCTTCCATTACTCCATAGGGATGTTTAATTGACCTATCCGCAAGTTGCAAAGCCATTCTTGTTTGCTTGACCTCACCTCCCCCAAGCTTCTTAAGCATAGACAATGACATCAAATTTATACTTGCTCCCAAATCACAAAGAGCTTTACCAATGGTCATATTGTCAATAGTGCACGAAATTGTAAAACTCCTTGGATCTTTCAATTTTGGGGGAAGCTTCCTTTGAAGTATTGCATTGCATTCCTCTATTAATGCCACTGTTTCATCCTCTTTGAACTTTCTCGTTTTGGTTAACAATTCCTTCATAAATTTAGCATATGTAGGCATTTGTTCCAATGCCTCTGCAAAAGGAATATTGATTTGGAGACGTTTGAAAATGTCCAAGAACCTTGCAAACTGCTCCTCTTTCTCCTTTTTCTAGCTCAAGTGAGGATATGGTAACTTCACATATGGTGGGATCACTTGAGGCTTATCCCCTTCTTGCAAAATCTGATGCTTTGTTCTCCTCAAGAAGGAGTCTTCGCCTACTAAGTTAGAACTCTTTTTATCCTCATTTTTTTTTTATTTTCAACCTTTACTTCCTTTCTTCTTTTTCATTTTCTTCTATGTTCACAATGTCACTCTTTTTATTTGACTCTTCATCCAACATCTCCCTCGCATTTGTTTCAACAGATCCTGAAACTAATGGCTCCACCACGGCTGGTGTGACAGTTTTCTCACTTCTCAACGTTATGGCTTTGCATGACTCATTCTTAGGATTATCCACTGTATTTCCATAAAATTGTCCCCTAGATTGTTTAGCAAGTTGTTTTGAGAGCTGTCTGATTTGGTTTTCAAGGTTCTTGATGGATGCTCTTGGTTTTTGAAATGAACCTCATGATTTTGGAAATTGGTTTGGGTCATATGCATGAATTGAGTCAATGCTTCTTCTAAAGCAGAAGGCTTCTCTTTAGGCTGTTGTGGTTGAGGAAGTTTGCTTGATTGAGGAGCTTAATGTTGTTTCCAAGAAAAGTTGGGGTGATTCCTCTACCCTACATTATAGGTGTTAGAATAAGGATTCCCTCTTTGCCCCTGAAAATTTCTCATATAATTAGCTTGCTCATTTAAATCACTTTGAGCTTCACAATTACCATTCTTATGTCCTCCCATACAAAAATCACACCTCATACATTGCATCACAGCCTTGGAATGATGAGATTGAGAGGAACCCGCTTGTAAAGCTTGAAGCTGTTTGGTGAGAACCTCCAATTATTGAGAAACCAATTTGTTTTGGGCTAATAGAGCATTATGTGCATCTAGCTCTAAAACACCCTCCTTTGCTTGCATTCATTTATCATGATGAATAATATACTCATTTGAAGCCATTGCTTCCACTAATTCTCTTGCTTATTCAGCCGTCTTGGTATTCATTGTACCCTCCGCCGAAGCATCTAGCATCATCTTTGTATCTGGTCTCAACCCATGGCAAAACGTTTGCATTTGTGTTAAGTCATCATAGCCATAGTCGGGACACCTCTTCAAAAGCCGTTTGAACCGCTCCCATGCTTCATAAAGATTTTCTTCATCTTCTTGCTTAAAACTAGTGATTTCAGCCCTTCTCTTGATGAACTTGGAGATATGGAAGAACCGATCTATAAATTTGTCCTCCAAATCATTCCAAGTAGTAATACTCCCTTGAGGAAATATTTGTAACCAATCATTTGCCCTATCTCTCAAGAAAAAAGGGAACAATCTCATCCTCTTAGTTTCTTCAGAAACACCATCTAGCTTCAATGTACCACAAATTTCAAAGAAATTCACCAAGTGCTGGTTGGGATCTTCACTATCTGCTCCAGAAAACTGATTCTGCTTGAGAATATTTAATAGAGAAGTTTTGATCTCAAATGCATTTGCCTCCATTAGTTAATACTCAATAGCCAACCTCTGACGGTTGTTTCTCTGGCCAAAATCTCCCAAAGTCCTCCTAGGTGGTGGTTGTGCAGCCATGACCTCTATTGTAAGAATATGAGAAGAAGAAGTAGATTCCTTTTTTTCTTGAATTTTTTTTCTACTGCCTTGCTTTCTTAGCTTTCTTCCTATTTGCTTTTTCTGTCTTCATAATCTCAGGATCAAGCAAAAATTCAGCTGCCTTTTTCCCTCGCATAAACAGAAAATAAGAGAATTGCAAGTAGCAAGTTAACGATATTTAACAATGAATGAAATTAATGCAATTAAATTATAAACAAATAAAATAGAAAATAAAAACAATTGTCTAAAGTAGTAACTCCTTTGCCTTACTAATAATCAAATCAACAATTCCCGGCAACGGCGCCAAAAACTTGTTGATAACAATTTCGGCAAGTGCACCGAATCGCTACAAGTAATATAATGATGAGAAAAGAGATATCGTCTCCACAAGGATTGTAATCGTTTTATCAACACAAAAGAAAAGGTTTTTTCTACTTTAACTGATGATAAACTTTTGGTAACTTGAAATGTATTAGTTTTAAACAAGTATAAAAGGAATGTATTAAAAACGGGGCAATTGATAAATGAAAGACTATTTTTTGATTTTTAAAGAGAAGAAAATTTATCGAGAAAAGTGGTTAGGGTCCGAATCCCATTGTTTACCCTCCTATACTACTGGTTTACTCTCAATACAAGTAATAATTATGCATTTGAAGTTCCAATCAACAAATTAGACTTAGATTAATCCCTTGATTTAAGCCCCTTTAACCCAAAATACAACTCCCAATTACTTAGGTAATTGTTAATTCAAATTAAGCATTAATAATAATGATTTCGTGGAACACATAATTACAATGATATATTCCTATATTCATTCATAATCATGCCAACCCAACTCAGTTCTAGCATTACAACCAATTTTCCAATTAGAAGAAATACCCAAATTCAAACTAATAGTGATCAAGTATTGATTAGCATTAAGCAAAGAGTAGAGTGTTCAAATACATGAAATTAACTAATAAAGAAATAGTAAAACAGATTACAAAAGAGTATCTACAATGTTCATTTGACTCTAACTCAAAAAGATCTAGCTACTCATGATAAAAGAAGAAGAGATGAGAGAAATCAAACAAATGGAAGAAGAAGAAGCCATTGATCCTTCAAAATCTTGTTCCCGAGCTTGAATAATCAATGGATAGGCGATGGCCCATCAACATCTCACGATGGCCCGCTTATGAAACGAAGCCTACTGCACCTTCAAAAATCCTTTTATTCATCTTCTCGCCTCACGATGTCTATTCCTCGCCTCGCGATGGCACACATGGAAGCTTCGCCTTGCGACACTTTAATCTTGCCAAGCGACGGACTAAGTGAGCAACTCTTTCTCTTTCTTCTGAGTTAAATCTAAACCTGTTTCAAGAAAAAGTTAAATCCCATTAACCAGTGAACACAAAAACCTATAATACTAAAAAACAATGAAAACTTATCTAAATTTTACCTAAATTCTTTAATTCTAAAAGTAATTTGATACTAAAAACTTGTTGCGCTAGAGATTCAACACCACCCAACCCAAAAAAAAAAAACTTTTAGGCACCCAAAAAAAAACTCTAGTGGGTATGCAGAACAGATAAGTTGGCAAAAAAAATGTAATTGTATTTTGAGTACATGTGATATTTTAAAATATTTTAAGTCAGTCAGCTTCAAGTGCAAGGCATGTATGATTACTGGAAATGCAATTTCTAAAATTAAAGGCATTCCATAGAATAATTGAGGTAAGAAGATATATAAGAAATAAAAGGGTGATGGGATCAATTGGGCATTTAGGAGGTTATACTAACAAGATATTAGGATGTGGTCGTTTCACTAGCAGCAGCAGCAAGCTTTAGAGTTTTGATTATTTGTGAACAACAGTGAGTGAGTATGTAATTGCTTACATGCTTAAGAATGTGTTCCTATTCTTGCAGCTTGTGATACATGTCATAATTCTTGTGGAACATGAAAATAGGAAAATTAGTTCATTAAAGTTTTGTAATTGGACTTCTTAATTGTGATTGGCAATTCTCAAGTTGAGTATATTAATATAGGACATTTGAATTTATATATATGGAAATTTTTGGACTGCAAATGGTATTTTTTTATACCCAACTATAATCAAACTACAATATGCCTATTACCTCTTAGTGATCAACAGATGGGGAAACAAAGTTTGACAAAATTGAAGTGCTGTGAATCTGGTATTATCAGATTTCAAAGTATTTTTAGGTAACTAGACAAATCTATGGTAGGTATGATGTGGTAGTTGTTTTGTATAGGCCATGATGAAGAAATTTTTCCTGATTCTTTCGTTCCTTCCTCTTTTAAACTCTTAGCTAGGATGTTCAATGCAAAAATGGCCAAGAAATTTTCCATAGATAACTCTTCCAATTGTTGAGCTACCAAATTTTCAAAGATATGCCAGATATAGTGATATATTTGAAAATGAAGAGGTTATATGAATGGTGGTGAAGGATGCTGTATGTGGAATGTTTGACCCTTAACTTTGTGGAATAAGGAAACTTTTTGTGCATATCAACCCACCTCTAAATTAAAAAAATAAAAAAAGAAACAGGAGGCCAGAAACCCCCCTTAAGAGTCTCATCTTTTATGCCATCTTATCCCATACTTTGCATGCAGAGAACCAAACACCAGGATCATGATGGCAATATAGAGGGTCTCACACTGAGCTTTTGTGGCATGCAAACACCACAGCTAAAAGTGTTCTATATCACAGGTGATAAATGAGACATTGACCGTTGGGCCTACTATTGTAATAAACCTTTACTAGTACTCTTGTGGCTGCATGTCTGCTCCTTGATGGCTTCCACATTCATGGCTTCAAGAAACATTAGTGTATGCATACATAATGTGAAACTTAATGTAATTATGTCATTCAAGTCAATGGTTTGAATTATTCTTTGAATATAATTATTTGGAAGGAAATCTTCCTGATGTAAATTTACTGTAAGGGATTAGGGCAGTCAATTATTCTTGAACTCAATTTACCACCCCTCTCTCCTCAACATCTACTCCCTAGTCCTTGTGGTTGATGTAACTGAGCATGATCAAATTAAATGGTTGGTGTTTTAATGCTTCTGCTCCATTTGTACGGAGGATACCTGATATCAGTGTGCGACATTGTTAACAAATGAAGTTGATCTAAGCTTGAGCTCAAGTTAATTATCCATATATATAAAGGACGGCTTTGTGCCCGACTGAGGTTTGGATGCGTGCAATCTTACTTCCCGGGAGCGAAAAAGTTTCTGCTATTCAAATACATAGCTATCAGGTTACAAAATACCAACTTTATTGTTGCCTTCAGACTTACTCTCTAATCATTTGTATATATGTGTGAATAAAATTTGTCTTTATCCATATAACTTCACCTTATTTGGGAAAATATTAAAAAAAATTAATTTCTGAAGATTGGCAAGAATGCCACCCCAAAAAAATAATAACTACACAAAACGTGGAATGTGTTAAATCAAAACCCTTAAAAAATTACAGCAAGACTCAAAATATTAGTAAAAATGTAAAATGCAAATACAACTTTAATTACTTTTCACTTGAAAAACTAACTGTATTCCAAAATCTGTCCCCTGACATCTTAAATGAATCAAAGTTGCTAATTGTAGATTCGGTTCACCTTATACCAATTAATGCAAAAATGACAGACTTTATAAGATTATCTGTATTTTAAAAACACATAAAACCTTTATACAAATTCATAATAGTCTCTAAATTTTAAATACACATACAAAACTTTATGCAAAATGGCTCAAGATCCCAAAACAAAATATTTTTCCAATATACTCTAATTCGTTCATAAAAATGTCCTCCAAGGCTCTGACAGATTTGACTGCAGGAACTTTTATTGTGCATGTAAGAGTATCCTTTGAGACCCAAGCAAGATGCAATTCGTAATACCCATTAATAAATATGACCAAGTATATGCACGACTGAAAGGCAAATGCCAAATAAGATCAAAAGCGATCATTCTGTTTCTGACCTATGTACTTGGTATCTGGAGGAACAAAATTTCCTCTTCTTCTCATCTGCTCCTTCTTCCTCAGTATCCATTCCCTTCCCTTGCCGTTCTTATTCATTTTCTATTTCTTCCGGGGCCTATGCCTGTCTGAGATACATACCTGCAGTATTTTTATTTTTGCATATTGTAAACAATTTGTAAGCTCACGAGAGCGAGGATAAGAGAGGGGGAAAATAAATCTGAATAAGCAACTTGTCAACATATTTTATATAACATCCCGAAAATTCACTTATTTCATTATAAATAATCGTTTTATCATATTTATGATTTTTGATAATTTTTCAAGATTTTTTTAAAAATGTCAAATATTTTATTATATTTCTTATTTTACGTGTACACTGAGCAGTGTCAGTGTAATACTCTAGAAGTTGATTGTTTCGTGATAAATAATCATTTTCTAATGTTTGTGATTTTTGATGATTTTTGTGAAATGTTTTAGAAATGTTAAATATTTTAATATATTTTTCATTTTACGTGCCCACTGGGCAGAGTCGGGGAAAATGAAATATTTTCCCTGAAGCTGGTAAACTTTGGACTGTGAAAACGTCGACGGAGGATCTTACTAAACCCAAGGCTGGACACAGTTTACGAGGTTTTTGTTTTTCAAGATTTTATCTGATAAATAAAATCGTAATATATTTTATTATCTGTGGAATAATAAAATATTATTTCTACTAACTGTAAATCTTGTCTACTGAGAAATAGCTCTAGTAGATTATTTTTATCTAGTCATTTTTACGACCTCATTTAAGTGACCACACACTTCACTTTATCGAGAAGCGTGCGAAGCTTCTAGGAAGCTTCTTCCCCACCTACTTTTCACTTTCTCTCTCTCCTTCCATATGTGGTGCATGGTTGGCTAGGGGGGAAACACATTTTCATTTCCCCATTTTCTCTCCTCTCATACGCAGCTCTCTTTTTCTCCCTCTCTCCTTCTCTTCTTCCACCCACACACCTCCATTGTTGAACCTTCAAGCTTCCATGCTCAAGCCAATAAAGACCATTTTTCCCCTCTCCATCTTCAAGCTTTCCTCTTTGTGGGACTCCTCCTTGCTTCTCCATTTTCGTCCTCCACAGCCCAGCTTCAAGCTTGGAGCTTTAAGGTAAAAAGCTCTTAACTTTCTCCTCCTTTTCACCTCATTTTCGTGGTCCATGGTCACATTGGTGACTATAGATGCCATTTCCACTCTTTGATCTTAATTTGTTGGATTTGAACCCCCAAGGATCTTGTGGTGGTGAAGCACGAAATTTCAAGGACAAAAGGAGCTTGCTTTCCTTGTTCTTCACTAAGGTAAGAGGAAGATTATTCTCTTCAACCTATTTTGGTAGTAAGAGACCTTGTCTGTGATTGATTGTGAGAAAACCCTATTGAGGGTTATTCTTTGTTTGCATGATCAGTATGTTTGCATGTTGTTTATAATGTGTTTATGCTTTTAGATTGTTTGTCTGTGTATATTGATATATTATATTGGACTAGAATGCATGAAATGGAATAAATTGATGTCGGATTGGTTCTCAGATGGCCACGGTTTTGAGGCCCAAAATTTGGGGTTCTTTGTGAACAATTGTAACAATTAGAATTTCTGACCATTTAGTCCAATGTCAATATCCGTCGAATTAGAATTTCTGACCATTTTGTACTTTCGTCGATTCAACACGAGAGAAACTCCTCCAATGTCAATATCCGTCGAATTAGAATTTCTGACAATTTTGTACTTTCTTCGATTCAACATGAGAGAAACTCTTCCAATGTCAATATCCATCGAATTTGAACTTCTGATCATTTAGTACAATGTCAATATCCGTTGAATTTGAACTTCTGACCATTTAGTACAATGTCAATATCTATCGAATTTGAACTTTTGACCATTTAGTACAATATCAATATCCGTCTAATTTGAATTTCTGACCATTTAGTACTTTCGTCAGTTCAACACTTAGAAGATTTCTCCAATGTCAACACTCATCCATCGAATTAGGATTTCTGCTAATCTTCTAGTATATTCGACAGCTTTATGCATCATGCGACAGAACTGATCTTCATTCGATAAAATCTTCATTCGACAGAACTTGACTTTTAGCCATTCTTGTCAAATAATATTTTTCCTATCAGCATTGATTCTGTCAAATTGAAACTTACCCATTTCCATCACCAAATCACATTATAGCTGACATCTTTCATCATTCTGTCATATTATTTTTCGTTGAAAGGTAGCCTCACATTTGTACACTAGAGGCATTTTTCTCCGTCGAATCCAAAACTAAAAATTTATCACCTAACACCTAGTGATTAAATTAATGGTAATAGGATGCAAGGATTAGTAAATCGAGAAAAATTAATTGTACTTTGAGATTCATAAATTTTAAAGAAACAAGAATGATAGTTTGCCTTATAGTTTAGAGCAATTTTTGCAATAAAGGAAGAATAAGAGTGTGAGAAGGGCTGTGAGAAACTTAAACTAAATATTCTAAGAGAGTTAACGCGAGAACATAATGGAATTAAAGTATAACTTTCATAGTAACTTTGAATAGTATGTGTTCACCTATGAGATTTTAGTATTGATTCGTTGTGGTGTGTGAATTCGAATAAGTTATGCTATCATTGTGAATGTATATATATATACATATATACATATGTATTCATTGAATCCATATGCATTGAAGCATGCATTGTCATTGTGATATTGGGCCGACGAACTGGACCCTAGAAACATCTGATAGACTACTGAATCTGATGTGATTTGATTTCATTGGATATGCATTTGAACATTATACAGTTATAGCGTATTATGCCTAGGAGTGGATGAGGACTTACAGGATAGTGGGGTCTCGAATAGACCTAGGGAGACACGTCAGGGCGCGGTGTTTCACTTGTGATCAAGTTATCACCTTATATATACCCCTGGCCATGAAACACTGTTGCAACGCACTGACAGCCCGACAAAGCACTATTGCTTTCCATGGCCCGGCATAGACTGTCTTTTGAGGGGAGACAGATCTTCTGGGGCGTTCATCTCTGAAAAACCTTAAGTTAGCTCCATGGAGTAGGAAATGAGTACATTGTACATGAGAATGGTCAGCATACGCATTGTGCATATGCATGGTTAGTCCACATATTATCATGGGCATGACTAACATACATATTGTGGAAACATAAATACTTGTTATATATCTATAGTGAATACTTGTTATTATAGTGCTATTGATAATTGTATTATCGTGGTATATGTTTTCTGAAAATACCTATGCAATTGGTAACTTGAACATATTTGTGATATCTGTATGTATGGAATGACTTCGTCATTTGTGTTATGTTTCTTTGCTGCCATCATAGGTAATGAAAGTAGAATATCTTACCTCTTTTCTGTATTTGTTGCTATCCTGTGTGGTTTTTGATTAAAGTCTGTAAAAGAGGGCGAGGTCGAATCTCTTAGATTTCGCTATGGTTTGATCTTCTGCGTTCAGTAAGGACAACTTGAAGGGACCCTATTGGTTTCGTCGTAATTGAGTTCATTGAAGGTGTTAAGGCTTGGCGAGTCGACTGGACCGATAAGAGTATGCGATTTGTTGGGGATCTGACCTTGACCGTGAAGAGGACTGCGATTGAAGACCTTATCCCGTATTTTTTCCTACATCGGTGTGCCTGGGGTTGCCTTACGCATTCAGGATTTGAGGGAGTGCCCAACTACTTAGTCGTAGATATGTTGTGGGTAGTTTATACTTTATTTTGCATTACTTGTATAAAGTGTATTTTTGGGTATATGTATGTTTTAAGGTGATTATCTAGACTTAAATGTTGTAAATTAAGTACATCTTATAATTCATATTTTAATTAGTTGTATATGTAATTATTCATTCGTGGCTCCTATTTCCTTGTATGCGAAATGATTAATATAATTCGGTTAAATGTTGTTTGACAATCGTAACATGTCAAAATTTAATGACCGTGACATAATGATGATTGTGCCGTGATTATTAAATCGAGGGGTGTTACATTTTACATTTTCATAATCTAGACCAAATTTATAAATAAGTATAATGATCTATAAATACAACCAACTAATCAAATAAAGCATAAATCAAAGCCAGGTGCTTTGTAACAAAAGTCATTTTTAGAAGGATTATTTAAAAAAAAAGTTTTGTACATATTTGTAAAGCACTTAATTGAATTCATAAATGTGGTAAAACTCACTGTTTGATTTTCTTCGTCTTCATTGTCATCATCAGAGCAACTCTCCCCATCTTCATCTTTACCCTTGCGCATGGACGCATTTATTGATCGTTGACCACATGTGAGAACAAGAAATTCTTTTCTCCTCCTAGTATATCATAAGACAATTGTTCTCCAATTAGTGGAACACCATGCTCAAGAAGGATAGGCAATGATGCTTTTCAAAAGAAATCATAGCCAAAAACCACATTGAACCAAAAAAACTACCTTTAGAATCAAATATAATCATTTTCTTTTGGAGTGTACATATAATAAAAGTGAAAGATAAGGGTGAATTAGCAGGGTTGACCATAGGTATTAGGTAATAAATCTATACATACATGAAGTGAGGGGAGTGAATCAACAAAGCCCTAACGTATGTCCAGATACATTAGGCATTTGTGAATTGTGATCATCCTTTTCGCATCCTTTCCTACCAAAGCATATGCTAGGGAAGCTCTTTTTCAGGTGAGGAAAGTATACAGTTTAAGATGATTCCTTTTAAGATAAAATATTTAGTAAATTTCAGTTGCTTCTTACTACAAATAAGGTTACGCAAAATAAGCAGTGACAGGTGAATAGAGGAATGGATCACAGATAACACTTAAGCTTCATAATATTCTTTTACTTTACGTCAACAAAATGTAAAAGTATTATGTATTCATTTTTACTAGACTGTTAGTCTGTCACATGACTCCGTTAACCAAAAAATATGATTACAGCACCAAAAAGATATTGTGCTGATTGACAGAACAAACATTAAAAAATGCAGAGTTTTTTCTATAAAAAATGTTTCTCTAGCATATTATTTTTCCATGAAACAAATGAAACCCTAATAGTTCTGTAAGATTTGTTCATACCTGTGTGGGAAATCAACAACTATACCACCAGCAAATCCAGACGCATTGCAGCATTCAAAATCAATTCACGCTGGTCTATATTTTCAGGATATACTTGAAATACTGCTCTAGCACCATTTCCTAAGCATCTGTATAAAGATGCAAAAAGCCCTATAGAAGAAATTGAGATTATTGTTATTGGAGCAGTAGAACAAAGGCGATAGATTCCAGCATCGTCTAATCAAAATATAGATAGTAACATGCAAAAAGAAGCGGAAGAACTGTGCAAGTTTCCATGTGCTTAATGAGTTTAAAGAGACTCAAAATATACAGGTATTGAAATAAAGAAATGCAGTACAATAAGTAAGGAAAGGAACATACTTCAATCTTAACTTGGGTTGTGAGAGGATTTATCAGCATTGCATAACCACTGCATCATCACATAAAAGTCCAAAAAATTAAAAATGAAAATGAGACACACCCAGCCAAGTGTGGTAGAAAAACATCACTTATACATGAAAAAATCCAAATCAAAGAGGGATATTGGTTGTCACAAATAAACTTTAAACTAAAAGTTCTCTTCATCATCATTTTGAAATATACATGAGCTATGCATTTGAAATATGTAAGGTTACTCTTGACACATTATAACTAAATGTCATTTCTTCCACCCCGTAGTCTTAAGAGCTCATCTCAAAGGCCTCACATTTTCACGTTTACTATGGTGCTCATTTTATGGTAATAATCTTTTTTAGTTTAATTTTCTCATTTATCTCCGTTCATTTGTTGCTCCTAGAGTGTTCTCATGTATACATCTGCTGCACTTGGACCACTCCTAGCAACTCTTTATTAAGGGAATGTTGAATCTAATTTCAAGGGAAACATCAACCGGTGTATAACAGAACACAATCTCCTAATGTAAGTTCCCAAGAATAAGAAATATACGAAGTATGAACAAAACAAAGAAAGCACACCTGAACAGTAGATATATTGATGGCCCCATCAATAACTCTAGGATGAAGCCCTAAACCCTAAAACCAAAGATAAAAGAAAAAAAGAACAGTAAGGCAAGATGCACAGTCACCAAGCATCTTATTTCCTAAAAAGAAGTTATTCGTAGCACATAACTATCGTGTTCAGAAAAATCACAAAAGAGAATAACATGGAAAAAAGGAAACTTGTTAAATAGGTTCAAGTAATCCAAAGCCACCTGGAAATTAAAAGTCTTTAAGGTGAATATACCTGACCCATGTCACCAAGTAAAAGGTCACCTTCAACCTCTCGCTCTAATGCAATGTCTAGAAGTTAAACAAAATATATATTAACAAACCAAATGCAAAATAAATAGGATAGGAATGAATGAATAAAAAATAACATTTTCACACTGACTGTGACAGTGCATCAAAATTAAATTAAATGCTTAAAAGAAAAGGAAAACATACTAAGCACTGATGGTGAAATGTCTAGGCCAATCCAATGGTGTCCATTCTTTGAGAGTGTCTCACCGCTAAGTCTTAATCCATAACCTACAGAACAGAAGCCAGTATAATCAAACATTCAAAACAGTCCTAATCATAATCATAATCATAGGATGATGTTTCATTTGATGAATTAGTGAATAGTGGATTACCAATATCGAGGAGTAATTTAGGAACGCTGTCTTTGGGCAAAGCAAGTAGCTCCAGGGCTCTCTCAGACAACGTCGCCTTTGTTTTTTTATTTATCATACATAAACTAAATCAGCTTGATCTAATCTAATCTAATCTCATAATTATTATTAATTAATTTAAAAAGAGAATTGAAATTAGAAAAAAGAAGAAGAAAGGAAAACCTACCTGAAATTGAACAATACAGGATGAAGAGGTGTACTTGCAAGCTTCGGCATCATCGTAGAATATCTCAGGTGGCGCTACTAACTCTGGTCGAGACGCCATTGCCAAAGGAGGTTGGTTGATGTTAATTTCACTTTCACTCACAACTCAAAACGTAAAAACCCTAAAACCCTATAACTATTAACTACCCACTGTGTCTATACACACACCGCCATTCTTACCCCAAATAGCTCCGCCCAAACTCTCACCCGATCCATGACACTTATTATTATTATTTTAACTCTTATATTTTTACCATTAGCGGTACATATACCTTTTTTCACCCTCTTCCCAATACTATTTATCATACTTACTTTTTTTAAATTACTTTCTCTCACTTAATCAATACCATTGAAAATGGTGTTAATAGTCCTACACTCCTGAAAAATGGTGTAAGATGGTCTTTATTCTTATTTTTTCTTTAGTAGCCCTTTGTAACTATGATTATTTAATTTATTATATTTAATAAAAGATAAAAATTTGTTTATTAACCAATGCCCTAATGCCACATACTGATAAACCCAATAAAAAAATATAAGAGTTTTTGTAGTGTGTGCCCTTATAACATAGGTTAAATGCTTAAAATAAAAATTATTAAACAAGAGATGCAAACATTTAGAAGGTGTTTGGTAAAGCTTCTTTTATTGTACAAACATTTTTTTTTCTAAAAAAGCTATTTGCACAGTGTTATAATATGTTTGATAAAATCAGCTTCAGTTTTTGCACAAAATTCAATGCAAAATAAAAGCTTTTTAAAGCTAATTTTCATAATGTTGAAGATTGAGTGCGTGTTTGGGAAAACTGTGAAAACTTGATTATGCTCAATAATTGATTATTGTATAAAAGCTTTTTGTTATAATCGATTCATTTTTATGTTTGGATACATTAGCTGAAAAACGATTTTAAGCTAATTTGATTCGTTTAGATGATATAAAAAAGAATCACTTTTATGCATTAAATTACTAAAATATGTATAGAATGATTAAAAAAATTATTTGATTGAGGACAAAATGGTATTTAAATCTAAAAGTGTAAGGAATAATCTATAAGCTAAAATCATATGCTTCAATTTTTAGCATTAGAAAAATTAGCTTAAAAAAGCTTTTATAATGCATTGAATTTTGTGCAAAAGCTGAAGCCGATTTTGTTAAACATTTTATAATACTATGCAAACAGTTTTTTTTTCAAAAAAAAAATCTATTTGCACAGTGAAAAATGCTCTCCCAAACACACTCTGAAGGTTACGATTTTAGATTACAGATTATTCCTTACACTTTGATATGTAAATATCATTTTATCCTCAATCAAATAACATTTTTAATCATTCTATACCCATTTTAGTAATTTAGTCCATAAAAGTGATTATTTTTTATATATTCTAAACGAATTAGATTAGTTTAAAATCGCTTTTCAACTAATGTATACAAACATAAAAAAATGAATTGATTATAATTGATTATAACAAAAAAAATTATACAATAATCGATTATTGAAATTATCAAGTTTTCACAGTTTTTCCAAATACACACTTAAAGATTTAATTTAAATACATTATTAAAGTAAAAGTTTTTTTTTTATACTTTCCTTTAATTATATATTATCATGTAATAAAAATATTTCACACCCAACCCAGCAACCGTTTTAACTCTTTTCTTGCACAGTAAAGGAAAGTAATGGTAACTCAGTAGAGTTAACCGAAGAGAGAGAGGCAAAGTTGAAGAGCAGAGGTGACCAAAGACATTGTTGGCAGTGGAGTTGAACTAAAAAATATAAAGTGAGAGCCATATATTGTAAAGGATAAAAAAATATAATTAGACAATAATCAGCACAAGCTAATTACCTTCTACCTACAATACAACAACCAAATAACACAAAATATTTAAATCACACATACAATCCAGATCACTTTTCTACCAATTTGTATGGCCATCGATAATAATCTGACTCCCAGCCATAACTTTCGTACAACACACTTTTCCACCCCAAACAATCCTTTGCATGTTGCAATTTGGCTATTCATCACTGCAATTACCTTTTCATAATTAAACAAAACCTGGGTCGCAATGGCAAAGATAGCAATCAAGTAAACAAACGAACCAGTCATCGTTGTCGTCAGCATGGGTTCGCCAGCTTCCATCTACATGAATAAAACTCAGTCATTGTTGCTGCTCAATTTTGGAACCACAACATATTCCTTTTCTTCATTTATTCTCAAATACGAATATAGAAAGTTTTAAACCAAACCCTAGCCTAAGGATCTTTTTGCAAATGTCATGACTCATAACCTACTGGACAATAGGGATTATGATTGTGATTGTGATTGTCCATAGAGATGGTTTTTGTGGGGAGCTGGACTAGCAACTGGACGACCTCGGTGTTGTGCGTGGTATAGGAGTGCTGACCAAATCCATGAGATAATCTTCTCTAGCAACCTTTGTTATCTGCTAGTTTAATGTATCAGGAATTTGTTATTTGTTTCCATTTATTTGCTAGTTTGTTATAATAGTCTTTCAAATGTTTTTAATCTTGCCTATATATTGTAACCTTTGTACGCTATTAAACCTCAACTGGGTGTACGACTTCATATGTCCTTCTCGGTAAATTAATAAGCTATCACAATTCATGAAAGCTGAAAGCTCCCACTGAACTATATATGCAGGCTCCAAAATGTGCCCTTCGGTATCTTAAAGGCACTCTTGCACATGGTCTTCATCTTCTCAGTGATTCTGACCTTCAACTTACTGTCTTTTGTGACTCTGACTAGATAGGTGACACCGCAGATCGTAAGTCCACTGGTGCCTACATTGTTTACATGGGTCCCAATGCAATCTCTTGATCGTGTAAGAAGCAGATTACAGTTGTCAAGTCCTCTACCGAAACTGAATATAGGACCATTACTTCCACCACTTCTGAGCTCTTGTGGTTGTGTACTCAAGGAACTCCATTATCCTCTCTCACCAAATAACCCATTTATTCAGATAATATTAGAGCAACTTATCTTTGTGCAAACTTAGTGTTCCACTCCCGCATGAAGCATCTAGCCATTGACTACTATTTTGTTCGTGACTTAGTAGCTAGCAAGAATCTTCATGTTCTCCACATACTCTAACAATCTTTGTTATTTGTTCATCTATATCTGCTAGTTTGTTGTATCAAGAATTTGTGATTTGTTTCCATTTATCTGCTAGTTTGTTGTAATAGGTTTTTAAATGTATCTTGCCTATATATTATAACCTCTATACGCTATTAAATTTGTCAATAGAATTATATACAAACATTTCTCTTTTTAGGTGGTTCACTTATATTTAAATAAATATTTACTAGTTTATGTACCTTATGAAGCAAACGGGGAGTAAAAAAAAAATCATTAGCCTGATAAAAAAATGAATAAATACCCAAAGCTCAATCAAGTCATGATAATAGCTCTGTTGGTTAAAGTTAGGGATATATAAGAATTTAATGTATGAAAATGTTCTTCATCTTTATTTTTTTTTCTTCTCCTTTATACCCTTTTTCCTAAGTCCTATTAAGGGACTATCTAAGAGCCCATTTAGGTGTCTCTCTCCCACACCCACAAGTTAGACTTAGGACTTTGAAAAAAACCAAAGCCCAAACTCAACTAAAAGTAAAAAATAAAGGCCCAAAATTCAAAGGGCACTCTCAAGACATCCGGATATCCACATCAAAAGAAAAGAGAATACTTTCTAAAAATAAAATCTTTATATATATATATGTGTGTGTGTGTGTGTATGGGTGTGTGTGGATTAATAATCTCCCCATCTTCATGTGTAAATTAATAATCTCTACATTTTATTTTAGACAATAAAATTATTTTTTTTATGAAATAACTTAGTCTCAATAATATGCTAGCAACTTTGCATTAGCAAAATTTAATGAAGAAAGAAAATATTAACATATCCTTTAATAATGAGAGAATTTGACTTATATAATTATATAAAAATAAAAAAGATGAAAAAATAATAAATTTAATTATTTTATAAAAATAAAAAAAATTACGTAATAACATAAAAATAACATTTTTTAATTATTTTTAAAAAATAGAAATTACTTAATTACGTTATTTTTTATAAAATAATTACATTTGTATATATATATTTCATTCATTTACGTAATTAAAAGGTTACGTAAGTTTTCCTTCCATGTAAAAAAAGTTACTTAAGTAACAAATTTTTGAATGAATAAATTTGTATATTAACTATTTAGTATTCTTAACAAATTACGTGATATTTTAATGAATAAATTGACATATATTAATTATAAGGGATTATTTTAACACATGTATTGATTATTTTAAAACTTTATATATGATTTTCAATAATTAAAATTTAATTAGTAAAGATAATAATATAAAATCTGATTCTCTCCCTTTATTAAATTTAGAATTAATTATTATTATTTTTCATTAAATCAACTTCTACTATTCTCTTCCTTCATTAAAGTATTTGTTAGTATTCTCTTTTTTCATTAAATTTGCTAATGCAAAGTTACTAACATACTCTTGATACTAAGATATTTCATAAAAAAAAAAAGTTTTATTGTCCAAAGTTGCTAACATTCATACGAATGTGGTGGTTAGTAATCTTTTATATATATATATATAGAGTGAGAATATTGTTTATTGTAAGAGGTAAAATGAATAAATTTTGACCATTAAATTTTATATGAATGATCAAGATTAGAATATATAGGGAACTATCTAGTGAGATGGGTGTTTATTGTAAGAGGGTGAGAAGTGTAAATTTTGACTATTAGATCTTACATGAATGGTCAAAATTAAAAAATAAATGTATGTGACTTTTTAAAGAGGGTATAAAGAACAGATAAGTTGGCAAAAAAATGCAATTTATTTTGAGTACATGTGATATTTTAAAATATTTTAAGTCAGTCAGCTTCAACTGCAAGGCATGTATGATTACTGGAAATGCAATTTCTAAAATTAAAGGCTTTCCATAGAATAATTGAGGTAAGAAGATATATAAGAAATAAAGGGTGATTGGTTCAATTTAGCATTTAGGAGGTTATACAAACAAGATATTAGGATGTGGCCGTTTCACTAGCAGTAGCAACAAGCTTTAGAATTTTGATTATTTGTGAACAGCAGTGTGTGAGTATGTAGTTGCTGACATGCTTAAGAATTGTTCCTAGTCTTGCAGCTAGTGATACATGTCATAACTTGTGGAACATGAAAATAGGCAAATTAGTTCTTTAACATTTTGTAATTGGACTTCTTAATCGTGATTGGCAATTCTCAAGTTGAGCATATTAATATAGGACATTTGAATTTATATATATGGAAATTTCTGGACAGCTAATGGTATTTTTTTATACCCAACTATAATCAAACTACAATATGCCTATTACCTCTTAGTGGTCAACAGATGGGGCAATAAAGTTTGACAAAATTGAAGTGCTGTGAATTTGGTATTATCAGATTTCAAAGTATTTTGAGGTAACTAGACAAATCTAAGGTAGGTATGATGTGGTTGTTGTTTTGTACAGGCCATGATGAAGAATTTTTTCCTGATTCTTTCGTTCCTTCCTCTTTTAAACTCTTAACTAGGATGTTCAATGCTAAAAAGGCCATGAAATTTTCCATAGATAACTCTTCCAATTGTTGAGCTACCAAATTTTCAGAGATATGCCAGATATAGTGATATATTTGAAGATGAAGAGGTTATATCATGAGTGGTGGTGAAGGATGTTGTGTGTAGAATGTTTGACCTTAACTTTGTGGAATTAGGAAACTTGTTGTGCACATCAACCCACCTCCAAATTAAAAAAATAAAATAAAGAAGCTGGAGGCCAGAAACCCCCCTTAAGAGTCTCATCTTTTATGCCATCTTATCCCATACTTTGCATGCAGAGAACGAAACGCCTGGATCATGATGGCAATACAGAGGGTCTCACACTGAGCTTTTGTGGCATGTAAACACCACAACTAAAACTGTTCTATATCACAGGCGATAAATGAGACATTAACCATTGGGTCTGCTTTGGAAATAAACCTTTACTAGTACTTCTGTGGCTGCATGTTTGCACCTTGATGGCTTCCACATTCATGGCTTCAAGAAACATTAGTGTATGCATACATAATGTGATACTTAATGTAATTATGTCATTCAAGTAAATGGTTTGAATTATTGTTTGAATATAATTATTTCGAAGGAAATCTTCCTGATGTAAATTTACTGTAAGGGATTAGGGCAGTCAACTATTCTTGAACTTAATTTACCACCCCTCTCTCCTCAATATCTGCTCCCTAGTTCTTATAGTTGATGTAATTGAGCATGATCAAATTAAATGGTTGGTGTTTTAATGCTTTTGCTCCATTTGTACGAAGGATACCTGATATCAGTGTGCGACATTGTTAACAAGTGAAGTTGATCTAAGCTTGAGCTCGAGTTAATTATCCATATATATAAAGGACAGCTTTGTGCCCGACTGAGATTTGGATGCATGCAATCTTACTTCCCAGGAGCGAAAAAGTTTTTAATATTTAAATACATAGCTATCAGGTTACAAGATAATAACTTTATTGTTGCGTTTAGACTTACTCTCTAATCATTTGTATATATGTGTGAATAAAATTTGTCTTTATCCATATAACTTCACCTTATTTAGGAAAATATTAAAAAAACTTAATTTCTGAAGATGGGCATGAATGCCACCCCAAAAAAATAATAGCTACACAAAACGTGGAATGTGTTAAATCAAAACCCTTAAAAATTTACAGCAAGACTCAAAATATTAGTGAAAATGTAAAATGCAAATACAACTTTAATTACTATTCACTTGAAAAACTAACTGTATTCCAGAATCAGTCCCCTGACATCTTAAATGAATCAAAGTTGCTAATTGTAGATTCGGTTCACCTTATACCAACTAATGCAAAAATGGCAGACTTTCTAAGATTATCTATATTTTAAAAACACAAAAACTTTTATGCAAATTCATAATATTCTCTGAATTTTAAAAACACATATAAAACTTTATGCAAAATGGCTCAGGATCCCAAAACAAATTGTTATTCCAACATACTCTAATTTGTTCATAAAAATATCCTCCAAGGCTTCGATAGATTTGACTGCGGGAACTTTCATTGCACATGTAAGAGTATCCTTCGGAACCCAAGCAAGATGCAATTCGTAATGCCCATTAATAAATATGACCAGGTATATGCACGACTGAGAGGCAAATGCCAAATAAGATCAAAAGCGATCCTTCCGTTTTCACCTATGTACTTGGTATCTGGAGGAACAACATTTCCTCTTCTTCTCATCTACTCCTTCTTCCTCAGTATCCATTCCCTTCCCTTGTGCCCTTATTCTTTTTCTGTTTCTTCCGGGGCCTATGCCTGTCTGAGATACATACCTGCAATATTTTTATTTTTGCATAATGTAAACAATTTGTAAGCTCACGAGAGCAAGGATAAGAGAGGGGGAAAATAAATCTGAATAAGCAACTTGTCAACATATTTTGCATTTTCATAATCTCGACCAAATTTATAAATAGGTATAATGATCTATAAATACTACCAACTAATCAAATAAAGCATAAATCAATGCCAGGTGCTTTGTAACAAAAGCCATATTTTTAGAAGGATTATTTAAAAAAAAAATTTGTACGTCTTTGTAAAGCACTTAATTGAATTCATAAATGTGGTAAGACTCATCATTTGATTTTCTTTGTCTTCACTGTCATCATCAGAGCAACTCTCCCCATCTTCATCTTTACCCTCGGGCATGGATGCTGTTCTGAACGGATTCAGAAGGATACCTATGAAAGGTATGATTTGGTGGTTTCCTCCCTTCAATAGCTGCGTTCCACCATCAAGGTTCGGCAGGAGTGGTACCTACAAAAAGGACTCTGATGCTCAAGTCAGCTGATGTGCTAAGGTGTCTGTTACTCAATCAAACGTTACCCGTTTAGGTTTATTTAGATTGATTTTTATGGAGCATGATTGGAGTCAGCAGTTAATGCAAGTATTATTGTAATGTGGACGTTATAGTCATTTATTGAGAGGAGAGGTTATAGAATCAAGGAGATTCGTATTGGCAGTTACGAAGATCTGTTGATTTCCTGATTCTCATGACTTAGGCATTCCGAGGTCTTACAGCACTTTTCGGAGTATTGATGGAGGAGTAAGGTGGAGCGTGTGCCGGGTTGACCC
The DNA here is from genome assembly GCA_029884595.1 of Ormosia semicastrata. Taxonomy (NCBI): domain Eukaryota; kingdom Viridiplantae; phylum Streptophyta; class Magnoliopsida; order Fabales; family Fabaceae; genus Ormosia; species Ormosia semicastrata. The sequence continues at coordinate 10,182,262 of JAQQTO010000047.1, forward strand.
TTCTGGGTAGGATCCCGGTCCACGGTCCAGAACAGATGCATTTATTGATTGTTGACCACATGTGAGAACAAGAAATTCTTTTCTCCTCTTAGTACTATCATAAGACAATTGTTCTCTAGTTAGTGGAACACCATGCTCAAGAAGAATAGGCAATGATGCTTTTCAAAAGAAATCATAGCCAAAAACCATATTGAACCAAAAAAAACTACCTAGAATCAAATATAATCATTTTCTTTAGGAGTGTACATATAATAAAGGTGAAAGATAGGGGTGAATTAGGAGGGTTGACCATAGGTATTAGGTAATAAATCTATACATACATGAAGTGAGGGGAGTGAATCAACAAAGCACCAATGTATGTCCAGATACATTAGGCATTTGTGAATTGCAATCATCCTTTTCCCATCCTATCCTACTAAAGCATATGCTAGGGAAGCTCTTTTTCAAGTGAGGAAAGTAAACAGTTTAAGATGATTCCTTTTAAGATAAAATATTTAGTAAATTTCAGTTGCTTCTTACTACAAATAATGTTACGCAAAACAAGCAGTGACAGGTGAACAAAGGAATGGATCACAGACAACACTTGAGCTTCATAATATTCTTTTACTTTACTTCAGCAAAATGTTAAAGTATTATGTATTCATTTTTACTAGACTGTTAGTCTGTCACATGACTACATTAACCAGAAAATATGATTAGAGCACCAAAAAGATATTGTACTGATTGACAGAACAAACACTAAAAAATGCAAACATTTTTTTCTTTTTTTTCATTAAATTTTTTTTCTAGCATATTATTTTTCCATGAAACAAATGAAACCCTAGTAGTTCTGTAAGATTTGTTCATACCTGTGTGGGAAATCAACAACTATACCACCAATAAATCCAGCACACATTGCAACATTCACGCTAGTTTATATTTTCAGGATATACTTGAAATACTGCTCTAGCACCATTTCCTAAGCTTCTATATAAAGATGCAAAAAAGCCCTATAGAAGAAATTGAGATTATTGTTATTGGAGCAGCAGAACAAAGGCAATAGATTCCAGCATTGTCTAATCAAAATATAGATAGTAACATGCAAACATAAGCGGAAGAACTGTGCAAGTTTCCATGTGCTTAATGAGTTTAAAGAGACTCAAAATATACAAGCATTAAAATAAAGAAATGCAGTACAATAAGTAAGGAAAAGAACGCACTTCAATCTAAACCGTGGGTTGTGAGAGGATTTATTAGCATTGCATAACCACTGCATCATCACATAAAAGTCCAAAAAATTAAGAATGAAAATGAGACACACCCAGTCAAGTTTGGTCGAAAAACATCACTTATTACATGAAAAAATCCAAATCAAAGAGGGATATTGGTTGTCACAAATAAACTTTAAACTAGAAGTTCTCTTCATCATCATTTTGAAATATACAAGAGCTGTGCATTTGAAATATGTAAGGTTACTCTTGACACATTATAACTGAATGTCATTTCTTCCACCCAATAGTCTTAAGAGCTCTTCTCAAAGGCCTCACATTTTCACATTTACTATGGTGCTCATTTTGTGGTAATAATCTTTTTTAGTTTAATTTTCTCATTTATCTCCGTTCATTTGTTGCTCCTAGAGTGTTCTCATGTATACATCTGCTGCACTTGGTCCACTCCTAGCAACTCTCTATTAAGGGAATGTTGAATCTAATTTCAAGGGAAACATCAACCGGTGTATAACAGAACACAATCTCCTAATGTAAGCTCCCAAGAATAAGAAATATATGAAGTATGAAAACAAAGAAAGCACACCTGAACAACAGATATACTGATGGCCCCATCAATAACTCCAGGACGAAGCCCTAAACCCTAAAACCAAAGATAAAAGAAAAAAAGAATAGTAAGGCAAGATGCACAGTCTGTAAGCATCTTATTTCCTAAAAAGAAGTTACTCGTAGCATATAACTATCATGTTCAGAAAAATCACAAAAGAGAATAACATGGAAAAAGGGAAACTTGTTAAATAGGTTCAAGTAATCCAGAGCCACCTGGAAATTGAAAGTCTTTAAGGTGAATATACTTGACCCATGTCACCAAGTAAAAGGTCACCTTCAACCTCTCGCTCCAATGCAATGTCTAGAAGTTAAATAAAATATATATTAACAAACCAAATGCAAAATAAATAGGATAGGAATGAATGAATAAAAAATAACATTTTCACACTGACTGTGACAGTGCATCAAAATTAAATTAAATGCTTAAAAGAAATGGAAAACATACTAAGCATTAATGGTGAAATGTCTAGGCCAATCTAGTGGTGTCCATTCTTTGAGAGTGTCTCAGCGCTAAGTCCTAATCCACAACCTACAGAACAGAAGCCAGCACAATCAAACATTCAAAATAGTCCCAATCATAAATCATAAATCATAATCATAGGATGATGTTTCATTTGATGAATTAGTGAATAGTGGATTACCAATATCGAGGAGTAATTTAGGAACGCTATCTTTAGGCAAAGCAAGTAGCTCCAGGGCTCTCTCAGACAATGTCACCTTTATTTTTTGATTTATCATACATAAACCAAATCAGTTTGATCTAATCTAATCTCATAATTATTATTAATTAATTTAAAATGAGAATTGAAATTAGAAAAAAAAGAAGGAAGGAAAACCTACCTGAATTTGAACAATACGAGAAGAAGAGGTGTACTTGTGAGCTTCGGCATCATCGTAGAATATCTCAAGTGGTGCTACCAACTCTGGTCGAGACGCCATTACCAAAGGAGGTTGGTTGATGTTAATTTCACTTTCACTTACAACTCAAAACGTAAAAACCCTAAAACCCTGTAACTATTAACTACCCACTGTGTCTATACACACACCGCCATTCTTACCCCGAATAGCTCTGCCCAAACTCTCACCCGATCCACTACACTTATTATTATTATTTTAACTCTTATATTTCTATCATTAACGGTACATCCACCTCTTTTCATACTTTTCTCAATACCATTCATCATACTTACTTTTTTATCATTTTCTCTCACTTAATTAACACCATTGAAAATGGTGTTAATAGTCCTACACCCCTAAAAAGGGGTGTAAGATGATCTTTATTCTTATTTTTTCTTTAGTAGCCCTTTGTAACAATGATTATTTAATTTAATATATTTAATAAAAGATAAAAATTTGTTTATTAAACAATATCCTAATGCGACATACTAATGAAACCAATAAAAAGATATAAGAGTTTTAGTAGTGTGTGCCCTTATAACATAGGTTAAGTACTTAAAATAAAAATTATTAAACAAGAGATGCAAACATTTAGAAGGTGTTTGGTAAAGCTTTTTTTTACTATACAAACAGTTTTTTTCTTCTAAAAAAGCTATTTGTACAGTGTTATAACATGTTTAGTAAAATCAGCTTCAATTTTTGCATAAAATTCAATGCAAAATAAAAGTTTTTTAAAGCTAATTTTCATAATGTTGAAGATTGAGTGTGTGTTTGGGAAAACTATGAAAACTTGATTATGTTCAATAATTGATTATTGTATAACAGCTTTTTGTTATAATTAATTCATTTTTATGTTTGGATACATTAACTGAAACATGATTTTAAGCTAATCTGATTCATTTAGATGATATAAAAAAGAATTACTTTTATACATTAAATTACTAAAATATGTATAGAATGATTAAAAAAATTATTTGATTGAGGACAAAATGGTATTTACATCTCAAAGTGTAAGGAATAATCTATAAGCTAGAATCATAAGCTTCAATATTCAACAGTATGAAAATTAGTTTTAAAAAGCTTTTATAATGCATTGAATTTCGTGCAAAAGCTGAAACTGATTTTGTCAAACATGTTATAACATTATGCAAACAGTTTTTTTTTAAAAACTATTTACACAGTGAAAATGCTCTCCCAAACACACTTTGAAGCTTATGATTTTAGATTATAGATTATTCCTTACACTTTGATATGTAAATATCATTTTATCTTCAATCAAATAACTTTTTTAATCATTCTATACCCATTTTAGTAATTTAATGCATAAAAGCGATTCTTTTTTATATCTTCTAAACGAATCAGATTAGTTTAAAATCGCTTTTCAGCTAATGTATACAAACATAAAAAATGAATCGATTATAACAAAAAAATTTATACAATAATCGATTATTGAAATAATCAAGTTTTCATAGTTTTCCCAAATACACACTTAAAGATTTAATTTAAATACATTGTTAAAGTAAAAGTTTTTTTATACTTTCCTTTAATTATATATTATCACGTAATAAAAATATTTCACACCCAACCCAGCAACCATTTTAACGCTTTTCTTGCACAGCAAAGGAAATTAATGGTAACTCAGTAGAGTTGACCGAAGAGAGAGAGAGGCAAAGTTGAAGAGCAGAGGTGACCAAAGACATTGTTGGCAGTGGAGTTGAACTAAAAAATATGAAGTGAGAGCCATATATTGTAAAGGATAAAAAATAATAATAATTAGACAATAATCAGTACAAGCTAATTACCTTCTACCTACAATACAACAATCAAATAACACAAAAACTTTAAATCACACGTACAATCTAGATCACTTTTCTACCAATCTGTATGGCTATCGACAATAATCCAAATCCCAGCCATAACTTTCGCACAACACACTTTTCCACCCCAAACAATCCTTTGCATGTTGCAATTTGGCTATTCATCACTGCAATTACCTTTTCATAATTAAACAAAACCTAGGTCACAATGGCAAAGATAACAATCAAGTACACAAACGAACCAGTCATCGTTGCCGTCGGCATGGGTTCGCCAACTTCCATCTACATGAATAAAACTCAGTCTTTGCTGCTCAATTTTGGAACCACAACATATTCCTTTTCTTCATCTATTCTCAAATACGAATATAGAAAGTTTCAAACCAAACCCTAGCCTAAGGATCTTTTTTGCAAATGTCATGACTCATAACCTACCGGACAAGAGGGATTATGATTGTGATTGTGATTGTCCATAGAGATGGTTTTTGTGGGGAGCTCAACTAGAAACTAGACGACCTCGGTGTTGTGTGTGGTATAGGAGTGCTGACCAAATCCACAAGATAATCTTCTCTAGCAACCATATATGGATGACTAATAGGAGTTTTTATTATGAGAAAATGAGAAGAGTAAATCTTGACCATACAACCATATATGGATGAGCAAGATTAAAAATTACTTAAAAGTCACATGATCACTTAAAAAAAGTCACATGTATTTATGTCGTAATCTTAAATCTATCCATAGAAGTCGTCTTTATTATAAACAGTACTTTACCATTCCATGATTTAGCTGTGTTGTATGTGCCTGTATTAATTGGTTACTCATGTCACCAAGTTTTGTAAGCAAAAAGTACCTTCATCCCCTGGTTGGATCCCACACCCTCCCCCCAACCCCATTTAAATTTCTTAGGTGTGGAAAGGCTTATACAGTAAAATTTGGCAGTCCATAAAAACATAGCAAATTGGAAGTGACTATTTGAAGCATCAACAATGAGAGAAGATAAAAATCCAACTTATAAGGTTCCTCATAGTTCATTTATGGTATATAAAGGACAAAGAGATAAAAAAAATGTAACGCAGATGCATATTCTGTAAAGTTTTTCTTGTGATCTGCAAGATTGCAATACATTTAAAATCATTTAAAAGCTTGACACATCTTGCTGAACAAAGAAGAGGTACGAAGGGGAACCATCGATTAACGTGTGTTTTGACAAAAAGCTAGGTTAGATGCAACTACTACAAGAGTTTGATTGTTTCATGGCCGCTTTTGAGACCATATAGGCAGACATAAAGCTTGGCTAACCTTAGGTTTTCATTGAAACTTCTTTGAAGACTTTGATAAAGTTCTTTAGCTCCTCATCTATCCTATTTCAAATAATTGTTTCTGCATCATCAAAAGGATATTTATGTAAGTGATGACAATAGGCTTCAACACATGAGTGAATAATTAGTGATAATATACCAGCAAGTTTGGTTTTCATTTTCAATTCATTATCAGTGACAATATGCAGCAATGCATGAGTATTCATATCAGCACAATATAGGCTGTTTGATATTGAACGAGATGAAATGGAGCAAAGTTAATTTACTATTTTAACTTAGGAGCTATAGTTTTAATACATAAATTACCAACTATTTTAAATGACTTGAGTTATTATAGAACACGAGTCCTTGTTTATCAATAAAGAAGAGCCTAGAAAATTTGAAAATTACATTACAGGAGAGATTCACAACTTCATTACATCAACCAATAAGCAAGATTGATTTGTTACAATGAAATCTTATCAGCCTTAGGCAAGATTGTACACTATAAAAGCATTAGCAAGAGACTTTGCACCTATTGTGTGTTGACTGGCACTGTTATTAGCTGTGTAATAGCATCAAAATATTTTAGCCTTAAAACATATGTAAATCCCATAAGAATAGTTTGCTGCATAGTTGGGATCTTTTTCTTCGCCTCTCTTTCTGGTTTCTCTGTTTGGGTTGTGAAAGAAAAACAAACCATAAGTATACCATCACTTGACATAGATTACCAAAGCATAAACATATATATAAGTATTGATTTAGACAATTTGAACCAAGAGACAAGGAAGGATTATCATGAGATTGGGGCACAGGTGGTTGCCAAGTCACATATACGTCCAAAGGGGGGAAATCATAGGAAAAGGCGTTCAAATTTCTACAATAAAATGACCAAAGATTTTGATGGTGTGTATAAGTTTAGCCATTGATATAGGGTGGACTCTAATACACACCCTCCAAAGGAGGGTGTATGGTGCACGTGGTCAATCATAGACATTGATTGTGTAGAAAAACACATCAATGATTATGATGAATGACCTGTAACCTGTTGATTTTTTTTGTTTTAAGTTTTTTTTACACACCACCGTCGGCAACTACCGCGGGGCTACCACTGCCACCGGCCTGCCACCACCGCCAGCCAGCCACCCTCTGCAGCTGCCGTCGGCCACCACCTTTTTTAGGTTATAATGTTCATTTTTTTAAGTTACATAATTGTGTAAATAATACCAGTTAAAACTATATTAGTCATTATATTATTTTCATAAATAACTGTGCATACTAAAAACTCTACAGATTTTATTGTGTAAATATTACCAGTTAAAATTTGTAGAGTTTTCAGTATATACAGTTATTTATAAAAAATATAAAGACTAGTATAATTTTAAATGATATTATTTTAAGCGATATTATTTATATTATTATACAACTTTAAAAAATGAATAGTATAATATGAAAAAGGTAGTGGTTGGCGGTAGAGGACAGTGGTTGGTGGCACAGTGGTGGTGGTGATATGTAAAAAAAACATAAAACCAAAAAAAAAAGTAACCTACAACAACCAAAAAACCTACTACTACAAGTAAAGTCAAATGTGTATAATACACCCAAATATGGGAGGGTGTACCATAGCATCCACCTTGATATAATCTCAGTGAGTTGACTTGTTAACCATGCACAGATGAGTCTATCTTACTTGTGCCAATGAAAGTAGTCAAAATTGAATTGATCTAAATACATATGTAGATTTCCAAGGTCATAAGAGCAACTATTACATAGATATAACTATTTCACCACTAATGAATGTAGTGGAAGTGATTTTATTATATAGATAAAGTAATTACATAACTAATAAAAGAATTAATATAAAAACAAAATAAGATAAATATAACTTAAGATAATTGAGATAAATTCAAATCAAATCTTAGGATAAGATTTTGTTGTATCAATAGACTTGTAAATTGAGCCACTATGCGGAGTGTGTGTTGGACTACATTGGGTGCGGCCTATATGTGATAAAGTTTTTATTGAGCCCATCGACCCTTATTCAAAAATAGAATTGTTTGAAACAATAAATTTTGTCTGATCAAAAAATAAAATAAAATTTGAAAATTATTTTGTTATTTATTTTATACAAATTTAAAAATAGAAAGTAAGACGAAAATAGTAAAAATACAAACAATTTTATAATTATAATAAAAACATACTAACAACATAAAAAGGGTCATTTCTAATATACACCCTCCTTTGGAGGGTGTATGATACACTTGGCTATCTAAGCCATTGATTTATTTATAAAATAAATCAATGGCTTAGATCAATTACAGGAAACCTGCTAAGCAGGTTTTTTTAAGGTTTTTTTTTTCAGGTTTTCTTTTTTATATATTTTTTTTACATACTACCACTATCACTGTCGTTGGTTAGCAGATCATTGTATGTTGCTTGTCGGTCATCACCAGTTACCTGTAATTTTTTTTAAGTTGTATAACTGTATAAATATTATCAGTTAAAATTTATAAGATTTTTTCAATAAACACAGTTATAGTTTTAGGAAAACTAGCCACCTCTAGTTTTTTTTAGATTATATAATTGTATAAATATGCATTTAATAGATAATATTTGATTAATTAGGAAGTTCAAAACAGAAGTCAAGAGAATGAATCGACATAGAAGAATGCTATCCAAGGAGGTGGAACAATATGTGCACAAAAATTTTCATGAGTGGCTTAGCGATCATGTAAAGGTATAATCCTAAGTTCATTTTTCTAATTTGTTGAGTAGTATATCCTAATTCATTTTAAAATTTATTAGGTTGCAAAAAAAAAAGATGACATGGATATCACACTTGAAATTGAGATACTTGCCCAAGGGCCAAATTCTATTGCAAGAAGATTTGATGTCTACAACATACATGAGTTTAAGTTTCGTACAAAATAGAGAGAGCAAGGAATGAAAACACAAAATAGTGGTGTTGCTGTCTCTGTAAGTACTATGAGTTATTCAAGCCATAAGGATGGAAATCCAACTTTTGGTGAAGTAATGTATTATGGGAGATTGGTTAATATATTAGAGTTAGATTACTATGTTCAATTAAGTATTGTGTTATTCAAATGTGATTGGGTTGATACCACATCAAATAGGGGAATCAAGATAGATGAATTTGGAATCACAAATGTAAATTTTTCCCATCTAATACATACAGGTGCACAAGAAACAGATGAACCATTTGTCCTTGCAACTAATGCTTGAATGGTATTTTATATGGATGATCCAGTTGAAGAAGGATGAAGTTCTGTTTGTCACATGACACCAAGAGACTTATATGATATGGGAGATTTGAACATGGTGAATTCAGAAGAGTCTATTCAGGACATACCATTTCCTGAACAACACTTAGAAAACATTGATCAAATACTATTAGTGAGGGATGATGTCAATGAACAAGAACCAAATCAGTCTTTATTTGATTATCATCATAATCTTGGCAGAGATGATGATGAAATTATGTCTGATTAGTTTAAATTTTTGGATGCTTGTTAAGTTTGAACATATGTATATTACTCTTAAATTTCGTTGGTCTTCTTTAGCATGCATGGTATAAATGTTCATTTACTCTCTTTTTTTATTATTTTTGTTGGTTAATATTTTTATACTTGTTCAATGTTTATATTTAGGTTTCCTATTTTAAATGGGTCAAAAAAAATAGTTCAAATCAAGCATTATTGGCAGAACTACGAGAAGATGAAGATCATGCAATCGACTTAGATTCCCCACAGCAAAACCATAATAGCCAGGATGATTTACAACCTGTTGAAGCTGGTCTTGATGATTCAATCTCTGAATCTAATGATGGTAGTTCAATGTTGCATGATAGATCAACTTCTTTCTCTACCACCACTCAAACCCAACCACAGCAGAAGGAAGATCCTTTACTTGTGAAGATAATAGGTGAGAGTTGTAACGTCCCGAGACTATTTATAGGATCGATGAGTGTGCCCACAAGCTAACACGGGTCTTTTCAGCGTACTTTGTCTTCACTCACACACATCCTAGGAAACTTCCCAAGAGGTCACCCGTCCCACTAGTGTTCCAAGTCAAGCACGCTTAACTATGGAGTACTTATGTTCTAGGCTCCCGAAAAGAAGATGCATCTTGTTTATATGGGTGGTGCTAATCAATTCCTTTAAGCCATCCTCAACTATGCAGTCTCATACCTACACAGTCTCTGGATCCCTCTCATTCCGGTGTGTATTCAGTTCATTCATATGTCCTTCCGCCTAGAATCTATCCAGGAGCCGCTCCTTGTCCGTGCTTTATCTTTTTGCACTAACGACCACTCCCCACCCTCGTCGGCCTCGGGTGTCACATGCCCACCAGCTTCTGCATAGTTCATCCCTAAACCACACTGTACTAGGAGAGGTCCCGCTCTGATACCATTTGTAATGTCCCCAGACTGCTTGCAGGATAGATTAGTGTGCCCACAAACCAATGAGTCTTTTCAGCATGCTTCGTCCTCACTCACACACATCCTAGGAAACTTCCCAGGAGGTCACCCATCCCACCAATGTTCCAAGTCAAGCACACTTAACTATAGAATACTTATGTTCTAGGCTCCCGAAAAGAAGATGCATCTTATTTATATAGGTGATGTTAATTAATTCCTTTAAGTCATCCTTAACTATGTAGTCTCATACCTGCACAGTCTCTAGATCCCTCTTATTCCAGTGTGTATTCAATTCATTCATATGTCCCTCCGCCTAGAAAGCCTGCCAGGAGCTGCTCCTTGTCCGTGCTTCATCTTTTTGCACCGGCGACCACTCCCCGCCCTCGTCGGCCCCGGGTGTCACAAGAGTAATATGTTTGATTAGTTAATAATATAATATTATTATTATCATATTTGTTTTTCTTTAACTAGAGTTAAGGTTTGTTAATTGTTCTTTATATATACATGGATAGATACTACTACTAATGATATAAGAATTCGAAAAATGGTTGCAAATCAAGTTTGGCATATGGAAAAAAATTCAAAGGTGATTGTGGAGCTCAACGGTCATAGCCAAGGAAATGACAATGGTTCGAATTTGTTTATTAGATTTTTAGGTTTGCTTGCTCAAAACTCATCTCTTTGTCCTATACACATTGTTGATTGGCGTTGGATGCCCAAAAACAAAAGACACCAACTATGGAAAACGATAGAGGCAATAATCACATGACTTCTAGTTGTTCATTTTCATATTGTATCCATTACTTGTTTGGAACTAATCGTATTTCATTTTTTTTTCAAGGGTAATTTTTTATTTGATTATCTTGCTACATGAAAATGGGTTATAGAAAAGTTGGGTGATAGATGGAAGGCTAATAAACAAACGTTAAGATGTAAGTACTTCTACTTCTATAAAACTAAGGAAGAATTACTTGCTAATCCCCCTCCTGGAGTGCATAGTGGTGAGTGGTCAACTTTTGTGCATCATTATAATGAAGATAAGATTAAGGTAATTTTTTTTGTAATTAATGACAAAGTTTATCTGTGCAATTAAGTTTTATATACATTGACAACTATTAACAAATGTAGAAGATATGCTCACAAAATGCAAAGAATCGGAAGAAACTTAAAGTCTCTCATGTTGGAGGGAGTAAAAGTAATGTTAGCAAAGCTTGTGAAATGGTATATTACTACAAGTAGGGACAATTTTTGATAAATGGATTATTTTTCAAAGATTGTGACCATGCACTTACCTTGGTTGAACCTATGATATTTAGTACATGTTACTATTATTTCATTGACTTAATTATGCTAATGTAGGAGAAAAAATTGGGAAGGCCTGTGTGTCGAGGTGAGGTTATCATTTCAAATTTACTGAAAAAGGATGGAAGCAATGCGAATGAAGAAACAAAGATAATAGTTGTAAGTTTCTGTTTATAAGTTATGATATTGCACATTGTTATCTTGTATGGGTGTTATTGATTGATCAACCCTTGATATTCAATTTTGATAAAACTTGTATAATCCTATTGAACCATCTTTATGCACACTTTACTTTTCCTTATAGAAATCTCACAGATGAAACTAGGGACAGGTTGCTATTTGTTTTCTTGTTAACTTCTGGTTTATTCAATCTTTGGTTTTCTTTATGTTAGTCTGTATATCAAATTGAGAATATCAAAGAGAACAGAGTTCAATGTCTGTGTTTTTCCTGTGTCTTCAATTCTCTCTAGTTTTTATTTCTCCCCTCCCTCAGGCTCCAAAGAAGAGGAAAAAAAATGAAATTCGTAGGAAAATACACTTTATTGATTCTTACTACGAATCTATTGACTTATGCATGTCCACTCCAATATAGTATTGCAATTTAGTTGTGTGCTAGTGCATACCTGTGTTTTTTGCTCTTCTTCACTATGCTTAGTAAACCTGTGTGGACCTTCATTGACACCTAATGAGAAAAAGATGGGAAAAAACATATAAAAGTAAATTTATCATCTATATTCTTACAAATCTCAAATTCAAATAGCTCATCGCAATTATGTATGATATAGGATGAAACTGAAAATCACTTCTTTTAATGATTCGTCAAGAAATGATTTATCTCAATTTCCTAATGATTCATAAAGTAATTAAAAACACTTTTTTTAATTAAAAGCCTAAGCCTTACAAGCCAAGTGCTTGGAACCTCCCAGCTGAATCAACCCCGTTGGTAGTTCAAAAAGACATTTTTTCATTGAAAACTACTATGTATTAGGATACAAAGTTGAACTGTTTTGAAGGTCTTAACTAGACTGGTTCCAAGAAATTAAAGAACAAGGAGTAAACCTACATCGGTTAGCCATCCAAATGGTAGCATATCCAAATCAGGCCATGAATTTACCTTTAAACCTTGTACTCCTATCAACTTAGCTACAGCAAAATCCCTGAAAGATAAATTAAATAAATCAAAGATATATATAATTTAGAGGTAGAGTAACAGAAGGGAGATTGAAGAGCAATACATATGCTTTGAAGTCAAACATAGTAATTTAATTAATCACCTTGCTACATCAAAATGAGCTACGATTTCTTGCCATTCATCCCAGTCATCTCCTGTTACACAGTATGTGTTAACTAGTCCACTGACCGGCTTAGCCATGTCTGGTGTTGCATTGACTCCAGGAGACAGAGAAAATACTATGGTGTGATTAAGGTCCTTGAGAATCTATAATACTCAAATGGTAAATTTTTCCATGTCCCAGCTTTAAAATGAAAACGACAGACACTGAGAAGAAATTGCATTATACTTGTGATACATGAGTTATTTAATCCAAATCCAAGTCTTCACCAAACACACAGTCAAGTTTCACTGCAAGGAAAGCAAAAAATCCATGTCAATCAAAGCTATAAGGAAAATACATGCAAAACTGCTTACTTAGAAACATCATGATTGATGTTTAATCTAGGACATGATATATATTGTATATTTTGTGACAGTGCATGATAAGCAGAATGTATTTGAGTGGTCTGAGTACCAAAATCAACTCCCCATGAAATATAATGATATTTGGAAATTCTGCAAAGGAGTGAATATTCATAATGTGCTTTGTTGCTGAGATTGTTCCTTATTATGATATTTTAGTGGAAAGACCAACCAGTTTAAGTATGTTATGCCAAGTTCTGTTTGAAGATGTTTTTTCTTTTAATTAATTTTTGTGTTAACAAATGATGAGTTTCTTTTTACTTTTAGGATAAGATTTCAGAGAGTCTACCCCAAGATCAAGAATGTGCTGCTTCTTCAGGTGTTCCTTCAATGCTTTTAGCTCACCCAAATGATGCAATTGGAAAAGTCTTTGGAGTTGAGCACTCTGGTCGTGTGCGTGGCTTAGGACATGGTGTTTGCCCTACTAATATTTTTGATATGCCTACACAACGCAATATAGGAGCATCAAGCAACAATGCATTTCAACAACGTATTGAAGACTTAGAGAAACAAGTGAAGACCTTACAAGATAAGTTAAGTAGATATGATGAGACTAAAGCACAATTGAGTAGCATCTTAAATTTCTTGCAAGATAGATTTAGTTATGACTTACCTGTCAACAATGTTTCAAGTTCTTAAGTTTATGTAATTAAATGTAATGATGATAATAGTCTACTTTGTGAGTATGATTTGTAGTTAAGTGAAGTTGTAAACATGCAATGTATGGTTTAAAATAGTTATGATGCTAGTTAGGGTCTGCATTTTGAGTAGGATTGGTTAGTGAAGTTGTCAACATGAAGGATATGATTTAGTTTTGACAAATATTCAAAACTTTTGTCCGATCCTCTTTATTAACTAGTGATTTGAATCCTCTACTTGATTGAGATTTGGTGTTATGTGATTAAATAGGTCTCCATTTGTGATATGATTGGGAAGCAACTAGTATTTTTTTTTAAAAAAATAAAATAAAAAATTACCCATGGTTTAATCGTGGCAAACTAGTTTTATGAATATAAAACTCGTTATATTAGCCACGGTTTAAGTGTGGCTAATCCATAACTTAGCCATGGTTTAAGTGTAATTAAGTATTTTGTAGAATATATTCTCAATTGAAATTAGTTACGGTTATAACTTAATTAACTACGATTATAAATCGTAGGTAACAAAATGTTGTCACGGTCTCTAAAATCGTGGCTAATTTATTTGTCATGCCTTATTTAACCACAGTTGTGATAACTGTGGCTAATTTTTATTAGCTACGGGTTTTAAGATATTTGCCACGGTTAAAACCGTGGCTAAACACCATTTTTTTTGTAGTGACTAGCCAAAACCTAGCCGGTGGTGAAACTGAGTTATGACCACCTCATTTTGGCCAGACTTTTTTTTTATTTTATTATTTTTGTTTGAAAGAAACTAAAAAAAAAGAAATAAAATTGAAAAATTCTGGATTTAAAAAAATAATGAAAATCTAAAAAAGAAAAAGAAAAAAATGATCTTTTTTTTTGAAAAATAAGGTCTTTAGATTCATTATATTACTAAGTCTTACATTGGATTAGTCATGGTCTTTCTACCTTCCTTCCTCCTATATACATGGGTGATTCTCAACTATTTGATCTATCCAAAAAATTATACACTTGTAAATACTTTTTATCTTTGATTTCTTTCATTTATTTCAAACTTGTAAGTTTTATAATCTAGTGTTTTTAGCACTTCTTAAATTGTAAATAGTATTTTTTAATCTTGATTTCTATTTGTAAATGATATAATTTATTCTTTGTTAGTTATTATTTATTTTATAGGTTAAAATCAATATTTTAAAGGTTATTAATAAATTGTGCAATTAACTTAAGGAAACCATTTTAGTACAAATGTATTAAGAGTGCAATGGAGTTAAGTTTCCACCATTCTCTATTTATAATTAGACTATCAAACTCAATTTTTGAACGTAGACCATTTTATTATGTTTTTTTTTAATTTTTACTAATTAAAAATAAAAATTAGTTGCGACTACTAAATTTTCAAATTTAGTTGCTATTTCCATTGCGATTCTGGTAGTGACAATTGGCGATCATGCAGAATCATAAGAGGGTCAAGCCTATTATACTTGTGCAAATTGTTAATAACCTTTTGTTTGTTTTATTCCTTTATTTGTTTCTTTAATTTTGGTAAAGTTTGTTATTGTAAATATTTTTTGTTGCTCCTTCTTTTGCTTTTTTTTTTTTGTATAATTTGCTATTGTAGATATTTTTTGTTGATTTTCTAATTTATTGTTATTCTCCTTCTATTCTTCTTTTGGTTGGTTGATTAAACCTTAGGGTAGTCAACTTGTATATTATTATTTGCTAGTTTTGTTTTGTAGGTGGGTTTATCGGTAGTTTTTGAACTTCAGATTTATATGCTCCCTTCATACATCACACTTATATACTACTCACACACTCATGAGTGGGACCTTATACTCGACTGTGAGTGAAGCCTAAGATAAGTAAGATATTGTGTAGTAGTTGTCATTTTGGATGAATGTTCTATTTGGTTATCACAAAAACCTCATCTAGAATGTGACCCTTTTATGAATGTCCTGCACCTAGTATATCACCTACTGTTGTGGTCAATATTCTAAAATGAGATCTTAGCTCTAGAGGCCAAAGATCTTTAGAATTGTAGAGTCAACCAATATAAGTTCTCACAAATTAGAGAGACCCATAGATCTTTTGGGTAGAAGTCATGTAATTTAAGGCAACCTTAATTAGGACACAATGAGAGCATATCTCTCTTTAAAACAACTCATTTCATACATCTCGTGCATTGATAATTTTTTTTGGTCAAAAAAAGAAAAAAGAAAGCTCATGTTATGCATCTTATGCATTAATAATTTTTTGTTTTAGTAAAAAAAAAAGTAATTTCATGTATTTCATGCATCAATAATTTTTTTAGGGTCAAAAGAAAAAAACTCATTTCATCCATCTCATGCATTAATAATTTTTTGGACAGAATTTAGTTCCAATCGTGGTTGGAGGGAGTCTCTTTAACCCGAATCTATTATCATGTGTCCATTACCCATCTAATCTGTTGTCATATATTAATTAACTTCATTAAATGAAATTGAAAATGACACATGACAACAAATTAGATAAGTAATGAACATGTGATAATATATTAAATTAATGAGAGGTGGAGTCAAGTTCTGTCATAATTTTTTTTTTCGATAAAAATATCATTTCATGAATAAATTTTTGGATTAACAAAAAAAATACTCATTTCATGCATTTCATGCATTAATAACTTCTTTTTTTTTTTGGTAAAAAAAGCACTTATTTCATGGATCTCATGCATTAATAAATTTTTTGGGTTGACAACATTGTTTAGTCCACTAACATGGTGAACTACATTTTACAATTTTCATTCAATATTTTGAACTTAATTTGAGAAAGGAAGTAAAGACATTATCAGTTGACCAACAATTTACCAATCCAATGGATCATTCATGAATTTATTTTTGCATAGCATTCTTTTCTTTTCTTTTCTAACAAAAAAAAAAAAGAATCTCTTTCATTGTACCTTAGCATTTTGAGCATTTTCAATCCATCTTGACATAGAAAATATTTGCATAAAAAATGAATAAGCTTTTCTTAGGTTTTTTTTTTCACATTTGCATAAAAAATTTTCCATATAGATTTTTTACATTAACATAAAATTTTTGTATAGAAATTTCTTTTTTCCCATTTTAAAGTCATTTTCATCTCATTTTAGCATCTAAATGGGCAAAAGTGATAATGATAGAATTATTTATTATGGCACATAAAAAGTATTATAATATAATAGATAGATAATCATCTATTAAAATCAATGTAAAATTTCAAACAAATATTAAATATCTTTTCAAATTTAAATGGGATGCAACTTTGGTGTAAATCATTCATAAATAATATTAATAGTTATTTTAATGTCTAATGAATATTAAATAGTTTTTCAAAATAAATATTAACGTCAAATTACTATTTGGTTTTTCGTTAAAAATTAACATCTTTTAAAATTTTAAACTCAAATGAAAACAAACCTATGAATATTAAATAGATTAAAAAATTAATATTAGTTGACTGGATTTCATTATATCTACAATTCTATGATTGTTATTGTTTCATGCGACTACTATTAACTTTTGTATTATATAGCACCAAAAACTTTTGTATTAATATTGGTTAAACTTTTGAATTATAGGACTTTTTTATGTATATATACATAATATTTAATTGAATATAAATTCAATGAATATTAATTATACAATTTTTTTAATATATATATTTTTTTCTTGAAGGTTTTAGTATTAATATTGGAATGAATTTCATTCAATCTTTGATGGATATTATTTCATATAACCAATTTAATGTTTGATATTTGATTGAATTTAAATTCATTGAATATTAATTAAAAGTAATTTCCTATTTTGAAGGATATAGGAACTCTCACGGGCTTATTTGAAAAAAACTGTATGAAATTCTACTGCATGTATATTTGAACGGAAAAAGGAAATGTTTAAAAGTTTTTGAGGTAATATTGTTTTAAGTATATGATATATGATAATAATATGTCATTTAATAGCTAAATAAATGATAGTATATTCCATCTTAAAAAAATTGAGACGAAAAAGAAATGTTTAAAATGAAAAAGAATTGTATATACTCAATTAAAAAATAACGAAAAAAAATTAAAATAAAAAAGAATTGTGTGCAATAAATTAAGAAGACAACATAATTAATCGAGAAAAGAAATTCATATATATACTTATTCTCAAAATAGAATAAACATGATTTAAAGAGATAAAAAATATCTAAAAAAATAACTTATTCTTAAAAAATAGTATTCAAATGTATAATATAAAAAAAAAATTGTTACTTAAATCTTCATATTGAATAAATTAGGTCGGCGATATCATTAATAAATATATAACTATTTTAATTAATTAATAATTAATTGAGCACACCCCTCAGGCGTTCCAGATTTAACAAAAATTTTCTCATTATGTCATGTCACGTGCAAAACGTTGACGAATCCATCTAATGCATCGGCTTACATTTGCGTAGTTCCACTGACTTCTTCATTGTACCATACTCTTTCTCTCGCCTGAGATTTGTTCTGCCCTGTAGAAGATGGCTGATGATCTTCGATTCTTCGAGTTGAACACAGGGGCTAAGATACCTTCTGTTGGTTTGGGCACTTGGCGAGCTGAATCTGGTGTCGTTGCTGATGCCATAGCCACTGCTGTCAAGGTTGCACCTTTTACCCACATTTACTTGCTACTAATTGTTCATTCCGTTATTACTTGTCTCTTTATTTATTTATTTATTTACAAAACCCGAACTTGTTTTGAAACCTGCTTGGTCTTTTCTTTGTATTATGATTATTACTTTAAGAAATTATTTAAGAGCTAATAAATATGGTTTTGGAACAAAGATGCCTTACATTGGATCAATGTGAAAATGTCTATGCAGGTTCGATATCGGCATATAGATTGTGCTCAAATTTATGGCAATGAAAAGGAGGTGAAAGCTATTCTAAATAAACATATGTCAGTTGTCCTGTTTTTATCATCACAATTTCGTAGTGCATATTAGATTTTGTTATGCCACCAGAGTTCTTTTATATTTCTATTTAGTGCTCCTCCTTTTCTTGGTACAAGATGAAAATTATTGAAGGTATTCAATAGAATTAGAGTTGTAATTGAGCAAGCTGCTGTTCAAATTCCGTCCACTTAACTTCCCCTCCATCTTGTGCTGGACAAGACCATGACAGAAAAGCACTTTTTATTTTTTGGATAATATTTAAAGCTTCAATATTTAGCTTTGCTAAATTTGAGGTCGGCATAGTCAGTTATCTCACCTTGTTATAAGCTTTAGTGAACACAGAAATTTACAAATAAATAAATAGTTTAATGGTTTGGCCAATGAAACAATAAGCTTAACTGTGTAAAAACTTTAGAATAAAAATTATATAAACTTCTGGTCCTGCAGTCCAGAGAAGATTAGACTGCTATTAAGTAATAATGTTGTTGGGGATAAACAATCAGAGGTGAAAATATGAAAAATTACAAAAGCACACATGTACAGTTTACAGTAAATATATAGAGATAAAAGACACATAGCTTATAAATATCATACCAATTTGAACGTAGGCAGTCCAACATAAGATTTTTATCAGAGCATTTTTAAAATGGAAGACTTCTTACTGTCCCACTGATGGACTAGCCAGAATGTAGTTCTTACCAAAACTTTTTTGAAGGAAAGGGTTGCTCGAAGGTTAGGGTCCTTAAGGCTCTTGTTTGGTTTACTTATCTGGATTAAGATCAATGACTTGTTATAGGTGTATCCGCCACATAAAGCCTGTCTCATGACATTTGTGTGATGTGTTTGCGGAATTTGGAAGTCTTGAGGCCAGTGTGAGGTTCCTTGACAGCTTTGAAATAGGCCCTTTCCAGTTTTGGAGGAGCTGTGGGTATGCCTAGCACCAGGTAGACTAGTAGCATTTATTAATGACACGTTTGACCAAATAAAACACTTGACTAGCATTTATTAAATAAAACAAAGAAAAGAGAGCGTTAGTAGACTACTAATAAACTTATAGCATAAAGCAAGCTGCATATTACGCATCACAGAAGAAGCAGAATTAGAACAAACTTATTAGAGTACAAGAGTGTAATATACTTTTCTGTTACGAGCTATTAATGTATAATTTCATATATAAAGGAAACAATAGTTCTGCCATGTGAGGAAGAAGAAAGCTCTATCCCATTAACTTAACTAAACCAAAGTAATACAATGTTATTACAACCTAGGAAGTTTTGTCCAGATTTTATAAAATTGTAGGTAAGAATGATGATTTGAGAAGGAAGACCTGTTCTACTAATGTCATGCAATTTATTTTACATAATTGAAATGAGTTTACATCATTGAGAAGCAGAAATAAACACATAAGAATCAAGCTGCTGCTTTTCTTCCTTCTATTCTTTCTAGAATTGCTTCTGGAGGTTTGGAGGCCATGCTGTTGGCTGCAGTTACAATGCATGATGCTGAGAAAAGTATAATACAAAATGTAAAATGAAATTTGCTATGCACATTTTTTTGTTTCTCTTTGTGAGTTTTACACCACCTGATAAAGAGCTATTGTTGAGGGTTTAATGTAAGAACTAGCAAGAAATAGAGAAGAGAATATGAAGTCATCTTCCGGATTAACTATATCAATCACACATTAGTGTTTAATGCTTAGCTGGAGATGAGATGAGAAAACTGTTGAGAGCTGGAGCCATGGGGCCACATGTGCTGGCATGGCTTATGATGGGTGTAGTGTAGAGAGGGTAACCTGCCAGGAGGGAATGGAGTGGATGCAAGTAAGCTGAGATGTAAAGTTATGCAAAGAGGATGATCCTTCTTTGAGTTCTTTCATCTAAAAGAATGAGAAACTGCAGGGTCTAGGATTTAGTGCACTCCCTTAAAGTCTAAATTGTTATCAAACAACAGTGAACAGGTTTGCTCCTAATTCTAAATATGCTCAGCTTGCCTAGATTGACGCTCCACTCAAGCTCGTTCTGTAGATAAGTGAAAATTTCTGTTTGAATTTGTTTATGTATATTTTTTTTTAAAAAAAAAAGAAAAAGCTTTTAGTTAGCTCATTAGAAAACGTTCATTCTGTTACAGCCCTAAATAGAATTGGAATGCAAATGCCCCATGCCTCCATCTTCTTTTCACCTCTTTTGGGGCCACTAGATGCCTTTTTCCTCTTTTCCTGCTCTCCTTTCCTCCGAACGTTCTGTGGATTAAAGTAAGAGCTAATAGTCAGCAATTATTAGGGCTATGATAAAGTGCAAATCACCATTCAGATTATGTTGGTTGTAGAATTTAAATTTTTAAGAGAGTTACAGTTTTTATCCTCTTCTTGCAATTACACTGCCATCATGGTACTCTTTCTTCTTCTTTTTTTTTTAATCTGAATCATGGTACTCTTTTTATCTATTAACTTTATTGTAAATTTTATGTAGATTGGTGATGGCTTGAAGAAATTGTTTGCTGATGATGTAGTTAAGCGTGAAGATCTGTGGATCACCTCCAAGCTATGGTTTGTCTTTTCTCTATGGATTCCTCAATATTTGTTTAGCTATTTTATTGCCAAGGTTATCTATGCAGTCACTTACTATAGGAGATTCCTTAAGAGTCTTACTCTTTCTTTAAGTAATATTTATTTAAAACACAATCTAATAGGTGAGCTTCCCACAATATTTTCGTGAATTATATTTTATAAGATTTGAAGGGATTCTTAATTCAAAGTTATTGAATTTGATTACATGACCTAGGTTTGCAAGATAATTCATTGCTCAATTTATCCTTGTATAGAAAAAGGAGAAATTATGATATTAGCATCATTAATGATTTTTATAGTTGCAAATTATTGTTCATTTTTTTTTTTGAAGTTTTTCAATTCTTCAATGTTACTACAAATAGAGATGTACACGTTCAAATTCCTTGAATCTGTACATTACCATAAAATCATGGCTTCCTTATTTCTGCCGCAACCTTTTTAATTATCATGACAAGCAAAAATAAGTGGGCTACTGTTCACATGTAAGAAGAAAGAGCTGGGTGAGGCCTACAAATTTGCAACAAGTCATTTGTATATTAACATTTAACTACCATAACCATAGTCCAAAACCAATACTTGACCATAGAGGGATTTAGAAACTGAATGTAGTACTTGCAAGAATTACCCCAGAAGAATTCAAAGTTCAAACTCTCCTATCTGGATTGGAGGTGAGATGAATAGAATCAAGTAAAATTATAAGGGACTGTAATTCACTTATTCCTCTATCACTCAATTTCCTGTGGAAGTGAAAATTCCAAGAAAAATTAGAACCCTGCATTGAATAAAAATGTTTAATGGGTGAATCATGTATAGAAGAGAGATGATAGAGCTGAGGAAAAGCCTCTTTAAGATAGGACTTCTTGAGCCTCGTTTAACCAGAATTTATCTCATAGATGATTTGATTTTAAAAAATAGTCACAAACTGATTCATTTTCGGAGCACAATTGATTTCTAAATCCTTTTAAAGATTGTTATCTTACTTATATAAAGTAAACCACAAAATTTTTCCATGACTCTAACTCTATTCAACTATGATGGTTACTTGCTGAAACTTTTCAGTTACTTTTATGGCCTTTCAAATCATGTTGTACTAAGGAAGTCTCAGGTTTTCAAAAGTTGAATGTGCTATGGTTTCTTGTACTAATGACTGGAGCTTCTCAGTATTCTAACCTTTGTGTGGTGAATCACTTCCACATTCCAATTTATATCATTCTTAGGGATCTGTCCAAGGATCTTTCTGGTTTTAAACCACTAAATCTGAAGTGCGCTTATCCTTTACAGTACCTAATAATTAATAACTATCTGGTATGTGATACTGTAACTATAAGGCACTCTTGTTTTAAGATACTTTTTCAAGCTCAAGAATATGATGTTTGGCTGGGATGATGGAAATAGTTCAATTTTTTTTAGAAAAGAAGGAACTATTTTGATCATACATTATGGTTTAGATGCTCAAACAATTTTTATAAAAGGAAAGGACTTTTTTAGTAACAAAATCTACAGCTGGGATTTATTCAAACTGTTTTTGCTAATTTGTCCTTAAACATGGTTACATATATTATCATTTCGATGCCCAGAATTACGTTCTTTACTGTCTAATCTAATTTACACATGTTTTAGGTGTACTGATCACTTGCCAGAAGATGTCCCGAAGGCATTTGATAGAACTTTGCGGGATTTGCAACTGGATTACCTGGATCTCTACCTTGTGTGTATACCACAATGAAATTAATTTCTTCCTACATCAATTCCTGTTAATTATGTTTGGAATATTATACGGTGTCACTGAAGTCAAGTTCTTATATTAAGACTTTCTTTGCCATATTACTATGTTCTTCCAGATTCACTGGCCAGTCAGCGTGAAAAATGGGCATCTTACCAAACCTGACATACCTAGCACATGGAGAGCAATGGAGGCATTCTACAATTCTGGCAAGACTTGAGCCATAGGGGTCAGCAATTTCTCTATAAAGAAGCTTCAGGATCTGTTGGAGGTGGCACATGTTCCTCCAGCTGTTAACCAAGTGGAATTGCATCCTTCATTGCAGCAGCCAAAATTACATGCTTTCTGTAAATCTAAGGGAGTGCACTTATCTGTGAGTGTCCGAATTTAAGGTCATGCATGACAATTATGGCTGTTGACATATGTCTGAATATAAAGGACTTGAAGGAATAATTGATATAGTGGATATTTTGTAGCAACTTGAGTATAACATTACAAAACTTTCATGACTCTGAACTGCTATTCTGCTGACTACTTATCACTATGAATGTTCTCTTTTTCAGGGTTATTCACCACTTGGTAAAGGATACAGTGAGAGTAATATTCTTAAGAATCCAGTTCTGCACACGGCTGCAGAGAAGTTGGGGAAGACTCCAGCCCAAAAAGCTCTTCGATGGGGACTACAAATGGGTCACAGTGTACTGCCCAAGAGCACAAATGCTACAAGGATCAAGGAAAACTTTGATCTGTTTGACTGGTCTATACCTGAGGAGTTGCTAGCCAAATTCTCTGAAATTAAGCAGGCAAGTCGCTTCATGCAATCTTTTGCTCACAATATATGTTGGGATTCCAATAGCTTTTTAATTGTATTCCGTGTAGATTGCTAGAGAAGTAGGATCAT
The DNA here is from genome assembly GCA_029884595.1 of Ormosia semicastrata. Classification (NCBI taxonomy): domain Eukaryota; kingdom Viridiplantae; phylum Streptophyta; class Magnoliopsida; order Fabales; family Fabaceae; genus Ormosia; species Ormosia semicastrata. The sequence goes on from JAQQTO010000047.1 coordinate 10,206,272, forward strand.
TTAAAAATTAGTCTATGCCATGTATAGCCAAATAGTTTAGGAAACTTCAGTGATAGCTTACAGACAATGTTTCTGATAGATACCCACCTATTAATAAGGTGTATGTTAGGAAGTGTTACATGAGCAGCATAGGATCAACTCCCCAAGTAAGTATGAATAGCAAGGGAGTAACTAACATCCTACATGGCATGGGTTTCATAATGGAGAGAGGGAAAGCAGTGGAGGCAGTGTGGGTTATATGGAAGAGAAGGAAAAAGAGAATAGGCAGAAAATTAGTGAGTGAAGGAATTGGGAGGGAGAGACCCAGGCCACTCAAAAGCCTTGGGATTATCTTGTATCTTCTCTGATACTGATATTATTTTGATATCAATAACAGGAGTAAGAATTCATAGCAATATATACCATATTTCCTGAGATCTGATCCAGTTCCTATCAGTTTCACTTCAATTGCCTGATTTACTGATGCAGGAGAGAATAGTTACTGGAAAAGATTTTGTTAGCAAGACATCTGCTGGGTATAAAACAACTGAAGAACTCTGGGATGGCGAGTAATGGGCCATATTGGCCATTGTTTTATCCTGTTTAATGCAGTGTGAGCTGATCCTCATGATTATTGTAATAATTTACAATATATTTATAATTTGGGAATTAAGATATGTTATTGGAGATTTGGAGTTTACATTAGTAATTTGAAATTTTAGAATTCAGTTGTTTGGGTCTTGGGATATCTTATTCCTAGTTGGAATAGTTATTTGATGTTAAGCTAAGTTTGGGTTGCATATCCTAACATCAGAAGGATTATCCGAGTCCTCTAAATAAAGCATATAATGTCCTAGGGATGGTGTCTCAGTTCCTTAGTTCGCCATCGTGTTAGATCATTGTCTCTTCTGTTGTACCATTTCATATTATTCTGTTTATTAGTGTGCGCGTGCAATGCTGAGTTATTCTGCTAATTGTAAATTAATATTGAATTGTTTTTATTATATTTTATTTTCTTTCCCTTTTTCTTACTCAGGTATATAGTCCCAAAAAAGGCTGACAGAACGGAGTTTAAAAATCACCATCACCAAAAATAACTCAACTTTCTCTCAATCCTAAAGCCAAGTAGCCAACATCCCTCAACGTAAAAAAATCTTAAAAATTTTGTTCATAACATTAATTTTACTTCCAAAGGGTAGTTTCTATGTTTATTTCGAATTTTAAATTTACTAGGCCATGAACTTAATAAAATTGGCTATGGAAATAGAGCAGGCTCTTTCTACAAATTAGTTTTAATTATGAATGAGATTCTTTATTTAAAAAATAATGAAATAAGTGTGTTAGTGCGGAAAAAACTTAGTTAACTTTTGTTGATGAAGCAAAAGTAAAACTTTACATTTTCTGTCCCAATATAGATTAGTTTATGCCTTTTGATGTAGGTCCTTGAGGTAACTAAAGAAATACCTCAACTATTAATTTAAAGTAAAATACACTTGTTAATATAAATGAACTAAAATTGCATTAAATGATTTCAAAGAAGAGTATATAAATGAAACTGAAGTAAAAAAAAAAACTTGAAATTGAACCTTGAAGTCCAAAAATGATAAATAGCATAAACTAATCTCGAAAGCGATAAAGAAGCTGTAAAAGTATAATAAAAAGATGACAAATAAATTGTAAGGTGCTGGAAAGATGATAAAAATTGAAAGTAAATGATGAAATTAATAGGTATTTTGATGTTGATGATTGGGGATCATTTCTTTAATGTCTTAGAGGCTTATTTATAGAGTTGAAGCTATAAAAAACTGCTACTTCAGCACTCAATTTGCCCGAATGTTCATGTTCCTTGAATTTAGGGATCAATTCTCCCTCTAATTTGGTGCCTTCGTGTCGTGATCATTTTGTAGGGCCTTCATGCATGTGTTTACAAAGTACTTCACCTCCAACCTCCAAAAACTATCAAATAATGGCTCTGTATGTACTTCCTCAATGTTTAATTGCGGAGATAACTATCAAGATCTTCTATTCTTATTTTTAAGGAGCCTTGTCTTTATCAATGTAGTCCTTGCTCAAGACTTGGTTAAAACGGGCCTTTTTTAATTTTATGGATTACAGTCGGTGGAAAGGCGCCATGCTTGCAGTGGACCACTCTCCCCGTAAGTTTAGTTGCATCAACTTCTGAATTGTCTACCCAACCTGAAATTTTTGGGCTGCCAACGAAGTGAAATTAAGTTAAAATTTGAAAATCTTTATTTACATATTGAAATTTGCTTAATTTTAGTCATTATTATGTGAATTTGATTTAATTTAAATTTTAATTATTTGAATTGATATTTTATTTTTATTAATTTAGTCATTTTATATATTATAAATGGAGGTGATAAAGTAAAATTATTAAAATAAAATAATTTTTATATATTTTAAAAAAATTATCAAACAAGAACATATAATAAGTCTAAATATAAAAATTTCTAAAGAAGATTTGCAAAAGTGATATAGCGTTCATTGCCATTGTAATTTAACTAAAATCAATATTCCTTATTACACTTAATAAGCCAATAAATCAATATTAATTTTTTTTTACGCGGGAGATGTAGTAATATTAAACTAAGCTCGAAGCAAGTACATCCAACATAGTTAAAGCATTGACTGATCGAGGTGCATCTTGACATGAAAAAATAAAGATGCTAATGCATGTGCAACTTTGTTCCCACACTTTTTACATGACTAAAAGAAATGCTTCTAAAATCATTAGCCAGAAAAAGACAGTCTTGTGCAAGAGCTTCCCAATATGTGAATGCAGAATTACTAGCATGAAGTAGCTCATAGAATTCTTGGCAGTCCAACTCAGCAACGAAGTCGAAGAAGCATAGGTCCTATGCTAATTGGAGACCCAAACTAATAGCTAAACCTTCAGCAATATTGACCTCCACAAGTTCCTTCAACAACCGAGTAATAGCAGTCATTATGTTGAATTCAGAATCACGAATGACAGCACCTATTCCACAAGATCCAACCGTCTTTACAGAAGTATCACTATTTAACTTGTACATCCAAGGTGGTGGCAAGCCCCGAACTTCATGACTTGGAGCTAATCTATTGTTGCGTGACTGCACAACCATTCTTGATAAGGAGTTTGCAGCCTTATAATCTTCACAACACTTCACAGTCTTGAATAAAACTATTACCTGTGGTATTATTTTGCCATTGAAACATAAAACTCCACGCCCACCATATTCACGGACGGACCCACTTGTATAATAGTGGGCACATATGTGTCCACTAACCTTAGGAATTTTTTTATTATTCACAGTAGTTATTTCACATTTTTATTTTCATATTTTTAACTTTGTTATCATGATATGTAAGTAAGTACATTTTTTATAAAAAAATTTAAAATTTTTATAACATTTTTTTAAATTACATCCCACATAATTAAATGTCAAGATTATTCAAACACACATAAATAGAAAGATATTTAATAATATTAATAGTAAAAAAATTATTTACACTATAAAAAAAATAATTGTAAATTAATTTTTTATTATTATGTATTAATATTTTTTTATTTGAATTTTTTTTTTATGTTTGTGTATTACTTTTGTTCCCACTACTTAAATTTTCTGAATCCCTCACTGACCACATGCTATGAAGAGTGACAAGGAAGAGGTGTACTGAGCTAGTCTCCATGTGCATCATATGGTTGCTAATCCAATCTACAAGTCTCATGTGAGAAGAGTTTTGTAACCACTCACCACGTCTTGATCTTTACCACAATTGCCAAACCCTTGCACAATCTTAAAATACATATTCAAAAGTCTCCATTTCCCTCTCGCACACTTATGGGCAAGAATTTGGACATGCAAAACCCCTAGCAACCAAGTTTTCACGCATAACCATCCCATTGTGCAGTAACCGATCCATATGATGTTTTTTGTTCGAGGAGGAATATTAGATGACAATAGCTAATTCCAAACCATTATCATGCCTTGATTTACAATGCTCGTCCCTAGTTCTTCTTTCACCATGCTTCCAGCCAACTTATATGTTAACTTTGCAGTGTAACTACCATCTCTCCTTTCCCCCCAAATGATGTGATCAGGTTGCTTTAAAAAAGGAATTGGGAGAGATAAAATTTGGGCTGCTTCAAGGGGGAGAAAAAATGAATCAATTAGAGGTTTGTTCCATGCTAACCCATCTTCCAGAAACAATTCTGAAACAAGAGAGTTTTCATTCTACATGGATACCGAGCTCCATATTTTATGGCCCAGCTGAGAAGGAAGCCATCCATCCTTCCAAATTTGAAAATTATCCCCATATCCCACTGTCCAAAAACATCCTTCTTCAATCACTGATTTTGCACTCCAAATACTCCCCCATGTAAAACTTGGATTTTGAGGCAATCTGTAGTATAGAATCGGTGTGGATGGGAAAATTTAGTCGCCATTACTGGAGACATTAAGGAATTTGAATTTTGGAGAATCCTCCAGATTTGCTTAGCCGACAATGTGACATCCTACTTTAATCTTATAATTTTAATTAATATTTTTAATATGTAAATTAGATTAACACACATTACTATCATTACTAAAGTTTAATGTACAATATTTTATATTGAGGATGAAACCCTTCAAAAGTTAGTTATATACATACAAACACTATTTAAGTTAAGCATCGATTTTCAAAAAAGTTAGATTTATAAAAGCCTTCATAAAGTGTTACTATTTATATATTTACAAACGCTAATTACTATAACTACTAATCAAAAAGCAGGATTATCAAACATAGATCTCCTAGAGTGACGGTAAAAACATAATCTCTTAACTCAGGTATATATACTTGTTGCACATGAAAATCAACTAGGAACCTTATTGTTGGTATTGTCTGAAATATCACGTTAAAAATATGTGAGATAAACTCAGTAGGAAAGAGTAAAAATAATAATAAATTTGAACTAATGATATTCCAATTATCACAAGTATAGAAAACTTTTTTCCATTCTTTTCAATTCTTTGTTTCTTAAAATCATATCTAAGAGTCTAACATAAAAATTTTTCTTTTAATATGCATAAAATTCTTAAGAACTTTCGTAATTTTATAAAAGAAAGAGTAAGTAATTCAATATTTAAGAAAACCAAAGAGCAAATAACTTAATATTAAATAAATGAAAGAGTAAGTAGCTCAACATTTTCTCATCATCTCAGTTCAATACTCTCAACCAAATGTGCATATCTCTTTAACAATGAGGTGTTCCTCAATGTTCTCTAATTATGACCATAATAATCTCTAATCGAGACGTCCTTTAATAGTCTCTAATCATAGCCATAATAATCTTTATTGAGGCGTCCCTCAATTTGCTAATCACGACCGCAATAATCTCTTTGTACATTAATTCATTTTTATCCATGGGATGACATTTCTTAAGTACTTTCTCCATAGAAAATAACTTAAATTAAATCTTTTCAAGAAAAATCAGATATCATTATAAATAATGCAAAAATAGAAACTTTCTAACACATATAAAGAATAGCAATATATATATGTTCTGAAGTGGATTCAAGTTCTTCCTAACATTGCATGTAGAAGTACTATGCCCTTTCTTCCCATAATGAAAACATTTGATGAATGGGCTACTTAATGTACTTGAGAAAACAAATAAATTCTTGAGAAACTTTTGTTGGTTATTGGGATTATACCCTAAACTAGTCTTTTGAAAAACACATCTTTGTTTTCCTAACAGTACATTAAAATTATCTCTTCCAAAGGTAAATTTTGAAAGAGTATTTTTCAAGTCCTCAATCTCAATTTCAAATGCTTTACATGATGAGTAAGATGAGGATGTGAGTGCATTATTATGTAAAGAGCATGTTATGCATGAAGAATTTGCATCTTGCAATTCATCATAGGAAGGGGAAGAGTTTGATTCAGAATTTGAGGATGTTACCTCCATGTCATCTTCATCTTCCTCTTCTCCTCTAGCCATGAAACATAGATTAGATTTTTCATTGTGCAAGCTATCGGTTGATTCCATGTCATTATCATCCCAAGCTATGTAGGCTCTTTTTCTTTCTTCTCCTTTGAGGATCTTTTGTCATATTTTTCTACTTTACTTTGATAAATTGGGCACTCCATCTTCATGTGACTCAATTCTCCATATTCATAGCATTTAAGAGTGGATGAGGTTCCTTCCCCTTTGTGATAGACATTCTTTTGGGGAAATGGAGGTCTTCTATGAGCTTCATTCTTCTTGAAGAATCTTTCGAATTTCTTTACTAGTAGAGTAAAATTTTTCTCATTTATTTCCAAGTCATCTTCATCATCGTCATCATTGTTTATGGAGGAAGTGGCCTTAAGAGCTATCCCCTTCTTTTTCTTGTCAAGCTCCTAACTTTAGTTGAGTCTATTCAATTCCAGCTCATGTTCTTGAAGCTTACCAAAAAGTGTGGCTAAAGTCATGGTTGAGAGATTCCTTGACTCCGCAATAGCCGTCACTTTAGGTTTTCAATGCATGCTCAAACATCTCAACACTTTGTTAATAAGATCTTCATTAGGAAAAGTCTTTCCTAATAAAGTAAGATGATTTACAATATATGTAGAACATTTTTGTATTTCTTGAATACTTTCATTTTGGCTCATTCTAAAAATCTCATATTCATGAGTGAGAGTATTAATCCTTGATCTTTTCACTTCACTAGTACCCTCATGGGTTACTTGTAAAGTGTCCCACATTTCTTGGGCAGATTTACAATTTGAGACTCTGAAGAACTCATCATACCCCAAGGATGTGGTAATGATATTTTTGGCACTCAAATTATATTAGACCTTTTTCTTATTATCATTGGTCCATTCACTTCTTGGTGTATTAACTCTTACGTCATTAACAACTTGTTTGGGGATATAAGGACCATTTTCAATAGCATCCCACACATCTAAGTCAATAGCTTCAATAAAAAATTTTATTCTTTCTTTCCAATAAGCATACACATCCCCATTGAAAAAAGGAGGTCTATAGATAGAAAAACTTTCTGAAAAATCATTTGAGGAGGCCATCACTTTCTCTTGAAGCTGCTAAGTCCTTTATACAAGAGTCTAACTCTGATACCACTTGTTACCAAGTGGCCTCAAACTCAATAGAGGGGTGAATTAAGTTTATAAAATATTTTCGCAAATCTTTCATAAAACATTTGTTTATCACTTTTCGTTGAAGCTATTGGATGATTGAAGTGAATAGATAAATGAGATTGAATACTTCACTCACAAATTAAACAAGCCAAGATGAATAACATTCAAGCAAGCATATAAAATAAATGCACAAATGTAAAGAGATGAGTTTAGAAGATCAAACACAAGGTTTATCCTAGTTCAGCCACCAATCCACTTGTGGTCTACGTCTAGTTCTCAAGCAACCGCTAGAGATTTTTCACTATATCTTCAAGTTTCAACAGGTGCTTGACAACCTTTACAAACTAGAGCACTCACCACACATTGGGATACCTCACCCTTTGTGCTTGAGCTTCAATCAGGGATACCTCACCCTTTACAACCTTTGAGGGATACCTCACCCTCTACAACCAAGGGATACCTCACCCTTTACAGCTTTTGAGAGATACCTCACTCTCTTTACAAATAAGGGATACCTCACCCTTTTTCTCTAGAGGGATACCTCACCCTCTTCACAAAGAATCAAAGTGTATATAAGATGAAACTCTCACAAGAGTGGATATTACAAATTGAAGTTCTATGGGTATCAAGGAATCACACAATTATAGCTCAAAACAAGGGTTAGGAGAAAAAGATGATGAAACACGAATTTAATACTTAAGGATGATTTTCAAATTGTTCTCCAACCTTTCTTTAATGCCCAAACATTTTCATTTATAGCCCAAAGCAAATAAGAGCCGTTGGTGGTGATTACAAATGATTTCTTATGAAAACTAGTCGTTTATAGCTGTTAGAACGTGTTTTCTGGTTGCCCAGATAACCGGTTAGGAAATTGTCCTAATCGGTTAGGAGCTTTAAGTTTTGGCCACTGATATTTAGAATAACTGGTTAGGAGCTTTTCCTAATCGGTTAGGACCTTAAATATTTGACTTCTGTGAAATGGAATAACCAGTTAGGAAATATGTCTAATTAGTTAGGAGCTTGAAAAACGATCCTAATTTTTACGCTAACCGATTAGGTGAATTTCCTAATCGGTTAGGAGCTTTTAAAACATGAAAAATGCTCCCGATATGGTGAATAATCAGTTAGGAAAAATCCATAATCGGTTATTGCACTCTGATTTTGAAAATTGACTTTAAATGGTCATAACTTCTTCGTTTCTTATTCGCTTAAAACAAATGACCACTCATTGGAAAGATCTTTGAGTCTATTTTCATATGAAATAAGTTTTAGAATAAAAATCAACGTATTTTGAAAGATATGATCAAAAGAGTAACCAAAGGTCAATTTTACAAAACACAAACTTGATAATTTTTCAAAGGTTTGAACTACCACAAAGACTAACTTTCTAAAAACACTTTGTTGGGCATTTAAAAATTTTAGAAACACTTATAAATATGTTAAAAAAATTATTTGAGCTTAGTGAGATTCCTTAAATACCTTAACACATGATCTAAACTATAAACACTACTCTTGAAAATTTTTGGAGCTTGATCAATACACATTCATCCTTTCTTATTTGTTATCATCAAAACCATTGCTTTAGTCAATGCCAATTATAGGTATGAGTCGATTAGGATAAGTTTATCTTGCATGTTTGTGGGAAAATGTGAATTGCATAAAAGATGGCGGCTGAATTGTTAGCATGTGAAGGATTGTATATGTGAGGAGCTGATTTTGAGGCATTTGCACTTGTTAAGGACTGATACAATCATTATTCACTAGCTGTGATTTAAATGAGAAAATTGAAATTTTAATAGATGCTGAATGATATTTGAGAATGAATTATTAAGCTTGTTTACTTAGTCATACTTTGTTTTGCTCGAAGACTAGCAAAAATCTAAGTTTGTGGGTGTCTTCTGGCCGTGGTGATTAATGCGAAGGTGACCTTTTCAATTTTTTGATATCGAAGCTCTGGGCATTGCAGAACTTTACTCACGAAATAGACCGACTTCTGTCCATCTTCTGTTTCCCGAATTAGTACTGAGCTTTTAGTCTCTTTTTGAATTGAAATGTACAAATATAGTGTTTCTCCCGGTTTTGGTCTTGTCAATATAGGGGGAGAAGACAAAAGGCTTTTCAAAGAGGAAAAGATATCCTCATACTTCTGAGTCCACTTAAAATCATTTCCTTTCTTAAGAAGTTTGAATAAGGGGAGGGATTTATGAGCAGCTTTAGCAAGGAATCATGTGAGGATTGCAATCCGACCAGTTAGTTGTTGCACTTCTTTAACATTTTAAGGGCTTCGCATGTTGAGCACAGCTTAACATTTATCAGCATTAGCCTCAATTCTGCAGTGGATTAGCATGAAACCCAAGAACTTGCTTGCTTGAACCCCGAAGGCGTACTTTTTTGAGTTAAGCCTCATATTGTACTCTCGGAGTTGTGCAAACACTTCCTCGAGGTCCACCATATGTGATCCGCCTTGTGGGATTTTTACTATCATATTGTCAATATAGACCTCTAGCATTCTCCCCACTAGGTCTTCAAAAACCTTGTTCATCATCTTCTAGTAGGTGGCTCCTACATTTTTCAAACCAAAAGACATAACCTTATAGTAGTAGTTCGCCCTGTCAGTGATGAAGGTAGTCTTGTCTTCATCTCCGGGGTACATCGGGATTTGGTTGTACCCGAAGTATGCATCCATGAATGACAGCAAACGGAATCCTGAAGAACTGTCCACTAGTTTGTCCACGTTGGGAAGTAAGTATGAATCTTTAGGGCAAGCCTTGTTTGGGTCTATGTAATCTATACACATTCTCCACTTCCCATTAGACTTCTTCACTAGGACCACATTGGACAACCTGTGAAAATAAGTTTACCCTAATGGTTTAATATGTTGAGTTTTGATGATGACAAATACAAGACAAAAAGAATGATGCTTATGCTTGATAGATGTGCTTTATAGATAACAAATGCATCACAAAAGAATATTGATCATGTTACATAGATGTGCTTGATGTGATATATTGTAACATGCATGATCATGTACTTTATCTAGTTATATTTCACTTAATCATCATGTAATGAGAAATATGTAACATTCATAATAAAATATATCCAATAATATGTTATATGAGTTGTATTAAATTAACATTGGATTTGGCTCTTCTTATATGCATGTTAGACTAACTAGAATTATACATTTATGAATAATGCATATGAAGATATTGAGTTATGAATTTGGATTAACTATGCTTATTTTAAGTGAGTAATACTTTGTAGGATAGTCCAAGTACCAAGAATGAGCATTGCAACAAGAAAGTAAAAGATCATAATTATACTCAACTCAAGAAGAATGAGAATGATAAAGATGTTCCAAGCAATTTGTAAGATTTGAAGAGAAGAAATTTGTGGAAGCTTGGATTACATCAAGAAGCCTAAGGACTAGAATTGGTATATTTTCCTTTTAGGTTTTCTCATATATAAAGATAGAGGTTTTACAAGAAAAGAGCTCAAATATGTTTTTAAGCTTTAAAAATGGTTCTTACATGTTTAAATGCCCAACAAACTATTTTTGGAAAGCTAGTCTTGGTGGTAATTCAAATCTATGAAAAATAGCCAAGTTTGTGTTTTAAAAAACTAACATATGGTTACTATTTTGATCATAACTTTTAAAATACTGAGTTCTATTTTGAAGCTTATTTTATATGAAAATAAACTCAAATATCTTTCCAATGAGTGGTCATTTGCTTTAAACGGATAAGAAATGAAAAAGTTATGACTAATTAAAGTTTGAGTTTTGAAAATCTGACCTTTAGTTATTATTTTGATCATAAATTTCAAAATAATTTAATTTTTGTTATGAAATTATTTCATTTGAAAATAGACTCACAGATCTTTCCAATGAGTGGTCATTCGCTTTAATCTGATAAGAAATGAAGAAGTTATGACCTTTTAAAGTCAGCTTTCAAAACCAGAAATGATGTAATCGATTACACAAGTCCTGTAATCGATTACAACATTGACAGAAGCCGTGTAATTGATTACAGGAAGTGTGTAATCAATTACAAAGTGCCCAGAAAGCTTGTAATCAATTACATGAAGCTTGTAATCGATTATCAAGTGCCCAAGAACGTTTCTAACGGCTATAAACGACTAGTTTTCTTAGAAAATCAATATAAAACACTACCAATGACTATTTTATCATTTGGGCTCTATATGTAAGTGTTGTATGAAGCATATACACCTCTTGAACACTTGATTTGATCTTTGAATCACTAAAATCATATTTTGAGCTCTTTATTACAAAATCCTTCTATTTCTTTGTTTTTCAATTTGTATTATCCACTCTTGAGAGAGTTTTCTATCATTCATACTTTGTTCTTCAAGTTGTATATCTATTCTTGTGAGAGTTTCTATTCTTTCTCTTCACTTTGAAATCATTGTAAGAGGGTGAGGTATCCCTTAAGAGAGAAAAGGGTGAGGTATCCCTTGTAGTGAGACTCAAACACAAAGGGTGGGGTATCCCAAAGGTGTTGTGAGTGCTCTTGATTGTAAAGGTCATCAAGCACTTGTGAAGCTTGAAGAATTGGAAGCTCTAGCACAAGGGTGATGTATCCCAAGGTGTGAGGAGTGCTCTTGTATGTACAAAAACTTTCCTAGCACCCGTGAAGTCTAGAGATAGTGAAGGAAATCTCAAGTTAAGTTTGGGGACTGGATGTAGGCCACAAGTGGCTGGTGGCTGAACCAAGATAAATTCTTGAGTTTGATTCTCTCTTCCCTACGCTCTTTAAATTCAGTATTTGGTGAAATATATTTATCTATTGCATATCTTGATGTTTTGATTGTTACAACTTGATATCTAGCTTATTCACTTAGTTCATCATATATCCTAAGTTGTATTTGAGTAATCCTCAATAGTTGTACATTTATTAGATTTATTCTGCTGTATTTATTAATTGAGTTATTCAAAATGCATAATTTGTCAAAGTTGTATTAAAATTTATAATTACCCAATTCACCCCCCTCTTGGGTAATGGTTGTCATAGCTAACAAGTGGTATCAGAGTTTCATACTCTTGTAAAAGCTTAACAACTTGGAGTTAAAGATCCTTGTTTGTTTGGCAACTATTACAAGCTTTTCAAAATGGAATGTTTTGAAAGTAATAAACCACCATTCTTTGATGGTGTAAATTTCATTTATTGAAAAGTTAGAATGGAAATTTATATGCAATCTATTGATATTGATTTGTAGGATATTATGCTTGATGGATTTACATGCAAATCAAAACAAACTCGGAATGACTATGATAAGAAATGCTTTTCATTAAATATTAGAGCAATGCAAATATTGAGAAGTGGTTTAAATAATGACGCTTATACTAAAATTAAGAGTTGCTCTAGTGCTAAAGATATATAGGATACTCTTGATGATATCTATCTTGCTAACAATGATTTTTTGTATAAAGTTGTACATAGAGAGCAAGAAGAGCAAAAACCATTGAAGGAATCTTGTTGTGAAAAATATCCTCAAAATGATGCTCAATTTGAAGAGGTGGCAAAGCAAAACCAATTGGTATATACTCTTGAAGCTTTGATGCACAACAATGAGGAAGATGGTGATTCCCTTGAAGAGTCATTAGTGTAATAAATTGTGACAACCTCCCACTTGACTCCAAAGAACCTTGAGGTAAATAATGCCTATCTTGACTATGGTCCTTCCTATGATGAATTATATGATAGTTTGTTGAATTTAGAAAATAAAAATTTATCTTGTTTGGAAAATATTTCCTCTATTGAAAATGAAATTGAGATTTTGAAAAATGATTATACTTTTCTTGATGAAGAAATGCCTTTGAAATGTGAAACATCAACTTCTTGTGAAAAGTGTATTGATTTAGACAATCAAGTTGAGGACATATATTCCAAACTTGCCAAAGCAAATAATTCTAATTGCTTACATTCTATGCTTGTTAATGAGAATAAAATTAATATTATTCCACATAAAAGTTCAAGCAAGGCTTATGACAAAAATAGTTTAGAGTATAAAAATAACAAAAGGCTTAAGTTTTCCAAAAATGATCTTCAAAGGACCAAGCCATCATTAAATTCAATTGTTTGTAATTTTTTGGTCATCTAGGACATATTTTTCATTTATGCAATTATAGAAGAAATCTTTATATGAGAAATAGTATGGTATGGGTTCCTAAAGACCTTAAATGCCCTAGTACTAACATTGAAGGACCTAAGATGAAGTGGGTACCAAAATGTCCTCCTAGTGTTTCAATTATGCAGAAAACTTCTCAAAAGGATGGACAAATTGGTCAAGTGAAAAAAGAATCATTAAGGGGAATGCTTCCAAAGCCCATTGGTAGAAGTTTTGATCAAATAAGGAAGATGACTTCAACCAAAGCTTCTCAAGTACAAAATGTGGAACTTGCAAAGGTCAAACACCCAAAGAGAAGCAATGGGTAAATAAAAGAGTTTTCTTGATTACCAAAGCCAAAGTATCAAATATTTTTATCTCTTATGCATATTCAATTAAAAAGATAATGAATATGAGGTATATTCCTTATAGGCCTTAGGTAAATGATAGAATCATGTGCACATGGTAAAATATGAATATTTTATTTAGTACATGATTATATTAATTCTTGTTGTATCATAGCTCATTAATTTGTTATATATCTTAGTACATGAGATTCTACAATGCCTAGGTATATTTGCTATGATTTGAATTATCTATATATCATGAAAGTAAGCTTGCTTTTGGTTATGTGCTTAATGGTAATTGATTATTTAATTTGTTGTACTCAAATTATATACTATGGAAAATTTGATATCTATAAGAGCATATTAGATTAATAATCAATGACTAACCCCTATAAATCCAAAACTGGTGGATACCAAAGAAATTACTTTGAATTGTGTTGTAGGGTGACTATTAACTCAAGCATGCAAATGAAGTAAAATACCACCATGCTACTTGAGGTTGGGAAAACTTAAAATGGTCCAAGTTCTCCAAAAGTGATGAAAAACATAAAAAAAAAGACATGGAGAACCATAACATTCTCAAGGAGCCTTGAGGCATAGAAGTTGGAGTCACCTACAAAAACTCAAAGAGTACACTTTTGGTGATATCAATCTTTTATCTTTACTTATGCTTTAAATTGAATATCATGTGATATTTGAAGAAGTAGAGAGTTATTTTTACATGCCTTACTTGATCATTATTTGCCCCAAAATGCTTATATATATATGTTTTGATGATGATCATATCTTTCTTGACAAACTTGAATCTTACTTTGAAAATGCTTAAACTATGTTTTTGGATTCAAGTGCATATGTTCTTCCTTTATTCTTGGAAGAGCTAACATTGCATGATTGATAATGTAGTACATGTTTTACATTGTATATCAACCTAAATTATGCTTGTAAATAAGTTTAAATGATATTTGATGCTAACTTATGTTTTAGAGAACTTTTGAAATATAATCATCAAATATTGAACTGGCAAGCATATGTGGATAAATGAGAAATGTTGAAGGAAGAAGAACATGAGGAGACTTTCTTCAAGTGCAATGGAATGGAATACTTAATGGAAGAAAGTACAAACTCAAAGGACCTAAATGAAGAACATTCTAAAGGAACATCATTCTCTATCTAACTCAATAAGTATCTCTATCCCTAATCTATTGTGATGTCTTATATGCTATGGATTGTATAATATTTATTGATTAATTGATCTTAAATTATTGGATGTTTTCCTTACATGAGAAGTATGCTTAGCATTGACTGTAACACCCCTCGATTTAATAACCATGGCATAATCGTCATTATGTCATGGTCACTAAATTTCGGCGTGCTAACATTTTCAAATAACAAACTTTACAAAAATATTAAACATTTCACATATGAGGAAAATAGGAGCCATAAATGAGTAGTTACATATACAACCAGTTAAAATATGAATTATAATATGTACTCAAATTACAGCATGTAAGACTAGATGATCATCTCAAAACATACATATACCAAAAATACACTTTATATAGGTAATACAAAATAAAATATAAACTACCCATAATACATCTACGACTAAGGAGTTGGGCACTCCAACGGGATCCCGAATGCGTGAGGCAACTCCGGGCACACCGGTGTAGTGAGAAATACAGAACAATGTCTTCAATCGCAGTCCTTTTCATGATCAAAGTCAGATCCCCAACATATTGGCTATGCTTGTCGGTCCAATCGATTTGCCAAGTCTTGACACCACCAAAGAACAAAATTTGAACAAACCCAATAAAACTCTCTTCGTGACGATATTACCGGATACAGTGGGTCAAACCCAGAAAGTCTAAAAGAATCCAACCTTGTTCTCACTTACAGTCTTTAACTAAAAATTTACAAAGAGCAAGAAAAGTACAGGAAAGAGGTAAGACATCCTACCATCATTACTAATTATAGCAACAAGAAACCAAACGGCGCCAAACGCCCATATAGCATTTCCAAATAATAATCATAAGCATTAAATAGCAGAAATAAACAAATAAGCAGTTCCAGGCAGTTATATATATAACAGTAAGACAATAATTCTAAATTATAATAATCATAAATGCCAGATAATTCATGGACTCACTATGCACATGCATATGATAGTCAAAATCCTACTCCATGGAGTTAGACACAACATTCAGAAAGAATAATCAGGGAGACATGCCAGTATCTCGTCAGCCATAATAACAAGTGTTTTCCAGACAATAATTCAACCATTTTGCGCAACAAGGCTTTATACAGCGGCATTCCCACAAGATCTCGATATAGGACTGTGTCCAGTCAGGATCGTCGGTGCGTGTGTATCGGTTTGTCCTATGGTCCAGAGGAGCTACCACTGCCCTCTGTGAGATGCCCGCGCCCCGACGCCCCCAAGGTCAACTACAGGACCCCACTTGTCTATTCGCACCCGCACTAAGGTGTGATTCAACTCCTAGGCTAAAGGCCTTAACAAAGTCCAATGGACATTCACAATGCATACAGACTCTATGCATAATTATGTATGATCATTATTACATACAATTTTCACAATATGCCACAATAGGCCCAAAGCAAGTATAAACACAATTATTGGTCACTCTCATGGACCCATAATATCATAATATTAGAATTAAATGAATTTATGCATTTTTAAGGCGTATCATGAATTCTTGCTTAGGTTTAGCTTCTCTCACAAAGTTTGTCTCTAATGGAATCTTCTTAGGTAATTTATTCATATACACTTAGAAGGTTATTCTAAGATCTCAATGTCTCACACTCTCTTGTTCTTACCCTAATTAAATTATCCTAAGTCTTATGAAAATTCCCCTCTTAGTTCTTTAAAGTTTATGAATCTCATAAAGTATAATTTAATCTTCCAATTTGCTAATTCTAGGATCCTATTACCTTTAATTTAATCACTAGGTGTTAGGTGATAAACTTTTATTTTGGATTCGACGAAGAAGTGTCTCTAGTGTACAATTGAGGCTACCTTCTGACGAAAAATAACATGACAGAAGTAATGTTGGTAGGAAAACATTATTTGACAAGAATGACTAAAAATCAGTTTCTGTCGAACGAAGGTTCTGTCGAGGGATGTATACAGCTGTCGAATCCACTAGAAGATCAGCAGAAATTCCTAATTCGACGGATGGGTGTTGACGTTGGAGAAATCTTCCAAGGGTTTAACCGACGAAAGCACTAAATGGACATAAATCCTAACTCGACGGATATTGACATTGCTAACATTGCAGAAGTTTCTCTCTTGTTTAACCGACGAAAGTGTTTAATGGACAGGAATCCTAACTCGATGGATATTGACATTCCAGTTCGACGGATATTAACATTGGAGAAGTTTCTCTACTAAATGGTCCGAAACTCTAACTCGACGGATATTGACATTCCAACTCGATGGATATTCACATTGGAGAAGTTTCTCTACTAAATGGTCCGAAACTCTAACTCGACGGATATTGGCATTCTAACTCGACGGATATTCACATTGGAGAAGTTTCTTTACTAAACGATCCGAAACTCTAACTCGACGGATATTGACATTCTAACTCGACGAATATTAACATTGCACTAAATGGTCAAAAGATCAAATTTGATGGACATTGGCATTCTACGAAATGGTCAGAAGTTCAATTTGTTACAATTGTTCACAAAGATTCCCCACATTTTTGGGCCTAAAACCGTGACCATTCGAGAACCAATCCGACGTTATTTTCTCCCATTTCAGGCATTCTAATCCAATCTAATATATCAATATACACAGACAAACATTCTAATAGCATAAACACATTATAAACAACATGCAAACATACTAAACATACAAACAGAGAATAACCCTCAATAGGGTTCTATCATAATCACTCACAAACAAGGTTCCTGAATGCTAATAGAGGTTGAGGAGGAGTGTCTTCCTCTTACCTTAGTGAAGAGCAAAGAAAGTAAGCTCCTTCTGTCCTTGAAATCTGGTTCTTCACCACCACCAAAAACGTTGGTGTTCAAATCTAAAAAATCAAAATCAAAGAGTGGAAATGGAATCCATAGTCACCAATGTGACCATGGAATGCGAAAATGGGGAGAAAGGAGAAGAAAGTTGAGAGCTTTACCTTAAAGCTCCAAGCTTTGATGTTGGACTGCCAACCACAAAAATGGAGGAATAAATAAGAGCTCCACCAAGAAGAAAGCTTGAAGACAGTGAGGGGAAAAATAGTCTCTATTGAGTTGAGTAAAGAAAGCTTGAAATCAACAATGGTGGTTGTGGGTGTGTGTAGCCGTGTGAAGAAGAGACAAAGATGAGTGAGCTACGTATAGGGGGAGAGGAAAATGAGAGAATGAAAATGTAATGTCCCTTTTTGTCAACTGTGCAGCACCAAAAAGGGAGGAGAGAGAAAAGTGGTTAGGAAGGAAACTTCCTAGAAATTTCCCTCAAAGCTTCCTTGAGAAGCTTCGCGCGCTTCTCGATAAAGTGCATAGTAAGCTTATCTCCTCAATTAAATACATCTAACAGATAATTTAATTACACTGTTAGAATTATTTTTCCAGTGAATAAAAGTTACAGTTGATGAAAATAATATTTTATTATTCATCATATGATTTTATGATACAGCGATTTTATCTAACAGATAAAATCTAGCAAAACATAAACCTCGCAAACTGTACCCGGCCTCGGGTTTAGTAACATCCCCCATCGACACGTTGACAGTTCAAGGTTTACCAGTCTCAGGGAAAACATTTTGTTATCCCGGCTCCGCTCAGTGCACATGCAAAATGAGGAATATATTAAAATATTCATCGTTTCCAGAAAAATTCAGAAAAATTCCTAAAAATCATAAATATTATAAAATGGTTATTTATAACGAAATAAAGAATTTTCGGGATGTTACATTGACAAAGTGCCTAATTGGACATTAAATTGCTAGTTTTATCATTATATATAGGGTGGATGACATTAGTTCTATACATACAGCATATTTCATCATAATGAATGTTTGATATCTATGATTCTCTTGATCTATGGTTTCTTAGTAGTATAACACTTATGAGAATCATGTTCTTTTTTAAAAGAATTTCTTATTTGATTAAAAAGTTTTTTTTAAAGGCAAAGTCTCCTATCATATTTGAAAGAAGCTTTTAAAGTTCCATATCCTTGAGAATCCTTTGAACTTGTCTTAGGACATTGAAAGTATTATCACCTCCTAATTATTTTAAAAAATTAGAAATCATTTGATTTGTGCTATAAATGTAGTACTCTCTTCATTGCTTTGAAATGTCTATTAAATCTTGAGAGAGTATTTAAGAAAATTTCCAAATAAATCTTTTGAAATATTCTATAAAGCTCATCTTGATACTTCAAAAGATAAGCCTTGTTCTTAAAAAAATATTTTATCTTTTCAATGCTCTTATTTAATGAGAAAGAGAGGAGATGTATTTTCAAATGTCCCTTTGACTTAGATTTGATTAGTCTCAAGGAATATGTGATTTTAATATAAAACCCTTCTACCCTTCTAAAATGCTTTTGGAAATGTAATGTGTTATTATAAAATTCTTTTTGAAAGGGAGAGAAGTTTTTAAAATGGTTTTGTTTGAGGGATTAAGAATATATATCTATGCCTTGCTTTTCTTTATGGTAATGTGCTTATATGGTCTTGGCATGTATATTTCTCTTTATCTATCTTGTGCTTCAATAAGGGGGAGTTTATCTTACATATCCTTCTTTCATATCATTGTTGACTATAAATATATGCATAACTATGTTAAACTATTATGTTTAATATTTTGATAATATGCATATTTTGAGGGGGACCTTAGTTCTTAAATTATTATTTATATCCCTTGGCTTACATCATTGTTTGACATGAAGTGCTTTATTGTTAATACTATCAATATGTCAGTAAAATATCTTTTGAAAGAAAGTAATACTATCAAAATATCTTTATTGTTAATACTATCATCTCTTATTGTCTTTCCCTCTATCAATGAAAGAAGGTAAACTTTCTTAAACTTCATATCTTTTGATTCTTTCATTGAGAAGATCCTACCCTTCTTGACAACATGAGTTTTATCTATAGGGGGAGAAAATATTATATTTCCTTCCTAAGCCTTTTTGTTGATGTCAAATAGGGGGAGAGAGAATTGGAAAGAAAAATATGTTTCTTGTACTTATTGTTTGATATGCTTACATAAATATTTATTCTTGTATATTGCTAAAACATATTTTTCTTTGGTGATTTGTTATCATCAAAAAGGGGAAGATTATGGAAATAAGTTTGCCCCAATGGTTTAATATGTTGAGTTTTGATGATGACAAATACAAGACAAAAAGAATGATGCTTATGCTTGATAGATGTGCTTTATAGATGATAAATGCATCACAAAAGAATATTGATCATGTTACATAGATGTACTTGATGTGATATATTGTAACATGCATGATCATGTACTTTATCTAATTATATTTCACTTAATCATCATGCAATGAGAAATATGTAACATTCATCATAAAATATATCCAATAATATGTTATATGAGTTGTATTAAATTAACATTGAATTTGACTCTTCTTATATGCATGTTAGACTAACTAGAATTATACATTTATGAATAATACATATGAAGATATTGAGTTATAAATTTGGATTAACTATGATTGTTTTAAGTGAGTAATACTTTGTAGGATAGTCCAAGTACCAAGAATGAGCATTGCAATAAGAAAGTAAAAGATCACAATTATGCTCAACTAAAAAAGAATGAGAATAATAAAGATGTTCCAAGCAATTTGTAAGATTTGAAGAGAAGAAATTTGTGAAAGCTTGGATTACATCAAGAAGCCTAAGGACTAGAATTGGTATATTTTCCTTTTAGGTTTTCTCATATGTAAAGATAGAGGTTTTACAAGAAAAGAGCTCAAATATGTTTTTAAGCTTTACAAATGGTTCTTACATGTTTAAATGCCCAACAAACTATTTTTGGAAAGCTAGTCTTGGTAGTAATTCAAATCTATGAAAAATAGCCAAGTTTGTGTTTTACAAAACTAACATATGGTTACTATTTTGATCATAACTTTTAAAATACTTTGAGTTTTATTTTGAAACTTATTTCATATGAAAATAAACTCAAATATCTTTCCAATGAGTGGTCATTTGCTTTAAACGGATAAGAAACGAAAAAGTTATGACTAATTAAAGTTTGAGTTTTGAAAATCTGACCTTTGGTTATTATTTTGATCATAACTTTCAAAATACTTTAATTTTTGTTATGAAACTTATTTCGTTTGAAAATAAACTCAAAGATCTTTTCAATGAGTGGTCATTCGCTTTAATCAGATAAGAAATGAAGAAGTTATGACCTTTTAAAGTCAGCTTTCAAAACCAGAAATGATGTAATCGATTACACAAGTCCTGTAATCGATTACAACGTTGACAGAAGCCGTGTAATTAATTACAAGAAGTGTGTAATCGATTAAAAAGTACCCAAAAAGCTTGTAATCGATTACATGAAACTTGTAATCGATTACCAAGTGCCCAGGAACGTTTCTAATGGCTATAAACGACTAGTTTTTATAGAAAATCAATATAAAACACTACCAACAACTATTTTATCATTTGGGCTCTATATGTAATGTTGTATGAAGCATATACACCTCTTGAACACTTGATTTGATCCTTGAATCACCAAAATCATATTTTGAGCTCTTTATTACAAAATTCTTCTATTTCTTTATTCTTTAATTTGTATTATCCACTCTTGAGAGAGTTTTCTATCATCCATACTTTGTTCTTCAAGTTGTATATCTACTCTTGTGAGAGTTTCTATTCTTTCTCTTCACTTTGAAATCATTGTAAGAGGGTGAGGTATCCCTTAAGAGAGAAAAGGGTAAGGTATCTCTTGTAGTGAGACTCAAACACAAAGGGTGAGGTATCCCAAAGGTGTTGTGAGTGCTCTTGATTGTAAAGGTCATCAAGCACCTGTGAAGCTTGAATAATTAGAAGCTCTAGCACAAGCGTGAGGTATCCCAAGGTGTGAGGAGTGCTCTTGTATATACAAAGGTTTTTCTAACACCCATGAAGTCTAGGAGATAGTGAAGGAAATCTCAAGTTAAGCTTGGGGACTGGATGTAGGCCACAAGTGGTTGGTGGCTGAACCAGGATAAATTCTTGAGTTTGATTCTCTCTTCCTTACACTCTTTAAATTCAGTATTTTGTGAAATATATTTATCTATTGCATATCTTGATGTTTTGATTGTTACAACTTGATATCTAGCTTATTCACTTAGTTCATCATATATCCCAAGTTGTATTTGAGTAATCCTCAATAGTTGTACATTTATTAGACTTATTCCGCTGTATTTATTAATTGAGTTATTCAAAATGCATAATTTGTTAAAGTTGTATTAAAATTTATAATTACACAATTCACCTCCTCTTGGGTAATGGTTGTCATGGCTAACACAACCAGGTGGTATAGGGTATTTCCCTAATGAAGCCGTGGTTGAACAATTTCTTTGCATGTTCTTCAATAACTTGTTAACTTTTAAGGCCCACTTTTTTTCTTCTGGGCAACGGGCCTCACGTCTTCTCTGATAGATAATTGATGACAGATGAAGGAGGGGTCAAGCCCAAGCATGTCAAAGGATGTCCAAGCTAAGAGATCTTTATTTTTAAGCAAGAGCTCAATTAGCTGGCATTTTTCTTCTTCTTCCAAGTTAACTCTAATCTTGATAACCTGATTTGTCTTGGCACCAAGTTGGATAGGCTGCAATTTGCCATCTAGCTGGGGTCTAGTACCCTGGATTTCCTCTCTAACATCTAGCTCGGTCATAAGGATATTTACCTGATCCAAGATTAGGCTAAATGTGGCAACTTTTGCTTTTCTGGGAACCTTACAAATCCTTAGGCTCTCATTATAGCACTTCCAGGTTGCAACTCAATCGCCTTTTATAGTGACATTCTCATTATTCTTGTTAGGAAATTTCATGACTAGGTGAGTGGTGGACATCATGGCACCGAATGTGTTTAAAGTAGGGCAGTCCAAAATGATGTTGTAGGCTGAAGGGCAATCCACAACTAGAAACCTTACCTTGGCCGTCCTAAATAGTTTAGAGGACCCTAGGGTCAAGTGGGTTTCATAGTAGTCTGCTGGGGTGATCTTTTCACCAGTGAACCCTGTAAGTTCCTCATCATAAGGAGTCAAATCTGTATGTGGGAGCTCTAGCTTCTGGTAAAGGTCTATGAACATGATGTATGCTGAGCTTCCTTGATCCAAAAAGATATGCTAGACTTTGGCATTAGAGATTACTCCCGAAATGACCAGTGGGTCATTATGATCTAGGATAATCCTATTGTAGTCCTTGTCCAAAAAAGTGATAGAGGGCATCTTCCTTTCCCCATCCCGTGATCTAGATTCGGAGTGGGAAACATTAAATACTACCATCCTGAGGGCTTTCTTCCTAGCACCATTAGATGAACCACCACCAGCAAATCCACTAGTAATTGTGTTTATGGTTCTGTTTGCCTCGGAACGGCAGTCGTCGTTAACATTAGGTGGAGCGTCCCTATTCCTATCCTGTCGATCATTTGTATCACGGCGAGGTGGACTCAGAGATCTTCTTCTAGGGCTCTGAGCTATTCTCCTGTTACGTGGAGACGGGCTTCGTCGAGGGCTACATCTTTCCCCTCTCTTCCTTCTGCGACACTCGTCATTTTGGACATAGTCTATGTATTTTCCTAGTTGTCCTGCCCTAATTAAGAACTCTATTACGTCGCGGAGTTGATAGCAGTACTTGGTTTCGTGGCCATAGCT
The DNA here is from genome assembly GCA_029884595.1 of Ormosia semicastrata. NCBI lineage: Eukaryota > Viridiplantae > Streptophyta > Magnoliopsida > Fabales > Fabaceae > Ormosia > Ormosia semicastrata. The sequence continues at coordinate 10,229,695 of JAQQTO010000047.1, forward strand.
TTTGTGCCATAAGCAATGTTTGGAGTAGTCTTTCTGCTTGTGCTTCTTTATAGGGGGTAGCCTCCTGATTTCCTGAAACTCAGTTTGTGACACTTCCCTTAAGATTGTTTCTCGAGGGGTGTTCAGAGGAGTATAATCAGAGTACTTTCCCCAGGCTAGACTACCCTTGGAGTTTTGGGACCGTGAGGAATTGTGGGTGGATTTCTAGTGAGAGGACTCACCTTTTTCTCATCTTCTCTGGTCCTCTGTTGCTTCCTCAAGGCTTACATATTTCTAAGACCGTTTATGGAATTCTTGCAAGTTTTTCGGCTTCTTCTTTGCTAGAGATGCAAAGAGCTTAGAACTGACTCAAAGACCACTCCTGACATAATGAAGAGCTACTCTGTCATCGAAGTTTTCTACGTTAATGCATGCCACCATGAATATTCTAACATAGTCACGGAGGGGTTCGTCACACCCTTGGAGAATCTTTGACAGAGATTCAATTGACCTAGGTTGTTCCTTGCAAGCAGTATACTGAAGCAAGAAATATTATTTGAGATCTAACCAATCAGCGACGGACCCACGTGGCAAGGTCATAAACCACCTGAGGGGTCCCTTCTTTAGGGAAAGGGGGAAGACATGGCATAGCAACTCCATTGATCTCTCGTGGAAGCACATAGACTGTTCATAAGTGTCTACATGCTCCTAGGGTCCGTGGTCCTATCGTAAAGCTCCACATTCGCTGGGAATTTGAAGTTTCTTACGACTCGATACTCCAAAAGTTAAGCAATAAAGGGTTGTTCCTGAATGCCATGGTCCGGGTTGTTATTAACAACATTGGACATTGTGGCATCGGGACGTAATTCCCTCTAGTCATTGCCCGCATTTCATCTTCTGGCATGACATTGTAGTCTAGGCTGATCTTCATGAATAGCCTGCTGCATATTCTCCAGTCTGTGGTATTGTTCATCTAGCATCGTCATATGTTGGTGCAACATATCTTGGAACTGGTGTCTTGATACATGGGATTGATTCGTGCATTCTAGGCGAGATGCACGATCATCAGCTTCATTGTTTGGGGTTCCCAAGCGCTGGTGCACTAGGATTTTCTGTCCCTAAATGTTGGGATTGGCTCCTTGCATGGATTTTCCAAGTCTATCTCTCACAGAAATCCTACGCGATGGGTGGGGACTTTTGTCAAAAAGCAAGGTTTCATACCCATCATGTAAAGGTTCTGTGTTGAGTTCCTGGTTTCTCGCAACGGAAGCCTCAACAGCAGGTGGTGGAACAGGATGGGGAGGGCGTTGCACCCTGGTCCTTGCCTTTAGTTTGCAGAGGTTTGCGCAGCATCTCTTCTCGAGTTTTGTCTTGTGTTTACCATGGTTGAGTGGGAATAGAAGTTTATCGTTCCCACAGACGGCGCCAATGTTCTTAAGTGGTTTCAGAGGTGTACGTGAGATGAGCATGTCACGATGGTTTCCTCCTCGGGCAGTAATAGCAGAGCATGTTGAGACAGGGGGCTTGGTACCTACAGAGAGATTCCAACGCTCAAGTCAAACCGTGCACAAGTAGGGTTATGCTATGAGTGATAATTTGCTGATACCTGATTAAGGTTATTTTGCCTGATATTTATAGAGGTTGGATAGATACGTTCTCATAATGGAGAGATATGTTCCCATAATAGTAGTATGGAGAGATATGTTCCTTATTTAGTTGCAGAGGATCCCTATATTATCTGAATACTGATATGGTAGTTATGATGCTATTATTCCGTAAGATTATGATTGGCAACAACAGATATTATAAAGATTTATCTATTGTGCAGATCTCGCGATAAAACTGCTATTATCCAGTACCGGGGGTCCGACATATGTTGCCGAGATCTTATGATAAGCGAACTTCTACTGAGGGCGTTGATGTCGGATTACGACGTATTGCGTGCCGGGTCGCCCTATGGTAAGGAAAGTAAAAAGAATAGCTCATGTTAAAGAAATGATAAAAAAAATTATTCATGTATTAAATCTCAACTTTCTTTTAGCATTTTGGTGTTTGTTATTTGAATAGTCCATTGGTCTATTCGAATAACACCACACTTTTTGGTTTTCTAATGAAGTTTATTTAAAAAGATAAAAATCCTATTCAAATAGATTTCCTTAAAAATCTCAATTTGCAGTGTTTTGTCAATGTTTATTCGAATAGATGGAGAATCTATTTGAATAAAACAATCGAAAATACGTTTGCAGACACTAGTGAAAGCTATTTTTGTCAAGCCTTCTTAAAAAAAATAAAGCATATAGCAATGGATGCAAAGAAATGGACTGGAAGGTATGGGTAGAAGAAATAAAGAGAAAAGAGTGATACTTTTGCTAATTCCTACCTCTGTTACTGAATTGAGATTGGTGGAATAGTGGTTGAAGATGGAGGAATTTGGGTTGCAGAAACAGAGTTGCTCGTTTGTGATTGAGTGGGTGTTGTATGACAAGCAAGGGAAAGGGAAGAGGTATTTATAAAGCCAAATTTGGGTTTTTCTTACGTTGGGAAGTGAGATAGGTGTCATAAGGAGATTAAGTCTTCTAAAAAATATCCCTTCATAATCATTGTTTTTAATATGATTTTTATCTAAGATTTGTCGCATGTTCCTGTTGTTTTCATAAGCTTCATCTATCATTAATATTGGATACTTCTCTTCCTCTTAGTCGTGCACCCTGCCAAGTTTAGGTATACCATACACCCTGCATTTTACCTGCAATAGTAAGTTTTTTTTTTTACAGGTTGACTCTCTTTTTTGACAATTTTTTTTAGGTCACCATTACCAACTACCGTCGGCCGCTACCGCTGGATATTGTTCACTTTTTTAAAATTACATAACTGTATAAATAATATCTGTCAAAATTATATCAATTTTTATACTTTTTCATAAATAACTATGCATACTGAAATTTTTTTCTTAAAACTACAATTGTATTTGTTAAAAAATCTTATAAATTTTAACTGATAATATTTATACAGTTATACAACCTAAAAAAATTTGGAGGTAGTCAGTTTTTCTAAAACTATAATTGTGTTTGTTGAAATTTTTTATAAATTTTAACTGATAATATTTATATAATTATACAAATTAAAAAAATTAGAGGTGACCGGTGGTGACCGGTAAGTAGCGTATAATAACTTGTCAATCGACGATAGTGGTGGTGGTAGTATATAAAAAAATATAAAACTAAAAATTAAATCTAAAAAAAAAAAAGAAAACCTAAAAAATAAAAGAAAATCTGTTAAAACTTTTTTGTAATTGATCTAAGTTATTGATTTATTTTATAAATAAATCACTAATTTAGATTTGATGATATATTAAGTAGCGTATAATAACTTGTCAATCGACGATAGTGGTAGTGGTAGTATATAAAAAAATATAAAATTAAAAATTAAATCTGAAAAAAAAAACCTAAAAAATAAAAGAAAATCTGCTAAAATTTTTTTGTAGTTGATCTAAGTTATTGATTTATTTTATAAATAAATCACTAATTTAGATTTGATGATATATTATATATCCTCATTTAAAGGGTGTATATTAGACACCAATTATAAATTGAAGGGGAATGAAGCAAAGTGGGAGTGTGCCACACTCTGCGCCGCACAGCATCCGGAAGAAAAAAAACAGATTGGGGCTGCGCCGTGAATAGCAAAAGAAAAAAAAAATAAAGAAGAAAGAAGGAAGGCCAGGCGCTGCACAACGTGGAGAACAAATTGGAGATTGAGAAATAGAAGACAGGCACGCGGCTCGAGAAGGAAAAAGAAGAAAAGGAAGAGAGGACGTGACGGCGGTGAGATGCACTGCAGAAAATTTTTGTGTACAATAAAAAATATAATTTTATTATATTTTAATTTTGTTTTATTTTATTAAATTTTCTGTATTAAGAAAATAATAAAATTTTGATTATTTTGATATTATTATGTTGAATTATTTTTATTTAATTTTAATATTTAATATTTATTAATTTTATTTTTTATTAAATTATATGAATAAATTTTAAAATAAATTTAGTTATATTTTTTTCATGTTTGATAATTTATTTATGTTATCTAAATGTTATCAGTAATTATTAGTTATCAATTATGATTTTTTAGAGATATATTTAATAGTTAAATAATTATTATTAATTAAGAAAATTTTATCATATATATTATTATTATTTTTAATTCTTTATTGATATATTTTACTGTGAGCACATAATTCTCGCTAGATATTCATGAGTTAAATTATATAAGTAAAATAATTTAGAATAATTAATGTTAAAATTAATCTTAGTGAATTTTGAACCTTAATTATCTTACATTTAGATAAAACTTAATTTGTTTTACTTTGTTTTACTTACTTTTGCATTTAAATTAATATTTATTTTTTAATCATTTGATATTTTTCTTTAGTTTTTTTTATTTTTTAGTTATTCTTTTAATTTGTCTCTCTATGGAATCAACATCTCAAAGTTATGCTACAATTATCACTTTATTCTTTGGGCGTAATCAAATTTTTGAAGTCGTTACTTGGGAGATGGTAGAAGAATTGTTAATCTAATTTTTATTTTCATGAGTTTTTAAAGCGGTAACTTCGTTTTCTCTTTTATTTAACTGCATCTTTATTTTCTTTTCTTTTTCTTTTGTATTTTATTTTGTATTTTTTTATTTTGTATTTTATATATATATATATATATATATATATATATATATATATATATATATATATATTAGTGTTGCATTTTTCTCTACCTTGCATGAACAGGTATAGAGATGCCTTGGGTTGATTTGCTTGTAGACTTGTGTCAGAGTCAAAGTCTGATTTTTCTTTTCATTTATTTGATACTTTTGATTTTGAGAAAATGAGTGAACACAGAGATCAACCCACTAGGATCCTTCAAGATTACCTCCACCCTACATGCACAGTCATACCATCATGCATCATGTTTCCAGCTAATATTTCTCGACTAGATTTTAAAACAGGGATGATAAAGTTACTCCTTTCTTTTCATGGCTTGAAAAATGAAAATTCACATTTACACATTAGGGAATTTGAGGAAATAGTTGTGACTTTTCATAGTCAAAATGCAACTGATGACGTTGTGAGACTTAAGCTCTTTTCTTTCTCTTGATAGAGCTCAGAGTTGACTATACTCATTAAGACCACGATCTATTGGTCATGGAATGAGATGACTCAGGCCTTTTTCAATAAACACTTTCCCCAGCATAGGACTAACACTTTAAAAAGGCAAATCTCCAACTTTGCACAAAAGGACTGTAAGACTCTGTATCAATCTTGGAAGAGATTTAGGGAGCTGTTGAATATGTGTCCTCACCATGGGTATGAGAATTGGTGCTTAGTGAGCTATTTTTATGAGGGACTTACACCTAGAGAACGCCAATTTGTGGAGATAATGTAATGGTGAGTTCTTACAGAAAGATCCCAATGAGGCCATAGAATACCTTAATGAGCTTGCTGAAAAAGCTCACACTTGAACTGAACCTAATGCTACTGAGAGCACAAATAGGTCATGACTTGCAGGAAACCCAAATGGAGGTAGAATCTACCATCTTAGGGAAGAGGATAACCTAAAGGCTGAAGTTGAGGTGCTCACTAGGGAGCTAGAGATGTTAAAGACTAAGGACTTAAAGCCAACACATGTGGCTAATCATACAGAATCTTTTAAACCATGTTTTGTGCAAGGCGGGGTAGATCACCTCGCCCAAGAGTGTTCCACATTTGTTGAGATATAAAGTATATACAAGAAGTCTTTTACACTGATGCGAATTATAAGTTGCAAACTCAAGTGCAGGTTATTTCAAGTAATAAATTCTCGGGAGTCCGATGTCGATCCACAAGGAATTGATGAAGAAAAATTCTTTGATGTAAAGAAAAGATTTGTCACAACAATAAAGGTGATAAAAGTTGTTCACAAATAAAAAAAAAAAGATTTGCTTGGATTAGAAGATCCACTCTCGATAATAAATTAAAGACAATATTATTTCTTTTTATAACTCAATTGAAATCCATACATAACGAAGGTTCCAATCGAAAAATACAATATTCAAAGTTTAATTAAATTATATATGTAATTATATTATAGTTCCTTAAATTATTCACTAACACCAATACTTGTAAATGAGATTAAATATTCATTGTGTCAACCTCTTGTCTACAATAAATTAAGATCTTCACTTTACAAGGAGAGTTTCTAAATTGATTGGAAACAAAATACAACACATATAATGACCACTTGATAATACATCATTCAAGCACAAGAAAGAAATTAATCTAACATTAATTTATTACCAAAAGTTTCACCCTTTCACCCAAGCAAAATGAAAATTAGTTACTCATGAACAAGAAGAAAGAAAGAGAGAAGAAGAAGGAGATGAACATAACTTTTAATTATAACAAAAGAAAACTACCATAAGAGAAACAAATAACACAATAGCATGATCTTGATCTCTAAGCCAAGATGCCTCAAATGAGCAATCAATGCTCTCTTTTATAGACCTTGAGGGAAACAAAATGACAATGAAGTTGTTTGATAATGAGTGAAAAATGCCAAGGAAGTTGTTTGATAATTATGAATGAGTGAAAAATTATTGAGATGCTTGTCTCCCAAATGATTCGGTGATGAACTCATGGCTGCTATCAGAAAATGGAAAAGTGGTCTTCAAGAAAGTTGTAGACTTTTGTCTTAGCTTTCCAATGCGCTAGTTTTAGTCTAATATCATTCCTACAGCTTAAGATATGGCCCATTCTTTACACACTGTTCAATCTCAGCTACAACTCCTCTGTTTTGACTTCTAGGCCCAATATGACCTACTATACTTTCGATTCGACTCTCGTGTTCTCATGAATGTTGTAGATTTGGGTTTTAAATTTCCAATGCCACCAGTTTGGTGTCAATTGAACTCCTATAACTCAAGAAATGGGCTGATGAGTGCGCAGAGGTCAAGCTGTCAGGATCAACACTCTAGTTCTTACTTCAACTCCAATTTAAATTTATCAAACGTGTGATTTATCTCTTGAGGTCTCATGAAAGTTGTAGAGAATTATATTAGCTTTCCTACAATACTAGAATCACATTAATCAGATATTTGTAACTCAAATTATAGTTAGTTTACTGAACGTTGCAAAATAGACAAATTAAAGTCAATTCAAGCAATAATTCTTTCAATGATCCAATTAAGCTCAATATCATAAAATGTAATAAAATCAACTTAATTGAACCTAATTGAACCTTAAAAAGTCCAATGAAAGGATTATAAAATGAATAAAATATATTGCTATCATACACCTTTCTCTTATACTTATAATTCAGGGTGGCCCAATCATCCCAATTTTAGTTGGAAGTTTGAAAACCAGTTGATTGCACCACCTCCTCGATTATATCCTCCACCATATCATGCACCTTCACCTTCTAAGAGTCCTTTAGAAGACACTTTGCATGATTTTATTGAGACACAATGTAAGACGAACCAAAAGTTTGAATCTTTGATTACGCAAGTTGTTGAAGAAAATAAGGAGATAAAAAGTCAGGTGTCCAAATTGATAAACTCCTTGAATGTGAATGAGCGAGGTAAGTTCCCTTATCAAGCTTAGTCCGAACCCCGTGGTCAACATATGGCGCAAGAGAAATTGAAGGATGTGAATGTCGTTGTGACACGAAGTGGTACGTCATTACACATCCCAACAACAAACAACTCAGAGGATGTTGACAAGAGTCAGGATAACAGTGGTGTCAAGCTGTCCAAGGAACCTGAAGTGACAAAGAATTCTATTAAGTTACCATTCTCTTAAGCTTTAAAATCAAGCAAGTGAATTCTAGATCTAAACAATGAAATCCTAGAGAATCTAAGGCAGATAAAAATCAATCTTCCTCTTTTGCATGTGATTGAACAAGTTCCTACTTATGCAAAAGTTCTCAAAGATTTGTCTACAGTTAAGAGAAAGCACTATGTGAAGAAAACAGTGTTCTTGACAAAACAAGTTAATTAGTGCTTTAATTGAGCAGCGGATTCCTCCCAAGTACAAGGATCTTGGTTATCCAACCATTGCATGTAGCATCGAAAACCATGAATTTGGGCAAGCTTTGCTAGATTTAGGTGCTAGCGTGAATTTAATGACATATTCTGTTTATTTGTAGTTGGGGTTGGGAGAAATCAAACCAACTACTGTGGTATTGCAATTGGCTTATTGTTCAGTCAAAGTACCCCAAAGTGTGGTAGAGGATGTTCTAATTCAAATTGAAAATTTTTGTTATCCTATCGATTTCCTAATCCTCGACACTAACTCTGTTGTTGAAACTATTTCTAAAATTCCTTTGATTTTAGGGTGGTCTTTCTTTGCCACTGCTAATGCTCTTATTAATTGTAGGAATGAGCTTATGAAGCTGTCTTTCAGAAATATGACTCTTGAGGTGAATATCTTTCATATTGCAAAACAACCAGAAGATGATGATGAGGGCCACCGGACATATATGATTAACTCAATCATGGATAGGAGAGTTTCTACAGCCCATGATTTTAATCCACTTACGTACTTTCTTGTTAATTCTGAGTTTGATTCTATCATTAATCCAACTGATGTTATTGATATTAGTGCTATTTTTTATAGAACTCAGATTATAACACTCGAAAATGGCAACCAAAGTTTACGGAGTTGCTTGAGAAAGGTTGGAGTATTGCTGATATAAAAGGTGTTCGTCCCCTGGTCTATTCTCATAAAATTAATTTGGAAGAAGGTAAATGATCAACGGATGAAGTCGTAACTTGAGTTAAAGGAACTAGATGTAGAAGAGACTTTGGTAGACAATCTTAACTACCAAAGCTGAGGTAAGTTTTTTGTATTTCGTTTGTGTTTTTATTGAGTCGGCTTAAGTGCCTCGCAGATTTCGGAGCCTTTGTATGGGGATGTCAATAGTGTCGACCAACGAAAAAAATTTAAAAAATTTAAAACAAAAAAAATAGTTTGCATGTTTGTTTATTTCATTTTACTTAATTTTATTTTTTTTCTTTTTGTCATTGCTAATCATTGTCAAGGTGTAGTTATCCTCTTCTCGTCTTTTCTTTTTAATTGCTCATCATTTTAGCTATGTGACTCCTCCCTATTACTTTATTTATTTTTGTCCCAATAATTTCTTTGATGCATACTGATAATTATTTTTTAAGTCTGAATTTAATTTTAAACATTGAGGACAATGTTTCATTTAAGTTGGGGGTGTGGTGTTGGTGGTGCAAATTCAATACTTAACATGCTTGTTGGAACTCTATGGCATATTTTTATGTGTAATTTTTTAAAAATTTTGCATCACATGTGCATTTTTATCACATGTGTACTCATTCTCATTCATAGCCACCTTTGTGAATTCACCAAACCCACCATAATTATTTTTGCTAAAGTATCCATAGAACCTCTAATACACTTATCCAAGCTTTGCTGTAAGATGGTGGTTTGACACATGTAGCTAGAGAATTTTTTTGCTTAAGTATTCATGTGAGTTTTGGAGAGAATTGATAGTTTACAAATGCAGTAAATTGTAATAAATGCTCATTGATCTGTTGAATTGGGCATTTCTTTTGAAAATATCATCATATGGTTTGTGGTAAGATTGTGGATATACTTGGGATATGACAAAGGTTAACTTAAGATTAACGTCTGAGTCTTTCAAGCTAACTCTTTTCATCATAGACCCCTAGTAGTAAACTTTGAGCAAAAAAAAAACATATAACCTTTTTTTTTCATATGCTCACATCATCCATGCACCTCCACATTGGAGTATAACATATATAGTGATTTTTCCTGCCCTTCTTATTTCCAAGTGTATGCTAACTGTGAAATTTACATTTTCTTTCATTTGAGTTTAGTAAAAAAAAGGAAAAAAAAGTCAAAGTTAGGAAGAAATGGCAAGAATACCAAGTGGCGTGTGTGTGTTCATCAAATTGTTAAAAAAAAATAGGAAGAAGAAAGATAAGCATTATTATTCAATAATTTGAAAAGTTGCATAATATATCAAGTGAGAAGTGTGGTCTACTGAGATATTTAATAAGATTCCATTTGTATGTACTTGGAAGTCTTTTTAAATCCGTTTTCATTTTTTTTTTCATATAGCCCCAAACCCAAGTCACGTTATAATCTTTTGTGTTAACTGTTCTGATCCTAAGTCAATTTTTAGAAAGAGTGGTGAAAGTCTCATTTGTTGGTATTTCTATCATAAGATCAATGTTTACTTGTTACTTGTACATAATTGCCTAATTTTTCATAAGTGCGTGTACACACATTGTCAACTCCATGGAGAGAATCATCACACAAAATACTTTTATACCCGTGAATTATGGAGTTGAACCTTTTGCTTGATATATTCTTGATGTTGCATGTGTCAGGGCTTATGATTAGATGGATATAGTTTGGAACACACATACACTCTGTGAAATACTACAAGCGGATTAATTGTGATATGGTTATTGAATTCCTAATATTATTTTGATATCTGAATATAAAATGTGAATTGGTGAACTATTTTATCATTTTCTTAATCTCTTTAATCTTTTTTGCATAAAAATTATTAGGGATTGACAATAAATAAGTTGGGGATATGATGAGTGTACAAAAGTGTTCTCTAAATATCTTATTATTAGATTAAAATATTAAAATATGAATAAAAATTATTAAAATTAATGTATATTTTTAAATTAAATTTTTATTTACTTTAAATTATTTTTAAATAAATTTTTATATTTAATTTCAGAGTTTATAAAAAAAATTTAATTGAAATCCAAAATAATAAAGAGGCGGTGAAAATAAATAAATAAATAAAAACCTAATCCTAAAAAGTGTTGGTAGCTTATAAATAGAAGGGGAATGAAGCAAAGTGGGAGTGTGCCACACTGTGCGTCGCTAGGGATGGCAATGGGGCGGGGCAATGGCGGATAGTGCTTCTCCCGTCCCTCTTTCCGTCTCATCACGGGTACCTATTTATGATTTCTACGGGTAAGCGGGGATATCCACGGGTAGTTAATAATTAAAAATAAAATCTTAAAAATTATAAAAAAAATAAAAAAAAAATAAATTTTAACACCATATACTACAACTTTGTTCAACAAACTAAGATTCTTACAAAATTAAAAGAATATTATAAATAACAAACTAAATTCAATTATATTTTGTAATAATCAATTTACATAAATAACTATTACATAAATAGTATATATATTTTTTAACAAATTTTATCATTATGGATTCATTTAATAAAAAAATTATTTCAAAATAATAAAAAAATGTGTATTTTTATCTCATTTTAAAAAAAAAAAAAATAATATATGATATATATTATATAAAAAATATCTTAATGAGTTTGTAGACACTATATAGCGGGTACTATAATCTCTGCCCCTGCCCCTGTTCATTAAACGGGTACCTATCTCCCACTCTGTTGCGAATAATCCCTACAAATATCTGTGAATATGAATAATTTTGCTATCCTTATGTGCCGCACAGCACCGTGAAGAAAAGAAACAGATTGGGGCTGCGCCGTGAACAGCAAAAGAAAAAAAAACAAAAGAAAGAAGAAAGAAGGAAGGCCAGGCGCTGGACAACGTGGAGAAGAAATTGAAGATTGAGAAATAGAAGAAAGGCACGCGGCTCGAGAAGGAAAAAGAAGAAAAGGGAGAGAGGACTTGACAGCTGTGAGATGCAGTGCAAATAATTTTTGTGCATAATAAAAAATTTTAATGATATAATTTTATTATGTTTTTTTAAATTTTCTGTATTAAGAAGATGATAAAATTTTGATTATTTTGATATTATTATGTTAAATTATTTTTATTTAATTTTAAGATTTAATTTTTATTAATTTTATTTTTTCATCAAATTATATGAATAAATTTTAAAATGAGTCTAGTCATATTTTTCTTATGCTTAATAATTTATTTATGTTATAAAATATTAGTGATAATTGTTAGATATCAATTGTAATTTTTTTTAAGAATACATTTGATGGTTTGATAATTATTATTAATTAAAAAAATTTAACATACATGTGATTATTAGTTTTAATGCTTTATTAATATATTTTTCATAAAGCACATGCTTTAGTTAGTTGTTCATGAGTTAAATTATGTAAGTAAAATAATTTTGTATAATTAATGTTAAAATTAATCTTGTGGATTCTGAATTTTAGTCATCTTACATTTAGTATAAAACACAATTTATTTTATTTTGCTTTACTTACTTTTGCATTTAAATTAACATTTATTTATTTTTAATCATTTGATTTTTTTTTAGTTTATTTGTTTCTTTAGTTATTATTTTAATTTGTCTCTACATGGAATCAATACCTTAAATTTGTGCTACAATTATCACATTATTCTTTGGGTATAATCACTTAGCTTACTCTTTTCTTTCTGAAATCTAAGTTGAAATTCTAAAATTTTCTTATGCAATGTGCATATGCTTGCCACGTGTTTCTATAATCATGGTTTCAAGCCAATATTGACACATATTACTGCTAACCATTGTTTCTTCCTCGGTCAAGATTTCAAGAGTGCTTCGTTCATAACACATGTCTTTTAATGATATCACTTATCTTACCTTATTCATCTCACTTCATCAAATTAATTCCGCTGGAACCTCTGGACTTAAGGAACTGAAAAGAAAAGAACTGAATGAAGAGAAAGAATTGAATGAGACTGAGTTTTCCATTCTGTTACAAGTGACGTATTTATTCGAATAGTACTCATACACAACAATGAATTTATTCGAATAATATAAGTCCTATTCGAAAAACTAACTGATTATTCAAACAGTAAGACTTCTATTCAAGTAGTCTTGTTTTGTTTTGAAAGTTTTTACATAGTTATTCTATTATATTATTTTTAAATATTTTACATAAATATTTTATATACCTATTTTATTATTAATATTTTTTAAAGATGTTACAGACAAAGCCGTGTTAAAAGTATGAAAACTCCTACACCCATGCCACCATCCTTTTTTGCATCACAAAGTCTCCCCCATCAGACCAAATGAATTTTCCACTCCCTCTCTCTTCTCCCCCACCAAAATATACTAATCATAGACTGTTAGAGAAGTGAAATTCATAGAATTCACTAAAAAAATTAATCAATAAACTCCACAAGTGACAAAAATTCAAAATCTTAAAGGATTTAATTTCGATGTAATACCAATATAAAACTTCCTTGGAGTGTTATCCAATTATGTATTATCAAATCATTATAAAAGTTTGACAATCATAACCACATTAACCTACTAAGATTGGTCCAGTGGTGCGATATATTTATATGAGATTATAGATTCAAACTTTGATGTCACCATTGTAACAAAAAAAAAAAACCTAAGTTAATCCACCCCTATATATTAAATTAGGGGATTGTTGATGTCCACATCTTTACGAAGAAGTTCACAATCTCCACATTTTATTTAAAACAAAAATAACCATATATTTCTTTTAAAATCAACTTAAATTTATTGGTATTGTAGTCATTTAAACTCTACACCAAAATCCAACCTTTAATTTTGTTTTGATATAATAGTTCAAATTAGTTTATTTAACAAAGAAAGAGAATAGTAGAGACTAACTTTAACCAAGAAAGAGAATACTTAAATTCTGTTTTAATGAACAAAGATAGTATGACTTTATTATTAATTATATATTAAAATATACTAAAATGTTATATATATATATATATATATATATTTATTAATTAAATAAAAAATTAAAATTAAAAAAATACAACATATAAAAATTTAAAAATAGTTAGACGAAAAGAAAAATTGAAAAAAAAATTAACTTAACTAATACTGCCGTCCACTTTTACTTTTACTTGTCTATATTAAAACGTTCATTTGTTGAGTTTTTCTGTCCATTTAAAAAATTAAAAAGTCATTAATTATTTCTTTACAACTTTATCCTTAGTATTAAAGAGTAAGAGATAAGATTAATAGAGTAATATTAATATTTTAAATATCTAAATAAAGAACAATTTAGTAAAATGTAATTATTTTTTCTTATAATTGAGATTATTTAATGACTTTCTTAATTTATGTGTAATAATATTAATGGAGAGATTAAAATAGACAGACTAAGTTCCTTACATTGATAGTTTGGACGAAACAAATTGAAAAGAAAATTTCAGAAGGCATAGACAATTTTATCTGTACACGTGTACATATTATTTAAGTAAATTATAAACTATTTATATTTTAAAAAATCATCTTATAAATTTATGTACTAAAAATCTATTTTACAAATCTTACTTTTGTTTATGTAAATTTCTTTTTAAAAAATAATTAAAATTATTTTTTATTTTTTTATTTAATGAGAAGAATGAGATTCTCTCTCATCATTAAAATTTGTTTTAGTATTATATTTTTTTCATTAAAATTGACAATCTTATGTTATTAAAATACCCTTTAGACTAAGTTATTTGTAAAGAAAGATTTTAATCTTTTTGTTCAGAATAAAAAAGCAATGGTTGCTAACCTCTATATAAAGGTATAGATGTTAGCGATTCTCATAATATTAAAGTACTCTTATTTGAGAGTATCTTAATTCATTTATGTCAGTATTTCTTAATGAATTACACTTGTCATTCTTAATTCTTAACTTCTCATTTTCTTAAAAATAAATTCAAGTTATCTTCTAATTTAATTATGCATATTTGCTTCTTTATTTTTAATTATTTTTAATCTATAATTTCTAAAATGTTAAATTTTAAAAATATCCCTTTTCAATTTTAAATAATTTTTAATTTATATTTTATGAATATTTAGCTAAATTTAAAAACTCACTAATTAAATCTAAACTCAAAATTAAAAGTCAAAAAGTATATAATACATTCGATTAATCCCGCCGATGTGAAATGCTGAAATGTACAACAATATCCTTAAACAAAATTAATCTCACACTAAATAATATTCCATAACACTCGGGCAAGATATGAAAAGGTATATATGAGTCAAAAAAGAACTTAATTATATTATCTTAAAACTTCTTTTTAATAATCTTTATAATATAAAAAATATTAAATAAAAAATAAAAACATTCAATTTTTTTATAAACAAAACAAGTATTTAATACTCTTTTAATTTAATAATTTTTATTATATATATATTTTTTAATAATTAGAATGATTATTATTATTATTATTAAGATGATGAGGTAGTAAGATTTAGAATTATTATTTAAAAAAATTCAAAACGTGGTTATGTGGCAAAAATTTATACTATATATATTTTGGAGGTAGTTTCAAATTTTTTTTTGACAAATGTCAGTTTCTAGTAGTTGTTTTTTTTCAGTCAAAAGTTACACATTTTTATTCTTAGCCTTTATTTGGATGAGGAGAGAAAATGAGAAAAAAGAAAATTAAAAGAAAGAAAATGAAGAGAAAGAAAAATAGATAAGAAAAAGTACATTTTCTCTTTGCATATTTGAATGAAGAGAAAATGAATAGAAAGAAAATGAGAGTTTTGTAAAAAGATTAAAAAGAAAAAATGATAATTATGTTAAATAACATATGTATCCTTATTGTAATGATATACAAATATACATTTTACTATTTAAGTTCTAAACGTTTTTTATAAATTACATAAAAGAATTATAATAAAAATTAATTGTAAAGCTTAATTTAATAATTTTCAAATTATAAAATATGATTTAAAATTATTTATTCAATAAAAAAATCGTGATTATGTATTTGTAATTATATAATATTTTCAATATATAAGTTTAATATAAAATATTTTTTATACATTAAACTCGTTAACCAGCCCCCTCCTCCTCTTCCACCTCATTCCTTCTCTCTCTCCATTTCTTTCTTCTCCCATCCCTACGGTCCCACCCTTCTCTTATCCCTTATGAATCTTTCTCACAGGCATCCCCACCCAGCTCTTCTTTGTAGTAATTGTACTTACTATATGGGGTGAGTTTTATTTTGATTTTACGGTTAAATAATCATTACTATTGTGGAAAACTCACATTCTCTACATCCTCTCTATCTCTAAGATCATTCCCAAAACTGTATGTCATGGAGAACTTATCATCTCCAAGCCCAAATCACTAGCATGCCCCCTTCTCAGAGTTGGAACAGCTCAATTTCATGGCAAAATTTTTCTGCACATTTATGCTAAAACATCGCATCTCCATAGAAAAGAGATAAATTAAGGATATAAATGTCTTTTTAACAGTTTTCTTTCATCCTCACCCGTTTTCTTCGCATGAGGTAGGAGAAAATATTTTGGTGAGTCCCATAGAAAATTTTTTCTTTCTTCCTTGTTTTCTCTCTTCAACCAAACGAGGGAAAAGTACAAAATCATCACATTTTCTTTCCTTTCATTTTCTCTCCAACCAAACAATGCGTTAATAACTTCTTATTTTTATTAAATAAAAACATAAATTATTTATTTAATTTTAATTCTTAATTAATTATCGTTTATGCCATACAACTATATTTCATTACAAAAATTAAGCTTTTTAAGAAAGTTTTAACTCAATCTCATTCATTTATTTCACTACTTTTTTTTGTATCAAATTGATCACCAAACTTATTTAATTAAATTTTTATTTCCAAAACCGTATTAAAATCCAGTAACATGCTTTTGAGTTTTTGAATCTATACTATTATCGCTTAAGCCGTATTTCGATTTTGCAGATTATTTATTTGCATTATATCGTATTCATATTGTTGTGCATTCATTTTCCAGGCTGTCTACAATGCAAACAAATTTGCTAGATTTGTGAGAAGAAGAGATAGACTCCAAAATTAGCTGGACTATTATCAGCCTAAGTTTGAGAGGCATCCTGACAAGAGGCCAACTGTCAAGGTATGTAATTGTTATGAACTCAAGCAGTTTGCTAAATGACTTAACGATAATCTGTTGGGACCCTAGATCTAATATTGTTTTCTCTTCTCATTTTTAGACATGATTTTTAGGGCTTTGGGGTCAGAAAGTTGATGCTATTGAGTACAACAAACACCTAATTAAGGAACTTGATAAAATGGTAAGTCATGTTTGTTTCTCTTTTCTGCAATATGTTAATTCTTCATACTTATTTCCTTTTTGGTTTTTAAAATTTGTAAGGTTAATTTCCATGTCCTTATGCTACTACTTGCATTGCATTTCCCTTATTTCTGTTGAGGTTCTTTGAAATAACTATACTGCACATCTTATGCAGATGACATTGGAGTGCCAGAAAATTATAGAAGATCCCAAATCTATTTTGCCAGTAGCTTTTCTTTCATTCAATTCCCAATGGGGAGCATCAGTTTGTGCACAAACCCAACAAAGCAAAAATCCAACACTCTGATTGACTGATTGGACTCCAGAGTCGCGTGATGTATATTGGCGGAACCTGGCCATACCATTTGTTTCTTTAAGCATCCGAAAACTTATAATATCATTGTCAGTGTTTGCTTTGGTATTCTTCTACATGATTCCCATTGCTTTTGTGCAATCCCTTGCAAATTTGGAGGGTCTTGAAAAAGTTGCTCCTTTCCTCAAACCAGTAATAGAATTGTAAGTGAAAAATCTTTTTTTAATATATGACAGGGAAGTTCATTACTCTATAAGATGGTGTATATGATTCTCCAAACTCATCATTCAGTGTCTCAACTTTTTGGTTTGGTTAAACTATTCATGCTCAATTTGATTTGTTAATTTTAGCTTTTGAAATTGGCCAGGATTCGTGATTTAATGCTGTATTTATGCCTTGAAGGCATTGAATTGAAATTGACTATTATACCTTGGTGCAAAATAGTTATTCTTTCTCACTGCTTATATTTAGTCAATTACCAAACAAATTGCTCTAGCATAGTCTATGTTATTAATTGATCAATCTTTTTGGTGCACTATTTCACTCATTTATACCTGTGAATTTTCAGTTGCAACTTTATACTTGTGTTTTCTTTTCCTGTTTTGATGAATTTTCAGTTGCCAAATATATTACATACAATCGTACATTACTGGCCCAGCTTTGCTATTATAAAAATGGAATGACAGGAATAGTTATTTGTTTCTGGTTAACTTTTATCTATATACAACTATAGTGATAATAATATATTTTATTCATTTTATAATCTTTTTATTAGGTTTTTTAAGGTTCAATTAAGTTTGATTAAGTTGGTTTTGTTATATTTATTGATATTGAGTTTAATTGGATAATTGAAATAATTATTATTTGAATTAATTTTAATTTATTTATTTGGCAGCGTTCAGTAAACTGATTATAATTTGAATTTCAAATATCTGATTGATGTGATTCTGGTATTGTAGGAAAGTTAAGACAATTCTCTATAACTTTCATGAAGATCTCAAGAGTCAAATCACACGTTTGAATAATTTAAATTAGAGTTGAAACAAGAACTAGAGTGCTGATCCTAACAGTCTGACCTCTATGCACTCATCAGCTCATTTCTTCAACTAAAGGAGTCCAATTGACACCAAACTAGTGACATTAGAAAGTTAAGACCCAAATATACAACTATCATGCAGAACATAAGAGTCAGTTCGGAAGTATAGTAGGTCATATTGGGTCTAGAAGTCAGAATAGAGGAGTTATAGTTGGGCCTGAATAGTGTGCAAATATTGAGCCATTTCTCGAGCTATAGGAATGATTTTGGACTGAAACTAGTGACATTGGAAAGTTAAGACAAAAGCCTACAACTTTGCCTATAACTTTTATGAATACCATTTTTCCATTTTATGACGGTAGCCATAAGTTCAACACTAAATCATTTCGGAGACAAGAATCTTAATAATTTTCCACTCATTCACAATTATCAAACAACTCCTTTGGCATTTTTTACTTATTCACCTACTCATCCACTCACTCATTAAATCACTTCATTGTCATTTTGTTTCACTCAAGCTCTATAAAAGGGAGCATTGGCTGCTCATTTGATCATCTTGGTTTAAAGATCAAGATTATGCTATTGTGTTATTTGTTTCTCTTGTTGTAGTTTTTTTTTGTTCTAAATTGAAGTTATGTTCATCTTCTTATTCTTCTTTCTTTCTTTCTTTCCTCTTATCTATGAGTAACTAATTTTCATTTTACTTGAGTGAAATGGTGAAGCTTTTGGTAATGAAATAAGGTTACATTAATCTCTTTCTTGTGCTTAAATGATATATTATCAAGTAGTCATTATATGTATTGTATTTTGTTTCCAATAATTTTAGAAACTCTCCTTGTAAAGTGGATATCTTGATTTGTTGTAGACAAGATATTGGCACAATGAATGCTTGAGCCCATTTATAAGTGGTGGTATTAATAGATAATTAAAGGAACCATAATATAATTACATATATAATCTTAAATAAATTTTGAATGTTGTATTTTTCAATTGGAACTTCCGTTATGTGTAGATTCTAATTGAGTTATAAAAAGAATTAATCTTGTCTTTAATTTACTTGCAAAGAGTGGATCTCCTAACCCAAGTAAATCCTTTTTATTTGTGACCAAGTTTTATCACATTTATTGTTGTGACAAAATCTTCTCTTTACCTCAAAGAATTTTTCTACATCAATTCCCTGTGGATTGACCTCGGACTCCCGAGAATTTATTACTTGAGACAACCAGCACTTGGGTTTGTAACTTAAAATTCACTTCAAGTTTTTGGCACCGTTATCGGGGAATTAATTTGAAGAACAAATTTATTGAGGTCTTCTTTTTTTAAGTAAACTTCACCATCTTGTATATATATATTTTTTACTCTTTTAATTTTCTTACTTACTAACTTAGTGAGAGAAACTCTCCCTTCTCCCTTCTCCTTCTGTAATGTTCAATCATTAATGAAATAATATTTCTTCTTCTCTTCTCTCTCGTCGAAGCAAAAAATTGGCTTGTCGGTTCTCTGATTTTCACTTTATGTTTTAATAATATTTCAATCTTGACTCTTATCTTCTTCCTCCTTCGCCAGCTCTGGTGGGGCTTTGCCTCTCTCCGATTTTCATGTTTTAAATTTACTTTCTACACTTTATTTTCTATATTTTACTTTCTGTTTTATTATTTTGTATAACATGTAAAGCAATCCGTCTGCTCTCCTACTTTCTTTCATCTTGTTCTTCCGCCTTTTCCCGTGATCTTCTACCCGTTCTTTACTAACTTTCTAACTTACTAACCTAATTATTAACGTTCTAACTAACTAACTTATTAATTTATTAACTTATTAATTTACTAACTATGATATTTAACGACAGGTTATACTGCCTACTTGTACATTTTCTTTTCTATTTTAAGTTACTTATTTATGCTTAATTGGTATCGTGATTTAAATTCTAGTCATTTGGTTAAAATTAATCCTAGTACTTTATATATTGATTTGTTTGAATCACAATCACACATATTAAACACAATGGCTAAAAAAATGAAAGTGTACATGATGAACATGAAAATCAACTGTTGCGAACCATGTGTGAATATTTGTAACCATCTCGAAATTCTAGTCCATCATGTTTTATTTTTTCACTTAATGCTAACAATTTTAGATTTAAGTCGGGTATGATTTCATTACTTCTTAATTTTCATAGTTTAGAATCTAAAAGCTCATATTTACCTTTAAAAAAATTTGAAGAAGTATGTACCACTTTTAATGACCAAACTTGCACTGAATAGATTGTTAAACTTAAATTGTTTCATTTTTTTTGAAAGATAAAACAAAAACTTAGCTTAACGCTTTGAAACCAAGATCAATTGGCACATGACAAGAAATGCAAGGTGAATTTCTAAAATAATTTTTTCTAACACATAAAACAAATACTTTGAAAAGACAAATCTAAAATTTTTCCCAAAATTCAAATGAAGCATATTTTTAAAGTTGGGAACGTTTTAAAGATTTGTTAAATTCTTGCCCACATCATGGTTTTGAAAAATGGTGCACTATAAACTTCTTTTATGAAGGTTTAACACCTGAAACTAAACAATTTGTGGAAACAATATGCAATGACGAGTTTCTTGATAAAGAACCTGAAGAAACTTTAGACTTTTTAGACCATTTGGCTGAAAATTCTCAATCTTGGCTTAATACTAATCCTTCTGAAAATTTAATTAGATATAACCTTGCAAATGCTAGTAAAGGAAAATATCATCTTAGTCAAGAAGAAGATCTAAATGCTAAGTTTGCCAGTTTGGCTAGAAAGGTTGAAGCCATGGAATCAATGAAAGTGAAAGAAATCAAATCTGTGCAAAATGAAGAAATTTGTGGCATTTGTGATGAATTAGGACACTCAACAAATGAATGTCCAAAAATTTCTATTTTTAAAGAAGTTGTGCATAAGCAAGTAAATGCAATGAACAATTTTAAAAAATCATTCACCTCTTCTTTTTCAGATTCATACAATCCGAGATGGAGAAATCACCTGAACTTCAGTTTGAGGACTAATAATCAGGCACAATTTATGAAACCACCACTTTCTCAAGCACAGCAGGACTTTCAAAATTCTCAAGGATATACACCTTATGTCCCACTATATAGAAAAAAACTTTGAAGAAACATTGCATGCATTCATGAAAAAGTAAGAGGCCATTAATAACCAAAACACTTAAGTCATGATTGACATAAAAGTCACTCTTTCTAAACTTTCTTTTGTACTCACTATTCATAAGAAAGGAAAATTTCCTTATCAACCTTAACTAAATCCCAAGGGTCAGTACAACCTAAATGAAGGTAGTTCAGAAAACCAACAAATAGATCAAGTCAAGTCAATGATAACTCTTAGGAGTGGAAAGGTTATTGAAAAAAAAATTCTTGAACCTTGCGAAAAAGATGATGAATCAATTCCCAAAGATAAGGAAGAAGTTGATAAGCCACTTAGCCAAAAAGAGACCAAACTCTCATCTTCATCCCCATATCCTCAAGCATTAAATAATTCAAGTAAATTAAATCATAACATTAAAATTTTTGAAATTTTTAAACAAGTGAAAGACAATATTCCTCTATTAGATGCTATCAAATAGATTCCATGTCATGTCAAATTTTTGAAAGATTTGTGCACTGTTAAAAGGAAACTAAATGTGAAAAAGAATGCCTTTTTGGCTGAATAGGTAAGCTCCATTCTTTAGAATAATAATGCGTTGAAATATAAAGACCTTGGTTATCCTACAATTTCATGCATTATTGGAGAACATAAAATTGAACGAGATTTACTTGATCTTGGTGCTAATGTTAATTTGCTTCCATATTCAGTTTATTAGCAACTCAACCTGGGTGAGTTAAAACTAACTTCTGTAACTCTTCTACTTGTCGATAGATCAATTAAAATTCCAAAAGGAATAGTGAAAAATATGTTGGTACAAGTTGATAAATTCATATATCTTGTAAATTTTATTGTTTTGGAAACTGAACCTATGGTTAATAGTTACAAGTCAGTTCCTGTTATTTTATGTTGCCCATTTTTAGCAACATCTAATGCTTTAATAAATTACAGAAATAGAGTGGTGAAACTAATATTTAGAAATATGACACTGGAGTTTAATGTTTTCAATATGTGCAAGCAATCATAAGAAGTCTATGACGAAAAGCAGGAAGTTGAAGGAATTGAGGCCATTATAGATGATCATCTTCAAACCAATAGTTCTTTTGACCCATTAGAAATTTTTTTAATTAATTCATTTAATTCAGGTATGCAATTAGATGATGATATTTTTGAAGTATGTTCTTTGCTTGATTGTACACATGTAATAGAATACAAAGGATACAAAGATGGAAATTGAGATTCGAAAAACTAAAACCCATGAATGATAATACCCATGAAAAGTACACACACTAGAACTAAAGTCATTACCTGCTGGGTTGAAGTACACATTTTGGGAGAAGAACAAAGTTTTCTAGTGGTAATTTCCTCATCCCTTACTAAAGAATAAGAATGTATATTAACAGAAGTACTTAAAACGCATAAAAGTGCAATTGGATGGACATTAAAGGACATAAAAGGTATTAATCTATTAATTTGTATACATAGAATACATTTAGAGGATAATGCTAAAACATCTCAACAATCTCAAAGAAGATTAAATCCACACATGAAAGAGGTAGTTAAGGTTGAAGTTCTCAAATTACTTGATGTTGGAATTATCTATCCTATCTCTAATAGCCAGTGGGTAAGCCCTACACAAGTTGTGCCTAAGAAATCTAGAATAACAGTGATTGAAAATGAAAAAAGAGAATTAATACCTACGCGAGTCTCATCCAGTTGGCGTATGTGTATTCATTTTGGAAAATTGAATGCAACCACTAGGAAATATCATTTTTCCTTGCCATTTCTTGATCAAATTTTAGAAAGAGTAGCATGACTTTTCTACTATTGTTTTCTTGATGGTTATTCAAGGTATAATCAAATATCAATTGCATTAGAAAATCAAGAAAAAACCACTTTTACGTGCCCCTTTGGCATTTTTGCATATAGAAGAATGACTTTTAGTCTTTATAATGCTCCAGTAACTTTTCAAATATGCATGCTAAGTATTTTTAGTGATATGATTGAGCATTATTTAGAGGTTTTCATGGATGACCTGACAATTTTTGAAAATTCTTTTGAAAATTATCTTGATAATTTGGAAAAAGTTCTTAAAAGATGTGAAGAAAAAGAATTTGTGTTAAATTGAAAAAAATGTCATTACATGGTTACCTTAGGAATAGTGTTAGATCATGTGATATCTTCTAAGGTAATTGAAGTTGATAAGGCTAAAGTTGAATTAATTACTCATTTGCCTTCTCCAAAAACAGTCAGAGAAGTTCATTTTTTTTTTAGGACATGTAAGATTTTACAGAAGATTCATTAAGGATTTTTATGTCATATCTAGACCAATATGTAATCTTCTAATAAAAGATGCACCATTTGATTAGACTCAAGATTGTCAGAAATCTTTTGAAAAATTAATCGGTCTTTTGACATCTGCTTCTATCATGCAATCTCCTGACTGATCTTTGCCTTTTGAGTTGATGTGTGATACTAGTGATTTTGTTGTTCGTGTTGTTTTAGGACAGAGAAAGGAAGGTAAGTCTCATGTAATTTATTACGCAAGTCAAATTTTAAATAGTGCACAAATGAATTACACCACTACTGAAAAAGAATTACTTGCTGTAATTTTTGCATTAGACAAATTTTGAGTTTATTTAATTAGTTCTTCTACTGTTGTTTTTACCGATCATGCTGCTGTTAGATATTTAATGTCTAAGTAGAATGTTAAACCTAGGTTGATACGAAGGATCTTGTTGCTTCAAGAATTCAACATCACAATAAAAGACAAGAAAAAAGTTGAAAATGGTGTTGCAGATCATTTGTCCAGACTTACAATAGGCTCACCTTTTGATAACACACCTATCAATGATTCTTTTCCTGATGAATTTTTATTTTCTATTAATTCCATTCCTTGGTTTGCTAACAGAGTCAATTTTCTTGTAACAGGAAAGATGTCGTCTCAGTGGACACACCAAAACAGAAAGAAGTTTTTGACTGAGGTGAAAATTTTTTATTAGGATGACCCATATTTGTTCAAATATTGTCCTGATCAAATCTTTTGGAGATGTGTACCCGACAGTGAGGTAGGTAGTATCATTAAATTTTGTCATTCAGAAGCATGTAGAGGTCATTTTTCTACAAAGAAAACAGCTGTAAAAATCTTATAGTGTGGATTTTATTGGCCCACTTTATTTAAAGACAACTACACTTTTTGCAAAAGTTGTGAAAATTGTCATAAATTGGGGTCCATTTCTAAACGAGACATGATGCATTTGAACCCTATCATTGTCGTTGAAAATTTTGATTATTGGAGAATTAATTTCATGGGTTCATTTCCATCATTATTTGAATTTGTGTATATTTTAGTTGCAGTTGATTATGTCTCAAAATGGATTGAAGTGATTCCATGTCGACACAATGATCATAAAACTGTTCTTAAATTTTTAAAAGAAAATGTTTTGAGTCGATTTGGAATCCCTCGACCTATCATCAGTGATGGGGGAACACATTTTTGTAATAAACCATTTGAATCTTTAATAAAGAAATATGATATTACACACAAAATTGTCACCCCTTATCATCCTCAAACAAAAGTAGAATTAGCAAATAGAGAGATTAAATAAATTTTAGAAAAAACAGTTAATCCAAATCGTAAAAATTGGTCTTTAAGACTAAATGATGCACTTTTGGCTTACCGTACTGCTTTCAAAATATCTTTAGGTATGTCACCTTATCGTTTAGTCTATAGAAAACCTTGTCACTTGCTTGTAGAACTGGAGCATAAAGCATTTTGGGCCATTAAAGCTTTCAACTTAAATCTTGATGATGCTTGTAAGATACGCAAATGACAATTAAAGGAACTTAAGGAATTGAGAAATAATGCATATGAAAACTAAAATTATAAGGTTAGAATAAAAGTTTTTCATGACAAATCAATTTTGAGAAAATCTTTTGAAATTGGTCAGAAAATTCTGCTTTATAATTGTCGTCTTCACCTATTTCCTAGAAAATTGAGATCTAGGTGGAGTGACCTTTTTATTGTCAAACATGTGTATCCTCATGGGACCATAGACATTGAGAACCCTAGGAATGGTCATGTATTTAAGGTCAATGGACAAAGACTCAAACCATTTCTAGAAAATCAAGTTGTTGAGGTAGAATTCATCTCCCTTTCTAATCCATGTTATGAGGAGAATTTATTTTAATTTTGTTGCTTTCTTTTTACAGTTCTTTATGACCTCGGTTAAGTGGCGGATAATGGTACTCCATGACTCTCAAGTCAGTTTATTTTTCAGTTTTTCATAATAACTGATTCCTTCTCCTTTAAAATGGATGTCATTCTCTCGAATTTAAGAAAACATTTTCCTTTTCTTCCTCAAAATGCTCTAAAAAAAATCTAAAAGGAGGTGCAAGGGCATCCCAAAAGATATACGTTGGATAATCGAAGTAAAGGTTCATTTAGCAGATGAATCTTCAAATTCATTTGTCCCTTACATGTCGGGTCTCGGTAAAAGTTTGTATTCTAAAAGGAAAAGAGCAAAAAGAATGCAAGTTTGTTACAAATGTGCGCGATGGAATTGTAACACGCGATATCATTCTTTGGGAATGATTTCCGTAATTCGAGAAGATAAAATATACTTTATTAAGAATGGACTAAGTAAAGAGTTATTAGATGATATCTTATTGATTCTTGAGATGCATTCTTGTGGAGTTGTGCATCGTGAACTTCTTAATTTGTGAAATCTCTTCAGGGATGAGCAAAAGCGTTACAGTCTTGGGAATCTGATTCAAAAAGACATTGTTTGCCAATTTGTAAGAAAATTAGATGGGAAGCTTATCCTCGACTCATAGAAAGCGTTTAAGCTGTTACTAGACGTAAAATCAGAGGAAGATGTGAGTCACAATCACAACATGTATATATTATCTTGTTCATCTCTTACAAAAAAGAAGGCGATTAAAAAAGTGCCATGTTCTTAATTGAGTGTGGAGCCCCTGCCAGTAGTAGACCCGTCATTGACTCGAGTGAACTTTCGCACGCCGGTCCATAAATAAGTTTCGTGTACTATGCTCTATAGAGAACCGCATTGTCTATTCCCAGGATTTTCCCCTGGCTCTGGATGATTGATGGACAAATAAAAGTATCCTGTCTTTACAGTGTACATGAAACTATTACTGAGCCATATACTTACTTTAATTAGTAGGCCTCTATGGCAAGTTCTGACTAGCTGCAGCAAAGTACCACCTTCTTAGAATATAGGCCTTTAATTAGGTTTGCAGGAAGATAGGACTGTTATTCCGTAAGTGGGACAAAAAGGGCTCAAAGGTTTTGTCGCCTGTTTTGGCAAGGTGTTCCCAATCCTTGTAGAGCTCTTATGTTGCACTGGTGACATGTAACTCATAGATATGCCACCATTTGTTACTATAATGTTTATTTCTTTTATCTTTGTATGATTTTGTTATATTTTAGTTTTGGACAGACGATCTTTTGGGCAGGGTCCTTTAGGGGTTTCTAGACTTCTTTACTCGATGATTTTCTTGAAGTCTAAAAATAAATAAATAAATAAATAATAATAAATAAATAAATTAAAAAAATTATGTTTCTTAATTTTAAATTTTTCTGACAGTAGCTAACCTACCCATATAGGTGCTATAATTACCTTTTTTCATTCTCTTCCCTATTTAAACACTTCATTTTCTTCACTTTCCTCTAACTCATAATCATTCAGAGGGAGTGTGAGTGCAAAAATGGAGGGAGCTTCTATTCGTAGACTTACCAATATCTATGTATTTTGTGGGTCAAGTTATGGGAAGAGTTTAGAGTTTGTAAATGCAACAAGTACTATTGGTCGAACACTTGCTGCAAGGAACAATCGTGTAGTATATGGGGAAGGTAGCATTAGGTTAATGAGGGCTGTATCACTTTCTGCACATCTAAGAGCCAGTCAAGTTTTAGGTATCATTCCTGAACTTTTAACTCGAAAGAACATCATTGGAAAGATAATTGGGCTGGAACTTCAAGTATCATTTATGTATGAACAAATGAGGATAATGCTTGAAAACTCTGATGCATTTATTGCCTTACCAGGTGATTTGGTACTTTGAAAGAAGTTTTTCAAATTATCTCTTGGGCCTAACTGAACATCCACCATAAACTCATAGGTTTGTTGAATGTTAATAATTTCTTTGATAATTTGTTATCTTTTCTTGACCATGCTGTGGAACAGAACTTTATCACATCTTCGACAAGATGACTCTTTATATCTACTTCCACTGTTGATGAATTAATTGATAAATTACAAGCTTTTATTTATAAACCTAATCCAATAATAGCTCAGATAGATTAGTCAGAAGGAAGCAACAAGGGAGGCAGCAAGGAACGTGAGTGTGATCTGACACTTCATCTATAACTTTCCTTTATCTTTGGTTTTATTTATTATACGTTGTTTCTGTTTAAATTTGTGTAAGGTTTCTTTTTTTCAGTAATTGTAACAACAGGTAATATCTTCTATCCTTTACCTATCTATGTTTTGACATCGAGGACAATGTTGTGATCTGGTTGGGAGGACGAATAGTTGAAGTGAAAAAAAAACCAATTTTTTTTAAGAAAATGTGTTTATTGATATATTTGTTAGCAACTTACCAACAGTAAAATTAATTAAGGATGACAGAGTAAGGAGTAAATTAAGCCTTTGAGGTAAATTTACTCTTGAGACACATTAAAATTGGTGGCAGAGTAAAGAGTAATTATGTAGATAACTATTTTGTGTGGAAGTAGTAATTCAAATTCAGGGAACATGGCATGATTGAGTAAATTTTTTTCTTTCTTAAAAATCACATGCTTGATTATTGATGTTGAATTGGTGGACTGAGAATGATAGAAATATGCCTTATGAGATTTTGAGCCTATTGATGAATGGATTGAACATTTGCACCATTCTTTTTTTTTCTTGTGAGATTTTCACTCATGGAATTGTTATTTTAGAACTTGCTTTTGACTCTATTTGAGGCTACATTTTCACATGCATACATAAACATGATTGAGTCGTTTTTCTTGAAATAGCTATTTTAACCAAATAGCCAACCTTGTATATTTTCCCTTACTTAATCCCTTTGAGCTTATTCAATCATTCCTTGTTTTTAGTTCATTACATGCCTTGAACAAAAAACTTGTTCTTACCTAACCTTATGGAATAAGAGAGCATTGACAGTGGATGAGTTCTTGAACAAGTGTGGGAGTGTTTGTACAAAACGGTTGATGAAAAATGAAAGAGTGGTCATCTTAAAAAACAAAACAAAACAAAACAAAATAAAAGAATAAAAAACAAAGTGTAAAGAAAGGTCAACAAGGTAAAACGGGAAAGCAAAAAGAATATGTAAAAGGAATTTGCATTATGTTGGGATGAATTTTTCAGGTTTGTTATTTTAACTCAACTCTAATGCTATTTTATTCTCTTTAGTATTTAACTTGTCATATTCATATCATCTTCTTTCTTTACCTTGACCCCATTACAATCTTAAATAAAGTCCTCTTGATTTTTGTGTACATGTATTTTGAGTAGTAGAGAAGTAGAAGATAAGCAAGCTTACGGTAGTGAAATTTTCATGGGTTGAATTGAGTGAAATACCTACCTTTTAAACACTTGAAGGATTGAGAGTGAATCTAGTGAAGATCTATCATTCTTAACTCATGATTTTCAATTGAAGTTTCCTTACTTGTTAGTTTGAGATGTGAAAAAACATTATCTCATAAATGTTTTGATCACTTGAATCTTTAGTTTCTCTTCATTCTTATAAACTTTTGCATT
Organism: Ormosia semicastrata; assembly: GCA_029884595.1. NCBI lineage: Eukaryota > Viridiplantae > Streptophyta > Magnoliopsida > Fabales > Fabaceae > Ormosia > Ormosia semicastrata. The sequence goes on from JAQQTO010000047.1 coordinate 10,258,975, forward strand.
CTTAAATATTATTAGAAATTGAGTCTTTTAGAATTTCTAACTTTTGAGTTTGTGTTGTTTTTCCTTATTTCTTAGTTTTGGTCTTATGTGTTTTGCCCGTGAGTGCAAAAGTTAAGTATGAGGGAATTTGATAGTAATATATTTTATTTCATTTTATAATCCTTTCACTAGGCTTCTTAAAGTTCAATTAGGCTTAATTAAGTTAGTTTTGTTACATTTATTGATATTGAGCTTAATTGGATCATTGAAAGAATTATTGCTTGAATTGGCTTTAATTTGTCTATTTGGAAGCGTTCAGTAAATTGGTTATAATTTGAGTTTCAAATATCTGATTGATGTGATTCTAGTCTTGTAAAAAATTTAAGACAATTCTCTACAACTTTCATGAAAACCTCAAGAGCCAAATCACACGTTTGGATAATTTAAATTGGAGTTGAAGCAAGAACTAAAGTGCTGATCCTGGCATTCTAACCTCTATGTACTCATCAGTGTATTTCTTGAGCTATATGAGTCCAATTGACACCAAACCTGTGGCATTGGAAATTTAAGACCTAAATCTACAACTTTCATGAGAACATAAGAGTCAATTCGGAAGTATAATAGGTCATATTGAGCCTAGAGGTCAGAATAGAGGAGTTGTAGTTAGGCCTGAATAGTGTGCAAAGATTGGGTCATATCTTGAGCTGTAGGAATGATTTTAGGCTAAAACTAATGGCATTGGAAAGTTAAGACAAAATCCTACAACTTTCATGAAGATCACTTTTCCATTTTTTGACAGTAGCCATGAGTTCAGCACTAAGTCATTTTAGAGACAAGAATCTCAATAATTTTTCACTTATTCACAATTATCAAACAACTCCTTTGGCATTTTGCACTCATTCACCTACTCATCCATTCACTCATTAAACTACTTCATTGTCATTTTGTTTCCCTCAAGTTCTATAAAAGGGAGCATTGACTGCTCATTTGATCATCTTGGCTTAGAGATCAAGATCATGCTATTGTGTTATTTATTTATCTTGTTATAGTTTTCTTTTGTTCTAAATTGAAGTTATGTTCACCATCTTCTTCTTTTTTCTTTCTTTCCTCTTGTCTATGAGTAACTGATTTTCATTTTACTTGAGTAAAAGAGTGAAACTTTTGGTAATGAAATAAGGTTAGATTAATCTCTTTCTTGTGTTTAAATGATATATTATCAAGTGGTCATTATATATATTGTATTTTGTTTCCAATAATTTTAGAAATCTACCTTGTAAAGTGGAGATCTTGATTTGTTGTAGACAAGATATTGGTACAATGAATGCTTGAGCCCATTTATAAGTGGTGGTATTAATAGATAATTAAAAGAACCATAATATAATTACATATATAATCTTAAATCAACTTTGAATGTTGTATTTTTTGATTGAAACCTTCGTTATACGTGAATTTTAATTGATTTATAAAAAAAATTAATCTTGTCTTTAATTTACTTACCAAGAATGGATCTCCTAACCCAAGTAAATCTTTTTTATTTGTGACTAAGTTTTATCACTTTATTGTTGTGACAAAATCTTCTCTTTACCTCAAAGAATTTTTCTTCATCAATTCCTTGTGGATCGACCTCGAACTCTTGAGAATTTATTACTTGAAACAACTTGCACTTGGGTTTGCAACTTAAAATTCACATCACATAGCTTGAAAGCTTATTTTGCCTCCTATATTTTCCATAAGCTAGGGTTTCAGATGGATTTAACATTCAATTTTGACTTGAGACGTTGGGTTGATTTGTAGTGAAAGTCCCTATTCCCAATGAGAAATCCTTACATTCTACTTTCCATTTCGCTCTTCTTCGAACCCTTCAAACGTACTCATATCTATAACCTTTTTCTTCTCTAATGTTACTTTTAGACATTTTGTCAAGCAGTTTTAGTTCAAGCTTTTAATGAAATTTTGCTTTAATAGCTCATTAAACAAGGGAGGGCATGAGCACGAAATGTTAGTATGATTGTGTTTATAAATGACTTTTTCTAATGTATTTGGTTACCTTTTTTTTTTGTATTTGTGTAACATCTCCTTGCTTGCTTCGTTCATAACTGCTTCAAATTGTACCTGAAAACAACAACTCTGGTCACAAAAATCAATAGGAAGTGGGTGTGTGGACTTATCACCTTAATACAAGTCAAAATGGAGCAAGAATCGGTAGAAGATGGAATAGTTACACCTCTGAATTGGAGTTGAAAGTAGGTTATCATATTACTTTTTGTATTGCGTGATGTAGAGAATAATTTTTTTTATGCTCATTTTTTTTTTATCTTTTTGATCTCTTTCCTTGATTTACAGAAAATGATGCTTGGTGATTAGGAGTTCAATAACTTTGGCATCACATGAATTCTTCATTTGAAATCTATGAACATGTTTATATAATGCTACAAGTTACATGAACTCATTATACTGCTTCTGCTAACCAGCAGGTTTGTTATCTTTTTTTGTTTGCCATTCTTATTAAATTGGATATGTAACAATGATTATATGTATAAATGGTTTGTTATAATTTATTTCGTTATTTTTTTTAAATTCCTGTAGCATCTCCTTGTTAGCTTTGCTTATATCTGTCTCAATTTGAAGTTAAAAACAACAATTCTGGTCACACAAGGTGGGAGGAAGTTGGTCTGTGGACTTTAGTAGCCTAAAAGAAATTCAAAGGAAGCAAGAATCAATAGAAGATGGAAAAGTAATTGCTTTGAATTTCAGTACGCAACAGGTGATAGGATTACTTTTGAAGTGCTTGATTGAGAGAAGAATTTGGTTCATACTCATATTGGACGATGTGGATTAGAAGTGCAAAGTTTTTCCTTATGGACAGGGACGGAGGGAAGGCGCCCCCCCTAAAAAAATATTTTATTAAATACTTATAACGTGAAATAAAAGTCAATGTTTAAAGAATAAAGCCTATCTAATGACAAGCATTAATATCAAGAAACTATTTTGCTATAAAGCTTAAAAGAAGATAAGTAGAGCCCACCAATCTCATCTTCATGTGAGTTTTGGCAACTAGGCTGTTGTTAATACTAGGTAATTAAAGTTCTACAACTACAAGAAATCATTTTTAAATTATAAAAAAAAAGATCATTCACTTTTCAAAGATTTTTTTCAAAGAAGTCACATTATTTTGTGAGAAATATGAAGTTGATGTTCCTGATATGAATGCATTGTATATTCCAAGAAAAGGTTGAACTCATAAAATTGTTGATCACATTTCAGTGGAGCATCATTATCACGTTAACTTGTTTCTTGTTATTATAGATACTCAATTGCAAGAGCTTAATAGTAGATTCAATGATAATATGGTGGAGTTGTTTACTTTAAATTCGACTTTAGATCCTAGAGATAACAACAAATTTCTGGATGTTGATAAAATTTGTGAAATAACAATAAGATTTTATTATGTTGATTTCATTGAACAGGAAAAATTGCACATTAGAATACAAGCTCAACATTATAAACTTGATGTTCCTAATCATTATGAATTGAGTAGCTTGTCAACAATTTTTGAGTTATGCCTAGGGTTGAAGAAAACAGAAAAGTATTTATCATATCATTTGATTGATCGTTTGATTCGTTTGGTGTTGATTCTTCCTGTTTCAACTGTTACTGTTGAGAGATCTTTTTTAATTATGAATATTGTGAAGAATAGACTCAAAAATAAGATGAAATATGACTTTTTGATTGATTATCTAATCACTTGAATTGAAAGGAGGATTACAGCAAAATTTGATACATATTTTATCATTGATAAGTTTTATGATATGAAGAAAAGTCGTGCTTGACTTAGATGAAAGTATTATATATTATTTTTGTATTATAATATAAATTTTATTGATAGATACTATAATATAATTTAATAATGTGATTCATAACTTTTAACACCTCCATTAAACATTTTTTGAATGTGTCCCTGCTTATAGAGTCCATTTTTTTTTGTTATTAGTTTATTATGACTGGGGAATGTTATGCATTTTTCTACTATATGATTATAGTAGTTATGTTTTTGGAAGTTTATAATGTACAGGAATAAATATTTTATTATATAAATGCAATAAAGGTTGTTTGAAAATGCAATTTTACAATCCCAACACTTCATTTTATTTGTCTGCCACTCCCTCTATTCACGCTTCACGTTTAGAATTTTATTGCTGGTAGACTAAAAGACACCTATGTAATAATCCTTTTGTGTTGGCTATTTATATTGTGTTGAACAATAGCCTGTTCAAATGGTATCTCTCTTCTTCTCTCATTTCTGAAACTTGGATTCAATGGGGAGGGTGAATTTGAGCTGCTGTGTTGATTCCGAGCAAGCGAGGCTGCAAAGAAAGTTAGATTTGAGTAAAAAACGTGAAAGAAGCAATATAGTTAACACAGGTACCATTAACTTGATTGAGTTGTTCACTGTGTAATTCATTCCTTAATTTTTTCCTTCCAGTAGGTTTATCTGCAGCTGTCTGTGTCAATTCAAGCTTCTTTCAATTAATAGATCTTTGCTACATTGTGTAGGATTTCTGCATTATCTTAAACGATTATTGCATTGTAGGAATTATTTATTTTTTAAGGTTCTTACGTAACATAAGTTACTTATCATAAACAGAATAGCATTTTGATTTTTAAATTATTCGTTATTCTAAAATATAAATATATAATATATTTGTATTTGTAAATTATTTAATATCTTGGTATATGTTTAATTTATACAAGACACTAGATATTACAAACATGATTAACCTGTTCTAATTCTTTCATCATTGTAAAATAACAGAGAGATAAGAAGCATTGAGACTAGAAAATAGTGCACAAATTGAATATAAAGTGAATTTTTAGAATAACATTTATCTTAGACGCAGAAGTTAATCTTCACTATGAAACAAATACTTTTAGCCGTTGAAGCAGTTTTTTGTTGAAGCTTAAATTGGAATACTGAAGTTTAATTGGGATGACCAATTAAACTGGAGGCATTCAAAAACTGCAACATTTTAAAGCTAAGGAAAACCAATAAGAATCTAAATATCACTGATTAAGTCATCAATTTGCTAAGTTAACGGAGCACATACTTAGCTCATTTACGCAAATTGAAAATGCATTTGACTCAACTTAAAGTAGAGCCATTCAAAAACTAGAATATTTTAAGGAAAAAAGAATTATCATACACTTTTTTTAAGAGTATATGTATTGTTAACATTCTTTTTAAGGATATCAGATTTAGTGAGAGAAAGTAATAACAAAATAAATATAATAAATAATATTAAAAGAAGTATGAAAAGAAATATATATGCATGATAAAATTATCTAAACTGACATTTTAAATATAAGCAAAACCAACAATTGATTGAAAATCATGGATTAAGTCATAAATTTGCTAAGATAACCAAGCCCATACTTAGCCCATTAACGCAAATTGAAAACGCAGTCAACCCATCTGTTAATTTTTTTCTTAATATATTTTATAATCGTATTTCTTGGCAAATTAAATTTTGTGTATATTAGTTTAATTTTTCTGCATATATCTATTTCGAGACTTTTTCAACTTAATCTAATTTTTATGCTATAAATATCTATTTCTACTTTTGTTACTTTAATTACAATGTTACAATTAACTAATTTTATCAATAATGTAGACTTAAATGAAAACCAACTTTTGAGTCAAGATGAGAATTACTTTTCGCATAGCAACAAAAGAGGAATATTGTCCACATATTTTGTTCCTACTCCTCACATTGAAGGTAGATAATAATCATATATTTGACGGATACTATTATTTTTCATTTTTTATGCATATATATTAATATATGTAACATTTGTTTTTATAGTTTACCCATTTTTGTCTATATATTCTCTTGAATGTGATATTATTGGTGTATATACATAACGGATTTTCGATAACAGTTTTAACTCCTTCAATTTCAAGTTTATTGGTATCAACAAGTTAATTTTTAATTATTTTAATTTATGTATGTTTTAAATTTCTTTTAAAAAAATAAATGGTTTTGAGTATTATGAATTCAATTTCTGTTTCAAATTCCTATGGTTTTGCCAGAAAGTTAATAACTACAAGTATGTGTTTATATCAATTTCTATTTTTTTCAAATTTAAATTATCATTTATTTTTTACTCATAATCTATTATTATGTTTAAATATGTTACTAACAAATTTTGTTTCCAAATTGTTCACAATCAAGTAAATTACTATTTCAGAGTTCTCCTCATAGTTCTTTTGAAATTATAATTCTTAATAATTGTTCTAATTTATTAAAATTTGTCAAGCATGTTATTTAAAAAAATTCAATTGTTTCTTCCGTTAAATGGAATGGTTCTTATGGGTCAATTAAAAATGTGAGACATATTATCTAAAGAACAACAAACGATGAAGATATTTTCACGTATTCATTAATTTGTTGTTATATTCATTAGATATTTTTAACATGTTAAATTGCTTACAAATAGGCATTAATGTAGGTGAAGTTCAAGATGAGAATTGCTTTTTGCAAAGCAACAAACGAGAAAGATTGTTAACATCTTTTGTTCCAACTCCTCCCATTCAAGGTACATAACAATCATATATTTGAGGGATAATATGATCTTTTGTTTTTTATGCATATATTAATATCTAACATATGTTTTTATAATTTTCTGATTTTTGTCTATATACTCTCTTAAATGTGATATTATTGGTGTATATAGATAAGAGATTTTCAGTAACAGTTTTAACATCTTCAATTTCAAGTTCATTGGCATCAACAAGAATTCTACTATCTAATATTTCAAATGATAATTTTTAATTATTTTAATTTTTATAATTTTAAAATTTATTTTAAAAAATGAAAATAATTATTGCATCATTATTTCTAATGAGTTTAATTTCTATTTTAGATTTCTCTATTCTTGTCAGAAAGTTAATAACTTTGAGTATGTGTTGATATCAATTTATATGTTTTTCAAAATTAAAATTATCTTTTATTTTTTACACATACTCATTGATTATTTTTAAATATACTACTAATGAATTTTTACCAAATTGTACACAATTAAGTAAATTACCCTTTCTGAGTTCTCTTCATAGTTCTTTTCAAACTGTTATTATTAGTGATGGTTCTAATTCATTAAAGTCTGACAAGCATGTTATTAAAAAATGTTCAATAATTTCTTATGTTAAATGGAATGGTTTTGATGGATCCATTGAGAATGACAGACATATTGTCCAAAGAACATCAAATGATGAAGGTAATTGTACCTATTCGTTAATTTGTTCTTATATTTATTAAAATTATTTAATTACATTTTAAATTGCTTTGAAATAGGTGTTAATGTAGTTGAAGTTCAAAATAAAATTATTATCGAACAAAGTGAATTAAATAATGATTTATTTAAAGAGAGTGAGAAATAAGGTATGAAGTATTTTGATTAGCTCCTTGAAATCATATATTCTCTTATTTCAAATTTTTTTTTTTGCTATAACCTTTAATATGAGTCAAGGTCAATTTTTTTTTTATGTGAGACTCTTTTTATCAAACCTGTTTACTCATGATCAACTTTATGTTATTATTGTTAAAGTAAAATCAAGAAAAAGGTTAGAGATATTGATTTTGGAAGAAAATAGAAATCTATGCAATACAACAAAAAAGGTTATTTACAAAGAAGTGTTTCGAAAGATTTAAATTTTAGGTAATTTTTTATTTTAATTTATTTATATTGTTTCCTTGAATTGAAAATTATTTTATATTTAAACAACAATAATATTAATTATAATATTTTATATTCAATTAATTATAATATTTTTTTCAGTCTATGCTCCATTGATATCTTCATAACTTTGCATGTAGAATTTAATTATTATGTTGTAGTTATATAATTCCGTCTGATTAACTTTTTTTTTTAATGCTGGGTAAGAGATGAAGATTATATTTTTATTTTTATTTTCATTATTGTTATGAACATTGGATTATAATATTTGTTAACTTTCACAGTTGATTATTTTTCGTAGTAACATACTAATGTAGTACTATAAGTTCATGTCAAGCTTTACTATACAAATTTTTATTATCTTTCCTTTTATATATACTTAACAATACTTCTTATAATTATATATTATAAAATACGTTTCATATCAAATTGTAAATAATTTCATAATTTAGTTAAATATTTTACATATTTATATTTAAATATTTTCATTACCACGTGCGTTGCACGGGTTAAAGATACTAGTATTCTGAAAACTCCCGCCCCCAGAAAGCTGCAGATTTTCTTTTGTTCCATTCTCGCTTCCCAATTCTCATCCATCGTTAAAGTGACGCCGAAGAAGCATTTTCTCGTTAGGGTTTGATAATCTCTTTGAATACCGAGAAAAATGTCGAACGAAATTCGATTCTTCGATCTCAATACCGGAGCCAAGATCCCTTCCGTCGGCTTGGGAACTTGGCAGTCCGATCCTGGCCTCGTCGGTGAAGCCGTTGCTGCTGCCATCAAGGTTTTTCTGATTCCAATTTTTATTTTTTCTTATTATTATTTATTATTATATCTGTCGAATTTGACAGCTTTTCTTCAACTTGTTTGATGTTTGTTAATATTAATCGCAAAACTAATCATTTTTTCCTATAATTTTTTTTGGGACTGATGCAGGTTGGTTACCGCCACGTTGATTGTGCTCAAATCTATGGCAACGAGAAGGAGGTAATTGTCTCAATTAGGTGTATTTTTGTGTTCTTTTGGTGTCATCATGTTATCTCAATTCAAAAACATACCTAGCTATTTGAAGTATTGGTCATGTGTGAAGTAAATGATTCATTCTTTCTACTGCAGATTGGCTCTGTGTTGAAGAAGCTGTTTGAGCAGGGTGTGGTGAAGCGTGAGGATTTGTGGATTACCTCTAAACTCTGGTTTGTTTTTAGATTCTAGATTAATTAATTAGTTTTGTTTTGCTGCTTAAGCTAAAGTAATGTGTGTAGATTCATGTATTTGTTAGTCTTCACTGTTTAGAACCCAAGTATTTAAGATGATCTGCAGGAATACTGATCATGCTGCAGAAGATGTACCACTAGCATTGGACAGGACTTTGAGAGACTTGCAGCTTGATTATGTAGATTTGTACCTTGTATGTAATATCTCTCAATCTCCATATATTCTCTAACTGTTTGGTGTTAAAGTTTATGGCTTTATTCATAATTGATTATTTTATTACCCATGTTCTCTGGGTTGAACCTGTGATTATTTTGTCTGGATTTAATTTGTTTCAAAAATTTGGAGAGAAAATGTAAATTCTGAAGTATAGATTTCCAAGGAACAGCCTCTTGATGTGGTCTTCTGATTCTGAAATTATAAAATTAATTAAATAGTGCATTCTTTTATGGTAGCAAAAACACTCTCATAGCCACAGCTTGGTTCATATACTGCATAATGCTTTGGAAAATGCTATATGCATAACTTTTTCCTTTTTGGGAAGTAGTTGTTATGCCACGTGTCTCACAGTCCTATCGAACACATGTATCTTTAGTCCAGGGAGTCTAAAGTAGCATTCCTGCATATGCTGCATTGTGAGCTTCTTCTTTTTTTCTCCCTTCTAATTCAAGTAGAATTAATTTTATATAATTATTTCAAAATTTGGTGTATTAATAGACAGCTTATTTATGACATACTCAGCTGCAAACTGATGATTCTGCCTTTTCAGATCCACTGGCCTGCTCCAATGAAGAAAGGATCAGTGGGCTTTAAGGCTGAAAATCTTGTCCAGCCCAACATAACTAGCACTTGGATGGCAATGGAAGCACTTTATGACTCTGGCAAGGCTCGAGCTATCGGGGTAAGCAATTTCTCCTCCAAGAAGCTGGGGGATTTGCTGGAGGTTGCTCGTGTTCCTCCGGCTGTCAACCAGGTGGAGTGTCATCCTTCATGGCAGCAGGACAAGCTGCGAGCTTTCTGCAATTCCAAAGGTGTCCACCTCTCTGTAAGTTTGCAAATCTTGAATGATCTATATTTTGTGTCTGCACATTATAGTGGCTATGTTCATAAAGCCATCCTGTTTGTTAGGATGAAAAATTATTTTTGTCTGAATTTTTCTTACTTGAATTGTGCTCTTTTAATTGCATTTGTGTAGGGATATTCACCTTTGGGTTCCCCTGGAACAACCTGGCTTAAAAGTGATGTCCTTAAGCATCCAGTTCTAAATATGATTGCGGAGAAACTAGGCAAGACTCCTGCACAGGTTGCTCTTCGCTGGGGACTGCAAATGGGCCATAGTGTGCTTCCCAAGAGTACAAATGAAGCAAGGATAAAGGATAATTTTGATGTTTTTGACTGGTCTATACCAGAGGACTTATTTGCTAAATTTTCTGAGATCCAACAGGTAAGTATATCATGGTTATCCTTAATCTTTCTAGTATTTTAAGACCAGAATGCATTAACAACTACTTATATTGTGCGCTACCTCCGAAGCAGTAAAACTGAAAAAAAAAATGATTTGGAAATTCTTTGCCATGTAATCAAATAAGTGTATGATGCTTTTACTAGACCTGATTTTGGTGTCTGATTCATCTTGCAAACCCCTACTTGTTTTCCTTCTTATATTTTGGGGCTGGAGAGTTGCAATTCATTTTGAGTAGAAGCTTGGCAAGGCCTGGTGCATGTCAGTTGATAAGTATGATATGGAAGGTCTTTGTTGATTTTAATGGAGTGGTTTTTGTTGTTGCAGGCAAGATTAGTCAGGGGTACCTCATTCGTCCATGAAACTTATGGCGGCTACAGATCCATCGAGGAATTCTGGGATGGTGAAATCTGAGCAGTCTGCCAAGTGGCTGTTGGACACGTGGATGGAGTAAGAGAAGGCCTTCCTGACTATTGGGTATAGGATTCTGGGAAAGTGGGAACCTTTGAACTCTTTGTTCACATTTGTCAGCAAAAGACTGGCTGCAGCTAGATTGTTGACTTCATTAAACTTTATTAAATGCCTGATTTGAGACTTTCACATCGTGCTCTTTTCCCTTATTCTATATTTCTTATGTGCAGACCCCCCTTTCTTCCATGTTCATGTTTTGCAAATTTTGTGTGCACTTAAGAGCTGGCCATAGAACTTGGAAAGTAGGAAGCACCTTTTTTCTTTGTTTTGGTCAGAAGATTGTAGTTTCATTGTCACAAAAAAGATCATGGGCAAAGCCCAAGCAAAGATACAAAGAAACAGTCCAAGCCACAATCTGACATAAAGTACACACACCAACTACGAAATCTAATCTAGATACTGAGCTACAGAGATAGATTGCATCATTGGTTCACTACAGTGCATCGTCAATTACAAGAAAGCCACAAATTTAGCGGGGTGATAAAGGCTTGGAGCTAGCAACCGCTTCGGGAGCAGAGATGAACTATGAGACCCCGATCTTGATATGGCAACGCGGAATTATCAGAACCTGCAACAGACGTTACAGCAGTGCACATGGGTATCAACACGCATAACAGGCACGCTTGAAGCTTGCAGAGTTAGTGTGTATTTGGATTAGAGTTTATAAACTTAAATTTGAATCAATTTAGTTTAACAAACTTAAATTTAGTTAAAAGTGAGTTTTCAGTAACGTTATCTATGTTTAAAAATTTTTGTTTCAAAAATGAGTTTAACAAAATTAATGTTGTTTAGATGAAAGATTAAAATCACTTTTAAAGCAAGATTGAAAAAGAAAATACCCGTCAATGTCTCTAACTTGGTTTTACTCAATGAAAAAGCAAGAAAATCTTGGTTTTCCTCAAACTAGGGTTGAAAGCTTGAATTGTGTTGAAACAGTGCAAACAGAAAAATACTCAAACAATATTTTATCTCTCTAAACGTGCTTTTGGGAGCTACCAACGTGAGTCCTCTCCTGTGAATCCTCAGTGAAGTTTGGATTGGAATCCAAACGCAAAAGCTCGTGAATCCTCGGTGGGAGAAACCCAGCCAAGTTAGTTGGGAGGAGATCTGTTGCTTTTAGTTTGGCAATCTCATGTGCAGCACCATTTGCTTCCCTCTTTGTCCATAGAAAGTCGCTAGAAAGGAGATTGTTCTTCAGGATTGCAATGTCTTCAATAATGGGAGTTATAGTTCAATCCTCAACCTCTCCTCTACATGCTTTGACATGGTAAAGACAGTCTGATTCAAAGAGGTTCTTTGGCCAAGAGCAGCTACCAGCTAGCAGCAGAGCCTCTCTGAGAGCGAGTGCTTCCACCATTAGAGCAGATATAGGAAGGTGATAATAGGAGCCAAAGAGGACATAAAGGCGTAATAGGAAGGTGATAAACGATGATAACTCAAATGACAAGCATAAATAGGGTTAGGATTACGAGTAGACCTGATACATTTGTGTAATGTTATAGGAAGTTCTGGCGCAGAAGGCAAAGTCAGAGAGTCCAATGGAGTAGAAGATGAGTCACAAGGAAGACTAAGGACTAGATTTAAAGCAACAGGAATGTTTGTCTGATCAACTAGGTTGATGGATGCATGAACAGGGTGTGGACGTGGTCTCTGCTGATATATGATCAAGGGAGGAGCTAGGACAGGTGTGGGACTAACCTAAGCAGGAGAAGAACCAATTGGGAGCTTGATGTTAAGGTCATGATGCCCATTAGAGGTAGATGAAAAGAAGAGACGAGTCTCAAAAAAGCTGACATCAACAGAGACAACATATCATTTGAGATTTGGGGAGTAACATCGATAACCTTTCTGCAACTGAGAATAGCTTAGGAAAAGACACTTAAGGGATTTGGCAACCTATTTATCTTTTTCTAGAGAAAAGTCATGTACAAAACAAGTATAGCCAAAAACACGAAGAGGAAGAGAATAGAGATTCTAGTTGGGAAACAAAAGAGAATAGGGCACCTGATTTTGGAGGATAGAAGAAGGCATGCGGTTAATGAGGTAGCATGTAATCATAATTGTGTCACCCAAAAAATGAAGTGGGTGTATTGAAGTGAAGGAGTAAGGTACGAGCAGTTTCGACTAGGTGTCGATTTTTTCTATCGGCTACATCATTCAGTTGTGGGGTATAAGCACATGTCAATTGATGTAAAATGCCCTGTGAAGTCAAAAAAGATTGAAATGGGGTAGAAAAATATTTGCGAGCATTGTCACTTTGCAGAACACTAATAGAGGTACCAAAATGAGTTTGAATTTCTGAATAAAAATATTTAAATATGAAAAAAAAGTTCAGAGTAATTTTTCATTAGAAATTACTAAGTACAACGTGAAAAATTATCAATAAAAATAATAAAATATTGATAACCCAATGTAGAAGTGACACGACTAGGGCCCCAAATATTTGAATAGATTAAAGCAAAAGGAGCATTAGCTCATTTATTGACTCTTTCAGGAAATGAACTACAAATATGCTTTCCCAACTAAAAAGACTCACACTATAGTGTTGATAATTTAGAAAGATTACGTACCATAACATGTAATTTCTGTAGGTTAGGATGTCTCAAGCATTAATGAATGATTTTCAAGTGACTCAATGGCAGAACAAGCAATAGGAGGTACTGGAACAATGAGGTCATACAAGCCTCGAGACTCACGTCCTACTCCAATCGTTTGTTTAGTACCCTGATCCTGTACGAGAATGGTATCATTAGCTAAGATAACATAATAAGGCAAGGTATGAGTGAGTTTGCTTATCGATATCAAATTAAAGGGACAATCAGGTACAAATAGTACAGAATCTAAAGATAGAGTGGGAAGGGGTTTAGCTTGAGAACCAATGACTAAAGTAACTCTAGGTAGTGTATCCATATAGAAATAGAGAGAGTTGGAGGAATTGTGTGTAAATTCACACACAAGTATATTGGTATTTATATACAGAAGTGGTACATTGAATAAGTAAATACATTAAATAAGTAAACACTAATTCCTATGAAGTGATGATTACAATATCTAGTAATCATCACTTATGAGTCATCTATGAAACACGTGAAGCATGAGAAACATGGCTTAATTCTAACAGTAGCAATTGATCTGGATGTATTTGGCTGTAAGGACACCAAGGCCTAGGCTATATTTTGGCTTAGATGGATCAAGGGAGGACATAATCAGCTCATTCTTGCAGTTCTTCTGATCATGCCCAAGACTGCCACATCGATAACAATAATCTTGTAATTTTTCATATTTAACTAAAATCCATATATTGGGGAGATCCTTCCTTAGTACCTAAAAACCTGATGGAAGGGGTTTTGTGATGTCAACCATAACTCTAACCCTTATATAGCTTCGTGCCAAACGACCCTCCACTAAAGGGTTTTCAACTTCCATAACTTCCCCAATTCTCCCACCAATCTTAGCTGCATTTCTAGTGCTCATCATATGTATAAGTAGACCATATATTTGAACCCCAAACGGGGAGAAATCAAAATTTATATCAAAGACTGAAAGTTGAGGGGTCCAAAAATTTAAGCTTAACAATTGACCCATAATGTTCCAAGGTGCCTCCTTCATGACCTTCACTAGGGCATGGTCATCCACAAAGTTGAAGATGAACTTGTTAACTCTAGCATCTAAGACTTTGAGGCCTACTGGATCTCCCTAGCTTTTTAAAATCATAGATTTTGCAGCATTTCTATTTAGAGGCTTAGTTGATATAATCTTACCCGCTAAGGTCCTTCTAGCTAGCTGAAAATCATTAGATTCCTCTGACTCTAGTTAGATAAGCTCGTCTTCACATATCTTACCCTGCCTACTAGTATTTTTCTCTTCCTCCATGTAACCTGAAATAGACAAACAAGATACACTTCTCTTGATCAAAGGGAAGGAGACTTTTTCACACTCAAAGGGAATGATACTTTCTCTCACTCACAAAGTTCTCATAAAAAGGGAAGGAAACTATTTCAAACACAAGAAGCCTACATTGAGGCAGATTGTCTTATTAGAGAAGAGTGAGAACTCCTACAGAGAAGAAAGGTCTCTTTTTGAAAGTAGGAAGCGCCTATTACTTTTTGATGAACCCATTCATATATGGGCTTTAGTATCGTTTCAAAGTTATAATTAGACACTTCATGCATGTGAAGAGTAATTTCTTGAAATTTCAACTATTACTATGACTCGTATAACAGAGGATCTTGAATCATCTTTTTCTTGGGGCAAGAGAAACCAAAATGTACATTTGGCTACAACTAAGGCAGTTAACGATAATCATATTAATGGACTAAACAATTTTATTAATGCATGATGATGTGGATATCGGCAAGTGCACCGAATCGACAAAAGTAATAAAAAGTGAGTAGAGTATCGTCCCACGAGGATTAAGTTATTAATTACTAAATTAATTAAAAATAACACTATTTAAGCTAACAAAAAAAGAGTTGGTAAAAATTAAATTAAAAAGAAAAATAAAAATCAGCAAACAATAAATCAAAGGGGTGAAATACAATAATGTTAAAACGTTAGGGTTCAGATTTCACTTGAACTTTTTAGATGCACACTCAAATATTGGTTTAACTATGTTCTATTTCAATGATTTATGGTCAATTCCCAAAATTAATTAATACCCAATCCCTTGGTATATTAATCCTCTTACGCTGATTGAAATTAACTAATCCCTTAGTCTAACTTCAATTAGAAAGGTATTATCAAGAACGAGGGAATTAAAAGAAAGACAAGATAAACCACAACGTCTATCCCTAGCGATTGTAGAAGTTATAGTATTTATCACAAGTTCTAAGTTCATGCAAATTTTCCTAAATCATACATAAACCCAAAAGATCATTCCCAAATTGGCCAGATTTAGAAAAGCATTAAGAATAGAGACAAACACGTAAATTATGAAATAGAAACATAAATTAAACCTATAAAAGAAAGTTACATCATCCAAGAACAAGATTCATCATCCCCTTAACAATGGGAAATTAGTTACACATGAAAAAAGAATAACACAAAGGGAAGAATATGATAAATTCCATTGTAGAAAAGTGGAAAGGTTGAAGAAAATTCCTAATTTTCAATCCTAATTGCGCCCACACCACATTAGGGTTTGTGCCTCTTAACGTCTACTGCCTTCTCTCCAAGTGTGTAAGAGTGTGTCAAAAGTGAGCTCCTTTTCTAAACTCGTTTTCCCTCTTTTATAGAAAAGCTGACAGATTTTCGTATCTGATTTGCATGATTTTTCTCACCCTCCAAATGGCCTAATTTGCCCTTGATCTCAACAAAGAAGTTGTAGGATTTTCTGTTAGCTTTCCAATGCCGCAAATGGTGCGTCGATCTGATCTCTGTAACCCAAGATATGACTCAATTAATGAGGGATGGTCAGGATAGTGCGGGAATCCGAATTTTGCTCCAAATCAAATCTCTTTGAGAATCCTTATCTAATCTTCAATCTAATCCTAGTTTGAGATTTTACATCCAATTAAAGCTCTAATTAGCATTTAAGAATAGGATATGAATTCTTTAAATATTTATCTTCAGGAATTTATTATTTTTGCACAAAATCTGATGATTTATCCTGAAAACTTGTTTCTTTGATTTCTTTCTTCTTTAAGCATCCAATCTCTTTCCATGTGTATTCACCTATCAAAAATTCACAAAAAAATATAATAAAAACAAAATTAAAATAAAAAAAATATAATCAAATTTATGAACAAAACTAAATCAAAAAGATTAAAAGAGAATGAAAACCCAAGATTTTGAACCGTAAAAATGTGAATTTTTGTAGGTTCATCACTCCCCCAAACTTAAGCTTTTGCTTGTCCTCAAGTAAAAAGAAAAACAAAAACAAAAAGACTAAACAAATAACAACTCAAAACACATAACCAAAACATGGCACACCAGGTAGTGAATATCATACATATCCTCAGAAATTGCTTCACAATCTAATTTCAAAGAGTCACACATGAACAATCCAATTATCACATCGTCTCTCCCATGCAACTCTTATGCATCAATGACTTCCCAAAAATATGAATGAAAGACACAATCTCCTCATAAAGAACAAACTCAGATAGATTCATAAAACTACAAATGCACATCAAACCCACATCCATTAGATTATTTTTCATCTCTCTCTCCACTAATGTAAACAATACACAACCAAGAATCAAAAGGGACTTTATAAGCTTGTAATGTAAAGCCAAGGGTATGGGTTAAGAAAGAAGTGGTAGGAAAATGAAAACAAAAGTTGAGATATAAAATCATGTAAATTTCACAATTCAAGCCTCAAAATACTGAACAAGTGCAAAAAAGAGCAAAAGAATCAACACAACATTCACTTTTTTTTTTCTTTCTTTTCTTTTCTTTTTCAGCAATCTCCAGCCCTAAACTTATTTATTTGCAATACTTTGGGTGGACTTTCTTGATTTTTTTTTTCAATTCCTTTTTTTCTTTTTCTTTTTTTTTCTTTGAAATTTTTCAGCTCCACAAAACTTCATGCACAAAAATAATGAAGACTTGAATAATAAAATAATACAAAATATGCACTCAACAGAGGTTATGTAAGAGAGAATTTTTTTCTTTTTTTTGTGGGTATGGGAAAGAAAAATGTGGGTAAAGAAAAGAAACAGATGCCAAACAATAACAAGGCTGCAAAAGGGATTTAAGGATAAACTGTGTTTACAAGTTGGATTGAAAGGCTCAAACGGTCCAAAGAAGGCCCTTATCATTTCCTTAATCATGCACTGCCTAGGATTTCGC
This sequence comes from Ormosia semicastrata, assembly GCA_029884595.1. Classification (NCBI taxonomy): domain Eukaryota; kingdom Viridiplantae; phylum Streptophyta; class Magnoliopsida; order Fabales; family Fabaceae; genus Ormosia; species Ormosia semicastrata. The sequence continues at coordinate 10,276,622 of JAQQTO010000047.1, forward strand.
CTCAAGAGAGAATCAAACAACTTCTAGATGCAAATCATCCACACACATACAATCTTATAAACTTTCTCTAAGCTTGACAAGCAATTAAATTCCAAGGACTGTCAATCATAAAGATAGGAAGAATATCCATACACAATTGAAACAATAGAGATAAATACAACTCATAAATTCTCATGTGTTATCCCAAGAAATCAAATCAATCCACAATTCAAACAATCATTGGATATTCAATTCAACACACCAGCATGCACAAAATGACTCAAAACACAAAAGGGATGATGATGACAAAATAAAAACAAAAAGAACAAATAACAAAATGAATTAAATGCAAGAAAGGAAAAGAAAAACTCTTTTTGGCGACCGACAACTATATACATCCCCCTACAAAGGCTTCAAACTCAGGGAGGCACTTAAGCCGACTCAACGCTACCTTCAAAACAAAAATAGAAAAATGTTAATCAACAAAATAAGAAATAACATAATAAAAATAAAAATAAAAGAGAAAAAAAGAGAAAATTTGGGTTGCCTCCCAAAAAGCGCTTGTTTAATGTCATTAGCTCGACGTTGCCTTTTTTCAATTAATCATGGTGGCTTGAAGCAAGAGAAGTAGGATGATATCTTTCTCTTGTCGGCTCTTTGCCTCCACACTCTGTCACTGCCTTTTGAATCCCCACAAGTGTTTGGAGCTTGACTTGAACCAGGATGTTCTGAATACACTTTAGCATGGAAATTCTCATCAGGCCATGGAGGTCTCAATTTTTTAACAGGAGAAGGATTAACTTGCAGCAAACCATGGAAAATGGGAGGACCTTTCTCTGTCTCAGCAATCTCAAATATAGAAGGACCTTTCTCCTTTTCATCAATAATCTTAGGAGTAAGAAAATCCGCATTCATGGACAAAGAAGAGTTCTTACCATCAAACCCCTTTTGAAATGTACCTTGAATGCAATTAATAGGGGCATAAAGATCTGATGTTGGGGTAGACTTATTAAAAATATTTATAGTAACTTGATCTCCATCCACCCTCAAAATAAGCTCTCCTCTAGGGACATCAATTAACGCTCCTGATGTTGCGAGGAATGATCTCCCCAGAATTAATGGGATATCAGCATCCTCATCTATATCCAAGATTACAAAGTCAACTGGGAAAATAAATTTATCCACATTCACTAGCAAATCTTCCACAATACCGTACGGATGCCTGACTGATCGATCTGCTAATTGAAGAGAAACCATTGTAGGCTTAACTTTATCAATTCCCAGCTTGTGCAAGATAGACAATGGCATCAAATTGATACTAGCCCCTAAGTCACATAGAGCTTTCTCAACATTAAGCTTTCCAATGGTGCAAGGAATATTAAAACTTCCTGGATCCCTCAACTTCGGTGGAAACTTCCTCTGTATAATGGCACTGCACTCCTCAGTAAGTGCTACAGTCTCATCTTCTTCCAACTTCCTCTTCTTAGAGAGCAATTCTTTCATGAACTTCGCATATGAGGGCGTCTGCTCTAATGCTTCAGCAAAAGGAATGTTAATTTGCAGTTTCTTAAAGACTTCTAAGAACTTGAAAAACTATTTTTCTTGAATCTCCTTCCTGAATCTTTGAGGGTACGGAAGTTTAGCATAAAGTGAAGGATCAACTATTTTCTGCTCACGTTCCTTCTTCTTCTTCTGCCCCTTTGATTGCTCCTCTTTAACTTCAACCTTTTTATCATTATCTTGAGACAAAACCTCTTCAATTGAAACCTCAGTACTTTCACTCTGATTTTCTGCAGAACTAGATGCTTCATTCTTGTCTTCCAAAGTCTTGCCACTTCTCAAAGTGATTGCATGACATTGCTCTTTTGGATTGACTATAGTATCACTTGGAAAAGTGCCTAGAGGTCTCTCTTGAAGCTGTTTCGCTATTTGCCCCACTTGATTCTCAAGACTTCTAATAGCGGCCTCATGATTCTTGAAATTAGTTCTTGATTCCTCCATAAAAGCTGAAGTCTGTTGCACAAAAATAGAGGTCTGCAGAGAAAGTTTCTCCATTGTAATCTCAAGAGGAGACTTCTGTTCGGGCTGAGCATTCAATGGTACAGCTTGATCTTTCCAAGAGAAATTGGGATGATTCCTCCAACCTGGATTGTAAGTATTAGAATAAGGATTACCTTGTGGCCTTGAAGGATTACCCATATAGTTCACCTGCTCTGAAATGTTGACACCTGAATTCCTTGCCTCACACTGACCATTGACATGGTTACCTCCACAAAAATCACAAGTCAGACCTTGATGATTAACTGCATTTACCTGTAAATTACCAACTTGCTTATTAAGCTTGACAATGTGTTGCATCATAGTCTGATTCTGTGCAAGTATAGTATCAACAACACCAAGCTCCAACATTCCCTGTTTAACTGCTGCTCGCCCACTAGACAACTGATATTCATTGGTCGCCATGATCTCAAATAGTTCTAAAGCTTTTTCAGGAGTTTTAGTATTTAAAGATCCGTTTGCAGATGCATCCACCATAAGTCTTGTGGAATGATTCAAACCATTGTAAAATATCTGCACCTGCTGCCAAACCTCAAATGCATGGTGAGGACACCTCCTTAGTAGCTCCTTGAATCTCTCCCATGCTTCATAAAGGGATTCTCCTTGATTTTGAGTGAAACAAGCAATTTCACCCCTCATCTTCACAAACACTGATGGAGGAAAGTATCGAGTCAAAAATTTGCTAATAAGATCCTCCTAAGTAGAAATGCTCCCTTGTGGCTGGGCTTGTAGCCAACTCTTTGCTTTGTCTTTAAGAGAAAATGGGAACAGTCGTAATCTAATGGTATCATCAGCAACGCCATTATACTTAATAGTATCGCAGAGCTGCAAGAAATTTGCAATGTGCAAGTTTGGATCTTCTGCATGGCCTCCCCCAAACTGATTCTGCTGCACCAGCTGTAGAAGTGCTGGTTTAATCTCAAAATTATTGGCCTGAATAGCAGGACGCACAATACTAGTAGAAATAATCTCAGCAGATGGGGTAGTATAGTCAACCAATGTACGTCTTCGCTCTGCAGTTACAACTCTTTCTGTCATATTTTCCTCTACTTCTTCAAGCTTCTTCCTTTCTCTAACTGCTTTTCTGTTTGCTCTAACTGTTCTCTCTATCTCTAGATCAAAAAATAATAATTCTTCTGATTCTAGAGAACCTTGCATAAACAACCAAACAAGCAAACCAAAGTGAAATAAAGAAGGAAATTTAAAATAAAAATAAAAATAAATGACTAATAAAAATAAATCAAGAAAACAAAGAAACAAATTAAAAGGAAAATTAAATGAAAAAGATAAAATTAAATAAGAAAAATAATTATCTATAAATAAAATAAAAATTAAAGAAAAATTAAAATTAAAATTAAAAACAAACAATTAAAAAAATTAAACAAAGAAAACAAAAATAAAAAAACAAATTAAAAAGAAAATTAAATGAAGAAAAACGAAATTAAAAAAGAAAAATAATTATCTATAAATAAAAAAATTTAAAGAAATAAAATAAAAATAAAATTAAAATTAAAATTAAAATTAAAAATTAAAAATAAAATTAAACAATTAAAAAAATACTTAAATTAGTGTCTTTTCAAGTACTATTTAATATTAATAACCATAATTCCGTCAACGGCGTCAAAAACTTGATGTAGATATCGGCAAGTGCACCGAATCGACAAAAGTAATAAAAAGTGAGTAGAGTATCGTCCCATGAGGATTAAGTTATTAATTACTAAATTAATTGAAAATAACACTATTTAAACTAACAAAAAGAGAGTTGGTAAAAATTAAATTAAAAATAAAAATAAAAATCAGCAAACAATAAATCAAAGGGGTGAAAAATAATAATGTTAAAACGTTAGGGTTCAGATTTCACTTGAACTCTTTAGATGGACACTCAAATATTGGTTTAACTATGTTCTATTTCAATGATTTATGGACAATTCTCAAAATTAATTAATACCCAATCCCTTGGTATATTAATCCTCTTACGCTAATTGAAATTAACTAATCTTTTAGTCTAACCTCAATTAGAAAGGCATTATCAAGAACGAGAAAATTAAAAGAAAGACCACATAACCCACAACGTCTATCCCTAGCGATTGTAGAAGTTATGGTATTTATCACAAGTTCTAAGTTCATGCAAATTTTTCCAAATCATACATAAACCCAAAAGATCATTCCCAAATTGGCCAGATTTAGAAAAGCATTAAGAATAGAGACAAACACGTAAATCATGAAATAGAAACATATATTAAACCCATAAAAGAAAGTTACATCATCCAAGAACAAGATTCATCATCCCCCTAACAATGGGAAATTAGTTACATATGAAAAAAGAATAACACAAAGGGAAGAATATGACAAACTCCATTATAGAAAAGTGAAAAGGTTGAAGAAAATTCCTAATCTTCAATCCTAATTGCGCCCACACCACATTAGGGTTTGTGCCTCTTAACGTCTACTGCCTTCTCTCCAAGTGTGTAAGAGTGTGTCAAAAGTGAGCTTCTTTTCTAAACTCGTTTTTTCTCTTTTATAGAAAAGCTGACAGACTTTCGTATCTGATTTGTATGATTTTTCTCACCCTCCAAATGGCCTAATTTGCCCCTGATCTCAACAGAGAAGTTGTAGGATTTTCTGTTAGCTTTCCAATGCCGCAAACAGTGCGTCGATCTGATCTCTGTAGCCCAAGATATGACTTAATTAATGAGGGATGGTCAGGATAGTGCAGGAATCTGAATTTTGCTCCAAATCAAATCTCTTTGAGAATCCTTATCTAATATTCAATCTAATCCTAGTTTGAGATTTTACATCCAATTAAAGCTCTAATTAGCATTTAAGAATAGGATATGAATTCTTTAAATATTTATCTTCAGGAATTTATTATTTTTGCACAAAATCTGATGATTTATCCTGAAAACTTGTTTCTTTGATTTCTTTCTTCTTTAAGCATCCAATCTCTTTTCATGTGTATTCACCTATCAAAAATACATAAAAAAAAACATAATAAAAACAAAATTAAAATAATAAAAATATAATCAAATTTAAGAACAAAACTAAATCAAAAAGATTAAAAGAGAATGAAAACCCAAGATTTTGAACCTTAAAAATATGAATTTTTGTAGGTTCATCACATGAGATGTGTGAAATGAGTTTTTTTTATTCAAAATTTATTAATGAATGAGATGCATGAAATGAGTTTTTTTTAATTGACCCAAAATTATTAATGCATGAGATGCATGAAATGAGTTTTTTTTATTTGACCCAAATGCATTAGATGCATGAAATGAGATTTTTTTTTTCATTTTTAAGAAAGTTATGCCCCATTATGTCCTAGGATGGTAAAGCCTAAGGGTACGTATTGCTAAGGTCATCACCTTAACTTGGCTAGCCACTAGCCACTAGCCACTATTTATACTATCAGTGCAAGTCACGAATCTAAACCCCTAATAGAAATGGTTCCCAGATTGCCCTCATCTAAAAGATAAGGATTGATTCCATGAGTCTGCCATAAGGACGAATAAGTCACAATATGATAGTCCATAATACAAATAACAATTTGAGTGGGAGAATTAGCCACTATTAGAAAAGCATAAGCCTCATAATAATAACACTAAAGGCCCTTCTAGCCCTATGGCTTGCCAAGGCTCGAGTATAAAGCCTAAAATGTGTGTGACACAAGTGTAAGTATGGTGTGTGCCAGGGGTATACAAACCTGCAGAAAACCTAAGAAGATAAAACTACCCACAATCTGCAAAAAAACAAAAAAAGAAAACATATATACAACAATCAGCCAACAATCATCTACCCTAAGGTTTCAACCAAGCTATATATAATTAACAAAACAACTAAATATACGGGTAGCAAAATATACAAAAAGAAAACCAAACTTATTTATAACAAGAAATACCCAAAACAAGATTAAAAACAACAAGGGGTAAACAAATAAATAAAATTTATTAATAATTTGTACAACTAACTATGACAACCTTGACCCTCCAACCATCTCCGGTGGAGTTGCCATCTGTCGCCACTAGGATCGCAGCAGGAGCAACAATAAAAAGAAATTTTAGAAAATGAAAAATAAAGTCACTACCAATGTTTATTTAAATTAGGAAAAATATTGGGAAAACCCTTTTAAAGAAAATAGTCTTTGAAATCATATTATTTTCAGGAGTCGATTGTGTGCAGGGAATGGTAGGAACTAAATCTCACAGTACCCCTGATACACTCGTCCTCAAGATGATTACCCTAACTTAATTTGTGTAATTCATTTATAACTTTTAAATATTTGTTTTACCCCTTTAAGCAAAAAGTTAACCAATCAGATATTTAAAAAGAAATTGATTGATTTTTTATTTTTTATTATGTTTTTATTTTTGACTTTTTTTAAAAAAATTATTAAATAATTAAGATACTCAAGGAATTTTTTTAAGATTTTATTTAATAACTATGACATCAGCACATTTTTTTTATTTTTTTATCATTTTTTATTTTCTTATTTTCTCTTTTTTTAATGGCTTATTTATTGATCTAAAGTAAGAAATCTATACAATATACAACTACTGAAAGTTTTTTTCCACCGTTTCATTTATTGTTATTGTACACGTGTTGGCTGCTGAGCAAAGATAAACATTTTTTCCCATTTGAAAATGGTGCCATGTGCTTCGATTCATTGGGCACGTGATTCATTGGTGTCATGTGCTTCAAAATTTTTTTTGCCTATTGGTACCCTGTTATGGCATTTAATGATCACGTGCTATGTGTAGCAAATTGGCTCATACTTTCTTCATCCTAGACCTACGTTTTCTTCACCTTTTCCATTTGACTAGGTAGCTCTGCATAGGCCTATTGAATACTTACTGCAGTCCCTGGTTTAGAAGTCAGCTTATCCTCGACAGCGATGGGTTTAGGAGAATCTGGGTCTATGCTAAACTTAGGTAGTGTAGTCTGAAGCAGACATGTGGTGTAGGTGTTGAACTAGGCTTATAAGAGTTGGCTTTGAATCCTACTTTCCACATGGTCAACGGAATGGGGGATTTTGGTTTGGGCGTAATAGTCAATCGCAGTTATCTGAAGCTGCAGATAGGAGTTGGCGGGGGAGTCATGTGTTGGAGACAAAAAACCATATGGGTATTTCACAAAGCCCTCACCGCAATTTGTTTCTAGGTAAGCCATTCAAGATACTCCTACCACTGTAGTTGTAATCATATTTCCTTTCTTTTTTTTTTGTTTGCTACTCTATAAAGGTAAGAAATGTCAAATCGACGGTATGGGGTGTGGGTATGATTTTGTCCAGGAAAATGGGTTTGGAGATATAATTCTTTAAGTCAGATTTTTCCTCTTCCCGTGGTAACCATGAGTTTTTCCCTTCTTTTTTTAAATTCAAATTCAAATTTATGGGCCTATAAGTATGGGTTGTTATTGCTCTGAGATTGTGTGCAATCAATTTGCTTGAACTTCTTACGTTCGTAATCTTTGATCTTCAACTTGTGCTAAGTTTATGCTATTTTCTTTTTTTCATACTGTGCTTGGCTAATATGACACCTGCATTTGATCTGGTGAGCAAAATTTATGTTGAGAGGGAAGCTTGGAGGCTCAAGGTGTGCAGTATATGCAATAAAACATCACAAATAAGCTCTACTGAAATGGTTCTGTTGGATGAATATGTAACTATCATAATGCTATTTGCTTTTTCTTACTTCATTCATAAATTTTTTAAAAACTTTTTTTTTTCAATGGGGTAAAATTCAAGCTTCAATAAAAAAGATTTTGCTGTATAGGTTTCTGCCTATCTTGGCAGAGGGGTTTGTGTATGGTAACTGTCAATTACAATTTTCCAGGCTTCCATTTAAATCTTTCCCTCTTTTTAGATTTTTTACTTTATAAATACATTAGATATATGTTATCATTAATTATATCTTATTCACTGTTGTAGGAGTTTGTCTCTCAACTAATTGTTAGTCCTGTTTCGTTAGGATCTGATGGCTGCTGTTCCAATGCAAAGTTAACCCCTGCCAAGAAGAACCTCAAAGAAGATATGAAGGATGGAATTGTTATGAGTGATGATGTTGTGAAGGTGATTAAGAAGGAGCCTGGATAAAGCATTTGGTGGTTGACATTTTGAGTATTTGTATATAACTGGACTGGTAAGTGTTTTTATTTTTTGAGTCAATTTTGTCCAGTTTCTAGGTGTAGGGTGTGATTCATAGTTTGTGACTTAGACTCTCTTTTGGGGAAGTATATTTTGTTGTAATGGGGATTATAATGCAATTGAGTCTGTTTGGTTTGGGTAGCTTTGTATAAATCCATTGCCAGTAAGTTGACAGTTGATATAATGTATTGTAAAAAATTAGATGACTTAATGAATAACCATCTTTTGACCACTTTCTGAGTTTTTTTTTTCGAAATAGTCATGCATTATTTTTTTTTATATAACCTAAATTTATTGATGTGCTACTATTTATTTGCGTGACCCATTTTGATTTCATGTTATTATTTATTTAGGTGTAAGATTGATCAAATGTAGAAGGGATTAAGTTACTCTCTTTTGATTTTCTTTCTTTCGATCATTGCTTCTATTTCTGCTACGCTTTGATACCATAACAGAAGTAGAAAAATCAAAAGATCAAAATCGAAGATAGCAAAGAATTGTAATCGCTGATACCATAACATTCAAAGTGGTTAGAAAGGAAAATGGAGGGGTAGTGCAATTGGTGTAACACAAACGGACTATTCATACAATCATTGATGAGTTTTTTTTTTTAAATTACGATTCCATTTTTTCATAATTCTTCCAAATGTTTAAGTTGTTGATATGACTTTTACACGTAATTTTCCAATGACATTTCTTTCTCTACTTTTCCGTATCAAGCTTTTGCTTCTTTCATCAAGTTTCTGCTTCATCTTGCTGCTTTAACTTTCAACAAGCTTTGGTTGTGTTTTCATCAAGCTTTTCTTCGATTTCTTGCTATCTTCGACTATTTGCTATCTTTGATTTCAATCTTTCGATTATGTTTTTGTTATGATATCATCGATTTTGATTCTTTGCTATCTTTGATTTCATTCTTTTGATTCTTCATCAAGTTTTATCATTGCTTCCAGTTCTGCCACGTTGATACCATAACAGAAGTAGAATCGAAAGATTGAAGTTGAAGATAGCAAAGAATCGAATGATTGTTTTCATCAAGCTTTTCTTTGATTTCATGCTATCTTCGATTTTAATATTTCTATTCTTCATCAACTTTTATCATTACTTCTATTTCTACTATGTCAATACCATACAGAAGCAAAAGAATCAAAAGAACGAAATTGAAGATAGCAAAGAATCGAAATGCTGATAGCATAACAATCGAAGTGGTTTGAAAGGGAAATAGAAGGTTATTGCAATTGGTGTAATACAAATGGACTACTCAGATAGCCATTGATGAGTTTTTTTAAAAAAAAAATTATGATTCCATTGTTTCATAATTCTTCTAAATGTTTGAGTTGTTGATATGACTTTTACACGTAATTTTCCAATGACATTTCTTTCTCTTCTTTTTCATATCAAGCTTCTGCTTCTTTCATCAAGTTTCTGCTTCAACTTGCTGCTTCATCTTTCATCAAGCTTTAGTTGTGCTTTCATCAAGCTTTTCTTCGATTTCTTGTTATCTTCGACTCTTTGCTATCTTTGATTTCAATCTTTCTATTATGTTTTTGTTATGGTATCAGCGATTTCGATTCTTTTCTATCTTCGATTTCATTCTTTCAATTCTTCATCAAGTTTTATCATTGCTTCTATTTTTGCTACGCTGATACCATAATAGCAAAAGAATCGAAAGATCGAAGTTGAAGATAGCAAAGAATTGAAATGGTTATTTTCATCAAGCTTTTCTTCGATTTTGATATTTTGATTCTTCATCAAGTTTTATCATTAGTTCTATTTTTGTTATGCTCTGATACCATGACAGAAGTAGAAGAATCGAAAAATCGAAATTAAAGATAGCAAAGAATCGAAATCACTGATACCATAACAATTGAAGTGGTTTGAAAAGGGAAATGGAGGGGTAGTGCAATTGGTGCAACACAAATGGACTACTCAAACAACCATTGATGAGTTTTTTTTTTAATTATGATTCCATTGTTTCATAAATCTTCTAAATATTTGAGTTGTTGATATAACTTTTACACGTAATTTTCCAATGGTATTTCTTTCTTTTATTTTTTGTATCAAGCTTTTGCTTCTTCCATCAAGTTTCTGCTTCAGCTTGCTGCTTCGGCTTACATCAAGCTTTGGTTGTTTTCATCAAACTTTACTTCGATTTCTTGCTATCTTCGATTCTTGCTATGTTCTATTTTGATCTTTCGATTTTGTTTCTGTTATGGTATCAACGATTTCGATTCTTTGCTATCTTCAATTTCATTTTTTCAATTCTTCATCAAGTTTTATCATTGCTTTTATTTCTACTACATTCTGATACCATAACAAAAGCAGAAGAATCGAAAGATCGAAGTCGATGATAGCAAGGAATCAAAATGGTTGTGTTTTCAAGCTTTTCTTTGATTTCATGGTTTTAGCAATTTCAATTCTTTGTTGTCTTCAATTTCGATCTTTTGATTCTTATCAAGTTTTATTATTGCTTTTATTTCTACTATGCTCTGATACCATAACAGAAGCAGAAGAATCGAAGGATCCAAATTGAAGATAGCAAAATCAAAATTGCTGATACCATAACAATTAAAGTGGTTTGAAAGGAAAATGGAGGGGTAGTGCAATTGGTGCAACACAAATGGACTACTCAGACAGCTATTGATGATTTTTTATTTTTTAAATTGTGATTCCATTGTTTCATAATTCTTCTAAATGTTTGAGTTGTTGATATGAATTTTACCCATAATTTTCCAATGGCATTTCTTTCTCTTCTTTTTTGTTTCAAGCTTTTGCTTCTTTCATCTAGTTTTTGCTTCAGCTTTCATCAAGTTTTGGTTATGTTTTCATCAAGCTTTTCTTCAATTTCTTGCTATCTTTGATTCTTTGCTATTTTCAATTTTGAACTTTTGATTCTATTGTGGTATCAGTGATTTTGATTCTTTGCTATCTTCAATTTTGTTCTTTCGATTCTTCATCAAGTTTCATCATTGCTTCTGTTTCTGCTATGCTTTGATACCATAATAGAAGCAGAAGAATCAAAAGATCAAAGTTAAAGATAGCAAAGAATCAAAATGGTTGTTTTCATTAAGCATTTCTTTGATTTCTTGCTATCTTAGATTTCATGGTATCAACAATTTAGATTCTTTGCTGTCTTCAATTTTGATCTTTCGATTCTTATTAAGTTTTATCATTGCTTCTAGTTTTGCTACACTCTGATACCATAACAGAAGCAGAAGAATCGAAAGATCCAAATTGAAGATAGAAAAATTGAAATTGCTGATACCATAATAATTGAAGTGGTTTGAAAGGGAAATAGAGGGGTAGTGCAATTAGTGCAACACAAATAGACTACTCAGATAACCATTGATGAGTTTTTTTTTTAAACTATGATTCTATTGTTTCATAATTCTTCTAAATGTTTGAGTTGTTGATATGACTTTTACAAGTAATTTTCCAATGACATTTCTTTCACTTCTTTTTCATATCAAGCTCCTACTTCTTCCATCAAGTTTCTGCTTTAGCTTGCTGCTTCAACTTTCATCAAGCTTTGGTTGTTTTCATGAAGCTTTTCTTCGATTTTTTGCTATCTTCGATTTTGATATTTCGATTTTGTTTTTGTTATGGCATCAGTGATTTGAAACTAAAAGATCAAAATTGAAGATAGCAAAATCAAAATCGCTGATACCATAACAATCAAAGTGGTTTGAAAGGGAAATGCAGGGGTAATGCAATTGGTGTAACACCCTCAGTAACATGTTAGGCTGGTAAATGGGTTACTAAGGTAGTCTAATACTTACTTAACATATTAGTTCAGTTTTGTGATAAACTGAGTTAGTTTATGCACTTTATTGCAACACAAAAGGTGAAAAGTAGCCTAATATAACTCAAAAAATAGCTTTAAAGGCTAAGTTGAGGGAAATAAGTATAAATAACTTGTTTTTAGGTCACAAAAAATCTAAGTAAGATGTAATTAAAATTTGAGAATAATCAGAGTGAATTTGGTATTTTTAAGTATACTAATTGTGTGTTTTAATATCGATCGACTAGTAGCAGATATGAAAAAATAAGATAAAGGTGAAACAACAATTTAGATGAACCCTAGGATTTATTCTAAAGTTGTTGGAAGTTAGGAAACTTGAATTAGCATAATTCGAGTGTCCTTAACAAATATAAGTTTCAGCACAGAAACTTAAGTTAAACTTTTCTCTTATTTTCTTTTTTGTCCCACGGTTATAAGATAAAAAGGAAAGCATAAATAGAAAGAAAAGAAAAGAAAAGGGGGGGGAGAAAGAAGAGGAGAAAGAAGAGGGGAAAGAAGAGGAAAGAAAGAGGAAGATCCAAGGCCAAAGCTTGGAGATCTTCAACCATCCAAGAGACTCCAAGATAAATCATCACCACCAGGTAGGGGATTTCTATTCATTTTTTCCTCTTTGTTCTTTTTTAATGAGGTTAGGAATTTTGAATGGAAAAGGGGATTTAGATAGTCAAATCCATGTTCTAATCTTGATTCTTGTTTCCAAGGATTAAGTTAGGATAGTTTTAGCTTAGTGAGTGTTAGATGGTCATTTATGGCTCATTCTAAACCATTTTGGTTCATGATTGAGGAACTTGGAAATGGTTTGGAAAATATGAGATTTTGGTTGTGATTAATTGATTTTGATTATAATCTAAGTTGATTGAGTTAAATTTAGTGTTTGAGGATTCTAAGATGAATGAAATCAAGTTAAGGGTGGAAAACCCTTTGAAATGGGCTGAAAAAGTGGCTCCCGAGCTAGGTTTTTGCAGAAACGAAAATTTTCCATAGGTGCCGCAGCACAAAAAGTGAGGTGCTACGACACTACACCCTCTGTTTTTAGTTTTCAGGCACCCAAGAGTGAGGTGCCGCGACACAAAATAGGGGAGGCCTCGACACTTACCCAAAAGATAGTAGAAACAGGTCATTTTGAACAGCCTGTAATTTTTGTTGCATAACTTGAGTTACAGACATCGGATTGACCTAATTCTTGTTACATTTGAAAGATAAGATGTAAGGTTTCAAGTGGTAGAAATTTCAAAATTCTAGAAATTAGGATGTGCATTTCTTGCATCCATGAAAATTAACCTTTTTAGGTAAAAATTGAGGTATTTTTTAAAAGGTTTGACTCCTAGAAATACTAGTGGCTTCTTTATTAGCTAGAGTTGTCCCCTATAGGTTGAATCCTAGTAAATTAGCTCCCTTATACAATAAGGCTGAACCCTAGTGAATTGGTTCCCTTAATGAGGTTAAACCCTAGCAAGACTTGGTTCCCTTAGTGAGGTTGAACCCTAGCAAGACTTGGTTTTCTTAATGAGGTTGAACCATAACAAAACTTGGTTCCCTTAATGAGGTTGAACAGTAGTAAGACTTAGTTCCTTTAATGAGGTTGAGCCCTAGCAAGACTTGGTTTCCTTAATGAGATTGAACCCTAGCATGGTTCCCTTAACGAGGTTGAACATTAGCATAACTTGGTTCCTTCATTTATTAAAGTTGAGCCTAATAAAACATGGATCAGTATATCCTATGCTAGGTTAATGATGAGCATATCCTATGCCATGTTAAGGATAAGTAAATAATATGCCAGATAAAGGAATTCAGTTCCTAGAAATAGTTAAGCTACATGTATGAGCTTAGTGAAGGATTATATAGTTGTTAGATGAATGTTTACATAAAGTTAGAATGTGAACGTTCTAGTAGTAGTGAGTACAGTCTCACTTACCTAGTGCTACTGTTAATCCAATGCTCATAGTGTTATTCATTATAAGGTGATATTTGTATAGTACTTATATCATGATAATGAATTACTAGACCAGAAAAGTTAGTATAGTATATTTAGTTTCAGAGAACATTTATTCAACATAAATGCTTTAGTACTGGCATTAGTTACTCATACTGAGAATTTTATTTCTCACCCCACTGTGTTTCTATATAAATCCAAGTCAAGGCCCTTCAAGAGAGTATGAAGATGAAGAAATAGAAGAACCAGTGTAGCATAGTTTTATGTTTTCAGTTCAACGCTTATGTAATTTAATTTATATTTGCTTTGAAGATGTAAAAGTTGTATGTATAAGTTGCATGTATATGTATGACTTTTGGATATGGCTCTCCATAATTATTTGTTTAAATGTTATGAATTAGTTGAAGAATAAGTTAGACGTAGTATGATTAATACTGCTTATCCATGAATATGTCAAATATACTAGAGTACTAATACTAGGATGTTACAATTGGTACAACACAAATGGACTACTCAAACAACCTTTGATGAATTTTTTTTTTCTAATTATGATTCCATTGTTTCATAATTCTTCTAAATGTTTGAGTTGTTGATATGACATTTACATGTATTTTTCCAATGACATTTTCTTCTTCTTTTTCATATCAAGCTTCTACTTCTTCCATCTAGTTTTTGCTTCAACTTGCTACTTCAGCTTGCATCAAGCTTTGGTTTTATTTTGATCAAGCTTTTGTTCATTTTCTTGCTATCTTCGATTTCTTGCTATAAGTGATTTCGATTCTTTGCTATCTTCGATTTCTATCTTTTGATTCTTCATCAAGTTTTATCATTGCTTCTATTTCTACTATACTCTGATACCATAACAGAAGCAGAATAATTGAAAGATCGAAATTAAAGATAGCAAAGAATCGAAATCTTTTATAGCAAGAAATCGAAGAAAAAATTCAAAAATTGGCTCTTATACTAACCTCTTATACTAACCCTTTAAACAAGTACTTATCATATATCATAAATAACAAAAATCCAAAAGATACATCACATACACATTTGTTCAAAAACAATTCTTATTTTAAAAACTCTCATTGGTCATCATTAAGGAAAACTAAAACCTTAAATAGGTTGTGGAAATGATGAATCTTTCTCAGTATCAAAAATCATGTCCTTACAAGGTAATTGACAAGTTACTCCAATCCTAAACTACCAAACTTGACCAGAACAAAACTTCCTATGCATTAAATGCAGTCTAGTGATAAACACAATAATAATATATATATAAAAAAAGATTCCATCCCACACATATCAGTCTTTCTCAATTTTCATTTCATTGAGGACAATCGAAAAAGCATCACCACTTGCACTATTAGAACCTCCATCAAAACTCCTCTTTGCAAGAGTCAACTTTGCACAAAAGCATTTACCAATTGATTGGCCAAGACACAACTCAGGCTCATTAAACTCATTCAGCAGAGACTACAAAAGAAGAATGTATAAATTAAACAAAAACACATATTAAACAAATAATTAAAACAATAATAACTCAAGAAAAACAAATTACCACTTTTATCATTCAAATTATCCATTTAATTTTAAATCACAAGGCACAAAAGAAGGAACCTTATTGTGGATGAGTTAGGTTCAAATGTTATTGGTGCAAGAGTTGTGACAGGTAATCATATTGGAGAATAAATTTACATTCTACGAATGAATTTAATACCTTATGATGCTGGACTATCCTTGAAATTTCAAAGAAAACAATTTCCTTTATCTCTTTGCTTTGCGATGACAATTAACAAAAGTCAAGGACAAACATTATCTCATTTTGGTTTGTATTTATCTCAACCAATATTTTCACATGGATAATTATATTTTGCTATATCTCGAATTAAATGTAGAAATAGATTGAAGATATTGATTTGCAATAATGATGGAGATCTTCGTTCAAGAACCAAGAATGTAATATTTAAAAAAGTTTTTCATAACATTTAAATTCATGTTTGTAATGTTTTATGCTAATTTCTAGTACGTATATTATTTGATCGATTATTGTATAATATGTGATTTGGTACATGAATTAATTAGTAGATTTATTTTATTTTAAAATAATTATTTATTGTGCTAGATGATTCTTAGATGACATTATACTTTTTTTTTGTTCCTTACTATATTTTGAATATATATTATAGACATAATTTGCAAATTTAAAATTTTCCTTATATGAATTAATAAAAAAAAGAAACATGCGTCGTCCTTTATTTCAATTGATAGATTAATATAAAAACTAAAGAAAAAATTTGTTCAAATTTGAATCATGATCTTTATTTTTATAACAGTTGAGTTTTGTCCGTAAACAATAATGACAAATTTTAGTCGTGCAAATGTCCTAGTAGGATGATACAAAAGCAAACACATATGCACGGCGTAATGGGCATGTCGGCGCAAAACTGTAGAAACTCGTACAACTTGTTAACATGAAATTAAAGACCCCAAGAACTCAAGTCTTATTCCCCTAACCCACCTTGTTATCATACAAATATTGCATTCATTTATTTTCAAGCGGCGAGCAACTTTAACAATCATAAAAGTTGTAGGATCATCATGCGTCATTCCCTTCTAAATCCCAAATGGACCCACTCACATATTGTATTAGAACAGCCAGCAATGATAAAATGGAAACAGCCACCATTTCAAACAACTGTAAACAAATTAACCCATCAAAATTATCATTAAGGTGCAAATCCAAGCAAGACTAGCGAGACAATCAACATTCAATTGACTTCCAACACATTTCATGGAAACTCGATCACAAATTGACAAGTTGGAAGAGATGTTTTAGCATATATCACATGAGCAGGCACCACAAAGTATCACTACATCATTCAAGCCAGATTTATTTAATCAAATAGGATGTAGAAATTAATTAAGATCAAGCAAACCATAATACCATGAACCTCACAATCATAAAAGACCAAATGAGCAAAGGATCATTGGAACCTGACATTAAACAATAAACACGAACTCTTAGCATAATGACCCCCATGAGAAGCAAAACAGACGCCAGACCAAGTCAGGAATCTTGAAGCAATAACTTGGAATTGAACCTTGAAATAAACTCAGAAATCAAAGTAACAGCAAAACCCAATTCCACCCATTAGTTTTCATATATAGGAAAGACAAAACCTTCTAATCAAGTTATTATACTGTTTTCCACCATACACAAACTGTACATGTGCTCATGACTAGTTAACAAGCAAATTGGCATTTTGTCAAACAATATATATGCATCCAAGTAAGCATTATTTGGCTAAGCAATTAAACCATCACGCCAAGAAATAAAAATACCTCATAAAAACTTGTTAGCACTATTCTAACCAATCTAGCAAGATTTGGATATTCTCATTCTCATACAAAAACACCTCACGGACTCACTTGTAAGAACCCAAGAAATAAAAATACACTCACTTATCAGATACCAGTAGTTCAGACATTTTATCAAGCAGAGAGTAGAGAACCAAGAAATTAAAATGATAGAACAGCAAGGCACTCATCCTTTCGCAACTTCAGTGCTTAGAGAGAGGTGAACATTACTAACTTAGGATTGATTACAAAAAAAAACAATAAAGGGGTTTGCAAGTTACCAATCCTAATATCAAGAAAATCAAGCTCAAAGTTACTTCTTTTGTAGAATTTCGCTCCACTGGTCGTCAGTCTCAGAATTTCACCACCAAAACCTCTGGACCTCAATTTCTCAATCTTGAAGTTTAACCGTCTCTATAAGCCATGACCGAGTCTCTTTTCTCGTTTATTGGACACCAATATTGGGAGGTTTGGATACTGGTTATCGGGTTTGGAAACTGGGTTGTTTTTTTTTTTTTTGTCTAAAGTTTAAAAATTGAGTCATTTCTAGTATTCACCCTGCTATGTTGGGTGTATGGTGTAATTGGTGTATCTCAACCATTGATTGTGTTAAAAAATACATCAATGACTATGATCAACGATCTGTAACCTGTTACACTGTTCATTATCACTGTTCACCATCTCCTGCGGGAAATATTGTTCACGCCAAAAAAAATACTGTTCACACCGAGAAAAAATATTATTCATACCAGAAAAATACTGTTTATCACCGGAATCCACATTGTTTTGCCGAAAAAATACTATTTATCACCAAAAAATTATATTGTTCATAGTCGGAGTTATTGTTCACGCAGTTACTATTTTATTTTTAAGTTGTATAACTGCGTAAAAAATTATCGTTAAAATAATACTAGTTAAAACTATACTAGTCTTTATATTTTTTCATAAATAATTGTGCATATTAAAAACTCTACAGATTTTATTGTGTGTAAATATTACCAGTTAAAATATGTAGAGTTTTCAAGATACGTGATTATTTATAAAAAAAATATAAGGATTAGTATAATTTTAAGCGGTATTATTTTTACTTGTATTATTTACACGCTTATACAACTTAAAAAAAATAAATAGTATAGCCTAAAAAATGTGGTGGCCGACAGATGATATACGATGGCCGTATGATGAAGCATCTTGACCAGAATGATGATGATGGTAATAATATGTAAAAAAAAATAAAAAAACTAACTTGAAAAAAAATAACCTAAAAAAAAAATAACCTGAAAAAAAAAAACTAACTAGAAAAAAAACTAACTTAAAAAAAATTGTTTACCTGAAAAAAAAAATACCTGGTAAAAGGCAGGGTGTATTATACACCCAAAGCTAGCAGGGTGTATAATAGCACCCGCCTTGGAAATTGTGTTGAGTTTGGAGAATGAGTTTTGAGTCCTAAAGAGAGTGGAACTAGAGCCAAATGGATCTTTAAAGTTACAAAATTTTCTTCTCTCTTTTTTCTTCTTTTTCTCATTTAAAAAAAAAAGATAATTACCTTGTTTTTTTTATCCTGACACAATTGAGAATTCACAGAGGGCATTATATAGTTCATCATCTCTTGAAGGCATAGGAAACAAGCTTCTTCTAATCATCCATACAAAGTCAACATTAACATAAGTGGATTAGAAATAATTTGTCTTAACTTGTTCTCTCCCTTTAGCATGTCTCTACTTAAGGTGTCCATGAGTTGAGTTGGGTGGGTTCAGCAGTATTTTTCAACCCGACTCACTCACTAGAGCAGTGGGTTAGGTTGGGTTGAACTTGTGGGTTTGACGTGTTTTTTTTTAATTTAAAAAAAAAAGTCAAAATATAAAATCTAACAAATTAATATCATAAGTCTCAATTTCAAATAAACTAAGCATCGTAAGTCAATAAGTGCATAACAAACTAACAACTAACAGATCTTACATAATCTGAAATAAATTAAATAAAGTTAGTCATAACTCAAATAACAAATTAGTCACAAACACATACAATTGCATAACATCTCTACTAACAGTTTGTCTGGAAGGAACTTGGAATTGAGGTTGCATAACTTGAACAAAACTTTTAAAACCTTCATTTTCAACAAATTTAAATGGAAGCTCACCAATGAAAATCATTTTAGCAAGTGCAATCCTACACTCCAAGCTTGCTCTTCTTCTTCTCCAATGATATTGCCCACTGTACTCGTACCCATAGCTCTGCTGTCCTCTCTACCCCCTGTAACTTCCTTACTCGTACAGTGCAGCTACACTGTACCCAGCTGCACTCCTTCTTATGTTCCAGATTTATATGAAAATAGGAGAGGAAGAAGGCTTACTTGTTAGGGCTGTGTGGTGTAGAAAACTAAAAAAGCTGCAAGAGGGAATAGGGATGCGTGGCTGTGTGGTGGCGTGACTAGTTGCAGAAAACGGCTGGGAGATCGGGTGGGAGAAGAAGCAATGATCACAAACTCACAGCGATAGCGTAATCGCAAGGACTGGGAGATAGGGTGGGAGAAGAAGCAATGGTCACTGACTCAAGTCATAAATGCTGGGAGCTTAGGAGAACAGCTGCATTGCGAAGAACTAGTTATAGAGAAGACAGAACTGCTAGTTGCGCTGGGGCCAGTGGAGAAGGAGTAGATAGATAGGGTTTTGATGCCTTTTTCTCTTCCCACTTTGGCCTCTATTTGTTAGCGTATTTACATGGTGTAACACTATTCCTAACTATATTAGAGAGGATATTTACGAACCTTAAATGCATTTTTCAAGCAAAATGCACACTTAGTCTGTGCCACTTTTTTTTTAATAAAAAAAGGGTGGGTAGGTTGGGTTGGAAGTGTTCCAACCCGCTACTTGACCCACACACTGTGAGTTGAAGCATTTTTCAACCCGACCCAATCTGCGAATCCAATCCAACCCGTATTTTATGGGTTGGGTTAAGTCAAAACCCACGAGTTTTTGGGTCAACCAGACCTACTAGACACCTCTACCTCTACTTATCATTTCAAGAAGAAGTTTCTCTACCTTTTCATTCTCATTTTACCTAGAAGAGCATGAGCCATTGTTTCATAACTTATAGAATTAGGCAGGAAATCATTGCCTTTCATTTCTAAAAGTAAGGTCATGGCTTCATCAAACAAGCCCTCTATACAAAGCCCATTAATCATAATGTTATAAGTCCAATGAGGCTTTTATAATACTCCTAACAAAGTATTGAGCATAGATGCTCCAACCAAAATGACCTATTATAACAAGTAAAGACCTTTGACTTTTTTTTCACTTCAACCTCCTCACTGTTCTTCTCCTTCTCCACCACACCCTTGGTCGATGGTGCTGTTTCCATCACGACGACTGGGCAGAGGCTTCCGGCGCTTGTGGCACATGGAGGAATGGTGGTTGCTCGCACGATGGTGCGTGTTCAGGGTCGCGAATTTGGTGGTTACGAATGCGAATCTGTGCCACCATGTCGGCCGGACGTCATCAGGGACCGGTGAAAGACGATGGCTCTAAAGCAGAGCTGGTGCATAGAGAGGGCGGAGCTGCACGACTCGCGATGGAGATGGCTTGACTGGTTATGGTGGCTGACGATACGCTCACCGAAGAATGCGGTGTCAAAGAGGGGCGAATGTGGTTCTAGGTTGATGGCGGTGATGGCTGGTAGCGCAAGTTCTATTATGCTGCAATTGTGAGTCGTGATGGTGTGGGTGGCGCATTTGGGTGGTCGATGGTGGACTGGATGACTGATGAGGTGGTGGTTCGCTGATGTTGATACCCAATTTTGTCCATAAAATTTTATACTTAATTACAATATTTTAAAAAAAGAAAATTTGAAAAAAGGGGGCATTGCATTTAATATCTTATGCCTGCACACGTAAAGGAGAATGCATTAAATGCATTGAGGCAGCAAAAAAAAAAGAAAGAAAAGGTTCTGATAAAGGAGGATGGTGAGATAGGGAAGCAGAGCACAAAAGTGAAAATTGAGGGAGACAACACGGTTCTCACGGGCAGATATCAAAAACGCCTAAAAAGGGGGGGGACCTTCATTTTTTTGGAGGGGGAACCATTTTCAGCATCAGGCACCACTGTGAAACTCTCAACCTTTCACCACCCATCAAACCACCCCCAAAAAGACCCTCATCTTCACCAGAACTCCCATATACTGAAGCCAAACCGTGGCCACCCACAACAACCAGATCCATCATTCCATCACCTTCACCCAAAACCCACAAACACAACCTCTTCCAACCAAAACACCACCCAACCGTGACCTCCAACCACCATCACCATCTTCCCCAAGCTTCCTCCCGTAACCATCTTCACCAACACTGATTACCTTCTTCAAGCCTCGCAGAAACTTCCAATAGCCCACCAACAAAGAACCCATTACCATCTTCACCATCTCCTTCCTTCAACCACTAAAACACCACCCAAATCAGTAACCACCATTTCCTAACCTTCAACACAACCCAAAACAGAATCTCCAACCATTCATCCTCACCCAAACCAAACCGTAGAAAACACCCTTCAAGCCACTCACTTAATCTCTAACCACCAAGTTAACTCACTACCATCTTCTTCAACCTCCACCACCACAATCAACCCAAGAACCTCAACCCACCTTCAACAACCAACAACAATCACCAACCACAAACTCCATCACCCATAACCTCCACTCCAAAGACCTCTTTACCTTCACGTCCAACCCACCGACAAACCACTCTACTACTATTCATCATCTCCCTCCACATAAACTCTTCATCACCTCACTTTCATAACCCCACAAACCGACCGTCGGACCCCGGACACCATCATATCCTCACCTCCCATTCGACCGTCGAACTCCCGTACACCTTCAACCACTTCACAAACACCATCATATCCACATCCTTCCCCTTCCGACCGTCGAACCCAAGCACCGGATCCATCGACCTTTTAACCGACCGTCGAACCCCACGAACCACACCATAATTCCCTCTACCGACCGTCGAACTACATCACTGACCTTCACCTCACTCGACCGTCGAACCGCACCAACTACTATCCCCTCACCGACAACCCATCCAAACCTTCACATTATCAACCAAACTCCATCTCACCGACCGTCGAACTTCACCAACACCAGTTACCATCATCTCACCGACCAACTTCACCGACACCCTCACCGTCGAACCACACCAGTGACCTTCACCGACCAACACCAGTCACATCCTCTCACCGACACCCTCACCGACCGTCGAAACCCAAGAAGCCAGAGCTTTCCCTTCAACCAACCGACCGTCGGACCCCTGAATCCCTCTGCACCGACCGTCGAACCACTTCACAAAATACCATCATTCCCTCTACCGACAGTCGAACTTCCAGCTCCTTCTCCACACTCGACCGTCGAACTTCCAGCTCCTTCTCCGCACCCGACCGTCGAACTTCCAGTTCCTTCTCCACACTCGACCGTCGAACTTCCAGCTCCTTCTCCGCATTCGACCGTCGAACTTCCAGCTCCCTCTCCACACTCGACCGTCGAACTTCCAGCTCCCTCTCCACACTCGACCGTCGAACTTCCAGCTCCTTCTCCGCATTCGACCGTCGAACTTCCAGCTCCCTCTCCACACTCGACCGTCGAATCTCAGGGTCCAAACCCCTCCCCAAACGTCCTCTGGTATGTGCTCTGATATTGTTACCCAAGTTTTCAAGCTCTCTTTCCTTTAAATTGAATTGTTATTTCGCCTATTGAGTTTGAATTTGATTCACGTGAAATTTCTTTGTCCATTTCGTATTAAGGCAAAAATGATACACTGATTGGTAAAAAAAAAAAAAAGAGAAGGGAAAAAGAAAAAAATAAAATCTTTTGATCCATGCAATGACCAATGATGATGATTGAGTAGTGAATACTACCTTCAATGTCATTTGGATCATAAGGGTTTATTGAGTAGCCTAGTGCTAACTTGAATCCTGTGCAAGAATGGATTCACTTTCAAATAAAATCTTTTAAATAAAATCAACCAACCCACACTTATTTTATAAAGAACTACGTGACTTTGAGTTCTCCATTGCACCAGGAGGTACGTAGGAGCAGAAATCCATTTCTGTCAAGCCAAAAAAATAAATTTTCATGATTTGGTTGTTTCTTTTATTTCTTTCCAAAAAATGAGAAAAATAAAAAAATAATTACAAAGTCTTTTGTTTAAAGGGGTAAAAATAAATATATTTGAGATTATTAAATGTCGCACAACTAACATAAGGTACCGTTCTTGGAACGGCCAGTATAGGGTGCTAACACCTTCCCTATCATGTAATCGACTCCCGGACTCAAACTCATTTTCTAAAAGGCCAGTTTTCCTAATTAAAGGGTTTTTCTGATGTTTTCCTAATTTAAATAAACATTGGTGGCGACTCCATTGATTTTTATCTTTTTTCGGTCGTCCCGTCGCGATCCCGGTTGCGACAGCTGGCGACTCCACTGGGGACTTTCAGAGAGTCAGGCCTGTTGTTGTTAGTTGTGCAAATTTTTAATAATCTTTTATTTATTTATTTTACCCTCTTTGTCTTTGTTCTTGTTTTTTATTTATTTGTAAATGTACTTTATTTAGTACTTTTATGTAAATATCTGATAGCGTTATTCCATGTATACTGTGACTTGTATATATACTTTGTACTTAATTGTTAAAACCCTAGGGTAGGCGATTGCTGGCTGGCTGTTGTATATATGTTTTGCTGGTTAGGGGTATTGTTGTCTTTTAAGTTTTTATACAGGTTTTATGCTCATTCACACACGTCACTAATCACTTACCTCACACACTTTTTGGGCTCTATACCCGAGTCTGTGCGAACCCGAGGAGTAGGAGGGGTCTCGACTTTTGTTATTGAGGAGCCTTGTGCTCACTTGACATTTGTTGAGACACCACTCAGATTGTTACCAGTATCATGGACTAGTCATATTGAGAGGGTTTATCCCTACTTGTGATTAATTCATGAGCTGGGTCCTTATCTTTCGAGATGGGGGCAATCTGGGGACCATGACTTTTAGAATATAGATCTGTCCTGAAAAGCCTTGCATTAGCAGATTGAACATAATGACATAAAATTAGAGTCATCCATCTCCTTAGGTTGCACCTCATTAGGACACAAATGGAGCATACTTTTTGCTTTACCTATCCCTTATGTCATTCATTCATGCATCATTTTTGGGTAAAAAAAAAAAAATTCAAAAAATACATCATATAGCATCTTCATTCCTAGCATTTTTTTTTTCCCATTATTCATCTATCTTTCATGTCATTCATTCTTGCTTAAAAAAAAAAAAAAAGGGGATATATCATTTTGCATTTTCATTACATTCTTAGCATTCAAAAAAAAAAAAAAAAAAAAAAAAAAACATCATCTTGCATTCTCATAACATTCCTAACAAAAAAGCATCATCCTGTATTTTCATAGCATTCTTAGCATTAAAAAACAAAAGAAAATATACATTATCTTGCATTTTCATAGCATTCTTAGCATAAAAAAAAAAGAGATACATTATCTTACATTTGCATTACATCCCCATAAAAAATATCATCTTGCATTTTCATCGCATTCCTGACTCTAAAAAAGGAAAAGAAAGAAAAAGATACATCATTTTGCATTACCATGACATTCATAGCATTCTTTTTTAAAAAATAAAATAAAAAAAAATAATAAAAAATTCATTTGCATAATATTTTGCATGCATGCATGTTGCCAATTTTGTTCAGTCAATGTTGATAATTGCATCATGTTTCACCAAGCAAAAATGGGCACTATAACGAAAAATTGCTTCCGCAACACCCTTACAGGATCATTCCCAGGCTGAGATCATGGATGAAATAAATCAAACTCAAGAGTTGAAGGATGAGGTGAATCAGCTCAGAGAACAAGTGTCCAAGATGATGGAGATACTTCAGTCTATGGAAAATAGAAGGAGCACAAATGGAAATCCCTCAGTGGCAAATGAAAGACATCCGGCCACACCTCCTCACTGTCTGGTTTCTCTCCAACCCCTCTGCATTACCAAGGCTTCAATCCTCAAGGAGTTGTGATGCCAATCACTACTCAACCCTCAGTCACCAGTTCTCAAGAAATCCAAGTGCCACCCTTCCCTCCTTATGGCTTCCAT
Organism: Ormosia semicastrata; assembly: GCA_029884595.1. Classification (NCBI taxonomy): domain Eukaryota; kingdom Viridiplantae; phylum Streptophyta; class Magnoliopsida; order Fabales; family Fabaceae; genus Ormosia; species Ormosia semicastrata. Next base: position 10,302,029 of record JAQQTO010000047.1, read on the forward strand.
CCCAGCTATGTACCATCATTAACCACCAATCCCCCTGGTAACAGCATGCCAACAGTGACACCGAATTCAAACCTGTTGAACTTTACCCGAACTCAAGTCACTCGGCTGAATGCTAATGGAACCCCGCCAATACAGCACTCATTCCCTTTCTTCATCCCACCATATGGCTTCCCTTCCAGCTTTGTAGCACCATGGGTTGCTAATTCCCTTGACAGTGGCATGCCTGCTTCGAACTCATTGAGCACCACCCAACCATATGCCCATTACCCAGGTACCAGTGGGACTCCACCAGTACAACATTTTGTCCCCACTGTCATGCCTCAATACCCATTGAATTCTTTTACTGAAAATCCTCAGTTCAAAAAGAAGTTTGAAACTTTGGAAGAGAGAATACGGGTCATTGAAAGAAAGCGAGGTTGTTATGGCCTCAAAGATGCTACTGAGCTTTGTCTTGTCCCTGACGTTGTCATTCCCCAAAGTTTAAGGTCCCAGATTTTGATAAATATAAGGGGATTACTTGTCCAAAGAATCACTTGACAATGTACATTCGTAAGATGGCTTCACAAGCTCACGATGACAAAGCTGTTAATCCATTTCTTCCAAGATAGTTTAATGGGGCAGCTTCTAATTGGTACACACATCTTGAGCGTGCCCATATAAGGAGTTTCAAGGATTTAGTCGATGCCTTTGTAAAGCAAAGATAAGTACAATATGGATATGGCACCGATAGAATGCAATTACGAAGCATGTCTAAGAAAGATGTTGAGACCTTCAAGGAATATGCTCGAGAGGTGGAGGGAAATGGTGCGCAAGTAGAACCCCTTTGTCGAGAAAGAGATGGTTGCTATGTTCATCGATACACTATATGCGCCATTCTATGACCATATGATTGGAAGTGTGTCGAATTTTTCGACATCGTGGTAATTGGTGAAATGATTGAAAGGGAAATGAAAAAGGAAGAGCGCACCAAATGAATGACGGACGGTAAGTATGAAGAATGTTGAACCGGTGAGGGTGGACTTCAAGTCGAATGAGTTAAAAGGGACTTGAGAAAAACTCATGGACTACAACGGTTACCTAAATCACCAAGCATTGTCGAGGTTTCTACACATCGCAATAGGAACGAATGTTTACAATGGTTGATCGGGGTAACCTTAGAAAGTTTGACAAAGTGGTGATTCAGTTTTCTAAGCTGTCAAGAATGAATCTGTACCCTAAAGTCCGCTAGCCTTGGAAAATTTTGAGCGACTAGTATTCTGATTTGTTTACTAAGTTGTTGCCATGAAATGATGGTTTAATTGTACTGACCCCAAGCTTGTTCAATTATTAAAACCATTTGGGTTTTTGAATTTATGTAAACTTGCTTGAAGCATTAATGTGATGGATTTGTGTGGATCTCAATTTACCTTGTTTCATTTTCCTATGTTCTTGACACTCATGTTCTTGCCAGATCTTTCCTTTTCTTCCCTTTACTTGCCTTCTTTTAGGTCGAATCCCATAGGACTCTCATTCTGAAAAAATTTGTGGTCATAAGGCCTATGTGTGCAGGTGTTCTTCACCAAAAAAAAAAAAAATAATAAAAAAAATAAAAAAAAATAAAGGGAGCAAATAAATAATTACGTGGTGTGTATTATCCTTTTGTCTCTAAATTAATTTTTTTGAAAATGAGCAATCAAAATTTGAAATGAAGATTGACCATCTTTCTCTATCTCTCACAAGAATTCATCTCTTCATTATCCATCGTTACCCCATTTTGAGCTTGAAGGTTTTCTTCAATAAACCCTGGACAAGGATCACCCCTACACTAGGGGATGACATAAAACAAAGGTTGATTGTCATGATGATTATTTTGAAGTATAAAAAAGGGGAAAATGAAGAAGAGTGAAAGGGGCGGAAAGTAAAAGCAGAAAATTTGACAAAGTTCAAGTTTGAACAATGATGGAGAACAAAAAAAGGGAGAGCAATAAGAGAAAAGTGTGCTTAAATGCGTAAAAGCAATTGGAAAAGTTTAAGTTTGAATAAGGATCCTTGGTCCCACTTAACCTTTAAACACTTATTTGAGCCTTATATCTTTCATTTCATAAACCCTAACCTTGGCCACGTTACAAGCCTTAAAAAGTCCATTCTGATCAATGAAAGGTTGTTTTCATTTTCATCAACTTTAATTTTGAGACAAGAAGTTTATGCACTGCTGAATTTTCAATCCTTGCTCTTAAAAAAAATAAAATAAAATAAAAACAAAATTGTTAGGCTGAAAACCTGCAAGGGCAGTCTAATAAAAAAAAAAAAAAAAAAAAAAAAAAAAAAGGGAGAAGGGACTTACATTAGGGCAAATTGTTGTCGTGTTCAAGCTGGCTCTACATTGGGGCAAGTCTCTACCCTGCTCAATTCGGCCCTACACTGGGGCAAATCTTTTGGTTCAACTAGCTCTACATTGGGGCAAGTCTCTACCCTGCTCAATTCGGCCCTACACTGGGGCAAATCTTTTGGTTCAACTAGCTCTACATTGGGGCAAGTCTCTACCCTGCTCAATTCGGCCCTACACTGGGGCAAATCTTCTAGTTCAACTGGCTCTACATTGGGACAAGTCTCTACCATGTTCAATTCAGTTCTAAACTGGGACAGTTTGCTTTGTCTTACTTGGGCCTTACAAAAAATTCCTCACTGGGACATTTTTTGTTGTCAAATGGCCTACACTGGGGCATCTTTGTTCTCAAAGGACATACCTTGAGTCAAATTCATTTGATACCATACACAGGGGCATATTCTTGTAGATACCTGATAAAACAATGGTCATGATGTCCAGTTGTCAAGTAAAGATCAATCACATCCAAACTGGGTCCAAAAAGCAAAAAAAAAAAAAAAAAAAAAAAGCAAAAAAAAAAAAACCTCTTGACTACTTGTGTTTTTATCCTTTGTAAATATCCTTCGTGTAGTCATACTCCTGAAATCAGTCAAAAAGGTCACTCGGGTAGTAAATCTCTTTCATGTTGTACTTTTGAATCCATGCATATCTGGTACATGATGCTTCAGGTTGGGTGAACATGAGCACAATAGTACAATTTAACCATCTAATGGTAGCCTCTTGATGAACAACTCAAGCCAAAGGAGCTCTAGAGTTTCAATCGATGAAAGGGATGACATCCTCAATGGCTAATTCAGATTGAAGTATGTCCGGTGGAAATAGGAACTTTTGGGGGAAGAAAGTCACAAGCTTCTACACGAGCCATATTTAATGAAAAGATATTCAATAATGATCCCTTTTGAATATGAGTTTGGTTGGACAAAGTTTTCCAAGAAGCGTTTAGTTCCTCAAGTACATTCATTTCTTTGGCTCATGACCCATTGAACAAATTCTTGGGCTCAAGGCCCACTTCATGAGTTTTTAGGCTCAAGGCCCATTGCATAAAGTTTTCTGGCTCGAGGCCCTTTAAGTGTTGATGAAAAAAAGGATGACTAGACAAATCATAAGGCCAATCAACAATTTTTGCTGTTCAATCGCGATCCTGCTGTGGGAAAAAGTCCTTAAGGGTTGCGGAACCAAAGCAAAAAAAAAAAAAAAACAAACAAACAAAAACAAAAAAACAAAAAAATTATGCATCCATTGTTCATGAGAATCCTTACAGTAAGGCATTCATTGCATCACCATGCATCCATTACATCATGCATCATTTCTGGCATCACATGCATTGTCCTCAGGCATCACATCCATTGCATCATCATCCATTGCATCATGCACCATCTCTGACATCACATGCATTCACAAAACCTTTGCTTTTAGTTTCTGGGTCCCCGTACCCGTTGTCTTTTAGTTTCTGGGTCCCCGTACCCGTTGTCTTTTAGTCTCCTGGGTCCCCGTACCCATTGTCTTTTAGTTTCTGGGTCCCCGTACCCGTTGTCTTTTAGTTTCTGGGTCCCCGTACCCATTGTCTTTTAGTTTCCGGGTCCCCGCACCCATTTGCCTTTAGTTTCTGGGTCCCCGTACCCATTGCAGTTTCTGGGTCCCCGTACCCATTTGCTTTTAGTTTCCGGGTCCCCGTACCCATTGTCTTTCAGTTTCCGGGTCCCCGTACCCATTGTCTTTCAGTTTCTGGGTCCCCGTACCCACTGTCTTTTAGTTTCTGGGTCCCCGCACCCATTGTCTTTTAGTTTCCGGGTCCTCGCACCCATTGTCTTTTAGTTTCGGTCCCGCACCCGTTGTCTTTTAGTTTCCGGTCCCCGTACCCATTGTCTTTTAGTTTCGGGTCCCCGTACCCATTGTCTTTTAGTTTTCGGGTCCCCGTACCCATTGTCTTTTAGTTTCGGGTCCCCGTACCCATTGTCTTTCGATTTCGGGTCCCCGTACCCGTTGTCTTTTAGTTTAGGGTCCCCGCACCCATTGTCTTTTAGTTTCCGGTCCCCGCACCCATTGTCTTTTAGTTTAGGGTCCTCGCACCCATTGTCTTTTAGTTTCCGGGTCCCCGTACCCGTTGTCTTTCCGGGTCCCCGTACCCATTGTCTTTTAGTTTCGGGTCCCCGTACCCATTGTCTTTTAGTTTCTGGGTCCCTGTACCCATTTGCTTTTAGTTTCTGGGTCCCCGTACCCATTTGTCTTTTAGTTTCTGGGTCCCCGTACCCATTTGTCTTTAATTTCCGGTCCCCGCACCCATTTGCTTTTAGTTTCGGGTCCCCGCACCCATTGTCTGTTAAGTTTTCTGGGTCCCCGCACCCGTTGTCTTTTTTTTGGGTCCTCGTACCCATCGCTTCCAAAGCAAGCAGGGACCTTGGGCCCGTCACCTTTTTCTTTTCTGTCAAGCTTCAGTGGATACCCGACTCCGCAAGTTTTGTGCCTTTTCTGTTTTAAGTTTCTGACAAGTTTCAGCGGGTACCTGACTCCGCAAATTTTCTACCTCATTTAATGTCCATTCTTTTTGCGTCAATACGCTTTCCTTTTTAAAAAAAAAAAAAAAGAAAAGAAAAAAGAAGTGAAAATTTTCATGGACAAAATTAAATCAATTCCTTTGCTTCCCATTTATGTTAAATGTAAAGCAAAGGGGGGCAGCTGTTGATACCCAATTTTGTCCATAAAATTTTTATACTTAATTACAATATTTTAAAAAAGAAAATTTGAAAAAAAGGGGGGGCATTGCATTTAATATCTTATGCCTGCACACGTAAAGGAGAATGCATTAAATGCATTGAGGTAAAAAAAAAAGAAAGAAAAGGTTCTGATAAAGGAGGATGGTGAGACAGGGAAGCAGAGCACAAAAAGTGAAAATTGAGGGAGACAACACGGTTCTCACGGGCAGATATCAAAAACGCCTAAAAAGGGGGGGAACCTTCATCATTTAGGAGGGGGAACCATTTTCAGCAGCAGGCACCACTGTGAAACTCTCAACCTTTCACCACCCATCAAACCACCCCCAAAAAGACCCTCATCTTCACCAGAACTCCCATATACTGAAGCCAAACCGTGGCCACCCACAACAACCAGATCCATCATTCCATCACCTTCACCCAAAAACCCACAAACACAACCTCTTCCAACCAAAACACCACCCAACCGTGACCTCCAACCACCATCACCATCTTCCCCAAGCTTCCTCCCGTAACCATCTTCACCAACACCTGATTACCTTCTTCAAGCCTCTGCCAGAAACTTCCAATAGCCCAGCCAACAGCAACCCATTACCATCTTCACCATCTCCTTCCTTCAACCACTAAAACACCACCCAAACTGTAACCACCATTTCCTAACCTTCAACACAACCCAAAACAGAATCTCCAACCATTCATCCTCACCCAAACCAAACCGAAAACACCCTTCAAGCCACTCACTTAATCTCTAACCACCAAGTTAACTCACTACCATCTTCTTCAACCTCCACCACCACAATCAACCCAAGAACCTCAACCCACCTTCAACAACCAACAACAATCACCAACCACAAACTCCATCACCCATAACCTCCACTCCAAAGACCTCTCTACCTTCACGTCCAACCCACCGACAAACCACTCTACTACTATTCATCATCTCCTCCACATAAACCCTTCATCACCTCACTTTCATAACCCCACAAACCGACCGTCGGACCCCCAGACACCATCATATCCTCACCTCCCATTCGACCGTCGAACTCCTGTACACCTTCAACCAGCTTCACAAACACCATCATATCCACATCCTTCCCCTTTCCGACCGTCGAACCCAAGCACCGGATCCATCAGACCTTTTAACCGACCGTCGAACCCCACGAACCACACCATAATTCCCTCTACCGACCGTCGAACTACATCACTGACCTTCACCTCACTCGACCGTCGAACCGCACCAACTACTATCCCCTCACCGACAACCCATCCAAACCTTCACATTATCAACCAAACTCCATCTCACCGACCGTCGAACTTCACCAACACCAGTTACCATCATCTCACCGACCAACTTCACCGACACCCTCACCGTCGAACCACACCGGTGACCTTCACCGACCAACACCGGCCACATCCTCTCACCGACACCCTCACCGACCGTCGAAACCCAAGAAGCCGAGCTTTCCCTTCAACCAACCGACCGTCGGACCCCCGAATCCTCTCTCGCACCGACCGTCGAACCACTTCACAAAATACCATCATTCCCTCTACCGAGGTCGAACTTCCAGCTCCTTCTCCACACTCGACCGTCGAACTTCCAGCCTCCTTCTCCGCACCCGACCATCGAACTTCCAGTTCCTTCTCCACACTCGACCGTCGAACTTCCGGCCTCCTTCTCCGCATTCGACCGTCGAACTTCCAGCTCCCTCTCCACACTCGACCGTCGAACTTCCAGCTCCCTCTCCACACTCGACCGTCGAACTTCCAGCTCCTTCTCCGCATTCGACCGTCGAACTTCCAGCTCCCTCTCCACACTCGACCGTCGAATCTCAGGGTCCAAACCCCTCCCCAAACGTCCTCTGGTATGTGCTCTGATATTGTTACCCAAGTTTTCAAGCTCTCTTTCCTTTAAATTGAATTGTTGACTGCCTATTGAGTTTGAATTTGATTCACGTGGGCTGCTGTCCATTTCGTATTAAGGCAAAAATGATACACTGATTGGTAAAAAAAAAAAGAGAGAAGGGAAAAAGAAAAAAAATAAAATCTTTTGATCCATGCAATGACCAATGATGATGATTGAGTAGTGAATACTACCTTCAATGTCATTTGGATCATAAGGGTTTATTGAGTAGCCTAGTGCTAACTTGAATCCTGTGCAAAAATGGATTCACTTTCAAATAAAATCTTTTAAATAAAATCAACCAACCCACACTTATTTTATAAAGAACTACGTGACTTTGAGTTCTCCATTGCACCAGGAGGTACGTAGGAGCAGAAATCCATTTCTGTCAAGCCAAAAAAAATAAATTTTCATGATTTGGTTGTTTCTTTTATTTCTTTCCAAAAAATGAGAAAAATAAAAAATAATTACAAAGCCTTTTGTTTAAAGGGGTAAAAATAAATATATTTGAGATTATTAAATGTTGCACAACTAACATAAGGTACCGTTCTTGGAACGGGCAGTATAGGGTGCTAACACCTTCCCTATCTGTAATCGACTCCCGGACTCAAACTCATTTTCTAAAAGGCCAGTTTTCCTAATTAAAGGGTTTTTCTGATGTTTTCCTAATTTAAATAAACATTGGTGGCGACTCCATTGATTTTTATCTTTTTTCGGTCGTCCCGTCGCGATCCCGGTTGCGACAGCTGACAACGGTGAGGTGCTGCGATGGAAGGGTCGAATGTGGTTTTGTTGCACGGTGGCTTGGACGGTAGAAGATGACGACTCTGGTGGTGCACGATGCTGTGGCTTGCCAGTGTACTTACCCCATCCACCATTGCAACCGTGGGAGGTAGCTTTGAAGAAGAAAAAAAAAAGAATCACCTATTAACCAGGTTACATGTCTAACACAAGAGCCATTGATTCATTTTTTCACAAAATCAACAGTGAAAAAAATGTGGAGCATCAATGCCTCTACTCCTTTTAGGAGCATTTAAAACGTCAACTAAGTCCAAGCACCCACATATGTAGTTTTTAGTCTTCCTTTTTTGCACAAACCATTCAAAAGAATAGTGCACGTATACACATTTGGATTGATTCCTTTGTCAACAATTTGTCGAAATAATGCAATTGCCTCATCAATATGTTGGATTTTGCATAAAACATCTAACAAGATATTTTAAGTGATTAAAAATCAAAGGATTAACCATTATCACGCATATCATCGGGAAGATCCTGAACACATGATATTCTCCTTGATTTGCACAAGCCATCAAAAAGAAAACTGTAAGTTATAGTATTAGGAACTATATTTTTTTGACACATTTGTTTAAAGAGCGTCATAGCTTCATCTACCCTTTTATTCTTGCAATATCCTTTAATCATGATGTTATAACTCCAAACATTAGGTGTCAAACATATTTTGGTCATATCATCAAGTAACTTTGTTTCCTCACTAACTTTATTTCTTAGAAAGTATGCATCCATTAAAGCATTGTAAGTGACAACATCAGGAATATGACCTTTTTCCATCATATCAAACACATTTTGGGCCTCTGTGATTCTTCCTTCTTCACATAATGCATTGATTAGTATGTTAAAGGTATATAGGTTTGGGTTGATATTGTTTTGCAGCATTTGATTCAACAATCAAGCTGCTTCTAGTTCTTTTAAATGACCCTCATAGTAGAAACAGTAAATTAGGGAACTGTAAGTGACAACATTAGGAGAAATTTCCTTGGCAATCATCTTAGAAAACAAATTGACTACCTTGGTCACAAGCCCTTCTTTAGATAACCCATTGATGATAGCACTACATATCACTATATTAGGCTTAATCGCTTATCTCTCTAGCTTTTGCAAAATTCATTGGTAGCTGTTGTTTGCTATATTTTGCATAGCCCATTGATTAAGGTTTTGTAACTAACTTTGCCAATATGAAATCCTAGTACTCGTACCCTATCATGAAATTCTAGTACTTTCCTAACATCACCATTAATATGGAGTCCTTTCGTCAGTGTTGTCAAAGTTATCACATTTAATTCATAACCCCTCTTGACAATCTTGCCTAATATAGAAATGGCAGTAAAAATTGATCAGGATGTTCACTATAACCAACGATGGCATGATGCCATTAACTTACAAGTCATCGAGACATATTCATGCTATTTAGTAGCACACTTGTAAGAAGACTGATGCTCTACTATATAGTCTCATGTGGTTAGAGCTGGCAAAATAGGTTCAACCCGTCAGGTTAACTCGCCAACCCGCCATTTTTTTGCGTGTTGGGTTCAAGGATTGAACCCATATTTTTTTTTCAACCCGCATAACCCGCCCCGCATAACCCACGGGTTAAGCGGGGCGGGGGCGGGTTGGCCCTGCGAGTTGGCTCTTTTTTTTTAAAAAAAAAATAATAAGTAATACTATAAATGAAAAACTCTTTAAATGTTATATAATTTATGTTTGAATATTTAATTAGACTATTTTAAAAATTATATTTTAGATATGTGGTTTGTAATTTTTTACCATTATTATTTATTATTATTTTATAGTATTTATTAATTTTTATATATATATTTTTTGTTTTTTAGGCGGGTTAAGCCGGTTGACCCGCTAATTCATCTATTTTTTCTCATTTTATCTTTTATGCGGGCTAACCCGCCAACCTGCCTTAAAGCGGAGTGGGTTAGCTCTTCCAACCTATTTTTTAAAACGGACCAACCCACCCCGCCCCGCATTTTAGCGGGTTGAAGTGGGTCGGGGCGGGTCGGGACGGGTTGGCCCATTTTGCCAGCTCTACATGTGGTCCACTATTGGTGACAAGCTCTTTACTATTTTCTTTCCAATCAATTTTGTTATGATTTGTGGAAAAAAGGCTAAGGCCTTATACACTAATGATTTTGGAACTTTTACGCTATTATCGCTAACATGTTGCTACTTGCAACTTAACAAGCTTGACCAAAACACTCCTAACTATGTGGATCACATTCATTCTGTAAAGAAGGATAAGATTGTTCTAAAGTGAGTTTATTTGTAAAGTGAACAAGTAAAGATGTATTTACCTTTAGATCATTCAATAAGTTATGATAACAATGCACTTTAGAATGATGACTCATTTGGATGAGCTTATAAAATAAGATCTATATTTAAGTAATCTTTTTTTTAAAGGACTTTTAAAAAAGCAAAAGCTATTTTATGTTTGGGTGTAGTATTTGATAAAGTAATTTTTGTTTTTATATTTGAACAACTATTTTATATTATAATTTTTTTTCAGAAATACCAAAATCTAGCTTAAAAAAGGATCTTTTTTAGTGCTTTGTCTTTTTTTTTAAAGAATTCATCCAAGCATGATAAAAGAAGAAGCAAAAAGTACTTTTTTAAATAAAAAAGATATTTTTCCATCAAAATAAGCACATCCAAACGAGCTCGAAATCAAGGGTAGATACACCTTTCTTTGCTTATTTTAAAAAGAAGTTCATTTTAGAGGAGCTTTTTCTTTTAAAGAAAGTGTTTATTGAATTGTTCCATATCACTACTAAGTACTAACACTAGTGCACAAGAAACCCTGCGAGACAAGCTCTCTATCGCATAGTTGTAAGAATTGGACCGCAGGGCGGCCTGATCAGAAAACTCGCATCCTGAACTCTAGACCAGTTTGGTTTTTGACTATAACAAGTTAACCCATCACTCGCTTGGACAGTCTAACCCGAGTTAACCCAGTTTCAATTTTTTTTAAAAATATTTTAAGCTTCATAAATACAATTTGTATGATTTGAACATGTTATCCAAAAGACCTTTCTGATGAAATGCTTGTTGTCGTTAGACCACATGATCTTGTTGAATAATGTTCTCAATTTTTAATTTATATTATTATAACAAATTCAATTTTAAAAGAGGTTAAATTAAAGTTTTAGTCCCTATACTTTACACTTATTTTCAATTCAGTCCTTACAATTTTTTTTCTTTTCAAATTAATCCTCATACTTATAAAAGTTTCCAAAATAGTCCCAGCCTTTAATTTTTGTTATAACACTGTTATAACACCATCAATTGGCTAATAAAGTAAATGTTTCTTTATCCAATAGGAGCTCCTTTAGATGTTCGTTTTCTTTGTAAAACATCAAATAGGTACTCCTTCATTCTACTAGGTCCTTATTTCTTTTTACTAGATACTCATTTGTCCAATAAGTGCTCCTTCATTCTAGTAAGTGTTTATTTCTTCTGAGTAGAAATTTTTTTGTCTAATAGATGCTCTTTTAGATGATTTTTTTAACTCTGTAAAATGTCTAGTAGGGACTAAATTAATGGTGTTAGAATGAAAGTTAACAATAAGGACTATTTTGAAAACTTTTATAAGTGTAAGGACTAATTTAAAAAGAAAAAAATAATAAGGAATAAACTGAAAATGAGTGTAAACTATAGGGACCAAAACTTTAATTTAACCTTTAAAAATTGAAGCTAGATAATTATTATTACTAGTTTAGTTACATCATTAGTACTTTTTTCATATAATGTATTTTCACACACACACACACACACACACACACACACACACACACACACACACACACACACACACACACACACATATATATATATTATATAAAGTACTTTTTCATATAGTATTTTTAAAAAAATTATTATTTGTTCAGGTTTTCCTGTTTAACCGCTTAACCTACGGACGGACTGCTAACCCAGCCTTTTGACTAGGTCAACTTCCAATCTAAGTTATACAACTATACTCTACCGTCCACACCTTGATTGGTTGTTGTACACTTGGATATGTTTTAAAAAGAAATTGCTATAATATATATATATATGGGGATATATCTAGTGAGAAGGAGTTTTTATTATGAGAGGGTGGGAGGAGTAAATCTTGACCATACAACCATACATGGATAATCAAGATTAAAAGTTACTTGAAGATCATGTGACCACTTAAAAAAGTCACGTGCATTTATGTTCTAATCTTGACCATTCATGAAAGATCCAATGGTCAAGATTCACTTCTCTCACATCTCACAATAAACATTCCTCTCACCTGAGTAAGATCATATATATATATATATATATATATATATATATATTAAGAGGATGCCATAAAATACTTTAGGTAAGGATGGGTTAACGATGAATGGTAGGTTGGTGTACCAAAAAAGAAAAAAAATGGCAAGTGGAACGATAACTTTAAGAAAGAAATAACATTAGCAATTAAAATCCCTTATCGATTCCATGAGCAAGTTGTTACTAAGTGGCTTTAAACTCAAGAGGTGGGTGAATTAAGTTTATAAAATAATTTTGTAATCTTTTTACAAAACACTTGTATATTAATTTTTGTTGAAGCTGTTAATTGATTAAAGTGAATAAATAGATGAGATTGATCACTTCACTCACAAATAAGCAAGCCAAGATGAAGAGTATTCAAGTAAACATATAAAAGTAATGCACCAAAGTAAATGAGATAGAGTTGAGAAGAGCAAACATAAGATTTATCCTAGTTCAACCACCCCTTGTGACCTACCTCTAGTCCTCAAGTAAACCACCCGAGATTTTTCACTAAACCTTCAAACTTGAATATGTGCTTGAAAACCTTTACAACCAAGAATACTCAACACACCTCTAGGATGTCTTACCCTTTGTACCTGAGTCTCAAAACAGGAATATCTCACCTTTTAAAACTTTTGAGGGATACCTCACCCTCTTTACAATTAAGGGATACCTCACCCTTTTCTCTAAATGATACCTTACCCTCTTTACAGGAAATCAAAGAAAGATAGAATGATAAGCTCTCAAAAGAGTAGATTATACAAGTTGAAACTCAATGGGTAGAAGGATATTCACATTTTTACCTCATAAACAAAGAATTAAGGATTAAGGTTGGATGAACTCGTATTAATGCTCAACAAGATTTTTCAGATTGATTTCCTCTTAGTCTTTAATGCCCAAAGACTTGTATTTATAGCCCAATGCATTAAAGAGTTGTTGGGAGTGGTTGGAGCATTAATTACAGTCAAACTAGTCATTAATTTCTATTTCTGGAAACTTATCTATTCAAATAACACAAGCCTTTATTCAAATAGATGCATTTTTAGCACAATTTGGATTAGTTTCTGGAACACGTTATTCAAATAGGACCTTTAGTTATTCGAATAAATCCTTTAAAAACATAAGGGCGCGTAACCATTTTAAGCTTTTATTCGAATAGTGCCCTGTTCTATTCGAATAGAGCTTGATGGAATGGAAATCTTGACATTCTGGCTTTTACTATTCAAATACGGAAGCCTTCTATTCGAATAAACCTATTTGAAATCCATTTTAAATAGCTTTTACACCTTGCCAAATGTTTTCAAAAGATCCAACAAGCTTTTACACACTTAAAGGCTATTTCTTAAGAAACCAAAAATCATTTTAAAGCCTTGAAACCATGTGTGCTAATTTTGTTCTTGAAAAACAAGTTTAGAGCTTAAATGTGTACCGTTTTACCTTTACAAAATGAGCTAAGTTCTAAAGCTATTCTTGAAAGGTCTTGGACTTGATCTTACCATCATCTTCATGTTTTTTATTATCAAAACAATCTTCAATAACCAATAGCCAATTACATTCTCCCCATTTTTTATGATGACAAACAACCATTGAAAAAAGAGTTAGTTTTATAAATTGGAATCCACAAGGTTGTTAGAGAGACTTACTCCCCCTCTTTTTTCGTAAGAGGTGAAATTAATTAAGAGATATGCACAGCTCCCCCTTACCTTTGGAATCCTAAGATCCATTTTAATTTAACCTGTCTTTTCTCAACAAAGAACTTAAGCTTTTTCTCCCCCTTATCTCATGACAAAAAAGATGGGACAAGAGAAAGCATAGAGCTAAAGCAATTTGTATTCAAGTCCAATAAGTTATATTCATTCAAAAGTAGACTAGAATAACAACAAAAACAATTATACATATTCAACTCAGCATTATACACAAGAGATTTCAAAAATAATTCTCATTCTTTCATTATTCATGTCAGCTAATTACATATAATCATCAAAATAATTAGCCAATTGCATTTACATTTTGAGTCAAAATTAACCAATTACATTTATCATCTAATTAGCTCATAAAAAACTATCAACAATAGCCAAAAAACAGAGATCCTAAGTCTAAGGATCCTAAAGACTAATCTTCTAGCAGTGGTAGAGGAAAGTGATGCCTTAAGTCATCCAAAGATCATTGCATGGCCACTTGATGTTGCCTTATGGTTGCTTGCTCTCGCTCTATGGCTTCCATCCTATCATACAAGGCAACCATTGTGTTCTCCATGTATGCCTTAAAGTCAACCATGGTCGCCATGAGCTGCTTATTGGTGACTCGGGCAGTAACAGGTTCTTCTTCCTTCATATCTTAAGCTTTAGCTTCTGCCTCTACAACTTCATCACCATAGACCCAAACATCTTCATCCTTCCTCATCTTCTTGTGTTTGAGCATTGAGAGTCCAAACACATTGTGATGAGTAAATTTAATGGGTTCTTTAATGGCTACGATTGACTGGTAACGCTGAAGGAATCCAGAGATCAAAAGAGCATAAGGAAGATTCGTCTTCTCTTTGCCTTTCGCCCCGATCACGTGTTTTATGAAGAAGTTAGGTTAGTTGATCCTGAATCCCTGCTTCAAGGCCCACACCTTGAAGATGTCATCCTCACCTTTATAGGCATAATTGCCTCCTCTTGGGAAGAGGATGTGTGCATAGGCGTAGTGTAGAAGCCTCTCTTGGCTTTTTAACTTTCCAACAATGACTTATTCTTCAAGTACCACGAGATCTGGCTTCAGTATCCCTTCGATAGCTTCTTTTCTCTTGAACTCATCAAAGTATTTCCAGCTATCTTCCTCAGACTTCCTTCCATCGTAATGTACATCAAACAGTTGCACCCACTCCCTTAGAGTGATTACCACTCTTTGATCCTTTACTTCAAAAACCAAGTTCTCACCTTCAACCTCCAAGTTACAGTAGAACATCCTCACAAGGTCTGGGTAGAAGTTCGTCTTGTAGGTGCATAACCACATAACCCCTTGACGCTCTAGGAGTAGCGTAAACTCAAACCCTTTAGCAGTAAAGAACTCCAAGTCCAAATGCTTGGGTAAGACAAGGTTTATTGTTAAGAAGTGGTGCTTGAACCGCCTGAGGTGCTCATTGTTGGAGGATAACCTCCTCAGGTCAAGAAGGTTATTGGCAGGGTTTTTTGGTTCTTGTACAGTTGGGGTTTGATGAAGATGTTAGTTATGGCAACCATCACCTAAGATGGGGTGAATTAGGTGATTACAAATTTTTAAAACACCTTTGAGAAATTATATATTTTGATATTTCTAATCAACACATGCAGCGGAATAAGTTTAACAAAGGTACAACTATTAGAGATTTCTCAAATACTACTTGGGTTATAGGATAAATCAAGCAAATAATCTAGACATCAAATTCAACTCAAGCAAATATAATTAAGGCATAAATGTAAAGGAGATAGTGTTGAGAGAAGCAAACACAATATTTATCCTAGTTCAGCCACCAATTACTTGTGGCCTACATCCAGTCCCAAAGTTTAACTTAAGATTTTCTTCACTATCTCCTAGATTTCACGAGTGCCAGGAAAATTTTTGTACAAATAAGAGCATTCCTCACACCTTGGGATACCTCACCCTTGTGCTAGAGCCTCAAACTCTTCAAACTTCACAGGTACTTGAAAAACCGTTACAACCAAAAACACTCAACACATCTTGGGATGCCTCACCCTTTGCGCTAGAGCCTCAAAACAATGATATCTCACTCTTTACAACTTTTGAGGGATACCTCACCCTCTTTACAATCAACAGATACCTTACCTTTTTCTCAAGAGGGATACCTCACCTTCTTTACAAATTAATCAAAGAATAGATGAAAAGAAACTCTCCCAAGAGTGAATTTTACAAATTGAAGTTCTTTGGATATAAATGATTCACACACTTATAGCTCAAAAACAAAGGATTGGAGAAAGAGATAGTGAAACACGAATTTAATGTTCAAGAATGATTTTTAAATTGTTCTCCAACATTTCTTTGATGCCCAAACGCTTTCATTTATAGCCTAAACATTTTTAGAGCTGTTGGTGGTTGTTGGGGGCATTAAATGCTCCAATAGAGCCGTTGGGAAATAGTTTTTGGTTGCCGAAATAACCAACTAGGAGGTTGTCCTAATCAGTTAGGAGTCTCAAAAGTTGACTCTAGATTCATTAACTAATCGATTAGAGGAAGTACCTAATCGGTTAGGAGTCTCAAAATTTAGCTTCTATCTTTCGTAATAACCGATTAGAAGAAAGGCCTAATCATTTAAGAGCTTTTAAAAATTAGCTTAATAACCAATTAGGGAAATGGTCTAATCAATTAGGATCTTTAGAAATTGGCTCAATAACTAATTAGGAAAATGGCCTAATCAATTAAGAGCTTTAAAAATATGAAAAATGCTCCTAATTTGGTGAATAATCGGTTATGAAAAATCCATAATCGGTTATTACACTTTAGTTTTGAAAACTGACTTTAAATTATCATAACTTCTTCGTTTCTTATCCGTTTAAAGCAAATGACCACTCATTAGAAAGATCTTTGAGTTTATTTTCATATGAAATAAGTTTCAGGACAAAACTCAAAGTATTTTGAAATTTATGATCAAAATAGTAACCAAATGTCAGTTTTACAAAACACAAACTTGATTATTTTTCATAGATTTGAATTACTACTAGCTTTTCAAAACATGTTTGTTGGGAATTTTAGAATGTAAGAAACACTTTTAAAGATTTTAAAACTTATTTGAGCTTAGTGTGAATCTTATTTACCTTTAAATAATATCTAAGTCCTATAAGCTATTCTTGAATATCTTGGACTTGATCTTGCCATCATCAATTCTAGTCCTTAGGGTTCTTGATATAATCCAAGCTTTCAAAAAATTTCTTCTCTTCAAATCTTGCAAATGCTTGGAACATCTTATCATTTTCATTCTTCTTGAGTTGAGTATAGTTGTGATCTGTTGCTTTCTTGTTGCAATGTTCACTCTTGGTACTTGGACTATTCTACAAAGTATTGCTCACTTAAAACAAACATAGTTAGACCAGATTCATAATTCAATATCTTTCTATGCATGATTCATAAATGTAGAACTCTAGTTAGTCTAACATGCATATAAGACTTTCATAGACACATCCAAATAAAATATTAATCAATTACTAATGGATATCTCTATATAGGATGCAACAAAGAACACTTTGCATATCTTCAATTAAATAGAGTCAAATCTAATATTAATTCATTTATAACTTATATAAAACATTATTGGATATATTATATAAAGAATGATACACATATCTCATAGCATGATTATTAAGTGAAACATAACTAGATAAAGTATATAATCATGCATGATATAATATATTTCATTAAGCATATCTATGTAACATGATCAATATTCTTTTGTAATGCATTTGTCATCTATTAAGCACATCTATGAAGCATAAGCATCATTCTTTTTGTCTTGTATTTGTCATCATCAAAACTTAACATATTAAACCATTGGGCCAAAGACAATTCCACAGAAGATGCCATAGAAGAAGCTTGAGGACGTGGGTAATGGTGTTTGGACATATGGTAGTGCGTGAGAGGAGGAATTGGAATAGGGGAAAGGTAAAAGGGACAATGGGTGACTGGGAGATGGGTTTGGTGGAGAAAGAAGGGCGTAACAATGGTGGAATTGGGAGGAAAATTACTGGCTAGGGCTTTTAGGGATTTAGGGTCTCGGAAAGAACAAGAGAGAAGAAAGAGAGTGTGTAGAAAGATAAAAGTGAAAAGGAGGGAAGCAACAGAGCCTTCAAAAAGCCCGTGTTTATTAGAATAGAATTAACTCTATTCGAATAGTTGTGAGGAAAAACACAAACTTGGCTTTCTACTAAGCACTATTCAAATAGCCATTTGGTATTATTCAAATAGATTTGAAGGAAAAATAATTGGCATTCTGCCAAGCGCTATTCGAATAGTCATTTAGTCTATTCGAATAGATTCGAAGGAAAAATAAACATTCGGATAGAGTTGAAGGAAAAACATTGTCTTGACATTCTTCCAATCACTATTCGAGTAGACATATGGTCTATTCGAATAGATCCATACAAGGTCATTTTTCATACGCTTTTGGAAGAAGCTATTCAAATAGGAATTCACTCTATTCGAATAGAAGCATCAGAAAAACATATTCTAGGGCTACTAGAAGATGCTATTTGAATAGAAAATCCCCTATTCGAGTAAAACCATCAGAAAAACATCAGAAAACACATTTAGCATGTCCAAATGATTAAGACTAGTCAAGGAACAATTAAGCATTCATTTTAATATGCATCCATGACAACCAAGAAAGAAAAACAAGCATACATGCCAGAAAGACATGATCACAAAGACCTAATTCTTTTCTTATATATGCATTTTAAAGGCAAGCAAGGATTATGTTAAATATTAAAACCAAGATAAAAACACATTTACTCTAAGACATGATTGATCAAAGAACTTAAGAACAAAGATATTATCATCAAACATGCCATTTCAAAGAAGAAGTGTACTTATCTAACATATTAGCATATGTAGAGATATTTTCAAGATATAAAGCTAGAAAAGTACTACTTTAAAGCAAGTTAAGGCATAAAATAAGTCTCCACTTATCCAAAGATTGCAAGTCCAAGCTTCTTAGAGACAAAGAAGGGAACTTGGAGTTATTTCCTATCTTGTGCTTGGAGTAGCCATTTTTAAAATGTCAAAGTTAGCTCTTGACCTTCAAGCACACCAACAACACACTTCAATTTGTGACTTTTGGTACTCAAATATTTTGAGGTCCTTGTGTGTAACATTCTCTCAAACCCAATAGACTTAATCAGGGTTATAGTATAGTAGCTCAATAAAAATTGATGGAAGTTATTTGATAATTTTGATAATGACTTGAGATTGATTTGAGCATAAATCTATAACACTGAAGTTGAGAAATAGCTTAAATAAACTTAGAATTTAGCTTTAAAAGTTACAAAGATAGAAATAAATATGAAATATTTATTTCTAAGTTTTAAAGGATGACAATGGACACTTAAAAACTTCTTAGTTCAATTCCATAAGGTTTAACTTAAACTAGGGATGAATAGTGAATCTTAATAACTGGTAAAGGTGCATAATGAGATATATGAAAATATAAAGTTGGGAAATGAAGGAAATCTTAGAATTTTTTATAATACCTATGAAGGTTAGAAAATTCGTTAAGGAAATATTGAAGTGTTCTTAGCAGATAAAATATTTCCAGTGGGATTTCACCTTTTTTCCTTTCTTTCTTTTCCTCCACCGCCCCTCTCCCTCGTTTTTATCCTCTTCCTTTAACTTTGCTCTCACATTCTCTTACTCCTACATCTAGCCATCAGAAAAGAATAAGTAAAGAGAAAGAAAATAAGGAAAAGAGAGAGGGATCAAGTAAGCAATCAAAGAGGAAGAAGGGAAAACCAAGAAGAAAGAAAGAAAGATCAAGAGGAAGAAGAAAGGAAGGAGCTTTGCAAAGGAGTTGAGGTAGGGGTTTTCCTCACTTTGTTCTTTTTTTCTTTCCATTTGAAAATGATATATTCATGATTTCTGTTGAGGTTTGAGATGAAAAATAAAGATGATGCTCTTGTGTTTTGGTTGATGAGTTTAAGCTTCCAAACTTTGATTTTGATTCATGTTAAACTTTGAGATTTGAAAATAGGTATGAAACCTATATTTGATTCCTTGATTTGGAAGTGTTTTGGATGCTTGAGCATGATGATTTTGATGTTAATAATGATGTTTAATGGTTTGGTTTGGGTTAGAATGGTTAAAAAACTCTTTTTTTTACAAATTTCCATGTGATAATCGATTACCAAGCTTTTGGAGCTGCAAAATGTGTTTCTGGGCAGCTGGTAATTAATTACATAGTGATAACACTGTATTTTATATATTTTGTAATCTTCTTACTAGGCTTCTTAAGGTTCAATTAGGCTTAATTATGTTAGTTTTGTTACATTTTATGACATTGAGCTAAATTGGACAATTAAACAAATTATTGCATAAATTAGCCTTAATTATCTCTTTGGAAGTGTTTAGTAAATTGGCTATAACTTGAGTTGTAAATATCTGATTGATCTAATTTTGGTCTTGTAGGAAAACCTAGACAAATCCCTACAACTTTCATGAAGAATACAAAACTTAGATCGGACTCCTTGGAGGTGATATTGAGCTTGTAAGTCAGAATAGAGGAGCTGAAACTGGGTCTAAACACTTTGTAGTAATTGGACCATATCTTGAGTTCTAGGAATGATTTTGGACTGAAACTAAAGCCATTTTAAAGCAAATATCCAAGCCTACAACTTTTATGAAGACCACTTCTCTCAAAAATGAAAAAAAAAGACACGACTGTACACGTTTGCTCAATTATTAATTATTATTTGAAAAAAAAACGTCATTGATGATGTTTAAAACTTAATCATTAAGTTTAATGCACAGTAACCTTGAATTTGCCTATAAATAGGCAATTCATTTCAGAATGAATGTACACATTCGGGGAGGGAAAATTCTGAGGAATTTCCTCCTCCCTCCAATTTCCTTTCTCTCTCTTTTTCTCTTTTTTAGTCTATGTGTAAATAATTTTTCTTTTACTTAGGTCAAAGTGTGAAGCTCTTAGTAATAAAATAATGTTAGATTTATTCCTCTCTTGTGCTTTAATGATTTATTTTTTTAGTATTCTTTATACGTATTATATTTTAATTCTGATAATTTAAAATCCCGGGTGACAGACGGGAATACTCCATCCTTGTAAAGAGGAGTTCTTGATTTATTGTAGACAAGATTTTGGCACAGTGAATGCTTTAACTTATTTACAAGTGGTAGTAATAATTAAAGGAATCATAGTATAACTACGTATATTATTTTAATGGACTTTTAACTGGAACCTCCATGTTGCGAGGATTCTAATTGAGTTATAAAAGGAATTAATCTTACTTTTACTTTATTTACTAAGAGTGAATCTTTTTACCTAAGTAAATAATTTTTATCGTAGTAACAAAATATTTACTTCTCCTTAATCTTCAATAATTCCCTATGGATTGACCTCGGACTCACCGAGAAATTTATTACTTGAGACAACCTGCACTTGGGTTTGCAAATGCGACAATTAAAAAGTGTGCATCACATAGCCTTAGTAATTGATTACCAAGGTTTTGTCAAGTTGGTAATCGATTACTAAGGCCTGATAATCGATTACCAGGCCTCTGTTTTGAGGTTTTTGATCTGAAAATGATGGAAACAAGTTCTTTACTCAATGTAACCTAAATACAAACCTTAAATCTTTGATTAGAAGATTATGATTCAATTAAATATGATATGATTATGCATCTAAACAAATTTGAGAAATGATTTTATGATGATATTGAATCCAATGAGATTGATGATTTGATAAATGATTTTATAATGATATTGAATCAAATGAGATTAATGATTTGATAAATGATTTTTATGATGACATTGAATCAAATGAGATTGATGAATAATGGATTTGATTATTAATGATAAGGAAAATCTTCATATGCATATCATTGCGTGTTTGATGAATTGATGGATGAGATGAATGATTCAAGATGATATTTGATTTATATGAGCAACCTATTATCTAGGATATCCTTGATTCTAGGGTGAGACTTGGAGATGGTGGTTGAGGATGGATATTCCCTTACCACCAGAGTAATTGAGGTTGAGGACAGATAATTCCCTCCCTCTTTACTTGAGCTCTCCCTGGATGAAATGTAGTTGAAGATGGATAATTCTCTCTCTACGTGAGGCATTCTTGGATTATAAATAATGTGAGGAAGGAAGATACCCTTCCTATCTAAGTAGTTGAGGGAATAATGTGAGGAAGGAAGATACTCTCCTTATCAAAGTAGTTGAGGACGATTAATTCCCTCTCTACTCACAACTTTGGAGTGAGGACAAATAATTCCCTCATAAGTTCTGTTCCCTTTCTACTCACAACTCTAGAATGAGGATGAATAATTCCTTCATAAATTGTGATATAGGTTACTCTGACTTTGGAGTAGCTCTATACGGCAAATGGATCGTCATAAATAGGTTGATATGCACTAACCTAAAAGCAGGCTACTGCCAAATGAATAGTATTGTAAGGCTAGTACACCCTCCATACCTTTGATTTTAAGATGACACATATGTCCTGAT
Source organism: Ormosia semicastrata (assembly GCA_029884595.1). Taxonomy (NCBI): domain Eukaryota; kingdom Viridiplantae; phylum Streptophyta; class Magnoliopsida; order Fabales; family Fabaceae; genus Ormosia; species Ormosia semicastrata. The sequence goes on from JAQQTO010000047.1 coordinate 10,324,302, forward strand.
GATTTGAGATATGAATCTTAAAAAAATGAGATTTCTTGATATGATTTTGATAATCAATGATATAGATGAATTTTCATATGAAATTTGATGAAATGATTTACAACTTGATTCGAGATTTGATGATATGAATTATAATTTGATGACATAAGTTTTGATAATATGAATGATGATTCGATATATGAATTTTGAGGAATGAGATTTCTTGATACGAACTTGAGACTTTGATAAGATTTGATGATTGATTTGATCTTTCAAATAATTTTTGATAAAGGATATAAAATAAACCTCTATTTTGGGAAGAGAAATGACTTGTTTTGGTATTTGACCACCTTTCTATTGATTGATGATTAACTCTTTGGAATTGGTTTTTTCCTGAAATAGTTAGAATTATTGTGATGACAAGATTTTGATAGACCACCGAGGATTTCATAATTCTCACCCCCTACTTCTATGATTTCCATGATGATTCTAGGAGGGATCCAAACAGCCAAGCGAAATGGAGCTTCAACATGAAGAATTAGTTTAGTGCTTTTACTTAGATAATTGTAATTAGTTATACCGATTTTATGTCATGAGACAATCTATGTATATAACGTACAATGAAGTACAGTTTGTATAAACTTTATTTCTTAATATATGTATATTATACTTTCATAAAAGGCTCATATTTTGATATTTATTCAAGTTATGTATTCATAAAATTGATGATATTCATAAGTAATGTACCAAATCCTAATTACTGATGTGTAAATCGGATACATTATTAGTACTAGTATTTAGGACATTACATTGTGTGTTAGTCTTTGGCAAAGTACCCTAGGGAACCCAAACCATTTTAGTCCATATTTTGTGGTTGATATTTTTTCTCACATTGTAAGTTGATGTACTATGCCTTTTTTCTTCCACAATGAAAGCATGTAATAAAAGGACTACTTGACATACTTGAAGAAATAAAGAAATTCTTATAAAATTTTTGTTGTTTCTTAGTATTATAACCTAATCTAGCTTTATCAAACACATTTTGTTTTCCAAGTATGATATTCAAGTTGTCTATTCCAAAAGTAAATTTAGCAAGAGTCTTTTTCAAATCTTCAACTTCTTTTTCTAAAGATAAGCATGAATGACATGAAGAAGATGAAGAATGAGCATCTTTATTTGAAGAGCAAGTAGAGCATGAGGAATTTGCATCAATTAACCCAAGAGTTTCATTTCTAATTTCAATTTCTCAATTTCTTTGTTTAAAGTAGAAATTTGACTCTCAAGAGAGGAAATTGTTTTCTTTGACAATGAAATCATTTTTGCAAGCCTCATGGATTTTTCATGCAATTCCTCAAATGCATTTTGCAATTCATCATAGGAAGGGTGATAACTCCATGAAATGTAGTTATTTGTGTTCTGTATATGTGTAATATTGCTAGCTTAGTCTTTATTATTGATAGCTTATATTTGTCAAATTCTATTTTGATATATTCCTATATGAAATTGAGTAAATCTTGAATATTCTTAAGGTGATTAAGTGGATTTGCAACTTTTATTAACTTAGTGATTTCTCTATTGCAGGAAGGGCTGCAAACAAGCAGATTGGTGGAAGCTTTGGACCAACATTGGATGAGAAAGCCTAAGAGAGAGCCAAGTGTGAAGCTCAATAACTCACGTTGCGGCGCAGGCATGTTCATGCCGCAATGTGGTGCACTCTGCTCTGCTGTATACTGAGACCCGAGGCTAGTATGCCGCGACACAAAGGAGCGTATACTGCGGCATGGTGACCTAAATTACACACGACCCGTGGCGTAAGGTGTATCATGTCGTGGCGTGAAACAGAGTTCTAAGCTTATAAATACTGTTATATTAGATTTATGTGGAGAGCTTTTCTAGTTTAGAGACACAGCTCCTAGGTTTTCACTTTGAGGCTGAGAGGAAGCCAAAAGAGCCAAGGTTGGAGCCTATCTTCTTCATGGAGGATGATTCAAGCATCAAAGATCACATCTATTGAGCTTCCTTCCTATTCTTTTCTCTTTTCTCTTTTCCTTATATCATGAACATGGTTTTTGTGGTTCTATTTTTGTGTTCAATGAGTAGCTAAGCTGTGTTTAGCGATTATTTTGGATCTTTCTATGGATATTGATAATTTTGTACTTCTTTGAGTTTATATTGATGTATGGTTTTGTTCAATCATGTAGATCTTAATGCTCTTAATTGTTTGGTCAACTTTTAAGTGATTTATTGAAATCTGATGAACCTAGACATATGAATTTGGATATGAGATCATATGTATAGTTAATGCATGTTTAATTTCATTCTAATGGTAAGATAAGTTAATTCGCTAATGGGATAGAAATATACCCCTTGGTCATGCATAGCAGGTGTTTGAGAATAGTCCTTAATAAGTGGATTTTGCACTAACTCTCATGAAAACATAGTGAGTTAAGTAAATGAAGCATGGTTGATTGACCTAGACATAGACTTTTAACTAAGTTAAATTCTCAAACTAACTAAATAATTCATTCATGTTGCTTGTAAGGGTTGCATATTACTAGTTGAAGTAAGGGGTGAAGAAAGATTCCCTAATCTCTAACCATTATCTTTATTTCCAATTTATTACTTTTTAATATTTAGTTTATATGTTTTTTCCTATTTTTATGTTCTTGAAAAGAATTACTTAAACTATTAGTTGATATTGAGCATTAGAAGTAACCTTATCCTTGTGGGAATGATATCCTACTCTTACACTATATTACTTGTTCAATCCATGCACTTGTAGCCTATAAAGGGATAAACAAGTTTTTGGTGCCATTGTCAAGGATTATAGTTAATTTCTGTATTGCTAATATTGAGAACGAACTTATTTAGTTCTCATTCAAGTTTTGTATAGTTCATTTTAATTTAATTTTTCATTCTTGTGTTTAAGGTACAATAACATTGGTGGATGATCATAGTCATACGAGGCCTTTGAGGGAATTAGCAACTCCTCAAATGGAGAATTTACAATCAAGTATAAGAAGGCCTCCCATCCATGCTAACAATTTTGAGATCAAACTGACCTTAATCAAATGATACAAACTTTAGTGTAATTTGGCAGTTTACCGAGAGAAGATCCAAATGCCCACCTATCAAATTTCATAGAGATTTGAGACACTTTCAGACATAATGGAATCTCTGAAGATGTCATTCGCTTAAGGTTCTTTCCATTTTCTTTGAGAGATAAAGCCAAGAGTTGGTTACAATCTCTACCTGTGGGATCAATTGTTACTTGGCTCGATGTGTGCAACAAGTTTCTGAACAAATACTTTACACCAGCTAAGACTGCTGAGATGGTGAATGACATCACTGCATTCACCCAATATGAATCTGAGTCCTTGTACGAAGCTTGGGAGAGGTACAAGGATCTTCTTCGTAGGTCCCTACATCATGAGATACCTCTGTGGCACCAAGTTTATTCTTTTCATAAAGGCTTGCTACCACACCACTGTCCAATTGTGGATGCAGTTGCTGGTGGTTCATTACTGAGTAAATCTTTTGATACTACATTTCAATTATTGGAAGAGTTGGCGGCTAATAGCTACCAATGGCCTTCAGTAAGAAACACTCAAAGGAATGTGGTAGGAGTACAAGAAGTAGATGCAATCAATGCATTGTCAGCTCAAGTGGCAGCCATTGCTAACAAGCTTGATAGTTTAAGGCCAATGACTCATCGGAGTCCATTTGTGTTGTGTGACAAGTGTGGCAATAATCATGTAACTGATAGGTGCCTTTCCATCTCAGAAAGTGTGCGATATGTAGGTAATTATCCCCCACAGCAGAACAACTCCTATTCAAATCAGTACAACCCTGGATGGAGGAACCAACCTATCTTGTCATGGAGCAACAATCAAGGAGTATCCTTTTCATCTTATGGAAATAAGTTCTCCTCACAAGTAAGGCAGCCCATGCAAGATATGAAACCATCTTTGGAAGATATGTTCATGCAACTAATGGTCAAGACAGATTCCTATATGTTCAAGACAGATGCTCATTTGGCTAAAAATGATGAAATTCTTCAAAGCTAAATTGCTTCATTAAGAGCACTGGAGACATAGGTGGGGCAGTTAGCAAATGCCATCAACAATAGGCTCCCAGGGACTTTTCCATCGACACCATCAATAATCTTAATGGTGCCTCTACTGAGCATTGTAAGGTCATATCATTGTGGAGCAGGGAAGACATTGAAGGGAATCCCAATACTAAGCTGCTTGAAGATGATGATGAGGTGATAAAAGATAAGGAGTTTGTGAGCAATAAGGATGAGAAGAATGTGGAACGTGGCAAGAGGAAGGTTGAGGATAAGAAGAAAGAGGACAAGCCATATACACCACCTTCACATTTCCCTAACCAATTGGTTAAGCAAGAAATGGAGGGTCAAGTCCAAAGTTTTTGGGAGATTTTCAAGGAGGATGACACCTTTTAAAGAAAGAAAAGCTTGGAGAATATGAGGCTGTGACGCTTAAAAAGGAAGGTAGTGCCACCTTACATAACAAGCTACCTCTTAAGTTGAAGGACTTAGGAAAATAACAGCAAAGTCCTGCCGAGACTATAAATCAGGCCCTTCTTGGGAGGGAACCCAAGTTCTTTAGTTTATGTCTTAAATATGTTAGTATGTTAATTTTATGGTTTTATTATATTTTTGTTATATATACTGTAATTTAACTATTTAGACAAGTTTTACAAGTGTTAAAGACTAAAAAGGAGCAGAACCAGTAACAAAAATTAAATTTGCTATAAAATTCTATAAATAGACTCCTCATGTCGCGGCGCAAGCTTTGCCACGCCATGGCGTGATGGCCTTTTGTGCATAACTGGGCCAAAATCCAGAAAGATCAGCATCACGGTGCAAATATGTGTATGCCACGGCGTACGTATGAAAATTTTTTTTATCTTGGTGCTACCCTGGGTGCTGTTATTCAAAAGCACTATTTTTGTCCTTGCACCGTGGTGTGGGTTTGAGTGTTCATGAATGCCGTGGCGTGGATGCTGTGCGCCGTGGCGTGATCTGGGTTTTTGATGAATGTCGCAGTGCAACTGTGCATGCCACTATGTTCCACCCTGTATTGTACATATTATATCTAATTTACATATTTTTCTATATTTTTAAACTCTCAGTGCTAGTATTGCTGATATTTTGTAGGCTCAGGCACCTTATACACCATGGACAATGAGGACACTGCTTTACTTTGGTTTAGGGGAGTATCATTATATGTTTTTGATGATATAATGTTTAATGTATAATATGTGATGTTTAAAGTATCCAGTAGTAGTAGCCACCATTTTATCATGATTATATATTGCGTTGGCTATTACTGATGGGTTTTTAATGATTTTTTTTTAATTTTTAACATTATGCACATAATGTTATGCATACTTGAATTGAAAAACTTGGATCTATTGGAATGCATGACATATTGTCAATTGCTAGTGTTGAATTGGTTGTCTAATGATATAAGAATTTACAAATTGCCCCCTTTCAGTGAAACCATATGCGATCAAGAAGCTTTGTGAAACAATCTAGACATTTTTTATGCATGATTTAAATCCCACTTGTATGCACGTGTAACTTTGAAAATGATAAGAGTACTTATCTAGAGAAAGTTTATAGATGTGCATGTAGAGATTTCGAATATCCTAGAAATTGTTTTTAAACTCTCTTGAAGCAAAATCCTAGATTATGCATGACTGAGGAAATGATTAGGGCATTGTTTGGACCGATTAAGCCTTTCTATCTTACCTTGATATGATTTTATTCTTAGGTCCCCTTTTGAAGCTTATTAAATGTTCGACCTTATATGTTTTTCATCATCTTCATTTTGCCAACCTGTTAACCATTCTAATGCATATCAAAGCATTGAATTTTCTTCCTCCATCATTGTTTGTTAAGTACATAATATGTTATTTCTTGAAGTGAGTCCAATGAGTAGGGGTATTAATGAATGTTTAATAGAAAATGAGCTTGAAGGAATCATCTGCAGTAAAAATAAATAAATAAATAAAAGAAAAAAATGAGCAATTGAATGAAGTAATAAAAAGTTTAAAAAACAAAAAAAAAAAAACATTGAATGTTTCTAGAGAGTTCTATTTTTTCACTTTTGAATACACTAATAGTTTCACTTGGTCTCAAATCTTGAAATAATATGTTTATGTTTCTCAATATTTGCATTGTATCATTTCCTTGTTTTTCTTCCGCCCATAACCATTGACCTTACATTACAAGGTGTTGAAGTCCCTTTTGATCCTCAGTTGTGTGTGATTTACATTAGTGGAGAGAGTTTGAGATCAATTTTGTGGATCATATACATGCATGCTCATAAACTTATCTAGATGAGTATGACTTGACTAGGAGAAGTTTATCTTGTATATTTTTGGAAAATGTAAATCACATAAAAGGATGCCTGGATTGTTAGGATGTTAAGGATTGTGTATTTGTGGAGCTGATTATGAGGCATTAGCATTCTTTAAGGATTGATACAATCATTATACATTGGTTGAGATTAAATTGAAAATTGAAATTATATTAGATGCTAAATGTCTGTTGAATCATGAATTGTCAAGTAGGTCTTCTTAATCATACTTTGTTTTGCTCAAGGACTAGCAAAATTTAGGTTTTGGGGTGTGATAACTCTATGAAATGTAGTTATCTGTGCCCTGTATCTGTGCAATATTGATAGCTTAGTCTTTGTTATTGTACATATATGAAAGGTTTTAAGCTTATATTTGTCAAATTCTATTTTGATATCTTCCTATATGAAATTGAGTAAATCTTGAATATTCTTCAGGTGATTAAGTGGATTTGAACCTTTTATTAACTTGGTGATTTCTCTATTGCAGGAAGGGCTGCAAACGAGCAAATTGGTGGAAGCTTTGTACCAATATTGGATGAGAAAGCCCAAGAGAGAGCCAAGTGTGAAGTTCAGCAACTTATGTTGTGGCACAGACATGTTCATGTTGCGGCGTGGTGCACTCTGCCCCGCTGTAAACTAAGACCCGAGGCTAGTATACCCCGGCGCAAAGGAGCATATGCCGTGGCATGGTTACCTAAATTACACACGAGCCGCAGCGTAAGGTGTGTCATGCCGCGGCGTGAAACGAAGTTCTAGACCTATAAATACTGTTTTATTAGATTTCTGTGGAGAGTTTTTCTAGTTTAGAGACATAGTTGTTGTAGAATTGTCTTTGTCCTAATGGTTTAATATATTAAGTTTTGATGATGACAAATATAAGATAAAAAGAATGATGCTTATGCTTCATAGATGTGCCTAATAGATGACAAATGCATTACAAAAGAATATTGATCATGTTACATAAATGTGTTTAATAGATTATATTAGATCATGCATAATTATGTACTTTATCTAGTTATATTTCATGCAATGAGGTATATGCAACATTCTTCATATAACATATCCAATAATGCTTTGTATGAGTTGTGTTAAATTAATATTAGATTTGACTCTATTTAAATAAAAATATACAAAGTGTTCTTTGTTGCATCCTATATAGAGATATCCATTAGTAATTGATAAACATCTTATTTGAATGTGTCTATGAAAGTCTTATATGCATATTAGGCTAACTAGAGTTATACATTTATGAATCACGCATATGAAGATATTGAGTTATGAATTTGGACTAACTATGTTTGTTTTAAGTGAGAATATTTTGTAGGATAGTCCAAGTACCAAAAGTGAGCATTGCAACAAGAAAGTAAAAAAATCATAACTATGCTCAACTCAAAAGAATGAGAATGATAAGATGTTCCAAGCATTTGTAAGATTTGAAGAGAAGAAATTTTTGGAAGCTTGGATTACATCAAGAATTGATGATGGCAAAAGATCAAGTCCTAAGGTTTTTCAAGAATAGCTTATAGGACTTAAATCTTGTGTAAACGTAAAAAAGAATCGCACTAAACTCAAATGTATTTTAACATCTTTAAAAGTGTTTTTTATATGTTTAAATGCCCAACAAACTGTTTTTAAAAAATTAGTCTTGGTGATAGTTCAAACCTTTGAAAAATAACCAAGTTTGTGTTTTACAAAATTGATATTTGGTTACTCTTTTGATTATAACTTTCAAAATACTTTGATTTTTATTGCGAAACTTATTTCATATAAAAATAGACTCAAATATCTTTCCAATGAGTGGTCATTTGCTTTAAACAGATAAGAAATGAAGAAGTTATGACCATTTGCTTTAAACTATGAAAAATAGTTAAGTTTGAGTTTTGAAAAACTGACCTTTAGTTACTATTTTTATCATAACTTTCAAAATACTTTGAGTTTTGTTCTAAAATTATTTCATATGAAAATAGACTCGAATATTTTTTCAATGAGTGGTCATTTGCTTTAATCGGATAAGAAATGAATAAGTTATGACCTTTTAAAGTCATTTTTCAAAACCAGAAGTGCAGTAATCGATTACACAACTCCTGTAATCGATTGCACAATTCCTGTAATCGATTACACAATTCCTGTAATCGATTACAACTTTGGTAGAGGCCATGTAATCGATTACAACATCCATGTAATCGATTACCAAGTGCCCAGAAACGTTCCCAATGGCTATAAATGGCTAGTTTTCACAAAAAAAAAAAATCATTTCTAAACACCAACAACGTCTATTTTATCACTTGGGCTCTATATATAAGTGATTTTTGAAGCTTTTACAACTCTTGAACACTTGATTTGATCCTTGAATCATCAAAATCATATTTTGAGCTTCAAAGTGTAAATCCTTGGTACCCATAGTGCTTCAATTTGTATTATCTACTCTTGAGAGAGTTTCTTATCATCTACACCTTGTATAAACTGTAAAAGAGAAGGTGAGGTATCCCTCAAAGGTGTAAGGGTGAGGTATCCTTTGAAAGTATAGGCTTAAGCACAAAGGGTAAGGTATTCCAAGGTGCGTTGAGTGCTCAAATTTGTAAAGGTCATCAAGCACCCGTTCAATCTTGAAAATATAGTGAAAAATCTCGAGTGATTGCTTGAGGACTGGACGTAGGCCACAAGTGGATTGATGGATGAACTAAGATAAATCTTGTATTTGATCTTCTCAACTTTATCTCTTTACATTTGTGCCTTAATTATATATGCTTGAATTGAATTTGATATTTAGTTTATTTGCTTGATTTATCCTATAGCCAAAGTTATATTTGTGAAATATTTAATAGTTACACATTTATTAAACTTATTCTACTATATTTATTAATTGAGTTATTCAAAATACTAATTTTTCAAAGGTGCTTTAAAACTTGTAATAACTCAATTCACCTCCCATCTTGGGTGATGGTTGTCATGGCTAACAAGTGGTATTAGAGCTTTGTGCTCTGTTAAAAGCTTAACCGCTTGGAGTTAAAGATCCTTGTTTGTTTGGCAACTATTGAAAGCTTTTCAAAATGGAAGGTTTTGAAATTGATAAACCACAATTCTTTAATGGTGTGCATTTCGTTTATTGGAAAAATAGAGTGGAATTTTATATGTAATCTATTGATTTGGATTTGTAGGATATTATACTTGATGGATTTTCTCCTAAACCAAGATAAACTTGCAATACTTATGACAATAAATATTTTTTCTTGAACATTAAAGCAATACAAATCTTAAGAAGTAGTTTGAATGATGATACTTATGATAAAATTAAGAGTTGCTCTAGTGCTAAAGATATATGGGATGCTCTTAATATTATCTATCTTGCTAATAATGAATTTTTGCATAAAGTTGTATATAGAGAGCAAGAAGAGCAAAAGCTTCTAGAGGAAAATAACATTGAAAAATGTCCTCAAGAACATGTTCAAAGTAAGAAAAGGAGCTCAATGCCTCTTGGTGATGATGGTGCTCAATTTGAAGAAGAGGCAAAACAAAACAAAATTGATGAGGAAGAAAGTGATTCTCTTAAAGAGCCAAGTATGCTAGAAATTGAGACTACTTCATATATAGCAAAAAAGAACTTTGAGGTAAATGATGCTTATCTTGATTATGGTCCTTCCTATGATGAGCTACAATGTGCATATAATGAATTATATGATGACTTGTTGAATTTAGAAAAGAAAAACTTGTTTGAAAAATATTTCCTTCGTTGAAAATGAAATTAAGACTTTGAAAAATGAATATGTTTTCTTGATGAGGAAATATATTTGAAATGTGAAACCTCAACTTCTTGTGAAAAGTGCATTGATTTAGAAAATCAAGTTGAGAACTTACATTTCAAATTTGCCAAAGTTAATGATTCAAATTGCTTATATTCCATGCTTGTTAAAGACAATGAAATTGATGTTACTCTACATGGAATTTCAAGTAAGGCTTGTGACAAAAATAGCATAGAATATAAAAATAACAAAAGGCTTAAGTTTTCCAAAAATGATCTTCAAAGGACGAAATCATCATTAAATTCAATTATTTATAATTTTTGTGGTCATTTAAGATATATTTATCATTTGTGCAATTATCGAAGAAATCTTTATATGATAAATAGTATGTATAGGTTCCTAAAGATTTTAAAGGCCCTATTACTAACATTCAAGGACTCAAGATGAAGTGGGTACCAAAATGTCCTCCTAATGTTTCAATTATGCAGAAAATTTCTCAAAAGGATGGACTAATTGGTCAAAGGAAAGAGGAATCATCAAGGAGAATACTTCCAAGGCCCAATGGTAGAAGTTTTGATCAAAAAAGGAAGATGACTTTAACCAAAACTTCTCAAGTACAAAATGTGGAGCTTACAAAGTTCAAAACACCAAAAGAGAAGCAATGGGTAAGGAAAATAGTTTCCTTGATTATCAAGGCCAAGGTATTAAAAGCACATTCACTTGTAAAGACAATGAATATAAGGTATATTCCATGTAGGCCTTAGGTAAAGGATAGAATCATGTGTACTTGGTAAAATTTGAATATTATGTTTAGTACATGATTATGTTTATTCTTATTGTAACATAAGGTTCTACAATACCTAGGTATGCTTGCATGATGTTTGAAATTGCTTTGAGACTTTGTGGAACTAATTTGAATGCTTTAAGATTAGCCCTTTGTTGTCTAAAATACAAAAATTGAATTTTAGTAAACTGGTAATCAATTACAAGACCTTTATAATCGATTATAAAGGTACTATCAAGGATGGTAATCGATTACACCAACCCTTTAATCGATTACAAGGTTCCCAGAAAGTTGATAATCGATTACACCAAATATGTAATCGATTACAAGAATTCCAGAAGACTGGTAATCGATTACACCAAACATGTAATCGATTACATGAATTCCAGAGGGCTGGTAATCGATTACACACCCATTATAATCAATTACACAGTAGTTTTAAAAAGGTTTTCAATGCAGGAACAACCATTTTCACTTAAAATTGTCTATATATCATGAAAGTAAGCATGCTATTGGCATGTGTGTATACTAGAATTCTTTACTTAATATTACATGCTTTACATGATCACTTTTTGCCCCAAAATGTTTATTTATGTTTTGATGATGATCAAACTTTTTTTTGATAAACTTGAGTCATGCCTTAAAATGCTTAAACCATATTTTTTTAAATTCAAGTGCATATGTACTTCATGCAGTCTTGTTAGAGCTAACATTGCATGGTTGATAATGTAGTACATGTTTTTACATTATATATCAACCTAAATTATGCTTGTAAATAAACTTAAATGATATTTGATGCTAACCTATGTTTTAGAGAACTTTTAGAGTTAGCTTTGCAAGTGTCTCTATGTGCTTCAAATATAGTCATCAAATATTGAAATGTCAAGCATATGTAGATAAATGAGAAGAGTTGAATGAAGAAGGACATGAGGAGACTTTCTTTAAGTGCAATGGAATGGAATACGCAATGGAAGAAAGCTCAAACTCAAAGGACCAATAGATGAAGAACATTATAAAAAAAAAGCATTACTCTCTCAATAAGTATCACTATCCCTAAGCTATTATGGTATTCTATATGCTATGGATTATATGATATTTGTTGATTAATTGATATTAAATTATTAGATGTTTTCCTTACATAAAAAGTATGCTTAGCATTGACAAAGTGCCTAATTGGATATTAACTTGCTATTTTTGTCATTGCATATAGGGTGAATGACATTAGTTCTATACATGCTTTGATCCCAATAGCATATTTCATCAAGGTGAATGTTTGATATCTATAATTATCTTGATCTATGATTTTTTAGTGGTATAACAACTATGAGAATCATGCACTTGTTTTGAAAAGAGTTTATGGTTTGACTAAAATGTTTTTTTTAAAGCAAAATCACTTGTCATATTTAAAAGAAGCTTTTAAAGTTTCATATCCTTGAGAATCATTTGAACTTGTCTTAAGACTTTAAAAGTATTTTCACCTCTTAATTGTCTTGAAAATTTAGAAATCGTTAGATATGTGCTATAAATGTAGTGCTATCTTCATTTGCTTTGAAAAATTTTATTAAATCTTGAGAGAATGTTTAAGAAAGTTTCCAAATAAATTTTTTGAAATATTTTATTCTTGATACTTCAAAAAATAAGCCTTGTTCTTCAAAGTGTTTTATTTTCTCAAGACTTTTGTTCAATGAGAAAGAGAAGAAATGTACTTTCATATGTTCTTTTAACTTGGGTTTGACTTCTCTTAAAGAATATGTGATTTTAATATAAAACTTTTTTACCCTTCTAAAATGCTTTTAAAAATATAATGTACTCTTGTAAATTTCTTTTTGAAAGGGGGAGAAGTTTTAAAATGATTTTTGATTAATGGATTAAGAATATGTACCTTTTGCCTTGCTTTACTTTATAGTAATGTGCGTACATGGTCTTGACATATATATTTCTCTTTATCTATCTTGTGCTTTAATAAGGGAGAGCTTATCTTATTTTCTTATAACTTCTTATAATTATTTGTTGATTTGTAAGGATTATTTATTCTTTTTATCTTATATATCTTTCTTCCATGTCCTTGTTAACTAAGAATATATGCATAACTATGTTAAACTATTATGTTTTATATTTTGATAATATACATATCTTGAGGAGGAGCCTAACTCTTAAGTTGTTACTTATATATCTTGGCTTACATCCTTATTTGACATAAAATATTTTATTGATAATACTATCAACATGTCAAGAAAGATCATCTCTTATTCTTTTTCCCTCTATCAATGAAAGAAGGTAAATAGTCTTAAACTTCATATCTTTTGATTCTTTTATTAAGAAATGCTTTATATGTGACAAGTTGAATGATCTTTCATTTAATAACCTTAATTCCATGATCTTACACAGATATTTATAACTCCTAACAAGTGATATCAAGTGGTACTTATTTGTCATGTGGTATGAAAGATATTATATACTAGACATAATTTCTTAAGCTTATTACTATCATATGCTAAATGTTGATGTACCAAAATGTGACAAGCATTACATGAATAATCTTTTATATCTTGAAAGCATGCCTGTTTCATCTCTCTTTTCTTGAATCATATGTAGAATTAAATAAGGGGAGATAGTTATGATTTGAATAACTTGAAGAAGTTTCTGAGTTTTGATGATCCTACTCTTTTTGACAACATGAGTTTTATCTATAAAAGGAGTGAAAATATTATCTTTCCTTCTTAAGCTTTTTTGTTGATGTCAAATAGAGGAGTGAAAATTGGAAAGAAAAATATGTTCTTATACTTATTTTTTGAAAAGCTTACATGAATATCTATTCTTCTATATTGCATATTTTTCTTTGGTGATTTGTCATCATCAAAAAGGGAGAGATTGTAGAATTGTCTTTGCCCCAATGGTTTAATATATTAAGTTTTGATAATGACAAATATAAGATAACAAGAATGATGCTTATGATTTATAGATATGCTTAATAGATGACAAATGCATTACAAAAGAATATTGATCATGTTACATAAATGTGCTTAATAGATTATATTGGATCAGGTATGATTATATACTTTATCTAGTTATATTTCATGCAATGAGATATATGCAACATTCTTCATATAACATATTCAATAATTCTTTATATGAGTTGTATTAAATTAATATTAGATTTGGCTCTATTTAAATAAAAATATGCAAAGTGTTCTTTGTTGTATCTTATATAGAAATATCCATTAGTAATTGATAAATATCTTATTTGAATGTGTCTTGAAAGTCTTATATGCATATTAGACTAACTAGAGTTATACATTTATAAATCACACATATGAGGATATTGAGCTATGAATTTGGACTAACTATTTTAAGTGATCAATATTTTGTAGGATAGTTCAAGTACCAAGAGTGAGCATTGCAACAAGAAAATAAAATGATCACAACTATGCTCAACTCAAAAGAATGAAAATGATAAGATGTTCTAAGCATTTGCAAGATTTGAAAAGAAGAAATTTTTGGAAGCCTAGATTACATTAAGAATTGATGATGGCAAAAGATCAAGTCCCAAGGTTCTTCAAGAATAGCTTATAAGACTTAGATCTTGTGTAAAAGTAAAAAGAAATCACACTAAACTCAAATGTGTTTTAACATCTTTAAAAGTGTTTCTTACATGTTTAAATGCACGACAAACTATTTTTGGAAAGTTATTCTTGGTGGTAGTTCAAATCTTTGAAAAATAGTCAAGTTTGTGTTTTGTAAAACTGACATTTGGTTACTCTTTTGATCATAACTTTCAAAATACTTTGATTTTTATTGTGAAACTTATTTCATATAAAAATAGACTCAAATATCTTTCCAATGAGTGGTCATTTGCTTTAAACGGATAAGAAATGAAGAAGTTATGACTATTTACTTTAAACTATGAAAAATAATTAAGTTTGAGTTTTAAAAAACTAACCTTTAGTTACTATTTTTATCATAACTTTCAAAATACTTTGATTTTTGTTCTGAAACATATTTCATATAAAAATAGACTCAAAGATCTTTTCAATGAGTGGTCATTTGCTTTAATCGGATAAGAAATGAATATGTTATGGCCTTTTAAATTCAGTTTTCAAAACTAGAAGTGATATAATCGATTACACAATTCCTGTAATCGATTACAACTTTAGCAGAGGCCATGTAATTAATTACAACATCTATGTAATTGATTACCAAGTGCCCAGAAACGTTTTGAACTACTATAAACAACTAGTTTTCATAAAAAAAATCATTTCTAAACATCACCAATGACTATTTTATCACTTGGGCTCTATATATAAGTGATTTTTGAAGCTTTTACAACTCTTGAACACTTGATTTGATCCTTGAATCATCAAAATCATATTTTGAGCTTCAAAGTATAAATCCTTGGTACCCATAGTGCTTTAATTTGTATTATCCACTCTTAAGAAAGTTTCTTATCATCTATACTTTGTATAAACTGTAAAAGAGAGAGTGAGGTGTCCTTCAAAGGTGTAAGGGTGAGGTATCCTTTGAAAGTAGAGACTCTAGCACAAAGGGTGAGGTATCTCAAGGTGTGTTGAGTACTCAAATTTGTAAAGGTCATCAAGTACCCGTTCAAACTTGAAGATAGAGTGGAAAATCTCGAGTGATAGCTTGAGGACTGGACGTAGGCCACAAGTGGATTGGTGGCTGAACCAAGATAAATCTTGTGTTTAATCTTCTCAACTCTATCTCTTTACATTTGTGCCTTAATTATATATGCTTGAGTTGAATTTGATTTCTAGTTTATTTGCTTAATTTATCCTATAGCCCAAGTTGTATTTATGAAATATCTAATAGTTGCACCTTTGTTAAACTTATTCCACTGCATTTATTAATTGAGTTATTCAAAATGCTTAATTTTTCAAAGGTGCTTTAATACTTGTAATCACTCAATTCACCCCCCTCTTGGGTGATGGTTGCCATGGCTAACAGTTGCCAGGGCTAACAGTTGCCAGGTTTTCACTTTGAGGCTGAGAGGAAGCCAAAGGAGCTAAGGTTGGAGGTCATCTTCTTCATGGATGATGATTCAAGCATCAAAGATCACACTAGGGATCCGTCAATACGTGAGCTTCACACTAGGGACTTAGGAACTATAGGATGTGTTGCAACTAGATAGACCAGCCCGTTGAATATCGTTCAATCTTTTATTTATAGGCAACCTGTAACATCCTCTTCAACATGTTAGACTTGTAAATATTTATAGAGGTAGCTTAATACTTACTTAACATGTTTGTTTAATTTTGTAACAATCTGAGTTAATTTAGGCACTTTGCTGCAAGCGAAAATGTGAAAAGTAACTTAAAATGACCCAGATATTAGCTTAAATGGCTTAGCTAATGGAAATAGATGTGGATAATTTATTTCTAAGTCACAAATGTGTAATTTGTGATGCGGTTAAAGTTTAAGAATAATCGAAGTCTGTTTAGTATTTTTAGGCATGCTGGTTGTGTGTTTTAATTCCAGATTGACTAGTCACAAATATGAAAAATTATGATACTGGTGAAATGACTTTTTAAATGAATCTTAGTATTTATTTTAAAGTTGTTGAAACTTGAAAAACTTGGTTTAACTAAATCTGAGTGTTTTTAGCAGATCGAGAAATATCAGCGTGGTATCACTTGGCTTAAAACTGTCCACGGTTACAGCCATCCTTTTTTACCTTCTTATTTATGACTTTGTTTCATATTTCCTCACTTTTCTCTTTTCTCTTCACAGTTGGAACAAAACAGCAACAAGGGAAGGAAGCTCAAGTGGAGGAAAGGGAACCAAGAAGCAAAGGAAGAAGGGAAAATCCAAGGCTAGATATTGAGGATCAATCTGCAACATCAAGGCAGCATCAAGGCAGCTTGAAGGTAGGGGTTTTTGGAGCTTACACTTTATTCTTTCTCTTTTTTCATGCTAAGCTTATTTGAGTTTTAATATGCCCAATTGAGTTCTAATGGTGTTTTAAATGATTTTCTTACTTGGATGAGTTTTAAATGTGGTTTATGACTTGTTCATGCTAAGAGTTTGGATTAGAAACTGAAAACTCTCATTTTGGACCTAAAATGCTCTAAGTATTGATTTTAGGGGTTTGGATGAGTGATTTAGTATTTTAATCTATTTTTTATGAAATTAATTGGCGTTTTATGTTTCCCTCGTGTTTGTGAACTTGTTTGAGACTTAAAATTACAAGGAACGAATTTGAAGAGATCAAATATCATAATTTTGGCCAATGGAACAGTGTCCATTGCTACAAAATTATGCAGCAAATGTTGTTGGGCACTCAGCGCTGCAGCTTTGCACGCTCAAAGCACGTGCTGCCCAGAAGAACAAGCTATGGTGTTTGCACGCCTGGCAATCATGCAATTTTCAACGTGCATTCAATTTTCACGTGGTTTTCCATGTGGTAACCGCTCCAAGTACGTAATAGGTGGTTTCTTTCTTCTCTCTAACTTCTAACTTCCCTATGATGTCACATTTTTATCCTTTCAACATCAATTTTGGGAACTACCCACATTCAATAATGGGTCCCACTATGATCTCATTTTAGCTTGCAAGTTGCTCCTCATCGACCATAAGCTTCAACGTCAACAAACCTTCACTCGCATGACTTTGACATGTTTGCATAGCTTCACTTCATCAACAATTTGGAACTTTGCACTTGTATTTTCATGATTTGTCTAGGTGTTGTTCCTTTGTCAAATCCACTTGTCTCTTGACACTTGGTTTCTGACAGGTTCTTCATTCTATCAACATGATTTTCTTTGACTTGTGATTTTGGTTGGATCGGTTATCAAAACATGGTTGATGCTGGTTGGTTGGTTTATCGATTACTGTCTTCAACAGATTCTTAAAACTTAATTTTTTTTAATGACTTCATATAACCTACTTATTATATTTGTTGAAATGGCTAATTTTAACCTCAACAATTATAATCTAAATATAATATACGTATATGCAAGTAGTAGATACGCAGATTATTAGATGGCACACAAGTGAGGGCACTATCAGCGTCTATCTTTTATCATTGCTGCCATGCTGTAAATATAATTATAAATAAAGAAAAAAACATCTCATTCATATGAACGAAGAATGAACCCGATGGTCTATCTAAAGTGTAGAAAAAGAAAATCCAAAGCAATATTACATTAGCTATAAGTAGATGGCACTAGGGATAGTGATATGAAAAAAAATCCGACAAGCTGCAAATATATCAAATACTACACAAGATGCCTCCCTCAAGTGTCAACAACGTAGCTGACATTAGCACGTCATTTCGGCCATAAACAAAACGGTCGCGCTATTTGTCCAACCAAAAGACTCCAACTTTTATCCACCGTATGTCACGTGTCATCATTTGAAATTTGAAATATGAAACTGTTCACGTTAAGAATAAGTGGTTAATACGTTATGAATAAGTGGTTAATCAGTATAAGTTTCTGGTTAATACCTTCGAAATAAGTAAGTGCTTAATACGTTAAGTGGTTAATCAGTATATGTTTCTGGTAAATCCAAGAAAGAGTTCTCAATAATGAGTAAATGGTTAATACGTTAAGAATAAGTGGTTAATCAATATTAGTTTCTGGTGAATCCAAGAAGTAGGAAATGAGAAGCGAGAAATTAAATGGTTAATACGTTAAGAATAAGTGGTTAATCAGTATCAGTTTCTGGTGAATCCCAAAAGCGGGAAATGAAAAGCGAGAAATTAAATGGTTAATACGTTAGGAATAAGTGGTTAATCAGTATCAGTTTCTGGTGAATCCAAGAAGCGGGAAATAAAAAGCTTGAAATGAAAATATTGGCATACGAAAAAGTCAACAAATATACGTACGGAAGCATACGATGGAAGAAAGTTGGAGTATTTTGATTGGACGAAAAACGTTTTCCTAAACAAAACACGAATAATGACAATATGGCATCGACTGCGATCCTATTCCTACCAATAGAAAAACCTGTTTCCCTCCTTTTTTGTTTTTGTTTGCCATTTTCCCTAATTCATTAATTAACATCAAGGTTTTTCTTTGTATCCAAATGTGTGGGAAAGTATATGATATAATTTCATTTTCTTTATACCATCTTCCCTAATGCATTAAACTCTGTTTGGTTAGCTTGTTAAAAAAAACATCGGTGCCACGTTTTGAATAAATTTTATGGGAACTTTAAAATAATATCAATAGTAGCTCATGCTAAACAGTATACCATAATAATTAATAATTAAAGATGACAAAATTATTTGTGATAGTAGGAATTCGCAGGAATTATCTATGATGAGGTGAAGGATGAGTACCAGTTTAATAAATGAGGGCGAGAATTGTAGTACTCGCCGGACAAATATTCATAAACTCGTAAAGTATATTTTTTTATTTAATATATATCATATATTATGATTTTATTTTATTTTTAATTTGAAATGAAATGAAAATATATATATTTTTTATTATTTTATAATGAAATTTTTTTACTAAATGAGTCCATAATGATAAAATTTATTAAAAAAATATATATTATTCATGTAATAGTTATTTATGTAAAGCGATTATTATAAAATATAATTAAATTTAATTTATTATTTATAATATTCTTTTAATTTTATAAAAATATTATATTATTTAAACAAAATTATGGTGTGTGATGTTAAAATTTATATTATTTATATTATTTATAATTTTTAAAATTTTATTTTAAATTATTAATTACTTATTAATACATGTAGATATCCACCTATTTGTGAAGATGACAAATGTATATATGTGACAAGTACGGAGGCGGGGGCAGAGAAGCACTATCCGCCTCACCTCGCCACATGCCCACATCCTTAATAATAATGTTTGTTTCATAATTTTATAAGCTGAAACATTTTTAAATTTAGTAAAATAGATTTAAAACAAAGCTACTTAATTTTAATGTAAGATATTTTTACAAGCTAATTTGAAAGTGTAAAAATAAATTCCTCAGCTCAATAAAAATAAAAAAGTGTAAAAAAAATCCCATTGAGTACTTACGACGATGGACTAATTACAAGTTAAAAATCAATTCACTCAAATGATGAACGGCACTAATTCTTAATGTGTTCTTTTATGTATTTTTCTTTTGTTTCGCACCTTTCACCTACAGCTCTTGGTCCATTTGTTTTGTTTTTGTTTTTGTTTTTTTGTTTTTTGGGTGAAGTTTGTATTCAAAACTTGTTTGATTTGTGAATGATTTTTCCTTTACATTATTAATCTATAATAAAAAAACTATAATTCTGCAAGAAATAATATTATTTTTCTACTATATATATCTGATAGTGTAAACTTTTTATTAATTAAAAGATTAAAATTAAATCCTTATTTTTTAACTTTCAACGAATTCTGCATTGGGCTTTAACACATTTTCTTTTTCTGGACAGGACAAGTTTTGTTTGGGTTTTTCGGTTTTGACGGACCTAATAGTTTGACACAGCCCAGTTTGATTGTTGACAAAATAAAAACCAAGTTTGATTGTTGGTTAGAATTAGTAGACTTTAGCACAATCAAAGATCAGAAAGACCAAGAGGAAATTCAATCTTGCTTCCAAATTCCATTTGGAAGTTTTGCATACTAATCTTGGCAACAATCATTGTCTTTACAAGAAATTGAGATGAAGTTATACTTTTACAGTAAAACAAAAAAGAAATCAGGACAAAAAGAAAATTGGTTTCTTATGTATAACCCTCGGTATTGCAAATTAATAAGATCCATTTTTTTGGGTACAATATGAAATCCTTTTTTTGGGTACAAATATGAAATCCATTTTTTTCCTTGTACAAGTTATCCATTCCATGGAACATTGCAATTGCGTAGTGGTCCAGTGGATATCTCCCTGTGCCAATACATTTGATTGGATAAGTGGGAATCTCCACTCAATTACAATTTCAAAGTGGATGTCTCCTTAATCCTTACCTTGATTCTAGGAGGAGTCTATCAAAGGACCCAACAAGTTTGGGTTCATGTATAAGTTCTTTATTTTTTTTATTTGATAATATCTATATATAGATCCATGTATATATAAAAATTATCGTTAAAATTTATAAATTTTTTGTACTTACAATTATTTATAAAAAAAAATAATTTAGCCAAATTTCTGTATAAATCTATATACTATTAGTTAAAATATGTAAAAATTTAATTTTTTAATTTGAGTCATTGATTTATTTTTAAAGTTATTAATTTATTTTAATAATAAATCAATGGTCTAAAGTAGCTGATCCATCTATAGACCACTTTGCAAGTGGTTCATATTAGAATTTTCCTTGATTCTATATATGTGTTGCATGTATATGAGTACTTGGCATACAAGTTTTGCAACAAACAGAATTTAAGAAGTGAATTAGCAATAAATTGAATTGAAGTTGATCAAGAACGAAGAGGTGAATGAGAACTGCGTCCGTTTCCGCGTACTATGTTACACATTTTTTGAACAAGAGTGTAATTAATAGCGTAAAATAGACCACCATATGTGCACAACGAATAAGACTTTGTGTGGAGGATTTGTCTAATATGGATCACTTCCAAAATGGTACATGAATGGATCAATGAGTTTTTAATCATTGATTTATTATTAAAATAAATTAATAGATGAGATTAAAATATGAGATTCAATTAATAACATTTAGATTCGTACAAACATTTAGTCAAATCATTCTTTTATTTTTATGAATAATTGTAAATATAATAAACTTATAGATTTTAACTGATAATTTTTTCATACACTCAAATTTATATATAAATACTGTCAGATTAAAAAAAAAAATACTCCATCTATGGACCCAAACATTTTAGATCCATGATAGAAGCCTCTTGTGTGATTGCAGGTTGCCTTGATGAAAAATCGCATTACAGCATCGTTATCTCATCCCAATGCTATGTTAATTTGGTGTATCACCAACTAAACATGACCTTAAAGAGGGGTATCAAATATATGCAGCATTTTTTATATAGATACAAGTCTTAACATGACTGACCAACTCGCATGCTTGGTCATTCTGTTACTGCAAATTTATCAAAATAATTAAGTTTTTAGTGGACTAAAATTTCTTTGTACCTTTGATCAGACTACAAAAGTAAATTAGTTGAAATGGGCGTTAGCTAACACGGACACTACCTAATTGTAATAAAAAAACTTAAAATTGTCATAAATAAACAAAACACAATCAAGTCATATAATTATAACATTTTGAATATAAAAAAATTTTATTTTATGATAGTTTAAAGAAAAGAGCTAGTAAATACTTAAATTGGTCATTCAAAATTACATAAGACATCAAGTTCGTTTTCTAAAGATTTTGGACATCAATTTAGTCATATTATAATATATTAATATATAAGCATAAATTTAGGGACTAAATATCCAAAAATACATTAAAAGACTAAATTTATCTTTATTTAAAAAAATAAGGGATCAAATTAATGTTCAAAATCTTTAAATGGCTAACTTGATATCTGGTGTAACTTTTAGAGAACCATTGAATATTTAATCTAAAAGAAAAGTATTAACATATTTTAGAAGTTATCAATACATAACAAAATGTTACAAATAATTATAAAGGTGGTGTGACGGTCAACGGAAGTTAACTCATCTTGTCAACCTTTAACTCATAACAACTGCATTACTTGAATTCGAATCATGAGTTCTCCTGTTGATAGTTGGAAAGTCTCTCCTCATCCTAAACTTTATTTCAAAAAAATAATAATAAATAAAGGTGATATGATAAATGGAATGAGAATGAAGGGGTGCATAAATAATTCCTTTTGACATGTATACATGTGGTGCCTCACTAATGTATGCTGGTAATTTCATATTGACCTAGTCTTGCATTTTCTATTTCCTCACCACTCTAATAACATGCTTCATGCGTGTTTTCTTAATTACTATATTTGCAACCATACATGTAACTTGCCTTTTGAGTTGGTGTGGCAAACATCAAAGCAAGTTATGAAGTGGAAACTTTTATTTATTTTTATTTTTTCTCTTTTCTATTGCCACCATGTAGTGGATTCAAATTGAACTATAGGGTCGAATGTTGCATAAATAGTTATGCATGGCATGAGTTCCCAAATACCAAAGTTAAGCAATTCTCAATTAGCAAAACTTCGAACTCTAACCTGTCTATTCAGGCAATGGCACCAACCATCTCCACCCTAATGACCACCACCTCAGATCTCATTGAATTTGTGATGCTTCAAGGCAATGGAGTAAAGGGTCTCTCTGAAATGGGCCTAAAGAGCCTTCCCAAGCAATATATCCAACCTTTGGAAGAGAGGATGAGTATGATCAAAGTTGTGCCACAACAGTCCATTCCCATCATTGACATGTCCAATTGGGATGATCCAAAAGTGACAAATGCAATTTGTGATGCTGCTGAGAAGTGGGGTTTCTTCCAAATCATCAACCATGGGGTGCCTATCCAAGTGTTGGACAATGTCAAGGATGCAACTTATAGGTTCTATGGGCTGGTAGCTGAGGAGAAAGTTAAGTACACAAAAGAGAATTCGACATCTAAGCATGTGAGGTATGGATCTAGCTTTAGCCCTGAAGTAGAGAAGGCCCTAGAGTGGAAAGATTATCTCAGCCTCTTCTATGTTTCTGAGGATGAGGCTGCGGCAACATGGCCCCCTGCATGCAGGTAATTAAACCTATAGCTTGTTTAGTAATTAACAGATCATAGTACAATTTTTTTTTTGGCCAACATTCCAATTTTTTTATTATTACATTGTATTTGTAATTTGACATTTATGTTGCTAATGAAACCAAAGCTCCTTTGGTTACCTTTGTTTGACAAAAATATTTTTTGCTGTAATTTTCATTATCTATTTGTGAGGTTTAGTAAAATACAAACTTATCATTTTCTATTTTTCATTATAGAATATATATATATATATATATATATATATATATATATATATATATATATATATATATGGGACATATTTAATAAAAGGAGTTTTTATTATGAAATGGTGAGAGAAGTAAATCTTGACCATACAACTATATATGGATGGTCAAGATTAAAAGTTATTTAAAGGTTATGTTATCACTTAAAAAAGTCACATGTATTTATCTTTTAATCTTGACCATTCATGAAAGATCCAATGATCAAAATTCATTCATTTCATCTCTCACAATAAACACTCTTCTCACCAAATACACTCATTTATATATATATATATATATATATATATATATATATATATATATATATATATATATATATATATTTATTTATTTAGTTATTTTAAGGCACTAGAAGTCAATTAATGATAAAGGGTGTTTAAATAATTAACATGGTGTTTAAATAGTTTACTGGAGATCATAAGTTCAAACTTTTATGCATCATTATAATAGAAAAATATTATAATTTTATTTGAAGTGGTAATTACTAAAAAGGCTCTTACAAAAAATAAATTAACAACTCGATAATAACAAAAAAATATTACACTTCCCCCTTTTTCAAAAGCCCTAAAGCAGAATTCATTTTTGGGATAAACCAAACATTAATTCCGGCTGTATTTTCAATTGAATTATTGTACTTATTATTTTTAATTGTCGGAGGTTTACCGACCTTCTAATTAACTAAGGATATCAAAAAATTAAAAAAAAAAGCGAGGGTTTATATTTGAGATTTGAAGAAAGAACATGCACACTAATTTTATTGCATGCCACTTTATTTGTAGAGATGAAGCACTAGAATACATGAAGAGGTCTGAAAGTGTAATCAAACGGCTTCTAAATGTATTGATGAAGAGACTAAACGTGAGGGAAATTGATAAGACAAAAGAATCACTCTTGATGGGTTCAAAGAGGATCAATCTCAACTACTATCCCATTTGCCCTAACCAAGAGCTGACAGTTGCAGTAGGGCGCCATTCTGATGTCTCAACCCTTACCATTCTCCTCCAAGACGAAACTGGTGGCCTCTACGTCCGGGCAAAGGACCGCCACAGCTGGATCCACGTGCCACCTATCTCTGGCGCCCTAGTGATCAACATTGGTGATGCACTGCAAATAATGAGCAATGGTCGGTACAAGAGCATTGAGCATCGAGTGGCAGCCAATGGAAGCAAGACCAGGGTTTCAGTACCCATTTTTGTGAACCCTAGACCCTCAGATGTCATAGGTCCTTTGCCTGAAGTGCTTGCTAGTGGGGAGAAGGCAATGTATAAAAATGTGTTGTATTCGGATTATGTGAAGCATTTCTTCAGGAAAGCTCATGATGGAAAGATGACCGTTGAATATGCCAAGATATGTTGAGTTTAATTAGTGTTTTTTGGTAAAATGGCAGCGTGGATGTTTAAAGTTAATTATGATCTCTTGCAAACCTCTAGCCATTAGTTCATGTTGAATATAGTTTAAAATATATATCTATGATGACAATAAAGAGGCTTAGAGGGTTAGTTTCATATTGGTGTGATCGAAGTCCTAAGTCAATGTTTATCTGTGTTATACTGCAAGTTCTAAAGTTTCTTTGCTTGTTCTTGCTTTTTGCATGTCTGATCAATTAGATTTACTACTGTAATTTGCCATAATTAACATAAAATTCTCAAAAAAATAAAAAAATGAAACAAAAATAAAGAAGATAAGCTTAAATCAAAGCCAAGTATTTTATATCGAAAAAAGATAATCTTACATCTCTTTTAGATGTGTAGGTACTATATACACTATTTTTAAATGTGTGTGATTGAATGAAAGAAAGTGATAAAAAAAACGTAAATATAATGAATGATATTAGATGAAGTGTGAAAAGAATTGTATGCACTGTTTATGATAAAAATATCAAAGTTGTTTTATATCACTTTGCTTAACCTTCTCGCTCTTCTGGTCCATTTCTCCAATTATATAATTTCCTAACTTAACCCAATCCAAAAAATAATTTATTTCTCACTTAAAAAAAATTATGTCATTATATAAAAAAATAAAATAAAGCAAAATAAGAAGTCCTCACTTTAAAGAGTTATGTTATGAAACAATAAATCTTTTCAACTGATGGATGCATAGTTTTTTTTAAGAAAACATTTCATTATTTTAATTTTAAGTTTTGAGTTTCTCACCCACAATACTCGTTTAATAGCAATCTCCCAATTTAAAATATCCTCTCTCTTTTAGTTTTGTGGACCCTCCTCACTGTGTTGGCTCTATCCTTCGCGGGGATGCAATTGGTGTAGCGTTTTGAAGATTGGTTTCTTTTTTGTGTTTCTTAGTGTCCCTGCCCCGTATATCTACCCAAGAAAAAGAAAAGTATCCAATCTCGGTAGAGCCGGAGCAATACATTTTAGCACGTTCTTTATGGACACTTGTGCACACTAAAACTAATTTAACTCCATTATTTGAACACCCAATACAGGCACCATCTTTTTATATGTATTACCTGTTGTCATTTCTTATCTCTTATTTTGTCTTTTTATTTAAATTTTGTCAAATAAAAAAATATATAATTAAATTTAAAATACTTAATAGAATTTAAATAAAAAAATAAAAAATAAAATAAAAAATAGTAATAAATGATCTTCGTATTTTTTATAGAAGAAAACTTAAGTAAAATTCTTTAAGTGTTTATAGTGCTTGTCTCTAATAGAAACATAACATGTGTCTTATTTTTTAGTTATTTAATTATTATTTTCAAAATTTTCATTAATGAATTATAAAAAAATATATACATATCATATTTCTATTGAAGATAAGTACCACAAGCACTTAATGAACTTTACCTAAATTTTGTCCTTTTTTATATAATGAGCCAACAAGAGTCTTACCTTTTTTAATTTGCTTTTTCCCTCCACCTCAGTTCAGTTGAATGGTGCTTGACATTTTGCCCCCTTTCTCATCCCCAACTCGTTCCAAACCTATGCTCCCCTTAGTGCTCAATGCCCGCTGGTTGTCCTGCTCCATGCCGTCTTCCTGATTCCTCGCCCCACTCCCTCATCCCCAAACTGATTTGGTGATCCTTCCCTAAGTGCTTGATGCCTGCTCCATCGTCCACGGGTCATGCTGCTCCCTGTCATCTTCCTGTTGTGTGTTCGATGTCCCGCTCCCCCAGCATCCCTCCAAAGGTTGTTTCGTAGTCCGCAAGCCGAAGCAATTCCCTGTTGGTAAGGCATTCACCTCGTAATAAAAAAATTTGGTGCGTGATTAATGATTGTTGGATGAGCAATTAGTTGTTAGAGAAAAAAGTGAAATAGCAGTGCGGTGTTGTTTTATTTTCACAATAGAGTCTAAAATCTTGTTAAATTCCACTATATATGGCGGATGACGCTTATTGATAATGCTCATGAATAAGGACACAACGTCATTAGTGTTTCGAAACCCAAAAATATTGTTAGCTTTTGGTGATTGAAAATGTGTATACAATTTAAGAGGGACAGCGTGAGACAAATAAAGGAGCAAGTTAGAATTGAGTGTGTCATGCCTAGTCCTTGTCTTCAACATCTTCGTGTTAAGCGCTTTTGTTGGAATTAGCATAGGCTTCTATCAGCTGCTCCTACTGCTACGCACACTAGACTGCTCAAATTCTTGCTTGCTCTTAGAATCGACTTACCATTCATCATTGATTTTGATTCTCCCATGTCATTTTTTTTCTTATATAATCAAGTAGAAGAGAGAGATAGACACAAAAATTATAAAATAAATTTCACAAACCATGATTGAGTCCTACTAATAAATATATTTGTATCTATCTCTCTACTCCACTTGACCACATGAGAAAAAATGACATGAGAGAATTCAAATAACATTCATCACTAACCAAACCTTACCTAAAGTATTTTATAGCATCCTTTTAAATTTTATATATATATTATAGCAATTTCTTTTTGAAACATACCCAAGTGCACCCAATATGTAACTGTATCATATACAAACTTAGTATTGCTACAACAACCAACCAAGGTAAGGACGATAGAGCATAGTTATATAACTTGGACCGGAAGTTGACCTAGTAAAAAGACTGGATCAGCGGTCCGGTGGTCCGTTCATAGGTTAAGGGGTTAAATAGGAAAACCTGAACAAATAATATTTTTTTTTAAAAAAATATGAAAAAGTACTTTATATAAAAAAAATTTATATGAAAAAGTACATCATAAGAAAAAGAATTAATGATGCAATCAAACTAGCAATAATAATTATCTAGCTTCAATTTTTAAAGGTTAAATTAAAGTTTTGGTCCCTATAGTTTTCACTCATTTTTTAGTTTATTTCTTATAGTTTTTTCTTTTTAAATTAGTCCTTACACTTATAAAAATTTTCAAAATAGTCCATATTGTTAACTTTTATTCTAATACCGTTAATTTAGTCTCTACTAGACATTTTATAGAGAAAAAAAATCTAAAAGAGCATATATTAGACAAAAAAATACTTACTCAGAAGAAATAAATACTTACTAGAATAAAGGAGTACTTATTTGATGTTTTACAAAGAAAACGAACATCTAAAGGAGCTCCTATTGGATAAAGAAACATTTACTTTGTTAGCCAATTGACGGTGTTATAATGACGTTATGACAAAAATTAAAGACTGAGATTGTTTTGAAAACTTTTATCAGTGTGAAGGCTGATTTAAAGATAAAAATATTATAAAGACTGAATTGAAAATGAGTGTAAAGTATAGCAACTAAAACTTTAATTTAATCTCATTTAAAATTGAATTTGTTATAATAATATAAATTAAAAATAGAGAACATTACTCAACAAGATCATGTGCTCTAACGACAAATGCATTTCATCGAAAAGGTCATTATACCATGTTCAAATCATACAAATTGTCTTTATGAAGCTTTTAAAAAAAAAATTTGAAAAATCGAAACTGGGTCAACCAGAGTTAAACTGTCCAGGAAAGTCGGTGGGTCAACCTGTTGTAGTAAAGAACCAAATCGGTCTAGAGGCCGGGTCACGAGTTTTCCAATCAGGCCGCCCTGTCGGTCCAATTCTTACCACTATGTGATAGAGAGCTTGTCTTGCTAGGTCTCATGTGCACTAGTGTTAGTACTTGGTACTTAGTAGTGATATGGAACAATTCAATAAAAATTTTCTTTAAAAGAAAAAGTTCCTCTAAAATGAACTTATTTTTAAAATAAGCAAATAAGAGTATATCAACTCTTGATTTAGAGCTCATTTGGATGTGCTTATTTTGATGGGAAAATATCTTTTTTTATTTAAAAAAGTACTTTTTACTTTTTTTTATCATATTTGGATGAATTCTTTAAAAAAAGACAAAGCATTAAGCTAGATTTTGGTGCTTCTAAAAAAACTATAACATAAAAATGCTGTTCAAATATGAAAACAAAAAGTACTTTATCAAATATTACACCCAAACGTCAAAATAGCTTTTGCTTTTTTAAAAGTCCTTCTAGAAAAAGATTACTTAAATATAGATCTTATTTTAAAAACTCATCCAAACGAGTCATCATTCTAAAGTGTATTGTTATCATATCTCATTAAATAATTTAAAGATAAATATATCATTACTCATTCACTTTATAAATAAATTCACTTTAGAACAATCTTATCCTTCTTTAAAGAATGAATTTGATCCACGTTGTTAGGAATGTTCTGGTCAAGCTCGTTAAGTTGCAAGTAGCAACATGCTAGAGATAATAGCGTAAAAGTTCTGAAATCATTAGTGTACAAGGCCTTAGCCTTTTTCCACAAATCATAACAAAATTGATTGGAATGAAAAATAGTAAAGAGCTTGTCATCAATAGTGGACCACATGAGACTATACAGTGGAGCATCAGTCTTCTTACAAGTGTGCTACTAAATAGCATGAATATGTCCCTATGACTTGTAAGTTAACGGAATCATGTCATCGTTGGTTATAGTGAACATCTTGATCAATTTTTACTGCCATTTCTATATTAGGCAAGATTGTCAAGAGGGGTTATGAATTAAATGTGATAACTTTGACAACACTCATGAAAGGACTCCATATTAATGGGGATGTTAGGAAAGCACTAGAATTTCATGATAGGGTAAGACAAGTAGGATTTCATACACCAAATTCAAAAATTGTAGTACACACACACATATATATATATAAAATTATAAAATTTAAGTAAAAAGATTCATAATTTATTAATATCATTTCTATAAATTTAAAGATTTACAATATCTTAATATATATCATATGTGCTAATATTTGCTACCTAGTAAGTCTTTCTTAAAAAATATAAAACATAATTTCTATTGATATATTCTAAAAAATCTCATAAACCAACTTCTACTAATAGAACTAACCATGTACGAGTACATGTGCATAAAAAAAAATTTAACTAGAGGAAATATTGGTGTGAAGCAAACTTCGGTAATGACGAAGTGGACGATTTGGTACGAGCAAAAGTAAAAGGAGTAGATGAAAATAATGGTGTGTGGAAAGATAAAACTTAAAAGTCTAATAATAATGTTGAAAAGATAAAACTTAAAATATTGGTATGTGAAAATAGTGACTTGAAACGTTAGTTATGTGATTAGGCTTAAGTAGGTTATACGCTTATTAATTAAACGTTAATCATAAAAATTAATTATTTTTAAAAAAAAATATTAATGAATCGTATTCAAGTTGTATTATAGACGTGTCTAAACGTGTCCAAGATATATCAAAGCATATACGAGACGTGTCTAAATTAAAAAATAATAATTTTTTTAATCAGACACATTCCGACACACAAAACACGTGTGTCATATAGGTGTCTCCATGTGTTTGACAGGCAGATACGCCTAAAAAATGGTGTGTCTGTGTTTCATAAACCTTAATCAATGGGCTCCGTAAAATGCAACAAACAGCAACTACCATTGAATTTTGCAAAAGCCAGAGAGATAAGCGATTAAGCCTAATATAGTGATGTGTAGTGCTATCATCACTGGGCTATCTAAGGAAGGGCTTGTAAACAAAGTAGTCAATTTGTTTTCTAAGATGATTGCCAAGGAAATTTATCCTAATGTTGTCACTTACAGTTCCCTAATTCACGATTTCTACTGTGAAGGTCATTTAAAAGAACTTAAAAGAAGCAGCTGGATTGTTGAATCAAAGGCTTCAATACAATATCAACCCAAACCTATATACCTTTAACATACTAATCGATGCATTATGTGAATAAGGAAGAATCATAGAGGCCCAAAATGTGTTTGATATGATGGAAAAAGGTCATATGCCTGATGTTGTCACTTACAATGCTTTAATGGATGGATATTTTCTAAGAAATAAAGTTAGTGAGGCAACAAAGTTACTTGATGATATGATCAAAATATGTTTGATACCTAATGTTTGTTGTTATAACATCATGATTAAAGGATATTGCAAGAATAAAAGGATAGATGAAGCTATGACGCTCTTTAAACAAATGCGTCAAAAAAAATATAGTTCCTAATACTATAACTTACAGTTCTCTTGTTCAGGCTTGTGCAAATAAGGGAGAATATCATGTGCTTCTCGATGAGATGTGGGATAATGGTCAACCCCTTGAATATTAATCACTTAAAATATCTTGTTAGATGCTTTATGCAAAATCCAACATATTGATGAGGCAATTGCATTATTTTGACAAATTGTTGACAAAGGAATCAGTCTAGATGTGTACACGTGCACTATTCTTTTGAATGGTTTGTGCAAAAATGGAAGACTAGAGACTACAGATGTCGATGCTTGGACTTATAACATTATGATTAATGGGCTCTGTATAGAGGGCTTGTTTGATGAAGGGATGGCCTTACTTTCAGAAATGAAAGGCAATGATTGCCTGCCTAATTCTATGTTATGAAACAATGGCTCATGCTCTTCTAGATAAAATGAGAATGAAAAGGTAGAGAAGCTTCTTGAAATGATAAGTAGAGGCCTGCTAAAGGAAGAGAACAAGGTAAGACAAATTATTTCTAATCCACTTTTGTTAACGTTGAATTTGTATGGATGGTTAGAAGAAGCTTGTTTCCTATGCCTCAGAGATGATAAACTATTTGTTTGTGAACACTTAATTTTGCCTGAGTCAAAAAAAAATTAAGGTAATTAATTTTTTTTTTAAAAAGAGAAAAAGAAGAAAAAAAGAGAAGAAAATTTGGTCTTGGTCTCATTAACTGTAAAGACCCATTTGGGTCAAGGTCCACTCCTTTTGGGGCTCAAAACTCATTCCCCAAACTCAACACAATTTCCAAACTTCAGAAAAAAGAAAACTCAATTTACAAACCCAATAACCCAGTGTCCAAACCCAGCCCAATATTGGTGTCCAAGAAACGAGAAGAGAGACTCGATGGTGGCTTATAGAGACAGTCAGACTTCGAGATTGAAAAGCAGACGTCCAGAAGTTTTGGTGGTGAAATTCTGAGACCGAGGACTAGTGGAGCGAAATTCTGCAAAAGGAGTAACTTTGAGCTTTTGATTTTCTTGATATTAGGATTGGTAACTTGCAAATCCCTTTATTGTTTTTTGTAATCAATCCTAAGTTGGTAATGTTCACCTCTCTCTAAGCACTGAAGTTGCGAAAGGATGAGTACCTTGCTGTTCTATCATTTTAATTTCTTAGTTCCCTACTCTCTGCTTGATAAAATGTCTGAACTACTGGTATCTTCCAATTGTTGATTTCTTGGGTTCTGATAAGTGAGTCTGTGAGGTGTTTTTGTATGAGAATATCCAAATATTGTTAGATTGGTTGGAATAGTGCTAACAAGTTTTTATGAGGTATTTTTATTTCTTGGCGTGATGGTTTAATTGCTTAGCCAAATAATGCTTACTTGGATACATATATATCGTTTGACAAAATGCCAATTTACTCGTTAACTAGTCATGAGCACATGTACGGTTTGTATATGCTGGAAAACAGTATAATAAATTGATTTGAAGGTTGTCTTTTGCTATAAATGAAAACTAATGGGTGGAATTGGGTTTTGTTGTTAATTTGAGTTGTGAGTTTATTTCAGGGTAGATTCCTAACTTGGTCTGGGGTCTGTTTTGCTTCTCTTGGGGGTCGTTATGCTAAGAGTTTGTTTATTGTTTGATGCCAGGTTTCAATGATCCTTTGCTCATTTGGTCTTTTTTAATTGTGAAGTTTATGGTATTATGGTTTGCTTGATCTTAATCAATTTCTGCATCCTATTTGATTAAGTAAATCTTGCTTGAAGGATGTAGCGATACTTTGTGGTGTCTGCTCACGTGATATATGCTAAAACATCGCTTCCAACTTGCCAATTTGTGATCGAATTGCCATGAAATGTGTTGGAAGTCAATTGAATGCTAATTGTCTCGCTGGTCTTGCTTGGATTTGCACCTTAATGATAATTTTGATGGGTTAATTTGTTTACAATTGTTTGAAATGGTGGCTGTTTCCATTTGATGATCTTTGCTGGCTGTTCTAATTGAATATGTGAGTGGGTCCATTTGGGATTTAGAAGGGAATGATGCATGATGTTTTATGATTGTTAAAGTTGCCCACCGCTTGAAAATAAATGAATGCCATATTTGTATAATAACAAGGTGGGTTAGGGGAATAAGACTTAAGTTGCTAAGTTGGTCTTTAATTTCATGGTAACAAGTTGTACGAGTTTCTACAGTTTTGCGGCGGCATGCCCATTACGTCGTGCATGTGTTTGCTTTTGTATCATCCTATTTCTTACTTTACATCAATAAATAAGTCATTCCAAAAAAAAAGGGGGGAAAAAGAAAAAAATAATGTGTTGATGTCATAGTTATTAAATAAAATCTTAAAAAAAATTCCTTGAGTATCTTAATTATTTAATTTTTTTTAAAGTCAAAAATAAAAAATAAAAAATCAATCAATTTTTTTTAAAAATATTTGGTTGGTTAACTCTTTGCTTGAAGGGATAAAACAAATATTTAAAAGTTATAAATGAATTTCACAAATTAACTTAGGATAATCATCTTTAGGATGAGTGTATAAGAAATATTGTAGGATTTAGTTTTCATCCTTTCCTGCACACAATCAACTCTCGAAAACAATCTGGTTACAAAAACTATTTTCTTTAAAAGGGTTTTTCTAATGTTTTTCCTAAATTAAATAAACCTTGATGACGACTTCATTTTTCATTTTCTAAAATTTCTTTTTATCACTACTCCCTCCGCAATCACAGTCGCGATAGATGGCGACCCCACTGGGAATTGTTGGAGAGTCAAGGTTGTCATAATTAGTTGTTCAAATTATTAATAACTTTTATTTATTTATTTACCCCTTGTTGTTTTTAATCTTGTTTTGGGTATGTCTTGTTATAAATTTGGTTTTCTTTTTGTATATTTGCTATCCTTATATTTAGTTGTTTGAAAACATGGGATAGATGATGGTTGGCTGACTGTTGTATATATGTTCTATTTTTCTGCTGTTTTGTAGAATGTGAGTAGTTTTATCTTAGGTTTTCTACAGGTTCATTTACCCCCGGCACACACCACACTTACACTTGTGTCACACACATTTTAGGCTCTATACTCGACCGAGCCTTGGCAAGCTGTATGACCAGAAGGGGTTTTAGTGTTATTATTATGTGACTTATGCTTTCCTAATAGTCGCTAATTCTCCCACTTAGATTGGTATTGGTGTCATGGACTGTTATATTGTGACTTATTCGTCCCTATTGCAAACTCATGGAATCAGTCCTTATCTTTCAGATGACAGCAATTTGGGAACCATTTCTATTAAGGGTCTAGATTCGTAACTTGCACTGATAGTATGAATAGTAGCCAATGGCTATCCAATGACCTTAGCAATATGTATCCTTAGACTCTACTATCCTAGGACATAATGGGGCATAACTTTCTTAAAAATGAAAAAAAAAAAATCTCATTTTCATGCATCTCATGCATTTGGGTCAAATAAAAAAAAAAAAAAACTCATTTCATGCATATCATGCATTAATAATTTTGGGTCAACTAAAAAAAACTCATTTCATGCATCTCATGCATTAATAAATTTTGGGTCAACTAAAAAAAACTCATTTCACACATCTCACATTAATAAAATTATTTAGCCCACTAATATGATTATCGTTAATTGCCTTAACTGTAGCCAAATGTAGATTTTGGTTTTTCTTTGCCCCAAGAAAAAGATGATTCAGGATCCTCTGCTACGAGCCGTAGTAATAGTTGAAATTTCAAGAAATTACTCTCCAGATTCATGAAGTGTCTAATTATAACTTTGAAACGATGCTAAAGCCCATATATGAATGGGTTCCTCAAGCATCACTTCGTTGGTATTTATTTTCTTTCAATTGTTTAACAAAGCACCATTTAGGTGTTTCCTACTTTCAAAAAGAGACCTCTCTTATGTAATATCCCTAAAAATATTAATAACAATAAATACATAAAAAATATCTACATGAAATATTTAAAAAAATAAGGTATTAAACAAGAAAATAAATATCTTATATAGATTAATTATCGAGTAATATATTACTTTACCCTAAATATCTACTTAAAAAACATTGAATGAAATGACGTTGAGAGCTTCAAGAATCAATGCAAAAATAAAAATCTAATAAAATTAATCATTACAAAGATAGGAATTAAAAAAAAATGAATGAAAATGAATGAAGAAAAACAAGTTGAGTGCTCCATAAGTCTCTCCAAAAAAATATAGTAAAGTGACAAGAATGTCATTAATAGGAGATTCTTGAAAGATAACAAATGATGATAAAATGAGAATTTTTTTTAGAATGATTGACCCAGTATGATACTCTACCTAACATAAGGAGTCATTTAAAGCATTATAAATACCCTCTCATTTCTCAACTCTCCATCAAAAAGAAAAAAAAATGCCATTCAATAAGAAAACTCCCACAACCTCGTTCTTTTTCTGCTATCAATCAAAAACTATCTTATCCATAGCACACTACCTCTAACTTCTCATTTTCACCTAAGTTGCAATCTAACAAAAAAATATAGGAAGAGTGAAAATCCATTCCTTTCCTACTTTTTTCTACTATTCATAAATTTCTAGTGTTTCTTTTGTTGTTTTATACATACCTAAATTTTGACTTTGTCAAACATTTGTAGTTTTTAGAACTTGAAAGCCATCATGGAAGGAGATGACTGAAGTTATTCCTCCTCTCTAACATTTTCCTTATGTTCCTTTTATTCTTACTTATGGAGTGTTTTTGTTAAGAAAAATCAACTCTTGAAGGGATGCAGAATAACGATGGTTATGGGCTCATATTAGAATTGAAAAATCCTAAAGATAGAAGTTTTTTATTTCTTTTGATTCTATTTTGCTATGGTCGTAACTATTGGACTAATTGGATTCTTTCTTTCCTCTTCTCTTTAAGTTACTTGTTTTTCTCAAGTCTCTACCTTTTATTTGATTGCTCATAGTCACTATAAACTTAATCTCAAATCAGTTTTGTTTTCCTGGTTGATTTATGGTAAAAGGAAGAAGATACACAATTCTAAACTATCAAAATTTGGTGACTTGAAAAATTTGGATTTACTACAATACGAAGATGGTGTAGACAAGAAAAGAAATCATTTCTTTCTTTCTCATCCTTGTAACATCCTACTTTAATCTTATAATTTCAATTGAGGTTTTAAATATGTAAGTTAGACCAACACACATTACTATTATTACTAAGAGTTTAATGTACAATATTTTACATTAAGGGATAAATCCCTTCAAAAGTTAGTTATTTACATAAAACACTATTTAAGTTAAGCATCTATTTTAAAAAATGAGGCTTATAAAAGCCTTCACAAGATGTTACTATTTACATATTTACAAATGTTTATTACCATAGCTACTCATCAAAAAGCAAGACTAATAGGAATAGATCTCCCATAGTGACGGAGAAAACACAATCTCCTAACTATGAGACATATACTTGTTGCACACGAAAATCAAACAGAACTCTTACCGTCGACATTATCTAAAATATCACATAAAAAATTGAGATAAAAACTGAGTAGAAAAGAGAATATATATATATATATATATATATATATATATCAAGGTCGCAAACCACGGGAAAGGCGAAAGAGACAGGATGAAAGAAAGTAGGAGAGCAGACGGACTGCGTTACATGCTATGTAAAATAATTAAGAACGTGAAATTAAAAATAAAAAATTAAAAAATAGAAAATTAAAAGTGCGAGAAATTAAAACATGGAGAGTAGGCGAGCCTCAATGTTGTCGGCGAAGAAGGGAGAAGATAAGAGTTGATTAAATATTATTAAAACATAAAAGAAAAGTTAAAACCAGAGAGGCAGAGCCTCAACCGGTGAAGGAGGAAGAAGAAAAAAGATTATTTCATTACAGAAGAAAAGATTACAGAGGGAGAAAGAGAAGTGGGAGAGTCTCTCACTAACCTCTCTAAAAAGGGAGAAAAATAACGAATGCCTAACATCATGGGCAGACATCCTATAAATAAACTAAAATTTTACTATTACAACAGTAACGCTACAGTGAATAGTGTTCAACAGTAGTCTTCCGCAGATCACTGCAGTGATTGCTACAGTGGTTTGAATAGTAACTGACTATTCATCTTCTTTCAGGTTGATTGCGTAACAGTCATCTTCATTCTGGTTTGCAGAGTCTTCAGACAATATGATTGAAGGAGAATGAGAACTAGATTTTTTGGGAATCAGTTCTCTGCTAATAGCATCATCCATTTCTCCGTAGAGTCTGAGGACGTCTTCCATGTTTTGGAATAGATGTTCTTTGTTGGAAGAGGCGGCAATAGCAACCAAGATCTTTGCCCTCTGATTGAGGAATTGACAGTCAACTTCATTAGCAATCTTGAGGTAATTTGAGTTCTTTTGGAACCATAGCTTGATATTGTCTGGGGATGCTCCAGAGGCGTCAAATTCAGCCCACCATTTAGCATATGCTTGTCTTTGCAGTGCAGGGAGGAGTTTGGGGAGACAATCATGAGCCTTGTACTTGTACTGCCAGGAAAATATCCAGGCAAGTGAAAGCTTGGAGAAGAAGTGAAGATCGACAAGAAATAAATCATCACCTGAATCAAACTTCTTCATAAAACATTGAAATCCTTCCATAACATTTGTCGAAAGAATCTGCTGGATTGGACCAAAAAAGTTCCACCATTGCATGAACCAATGAGGGAACTTGTACTGGACATTTTGTTTGAAATAGATAAGCCAGGAGTGGCAGTTGGACTTATTCTGGAGCCAAAATGTATTGCTCCATGCTTGCATGTAATCCTAGTAATTATAACTGATTGGGTTATAGTGCTGAGAAAATTTCTTTAATGAGTTTGGATTCTTGCCAAATTCTGCAGGTCTCATGACCTTCAAAATCTATATTGTTGAATGAGTTATGTAAGATTCATCTTTTGGGTCCCTGTAATGCTTGAGAGAGACCGAGTCAGTATCAATAAGAATATATTCATAAAATTGTTGAGTTTTGTTTGATGAAATTGGCTTAAAATGAAAACCGTTTGGAAAGATTTTTTGAGAAACTTTGCCTGGGTTGGGATCCCAGAATTCTGGTTCCATTTGGATTACAGGCCAAAAACTTTCTTTTGGAATGTAGTGTGGTTTGGAAGAGATGGGTTGAGTTTGGACAACTAAATCCTTTTTTGGTTGGTTGACTACAATGGCTTTGCCTTTAAGGGGTTTAAATCATAGTTTGAATGTCAGTTCCTTCGACAAATTCTTCAGTGAAGATTTGTTTCCATGATTTATCTGGGAGATGGGTTAGGTCTTGATCTTGCAGGGCTAACAAGGTTGTGATTAGTATGGCATAGTCTTCTTTTGATTGTTTTTTCTGAGTTGATGACACAGCCTTAGCTTGGGTGGATAACCCAGATGGAAGAGTTGAAGAACCCGGTTGGTATGATGACTTGGCTGGCTGTGCTAGGGGTAGATTACCTGTGCCTCTTCCCCTAGAGGAAGAAGATCGTGTTGACCTTGGCATGAGGCTACTTTCCCTGTAAATATTCACGGGTAAGGTAGTCAGGTAAAGTGTTTGAGGTGCCCTTGATATATTCAATGTCAAAATAAAAAACACTCAAGATTGTTTGTCATCTAGCAAAAATTTGGTTTGAAGCAAGATTTTTAACATCCTTTTGTAAAATATCTTTTGCAGATTTGCAATCGACTCTGATTAAAAAAATTTTATTTAATAAATCAGATTGAAATTTTGAGATGCAAAGCACAATTGCTAAAATTACCTTTTTTACAATTGAATAATTTTGTTGTGTAGGATTCCAGTGTTTTGATGCATATGCAATGATGTGTTCTTTGTCTGCGACACGCTATTTAAGAATGCCACCATAACCTATGTCAGAGGCATTAATTTCAATAATTTTGAATGACTGAGGATTTGGAAGATAGAGGTATGGAAGATCCTTTACCTGAGGCTTTACTTGTTTGACAATATTTGTATGAGTGTCTGACCAAGGAGGAGGACTCTTTTTCAGATGATCATATAATGGTTTGATGAGATTACTTAGTTGAGGAAAGAATTCAGCGACATAATTTAAACAATCAATAAATCTTTGTAATTAATTTTTGTCAATGAGTCGGTTTGAAAACTTGTCAGCAAACTCTAACTCGATTAATAGGATTGATAGTTCCTTAATAAATAGTATGACCAAGAAATCTAATTTTAGTTTGGAAAAGAATAATTTTTGATTTGGAGACTGCAAGACCATTTCTTTTAAAGTTCGAGTAAAGTTCGAGTAAGGATTGAATATTTTGTTCATGATCCTTTGGAATTCCGAAAGAGCATTTTTTAGATCAAAGGGCATTACGTTCCATTCGTACTACTCGAACGGAACAGTGAAAGCCATCTTGTAGCAATCACTTTCTTTAATTTAGATTTGCCATAATCCATATTTCATATCAAATTTTAAAACGATTTTAGCAGAATGCAGTCTTTTAAGAAGATCTTTTTTATTTGGAACTGGATACCGAATCTATTGGAGTGCTTGATTAAGCGGTTTGTAGTTAATGACCAATCGAGGAGTACTCTTTCGATCTCGGCTTGTTTGTTGACGTAGAAGGCTGAACAGGACCATGGACTCTTACTTTTCCTAATGAGTCCTTTCACAAGAAGATCTTTAATCTCCTGCTAACAATACTGAACGAGTTCTTGACTCATCTGAATTGATCTAGCCTTTGTGGGGATTTGTCTTTCATTGAAATTCTTTTCGTAGGGAAGATCCATCATATGTTTCTTCCTTTCCCAGAAAGCATTTGAAGATTTGAACAAATTGATCTTTGAATCTGTTCAATAAGAGATTGAATCTTTTTCTGGATTTGGGGTTGACTAAGGTTGGAATCAATATTTTTAAAGGAAATTTTCTCTTCTAAATAATTGATTTAACTTTGTTCATATTGGATTAAGTTGAGGTTCCTTAGAATTGGTTTCCTAAGAAATTTGAAAACGATTGTTTGACCAAGATGTTGGGTAGTAATCCCTTCATCCGTGATTTGCAGAGGAAAAAGCGATTTGATGAATGGTATTCCTAATATCACTTCATTTTTGATATTTTTGACAAGTAAGAAGGAAGTTTCAACTTGGAAACCTTGATTCTCTATGATTGCAGATGAAAGTTTGAATTTGAATTTTAGTTTTGAACCGTTAGCCGTGCAAAGCTGTTCGGATGTTTTTTCAAAATACTTTGTTGGGATTAATCCCTCGATAATACAATTTGAATCTGCCCCTGTGTCAAACAGTACTACAGTGTCAAGGACAAAATCATCAATTTTAATATTTATGTTAATAAAGAATTTTTGAATTTTCATTTGATTGATAATTTGTGCAAAAATAATTTCGTCTTCTTTATTTTCAGTCTTTTGACTTTTTTTACTCTTGTTTTCTGGAATTGTATCTTTATCAGAATCAGTTTGAATATCCTGAAGTTGGGATATTATAATTTGATGCAAGCTTTGCTGTTCTTTGAGTTATTCAACTTCGATTTTTAGATTATTAAATTCATTTCGAAGATCTTGGATTGTTATAGTTTTCCTAGAAGTTTTCTTCTCGAGTTTTTTAAGTGTTTTCGTAAGATTATATTTGTTTTGAATGATTGGTTCTTTAAAATTTTTAGAAGAACTTACTTCCATTAAAGATTTTATCTTTTCTAAATAGACTTTCCTATCTTGAGGATCATCAATTGAATTAAGAACTTCGAACAGGAGATCTTGCTCCTTTGTTAAAACATTGACTTTAGGAGAATCTGATTCTCTTTTAGATGAAATATGATCATTTTGGATTTGGTTTAAGTTTTCAGAGGATTCTTTAACAGACTCTTATTCAGATGATTCAACTAACAAATTATTAATTTGTTCTTCGATAGTTGGTTCAAGATTTAAAGATTTTATCTTCTTTTTTAACCTACAGTATTTACTAATATGACCAAGTTTGCCACAGTTATAGCAAATTATAGGTTTCTTTGGGACTTTGATATTATCGATTGGAGGTTTGGACTTAAATTCTTGTTTAAGTCTTCTGGGTTTGGTGTTTGCTTTATGTTTGTAATATCGAGTTTTCTGGACACGATCAGATTTTGGTTTTGGTTTTGGTTTTGGCTTCCTCCTAGCACAAGGAAGACCAAATTATTCGCAGAACGTTCCTAAGTCCCGCTTGGTTTGGGCTTTTTCTCTGGCGAGTTAGGCCTAAATCTTGTCATCTTGGGAAATTTTTAGAGCTACCTTTCGGATGAAGGCAATGAATTATCCATAACTCAATTGCTCGTATGGGATTTCTCCATTTGGGGATTGGCTTCTGATATTGTCACGAACCTTGTCGCCTAAGGATTTTGGAAGACCAGCAAGAAATTTTTCTTTCCAGAAAGGCTGTTGACTATCTTCTTTAGTGTAAATCCTAGTTAAGAAGGTATCTCTATACCACCTAAAGTCAGCTAGAGTTTTGCATTTTAAGTTTGAAAGGAGTTCAGCAGACCTATCTTTCCATAAAGACGGATCTCCTATGAAATGTTAGGCGATTGTAAAGATTAAATTATTGACAGCATCAGGAATAGGCTTCCCATCGCTAAGGATTAAATTGCCATCGGCATAGGTTTTGACTGCTTCCGCAATCTCGATTTTCTGGTCAACAGAGATATAGTTATCCCACCAACCTTTGAGCTGGCCGGAAAACCCTGAAACAAGGATTCTAACTATGACTTCTTCTGGACAGTCATACGAAGTTTGATAAGCAGTAGACACCATGGTCATATGCTGAAGAGTGTTGATGATGGCATATTCAGTCATCCCATCAATGTTCCACTCATAGATGTTGTTTGTGCTAAAGCTTCTGAAATTTGAATTTCTTTCTTCAAGCAACAGATTTGGAGTTGTCGCTCTTTGATAATAGAGTTTTGAAGGATTTTTCCAGTTAAGAGTTTGCCTGATTACAGGATTTACCTTGATGACATAATTTGTGTCAGTTTCAGTTTCTGGGCAATCAGATCCCAATTGTGAACTAGATTGTTTGATTATATTAATGATAAGATTTTTATCTTTAGATTCACTAGTCTTTAATTCTTGGGTTTGTGGTGTATCTGGGGCGACTAAGTTTAGTATTTCCATAAATTCATTAATAAGATTCTGGTTTGATGGCTTAGGATTATTTAAAAGTTTTATACTTTCTTTAAGCTGTTTGCTAACTTTGAATGGTTTGAAGAAGGGTTTTTCTATTAGTTTGGGAGGTTTTGATTCATCAGTTTTGGTTCCAGAGGTTGAAGGTTTATCCAAGGATTATTTAAATAATTTTTCACCTAAAACTTGAAGGTATTTGTTTGTATAATTATTTTGTTCCATAAAATTTTTAATGTCTTTAGGATTGATCGGCTCATCTTCTACTTTAGTCTTGAAAGGAGAAGCTAAGACAGGATTGTTGTCTTTGTCTTTAATGTTTGGGATAAGATACTGACTGGAAAGAGGTAATTCAGATTTGATTAACTCACCATCTTTGCGATGTCAAACAGTAAGAACATTAGTTGATTTATCTTCAATCAGACCAATGCTCCAAGGATATTCAATTTCATTCCTAATCATGTAGGCATGAAACCAATTGAAGAATGGGCCATGTTGTTTGACTTTGTTGAGAAATTCGTAGAACTTCTCTTGGATTTTAGTTCTGTTTGATCCCTTAAAATCTTTAAAAAACCATTTCCTTTGCGGAGTCCATTCCGCAGAATGAAAGTGCAGATCTGAAATCTTCAGATTTGGAGGATGAAGATTCAAAGGATCTTGAAGAGCTGAACGAGTTTCTTCTATTGAAAGCTAATTCAACTCTACCTGATTAGTGTTGGGTGATTTCCTAAATTTCAGGTGTTTCTCTAGGCAAAGCTAGAGTTGCTTTATCTATAATCCATTTCTCAGGGAGGATTACATCTTCCCATCGAATTTTGTTTAGGGACAACTACGTTGGCCTTTGTTATGTCTATCAGGAATAACATTGTTACTCCTTGTGTTTTGGTTTTAACACCTTTGAGTAGAAAGAATTCATTACTTTGTACTGAATCCTATAGATTAAGGCTAAAGGGATTGATTCGGGCTTCATGTCTAAGCCACAGACTTTGATGTTTAAGAATAACGTATCTTGAATATTTTTGTCTTTTAGACTAGCAATCCTATTAGGATAACAATTAAAATAGATTGGACCATGACCAAGACTAGTTTCTACGGTTCCTAAAAATGAATCATGGAATTGATTATGTCTTATGTCTCTTAGACAGAGGAGAACAGATGCGTTTAGCCCTTCTCTAATTAAGGGCTTGACAGCTACCTGCACACATCCAATATGCAGATAATTGTATATGTTGGCTTGACCTTTTAAGGTCTCTTGACAGAGAAGATGAAATTCTTCATCATCACCTTTGATGGTGACTTGTTTCTCTACAGTTCTGATAATGTAATCAGAACTTCTGAAGAATCGTCCTTCGGGTTTATAGAGTTCATTGTTTAGGATTTTGGGGATCTCCCAATTATGTCTTGATTTATGTTTTCAAAACAAATTTCTTCATTAAAGATGTTTGTTGAAGATGGATTGATTTGTTGCTCAGTGAGCGATGATGAAGATTGAGAATATTTGAAAGTAAATTTAGAAGATAGAGCATGCAACATGGCAGAAGATTAAGACAGAAGATGTAGAAGACAGAAATAAAAGACAAAATATAAGAATATAAATGCAGGAAATAGCAGGAAAGAGAATAAAATAGTAAGAAAATAAATAGTAGATAATAGATATGAACTTATCCCCTCATACCATCACCCTCATTTGGTTTCATAGACTTGTAACTGAAAAATTTAAGTCAAATTTTATCCTTTGAACTAAATCTTAAAATTATCATGTTTCATACTTTGATTTATGTTTGGTTTAAGTATTATCTTCTGAACAATTCTTTAAAATTTTAATAGATCATACCTGAATCTTTAGCCACCGCATTTATTTATCAGTTCTTAACCATGGTCACCACCGTGCCTCATCCTTCACTACCTGTGGCGACGATGTCGAATTAGACTTACCGCCTCCCCAGGACTTACTGCTACAGTCCAACAGAATAGATCCAACACCAAGCATTATGTACCGTCCAATTAAGAAAAGATAACATATGGATGCGTACTATCCAGATCCAGATATAATAATAACATTATTATATAGTTCAGTCAAGATAATAAATAAAGCAGATAAAGATCAAAGCAAAATAATGA
The DNA here is from genome assembly GCA_029884595.1 of Ormosia semicastrata. Classification (NCBI taxonomy): domain Eukaryota; kingdom Viridiplantae; phylum Streptophyta; class Magnoliopsida; order Fabales; family Fabaceae; genus Ormosia; species Ormosia semicastrata. The sequence continues at coordinate 10,368,817 of JAQQTO010000047.1, forward strand.
TTAATCGATATAATAACATTAATATCCAGTTCAATAAGATAATAAATAACTTAAATCCATCATTTGCATTCCTACTTCCCCATCAGGCTTTGATACCAGAGACAGGGTCGAAGATCACGGGAAAAGCAGAAGAGACAGGATGAAAGAAAGTAGGAGAGTAGACGGACTGTTTTACATGCTATGTAAAATAATTAAGAACATGAAATTAAAGTGCAGAAATTAAAACATGAAACCAGAGAGGAGGCAAAGCCTCGACAGTGCAGACAAAGAAGGAAGAAGAAAAGAGTTGATTAAATATTATGAAAACATAAAAGAAAAGTTAAAACCAGAGAGGCAGAGCCTCAACCGGTGAAGGAGGAAGAAGATGAAAAATTATTCCATTACAGAAGAAAAGATTATAGAGGGAGAAAGGGAGGTAGGAGTCTCTCACTAACCTCTCTCTAAAAGGGGAGAAAAATAATGAATGCCTAACATCATGGGCAGACATCCTAAAAATAGACTAAAATTTTACTATTACAACAGTAACGCTACAATGTCCCGCTACAGTGAATAGTAAAATAGTAATCGATCGCATCGCTATAGCCAACAGTGTTCAACAATAGTCTTCCGCAGATCGCTACAATGATTGCTACAGTGACTTGAATAGTAACTGACTATTCATCTTCTTCTAGGTTGATTGCATAACAGTCATCTTCGTTTTGGTTTGCAGAGTCTTCAGACAAGATGATTGAAGGAGAAGGAGAACTAGATTTTTTGGGAATCGGTTCTCTGCTAATAGCATCATCCATTTCTCTGTAGAGTCTGAGGACGTCTTCCATGTTTTGGAATAGATGTTCTTTGTCGGAAGAGGAGGCAATAGCAGCCAAGATCTTTGCTCTCTGATTGAGGAATTAACGGTCAGCTTCATTAGCAATCTTGAGATAATTTGGGTTCTTTTGGAACCATAACTTGATATTGTCTAGGGATGCTCTGGAGGCGTCAAATTCAGCCCACCATTTAGCATATGCTTGTCTTTGCAGTGCAGGGAGGAGTTTGGGGAGACCATCATGAATCTTGTACTTGTACTGCCAGGAAAATATCCAACCAAGAGAAAGCTTGGAGAAGAAGTGAAGATCGACAGGAAATAAATCATCACCTGAATCAAACTTCTTCAAAAAATATTGAAATCCTTCCATAACATTTGCCGGAAGAATCTGCTGGATTGGACCAAAGAAGTTCCACCATTGCATGAACCAGTGAGGGAACTTGTATTGGACATTTTGTTTGAAATAGATAAGCCAGGAGTGTACGAGTGGTGGTTGGACTTATTCTGGAGTCAAAACGTGCTGCTCCATGCTTGCATGTAATCCCAGTAATTATAACCGATTGGCGGTTTGTAGTTAATGACAAATCAAGGAGTACCTCTTTCGATCTCAGCTTGTTTGTTGACATAGAAGACTGAACAGGACCATGGACTCTTACTTTTCCTAATGAGTCCTTTCGCAAGAAGATCTTTGATCTCCTGCTGACAATACTGAATGAGTTCTTGACTCATCTGAATTGGTCTAGCCTTTGTAGGGATTTGTCTTTCTTTGAAATTTTGAAATTTTGATGTAGTTCAAAATAAATTTTTGCTAGATGGCAAGCAATCTTGAGTGTTTTTTATTTAGACATTGAATATATTAAGGGCACCTCAAACACTTTACCTGACTACCTTACTCGTGAATATTTACAGGGAAAGTAGCCCCATGCCAAGGTCAACACGATATTCTTCTAGGGGAAGAGGCACAGGTAATCCACCCCTGGCACAGCCAGCCAAGTCATCATACCAACCGGGATCTTCAACCCTTCCATCTAGGTCATCCACCCAAGCTAAGGCTGAGTCATCAACTCAGAAAAAACAATCAAAACTCATTAAAGAAATTTTCTCAGCACTATAACCCAATCGGTTATAATTACTGGGATTACATCAAGCATGGAGCAACATGTTTTTGGCTCCAGAATAAGTCCAACCGCCACTCCTACACTCCTAGCTTATCTATTTCAAACAAAATGTCCAATACAAGTTCCCTCACTAGTTCATGCAATGGTGGAACTTCTCTGGTCCAATCCAACAGATTCTTCCGGCAAATGTTATGGAAGGATTTCAATATTTTTTGAAGAAGTTTGATTCAGGTGATGATTTATTTCCTGTCAATCTTCACTTCTTCTCCAAGCTTTCTCTTGGTTGGATATTTTCCTGGCAGTACAAGTACAAGACTCATGATGGTCTCCCCAAACTCCTCCCTGCACTGCAAAGACAAGCATATGCTAAATGGTGGGTTGAATTTGACGCCTCCAGAGCATCCCCAGACAATATCAAGTTATGGTTCCAAAAGAACCCAAATTACCTCAAGACTGCTAATGAAGCTGACCGTTAATTCCTCAATCAGAGGGCAAAGATCTTGGCTGCTATTGCCTCCTCTTCCGACAAAGAACATCTATTCCAAAACATGGAAGACGTCCTCAAACTCTATAGAGAAATGGATGATGCTATTAGCAGAGAACCGATTCCCAAAAAATCTAGTTCTCCTTCTCCTTCAATCATCTTGTCTGAAGACTCTGCAAACCAGAACGAAGATGACTGTTACGCAATCAACCTAGAAGAAGATGAATAGTCAGTTACTATTCAAATCCTATAGCAATCACTGTAGAGATCTGCGGAAGACTACTGTTGAATACTATTCACTGTAGCGGTGTGATTGATTACTATTTTACTGTTCACTGTAGCGGGACATTGTAGCGTTACTATTGTAATAGTAAAATTTTAGCCTATTTATAGGAAGTCTGCCTATGATGTTAAGCATTCATTATTTTTCTCCCTTTTTAGAGAGAGGTTAGTGAGAGACTCTCCCACCTCCCTTTCTCCCTCTGTAATCTTTTCTTTTGTAATGAAATAATCTTTTTTCTTCCTCCTCCTTCACCGGTTGAGGCTCTACCTCTCTGGTTTTAACGTTTCTTTTATGTTTTAATAATATTTAATCAACTCTTCTCTTCTCCCTTCTTCACCGGCACTGTCGAGCTCTACCTCCTCTCCGATTTTCATATTTTAATTTCTACACTTTAATTTCATGTTCCTAATTAATTTACATAGCATGTAAAGCAGTACGTCTGCTCTCCTACTTTCTTTCATGTTGTCTCTTCCGCCTTTCCCGTGATCTTCGACCCTGTCTCTAGTATCAAAGTCGGATGGGGAAGTAGGAATGTAAATTGTGGATTTAAGTTATTTATTATCTTATTGAACTGGATATTAATGTTATTATATCAATTAATCGTTATTTTGCTTTGATCTTTATCTGCTTTCTTTATTATCTTGATTGAACTATATAATAATGTTATTATTATATCTGGATCTGGATAGTACGCATCCATATGTTATCTTTTCTTAACTGGATGGTACATAATGCCTGGTGTTGGATCTATTTTGTGGGACTGTAGCAGTAAGTCCTGGGGAGGCGGTAAGTCTAATTCAACGATGTCGCTATAGGTAGTGAAGGATGAGGCACGGTGATGACCATGGTTAAGAACTGATAAATAAACGCGGTGGCTAAAGATCCAGGTATGATCTATTAAAATTTTAAAGAATTGTTCAGAAGATAATACTTAAACCAAACAAAAAATCAAAATATGAAACATGATAATTTTAAGATCTAGTTCAAAGGATAAATTTTGACTTAAATTTTTCAGTTACAAGTCTATGAAACCAAATGAGGGTGATGGTATGAGGGGATAAGTTCATATCTATTATCTGCTATTTATTTTCTTACTATTTTATTCTCTTTCCTGCTATTTCCTGCATTTATATTCTTATATTTTGTCTTTTATTTCTGTCTTCTACATCTTCTATTTTAATCTTCTGCCATGTTGCGTTCTCTGTCTTCTAAGTTTGTTTTCAAATCTTCTCAATCTTCTTCATCATCGCTCACTGAGAAACAAATCAATCCATCTTCAACAAACATATTTAGTGAAGCAATTTGTTTTGAAAACATAAATCAAGACATGGATGACTGGGAGATCCCTAGAATCCCAAACAATGAACTCTATAAACATGAAGGACGATTCTTCAGAAGTTTTGATTACATTATCAGAACTGTAGAGAAACAAATCACCATCAAAGGTGATGATGAAGAATTTCATCTTCTCTGTCAAGAGACCTTAAAAGGTCAAGCCAACAAATACAATTATCTGCATATTGGATGTGTGCAGGTAGCTGTCAAACCCTTAATTAGAGAAGGACTAAACGCATCTGTTCTCCTCTGTCTAAGAGACATAAGACATAATCAATTCCATGATTCACTTCTAGGAACCGTAGAAACTAGTCTTGGTCATGGTCCAATCTATTTTAATTATTATCCTAATAGGACTACTAGTCTAAAAGACAAAAATATTCAAGACACGTTATTCTTAAACATCAAAGTCTATGGCTTAGAGCCCGGATCAATCCATTTAGCCTTAATCTATAGGATTCAGTACAAAGTAATGAATTCTTTCTACTCAAAGGCGTTAAAACCAAAAGACAAGGGAGTAACAATATTATTCCTGACAGACATAACAAAGGCCAACATAGTTGTCCCTAAACAAATCCGATGGGAAGATGTAATCCTCCATGAGAAATGGATTATGGATAAAGCAACTTTAGCTTTGCCCAGAGAAACACCTAAAATTTAGGAAATCACCCAACACCAATCAGGTAGAGTTGAATTAGCTTTCAATAGGAGAAACTCGTTCAGCTCTTCTAGATCCTTTAGATCTTTATCCTCTAGATCTGAAGATTTCAGATCTGCAGTTTCTAGAAAATCTTTCTCTACAATCCAAACTACTCCATCAATAATCAATCTTCGAGGACTGGATACGTCATCAAGCATCCCAAGACCTACATACTAACGTGAAGACGAAGATGAACAGAGATCTATTCAATCTCCAACCGATTCCTCCCTTAATGATGATGTCCATGTTATCTGAATTCATCATAGATAAGGAAACCCTTAGGAAAGACTTTTATTCCGCGGAATGGACTCTGCAAAGGAAATCATTTTTCAAAAATTTTAAGGGATCAAATAGAATTGAAATCCAAGAGAAGTTCTACGAATTTCTCAACAAAGTCAAATAACATGTCCCATTCTTCAATTGGTTTCATGCCTACATGATTAGGAATGAAATTGAATATCCTTGGAGCATTGGTCTGATTGAAGATAAATCAGCTAATGTTCTTACTGTCTAGCATTACAAAGATGGTGAGTTAATCAAATCTGAATTACCTCCTTCCAGTCAATATCTTATCCCAAACGTTAAAGACAAAGACAACAATCTTGTCTTAGCTTATCATTTTAAGACTAAAGTAGAAGATGAGCCAATCAATCCTAAAGACATTAAAAGTCTTATGGAACAAAATAATTATACAAACAAATACCTTCAAGTTTTAGGGGAAAATTTAGTTAAATAATCATTAGATAAACCTTCAACCTTTGAAATCAAAACTGATGAATCAAAACCTCCCAAACCAATAGAAAAATCCCTCTTCAAACCATTCACAGCTAGCAAACAGCTAAAAGAAAATGTAAAACTTTTAAATAATCCTAAGCCATCAAACCAGAATATTATTAATGAATTTATGGAAAGACTAAACTTAGTCGCCCCATATACACCACAAACCCAAGAATTAAAGACTAGTAAATCTAAAGATAAAAATATTATCATTAATACAATCAAACAATCTAATTCACAATCGGGATCTGATTGCCCAAAAACTGAAACTGAGACAAATTCTGTCATCAAGGTAAATTCTATAATCAGCCAAACTCTTAACTGGAAAAATCTTTCGAAACTCTATTATCAAAGAGCTACAACTCCGGATCTGTTGCTTGAAGAAAGAAATCCAAACTTCAGAAACTTTAGCTCAAACATCTATAAGTGAAACATTGATAGGATGACTAAATATGTCATCATCAACACTCTTCAGCATATGACCATGGTGTCTACTGCTTATCAAACTTCGTATGACTGTCCAGAAGAAGTCATAGTCGGAATCCTTGTTTCAGGGTTTTCCGGCCAGCTCAAAGGTTGGTGAGATAACTATATCTCTGCTGACCAGAAAATCGAGATTGCAGAAGCAGTCAAAATCGATGCCAATGGCCATTTAATCCTTAGCGATGGGAAGCCTATTCATGATGCTGTCAATAATTTAATCTTTACAATCGCCCAACATTTCATAGGAGATCCGTCTTTATGAAAAGATAGGTCTGCTGAACTCCTTTCAAACTTAAAATGCAAAACTCTCGCTGACTTTCAGTGGTATAGAGATACCTTCTTAACTAGGGTTTACACCAGAGAAGATAGTCAACAGCCTTTCTGTAAAGAAAAATTTCTTGTTGGTATTCCAAAATCCTTAGGCGACCTGTAATGCTTGAGCGTTTTTGATTTTGACATTAAATATATCAAGGGCACCTCAACACTTTACCTGACTACCTTACCCGTGAATATTTACAGAGAAAGTAGTCACATGCCAAGGTCAACACGATCTTCTTCCTTTAGGGGAAGAAGCACAGGTAATCTGCCCCTGGCACAGCCAACCAAGTCATCATACCAACCAAGGTCTTCAACCTTTCCATCTGGGTCATCCACCCAAGCTAAGGCCGAGTCATCGACTCAGAAAAAACAATCAAAAGAAGATTATGTCATGTCAATCACAACCTTGTTAGCCCTGCAAGATCAAGGCCTAACCCATCTTCCAGATAAATCATGAAAACAGATCTTCACTAAAGAATTTGTCAAAGGAACTGACATTCAAACCATGATTCAAACCCTTAAAGGCAAAGCCATTGTAGTCAACCAACCAAAAAAAGATTTAATTGCCCAAACTCAACCTATCTCTTCCAAACCACACTATATTCCAAAAGAAAGTTTTTGGCCTGTAATCCAAATGGAACCAAAATTCTGGGATCCCAACCCAGGCAAAGTTTCTCAAAAAATCTTTCCAAACAGTTTTCATGTTAAGCCAATTTCATCAATCAAAACTCAACAATTTTATGAATATATTCTTGTTGATACTGACTCTGTCTCTCTCAAGCATTACAGGGACCCAAAAGATGAGTCTTACATAACTCATTCAACAATACAGATTTTGAAAGTCATGACACCTGCAGAATTTGGCAAGAATCCAAACTCATTAAAGAAATTTTCTCAGCACTATGACCCAATCGGTTATAATTACTGGGATTATATGCAAGCATGGAGCAACACATTTTGGCTCCAGAATAAGTCCAACTGCCACTCCTAGCTTATCTATTTCAAACAAAATGTCCAGTACAAGTTTCCTCACTGGTTCATGCAATGGTGGAACTTCTTTGGTCCAATCCAGCAAATTCTTCCGGCAAATGTTATGGAAGGATTTCAATATTTTTTGAAGAAGTTTGATTCAGGTGATGATTTATTTCTTATTGATCTTCACTTCATCTCCAAGCTTTCTCTTGCCTGGATATTTTCCTGGCAGTACAAGTACAAGGCTCGTGATGGTCTCCCCAAACTCCTCCCTGCACTGCAAAGACAAGCATATGCTAAATGGTGGGCTGAATTTGATGCCTCTAGAGCATCCCCAGACAATATCAAGCTATGGTTCCAAAAGAACCCAAATTACTTCAACACTGCTAATGAAGCTGACTGTCAATTCCTCAATCAGAGGGCAAAGATCTTGGCTGCTATTGCCGCCTCTTCCGACAAAGAACATCTATTCCAAAACATGGAAGACGTCCTCAAACTCTACAGAGAAATGGGTGATACTATTGGCAGAGAACCGATTCCCAAAAAATCTAGTTCTCCTTCTCCCTCAATCATTTTGTCTGAAGACTCTGCAAACCAGAACGAAGATGACTGTTACGCAATCAACTTGGAAGAAGATGAATAGTCAATTACTATTTAAATCACTGTAGCAATCTGCGGAATACTACTGTTGAACACTATTCACTGTAGCGGTGCGATCGATTACTGTTTTACTATTTACTGTAGCAGGACACTAGCGTTACTGTTGTACTAGTAAACTTTTAGTCTATTTATAGGATGCCTGCCCATTATGTTAGGCATTCATTATTTTTCTCCCCTTTTAGAGAGAGGTTAGTGAGAGACTCTCCCACCTCCCTTTCTCCCTCTGTAATCTTTTCTTCTGTAATGAAATAATCTTTCTTCTTCTTCCTTCTTCACCGGTTAAGGCTCTGCCTCTCTAGTTTTAACTTTTCTTTTATGTTTTAATAAGATTTAATCAACTCTTCTCTTCTCCCTTCTTCGCCGGCACTGTCGAGGCTCTGCCTCCTCTCCGATTTTTATGTTTTAATTTCTACACTTTAATTTTTACAATTTTAATTTTCTATTTTGAATTTCATGTTCTTAATTATTTTACATAGCATGTAAAGCAGTCCATCTGCTCTCCTACTTTCTTTCATGTTGTCTCTTCCGCCTTTCCAGTGATTTTCGACCCTGTCTCTGGGTTTATATATATATATATACCGATTAATCGTTATTCTACTTTGATCTTTATCTGCTTTATTTATTATCTTAACTGAACTAAATAATAATGGTATTATTATATCTGGATCTGGATAGTACGCATCTATATGTTATCTTTTCTTAACTAGACGGTACATAATGCCTGGTGTTGGATCTATTTTGTGGGGTTGTAAGACTAATTCGACGATGTCGCCACAGGTAGTGAAGGATGAGGCACGGTGGTGACCATGGTTAAGAACTGATAAATAAACGCGGTAGCTAACGATCCGGGTATGATCTATAAAGTTTTAATGAAAGGTTCAGAAGATAATACTTAAACCAGACATAAATCAAGGTATGAAGCGTGATAATTTTAAGATCTAGTTCAAAGGATAATATTTGATTTAAATTTTTCAGTTACAAATCTATGAAACCAAATGAGGGTAATGATATCAGGGGTTAAGTCTATATCTGTTATTTGCTATTTATTTTCTTGTTATTTTATTCTCTTTCTTGTTATTTCCTGCGTTTATATTCTCATATTTTGTCTTTATTTATATTTCTGTTTAAATCTTCTGCCATGTTGTGTTCTCTATCTTCTAAACTTTCTTTCAAATCTTCTCAATCTTCTTCATCGCTCACTGAGCAACAAATTAATCCATCTACAACAAACATCTTTAATGAAAAAATTTGTTTTGAAAACATAAATCAAGACATGGATGACTAGGAAATCCCCAGAATCCCAAACAATGAACTCTATAAAACTGAAGGACGATTCTTCAGAAGTTCTGATTACATTATCAAGACTGTAGAGAAACAAATCACCATTGAAGGAGATGATGAACAATTTCATCTTCTCGGTCAAGAGACCTTAAAAGGTCAAGCCAACAAATACAATTATCTACATATTGGATGTATGCAGGTAGCTATCAAACCTCTAATTAGAGAAGGACTAAACGCATTTGTGCTGCTTTGTCTAAGAGACATAAGACATAATCAATTCCATGATTCACTTCTAGGAACCGTTGAAACTAGTCTTGGTCATGGTCCAATCTATTTTAATTGTTATCCTAATAGGACTGCTAGTCTAAAGGACAAAAATATTCAAGACACGTTATTTTTAAACATTAAAGTCTGTGGTTTAGACATGAAGTCCAGATCAATCCTTTTAGCCTTAATCTATAGGATTCAGTACAAAGTAATGAATTCTTTCTACTCAAAATTGTTAAAACCAAAAGACAAGGGCGTAACAATGTTATTCCTAACAGACGTAACAAAGGCCAACGTAGTTGTCCCTAAACAAATCCGATGGGAAGATGTAATCCTCCCTGAGAAATGGATTATGGATAAAGTAACTCCAACTTTGCCCAGAGAAACACCTGAAATTCAGGAAATCACCCAACACCAATCAGGTAGAGTTGAATTAGCCTTCAATAGGAGAAATTCGTTCAGCTTTTCCAGATCTTTTAAATCTTCATCCTCCAGATCTGAAGACTACAGATATATTGTCTCTAGAAAATCTTTTTCCACAATCCAATCTAATCCATCAACAATCAATCTTCGTGGACTAGATACTTCATCAAGCATCCCAAGACCGACATATCAACACGAAGACGAAGATGAAAAGAGATCTATTCAATCTCCAACCTATTTCTCCCTTAATGATGATGTCCATGTTATCTGAATTCATCATAGATAAGGAAACCCTTAGGAAAGACTTTTATTCCGCAGAATGGACTCCGCAAAGGAAATGATTTTTCAAAAATTTTAAGGGATCAAACAGAACTGAAATCCAAGAGAAGTTCTACGAATTTCTCAACAAAGTCAAACAACAAATCCCATTCTTCAATTGGTTTCATGCCTACATGATTAGGAATGAAATTGAATATCCCTGGAGCATTGGTCTGATTAAAGATAAATCAACTAATGTTCTTACTGTCTGGCATCGCAAAAATGGTGAGTTAATCAAATCTGAATTACCTCCTTCCAGTCAGTATCTTATCCCAAACGTAAAAGACAAAGATAACAATCTTGTCTTAGCTTCTCCTTTCAAGACTAAAGTAGAAGATGAGCAAATAAATCCGAAAGACATTAAAAGCCTTATGGAACAAAATAATTATACAAACAGATACCTTCAAGTTTTAGGTGAAAAATTAGTCAAACAATCCGTAGATAAACCTTCAACCTCGGGAACCAAAACTGATGAAACTAAACCTCCCAAGTCAATCGAAAAGCCTCTTTTCAAATCGTTCAAAGTTAGCAAATAGCTTAAAGAAACTATAAAACTTTTAAGCAATTCAAAACCATCTAACCAAAGTCTTATTAATGAATTTATGGATAGACCAAACTTAGTCGCCTCAGATACACCACAAACCCAAGAATCAAAGACTAGTAAATCTAAAGATAAAAATCTGATTGTTAATACAATTAGACAATCTAGTTCACAATCGGGATCTGATTGCCCAGAAACTGAAACTGAGACAAATTCTGTCATCAAGGTGTATCCTGTAATCAACCAAATTCTTAACTGAAAAAATCCTTCAAAACTCTACTATCAAAGAGTGACAGCTCCAGATCTGTTGCTAGAAGAAAAAAATCCAAACTTCAGAAGCTTTAGCGCAAACAACATCTATGAGTGGAACATTGATGGGATGACTGAATATGCCATCATCAACACTCTTCAGCATATGACCATGGTGTCGACTGCTTATCAAACTTCGTACGACTGTCTAGAAGAAGTCATTGTCAGAATCCTTATATCAGGATTTTTCGGTTAGCTCAAAGGTTAGTGGGATAATTATATCTCCGCTGAACAAAAGGTCAAAATTGGCGAAGCAGTCAAGACTGAGGCCGACGACAATATAATCCTCAGTGATGGGAAACCAATTCCCGACGCTGTCAACAATCTAATCTTCACAATCGCTCAACACTTCATAGGAGATCCGTCTTTATGGAAAGATAGGTCTGCCGAACTTCTTTCAAACTTAAAATGCAAAACTCTAGCTGACTTTAGGTGGTATAGAGACACCTTCTTGACTAGGGTTTACACTAAAGAGGATAGTCAACAGCCTTTCTGGAAAGAAAAATTTCTTGCTGGTCTTCCAAAATCCTTAGGCGAAAAGGTTCGCGACAAGATCAGAAGTCAATCTCCAAATGGAGAAATCCCTTATGAGCAGTTGAGTTACGGACAACTCATTGCTTTCATCCAAAAGATGACCCTGAAAATCTGCCAAGATGACAAGATTCAAGCCCAACTCATCAGAGAAAAGTCCCAAACCAAGCTGGACTTAAGAACGTTCTGCGAACAATTTGGTCTTCCTTGTGCTAGGAGGAAGCCGAAACCAAAACCAAAATTTGATCGTGTCCAGAAAACTAAGTACTACAAACATAAAGCTAGTACAAAACCCAGAAGACTTAAACGAGAATTTAAGTCCAAACTTCCAATCGATAATATCACAGTCCCAAAGAAACATATAATCTGCTATAACTGTGGTAAACCTGGTCACATTAGTAAATACTGTAGGTTAAAGAATAAGATAAAATCTTTAAATCTTGAACCAACAATCGAAGAACAAATTAATAATTTGTTAGTTGAATCATCCGAAGATGATTCTGATAAAGAATCCTCTGAAGATTTAAACCAAATCCATAATGATGATATTTCATCTGAAGGAGAATCAGATTCTCCCGAAATCAATGTCTTAACAAAGGAGCAAGATCTCCTGTTCGAAGTTCTTAATTCGATTGATGATCCTCAAGATAGGAAAGTCTATTTAGAAAAGATAAAATCTTTAATGGAAACAAGTTCTTCTAAATCTTTCAAAGAACCGATAATCCAAAATAAATATAATCTTACAGAAACACTTAGAAAACTTTAAAGGAAAACTTCTAAGAAAACTATAACAATCCAAGACCTTCAATATGAAATTAATAATCTGAAAATCGAAGTTAAGCAACTTAAAGATCAGCAAAACTTACATCAAATTATAATATCCCAACTTCAAGATATTCAAACTGACTCTGATAAGGATATAATTCACGAAAACAAGGGTCAAAAAATTCAAAAGATTGAAGATCAAGAAGATGAAGAATTTTTTGCACAAATAATTAATCAAATGAAAAATCAAAAATTCTTTATTAACATAAACATCAAAATTGATGATTTTGTCCTTAACATTGTCGCATTGTTTGACACGGGCAGATTCAAATTGTATTTTAGAGGGATTAATCCCAACAAAGTATTTTGAAAAAATATTCGAACAGCTTAGCACAACTAACGGTTCAAAACTAAAAATCAAATTCAAACTCTCATCTGCGGTCATCAAAATCCAAGGTTTCCAAGTTGAAACTTCTTTCTTATTAGTCAAGAATCTAAAAAATGAAGTGATCTTAGGAACACCGTTTATTAGATCACTTTTCCCTCTACAAATCACGGATGAAGGGATTACTACCCAACATCTTGGTCAAACAATCACTTTCAAATTTCTTAGGAAACCAATTCTAAGGAATCTAAATTTAATCCAATATAAACAAAATCAAATCAATTATCTAAAAGAGGAAAATTCCTTTAAAAATATTGATTCCAACCTTAGTCAACGCCAAATCCAGAAAAGGATTCAATCTCTTCTTGAATAGATTCAAAGATCAATTTGTTCAGATCTTCCAAACGCTTTTTGGAAAAGGAAGAAACATATGGTGGATCTTCCCTACGAAAAGGATTTCAATGAAAGATAAATCCCCACAAAGGCTAGACCAATCCAAATGAGTCAAGAACTCGTTCAGTATTGTCCGCAAGAGATTAAAGATCTTCTTGCAAAAGGACTCATTAGGAAAAGTAAGAGTCCATGGTCCTGCTCAGCCTTCTATGTCAACAAACAAGCCGAGATCGAAAGAGGAACTCCTCGATTGGTCATTAATTACAAACCGCTGAATCAAGCACTCCAATGGATTCGATATCCGATTAGAACAAAAAGATCTTCTTAAAAAATTGTATTCAGCTAAAATCTTTTCAAAATTTGATATGAAATCTGGATTTTGGCAAATCCAAATCAAAGAAAGTGATCGCTACAAGACGGCCTTCACTGTACCATTTGGGCAGTACGAATGGAACGTAATGCCTTTTGGTCTAAAGAATGCACCTTCTGAATTTCAAAGAATCATGAACGAAATCTTCAATCTATACTCAAACTTTACCATCGTCTACATTGATGATGTTCTTATTTTTTCTCAATCAATAGATTAACATTTTAAACACATTAATATTTTTCTTGGAGTTATTAAAAGAAATGGTCTTGCAGTCTCCAAGTCAAAGATTAATCTTTTCCAAACTAAAATTAGATTTCTTGGTCATAACATTTATCAAGGAATTATCAATCCTATTAATCGTGTAATTGAGTTTGCTGACAAGTTTCCTAATCAACTTATTGACAAAAATCAATTACAAAGATTTCTTGGTTGTTTAAATTATGTCGCTGACTTCTTTCCTCAACTAAGTAATCTTATCAAACCTTTACATGATCGTCTAAAAAAGAGTCCTCCTCCTTGGTCAGACATTCATACAAACATTGTCAAATAGGAAAAATCTCAGGTAAAGGATCTTCCATGCTTCTATCTTCCTAATCCTCAATTATTTAAAATTGTCGAAACTGATGCCTCTGACATAGGTTATGGTGGCATTCTCAAACAGTGTTCCCGAGGTTGAAGGTTTATCTACGGATTGTTTGACTAATTTTTCACTTAAAACTTGAAGGTATTTGTTTAGGGTTGAGAAATGAAAGGGTATTTATAATGCTTAAAATGACTCCTTACGTTAGGTAGAGTATCATACAGAGTCAATCATTCTAAAAAAAATATCATTTTATCATCATTTGTTATCTTTCAAGAATTTCCTATTAATGACATTCTTATCACTTTACTAAATTTTTTTGGAGAAACTTTTGGAGCACTCAACGTGTTTTTCTTCATTCATTTTCATTCATTTTTTTTAATCCTTATCCTTGTAATAATTACATTTGTTAGATTTTTATCTTTGCATTGATTCTTGAAGCTTTCAACGTCATTTCATTCATTTTTTTAAGTAGATATTTAAGGTAAAGTAACATATTACTATGATAATTAGTCTATATAAGATATTTATTTTCTTGCTTAATACTTTTTTTTAAAAAATATTTCATGTTGATATTTTTTATGTATTTATTATTATTAATATTTTTAGGAATATTACGTTCTTTACAAGCAATTGAGGTACAACATATACAAATAGTGAACATAATTTACAAACAATTGAGGAATAGAAATGTTCCTATGATCAAAGTTTTGTGGCAAGGACAAGATAAGGAAGACGCTACATGGGCAGCAGAAGAAGATTTTAAACAAAAATATCTAGAACTCTTAATAGGTATTAAATAGAAAATTTGAGGATAAATTTTTTATAAGAGAGAGAATGTAATATTCCTAAAAATATTAATAATAATAATAAATACATAAAAAATATCAACATGAAATATTTAAAAAAAGGTATTAAGCAAGAAAATTAATATTTTATATATTAATTATCATAATAATATGTTACTTTACCTTAAATATCTACTTAAAAAAATGAATGAAATGACGTTGAAAGCTTTAAGAATTAATGCAAAGATAAAAACCTAACAAATGTAATCATTACAAGGATAAGGATTTAAAAAATGGATGAAAATGAATAAAGAAAAACGCGTTGAGTGCTCTAGAAGTCTCTCCAAAAACAAATCTAGTAAAGTGATAAGAATGTCATTAACATGAGATTCTTGAAAGATAACAAATGATGATAAAATGGGAATTTTTTAGAATGATTGACCCCATGTGATACTCTACCTATCGTAAGGAGTCATTTTAAGCATTATAAATACCCCCTCATTTCTCAACTCTCCAATAGAAAAAAAAAAAGTCCATCCAACAAGAAAACTCCTACAGCCTCGTTCTTTTTCTACTATCAATCAAAAATTGTTTTATCCACAGTTCACTGCCTCTAACTTCTCATTTTCACCTAAGTTGCAATCTGACAAAAAAAGATAAGAGTGAAAATCCATTCTTTTCCTCCTTTTTCCTACTATTAATAAATTTATAATATTTCTTTTGTTGTTTTATACATACCCAGATTTTGATTTTGTGAAATCTTCGCAATTTTTGGAACCTGAAAGCCATCATGGAAGGAGATGGCTGAAGTTATTCCTCCTCTCTAATGTTTTCTTTCTGTTCCTTTTATTCTTACCTATGGAGTGTTTTTGTTAAGAAAAATCAACTCTTGAAGGGATGCAGATTAACGGTGGTTATGGGCTCATATTAGAATTGAAAAATCCTAAAGATAGAAGTTTTCTATTTCTTTTTATTATGTTTTGCTATGGGTCGTAACTATTAGACTAATTGATTTCTTTCCTTTCTCTTCTCTTTATGTTACTTGTTTTTCTTAAGTCTCTACCTTTTATTTGATTGCTCATAGTCACTATAAACTTAATCCCAAATCGGTTTTGTTTTCCTGATTGATTTATGGTAAAAGGAAGAAAATACACAATTTTGAACTATCAAATTTTAGTGACTCGAAAAATTTGGATTTACTACAATATGATGATGGTGTAGACAAGAAAAGGAAACCATTTCTTTCTTTCTCATCCTTTCCTCTTCTGATTTCAGGAGTATGATCTATGTTCTTTTAGAAAAGGCTTTTTTCTTTATAGATTTAGTAAAGAACATATTCTATTTCTTATTTTCTTTCCATTTTTCACAGAAGGGAGTTTTCATTTATAAGATTGAATGCTATTATGTTTTTTTTTTAATTCTTGGATATAAAGGTTAAGGATTAATAGATGAAGTATTGAAGTTTAAATTTTTACTTACAGTTGATTTTCCTGTAACCATCATAAAATTTAAAGACATAAATTACGATTTAATATATTAAAGATACAACATTGTCACATCTGATGTGTTTGTCTTTTTCTCTATTATGTTTAAGCTAAATAAATTAAGAAGAAGAAAAAATTGAGAATGATAACTAAAATCTTATTTTTGAAAAAAAAGGACAATCTCGTTTTGATTTCTATTGACTTGCTTAGTTGTTCGAAGCTCTATCTGTAAAACTTTAAAAAAAAAAAGAATTTAACATGGAGTAAAGTCACGAATCTTATCCCAATATGTTAATGAATCATTGTGCATAAGAATTAATTATTATGACCATGATTAAAAATATTGAGAGACGCCTCAATTAGAAATTATTAAGGGAAGATGTCCTTGATTAGAAACATGTATGCACAATTGGTTGAGATATTAAGGACTCAAATACCCTAAAGATTTTTGAAATGGGACGAGTAGAAAGTTATGAAATTTACTCCATGAGAATTTATTTTAAAATTTTTGAGAAATCCTCTTGTAAAAAGACCTTTTAAATTAGTAATTATGAATTTTTAGAAGAAAAAAAATGGGTAGAGAAGGATTGTAAAATATTTTCCTTACACGTGACAATTGAAATATCATTAGTTCAAAACTTATATATATTTTTTTGCTCTTTCCTACTGAGATTTTATCTCACAATTTTTGACATGATATTTCAAATAATGCCTACGATAAGAGTCCTAGTTGATTTTCATGTGCAACAAGTATATATGTCAGAGTTAGAAGATTATGTTTTCTTTGTCACTATAGGAGATCTATTCCTGATAGTCTTGCTTTTTTATGAGTAGCTATAGTAATAAACATTTGTAAATATATAAATAGTAGCACCTTGTGAAGGCTTTTATAAGCCTCAATTTTTAAAATAGGTGCTTAACTTAAATAGTATTTTATGTGAATAACTAACTTTTGAAGGGTTTTATCCCTTAATGTAAAATATTGTAAATTAAACTCTTAGTAATTATAGTAATGTGTGTTGATCTAACTTACATATTTAAAACATTAATTGAAATTATAAGATTAAAGTAAGACGTTCCATCTTCTCTGTAGGAGTTCTCACTCTTCTCTAATAAGACAATTTGCCTCAAAGTAGGCTTCTTGTGTTTGAAAGAGTTTCCTTCCTTTTTTAAGAGACCTTTATGAGTCTGAGAGAGTATCCTTCCCTTTGTGTGTGAAAGAGTCTCCTTCCCTTTGACCAAGAGGAGTGTATCTTGTTTGTCTGTTTCGGGTTACATGGAGGAGGAAGAAGAAAGTGCCGGTAGGCAGGGTAAGATATGTGAAGATGAGCTTATCCAACTAGAGTCACAGGAGTCTAATGATTTTCAGTTAGCTAGAAGGACCCTAGCGGGTAAGATTATATCAACTAAGCCTCTAAATAGAAATGCTACAAAATCTATGATTTTAAAAGGCTGGGGAGATTCGGTAGCCTCCCAGTCTCAGATGCTGGAGTTAACAAGTTCATCTTCAACTTCTTGGATGACCATACCTCTGTAATGATCATGAAGGAGGCAGCAAGGAACGTTATGGGTCAGTTGTTATGCTCTTTGTTTTGGACCCCTCAACTTTCATTCTTTGAGGCAAATTTTGATTTCTCCCCTTTTTGGGTTTAAATACATGGTCTGCTTATAGATATGATGAGCACTAGAAATGCAACTAAGATTAGTAGGAGAATTGGGGAAGTTATGGAAGTTGAACACCCTTTAGTGGAAGGTCGTTTGGCACGAAGCTATATAAGAGTTAGAGTTATGGTTGACATCACAAAACCCCTTCCATCAGGTTTTTAGGTACCAAGGAAGGATCTCCCCAATATATGGATTTTAGTTAAATATGAAAAATTACAATATTATTGTTATCAATGTGGCAGTCTTGGACATGATCAGAATAACTGCAAGAATGAGTCGATTATGTCCTACCTTGATTCATCTAGGCCAAAATATGGCCTAGGCCTTGGTGTCCCTACAGCCAGATCAATTGCTACTGTTAGAATTAAGTTATGTTTCACATGCTTCACATGTTAAACATGAATTAAGCCATGTTTCATATGCTTCACATGTTTCATAACTGACTCATAAATGATGATTACTAGATATTGTAATCATCACTTCATAAGAATTAGTGTTTACTTATTCAATGTACCACTTCTGTATATAAATACCAATATACTTGTGTGTGAATTTACACACAATTCCTCCAACTCTCCTTAATTCTATATGGATACACTACCTAGTATTACTTTAGCCAATGGTTCTCAAGTTAAACCTCTTCTCACTCTATCTTTAGATTTTGTACTGTTTGTACCCTGTTGTCCCTTTAATTTGATATTTATAAGCAAACTCACTCATACCCTACCTTATTATGTTATCATTGCTAATGATACCATTCTCATACAAAATCGGGGTACCGAACAAACGATTGGAGTAGAACATGAGTCTCGAGGCTTGCATCACCTCACTTATCCAGCATTTCCAACTGCTTCTTCTGCCATTGAGTCACCTGAAATAGTTCACAACGCTTGGGACATCCTAGCTTACAAAAATTACATGTTCTTGAGAGGATTACGACAAGGAGACCCATTATCATCATACCTCTTCATTCTTGCAGCGGAAGTTCTATCTTCTATGATTCATAGTGCCACTTCCAGTGGCAACTTGAATGGAGTTAAGCTAGCAAGAGGAGCCCCAACGATCACTCACGTGTTGTTTAATGACGATGTTATTCTCTTCACCAAGTCCAGCCGAGAGGATGCTTATCAACTGGTGAACATTTTGAATATATACTCTTTGGCTTCAGGGCAAAGGATTAATCTTCGAAAGTCAAATATTATCTTTAGTAGAAATGCCCCTCCTAGCATTAGAGCTGAGATTGTATCCATTCTTAATATGCAAATATAGGATGTTCTTGGAAAATACCTTGGTCTACCAGCTGGGTGGGAACAGTCAAAGAGATAATCCTTGTCATGGATTAAAGAAAGAGTGGTAAATAAGTTGACGGGATGGAAAGAAAATCTTCTATCACAGGCAGGCAAGGAGGTGCTGATTAAGGTTATAGTTCAAGCCATTCCGGCGTATGCCATGTCTATTATCAGATTTCCTAAAACTTTCTGTGATGATATTGTTGAGTAATTGTACCTCAAATGAAACAGCCAAATAAAGTGAAGTCTGTAGCGTGCTAAGCACTGCCCTCAAGGATTATTTCGATATAAACGAAAATCCTCCAGGATACAGCAGACTCTTCCTGTTTGACAGAGATCCAAGAACTGCAAGAGATTTTAATAGTAAGTAACCCAGACGTAGAAGGAGAAGAGAGTGTAGAAGCAAAGAAGAGAGAAGAAGAAAATAGTGTGTATCAAAACCACAGTCAGAAAACAGTATTTATAGAAGGGTAAAAAGAGTCGTTTAGAAACAGAAAGTAACGTTAAGTTTGTTAAATTAATGACGTTGGAATAATAACGTTAGAAATATGACAGTTGTAAAAATGGATTTGTCTGTTGAAACTAATTAGTACGTTAAAACAAATCTGCCCGTTTATGCCCATTTGAGAAGACCAAGTCAGATACGACTAAGTCAGTTTTGACTTCTACAAAAACTTCATTTTCTTGGTAAGCTCAAAAAATTAATTAAATATTTGACAAAAGATCTGGGCTTCATGATATCACGCGCAGGGGGGGCAAATTGATGATTTGCACTAGCCATGAGTTTTTCAGCTCAATCTTGTGCGCGCGAGCCCACCACCTTATTTGTTTCTTACAAAGTCCAAAACACAAGTTAAAATATAAACTCTTCAAAAAACTTACTTCTAACCAATGTGAGACTTATTCTTTTGAAAATACATATTTCACAACAATCTCCCACAAATTTCAAAAGAATATTAAAACAATAAATAAAAACAGAATCTGAGTTACATCATCAGTGCAAACGTTTCGAATCTGGTATCTTCTGGACTATGAACCAGACCTAGATAAATAGGACTTTAACTTACAATGTAATTGGTGAAATTTAAACTTCTATGAACCAAAACATTTTTTGTGTAAATTAGAATCTCATTTGATCACATTTACACTCTCACTTATCTCTTGTGTTAACGCCGTTTTGCACTTTTCGTCCATGTGCATGCCCGGTTGTTCATGAGTGCTCTAGAGACTATGTCATTATCTCATAGGAGCGGCCCCACTCCACACTCATATAGGTGATTTCATCAAGTGTATACTGCACTTTATACACCACCCATAAGGGATATGAAATTCATTAAGAGCATTTAGCTTATCCTTACAATAAATGTAGTCTAGTACTTCTCACGCTTCTCACACCATAAGAAGGGACAAACACAGTGCTAGCAGTACTAACAAGTGACTTGTTACCCATATGAACTTTTTTCATGGGATCTCCACTCATAAAAGTCGGGTTACCATCACTGTTAGTTTCAAATTGGCTTAAGTCACATTCCCCTCGATGTGGTATATATTAAGTTCCTTCCCAAAGGCTTAGTCAGAGGATCGGTCAAGTTCACTTCTGACTTCACATAATCAATGGATATAATTTCATCTTTCAGCAGTTGCTTTATCACTTTATGTCTCAACCTAATGTGTCTGTTCTTACCATTAAAGGTTTTATTACTTGCAATAGATATTGTCGCCTTGTTGTCACAATGCACAGACACAAAAGGAGTTGGTTTTATTCCTAATAGAATATTTTCTAAGAAATTTCTTAACCACTCGGCCTCATTACCGATTTTCTCTAAAGCAATAAACTCTAATTCCATGGTGGATTTTACAATTATTATTTGTTTGGCTGATCTCCAAGTCACTGCACCACCACCAAAGGTTAACACATAGTCATTAGTGGATTTAATCTCATCTGAATCTGATCAAATTAGCATCAATATATCCTTCTAATACAACGGAAAATCCACTATAAACAATACTATAGTTCATGATACCTCTCAAATATTTCATTAGTCTAGCCAAAGCGGCCTAGTTATTATTATTAGAATTGTGTGTATATCTACTCAATCTACATACAACATACGCTATGTCAGGTCGAGTAAAATTCATCAAATGCAACAGATTCTCAATAATCTGTGCATACTGAGACTGGGCAACATGATCACTTCTATTTTTCTTTAACTGAGTGTTAGCATCATAAGGGGTACTCACAAGTTTGACATCAAAATGTCCAAACTTCTTTAGAAGTTTCTCAACATAATGTTCTTGTGATAGTATTATACTATCACACTTCCTTATGACTTTAACACCCAGAATTACACTAACTTCACCCATGTCTTTCATGTCAAATTTAGATGCAAGAAAACATTTTGTTTGATGCACTATGCTATGGCTAGTACCAAAATTTAGCATGTCATCCACATATAGACAAATAATCACACATTCATCATTTACTAATTTTGTATATACACATTTATCAACTTCAATAGAAGAAAAACCATCACAAATTAAAGTTTGATCAAACTTTTCATGCCACTGTTTAGGTGCTTGTTTTAGACCATATAAAGATTTGAGAAGCTTACATACTTTATTTTCTTGTCCAGGAACTACACACCCCTCAAGTTGTACCACGTAAATTTCTTCTTCTAAATCACCATTTAAAAAGGCTGTTTTAACATCCATTTGGTGAATAACCAAATTATGTACAGAGGCTAAAGCAATCAAAACTCGAATAAAAGAAATTCTAATTACAGGAGCAAATGTATCAAAAAAGTCAACATTTTGTTTTTGAGTAAAACTTTTTGCTACTAATCTAGCTTTATATTTTTCAATTGATCCGTCGGAGTTATATTTCCTTTTAAAAATCCATTTGCAACCAATTGGTTTTACTCCAGAAGATAAATCTATTAAAACCCAAGTATTACATTTTGTAATTGAATTAATTTCAGAATTAATGACTTCTTTCCAAAAAGGTGCAACAGGTGAAGAAAAAGCTTCAGAAACAGTTAAAGGGTCATCATCAACAAGATATGTGTAAAAATTATTTCCAAAAGAAGTTTATTTTCTTTGTCTTTTACTTCTTCTCAAATCCTCATATAAATCATTAAATAAATTTTGTACTAGAGCTTCAAAAATAATTTCTAATTTTAAGGGAAAAACATATTCAAAAAATTCAACATTTTTGTCTCAATTATAGACTTGCAATCAAACACATCACTTTTTAAAACTAAAAATCTATATGCAGCACTATGATCAGCATACCCAATAAACATACAATCAGAAGTCTTAGAGCCTATTTTTCTCTTTTTAAGTTCAGGTAACATCACTTTAGCTAAACACCCACACACTTTTAAATATTTTAAGTTAAGCTTATAACTCTTCCATAACTCATATGGTGTTTTACCTGTTTTCTTATAGAGAATTCTATTTTGTAAGTAACATGCATTTAATAAGGCTTCACCTCAAAGGTTATCAGATGCATTAGAACTAATTAAAATGACATTCATCATTTCTTTTAAAGTCCTATTTTTCCTTTAGCTACACTATTGGATTGAGGAGAGTAAGATGATGTAATTTCATGAATTATTCCTTCTTTTTCACAAAAGTCATAAATAAAGTGTATTCACCACCTCTATCTGATCTAACTCTTTTAATTCTTTTATTTAATTAATTCTCTACTTCTGCTTTATATACTAGAAACATATCAAAAGCCTCATCTTTATTTCTAAGTAAATATACTTTAGTGTACCTAGAAAAATCATCAATAAAAGTTACATAATATTTTTTACCACCTCTAATCATAGTTTGTTTTAAGTCTCCTAAATCAGAATGAATTAATTCAAGAACTTCAATTTTTCTTTCTACTGATAAACATGATTTTTTAGTTATTTTTGATTCAGCACATATTTCACATTTATTTAAGCATGTATCACTAAAACCAGAAATTAATTCAAGATATTACATTTTCTTAATATAAACAGTACTAACATGTCCTAATCTAGTATGCCACATATCAATAGAGTCAATCATATACGCAGAAGAAGTAGCATTTTCATTAATTTTAGCAATATTGAGTACAAACAGGTCTTGATTACAATAACCCTTCCCTACAAGGACATTATTTTTGGTCATCACTATTTTGTCAGACTCAAAAGATACCTTAACCCCAACCTTTCCTAGCAAGGTCATAGAAATTAAATTCGCCCTTATGCTAGATACATGAAGCACTTCGTTGAGAGCTAAGGTCTTGCCATATGTGAGTTTCAAAAGAACTTTTCCTTTCCCAAGAACTTCGACGGTTCGGGAATCACCAAGATAAACTTGTTCTTCTCCATCCTCTACAGAATTGTAGGAGGTAAACATATTTCTGTTTGCACAGATATGTCTGGTAGCCCCAGAGTCTACCACCCAATCGTTCACATTGGCCATTAATAAGGCTTGAGAAATGACCGCAGCAATTATATCATCTCCTTCGACCAAATTTGCCTTAGGAGGATTGTCATTTCTCTTCCTATGTCTGCATTGAGCTGCCCGATGACCTGACTTGCCACAAACATAACAGTTTCCTCCACTATTTTTGAAAGTGGGATTATTCACTCTTGGCACATAGTTTGGTTTATTGTAATCAGTCCTTTTGTTGGGTTTATGTTCGTACATTTTCTTATTGACTTGTACCATATTTGCCCTTGAAGCCAATGCTTTTGCTCTTGCAGCCTTGATCTCGTTTCTGTTCATGTCCTCAATGATTATGTGGGTGATTAGATCAGCAAGGGACAGCTGTTTGTTTTTATGCTTAAGTTGTTGTTTGTAGTCCTTCCAAGTTTGCGGTAGTTTTTCAATGAGCAATCCTGCTACGAATTCATCAGGTAAGGTGATGTTCTCAGCCTTCAATTCTTCTAATAGCTTGTGATATTGGTTGATTTGAGTCTTGATATCAATTTCATCCGTCATCTCCCATCGGTAGTAGTTTTCAATGACGAACTTTTGTTTGCCAGCGTTCTCAGCAGTGTATTTGAGAATCATAGACTCCCAAATTTTGTTGTTTTCCTTGTATGAGCAGTAGACATCGAACAATTCGTTAGATAATGTGGTCAGAATTGTGTGCCTACATACCTTATTGGCATAAGTCCAATCGTCAAGGTTTTTCTGATCAGCAGACGTGTCAGACATTTGATCCGTGAGTGCAGTAGCGACATTGTACATGTCTAGAACAGAGTAGACACGCTCCTGCCATCTTTTGAAATTCCGTCCTCCGACCATTTCGATTTTGGAAACATCTGGGAATGGCTTGGCGTACGTAACTACGACAACAGGAGGTGGGTTTTGTGGGGTAGCATTGTCGGACCTGTTGTTGGCTGAGGGAGCGGCGTGTTGTAGTTCCATAATCCTTGAGATTGTTGAGTAATTGTACCTGAAATGAAACAACCAAATAAAGTGAAGTCTGTAACGTGCTAAGCATTGATTTCAAGGATTATTTCGGTATAAACGAAAATCCCCCAGGGTACAGCAGACTCTTCCTGTTTGACAGGGATCTAAGAACTGCAAGAGATTTTAATAGTAAGTAACCCAGACGTAGAAGGAAAAGAGAGTGTAGAAGCAGATAAGAGAGAAGAAGAAAATGGAAGAAGAAAATGGTGTGTATCAAAACCACAGTCAGAAAACAGTATTTATATAAGGTAAGAAAGAGCCGTTTAGAAACAGAAAGCAACAAATATGACTGTTGTAAAAATGGATTTGTCTGTTGAAACTAATTAGTACGTTAAAACAAATCTACCCGTTTCTGCCCGTTTGAGAAGACCAAGTCAAATACGACCAAGTCAATTTTGACTTCTTCAAAAACCTCATTTTTTTGGTAAACTCAAAAAATTAATTAAATATTTGACAAAAGATCTGAGCTTCATGATATCACGCGCAGGGGACAAATCGATAATTTACACTAGCCATGAGCTTTCCAGCCCAATCTTGTGCACGCGAGCCCACCACCTTATTTGTTTCTTACAAAGCCCAAAACACAAATTAAAATATAAACTTTTCAAAAAACTTACTTCTAACCAATGTGGGACTTATTCTTTTGAAAATACACATTTCACAACAGATATTTGTTCTAGAGTAGCAATAAAGCAAGAAAAAATAGGGGCATCTATCGGAGGAGTTGGAAGGAATTAACTAAATCCAAAGGGATAAGAGATATGAGTTTTAAAGATTTCTGCACCATGAACACATCGCTCTTAGCCAAGCTGGCTTGCAGAATTATGTCAAATCCTGAGGTGTTATGGGTGAGGATCTTAAAAGGTATCTACTACCCCAATACTGATTATCTGCATGCCCAACCCCCCCCCCCCCGGCAAAAGATGTGTATCCTGACGTTGAATAGTATTTTACAGGGTAGAGATTTTTTGAGGAAGAATGGCAGGTGGAACATAGGGGATGGGCAAGCTATCTATGTATGGCAAGATAATTGGCTCAACGAAGGATCCCTTATGCTGCCCAAATTAACAGGTCTGCAGAGAAAGTGTGTAATCTGTTTGAGGATCTACAGGTAAAATGGGATTCTAGTAAACAGAAAGACACCCTTGGCCCTAACCTAGCATTTAAAGCTTTACAGATTCCCCTGCGTGTCACCCCAGCTGAAGACAAGCTCATTTGGCCCCATTCCAAACCTGGCATCTATACTGCCAAAACAGGATATCATGTTGCAAAGGAAAAGGAGAGCAGGACAGAGGTTATTAGGAGCTCCTCGTCACACAGCATCCCACCAGATCTCTGGAAGTCACCGTGGAACTTGTCAATCCCATAGAAAGTTAAGATTTTTCTGTGAAAATGCTGTCATAATTCCTACCAGTTAAAAGGCAATCTCTTCAGAAAACAAATATCAAAATCACAATTGGGTCCTGTCTGTCAACGAGAGGAGGAAAATATTGAGCATGCTTTCTTGCTATGCGATTGGACCGAACCAATTTGGTTTGGTTCCCAATTGCAACTGTGTCCTAGAAGTGAAAATATCTCTAGATTCATCATGGCTCTGGGGAAAAATCAATCTTTTAACGGAAAAAGGTGATTATGGTACTCAGGGTATCACACTCATTGCTAATTTGCTATGGGCTATTTGGAATGGTAGAAATCAATTTTACTTTGAAGGCAAAAGTCCTAACCCCTAGTTCACCCTTAACATAGCCCTAGCTAATCTAGCCTTGTTTAACGAAGCAAATAGCACACACAAAACAAACACATCTGTGAATTCTGTAAAACGACAAGTTGGAGGCACTCACTGGAGACCACCCCCGCAGGGTGTTGTAAAATCGAACCTGGATGATGCGTTTGACAAGGAGCAAGGATTTGGTGCTGTTGCAGTCATCTGCAGAGATCATCATGGAAAGGTAATTACAGTTACAGGATCTTCGAGGAGAGTCGTAGCGAGCTCTGCTCTAATGGTGGAAGCACTCGCTCTCACAGAGGCTCTACTACTAGCTGGTAGCTGCTCTTGGCCAAGGAACCTCTTTGAATCCGACTGTCTACACCTTGTCAAAGCATGTAGAGGAGAGGATGAGGATTGGACTATAACTACCATTATTGAAGACATCACAATCCTGAAGAACAATCTCCTTTCCAACGACTTTCTATGGACAAAGAGGGAAGCCAATGGTGCTGCACATGAGAATGCCAAATTAAAAGAAGCAGATCTCCTCCCAACTAACTTGGTTGGGTTTCCCCCACCGAGGATTCACGAGCTTTTGCGTCTGGATTCCTCCAGATTTCACTAACTTTGCAAGCTTCGAGCGTGTCTGTCATGCGTGTTGATAACCATTTGCACTGCTATAACGTCTGTTGCAGGTCCTGATGACTCCGCGTTGCCATATCCAGATCGGGGTTTCATAGTTCATCTCTGCTCCCGAAGCGGTTGCTAGCTCCAAGCCTTTATCTCACCGCTCAATTTGTGGCTTTCTTGTAATTGACGATACAATCTAGTGATGCAATGATGCAATCTATCTCTGTAGCTCAGTATCTAGAGAGATTTCGTAGTTGGTGTGTGTACTTTATGTCAGATTATGGCTTGGACTGTTTCTTTGTATCTTTGCTTGGGCTTGGCCCATGATCTTTTTTTGTAGCAATGAAACTACAATATCCTGACCAAAAACGAAAAGGTGCTTCACTGCTTCCTACTTTTCAAGTTCAATGGTCAGCTCTTAAGTGCACACAAAATTGGCAAAGAATAAATATTATCCTATATAGGAGTGTAAAATTATTGACAATTTTTTTAAAGATATTAATTGAATGAAAAAAATGATAGAAAAAAATATACATAATAAATAATATTAAAAAATATAAAAAATAATATAAAGAAAAAAATAAAATAATTATAATTATTTTGTAAAACGTGATAAAAATCTCATAGACTACTCAAAAAGTGGTCTATGGATGAATTTTAGTATTTTTTTATTATTAATTTATTATTAAAATAAATTAATAATTTAGATTAAAAGATTAGAATTTTTGTATATTTTAATTAGTAATACTGCACACAAAAATTTAATTAAATTACTTTTTTATAAATAATTATACATAAAATGACTTATAAATTTTAACTAATAATTTTTATAAACACCTAAATTTATATACAAATATTGTCAAATAAAAAAAAATCTATCTATACACTCAAACATTTTGAATCCTTGATAAAATCCTGCGAAACACACACCTGGTAGAATGGGGGATCTTCACATAAGAAATATAGAATAAGGGAAAAGAGCACGATGCGAAAGTCACAAATCAGGCATTTAATAAAGTTTAATGAAGTCAACAATCTAGCAACAGCCAGCCAGACTGCTCAGATTTCACCATCCCAGAATTCCTCTAGGGATCTGTAGCCGCCATAAGTTTCATGGACGAATGAGGTACCCCTGTCTAATCTTTCCTGCAACAACAAAAACCACTGTCAGAAAAGTCGACTAAATTTCCATTAAAATCAACAAAGACCTTCCATATCATACTTCAACTGACATGCACCAGGCCTTGCCAAGCTTCTACTCAAAATGAATTCCAACTCTCTAGCCCCAAAATATAAGAAGGAAAACAAGTAGGGGTTTGCAAGATGAATCAGACACCAAAATCAAGTCGAGTAAAAGCATCATATACTTATTTGATTACATGGCAAAGAATTTCCTAATCAATTTTTTTTTTCAGTTTTACTGCTTCGCAGGTAGCGCACAATATAAATAGTTGTTAATGCATTCAGGTCTTAAAATACTAGAAAGATTAAGGATAACCATCAAATACTTACCTGTTGGATCTCAGAAAATTTAGCAAATAAATCCTCACGTATAGACCAGTCAAAAACATCAAAATTTTCCTTTATCCTTGCTTCATTTGTACTCTTGGGAAGCACACTATGGCCCATTTGCAGTCCCCAGCGAAGAGCAACCTGGGCAGGAGTCTTGCCTAGTTTCTCAGCTATCATATTTAGAACTGGATGCTTAAGGACATCGCTTTTAAGCCAGGTAGGGGAACCCAAAGGTGAATATCCCTACACAAATGCAATTAAAAGACCACAATTCAAGTAAGAAAAATTCAGACAAAAATAATAATTTTTCATGCTAACAAACAGGATGGCTTTATGAAAATAGCCACTATAATGTGCAGAAACAAAATATAGATCATTCAAGATTTGCAAACTTACAGAGAGGTGGACACCTTTGGATTTGCAGAAAGCTCGCAGCTTGTCCTGCTGCCATGAAGGATGACACTCCACCTGGTTGACAGCAGGAGGAACACGAGCAACCTCCAGCAAATCCCCCAGCTTCTTGGAGGAGAAATTGCTTACCCCGATAGCTCGAGCTTTGCCAGAGTCATAGAGTGCTTCCATTGCCCTCCAAGTGCTAGTTATGTTGGGTTGGACAAGATTTTCAGCCTTAAAGCCCACTGATTCTTTCTTCATTGGAGCAGGCCAGTGAATCTGAAAAGGCAGAATCATCAGTTTGCAACTGAGTATGTCATAAATAAACTGTCTATTAATACACCAAATTTTGAAATAATTATATAAAATTAATTCTACTTGCATTAGAAGGGGAAAAAAAAAGCTCACAACGCACCATATGCAGGAATGCTACTTTAGACTCCCTGGACTAAAGATACATGTGTTCGATAGGACTGTGAGACACGTGGCATAACAACTACTCCCAAAAAGGAAAGAGTTATGCATATAGCATTTTCCAAAGCATTATGCAGTATATGAACCAAGCTGTGGCTATGAGAGTGTTTTTCCTACTATAAAAGAATGCACTATTTAATTAACTTTATAATTTCAGAATCAGAAGACCACATCAAGAGCCTGTTCCTTGGAAATCCATACTTCAGAATTTACATTTTCTCTCCAAATTTTTGAAACAAATTAAATCCAGACAAAATAATCATAGGTTCAACTCAGAGAGAACATGGGGAAATAAAATAATCAATTATGAATAAAGCCATAAACTTTAACACCAAACAGTTAGAGAATATCTGGAGATTGGGAGATATTACATACAAGGTACAAATCTACATAATCAAGCTGCAAGTCCCTCAAAGTCCTGTCCAATGCTAGTGGTACATCTTCTGGAGCATGATCAGTATTCCTGCAGATCATCTTAAATACTTGGGTTCTAAACAGTGAAGACTAACAAATACATGAATCTACCCACATTACTTTAGCTTAAGCAGGAAAACAAAACTAATTAAATAATCTAGAATCTAAAAACAAACCAGAGTTTAGAGGTAATCCACAAATCCTCGCGCTTCACCACACCCTCACTTCTTTAACACAGCCAATCTGCAGCAGAAAGAATGAATCATTTACTTCACACATGACCAATACTTCAAATAGCTAGGTCTGTTTTTGAATTGAGATAACATGATGACACCAAAAGAACATAAAAATACACCTAATTGAGACAATTACCTCCTTCTCGTTGCCATAGATTTGAGCACAATCAATGTGGCGGTAACCAACCTGCATCAGTCCCAAAAAAATTATAGGAAAAAATGATTAGTTTTGCGATTAATATTAACAAACATCAAACAAGTTGAAGAAACCCTGTCAAATTCGACAGATATAATAATAAATAATAATAACAAAAAAGAAAAATTGGAAACAGAAAAACCTTGATGGCAGCAGCAACGGCTTCACCGACGAGGTCAGGATCGGACTGCCAAATTCCCAAGCCGACGGAAGGGATCTTGGCTCCGGTATTGAGATCGAAGAATCGAATTTCGTTCGACATTTTTCTCGGTATTCAAAGAGATTATCAAACCCTAACGAGAAAATGCTTCTTCGGCTTCACTTTAACGATGGATGAGAATTGGGAAGCGAGAATGGAACAAAAGATAAGAAAATCTGTAGCTTTCTGGGGGCGGGAGTTTTCAGAATTTTTCTGCCACGTAACCACGTTATTTATTTTTTTTAAAAATAATTCTAAATCCTACTATTTCATCATCTTAATAATAATAATAATAATAATAATAATAATAATATTTTTTTAAGAATATTTCTAGTGGCAAGAGTTTTCAGAATATTTGTACTAAGTAACCACGTTATTTGTTTATTTTTTAAATAATTTTAAATCTACTACTTCATCCTCTTATTAATATTATAATAATAATAATAATAATAATAATTGCTAAAATAAAAAGTATATAAAAATTATTAAATAAATAAAATATTATATACTTATTTTAATTATAAAAAATTGAATATATTTATTTTTTATTTAATATTTTTTATATTATAAAATTATTAAAAAGAAGTTTTAAGAAAATATAATTAAATTCTTTCTTGACTCATATATACCTTTTCATATCTTGCCCGAGTGTTATGAGATGTTATTTAGGTTATGTTTAGATTAATAGAATTGAGTGGAACGGAATGAAATAAAATAAGATAGAGATAGGTTCATTATTTGGTTATATTAAAAAATAATAAAATGATATGGAAGTAGATGGGATGGATCTCATCACATCCTATCAAAAACTATTAATTTTCTTTCCCCTCCCCCTCCTAATTTGGGTAATATGTGATAAAATCATCCTTTTTTATTATAATTATAATTAAAATTTTACTATATTAATTTCATACCTTAAAATTAGTGTGTTTGTAATAAAGATAATTTAAGAAAAATAAAATTATAACTTTTATCATTCCATCAACTTCTCAAACAATGAAATGATACATTTATTCTATTTCATCGCATCGCATTTTATCTCATTTCATTTCATTACATTCCATCAATCACTAAATATTCAAACATAATCTTAATGTGAGACTAATTTTGTTTAAGGATATTGTTGTCCATTTTAACATTCCGTTTCCGCAGGATTAATGACTTGTGTTATATACTTTTGACTTTTAATTTTGAGTTTAGATTTAATTAGAGAGTTTTAAAATTTAGCTAATTTTACATAAAATATAAATTAAAAACATTTAAAACTGGAAAGGGATATTTTTAAAATTAACATTTAAGAAATTATTTTTATAAAAATTAAAATTAAAGAAGCAAATATGCATAATTAAATTAGAAGATAGCTTGAATTATTTTTTAAGAAAATGAAAAGTTAAGAATTAAGAATGATAAATGTAATTCTTTGAGAAGGACTAATATAAGTGAATTAAGAAACTCGCAAATAAAAATACTTTAATTTAATGGGGATTGTTAAAGTCTACACCTTCATGTGAAGGTTAATAACTTCCACATTTTTGTCTTGGATAAAAAGACCAAAGTTTTTCTTTATAAATAACTTAGTTTGAAGGGTGTTTTAGTAATGTAAGATTATTAAATTTAATGAAAAAATATAATACCAAAAAAATTTTAATAATGAGAAAGAATTTAATTCTTCACATTAAATAAAAAAATATACAAATAACAAGTTTAATTATTTTATAAAAATAAAATTTACATATACAAAAGTATGATTTATAAAATAGTTTTTTAGTACATAAATTTATAAGATGCTTTTTTAAAATATAAATATTTATAATCATATAATAATATGATTTTAAAATCCCAAAAATTTCGTAGGTGTATGATATCATTTCTATTATATATGTCTTGTCAACTTAAATTAATTAATTATATATTTAAATTACTATATTTATTCATATATAAGTATTTTATATTATTTACAGAACTTTAATATATACATCACACAAGTGTGAAAATTTTGTATGAAAATATAATAAAATTAATTAAATATGATTTATTATGAGGAAATTAAGAATTTATTAAGTGATTTTTTAAATACTCTTAATAATAAGTTGATAAAACATTTAAATAAATAAACACATAAAAAAACATGTAATCATAATAATAATAATAATAATAATAATAATAATAATAATAATAATAATATATAAAGATAAGATACATGTCTTTATATTTTGACATATGTCATTATGACATAAAATAACATGTTTAAAAATCTAACATGTGATAAATACATAATCCCAATACATATTTCAATTTAAAAGGAAAGTGTACATGTATCGCTAGGTGCCTAAATTAAATTTATTACTCACACATACAAATATAAAAATTTATAATCACATATTAATTACATTGACATATATATCTTTCTATATTAATTCATATTAAAAAATTCCAAAAATTCTTACATTTCTTTAGTTGACCACATTATTAATTATTTTTATTGTGATTAATCTTAAAATCTCAAAAATTTTATAAGTATGTGATAACATCTCTACTATATATGTATTGTCATCCTTAATTAATTAATTATATTTTTAAATTCCTATATTTATTCATATATAATTATTCTATATAATTTTGCAATACTTCAATATATACATCACACAAGAGTGGAAATTTTGTATTAAAATATAGTAAAATTAATTGATTGTAATTTATTATGAGGAAACAAATAATTTATTAAGTGTTTTTTAAAATAAGAAGATATAGTAAAAAAATTGGTATATTCTTAATAATAAGTTGATAAAACATCCAAATAAATAAACACATAAAAATCATATAATCATATAAATATCATATATAATAATAATAATAATAATAATAATAATAATAATAATAATAACAATAATAATCATAATCACATCATAATCTTAATAATAATAATAATAATAATAATAATAATAATAATAATAATAATAATAATATAGTAATAATCAAATAATCATCATATAATCATATAATATATAAAAAAATATACATGACTTCAAATCATAGCATGTGTCACTCTAACATAACAGTGAATGTATAAAATATTATCATATGACACATCATGCAATATTCAATTAGGAAGATATTTTTTTAATAAAAATCAAAATTTTATTCCTATTTTAGCTCATTAGTAAATCAATCAAAATCTGTAATTAATTTCATATTCGATTTTAAATTGCAGGTAGTCAAAAGGAATTGCTTTTCTATATTAATTTCAAATTTGATTTGCTTTAATTGGTAATTTTTATTCATTGTTGTTTTAAGAATATTCTGATTTGTTATGTTTGATTGATTTGCTTTAATTGGTTTAATTCTATTTTTAATTTATTATTATATTAATACATGATTTTTTTTATTTGCAATAAATTTTTGGCAATTAAATTTGATAATTATTGAAATGAATTTTATATTTGATTAGGAAGGGAATTTTTTCAATAAAAATCGAAACTCCCTTCCTATTTTGGCTTATTAGTAAATCAATTAAAATCTATAATTAATTTTTTATTTAATTTCAAATTGAGATAGTCAAAAGCAATTGCTTTTCTATATTAATTTCATATTTGATTTGCTTCAATTTGTAATTTTCATTCATTGTTATTTTTAGAATATTCTGATTTGCTAAGTTTGATTGATTCATTTTAATTAGTCTAATTATGTCTTTAATTCATTATCATGTTCATGTTTGATTTTGTTCATTTGCAATAAATTTCAAATAGTCAAATTTGATCATTATTGAAATAAATTTCATATTCGATTAGGAAGGAAATTTTTTCAATAAAAATTGAATTTTTCTTCCTATTTTGGCTCAGTAGTAAATCAATCAAAATCTGTAATTAATTTCATATTCAATTTCAAATTGCAGGTAATCAAAAGCAATTGCTTTTTTATATTAATTTCATATTTGATTTGCTTCAATTGGTAATATTCATTCATTGTTGTTTGTAGAATATTCTAATTTACTAAATTTGATTGGTTTGCTTTAATTGGTTTATTTATGTTTTTAATTCATTATTATATTAATGCTTAATTTTGTTCATTTGCAATAAATTTCAGGTAGTCAAATTTGATAATTATTGAAATAAATTTCATATTCGATTAGGAAAGAAAGTTTTTCAATAAAAATCAAAATTTCATTCCTATTTTGACTCATTAGTAAATCAATCAAAATCTATAATTAATTTTTTATTTAATTTCAAATTACAAATAGTTAAAAGCGATTGCTTTTTTATATTAATTTCAAATTGAAATTGCTTTAATTGGTAATTTTTATTCATTATTATTTTTAGAATATTCTGATTTGCTAGGCTTGATTAATTTGTTTTAATTGGTTTAATTTGTTTTTAATTCATTATTATGTTAATGCTTGATTTTGTTCATTTGAAATAAATTTCAGGTAGTCAAATTCGATAATTATTGAAATAAATTTTATATTCGATTAGGAAGGAAATTTTTTCAATAAAAATTGAAATTCCTTTCCTATTTTGGCACATTAATAAATCAATTAAAATCTATAATTAATTTCAAATTTAATTTTAAATTGGAGGTAGTCGAAAGCAATTGTTTTTCTATATTAATTTCGTATTTGATTTGCTTTAATTAGTTATTTTCATTCATTATTGTTTTATGAATATTCTGATTTACTAGGTTTGATTGATTTGTTTAAATTGGTTTAATTCTATTTTTAATTTATTAGTATATTAATGCTTGATTTTATTTATTTGTAATAAATTTTAGGTAGTCAAATTTAATAGTTATTGACATAAATTTTATATTTGATTGAGAAGAAAAAATTTTCAATAAAAATCTAAACTCCTTTCCTATTTTGGCTTATTAGTAAATCAGTCAAAGTGTATAATTAATTTTTGATTCAATTTTAAATTATAGATAGTCAAAAGTAATTACTTTTCTATATTAATTTCAGATTTGATCTGCTTTAATTGGTAATTTTTCAATATCAAATTACAGGTAGTAAAAAATAATTATTTTTCTATATTAATTTCACATTTGATTTTCTTCAATTGATAATTTTCATTCATTGTTGTTTTTAGAATATTTTGATTTTCTAGGTTTAATTGATTTGTTTTAATTGGTTTAATTCTTTTTTTAATTCATTATTATGTTAATGTTTGATTTTGTTATTAGCAATAAATTTCAGATAGTCAAATTTGATAATTATTGAAATAAATTTCATATTCGATTAGAAAGGAAATTTTTTCAATAAAAATTAAAATTCTCTTCCTATTTTGACTCATTAGCAAATAAATCAAAATCTATAATTAATTTTAGATTTAATTTCAAATTGCAGGTAATCAAAATTAATTGCTTTTCTATATTAATTTCATATTTGATTTGCTTCAATTAGTAATGTTCATTCATTGTTGTTTGTAAAATATTTTGATTTTGATTTTGATTTGATTTGCTAAGTTTGATTGATTTGCTTTAATTGGTTTATTTATGTTTTTAATTCATTATTATGTTAATGTTTGATTTTGTTCATTTGCAATAAATTTTAGGTAGTCAAATTAAATAATTATTGAAATAAATTTCATATTCAATTAGGAAGGAAATTTTTTCAATAAAAATCAAAATTCTCTTCCATTTTTGGCTTATTAGTAAATCAATTAAAATTTATAATTAATTTCATATTCGATTTTAAATTACAGGTAGTCAAAAGCTAATGCTTTTCTATATAAAGACTACAATTCTACCTTTTCACTACTAATATA
Source organism: Ormosia semicastrata (assembly GCA_029884595.1). Lineage (NCBI taxonomy): Eukaryota > Viridiplantae > Streptophyta > Magnoliopsida > Fabales > Fabaceae > Ormosia > Ormosia semicastrata. Next base: position 10,405,116 of record JAQQTO010000047.1, read on the forward strand.
GTTCACACTCTTTTAAATGGTTCATCTTTTGATGGAGTCTTGGGTTCATCTATTTCTGTGTTTTATATTGCAGCCCAAAATTTCTCTCTTGCTCGATATAATCTTTCACAGCAAACCACTACTCCTCATTTTCCCTGCACTCAATAGCGCACAGCAAGTTAGGGTAAATATTACAAGTTATGTCATTCTTGCATTCCCTACCAATAATTTTTCTTTCACATCTATACATTGCTAATCTACCAATCAAAATCTTGTCTTTCACACAACTTGATCTACCCATGTTTAGATCCACGAGCACTCAGAGAAGCCTCCAAAGTATGAAAGATATAAAAAAAAAAAGATTTTACTGCCAATCACACAACTTGATCCAACCATTATTAAATCCATGAACACTCGATAATGGCTTGCAAAGTATGAGTGATTAGAAATAGTGTGTACTTCCAATGGGACTTCGAGTGAGGAGTTGAAGTGGAGTACAACTTTCTTTTATCGAGTACAAGGTTCAACCTTTGGGGACATCAATCTACAGGGAAACCCCACTAAGAAGGTCAATAACAATAATCAAAAGGAGAAGAGTCACTTGCTCTTTACCTTCTTTGATCTTCGCCAAAAAAGGTTTGATGTAAGGATTTAGAAGATAATGATGATTCACGTGAGAACCTCTAAGTAATTGTTCCTTCTTCTTTGTTGTTTTATTTTCTGTGTAGTTTAATTCTTGATTTGTTAATTTTAATTCATTGTTCTATGAAGTAATAGGTACATGTCTCTAAATCATGACATATGTCACTCTGACATGACAATGCATGTATAAAATGTTGTCATGTGGCAAATACATGCTCCAAATAACTATCATGTGGCATATCGTGCAATATTCAATTAGGAAGGGAATTATTTCAATAAAAATTGAAATTCCCCTTTTATTTTGGCTCATCAGTAAATTAATCAAAATCCGTAGTTAATTTTAAATTTGATTTTAAATTGTAGGTAGTCAAAAGCATTTGCTTGTCTATATTAATTTTAAATTTAATTTACTTCAATTGGTAAATTTTATTTATTATTGTTTGTAGAATATTTCAATTTATTAGGTTTGATTGATTTGCTTTAATTAGTTTAATTTGTCTTTAATTCATTATTATGTTAATGTTTGATTTTGTTCATTTACAATAAATTTCAGGTAGTCAAATTTGATAATTATTGCAATAAATTTCAAATTCAATTAGGAAGGAAATTTTTTAAATAAAAATTGAAATTCACTACCTATTTTGGCTCATTAGTAAATCAATCAAAATCTGTAATTAATTTCAGATTCAATTTCAAATTGTAGGTAGTCAAAAATAATTAAAACATAATAATTAAAACAATTAAACTAATTAACATAATAATGAATTAAAAACAAAAATAAACCAATTAAAGCAAATTAATTGAACCTAGCAAATTAGTATATTCTACAAACAATAATGAATAAAATTACTAATTGAAGCAAATCAAATATGAAATTAATATAGAAAAGTAATTGCTTTTGACTACCTGTAATTTGAAATCAAATATCAAATTAATTACAGATTTTGATTGATTTATTAATGAGTTAAAATAGGAAGAGAATTTTGATTTTTATTTTTAAAAAGTCCATTCCTGATTGAATATTACATGATATGTCATATAACAGTTATTGGGAGCACGTATTTGCCACATGACAACATTTTATACATGCACTACCATGTCAGAGTGACACATGTCATGATTTGAAGATATGTACCTTCTCTTTATATATTAAATATGATATATGATTTTTTATTTGTTTCATTTGCTTTATAGTTTAATCATCAATTAGAATCTTTACTAATATAGTAACAATAGATAATTATTGTACAAATATTTGGAATAATTAACCCAAATATTTTCTTCCTACTTTAGTTGTGTAAATTAACTTGATCATTTTATATAAATATATTATGTATATATTTCATTATATATCTTTTAGGTTATTTCTTTCGATAATATTGATGATTATTAAAATAAAAAATAACTTTTATTTAATTTTATTAAAACAAGTAAAGTGTTTTAGTAATAACTAATAACATTAAAAAATTATTAATCAAATTCGTCAGTTCACAAATTTTATATTATCCTAAATATATTAAAAAAATATTTTTATTTAAGTCTAAAATATGATAACAAATCTTCATAATAATAATAATAATAATAATAATAATAAAATAATAATAATAATAATAATAAATCTTAAGAAAATATAAAAATTCTTGAATTGTTCAATAATTTGTATAAATTATTTTTAATTAAATCAATATATTAATTTCGTTACCTTCTATTTCACTTTCATGCATATTTTATTTAAATAATACACCAATACACTTAAATTCATTATTCTTTATTGCTTTTAGCTCTCACTCTCTTTTTAACTGTTGGTTTTAGAAACTTCACAAGTAAGGTATTTACTCAATACTCGATATAAAGATTACACTAAGTATTAAAAGTGCTTAAAATAATGTTCTCAATTACACTAAAAATATAATTTTTTCTACAAGTATCTAATCGAGATGTAAATGAAGTTAATAAAACCCTCTTCGACAAAGTATAACTTATTTTTTATTCAATCATATGTGTATCTAATAATAAAAATTATTATATTAAGAATAAATATGTAATATACAAAAATAATTAGTAGAACAATTAAACATTGAATTTTTAATATTAGATAATAGATAATTATGTCTATATATTTCTTTTTTTTGTACATATGTCTATATATTTCATTTAACAAACTATTTTATTATATTTATCTTTATAACTCAATTCTTAATTAACCCTATACATAGCACATGGATATAAATAATGTTATCATTCATTATACTTATATAAAAGTAATGTTACAAAATTATCAATGTTAAAGAATATATTTTTCATATTGTATTTATAATTTATTTTCTAAGATGATTTTTATATACCATTGATATGTGGTTAAAAATAACATAACTTATATTCCAAATTCTATTTTTTTTCAAATTTTGTTTATTATATTACATTTGAATATAATTTTTTAAAATTATTAAATATTTTTATTAGTTGTTCAATTTTATTAAATCATATCTAATGCTTCAGACGGGTACAACTAAAATTATTGTAAGTTATTTTATAGAGATTTTTTTAATTTAAAATTAATATAAAAATATATAGATAAAAAATAGCAAAAGGAATAAAGTATTAATACACACACACACACATATATATATGGAACGTATTTGGTGAGAGGAGTAAATCTTGATAATTTGAACTTACATGTATAGTCAAGATTAGAATATAAATGCATGTGATATTTTTAAAGTGATCAATGACCTTTTAAGTAACTTTTAATTTTGACCATTCATGTATGATTGTTTAGTCAATATTTACTATTCTCACTCTCTCACAATAAAAACTCATTTCACTAGATATGTCATGTATATATTGATTGTATTATATATATATATATATATATATATATATATATATATATATATATATATATATATATATATATATATGTATATATGGAGCGTATCGATAAGATGAGTGTTTATTGTAAGAGATGAGATGAGTATGTTAGCTATGGCAACCATTACCCAAGAGGGGGTGAATTGGGTGATGACTAGTTTTAATGCAACTTTGACAAATTATGCATTTTGAATAACTCAATTAATAAATGCAGCGGAATAAGTCTAATAAATGTACAACTATTGAGGATTACTCAAATACAACTTGGGATATATGATGAACTAAGTGAATAAGCTAGATATCAAGTTGTAACAATCAAAACATCAACATATGTAATAAATAAATATATTCTACCAAATACTGAATTTAAAGAGTGTAGGGAAGAGAGAATCAAACTCAAGAATTTATCCTGGTTCAGCCACCAACTACTTGTGGCCTACATCCAGTCCTCAAGCTTAACTTGAGATTTTCTTCACTATCTCCAAGACTTTACGGGTGCTAGAAAAACCTTTGTACATACAAGAGCACTCCTCACACCTTAGGATACCTCACCCTTGTGCTAGAGCCTCCAATTCTTCAAGCTTCACAGGTGCTTGATGACCTTTACAATGAAGAGCACTCACAACACCTTTGGGATACCTCACCCTTTGTGTTTGAGTCCCACTACAAGGGATACCTCACCCTTTTCTCTTTTGAGGGATACCTCACCCTCTTACAATGATTTCAAGGTGATAGGAAGAATAGAAACTCTCACAAGAGTGAATATACAACTTGAAGAACAAAGTAGATGATAGAAAACTCTTTCAAGAGTAGATAATACAAGTTGAAGCTCAATGGGTATAAAGGATTTACACACTTAGCTCAAAACAAAGATTTGGAGAAAAAGATGATGAATTTCGTTTTCAATGTTCAAGGGTAATTTTCAAAATGTTCTCCAACTTATTTTTGATGCCCACACACTTTTATTTATAGCCCAATGAGTTTTAGAGCCGTTGGAGGTGTTTAGAAATGATTTTCTATGAAAACTAGCCGTTTATAGCCGTTAGAAACGTTCCTGGGCACTTTGTAATCGATTACAAGCTTCATGTAATCGATTACAAGCTTTCTGGGCACTTTGTAATCGATTACATACTACTGTAATCGATTACACGGCTTCTGTCAACGTTGTAATCGATTACATGACTTGTGTAATCGATTACACTATTTCTAGTTTTCAAAACCGACTTTAAAAGGTCATAACTTCTTCATTTCTTATCCAATTAAAGCAAATGACCATTCATTGGAAAGATCTTTGAGTCTACTTTCATATGAAAGATTTCAGAACAAAACTCAAAGTATTTTGAAAGATATGATCAAAATAGTAACCAAAGGTCAGATTTTCAAAACTCAAACTTTAATTGGTCATAACTTTTTCGTTTCTTATCCGTTTAAAGCAAATGACCAGTCATTGGAAAGATATTTGAGTCTATTTTCAAATGAGATAAGTTTCAAAGTAAAACTCAAAGTATTTTAAAAGTTATGATCAAAAGAGTAAGTATATGTCAGTTTTACAAAACACAAACTTGACTATTTTTCATAGATTTGAAATACCACCAAGACTAGCTTTCCAAAAATAGTTTGTTGGGTATTTAAACATTTTAGAAACACTTATAAATATGTTTAAAACTTGTTTGAGCTTAGTGTGATTCCTTTTTACCTTTACACAAGATCTAAGTCCTATAAGCTAAGCTTGAAGATGTTGGACTAGATCTTTTACCACCATCACTTCTTGATGTAATCCAAGATTCCAAAGAAAATCTTCTCTTCAAAACTTGCAAATGCTTGGAACATCTTTTCATTTTCATTCTCCTTGAGTTGAGCATAGTTGTGATCTTTTGCTTTCTTGTTGCAATGCTCACTCTTGGTACTTGAACTATCCTACAAAATATTGCTCACTTAACCAAACATAGTTAGTCCAAATTCATAGCTCAATATCTTCATATGCATGATTCATAAATGGATAACTCTAGTTAGTCTAACATGCATGCAAGACTTTCATAGACATATCCAATATTAATTCATTTATAACTTATATAACATATTATTGGATATATTATATGATGAATGTTACATATATCTTATTGCATGATTATTAAGTGAAATATAATTAGATAAAGTACATAATCATGCATGATATAATATTTCTCATTAAACACATTTATGTAACATGATCAATATTCTTTTGTGATGCATTTGTTATCTATAAAGCACAAGTATAAAGCATAAGCATCATTCTTTTTGTTTTGTATTTGTCATCATCAAAACTTAACATATTAAATCATTGGGGCAAACCTATTTCCACAATCTCCCCCTTTTTGATGATGACAAATCACCAAAGAAAAAATATGTTTAGCAATATATAAGGATAGATATTCATGTAAGCATATCAAACAATTAAGCACAAGCACATATTTTTCTTTCCAATTTTCTCTCCCCCTATTTGACATCAACAAAAAGGCTTAGGAAGAAAAGATAATATTTTTCTCTCCCCCTAAAGATAAGAACCATGTTGTCAAAAAGAGTAGGATCATCAAAACCATAAACTTCTTCAAGTTATGCAACTCATCACTATCTCTCCTTATTTTATTATATACCTAATTCAAGAAAGGAGAGATGAAATAAGTATGCTTTCAAGATATAAAAGATTATTCATGCAATACTTGTCATATTTTGGTACTTCAACATTTAGCATATGATAGCAATAAGCTTAAGAAATTATGTCTAACATATAATATCTTGCATACCACATCATAAATAAGTACCACTTGATATCACTTGATGGGAGATACAAAATATTCATGTAAGATCATGGAATTAAGGTTTTCAAATAAAAGATCATACAACTTGTCACATATCAAGCATTTCTTAATGAAAAAAAAATCAAAAGATATGAAGTTTAAGAATGTTTACCTTCTTTCATTGATATAGGAAAAGAGAATGAACGATGATCTTTGTTGACATGTTGATAGTATTAACAATAAAATACTTCATGTCAAGTAAGGATGTAAGCCAAGAGATATAAGCAATAATCTAATAGCTAGGCTCCCCCTCACAATATGCATGTTATCAAAATATCAAATATAATGGTTTAACATAGTTATGCATATGTTCTTAGTCAACAAGGATATGGAAGAATGATATGTAAGATAAGTTCCCCCTTATTGAAGCACAAGATAGATAAAGGGAAATATGCATGCCAAGATCATATAAGCACATTACTATAAAGAAAAGCAAGGCATAGATACATATTCTTAATCCCTCAAACAAAATCATTTAAAAAAAAAACTTCTCCCCCTTTCAAAAAGAATTTTATAATAACACATTACATTTTCAAAAGCATTTTAGAATGTACATATGCCAATCAACAACAAGAAATCTCTTATTGTAGTGAAGGAATTGAAAAACCATGGAACTATAATTTTTGAATATTTATAATTCATTTCAAGATATACTTCAAAAAAAAAACATTGAAGTTCAAATACAAGTTCAAGACACAAAATGAATCATTTACTTCTTGTTTTCAAAGTATGAACATATCAAGCAATTTCAAACAAAAGATGTAACACCCTCCAAATTGTTGCATGAACGTGAGTTTCCAAGGAAATTTTTGACGAAAAATGACATAACAAAATTCGTTAAGATGGGAGAACATCATTTCCCCAAGAATGGTTAAAATCAAGTGTTGTCGGATGAGAACTCTGTCGAATGGTGATTCTGTCAAACGAAAATGAAAGGCTGTCGGATGAACTTGAAAAGATCAACAAATATCCTAATTCGTCGGACAGATGTTGATGTTGGAGAAATCTTCCAATTGTCGAATCGACGAAATATTATATGGTCAGAAGATCAAATTCGACGGATTTTGACATTAGAGAAGTTTTTCTACTGAAATCAGGAATTCTTACTCAACGGTCGTTAGCACAATAACTCGACGAACATTATCATTCAAATTCAACGGACATTGGTATCCCCACTCGACGGAAATTGACATTCTAACTCAACAGACATGAGCATCCTCACTCGATGAATATTGACATTTTCACTTAACTGATACTAGCATCCTCACTCGGCAAATTTTAACTTGGTACCAAATAGTAAGAAGATTAAATTCGACGTATTTGGATAGAAGTCCAAATTCGATGGATATGACATTGTCTTAAAAGATCCTGTTTCGACGAATATAAACATCTTCATTTTGACTTGTGAAATCGTCCAACAGGATTTAGGGAAAAGGAGAACCATATTGTTCTTGACTGATTCTTTGCTAACAGAATGTTCATCGCTTTGTCGAACCTGAGGACTTCTCCCATGTTTTGAATAGATGGTCTTCTGTCGGAAAGATGGTCTTGGTCGGAATAGATGGTCTTTGTCGGAAGAGGCAGCCATAACAGCCAAAATCTTTGATGTCTGATTTAAGAATTGAGAATCAATTTCATCCAGTCTTGAGGTATTTTGGGTTTTGTCGAACTACCGATTGATGTTGTCGGGAAAATGCTCTGAAGGTGTCGGATTCAACTCACCATTTAACTTATGCTTGCATTCAGTAATTAAATCCGACGGAATCAAAATGTTAGGAAAATTTCTTCAAGTGTTTGGATCTTGTCCAAATTCTGTCGATGTCAAGACCTTCAAAAATCTTGGATTGTCGAATGAGTTACGTGAGATTGATCTTTTGGATCCCTGTAAGGCTTGAGAAAGACCGAGTCTATCGACAAGAGTATATTCATAAAACTACCGAGCTTTGTTTGTCGGAATAGGCTTGAAATGAAGTTAGTATCGACAAGAATCTATTCTCAAAAGAAATTGTCGAATTCGGTTTGTCGAAACAGGTTTTGAAATGAAAACCATTTGGGAAAATGTTGAGGAACTTTTGTCGGATTGGGATTTCCAGAATTTTGGTCGAATTAGAATTCTAGAATTTTGGTCGGTTGAGTATAATGACAAATTAAACTATACCGGGTCAAAATAATTCATAGCAATAACAGCTATGCATCAAGCAACATATATTTATCAGTAAAATAGAATTATTTTACAGATAAATTCTAAAAATTAATAGATTCTTTTCTGTGTTACTCAGATTCGGGTTAAGTAAGATCCTCCGTCTCTAAATAATCAGACAAGAATTTCCCCGGCCCGAAAATTATTATTTTCTTGACCAGGAGCAAATCACACAAAATAATCACAAATAGTATCGAAATAATCAAATTATTTTTATAATGCACAGAAAACACAAAGTAGTGTAATTCTGTCAGCTCTTGCAACATAGTCTAAAAATTTGGGGTGTTACAAAAGACATATGACATTTTACTTTCCAATCTCCAAATAAATATATAAGACAATTAAGCATCAAAGAGAAAGGATTAGAACTACTAATGAGCAAGTGAATTTACATATTTGAGCGAAGAGAATTGGTCACAAGCTCAAGAACAAAGATATTGTCATAACATGTCATTCCAAGCAAAATGTGTGCATATCTAACATGTTAGCATATATAAAAATATTTTTAAAATATAGTGCTAGAAAAGCACAACTTAAGGCATGATAAGGCATAAAAACAAATATTTACTTATCCAACTATCACATGATATACAATTTAAAGTATAAGTAAGGATAAGAGATTGATATCACCAAAAGTGTACTCTTTGAGTTTTTGTAGGTGACTCCAACTTCTATGCCTCAAGGCCCCTTGAGAATGTTGTGGTTCTCCATGTCTTTCTTTTTATATTTTTCATCATTTTTGGAGAACTTGGACCATTTTAAGTTTTCCCAACCTCAAGTAGCATGGTTGTTTTTCACTTCATTTGCATGCTTGAGCTAATGGTCACCCTACAACATAATTTAAAGCAATTTCTTTGGTATCCATCAATTTTGGATCCGTAGGGGTTAGTCATTGATCATTAATCCATTATGCTTTTATAGATATCAAATTTTTCATAGTATGTAATTTGAGCATAGCAAATGTAAACAATCAATTACCATTAAGCTCATAGCCAATAATATGCATACTTTCATGATATATAGACAATCTTAAGTGAAAATGATCATTTTAGCATTGAAAACCATTTTTAAAGCCTGTGTAATCGATTACAATATGTGTGTAATCGATTACCAGCCCTCTGGAATCCATGTAATCGATTACATGTTTGGTGTAATCGATTACACGAGTTCTGGAGACGTTGTAATCGATTACATAGTATGTGTAATCGATTACACGCTCTCTGACTTTGCTTGGAACGCTTGGCAGAGCCTCTGTAATCGATTACAAAGGTCTTGTAATCGATTACAAGCTTGCTGAATTTAATTTTTGCACTTCAAACAGTAAGGGTCCGAACTCAAAGCTTTCAAATTAATTCCAAAACTTTCCAAACATCATGTAAGCATAAAAACTGACCAGTTCTTGATCCAAAGCTCATGTTTATGCAAAAACTACAAATTATGCAGAAAAATGTAACTTTATGCAGCAAGAGTTATGATTTATCCAATATGCCAAGTTCTAAGATATTTTTATCAAATGAGCTTCTTCAAACAAGAAGTGAACTTATCTAACATATTATCACGAGATATGCAAGGTAGTGAGTAAAGGGTGTAACAATAATATAATCATGTGCTATATATAATATTCAAATTTTACTAAGCACACATAGTTCTATCCTTTACCTAAGGCCTATGAGGAATATACCTCAAATTCATTGACTTTACAAGTGAATGTGCATAAGAGGTAGAAACATTTGATACCTTGGCCTTGGTAATCAAGGAAACTCTTTTCCTTACCCATTGCTTCTCTTTTGGTGTTTTGAACTTTGCAAGTTCCACATTTTATGCTTGAGAAGCTTTGGTTGAAGCCATCTTCCTTCTTTGATCAAAACTTCTTTCAATGGGCTTTGGAAGCATTCCCCTTGATGATTCCTTCTTTACTTGACTAATTTGTCCATCCTTTTGAGAAGTTTTCTGCATAATTGAAACACTAGGAGAACTTTTTGGTACCCACTTCATCTTGGGTCCTTGAATATTAGTACTAGAGCATTTAAGATCTTTAGGAACCCATTTCATATTATTTCTCATATAAGAATTTCTTTTATAATTGCATAAATGAGAAATATGTCCTAGATGACCACAAAAATTGCAAACAATTGAATTTAATGATGATTTGGTCCTTTGAAGATCATTTTTGGAAAATATAAGTCTTTTGTTGTTTTTATATTCTATGTCATTTTTGCCACAAGCCTTACTTGAATTTCCATGTGAAATAGTATCAATTGCATTCTTATTAACACACATGGATTGTAAGCAAATAGAATCATTAGCTTTGGCAAATTCACAATATAAGTTCTCAACTTGATTTTCTAAATTAATGCATTTTTTACAAGAAGTTGAGGTTTCACATTTTAAAGGCATTTCCTCATCAAGAAAAGCATATTCATTTTTCAAGATATTAATTTCATTTTCAATGGAGGAAATGTTTTCCAAACAAGATGAGTTTTTCTTTTCTAAAAGCAACAAATCATCATATAATTCATCATATGCACATTGTAACTCATCATAGGAAGGACTATAATCTAGTTTAGCATTATTTACCTCAAAGTCCTTTTTGGCCATATATGAAGTAGTCTCCATTCCTAGCATACTTGGCTTTTCAAAGGAATCATCATCTTCCTCATTGTTGTCTTTCAAGGATTCAAGAACATCTTCTTGAGGACATTTTTCAATATTGTCTTCCTTTAGAGGCTTTTGCTCTTCTTGCTCTCTATATACAACTTTTTGCAAGAAATCATTGTTAGCAAGATAAAAATTATCAAGAGCATCCCATATATCTTTAGCATTAGAGCAACTCTTAATTTTAGCATAAGCATCATCATTTAAACCACTTCTCAATATTTGCATTGCTCTAATATTCAATGAAAAGCATTTCTTATCATAGTCATTCCAAGTTTGTTTTGATTTGCATGTAAATCCATCAAGCATAATATCCCACAAATCAATATCAATAGATTGCATATAAATTTTCATTCTAGCTTTCCAATAAACGAAATTCGCACCATCAAAGAATGGTGGTTTATTAATTTCAAAACCATTCATTTTGAAAAGCTTGTAATGGTTGCCAAACAAACAAAGATCTTTAACTCCAAGCTGTTAAGCTTTACCAGAGCACGAAGCTCTGATACCACTTGTTAGCCATGGCAACCATTACCCAAGAGGGGGGTGAATTGGGTGATGACTAGTTTTAATGCAACTTTGACAAATTATGCATTTTGAATAACTCAATTAATAAATGCAGCGGAATAAGTCTAATAAATGTACAACTATTGAGGATTACTCAAATACAACTTGGGATATATGATGAACTAAGTGAATAAGCTAGATATCAAGTTGTAACAATCAAAACATCAACATATGCAATAAATAAATATATTCTACCAAATACTGAATTTAAAGAGTGTAGGGAAGAGAGAATCAAACTTAAGAATTTATCCTGGTTCAGCCACCAACCACTTGTGGCCTACATCCAGTCCTCAAGCTTAACTTGAGATTTTCTTCACTATCTTCTAGACTTTACGGGTGCTAGAAAAACCTTTGTACATACAAGAGCACTCCTCACACCTTGGGATACCTCACCCTTGTGCTAGAGCCTCCAATTCTTCAAGCTTCACAGGTGCTTGATGACCTTTACAATGAAGAGCACTCACAACACCTTTGGGATACCTCACCCTTTGTGTTTGAGTCCCACTACAAGGGATACCTCACCCTTTTCTCTTTTGAGGGATACCTCACCCTCTTACAATGATTTCAAGGTGAATAGGAAGAATAGAAACTCTCACAAGAGTGGATATACAACTTGAAGAACAAAGTAGATGATAGAAAACTCTCTCAAGAGTAGATAATATAAGTTGAAGCTCAATGGGTATAAAGGATTTACACACTTAGCTCAAAACAAAGATTTGGAAAAAAAGATGATGAATTTCGTTTTCAATGTTCAAGGGTAATTTTCAGAATGTTCTCCAACTTGTTTTTGATACCCACACACTTTTATTTATAGCCCAATGAGTTTTAGAGCCGTTGGAGGTGTTTAGAAATGATTTTCTATGAAAACTAGCCGTTAGAAACATTCCTGGGCACTTTGTAATCGATTACAAGCTTCATGTAATCGATTACAAGCTTTCTGGGCACTTTGTAATCGATTACATACTCTGTGTAATCGATTACACGGCTTCTGTCAACGTTGTAATCGATTACATGACTTGTGTAATCGATTACACTATTTCTGGTTTTCAAAACCGACTTTAAAAGGTCATAACTTCTTCATTTCTTATCCAATTAAAGCAAATGACATTCATTGGAAAGATCTTTGAGTCTAATTTCATATGAAAGAAGTTTCAGAACAAAACTCAAAGTATTTTGAAAGATATGATCAAAATAGTAACCAAAGGTCAGATTTTCAAAACTCAAACTTTAATTGGTCATAACTTTTTCGTTTCTTATCCGTTTAAAGCAAATGACCAGTCATTGGAAAGATCTTTGAGTCTATTTTCAAATGAGATAAGTTTCAAAGTAAAACTCAAAGTATCTTAAAAGTTATGATCAGAAGAGTAAGTATATGTCAGTTTTGTAAAACACAAACTTGACTATTTTTCATAGATTTGAAATACCACCAAGACTAGCTTTCCAAAAATAGTTTGTTGGGCATTTAAACATTTTAGAAACACTTATAAATATGTTTAAAACTTGTTTGAGTTTAGTGTGATTCCTTTTTACCTTTACACAAGATCTAAGTCCTATAAGCTAAGCTTGAAGATGTTGGACTAGATCTTTTACCACCATCACTTCTTGATGTAATCCAAGCTTCCAAAGAAAATCTTCTCTTCAAAACTTGCAAATGCTTGGAACATCTTTTCATTTTCATTCTCCTTGAGTTGAGCATAGTTGTGATCTTTTGCTTTCTTGTTGCAATGCTCACTCTTGGTACTTGAACTATCCTACAAAATATTGCTCACTTAACTAAACATAGTTAGTCCAAATTCATAGCTCAATATCTTCATATGCATGATTCATAAATGTATAACTCTAGTTAGTCTAACATGCATACAAGACTTTCATAGACATATCCAATATTAATTCATTTATAACTCATATAACATATTATTGGATATATTATATGATGAATGTTACATATATCTTATTGCATGATTATTAAGTGAAATATAATTAGATAAAGTACATAATCATGCATGATATAATATTTCTCATTAAACACATTTATGTAACATGATCAATATTCTTTTGTGATGCATTTGTTATCTATAAAGCACAAGTATAAAGCATAAGCATCATTTTTTTTATTTTGTATTTGTCATCATCAAAACTTAACATATTAAATCATTGGGGCAAACCTATTTCCACAGAGTAAACCTCTCACAATAAAATTTCTCTCACTAGATATGTCTATATATATATATATATATATATATATATATATATATATATATATATATATATATATATATATAATACAATTAATATAGATAATTTAGTGATTTCTCGTGGACATGAACCTTCCCGTCCCCCGCCCCCACCTGTATCAATAGGATTTTTATCACGTTCCCATTTTTGTGGAGAAAAGTTTTCTAATTCGGGTCTCCAAATGGGATAGTTCCCACTAGAATCCCCAAATACAAGGAGATTTTGTCATCTTAAAACTGTTTATAACTTAACTTACATAAATTGATTAAATTTATATGTAATTTTCAGTTAAGTTAATTTATCAAAATATTTTTTATAAAATTATTGGATTAAATTGTTTATTTAGAAGACAAAGATTTTTTTATACTATAAATATTTTTTCAAGCTTGTAAGTTGTTTTATAACAATTTATATTTAAATTCTTTAGTATTTATATAATGAAATTTTTTATGAAAATATAATAAAATTTATATTTTATGTATTTTTAAACTATACTTATAAATTTTATTTTTCTTAATAAATTATTATATATATTTTATCAATAAAATTATTTTTTATATAATTATTTTTATTTTTATCATTTAATTCTTAATATATCCTGTTCATCACAAAAGTACACAATCTAGTAATAATAATAATAATAAGAATATTATTATTATTATTATTATTATTATTATTATTATTATATAAAAAAAATATTTGCCTTCATATTTTAATATGTATCATTCTCGACGTGAAATAATATATTTAAAAATATATTATGTAACAAATACATGATTTCAATAACTATCATGAGGCATATCATATTATAATTTAAAAAAATGTACATGTTGTTAGAAATTATGGGACAAATCAAAAAACTTAATTAACCAAAATTTCTTGAATCAATTTACTCGCAATTTACGGCAAACACAATATAATACAAACTCAAGTAATTAGAAATACCTAGAAAGGAGATAATCACTACAAAAAAAAGGGTCAAATAGTGACGGTTTATTTGTGGTAGTTTACAGAAACTATCACAAATAATACTTTAATGGCAGTTTATACGGCGGCTGTGTCAACTGCCACAAAATAAATGAATTTGTGGCGGTTTAAAGTCATTTTGCAACGGTTATATATATACACGCTATGTATTAAGCCAAATAATTCCTTCCCCTTCTTTTCCCTTTCCCTCTTTTCCTCTTTTCCCTATCGAACCATCCCTCTCCTTCTCCTTCTCTTACCAAGATAAAGATAATCTCTATTCAAGCCAAAATCTCAATGTTCACGGAGAGAAAGATTGTGGCAGGCAAGGCAACTAACTAACTAAGGCCATCAAACATGGAGAGAAAGAGCAGAGACCTTTGTTTCATTTATATTGCACTTATTTCGTTCTCTTTCTTCAACGGAGCGGAGGTGAGGTGAGGTGAGCATTTATATTGCAGTTGTGCAAATTAATTTCTTACCAAAGCAAACAGTTTGACTCGCTCACTGATTTTTCATTTCATCTTCTAAAAGTAACGTTTTAGATTCACTCCTGTATATTGGGTTCTTGTAAGTTTAAGAGGTATCTTCTTACATTTTAGAGTCACGGGTTCAGTGACTGCAAGATGCTTGGTAGAAATGATTATTGTTTTCTTATGGATCTGGTTATTTATTTATTGCTTTTTTTTGTCGATAGAAACTGGCTATTTATATTGCATCTCTGAAGCGTTTTATTTATATTTATGCGTTGTAGTTCACTTTCCTGGTGCTATCAAGTTTTTATGTTAAAATTTGCATATTTTACAATGTATTTTTTTCTCATTATTTTGTTGGTTAAAGTATGATGTTGTTTCACTCGATATTGGCTGATAATTTTTGCCGTCTTGCTTCCTGCTTTAGTATTGGCTTGCTTGTTCAAATGTTATTAATTCAAATAAGCAAAAATAGTAATATGTGAAGTTGGTGTTTTGAGATTAGCAATGTTTTGACATGAGCAAGGCTTTCATTTTTAGTTTATATATATACCAAGTTGCTTCATCTGGTTGATATGTTTTAGACAAATGGGTGGATATCTAGCTTCTGAACTCGGTGATATGTTGTTAGGGTAACTAGGCTTGTCACAATTTTTTCGTAAAGAGCTGTAACTACAAGTTGACTTAATTTGCAATCTTCATAATTTTAAATGATTATAACCGTTCTCACTACTACAATTTGCCATATGTTGGTGGAATTGACCATAAAAAATAGCACGAGCAACCATGCATCACTGGACTTTATATATAACTCTTTGAATAAGAAAGTTCTTTGAATTTTTTAGTTTGCCTTGTCAATAAATCCCAAATTGAGGGAACTGAATAAGTTAAATTATTTTTTATATATAACTCTTATATATAACTCGTAGACCATGACAACTTCGAGGAAGAAAAGCTAGTGATCCCTTGGCATAAACTTGTTTTCTTATAGAAAGTTATTCCCAAATGGAGCATCTTCTGCCTCTGTGCTTACCAAAGATAAAAGGGAAAAGAAGTAGTAATTTGATTCAGAAACAATAAGCATAAAAGTAAGGAGGTGAGGTGATTACCAGCAATGGTAGCATTATCCCATCCTTGCAGAAAATTACCAATGGAAGCCGCAATAGTCACTAGGATAGAAAGCATAATTCTGCATAACTTTGGTTTGAAGTCACTGTCAGTTTTGCAAAATTCTGTTTTAGACAGCATCCCTTGTTCTGTGAATAATTTCTGTGAAAAATAGTTAGAATTTTGAAATACAAATGCAGCCTGAGTAATTCATCTTGACATATCTTCCATATCCAGAACTAAACAGAAAAACAGATGTGTGTGCACTTTGTGAGGAATATACTGTTGAGGCACTTGATTATCTAAATGATAATAAGACCAAGAATGAGATCATTGATGCCCTTCACAATACTTGCTACCAGCTGCTCTCATTCAAGAAGCAGGTTGGTCTCCTTTCTTGGATCTGTCTTGTTTTTGTTTAGATGTTGTAGTTGTTATCAATTGTTGCAAAAACTGGCTTTAATTTCCTGTTATGCTCTTTAATATTCTACCAACATTCTGGGCTCAGTTTTTGTTGCAAATATGATAATTATACATATGTTACTTCTCATAAACAGAATAACACAGCACAGTTTTTGTTGAACCATGAACTTTCTTTGGTGAAACTTGTAAAAAAATAAAAGTGATTTAAGACATAATAGTCTGACACAATTATCAACACTTATTAGGAATTTATAGGGTGAATGTGTGGATGAATCAGAACTTATCAGACCCTATATTTTACTCATCTCTGTTTCTTCTGTATTGCACAATGCATCAAATTGGTGGATTATTATGCTCCTTTTTTCCTCTTACAAATAGCTTCAGTTCAGCCTGGATATTTATGCAAAAAGGTCAACCTCTTTCTGTACAGCGCAAAGATTTCTTCACAAGTTCAAAAAAATAGTTGTGGCTTTTGCAAAGATACTGTTTCAGCCTTGGTGGTTAAGTTGAAAGATCCTGACACTCAAGTTAGTAATTTCAAATTTGACTTGCTGATGTGATAGTTTACCTTATCCATTCTTGATATGGGGAGAAATTATCTTCATGTTCAAATCGTCATTATTCATAAATTTTTCTTCATTTGTTGATAGTTGAAAGTACCCAACTTTTGTTCAAGTTGCATATTAGTCAAATCGTTGAGTAAAATTATTGATGGCATGGAAGGAAATGGACTTCAACAACGAGATATACTTGCCAAATTATATCCATGACCAGGTGCGCTTTCATAATTGAAAATCAATATACTTTCCAAATGAGTTACATATTAACAACTGTTCTATTTTCTAAGCTATAGCAAATCCAAAATATGCTTTATTTGGCAATCCTAATGCTATGGAACAAGTCCCAGTTTCTGTGCCTTATATTGGTAGAATTACATGAAAAAAGTAAAAGATAAAAATAATGACAGACCCAATTATTATACCTTATCATGCTGAGGAAAATTTGGTGCTTCTACATTCTTTTTCCTTTTCCTTTTATCATTTAATATTTGTATGCAATGCTATTATTTTGTTCTCAATTTATACATCAAAATGTAGGGATTTGTTTAATAATCAACTCTCTGGTGTGGTTCCTGATAATGGCTTCTTCTCATTATTCACCCCTAGCAGGTTTGCACTAAACTTTGAGCTATTCTTGCATTCATTGGTTCTGATTTGTAAAAATTTTCTGAATGGGCTACTCTTATGCCTGCAGTTTTTCCAACAACTTGAATTTATGTGGACTAATCACTGGCCACCCTTGTCCAAGCTCACCTCTATTTTCTCCTCCTCCCCCTTTTGTCCCTCCACCTCCAATTTTTGCCCAAGGTAATCTTCCTTTTTTTTACTGATCTGAAGCTTTAAGTTTAGATGGCAATGTTATAGATACATTTGGCGTTTCTTCTGTTGCAATTGCTTAGTTATGAAATTTATTCTTTAGCCTAGTTTGTAACATAAAGCTAATGTTATACCTCTGGTAGTGGCTATTTCAATTTTTTATAATGGAGGCTTATAGTGGCTGACCATATTTCATCATACTTTTCTTTTTAAATTTTTAAATGAATTGACTTTTAATTATGAGCCTAAATATGGTGTTTTTCACCCAGCGTGTTAGGAGCTCTTCCAGCGCTCTACGAGACAATTTCTATTATTTTGCATAGGCATATTGCTTGTTTTCCTTCACTGCTGTTGATTGTCTTGTTAAGTTTTGAAGATTAATTCCTTATTGACGCATTTGGAATGGGAAATCATTGGTCAGTTATATCTTCTAATAGGTTCAAGATCTGTTTGTATAAGTGTACAAAATAAATATTTATCTTGAATTAAAAGTATGAGTGTTAACCAATTTGGTTTTTAATTGTTGCCAATAAGTTTTAGTTTTATTGTTAATTGGATATTTTCTATTTCAGCTTTCTGATCAAGCCAGTGGTGAGGGCTCACCAACAGGCGGTGCAAGACGCTCTTCATCAGCTAGCCATGAACCACGTTCACATCAATAGATGATACATTTTGTATTTAATCTATGGACAATTACTTGTTTGTTTGGAGTAGTAGCTTCTACAACTATTTGATAATCTCATGAACATTTAGATATTTCAATACTTGTAATAGTTATTTTGTTACTTAATTTGGTACTAGTTAATGTACTACTTTGATAGTAGTTATTGTGCTACTTAACTTACTAAAATGTCATTTACTTCTTATTATATTTAATTTGGTATTTGAAGTATTTGAAGTGTATTTTTTTTGTATTGTTGAATATTAGTTCTGGACAGGTTAAATATCAAATGTAAAAATGAGCAAAATACAATAAATAAATGGGTTTTGCCAATATTTTAGTAAAATAGCAACGACTTTTCAAACAATTAAAAAAATAAAATGGTAACTGCCACTAAATAACAAGAAATCGTCAAACATTTCATCCATTAGTGGCGGTTTGAACCGCCACTAAATAATCAATTAGCGGCGGTTATTCCCGCAGTTGGTTGTAACTGCCTCTAATTAACCTCGCGATGGTGTAAATCGTGGCGGTTAATAAACTGCCATGAGTAGAATTTAGTGGCAGTTGTAACCGCCACTAAGTGACTTTCTAACCGCCACAAAATGACCATTTTCTTTTTGTAGAGAATGAAGTTGTCATGATTGTGATCTCGAACGGCGGGGAGAGAAGTTATTCTTATCCTACAGTAGTCGCTTAGGTGTCAGTATCAATAGAGTAATTTTATGCACTAGGGTGGTTAGGAATAAGTGTCTTTCCCTGTATATATAGATAAAACAACTAAAATGAGTCAAACCTAACCACTATGGAAAACTCATATACAAGACTCATAAACAAAACTCACATATAAGCAGTACTTTAACAACAATAGACTCATTAACAATACTGATTACAATTTGGGCTAAATGAAATGCTCTAATAGTTTGACATCTAATTAATTTGAATTTTATAAAATTATAATATGATTTATGTTAGTCCATAAAAATTCTAACATTCTCTCACTTGGATAGCATAAGCTATATTACATTATTTCAATAAGAAAAAACTTCTCCAAATTAATCATATATTATGTGGTCACAACATGATGTCAAAATCGAGGAAGCACTCTTAACAAATGGTCCAAAATACGACTATAAGCATCTCAACAATGCATAAAATCGTACTCGAAGGAGTACTAACATCATACATATAAGATACTCATATCCCGCTCACTCAACAAAAAGTGATATATGGGTAATGGGAAAACACATCAAAATTGCATGCTAATATGTGATCAAGGTGCATTTTCGAAAAAAATGGCTCAAACATCCGCCCAAGATGCTTTCTAAGATTTAACAAATATCTCAGCACAATAATAAAATGAGAGTGGGGTCCAAAATGTCTCCATAAAATGTCATAATACAAACAAACAAAACTGTCCATATAATAATAATATTATTATTATATGGCAACGATAATAATAACAATATAATTGTTTAAAGTCTCGAAATATAATAATAAAATGAAGTAAAAGTAAAATCACAAAACAAACTTTCACTAGCCCAATCAAAAGACCTCATTATATCCATATGAGTCACATGATCAACAAAACTTTGACATCCAAACCTTTGCTTAGGGGATATGTAACCATAAGTTATGTGGGGATAAGCTCGACATGAGTTTGAAACATCTTAATCTTCCTTCTAACAAACATATACTTTGTGTCAAAAGCTTCGAGTGCTTAGAGTTCTTATTGATTTGAGAGAAACATATTACGCCAGAGTTATCACAATAAATAGTAAGAGACCTAGAAATACTCACCACAACATGAAATTTAATAATCAAAATTTTTAACCATATCATTTGAAATATGACCTCATAGTAAACTACATACTCTACCTTCATAGTGGAAAATAATTGTAAGTGTCTATTTAACATTTTTCAAGAAATAACTCCTACTCTCAACATAAAGATATATACATTGATGTGAACTTGTGGTCACCTGGGCAACCACCATAATCAAAATTAGAATAATCAATCATCTTAAGGTGATCTA
The DNA here is from genome assembly GCA_029884595.1 of Ormosia semicastrata. Lineage (NCBI taxonomy): Eukaryota > Viridiplantae > Streptophyta > Magnoliopsida > Fabales > Fabaceae > Ormosia > Ormosia semicastrata. The sequence continues at coordinate 10,426,143 of JAQQTO010000047.1, forward strand.
ACCTCATATAAGTTGACATATGATCTTTGGTATCATTCAGATACCTCATGATTTGTTTTGTAACCTACCAATTAGCCACACCAAGTTTGCTCAAGAATCTTTTAAGTATACTAACAACGAAAACAATATCTGGATATGTATAAACTTGAGTATACATAAGACTACCAACAACGGAAGCATATGAGACCTTCTCCATTTCAGCAACATCTTTATCATTTTGAAGACACTGAGTATTACAGAGTCCTTTATCCTTTTGAATACGTACAACACAAGGATTACAAGATTTCATATTAAATCTATTCATAATCCATTCAATATAAACTTTCTGAGATAAGCCAAGAATACCATGAGATCTGTCACAGTGAATTTCAATGCCTAGTACAAAAGAGGCATCACTAAGATCTTTCATATCAAAATGCACTGTCAACATCTGCTCAATCTCATTCAGAAAATCAACATCATTACTAGCTAACAATATATTGATCTTTAAATTAAATGCATTAGTCAACCAACAATATAATCAAATTTCAAGTACCATTACCTGGAAGCCTGTTTCAATCCATAAATGGATCTTCTCAATTTATATATCATATGATCTTTATCATCTTCAATAAAATCATCAGGTTGATCCATATACACATCCTCATACAAATCACCATTTAGGAAGACAGTCTTAATATCCATTTAATGAAGCTCCAAATCAAAATGAGCAACCAATGCCATCACAACACGAAAATGGTCTTTAGTTGAGATTAGTGAAAAAATCTCCTTATAATCAATGTCTTCCTTCTGGTTATATCCATTAGCAATAAGTCTGGCCTTATAACTCTTAATTTCACCTCTAGCATCACGTTTGGTCTTAAAGACCCATTTGCAACTAACAATATTACAACCAATAGACAATTCCACTAATTTTCAAACATTATTCTTTTTTATAGAGGCCAACTCATCCTCCATATCCACCAACCATTGTGCACTATCAAGACTAACCATAGCCTCTTGAAAGGAAATAGGATCAAAATTTTTAATTGAATTAAACTCATGTTCTTGCAAGTACACAACATAATTCTTGAATCTAGTAGACTCAGTGGATATAGGAACCCGCTCAGATCTTCTCAGTGGAGTCACAACAACATATGAATTTTGTACATTATTTTTGACTTATTGAGGGACATCGACATTATTAACAGGATCAATAACATCATCATTATGGATCAAAGGAGATGACACTATCCTAGAAAATGTACAATAGGAATAAAAACGACAATATACTCCTCTATAAAATCAACAATGCGGCTCCTGAGTTGCACCATGCTTGAAGTCCCCTTCAAAAAAGAAAGCCTGATTGAACTCAATAACTCTAGTAGTATGAGAAGGATAATAAAAATTAGAACCCCTTAAGCCAATACAATAACCAATGAAGAAATTACTAATGGTTTTGGGATCAAGCTTCTTTAAATGTGGGTTATCACCTCTGCCTTACAACCCCAAACATGGAAATGCCTCAAAGTAAATTGTTTTCCTGATATAAGCTCATATGGAATCTTCAATATAAATTTCCTTGGCACATGATTCAATATATAAGCAGCAATCTTTAAGGCATCTCCTCACAAGAATTCTGGAAGAATAGAATTACTAAGCATACATCTCACCATATCCATAAGAGTACGGTTTCGCCTTTCTACAACTCCATTTTGTCGCGAAGTGCCAAGCATGTTGTACTATGTCTCAATACCATAGTCCTGTAAGAACCTAGTAAAAGGTCCAAGATTTCTATCAGTTTCATCATACCTGTCATAGTACTCACTACCTCTACCAGACCTCACACATTTGATCTGCTTACTAAATTTCAATTCAATAGCTACTTTGAATGCTTTAAAGACATCTAAAATATCAGATTTCTTACACAACAAATCAATCTATCGGTATCTAGAGAAGTTATCAATAAAGGTGATAAAGTACCTAAAACCTCCCATAGCAATCAGAGTAATGGACCCACAAATATTTGTATGAATTAACTGTAGTATTCCTTCACTCCTAGTAACCCCACTTCTCGTAGCTCTAGTTGTAAGTTTCCCTTTTATATAATCAATACAAGTATCAAAATCAGATAAGTCCAAATCATGAAGAATATTCTCCTTAATTAACCTCTCCATTCTCTCCCTAGAGATGTGTCCTAAACGTTTGTGCTGAAACATAGATGACTTTTCAACAGCTCTACCACGCTTGTTCCCAACAACATTATTGATATCTAAACGTTATTAGATCAACAGAAATGGGTCAATATTTAACATATAAAGACCATTAGACGAAACTCCAGAAATAACCAGAATGGAATCATAAGGTAGGGAAACTCTTTTATCACTAAATAAACATGATAATGCAACTATCCAAAATAGAAACTAGAAACAAGTTCTTTCTTATAGAGGACACACAACTTCATGGAAATAACACCTATATACTCTACTTTAACACTAACTCTATTTTCTATTGTGATCTTCAACTCTCATTTACTTGGCCTTTGCCTATTTCTGAACCCAAGTAATGAGCACATAACATGAGTTGTTGCACCAAAAATTAACCAACATGTATTAGAAGGGACATTAACAAGATTGGATTCAAAATACAATAGAAATAGGGACTCAACTTCCTTCTTCTCAATCCAATTATTAAACTCTATACAATTAGATCATCTAAGCCAATTCGCAAATCTTGTGGCACATTCACGATCACCATTCACACCATCATGCTTAGTCTTGGTCAACATAAAGAGATCACAGGCCCTTCTGGATTTATCAATAGCCTTACAAAATTGGTTGATATTATCTGCTTCATGAAAACTCTCCTTAATCGCTTTGTCCATGCTATACTTTATGGTCATGAGACAAACTTTATTGAAATGATCTCACCTTTCATATTTCAACCTAATTGCAGTGGAAGACATATCTATGGGCTTCAAGGCTTATCCACAGCGAGAGCAACATCAATAATACAAATGGTTTGAAATAAACTAATTGGCTTAACTTAGTCCTCATAATTGATCCCACACAATTTTGTCAAAACATTTCTTTTCATAAGTAAAGCTGAATCAATATTTTAAAGAGAGATTTTTCTTCTCGAGTATTTCAATAAATAAGATGAGCAATAACCACAATGGAGCTCTCCAATGTTATTGCAATCCCGCCTAAGAGTCCCAAATTACAACACATTAGCAGACTCCCACAAACATTAAAATCATGTCTATAAAGCTAATATCGAAAGAATACTGAAAACTCTAAGGACATAACTTCAATGCTCTTAAAAAATCATCAGGAATTACATTAATAAAGGTAAACCAATAAAGTAAGTGCATTATCAACATAATTCCTAATGCCACAAAATAATAATATTTTATTAACAAAATGGCACCTAGCCATAATTGGTCCCGCGAAGGCAAACTCTCAATTATGAAAGGTTCCTGAAAGCTCCACTATATTTTAAATAATAACTCTAAAAAAATGCATAAAGAATAACAAGAAATAACAATATACAACATTTTACATTACTTTTTATGCACAGAATAACACTAAAAAAATTACTTCAATGACCAAATAATATTAAGTCTGAGAGTACAGATTGTACAATATTCCTAGAAGTGTCACAATCTTGCAAGAAAAATTCTATGTCAAAACTCGAAGAGTATACTATAATTATTTTAACATTATGCAGTATTATATATATAACATAACATCAAAATTATTTAAATAACCAAATGACACAAAGTCTGAGAGTGTGAAATATATATGATGCCCAATAGCATCACAACCATCCACAAAAAAATTTCAAGTCCAAAAGTAGAGAGTATCATATGAATTTAGTCAGTATAAATTTATCAAAATTCAAAATAAATAATTCCAAATGCCAAAAAAAAAAAATTCTCCATAATTACAAGAAGGGCGCGTGGAGAATAATACAAAAACGGAATTGGAAAATTAGTTTTCTATAGTTCATACTCTCTTGCACTCTCCAGGACCGTGAGTGAGCGTGAGCGTGGGTAGAAGACTACCTTCTTCCTTACCCGTTACTGGCATTCGGGTCATGTGAGTAACATTCTCCCTAACCTATTAGTCTTAATCATGGTTATATAATTTTAGTAACCCTTGCAAAAATTACTTATTAATTCTGGTGATCTTCTAAGTTAGTTTAGATATGTTGCTAAACACTGAAAGTGAAAAATAGCTGATAATAGCTTAGAAGATAGAATAAATTGCTTAGATAATAGAAATAAATATAGAGAATTTGTTTCTACATCACATATGGTTAGGACTAGATGTAGTAAAATTTGGAGAATTAACTGAATTAGTTTGACATTTTTAATAACACAAAGTGAGTGTTTAAGGGTCAAATTAAATAGGCAGATATCTTAGAAAATTATGAGAATTTGTGAAAATATCAAGTAAAGAATGAAGTTTTTTTCTAGAAATGAATACAGGTTAATACAGATACTTGTGAGCCTATTAGCTTAATTCATTAGGTTTAACTTAACTTAAAGAAGAGTAATAGAACTTAAGTGATAGTTAATAGTACATGGAATGATGAATATAGGAATGTGATAAGTCCCAGAATTTTCTATAACACTTATGAAGGTTAGAAAACTTGTCAAGGGAAGATTAAAGTATCCCTAAGAGATATAACATTTCCAGTTAAATATCCAAGTCCATCCTTATTCCTCTAATTTTCTTTCAACCACCTCCCTCCATCTCTATCTGCTCCTTTGACTTTTCTTTTCTCATTTTTCACTCTCCAATCACATGGTTGCAGTAGAGAAAGAGGAAAAGTAGGAAAGAAAGAAGAGCAAAGGGAAGAGAAGGAAGAGCAAGGAAAGGAAAACTAAAGTTTAAGCATCATTAGCATAAGTTGAGGTAGGGTTGCTTGTCCATGCTTAACTATTTTCTATTTTCTACATTTTGATGATGCATGATGCATATTGAATATGATAGAAAAATGGGTTTTTGTGAGGGATGCATAGTTTCTTTATTTCTATCCTTATTTTTCCAATGGTTTGAGATGGTAAGCTTAGTCAGGAATTGAGAAATGTTATGTTAAAGAGTTGTTACATGCATAGTTATGGATTTTGAACTTGTATGCATCCATATAACTCCATATACTTGAAGTTGAGAAAATGGGTTTGGATGAGCTGTTATTTGTTCATATATCCCTATGATGGTGAATTGAGAATGTACATGTGAGTTTTAACATGTTTAGGAACCATGTTTGGTGTTGAAATCCATTTAGAAATTGATTATGGAAGTCCTAAATTGGTTACCAATTCATAGAGGCAAAATTTGACAATTTTGTATTTGGGCGATTAACCACCCAGAAAGTGAGTGATTAATCACTCACTGACAAAGGGGAACTTTGGCCTAGTGACTAATCTGTCACAAAGTGGGTGATTAATCAATCAATGATAGAAAAATCGTGGGTTCTCTACTGTCATTGAGTGATTAATTGGTGGGTTTTGGGCAATTGATCGCCCAAAGAAAGAAATTTCCTTGTTTCCCATTTTGAGAAAATAAAGTTCTCTGCTTGATGGGATTTCATATTTATGTTATATAGTGTGAGTTAAGACACTATTAGGGTTATTTTATTATGGTAATATCCACCTAGCATATCTATGAAAGATGAATCCATTGTGCATTCATTCAGTTGGGGATTGATAATGGTATGCATCTAGTTCCTTGAAGAGCAATGATGTTGTGCAATGAGTTCACTTGTTAGGTAAAGACATAGTGCAGTAGATGTAAGTAGAATGAGATCATTTTGGATTATACATTTATCATATCTCATGAATTGTACTTAAAGAGAATGAATTGCTCCTTTATTTGTTAAAGTATAGTCTTTATTGAATGTTTGTTATGAGTTGCTCCTTTACATTGTTGAAGTTGAGCCTATGTGAAATTGATATGATGTGTGCTCAAGTTATTTGGCACTAAATGAAATGGACCTTGAAAGGAAGTGATCCATTACTTGCTATTCTTTAAGTATTGTAACCTTATATGATGTGCACAATCATTTCGCCAGAGAATTATAGGAAATGATTCTTGATAAGGAAAGGGGGTCCTAAATTCTCAGAGTAGGATTCCTCAAAATGGTCCTTATCACAAATGGGAATGGTAGGAGATGATCCTTGATGAGGAAGAGGATCCTAAATTCCTAGTATGAAACTTCCCAAAAAGGTCCTCATTAATAAAGTCAGGGTTACTGGTAGGTTGAGGAGGTGACAATCCCTCCCTATCAAGAGATACAAGGAACCGGGTTCCTGGGAATATGCAAAGAGGCATGACATTTCATAAGCATTTGCATCTGACATTTCATAAGCATTAATATGCCACATTTTATCAGCATTAACATGTGACTTTTCATGAACATTAACATATGACTTTACATTAGATGTTCACTATATCATGGATTTGAGCTATGAATGTTTACATAAAGAGAGAATGTAAATGTTTGAATGGTAGCAAGTTATGACTCATATACTTGTGATACCATTATGATCTATGAATGTTATGAGGGATTGCTACAAATGGTTGATTATGAGAAATTGAACCATAGCAATAATTGAATTTTCTGTCTCTAGAAGAGGAAGAAACAATTTTGGCTTTTGCCACTTTTCTATTTGTTCTTAAAAGACTTGATTTACCCGAAACAGTTGAACTTATTATGATCTCATTAAATATGATAAAACTACTAAGGATTTTGGAATTCTCACCCATTTGTTTTATTTCCATGATAAATCCAGCACAAGATCCTTCTAAGGAGAAGAGATGAACCATATGACTTAAAGTAGATTTATTTACTCTTGTATCCATTGCCTGTATTCATAGTTATTGCAATGGATTGTACTAGTCGTATATATTGTATATATGTCTTGGAGGCTTAGTTTATTTATATATAGATACCAATGTACTAGTTAATTGTACTTGATGTATCAGTAAAGAATAATCTTCTCATATGTATATTAATCATGTACATGTTACAATATCCCTTTCTCAAGGCTCTATATAATAATATTATAGTTATTATTGTACTAGTATGAAGTTTAAATGTTAGAAGTGACGTGTCCAATCCTATTTACTCATATATATTCTAGATGTACTATACTATTAGTATTAGGGTGTTACAGTGCGACCCGATTCATACTCATTTTTTTGGGCGAAATAGTTTTCTTTGATTTATCACTCAATTATGATCCGATTAACACGATTCTTGTCTTGTTGGATTCAGAAATTCAAGATCTATCAAACCCCTAAATCAACTTTTGAAAACATTGCGAAGGAAATTTTCTTGTCCCACACAATTTTGTCAAAACATTTATTTTTATAAGTAAAGCTGAATCAATATTTTAAAGGGAGATTTTTCTTGTTGAATATTTCAATAAACAAGATGAGCAATAATCACAATAGAGTTCTCCAATGCAATTGCAATCCCGCCTAAGAGTCCCGAATTATAACACATTAGCAGATTCCCACAGACATTAAAATCATGTCCCTAAAGTTAGTACCGAGAGAATACTAAAACTCTAAGGACATAACCTCAATGCCCTTAACAAATCATCATGAATTACATTATTAAAGGTAAACTGATAGGGTAAGCGCATTATTAACATAATCCTCAATGTCACAAAATAATAATATTTTATCAACAAAATGACACATCACCACAATTGGTCCCACGAAGGCAAGCTTGCAATTATGAAAGGTGTCCAAAAACTCCACAACATTTTAAATATTAACTCTCAAATCAAAAGTGCATAAAGAATAACAAGAAATAACAATATAAAACATTTTACATAGCTTTTTATGCACAAAATAGCACTGAAAAAAAATTACTTCAATGACCAAATAATATAAAGTCTGAGAGTACAGATTATACAACACTCCTAGTAGTGTGACAATCATGCAGGAAAAATCCATGTCAAAACTTGGAGAGTACACTATAATTATTTTAACATTATACAATATTATATACACAACATAGCATCAAAATTATTTAAATAACCAAATGGCACGAAGTCTATGAGTGTGAAATATATATGATGCCTAATAGCATCACAACCATCCACAAAAAAATTTCAGGTCCTAAAGTAAATGGTATCACATGAATTTAGTCATTATAAATTTACCAAAATTCAAATTAAATAACTCCAAATGCAAAAAAAAAAAAAACTCCAAAATTACAAGAAGGGTGCGTGGAGAATAATGCAAAAAATTAAAATGGAATTGAAAAATTGATTTTCTATAGTTCACACTCTTTTGCATTCTCTAGGACCGTGAGTAGGCGTGAACGTGGATAGAACACTACCTTCTCCTTATCCGTTACTGGCATTCGAGTCGTGCGACCCGGTTCAGACTTATTTTTTTGGGCGAAATGGTTCTCTTTGATTTATCACTCAATTCTGATCCGATTGACACGATTCTTATCTTGTTGGATTCAGAAATTCAAGATCTATCAAACCCCTAAATCAATTTTTTGAAAACATTGCAAAGATTTCCTAGGTCATGCGAAGGAAATCTGTGTAGATGTTGCAGTTCCTCCATGATTTCTCCTTCGTTTCTTGACCAAAACCAACATTCTTGATGTTATTAAACTCAAAGTATAGCTATATAAAAAACCTCTCTAATATTTTTTGGAATCGTTCTACAAATTGTTTGGGTTATTTGAACAAGATCTAGAAAGGTTATTGCACAGCTTTACAAAAAATTCTCACTAGATTCTAATTCGTTTGATGCATTCAATACATCATTACACTCAGGAAATCCCAATCTACAAAAGCTTTAACTTAATTTTTTGAAAACAGTCAAAGGAAAGAAATTTGAATTTCACAATAAGTTTTCAGACTTCCTTACGCTCATATGCCTTATATAAATCTTTTCTAGAAAAAAATATAAAATTGTTATCCATAGTTAGGATTAAGTCCTCTCTGATACCAATTGTTAGAAATTTTGGGACAAACAAAAAAACTAATTAACCAAAATTCCTTGAATCAATTTAATCCTAATTTACAGCAAGCACAATATAATATAAACTCAAGTAATTAGGAATACCTGGAAAGGAGATAATGAGGCTGCCATGATTGCGATCTCGAACAACAGGGAGAGAAGCTATTCCTATCTCATAGTAGTTGCTCATACATCAGTATCAATGGGACAACTGTATGTACTAGGGTGGTTAGGAAAATGGGTCTCTTCCTGTATATATAAAATAACTAAAATGGGTTAAACCTAACCATTGTGACAAACTCATATACACGACCCATAAACAAAATCCATATACGAACAGTGCTTTAACAACAATAGGTTCATTAACAATACTTATCATAATTTGGACAAAATGAAATGCTCTAATAATTTTAACATCTAATTAATTTGGATTTTATAAAATTATAATATAATTTATGTTAGTCCATAAAAAATTCTAACACATGTGTCACCAAGTCTAAATTAAATTTATTACTCATACCTACAAATGTAGAAATTTATAATTACATATTTATTACCTTGACATATGTACCTTTGCATATTAATTCATATTCAAAAAAATTCTCACATATCTTTAGTTGACCACGCAATTAATTATTTTTATTGGTGATTGATATTAAAATCTCAAAATTTTCGTGGATGTCTATAATTCCGTCTTTGCTATCTATGTATTATCATCCTAAATTAATTAATTATATTTTCAAATTATTATATTTATTCATATATAATTATCTTATATTATTTACAAAAACTTCAATATATACATCACACAAAAGTGGAAATTTTGCATGAAAATATAGTAAAATTAATTAAATGTAATTTATTATGAAAAAACTAAGAATTTATTAAGTGTTTTTTAAAACTAAGAAAATATTAAAAAAATTGGTATAATCTTAATAATAAGTTGATAAAACATCCAAATAAATAAATACATAAAAATTAATATTAATAGAAAAAATATAGAATAAAAAATTTAAATGATCTAAAACTATATAAACTAATTATTTATTAAGAGGTCGTATAAAAAAAATATTTATTGAGAAGAGCTACATAACCCGATTATCATAGCATAGGAAGAATCGGGTAATGAAAATAAAAAAAAATAGTTTTGAGTGAATTTCATCGTAGATTTATCACTAATTATAACTTAATCAAATTCATCTAAACCATTCGAGATGTCATATCTCTAGGTTAAGTATATTTTTTTATTTATTATAACTTTTTTAATTTATTTCGTGCATTACACAGGTACAAAATGTGATTACTATACAACATTGATGATGAGTTTTGATGATAACAAATATGGAGATGATGAGATGATGAGAAGATCAAGTCCAAGTTGTTCAAGTTTAGCTTTAGGACTTAGGATCTCTTTTGTACAGAGCTCTCATAGAATATCTCATTGTTTAACTCAAAAAGATCTAAGAACTTGTTTTTCTACAAACCAAATTAAAGTTCTAATAAGCCTTTGATAATCAAAGAGATTGTGGTTTTTTTAATCTTGTTCATAAAAGCGTTTCTCATGTTTTTAACAGAGGCATTCGAATGCTTTTATAGTCATTCGAATACAATCTTCTGAAAAAGCTTTTACAAACGTGTTTTTAATAGAGGTATTCGAATACCATATAAGGCATTCGAATACAACCTTCTAAAAGGCTTTTACAAACGTGTTTTCAGCTAAAGGCATTCGAATACCTTGGTTTGGTATTCGAATAACGTGGGTCTGATCAATTTTTTATATATTGATATCAGAGGTATTCGAATACCTCATAACGGCATTCGAATAACCCAAGCTTAAACTGTTTTTTATATATTGATATCAGTGGTATTCGAATACCACAATAATGTATTCGAATAACCCACGAGTTTCAGCTTTTGTTTTTTGAAATTGATACGCAAACGAATTTTGCATTTATTATGCATTCAATTTCCCCAGTGAAATTTTCTGATTAAAGGCTCTATAAATAGAGACCTTCCCTCATGGCTGACATACACCAATCCTTGAATTTATTTTCTGACTGTGCTAAAATACTGCTTGCATAATTTCTCTTTTTTTTCTCTCTGTGCTCTTTTGATAAAATTCTGAGATATTGTTAGAGAGCTCTATAGTGCTTCAATTTGTATTACTTACTCTGAGTGAGAGTTTCTCTTCATCTATTTTCTGATATTTTGTATCGAGGGTGAGGTATCCCTCAAGGTTTGTATAAGGGTGAGGTATCCCTGCAAGCTGAGACTTTAGCACAAGGGTAGAGTGTCCCTGTGTGTGAAAAGTGCTCTATTTTTGTAACGGTAGCAAGCACCTATTGAAGCTTGTATACTTAGTGAAAAATCTCGACTTTCGAAGACTGGACGTAGACCACAAGTGGGTTAGTGGTCGAACCAGGATAAATACTGTGCCTGCTTCTCTTTTCCCTAATCTCTTTATTTTATGCAATTTACTTTACTGCGCATTTATTTTTCACTGTTCTTTATTGTTTCTTTTCTTCTTCTCATTCCTTCTGTGCATTTATTTATTAAGCTTTTGATATTCGTTTTAATTAAAAGAGGTTTTGTGAAAAAGTTTTATACTCAATTCACCCCCCCTCTTGAGTATTGGAAGCCACTTGGTAACAAGTGGTATCAGAGCTAGACTCTTGTATAAAGAGCTTAGCAGCTTCAAGAGAACATGGCTTCCTCAAACGGTTTTTCAGAAGGATCTTTCATAAACCGACCACCCTTTTTCAATGGGGATGGTTATGCATATTGGAAGGAAAGAATGAAAATCTTCATCGAAGCTATTGATTTAGATTTATGGGATGCTGTCGAAAATGACGCTTTTATACCCACACATGAGTTCGATGGTGTAAGGACCGAAACACCACGAAATAAATAGTCTGATGAAGACAAAAGAAAAGTTCAATTTAATTTAAAAGCCAAAAATATTATTACTACTGCTTTGGGATATGATGAGTTTTTTAGAATTTCAAATTGTAAAACTGCTAAAGAAATGTGGGATACTTTGCAAGTTACCCATGAGAGTACTAGTGAAGTTAAGAGGTCGAGAATAAATTCTCTAACTCGTGAATATGAATTATTCAGAATGAACCAAGGAGAAAGCATTCAGAAAATGCAAAAGAGGTTCACCCACATAGTTAATCATCTTGCATCTTTAGGCAAAAGTTTTTCTAACGAAGATTTGATTGACAAAGTTTTGAGATGTCTTAGCAGGATTTGGCAACCCAAAGTGACAACAATATCAAAATCAAGAGATTTGTCCACAATGACTTTAGCTACCCTCTTTGGAAAACTTCATGAGCACGAATTGGAACTAAGCAGACTAAGCCAAAGCGAAGAGAACGATAAAAAGAAAAAGGGAATAACGCTCAAAGCCACTTCATCAACATTCGATAATGATGATGAAGAAAATGAAGAAAGTTTAAAGAACATCGAGGTAAGTGAAGAAAATCTAAGTTTACTAGTTAAAAAGTTTGGCAAATTTCTCAGGAAAAAGAGAACGCAAAGAAGACCTCCCTTCCCTCCTAAAAAGACACACTTCAAAGGCGAAGGAGCTTCATCGACTCCAACCTGCTATGAATGTGGCAAACCTGGTCACATGAAAATGGAGTGCCCAGTTTATTAAAAGAAAAAGGAGAAATTTGAAAAGAAGCCCTTCAAGGAAAGAAAAGGAAGAAAGGCCTACATAGCGTGGGATGAAAACAACATGGACTCAACTGACAGCTCAGATAGTGAAGAAGCTCAACTGTGTCTCATGGCAAAAGGAGATGAAGAAGAAAGTGAAAACGAGGTAAGTTCTAATACTACTTTATTACCCTCTTACGATGAGTTACAAGATGCTTTTGAGGAACTACATGAAGAATTTTTAAAACTCACAAAAATTATTTCTTCATCTAAGAGAACAATTTCTTCTTTAGAAAATCAAATTCTTATTTTAAACAAAGAAATAGAAGAATTGAAAATTGAAAACGAAACTTTAGGAATCATTGATGCATGCACAAATTATTCTTCACATGCTTCTACTTCTTCATCTTGTTTTTCATGCCATATACTTGAAAAAGAAAATGAAGACCTAAAGAACACTCTTTCTAAACTCACCTTTGGAAGGGATAACTTAAATATTTTATTAAGAAGACAAAGAGTGATTTTTCAAAAAGCCGGGATAGGTTATAACCTGAAAAATCAATAAAAACTCTATAAAAATTTCTTTGTGCATTCTAGTGTTTCAAGTAGTCCTTTTATTAAATGTTTTTATTGTGGAAGAAAAGGACATAGTGCTTCAACATGTAATGCAAGGAAAAATACAAATACAAAAGTTGGAACAAAAATAGTTTGGGTTCCCAAGGGTACTATACCCAAAACTAACACACAAGGACCCAAGAAAGTTTGAGTACCAAAAGTTAAAAACTAAACTTGTGTTGTAGGTGTGCTTGAAAGCCAGGAGTTCAAATTGGTATCTTGATAGCGGCTGCTCCAAGCACATGACCGGAGATGACTCAAAATTCACCATGCTTATTCCCAAGAATCATGGACACGTCACTTATAGCGATAACAACAAGGGTAAAATTCTTGGAATCGACAAAGTCGGTAAGAACCCTAACTCCTCTATTGAAAATGTGCTGCTTGTTGAGGGTATGAAACATAACTTGCTTAGTATTAGTCAATTATGTGATAAAGGAAATAAAGTTATATTTGATTCAAACTGTTGCATAATTGAAGATAAAAATGACAAGCATGTTAAATTCATTGGTCATAGAGTAAACAACATCTATATGATTAGTCTTGATGATATATCTTCAAATGATGCGGAATGCCTTTTAAGTAAGAATGATGATTCATGGTTATGGCATAGGAGAATTGCACACATTCACATGGATCACTTAAAGAAGTTGGTCTCTAAAGAGCTAGTAATTGGACTACCCAAGCTTAATTTCATAAAAGATAAATTATGTGATGCATGTCAAAAGGGTAAACAAATAAAGGTCTCATTTAAAGCAAAAAATATAGTTTCAACTTCTAGACCTTTACAACTTTTGCACATGGATCTATTTGGACCTTCTAGAACTATGAGCTTTGGTGGAAATTACTATGCTTTAGTGATTGTGGATGATTTTTTTAGGTTTACATGGACTTTATTTCTTGCAAATAAAAATGATGCATTTCTAGCTTTTAAAAGACTTGCCAAAGTTATTCAAAATGAAAAAGGTTTTCAAATCTCTTCTATAAGAAGTGATCATGGTGGTGAATTTGAAAATAATGTTTTTGAAACTTACTGTGATGAACATGGCATTAACCATAACTTTTCTGCCCCTAGAACTCCGCAACAAAACGGAGTTGTAGAAAGGAAAAACCGTTCTTTAGAAGAAATGACGAGAACTATGCTTAATGAGGCTGCTCTTCCTAAATACTTTTGGGCGGATGCTGTAAGTACAACTTGTTATGTAATGAACCGGGCCCTTATAAGGCCTATTTTAAAGAAAACCCCATATGAATTGTATAAGGGAAGAAAGCCAAATATATCACACTTTCATGTTTTTGGTTGCAAATATTTTGTTTTAACCAATGGAAAAGATAATTTAGGCAAGTTTGATGCTAAGTTTAATGAAGGTATATTTCTTGGCTATTCAAATCATAGTAAAGCTTTTCGCATATATAATAAAAGAACTATGACTATTGAAGAATCTATACATGTCACATTTGATGAAACTGACCCAAACGGATCGAGAAAGGATCTTGTTGTTGATGATGTTGCAGAAGTTTTGGCGGAAACACATTTGGATAGTAAAGAAAAAGAAATCAAGGAGCAAGAGGATAAACAAGGACAAAAAGATTCGCAAGCTTTGAAACTTCCCAAGGAATGGCGAACTTCAAAATATCATTCTCTTGATCAAATCATCGGTGATGTATCTAAAGGTGTAAGTACTCGTAACTCCCTTAGAAATACTTGTAATCACTTAGCTTTTGTTTCTCAAATTGAACCTAAGGATTTAATTGAAACTTTTGATGATGAACATTGGATTTTAGCTATGCATGAGGAATTAAATCAGTTTGAAAGGAATCAAGTTTGGGAATTAGTTGCTAGACCTAATAATCACCCCATAATTGGAACTAAATGGGTTTTTAGAAACAAACTTGATGAAAATGGTTTAATAACTAGAAACAAAGCTAGATTGGTTACTAAAGGATATAATCAAGAAGAAGGTATAGATTATGAAGAAACCTATGCACCTGTAGCTAGATTAGAAGCTATTAGGATGTTACTTGCTTATGCTTGCATCATGGATTTCAAATTATATCAAATGGATGTCAAGAGTGCTTTTCTAAATGGTTTTATTCAAGAGGAGGTATACGTTGAACAACCTCTGGGTTTTGAAAATCATGAACTACCCAACCATGTTTTTAAACTTAAAAAAGCTTTATATGGTTTAAAGCAAGCTCCTAGAGTTTGGTATGAAAGGTTGAGTAAGTTCCTTTTAGAAAATGATTTTTCAAGAGGAAAAGTCGATACTACTCTTTTTATTAAAAATAAAAAGCATGACATTCTTCTTGTGCAAGTATATGTGGATGATATTATCTTCGGTGCTACTAATGAATCCCTTTGCAAAGAATTTACTAAGTCAATGCAGAATGAATTTGAAATGTCAATGATGGGAGAATTGAATTTCTTCCTCGGACTTCAAATCAAACAAACAAACGAAGGGACTTTCATAAGCCAAACAAAATACTGCGAGGAATTGCTCAAGAGATTTGAAATGGAAAACGCTAAACACATGGCCACTCCGATGGGCACGTCTTGCTACTTGGACAAAGATGAAGGAGGTAAATCAATAGAAATAACAAAATATAGAGGTATGATTGGATCTCTCCTTTATCTTACTGCTAGTAGGCCAGATATCATGTTTAGTGTATGCATGTGTGCTAGATATCAGGCAAACCCTAAGGAATCTCATTTAAGTGCTATTAAACGAATAATGAAATACCTAGTAGGCACTTCACAAATGGGCTTGTGGTACCCTAAAGGTGCCTCTTGTAGCCTAATAGGCTATTCTGACTCTGATTTTGCTAGGTGTAAATTGGACAGAAAAAGTACTAGTGGGACATGCCACTTGCTTGGTAGTTCTTTAGTTTCTTGGCATAGCAAGAAACAAAATAGTGTGGCTTTGTCTACCGCTGAGGCTGAATATATTGCAGCCGGGAGTTGCTGCGCTCAGATCCTTTGGATGAAGTAACAACTCTTAGACTACGGTCTTCAGCTTGATCACATCCCAATAAGATGTGATAACACTAGTGCAATAAATATCTCTAAGAATCTTATACTGCATTCTAGAACAAAGAATATAGAGATAAGAGACCACTTTATCAGAGATCACGTACAAAAAGGGGATTGCATTCTTGAATTTGTTGAAACATCTAAGCAACTTGTAGATATCTTTACTAAACCCCTAGCAAAAGAAGCATTCTTTTATATAAGAGGAGAATTAGGCATAATTGATCAATCCAACATTTAAATGCTTGTTATTTGCTTAAATTTATGTTTAATCCTTCTTAAACTATTACTGACTTGAGCATCGGAGTTATCTCAAAATCTTTTTTGCAGGTACTTCATCAACAGGTATGCGTTTGTCTTTCAAAATTGCATTTTCTGGACATTTATAAGTGCTTTTCTTGTTTAGTTATTCGAATACCTCTATATGGTATTCGAATACCCTTACTGTTATATGAGAAAACTTACGTTCTTTTTTGTTTAAGGCATTCGAATACCTTAAGGGTTATTCGAATACCCAGAGGCCTTTTTGTCTCAGTCCCCGAAACAGTTCTCTGGAGCATTCGAATGCCATCAGGGTTATTCGAATACCCAGATGCTTGCTGTTTCTGTTTCTTTCTGGAGTATTTGAATACCATTATATCGTATTCGAATACTTGCTCCCTTAGCCTTCTCCTCTGTCTCTGGAATATTCGAATACCATCAGTTTGTCTCTGGAGTATTCGAATACTTCATGAGCATTCGAATACCATTAAAAGCATTCGAATACTTTCGTTTGGCAGCCAAGCCCATTCTGGTAATCTATTCGAATACCTGGTGTGGTATTTGAATACCCTCTGTCTAGAGGCTGCGTCTTTTGAGCTTTCCTATTCGAATACCTCCCCTTTCCTTTAAATACCCCCCTCCCTACCTACGTATCCGAATACGCCCTTTTTGTTTTCTCTCAGTTTTTCAAAACCTCTTCGTTTTCCCTCTTCCTCAAACCTCCCTTTCTCACCGTCTCCACCCCTCCTTTCTCTTTTTCCTCCTTTGTTTTCTTTCAATGGCCTCATCTTCATCTCGCTCTAAGCATCCTCGTACAAAGACGGCTCCTTGCAACAACCCTTTGGACCTTCGCAGGCTTTCCTCCAATGAGCAACAACTCGGGCGCTTCGTTACGCATTTTTGAGAGCGCAACTTGGTGCATCCTAAGTACCTTGACTTGGGGTTCTTCGAAAGAGAAGGTGGTTTTGACTTTCTAAACCGGCTAAACCACCAAGGCGTACTTCGCTTCTGCTTTTTCTCTGCTGCTTTGTATCCCGACCTTGTCAAAATGTTCTACTGCAATCTGAAGATTGAAGGTCAGGAGCTACACTCCAGTGTCTGCGATCAAAACATCGTGATCACACCCGGCGATTGGTTTCAGATGTTTGGCTTACCGTCCACTGGCCACTTTGCTGAAGAAGATTCACTTCTCCAACTCTTCGACAAGAACAGAGCAATTGAAGATGTTCTTGGCCCTGGGTTGGCTTTACCTTTGACTCAAAAAGGAGTCAAAGGGGGCATGATGAAGAGCCAGGACAGGCTCCTCCACTATGCTTATGCCCACATCCTCGCTCCTAGAGGTGGGAACTACGCCTACATGAGTGAAGATGACGTGTTTATGCTATGAATTCTAAAGCAAGGTCATTAGATCAACTGGCCCGTCTTCATTATGAAGCACATGATGATGGCAAGAGGTAAAGAGCGGTGTGAACTTCCCTACGGCGTAATCATCACTGCCTTCTTAGGCAAGTATCCACACATTCTGAAAACTGAGCGAGCGACCCCGCTAACCCATCATCATGTTTTTGGGTCCTTTACCCTTAACAAAATGAAGATGATCAGGACCGATGAAGGCTGGGTGTTCCCAGTGGAAGTTGATGATGAAGACAACGACCCTGCTGCTGCTGCTGATATTCCCGCTCCGGTCACGAATGAGCAAATCCTGGCTACCCTGTTGGATAATAGAACCTACATGGAGAACACCTTCACTATTCTGTTTGACAAAATCGCTGGTGTTGAGCGTGAACAGGCTACCCTTCGAGCTCTCCTATCTGGAAACGACCCTGCCTCTCCTCCTCCACCACCTGATGCCTATTTCTAGGGCTTGCTTAGTAGTAGGATCTGTTACTTGTGTTTTGCTCTTGGCTGTTTATTGTATTGATTGCCTTTTAATTACATTTGTACATGCCATTGGCCACTTATATTTAATAGAATGAGTATTTTACTTTCATCTGCTGTCACATGCAAACTGTTTATTGTTTATCTCATACATATCAATATGCTTTATTGAATGACTGCCTCCTTTTTGATCATGTCAAAAGGGGGAGAAAAATAATCAATCTTATTTGAGAAAAGACAGATTTAATACTGGCTCTTGGATTCCAAAAGAAAGGGGGAGAATATGCTTGTTTTGTTACCTCTGAGAGTAAGTCTCTATCTTTTTGAATTTCAATTTATATGAACTAATGCTTTTCTCAATGATAGTTTGTCATCATCAAAAAGGGGGAGAATGTGATTACCATGCAACATTGATGATGAGTTTTGATGATAACAAATATGGAGATGATGAGATGATGAGAAGATCAAGTCCAAGTTGTTCAAGTTTAGCTTTAGGACTTAGGATCTCTCTTGTACAGAGCTCTCATAGAATATCTTAGTGTTTAACTCAAAAAGATCTAAGAACTTGTTTTTCTACAAACCAAATTAAAGTTCTAATAAGCCTTTGATAATCAAAGAGATTGTGGTTTTTCTAATCTTGTTCATAGAAGCGTTTTTCATGTTTTTAACAGAGGCATTCGAATGCTTTTATAGTCATTCGAATACAATCTTCTGAAAAAGCTTTTACAAACGTGTTTTTAATAGAGGTATTCGAATACCATATAAGGCATTCGAATACAACCTTCTAAAAGGCTTTTACAAACGTGTTTTCAGCTAAAGGCATTCGAATACCTTGGTTTGGTATTCGAATAACGTGGGTCTGATCAATTTTTTATATACTGATATCAGAGGTATTCGAATACCTCATAACGGCATTCGAATAACCCAAGCTTAAACTATTTTTTATATATTGATATTAGTGGTATTCGAATACCACAATAATGTATTCGAATAACCCATGAGTTTCAGCTTCTGTTTTTTGAAATTGATACGCAAACGGATTTTGCATTTATTATGCATTCAATTTCCCCAGCGAAATTTTCTGATTAAAGGCTTTACCTTCCCTCACGGCTGACATACACCAATCCTTGAATTTATTTTCTGGCTGTGCTAAAATACTGCTTGCATAATTTCTTTTTTTTTTCTCTTTGTGCTTTTTTGATAAAATTCTGAGATATTGTTAGAGAGCTCTATAGTGCTTCAATTTGTATTACTTACTCTGAGTGAGAGTTTCTCTTCATCTGTTTTCTGATATTTTGTATCGAGGGTGAGGTATCCCTCAAGGTTTGTATAAGGGTGAGGTATCCTCACATTTGAGACTTTAGCACAAGGGTAGAGTGTCCCTGTGTGTGAAAAGTGCTCTATTTTTGTAACGGTAGCAAGCACCTATTGAAGCTTGTATACTTAGTGAAAAATCTCAGCTTTCGAGGACTGGATGTAGACCACAAGTGGGTTAGTGGTCGAACCAGGATAAATACTGTGCCTGCTTCTCTTTTCCCTAATCTCTTTATTTTATGCAATTTACTTTACTGCGCATTTATTTTTCGATGTTCTTTATTGTTTCTTTTCTTCTTCTCATTCCTTCTGTGCATTTATTTATTAAGCTTTTGATATTCATTTTAATTAAAAGAAGTTTTGTGAAAAAGTTTTATACTCAATTCACCCCCCTCTTGAGTACTGGAAGCCACTTGGTAACACAAAACATTAATTTACTTAAATAATATGTACACATACGTACAAATAAAATTGTTTATGCCTTTTGATATTTTCTTTTCAATTTCTTTCGTCCAAACTACCAATATAAGAAACTTATTTTGTTTATTTTCATTTGTCTATTAATATTATTACACACAAATTAAGAAAATCATTAAATAGTCTCAATTATACGAAAAATAATTACATTTTATTAAATTATTCTTTATTAAAATATTTAAAATATTGTTATCACTCTATTAATCTTATCTTTCACTCATTAATACTAACGATAAAGTTGTAAAGAAATAATTAATAACTTATTGATTTTTTAAATGGACAGAAAAATTGAGCAAAATAACATTTTTAATATGGACAAGTAAAAGTGGATAAAAGGAGTATTAGTTAAGTTATTTTTTTTAATTTCTCTATTCGTCTAACTATTTTTTAATTTTTATATGTTGTATTTTTTTAAACTTTTTTTATTTTTTATTTAATTAATAAATTCATATATATATATATATTTATATATATTAAACATTTTAGTATATTTTAATATATAATTAATAATAAAGTCATACTTTGTTTGTTCATTAAAACATAATTTAAGTATTTTTTTTATTCATTAAAGTTGGTCTCCACTATTCTCTTTGTTTATTAAATAAATTAATTTGAGCTATTAGATCAAAATAAAATTAAAGGTCAAAGTTTGGTGTAAAGTTTAAATGGCTACAATACCAATAAATTTAAGTTGATTTTGAAAGAAACATATGGACATTTTTGTCTAAAATAAAATGTGGAGGTTGTGAAGTTCCCCACAAAGATGTGGAGGTTAACAACCCCCTAATTTAATGTATAGGAGTGGATTAACTTTGGTTTATTTTTGTTTTTTTGTTATAATGGTGACATCTAAGTTTGAACTTATAATCTCATATAAATGTATCTCACCACTAGACCAATCCTAGTAGGTTAGTGTGGTTATCATTGTCAAACTTTTATAATGATTTGGTAGTATATAATTAGATGACACTGCAAAGAAGTTTTATACTGGTATTACATCGAAATTAAATCCTTTAAGATTTTGAATTTTTGTTATTTGTGGAGTTTATTGTTTTGTTTTTAGTGAATTCCATGAATTTCACTTCTCTCTTAGAGTCTATGAATATTATATTTTGGTGGGGGAGTAGAGAGAGGAAGTGGGAAATTCATTGGGTCTGATGGGGGAGACTTTGTGATGCAAATAATGGATGGTTGCATGGGATTTAGGAGTTTTCATACTTTTAACAAGGCTTTATCGGCTAAGCAAATCCGGAGGATTCTCCAAAATTCAAATTCCTTAATGGCTCTAGTAATGGTGACTAAATATTTCCCATCCACACCGATTCTATACTATAGATTACCTCAAAATCCAGGTTATACATGGGGGAGTATTTGAAGTGCAAAATCAGTGATTGAAAAAGGATGTTTTTGGAGAGTGAGATATGGGGATAATTTTCAAATTTGGAAGGATGGATGACTTCCTTCTCAGCTGGGCCATAAAATGTGGAGCTCGATATCCATGTTGAATGAAAACTCTCTTGTTTCGGAATTGTTTCTGGAAGACGGGTTAGCATGGAACAAACCTCTAATTGATTCATTTTTTCTCCCCTTTGAAACAGCCCAAATTTTGTCTCTCCCAATTCCTTTTTGTAAGCAACCTGGTCACATCATTTGGGAGGAAAGGAGAGATGGTAATTACACTGCAAAGTTAGCATATCAGTTGGCTAGAAGCATGGAGAATGAAGAATTAGGGACAAGCGTTGTAAATCAAGGCACGATAAAGGTTTGGAATTATCTATTGTCATCTAATATTCCTCCTCGAACAAAAAACTTCATATAGAGGTTACTGCACAATGGGATGGTTATGCGTGAAAACTTGGTTGCTAGGGGTTTTGCATGTCCAAATACTTACCCTAGGTGTGAGAGTGAAATGGAGACTTTTGAATATGTATTTTAAGGTTGTGCATGGGTTTGGCAATTGCGGTAGAGATCAGGACGAGGTGAAAAACTCTTCTCACTTGAGACTTACAGATTGGATTAGTAACCATATGATGCACAAGGAGACTAGCTCAGTACACCTCTTCCTTGTCACTCTTCATGGCATATGGTTAGCGTGGAATCGTTTACGTTTCAATGGCAAAATAATACCACAGGAAATAGTTTTATTCAAGATTGTGAAGTTTTGTGAAGATTATAAGGCTGCAAACTCCTTATCAAGAATGGTTGTGCAGTCACACAACAATAGATTAGCTCCAAGTTGTGAAGTTTAGGACCTGCCACCACCTTGGATGTACAAGTTAAATAGTGATACTTCTATAAAAACGGATGGATCTTGTGGAATAGGTGCTGTCATTCGTGATTCTGAATTCAACGTAATGGCTGCTGCTACTCAGTTGTTGAAGGAACATGTGGAGGTCAATATTACTGAAGGTTTAGCTATAAGAATTGGTCTCCAATTAGCATAGGACCTATGCTTCTTCGACATGGTTGCTGAGTTGGACTGCCAAGAATTCTATGAGCTACTTCATGCTAGTGATTCAGCATTCACATATTTTGAAGCTCTTGCACAAGATTGTCCTTTTCTGGCTAATGATATTAGAAGCATTTCTTTTAGACATGTAAAAAGTGTGGGAACAAAGTTGCACATGCATTAGCATCTTTGTTTTTATCATGTACCACTTGGGTAGAGGATGCACCTCGATCAGTCAGTGCTTTAACTATGTTGGATGTACTTGCTTTGAGCTTAGTTTACTATTACTACATCTCCCGCGTCAAAAAATAAATAAATAAATAAATTAATATTGATTTATTTCCTTATTAAGTGTAATAAGAAGTATTTATTTTAGTTAAATTACAATGGCAATGAATGCTATATCACTTTTGCAAATCTTATTTAGAATTTTTTATATTTAGACTTATTATATGTTCTTGTTTGATAATTTTTTTAAAATAAATTAAAATTATTATTATTTTAATAATTTTATTTTATCACCTCCATTTATAATAAATAAAATGACTAAATTAATAAAAAATATCAATTCAAATAATTAAAATTAAAATTGAATCAAATTCACTTAATAATAACTAAATTTAAGCAAATTTCAATATATAAATAAAGAATTTCAAATTTCAACTTAATTTCACTTTGTTAGCTGCCCAAAAATTTCAAATTGAGTTGACGACTAGAAGTAGATGCAACTAACTTATTGAGCTAGTTAGTGTCGCAACCGGGATCGCGACGGGACGACCGAAAAATATAAAAATCAATGGAGTCGCCACCAATGTTTATTTAAATTGGGAAAACATTAGAAAAACCTTTAAATTAGGAAACTGGTCTTTTAGAAAATGAGTTTGAGTCCGGGAGTCGATTACAGATAGGGAAGGTGTTAGCACCCTATACTGCCCGTTCCAAGAACGATACCTTATGTTAGTTGTGCAAATTTTAATAATATCAAATATATTTATTTTAACCCTCTAAACAAAAGACTTTGTAATTATTTATTATTTTTCATTTTTTTTATTTTTGAAAAGAAATAAAAGAAACAACCAAATTATGAAAATTTATTTTTTTTGGCTTGACAGAAATGGATTTCTGCTCCTACGTACCTCCTGGTGCAATGGAGAACTCAAAGTCACGTAGTTCTTTATAAAATAAGTGTGGGTTGGTTGATTTTATTTAAAAAAGATTTTATTTGAAAGCGAATCCATTTTTGCACAGGATTCAAGTTAGCACTAGGCTACTCAATAAACCCTTATGATCCAAATGACATTGAAGGTAGTATTCACTACTCAATCATCATCATTGGTCATTGCATGGATCAAAAGATTTTATTTTTTTCTTTTTCCCTTCTCTCTTTTTTTTTTACCAAACAGTGTGTCATTTTTTGCCTTAATATGAGATGGACAGCAGCCCACGTGAATCAAATTCAAACTCAATAGGCAGTCAACAATTCAATTTAAAGGAAAGAGAGCTTGAAAACTTGGGTAACAATATCAGAGCACATACCAGAGGACGTTTGGGGAGGGGTTTGGACCCTGAGATTCGACGGTCGAGTGCGGAGAGGGATCTGTAAATTCGACGGTCGAGTGTGGAGAGGGAGCTGGAATTTCGACGGTCGAGTGTGGAGAGGGGGTTGGAAGTTCGACGGTCGAATGTGGAGAGGGAGCTGGAAGTTCGACGGTCGAATGCGGAGAGGGAGCTGGAAGTTCGACGGTCGGGTGCGGAGAAGGAGCTGGAAGTTCGACGGTCGAGTGTGGAGAAGGAGCTGGAAGTTCGACGGTCGAGTGTGGAGAAGGAGCTGGAAGTTCGACTGTCGGTAGAGGGAATGATGGTATTTTGTGAAGTGGTTCGACGGTGAGGGTGTCGGTGAAGTTGGTCGGTGAGATGATGGTAACTGGTGTTGGTGAAGTTCGACGGTCGGTTTAGGGAGATTGGATGGTTCGACCGTCGGATATGGTGGAGTTTGGGGGTCCGACGGTCGGTTGGTTGAGGGGAAGGATCTGGCTTCTTGGGTTTCGACGGTCGGTTGGGGGTATGATGTATCTGGTGTTTTGAGTTCGACGGTGAGGGTGTCGGTGAAGTTGGTCGGTGAGATGGAGTTTGGTTGATAATGTGAAAGTTTGGATGGGTTGTCGGTGAGGGGATAGTAGTTGGTGCGGTTCGACGGTCGAGTGAGGTGAAGGTCAGTGATGTAGTTCGACGGTCGGTAGAGGGAATTATGGTGTGGTTCGTGGGGTTCGACGGTCGGTTAAAAGGTCTGATGGATCCGGTGCTTGGGTTCGACGGTCGGAAAGGGGAAGGATGTGGATATGATGGTGTTTGTGAAGCTGGTTGAAGGTGTATAGGAGTTCGACGGTCGAATGGGAGGTGAGGATATGATGGTGTCCGGGGTCCGACGGTCGGTTTGTGGGGTTATGAAAGTGAGGTGATGAAGGGTTTATGTGGAGGGAGATGATGAATAGTAGTAGAGTGGTTTGTCGGTGGGTTGGACGTGAAGGTAGAGAGGGCTTTGGAGTGGAGGTTATGGGTGATGGAGTTTGTGGTTGGTGATTGTTGTTGGTTGTTGAAGGTGGATTGAGGTTACTTGGGTTGATTGTGGTGGTGGAGGTTGAAGAAGATGGTAGTGAGTTAACTCGGTGGTTAGAGATTAAGTGAGTGGCTTGAAGGGTGTTTTCGGTTTGGTTTGGGTGAGGATGAATGGTTGGAGATTCTGTTTTGGGTTGTGTTGAAGGTTAGAGAATGGTGGTTACTGATTTGGGTGGTGTTTCAATGGTTGAAGGGAGGAGATGGTGAAGATGGTAATGGGTTCTTTGTTGGTGGGCTATTGGAAGTTTCGCGAGAGGCTTGAAGAAGGTAATCAGTGTTGGTGAAGATGGTTACGGGAGGAAGCTTGGGGAAGATGGTGATGGTGGTTGGAGGTCACGGTTGGGTGGTGTTTTGGTTGGAAGAGGTTGTGTTTGTGGGTTTTGGGTGAAGGTGATGGAATGATGGATCTGGTTGTTGTGGGTGGCCACGGTTTGGCTTCGGTATATGGGAGTTCGGTGAAGATGAGGGTCTTTTTGGGGGTGGTTTGATGGGTGGTGAAAGGTTGAGAGTTTCACAAAGTGGTGCACGATCTCGAAAATGGTTCCCCCCTAAAATGATGAAGGTTCCCCCCCTTTTTAGGCGTTTTTGATATCTGCCCGTGAGAACCGTGTTGTCTCCCTCAATTTTCACTTTTGTGCCCTGCTTCCCTGTCTCCATCCTCCTTTATCAGAAACTTTTCTTTCTCTTTTTTTTTTGCTGCCTCAATGCATTTAATGCATTCTCCTTTACGTGTGCAGGCATAAGATATTAAATGCAATGCCCCCTTTCTTCAAATTTTCTTTTTTTTAAAATATTGTAATTAAGTATAAAATTTTTATGGACAAAATTGGGTATCAACAGCTGCCCCCATTTGCTTTACATTTAACATAAATGGGAAGCAAAGGAATTGATTTAATTTTGTCCATGAAAATTTTCACTTCTTTTTTATTTTCTTTTTCTTTTTTTTTTTTTTTAGGAAAGCGTATTGACGCGAAAAGAATGGACATTAAATGAGGTAGAAAGTTTGCATGAGTCAGTGCCGAAACTTGTCGAAACTTAAAACGAGAAAAGGCACAAAACTTGAGTCGGGTATCCACTGAAGCTTGACAGAAAAGAAAAAGGTGACGGGCCCAAGGCCTCTGCTTGCTTTGGAAGCGATGGGTACGAGGACCCAAAAACTAAAAAGCAATGGGTACGAGGACCCAAAAAGAAAGACAACGGGTGCGGGGACCCAGAAAATAAAAGGCAATGGGTACGGGGACCCAGAAACTAAAAGACAATGGGTACGGGGACCCGGAAACTAAAAGACAATGGGTGCGGGGATCCGGAAACTAAAAAGCAATGGGTACGGGGACCCAGGAAACTAAAAGACAATGGGTACGGGGACCCGGAAACTAAAAGACAATGGGTGCGAGGACCCGGAAACTAAAAGACAATGGGTACGGGGACCCAGGAATTAAAAGACAATGGGTACGGGGACCCAGAAACTAAAAGACAATGGGTGCGGGGACCCAGAAACTAAAAGACAACGGGTACGGGGACCCAGAAACTAAAAGACAACGGGTGCGGGGACCCAGAAACTAAAAGACAACGGGTGACGGGGACCCCAGAAACTAAAGACAACGGGTACGGAGACCCGAAACTAAAAGACGATGGGTACGGGGACCCAGGAGACTAAAAGACAATGGGCGCGAGGACCCGGAAACTAAAAGACAATGGGTGCGGGGACCCGGAAACTAAAAGACAACGGGTACGGGGACCCAGAAACTAAAAGACAATGGGTGCGGGGACCCGGAAACTAAAAGACAATGGGTGCGAGGACCCGGAAACTAAAAGACAATGGGTACGGGGACCCAGGAATTAAAAGGCAATGGGTACGGGGACCCGGAAACTAAAAGACAATGGGTGCGGGGACCCGGAAACTAAAAGACAACGGGTACGGGGACCCAGAAACTAAAAGACAACGGGTGCGGGGACCCAGAAACTAAAAGACAACGGGTACGGGGACCCAGAAACTAAAAGACAACGGGTACGGGGACCCAGAAACTAAAAGACGATGGGTACGGGGACCCAGGAGACTAAAAGACAATGGGCGCGAGGACCCGGAAACTAAAAGACAATGGGTGCGGGGACCCGGAAACTAAAAGACAACGGGTACGGGGACCCAGAAACTAAAAGACAATGGGTGCGGGGACCCGGAAGCTAAAAGACAATGGGTGCGGGGACCCAGAAACTAAAAGGCAATGGATTGACTTTGTAAATGCATGTGATGGCAGAGATGGTGCATGATGTAATGGATGATGATGCAATGGATGTGATGCTTGAAGACAGTGCATGTGATGCCTGAGGACAATGCATGTGATGCTAGAAATGATGCATGATGCAATGAATGCCCTACTGTAGGGATTCTCATGGGCAAATTGAGTAAGCAATTTTTGTTTCTTTTTTCATTTTTTCATTTTTTCATTTTTTTTTTGTTTTATTTTTTTTGTTTTTTTGTTGTTTTTTTTGTTTTGTTTTGTTTTTTTTTTTGCACATCGGAGCTTTGATTCCGCAACCCTTAAGGACTTTTTCCCACAAAGCAGGATCGCGATTGAACAGCAAAATTCGTTGATTGGCCTTATGATTTGTCTGGTCATCCTTTTTCATCAACACTTAAAGGGTCTCGAGTTAGAAAACTTTATGCAATGGGCCTTGAGCCTAAAAACTCATGAAGTGGGCCTTGAGCCCAAGAATTTGTGCAATGGGTCATGAGCCAAAGAAATGAATGTACTTGAGGAACTAAACGCTTCTTGGAAAACTTTGACCAACCAAACTCATATTCAAAAGGGATCATTGTTGAATTTCTCTTCATTAAATATGGCTTGTGTAGAAGCTTGTGACTTTCTTCCCCCAAAAGTTCCTATTTCCACCGGACATACTTCAATATGAATTAGCCGCTGAGGATGTCATTTCCTTCATCGATTGAAACTCTAGGACTCCTTTGGCTTGAGTTGTTCATCAAGAGGCTACCATCAGATGGTTAAATTGTACTATTGTGCTCATGTTCACCCGACCTGAAGCATCATGTACCAGATATGCATGGATTCAAAAGTACAACATGAAAGAGATTTACTACTCGAGTGACCTTTTTTGACTGATTTCGGGAGCATGACTACACGAAGGACATTTACAAAGGATAAAAACACTAGTGGAATAGTACAAAAGCCAAGAGATTTTTTTTTCTTTTTTTTTGCTTTTTGGACCCAGTTTGGATGTGATTGATCTTTACTTGACAACTGGACATCATGACCATTGTTTTATCAGGTATCTACAAGAATATGCCTCTGTGTATGGTATCAAATGAATTTGACTCAAGGTATGTCCTTTGAGAACAAAGATGCCCCAGTGTAGGCCATTTGACAACAAAAAATGTCCCAGTGAGGAATTTTTTTTGTAAGGCCCAAGTAAGACAAAGCAAACTGTCCCAGTTTAGAACTGAATTGAACATGGTAGAGACTTGTCCCAATGTAGAGCCAGTTGAACTAGAAGATTTGCCCCAGTGTAAGGCCAAATTGAACAGGGTAGAGACTTGCCCCAATGTAGAGCTAGTTGAACCAAAAGATTTGCCCCAGTGTAGGGCCGAATTGAGCAGGGTAGAGACTTGCCCCAATGTAGAGCTAGTTGAACCAAAAGATTTGCCCCAGTGTAGGGCCGAATTGAGCAGGGTAGAGACTTGCCCCAATGTAGAGCCAGCTTGAACACGACAACAATTTGCCCTAATGTAAGTCCCTTCTCTTTTTTTTTTTTTTTTAGACTGCCCTTGCAGGTTTTCAGCCTAACAATTTTGTTTTTATTTTATTTTATTTTTTTTAAGAGCAAGGATTGAAAATTCAGCAGTGCATAAACTTTTTGTCTCAAAATTAAAGTTGATGAAAATGAAAACAACCTTTCATTGATCAGAATGGACTTTTTAAGGCTTGTAACGTGGCCAAGGTTAGGGTTTATGAAATGAAAGATATAAGGCTCAAATAAGTGTTTAAAGGTTAAGTGGGACCAAGGATCCTTATTCAAACTTAAACTTTTCCAATTGCTTTTACGCATTCAAGCACACTTTTCTCTTATTGCTCTCCCTCTTTTTTGTTCTCCATCATTGTTCAAACTTGAACTTTGTCAAATTTTCTGCTTTTACTTTCCGCCCCTTTCACTCTTCTTCATTTTCCCCTTTTTTATACTTCAAAATAATCATCATGACAATCAACCTTTGTTTTATGTCATCCCCTAGTGTAGGGGTGATCCTTGTCCAGGGTTTATTGAAGAAAACCTTCAAGCTCAAAATGGGGTAACGATGGATAATGAAAAGATGAATTCTTGTGAGAGATAGAGAAAGATGGCCAATCTTCATTTCAAATTTTGATTGCTCATTTTCAAAAAAAAATTAATTTAGAGACAAAAGGATAATACACACCACGTAATTATTTATTTGCTCCCTTTATTTTTTTTATTTTTTTTTTTTGGCGAAGAACACCTGCACACATAGGCCTTATGACCACAAATTTTTTCAGAATGAGAGTCCTATGGGATTCGACCTAAAAGAAGGAAAGTAAAGGGAAGAAAAGGAAAGATCTGGCAAGAACATGAGTGTCAAGAACATAGGAAAATGAAACAAGGTAAATTGAGATCCACACAAATCCATCACATTAATGCTTCAAGCAAGTTTACATAAATTCAAAAACCCAAATGGTTTTAATAATTGAACAAGCTTGGGGTCAGTACAATTAAACCATCATTTCATGGCAACAACTTAGTAAACAAATCAGAATACTAGTCGCTCAAAATTTCCCAGTGCTAGCGGACTTTAGGGTACAGTTCATTCTTGACAGTTAGAAAACTGAATCACCACTTTGTCAAACTTTCTAAGGTTACCCCTGATCAACCATTGTAAACATTCGTTCCTATTGCAGATGTGTAGAAACCTCTGACAATGCTTGGTGATTTAGGTAACCGTTGTAGTCCATGAGTTTTTCTGAAGTCCCTTTTAACTCATTCGACTTGAAGTCCACCCTCAGCCGGTTCAACATTCTTCATACTTGCCTGTCCGTCATTCATTTGGTGCAGTCTTCCCTTTTTCATTTCCCTTTCAATCATTTCACCAATTACCACGATGTCCGAAAAATTACTGACATACTTCCAATCATATGATCATAGAATGGCGCGTGCAGTGTATCAGTGAACATAGCAACCATCTCTTTTTTTCGACAAAGGGGTTCTACTTGTGCAGCTATTTCCCTCCACCTCTGAGCATATTCCTTGAAGGTCTCACCATCTTTTTTAGACATGTTTTGCAGTTGCGTTCTATCTGGTGCCATGTCCATATTGTACTTATACTGCTTTACAAAGGCATAAGCTAAATCCTTGAAACTCCTTATATGGGCACGCTCAAGATGTGTGTACCAATTAGAAGCTGCCCCAGTTAAACTGTCTTGGAAGAAATGGATTAACAGTTTGTCATCGTGAGCTTGTGAAGCCATCTTGCGAATGTACATTGTCAAGTGATTCTTTGGACAAGTAATCCCCTTATATTTATCAAAATCTGGGACCTTAAACTTTGGGGGAATGACAACGTCAGGGACAAGACAAAGCTCAGTAGCATCCTTGAGGCCATAACAACCTGCTCTTTCAATGACCCGTATTCTCTCTTCCAAAGTTTCAAACCTCTTTTTGAACTGAGGATTTTCAGCAAAAGAATTCAATGGGTATTGAGGCATGACAGTGGGGACAAAATGTTGTACTGGTGGAGTTCCACTGGTACCTGGGTAATGGGCATATGGTTGGATTGTGCTCAATGAGTTCGAAGCAGGCATGCCACTGTCAAGGGAATTAGCAACCCATGGTGCTACGAAGCTGGAAGGGAAGCCATATGGTGGGATGAAGAAAGGGAATGGGTGCTGTATTGGCGGGGTTCCATTAGCATTCAGCCGAGTGACTTGAGTTTGGGTAAAGTTCAACCGGTTTGAATTCGGTGTCACTGTTGGCATGCTATTACCAGGGGGATTGGTGGTTAATGATGGTACATAGCTGGGATGGAAGCCATAAGGAGGGAAGGGTGGCACCTGGGTTTCCTGAGAACTGGTGACTGAGGGTTGAGTGGTGAACGGCATCACAACTCTTTGAGGATTGAAGCCTTGGTATTGCAGCAGGGTTGGAGAGAAACCAGACAAGTGAGGAGGTGTGGCCGGATGTCTTTCATTTGCCACTGAGGGATTTCCATTTGTGCTCCTTCTATTTTCCATGGACTGTAGCATCTCCATCATCTTGGACACTTGTTCTCTGAGCTGATTCACCTCATCCTTCAACTCTTGAGTTTGATTTATTTCATCCATGATCTTAGCCTGGGAATGATCCTGTAAGGGTGTTGCGGAAGCAATTTTTCATTATAGCGCCCATTTTTGCTTGGTGAAACATGATGTGAATATGCAATTATCAACATTGACTGAACAAAATTGGCAACATGCATGCATGCAAAATATTATGCAAATGAATTTATTATTTTTTTTATTTTTTTAAAAAGAATGCTATGAATGTCATGGTAATGCAAAATGATGTATCTTTTTCTTTCTTTTCCTTTTTTAGAGTCAGGAATGCGATGAAAATGCAAGATGATATTTTTTATGGGGATGTAATGCAAATGCAAGATAATGTATCCCCCTTTTTTTTATGCTAAGAATGCCATGAAAATGCCAGATACTGTATATTTTTCTTTTGTTTTTGAATGCTAAGAATGCTATAAAAATACAGGATGATGTTTTTTTGTTAGGAATGTTATGAGAATGCAAGATGATGTTTTTTCTTTTTTATGAATGCTAAGAATGTAATGAAAATGCAAAATGATATATCCCTTTTTTTTTTTAAGCAAGAATGAATGACATGAAAGATAGATGAATAATGGAAAAATGCTAGGAATGAAGATGCTATATGATGTATTTTTGAATTTTTTTTTTACCCAAAAAAGATGCATGAATGAATGACATAAGGGATAGGTAAAGCAAAAAGTATGCTCCATTTGTGTCCTACTGAGGTGCAACCTAAGGAGATGGATGACTCTAAAGCTTCTATGTCATTATGTTCATTCTATCAGTGCAAGGTTTTTCAGGACGGATCTATCTTCTAGAAAGTCGTCATGGCCCCCAGATTGCCCCTATCTCGAAAGATAAGGACCCAGTTCATGAATTAATCACAAGTAGGGATAAACCCTCTCAATATGACTAGTTCATGATGCTGGTAACAATCTGAGTGGTGTCTCGATAAATGTCAAGTGAGCATAAAGCTCCTCAATAACAAAAGTCGAGACCCCTCCTACTCCTCGGTTCGCACAGACTCGGGTATAGAGCCCAAAAGTGTGTGAGGTAAGTGATAGTGACGTGTGTGAAGGAGCATAAAAACCTGTACAAAAACTTAAAAGATAAAACTACCCCTAACCTGCAAAACATATATATAACAGCCAGCCAGCAATCGTCTACCCTAAGGTTTTAACAATTAAGTACAAAATATATATACAAGTCACCATATACATGCTATCAGATATTTACATCAAAGTACTAAATAAAATATATTTACAAACAAATAAGAAAAAGAAAACAAAGACAAAGAGGGTAAAATAAATAAATAAAAGATTATTAAAAATTTGCACAACTAACAACAACAGGCCTGACTCTCTGCAGTCCCCAGTGGAGTCGCCAGCTGTCGCAACCGGGATCGCGACGGGACGACCGAAAAATATAAAAATCAATGGAGTCGCCACCAATGTTTATTTAAATTGGGAAAACATTAGAAAAACCTTTAAATTAGGAAACTGGTCTTTTAGAAAATGAGTTTGAGTCGGAGTCGATTACAGATAGGAAGGTGTTAGCACTATATCCGCCGTTCCAAAACGATACCTTATGTTAGTTGTGCAAATTTTAATAATATCAAATATATTTATTTTAACCCTCTAAACAAAAGACTTTGTAATTATTTATTATTTTTCATTTTTTTTATTTTTGAAAAGAAATAAAAGAAACAACCAAATTATGAAAATTTATTTTTTTTGGCTTGACAGAAATGGATTTCTGCTCCTACGTACCTCCTGGTGCAATGGAGAACTCAAAGTCACGTAGTTCTTTATAAAATAAGTGTGGGTTGGTTGATTTTATTTAAAAAAGATTTTATTTGAAAGCGAATCCATTTTTGCACAGGATTCAAGTTAGCACTAGGCTACTCAATAAACCCTTATGATCCAAATGACATTGAAGGTAGTATTCACTACTCAATCATCATCATTGGTCATTGCATGGATCAAAAGATTTTATTTTTTTCTTTTTCCCTTCTCTCTTTTTTTTTACCAAACAGTGTGTCATTTTTTGCCTTAATATGAGATGGACAGCAGCCCACGTGAATCAAATTCAAACTCAATAGGCAGTCAACAATTCAATTTAAAGGAAAGAGAGCTTGAAAACTTGGGTAACAATATCAGAGCACATACCAGAGGACGTTTGGGGAGGGGTTTGGACCCTGAGATTCGACGGTCGAGTGCGGAGAGGGATCTGTAAATTCGACGGTCGAGTGTGGAGAGGGAGCTGGAATTTCGACGGTCGAGTGTGGAGAGGGGGTTGGAAGTTCGACGGTCGAATGTGGAGAGGGAGCTGGAAGTTCGACGGTCGAATGCGGAGAGGGAGCTGGAAGTTCGACGGTCGGGTGCGGAGAAGGAGCTGGAAGTTCGACGGTCGAGTGTGGAGAAGGAGCTGGAAGTTCGACGGTCGAGTGTGGAGAAGGAGCTGGAAGTTCGACTGTCGGTAGAGGGAATGATGGTATTTTGTGAAGTGGTTCGACGGTGAGGGTGTCGGTGAAGTTGGTCGGTGAGATGATGGTAAGTGGTGTTGGTGAAGTTCGACGGTCGGTTTAGGGAGATTGGATGGTTCGACCGTCGGATATGGTGGAGTTTGGGGGTCCGACGGTCGGTTGGTTGAGGGGAAGGATCTGGCTTCTTGGGTTTCGACGGTCGGTTGGGGGTATGATGTATCTGGTGTTTTGAGTTCGACGGTGAGGGTGTCGGTGAAGTTGGTCGGTGAGATGGAGTTTGGTTGATAATGTGAAAGTTTGGATGGGTTGTCGGTGAGGGATAGTAGTTGGTGCGGTTCGACGGTCGAGTGAGGTGAAGGTCGTGATGTAGTTCGACGGTCGGTAGAGGGAATTATGGTGTGGTTCGTGGGGTTCGACGGTCGGTTAAAAGGTCCGATGGATCCGGTGCTTGGGTTCGACGGTCGGAAAGGGAAGGATGTGGATATGATGGTGTTTGTGAAGTGGTTGAAGGTGTACAGGAGTTCGACGGTCGAATGGGAGGTGAGGATATGATGGTGTCTGGGGGTCCGACGGTCGGTTTGTGGGGTTATGAAAGTGAGGTGATGAAGGGTTTATGTGGAGGAGATGATGAATAGTAGTAGAGTGGTTTGTCGTGGGTTGGACGTGAAGGTAGAGAGGTCTTTGGAGTGGAGGTTATGGGTGATGGAGTTTGTGGTTAGTGATTGTTGTTGGTTGTTGAAGGTGGATTGAGGTTACTTGGGTTGATTGTGGTGGTAGAGGTTGAAGAAGATGGTAGTGAGTTAACTCGGTGGTTAGAGATTAAGTGAGTGGCTTGAAGGGTGTTTTCTGGTTTGGTTTGGGTGAGGATGAATGGTTGGAGATTCTGTTTTGGGTTGTGTTGAAGGTTAGAGAATGGTGGTTACTGATTTGGGTGGTGTTTCAATGGTTGAAGGGAGGAGATGGTGAAGATGGTAATGGGTTCTTTGTTGGTGGGCTATTGGAAGTTTCGCGAGGCTTGAAGAAGGTAATCAGGTGTTGGTGAAGATGGTTACGGGAGGAAGCTTGGGGAAGATGGTGATGGTGGTTGGAGGTCACGGTTGGGTGGTGTTTTGGTTGGAAGAGGTTGTGTTTGTGGGTTTTGGGTGAAGGTGATGGAATGATGGATCTGGTTGTTGTGGGTGGCCACGGTTTGGCTTCAGTATATGGGAGTTCTGGTGAAGATGAGGGTCTTTTTGGGGGTGGTTTGATGGGTGGTGAAAGGTTGAGAGTTTCACAGTGGTGCCTGATGCTGAAAATGGTTCCCCCCTAAAATGATGAAGGTTCCCCCCCTTTTTAGGCGTTTTTGATATCTGCCCGTGAGAACCGTGTTGTCTCCCTCAATTTTCACTTTTGTGCCCTGCTTCCCTGTCTCCATCCTCCTTTATCAGAAACTTTTCTTTCTCTTTTTTTTTTGCTGCCTCAATGCATTTAATGCATTCTCCTTTACGTGTGCAGGCATAAGATATTAAATGCAATGCCCCCTTTCTTCAAATTTTCTTTTTTTTAAAATATTGTAATTAAGTATAAAATTTTTATGGACAAAATTGGGTATCAACAGTTAGAAGAAAGAGAAGAGTGGCCCAGTGCAAGTCTGATACCTTTCCATTGGTTGTAGTCTATAAAATTAAGAAAAAGCCCATTTTAATCAAGTCTTGAGCAAGGACTACATTTGATCAATTAAGATAAAGGTGAGGCTCCTTTAAAATAGGAATAGAAGATTATGATAGTTATCCCCACAATTAAACATTGAGGAAGTGCATACAGAACCTTTTTTTTATTTATAGTTTTTGGAGGTTGGAGGTTGGAGGTGAAATACTTTGTAAACACCTGAATGAAGGCCCCACAACCTGATCATGACACGAATGCACCAAATTAGAGAGAGAAATGATCCCTAAATTCAAGGAACATGACCATTCAGGCAATTTAAGTGTTGAAGTAGTGGTTTTCTATAACTAAGCCTCTAAGGCACTAAAGAAAGGATCCCCAATAATCAACACCAAAATACATATTCATTTCACCATTTGCTTTTAGTTTTTATCATCTTTCCTACACCTTATAGTTTATTTATCATCTTTTTATTATACTTTTACAGCTTTTTTTTATCGCTTTTCAGATTAGTTTATGCTATTTATCATTTTTGTACTTCGAGGTTCAATTTCAAGTTTTTTTACTTTAGTTCATTTATGTACTCTTCTTTGAAATTATTTAATGCAATTTTAATTAGTTCATTTATATTTATAAGTGTATTTTACTTTAAATTAATAGTTGAGGTCTTTCTTTAATTATCTCAAGAACTTACATCAAAAGGCATAGTTTCTCCTTTAAGAGTTCCTTTGGCGAAGCTAGTCTATATTGAGACAGAAAGTGTAAAGTTTTGCTTTTGCTTCATTAACAAAAGCTAACTTAGTTTTTCCACATTAACACACTTATTTCATTATTTTTTAAATAAAGAATCTCATTCATAATCAAAATTAATTTGTAGAAAAAGCCTGCTATATTTCCATAGCCAATTTTATCAAGTTCATGGCCTAGTAAATCTAAGACTCGAAATAAACAAAGAAACTACCCATTGGAAGCAAAATTATATGTTATGAACAAAAAATTTAAGTTTTTTTAACGTTGAGGGATGTTGGCTACTTGGCTTTAGGATTGAGAGAAAGTTGAGTTAGTTTTGGTGATGGTGATTTTAAACTCCGTTCTGTCAGCCTTTTTTGGGACTTTATACTTGAGAAAGAAAAAGGGAAAGAAAATAAAATATAATAAAAACAATCCAATATTAAATTACAATTAGCAGAATAACTTAGCATTGCACGCGCACACTCATAAACAGAATAATATGAAATGGTATAACAGAAGAGACAATGATCTAACACGATGGGGAACTAAGGCACTGAAACACCATCCCTAGGACATTATATGCTTTATTTAGAAGACTTGAATAATCCCTCTGATGTTAGGATATGCAACCCAAACTTAGCTTAACATAAAATAACTATTCCAACTAGGAATAAGATATCCCAAGACCCAAACAATTGAATTCTAAAATTTCAAATTACTTGTAAACTCCAAATCTCCAATAACATATCTTAATTCCCAAATTATAAATATATTGTAAATTATTACGATAATCATGAAGATCAGCTCATACTGCATTAAACAGGATAAAACAAAGGCCAATATGGCCCATTACTCGCCATCCCAGAGTTCTTCAGTTGTTTTATACCCAGCAAATGTCTTGCTAACAAAATCTTCTCCAATAACTACTGGATAATACTTAGTTAGATTGTCATTTAATCTATTGTTAGTAAGTTAGTTAATGAGTTAGTTAATGACAGTTCATGTATAGCTAGCATAGTCAATTATTTAGTTTGTAGTAGTTAGATAGCTTGTGCAATAAGCTTTTGTTTTCCTCTTGTATATAAGCTGATTTCTCAGCATTTGATCAATGAGAATGTTATTCAACACAAATATGCAATCCTTTTATGGTATCAGAGCTCTCATCTAGAGAGCTCTGTTGCGCAAACCCTAATCCTATCTTCTTCTTCCTCAAGTTCTTGCAATGGCTGAAATTCTCGATAATGATGAAATGGTTCAACCAGAACCACCACCTCCACTAGTTGATCCTATTTGTAACCCTTATTATTTGCATCCTGGAGAAAATCCAAGTATGATTCTTGTGTCACCACCTCTTGATGGCACCAATTATAATTCTTGGAGCAAAGTCGCAAGAAGAGCTTTGATATCCAAGAACAAATTCAAGTTCGTGAATGGAGTAATTCCAGTTGCTGATGAAGATGATTCAACATATGAAGCTTGGGAAATGTGCAATACAATGGTGATTTCTTGGATCACAAAATCTCTATGTCAAGAAATTGCTCAAAGTGTTATTGAGTTTGAAAATGCTCAAGAAATTTGGGAAGATTTGAAGAATAGATTCTCCAAAGGAGATTATTTTCTCACATCAGATTTGATGCAGCTTGTTCATTCGATGAAGCAAGGAGAAAGAACAGTTTCTGGTTATTACACTGATTTCAAGACAATTTAGGATGAGCTCGAGTCAATGAGGCCAATTCCATCTTGCATTTGTGGCATAAAGTGCAATTGTAGTTGTGAATTAATCAAAGGTATCAAGAGACAAAGAGAAATTGAGTATGTGATTTGCTTTTTGAAAGGACTTAATGATCAATATGCTGTAATCAAAAGCCAAATACTTGCAATGGATCCATTGCCACCAATGACCAAAGCTTTCTCAATGGTAAAGTAGCAAGAATGCCAAATAGTTTTAGATTCCAAGGTTCTGTTCAATAGTGCAGAATCAAATCAAAATTGGAGAGGACAAGGAAGAGGAAATGGAAATAGATATCTTGGAAGAGGAAGAGGAAGAACTAATAGCAGAGGTTCTAGTGGAAATTCCAATAGAGTGTGCACCTTTTGTGGCAAGAATGGCCACACAGTGGATACTTGTTATTACAAGCATGGTTTTCCACCAAACTACAAGTTCAAGTTCAATAACACTGCAAATGTGAATAATGTGGCTTCAGATGAACCTGCGACTTCATTGGATGATCAATTGGAAACTTTTCCTAATGATAATCATAAAGAACCAAGTATTAGCATTAGTCCAGAACAATATGCTCAGCTTGCAGCTTTATTTCAAAAGGCACCTTAACCTCAACCACGCATTATCAATCAAGTAAGCCATGCCAAGATTGGTGAGTCTTCCACTCATCAGTCACAACAGAACTCAGGTAATGCACCATGGATCTTAGATACAGGTGCAACAGACTATGTGACCTTTTCCCTTTCTAATTTTACTTCATACAAATGCATTAGACCTATCATTGTTAAACTACCAAATGGTGCAAACATTGTCGCCCAACATTCAGGAACAATCATTTTTTCTGATGCATTCCATTTACATGATGTTCTGTACATACTAGATTTTAAGCATAACCTCATTTCAATCCATAAACTTACTTCATCTTTATCATGCAACCTGACCTTTGACCAATCTTGTTGTAAAATTCAGGATATGACTACCTTGAAGATGATTGGGCATGCTGAGGTCCAGAACAATCTATACATTCTTGCTCAACCAAATCATCCTATCAAGTTCTCTCCATCGATTACTTCATATGCCTTTACAAATTTTACAAATACTGTTAATTCTTTTGATCTTTGGCACTTTAGGTTAGGCCATCCTTCACATAATGTCTTACACAATGTATGCAAATATTTTCCTTATGTACAATTCAATTCCAATAAAGTTTGTGATTTCTGTCACTTTGCCAAACAAGTTAAGCTTCCCTTTTCTATTAGCACAACTAAATCAGCTGCAGCTTTTGATCTTATTCACATGGATATTTGGGGGCCACTTGGCATCCCATCCATTCATGGCCAAAAATATTTTCTC
Organism: Ormosia semicastrata; assembly: GCA_029884595.1. Classification (NCBI taxonomy): domain Eukaryota; kingdom Viridiplantae; phylum Streptophyta; class Magnoliopsida; order Fabales; family Fabaceae; genus Ormosia; species Ormosia semicastrata. The sequence goes on from JAQQTO010000047.1 coordinate 10,465,667, forward strand.
ACAATAATAGATGACTATACAAGGCATACTTGGATCTACTTAATGAAACTGAAATCTGAAACAAGAAACCTTATCCAAAATTTTGTTGCTTTAGTGTCAACACAGTTCAATAAGAAAATCAAAGTCATTCGAAGTGATAATGGTTCTGAATTCATACTGACTCAGTTTTATGATAATAATGGCATTGTCCACCAAACTTCTTGTGTGGAGACTCCATAACAAAACTCTATTGTAGAGAGAAAGCACAGACATCTCCTCAATGTTGCTAGGTCCCTTTTGTTTTAGTCTAATTTGCCAAAATCATTTGGAACTATGTAGTAAGTCATGCTGCCTTTCTAATAAATAGACTCCCAACACTTATATTGCAGCATAAGTCACCATTTGAAATGCTACACCATAACCCTCCCATCCTATTGGATCTAAAAGTTTTTGGAAGTTATGTTTTGCTTCAACTCTCACACAAAACATAACCAAATTAGATCCAAGAGCCAAGAAATGTGCCTTTCTAGGTTTCAAACTTGGCACTAAAGGATATATTCTCCTCAATCTTGAGACAAGAGAGACTTTCATTTCTAGACATGACATCTTTTATGAACACATCTTCCCATATTCCAAGCATCAAACAGAACAACACCAACCTACACCTACTCACACTCCTAATCAAAATACTTTTGATTTTTTAGCCTTTGACACCATCCTTTATGACTCAAATAATCATCCACCACATGTCATCACCACAACAGAAAATCCTGAACCTACCAATGACACTCATGGACCATCAAACATTTCCATTCCTCAACACACTGCCAATCCACACACTGATATTCCCCAACCTTCTAACACCAATCCACCTCTTAGAAGATCAACAAGAACTAGAATTGCACCTTCTTACTTGCAATAATTTCACTGTAATGTTCTGTAGACTTCAAATGCTCCATCATCCATAGGTATAAAACATCCTCTTTCTTCTGTCATTTCCTATAAATCCCTTTCCCCTTCTCATTTACATTACACCTTGTCCATCACACATAACATAGAACCTAAAACATACAAACAGGCCTCCCAATCTCCTACATGGATTAAGGCTATGCAGGTTGAGTTACTTGCACTGAACCAAAATAATACTTGGTCTCTCACCGATTTACAAAAAGAAAAAGTTCCAATTAGCTCCAAATGGGTTTACAAGATCAAATATAAATTTGATGGGGGCATAGAGAGATATAAGGTTCGGTTGGTAGCTAAAGGCTACACACAAATAGAGGGCTTGGACTATCTTGACACATTTGCCCCAGTTGCAAAACTCACTTCTGTTAGGCTCATCTTAGCCTTAGCTGTATCTCAAAACTGGCTATTACATCAACTTGATGTTAATAATGCCTTTCTTCATGGAGATTTAGATGAAGAAGTTTATATGGAAGTGCCTCAAGGAGTCAAATGTGACAAGCCAAATTAGGTCTGCAGACTACATAAGTCCTTATATGGACTCAAGCAAGCCAGCAGACAGTAGTTTGCCAAACTGTCCAGCTCCCTCCACACACTAGGCTACACTCAGTCAAGTCATGATCATTCCATGTTTTATAAGCATAATGGACAGCAGTTCACAGTCCTGCTAGCATATGTAGATGACTTGATTTTAGTTGGAAATGATGTTGTAGAAATCTCATCTGTTAAAGGTTACTTGGACAACAAGTTTAAAATCAAGGACCTTGGTACACTAAAATACTTTCTTGGCCTAGAGGTTGCTCGATCCCATCTTGGCATCACTCTTTGCCAAAGAAAGTGCACCTTGGATATCCTTTCAGATACTGGTTTCTTGGCTTCTAAGCCAGCTAGCACACCAATGGCAAGATCAACGAAGCTCTCCAACTCAGACACTGATATTTATTAAAATCCTACTGAGTACAGAAAACTTATGGGCAAGCTGCTTTATTTGACTAACACCAGACCTGACATCAGTTTTGCTATTCAATAACTCTCTCAGTTCATGTCTTCTCCTACTTCCACTCATTATAATGCAACAACTCGAGTTCTAAGATACCTCAAAAGTTGTCCTGGTCAAGGCCTTTTCTATCCCTCTAATTCTTCTCTTCAACTAATGGCTTTTAGTGACTCGGATTGGGCCACATGTTCTGATACAAGGCGATTTATTACAGGTTATTGTGTCTTTCTTGGTAATTCCCTCATATCATGGAAAACCAAGAAACAAACTACAGTATCTAGATCCTCTTCGGAAGCTGAGTATCGGGCCCTTGCTGCCACAGTTTGTGAAATCCAGTGGATCACTTATTTGCTTTAGGAACTTTCAATTCCATTCACTTCTCCAGCTTCTCTTTATTGTGACAGTGATTCTGCCCGACACATAGCAGCAAATTCAGTGTTCTATGAGCGCACGAAGCACATTGATATAGACTGCCACTTGGTTTGAGAGAAACTACAGTCCAAGCTCTTCCACTTGCTTCTAATTTTGACCAAAGAACAATCTGCTGACATTCTAACTAAGGCATTAGATCCTCAACCATTTCAGCATCTTCTCTGCAAGCTGGGAGTGATCAATATACACTCTCCAGCTTGTGGGGGGGGTATTGGATAATACTTAGTTAGATTCTCATTTAATCTATTGTTAGTAAGTTAGTTAATGAGTTAGTTAATGATAGTTCATGTACAGCTAGCATAGTCAGTTATTTAGTTTGTAGTAGTTAGATAGCTTGTGTAATAAGCTTCTGTTTTCCTCTTGTATATAAACTGATTTCTCAACATTTGTTCAATGAGAATCTTATTCAACACAAATATGCAATCGTTTTAGTAACTATTCTCTCCCGCATCAGTAAATCAGGCAATTGAAGTGAAACTGATAGGAACTGGACCAGATCTAAAAAATTATGGTATATATTGCCATGAATTCTTACTCTTGTTATTGATATCAACATGATATCAGTATCAGTAATACAAAATAAAGAGAAACAAGTAACATAAAATGAAATAGAGAAGATACAAGATAATCCTAAGGCTTTTGAGAGGCCTGGGTCTCTCCCTCCCAATTCCTTCACTCACTAATTTTCTGCCTATTCTCTTACCCACTCTTCCATATAACCCACGCTGCCTCCACTGTTTTCCCTCTCTCCATTATGAGACCCATCCCACGTAGGATGTTAGTTACTCCCTTGATATTCATACTTACTTGGGGAGTTGATCCTGTGCTACTCATGTAACACTTCCTAACAGCTAACATACACCTTATTAATAGGTGGGTATATATCAGAAACATTGTCGGTAAGCTATCACTGAAGTTTCCTAAACTATTTGGCTATACATGGAATAAACTAATTTTTAAATGATTCTACTTCTCTAGCAATCTACACGGAATACAATTAAAAAGCTATTGGAACCCCAATATATATTGTGACCAAAGGATTGCTTGAAGCGACTTGCGTGCTTAATTTCAAAGAATTTGGCTAGCAACTCCTCAAATATAGACCAATCAATCAGATCAAAGTTTTCCTTGATCCTTGTAGCATTTGTGCTCTTGGACAATACATTGTGACCCATTTGTAGTCCCTATTGAAGAGCTATTTGGGCTGGAGTCTTCCCCAACTTCTCTGCAGCCGTGTGCAGAACTGGATTCTTAAGAATATGACTCTCACTGTCAATGAAATTTGAATGCAAATGGGAGGTGTACTATTGATATGGTAATGATTAGGTCATTAAACTTATATGAAAATATGTTTTTGTTCTGAAGTGAATTCAGATGTGTACTTGAGATCACGTCATGGTGGTTTCCTCCTTGCGCAGCAGCGGAGTGTGTTGAAATAGGAGGGGGGTTGGTACCTACAAATAAACTCTAATGCTCAAGTCAAACTGTGCACAAGTAGGGTTTATGCAATGAGTGATAAATTACCTGAGAATGTGAATAAGCCTGATATTTATAGAGGTTAGAGAGATACGCTCCCTCAATAGTCGCAGGAAGAGATATATTCCTTATTTAGTTACAGGGATCTCTATAAGATCGGAATACATATACATCAATTAGGGTTAGTTAAAGGCAGTTATGGGTGTTATTATTCCACAAGATCATGATTGGAGATAACATAAATTATTAAGATTTATCCATTGCGCAGATCTTGCGATAAAACTGTTGCTACCCAATGTCATGGTCCGATAAGCATGTAGCTGGGATCTCATCTGCATGCCATAAGCGAATTCCTGTTGAGGGCGTTATTGACAAACTCTGGCGTACTACGCGCTGGGTCGACCTATGGGACATGATATCATATCATGGTCCAAAACAGTTGCCCCCAGCTTGACACTTAGATAGAATAGTTAAGTATCAAGTACCAACTTTAATAAGAGCACACGACACGCAATGGACAAAGGGATCCAAGTCAATCAATACCAGATCTCGCAATATTTTCCAAAGGGCCGAGGTATGTTATATATCGTAATATGCCTCCGGGGTTGACATGTAAGGCCGGGATCCAAGGTAGATCACCCTGCTTACGTTGTCATTTTGCCATCCAAGGTATTTCATTTGTTGTCCCCCGTGTGTAGTTCACAAGGTCTTCGTCTTTTCTTGCAGCTTTTATTCTGTTGCTTATAACAGTCTAAACTTTCTTGAAAAATTATTGCTTTAACTTTATTAGGAATTAAAGATCTTTTAAAAGAGGATAGAAGTTTCATGCTGTTTCTCAATTGCTCGCTACTCCTATGACCAATTAGAGAGTGTGAGCATTAAAGCGTGGCCTCCAATATACAATCAATTCACTTTTTTCGGGGCCCATCAGAATACTTCGTTCCCTTTATAAATAGGGAATGTTTGCATTAAAGCTGACATTCCTTTTGTTCTGTGACTTTGCTTAAGAATGGTCCCTTTTTAGAGAGTGATTTCTCTCCCATTTTTTGTAAGCATGTAGAGGGTTTTGCCCCCTGCTAGAATCATCTTCATATTCTTTCCAAAGTCTTTAAAGGTATTTGCTTTTTTGCAGCCGGTCCCTCTGGTGGAGGCCTTTCTTTCTCAGTGTAATGACTTGGTGAGGACTAAGTAACTGCCCTACGTGGGTTGCCCAATATGCATTTGAGTAGCAAAAGCCTTTCTCTCCAGGCGTACGTGGGAAAGTGAGACTTTTTCGCATGTGTTGGGGGGTACTCACTACTTCTGTGTAGTTCTTGAGATGCATGGAGGTGATCCATACTCCATCCTCCTCCTTTCCCACTGTTGTGGAGGCACTTAGCCAGGTGCTTCCACAGTTTCTCTTCCTAAGTGCAGTGGGATATGCAGGAGAGCTCCAAGTTTGGAAAAAATCCCTTTGAGCAACTTGGGGTGATTTAAAGCAACTTGGAGTGATTGTAAAGCATTCTGTGGAACAATCTCTTGATGTGAAGCTTCCTCTCGTTGGCTAGCATAGAGGAGATGGGTGCTGGTTTCTGGAAGAACCTTGGAGGTGACAGTGACCGGCGGCCATCATCGTCAACGTTGCCCTAGCTCTCTAGTGGGCATTCTTGACTATTTTTTGTCTTGGAGGAACTTTTATATATTTCTTTTTTGTTAGATCTAACAATGTATGGAATTTGAATAATAATAAAATTTCTTTTCTAAATTTTGTATCTTCTAGTTTCCATCTCTGTTCTCTGCTTTTTCTTTTTCCTCCGAGATGAGGCCAATGCTTAACTTGTAATGATGTTATGTTGCCCTCAGTTTGGTACTTGGTTGGTACGGTGAAGTGGCAAGATAAAGTCTCTATCCTCCTGGGCGACGGTATCTATACTTCACTTGAAGTCGTGGTCCGTGTTGCTGTATGAGGTTAAGAGTTCTAACCTGGAGAAGTTTATGACCAAGCCATTTGACCTTCCTGGAAACGTTGTGGTCCGGGTTTGGCTGTGGACATTCTAAGTTTAGCCGGGGTCCATAGAAAAAATCTTAACTCAACTGCAAAGGTTGCGTGACACTTGGTTTGTTGCGCAACTATCCTTTCAACTGCTTTGACAGCTGTAAGGGCCACGTGGCACACTTTAATTGGATGGTCATGTTTAGTGCTTCACACGCCATGTTGGGTAGTTTTTGAAGTTTGAAGTGTTAGACTGGAATTGCCTCTTAACTGTCTGGCCTCTATAAATAGAGGCTAAACCTTTTCTTCATGTTTACTGTTCCTTTATGAATTGCAGTGACCTGAGACAATTTCTGGTGGCTTTTCCTGATAGAGAAGTGTAGTTTCCAATAGTTTCCAGTAATTTTCAACAGTTCCACTTCTTTTAGTTGTTAATTTTATTTCATTTCTTCAAGGTATGTCCCATTTCACTCTGCTATTTTTGTTATTTTTAGCATCGCAGAGTAGTTTTGCCCCCTTTGTTTTAGGGTGCATTCCCTTTCCTTTTTAGTAAAATGAGTTGGGATATCATTGTCCCTGGGTCCCTACAATGGCGTCACTCTATAGAGCACATTTTCTGCTGTGCCGTGAGTGGCAGAGGTGTCCACATGAGGCTTAAGCCTTGGTGGGCGCGGAGGCCGGTATGCAGGTGTGAACTTCGGGTGTTTGAATCTATAAGTTAATTGATTCTGATAATTACCCACTGGCCTTTATGGGTGTTTCTAAGGATTTAATGACTAGGAGACGAGTAGCTAGGCCCCAAGTGTCAGCTTCAGAAGTCCGGATGCCGGCTGTAGAAGACCCCTTGGTGATTGTTCGTGGTGCAGGGTGAGTGTATTCGTGGGTTGGGAACGATGCTTATGATTGAGTGTCCATCTTCCAACCTGGGGAGGAGCTTGAAAAACTCAAGGGCTACTTAATGCTAATGGAGGAAGGTGTAAGAGATTGCAAGCTCAAGATCCTATCCCTAGAGAACGAGAGGGTGTGCTCATCCCGGGAGGCGGGTGTGCACTACATGTTTCTGTATGAGGATCTCTTTGTCTGGATTGGACTTTGGATCCCCTTTAATGATTTCTAGCTTGCGGTCCTCCACACTCTTAACATGGCTCCATCCCAGCTTCACCCTAACAGCTGGGCAAACATCATTGCCTTTGAAAAAGTTTGTCAGGTAGTTAGATTGCGATACTCGGAGAGGGCAGTCTTCTATCACCACACCCGGTGGAGTCTTCAAGGTAGGGGAGCTACTCAAAAAAATTAACTCACAGTCCAGTCAAGGTCCGGTCGGAAGATACTTTGGATTTTCCAAGAAAGTTACAAGGACTTCAAGGAGAAGTACTTCAAGCCGATGACAACCCCAAGGACTCATCCTTTCTTTCTAGATGCCGATGGGGAGCTGGTGTTTAACCTGCACTGGACCCAAAGGGCATGAAGTACTCTCATTGGGTTGATTGAATGGGAGAAGCCCGACCTTGATTGGAATGACATTGAATACGTTGACTTCTTTACCATATGGGTTCAACAAATGGGCCTCATTCCTTCTAAAGACCTGCTGGATGCCCCTGATGATGCAACTCTCTGGGCTATTCTAGATAGCATAGGCCGTAGTCCATATTTTATTTATTATGTATAGTAATTTCTTTACATATTTTTCGTGTTATCTGACTTTCATCTTTTGCAGTAAGTTTGGTTATGATGGCATCCAAAAATGTTCTTGCAACCCTTAAGGCCCTGAGAGTTAAGAATGCAGCTGGTCCCTCCAACGTTCTCGTGGTTGTTGCTCCAGCCCCTTTATGCCCGCCAGTTGAGGATCCAATGATCGAGGGGCCCCCCGATTCAACTAGAGGATTCCTCTACGCCGCCACTCCAGAGGCAAAAGACGAGGGCTATTGAGGATGGTAGGGCGGATGTGATAATCACAAATTTCATGCTTTAATAAACCTTGATTTTTAGTTCTTTACACTCTCCATGTACTTAATTGATTACGTTTGGTCATGTTTTGTAAGTTTGGGCTCAAATTGGGCTTAATTGATTTTCCAACATTATTAGGATTTTACATTATTTCTGTATTTCAGTCATATCTTGAATTCTAGATATTTAAAAATTATGTATCTTACCTTGTAGCAAAGATAAGAAAGAGCTCTACAACTTTCATGAAGAGCCCAGAGTTGAATCAGATATCTAGAAGACCGAATTGAGCTTGGAAGTCAGAACTAGGATTCTGTCCCATGACCCAAGTTGTGTGCACTAATTGGTCCATAATTCGGACTGTAGGTGTAATATGGACCTGAAACTGGTGTCATTCAAAAGCTAAGACATAGATATTCAATTCTTATGGGACCACTTATCCAAAATATGACGTTTTGATGGTGTTTTCATCCTTTTACATTGGCTAATGGGATTAGAGACTTGTTAAGAGTGATTTGGGCATAACTCTATTATCTTAAGCCTAATTGAAGTAATTTCGGTGGCCAAGGAAAGCTAAGAGGTAGAGGATTAACTTTAACCTAGGTTTGAATTAGGATTCTTAATTTTTAGGCCAGTTATTTTTGTATAAATAAGGAACCTAAGATAAATTATAGCTGTAAGTTGTAATACTTGATTCTTCTACCTAGAGTTTTCTCTTTTCTTTTGCAAACTGTGTGTGGCAGCTATGGAGAGCTAAATATCTGAGAGCAATCCAAGGATGTTGAGAAAATTCTAGTTTGGCTTTAAGATTTTGTTCCTAATTTTGATTTTGAATTGAATTAATTATCGTCTTTTTCTTCTCTTGATTTGGATTTCGAATTACATGATTAGAGATTTCTGTTGTGTGATGTGATTTGATTGAATTCTTAATCCTAGTTAAGATTTGTAATTAAATTGTAATTGATTAATTGTGGTTTAGTCACATGAATTGAAGATGGTTATGTGTTAGCCATGGCAACCATTACCCAAGAGGGGGGTGAATTGCGTGATGACAAGTTTTAATACAACTTTGACAAATTATGCATTTTGATATTTTCAAACAACACATGCAATGGAATAAGTCTAACAAATGTACAACTATTATAGATTACTCAAATATAACTTAGGTTATGGGATAAATCATGCTAATAAGCTAGATATCAAATTCAACTCAAGCATATATAATTAAAGCATAAATATAAAGACATAGGGTTAAGAGAATCAAACACAAGGATTTATCCTGGTTCAGTCACCCCTTGTGACCTATGTCCAGTCTTCAAGTGAATCATTCAAGATTTTTCACTAAACTTCAAGCTAGAACGGGTGCTTGAAAACCTTTACAGATTGGAGCACTCAACAACACCTTAGGATACCTCACCCTTGTGCTTTGAGCCTCAAAACAGGGATACCTCACCCTTTACGATCATTGAGGGATACCTCACCCTCTTTACAAATCAAAGGATACCTTACCCTTGACAACTTTTGAGAGATACCTCACTCTCTTCACAAACAAGGGATACCTCACCTTTTTCTCTAGAGGGATACCTTACCCTTTTTACAAATAATCAAAGTGTTTAAAAGATGAAACTCTCACAAGAGTAGATTAATACAAATTAAAGCTCTAGCAATGCTCTTCAAGAATATCTCAAATATATACAAAAATAGAGCACTTGATGATTCAAAGATGATTCTTGGATTATAGTGATTGAAATATGTTTCTCAGTTGTTGTTTAGCCACAAATGATGCCCCAATATGTGTATTTATAAGTTTTCAACATTAAAGAGCCGTTGGGTAGCATTTATGGCAACATTAAAAGCCAAGAAAATAGTCGCTGGCTGCTGTCAGACCATTGGTAATCGATTACATAATCTCTGTAATCGATTACATGGCTGTTTGAACGTGTTCTTAGCTTTCTGGGCACTTGGTAATCGATAACCAGCTTGGTGTAATCGATTACAAAGCCTCTAACTTTCTTGTAATTGATTACCATTTCTCTGTAATCGATTACAGTGCTTCTTGAACGTGTTCTTGCCTTTCTGGGGTCATTGTAATCGATTACTAACTTGGTGTAATCAATTACAAGGCCTCTGACTTTCTTGTAATCGATTTTAATGCACATGTAATCAATTACAAGGCCTCTGTTTGCTATGTAATTGATTACAAATACCTTGTAATCGATTACCTTGGTCTTTGAACACAATTTTCAAGTCCAATTGAGTATGTAAGCCATTTTGAACACTTATAGAAACTTGGATTGGAAAAGATTAACTTATGTTTTACAAAATCCAAGATTGAAATCAACATTTCTTTAAAATATAAACTTTGAATATCAAGTTGATTTAAAAGAATCTTTGAAAAAACATTTGAAGATCTTTGAGATACCTTGAGAGCATTTTACATTAAAGATCTAAGACCTATATCTATTTACCTCTTAGTTTCCTTCTTTTGATTTTGGTCTTCTCTTTTGATCTTGTTCTTCTCTTTTGATCTTGATCTTCTCTTTTGATCTTGATCTTCTCTTTGGCTTTGTTATTATCAAAAACCATTTGATATGCTTCAAGACATAAGCATTTCACATTATGTTGGTAGATTTGTTAATCTAGGTTAATTGAATTCTGGTTATTAAACTAACATAGGTTGCATAATTCTAGCGATCGCAGGCTTATGAATCATTTGTTAGTTAAAATCTAGGTGATTATCTAGTGTTAAATTCTATGTGTTTGATGCAGAGATTTAGGTCAATCATAGATTAACTAATTAATTCAATCCAGATGCATGTTTAGTGATCAATGACAAGCCAACTAGGTTTCTTGGATTGGTTGCTTTGCAATATGATTTTCTTTCTTACATTTAATTATTACGTTTACATTTTGAATACGCAATCCCCCCTATTTGATCTTGATTTAGTTTGATTGGTATCTTGATCCTCAAGAGATAACTTGATTCGCTGCCTTATGCTACAAGTTATCAGTATAACTAAAATTTTGTTATTTGGTTGAGCTCGGCACTCGAATCAAATTTGGCGCCGTTGCTGGGGATCATTAGGTGTTAACTAATCATATTAAGACTTTTACTAACCCTTCACTATCCTTTTTTTTGCATCTATTTTACTTGTTTTAGATGGTTTTTACGAATGACATTTTTGGTAATTATTGTTCAAAACTTGGTGCTCAGAATGGACTGAAAATTGGTGGGTTGAAGGGAAACGTGGTTTTAAGAAAAGCTCAGCTAAATTGAGATCATTCATATTTTGGTCAAAATCCATCGTTTAGACCACTTTTTCAAAATTTTAAGATATTTTATTGTATTTTTTAGTTTCATTTTTGTGTAGTTTTCACCTTGTGGTGGTCCCATAATTTTTAAAAATCTGTAGATATAGTTTCTATTGAGTTTTTGTGTGATTTTTGTCATTGCTTTGTATTTTTGTGTTTTGAGTCAGTTTTGAGTCCCTATAGTGCTATCTGATGCATGATTAGGTCTTCTGATAGTCATATACTTGACATTGATCCTGAAATTGAAAGAACCTTGCATGTATTGAATATGACTCATAGGATTAGTGAAAAAAATAACATCTGAGGTTGAGACTGACATTAAAATTGAAAATGAAGGTGAGCAAATAGATAACACTACACCTATGGCTAATAACAATCAAAATAGGACCTTAAAGGAACTAGCTGCACCTGATGTGAACTATCAACCATTATGCATTCAATATCCTGATTTGGATGCTGATTTTGAACTAAAATCTAGTTTAATTCACTTGCTGCCCAAGTTTCATGGCCTTGCAGGAGAGGACCCTCACAAGCACTTAAAGGAGTTCCATATGGTTTGTTCTACCATGAAACCATAAAGAATTGCAGAGGAACACAAGCTGAGAGCCTTTCCCTTTTGATTAGATGGTGTAGCCAAGGACTGGTTATACTACTTGCAACCAAGAGCTATCACTAGCTGGAATGACATGAAGAAAATTTTTTTGGAGAAGTTTTTCCCTGCCTCAAAAGCTGCTACAATCAGAAAGGATATATGTGGGATTAGATAGATGAATGGTGAGACCTTGTATGAATGTTAGGAAAGATTCAAGAAATTATGTGCAAGCTACCTATACCACCAGATTAATGATCAGTTGTTGATCCAGTACTTTTATGAAGGCTTACTTTCCCACACCTCCCTGGCAACGGCGCCAAAAACTTGATAGCAAATTCTTAGTCCTTTCATAAAATAAAAACTTGTTTTCTTGACCAAAATCTTGTTAGCCCATTTGCTTACCGCAAGTGCACGAGTTATTCAAGTAATACAGATACAAAGTAGGAGATCGTTCCCACGAGGATATAGGCTTCCAAAACTAAGTATCAACTAATAGTTTAATTAATTCTATCCAAGGACATAAAAAAAATAGAGGAAAGTGCAGTAAAACTAATCTAAAGACATAAAAGTGATAAATGAAAGTAAAGATAATGGTTTAGAGATTTAGGAAATCCTTTTTTACCTCATACTTCAATTAATAACATACAATCCTTATAAGTAACATTAATGAATAGTTAAGTTAGCTTGAGAATTTGATTTAGTTAAAAGCCTATGTCTAGGTCCATCAACCATAGCTTCCTTTACCTAACTCACTATGTTTCCATGAGAACTAGTGCAAACTCCATTCATGAACGATCTATTCTCAATCACACACTATGCATGACTAAAATGTATATCTCTATCCAGTTAGCGAATCAACTTATCCAAGCTAATTGAATTCATCGAACATGCATCAACCATACATTAAATCTAAAATCCAAATTCCTATGTCTAGGTTCAACAGATTTCAACAAATCACTCAAAAGCTGATCAAACCTTCAAAAGTATTAAGCACCATATGATTGAACATAACTAAACATCAATTATATACTCAAAAGATCACAAACTTATCAATATTCATACAAGGATCCAAAGTAAACCCTAAATACAATTTAGGTAAACATTGAACACAAAAATACAATAATAAAAATCATGTTCAAGATAGATGAAAGAGAGAAAAGAGAAATGAGAAGGAAGGAAGCTCATGGATTTGGCTCTTTGATGCTTGAATCTCCTTCCATGAAGAAGATAGCTTCCAACCTTGCCTCCCTTGGCTTCCCCAGCCTCCAAACAATGAAACCTAGCCACAACTCTCTAAACCTGAATGACCTCTTTTGTAAAAATTTAATAAAACAGTATTTATAGGCTCAGAAAAATAGGGCACGCCGCGACATTAAACTGCCTACACCGCGCGTATACGATTAGGTCACAAACGCTGTGGAGTCCAGTTGTTAGCATCGCAGTGCTCTAGATATTTAGGTAATTTACGCCGCGACATTCACTTCTTTATGCCGCATCACTTTGGCCTTGAGTCTTTGTACTGATGCAGGGGACTCCACCAATGCCACGATATTAACATGCTCACGTCGTGGCATTGTCTGCTGAGATACAAATTTGGCTTTCTCTTCTATTTTTGACTCAAATGCTCCATATATCATCTTGTTTGGAGTCCTTCCTAATATAGAGAAATCACCAAATCAATAACAAATACAAATTCACTTAATCACTTATCAAACAAGCACAATTTGCTCAATATCACATAGAAAGGCATCAGAATTAGAATATGACAAATATAATCTTAAAATCTTCCAAATATGCATTATACACAAGAACTAAGCACTCTTTTAAACACAACTATGGAGCACAAATAACTACATTTCATGGAGTTATCAATGCCTTAGTTAACAAAACCCCAGCTACTACCAGAGACTTGATTGCAAACATAGCTGCCAACTCATAGTAATTTGGTACCAGAATGATAACTCCAACCAGAGGAGTCAATGAAGTCTAGCTTTCTAATGCTGATCAACAAAGGCTAGAACATAGACTTGATGAACTGCCTTTTTTTATGAGACAATTGGCAATAGAGAGGCACCAACCATCTATGCAAGGACCTGCTCGAGTGTGAAGTATTTGTTCTTATCCTTCATACCCCATAGATGCATGCCTTACACTTCAGGATGACAGTTCTACTTTCCAAGACCAATCTGTTGCTACAGTAGGTGTCTTTCCTGGTAAACCACAATTCCAGTAGCAGCAACAAAGATATAATCCATTTTCTAACACATACAATCTTGGCTGGAGAGATCATCCTAACTTGAGATATGGGAATGCAGCGGCACAACAGCAGTACAAGCAACCCTTCCAACAGCCAATAAGACAACAACAATTTCAATAATAGGCTGGACCAAGCAGACCACCTTTCCAGCAACAACCACTAGGTCCTGCAGCCACAAAATCTAAGCTTACTTTGGAGGATCTAATAAAGCAAGTGGCCACCAACAACATACAGTTTCAATAGAGGACAGAAGCTTTAATTCAAAACTTGGAAACTTAAATTAGACAGTTAGCTTCTACTCTGAGTCAATTGCAAAATTAAGGATCTAGTCAACTATCTTCCCAAATAATTCCCAATCCAAAGGGGAATGTGGGTTCTATTCTACTAAGGTCTGGAAAAACAATGGAGGTGGATTCCCAACCAGCAGTGAACAAATAACTACACAAGCCATCAGCAGTAGCCACACCTGATTCTGGTGCACCAGCCTAGAAATCTGATAATGATGATGAGAAAGCAACTGCTGGAGCCAAACAGAAGCCTCAACCTGCCATATCTCTTTCTTTTCCAAAAAGAGCTTTACAGTCCAGAAAAATAAAAGAGATTAAGAAAGACAAAGAGCTGCTTGAGACTTTTAGGAAAGTGGAAGTAAACATCCCACTACTGGATGCAATTAAGCAAATACCGAAGTATGCCTAGTTCTTGAAGGAATTGTGTACATGCAAAAGGAGGTTGAAGGGCAATGAGAGAATCAGCATGGGACAGAACGTTTCATCCCTCAGTCAGCATATGCCACAGAAGTGCAACGATCCAAGGACTTTTACAATTCCTTGCATAATAGGAAATTATAGATTTGATAATTCCATGCTAGACTTAGGTGCTTCCATTAATGTAATGCCTATGTCTATTTTTAATTCCCCTGAACTTGGTCATTTGCAGGCTATAGGTGTGGTGATCTAAGTAGCTAATAGGAGTAATGCTTACCCAGTTAGTTTGGTGGAGGATGTGCTGGTCCAGGTGAACGAGCTAATATTTCCGGATGACTTCTACATTTTAGAGATAGAGGGAGAGTCATCATTTAACAAGATTCCCTTTATTTTAGGGAAACCTTTCCTCAAAACAACACAGACAAAGATTAATGTGCATGCAGGAGTTCTATCCATGGAGTTTGGAGATTCCATTGTGAGGTTTAATATTCTTGGTGCAATGAAACATCTCATGGAAGAACATTATGTCTTTTATATTGATGTAATTGATGATTTGGTTAATAATTCGTATGTTAATTTGTGTGAAGAATTTCTTGAGATTGCTAATTTTGGTGACTCTATGTACGGTGATTTGTATGCTAATTGTGATGGTAATAAATTGTGTTCTGTGTGTTCTGAAATTTCTGCATTTCTGGGATATTATGAATCTATTCCTTTGTTAGCATATTGTACAACAGGTGATATATATGCAAAGGTTCAGGTAGTAGAAGCAAAGCAATAACAACCCATTAGATTATTACCTTCTATAGTGCAGCCACCAAAATTGGAGCTGAAGTCGTTACTCGAGCACCTAAAGTATGCATACTTGGCAGATAATGAGCAACTTCTGATGATTGTAGCCAGAAACCTCCCTACTAAATAGGAGGCGAGGCTACTACAGGTTTTAAGAGAGAATAAGATGGTCATAGAATGGACACTGGAGGATATTCCTAGCATTAGCCCTTCCATATGCATGCACAGAATTTTACTTGAGGATGGAGCTAAACCAGTAATGTAGCCCTAGAGGAGACTGAATCCTTAATTTTGGATCTAGTGAAAAAAGAGGTGACCAAGCTACTGTAGGCTGACATTATTTATCCCATCTCTGACAATTAACGAGTGAGCCCGGTGCAGGTTGTCCCCAAGAAATCTGGAGTGACTGTTATGGTCAATCAAAAGAATGAGTTGATTCCTACAAGAGTACAAAATAGCTTGAGAGTCTGGATTGATTACAGAAGGCTCAATCAGGCTACTTGGAAGGACCATTACCCTATTTCATTCATTAATCAGATGTTGAAGTAGTTAGATGACAAGTCATACTATTTCTTCTTGGACAGTTACATTGGATACTTCCAGATCCACATTGCACCTGAAGATCAAGAAAAGACCACATTTACTTGTCCCTTTGGCACCTTCGCTTAAAGATAAATGCCCTTTAGCCTCTGTAATCACCTTCCAGCGGTATATGGTGAGCATCTTTTCAGACTTTTTAGAAGAGTGCATTGAGGTATTCATAGATGATTTTACTATTTATGACTCTTCTTTTGATTCTTGTTTGGATAGTTTGGGTAAGGTGTTGCATAGATGCATTGAAACTAACATTATTTTAAATTTTGAAAAATGTCATTTCATGGTAGCACAAGGTATAGTTTTAGGCCATGTAGTCTCCAGTAAGGACATTGAAGTAGATCCTGCTAAAATAGATATCATTACCTATTTATCTTATCCTATATGCGTGCAGGAGGTGCTTTCTTTTTTGGGATATGCAGGTTTTTACAGGTGCTTCATCTAGGATTTTAGCAAGATCTCCTTCCACTATCTAATTTGCTGCAAAAGGATGTGAAGTTTGTCTTTGACTAAAAATTCTAGGAATCCTTTGATCATTTGAAGAAGGTGTTGACCAGCACTCCCATCATCCAGCCCCTTGACTGGATACTTCCATTTGAGCTTACGTGCGATGCCTCTAATTTTGCAGTAGGAGTTATCCTGACACAGAGTAGGGAAGGATCCTCATGTGATCTACTATGCCTCTAGAACTTTGGATGTTGCTCAAGCCAACTACACAACTACAAAAAAAGAACTTTTAACCATTATATTTGCTTTAGATAAATTTAGATCATATCTACTTGGTTCTAAAGTAGTTTCATTTTCTGATCATGTAGCACTGAAGTTTCTTCTGAAGAAACCCGAAGAGAAACCACAATTAATTAGGTGGATGCTACTACTCCAGGAGTTTGATATTGAAATCCAGGATAAAAGTGGAGCAAAAAACCTGGTGGCTGATCATTTGAGCAGAATTGAGAGAGCTTTAGAGCCTCTGGCCTCCATGACTCCTTCCCAGATGAGCAGCTTTTACAGCTACAAGGTAAGATTACATCTTCTTGGTTAGCTGACTTAGTTAATTACTTGGTTGCTAGTGCACTACTTGCATAATTCACTAGGCTCAGATTGATAATTTAAAGAATGAGTCTAAGTATTATGTGTGGGATGATCCTTATTTATGGAGATTTTGTAGTGACCAAGTGATGCATACTTGATCATGAGTTTGATTTTGTTCTTAGCTTTTGTCATGCATTTGCATGTGGTGGACATTTTGGACCTAAACGTATAGGTAGGAAAGTCTTGGACTCTGGTTTATATTAGCCTACCTTATTCCATGATGCATACTTATTCTGTAAGTCTCATGAATAGTGCCAGAGAACAGGTAACATTTCTCGCGGGAATGAGATGCCCTAGAAACCTTTGCTGTTTTGTGAGATTTTTGATATATGGGGTATTGATTTTATGGGACCCTTTCTTATTTCTTTTTAGTTTTGTTTACATTTTGCTGGCTGTTGATTATGTATCTAAGTGGGTGGAGGCAAAAGTCACTCAGACTGATGATTCCTAAGTTGTTGTGGATTTTGTTAAATCACAGATTTTCTGCAAGTTTGGAGTCTCGAGGGCCATCATCAGTGATTAGGGTTCGCATTTCTATAATTGGAGTATGAAGGCTTTGATGAAGAAGTTTGAAGTCATGCACAAAGTTTTTACACCTTACCACCCCAAGACCAATAGGCAAGCCGAGGTTTCCAATAGAGAGATCAAATAGATACTTCAGAAGATAGTCCAACCTAACAGGAAAGACTGGAGCAAGAGACCTGAGGATGCTTTATGGGCTTATCGGACTGCCTATAAGACATAATTGGGATGTTCCCTTATTGGATTATCTTTGGCAAGGCATGATACCTGCAGGTGGAAATTGAATATTGTGCATTTTGGGCGGTGAAGAAGTGTAACCTGGACCTAGACCAAGTGGGCATGGAAAGGAAGCTACAGTTACAGGAATTGGAGGAGATTCGTTTGGAGGTATATGAAAGTTCCAAACTTTATAAAGAGAAGACCAAAGCCTTCCATGATAAGATGATTATGAGAAAAACATTTGAGATTGGTCAAAAAGTGCTTTTATATAATTCTTGTCTTAAATTGATGCTTGAAAAATTGAGATCTAGGTGGGAAGGTTCTTTTGTTGTTACTAATATTTTTCCTTATAGTGTAGTTAAGCTTTAAGATGTGACTACAAAGAGGAGCTTCAAGACTAATAGGCATAGACTCAAGCACTTTTATGATGGTTTCCAAGAGCATACCATGGAGGAGGCGGCCTTGCTTGATGCTACTTATCCAACTTGAAAGAGGGAGTTTCCTTTCCTTACTTGTTTATTTTTTGTTTCATACCATGTTTCTATTTTTATTTTTATTTTCTATTTTTTTGTTTTGTTTTCAATTTTAATTTATGTCAATTTTTTTATTTTTTGTCAATTCTATTTTCTATTTTTTTTTTGTTTTTCAATTCTATTTTTGTTTTGCTTTTAAATTATGTTTTGATGTTTTTGAAAAAAAAATATGTGCTTCTTATTTTTTAGTTTTTAATTGCTTTCTAATGGCTTTTGAGATGTGTGGAAATTGTGAGTTTGGACAAATTGAGGAATGAATGAATTATCTTTCATCTTGAATTTGACTTGTTTGGTAGTGAAAATTGAATTGGTAAATTAAGTTTGATATACTTATACCTTGTGAGAATTTGAACTTATTGATGAATGAATTAAGTAATTGTGTCATTCTTTTCCTTCTTATATGATTTTAACTCATGGATTTTGATTACTCTAAAACTTGCTTTGATTCTTTTTTAGGCTACATTTCTACATGCATGCATGAACATGATTGAAACATTATTTTCTTGCATTAGCTACTTTAGCTAAATAGCCAACCTTACATATTTCTCCTTGATTAACTCCCTTGAACTTATTTTCCTATTCTTTGTTGTTCTTAGCTATTACATACCCTTAATGAAAAATCATATTTTTCCTTTACCTTAGGGAATAGAAGAGCATTGGCATTATCCTTGGATGAGCTCATGAACGAGTATGGGGGAATCTTATATTGTTATTGTTGTTTGGTCTTGCCTGAGGACAAGTAAGGTTTAAGTATGGGGGTGTGAAAATATTGTGCTAAATTGTTATGCAAAAAAAAGAAAAAAGAAAAAAGAAAAAGAGCCAATTGAAAAAAAAAGAAAAGAGAAAGAATAAATGCAAGAAGGTTGTGAAAGAAAAGATATAAAAAAATATATAAATAAAAAAAAGAAAGGGATATGTAAAGAGAATGAGCATTATATAGAATTGGGGGTAAAATTTCATGCTTGTCATTTGAGTTCCTCCCCAATACTCTTTTATTCTCTTGGGTATTTAGCTTATCATATCCATATTATTTTCTTCTTTTTTTTTGACCCCATTACAACCTTGAATAAAGCCCTCTTGATTTGTGCATGCATGTGTATAAAATAGTAGAGAAATAGAAGATAAGCAAGCTTATGGTAGTGTAAATTTTCATGAGTTGAGTTGAGTGAAACACTTACCTTCTAGAGACATTTCTAATAGTAAACACTTGAGGGAGTGAGAGTATATCTTGTGAGAATATATCATTCTTGGTTTATACTTTTTAATTGAAATTACATTACTTATTGATTTGAGATGTAAAGAAATGTCACTTCACAAATGTTTTGATCCCTTAAACTTCTTGGTTGCTATCCTTGCTTGTAAACTTTTATATTCTTGAAGGTCATTGGAAAGTGAATCTCTTTGAGTTTTGGTTTTTGAGTTTTTGTGTTTCTTGTCTCTTAGTTTGAATATTTAGTTTGCTCGAGACGTGCAAAAGATAAGTGTGAGGGAATTTGATAATCACAAATTTCATACATTAATAAACTCTCATTTTTAGTCTTGTACACTCTCTATGTACTTAATTAATAAGCTTGGCCATGTTTTGCAAGTTTGGGCTCAAATTGGGCTTGATTGATTTTTTCAACATTTATTAGGATTTTACACTGTTTTGTATTTCGGTCATATCTTGAGTTATAAATATCTAAAAATTATGTATATTGCCTTGTAGGAAAGATACAACTTTCATGAAGAGCCCTAGAGCTGAATTGAATATCTAGTGGACTAAATTAGGCTTAGAAGTTAGAACTCGAGTTCTATCATCTAACCCGTGCTGCGTGCACTAATTGGTCCATAATTCTAGCTGTAGGTGTGATATTGACTTGAAACCAGTGTCATTCGAAAGTTAAGACATAGATATTCAATTCTTATGAGGCCACTTATCCAAAATATGATGTTTTGATAGTGTTTTCATCCTTTTATATTATCTAACTAGATCAAAGACTTGTTAAGAGTGATTTGAGCATAACTCTCACATCTTAAGCCTAATTGAGGTGATTTTGGTGGTCAAGGAAAGCTAAGAAGTAGAGGATTAACTTTAACCTAGGGACAAATTAGGATTCTTAATTTTTAGGTCAATTATTTTTGTATAAAAAGGGAACCTAAGATAGATAGTAGTTGTAAGCCGTAATACTTGACGTAGAGTTTTCTCTTTTCTTTTATAAATTGTGTATGGCAGCCATGAAGAGCTAAATATCTGAGATCCAAGGATCTTGAGGAAATTCTAGTTTGTCTTTGAGATTCTGTTCCTAATTTTGATTTTGAATTGAATTAATTATCTTCTTCTTCTCTTGATTTGGATTTCGAATTACATGATTAGAGATTTCTGCTATCTGATGTGATCTGATTGAATCCTTAATCCTAATTAAGATTTGTGATTAAATTGTAATTAATTAATTATGATTTAGTCACATGAATTGAAGATGGTTAGGTTGGTTGATTTGTTAATCTGGGTTAATTAAATTCTGGTTGTTAAACTAACATAGGTTGCATGATTCTAGCGATCGCAAGTTTATGAATCTTTTGTTAGTTAAATTCTAAGTGATTATCTAGACTTGTCTTAAAAATTACCCGAAAATAATGGGACTTGTCCATACAAACATTAAAAACCCCACACAAGGGATGAAAATAAGAGTAGGAAAGAATCATGCATCCTAGTTACGATCTTCGACATTGAGCGCTCTTCGATCTTAGCCTCCTCTTATTGGCTAGATTCTTCACTCTCTTCGCCTTCTTCTTCTTCCACATCGGCGTCCTCAGCAGGGACACGGGCCATAGGGGTAGCTTCAATGATGAACTCCATCCTTGATGTGATCCGGCACCCTCTTCAATGAGATCCGGGTTTAGAAGTCGAAGTTGGGCTAAAGCATTTTCAAAAGAGGATTCGGTTGAGGCCACCCGCTTATTTTCTAATTGAAGAACCTCGACCTTTAGACTGGCCTCAGCCTTCCTGAAAAGCTCGTTCTTAACCCGGAGCACAGTCAATAAAGTTTTAGAAAGCGGCTACCTAATCCTTGAGGACCTTTTCCCCAAGCCTCACCTTCATCTATCTTATTCTGCAACCCTGTTATTTCGGTCTTTCGTAGACTGATCTCCTCGTTCACCTGCTTCAGTTGCTTGTCTTTTTGGGCCACCTTCAATTCTAGCTTTGTTTATTCGCCTTAAAGGGCTTGAAGCTCTTTCTCTAACTCTTGAGCCTGGAGAACCTACTTAAATGCCGACTCTAGAAAACAGAGCATGGAGGCGTTGCGCAGGGCCTGGACTTCAGCACCCTGGATCAGCTCAATTAAGATGTCCTGTTTTGTCGAGGTCAGTAGGGAGTTATCAATGATCCGACCAAGGTCAACCCTTGAACTCTAAACAAACCTGGTAGAAAAATAGAGAGGAACGCCCTCCGGAATCTTATGCTCCCAACTAGTAGTAAGGTCAACATGGACCTTCTTAAATACCAGCCTTTTCCCCTTCCTCCCTTTCTGCCTTTCACCTTTTCTTTTATGTGGTCTGAGGGTCGCCACAGGTGATTTAGGATTCGCCCTCTAGGTTAGTGGTGGAGGAGGAATTTGTGGTTGAGAAGCCTAAGCCGGGGGATAGGATCCGAAACCTGAAGCTCTTTGTTTCCTTATGGATAAGCACCTAGCTAATACTTCAACCCCGCCAGCCTATGCCATGCTCTTTACGAAAGGAAGAAAACGTTAGAACACTTCAAAAAATTTATGAGTAGTTTGAATAAAGTATACAAATAGCATATAAAGAAACGATTGTATGACATACCCGAAAAAGATCTTAAAGAGTAGAAAGGCTCATCTAGCACATCTTTACAATAGATGAGCCCTTTCTCATCGGCTCACCTAATCAAAAAATTAAGGACTTCGACTTCATCTTCGGTGAGAGCGGATATTGGAGTCTCCAATTCTTCTTGAATTCGCTCCCAAGTAGCCTGTGTCCAATATAAAAATATCTATGGGGTACCTTCTGATAACACTGTATTTTATACATTTTATAATCCTCTCACTAGGCTTCTTAAGGTTCAATTAGGCTTAATTAAGTTGGTTTTGACACATTTTATGATTTTGAGCCAAATTGGACAATTAAATAAATTATTGCATAAATTAACCGTAATTATCTCTTTGGCAATGTTTAGTAAATTGGCTATAACTTGAATTGTAAATATCTGATTGATGTGATTTTGGTCTTGTAGGAAAGCTAAGACAATTCCCTACAACTTTCATGTTGAACACTTTTCCAGAATCGGACTTCTTGAAGGGATATTAGGCTTTGAAGTCAGAATAGAGGAGCTGAAACCGGGTCTAAAACACTTTACAGTAATTGGACCATATCTTGAGTTCTAGGCATGATTTTAGACTCAAACTAAAGCCATTTTAAAGCAAATATTCAGGCCTACAACTTTCATGAAGATCACTTCTCTCAAAAATGAAAAAATGACTGGATGCACGGCTGTGTATTTACTCAATTATTATTTTAAAAAAAAGAAAAAAAAAAGAAAAAAGAAATTAAAGAAACGTCATCCGTGACGTTTTGCTCTTAATCATTCAAGTTACTGTGCATTGCACAGTAACCATTTCTTTGCCTATAAAAGGCATTGAATTGGAGACGGACGAGCACAATTCAGAAGCACAATTCGGACAAGACGCGTTCAGGGGGAGGGGAAATTCTGAGGAATTTCCTCCTCCCTCCAATTTCCTTTCTCTCTCTTTTTCTCTCTTTTAGTCTATGTGTAAATAAGTTCTAGTCTACTTGGGTCAAAGTGTGAAGCTCTTGATAATAAAATAAAGTTAGATTTATTCCTCTCTTGTGCTTTAATGATTTATATTTTTAAGTAGTTATTATGTGTGTTATACTTTGTTTCTGATAATTTAGAAACTACTCTTGTAAAGAGGAGTTCTTAATTTATTGAAGACAAAATATTGGCACAGTAAATACTTTAACCCATTTACAAGTGGTGGTAATAATTAAAGGAAATATAATATAATTACATATATTATTTTATTTCGTATTGTATTTTGTTTCCAATCAATTTAGAAACTCTCCTTGTAAAGTAGAGTTCTTGATTTGTTGTAGACAAGAGAATGGCACAATGAATGCTTTAACCCATTTACAAGTGTTAGTGTTAGAAACTCTCCTTGTAAAGTGGAGATCTTGATTTATTGTAAACAAAATATTGGCACAGTGAATGCTTGATCCCATTTATGAGTGATGATATTAATAAATGATTAAAGGAAACATAATATAATTACGTATATTATTTTAATGGACTTTTAACGTTGTATTTTTCGATTGGAACCTCCATGTTGTGAGGATTCTAATTGAGTTATAAAAGGAATTAATTTTACTTTTACTTTATTTACCAAGAGTGGATCTTTTTACCCAAGTAAATAATTTTTATCATAGTAAGAAAATATTTACTTCACCTTAATCTTCAACAATTCCCTGTGGATCGACCTCGGACTCATTGAGAATTTATTAATTGAGACAACCTGCACTTGGGTTTGTAAATGCGATAATTAAAAAGTGTGCATCACCTTCCGGGTAACAAAAAAAGGTGTTGTACCCGGAGCACCCTCCAAATGGAAGAAGTCATTTTTAAAGTTCTTAAAGGACTCCTGGTACGATTTAAAAACTTGGCATCCGGCCTGAACCCGCAATGTAACCCACCATTTTTGAAAGTTGTTCTTGGAGGGCGAGAACTAGGTGAAAATGAAGAAATACACCTCCACGGAATATGACCATTCAAAAACTCTACACATCAGCTTATACGTATGTATAAAGTCCCATGCATTCGAATGGAATTGTGTTAGGGCCACCTATAGATGGTTTAAAACACCCATTTCGAAGTCAATGAGTGGTAACTGGACCTCAATGCAAATAAGCATCGCCTCGTATAAATATATAAAATGGTTGCCCTCTGTCCTTGTTGAGCAAGCTCTCTCTTGGTCAGTCAGAGCCCGAATTATGGACTTATGATCCCAGTGGCCTTCTTCTATCAATTACAGATATTCTTGTTTGTCTACAGCATCTTTTGGAGTCTTTATGTTTGACGGTGTCCCTAGCACCTCTCTATCAACCTATTGGTATAGGATGATGTCCCAAGGGAAGATTTGTTCTCTAGGTTCGGACGTCATTGCTTTACGTTGTCCCATCTCCATATTACTACAATTACCTATAGAGGTCGTACTTATGTCAGAATCAAAAGAGGTTTCATTATGACTCTCTAACTCTCCTTTGAGTATGGAGAGCGAACAAGATGACCTTGACCTCGCTATTTCTCTATCTTGTCCGCCCTTCGTATCATCTCTAGGATGGAAATCCCGGATAACGGCTTCTGTCCCCCAACAATGTTTTCACGTTGAAGGGACCTTTTTTGCCGCAAATGGCGCGGCAGATACGGTAGCATACTAAAAATTTCTAAAGAACTTCCCTCCCAATCATCACTGTCTAGCTTTCTCACTCTCACCATGGCTGTTATAGAAGAAAAAAAAAAGGAGAAGAGAAAGTACTTTGTGGTTTGAAGAAGGAAAATGGTTTTAAAAGTTAAAAATGATGCAAAAACTGCCATAAACCACCGTGGGCGCTCACCAAAATTGTCAAACACTGTTGGAAAGTTAGAGAGAACTAGAGAAGCAGAAGGAGCAAGTGGTGAAAATGGGGGAGTTACCCCTCATTCAAATTTATAGCTACGGGGTAACTCTCTAACTACCACCAAGCATAGGGGCAAAATCATCCAATCACAGGAAATTTGAATCAAGGTAATCATGGGAGCACAAGGATCAAACAACGACTATCACTCAGTGTCTACCACATGGCCGTACATACCTGACGCAGCAGTTGAAAGGATAACGGTCAAAAATAAAAATATGCATGTCTAGAGTGATGGCACTTATGTCGGGCCTCAGATCAGAGTCACACATTCAGTTGAAGGTATAAAATGCGGAGAATGGACTTCAGTGTGAGAACTTAATGATTGGACCCTATAGTCTAAATTGACATCGGCAACACAGTGTGAATGTCAGACAATGGTGTAATAACATTAATGTACAGTCATCTAAACTGAATCCTAGATAAATCCCACTGATGTTAGGGGCAACTTTCCCCCTAGTATTTATTTAGCATCACAAACTTCAACTTTTCAAATAGGACATCACGAGATTCGACATCTAGATTATGACTTGGATCCCTTTACCCACATGTGCCAATTGTTTCTAATAATCTCAAATATCTTGACATTCAGCTATCACATCTAAGTGCCAAGTTGAGAGTAACTGTTTTGGACCGGTGATGCAGATTAAAAGTTACAAACCCAAGTGCGGGTTGTTTCAAGTAATAAATACTCGGGAGTCCGAGGTCGATCCACAGGGAATTGAAGAAAAAAAAATCTTTGATGTAAAATAAATATTTTGTCACAATAATAAAAGTGATAAAACTTGGTCACAAATAAAAAAAGACTTACCTGGGTTAGGAGATCCACTCTTGGTAAATAAATTAAGAATAAGATTAATTTTTTTTACAACTCAATTAGAATCCACACATAATGGAGGTTCCAATCGAAAAATACAATATTTAACGTTCATTTAAGATTATATACGTAATTATATTATAATTCCTTTAATCATCTATTAACACCACCACTCATAAATGAGATCAAGCATTCATTGTGCTAAAATCTTGTTTACAACAAATCAAGATTTCCACTTTACAAGGAGGGTTTCTAAATTGATTGGAAACAAAATACAATACATATAATGACTACTTGATAATATATCATTTAAGCATAAGAATGAAATTAATCTAACATTATTTCATTACCAAGAGCTTCATCCTTTCACCCAAGTAAAATGAAACTTCATTACTCATAAACAAGAAGAAAGAAAGAGAGAAGAAGAAGAAGAAGAAGAAGAAGAAGAAGAAGAACATAACTTCAATTTAGAACAAAAGAAAACTACAACAAGATAAACAAACAATATAATAACATGATCTTAGCCTCTAAGACCAAAACTCCTCAAATGATCTGCCAATGGTGCCTTTTATAAAGGATTAGGGATACAAAATGATAAGGGGGCTGATTCATGGTGATTGGATGAGTGGAAAATGAGTGGAAAATGCCAAATGACTTTTGATGAGTGGAAAATTATGGAGATTCTTTGTCTCTGAAATCATTCAGTTATGAAGTCATTGAATACGTCATTTTTTCACCAAGTAGTCTTCATGAAAGTTGTAGATATAGATCTTAACTGTCTTCTGGTAAAATTTAAACCCCAAAGACAAACTATAGCCCGAGATATGGCCCAATTACTGCACACTGTTCAGGTCCAGTTTCAGTTCCTCTGTTCTGACTTCAAAGCCCAATATGACCCAGTAGAACTCAGAATCTGGAAAAGTGTGTTGTAGATTTGGATCTTAACTATCAACCATAAAAATCTCAACCCATTTGACATCTTATAGCTCGAGCTATGTCATGAACAGTACGCATAGGTTAAGCTATCAAGATCAGCACCCTTGTTCTTGTTTCAACTCTAATTTGAGTTATCCAAACGTGTGAGTTGGCCTTTAAGTTCTTCATGAAAATTGTAGGGAATTGTCTTATCTTTCCTACAAAATCAGAATCACATAAACCAAATATTTGAAACTCAAATTATAACCAGTTTACTGAACACTGTCAAAGAGATAAATTAAGGCTAATTCATGTAATAATTCCTTCAATGATCCAATTAAGCACAATATCATAGAATGTGACAAAATCCACATAATTAAGCCTAATTGAACCTTAAAAAGTCCAATGAGAGAATTATAAAATGTATAAAATATATTGTTACCAAATTCTCCCACACTTAACTTTTGCACTCTTGGGCAAAACACATAAAAAAACTAGGGAACAAAGAAAAAATGACACAGACTCAAAAGTTAAAAACTCTAAAGGATTCAATGAATAAAGAAGAGCAACCAGACATTCAAGGGATCAAAACATTCATGAGGTAATATTAACCAACAAGTAAGGAAACTTCAGTTGAAAAGAATGAATCAAGAATGATAGATCCTCACAGAATTCACTCTCAATCTCTCAAGTATTTAAAAGGTAAGTATTTCATTCTATTCAACTCATGAATAATTGCACTACCATAAGCTTGCTTATCTTCTACTTTTTCGCTACTCAAAAATAACATGCACGCAAAAATCAAGAGAGTTTTATTCAATGTTGTAATGGGACTATGGTAAATGAGAGGGGTAATATGGATATGACAAGTTAAATACCAAAGAGAATAGAAGAGCATTATGATATAGTTAAAGTGGAGAAGATGTTTGAGAACATTCAGTTTAAATTTTTCAATGGTTTCTTAGTTCCTGCTCTGTTTGATTCCTTCTCATAAAAGACAATGACCAATATTTGACTAATGTTTTGTTGAAGATCAATGCCAAATTGGTAGGTTGAATTCATTGTTAGGTTTGAACATTCTCCTTCTCTTCCTGTTATTTCCAAGCGTCCACTCTCATTCTAGGTATGAATATGTCACAAGGTGATTGCAGCAGTGGTCAACTCTTTTTTTCTTTCTTTCTTTCTTTTTCTTTTTTTTAAGAATATTTTACACACACACCCCCACACTTATTAAAAAACTCAACTAATAACAAAGTCAATGCTCTCTTATTCTCTAAGGTTAAGAAAGAATATGGTTTTTTTAAGGCACGTTATGAGTTAGAAATAAGGAATGGTCAAATAAGCTCAAATGAGGTATACAAGGGAAAATATGCAAGGTTGACTATTTGGTCAAAGTAGTTATTTCAAGAAAAATGACTTAATCATGTTTATGTATGCATGTGAAAATGTAGCCTAAAAAAGAATAAAAATAAGTTCTAGAGTAATAATTTCATAAGTGAAAAAAAATCACACAAGAAAGAAAAGAATGGTACAGATGTTCAATCCATTCATCGATAGGCTCAAAATCTCACAAGGCATATATCCATCATTCTTAATCTATCAATTCAATATCCATAACCAAGCATATGAAAATTAAGAAAGAAGATAATTTATTCAACCATGCCATGATCGCTGAATCCATTTGCTACTTCTACATAAAATAGTTACTACCCCAATCTAGATGCGTCTCAAGAGTAAAATTACTCCTTACTCTATCATCCCTAATTGGTTTTGCTATAGGTTTCTGACAATCATATTAAAAACATACTTCTCAATTTAAATGCGTCTCAAGAGTAAAATCACTCCTTATTCTATCATCCTTCCTTGGTTTAGTAAGTTGCTGATAATCATATCATACTTCCCCATATTTTTTTTGGTCAACTATCCTTCCCCCCCCCCCCAAACAGATCACAACATTGTCCTCAATGTTAAAAATCAAATCCAGACTGAAGAAATAATCATCAATATACATCAAAGAAATTATTGGGACAAAATTAAACAAAGTAATGGGGAGAAGTCACATATCCGAAATGCTTAGACGGGAAGAGAATAACTACATCTTGACAATGGTTAGCAATGACAAAAAAAAAACAAAATAAAGTAAAATGAAATAAACAAGCATGCAAACAAATTTATTTTTTTTGGGTTCTTTTGTTTTATAATTTTTTTTGTTGGCCGACACTATTTACATCCCCATACAAAGGCTCTGAAATTTGGAAGGCACTTAAGCCGACTCAATAAAAACACAAAATACTACAAACTTACCTCAGCTTTGGTAGACAGGATCGTGTACCAAAGTCTTTGCTACATCTGGATCCTTCAACTCAAGTTATGGTTTCAACTACTGACCATTTACCTTCTTCCAAATTAATTTTATAAGAATAGACCAAGGGACAAATACCTTTTTTATCAACAATGCTCCAACCTTTCTTAAGAAACTGCTTAAACTTTGGTTGCCATGCCTGAGTGTCATGATCCTAAGTTCTATAAAAAATAGTAAAAATATCAACTACATCAGAGGGATTACTGATAGAATCAAACTCAGAATTGACAAGAAAATTCTCAAGGGGATCAAAATCATGGGTTGTAGAAACTCTCCTATCCATGATTGAGTTAATCATGTATGTCTGGTGGCCCTCGTCGTCATTTTCTAGCTTAACAAGACTTTTTGTCACCTCAGGTTCCTTGGGTAACTCAGCATCACTACTATCTTGATTCTTTTCCACATCCTCTAGCTCATTCACACTCAAGGAGTTCATCATTTTGGACACTTGGCTCTTTATCCCCTTGCTTTCTTCAACAACCTTTCCATTCCTAAGGGTTATCACTGACTTGACTTGATCTATTTGTTGGTTTTTTGAATTACTATCATTTAGACTGTATTGACCCTTGAGATTTGGTTGAGGTTGAAAAGAAAATTTTTCTTTCTCGTGAATGGTGAGTGTAGAAGAAAATTTAGCAATAGTGTCTTTTATGTCAATCATGGCTTGGGTGTTTTGGTTGTTAATGGCTTCTTGCTTTTCCATGAATGCATGCAATGATTATTCAAGGTTTTTCCTATATGATGGGACATACGGTACATATCCTTGAAAATTTTGAGAATCTGGTTGTGCTTGAGGAGGTGGTAGTTGTATGAATTGTGCTTGATTATTATTCCTCCAATTGAAGTTCGAGTGATTTCTCCATCCCTGATTGTATGAATCTGAAAAAAAAGAAGTAAATGGATTTTTAAAATTATTCATTGCATTTACTTGCTCATGTACAACTTCTTTAAAAATAGAAATTTTTGGACATTCATTTGTTGAGTGTCCTAATTCATCACAAAGGCTACAAATTTCTTCATTTTGCACAGATTTGATTTCTTTCACTTTTTCTGATTCCATGGCTTCAATCTTTCTAGCCAAACTGGAAAACCTTGCATTTAGATCTTCTTCTTGACTAATGTGATATTTTTCTTTACTAGCATTTGTAAGGTTAGATCTAATTGAATTTTCAGAAGAATTAGTATCATGCCAAGATTGAGAATTTTCAGCCAAATGGTCTAAATAGTCTAAAGTTTCTTCAGGTTCTTTATCAAGAAACTCACCATTACACATTGTTTCCACAAATTCTTTAGTTTTAGGTGTTAACCCTTCATAAAAGAAGCTTATAGTGTGCCATTTTTCAAAACAATGATGTGGGTAAGAATTTAACAAATCTTTAAAACGTTCATAACTTTGAAAATATGCTTCATTTGAATTTTGAGAAAAAAATTTAGATTTGTCTTTTCAAATCATTGGTTTTATGTGTTGGAAAAAATTTCTTTAAAAACTCACTTTGTATTTCTTGTCATGTGCCAATTGATCTTGGTTTCAAAGTATTAATCCAAGTTTTTGCTTTATCTTTCAAAGAAAAAGGAAACAATCTAAGTTTAACAATCTCTTCAGTGCAATTTTGATCATTGAAAGTGATACATACTTCCTCAAATTCTTTTAGATGTAAATATGAGCTTTCAGATTCTAAACCATGGAAATTATGAAGTAAAGAAATCATACCTGATTTGAATATAAAATTGTTAGCATTGAGTGGAAAGATAAAACATGATGGACTAGAATTTCGAGATGGTTACAAATACTCACGTATGGTTCGCAACGGTTGATTTTCATGTTCATCATGCACACTTTTGTTTTCAGTCATTGTGTTTGATGTGTGTGGTTGTGATTCAAACAAATTAATATGTAAAGTACTAGGATTAACTTTAACCAAATGACCAGAATTTAAATCATGATGCCAATTAAACATAAATAAGTAACTTAAAATATAAAATAAAATATACAAGCTGACGCTATAAATCGTCCATTAAATATTAACAAAGATGTGATATAAATCAGCCACCATATATATATTAACAAAGGTGTGGTATAAACCAACCACCAAATATATATATTAATACATAGTAAATAAATATATTAACAAGGGTGTGGTATAAACTGACCACCAAATAAATATTAACAAATGTGTGGTATAAACTAACCACCAAATAAGTTAATAAGCAAATAAATTAAAAAAGTTAGTAAACCGATAAATTAAAAAGTTAGTAACAAGTAAATTAAAATGTTAGAAAGGTAAAGTAAGCAGGTTAGAAAGTTAGTAAGAGAGTTAGATAGTTAGTAAGTTAATAAGCAAGAAAATTAAAAGGTTAGTAAGTTAGTAAGTAAGAAAATTAAAAGGTTAGTAGGTTAGTAAGTTAGAAAGTTAGAAATAAAATACAGAAATAAAGTATAGAAAATAAAGTGCAAAAAGTAAAGTGTAGAAAGTAAATTTAAAATATGAAAATCAGAGAATCAATGAGAGCGATTTTTTGCTCAATGAGAGAGAATAGAAAAAGAAAGATTATTTCATTAATGATTTTAGATTATGGAGGGTTAAGAGAGAGTTTTCTCCACTAAGTTAATACGTTAATAAGTACAAAGCGAAAAAAAATTAAAAAAGTAGAAAAAATATATATATACAAGATCCACAGGAAAAAAAATAAAAATATATATATAAAATATTTACACCATAAATTTGTTCTTCAAATTAAGTCCCCGACAACGGTGCCAAAAAATTAATGGGAATTAAAAGTTACAAACTCAAGTACAGGTTGTTTCAAGTAATAAATTCTCGGGAATCCGAGGTTGATCCACATGAAATTGAAGAAGAAAAATTCTTTGATGTAAAGTAAATATTTTGTCACAATAATAAAAGTGATAAAACTTGGTCACAAATAAAAAAAGACTTACTTAAGTTAGGAGATCCACTCTTGGTAAATAAATTAAGGACAAGATTAATTCTTTTTATAACTCAATTAGAATCTACACATAATGGAGGTTCCAATCGGAAAATACAACATTCAACCATTTAAGATTATATACGTAATTATATTATGATTCCTTTAATCATCTATTAACACCACCACTCATAAATGGGATCAAGTATTCATTGTGCCAAAATCTTGTCTACAACAAATCAAGATCTCCACTTTACAATGAGGGTTGCTAAATTGGTTGGAAACAAAATACAATATATATAATGACTACTTGATAATATATCATTTAAGCACAAGAAAGAAATTAATCTAACATTATTTCATTACCAAGAGATTCACCCTTTCACCTAAGTAAAATGAAACTTAGTTACTCATAAACAATAAGAAAGGAAGAGAGAAGAAGAAGAAGAAGAAGAACATAACTTCAATTTAGAACAAAAGAAAACTACAACAAGATAAACAAACAACACAATAGCATGATCTTGGCCTCTAAGACCAAGACTCCTCAAATGATCTGCCAATGGTGCCTTTTATAGAGGATTAGGGATACAAAATGACAAGGGGGCTGATTCATGGTGAGTGGATGAGTGAAAAATGAGTGGAAAATGCCAAATGACTTTTGATGAGTGAAAAATTATGGAGATTATTTGTCTCTGAAATCATTCAGTTATGAAGTCATTGCATACGTCATTTTTGAACCAAATGGTCCTCATGAAAGTTGTATATATGGATCTTAACTATCTTCTAGTAAACTTTACGCTCCAAATACCAACTATAACCCGAGATATGACCCAATTACTGCATACTATTCAGACCCAGTTTCAATTCTTCTGTTCTGATTTCAAAGCCTAATATGACCCAGTAGAACTCAGAGTCTGGAAAAGTATTCAACATAAAAGTTGTAGATTTGGGTCTTAACTATCAATCATAAAAATTTCAGCCCATTTGACATCATATAGCCCGAGTTATGTCATGAACAATATGCATAGGTCAAGTTATCAGGATCAGCACCCTAGTTCTTGTTTCAACTCCAATTTGAGTTATCCAAATGTGTGAATTGGGCTTTGAGGTCTTCATGAAAGTTGTAGGGAATTATCTTAGCTTTCCTACAAAACCAGAATCATATCAACCAGATATTTGAAACTCAAATTATAGCCAGTTTACTGAACACTGTCAAAGAGATAAATTAAGGCTAATTCATGCAATAATTCATTCAATAATCCAATTAAACTCAATATCATAGAATGTGACAAAACTAACGTAATTAAGCCTAATTGAACCTTAAGAAGTCCAATGAAAGGATTATAAAATGTATAAAATATATTGTTATCAACCGGGTTCCGGGTTAGCAGACCAAGAGCAATTCGGCCCATTAAGGACAAGTCCCAACTAACATTGAACTCCTTTGGATTAATAAATATACCTATTTGTGAGAAGTAAATATCTTTCAGAATCTATCATAAATTGAGGATATGGTTAAAAGAGATAATTATTTTAATTGATTCTTATCCATATTAACAATATTTATTATCTATTATTATATATTTAAACATGATTCTTATCTATCACGACTCTCCTATAGATACTAGACAAGATACCCACCCATCACACTACCGTTACTATCACCATATTATGGAGGAAACTACCTTCACCTACCTCATTCAGATATTCCTCTATAACCCATATATAACAGTTCCCTTCACAAAAGCCATGCTGGCAAGTATCAATGGTCTTCTGCTTCAAATCTATCAACTGTAAGACTTAGAGCAATGTCATAACCTTGAAAATAGGTTGCACTGCTGTTTTGACACAGCAACGTTATTGGTAATGTCAGCTGGCTTTCTCATTCATGGCATGACTTTAACAGCCACTCCCATCCAAAATCTGCTGTGATCTTTGTATTTACATTAGCTGTTCCAATGCCCAATTAATGTGTCCTACTGAAGGATTCCCACATAACAAGGGCCCAAAAAGCATTACCACTGAATTATGCTAACTTTATATTATGCAAAGTATGAATATTTTCGTTGTTCACCATCTATCAATGATGTGTTGACTCTAAATCTCTAATTGTCACGAGTAAAATTATCAGATTTTATTTAAGTTTGATAAACGTGAACTTTTATTAAATGAGCCGAGGCATATCTACTGTCAACGTCAAATTCTACAGAGACATTAGATCAAATATCAATACCCTCCATGATTGTTGAGTCATCAACTTGACAGTTAAACGGAAAGCTTCCATTTATTATAGGAGAATTACAAACAGAGACCATTACCCTCAAATATTTTACATTTCTCAGTTCAAAGGGCATTGTAAAAGAAAGTTACATGTATTACATGGCAATTGTTCTTTTGTTGATATTTTTTATGTTTCACATTTGGAGAAAAAGGCACGATGAATTTGAGTTTCCTCCAAACTCCATGGTCTGCATCACACTAATGCATCTCTAGCCCTGAACATGATCATTATGATGATGGCATCAAGATCATGTAGATGGCCAAAAAATTGTGACAAAGCACATCAGTAACCTACAGTTGATTTAATTGCATCCAATATCTGCATCAAATGAGTCACAGAAACTTGTATCAGTCAAGACAGCTGGACTACGCTGCATATATAGTGTTCACTGAAAGAAAATCAAAGTAAACAAACGAGTTACCTTATTCTTGGTTGGCATGTAGAAGGGTTCAAAAACCAGAGGAAAAGGAGTGTCTAGACCGCAAATTCTTGCTATAGGGGCTTCTAACTGTAGCACAAACAAAGATAAAGACAGGGTTGAGAGTTGGGACATGTCCTTGTTGAATTTGGCTAATCTAGAAAGCATATATAACCATTTCCTTTAACTTTTCATTGAATCAGAAGTATGCATATCGTTTTGTACTCTACAACAACAACCATGCCTTTATCACACTAGGTGGGATTTTGGTGTTTTGAGGTGTAATTGTTCACAGGCTTGATGCAATAGTTTTTTCTTCTTT
This sequence comes from Ormosia semicastrata, assembly GCA_029884595.1. NCBI lineage: Eukaryota > Viridiplantae > Streptophyta > Magnoliopsida > Fabales > Fabaceae > Ormosia > Ormosia semicastrata. Next base: position 10,500,777 of record JAQQTO010000047.1, read on the forward strand.
TTTGGTGTTTGGGGGGGGGGGGGGGGTGGTGGTTTCTTTTCACAGGCTGTAACATTTCGTGACTATGTCTCTGGTGAAGTGTTCTTTGTTGCTTTCCCGATTAGGCTGTGGTGAATTTTGTGACTTTTTTCTTGAAAGCTTGTTGAGATGGCTAATGACGATCAACATCACCCTTTTGTAGAGAGTAGTAATTAAAAAGAGGAAAATATGTGGATGAGAGTATTACTATCCGCTCGGCTTGCACTAATATACTCTTGTAACCCCAGTTTTATATAAATATAGACATACAGTGCCAAGTCACTCGAATTATTGACTCCAAGTCTCCAACTTTCAAAAAAGTCTCCCCACCTCCTATCTTTTTTTTATTTCCCTATCTTCTCACATGTAATGTCATGTTAAAAAGTCCTCATGATATAAATCAAATATATATTTGGCTATTTAATCATAGGTGACCACAGTGTGGATGAAATAGCAATAAATAATAATCGTCTCCAAGCCTGTTGGAAACCATGCCAAGTTACGAACTAAAGCTGGAGTATACCCTTGAGAAGCAGCGTTCAACAATGGAAGCCGAGATTTCAGCACCAAAACCTCCAGTTACAGGAGCTTCATGACTAATCTACACAGTACATTCAATGCATCGTGTAAGGTAATACCAAACTGGGATACATGTACTATTCCATAAAATATTTACTCACAAGCAGTCTTCCTGTCTTCTTAACTGAGGCCTCCACTGTTTCCTTATCCCAAGGTATTAGTGTCTTCAGGTCTATCAATTCACAAGAAATTCCATCCTGCAGAATCTCATAATAACATTACAATTCCAATATAGGTAATATATTACATATACACGGGCAAATGTAATTTCAAACTTCTACAGAAATATTAGGACTCTGTTCTGAAGAAAATACATAAATTATGATGAATTGACATTAAGTGGTGTAAAAGAATATCAATTGATTAGAAAAATAAGAGGAGAATTTGTGAATGGGATGCTCTAACTTGTTTTAGTTAGATTCCCTATACATGTAGTTATACTAATCAATTAGGTCAAGTACAAGTATAGTACAATAAATACTTTCTTATACAGACCACATGTTCTTATTCCATGTTTGGTATGTAGCATTGACAATTACATTCTGGTTTCTTATGATGGAAATGATTATTCTTATATTTGGTGGGATAGAAAAATAGCTCAAGATGATGATTCCATTCCAAGCTACATTACTCGAATCATAATTTCCTCCTGAATAGGATGGATTGGTGATTCCCTGCAAGCTGGAACAGGATTTATTTATTTATTTTCCTTCTTACGCTCATTGTATTAGTGAAAATTACAGAATACCTCCAACCCAAATTGGTAATAATATTCAGCTGTATTAGACAACAATTGCATCCTGACATATGTTTATTGAGATGACATAAAAAAATGCAATCATTATTTGTTGCGTATTTTACCCTTATTTTTTCATAGTTCAGTATTCCTGAATTTTTTGGATAATTACAATACTTGAGTTTATTTGTACTAATGAAATTATGTGTAGAACTTACACCACAAATTATTATAAATATATACATAAATTAAATGTGATAAATTATTTTCTTGTTTATACTATTTGATCACAATACCCAATTCTATTCTGTCCTAATTTCATACATCAAACATGGGAATAGAACCAGTTTCCCTTCCATATCTAACACAATCAGACATAGGATGAATAATAATTAAATTCCAACCTCATTCCATTCCTTTGTGCAAAAAGTGATTCTACATACCAACTGTATCCTATGTTTGGATGGAGCAGTTCGGAGGGAATTAGGGAAAGGAAATGAAAGGGTTATTTTTCATTTCTAAATTAAGAGAGTTATAAAATGTTTATAAAAATGAATAAAGGATGACTAAAAGGTTATATAATACTTTTTCATTTTATTCCTTCCCTTTCCATCCAAAACCACTCCATCCAAACATATCAAGAGAAAATCTCCAGTGATGACTTGCCCACCAGACCCAAAAGTAAACACAAATATTGTGTAATGCAGAATGCTTGTTCTAATCGCAATGCAAGAGTCACTTACTTTTTCAGCATCAAGACAAGCTTGTTCCATTATAGATAATTGAGCTCCCCATCCAACAAGTGTAATATCAGAACCTTGTCGAACAACCTGAGTACACATTTTAATATTCATCAGAATAAATGTTTCATCAAATTGAATTCAAAATTATATATCAATAATGGTGTGTAGAACTTCTTTTCCTTCTTGCATTTAGTGTGACCTGTGTACCTCAGCCTCAGCTAAAGGCAACATATAATCATCCTCTGGTACTTCTTCAACAGCCAAACGATAAAGCCACTGAAACCAAGCATCACATGATTTAAATTTCAAAATTCACATACCATAAATCTTTGCACACAATTCATTAAGGCTATTCTGGTAGAATGCAACCTTTGGTTCAAAAAATACAATAGGATTTGGATCTCGTATGCAAGATAGCAATAACCCTTTTGCTTGTCGTGGACTTCGAGGGATGACCACCTATAAAAGAAACATGTGAGGGATTTGGGAAAAATGTATCAACCATGTAAAAACGATATAAAGTGAAAAGAAATTTGGTTCTCCTACAAGAAAATTACGATATGCAATAATTCTCATGCAACTCATGGCAGTCATAAATTACAGAAAAAATTAGCCAAATCTATGTGCATTGTTGGAAGTAAACTGCACATCATAGGTATTAAATGCTTCAAAGTCACTGGTCATGAATTTGATAGCTTTCATATTAATAGGCAGCACATCCCATGCAAACTTGTATGCATGTATATAAACGTAAGAATATATGCCTCAAACCTGGAACTAGTATTATAAGGTATTAACATTGTGACTGGACAATGACTTTTAACTAGTTTAGAATTAGATTATCCTGTTAGTCATAGTAGGCCCCCAATTAAGAAAACAATTAAGAAAACCTATGTTCAAAGGCAGCCAAGGTAAATGGGTTGGGCTGACTTAGACTAGTCAGTTACCATTGTAACTAGTAGAACCAGCTGTTAGCTTAGGAAGTAGGAACAGCTGGACGGTTATTCTATAAATAGAGGGAAGAGAGGGAAAGTTTGTTATTCTGTTAGTTTGTTGGAAGGTGGTTAGGGAGAGAGTCAAGCTCTCGAATTCTTGACAGGGCAGTTACCATTTCTTTCTCTAGTTCTTTCCCTCTCTGATTCTTGTATCATAACTCTGGTAGGGATCATTTTCCCTCAGAGATTCATCAATAATACAAAAGTATTCAGTGAAATTATTCATAAGTTCTACCGGTTCTATCAACTGGTATCAAAGCTCTTCGATTCTGGAAGAGATTCATGGTTTCCACAAGAGGAATGGAAGCAAGACTTGAATTTTTAGAGCGCGGTTATGAAGGGCTCATTGCAGCGAGCGAAGAGTTGCAAGAATTGAAGCAAATGGTGGATGAGGAACGACTCGAAAGAATTGAAACTCGAAGACAATTAATCGAGTTGATTGAGACGGTGAGAAGATTAACGAGCCGCAACGATAATCATGATACGATCGGAGGAAGTCACTCAGGTAATGGCAGCAGCACCGGCAATCACGATGGCTCCCAAAATTGCGATGAGCGGTGGATGAAACTCGAGATTCTGGTCTTTGAAGGAGATGACGCGTACGGTTGGACAAATCGTGTGGAGCGTTATTTTGAATTGAAGGGGGTGAATGATGAAGAGAAACTCCAAGCGGTGATGGTAGCAATGGAGGGAAAAGAACTGACGTGGTATCAGTGGTGGGAATTTTGTGCGAAAAATCCTACTTAGAACGATTTCCGATCTGCCGTAGTGAGGAGGTTTCAGCCATCAATGATACAAAGTCCTTATGAACTATTATTGAGTCTCAAATAAATAGGGATAGTGGAGGAGTACCGAGAGCAATTTGAATTGTACGCGGGTCCACTTAGGAGTGCTGAACTGAGTACTTGAAGGGAATTTTCCTCAACGGTCTCAAGGAGGTGGTGAATGCTGAGTTGAAACTCCATCAAGTTGAGAATCTGCAAGAACTGATGGATTATGCTCAGAGAATCGATGAGAAAAATACCTTATTGAGTAAAGGTAGTTCGTGGGTGAATAAAGGAGGAGGAAACATCAGGAATTATAGTAATTCAAGGACAGTAACTTAGGAAACTGGGTATAAAAATCATAGCCAAACAGTGACCGGAGGAGAGAATTCCAATGGCTATTCTAACAGTATAAAAACAACCAGTTCTTCCAGAGGAAGGGGGTACAGAACATTGACTGATGCAGAGATGCAAGAGAAGTTAAGAAAAGGGTTGTGTTTTACGTGTGATGAAAAGTTTGGACCAGGGCATGTATGTGCCAATAAACAGCTGCAAGTATTAATATTAGAGGAGGAAGGTGGAGAAGAAGAAGAGGAGAGTAATCAAGAAAGTGAAGAATTGGAGTTTAAAATCTTACAATTGTCTATGTCTAGCATCACAGGATTGACTTCCAAGAAATCCATCAAGCTATGGGGAGAGTTGGCAGGACAAAGAGTAGTGGTATTGGTGGACTGTGGGGCATCTCATAACTTTGTATCTTCAAAGTTGGTAAGAGAAAAGGGGTTATTGGTGACGGAAACAGCCCCTTATACAGTAGAAGTAGGTGATGGGAGGAAGATTAAATGCGAAGGGGTATGTTGTCAGTTGATTCTCCAAATTCAAGGATTAAGGATTCAACAAGATTTCTTTATCTTTGAGTTGGGAGAAGTTGATCTAGTACTAGGAATGGAGTGGCTAGCAAGTTTAGGAGAGATCAAGGCCAATTTCAAAGAATTAACAATTAAAGTTCCAACAGCTAAGGGAACTAAACTGTTGAGAGGGGAACAAGAACTTGCGAGGACAGCAGCATCTTTCAAATTTGTGATAAAAGCATTACAAGACAATGGTCAAGGGTTCTTACTAGAGTATCACAGTTTGCAAGGACAATCCGAGAATGGTGAACAGCTGCCACAATGGATTACAGGGGTGTTGGAAGAGTATCAAGAGGTTTTTCAAGAACCACAAGGCCTTCCTCCACCAAGAAGATAGGATGATGCCATTGTGTTGAAGGGAGGGGCTGACATTCCCAATCTAAGACCTTATAGGTATCCTCACTATAAAAAAAATGAGATAGAAAGATTGTCACGTTGCACGGGTACGGGCACAGATACTAGACGGTACGGTATGCATGCAGTCGACATTGCATTACCCGATACGGATACTGGTACTGGTACGAAAATTTTTAAAAACTAGGGTGCAGTACGTCATATATATATATATATATATATATATATATATATATATATATATATATATATATATATATATATAACTAAAATCTCACACAATAAAATATTATTACATAACATAAAAATTAAAACATACAAATTTTAACATAAAACATAAAAAGAAACTTGCATTCCCTTCTCTTATTTTTTTACTTTACAATATAATCATATAAGCTTAGGGTACAACTATTTTTAGCTATTCCAGTTACATATTTGTAACTATTTTCTCCATGATCAATTATTAATAATAATATAAAATATATTTTTTACATAATAAAACATTATAAACATTATAATATTAATATTTTAAAGTCAAATATCTTATTAATGTCAAGTAATTTATTAGTAAAATTTAAATAAATGAGTAAATTAATTCATTTTAAAAGATTGATATTAAATTTTTACATATAAGTTACATGTGTGTGCCTCGGTACTAAAATAATGCAATCCGTAAACAACTCTTAAATTTGTACTTTTCTTTTTCTTTTAAACCAAATGTCTTTTCCTATTCTCTCTCCCTTTTCGTTTTCCTCTTTCTCTCCCTTTGTGTTTTCCTCTGCCTCTTCCTTCTTTCTATACAACACTTCATCTACGGCAAAGAATGGCGTGCGGCCACTGAGAGCCAAACGGTGGCTAGGAGAGCAGACGAATGGAGGTGGTGACGGTGAGTGTTATCGAAAAAGCTTCATCGGAGGGCTTTGCGCGAGGAATGACCGGAAAACAGCAGCCATGGCGTGATGCCTCTGAGAGCCAAACAAAACAATGGCTAGGAGCAGACGAATGGAGGTGGTAACGGACCGGGTGTCATCGGAAAAGCCTCATCGGAGGGCTTTACGCAGGGAAACGACCGGAAAATGGGAGATGCCGTGCAGAACGGCAAGCGATGCCGTACCCAAGCTGCACCGGAGCCGTACCGCCGAACCGGAGCCGTACCCAAGCTCAAAATTCAAAAAAAAAAAAAGTTGGGTACATACCGGGTACGTACCCAACGCGTACCCAGCACGTACCCGTACCTGGTACGTACCCGGTACTGGTGGGAGGAGTACCCATGCTTCAGAGGTAGATGATATGTTGAATTCAGGAGTTATAAGACCTAGTGTAAGTCCATATTCTAGCCCCATAATACTTGTGAAAAAGAAAGATGGTGGATGGAGATTCTATGTAGACTATAGAGCCCTGAACAAAATCACTATTCCTGATAAATTCCCCATCCCTATTATTGATGAGTTACTGGATGAACTAGGAGGGGCTGTGATATTTACCAAATTGGATTTGAAATTAGAATATCATCAAATAAGAATGAAAGAAGACATACCTAAAACTGCATTTATGAGACATGAAGGGCATTACGAATTTATAGTGATGCCATTTGGGCTCACTAATGCACCTTTTACATTTCAGTCCCTCATGAATGAGATGTTAAAACCTTACTTAAGGAAATTCGTTCTAGTATTTTTTTATGATATATTGGTTTACAGAAAGAGTGAGGCGGATCATAAGAGACATTTATAGGCAGTCTTACAACTATTAAAGGAACATCAATTATATGCTAATAAAAAAAATGCAGTTTCGGGCATAGACAATTAGAGTACTTGGGCCATATCATTTCAGGAAATGGGGTAGCTGCTAACCCCAAGAAACTAGATGTAATGCTAACTTGGCCTATTCCTAAAGATCTAAAAGCATTAAGGGGATTTCTGGGGCTTACAGGGTACTACAAGAGATTTGTGAAGGACTATGGTAAGCTAGCCAGACCCTTAACTCAGTTCCTGAAAAAGGATTGTTTCCACTGGAACCAAGAGGCACAGGAAGCAATGAATGCATTAAAGAAGGCCATGGCTGACTTGCCTATTCTCATGGTACCTGATTTTTCCAAGGCTTTTATCATTGAAACAGATGCGTCCAACAAAGGTCTAGGAGCGGTGTTATTACAAGAAGGCAGGCCTGTTGTTTTCTTAAGTCAAACACTGTCAAACAGAGGCCAAAATAGATCTGTATATGAGAGGGAGCTGATGGCTATTGTTATGGCAGTGCAGAAATGGCGCCATTATTTGATGGGCAGGCACTTTATCATTCATACGGATCAGAAGAGTTTAAAATTCCTCACAGAACAGAGAGTTTTGGGGGAGGAACAATTCAAGTGGACTTCAAAATTAATGGGGTTCAACTTTGAGATCAAATATAAGCCCGGTTGTGACAATAGAGCTACAGATGCTCTCTCCAGACGAATGACTTATGCAGCCATTTCAGTAGTTCAGTTTTCAGACTTACAGGAGTAGGAGGATGAGGTCCAAAATGATGCCAAGTTGAAAGGCATCATTCAAGACCTGATAAGGGATTCTAATTCACATCCAGGGTTTTCTTTTCAGAATAGAAAATTACTGTATAAAGGAAAGTTGGTCCTACCTAGAAACTCTTCCAAAATCCGTGTTACTCAAGGAGTTTTATAGCTCAACAGTGGGTGGCCACTCTGGTTTTTTTCGGTCTTACAAGAGAATTGCAGCATTGGTTTATTGGGAGGGTATGAGAAAGGATATTCAACATTTTGTAGCTACTTGTGCAACATGCTAGCAAAACAAATATCAAACTTATCTCCAGAAGGTCTTTTACAATCCCTACCAATTCCAACTCAGGTATGGACTGATATATCTATGGATTTCATTGAAGGGATTCCCAAAGCACATGGTAAAGATGCTATCCTAGTGGTTGTGGACAGATTCACGAAATACGCTCATTTTATTTCCCTTAGTCATCCTTTCACTGCCAAGGACATAGCAGAAGTATTCGTCAAAGAAATTGTCAGGTTACATGGTTTTCCCTCTACCATTGTGTCAGGCCGAGACAAGATCTTTCTCAGTCATTTTTGGACTGAACTTTTCCGAATGGCTGGTATTAAACTTAAATTCAGTTCTGCCTATCATCCCCAAACCGATGGGCAAACTGAGGGGATCAATAGATGCCTAGAAACCTACTTGAGATGCATAACAGGGACCAAGCCCAAACAATGGCCACGATGGCTCAGTTGGGCTGAATTTTGGTTTAATACCAATTATAATAGCTCCACTAAACTCACTCCATTTAAGGCTCTCTATGGCAGAGACCCCTCACAGCTCCTAAAGGGTACTACTGTTCCCTCTACAGTGGAAGAGGTAAACACACTGACTACTAAAAGGGATACTATCCTTCATGATCTTAAGACCAATTTAATCAAGGCTCAAGATCAAATGAAAGCTTATGCTGATAAGCACAGGAGATCAGTTCAATATGCAGTGGGTGATTGGGTTTATCTCAAGCTCCAACCTTATAGATTGAAGTCACTTGCCAGAAAAATGAATGAAAAATTACAGCCTAGATTCTATGGTCCTTACCAGATCAGTAAAACAGTGGGGCAGGCAGCATACCAGTTGGACCTTCCCGCTGAGAGCAGGATACATCCCGTCTTCCATGTCTGCTTGTTGAAGAAGGCTTTAGGTCCCACGGCCACACAACAACCTCTACCTAAAATGTTGATAGATAACTTGGAATTACGAGTAGAGCCAGCTGCTGTCTTAGCCGTCCGCAATGGTCCTTCGGGGCAAGTTGAAGTTCTCATCCAGTGGCAAGATCTCCCGGATTTTGAAGCCACATGGGAATCTTTTGATGTTATCCACGACCAGTTTCCTCTCTTTCACCTTGAGGACAAGGTGAATCTTTTAGGGGACAGTATTGTTAGTCATAGTAGGCCCCCAATTAAGAAAACCTATGTACGAAGGCAGCCAAGGTAAATGGGTTGGGCTGACTTAGACTAGTCAGTTACCATTGTAACTAGTAGAACCAGCTGTTAGCTTAGGAACAGCTGGACGGTTATTCTATAAATAGAGGAAAGAGAGGGAAAGTCTATTATTCTGTTAGTTTGTTGGAAGGTGGTTAGGGAGAGAATCAAGCTCTTGAATTCTTGACAGGGCAATTACCATTTCTTTCTCTAGTTCTTTCCCTCTCTGATTCTTGTATCATAACTCTGGTAGGGATCATTTTCCCTCAGAGATTCATCAATAATACAGAAGTATTCAGTGAAATTGTTCATAAGTTCTACCAGTTCTATCATATCCATCATGGGATGAGGCTGCTCCCACAAGCAGTCAGTTTCAAGTTTCAAGCTGAAAGCCTTCCACCACCAAGCATATCATTGAAGAAATTATTGGTGCTTCACAACACCAAAACTTGAGTGCAAGGTTTCTTCAACCAGGGGAGTATGAGCGGGATGCTTTATATTCATTTCATTATTTTCAGGTTACTTTACTAAATTTGTTTTATATATATATATATATATTATACATTTAAAATTTGGTATGCATGTCACAATTGCATGAACATTTCAAAATAATTATTAGAAAAAAATATTTGATTTATTCTTATAATATAAAGTAATGTTAATATATAATGATATACAATGCTTTTTTAAAAAAATATATATATATATTCTAAACCTATGAAAGGGTTACACATGAAGACTATATTTGCACTTGGACTTTATGTCGTTTAGGTCTTGTTGGGTCTCATTTTAATGTCTAGATGTTACTTAGGGATTTAATACTGGAAGGGAGTCTTAATCACTTGTAAGATAAGGACAAGAGTCCAAATCTTTGGAAGTTTATTCATATGGTTGAAATAATTCTTTCTAACAGTAGTTGTTGTGTTATGCCTAAGAACTCACAGGGGTGAAGCCTATTTTAAATTGTCTCCCTCTTCTTTAACTTTTAAATTGTAATCCATTTCTTCAATTACCCCCAATCAGACCTGTTTTCATTAACAAACAGAATTAAAAGTTCTTTCCTTCAAATCTCTTTTTTGCTTGAATTCTCTTAAAACTCATCCAACCTGAAACTATTTTTGCAATAAATGTCCAAAGCACCCCATACAGCCCATGTCATTCAAACACCACCCTATTGCAAGCTAACCCACAACCTTATCCCAATTTACCTTCAACAGGCCTTCAATCACCCGGTTTCCTTCAGTTAATCATCCATAATCCTAATTCTATGTTGAAACCATAACTCCATTGTTGTCCTCTGTCACTAGGCCAAAGGTTGTTTATATTCAAATTCAGAAAATGTCTTCAGCCTGTATTTTATCAATAATAGGACTGCCATCTGCTTTTAAGATGCCATACCAAATTACCAATTTAGGAACTTACTCTACAACTTCTTTACCACAATTTTCTGTCATTACTTTCCCACCTTGCTATAACTTCTTTTAAAAGGATTAATCTTTTCATTTTTTATAATAATTTTTCAAGCACATACAATTGTTTGCCCCCTTTCTAGTAAACAACAAAGAAAACACAGTCTCTCTATTACACACAAACACTAGCCTACATGGAAGGTCATAATTGATGTAGAAAAAGTAAGGGAGAAAGGGAAAGAAAGGCAAAAATAAGCGAGAGAGACTTAAAAAAGGATAAATAGAGAACAGTCCGCGAAAGGTACTGAGGAGGGAGGAATAGAAATTTAGGAACAATTTCAGTTCTCAATTCAAATCTAAATTGATAAACCAAAATACAAAGCAATCCTTAAATAAGCAAACTCAGCCTGATAACCAAGCAATCCTAAATTACTAGGAACCCCAAAATAACCCTAATATATTCAATATACCCTTATACCCCCACAAACCAAAAAACATTCAAAATTAGAATAAACTCCTAATGTATTATTCCATACACCAAATAGTCCTAGTACCCATTGCAAAAGTATTCCTGTGGTTGCAGAACCATTTCCGTTAAAAAAATGTCAAAACTCAAATCCATCTAGAGCTACCTACACACAGACCCCCTTTTTATTCACCTGATAATCTTCTTAATTTGATGAATGAGTTTTACGCACATGGAGTTCCACAATACCTTAGACTTAGTATGTGGGCCTTATTCTTTGGAAAAAGATGGACAATAAACAGAAGTACAAGAAATTAAGGTTCTAACTAGCAGACTGAAGTCCAATTGAAAGCACCGTACTTTAATACCAGGAACATGGCAGAAGAAAGCCTCAGGGGATTGAGAGTGGTAATGCCCACCATGGCCCACAGCTCCATAAGGGGCTCTAATTGTTAAACCTATAGGAATGTATCAAACTTTTTAACGCAGAAAGTGAAAATAGAGATAATCCAGAAACTTTAACACTGAAACAGTGAAAGAAATTTACCACCACAATTAAATTGGTTCCCACTCCGGTATCTGAATTTAGCAGCTTCATTGACAATCTGGAAACCAAAATTGGTCAATTAAAGCTCGAAAAAGACATTGACTATACCTAGCCTTGGAAAGGGTGCATGCCTGATCAAAAGCAGGATAAATGTAATCTGCAAATTGGATTTCTGCTATGGCTCGATTGTCCTGCCATGTAAAATATAAAATAGCTTAAACTCAGATATATGAAACAAAATTAATTATATCAGACTGTAGTAAGGTTTGATGGTAAAACTAGAAGTAAATTATTTTAACCTCTTAGACTCACCATCGCTGCTAGCCCAATGCCAAAGCCAATGATACCCTGTGAGCATTATTCCGGTATAAAATTTTTAAATCAGTGCTTAGGATATGCTGATTACAGAAATAATTAGAAAGATACTTAGCAAGAAAAAGAAGAAATTCAGTGAACTGCATAACCAAATTCTTTGGGTACAATTTCAGTGGAAGAATCCATCAAACCAAGTTCTAGAAAATGATCTTTTCATCTTTTTCTTTTAATTTTTTTTTCCCTTTTGGATAGAAAAGCATCTTTTGTCTTCTCTGAAATATATCTTTCCTAGAATTTCGTCATGAAATTTTAGAATCACGTTTTCATACTCCTTAATTATATATATTTACATGGGAGAATGGGAAGAGAGAAAGAAAAGAGGAAGTGCAGAGGCAACATGAAATACATAAATACCTGTTCACAGAGAGGAGTATTGAAAACCCTACTTTTACCAAATCGGTCTGCTAAACCTGTTGTGCAACGGAAGACCCCACCAAAGCTTACATCCTCTCCAAAAACATAAGCACTGGGATCAAGTGCAACAAAAGATAAGGATGTACGCAGGATATTTATGTTGACAAATATAAAATCAAATAAGCCACAGATATTGTTTCACTGTTTCACCTAGGGAAATTTGAAGATACGTAAACAACTTATAATAGCACAACTGATAGAACTTTAAAGTTGGACATGTAATACAGACACTTCATATCAATTTCAGTTCACCAATTGAATTAATAAAAAAGAAACAGACTCAAACAACTATTCAAACATGCTAAAGCTGCATTAAGATATATAAATATATGAATACTTGAATAGAGTTTGTCCATTCAGGTGCTCAAATACAAAGCTTCCACTAGCAACCTTATTGAAAAAAGCTTGACTTAGATTAGACAATTTACAATTCCATTAAGTCTCAAAATAATGTTATACACAAGGGAGTTGAGACTTGGGAGTTCCTAGCAACTATTTTTAATCTTCACTATCAATCCTATATAGAACCTAGATAACCACTTCCCTAATAAAAGCCCCTAATCTAAAGTAAAGATCGAGTTTTGACTTTTGAACAATAAAAAATAAGCCCAGGAATGGAATATTTCTCGAAATGATGTTGGATATTACAACCCAAAACAGTTTGAAACAGTGATAACTGATAAAACAAGTACATTGAGGGGGATTAAGATTTCTAAGTTGTGTGTGTGTGTTTGAAACAGTAATAACTGATAAAACAAGTACATTGTGGGCAAAAGATATAAATAAAAATCAGAAAAATAATGACACACACCGGGGATCAGTGTCCAAGGCAATGTGGAGAGCTTGGTTAATGGCAGAATAAAGGTTCAATGATTTCACACCTTGCTCAGTAGCACCCTTTTCAATGCAGGAGGAGGAGGAGCTGGAAAAACCCCTCTTGGAAACCAAAGAGACCAATCTTCCAAATCTCCTTATACAGGTTGTTGACATGTCTACTGGTGTGATTGTGATGTGAGAAACTTGCTGCCACGCCACCCAAAATGGATTTGAACTTCAATTTGCACTCTTTTCTCTTCGATTTTGAATCTTGGGTGTCCCAAATTCGTGGCTTGAAAGTCGAGGTAATTGAGTATGCCTGGATGATCAGAGTTTGAAAGAGCTCTTGGAGTGCACGTGTGGGGAAGATGAAGAAAATAGGAACAGAGATGAATGAACAAACAACAAAGAGTACAATTGCAAGCACAAAATAACGCTGTTCAGTTCCGAAATTTAGAGTCAGCAAAAAGCTGATGAGGTCTGGTCTGTGTTTGAGTCAGAGTCCTTATCCAGCAACCTTTTATCCCTGCTAATCATGATAATCTGGCAGGGATAATATTAATATAATTTGGAAATTGTGTTTATCTCAAACATTGATTTCTTTTTGTATCTAATATCATTTTTTACTGCCATTTCACTCGGGTAATATTAAAATTAAAAATAATATAAAAAATATAAAATAAAATTTCTTTTAATTATTTTTTTATAATTTTATATTAAAATTTAAATTAAAAATAAGTTTATTATAAATAAAAAGTTTTAAAATTTAATTACAATTGGGAAATAAAAAACCATATAAAAAATAGTAAAAACTTAAAAAATTATATATCTTAATTGAATTAAACATATATGAGAAAGTAATTACATTTATAATAATGATCATCTTACCTCAAATAATACTCATATTCCTTTTAACACCATATGAAGTTGGTTAATAAAATATAAATTATTAGTTAATGGGTATGTATAAATATGTAACCATTCTGATCCAGTTAACTAACTTATATATGTCATTAATTATTTTTTTTGTTCTTTATTAACTAACTTTTTACATATCCATTAATCAACTTATATATGTCATTAATCACGAATTTGTACTTCATTAATTAACTTTATGTGATGTGAAAAATAGTGTGGTTGAAAATAGGTAAAATTATTAGGGTTGTTGTATTTAAAATAATTATACTAAGTATTTAAATTTAAATATAATTTGAAATTAATGTAAAAAAAGAAAAAAGGCTTTATATTATAGTCTATTTTGTTAGGAAACATGAATATCAATATATGATACAAATATGACATGATATAGATACATTGATAGAACAAATTTTATAAATTATAGGATATGGATATAGTTAAGATACAACATATAAAATTAATATAATATAAAGATAAAAGCATAAATCTTAAACTAAAATAAAAGACATTAATATTAATAAGTCTATTTTAATTATTGTAAACACAAAAGAATATTATTATCTATCTAATTGTTGTGATATTTCACTTGCAAATTAGCTTAAATTGCTCCAAAAATGATAGATAAGAGTTGTATATTGAAAGATTGGATATTGTAGCGCATTTAATGGTATAAAATATATTTAAAAAAATTTGAAGGTTAAAATTATTACAGATAAATTATAGAGACTTTTATAAAAATGTCAAATTAATAATAAATACTAAATTATTAAAGGTCCCATGAGAAACAGGTTAACGCCCATAATTTCTTGTAAATTGTGTAGTGTGATTTTATACACAAAACTGAATTATTCCAAGATTTTACCATGATACATTCTAACACATCCAACATTGATTTATAATCACTCAAATAATTAATGTGTAATAGAAATCTTTCAAAAAATACAAAGTCAATATCAATTCAAATACATATCAAATACAAAGAATTTAATAAGGAAACAACGTAATTCATATAAAATAAAAACTGATTTCAGCTATCATAGACAAAATAGCCATTAACACATGTTTCTTTTGGGAAATAGCTATTAAAATCTATAATAGCCTTTAATCACAAATTGAAAGCTTTCTAAAAATAAAATATTAAAACTGATTTTAGTTATAATAGCCTTTAGCATAAATTTTTTAGGGAAATAAAGTAATAAAATATAAATATTTTTAAATTAAATATTAAAAAGTGAACACAATTGTAAAAACATATTATTTTTGTAAGTGTAAAAACATATTAAAAAGTAAACACAACTGTAAAATATCATATTTTTTAAGATTGTTAATTAGAAATTATGATGATATTAGGAAAGAATTATCAATTACATGCAAATAAAAGGTGATCCGAAGAAATCATATTAGAAAAGAACTATCAACTAATTGGTAAAATTTCCAAATTTAATTAGCAGCATCCATTGTAATTGAAAAATAAAATAAGTGACCATTATTTTCCATATTAAAAATTAAATGGTTAATCAAAATAAAAATGAAACCAATCAAATAAAATTTGAATTTTTGGAAAACAAATTGAACCTCAAATACAATCCATTAATTAACTAATTTATAGGCGTTTTTATATAACAAATTAATTACCTCTTCCCCATTCTTTCATCCTGCGTTTTGCATGAACATGTTGTAGGTTTTGATGGGAAACCCTAGCTAAGAGGGTTGCGTTAGGGAGAAGTTGATATAAATGAAAATCACAACAATCGGATGGAACATTGAGGAATTCACATTAAAGAATGTGTAACATTTTTTTTAACATGTTAGACTTGTAAATAGTTACAGAGGTAACTTAATACTTGCTTAACATGTCTGTTTAATTTTGTGACAATTTGAATTAGTTTAGGCACTTTACTACAAGCCGAAAGGTGAAAAGTAACTTAAAATGACCTAGATATTAGCTTAAATGGCTTAGCTAATGGAAATAGATGTGAATAATTTATTTTTAAGTCATAAATGTGTATATTGTGATGTGGTTAAAGTTTGAAAATAATCGGAGTTCGTTTGGTATTTTTAGGCATACTGATTGTGTGTTTTAATGCCGAATTGACTAGTCACAGATATGAAAAATTATGATACTAGTGAAATGACTTTTTTAATGAATCTTGGTATTTATTTTAAAGTTGTTGGAACTTGAAAAACTTGTTTTAGCTAAATATGAGTATTTTTAGCAGATCGGTAAATATCAATGTGGTATCAGTTGGCTTATAACTGTCCACGATTACCAGTCTTTTTTGTGGACTTTTCCTTGTTGATATTTCAATCTTTTCTCTTGGTTCTCACTCACTCTTCACGGCTGGAAACAGAACCAATGGCAGCAAGAGAGAAAAGAGAAAAGGAGGAAAGAAAAAAGAGGAGATCAAAGGGAAAAAACAAGCTTGAGCACTAGTGATCCTTTGCAGCATCAAGATACCATCAAAGGCAGCTTGAGGTAGGGGTTTTTGAGCTTAAAACTGCTTTTGTTCTTTTTTCCATGTTAGACTTATTTGAGGTTTAATATGCCAAATCGAGTTCTAGTGGTGTTTTAAGTGATTTTCTTACTTAGATAAGTTATAAGTGTGGTTTGTGACTTGTTCATGTTAAGAGTTTGGATTAGAAACTGAAAATTCTCATTTTGAACATAGAATGCTCTAAGTGTTGATTTTAGGGGTTTGGATGAGTAATTTAGTATTTTGATCCATTTTTTATGGAATCAATTAGTGTTTTATGCTTCCTTCATATTTGTGAACTTGTTTGGGACTTAAAATCATCAAGAAATGAATTTGAAAAGATAAAATCTCGTAATTTTGGCCAATGGAATAGTGTCCATTGCTGTAAAATTATGCAGCAAATGTTGCTGGGCACACAACGCTCAAGCATTGGAGCTTTGCGCGCTCAAGTGCATGCGGCCCAAAAGAACACGCTATGGTGTTCGCGCGCCCAAGCGCTGGGGCTCAATGCGCTCAAGCGTTGATACAAGGCAGAATTGTGATCTTAACATTGTGATACTAATTTAATTCTCTACTTGTTGGGATCATTTTATGCAAGCCTTTTAAGGTGTAAAGAGACACTTGTGGGGATATTTCTTGGAGAGAATTATTAACTTGCATAAGTGTAAAGCTCCGGAATTTTAGACGTCCAAAGTATAGAAAATGCTTAGGACATAGTTAGAGAACTCAATACACCCAAAGTGTGGTGGTGTGTCAATGGACGATGTGTTGGGACATCTTAAGCTTCCTTAGTGAGATGGTATGCCTACCTATATGCAAAGATTATTCCTTTAGAGTTAAAGTTAAGTTTGGAATGCATATTTAAATCATGTTTCCTTGATTGCCCAGGTTAAGCTTCGTGATTGATTAAAGGCTTATATTGGTTCCTTTATAGGTTAGAGTTGAGCTAAGAGTGTAAGTTCTCTAGTTATTTCCTTTCCACTAGGTTAGGGTAAACCTTACAATGGAAGTTGGTAAAACCTTGTGCATCCAAGTGTTATAGAGTGCTATAAAGTGGTATCTAGAACCTTGAGCAACTGGACGTTACCTTGAAATCACTTGAGAAGTGATGGTGTAAGATACTAGATATGAGGACGCTAGTGATATGAGTTTTACTACTTATGTGTTAAGTTGGAGTAAAACTTTGCATCACTAGTTTTTGCTTTTCATTTGGTTGTGGTAAACCTTGTGATAAGTGTGTATATTTTGATAGCAAACCCACATATTTAGTTTTAAAACTTATCATTTGCTATTTCCTATGTATTGTAACCTCCAATGGTTTGCATAACCATGTGGCTTGGGAATCAGGTGTTAGATTCGTATTCTCCTTGCATGTATACTTGTATGGTCAGGGTTACCATTATGGGAGTGGTAATAGTACTCTTACGTTGGTGAGAGGAAAGGAGCATATGCCGCAGTGTTGGTGACCTAAATTGATACGTGCCACGGCGTAAGCATGTTAATGCCGCGGTGTGACTCTGTTTTTTTAGCCTATAAATGTTGTTTTATTAGTTTTGGTTTAGGGGAGGCTTTTAGGTTTAGATAAGCTGCGCCTTGATTTCATGTTTGAGGCTGAGACGAAGCAAATGGAGCAAAGTTGGAGGGCACTTTCCTCATGGAAGAGGATTCAAGCATCAAAGATCAAATCATGAGCTTCCTTCACTTTTCTCTTTACTTTCTTCTTTTCCCTTATTGTAACACCCCAAATTTCGTATCTCTTAAACAGTAATTTTAACAGTTAACAGAATTTTACTGTTTAGTAATTTCTGGATATTGTAAAATTATTTTGTTTATTCTGTCAACATATTTGATCGTTTTGAGTGATTTACTCAATGTCAAGAAAATAAAAATTATTGGGCCGGGGAAAACTTTACGTAATTTAATTTTTACCGTTAGGTAATTATTTTACATAATCTGATTTGATATTTGTGCGTTTTCTAATTTTTGTGATTTTATGGATGATTATGAAATTTTTGACTGTATGTGGGCCCAGGTGGTCTTAGGTGGGCCCAGGTGACCTTACGTGGGCCCAGGTGAGTCCCGCAAAGTGAAAATTTTTCGATGCATAGAAAAATTTGTACTGTTTAGACGGAGACAGGGGATCTTACTAAACCTGAATCCGGAAACAGTTTTAAAAATTTTCTTGTATTGTGTTTTGTACTGTATTTAATTTATCGGGTGATAAAAATACAGTAAATATATTCTTTCGTGGGGTTTTTAGTAGATAAAAATAGAAATTATATTGCTTAAGTCAACACTGGTGGTTTGGATATCTACCATTGATTTAATTAATGGTTAAGAAATAAATTTAATAAAGAAGTATTGGATAATCACCATTGATTTAATCAATGGTGTGAGAAAAAACTTAGTTAGACAAGCTTCAATATCAACCGTAGATTTAATCAACGGTGTAAATTTGATTATATAAAGTGACCATTTACAACCATTGGATTTAGAATTGATCAAGGGTGGAGATTTGGTCTTGTAAAGTAACAATGACCATTTATGACCATTGGATGAAGAATTAATCAAGGGTGGAGATTTGGTCTTCTAAAAAGGTTATGACTAATTATAACCATTGGATTTAAAGTTTGAAGGAGCAATCTTAACTCTTTATTTTGGAGACACATCTAATGATTAGAATTTAAAAGAGAAGGATCCAATGGCTTAGATTTAGTCTTCTAAAAATCAAAAGTCTACTTAAATCCTAACCATTGAATTAATCAATGGCTAGAAATGCTTCAAATAATGGCCTAATTAACAAGCCAAGTAAACTAAATTAAATATTAAATTATTATAATCTAATTTTTAATTAGATATCCTAATTTTAATTAGAGATTATAATATATGAAATAATATGTCTAATTAATTAGTTATGTAATTAGAAAATTAGTTAAGATTGATTAGGAAACTTAATCTAATGAATTAACTAATCAATTAGCAAGTAATTATGACAACTTTGGAGTGCATGATGAAGGGGGAACGGTTTTGGAGTGTTAGGAAGGAGGAGACATGTTTAGACATGCTTGTATAGCCTTTTTAGGCTAAAGAAAAAGATGACAAAGTGGAAGACTTTGTGCATTATGTGATAGCCTTCAATTATGCCAAATGAATTCATATCTCTCCATTCTTTCACTCCCACGGCAGCAGCACCTTTGGTTACACTCTCCATATTCATTTTTCTATTTCACCAAAAAGCCTTCATCAAATTCTCTCAAATTCTCTCAAAGTTCCAAGAACACAAAACAACCATTTTCCTTCCTTTTCTCACCTTATGATTCGGCCAAGCAACCCACAAGCACCATTGCTCACCTATAATTTTCACTCACATCATTTCCTAAACCTAAACACCATTCTAAGAACATCTCTAGTTATGAGTTTTTCCAAAATCATTCATCTTGAACTTCAAATCCAAGCTTCAAGTTTCTATCAAAAATCAAAAATTCCATCTTTGTGCTTCAAGAGAAACCATTCGGTCAAGACACTCAAAACCACCATCCAATCTCTTTTAATTTCATCCAACCATAGATTTTGAATCTACATGATATTCTAAGTAACTTTCATGTTAGAGATTTTCTCTAAATCATTCATCTTCATGGACTTTCTTCAAGATCAAAGTTATTAAATTTTTGAGGTGAAGTGTAAGGAAACTTCATTTCTTTTCTCTTTTTCATGATCTAAACCATGTTTGATCCATGGTTCCTCTTAATCAAGCTTAGTATACTAATTTTTATGTATTTTATTTTGTATTTGAGAAGCTCTTGGTGGTGAAGGACTTGGAAAGAGAAGCAAAACAAAGAGTTTTTGAGGATATTCAAGAGGTAAGAGGGAGATCCATCTCACCAACCAATTATGGTGGTGGGAGATGGTCTTATATTTGATGGATTGTGAATTCATGTGAGAATTCCAATCCATGGTCATGTAATAATTAATTGTATGTTTATGAGCTTTGATTTATTTTCTTATGCTTTGATTATTTTTGTCTATACTTAATATGCTTTGCATGATTTTATGGCTTTGATAGTATGCTTATAATATGCATGATGAGTATATGGCATGTTTGTGATATTTAAGATGAAATATATATATGTATGCCATGATGTGTGGATGGAAAGAAAATTGATCTTGGTTCCAATGGCCAAGGAAGAGCTACAGTTTTGATGCCCTTGATGAGGGTCAATGTTGAAATTTTTCAAGAACAAGGAAATTAAATTTTGATCCCTAGAACTATGAGAATTTTGGCCAAGACACCTCAAAATAGGTGTTTACAAATTAATATGTTTATGGAAGAATAAAATTGGATTGATTTGAGGAGTATAGAAAATGAACTAAAGGTTTGTTTTTTTTTAAGAAAACATGAACACAAATTTTAGAATGAAATTTTATTGATTTATTTTGTGTAGAAAACAAGAATGGAATTTATTTAAGTTAGAAGAAAAATATTTTATGGTTCCAATGACCATCTATAAGGTTTTAATAATTTAGAAAAATGTTTTGATGTTATGAAATACAAGAACTTTCAAATAAGGATTTTTGAAAAGGGAATTAAGTGTTATAAATTAGGTGAAGTGGAATTTTCATAAAAAGAAGATTGAAAGTATTGAACTTCAAATTAATTTAAAAAGAATCAATTTTTAAAAGTGATTTAGAAATATAAAAGAAAATGTTTGTAACTTAAATTTACTTACGAAGAATTTATTTGAGTTTTGAAAAATGTTAGGAAATTTAAAGTTAAGAAACAATAATTAAAACAACTCAATATGATTTTGTAGGATTAGATCAATAAAAAGTGATTTTGAGAAAATATATATTAAGGAAAAGATTTTTGACTAAGAATGAAAAAGGATTTGCAAAGAAAGTGAAAATGAATTTGAACAAATGGGTTTGGTTTTTATAACCATCGGTACTTCGGTTTTGAAAATAAAATTTTAATAGTTTTGTTTGTGTAAAACCATATCAATTTAGAAGGAAAAATATTTAATGGTTTCAATAGTCATGTCTACGTTTTTGAAGGCTTGTAATACCTTGATTTTTATGAACAAAGTGATTTTCAAAGTGGAAACGTAATTTGAGTTAATACAAGAATTTGGAAATGGAATTAGAGCATTTATCACTTGAGAAATTAAGTTTTTGTAAACGAAAATATTTTCGAACTTCAATTTATTTTGAAGAAGGTTGTGTTTGGAAATGCTTTGAGAAAAATGGAGAATATAATGGTGATTTGAGAATTTACTAAAGTATAACTTATTTTCAAGTTTTGAAATACGTGTGAAAATTTTAAGATTTGAAACATTGATTTATATCAATGAAAAAGTAATTTTGTGGATTATATTTGAAAAAGAATTTCTTGAGTAAAGAAACGGGAAAAAGATTTTCTTGAGTAAGAAAATGTGTTAAAAATGATATTGACTTATTTGAAAGTCCAAAGTAATGTTTGGAATATTGAGGAATATTTTACATGATTGTAAAATGGTGAAAAATGATTTACGTATCTTAAAATGATACTTCTACGCAATTTGAAATATGTTAAAATATTTCTACGTGATTTGAATTACGTTTAAATATTTTATGTAAGTTTAAATATTTTACGTGATTTGAAATACAGTTGAAAAATCACTATGTGATTAAATAATGATAGAATATTTTTACGTAATTATGAAAAATGGTAGAAAATTGTTATGAGATTTGGGAAGTGTTTAAATATTTTACACTATTGAAAATATTATTAAAAAATATACGCAATTTTGAAACAGTGAAAAAATATACGATTTGAGAAATGCATATTTTTACGCGATTGAG
The DNA here is from genome assembly GCA_029884595.1 of Ormosia semicastrata. NCBI lineage: Eukaryota > Viridiplantae > Streptophyta > Magnoliopsida > Fabales > Fabaceae > Ormosia > Ormosia semicastrata. The sequence continues at coordinate 10,523,107 of JAQQTO010000047.1, forward strand.
AAAGACATTGAAAAATTAATACGTGATTTAAAAGTGCAACAGAAGAGCTGCGACATTTTGAAAACGTAACAAAAGTGTTACAGTATTGGGAAAATATAATGAGAAATGTTTAATTTTGAAAATGTAACGAAACATTTTGGAATTGTGAAAACATAATGGAAATGTTATGCAATTTTGTGAAAACTACGGCGAAAGTGTTTTATAACTATGAAAACATGATAACATGATTTTGTGTTGAAAATATAGTATAATTCTTGTTGAACCGAGTGTATGGACACTTTGTATGAGAAAATGACATGTTTTGCTTATGATTGGCATTTGGTACATTATACATGCATTAGAAAGATATGTCTGTGATTGGATTTGGTGTATTATACGTGCATTGAAAAAATATCGTTGAAGCATATGATTACATTGAACAAATGAAATTGAAAAGATTTGGCCCTTTGGGGTTGGACTTGCACCGATATATTCGTGCATTGTATAAAATATAGCTAATAGCTATTATGGCCCTTGTGGTTGAAGAGGGAATGAGAATTGATAGTGAGGTCTATGATAGATCTGGGGGCGTCGAGGCGTCGGGCGGTCGACTAGTGGACACGGTAGCGAGTACCCTGTGCCACTTGGCGATGCAGTCCGTTGCAACACATTGACGATACCCGACAAGAACACGATTCTTTTCAACGACTGGGAGATTGTCTTTGGGCTAAGGCTGACAATTGACCAGAGCATTCTTCTCGAAATTGTGAAAACCTCCATGGAGTTATTTTTGAAAAACTGAGTCTTTGTACATATGCATAAATCTGAACATTTATATCTATGTGATATATTAATTGAGGAATATTGGTTATTGGTTATGATAATTGAATTGACAAATGATTGGATGATGATTAAACTGATAAATGATTGGATGATGATGATGATAATGCTGATAACATGATTATGGTATGATCTATCTGTATGATATTGTTGGCTGTGTGTTATCTCTGTGCTGCCATGTTGGTATTGGTGTAGGTGATCTCACCTCTTTGTTATATTGTTTTGCTGTGTCTATATTGTTAAAATCAAACAATAGAATGATCGAGTTGTCTTAGACATAACGGGCGATAAATACTCTGAGATTGGTGACAACAATAAGGAGTGGACATTCAGGACTCGAAGGTGTGCAAAGTGTTGACAAAGGAACAGATGTTTGATGCATCAAGATGGACGGAGATAAGGAATGAGTATGTTAAAGTTTCTCGCTAGTATTGTACCGTGCTGTTAAGTAGGACCCGTCATGGGGTTTGCTACTGTCTGTCAAAAATATATAAGTCTGTTAATTATATATTTCTCTTTAAATTATGATATTAATTGGTGTAAGCATTGTATAATGAATAGTTGAAATATGATTTTCAATGTTACCTAATATTTTCAGTAAATTTACGTTTCAGTAAAGAAGGAATTTTAAAACCCATCTTTTATAACTCAAACTTTGTGCGAACTTCTTTCCAGATTATGAGTCGAAAGTCAGAAATGTGATGCCCAGAGCTAGGGTGTTACATTAGTTGGGCCCTAGAGCTAGGGTGTTACACTTATCATGAACATGAGTTCTTGATGTATATTTTAGTATTCAATGAGTAGCTCAGCTGTATTAAGGGTTACTTTGAATCCTTTTATGAATATTGATGATTTTGTACTTCTTTGAGTTTATATTGATATTTGGTTTTGTTCAATCATATAAATTTTAATGTTCTTGATTGTTTGATCAACTTTTAAGTGATTAGTTAAAATCTGATGAACCTAGACATAGGAATTTGGATTTGAGATCATATATATGGTTGATGCATGTTCGATTTTATTCTCATGGAAGGGATAAGTTGATTCGTTAATTGGATATAAATATACCTCTTAGCCGTGCATAGTATGTGTTTGAGAATAGATCTTAATGAGTAGATTTTGCGCTAGCTCTCATGGAAACATAGTAAGTTGGGTAAATGAAGCATGATTGATTGACCTAGACATAGGCTTTTAACTAAATTAGATTCTCAAGCTAACCTAACTATTTCATTAATGTTGATTTAGAAGATTGCATGTTATTAATTGAAGTAGGAGGTGAAAAAGGATTCCCTGAACTCTAAACATTATCTTTATTGCTTTCTAGACATTAGAATTATCTTAAATGCTTTACTCAATTTTTTATGTTCTTGACTAGAATTATCTAAGTTATTAGTTGATATTTAGTATTAGTAGAGCCAATATCCTCGTGGGAACGAACTCTACTCTTTCATTATATTACTTGAACGACCCATGCACTTATGGTACACAAAAGGTTTAACACCTATGCATCGAGGCAGTTGAGGTCTCACGAGGAGAACTACCCTATTTATGATCTGGAGTTAGCTGCAGTTGTGTTTGCCCTAAAGGTTTGGAGACATTACTTGTATGGAGTTCTTTTTGAGGTGTTCAGTGATCGTAAGAGTTTGAAGTACTTATTTGATCAAAAGAAGCTGAACATGAGACAACGAAGATGGATGAAGTTTTTGAAAGACTACGACTTTGAGTTAAAGTACCATCCGGGTAAAGCCAATGTAGTAGCTGTTGCATTGAGTAGGAAATCCCTACATGTGTCCCGTATGATGATCTAAGAGTGTGAACTTCTTGAAAGTTTTAGAGACTTGAATCTTTCGGTAGCTGTGTTACCACATAGTCTAAGTGTGAGTCGAATGGATATAGTGAGTGACTTTAGAACTCAGATCTTGGAAGCTCAAAAGGAAGGTGAGACTCTTAGTGATGTAAGTGAGCAGATCTTTTTAGGTAATCCTAGAGAGTTTGATATGACGGATGATGGGATGATCAAGTTTAAAGGTAGACTTTGCATTCCCAGTGAATCCGGAATCAAGGAAAAGATCCTTGAAGAAGCTCATTGTAGTCAGTACACGATCCATCCCCGGGCCACTAAGATGTATCAAGACTTGAGGAAGTTGTTTTGGTGGTCTGGTATGAAGAGGGACATAGCTGAGTTTGTGTTTAGGTGCCTAACTTATTAGAAGGTCAAAATAGAACACCAGAAACCCTCTGGACCTCTTCAATCTTTAGAAGTCCCTGAGTGGAAATGAGATTGCATCACAATGGATTTTGTGATGGGTTTGCCTAGAACTCAGTTAGGATTCGATGCAATATGGGTTGTAGTGGATAAACTAACTAATTCTGCCCATTTTATACCTATTAGAACTAACTACTCCATGGATAAACTTGCCTAGTTATACCTTTAGGAGATAGTTAGGATGCACAGTACATCTCTTAGTATAGTTTCTGATAGAGACCCTAGATTTACATCTAGATTTTAGGGAGCCTTGTAGAAAGCTTTCGGAGCAAAGCTTAGTTTAAGTACAGCATACCATCCACAGACTGACGGTCAATCAAAAAGAACTATTCAAACCCTTGAGGATATGCTGAGAGCATGTGTGCTAGAGTAAAAAAGGGAGTTGAAATAAGTTCTTACCTTTAGTGGAGTTTGCCTAGAACAACAGTTTTCATGCTAGCATAGGTATGGCACCGTACGAAGCACTTTATGGTAGAAAGTGTAGGTCCCCTTTATGTTAGTATGAGCTTGGAGAAAAAACCATTCTAAGTCCTGATTTGGTACAGCGGACCACAAATCTGATCAAAATGATCTGGGATAGGTTGGTTATGCCTCAGAGTAGGCAAAAGAACTATGCTGATAAGAGGAGAATACCTCTAGAGTTTAGTGAGGGAGATCATGTATTCTTGAGAGTCACTTCGACAATAGGAATTAATAGAGCATTGAGAACACAGAAGTTGAACCATCGTTTCATTGGTCCTTACCAAATCATAAAGAGAATTGGACCCGTAGCCTACCAAATTGCATTTCCACCCAATTTGTCAAACCTTCATGATGTAATCCATGTGTCACAGCTTAGGAAGTACAATTCAGATCCTTCACATGTCATAAGAAATGAATCTATGCAGTTAAGAGAGGATTTGTCTTATGTTATGCGGCCAATGAAGATCATGGACAGAGGGGTCAAAGAGCTTAGGGGTAAGCGGATTCCTCTGGTGAAGGTGTTTTGGGATGTCGTTAGCTTTGAGGAGGCGACTTGGGAGTTGGAGTCTCACATGCAGCAAGACTACCCGCAGTTGTTTATATAAGGTAAGCAATTTTGGGAAAAAATTTAAAAAGGGGGGAGAAATATAAAATTCTCTTCAACATGTTATACTTATAAATAATTATAGATGTAGCTTAATACTTGCTTAATATGCCTGTTTAATTATGTGACAATTTGAGTTAGTTTAGGCACTTTGCTACAAGCTGAAAAATGAAAAGTAGCTTAAAATAACTCTGATATTAGTTAAATGGCTTAGCTAATGGAAATATATGTAGATAATTTATTTCTAAGTCACAAATGTGTATACTGTGATGTGATTAAAGTTTGAAAATAATCGGAGTCTGTTTGGTATATTTAGGCATACTGGTTGTGTGTTTTAATGTTGGATTGACTAGTCACAGATATAGAAAATTATGATACTAGTGAAATGACTTTTTTAATGGATCTTGATATTTATTTTAAAGTTGTTGAAACTTGAAAAACTTAGTTTAACTAAATCTGAGTATTTTAAGCATATCGATAAATATCAATATGGTATCACTTGGCTTATAGCTGTCCACGGTTACAAGCCTTTTTGTGGACTTTTCCTTATTGATATTTCAATCTTTTCTCTTGGTTCTCACTCACTCTTCACGACTGGAAACAGAATGAATGGCAGCAAGAGAGAAAGGAGAAAAGGAGGAAAGAAAAAAGAGGAGATCAAAGGGGAAAAATAATCATGAGGACTAGTGATCCTTTGCAGCATCAAGATAGCATCAAAGGCAGCTTGAGGTAGAGGTTTTTGAGCTTGAAATTGCTTTAGTTCTTTTTTTCCATGTTATGCTTACTTGAGGTTTAATATGTCAAATTGAGTTCTAGTGGTGTTTTAAGTGATTTTCTTGCTTGGATAAGTTCTAAGTGTAGTTTATGACTTGGTTTATGCTAAGAGTTTGGATTAGAAATTGAAAATTCTCATTTTGGACGTAGAAGGCTCTAAATGTTGATTTTAGGAGTTTGGATAAGTGATTTAGTATTTTAATCCATTTTTTATGGAATCAATTGGTGTTTTATGTTTTTTTCATGTTTGTCAACTTGTTTAGGACTTAAAATCACCAAGAAACGAATTTGAAGAGATCAAATCTCGTAATTTTGGCCAATGGAACAGTGTCCATTGCTGCAAAATTATGTAGCAAATGCTACTAGGTGCTCAGTGCTCAAGCGCTGGAGCTTTGGGCGCTCAAGCGCGTGTTGCCCAGAAGAACACGCCATGGTGTTCGCGTGCCCAAGCATTGGCGCTCAACGCGCTCAAGTGCTTATATAGGGCAGAATTGTGATCTTAGCATTGTGATGCTAATTTAATTCCCTACTTGTTGGGATAATTTGTGCAAACCTTTTAGGGTATTAAGAGACACTTTTGGGGATATTTCTTGAAGAGATTTATCAACTTGCATAAATGTAAAGCTCAGGAATTTTAGACGTCCAAAGTATAGGAAATGCTTAGGATAGAGTTAGAGAACTCAAGACACCCAAAGTGTGGTGGTGTGTCAACGGACGATGTGTTGGGACATCTTAGGCTTCCTTAGTGAGATGGTATGCCTATCTATATGCAAATATTACTCCTTTAAAGTTAAAGTTGAGTTTGAAATGCATAGTTAAAGTATGTTTCCTTGATTGCCCAGGTTAAGCTTTGTGATTGATTAGAGACCTGTGTTGGTTCCTTTATGGGTTAGAGTTGAGCCAAGAGTGTAAGTTCTCTAGTTATTTCCTTTCCACTAGGTTAGGGTAAACCTTGTGATGGAAGTTTTGAAACCTTGTGCATCCAAGTGTTATGGAGTGCTATAAAGTGGTATCTAGAGCCTTGAGCAACTGGAGGTTGCCTTGAAATCACTTGGGAAGTGATAGTGTAAGACACTAGATATGAGGACACTAGTGATATGAGTTTTACTACTTATGTGTTAAATTGGAGTAAAGCTTTGAGTTACTAGTCTTTGCCTTTCATTTGGTTGTGGTAAACCTTGTGATAAGTGTGTATGTTTTGATAGCAAACCCGCATATTTAGTTTTAAAACTTGTCATTTGATATTTCCTATGTATTGTAACCTCAAATGGTGTGTACAACCATGTGGCTTAGGAATCAGGTGTTGGATCCTTATCTCATTGCATTTATGCTTGTATGGTCAGGGTTACCGGTATAGGGGTGATAATAGTACTCTTACATTAGTGAGAGGAAAGTACTCATGTATTACCAAGTAAGGTTAATAATCATATATTTGAAACATTAATAAACCCTCATTTTTAGTCATTTACACTCTCCATATAATTAATTGATTGAATTTGGTTATGTTTTGTAAGTTTGGACTCAAATTGGACTTAATTGAATTTTTCAGCATGATTTATGTCTTATACTATTTCTGTATTTGGGCTATATCTTGGGCTGTAGGTGGCCGTTTAAGGTGATTCTAGTAGCATTTGAAACATAAGAGATAGCTATACAACTTTCATGAAGACCTCATAGGCCCAATCACAAGTTTGGATAACTCAAATTGGAGTTGAAGCAAGAACTAAGGTACTGATCCTGATAGCTTAACCTATGTGTACTATTCATGACATAGCTCGGGCTATAAGATGTCAAATGGGCTAAAATTTTGATGGTTGATAGCTAAGCCCCAAATCTACAACTTTGTGTTGAACACAAAACCCAGTTCGGACTTCTTGGAGGTCATATTGGGCTTGGAAGTTAGAACAGATGAGCTATTGCTGGACCTGATCAGTATGCAGTAATCAGACCATATCTTGAGTTGTAGAAATGATTTTTGACCCAACCTAATGGCATTTGAAAGCTAATATCCAGGCCTACAACTTTCATGAATACCACTTTGTTAAAAAATGACGAATACAATGACTTCAGAGCTAAATGATTTTAGAGATAAAGAATCTCCATAATTTTTCACTCACCAAAAGTCATTTGACATTTTTCACTCATTTTCCACTCATCCACTCATTCATGACTCAGCTCCCTTGTCATTTTGTATCTCTAATCCTCTATAAAAGGCACCATTGGCAGATCATTTAAGGGTCTTGGTCCTAGAGACCAAGATCATGCTATTTTGTTACTTGTTTTTCTTATTGTAGTTTTCTTTTGTTCTAAATTGAAGTTATGTTCTTCTTCTTCTTCTTTTCTCTTTCTTTCTTCCTGTCTATGAGTAACTAAGTTTAATTTTACTTGGGTGAAAGGGTGAAGCTCTTGATAATAAGTTAATGTTAGATTAATTTCTCTCTTGTGCTTAAATGATATATTGTCAAGTAGCTATTATATTTGTTATATTTTGTTTCCAATCAATTTAGAAACCTTCCTTGTAAAGTGAAGTTTTTGATTTGTTGTAGACAAGAGATTGACACAATGAATGCTTGAACTCATTTACAAGTGTTGGCGTTAGTTGATAATTAAAGGAACCATAATATAACTAATATAACTTTTAAAAAACTTTGAACATTGTATTTTTCGATTGGAACCTCCATTATGTGTGGATTCTAATTGAGTTATAAAAAGAATTAATCTTGTCATTATTTTATTTACCAAGAGTGGATCTCCTAACCCAAGTAAGTCTTTTTTACTTGTGAACACTTTTATTTATCATCTTTATTTTTGTGACAAATCTTTTTACATTAATAAATTTTTCTTCATTAATTCCCTGTGGATCGACCTCGGACTCCCAAGAATTTATTACTTGAAATAACCTGCACTTGGGTTTGTAACTTTTAATTCGCATCAAGTTTTTGGTGCCATTGCCGGGAACTTGATTTGAAGAACAAATTTCGATATAAATATTTTGTATATATATTTATATTTATATTTATATTTATATTTTTTTTTTTTACGTGAATCTTATATATATATATATTTTTTTTTCTACTCTTTTAATTTTTATTTTTTTGTACATACTAACATACTAACTTAGTGGGAGAAACTCTCCCTTTTATTTTCTTTGTACATACTAACGTACTAACTTAGTGGGAGAAATTCTCCCTTTTATTTTCTGTATTTTACTTTATGTACTTTACTTTCTGCACTTTAAATTCTGAAATTTACTTTCTGTTAATATATATTTGGTGGTCGGTTTATACCACACCTTTATAAATTTATATTTGGTGGTTAGTTATTATTACACCTTTGTTAATTTTTATTTGGTGATTGGTTTATACCACACCTTTGTAAATATATATTTGGTGGCCGATTTATATTACACCTTTATTAATATTTATTTACTACGTGTTAATATATATTTGGTAGTTAGTTTATACTACACCCTTATTAATATTTATTTGATGGCTAGTTTATACCACATCCTTGTTAATATTTAATGGTCGGTTTATACCGCTTTACTTGTTATATATATATATATATATATATTACTATGAGTTTATACCGCCTACTTGTTAATATTTTTTTTAGGTTAAGCTCTGTATATATTTTTATTTTATTTTTCCTATTTCTTCTTCTCTTTTGTCATATGTAATTAAATTTGTGTGTTTCTAGGGTGAAGATGTAACTTGATTCAATCGACATGTATTAAGATTGGAATTTTAATTAATTTCCTTTCTATTCAATTTGAGTGCTTATTATGATTCTTAATGCTTTTATGAACTGACCATTCATAAATTAATTTAGTGAGATGTATGAAGAATCGGAAGGTTTGTATATGAAATTACTCTTATTCCCTATCTGTGCCAAAAAATCCTTCTGACCTCAATGGGGCAACTACAATATATATAGGATGAGAATACGGATCTCTCCTTGTGTTTACAATATGAGTTAACTTACCCATCATAGAAAACTCATACGCAAGGTTCACAAACCCAAAACAACATTATTCACATGAGTTTAAATGTTTATAAGAACACAATAACAAAATTAATCACAAATGGACTAAACTAATAGATGCTCCATAACATTTGACATTCAATTAATCTAGGTTTTAGAAAATTGGTGACTATGCTAGTCCACACATATTAAAAAAAAAATCTAACAGTCTCCCACTTAGACAACATAGACACTTAATTTTAAACAAAACATAAATAATAAGTGTCATAATTTATAAGCATCTAGGAATGAATGTTATAAGTTATGTGGGAGAATTATGGTATTTTCCATAAGAATTCATAGAGCAAAGGTCATGCCTTTAAGAGTTAAGGTTTAGACTAAGGAATTGAGTTTTAATTAATTTCTGGATTCTTCCCATCAATTGAATGATTAAAAATTAATTAGAATAAATGTCCCAAAACTACTCTATTGTCTATGATAAATTGTTGAATCAAGTAAAGTCAGATCCCTAGTATTTTAATTTCATGTGTTTACATCCTTAATGTGTTTTGCAGTCTTGGGAATTTGACTCAAAAAGATCCTGTTTGCCAATTTATAAGAAAATTGAATGAGAAGCTTATCCTCGACTCATAGAAGGCGTTTAAGCCGTTACTGGACGTAAAACCAGAGGAAAATGTGAGTCACAATCACAACAACATGTATACATTATCTTCTACATTTCCTTAAAAAAAATTGTTTCTTAATTTCAAACTTTTCTGACACCAGGCAACCTACCCATATAGGTGTTATCATTACATTTTTCTATTCTCTTTCCTATTTAAATACTACATTTTCTTCACTTTTTTTCAACTCAAAATCATTCAAAAGGAGTGTGAGTGTAGAAATGAAGGGAGTTTCTTCTTCTTCTGTTCGTAGACTTACTAGTATCTGTATATTTTGTGGGTCAAGTTATGGGAATGGTTTAGAGTATGTAAACGCAGCAAGCACTCTTGGTCGAATACTTGCTGCAAGGAATATTCATGTTGTATATAGGGGAGGTTGTCGTGGGTTAATGAGGATTATATCACTCTCTGCATATATAAGAGGTGATCAAGTTTTAGGTATCATTCCTAAACCTTTAACTCAAAAAAACATCATTGGAAAGACAATTGGGCAGGAACTTCAAGTATCATCTATGCATGGACGAATGAAGGCAATGCTTGAAAACTCTAATGCAATCATTGCCTTACCGGGTGGTTTTGCTACTTTGGAATAAGTTTTTCAAATTGTCTCTTAGGCCCAACTAAACATCCAGCATAAACCCATAGGTTTGTTGAATGTTAATAATTTCTTTGATCTTTTGTTATTTTTTCTTGACCATGCTGTGGAACATAAATTTATCACACATTTGGCAAGACGACTCATTATCTTTACTTCTACTGTTGATGAGTTGATTGATAAATTAGAAGCTTTTAATTATGAACCTGATCCAATAACAGCTTAGATAGATTGGTCAAAAGGAAGCGGTGAGGGAAGCAGTATGAAAAGCAAGCCAGATTAGACACTCCAACTATTTAAATAATTACAAGCTTTGATTTTATTCATCATACTTTGTTTCTGTTTAAATTTGTGTGAGGTTTCTCTTTTCAGTAATTGTAATAATGGGTAATATCTTCTATCATTTACCTATCCATGATTTGACATTGAGGACAATGTTGTGATCTGGTTAGGGGGGAGGATAGTTATGTGAATAGTTGCGTGAATAGTTGTGTAAAAAAAATAAAAAAAAATAAAATAAAAAATAAAAAAAATTAGGAAGTGTGTTTATTAATATGTTTGTCGTGTTTTTATGTTTGTCAACAATTAACCTACAGCAAAACCAATTAAGGATAGCAGAATAAAGAATAATTTTACTCTTGAGACGCATCTAGATTAGGGTAGTAACTATTTTGTGTAGAAGTAGTAAATGGATTCAGGGATCATGGCATGGTTGAATAAATTGTCTTCTTTCTTAAATTTCATATGCTTGGTTATGAAAGTTGAATTGATAAATTAAGCATGATGGATATATGTCTTGTGAGATTTTGAGCATATCGATGAATGGATTTAATATCTGTACCATTCTCTTCTTTCTTGTGTGATTTTTTTTCACTCATGGAATTGTTACTCTAGAACTTGTTTTGATTCTTTTTTAGGCTACATTTTCACATGCATACATAAGCATGATTGAGACATTTTTCTTGAAATAGCTACTTTGATCAAATAGCTAACCTTGCATATTTTTCCTTGTGTACCCCATTTGAGCTTATTTGACCATTCCTTATTTCTAGCTCATAACGTGCCTTAAAAAAACTATATTCTTACACAACCTTAGGGAATAAGAAAGCATTAACTTTATTATTAGTTGAGTTTTTTTAATAAGTGTGGGGGTGTGTGTGCAAAATGTTCCCAAAAAGAAAAAAAAGAGCTGACCACCGCTGCAATCAAAGAATGCACCTTGTGACATATTCATACCTAGAATGAGAGTGAATGCTTGGAAACAACAGGAAGAGAAGGAGAATGTTCAGGCCTAACAATGAATTCAACCTACTAATTTGGCATTGATCTTCAACAAAATATTAGTCAAATATTGGTCATTGTCATTTATAAGAAGGAAGCAAACAGAGAAGGAACTAAGAAACCCTTAGAAAATTTAAATTGAATGTTCTCAAACATCTTCTCCACTCTAACTGTATCGTAATGGTCTTATATTTTCTTTGGTATTTAACTTGTCATATCCATATTACCCCTCTCTTTTACCATAACCCCATTACAACCTTGAATAAAACCTTCTTGATTTTTGTGTGCATGTTGTTTTTGAGTAGCGGAGAAGTAGAAGATAAGCAAGCTTATGGTAGTGCAATTATTCATAAGTTGAATATAGTAAAATACTTACATTTTAAATACTTGATAGGTTGAGAGTGAATTCTGTGAGGATCTATCATTCTTGATTCATTCTTTTCAACTGAATTTTCCTTGCTTGTTGGTTTGAGATGCGAAGAAATGTTATCTCATGAATGTTTTGATCCCTTGAATGTCTGGTTGCTCTTCTTGATTCATTGAATCCTTTAGAGTTTTTAACTTTTGAGTTTGTGTCCTTTTTTTTTTGTTCCCTAGTTTTTTTTATGTGTTTTGCCCAAGAGTGTAAAAAATTGAGTGTGGGAGAATTTGATAATAACATATTTGATACATTAATAAACCCTCATTTTTAGTTAATTACACTCTTCGTGTACTTAATTGATTGAGTTTGATTATGTTTTGTAAGTTCGGACTCAAATTGAACTTAATTGATTTTTTTTAGTATAATTTATATCTTACACTATTTCTGTATTGGGGTCATATCTTAGGCTGTAGGTGACCGTTTGAGGTGATTCTAGTGACATTTTAAAGATAAGAGATATCTATACAACTTTCATGAGATCTCAAAGACCCAATCATACGTTTGGATAACTCAAATTAGAGTTGAAGCAAGAACTAAGGTGCTGATCCTGACAGCTTGACCTATGTGTACTGCTCATGACATAGCTCGGGCTATAAGATGTCAAATAGGCTGAAATTTTGAAGTTTGATATCTAATACCCAAATTTACAACTTTTATGTTGAACACAAAACCCAATTCGGACTCCTTGGAGGTCATATTGGGCTTGGAATTCAAAACAGAGGAGCTGTCGCTGGACTTGATCAGTATGCAGTAATCAGACCATGTCTTGAGTTGTAGAAATGATTTTTGACCTAAACCAACGACATTTGAAATCTAAGATCTAGGCTTACAACTTTTATGAAGACCACTTTGTTAAAAAATGATGAATATAATGACTTCAGAGCTAAATGATTTTGGAGATAAAGAATTTCCACAATTTTTCACTCACCAAAAGTCATTTGGCATTTTTCACTCATCTACTCACTTATGACTTAGCTCCCTTGTCCTTTTGTATCTCTAATCTTCTATAAAAGGCACCATTGGCAGATCATTTAAGAGTCTTGGTCCTAGAGACCAAGATCATGCTATTTTGTTACTTGTTTTTCTTGTTGTAGTTTTCTTTTGTTCTAAATTGAAGTTATATTATTCTTCTTCTTCTTTTCTCTTTCTTTTTTCTTGTCTATGAGTAACTAAGTTTTATTTTACTTGGGTGAAAAGGTGAAACTCTTGATAATAAGTTAAGGTTAGATTAATTTCTCTCTTGTGCTTAAATGATATATTATCAAGTAGCTATTATATTTGTTGTATTTTGTTTCTAATCAATTTAGAAAAGTGGAGTTCTTGATTTGTTGTAGATAAGAGATTGGCACAATGAATGCTTGAACCCATTTACAAGTATTTGTGTTAGAAACTCTCCTTGTAAAGTGGAGATCTTGATTTGTTGTAGACAAGAAATTGACACAATGAATGCTTGAACCCATTTACAAGTGTTGGCATTAGTGGATAATTAAAGGAACCATAATATAACTAATATAACTTTTAAAGAACTTTGAACATTGTATTTTTCGATTGGAACCTCCATTATGTATGGATTCTAATTGAGTTATAAAAAGAATTAATATTATCCTTATTTTATTTACCAAGAGTGGATCTTCTAACCCAAGTAAGTCTTTTTACTTGTGAATACTTTTATTTATCATCTTTATTTTTGTGACAAATCTTTTTCTTACCTCGACAATTTTTTCTTCATCAATTCCCTGTGGATCGACCTCGGACTCCTGAGAATTTATTACTTGAAACAACATGTACTTAAGTTTGTAACTTTTAATCCACATCAAAGGTAAAGGCTTTAGGTCTAACCTGCTCAGCATATTCAAGGAACGCGGTTCTTGGGAAATAAGTACGTGACATGTATTTTTTTAAAAATTAAAACCTGCACTTGCACTGCATCATCATATTATTAGGACTTTATTTGAGTATAATCATACTTCAGAACATAAAGCATTGCATGGTTCATAATTGTATGGGCAATTGTCATTGCTTAATCGATTAATGGTTTAGTTGCTCGTGTGATAGTATCTTAGGATTGTATGGGCAATTCTTTGATATTGTTGTTTATCGGATATTCTAGTACATAGAGTTTGTTTTGTATTTAGTTGATTCAATTATTGTAAATGATGAATTGTTGGTCTTGGTATGCTTATACTGAGAAATTGTGATTTCTCACCTCTCTGTGTTTCATGTAAATCTAGGTGAAGACCCTCCAAAGGAGAAGGGCAAGTAAAAGAATAAGCCAAAGGCTTAGTTTAGTCACTTTATTTCTTTTTGCATCAGCTTGTATTTTTGTACTTTGCTGATTGTTTGTAAAAGCTTATGTATATATTATGACTTGTTAGCCAGTGATGTTTGTATATATGAACTTTTTATCATTTGTGGCTCTCTATGATGACCATACAAGTTATTACAGGTTTTTTATTTTATGTATTTTTTTGAAGTGACGTGTTTAATGCAATTTATTTTAAAATATTTCATTTATTTTACAATAATTCATATTTGGGTGTTATAGAATGCGTGAAAAGGCCAATTTTTCTGACAACATGACCGCCAAGAAAGATTTCAGACAAAGCACAATGGAGTTGCCCAGATATGATGTTTCAGCGAGCTGGTTAAAAGCATTTCTTCTAAAGGATAAAGGTAAAAGGGAAGGGGAAACATGATTGTATGGTGAAGCAAAGTAGTAATATAAGGCAAACACAAAGTCAAAGCCGATGGCGTTGCCTAATAATTCCGATGGAGAACAATTCTATTTTTGACGAAAAAACACACTTCAGTCATTGATGGAAAGTGAAGCACTGTGAATAATTTCATTGATGTGTTATGTTTCTATATCTTCTCCTTCAATGAATCTTTTTCATTTCGTTGTTGTTTCATGTTTCTATTTTTATTTTTATTTTGAGCTCCACTTTCAAAATATTTATTTTAAAATTTTAATACATAATAATTGAGATACCAAATTTTTATTTGTTTTCTAGTCTTTCAATTTTTTTCCTATGTGGCAAAATTTTTCAGATGTGGCAACACATGTACACCTTCCTTTTAAATTGTAACATAGGATGTCACATGGTAGTTATTGGGATCATGTATTTACCGTATGACAGTGTTTTAAACATCTAGTGTCATATCAAAGTGACACATGTCAAAATATGAATGCATGTATCTTCTTTATATTATTATTATTATTATTATTATTATTATTATTATTATTATTATTATTATTATTATTTTAAAATGATTAATTAAAGTTTTGATCCCTATACTTTTTATTCATTTTTAATTTAGTCCCTATAATTTTTTCTTTTCAAATCAATCTTCATATTTTTAAACATATTCAAAATAATCCATGCCGTTAACTTCTTTTGTAATGTTGTTATAACACTGTTAGTTGGCTAACTTAGAAAGTGTTCCCTTGTCCAGTAGATGGTCTTTTAGATGTTCATTTATATGTAAAACATCCAATAGGATGCTCCCGCATTGTAGTAAGTGCTCCTGTCGGTACTTTTTTCTTTTGAGTAAGTGTTCTTTTATTTAATATGTGTGCTTTTAGGTGCTCTTTTTTTTCATAAAATATTTAATAAAGACTAAATTATTGGTATTATAATGGAAGTTGATAGTAGAGACTATTTAAAAAATATTTATAAGTATAATGACTGATTTGAAAAGAAAAAAATTATAAGTACTAAATTAAAAATAAATATAAAATATAGGGACTAAAATTTTAATTTAACCTTTCATAAAAATTAATTATATTTTGACTTTAAGTTTTTAACCCTTTGTTTGGGATAAGTTTAATGGCAAATAAGACAAAGAAAATAATAAAATAATTTAATGGAAATTAAGACAAAAGAAAATATTAAATTAAAATAAATTTAATACTTATTAAGTCAATGTTTACATTAACTTATTAAAAAAAACATTTATAAGCTAGTTAGTCTCACAGTAATGCTTGAGTAGATATCCTAGTCAAATACCAAAATACAAATTTATAAGCCAAAATTTCTCTCTTGAAAATATTTGTTAAAAGAATCTTTCTTGTAAAAAAAAACTCTTTTTAATAATAAATGACATACTAATTCAATGACATATGTCATCTTCTATTAGGTAAATACACAAATTCAAATTTTAAATTAGTAATTTTTTTATAACAATCTGTATTATTTCATATTTCTAGTATTCAACTTTATTGTAATTATGTTTTTTGTCTAAGATTTTGGAATTTCAATATGTGTTGTATCTTTATCGTATTTGTTTATCTAAACTTGCACTTTAGAGGGGTCAAATCATTTTATTAACCTGTGCAACACACGAGTGTAAAGCTAACAAACTTAAAATGAAAGTTAAGATAGAAGAAATAATATGTAACAATTGAAGAAAGAGAGTATCGTAAAAAAAAATTCTACTCTCAAGGAGAAATAGAGTAAGATAACAAATTATCTCACTCTCAATAGAGAGTACAATTTTCTATCTTCCTATTCCTTTTTTTACTCAGTTATTTTTATACTTCAAAATAAGGCTTAAATATATTTTTAGTCTCTAGAAATATAGTATTTTTTTATTTTAATCCCTCTAAAATTTTTGTTAGTTTTAGTCCATGTAAATTTTTTTTAGTTCTTGCCGTTAGTAAAATTCTGTTAAGTGCTTATGTGGCAAACAGAGTAACTAACACATGTCATCAGTGAGTGGGACTTTCGTTTGCCATGTAAGCACTTAACGAAGTTTTACTAACAGTAGGGACGAAAACCAAAAAATATAAATTTAGAGGGACCAAAACCAATAAAAAAATTAGAGGGATCAAAACCAAAATGTGTTATATTTTTAAGAACTAAAAACATATTTAAGCCTCAAAATAATTATAATTTATACAAGTCTTGAGTTTCAAGTGTGCTGTTCCGACACTTTTTCCTCCTCTTCCCCACAAAGTGCTTGTACATCAGTATGAAGCTCATTAAGGGTGAAAATAAGCCAAGCATCCCATCAGGGACCTACAATGTAACCTACTTTCGGCCTATACAGGTATGGTCTATTTAGCAAAAAAGTTAAGTTTAGCCTTTTTGAAAAGTCTATTCAATTATGCAAATTAAGGCTTGAGCTTTCTAAAAAGCCTATTTGGACTATTGAGCCAACCTATTTATTTAATATTTATATATATAATTAAAATTTTATAAACTTACATAATTTACTAATTATATATTAGTATAATATATTTATTTTACATAAAATATAATAATCTTGTTAAAGGTTATACTTATTTAAAAATTAAAAAATTTAAGTTTCTTGATTTATATGAAAGCATTCATGTAATGTAGGCCTTTAAATAAGGTTTTGAGTCAGGTCAGGTTTTTATATTTTCATAAACAAGACAAACCAAGCCCAAAAAAAAAGCCTATGACAAACAACAGGCTAGACTTAGATTGACACATTACAAAATAAGCCTAAGCCTATTTACTAACCTAGCCTTGTTCATTTCCACCCATTGGGCTCAATGACCAATTTAATGCAACTTTATAAACTATTTGCCAAACGACTTAAATATGTTTTTGGTCCCTGTAAATATAACATTTTTTGGTTTTGAACCCTTAAAAATTTTTTGTTTGGTTTTGTGTCCTTGTAATTTTAAGAGTGAAATTAATCTTGTTCTTATTTTAAAAGTGAGTAAAATTGGCTCAATTCAACCCTCTCATATGGAATTTTTTTAGCCTTTGAAATGAGGGGATGTTTAATATGAAAGGGGTTGAATTTAACTAATTTCACTCACTTTTGAAATTATAAAGACACAAACCGTAACAAAAATTTATGAGGGACTAAAACCAAAAATTTATATATTTAGAGGGACTAAAAACATATTTAATTCTTGCCAAGTTAAGGTAGTTTTGAAATTATTTCCTAGTTTGGGATTCTTCTTGCTATGTTGGCAAGCACCTCATTTTTTCTTCTTCCATGTTATTTAAAATGCAACTCCATGTGGCTTTTTACGTGACGCCGCTTGAAGTTGCATTTTCCTACAAAAACTAGATATGATTAGGTGATAGTGCCATGTGTCATCTCTCCATGCAAGGTGCAACTGCATCAAAAGTTGACATCGATGTGGTGGCGCAATTGTGTTGTACTATTTCTAAAAGCTAATACGTCTCCGTTGAAAATTAAAAAAACAAAAAACAAAAGTTGTCTACGATGCCACATGTCGAGGTCTGTGAAAAGAGATTTGCATGTTATTTTTTTATGGTAGTCGACGTTAGCTTTTTATTTGTTAATCAGTTCCCTTATGGCACTCATTAGACAAATAAAAAAACAAAAGCTAAAAATTGCCACATGTCATGCTCGCATGAAAGACGTAACTACATCTTACATTTTTTTAGAACATAACTTTTGGTTAGCACATTAGCTTTTTAGCTTAAAAAATAGCTTAAAAAAACCAATATGGCGAAAAAAAAAAAAACCCATATGCTTCCTTTTTTAAGCCTAATGGTCTCCCCCCCCCCCCCCCCACACCCACTTCACTCCTTTCACCATCCCACCCCCTAACTTCACAAGTTTACTTCAAAAAAATTTTGGAGACACTCTTTCATACTCACTATCACTAATTCACTCTTTCACACATGATTTCACTGTGTATGTTCACTTTAATTTCACTTTAATTTGTCATTTTTTATTTCTTTGTTCTATTTGAAGATGATCATCACCCACGTAGAATAGACAAAAATTTTGAAAGCAGTATATGTGTTCTCATTTTAGGATATCGAAAATTATATATCAGACTAAAAATGATTTGATGAAATTGAAGATTCAATTTGGCATGAATTTTTCTCTTTAACATATCATAATTGATATCTCATTTGATTTGAATCAGTCTCGTGTTGCCTTTGAATGTAAGCCCTTGTAGCCTTTCAAACTTTCTACCATTCAAATAAACGAAAATAATATATTGACTCATTTTTAGAAGGAAATTAAAAAAAATAGATGTAAGAAAGACAAATTTCAAGTGGGAAGAGTATGAAAAATGAGGTTATAAGTGGGAAGATTGATGGGTGAAGTAACTATGGAAGGGTTTAAATAGAGGCACTAGGGTGCTGAAAGCTAACCATGTGGCAGCTCCCCATGCAAGGCACAATTACACATGGCAGCTCAAAATATGCAATATGCAGTTGCACTTTTTCCAGAACATGACACCTAGCAATTTTTAGCTTCCTAAAAAAAAGGAAAACATAGTAGTGTGTTGTAAGCTATAAAGCCTTTTTGTGGTAATATTTTTTATTTTGGTTTTGATGCTAACAAACTATGTTGAAAATATTGGTTTATTGCACTAACATTCTTGAGTGGATTAATGCACTTCTGTAGACCTTTCTTTGAGTTATTGATGTGTATGGCCTAAAAATCATACATGAGAAATATCTTTGGATGGCTGGAATGACCTGAGAAAATTTATAGAAGACATGAGAAAGTTCCCTTCCAACTTGAGAGAGTTCCTAGACACCATGAGAGCGTTTCTAGACATCATGAGAAAGTTCTTGGTGAACGTGAGAAAGTTCATTATGAGAAGGTCTTGAGAAGGCTCTGAGAAAGTTCAACAGAAGACCAAAAAAGAGAAGACCTCTCACAGAACAAGTTTCAAAATCAAATTATACTTTAAAGAGCAATCTCAACCATCTATTTCATCAAAGAATATCATCAAGTGGTGTTACTAATGAAGATGAGAAGATTGAAGCATAATAAGCTATGAGAGAATTTAGTTGATCGAAAATGTTGGATGAGAAGATTGGTTGTGAGAAAGTTCATATTAAGTTGAATAAAGAATGAATAACTCTCCTAGAGTATATTTAAAGATTGAAGCATGTTAGAAGAGCATCTTGTAACATTCCAATATTTGCTATCCAGATATATCGTCATATAAAAGAATAACCAATACTGGCTATGCTACTTCTAACTTACATCAACAAACTAACCCATATCATTCATACATAATGAGTAAATATGAAGAGTCACGATAACAAAATTTATATATATACATCATTGCCTACAAGGGCACATTGTAATACATAAACTTTTAAACAACAATACCTAGCATAACATACAAGCTTTATTAACAAAAAACCTATAATTATACTAATCTTCATACATCTTCTACTTTCCTTTTGAAGAACTTGCACCTGGATTTAGATGGCAACATAATCGGGGTGAGAAATCACATATCTCAGTAGAAGTATTCCAAAACTAATATATATACATATACATACATTCAGATAATATTCATAATTATCGAATTAACACTTCAATCACAGAAGCAAATAACATCTCCATCTCAGAGATACGCAATCGCTCATACAATTGCAATGTCATGGTTTTATGTCATGATAGCAACCGTCCATACAACCGCCATGTTATGCCAAATTATGTCTAGTGTTTATGCCTATACAATATACTAAGTATGAAAATGAATAATGTTATGATACCATATTCAGGAACTCTAATTCCATGGTAATGTCATGAATGCATGAGTCCTGAACAAAGTAATAGAAGTCACATGGACAAGCATTGGAAGTCCATCCAGCAATCATCATTATCACTGATGATCACATATTTGATACATTAATAAGCCTTCATTTTTAGTCATTTACACTCTCCATGTACTTAATTGATTGATTTTGATTATGTTTTGTAAGTTTGGATTCAAATTAGACTTAATTGAATTTTTTAGCATAATTTACATCTTACACTATTTCTGTACTTTGGCCATATCTTGGGCTGTAGGTGGTCTTTGGAGCTGATTCTAGTGGCATTTGAAAGATAAGAGAGAGTTCTATAACTTTCATGAATATATCAAAGGCCCAATCACACGAGTAGATAACTCAAATTGGGGTTGAAGCAAGAACTAGAGTGCTGTTCCTAACAGCTTGACCTACGTATACTGTTCATCACAGATTTTGGGCTAGATGTTGTAAACTGAACTAAAATTTGGATGCTAAATATTTAAGACCCATATCTACAACTTTTATGTTGAACACTTTTCCAGAATCGGATTCCTTGAAGGTGATATTGGGTTTGGAAGTCAGAATAGAGGAGCTGTGACTGGGCCTGGACAATATGTAGTAATTTGAACGTATCTGGAGTTGTAGAAATGATATTGGACCCAAACCAAAGCCATTTGAAAGCTAAGATCCAGGCCTACAACTTTCATGAAGACCACTTGGTTCAAAAATGACGAATGCAATGACTTCAGAGCTGCATGATTTCGGAGACAAGGAATCTCCATAATTTCCCACTCATTTAATGTCATTTGGCATTTTCCACTCATTTTTCAATCATTCAACCACTAATAACTCAGCCCCCTTGACATTTTGTATCTCTAATCCTCTATAAAAGGGGGCCTTGGCAGATCATTGAAGGAATTAGGTGTTAGTTACCAAAATAATACCATTTTGTTACTAGGTTTTCTTGTAGTAATTTTCCTTTGTTCTAAATGAAAGTCATGTTCTTCTTCTTCTTCTTCTTTCTTTCTTTCTTCTTATCTATGAGTAACTAAGTTTCATTTTACTTGGGTGAAAGGGTGAAGCTCTTGGTAATAAAGTAAGGTTAGATTTATTCTTCTCTTGTGCTTAAATGATTTATATTTTCTAGTAACCATTATACGTATTATAATTTGTTTCTTATAATTTAGAAATCATCTTTGTAAAGAGGAGTTCTTGATTTATTGTAGACAAAATATTGGCACAATGAATGCTTTAACCCATTTACAAGTGGTGGTAGTTGTGTTAATAAATGATTAAAGGAATCATAGTATAATTACGTATATTATTTTAATGGACTTTTAACGTTGTATTTTCCGATTGGAACCTCTATGTTGCGAGGATTCTAATTGAGTTATAAAAGGAATTAATCTTACTTTTACTTTATTTACCAAGAGTGGATCATTTTACCCAAGTAAATAATTTTTACTGTAGTAATAAAATATTTACCTTACCATAATTAATCTTCATCAATTCCCTGTGGATCGACCTCGGACTCACCGAGAAATTTATTACTTGAGACAACCTGCACTTGGGTTTGTAAATGCAATAATTAAAAAGTGTGCATCAAGTTTTTGGCGCCGTTGCCGGGGACTTGATTTGAAGACTGAATTTCTAGTGTAAAAAAAAAAATTGTATATATACTAACATACTAACTGGTGGGGGAACCTCTCCCTTTTTAATTTCTGTGCATACTAACTTAGTAGGGGAACTTCTCCCTTTTATTTCACGCACTAATTTGGTGGGGGAATCTCTCCCTTTTACTTATTTTTTTCTTTAAATTTACTTTCCGCACTTTATTTTTTTTGCATTTTAATTTCTGTACAGTGGAGGTAATTCTCCATTTTATTTTCTTGTACATTTTAACTTAGTGGGGGTAACTCTCCCTTTTATTTTATTTTTTTGTACTTTATTTTCTCGTATTTATTTTTCATCATTTATTTTTTGTTTTTTTTTTATTTTTGTCATTTTTTTTTTGTTTACTAACTTACTAACTCTCTTACTAACTATCTAACTTTTTACTTTTTCTGCTTCTAACATTTTAATTTATCTGTATACTAACTTTTTAATTTTCATGCTTATTAACTTATTTGGTGGTTGGTTTATATCACACCTTTGTTAATATTTAATGAACAATTTATATTACTAGCTTGTACATTTTATTTTATATTGTAAGTTACTTGTTTATGCTTAATTGGTATCGTGATTTAAATTCTGGTCATTTGGTTAAAGTTAATCCAGGTACTTTACATATTGATTTGTTTGAATCACAATCACACACATTAAGCACAATGGCTGAAAACGAAAGTGTGCATGATGAACATGAAAATCAACCGTTGCAAACCATGCATGAGTATTTGCAACCATCTCAAAATTCTAGTCCATCATGTTTTATCTTTCCAGTCAATGCCAACAATTTTAGATTCAAGCCAGGTATGATTTCTTTACTTCCTAATTTCCATGGTTTAGAATCTGAAAGTCCATATTTACATTTAAAAGAATTTGAGGAAGTATGTACTGCTTTTCATGATCAAACTTGCACTGAAGAGGTTGTTAAGCTTAAATTGTTTCCTTTTTCTTTGAAAGATAAAGCAAAAACTTGGCTTAACACTTTGAAACCAAGATCAATTGGCACATGACAAGAAATGCAATGTGAGTTTTTGAAGAATTTTTTTTCAACACATAAAACTAATGCTTTGAAAAGACAAATCCAAAATTTTTTCCAAAATTCAAATGAAGCATATTTTCAAAGTTGGGAACGTTTTAAAGATTTGTTGAATTCTTGCCCACATCATGGTTTTGAAAAATGGCGCACTTTAAGTTTCTTTTATGAAGGGTTAACACCTGAAACCAAGCAATTTGTGGAAACAATGTGCAATAGTGAATTTCTTGATAAAGAACCTGATGAAGCTTTAGACTATTTAGACCATTTGGCTGAAAATTCTCAATCTTGGCATAGTACTAATCCTTCTGAAAATTCAATTAGATCAAACCTTGCAAATGCTAGTAAAGGAAAATATCATCTTAGTCAAGAAGAAGATTTAAATGCTAGGTTTGCTAGTTTGGCTAGAAAGGTTGAAGCCATGGAATCCGGGAAAGTAAAAGAAATCAAATCTGTGCAAAATGAAGAAATTTGTGGCATTTGTGATGAATTAGGACACTCAACAAATGAATGTCCAAAAATTCCTGTTTTTAAAGAAGTTATGCATGAGCAAGTAAATGCAATGAATAATTTTAAAAAGCCATTCACTTCTTCTTTTTCAGATACATACAATCCGGGATGGAGAAATCACCCGAATTTCAGTTGGAGGAATAGCAACCAGCCACAATTCATGCAACCACCACCTCCTCAGGCACAGCAAGATTCTCAAAATCCTCAAGGATATGCACCCTATGTCCCACCATATAGGAAAAACCTTGAAGGAACATTGCATGCATTCATGGAAAAACAAGAGGCCATCAATAGTCAAAACACTCAAGCCATGATTAACATAAAAGACACTCATGCTAAACTTTCTTCTGCACTTGCCATTCATGAGAAAGGAAAGTTTCCCTCTCAACCTCAACCAAATCCTAAGGGTCAGTTTAGCCTAAATGAGGGTAGTTCAGAAAGTCAAAAAATAGATCAAGTCAACTCAGTGATAACTCTTAGGAGTGGAAAGGTTGTTGAAAAACAAATTCCTGAACTTTTTGAGAAAGATGATGAGTCAATTCCTAAAGATGAGGAAGGAGTTGATAAGCCACCTAGCCAAAAAGAGATCAAACCCTCGTCTTCACCCCCATTTCCTCAAGCATTAAACAATTCAAGTAAAGTGAATCATAACAGTGACATTTTTGAAATCTTTAAACAAGTGAAGGTCAATATTCCTCTGTTAGATGCTATCAAGCAGATTCCTTGTTATGCTAAATTTTTGAAAGACTTGTGCACTGTTAAGAGGAAACATAATGTGAAAAAGAATGCATTTTTGACTGAACAGGTAAGCTCCATTATTCAAAACAATAATGAGTTGAAATATAAAGACCCTGGTTGTCCTACAGTTTCATGCATTATTGGTGAACATAAAATTGAACGAGCTTTACTTGATCTTGGTGCTAGTGTTAATTTGCTTCCATATTCAGTTTATCAGCAACTTAACCTTGGTGAGTTAAAACTAACTTCTGTAACTCTTTTACTTGCTGATAGATCAATTAAAATTCTAAAAGGAATAGTAGAAGATGTGTTGGTACAAGTTGATAAATTCATATATCCTGTGGATTTTATTGTCTTGGAAACTGAACCTATGGTTGATAGTTCTAAGTCAGTTCCTATTATTTTGGGTCACCCATTTTTAGCAACATCTAATACTTTGATAAATTGCAGAAATGGAGTGGTGAAGCTAACTTTTGGAAATATGACACTGGAGCTTAATGTTTTCAACATGTGCAAGCAACCACATGAAGTTTATGATGACAATAAAGAGATTGAAGGGATTAAGGCCATTATAGATGATCATCTTCAAATCAGGAGTTCTTCTGACCCATTAGAAATCTGTTTAATTAATTCATTTGATTCAGTTACATAATTAGATGATGATATTTCTGAAATATGCTCTTTGCTTGACTGTACACAGGAAATGGAATACAAAAGATGGAAGCCAAGATTCGAAGAGCTAAAATCCATGAATGATGAGGAAGTACCCACACTGAAACTGAAGCCATTACCTGATGGGTTGAAGTACACATTTTTGGGAGAAGAGCAAAGCTCTCCAATGGTAATTTCCTTATCCCTAACCAAAGAACAAGAAGATAAGTTGATAGAAGTACTTAAAAGGCATAAAAATGCAATTGGATGGACATTAAAGGATATAAAATGTATTAATCCATTAATCTGTTCACATAGAATACATTTAGAGGATAATGCTAAAACATCTCAACAACCTCAAAGAAGATTAAATCCACACATGAAAGAGGTAGTTAGAGCTGAAGTTCTTAAATTACTTGATGTTGGAATTATCTATCGTATCTCTGATAGCCAGTGGGTAAGCCCTACACAAGTTGTGCCTAAGAAATCTGGAATAACAGTGGTTGAAAATGAAAAAGGAGAATTAATACCTACCCGAGTCTTATCTAGTTGGCGTATGTGTATTGATTTCAGAAAATTGAATACAGCCACTAGGAAAGACCATTTCCCTTTGCCATTTCTTGATCAGATTCTAGAAAGAGTAGCAGGACATCCCTACTATTGTTTTTTTGATGATTATTCAGGGTATAATCAAATACCAATTGCATTAGAGGACCAAGAAAAGACCACTTTTACTTGTCCCTTTGGCACTTTTGCATATAGAAGAATGCCTTTTGGTCTTTGTAATGCTCCGGCAACTTTTCAAAGATGCATGCTAAGTATTTTCAGTGACATGATTTGGCATTTTTTAGAGGTTTTCATGGATGATTTGACAGTTTTTGGAAATTCTTTTGAAAATTGTCTTGATAATTTGGAAAAAGTTCTTAAAAGATGCGAAGAAAAAGGATTTGTGTTAAATTGGAAAAAATGTCATTACATGGTTACCTCAGGAATAGTGTTAGGTCATGTGATATCTTCTAAAGGAATTGAAGTTGATAAGGCCAAAGTTGAATTAATTGCTCATTTGCCTTTCCCAAAAACAGTCAGAGAAGTTCGTTCCTTTTTAGGACATGCAGGATTTTACAGAAGATTTGTAAAGGACTTTAGTGCCATATCTAGACCTTTATGTAATCTTCTAACAAAAGATACATCATTTGATTGGACTCAAGATTGTCTGAAATCTTTTGAAAAATTAATCGGTCTTTTGACTTCTGCTCCTATCATGCAATCTCCTGACTGGTCTTTGTCTTTTGAGTTGATGTGTGATGCTAGTGATTTTGCTGTTGGTGCTGTTTTAGGACAGAGAAAGGAAGGTAAGCCTCATGTAATTTATTACACAAGTCGAACTTTGAATAGTACACAAATGAATTACACCACTACTGAAAAAGAACTACTTGCTGTAATTTTTGCATTGGACAAATTTCGAGCTTATTTAATTGGTTCTTCCACTGTTGTTTTCACTGATCATGCTGCTGTTAGATATTTAATGTCTAAACAGGATGCTAAACCTAGGTTGATACGGTAGATCTTGTTGCTTCAAGAATTCAATATCACAATAAAAGACAAGAAAGGAGCCGAAAATGTTATTGCAGATCATTTGTCAAGGCTGACGACAGGCTCATCTTTTGATAGCACACCTATCAATGATTCTTTTTCCAATGAATTTTTATTTTCTGTCAATTCCATGCCTTGATTTGCTAACATTGTCAATTTTCTTGTAACAGGTAAGATGTCGCCTCAGTGGACACACCAAGACAGAAAAAAGTTTTTGAATGAGGTGAAAAATTTCTTTTGGGATGACCCATATTTGTTCAAATATTGTCCTGATCAAATCTTTCGGAGATGTGTACCTGACAATGAGGTAAGTAGTGTCATTAAATTTTGTCATTCAGAAGCATGTGGAGGTCATTTTTCTTCAAAGAAAACAGCTACGAAAATCTTGCAATGTGAATTTTATTGGCCCACTTTATTCAAGGACAATTATACTTTTTGCAAAAGTTGTGAAAGTTGTCAAAAATTAGGGTCCATTTCTAAAAGAAATATGATGCCTTTGAACCCTATCCTTGTCATTGAAATTTTTTATTGTTGGAAAATTGATTTCATGGGTCCATTTCCATCATCTTTTGGATTTGTGTACATTTTGGTTGCAGTTGATTATGTCTCAAAATGGATTGAGGCGATTCCATGTCGGCACAATGATCATAAAACTGTTCTAAAATTTTTAAAAGAAAATGTTTTGAGTCGATTTGGAATTCCTCGAGCTATCATCAGTGATGGGAGAACACATTTTTACAATAAACCATTTAAATCTTTAATGAAGAAATATTGCATTACCCACAAAATTACAACCCCTTATCATCCTCAGACAAGTGGACAAGTTGAATTAGCAAATAGGGAGATTAAACAAATTTTGGAAAAAACAGTTAACCCAAATCGTAAAGATTGGTCTTTAAAACTAAACGATGCACTTTGGGCTTACCGTACTACTTTTAAAACATCTTTGGGCATGTCTCCTTATCGGTTAGTTTATGGAAAACCTTGTCATTTGCCTGTAGAATTGGAGCATAAAACATTTTGGGCCATTAAAGCTTTCAACTTATGTCTTGATGATGCTTCCAAGTTACGCAAATTGCAATTGAATGAACTTGAGGAATTAAGAAATGATGCATATGAAAACTCAAAGATTTATAAAGTTAGAACAAAAACTTTTCATGACAAATCAATTTTGAGAAAAACTTTTGAAATTGGTCAAAAAGTTCTGCTTTATAATTCTCGTCTTCATCTATTCCCTGGAAAATTGAGATCTAGGTGGATTGGTCCTTATATTGTCAAACATGTGTATTCTTATGGGGCCATAGACATTGAGAATCCTAGGAATGGTATTGTATTTAAGGTCAATGGACAAAGACTCAAACCATTTCTAGAACATCAAGTTGTTGAGGTAGAATCCATTTCTCTTTCTAATCCTTGTTATGAGTAGAATTTATTTTAATGTTGTTTCTTTCTTTTTGCAGTTCTTTGTGTTCCCGGTTAAATGGCGGATAACGGTACTCCGTGACTCTCAAGTCGGTTTGTTTTTCAGTTTCTCATAATAACTGAATTCTTATCCTTTTAAAATGGATGTCATTCTCTCAAATCTAAGAAAATATTTTCCTTCTCTCCCTCTAAATGCTCTAACAAAAGTGTATGAAGCTAGGTGTGAAAGATTGAGATTGTTAATGTATAAGGGCATCCCAGAAGATATACGCTGGATAATCGAAGCAAAGGTTTGTTTAGCTAGTGAATCTTCAGATTCATTTGTCCCATACGTGTCTGGTCTTGGTAAAAGTTCATTTTCAAAAAGGAGAAGAGCAAAAAGAATGAAAGTTTGTTACAAGTGTGCACGATGGAATTGCAACACGCGATGTCGCTCTTTGGGAATGGTTTCTATAAACAGAGAAGATAAAATATTCTTCATTAAGAATGGACTGAGTAAGGAGTCATTAGATAATATCTTATTGACTCTTGAGACGCATTCTTGTGGAGTTGTGCAGCGTGAACTTCTTAGTTTGTGGAATCTCTTCAAGGACGAGTAAGAGCGTTATAGTCTTGGGAATCTGACTCAAAAAGATATTGTTTGTCAATTTATAAGAAAATTGGATAGGAAGCTTATCCTCGACTCATAAAAGGCGTTTAAGCCGTTTCTGGACGTGAAACCAGAGGAAGATGTGAGCCACAATCACAACAACATGTATATATCATCTTGTAAATTTTCAAAAAAAAAAAAAAAAAAAGAAAAGAAAAAAAAAGAGAAAAACAAGAAAAAAAAAAAAAAAAAAAAAAAAAAGAAAAAAATGAAATGAAAAAAAAAAAAGGACGAAACTTTTGTTGTACTTGGTCTTTAATTAGATTAGGAGCCCCTGCCAGTGGAGTGGCAGACCCGTCATTGACTCGGGTGGACCTTCACACGCCGGTCGGTAAATAAGGTTCGTGTGTCATGCTCTGCAGAGAGCCGCGTAAGCATTCCCGGGTTTTAACCAAAGGCTCTGCTTGTTGATGGACAGAAAGAAGCGTCCCGTGTTTGCATTCTCGCGTGACAATGCCTCTAAGCTGGATCCTGTGATTTAATGCCATGGGCTCTTCAGCGACCTCTCACTGGCTGTGGTCGTTAGTGGTAGCTGTCAGATCTACGCACTTTAATTAGTGGCGTCGTAGCTCAATCCAAAATATCCCACAAGCGGGAGGGAGAAGAATGCCCAGATTGGCTGAGCCGTCTTGGTATTACTGTACTCATGACGCTTAAAGTATAAAGATCGCCATGAAACCTGTACATAAAGGTATGTAATCATTTGTTATTATTATTTTATCTTTGTATGATTTTGTTAAATTTTGGTTTTGGACAGACGATCCTTTGGATAGGATCCTTCGGGGGTTTCTAGACTTCTTTACCCTGATGGTTTTCTTGAAGTAAAAAAAAAAAAAAAAAAAAAAAAAAAAAAAAAAAAAAAAACAAAAAAAAAATATTTTTAAATTTCAAACTTTTTTGACACCAGTCAACCTACCTGTATAGGAGCTATTATTACTTTTTCTCTTCTCTTCCCTATTTAAACACTCTATTTTCTTCACTTTCCTGCAACTCATAATCATTCAAAGAAAGTGTGAGTGTAGAAATGGAGGGAGCTTCTTCTTCTATTCGTAGATTTTCCAGTATCTGTGTATTTTGTGGGACAAGTTATGGTAAGAGTTTAGAGTTTGTAAACGCAGCAAGCACTGTTAGTAGAACACTTGCTGCGAGGAACATTCGTGTAGTATATGGGGGAGGTTGCCTTGGGTTAATGGGGGCTGTATCACTTTCTCGCATTTATAAGAGGTGGTCAAGTTTTAGGTGTCATTCCCTGAACCTTTAACTCGAAGGAACATCGTTGGAAAGACAATTGGTTTGGAAATTTGGTATCATCTATGCATGGACGAATGAAGGCGATGATTGAAAACTCTGATGCATTCATTGTCTTACCTGGTGGTTTTGGTACTTTGGAAGAAGTCTTTCAAATTGTCTCTTGGGCCCAACTAAACATCCACCATAAACCCATAGGTTTGTTGAATGTTAATAATTTCTTTGATAATTTGTTATCTTTTGTTGACCATGCTGTGGAACAGAAATTTATCACACCTTCTGCAAGATGACTCCTTATCTCTGCTTCCACTGTTGATGATTTAATTGATAAATTAGAAGCTTTTGTTTATGAACCTGATCCAGTAACAGCTCAGATAGATTGGTCAACAGGCAGCAGTAAGGGAGGCAGCAGTAAGAGAGGCAACAGCAAGGGAGGCAGCAAGGAACAAGAGTGTGATCTGTCACTTCATCTATAACTATCCTTTATCTTTAGTTTTATTTATCGTATTTTTTTTTTGTTTAAATTTGTGTGAGATTTTTATTTTCAGTAATTACAACAACAGGTACTATCTTTTATCCTTTACCTATCTATCTTTGACATTGAGGACAATGTTGTGATCTGGTTGGGGGGAAGGATAGTTGTGTAAAAAAAAATTTTTTAATTTAGGAAGTGTGTGTATTAATATGTTTGTTGTGTTTATATGTTTGTCTGTAACTTACTAAACCAGTTAAGGATGGCAGAGTAAGGAGTAAATTTTACTCTTGAGACGCATCTTAGTTGTGGTAGAAACTAGTTTGTGTGGAAATAGCAATTCAAATTCAGGAAAATTTGCATGATTGAGTAAATTGTCTTCTTTCTTAAAATTCACATGCTTGGTTATGAATGTTGAATTGGTGGACTGAGATTGATAGAATTATGCCTTGTGAGATTTTGAGCCTATTGATGAATGAATTGAACATTTGTACCATTCTCTTCTTTCTTGTGTGAATTTCACTCATGGAATTGTTACTCTAGAACTTGCTTTGATTCTTTTTGAGACTACATTTTCATATGCATACATGAATATGATTGAGGCATTTTTTTTGAATTAACTACTTTGACCAAATAGCCAACCTTGTGCATATTTTCCTTTGCTTAACCCCTTTGAGCTTATTTGACTATTCTTTGTTTCGAACTCATTATGTGCCTTAATGAAAAACCATGTTCTTACTTAACCTTAGGAAATAAGAGAACAGTAATTTTGTCATTCGATGAGTTCTTGAACAAGTGAGGGGGTGTGTGTGCAGAATGGTTAAAAAAATGTATATATGATGTTCTTTTTGTAAAAAAAAAAAAAAACAAAACAAAAATAAAAAAATCAAATAAAAAATCAAATAAAAAAAATCAAAATAATAAAAAATGTAAAAAGAAGAGGGTCAACAAGGTAATAAAGGAAAGGAAAAGAATATGTAAAGAGAATTTATATTAGGTGGAGTTGGGATGAACTTTCATGCTTGTTAATTGAACTCAGCTCTCATGTTCTTTTATTCTCTGGTGTTTAACTTGACATATCCATATTACCTCCTCATTTACCTTGACCCCATTACAACCTTGAATAAAGTCCTCATGATTTGTGTGTGCATGTGTTCTGAGTAGTAAAGAAGTAGAAGATAAGCAAGCTTATGGTAGTGCAATTTTCATAGGTTGAATTGAGTGAAATACCTACCTTTTAAATACTTGAGGGATTGAGAGTGAATCTTGTGAAAATCTATCATTCTTGACTCATGCTTTTTAATTGAAATATCCTTGCTTGTTGATTTGAGAAGTGAAGATATGTTATCTCATGAATGTTTTGATTACTTGAATGATTGTTCTTCATTTTTAAATATTATTAGAAATTGAGTCTTTTAGAGTGTTTAGCTTTTGAGTCTGCTTTTTTTTTTTTTTTTTTTTTTGTGAGTGGTCTTATGTGTTTTGCTCAGGAGTGCAAAAAGTTAAGTGTGGGAGAATTTGATGATCACATATTTGATACATTAATAAGCCTTCATTTTTAGTCATTTACACTCTCCATGTACTTAATTGATTGATTTTGATTATGTTTTGTAAGTTTGGATTCAAATTAGACTTAATTGAATTTTTCAGCATAATTTACATCTTACACTATTTCTGTACTTTGGCCATATCTTGGGCTGTAGGTGATATTTGAAGCTGATTCTAGTGGCATTTGAAAGATAAGAGAGAGTTCTATAACTTTCATGAAGATCTCAAAGGCCTAATCACACGAGTAGATAACTCAAATTGGGGTTGAAGCAAGAACTAGAGTGCTGTTCCTGACAGCTTGACCTACGTATACTGTTCATCACAGATTTTGGGCTAGATGTTGTAAAATGGACTGAAATTTGGATGCTGAATATTTAAGACCCATATCTACAACTTTCATGTTGAATACTTTTCCAGAATCGGATTCCTTGAAGGTGATATTGGGTTTGGAAGTCAGAACAGAGGAGCTATGACTGGGCCTGGACAGTATGTAGTAATTTGAACGTATCTGGAGTTGTAGAAATGATATTGGACTCAAACCAAAGCCATTTGAAAGCTAAGATCCAGACCTACAACTTTCATGAAGACCACTTGGTTCAAAAATGACGAATGCAATGACTTCAGAGCTGCATGATTTTGGAGACAAGGAATCTCCATAATTTCCCACTCATTTAATGTCATTTGGCATTTTCCACTCATTTTCCAATCATTCAACCACTAATAACTCAGCCCCCTTGACATTTTGTATCTCTAATCCTATATAAAAGGGGGCCTTGGCAGATCATTGAAGGAATTAGGTGTTAGTTACCAAAATAATACCATCTGTTACTAGGTTTTCTTGTAGTAATTTTCCTTTGTTCTAAATGAAAGTCATGTTTTTCTTCTTTTTCTTCTTTCTTTCTTTCTTCTTATCTATGAGTAACTAAGTTTCATTTTACTTGGGTGAAAGGGTGAAGCTCTTGGTAATAAAGTAAGGTTAGATTTATTCTTCTCTTGTGCTTAAATGATTTATATTTTCTAGTAACCATTATACGTATTATAATTTGTTTCTTATAATTTAGAAATCATCTTTGTAAAGAGGAGTTCTTGATTTGTTGTAGACAAAATATTGGCACAATGAATGCTTTAACCCATTTATAAGTTGGTAATATTTTTAGGAAACATAATATAATTACGTGTATTATTTTAATGGACTTTTAACGTTATATTTTCCGATTGGAACCTCCATGTTGTGAGGATTCTAATTGAGTTATAAAAAGAATTAATCTTACTTTTACTTTATTTACCAAGAGTGGATCATTTTTACCCAAGTAAATAATTTTTACTGTAGTAACAAAATATTAACCTTACCTTAAATAATCTTCATCAATTCCCTGTGGATCGACCTCGGACTCACCGAGAAATTTATTACTTGAGACAACCTGCACTTGGGTTTACAAATGCGACAACTAAAAAGTGTGCATCAATCACAAAGGAAATCCATTTACCCCCTAGGTAGTGAAGTTCATCAACTACACGATTATTGATAATTAACATGGAAATTCATCCTTGAAACCATTATAATAGGAAGGATACAATCCACTTTGCCTAATATAGATCACCCACATCTACGGGCTCACACCTTTCAAATAACAATCACCCACATCTACAGGGCTCTCACTTTTCAAAAGGACAAAACATACCATTATGTATATAATCATGTCTAATTAAATTTTCATAATTAGCATTACAAATCATTATGATTCAAATAATCCACTCTTCATTAAATACTCCTATTAGAGTCTCAACACATTTTAGGAAACATATACGAATGATCCCACCTAACCAAGAACTTGAAAACATAAAAAATAATATTTTTGAAGATTCTGGCCTTAGACACGGACCATGTCTAATAACACGCCCCCAGTGTCTTTGAATATAGACCGTGTCTCTTAACCAGACATACTGCAGCAAATTCTGCAGATTCGAGTACTGTTCCATTGAAACTTACCCCTCCTCCAATCACTCAAACTTTACATCCAAGTGATTTCCAACCTTCCATAAGGTTCAACTACACATAGCAACTCTTATTCCACTTTGATTTCACTCAAAACCAAAGATCATGGATAATCATCTAATTCAAAACCTAAAATCGCAAATCTCCACTTAAATGGAATTAAAGGTATACAAGGACTAGAAATCAATTTCCATACACCCAACAATTCATAAACAAGTCATCATCAAGTTCTCCAACATGATTTAAGCCAAAACAACAAAAAACAACTCAAAACCTAAAATCACTACATCAAGTCATAACTCAAGAACAAGATGAAGAGAGTAGGAAAATGAGTTAAGAAGAAAGTTTCCCCTACCTCAAGATCAAGAAGATGAAGATGAAGCCAAGCCTCCACTTGAGTCCTCCTACTTCTTCCTCTTCTTCTCTTCCTCTTCGATTTTTCTCTTCTGTTTTCTTTTCTTTCAATGTTTCCTCTCTCAGTCGTGAGATATGAGGAAGAGAAATCCAAATTGGCTTATTATAGTCAAGTACTAAAACTCCTGATATGTTAAGAACGCATAGATTTCACCAAATCTAATTTCTTAGCTTCTAATATATTCAAAATAAATCCTAAAATTCATTAAAAATATTGTTTCACCATTTTTCTATTTTTTCATATCAACTACTAGTCAAACTAGCATTAAAATACACAATCAGTATGCTTAAAAATGTCAAACTAACTCTGATTAACCTCAAATTTTAACTGTAGCTTAGTTCACACATTTGTGACCTAGAAACAAATTCTGCACATTTATTTTCACTAACTAAGCAGTTTAAGTCACTTCTAGAGCTAATAACAGCTATATTTCATACATAGTGTTACAGTAAAGTACCTAAACGTGCTCAGACAGTCACAAAACTTAACAGACATGATAAACAGGTATTAGGTTACCTTCGCAATTATATACAAGCCTAACATGTTTTTCAGGGTGTTACACATCTTATCCACTTACAATGACAAGCCAAATTTGTAATTGACCATTGTCCATTGAAGATTTATTTTGATGATAACAAAGTTAAGCCAAATGTCAAGTCCAAAGGAAGATTAAATGGTATAACTTATAGAACTTAGGGTCTTTATGTAAGAAGCTTATGAATATCTCAAATGTTTTATAATGTGTTTGAAAAAACTTTAAACTTGTTTTTCAATGAACCCATATAGCACACATGGTTTCAAGGCTTTCTCCTATGTAAAGATAGATGTTTTACAAGAAAAGAGCTAAAATATGTTTTCAAATCTTTACAAATAGTTTTTACATGCTAAAATGTCCAACAAACAAATTTTGAAAAGCTAGTCATGGTGGTAGTTCAAAATTATGAAAAATAGTCAAGTTTGAGCTTTGAAAAACTGACCTTTAATTATTATTTTAGTCATAACTTTCAAAATACTTTAAGTTTTATTTTGAAACTTATTTTATTTGAAAATAGACTCAAAGATCTTTCCAATGAGTGGTCATTTGCTTTAAACGAATGAGAAACAAAGAAATTATGACCATTTAAAGTCAGTTTTCAAAATTAGAGTGTGGCTTATTCGAATAAGGGATTTGTTATTCGAATAACAAGTTCCAAAACCAAATTCTTCTATACTATAAAAGGATTTATTCAAATAACAAGTGTGTTATTTGAATAAACAAGAACCAAAAACACACAATGACTATTTTTATGCATTTAAAGCTGAAATAAATGATATCCAACGACTCTTTTTTCAAGAACTCTATAAATACACGATTTTGGGTCATCTTTTATATAGAACCAACAACCTGAAACAAATCTCTTATGCTTTGATTCGTGATTCATTCTTTTTAATCTTTGAGCTTTGTTTTTTGGTCAAATACTTGAGATATCTTTGAGAGCTTCATAGGACTTCAATTTGTATTATATACTCTTGTGAGAGTTTCTTCTTCATTTATACTTTGATTCTCTGTAAAGAGGGTGAGACATCCCTCAAAGTTGTAAAGGGTGAGGTATCCATGTTTTGAGGTTCAAGTACAAAGGGTGAGGTATCTCAAGATGTTAGGAATGCTCTTGCTTGTAAAGGTTTTCCTAGCACCCGTGAAGTCTAGGAGATAGTGAAGAAAATCTTAAGTTAAGCTTGGGGATTGAATGTAGGTCACAAGTAGTTGGTGGCTGAACTAGATAAATTCTTGTGTTTACTATTCTCAACTCTATCTTTTTACTTTGATGCTTTACTTTTATATGTTTACTTGAATATTATTCATCTTGGTTTCAAAATGCTTAATTTCTTAATGGTATTTTAAAAATTTGTAAATACCCAATTCACTCCCCTCTTGGGTGATGGTTGTTATGGTTAACAAAATTCAATCAAGTAGAAAAAACTCAGCCTAAGAAGATTGAAGACATGAGAAAGTTAGATGAGAATGTTCAAGTTAAGAATAATCATGAAGAATCCCTCTCAAAGTCTTTAAAGAACAAATCTAGAAAGCAAAGCTAATAAAGATGATCGAGATAAATATTTAATTGAGCTACCAAAGGTAAAAACTAAAGCTCAAAATGATTAGCACTAGATGAAAAGTATCAGAATATAAGATTTGAATAAGTGCTTTTAAGTTGAGAAAGGTCGAATGTTAGAAGATAAAAATTGAAGTCTGTTTGAATAAGATTATAAGCTTAAAAGAAACCAGATGTGCAAAGTCATACTTTAAAAAAATCAAATTCATAAGGATAAGCATGAAAGATTCCAACAACACAAAGTCAAAACATAACCTAACAGAAGTTGAGAAAGTTCGAGCAAAGAAAGTTTGAGATAAAAAGGTTCAAGTTGAACAAGTTCAATGCTAAGTTAGCATTGTCAACAACTTTTTCACCTATACTAAAAATGGACAAACACATGTTAAAAAGTGCTACAACAATTAATAACAGCTAGTTTTTACATGAAATCACTTTACTTTGAGACTTGTTTCTAATAACTAGAAAGACATTCCTGAGGATTTCAAAACAATTTATTTTACTTCAAAAGAAATTTGTACAAGCTAATCCAAATACAACTAAAATATAAATAACTCCAAATAATCTTAAAATAAGCTCATTGAGACGAGGAATTACTTATAATCATATTCAATACAATTATGTGAAAATAAATTAATAATCCGTCAATCTATTTGCTTATCCCTAGTCTATGCACCCGTGATTTTACGCGTATTTGTCGTTTTTCTTCTTTTATAATTATTTTTTTTATTTTTTTAATATTTTTAGCAATAAAGTGTTTTTTTATAAAATGGGGTCAAACCCCAATACAATTTAATTTTAGCTTAATATTTTATATATTATTTAATTCATGACTCATAATTTTTTTACAAAAATGCTGAATGTCACGAACAACATTTCTAGAAAACTTCTGCGAATTCATAACTACCATTGGATTATGTATTTTTTTTAAAGATTTTAATTGAAAAAAAAGACAAAACAGGTGATAGGTTATTGAGCCACATAATTCGTGGACTCATTAAGTTTACTTTGTGATGAATAGTAATACTGATTTTTTTATTATAAAACTTTATTTTAACAATTACATTTTAAAATAATAACAAAAAATAAATCACTATATATATATTAAATATAAAAGCCAATTAATATATACCTTGAATTGAAATAGGAATCTATGTACCAAAAAATAAAAAAACAAAGAAAATAAGAATATATTCTAATGGTCTTAAAAATAATAAAATATCTCTGTATTTAAACATCTCCACAGAAATTTTTCCATTTAAGAGTTCGGATTTAAATTTTTTTTCCCTGAGAATGGGAATGAGAATATAAATTCTCTCATGATTGATGCAGGGACAGAGCTCCGACCAGTTACTGTCCTTGAAAATTATTTAATTATTTTTAATAGTTATACCATATATATGTATTAATATTTTATCTTTTTTAATAATTTTTATTTATATTATTTTTATATTAATTTAAAATTAAAAAACACTAAATAATAACTTGTTATTTTAATTTATTAATATTATAAACTTAAATTGAAATTATTTATAATTATTTATAAATATTTTTCTAATTTTTTAAAAATAATTTCAAGATCCCACGAGTTCTCGTAAGTCCCTACGCACCAGTGCCATCCCTATATGGTAATTGTGGTGGGTAAAAGCTAAACAACCTTTCTTTTTTTTACAATTGCTAAAATGGAAAAAGGAAACAGCAGAAAGAAAGAAACTTACCACAGTATACTAAAAGGCGTTCCATGCTTTTCCATGAGTTCTGGCTTATACTGTGTTTAGATGTCTGAAAATAAATTTTTTTGTTTGAAAATTTAATAATAAATAAGAAGGAAAAGAATTTAAGAAGAATGATTCCTTCTCTCTTCTTTTTAAATATTAAATTTTTATTTTTTAAAATTAGAATGAAATAAAAGAAAATAAACTTATAAACTTAAAAATAAATATTTTACATTATATTTTATTTTTTATGATTTAACTTCTAAATAAAATAATAAAATATTATTTTATTCTTTTATTATTTTTTAAATAAATAAAAAAATAAACTTATTTTATTATTTTCATTCCCTTTTCCAATTTTACTTATTCTATTCCATTCAATTAAAGGACAAGTATCTAAACACGCTAACAAAGTATTAAAAAAAGTAGTACCAACAAGTAAAAAGGTTGGTTATTGATTTGACTCCGCGACCACCATCAAGATTTAACATCCAACTCTTATATTTTTATATTATTTTTTTAAGTTCATTTTTAACACTTTATTAATAATGTATAAATTCATAATTAATTATGTATATTATTAATTAATAAGTAAATTCAAACTTTAATTTTTAAATTATAAATTTATTTATTAATTAATTAATAAATATAATTAACTATGAATTTATATATTATTAATTAAATATTAAAAAATAATATTAAAAAATAATATAAAATAATATTTTTCTTTTTAACACTCAATGCCACAACCAATGCACATTTCTCGAGTAATTAAATTTCTATTAAAGTTTAATTGACATATTTAGAATGTAAAATTTTTTACACTATTATTTAATCATATATAATCACATATAATTTTTAAAATAATTATTATAAAAATTAAATATTTTAATGACATGTTAATATTTAATTTAATGATAGTATAATTTTTTACATTAATAATATATTAAAATTAAATATTTTCTTTTATCTATTACTATAATAAAGGTGATAGGCCTTTTTGCTGTCCAACATTTTTTTTTCTCCATATTTGTCATTTTACATTACTACTAAACAAAATTCAATTAAAAAAGAAAGATAAAGGAAGAAAAAAAGGACTTCTACTTTACTAAATTGCTTTTGTTTGTTAGTAACTTATCATGGTGGGTGCTATTATACATCTTATTAAGTTTAGATGTATTATACATCTAAATCTTTACCTACAATAACAGGTTTTTCTTTTTTACAAGTTGCTTGTCTCTTTTTTTTTTTTTTACATTTTGTTTTTTTTAGGTCACCGTTACAGGCACCATTGGCTGTTGTCGACCAACCTCTGGCGCCACCACCAACCTCTCTGGCCATTGGCACATGTGCCCACCTCCACCACCTATGACTGACTACTATTCATTGTTTTTAAATTTATACAATTGTATAAATAATATAAATTAAAATTATATCAATCTTTATATTTTTTCATAAATAACTATGCATACTAAATTTTTTTCCTATAATTATAACTATTAAAATTTTTTATAAATTTTAAGCGATTAAATTTATACTGAGTTATACAACTTTAAAAAAATTAGAGGTGATCGATTTTTCTAAAATTATAATTGTATTTATTAAATTTTTTTATAAATTTTAAGCGATAATATTTATACGCTTATACAACTTAAAAAAAATTAAAAGTAATTTGGTGGTAACATATAAACAATATACAATGACCGCTAATCGACGATAGTAGTGATGGTAGTATGTAAAAAAAAAATATAAAACTAAAAAAAAAAACCTAAAAAAAAAAACTTACTAAACAAGTTTCTTATAATTGATTTAAACTATTAATTTATTTTATAAATAAATCAATAATTTAAATTTTAAAGTACATCATATACCTTCTTTTAAAAGATATATATTAGACTTGGCCACTTATCATAACTTAACCATGAACAAAACAGTTTCAATTTCGAAACCTGAAACCTCATACGCACATACTGATGTAGATATGCAATTTACTCCAAAAAATAACTACTAATAAACTTCAGATAGACGATTACAAAGAAGAGCAATTACAAATAAAGAATACAAAGGTGCCTCTCAATCCATTACTTTATGAATACTGCTCTATCCTCTTAAAATATTTTTATAATAATTTTTTTATTTTTTAATAAAAATATTAAATAAAAAATTAAATATAATAAATATCTTAAAAATATAAAAAATATTTAATATTTTTTTATTTAATAATTAAAAAATTATTAAAAAATATATTAGGAGAATTAATATTTTTCTTAATATTAATAGGGTGTGTTTGGAAGTTTGGAGGGAAAGGAAGGGGAGGGATTTAAAAGGAAAGGAAGGGAAGGAAAATAGAGGTTTATCCTCCTCCTTGTTTGAGAGTGTGAAATATATGAAGGAAAGGAAATGGGGGGTTTAAGATATATTTTTACCATTTTACCCTTTATTAAAAAAATAGCATAATTAATGTTTTACAAAAAATATTAAAGTGAAAAACTAATATAAAAAATTGTCAATAAAAATTGAGCAAATTTTTATTAAAGTGAAAAAAAATTTTAAATAAAAAATATTAAAGTTGAAAAAAAAAATTCTAGAGAGTAATTTTTTTAATAAACAATATCTTCTCTCAATAAAAAATATTGATTCAAAAAAACATTTTCTCACTCTAAAGATATCGATTCTCTCTCTCTCTCTCTCTCAAATTATTGTCTATAATTAAAAAGTGAATCTTATTTACTTAAATTCATTTTATCGACATACGAATTTCAATTCCTGTTCTTAAGTTTAACTAATCATTTTTTTTAAAGTGATGTTATTTAAATATTATGATTTATTGTGTGCATCTTTAGTACATATTTTTGAATTGTATAAAAGTGTAAAAATAGTAAGAATCTTGTAAGAACATTTTGCTCCTCAATTCTCAATAACTTGAGCATTAGATAATTGAAATAATATACATCATACACCAAAACATAATAATATACATATACATTATCAAAAAAATAAAAGTTATACTGAGTTGAAACTTCAAAAATCTTATCCAACCTAGTCAGCACTACACAATTCTATTCATAACCAAACCAATATTCTAGCAAAAGGACAAAACAACGTATAATCAATTGTTAACCCATCATTTCAACTTGATGATCGAAACTGCCACAAGATTTTTTGAGAAGAACCACAATAGATTTTGTTCAATACCTGCAAAATGAAAAGGTTGCCAACGTAATTTTGAGACCATCATATATTATAAGTAATTGCAATTTATTTGAAAAGACCAGCATGCTTATGCTATGACATTTTACATACAATTATCAACAGTCATGTTGCAATAGCTCCTACAAATAAAAAATAAGACAGTAACATGACAATCATTTTCTTTTCACAAGACATTCCAAATAGAAAACATGAAAACACAGGAGTC
The DNA here is from genome assembly GCA_029884595.1 of Ormosia semicastrata. Lineage (NCBI taxonomy): Eukaryota > Viridiplantae > Streptophyta > Magnoliopsida > Fabales > Fabaceae > Ormosia > Ormosia semicastrata. The sequence goes on from JAQQTO010000047.1 coordinate 10,564,639, forward strand.
TCTGTGTACATATCAATGCAAGTTGGTACAATTATTGACTAACATGAAAATGTAATATAAAGATAAGTAAATTCTCAATCATCATAGGACAAAGACAAACAAGCACCACAAATTGTTGCTATATAGCATCAGCAGTAACAAGTTAGCAATAAAAAAAAATTGAAACGTAATTTATCCAAAAATAAAATAAAAAAGAAAACTGGCACTATTGACCTCAAAAAGATGTGATATCAAATGATTTTATGTATTAACTCCAATGATTCTGAACCTCCATAAAATTGTGAAGCAACAGAACAGAATAAGAGGGAACTTATTTTAATCAAAATGGACTAGCAGATCAAACTCATACATGAGATTGTATTCAAATATGACATAAAATTTTTCAACTCCAAAGTCCAAACCATAACACCCACCGTCCAACAAAACAAAAAGTCCCAAAGAAAATATTTCAAAATGAAAATTTACCATATCCACTGGATATCAGTTCTTTTCAGAGCTGGCCATTACCCACTGGGATTACTAGTTTTGCCAAGATAGACTGCTGATAAAGGGAGAACAAGAAAAGAAGGGAACCTTCACTAACTATATCAAACATTTATAAATAACAGCTTCCTTAATCTCCCTCCCCAATGCCTGCAACTCAGAATGCTCTACATAAGATACAATAAAAAATTTAACAAGATGCAAACCAGTCATGGGGAGCGGAAAAAGTTTCCAGAAAACACACATTAATGTGGACAAGCAAAAAAGGATGTAGCAGACTAAATTTTTTTAATTATACCAATGACAATCCATCACCATAAAGTACAGCTAAGTATAATAAGTTAAAAAGAGTCATAATAAAGACTCTATACAAAAACTGATGACAGGTAAATTAAACATCACCAATCCTATCATCCTAATAATGCATAAAAATGGGGGTCTCTAAGCCAGAAAAACCCAAGTTCATTACAAAAACGAATCCCCATTAGCATTTAAAAAGACAACAATAAGGAAAAAAGAAAAAAGAAAACAAACAGAAGCTTCTAAATAAAATAACAAAGCCTTAAATACTCAAGTTAAAACAATAACATGAATGAATGACACAACACATGAAAGTTAAAACAATTACCTCAACGAACCAGAGGGACCAACAGGACCAAGCACCATCTCAAGGAGCAACTCTTTGCATTTGTCTAGAGGACAACCAATCACTCCTCTAATCCTTTCAGGATTATCAAGAAGATAAAGGTATGCACGGGTGAACAAGTGCCTCTCAATCTTCAAATCCTCCAGAAGCTTCCAAATTTCAGATTCAGAAATTGGAAGTTTCTGCTGAACTCTCTCATAAACAATAGTACTCTCTCTAAGAGCTACATTACCCTCTCTAAGAGCTCCAGCAATATCTTGAAGTGCCACCTTTATCCCTTCAATTTCATCTTCATCCTTTGTCCTTCTAGACCTTTTAGATTTGCCCTCTTGACTGCGAGTTCCTTTTCCCTCAGGAGATGTGGCTTCATTATCATTGCCAACCTCTTGAACACTCTCGAAGGTCACCTCATTTGTTTCAATAGACTCAGATTCTCCAGTAAGTGGCCTTTTGTTTCTAATGTCTTTTGCAGTCTCAGCATGTTGTCCAGTAGCTCTATCCTCTCCACATAAGATCATCATCTTGTCATAATTTGGAATAGGCTTTGTCATCCACTCTTTAGCTTCAGGCTTAGCCTGTCATATAAACATTGATCAACATGGTAAAAAAATATGACCAAAAGACATGAGAGAGATAAAATCAAGAAAAATTATTAATAGAAAACATACCTCGATTAGCTTTTCCCAAACTTCCGGTTCAAGCACACCAATGCTTTGTGATTGGGTCCCAAGCAAATCCACTCAAGCCATTTTTGAATAAATCATAGCATTTTGCAAAGCGTCTCTTTAATAACTTCCAACGACCCTTTACCTTTTCCTTGTCAAAAGCTCTTTCAAATTTGGCTTGTAACTCTTTAGTTATGGCTTCATAAGCTTTTGAAGTAAAGGTCCCATTCACTTTATTTCCCTCATATTGTTGATGCAAAAAAGCATCAATAAGAACGTTATCCATCTCTTCTGTCCACGTCTCTCTTTTAGTCTCAGACATAGTTCCTAAGCAGATTATCTTAATTCAATTTCAATATAAAGAAAAGGAATTTAATATATGATACATTTTTATCAATTAACATCACAATATTCATCAAGTCATAAGATACATGTTCAATCTAAACATAAGAATGAAACAAATCAAGATGTATAATCTCTCCATATAGCATCAGCTATAGAATTTCTTAAATTGTCTCCTAAACAGGTATGTTCTTCATCCTCATCATCATCTATTGGAGCATGCCCATGTTGTTGAGGTACATTTTGACTGGTAATTTCTTCATCCACCTCAGCAACCAGCTCTTCATCAGGATCAACTATCATCAAATAATTATGCAAAATGCAACATGCTATGATAATCATATTTTGAGTCTTGATTCCATATGTTGGTTCAGTGCCACTTGCAATGATAGGAAACCTTTTTTTCAAAACCCCAAAAGCCCTTTCAACAGCATTACGTAACGATGAATGACGATGATTAAATAATTCTTGAGGTGTTCGAGGCGGATTTCTTGATGAAAATTCTTTCAAATGATAGCGTGTTGTTCTATAAGGTGTGATCAGTCCCTTTCTCAACATGAATCCAGCATCAAGGACATAATATTTACCTATTTAAAAAAAATCAATGCTAAGATGTAACTAATGGAACAAGAGGAAAAGGAGAAAAATTATATTAATTACCTCTGGGGATTCTAAGATAATTTGTTCTATGTAATGCATCTTTTAATATCCTTGAATCGGATGCAGTGCCCTCCCATCCAGGTAAAACGTAAGTAAATCTTAAGTCAAATGAGCACGCAGCCAACACATTCTGTGTTGGAAAATCTTTCCTACCACGATATTTTGAAGCTTTAACCGATGGGACTTTCACACGAACATGTGTACAATCAATTGCCCCGACACAATCCTATCATTGACATTTTGTCGTCAATATATTTTTAATTAAACATGTTTCTAAATTCAATATAAAAACTAATTTTACCTTAAAAAATGGGTTAAATCGATTGCTTCCAAGAATTTCTATAGGAATTTGTGAACCATCCGGTTGTTTGAGATATTTCTCTTCTAACTCCACTATTGATCGAAGCACACGATGAAAATGACGACTAGTAGTCTCACCAGAGCGTCGAAACCAAAATTGAACCTCTCGATTTCTAACATTATGCGTTAGAATGTAGAGTGTTTTGGCAACTTGTTCCTCTACAGTTACCCGTTGTGTTGGTTGGAGACCACCCTCTCGTTCTAGCATAGCACACAAGTCCAAAAAGGCTTTAGGCCCCATTCTTATTATCTTACGACCTTCACTACTACCAATTCGCATCATTATCTTTTCCCGTGCCCTGTCCTTCTCTAAGGTCAAAGTACGGTCAATTATCCCACTCCGAGAACGAATTCTAATTATGTAATAATAAACTACAAGGCATATGACATGAACAATAGCCAGTCGACGTCTTTCTCTCCATATTAACAATGCAAGATTTCTCTGTTGTCCTTCATCATCCATCTATAAAGATAATAATATTTATATGAACAAACATAGTAAATTAATGTAATCAGAATAAAATTCTTCCCTTCAATCAATCATATGTGGTCTCTATGGTGTGTGTGAACACATGGCATGAGCTTTAGACATTATGCAGATGCCAGAAAGCAGTTTTTGATCATAGCCTATGTATATCTAGTATGTACCACCATATCATAAAGAGAGAAATTAACATGAAAGACAACATAGTAAAGTGAAAAAAAAAAAACAGAGTCATGGAGGGGCATAATTATCATTTTTAACAGTTTCCTTTAGCCTAGATGCCAAATGACCATTACTCAAATCCTTATCTGTTTACAACTGAAAAGAGAGGGTGACCACGACCAGTGAAAAGATGGAAAATATGGCAAAGTTAAAAACAAGAGAGAACACCCCCCCAAAAAAAGGATAAGCTGCATTTAGAGTGTCAATTAGATAACTGATCTGCTGATCTTCAGTTTATAGTAATGAATAGCAAAAATAAAAAAATCATGGTTCTATATGACAAAATCATATACAATTATTCCTATTAGCAAATCATGGAAAATAAGGACTTCAAGATTCTCCTATTGTATGCCTATTAAAGCAACTGAGTGGTAAAAGCAATTTCTTTAAATCAATTTTCGTTCGTTTTAGTTTTCAACATAAATTTAAGTTAGTCTATGGTTTTTTCGATTCAAATACATCAGACATAGGTGTAGATATGTTCTAAGCAGCAGTGTTTGTTTATTGAGGAGGCCACTCTACTAAATGCACTACAATTGGTTATACAATAATCCAGTACACAGGAAACAAAATATGGTTGATCAAATCAAATGCTCTAAGAAAGAACATTACAGACATTGATAGCCAAATTTGTTATCTCTTGCTCATTCATAGGCCATTTATGACTGTGTCTTGTTCTGCAAGTATACATCAACTTATTCATTCTCTAACACTGATATGATAATTATGGACTTAATGCTAGTAATTAATTCAAAGACCCGTGTAAAAAAAGGGCGAAAAAAGCGAAAGGTTAGAACAGCATTAGTAACCCATGAATGACCAAAAAACTCAAACTTTATTTCTCCTATAACGAAAGAAGAATAGGATTACGGTCTAACAGTGAAAGCATACTAAAAAATAAGGGATTTCCAAAGATACACATCAACTGAGCAGAAGGGATCCAGATTCGAGCAGAACAGAGCAGTGGCACAGTCATGCATAAACTAAGGCACAGAGAGAGAGTGTGTGTGTGTGTTGTGCGTGTGTTAGGGTTTTCTTTTCCTTATTTTACTTCAAAATCTGTGGTGTCATGTCTTATAATTGCAAGAACATATTTGCTGCTAGCAAGTTCGATTATTCTTCGATGATTATTTGCGGTTAACGGATAAGCTTAGAGGCAGAGAGCTTACAGGGCGTGGTGGCAGGAGGTGGCGCGGACAGGGGCATCAACTGCGTGGAGGAGCACGGCGGTCTTCGTGGTGCGTACCGGTGGATCTGGCCGAACTGGGCTTTTCGTGGGTCGGAGTCACAGATTAGGTTCTGTGGTGCAACGATGCGCAGACCAACGGCTTCGATGGGGAGTTCCGGTCAGGCGACGGAGCTGGTTAGGTGGGGAGAGTTGATGAAGATGTGGGATTCGGGTGGTTCACCGTGAACACGGGAAAGGGGATGTGAAGATGAGGATGAGTGAAATTGATCAAAATGGACGCTGGTAGGTGAGGTGAGCTGAGAGTGAGATAAGGATAAATGAGTAAATTTCATCAAAATCCCCCAATTTGGGGGAAACGAGCCTCAGAGGTTTTCGAGGGTTAATAAAAACCTCATTTTCCATTCCCTCTTCTCCCAAACAAGGATTTTGCTAGAACGAGTCTCTCCCTTCCTTTCCTTTCCCTCCTATCTCTTGCTCCCAAACACACCCTAAAGTGCTAGAAAAGAAAGGAAAATAATTTTTTAAAGTAAACAAGTAAATTTATATTAATAATTAATAATTAATGAAGATTTATTTATTAATAATTAATATAAATTTACTTATTTACTTTACAAGAATTCTTACTTTAAAATATCTTCCTACGAAAACAAATTGAGCGAGATTGAGCAGGAGAGGAAAGATTGGGTAGAAAAAGTTTAGTGAATTAAAACGAGAGATTGTCACGTGGCATTAAAGTCCGTTTCATTATTAGGATATAATAGATAGATAATAGGTAAAAGATAACAAAATTAGTTCATTACCAAAACAAAAAATGTTAATTCCGGACAGATTCTTAGGAGAGCAGTTGATGGCTTAAATAGTTTGTGTATCTAACATTACTTTTACCAAAACTAATCTTCCTCTCACCCAATTGCTCATTTTCAAAGGAATCATATTATTTTTACAATTCAAAATGAATATTTTTGAGATAATTTAAATAAGTGATGAATATTTTTAAGATAAATAGTTATTTTAATTATTTATATGATGATTTTTTTCTATTACTTATAATAGGTTGAAATTAGAATTTATCATATCTTATATAAAGATCATCATGTGGTGATTAATAAAATAATAAATAATAATCCTTATTATTTATGTGATGAATTTAAATTACAACCTATCATGTGTAATAAAAAAAAATTACTTCATAAATAATTAAAATTTACTTATTTTAAAAACGTACACCTCTTATCCTAAAGTTGTTTATTTGAGTTCTAAAATAAAACATTTTCCTTTTCAAAGTTTCTTACTCACTTTCTATTTTGAAGGAACATTTTTTAAAAAATTATCCTGTTGCCCTAACAAAGCTGCATTTCTATTTACGTGTTAAATGCGTAATTGTTCTTAACAATAAATTATCTTACATTGAGCTAGTGATTTCTCAATTAAATTTCTGTGCTGTAGTATATTCAAGTGAAGTTTGGCGAGTTGCTGATAAACTCCTCGGCTCTTTTTCTATCACTCAGAGGATGTAATAAAGTGTCCTACTTGTAATGCACAAGTAATTAGTACAACCTTTACAAATTAACCATTATTCTCCTTGCAGCATGCTGATGTAGTATTGGCTTTGACCTTTACGTCCACCCTTGGAAACAACTTACACAAGCACACCATAACCTTTATGAGCGGATGCTACGGTACATCTTTCTATTTTTTAGTGTATCATATATTTTTGAATTTACTTGTTATAATAATTTTTTTTTGTTCGAGGTTACCTTTTTTTTTAGGTTACCATTTTTTTTGGTTTCTTTTACAAATCGCTGACCACCTCCGACGACTAGCTCCGACTAGTCATCTCTGGTCGACTACTATTTATTTTTTTTTAAATTATATAATTGTATAAATAATATTGATTAAAATTGTACTAATCTTTATATATTTTTATAAATAATTGTACATACTAAAAAATTTATAAATTTTAACTAATAATATTTATACACAATAATACAATTTTTTCTGTGCAAGTATCTAAGAAATTTTTAAAAAATATATATATATATATTTTAATTAATAATGTTATCAAATTTTAATTAATAAAAAATATTATCTTATAAATTTTAATTAATATTTATACAATTATATAATCTTAAAAAACAAAAAATGACCCATGGTGGTGGTCAATTGCGGACTAGCAGCGTACGATAATTAACAAGCGACGTATAACAATTTATTGATCAACGACACTGATAATAGTAATATATAAAAAAAATTATAAAAAAGAAATAAAAACTAAAAAAGGTGTATATTTTTTATAAATTATTAATAATTTTTATAATTAAATCAATAATTTAGATCAAATAATACAAAAAAAAAATATTAGACACCACCAACCTTTCTGATAAAAGATGACGATATGTGTGGGTTAGAAATTTGACATAAAATGAATGGGTACCCCGTACCTGGTACCTGTCACTGCCATGTCAGATGCTCTAGCTGTAAATGTTGGTGACATAATTGCGACTGCTACATGCCATTAATCTCATAAAGGGCGGATAGATGTCCTCAAAAAATTTATCTTGTTATGTAACATTAAATATATACTACATCAATTATAGTAGTAAAAATATAATTAAAATAAGAGACATTGATTGCCCATACAGTTAAAATGACACACGTTTAATAGTACAATAATAGAAAGCAAGAAAAATCTTTTATTCCAGTTGCACCAAAATAAAATTAAAAACTCACTAGTAACTCAAATGACACCGACCCAGATCTTTTAAGATTTAGTGTGATGTTGATACCAGAAGTTCCCTATTCTCATCAGAAAATAGGAATTGTTCTTCATGAGACGATTCTCTAGAAGAATATGGAGGATATCAGATTAAGAGAAATGAAAAGGGAATAACATTTCAAATATAATACAGATAAATATTTGCCATTCCTCACTTAGTACACAGAATCTTAAGACACTATTGATAATTCAAAAATATCAGAGACAAATGAACATCTCATGGATAACCAAGTTTTTGCCATCTTAGCTGCCGAGTTATAGAGGCACATTAGATATCCACCTAGTGAACATGGCAAAACCTTCCTCAGGCTTGTACTCAGGAGCTGTATGTCCTGAACCCTGAAATTAAATACACAAAAGCCGAATGTGGACAATCCCCCAGAAGAAACTTCAATCTTTTACCTAACTTTGTATTTTTCTTTTAAAAAAATAAATAAAAAAGGAGCACTTGTGATATGAAAATTGCATGTTCTTACCTTCACAGTTGCAAATGTCATTTGATTCGAGTAAGTCCTCGTGTATCTGCTTGAAAGGCAAATTATTTGTAAAGATTTAGATACATGCTGTCTTAGGGTGTTCTTAGTAGGAAATGAGAAAAATAAAAAATAAATAATGGTAAAATAGGATTGAAAGATTTGGATTTCTTGATACTTCATAGGGAGTGGAAAATAAGAATAAGGTGTATCTCGTTTTCTAACATTTATTTTTTCCCTGTACTATGTACAAGTAAAGATCTGATGCATACTCTGTTGTTTGGTTTCAGGGGTAACAACACTTAATCATATAAGTTTAAAATGTCATGCCTACCCTGCGACTTGGCCATTTACAAGCCATGATCTCCAATCATCCACAATGGAGTAGTTTAGAGCCCTTATCCATGCTTGAGTGGACATGAAAGGAACAGTAGCGTCATGATCTCCACTGTCAAGAAAACATCAATTTCCATATGAAATCAACTAGTCGCTAATGCCCTGAGAAAGCTAAAAGAAAAATACTAGACATAGGTAAACAACACGAGTTTTCAGACATGAAAATTGATTTAGAATGTGAAATCTTCACCTGTATATCAAGGAACGGTAGCCTTTCGCACTGAGGTTTACATGAAACTCAAAGCTGCTAGAGATCTCATGCTCAAAATCAGTAGTGTAACAACGTTGCCATTTCCCTATAGTTCCCTGCAGTGCATTGAGCCAATTACATTAATATGTATGATATATCCATTAACTCCTAAGGCTTCTTTGGTCTATGTTTGACTCAAATTTAAAGTAGATTTGTAATTGAACATAGACTTAAGTATTTGTTGCCAATTACGCAGTATTACCCATCCACTAAATATAAAGAGTGTATAGACTCATTTTATCGAACCTCTCGAATATGTAGTGCCTTGCGAACACTCTCATCATTGGCCCATTGAGTGCCAAGGAAAAATCCATAAATCTACAACAACGAAAATTGAGAAAATCAAATTTGAAACATTATGGACAAAAATGTCTGTGAATCTATTCAGGTATGCAAAAGTACTTGGCAGCTTAATTCTGGCACTGTGAGATGAGAACTAAGAGAAGCCTTCAACTTCTGAGTCAGAGATCTCCTCCACAGAGCTTCACGTGGCTTAGGGGAATCATCTTTGCAATAGCGATCCAAAATGTTGAACAAATTAATTCCTGAAAGGCACTGAAGACAAGAAATAATAGTTTACCAACATGGCACAAATTCAACTGAGCGGAATAACCAAAGTAGAAGTGATGAACATAATAAAATTGGAAGGTCATTACTTGCCTCATCAAAGGAGTGGACATCTCTTAAACACAATTCATTTCTGGAATCTATATCTATATACTCTCCTTTACAATTTCGCTGCAGTGACTGTCCATAGATGGTAAACGATTAAGAATGATTGGCATTTCTTTTAACACTATTTTTTTAGAACTATGCAATATACATAAATTGCTCATATGACTATTGAAATATAAATGATATCCAAATATTTTCACAATAAAATTCAAGTACAAATACATCAGCAGTCTATACAAACTTTACAAGAAAATACTGTGTAAGTAGCTTTACTAAACAGGAATAATTGCCCTTGATTACTTTTAAAAAATAATAATCCTATTACCGCATAGAGTTCATCAGAAATAAGTCCCATTCCATGAGCAAATGGGATTTGATCATTTTTTTCTCTTCGTGTTGTCATTGGGTTCCCTAGCAGATATCCCTGAAAAATGTGAGACCAATTTAGGCGGCTTCATAGTCCATATAGTAAGAGCTATTGTCAACACTACCACTTTAAAAAGGTGAAGAACTCGCTTAAACAAGGATGCCTTTAATTTTTCTTTATCGGATTCAGGATTCAAAACCCACTTTTTAGATTTTTTATCAGTAGTTAAAAGCAAAGTCAGAGGAATTGATCACAAACCTGGAGATTTATCCATGGTTGGAGACCTTTCTCATTTCCTGTGAATCAAGGATAGTGAAGAATAACAGACAGCTTAATCATAATTATGTATGTGTACCTTTTATATGTTAGTCATTTTATTTTGTAGAATGGTCTAATTTGTATGCTTCTATAAAATAAATCTTGAATAAACTATGTTTAAATTCGTAAATTATATTAATGCTTTTTTGATATTAAATATATTTGGAGGATGTGAAAAGAAATCAAATTTTCACTTGAAACTGAGGATGATTTTTTTAAAAAAAAATTAAATTATATTTTGAAGGTTAATAAATATAAAATTACTTAAATGAGGCAAAAAAGCATTTATGGTACAATTTGTTTACATTAAAAATATTATAAAATTATTATTATTATTATTATTACTTTTATGCTAGCCAACATATATGTACAGTTTCTCTCTCTCTCTCTCTCTCTCTCTATATATATATATATAGGGAGCGTATTTGATGAGAGGAGTGTTTATTGTAAGAGGTGAGAGGAGTGAATCTTGACCATTGGATCTTACATGAATGGTCAAGATTAAAACATAAATGCATATGACTTTTTTAAGTGGTCACATGATCTTTAAGTAACTTTTAATCTTAACCATCAATGTATGATTGTATGGTCAAGATTTACTCCTCTCACCTTCTCACAATAAATATATGATTGTATGGTCAAGATTTACTTCCTTCACTAGATATGTTCCCATATATATATATATATATATATACTTGTACAACTAGAAATATATGAGTTTAATTGTACCTATAATTTGGAAGGACTCAAATTGCGCAACTTAGTTGGCATGAACTAGTGTGTAAGATTACTTTCCATTTCTTTTATTTTTCTTCTATTAAGTTTCCAAGGGGAAAGAACAAGGCAGACAGGGATAATAGGGAGTAAATAAGTAATTGATTTGGGTATAATGAGTAATCAAGTTGGAAAAACACACATAATCTCGATTTGATATTTTTGTTTTGCTAACTTCTACAGACCAAAGGAGTATGCAGATAATTAGCGTATTAGTGGAGGAGGACTAATTAAAATGACCAAGTAACATTTTCAGACTCATTGTCATTATAAATTATAAAGATAATAGCTATTACTTGTATAATTGATTCATCTTACAAATTGAGCCACTTAAAATTTCTTACCATTAGAAATTTCTTGAACAATAGCAGGGGCAGGAATGCCAGAGTATGAATCAGCTCCAATGTACAATTTATTTGAAAGAAATTCCGAGTGATCAATCAGCCACTACAAGGATTAAGAGATAAATATTGCAGCTTAATAATAAAATGATAAAAACTACATAGCTTGTTTTCAGCTATAGTTCTGAGGTCGAATCTCTCAAGGTGTATAAAAAAAGACAAAAAAAAAGAAAAGAAAAGAAAAACTTAGCACGTCATAAGCATAGTGACTGTACCTTCCTAAGAAATTGATGGGTATGGTGAACTAATTTCCAGTCACTTCGTTGAGCAGTGAGATTTTTCGCATAAGAGAAGCCAGTTCCTAGTGGCAAATCTACAAAAATAATGCTACATACCTGACCAAAAAAACATTAACATTATTAGCAGTAAATCACCCTCCAATAATGAAATAATGAAAAAGAATCTTTTAAAAAGGATGAGTACGTAGTACTATTTATACAATTATCTCAACACAAATTATACACATATTCCAACCACATGCTTGATATAAACAATAAATTTTATTACAAATTTTGGATTAACTTCATCAAATGAAATCAATGCCAAATTCATTCTATTACCTTTGTCCATGACTGTGGCCTAAGGACCAAATTAGGCAAGCTCCCATTGTACTCCTCAATTTTAAATGCAAGTGGACCTATAACACCCAATTCATTACAAAAATCATTCTATAGAAGTGTTTGAGTGGATCACCTTCAGTAGGATCAATTCTAGTGAAAGTCTAAACCAAACACACAAAAATAGTGAAAGCACACAATATGTGTCAACATTGTGCTGCAAAATGATTCTGCATGATGTAAAATCTAAACTAAACAGGCTATAATATGATTTAATGATTGTATTTGAATTTGATAAAATAAAATAAAATGACTTAGAATTTAAACGCAGCCACATCAACTAAAAAAAATAAGAATTATATAAATGCTTTACTCTACTTTTGAACATCTGCTTCAACTTAACTCTTTTTTTTTTAAGTGAAACTAACTTTTAAAAGTACTCCTTAACACATCGTTTTAAACTATCAAAAAGGAATAAATGACAGGTAAAATAAATGTTATCTCATAGAATAACAATTGTCTCGTATACATATATGATGAGCTATGAGTCACCTTATTGTTTGCCAATAAAGACCTAGTCAGGAGAGTAAGGCATGAGAGAAATAATATTGCAAGTTACTGCTTAAATTCAATTAACTTCCTCCTTTGGTCCTATCATTTGGTACCAGAGCCCTTGATCCAGATTATTCAAAGGCAGAAAATAAAGAAGAGGCTAGAGAGTGAAATGTTTTCAGTTCAAGAGGAGGTTAAGGGGACACATATGTTGTTGGAGGGCATGAACACCAAGCCTGAGAAACACTGGCTGAGCCAATTTGTAGCCTGAGTGCACAGATGGCCAAATTATCAGCAGCAAAAAACGTGAATCCTATGTACCACCTAGGTACATAAAAATGAAGTATGGTGGAGCTGAAACTAGTGAATGGCTTAAAAGAGTTTAAACAATTCTTTCAGTATCCAAATACTCCTGGTGAGCAGAGGGTGTTGCTCAGTTCCTTACACCTTTACGGGGAGGCTAACCAATGGCTGCAGTGACTATGGAGAAATTATGAAAATGAGGGAATGGAGATTACATGGGAGGTGTTGGAACAAGAATGGATTCTTCACTCAGGATCTTCCTATCAAAAGTTTCCAAATGAGAACAAGTTTACAACTTAACAGGAAATAGATGGAAGTAAGGTTCTCATGAGAAATAATCATGCTAGTAAAATCATCAAGATAGGTACTGTGATTATCATAAGAAGCTCTCAGATGGCTCATTTATTTATCTGCTGCTATATGTTGATGAAATGTCAGTTGCCTCTAAAACATGTCTCAGATCAACAACCTGAAAGCTCCGTTGAGTGGTGAGTTTGAGATTAAAGATCCTAGTGTAGCAAAGAAGATCATAGGGATGGAAATCAACAGAAACAGAAGTGCAGGGACATTATTTCTATCATGGAGCAAATATGTTGAGAAAATCATTCAGCATTTTGGGATGAGTCAGTCCAAACCAGTTAGTACTCCTTCAGATGCACATTTTTTAAACTTTATGTGGCTCTCTCACGTACTACTGAGGAGAAAGGTATATGAAGAGTTCCATACAATAGTCCAATTTGTTCCCTTATTTATGCTATGATTTGCTCTAGACCAGGTATTGCGCAGGCTGTCAATATGGGCAGATATATGCATTGTCTGGGGAAAAAGCATTGGGAAGCAGTCAAGTGGATTTCAGGTTTCTCAAAGGGACCACTGGTTATGGCTTGGTTTATGGCAAGGGAAAGACAGTTGTTGGTGTCATAGGATATTTACATTCAGATTATACCGGTGACTTGGACAAGAGGAGGTCCTTGACAGGTTATATCTTCACTTTTCTTGGAAATACCATCAGTTGGAACTTGGAAGGCAACATTGCAATCCAACAACTGATGCAAAGTACATGACTCTGGTAGAAGGTGTGAAAAAGGATTTCTGGCTAAATGGCTTGGTCAGAGACATAGGAGTTGATCAAGATGGAAGTATGGTTTACTGTAGTCAGAGTTCCAGCCCGAGATCAGATGCACAATGAGAGGACTAAACACAAAGATGTCAAGTATCACTTTGTTTGAGAGGTCATCACCCAGGGTAACTTGGAAGTCAAGAAAACGAGACAAAAGATAATCCAGCAGACATGTTGACTAAGCCAGTTCCTATAATCAAGTTTGACCATTGCCTAAACTTGATTAATCTTTCAGTATGAACTATGCCCTTTGTTGACGTGAAATCCCAATGATTAAGGGATTGAATTAATCCCATAATTATGGGATTATTAGCTGTAAATGTGTAATTATTAGGTATATAGTTGTTTCCTTTTCTATTTTAGGTAGTAACCTGATATTGGCTGAAATTAAGGAAATTATTCCTTTTTGGTTCCCATTTTCAGCCTGACAGCTAGCTTTCTTTAGTGTATATATTGTAATCTTTTTATGATGAGTAAACAGATCAGAGTTTCAATTCAGAGAACCTCTGCTTTCATGGTATTCAGAGCTGCGGTTATCCTGTAACCGTGAGTCCAAAAACAGGGCCAGGATTCTCCCATGGCCGACCCTCAAACACTCAGGTCTGATGCCTCATGCACACAAACCCTCCAACCAAACCCCACCGCGCAGCAAAATGCAGCACCTAGTTTCTCTACCAACATCAGCCATCCTTTCCAAATAACCCAGCATAAACTCAATGGGTTAAATTTTCGAGAATGGTACCAATCTGTCCTCGTGATCAAAGGGAAAGGGAAGATGGGCTATCTCACTAGAGACATCTCTGCACCAGCTTCAATAGATTCAAATTATCGAACATGGGAAGTAGAGAACTCTATTATGATGGCATGGTTGATCAACTCGATGGAGCCTAAAATTGGCCCGACCTACTTATTCTACACACAGCTCACGAAATTTGGAAAACTGTCCAAGAAATGTACTCTGAGCTTCAGAATTCATCTCAATGTTTTGAAATCCGATCTGCACTTCACAATATATAGTAAGGAAGCAAGTCTGTGACGGAATACTATAACGTATTAGTTGCATTATGGCAAGAAATAGATCTTTTCTATACCATACAGTGGAAGTGCGCTGAAGACAGCCAACTATACAGTAAAATGCTTGAAAAGGAAAGGGTCTTTGATTTTCTTCATGGACTTAACAAAGATCTTGATGAAGTGAGAGGTCGTATCTTGGAGCTTAGCCACTACCTACAATCAGGGAAGTCTTTGCTGAAGTTAGGAGGGAAGAAAGCCAAAGGAAAGTAATGTTGAACATAACTCCAACTATGCAAGAAATCCAGCAGCTTGGCTCAGCCTTATTCTCAAACCGGGGGGAGTCCAACAAGATCCACCGCTCCAAAGATAGCAAGCTGTGGTGTGATCGCTGCCAAAAGCCTTACCACACCAAGGAAACATGCTGGAACATCCACGGAAAACCCGCGGGTTGAAAGCCTCGCAGTCAACGGAGACAAAATAATTTTGCACATGTGGCTGAAACTAATGCAAAACATAATACTCCAAACACATCTCCATTCACTGTTGAAGAAATGGAGATGCTAAAGGACATGCTCCGGCAGTCCAGAACCAAGCATACTGCACCTGCCAACTCTTCTGCTCATGTTGCACAACGAGGTAACTCCTTTCTTTCAAAACAAGAAAATTCTGCAGAATGGATTGTTGATTCAAGAGCGTCAGACCACATAACTAGGTCTACAAATCTGTTTTCTTCCTGTAAAAGGTGTGATGGTGAGATAAAAATTACAGTGGCACATGGAAGTTCCTCCCTTGTGGCTGGTTTTGGTGATCTAAATTTGTGTGGTTTAAGTTTGAAATATGTTCTTTATGTTCCTAACTTGAAATACAACCTAATTTCAGCTAGCAAACTTTCCAAGGATCAAAACTGTGCATTAATTTTTTCTTCTACTGGTTGTGAATTTCAGGATTTGGACTCGGGGATGAGATTGGCAATGCTGAGGAACAAAGTGGTCTCTATTTTTTCCTCGGTTCTTCTTCAAAACTTCAAGTACAATCAAAGGTTTCCCTATCTACTGTTTCAGATTCTGATATAATGCTTTGGCACAAACACCTAGGTCATCCTAGTTTCAATTATCTTAAATTCTTGTATCCAAAGCTATTTCTCAATAAAGATGTTTCTTCTTTCCAATGTGAAAACTGTATTATTGCAAAACAACCTAGATAACATCATCTTGAGCACTCTCATCAAAATTCTAAACCTTTTCACCTCATCCATAGTGACATATGGGGTCCTGCCCGAGTCTCTAACCTTACTGGAACAAGATGGTTCATTACTTTTATTGATGACCACACACGAATATGTTGGACCTATCTTATGAAAGACAAATCCGAGACAAGTGTCATTTTCAAACAATTTCATAACCTTGTCAAAAATGTGTTTCAGTCCACTATTCAGATTTTTCGAACTGACAATGGCAAAGAATATTTTTCTTATGAACTTGCAAATTAATTTACTGAGCATGACATATTCCATCAAAGTACACATGTTTACACTCCTCAACAAAACGGTATAGCCGAAAGAAAAAACTATCGTATTCTTGAAGTTGCTCGTTCCCTCGTGATTGCAAGTAATGTCCCACATTCTTTTTGGGATGAAGCTGTTTTAACCTTTACATATCTTATTAATAGGCTTCCTTCTAGAACTCTTAATTTTCAAACCCCTTTGAGTTGCTTACACAAATGTTTTCCCTATGTCAGACTCCTTGAGTCACTTCCTCCAAAAATCTTTGGGTGTACTATGTTTGTTCATAACTCTAGTCCCACTCGGGTCAAGCTTGATCCCAAAGCCATTAAGTGCATCTTTGCTGGTTACTCACCCTCTCAGAAAGGGTACAAGTGCTACTGTCCTTCCACAAAAAGGTTTCATATCTCATATGACACCACCTTCCTTGAACATCAACCCTTCTTTCCCAATGTTTCCCTTCAGGGGGAGAACTCAAGTGAAGATAAACATTGGAATCCTTCCATATCCCTTCCTATCTTACTTCCCATTTCATCTTCAGAGGAGCCTATCATTCAAAATCCTAAACCCATACAGCTTATACCTCAAGGAGAAGAACCTGAGAAATAGGTGCAAGGTGGACTTCAGGTCTACTCTAGGAGACCACGAATTTCTTAGCAAAACCAAACACCAGAACTGGGGCCAAATCTAGTGGAAGGCACACAGGTTGATGAAGGTAATTGCACAATTAATGACTTAAATGCTATTGTTGATGATCTTGATGTTCCTATTGCTGTTAGAAAGGGAGTTAGGTCTTGCACTCAACATCCCATATCTAATTATCTCTCTTATTCTAAGCTGTCATCAAAGTACAAGGGTTTCATCACAAAGATTGATCAAATGGAGGTTCCCAAAAATGTTCATGATTCTCTTCAAGATCCAAAATGGCGAAGTGCTGTAATGGAGGAAATGAATGCTCTAAATGAAAATAAGACATGGGATGTAGTAGACCTTCTTGAAGGAAAAAGGTGGTGGGATGCAATTGGATCTTTACCATAAAAATAGGAGCTGATGGAAGCATAGATCGATACAAGGCAAGGTTGGTAGCTCAAGGGTATACTTAAACCTATGGTATTGATTATGAAGAAACTTTCGCTCCAGTAGCCAAATTAAACTCTATCAGAGTCCTCATCTCTCTTGCTGCGAATCTTGATTGGGAATTGCACCAAATGGATGTGAAGAATGCATTCCTAAATGGAAACTTGGAGGAAGAAGTTTATATGAAGCTCCCTCCAAGCTTTGAAGAAAAAAATAAATCAGGTATGGTGTGCAAGTTGAAGAAGTCTTTATATGGACTAAAACAGTCCCCTAGAGCCTGGTTCACCAAATTCAGCTTGGCTATGAAACAATTTGGGTACACACAAGGAAAGGCAGATCACATCCTTTTTGTCAAACAAGCTAAAAATGGGAAGAAGGTAGTTCTTATTGTCTATGTAGACGATATAATCATTACTAGAGATGACACCCAAGGAATTGAAAGACTTAAAAGTCAGCTTTAGGCAGAATTTAAGGTACAAGACCTTGGACACTTAAAATACTTTCTTGGAATGGAAATAGCATGGAGCAAGAAAGGCATTTTCATTTCCCAAAGGAAATATACCCTTGATTTGCTAAAGGAGACAGGAAAACTGGGGTGCAAGGCTGCTGGAACGTCACTGGACAGAAATTGGAAACATAACCTTAATGAAAAAGATCCTCCTATGGAGAGGGAATCCTACCAGCGCTTAGTAGGAAAGTTGATTTACCTATCCCTCACTAGACCTAACATTACTTACAGTGTAAGTGTAGTGAGTTAGTTTATGCATTCTCCTACCAAGAGACATTTAGAAGTTGTAAACCAGATCCTTCGCTACCTAAAAGGGACTCCTGGCAAGGGACTGTTGTTCAAGAAAAATGATTACCGAGAGATTGAGTGCTACGCAGACGCAGACTGAGCTGGCTCTGTAGAAGATGCCAAGTCAACTACAGGGTATTGCACTAAAGTATGGGGAAATGTTGTGACTTGGAGAAGCAAGAAACAAACTGTTGTTGCAAGAAGTAGTGCTGAAGCATAATATAGGGCAATTGCACAAGGAGTTTGTGAACTTATTTGGATAAGTAGGTTACTACAAGACCTATTTATTCCACTTGAAGGCCCTATGAAATTGTACAGTGATAGTAAATCAGCTATTAGCATAGTTCACAATCCTGTACAACATGATTGGATTAAGCATGTGAGGATTGACAGGAACTTCATAAAGTCAGAAATTGAAAATGAAACTTTCAGCCTACATTATGTGTCTACCAAGTCACAAGAAGCTGATATGTTTACAAAACCTTTACTGAAGTTAGAATTTCACTCAAATGTTAGCAAGCTGGGAATGATCGACATCTATTCACCATCTTAAGGGGGGCTGTTGACGTGAAATCCCAATGATTAAGGGATTGAATTAATCCCATAATTATGGGATTATTAGCAGTAAATGCGTAATTATTAGGTGTATAGTTGTTTCCTTTTCTATTTTAGGTAGTAATCTAATATTGGCTGAAATTAAGGAAATTATTCCTTTTTGGTTCCCATTTTCAGCCTGACAGCTAGCTTTCTTTAGTGTATATATTGTAATCTTTTTATTATGAATAAACAGATCAGAGTTTCGATTCAGAGAACCTCTGCTTTCGCCCTTCAAGTGGGAACTGGGAATGTCGTTGAAGGAGAAAAATTGTCTTGTATTTTTTATTTTGCACAGCCCAGGTTTGAATTCCCACATTACCTGTGTCTAACAGGTGCTAGTTAAAGGAATTATATAAATATTGTACGCTGCTGCAGAGTAGTGGGAGTGAGAAAACTTGAGTGTAATGTGGGATCTGTGCCAGAATTAATAGTAATACTGCTCTTGTAATTTCTTGCTGTTCATAGTGAATATTTTTCTCTTTTTCCATCCACAGGCACAGGAGCTGAGCACATTATGTCCTATGCTCTTTGTGTGCTTGTGTTTGTTTCCTTTCTTTTATTATTTTGAATAAATTCATCAATCTGGTCACAACAAGTAATCCTTAACACAGATTTTTGTTTATCTGAAATTCAAGAAAAATCTTAAGTATGTAAGTGTTTATTTGGATTAGCACATTTTGTGTTCAAAAAAGCTTATAATCAAAATGTTACAAAATGTTACAGAGAAAACTTTTGGCTAAATAAAAAGCTATTTATGTGAAAAAAAAAAGCAAAACTGAACATTTATTAAGTGTTGTGATATGTTGGGGCCATCAGGGGAGTCCAATTAACAAGATAACAATAGAAAGCACAAAGACACAAAAATTTAACGTGGTTCGGCAAATCACATGCCTACATCCACCCTAGAGGATAAAACACCTTCACTATAGGAGAAAAACAATAGTACAAGAATAACCATGGAGTTAAGAATCTAACCCATACCTAACCCAAAGCCCCTAGTACACCCTTTCTCATAACCCCGAAAACCCCTCTGTCACTTGTTCTCTCTCTTTGCCTCACCACACACCTAGGCCATTGGTTCTGTTAGCGTGATTAATTATAATTAAGATTATGATTGATCACAATTGATTTTAGGAATGATTGTAATTGATTTAGTACAAAATTAGATTGATTTAGTATGTAATTATATTTTATTATTTTTCTTTTCTGTATAGCAGCCTTCTTGTATAAATAGAGACTAGCCCTCCTGTATTCATTCATTCAGAAATATACACAAATTTATCAATATTTGTCTTTCCATTTCTGTTTTTAACATGGTATCAAAGTCATGGTATCTACCTTGAGGAGAGTTTCTTCTATTTTGCCATGCAGAGTTCGTGGAACTCTCAGTCCAATCCTAGATTCTAGACTCCAAACTCCGTCCTAGATTCCAGACTTCAGACTCCAGACTTTGTCCTAGATTCTAGACTCCAGACTCCAAATTTCGTTCTAGATTCTAGACTCCAGACTTCAAATTCCAGACTTCATACTCAATCATCATCTTCCACACTCTGGTTTCCAAACTCAAGTTAGTTTCTTCTATACGCACTTGAGTTTGAAAGGGGATGTTAGCGTGATTAATTATAATTGAGATTATGATTGATCACGATTGATTTTAGGAATGCTTGTAATTGATTTAGTACATAATTAGATTAATTTAATACGTAATTATATTTCATTATTTTCTTTTTCTGTATAACAGTCTTCTTGTATAAATAGAAGCTAGTCCTCCTGTATTCATTCATTTAAAAATATACACAAATTTATCAATATTTGTCTCTCTGTTTCTAGTTTTAATAGGTTCTATTTATAGCCAAGCCCATCCTCGGTCTCCAAGCAAATCTCCTTGGTCTCTAAGACTCCTTAATTTCCAAGTTTCTTAAATCCTAACAAATTCTCTAATATCCTTAATCCTTAATTTAGATTTCTTAAATCTCTAAAGATATACTTGCTAATGATAAATATAAATAAAACCAATTCTTATCAGGATACAAGAGCCACAATCCCAACAGTGATACACATATCCAGGTATCCATTAATGACATTGCAAAAGGAGATTCATGCACGGAAAGTTGCAATTTCAAAATTACCTATTTGATAGACAAGGCCCGAAAATGAAGAGCAACCAGGACCACCAGTTAGCCAAAGCATAAGAGGGTCTTTCTCAGGGTTGTTTTCTGACTTAATAAAGTAGTAGAACACCTGCAGATCATCATCTGTCTCCCCTAACCCAACATACCTGTGAAATGCACATAAATGTGAATATTAAAGAAGAGGAAGAAAGCATGGCTTACATGGCGCAAACAACCATTTCTATTTCATATGTCCTACTTGAACAGTTGCACTTGATAAAAGAGTAAAAACAAAAGGAGTTTAGAGGAACGAAAATTGCTATAAAAATAATTAAGTTGACAAATTAAAATTCAATTCTTGAAAAAAAAAAAAAAAAAAGGCAGCTAGAAATGGAAGTGCTATTGCTCACCCTGTTTCGAGTTCAAAGGGAAGAGGCCCTTGAAAGCCAGGTAGCAGTTCTACCTTTGAGCGAGAGGTATCAACCTGAGATGATAACTGCAAAAAAAGTGCAAAAACAAGTGCAATCTGACAATAGCAACAAGAATTAGAAATCATATTCATCCCTGCAAGTTGAAATTTCTACTGTTCAGTTTCTCTTATTTTTCCGGTAATACTGTATAGTTTCTCTAACTCTATATCATCTTATCGTCGACTGACTTTTTAGGAAGGCTGCTGTTTGAGGGTGGGGTAGGAAGGCACGATAATCGGGTTGAACCTGTCAGTGTCAGCAACCATTATTTTCCTTTTATATTTGAGAAATTCTTAAATGAATACAAGTATTATTAACATATTGGATTTAGAGACATTCACTTAAAAATGACCGCACATAAAAAAATCTCCCACCAAATCCTACCTATCCATAGACGGATACAATTATAGAAGTGTTTTTGCTGTTCGTTACATCCTTATTTGTTCATTGCTTATTCGTACAACGAAAATACTTTAATTATTTTTTACCTATCTCAAAGTGGGTGTATTATATTAGTGAGTCACATATTTGATAAGTCATCTATTTTTCATGTTGGCTTTGCACATTTTTTTTCCTCTTGAACCCTCGTATCTTCCACTCCCGTTCACCATTTGTTGCAAAATTTGAAGGAGAAAAATCTCTGGTGCTCTCACTGCTTTGTGTGCTCCCACTACTGATACCCCATTCTCATGCTCTATTTTGGTCATAACTTGAAGGCTCCTTGATCTATTGGACTGCTGCATTTGACACAGTGATGGAAAGCAGTTTCAGACGGGAGGGTTGAGTTATGCACTGTGAATGTTAATCCCACCAATAAGGTGTCATTCATCTCGAAATTAAAATTTTTGTTGTGTGATTTGTGATTGTTGGATGAGCAATTAGTTGTTAGGTTTATGTTTTTTTGGTTACTGAAATAGAAGGGATTTTGTGGAGATGAGTTTTCTTCTTATATGTAAATGGTAGCACTCAATTAGTCATGGGACATTATTGATAAATTTAAGTCGATACTCTTTCCTTTTCTCTTGGGTGTGTAGCATTTTCTTTCTATGAACTTCCAATAAGGCTATGTCTTTTGCAAAGAGTGCAATGTTGAGTGTTACTTGTTGGCTCATAAGAAACACATTCATAGCTTAAGAACCAAATTCTATATTTTTTTTACTTTGAATTTTGGCTTGATTGAATTAAATTTCTATTTCCTCTAAGATGCAGTAGACTTGAATTTTTTATTTGTTTGGTTTTCAAAAATAGTTGGGGGTGGACTGGTTTTAATCTAAGCTTCCTAAGTATTTGGAATACAGAATTTTATGAGAAAAGGGAGAAAAAGAGATTGATGGTTATGATGGGTCTATTGTGGACTTTTTGTTACCTTAGTTACTACCAAATTCAACCTAGCAGAGAAAAAAAAAACTTTGGTATATGTGATTATAACAGGCATAACTATGTCCAAATAGTAAAACATGTT
This sequence comes from Ormosia semicastrata, assembly GCA_029884595.1. NCBI lineage: Eukaryota > Viridiplantae > Streptophyta > Magnoliopsida > Fabales > Fabaceae > Ormosia > Ormosia semicastrata. Next base: position 10,587,680 of record JAQQTO010000047.1, read on the forward strand.
AATAAGTTTCCCCCTTTTAACTATTTGAAACATGCTAATTGAATTTTGGTAAAATGTTCAGAGATGACCTCGTCACTATTTCTATTTTTATGGGAAGTTTCTATTAAGCTCATTTTTATGCCTTTTGGGTATTTGTCACTAATTTATTAATCATTATATTGTCTCTAGCTTATAAACATGATAGGATTTTTATTGGCCTACATATGTATAAGATTATTAGTATCAATATGCACATAGTCACATACATGGTGCTGACAGATGGGCAAGCTTATTGATTATACCAAAAAGGTAACTTTCTCACAAGGCAGGAAAATGTGACATATTGCCTCCTTCAAATACTTAGGATTTAGTTTTCATGACTATTATTATTGATATTGTTTTTTTTTAATCCTAGGTGAATATATGATTTTATATTAGTAAGTATTTTTCATTGGGTTATGCCTATTACCATTGCATTTAAATTTAATACATACCAACTCTTTCTTTGTGCATCAAAATATTTGAACCATAGGAAATTGTGACTAGTCAATACTGATATTGAGCTAAAATAATATTCGATCACTGCTTTGTAATTTTCCTTTTCTGGATAAAACATTGCTTGGTGAATTCTATACAGTTGGTGCACGCCTGCATATTGTGTCTGAGCATGTTGATATTATTGATAATCTCATCATTTCTTTCACGGTATTTTCTCACATATACTTGTGACATGGAGTTTCAGTTATCTATTCAAAGCTTTACGAATTTTTGGTATCAAATTCAGATAGGTCCTCCAACTTTAAGCTTTATAAAATTGAAGGATAAGAGTACTATAAATGGATTGCAAAAGATGTTGTTGATTTAGTTTTATTTGATAAGTTTGCACTCATTCATTACTCATGGATTTTTGTGCTCATGGTATTCTTCGGGGAAATAATTTTGTATTCATTTCTTTCCCTATTTTTTGGTTTCACTCAGAACCTGAAGTGAATGATAGCTTATTATTACAACCAACCCTATGTCTATTACTTTACAATGACAACTTGTTCAAGTGAATGCAAGATAATAAAATTTTTGATTGCTTTACTATTGAAAGAATTTGGGATTTCTTGCTATTGACATTTTTCTACCATCATATTATATAATGTTATTATATAACTTGGTTGCAGAAAATACTATTTTTATCGGTTTTGATTGTTTCCTTATCTTTTTTTCTTATACTTTGTCCATGCAGACATTTTGGAACAACTTATTCTTGAGTTAGAGCACTTTGGGCTTATTTTTGAGTTAGAGCATTTTGGGAGGTAAGGTAAAGTTGTCAATTTTTGTGTTGTAGCTCATGAATTGAGTAAATGCTCATATGGTGCAAATGTCATTTTGGAATTCTCTTGGTTAACATTTTAATGAAGAAAAAGAGGAAAACTACAAGCCAAAACAAATCTATCCAAATTAAATGACACTTAGCTCAATGGTTTGGGCTAGTTCAGAATTTTTATGGCACACATAACTTTAAATACTTGTATTACCAATATGACATTTTAAATGAATCTAAGATGAGCTATCACTCCACCTCGTATTAGTGACTACGAAGCATTAGTAATAGTGATTGTCACTATATCATTATAACAACATTCTTTGGATTCTTCTAAAAGACCAACTTTACCTAATCATATCCAATCAGATCATAAAAAGCCAAAAAAAAAAAACAAACTTAATGATTTTCTTCTGTATTGTTGCTTGTTTGGTTTCTTACGTCTGATGAGTCTTAGTTAACTTAGTCCAAAAATATGCTTAGCATGCATGTGAAGTTTGAGATGGCTACTTCAGCTTAGGTATTGTTGTTGTACCCAAACTAAGGAAATAGGTAATTCTAAGCACTTTGTGATGGTTGATTGTTTATTTATTTCCTTAGTTAATTACTCTTGAAGATCAAATAATGCAAACTAAACTGGTAACATAAAGGATAGTATGTCTTAGAGCAAATCAAGGATAGAAAGCTAAGGCAATGAGTTAGGTACAATTCATTAGTCACTAAAGAAATAAAATTGCTCTGCCAGAGAAAAGTGCAAAAGAAAAATTTATGCAGAATGTGTTGTTATATTCTAAACAGTCTGCACTAAATGGTGTATAATTTGAGTTATAAGACTCCTAATGACATGAGATTGGTCTCATTTGAAAGCTAAGAAGTGGTATTATATTGTATTAAAATTTTAGAAGTTTTACTCATCTGGTTCACTACCAATTTTATTTTGAAAATGGGCCAGATTCTGCACAATTGGGTTTCTGATAGCCAGTAGTTAAGGTTGCATAACTTGAGTCATAGAGGTTCATTTGACCTGGTTCTAGGGACATCTGAAGGCTAAGGTATAACTCTTTTACAAGTAAAAAGATTAGTAACTTTTAAGAGGTTGTTAGAAAACTAAATCATATAAAAAACATATTGTATGTAGCAGCATAATGGGTTCTATCAGCATACTTTGTAAACTGCATAAGGAATTCTTTATGAGTCATGGCTGATTTTTATAAATTCGATGATAGCTAAATAACAACATTTATGGTTTTGACCTTTTTTTCTCTTGGATTATTGTTCTTTGCTTCTCTATCTGTGTTTCTTGTTTTTGGGTTTCATTTTCTGGAGTGAGAAACTGAAATTCAATTAGATTTCTAGGACTTCTATGAATTTTTATTAACAACTCCTAATAGATTGAGTTATAAGTGATAACAATATATTTTTCTCATTTTATAATCTTTTCACTGGCTTCTTAATATTCAATTAGGTTTAATTAAGTTAGTTTTGTTATATTTTATGATATTGAGCTTAATTGGATCATTGAAAGAATTATTGTTTAAATTGACTTTAAATTGTTTATTTGCAATGTTCAGTAAACTGGATATAATTTGAGTTGCAAATATATGATTGATGTGATTCTAGTTTTGTAGGAAAGTTAAGATAATTTTCTACAACTTTCATGAAGACCTCAAGAGCCAAATCATACATTTGGGTAATTTAAATTAGAGTTGAAGCAAGATTCAGAGTGTTGATCCTGGTAGCTTAACCTCTATGTACTCATCAGCCCATTTCTTGAGCTATAGGAGTCCAATTGTAACACCCCAAAATTTATAATTTCTCAGTAATGTCTGAATTGTACTATTTTGTATTTTCTGTGAGTTGTAAATTTATTTTAATTGTTCTGTGACTATTTTTGATCTTTGTGTGTGATTTACTCCGAGTCTGAAAAATAATAATTTTCGAGCCGTGAAAAATCTTTACTGATTTATTCAGAGTCAGGAGATCTTACTAAACCCGAATTCGAGAGATACGTTATCCAATCTTTTAATTTTTAAAATTTATCTGTGAAATAAAAATATTTCACATTTTAATTTTATTGGACAATATCAGCTAATTTGCGAGCAGTAGTTTCTGCCAATTGGGTAATAGATTCTGTATCTTTTGTCTGTCGGACAATAGACTAGGAAAAGTCTTGTGACTCATAATTTTGATGAACCAACAGGAATTGGTCAATATAAATGGCTTGACTTTTCTAAACCAATAAGAGGCGATCAACAAAAAATGGTTGGACTAGTTAGTTAAGAAACTAGATAACCTAACTAAGTTACCCTAAAATCCTAAGTAGTAACTAAATGGAACAAACCTAGTTTACTAATACTAAGAGTCCATAGTTACAAGTAGGATCTAGAGTCTTCTAGAATGCATGACATAAGCTTGTAACTAAATAGTTAGTTATGTAACTAGATGAACTAACTACCTAAACTAAGTGTAACTAGGAACTAATTGAAAATAAAAACTTAGTTAGCTTCCTATTGAGTTACACGGCCACTAGGTGATTCTAGGGTGTTCTTGAACAATCTTTTATGACCAAAGGATGACCATTTGATGACCTAGGCCATGTGAAACCATGTAAGTAATTTCTGTCTTGTTAAACAAGTTTAATCTTTTTATTCTTTCACCTACACGGCCAAGCACGAGAGAAATAGGACTTTTCATTTCATTTTCTATCACTTTGTGACACCAACTATTCTTTCTCTTCCAAGAACAAACACAAAGAACTTCATCTTCTTTCTCTTTGAAGGTTTCAGCCCCTACACCCAACACCTACATCCAAGCTTCCATAATCCCATCCAACATCATTTTCTAAACCTAAACAACATCCTAAATACTTTTCATCTTGTGAGTTTCACCTAGATCAACTATTTGGTACCTCAAAATATAGTTAGAGTTTTCTACTCTAAAAGGTAACATTCTTGTTTCTTGTTCCTAAGTTGGATTCTTGAGTTTTTAAACCATGATTGATCCATGGTTTCTCTTTTTCAAGCTTTGTTTGCGACTCTAGTTTGGTTTAAGCTTGTTAGGATTTTCTTGAGGGTGCTCCACGAAATCATTAGAAGGTTATACAAGAAGGGTTTTTGTCTTCTTTAAGGTAAGAGGGAGATTAACCTCATCAACCAAGTATTGGTGGTGAGGGAATGGCTTGTTTGTGGTGAAAAATCCATAAGGATTTATTCACCTGTATGGTTTAAGCTTGCTTTATTTGTGGTGATTTTTGGTTGGTATGATTTATAGCTTTGATTATATGCTTGAGTATGTGATTTTGGAAGCATGTTGATTATTGTATATGGCATGATGTGATTATGTGATGAGGATGATGTATGAAGGTTCCAAAGAACCTATGGAGGCTCACGGCCTCAACACCACTAAGAGAGCCAAATGTTTTAAATTATTTTCATAATTATGGATTAAATAATTTAATGATAAGAAATTAGATTTAATGTTTTTACAAAGAACAAAGTGATAGAAAATAATTAATTATGATTTATGAAGCATAAGGTGAAATTCGGCCAACATGCCTATTTTGACATTCTAAGATTAAAAAATTGTTTTACTAAGTGTAGACTTAGGTATTTGAATAAAAGAAAAGTAATTTGATAAGTTTTGAGAAATAAAAAGAAAGTAAACTAATTTTTAGAATTAAATTAGCTTATTTAGGTTTTGAAGTAAGATAAAGTTTAAAACTTGAAATTTACTGACATATAACTCACTATTTAGGTTTTGAAGCGCGTTAGAAAATTTTGAGTTGTAATATTCAAGTTAAATCAAAGAAAGGAAATTTTATGGAAAATTGTAGCAAATACCACTTTTGGTGAGAAAATGATAGAAATATTATTTAAAGGTGGTTTATTAAGAAAATAATAGAATTAAAGTCCAATTTTGATATTAAATGAGAAAAGTTTTAATTTGAGCTTAGAATATTAAAGAAATATCTTACGCGATCTAAAAACAGTGATTTTTAGCTATGCGATTAAGAAAATATTTTAAAATCTTTATACAATTGAGAAAATGTTAAAAAATAGTTACGCGATTTGAAAACGTAATAAAAGTATTATGCGATTGTGAAAATATGATAAAATATTTATGCAATTAAAAGTAACAGCAGTTTGCTGTCGGGCTGCTGTGGTGAGCCCGATTATGTTGAACAGTGATACCGCCAAGAGAAGGCGTGGGTATGTGAAATACTATAGAACTAATGGTTGCATGTATATTTGAACCATACATTATGCATTGAAAAATGTGTCAACTTAATTGGTTAAGGCTATTATTGCTTAGGAGATTGAATTTACACCTCTATGCGAGTGAAAATTGCGTAGTTACGATCTTTAGTGATCTTGGAGACGTTGGGGTATAGAATGTCATATGTGGCCAGTTGGTAGCACCTTTGGGCTGTGGTATCCTATGCAAACACACCAACGATCTTGACGGAGTTACTACTCTTTTCGTGATTGGTTGAGAGTGTCTTGTATGAGCCATGTTGCGCACATTGATATGATATATTGACACATGATTTGAGGCTGATGATATACAGACATGTACTCCCTATCTTTCTCTCCGAAATTGTGTTTAACTCCATGGAGTAGGAATGGGTTTGTTTGCATATGCATAGTTGGTCAACATATTGCACGATAATTATGTTTATATGATATTTTATCTGTGATATGATATTCTATCTGTGATATGGGAATATGATTGTATGTGTTATTACTATATCTGTATGTTTATTGTCATTTTCTATACTGCCATACTGGTATTAATGTAGGAAATCTCACCTTTTGTTGTATTATATCTATTTTTACTGTGCATGTTTGATGAAGACTGAGGAGATGAGGAAGCTGGTAATTCTGTTTACCATCAGTGATACTTCTCTTTGTTTGTTGGGATGGCTGCAAGGCGCTAAGTGTTAGGTTTTATGAGAGTACAGTTCCATGGGGGAACTGATGCTTGGAGGGTTGATTTAAATAATGAACGCTTTGTGTATACAGAGGATTTGACTCTGAGTCTGAGTAGAACCCGCGATGGGATTCTTGTTTTGACGCAACATGCGTGTGTCTGTCTAGAGTTCACGATGCCTATTCGTGAGCTCTGGGGTGGCACTGTTTATACACCACAGGAGGATTCGATGGTGTCTTCGGCGAGAACCTCCGTCAAGCGAGTGATGTACCCTTCTAGGTTCTTTGATGATACAGAGGAGGAGGATCCTTCTGAGGGCCTAAATCCTTAGTCTTTAAAAGTTTTAGTTAAACAGTTTATGTTTTGATGTACATGTTGTATATATTTATCTTTTTGGAATGTAGTGTATTTATGTAAATTATTTAAGAACAAGGTTTGTAATATTAATATACATTATGGTGAGTTTTGTTCTGATACAAGTTGTACTTATAGTTATTAATTATTTTATTTATTTTCAGTCTTTTCGCAAATGAAATTTCAAAATTAATGCTTTTACAAGATTAAATCTTTTACAACTTGGGTAAGTTATATTAGGTTTAGTCTTAAATGTGATATCCTACGGTGGGTGTTACATTAGTTGGTATCAGAGCTCCCGGTTAGAGTCTTTTGGGTTTTTGTGGTTAGGTCTATTTTGCTTGTGTTGTGTGATTCTTTGTGTTTTATTTTTTTAAAAGGTTACATCTGACTCTTATTGAGTTTTGTTTGGTTGCTTGTGAAGAAAACTATGTCTCGAGGCAGAGGTACACGTATGAATGTTAAACGTAACGATGACGCGATAACTGCTACGGCAGAAGCAATGCAACGAATGGCAGATGTGATTGTGCAACAAAATCAACAAGTTACACAGCAATAAGAAGTAAATGCAGAAGCCCAACATTTGTCTGAGTTTCGTCAGAACAATTCACCACATTTCAGAGGCGAGTTTGATCCTGAGAAAGCAAGTTTGTGGATCCAAGAGTTGGAGAAGATTTTCGAAGGAATGGGATGTACAGATGACCGCAGAGTGACTTATGCTACTTTTATGTTGATGGGAGATGGTGAAAATTGGTGGAAAGCAACTCGAAGAGTACTTTAAGTTGAAGGAAGGGAAATTACTTAGGAGGTATTTTGTGATGCATTTCTGGAAAAGTATTTTCCTGAAAGTGCAAGGCATGCTAAGGAGATGGAATTCCTTGGGTTACGATAAGGTGGGATGACAGTTAACGAGTATGCTGTGAAGTTTGAGAGCTTATCGAAGTTCTCACGGTATCTCCAGATCCAGCCAGATGAGGTTTGGAAATGCCACAAGTTTGAAGAAAGTTTGAGAGTTGAATTGAAAAGAGGAGTGCTGCCAATGCGAATGAACTAGTTCTCAACGTTAATGGATATGTGTTGCAGACTTGAGGAATTAGTGCCATCGCGAGATATGAGGAATCGTAACTTTGGACCATCTAGGTTCTAAAGGGGAGGAAACAGTAACAACAACTTGTTTCAGTGGAAACCATATTCTCGACCATCGGGAAGCCAATAACAACAACAACAATCACGAGGAGGAGGTTTGAGTAGCAATCATTTTGGTCAGACTGTGGCACCGCCAACGAGGTGTTTAAAGTGTGGAGATGGCCATATGATAAGGGATTGCACAATCAAGGGAATAATTTGTTTTAGATGTGGAAGGCCTGGTCATAATCAAGCGAAAATGGAACCTTTGATAAGCAACGTTCGTGCTGCTAAACTGTAAGTTGGTGGATGAGTATATACGATGAGCGGAGCTGAAGCCTCTCAGTCTGATGATCTTATTAAGGGAGAATGTATCATATCAGGTAATCTTTTAACTGTACTATATAATTTGGGTGCAACTCATTCGTTTATTGCATATGACTGTGTGGATCGTTTGGGATTACTTGTGTCTTCTTTGAACTTTCAACTGATTGTTTCTACACTTACTGCTAAACCTGTTAGTACTTCTAAAATATGCCTAAATTGCCTTATTACTATCAATAATTGAGTCTTTTCTGTTGATTTAATTTGTTTGCCTCTTACTGATATTGATATAATCTTAGGAATGAATTAGTTATCTTCTAACCATATCCTGTTAGACTGTTCTAAAAAGACCTTAGTATTTCCTGAAAATGAGGTTTCTGGATTTTTAACTGGAAAATGAGTTGAATCTTTATTAAAGGATGGAGCCCAAGGATACATGCTGTTGTCTTCTTTAGAAATCAAGAGTGAGAAGAATATGAAGGCTATTTCTGCTGTAAATGAGTTTCCTAAAGTTTTTCCTGATGAGGTACCCAGATTACCACCAGAAAGAGAGATAGAGTTTTCTATCGATCTTATACCAGGAGTGGGTCCTATTTCAATTGCACCGTACTAGATGTCACCGTCGGAATTAGCAGAATTAAAGAAGAAATTAGAGGAACTGTTGGAAAAATAGTTTGTAAGACCTAGTGTTTCACCATGGGGAGCTCCAGTGTTGTTGGACAAAAAGAAGGATGGATCTTCACGTTTGTGTATGGACTACCATCAGTTGAATAAAGTTATGATAAGGAATAAGTATCCACTTCCAAGAATTGATGATTTGATGGACCAATTGAAAGGAGTAACTATTTTCTCTAAGATAGATCTGCGATCAGGTTATCATCAAATTCGTGTCAAGGTAGAGGATATACCTAAGACGGCTTTTCGAACGCGCTATGGGCATTATGAGTATCTTGTGATGCCGTTCGGTGTGGCGAATGCTCCTGCGATATTCATGGATTACGTGAATAGAATCTTTCATCCATACTTAGATAGATTCATCATTATTTTTATTGATGACATTCTGATCTATTCTCAAAGTTAGGAAGAGCATGCTGAATATCTCAGTATAGTTCTCCAAATTTTGAAAGAAAAGAAGTTGTATGCAAAGCTATCAAAATTTGAATTCTAGTTGGAAGAAGTTCAGTTTTTAGGTCATGTAATTTCCAAGGATGGAATTGCGGTGGATCCAGCAAAGGTGGAGACGGTTCTTCAGTGGGAAAGGCCAATGACAGTAACTGAGATCTGGAGTTTTGTTGGATTAGTAGGATATTACCGAAGGTTTATTGAAAGTTTTTCCAAGATAGCCGGACCTCTTACACAACTCATGAGGAAGAATCAAGCTTTTATTTGGACAGATGAATGTGAAGAGAGTTTCCAAAAGTTAAAGAAAAAGTTAACTACTGCACCAGTGTTGATTCTACCAGATCCAAATGAGTCTTTTGAAGTATGCTGTGATGCTTCCTATCAAGGTCTAGGATGTGTACTGATGCAGAATAGAAAAGTTGTAGCGTATGCATTAAGACAACTGAAGGTACATGAAAGGAATTACCCAACACATGACTTGGAACTAGCCGCAGTTGTTTTTGCATTGAAAATTTGGAGACATTTTCTTTATGGAGCTATGTTCAATGTTTTCAGTGATCACAAAAGTTTGAAGTATTTGTTTGATCAGAAGGAGTTGAACATAAGGCAGAGAAGATGGTTAGGATTTCTAAAAGATTACGACTTTCAGCTTTAATATCATCTTAGAAAGGCGATTATTGTGGCAAATACTTTAAGTAGAAAGATGCTCAGTGTTTCTGCTATAATGATCAAAGTGGAAAAATTGATAGAGTAATTTAGAGATATGTGGCTATTGGTAGAATTAGTGTTAGCCAAGTGGCCTCAAACTCAAGAGGGGGGTGAATTGAGTTTATGAAATATTTTCGCAAATCTTTCGTAAAACGTTTGTTAAACAATTTTCGTTGAAACTATTGGATAATTGAAGTGAATAGATAAATGAGATTGAATACTTCACTCACAAATTAAATAAAACAAGATGAATAATATTCAAGCAAGCATATAAAGTAAATACACAAATGTAAAGAGATAGGGTTGAGAGAATCAAACACAAGGATTTATCCTGGTTCAGCCATCCCTTGTGACCTACGTCCAGTCCTCAAGCGAACCATTCGAGATTTTCCACTAAACTTCAAGCTTGAACGGGTGCTTAAAAAACCTTTACAGATTGGAGCACTCAACGACACCTTGGGATACCTCACCCTTGTGCTTTGAGCCTCAAAACAGGGATGCCTCACCCTATACAACCTTTGAGGGATACCCCACCCTCTTTACACCTTTGAAGGATACCTCACCTTCTTCTCAACAAGGGATACCTTACCCTTTTTCACTAGAGGGATATCTCACCCTCTTTACACCTTTGAAGGATACCTCACCTTCTTCTCAACAAGGGATACCTCACCCTTTTTCACTAGAGGGATACCTCACCCTCTTTACACAATAAGCAAAGTGTTTGAATGATAGAAACTCTCTCAAAGAGTAGATTAATACAAATTAAAGCTCTCACTAGAGTAGATGATTACAAATTGAAGCTCTAATATGCTCTCAAAGATTTTTCACGTTTTGGCAGAAAACAGAGCAAGAAATGGATTTGAGGATTGATTCACGTTTAGAAGTATTGGTGATCAGTTTTTGGTTCAAGGTCAACCTCAAATAAAGACCCAACTTTGCTATTCATAAGTTTCTCAATTAATAGAGCCGTTGGGGTTTTCTGGGCACGCATTAAATGCATTAAATATAGCCGTTGGACATTGTCAGGATTCTTGTAATCGATTACTCAACTTATTTAATTGATTACATATGTTGCTCCAACGTGTTCTTGACTTTCTGAGCTCTGTGTAATCGATTACATTGCTTCTGACTTGTGTGTAATCGATTACAATATCTGTGTAATCGATTACATGACTTCTGACTTGCTGTGTAATCGATTACATGACTCTTTGAACGTGTTCATGCTTTTCTGGGCTTGATGTAATCGATTACATATATTGTGTAATCGATTACATGGCCTCTGACTTGCTTGTAATCGATTACATTGCTCATGTAATCGATTACATTGCTCATGTAATCGATTACATGCCTTCTGTTTGCTGTGTAATCGATTACAAACGTCGTGTAATCGATTACATTGGCCATTGAACACATTTTTCAAGTCCAATAAAGCTTGTAAGTCATTTCTAACACCTTAAGACAATTGTTTAAACATGAATCTTTTTAAGAGTATTAGTTTTAAGATTGAAACACAAGTTTTCTTGAAAGCCATGTTTATCTTTGAAATTTCCCATTTATTTTGAAATCATATATTGAAAAAATCATTTGAGAAATCTTGAGAGCATTTAACATTAATGTTCTAAGTCTTATAACTAAATAAACCTCTTGACTTCTTTCTTTGATATTGATTTTTCCTTTTGCGCTTGATCTTCTCTTTTGCACTTGAACTTCACTTTGGCCTTTGTTATCATCAAAAACTCATTTGATATGCTTCAAGACATAAGCATTCACAATTAGCGCCATGAAGAATTCATTTGAATATGGTCACTATTCTGAATGATTTGCTAGAAGAAATCCGAGAAAAGTAGGAAGATGATCAGTTTTTGCAAAACGAGAAGGAATTCTTGAAATAAGGTTGTGTGGCAACGGTTGAGGAAGGATCTGATGGGTTCTTAAGGTTCAAGGGTAGGATTTGTATACAGAATGATCTCGATCTTAGGAAGACGATTCTCGATGAAGCTCACACTAGCAGGTTGAGTATACATCCCGGAATGACCAAGATGTATCAAGACTTGAAGTGATTATTTTGGTGGCCTGGAATGAAGAGAGATGTTGCTAAGCACGTGTCATCTTATCTTGTGTGTCAAAAGGCAAAGATTGAACATCAAAGACCAGCAGGTATGCTACAACCCCTAACTATTCCAGAATGGAAATGAGATAGTATTGCAATGGATTTTGTTACTAGATTGCCAAAGACTAGGAAAGGTCATGATTCTGTATGGGTTGTTATTGATCGGCTTACGAAATCTACTCACTTCTTGCTAATCAATATCAAGTATCCAATGGAGAAGTTGACCCAGGTGTACATTAGTGAAATTGTTAGACTTCATGGTGTACCCTCTAGTATCATTTCCGATAGAGATCCAAGGTTTACATCAAGATTTTAGAAAAGTCTACATGAAGCAATGGGGACTAAACTTCGTTTGAGTTCTGCCTACTATCCCCAAACTGATGGTCAAACAGAGAGAACTATACAGTCACTGGAGGATCTGCTAAGAGCTTGTGTGTTAGAACAAAAAGGGAGTTGGGATGAATTCTTGCCTTTGGTAGAATTCACCTATAACAACAGTTTTCACTCAAGAATAGGGATGGCACCCTATGAAGCGCTATACGAACGACGATGCCGAACACCTTTATGTTGGTATCAAGATGGAGAAAGTATGACCATAGGACCTGAAATGGCGCAACAAATGACAGAGAAAGTAAAAATGATTCAAGAGAAAATGAGGGCAATGCAGAGTAGACAAAAAAGCTATGCTGATAAAAGAAGAAGACCTCTTGAATGAGCATGTGTTTTTGCGAGTCACACCCACGACTGGTGTCGGAAGGGTTATAAAATCCAGAAAACTCAGTCCTAAACTCATTGGACCCTATCAAATTCTTCGTTGGATAGGTCCAGTCGCTTACCAAATAGCTTTACAACCTTTTCTTTCCAACCTCCATAATGTTTTCCATATGTCCCAATTAAGAAAGTATATTCTCGATCCAACTCATGTCATTCAGCCCGATAAGGTACAATTGAAAGAAAATTTGATGTATGAGACACTTTCTGTTAAGATTGAAGACAGGAGGGTGAAGCAGCTCAGAGGGAAAGCAATTTTGTTAGTAAAAGTGCTCTTGAATGAAACAACAAGAGATGCTACATGGGAGATGGAAGATAAGATGAGGGAACAATATACTCAGTTATTCTAAGGTATGATAAATTTTGGGGATGAAATTCTTTTTAGTGGAGGAGAGTTGTAACACCCCAAAATTTACAGTTTCTCAGTAATGTCTGAATTGTACTATTTTGTGTTTTCTGCGAACTGTAAATTTATTTTGACTGTTCTGTGACTGTTTTTGATTTTTGTGTGTGATTCACTCCGAGTCAGGAAAATAATAATTTTCGTGCCGAAAAAAATCTTTACTGATTTATTCAGAGTTGGGGGATCTTACCAAACCTAAAATCCGAGAGATACGTTACCCAATCTTTTAATTTTTAAAATATATTAGTGAAATAAAAATATTTCACATTTTTATTTTATTGGATAGTATCTGCTGATTTGCGAGAAGTAGTTTCTACCCATTGGGTAATAGATTTTGTATCTTTTGTCTGTCGGATAATAGACTGGGAAAAGTCTTGTGACTTATAATTTTGATGAACTAATAGGAATTGGTCAATATAAATGACTTGACTTTTCTAAACCAATAAGAGGTGGTCAACAAAAAATGGTTGGACTAGTTAGTTAAGAAACTAGATAACCCAACTAAGTTACCCTAAAAGCCTAAGTAGTAACTAAATGGAACAAACCTAGTTTGCTAATACTTAGAGTTCATAATTACAAGTAGGATCTAGAGTCTTCTAAAATGCATGACATAAGCTTATAACTAAATAATTAGTTATGTAACTAGATGAACCAACTACCTAAACTTAGTGTAACTAGGAACTAATTGAAAATCAAAATTTAGTTGGCTTCCTATTGAGTTACACGGCCATTAGGTGGTTCTAGGTTGTTCTTGAACAATCTTTTATGACCAAAGGATGACCATTTGATGACCTAGGCCATGTAAAACCATGTGAGTAATTTTTGTCTTGTTAAACAAGTTTAATCTTTCTATTCTTTCACCTACACGACCAAGCACGAGAGAAATAAGACTTTTCATTTCATTTTCTATCACTTTGTAACACCAACTATTCTCTCTCTTCTAAGACTAAACACAAAGAACTCCATCTTCTTTCTCTTTGAAGGTTTCGGCCCCTACACCCAACACCTACATCCAAGCTTCCATAATTCCATCCAACATCATTTTCTAAACCAAAACAACATCCTAAATACTTTTCATCTTGTGAGTTTCACCTAGATCAACTATTTGGTACCTCAAAATCTAGTTAGATTTTTCTACTCTAAAAGGCAACATTCTTGTTTCTTGTTCCTAAGTTGGATTCTTGAGTTTTTAAACCATGATTGATCCATAGTTTCTCTTTTTCAAGCTTTGTTTGTGACTTAGTTTGGTTTAAGCTTGTTAGGGTTTTGTTGAGGGTGCTCCATGAAATCAATAGAAGGTTATACAAGAAGGGTTTTTGTCTTCCTTAACGTAAGAGAGAGATTAACTTCTTCAACCAAGTGTTGGTGGTGAGGGAATGACTTGTTTGTGGTGAAAAATCTATAAGGATTTATTCACTTGTATGGTTTAAGCTTGCTTTATTTGTGGTGATTTTTAGTTGGAATGATTTATAATTTTGATTATATGCTTGAGTATGTGATTTTGAAAGTATGTTGATTATTGTATATGGCATGATGTGATTATGAGATGAGGATGATGTATGAAGGTTCCAAAGAACCTATGGAGGCTTATGGCCTCAACACCACTAAGAGAGCCAAATGTTTTAATTTATTTTCCTAATTATGGATTAAATGATTTAATGATAAGAAATTAGATTTAATGTTTTTACAAAGAACGAAGTGATAGAAAATAATTAATTATTATTTATGAAGCATAAGGTGAAATTCAGCCAACATGCCTATTTTGACATTCTAAGATTCAAAAATTGTTTTACTAAGTGTAGACTTAGGTATTTGAATAAAAGAAAAGTAATTTGATAAGTTTTGAGAAATAAAAAGAAAGTAAACTAATTTTTAGAATTAAATTAGCCTATTTAGATTTTAAAGTAAGATAAAGTTTAAAACTTGAAATTTATTGACGTATAGCTCACCCTTTGGGTTTTGAAGTGTAATAAAAAATTTTGAGCTGTAATATTCAAGTTAAATCAAAGAAAGGAAATTTTGTGGAAAATTGTAGCAAATACCACTTTTGGTGAGAAAATAAGAACAATTTTAATTTGAGATTAGAATATTAAAGAAATATCTTACGCGATCTAAAAATAGTAATTTTTAGCTACACAATTAAGAAAAAATTTTAAAATCTTTACGCGATTGAGAAAATGTTGAAAAACAGTGATGCAATTTGAAAACGTAACAAAAGTGTTACGCGATTGTGAAAACGTGATAAAATATTTATGCGATTGAAAGTAACAACAGTTTGTTGTCAGGCTGCTGTGGTGAGCCTAGTTATGTTGAACAGTGATACCGCCAAGAGAAGGCGCGAGTATGTGAAATACTACAGAAATAATGGTTGCATGTGTATTTGAACCATACATCATGCATTGAAAAGTGTGTCAGCTTAATTGATTAAGGCTATTTTTGCCTAGGAGATTGAATTTACACCTCTGTGTGGGTGAGAATTGCGTAGTTACGATCTTTAGTGATCTTGGAGACGTCGGGGTGTGGAATGTCATATGTGGCCAGTTGGTAGCACCTCTGGGCCGTGGTATCCTATGCAAACACATCGACGATCTTTACAGAGTTACTACTCTTTTCGTGATTAGTTGAGAGTGTCTTGTATGAGCTATGTTGCGCACATTGATATGATATATTGGCATATGATTTGAGGCTGATGATATACAAACATGTACTCCCTATCTTTCTCTCTGAAATTGTGTTTAGCTCCATGGAGTAGGAATGAGTCTGTGTGCATATGCATAGTTAGTCAACATATTGACATGATAATTATATTTATATGATATTTTATCTGTGATATGATATTCTATCTGTGATATGAGAATATGATTTTATGTGTTATTACTATATATGTATGTTTACTGTCATTTTCTATACTGCCATATTGGTATTGATGTAGGGAATCTCACCTCTTGTTGTATTATATCTATTTTTATTGTGTATGTTTGATGAAGACCGAGGAGACAAGGAAGCTGGTAATTTTGTTTACCATCAGTGATACTTCTCTTTGTTTGTTGGGATAACAGCAAGGCGCCAAGTGTTAGGTTTTATGGGAGTACAATTCCATGGGGGAACTGATGCTTGGAGGGTTGATTTAAATAATGAACGCTTTGTGTATACCGGGGATTTGACTCTGAGTCTGAGTGGAACCCACAATGGGATTCATGTTTTGACGCAACATGCATCTTTCCGTCTAGAGTTCACGATGCGTATTCGTGAGCTCTGGGGTGGCACTGTCTATACACCACAGGAGGACTCGATGGTGTCTTTGGCGAGAACCCCCGTTAAGCAAGTGATGTACCTGCCTGGGTTCTTTGATGATACAGAGGAGGAGGATCCTTCTGAGAGCCCAAATCCTTAGTCTTTAAAAGTTTTAGTTAAACAGTTTATGTTTTGATGTACATGTTGTACATATTTATCTTTTTGGAATGTAGTGTATTTATGTAAATTATTTAAGAACAAGGTTTGTAATATTAATGTACATTATGGTGAGTTTTGTTCTGGTACAAGTTGTACTTATAGTTATTAATTATTTTATTTATTTTCAATCTTTCTGCAAACGAAATTTCAAAATTAATGTTTTTACAAGATTAAATCTTTTACAACTTGGATAAGTTATATTAGGTTTAGTCTTAAATGTGATACCCTATGGTAGGTGTTATACCAATTGACACCAAATTGGTGGCATTGGAAAGTTAAGACCGAAATGTACAACTTTCATGAAGAATACAAGAGTCCAATCGGAAGTATAATAGGTCATATTGGGCCTAGAAGTTAGAACAGAGGAGTTGTAGCTGAGCTTGAATAGTGTGCAAATATTGGGCCATATCTCGCACTATAAGAATGATTTTGGGCTAAAGCTAGTGGCATTGAAAAGTTAAGACAAAAGCCTACAACTTTTATGAGACCACTTTTCCATTTTCTGACGGCAGCCATGAGTTCAGCACTGAATCATTTTGGAGACAAGAATCTCAATAATTTTCAACTCATTCACAATTATCAAACAACTAATTTGACATCTTCCACTCATTCACCCACTCATCCATTCACTCATTAAATAACTCCATTGTCATTTTGTGTTCCTTAAGCTCTATAAAAAGGGAGCATTGACTGCTCATTTGAGGATCTTTGTTTTAGAGATCAAGATCATGCTATTGTGTTATTTGTTTATCTTGTTGTAGTTTTCTTTTATTTTAAATTGAAGTTATGTTCATCTTTTTCTTCTTCTCTCTTTTTCTTTCCTCTTGTCTATGAGTAACTAATTTTCATTTTACTTAGGTGAAAGGGTGAATGTTTCGGTAATAAATTAAGGTTAGATTAATTTCTTTCTTGTGCTTAAATGATATATTATGAAGTGGTCATTATATGTGTTGTATTTTGTTTCCAATCAATTTAGAAACCCTCCTTGTAAAGTGGAGATCTTGATTCATTGTACACAAGAGGTTGGCACAATAAATGCTTGAGTCCATTTATAAGTATTGGTATTAATAAATAATTAAAGGAATCATAATATAATTACATATATAATTTTAAATGAACTTTGAATGTTGTATTTTCCGATTGGAACCTTTGTTATATGTGGATTCTAATTGATTTATAAAAAGAATTAATGTTGTCCTTAATTTACTCACTAAGAGTGGATCTCCTAACCCAAGTAAATCATTTTTATTTGTGACTAAGTTTTATCACCATTATTGTTGTAACAAAATATTTTCCTTACCTCAAAGAATTTTTCTTTATCAATTCCCTGCGAATCGACCTCGGACTCCTAAGAATTTATTACTTGAAACAACCTGCACTTGAGTTTGTAACTTATAATTCACATCAATAAGCTTATTTAAGGGTCCTATTTAGTAGGTAAAACCTCAGAGTTATATTCAATTCATTGGTTGTCGGTGCTTTTTCCTATTAAGTATTATATATATGTATATTTGAAAAGGTTTAGGTAGTAGATTTCCAATGAAAACTTTTTTACTTCTAAACTGGTTAAGTAAATTCATATGTACATTCATTGTCTAATGAACAGATAGGGTCACGTGGCAAAAAAGTTTGTACAGTCCCACAGGACGATGAGGATTTTGATCCTCAACAAATAACCCAAGGTCAAAATGCTATGACATTATAAATTTTTATTTCATTCGTTCTTTATACATTATGCTTATTGATGTCTAGTGTTGTACCATTGCTGATTTATATTGGTGTGTTGCTAGATGAACCAAGTAGTGATGAACCAAGCATCGATTGTGAAGAAAGTGATCCACGTAGTGTGTCATAGTACGATAAAAGGTTTACCATGCTTATAGTAATTCTTGTATAGTAATTTTTTCACCATTAAATGGTTTGTGTTAATTACTAATTACAAATCAGTTATGAAGGAAAAGGAAGTACAGTGGACATACAAAGATGTCTTCAAACATTAACATGGGTGACGTGTGTATATGCTGAATAATAACATGGATTTTGGCATGAATACTATTTAAAATTATCTTCTCATTTGCTTATGTGTGTTTCTTTGGGCTTAGAACCAGAAGCATGTTCGAAAAACTTTGAGAATGGGATCACAGTTAGCTATAAGTGTACTTAAGTCAGACGCAAAAGCACAGAGTGTTGCAGATCACAAAAGTGATATCGGTGCAAAACCTAGAGCTGTAAGTTTCGCAGTTTCGTAGTCATTGATTAATAAAAAATCATATTTTTTTTCCAATTTTGCACTCTCTATTATTTTGTGGCATGTATGTGAATGTCTATTTGGTTTGTTCTGAATATGTAGCCAGCCTTCCAAATGAGGTGCTCTCCTAAGCGTTTTCGGGAAAGGTGTGCAACCTTAATAGAAGGCCAAATCCATTCTGTTAAGGAGATGAGTTTTGGTGCATTACTGGACTTGGATTGAATTATAATGGATAGGGTTCTGTGGTTGGAGTTGGTAAAGAGTTTTGACCTACACCGGCATGCCTAATGTGTTATGTGGTTCTTGTTATATATGTAGAAGCTTTGCAAAAAATTACAGCCAAAGAACAATAGGTTGTAGGTTGTAACATTGACTATAAAATAGAAAGCAAATGTATATGGGAGTGTATATGCTTCATGTGAACGATGATTAATACAATTACTTTTAATATTACAATGACAAGTCATTCCAAATACACTACTTTCCATACATTAACATATATGATGCACAGTGGACACCTATTGACTGATTGAACACTCAATGCCAACAATAGAGTATTTAATTTATATAGCTCCAAATGCTACCTTTCATGATCCCTAAAAAAAATCCTAGACCACATACATGCTTTGATGAAACTTGTGGTTGAGTATAAGGGTAGTTCCACAAAAGTTCAGCCACAACAGGCAAAACATTACAATTCATGCACATATTTATACAATTTCTACAACACTAATACACTGTCTTCTTCTTCTTTTGCATGTTAGAGTAAGGACTTTAGGTGCATTTTCCTTTCCCACGCTTCCTAGGTTAAGCTTTAACCTGGGCGCAAAAGTTAGAGTTTGGGTTATCTGTGACTGGGTTCGGGTGTGCATCACAGGAGCCAACAGTTGCACCTGTAAACCCCCCATTCCCATGTAAGTTTTTAAGGAATAACTCATGGAATGGAATAACTTGTTCGCATAATAAAATGTATTATTAGTGATTATGAGTGAGTAATCATCCACCAAGAATGCACATTCGGGTCAGGTCATCCACCAAGAAATCATACATTGCTAAACCCCTGCTATAATTATCTAGAGAGTTCAAGTCATCTAACAAGTGAATGAAGGCAGAATGCACATTGACACCTATAATGAGAAAATACAACTCCCCAAAAGCAAGTAAGATATAAAGTCAATAAAAATTATCCACATCTTCATTCCCTAGATGCTAATAAAGGTCATGATAAATCGTGGCAATGGTTACATCTCCCCCCTGAAACAAGGACAAAGTACGACCTACTTCATCATCACGTGCATTCACTATTTTCCCTACAATCCGTAATCCAAGTGCTAAACACATATCTAACGGAATAAATGGGATAACCCTACTCCTAACTCTAAATCCCCCACTTCTTTCAACCCATCTACATGCTAACTCCCACAACAAGGCACAATTGATTTCTAAATTTTGGGGTATATATAACAGTGACTTGAATGGGGTGGACTCAATTCAGGACTTCTGCATATCAGTCAAATTGCTATTCACGTCAATCAACAACTTTGGTTTGTAAACATGTCTCGATCGCAACTTTTGCATTGTGAGAACCCATTGTTCAACATATTTGCAAACTCACTCATTATAACACTTTTTTCTATATTAACTATGTTGGTTACCTGATCGGTGTTGGAAAATTAGACCTCCGTCTCGACCGTAAGCTGTCCATCGAAGTAATATGCATATACGCAAGACTAATTCTGAATTTCATAAGTACAGCAAGATTAAAGCATAAATGAAGAATAAATTAATCAACTATATTAGTCACAATTGTAATATTGGAAGATATTTTCAGAACATCAAACTTCCTAATGTCAAATTCCAACAAACCGTAACCCTAACACATAACAACCTAACCAAATTCAGCAGTAGACTCCCACCTTCACCCAAACAAAAACTTAAATTGAACACTGCTCTTAACAACTTTCACAACCTCGAGCTTCCATTACTGCACATTTAGCAAAATAATGAAAAAATCACCTGAAGAATAACGTAACAGAGTACAACACACCTGATGGAGGTCAACACCAAGTAGATGAGCTTGTCAAAGTCTCGATTTTGTTCATATACAATTAAGAGCAAGTCAAACTTTTGGCCCTGCAATGGAGAGCAAGTCGAAGCATGATAAGCCTATATTTTATAGTCTTAAATCAAATGAATTATGGTGATTTACTTGTGTTTATTGATGAATTTTAGATGGATCATTATCATTGTCTTCGTTTTTGTAGATTGAAAGAAATTTATCACATTTGGAGTGAAAGCAGGCGAAGACATACATTTTCAGAGCAAAAGAGGATCATTTTGGCTTAGACACGGCTGTGTTGAGCCCAGACACGGCTGATAAACACCATTTTAATATATTAGTTAACCCTTATATTCAACATTTTTGACCTCTTTTGTGCTTAATCAATTGATTTTGGTCACCATTTATAAGTTTGGGTTCAAATTAGGCTTAGTTGAATTTTTTAGCATTGTAGCAATTTTACACTATTTCTGTATTTCGGGTATAACTTGAGTTATAAATATTTAAAAATTATTAACTTTTCCTTGTAAGAAAGCTAAGAGGAATCTCTAAAATTTTGATGAAGAGCTCCTGAGCTGAATCGGATGTCTAGTGGGTCATATTAGGCCTGGAAGTCAGAATAGAGGTGTCATCATTGGAACCTGAGTAGTTTGCAAAGATTGGGTCGTATCTTAGGTTCTTGGAGTCATAATGGGATGAAACTGGTGGAATTGGAAAGCTGAGACAAAATTCTTCAACTTTCATGAAGACCATTTATCCAAATGATGACGTTTTGATAAGGTCTTTAACGTATGAAGTTAGATAGGGTCTTGTCTAACTTGGAAAATGCTTTTGACTTGGAGACACAACTGTGTCTCTAGATCACACGGTCATGTCTCTAGATCACATGGCCTTGTCTCCCCTTACACTATAAATTACATGATTTTTAAGTCACATGGCTGTGTCGAGGTTAGACACGGCTGTGTGAGGTCTCCTGTGCTTAAAAACAATAGTTTTCGCCCCTAAACATTATGAATAGTAGAAGATCCCAATATCTGAAGGGAACTTTTGCGATGGAAGACTTTGAGAGACAGATCAAAAGTGAGAATTACCACAAATCCTTAGAGGACGGTTACGAAGGGAGGACGACATTCTTAAAGGCTTGAAGATTACAATCATTGTAAAAAGGGTTTTAATTTCTCTTTCCCTCTAGTTTTTCCCCTTTCTTTAGGTTTTTCTTTTCATGGATTTTATATTGTGATATGAGTTTGTTATTGAACATGAGTAGCTAATCTCATAGCTAGGGCTATGGGGGATCTTTTTTATTTCCTAATTAATTGGGTTTGATTTTGAATTTGATTAAGGTAATTTCTTTTGAGTTTATTATATTGTTTGAATTCTTGTCAAGATTTGATCACTTTTGACATGTTTTAATTCATTATTTGACTGGTGACCATCCATAACTAATGAGTGGACCTATATAATAAACCTAGGATTAGATTGGTGAATGACTAAATATCAATTTATTCTATCAATCGAATTGACGATGATGTTAGTTCATCTTTTGAATTGGAGTTTAATGCATTCCTAATTAATTCAACTAAATGACCAAATAGGTGAATAATTTAAGAATAGAATATTGTTTATCCATTACCATTGTGATTCAATAGCAATTAAGAGAATATTGGCAAGAGAAATACCATATATCATAAATGAATAAAAATTTAATTAATTAGATTCAAGTGAACCTTGCACCCTAGTTTCTCTCTAATTAATTATTTCTACATTATTTGATTGTCCATTGCTCTTCTTTATTTGTTTAAATGATTTCTCTCTTTACAATTTCAATTGTCTAAATAACCAAGGGTTTAACAAATTTAGTAATTGCTTCTTATTCCTCGTGAGATCGACAAATAGGACTCAGATCCTATATTACTTTGCGATAGTGTGTACTTGCTCTTAGTGTATTTTACACGTATCAGAGCAAAAAATAGAAAATGTGTGACAGAAAATGGCAACAGTGGATTGAGATGAACAAGAGGGAAGATATCCATTTAGAACTGTTAGCCATGACAACCATTACCCAAGAGGGGGTGAATTGGGTAATTACAAGTTTTAATGCAACTTTGACAAATTATGCATTTTGAATAACTCAATTAATAAATGCAGCGAAATAAGCCTAATAAATGTACAACTATTGAGGATTACTCAAATACAACTTGGGATATATGATGAACTAAGTGAATAAGCTAGATATCAAGTTATAACAATCAAAACATCAAGATATGCAATAGATAAATATATTTCACTAAATACTAAATTTAAAGAGTGTAGGGAGGAGAGAATCAAACTCAAGAATTTATCCTGGTTCAGCCACCAACCACTTGTGGCCTACATCCAGTCCTCAAGCTTAACTTGAGATTTTCTTCACTATCTCCTAGACTTCACGGGTGCTAGGAAAACCTTTGTACATACAAGAGCACTCCTCACACCTTGGGATACCTCACCCTTGTGCTAGAGCCTCCAATTCTTCAAGCTTCATAGGTGCTTGATGACCTTTACAATTTTGAGTACTCAACACCTTGGGATACCTCACCCTTTGTGCTTGAGCCTCTACTTTCAAGGGATGCCTCACCCTTTACAATTCTTGAGGAATACCTCACCCTCTTACAATGATTTTAAGATGAAGAGAAAGAATAGAAACTCTCACAAGAGTAGATATACAACTTGAAGAACAAAGTATGGATAATAAGAAAACTTTCTCAAGAGTAGATAATACAAGTTGAAACTCAATGGGTATAAAGGATTCACACTTTAAAGCTCAAAATATGATTTTTATGATTCAAGGATCAATTCTAGTGTTCAAGAGGTGTATAAGCTTCATACAACACTTATATATAGAGCCCAAGTGATAAAATAGGCATTGGTAGTTTTTATAATGATTTTCTATGAAAACTAGCTATTTATAGCAGTTAGAAACGTTCCTGGGTACTTGGTAATCGATTACAAGCTTTATGTAATTTATTACAAGCTTTCTGGGTACTTTGTAATCGATTACACACTTCCTGTAATCGATTACACGGCTTCTGTCAACTTTGCAATCGATTATATGGCCTGTGTAATCGATTACAGCATTTTCTGGTTTTGAAAACTGACTTTAAAAGGTTATAACTTCTTCATTTCTTATCTGATTAAAGTGAATGACTACTCATTGGAAAGATATTTGAGTATATTTTCATATGAAACAATTTCAGAACAAAATGCAAAGTATTTTGAAAGATATGATCAAAATAGTAACCAAATGTCAAATTTTCAAAACTCAAACTTTAATTGGTCCTAACTTTTTTGTTTCCTATCCGTTTAAAGCAAATGACCACTCATTGAAAAGATATTTGAGTCTATTTTCATATGAAATAAGTTTTAAACCAAAACTCAAAGTAATTTAAAAGTTATGATTAAAAGAGTAACTAAATGTCAGTTTTACAAAACACAAACTTGACTAATTTTCACAGATTTGAAATACCACCAAGGCTAGCTTTCCAAAAATATTTTGTTGGGAATTTAAACATTTTAGAAACACTTATAAAGATGTTTAAAACTTGTTTAAGCTTAGTGTGATTCCTTTTTACCTTTACACAAAATCTAAGTCCTATAAGCTATTCTTGAAGAACCTTGGGACTTAATCTTTGCACTTTCAATCATTTGGCTTCTTGATGTAATCTAAGCTTCCGAAATTTTCTTCTCTTCATGTCTTGCACAAGCTTGGAACATCTTTATTATTTTCATCCTTCTTGAGTTGATCATAGTTGTGATCTTTTTACTTTCTTGTTGCAATGCTCACTCTTAGTACTTGGACTATCCTACAAAGTATTACTCACTTAAAACAAGCATAGTTAGTCCAAATTCATAACTCAATATCTTCATATGCATGATTCATAAATGTATAACTATAGTTAGTCTAACATGCATATAAGACTTTTATAGACACATCCAAATAAGATATTTATCAATTACTAGTAGATATACTCTATGTAGGATGCAACAAAGAATATTTTGCACATTTTCATTTAAGTAGAATCAAATTCAATATTAATTCATTAAGACTCATATAAAGCATTATTGGATATATTATATGAAGAATGTTACATATATCCCATTGCATGATTATTAAGTGAAATATAACTAGATAAAATACATAATCATGCATGATACAATATATCTCATTAAGCACATCTATGTAACATAATCTACATTCTTTTGTGATGCATTTGTCATTTATTAAGCACAACTATAAAGCACAAGTATTATTCTTTTTGTCTTGTATTTGTCATCATCAAAACTTAACATATTAAATCGTTGGGGCAAATCTATTTCCACAATCTCCCCCTTTTTGATGATGACAAATCACCAAAGAAAAATATGTTGAGCAATATAGAAGAATAGACATTCATGTAAGCATATCAAGCAATAAGCACAAGAACATATTTTTCTTTCCAATTTTCACTCCCCCTATTTGACATCAACAAAAAGGCTTAGGAAGGAAATGTAATATTCTCTACCCCTATAGATAATATTTGACATCAACAAAAAGGCTTAAATAAAACTCATGTTGTCAAGAAGGGTAGGATTTTCTCAAAGAAAGAATCAAAAAATATAAAGTTTAAGAAAATTTACTTTCTTTCATTGATAGAGGGAAAGACAATAAGAGATGATTTTTGCTGACATGTTGATAGTATTAACAATAAAGTACTTCATGTCAAACAATGATGTAAGCCAAAGGATATTAACAATTTAAGAACTAGGCTCCTCCTCAAAATATGCATATTATCAAAATATTAAACATAATAGTTTAACATAGTTATGCATATATTTATAGTCAACAAGGATATGGAAGAAGGATATGTAAGATAAGCCTCCCCTTATTGAAGCACAAGATAGATAAAGGGAAATATACATGCCAAGACCATATATGCACATTACCATAAAGAAAAGCAAGGCATAGATACATATTCTTAATCCCTCAAACAAAACCATTTTAAAAAACTTCTTCCCCTTTCAAAAAGAATTTTATAATGACACATTACATTTCTAAAAGCATTTTAGAAGGGTAGAAGGGTTTTATATTGAAATCACATATTCCTTGAGAGTGATCAAATCCAAGTCAAAAGGATATTTGAAAGTACATCTCCTCTCTTTCTCATTAAATAAGAGCCTTGAAAAGATAAAACATTTTTTAAGAATGAGGCTTATCTTTTGAAGTATCAAGATGAATTATATAGAACATTTCAAAAGATTTATTTAGAAACTTTCTTAAATACTCTCTCAAGATTTAATAGACATTTCAAAGTAATGAAGAGAGTACTACATTTATAGCACAAATCGAATGATTTTCAATTTTTTAAGACAATTAGGAGGTGATAATACATTCAAGGTCTTAAGACAAGTTCAAAAGATTCTCAAGAATATGAAACTTTAAAAGCTTATTTCAAATATGATAGGAGATTTTGCCTTAAAAAAGCTTTTTAATCAAATAAGAATTTTTTTTCAAAAAGAGCATGATTCTCATAAGTGTTATACTACTAAGAAATCATAGATCAAGAGAATCATAGATATCAAACATTCATTATGATGAAATATGCTGTATGTATAAAACTAACGTCATCCACCCTATATGTAATGACAAAACTAGCAATTTAATGTCCAATTAGGCATTTTGTCAATGCTAAGCATACTTCTCATGTAATGAAAGCATCCAATAATTTAAGATCAATTAATCAATAAGTATCATATAATCAATAGCATATAAGACATCACAATAGATTAGGGATAGAGATACTTATTGAGTTAGATAGAGAGTGATGCTCCTTTAGAATGTTCTTCATTTAGGTCCTTTGAGTTTGTACTTTCTTCCATTGAGTATTTCATTTCATTGCACTTGAAGAAAGTCTCCTCATGTTCCTCTTCCTTCAACATTTCTCATTTATCTACATATGCTTGACATTTCAATATTTGATTATTATATTTCAAAAGTTCTCTAAAACATGAGTTAGCATCAAATATCATTTAAACTTATTTTTAAGCATAATTTAGGTTGATATACAATGTAAAACATGTACCACATTATCAACCATGCAATGTTAGCTCTTACAAGAATAAAGGAAGAACATACGCACTTGAATCAAAAAGCATAGTTTAAGCATTTTCAAAGCAAGAGTCAAGTTTGTCAAGAAGGACATGATCATCATCAAAACATATATAAGCATTTTTGGGGCAAATAATAATCATGTAAAGAATGTAAAAACAACTCTCTACTTCTCCAAATATCACATGATATTCAATTTAAAGCATAGATGAGGATAAGAGATTGATGTCACCAAAAGTGTACTCTTTGAGTTTTTGTAGGTGATTCCAACTTATATGCATCATGGCTTCTTGAGAATATTGTGGTTCTCCATGCCATCCTTTTATGTTTTCATTACTCTTGGAAAACTTGGACCATTTCAAATTTTTCTAACCTCAAGTGGCGTAGTTGTATTTCACTTCAATGCATGCTTGAGTTAATAGTCACCTTACAATACAATTCAAAGAACTTTCTTTAGCATCCACCAATTTTGGATCCATAGAGGTTAGTCATTATACCAAACTCATGAACAAATAAGCATTAAAAATAATAAATGAGTTCACAAGGGTAAAAGGTATTTCATTTCATTGATTATTAAGCACATACCAAGAGAAAATGTGAGTAATAGAAGAAATATGGCTTTTTGCACACTAAAACTCATTTTTAAAGCCTGTGTAATCGATTACAATGTGTGTGTAATCGATTACCAGTCCTCTGAAATCCATGTAATCCATTACATGTTTTGTGTAATCGATTACCAACTTTCTAGGAACCTTGTAATCGATTACAGGGTTAGTGTAATCGATTACATGAGTTCTGGAAACGATGTAATCGATTACATAGTATGTGTAATCGATTACACGCTCTCTGACTTTGCTTGGAACACTTGACAGAGCCTCTGTAATTGATTACAAAGGTCTTGTAATCGATTACAAGCTTGCTGAATTTAGTTTTTGCACTTCAAACAGTAAGGGACCGAACTCAAAGCTTTCAAATTAATTCCAAAACTTCCCAAAACAATTTCAAACATCATGTAGACCAATTCTTGATCCAAAACACATGTTTATGCAAAAACTGTAAATTATTCAGAATATTGTAACTTTATGTAGCAAAAGTTATGATTTTTAGCTAGAGTTAGATTTATGATTTATCCAATATGCGAAGTTCTAAGATATTTTCATCAAATGTGCTATTTCAAACAAGAAGTGAACTTATTTAGCATATTATCACATGTAGAGATGTATAGAAAATTTAAAGCACGAAAAGTATCCATAGTCATAGAATACCATATTATCAAGAAATATGCAAGGTAGTGAGTAAATGGTGTAACAAGAATATAATCATGTGCTATATATAATATTCAAATTTTACCAAGTACACATGATTCAATTAATCACTTAAGGCCTACAAGGAATATACTTCAAATTCATTGACTTTACAAGTGAATGTGCATAAGAGGTAGAAACTTTTGATACCTTGACCTTGGTGATCAAGGAAACTCTTTTCCTTACCCATTGCTTCTCTTTTGGTGTTTTGAACTTTGCAAGTTTCACATTTTGTACTTGAGAAGCTTTGGTTGAAGTCATCTTCCTTCTTTGGTCAAAACTTCTACCAATGGGCTTTGGAAGCATTCCCCTTGATGATTCCTTTTTTCTTTGACCAATTAGTTCATCCTTTTTAGAAGTTTTCTGCATAATTGAAACACTAGGAGGACTTTTTGGTACCCACTTCATCTTGCATCCTTTAATGTTAGTATTAGGGCATTTAGGATCTTTAGGAACCCATTTCATATTATTTCTCATATAAGAATTTCTTCTATAATTGCATAAATGAAAAATATGTCCTAGATGACCACAAAAATTACAAACAAGTGAATTCAATGATGACTTGGTCCTTTGAAGATCATTTTTGAAAAACTTGAGTCTTTGGTTGTTATTACATTCTAAAATATTTTTGTTATAAGCCTTGCTTGAATTTTTATGTAGAATAACATTTTATTCTCATTAACAAGCATAGAATGTAAGTAATTAAAATCATTAGTCTTGGCAAATTTAGAAGATAAGTCCTCAACTTGATTTTCTAAATCAATGCACTTTTCACAAGAAGTCGAGGTTTCAAATTTCAAAGGCATTTTCTCATTGAGAAAAGCATATTCATTTTTCAAAGTCTCAATTTCAATTTCAATAGAGGAAATGATTTCTAAACAAGATGAGTTTTTCTTTTCTAAATTCAACAAACCATCATAGAATTCATCATATGCACATTGTAGCTCATCATAGAAAAGACTATAATATGATTTAGCATTATTTACCTCAAAGTCCTTTTTACCCATATATGAAGTGATCTCAATTTCCAGCATACTTGACTTTTCAAAGGAATCACCATCTTCCTCATTGTTGTCTTTCAAGGATTCAAGAGCATCTTCTTGAGGACATTTTTCAACATTGTCTTCCTTTAAAGGCTTTTGCTCTTCTTACTCTCTATATACAACTTTATGCAATAAATCATTGTTAGCAAGATAGATAATATCAAGAGCATCCCATATATCTTTAGCACTCGAGCATCTCTTAATTCTATCATAAGCATCATCATTTAAACCATTTCTCAAGATTTGCATAGCTCTAATGTTCAAGGAAAAGCATTTCCTATCATAGGCATTCTAAGATTATTTTGATTTGTAAGTAAATCCATCAAGTACAATATCCCACAAATTAATATCAATAGATTGCATATAAATTTCTATTCTAGCTTTTCAATAAATGAAATTCACACCATCAAAGAATGGTGATTTATTAATTTCAAAACCTCCCATTTTGAAAAGCTTGTAATGGTTGCCAAACAAATAAGGATCTTTAACAAAAAAGCTGTTAAGCTTTTACCAGAGCACGAAGCTCTGATACCACTTGTTAGCCATGACAACCATTACCCAAGAGGGGAGTGAATTGGATAATTATAAGTTTTAATGCAACTTTGACAAATTATGCATTTTGAATAACTCAATTAATAAATGCAGCGGAATAAGTCTAATAAATGTACAACTATTAAGGATTACTCAAATATAACTTGGGATATATGATGAACTAAGTGAATAAGCTAGATATCAAGTTATAACAATCAAAACATCAAGATATACAATAAATAAATATATTTCACCAAATACTGAATTTAAAGAGTGTAGGGAGGAGAGAATCAAACTCAAGAATTTATCTTGGTTCAGTCACTTACCACTTGTGGCCTATATCCAGTTCCCAAGCTTAACTTGAGATTTTCTTCACTATCTCCTAGACTTCACGGGTGCTAGGAAAGCCTTTGTACATACAAGAGCACTCCTCACACCTTGGGATACCTCACCCTTGTGTTAGAGCCTCCAATTCTTCAAGTTTCACAGGTGCTTGATGACCTTTACAATTTTGAGCATTCAACATCTTGGGATACCTTACCCTTTGTGTTTGAGCCTCTACTTTCAAGGGATGCCTCACCCTTTACAATTCTTGAGAGATACCTCACCCTCTTACAATGATTTCAAGATGAAGAGAAAGAATAGAAACTCTCACAAGAGTAGTTTGCTTGAGAATGTTACATAAGGTTGCTATGCGAGATATTCTTTTGGTTGTAGTAGTAATTCTTATACCAGTTGTAAACTTATTTATGATGTTAGTTGTTGATTTATTCTTTATAAAAGGATAAATGCTGGTTTTGAAATACTTATACTGAGAAATTGTGATTTCTCATCCCGATTGTGTTTTCATGTGAATCTAAGTGGAAGTTGTAACATCTTGAATTTAATAACCATAATATAGCCAACCTATACTATAATGATTAGATTCAGAACTGCTACTTATTATAAAACATTTTCAAATATAACAAAACCATGTATATATAGAAAATATAAGCCACGAATGAATATATTCATTACACAATAATAACATTTATCATAAATACAAAACATATATCTTTTCGAAAAAAACAACTCAGCTACATTAGCTAAGCACTCCCAGCTCTTGCTTGTCTTCACTTTCCATAAGACTTCCTCTCTGAAATCATCATGGAAATGCACACAAGGGGTGAGAATCACATATTCTCAGCAGATAAAAACTATAAACCATGTCATCACAATCATTCCAGTTATTTCGGGAAAAAACACGTTTGTAAACTCAAATCTCATACACAACAAGCTAGAAAGGTGGCAAAAGCCAAAACCAAGTCCTTTCTCTTCCAAAAATAGATTTTCACTTTATAAGTTTGTATAAAAATTCATTTACTACAAACAGTCTTCTAGAAATTGTCACGCTAACAAAAACATCATCTCTTTCTCAAAGACACCAAAGCATCATCTCTATCGCAGAGACACAACAACAATACCTCCATCTCAGAGATATAAACCCAGATAATATACTCAATTATCATATAAACGCTTCAGTCACAGAAGCAAACAACATCTCCATCTTAGAGATACAAGCACAACATCTCCATCTCAGAGACACGCAATTGCCCATACAACTGCAATGCATAAATAATGTCATGATAGCAACCGCCCATACAATCGCTATACTATGCCAAATTATGTCTAGCATTTTTGCCTATACAATAACCTAAATATTAAATGCATAATGTATGATACCATTACAAGAACCCAGTTTCATGGTAATGTCATGAAATGCATGAGCCTTGAACAAAACAACGGAACCCGGTTCCATAAGCTTTGAACAAGCACTGGAAACCCAGCTTCAGCTATTCCACGGGGTGTAAGGGAAAAACCATCCTCAACTCATTACTATGATCGAGAAGGTATGTTACATCTTCACTTGCAATCATGTATGATTACCCTCTCTGGGTAGTGAAGTCTCTTCAACTACACGGTCTTCAGCAATAATGACCTTTGTGAAAGGAATGATTGATTACATTCTCATTCAAAATCATCCACAACAATCATTGTGATAGGAAGGATTGATTATATTCTCATTCAAAATCACATAATAATCATCAACAATGAGAGCTAAACCTCATCAACATAGTTATGGAACAACAATAATGCTAATTACTACAATAACTAGTATGTCAATTGATTTATATTCCTAACTACTAATATAAAATACAATGATGTTAAATACCACAATAATTAACATACTAATTAATTTACATTCATCATACAATTACTTCATTAAATACCCTTATTAGAGTCTCTATACTTAAAAAGAAGCATAAATGAAGAAACTATACCATTGGAAGACTCCAAGGCAAAACACACAACATCTAGTTACTTTCTGGCATTCATGTCGCGACGTTGCCCTATGCCATGTTGCGGCGCCTAAGCCACAATTTCAAGTACTGGCAGAAAATGCCACCAACATCGCAGCATCCTTGTGCCACGTCACGGTGTGCACCCCTATTCTTCAACATATCGCGGCACTCAAAGTGCTACGTCGCAGTGCCTAACTCTCGGGTCCCAAATTCTGGGTGTGCATCATACTCACGTCGTGGTGTTCTACGCTTTGCGCTGCAGTGCCAACTGCAGAACTTGCATTCTGCAGAATTCTATAAATACGGGTACTATTCCATTAGAACTAAACATTCTTCCAATCACTCGAAACTCGATTTCAAATGATTTCCAACTTCCATTAAGTTCCAACTACACATAGCAACTCTTAAATTACTTCAATTTCACTTAAAATCAAACATCATGGATAATCATCTAATACTAACCTAAAACCCCAAAACTCATCTCAAGAGGGATTTAAGGCTTACAAGGGCTAGAAATCCATTTTCATAACCCAACTACTCATAAACAAGTCATCCTCAAGTTCTACAACAAGATTCAAGCCAAAAACACCAAAAACACACTAAAAAACCTAACTTTCCTATCATGCCAATACTCATGAACAAGATAAAGAAAATAGGAAGATGAGTCAAAAATAAGGTTTTCCCCTACCTCAAGGTCTGGATGATGGCAAAGGATAGATCCAAGCTCTCCAATCCTTGCTTGCCTCTTGATTTCTCCTCTTTCTTTTTCTTTCTCCTTCTTTCTTCTTCTTCTTTATCCTCTTTTTTCTTCTCTGTTTCTGTTTTTCCTTCACCCTCAGCTGTAGGCCACTTATAAAGAAAAGCCAATTTTGGTTTCTCACATATAAGTGCTAAAACCCCGATCTGCTAAGAACACTTAGATTTCACCAAATCTGATTTCCTAACACCAACAGATTCAAAATAAATCCTGAGATTCTTTAAAAATTCCGTTTCACCAAAAATTAATATTTTCATATCAGCTGTGGGTCAATCCGGCATTAAAACACACAATTAATATGTTTAAAAATGTCAATCTAACTCCGATTAACCTCTAACTTTAACTGTAGCATAGTTCCTACATTTGTGACTTGAAACAAACTCTCCACATTTATTTTCACTAACTAAGTAGTTTAAGTAACTTTCGGAGTAAATAACAGCTATATTTCACACATAGTGTTACAACAAAGTGCCTAAACATGCTCAGAAAGGCACAAAACTACACAGACATGTTAAGTAAGTATTAAGCTACCTTTGTAACCATATATAAGCCTAACATATTTTTCAGGGTGTTATATTTCTCCCCTCCTTTTTAGAATTTTGTCCCCAAAATTCACTCGCCATCAACACTTAGTCTCTCCCAACTAAGGTTCCAAGATCTCCAACAAACATCACACTCGAAGGAATCTCACCTTCCATAGTGATATCCAACTCATAATTATCAACTCAAGACAATCCAGTCTCATGCAGGTCTCTAGCTTCCAAGCCAAACCTATGCCAGATATTATTCACCTAAGAAATCTGTTTACCACAAAACTCTTGAATTCCTCAACCCGTAATCCTTGCAAGACTTATCCATGAACCTTTTATCTAACACATAGGCTCTACTCACACTAGAGGTACCCCAACAAAGGGTGTAGATGCAAACAAACCCTACACGAGTTCAGTCATACCAATTGAACCCTCACTAGAAGAACTCATATTCTCCTAGTTCACCTAGGTAAAGTCGTAGCTCCCTGCCCATACAGAACATTACATATCAAGTAGGTCAATCCTCAATATCATGTATCTGTGTAACAGTAGCTACTAACATCCAACCTAAAGCAAGTCATGTAATCCTTTTTCTAACATATCAAACAAGAGACAAAGAAATGCACAACACACAAAGAAACTTCTACATGCCTAAGCATAGTGAGTCTATACCCTGGCTCAACAGGATGAACTGCTTTGATACCATAATGTAACATCCTGAATTTAATAACCATAATATAGCCAACATATATTATATTGATTAGATTCAGAACTGCTACTTACTACAAAACATTTTCAAATATAACAAAACCATGTATATATAGAAAATATGAGCCACGAATGAATATATTCATTACACAACAACAACATTTTTCATAAATACAAAACATACATCTTTTCGAAAGAAACAACTCAGCTACACTAGCTAAGCACTCCCAGCTCCTGCTTGTCTTCACTTTCCATAAGACTTCCTCCCTTGAATCATCATGGAAACGCACACAAGGGGTGAGAATCACACATTCTTAGTAGATAAAAATCATAAACCATGACATCATAATCAATCCATCCATTTTGGGAAAAAACACGTTTGTAAACTCAAATATCATACACAACAAGCTAGAAAGGCGGCAAAAGCCAAAACTAAGTCTTTTTTCTTCCTGAAATAGATTTCCACTTTATAAGTTTGTAAAAAAACTCATTTACTATAAATAGTCTTCTAAAAATTGCCACGCTACCATAAACATCATCTCTTTCTCAGAGACACCAAAGCATCATCTCTGTTGAAGAGACACAACAACAATACCTCCATCTCAGAGATATAAACCCATATAATATACTCAATTATCATATAAACACTTCAGTTACAGAAGTAAACAGCATCTCCATATCAGAGATATAAGCACAACATCTCTATCTCAGAGATATGTAATTGCCCATACAACTGCAATGCATGAATAGTGTCATGATAGTAACCGCCCATACAATTGACATGTTATGCTAAATTATGTCTAGCATTTATGCCTATACAATAACCTAAGTATGAAATGCATAATGTATGATACCATTACAAGAATCCAGTTCCATGGTAATATCATGAGATGCATGAGCCTTGAACAAAACAAAGGAAACCAGTTCCATAAGCTTTGAAAAAGCACTGGAAACCCAGTTCCAGCTATTCCACGAGGTGTGGGGGAAAGACCATCATCAACTCATTACTATGATCGGGAAGGTATGTTACCTCTTCACTTACAATCATGTATGATCACCTTCTCCGGGTAGTGAAGTCTCATCAACTACATGGTCTTCAGCAACAATGACCTTTGTGATAGGAAGGATTGATTACATTCTTATTCAAAATCACATTAAATCATCCACAACAATTATTGTGATAGGAAGGATTGATTACCTTCTCATTCAATCACATTATGATCATCAACAATGAGAGCTAAACCTCATCA
This sequence comes from Ormosia semicastrata, assembly GCA_029884595.1. Classification (NCBI taxonomy): domain Eukaryota; kingdom Viridiplantae; phylum Streptophyta; class Magnoliopsida; order Fabales; family Fabaceae; genus Ormosia; species Ormosia semicastrata. The sequence continues at coordinate 10,623,163 of JAQQTO010000047.1, forward strand.
ACATAGCTATGGAACAACAATAATGCTAATTACTACAATAACTAACATGTCAATTGATTTACATTCCTAACTACTAACATGAAATACAATGAGGTTAAATACCACAATAATTAACATACCAATTGATTTACATTCACCATACAACCACTTCATTAAATACCTATATTAGAATCTCAATACTCTAAAAGAAGCATAAATGAAGAAACTACACCATTGGAAGACTCCAAGGCAAAACACACATCTAGTTGCTTTCTGGCATTCACGTCGTGACGTTGCCCTATGCCATGTCGCAGCGCCCAAACCACAATTTCAAGTACTGGAAGAAAATGCCACTAACATCGCGGCATCCTTGTGCTACGTTGTGGTGTGCACCCTTGTTCTTCAACACATTGTGGCACTCAAAGTGCTACGTCGTAGCGCCCAACTCTTAGGTCCCAAATTCTGGGTGTGCATCACATTCACGTCACGACGTTCTACGCCTTGCGCCGCGGTGCCAACTGCAGAACTTGCATTCTGCAGAATTTTGTAGATACAGGTACTATTCCATTAGAACTAAACCCTCTTCCAATCACTCAAAACTCAATTTTAAGTGATTTTCAACCTCCATAAAGGTCCAACTACACATAGCAATTCTTAAACCACTTCAATTTCACTCAAAATCAAACATTATGGATAATCATCCAATACTAACCTAAAACCCCAAAACTCATTTCAAGAGAGATTTAAGGCATACAAGGGTTGAAAATCCATTTCCATACACCTGACTACTTATAAACAAGCCATCCTCAAATTTTACAATAAGATTCAAGCCAAAAATACCAAAATCACACTCAAAAACCTAACTTTCCTATCATGCCAACACTCATGAAAAAGATAAAGAAAATAAGAAGATGAGTCAAAAACAAGGTTTTTCCCCTACCTCAAGGTCTGGATAATGGCCAAGGATGGATCCAAGCTCTCTAATCCTTGCTTGCCTCTTGATTTCTCCTATTTCTTTTTATTTCTCCTTCTTCTTTCTCCTCTTTTCTCTTCTCTGTTTCTATTTTTCCTTCACCCTCAGCCGTAGGCCACTTATAAAGAGGAGCCAATTTTGGCTTCTCACATATAAGTGTTAAAACCCTGATCTGCTAAAAACACTCAGATTTCACCAAATCCAATTTCCTAGTTGCCAACAGATTCAAAATAAATCCTGAGATTCATTAAAAATCCTGTTTCACCTAAAATTGATATTTCCATATTAGTTGGGAGTCAATCTTGCACCAAAATACATAACCGGTATGCTTAAAAATGTCAAACTAACTCCGATTAACTTCTAACTTTAAATGTAGCACAGTTCCCACATTTGTACCTCGAAACAAACTCTCTACATTTATTTTCATTAACTAAGTAGTTTAAGCCACTTTCGGAGTAAATAACAGTTATATTTCATACATAGTATTACAGTAAAGTGCCTAAACGTGCTTAGAAAGACACAAAACTACACAGACATGTTAAGTAAGTATTAAGCTATCTCTGTAACCATATACAAGTCTAACATGTTTCCAGGGTGTTATAGAAGTATTTCAAAATGAAAGAGAAAGACATATAAAGACACGTAGTGTAAATGCTCTTTTAGGCTAAGCTTGTATATCTTAATTTGCTTCAGTAGTTTAAAACTATGTATGACTGAATACCTTTTTAGGCAATGGTGTATATGTATGTATATATAACTTTTATTTTCGTGGCTTTTCATATTTACTCATTATATATGAATGATATGGGTTTAGTTCGTTGTTATATGTTAGAAGTAGCATGATCAATATTGATTATTCTTTTATATGACGATATATCTGGATTGTAAATATTGGAATGTTACAAGATGTGTAAATAACATTGTTTGGATTAGATGACATTTCCCTTAAACCCTAAACCAACCCAAACTGGACAGTGAACACTCCTAATAAATAGTGCTAACATGGATTTATAGTCTTATATTATTTACATTACAATTTAGACGTAACAAATTATAACATAACACACACTATCTTAAGAAAACAACACTAATAGCTGCTCCCATTAACATAACCTCCAAACCAAGTGGTTGCTGATCCCACAAGACCAAATATTCATCATTGGAAGCTCATGATTTTGTAAAGAAATCAACTAGAGCATTCCCATCCCTCACAACACGGTGGACATGACAATCCCAATATCTTCCAATGAGATTATGATTGGGGATAACAAAATTTTTATTAAAGTCCAAAGAATCAACCATCAACCAAACAAGACCCTACACCACATCCTGATTTTTTAATTAAATCAAAGATGCATTCATATGTTTTTCAGTGATATTTCTACACCTAACCATGAAACAATTTATCTTAATTATGCCTGTAAGGAAATCCTTACACTTTCTTAGTTAAGAACAAGTATATAATCATTAATAAAATGATGATATTTCTTTCAACTTCAATTATTATTAAGGTTGCAGGTAAAAATGCATAAATAAAGTAAATACAAAAAAATGCACATGGTTTACAAAAAAAAGTCAGTTATTGCTTGTCTCACAATATATATCCCTGTACATTATCAATATTGTGGTATTGAAATAACAAATTCCTACCATTTACCCTAAAAAAATATATACCTCCTCTTCCTCTACATAGTATTACATGCATTATATACACATTACATAAGAAGTATAAATAACTACAGCACACAAACAACCTACTTATAAAGATAAATTTTTTTTTAAAAAAATAACTACTTAAGTGGGTTCCTAATGATACATGAAGATTTATTTTCAAGGTTGCCACAAAAATAATGTAGACCAAAGTATAGTGTGAGCTCACTTTTACCAATTTGCACCTAAGCCATTGTCAACATACTTTGCCCATATAAAAAAAAGGTGCATTATGCTATCATTATCCTCTATACCAAAAAAATGAAATCAACCTGCAAAACAACAGTGGATTGGATTAGTGCTGAAGTATACCTTTGAAGCGTGTACATAACACTACCCTATATAATTTATACAAATTCAAATTTGTACTGTCACTGATTCCCAACCTGTGTATCTTCAAATTGGCTTGCATTACCACTAACCAACAAATTGGTGTACGACATTTGACTAGGATAACCTTGGACAAAAACATATAAGCATGCAAAATTCAATCACTATAATGAAATTAATGAGCATATGTTGGACATGCTTATGGCCTTTGACTGACATCATGATCAGTTCCTTCTAATAATGATAAAAAACTAATTGATGGATTGTGTGATAATTGTGAAACCCAATAGGTACCATCACACGTTGGTATTGCAACATTTGTACTTAGCACAATAGCTGTGGACTGTTAAGCAACAATATACCAAATACCAAACATGAACATCTAAACTATTCATTAAAACCAAGAATTTAAGTTTAAGTAGCTTAAAACTTAACAAGCATTTCAACAATGATTACAAATGAAACATAGTTTTGGTGTATACACATACCATAGTACAATCATCACGACATTCTCTACAGGTGTTCATTTCTATAGACGACTCTATGCGTAACTTCTTTTCATTCATCTTCCTCAAGCTTCCATCAATGCACTCCTACATAATCAAATTAAAATAACTTAATACACTAATAAAAATGTATGTTAATTAGTATAAATAAAACATCTACATAATCGAAGCATCCCATATAATAATAATTAACAAATTCATATCTACATACCTTAATTGTCAAAGTTTGACGACGTTGGTTCTTTCTCTTTCTCAATTTGTGGACTACTTGATCAACTTTAGATAATTTTCTATTGCCTGGGGGTCATCCTTTACATGGTACACGTAATGGACTACGAATGTCAATTTTAGCAGTTTCAATGCCCTCATTCAACTTCCTTTAAAGGTCATCACCCTTACAACTTGTTCTACTAGCTGGCTTAGATGCAGCCATCGACTACATCTTACTTTTATATTCACATAGTCCATGGTGGAGAGCATCTGTGAGATCTTCAAACTCTGCAACAACTTCAGCCACCTTATAGAAATGCTTGCATAATTTATCAAACATTTGCATTTGTGGCTTCAACAAAGTCACATCATAACTAATCTTTATGTATGCATGTCTCCATCTTATGTTTTTGTTCCATCTTCGTAAAATATACTTTGACGGCACTTCTTGAACCATTTCATTACCAAGGACATAGTGAATGTCTATACATAATTCCTCTAAACTCAAACAATAAGCAGTTGCATCTAACATCGTGATTGTCACGATTAAATACCACCTCAAAAATAGCATTCTTTTCTAACCCTCCAACTACCATATCCACCCTCACATGGTAAGTACAAAGCATTCCCTCCATATACTTAAAGGACACAAAACAATCCATTATTCCTCTAAATTCATATTGGACCTCAACAAACTTTGCATGGGTGTACTCAAATTAGAATTGCCTTTCAATGGGTTAGTTTGACCCACATTGAATTGTTGAGTCCATTGATTTCAAATTTGCTTGAAATTCCTTTTCTGCTCTACTTCTCAGAGCATTATCATTCTGCTTCACAAATTACTGCAAGCTTGTCTTTGAGTTAATATATTCGTCAAAGAAAGCATGTATGCTCTCACTACGGTGTGTTGTTGACATCCTTGCCCAAAAATATTTCTTTAAGAAAATTGGCACCCATCTATGTCGCTCCATGTACAAACCAGTCAACCAATTGTTATCTTCTAGTTCAAATACTTTGATGAATGCAAACCACTTTTCTTCAAAATCATCCTCTATTAGGGCATCATAAATAACTACTTTCATCGCATTCTTGATATTGTTATATTCAATGCAACCTTTTAGCTTCTCAAGGATTTTTTTCATTATATGTCATAGGCACCACCTATGTCGAGTAGTTGGAAAGACTATTTCAATAACATTTTGCATGGCCCTACATTGGTTCATGATAATACCAACAAGTGGCTTACCTGACATGTAATGAAGCCAGGATTCAAATAGCCACACAAATGACTCCGTGTCTTCAGTTGAAATTAGACAATATCCAAGCAAAACTGATTAGCTGTGATGATTCATACCTACAAAAGTAGCAAATGGCATGTCATATTTATTTGTCAAATATGTTGTGTCAAAAGTCACAATATCTCCAAATGACCCATAGGTAGCTCTACTTCTAGCATTTGCTCAAAATACATTTTGCACATAAAAATCATCATCAAAATCTATATCGTAGAAAAGTTGTTATTCTCCTCTTGCATTCTCGCAAAATAATTCTTCAAAGCATTCCCATCACCTTCCTTGCCTATTCTACGTCTTTCCTTGTGAACATAATTTCTAATATCTTGCTCATTAAATGATAAGTTATCGTACCCTCCTACCTCATAAGCAAGAGATTGAACTGTCTTGTGTATTCTTACCCCCATATCATCATTCACTTGGATTGTTTTCTTCACGTGCATGCTAAGGTTCTTGTTAACTTTCAACATTTTCACCTTCGTCGGGCTAAGTTCATGAGAGTGTTCAAGTATAGTTATCTTAATGTACCATCGTCCATCTCGCATTAACTTGACTGTAATTTTTGCTTCATAATTTGTCCTTCTAATTAGAAGTGTCTTCAAAGTGTTTGGTATTGTTGACACATGTTTTCCCTATCATGAACATGCTAGCACAATGTAATTGACCTTACCATCATCTCCTTTTTTTGAAGTTCTATTTATGATACCAAACCCTTTTTGTAAGCATATTTCTTATAAAATTTCTTAACATCATCCTCTGATGAAAACGACATCCCTTGTGTTGGCTCATAACTTTCAAATTCACCATCCAAGGCATCACTCATAATGAAGTCACTTTCACATGCTTCTTCCACTTTATCAACAGCCTCAGATGTATTGAGATTATTTGAACCCTCCATCAACTTTAGTTTTGGGTTGCTACACACACCTACAAATTATCAACTATATACTGTCAAGTTACAAGCATATTTCATTTGTTATCAAGTAATGCACAGTAATTATCAACAATGTCAACATTGTTACAAGCACGTACCAAAAAATGTCACTCCAACCACTAATCTTAATCCTGCTACAATACTAGAGTCAATGGAAGGGAAACAACACCCAACAACCAAAAAAAAAAATATATATCACAAGCTACTAAATGCTTTATTTAATATGGTAATTATCGTGTTCCCACCATATGTCCGATGTTATCAACTATTGCTATATTAATTATCAACTACATTACCCTTGTTATAATCTACTAACAAAACATCCTACCAAACTAGGAGCATGATTATTTAAAATCTCAGACTTCTCACAAACAAGAACTAGAAAAAAGATCATTTAATACAATTATTTGTATGCTAAACTTTTACAATCAAAAGTTGAGAGAAACTAGCATGCTTCCATTAAAAACTCACAAGCAATGTATGAAAGTGAACCTCAAACTTCGTAATGAATTTGAAATTAATATGTCTTTCTTGTGTAAAGGGTTAAGTTTTAAAGGGAAAAACCTCAATGTACTAGTCTATTAAATAATTCATTAAATAGCTTCCATTAAACAATTTACAAAATTTTAGAACATATATGTGCAATAGTATATTGAAATTGTAGTGATATATCATACTACTTTCTAAATAACACTTTTGGAAGCTAAATGATATGGAAAATTAGTTACCAGTGCCTCATAGTACCAGATATGCAGAAATACATATCCAATCCAACAGGTAATAGAAACTATAACTCTAAATCACTCTTAATTAAAAAATACAAGGATTACTACTGAAAGCATGTAGTAAATAAATTTTTTGAAAACCTTCATTACTGTGCAACCAAGCAACAAACCTTACCCTCACAAAGATGACTCAGAGATGGACAAAATGGACACACTCAATTAATATAAAGCTTTTGAAGACCTTTGCCTACAATCATCACAAAGTTTATGTATCAAAAAATATTTACCTAATAAAGGAGAATTGTAGTAGAAATGACACAAAAAAAAAATACAACAATAATCTTGTATCAAGAGTAGAATGAAGGATTTTATATATAAATTCTATAAACTTAGATCAATTATAGATACAAGATTATAACATATTAAACAAATTGTATTCAAGAAATAGATTAAGAATGTGTACCTGGCATCATTCCATAATCCATTGTTGTTCAGTGAAGGGATCAAGAGAATTTGCGTGTGTGAGAGAAACTGCCCTCAATCCTGGTAGGTTTTCTGTGCGTACTAAAATCTGCCTAATGGAAAAACAGTTTATAACTTACCAGATGAAAGTAGGGACTTCTCAACGGGCTACTAAATGAACAACCCAAACCCATCACGGGCTACTCACAACAAAAGTCCAATTACAATATTCATAAATTGACCAAGTGCTATATTATAAAACATAATTCCATAATTAATATATATTAATGATTTAAATAATATTTTAATCATTGAATAATGCTAATCCATGTAACATATACATATAAATATAAAATTCAACAATTCTCCCACTTGGATAGCATTAGTCAATCATTAAAATACAAGAATCATTAAGACTAGAATACCAACTATGGTCAAAGCACATGTTAACAAACAGTTTAAGAAATATAAGCTTTAACTCTGCAGAAATAGTATCCGATAGGGAAGTAGATCATACATATTAAATGCTCATATTTCACATAAAGAATAATGAATATAGAAAAACATAATTAATTAAGAGAAATATGTAATCCAAGAATAGTCTAAGCATCTGAAAATGCTATAAGAGATATGATAATAAAAGTGACGTCATCTCATACATATCTCATAAGAATGACAATAAGTAAATACAAAATTTCAGACTCTCACTAACCCAAAACATCAAAAGACTTAACTAAACCTATATGAGCTACATGATTCTGAAAAGATCCAACGGTTAAGCCTTTAGCTAGTGGATCTGCTAACATGTTCTCTGTAGCAAGATGCTCAATTCGAGTCTGAAACTTTAGAATTTTCTCTCTAACAGATAGATATTTAATACGAAAATATTTTGAGCGAGAAGAACTTATGTTGTTTTGAGAGAAATGCACAGTAGCAGTATTGTCACAATATATCACAAGTGGCCTAGATATGCTTTCAACAATATGAAAGCCAGAGATTAAGTTTGTTTAGCCACATGGCTTGACAAGTAGCCTCATAGCAAGCAACATACTCTGCCTCCATGGTAGAAGTAGCTGTAAGAGTTTGTTTGACACTCTTCCAAGAGATAGCTCCTCCTATCATCATAAAAATAGAGTCAGAATTAGACTTTCAGTCGTCAGGGCAACCTGCGAAATCAGAATCAGAATAACCAATGACCTGAAGTTGATCAGACTTCTTATAGGTCAACAAATAATCATTAGTTCCCTACAAATATCTCATGAACTTTTTCACGGCTTTCCAATGACCCAAACCTGGGTTGCTCAAGTATCTCCCTAAAGCATTAATAGCAAAAGCAATATTAGGACAAGTACAAACTTGAGCATACATTAAACTACCAACAACGGAAGCATATGAGACCTTTTCCATTTCAACTATCTCTATATCATTTTGAGGACATTGGGATTTAGAGAGTTTATCACCTTTTTGAACAGGTGCAGCACATAGGGAGTAAGAATGCATGTTAAACCACTTGAGGATCTTTTCAATATATCCTCTCTGAGACAATCCAAGAATGCCACGTGACCTATGACCGTAAATCTGGATGCCTAAAACAACTAAAGCATCACCAAGGTCCTTCATATCAAAGTGGCTACTCAACATCAATTTTGTTTCAGTTAAAAGTTTAACGCAGCTACTAGCAAGAAGAATATCATCGACATATAGAGCAAGAATTATAAAATTGCTCCCACTAGTCTTCAAATAAATGCACTGATCTGAGGCATTTTCTTTGAAGCCAAAAAGAAGTGACAACCTGATCAAATTTCAAATACCATTGCCTAGATGCTTGTTTCAGTCCATAAATAGACTTTTTGAGTCTGCAAACTAAATGCTCCTTACCTGTTTCAACAAAACCATTAGGCTAAACCATATAAACATCATCGTCTAGATCTCCATTCAGAAAAAGCCGTCTTCACGTCCATCTGGTGAAGTTCTAAATCAAAGTGAGCTACCAAAGCCATAACAATGCAAAATGCATCTTTTGTAGGGACCGGTGAGAAAGTCTCCTCTTTGACTATAGCCTTTTGCTACTAGTCTGACTTTGTACCTCTCAACTCTACCATCTGGACTACGCTTGATTTTGAAAACCCATTTGTACCCAATGGATTTGCAACCAACTGGTAACTCCATGAGATCCCAAACAGTATTATGAGACATAGAAGACAATTCATCATGCATAGCATTTAGCCAATCGGAAGCATGAGAGCTAGAGATTGCCTCTTTAAAAGTGATAGGATCATCGTCATCATGGAGATCAAACTCGTGCTCCTGATGATACACTACATAGTCATATGGTATAGAAAGCCTGCGTACTCTCTGAGATCGTCTTGATAAAACTACTTCAACAATGTCATCTGGTTCCTGTTCATTAGCTGGTAGTGCCACTACATCATCTTTTCCTCGAAGAACCTGATCATCATTATGATTGACTGAAACTATGATATCTGCATGAAGTGAAACAACTGGTACAGGAACTATGGTCCGATCTTCTTTAAGAGTGACTGGTTGTGATGTATGACTCTACATGCATCTCACCATATCCATAAGCATGCGGTTACGTCTCTCTGTAACTCTATTATGCTCAAGAGTACAAGGCATAGTATATTGAGCTTCAATTCCACATTCATCAAGAAATTTGGCAAACGGTCCTGGATTTCTTCCAGTTTCATCATATCTTCCATAATACTCACCTCCTCTGTCAAACCTCACACATTTGATCTTCTTGCCTTTCTTCAATTCAATAGCAGCCTTGAAGGATCTGAAGGCATCCAAAGAACCAGATTTTTCCTGGAGAAGATCTATCCAATCGAATCTGGAGAAGTCATCTATAAAAGTAATAAAATACCTATATCTACCCATGGCAGTGGCTGTAATGGGTCCACACATGTCTGTGTGAATCAACTGTAGCACATCATCACACATGTTCGCTCCTTTATTCCTAGTTTTGGCAGTGAACTTGCCTTTAACACAATCAAAGCAAGTTTCAAAATCAGAGAAGTCAAGATTATGAAGAATATCTTCCTTAATCAGTCTTTCAATTCGGGGCTTAGATATGTGCCCCAAGCATCTATGCCATTGCATAGAAGAGCTCACATCAGTCCTACTACGCTTACTTCCAACAACGGAGTTAACAGACATATCATTCAAATTCAGCATATATAGCCCATCACACAAAACTCCTAAACCAACGACAATAGAATTAAAACAAACAACAACTTTTTCATTACCAAATTCAAAAGTGTAGCCACATCTATCCAAAGCTGAAACTGAAATTAAATTCCTTCTCATGGAAGGTACATAAATAGCATCTTTCAACAGTAAAGTATATTCAGAAGGTAAAAACAAGGTAACTACTCCTATTTCTTCCACTGGTACTCTAGCTCCATCTCCCACAATGATCTTGGATTCAACATTACTTGGCTTCCTTAGGCTTGTGAACCCTTGTAAAGAATTCACAACGTGAATAGATGCACCTGAGTCAAACCACCAAGTATTGGGAGCAACATCAATTATATGTGATTCAAAACAAGCTTAAGCTAGGAGTGTACCTTGTTTTTCAAGTTTCTTCTTGAGAATGTAACAATCATCCACTTTATGGCCATACTTCTTACAATACTTGCAGTTTCCCTTAAAGAAATTCTTCTTAGGCTCTAGGTGTTGAGATACTTTCTCTCTTTTCTTCTTAACATGTTGAAATTTGCCTTTGTAACTTTTCTTTATCTCATTCTTAGTACTAGAAGTAGAAGCAACAAACTAAACACTGTGTGATTTCCCTTTCCTTATAGAATCCTCTTCTTGAGAGACAATAGCAATAATTTCATCAACAGTTCACTCATTTTTTTGAGTGTTATAAGAGGTCTTCGGAACATCAAATTGAGAAGAAAGTGATTCCAGAACCTGCCAGATCAGATAACTCTCACCGAGATCAACCTTGAGAGACTTTAGTTTATTAAAATAGTACACTAACTTCATGATATGCTCACGAACTCCACTAATACCATCATATTTAGTCTTCTTAATCAAAGAAAGATATTGACCTTTCTGAGCTTTATCAAAAGTCATGAATTTCTCACCAACAAATTTCAGAAATTCCTTAACATTCTCGCTATCTGGAATGCTCTGTCTAATTGACTTCTCCATAGTATATTTCATCACCTTAAGGCACACCTTGTTTGAGTGCTCCCATTTTTCACAAGAAGCCTTTTCAGCAGTAGTGGACTCAGTAGTAAGAGCAGCAAGCTCTTCTTCTCTCAAAGCTAAGTCCATATTAGTGATAGCCAAATAAAGATCCAAAGATTCTTTCCAATCCTCAAAATTAGCCCTGTTCAAAGTTTTGACAGAAGTCAATTGCATAGGCAAAGAGGCTGGCATTAAAATAACAAAAGGAAACATTTAATATGCACAATGTTATCATGCAACAAGAGAATTAAATGGTTCTGTATGCTCAGCCAAACAAGCCCTTTGTAACACCCCAAATTTTAGACTATGTTGCAAGAGCTGACAGAATTACACTATTTTGTGTTTTCTGTGCATTATAAAAATAATTTGATTATTCCGATACTATTTGTGATTATTCTGTGTGATTTGCTCCTGGTCAAGAAAATAATAATTTTCGGGCCGGGGAAATTCTTGTCTGATTATTTAGAGACGGAGATCTTACTTAACCCGAACTGAGTAACACGTAAAAGAATCTATTAATTTTTAGAATTTATCGTAAAATAATTCTATTTTATTGATAAATATATGTTGCTTGATGCATATGTTATTGCTATGACTTATTTTGACCCGATATAGTATAATTTGCCATAATAATCAACCGACCAAAATTCTGGGATTCTAATTCGACCAAAATTCTTGGGATAGGTCCCAACCCAACAGAAGTTCCTCAAGATTTCCTCTAACTGTTTTTATTTCAAGTTTATTTCCGACAAGTCTATTTCGACAAACTAAATTCGACAGTTTTATGAATATACTCCTGTCGATAGACTCGGTCTTTCTCAAGCCTTACGGGGATCCAAAAGATCAATCTCACGAAACTCATTCGACAATCCAAGATTTTGGAAGGTCTTGACATCGACAGAATTTGGACAAGATCCAAACACTTGAAGAAATTTTCCTAACATTTTGATCCCGTCGGATTTAATTACTGAATGCAAGCATAAGTTAAATAGTGAGTTGAATTCGACACCTTCAGAGCATTTTCCCGACAACATCAATCGGTAGTTCGACCAAACCCAAAATACCTCAAGACTGGATGAAGATGACTCTCAATTTTTGAATCAGAGGCCTCTTCCGACCAAGACTATGTATCTCGACCAAGGTCATCTATTTCGACAAAGACTATCTATTCAAAAACATGGAAGATGTCGTCGGATTCGACAAAACGCTGGACGTTGCTGTTAGTAGAGAATCAGTCAATAAAAACAATCTGGTTCTCCTTTTCCCTCAATCTTGTCGACGATTCGTAAATCAAAATGAAGATGACTCGCTATGTAATCGACCTAACGATCATAAATAGTACTACTATTCGTTGTCAAACACTATTTTATGTCGAAGGTTGCTCATTGTTGGACAAACACTTATCGTCGAATTTTATCTTCAGACCATTTAGGACAATGTTAATATCTGTCGAATTTGATCCTCTGATCATTTAAGACAATGTCATATCCATCGAATTTGGACTTCTATCCAAATACGTCGAATTTCATCTTTTTACTATTTGGTGCCATGTTAAAATCTGTCGAATTGGATCTTTTAATTATTAAGTACCAAGTTAAAATTTGTCGAGTGAGGATGCTAGTATCAGTTAAGTGAAAATATCAATATCCGTCGAGTAGGGATGCCAATGTTCGTCGAGTTATGGTGCTAATATCCGTCGAGTGAGGATGCTCATGTCTGTTGAGTTAGAATGTTAATTTTCGTCGAGTGAGGATGCTAATGTCCGTCGAATTTGAATGATAATGTTCGTCGAATTATGGTGCTAACGACCGTCGAGTAAGAATTCCTGATTTCAGTAGAAAAACTTCTCTAATGTCAAAATCCATCGAATTTGATCTTCTGACCATATAGTATTTCGTCGATTCGACAATTGGAAGATTTCTTCAACGTTAACACTCGTCCGACGAATTAGGATTTTGTTGACCTTTTAAGTTCATTCGACAATTTTGATCTTCGTTCGATGGAATTCCCATCCGATGAACTTGATATTTAGCCATTCTTGGAAAATAACGTTCTCCCATTTTACATCATTCTGTCAGGTTGATTTTCGTCGAAAATTACCCTTGAAACTCACCGCCATGCAGCAGCTTGGAGGAGGTTCTACAAGGTTCTTGAACAATCTAAAAGCCTTGAAAGTCAAAAGAATGACATCAGCCACGTGCATTCAGAAGTAGATATTTTACTTCATGTAAATTCTAACTTTATTTAAGCTTATCCCAAGGCAGCAGCTGTCCTTATGCAATCAGAATTTGGATAATTACTCACGTAAAGCATTCCAAATTTCACAAGAAAATCACACGGCCAGCAGCTTTTCCCGAACGTCCTCACTCTTCACTTTTCTACTTCTCAAACATAAATTCATTTCTCTCAAAGTTCCAAAGGAAAACTCACGCCTCTCTCTTTCATTTTCTTTTCTTCCAATCGGGCACCACCTAGAACTCACACCATCCATCCTTTAAAACATTCATCTCTTGGATTTTGTTTTGATTCAAAGCCTACTCTAATCATTTCTTCTTCATAAGGTTTTGCCACAAAACCCATTCTATCTTGTTCAAAGCTTCTTCAACTTTCTTCCTAAAGAGGAGGTGAACAAAGTCTCAAAGAAAGGAGGAAAGCTTAGAAAGCTTGTCTTCAAGAGGTAAGAGGGAGATTTAACCTCACCAACCAAGTTTTGGTGGTGTGGAGATGGTTGTGTCTGGTGAAAAACCCCTAAGGGTTTATTCACTTATTGTTTAATTACTTCTTTAGTTGTGATTGTGTTCTTTGGTGATTTTATGTTTGTGATTGTGGTGTGTATGGCTTTGAAATTATGATTGCATGTGTGATAATATGTTTATTGTTTTGATAAATATTGGTATGTATGAAACTGAATGCATGTAAGTGTATGTGTAAATTAGGATGTGAATAATATGATGGATTAAACTGAGAATTTAGAATTTAAAAGAAAAGGAATTGAATTTGGAAGCATTGAATACAGCAATATGAAATGATTTTGGAAAAACAATACAGATTATGATTTTATAGGAGCAATATTGTAATTTTGTGTTTAATGGGGACATGTTGTAACTATTGATTTTTGAATGATTATATTGTAAATATGATTTTTATAAGGGACTTTTTAGTAAATATGGTTTTGAGGGACTATTTCATAAATATAATTTGTATGAGAAACTATTTCGTAAATGTGATTTTATGAAGGACTATTTCGTCAATAGGATTTTTATGAGGGACTATGTTATAAATTATGAATTTTATGAAAGATTATTTCGTAAAAAGGAATTTTATGAAAAAACCATTTTGTAAATATGAATTTTTGAGAGACTATTTTGTAAAATGAATTTTATGAGGGATGATTTCGTAAAATAGATTATTTCGTAAAAAGGAATTTTATGAAAAACCATTTTGTAAAAATGAATTTTTGAGGGACTATTTTGTAAATATGAATTTTATGAGGGATGATTTCGTAAAATATGAATTTTTCAAGGGACCATTTCGTAAATGTGACTTTTATGAGGAACTGTTGTAAAAATATTATTTGGATGAGGATTATTATGCAAATATGAAAAATGAAGTTGAGTTTTGGTATTAACTGAGGAAACTAGTATTCTTAATTTAAAACGTGTGAAAAGTATTTTACGTGATTGAGAAATGATAAAAAATTGATACGTGATTTGAGAAAATGCGAAAAATATGGTTTCGCGATGAAACTACAGTAATAATATTGTTGGGCCTATATGAGGACCCCGAATATGAGAAAAAGAAAATTGAATTGAGAAGATAAGAGAATGAATTGAACTGAGAAAAGTGCATTTGAATGTGCATTGAAAAAGTCCGAGTGGCTGAATAAGACTGATTGTCGAAAGAAGGAAAGAACACACCTCCTGAGTGGGTGCGATGTGCGTAGTGTAGGTCACTCGTTGACCTTGGGGGCATCGGGGTGCGGGTTGCCTACAATGGACAGAGAATAAGCTTTTGTACCGTAGGTTAGACCGATGCAACACACCGATGATCCGGACCGAGACACTATCCATAATCGAGATCGATAAAGACTGTGATGCATATGCTAGATGTGCAAATGCTAAATGAGCAAATGATAAATGAGCAAAGAGAATGAGCACGTGGTCCGAGGCATGTTGTGCGCATGATTCTTTTCGATCACTCTTTCCGACCCGAGTTTTAGCTCCATGGAGTAGGAAAATTGAGTCTAGGTACATGAGTCTAGATGCATATACGTGAGATATCGAGGGTATTTTC
The DNA here is from genome assembly GCA_029884595.1 of Ormosia semicastrata. NCBI lineage: Eukaryota > Viridiplantae > Streptophyta > Magnoliopsida > Fabales > Fabaceae > Ormosia > Ormosia semicastrata. The sequence goes on from JAQQTO010000047.1 coordinate 10,638,795, forward strand.
ATAATTATTGATTTTGATAACCTGAATTATTGAATAAGTGAATATTGATAAGGACATGGACGTAATTATGAATTATGATGATAAATGATGTTGGTAGCATAATTGTAATTATGTATGATGTGTTGATATGAGATATGATGTGTGTTAGATAAATGATATTGGTGATATAATTGTAATTATGTATGATGTGTTAGTATGTGTTTATCTTCATTGCTACCTTATTGGTATTGGCGTAGGTGATCTCACCTCTTTGTCTGTCTATTTCTGTATTGTATTTATAATTGTAAAGAGATTGAGCAAGATGTTGAGTGAGAACGCAAGAAAGATCATATTTTCAAGAACAAAGTTGAGTTCTAAAGAGATGGAGATGCTGAGTTTTCGTAAGGTTTATGGGAACCGGAGGCATAGTGCGTCGAGCTTGCTGGAAAATGTATTTCTCACATAAACAAGTAATAGGAGCTTACTACCGTACTCGGTACGGTTAGTATTGTATATTTTGTGTCAAGTAGGATTCCTCCCTGTTAAGGAGTCTGAGGAGGACCCGTCTGAGGGTTCTGCATGTTTAGAGTTACTTGGGCATTATGTAATTTAATTAATGTGTGAATATTTTTAGGGTCCAATTTGTAAATATTAAAATGTGACAGTACTATGACTTATGTATATATAATGTAAAATTTTATTGTAATGATGCTGTAATGTTTTAATTTCCGCTAAGTTTATCTTACTATCACCAAGAAATTTTACAACTCGTATTTATATTACAAGCACGATTTCATAACGAAGGGGCGATATGATAAATGAGGAACACGAAGTGTGACGCCCTAAGGAGGGTGTTACATTAGGTGGTATCAGAGCCCAAGTTAGAGTCTTTTGGGTTTGTGGGTAGGTTTGTCTTATTTGTGCTGTGTGAATCTCTGATGTTGAACACAGAGATATGTTTTGGTTTCCGAAAGGAGACGAAGTTGTGTGAAATAATTACATTTAGTTTGACGTGTTTTTGATTTTGTTTATCTTTGAAGAAAGATAATGGAACGAAGCGAACATGAGCATGAAGATGCGAGACGTGATGAAGATCGTATAGCTGCAGCTAGAAGTGTGATGCAAAAGATTATTGAAGTAGCAGTACAACAGAGACAGATGATCACTCAACGGCAAGAACTGATAATCGAACTTCATAGTTTACTAGGATTGGAGCAGTCATCGAATGTGAGAAACTGTAACTTAGAACCTTCGATAATCCAAGATGGAAGAAAGCGTAAGGTCGATCGTATTCAGCAAAAGCAGTGTGTACAACCACTGAGGAAGCAACAACAAACAAAGAGAGGAAGTACTAGTGGCAACAATTTTGGTCAGACTGTGGTATCATCACTGAAATGTTTCAAGTGTGGAAAAAAATCATCTCACTAAAGATTGTCAGCATAAAGGAGTTATTTGTTATCGATGTGAGAAGCTTGGACATTTCTCCAAAGATTGTGATCAATTGAAGATGGAACTTTCCATTAGAGATGCACGTAATTCAAAATCTCAAGAAGAAGAAGAAGAAAGAGCTGGTGCAAAGAGTGTAGTGAGAACGTTCAAATACAAAACTTAACGAGCGAGGAAGTTGTGCCATAGAGGGTAGTCTTAAAATTGTGCTGTATAATCCATAAGTTAACTCAGTCTCTTGTGATATATGATTGTGTGAATCTTTTGGGGTTATCTGTGTTTTGTTCTTTTCATAATACTATTTCAACTTCTAAACTTGTTATTACTACTCGAGTCTGTTTGAAACTACCCTATTAGTATTGGAGTTTGAAACTTTTCTGTTGATCTGGTTTGTTTATTTCTTTTTCAAATAGACTGAGTGAATTAATTCGACTTATCCGTGTCTTTGTTATAACGTGATTAGAGTATTTCTATTCTTCTTGTTAAACTTGTTGTTTATACTCAAGTTTTCTAACTTTATCCTATACCTATTGAATATCAAATCTTTTCTGTTGATTTGATTTGTTTATCTAAAATTACATTTATTTGAGAATCTGACTTTATAAATGGATTGGTTATTTTCCAACCATATCCTACTAGATTGATACAAGGTAACCTTAGTGTTTCCTTGACATGAGATTTTTGGATTTGAATCCAGAAAGTTCATTTCTAAAATTTTTGGACTATGTTCATTTGAAATCTATTAGACCATTTCAAATTCTTGTTGGACTAATCTAGTAACCTACTTGAATAGTCTTGTTACTTTTCCCTATCACTTTCAAAGTGTCTTTCATGTATCTTAATTAAGAAAGAGTTATGAGTAAAACTAATCGAATGCAAGTTCTGTTAGAAGTTCAACTTGTGAATTTAGATTGAGTGTTAAGATAAAATAGAAAGATGGTGACGTATACTTCAAGGCAGTGGAACGTACATGAAAAGAATCATTCGATTTACATTTTTGAATATGCGATAGTTGTTTTGTCACGAAAATTTGAAGATATGTTCTTTCCTATAAAGACTACCATAATTTCAAGGGTTTGAAGTACCTGTACAATCAAGAGGGGCTAGGATATAAGGAAAAGACGGTAGATAGAATTTTCAAAGGATTTGTTAAGAGCTTGTGTTCTAGAACAAGCTGGTTGTTGGGGTGAATTTCTACCATTGATAGAATTCACATACAACAATAGTTTTCGTTCGAATATAGGGTACCTACCCTATGAGGCATTGTATGGGTGACGATGTAGAACATCATTGTGTTAGCATCATGATGTTGAAAGTACAGAGGTAGGACCAGAAATTGTGCAGCAAACTACTGAGAAAGTAAAGACGATCTAAGGTAAAATAAGGACAATTCAGACACGACAAAAGAGTTATGAAGATAAAAGATGAAGACCACTTGAATTTGAAGAAGGTGACCATGTGTCTCTACGTGTGACACCTATGACAAGAGATGGACAAGAGATTAAGTCGAGGAAACCCACTCTGAAGTTTATTAGACCGTATCGAATACTCTGTTGGACATCGTACAAATGAAGGAAAATTCAACCTACGAGACGTTTCTAGTCAAGATTGAAGATCAAAGGACAAAGTAACTTCGAGATAATGAAATCGCATTGGTTACAGTGGTTTGGAACAATATACGTGGTGAAGCAACATAGGAATTAGAAGATAAGATAAGAGAGTAGTATCCATTTTTATTTTAAGTGTGTCAAGTTTCGAGGACGAAACTTATTTTAGAAGGGAGAGTTGTAACACCCCAAATTTTAGACTATGTTGCAAGAGTGATTGTAATTACACTATTTGTGTGTTTTCTCGTGCATTATAAAAATAATTTGATTATTCCGATACTATTTGTGATTATCTCGTGTGATTTGCTCCTGGTCAAGAAAATAATAATTTTTTTTGGTGGGAAATTCTTGTCGATTATTTAGAGACGGAGATCTTACTTAACCCGAATCCGAGTAACACGAGAAAAGAATCTATTAATTTTTAGAATTTATCTGTAAAATAATTCTATTTTACTGATAAATATATGTTGCTTGATGCATAGCTGTTATTGCTATGACTTATTTTGACCCGATATAGTATAATTTGCCATAATAATCAACCGACCAAAATTCTGGGATTCTAATTCGACCAAAATTCTTGGGATAGGTCCCAACCCGACAGAAGTTCCTCAAGATTTCCTCTAACTGTTTTCATTTCAAGTTTATTTCCGACAAGTCTATTTCGACAAACTAAATTCGACAGTTTTATGAATATACTCCTATCGATAGACTCGGTCTTTCTCAAGCCTTACGGGGATCCAAAAGATCAATCTCACGAAACTCATTCGACAATCCAAGATTTTGGAAGGTCTTGACATCGACAGAATTTGGACAAGATCCAAACACTTGAAGAAATTTTCCTAACATTTTGATCCCGTCGGATTTAATTACTGAATGCAAGCATAAGTTAAATAGTGAGTTGAATTCGACACCTTCAGAGCATTTTCCCGACAACATCAATCGGTAGTTCGACAAAACCCAAAATACCTCAAGACTGGATGAAGATGACTCTCAATTTTTGAATCAGAGGCCTCTTCCGACCAAGACTATGTATCTCGACCAAGGTCATCTATTTCGACAAAGACTATCTATTCAAAAACATGGAAGATGTCGTCGGATTCGACAAAACGCTGGGACGTTGCTGTTAGCAGAGAATCATCAATAAAAATAATCTGGTTCTCCTTTTCCCTCAATCTTGTCGACGATTACGTAAATCAAAATGAAGATGACTTGCTATGTAATCGACCTAAGCGATCATAAATAGTACTACTATTCGTTGTCGAACACTATTTTATGTCGAAGGTTGCTCATTGTTGGACAAACACTTATCGTCGAATTTTATCTTCAGACCATTTAGGACAATGTTAATATCTGTCGAATTTGATCCTCTGATCATTTAAGACAATGTCATATCCATCGAATTTGGACTTCTATCAAAATACGTCGAATTTCATCTTTTTACTATTTGGTGCCATGTTAAAATCTGTCGAATTGGATCTTTTAATTATTAAGTACCAAGTTAAAATTTGTCGAGTGAGGATGCTAGTATCAGTTAAGTGAAAATGTCAATATCCGTCGAGTAGGGATACCAATGTTCGTCGAGTTATGGTGCTAATATCCGTCGAGTGAGGATGCTCATGTCTGTTGAGTTAGAATGTTAATTTTCGTCGAGTGAGGATGCTAATGTCCGTCGAATTTGAATGATAATGTTTGTCGAATTATGGTGCTAACGACCGTCGATTAAGAATTCCTGATTTCAGTAGAAAAACTTCTCTAATGTCAAAATCCGTCGAATTTGATCTTCTGACCATATAGTATTTCGTCGATTCGACAATTGGAAGATTTCTTCAACGTTAACACCCGTCCGACGAATTAGGATTCTGTTGACCTTTTAAGTTCATTCGACAATTTTGATCTTCGTTCGAATGTAATTCCCATCCGACAGAACTTGATATTTAGCCATTCTTGGAAAATAACGTTCTCCCATTTTACATCATTCTGTCAAAGTTGATTTTCGTCGAAAATTACCCTTGAAACTCACCGCCATGCAAAGACTTGGAGGAGGTTCTACAAGGTTCTTGAACAATCTAAAAGCCTTGAAAGTCAAAAGAATGACATCAGCCACGTGCATTCGAAGTAGATATTTTACTTCATGTAAATTCTAACTTTATTTAAGCTTATCCCAAGGCAAAGAAATTGTCCTTATGCAATCGAATTTGGATAATTACTCACGTAAAGCATTCTAAATTTCACAAGAAAATCACACGGCCAGAAGACTTTTCCCGAACGTCCTCACTCTTCACTTTTCTACTTCTCAAACATAAATTCATTTCTCTCAAAGTTCCAAAGGAAAACTCACGCCTCTCTCTTTCATTTTCTTTTCTTCCAATCGGGCACCACCTAGAACTCACACCATCCATCCTTTAAAACATTCATCTCTTGGATTTTGTTTTGATTCAAAGCCTACTCTAATCATTTCTTCTTCATAAGGTTTTGCCACAAAACCCATTCTATCTTGTTCAAAGCTTCTTCAACTTTCTTCCTAAAGAGGAGGTGAACAAAGTCTCAAAGAAAGGAGGAAAGCTTAGAAAGCTTGTCTTCAAGAGGTAAGAGGGAGATTTAACCTCACCAACCAAGTTTTGGTGGTGTGGAGATGGTTGTGTCTGGTGAAAAACCCCTAAGGGTTTATTCACTTATTGTTTAATTACTTCTTTAGTTGTGATTGTGTTGCTGGTGATTTTATGTTTGTGATTGTGGTGTGTATGGCTTTGAAATTATGATTGCATGTGTGATAATATGTTTATTGTTTTGATAAATATTGGTATGTATGAAACCGAATGCATGTAAGTGTATGTGTAAATTAGGATGTGAATAATATGATGGATTAAACCGAGAATTTAGAATTTAAAAGAAAAGGAATTGAATTTGGAAGCATTGAATACAGCAATATGAAATGATTTTGGAAAAACAATACAGATTATGATTTTATAGGAGCAATATTGTAATTTTGTGTTTAATGGGGACATGTTGTAACTATTGATTTTTGAATGATTATATTGTAAATATGATTTTTATAAGGGACTTTTTAGTAAATATGGTTTTGAGGGACTATTTCATAAATATAATTTGTATGAGAAACTATTTCGTAAATGTGATTTTATGAAGGACTATTTCGTCAATAGGATTTTTATGAGGACTATGTTATAAATTATGAATTTTATGAAAGATTATTTCGTAAAAAGGAATTTTATGAAAAAACCATTTTGTAAATATGAATTTTTGAGAGACTATTTTGTAAAATGAATTTTATGAGGGATGATTTCGTAAAATAGATTATTTCGTAAAAAGGAATTTTATGAAAAACCATTTTGTAAAAATGAATTTTTGAGGGACTATTTTGTAAATATGAATTTTATGAGGGATGATTTCGTAAAATATGAATTTTTCAAGGGACCATTTCGTAAATGTGACTTTTATGAGGAACTGTTGTAAAAATATTATTTGGATGAGGATTATTATGCAAATATGAAAAATGAAGTTGAGTTTTGGTATTAACTGAGGAAACTAGTATTCTTAATTTAAAACGTGTGAAAAGTATTTTACGTGATTGAGAAATGATAAAAAATTGATACGTGATTTGAGAAAATGCGAAAAATATGGTTTCGCGATGAAACTACAGTAATAATATTGTTGGGCCTATATGAGGACCCCGAATATGAGAAAAAGAAAATTGAATTGAGAAGATAAGAGAATGAATTGAACTGAGAAAAGTGCATTTGAATGTGCATTGAAAAAGTCCGAGTGGCTGAATAAGACTGATTGTCGAAAGAAGGAAAGAACACACCTCCTGAGTGGGTGCGATGTGCGTAGTGTAGGTCACTCGTTGACCTTGGGGGCATCGGGGTGCGGGTTGCCTACAATGGACAGAGAATAAGCTTTTGTACCGTAGGTTAGACCGATGCAACACACCGATGATCCGGACCGAGACACTATCCATAATCGAGATCTGATAAAGACTGTGATGCATATGCTAGATGTGCAAATGCTAAATGAGCAAATGATAAATGAGCAAAGAGAATGAGCACGTGGTCTGAGGCATGTTGTGCAGACAGATTCTTTTCGATCACTCTTTCCGACCACGAGTTTTAGCTCCATGGAGTAGGAAAATTGAGTCTAGGTACATGAGTCTAGATGCATATACAGAGATACTGAGGGTATTTTCATAATTATTGATTTTGATAACTGAATTATTGAATAAGTGAATATTGATAAGGACATGGACGTAATTATGAATTATGATGATAAATGATGTTGGTAGCATAATTGTAATTATGTATGATGTGTTGATATGAGATATGATGTGTGTTAGATAAATGATATTGGTGATATAATTGTAATTATGTATGATGTGTTAGTATGTGTTTATCTTCATTGCTACCTTATTGGTATTGGCGTAGGTGATCTCACCTCTTTGTCTGTCTATTTCTGTATTGTATTTATAATTGTAAAGAGATTGAGCAAGATGTTGAGTGAGAACGCAAGAAAGATCATATTTTCAAGAACAAAGTTGAGTTCTAAAGAGATGGAGATGCTGAGTTTTCGTAAGGTTTATGGGAACCGGAGGCATAGTGCGTCGAGCTTGCTGGAAAATGTATTTCTCACATAAACAGTAATAGGGAGCTTACTCTTTTGTACTCGGTACGGTTAGTATTGTATATTTTGTGTCAAGTAGGATTCCTCCTGTTAAGGAGTCTGAGGAGGACTCGTCTGAGGGTTCTGCATGTTTAGAGTTACTTGGGCATTATGTAATTTAATTAATGTGTGAATATTTTTAGGGTCCAATTTGTAAATATTAAAATGTGACAGTACTATGACTTATGTATATATAATGTAAAATTTTATTGTAATGATGCTGTAATGTTTTAATTTCCGCTAAGTTTATCTTACTATCACCAAGAAATTTTACAACTCGTATTTATATTACAAGCACGATTTCATAACGAAGGGGCGATATGATAATTGAGTAACACGAAGTGTGACGCCCTAAGGAGGGTGTTACATTAGGTGGTATCAGAGCCCAAGTTAGAGTCTTTTGGGTTTGTGGGTAGGTTTGTCTTGTTTGTGCTGTGTGAATCTCTGATGTTGAACACAGAGATATGTTTTGGTTTCCGAAAGGAGACGAAGTTGTGTGAAATAATTACATTTAGTTTGACGTGTTTTTGATTTTGTTTATCTTTGAAGAAAGATAATGGAACGAAGCGAACATGAGCATGAAGATGCGAGACGTGATGAAGATCGTATAGCTGCAGCTAGAAGTGTGATGCAAAAGATTATTGAAGTAGCAGTACAACAGAGACAGATGATCACTCAACGGCAAGAACTGATAATCGAACTTCATAGTTTACTAGGATTGGAGCAGTCATCGAATGTGAGAAACTGTAACTTAGAACCTTCGATAATCCAAGATGGAAGAAAGCGTAAGGTCGATCGTATTCAGCAAAAGCAGTGTGTACAACCACTGAGGAAGCAACAACAAACAAAGAGAGGAAGTACTAGTGGCAACAATTTTGGTCAGACTGTGGTATCATCACTGAAATGTTTCAAGTGTGGAAAAAAATCATCTCACTAAAGATTGTCAGCATAAAGGAGTTATTTGTTATCGATGTGAGAAGCTTGGACATTTCTCCAAAGATTGTGATCAATTGAAGATGGAACTTTCCATTAGAGATGCACGTAATTCAAAATCTCAAGAAGAAGAAGAAGAAAGAGCTGGTGCAAAGAGTGTAGTGAGAACGTTCAAATACAAAACTTAACGAGCGAGGAAGTTGTGCCATAGAGGGTAGTCTTAAAATTGTGCTGTATAATCCATAAGTTAACTCAGTCTCTTGTGATATATGATTGTGTGAATCTTTTGGGGTTATCTGTGTTTTGTTCTTTTCATAATACTATTTCAACTTCTAAACTTGTTATTACTACTCGAGTCTGTTTGAAACTACCCTATTAGTATTGGAGTTTGAAACTTTTCTGTTGATCTGGTTTGTTTATTTCTTTTTCAAATAGACTGAGTGAATTAATTCGACTTATCCGTGTCTTTGTTATAACGTGATTAGAGTATTTCTATTCTTCTTGTTAAACTTGTTGTTTATACTCAAGTTTTCTAACTTTATCCTATACCTATTGAATATCAAATCTTTTCTGTTGATTTGATTTGTTTATCTAAAATTACATTTATTTGAGAATCTGACTTTATAAATGGATTGGTTATTTTCCAACCATATCCTACTAGATTGATACAAGGTAACCTTAGTGTTTCCTTGACCTGAGATTTTTGGATTTGAATCCAGAAAGTTCATTTCTAAAATTTTTGGACTATGTTCATTTCGAAATCTATTAGACCATTTCAAATTCTTGTTGGACTAATCTAGTAACCTACTGAATAGTCTTGTTACTTTTCCCTATCACTTTCAAAGTGTCTTTCATGTATCTTAATTAAGAAAGAGTTATGAGTAAAACTAATCGAATGCAAGTTCTGTTAGAAGTTCAACTTGTGAATTTAGATTGAGTGTTAAGATAAAATAGAAAGATGGTGACGTATACTTCAAGGCAGTGGAACGTACATGAAAAGAATCATTCGATTTACATTTTTGAATATGCGATAGTTGTTTTGTCACGAAAATTTGAAGATATGTTCTTTCCTATAAAGACTACCATAATTTCAAGGGTTTGAAGTACCTGTACAATCAAGAGGGGCTAGGATATAAGGAAAAGACGGTAGATAGAATTTTCAAAGGATTTGTTAAGAGCTTGTGTTCTAGAACAAATTTGGTTGTTGGGGTGAATTTCTACCATTGATAGAATTCACATACAACAATAGTTTTCGTTCGAATATAGGGTACCTACCCTATGAGGCATTGTATGGGTGACGATGTAGAACATCATTGTGTTAGCATCATGATGTTGAAAGTACAGAGGTAGGACCAGAAATTGTGCAAACAAACTACTGAGAAAGTAAAGACGATCTAAGGTAAAATAAGGACAATTCAGACACGACAAAAGAGTTATGAAGATAAAAGATGAAGACCACTTGAATTTGAAGAAGGTGACCATGTGTCTCTACGTGTGACACCTATGACAAGAGATGGACAAGAGATTAAGTCGAGGAAACCCACTCTGAAGTTTATTAGACCGTATCGAATACTCTGTTGGACATCGTACAAATGAAGGAAAATTCAACCTACGAGACGTTTCTAGTCAAGATTGAAGATCAAAGGACAAAGTAACTTCGAGATAATGAAATCGCATTGGTTACAGTGGTTTGGAACAATATACGTGGTGAAGCAACATAGGAATTAGAAGATAAGATAAGAGAGTAGTATCCATTTTTATTTTAAGTGTGTCAAGTTTCGAGGACGAAACTTATTTTAGAAGGGGAGAGTTGTAACACCCCAAATTTTAGACTATGTTGCAAAGAGTGATAGAATTACACTATTTTGTGTTTTCTGTGCATTATAAAAATAATTTGATTATTCCGATACTATTTGTGATTATTCTGTGTGATTTGCTCCTGGTCAAGAAAATAATAATTTTTGGGCCGGGGAAATTCTTGTCTGATTATTTAGAGACGGGAGATCTTACTTAACCCGAATCTGAGTAACACAGAAAAGAATCTATTAATTTTTAGAATTTATCTGTAAAATAATTCTATTTTACTGATAAATATATGTTGCTTGATGCATAGCTGTTATTGCTATGACTTATTTTGACCCGATATAGTATAATTTGCCATAATAATCAACCGACCAAAATTCTGGGATTCTAATTCGACCAAAATTCTTGGGATAGGTCCCAACCCGACAGAAGTTCCTCAAGATTTCCTCTAACTGTTTTCATTTCAAGTTTATTTCCGACAAGTCTATTTCGACAAACTAAATTCGACAGTTTTATGAATATACTCCTATCGATAGACTCGGTCTTTCTCAAGCCTTACGGGGATCCAAAAGATCAATCTCACGAAACTCATTCGACAATCCAAGATTTTGGAAGGTCTTGACATCGACAGAATTTGGACAAGATCCAAACACTTGAAGAAATTTTCCTAACATTTTGATCCCGTCGGATTTAATTACTGAATGCAAGCATAAGTTAAATAGTGAGTTGAATTCGACACCTTCAGAGCATTTTCCCGACAACATCAATCGGTAGTTCGACAAAACCCAAAATACCTCAAGACAGGATGAAGATGACTCTCAATTTTTGAATCAGAGGCCTCTTCCGACCAAGACTATGTATCTCGACCAAGGTCATCTATTTCGACAAAGACTATCTATTCAAAAACATGGAAGATGTCGTCGGATTCGACAAAACGCTGGACGTTGCTGTTAGCAGAGAATCAGTCAATAAAAATAATCTGGTTCTCCTTTTCCCTCAATCTTGTCAGACGATTCTGTAAATCAAAATGAAGATGACTGCTATGTAATCGACCTAACTGATCATAAATAGTACTACTATTCGTTGTCGAACACTATTTTATGTCAAAGGTTGCTCATTGTTGGACAAACACTTATCGTCAAATTTTATCTTCAGACCATTTAGGACAATGTTAATATCTGTCGAATTTGATCCTCTGATCATTTAAGACAATGTCATATCCATCGAATTTGGACTTCTATCAAAATACGTCGAATTTCATCTTTTTACTATTTGGTGCCATGTTAAAATCTGTCGAATTGGATCTTTTAATTATTAAGTACCAAGTTAAAATTTGTCGAGTGAGGATGCTAGTATCAGTTAAGTGAAAATGTCAATATCCGTCGAGTAGGGATACCAATGTTCGTCGAGTTATGGTGCTAATATCCGTCGAGTGAGGATGCTCATGTCTGTTGAGTTAGAATGTTAATTTTCGTCGAGTGAGGATGCTAATGTCCGTCGAATATGAATGATAATGTTCGTCGAATTATGGTGCTAACGACCGTCGATTAAGAATTCCTGATTTCAGTAGAAAAACTTCTCTAATGTCAAAATCCGTCGAATTTGATCTTCTGACCATATAGTATTTCGTCGATTCGACAATTGGAAGATTTCTTCAACGTTAACACCCGTCCGACGAATTAGGATTCTGTTGACCTTTTAAGTTCATTCGACAATTTTGATCTTCGTTCGATATAATTCCCATCCGACAGAACTTGATATTTAGCCATTCTTGGAAAATAACGTTCTCCCATTTTACATCATTCTGTCGGGTTGATTTTCGTCGAAAATTACCCTTGAAACTCACCGCCATGCAACAGCTTGGAGGAGGTTCTACAAGGTTCTTGAACAATCTAAAAGCCTTGAAAGTCAAAAGAATGACATCAGCCACGTGCATTCAGAAGTAGATATTTTACTTCATGTAAATTCTAACTTTATTTAAGCTTATCCCAAGACAGCAGCTGTCCTTATGCAATCAGAATTTGGATAATTACTCACGTAAAGCATTCCAAATTTCACAAGAAAATCACACGGCCGCCAAGTGACTTTTCCCGAACGTCCTCACTCTTCACTTTTCTACTTCTCAAACATAAATTCATTTCTCTCAAAGTTCCAAAGGAAAACTCACGCCTCTCTCTTTCATTTTCTTTTCTTCCAATCGGGCACCACCTAGAACTCACACCATCCATCCTTTAAAACATTCATCTCTTGGATTTTGTTTTGATTCAAAGCCTACTCTAATCATTTCTTCTTCATAAGGTTTTGCCACAAAACCCATTCTATCTTGTTCAAAGCTTCTTCAACTTTCTTCCTAAAGAGGAGGTGAACAAAGTCTCAAAGAAAGGAGGAAAGCTTAGAAAGCTTGTCTTCAAGAGGTAAGAGGGAGATTTAACCTCACCAACCAAGTTTTGGTGGTGTGGAGATGGTTGTGTCTGGTGAAAAACCCCTAAGGGTTTATTCACTTATTGTTTAATTACTTCTTTAGTTGTGATTGTGTTGCTGGTGATTTTATGTTTGTGATTGTGGTGTGTATGGCTTTGAAATTATGATTGCATGTGTGATAATATGTTTATTGTTTTGATAAATATTGGTATGTATGAAACTGAATGCATGTAAGTGTATGTGTAAATTAGGATGTGAATAATATGATGGATTAAACTGAGAATTTAGAATTTAAAAGAAAAGGAATTGAATTTGGAAGCATTGAATACAGCAATATGAAATGATTTTGGAAAAACAATACAGATTATGATTTTATAGGAGCAATATTGTAATTTTGTGTTTAATGGGGACATGTTGTAACTATTGATTTTTGAATGATTATATTGTAAATATGATTTTTATAAGGGACTTTTTAGTAAATATGGTTTTGAGGGACTATTTCATAAATATAATTTGTATGAGAAACTATTTCGTAAATGTGATTTTATGAAGGACTATTTCGTCAATAGGATTTTTATGAGGGACTATGTTATAAATTATGAATTTTATGAAAGATTATTTCGTAAAAAGGAATTTTATGAAAAAACCATTTTGTAAATATGAATTTTTGAGAGACTATTTTGTAAAATGAATTTTATGAGGGATGATTTCGTAAAATAGATTATTTCGTAAAAAGGAATTTTATGAAAAACCATTTTGTAAAAATGAATTTTTGAGGGACTATTTTGTAAATATGAATTTTATGAGGGATGATTTCGTAAAATATGAATTTTTCAAGAGACCATTTCGTAAATGTGACTTTTATGAGGAACTGTTGTAAAAATATTATTTGGATGAGGATTATTATGCAAATATGAAAAATGAAGTTGAGTTTTGGTATTAACTGAGGAAACTAGTATTCTTAATTTAAAACGTGTGAAAAGTATTTTACGTGATTGAGAAATGATAAAAAATTGATACGTGATTTGAGAAAATGCGAAAAATATGGTTTCGCGATGAAACTACTGATAATAATATTGTTGGGCCTATATGAGGACCCCGAATATGAGAAAAAGAAAATTGAATTGAGAAGATAAGAGAATGAATTGAACTGAGAAAAGTGCATTTGAATGTGCATTGAAAAAGTCCGAGTGGCTGAATAAGACTGATTGTCGAAAGAAGGAAAGAACACACCTCCTGAGTGGGTGCGATGTGCGTAGTGTAGGTCACTCGTTGACCTTGGGGGCATCGGGGTGCGGGTTGCCTACAATGGACAGAGAATAAGCTTCTGTACCGTAGGTTAGACCGATGCAACACACCGATGATCCGGACCGAGACACTATCCATAATCGAGATCGATAAAGACTGTGATGCATATGCTAGATGTGCAAATGCTAAATGAGCAAATGATAAATGAGCAAAGAGAATGAGCACGTGGTCTGAGGCATGTTGTGCAGACAGATTCTTTTCGATCACTCTTTCCGACCTGAGTTTTAGCTCCATGGAGTAGGAAAATTGAGTCTAGGTACATGAGTCTAGATGCATATACAGAGATACTGAGGGTATTTTCATAATTATTGATTTTGATAACTGAATTATTGAATAAGTGAATATTGATAAGGACATGGACGTAATTATGAATTATGATGATAAATGATGTTGGTAGCATAATTGTAATTATGTATGATGTGTTGATATGAGATATGATGTGTGTTAGATAAATGATATTGGTGATATAATTGTAATTATGTATGATGTGTTAGTATGTGTTTATCTTCATTGCTACCTTACTGGTATTGGCGTAGGTGATCTCACCTCTTTGTCTGTCTATTTCTGTATTGTATTTATAATTGTAAAGAGATTGAGCAAGACGTTGAGTGAGAACGCAAGAAAGATCATATTTTCAAGAACAAAGTTGAGTTCTAAAGAGATGGAGATGCTGAGTTTTCGTAAGGTTTATGGGAACCGGAGGCATAGTGCGTCGAGCTTGCTGGAAAATGTATTTCTCACATAAACAGTAATAGGGAGCTTACTACTGTACTCCTGGTACGGTTAGTATTGTATATTTTGTGTCAAGTAGGATTCCTCCCTGTTAAGGAGTCTGAGGAGGACCCGTCTGAGGGTTCTGCATGTTTAGAGTTACTTGGGCATTATGTAATTTAATTAATGTGTGAATATTTTTAGGGTCCAATTTGTAAATATTAAAATGTGACAGTACTATGACTTATGTATATATAATGTAAAATTTTATTGTAATGATGCTGTAATGTTTTAATTTCCGCTAAGTTTATCTTACTATCACCAAGAAATTTTACAACTCGTATTTATATTACAAGCACGATTTCATAACGAAGGGGCGATATGATAATTGAGTAACACGAAGTGTGACGCCCTAAGGAGGGTGTTACACCCTTTAAAAAAAATTTTACTTATCATGATCCCGCCTAAGGGTCCCGAACCATAATAAATAAGAAATATTACAATGTACAAATCTTATATCACCAAAATTTCTAATACCGATAGGGTACTCAAAAGATAATTGATATAAGCATAAATCTAATAGCACATTGTTTAATAACAAATTACATTAATAACAACATATCGATAGGTGTAATTACTAGTAATGTAATAAAAATTAAGATTAAAAAAAATTAATCATTCAACTCACAAAATTTGTACAATTGTACCCACGATAGGTGAGTTCACGTTATACAAATTATTAATAATTTAGAATTAAATTAATTTAAATATTTGATCACTTTGATGATTAACAAATATATTATACATTTAATTCTAAGATAAAGATACTTCATAAACATTAGTAAAAAATAAAATTTCACATTATCTTTAGTGAACACAGTATTACATTCGCACATATTAGTGTTCAAACAATTTTGGCAAAAGAAATGAAAGTCACAAACTTAACATATAAGACAAAAAAAAAAACTTCTGCCAATAAGTCAATAAAGCACAGTGCTACGTTCTTAGCTTCAAAACCAATAAAGCCACATTCAAAACCAATAAAGCTACGATCTTTAACATATGAGACACAGTGCTTCACCGAGAGGAAGTTAATTCCTTAAAATGCATCGTTTTGGCACCACATGCATTTGCAATTAAATTGAATTCAAAATTCAACAATTCATCTGGGTTTTGCATGATCGATGCGAAAAAAAAAAATTTACTGATCGATGCGTTTTTCATCATTTTAGAAGAAATATTGCTTTTCTATTTGAAATTTGAATGACATAATATTTGGGTATATGAATCAACATTCAATGATAAGAAAAAAATCCCTAAACTAATTTGATCAATTCAGTAAAAAAAAAAAGATCCAATCAAAATTAGGGTTCATAAACTAGGGTATAGAAAATTTCTATTTTAATTATTGAAAAAGAAAATATAAAAGTCATAATCTGTATCTAATAGTCTCTAATACCAATTGAAGGATTTTATATATCAATTCTATAAACCTAGATCAATTATAGACACAAGATTATAGCATGTTAAATGAATTGTATTCAAGAAATAGATTAAGAATGTGTACCTGACATGATTCCATAATTCATTATTATTCAATGAAGGGATCAAGAGAATTTACGTGTGTGAGAGAAATTACCCTCAATCTTGGTAGATTTTCTGTGCATACTAAAAAATGCCTAATGGGAAAGTAGTTTATAACTTACCAGATGAGAGTAGGGACTTCTCAACAAGCTACTAAATGAACAGCCCAAACCCATCACGGGCTACTCACAACAAAAGCCCAATTATAATATTAATAAATTGACCAAGTGCTATATTATAAAATATAATTTCATAATTAATATATATTAATGTTTTAAATAATATTTTAATTATCGAATAATGCTAATCCACGTAACACATATATATAAATATAAAATTCAACATAGAAAACATTATAGTTTCCACTTACACTTGCAAAACTCTTGAGAATGAGTACTTACAGCAAGTGTGTTTTGAAGTTTATATCAGCAGAAGCAGTGCAAATTAAATGAGCATGGAACAAGAAAGTCAAAGCAACAAACAAAACAAAGCTATGATAGGCATCTGAGAAAGCAAACACTAAATAATATACCTACGGGGGTCTGTAAAGTTTTGTTTGTTCCCTCACTCATTGTATATGTTTTCTTTGTTTTGGAAATTATTAGTTCATATAACTAATACAAAGAATAATACCATTAGATAATATCAATGGACCCATCTTCACCAACCTGTAGGTTTTATTATGGAAAATTAAGAAAGAGTAATGGAAAGTAAACAAACAAATAGCAACAGATGACGAGGACAGAGACCCATTCGAATAGGTCTATTCTATGAAAGCCACACTTAGATATAGAGATGAAATGAAGCTTAAAAAAGGAGCCTGGAACCATCTAGTCCAATAAAACAACTTATAACTGTAGTCATGTTAATATTTTTTTCACATGTGCTCAAATAAGTCTCAAATGGCTCAGTGGCAATCTTAAAGGGTATAAAAACATCATTCAAAACATGTCATTACTCTTTCTCTTCTAAAACAAGATATGTTTTACCTCTACAGTAAAACTTAGGTAAGAAACTAAGGATGCAAAGAGAACTATCTATAATTATTTCATTTTCACACTCTATGAGGTAAAAG
This sequence comes from Ormosia semicastrata, assembly GCA_029884595.1. Lineage (NCBI taxonomy): Eukaryota > Viridiplantae > Streptophyta > Magnoliopsida > Fabales > Fabaceae > Ormosia > Ormosia semicastrata. The sequence continues at coordinate 10,656,333 of JAQQTO010000047.1, forward strand.
CCCTTCACGAGCTCTCATTTCTCTACCACCAACTTAATTTAAATACTTAATAAGTGCTTTTTTCTATACAAAAATGGATAAAAAATAATTGTATTTACAATCCTGCCAAGATCAAAGAACATATCTTCTTAGTTACTTTGACTACATGTGCACATTTGAAGTAACAAACATTACATAAGTGCAAAAACTTAATTGTTTTAGTTAATTCCATAGACCTATGATGCTAACACCAAGAACACGACTAACAACACAGTAATTTGATAAAATTTTTTAGCAAATGTATGAATCTAACATTAATAATTGACTTAATCAAATGAATCAGAACAAACATCTGAGCAACGAAGAAAGAGGAATTTTTACCTGGTGTATTAGTTTGACCATACGAACTAGCAGGGAAGAGTCACGGAGAATACAACAGCCACAGAGAAGACAACGACAAGACTGAGTTTTATTTTGAGAGTGTTAGCTGTGAGGAAGAAGTAGAATTTGTACGAATAAGAAGAGAAAGAGGACGAGAGCAGCTACATTTGAGACACTGAGAAAGACAGTGATAGGGAGGATGGTGAACCTGAAAGCAAAGAGACGAGACTAGCGTTTGAGGGTGGGAGACAAAAATTGAGAGACAAAATTGGGAGGGAATACGGAGTGAGAACGTTGTTGTGACTCACGCTCTTGGATGAGTCAGCAAACTACTCTCACGTAACATACGGTGGGCGAAAGTTGTAGGTACTTAGTTAGACGCCAAACGTTTTCGTTATTTACGTGTGCCTCTTTCCCAACAAACAACAACAAAGTCCTTAATATAATATTAATTTTTATCTTATTTCACATAAAAACATAAAAATATAAAAAAAATTAATATTATAATATCGACTTTTATGCATCCCATGACTTGTGATTATTATAAAGTCAACTATATAATCAACTTTTATTGGAAGGTTATATAAAACTTATTATAAAATTACATTCACCTACTCTTGCTAATAAAGCTATATGGGCAAGATGTGTTTTGGAGTCCCAATTTTCATTCGGTGCTCCAATGGGAAAATAGGATCATTAGAGTGGGTGAGTACAATTGAGTGCTTGACTTGGTCATAAGTAGGAGTGTGATGTTATCAAACATCGTAGTTGGTAGGGGTTAAAGGGATGCGTGGATGTGAATGAGTTAGGGTTTTAAATGCAACAATCCATTCATCTATATAGACATTTAGAGGGTTGTGCGAGTGGCGAGTGGTTTTATTGTCCACGTGTTTATTCTTAATCCCTCACCTATGTGTGTTTGTTTTTGGGAGAGGATAACAGAAGCAGGCTGGGATTGTGAATTTTAGGGATTTTGGTTACTGTTGAATCCATACTTTGTTTGCCTGTGTATGGTCTACGAAAAAAAATGATGTTATTATATTATTTTTATTTTAACATTATATTTTACACTTTTTTAAATAATTGTAATTAAATAAAAAAATATAAAAAATAAATATAATAAATAATATTAATAAAAATATAAAAAATGATAAAAATATAATTTACGAAATATGCTATCGCTCATTTTCCATCGGTAGTATGGCTAGGCTAACCATGTACTTTCCCAAATCTCCCACGTGAATGTTCGTAACTTTTTTAAATGTTGTTTGATTTTCATGTACTTTTATAGATTGGGTCAAATTTATAATTTGGTGGGTGGTTTGGGTTCAATTATTGTTTTTATTCATTATTTAAGTTCCAACATGCCCAGTTGGTGTTAGAAAGGTAATAGGTTGAGGATTTGCGATGACATTAGAGCTCTAAACCTGTACTTCTTGGGTTTCTTGTGGTTGTGTATAACTTTGACTTGGTGCCATGAATTTCGACGTGGTCTCTCATTGTTTCAGAGACTAACTTAAATGACAGAGACAGAATGAGAAATTTTAAGTAATGGGATAAAGTAATACTATTAATACCGAATTATAAAAGAAAAGTTTTAATAATTATATTTATATATTAAAAAATATATTAATATAAAATTATAAAAGATTGATTTATAATTATTTTTTGTATTTTTATATTTTAAAAATATTAAAAAATGATCTTTTTATTATCATTATTATTAAATATTTTTTATATATGTAACTAAATAATTATTCAATAAAAATAATATATTTAGAAGTGAGAACATAGAAACAAAAATTACACATATAAAAAAATAAAAAAAATATACTTATATAAAATTAAAAAAAAATTAAAATAAAATAAAAACATATATCTCCGGTCATTTACACATACATTATACTTCTAAAGGCTATGAATCAATCACTGATGACATTGCATGTAGTCTTGGTTTCCCTCCTTTTTGTGTGCTTTCAAATTTTGAGGTCTATAAATATTGGGTACATTGTTGTTGCCTGTTGTGCTTAACTTCTTCACTTCCTCATCTCTTTAGTCTCTTTTTCAGGTTGTAGTGATTAATTCTCTTGTGTTATTGTGGTTTATTAAGATAATGACTCCACCATTTGATTATGTGAGTACGATCTATCCTCAAAAGGGATGCTTAGAGGCTAAAAGTTCGTGTTATACAAATATGACAGTTCTTTGAATTTCTCAACCCATCTCAGACCAACTTAGTTGAGATGGTTCTCATGGATGAATATGTATGCACTTTTCTTTCAATGTCTTATTCCAGCTTTGGTTAGTTAGTTTTATTTCATCAGTCATCCCTCATATGTTGTCCTTATGCAGGGTGGGAAGATACAAGCAATTGTGAAGAGGACCATGGTCTACAAGTTTCTACCTTTATTAGTTGAAGGATGGGTGTATAAGATGTCCTATTTCACAATGGCGCTAAACATAGGCTCATTTAGAGCAACTACACATGAACACTGGCTGGTGTTCCAGCTAAGGACCACTGTTTCTATTTGTGATTCATAAGTTATATCACTGTATGGGCTATCATTGGTTCCCTTTGATGACATTTATAGGAAAGGGAGTGATTCCGATTTTTTAGTTGGTAAATACAATCTCTAATTTTGCCTGTTTAAGCTATTTTCCTTGAGTTTTCTAATTACGGTATATGTCATTTACTCTATTTTATTACCCATCTATCTTTCTTTGGTATAATCTCATTTATAATCCTTTTTATTTTTTATTTTTGTCAAATGTAATAGGGCTGCTGATAGGTGCTTCTAATGAGAGGAAGTATCTGAGAGATGAGAAGTTGACTAAAACGGTGGTCATTGAGTTGATTGATTAATAGTATGACCTTTTTTTTCCCCTTGGTTTCATGTAGTGGTTTTTGGTTGGTAGTTAACGGATTATAGATTAATAAATGTCGGTATTCATATATATTCTTATATGTATATGTTTGTTTTGTGATACAAGGGGAAAATAGAGTGTGCACTTTTTGGAGATTACATTGATCAACTAAATGCATTTATTGCAATTGGGGATTTGGATTCGCCTATGTTGCAATTTACCAAGGTTAAGCTTTTTAAGGGTACGTTGATTGAATTGCTCTTCCATTTTACACTAGAGATATAATATAAATCTTGGTGTTGAAAGATTTCTCTGTTGATTCCTTTCTGCATCTCACTAATATTAACTAAAATTTTGTGCAGGCAATATTGTTTTGCTGAATGTTATGAAGGCTACAAGGGTTCTTGTGAATGCTTATGTTTTGAAGCATATCAAATGAATTTTTTATGATAATAAAAGCAAAGATCAAGATCAAGATCAAAAGTGAAGACCAAGATCAAAAGTGAAGACCAAGATCAAAAGAAGGAAACCAAGAGGTATATAGATATAAGTATTAGAATATCAATGTAAAATGCTCTCAATGTATCTCAATTATCTTCAAATGATTTTTCAACATCCTTTTAAATCAACTTATAATTCAAAGTTCATCTTTTTAAGGTTATGTTGATTTCAATCTTGGATTTCATAATTCAAATATAAATCTTGTTAAAATTCAAGTTTCTATAAGTAAGAATTGACCAATACACTTAATTGGACTTGAAAAATGTGTTCAAAAGACAAGGTAATCGATTACACATGTGTTGTAATCTATTACAAGCTAAACAGAGGCCTTGTAATCAATTACATTGAACATGTAATCGATTACAAGCATGACAGAAGCCTTGTAATCGATTACACTGAGGCTGTAATCGATTACAAGTCTGGCAGAAGCTATATAATCAATTACACAAGGCTGGTAATCGACTACATCCTGCCTAGAAAGCCAAGAACACGTTCAAACTAGTCATGCAATCGATTACAAACATTGTATAATCGATTACATCTAGTCTGACATTGCCCAACGTCTATATTGAGTGCATTAAATGCTGGGCATTAAAGTCCCCAATGGCTCCTTTGATAAAAAAACACCTTATATACTTGTGTTGGGGCATCATTAATGATTAACCTTAAACTTGAAAGATCTTTCTAACACTTTAATACATGAATCAATCCTTGAAATTATTATTGCTCTGTTTTTCTAAAAATCCTTGAGATATCTTTGAAGAGCATTCGAGAGCTTCAATTTGTATCAATTACTCTTGTGAGAGTTTCATTCTATCAACCTTGATTATTCTATAGAAGAGGGTGAGGTATCCCTCCAAATTGTAAAGGGTGAGGTATCCCTTGTTTGAAGAGGTTCAAGCTACAAAGGGTGAGGTATCCCAAGGTGGTGTTGAGTGCTCTAATTTGTAAAGGTTACAAGCACCTGATTCAAGCTTGGAGTTTAGTGAAAAATCTCAAGTGATTGCTTGAGGACTAGACGTAGATCACATGGGGTTGCTGAATCAGGATAAACCATTGTGTTTGATTCTCTAAACCCTTCTCTTTATATTTTTGCATTGGTTTATTTGTTTGCTTGAATATTTCTCTCTTGAATTGGTTCATTGTTGCCCAATATCTTCCTATCTTATCGATTCATTCATTTTTATCAATTAATAGCTTCAACAAAAATTGACAATTAAGAGTTTTTCAAAAGATTTGAGAAAAGTTTTTATAAACTCAATTCACCCCATATTGAGTTTTGAGGCCACTTGGTAACAAGTGTGTTAGCCATGGCAACCATCACCCAAGAGTGGGGGTGAATTAGGTGACTACAAAATTTATTGCAACTTTGAGAAATTATGCATTTTGATATTTTCAATTAACACATGCAGCGGAATAAGTCTAACAAAGGCACAACCATTAACGATTACTCAAATACAACTTGAGATATATGATAAAACAAAAAAATAAGCTAAATATCAAGTTCAACTAAAGCATATATAATTAAAGCACAAATGTAAAGAGATAGAGTTGAGAAAAGCAAACACAATGATTTATTCTGATTCAGCCACCAACCACTTGTGGCCTACATCCAGTTCTCAAGTAAACCACCCAAGAATTTTTCACCAAACCTTCAAGCTTGAACGGGTGCTTGAAAACTTTTACAATTGAGAGCACTCAACACACCTTGAGATACCTCACCCTTGTGCTTGAGCCTCAAACAGGGATACCTCACCTTTTATAACTTTTGAGGGATGCCTCACCCTCAAGGGATACCTCACCCTTTACCAACTTTAAGAGATGCCTCACTCTTTAAGGGATACCTCACCCTTTACTTAAGAGGGATGCCTCATCCTCTCACAACAAAGATTAAGATGAAGAGAAAGAATATAAACTCTCACAAGAGTAGATATACAACTTGAAGAACAAAATATAGATGATAGAAAACTCTCTCAAGAGTGGATAATACAAATTAAAGCTCTATGGGTATCAAGAATTCACACTTTAAAGCTCAAATATGATTTTGATGTTTCAAGGATCAATTCTAGTGTTCTTGAGGTGTATAAGCTTCATACAACACTTATATATAGAGCTCAAGTGATAAAATAGCCATTGGTAGTGTTTTGTAATGATTTTCTATGAAAACTAGCCATTTATAGCCATTAGAAACATTCCTGGGCACTTGGTAATCAATTACAAGCTTCATGTAATCAATTACAAGCTTTTTGGGTACTTTGTAATCGATTACACACTTCCTGTAATCGATTACACGGCTTCTGTCAATGTTGTAATCAATTACATGGTATGTGTAATCGATTACAGCATTTTCTGGTTTCGAAAATTGACTTTAAAAGGTCATAACTTCTTCATTTCTTATCTGATTAAAGTGAATGACCACTCATTGGAAAGATATTTGAGTCTATTTTCATATGAAAGAAGTTTGAAATAAAAATCAAAGTATTTTGAAAGATATGATCAAAATAATAACCAAAGGTCAGATTTTCAAAACTCAAACTTTAATTGGTCATAACTTTTTCGTTTCCTATCCGTTTAAAGCAAATGACTACTCATTGGAAAGATATTTGAGTCTATTTTCATATGAAATAAGTTTCAAAACAAAACTCAAAGTAATTTGAAAGTTATGATTAAAAGAGTAACTAAATGTCAGTTTTACAAAACACAAACTTGACTAATTTTCACAGATTTGAAATACCACCAAGGCTAACTTTCCAAAAATATTTTGTTAGGCATTTAAACATTTTAGAAACACTTATAAAGATGTTTAAAACTTATTTGAGTTTAGTGTGATTTTTTTTTACATTTACACAAGATCTAAGTCCTATAAACTATTCTTGAAGAACCTTGTGACTTAATCTTTGCATTTTCAATCCTTTGGCTTCTTGATGTAATCCAAGCTTCCGAAGTTTTCTTCTCTTCATGTCTTACACAAGCTTGGAACATATTTATTATTTTCATCCTTCTTGAGTTGAGCATAGTTGTGATCTTTTTACTTTCTTGTTGCAATGCTCACTCTTGGTACTTGGACTATCCTACAAAGTATTACTCACTTAAAACAAGCATAGTTAGTCCAAATTCATAACTCAATATCTTTATATGCATGATTCATAAATGTATAACTATAGTTAGTCAAACATGCATATAAGACTTTCATAGATACATTCAAATAAAATATTTATCAATTACAAATAGATATGCCTATATAGGATGTAACAAAGAACACTTTATACATTTTCATCAAAATAGAATCAAATCCAATATTAATTCAATACAACTCATATAATGCATTATTGGATATATTATATGATGAATGTTACATATATCTCATTGCATGATTATTAGATGAAATATAATTAGATAAATTACATCATCATGCATGATACAATATATCTCATTAAGCACATTTATGTAACATGATCAATATTCTTTTGTGATGCATTTGACATCTTTTAAGCACAACTATAAAGCATAAGCATCATTCTTTTTGTCTTGTATTTGTCATCATCAAAACTTAACATATTAAAACATTAGGACAAAATTATTTCCACAATCTCCCCCTTTTTGATGATGACAAATCACCAAAGAAAAATATCTTGAGCAATATAGAAGAATAGATACTCATGTAAGCATATCAAGCAATAAGCACAAGAATATATTTTTCTTTCTAATTTTCACTCCCCCTATTTGACATCAATAAAAAGGCTTAGGAAGGAAATATAATATTTTCTCCCCTATAGATAAAACTCATATTGTCAAGAAGGGTAGGATCTTCTCAATGAAAGAATCAAAAGATATAAAGTTTAAGAAAATTTACCTTCTTTCATTGATAGAGGGAAAGACAATAAGAGATGATTTTTGCTGACATGTTAATAGTATTGACAATAAAGCACTTCATGTCAAACAATGATGTATGCCAAGGGATATAAACAATAATTTAAGAACTAGGCTCCCCTTCAAAATATGCATATTATCAAAATATAAAACATAATAGTTTAACATAGTCATGCATATATTTTTAGTCAACAAGGACATGGAAGAAATATATGTAAGGTAAGTAAGATAAGCTCCTCCTTATTGAAGCATAAGATAGATAAAGGAAAATATACATATCAAGACCATGTAAGCACATTACCATAAAATGTTATATTCTTAATTCATCAATCAAAAATCATTTTAAAACTTCTCCCCCTTTCAAAAAGAATTTTACAAGAGCACATTATATTTTCAAAAGCATTTTAGAAAGGTAGAGAGGTTTTATATTAAAACTACATATTCCTTGAGAATGATCAAACCCAAGTTAAAAGAACATGTGAAAGTACATCTCATTTCTTTCTCGTTGAACAAGAGCCTTGAAAAGATAAAACACTTTTGAAGAACAAAGCTTATCTTTTGAAGTATCAAAAAGAGTTCTATAGAACATTTCAAAAGATCTATTTAGAAACTTAAACATTCTCTCAAGATTTAATAACACTTTTCAAAGCAAAAGAAGATAATACCATATTTATAACATAAATCAAGTGATTTCCAAAATTTTAAGATAATTAGGAAGTGAAAATTCTTTCAAGTTCTTAAGACAAGTTCAAAGATTCTCAAGGATATGGAACTAGAAAAGCTTCTAAGAGATTTTGTTTTAAAAAAAAACTTTTTAGTCAAATCATAAACTCTTTTCAAAATAAGTGCATGATTCTCATATGTGTTATACTACTAAGAAACCATATATCAAGAGAATTACAAATATCAAACATTCACCATGATGGAATATGCTATAGGGATCAAAACATGTATAGAACTAATATCATTCACCATATATGCAATGAAAAAAATAGTAAGTTAATATCTAATTAAGCACTTTGTCAATGCTAAGCATACTTCTCATATAAGGAAAGCATCTAATAATTTAAGATCAAATTATCAATAAGTATCATACAACACATACCATAATAACTTAGGAATAGAGATATTTATTGAGATAGTGATGCTTCGTTAAAATGTTCTTCGTTTATTGGATCTTTGAGTTTGGGCTTTCTTCCATTGAGTATTCCATTCCATTGTTCTTGAAGAAAGTCTCTGCTTGTCTCTTTTCATCCAACTCTTCTCTTTGTCCACATATGCTTGACATTTCAATATTTGATGACTATCTTTGAAGCATATAGAGACACTTGCAAGGCTAACTCTAAAAGTGCTCTAAAACATAGGTTAGCATCAAATATCATTTAAGCTCATTTACAAGCATAATTTAGGTTGATATATAATGTAAAACAGGTACCACATTATCAACCATGAATTGTTAGCTCTAAAGAGAACAAAAGAATGATATATGCACTTGAATCCAAAAGCATAGGTTAAGCATTTTCAAGGCAAGATTCAAGTTTATCAAGAAACACATGATCAACATCAAAACTTATATAAGCATTTTAGGGCTAACAATGATCATGTAAGGCATGTAATATCAAGTAAGGAATTCTAGTATACTCACATACCAATTAAGAACAAGAAGTCTCTTATTGTAATGAAAGAATTGGAAAACCGTGGAACTATAACTTTTGAAACCATTCATGATTCATTTCAAGATATACTTCATTGTAAAAAAAATATTGAAGTTCAAAGATAAGTTCAAGGAACAAAAAAAAGAATCATTTACTTCTTGTTTTCTAGATATGAACATATCAAGTAATTTCAAACAAGAAGACAAATAACTTTTAACTATCCAATCTCCAAGTAAGCATATAAGCAAATTAAGCATCAAAGAGAAAGGATTAGAACTAATTATGAGCAAGTGAATTTATATATTTGAGCAAAGAGAATTGGTCACAAGCTCAAGAACAAAGATATTGCCATAACATGTCATTCCAAGCAAAATGTGTGCATATCTAACATGTTAGCATATATAAAAATATTTTTAAAACATAGTGCTAGAAAAGCACAACTAAAGGCATGATAAGGCATAAAAATAAATCTCTACTTATCCAAATATCACATGATATTCAATTTAAAGTATAAGTAAGGATAAGATATTGATATCACCAAAAGTGTACTCTTTGAGTTTTTGTAGGTGACTCCAACTTCTATGCCTCAAGGCCCCTTGAGAATGTTGTGGTTCTCCATGTTTTTCTTTTTATATTTTTCATCACTTTTGGAGAACTTGGACCATTTTAAGTTTTTCCAACCTCAAGTAGCACGGTTGTATTTCACTTCATTTGCATGCTTGAGCTAATGGTCATCCTACAATACAATTCAAATTAATTTCTTTGGTATCCACCAATTTTGGATCCGTAGGGGTTAGTCATTGATCATTAATCCATTATGCTCTTATAGATATCAAATTTTTCATAGTATATAATTTGAGCACAACAAATTAAATAATTAATTACTATTAAGCATATAACCAAAAGCAAGCTTACTTTCATGATATATAGATAATTCATATCATAGCGAACATACCTAGGCATTGTAGAATCTCATGTACCAAGATATATAACAAATTAATGAGCTATGGTAAACAAGAATTAATATAATCATGTGCTAAACAAAATATTCATATTTTACCAAGTGCACATGATTCTATCATTTACCTAAGACCTACAAGGAATATACCTCATATTCATTGTCTTTTTAAGTGAATATACATAAGAGATAAAAACATTTGATACCTTGGCCTTGGTAATCAAGGAAACTCTTTTCTTTACCCATTGCTTCTCTTTTGGTGTTTTGACCTTTGCAAGTTTCATATTTTGTACTTGAGAAGCTTTGGTTGAAGTCATCTTCCTTCTTTGATCAAAACTTCTACCAATGGGCTTTGGAAGCATTCCCCTTGATGATTCCTTTTTCACTTGACCAATTTGTCCATCTTTTTGAGAAGTTTTCTACATAATTGAAACACTAGGAGGATATTTTGGTACCCACTTCATCTTGGGTCCTTCAATGTTAGTACTAGGGCATTTAGGATCTTTAGGAACCCATTTCATATTATTTCTCATATAAGAATTTCTTCTATAATTGCACAAATGAGAAATATGTCCTAGATGACCACAAAAATTACAAATAATTGAATTCAATGATGACTTGGTCCTTTGAAGATCATCTTTGAAAAACTTAAGCCTTTTGTTGTTATTACATTGTATACTATTTTTGCCATAATCCTTACTTGAAATTCCATATGGGACAGTATCAATTTCATTCTTATTAATAAACATGGAATGTAAGCAATTAGAATTATTAGCTTTGGCAAATTCGAAAAATAAGTCCTCAACTTGATTTTCTAAATCAATGCATTTTTCACAAGAAGTTGAGGTTTCACATTTCAAAGACATTTCCTCATTAAAAAAATCACACTTATTTTTCAAAGTCTCAATTTCATTTTCAATAGAGGAAATGTTTTTCAAACAAGATAAGTTTTTCTTTTCTAAAAACAACAAGTCAACATATAATTTATCATATGCATATTGTAGCTCATTATAGGAAGGACTATAATATGGTTTAGCATTATTTACCTCAAAGTCCTTTTTAAGGGAATCACCATCTTCCTTATTGTTGTCCATCAAGAATTCGAGAATATCTTCCTTCTCAATTTTATTTTGCTTTACCCCTTCTTCAAATTGAGCACCATTATCACTAAGAGGCATTGAGCTCATATTCTTACTTTGAACATTTTCTTGAAGACATTTTTCATAACAAGCTTCCTTCAATGGCTTTTGCTCTTCTTGCTCTTTATATACAACTTTATGCACAAGATCAACATTAGCAAGATAAATAGTATCAAGAGCATCCCATATATTTTTTGCACTAGAGTAATTCTTAATTCTAGCATAAGCGTCATCATTCAAACCATTTCTCAAGATTTGTATAGCTCTAATGTTCAAGAAAAAGTATTTCTTATCATAGTCATTCCAAGTTTGTTTTGATTTGCAAGTAAATCCATCAAGCACAATATCCCACAAATCAATATCAATAGATTGCATATAAATTTGTATTCTAGCTTTCCAATAAACAAAATTTACACCATCAAAAAAGAATGGTGGTTTATTAATTTCAAAACAATTCATTTTGAAAAGCTTTCAATGGTTGCCAAACAAATAAGGATCTTTAACTCTAAGCGGTTAAACTTTTACCAGAGTACGAAACTCTGATACCACTTGTTAGCCATGGCAACCATCACCCAAGAGGGGGTGAATTGGGTGATTACAAAATTTATTGCAACTTTAAGAAAATATGCATTTTGATATTTTCAATTAACACATGCAGCAGAATAAGTCTAACAAAAGCACAACTATTAAGGATTACTCAAATACAACTTGAGATATATGATAAATTAAGCAAATAAGCTAAATATCAAGTTCAACTTAAGCATATATAATTAAAGCACAAATGTAAAGAGATAGAGTTAAGAAAAGCAAACACAATGATTTATTCTGGTTCAGTCACCAACCACTTGTGGCCTACATTCAGTCCTTAAGTGAACCACCTGAGATTTTTTTACCAAACCTTTAAGCTTGAACGGGTGCTTGAAAACCTTTACAATTGAGAGCACTCAACACACCTTGGGATACCTCACCCTTGTGCTTAAGCCTCAAACAGGGATATCTCACCCTTTACAACTTTTGAGAGATTCCTCACCCTCAAGGGATACCTCACCCTTTACCAACTTTAAGAGATGCCTCACTCTTTAAGGGATACCTCACCCTTTAATTAAGAGGGATACCTCACCCTCTCACAACAAATATTAAGATGAAGAGAAAGAATATAAACTCTCACAAGAGTAGATATACAACTTGAAGAACAAAGTATAGATGATAGAAAACTCTCTCAAGAGTGGATAATATAAATTGAAGCTCTATGGGTATCAAGGATTCATACTTTAAAGCTCAAAATATGATTTTGATGTTTCAAGAATCAATTCTAGTGTTCTTGAGGTGTATAAGCTTCATACAACACTTATATATAGAGCTCAAGTGATAAAATAGCCATTGGTAGTGTTTTATAATGATTTTCTATGAAAACTAGCCGTCTATAGCCGTTAGAAACGTTCCTGGGTACTTAGTAATCGATTACAAGCTTTTTAGGCACCTTGTAATCGATTACACACTTCCTGTAATCGATTACACGGCTTCTGTCAACGTTGTAATCGATTACATGGTCTATGTAATCGATTACAGCATTTTATGGTTTCAAAAATTGACTTTAAAAGGTCATAACTTCTTCATTTCTTATCTGATTAAAGTGAATGACTACTCATTGGAAAGATATTTGAGTCTGTTTTTATATTAAATAAGTTTCAGAATAAAAATCAAAGTATTTTAAAAGATAAGATTAAAATAGTAATCAAAGGTCAGATTTTCAAAACTCAAAATTTAATTGGTCATAACTTTTTTGTTTCCTATCCGTTTAAAGCAAATGACCACTCATTGGAAAGATATTTGAGTCTATTTTCATGTGAAATAAGCTTCAAAACAAAACTTAAAGTAATTTGAAAGTTATGATCAAAAGAGTAACTAAATGTCAATTTTATAAAACACAAACTCGACTAATTTTCACAGATTTGAAATACCACCAAGGCTAACTTTCCAAAAATATTTTGTTGGGCATTTAAACATTTTAGAAATACTTATAAAGATGTTTAAAACTTATTTGAGTTTAGTGTGATTCCTTTTCATATTTACACAAGATCTAAGTCTTATAAGCTATTCTTAAAGAACCTTGTGACTTAATCTTTGCATTTTCAATCCTTTGGCTTCTTGATGTAATCCAAGCTTCCGAAGTTTTATTCTCTTCATGTCTTGCACAAGCTTGGAACATATTTATTATTTTCATTTTTCTTGAGTTGAGCATAGTTGTAATCTTTTTACTTTCTTGTTGCAATGCTCACTCTTGGCACTTGGACTATCCTATAAAGTATTACTCACTTAAAACAAGCATAGTTAGTCCAAATTCATAACTCAATATCTTTATATGCATGATTCATAAATGTATAATTATAGTTAGTCTAATATGCATATAAGACTTTCATAGACACATTCAAATAAGATATTTATCAATTACAAATAGATATGCCTATATAGGATGCAACAAAGAACACTTTACACATTTTCATCAAAATAAAATCAAATCCAATATTAATTCAATACAACTCATATAATGCATTATTGGATATATTATATGATGAATGTTACATATATCTCATTGCATGATTATTAGATGAAATATAATTAGATAAATTACATCATCATGCATGATACAATATATCTCATTAAGCACATTTATGTAACATAATCAATATTCTTTTGTGATGCATTTGACATCTTTTAAGCACAACTATAAAGCATAAGCATCATTCTTTTTGTCTTGTATTTGTCATCATCAAAACTTAACATATTAAAACATTAGGGCAAACCTATTTCCACAAAGTGGTATCAGAGTTAGACTCTTGTATGAAGAGCTTAGTAGTTTCAAGAGTAGCGATGGCTTCAAATGTTTTTTCCAATGAAGGTTCTTCTATAAATAGACCTCCTTTTTTTAATGGAGATGGTTATGCCTACTGCAAAGAGAGGATGAAAATTTTTATTGAAGCTATTGATATTGATGTGCGGGATGCTGTTGAAAATGGTCCTTTTGTCCCCACACGTATAGTTGATGGTGTAAGAACTAATACACTAAGAAGTGAATGGATTAATGAAGACAAGAAAAAAGTCCAATACAATTTGAGAGTCAAGAACATCAACACCACTTCTTTGGGGTATGATGAATTCTTTAGGGTGTCAAATTGTAATACCGCCCAAGAAATGTGGGATACATTGCAAGTAACTCATGAAGGCATAAGTGAGGTGAAAAGGTCTAGAATAAATACACTCACTCATGAATATGAATTGTTTAGAATGAACCAAGGAGAGAGCATTCAATAAATGCAAAAGATGTTCACTCATATAGTTAATCATCTTGCTTCATTGGGAAAAAATTTTGTCAATGGAAATCTTATTAACAAAGTTTTGAGATGCTTAACCAGGAATTGACAGCCCAAAGTGACGGCCATATCAGAGTCAAGAAATCTATCCACAATGACTTTGGCCACTCTCTTTAAAAATTACAAGAACATGAGCTGGAATTGAATAGGTTCAACTAACATGAAGAGTAAGATAAGAAGAAAAAAAGGGATTGCTCTTAAGGCCACTTCCACAATAATTGATAATGAAGATGAAGATGATGAAGATAGCATTGGGAATCTTGAGATGAATAAAGAAAATTTCAATCTCCTTGTAAAGAAGTTTGGAAGATTTTTCATGAAGAAATGAAGTCAAAGAATACCACATTTTCCTCCTAAGAAGACATATCAAAAGGGAGAAAGAGCTTCATCTACTCCAACTTACTTTAAATGTGGAAAGCCTGGGTATATAAAGATGGAGTATCCAGTTTATCAAAAGAAAATAGAGAAATTTGAAAAGAGACCTTCCAAGGAAAGAAAAGGAAGGAGAGCATACATTACTTGGGAAGACAACGACATGGATTCCATCGATGATTCAAAGAATGAGGAAGCTCATATTTGCCTGATGGAAAATGAAGAAGAAGAACAAGAAAGTGAAACAGAAGTAACTTCATCTAATCTTGAATCTTCTCCTTTATATAATGAATTGCAAGATGCATTCCAAGATTTACATGATGAGTCCATGAGGCTTACTAAAATGGTTTTAACTTCCAACAAAACAATCTCCTTATTGGTAGAGCAAGTTTCTATTTTAACAAAGGAGATTGAAGAACTCAAAGTTGAGAATGAGACTCTTGGACTTATTGATGCCAACTCATCATGCATGATTTGTTCTTCACATGATTATATACCTACACCCTCATATTGCTCATCATGTAAAGCATTTGAAAATGAAATTGAAGATTTAAAATATACACTTGCAAAATTTACCTTTGGAAGAGATAATTTGAATGTGTTGTTAAGAAACAAAAATGTATTTTTCAAAAAGTCGGTTTTGGTTATAATCCCAATAACTAACAAAAATCTTACAAAAATTTCTTTGTTTCCACAAATGCATCAAGTAGTCCCTTTATCAAATGCTTTCATTGTAGGAGGAAAAGGCATAATACATCCACATACAATGTTAGAAAGAACATAAACACCAAGATTGGAACTAAAAGGGTTTGGGTCCCTAAAGGCACATTGCCTAACTCTAACACACAAGGACCTAAGACAATTTGGGTACTAAGGGTTAAAATTTGAATGTGTGTTGTAGGTGTACTTGAAGACCAAAAGTTCAAGTCCTTGATAGTGGTTGCTCCAAACACATGATGAGTGATGGCTCCAAGTTCTCCTTTCTTGCATCAAAGAAGCATGGACATGTCACATATGGGGAGAATAATAAAGGAAGGATCCTTGGAGTTAAAAAAGTTAGTAACAATTCATCTACCTCAATAGATAATGTCTTGTATATAGAAGGACTCAAGCATAACTTGTTAAGCATAAGTCAATTATGTGATAAAAAAAATAGAGTTATCTTTGACTCTAATTATTGCATAATTGAAGGTAAGGATAATAAACAAGTTAAGTTTGTTGGATATAGAATTGATAACATCTATATGATTAATCTTGATGATATTACCTCTGAAAATACAAAATGTCTTATGAGTAAAGAAAATGATTCATGGGAGAATCGCCCACATTCATATGGACCACCTAAACAAACTTGTTTCTAAAGATTTAGTGATTAGTCTTCTAAAGCTCAAATTTGAGAAAAACAAACTTTGTGATACATGTCAAAAGGGTAAACAAGTAAAGGTTTCTTTCAAAGCTAAAATGGTTGTTTCTTCAACTAGACCTTTACAACTCTTGCATATAGATTTTTTTGGACCATCAAGAACTATGAGCTTTGGGGGTAACTATTATGCTTTTGTGATTGTGGATGATTATTCTGGATATACATGGACTCTATTTCTTGCTCATAAGAATGATGCCTTTCATGCATTTAAAAAACTTGTAAAGGTTATTCAAAATGAAAAAAGTTATAGCATTGCATCCATTAGAAGTGATCATGGTGGGGAATTTGAAAATCATGAATTTGAAATGTTTTGCAATGAAAATGGCATTGAGCATAATTTTTCTACTCCTAGAATTCCACAACAAAATGGAGTAGTTGAAAGAAAAAATTGATTTTTAGAGGAGTTAGCAAGAACTATGCTCAATGAAACAAACCTTCCTAAAATTTTTAGGCAGATGCGGTTAGCATCGCTTACTATGTTATAAATAAGGCTCTAATAAGGTCTATTGTAAAGAAAATCCCCTATGATCTTTATAAAGGAAGGAAACCAAACATTTCTTACCTTCATGTCTTTGGTTGCAAATGCTTTGTTTTAAACAATGGAAAAGATAACCTACGCAAGTTTGATACTAAATCCGATGAGGGAATATTTCTGGGTTACTCACTTAATAGTAAATCCTTTCGAATTTACAATAAAAGAACTATGACTATTGAAGAATCAATACATGTTACATTTGATGAATCTAACTCCATTGGGTTGGGAAAGGATGTTATTAATGATGTTGTATAAATTCTATCCAACACTTATATTGGAAGCAAAGAGGAAGAGCAAAAGAAAGAAAGTCAAAGGGAGGAAGCACCACCACAATAAGAGGAGGAAGGTTCAAATAATCTTTCAAGAGATAGGAAAACTTCAAGGTACCATCCTCTTGACAAAGTAATAGGTGATGTATCAAAAGGGATAATCATTCGAAACTCTCTTAGAAATGCATGCAATCATATGGCTTTTGTGTCTTAAGTTGAACCTAAAGACATAGATGATGTCATTAATGATGAACATTGGATCTTGGCATGCAAGATGAACTAAACCAATTTGAAAAAAATCAAGTTTGAAAATTGGTTCTAAGACCCAATGAACATCCAATTATTGGCAGCAAATGGGTCTTTAGAAACAAATTTAATGAAACAGACTTAATAATAAGAAACAAAGCTAGACTTGTAACTAAGGGTTATAATCAAGAAGAAGACATAGATTGTGAAGAAACATATGCTCCCATAGCTAGATTAGAAGCCATTAAAATGCTACTTGCATATGCATGCATCATAGACTTTAAAATTTTTCAAATAGATGTCAAAAGTGCTTTTTTAAATGGTTTTATACAAAAAAAAGTGTATGTGGAACAACCTCTTAGTTTTGAAAACTTTGAACTGCCCAACCATGTTTTTAAATTGAAAAAGGTCTTGTATAGCTTAAAACAAACTCCTAGAGCTTGGTATAAAAGGTTGAGCAAGTTCCTTTTGAAAAATGGTTTTTCTAGAGGAAAGGTTGACACTACTCTTTTCATCAAGCATAAAAAGCATGACATTCTTCTTATTCAAATATATGTTAATGATATTATATTTGGTGCTACTAATGACTCTCTTTGTAAAGAATTTACTAATATTATGCAAAGTGAGTTTGAGATGTCCATGATGGGTGAGCTCAATTTCTTCCTCGGTCTCCAAATCAAGCAAACAAGGGATGAGACTTTCATAAGTCAATCAAAATATTGCAAGGAGTTGCTCAAGAAGTTTGGAACGGAGGGTGCCAAGCAAATGATTACACCAATGGACACTTCTTGATACTTGGACAAGGATGAAGGAGGTAAATTTATAGAAATTACAAAATATAGAGGTATGATAGGTTCACTCCTTTATCTTACAGTAAGTAGGCCAGATATTGTGTTTAGTGTGTGTATGTGTGCTAGATTTCAAGCAAATCCAAAAGAATCACACCAAAGTGATGTTAAAAGAATCATAAAATATCTAATAGGCACTTCACAAATGGGATTATGGTACCCTAAAGGTGCTTCTTGTAGCTTAATTGAGTATTTCGATTCTGATTTTGCTGGATACAAAATGGATAGGAAAAGCACTAGTAGGACATATCACTTGCTTGGAAGCTCACTAGTTTCTTAGCATAGTAAGAAACAAAATAGTGTGACATTGTCTACAGCTGAAGCTGAATATGTTGTAGCTGAAAGTTGTTGTACTCAAATCCTTTGGATGAAGTAATAACTTCTAAACTATGGTCTTAAACTTGACCACATCCCTATAAAGTGTGATAATACTAGTGCAATTAATTTGTCCAAAATTTTCATTTTGCACTCAAGAACAAATCATATTGAAATAAGGCATCATTTTATTAGGGATCATGTTCAAAAAGGTGATTGCTTTCTTGAATTTATGGAAACCACTAAGTAACTAGCTGACATTTTCACTAAACCCTTAGCAAAAGAAGCATTCTTCTACATAAGAAATGAACTTGGCATTTTGGATCAATCATGTATAAGTTGAAATTCTGCACAAATTCACTCTACTGCATCATATGTCACTTTTGCTGCATAATGTATATGGTTGTTGCATAATTTATAATTTTACTATATAACATGTGTTTTTACTACATAATGATGATGTTTTGGTGGTTAATTTTCTGTTTCTTAATTATTCTTGAATCCAATACTAACTTGAGCGTCGAAGGTTTCCCCAAAGTTATTTTGAAGGTACTCTATCATGACAAAGTCCACCTAGAAGCTCATTATGTCAAAATGGTTTAATTCTTGGTAAAAGTGGTGATTTTGCATAAACATGTGTTTTAGATTACGAAGTAATCAGTTTTTATGCTTGCATGATGTTTGAAATTGCTTTGAGACATTTTGGAACTAATTTGAAAGCTTTGAGATTAGTCATTTACTGTTTAAAATGCAAAAAACTAAGTTTTAATAAACTGGTAATCGATTAAAAGACCTTTGTAATCGATTACAAGGTTCCCAGAATGATGGTAATCGATTACACACCTATTGTAATCGATTACACATCGATTTAAAAAGGGTTTCAACGCGTGAATAACCATTTCCATTTGAACCATCTCATTTCTCTCTCCTTCTCCACGAACTCTCCTCCTCTTCGTAACCCCAAACCTTTAATTTCTCTCTCATTTCTTGGCTAAATCATCTCATTTCACCACCATACCACTCGAATTTCCCCTCTTCATCATAACCCCTAATTAATTCCACTTAAAACCTTCTTAATCTTCCTTCCCCATCTTCCTTCACGCTCTCTCTCTCTCCCTCTAAAGACCTAACCTACATTTTCCACCCTTCCTCATCAACTTTCCAAATCCCCCCACCACCAAACACCATGTGAATCCCATCTTTCACCTTCCTCACATCTTTATCATCTTATATTCCATCAATGGCCGAATCTTCTCAATGTACAAAACAGCCAAGAATAGGGGCCAACATTGGAGAGTCTTCCAGTGCTTCTCCACGCAACATCTCAGGGTTGGACCTCACGCGTCACTTCTCCACCACCAAGAAGGCGGAGTTATTCTAGAAAAACTTCCAGTTAAGGAAACTCATATCTCCCAAGCATCTTACTTAGTCCTTTTGCTCAAGTGAACCTTTGGAGTGCTTCAAATTAATTGAACGGTTAGGTTTGCTAGGTTTCTTTAGCATTCAAAAGGATATTTTCTCGAACCTAGTTAAGGTATTTTATGCAAACTTGAAATATAAGAATGATTGCCTGATATCTGAGGTAAAGAAGAAGCAAGTTAGGGTCACTAAAAAAACATGGTGTAGGTTGACTAAGCTTAATTATCATGGCACAAATTTCTATGGAAATGAGAATGCATGGGGAGATAATTTCGAGTATAAGGCTACATTGACCTCCCTGATAAGGTCTGACTATGAAATTCCTAGGGATAGGAAGAGGGTGATGGCCACTGGATTGACCATGGAAAATAGAGTACTTCATTATCTTGTGGTCAGAGGGTTGATTCCTAGGGGAGCAAATTATTCCTAAGTTCTGAGAGATTATGTGGTGGCATTGTGGCTATGACCACAGGTAGGCCAATCAACTAGGCCTACTATATAATTCAACACATGTTGGATGCTAGCAAGAAGAAGAACTCTACCCTTCCATATGCTATGCTTGTCACCGCCATAATGGAACATTGCCATATTTCCTTGACTGAAGAGTCAAAGGACACGAGCTCCAAAGGACCACAGTCTATAGGCTTGCACACATTGCAAAAGTTTCAGTTGAGGAAGATTGATAACAGATGGTACTATCTCCTTTATGGGAGCTATGGTCATATTCCTCATGACCCTGAGGATGATGATGAAGATAGAACACAATAGCCTCCTCCCACAACCACTATGGAGCTTCTGCTACAGGAAATTCGTAGCTTGAAAATGGGGATGGATCGCATTGTGCAAAAGGTGGATCATCTAGAGTTGAGGATGGATTACTCAGATCAAGAGTTAGCCTCTATCTAATCTTTTTTGGAAGGACCGGGATATGTACCAAGGCAAGTTGCTGGTGCTCCTACCACTTCTACTGCTCCTCCTACTCCTCTTGCTTCTCTCTCCTTTGCTGCTCCTTTTGGTGCTGTAGTTGTTGCTCTTGATGACAATGAGAAGATTATTGTCTTCGAGGATGACCTTGACACTGATGATGATGACATAGATCTTGGTGATGTAGCTATTGGGAGTGAGACTGACAGTGATAGTGAGGTGACAGAGTGACAAGGGATTTATGTCTTTTTTTTATATATACTTTGTCTAACTCATTGCACCTTATCATTTTTATAATTTTGTATATGACTTTGAATATTTTGGTATTAATGTCTATTCCATCTGATTATTTTGCTGGTTTATATGCATCTGTTGTTGCTTTGATCTGATTGGAATAATTATACATTATTTTTTGCTTTGATTGTATGAGGAAATCATGAAAAATCCTACTAAAATGTATATACATCCTGCTAAAATGTTGCCGAAATTATGGGTGAATGCTTATGTCATTTTTGATAATGCCAACGGGGGAGAAATTAGTGAAATATGTTGTATGTGTATGGGGGAGCTTTGCGCTTTCACATAAATCCTATCTCATGCATATATTACGGGGGAGAGTTGCGCTTAAATCTATAATAATCAAGTAAATGCAAATATTTCTCTTCCTTTTCAATGTTTATTTTGTCATCATCAAAAAGGGGAAAAATGTGAGTGCTTATGTCTTGAAGCATATCAAATGAATTTTTGATGATAACAAAAGCAAAGATCAAGATCAAGATCAAAAGTGAAGACTAAGATCAAAAGAAGGAAACTAATAGATATATAGATATAGGTCTTAGAATATCAATGTAAAATGCTCTCAAGGTATCTCAATTATCTTCAAATGATTTTTTAAGATCCTTTTAAATTAACTTATAATTCAAAGTTCATCTTTTTAAGGTTATGTTGATTTTAATCTTAGATTTCGTAATTCAAATGTAAATCTTGTCAAAATCCAAGTTTATATAAGTAAGAATTGACTAATACACTTAATTAGGCTTGAAAAATTTGTTCAAAGGACAAGGTAATCAATTACACATGTATTGTAATCAATTACAAGCTAAATAGAGGCATTGTAATCGATTACATTGAACATGTAATCGATTACAAGCATGACAGAAGCCTTGTAATCAATTACACTGAGGCTATAATCGATTACAAGTCTAGCAGAGGCCATGTAATCGATTACACAAGGCTGGTAATTAATTACATCTTGCCCAGAAAGCCAAGAACACGTTCAAATAGCTATGTAATCGATTACAAATATTGTGTAATCGATTACATCTGGTCTGACATTGCCCAACGACTGTATTAGGTACATTAAATACTGGGCATTAAAGCCCCCAACAGCTCCGTTGATCAAAAACACCTTATATACTTGTGTTGGGGCATCATTAATGACTAACCTTAAACTTAAACATCTTTCTAACACTTTAATACTGAATCAATCCTTGAAATCATTCTTGCTCTATTTTTCTAAAAATCCTTGAGATATCTTTGAAGAGCATTATAGAGCTTCAATTTGTATTAATTACTCTTGTAAGAGTTTTATTTTATCAACCTTAATTATTCTATAGAAGAGGGTGAGGTATCCCTCTAAATTGTAAAGGGTGAGGCATCCTTTGTTTGAAGAAGTTCAAGCTACAAAGGGTGAGGTATCCCAAGGTGGTGTTGAGTGCTCCAATTTGTAAAGGTTACAAGTACCTGATTCAAGCTCAGAATTTAGTGAAAAATCTCGAGTGATTGCTTGAGGACTAGACGTAGGTCATAAGGGGTGGCTGAACCAAGATAAACCATTATGTTTGATTCTCTAAATCCTTCTCTTTACATTTCTGCATTAGTTTATTTGCTTGCTTGAATATTTCTCTCTTGAATTGGTTCATTGCTGTGCAATATCTTCCTATCTTATCGAGTCATTCATTTTCATCAATTAATAGCTTCAACAAAAATTAAAAATTAAGAGTTTTTCGAAAGATTTGTGAAAAAAATTTATAAACTCAATTCACCCCCCTCTTGAGTTTTAAGACCACTTGGTAACAATTCTATTCAACCCTGACATTTCTGAAGGAGTTCAAAAATCGGTTATTATGATTACATAATTTTTTTAATAGGTTTAAATTGGTTGGATTGTCTTCTACCGTTGAACTTACTATTTTCTATTTTGTAGATTGGCACTACATGGATTGGCTGAGTCTTAGCCTATTGGGGTTGTTAATAATGGTCAAGTGGTGTCAATAGAGGATGATTTTATGAAGCTTTTTCCCAAAAAGACTATTGATCAGCTAAACGAGATCAAGGAGGTGGTTTAAATTTATTCAACACTAAGTATTATGTGTATTAGTGTCATGTTGTGAATTCTAGTTATATGATTCTCTTACTTTCTAAAATTCTGTTTACCTAAATTGATTATTTGTTGCATAAACCTAAAACTGATGCATAATATATTGCTTTGCTGCATAATTTTTGATTTTTAATCATATTTGAATCCAATACTGACTTGAACATCGAAGATTCCTCCTAAGTTGTTTTGCAGGTGCTTCCTCATGTCAAAGACTTCCAATAAACTGAAAAACTTCACAAATCCATCCAAATGGTGTAATTCTTAGTAAAAGTAGTCATTTTGCAAAATTATGTGTTTTGGATCATAATTTGATTGGACTATATGCTTGCATGATGTTTGGAATTGATTTGAGATGTTCTGGAACTAATTTGAAAGGTTCAAAATTGATCCTTTGCTATTTGGAAGGCAAAATTTGAGTTTGAGTATGCTGGTAATCAATTACAAAACCTTTGTAATCGATTACAAAGGTTCTATCAAGTATGTAATCGATTACACAACCATTGTAATCGATTACAATAGACCCAGAACTCAGGTAATTGATTACACCAATACTGTAATCGATTACAAGGTTCCCAGAAGCATGGTGATAGATTACACCAAAATTGTAATCAATTATAGGGATAACAGAAAGCTAGTAATCGATTACACAAGCCATGTAATCAATTACACAGGGGTTTTAAAAGGTTTTCTATCGTGCGAAAGGTCATTTCTTCAGAAACCTTCTCTTCTTCTCCTCTGCTCTCACAAAGACCCAACCACCAAAATCTCTATTTCTCACTCTAATCTTACCCAAATCATTCTATTTCACCTCTCTCTCACTTGAAAATCACTTCTTTACATAACCCATCCACCAAAACTTATCAAAATCCACCAAAATCCTTCTCATCACCCACGAGCCTCACCACCTAAAACCTTCCTTCTACCTTCCCTTCACCCACGCATCTCTAAACACCATTCCCTTCATCCCATTCACTTTTTTCTCATCAAATGGCTGGAACCTCTCAACGTGTAAAACACCCAAGAACAAGGGTCACCATTGGAGAGCTGCTACTGCACCTACCACCTCCTCTACCCCTCTTGCTCCTCTATCTTTTGCTGATCCCTCTGCCACTCCAGCTGGAGTTCCTGATGATGAGGAGGAGCTTCTTGGTTACGAGGACGATCTTGAACCCGGTGATGATGATATTGACCTTGAAGACGCCAAGGATAGTGATAGCGAGGCGACTGCTAGTGACAATGGACCATTGCCTTGATATTTTAAAATTTTTCTTATTGATATATGGTATATGATGCTGCATCAGTTTATATAAAATCAGTTGATCTTTTGATGTTTCATTGTTTATTGAATATATTGATGTCTTGATCTGATTGGTTATATTTCTTTATTGGATTGCTTATACTCTGTTTACAACACTTGATTGGGCTGTACTAGTTGCTTCATGGGAAATCATGAAATTCAGCTGAAATGCTATCAAAATTTTTATCTGAATACTTATGTCTTTTTTATAATGCCAATGGGGGAGAGATTAATGATTGCATAATTGTGGGGGAGCTTGATTTAAGCTTTTACATGGACACATCACTACCTATTTCTTGTGCATACATTACGGGGGAGAGTTACGCTTAAATCTCTTATATACATATCTCCTCTTCTCAATGTTTAACTTGTCATCATCAAAAAGGGGGGGAGAATGTGAATGCTTATATCTTGAAGCATATCAAATGAAGTTTTTGATGATAACAAAGTCAAGATAAAAGACCAATAACAAAGTCAAGAAGAAGTAACCAAGATCAAAAGAAGAAAACCAAGATCAAAAGAGGTATATTTTGTTACCAAGTGGCTTCCAGTACTCAAGAGGGGGGTGAATTGAGTATAAAACTTTTTATCAAAACCTCTTTTTATCAAAAACAAATATTAAAAACTTAATTTTAAAATGCATAGAAAGAACGAGAAGAAAAAAAGAAATAATAAAAGTAGCGAAAAATAAATATGCAGTAAATTAAAGTTGCATAAAATAAAGAGATTAAGAAGAGAGAAGCAGGCACAGTATTTATCCTGGTTCGACCACTAACCCACTTGTGGTCTACGTCCAGTCCTCGAAAGCCGAGATTTTTCACTATGTATACAAGTTTCAATAGGTGCTTGCAACTGTTACACAAAAGAGCATTTTTCACACACAGGGAAACTCTACCCTTGTGCTAAAGTCTCAGCCTGCAGGGATACCTTACTCTTATACAAATCTTGAGGGATACCTCACCCTCGATACAGAATAGTAGAAAGTAGATGAAGAGAAACTCTCACTAAGAGTAAATTACATAAATTGAAGCACTATAGAGCTCTCTAAGAATATCTCAGAATTTTACCAAAAGAGCACAAAGAAAAATAGAGAAATATGTAAACAGCGTTTTAGCACAAGCAAAATAATTTCAAAAATTTCGTGTGTTTCAGACGTGAGGCAAGGTCTCTATTTATAGAGCCTTTGATCAGAAATTATCGTTGAGGGAATTAATATCATAATAAATACAAATCCGTTTACGTATCAATTCAAAAACCAAAACAGAATCTCATGGGTTATTCGAATTCAATTATGAAGTATTCAAATACCACTGATATCAGTTCTTATAAAAAAACAATTCAGACTTAGGTTATTCGAATACCATAAAGAGGCATTTGAATACCACTATTTTTCACTTTCTCATAAAATAGTTTAGAGGCAGGTTATTCGAATACCACAAAGAGGTATTCGAATACCACTGTTTAAAACACGTTCTAAAAAGCATTTTTCAGGAGGATTGTATTCGAATACCTTCAAGGCTATTCAAATACCTCTGTTTCAAATTATGAAAAACACTTTTAAGAAACATATCATGTGATTTCTAAAAATCCACAAACTCTTTGATTTTCAAAGCCATATTAAAACTTTAATTTAGTTTGTAGAAAAAACATATTCTTAGATCTTTTGAGTTAAACACTAAGATATCCTATAAAAGCTCTGTACAAGAAAGAACCTAAGTCCTAATGCTAATCTTGAAGATCTTGGACTTGGTCTTCTCATCATCTATATGTTTGTTATCATCAAAACTCATCATCAATGTTGCATGGTAATCACATTCTCCCTTTTTTTGATGATGACAAACTATCATTGAGAAAAATATTAGTTCATATAAATTGGAATTCAAAAAGATATGAGACTTACTTTTAGAGGTAATTTAATAACAAAACAAGCACATTCTCCGCCTTTCTTTTGGAATCCAAGAGCTAGTATTAATCCAATTTAACTTGTCTTTTCTCAAATAGGATTGATTATTTTTCTCCCCCTTTTGACATGATAAAAAAGGATGCATTTATTCAATAAAGCACTTTGATAAATATGCATGAGATAAACAATAAACGATTGTAATTGGCAACAGATTAATTGAAAGTACTCATTGCATTAAATATAATTGGCCAAGTTCATATACAATTTTTATCAAAAGACAGCCAAGACAATAAACATCAAATAGCCAAAAAACATAACATAAGCAACAGATCCTAAGACTAAGCAAGTCCTAGAAATAGGCATCTGGTGGTGGAAGAGGGGAGGCAGGGTTGTTGTCGGATAGCAAAGCTCAAAGGGCAGCCTGTTCACGCTCAACACCAGTTATTCTGTAAAACAGAATAGTGAAGGTGTTCTCCATATAAGTTCTGTTATCCAACAGAGAAGCCAAGATTTGCTCATTTATGACAGGAGCAGGAGTAGGGATATCAGCAGTAGCAGCAGCAGAGGCAGTAGGGGCAGTAGGATCGCCTTGAGGGTCGTCCTCATCATCATCAACTTCCACTGGGAACACCCAACCTTCATCGGTCATGATCATCTTCATTTTGTTAAGGGTAAAGGACCCAAACACGTGATGATGGGTTAGCGAAGTCGCTCGCTTAGTTTCTAGAGTATGTGGATACTTGCCTAAAAAGGCAGTAATGATTATACCATATGGAAGCTCAGACCGCTCTTTACCTTTTGCCCTCATCATATACTTCATAATGAAGACGGGCCAGTTAATCTAATGGCCTTACTTTAGAATCCACAGCATGAACACATCATCTTCGCTCATGTAGGCGTAGTTCCCACCTCTAGGAGCTAGGATGTGGGCATAAGCATAATGTAGGAGCTTGTCCTGGCTCTTCATCATGCCTCTTTTAACTCCCTTTTGAGTCGAAGGTAAAGCCAACCCAGGTCTTAAAACATCTTCAATTGCTCTGTTCTTGTCAAAGAGCTGGAGAAGTGAATCTTCTTTAGCGTAGTGGCCAGTTGACTGCAAGCCAAACATCTGAACCCAATCGCTTGGTGTGATCACAATATTTTGGTCGCAAACACTGGAGTGTAGCTCCTTACCTTCAATCTTCATGTTGCAATAGAACATCTTGACCAGGTCGGGATATAGAGCAGCTGAGTAAAAGTAGAAGCGAAGTACGCCTTGGTGATTTAGTCGGTTCAAAAAGTCAAAACCACCTTATCTTTCGAAGAACCCCAAGTCGAGGTACTTCGGTTGCACTAGGTTACGCTCTTGAAAGTGTATAATAAAGCACCCAAGCTGTTGCTCATTGGAGGAAAGCCTGTAAAGGTCCAGCAGGTTGTTGCATGGAGCCGTCTTCGTACGAGGATGCTTCGAGTAAGAGGAAGATGAGGCCATGGAAGGAAAAGAAATGGAGGAGATGGAACAAAGAGAAAGGGTGGAGACCGTGAGAAAAGGAGGGTTTAGGAGAAAGGAGGGAAAGTAAAGAGTTTTTGAAAACGGAGAGAAAAGAAAGAGACATATTCAGATATGCAGGGGGGTATTTAAAGAATACCCAGATCTATTGGAATACCATAAGGAGGTATTCGAATACAGCATTTGGGAAAGATCAAAGGACGCAGCCTTCAGACAGAGGGTATTCGAATACCTCACCAGGTATTCGAATAGATGGCCAAATTCTGCTTGATTTCCAGTCTATGGTATTCGAATGCTTTTGACAGTATTCAAATACTCACAAAAGGACAATAAGGCAAGGAGAGCAAGTATTCGAATATCTTACAGGGTATTCGAATACTCCAGAGCCCTGTGAGAAAAACTGAAAAAGAAAGCCTCAGGGTATTCGAATAACCCTGATGGTATTCGAATAGCCTTATCACAAAAACACAAGTTTGTACGTATAACAACAATGGTATTCGAATACCATATAGAGGTATTCAAATAACTAAACAAGAAAACACATATCTATGTCTAGAAATTATATTTTTGAGAGACGAAAGCATACCTGTTGATGGAGTACCTGCAAAAAAGATTTCGGGATAACTCCGACGCTCAAGTCAGTAATAATTCAAGAAAGATTAAAAACATATTTAAGCAAATAACAAGCAATTATATGTTGGATTGATCAATTATGCTTAATTCTCCTCTTATATAAAAGAATGCTTTTTTTGCTAGGTGTTTAGTGAAAATATCTGCAAGTTGCTTAGATGTTTCAACAAATTCAAGAATGCAATCCCTTTTTTGTACGTGATCTCTGATAAAGTGATGTCTTATCTCTATATGCTTTGTTCTGGAATGCAAAATGGGATTCTTAGAGATATTTATTGTACTAGTGTTATCACATCTTATCGAGATGTAATCAAGCTGAAGACCATAGTCTAAAAGTTGTTGCTTCATCTATAGGATTTGAGCACAACAACTCACGGCTGCAACATATTCAGCCTCAGTGGTAGATAAAGCCACACTATTTTGTTTCTTGCTATGCCAAGAAACTAAAGAACTACCAAGCAAGTGGCATGTCCCACTAGTACTTTTTCTATCCAATTTGCACCCAGCAAAATCAGAGTTAGAATAGCCTATTAGGCTATATGAGGCACCCTTAGGGTACCACAAGCCCATTTGTGAAGTGCCTACTAGGTATTTCATTATTCGTTTAACAGCACTTAAATGAGATTCCTTAGGGTTTACCTGATATCTAGCACACATGCATACACTAAACATAATATCTGGCCTACTAGCAGTAAGATAATGGAGAGATCCAATCATACCTCTATATTTCATTATTTCTACTGATTTACCTCCTTCATCTTTGTCCAAATAGCAGGAAGTACCCATTGGAGTGGCCATGTGTTTAGCTTTTTCCATTTCGAATCTCTTGAGCAATTCCTTGCAGTATTTGGTTTGACTTATGAATGTCCCTTTGTTTGTTTGTTTGATTTGAAGTCTGAGGAAGAAGTTCAGTTCTCCCATCATTGACATTTCAAATTCATTCTGCATTATCTTAGCAAATTCTTTGCAAAGGGATTTATTAGTAGCACCAAAGATAATATCATCCACATATACTTGTACAAGAAGAATATCATGCTTTTTATTTTTAATGAAGAGGGTAGTATCAAATTTTTCTCTTGAAAAACCATTTTCTAAAAGGAACTTACTCAACCTTTCATACCAAGCTCTAGGAGCTTGCCTTAAACCATATAAAGCCTTTTTAAGTTTAAAAACATGGTTGGGTAGTTCATGATTTTCAAAACCTAGAGGTTGTTCAACGAAAACCTCCTCTTGAATAAAGCCAATAAAAAAAAGCATTTTTAACATCTATTTGATATAATTTGAAATCTATGATGTAAGCATAAGTAAGTAACATTCTACTAGCTTCTAATCTAGCTACCGGTGCATAGGTTTCTTCATAATCTATTCCTTCTTCTTGATTATAACTTTTAGCAACCAATCTAACTTTATTTCTAGTTATTATACCATTTTCATCAAGTTTGTTTCTAAAAACCCATTTGGTGCCAATTATAGGGTGATCATTAGGTCTAGCAACTAATTCCCAAACTTGATTTCTTTCAAATTGATTTAATTCCTCATGCATAGCTAAGATCCAATGTTCATCATCAAAAGCTTCAATTAAATCCTTAGGTTCAATTTGAGAAACAAAAGCTAAGTGATTACAAGCATTTCTAAGAGAATTACGAGTACTTATACCTTTAGATACATCACCGATTATTTGATCAAGGGAATGATATTTTGAAGTTCGCCATTCCTTGGGAAGTTCTAAGGCTTGTAAATCTTATTGTCTTTGTTTAACTTCTTGCTCCTTGATTTTTTTTCCTTGCTATCCAAATGTGTTTTCGCTAAGACTTCTGCAACATCATCAATAACAAGATCCTTTCTTGATCCATTTGGGTCAGTTTCATCAAATGTAACATGTATAGATTCTTCAATAGTCATAGTTCTTTTTTATATATACGAAAAGCTTTACTACGATTTGAATAACCAAGAAATATACCTTCATCAGACTTAGCATCAAACTTACCTAAGTTATCTTTTTCATTATTTAAAACAAAACATTTGTATCCAAAAACATGAAAATGTGAGACATTTGGCTTTCTTCTCTTGTATAATTCATATGAGATTTTCTTTAAAATAGGCCTTATAAAGGTCCTATTCATTACATAACAAGTTGTACTTACAGCATCCACCCAAAAATACTTAGGAAGAGCAGCTTCATTAAGCATAGTTCTCGCCATTTCTTCTAAAGAACAATTTTTTCTTTCTACAACTCCGTTTTGTTATGGAGTTCTAGGGGCAGAGATATTATGATTAATGCTATGTTCATCACAGTAATTTTTAAAAATATTATTTTCAAATTCGTCACCATGATCACTTCTTATAGAAGAGATTTGAAAACTTTTTTTCGTTTTGAATAACTTTGGCAAATCTTTTAAAAGCTAGAAATGCATCATTTTTATTTGCAAGAAATAAAGTTCATGTAAACCTAGAAAAATCATCCACAATCACTAAAGCATAGTAATTCCCACCAAAGCTCATAATTCTAGAAGGTCCAAATAGATCCATGTGCAAAAGTTATAAAGGTCTAGTAGTTGAAATTATATTTTTTTACTTTAAAAGAGACCTTTATTTGTTTACCCTTTTGACATGCATCACATAGTTTATCTTTTACAAAATTAAGCTTGGGTAGTCCAATTACTAGCTCTTTAGAGACCAACTTCTTTAAGTGATCCATGTGAATGTGTGCAATTCTCCTATGTCATAACCATGAATCATCATTCTTACTTAAAAGGCATTTCGCATTATTTGAAGATATATCATCAAGACTAATCATATGGATGTTATTTACTCTATGACTAATGAATCTAACATACTTATCATTTTTATCTTCAATTATGCAATAATTTGAATCAAATATTACCCTATTTCCTTTATCACATAATTGGCTAATATTAAGCAAGTTATGTTTCAAGCCTTCAACAAGCAACACATTTTCAATAGAGGAGTTAGGATTTTTACCGAATTTTCCGATTCCAAGAATTTTTCTTTTGTTGTTATCACCATAAGTAATGTGTCCATGATTCTTTGGAATAAGCATGGTGAATTTCGAATCGTCCCCGGTCATGTGCTTGGAACAGCCACTATCGAGATACCAATTTGAACTCCTAGCTTTCAAGCACACCTACAATACAAGTTTAGTTTTTAACCTTTGGTATCCAAACTTTCTTGGGTCCTGGTGTGTCAGTTTTGGGTATAATACCCTTGGGAACCCAAACCATTTTTGTTCTAATTTTTGTATTAATATTTTTCCTTGCATTACATGTTGATGCACTATATCCTTTCTTTCCATAGTAAAAACATTTCATAAAAGGGCTACTTGAAACGCTAGAATGCACAAAGAAATTCTTATAGAATTTTTGTTGATTTTTCGGGTTATAACCTATCTCTACTTTTTGAAAAACCACTCTTTGTCTTCCTAATAAAATATTTAAATTATCTCTTCCAAAGGTGAATTTAGAAAGAGTATTTTTTAAGTCTTCAATTTCTTTTTCAAGCATATGGCATGAAGAACAAGATGAAGACGTAGAAGCATGTGAAGAATGATTTGTGCATGCATCAATGATTCCCAAAGTTTCATTTTCAATTTTCAATTCTTCTATTTCTTTATTTAAAACAAGAATTTGATTTTCTAAAAAAGAGATTATTTTCTTAGAAGAAGAAATAATTTTTGTGAATTTTAAAGATTCTTTATGTAATTCTTCAAAAGCATCTTGTAACTCATCGTAAGAAGGCAATAAAGTAGTATTAGAACTTACCTCATTTTCGCTTTCTTCTTCTTCTCCTTTGGCCATGAGACATGGTTGAGCTTCCTCGCTGTCTGAGCTATTAGTTGAATCCATGTCGTTTTCATCCTATGCCATATAGGCTTTTCTTCCTTTTCTTTCCTTGAAGCGCTTCTTTTCAAATTTCTCCTTCTTCTTTTGGTATACTGGGCACTCCATTTTCATGTGACCAGGTTTGCCACATTCATAGCAGGTTGGAGTCGATGAAGCTCCTTCGCCTTTGTAATGAGTCTTCTTTAGAGGGAAGGGAGGTCTTCTTTACGTTCCCTTTTTCTTGAGAAATTTACCAAATTTAACTAACAAACTAAGATTTTCTTTATTTACCTTGATATTTTCTGAGCTTTCTTCATTTTCTTCATCGTCATTGTCGATTAATGAGGAAGTGGCCTTGAGCGCTATCCCATTTTTCTTTTTATCGTTTTCTTCAGTTTGACTTAGTCTGTTTAGTTCCAGTTCGTGCTCATGAAATTTACCAAAGAGGGTAGCTAGAGTCATTGTCGACAAATCCCTCGATTCTGATATGGCCGTTACCTTGGGTTGCCAAATCCTGCTAAGACATCTCAAAACCTTGTTAATCAAATCTTTGTT
Organism: Ormosia semicastrata; assembly: GCA_029884595.1. NCBI lineage: Eukaryota > Viridiplantae > Streptophyta > Magnoliopsida > Fabales > Fabaceae > Ormosia > Ormosia semicastrata. Next base: position 10,689,496 of record JAQQTO010000047.1, read on the forward strand.
AGAAATTTTTTTACCTAAAGATGCAAGATGATTAACTATGTGGGTGAACCTCTTTTGCATTTCCTGAATGCTTTTTCCTTGGTTCATTCTGAATAATTCATATTCACGAGTTAGAGAATTGATTCTCGATCTCTTTACTTCACTAGTACCCTCATGGGTAACTTGCAAAGTGTCCCACATTTCTTTAACAGTTTTGTAATTTGAAATTCTAAAAAACTCATTATATCCCAAAGCAGTAGTAATAATATTTTTGGCTTTTAAATTATATTAAACTTTTCTTTTGTCTTCATCAGACCATTTATTTTGTGGTGTTTCGGTCCTTACACCATCGACCTCATGTGTGGGTATAAAAGCGTCATTTTCAACAGCATCCCATACATCTAGATCAATAGCTTCGATGAAGATTTTCATTCTTTCCTTCCAATATGCATAACCATCCCCATTGAAAAAGGGTGGTCGGTTTATGGAAAATCCTTCTGAAAAATCATTTGAAGAAGTCATATTCTCTTGAAGCTGCTAAGCTCTTTATACAAGAGTCTAACTCTGATACCACTTGTTACTAAGTGGCTTCCAGTACTCAAGAGGGGGGTGAATTGAGTATAAAACTTTTTCTCAAAACCTCTTTTTATCAAAAACAAATATGAAAAACTTAATATTTAAATGCACAGAAGGAACGAGAAGAAGAAAAGAAATAATATAAGCAGCGAAAAATAAATATGCAGTAAATTAAAGTTGCATAAAATAAAGATATTAAGAAGAGAGAAGCAGACACAGTATTTATCTTGGTTCGACTACTAACCCACTTGTAGTCTACGTCCAGTCCTCAAAAGCTGAGATTTTTCACTATGTATACAAGTTTCAATAGGTGCTTGCAACCGTTACACAAAAGAACACTTTTCACACACAGGGAAACTCTACCCTTGTGCTAAAGTCTCAGCCTACAGGAATACCTCACCCTTATACAAACCTTGAGGGATACCTCACCCTCGATACAGAATAGTAGAAAGTAGATGAAGAGAAACTATCACTCAGAGTAAATTATGCAAATTGAAGCACTATAGAGCTCTCTAAGAATATCTCAGAATTTTACCAAAAGAGCACAGAGAAAAAAGAGAGAAATATGCAAACAGCGTTTTAGCATAAGCAAAATAATTTCAAAAATTTTGTGTGTTTCAGATGTGAGGCAAGGTCTCTATTTATATAGCCTTTGATTAGAAATTATCGTTGAGGGAATTAATATCATAATAAATGCAAATCCGTTTACGTATCAATTCAAAAACCAAAACAGAATCTCGTGGGTTATTCGAATACCATTATGAAGTATTCGAATACCACTGATATCAGTTCTTATAAAAAAATAATTCAGACTTAGGTTATTCGAATACCATAAAGAGGTATTCGAATACCACTATTTTTCACTTTCTCATAAAACTGTTTAGAGGCAGGTTATTCTAATACCACAAAGAGGTATTCGAATACCACTGTTTAAAACACGTTCTAAAAAGCATTTTTCAGGAGGATTGTATTCGAATACCTTCAAGGCTATTCGAATATCTCTATTTCCAATTATGAAAAACACTTTTAAGAAACATATCATGTGATTTCCGAAAATCCACAAACTCTTTGATTTTCAAAGCCATATTAAAACTTTAATTTAGTTTGTAGAAAAAACATGTTCTTAGATCTTTTGAGTTAAATACTGAGATATCCTATAAAAGCTCTATACAAGAAAGATCCTAAGTCCTAATGCTAATCTTGAAGATCTTGGACTCGGTCTTCTCATCATCTCCTTGTTTGTTATCATCAAAACTCATCATCAATGTTGCATAGTAATCACAAATTTGATATAGGTTGTAGGTCTTAAAATATCAGTGTAAAATGCTCTCTAAATATCTCAATGACTCTCAAATGATTTTTCAAATATCATTTTCAAAATCAGCTTGTAAATTCAAAGTTAAACATGTTTTTCAAGAAATGTTTATTTTAATCTTGGATTCAATATTCATGAAGGAATTTATGTTTAATCCAATGATCTAAGTGTTAGAAATGGTTTACATACTCCATTGGACTTGAAAAATGTGCTCAAAGGCCAAGGTAATTGATTACATAGCAAATAGAGGCATTGTAATAGATTATATATACATTGTAATCGATTACAAGTAAGTCAGAGGCCTTATAATCGATTACACTAATCTGGTAATCGATTACAATGAACCCAGAAAGGCAAGAACACGTTCATAAAGCCTTGTAATCAATTACATAGAAATGGTAATCGATTACAAGCAAGTCAGAGGCCTTGTAATCAATTACACCAAGCTAGTAATCGATTACTAAGTGCCTAGAAAGCCAAGAACACGTTGGAACAGCCATGTAATCGATTACATAGATTGTGTAATTGATTACCATTGGTCTGTTAGTATCCAATGACTATTTTATCAGCATTTAATGTTACCCATTAAAGCTCCCAATGGCTCCTTTCTTTTAATAACTTATAAATACTTGCCTTGGGGCTTCATCAATGGCTAACCTTCAATTCAGAACATCAATCTAACACTCATATACGAGAATCAAATTTGAAAATGTTTTTGCTCTATTTTTTGTGAAAATATTGAGATATCTTTTGAGAGCATATTAGAGCTTCAATTTGTGTCAATTACTCTTGTGAGAGTTTCATTCTATCAATCTGAATTACTTTGTAAAGAGGGTGAGGCATCCCTCCTAAAGTGTAAAGGGTGAGGCATCTCTTAGTTGAAGAGGCTCAAGCTCAAAGGGTGAGGTATCCCAAAGTGTTTAGTGCTCAAGTTTGTAAAGGTTGTCAAGCACCTATTGAAACTTGAAGATATAGTGGAAAATCTCAAGTGTTTGCTTGAGGAATAGATGTAGATCACAAGTGGATTAGTGATCGAACCAGGATAAACTATTGTGTTTGTTTCTCTAAACCCTTCTCTTTACATTTGTGCACTATTTTATTGAATTGCTTAAATATTGTCTTCTTTGGCTATTATATTTATAAGTGAAAGTGTTCATCTCATTTATCCAATCACCTCTATCCATTTAATAGCTTCAACGAAAATTGATTATCAAATATTTTACGAAAGATTTGTGAACTTATTTTACAAACTCAATTCACCCCCCTCTTGAGTATTGAGACCACTTGGTAATAGAATATTTATTATGATGGCAATTTTCAGTGGTATTGTGGACTATGGGGAGAGGTGGTACACTGCATGCAGGTGTCATAAGGTAATTACTCTAGACTCTGGTTTATATTATTGTGATAGCTGCTTCCATCACATTGTGAGAATGATGCCAAGGTTAAATATTGGTTAATTGTTAGTCATGGCAACAATCACCCAAGAGGAGGATGAATTAAGTGATTACAAATTTTTAAAGTAACTTTGAGAAATTATACATTTTGATATACTTAATCAACACATATAATAGAATAAGTCTAACAAAGATATAACTATTATAGATTACTCAAATACAACTTAGGTTATAAAATAAATCAAGAAAATAAGCTAGATATCTAGTTCTTAAAATCAAAATATCAAAGTACCAAGATGACAAGATATGTAATAAATAAATATATTACATCAAATACTAAAATTAAAGAGTATAGGAAGAGAGAATCAAATTCAAGAATTTATTCTACTTCAGCCACTAACTACTTGTGGCCTACGTCTAGTCCTCAAGTAAATCACTTGAGATTTTTTACTAAATCTTCAAGTTTGAACAGGTGTTAGAAAACCTTTACAACTGAGAGCACTCTACATATCTTAGGATGTCTCACTATTTGTGTTTGAGCCTCAACAACCAGAGATATCTCACCCTTACAATTTTTTAGGGATGTTTCATCCTCTTTATAGAGAATCAAAGTATAGATGAAAGGGAAACTTTCATAAGAGTAGATAATACAAATTGAAGTCCTATGAAGGTTTCAAAGGTATCTCAAATTTTTACAACTGAGAACACTCTACACACCTTGGGATGTCTCACCCTTTGTGCTTGAGCCTCAACAACCAGAGATACCTCACCCTTACAATTTTTGAGAGATACCTCTCAAATCAAAGTATAGATGAAAGTTGAAAACCTTTACAACTAAGAGCACTTTACACACCTTGAGATGCCTCACCCTTTGTGCTTGAGCCTCAACAACCAGAGATACTTTACCCTTACAATTTTTGAGAGATGTCTTACCCTCTTTACAAAGAATCAAAGTATAGATGAAAAGAAAACTCTCACAAGAGTAGATAATACAAATTGAAGTCCTATGAAGCTCTTAAAGATATCTTAAATTTTTGCCAAAAACAGAGCTCAAAGATTAATTGAAATAAATCACGGATTAAAAGCTTAAGAAAGATGCTTCACAATGTTGGTTCTATGTAAAAGATGTCCCAAAAATTTGTATTTATAATATTCTAAGAAAAAGAGTTGTTGGGGGGTATTAATTCCAAGCAATAAATGCTCTAAAAATAGCTGCTGCAGGCTTCAAGCTCGTGGAAATCAATTACCAACATATGGTAATCGATTACTAAGTTTTTAAAATATGCTCTAGGCTTTCTGGGCACGTGGTAATCAATTATCAGACTTTAGTAATCGATTATCAGGCTTCTGTGAGTAGTGATAATCGATTATTGTACTCTGATTTTAAAAATTGACTTTAAATGGTCATAACTTCTTCGTTTATCATTCGTTTAAGGCAAATGAGTAGAAAGATCTTTGAGTCTATTTTCAAATGAAAAAAGTTTCAGAACAAAACTCAAAGTATTTTGAAAGTTATGATTAAAAGAGTAACCAAAAGTTAGCTTTTCAAAACTCAAATTTGACTATTTTTCATGGTTTTTAACTACCACCATGATTAGCTTTTCAAAACATGTTTGCTGGGCATTTTAGCATGTAAGAACCATTTATATAGATTAAAAAAATTTGATTTCTTTAAAAAACATTATGAAACATTTTGAGATATCTAGAAAGTTTCTCATATAAAGACTGTAAGTCCTATAAACTATACATTTAATCTTCCTTTAGACTTGGTTTTTGGTTTGACTTTGTTATCATCAAAACATTCATGATCTTTTACATTTTTATTGTAATGCACACTCTTAATACTTAAACTATCCTACAAAGTATTGCTTACTTAAATAAACATAGTTAGTCTAAAATCATAATTCGATATGATCATATACATGATTCATAAATGTATAAATCTAGTTAGTCTAACATGCATATAAGACTTTCATAGACACATCCAAATAAGACATTTATCAATTACTAATAGATATGCTCTATATAGGATCCAACAAAGAACTCTTTGCACATTTGCATTTAAATAAAGTCAAATCTAATATTAATTTAATATCACTCATGTAATATATTATTGGATATATCTTATAAAAGATGCTATAAAGAACATGCATGATTCTCATATGAAATATAATAAGAAGGCTTAAGAAGGATATTAAACAATAAGCACAAGAACATATTTTTCTTTCCAATTCTCACTCCCCCTCATTGAAGTACAAGATGGATAAAGCGAAATATGTATGTCAAGATCATGTAAGCACATTACTATAAAGTAAAGCAAGACAAAATATACTTATTCTTAATCTAATAATCAAAAATCATTTTAAGACTTCTCCCCATTTCAAAAAGAATTTTATAAGAACACATTACATTTTCAAAAGCATTTTAGAAAGGTAGAGAAGTTTTATATTAAAACCACATATTCCTTGAGAGTGATCAAACTCAAGTCAAAGGAACATCTGAAAGTATATCTTCTGTCTTTCTCATTGAATAATAGCCTTGAGAAAATAAAACACTTTAAAAAATAATGTTTATCTTTTGAAATATCAAGATGGGTTCTATAAAACATTTCAAAAGATTTATTTTAAAACTTTCTTAAACATTCTCTCAAGATTTAATAAAATTTTTCAAAGTAAAAGAAGATAGTACTACATTTATATCACATATCCAATTATTTCTAATTTTTCAAGACAATTAGGAGGTGAAAATACTTTCAAGTTCTTAAGACAAGTTCAAAAGATTCTCAAAGATATGGAACTTGAAAAACTTCTTTCAAATATGATAAGGGGTTTTGGTTTTTTTTTTAAACTTTTTAATCAAACTAAAAACTATTTTTAAAATAAGAGCATGATTCTCATAAGTGTTATACTACTAAGATACCATAGATCAAGAGAATCATAAATATCAAATATTCATCTTAATGAAATATGTTATAGGGATCAAAGCATGTATAGAACTAGCATCATCCACCTTATATGCAATGACAAAATTAACAAGTTAATATCCAATTAGATAATTTATCCATGCTAAGCGTGCTTCTCATGTAAGGAAAACGTCTAATTCTTTAAGATCAATTTATCAACAAATATTATACAATCTATAACATATAGAATACCACAATAGCTTAGGCACAAGATGAATCATTTACTTCTTGCTTTCAAGATATGAACATATCAAACAATTTCAAACAAGAAGACATATAACTTTTAACTTTCTAATCTCCAAGTAAGTATATAAGACAATTAAGCATCAAAGAGAATGAATTAGAATTACTTATGAGCATGTGAATTTTCATTTTTGAATAAAGAGAATTGGTCACAAGCTCAAGAACAAAGATATTGTCGTAAAACATGTTATTCCAAATAAGGTGTGTATTTATCTAGTATGTTAACTTATGTAAAGAAATTTTCAAGACACAATACTAGAGAAGCACAACTTAAGGCATGTTAAGGCATAAAACAAGTCTCTAGTTCTCTAAATATCACATGATATTCAATTTAAAGCATAAATAAGGATAAGATATTGATATCACCAAAAGTGTACTCTTTGAGTTTTTGTAGGTGACTCCAACTTCCATATCTCAAGGCTCATTGAGAATGTTATGATTCTCTATGTCATTCTTTTTATGTTTTCACCACTCTTAGAGAACTTGGATCACTTCAAATTTTTCAACCTCAAGTAGCATAATTGTATTTCACTTCAATGCACGCTTGAGCTAATAGTAACCCTACAACATAATTCAAAGTACTTTCTTTGGTATCCACTAATTTTGGATCCATAAAGGTTAACCATTGATTATTAATTCATTATGCTCTTATAAAGATCAAATTTGTCATAGCATATAAATTGAGCACAACAAATTAAATAATCAATAGCCAATAACATGCTTACTTTGATGATATATAGATAATTCAAAACATAGCAAGCATACTTAGGTATTGTAGAACCTTATGTACTAAGATATATAACAAATTAATGAGTTATGGTATAATAAGAATGAATACAATCATGTGTTAAACATAATAGTCAAATTTTACTAAGTACACATGATTTTATTAATCAATTAAGGCCTACAAGGAAGATACCTCAAATTCATTGACTTTACAAGTGAATGTGCATAAGAAGTAAAAACTTTTGATACATTGGCCTTGGTAATAAGGAAATACTTTTTCTTACCTATTGCTTCTCTTTTGGAGTCTTGAACTTCAAAAATTTTACATTTTGTACTTGAGAAACTTTGGTTGAAGTCATCTTCTTTTTTTTACCAAAACTTCTACCATTGGGCTTTGAAAGCATTCTCCTTGATATTCCTCTTCCTTTTAACCAATGAGTTCATCTTTTTGAGAAAATTTCTACATAATATTTTGGTACTTACTTCATCTTGGGTCCTTGAATATTAGTACTAGGATTTTTAAGATCTTTAGGAACTCATACCATACTATTTCTCATATAAGGATTTCTTCTATAATTTTATAAATGAGAAATATATCCTAGATGACCACAAAAATTACAAACAATTGAATTTAATGACGACTTGGTCTTTTGAATATCATCTTTAGAAAACTTAAGTCTTTTGTTGTTATTACATTTTATAATATTCTTGTGAAAAGCCTTGCTTGAATTTTTATGTAGAATAAGATTAATTTTATTCTCATTAATAAGCATGGAATGTAAGCAATTAGAATCATTAGCTTTGGCAAATTCAGAATATAATTCCTTAACTTGATTTTCTAAATCAATGCACTTTTCACAAGAAGTTGAGGTTTCACATTTTAAAAGCATTTTCTCATCAAGAAAAGCATATTCATTTTTCAAAGTCTCAATTTCATTTTTGATGGAAGAAATGTTTTCCAAACAAAATAAGTTTTTATTTTCTAAATTCAACAAACTATAATACAATTCATCATATGCACATTGTATCTCGTAATAGGAAAAACTATAATATAGTTTAACATTATTTACCTCAAAGTCCTTTTTAGCCATATAGGAAGTAGTCTTAATTTCTAGTATACTTGGCTCTTTAAGGGAATCATTATCTTCCTCATTGTTGTCCTTCAAGGATTCAAGAACATCTTCCTTCTCAATTTTGTTTTGTTTTGCCTCTTCTTCAAATTCAGCATCATCATCACCAAGAGACATTTGGCTCCCTTCAATAGTTTGAACATTTTTTTGATGATATTTTTCATGACAAGTTTCCTTCAATGACTTTTGCTATTCTTGCTTTTTATATACAACTTTATACATAAAATCATTGTTAGTAATATAAAAAGCATCAAGGGTGTCTAAAATTTCTTTGGCACTAGAACAATTCTTAATTCTAGCATAAGCATCATCATTCAAACTACTTCTCAAGATTTGTATTGCTCTAATGTTTAAAGAAAAACATTTCTTGTCATAAACATTCCAAGTTTGTTTTGATTTGCAAGTAAATTCATCAAGTACAATTTTTGACAAATCAAGATCAATAGATTTCATATAAAATTTAGCTCTCCATGAATGGAGAGCACAAAACAGAAAAGTAAAGTACAGAAAAATAAAGAGAAGAAAATGTAGAAGAGACAAGAAGAGAAGAGAGGAGAGGGAGAAGAAGCAAGAGAGAAAGTAAGAAGTGAGAACTGAATGGTGTGGTCTTGGTTTTGTGGTCTCTCTCCCACATAACAAACCCTAAAAGTAAAATTACATGTTTGTCCTTAGCTTAGACTCTCCCTCTTCTAATTAGTTTTAATTGGACACCTAATTTGCAAGAACACCTAATGAAGGAGTTATGGTCAAAACATGTTTAACAGCTCCTTGATCCCGTCATCTTCATTCAGACATTAAAAATCCTATCAAAATGTCACCGTTTAGATAAGTGGTCTCATAAAAGTTGACGATTTTTGTCTTAACTTTCCAATGGCACAATTTCAGCCCATTATGACTCCTACAACCCAAGATACGGTCCAATCTTTGCACATTGCTCAGATTCCAGTGACAACACCTCTGTTCTGATTTCTAGGCCCAATATGACCCACTAGACATCCGATTCAATTTTGGAGCTTTCATCAAAGTTGTAAAGCTTTCTCTTGGATTTCCTAAAAGATAAAGTTTATAATTTTTAGATGTCTATAACTCAAGTTATACTCGAAATACAGAAATAGTGTAAAATTACCATAATGCTGAAAAATGCAACTAAGCCTAATTTGAACTCAAACTTATAATTGGTGCCTAAATTCAATGAATTAAGCACAAGAGAAGTCTAGAATGTTGAATATGAGAGATAAATAATATATAAAAATGATGTTTATCAATGGGGTATTTATAGAGCTCAGTTCCTGCTTGTCTTACGTATAAGAATGAGGTAGGGATGATGTAAGGTAGATTGACTGTCAAAACGGGATTTTTCCTTAAGAAAAATCATTTCCCTTAATCATGTATTCAATATGATCAAGCTTCATCTTAAGCTGCCTTATAGACATTTGTCATGCTTCATCATAGATTTGGGACGTTCATGGTTTGCCACCTGTCTCTAACAACCATTACCATGTTTCAAGAGCTCCCCGTAATGACATTTATTTCTACTAATGTCATTTGTTGACCTCACCATTCATTTAATGCTTAGACACTTGCTCTTCTTAGTTTCATGGTAACTAGAAAGGAGTTTGAAGTCCAACGAGAAAAGGAACTAATTGTTTTCATTTTGTTTCTCTGTAACATGCTTTTCCTTTTATTCTAGTATGAACAACTTTATTAGAATAATATTCATGTTATTCGAATAAAGTGACATTTTCTCCTACATTTTGTTCAATTAGACATTCTATTCGAATAATCATTTGGTTATTTGAATAAAAGAGCTTTAATTTGAATTTTTAAGATTGCTACATCATACTTTGTTTTATTTAAATATTCCATATTTTTATTATTATTTATTAATATTTTTTGGGGATGTTACAACATGTATTACATTGGCATAGCATTGTATTGGTGATAATATTCTGGTTGACTATTGTGGATTATTATGGTAATCTAATTATGAATAATAGTCTTTTATGTTTTCTGTAATTATCTCCGTGAGTTTTAGTGGATGAGAGTGTGCTTTGGATTTTTTCCTGTTGTTGATCTGTGTACTAGAATTATCTGATAATGAACCTGAATGTTAATTATATGGGTTGTGATGTTAAAATGAACCTTTGCTTCGAGGATGATTAATTGTTTTGGCATACGCCACTTTATTCATTATCTATAAATATTTGTAAAAATTCTGTAGCAGCTGGAATCATCATGATGATACCTATTTGTTAGAATTATTGGGAATTCTCAGAATTCTCACATCATTTATGTCTCCATGGTATTTTAAGCCCTGCCTCTTCAGATTAATGATGCCACTGTTATTGATCTACTAGTAGCCAATTGACTACTAGTGGGTGTATAACATAGTGATCAACTCATACATAGTCTATATGAATATAAGGCATATGAGCTACTCGTCGAGGTCTTCATCCTGTTTCCACCTGCTTGACGATGTTGTTGGATTATTGCATCTCTTTTTGTCATGGGCTACACTTAGGATGTGGTTGTTTTTTGCTATATAGTGTACCACATCAATATATGGATATATGTTAGATATATGTATGCCTATCAAGACTTTTGTACATTTATTGATCTAGACTATTGGAGTTATAATGTATAGGGCATTGATGCCCTTAGTAGTATTTATATTTTGTGATGTATGTATACATGGCCTGAGGCCAAACAAATGACTATATGTGTAGGTATTAATGGCTGCACTTTAACCCTTTATATATGCATATATGATGTTTAGTTTTTATATTATTTTACTTGTTGGGTAAAGTTGTGTTTTACAATCTGCTTACATGATGAAAACCCGCAAGACTACTCTAAAGAGGACCCATGAGCATTTGAAATGGAACTAATAAAAGGATTGGTAATTTTTAATAAAGTGGACTTGTAACTTGAAAGGCAATCGGCCTTGCCTATTCTAAGATAATCAAAACAATCCCTCATAAGGTTTATTAATAACTATAGTCACAATTTATGAGCAATAAAAAAAAGGGTTTACTTTTAGTTTAGTTTAGAGGAATATGTGACGTGCCTATGTTGACTACTTCAATATAAGTCCTGAGAATGGTGAGGTAATTATACTTAGGGCATTACAACAAGTACAATGGTTCATAGATATCTACTCCACCCTACTCGAAGAGCTGACCATCATTTCGGTTCCCCGGTCTTTCTACAGATGGGGGATGGATATCTTGGGTTTGTTCCCAGTAGCCCCTAGCTAACTCAAGTATTTGATAGTGGCCATCGATTACTTCACCAAGTGGATCAAAGTTGAGTTGCTATCCACAATCACCATAGCCCAAGTTCGGAGGTTCGCTTACAAGGACATCATAAACCATTCTGGGATTTAGGAGTCCATTATCACGACAACGACACCCAATTCACTGATAAGAATTTTCAGAAGCTTCTATAAGACCTCTACATTAACAATACTTCACCTCGATTGAACACCTGCAAACAAATGGATAGGCAAAAGCCACCCAATACGGTTATCCTCTAAGGACTAAAGAAGAGGCTTGATGATGCGAAGGGAGGGTGGGCAGAACAACTCGGTCGAGTATTGTGGACATACCAGACCACTCCTTACTCTACTAAGGGAGAAACTCCATTCAAATTCACCTACAGGAGTGAAGACATGATCCGGGTAGAGATCGGAGAACTTAACTAAGGAAAGTAGTATTTTTCTAAAGAATTCAACTAGGAACTCATTTGACTACACCTCAACTTACTAGAAGAATTGAGAGACATAGCCCATATTTAAGAAACCATTCTTAAACTCAAAATGGCAGCCCGATACAACTCCAAATTCATACCAAGGAGTTTTTAACCAAGTGACCTAGTCCTTCGAAGAGCGAACATTGATGGAAAGAATGCCTCCTAAGGGAGACTGGTCCATAACTGGGAAAGTCCATATCAAGTAACAGCCAAAATAGATACTGGAGCATATGGACTTGAGACCTTCACCAAAATAAAAAGTCCCCAGACACTAGAATGTGCCTAAGCTCCACAAATATTATAGGTAGTTAACACTTAACTTCATTTTACGCATTCTAGGCTTGTTAGTTTCATTTTACGCCTTTTCAGGCCTTTTTCATTTACTCTCTTAATTCATGTACAAACATCGGTCACCCAGTATATTAAAATACAATTCACAATTATGATTCAGGCATTCATCCAAGTTTATCTTATTTATATTTAAGCGTAACCCACAAGGCCGTTTGTGACCACCTTAGCGAGGTCTGAGGGATCAATACCCTAAAGATATATAGTCGATAAATAGGGCAACCCCTTAAGGCCATCTGTGGTAGCCTTGTCATGATTATCGAGGTTTTCACCTCATTGTATAGCCCTCTTTTTCCTAAGTAATTCCTTAAGCCTTAAATACACATTATTAAGAAGTTTTCAAAGTATCGAAACATACTTCTAGCACAAGGCCATATGGGATCTGACATCCTCGATTTGGTTCTAAAATGTATCCTAAAAAACATAAGTCCCACGAGTTCTTACGATATTGAATTTGGACATTGGACCCAAAGCGGACAACAAAAACATTTTCTTAAGAATTTCTAAGTCCCACAAGTTATTACGACCTCAGATTTGGGCATTGGACCTAAAGTGGACAACAGGAACATTTCCTTAAAGTCCTAAGTCTTACGACTGTCTTATAAACTCGGAGTTGGGTGTTGGACCTATGGTGGATGACAGTTACTATCTTGCACTTCCTATGGCTTTTAATTCCTAAGAATTCGTACATTCAAAAATAGGTGTTGGATCCATGATGGACAAAGAAAACAGGAGTAATAACATAATTAAAGCAAAAGAAACACATTATAAATTAAATACTTGAGGTTGGGACTTGTCCATGCAATAGTAAAAATCCCCACGCAAGGGCATATGACAAGAAACAAAGAACAATGAAGATTACTGAGTTGAGTGCCACCCTCTGCCTCCTCATTTTTTTTCTTACTGAACCCCATCTTTATGATCCTTAATAGGTTATGGGTTAGCTAAAGTAACAAGAGTCGACCCTACATCAACAAGTACGTCACCCTTGACATAATGGCACGACCATGCTTCTTCCATCTAATACCCATGTTTAAGAAGGGTCAACTGTTCAATTACATTAGCAGAGGACTCTTTGACAGATAGCACCCACTTTGTTTTAATTTCCTCGACCTTGGCCTCATCCCCGAGCTTCTCTTTGGTTCATTCTAGGTCCAAAACCAGGGTCTAGAGCCCTAAGATCACTGTCTCACCTGACTTGACTTTCTCAAGCAACCCAACCACTTGCTGCTTAGGTTTTTTTACTTTGTCTTCAGTAGTCATCAAGCTTTCCTTGGCAGTATTAGCTTGAGTTGTATGGGCAGTGAGATCCTCCTCCAGTTTTGCCTTAGGGCTCTAGCTCCTCCTCTAACTTGGCCACTTTTTTGGGTCTAAAGTACTATTTGTCAAGATATCAGAGGAAGGATCCATTCTGGAGTACCTGGATCTCTACCATAAGTAGTTGATAAGTAATGTCCTCCTTTGAAAGCTTCTTGATGTCGGTCTATGTGAGGAGGGTGGAATCAATAAGCTCATCCACCGAAATGTTGTGCCCGCAGATGGAAGAGTCTTAGAAATAGATCGATGTGTTATAAGCCAAGTCCTCTTGCCCTTAAGTTAAGTCTATAATGGGATAAGATGATAGAGTGGCCTTCTTTAAAAAGCTTTGCCTGCCTTGGGAAGCTATCTTTTTTTTTGCCGCTACAACCTAGATCCCTAGCTAGAAGATTCGAGGCTAGGCTCCTACAACTGAACCACGAGCTTTGGCTAGACCAAGGCTGCATTGCTGATAGCTTTCCTCGCTGCCCGCTCTGCCATCCAACGTTGAAGTTCATTAAGGTTGTCGAGTAGAGCCATGCTTTCTTCCAAAATAAAAAAAGACAAGTGTTAGACACTATATAACACATAAAGAACAAGTATATGCAAAATAAAGTAAGCCTTGGATACGTTAATTTCCTGAGACCCTACCTAGGACAGTACGGAGATTGGACTCTGTTGTATCAATAACATTCCTAGCCTGGATGTTATCCCTATCATTAACCTATCCAACTAGGAAGGCGATAACTTCCACCTCATAAAGACAAGTCCTCATTCAGGGTCTCAAAGTCTTCAGGTTTAAGATTGAAGTGATATTGAGTCCAGTAACGGTAAATGGATGGTTCCTCTTTCACTATTAGATAAAATGGCCAAGTTCGGGGGGCCCGCCTCCAATCAGAAGAAGTCCTTCTTGAACCATTTGTAGGATTCTTTGTACGATTTAAATACCTTATGGCTAGCTCAGGCTCGTAATGAAATCCAGGATTTAGTACGATCGAAACATGAAAATCTGATCATGGTAAAGAGCAGGAAGAATGGCCACACAGAACAGGACAACTCCAAGTGTTGGCACAATAGCTCATAAGCTCGTTCAAAGGCCCACCCATTATGGTGTAGCTAGGTCGATGCTACCTTGAAATAGGTTAAGACTCCCCTTTCAAACTCAGTAAAAGAAAGTCAAACCTCGAGACACACGAACGTTGTCTCGTAGAGGTACATGAAGTGCTTGTGGCCCATCGTCTAAGTCAAACAAACCCTTTCTTCATCTCCAGGGGGATACACTTTGAACTCATCATCTAGAAGGTCATCCATAATTAATTGAAGATACGAACAAAGACTCGCCATGGCCTTGTTGGTGCTTAGCTAGGAGGGCATCCCTAGCACCTTTTTGTCCACCCATTGGTACAAGCTGACAGTTTTTCAGTGTTAGAACTTGAACTTCTAAGAGGACCTATTTGGCATTCTAACGCCACAATTATCTCAAAATCCAAATGGAGTGCGCTATGTGAAATTTCATGTTAGGTTGCCTTCATCCGTCTTATGACTTCATCCTAGATCTCTACCTAAGATCGCGACCTTGATACCCTAACAGGGTTACTATCCCTTTAGGACCGGTGTTACCCTTATCCTCATCTTTCCTAATCTATCTTACCATCACCATTTAAGGGAAATCATTGAGAAATAGGAAAATATGAAAGGAAATACCTTGGAATCAAAGGAAATGTTTAAGAGAACACCGAAAATAGGGAAAATTACTTTGTCATTGCTGAAACTACCGTGCACCACCCTCAAGACTCTCGCCGGCAATCACTTTGTGTAATAGAAAACTTCAGAAAATGAGTGAAAGCATCAAATATGGAAGCCTTTTAGCCCCCACACTCCTATTTATAGGGGCCATCTCGTCCTAACTAGTACCATCATGACAAGGGTACGACCAAAAGATGTTGGATCCCATTGGAAATCACATACCCCTCCAACTGGACCCTAGCATAAGCGCTATGATGATCCCTAGTAGTGTAAGTATTGAAACTCCACATTACAGATCCTAAAATCTAATGCTCGACAACTATGCAAAGCATCCTTTATATTGGATATCGAACTTTGACACAACGTGCCCCACCATGAAATGGATCCCGGCCTTAACGCCCCAAAACGGATCCCTGTGCATGGAGGAATCTAACGTTCCTGTTGGCCTTTGTTAGGAGTATCTCAACACTTTGCTATTATATCAAAGAGCTGAGTTGGGGGCAACTGTTCTGGACTGATATTCTAGATCCAAGCCCAACATCAGCATCCCACCTTGGCTAGCCCAATCATGACCCTTTGTTATTGTGGCCCTTACGATGGTTAGTTGCTTACTAAGCTGAGCATCTTATTTTAACTGAATCCCCCTTTAAATGAGGAAGTTTTGGGATCTTATCTCCTAACAACTACCAATCCTAAGTATATCTAAATAGTATCTCTTCAAATACTACTTACGTTGTAAGCAAACTCACTCTATAAATACAAGACTAAATCACTCAAGTATGCATCTATTCTAATATACTCCCCTCTCCTATTGCACTACCTTAACTTGAGTGTCATAGTGCCTTGTAAGTATACCATCCTTCTTTTTGCCACTACCGCTCTATGCATGGAGGAATCCACCATCAACCATAGTTTAGAGGCAAGTTCAGGTACACACCTTTAATCTCGACTCTAAATAGCTTCAATAACGGCTTCAAGGTTTTTCTTCACTGTTAGCAAAAAGAAAAAAAAAGGATAAGAATGCATTGAGAAACCTAAATTTTAGAAGTCTTTCCCTAAAAAATTGATGCTGTTTATGAGACATATACCATCATCAATTTTATGCTTTTAGCATTACACCAATGATTTGGGGTATAAATAATAATAAAACATGCAATTTGATTCTTTTAACTTTGTTAAAATTTGCAGCACACTAATTGAAACCGAGGTGCCTAATTTGACATCATTTATGTTAAAATTCTTATAGGCCAAGTTTCAGTAAGAGAGAAAAATAGTGGTAAGTTATGTATCTTCAATTGAATAAAATACTGAATTACTCACTTTCACTTTCACTTCCAAACAGAGAAAAATGTAAAGACAAATAATAGTTATATGAACAAAACTTAGTTCTAACTATTTCTCTTCAACCCCTTTAATCATCATTTATGTGTCCGTTAACTTAATTAAGTGGGATTGAAAGTAACAAATGGAATGTGATTAAAAGAGTTGGAGGAAAGGGTTGGAAGGAAAATGTTAAAGTCAAGTTTTGTTCTAGTTATATAATCCAAATCCAAGGATGAGAGTTAGTTAAACCCCAAGTTATGCACGAAAAAGCTAGTGAGGGAGGAGACAAGATGAGTTAGCATTGTGGTATGTGGAAGGAAATCTTGCATTTAATTTATATCAATGTAATTTTTATACTATTTTTTATTCCTATATTCTCACATTATATAAAAAGTCAGATCTCTTATATAACTGAAAAATATTGTAAAGTATTTTATATTAATAGTGAATTAAATTTAAATTCTATTTTTAAGATAATTTGAAAATCAATTTTCGTTGACTATTGTCATTTTGTATTTATAACAATGTAATGGCACGTTTGGACTATCCTAGAAAATAATTAGTATTGAGAGAATTGATACTAAAATAATTAATTTTGATAAAAATATGTTTAAAATGATTTTGAAAAGATTATTTAAATAGTGTAATAAAAATTTTAGAAACGAAATTGTCAAGATATATGTGAAAATAAAATTTTAATTGAGTATTGTAAAAGAGTAATAATTGGTAGAATAATTAAACAATGGGTGAGTTTCAGAGGGAAGAGAAATGTTAATACTGGCATTCAGCAGCACTTGCTCTTCTTGCACATGTTTAAAAACTCTTATTGCACATGTTTGAAAAAAAAGTGAAATTAAATTTGTTGTTGCCGACCGTAATGGGAAGGAGGGAAAAAACAAAGAAAAGGTAAAGTTTCTTAGTCGAATTCAATTTACAGCTTTATAACATATAACTGATAAAATATGCACACATGTAAATTGTCAAAGTTTTGGTTCATTGTCCACTTGTCCTGTCTACTTATTACTTGAGCTTTTGTAGCAAAGATACTTTAAGTTATTTACAACCTCTTCCCATCCCAGTTGCATAAGAATTATATATATATATATATATATATATATATATATATATATATATATATATATATATATATATATATATATATATATATATATATATATATATATACTGTACCATTTTTATAATTGGCCTAAAGCATAAGCTTAAGAAAGAAGGCACCAAAGCTCACCTAGTTTAGGTGAGGTCTCTAGAGCTAGTTAGTTAAATAAGGTGTCCATATGGTATGCTCTTATTGGAACATTTCATAACTACCTCATTATCACAAAACCAAGGGGTGAGGTCACACTTTCCCCATGACTGCCATGAAGAAGGGGCCTTTTGATGAAATCACCCAAGAACCTACCATACCACTTCCATGGTCTCTACCCAAGAGCTTGGCCAGAACATTGACGTCGTCTATGAAAAATTTTGACAAAACGGAGTTTCACATCCTTTTTTTAGTGTTTTTGTGAGTTGCAAGATGGGTAGTAGCATAATGTTATAGTTACTACTTTCTTGCTTCACACTCTAGAAAATCCATTTTTGTAAGTGACTTTTTTGTAGATCTGAGCTTTGCGGTTTGAATTATTTCTTGGCTAGTTACTAGTTTTGGCTTGTCTTGTGCTTTTGGATTATTTTTTACATCTTTGTCATTGTTGTTTAGTTACATTGCCAGTTTTGTACATCTATTATTTTTTTTAATTTGGTCTTGCGTTCTTATTTTGGAAGTTGATTTGCATAAATGACTCGAATAAGAAAGAACAAACCACATAATGATGAGGGGAATGCATTCCATGAATACCCAGTTATTCATGAAATGCAATGCCAATTAGAAGAGCAAAGGAAGGAGATTGCTACACTCAGAGAAGAGCGAGAGCGTGTCAACAATGAGCCATCTCACCAAGAGCCCGTGGAATAGGAGGAAGATGAGACATAGCAAAGTGATCTCCGAACAAATAAATGAGTTCAAAATTCCCCATTGATCTAGAAGAACATCATAAGTGAAGCAAATAGAAACCCTAGTTTCTCACCCCATCTTTTCATCGACCTCATTATGTCAATCCAACTTCATCAAAATTTCAAAATGCCTACAGCAATGGAGTTGTATGATATTTCAACAAACCCTCAAAAGCAGCTTGATATGTTCAATTTAGCAATATTGTTAGCTACAGATTCTAATCCAATTAGATGTCGAGCATTTACAAGTACTTTGAATAAGGTAGGATTGTTATGGTTCTCCTCTTTAGAACCATAATCCACACGTGATTTTCCTGATCTAGCGGAAAAGCTTTTGAACCATTTTTCTACTAGCAGAAATCATTAGAAGATGCCTTCTAATTTTTTTACTATTCACTAAGGAAAAAGTGAATCATTAAAAGATCTCTTGAAGTGATTCGATTTGGAGGCTATTCAAATTAGAAACCTAAATGTAGCATTGGCCTTGCATGTAATAATGGCAACATTACAAGTTAGTGTCTTTGCAAATTCACTTGCCAAGAAAGAGTCACAAACTATGAAAGAATATCATGAAAGGTCGAAAGGATATATTAATATGGAAGAAGCTAATCGAACTAGGGCAAGGCTCAACAGTCAGTTGAGGCTAATCAGGAAGGAAGGAATGAGTCAAGAGAAAAGCCACAGGCGCAGTTTATTGATCAAAGAAATTTTGAAGGAAGTAAAGGGAGAAAGGGTTACCAAATCAAAAGAATAACAACCGTAAGTCAATATAGAAGACCAAAACCAATGAACCGAGCTTTACTGGCAAAAACTCCAAGAAGACTGTGATATGATGAATATACACCCCTTAACACTAAAGGTGAAGTAATATTGAAAGAAGTGTTTAGCATTGGTCTTATTCAACTTCCAATGCCACCAGTAAAAATTCATCAAGAGGTAGATCAATCAAAGAGGTGTGAGTTTCATCGAACTTATAGACACACTACCCTAGATTGGTATATCTTACGAGACAAAATTAAAGAACTGATCAGAGCAAGACATCTTGGGAAGTATGTTTTTAAGAAGAGGGTATGATACAAAGATCAGTGAAAGAAGGATAATTTCGATGAAGGAAGAGTTTCCAATTTGAAAGAGGATTAGAAAAGAGACAATAAAGGCAAAGCAGTCATGGAAGAGCAACCAAATTATCCAAATCAAATTCATAGAGTAAATAATACCATTTCAAGAGGATTTGTAGGTGAAGGGGCAACGAAGTCTGTAAGAAAAAAGGATTTGAGGGCAACACAGTTAGTTACGATGGTGTGATGTGAACCCTTGGGAAACAAAGTCTTAAAAAAAACCCAACAATAAGATTTGATCAGCCCCGAAAAGCTATAACAGGTTTGCAGAAGCAAAACTTAGACCCGTTTAGAGAATCAAGAACCTAAGCTATAAAAAGATAAACGCCACAAGGAAGGATTTTTGATAAGTTTGAAAAGAAGTTTTCAGAAGAACTTAAGAGAAAATAACCTCATAGGTATTTCAACTGATCAAAAGATATCCCTTCTACAACTCCAAGAAGGCCTTTTATAGACTCATAAGTGACCAGACCTTAAAATAAACAAAAATACAACAAAAATAGAGAAATATGAAAGGTCCCTAAAATATGACATAAAAAAATACAAAAATAACAAAATAAATCAAAAAAAGCACTTAGTTACACTTAATTATGACTAAGTGGGTGCAACTTTTAATGACATTAAATGCAATTCTTTGAATGGGAGCTTCCACTAAATTTAGCTTTTCATTGAATATGGATTAGATTAACTAATCCTCTTGAATGCTCTTTAACTCTTTTATTTTCCACTAAGCCTTAAATTTGCCCATTAACTCCTTGGTTTCCACTAAGTCTTGAATAAGTTCATTTAATGCCTCTTTGAACCTTCTTGCTCTTATTCTTGTAATTAGACTGGTTGGAAAGCCCAATGGATCACTCGAAACTGAATTGTTTGCATCATTTCCTCCTTCCTTAAAAATATTCATCCTCGAATCTTCATCACTTACATCAAATGGAGTAATATCATATACATTAAATGTAGCACTAACACTATACTCACCAGGAAGATCTAATTTATAGGCATTATCATTGATCATCTCAAGGACTTGGAAATGGCCATCTCCTCTTGGTTGCAATTTCGATTACCTCTTTTCTGGAAACCTTTCCTTCCTCATGTGAACCCAAACCCATTCACCGGGTTGGAAAACGACTTTCTTCCTTCCTTTGTTTGCTTTTGATGTTGTCTTTGCATTGGATTTCTCAATCTACTGCTTTACATTTTCATGCAATTTGCACACAAACTCATCTTTTTTTCCTTCCAGCTAAATTATCCATTTCTTGCACAAGTAAAGGTATTAAATCCAAAGGAGTCAGTGGATTAAAACCATAAACAATTTCAAATGGAGAATAACATGTAACTGTGTGGATAGATCGATTATATGCAAACTCAATAAATAGTAAGCACCCTTCCCATAACTTCAAATTTTTTGAGAGAGCACGCAACAATTGGGTTAAAGTTCTATTCACAACTTTTATTTGCCCATCTATTTGTGGATGATATGTAGTAGAAAAGAGCAATTTGGTTCCCATTTTCCCCCCACAATAATAGATCCATGCAACTCATCCAACATATCATCTAGCTTAGGAATGGGATGTCTATACTTTACCGTGATGTTGTTGATAGCTCTACAATCTGTACACATTCTCTAAGAGCCATCTTTGTTAGGTACAAGTATGACTAGTACTGCACACGGACTCATGCTTTCTCTTACTCATCCTTTGGCAAGCAAATATTCAACTTGCTTTTGAATCTTTTTTGTTTCCTTTGGGTTAGTTCTATAAGCTGGTTTGTTGGGAATAGAAGCACTAGAAATAAAGTCTATTTGATGCTCAATGCCTCTGAGTGGTGGTAATCCAATAGGAGCTTCTTCTGGAAATGTATCATCATATTCCTGCAACAAAGAAACACAAACACTAGG
The DNA here is from genome assembly GCA_029884595.1 of Ormosia semicastrata. Taxonomy (NCBI): domain Eukaryota; kingdom Viridiplantae; phylum Streptophyta; class Magnoliopsida; order Fabales; family Fabaceae; genus Ormosia; species Ormosia semicastrata. The sequence continues at coordinate 10,711,315 of JAQQTO010000047.1, forward strand.
AAGAGATTTGTTAAGTTCGTTAGTGATGAGACAGGCTTCTTTGTACAAGAGTACAAACATTGGCCTTTTTGCTAAAAGAACATTCCTCACTTCATTTCCTTTGGCATAAAAGTTCACCTCTTTTTTTTTTCTTTTTTTGCTTTTTATCTTCACTCTCCTCATTTTTCTTTTCTTCCTTTTCACTCTCTCTTTCCTTTGAACTCCTTCCACTATTTTTTTCTTTCTCTCTCTCTCCCTCCCTATCTCTTTCTCTCTTTATGAAGCTTTAAATGCACTTGTGCTGGAGTCAATGGAGTAAGTGTAATGGATTTTTCATCTTTAATAAATGAGTACCTATTCTCAAAGCCATCATGAATGACTTTTTTATCATACTGCTAAGGCTTCCCCAACAAAATATGCCCTGCTTGCATAGGCACCACATCACATAAAACTTCATCAGTATATTTGCCAATAGCAAAAGTGATCATTACTTGCTTGTTAACCTTCACTTCACCACAATCATTCAACCATTGCAACTTGTATGGTCTAGGGTGTTTTCTTGTTAACAAGTTTAATTTCTCAACCAAGGTAGCGCTAGCAACATTTGTACAACTACCTCTATCTATGATCATACTACATACTTTATTTTGGACATGCCATCTAGTATGAAAAATGTTCTCCCTTTACTGGTCATCATCCTCTAATTTGGCTTGAGTATTCAATGACCTTCTCACCACAAGAGCTTCTCCTTTCATAGCATATTCCACATCACTAGCATCTTCAACCTTTGGCATATCTTCACATTCTTCACTTTCAGTCTCAACCTCCCCATTGTCTTTCAAAATCATAGTCTTCTTGTTTGGGCATTGTGAAGCTATATGGCCTGTTCCCAAACACTTAATGTTACTACTCTTAGAAGACTTAAATTCAGGGTTACCTTTTGATTTGGAAAATGATTCGGGCATGGCCTTTGGATTGAATTTGTCATCTTTCTTCCAACCTGACCTCCAAAAGGAATCGACAGTGGAAGAAGGCCTTGCTACCCCCTTTAGCTTTAGTTGCCTCTCCACCTTCATGGCCATGTGCACCATGTCTTCTAACTCCACATAGTGTTGTAGTTCCACAACATTTGCTATTTCCTTGTTCAATCCACTCAAAAATCTAGCCATAGTAGCCTCTCTATCTTCCTCTACATTAACCCTTATCATGGTCACTTCCATCTCTTTATGGTAGTCTTCCACACTTTTAAAGCCTTGTCTAAGATTTTGGAGTCTTAGATATAGGTCCTTATAATAATGCCCTGGTATGAATCTCCTCCTCATGAGAGCTTTAAGCTCATTCCATGTGTCCACTGGTCTCTCCCGGTTTCTTTTCCTGCTAGTCACCAGTTGATACCACCATATAATAGCATAGTCAGTAAATTCAATAACTGGTAGCTTTACCTTCTTTTCCTCATTGTAGTTGTGACATTCAAAATCAGTTTGATCTTCTTCTCCCACTCTAGATAGGCTTCTGGATTATTCCTTCCTTGAAATGAATGAATCTTCATCTTAATGTTGCCAAGATTGCCATCACTTTGTCTTCCTCTATGAACATTTCTTCTATGAAATCTTCCTCTTCCGGTTCTGAAATTTTCGCTTGAGAATTCAAATCCTCCATCATATTCTCCATCTATCGAGAATTTAGATTCTCTATCACTTGGATTGGTTTCTCTTCTATTAGGCTCTCTTGAATTTTGTCTCCCTCGCGGCCTCTGAATCTCTTTATCTTGCCTGTCCATTCTATCCTGCATGCTTTCAAGAACTATATTCAATCTCTCAAATTGTTGCTACATAGCTTGTAAAACTAAGGGATTATCTTCCCTTCTTGTATTAGAAGTCATGATCTTTCATTGAAAATGTTAGTAGCAAATAGATAAGACCTCACAATAATTCCTCATGTGTATGCACTCAATCACATACACTCGTGTTTCATACTTATATTGGCTATTTTTTTAACACTCTTGCCTTTTTACCTCTCAAAATTTCCTCTCCTTAGTTCTTAAAAGAACTACAACAACTTAGTCGAGGAAATTCCAAAAATATATTGGCAAAATAGTAAGAGTAACCAAGTTCACTATATGGTGATAAGATAGGTGAAAGAGATATATGTAAAAGACACTTAGAACAATTGTATTAAAATTGATAGGAGCTTAGAATCAAAGGGAATATATTCAGAACTTTTTAATACTAAACTGCAAAGCTTTTTTTTTAACCTTTTTTTGTTGTTGCAGAATTCCTCTTTTTTTCTTTTTTTTTCCTTTTTTTAATATTAATTGAACAAATTGAAATAAGATAATAGAATCTTAAAAGAAGATGAATAGACAATGGAGTAAAAGAAGAAAAAAGGGAGATGATAAGGATCAAAGAGATGAAGACAACATAAAAAAGAAAAAACACGAAAAAGAAATAAGACAACAAGAACACAAATTGATAAACAAACCTGTATAGAGACAATCTCTGGTACCAAACTGATGTAAACCCTTGGGAAACAAAGTCCCAAAAAAAAAACCCAACAATAAGATTTGATCAGTCCCAGAAAGCTATAACAGGTTTGCAGAAGCAAAACTTAGACCCGTTGATTATAGAAAATCAAGAACCTAAGCTATAAAAAGATAAACACCACAAGGAAGGATCCTTGATAAGTTTGAGAAGAAGATCTTAGAAGAACTTGAGAGAAAATAACCTCACAGGTATTTCAATTGATCAAAAGATATCCCCTTCTACAACTCTAAGAAGACCTTTTAGAGACTCATAAGTGACCAGGCCTTAAAATAAAAAAAAATACAACGAAAAAAGAGAAATATGAAAGGTCCCTTAAACATGACATAAAATAATACAAAATAAAAAAAATAAATTGAAAAGAGCACTTAGTTACACTTAATTATGACTAAGTGGGTGCAACTTTTAATGACATTAAATGTAATTCTTTGAATGGGAGCTTCCACTAAATTTAGCCTTTCATTGAATCTAGATTAGATTAACTAATCCTCTTGAATGCTCTTCAACTCCTTTATTTTCTACTAAGCCTTGAATCTGCCCATTAACTCCTTGGTTTGCCACTAAGTCTTGAATAAGTCCATTTAATGCCTCTTTGAACCTTCTTGCTCTTGTTCTTGTAATTGGACCAGTTGAAAGGCCTAATGGGTCACTTGAAGCTGAATTGTTTGCATCATGGTGGGAGGACCAGTAAGGGAACTTTTTCCTAGTCACCATAATCTAATCATTTCCTTCTCTGATGAAGACTTTCAGAGAGTCGACAGAAATCAAGACGACTTGATGGTGATTTTGATCATTATTGGAAACTTTGTTGTTAGAAAGGTATTAGTTGATCAGGGAAGCTCGATAAATATACTTTGTTATGACGTTTTTAAGAAACTCAGATTATCTAAAGATAATCTGAGAAAAATAGGAAGGGGTTTGTTTGGGTTTCTGGGAGAAAAATGAGAGCGAAAAGGTACATTAAACTAAGTATAACCTTTGGATTGAGTACAACTCAAGGAGATAAGAATGCCATTTCAAGCAAGCTGCTCTCTTTTAGAACTATTGATATATAGTTCTTGGTAGTTGACTGTCATACTTCATATAATGCAATTTTGGGAAGACAGTCTTTGAATGCCTTGGGATCTGTAGTTTCAACACCATATTTGGCTATGAAGTTTTCAACATTTGATGGGACAATGGGAGTTATGCATGCCTATCAAATCAAAGCAAAGGAGTGTTATAATGAATGGTTGAGGATCGAAGAAGAAGAGAAATCAAAAAACCCTGGGGCGAAAAAGCACAGAGTCAATGCCACAAAGTTAGACCCTAGAGAAGATTGCGCCTAGATAAGACCTCAACCAGAGGGAGAGTTAGCAAAGTTACAAGTGAGAGCAACCGATCAGCAATTTACTAGAATTGGGAAAAGTCTTATGGAAGAGGAAGCTCGGAAGTAAAAGATTTGCTGATCAAGAATTCATATTTATTCGTATGGAATTCAATAGATATACCTGGAATTGGTCTGGACTTGATATGTTATATGCTTGGTGTTGATCAAAGTGCCAAACCAATCACTCAGAAGAATAGAAAGATTGGTTCAGAAAGACAAAAAGTAATGAGAGAAGAAACGCAAAAACTTTTGAAAGCTGGATTCATCAGGAAGGTCCAATATACTACTTGGCTGTCAAACGTTGTGATAGTCAAGAAATCAAATGAAAAATGGATAATGTGTACTAATTTTACCGACCTTAATAAATCTTGTCTAAAAGACGCATATCCTCTTTTGACTATTTATATATTGGTTGATGGAGTATTGCAATATAAGTTTCTAAGTTTTACATATGCTTATTTGGGTTATAACCAAATCCGCTTGCATCCAGATGATGAAGACAAAACAACTTTCCTTACTGAGAATGCAAATTATTGCTATAGAATGATGTTGTTCAGCCTAAAAAATGCTAGTGCAACTTATCAAAGGTTAATGGATAAGGGTTTCAAGGAACAAATTAGGAGAAACATCGAAGTATATGTAGACGATATGGTTGTAAAAATGAAAGAGATGGGTGATCACTGTGAGGATCTTGATGAAGTTTTTCATCACTTAAGAAAAATAATATGCATTTGAATCCTGAGAAGTGTGCTTTCGGTGTCCAGGCAGGGAAGTTTTTGGGTTTTAAGATAACTAATAAAGGGATCGAGGCAAATCCAGATAAATGTAAAGCTATTATAGATATGAAAAGCCCAATAATTGTGAAGGATGTTCAAAAGTTAAACGAGTGGATTGCTTCATTAGCGTGTTTCTTGTCTAATTTGCAGTAAAGCTTTTCCATTTTTCCAAACATTAAAGAAAGTGAATGAATTTTCCTAGAACAAGGAGTGCGAGAAAGCAATTTAGGAGCTAAAACTTTTCTTATCATCACCGCCTATCTTAACCTGACCGAGTCCAGGTGACGAGTTATGATTAAAGTAGGAGAAGATTCATGGATGAATCCAATGGTTGATGCTTTACAAATAGGGAAGTTCCCCGAAAGCACCGAAGAAGCTGCTATGCTAAGGAGAATGAACAATTTTTATGTTATAATTGATGACCAACTATGCAAAAAAGGTTTCTCTATGCCTTTACTGAAGTGTTTAAATCGGGAACAAGTGGAATATGTGTTAAGGGAGATTTATGAAGGTATTGGTGGATAGCATTTGGGAGGACGAGCGTTAGCAGCAAAGGTTATGAGAGCAGGATACTTTTGGCCAAAGATGAAAAGAGATTACATTGAATATGTCAAAAAGTAAGACAAGAGGTTTTTTGCCTTATACCTTGCACTACCAAAAGAGTTGCATTTTATGATGGCTACATAGCCCTTCTGTAGATGGGAAATGGATATTCTGGGTCCATTTCCTTTAGTCCTAGGACAGGTAAAATTCTTGTTGGTGGTAGTTAATTATTTTATAAAGTGGAATGAAGTCAAGCCATTGGCGAGAATTGCTACTCAAAAAGTTAAGGACTTTACATGGAAAAAGATCATATGCAGGTTCGGATTGCCTTTTGCTATAGTAACAAATAATGGGACATAGTTTGTTAATCAAGCTCAGAGCTTTTTACCAAAGGCTGGGAATACAACAGTGTTTTATTTCAGAAGAACATCCATAAGCAAATGGACAAGCAAAGTTAGCAAATAAAGGTATTCTAAAAAGATTAAAGAAAAGGTTGGAGCAAGCGAAGGTTGTTTGGGTTGAAGAGTTACTAAGAGTTTTATGGGCATACCACACTACCCCATAATCATCAACAAATAAGACTCCATATCATATGACTTACGGAGCTGAAGCTATGATACCAGTAGAGTTGGGGGAAATAAACATCAGAAGGGCCCGATTCAATGAAGACATGAATGATCAAGCTAGAAGAGAAAACCTCGAGTTGCTTGAAGAAGATTATAAAGCATCCCAAATATTTCAGATAGCAATTAAAGGACGAATGGCTAAGAAGTACAATTCAAAGGTGCTCAAAAGAAATTTCTCAAAAGGAGATCTTGTGATGAGAAAAGAAAACATCGGAAGGAAGAGTAGGAATGAAGGAAAATTCACTCCAAATTGGGAAGGACCATTCAAAGTTGTGAAGTAGGTAAAGGAGCATATAAGTTGTTTGAGTTGTCTAGCAAGGAAATAGCTCGATCTTGGGATATCTCAAATTTGAGGTGATATTTTAGTTAATATTTAGACCTTATGATATAAAGTGCAAAGGGTGTACTCTTTTTCCTAACCTTAGGATTTTTTCCCATTAAGTTTTTCTTGGAGAGGTTTTAACGAGACACATCTACCACAGTGAATAAATTCTTTTTATCATATTATGCCTCATATTTTATAATGAATTTTGCATAAGAAGATGCCAATTAAGCAAATGATAGGTTGGCGATGCCCTCGACTTCCAAATGGAATGAGGATGAACATTTAAAATCTCATGCTCAGTGGAAAGATATGAGTAGGGTTCAACCAAGAAAATGATCAGTTAGCGATGCCCTTGACTTCCAAATAGAACGAGGATGAACGACTAAAATCCCTTGCTCAGTGGAAATATCTGAGTAAGGTCCATCCGAGCAAATGATCAATTAGTGATGCCCTCGACTTCCAAATAGAACAAAGATGAACGATTAAAATCCCATGCTTAGTGGAAAGATCTTACTAGGGTCCAGCTGAGCAAATAATCGATTGGCTATGCCCTTGACTTCCAAACAAAGTGAGGATGAATGGTAAAAATTCCATGCTCAATGGAATGTTATGAGTAGGGTCCAGCTGATCAAACAAGGATGAAGACTTAAGATAACTTATCAAATATGACAAAAGAAAGTGCAAAGTGCCAAAGGCTAGCTATGGGAACGATAGGACTATTGGTTAGTAACACCTTCAACTTCCAAATAGAACGAAAGAGACCTACGATAACTTAGTGAAAGAAAGTCTTTTATACATAAAAGTCTTTTAGACACATCATATTTATTATACCTAGCCTCATGGATGAATCAAGGACAAACTGAGTAACTTAACAAATGAAGATTAATTCAAGAATATTTTTACATCACAATTACGTTACCATGATAAGGAGTAGGGGAAATTCATGCTATGAATGCTATATTTGGTAATCAAATGATATTTAAGGGAAGTGGAGTTATATAGTTATAAATTCAAGAAAGAAATAGTGCCAACATAATCATATTAGTCAAAAGAGAAAGGCATAAGCTCTTATAGAGCATGAGTTCTTACAAATTCAAAAAAAAAAACATTGAAAGCATTAAAAGGAAAAATAAAACTATTAATTAGAGAATCAATCAGTAGCCCTTTCATAAGTCAGAGTTGGGGGCAGATCAAAAGGATGATTCTCATGTTGATCTTCAGTAGGATGATCGGTTTGTTAAGTATCTGCCACATTTCCTTCAACTTCTTCATTATCCTCAGTTCCATCAGATTCACTTCTCGATTCATACACCAGACTAACAAGCTCGTCATTTTCAATCTTCTTCAAAGGGCCACAAGCACTAAAGTCGATCGTAGGGCAAACAAATTGTGCCTAAAAGATGGCCTTCTTGAAGCCACAGTGCGTCTTATTGCCTAACTTCTTAGTTAGTTTCCAGTAAGTCTCACCCCAAGTCTTCAAAAGGGCCATGTCTTTATCTGCCTTTTTCTTCAAAGATAACATTTCAGTAGTAAGATTGACATTTTGAGTACGAAGTCATCTACTTCCTTCTCAACAAGCTCAACCATTTTCTCAACGCCAAGAAGCTTTTCAATAAGAGGAGTCAGAGATGCAATTCACTTATTCAAACTAGTAATTTCACACTTCAAAGCTTCAAAATCTTTCTTGTTCCTCTGGCCAATGCTTGTCAGCTTTAAACCATGGTTCTTAATCCAAAAACTGAGTCCCTCGAGCCTGATATCATATTACTTCTCGATGTTAGAGGGTGTGGAAAGGTATTGCCTAATAATTTGATCAGTTGGGAAGTGAGGATCTTATATAGACTTTATTTTGTCCGTTGAAGCTTGGAAAAAAGAAACATAATCTTTCATCACTTTTTCAAACAGCTCATGATTACTAAGTGGGAAATAGTGTTTCAAAAACCTTCTCTTTTCCTTTACTTTTGGAATAAGGATGAACTCGAGTAGCAGTTTCTTCTGGTTGGTCGACAGAAAAAGAAACTGAGATTGGCTTATTGATTAGTTCAACATGATCATCAGAAGTGGAAATAGATTAAGTAGGCAAGACCCCTTAGAAACTATTTGAATCCCCTTCATTATGAGACCACTTAGATGGGCAGTCAGATTGGGTGGCCTCAGAAGACTATTTCTATTGAGAATGAGCAGGTGTTTTCTGACCCCTTCTCCTAAATTATTTCTCGAGGAGGATTTCTTCTACAATAGGAAGCTTTGGAGGAACTAAAGGATTCATGTTCTCTGAAAAGAAATAGTAAGGGCACGTATAAAATGTTTGTAAAACACAAACATGAAGAGAAAAAATTTAAGATGAATATACAATGAATAACATGAAACTAGAATAAACAAAAAGAGAAAAAGAAAGAATGTGAAGGTAAATTCATGAAAATAAGAAGACAAAATATACAAGTCATGCTGAAATTAGATGATTTTAGTGCAATGGTAAAGACAAAGCATTGCAGACAATCTATCGATATCCTTTTAATCCTCCTGGGAAAACCTACGCCAAGAATAGTTGGGAGACTTTCCCGATCCTTCAACCAAAAAAAAATTAAACTTAGGCCTACTATCGAAGCCTAAAAAGAAAGAATAAGCACGAGGAGATGGAGTAACCCAGAAGTAGCCTACCTTAAAACATTTTAAAGAAGAATCAAAAAGTTTAAATATCTTATTCCTTCAATTGGTTGTAAGAGAAATAAGCTCGTTAGTTGACCTAGAAGTGCAAAAGAAGTAGAAGAAGTTTGGAGCAGAAGATATTATACTTAGGAAGTTGCACAAAAGATCAAAATCGCAAAGAAAAGCCTAGTTATTTGGATGAAGTTGGGAAGGAGCAATGTTGAGAACATTCATAACATCGACTTCAAATGTAGAAAAAGGCAAAGAAATTCCTATCCGACTGAATACAGCTTTAAACATCATAAAACTACTAGTTTGGGAAATCGAAAAAGTAGCACCACGTACACGATCGTCAGTTGAGAAAGGTGCTAGGGTGTATGAACCCTTAGCATTATCCTGAGCGATGTGAATGGTTTGGTTTTTGACTCAAGAGTTGATGCATTGGTGTAGGAAGATAGGTACTTTAACATATCTTTGTCAACCCAGGGATACTTAGATACCAAGGCCAATCGATTAGAGATTATTGTTCATCCTAACCTATTTGTTAAAGAAAATTAAATGATCAATATTATTAAAAGACAGATCAAATCTTGAATTTGACAAAGTAAAAGAAGAAACAAAAGAGTCAAATGAATTAGAAGAGTCTAACCATCAGTTACTAAACTTTTTTTTTTATTTTTTCTCAATTTCGTAAATTTTTCTAATAAAATAAGAAGCATTTTTTAGGAGAAGAAGAAGGAGGAGGAGGAATCTTCAAGTTTTAAATTTCAGAAGGAAACTCCTGGGGGCTCCCTGGGGCGTAAGCTTTACAAGACGGAGTTCTTGGAAGAAATTCCCCAAGAATCTCCAAAAAGGAGCTATTAGATTCCATTCGAAAATAAAATGAAAGGAGGAGAGTAGGAACAATACTTGAGGATATAAGGAAAAGGGAGGAAGGCAGTGGGTGACAATAGGTGATGAAAGTGTGCAAAGCAGCCTAATGAAGGAATCACACATTAAAAAGTGTTAAAAAACCAATCTTTAAAGAACTCAAGCAATACAAAAATGAAATAAAAGAGAAATAGGACAAGCAAAAAAGTAGAAACATACTTGAAAAGTAGCAAATCTACAAAGATGAAAGCAAAAGAAAATGGGACGCAGAAAGAAAAAACCAAAGTGTGGAAAGAAGATGAAATGCAAGAAGGCTGAAGTGAGGAAATAACAACTAGAATGGCGGCTCTCCCTATTTAAAGGTTTCTAAAAGACATGATGGTTAGGTTTTCATGAGTTATGATGATTTGTAATTTTGAAAGCCCCAAAGAATGTGCCAGTTGGCGCTTTAAGGGTCATATTAATTGACATTTGAGATTTGGAAAAAAGGAATTTATGATCTAATGGTTAAAAAATAAATAGTGAAATGATGCAACAAATGGGGGAAAGAAGTTTGAAAAGTGTGTCGAGTCATTATTGAAAAGATATGACCTGAAAGGACATGGCTCTTGGAAAGAGAAAAAGTGTATATAGAAAGGCGAGATAATGACAAGTGTCCAAGAAAGAAAAAAGGAAGAGTTGTTTACAATGATCGAAAAAAGTAAAGAAAGAGCTATAACACTAATAGCAGTGTGAATAGTACAAAAAGCATAATAGCAAAAATCATATATTGAATAAATATGATCAGGGATAAAGACGATCAAGATATGCTCAGAAAAATTAAACGAATGCAGTACTCATAAGTCAGAAATGAAGTTAGAAATGATCTATTTCATTTGTACTATCTTGTTAGATGAAGAACGACCGATTCAAATGGACTGTTGTGTCTTCTAAAAGAGGAATGACATATTGATAGCCCACAATTTTGGATTTTAATAATTTTATATCCCGTCATTTTGAGTAAACGTGTCGCGATTGTGTTGTTAAAGATTTTAACATAAATCCCAATAAAATATGCATGGGAGGACAAGCGAATCTGCATCATTAATAACTCAATAAATGAAAAGGCAAGTTTCAAGAAAAAGAAACTATCATATCCGTAACCGGTGAAAAGACTTTGTCATAAAAAGTAGCCAATAAAACGTGTGCCACCCATATAACCAATAGAATGAATTTAATGCTTATATCACTATAAAATAGGGATAGAGTTTCTAGTGTCCATCACCACAAACCACTTTATACTTTGAGAAAAGAAAATGTTCTCAAAATCCCTCTTCCTTCCTAGAAAGCACCTTAAGATATTTATAGCAAAAGAGGAAATAGAGAGTGGAAGCTTTTCTTCTTAGGCATAATGGTTTAATTAGACCTGAGATAAAACCAAAGGTCAACATCACAGAGCTCAATAGGAGCCTCTCTTCCCAGGCATATGAAACAAATGTGCAAGGAAGAGATGGTTGCTAGGAAAGAGTCTCGACAACTGTGGAGATTCTAAGAAAGACAAGAGGCCAAGAATAATCTCCCTCACCAAAGCACCTACTACCATGCTCCCATTGCATACGGGGAGCAATAAGGGGCCTAGGATGGGCAGAAATAATGACCCAAGTGGTCAACCCGATCAATAGGCAAACCCAATCAACAGGGAATAGACGGTTCAAAGCAAATGTAGCAATCAAGCACATCAAGATTGGGAGACTTCGGCAAGAGGGAGAAACATCAAGGACTCTTTGTCTTTTTATCCTCTTGGAAATCTCTAAGAAACTGACTTCTAGTGAATCAGCAGTGACTAAGACAACAAAGGACAATTAGAGGACACAACACACACACACACACACACACAATATATATGTTTAGGATAATGTTTGGAATGGGATATAGTCTTTTATATGTAATAAAAACATTCCTTTTATGATTGGTTATAATGTTGATAGATTTCTATAACTAATTGTTAAACGATCGGTTATGATGTTGATAGTTTTGTATAGCTAATCATTGAATGATCGGTTGTAATGTTGATAAATAAGAGTAAACATCATACATTAACAATGATTTATTTTTTTATATTTTTGAGTCTTGTTTAATAACTAATGATTTGATAATGAGAGATACATAAAGAATAACAAAAGGTATGAAGACCCGATCATAACCATGAATCATAGAAAAATTGTAATTGTTAATATAAGTCGCCATATAAGTCTCAATATTTGTAAACGTAAAACAAATATTATAAGATTGCATTCAATTAAGATAATATGTGATCGGCCCATGGCTTTTTGAGCTTGTTTGTGTCCTTATCATAAAAGTTGAAAGGTTGGCTTTTAACCGATCAATCTTTGTTTCAAAGATTAGTAAGGTCGATTCTCGACCTATTAAGTTTGTTCATTCCTTTATGACTCCAAGTTTGGGGCAAGTGGACCATACCCCCATTTTCTCAAAGATTAGTAAGGTCAGTTCTTAGCCTATTAAGCTCGTTCACTCTTTTGTCACTTCTAGCTTGGGGAGCTGTGGACCGTACCCTTTTTATAATGGGCCTAAAGCATAAGCTCAAGAAAGAAAGCACCAAAACTCACCTAGCTTAGGTGAGGTCTCTAGAGCTAGTTAGTTAAAGAAGGTGGCCATGTGGCATGCTCCTATTGAAGCATTCCATAACCACCTAATGATCACAAAACCAAGGGGAGAGGTCTCACTTTCCTAACATCCATAACCCTATTAAAGACGTGACCACCATGAAGAAGAGGCCTTTTGCTGAAATCATCTAAGAACCTACCATACCACTTCCATGGTGTCTACCCATGAGCTTGGACGGAACTATATATATATATATTAAGGGTATTCTCATACCATCTTTTGTGTCAAATGAGACAAAGTCCCTCTCTAGATGATTTTAGGAGCACATTCCCACATTAACCTAGTGCAATTAGGAAAAAAGATTTCCTTAAGTGTTGACTCAAATTCAAAACTAAGTACTTAGTATGGATAATACACCTCCTAAAGTCAGGAAGAACATGGAAGCCATTTGCTTTGGCATATTAGTTGGGTGTTCGAAATGACACTGATAGTAATTAAAGCACTTGTAGAATTAGTGATGATGTTTGTTAGAACTTGAGCAAATCACTAGGAATGGGTGAGTGGTGAAGGATTTAAGTAGTTTATAAGAGGTCATAAATTTAAACATATGTCATAAATTTCTTTAAGAATTACATGAAGTTTTTTCTTATATATAGAAAGGGTATTCTTAGACCATCTTTTAGGTCAAGTGACACTAAGTCCCTCTCTAAATGATCTTAAGGGTAGATTCCCACATTGACCTAGCGCATTAAAAAAAAAATTCCTTAAGTGTTGATGCAAGTTCAAAAGTAAATATTGAAGCATAGAGATTAGAGGACACGCCTAAACTATTAGATTATCCCCATGGGTTAAAATTGTATGATTGTAATATAGCCCAACTAAGCACCAATAGAGCCGTTTAATGTGCTCATAAAATTTTAGGGAGCATTGATATTCTATAAAATCAACTTGTAATAACTGGTTAATTTGGTTGGCCATTTTTTTTTTTTTTTTTGCTTTTCCAGTTATGGTGGACAGAAAAATAAGTAATGAATAATAGAAAAATAAATGGTGATTTCTATATAAGTAGTGGTGATGAATTAATATACATGAAAACTACTAAGTGGTGACTAAAGAGAAAATAAATGATTATTTTTGTGTAATTAGTGGTGAAGAATGACTTGAGCTTAAGTCATCACATAATAAACTTAAATCATCATTTTTCACCACTCATATGTCACCAGATCATAAATTAATATACATAAAATCTATTAAATGGTGACTAAGGGAAAAATAAATGGTGATTCATGTATAAGTATTGATGATTAATAACTTGAACTTAAATCACCACATAATAAACTTAAATAACTGTTTGGCATCAATCATAAGTCACCAGATCATGAGTTACTAGATCATGAATTAATACACTACTAAGGAGAAAATAAATGGTGATTCTTGTGTAAGTAATGATGATGAATGACTTGAACTTAAATCATTACATAATAAACTTAAATAACTATTTTTCACTACTCATATGTCATCAGATCATAAATTACTAGATCATGAATTAATACACGTAAAAGCTAATAAATAATGAATAAAGAAAAAATAAATGATGATTTTTATATAAGTAGTAGTAAACTCAGTTGATACAATTGAAGACTTACCTGTTGTATAATTACTAGGTAATCATTTTGGACCATTAATCAATTTTAGTTCACAATCAATAGTTATGATTGCTTGAAGCATCAATGCCATATAAAATTATATGAGGATGTTGAACTTTTCCAGCACGATAACTCAAAAATACAATCAGACACTTAGCAAATTCTCCTCAAATGAATCAGAACTTTCAATTACACCAATAGTGTTTTTATTAAATAATTGATATACTTCAAGCCCATTATCTCCTCAATAAATAGTAGAGGTACTGGTCTATTTTCCAAGTCTTTCAATCAAGAAGAATTTGAACTATTATGTGGGCGAACTTTACTTGCACTATAGAGATTTGAATCTCCGTAGAAGACCAAACAAGGTCAGGAAGAATATGAAAGCCATATTCATTGGCATATTAGTTGGGTGTTGGAAATGGCCTGTATAGTAATTGAAGCACTCGTAAAATAGCAGCGATGATGATTGTTAGGTCTTAGAGCAAAATATTTGGTTTCCTAATTGCTAATATCTAAATCATTAGGAGTGGTTCCGAAGGATTTAAGTAGTTTGTAAGAAGTTATATGTTTAAAAATTAGTCATGTTACATTTAACAGAAAGAGTAGGAGTAGCTAATATCTTTCAGATTTTAAATTGAAAATTTTAATATCCAGTTAAATTCTTTAAAAAAATTTAAGAGTATCAATACCTAAGGTGAGTTGTGAATCATTGATTACTTCTATCTTAAATTATCTATCCACTCCTCACCCAAGGTCGTGAAAAAAAATAAAAAATTAAGCAAAACTAGACAAATAACTAGTCACCCAAACACAATAAAACTATAACCAGGCAGCCAATCCAAGCACATTATTACTTGTTCATATAATCAGGGTTTTTTTTTTTTTTTTTGGAGGGCCGGGGGGAGGTGTGGTTACGAAAGGGGTCTAAATCCTTGTGTGAGGAATGAGAAGGAAGCTAACATGATCCTCTAGGACTTGTAAACAAAATTGCTACACCAATTACAGAGAAACAATTGGGGCATATTAAAGTGAAATCAAAGGAGTTGAAAAGAACTGCTGCATTCTTTGTATATGATTATGGCAATGCAAAAGCATGTACTTTCTTTGATTCCACAAATAATTAGTTCAAGCTCTACAATTGAATTATCCTACTTGCGGCTTACTTGATCAAGTACTGGGTTTGAGTCCACACTCGGACACAAGCAAAATAACCTTGCTGAAGCAAGACAACAATGCATTCAGGATAGAATTTTGACACCCAGGAGGTTTAGTACCAATCACTCCAATATGGGATCGGATTCTCCAGTTGAGAATGCTGTTTATGTAGTAGACTTCTCACTTCTGACGTGCTGATCATGTGGTTTCTATTAGGTTCTATAATGCAGAATTGACATCAAGCATGTCCCTGTCAGCTATTTAGTTCTGGACCTAATTCAGTATGGTCTAATTAAAAGTTCCTCCTGGGTTCCTTTTATATTTTCCCACAACTTAGCTTAAATGGATTTAGGCTACACACTAAAAATACTCCATACTCTTTCCAGAAATCTTGATCCATTCACTCTTCAAATCACTATAAACCATGCCCAAAACAGAAATTAGAGAAGGCACTCATGTTGGCGACAAATACATCATTTTTTTTATTTATAAAAGACAAGTACGTCATATTATACATGATAAAGTAAGAATTGACAAACTATATTATGTATGACACTGAAACAAGGCTTGGAAAATATCAGAATGAAGAGTGTGGCAACAAAAAAGAAAAGGCATTCACCATTTCAGTCATACATTAAGGAAATGCCATTTCAGTCATACATTAAGGTTTATGAAGCTATGGTAACTAATATTGATGGAAGGCTAATTATAGTGACACATCAGGAGATCATTATAGAATACATGGTAGACCACCCTATGGGGTACAAGAAGGAAAATCACTATTATCTGATAAGCCTATGGGTTAAAGAAAGAAATTACTATTGTAAGATAAGATAAAAGGAAGCAACAATTCAATGAAATAACATAACAAAACGGACTGGACAACATTAAAGCTTCATCTACGAGTATCTGTCTACGAACTGGCATCTCCTTCTCTACTTGAACTAATTTGATTATTGGTGTTTACAGACGAAGGCCCTGGCCCTAAAAGCAAAGGGGCCTCTTTCTTTTCATTGTTGGAATCTTTCTTGGAAGATGGGTTCGCAGCCTGAGATCTAAGAGGGGGCTCAAAATGTTTGCTAGCAACATCAGGAGGGGCTGCATCATCTCCAGCAAGCACAAGAAGGCCTTTCTCCCGAAGAGAAGATGGCTCATTGAAGCAAGTACTCCATAGGGAGTCCACAAGCTGCCTTTCCTCCCTTGCTGCCCCAAGGTCCTCAGGTGACATTAAACTGATACCATTTATTCGTTCTTGAAGAAGTTGCTTCATCTTCTCATCATCTTCAGCAGACCCACCTTTCTTATCGCGAGCAAGCTCAAGAAGACCTCGAAGGGCAGCTTCTCGGACATCCGAATCTTCACTTGAGGCAAGGTGCATCAATATACGAGGAAATCCTAGCTCATTCACAATGTTGCGGTCTGAACTATTCTCATGCAACAGGTAATGGATCAAGTTGAGAGCTTTCCTGAAAGAATGTAAAATTAAACAAAGTTAGGAATCAGTTTCCACAATTAATAATGAGGATGGAAAAGTCTAATTAAGCAATAAGTAGAAAGCAATAACGCAATAAGAACCTTATTAGAAAAAAACCTTAATTACCTTTGAAATCTCACATTTTCAGAAGTTAGCGCATCTCTTAAGGCTGCATAACCATTTGCAAGACGAAATGCATTGATACCTGGTTTGTTGTGCCGAATTAGTGCTGTCAAGTCATCCCCAAAGCAAAAATAAATCAATGCCATTACAAACTCAGGACACAACGTATCACTATTCACTACTGTAAAATATAATAATACATACAAGATATTGCACCCAGCGCCTTAGTTCGAGCATTCACATCAGGATCTGAACTGAAATTAGAAATAAGAGGTTCGAAGCCATTTGCTTCCATAACAAGTTGCTGACTTCGAGGATTATTCTGGACTATTGTGGTCACAACATCAGCAGCCTTTGCTCGAATATTGGCATGAGAATTTTTCAGGTAACCAAGAAGAGGAGCCAACCCACCAATTGAGTGGAGATCTGGGAAAACAGGTAAAGACAGCAAATAGGTGAGATATACAGCTGCAGAATCAGATAAAACACAAATCCATTAACCAACCAATTATAAAAAAAACAGAGGCACTAAATCTGATTCAAAAAGGAAAAAAAGTACAGATTTACGACAGCAAATCATATTTCAGCAGTGCCAACTACTGCCATGGTCACATAGAAAAATAAGAGAACAAAAATGATTAGACTCTTGAAGAAAGCTATAAATCAACAATTTTCTGCAAAAACATTACAATTGAAAACACCTTGACCAAAGAAAGCTAGAACTAATAAACCCAATGCATTGATTTCTGCAAAATCATTACAATTCAAAACAAGTGATTACTATTTAAATTTGACCCTGCATTGCCCAAATTTTAAGAAAGACACTTCATCATGCAGTGAATAACGCATAGAAGCAGCTATTAAAAACTACATAATCAATTAAATCATGATCTCCAAATTTATAGGAACTTCCCATTGGAAACTGCCACAAGCAAGCATAAGCAAGATAAATCAAGTAATTCACATATTAATAATTAGTTTCCCTATACTCTTCAACAAGATCAAGTTCATAACCATCCAAACGTACTCACCATTGGCCATATCAATCGACTCAACATGCTCTTGCAACTCATCCAACATATCTGTCAAAAATCCATGTTAGAGACCTACCCTGAGTTAGTATGAGATTTAAGAAAAATTACTTACAAACTGAAAAGAAAATGAGATTATTTTTCCAATTTTTTTTTGTTAGTTTAGCACTATGGTAAGAGTTGGATACCTTCAATGTCTGCAGAGGTAACTCCTTGAGCTTCCAAGACCTGCTCTGGAGTTTGCATTACAAGTGTAATCTCTTTCATACGTTTTACAACATCAATAGTCTGAGCTTGCATCGCTTCCATAAACCATCTCCGATCCTCCTCACTACAGAATCATAAAACTAATGAAATCAAATCCTAGTCTACTGAATAATAATTTCAGCCTTCTCAACCATATCATACTCAACAACAATCACCATTTCAAAAAATACATAAACAAATTTTCACAAATGGGTATGCATTTTTGCAATACAACTACAAAAAAGAAACCTTTCTACTTGTATACAAAATTAACAAAATCAGACCGTAGTCCACTGAATATTAATTAGAGCTTCTTCGTTCATACTCAACTACAAAAACCTTTTTTATCCCAAGAAACATTCAAACTTCACAAATGAGTATGCATTTTAGAAACTACAACTATGAAAAAGAAACTTCTACACTTTTCAACTACAGAATCATAAAATTAACAAAATCAGACCCTAGTCCACTGAATATTAATTTCAACATCAACATTCATATTCAACTACACGAACCATTCTCCCTCCCACCCCCCCCCAACAAAAAAAAAAACACACACACACACACACACACAAATGCTTATGCGTTTTTGCAACTACAGCTACGAAAAAAGAAACTTCTATACTTATTATCTACGGAGTCAGAAAATTAAATAAATCACACCCTAGTCCACTGATAATTAATTTCAGCCTCCTCATTCATATGAAACCACAAAAACCATATTTTTTATTTTTAAAAAAAATTGAAATATGGGTATGTGATTTTGCAACTAAAACTACGAAATCGAAAACTTTATAGTTGTATTAACCTGAGTCATTATCAAGAGCTAACTCAACTTTACCTCCTAGAAGATGGGGAAAGAGAAAAAAACAAAAAACAAAAAACAAAAGGGGCGAAACTGGAAATTGAATTGGACCTTAAATTGCGAGTGGGGAGAGTTCCATCGGAGTGAGCAATGCTCCATTTGAGCAACCCATCCCAGTTGGGTCCGTCTTTGGCCATTTGATTGATTAAGCAAAAAGAGGAGAAAAGAGAAAACCCAAAACAATTTTAAGAGGTTTTCGTGAATCAGCAACAAAGCTTGAGATCTTGCAAGGGATGATGAAGAGGTTTCTGAAAGAAGTGTTGAATTCAGATATATAGAAGGTTAAGGGTGATTCAGGAAACGTCTCAAGAATTCGGGAGACTGGTGGAAACTGGAAAAGAGAAAGGGGATGAGGTGAATGAAACTACGGTTTTTTTGGGTTGGGTGGCTGATGGGCCTCGTTGGATATGGCCCAGGCCCACTGACTCCCCAATTCATGGCTTTTTGACCAATTTATTTTTAGTGACAAAATTATTTATCAAATTGTTACTATTTTTAAACTATTTATCAAAATGTTACACTTTTGACTACGTTAAAATTTTTTATTATTTAATGTTTCACATAGATAGCGCTATCAATAAGAAAACGTCAAAGCACAAGGCGCAACCA
Source organism: Ormosia semicastrata (assembly GCA_029884595.1). NCBI lineage: Eukaryota > Viridiplantae > Streptophyta > Magnoliopsida > Fabales > Fabaceae > Ormosia > Ormosia semicastrata. Next base: position 10,730,748 of record JAQQTO010000047.1, read on the forward strand.
GCGTGATAACGTCAAAAATAGTGGCATTATCCACATGGTAACGCCACACTTGTTGGCGTTATCACGCAGACAGCACCGCGCGCGTTGGCGCTTTTTGATTGAACACCCTATTTAAGCAATTCTTCTCTCCTTCCTCCGACCAAGTTTTTCATTTCTCAAATTTCCTCAAATGTTCTAATCCTCATCCTTCAGTTCTTCTATCCATTCTACCTCATTCTCATTCTCTATTTTTCCTCTCCAGTTATCCTTTTTTTAAAACTCTCTACCTCCCTCTCCTTTTGTAATCAACGTCTTTCTTCTAACAAGCTGGTAAGCTTGGTCAAACCACGCATGGGGAACTACTGCTTTTTGACCAATTTGCCCTTAGTGGCAAAACTATTTACCAATAGCAAATTGGTCAAAAATTCATAGTTCCCCATGCGTTGTTTGACCAAGCTTACCAGTTTGTTAGAAGAAAAACATTGATTTCAAAAGGAAAGGGATGTAGAGAGTTTAAAAAAGAGGGCAGCTGGAGAGGAAAAATAGAGAATGAGGTATAATGGATGGAAGAAGTGAAGGATGGGGATCAGAGCATTTGAGGAAAAAAAAATTTCCTTTTCTTTTGAATTATTTTGCAGGAGTAAGAGGAAAATTTCCTCACTACTTCTTTGTTATTTTGCTACCTAAATGTATGAAATTTCTCTTTTTTCGGTTCTTTCTCATATAACACAATTCTATTCCTAAGCTCACTAATTTATTTCTTATTCATGTCAACACTTTCATCTACTATTCCAGCTTTATCATCCAACCATTGAAAAAAGTCACAGGTCTATTGTTTATCTCTTCATAAAGGATACGTAAAAAATTAACGATCATAGCTCATTGTCTTCTTCGAAGTATAAATCAAAGCCCCTAGTCTGCAACCACACTTCTCAGAAGAAATTTGTGCACCTCTTCTACTCCCCATCACGGATGAACCACTTATGCTACAGCTTATCTCTGACGTATGCACAAAATCTCCTCCCATCTTCTAGCAAACCCTAAACCCCAAATATTTTACCCACAAGCTACAGTCAAATGAGGGTTTTTGAGAGAGTTTAGTGAGAGAAAAAGTCTAGGGAGAAGGTAGAAATTTGAGAAATGGAAAACTTGGCCAGAGGAAGGAGAGGAGAGTTGATTAAATAGGGTGTTTAATAGGAAAGCGTCAAAGCGCTAGGTGCAGCCAGTGTGATAATGCCAACAAGGGTGGCATTATCTGCGTGGTAACGTCATCACATGTGGCGTTATCCGCGTGTTAACGCCATCACACATGGCGTTATCCACGTGATAACGCCATCACGCATGGCGTTACCACGTGGATAATGCCACCATTTTTATGGATTTTAGGGTTCCAAGAAACTTCAAGTTTCTTGCTAACGTGGAGCTCTATGACGGGACCACAGATCCTCAGGAGCACATAGATGTTTACATTCAGTCTATGCGCTTCCATATGGGATCCTCACAATTGCTATATCGTGTCTTCCCCTTTTCCCTAAAGAAAGGGGCCCTCAAATGGTTCGTGACCTTGCCACAGGGATCTGTCACCAACTAGTCAGGCCTCAGATAGTGTTTCTTGCTCCACTATACCACCAGTAAGAAGCAGCCCAGGTCCATTGAATCCCTTTCTAAGATTCACCAAGGGCGCAACGAGCCCCTTCGCGGGTACCTTAAAAGGTTCAATACAACTTGTATCAGTGTGGAGAACCCCAATGACAGAATCACTCTCCACTATGCCAGAAGCGACCTCTAGACCGATTCCCAATTTTTTGTATCTTTGGCAAAGAAAAAGGCAGAGAATATGGTAGAATTTCGGCAACGGTCCCTGAAGTATATAAACCTTGAGGAGGCTACTAAGGCCAAGGAGAACCTAGAGAAGAGTGAGCCCTCTCACCAGAAAGGTAATCAAAACTCCTCACGGCCCTAAAACTCCTCTAAGGATGATCCATCCCGTTCTAAATACTCTAGTTACACTCCTCTGAACACTCCACACGTAAAGAGGCCACCCCTTTTGAAGAAACATGCGCAGAAGGATCGCACTAAGCATTGTTCATGGCATAAGAGTTATGACCATGAAACAGAAGATTGCTTCCAGCTCTGGACGTCATTGAGTCCCCGATTAGGGCAAGACGACTGGACTAGTACATCAACCATGTCCAAAACAATGGATGCCATGAAGGATGGAGAGAAAGTAGACACAGCCCTCAGCAAAGCCCATCTCCACACCAAAGAAGAAGGACCTAGAGTCCTAGGAGAAGATCTTAGAGTCCACCTCACCGCAATATTGACAACTAGTAGAATTAGAACCAGGACACTCCATCTAATAACAACAACTATCATGCCTAGCCTAACCAAACCATCAACACTATTGTGGGTCAGTTCACCGGTGGTGGGTCGTCCAATGATGCCTGGAAGAAAGCGCTCAGGATGGCAATGTTGAGCGTCTCCCACTCTGCGCCTAAGTCACGGACCAGAGATCGGAAGGCGCCCCTATCACCTTTTCAGATAAGGATTATGGCAGAATTATCTTAGATCATGATGACTTACTAGTTATCTCAAGAATAATTTCCAATGCCGAGGTCTGGCGCATCTTCGTGGACTAAGGGAGTTCAGCAGATATTATGTTTATAGACCTGTACCAAAAGTTGGAAGTTATGCGCTTGGAGCTGACTCCCTATAATGGTGAGCTTACCGGGGTCACTGGAGAAAAGATTACTCCAGCAGGATATTTTGAGATTCACCTGACCGTGGGTAGCACTAAACTCTTCAGGACTGTCAAGGTCAGGTTTTTGGTCACGGGCTACCCTTTAGCGTATAACATCATCTTGGGTTGTCCCGCTCTGAATGCCCTTGGTGCCGTGGTATCCACTACCCACTTGGCCGTGAAATTCTTTAGCAAAAATAATGAGGTCGTCACGGTCAAGGAAGATCAAATCATGGCTCGTGAATGCTACAACGAAAGCCTCAAGATCAGCCGAACAACTAAGAAAGCAAAAGCTAGCACATCTAACCTAGTTCTAGACTAAGTCAATATCCTCATGACCGAATTAGATGTTTGTGAAGAAATCTGGGATACCAAGCCCCAACTGGAATGGGAACTACTACCTCTCTAACTTGGTGTTAATTTAGATCAAGTCACCAAGATTGAAGCAAATTTAGAAGAAGAAGAGAGGCGCCAGTTGATTGAGTTCTTGTAGAAAAATAAAGACATCTTCACTTGGATCTCATCCGACATGCCTGGGCTTGACCTTGCCTTCATCTACCATCGCCTATCCATAAAGAAAGATGCGAGGCTGGTCTCCTAAAAGAAAAGAAAAGTTAGCCTGAAAAGGTAACAAGTCATTGAAAAATAGGTTAAGGAGCTGCTCAGTGCCTACTTCATCAGGGAAGTAGCTGGTGTGGTGTGGAATACGATTAAAAATTAATATTAAAAACAGTTGCCAAGTTCCACCAAAAATATAAAAACTTTGCAACCAATTGTAGTAAGCAAGGGTCGATCCACAGAGAACCAATTCAATTAACACTAACAATTCAATTCCTAAATTAAACTCTGATGAAAAATAAACAGTAAAAGTAACAGGGGGGTTTTGTTGATTAAAACTAAAAAGAGAAATTAAACTTAAACCAAAACAATAAACACAAAATGAATTACCAAGTTAAAGATATTGGTTAAGAGATGGAATCCACTACTAGATTTATATGATTATGTTAACTTACATACTCTTTATACCAACATGATTAATTATGTTCTTATGTAATTGTGAGATAAATCTCTTGTTTTCCTTAAGTTTCGCTTAATTCAGCAACCGCTCAAATCAAACCCTAACCATTAGTTATTTGTAAAGCAACCGCTCTTACACCTACCTAATGATTGCATTAAGAATTAGAAAACCAATCACACTAAGATCTAATCACACACCGAGAATAAATTACTTAGATCATATGTCTCACTAGTCATACCATCGCAACCGCGCATAGCAATCCTAGTTTTACCACTCTCAAAATTTGGCAAGAATATAAAAACCTTTATATCGATTTAAGAACAGAAACATATGAATAAAAACATAATTGTATTGATATAAAGAAATATGCAAGAGTCACATAATCAAAACTAGAGTTTCATCCTCCCTTAACCAATTAAAAAGTTTAGCCACACATGGCAAATTCAAAAACAGAAGAAGAATTAAAAGAAAACATTGTTCAGAACAAAAGAAGAAAAGAAAAACTAAAGATCAAACTAGTTTCCAAGGCTTGAGAGTGATTGATCTTTGATCGCTCGAATCCAAGTCTCCAATCCTTAATCGAATCTTTCCCTTTCTTGGTCTTTGTGTTTCTCTCCATTTTCTTGACGGCTCTCTCTGTTCAGACTTTTTTTAGGGACTCTAAGCAACCCTATTTATAGGTTTGGGAACCTAATTTAGCATTAAAACACGAAATTGAACTTCTGGGCCGATGACACGGGCCGTGTCATATTTCATGGCTCAACCCGTGTCTGATTCTGATGACAGATTTCCAGCTATTCCAAAGTCAGAGAAGAACACGGCCCACACCGTGTCATTTGACACGGGCCGTGTTCTTGGTCAATGCTTGAAATTGACTCTTCCTCGTGAAGTCAGAGAAGTACATGGCCTACCCCGTGTCATTTGACATGGGCCGTGTTGTCCAAAATCTTCCAGTCTTCAAAGTCAAAAGAGTACACGGCCTACCCTGTGTACTTTGACACGGGCCGTGTTAATCACTTTCTTCAAATCCAACCTTGATTCTTCATGAATGCTTGTCTTCCTTTGCTTCTAGGGGTTGATACTGATTCCCTTGAGTCTTTTAACTCTCTTCTCAATGTTTCAATACCAGTGAACTCCATCACTCATAAATCTCCTAAAAATCACAATACGTTTATGAGTGTTTATAACCACATTTAAGTATAGTTTCACAATAAACATCCAAAGATAACTCTAAATTAGAAACTTAGCTAAATGTCAACAATTAAGCACATTTGGAATCCAATTAGATCAAACAAAGAACATTTAAGAGTTGAAATTATTAACAGATCAGTAGCCTACACAACTTGGCTATTTAACATTGTTCTAGTGAATAAGTCCAATAGAAAGTGGAGGATGTGCATAGACTACACAGATCTAAACAAAAAGTTTGCTTTAAAGATCAGTACCCACTTCCCAATGTGGATAAACTAGTTGACAGCTCCTCTAGATTCCATTTATCGTCATTCATGGATGTATACTCTGGGTACAATCAGACCTCAATACACCCCGGAGATGAGGATAAAACTACTTTTATCACTAAAAGGGCAAGTTACTACTATAAGGTTATGCCCTTTGGTTAGAAAAATGCAAGAGTCACTTATCAGAAAATAATGAACAGGGTTTTTGAAGGCCAAGTGGGGAGGTTGCTAGAAGTATACATTGATGATATGATAGTGAAGACTCCCCAGGCTAAATCGCACGTCTCAGACCTCAAGGAAGTGTTTGCACAACTCCAAAAGCATAACATAAAGCTCAACCCAGAGAAGTACACCTTCAGAGTCCATGCCGATAAATTCTTGGGCTTCATGTTGACTCACCGTGGGATAGAAGCGAATCAGTATAAGTGCCAAGCAGTGCTCAACATGCGCAACCCACAAAGTTTCAAGGAAGTACAATAATTGATAGGCCGAATTACGACCCTCACACATTTCTTTGCTATAGTTGCTCACAAATCTATTCTCTTCTTCAAATTACTTAAGAAGGGGAAAGGTTTTGAGTGGACTTCAGAATGTAAGGATGTCTTTACATCCTTGAAGAACCTTTTGCCTTCTCCCCCCATTATGATAAGACCAGAACCCAATGAGACATTATACATGTACCTCTCAGTCCATGAAGAGGCTGTGAGTTCTATGATGATCCAAGAAATGGTGGAAGGGCAAAAGCCAACCTACTTTGTGAGCAAGGTATTACAAGGCCCCGATCTCTGCTATCAAAAAATAGAGAAGGTTACCTTTGCACTCATCAATACGGGTAGAATACTCAGACAGTACTTTCAGTGTCATCCTATGGTGGTGGGAGGGACCAACCTATCCGTCAAATACTGCACAAGCCAGACCTAGCAGGAAGAATGATTGCCTGGTCCATCAAGTTTTTTTAGTTTAGAATCGTGTATGAGTCATGGCTAGCAATAGAGGCTCAAGCACTTTTCTGATTTTTTAGTAGAACTTATATTGGACCCCAGCGACCCTGAGGGAATTTGTTAGACCATATTTGTCAATAGCTCCTCGAACCCTAAGGGAAGTGGTGTTCGGGTGCTTTTGAAAAATTCTAAATGAGTAATAGTGGAAAACTTCCTGAAGTTTGAATTTCCCACTTCGAACAATCAGAAGGAGTATAAAGTATGCATTGTTAGACTGGCAATGGCCAAGGATATGGGAACGGCTAAGATCATACTTTGCAATGACTCCTAAGAGCTCCTCAAGAACTTCCAGGATGCCAAGATAGAGTACATTCCCAGTGAGTATAACTTTAGGGTAGATCTCTTGTCTAAACTGGCTAGCAAAAAGAGCCCAGGCAATAACCGTTCCATGATCTAAGAGACCATCTCTCAACCTTCCACCACAGACGCAACCATTTTCCAAGTGGAAGGAGAAGAGCGTACTTAGATCACCCCAATCATTGAGTATCTATAGTCCAAAGCCAGATCCAAATGAAGCCACCAAATTGATCAGAATCGCAGTCAGGTACAGTATCTATGATGGGCAGTTATACTGACATGGGTTCTCCTCACCTCTCCTTAAATATCTCACGCCAAAAGAAGCAGAATATGTATTAGCGATGTTTATGATGGGAGTTATGGACACCACTTAGGGGAAAATCCTTAGCTCTGAAAGCACTTAAGGCCGGATACTATTGGCCAACGATGGAAGCTGACTCCCTCGCACATGTTCGAGTCTGTGATAAATGTCAGCACCACTCAGACCATTATCAGGCTCTCCTAGAGGAACTATCTACGACATCTATTCCCTGGCTATTCTTCAGATGGGGTATGGATATCCTGAGCTCATTCCCTCAAGCACCTAGACAATTGAAGTACTTGGTAGTGGTTGTGGACAACTTCACCAAGTGGATCGAGGCAAAATCCCTAGTCACGATCACCTCTGCCCAGATCCAAAAGTTCACTTGGCATCACATCATCACTAGGTTTTGGGTTTTGGAGTCCATTGTGACGAACAACGAGACCTAGTTCAAAGATAAGGATTTTGAAGAGTTGCTTATTGGGTTAAAAATCAAGCACCATTGCAGTTCTGTTGAGAATCCCAAGACGAATGGACAACTTGAAGCCGTTAACTGAGTTATTGTCTGAACAATTAAAAGGAGGTTGGACGAAACTAAGGGAAACTGGGTTGAACAACTAGACCATGTCTTCTGGGCCTACCGACTATGCCTCACTCTACAACAAGTGAAACCCCTTTAAACTCACTTATGGGCGTGAGGCTATGATCCCAGTGGAAATAGGATAACCAAGCTGGCATCACCTACAGTTTTCGCCTGACAGCAACCCCGGACTGATTAGAGAATACTTAAATGTCCTGGAGGAAAGAAGGTGCGTCGCTTATATACACGATGCTACCATCAAACAAAAGGCAGCGACTCATTATAACTTGAAGGTTATCCCAAGAAAATTTTATCCAAGAGACTTAGTACTCCAGAGAGTAGATATTAGTGGTAGTAATGCCTTCAAAGGGAAGTTAGCTCCTAATTGGGGAGGCCCTTACTGCATTGTGATCAGCACTGGGAAGGAGCTTACACCCTAGAGACATTAATAAGCAAGCCAATAAAAACTATTAGAATGTGGACAAGCTTAAAAGGTATTATAGCTAAGTGCCTTTTAAGACCTAGTCTCTTAGTTTACTTTATATTGGTCTGCCATAGTGTTTATGGGTACACATTGTATGGGCTTTGGTCCTTTGCTCAATCAATAAAACAAAGTTTTCATACATCTTATATCTAAAGTCTCAATGGACCCTCAAGCCGAACTTCATCTTGAGAATATCTACAGAGCTCGTTCCTTATGGGATCCAAAATTTCTTTTAATGATTCAAAGACCTCAAGTCAAAAAATGCCTAGAGAATGTCTAGAGCCCTTTTCTTATGGGATCAAAGGTCTCTTAGATTCCAGGCTAAGAGAAATAACCCACAAAACCCATTTGTGTGTTCGCGAGTTATGGGCACCTACCCAAATCCTCAACACTTGGCCATAACCAATTTGTGGTTATGAAATTAATTGACAGCACGAGTTACGACATCTGTGGTCCGCCATTAAGTACCTACCGTGAATGTCTTGTGTTAAATTGGTTCTAAAGTTAAAAATTCCTAAGTGTTAGGAGATTTTCTGAACTAGACCATAAACGTTAAAGACCCCGGTTATGGATCACCTTAAAATTTTGCCTAAGTCCTCAGTAGAATTCTGAGTGCTCAAGTGCTTTGGGTGTTGGAACCTGGACCATGGTTTTGCATAATTAAAATTTTCCTAAGTCCACTAAATGGCTACCAAGTGCATAATGATAAGTGTTGGACCCAAAATAGACCACGAAAAATAAACAAGTATATAACATTAAGTTATAAGTACAAAGGAAATGCATTTAATATACCTTGGCAACTAAGGCAACCATCTTTACAGAAATAAAATGCCTTATGCAGGGGGTGAATGAATGCAATAAATGAAAAAGACAAGGGGAAAGGCAAGTTAAGCTTCAGCTCCATCTCCTTTTGGACTCTGCTGGTCCTCATCCAATGCTCCATCATCACCTTCTGTTAGATCGAGCACACCAGTTGAAGGCCCGGTAGTGGGGACCCTGGCAGCAACTTAATTCTCCTCCCTTGCCATCACTAGGTGACCATCCTGGATTAGCATTTCAGGATTTAATCCTTCCAAGGCCAGGGTGACATCAGGATTGAAGTGTTGGACCTGGGTAACTGTATTACAGAACTGTTCACCACTAATGTTTGTGCAGATTGCCTCTAGCTCCGCATTATCCTTATCCAGTTGCATCATTCTGACTTGGAGATCCTGAATCTGAACTTGGAAGTCAGTGGTGGTCTTTTTAGAGTTAACCCTCTCTTTCTTAAGCTTGGACCTAGAATCAGCTAGCTTTTTTTTTAGGTCTTGGGCCTTTAATTCAACCTCCTCCTTCTCCTTGAAGGCCAGTTCAAGCTTCCAAGCTCCCTCTGCCTTGAACGCCTTCAGCGGCTTGCCAACTTCTTCTCATGTTCCCCTAAGGTCCTCTCAAGACAATGGGCTTTAGGAGCGGCCCGAAGTGCGAAGGTCTGGAACCTCGATAGAGTCTCCAGCAGACTCCTCTGGGTAATGTACTTCATAACCTTATCGCTCAAGAGTCGTTTGTCAACTAACTCTCTAGGCTCTGCATGCCCTGTAATCAGGGGTATTGAACCTTCCCTTTCATCTTCGTCTACCTCTGTTGCTATCCTCTTCCCATGATCCTCTGCCCTAGTGCCTTCAGCCGCCTTTCTCTTCCTCATCTAAAGAGATTGTGTAGGAGAATCTAACTGATCAAGAGCCACTCAATAATAGGATCTCGAGCAACGAAAACTGGAGCGATAGGTGTAGGAGCATTAGAAGGTCCTACCCTTCCTTTCCTTGCCTTAAAAGCTTGAAAGGCGGTAAGAGATGATCCATATGCCATACTTTCTGTAACAAAACATGAAAAGTAAACAAGTTTGAAACAGTTGGAAAGAAAGATACTAAAAGCAAGAGGTAAAGATGAACTACGGACTATGGCCTAATACCTACCTAGTATAACCCCAATAACTTCTTCATCAGTTGTTTCTAAAAGATCCTTGTAAGGAATCAACCCAACTTCTCGAGCCCATGTGTTCATGAACTCAATACACTTGGTGTCATCCTAGTCAAGATCGTGCTTCTCCTTTTCAATTAACCCAATGGGGGTGCTCCATGCCTGATTGTCTAGTACAAGTGAAACACTGGTTCCCCATTGGCATCTAGAAAGAACAGATGGGTGCTTGGTGCCGCCATTAGCTTGAAGAACTTTTCCTTGAAGACCTTGAAGTTATCCTGGAAGACTCTAAACGCTTTTCGTCTGGACCGAGACCGGATCATAAGTCAGTTCATTTGCATTGCCCCTTCCCCTTGGGGACACCACTAAGTGAACAAGTAGAAAAAGCTTTTTCTGAGTACCGTAGTCTGACTACCCAACAAAATCTTTCAAAAGCAAGAATATTTTCCCAACTGTTAGGGTGAAACTAGGACAGAGCCACATTAAGAGTATGGAGGACCCCTATTTGGAAATCGATGAATGGAATCTGGAGTCCCAGTCGAACGAAGGGATCTTTATACATAAACATATAATGTGCGCCTGCTTCTCGACCCGAACACACTCTTTCATTCTTCGCTGGAGCCAAAACCTGATGCTGGTGGTCCCCAACGCCACCCTCTGTCAACTCCAGATACACCTTGAGATCCTAAATGTCCTTTCTAGTTTGGAAGTCGGACTCGTTGTTCTAGACGTCATATCCTACCCAAGGGTATATGGTCCTCTTGGGGGTAAGTACTAAAGGTCCCTCAAAATCGACCTCATTTGCACCGCCACTCTTCTCTTTACCATTAAACTCTTGGAAACACCCACAGAGGTTGGTAAGTTGTTGTCAGAATCAAGAAAATCAACCTACAGATTCAGACATAAAGGAGGGCCTACCACGGAGGGAATCGGTAAAAGTCCACATCTATATCCGCTTTCCATCTCGAAAACTACAGCCTCCACGCCCACAGAAGCTTAAGCCTTAGTTGGACACCTCTGTCGCTCATGACACGACAAGAAGGGTGCTCCATAGAGCAATGCCACCGAATGGACCTAGAAATATAGGTATCCCCACTCACATTACTAGAAAAAGATAGCAAATGCCCTAAGATAGAGAAGGTAGAAACCCTTTATCTCAGAACGATGCTAAAAGCAGCAAAAATAAAGGGTAGAAGGTAATATACCTTGAAGAAATAAAGGAAATTGATGACTAAAGGAAGTGTAGCCAAAGAGAAATTGTTGAAAACTGGTGAAAACTACTGTAAACCATTCAAACCTCACTTCTCCATTGTTCACGATCATCGAAAATTGTCTCAAGTCACCGGAAAGTAGTCAGAAACAGTAAAAGTAGGGAAAAGACGGCTTAGCCCCTATTTATAGAGGAAAGGAGATTGAGGGACAATTCCATCGAAACTCTTTAGATTTCAAAAGTCCCTCATCATGGCACGTAGAACCCTAACCACGTCTATCCCGTCAGAGTGCACTATGTGGACTTCACAGCTATCATAACAATTGAAAGGACGGTTGCTCAGAAAACCAAACGTCACGCGAGCCCTGCAGTTGAGTCTAGATTTTTTCTACGGACCCCGGTTTAACACTAGAATGTCTGCCTCTGATCGTTTGATGCATGGGCGGTTATCGGACCATAGTATACACACAAATTTCAAGTGATGACCTTGATCAACGCCTCTAAATTAAAGCTCTTAACCCTTTGAGGGTAGCACAGACCACGACTTCATGTAAAGTGTGGATTCCGTCACTTGGGGGCATTGAGACTTACCTTGATACTTCGCTATATTAGCCAAGCATCAAGTTGGGGGCAACATGAGCATAACAAGGTTAAATGATGAGCGTTGGACTTGTCCTATGTGATTAATATGGAGAAGATGCAAATGGTTTTGATGTCGATAAACAAGAAAGCATAGGAATACAATGATCAAGTCACAAGAAACTCAAGCTTAGCATATAAATTATAGAACTAGTGTAAAGGTATTCTAGTGATTCACCTCAAGCTCAAATGACCTCCTTAAAACGTATTTGCAAAATGGTTTTTCAAGTAAGGATCAAAAACGTTTTTGTGCAACAAATGCTTTGAAATCTTATATTCTCTATCAAGTAAGTTTCCATGCATATGTCAAATTTGAGACAAGCCTTTTTGAACTTACCAACTCTTTTTAACATGCACAAAACTGTTTCTGTAATTGTTAGGATTCAAATTTCTAAGGCGCCTAACCGATTAGGACCAACTCCTAACCGGTTAGCTTGCTCAAAAAGTGGCTTGCCTCGTGTTCTTTCAAATGCCTAACCGATTAGGCAAGATGCCTAACCGGTTATTTATCAACTCAGAAGCCACATTATATCTGCCCTAACCGATTAGGTAGAGGACCTAATCGGTTAGTATCTCTTCCAGAAGCCAAAACGTGCTGCCCTAACCGATTAGGTAGAAGACCTAACCAGTTATTCATAAACTCAGAAGTCATTCTAATAATGTCCTAACCGATTAGGCAGATGACCTAACCGGTTATTCTATAACTCAGAAACTAAAAATGTGCTGCCCTAACCAATTAGGTAGAAGACCTAACCGGTTATTCATCAACTCAGAACCCACGTTGGTAATGTCCTAACCGATTAGCTTGCAGCTCTAACCGGTTAGCATCCTTCCCAGAACTCATCAATGAGAGGTCCTAACTGATTAGGACATATTCCTAACCAGTTAGTTATTAAACCAGAACACTTCTCCTTGAATCTAAATGAGCTCTTAACCAGTTAGGATACTTGGCTAACCGGTTAGCCTAAGTTCTGGAAAAATATGCAGAAGCTCGTAACGGCTATATTGCTGAGCATTAATTGCTCACAACTACCTCCAACGGCATTTAATAACACTTACCTATAAATTTAGAGGTTGGGCTTCGTTGGTAGGTTAGAAAAACTGAGTCAACTATTTTGGAAAATCTCTATTAAGTTTCAAACAAGTTTTTCTCATCATTTTACTAAATCCTCTATTTTGAGCTTGAAGTTGTGTGAATCCTAAATATCATAGTTCTTCAATTTGTAACACTTGCTCTTGAGCGAGTTTCATCCATTTAAATCTTATACAATCTGTTTAGAGAGGGTGAGGTATCCCTCAAGTATTGTAAGGGTGAGGTATCCTTTTGAAAATAGAGGCTCAAGCATTAGGGTGAGGTATCCCATTGTGTTGAGTGCTCAAGGTTGTAGTGGTTATCAAGCACCCATTGAAGCTTGAATATATAGTAAAAAATCTCAAGTTGTTGCTTGGGGACTAGACGTAGATCACAAGTGGATTGGTGATCGAACCAGGATAAATTGCTGTGTTTGCTCTCTCTAAACCCTTTTCTTTACATTAAGCACTGTTTCATTGAATATCTTGAATATTGCTCTTCTTGATTATTGCATTTATTAGCAAAAGTATTTATTCCTTATATCCAATTAGTTCTAATCATCAAATAGCTTCAACGAAAATTGTTTATCAAACGAATTGCGAAAGATTTATGAACTTGACTTACATACTCAATTCACCCCCCTCTTGAGTATTGAGGCCACTTGGTAACAAGTGGTATCAGAGCTAGACTCTTGTATAAAGAGCTTAGCAACTTCAAGAGAAGTGATGGCTTCAAATGGTTTTTCAAATGAAGGTTCTTCTATAAATAGACCTCCTTATTTCAATGGGGATGGTTATGCTTATTGGAAAGAAAGAATGAAAATTTTCATTAAAGCTATCGACTTAGATGTGTGGGACGCCGTTGAAAATGGTGCTTTTATCCCAACACAAACTAAAGATGGTGTGACAATTAATACACCTAGAAGTGATTAGACAGATGATGATAAAAAGAAGGTTCAATACAATTTGAAAGCCAAGAACATCATCACCACATCCTTGGGGTATGATGAATTCTTTAGGATGTCAAATTGTAATACCACAAAAGAAATGTGAGATACCCTACAAGTAACTCATAAAGGTACTAGTGAGGTAAAACGATCTCGAATAAACACTCTTACTCATGAATATGAATTGTTTAGAATGAACCAAGGTGAGAGTATTCAAGATATGCAAAAGAGATTTACTCACATTGTTAATCATCTCATCTCATTAGGAAAGACATTTCCTAATGAGGATCTTATTAACAAAGTCCTGAGATGTCTAAGTAGGAATTGGCAAACCAAGGTAACGGCGATTGCAGAATCAAGAGATTTATCAACAATGTCTCTAGCCACCCTATTCGGAAAACTTCAAGAGCATGAGCTGGAACTAAATAGGCTCAATCAAAATGAAGAGCATAACAAAAAGAAGAAGGGAATTGCACTCAAAATCACCTCCTCCATACTTGAAGATGATGATGAAGATGGTGAAGAGGATGCTGAAAATATTGAGCTAAGTGAGGAGAATCTTAGTCTCCTTGTGAGAAAATTCGGAAGATTCTTGAAGAAAAAAGGGATTTCAAAGAAGACCATCCTTTCCTCAAAAGAAAGCATATCACAAAGGAGAAGGATCCTCTACTTCTCCAAAATGCTACGAATGCGAAAAATCGGGGCACATGAAAATGGAGTGTCCCATATATCTCAAGAAGATGAAGAAGTTTGAGAAAAGACCCTCCAAGGAAAAGAAAGGAAGAATAGCATATATAGCTTGGGAGGACAATGACTTAAGCTCTTCCGATGATTCGGAGAATGAAGAAGCCCATCTTTGCCTCATGGCTCAAGGAGAAGAAAGTGAAGAAAACGATACTGAGGTAACTTCTTCTAGCCTAGAACCTCTACCTTCTTATGATGAATTGCAAGATGCCTTTCAAGAATTGCATGATGAATCTTTGAGGCTCACAAAAATGATTTTGACTTCCAATAAAACAATCTCCCTATTGACAAACAAAGTTTCTACCTTAACTAAGGAGCTAAATGAACTTAAAGTTGAAAATGAGACCTTAGGTCTCATAGATGCTAATTCATTATGTATGACTTGTTCCTCACATGATAATGCATCCATATCATTACCTTGTTTATCATGTAAAGCTTTTGAAAAAGAAATTGAAGACTTGAACAACACTCTTGCAAAATTCACTTTTGGAAGAGACAACTTGAATGTGTTATTAGGGAGACAAAAATGTGTTTTTCAAAAAGCTGGCTTGGGTTTTAATCCAAAAAACCATTAAAAATCTTATAAGAACTTCTTTGTTTCCTCAAAAACTTCAAGTAGTCCCTTTATCAAATGTTTTCATTGTGGTAGGAAAGGGCATAGTGCATCTACTTGCAATGTTAGAAAGAACATAAACAATAAAGTTGGAATAAAAAGAGTTTGGGTTCCTAAAGGTACCATGCCTAACTCTAACACACAAGGACCTAAGACAATTTGGATACCAAAGGTTAACACATGAATGTGTGTTGTAGGTATGCTTGAAGACCAAGAGCTCAAGTTAGTATCTTGATAGTGGTTGCTCCAAACACATGACCGATGATGGCTCCAAGTTCTCCACCCTTACATACAAGAAACATAGTCATGTCACATATGGTGACAACAACAAAGGGAAGATTCTTGGAATTGGTAAAGTTGGTAAGATTCCTTCATCATATATTGACAATGTTTTATTTGTTAAAGGACTTAAACATAATTTGCTTAGTATTAGTCAATTATGTGATAAAGGCAATAGAGTTATATTTGATTCCTCTTGTTGCATAATTGAGGGAAAGGATGACAAGCAAGTTAAATTTGTTGGTCATAGGGTCAATAATATATATATGATTAGTCTAGATGATATCTCCTCAAATGATGCTAAATACTTTATGAGTAAAGAAAATGATTCATGGTTATGACATAGAAGAATTGTTCACATTCACATGGATCACTTAAACAAATTAGTTTCTAAAGAACTAGTAATTGGTCTTCCAAAGCTCAAATTTGAAAAAGACAAACTTTGTGATGCATGTCAAAAGGGAAAATAAGTAAAGGTCTCTTTTAAAGCTAAAAACATAATTTCAACTTCTAGACCTTTACAACTTTTGCACATGGATCTTTTTGGTCCCTCTAGAACTATGAGCTTTGGTGGGAATTACTATGCATTAGTGATTGTGGATGATTTTTCTAGGTTTACATGGACATTATTCTTGACCCACAAAAATGATGCTTTTTAATCATTTCGAAAACTTGCCAAAATTATCCAAAACGAAAAAGGTTTTTGTATTGCATCCATAAGAAGTGATCATGGTGGTGAATTTGAAAATCATGAATTTGAAACTTTTTGTGATGAATATAGCATTAAGCATAATTTTTCTGCTCTTAGAACACCACAACAAAATGGTGTTGTAGAAAGGAAAAATTGATCTTTAGAGGAAATGGCAAGAACTATGCTCAATGAGGCCAACCTTCCTAAGTACTTTTGGGCGGATGCGGTTAACACCACTTGTTATGTTATGAATAGAGCCCTAATAAGGCCAATTTTAAAGAAAACCCCATATGAACTGTATAAAGGAAGGAAACCTAATGTGTCACATTTTCATGTCTTTGGATGTAAATGCTTTGTTTTGAATAATGGAAAAGATAACTTGGGGAAGTTTGATGCAAAATCTGATGAGGGAATATTCATTGGTTATTCTATTCATAGTAAGGCCTTTAGAGTCTATAATAAACGAACTATGACTATAGAAGAGTCTATACATGTTGCATTTGATGAAACTAACCCAAATGAGTCGAGAAAGGAGCTTGTTAATGATGTTGCAGAAATCTTGGAAAAGACGCACTTGAAAAATCAAGAGAAAAAGTCCAAGAAGGAAGAAGAGAGACTCCTTGATCACTCATGGCAAGAAGATTCAGAAATCTTGGATCTACCCAAGGAATGGAGGACTTCAAGATATCATCCTCTTGACAAGGTGATAGGTGATGTATCAAAAGGGGTAATCACTCGAAACTCACTTAGAGATGCATGTAATCACCTAGCCTTTGTCTCTCAAGTTGAACCTAAAGACATAAACGAGGCCATTAATGATGAGCATTGGATCTTGGCCATGCAAGAAGAACTAAACCAATTTGAGAGAAATCAAGTTTGGGAATTAGTTCCAAGGCCCAATGATCATCCAATAATTGGCACCAAATGGGTCTTTAGGAACAAACTCGATGAAACGAGCCTAATAATAAGAAATAAAGCTAGGCTTGTGGCTAAAGGATATAATCAAGAAGAAGGCATAAACTATGAAGAAACTTATACTCCCGTAGCTAGATTAGAAGCCATTAGAATGTTACTTTCATATGCGTGCATCATAGATTTCAAACTCTATCAAATGAATGTCAAAAGTGCCTTTTTAAAAGGTTTTATACAAGAAGAGGTGTATGTGGAACAACCTCCTGGTTTTGAGGATTTTGAAATGCCCAACCATGTTTTTAAACTGAAAAAGGCCTTGTATGGCTTGAAACAAGCTCCTAGAGCTTGGTATGAAAGGTTGAGCAAATTTCTTTTAGAAAAAAGTTTTTCTAGAGGCAAGGTTGACACTACCCTTTTCATAAAACATAAAATACATGACATACTTCTAGTTCAAATCTATGTTGATGACATTATATTTGGAGCTACTAACAACTCTCTTTGTAAAGAATTCTCAAATATTATGCAAAGTGAGTTTGAGATGTCCATGATGGGTGAGCTCAACTTCTTCCTTGGTCTCCAAATCAAGCAAGCAAGAGAAGGAACATTCATAAGCCAATCCAAGTATTGTAAGGAGCTGCTCAAGAAGTTTGGAATGGATAATGCCAAGCACATGGCTACCCCTATGAGCACGACTTGCTATTTGGACAAGGATGAAGGAGGTAAATATGTAGAAATTACGAAATATAGAGGTATGATTGGCTCACTCCTTTATCTTACTGCAAGTAGGCCTGATATAATGTTTAGTGTATACATGTGTGCTAGATATCAAGCTAATCCTAAGGAATCACACCTAAGTGCTATTAAAAGAATAATGAAATATCTAATAGGCACATCACACATGGGTTTATGGTATCTTAAAGATGCTTCATGTAGTCTTATTGGGTACTCCGATTCTGATTTTGCTGGATGCAAAATGGATCAAAAGAGCACTAGTGAGACATGCCACTTGCTTGGAAGCTCACTAGTTTCTTGGCATAACAAGAAACAAAATAGTGTGGCATTGTCTACAGCTGAAGCTGAATATGTTGTAGCTGAGAGTTGTTGTTCTCAAATCCTTTGATTGAAACAACAACTCTTGGACTATGGTCTTGAACTTGATCATATCCCCATAAGATGTGATAATACTAGTGTAATTAACTTGTCAAAAAATCTCATTTTGCATTCTAGAACTAAACACATTGAAATAAGACATCATTTCATTAGAGATCATGTTCAAAAGGGTGATTG
Source organism: Ormosia semicastrata (assembly GCA_029884595.1). NCBI lineage: Eukaryota > Viridiplantae > Streptophyta > Magnoliopsida > Fabales > Fabaceae > Ormosia > Ormosia semicastrata. Next base: position 10,748,954 of record JAQQTO010000047.1, read on the forward strand.
CATACTTGAATTTGTTGAAACAACTAAGCAACTAGCTGATATTTTCACCAAACCCCTATCAAAATAATCTTTTTTTTTATATTAGAAATGAACTTGGTATATTAGATCAATCATGCATAAATTAACCATTTGCTGCATAATCCTAAAGCTCTTGCATAAGCTTGCATTTTTCTGAATAATCATGCCAATTTGCTTCTTCATCATACTTGAATCCAATACTGACTTGAGCGTCAGAGTGTCCCCTTATTTTGTTTTGCAGGAACTGAGTTCATGCTTAAGTCCCCCAATCTGAAAGGTCAAAGTTTCTACTGATATTGGGAGAAATTTGTCTCTAAATGAAAATGGAATCAAGACAAAATGAACTTCAAGTGTTTTGGAATGCTGAGAGTGAAATGAACTTGTTCCTACTGATATTTGTCAAGAATTACTCTCATGAGATTGTCATAAGTGCCATCTGTGAACTGATCAAGAAAAGGAAGAAAAAAAAAATTTCGTTTGAAATCTGGAAGTGTTTGGAATACTGAGGGGATCTCTGTCATGACCTAATAATCGGTTAGGCATAACTCCTAACCGGTTACCCTGCATTTGGAAACCAATTGGTACATTCTGACTTAGCACAATAATCGGTTAGCCATAAATCCTAACCGGTTATTGGACAACTCAGTGGCTATTTCCTAATAGCCCTAACCGGTTACTCATATTCCCTAACCGGTTAGGTCCTTCTAATTAAACAGCCCCCCAGCAGCGTGGTTCCCTCCATTCACGCCCCCTCCACTTCCATCTTCATCCTCGTTCTCTCAAGCTCTCTCACGCCACTTCTTCACCTTCATTCCTCACCATTAATGCACCCCAAATTCGATCTTCCAACCCCATCTCTCTCACATTCCATCATCCCCCATCATCCCCCATCATCCTTCTCCCATTAAACCTCCATTTCAATCTCCCTCTCACTCTTACTCTCCACCACCGTGCCCTAAGCCTCCATTTCCACCATGGCCAGCAGCTCTTCATTCCCCAAAAGAACACGCACAAAAAACCCCAATGTCCCAAAGGAAACTAACCCTACTGACACTGACCCGGACTTTTCAGTTGCTCTGAATCTTGGGAGATACTTCACTGATCCTACTCAGATGAAGAAGTACCAATTGGAATTCCATGCAAGGCGTATCATCTCACCGAAATGGATAGACTGGGAGTTTTTCATCCAAGAAGGCTTCACTCCTCTCACAGAGCTTCTTGAGTTCCATGGGTTGAGAACCCTCGTCACCACAAATTCAGGGTATTTCTCTCTTGAACCCACTAAAGTGTTCTTCTGTAATTTATCTATTAAAGGTGGATCTTTAATTTCTGAAGTTAAGAAGCATAAGATTGTGGTGAATCCTAGTGAGTGGGTGCCCTTGTTTGATCTCCCTCACTCCGGTGAAAAGCTTAGACTGGAAAAACATGGTCAGTGGGAAAATTATAAAAGAGATGATGCTGCAATGGGCATGCTTCAGCCTGGAGCTCCAATGCCAAAAGAAACTTTCACTACCGGGCTGCTGAAGATACATGATCGTCTTCTTCATTTCATCGTCTCTCATATTCTCGCACCAAGGGCAAGTAATTATGCCCTGGTTGAAGAGGAAGACATCTTCCTGATGTGGCTTCTTAAGGAACGCATCAAGATCAACTGGCCTTTCTACATTATACACACCATGATGAAAGCTAAAAATAAGGCAGTCGTGGATCTTCCGTATGCTCTTCTGGTTGCTCGAATCTTAGACCATCATAAGGTTCCCCTATTGGACGATGGCATTGTAAACACTGCCGGCCCTCATAAATTTGGTCTTACATCTCTTAATAGAATGCACATGAAGCACGTCAATGGTGAATGGACTTATGGCCAAGCACGAGTGGGAGGAGCGCCACCAGAAGAAATTCCTGTTCACACAGCTGATGTCCCTATGGAGGAGGCACCAGATATGAGTAGCGTCTCTGAATCCACCAGTGAAGCTCGCATTCTCGCAGCCATCGCGGATCTGCGCACCTACCAAGAACATAGCAACACAATCATCTTTGACCGGTTAAGTGCCATGGAGGACCGCTTGGATAGGATCGAGCGTCGCTTTCCAGCACCCGAGGACCCTGGGGCTTAGGCATGGACTCTCTGTTTATCATAATTGGGCTACTGCATTAATTGCCTTTGAACTCTATTTTTGATTTTGCTTAATTATCTTATTTTGGATATTTTGGGAGAATTATTTAGTATGCCTGATGACTGCTTATCTTTGGCTTATTTTAGTAATCCTCATAGTGATCTTTGACTCTTGTTATGAATCTTGGATATATGAATTTTGGTATGCATGCTAATGTGTTTTGTGACTGCTTATGAGTTTCTAGACACTATGCTTAATCCTATAATTCAGCCATTTTATTTTTGTTTTGAGTGTTACATGCTTGTTTTGAAATCCCTAGATTATTGCACTTCTTTTTTATTATGCCAAAAGAGGGAGAAGGATAAGGAGCTTTCTATTTAGATTTATTGAGAAACGTAAGAACAATAATTGCATGTGTTATAATGTGTCTCTTAATGGTCTTGGAATCCCAAAACAAAGGGGAGCTGTACATCTCTGATTCATGCACCTCTTGAATAAAAGAGGGGGAGTAAGTATCCAAATTCCATTCTAAATTCCAATTATCATTTGAACTAATCTCTTTCTCAATAAGTGTTTGTCATCATCAAAAAGGGGGAGAATGTGATTAACATGGAGAAGATGCAAATGGTTTTGATGTCGATAAATAAGAAAGCATGGGAATACAATGATCAAGTCACAAGAAACTCAAGCTTAGCATATAAATTATAGAACTAGTGTAAAGGTATTCTAGTGATTCACCTCAAGCTCAAATGACTTCCTTAAAACGTATTTGCAAAATGGTTTTTCAAGTAAGGATCAAAAACGTTTTTGTGCAACAAATGCTTTGAAATCTTATATTCTCTATCAAGCAAGTTTCCATGCATATGTCAAATTTGAGACAAGCCTTTTTGAACTTACCAACTCTTTTTAACATGCACAAAACTATTTCTGTAACTGTTAGGATTCAAATTTCTAAGGCCCCTAACCGATTAGGACCAACTCCTAACCGGTTAGCTTGCTCAAAAAGTGGCTTGCCTCGTGTTCTTTCAAATGCCTAACCGATTAGGCAAGATGCCTAACCGGTTATTTATCAACTCAGAAGCCACATTATATCTGCCCTAACCGATTAGGTAGAGGACCTAACCGGTTAGTATCTCTTCCAGAAGCCAAAACGTGCTGCCCTAACCGATTAGGTAGAAGACCTAACCGGTTATTCATAAACTCAGAAGCCATTCTAATAATGTCCTAACCGATTAGGCAGATGGCCTAACCGGTTATTCTATAACTCAGAAACTAAAAACGTGCTGCCCTAACCGATTAGGTAGAAGACCTAACCGGTTATTCATCAACTCAGAACCCACGTTGGTAATGTCCTAACCGATTAGCTTGCAGCTCTAACCGGTTAGCATCCTTCCCAGAACTCATCAATGAGAGGTCCTAACCGATTAGGACATATTCCTAACCGGTTAGTTATTAAACCAGAACACTTCTCCTTGAATCTAAATGAGCTCCTAACCGGTTAGGATACTTGGCTAACCGGTTAGCCTAAGTTCTGGAAAAATATGCAGAAGCTCGTAACGGCTATATTGCTGAGCATTAATTGCTCACAACTACCTCCAACGGCATTTAATAACACTTACCTATAAATTTGGAGGTTGGGCTTCGTTGGTAGGTTAGAAAAACTGAGTCAACTATTCTAGAAAATCTTTATTAAGCTTCAAACAAGTTTTTCTCATCATTTTACTAAATCCTCTGTTTTGAGCTTGAAGTTGTGTGAATCCTAAATATCATAGTTCTTCAATTTGTAACACTTGCTCTTGAGAGAGTTTCATCCATTTAAATCTTATACAATCTGTTTAGAGAGGGTGAGATATCCCTCAAGTATTGTAAGGGTGAGGTATCCCTTTGAAAATAGAGGCTCAAGCATTAGGGTGAGGTATCCCATTGTGTTGAGTGCTCAAGGTTGTAGTGGTTATCAAGCACCCATTGAAGCTTGAAGATATAGTGGAAAATCTCAAGTTGTTGCTTGGGGACTGGACGTAAATCACAAGTGGATTGGTGATCGAACTAGGATAAATCGCTGTGTTTGCTCTCTCTAAACCCTTCTCTTTACATTAAGTACTGTTTCATTGAATATCTTGAATATTGTTCTTCTTGATTATTGCATTTATTAGCAAAAGTATTTATTCCTTTTATCCAATCAGTTCTAATCATCAAATAGCTTCAACGAAAATTGTTTATCAAACGAATTGCGAAATATTTGCGAACTTGACTTACATACTCAATTCACTTCCCTCTTGAGTATTGAGGTCACTTGGTAACATCCTAGTGAAAAAAGCAGGCAATGGAAAATAGAAAATACAAGATTCGAAAAAAGAAATTTATTATCCTCATTCTATACATCGTCAACTTTACAAGTACATAAACTACTCTAAGTCACTGGAGAGAGCTACAAAGACAAAGACAGTGACGATGATGATGACCATTGACCATGGCCACCTCCAAGGTTTTTCTAGAAACCAGCACCTATCTCTTTCTTGTTGACCAATATGAGGAGAATGCTTTACTCCAAGTTGCTCCAAGAGATTGTTTCACCTTCTTGCATATCCAACTACACTTTGAAATACAACTAAGGCACTTGGCTAGTGCCTCCAGAACAATCGGGAATGGAGGAGGACATAGTGCGGAGGATCTCCATGCATCACAGAAACTACAATTTGCATACGCCCAGAAATAGAGGCTTCTACTGCCCAGATGCGTGTTGACCAACCTGCGTAGGGCAACTACTTAGTTCTCATAGAACCATTACACCTGGTAAGAAAGGCATCCATCTAAGGAATAGGTTGGGGAAAAGAAAACACCTTTAAGAATTTTGTAAAGAATAAAAAAATGGTTTCGAAAGGGGGCACAACCCTCTACATGTTCACAAAAATAGGAGTGAGATCATCCTCTGGAAAAAGGATACTCTAAAAAATGATCAGAGAATAAAAGGAATATCCGCCTTAATGCAAACATTCCCCATTTATAGAGGAAATAAAACATTCTGATTAGCTCATGAGAGGGAAAATTGACTACACGTTAGAGACTGCGTTTTAATGCTCCTTCTTTATGATTAGCCACTAGAGTAGCAGGCAGTTGGAAAAAACTTGAAACTGGTATCCTTTTTAAAAGGGTCTTTAATTCCCAATGAAGTCAAAGCGATAGTTCCCAAGCAAATTCAAACTGCTAAAAACTACAGGATAAAGCTACAAGAAAAGACAAGACAGACTCGATGAACTACACATGGGGGCAATATATGTCATACCTCGAATGACGGAATGACGACATAAGTAGAGCCATTCGATTCGGATCCCGGCCTTACACGATAGCCTTGGGGGAAAACTGTGATGTATCACAGACCTCGACCCTTTAGAAAAAACATTGTGATATTTGACGTTTACACTGACTAGGATCCCTTTGTCCATCACGTGCCTTGTGTTCCTATCAAACTCAAATACCTTGACACTTAGTTGTCCCATCTAAGTGTCAAGATGGGGCCAACTATTTTGGACCATGATCTAAACCATGTCTAGTGGATCAACCTGGCACGTGTATTACCAGTGTCCACCATGGATATCCTAGCTAAGCACCGGTGACACATTGTTAAGACCTCAGTACCAAATACTTTAGATCGCGACATTGGGCAACTACATCATGATCATAATATTTGCACAACGGATAAATCTCAAAATATCTGTAACTGCCAATCATGATCTTATGAAATTATAGTGCTCATAACCGCCTTAAACTGCTCATAACTATAGTATCAGTGTTCCAAACTTATAAGGATTTCCTGCTATAATTAAGGGAGACAAAACCCTAATAGCACTCTATAAATACTAGGCTTATTCACATTCTATAGATAACTTATCGCTTATAGCATAAACCCTTCTTATGCATAGACTGACTTGAGCATTGGAGTCCCTTTGCAGGTACTAACCCCCTCGCTCCAACACGCTTTGTGTAACTGGCTATTGACCTATGAAGAATTTGTTTTGATGATAACAAATACAAAGATGTTGCAAGATCAAGTCCAAAACCTTCAAGATTAGATTTAGGACTTAGATCATGGTGTAAAGGTATAAAGTGGTTCACACTAATGCTCTAAATTTTTTTTTTCAAAGAAACCAAATAGCACACATGTTTTCAAGGCTTTAAAATGGTTTTTGGTTTCCAAAGAATTAACCATTAAGTGCCCAAAAGCTTATAAGATCATTTGGAATCAATTGACAATGTTTAAAAGTTATATAAAATGATTTTCAAATGGCTTATTCGAATAAAGGGTTCCTTATTCAAATAATCAAAGTCAGAGAAGCCAAATATTTTATCTGAGTAAGCTTTATTCGAATAAAGGTTCAAAACAAAACTGGGCGCGCATGGTTTATTTGAATAACAAACTTGTTATTTGAATAACACATTTTTCCAGAAACCTAATATTAAATGGTTTATTCGAATAACAATTAAATTTGTTATTTGGATAACAAGTTTTTCAAAAAAAAATATTTTTAAAAGGGTTATTCGAATAACATGAGTGTTATTCGAATAACACGTTCCAGAGTCAAAAATGCTTATATGCTGTTTGAAGCTTTATTCGAATAACAAAACTGTTATTTAAATAGGAGCTTATACCAGAAATAGAATTAATAGCTAGTTATGAAGCATTTAATGCTCCAACCACCCCCCTACGGCTGTAATCTCTAATGGGCTATAAATACAAGTTGTTAGGCATTTATGAAGGTTAGAGAATCAATCTGAAAACCTTGGTTGAGCATTAATATGAGCTTTCACAGCCCCTTCATCATATGCTCTATTTTTTAGCTTTAAAGTGTGAATCCATACATACCCATTGAGCTTCAAGTTGTATTATCGACTCTTGAGATAGTTTCATTTCATCTACACTTTGATTACTGTAAAAGAGGGTGAGGTATCCCTCAAACATTTTGTAAGGGTGAGGTATCCCTTGAAGTTGAGACTCAAACACAAAGGGTGAGGTATCCCAAGGTGTGGTGAGTGCTCTCTTGTGTAAAGGTGGCAAGTATCTGTTGAAACTTAAAGATATAGTGAAAAATCTCAAGTGATTGCTTGAGGACTAGACATAGATCATAAGTGGATTGGTGGTTGAACTAGGATAAATCTTGTGTTTGATTTTCTAAACTCAACTCCTTTACATTTGTGTATTCATTTTACATGCTTGCTTGAACACTCTTTGTTTTGGTCTATTTATTTGTAAATGAAAGTATTCAATCTTCTCTATTTATTCATCTCTATCAATCAATACTTTTAACAAAAATTGGTAATTAAGTGTTCTGCGAAAGATTTGCGAAAATATTTTACAAACTCAATTCACCTCCCTCTTAAGTATTGAGGTCACTTGGTAATACTTTGCTGCTATTGCGCAAGGAGAAAACCACTAGAACGTGTCTATCCAAGTATAACTCAGTATTTACTACTAAACAAGAATGCTCTTTATTTCCCAACTCTAAATTATTGAAAATAACAAAAAATAAGAAGAGTTTTTTCGTTTCCATGGTTGCTTAGATAAGTGCATTCAAATAATCTATGGTTCAACATTTAAAGAGTGCATTGGAATAAGATAATAAGAAATTAATTAAATTAAATTAAATTAAATTAAATTAAATTAAATTAAATTCTTTTTTGGGTAAATTAATGGGACAACCATATAGCCCAAAAAATTGGCATAAATTTTTATTGCATGTAATTAATAAATTATCAAGAATGGAAAATATTGACAAAAATTTTCATTACATATAATTTATTTGGTTGAACTATGTCAAATAGAAAATGCCAAGTGTATGGCACTGCTACACAGAAAATGCTAAACTATATGGCGTTATTAGCCTTAAAATGTCATCTACGTTGGCGCTTCCATGTGGATAACACCAAACTCTTTGGCGTTATCTACATGGAAGAGCCAATGTAGATGACGTTATCTATGTAATCCCTTTACTAAATTAATAGCCAAATTTCTAGCAACTGGGTATTATTTTTAATCTCTGTATCAATAATTAAAAATTCAATTTTTGCTAATAAAGTTTCATAAATTTCAAATATGCAGAACAAAAAATGAAATCAAAGAATAGAAAGAAAAATAATAAAGATGCAAAATTAGAAACATAAGTTCTATATATGAAACTCAACAAGAAAATCATAATTTTACTAGCATCTATCAGGGTCATTATTTTGCCATAATACATATATTTTTGATAATTCTAATAAACGTATTATTCCCTCCCTTAGATTTAGAATCCATACATGATCGATCTGAATGATGATAATCATAATGCATCCTGTGCTAGTCAAAAAATGTCATGAATAAAGTGAGAATTGAAAATTCTCAGTAAGAAATGAACAATTACAAAAACATTTAAAAATACATTGTGAGTTTCACCTGCGTAATATACATAGAAAATCTCATGGCAACCCAAGTATAACAAGAACAACACAATTCCAACATAACAGAACGAATGCTAAATAAATCATGCAATACAACTTAACATCAGCAAGTTCTTCAAATATCAACAAATAAGTACCTATTATTAGCAAGTATCAACAAACATCAACAAGTTCCTCAAACCTTAGTAAGCAATTTACAAACATCAGCAAACATTAGTAAATTTCTCAACATCAGCAAACATTAGCAAGCAAGTTTCTCATAACAGGGAATACACCCTTTACTTTTCTTTTTCTTTCCATGTCTGCTTGTCTCACAATTTACTTGAAGGTCTTCATTTCCATAAGGAATCCACCATATCTCTAGTGTTGCTTTAGTATCGTGACAACAAAGCTAGACATACCCACACTAACCAGACAAGTAACATAAAAGAAAATTCATCCCCCTGCCTCTCAATTATTAGGTACAAATTTTTTCATGAATCATTTGCTTGCCATCACACACAAACATAAGCAATACAAACCACTAATACAGCAAGAGTCTGTCTACCATTTCTTCTTTTTGTTTGTTGTTGAATTCGGTTACAAGAGAACTAACTCAAAGAAGATCCAAAAATCATATGTTCTATTCATGGATCATATCCATGGGCAAATGATCCTAATAGGCAAAATGTGAGCAGGCTTAGTTAACCTATCAATAATTACCCATGTTGCATCATAACTTGATGGAGTCTTAGGTAATCATAACACAAAATCCATTGATATACTATCTCATTTTCATTCAAGGATATTCAAGGGTTGCAGTAATCTAGGAGGCTTTTGGTGTTCTATTTTAACCTTTTGTCAAACTAGACATTTAGCTACAAAACTAGCTATGTCTCTTTTCATCCTATTCCACCAAAACAATTTCCTGAGATCCTGATATATTTTGGTTGCACCAAGATGCATAGTATACTTACTACAATGTGCCTCAAATAAAATCTTCTTTCTCAATTCTTCATCATTGGGCATACATAATCTTCTTTCATACATCATAACCCCTTTTTCATCAACATGAAAATGTTCAAGTTGTTCTACTAGAATTCTTCTTTTGAGAAACTGCAAAAACTCATCATTTTCTTAGGCTTGTCTTACTTGATCTCTTAAATCACACTTTATCTTTAGTTCACTGGCATACAAGCAGTGAGGTTGCAAGGACACTGAAATCTTCAAGTCCTAAAATTTTGTAACAACTTTGTTCCCATATCATCTTCAACGACATGTGTAAAGACTTCCTGCTCAAGGCATCGGCCACTACATTGGCTTTACCAACATGATATTTTAATTCAAAATCATAATCCTTTAAGAACTCAATCCATCAACGTTGTCTCATATTTAATTCCTTTCAGTCAAAAAGATACTTTAAACTCTTATGATCACTATATTCCTCAAACTTGATTCCATATAGGTAATGTCTCCAAATTTTCAAAGCAAAAACTACTGCAGCTAACTCTAAGTCGTGGGTTAGGTAATTTTCTTTATACGGTCTAAGTTATCTGGATGCATAGGCTACAACTCTACTGTGTTGCAACAAAACACATCCCAAACCCTTCTTAGATACATCACAATACACTACAAAGCTTTGTCTATGATCAGGAATTATTAAGGCTAGAGTGGAGGTAAGTTTGTTCTTTAACTCCTGAAAACTTGCTTCACAAGCTGAATCCCACTCAAAAAGGTGGTTCTTTCTAGTTAACCTAGTCGGAGGTAAAACTAGCTGGGAGAATCCCTTAAAGAATCTTCTTTAATATCCAGCCAATCCTAAAAAACTCTTAATCTCAATAATTGTCTTTGGTCTTTCCCAGTGAACTACTACTTCAACTTACTAGGATCCATAGCTACTCCTTCCTGATTGATCACATGACCTAAGAATTTTACTTCACTCAACCAAAATTCACACTTTTCTAACTTGGCATATAACTGCTTCTCCTTTAGGATTTGTAACATTGTTCTAAGGTGATGTTCATGCTCCTTCTTAGTCTTAGAATAGATGAGTATGTCATCTATAAAGACTACTACAAACTGGTCAAGGTAAGGTCTAAAAATCATATTCATGTAATGCATGAATATTGCAAGAGTATTAGTAAGTGCAAGGAGCATCACAAGGTATTCATAAGACCCATATTTGGTCCTAAAGGCTATCTTGGGTACATCTTCTGATTTCACTATTATCTGATGATATCCTGATCTCAAGTCTATCTTTGAGAGACTGTGACTCCTAACAATTGATCTTACAAATCATCTATCTTAGGGAGTGGATACTTGTTTTTAATTGAGACTTTATTCAATTGTCTATAATCTACACACAATCTCATGCTCCCATCTTTCTTCTTGACTAATAGAACAGGTGCTCTCCATGGTGATACACTAGGCCTGATAAATCCTATGGCTAGCAGTTCCTCTATTTGTTTCTTGAGTTTACTTAGCTCTAAATGGGACATTCTATAAGGTTCAAAAGATAGAGGCCATGTTCTTGGAACGAAGTCAACGGAAAATTCAACTTCTCTTGGTAGGTTCACTATCTCTTTGGGAAATACTTCTGAAAATTCTCTTACTATAGGTATGCTATTTATTTCCTGCCCAATCTCTGGCTTTGAAGAAAACAAAAGAAGAAACTCTTGATCTCCTTCTAAGAGACACTTCTTTGCCTAAGTGACATTAAGGAATAGGGTATTGGTAGATTTTGGTTCCTTAGGTAGATCATTGGGAAAGTAGGCAAGTCCTCTGGAATAGTCTAAGATAATATCATTAGTAGACAACCAGTTCATTCTAATTATGATATCTTTATCAGTCAAAGGCAAACAAACAAGGTTCAAAGTGGAAGCTTTTCCTTCAATTAAAATAGAACAATTTAAACAAGCTTGAGAAGTTAAAATGTTTCCCCTTGTGAGAGTTGAAACTAATAGATCATAAGACAAGGAAGTTATAAGTAAATTCAACTTCTTCACACAATCAATAAATATAAAGAAGTGTGTAGCTCCTTAATCAAACAATGTAATTAAAAGAGTGTTTTTAAGAAAGCATTTACCTTGAATCATGTTGGGCAATTGATTTGCCTCTTCTCCACTTAGAGCGAATACTCTTCTTTTAGTCTGTAGTGTGGGTACAAGATTATTCACCATCTTCTCAATGATACAATCCTTGGCAATATATCCTAGTTTTTCGCATCAAAAACACACATAGCAAAGTCTAGAGCCATGGGATTTCTTACAATTGTTGCACACAGGTGGAAATTTGCCGGTCTTCACTTGCTTACCCTTCCCATGGTTTAATCCATTCTTAAATTATTATTTTTTTAGCCTTACCACCCTTTTTTCTTTTAAGAAAGTTTTGATGTTCTCTTTCTAATTCCATTTCTAGATAGCTCTTTTCTACTATCCTACATTTGTTCACTAGAGTGGCATAATCTTTTATCTCTAGGATAGACACATTCTCCCTTATTTTCGGCCTCAAACCCCACTCAAATTTGGTAGCTTTCTAGTGGCCATCGGGATTGTTTTTCAAATAAGAAGAAAATTTGGAAAGTTCTTCAAATTTAGCCACATATTGTCCTATAGTCATGTTTCCCTGTCTAAGTTATATGAATTCCACCTCTTTTTCATTTTTTACATTATCAGCGAAGTACTTATCAAAGAATATGGCTAAAAATACCTTACAAGTGATCTCAGTTCCTCTAGATTCTAACAAGTGTTTAGTACCTTTCCACCAATGCTCTGCCTCCCCTTCTAGCATGTCAGTGGCAAAGACTATCTTTTGTGCATTTGTGCATCCTATGACTGTAAAAATCTTTTCTAGTTGCATGACCTATTTTTCAGCTAATGCTGGGTCATAATCTTCAAGAAAAAATGGCATTTTGGCTTTCCTAAATTCTGAAAGACCTTGATAATTTAGGTTGGCCACGGGAGCCTCCTCGATAGAAGTTTTACCACTTTCACCTGAATGATTATGGTTATGATTATTGTTTTTATCTAGAATTTCCTACATGCGTTGAAAAATCAGGTTAGTTGACTCTGTCTTGGTCCTGACAGCGTCAGCCAATCCTTTCATGGCTCCCAATATTGCGGTCAGAGTATCATTTTGTGAACTCTGTATTTTTGGGTATTCTGATGCCATCTTACACTACCATGAACAATTCAATATTGAGGTGATCAGTCTCAATATCGCAAAGTTAATGTAGTTATATGATCCTATATGACATGTACAAAATAATAGAAACAATCATCATACATAAACTTAACATAAGCAAAAATTCAAGGCATACGTATAGTTATCGAGTGCCAGAAATTGATGCTCTAATACCAAAAATTGTAACCCCCTTACTAAATTAATAGCGAATTTTCTAGCAACTGGGTATTATTCTTAATCTTTGTATCAATAATTAAAAATTCAATTTTTTTTAATAAAATTTCATAAAATTCAAATACGCAGAATAAAAAATGAAATTAAAAAATAGAAAGAAAAATAATAAAGATGCAAAATTAGAAACATAAGCTCTATATAAGAAACTTAGCAATAGAATCATAATTTTACTAGCATCTATCAAAGTCATTATTTATTCATAATACATATATTTCTGATAACTCTAATAAACATATTATTCCCTCATTTGGATTTAGAATCCATACATGATCGATCTGAATGATGATAACCATAATACATCTTGTGCTAGTCTGAAAACATCATGAATAAAATGAGAATTGAAAATTCTCAGTAGGAAATGAACAATTATAAAAACGTTTGAAAACATATGGTGAGTTTTAGTTTTGTAATACACACAAAAAATCTCATGACAACCCAAGTATGATAAGAACAACACAATTCCAGCATAACATAACAAATGCTAAATAAATCATGCAATACAACTTAACATTAGCAAGTTCCTTAAATATCAGCAAACAAATACTAATTATCAGCAAGTATCAACAAACATCAACAAGTTCCTCAAATCTTAGTAAGCAATTCCTAAACATCGAAAAATATTAGCAAATTCCTCAATGTCAGCAAACATTAGCAAGCAAGTTTCTCATCATAGGGAATCCACCCTTTATTTTTTTTTCTTTCCATGTCTACTTGTCTCATATTTTACTAGAAAACCTTCATTTTCATAGGGAATACACCCTATCTCTGGTGTTACTTTAACATCATAACAATAAAGTCAGACATACTCACACTAACCAGGCAAGTAACATAAAAGGAATTCATCCTTCTACCTCTCAATGGTTAGGTGCAAAAATTTTCATGAATCACTTGTTTGCTATCACATACAAACATAAGCAATACAAACTACCAATATATCACAAATAATTATATCATATACAAGTCTATAAATAAATCATGGCTATTAAATAAAATTTATAAAACTTAGAATCATTAAATTTAAATGTCAATTCTTCAAGGGACTAAGTATGATTTAAACTTAATTTAATAGTTCTTTTAAAAGTCTACATCATAATCTATAGTTGTTCAATCATCATCATAGTTCCTAATTTGTCAGATCTTCATCATGATCCATAGTTTGTCCCTATCCTAATAGTACATTCATTGCACTAAAGTGCTTTTATTGCAAGGGTTTAAAATAAAGGTCATAAATTAGCTCTCAAATTAAGGTAAATATAAGAAGGTCTATATAAATCAAGTATATATATTTATTATACAATATAATTAAAAATATTTATTTAACTTAAGTTTTGAATAATATTTTAATTTTTTAAAATTTATTATATTAGTCCTATGAAAAAATTAACATTCAAACTATAATAATTTTAAATTTTATCAAATATCATAAATATTTTAGAGGCAAGTAAATAATAAATTTTAATAACATTACATGTACATAATAAATTTAATAAAAATAATAATATATACGAAATATTAAAATAATAAATTAACTAATAAAACATATAAATATATTAAAAATCATGATTTTATTTTTTAAAAAGAGAATTCAATTCTTACCTTATTTAGACTTTGTTCTTTTTCTTTCCTTTTTCCTTTTTCCTTTTTCCTTTTTCTTTTTCCTTTTCTTCTAACGGTTCGGCAGCAGCCACCTTTTTCTCTCTTTAATTTCACACTTTCACTATCTCACTTTCTCTCTCTTGTTTCTTTTAGCTTTCCAACCCTTATTTATAGTTACAAGTTCGCAACTTTCTTCGTTGCATAAGGATAAACATTGGTTACGTTGCACCATTGGCTACAGGTGCACGGAAGCCACTCTTCATCATTTTTTTAAAATATTGATTACATTTTTTTTTATCTTTAGAATGATTAGTTTTATATTTTTATATTAAAATAACAATTAATTCATAAATATCTTTTTATAAATATTTTTTATGAATATTTTCTTAAATATATCAATTAAAATATTTCTAATCTTTACTAAATGCTAAATTTTATTCTAATAAATTTTTATTTTTAATTTCATAAGTTATTATTAATTAAATTCTTACAAACTTTATCTAATCTCTTTTAATTAGTATCAATTATTATAAAATAAAATATTTGAGTTAAAAAAATTATTTTTCACAAAATATTATATGAAAATAGGATGTTACAATCTACGTAAATAAAATAAAAATAAAAAATATCACATTAAACAAAAAAATAATATTTTAATATATAATTTTAAAAAAATAATATTTTAATAAATAATTTTACTATACAATTTAGTATAAAAGCTCATAATTTTCTATGGCAACGAGGGTGGCCCAAGTTCTGTTTAAATATATTTCTCTTTTTAATTTTTTTAATTTGTCTTTTAGATTAGAGTATCTTATGTTTTATGAGGGTACTGATATTTTTATTAATTAATGACTAATATTTAGTCACACGTTCATTTAATTGAAATAGAAATATAAAAAGAGTAAATAGATAATTTAGTCTATAAAAATATCCTGCACTTACAATTTAATGCCTGAATTTATTTATGTATATAAGTTAATACTTTAAATTTTAAAACTCATAGCAAATTAGTATTTTGTTAGCTCTATTTTACCAAATAAAAAGATAACCACTGATGTGATAGGTTAAGCAAATGTCTTACTGATGAGACATTCTTCTACATTTTTAAAGTATTATACTATTCTAATAAAATTGTAGCACATGATTATTTATAACTATACAGATAATTAAATTAAAATTTAAACATTTTTAAATTAAATCTATACAATTATAAACTTACCTAGAATATTAATTCATGAATATTTTAGAATTTTCTCATGACACATTACTCAGCCCTTCTCCTTAAAATACCATATCGTGTATCTTTGTGAACCTTAGCCCCTCGTACGTATAGCACCCTTGGCACTTATTCACTCTCACTCAGAACACCCAATGCTGCGCTGTGTATGTGGAGCACCTATCAATGTAGCATTTAACTTTACAGGTAGACACTTAATTTGGTGAGATACAGAGAAGGATTAACATGCTATGGGTTTAAAATTTTAGAGTAAAACCTTATTTTGTTATTTGAAATATATATCTTTTATAAATTTAGTTTCTCAAACATAAATTTTATTAATTTAGTACCTAAAACTTGAAACATCTATTTTTTTCATCCCTCCGTTTATTTAAGTTTAACATTATTAAATTTAAAGTTTAAAGCTTTTCAGTAACATTAAAATATGACACGGCATGTCCAATTCAATCAACTAGGTTAAAACAATGTCATTTATCCAATCTTACATGTTACTTAGGGTTTTATGTGTGCTTAATATTTCATTTTAGAGAATCTATATACATTTTTGAGATTTATTTTGGCCAAATAATATCATTTTGACCTAATTGATTGAATTAGACATATTATGTCAACTTTTAATATTACAATTACAAATATAAGCTTTTAAAGTTAAAATTCATTAATGGATTAAAAAATTTAGAATTTCAAAAGTTTTAGGACTAAATAAATAAAATTTATCTTTACGGGACTTAAATAAGATTTTACTCAAAATTTTAAGGACCAACTTATGCACATAAATAAATTCATAAACTGAATTGTAAGTCCTTGGTATTTTTAGGAATTAAGTTACCTATTTACTTAATATAAAAATGATTTGCAATCTTTATAATTCAAGTAAGTGAGGCATATAGACAAATATTAACTATCAATAGTTAAATGTTATCAGTACCCTCACAAAATGAAAAAGTTTCAGAAAAGCCTCCTAAAACATAAAATAATATAAAAAAAATTGTTACTAAGAAGCTGTTTTTCGTGGGGGGGGGGGGGGGGGGGGATAAACAAAGGGCTATTTGATACTAAGAAGAAAAGGAAAATTTGTGGAAGGAAAGTTTATATTCACTTCATTGTAAAGTCAAGTACAAAAGGGCTATTTGCAAGTAGGTTAAGGCGATCTTTAAGGCTTAAGCAATTGGTTACATGAATCTCATTTAATGTTGTATTCATCAACCACAATAAACTTTAGGATCGTAAACAAAGTACAACATACCCACATTGAATTTGTCTACCTAGAAAAACACATTTATTTTCTGCCCCTTCACTTTTCTCATTGTATTTTTCTTTACCATATCACTCATTTGTCTTAATACTTTCATGACTCTTAATAAAATATAATATTTCTTCTATCCATTTTATCTATTTGTTAAAGTTGTTGTACAAGAATTAAGAAAGTCATTAACATTTTTTTGACTATAAACAAAATTAATTTTATTGACTGAATTATCTTTTATTAAAATACTTAAAATATTATTATCACTTTATTAATCTTCTATCTTAGTGTTAATACTAAGGGTGAATTTAGGGAAAAAAATTAATAACTTATTAGTTTTCTAAATGGACAAATAAATTTGGATGGAGGGAGTAACTCTCAAATGTGTTTCTTCTTAATGGTTTTATCTCTTCTTTGTTAGATTAATTTTATTAAATTTTTGTGTTGACTAGTATAAGTTACATTATATTTTATAAAATTAAAATTAATTAGATGTCAAAATAATTAAAATATATTGTTGTAGTTTAAATAGTAATCAAAATTGTTATTAAGCACTGCTCATAAATGAGTTTTGTTATTAAGTCTTCTGTGTGAGCTTACCGTGATAGGTAGTTTTAATCCATTTTAATGTAAATATATACATAAGGGAGAGATCCTTATTTTTAACTACCCTAGTGCGTGTAGTCACCCCATCGAAATTGACGCAAAAGCAAACTACTGTGTGATAAAAATAATTTCTCTCCTTCACACAAAACGAGATTAAATTTAAGATCTTAGTTATGGATTCTTCATCATCGTCTTTTCCATGTAACTCTATAACTTAACTTATATTATTTATGCATTTCATAATTTGGGATTAAATTGATCAAATAATTTTAGAATTTATTATATTTTGGTTTCGACCTAAAATTCTAACAATTGATATCAGAGCCAATTTAATCTCGACTATGGCTGCAAATTACGTATTCTTTGCTTGAGGTTGGAAATTTTGTTGAATGGGTTTTAGATAATTTTGTTCTCTTTTGGGAAAATAGACAAACCCTAAAATTAAATCTAATTTCAATATGATTAATATTTGTAATCTTGAAAAATATTGTATGAGGCTTGAGAGTGTGAAATTCGTTCTTCATTTGATATAACTCATCAAGAAACAAAGAAACCCTAACAAGTTTTGTTTCGTGATTCAAAAATTTTATTGATAAATTTCAGAAATTATTTTAGGGTTATTGTAGATCATAATTTCATGAGTTCAACAACATAAAAGATCACTTAAAACCAATGCGAATTGGGGGATTAATCATGAAAAAATCACAAAAATATGGATGATTTTCGTTCAAGGAGCTCAAAAATCTTGTTGAATAAATTCCATAATTATCATAGGGTCCCTGTAGATCTCTAAATTTTAGCTTGAATGACACAAAATTCATATAAAAAAAGAGGATCATAAACGAGGGAGAATTCATATGAAACATGTTTCTATAAAATTGGGTCGTGAACGGGTGTGGAAAACTACAAACTAGAGAATCGGGTAGAGAAGATGATGCCCTTTCCCAAACTACTCCCACGCGCATGCATGGCGTGTGTAGGCGTATGACACATGTTATTGTGTTATTTTTCAATTCTATTTTTTTGGTTGTTCTCTATGCGCCCTAATTTATTTTTTTGTGAATTTTATTTAATTTTTATGCCCATTTATTATTTATTCCAAAACTTTTAGAGTTTAAAATTATTAAAATTGTATGGTACTCTCCTTTCTTGCCTCTAAAATTTTTGTGTGTTATTGTGATGCTACTGGGCATGATATATATAGTGCATTCTCAAACTTGATATTGTTTGGCCACTAAAATAATTTTCAGTGTTATTTTGTGCACAAATTAATATGTAATATTTTGAAAGTTATTTATCTTGTTATTATTTATGCAACTTGATTATGAGAGTTATTGTTTAAAGTATTGTGATACTATTTTAGAGCACTTTGCATGATTATGAGGTCCCCTTTGCGGGACCAATTATGTTGAAGTATTATTTTGTCAATAATGTTGCATTGGGACTATGTTAATGACACACTTACCCTATCAGTTTGTCTTCATTAATATGATTTTCTATGGTTTTATAAAGGCATTAAGGTTGTATCATTAAAGTTCTCAGTATCCTCTGTGTACTAGCTTTAGGAACATAATTTTGATGTCTGTATGAGTCTACTTATGTGTTATAATTTAGGACCCTTAGGCGAGATTACAATTGCATGAGAGAGTTTCATTGTAGTTATTTACTCAATTTTATAAAAATGATGTGCTTGATGAAAAATCTCACATCAATATATTGATTTTCAGCTTTACTAACGCAAATGAATGCTTTAACAAAACTGAATGGGACAAATTATGAGGAATGAGTAGAATCAATGAAACTATTTCTAGCTATTTTTTTATGTTGATGTTGTTCTCACTGAGGATGAGCCTCTGAAACCCACAGCTACATCTTCTGATGCAATTAGGATGAAACATGAAAAGTAGGCTTGTTCTAGCAAAGTTTGCTTGATGATCAAGAAGTATATCATGGATAAAACCATTAAATAGAGCATTCTTGAAACTGATAATGCTAAAGAATTTCTCAAGTCTATTAGTGATAAGCTCAAGAAGTTTGACAAATCTGAAAAGGAATATTATCTATGTCTGTTGATGAAGACTAAGTATGATGGTGTAAATAGTATTTGTGAGCACGTCATGAAGATTATGTTCTAGTACAACAAGTTAAAGTCCATGAAAGTGGAGTTAGGAGAGGATTTTCTGACTTGGAAGGTGTTTAAATCTCTTTCGGATAATTTTGACATCCTGAGAACTTCTTACAATACACAGAAAGAGGAATGGAGCAATGATGAGATGATATCCATTCTTACTCAAGAGGAGCAGATAATGAAGAAAGTGTTCTGAACAAGTCAGAAAGGTTTACCTGAAAGGCATTTTAGTGAATAGGGTGGTGGTGTTTTCCTCTGTAGTGCGGTAGCCAAAGTGATGGAGCAGAAGGGGGGTGTACCTGTAAAAGGTACTCGATGCTCAAGTCAGGTAATGCACTAGGAGATAGTTTTTTGGGTTCAAAGTGATACCTAAATGATCAAGCCTAGTATTTATAAGGGAGTACTGCTTGAGGGTTAAGCATGATAGGGGGAAATTTCAATTTGAATTCTCATTGATAGGTAGTTATAAATAATTATGGGATATATAATCATTCCTATTTTTATGGGATTTGCTGGGAGTGATTGCCCCTTAATTGTGTAACTGTCGTATGTGATGTGGCACTGACTCAAGTCGTGCTCCATGGTGCAAGCGGTGCTGGGAAACTTACGTTGGCCATGATGCCCCCAAGTAGATGGGTCTGGATCCCAAGCCAGAATAATTGCCTCCAGCTTGGCACTTCACTGTAAGTGGAATGTCAAGTTATCTTGGTCATAAGCCAATAGGAATGTTGGTTCTAAATTCCTTTTGCAGATTCAATGTTCGCGAACCTTTTAAGACGTTTGCCCTCGGCATTCGTTGTGTCGCTTGTGAAAACTTAGATGAAATGATCCTTTGGCTATACCAGGATCCCAGGATGTCTCAAATAGATTCTATTCCTTTAACTATAGTATGGATTGATCTCATCATGAGTAAAAAGGGTTCCAAGGAAGTACCTTGGTATCCTTTTGCCTGGGATCGTATTAGACCATGGTCCGTGATTGTATTTATGGAATGGTTGATGCTTGGCTTGTCTACAATGCTTCATCTGCGACCAGAGTCATTTCACTTGTTGTTTGCAGCTTTTTGGAAACACTTGGCATATTATAAGTGGAAGCCACCATTATGGTTTCGCGTTGCATCATTTCAAACTTTTAAAAAGGACCAGCATGTCCCTATCATGATGGTGACAGTTGGGACTTCATGGGTCTATAAATAGGAAAGTGGGAGAAAACATCCCACTTTTCTACTTCTTCAACTCTATTCAGAAGGTTTTTTGGAGGTCTGAGGCGATTTTAGGCATCTTTTCTATAGTGGTTTGCGACAGTGCTTATGGTGGTGCTCCTATTTTTGCCTTTCCAAGTTCTAATCTTTAGTTTTTCTTCCTTTTAATCCATAGAGGTACTGCCCATAATTCCTAATCCTTATTTCTTCAGTGTCAAGTTATCTTGTTTGTAAGCCAATAAGAATGTCAATTCTAAATTTCTTTTGCGGATCTAGTGTCCACAAACCTTTTGAGAAGTTTGCCCTCGGCATCCGTTGTGTCGCTTATGAAAACTTGAAATGATCCTTTGGCTATATCGAGATCTGGGGATGTCTCAAATAGATTCTATTCCTTTAGCTATAGTTTAGATTGATCTCATCATGAGTAAAAGGGGTTCTAGGGAAATACCTCGGTATCCTTTTGCCTGGGATCACATTAGACCGTGGTCCATGATTATATATCAGGGATAGTTGACACTTGGCTTGTCTACAATGCTTCATCTGCGACCGGAGTCGTTTCTCTTATTGTTTGCAGCTTTTTGGAGACAATTGGCATATTATAAATGAAAGCTGCCGTTAGGGTTTCACGTTGCATCATTTCAGATTTTTAAAAAGGACCAGTGTGTGCCTGTCATGATGGTGGTAGTTAGGACTTCGTGGGTCTATAAATAGAAAATAATAGAAAACCTCCAATTTTTCTGCTGCTTTAACTCTATTCAGAAGGTTTTTTTATGGTCTAAGGTGATTTCAGGCATCTTTTCTATAGTAGTTTACAATAGTGCTTATTGTGGTGCTCCTATTTTTGCCTTTCCAAGTGCTACTCTTAAGTTTTTCTTCCTTTTAATCCATAGAGGTACTGCCCCCAATTCCCAATCCTTATTTCTTCATTACAGTCCCTATTTTCTTTTTTCATTTAGGGTTATGGTGAAAGTGCAAGAGCCAAGAAACCATAGTGAGGAGGGTAGTAAATCCATGGAGGTGTTGTCTGTAGCGCCACATCCACGTGCAGTGGAGGCAAGGGGAAAGGTCTCTCATAGGGACACCATTAGGGTGCAGAGGCTACTTTTGAGTTTAATAAGGATACATGATGCTATCTAGAGAGCAGAGGTAATGAGGAAGCAGATAAGCTTAGACCCTTGCACCCACCTTCCGAGATCATGAAAAAATTGAAACACAAGAACTTTACTCTTTTTTGTTCTGACGAAAGTTCGGCCTCTATAGGTTATCCATCCATTATCTGGGAAATGGGAAGAAAGAGAAAGAACCTAACCCTAGTTATAATCATGGTACCCGCACCAAATGTGGCTTCTACCCCGGACATATACAGATATGTAAGCCCAAAGGTGAGGGACATTGTATCCTGCTTTATGACTTTGGCAGAAGTAGCAGAACTAAGGGCATACCTCCAATTGATGAAAGGCGGAGCATAGGATGAAAAGTTCGAAGTGCATCACATTAGCAAGGAAGAAAGGGTTTGTACAGTGTGGACCACAGGTGACAAACACTTCATGTACCTATATGAAACATTGTTTGTCAAGCTCGTCATCTATCGACGGTTCTCCAACTTCGAGATGGGCATCTTGAACCATCTCCAATTAGCACCAACGCAGTTGCGTTCGAATGCGTGGGCCTATGTCTGAGTCTATCGATTGCGACACCGACATCTGGACCTTCCATTCTTCGTTTGTTCATTTTTTTAATTTCTTTCAAGTAGTTAGGCCAGATGGCAGAGGGTTGATGATGAGAATGCAAAATGTCATATTTTTCTCCCTTAATGTTTAATCTTGTATACTTATTTTGTGCTTAAATATACTCATTATTCTTATATTTTGATTTAGTATGTAAATGAAAGTGTTAAGTGCAAAACGAATCTAATTGAGTGGTTTTGGTCAGTTTTGATATCGCTTCATAATTTGGGACGTTCCTTAGCCTGCAATTCTAACACACGAATCTAGCATGGTGCATTTTTGGAAATTTCCAAATTTTGTGGACAAAAATTCCAATTGAAAATACAACTTTAATAGTTAGATTTGGATCCTATTTTATTTTAAATATTTTCCTTAATTAGTTAGATTTCGATATTGTTATCAGGATAACATTTAGAATATTTATAGAAGATTTTGTAGAAGATTTTATAGGAGATATTTATAAAAGATTTGGTAAGAGATTTTATAGGAGATTTGGTAGGCTTGAATGCTGATACTTAAAGGATAAAAGAGGGGTGTAATGATCAGATTTTTCTACATGTCATTCCCCCCTCTTCTCTCTCTTCTCCTCTAAGTTTTCATTTATGGTCCTGCGTGGCTAAGTTTTTAATTGGTTGAAGGAAATGGAAACCTCAGAATCAATACAACTGTGAGATCTAATTTATTTGTATTGTTCAATTTATGCTTTGAGTATAGAATGTTCTTCTGTGACTATTTTCATGATTGTTTCGTTTAATTACTAGGAGGCCTACTAGTTTATTATTCACTGCAATCTATTGCTAAATTAGATATCAAATCCGTAATTGTTTGATCCCTCTAATTTATGAAGTAACCAAAATTTAATGATTTGTTGTGTTAAAAATTATTAGATCTTTGGAAGAACATTTAACTAAATCAAATGTAATCGCGTGTTCTTGTGTTATTTACTTTCATCGATCTCTCTAATTCTTAAAGCTGTTACTAGATTAAACCTTTAGTACTTGTCTTGGGCTGTTAAGTAGTGAGGGTTATTTAAATTGCTTGTTTTCTAATTAACTATGACAAAGGATAGATAGAAAAATAGTTCTAACGATGAATATTCAAAGTGTAAAATGATATATACTTGCATCGATGATCAATTGTAAAATTTCAATGGTGGATGTTAACTTAGACCAATGTTTGTTCTTTTGATTAATTTTGATAATTAAATTTGAATTGCTCCTTAATTGTTTTTCTTAAAATTATTTTTGTTATGGTCAAAATCCTCCATCCATGTTCACATAGTATAAAACTAAGCTAGATACTCTTTGTGAGAATGATCCTTACTCGCACTATTACATGTATTTTTAAGAGTATAAGTTTTATTTTTGGTTGCTTGTGACAACACACCAGTCAACAAAGGCTTGGGTCACGCTCCATGCTTAGAGCAACAGGAAACTCTTGGAGACTTTCATCAAATCTTACAAGAATTTCAAAGACTTTCGATTGGAGGCGATCCTCAGAATACAGCCATTTTTTCTTATCGCCAAAGGGGAGCTGACAATGTACCTCTAGTGGATGTTGCGACATTTTGATTTCTGCCCAGAGGAATACGAGGTTCGAGATGAGGACATAACAGAGGACAAAGTAGATGTGGCAGTCTTTTTAATTCATTGAGTCACCATAAGGACTTTATCCATTTGAGGGATTTGATTGAGATGATGGAGAACGAACTCTGTGCTCATCTAGGTGCAAGCATATAACTTGTTGTATTTTGCTTATACTTTCCTTGTAATTATTTTGGGACTTATACTTTTCTTTTCTTTATGCAAAAAGTATGCCCCTGTTGACAACCTCGAGGACCTCCACCAGTGGCTTGCTAAAAGGACTTCCCGGAAGGAAGCCAAAGGAAAAAGGGTAGCCTCTAATAGATTCCAACACCCAACTCCAACCTCTCAAGCGCAAGGTGGCAGGTTAGGGCGACTAACCCCAGAGGATGTGAGTAGAGGGTTTGATTTTGGACTTGACAGCCCCTCAAGGTGAAGACTTGTCCCCCAATGCCCCCGTCCGATTTGCGAGTGCCTCGATCTAGGGTAAAGACTTTCCAGTCTCCGAACTCAAAGAAATCTTTGTTGACAGAGGACGACATGGAGACACTGGTTGAGGCCAATGTTTCCCATCAAATCTAGCTTAGCGAGATCTGGAGTTTGAGTAACACGACTCTATTCCACTTCTTGGGGAAAGAGTTTGTGAAGGCTAACAAAATGGTAGAGCTAGAGGCCGATCTGGAAAAGTTCCCAGGGGAAGAGAGCCTAGAAAAAGAACTTGGGGTGGAGTGTTCGCAAAAGGAGGACGTCGAAAAAAAGCTTAAGGCCACCCTTGAGGAGATTCAAGCTCTCCAAGAGCATATCGTTGGTTAGAAGAAAATGGTGGCAGACTCCAAGTCAGTGGCATCCAGTCCCCAAACTAAGGTGGCTGAATTGGAGATGGAAAATGAGGCTCTGCATGCCAAGATTAAAGATATCGAGGTCAAATGAGTGAGGTCCATGGACGAGTCCTTTGCAAATGCTTTGAAACAACTCCAGACCTTCAACCCTATTGGGCTCATCATAGAAGGTGCTGGATCTCACCGTCATGTCTGGGATGGGTTTATTGTTGATATCTCCTCGAAGCCTTCTACTTTGAGAACCACTGCCACTGTGACTCCTACATCGGTCTCCGTCGAAGTTAAAGAAAACCTGGCTATCAAAGACCTTCTCCACACTGATATATGTTTTTTACTTCCTTGCTTTTAATGCCTCTTGCATGAGGCTTTTAATTTTTATAAGAATAAGTCCTATATTTTGGCATTTTTTGGACAAGTCCCAGTTCTCGGGCATCTTTTTAATCTCTTTAACTTAGCATCTTTTTGCATCTCCTTATGTTGTTGATAATGTAATTTCTTTTTGCTTTTACCGTTATGGGTCCAACACCCAAGATTGCATATGAACTTTGAAAGGGACTTAGGAGAATTTCTCTACATTCTTTTTGCCTTCATCTGCTTTGGGTCAAATGATTGATATTATATGTAGATTCTAAAAGGTATTTAAGGTGAATTATTACACGTGTTACTTAGTTTTGTAGTGATCTCGGCTCCTATGAGGACGAATCACTTGAAGTAAGCGATCTCAAACCTTAATGGGTGGATGTCTGAGTATGGTGTTATTGCCATGTGTAGGATTACAAATATTTGTGCTTTTGTGTAGGAAAGCTAGTGGAAGAATCTTAGAAGAGGGAATCCGTGCTTCAGATCCTAGCTATCATAGTTTCCAAACTTTGGGTTCCTATTGGATAAGCTTAACCTTGTCAAGTTCTTTTTTGAATTTATGGGTTAAGGTTAGGCTCATTGGGACATGGTTGATAACCAACATGCTTACTACAAGACCACAGATGACAGTCAAGTGGGCTGTCCATTTTGACCTTAGGTGCAATCAGAATAGTTGATCCTTGTGGGACCGTGTATTCCTTGGACCTCGCCAAGGAACTTTAACCTTGTAGGTTGCATTAGACATAAGTAAACGGAATAAACAAGTATTTGAATAATTCAGAATCATTTTATTGATGTTGGTACTCATTATATTACATCTTTATTGAAATAGTAAAACTTGGGAAAAACTTGAAATAACTAGCTATAGTATTTTCTAAGTTTCTCTGCATTCATGTAATTTTTTATGCTCATGCCAATAAGGATTTCCAAGGTATAGGCATTAATATTTGTCTTGGCCGAGATCTAGTATGGGTCTTCCTAATTTGGTGCTAGTTTTCCTTGGGAAACATTTTTTTCTCTAATATCCACTCTGCGCAAGACAAAGTCGCTAAACACAAACCTCAATGGAATCACTTTGGTGTTGTACCAGGCTGTCGTTCTTTGTGTGACGGTGACTTCATGAATTTGAGTAATGCAGCGTTGTTTTTCTAATAAGTCTAAGTTCTAGCAAATGAGTTCTAGGTTGGTGTCTTCAAAAAAGTGTTGTTTTCACCAGCTGGGTTCCCCAATTTCAACCAGAATCATTGCCTACGGCCATAGGTTAATTTGAAGGGGATTTCCCCAACTATAGAGTGTGGTGTGGTTTAGTACGCCCATAGGACATGATCAAATTGCTCTGCCCATTTTCCTTTTATTTCAACCAACTTTTTTTTGAGGCCACGAAGAATAACCCGATTAGCAGCCTCGGCTTGGCCGTTTGTCTTTGGGTGCTCTATCGAGGTGAAGTGTTATTTTATTCAGAGCCCGAAGAGCAAATCTTGGAACTTTTGGTCAGTGAACTGAGTGTCGTTATCCGTGACTATGGAGTCTGAGACCCTAAATCTACTGATGATGTTCCTGTAGGTGAATTTCTAGATACGAGCCAAGGTGATGTTAGTCAATGGCTTTGCTTCAATCCACTTAGTGAATCCACTTAGTGAAGTAGTCTACAACTATCACTAAGTATTTCACTTGTCTAGGTGCTTGAGGAAAAGGACTCATGATGTCTATCCCCATTGACAGAATGGCCAAGGTACGAACATGATTGATAGTTCTTCTGGAGGGGAAGAATAGACATCTGAGAACTGCTGACATTTGTCATATTTCTAGACATATTCCATATAATTGACCTCCATACTAGGTCAATAGTAACCTGCCCGTAACGCCTTCTGGGTTAGAGCCTTTCCTCCGAGGTGGTGCCCACAGCTTCCTTCATGGATCTCAGCTAAAACATATTCAACTTCTTTTGATCCAAGGCACTTAAGGAGGGGGGTGAAAAGCCACAGTGGTACAACTAATTATTATAAACTGTGTACCATACCGTGGTCTGTACTAACTTCTGGGCCTCCTTTCGGTCTTTAGGCAAGGTCCCATCCGAATATAGGTAGTAATTGGTGTGATCCAAGTTTCTTGTTCTTTAAGCAGAAGAACTTCGGAGTTCGTAATGCTTGGTGCGAATAGAGTTTCCTAGATCATAGATCTGTTGTTGCTAGGGCTCTTTGCATTGGCAAGCTTTGAAAGGATATCAGCCTTTGAGTTTTGCTCTCTAAGGAAATGTTCAACCTTAGTGCTCATAAAACTCTCTAGAAGTTTTTTCACTTTGACTAAGCATTTTTGAAAGAGGGGCTCCTTGGCTTGATATTCATCTTGGACCTAGGAAGTTACCAACTATGAGTCGTTGTAGAGTACTATGTCAGTGGCCCCCATTTTCTTAGCCATAGTGATCCCAGTAATATAGCCTTCGTATTCTTCCTGGTTGTTTGAGGTTGGGAACTCAAATCTCAAGGAATGCTCAAGAGTAAGTCTGACCCCATTCTCCAATATGACCTTGATGCCGCTTCCTTTAGGGTTTAAGGAGCCATCTATATAAGTTCTACCAGGAAGTTGGATAGAACCTTTGGGATGGCTGGTATCCAATATAAGTTTTTTCAAGAAGTCGGATAGCACCTGAGCCTTTATTACTTATCTTGGCTCATAAGTTATCCCGAACTCAGAAAGCTCCACAGACCAGATAGTCATTCGCCCGGCAAGATCAGGCTTGTGTAATACTTACCAAATTGGTTGATCTATCCTTACCACGACGGGATGACATTGGAAGTATTACCTAAGATGTCACGCTACAGTCAGGAGTGCTAATGCCAATTTTTCATTTTTTCAGTACCGGAGCTCGGGTCCTTGTAACACTTTGCTCACAAAATATACTGGTCTTCAGCCCTCAGGAGTTTCTCAAATCAAGATGGAGCTGATGGCTTCCTTCACAGATTATGGACTTCGAGCACCACCTGACACTTATCTGGGTTAGCCTCAATGTCGCAGTTTGTTAACAGGAATCTTAATAATTTGTCAGCTTGCACCCTAAAAGCGCATTTCTCTGGGGTTCAATATCATATTATGTTTTTGGAGTTGGGAAAATATCTCCTCAAGGTCTTGCACATAGATGCTGGTCTCTGATGTCTTAATGATCATGTCATTAATACACTTTGAGCATCCTACTAATCTGTTCATCAAAAACTTTATTCATCATCCGCTGGTAGGTTGCTCCGGCATTCTTCAAGCTAAAAGGCATGACCTAGTAGCAGTAGGTTGCCCATTCAGTTATGAATGCTATCTTTTCTTCGTCATCCAGGTGCATAGTATAATATCCTCCCTAATCTAGTAGTTTTGATTCTGGTTCAATAAGTTTAGTAACCCTAGTATGAAGTACCTGTTAATTTTGGTGACCTTATGAGTTAGTTTGTATACTTTGCTATAACACTGAATGTGAAAAATAGCTGATAATAGATCAGAGAATAACATAAACTACTTAGATAATGAAAATAAATATAGAGAATTTATTTCTAAGTCACATATGGTTGGAGCTAGTTGTAGTTAATTTTGGAGAATTACTGTTTTAGTTTAACATTTTTACTTACACTGAATGAGTATTTAAGGGACAAATTAAATAGGTACATATTTTTAAAAATTATGAGATTTTATGAAAATATTAACTAAAGGATGGAGATTTTTCTGGAAATGAGTACAAGTTAAGGCAGATACATGTGAGCCTATTAATTGAATTCCTTAGGTTTAACTTAACTTAAAGAAGAGTAAAAGAGCTTAAGTGACAGTTAATAGTATATGAAAAACTATGGAATAGTGAAATTAGGAATGAAATGAGTTCTAGAATTTTCTATAACACCTATGATGGATAGAAAACTTGTTAAGGGAAGATTAAAGTATCTATAAGAGATATAACATTTCCAGTCAAATATAAAGTCATCCTTATCCCTCTAATCTCTCCACCGCCTCCCTTCATCTCTATCCACTCTTTGACTTTTCTTTCTCTCATTTCATTTTCAATCACACATTTTTCACTAGTAGAAAGAAGAGAAAAAGGAAAAGGAAAAGAAAGAAGAGAAAGAAGAAGGGGAGGAAGAACCAAGGAAGACCAAGCTTAAGCATCATCCACACAAGTTAAGGTAGGGGTGCTTAACCATACTCTATTCTTTTTCTACGTCTTGATGATGCTTGATGTATGCTTGGTATGGTAGAAAAAATGGGTTTGAGAAGGATGTATGGTCCTTTTGTTTTATTCTTGTCTCTAATGGTTTGAAATGATGTGTTTAAGAGTTAGAGCATGTTTGGTTCAGCTTATTTTGCTGAACCAACAACTTTTTTGGCTGGCAACATCATGTTTGCCATTGAACAATAAAAGTTATTGATTAAATTTTATGGCCATCAACAACTTTTTTTCAAAAGCTAAAAGTTGAGCATTTTTTGGAAAAACTATTAGGATTATTCTATACTTTGATATGTAAATACGATTTTGTTCTCAATTAAATAATTTTTTTAATCAATCAAATAACTTTTTTAATCATTCTATATTATTTTGGTAATTTAATGCATAAAAGTGATTCTTTTTTATATCATCTAAACGAAACAAATAAGTTTAAATTTACTTTTTAGCTAACATATCCAAACATAAAACTAATTCTATTATAATCGATTATAACAAAAAGCTTTTATACAATAATCGATTATTGAAATAATCAAGTTTTCACAGCTATCCCAAACACGCACTTAATGCATGATCATGAATTTTGGACTTGTATGCATTCATATAACACCAGTAACTTGAGGTTGAGAAAATGGGTTTGGATGAGTTGTTCTTCGCTCATGTTTCACTATGTTGGTAATTTGAGAATGTGTATGTGAATTTTAACATGCTTAAAGACCATGTATGATTGTGTAAACCATTTAGAACTTGGTTTAGAAGGTTAAAGATTGGTTGCTAACTCAAAGAAGTTGAGTTTGGAAAATCTGGTGCTGGGCAATTAAGCGCCCAGAAGTTGGCCACTTAATCGGCCAAGACCAAAAAGGAAAAGGAGCTGGGCGATTAAGTGCCCAAAAGGTGAGCACTTAATCGATCACGCCCAGAACAGATTGACGTTGAGCGATTAATCGCTCAAAAAGTGGGCGACTAATTACCCAATGACAAAAAAATTTGTGTGATCTTTGCTGTCATTGGGGTGACTAATCGGTGAGAATGTGGGCAATTAATCGCCCAAAGACAAGCTTTCCCTTATTTCCTATTTTGAGAAAACAGTATTCTCTGCTTGATAGGATCATATATGTATGCTACATAGTGTAAGTAAAGACACTATTAGGGGTATTTTATGATAGTAATATCCACCTAGCATATATGTGAAAGATGAGACCAATGTGCATTCAATTAGTTGGGAATTGACGATGGTATGTATCTAGTTCATTGAAGAGCAATGAAGTTGTTGTGCGTTAAGTTCACCTATGAGGTGAAGACATAGTACACTAGATACAAGTTTAATGAGAGTCATTTGCATTATACATTTATCATATCTCATGAATTGTACTTGTAGAGAATGATTTGATCCTCTATTGTTAAAGTTGAGCGTTACTTGAATGTTCATTATAATTTGCTCCTTTATTTGTTGAAGTTGAGCTATTTACTCATTTATTTGCTAATGTTGAGCCTTATTTGAATGTTCATTATGAGTTGCCCCTTTACATTGTTGAAGTTGAGCCATATGAGTGAGAAAAGGAGTGAGAAAAGCACCTTGTTAGGGTATAGAAGTGGGAAAAGTACTTTGCTAAGGGCAAAGGAGTGGGAAAAGCACTTTGCCAAGGATATATTGTTAGGCAGAGGAGTGAGAAAAGCATTTTACCAAGGAACATGATATTTCATAAGCATTAACATTTGACATTTCATAAGCATTAACATACTACATTTTATAAGCATTAACATTTGACATTTCTTGTGCATTAACACATGACTTTACATGAGATGTGAACTATGTATAGATTATAGAATGAGTTAGGAATATTTACATAAAGAGTGAATATAAATGTTTGAATGATAGTGAGTTATGACTCATATATTTGTGATTCTTGTGATCTATGGATATTATGATGATTTGCTATAAATGGTTAATTATTAGAAATTGAACCATAACAATAAATGAACTTTCTGTCTCAGGAAGAGAAGGAAACAATTTTGACTTTTGCCACTTTTCTATGGGTTATTAAATGACTTATTTTTTCTTAAAGAAGCTGGACTTATAAATGATGTCATTAAATGTGGTAAACTACTGAAGATTTTTGAATTCTCACATCTTTATTTTGTTTCTAATAAATCTAGGTCAAGATTCTTCCAAAGAGAAGAAAAGAAGTTGATGTCCTAGAGTAGATTTGTTTACTCTTTTGTCCTATGCTTTATATGTATGGTATTTGCATTGGAATGTATAAAGTGACATATATTGTATTTATGCCCTTTGAGGTTCAGTTTGTATATTCAGATGTATAAAGTTCATGTAAGTATTACTTTCCCCCCTCAATACTCTATATAATAACATGTATGGTTATTATGAAAGTAAGTATGATGTTTATAAGTTAGAAGTGACATGTCTAATCTTATTTACTCATATATATTTTGGATATACTACGGTATTAGTACTGGGACATTACACATAGGGATATGATTATATCCAGAATAGACATCTATGAATGATAGAAGTCAGAACCTGGATGAATTGTCAACTAACTTGTCAATGTTAGGAATAAGGTAAGGGTCTTTAGGACAAGCCTTATTCAGATTCGTGTAGTTGACGCACATACACCATTTCCTATTGACTTTCTTTACTAGAACCACATTGAAAAATCGGGTAGTATAGGAAACTTCTCTTATGAACCGACATCCAAGAGTTTCTTGACCTGCTTCTATATTATCTCCTGTCTCTTTAGTCTGACTTTTCTTTTCTGCTATGTAATAGGTTTAGCATCTATCCTAACAGAAAGCCGGTGGGAGATAAATTTGGGATCCATTCTTGGCTTCTCGGATGATGTTCAAGCGAAAAAGGTCTTTACTTTCATTAAGGAACGCGACTAGTTAGGATTTCTCTTCTTGATACAAATGCCCTCTAATCTTGGTGGCTTAGTTCGGCTTCATAACAAGTTAGAGGGGTTTAAGTTCCCCTTCTGGTTGAGGATGGATATCTCGAAACTTTTCGCGCACATCTAACTCAGACAAGAGGATATTGACAGAATCCGTAGTGACTGAGCTAGATTTGCCATACTACTCAATCTTCTTGGACCCTTTTACTATATTGAGGCTTTCATTATAGCATCTCTGAGTTATGGCCTGATCACCTTTGATCGTTACTACCCTATTGTCATGGTTAAGGAATTTCATAGCCAAGTGCAGTGTGAATATCACAGCTCTGAAGGCATTCAAAGAAGGATGACCTAGGATCAAACTGTAGGTGGAGGGGCAATCCACAATAAGGAACTTAACCTTGAGCATCTTGAATAGAGGACCCTTACCTAAGGTTGAGTATGTCTTCACATACCCAACTAGGGTGATTTTGTCTCCCGTGAATCCAATCAACTCACTGGTATGCGGGTGAGGTCCTTGTTTGAAAACCCCAGCTTTTGGAACAAGTCTAGGAACATGATATCTGCCAAGCTCCCATGATCCACAAATATACATCAAACTTTGGCATTGGTGATTATCCTAGATAACACTTTATGATCGTCATGGTCTAAGATTGTTTTTCCATAATATTCTTTGAAAAAGGAAATTGGTGGAGCTTTTCGCATTCCACTCCCTGATTTAGAGATAAGATGGGAGGCATACTCAGTATAACTTGAAAGGCCTTTTACCTTGCATTGCTAGATTTGCCACGACCCACCAAGCCACTCAATATTGTATTGATTGTGCAGGTCATTTTTGTATGGTGAAGATCATCATTCTGAGTGGGCTGATCCTGGGGTAGTCTTTTGTCCTGGTTCTGACCATTACCTTAGGGTGTGCTTTCCCTCTAATTGTTGTTTCAGGCTGGGGACCGCTTTCTCTAATATATAGAGGCACTCCTTTGGGGACTATAACTTTGCTTCTTGTAATTTTTGTTTCCTCTTTGGTTTTCATTTCGAGATTGACGTACATAGCATACTAGACGGCCATCTCGGATCAATGATTTGATTACATCTTAGAGGCAAACACAATCTTCTGTTGTGTGCCCATATCCCTCATGAAAGAGACAATGTTTTGACTTGTCTTTCTAAGCATGCTTCCTTAGTGGAAGGGGTTTCAAAATGTCTCAGAACTCCATATTTATCACTTTCTAGTAGATTTGGGATTGGGGTGTGTTAAAGAAGGTATAGTCCTAATACTGCCCTTTTGGTGATGGCTTAGAATCTTATAGTTGTGAGGGATCTTGGGTCGACTTTGGCCTTCCCACCTCGCTTTTGTCCATATGCTTCCTTAAGTGGATGACATCTTCCGCATTGAAGTACTTGTCTGCCCTGACCCTGAACTCGACCATTGTCTAGGGTTCCTTCTTTGCAAATGATGTGAAGAACGGACCAGAATAGAGGTCGTCCTTTATATAGTGGAGGGCTAGCCTCTCGTCCTAATCCTAGATGTTCAAACACTCCTTGTTGAACTAGGCTATGTAATCTCAAAGTGATTTTTCTTTTCCCTGATTAATGTGGGAGAGACATGAAATGGATTTCGGTTGCACCTTACTAATGGTAAAGTGCAGCAAAAATCAAGAGGACAACCCTTCCCAGTTGACTATAGACTTTAGAGTCAGGGTTGTGAACCACCTTAAGGTGGCTTTCTTTTGAGAAAAGGAGAAAGCATGGCACATGAGTGAATCATCACCCCTAGCAAATAGCACGGTTGATACACAAGCATCCAAATGTTCTTAAGGGTCCAAGGTTCCATCTTAAGCTTCAATATTAGTGCGATACTTGAAGTGCCTGGATCTCGTAGGCCATCAAATCATCCAAAAAGGGTTGGTTCTGTTGAACCACAGTTCTCCTTCTTTCGATATCAGTTTCTCTAGAATCTTCTCTCTTTTGGTTACTAAGTCTACGTCCAGGTTCTATTATCCTAGTGTTCTCAAGATCACGGTCCCCGTCACGTTATGGACCTCTTCTAGTGTCATGATTCTTACGAGGAACTCGATTCTCGTATTATATCTTCTTGTGGATGGATCACTTTAGTTCACAAATGTGTTCATTTGGAAGGTGAACTAGGAAAATTAACTCTTGACGTGATAATCCAGCAAGGATTGACTTTTCCTACTGAGATTGATCAACCACATTATTTCCTCTTATGCCTAGGCATTATAGAGCCGAAACACGACGTCTACCTTTTCCTGAAGGGGCTTTGAGTGATCCAAGTTGTTACATGGCCGGAACGCACTGTGGAAGAGGAGAAAAGTTTAAGCTAGAGAGAGAAGCCTTCTCTCTATTATGCTTGGGCTCTAGTTGGTCAGCGGTTGGATTGCGAGTATCGACAAAGCCATGGTGGTGATTGGTGGTTGGCTGGTTCTGTGCAGTGGAGGCTCGATTTTTTCTGGTGGTTACTATGGTGAAAGTGGTGGGATTTGAAGTTTATCTCTTCTCATAGACAACACTAATGTTCTGAATGAGTCAAAAAGGTTTACTTGAAAAGATTTTTAGTGAATAGGTGATGGAATTTACCTCCATGATGCAACTGCCAAAGTGGTGAAGTAAAAAGGGGGTTTACCTGCAAAAAGTACTCTGACGCTCAAGTCAGGTGATGCACTAGGAGATAGTTTTTTGGGTTCAGAGAGATACCTAAGTGATCAAGTCTGGTATTTATAAGGGAGTGTTGCTTAAGGGTTAAGTAAGACACGAGTGAAAATTCCAATTTGAATTCTCATTGATGGGCAGTTATAGCCAATTAAGGGATACATAGCTGCTCATATTTTTGTGAGATTTGCTAGGAGTGGTTGCCCCTTAATTGTGTAATTGCCGTATGTGATGTGGCACATACTCAAGCTATGCTCTGTGGTGCAAGTGGTGCCAAGAAGCTTACGTTGATCGGGATGTCCTCAAGTAGATGGGTTTGGATCCTAGTCCAGAACAGAAAGGTAAGGGCCATATTGTTCAATTTATTTCTCACAAGAGTGTTGAGAAGATAAAGTTTCTCAAAGTTAAAAACAATATGCCTCAGTTTAAGAAGAAAGGGAATGATAATCCTAGACATCCTTTTGAGCAACAGTCTAGTGGTGAGACTTCTAATGACAAACCCAAGTATCGTTTCAATGGAAAGTGCAAATTCTGTGACATATTTGGACATAAGCAAGCTGATTACTTGAAGTACAAAAGTTAGCTTGAGAAGAAGAAATGAGTTCAAAAGCAGGCAAAAATCGAGTGAAGGGGAGTTAATGATCATAGTAGGGAACAAAATCTAGTATTATAGTAGAATATATAAGAGTTATTTCTTTAAATTTACATAATTGGACATAATTTAATTTTAAAAGACATTATTTATATACCTTCTATGAGAAAGAACTTGGCTTTAGTTTTGGTTTATATTTAAGATGGTTGTGGTTGCAATTCCCATTTTAGCAATTAATTAATTTTTTTATAATTTTGTTATTGTTAGTTTTGGAATTTGTCTAATGGTATATATATCTTTGTGGCTCCATGTAGATGATCTAAGCAAGTTCATACACCTGCTAAGTTTACTAGATTTAAAAGTTATGTTGTATACTTGCAAGAACATGAGTTCATCCAAGTTGAGGATTCTGATCATATTTCTTTTAGAAAGTTGTATCTAGTTCTGATAGTTCACGAATAATGGGAGTGAGTCATTATTCTTGTCTTGTATGTGGGTGATATACTATAGGCTAGTAATGAATTCATAATCCTAGTACTTAAACCATTCAAGAGCAAGAGAGACTATTTAATACTTAGAGTCCTCAGAATGATAAAAAAAAGCTATTGAAATAGAGAAGGACCCATAAGTTTCCACTGTTAGCAGTGTCATGTATGCTCAAGTTTGTATACATCTTGATATTGCATTTTGTACTTGGGAGATACTTGAGCAAACTTGGTATGACTCATTGACAAGCTGCAAAGTGAGGTCTTTTGATGTTTTGAATTAGTAAGAGTTTATTTGTGGTTTTGTAGTGACCTCATATTTTGTTGTCTCGAGAACTTGAATACTTATGTTGCTATTGTAGTTGTCATACAATATTAATATTATTATCTTTATTCTATGCAATATTATTTATATTATGACATATTGTGGAGACATTTTGGACCCGGTCTCATTTGGTTGTTATGATGAAATAATATTGTTAATCTCATAAAGTATCTTGGGTGGATTCTTGGCTCATTTTAGTGGAAATTACACTTTGTTCACATATTAATATGCAATTTAGTTGTATTTTCTCATTACTCATATATTACATTTTGTTAGGTCACTGGAATATAAGTATTTTGCACATGTGATATCAGTACTTTTATTGAGTATGATTTTGTACTTTCTTGAGGTACTTGTAGTCCCATCTTGAACCATTGGTTGAGAGTGCTGACTTGATTTTGACACTCAGTTGTGGTCACATGTTGTTTAATTAATCTGGAGAATTATTTTTTTATTAAAATAATTAAAATAATATGACTTATGTCATCCAAGTGGGAGAATGTTACATTAATTTTATTAACTTTATTAATTTTTTATGTGAACTAGCATAAGTCATATTATATTTTATAAAACTCAGATTAATTGAATATTAAAATAATTAGAACATATTGTTGTAGCCCAAATAATGATCAGTATTGTTATTAAACATTTCTCAAAAGTGAGTTTTGTTAATGAGTCTTGTGTGTGGGCTTAACAAGATGGGTAGGTTTAGCCTAATTTGTTGTGAATATATACTTAAGGGAGATGCCTTAATTCTTAATCACTCTAGTGTATGCAGTCGCCCTATCGAAACTAATGCAAGAGCAAATTTATTGTGGGATAAGAATAGTTTCTCTCCTTAGTTATGGATTCCTCGTCATCATCTTTTCCAAGTAACTCTATAACTTATATTATTTATGCATACCATAATTTGGGGTTAAACTAGTCAAGTAATTTTGGGATTTATTATATTTTAGTTTCGACCCAAAATTCTAGCATTCTTCTATTGCAAGAGTGAAGGTGGGATTTAATCCCAAGTTCTTGTATTTATTGACAAATAACTTTATTAGCTGAGCTAATTGACATCTTCAGCTAAATCAGATTATTTATAACTTATCTTTTTTATTCTTTTATAAAATCATTGAATATACCCTTAGAATATGTTCGCCAATCATCTCAAATTAACTATGGGCCTAAAAGTTTTAACATGCTATAATCGGTTACAAAGTCTACAAAAGGCACTGTAGCTTACAGATTTTAAACTAACAACTTCAATATAATCGATTGCTAATTTGCAAAGCCTCTCAACTTGGTGATTAACATGTAAGATGTGAAGGCAGGTTGGCTCAATTG
Organism: Ormosia semicastrata; assembly: GCA_029884595.1. Classification (NCBI taxonomy): domain Eukaryota; kingdom Viridiplantae; phylum Streptophyta; class Magnoliopsida; order Fabales; family Fabaceae; genus Ormosia; species Ormosia semicastrata. The sequence continues at coordinate 10,786,950 of JAQQTO010000047.1, forward strand.
GTTGAAGGGATTTGGATAAGGTTTTGTACTACAGAGTGTATGGTTTGAATGCCTTCTCGGTCAATAATTTTACTTAGAGATTAATCTTCACAAGGGAGGTTTTTTTATGCCCAAAGTTGTGGGTGAGTAACCTTCATATAGACAGAAATCTCCTTGAGGTAGACCTTTAGTCCTTTGAGGTCCCACACTTTCTATACAAATAATTTTGAAGTAATTTAACCTTTTTGTTTTTTTAGTGCTAGACTCCACTGGGTTCTAGAAGAGACCCCAACTTGGGGTGAGATTTATGGGTGCCCTATTGGGGAGCCCCAAGAGGAGGAGTGAGGGAGGATAGTGAAATGGGATAAGGAGTAGGGATGGCAAAAATACCTATGAGTATCTGCAGAGATTATTTGTGATGGGGTAGGAAATAAGTACACATTTAATAAATGGGAATGAAGGCAAGGATCATACTACCCACCCCGAGGATACCCACAAACCCGTCAAATATTTTTTTTTTCATATAGTATTTTACATATGTATATTATGCTTTTTTCTCTCTTTCACTTTGACATGAGATAAAAAAATTATATTTTTTATTATTTTACAATGAGTTTTTTTAATGAATATATATCATTATTATAATAATTATTTATGTAGATTGATTCTTGTAATAATTATTTATGTAGATTGATTATTACAAAATATAATTAAGCTTGATATATTGTTTGTGACATTCTTTTAATTTTATAAAAATTTTAATTTTTGAAATATATTGTTATGTGTGATGTTAAAATTTATTTTATTTATGTTTCTTTTCTTAAAAAAATTCATTTTAAATTATTATATACCCATAGATACTTATGTATACCTACCTCTCCGTAGAAATCATAAATGAGTATCCGCAACGAAGTGGGGGAAGCACTATCCATTCCTACCCTGTTACCATTCCTGATAGGGAGTGTCGTGGGGGGGGGGGTTTGAACCCCCACCAAGCACAATAACACCATATGCCAACCACTGCATCAAAAGGTCATCGACTAATCTATCTTTATCATTGTCTTTTTGAAAAAAATATATGTTAGTGACTAACATGCTAGGCCTTGGAACGTTCACATTCCATGCCACATCAAACCATTTCGAAGGCTAGAGATGGACTTGTTTTTCACCCAGTAGTCTAGATTGTTCTACAACATGTTGAACAGGTAGAAAAGAAGGTAAAATGTCATTAACCATCAACAATCAAGAATGGGAACTTGTTGAACAGGTAAACTTACACATTCTCGTATAATTAAAAAATATAGATATATAATATACTATATATGATAATTACTTAATCCGAATCTATTTATAATAATAACTTAATCCTAAATAGTTATGATAATAACTTAATCCTTTTTCTTCTATCCACGTGCTTCACTCCTACTACCTTCTTGGTTCCTTTTTGTTTGTTGTGTAGGATTGTATCTAGTGTATAAGATTGTTTTGTTTTCTTTCCTAATTATTATTATTTTTTGGTGGGGCTTTATTTTAATTTTCTCCACCTTCTTTTTATAGCTGTCAAAACGGGTCGGCCTGGCTCGGACCGGGCCAGATCAGGTTATGTAAGTTTTGGGCTGGCACTTTGTTAGCTCAGTCTGCCCTTATGTAATGTTAACGGGTCAGATCGGCCCAGACTGTTTTTAATTTCGGGCTGACATTTTGTTAGCCCTGCCCGCCCATTTTGTCGGGCTATTCGAGCCGACCCATCAGACTTGGTCCATTTTGGTCCATTTTGACGGCTCTACTTCTTTTATACACAGTTAATTGCATTATTAGGTTTCAAATGCAACCTAATTTTTTTTTTTTGGTTCATTGTCATCTTCTTTTACCAAAAATTATAAAAAATCGTAAATGTTAGTTGTGCCATTGATCTTTAGTAATTAGTGTTACAAAGATCAATGTTTTTCTCTATTTTTTCCTTGAAATGCCCTTATAATAATGTAAATAATATAATTGGTCAAAGGAGCATTAGCATAAGGCTATAGCTGGTATACATTCTGTTATAGTCAAAAGTTCTTCAATGAAGAATGAGTTATATGTTTGATTGCTCAAAAGGAGGCGAGAAGTCCTAAATCGTCAAGGTGAAGAGCTCACAAGGTGAGTCTTAGAGGATTTGTCAAGGACATATTGAGGACCTTGACACTTAATAAGACCTAAAGATTTGAAGTTCCAGAGATGTTAGTCAGAAGAGCGAAAGAAAGATATCCCGACTAAAATGAAGTTCGACGAATAAGAGGTAGTAGGGGGAAGCATAATGGATCTCCATGAACAAGTGGAGACTTTGAAGCCAAGTGGACAAAGTTGCCAACACATAAGCAAATATTGCAAATAAAAGAGTAATTACTGGTTTGAATTTTAAAAGGGGGCAGTATGACAATTATGAAGGAATTCAAAGTCAAAGTGGAAAGACTTGTGTCAGTTGTTGTTGTTATAATTAGATTAAGAGTAGTTAGATGATGTGTCACTAGTGCATGTAGGACACTTGTCTAATAGGTATTAGATCTGTAATGAATGAATACATGTGTCAAAATCTTAAGCTATAAGTTTGTTTATAAATAAGCCTTATTGCAAAGGTAGAAGGATGGTTGAAAAAATACTTGACAAGGTACCTTACACTTCCATTTGTCACATTGACGCTCTCGGAAACACAGAAGAAAAACTCAAGAACAATCCTTCCATCTTTTCACTTTCATATAATATTTTTCAATTAATACAATGCAATGTTATTTTAATTTCTCCCTTCTACTTCTTGCGTCGAGTGATTCAATTCACTTGAAGTTCTTCTTTTAAGTAACTGCACGTTAAGTTCTGTAATTTACTTTTATGCATGTGTAAGTTCTTGTTCTTCACATTTCATGCACTTTACTTTTCCTTGTCATTTAATTCCTGTCTATTCCATTCCAGTTAGTTTATTCCCCTGCATTTACCATTTCAATAAGTTAATCTTTGCATTTTTATTTAATTGTCATTTCGACCCTTGCATTTCAATTCTTTTGCATTTTAGTTTGATGCACTTTACGTTTCTTGCCAATTTATGCTCATGCAGCTTTTATTTGATCATCGATGTACATTTTGTTACTTTAGATTGATTGTTAGTTTTATTTCTATCGAGCTTACTTTTTTGTCATTCTTATTTGGTCATTTACATTCTAGTTATTTACAATTTATGTCATTTTCATCTAGTGTCTTTATATTTGACGCATTTACTTTGATTACCAGTTTGTTTACATTACTTGTCATATACCGTTCTGACACTTTATTTTTATTTATCAATTTTATATTTTACTTATTCTATCAAGTCGCTATTATGAAGAATTCCCATTAAATTGAATTGCTTGATCCTTTAAATTTGCAAATCATCAAAAACTTAAGAATTCCAAGAGGAAGAGATTCAATCATATTCTTTGTCAATACTTTGACAAGTTTCTCTTGTGTTTCATGCTGGAATTTTAGTTCAAGACTAAAATATAATAATCTCAAAATTTCTTAGATCAATTTAATTCTAAATTATGGCATGCACAACAATACAAATTAAAGTCATAAGGTTACATGAAAAAGACGATGATGATGCAGTCGCAATTGAAGCGATCACAAACAGTGAGGAAGAGAAAAATTATTCCTATCTCATAGTAGTTGATCACACATCAATATTAATGAAACAATTATATACACTAAAATAGTTAAAAATAAAGATATCTCCACTACTAAAAAAATCTAATTTAGAGAAAAAAAACATAAGTTAGAGACAAAACATCAATTTAAAACTTTAAAAATGAAAATAGAGACTAAATTTTTTGGCCTTTGATATAATCAGTCATTAATTCTACTTCAATTTAGTCCACAAATGCTTTTAAAAGAAAAAAAAATAAATGATTTTTTATTAGAAAAATATTAAAGGCAATTATTTTTCTTTTTTTTTCTCTAAATAATAAATTTTTTTTCTTGTTCAAAAATAAGTAAATGATTTTTTATTAAAAAAAATTAAAAACAAAATTATTCCATCACTAAGATATAAAAATTATTATTATTTTTTAAAAATTTATTCAAGTAAAAAACATATTTTAATTTATTAAAACAGTAGAGACGGAATTATTTCCACCTCTAGTTGAGAATTTAAAAAAAACAAAAACAAAAGCTAAACTCACCGTTTGGTTTGTGGCCTCTAATCCCTAAAGTCTTCACTGTTAGTTTCATTCTCCACAGCATTGTGCACAAGACAAAAGCAGCAACAGTGCACGCGACGCGGTGGACGGCGGCAGCAGCAGCGCACGCAACGCGGGTGGGCGACGGCAGCAACACCGCGCGCGACCCGTTAGACGGCAGAACCGTGAATCGTTGGACGGCGAAACCGCGACTCGTCTTCTTCTCTTTTCCAATTGGTTTGTCATTTTCCAACTCGTCTTCTGCTTTCTCTCTGTTCCCTCTTCTAATTGGTTTGTGTTGTTGTATGGGTAAAGAAAAATAAGTGTTTTGTCATTTTTGCTTGTGAAAGTTTGTGGGTTGGTGAGTTTTGGAAGTTTGTGGTGTTTGGGGACAAAGAGACATGGTGGGGACAGATTGGTGGTGTTGGGGTTTAGTTTCTTTTCCAAATCTGAATTGGTCATGTGGGGTACCGAATTTGAAAAATCTGTATGTGGGGTAAATAGCACTCACATGCTACTAATTAAGTTAATGGGGTTCACACCTATTTTCTGTATCTTTATTGAGCGAAACGGTGTTCTCTTCTCGATCAACTATTTTTTTTTTAAATAAATTTGTTGGCGTTGTGTTGAATTTTATTGTACAGATTTATTTTTTTTATTGTACATATTTATTCTCTTATTTTCGTTATTAAGGTAGGTTTGATTCTTGTATTATGATATATTTATTTTCTATAATTTAGTTCTATTTTAGGCAAGTCATTATTGTCATAAGCCTATATAATGTAGATCATATCTGTACAATATTATCAAGAAATAATGTTCAGAAATATTTTTTCTCTTTCAAGTTGGTATCAGAGTTTTCAATCTGAGAGCCTATGTTGTTTCTGTTGCAATCAGCCTTCATTACTGATTGGACCAGCCATCATTGCTGGGTTTAGAGCCGACCTTCATCGCTAGGATTTTAGCAACCTTCATTGTTGCCTCAACTCAGAACCAGATCAGATAGCCCAAACAGCCACTGTTCCACCATCTACCTACCCTGTCACAGATCAACCTATGTCTACTGTCCTCTACCACAAGTCGTGCCGCCAGATACCGTCACTGGAGTCGCACAGCCAGTGAGCCACAACGACAGCAACCACGCACCGCGACCCACCATTTTTGCCGACGACCCATTGCGAACCAGTCTGTCTTCCCACGCCACGAGCCATAGCGACCCAGCGTCGACAACCACACACCCGTAACCCAACGTTGCAAACCGGTCCATCGTGAGCCTCATCTTGCTTGGTGCGTGTGTTGTCATCATCTGTGAATCTCACCCGTGACCCATGTGTGTGAGTCTCTTTTTTTTCTCTTCATCTGTTTTTTGTTTCTCTGTTTTTGTTACTTCGTTTGTTTTCGTCTTTTGTTACAGTCTTTTCAGTTCCAAAAAAAAAAGAAAGAAAACAAAACAACAGAAAAAAAAAGGTTGAACAACATGAGTATGTCAGACGACTAGACTGTCAAAGCCATCCCACAGCTCAGCGCTGCACTGCCTACACCTCTGAATCCCAATTATCTCCCAGTCTTGCACCCCACCTATTGCCTTAATGGGAAAAATTACTTACAGTGGGCCTAAGTCATTTGTACTACTCTTAAGGGCCGTCGGAAGTTAAACCACATTGAAGGGACAGCCCCTGGGAAGGATGACCCTCACTTTGAGACGTGGGATGATGAGAACTCTCTTATTATGACATGGCTCTGGAATTTCATGACTCTTGAGATTAGCAGAAACTGTATGTTCTTTCCTTCCTCTCGTGAAATTTGGGACAATCTTTGCCAGACATTCTCTATGAAATAGAATATCGCCACTTGCTATGAGTTAAAGACTAAAATCTTTGCTACCAAATAGGGAGCACTCTCTATTACTGATTATTATGGAACTCTTAATGGGTTGTGGATTGAATTAAATCAATACCAGAATCTCAAAATGGAGTACAGTAAGGATGCTTCCACATTGGCTAGTTTTGTGGAAAGGGATCGGATCTTTGAGTTCCTCTCTGGTTTGAATTCTGCATATGACTCTATTCAGGTTTAGATTCTGGGCAAGGAGACACTGCCATCTCTGTCTGAGGTATTCTACACTGTTCAGGAAGAGGAAAGTTGTAGGGCTGTCAAGCTTGATGATAAGCCCACTGGTGGATCAGCCTTGGCTACGGGTAAAACAACTAAACCAGGTTCTTCTTCTTCCTTCTCCAAGCCCAACTGAGAAGGTCGCTGGTGTACCTATTGTAAGAAATCTGGTCCTACCAAGGAGAACTACTTTAGACTCCATGGGAAGGACTAGGTTTTTAACTATACAGGAGGGTTCAAGAGTTTATAGCAAAGTCAGGCAAATATGACCACTTCGGAGTCTATGCCTCTGGGTGAAGACTCAAATGTGGGTGATGAAGTTCCAACCCTTAGTAAAAATGAGCTGGAGCGCTTGCGGACTCTCATTGACTCTCTCAGTAAGCCTTCTAGCTCCTGTTCTCTGACCATGACTGGTAAGAATTTTTGTTTTCAATCTTTTAATGCTTCTGGTACTGAGAATTTATGGATTATGGACTCTGGTACCACTGACCATATGACTTTTTATTCACCACCTCTGTTATCTTATCAACCTTCTTTTAGTAAGCATCATATAACCGTAACTGATGGCTCTCACACCTCAGTTGTGGGTTCTGGTACTATTAAACTCTAGCCCTCTCTACACTTAAACAATGTGCTCCATATTCCCAAGCTTTCCAATAATTTGATTTTCATTCATAAACTTACTAAAGATAATAATTGTGCTGTAACTTTTTTTCATTCTCATTGTGTCTTTCAAGATCTTGTCACAGGGAGGACGATTGGAGTTGCTAAGGAACAGGAAGGGTTGTACTATCTCCTTAATATGCCAGCTAATGGTGGTCCTGATCAGAAGTCTAGTTCTGAGTCTCTTGCTTCAGCACTCGACCTTGCAATTACATTATGCTTTTTTGCTTTTCCACGAGTTGAGATTTCCCCCAATAAGAACATAACACCCAGAGGTTGATCTTCTATCACTAGGGGACCCTACCCAATCTATATTAGTATAAGCAACAATATCTACATGACCCCTTTCTTTATAAACCAACCTTTTTCCATGAGAACCCTTGATATACCTCAAGATTCGAACCACTACATCCCAATGACTATCACAGGGAGAATTAAGAAACTGACTAACAACACTGACAACAAAAGATATATCTGGCCTGGTCATAGTGAGATAATTTAATTTTCCCACTAGTCTTCAATACCGACCTGGATCAGGGTAAGGTTCTCCCTGATTTGGTAGGAGTCTGACATTTTGATCCATAGGAGTATCAACTGGTTTATAATCTAGCTTCCCATTCTCTTCCAAGATGTTAAGGGCATACTTCCTTTGAGAGATGACAATGTCAGCTTTTGATTGGGCTACTCCAATCCCAAGAAAATATCTCAACTGACCCAAGTCTTTGGTTTCAAAGTGACGGAACAAGTGTTGTTTTAGACCTTGAATGCCTTCACGATCATTTCATGTGAAAACAATATCATCCACATAGAACACAAGATAAATGCAATGCATTGATTAGAGGATGAATGTTTATAAAACACAGAGTCGTCTGCCTCACTGCGGATCATACCAAATTGTTGTATAACTTTGCTAAACCTGCCAAACCAGCACCGAGGAGACTGTTTAAGGCTGTAAAGGGACTTATGCAATCGACGGACTAGACCTAACTCTCTTTGAGCAACAAACCCAGGTGGTTGTTCCATGTAAACTTCTTCGTCTAAGTTACCATGGAGGAAAGCATTTTTGATATCCAGTTGATAGAGTGGCCAATGGTGCATGACAACCATGGATAAGAAAAGCCAGACAGAGGCCATTTTAGCAACAGGAGAAAAAGGGTCACTATAATCAAGACCGAAGATCTGAGGAAAGCCTTTAGCAACAAAATGAGCTTTTAAATGGTCCACCTGACCGTCAGGACCTACTTTATTAGTGAAAACCCATCGATAATCAACTGTAGATTTCCCATAAGGAAGTGGAGCAAGAGACCATGTATGATTGGAATCCAAAGCCTGCATCTTATCAATCATAGCCTATCACCAACTTAGATGGGAAAGTGCTTCCTAGACAGTTTTAGGAATATAAATAGACGACAAAGCAGAAAGAAAGGCACAATGGGAGGAGGATAAACGATGATAGCTCAAAAAATTATAGATAGGATGAGGATTACGGGTAGAATGTGTACCTTTATGAAGAGCAATGGGCAAGTCAGTAGAAGGTTTAGGATGGCTCGAAGTAAGTGGAAACATAAGGGCAAGAGATGAATCACCTGAGTATGTAGGAGTGATGACCTTTGGAATTATAGGACGAGATCGACGTTGAAAAGTGGCAAACGGGTGTAGAGAAGACTGTAATGGTTGGGAAGGGATTTCAAGCACCCAAGAAACCAAAAGTTGAGGGATAGGTACAGGTACAGGTGTAGCTAGGTAAGGGACTGGTAAGACTTGAGAGATGGAGTCCGGTTCTACCGGTAATGTGAAATAATGTGTATCCTTAAAGAAGGTAACATCTGCAGAAATATAAAAACGATGTGTGGAAGGAGAATAACACTTGTATCCCTTTTGAAGTCAAGAATACCCAAGTAAGACACATTTGACACCCCGGGAAAACAACTTATCAAGACTTGGAGAACGATCATGCACAAAACAAGTAAAACCAAAGACACGAGGAGGAACCTTGTAAGAAGGTTCTTGAGGAAACAAGAGAGAATGAGAAACTTGGTTATTTAAAACAAAAGATGACATTTGATTTGATAAATAACCAACAGTAAGAATAGCATCCCCCCAAAATTTTAAAGGAGCATTTACATTTAACAAAAGAGTATGTGCAATTTCAATAATATGACGATGTTTTCTTTCTGCTATACCATTTTGTTGAGGTGTATGATGGCCACTAGATTGATGAATCATGCTATGAGAAGCCATAAAAGAATTAAAAGGAACTCAAAAATACTCTTTTGCATTATCACTTCGTAAAATGCGAATAGTGTGCCTAAATTGTGTCTGGACTTTGGTACAAAAACTTAAAAAAAAGGCAAATAACTATGAACGATCTTTCATTAAAAAATATCTAAGTGCATATTGAAAAATCATCAATGAAAGTAATAAAATACTTATAACTATTGAAATAGAAGGCAACTCACTTCTTATTATTTTTGAAATAGGAATACAAGTCTTTATATAGAGAAACTTAACAACAAATTTGTTAATGATTCTCCATAATTATAGAAATCAATCAATCCCTTAATTTAAGGAATTGATCACAGAATTAAAAAGGAGAGATAATAGGAAACAGTCTCCCTTATTTCTTTAAAAAGCAATAACTCTGATTGGGAATAAATCCCAAGAAAATAGGAAACGGGAAACAGTCTCCCTTATTTCTTTAATAAGCAATAACTCTGATTGAGAATAAATCCCAAGAAAATAGGAAACGGCAGATTGTCAACAGCCCCCCTCAAGCTGGGTTTCCAAGGTTGAACATGCCCAGCTTGTCAATCTGTTTTTTGAACATTTTCCTAGCCAGGGCTTTTGTTAGAACATCTGCAACTTCATCACCAGTAGACACATAGGTTAAGCATAGTATACCGTCCTCAATTTTTTCTTTGATAAAGTGTCTATCCACTTGCACATGTTTTGTCCTATCATGATGGACTGGATTATGGGAAATACTGATGGCTGCCTTATTATCACAATAAATTTTTAGAGGGAGATTTGTTTTCATCTCCAATTCTTCAAGTAACAACTTCAGCCACAACATTTCACAAACACCGTTCGCAATGACTCGCAATTCAGCTTCAGCACTGCTCCGGGCCACAACTGTTTGTTTCTTGCTTCGCCAAGTAACTAGGTTACCCCATACAAAAGTACAATTCCCAGAAGTAGACCTCCTGTCTTCAATAGAACCAGCCCAATCAGCATCAGTAAATCTCTCAATACTTCTGGATTCATTTCTGCTGAAAAACAACCCTTTAGAAGGTGATCCTTTTAGATACTTTAGGATGCGAAGTACAACCTCCATGTGTTCCTCATATGGAGCATGCATGTACTGACTAACAACACTTACAGCAAAAGCAATATCTGGTTTGGTGTGGGAAAGATAGATGAGCTTTCCAACTAGGCACTGGTATCTCCCAGTGTCAACCGGAGTCCCATCTTTCTTGTCTACTATCTTTGGCGTGGAGTCCATTGGTGTATCTGCTGGTTTACAACCTAGCATCCCTGTTTCCTTTAACAGATCCAAGACATATTTTCTTTGAGTGACTGATATTCCTTTATTGTTTCTAGCAACCTCCATACCAAGAAAGTACCGTAGGGGTCCAAGGTCTTTTATCTCAAATTCAGTTGCAAGTCTAGTTTTCAACCTTGTCATCTCTATTATATCATTTCCTGTCAAAATTATGTCATCTACATAGACGATAAGTATTGTACTCTTACCATTGTTGTGACGGTAAAAGAGGGTATGGTCAGTGTGAGCTTGCTTATATCCTTGTTGCAAGACAGCCTTTGTAAATCTGCCAAACCAGGCCCTTGGGAACTGCTTCAAACTATAGAGAGCCTTTTTTAATCTGTAGACTTTCCCATTCTTCATGTCTTGATCAAATCTCGGTGGAAGATCCATGTAGACTTCCTCGTCCAAATCACCATTAAGGAAAACATTTTTCACATCAAGTTGTTGTAGGTCCCAATCCAAGTTTGCTGCAAGTGATAGAAGAACTCTAACTGTATTGAGCTTGGCAACCGGAGCAAAAGCCTCATTGTAATCAATACCATATGTTTGGGTGAAGCCCTTTGCAACCAATCTTGCTTTGTACCTCTCAATTGTCCCATCAGACCTATACTTCACTGTAAATACCCATTTGCACCCCACTGAAGTTTTCCCTTCAGGTTTCTCAACAAGATTCCAAGTTTGATATTTTTCAAGAGCTTGTATTTCCTCCATAACAGCCTTTCTCCATTCTGGACTCCTCAAAGCCTCCTGTATATAACTAGGAATTTTTTCTTCTGATAGATTAGCAATAAAAGCTTGGAGAGAAGGAGAAAAATGATTATATGAAACATAATTGGAAATGGGATGCTGAGTACAACAACGAACTCCTTTTCTTACAGCAATAGGCCAATTCAGATCACTAACCTCAGGTAATAACTCCGGTTCCGATTCATGACAACGCTGTAGGTCCACAACATTCTCTATTCTTTGTGGAGCTTTTCTCCGAGAATAAACACGTAAACTCAGGTCGCTGTTGTGAATCCTCCTCTTTCCTAGAGTCATCAATATTCATGGTACACTCAAGGTCATTTATGGCTGGAGTGAGTGTATGTGTTTGCTCGGCTGGAGTGGGTAGATCAGCTATAAGAGGGAGGATAGGTCTTGGTGTGGACTCCCAGGGAATAGAAGGAGCTTCAACCCCAGTCCCCCCTTGAAGCGAATTCTTGGGGTAAAAAGGTTGGGTTTCAAAAAAAGTGACATCAATGGTGACATAGTATTTACATTTTTCCGGGGAGTAACACCGATACCCCTTTTGAGTGGCTGAATACCCAAGGAAAATACAAGGGATAGCACGGGGATCAAGTTTACTATGGTTATGATTATGAATGTGGACAAAAGACTTACAGCCAAAAACTTTGAGGGGTAAAGAGTTAATAGGCCTTGTTTGTGGGTAATATTGAAGGAAGAATTGAGAAGGAATTTTGTAGTTAAGAATCCGGGTAGGAAGGCGATTTATAAGGTAACAGGTTGTAAGAATGGAGTCCCCCCAAAAGAAATTAGGGACGTTATTAGTAAACATAATGGAGCGAGCTACTTCTAAGAGATGTCAGTTTTCCTTTCAGTCACCCCATTCTGTTGAGGAGTATCAACACAGGAGCTTTGGTGAATAATCCCATTTTCCAAAAAATATTCCCCTAGAATAGACGTAAAGTACTCTCTCTCATTATCAGTGCGTAAAATTTGTATTTGTGTACTGTACTGATTGTTCACCGTCAAATGAAAGTGTTTGAAAGTTTGTTCAGCCTCACTTTTATCCTTAAGGAGGTATACCCAAGTGACCCGTGTGTGATCATCAATGAATGTGATAAACCACCTTTTTCCAATAACATTAGGTATCCGTGAAGGGCCCCATATATCACTATGAAATAATGCAAAGGGTTTGGATGATTTATAAGGTTGAGGAAGGAAAACAGACCTTTGGTGTTTAGCAATTTGACAAACTTCACATTGAAAGACATCTTTATTTCGAAAAAGGGAAGGGAACAAATGTTTTTGATATTGAAAACTAGGATGGCCTAACCTAGAGTGCCATAACATTATTTGTTGCTCCCTAGATAAAGTGAAAGATTCACAACCAGCGATCAAAGCTTGTTTGTTGTTGGAGATTTCTTCCTCAAAGTAATAGAGACCATTATGTTCCTTAGCACTGCCAATCCTCATGCCCGAAGTCATATCCTGAAATTGGCAAGAAGAATGTGAGAACAGGGCAGTACAATTCAGATCCTTGGTAAATTTGCTAACAGATAGTAGATTGCATGATAATTTTGGAACATGAAGAGCATCTTTAATAGTTATTTGAGGGCTAATCTTAATGGTACCAGTTCCAGCAACAGTTGCAAGAGAACCATCAGCAATCTTAATTTTTAAATTTCCTGGACTAGGTTCATAAGAACAGAATAGTTTAGCACAACCTATCATATGATCCGTAGCCTCGAAGTCTATCACCCAGGATTCAGTCATTTCTGATATACCACTTAGAGCAATCATGAAGGTACCTTTTTGGGCCAGAAGAGAGGTACTCGTTGCTGACTGTAGATGCTGACCTTGAGACGTGGATGGATTATGGTTGGATGATTGAGTGTTTAGGATTTGATACAGCCGTTCAATTTGCTCCTTGCTTAGGGAAAGATTGAAGTTTTTGTCACTTGTCCCGGAGGCCATATTTGTAGTAACTTGAAAGGCTCTGGAATCCCGTCTATTGCGAGTATCCTTCCAATTATCAGGTTTACCATGCAATTTCCAAGACTTATCCATTTTGTGGTTTGATCTCTGGCAGTGATCACACCAAAGATTACCATTCTTCTTTTGACTCCGGGATTCCCCACGAAAAATCTCAGGTCCACAGGCAGAGAAGTCAGAGTTCTCAGTTGTGGATTTTACAGTACCAAGCATTACCCGTTTGCGAGATTCTTCTCTTCGGACTTCAGCAAAAATGTCCTCCATGTTTGGCAGTGGCTTTGAACTAAGTAGACGCCCACGAACTTCATCCAGATCCTTGTTAAGACCTGATAGGAAGTCATAGATTCTTTCCTTGTTCACCATCTTTTTATGCTCCTCAATACACCCTGAACACAGTTTATGACCCTTATTAAATAGATCCACTTCCTGTCATAATTTTGTAAGAGCATTGAAATAGGTTGTAACATCCATCTCAGCTTGAGTCAGATTGCGAGTCTTGTTCTGTAGTTCAAATAATTGAGATGAATTCTCAAGGTCTGAATACTGCCTCTTGGCTGCCTCCCACATGTCCTTGGCAGTTGTGTAGCAAATGAAACTTTCACCAATCTTCTCATTCATGGAGTTGATCAACCAAGCCATTACCATGGAGTTCTGGGCATCCCAAGTCTGAAAAAAAGAATCTGATTCTTCTGGTTTCTTGGCAGTCCCATCAAGATAACCATACCTTCCTTTTCCTCTGATAACCATCTCCACAGACCTTGACCATGGCAGATAATTTTTTCCGCTGAGTTTGTGAGAGGTAATTTGGAGAGAGGAGTTATCCAAGTAAGGGGCATGAACCGTGGTAGTCATCATTGGGGTCGGTTGCAAGGGAACCGAGGTTCCCGAGCCGTCATTCCCTCTGGTGTCGGTCATGGCCATTCCCCATGGAAACGTTGGAGGAGGAGGTCTGCCTGCCATAGAAGAAAAAAAAATGGAAGGAGTGGTGTGGAAATTATATTTGAGAGAGAGTTGCAGTATTGGGTATCGTTCCAATCTCTGATGCCATATTGAAATAGAAGGCAACTCACTTCTTATTATTTTTGAAATAGGAATACAAGTCTTTATATAGAGAAACTTAACAACAAATCTGTTAATGATTCTCCATAATTATAGAAATCAATCAATCCCTTAATTTAAGGAATTGATCATAGAATTAAAAAGGAGAGATAATAGGAAACAGTCTCCCTTACTTCTTTAAAAAGCAATAACTCTGATTGGGAATAAATCCCAAGAAAATAGGAAACGGGAACCAGTCTCCCTTATTTCTTTAATAAGCAATAACTCTGATTGGGAATAAATCCCAAGAAAATAGGAAACGACAAATTGTCAACAATAACCTGAGACAAAACTGACACGACTAGGATCCCAAACATCAGAATGAACATTATCAAAAGGAGACTCTGCTCGACTATTAACCTTGCTTGGAAAGGTAGTCCGAACATGTTTTCCAAGTTGACACGACTTACAACACTCTAAGGGCTTGTTTGGTGGTCAGGATGGGATAAGAGAGCAGGATAGGAGTAAGATAGGATATGAGCAGGATAAGTTGTTATCCTATCTGATGTTTGATGTCCACCAGATAATTAACAGGATAGTATTATGTTATCTTGTCTTGTGTTTGATGTAAACTAGATATTATCAGGATATGATATAAATTATATGCAAATGGCAAATTTACCCTTATATCAGAATTACATATTTTTTATAAAAAAATTAACTTTTTTTTTTACATTTTGTACATTTAAATTATAAAAAATTATATAAAAAAATTGCATAAAATAGATAGAATAAAAACGAAAGCAAGAAACAAAGAGGTAAAGGAGATAGTGCTATCTGTGTGTGACTAAAGACTTGGAGGGAGGCATGGTGCTTGGGTTGCTACGGCTGCTGCGTGAAGAGGTGGCTGATTCGCGGTGAAGGAGCGGTTTCAGGTGGCACGAATGGCGCATGGATAACGATGGTGGCCTCGGATCTGCGACGTGGAGGCGCGACGCGGAAGAGGCGCGACCCGACGGCAGCTAGCGATGTTGGTGTGCGACATGGACGAATCTGCGACAGTGGCAGCGGGAACAGCAGTGGCAGTCGGTGATTCCGGGCTTGGTGGCTGAGATGTAGAGGTTTGTTTGGGTGGAGGTTGAACGTTGGTTATGGAGGTGAGGGGTTGGACCGTGGTGGTCTCGGTTGGGACAGTGGATGAGTGGTGTTTGTGATGGAGGGCTGGAGTGGAAAAGAAAAATGATATCCTATCCTACTTACTTCTAACTCAGCCTCACCCCTAGGATAAAATTTTAACTAGTGAGTAGGATAGGATAAGCTGACAGGATAACCATATCCTATCCTATTTGTTCATCAAACTATAGATTAAAGTAGGATATGATAGCTTATCCTATCCTACTTCCCCTATCCTGGCCATCAAACGGGCCCTAAAGATTGTAGATGAGATAGATGAAGAACCATTTTCTACAATTTATTTAGACTCAAATGACCCAAACGACGGTGAAGGAGACTAGGAGACTCTGTGAAAGCACATATGGTAGAAGACGAAGGTTGGAGATAATAGAGTCCACTTGATTCAAATCTTGCCCCAATTGTCTACCCTGTACTTCGGTCTTGTATTTGGAAAGAATCAGAAGTAAAGGTTATGGAGCAGTTAAGAGTGCGAGTAAGTTGACTAATAGAAATTAAATTAAAAGGACAACCAAGTATAGAAAGAACGGAATTCAAAGTTAAAGATGGGAGAGGTGTAGCTTGACCAATGTCGGTGGCCTTAGCCTTAGAGCCATCAACGAGGGTGATGTGATGTGGTGTTTTGGGAGATGAAAGCTTTGAGAAAAGAGAAGGATTACCAACTATATGATCGAAAACACCAGAATCCAAAATTCAAGGTCCAACAGATAAAGAGTGAGAGGCAAACCGTAGAATTACCAGTATGAGCTATAGTGGCTGAAGACGAGGCTTGTTGGGCTGCCTTGAGTTGAAGATACTCCTTGTATTCATTGTCTGACAGAATGTTCTGATTATCACCTCCAGACTTACCCTTTTGCTTAACAGCTGGTGCTTGAGACTGCGTTACATTAGCAAACTTTTCTGGGAAACCATGCAGAGAATAACACTGATTTCGAGTATGTCCCAAGCGATTACAATGAGAACATTGAGGACGATTACCACGACCTCCTCTACCACGATCACGACCACGGCCTCGCCCTCCACGATCAGCTAAATTAGAGACAAAAGATGAGGATTCTGAACTTGTTTGAGAACCAATCCTAGTTGATCCATCTGGCGAAGGAACTCTTAACAGGTGATTAATGAGATCCTTTGCCGAAGGGATATTTGGATTTGTCAGGACTTGGTTCTGAACAGACTCAAAATCCTTATGCAGACCATGGAGAACAAAAACCATGTGCATGTTGTCAAGCTTGTCCAACACCTTTTGATGATTATCACTAGTTAGAGTCAATTGGATTTGTTGGATGGTGGTCTATGCTTTGTTGTGATAGGAAGGAAGGTCATGATCTATCAATTGGAGGCTTGCCAGGTTATGGACCGAGTCATAGAGATGCTGTATATCATTAGCATAGACACTTCGAGCCTTTTTCCATATGTCGTAACATGATTTGTAGGAGTGATAATGCACCAACAACTTTAGGTCAATGGACTGCCATAATAAAGACACCAATTGATAATTAGTTTTGTGCCATTCTTCCCGCACACTAGCATCAATCTCCTCAACCTTCTTGGTCAGATGATCATAAAGTCCTTAACCTAAAAACCACACATCAACAGCAGCCTACCGATCTAAATTCTTACCGTTTAGTTTCTCAGATGTTATTGTGGGAGTGCCTGAGAAAGGAAACGAAATAAGGTTCTTCTGCAAGGATGCGTTTGGCGAGATAGTGGAGGATGTAGTTGAGGAAAGCGTGGAGGATTCAGAAGCCATGAGATTTGACTAGGTGTTGCTGAAAGAACCTGAGACGAACCGGAGGCTAAGATATGAACAACAGTGGGCACCAAAAGACCCACTATTTGAACAGGGTTGATTAGGGCTTCTGACCCTTGAACAAGCATCGGGAGATGTCGTTGAACTGAATGGCATTGCTGGTAAGGCAAACGGAGGCTGGGAGGCTGACGGTGGCCTTCACGCGCCAACAGAGAGGACTGCGTGTGATGGTGTGTGATAGGGCCTCTGGCGACGATGCTCAGAGGGACGGCCAATTGGAGGCTTTTGAGATAATATGTACCCTCACATTGATGGTCGAGGGTGTGGAGGACAGAAATCTTGCCTTGACAGTGGCGGCTAGACAAACTTGACTAGGGTTTTTAGCCCTGGGATTGTATGAGAGCTGTGATACCAACTTGAAAGCATTTACTGAATTGCTTGAGAGAATTCTCTTAGCCAAACTGAAATTATATATATACATTACTACACAAAATTCCTCAATTGTAGGGATTGGTGAATCACCCTAATTTATGAGTTTCCTAATCTAGTTTCCTAATCTATTTACAGAAAGAATCAAAGTATATCTAAAATAATAAAAAACTATCAACAAATAATATCAATAATATCAACACAAATAACCAGATTATATGGTGCAAATGTTAAATACAACTATCTTAGTATAGTGGAAAGTTTTTTATTTGCTATTGAATGTCGAAAGTACTCCATATTCATGTTTAAAGCGATAATAAACATAACTTAGAAATTCAAATTTGATAACCAAGGAGCTGACCTGTATATATGTTTAAAGGTATTAAATCATTATTTGGTTCTGGCTTTCAACATAACTTTGGAATATATGTTGCAAATTTGGCAAGTATACCAAGTTGCAAAAATAATAAAGTGGAAAGTCCAAGTATCATTTTCCCAAGGGATTGAGAAGTTGCCAAGTACCAATTTCACTTATCGAACACTATCTAGGCGATCCATTCAAGTTCAGAGAATAAAATTGGCATAAAAACATAGAATTAAATGAAAAGCAATATTTTTTAGAGTTTCTAGAATGAGAAATATGATAAGAAAAGGGTGATGATGGAGCTAGAGGTTGACTTCACTTAACCCATTACTTGATTTCATTAAATTCATGTTCAAACTTAGTTCAATTCAACAATTGATGGCTAGAATACACTCAAATAGTCAAAACCTAATTCCTTGGTGAATTAACTCTCTTTTAATTACCTAAATTACCAATTCCTTAGTTAATTTCAAGCAATCAAAAGGATTAAGCACAAGATTCCCTTACATACCACACAGACCCAATATTTATTCTTAGATCATTGCAAGATCATGACAATTATGTCAAGGAGCACACAATATCAAAGAATTTCCCAATTCTCAAGATACCCAACAAATCATTCAATGAATGGCCAATTCAAAGAACACGTTAATCATAGAGATAAAAGCTCAATTGAATGAAAAGAAACTAGAATTAAACTTCAAATCCAATTACATCAAGATTTGGGTTAAGTTAGATCTTCTTCTAGCTATGGAAGATCTAGTTACCCATGCAGAAAAATGAAAAGAAAAAGAGAGGGAAAGAATGAACCCATAAAGCCATGGAGGTGGAAAGGAGAGATCTTCACTTTCTAAGCCTTGGGTTGAAGCTCGAAGTCCTCAACAATGGGTGAGAAAACTAGAGAAACACCCCCCCCCAAAAAAATGAAAGAAAACAGATCTGAAAAAATAAAAGTCCCGAAAAAGTCCTTTGTGAAAGCTACTTATAAGGATCATGTGTGCATTAGGATTTGCTTTCCACGCATATACGTGAAATTTCCACGCACAAATGTGGAGTTTTCAGCAAAATAAAAGGCCTGAATGTGCATGCCATTCATGCACATACATGATTGTCCCACACATTTGGGTGGGACTCTAGATTTAAAGCATTTTCCAAATACTTTCAATTATGTCTATACATGATTTTTTTACAAACAAACGTGGTGATTTTGGCCAAATAAATGGCCATGGCTTATATCATTCACGCATCACGTGAATGCCCCAGGCAAGTTCAGCCAAAATCACGTGTATACATGATTTGTAAGATTGTCCCATGCAGCTTGGCTCCTTCACTTTAAAATGCTGCTGCCACGCATAGAAGTGGCATTGTTGCTCGAATTTTCTCTTCTAATGCTTTAGTTGAGCTCCTTGATGCTTGGTCCTTATGTCCCATTCTCTATGGCTCCACTCGAAAGTCCTCCTGTCCCTTACAAATTCACATCAACTTAGGAGTTTTTTTATTAAAGTATCAAAGTGAATCTATTAACTTCATGAAATGTAATTAGCCAAGATGAAATTGGTTTATAATTGAGTATGACAAGTGTATGAAATTGAGCACAATTTCTAAAATCTTGGACTTAGCAAACACATTTTTATTCTATTTAAGGCTATAATAACTCTATTTTATGGAGTTATCACACCCCCAAACCTAAGTTTTTGTTAGTCCTCGAGTAAAATAAAGTCAAGCAAGGAATCCACATTAAGTTCACAAAAGCATGGGTGTCACAATCACTCAAACAAAATTGAAATTCAATAATACCAAGGTTCAAAAGTCATCCACATCCTCAAGGATCAATCCATGATTTCATTTGAAAATAACTCACATATAGACCCTAGTTCACATGCTTTTATCTCCAAAATATCCTCAATATATGCATGTGAATCCAATATCACATATGCATAATCCTTTCCTAATCATGGCATACATATGCAAATAAGATTATAAACATGCATTTGCAAATCAACTTATGCACCACAAGATTGCTACCTCTCTCTGTCTCTCCACTTAAACTTGGTAACACTACTTCAAAAATCATTTGTACTTGCACACCCTTCATAATTTTTCATTTCATTCATATTATTTTTTTAACTTTTCTTTGATGGAGGCATGGGTTGTAGACGATTCGAGCTAATGACCGTGCACATCCTCCATACATTACTAACTCTTATCAAAGGGCTTAGAATTGTGACCATGCACCTCTTCCACACATCACAACCCTTTACCCCCTACTAGTCATCTCTCATTCTTTATGAACCATTTTTCTTTTTTTTTTTCTTTCTTTTTTTGTTGTTGGTCATACCTTCATTCAACTTATTTTCAACTCAATTTTCCTTAGAAGATGTTACCAACAATATCATGTCAAGAGAGATTCAAGCAACCTTAAGGATATACAAGCTTCATTGTGCATGCATTTTATTATCTTTCTCTACATATGTAATACCAATCCTAATCCAAGATTCTACATATGCTCTAATGAAAATTCATGCATACATAAGTGGAACAAAGGGTTCATAATGCAAGAAGAGAGTTATATGCAATTTTCATCAACCAAAGTCATTTCATGATCCATTCAATCATTAGATAGTCATCTTGGACACTTAGTTTATTGAGATTCAAATTGTTATCATGGTTGGACAAGAAAGATTTTCACACCATCATGCAAAGACAAGCTTCCCTGACCCAAAACCACATGCAACGAAACAAAACACAGGAATAATAACGACAAGCATCAACAGTGTAAGGTAAAAGGGCAATAAATCCAATTGAGCATCACATGAAAAATGAAAAGTCATAACATTCAAAATGATGACTATCCCCCCGAACCAAAGAGAAACAGTGTGCTCACTGTTCAACACATAAGCAACAAAAATGAAAATAAAGGAGACAGAACAAGAATAAAGAGAGGGGACCCCATGATTTCATGATCATGGAGGCTAGAGAAAATAGGAATGTGCCTTTCTCTTATGTGTTTTCTATACCAAGAAGTCCATATCTGAGGTTCTAAGTGACTTGCAATAAGAACTCAAGATTTTTTTTTATTTTATATTTATGAATTTTTTTGTTGGTCGACGCTATATACATCCCCTTACAAAGACTTCGAAACTCAGGGAGGCACTAAAGCTGACGCTCTACAACACTACCTACCAACGATCATCTCATATTAATCAAAAGTATTGAAAATGAAGATTATATGTACAAGAAAAAATTCTATCAAATATTTACCATGCATATGAACAAAAACAAGTAAACAAGAAAAATTAGTTACTGTAAACTTATAAAAGGAAAAAACTAGAAGAAAAAGCAAACGACCCTACAACTTTGTACACTTCTACTTTATTGCTGCATTGTGTCACTTCATCCAAGTTCACTAATCCAAGAGGAATTAAAATCCTAAGCTCTTCTACTTTAATGTTAGGGATAGACACATTAAGGTTAAGAGAAGAGTTATGCCCATCAAAAATTGTCTTATCCGGCACTTAATGAGCCTCATCCAATTCGTCATGGATTCCTACTTGTATTTCAATATCCTTATGCTCATCATCTTCTTGAAAATCCATGTGCTCATGAGATTCAAAGACGGTGATGGAGTGAACATGGTCATGTTCCCTGATATAGCCCAATACATCATCGAATGCACCTTCTTCCTCAAGAAAAGGAATAGGTTGGCTAAGAAATTTCCTTGGATTCAACTCCATCATCCGTGACTCATTGGCTTCCCTCATCTCTCTCATCAATTGAATTTGCTCATCCATATCATTTAGATAGCCCCAGATACTCTTTATACAATCATTGTTTTCATTAAGCATTGGCGAGTAATCAAGTGCATCTGTCCTTTGAATGCGTTCCTCCATCCATTGTTGGGGACGTTCAAATACTATGTTAGGCCTTTCCCATTGACAATCTTGGCTTGCAACTTGAGTAGAGAAATAAAGTGGTTGATCATAGCCTTGGATAGGAGGATAAAATTGATTTTGATTGTCAAAATATTGAAGGTCTATGTTATCTTGATGCAATGAGGAATTAGAATAATTGTGTCAATTAACAATAGATGACTCATCATGTGGGCACAAACAAGTAATATGCATAGGTCTTGAACAAATATCACAATGATGGCGCTCAAGATGATATGAATATAAACATGAAGGATGCATGGAACTTGAATACACTTCATATTTATAATCCTCCATTTAAGCACAAGGTGTATAAAGCAAAACAAAACAATGAAAGAAAAGCTCAAATAAACAAAAGAACATGCAATGAAGAACTACCTACAAAACACAAAAATTAACACTTGGAGTAAAGAAAAGAAGCTCGATACTAATATTAAACAAAGGAAAATAAATGCCTAGATTAGTATTGTCCTAGTTGCTTTTTGCTATTGACAATGGCTTTTAATTTTCGGTCACGGTGCCAAAATCTTGATGAGACTTTGACAAGTATAAGTCGTACAAGTAATACAATAGTGAGAGAGTATCGTTCTCACGAGGATTGATTACTATTGATTACCAATTTCGCTAGTTGGATTACTATCTAAACTATTAATTTGAAGGAGAAACGTATAAATTGCATGAAAATCAAAAAACAAGTAAGGAACAATGTTTTTGGAATTTCAGAGAGATAAAAAGTGTAGTGAAAAACAAGTTGATAAAAGCGCTAGGGATTGACCTTACCTAACCTTTACTTGATTTCATTGAACTCATGTAAACTAGTTTGAGACCCTTAATTGATGGTGAGAAAGCACTTGGTTAAAACTCAATTCCTTGGTGAGATAACCCTCTCCTAATTACCCAAATTACTATTTCCTTAGTTAATTCATATAATTGGAGGGATAAAACATAAGAATCTCAAGAAAACCATACAATCAACAAAACCCATTCTTAGATCTCGTTAGATTGTAGCAACAATCACAAGAAGTAAACAGTAAAGAGGGGTTTCCCAATCCACCCAATACCCAACAGTTTAATCTATAGGTGATCAAGTCATAGAAGCATTAGGTATAGAGATTGAAGTTCAATTAAGAAGAAACAAACATAGATTAACATCAAAATCCAGTTACATCAAATTTGGTCAAGTTACATCTCTCCATAGCATGGAGAAATTTAGCTACTCATGGAAGAAAATAAAGAGAAAAATGAAAGAGAAAAAGAGTAAACCCATAGATCCATGATGATGATGGCAATCTTCACTTGAATCCTTGGGTTCAAGCTCCAAACTCTCCAAAAATGGTTGAAAAATAGAGAGAACGGAAAGATGAGAGAAACTAGATCTAAAAAGTGTCCAAAAATCCACAAAAACGATTGCACAAAGCAATTTATATCAAGTCATGTGCTTGCCATGCGCATTTAAAAAAATGAGCATAAGAAATCCAAGCATATGCGTGGTTGTTCCATGCACGTGCTTGGAACTCTCGGGTTGGGACTTCTTGTATGTGTTAGGAATTCATGCATGTGCATGAATGGTCCAAGCATGTGCGTGAATTCCTCTGCTCCAATGGCCCATTTTTTTTCTCCATGCATGTGTGTGGGAATTACCATGCGTATGCGTGGTCTTTGCTGCCTCATGAGATGCTTCCACGCATGTGCATGGTAGTTCTACGCCCAAGCGTGGTTTTCTGCTTCAATTTCTTTCTTCCAATGCTTAGTTATCCTTCTTGATCCTTGTTCTTTATGTCCATTGCTCCAAAGCTCATTCCCAAAGCTTCCCTTGTCCCTTGGAACCTACAAATTCAACTCAATCTACGAGTCTTAATTCAATATGTCAAAATGAATCATTTAGCTTCATGAAATGTAATTAGGTAAGGTTAAAATTAGCTTCAAGTTCGTGAACAAAAGAAGTTTATACTTTAAGCATAATTTCTTATGTTTAGAAAAAAAATGGACTTAGCATGCACATTTCTATCCAATTTATGGTTAGAATAACTCCATTTTGTGGAGTTATCAATATATTGGCATTCTGTGGCATATAATTGACTGTCAATCAAGGTAAGATGGTTTTGTTTACAACTTCACAATTTGCTGTGGCTAAATGGAGTCGGTTATGACCATTCTTTATATGTCAGGAGCTGCTTGTTATTTTAGCTATGTATAAGAGAGGTTGAAGTGATTTTCTTAAAACTTGACAAAGTATCTGTGCTATGTTTGAATTGATTTTTCGTTTTCTAAGCTAGTAGTTTTTCTGTGGTATTAGTCCAAAATCCCCTTATTATTTGGACCTATTGACAATTGGTTTTATATCAAGTAGATAGGCTTATGTCTGATATTATGTTGGCAATAGCTTTCCACCTAAGATAAAATCATGTTCAATGTGGACTCTTTTGCATTTACAGGCGGAAAGGAAGAAAAGGAAAGCTCAGCTGCAAGAGGCTAACTGGAAGAAAAATATTCAGAGGGTAGAGCGCAAAATGGCTGCATTTGCAAGGGAAAGAGAGTGGGCAGAAAGACTGGCTGAGTTGCAGCGACTTGAGGGAGAGAAGAAAATATCTATGGCTTGAATTTGTTTGGGACCTCATCTACAATTGGTAATACCAGTTTAATTTTTGAGCCTGTTATGATTTGAACTCTCTACACACTCTTAATGTATCTTCAATATTGTTCTATGTTGTCTGTTAATTGGGTGACCCTGTGCCTATTTTAAGCATTTTTTCCCCCCTGAAACTTAGTGTGTCAAACTCCCCCTTGCTTTCCAACCCCTTCCACTGCCTGGAGAGTAATACTATATGCACACCCCTTTTTGAAGACACAAATGAAAAAAAATTGTTTCTCTGTCGCTAGATTACTCTGCATATTACTAAATCTTATAGTCCAGATTCATGGGCGACATTTTGTAGTCATACCAATTGTGGGTGTAGATCTATCCATATGCATGTGGAGCTGTTGGGAAATGTCAGCATAATTTTCCTCCTCTGTGAATTCAAAATTTAGGCACTATGCGGAAGCGTAAATAAGAGTAATAACACCAGAAAATTTTTAGCGTGAAAAACTTTCTCAATGTGAGTAAGGGAAAAATTACGGGACCTGTAGGTCACTTAAATCTCCACTATAAAATAATGGGAATACAAAAATACAATGATATTGTATCTTCAGTTTGTGGATATAACTCTCACAAATTGACACACTATTTTTCTCTCTTAGAAAACACTCTCTAAGGTTCTCTATATTTTTCTCTCACTTTCTTCCTTCTTGATTGTGAGGATCTGATATATTTTCTCCTTCTCAATTGCTTCTATTTATAGAAGCAAATTGAGGATGCTGCAGTGCAAACCGTGTGCACCGCATTTGATTTTAAAATTGTTGCACCGAAAGTATTTTGTACTTTGGTGCCAAATTTCCTTGGATTTGAAAACGTAGGCTTGCTTTTTGGTGCTTAACAATTTGGCCTGGACCCCACATTTCTCCCCCTCCAGCCAAAGAGAAAAATATCATTGGATCAATTTGGGGTTGATGCTAAGCCTGCAACTTCTTTACAGACTTCTAACTTCTCTTTAGATAGAGCTTTTGTCATCATATCAGCCCCGTTGTCTTTGATATGTATCTTCTCAATCTGCAGCAGTTTGCTTTCCAACACATCACGGATCCAATGATACCTTACGTCGATGTGTTTCAACTTTGAATGAAATGTCGAGTTCTTGCTGAGATGTATTGCGCTTTGACTATCGCAATAGAGAACATAGCTTTCTTGATTCTGGCCTAACTCTTGTAGAAACTTCTTCATCCACAAGATCTCCTTGCAACCTTCAGTGATTGCGATGAATTCAGCTTCTGTGGTACTTAAAGCAATACACTTTTGTAGTCGTGACTGCCATGAGATAGCTCCCCTTGCATAAGTAATCAGATATCCTGATGTAGACTTTCTTGAATCCACATCTCCTGCCATATCTGCATCTGCATACCCAGTGAGCATTAGATTTTCATTGCCAAAGCACAAGCACCTTTTAGCAGTTCCTCTCAGATACCTTAGTATCCATTTCACAGCATTCCAATGCTCCTTTCCTGGATTCGATAGGAATCTACTCACAACTCCTACTGCATAAGCAATGTCTGGTCTTGTACAGACCATTGCATACATAAGACTACCAATAGCAGAAGAATATGGCACCTTGCTCATTTCTTCCTTTTCTTCTTTATTCCCTGTACATTGCGTCTTACTCAGTTTGAGATGACCAGGTAATGGAACATGCACAGGTTTGACATTATGCATGTTGAACCTTTCAAGAACTTTCTTGATATAGTCTTCTTGTGACATCCACAACATCCTTCTAGAACGATCTCTGATGATCTTCATTCCAAGAATCTTCTTTACTGCACCCAGATCCTTCATAGCAAAATATTTGCTTAATGCCTTCTTGAGAGCAACTATCTTTGTCTTATCTTTCCCAACAATTAGCATATCATCAACATACAACAATAATATGATGGATTCACCATTTTCATAGTTCTTCACAAACACACAATGGTCTGCGGAGGTCTTCTTAAAATTGTGTTGGGTCATGAAGATATCAAACTTATACCATTGTCTTGGAGCTTGCTTCAGACCATAGAGACTTTTCTTCAAACGGCACACAAGGTGTTCTTTGCTTGGTTCTTCGAAACCTTCTGGTTGCTCCATATAAATTTCTTCCTCTAAGTCTCCATATAAGAATGCTGTTTTAACATTAAGCTGTTCTATTTCCAAGTCTAGTTTTACAGCTAGACCAAGAATCGTTCTAATGGACGTCATCTTTACTATTGGTGAGAAGATTTCTTCAAAATCTATGCCTTTCTTCTGGTTGCACCCCTTCACAACAATCCTTGCTTTGTACCTGGGGTTTGGGTTGTTCTCTTCAGTCTTGAGTTTGAATACCCACTTGTTTTTCAATGCCTTTCGTCCATCTGGTAATCTCACCAGGTCATACGTCTGATTCTCTTTCAGGGACTGTATTTCTTCTTGCATGACTTGCATCCATTTCTCTTTATCATTCGTCTCAATGGCTTCTATGAAACTTTGAGGTTCCCCTTCATCAGTGAGAGTGACATAATCATCTGAGAAATACCTTCTTGATGGTTGTCTGACTCTCGTTGATCTTCTCACTTGAGGTTCTTGTTCTACTTGATCAGTCTCCGTCTGTTCTTCATGCATTGCCTGACTTTGTTCTGTTTGGTCAGGTTGTTTCATCTGAACAAGTTGCTCCATCTGATGGGGTTGTATTGTCTGATCAGGTTGCTCATTCCTTTGAGGAATCTCTCCCCCTGAATTGTGTACCACAATGGTCTTTGGCTTCTTAGATTGTTGAATATCATGGATTGTCTGATCTTCATAGAATACCACGTCTCTGCTTCGAACAATCTTCTTGTTTACAGGATCCCATATTCTGAAGCCAAGTTCATCACTTGGTGAACCAAAGTATATGCACTCCTTCGTCTTTGCATCAAGCTTTGCTCTTTCATCTTTAGGAATGTGGACAAATGTCCTGCACCCAAAGACTCTCAAATGATCATAAGAGACTTTCTTTCTAGACCATACTTCTTCTGGAATCTCTCCATTTAGAGGTCTTGAAGGAGACAAATTGATCAAATCAACTGCAGTTTTTACTGCTTCACCCCAGAATGCCTTGGGGAGTTTTGCATGAGAAAGCATGCTCCTGACTTTCTCTGCAACCGTTCTGTTCATTCTCTCAGCTAGTCCATTCATCTGAGGTGTCTTGGGGGGTACTTTCTCATGTCTTATCCCATGAGTCTTGCAATAATCCTCAAATGGACCTCTATACTCTCCGCCATTGTCAGTTCTCAAGCATTTCAACTTTCTTCCAGATGCTGATTCTACAGAAGCATGGAATTCCTTGAAAGCTTAAAGAACTTGATCTTTCGTTTTCAATGGATACACCCACACCTTCCTAGAGTGATCATCAATGAAGGTAACAAAGTATTGGGCACTGCCAAGGGACCTTTCAGATGTTGAGCAAACATCTGAGTGAACAAGATCCAGAATTTGCTTTCTTCTTCTTGCATCATCTGATCTTTGGAAAGATACTCTGTGTTGTTTGCCTGCTAGACAGTCTTCACAGGATTCAAGTGACTGCCTTTTTATGTTTGGAAGATGATCTTTTGCGAGAATCTCCAAGCCTTTCTCGCTCATGTGGCCTAGTCGTCTATGCCACAATTCCTTGCTTGCATCTTGAGCAACATTCATCTCCCCTTTGCATATCTTTCCCTGCATAATATACAAAGAGCCTTCCTTTCTGCCACGAGCAATAATCATGCTTCCTAGGCTGAGTTTCCATCTGTCGGTACCAAACTGGTTTATCATTCCGGCTTCATCTAACTTTCCTACTGAGATAAGGTTCAGACGCATGTCTGGAACATGTCTTTCCTCCTTCAGCACAAGCTTGTTTCCATTCTCAGTAATCATCGTTACTCCACCAATGCCAACAATCTTGCCTGTGACATAATTTCCCATCTTTACCGTACCAAAGTCTCCTTTTTGGTATGATGAGAAAAATTCTTCATGAGGAGTTACGTGGAAGGATGCTCTGGAATCAATTATCCATATGCAATCATTGGATGCAACATTCAGATAATTTTCCTCTCCGATAAGAAATATATTCTCATCAGTCGAGGCTACTGCAGTAGTTGTTCCATCTTCCTTCTTCTTTGGGTTAATCTGGTCAGGGTGGACTGTTCCAGCTTGTTGGTCTCTCTTCAAGAATTTGCACTCAGACTTTACGTGGCCTGGTTTACCACAGTAATAACAACTTAGTCTAGTGCGAGATTTGGATCTACCTTGTGATTTTTCACGACCTCCTTTTTCACGATTCTTACTCCTTCCTCTATTGTCAACAACGTTGGCTTCAAACTGGTTGTTCACGCCCCTTTCTCTCTGTCTTGACTCTTCATTCAGCAAACTGTCTGTAACAAAATCCATGCTAAGCTTTCCTTCTAGAGCAGAATTGCTGAGAGTGACAACTAGAGTGTCCCAACTCTCAGGCAGAGAACTGAGGAGTAGAAGAGTTTGCAACTCATCGTCTATCTTCATTTCTGTCTTCGTCAGTTGATTCACAATACCTTTGAAGGTATTCAAATGTTCGATCATGTTCTGACCGTCCGAGTACTCCAACTTCACCAGTCGTCTAACAAGGTGGGCTTTATTCCTGGGCGTCTTCTTTTGAATCAAGGATTCAAGTTTCGTCCACAAATCATACGCGTTGGTATAAGTTGATACATGTTCGAACAAACTTCTGTCAATATATTTTCGGATCATAGCTACTGCTTTCCGATTCTGGAGCTCCCATTCTTTGTCGGTCTTCCCTTCCGATTTATCTTTCCAAGTGATTGGCTCATGCAAATCTTTGCAGTATAAGTGGTCTTCTATCATCGGCTTCTAATAGGAGTAATTATTAGCAGTTAACTTGAACATATCTCCATCATAAGTGACAGCTCCCTCCATCTTGAGTTACACAGGCCAATACAATATACGCGAATAGTGCCGTACAGGTAAACAGTACCGTATACAATAATCGTAGTATGCAAATAGTGCACCAGGTAGGTTCCCAGGAAAGAGAGGTGGGTCACTAAAGGACACACTTAAATACCAAGTCTTTCCTAGTCAGAACTTTTCCTAGACAACACTTTCACACCACCACACGTTATTTCCAGCAACGAGAATAATTCTTTTTTGATGTGGAAGATCAGACAATGCTGCAACCACAGAGCATACTAAGAATTTTCTTATGAATCCAGCACTTAGTATCCCAGAGCTCTGAGAGCTCTGATGCCACTGTTGGGAAATGCCAGCATAATTTTCCTCCTCTGTGAACTCAAAAATTAGGCACTATGCGGAAGCGTAAATAAGAGTAATAACACCAAAAAAATTTTAGCGTGAAAAACTTTCTCAATGTGAGTAAGGGAAAAACCACGGGACCCGTAGGCCACTTAAATCTCCATTATAAAATAATAGGAATACAAAAATACAATGATATTGTATCTTCAATTTGTGGATATAACACTCACAAATTGACACACTATTTTTCTCTCTTAGAAAACACTCTCTAAGGTTCTCTCTATTTTTCTCTCACTTTCTTCCTTCTTAATTGTGAGGATCTGATACATTTTCTCCTTCTCAATTGCTTCTATTTATAGAAGCAAATTGAGGATGCTGCAGTGCAAACCGTGTGCACCGCATTTGATTTTAAAATTACTGTACCGAAAGTATTTTGTACTTTGGTGTCAAATTTCCTTGGATTTGAAAACGTAGGCTTACTTTTCGGTGCTTAACAATTTGGCCTGGACCCCACAAGCTTGTATCTTGCCTCTTCATGTCGTATTTAAGAATTCCGGTAATCTTTCCCAAAATTATAGGCTTTGTTGCCTATCTTGGCTCATACCATATGACTGCATTATGAAGGACAAGGTTTTCAACTCTTCCTGGGTATATTAAGGTGTGTGTAAAGAGGAGCAAATTACAACGATTAGACTGAGCGATGTAGTTTGATAAACACGAGGTTAGTCCAAGTCGCGTTCTACAGTAAGAATTAGTAAAATCTTGGCTGATGCTCATAAGCATGAAACTTGAGAAATTTCCATGTTCTTGACCTCTTTCTTGTTTAGGGTACAATCAGTAACAGAAATTAATTGAAACTTACGATAATTGAACATTGAAAATTTGATTTTTATTGGCGTGGCTTGATTCATTTAGTCGATTGTTAATAATTTTTGAACTGACGAGAGAGATGCTTTAGTTCTTGTTTGTGGTGCAACAGTGGAACTACTACTCCAAGAGAATACGTAGGAACTTAATAGGTTCATGGATGTAACTGAGTTGAACTAAAAAAATGAATTTCTGTGCTTAAATTGTCATCGCGTTTTTTTAATAAATGGAATGGTAACTTGTGTTTTGTTACTTTTGGACATCTTTTTGTTACTTTTGAATATGACAGTCACTTCTTTCATAGTGACTTGCTATTTGTAAATTAGAATTAAAAAAAAAATTCATGATCATCCCTTTTTAAAAAAAAAAAAAAATTCGATGCTGATATTACTTCAATCTATAAATCTTTATCAAATGTCAATAAGATTAGTTATTCATATAGTAATATAATTTTTGTTCATAAAAATTAGTAATATAATCTTTTTTTTAAAAAGCTGTCAAAGATATTAAGATTATTGCCACAAATATACTTATGTCTTCTCTTTTGTTACCTCATTTTAAAAGTTTCCCACTGGGTTCATCCGCCTCTATTATCAACTAGATTTTTCATTTTTCTTGACCTGAACTTTCCTTACATAGTAGGATTTTGACTGGTGAAAATCTAGGACACAAAAGGGAAGGAAAATAGAAAAATAAACGCTGGCAAAAGACAAAAATTCTCTTCTGCCTATATCTGTACTATTATTAATTAATTAAACTTCATAAAAAAGAAAAAGAAATTGTAAATGCTTCTTAATTTGCAGTTATAGCTGCATTTAAACATTCTTCAATTCTTTCTGCACCTTTTATTTCTCTGAGGATATAAATATTCTTAATAATTAGTGGCAAATATTTAGTCATGTCTCATTTAAATGAAATACAAATACAAAAATAACTTAGTGTATTTATAGTTTAAGTAGACTAACATGTATTGATCTAAAGTGTAAGGGATTCGAGTATTTTAAGTATATAGTTCTGTATTTGACTCGAAATTCATGTATATAGAAATAATACTATTAAAAGAAATTTTTACTTTAAGCGTCTAATTGTATCTTAATAGATTAGTCTTTCATCTATTGAAAATAAAAAATAATTTAAGTAAGACACATGGATAAATGATATTATATTAACTAGTTATTAAGGAATACCTGTGCCCTCACAAAAAAACTAAGACTGCCGGAAAAAACTTCTATATTATTTAGTAGTTCCCTGTGGTTGGTTATCGATAAAACTGGGGGTACGCTACCTAAAAAGTTTCCCACTTGTGGTTGCACTTTGCATCTTCGACCTCCACATTTTACTTTTCCTTTTAATGATTTTGAAACTGGGGAATGTCGATTGTGGGATCTTGCTGCTGGTACAAGATTTGTACAACTCCACTTGTTGAGATAATAACACTGGGAAGTAGAGCACGAGCTCATGTCATGGCATGGGACCAATAGCACAACAAAACCCACATGGCGATCCAAACCCAAGACAAACGTTACATTGAAATCAAACAGAAAAATTTAATGGACATAGACTCAGGATGTGAGAGTTAGCTTCAATCATCCCCACCTGCATTCAATTTTTGAATCTAAAAAGAGGGCCCAAAGGCACATTTGCCCTCTGAAAATCGATGTGACACCGGAGCTAACAGAGCTAACACAATATGTACTGTACGAGAATTCCTTGATTCTCTAAACCAATCAGGTGTTAATGGTTGTCACACTAATTGGGAGCTTCCTCTTCATCTTGACTGTTGGAAAGTAGATAATTTCATCCCTCTCAGCAACCCATCTGCATAGTAGAAAACTAGAAACCATTTACAGAACGAAATCATAAAGCAGTTTTTATTTTCTCTAGTAAAGTTATTACGTGTAAGTAGTAACAAGATGGTGAAGGAAAATAGAGAGCTCCAGCCTGGAGAGTTCTATGCCAGGGCACAATCTCTGTCCACCACCAAATGGCGTAAAGCAGTTGTTACTAGCCACAGCTCCAATTTTCGGCAACCATAGAATAGCTGCAGTGACTATGATTTCCATATATAGCTATGAGATACAGCTCTTGATAGTTACTTACCTCCCATCTCCATGGATCAAACTCAAAAGGGTTTTCATAGTTCATGCTATCCAAATGAACAGAAGTAAGGGATGCCTCAACACACTAGTCCTTAGGAATTAGGTACCCTGCATATTCACAATAGTGAAACTGCAATCAAATATTTTCTTTGTACAAATGCTTCAGGGCCAATACAAATACGACATTGTGAAAAACTCACCTTTAATTTCTACGTCTTTGACTGCTTTTCTCCAAATGGCATTATTGACAATATTTGCCATTCTAAGTGTTTCGCTGATAACCTTGTGGGAAGTAAATGAAAGAAAAAGCAATGAAGAAAAATGTCATATGCTTTTTGTATAGAAAGTAAAATTATAATCTATTGGCAACTGATTGCTTCTGATGGCTAACGTTAGAGATATACTAGCAAAATGGTAACCCGCTTCAATCCGTCTCCGACGTACACAACCCGCTAAAATGCGGCGGGATGGGTTACTGCTTTTAAAAATGGGTTGGAAGAATTAACCCACCCCGCTTTAAGGTGGGTTGGCGGGTTAGCGGGTTAGCAGCGCATAAAAAATAAAATGAGAAAAAATAGATGAGTTGATGGGAACCTGGTTTAACTCGCACTAAAAAATAAAAAAAATAAATATAAAAAATCAATAAATACTATAAAAAATAATAAATAATAATAGTAAAAAATTTCAAACTACATATCTAAAATATAATTTTTAAAATAGTCTAATTAAATATTCAAACATAAATTATATAATATCAAAGAGTTTTTTATTTATAGTATTACTTATTATTATTTAAAAAAAAAAAAAAAAAACTCATAGACTAACCCGCTTTCGCTTCGCTTAACTCCGCGGGTTATGACGGGGACGCATATCGGTTGAAAAAGAAATATGGGTTCAATCCTTGAACCCAACCCGCAAAAAAATAACGGGTTGACGAGTTGAACTCGCGAGTTGAACCCGTTTTGCCGACTCTAGTTAGAGACTCATATTATGAATAAATGGCAGTGACATGTAGTCAGTCCATGCATAATCATCAGAACAATTCTTCTGTCTCTTCAATTCCATGTTCTCCTCCTGGCATGAACAATAAAATAAATCAAAGAAGCCAAATATAAATTAATTATTTCAACTTGGATTAAAATAACAATATTTGGTGACTTCCCATGAAAGGGATTTAAGTGCTCCATTTATTTTAAAAAATTTCTTGAATATTAGGCATCGAAGATAAAAAAGTAAAATAACTGAAAAAACTAAATATGCAAGCCAGATAAGCTCAAATGCTATTATGTGTGCATGTATATAAAAGAATATTCAAGTGGTACCCTGTATACAACACAATTTATATGTAGCAACTTCAAAGAAGAGGTTTCGAATTCGTAAACATTTATATGCTCTTTAAATTAGGAATCATACCTTACGAATCTTACTACTAAGATTGATATGCCATTTTTTTTTCTTTGGCAAGTGGCACTAAACATGAAATAAAGTTGGCAATCTATTTTGAATTAAATAAATGATAAAATTGATCCTAATCCTAAAAGTTATATTGTAATTAAATAATAAAAATTTTATAATTCAAATTAGTTCATAAATGTCTACACATTAACCAGTGTTTAAGAACTAATTTGAATAACGAAATATATATTAAGAGACTTTAAGAGTAATTTTTATCATTTAAGATTAATATAATTGATGTTGTATCTTTCATAGACTAATTTGACAATTTACTCATTTTGAATTACAATTGTTAATAATAAAAATTAAAATAAAAAATAGGATTATTATGTTCTAAAGAATGATTATTCGAGAGAATGTTTATAAAAGAATGACACGTTACATTAATTAAGTATCAAACTAAAATACGGTGTGTACCAAAAATAAATGAAATACAGTGTGTCTGAATAACTTTTTCCAATTTCCAAAGAAAAAAGAATAATAAAAATTAAAATTTCAAGGAAAAAAATGAAAAAAAAGATAATAAAGTAAGCATCGTGATTGGCAAAACAGAAGAAAAAGCGACAGACAGTAGTTGCGTCCTTCAGCGGAAAAATTTAATGGGTGGTTGTGGCTTCACAGCCGCTCAATGTAGTATCGTACGGCAAGGAAACACCTACACACACATCCATGTGAACCCCACAATCACTCGTGTACACTTTATAGTGCTTTAAAGGAAAGTGACTACATAGAAAACGTCAAACACTTCTATGGCATATCGTGGACCATACCGCATACGAGTACACATCTACTACACAGACTCGAGGGATTATGAAAATGATTGTTGGACGTTATTTTTGTAAATTTTTTTTTGCATACATATGCTTTATTAGGGAAAAAAAAGAAAATGTGTTTTAAAAAATGTATTTATCTTCTTTTATTTTTTTTAAATAAAATAATATAAAAATAATGTATAAAAGATGATCAGCAAATACCATCAACCGATAATTTATATCTGTTATTTTGTTCAGAGAAGTGAAAAGGAAGGAGTGTGGTTAAGGAAGAATACCTTTACAAGACTCGTGATAAGGTGCACTATGTTTTCAGAAATAGATTTAGATCATTGAGTTCACGAAAATAAATATGAAATGGATCTATATAAGAGTCTCTACTACTTCTAAAAAATTTGGCCTATCTTCGAAAAGTGAGAAATTATAGCATGTTTTTAGAGCAATAATTGTTAGCCAAGTGGCCTCAAACTCAAGAGAGAGGGTGAATTGAGTTTATGAAATATTTTCGCAAATCTTTCGTAAAACGTTTGTTAAACAATTTTCGTTGAAACTATTAGATAATTGAAGTGAATAGATAAATGACATTGAATACTTTACTCATAAATTAAATAAATCAAGATGAATAATATTCAAGCAAGCGTATAAAGTAAATGCACAAATGTAAAGAGATAGGGTTGAGAGAATCAAACACAAGAATTTATCCTGGTTCAGCCACCCCTTGTGACTTACGTCTAGTCCTCAAGCGAATCACTCGAGATTTTCCACTAAACTTCAAGTTTGAACGGGTGCTTGAAAAACCTTTATAGATTGGAGCACTCAACAACACCTTGAGATACCTCACCTTTGTGCTTTGAGTCTCAAAACAGGGATGCCTCACCCTATACAACCTTTGAGGGATACCCCACACTCTTTACACCTTTGAAGGATACCTCACCTTCTTCTCAACAAGGGATACCTCACCCTTTTTCACTAGAGGGATACCTCACCCTCTTTACACCTTTGAAGGATACCTCACCTTCTTGTCAACAAGGGATACCTCACCCTTTTTCACTAGAAGGATACCTCACCCTCTTTACACAGCAATAATGATAGATAGAATGAAGCTCTCAATAGAGCAGATGAATACAAATTGAAACTCTAATATGCTCTCAAAGATTTTTTACTTTTTTGACAGAAAACAGAGCAAGAAAATGATTTGAGGATTGATTCACATTTGGACGTATTGGTAATCTGTTTTTGGTTCAAGGTCAACCTCAAATAAAGACCCAACTTTGGTATTTATAAGTTTCTCAATTAATAGAGCCGTTGGGGTGGTTTGGACATACATTTAATGCATTAAATATAGCCGTTGGACGTTGTCAGGATTCTTGTAATCGATTACTCAATATATGTAATCGATTACATATGTTGTTCCAACGTGTTCTTGACTTTCTGAGCTCTATGTAATCGATTACATTCTTGGTGTAATCGATTACATGGCTTCTGACTTACGTGTAATCGATTACATTCTTGGTGTAATCGATTACATGGCTTCTGACTTGTGTGTAATTGATTACATTCTCTATGTAATCGATTACATAACTCCTTGAACGTGTTCTTTCTTTTTTGAGCTTGATGTAATCGATTACATATATTGTGTAATCGATTACATGGCCTCTGACTTGCTTGTAATCAATTACATTGCTCATGTAATCGATTACATGCCTTCTGTTTGCTGTGTAATCGATTACAAACGTCGTGTAATCGATTACATTGGCCATTGAACACATTTTTCAAGTCCAATAAAGCTTGTAAGTCATTTCTAAAATCTCAAGACACTTGATTAAACATAAATCCTTTTAAGAGTGTTAGATTTAAGATTGAAACTCAAGTTTTATTGAAAGCCATGTTTAACTTTGAAATTTTTCACTTATTTTGAAATCATATATTGAAAAACCATTTGAGAAATCTTGAGAGCATTTAACATTAATGTTCTAAGTCTTATAACTAAATAAACCTCTTAATTTCTTTCTTTGATCTTGATTTTTCCTTTTGCGCTTGATTTTCTCTTTTGCACTTGAACTTCACTTTGACCTTTGTTATCATCAAAAACTCATTTGATATGCTTCAAGACATAAGCATCCACAATAATAAATACATAGTCTAGAAATATCTTCTCGAATAATTTTAAGCATATTTTTGTACATTTTAAATAAATTATTTTAAAGATTTTTTCGGCAAGCACCCTTACTTGTTAAGAAATTTAAAATAAAAAATTTTATATAAAAAATAATTTTTTTCAATTTTAAATACATTAAATACTCTATTTTTCATAAAATTTTCTTATGTTAAATATTTAACAAGTGTCCTTACAATGGTAAAAATCTTTTTAAAGATGCATTTATTCCTACTTCAAGCGTACGCTAAAATTTGTCCTTAATGTTTTCTTTTTCTTACAAAGATAATGCTATCATTTTAGAAGAGAAAGACACAAAACGCTAGAACTGCTTCTTCTTTTTTTTTTTCCCTGCAAAAGACCCACAAATGTTGTGTAGAGTTTGTCTATAGTTTTCTCATTAGACATTATATTATCATTTTTTAAAAAATAAATTTGAAATTAAAAAAATAAGCACTATCAATCTTCTTTTATTTTTTTTTATAAATCATTGCTTAACAACTTTGTCTCACTTAATGTTTTTTAACCATCTAAATTGTTCACAGCTTTAAGCGTAAAATAATTATCATCACGTAGAAATTAAGTATTCACTATTATGTATATCTTTTTCATAGTAAAGGATAATGCATATATAACTTGAATGGATGATATATAATCCTTATAAATAAATAAACGTACCATTAATTTGGATAGAGCAACAGGACAGTCACTGAGAAACTTGAGAGCCATGGCCATAGCCGTAGGGAGAGTCTCCTCCCCAGGGATCATCATCTCAATGATGTTCTCGCCGCTTATGGATTCCAACGACAGGTTAGGGAAAGAGTTGGAGTCACCCTTATCCCGTAAGAGCACATCAACCACATCATTCACTGCACCACTCTTATCTGCATCGTTATTATTATTTTGGATATTATTATTCCTTTCCTCTATTACCCTCTGCACTATCTTCATCATTCTTTCCTTAGCCTGCACTAAACATCGTTCACTGTAATTGTTATTATTTAGTGGGAAATGGTGCCTGGCCTCAACACTTTAGGCGTCCCTTTGACTTCACTGATGCTAGCTTCTTGCAACTGATAGTTAGGAAAGACATAGCTGAGTATTAGTTCTAATAAAAAATAAAATGTTCATCTCCAAGGTGAATTAGTGTTTAATCAGACTAATTAGGAAACTTCTAGCCACTACTTTTGATATTTCTTACATTGTCATTAAATCTCTTTGGCGCAGGTTCTGCATGCATTCTATATAACTCGAGATAGTTATAT
Organism: Ormosia semicastrata; assembly: GCA_029884595.1. Lineage (NCBI taxonomy): Eukaryota > Viridiplantae > Streptophyta > Magnoliopsida > Fabales > Fabaceae > Ormosia > Ormosia semicastrata. Next base: position 10,825,326 of record JAQQTO010000047.1, read on the forward strand.
GGGCATTTTGACGTTCTAAAACTATTTGAAGAAGAGTATTTGAGCCTTTTATAGGAAGTTGAGTAGGCTTTCTTCATAGCAGATTTTCAAGTTTCTTTCTGTTTTTACTAGTTTTATTTGTTGCAGATCTGCAAGTTTCCTCTTCCATTACACTCTTGTCACCTTAGCAATTTTCTTCCCTTTCCACTATGTCATTGTTATTCATTCTCACTTCTTAGCTCTGCATAGAGAGGCCATGCTATTAGTAACACGCCCTGCGCCATACTCTCAAGGGTTGAATACCAACCATAGGGAATTTAGGAAATAGAAAACCACCTATTGAATAGTGACTAGGACTTGATTATGCGGTGCCCATGAAGGCAAATCAATCCTTGCTCTATGATTCTCTCCAACAACCCCCTTACAATCACTCTCAATAATGATGGAATTCCAATCATGATGAGCTGCAAAAATCATACCTTCTAGAATAGCTCTAGCTTTTAACATAGCAAGTTGTGCATAGAACCATAATGGGAGGGACTCACTCACAAAACTGACCATGCTTATTTCCAGCAATTATACGCACCCCACCTTTGTTTTGTTCACTGAAACTAGCTGCATCTATATTTATTTTCATCATACCTGTAGGTGGCAACTTCCACTTATGAGATGGTTTTGGTCTTAAACGTGCTTTAGGATTTGGAGGAGAGTGATTAGATCCTGCCCCAGACCAGTTCCTATAAAATGATTATGCAGCCGCTAATAATTCTTGAATTGTCTTCCTTCCCCTTTATGAACCACAAGGTTCCTATTATGCCATAAAAACCAGCAAAAGGTAAGAAACCAGCCAAACAACTTAAATTCTGAACTGAGAATATTTGATCAAACCATTCGTTGCAATTCCCTGACAACATTGGCTTGATTTTGTTTTGTAAACCAGCTAGCTGCCACAGCTCTTTAGCTTGGGAATAGCTCCACAGAGAGTGCTCAATAGTCTCCGGTTGAACATGTAATATAGGACAATATTTTCAAAAGATATGGAGCACATCTATGGAAGACAAAAAAAAAAAAAAATAGATGTCCCTTATATGTCAATTCTTGTTTTCTTCTTTATTAGCTATTTTTTGGAATGTTCATAATATATATAGTGGAGATTCTATTAAAATTTTAAGAGAATCTCCCTTTGAAGTAGGTTGTTTAATTGCAGCCTAATTTGTTAAATTTTAGTTAAATAGTAGATTGGTGTATTTTGATTGACATGTCACCTGCTTATTTGTAATTTAGAAACAGAATGGAAGTTCCTAAGCATCACAAGTGGATGGATAAAAGGGTGAGTTCTGATAAGAGAAGAGTTACAAATGAATTCATGGCGGGGTTTCTTGAGTTTGTTGAGTTTGCTTGTGCACAAGATCAGTTTAAAACGATAGGAAAGTTGAGGTGTTCATGTTAAAAATGTAAATGTAAGGTGTATCATTTTGTTGATGAAGTCAAGGTACACCTATGCATGAAGGGGTTTATGAGTGATTATTATTACTGAACTAACCATGACGAACCAAGGCCTCTCATTCTTCCAGTGGTTGCTAACAACTCATACTATGGAAGTAGTAGGGTAAGGGACGACTTCAATAGTTATACGCAGATGGTAATGCATGCTGTTGGACCCTCTATTGAAAATTACATTGAGCAACAATGATTCAGTTATGTAGAACAAATAAGGGAAGATCCAAACCCAAAGGCCAAAATTTTTTTTGATATGCTGTCAGCTACGCAAACTCCCTTGTATGATGGTTGTGACAATTACTCTGAATTGTCAGCTACAATAGAAGCTCTAAGTATCGTATCTGAGTTCAATATCTCTGAGACTTGTAATAGGTGAATTTTATGGGGAATGCATTGTTGAATGATAATCAAATGCCTTAAAACTTCTATCGTGCAAAGAAAGTAGTGGAATGATTAGGGCTGGGTTGCAAAAAGATTTCCTGCTATCCAAATAGATGCATGCTTTATTGTCCTCATGAGAATCTTCGAAGTTGTAGATTTTGTGGCAAGGACCATTATAGAAGCATCACTAGAAACGGTAAGGTCAAAGAAATTCCTCAGAAAAAATATGGTATTTCCCACTTATCCCAAGGCTGTAAAAACTTTATTCCTCAAGGCAAAAAGCATCTCAAATGAGATGACATCGTGAGAATGGGAGGGAAATGAGCTCTTTGTCTCACCCATCTAATGGAGAAGCCTAGAAATATTTTGACGAAACATATCATGAATTTGCAGATGACCCCCAAAATATGAGGCTAGGGTTATGTGCTGATGGATTTGCTCCATTTGACAAAACTAGTAGGACTTATGTATGTTAGCCAGTAATTGTTACTCTTTACAATCTACCTCCGAGGATGTGCATGAGAAGAGAGCTCATGTTCTTACCTATCATAATTCTAGGCCCTTCCAATTCAAAAAGTAGAATTGATGTGTACTTGCAGTTGTTTATAGGTGAACTGAAACTTTTGTGGAATACTAGTGTCATGGCCTATGATGTCTCACGACAACAAAACTTTGTCATGAAGGCTTGTTTGATGTGGACAATTAATGATTTTCCCGTATATGAGATGTTATTAGGTTGGATGACAATTGAAAAACTCATTTGTCCAATTTGTATGGAGCACTCAAAATCACTCACACTTAAACATAGCTGAAAGACATCATTTTTTTATTGTCATCATCAATTCTTGCCATATGATCATTGCTATAGGAGAAAGTCCACCAAGGTATGATATTTATCACAACTGGACAAAACGAAGCATCTTTTGGGAACTGACTTATTGGAAAACAAATCTTCTCTCGCATAATCTGGATGTCATGCATATTAAGAGAAACGTGTTTCTTAATATCTTATACACAGTTATGGATATCAAGGATAAGATGAAAGACAATTTTAATTCTAGATTGGACTTGACAAAATATTGTAGATGAAAGGATCTAGAGCTGCAGGATGGTGGAGGTGGAAAGCTAAAAAAAAACCCAAAGCGCAATACACATTGACTATGCAACAAAGATTAGTCGTGTGCAAATGGGTTAAACAATTGAAACTACCAAATGGGTATGTTTCCAATTTGGCTAGATGAGTTGACATGAGGGTAGCAAAGTTGCTTGGTATAAAAAGCCATGATTGCCATGTGTTGATACAACATTTGCTCCCAATTGCATTCAAGGCTAAACCCAAGCCCATTTGGAATGCACTTACTAAGTTCAGTTAATTCTTCAGAGAATTAACTTCGCCATTGTTGAGAAAGGATAAATTACATGTGATGGAGCAAAACATTCTAATAATTTTGTCTAAATTGGAACAAATATTTCTTCCGAGTTTCTTTGATTCGATAGAGCACATTCCAATTCATTTGCCCTATGAAGCAGGGGTCGGTGGTCTCATGCAATATCGATGGATGTATCCCTTTGAAAGGTTGAGTCATCTATCTATCTTCATTCTTTTCAATTAAATCCTTATAAGGTATTTATTACACTAATGTTCTCAATTAATAGGTTTATATATACCTTAAAAGATAAGGTCACGAACTCAGCTGCAGTTGAAGGTTCCATTTGTGAAGTTTATTTAGTGGAGGAGACCTTAACTTTTGCATCTTACTACTATCCAACTGTTGTTCCATCTAGGAGGGTAATTAGTTTCATGGAATGACGATGGAGGTGAAGGTTGTTCAATCAATCTGTCATTCTCTATTTTTAATTATCTTAGTCATTCTATTGGAAAACGCAAATCTTGCATCTTGCAAGAAAGGGAAATAAAAATTGCACACTTATATGTTCTTCTAAATTATCTTGAGGTGGAGCCTTTCTTGAAGTAAGCTTCGAAGTTCTTCTAATTTCGCATATCATGATTAAATCTATGAAGTGATTTAATTTGTGATTTCAATTTAGCATATATGCAAATTTGCCATAAGAACTTGATCTAAATGACTTGTAAGTGGACAAACAAATTTTCACAACATTTCTCACTTGGTTTAAAGAACATGTATGCTAAATATCATCTACCTAATTTCCTAGTTAATTCCCTCATTACTTGTTTAGGTAAAACTAATTAACTTACCCATTTCTGATATAGGTGTTTAATAACAACATTGAAGATGAACTTTTGAGGAGTTTGGCATGGGGGCCCTCAAACAAAGTAAACATTTGGCTGACATATTCAATAAATTGTTACAAATTTAATACAAAAGATCATAGTCAAGGGATGGGCACAACAAATTATCGTGTATGCGCTTGAGGTGGTGAGAACGAGGCAATGGACAATGATTACTACAAGGTTTTAACTTATATTATTGAAATGCAGTATACTGGGTGGCCCATAAAGATGCTAGTTCTATTCAAATGTGACTGGTTTGATCCCACTCCAAATCAAGAGACAAAGATAGATAATTGTGGAATTGTTGAAGTTAGAGCATCTAAAAGATATAAGAATTATGATCTATTTATTCTTGCACAACAAGTAGAGCAAGTGTACTATACACAATATCCTAAAAGGCAGCAAGGGTGGTTGGTTGTGATTAAAACCAAGGCATGAAACACAATTCAAACTTTAGAAACAAAAAAGCTTGAAACAGATGATTCATACCAAGATGAGTTAGTTTCATAAATGCTTATGATAGTTGCAAACGATGATCTTGAACAAAGTCTTGTTGATATAACTGGTCCAGCAGAGGAAATACACAGTCCAACTTTGAACCAATTTGATTTGGAAGAAGTAGATGAAGATGTTGAACTAGAAACATAGAAATATATTATTTTAATAGTTTTGTAGTAATTTTCTATGTTAATTTAATTGTACCTAATTTAATTCTATCATTACCCTTTGCATATAGAGGGAGAGGGAGAAGGAGAGGGGCCTATCAAATTGGGCCTATGCATACCCCATCTCTCCATTCTCAGACTAGGTATACATCTACCCCATCTCCCCATTCTCAAACTAGACCTACATCTACCCCATCTCCTCATTCTCAGATCGAGCTTGCACTTATTCCATCTTCACATATCCCATCTCCTTATTTCCAGACTTGGCTTACACCCACCTTAACTCCTAATTCCCGGACTAGGGTAATTGCACATCTATCGAATGATCCTTTAGTTAATTCATTTGTACATCCACACCCTGAGGCAACATCGTCTATACCACAGAACATCAGGTGGGGGAGAAAGGATGTAGATGTCTGTATTTGGATTAAGTCAACTAACAAAGAACAAGTAAGTTATTCTAATTATGAAATTTAATTCAAAAAGAATAGTTTATATATATATATTATATATATATATATATATATATATATATATATATATATATATATATATATATTGACTTACAAGTTTTACCCCAATGTCGAATGACGTGTGATATGACAAACATATTCAAAAGGAAGTATGAAGGGGCTTGGACAAGTTAGACAGAGGTGCAAGGCATTGTGCGTGATATGTGATTTAGAGATTTTGGGGTAATATCCTTTAAAGTAGTTATTAATTTGTTATTAATTTAAAGATATTTTATTTAATTAATTAATATTTTCATCAATGTAGGAAAAATACAAGTGGTTACCTGAAGATGATGATATGATCAGAAAGATCTCCGAAACTAAGGGATCTGGTGCACTATCAAATAATCTATTCAAGGTGTGCAATAAACAGAATAAGAGTGAATGGATTCATCTAGATATGTTAGAGCAGTTGTGGGTTAAATGGGATGATCCTTCCTGGCAAACAAAGTCCACGAGAAACAACTAAAATAAACAATTAAAAAAGGGTCTCAATGTGCACAACAAAGGATCTATATATGCATCAAAGCACTGTAGGAGAATGGTGAATGATGTTACATCCTTATAATTATACCATATACAATCGAATAATTATATTTTGCATTTAATTTACTCTTAGATGCTAGCTTGATTTTTGTGTTGTTGTATAGAGAATTTCATGTATTATATATGAGTATAACTTGCTCCTTGATGCTGTCCTAATTTTGTTTTGAATGTTCGGTTGTTGAGATAGACTTAAAATTGTTTTATTTCCTTGATGCTTTATTTCCTTGATATACTATAATTCTCTAAGTTAACAATCCATGATTTATATTGAATAAGTCTCTTTATTTCCTTTCTAACAATCGAATAAGAACATGTGTGCTTTATTTCCTATTTAAATAATGATGTGTAATCATTGTAGTTGTATTTGACATAGAATGAGTTGCCTAGTACATAAATATGTGAATTACAAGTTTTGAGGATATCTATTGAGATATATGTATCTTATGTTTGTATAAAGCTATTCTATTTTAGGAAATTAGATTTCCTAGGCTACTAATACTTACTTTTTGTCTTTTCAGGGGAATCAGATGTCTAGGGAACCAAACTTTTTTGACATTTACAAGTGGCTTCACAGAGCTAAGAGGAAGCCAAATGAGTATGTCACTTTGCAAGGAGGAAATATTGTGGTAAGCATAAGCTAGCATTTAAGTTACATTATTTTTCAAGCATAAATGTCTAATAACACCTTCTTTTTAGGAAGAGTATGAAAGATGAATACCTGAGAGACAATCCCATAATGGTGAAGGTAACAGTCAAGAGTATGATAGCAGTATCTACTTGGATGTTGTTGAAGGCCCCAACAAGAGAGGGCGCATCTACAAATTAGGTTCACATGCTACTAATGTCATCGCTTCTTCCTCTACTCCCTCCTCCTCTTCCATTGATGGAATATTACCAATAAAGATTACTACAATGCAGGCCAAAATTCAGGCTTTAACTAATGAGCTTCATCAAAAGAATCTTGAACAAGACATGATGAAGTAGAAGATGAAATAGTGGGAAGAGAGGTTTATGGGTCTTCTACTAGGTGGTCAATTCAGAATGTCGTCAACTACACCTTCACATCCTGCACCTAGAGGAGAGGATGACCATGATGATGAGGAGATAGGTGACGATGTTACAAATTATGATGACCCGGATCTTTGATCAGTTTTATTTTCATATTTTCATTGGCAACTTAAATATTGTTAGTCACAACTTAAATATTTGTAATGACAGTTAATTATTACTTTTCACTTTGTTATTATTTCTATTAATCAAATATGCATTTTGGTACTAAAATTTGTGATGATGTTCTAAAATTATAATTTTCGATGCTATATGGCTTATTGTGATATAAAATTACATCAGAGTTAGTTATAAAATTAAAAACATATTAAAAAGTAATTCTGAAAAATTAGAGACAAACAAATTTCGTCTCTAAAAGTTAGAGAAGGACACATTTCCATCTCTAAATTTAGAGACAAAAAGTGTCTGTCTCTAACATTTAGAGACGGAATTAGAGACAGAGTCTCTACTTTATTTTAGAAAAATTATTGGTAACCAGATTTTGATTGTTTAGAGATGACATTTTAACATCAGAAACGGAAACACGTCGTCTCTAATTTAATTACTATTATATTTTTTTAAAAAATATTGACAAATTTTGTAGCTATTTAAAGACGAAAGTTTTAGTTAAAGATGGCAAAAATTAGTCTCTAGTTAGAGATGAAATTAACTTTTTTGTCTCTAAATAATTAGTGACATCACTTTTTGTTACGTCTCTATTTCCATCTCTATTTATTTAGAGACATAATTTTAATATTTTAAAGACGAATTTTGTTCATCTCTAAATCTAAGTTTTCTAGTAGTGCTCCCTATGTATACATTTATATCAGAGTGCGCTAAACCTATCCATTATAGTAAGCCCACACACAGGACCCAATAACAAAACCCACATATGAGCAATTGTGAACATCCAATTTTACTCGAACAAAAAAATTAAGGTAATCAATCTATCTTTTTTTTAAAAAAAAAATAGAGAAAACAAGAAGCAAAAAAAAATTGTTCTAGTTTCCTGGGCACCAAAAACCCAATCAGCTTAAGGTCCATTTCCTTTTGGTCTCCAAATTCATTTCCTAAACTCAATCCAATGTCAAAATTCATAACCCAACATCTAGACTTAGTCCAATGTCAAAATCCATAACTCGTTGTCCAAATCCAACCCAATGTGCAAAGCCCATAACTTGAAAAATGAAAAAAAAATAGAAAAGAACATGTAAAAAAGAATCTAGTTTCCACCCTTTCTTATGTACAATCGACTCTCGAATTCAATCTAGTTTCAAAGATTATTTTCATTAAAAATGTATTCCAATTTTTTCAATTGAAATAAATTTGGTGGTGACTCTATTTCCATTTAAAAAAAATATTTTTTTCATTGCTCCAACTGCGATCCCAGTAGCGATAGCAGTACTTAATAACAATAGGCCCAATAACAATATTGATTACAATTTCGGTTAAACAACATGCTCTAATAATTTTAACATCTAATTAGTTTGAGTTTTATAAAATTGTAATATGATTTATATTAGCTCACATAAAATTATTCTAACATTCTTCCACTTGGACTGCATAAGTCATAATTACTTTATTTCAATAAGAAAATAATTCTCTAGATTAATCAAACATGTGGCCACAATAAGATGTCAAAATTGAGCTAGTACTCTCAACCAAAAGGTCCAATACAGACTACAAGCACTTTAACAAAGTAGAAAATCATAGTTGATAGGAATACTTATACTATACATGCAAGATGCTTATATCCCGATGACCCAACAAAAGTGGCATATGGGTAAATTGGAAAGCACAATAAAATTGCATGCCAATATGTGATCAAAGTGTAATTCTCAACAAATGACCCAAACATCCGCTCAAGATGCTTTATAAGATTTAACAACATCATCTCATTACAACAATCAAATGAAATTGGGTCTAAAATGTCCCCATAATATGCCATAACACAAAACAAATAATACTACGCAGAATAATGATATTAATATCGTATGGCAACGATAATAGCAACACAAGTATTTAAGGTCTCGAGACACAACAAAACGAGGTTCATCATAAAACCACGAAACAAACTCTCACTAATCTAAAACATTAAAAAGACCTCACTTTGAAGCTTGCCAATGAGTCATATCAAGTTTTCTCAAGTATCACCCTAGTACAAAAGCAATATCAAACCATGCACAAACTTGAGCATACATAGAGCTGCCAACAACGAAAACAATTGAGATCTTCTCTATTTTAGTAATTTCTAAATCATTTTGAGGACATTGGGTGTTAAATAATCTCTCACCCTTTTGAATGGGTAAAGTACAAGGATTACAAAATCTCTTATTGAATTTATTTAGAGCTCTTTCAATCTTATATACCACAACATCTATCACGTGAATCTCAATACCAAAGTTGAAAAAGGCATCACTAAGAACCTTCTTATCAAAATGTGTTGTCAACATATACTCCATCTCATATATAAAATCAATATCATCACTAGCCTACAGTATACCATCAATACATATAAGACAAGAACAATGAATTCGCTCTCACTATTAATAAACTATCAAGACTAGCTATGGCCTCTTGAAAGAAATAGGATCAGAATCCTAATGTAAAAAAACTTTTTAATTACTAAAGTGAACAAGTGGCTACAATTAACCATAATTGAAACTAAAACCAAATTCCTTCTTATAAAAGATACATAAACAATGTTCTCTTAAAACTAAATAATGTTCAGTACATAACCTCATAAATAACTCCTATATGCTATATTTGACATTAACTCTATTTCTTACTGTGATCATCAACTATATTTGACACTAACTCTATTTCTTACTGTGATCATCAACTCCCCTTCACTCAATCTCCTCTTGCTTCTTAACTCCTTTCTTCTTCTCAAGCCAAATCTTAAACCTCAAACAATCAGCTTGCTTATATCCAAATATGTTGTAAAATTTGCACTTACCATTAAAGTGATACTTAGGTTTGACAATTGGAGTCTCACTCTAATGCTTGGTTTTTGTTAACAAACTGAGGTAATAGGTCTTTTAGATTTATCAAACTTCTTGAATTTATCACCAACAAATTTGATAAATTCCTTACCATTACTAGTTTCAAGGATGCACTCTTTAATGGTTTTATCCACACTATACTTCATGGTCATCAAACAGACATTATTGGAATGAGTCTATCTTTTGTGGTTTGTCCTTTCCACAGTGGATGACATATTAGTGGGTCTTGGAGGCTCTTTCTCATGTGAGAATAACGTCAACATTAGAGACAACCAGAATCAATTTCATAGACTCTACCCAGTCCTCATAATTAGTCTTATTCAGTTTTATCATAGTATTTATTTGTATAAATAAAACTAAAAATCGATATATTGAAGGGAGATTTTTCTTCAAGCACATAAAATAAACACAATGGAGCTCACCCATGTAGTTGTAATATCACCTAAGGGTCCCCGAATTACAACACATGAGCAGACTCCCATAGACATTAAAATCATGTCCTTAAAGCTAGTACTGAGAGAATACTAAAAACTCTAAGGATACAACATTTAATGCATTTAACTAATTACTAGAAATTATATCGAAAATCATGTCTCTGAAGCTAATATTGAGAGGATACTAAAAACTCTAAGGACATAACTTTTAATACCTTTAACAAATTATTAGGAAATATATTAATGAAGACAAACCGATAGGGTAAATGCATCATTAACATAATCTTCAATACAACATTATAACTAGACTATTAACAATACAACACCTTGCCATAGTTGTCTCACGAAGACGAACTCACAATTATGTACGGTGATCCAAAATATTCTAGACTAAATCTCAGTTGTAAAATCACACAACGATCAACAAAATACAACTTTTTCAATATATTACATAGTATTTTATGCATAAAAATAACATAAATTATTTCATTGATTAAAAAAAAAGTCTAAGAGTACACAAATTACAGTATTTCCAATGGCATCACAATCATTCATAAAAAAAAAAATAGAACAAAATTTAGAAAGTATCACAGTTTTTTGGCATTATGAAATATTATATGAAAAATATAGCACTTAAATATTGTTTATCCTCAAGCAATCAATAAATAGTAAAAATCATAACAATGGTACTTCTTTTGTAAATATGTTAAGCATTACAATTCAAACTTTTCAAAGAAACCTCAAGAATCCAAATTCTTGAATAAAACATTCAAATGTCAAGAAGTTAAAATACTCAATCAAGCATACACATTTAACAATGCACAAACAACTTAACTTAAACAAGTTTTCACAAACAAAATCATGAATCCATATGCACCCGGATGAGACTATGTACACAAAGCAATATCTAAAACCTCAATAACATAATTGAATTGATGAATGAATGTAAGTCCCAAATCCCATAGGCAAAACCACTACTTCTTTCTCCACTAATGTAGTGCACACTTTCAAAGGATCAAAAGGTCTTTATTAGAGTTTTAATGGGGCCAAGAGGTGAAAGGTAAAACAAAGAAAAGGGAAAAGGAAAAACAAAATATGAGAGTCATGATGAAGAAGTTTAAAACACATTAAAAATCAAGATATATTATGTAAAGGAAAAACTTCACTTCAATTTACTAGCACACTTGCTTCTTCTCTTTTTTTTTTTTTTTGAATATTGACTCCCACCCCCAAACTTATTTCTTTGCAATATAATGGGTGAACCTTCTTTCTTTTCTTTTTTTTTAAACACGCTAGACTTTGATTTTTCTTTGCTTCTTCCCCCTTTATCTTCAACATTCATCTCACTTGGATCCTCAATAAGTCTCTCTCTTCCACATTTAATCCTCTCTCATAAAACAATAGGTAAGTATTTAAAGGTTAAGGGCAAAGGTGGAATGTGGGTTAATGAAAGAAAATATGCTAATGAAAGGCTCAAATGGAGTTCCAAGGGATAATAATGATGAGTGGGTGGTCTAAGGCCATGATAAGGTTAAAGAAAGAATGCCTAGATCATCTCCTTTTAAGTGCACACTAGGATTTCACCTTGAAAGGATGCAATGGAATTGTTCTAGGACTGGTGAGGCAATTAGATATTCACTTTAGCACACATGGTCCTTCTCTAAGAACACATAAATTCAATCAAAAGTTTAATGAATTGATGCAAAAGAAAAATCGAATGTCAAAAGTTAAATACATATGATAATCATGAACATATCTCCAACCAACATAATCTTAAGCTGACATGAATCAAACTCTTTTGGCCTAATATCAAGCTTCAAAGCAATGCTTTTCTTTTCAAAATAAGTTAGTTCATGCATATGCTTGAGTGAACATGGATTTAGGGTGATGATAACAAAATAAAATCAATAAAAATAAATAAATAAATGCAAAAATAAAATGCTAAAGGAAGAAAAAAAAATTTTGATAGTCGACAGCTATATACACCCCCCTACAAAGGCTTCAAACTCGGGAGGCACTTAAGCCGACTCAACATTAACTTCAAAACAAAAACAGAAAAATGTTAGTCAATAAAATAAGGAATAACGAAATAATAACAAAAACAAATAACTAACTGAAACTAAAAAGGCCCACTCCCAAACTTAAAATGCGGTAATATCCTCTGAGACGTACAAAGTGGAAAAGGAAAACATAAGAAAAACATGGGGGGAGGGTTTGTGGGCTAAAGAACACGACTTGAGTGTTTTGAAAAAAGAATTTTGTATTCTCCTTAATAATTATACTTACTTAACTATTTAAATTACGGAACTTAAAGCTCACTCCTCATGCAAACTTAATTTCGTAACTTTGAGACCTATATTCTTTGCACAAAACTCACCTTCTCCACCTTAAAAAAACAAAATGAAGACACGTTACTACACAATAAGGCTGTTAGTGAACCAAAAGAAGTTGCTAACTAAAACTACCAAAATCAACAAATTTAAAGATAAAAGAGTAAAGAAAAAGAAAGAAAACTTGGGTTGCCTCCCACGAAGCGCTTCTTTATAGTCATTAGCTCGACTTTGCCCTTTGTTCAAGTTGATCAAGGTGGCTTAAAGTAAGAGAAAGACAATATCTCCTTCCCTTTTTCAAAGTAATGCTTCAATCTTTGGTCAATGACCTTAAAGATGTATTCAAAGGCATTTTGAGCTCCAAATGGTATTAGTTGTCCTAAATGTGCCTTGGCATGAGAGATTCCATTAGGCCATGGTAGTTTCAATTGATCCAAAGATGAGGGACCAGTTTACAAAGAATCATGGACAATGAAAGGACTCTTCTCTGTTTCAACAATCTTGGAAATGAGAGGGTCAACATCAATTAATGGTGAAGAACCCTTACTAGTCAAATCCTTTTGAGACTTATCTTCAATGCAATTAACGAGGGTATAGAGATCTGATGTTGGTAAAGACTTAACAAAGATATTGATAGTCACTTGATCGCCATCCACTCTCAAGATGAATTCACCCTTAGGTACATCAATTAAAGCTCCCGAAGTTTCCAAAAATAGTCTTCCAAGAATAAGATGGATGTCAATGTCTTCTTCCATATCTAACACTACAAAGTAAGCCAGGAAAATAAATTTATCTACCTACACTAGCATATCCTCCACAATACCATATGAGTATCTAATAGTCTAATCCACAAGTTGAAGAGATATCATGGTTGACTTGACTTCCTCAATCCCAAGCTTCTTAAAGATTGATAACGACATCAAGTTTATACTAGTACCAAGGTCACATAAGGCTTTCTCAATAGTCAACTTCCTAATAGTACAAGGAATATTGAAGCTACCAAGATCTTTCAATTTTAGAGGCAACTTCTTTTGGATGATGGCACTACACTCTTCATTCAACATTATCGTTTCATCTTCTTTTAACTTCCTCTTCTTTGATAGGAGATCTTTCATGAACTTGGCATAAGAAGGCATTTACTCAAGTGTTTATGCAAAAGGAATATTGATTTGTAGTTTCTTCAAAACATCAAGGTCTAGAGAATTGCTTCTCTTGATCTTGCTTTTTCAACCTTTGAGGATATAGGACCTTGATATAAGGAGAATGCTTATAAGGTTTATCCCAATCTAGATCATTCTTCTTTCTCCTTTCTCTCTTCAATTCTTTTCCATTAGAAACTTCTTCTTTTTTGCACTTAACTTGCTATTCAAAGATGACTTATCTTTTCCTTGGTCTTGTCTTGGAGGATTAGCTACTTCTTTGGTATCGTCTTCTTTCAGTTGAGGACAAACAACTTTGCCACTTCTCAAGGAGATTGCCATGCACTGCTCCTTCAGATTAACCATGGTGTCACTAGGTAGGCTACCTAGAGGTGTCTCTGTGAGCTGTCTTGATATCTAATCCATTTGGGTTTCCAGGCTTCGAATGGATGCCCCTTGATTTTTGAAGTTAGCTCTCATTTCCTGCATGAAATTAGTAGTTTATTGGACAAAGGAAGATAATTGCTGAGAAAGATTTTCAAGAGCACTCTCTAGAGGAGATTTCTTCTCTTGTTGAGCATTTTGTTGCATCCCTTGATTATTCTAAGAAAAGTTGGGATGATTCCTTCACCCCCGGATTATAAGTGTTTGAATATGAATTTCCTTGGGGTCTTGGAGGATTGTCCATGTAATTAACTTTCTCTTGATAAGTAAAACCTGAATTGATAGCCTCACATTCACCATTGACATGATTGTCTCCACAGAAATCACAAGTTAAAGCTAGATGGTTGACTGAGCTTACATACATGCTGCCAATTTGCTTGGTAAAATTGGCTATTTGTTGAGAAAAAGTCTTGTTATGTGCAAGTATGGCATCAAAGGTACAAGCTCCATGACTCCCTGCTTAATCATTAATCTTCCACTGGGCATTTGATATTCATTTGTAGTCATAGTTTCAAATAATTCTTGAGCTTCTTTAGGAGTTTTGGTGTTGAGAGACCCACCTATAGACGCATCCACCATAGCTCTAGTAGAATGATTCAAGCCATTATAGAAAATTTGGACTTGTTGCCATATTTCAAATGCATGATGAGGGCATCTTCTTAGAAATTCCTTGTATTTTTCCCAAGCTTCATATAAGTATTCCCCTTGATTCTTAGTGAAACATGCGATCTCGCTTCTCATCTTCACAAACATTGATGGAAGAACTAAGTAAGAAACTTGCTAACCAAATCATACCAAGTAGTAATGTTTTCCTGAGGTTGAGCTTGTAACCAGCCCTTAGCTTTATCCCTTAGAGAGAATGGGAAAAGCCTTAGTCGTATAGCATCATCACTGGCTCCATTGAACTTGATGGTATCACAAAGCTGTAGGAAATTATTGATGTGTAAATTTGGATCCTCTGACTGATTTCCCCCAAACTGATCTTGCTAAACCAACTGTAGAAGAGCTGGTTTGATTTCAAAGTTGTTGGCTTGGATGGCAGGTCGCATTATACTAGTTGCACACCTTTCAATAGTAGGAGTTGCATAATCTCCCAAAGTGCGTCTTCATTCTTCATTTGGTGCTGCCATGATTTCTCTTTCAATTCTTCTTCTCTCTCTTGTTGCTTTTCTATTTGCCCTTGCAGTTTTCTCAATTTCTGGATCAAAGAGTAATCCTTCCGGATTTATAGTATTTCGCATAAACAAAACAAACAAAAGTGAATTAAAGAGAAACAATCTAAAAAGAAATTAAACAAGGAAAATAAATGTCTAAATTAGTGTCTTTCTAACTACTCTTTGATATTAACAAATAAATAATCCCTGGCAATAGCGCCAAAAACTTGTTGTTCAATTTGCAAGTATACCAAATTGTAAAAGTAATATAATGATGAGTAAGTATCATCCCATAAAGATTACGTTGTCAAGTGCCAAATTCACCAAATCAACACTATCTAGGCTATAGAAGATTGAGATGAAAAAGAGTTCAAAGAAAAATAAGTAATTGAAAGAAAAGCAAAAAATGTAAAAATATATAAATAAAAAATAGTAAGAGAGCATGATAACAAATTAAAGTGTAAACAAGCAATGGTAAAGATGCTAGGGATTCAACTTCACTTAATTCAACAATCTATCATAGACAATAGAGTAACTTTGAGACCTTCATTCTAATTAATTTCTAGTCATTTAATTAATGGGGATAATCCTTTAATTAATTAAAATTTAATTCCTTGGCAAGTTAATTCTCTTTAATTATCAAATTCTAGTCAATTCCTTGATCTAAACTCCAACTCTTAAAGGCATGGCCTTCATTTTATGAATTCTCATGAAAAATACCACAATTTTCCCGCACAACCTATAACTTCTATTCCTAGATGATTATAAATCATGACACTTATTATTTATGATTTACGTCATATGCAAACTTCTCTGTTCTACATACATCTCACTAGATAAATTTATGAGTGACTAATTCATAAAAACATTAAGAATCATAATAAGCACTCAAATTGAATAGAAAAGAAATTAATTAAAACTTCAATCTTAATATATGTCAATTGAATCAAGTTACATATTCACTCTAGCAAAACGAGAATTTAGCTATTCATGAAAAAAGAGAATAAAAAATAAGAAGAGGTAAGAAAAACCATCATGATAGAACCATAGAGAAGAAACCAAAGCACCTTCAATGGTGATTCGATCTCCAACTCCATGAGAGCTCCATGATGGCTCTTTCTTCTCTCCTAGGGTTTGTCCCCTTGCTGCCTTTGAGCCTCCAGAACTCGATAATTTTCGTGTATTTTCCAAACCAAAAGAAAGACAATTTGCTAAACTCATTTCTTTTTATAGAAAAGCTTATAGCTTTTCATATTTAACTTGAATGATTTTTTCCACCCTTCAAATGGCTGAATTTTCCCTCAATCTCAATAGAGAAGTTTTAGGATTTTCTGTTAGCTTTTCAATGCCGCAAACAGAGCATCGATCTGATCTCTTTAGCCTAAGATATGACTTAATTACTGAGGAGTGGTCAGGATGCTACGGGAATCTGAATTTTGCTCCAAATCAAATCTCTTTAAGAATACTTATCCAATCTCCAATCTAAGATTTTGCGTCCAATTATAACTCTAATTAACATCTATGAATAAGATAAGAATCCTTCAAATATTTATCATTAAGAATTTTTTATTTTTGTACAAAATCTAATAATTTATCCTCAAATATGACTAGGTAAAGAATAATTATTTAAAAATAAATTATAAATAAATAAAAGTAAAAAAAACTAAATAAATGTAAAAAAAAATAAATTAAAATAAATTAAAATCTTAATAAATAAACCTAAAAAATGAGTATATTTTACACTCATCAAGTACACAGATTATAGTATTTCCAATGGCATTATAATCATTCACAAAAAAAAAAGATCAAAATTTGGAAAGTATCACATAGTTTTTAACATTATGCAATATTATATGAAAAATATAGCACTAAAATTATTTCAGTGTTCAAATAACCTCAAGTATGAGAGCATGTAGTATATAATAAACCCTATAGTGTCATGAGATCATACAAAAAATTTAGGGGTCAAATTCGGAGATTACCTTAATATTTTAATCATTTTAAAATCTAAAAAAAATCAAATAAATAATTTTTAGCATGAAAAAACTAATTAAAATTCACCAAGAGATACTAAAAGGCGAGTGGAGCATAGTGAAAAAAACAAAGATTGGAAAATCAATTTTCTATAATTCACACTCTCCTACACTCTTCAGGATCACCAGTGGGCATGCGTGTGGGCAGAAAACCCACCTTCTTAATTACCCATTTGATTGAAATTCAGGTCGTTTGACTTGATTTCAACCTGGAGCCATATCTCACTTGTTTTACATCTGTTTGACGTAATTCTTGTGCCATTGGATTTAGAATTCAGAGATCTACAAAACTTCTAAAAAAAACTTTGAAAATTTTGCATGAAATTTCTAGGCTTTTGAAGCCAAAATGGTAGGGGTTTCACGCGATTTTTCTCAAAGTGTTATTTGGATTCTAATCCATTTAATGCAATTTATATGTCATTTGATTTAGAAAACTCCAATATACAAAAACACGAAATTGATTTTTGAAAAAGATTAAGAAAATTATTGGGTCCTTTGAAGGAAGTTTGAATGCTTTTATATGGTTCTTTAGAAAATTTCCACCGGTTTCTCAATGAAATCATTCAAGCTATATACCACTAAACTTAGGGGGAAAAAAGATCTACAAAATTTCTAACTTAATTTCTTAAAATCGATCTAGAAAAAAAATCGAATTGCACAATAGTTTCAAACTTCATTTGATTCTTTTAAGGTAAAATAGAAAATTGAAAATCATAATTAGGATTAAACCCGCTCTGATACCACTTGATGGGTCATAGGGGAAGCCCAACAATCGGGGAGATCTCCATCAATGGGCTAAGCGAGAAATCACAATAATGGGTCTGGCACCACATTTTGACAAAAAAATATTAAGGCAATGAGTCTATGGATCTTCCCACTTAAATACTCTTCACTTAACCCATTTTTTACCAATGTGGGACTTTAATACTCACACTTGAATTTCCAACATTCTCCACCTCAAGTGTGAGTCCCAACATTAGTATACTCCCCTCAAGCGGTAACAATTTCAAGTATTCACGGGGTTACTAACCAAGACCCAAGTCTTGTCAATGTGTTCCACAGTATGGGTTAGGACAGAACTCGAGCACCAACTATCGTCTTCAAATACTCAGCCTAGATGAAGCATTGGCTCTAATACAAATTGTTGGAATTTAGTTCAAACTAAAATATAATAATCCTAAAATTCCTTAGATCAATTTAACCCCAAATTATGGCATGCATGACAATACATATTAAAGTCATAGGTTACTTGGAAAAGACAATGATGAGGTAGTCATGATTAAAGTGATTACGAACAATGAGGGAGAAAATAACTATTCTTATCCCACAGTAGTTGCTCATGCATCAGTGTCAATGAGACAACTGTACGCATTAGAGTTGTTAGGAATAGGAGGCCCTTGTGTATATATTTATATCAGAGTGGGATACACCTAACCATCATAGTAAGACCACACACAAGACGCAATAACGAAATTCACCTATGAGCAATGCTTAATAACAATAGGCCCAATAATAATATTGATCATAATATGGACTAAATAACATACTCTAATAATGTTGACATCTAATTAATATGAGTTTTATAAAATTGTAATATAATTTATGTTAATCCGCATAAAATTATTCTAACATTTCATACTGGGATTTAGGCCTAAAAGGGTCAAGCACAAGAACCAATAAGATAAGGACCATACTCAATAGACAAAAGGAATGTCCCCTACTAAGGGACATTGAAAAAGTCAACTCCAGGTAAGGAAAGTGTTAAAAAGCTTCCTCTTGCCACTAGAAAGACCAATCTATCCCTTATCACAACTTGGTACTCACTACATTCACTCCTCTATAAATAGTTCACTATAGTTTCATGATAAGCATCTTTTTCTCACCCTCTATTCCTTGAGCCCTAACTTACTTGAACATTGGAGTGCTTTGTAGGAAACCAACTCTCTTGCACTAATGCTCAAGGAAGCTACTGTAGAGAGGAACGTTTTGCCTAATGAGCTTACAAGACAGAACATAGTGTAAACACATTCCAAATAACCTGCGTAACATCCCAATATTTGCTATCCAAATATATCGTCATATAAATGAATAACTCAATATTGGTCCTGCTACTACTAACATACATCAACATTTAACCCATATCATTCATACACAATGAGTAAATATGGAGAATCACGATAACAAAAGTTATATATATATATATATATATATATATATATATATATATATATATATATATATATATATATATATATATATATATATATATATATATATATATATATATATAGACACACACACACACACACACATCCCTGCCTCAATGGCATATTGTAATACATAAACTTTTACAGTAAGATCTAGCATAATATACAAGCTTTATCAACAAAAAGCCTATAACTATACTAATCTTCACACATCTTCTTTTCTTTTAAGGAACTCGCACCTGAATTTACATGACAACATAATCAGGGTGAGATACATATCTCAGTAGAAGTATTCCAATACCAGCATATATACATATGTACAATAAGATAATATTCACAATTATCGAGTTGACACTTCAATCACAAAAGCAACATCTCCATCTCAAAGACACGTAATCACCCATACAATTGCAATGCATAAAAATTTTGTGATAGCAATCGCCCATACAATTGCCATGCTATGCCAAGTTATGCCTAGTGTTTATGCCTATGCAATATCCTAAGCATGAAAATGAATAATGTATGATACCATATCCAAGAACCTCCAGTTCCATAGTAATGTCATGAATGTATGAAACTTAAACAAAGTAATGGAAGTCACAACCATAACCTTGAACAAGCATTAGAAGTCCATCCAACAAACATCATTATCACAGAAGAAATCCATCCCCCTGGGTAATGAAATCCATCTACTACATAGTTATCGATAATGAACAAGAAAATTCATCCTTAATAACATTATATTAGGAATGATACAATCCACCTTACCCAATATAGAATACCCATATCTATGGGGCTCATACCTATTAAAAAGCAATCACTCACATCTACGGGGTTCATACTTTTCAGAAAGACAACTCATACAATCAAATATATCATCATGACTAATTAAACTCTCATAATTAGCATTTCAAATCAATATGATATAACAATCATATAGAGAGGATATTACACACCTCAATATGCTCCACAAACATCTCATGCAAAATAATTACTAATTATTTCTCATAACTAGTTTCACAATTGGTTTATATGCATTACAAGTTCATTTCCTCATTTCCTCATAATACACAATATTTATGTATAAACATAACTAATTATCCCACATAATTAGCACTAGTAATCCATTAGATTTAACACATTCATGTTTCAAATTAGGAATGCTCACATACTCACGCTATGTGCTATTCCTATCACATCACGGCATCACAAAAGATGCTAAAACAACCCCATATGGATCAAAATCCTGAGTGTTACCCTATGTCATTCCATCACACTATGGATGCCTAAGATATTCCAACACATTACCTCTTGATAATCCACCTCAATATGGTTATCTAAGGTCCTTCTAAGGCTCCTAGTCTTATAAAATGCCAAAACATCATGCATTTCCTAACCAAAAACACATTCTGTTTAATCTCAACCTTTGACCTTTGCACAGTAAAATGAGCATAACTTGAGCTACGGAGGTCGAAACGAGGTGATTCCAGCGGCATTGGAAAGATAAGAAAAAGAGATACAACTTTCATGAGATCATAAGAATTGAATCTCATTCCAGAATGAACCATTCCCCCCACGTGGGAAATTTCATGGGGCCGTGGAATCTGGTGCTGAAACGAGGATGCTGGCCGAGAGAACCACACCCCCCCCCCCCGTGGGAAATTTCATGGGGCCGTGGAAATCTTGCAGAAACCAGAAATTCTCTGGTTCTGGTTTTAATACCTAAATCTCACCATCCAATCCACTTTAAACAACTTTCTTGTGATTTCTAACACCAATCTAGGCCCTTAAACTTGTTGTAAATCTTCTACAACCTATTGGTTCACTTGGGCATATATTTAGGTTCCAAATCACACTCACCCCAACCATTTACCAATTCCTCATCTATAAACCGACATGGTTTGGGTTGAGCCATAAATGGCCATCTAGCACTCATTGAGCTAAAACTAACCTAACTTAATTCTTGGAATTAAGAATCAAGCTAAGAACTAGGATTTGACTCTCCAAATCCCTTTTTCCATTCAAAACCCCTAACTCCATTCAAAAAGAACAAAGAGGGAGAAAGAATAGAAATCCCATACCTCTTGTGTGGATGATAAATTTCAAGCTTTGCTCTTACTCTTGGATCTTTCACCTTGATCTCCTTCTCTTTCGTCTCTTCTTTCTCTTCCTCGGTTTCCTTTTTCTCTCTTCTCTCCTTTCTTTTCTTTTCTTTTCTGTTTTCTTTCTCCCATTCTTCCGTGGGATATATATGAAGAGGCAAAGTCTAACTTTGCTTCTTTCATATAAGTACAAAAACCTCTAATATGTTAAGAACACTTGAATTCTTCCGAATCCAGATTTCTAGCTTCCAACAAGTTTAAAATAAATTCTAAGATTCATTAAAAATCTTATTTCACCATTTCTCTATTTTTTCATATCAGCTGCTAGTCAAACCGGTATTAAAATACACAACCAGTATACTTAAAATTTCAAACTAACTCTGATTAACCTCAAATTTTAACCACAACTTCTTCCACACATTTGTGACTTAGAAACAAGTTATTCACACTTATTTTCACTAAGCAGTTTAAGTCAAAATTAGGGTTAAAAATAACTATATTTCACATATAGTGTTACAGCAAAGTAACTAAACGTACTCAGACGATTACAAAAATTCACAAGTATGACAAATTAGTGTTAGACTACCATCAGAACCATTTATAAGTCTATCATGATTATCTAGAGTGCTACAACCAATCATCAGAAGTCAACCAATGGTGCACTGGTACCGCTCTTGCAAATGGTGCATGACAGAAGGCTCCCTTTGTGCATATTAGAGTCCACACCTTGGCACAGCCTAACCAAATAATAAACTTTTCTTCTTTGGTACGAGCACAACATATACCAGTTAGAGAAAATATACCATTTTACTCTAAAGAGAACCGACTTAGGTTGTATATACGTGGGTAAAAGAAGGATTTAAAAGGCTTGCATTATATTGAACTTCCTAACTAGGGGAAATAATAACTAACAAATAATTCTTCTTTTTTTTTATAAGAGATGCAAGATCTGGATAAGGGAAGGAGACAGGTGACTGATAGAGAATCGAACCTCTGAATCTTAAATACTAGAGCCGATAACAATTGAACTATATATTGACAACTCATAAATAGGTCTTTACAGTTTCATCAACTCCTATAGTAAATAAGAATGTTAATTTCTTCCATGAACGAGTCACATTTGATACTATTCAAATGACGCCAACGCACAAAATACTGATCAGCGTTTTTAATCCACAAAACATTAGAATTTAAGGCCAAGTACAAATTGATTGGTAGCAAACCAAACGTATTCTACCATGATTTATCATTTGTTTCTTTTTCTTTTTATTTTTTTGGGTGCAATCACCACATTTTTTTACAATTGAGAATGGCTGCAAATTTTTAACAGGATAGCCAGATAGTGCAAACCGAACATTGTATTTATCTCTTCTCTATTGAGACTCGGGTGGTAACATGTAATTTTACTGTTCTAGTCCGAAGAGCTGACTTAATTGTGATGAATATATGGGCCTCAACTGAATTATGGGTGGTGCCACCACCCTGCCAGATTCAACCCATTTGTAGTGCCTCAGTGCCTCAACGGTGCAGTGGACCACCGTACCTCTGAACAGTACAGTACCACCAATTTAATGCCATAACTCAAATTCACTGATAACAGCAATAGGCATTAACTCACCCAGATTAGAATTATAGAAGGCACAGTGCACACTAGCATACAAGCACAAATAGACCCTTAACCAAAGAAGTCTTAAACATCAAATCCCCAACATTCTTCCAACTTAACATAAATATTCACATATGCTAAAGCCTAAATTTGCCATCTCCCACTAATTTATTATTATAGTAATCTATTTTGGTCTTTCTAGCACAATCAATGCCTGGAGTCTCTAAAATTCGAGTTACAATTAGCTAGTGTTTCACATCTAATAACATGAAACTTACCTAGCCAAAATAAACCAACTTTCTTCCCACAAACAAACAATAGAAGTAACAAGGAGGATCAACAGAAACGTTAAACGACAAGAAAAAAAATGTCAGAGTTTCAGGTTTCAGCTGTGTCTGAGCTTATTACAGTCCCTTCTTCCATTGAAGAGATGGGCAGTTTGCTTCCTGAACTCATCTTCTTCACATCCTGGGCGGTACAAATGAAAATTCTTCTCACCATATTACAGAATTCACTGCAAGAAAATAATGATACCAATCAGCATGGTGTTAATAATTAGAGAAGGTTAAATATTATAATAAAGGGACCAGTTTGACAATGATTTATGATATTATCTATACTCATTTTTTTTCCTCTCCAAGTCCCTTATTTTTCTGCACTATTGTTCCTACTACTGATTCTCTCAACAGCACATATGTGTGCGCCACACTCATCTTATGATGGTGTTTAAGGAGATACTCACGGCCATGGATCATCTCCCACAAGCATCATATCCCCCTCATCATCAGTGAAGACAATTTCCCACTTATTCCTGTGTTGTAGTTGCCCCTTTATGTCAAACAGCTCCTCCAATTCATCTATAAGTTGATCATACCCATCCAACATGGTCAAGTCCACAGCACGACCCACTGCAAACCCCTGCATTTGAACCTTTTGGCAGGTTTTGAACACCAATGGAAGGCTTACTTCAGAAACTTTTCTGATTAGACTATATTATAAAACATCTAATTCATTATCAAAATAAACAATCTATGTTCAACACCTTGGTGCGGCTTCTGCTACAAATTTGCTTGCTGTGAGTCTCATTTGGTGATACTTGCTGCCGTTCTTGTTTCCTCTCCTTAGAAGCCTTCGAGATATCAGACTTATGGACTGCATCAGTTCTGGACAAGGTGCTGACACAGTCTTCAGAGGTGACTCTGGGTACATTTACTGCATTTGCAGATGCCTTCTCTACAGCAGGAGAGTTCCTGGAATGATCAATAAGCTCAATTCCAAATAATCGATAACTGGTAGCAGTCTCAACTCTGTTCTCCTTGTCAACTTGGTCAAGCACATGATTGTCGTTCAATCTGGATGTGTGAGGCTTTGAAACAGGCCAAGCTGAGACACTCTTGCTATCATCTGTTGTGTCCTGAAAAAAATGAGAAGGACAACTAGGATGGGGAGAAGATAACCAACTTCCTTCTGTCTGATTCCTTGACAGAGTGTTGCTGTTGCTTTTACTGTTTATATCAGTTTGCCTATGATGCCATATACTGTTACTGTCACTCCTTTTGCTTTCAGCCATAACACTAAGTTGTGTCATATCAGACTGTGTCAGCCCAGCATCCCAGAAAGCAGAGGCAACAGATGTTGTGTCTAGTTTGAAAGTGAAATGCAGAGAGTCAAAACCAACACCAACAATCAATATAAGAAATGGGAGGAGTTATTAGAAATAATTCCTCACCAAGATCTGGAAGTTCACTGGGTGGTCGAGGCCTTTTAGTCTTTACAACAGTAGGTTGAATTGAGGATGAAGGAGCAGAAGCCACAAAGGGTTCTATCTCCCAGGGTGAAACCCTATCAGGTCTTGGACCAGCTGCAGGTTCATCCCATTGAACCTGGGGATTGACAAAAAGAAAAGATGAATAACATACAATCACTGAAAATAGAGTGAACAACTGCAGAGTCAAAGATGAGAAATACCTTAAGTGATCGCCATTTTGAATTTACCCAATGAGAAGAAATATCTTCCACTCCAACTATGGTACCCGAAAATCTAATCAACCATGTATTAGAATAGCGCTATGAAAAGGCCACATCATAAACTACTGTAATAAATTTTACTACCTTCTATCAGTCTCAGCAGAATCATCTCCCTCAAACCTCATCTTGAACCTCATGCCAATACTAAACTTATTGTTGATAGCCTCCAAGTACTTGTTCACGCTTATGATGAACTGGCTTGTCCTAAGCAAACAAAAGCCCATGTCAACGATCATCTACTAATTATATATCAATAACACATTTTCTAGTTCTTGTTGAAACAAGTAAAATTTCTACCTTGGCTTATAATATACTACGAAAAGAGTCTGAGTTGCAACAGCATGAGAGGCAGTTGCAAGAACTCCTAGGTGCATGCTCTGACTGGAAATCACAGATGACGGCATGCTACTCTGCTGACGAGCAAGACGCCTCACTGCAACACGTAATTCCCCATTGTCCCCTCTATACACAAGATCTTAGTTAAAGTAAGGCTTGTATGGCAAAACAGATAAAATCTTATGCGAATTTATGGTACAAATCTTCTGAACCATATGAATGAAACTAAGAAAAAGAAAAGCAATGAACGTTTACCTCAAAAACACAAAGGTATCTCCAGCAACTAATCTCTTGGAACTCACAAAAGTACTCCATCCAGTCGTGAGCAAGTGTCTGCGTGGCTGACCTGATCAAAAAGAAAAATAAGTTCAAGAGAAAATCATTAGACGATTAGAAAGTAAGATCACAAGGACTGAAATGAATACTGTTCATGTCCTTTACCTCTAAATATATGCTTAAAGCGCCATTCATAACCATGAAGATCCTTGGCAACCAATTCCTGAGTAGGTGTTGATTGAGACATGTCCTAATAAAAAAAAATCCAGTTTTCCAAACATCACTAAGGCAGTCTGAGAGTGGAAACCAAGAAGAAATTCAACAAAAATGAAACAGTTAGTATTTACCAAAGCAGGAAGGCATTCTGTGGCATGTTTCCTGAGAACAGAGAAGCCACCATGGGTGCTGGTATCCGAAGCAGTTAAGACCTTATAGAAGGAGTGAACTGTTGGCCTTGGAGGTTCAGCAGTGCATGGATCAGGGCTTGTAGGCTCAGCTTGCTAAGACATTTGTTCCATTAGAATCTAAACAACGGGACAAAAGAATCTAAGGTTGACCATGAAAAGTTAAGAAAATCAAAAGGGGCAGCTACATCCTTACATTAGATTCCGGCACCAAAGTAATCTGTGCATAAACCTCATCTGTTTCTTGTTCCGCCTAATAAAACAAGTCAAAATTCAAGGTAAGCTTTTCTTTCTTTTTCCTCCACAAATCACATAACATATTCATTAATAATTTAACACCAAATTCTACATAGTAACTTCAGAACCCAGATGTTCATTTGACCATATTCTCAGCAACCAAACAAGATTTCTTCTTTTATATAAATTTAAAATAAAAGTTTAAAAAAAAATGAAATGAAAGAAGATTATTAGGGAGAAAATTACAAGTAAATGGACGTTCACGATGCGACAAAGGATCTTCGAGGGAAGTTTGAACAAAGGAATCCTCTGAATCAGCTCCTGATTCGTGGATGCCTCTAACTACAACAACAACAACAAAATAAAATTAAAATAAAAATGTAAGAAAAAAACAAAAATATTAATCCAGCATAACAAACTACCCAACATTTCCATTTTCAGACAACATAAGTTTCCTGCTAAGAAAAGAAAAGGGATTTGAAAAAAGAAAAAAAAAAAGAAAGAATTTTGCAAAATTGTAACAAAGGGAATGAATTGAAAACTCACTTGCTCCATGTGTCCCTGTGGGAAATAGAAGACACTCTCGCCAGCACGAGGAACATCTACGAGTGGTCCCGCACAGGCCTTCCATAGCTGCTCATACAGCTCATCACCACCCGAACCAACCACTGCCTCAGCACAAAACCAGAACCAAAAAATCAGCCTCTACCATTAACCCCCCCAAAAAAAAATAATAATAATAATAAAGAAGCTGAGATTTTGAGAAACATTCGATTTGCACCTTCAGCCGAAACATTTGACCCGCGATTCAACATCATTCAACACAAGTCAACAAACCCAGAAAACCAAAAAATAAAAAATAAAAAGATTTTTCTCGCTTTGGAACCAATCTGAATTCTCCTCATTCCCCGCACAACATAATAGGAAACCGTTAACAAGGGATTTATGTAGAATTATGAGATCCCGTTCCCACGAGCAGCACGCAATGAACGCTTTTGTTAAAAGTTAACACAGACGAAAACTGAAAAGACGAGACAGTGTGTAACGTAAGACCACAGCAGCTGCAGCAAGCAAAGCAATCCTCTGCAACGGTTACAGAAGCAGTTTCGGTTTGGTCCTGCTCATCAACGCGCTGTCTTTGTCTCCGAGGAATCTAAGGCAGGGAAAGGAAACGGCGTTACTTGATAGGAATGACCACACCCAAAACAAACCACTCTTCGTTGGATCGAGTCATGTTATTTTATACACAGATAGAGCCTAATTTTGTTGGCTTATTTATTTTATTTATTTTTTGGGGTTTCAACTTATGCTGTGTCGTGTCATTTGTGTCTCTTTTGAATTGTCTATCCCCACCAGACATAAACAAACCTATTACAGTGGATGTGTTAGTTGTTACTGAACATGCCAATTCTGGTGGTGTTTTAACGTATAATACTTTGGGGAAAATTAATGCTAAATGACTTTTAACAAACAATATTTAATTTAAAGAGACAAATAGAATTAAAATAATTAAAAATAATTATTTAAATTTAAATTTAAAAAAAATCATTTACTTTTGTATAATAAATAATAATATTTTTTATTAATTATTATTAGTTATTTTTTATTGAGTGGTTACTAATTATTATTAAATAATTAATTGTTTCAAATTAAATTCTATATAAAAAAATTTGTGAAGGGTTACTACTTCTTATTGAGTTATATTTTTTATTAGTGATTAATGTTTCAAATAAAGTTCAATATATAAAATACATAAAATTAAAAAAAAAGTACAAATGGTTATTATCTTTTCTTAAGTTGTCATTAGTTATCATTTGAGTAAATAATGAGTTTTAAATTAATTTTTATACGAAAGAAATTTAAAAATGATTACTATTTTTTATTGAGTGATTATTTATTATCACTAAGTGACTTACATTTCAAACGAAATTTAATATATAAAAATACATAAAATTAGAAAAAAAAATTACAAATGATTATTATTTTTTATTGAGTGGTCATTAGTTATCATTTGAATAAATAATAATTTCAAATTAAATTTATATGATTTTTTTTTTAAAATGACTACTACTTTTTATTTAGTGATCATTTGTTGTTGGTAACATTTCAAATAAAGTTCAAGTATATAAAATACAATAAAATAAAAAAAATTTGAAAATGACTTTTATCTTTTATTAAGTAGTCATTAGTTGTTATTGAATTATTAAAAATTTCAAATTAAGTTTTATATAAAAAAATTATAAATGATTATTGTTTCTTATTGAATAATTATTTATTATCATTGAGTGACTAACATTTCAAATGAAATTTTTATTAAAAGTAGTTTTGACTATTAAGTAAAATTAAATAGACATTCTCTTTAATTAAAATTAAAATAATCTTTCTTAATAATTTTAATTTTGTTATCCCTTTGAATTTAAATATTATCCTTTAATAGCCCTTGTATTTTTTATAACTTAAATAATTCAATATAGTATCAGAAAATTCTTTTACAAAGAGGCACATCTTTGTATATGTATTTATTTTTAAGGATAATTTTTTATGCAATTAACTATACACGTACAGTCTGACATATATATATATATATATATATATATATATATATATATATATTAAATTTTTTGAAATGCATAATATATTAATTATTTTAATGGTGTATCACTTTTGTTTTGTTTATGTAAAAAGTTCTATATTAATACTAATATTAATTATTAACTACGTAATTAGTTCTGTATTTTGATTATGTGATTATTAACTATATGATTTCATATTTTATGGAATCGAAATGGATTAAAATAGGCTAAAACAAAATGACCTTTCCACATCTAGAACTTGGCAGCTTCTAGATTTAATACATGAAATCAATATAGAATTAAATTAAAAGTTGATTTAAATGACTTAAATGCCTCTAATGAGAAAAAACTAACTAACTTTTTTATGTATAATATTCAATTTTTTTATAACTAATAAAAAAAATTGTCATCTAAAAAGAGCAAATACTGTCTTTTGTGAGAAAAAATTGAAATATGTAACCTTTTTTTTCATATGATACTTCATACACTTTTTATAGTATTTTCTTTGTGATCTTTAGGATAATAATTATATTACATTGCATTATTATATTTTTATTTTTCAGATATTTACATCATTATAATTTTTAAACTTAACATGAATATTTAAATTTATTTGGACCACATGAAGGGTAGGTTAGGGTTAGAGAAAAATAAAATTGAATTTAAGTAGAGCAGACTTTAATGGCTAACAATTGACATTTGATAAATCAATTATGGTATATTACGAGGATTAAGTTAATCTTATTCAATGTTATATGGAATTATCAATGTCATCTCTTAAGGAGGGAATGGTGATTCCTGATTATATTGAAAAAGGCATAAAATAGAATCATATTCTTCCATGCTTATTTTTCTTAACAAACATGAAAATGCTTATTTCATGAAATAAAGCATGAAATGGAATGACCATCCCGTGTACCATATGTAATATACACTGATTAAGTAATTAGAAAATATTAAATAAAAAGTAAAGCATTTAATATCTTGAAAACCTAAAAAGAATTTAATACTTTCTTCTTTACAAAATTAAGAACATTTAACAGGGTTATATCTTAATTATTTCTTAATCAGTGTCCTAAGGGCACAAGACCACCACCATCATCATCATAATCATCACTGTCATCACTGTCAGGAACGGATTCAAAGGAGGGCAAGCAAGGGCCTTGACCCTCCTTTTTCATTAATTTCTTTTAAGTATTAATAATTTAATTAAATTTATTAAAAAATAAAAAATAATTATATTAATTTTTTATAAAATTAATACTTATTATATTAACACTCTTATTTAAAAATTATATGCATACATATGATTTTATATATTGTTATTATACTCTAATATCTTTTTTTGTTTACAAAATTATATATACATCTCTTATTTTATGTACCAATATTATATAAAGTCTCATTGAAAATATAAAATAAGAAAAGTATGAGTAATTTCTCAAATAAAAATGATATCAATATTATAAGAACTAATCTCAAAAGAGATCAAGTAGTAAAATTATACCAAAAAAAAAAATAATGAAGTTAAAAGATATTAGACTTGATATGTATTTGACATATAATTCATGATTATTTTATATATATTGATATTACAATTTCAATTCATCTTTCTATTAATTTTAAATCTTTATATAATAAATTTACTAGTTTTTCTCACTTTTAGCTTCCTATCTTTCATTTTTTAAAATATATATATATTTTTAATTTTCTTATAAATTATGATATAAAGGACAACTACTTTTGTGATATATTTAATATCTAATATAAATATTTTTTTTACTTTTTTCACTTTATTCATAAATCTTTTTATATAATAAAAGAAAAATACTCTTCTAAAGTGAATAAATAAGAATATATTTATTTTTAATTTAAAATAATATATTTTGATCTTAACTTATTAAATAATTTAAAGATAAATACATTTTATTTGTTAACTTTAAATTTTATTTTATATTTAATAATATGATTAATGATTTTGGCTCATTCATTGAATATTTTCTAGATCCTTCCTGATCACTGTCATCATCTTTATTATTATTTTGGTAGTAAACAAGACACTTATTTACTCAACGGGAATAATTCTATGCCCTCTTAATAAATCTTCTAAATAATCCTCATAATTATTTAAGGAAGAAATATTTAATATCCTTTATTAAATTATCCTAATTACTTAAAGAAAAAGTATTAATTATTTTTTTAGTTCTTAATATATTGAATACTTTAACTTTTCATTTAATAGTTTATATTTTCAATTCATTAAACGGTGGTAAGTTGTTAGCAAATTCCTTAATTTAAAGGTTTATATTTGTTGGGGAAAATATATATAGATGGACAAACAGAAATGAAACTAGAACCAAGACTTTGAGACACTACGAATAGCTTAACTTACCCCCACACATAATTTGCTAACAAGTTTAGGCAAAAACATTCTACGATCCAATGAAGCTTTGTGAGTTTTGCAATTAGTAATATCAAAGAACTCCCTAATATCTTATTCTTTTGTTTATAGAATTGACTTGACTCATGACAATGTGGAGTGTGATAGTTATAGACAATATAAAGATACTATTAAAGATATATGTTTAAGTTAAAATACACTTTCATAAGAAGACATGCTCTTACAAAAGGAAGGTTTTTTTCTTTGGCACATGGGAGGCACCCAACACAAAATTATCTCTTCATGTCCTTATGAAAGACACAAAACCAAAAGACACAAAGGCAGTTACTTGGTTATTCAACCAAAAGTCACCAAGGTAGTTGTCATAAACAAAGAGATGTGTCTTAAGTAAGATATACTCTTTCAAGAAAGGTCGTGTCTCAATTAAAACACACTTTCATGAAAGAGTTATATTTTAATTAAGACATACTTTCACCCAAAGTCATATTTTCAAATATACCAAAAGGTACCATTGATTACCTATACTAAACCATACATACCTTGAGTCATGCAATGAAAATTATAATCTCCCACTAGATTAAAATTTTTAAATATTAGTACAAACTATAAGGTTATGCATAAAGAAAAGGTTGTGGAAATAGGTTTGCTCTAATGGTTTAATATGTTAAGTTTTGATGATGACAAATACAAAATAAAAAGAATAATACTTATGCTTTATAGTTGTGCTTAATAAATGACAAATGTATCACAAAAGAATGTTGATCATGTTACATAAATTTGCTTAATGAGATATATTGTATCATGCATGATTATGTACTTTATCTAATTATATTTCACTTAATAATTATGCAATGAGATATATGTAACATTCATCATATAATATATTCAATAATATTTTACATGAGTTATAAATGAATTAATATTAGATATGTCTATGAAAGTCTTGTATGCATGTTAGACAAACTAGAGTTATACATTTATGAATCATGCATACGAAGATATTGAGTTATGAATTTGGACTAACTATGTTTGGTTAAGTGAGCAATACTTTGTAGGATAGTCCAAGTACCAAGAATGAGCATTGCAACAATAAAGTAAAAGGATCACAACTATGCTCAACTCAAGAATGATGAAAATAATAAAGATGTTCCAAGCTTGTGCAAGACATGAAGAGAAGAAAATTTCGGAAGCTTGGATTACATCAAGAAGTCAAAGGATTGAAAGTGCAAAGATTAAGTTCCAAGGTTCTTCAACAATAGTTCATAGGACTTAGATCTTGTGTAAAGGTAAAAAGGAATCACACTAAGCTCAAACAAGTTTTAAACATCTTTATAAGTGTTTCTAAAATGTTTAAATGCCCAACAAAATATTTTTGGAAAGCTAGCCTTGGTGATATTTCAAATCTGTGAAAATTAGTCAAGTTTGTGTTTTGTAAAACTGATATTTAATTACTCTTTTGATCATAACTTTCATATTACTTTGAGTTTTGTTTTGAAACTTATTTCATATGAAAATAGACTCAAATATCTTTCTAATGAGTAGTCATTTTCTTTAAACGGATAGGAAACGAAAAAGTTATGACCAATTAAAGTTTGAGTTTTGAAAATCTGATATTTAGTTATTATTTTGATCATATCTTTCAAAATACTTTGAGTTTTGTTCTGAAGCTTCTTTCATATGAAAATAGACTCAAATATCTTTCCAATGAGTGTCATTTGCTTTAATCGGATAAGAAATGAAGAAGTTATGACCTTTTAAAGTCATTTTTTAAAACTAGAAAATGCTGTAATCGATTACACAGGCCATGTAATCGATTACAACGTTGACAGAAGCCGTGTAATCGATTACAGGAAGTGTGTAATCAATTACAAAGTACCCAGAAAGCTTGTAATCAATTACATGAAGCTTGTAATCGATTACCAAGTGCCCAGGAATGTTTCTAACGGCTATAACGGCTATAAACGGCTAGTTTTCATAGAAAATCATTATAAAACACTACCAATGGCTATTTTATCATTTTTGGGCTCTATATATAAGTGTTGTATGAAACTTATACACCTCAAGAACACTAGAATTGATCCTTGAATCATAAAAATAATATTTTGAGCTTTAAAGTGTGAATCCTTTATACCCACTGAGCTTCAACTTGTATTATCCACTCTTGAGAGAGTTTTCTTATTATCCATACTTTGTTCTTCAAGTTGTATATCTACTCTTGTGAGAGTTTCTATTCTTTCTCTTCATCTTGAAATCATTGTAAGAGGGTGAGATATCCCTTAAGAATTGTAAAGGATGAGGCATCCCTTGAAAGTAGAGGCTCAAGCACAAAGGGTGAGGTATCCCAAGGTGTTGAGTGCTCAAATTTGTAAAGGTCATCAAGCACCTATGAAGCTTGAAGAATTGGAGGCTCTAGCACAAGGGTGAGGTATCCCAAAGTATGAGGAGTGCCCTTGTATGTACAAAGGTTTTCCTAGCACTCTTGAAGTCTAGGAGATAGTGAAGAAAATCTCAAGTTAAGCTTGGGGACTGGATGTAGGCCACAAGTGGTTGGTGGCTGAATCAGGATAAATTCTTGAGTTTGATTATCTCTTTCCTACACTCTTTAAATTCAATATTTGGTGAAATATATTTATCTATTGCATATCTTGATGTTTTGATTGTTATAACTTGATATCTAGCTTATTCACTTAGTTCATCATATATCCCAAGTTGTATTTGAGTAATCCTCAATAGTTGTACATTTATTAGACTTATTCCACTGCATTTATTAATTGAGTTATTCAAAATGCATAATTTATCAAAGTTGCATTAAAACTTATAATTACCCAATTCACCCTCTTCTTGGGTAATGGTTGCCATGGCTAACAAGTGGTATCAGAGCTTTGTGCTCTGGTAAAAGCTTAATCGCTTAGAGTTAAAGATCCTTATTTGTTTGGTAATCATTGAAAGCTTTCCAAAATGAATAGTTTTGAAATTAATAAACCACCATTCTTTGATGGTGTGAATTTCATTTATTGGAAAGCTAGAATGGAAATCTATATGCAATCTATTGATCTTGATTTGTGGGATATTATGCTTAATGGATTTACTTGCAAATCAAAACAAACTTGGAATGCCTATGATAAGAAATGCTTTTCCTTGAACATTAGAGCAATGCAAATCTTGAGAAGTGGTTTAAATGATGATGCTTATGCTAAAATTAAGAGTTGCTCTAGTGCTAAAGATATATGGAATGCTCTTGATGATTTTTATCTTGCTAATAATGATTTCTTGCAAAAAGTTGAATATAGAAAGCAAGAAGAGCAAAAGCCTCTAAAGGAAGACAATATTGAAAAATGTCCTCAAGAAGATGTTCTTGAATCTTGGATGGACAACAATGAGGAAAATGGTGATTCCCTTAAAAAGGACTTTGAGGTAAATAATGTTAAACTAGATTATAGTCCTTCCTATGATGAACTACAATGTGGATATGATGAATTGTATGATGGCTTGTTGAATTTAGAAAAGAAAAACTCATCTTGTTTGAAAAACATTTCCTCTATTGAAATTAAAATTGAGACTTTGAAAAATGAATATGCTTTTCTCAATGAGGAAATGCCTTTGAAATTTGAAACCTCAACTTCTTGTGAAAAGTGCATTGATTTAGAAAATCAAGTTGAAGACTTATCTTCTAAATTTGCCAAAGCTAATGATTTTAATTGCTTACATTTTATGCTTGTTAATGAGAATAAAATTAATGTTATTTTATATGAAAATTCAAGTAAGGCTTATGGTAAAAATAGTTTAGAATGTAATAACAACCAAAGGCTCAAGTTTTTCAAAAATGATCTTCAAAGAACCAAGCCATCATTGAATTCAGTTGTTTGTAACTTTTGTGGTCATCTAGGACATATTTCTCATTTATGCAATTATAGAAAAAATTCTTATATGAGAAATAATATGAAATGGGTTCCTAAAGATCCTAAATGCCCTAGTACTAACATTAAAGGACCCAAGATGAAGTGGGTACCAAAAAATTCTCCTAGTGTTTTAATTATGCAGAAAACTTCTAAAAAGGATGGACTAATTGGTCAAAGAAAAAGGGAATCATCAAGGGGAATGCTTCCAAAGCCCATTGGTAGAAGTTTTGATCAAAGAAAGAAGATGACTTCAACCAAAACTTCTTAAGTATAAAATGTGGAACTTGCAAAGTTCAAAACACCAAAAGAGAAGCAATGGGTAAGGAAAAGAGTTTCCTTAATCACCAAGGCCAAGGTATTAAAAGTTTCTACCTCTTATGCACATTCACATGTAAAGTCAATGAATTTGAAGTATATTCCTTGTAGGCCTTAAGTGATTAATTGAATCATGTATACTTGGTAAAATTTGAATATTATATATAGCACATGATTATATTCTTCTTACACCCTTTACTCACTACCTTGCATATTTCTTGATAATAGGGTATTCTATAACTATGGATGCTTTCTATGCTTTAAATTTTCTATACATCTCTACATGTGATAATATGCTAGATAAGTTCACTTCTTGTTTGAAATAGCACATTTGATGAAAATATCTTAGAACTTGGCATATTGGATAAATCATAAATCTAACTCTAGCTAAAAATCATAAAATTTTCTACATAAAGTTACAATATTCTACATAATTTGCAGTTTTTGCATAAACATGTGTTTTGGATCAAGAACTAGTTTTTTTTTATGCTTACATGATGTTTGGAATTGTTTTGGAAAGTTTTGGAATTAATTTGAAAGTTTTGAGTTCGGTCCCTTACTGTTTGAAGTGCAAAAACTAAATTCAACAAGCTTGTAATCGATTACAAGACCTTTGTAATCGATTACAGAGGCTCTGCCAAGCGTTCCAAGCAAAGTCAGAGAGCGTGTAATCGATTACATATACTATGTAATCAATTACACCACCAACCCTGTAATCGATTACAAGGTTCCCAGAAAGTTGGTAATCGATTACACAAAACATGTAATCGATTACATGGATTTCAGAGGACTGGTAATCGATTACACACACATTGTAATTGATTACACAGGCTTTAAAAATGAGTTTTAGTGCGCAAAAAGCCATATTTCTTCTATTACTCACCTTTTCTCTTGGTATGTGCTGAATGATCAATGAAATGAAATACCTTTTACCATTGTGAACTCATTTATTATTTTTAATGCTTATTTGCTCATGAGTTTGGTATAATGACTAACCTCTATGGATCCAAAATTGGTGGATACCAAAGAAAGTTCTTTGAATTGTGTTGTAGGGTGACTATTAACTCAAGCATGTATTGAAGTGAAATACAACTACGCCACTTGAGGTTGGAAAAATTTGAAATGGTCCAAGTTCTCCAAGAGTAATGAAAATATAAAAAGATGGCATAGAAAACCACAACATTCTCAAGGAGCCATGATGCATATAAGTTGGAATCACCTACAAAAACTCAAAGAGTACACTTTTGATGACATCAATCTGTTATCCTCATCTATGCTTTAAATTGAATATCATGTGATATTTGAAGAAGTAGAGAGTTGTTTTTACATTCCTTACATGATTATTGTTTGCCCCAAAAATGCTTATATATGTTTTGATGATGATCATGTCCTTCTTGACAAACTTGACTCTTGCTTTGAAAATGCTTAAACTATGCTTTTGGATTCAAGTGCATATGTTCTTACTTTATTCTTGTAAGAGCTAACATTACATGGTTGATAATGTGGTACATGTTTTACATTGTATATCAACCTAAATTATGCTTGAAAATAAGTTTAAATGATATTTGATGCTAACCCATGTTTCAGAGAACTTTTGAAATATAGTCATCAAATATTGAAATGTCAAGCATATGTGGATAAATGAGAAATGTTGAAGGAAGAGGAACATGAGGAGACTTTCTTCAAGTGCAATGAAATACTCAATGGAAGAAAGTACAAACTCAAATGACCTATAAATGAAGAACATTCTAAAGGAGCATCACTTTCTATCTAACCCAATAAGTATCTCTATCCCTAAACTATTGTGGTATTCTATATGCTATGGATTATATGATACTTGTTGATAAATTGATCTTAAAAGATTAGATGCTTTCCTTACATGAGAAGTATGCTTAGTATTGATAAAGTGCTTAATTGGATATTAACTTGCTAATTTTGTCATTGCATATAGGGTGGATGATATTAGTTCTATACTTGCTTTGATCCCTATAGCATATTTCATCAAGGTAAATGTTTGATATATATGATTCTCTTGATCTATGATTTTTTAGTGGTATAACACCTATGAGAATCGTGCTTTTCTTTTGAAAAGATTTTCTTGGTTAATTAAAAAGTTTTTTTTAAGGCAAAATCTCCTATCATATTTGAAAGAAGCTTTTAAAGTTTCATATCCTTGAGAATCTTTTGAACTTATCTTAAGACTTTAAAAGTATTATCATCTCCTAATTGTCTTGAAAATTTAGAAATCATTGGATCTGTGCTATAAATGTAGTATTCTCTTCATTTACTTTGAAAAGTCTTACTAAATCTTAAGAGAATACTTACAAAAATTTCCAAATAAATCTTTTGAAATGCTCTATAGAGCCCATCTTAATATTTCAAAAGATAAGTCTTGTTCTTCAAAAGTGTTTTATCTTTTCAAGACTTTTGCTCAATGAAAAAGAGAGAAGATATACTTTTAAATGTTCATTTGACTTAAGTTTGATCACTTTCAAGAAATATGTTATTTTAATACAAAACCTCTCTACCTTTCTAAAATGCTTTTGAAAATATAATGTGATCTTATAAAATCTTTTTAAGGGGAAAAAGTTTTAAAATGTTTTTTGTTTGATAGATTAAGAATATGTACCTTTTGCCTTGCTTTACTTTATGGTAATGTGCTAACATGGTTTTGGCATACATATTTCTCTTTATCTATCTTGTACTTCAATAAGGGGAAGCTTATCTTACTTATCGTACATATCTTTCTTCCATGTTCTTGTTAACTATAAATATATGCATGACTATGTTGAACTATTATGTTTTATATCTTGATAATATGCATATTGTGAGGGGGAGCCTAGCTCTTAGATTATTGCTTATATCTCTTGGCTTACATCCTTACTTGACATGAAGTGTTTTATTATTAATACTATCAACATGTCAATAAAGATCATCTCTTATTCTCTTTCCTTCTATCAATGAAAGAATGTAAACATTCTTAAATTTCACATCTTTTGATTCTTTCATTGAGAAATGCTTGATATGTGGCAAGTTGTATGATCTTTCATTTGAAAACCTTAATTCCATGATCTTACATGAATATTTTGTATCTCCTATCAAGTGATATCAAGTAGTACTTATTTATGATGTGGTATGCAAGATATTATATGTTAGACATAATTTCTTAAGCTTATTGCTATCATATGCTAAATGTTGAAGTACCAAAATATGACAAGTATTGCATGAATAATCTTTTATATCTTGAAAGCATGCTTGTTTCATCTCTCTCTTCTTGAATCATGTGTAGAATTAAATAAGAGGAGATAATTATGTTTTGAATAACTTAAAGAAGTTTTTGGTTTTGATGATCCTACTCTTTGTTTGATAACATGAGTTTCACCTATAGGGGGAGAAAATAATATATTTTCTTCCTAAGCCTTTTTGTTGATGTCAAATAGGGGGAGATAAAATTAGAAAGAAAAATATGTTCTTGTGCTTAACTGTTTGATATGCTTACATGAATCTATTATTTTACATTGTTCAACATATTTTTCTTTAGTGATTTGTCATCATCAAAAAGGGGGAGATTGTGGAAATAGGTTTGCCCCAATGGTTTAATATGTTAAGTTTGGATGATGACAAATACAAAACAAAAAGAATAATGCTTATGCTTTTATAGTTGTGCTTAATAAATGACAAATGTATCACAAAAGAATGTTGATCATGTTACATAAATTTGGTTAATGAGATATATTATATCATGCATGATTATATACTTTATCTAGTTATATTTCACTTAATAATCATGCAATGAGATATATGTAACATTCATCATATAATATATCCAATAATATTTTATATGAGTTATAAATAAATTAATATTGGATATGTCTATGAAAGTCTTGTATGCATGTTAGACTAATTAGAGTTATACATTTATGAATCATGTATATGAAGATATTGAGTTATGAATTTAGACTAACTATGTTTGGTTAAGTGAGCAATACTTTGTAAGATAGTCCAAGTACTAAGAGTGAGCATTGCAACAAGAAAGTAAAAAGATCACAACTATGCTCAACTCAAGAAGGATAAAAATAATAAAGATGTTCCAAGCTTGTGCAAGACATGAAGAGAAGAAAATCTTGGAAGCTTGGATTACATCAAGAAGCCAAAGGATTGAAAGTGCAAAGATTAAGTCCCAAGGTTCTTCAAGAATAGATTATAGGACTTAGATCTTGTGTAAAGGTAAAAAGAAATCATACTAAGCTCAAAAAAGTTTTAAACATCTTTATAAGTGTTTCTAAAATATTTAAATGCCCAACAAAATGTTTTTGGAAAGCTAGCATTGGTGATATTTCAAATCTGTGAAAATTAGTCAAGTTTGTGTTTTGTAAAATTGACATTTAGTTACTTTTTTTATCATAACTTTCAAATTACTTTGAGTTTTGTTTTGAAACTTATTTTATATGAAAATAGACTCAAATATCTTTCCAATGAGTAGTCATTTGCTTTAAACGGATAGGAAACGAAAAAATTATGACAAATTAAAGTTTGAGTTTTGAAAATCTGACATTTAGTTACTATTTTGATCATATCTTTCAAAATACTTTGAGTTTTATTCTGAAACTTATTTCATATGAAAATAGACTCAAATTTCTTTCTAATAAGTGATCATTCTCTTTGATCGGATAAGAAATGAAGAAGTTATGACCTTTTAAAATCAGTTTTCAAAACTAAAAAATGCTGTAATCGATTACACAGGCTATGTAATCGATTACAACGTTGACAGAAGCCGCGTAATCGATTACAGGAAGTGTGTAATCGATTACAAAGTGCCCAGAAAGCTTGTAATCGATTACATGAAGCTTGTAATTGATTATCAAGTGCCCAGGAACGTTTCTAACGGCTATAAACGGCTAGTTTTCATAGAAAATCATTATAAAACACTACCAATGGCTATTTTATCACTTGGGCTCTATATATAAGTGTTGTATGAAGCTTATACACCTCAAGAACATTAGAATTGATCCTTGAATCATACAAATCATATTTTGAGCTTTAAAGTATGAATCCTTTATACCCATTGAGCTTCAACTTGTATTATCCACTCTTAAGAGAGTTTTCTTATTATTCATACTTTGTTCTTCAAGTTGTATATCTACTCTTGTGGGAGTTTCTATTCTTTCTCTTCATCTTAAAATCATTGTAAGAGGGTGAGGTATCCCTTAAGAATTGTAAAAGGTGAGGCATCCCTTGAAAGTAGAGGTTCAAGCACAAAGGGTGAGGTATCTCAATGTGTTGAGTGCTCAAATTTGTAAAGGTCATCAAGCACCTGTGAAGCTTGAAATATTGGAGGCTCTAACACAAGGGTGAGGTATCCCAAAGTGTGAGGAGTGCCCTTGTATGTACAAAGATTTTCCTAGCACTTGTGAAGTCTAGGAGATAGTGAAGAAAATCTCAAGTTAATCTTGGGGACTGGATGTAGGCCACAAGTGGTTGGTGGCTGAACTAAGATAAATTCTTGAGTTTGATTCTCTCTTCCCTACACTCTTTAAATTCAATATTTGGTGAAATATATTTATCTATTGCATATCTTGATGTTTTGATTGTTATAACTTGATATCTGGCTTATTCACTTGGTTCATCATATATTTCAAGTTGTATTTGAGTAATCTTCAATAGTTGTACATTTATTAGACTTATTTCGCTGCATTTATTAATTGAGTTATTCAAAATGCATAATTTATCAAAATTGCATTAAAACTTGTAATTACCCAATTCACCCCCTCTTGGGTAATGGTTGCCATGGCTAACAAAGGTACCATTAGATTTAAACATTTCATTAGTGTAAACTTGTCAAAGTTCAAACAAAGTAATAAATGGTTATTTTCTTAAACCTTTGCCTTTGAGTTAAAATTAGAAAAGCCACACATGTAACCATATCTAATTTCAAATAAGAAGTTTTGTATTACTTTAACACTTTTATGGTCACGTGCTTATCTTGGTTTCATGAATATTTACAAGAATAAAACCCTTAAATTCTTGTTACAAGTGACACCAGTTCTATATATTCACACAAGTGAAATTTTACGATAGTATAATTATCTATGGATTATGAGTTTAACTCATCCTCCTAAACTATTTGACACTAAATCCTAACTCTTAGTACTCTTAGTCATTAAAGTAGCATGTTATTACCTTTAAAACCTTAAAACTAATGTTTGCTAGAATAAGGTAGGGTTCCCATCACCAGTGACTATTTTAATAGAGGTTTTAGTTCCAATTTAGTAATGGTACCTTTTGCGTATCCCTTTTGTTAACTGGTCGGTTAAATTTTTACTCGACCTAACATAAGTGAAGGTAACTATACCATCTGCTATTAGTTATCTTACATATTCATGTCTCAAACTAATAAGTCTATATTTTCTATTACAAACCTTACTACAAACTCGAGATATGGTAGATTCACTATCACAAAATATGAAAATGGCTTTCATAAGTTGTGGCTACAATTTAACATCTAATAAGATATTCCTTACCCATTCCATTTCTTTTCCTATGGCTGCCAAAGCAATAAATTCAACCTAGTGTTGAATGAAAGATGCATGTTTACTTTTTCAAAGCCCAACTAATAGCTCCACCATAGATAGTAAAAATCCAACCCAAAGTTGATTTGTTGTCACTAAGGCTTGTGATCTAATGTGCTTCTAATTAACCTTCTAGTACAAGATATCACCATAGAAAATCTCAAAATTTATGGTTTTCCATAAATAAC
This sequence comes from Ormosia semicastrata, assembly GCA_029884595.1. Taxonomy (NCBI): domain Eukaryota; kingdom Viridiplantae; phylum Streptophyta; class Magnoliopsida; order Fabales; family Fabaceae; genus Ormosia; species Ormosia semicastrata. The sequence goes on from JAQQTO010000047.1 coordinate 10,867,890, forward strand.
CAAAAATCTCAAAAATAGTTTATTTGTAAACCCTGAATATTTGCACACAACAAATGCAATATTTGGTGTTATGCAATGCATTGCATAAATCAAACTCTTTATAGCATTAGCATACTTAAATTGTGATTTTACCCTTCCAGAATTCTCAATTAAGTTGAAAGTTAGAATCATATGAAGTATTGAAATCCTTAAACTTAGATGCTCAATTTTTATCAATACTTTCTTAATGCAATGAAATTGGCTTAATATATAGCCTCTACTACGGCTTTCCACTTTGATATATCTATCATTTAGATCTTTCATCTTAATTTTGAAGCTAGATACTCCTTAGTTTCATGAAAGCTTCCAAGTTCATTTGGAAAGTTAATAAGTCATCCACATGGAAACAAATAATCACTCCATACTATTATGTAAATTTGGAGGAAATGCACTTATCCTCATTATTATATATGAATTCATTTGACAATTTTAATTTTCTTCCTTTAGATATCTCATATGGAGAAACATTTTATTCTTTAAAATTATTATCACTAAAAAAATGTAATTATTCCTATGCATATACTAAAGACATTAAGAAAACCTTAAATGTACTACTCTAGCATGTCATATTAAACAAGAATCAACAATATGAATAAAGAAATTCATTTTATTCATATCAACATTATATGTGAACATAGCCTCATTACAATACCCTTTTTATTACTCTTCATACAAAATGGTGTGTTGGATAAAGAGGACAATTGGGAAAATTAAAGGTTATGCCCTGCACACTCTTAAGGCAAGGGCTACTTCTACGTTATAACCTAAAACAGTAAGTGCCATCACGATGCTTGAACTCCTCATATTCATATATCTTGAAAAAAAAATTATGTGAATATGAGGAGACTACTTTACCAATACAATCCAAATAAATTTGGGAATTTATGACATTCCAAATCACTTCACCTTTTTCATTTGGTCAAAAGACTAAAACAAGAATAATATGTAGGTCATTTATCAAACCGTGTGACCTTTAATGATTTAAAAAACAAAATGCAAAGGTTCCCATCCTTTTTAGATTATCATGTTATCACAAAATTCCACTACTTGAGGGGTCATCAATAATGGTGATATACTATATAAATATACAAGTCATTTAAGATAACAGGGAATTTCTAAAACCCCCTTTTTATACCACTAACATTGATGCAAAACCATACAAACCCTTTTTCATCCATTTCAAAGGACCATGGAGATGAAATAAAAGCATTTCTTTGAGTCAAAATTAAGTTGAATGAAATTGATTAATTCCTTGAATTTACTTTCAATACAAGTATAGCAAACATCCATCAACATTCAAAAACAATAATCTCAAAATAGAAATACATGAGTTCTTAAACTAAAAGTTTAGATACCACTTGTAACCAATAAGTTTATTTATGCACAAATGATTAGCATAAATTCATCAATTCTGTGATCTAGAACTTAATTCTTTTCACATAATTTATAAGAGAGAGCATACCTTTCGTCATGGTTATGAATGAACAAACAAACAAACTCTTGATGATTTCTTCTTCTCTATCTTGAATTCTTTATTCATCACTTTGATGGAGGTATTCATCATTATGACCATCTCAAATAATTTTCCAAAATTGTTGGAAAAAATATAGATGGGTAAACAGAAATGAAATTAGATCCAGAACTTCTAACCATAATGAGTAGCTTCCTTTAGAGAGTTATTTGTCCACACACAAAGTTTGTTAACAAGTTTAGGCAAAAACACTTTAGGATACAATGAAGCTTTATGAGTTCTACAATTAGCAATATTGTTGAACTCTTTAATTTGTTATTCTTGTGTTTCTGGAATTGATTAGTTGACTTCTTGTTGGGACAAAATCAAATCACAAGTGTACAGGCCAAACGAGTAATAAAGAGTGAGTGAAAAAGTACCGTCTCTACAGCGATTAGGATAAATATGTGCTATCGATTAATTAAACTACCATGTTCAAGCTTAAGCAACAACTAAAGGTAGTTATGAAGGAAAATACACAATTTAAACAAACAATTAAAGAAACCATATGAAATACCCAATTCCAAGAGATAAAACAATGATTAAGAGCCAATGGGTCCCTTTTCACCCTTTACTTCATTTAGATACATGCAATTCCCAATGCATACATCAATGACTTGGCTTTGTTAGCTGATACTCTACTTCAATTCAATGTCTATGTCTAGGTCAATTAATCATGTGTCCTTTATGTAAAACACTATGTGTCTATGTGAATTAGCACAAATTCCACTCATTAAGAACAAGTATTGAACAAATGCTATGCAATGCCAATGAGTATATGTCCATCCTATTGGCTAATCAACACACCTAACCCATGCAATTGTAATTAAATAAGCATCATTTTATACCATAGCCAGTCTAGTTCATTTGAAAACACTCAAATCATACAATTGGTAATCAAATAATTACAAACATTAAGCATAGATAGGAAAGAACAAAACCATAAATCATTGACATATAACATCAAGGAATTATGTTAAATCCAAAATCCATAGGGCCCAAAGGATCCCCTAGATACAAATCTAGCAATCCATGGAAACAAAAAAGAGCAAAACTAAATCAAAATCCATCTTAATATAAAAGATTGAGGAAAAGGAAATTAGAAGAACTAGTAGATGAATCCCTTGAGTGTGACTCTTCCTCCAAGGCCTTGAGCTCCAAGCATTAGGATCTCTCTCTAGCTTACAAAACCCTAGTCATTGTCTCTCTCTAAAATTAAGGGTGAAAAATATGCTCCTAAAAGGTCACAAAATAAGAAATAAAAGAGCAAGTTCGTAGGCCTAGATCACATGCCTAGGCATGAACATTTACATGCCTAGGCATGTTATTAAGAAAGTACAAATTAGTTGGTTAGGCCACACTTAGTTTGGCTACATGCCTAGGCGCATTGAGTTACACGGCTAGGCATGTTACTTTCTAGACTAGAATTTGATTTTGGTTATGAACTCCACATATGGGCGTACTAACCTACATGCCTTGGCATAGTCTTCCGGAGTTGGTTCCTTTGCTTCTTGGTTCCAAGTGAGCTTTTGTCTTCTTTCCTTGATTGTTCCTATGCCCTGCTTCAGTGAAATCCTACAAAACAACACCATCAAATCTCATAAGAAGTTAGGAGTTAAAATCATTTCAATTTTAATCATTAATGGTCAAAATCATAGCAAACTTGAATTAGGACAATGTAAAAGATATAATCATGCAAAATGAGTTCAAAACCTTATGAATTACTAGAAAAATAGGTATTAGCAATAAACTTGACACCCAAATAGGAGAATAATAACTCCATTTCTTAGAGTTATCAGTTGTGACAACAGGGGTTATGCTATTTATAGACAATCAAGAGACATCATCAAACATATATGTCTAAATTAAAACACACTTCCATCATAAGACATATTTTTACAAAAGGAAGCTATCTATGAAAATTTATGTCTCCACAAGAGGTAATTATCCATGAATAATTATGTCCTTATAAAAGACACAAAGGTAGTTATTTGGTTATTCAACCAAAAGTCACCAAGTAATTATCATTAATAAAGAGGTGTATCTTAAGTAAAATACACTTTTTCATGAATGGTCATATCCCAAATAAGACACACTTTCATGATGAGTCATGTTGCAATTAGGACATACTTTCATGAGAATTCATGTCTCAATTGAGACACTCATTCTTGAAAAATCATGTATTAATTAAGACATATTTTCATGAAAAATCATATTCTTAAATCCACCGAAAAGGTGCCTTTGGCTACCTATACTAAATCATGCATACCTTAAGTCTTGCCATGGAAATTTGTAAAATACGACTATTTACAACAATATTTCCCTTATGTGTCTTTATTGAATGCTCTTGTTAAGGGAACCAAACCATCATGAAAAAAGGATTGAGATGGCGTCGAGTAGGTTCTGGGCTTTGAATTTGAGCCATTGTAGGAAGAAAGCAAGTTCAATCCATGTTCACTGAATAGGTAGCCAACCATTGCGAGCCATTCTTTTTACTTTATTTACATTTGAAAGAGGTTTTGAATTGCATCATGAAAATGTTCTTGTATACTTTCCCCAAGTAATAATGTTTATGGTCCATTTTTTGGGGTCTTTATTTGTCAATCAAGCTTAGGATTTTTGTTTAATCTGAAGGCTATTGCACTAAATAAAGTAGATATGGCCATGGTTATGGTCATATGGATGAGTTTAGCCTAGCCCCTATTGCACAACTCATAATGAAACTGCATTATATCCATGTTTTCGTGGTCTTTGATCTAGCCTAGTTGGTTTGGTCCTAATCTAAGATCTCTATTGTTTGAGTTATCATCATGTTGAAATTGTTAAGGGAAATTTTTCTTGAGAATCCAAAAGGAAATCAAGGAAAAGACAATATACTCATATTGTAGCTAGACTAAATACTAAAATCAAGAGACAACAATTCAAAACATGCATTGTAAATCATTGTTCCATATCTCACCCAATTCTTTATTTCTTTCCTTAAAATCAGTCATGTAGTAGTTGGCATATTTGTATTTACTTTTAAATGTATCAAATGAAAAGCAATGCTTCCTTGTTGTCTTATTGAAATCTTCATGGTATTACAGCTTTCATCTACAAACCTCTCAACCATGATAAACACCCACAAAGAACTCGAACTCACAATTTAGTCTTTCCGCCGATGCTCTAGCTTGATCTCTACCAAGATGAACACCACAAATCTCGTAATATAGTGCTCTCAGATTAAACCTCTAGTCGAAATCTTAGGTTTATGTAATCATTTTACATTGAATGCAAAACCTATAAAAGTGATAGAGGACAACATGGGCAATAAGAGTCCAAATCCTAAATTCAAAAAATGGACAATAACGATGGTCTTCTGAATTTGGTTACTTCGAACCATTAAAGAGGAGGTGATGAGGCCCATTTTTTGTGTAGAGATTTCACACTAGTGTGAATATCTCTAAGACAACAACTTCTTACCATGACAATTAAGAAAGAATTACACTTAAAAAATATGTTAATGATTATCAAAAATGGATCACAATCTCTAAATGGATATTTGAAAAAATTCAAATATATCAGTGATAACCTTGGTAAAATCAAACAGCTTGTTCAAATCTTGATAAAGTCTTCCAACCTTCTTGAGGTTTAGGTTCAAGTTATGAAAATTTTTGACATGTTTTTATCTTTCATTCCCTCTAATTTTATTAGCTCTTCAAGGTTTTGAGCAGCCCAAAGATACAAAAAAACAAAAAAAGATGAAGAAAAGATGTTTATTGAGCATGCCCAAGTTTTCTTTGGACAGCATGGAAGAGGAAGAAATAATATAGGAGGACATAAAAACTTCAACTCACGAGCAAGGGATTCATTCCCGCTAAAAAGCACAATTCACAAGCTAATTCTTTTATTCAGTCAGAAAATGATTGTAACAACTATTCACCAAAGGATACGACTAATAATCACATATTTTATGCATTAATAAACTCTCATTTTTAGTCATTTACACTCTCCATATACTTAATTGATTGAGTTTAGTTATATTTTGTAAGTTTGGACTCAAATTGGGCTTAATTGATTTTTTTTTTCAGCATTATTGAGATATTACACTGTTTCTATATTTAGGTCATATCTCGAGCTGTAGGAACTACCTTGAGCTGAAACTTTGGCATTTGAAAGTAAGACCCAAATCTACAACTTTCATGAAAAACACAAGAGAAAATTCGGATGGCTTGGAGGTCATATTGGGCTTGCAAGTTAGAATAGAGGCGTTGTAGCTAGGCCTGAACAGTGTGTAGTAATCAGGGAATATCTTGGGCTGTAGGAACTGAAATGGGCTGAAATTTTGGCATCTGAAAGTTAAGATCCACATCTACAACTTTTATGAAAACCACTTGATGAGAATCTGATGCATGCCATGAGTTCAGCATTGAATGATTTCGGAGATAAGAATCTCTATAATTTTTCACTCATCAAACTACTATTTGGCATTTTTCACTCATTCACCCACTCATCCACTAACTCATTAATCAGCCCCTTGTCATTTTGTATCCCTCATACTCTATAAAAGGGAGCCTTGGCTGATCATTTGGAATCTTGGTTTTAGAGATCAATATCATGTTATTGTGTTATTTGTTTATCTTGTTGTAGTTTTCTTTTGTTCTAAATTAAAGTTATATTCTTCTTTTTCTTTTTCTCTCTTTCTTTCTTCTTGTCTATAAGTAACTAATTTTTATTTTACTTAGGTGAAAAGGTGAAGCTTTTGGTAATGAATTAAGATTAGATTAATTTCTTTGTTGTACTTAAATAATATATTATCAAGTGGTTATTATATGTGTTATATTTTGTTTCCAATCAATTTATAAACTCTCCTTGTAAAATGGAGATCTTGATTCATTGTAGACAAAAGGTTGACACAATGAATGCTTGAGCCCATTTATAAGTAGTGGTGTTAATAAATAATTAAAGAAATCATAATATAATTACGTATATAATCTTAAATGAACTTTGAATGTTGTATTTTTTGATTAAAACCTCCATTATGTGTGGATTTTAATTGAGTTATAAAAAGAATTAATCTTATCCTTAATTTACTTACCAAGAGTGGATCTCCTAACCCAAGTAAATAATTTTTATTTGTGACAAAGTTTTATCACCTTTATTGTTCTGAAAAATATTTTCCTTACCTTAAAGAATTTTTCTTCATCAATTCCCTATGGATCGACCTCAGACTCCTGAGATTTTATTACTTGAGACAACCTACACTTGGGTTTGCAACTTATAATTCGCATCAAGTTTTTGGTGCCGTTGCTAGGGATTTGATTTGAAGAACAAATTTATTTTGTAAATATTGTGTGTGTGGTGTATATATATATATATATTATCCTGTGGATCTTGTATATATATATATATATATATATATATATATATATATATATATATATTTCTACTCTTTTAATTTTTTTTATTTTGTACTTACTAACATAATAATTTAGTGAGAGAAACTCTCTCTTCTCCTCTGTAATATTTAATTATTAATTAAATAATCTTTCTTCTTCTCTTCTCTCTCATAGGAGTAAAAAATTAGCTTTAGGCTCTCGATTTATTTATGTTTTAAATTTATTTTTTGTACTTTATTTTCTATATTTTACTTTTTATACTTTATTTTCTATATTTTATTTTTTGTAATTTATTTTCTGCACTTTACTTTTTGTATTTTTTTTTTTTGTATCATATTTTCTATATTTAATTTTTTGTACTTTATTTCTAACTTCCTAATTACTAACTTACTAACTATCTAACTCTCTTACTAATTATCTAACTTTTACTTTATCAGTTTACTAACTTTTTACTGTATTAGTTTACTAACTTACTACTTGTTAATATTTATTTGGTAGCTGGTGTATACCACATCCTTATTAATATTTAATAGTCAGTTTATACTGCCAACTTATACATTTTTTTTATATTTTAAGTCACTTATTTATGCTTAATTTATATCGTGATTTAAATTCTAATCGCTTGGTTAAAACTAATCCTGTTATTTTATATATTAATCTATTGGAATCACAACCACCATTGAAGGCTCTTTGGTTTCTTTTCTACAGTTCTATCAAGATGAATTATCTTTCATCTTCCTATTTTTTCTTCTCTTTTGTCATGTATAGTTAAATTCATGTGTTTCTAGGGTGAAGATGTAACTTGATTCAATCGACATGTATTAAGATTCTAATTTTAATTATTTTTTTATTCAATTTGAGTGCTTATTATGATTCTTAATGCTTTCATAAATTAGCCACTTATAAATTGATCTAGTGAGGTGTGTGTAGAATTGAGAGGTTTGCATATGACTTAAACCATAAATAATAAGTGTCATGATTTATAATCATCTCAGAATAGATGTTATAGGTTGTGTGGGAGAATTGTAATATTTTTCATGAGAATCCATAGAGTAAAGGTCATGCCTTTAAGAGTTAGGGTTTGGACTAATGAATTGAGTTTTAATTAATTAAGGGATTCTCCCCATCAATTTAATGATTAAAAATTAATTAGAATGAAGGTTCCAAAGCTAATTTATTGTCTATGATAGATTGCTGAATTAAGTGAAGTCAGATCTCTAGTATTTTAATTTCATGTGTTTATATCCTTAATGTATTTTGCATTCATGTTTTTTGTTCTCTCTTTTCCCTCTTAATTTTGTACGTTTTAGTGTGTTTTTGTTTTTGTTTTTATTTTTTGTTTTTATATAATTTTGTGTCTTTAATTGTTTTGAATCACTTTCAATTATTGGTTGCCTAGATAGTATTTATATTAGAGAAGTCGTACTTGGTAAATTAATTCCTCATGGGAATGATACTCTTTTCACTACTTTATTACTTTGACGATTCAGTGCACTTGTCGATTTTCTCAATAAGTTTTTACAAACCTAGGATGATACAGTGAATCTTGTTGCTTCAAGAATTCAAAATCACAATAAAAGACAAGAAAGGAGCCGAAAATGTTGTTGCAGATCATTTTTCTAAACTGACAATAGGCTCATCTTTTTGATAACACACCTATCAATGATTCTTTTCTTGATGATTTTTTATTTTCTGTCAATTTCATGCCTTGGCTTGCTAACATTGTCAATTTTCTTGTAACAGGTAAGATGCCGCCTCAATCGATGCACCAAGACAGAAAAAAGTTTTTGATTAAGGTGAAAATTTTCTATTAGGATGACCCATATTTGTTCAAATATTGTCCTAATCAAATTTTTCGGAGATGTGTACCTGACAGTGAGGTAGTTAGTGTCATTAAGTTTTATCATTTAGAAGCATATGGAGGTCATTTTTCTTCAAGGAAAACAGCTGCGAAAATCTTGCAGTGTGGATTTTATTGGTCCACTTTATTTAAGGACAGTTATTTTTTTTTTCAAAAGTTGTTAAAGTTATCAGAAATTGGGTTCCATTTCTAAACGAGACATGATGCCTTTGAACCCTATCATTGTTATTGAAATTTTTGATTATTAAGGAATTGATTTCATGGGTCCATTTCCATCATCATTTGGATTTATGTATATTTTGCTTGTAGTTGAATATGTCTCAAAATGGATTGAGGCGATTCCATGTCGACATAATGATGACAAAACTGTTCTTAAATTTTTAAAAGAAAATATTTTAAGTCGATTTAGAATCCCTCGAGCTATCATTAGTGATGGGGGAACACATTTTTGTAATAAACCATTTGAATCTTTAATGAAGAAATATGGCATTACCCACAAAATTGTCACCCCTTATCATCCTCAGACAAGTGGACAAGTAGAATTAGCAAATAGGGAGATTAAACAAATTTTAGAAAAAATGGTTAATCAAAATCGTAAAGATTGGTCTTTAAGACTAAACGATGCACTTTAGGCTTACTGTACTACTTTCAAAACATCTTTAGGCATATCACCCTATCGGTTAGTCTATAAAAAATCTTGTCACTTGCCTGTAGAATTGGAGCATAAAGCATTTTGGACCATTAAAGCTTTCAACTTAAATCTTGATGATGCTTGCAAGTTACGCAAATTGCAATTAAATGAACTTGAGGGATTGAGAAATGATGCACATGAAAACTCAAAAATTTATAAAGCTAGAATAAAAGCTTTTCATGACAAAGCAATTTTGAGAAACTCTTTTGAAATTGGTCAAAAAGTTCTGCTTTATAATTCTCGTCTTCACCTATTCCCTGAAAAATTGAGATCTAGGTGGACTGACTATTTTATTGTCAAACATGTATATCCTCATAGGGTCATAGACATTGAGAATCCTAAGAATGGTAATGTATTTATGGTCAATGGATAAAGACTTAAACCATTTCTAGAAAACCAAGTTGTTGAGGTAGAATTCATCTGTCTTTCTAATCCATGTTATGAGTAGAACTTATTTTAATTTTGTTGCTTTCTTTTTGCGGTTCTTTGTGTTCCCGGTTAAGTAGCAGATAACGATACTCTGTGACTCTCAAGTCGGTTTATTTTTCAGTTTCCCATAATAACTGATTCCTTCTCCTTTGAAATGGATTTCATTCTCTCGAATTTAAGAAAACATTTTCCTTCTCTTCCTCAAAATGCTCTAACAAAAATCTACAAAGTTAGATGTGAAAGACTGAGACTGTTAATGCACAAGGGCATCCCAGAAGATATACGCTGGATAATCAAAGTAAAGGTTCATTTAGTTGGTGAATCTTTAAATTCATTTGTCTCAAACATGCCGGGTCTCGGTAAAAGTTCTTATTCTAAAAGGAGAAGAGCGAAAAGAATGCAAGTTTGTCACAAATATACGCGATGGAATTGTAACACGCGATGTTGTTCTTTGGGAATAGTTTCTGCAAACTGAGAAGATAAAATATACTTTATTAATAATGGACTAAGTAAGGAGTTATTAGATGATATCTTATTGACTCTTGAGACGCATTCTTATGGAGTTGTGTATCGTGAACTTCTTAATTTGTGGAATCTCTTCAGGGACGAGCAAAAGTGTTACAGTCTTGGGAATCTGACTCAAAAAGATCATGTTTTTCAATTTATAAGAAAATTGGATGAGAAGCTTATCCTCGACTCATAGAAGGCGTTTAAGTCGTTATTAGACATAAAACCAGAGGAAGATGTGAGCCACAATCACAACAACATGTATATATTATCTTGTACATCTCTTAAAGCAAAAAAAAAAAAGAGATAGAGTATGTACACATCTTGGGTTTGGCCTTGGTAAACACAAAACGTGAATGGGGAAATGCACTTATCCTGATCTAGCCTTCTTCACTAAAAAATAAAGTCGGTAGATTGTATCCCACATGTGAGGCAGCCAGTCGCATTATGGCCACTTGTCCCTTTTGTGAGCCCTATGTTGTGCTGGTCTTGAATGGGTCTAATATTGGTCAACGATGCTTTAGCACAAAGCCGAAAAAGCAGATTACCTTCATCCCATTCTCAAGTGAGTATACACTCACCTTTCATCAGGTTGTTAGTAACTTGGTATTTAGTCCATGAAATCCTTATGCATGGATCCTTACCCCGTTTGTTCGGAAGGTTCTTTGGGGGTATTGTAGTCTTAGAACCAACTTCTCATTAAGAGCCGCCCTAATTGGCTTGAGGGCATAGGTTTTTATGCTTATTCCCATTGTGTGAAAGTATTTTTATTTCAAAAAAAAAAAAAAAAAGTGAAACTTCAGTTGTATTTGGTCTTTAATTAGATCAAGAGCCCCAGGTAGATGCCCATCCCGTCATTGACTCGGGTGGACCTTCGCACGCCGGTCCATAAATAAAGTTCGTGTGCCATGCTCTATAAAGAGCCGTTCTCAGTATCCCAAAGTTTACCTTTTAGGCAAGCTGAGATGATGGGCAGATAGAAGCTTCTCGTGTTAGCATACTCGCGTGACTATGCAACTGAGCTGGATCTTGTGATTTCATGTTATTGGCTCTCCAGCGACCTCTCACTGGCTGTGGTCGTTGGTGGTAGCTGTCAGATTTACGCACTTTAATTATTTGCGTCGTAACTCAATCCAAAATATCCCACAAGCGGGAGGGAGAAGAATTCTAAGATTAGCTAAGCCATCTTAGTATTACTACACTCATGATGCGTAGTATAAAGATATGCCATGAAAATTATACATAAATGTATGTCATCATTTATTATTATAATTTTATTTTTGTATGATTTTGTTGTATTTTAGTTTTGGACAGACGATCCTTTGGGTGGGGTCCTTCAGGGGTTTCTAGACTTCTTTACCCTGATGGTTTTCTTGAAGTCTAAAAGTAAAATAAAAAAACAAAAAAAAATACTGTGTTTCTTAATTTCAAACTTTTCTGACAACAGCTAACCTACCCATATAGGTGCTATCATTACCTTTTTCCATTCTCTTCCCTATTTAAGCACTCCATTTTCTTCACTTTCCTCTAACTCATAATCATTCAAAGGGAGTGTGAGTATAGAAATAGAGGGAGCTTCTTCTTTTGTTCGTAGACTTACCAATATCTATGTATTTTGTGGGACAAGTTATAGGAAGGGTTTAGAGTTTGTAAATGCAACAAGTACTGTTGGTAGAACACTTGCTGCGAGGAACATTCGTGTAGTATATGGGGGAGGTAGCATTGGGTTAATGGAGGTTGTATCACTTTCTGCACATCTAAGAGATGGTCAAGTTTTAGGTGTCATTCCTGAACCTTTAACTCAAAGGAACATCACTGGAAAGACAATTGGGCTGGAACTTCAAGTATCATCTACACATGGATGAATAAGGATAATGCTTAAAAATTATGATGCATTCATTGCCTTACCGGGTGGTTTTGGTACTTTAGAAGAAGTTTTTCAAATTATCTCTTGGGCCCAACTAAACATCTACCATAAACCCATAGGTTTGTTGAATGTTAATAATTTCTTTGATAATTTGTTATCTTTTGTTGACCATGTTGTGGAACAAAGCTTTATCACATATTCGGCAAGACGACTCCTTATATCTGCTTCAACTGTTGATAATTAATTGATAAATTACAAACTTTTATTTATGAACCTGAACCAATTATAGCTCAGATAGATTAGTCAGAAGGAAGCAGCAAGGGAGGTAGCAAGGAATGTGGGTGTCATCTGACACTTCATCTTTAACTTTTCTTTACCTTTGATTTTATTCATCGTACTTTGTTTCTACTTAAATTTGTGTAAGGTTTCTCTTTCAGTAATTGCCATAATAGGTGATATCTTCTATCCTTTACCTATCCATGTTTTGACATTGAGGACAATGTTGTGATCTGATTGGGGGGAAGGATAGTTGAAAAAAAAACCAAAAAAAAAAACCAAAAAAAATTCAATAAAAAAATTAGAAAGTGTGTTTTTTTTATATGTTTGTCAGCAACTTACTAATAGCAAAACTAATTAAGGATGACAGAGTAATGAGTAAATTATTTACTCTTGAGACGCATCAAAATTGGTTGCAGAGTAAGAAGTAATTAGGTAGATAACTATTTTGTGTGGAAGTAGCAATTCAAATTCAGGGAACATATCATGATTGAGTAAATTGTCTTCTTTCTTAAAAATTATATGCTTGGTTATAGATGTTGAATTGGTGGACTGAGAATGATAGAAATATGCCTTGTGAGATTTTGAGCCTATTGATGAATGGATTGAACATTTGCACCATTCTTTTCTTTCTTGTGTGATTTTCACTCATAGAATTATTACTCTAGAACTTGCTTTGACTCTATTTGAGGCTACATTTTCATATGCATACATAAATATGATTGAGACATTTTTCTTGAAATAGCTACTTTAACCAAATAGCCAAGAATGATTGGCGCACAAATAGGCAGCCTTGTTCAGCAGAATATTGTTTCAATATGATATCAATCACTCTTATGACTTCTTGAAAATTTTCTAATTCCTGCCAACATAAGGCATTGGAAATGACCTATTTCCCCTTGCTTAACCTCTTTGAGCTTATTTAACCATTCTTTGTTTCGAGCTCATTATGTATCTTAAATGAAAAATCATGTTCTTACCCGGCCTTAGAGAATAAGAGAACATTAACTTTGTCATTGAATGAGTTCTTGAACAAGTGTGGGGATGTGTGTACAGAATGGTTGAAAAAAATGTTTAATTAAAAAAATGTATATATTATATTCATCTTTAAAAAAAATATGTGTAAAGAATGGTCAACAAGGCAATAAAGAAAAGGAAAAGAATATGTAAAGGGAATTTGTATTAGGTGGAGTTGGGAAGAACTTTCATGCTTGTTAATTGAACTCAGTTCTCACGCTCTTTTATTCTCATTGTTATTTAACTTGTCATATCCATATTACCTCCTCCTTTACTTTGACCCCACTACAACCTTGAATAAAGCCCTCATGATTTGTGTGTGCATGTGTTCTGAGTAGTAGAGAAGTAAAAAATAAGCAAGCTTATGGTAATGTAATTTTCATGGGTAGAATTGAGTGTTAAACACTTGAGGGATTGAGAGTGAATCTTGTAAAGATCTATCATTCTTGACTCATGCTTTTTAATTGAAATTTCCTTACTTGTTAGTTTGAGATGTGAAGAAACATTATCTCATAAATGTTTTGATCCATTGAATCTTTGGTTGCTCTTCATTCTTAAATATTATTAGAAATTGAGTCTTTTAGAACTTCTAGCTTTTGAGTTTGTGTTATTTTTCCTTGTTCCCTAGTTTTAGTTTTATGTTTTTTTGCCTAGGAGTGCAAAATGCTAAGTGTGAGAGAAATTAATAATCAAATATTTTATACATTAATAAACTCTCATTTTTAGTCATTTACACTCTTCATGTATTTAATTGATTAAGTTTGTTTATGTTTTGTACGTTTGGACTCAAATTGGACTTAATTGATTTTTTTTTCAGCATTATTGAGATCTTACACTTTTTCTATATTTAGGTAATAACTCGAGCTGTAGGAACTGTCTCGGGCTTAAACTTTGGCATTTGAAAGTTAAGACCCAAATCTATAACTTTCATGAAGAACACAAGAGGAAATTTGGATGGCTTGGAGGTCATATTAGGCTTGCAAGTCAGAACAGAGGAGTTGTAGCTGAGCCTAAACAGTATGCAGTAATCAAGGAATATCTCAAGCTGTAAGAACTGAAATGTGATGAAATTTTGGCATCTGAAAGTTAAGATCCACATCTACAACTTACATAAAGACCACTTGACGAGAATCTGACGTATGCCATGAGGTCAACATTGAATGATTTCGGAGATAAGAATCTTTATAATTTTCCACTCATTAAACTACTATTTGGCATTTTCCACTCATTCACCCACTCATCTACTCACTCATTAATCAGCCCCTTCTCATTTTGTATCCCTCATCCTCTATAAAAGGGAGCCTTGGCTGATCATTTGGAATCTTGGTTTTAGATATCAAAATCATGCTATTGTGTTATTTGTTTATCTTGTTGTAGTTTTCTTTTGTTCTAAATTAAAGTTATGTTCTTCTTCTTCTTCTTCTTCTCTCTTTCTTTCTTCTTATCTATGAGTAACTAATTTTCATTTTACTTAAATGAAAGAGTAAAGCTTTTGGTCATAAATTAAAGTTAGATTAATTTCTTTCTTGTGCTTAAATGATATATTATCAAGTGGTCATTATATGTATTGTATTTTGTTTCTAATTAATTTAGAAACCTTTCTTGTAAAGTGGAGATCTTGATTCATTATAGACAAGAGGTTGGCACAATAAATGCTTGAGCCTATTTATAAGTGATGATGTTAATAAATAATTAAAGGAATCGTAATATAATTGCGTATATAATCTTAAATGAACTTTGAATGTTGTATTTTTCGATTGGAACCTCCATTATATGTGGATTTTAATTGAGTTATAAAAAAATTTAATCTTGTCCTTAATTTACTTACCAAAAGTGGATCTTCTAATCCAAGTAAATCTTTTTTATTTGTGACCAAGTTTTATCATCTTTCTTATTGTGACAAAATATTTTTCTTACCTCAAAGAATTTTTCTTCATCAATTCCTTGTGGATCGACCTCGGACTCCTGAGATTTTATTACTTGAGATAACCTGCACTTGAGTTGGCAACTTATAATTCGCATCAGCGACTCCTTTAGGGGCCTCAATAATGCCTACCTTCAGCTGAAATAATGGTAAATTTTTTTGCCAAATTTATGGCAAAGCAAATCATCATGCTATAGATTGTTGTTACAGGTTTGATTATTCTTATCAATTTTATGAATTTTCTCAAGCCTTAACTACTCTTGCCATCAATTATTCAAATGATTCATCATTCTATATGGGTTCTAAAGCTACTTTACATATGACAAATGATACAGGTAAACTTTTATATGTAATATCCTACAACGGCAGTGATGTGATCTATGTAGGTCATCATGGAAATAGCTTACCTATATCTCATATTTGTGAAGTTAACATTAATATTGAAAATGGATACCTAAATCTAAAAAATTGCTTATGGTACTAGATTTGAAAAAGAACTTCTATTTGTTAGAATTGGCTCACCAAAGATAATCATTGTAAGTTAGAATTTATTACATATGACTTTGTTGTTAAGGATCAAAACCACAAGACAATAATAAGGGGTGTAAAAAAGGATAACTCTATGCTTTAGGTGACATTACTCAGGAAGCTTTTTGTGCAACAAGAAAAAGTGGAGGATGTGTAGCCTTGTGGCATCAACTATGATAAGAATGCAAAATGTCACATGATGCAAATGGAAGCGTTAAGTGCAAAACAAATCTAATTGGAAGATTTTGGATAGTTTTGATATTGCTTCATAATCTGGGACATTCCTTAACCTGTGATTCTAATACACAAATCTAACGTGATGTATTTTTGGACATTTCTAAATTTGGAGCACAAAAATTCAAGTTGAAATACAACTTTCCTAATTATATTATGATCTTATTTTATTTTAAATACTTTTGTTAATTAGTTAGATTTGGATATTGTTATCTTAGGATTTTATTTAGAATATTTATACGAGATTTTATAGAAGATTTTATAGGAGATATTTATAGAAGATTTGGTAGAAGATTTTACAGGAAATTTGGTAGGATTGAATGCTAATACAAAAAGGATAAAAGGAGGGAGTGATGAATAGAGATTTCTACACACCGCTCTTCCCCTCTTCCCTTTCTTCTCCTTCAAGTTTTTATCCATGGCCTTGCGTGGCTAAATTTTATAGTTGGTAAAAGGAAACAGAAGCCTCGGAATCAATAAAATTGTAAGATCTAATTTATTTTTATTGTTTAATTTATGCTTTGAGTATCAAATGTTCTTCTGTGACTATTTTCATGATTATTTCGTTTGATTACTAGGAAGCCTACTAGTTTATTATTCGTTGTAATTTATTGTTAAATTAGGTATCAAATCTGTAATTGTTTGATCCCTCTAATTTGTGAAACAACTAAAGTTTAATGATTTGCTGCATCAGAAATTATTAGATTGTAGGAAGAACGTTTGACTAAATTAAATGCAACTGCATGCGCTTGTATTGTTTAGTTTCATTGATCTCTGTAATTCTTCAATATGCTACTAGATTAAACCTTTAGCGCTTGTCTTAAGCTATTTAGTAGTTTAGGTTATTTAGATCGTTTGTTTTCTAATTAACTACAACTAATGAGAGATAGGAAAATAGTTCTAATGGTGAATATTCAAAGTGTGAATTGATATATACTTGTATCGATGATCAGTTGTAAAATTTTGATGGTGGACGTTCACTTAGACTAATGTTTGTTTTTTTATTAATTTTAATAATTTAATTTGAATTGTTCATTAATTATTTTTCTTAAAATTATTTTCGTTATACTAAAAAAAAACCCCATCCACGTTCACGTAGTATAAAACTAAGCTAGATATTCTCCGTAAGAATGACCTTACTCGTAATACTACATTTTTTAAGAGTATAAGTTTTATTTTTAGTTGCTTGCGACAGCACACCAAATTTTGGTGCCGTTGTCAAGGAGTGATAGTAGTTAATTTTTATACTTCTTGTGATCTTTATTTTGTTCTTGATATTTTCAATTAAAAATTTAAAATAAAAAAAATAAATCGTTAGTTTTATTTATTTATTAAAGTATAATATTTATTTTTTAAAGAAAACATTTTTTTATAATTTGTTATAAATAAAAAATTATTTTTTTAAAAAAATTAGCATATAATATTTATTTATTTTCATTATTATAATTTTTTCCTGATTTGTTTTTCATGGTTTATTAGAGTTTCCTTGATTGCTAATGACTGTAACTCAATCTTCTAATCAAGGTGATTTGCAGTGCGATCTAGAAATAGAGAGAACTTTGTACAGGTTAAGGAGGGAAGCTCAGAGAAATTCTAAAGAGAACAATCTAGCTCTTAATTCCCTATTTACTAGCAATTCTAATTTAGAAAAGGAGGAAGTCATGGCTGAAAATCGAACTTTGAAAGACTTTCTGCCCCTGATTCGAATCAACAACCCTTATGCATAATGTTCCCTACTTTAGATGTTGCTACTACTTTTGAATTAAAATCTGGACTAATACATCTCTTGCCCAATTTTCATGACCTTGCAAGTGAAGATCCCCACAAACATCTAAAGGAGTTTCACATGGTATGCACGAGTATAAAACCTATGGGGGCGACTGAAGAGCGAATTAAATTAAAAGCCTTTCCATTTTCTTTGAAGGATTCAACTAAGGATTGACTCTATTATCTACCCTCAGAGAGTATTACCACATGGAACGAGATGAAAAGGTTGTTTTAGAAGAAATATTTTCCAACTTCAAAGGCGGCCAGCATTCGAAAAGAAATTTGTGGTGTAAGGCAGTACAATAGAAACTAGATTGCAAATATGGCGATCAATTCTCAACAATTTGGCATTAGGCTTGACCCTTCATCTAAGCATGTTAATGAGGTAAACATTTCCTCCATTGAACAACAAATTGTGAGTCTAACTTCTCTTGTTTGTGAAATGACTGTAGGTAATATGCAAACGGCGAAGGCTTGTGGGATTTATTCGGTAGTAGGGCATCCAACCAATATGTGCCCAACTCTTCAAAAGGAGCCCATTGAGCAAGTGAATGTGGCAAGTCATTTTCCTAGACAACAGCAAAGGAAATATGATCCTTATTCGAGCACGTATAATCTGGGATAGAAGGATCACCCCTATCTTAGCTATAGGAATCCACAAGTAAATTAGCCAGCGACTTAAAACCACCCAAGTTTCCAGTAATATAAGTAGTTATACCCCCTTAGACAGCAACTGGGCCAAACTTCTAATTTTGGTATGTCTTTAGAAGATATTGTTAAGTCTCTTGCCACTAATACTTTGCAATTTCAACAGGAGATGAAACAATCTCAACAAGAGGCAAGGGCCAATATTCAAAATTTAGACAATCAAATGAGCCAGATGGCAACTGCAATTAGTCAGCTAGAGGCGCAATTCGGGAAAATTACCCTATCAAATGGTATTAAATCCAAGAGAAAATGCAAGTGCAATTATTTTGTGAAGTGGTAAAGAGGTTGAGATTCCGGTAAAAGTAGCCCTTGTATTATCGAAGCAAGAAAAAGAGAAAAATGTTGATGTAGACAGGAATGTCCCTAATGATGATGACGTACCTAAGTGTAAGTTTTCGCCTCTTTCTGATTATAAATCAGTACCTCATTTTCCTCAGGCTTTAACATAATCTAGAAAAGATGAGCAAAATAAAGATATATATGAGACTTTTCATAGATGCAAGGTAAATATTCTACTTTTAGATACTATTAAAGAAGTACCTCGTTATGATAAATTTATGAAAGAACTATGTACAATTAAGAGGAAACAGAAACATAAAGGATATGAGAAAGTGAAGGATAGGGAGAATGTTTATGCAGTTATTCAAAGAAAACTCCCTGCAAAGTGCAAAGATCTAGGTACGTTTACTATCCCTTGTACGATAGGTAACACTAGATTTGAGAAGGCCATGATAGATTTAGGAGCTTCTATCAATGTCATGCCATATTCTATATATGCTTCTTTGAAACTTGGACTTTTGAATAACACTGGTGTTGTGATTAAATTGGTTGATAGATCTAATGCCTATCCTAAGGGTGTAGTTGAGGATGTTCTTATGCAAGTTAATGATTTGGTTTATCCTGCTAATTACTCTGTGTTTGATATGGAGAATAGTGATCAAACTGCTCCTATTTTGTTAGGAAGATCATTCATAAAGACAACCAAGACTAAGATAGATGTTCAAAGTGACACACTTACCATGGAACTTGATAGTAAAATTGTTAAGTTTAATATTTATGATGTCATGAAATATCCTGGTGATGATAATCCTGTTTATTCTATTGATAAGATTGATTATTTAGCACAAGAAGTTTTTGAACTTGATGGAAAAGATGGATTGGAAGTTACCATTATGAAGCCATAAAATGAGGAGTTAGCCTTGAGTACTAATTTGCATGAAATAGTTGCAACGTTAAATGATTTTCTAAAGTTACAACAATCAGGTAACATTGTTGATATTATGTTACCAGTTTCTAATGAGAGGCCTTTACCTTCTATTTTACAGGCTCCCATTCTAGATTTGAAGCCTCTCCCCAATCACCTCAATGTTAGCCATGACAACCATTACCCAAGAGGGGGGTGAATTGGGTGATGACTAGTTTTAATGCAACTTTGACAAATTATGCATTTTGAATAACTCAATTAATAAATGCAGCAGAATAAGTCTAATAAATGTACAACTATTGAGGATTACTCAAATACAACTTGGGATATATGATGAACTAAGTGAATAAGCTAGATATCAAGTTGTAACAATCAAAACATCAACATATACAATAAATAAATATATTCTACCAAATACTGAATTTAAAGAGTGTAGGGAAGAGAGAATCAAACTCAAGAATTTATCCTGGTTCAGCCACCAACCACTTGTGGCCTACATCCAGTCCTCAAGCTTAACTTGAGATTTTCTTCACTATCTCCTAGACTTTACGGGTGCTAGAAAAACCTTTGTACATACAAGAGCACTCCTCACACCTTGGGATACCTCACCCTTGTGCTAGAGCCTCCAATTCTTCAAGCTTCAAAGGTGCTTGATGACCTTTATAATGAAGAGCACTCACAACACCTTTGGGATACCTCACCCTTTGTGTTTGAGTCTCACTACAAGGGATACCTCACCCTTTTCTCTTTTGAGGGATACCTCACCTTCTTACAATGATTTCAAGGTGAATAGAAAGAATATAAACTCTCTTGAAGAGTAGATATACAACTTGAAGAACAAAGTATAGATGATAGAAAACTCTCTCAAGAGTGGATAATACAAGTTGAAGCTCAATGGGTATAAAGGATTTACACACTTAGCTCAAAACAAAGAATTTAGAGAAAAAGATGATGAATTTCGTTTTCAATGCTCAAGGGTAATTTTTAGAATGTTCTCCAACTTGTTTTTGATGCCCAAACACTTTTATTTATAGCCCAATGAGTTTTAGAGCCGTTGGAGGTGTTTAGAAATGATTTTCTATGAAAACTAGCCGTTTATAGCCGTTAGAAACGTTCCTGGGCACTTTGTAATCGATTACAAGTTTCATGTAATCGATTACAAGCTTTCTGAGCACTTTATAATCGATTACATACTTTATGTAATCGATTACATGCTACGAGCACTTTGTAATCGATTACATACTCTGTAATCGATTACACTCTGTCAACGTTGTAATCGATTACATGACTTGTGTAATCGATTACACCATTTCTGGTTTTCAAAACCGACTTTAAAAGGTCATAACTTCTTCATTTCTTATCCAATTAAAGCAAATGACCATTCATTGGAAAGATCTTTGAGTCTAATTTCATATGAAAGAAGTTTCAGAACAAAACTCAAAGTAGTTTGAAAGATATGATCAAAATTATAACCAAAGGTCAGATTTTCAAAACTCAAACTTTAATTGGTCATAACTTTTTCGTTTCTTATCCGTTTAAAGCAAATGACCAGTCATTGGAAAGATCTTTGAGTCTATTTTCAAGTGAGATATGTTTCAAAGTAAAACTCAAAGTATTTTAAAAGTTATGATCAAAAGAGTAACTATATGTTAGTTTTTCAAAACACAAACTTGGCTATTTTTTATAGATTTGAAATATTACCATAACTAGCTTTCCAAAATAGTTTGTTGGGCATATAAACATTTTAGAAACACTTATAAATATGTTTAAAAACTTTTTTGAGCTTAATGTGATTCCTTTTTACCTTTACACAAGATCTAAGTCCTATAAGCTATTCTTGAAGATGTTGGACTAGATCTTTTGCCACCATCACTTCTTGATGTAATCCAAGCTTCCAAAGAAAATCTTCTCTTCAAAACTTGCAAATGCTTGGAACATCTTTTCATTTTCATTCTCCTTGAGTTGAGCATAGTTGTGATCTTTTGCTTTCTTGTTGCAATGCTTACTCTTGGTACTTGGACTATCCTACAAAGTATTACTCACTTAACCAAACATAGTTAGTCCAAATTCATAACTCAATATCTTCATATGCATGA
Organism: Ormosia semicastrata; assembly: GCA_029884595.1. Classification (NCBI taxonomy): domain Eukaryota; kingdom Viridiplantae; phylum Streptophyta; class Magnoliopsida; order Fabales; family Fabaceae; genus Ormosia; species Ormosia semicastrata. The sequence continues at coordinate 10,889,926 of JAQQTO010000047.1, forward strand.
TTCATAAATTTATAACTCTAGTTAGTCTAACATGCATACAAGACTTTCATAGACATATCTAATATTAATTCATTTATAACTCATATAAAATATTATTGGATATATTATATGATGAATATTACATATATCTCATTAAACACATTTATGTAACATGGTCAACATTCTTTTGTGATACATTTGTCATTTATTAAGTACAACTATAAAGCATAAGCATCATTCTTTTTGTCTTGTATTTGTCATCATCAAAACTTAACATATTAAATCATTGGGACAAACCTATTTCCACAATCTCTCCCTTTTTGATGATGACAAATCACCAAAGAAAAAATATGTTTAGCAATATATAAGGATAGATATTCATATAAGCATATCAAATAATTAAGCACAAGCACATATTTTTCTTTCCAATTTTCTCTCCCCCTATTTGACATCAACAAAAAGGCTTAGGAATGAAAGATAATATTTTTCTCTCCCCCTAAAGATAAGAACCATGTTATCAAAAAGAGTAGGATCATCAAAACCATAAACTTCTTCAAGTTATGCAACTCATCACTATCTCTCCTTATTTAATTATATACCTAATTCAAGAAAGGAGAGATGAAATAAGTATGCTTTCAAGATATAAAAGATTATTCATGCAATACTTGTCATATTTTGGTACTTCAACATTTAGCATATGATAGCAATAAGCTTAAGAAATTATGTCTAACATATAATATCTTGCATACCACATCATAAATAAGTACCACTTGATATCACTTGATAGGGGATACAAAATATTCATGTAAGATCATGGAATTAAGGTTTTCAAATAAAAGATCATACAACTTGTCACATATCAAGCATTTCTCAATGAAAGAATCAAAAGATATGAAGTTTAAGAATGTTTACCTTCTTTCATTGATATAGGAAAAGAGAATGAACGATGATCTTTGTTGACATGTTGATAGTATTAACAATAAAACACTTCATGTCAAGTAAGGATGTAAGCCAAGAGATATAAGCAATAATCTAATAGCTAGGCTCCCCTCACAATATGCATGTTATCAAAATATCAAATATAATGGTTTAACATAGTTATGCATATGTTCTTAGTCAACAAGGATATGGAAGAATGATATGTAAGATAAGTTCCCCCTTATTGAAGCACAAGATAGATAAAGGAAATATGCATTCCAAGATCATATAAGCACATTACTATAAAGAAAAGCAAGGCATAGATACATATTCTTAATTCCTCAAACAAAATCATTTTAAAAAACTTCTCCCCCTTTCAAAAAGAATTTTATAATAACACATTATATTTTCAAAAGCATTTTAGAAGGGTAGAAGAGATTTATATTGAAATCACATATTCCTTGAGAGTGATCAAATCTAAGTCAAAAGAGTATTTGAAAGTACATATCCTCTTTTTCACATTAAACAAGAGCCTTGAAAAGATAAAAATATATATATATATTTTTTAAACAAGACTTATCTTTTGAAGTATGAAGATTGATCTCTATAGATCATTTCAAAAAATTTATTTAGAAAAATTTCTTAAATACTCTCTCAAAATTTAATAGACATTTCAAAGCAATGTAGATAGTACTACATTTATAGCACAAATTGAATGATTTCTAAATTTTCAAGACAATTAGGAGATGATAATACTTTTTAAATCTTAAGACAAGTTCAAAAGATTCTCAAGAATATGGAACTTGAAAAATTTTTTTTTTTAAAAGGAATATTAATCAAACTAGAAATTCTTTTCAAAACAAGAGCATGATTCTCATAAGTTTATACCACTAAGAATCATAGATCAAGAGAATCATATATATATCAAACATTGACCTTGATGAAATATGCTATAGAGATTAAAACATATATAGAACTAATATCATCCACCCTATATGCAATGACAAAATTAGCAAGTTAATATCCAATTAAGTACTTTGTCAATGTTAAGCATACTTCTCATGTAAAGAAAACATCTAATCATTTAAGATCAATTTATCAACAAGTATCATACAATTTATACCATATAGAATACCACAATAGCTTAGGGATAGAGATACTTATTGAGAGAGTGATGCTTCTTTAGAATGATCTTCGTTTATAGGTCCTTTGAGATTGTACTTTCTTCCATTGAGTATTTCATTCCATTGCACTTGAAGAAAGTCTCCGCTTGTCTCTTTTCATCCAACTCTTCTCTTTGTACACATATGCTTGACATTTCAATATTCGATGACTATCTTTGAAGCATATAGAGACACTTGCAAGGCTAACTCTAAAAGTACTTTAAAACATAGGTTAGCATCAAATATCATTTAAGCTCATTTACAAGCATAATTTGGGTTGATATATAATGTAAAACATGTACCACATTATCAACCATGAATTGTTAGCTCTAAAGAGAACAAAAGAATGATATATGCACTTGAATCCAAAAGCATAGTTTAAGCATTTTCAAGGCAAGATTCAAGTTTATCAAGAAACACATGATCAACATCAAAACTTATATAAGCATTTTGGGGTAAACAATGATCATGTAAGACATGTAATATCAAGTAAGGAATTTTAGTATGCACACATGCCAATCAAGAACAATAAGTCTCTTATTGTAGTGAAAGAATTAGAAAACCGTGGAACTATAACTTTTGAAACCATTATGATTCATTTCAAGATATACTTCATTAAAAAAAATATTGAAGTTCAAAGATAAGTTCAAGGAACAAAAAAAAGAATCATTTACTTCTTGTTTTTAAAATATGAACATATCAAGCAATTTCAAACAAGAAGACAAATAACTTTTAACTATCCAATCTCTAAGTAAGCATATAAGCAAATTAAGCATCAAAGAGAAAGGATTAGAACTACTTATGAGCAAGTGAATTTACATATTTGAGCGAAGAGAAATGGTCACAAGCTCAAGAATAAAGATATTGCCATAACATGTCATTCTAAGCAAAATGTGTGCATATCTAACATGTTAGCATATATAAAAATATTTTTAAAATATAGTGCTAGAAAAGCACAACTTAAGGCATGATAAGGCATAAAAATAAATCTTTACTTATCCAACTATCACATGATATACAATTTAAAGTATAAGTAAGGATAAGAGATTGATATCACCAAAAGTGTACTCTTTGAGTTTTTGTAGGTGACTCCAACTTCTATGCCTCAAGGCCCCTTGAGAATGTTGTGGTTCTCTATGTCTTTCTTTTTATGTTTTTCATCATTTTTGGAGAACTTGGACCATTTTAAGTTTTCCCAACCTCAAGTAGCATGGTTGTTTTTCACTTCATTTGCATGCTTGAGCTAATGGTCACCCTACAACATAATTTAAAGCAATTTCTTTGGTATCCACCAATTTTAGATCCGTAGGGGTTAGTCATTGATCATTAATCCATTATGCTTTTATAGATATCAAATTTTTCATAGTATGTAATTTGAGCATAGCAAATGTAAACAATCAATTACCATTAAGCTCATAGCAATAATATGCATACATTCATGATATACGAGACAATTTTAAGTGAAAATGGTCATTCCAGACTTAAAACCATTTTTAAAGCTTGTGTAATCGATTACCATGGGTGTGTAATCGATTACCAGCCCTCTGGAATCCATGTAATCGATTACATGTTTGGTGTAATCGATTACACAAGTTCTGGAGACGTTGTAATCGATTACATAGTATGTGTAATCGATTACACGCTCTCTGACTTTGCTTGGAACGCTTGGCGAGCCTCTGTAATCGATTACAGAGGTCTTGTAATCGATTACAAGCTTGCTGAATTCAGTTTTTGCACTTCAAATAGTAAGGGTCCGAACTCAAAGCTTTCAAATTAATTCCAAAACTTTCCAAAACAATTCCAAACATCATGTAAGCATAAAAACTGACCAGTTCTTGATCCAAAGCTTACATTTATGCAAAAACTACAAATTATGCAGAAAAATGTAACTTTATGCAGCAAAAGTTATGATTTTTAGCAAGAGTTATGTTTTATCCAATATGCCAAGTTCTAAAATATTTTTATCGAATGTGCTACTTTAAACAAGAAATGAACTTATCTAGCATATTATCACATGTAGGAATGTATAGAAAATTTAAAGCATAGAAAGCATCCATAGTCATAGAATATCATATGATCAAGAAATATGCAAAATAGTGAGCAAAAGGTATAACAAGAATGGATGTAATCATGTGTTAAACATAATATTCAAATTTTACCAAGTGCACATGATTCTACCCTTTACCTAAGGCCTATAAGAAATATACCTCAAATTCATTGATTTTATAAGTGAATGTTCATGAGAGGTAAAAACTCTTGATACCTTGGCCTTATTGATCAAGGAAACTCTTTTCTTTACCCATTGCTTCTCTTTTGATGTTTTGAACTTTGCAAGTTTCACATTTTGTACTTGAGAAGCTTTGGTTGGAGTCATCTTCTTTCTTTGATCAAAACTTCTACTATTGGGTTTTGGAAGCATTCCCCTTAATGATTCCTTCTTCACTTAACCAATTTGTCCATCCTTTTGAGAAGTTTTCTGAATAATTGAAATGCTAGGAGGACATTTTGGTACCCACTTCATCTTGGGTCCTTGAATGTTAGTACTAGAGCCTTTATGATTTTTAGGAACCCAAACCATGTTATTTCTCATATAAGAATTTCTTCTATAATTGCACAAATGAGAAATATGTCCTAGATGACCACAAAAATTACAAACAAGTGAATTTAATGATGACTTGGTCCTTTGAAGATCATTTTTGGAAAACATAAGCCTTTTGTTGTTTTTATATTCTATGTCATTTTTGCCACAAGCCTTACTTGAATTTTCATGTGAAATAGCATCAATTGCATTCTTATTAACACACATGGATTGTAAGCAAATAGAATCATTAGCTTTGGCAAATTCACAATATAAGTTCTCAACTTGATTTTCTAAATTAATGCATTTTTCACAAGAAGTTGAGGTTTCACATTTTAAAGGCATTTCCTCATCAAGAAAAGCATATTTATTTTTCAAGATATCAATTTCATTTTCAATGAAGGAAATGTTTTCCAAACAAGATAAATTTTTATTTTCTAAATTCAGTAAATCATCATATAATTCATCATATGCACATTGTAGCTTATCATAAAAAGGACTATAATATGGTTTAGCATTATTTACCTCAAAGTTCTTTTTAGCCATATATGAATTAGTCTCCATTCTTAGCATACTTGACTCTTTAAGGAAATCATCATCTTCCTCATTATTGTCTTGCTTTGCCACCTCTTCAAATTGAGCATCATTTTGAGAATATTTTGCACAACAATATTCCTTCAATGACTTTTCCTCTTCTTGCTCTCTATATATAACTTTATGCACAAAATTATTATTAGCAAGATAGATGGAATCAAGAGTATCCCATATATCTTTAGCACTAGAGCAACTCTTAATTTTAGCATAAGCATCATCATTTAAACTACTTCTCAATATTTGCATTGCTCTAATATTCAATGAAAAGCATTTCTTATCATAGTCATTCCAAGTTCGTTTTGATTTGCAAGTAAATCCATCAAGCATAATATCCCACAAATCAATATCAATAGATTGCATATAAATTTCCATTCTAGCTTTCCAATAAACGAAATTCACACCATCAAAGAATGGTGGTTTATCAATTTCAAAACCATTCATTTTGAAAAGCTTTTAATGGTTGCCAAACAAACAAAGATCTTTAACTCCAAGCTGTTAAGCTTTTACCAGAGCACGAAGCTCTGATACCACTTGTTAGCCATGGCAACCATTACCCAAGAGGGGGGTGAGTTGCGTGATGACTAGTTTTAATGCAACTTTGACAAATTATGCATTTTGAATAACTCAATTAATAAATGCAACGGAATAAGTCTAATAAATGTACAACTATTGAGGATTACTCAAATACAACTTGGGATATATGATGAACCAAGTGAATAAGCTAGATATCAAGTTGTAACAATCAAAACATCAACATATGCAATAAATAAATATATTCTACCAAATACTGAATTTAAAGTGTGTAGGGAAGAGAGAATCAAACTCAAGAATTTATCCTGGTTCAGCCACCAACCACTTGTGACCTACATTCAGTCCTCAAGCTTAACTTGAGATTTTCTTCACTATCTCCTAGACTTTACGGGTGCTAGAAAAACATTTATACATACAAGAGCACTCCTCACACCTTGGGATACCTCACCCTTGTGCTAGAGCCTCCAATTCTTCAAGCTTCACAGGTGCTTGATGACCTTTACAATGAAGAGCACTCACAACACCTTTGGGATACCTCACCCTTTGTGTTTGAGTCTCACTACAAGGATACCTACCTCACCCTTTTCTCTTTTGAGGATACCTCACCCTCTTACAATGATTTCAAGGTGAATAGAAAGAATATAAACTATCTTGAAGAGTAGATATACAACTTGAAGAACAAAGTATAGATGATAGAAAACTCTCTCAAGAGTGGATAATACAAGTTGAAGCTCAATGGGTATAAAGGATTTACACACTTAGCTCAAAACAAAGAATTTAGAGAAAAAGATGATGAATTTCGTTTTCAATGCTCAAGGGTAATTTTCAGAATGTTCTCCAACTTGTTTTTGATGCCCAAACACTTTTATTTATAGCCCAATGAGTTTTAGAGCCGTTGGAGGTGTTTAGAAGTGATTTTCTATGAAAACTAGCCGTTTATAGCCGTTAGAAACGTTCCTGGGCACTTTGTAATCGATTACAAGCTTCATGTAATCGATTACAAGCTTTCTGGGCACTTTGTAATTGATTATATACTTTGTGTAATCGATTACATGCTTTCTGAGCACTTTGTAATCGATTACATACTCTGTGTAATCGATTACACGGCTTCTGTTAACGTTGTAATCGATTACATGACTTGTGTAATCGATTACACCATTTCTAGTTTTCAAAACCGACTTTAAAAGGTCATAACTTCTTCATTTCTTATCCAATTAAAGCAAATGACCATTCATTGGAAAGCTCTTTGAGTTTACTTTCATATGAAAGAAGTTTTAGAACAAAACTCAAAGTATTTTGAAAGATATGATCAAAATTGTAACCAAAGGTCAGATTTTCAAAACTCAAACTTTAATTGGTCATAACTTTTTTGTTTCTTATCCCTTTAAAGCAAATGACCAGTCATTGGAAAGATATTTGAGTCTATTTTCAAATGAGATACGTTTCAAAGTAAAACTCAAAGTATTTTAAAAGTTATGATCAAAAGAGTAACTATATATCAGTTTTGTAAAACACAAACTTGGCTATTTTTTATAGATTTGAAATATTACCATAACTAGCTTTCCAAAATAGTTTGTTGGGCATATAAACATTTTAGAAACACTTATAAATATGTTTAAAAACTTTTTTGAGCTTAATGTGATTCCTTTTTACCTTTACACAAGATCTAAGTCCTATAAGCTATTCTTGAAGATGTTGGACTAGATCTTTTGCCACCATCACTTCTTGATGTAATCCAAGCTTCCAAAGAAAATCTTCTCTTCAAAACTTGCAAATGCTTGGAACATCTTTTCATTTTCATTCTCCTTGAGTTGAGCATAGTTGTGATCTTTTGCTTTCTTGTTGCAATGCTTACTCTTGGTACTTGGACTATCCTACAAAGTATTACTCACTTAACCAAACATAGTTAGTCCAAATTCATAACTCAATATCTTCATATGCATGATTCATAAATGTATAACTCTAGTTAGTCTAACATGCATACAAGACTTTCATAGACATATCCAATATTAATTCATTTATAACTCATATAAAATATTATTGGATATATTATATGATGAATGTTACATATATCTCATTAAACACATTTATGTAACATGGTCAACATTCTTTTATGATACATTTGTCATTTATTAAGTACAACTATAAAGCATAAGCATCATTCTTTTTGTCTTGTATTTGTCATCATCAAAACTTAACATATTAAATCATTGGGGCAAACCTATTTCCACACTCAAGTATGTGTTCCTTGGAGACAGAGGAACGTTACTAGTGATCAACTCTAGTAAACTTAGTGCACCGTAAGAAGAAAAGCTTGTGTAGGCCCTTAAGGAGCATAAGACAGCTATTGGTTGGACAATTACAAATATTAAAAGAATTAGCACATCTACATGCATGCATCGTATCTTACTTGAAGAGGAAGCAAAACCTTCTCGTCAATCGCAAAGAAGATTGAACCCACCCATTAGTATGTCACCTTATCAGTTGGTGTTTGGCAGACCATGCCACCTTCTAGTTGAGTTAGAACACAAGGCTTATTGGGCTATCAAAAGTTTTAACATGAAGATGGATGAAAGTGGAGAACACAGGAAGTTGCAACTACAAGAGTTAGAGAAAATTCACAATGATGCCTATGAGAGCGCAAGGATTTACAAGGAAAAGACAAAGGCTATTCATGACAAGATGATCCCTAGGAAGGAGTTTAAAGTTGGTCAAAAAGTTCTTTTATACCATTCACAACTTCATTTGTTTCTGGGTAAGTTGCATTCTCGTTGGATTGGACCTTTTGTTGTTACTAATGTTTTTCTTCATGGTGCAGTTGAAAGTCAAAGTTTAGCAACTTCCCAAGTGTTCAAGGTGAATGGTCATAGACTTCATCCCTTCTATGAAGGTTTCCAAGTAGAGAATGTGGCAGAATTGGACCTAGAGGATCTTGTTTATACTGATTGAAGAAGGAAGCATTGAGTCTAGCCAACAATAATAAATAAAGACCGCTTGAGAGGCAACCCAATGGGAGTTTGTTCCTTTTCTCATTTTCGCATTTATATTTTGGTTATTTTTGCCTTTTCTTTGCATTTAATCTTACATTGAGGACAATGTAAGGATTTAGTATCGGGGAAGGCTAGAGTAGTTTTTGGTTTATTTTATTTTCTTTTTGTTATTTCTGAGTCAACTTAAGTGTCTTCCCGAGTTCAGAGCCTTTGTAGAGAGATATAAATAGTGTTAACCAACAAAAAAAAATTGAAAATAAAAAAATAGTTTTTTTTTTCAAAATTCACACCTTTTTGAGAAAACTTTTCATTGATATATTATTGAAAAGAACTAATAGAGGTTTGATGTTTTAATATTTTTGAGAAGTGAAAGTGAAAAACTCATGATTATTATTTGTACTTATTTCATGCGTTTTATCAACTTAAACTTGTGATTATAAAACTTGTTTCATTAGATTTATGAGCTCTTGAGTTGGCATATGTATATGATGTGATTTCCTTTTTCCTTCCCTAGTCTTTAGATAATTTTTCTACTCTTTTCAAAGTAAAGTTTTAAGAAGCACTGAGTTAAGAAGATTTAGGAAATTTAAAAAAGAAATAGAAATTATATCATCCACCCAAGTACATGAAAGAAAATAAGTTTAGATGTGGTGAAAATTGAAATATGAATGGAATAAAAAATAAAAAGTATGGATTAGGCAAGGATTAGAGTTTTTGATGTGTGAGCTAGGCGCACAATCAAGAATTCAAGTCTTGAGCTAGAGTTCATAATGTGTCGAGGAGGCGCATTGTTATGAGTTCCAGCGTTGCCAAGTCTATGTCTCTATATGAAAAAAAAAAGAAAAATGATAAAAAGTTCCTAAAGAAGTCCTAATGATCCTTGATAAGGTGTATACTTGAATTAGTAGAAAGTTGAGTAGCGATTTTGTCTATTTGACTTGTGGGAAATGTTTATGAGTTGTTAAGTATGAATGTGTTTATCAAGAGAGTAATTAAGTTCATGAGATTTGTTTTTGAAAGCAAACTTAGTTTGATGACTCGCATTTGAGTTTCATATAGATGCATTATTGAAAGATTGACTTCTTTAAACTTTGATAGATTATTGGTATGTCAAATTTCTTACAGTTTTCTTTTAAAAAGAAAACTTATGTGCACTTCTTGTGTTTTCTTTTATTTGTACTTATATTTTTCTTGCCCGAGGACGAGCAAAAGTTAAGTGTCAGGAAATTTGATGAGAATGCAAAATGTCATGTTTTTCTCCCTTAATGTTTAATCTTTTATACTTATTTTGTGCCTAAATATACTCATTATTCTTATATTTTGATTTAGGATCCAAATGGAAGCGTTAAGTACAAAACGAATCTAATTAGACGATTTTAGACAGTTTTGATATCACTTTATAATTTGGGATGTTCTTTAGCCTACAATTCTAAAACACAAACTAACATGGTGCAGTTTTGGAAATTTTCAAATCTAGTGTACAAAAATTCTAGCTGAAAATACAATTTTCCTAGTTATATTGGGATCTTAATTTAATTTAAATATTTTTATTAATTAGTAAGATTTGGATATTGTTATTTTAGGGTTTTATTTAGAATATTTATAGGAGATATTATAGAAGATTTTATAGGATATATTTATAGAAGATTTGGTAGGAGATTTGATAAGAGATTTGGTAGGCTTGAATGCTAATACAAAAAGGATAAAAAGGAGGAATAATGAATAGAGATTTCTACACACCACTCCTCCCCCCTTCTTTCTTTTCTCCTTTAAGTTTTTTTTATCCATGGCCCTTCGTGGCTAAATTTTATAATTGATAAAAGGAAACAGAAACCTCAGAATCAATAAAATTGTGAGATCTAATTTATTTTTATTTTTTAATTTATGCTTTGCGTATCGAATGTTCTTCTATGACTATTTTCATGATTGTTTCGTTTAATTACTAGGAGGCCTACTAGTTTATTATTTGCTACAATCTATTGCTAAATTAGATATCAAATACGTAATTGTTTGATCCCTCTAATTTGTGAAGTAACTAAAATTTAATGATTTGTTGCATCAGAAATTATTAGATTTTAGGAAGAACATTTGACTAAATTAAATGCAATTGCTTATGCTTGTGTTGTTTAGTTTCATCGATCTCTCTAATTCTTAAAGCTACTACTAGATTAAACCTTTAACTCTTGTCTTGGGTTGTTTAGTAGTTAGGGTTATTTAGATCGCTTGTTTTCTAATTAATTATGATTAAGGAGAGATAGGAAAATAGTTCCAATGGTGAATATTCAAAGTGTGAATTGATATATATTTGCATCGATGATCAGTTGTAGAATTCTAATAGTGGATGTTGACTTAGACCAATATTTGTTCTTTTGATTAATTTTGATAATTTAATTTTAATTGATCCTTAATTGTTTTTCTTTAAAAAATTTCGTTATACTCAAAACTCCCCCATCCACGTTCACGTAGTATTAAACTAAGCTAGATACTTTTCATGGGAATGATCCTTACTAGTACTACTATATGTATTTTTAAGAGTATAAGTTTTATTTTTTGTTACTTATGATAACACACCAAACTACTAGGAATTCAAAAATCGAAGGGCTTTATCTTTACTAAGGGAAAATGAAGTTATTAATGTTTCTCATTCGGTTTCTAAGCCTTCTATTTGTGTTAGTTGTCAAATGGGGACCAGTTGTAAGCTACCTTTCGAGTTATCAAATAAAGTTTTAATTTTCCTCTTGAGAAAATTCATTATGACTTGTGGGGGCCTTCTATAGGTTCAAATAAAATATTTACGTTCTATGTAGCCTTTGTGGATGGTTATTCCAAAATCACTTGGCTGTGTCCAAAATCACTTCTTTAATGTTTTCAAAGGGCTTTAGAAGCTAGTAAAGAACAAGTTTGATCATCGGATTAAGGATATCTAGTGTGACGGTGGTGGTGACTTCAATTCTCATGACTTCCTTACTCATATTAAAAATAACAGAATTGAAATGCAAATTTCTTGCCTAAGCACTCTAGAGCAAAATGGAGTTTTAGAAAGGAAGCATCAACAAATTATTGAAATTGGTATGATCATGCTCTTTCATGCAAATTTTCCTTTCACTTTTTAGGTTGACATTTTTCTTTATGTTGTTTATCTCATTAATCAACTAACATCCTTAGTGCTACATTATGATACTCCTTATTACAACCTTTACAAATAACACGACAACCTAATTATAAAGGCTTGCAGATTATCAAATGTTATATTTTCCTTCTTTAAGGTGTCATGGTGGGAATAAATTCACTAAAACTGATCCATGTGTTTTCATTGGATATAGCCTTGTCCATAAAAGTTACCGTTGCTTGGATACCACAACCGAGAAAGTTATATATTTCTAGGCATGTGGTTTTTGATTAACACGTTTTTCCTTACAAGGATTCTACCTCTGCATTTAAAGATGCAGTAGCAAGTTCAATTCTGATTTTCTCTGAATGTCCTACAAATGATGAATCAAAGATTTTAAAAGTGGAAGCTTTATCCACGCCCCAGTCTTTGCAAAGTTGTTGGGAAATCATGAGAAAAATATGAATTCAATTGATTTTTGTGTCAAATTGTGTTGTAGGTCCTTCCAACTTAGGTCAAACTTTGATTTCTGATGACACAAATCCAATAACTAATGTAGCAAAGCCATCACAATTTGAGTATGATTCTGAACTTGTCACACAAATTATAAATAATGAAGTTGTTGAACCCATGTCAGATCTTTTAGAGACTTAAATTAATCCCACATCAATTTCTAAGATGTCTTAAGGCTCTACACTTTATGAACGTCCTTTGAGAATCCAAAGATCATTGACATATTCAAAAGTTTATGACTTGCGGCAACAACTTCTCCAGCAAAAGCCTAAAACTCTTAAAACCATAGTTATTAAACTTGACCTGGTCATCGACTTGGCCTAGTTATTGGATCAATGGGTGACTGGAATTCAACTAGTGAGTCATTGGTCAAACCACATAAAATAAAAACTAAATATATAAATGTTATATATATAAATAATAAAAAATGGAATTTCACAATCAATCAAAAAATATATTTTGGGCTGAAATATAAGTGTCCAAAAAGTGGAATTTTAAAATCAATAAAAAATATGCATATATTATATAAAAAAATTTATTCTAATCAAGATTCAAGAAAATAATAAGGCAAATATATATTACCCATTATCAAGTTGAGGTCCAATAATAAAATATATATATATAGGCTGAGATCGTGGTTTTGGTGGGCCTAATATGTAAGCGACCTATTAAGTCCCCACACAATGCTAAAATAGTACAACTCTAACTTTTAGTTCAACTTCAACGCCTCCACTCTCTCCTTCCTCCTGCAAACACCAACACTGCCTCACTTTCACCCATCTTCTTTAGTGTTACTTTATTCTCTCCTCACTAACGCTGCAAGCCTACAATCCTTTTTGCTCCTTCCCTTGCCGATTCTTGATTCTTCGAGATCCAGTGCATCCACACCCACTATCTCTAGATGTTGAGCATCACCAACATCCAACATAGAGCGCTGTTGTCACCTTGTAGCATCTCTGCAACCATGAGATGCATCTTTTTTTTTAATTACACTGACCCGACAGTTCTTCAAAACTAGTCCAAGTCATCAGTTTTACATTAAAATTGGCCGGGTTTTTGGGTTGATAACAGTTTAGATACATTTTTTTATCAAACACTTGAGTCAGACCGGTTGAGAAACTGATTCATTGACCGACTGGTTTAAGCTGGTTTAATAACAATGCTTAAAATAACTTTAAAGGACTCTCATTGGGTAACTACTATAGAAGAAGAGCTTTATGCTTTCCATGTTAATAATAGATGGTTGCTATTAGTTTGCTGTCCTCCAAGTACCAATTTGGTTAGTTCAAAATAAGTTTATCGTATAAGGTACAACGAACATGGTTCCATTGATCATTTTAATGCTAAATTGGTTGTCATGGTTTCACTCAAGCCTATAATCTTGACTATTAGACTTTCATCCCAGTGGTTAAGCCAACCACGATCTGTCTTGCGATTTCCTTTTCTACCTCTCTCAAATGGAGTATGTGCTAATTAGATATCAAGACAATATTACTGCATGATCATCTCAAAGAAACTGTTCACATGGAGCAACCACTAGGATTTACAGATTTTATGCATCCTAATCATGTATGACTTCTCAAGATATCCTTATATGGTTTCAAGCAAGCCCTTGTGTCTGGGTTTATCATCTTTCTCGATTTCTTCTCCATCTTGATTTTTGTTACACCAAGGCTGGTTCCTCTTTTTTGATATATCATATTGATGCAATTATTATGACTCTTCTTATGTATGTTGATGATGCTCTTGTAACTGGTAATCCTTTATTTCATGTTTACTAACTGAACTAGGTAGTGAATTTGCAATAAAGGATCTTAGTTCTCTTCACTACTTTCTTAGTGTTGAAATTAGACCATTTTCAAGGGGAGTCTATCTTTCTCAAACCAAGTATCTTGAGGATCTTCTTAGTCACACTAAATTGTTTCAAAGCTTACCTCTGTCAACCCTAACGATTCAAACAAAAAATAACTACCTCAGACATGGACCTTGTTGACATAACTACCTATCATAACATTGTTTGAGCTGACCAATATCTCACCTTTAGTAGACCTGGCATCATTCATGTTGTCAATCATGTCTTCCATTTTTTCAATGCTCCTATTGCCATTCATATAAAGGTTATTAAGAGCATCTCAAGGTATTTAAATGGTACTCAGCATTTTGCTTTACACTATCTTGCTCAAAGTCCTTTGTCTCTATATGATTTTAGTGATGCTGATTGGGCAGGTTGTCCTATTATAAGAAGAAGCACTACTAGTTTTTGTGTTTGTGTGGGTGCTAATTTTATCTCTTAGTGCTCTAAGAAGCAACCTATTGTTGCTCGTTCCAATTCTAAAGCTCAATATAGTTTTATGGCCTTCACCACTATTGAAATCACTTAGTTTACTTTTCTACTTAAAGACCTTGTTATCACTCTACATCAACCATCTTAAATATTTTCTGGTAAGCTAAGTGCTCTTCATATGATAGTTAATCCTATGATCCATGCTCGCTCTGAGCATATTGAGTTAGACTATCATTTTGTGTGTGAAAAGGTTGCAACGGGTTCTCTTGTCACTAGACATATTTTATCCATTACTCAATTAGCAAACATTTTTACAAAGCCCCTTCCAAAATAATCCTTTCAAGCTCTTTGGGTTGTGCTTGGACTTCCTGATCATTCTATCTCCAGCTCGAAGGGGAGTGTTAAGGGAAACTATTCCTTAGAATCCAAAAGAATCAAGGAAAAGACAAATTGCTCAAATTGTGGCTAGACTAAAGACTAGAATCAAGGGACAACAATTTGAAACATGTGTTGTAAATCATTGTTTCATATCTCATGCAATTCTTTATTTCTTTCCTTAAAATAAGTATTGTAATAACTGGCACATCTATATATATTCTCAACTATATCAAATGAAAAACGACGAGTCCTTCATTGTCTTATTTAAGTCTTCAAAGAAATCTTGGGACTGATGGTCGAATATTTGTTCTAAGCTACAAGAGTGAATTGTTGGTATTAACGTGATAATTAGACTTGTGTTATCATTCTTAATTTGGAGAAAATGGAATGCTAGAAACAATATAAACTTTAATCTCTGTGAGTTGGTCCATGATTGTCATTTTGGAGAAATAAACATATTAGTTTTAGAAATTTAATTTGATTACTAGTTAATTGAATCTGGCAAAAGCATAAGAAGGAGATTTGAATTGTACTCCTTTTTTCTGAAAATTTTTGCACCCACAAATACATTTCTCAAACTTTCTCAAGTCTGGAAACTTGTTGTTGAGAAAGTTCAATAATAACACCGGTTATCATTGAGAAGGTTCAACTTTCTCAACTTGGTCAGATTATACTATAATCAAGGATTGGATTTACACAAAGTATTAGAGTTTAATGAACACCTACCACAAGTTTTTACAACATCTGAACAAATTGGTAGAGATGAAAGAGTTGAGAACATTTAAAAAAGCTTGTTCATTGTGCTATTGATGCTCTGGCTTCTAACCTTTGAGTTTTCAAGTTGAGATCTTTTTATAGGTTTTGAAATATGATGGTTTGAGCTCTGAATCAAACTATTGCACTCTGAAAAGCAACTAGCCGTTGTAACATCTCTTTTTGGTGAGTTAGTGTGCAAGTATTGTTTTGTTAGGTAATCACTTGAGATTGTTCCTCATGAACTTTCTCAACTTGAGTTTTTTCAACTAACTTTCTCAACTCTTCAATCTTCTCAAATTGATTTCTTCTTACTTTGATGATTTGAGCTTGACATTGTAGGTGAAATATATTCTTCTTCTTCTAATATATTTAAAACTTCTAATCTTGTCTTTGAGAATTCTTCATTCTTCAAAACTGGGTGTGACTTTTCTCAAGTCTTCAAGTGCTAAGTTTTGGACCAACACTCTCAAATTATCATGTAACTTTTAAAGTCTTCTAATAACTTCCTTAAGTCGATTTTGTGATGCCCCAACTTTTCAATGATCTTTATTATCAATATTCTTAAATGTCTACACATCAAGACTTAAAAGAAAACTCACAAGAATATGTTAATCTACTCGAAGAATGTTGGATCAATAAATGAAGATTTTCAACACAAATTGTTAATCATCAAAACTAAATAGAAAATATTAGTTCAAAAGGGCTTTGGAGCTTACATTAATTGTTTGTTTGCTTTCTTGTATCCTAGGAGATGATACTTCTAGGATATCCCTTTCTATAGTCTTTCTTCTTTATTCTTAGTTAAACCTCTAACACTATATCATTTTAACAATGCCATTTAATACGAAATTTTTTGTGTGAAAGCTATAAAAAATACCCAATAACCAATCATGGTTGGAGAAATGAAAAAGTAAGGTTAAAAAGTAAAAAAGTAACTGATAAAATGCAACAAAATTCTTTCACTTTCCTATTTTCATAAGTTGTTTCATGAAAACAAATTCATAAAATTTAACATTTTTTATTTCATTTGTTTATATATTGAAAAAAATTGCATGTCTTTAAAAGAGAAATGTTATGTGTGTGTGTGTGTGAGGGGATTTTACTGTGAGAGGGTTAGTGAGAGGGTGAGAGGAATAAATTTTGATCATATAACTATACATAAATTATTAAGATTAAAAGTTACTTAAAGGTTATGTGATCACGTAAAAAAGTCACATGCATTTATATTTTAATCTTGACCATTCATGTAAGATCCAATGGTCAAAATTCACTCCTCTCATCTCTTAGTAAACTCCCTGTGTGTGTGTGTGTGTGTGTCTGTGCGTGTGTGTGTGTATGTGTGTGTGTGTGTGTGTGTGTGTGTGTGTCTGTGCGTGTGTGTGTGTATGTGTATGTGTGAACTTTTTTCCTTATTAATAGATACATACATTCTCAATCAGAGTCGACTCACCTATCGATTTTATATTGTCATATTATTTTATTTCTTACTTAAACTTATCACATTGTCTCTCACTTATCAAGTGAGAGATACTCTGAGAAATAAAAAAATAGACATAATAAAGTCATTTGTGTGCCTTCATACAATAGCTTAAGTTTTGAGATAAATGGTTAATGACATGGTATCAACACATAGTAAAAATAACCTTGTGCATTATCCACGTTTCAAGCCCAAAAGACTCATGCGTGAGGGTGCGTATTAGAAATATAATAATGTCATTCATATACCTTCACCTAACAGCTTAAGCTTTTGGAAATGATATGGTATCAAAGCCTTTATGATCAAGTAGTATAAAATTTGATCATTGCCACCCTAAAATATTTCTAAATAGAAGTTGAATTTTAGTACATGGTAAAGATGGACTTGTACATTATTCACGCTTCAAGCTTAAAAGATTCTTACACGAGAAAATATGTTAAAAATATAATAAAATAATTTATGTGTTTTCTTGCTTTCCACTTAATAGCTTAAATTTTTAGAAGAGTTAATTATTAACAAACATAAAATATAAATATCCACATAATACGTGAGTTAAACCATTAATCTAAATTGAATTTAAGGGAAAAAATGATTTTTTACCTGAATACAACAATTGCACTTAATAAAGGCAAAAAACTTAAATACTAATATAATAATGTATTTATATTTACAAATGTCAACAACTTAAAAAATATATATTCGTGATATAATATTAAGCAGTGAAAGAAATAATTTTTTTATTTGCCGTGAAAGAATTATTTATACTATTTAAAAAGTTGAAGAAAGAATTTCATCATCACTTGGAACTTAGAACTTAGAACTTAGAACTTAGAACTTAGAACTTAGAACGTGAAGAAGTCAAAGTAATGGTAAATGGTCCAAAAACATAAAATTCTAGAATTGTTTGACAGGAGTGGAGTGCCTGGTTGAACGGACGGACGGCGCATTCAGATGCGTGTGGTAGGCGTTAACGGAGACGGAAGTGTAACGTGTAAAGCCGGTCACCGTTAGTTGCCGTCTGTTTCGTTGTCTGCTTCGAACTTCGAAGCATGCAACAGGGTTGGCTCGAGTTACCCCAGAACAAGGCACAGTCATAATTTTATTCAATAATAATATTTTTATTATAATTTTTTATATTATTTTTTATATTATCCTTCATATCATTAATTATATTATTTTTTATATTTTTATTTAATTATAATTATTAAAAATCATTAAAAATATAATAAAAATGATATATTTTAAAAATAATATAAGAACATTATTCTCTAATTTTATTTCTTCAGTTTTTTTCAAAAAATTTCATTTTAATATTTTATTAACAAGTATTTTTTAAAAATTTTAAAATAAAAATTTTAAATAATTTTTTTCATTTTTTAATATATTAAATATTTTATTTTTATTTAAAATTTTTTATTTTACTATCCTTAACAAATGTGCTAAAGACATTTGATAACAAAATTCTTTATTTTAATTTTTCATTTTGTTTTGATAATTGTTAACTTGATCCTCCATGTGCTGATAATTACGCGCTCTGCCATTGTTATGGGGGTGGGCCACCTTTCATAATAACAAATTAAGAATGATTAAGACTGGGCCATCTTACTAATTTGTTCTGGTTTGAGTTATTTGGAATTGGCTTAAGTTTTAGAAATTTAATTTTTTGTGTTTTCAGGTCAAGTCTTATTTTAAGTTGTCCTACTTAATTTAATATTACATATTATTTTAAAATTTATATTTTTTATTTCTTTTTTTATAATTTAATTGTAAATAATAATATTTTTTAACTTAAATTAATAATTTTTATATTACATGATAATAACATATTTATATTAATATTATTTATTTTAAAATACATATTATAAAATATATTTTAATTTTAATTTTAAATTTTATAATTTTATGAATTAGTTATATATAATATTTAAATTTATATTATGTTTATATATCGAATCGAGTCGATTCTGACATTGTCATTATTGAATTATTATTAAATTAAATTTAAGTATAAAGGAATCACCCGATCAAAATATTAAGACGGCTGAGTTCGAGTCAAATAAAATTTGTCCAAATTGAGGATGAATGATGGCCTCTTATTGGATTTTGTTAGGAATAAATGAATGATGCTATTTGAGCTAACATATTCTTTTTTCTTAATTAAATAATAAACTTATTGAAAACATACTGTGATTATATAGTTGATGTTTGAAGAGAAATTGATTAATTCTACTTTAAAATGGTGTGAAAGTATCTCATAGTTTAATAATAATAATAATAATAATAATAATAATAATAATAATAATAATAATAATAATATAATTATTTAGAATTTAATAAAAAATATTATTTAAAACAACAGTTACATTCTTGGAATCTTAATAGGACAGACAAAGGCCATCTCAAAAAATTACTTTCAAGGTTTTTTCTTGCCCTGGGCACATGAGAATTTACTTAACAGAAGGATCAAAGAAGATTCAAACACATCACATAAAGATTGCATAGAGCCACTTCTTTATATAAAGGAGAAGACGAGTTAGAAATATTATTTCCAAACAAGTTTATAGTTTAGCGAGAATAAGGCATATGTTTATGAATTTAATCTTGATACTATCACTTTGCATCTAATAAAAAATTATTTAAGACAATTTTATGTCTCTATAAAATAAATAAAGAATAAGATTTATTTTGCAAATTCATATAGAAATCGTTCATAATTTTTTTTTCTAAATTTAATTTAAGGTGAATTTTTGGGTTATATGCAACGTGTGTGTGTATATATATTTATATATAATTTAAAAGAAGATAAAAAGAAAAACAATGCACAAATTATGACGATAAAAGTTGGTAAAGTGGGAGAATAAGAGTTTGTTTGAGAAAGTTGAAAATTATAGATTATGCTGATAATCGATTATTGTTATAATCGATTATAATTGATTTATTTTTATATTTAGATGCATTAACTGTAAAATAATTTTAAGTTAATATGATTTATTTAGATGATATAAAAAAATTATTTTTATGTATTAAATTATTAAAATAAGTATAAAATAATTAAAAAATATTTGATTGATGATAAAATAGTATTTACATATCAAAGTGTAAAAAATAATTTATAAGTTAAAATCATAAATTTCAATCTTCAACTTTTGATTATTAGCTGTAAAAAAAAAATTTTTTTGCATTAAATTTTATGTAAAATTTTTTTAAAAAATAATTTTTTTACTTAAATATAATAATTATTTTATAAAATAATTTAATATTTTAAAAATAATTATTTAAAAAAATTAATCTTTTTCAAACATGAGTTTAGAGACAAAGGAGTAATCGAACGTTTTAAAGTAGGACAAACTTGAGGGGGGTCATTATTAATTGGTGCTGAAGTACAGAGAGAGATAGTCTTCCTAGTAGTCCAAGGTGCCTTTGAATAGGAATATTCTTCATTCATGGGACTTGACCTTATTTATGTTTGTCAGACTAAGATCATAGAACAAGCCTTGCCGGAGAATATGCAATTAGATGCCTAGCTGCTGAATTTTCTGTGTCTTCTGTATCATTACTGTTCACTATATCTTTTCTATCAATATTAAATAATTGGATTTGTGTTTTTCTTTCACATCACACGTCTTCCAAAGTTGTATCCTTTAAATTAATAAATTATAAGTGGTAATCATCAATGAAAAAAGAAATTAAGATCGAATCCAACAAATTTATTATTTATTTGTTCATATTTACTAAAATAAAATTTAAAAATGAGAAATTCTTATAATTCTGATTTTTTTATATTATTTTTTATATTACTTTTCATACCATTAATTATATTATATTTTTTTATTATTTTTATTTAATCATAACTATAAAAAAAATAAAAAGTGATGTAGTATAAAAAATAATATATGATCATCATTTTTCAAATTCTTATGTGTTTCATAAACAAGAGATTTTAATACATATTTAATTATATAGAGTAAGAAAAAATATCTAAATTTTTCAAACAAATTAATAATTATTAATGTTATATTTTACACTCTACAGTAGAACGCATGCCATCTCTTCTAACCGTCTATTACATAGGCCTTATGTTTTGAGAAATGATACTTCCACAAAAGATTTAAACGCTGATACCACACAAATTTAATGGAGCCATATATGGATGAAAAAATAATAATTTTTTTACGTTATTTTTCTCTCATATTATTTTTTATGTTATTTTTTATATTATTAATCATATTATTTTTTATTACATTTTTATATTTAATTATAACTATTAAAAATAATGTATAAAATAGTATTTGTTAAAAAATAATGTATAAATATTATTTTCTTAGATGAAAAGAAAGAGAAAAAGAGGAAAAAGAAAAAGAAATTGCCGTGATTGGACTTGTGCGGTTTCTGTTACACATTTTTGTGCAATTATCACCACTCTTATATTTTATACAATAATTAATGGTAAATGTAATGCATGTTTTAGAGAAACACTTATTTCATATATTAATAGTAATTTTAATAATTAAATTATAATATTAATTAATTTAATTAAGAGTATACCCTTGTGATTGTTGACTCTCTCTCTCTCTCTTAGTTTATATCTAAAACTTTTCTAACATTATTTTTTATCAAAAAGATGAATTATCACATTAATAAAAGCTTAACAAGACTTACGAATTGAATAAGAAATATCAGATGTAATAAAAGAAAGAAATAAATATAATTTATATTTTAGACTAAAATTTGGAAGAGAATTTTACTCTTTGTTCAAAAATTATTGATGAATAAATATCTTTTCTATTTTGATAGAGTCTAACACAAATAGTACTTTGTTTGAAGATTATATCTTATTTTCTCTTAAAGTAAATTTAAATATCTTTTTTCTTACAAGACCATGTAAACAGAAAGAGTTACAAATGGACTTATAAAAACCACTCAAACAAGAAGATCAAAAAATATCTAAAAAATGACAAACAAAAAGACAATAAAACAATTCAGATCTAATATAAGTGAGTGAAATATTGAAAAGAAATATATGAAATCATAAATAGGATCTTGGTAAAGACTATCCTCAAAGGAGAAAAATAGCAACCTTATCACTTCAAAAAAGCCACGGAGAATATTGAAATAAAAATATTAAAATATAATTATATGAAAATATATAATTATTTAATAACATTTATAATATAATTTAAACTAAAAAATATTATTAGTAAGTGTCAAATAGACAACTGTAGCTTGCTTTAGCACTTGATGTGATAGACTATTTTTTTTTTCAAAAAATTATTTTTGAATAACTATTTTTCTGATAAAAATAATAATTATTTTTATGGTGACTATTATGTTTTAAATAATGATTATTTAAATGTAATTTTTAAAAAAATAAATATAGAACCAAAGAAATTAAAATACAATCCATAGTTGCATAATCTAAAGCAGAGGTTGATCCAATTACAAGTTCGGTCACCAGATCAATGATTCGATTTGAAGTTAAGTGGTTGAATTGAAAAATTCGAACAAAGAAGAATTTTTTTAAAAATTATATGAAAAAATTAGTTTATATAAATATTATTATATTAAAAATACAAAATAAAGACTATTATATGAAAAAAATATTTCCAAATTAATGGTGATAATAACTTATTAGTTGGATAATATTATAAATTTAAAAACTAAGTACATTATTTAAAAAAAACATGTAGTTTATTAGTAGAATACATTTGACAAGGTTTACTTAGTGATGTGTTCAAATCTTACGAGCTACATTTTAAAGTTTTAATTAAAAAAAAAGTCAACCAAGCCAACTGTATAAGCGGGTCACCAAGCCATCCAGATATAATAGGTTCACTACAAAGAACTACTACAAGAAAGGATCAAACCAACTCAAAAGTCGAGTCACAAAATTTTCATTTAAACGGGTCGTACAATTGTAATACAATCTTTTAAGTCACGTAATTGAGTTAGTGGTGAGACGAATTGGTTCAAATCTTTATATCAACTTTGTAAAAAAAAAAAAAACTCTAATACGTTATACAACACTTATCAATAATTGTATATTGATAAGAAGTCATAAAATAAATTATTTATTAGTTTTTAAATGTGTGTTAGGCTTAGCAATTTCATCTCATCCCGTATTAAAATTGAATAATCGAGAGTAAAGAATTGAGAGTAAACAACTGAGAGAAAACATAATTTTTATTATTGATCAAATGTGATGAGTTTCACACACACACACACACACACACACACACACATATAACAATTAACTCTAACTAACAAAAAGAAAGCTAACTAACTAATCGAATATCAAATTGAACTATCAATTCAAATCGAATCAAACTTAACTAATCCAATCATACTAATCGAATCGAATCGAACTACCTAATCGAATAATAACTTATAATTTGTAAAACCCCACCCCTCAAGGTGGGAAGTATATGTCTATAATTCCCATCTTGCTCATTAACTGATGAAAGAGAGGAGCTTGAACTGGTTTAGTTAACAGGTCTGCCAATTGATGTCTAGATTGGACATGGATGAGTTTGAGAATTCCAGTAGCAACTTTTTCTCTAATAAAATGACAATCAATTTCGATATGCTTCGAGCTCTCATGGAAAGTAGGATTAGAAGTAAGGTGAATGGCTGCCTGGTTGTCACATAAAACTTTGACTGATTCCAAGTGCAATTCAAAATCTTTTAACAAATTCTGAATCCATGTGAGCTCACTTGATACACTTGCTAAAGATCTATACTCAGCTTCTGCAGAACTCCTGGAAACTGTGGGCTGTTTTTTAGATTTCCAAGATATTAAAGCATCACCTAGAAAAACCAAATAACCTGTAGTAGATCTTCGAGTGTAACTGCAGCTACCCAAGTCAGCATCTGCATATGCAGACAAGTGAAGAGCATTTGTAGTTGGAAACAAGAGACCTTGTCCAGGAGCCTTCTTCAGATATCGAAGGTGGTGATGAATAGCCTGTAAGTGTGGGAGCCTTGGCTTAGACATGTATTGACTCAGTTTATTAACTACAAAACTGATATCAAGTCTGGAAATTGTCAAGTACATCAGTCTCCCTATTAACCTTCTGTATTGAGTAGCATCTAGCAAAACATCTCCATCTGATGCACTTAGTTTGACATTAGGATCCACTGGCAAAGTAGATGGTTTACAATCTAAGAAACTTGTATCTTCTAATAAAGTGACAACATTTTCCTTTGTGACAAAACTATGCCTTTAGATGAATGTGCCAATTCTAAACTAAGGAAGTACTTGAGTTCTCCTAGAATTTTCAATGTGAATAAACTCTGTAGCTTATGTTGAACTTGACTAATTATTTGTTGACTAGGGTCAACAACAATGATGTCATCTACATAGACCAACAAAAAAATCACAGTTAAACCAGTACTAAGAGAAAATAATGAATAGTCACACTTAGATTGTGTGAAACCAGTACTGAGCAGAGCAAAAGAAAATTTCTAAAGTCACTGTCTTGAGGCTTGTCTAAGCCTATAAATGGACTTGTTTAATTTGCACACAAGACCCTCCCCTTAACTAGGGTAGCCCTGTGGTAGATCCACGTACACTTCTTCAAATAAATCACCATTGAGGAAGACATTATTAATATATATCTGCAACATATTCCATTTCTTAATTGTACCAATAGTAAAGAGAACTTTTATAGTGGTTAACTTTGCAATTGGTGAGAAAGTATCTAAAAAATCCACTCTAGATTGCTGTGTATATCCGTTGGCTACTAATCTGACTTTGTATCTGTCCAGAGAACCATCATATTTATATTTGACTTTGTAAATCCAGCGACATCCAATTGTATGTTTATCAGGAGGTAAACTGACCACTGACCATGTGTTATTTGCTTCCACTGTAGTTCAGCTGCCATAGCTTGTTTCCACTTAGGTAAGTGCTTGGCATGATGATAAAATTGTGTCTCATAAATGGAAGAGACTTGACAAATAAAGGACTTATATAGGATGGACAACCTATCAAAAGATATATGACTAGAAATAGGATAAGAAATGAAAGTTTGACTGACATAATCCTGCAAATATGATGGTGGTCTAGTGTGTCTGGAAGATTTTCTTGGTTGAATAAGAGATGAAATGTCAGTAGGTGTAGGATTTTCAAATGCTGGAATAGGATCATGGTAATAAGGCAAATTAGGTGCAGGGTTGGGAACAACCAGAGTAGGAAAAAAACTATAATGTTTGTAGAAGAAGAAATGGTGTGAAAAGGAAAAGTTGACTCATAAAAAATGATATCTCTAGAAACAAAAAAAGTTTTGTTTTATAGATTGTTCAATGTGTATCCTTTATACCCTACAGGATAACCAACAAACGTGACAGGAATAACTCTAGATGTGAATTTTGTTATGCTTGACAGAAGTGATGAAGTAAAACAAAGACAACCAAAAACTCTTAATGAAGTGTAATCTGGCGCTTTATTAAATAGTAACTGAAAAGGGGACTGATTTTTTAACACAGGAGAGGGTAGTCTGTTGTTAAGAAAAGTGGCAATAGCTAAGCACTCAACCCAAAAACTGATAGGCACCTTTAACTGAAATAAAAGTGACCTGCCAGTATTAATTAAGGAGATGTTGATGTTTCCTCTCCATTATTGAATTTTGTTGAGGTCTCTGAACACATGAGAACTAATGCAAAGTCCCCTGTTCTTGCAGAAAATCAGTAAGTGCTAGTTCCTTAGCATTGTCTTATCTAAATTGTTTAATTGTTCTACCAAACTGAGTCTTAACTAGCTTGAAATACTGAATAACAATTGCAGTAGCCTCTGATTTGAGTTTCAACAGATAAATTCAAGTGAATCTTACATTATCATCAACTAATTTCAAGAAATACCTTTTACCATCATATGTAGAATGATGATAAGGGCCCCAGATATCACAATGGATTAGATTAAAAGGAGATTGAGACATATTATTATGAGAGACAAAAGACAATCTTCTAAATTTGGCCAAAGGACAAACATGACATTCAAAATCAAGAGAGGAAGAAGAATGACCAAAAGAAATTTTATTGCTCAATAGTTTTAATACTTTTAAAGACAATTGACCTAATCTTGCATGCCATGTTTGAATTGAAACATTATAGACATAAGGAATTGAATTAGAAACTAAAATAGAACGAGGAACTATTTATATTACAAACTGAAACAGTTTTATAGTTTACAAGTAAAGCAAAATTGAAATTTGTTGAAGAAGTTGCATCACACTGTGAGATCTTGTCAATAGGTGTGAGCATGTAAAGTCCTCCAACTATTTCACCCTTCCTAATCATCCTTAATGGATTGGATGCTTGGATGGTGAAAGAATTAGAAATGAAAACAATAGAAAAAGAAGAATCAGTTAACAATGAACTGACAAAAATCAAACTGACATAAAAACTAGGAATGTACAAAACACCATGCAAGGCTAGATTATCTGAAAACTAAACAAAACCAATGGCAGACATTGGAATTTTTGACTTATCAAGTAAAACAACAAAAAAATCTTGTAAAGATTTGTGATAAAGAAAATTAGACAAAGTGCATGCAATATAACTAGTGGCACCCAAGTCTAAAATCTATGAAGTTGACTGTGTTGGAAAGGTAGGATTGCTAGCAGATAGGACAATACATGCTGTATTAGAATCACAAGAATCCACATTAGGTTGTGTAGTGTAATGCCCCAACTTTCTCTTGTTTTTGGTTTATCTATGTTATCTGTGTTGTTATGAATTTCTGTGAATTTCTATGAATTATTTGGCTTATGTCGATTATTTTAGTATTATTTTTAAAAAAATTTGAACTGTTGAACCGGGGCCAGGAGATCTTACTAAACCCGAAACCGGAGACCGTTTTTAGAGTTTTCATTGTCTGAGATTTTATATGACAGATAAAATTTGGGTGCGCTCTATTATCCATTGGACAATAGATACCGACTTCTTTAACTGTGACTTTTGTCCATTTGATAATAACTTGTAGAAAAGATCTAGTAAATTGTTTCTATCTAATCACCTTTGTGACATCATCCATGTGACATCAGTTACATGACATCACCTTTGACTTTTGAACCACGAGAGAATCTTCTTAAGAAAGCTTTGTGAAGTTTGTTGAGGAAGCTTGACTCCTCCTCCCTAGATGGAGTGCACGGCCAAGAGAGAGGAAGGAGACTTATAGAGGAAGCTTGTATCTAACTTTTTAGTTCATCACTTTTCTATCTATTTCTCTCTCTTCATCCAAAAGCTACACACTTTATTTTCTCTCATTTTCTTGTCCTATTTTCTCTCCCTAAAGCTCACGGCCACCCTCCAAAAATCCACCCTCTCATCTTCTTTAATTTTAACCATTCACATTTATTGAATCTAAATCTCTTTCTAAGACCCTTTGGTGTGAAGATCTTGACTTTGTTCATATTTTTCGAGTGTTTTTCAAGTTAGGGCTTGAAAGCTACTAAGGTTAAATTCCTCCATCCTCATTCTTCTTTCTTTTCTCCTTTCTTTTCTTCTTTCTAAGATCATGATTTTGATCCATGGTCATTCTCTCCTAGCCTTTGATGTTGATCATTTGTATGTGTTTTTCGTTTTCAAGAGGCTCTTGGAGGAGAAAGCTTGTTTCAAGGAGATATCCAAGTAGTGGTTGGACATCTTCAAAGGTAAGAGGGAGATTAACCTCATCAACCATGTTATGGTGGTGAGGAATGAAATATTTGTGTCTGTGAGTTAGAAAATTCATGTGAGGATTTATTCACTTGATTATGTGATCATTGGTTTATGCTTGTTTGATTTTGTACAACTATATGATGTTGTTTGTATGCATGAAATGGCTATGGTAGCTTAATGGTTATATGTGATGATTAAAGTATGATGCATGTTATGACTATGTTGCCATGGAAACGATTTTGGGTTCCAATAATCTCTTGAGGCTCATGGCCTTTTGGCCTAAGAGGAAGTATCCATGAGAAAAATATTTTATTGATTTAAAACTTAGATGATTAGGAAGCAAAAATATGATTTATGAGTTTACAAGTTGAAAAATGCAAAAAACAAAGTTTTTACCATTGAAAAGAATTGGTTTTTGGCCATGATATTTTATAATGGAATGGAAAGGTAATTTGGAGACCTAGAGCATTTTATTAAGATGATTTTTGATAAATTAAATAGAAAGGATTTTTCTTAGAATTAGAATAATGAAAGTTTTGGAAAGAATGTTAGAAAAGATTACTTGGATGATTTAGGGACTAATTTAGGATTAAATGAATTGATTTTGGCTTCAATAGTAGAAGTAAGATAGAAAGATGATCTAAAATTGGAAGTATTTTATTTAGTAGGGTTTTAGTTGAAATCTTGTTGTTGAAGATGAAAATTTTGAGGTCCAAAGACTTTAGGCTCACGACCAAGTGGTTTTAAAAAGGGTATCCAAGGCAAACTTTTGTATTGATTTGGAACTTAGATGCTTAGGTGAAAAAGGAATTGGATTAAGGATTTATAATAACGAAGGAGTGATACAATAAGTTGTGGTCATTTAATAAAAAAAGGAATTTCGGCCTTGAGTGGGAAAAACAAGCTAGAGAGAGATAGTGAAAACTTAAGTTGTGTTTGGAATGAATAAAAATGAGAAATGATTTGATTTGATTTGGTTTGGTTTGATTTAGAAATCAAATTTTATGTTTGAAACTTTTAAAAAATATAAGATTTGAATTGATTTAGAAATTAAATTTTATGTTTGGAATTCATTAAAATGAGAATTGATTTAATTTAATTTTATTATTTTACATTTTAACCCTTATGAGAGATAGTTAGAGGTAGTTACTAAGGGTAAATTAATCTTTTTATTTCAAATCAAATCAAATCTTAACAAATCTTATCAAATTTGATGGAATTTTTAAAACAAAGAAAATGAAATCTATGGAATTTTAGAAATCAAATCATTTCCTATTTTTTAACATTTCAAACATAAAATTTAATTAGATTTAATTTATAAATCAAATCATTTCCTATTTTTTTACATTCCAAACACACTCTTAGGGGGAAAGGAAAAGAATGGTGAGGTTAAGACAATGTGGTTTCTTTTTATGTTTTTCATGAAAAATATGAGGAAATGTTACTAGAGGAATTTATTTAGAAGAGTATGGTGATTGAAGTTAATTTCTACATTCATTCTTAAAAGTATTATGATTAGAGCCTAAAAGTGAAACAACGGTCCTACATGTTAGAGAAATTTGTGAGAATGCCTCGTGATTTGAAAATAATGGCTCTTACTTTTGCGTAATTGAGATACCTTGTGAATAAATATAATAGCATTGTGCTATCGGGCCGACGTACTAAACCCGAAAATATCAGTTGATGGCTTAACCCAGCGGTAGTTTGTTTTTCATGGAACGATACTGTTAATGAGTGTTGATTTCTCATGTCATTCCATCATGCATTGTGAAAGTAAAAAGGTCTTGATGACTTGTTGTTAAGGCTATATGCCTAAGAGATTGAATTACACCTTAATGTGGATGCGAATTGTGTAAGTGAAGGTCTACGACTGACCTTGGAGACGTCGGGGCGCGGGTATCCCACAAGTGGCCAGTTGGTAGCTCCACTGGGCTGTGGTGATTGAGCAATGCACTGACAATCTCGATGAAACACTACTCTATTTAGGATCTGGTGTTGACTGTCTTGTATAAGCGGTGTTGCGCAAATTTAGAAATTGAGAAATTATAGCACTTGACTTGAGGCTGACGAGATACAGACAGGTCTTCTAGATCATTCTCTCTGAAATTGTGTTTAGCTCAATGGAATAGGAAATGAGTGCAGTGTGCACAAGAAGGGTCAGTATACACATTATGCATATGTATAGTCAGTGTACATCTTGTCGTGGCGTAGTCAGTATGCATATTGTGGTAGCATAGCCAGTGTACTTATTGTTGTGGCATGGTCAATGTTCATGTGTTTTGATGTACATTGCTGAATTATTTATCAGTTGATAACATGATTGTATCAGTTGTTCTGTGATATTCCTGTATTACATGATTATGTCTGCTGTTCTTTGATATTGCTATATATATGGATGACACTATTGTCATTACTGTTTCTTGCTTCCATGCTGGTATTGATGTAGGGGATCTCACTTTTTTATTATCTTGTGCTGTTTGTTCTGTCATTTTTATGTTCTTAAGAAAACTGCGATGGCGGCAAGGCAAGATCTACAAGGTTTTGTTAGGCTACAGTTTCATGGGGGCATCGAAGCGTGGAATGTTCGTTGGGATACGGGGCGCATTCAGTATATCAAAAATGTCACCTTATTTTGGAGTATGACCCAGTTTAAGGCTGTTACGTTTACTGTGGACACAACTATTTCCTTAGAGTTTGATTTGCCTTTTGGGGAGTTACGGGATAATTGTAGAACTATCCCTAGGGAGGACTCTGTAGAGTCGAATGCTCGGACTCCTGTTCGTGGTGACGTGCCCCGACTAGCAGTTTTGTCCGTTAAGGATCCCGAAGAGGATCTGGAGGAAGATCGGGTGCAGGACCCTACTCTTCAAGTGTTTGGACTTGGGCTAGGTTCAGTTTTTATATGGTAGTCATTCTTGTCTTATGAGAGTACGTAAGTTTTGTGTAATTAAGTTGTTACTAATCTGTGTTATGAATATGAGATATGTGTTATTCAGTTCTTATATCTCGTGTTTCTCTATTTTAGTGAGTTTATGCTATTCGCGAAAAAGAAATTCTAAAACTCGTATTTTATAACATCAAATATTTTATAACTTGGGTAAAGATAATAAAAGGAGTTGGTAGGAAATGTAATGCCCTTCAGAGGGGTTGTTATATGTAGCCTGAGTGATCTAGGTTTGTCAAAGATTTATCAATTGCTGAAACTACTGAGTGGTTAACTGTAATGACGAAGAACTAGCTTTGGATGATTCAGAGACAACATTGTCTGAAACCTGATTCACTGAAGCAGAAACAAATTGCTTTTTTCCTTTTCCATAATTTGGAGGATAGCCATGAAACTTGTAGCATTGATCTTTAGTATGCCCCAGAACACCACAGTGAGTGCATAAAGGACGATCTTTTTTAGGTTGTTTGCCTTGTGCATCTAGAGTCGGCTTTGCATTCTTGACAGCAAAAGCCAATTGAGCAGCATAATTGGAAGAAGAAGCAGTTGCACCAATTTATTGCTGCTTCTCTTCTTGTATAATTAGAGAAAATACTTTGGCCATTGGAGACAAAGGATCCATTAAAAGAATTTGACCCCTGATCTGAGAAAAAGAATCATTGAGTCCCATCAGAAAAATCATCATATACTCCATATGATGATGCTCAATGAAGGGACGAACACCACCACATGTGCATGTGTTCACTAGATGATATTTACCAAGCTCCTCCCAAAGAGTCTTGAGCCTGTGTAAAACTGACTCACTATGAGAGATCCTTGAACTGTAGTCATAAGATCCTTCTTGTGCTGAAAAATACGAGGACCATTCTTCTGCTAAAAATGATCCCTCAAATCACTCCAAAGTTCAGTAACATTGCTACAATAAATGACACTAGTAGTAATTTCTTTGGTAAGTGAATTCAAGATCCATGAACAAACAATATCATTATTTCATTGCCAAGAAGAAATCAAACGCAGATCATCAATCAATTGAGGAATGGAGCCATCCACAAAACCATACTTGTTCTTGGCATTGAGCGCCATTTTCATCGCCCTGTGCCGAGAACCATAGTTCTCCCTCGATAATGGTTGAGAAACCAAAATCAACCCAGGGTGATCAGAAGGATGCAAAAAGAAATGATTGAAAACATCATCATGAAGATTGGCCATGATCGCAAGAAGAAATATAATTCAAGAAAACAGAGAATTTGCAGGGAAGGATCAATATACAACTGATACCATTAAGATTGAAGAATTGAAAGCGAAGAATTGAGAGTAAAAAATTGAGAGAAAACAAAATAAATAGAATAAACACAACACACACACACACACACACACATATACACTTATACTAACAAACATAACTAACTCAAACTAACAAAAGAAAACTAACTAACTAATTGAATATCGAATCGACACACACACACACACACACACACACACACACACTTAAACTAACAAATAGAAAATGAACTAACTAATTGAATATCGAATCAACACACACACACATATACACAAACTAACAATATCGAATCGAACTTAACTAACACAAACACACACACACACACACACTCTTAAACTAACAAACATAACTAACTCAAACTAACAAAAGAAAACTAACTAACTAATTGAATATCGAATCGACACACACACATACACAATATTGAATCGAACTTAACTAACACACACACATACTTAAACTAACAAACATAACTAACTCAAACTAACAAACAGAAAATTAACTAACAAATTGAATATCGAATCGATACACACACACACACAAACTTAACAAACATTACTAACTAATTGAATATCGAATCAAACTTAACTAACACACACACACACACACACAAACTAACAATATTGAATTGAACTTTAACACACACACACACACACACACACACACACACTTAAACTAACAAACATAACTAACTCAAACTAACAAATAGGAAACTATCTAACTAATTGAATATCGAATCAACACACACACACACACACACTTAACAAACATAACTAACTAATTGAATATCGAATCGAACTTAACTAACACACACACACACACACACACACACACACACACACACACTTAAACTAACAAACATAACTAACTCAAACTAACAAATAGAAAACTAACTAACTAATTGAATATCGAATCAACACACACACACACACTTAACAAACATAACTAACTAATTGAATATCGAATTGAGCTAACTAACACACACACACACACACACACACACACACACACACACACACACACACACACTCTTAAACTAACAAACATAACTCTTAAACTAACAAACATAACTAACTCAAACTAACTAACTAATTGAATATCGAATCAACACACACACTCAAACTAACAAACATAACTAACTCAAACACACACACTCAAACTACACACTCAAATTACATACTCAAACTAACAAACATAACTAACTCAAACTAACAAAATAGAAAACTAACTAATTAATTGAATATCGAATCGAACTTAACTAACACACGCTAAAACTAACAAACATAACTAACTCAAACTAACAAACAGAAAACTAACTAACTAATTGAATATCGAATCGAACTTAACTAATTGAATCGTACTGATCAAATCGAATTGAGCTAACTAATTGAATAATAACTTATAATCTGTAAAACCCCGTGAGTACTTAATCTGCTCCATCGTGTGAGTGTGGGTTTAAAGTCAATTTCCCACCCTATCTTGTCCCACACTCCTCATCTATATTAATTGATTTTTCCCTAGTTTAACACTGATTTAGAACATATCTTTTTAGTTAATATGGGATAATTGATTAATTTTAAGATTGTATTGAACTATTGTATAAATTTATTTAAAACTCATAATGCATGGTGGGGTGAAACAGGTGTAAATTTTAATATTTTTATATGAGATGGATGTGAGTTTTAATCTTTAAGGTTGCAGGATAAGGTCAAGTTGAGGAAAAATTTGCATATGTATGTGTATTTATTAAAAAACTTGAATAGAAAGAAAAAGTAAAACTATTAAATGCCTTTAAAATCTGGAAACATTTAATTTATTTAAAAAAATTAAATACTTAAAAACTATCAAATAAAAAGTATAAATATTTAATGTATTAAATTTTTTTAAAACAAGTACTTTGTACTTTTAATAATTAAGATGATTAATGAAAGATAATAAATGTTTCTTACCATGGATCTTTAAGACACATTAAAAATCGTATAACCCATAATTTGTGATTGCATTCCATGTTGAGTTTTGCTCCAAGAAGCTCGAGCTTTTGAATGCTTAGGCTTTTATTGGATGTTGTGATAACCTTTGTACGCCAGCATATAATTAAAATATTAAAGTGTGAATCTCAATGTTCATCGGAGAATGAAATTGTTCACGCTTTTGAATGCTCAAGTGTTCCATAGACTTCCCCTTCTATGTTTTTTCAAAGATTGGCTTATTAAATTTCGGTCGTCTAGCCCCTTCCCCATATACATATCAAATTGCAGAAAAAAATTAGTGGCAACCGTAACTTCTTCTAAAAAATAATACTATTTACGTAATAGTTACTTATAATTAAAAATATATATATATAGTTATAGCTCCATTTAAGTTTGATAAAAGCAGTAGTTTAGGTTCACTACTAGTCTAACTGGTTGATACAATTATACTAAGATGAGTGCTTCCAACTCTTTGTAATTAGGATAAATTTTCATTAATATAATATTAATTAAGTCAACCATAACATAACATATAACATGTAAAACATTAACTTTTTTTTGACAAACAAGTAAAACATAAATTGAATTTGTATTATCAGATTAATTTTATAATAAAATTCAATCTGTTTGAGTATATTACTCTTATATATAAGAAGTTCTACCATTTTAGACACGATTTTATCTGCTTGCTCACTCATTATCTCTCTCTAAAAAAAAGTTACGTAAAAGTATATTTAAAATTTGTACTATCTAAAAGGAAAGCTCATAAGTTTGAATTCTCTTTTGCTCGGATTAGAATTCTCTTAATTTTTTATCCTCTCAAGTGATCAATTGTAGGAGAGATAAAGACACAAGGCTATAAAAAAAATTTACAAGTTTCAACCGGGTCCCACTAATAACTTTTTGTGTGTCTTTTTCTTTCCTACAATTGACCACTTGAGAAAAAAAAAAGATCCTAATCCCTTATGCTCAGTCCCTCTTTAGCATCCAAAAAATCATTAACCTACAAATAATTAATTTTATGAAATTAAAAGAAATATTACAACATTTAAAATTTGAGTTCGAAAAAACTATTAAACCATGCAATTATGCAAATACGTGCAATAATGCAACCGGGTTATGACCGCTTCAACTGGGTTATGATGGTTTCAATTTAAAATTTATAAAAAACATGTGGGGTGTGATAGGTGCAGAATTTTCTAATTTTAGTCTCCAATTATTTTCTTTGGGTTTTTCCAAAAATGATAAACATGACTTGGGTGACATTGATTCCAAAAGTGGAGGACGCAAGCAATATGTCAGAATATAGACCTATCAATATGGTTGGTTGTATTTATAAGGTCATTGCCAAAATTTTAGCTGCACGAATTAAAAAGGTTATGCCAGAGTTAATGGATGAGACTCAAACAACATTTGTTAGTAGAAGGCAGATCATTGATGGGGCATTTATTGCTAGTGAAGCGGTTCATTGGTTTAAAAAACATAAGCTCTCTGCAGTTCTCATGAAGTTTGATTTCCAAAAAGCATATGATTCAGTTAGATGAAGTTTTATTAATCATGTTTTAAAACTAATGGGTTTTGGAGAAAAATAGAGAAGATGGGTGTCTCAATATATATCAATAGCTTTTATGTCAATATTGGTAAATGGTTCACCAACAATGCCTTTCAACTTGGAGCGTGGACTAAGGAAAGGTGACCCTTTATCTTCTTCTTATTTGTCCTGGTTGCAGAAGTTTTCAATCGGATGGTTTGGAGAGCTAAGGAAGTTGGTTTAGTTGAAGGTGTTTGCATTGGAAAGGATAATGTTGAGCTGACTCATCTTCAATTTGCAGATGATACAATAGTATTTTGTCCCTCTGAAGAACAAATCATTTTTAACTATAGAAGACTGTTGGATTATTTTGGAGTTATGTCTGGGCTGAAACTCAACTATGAAAAATTTGCACTTCTCCCTTTCTCATGCTCGCAGTAGTGGGTTGAAGATGTGAGTAGTTGTATAAACTACACAGTTATTTCTCTGCCTATTAAATATTTGAGAATTCCTCTTAGTACAAGTCCGAGAAAGTTGGATACTTGGCGACCAGTTTTGGATAGGATCGATAAGAAGTTTGCATCTTGGAAGGCGAGGCTTCTTTCCAGGTCAGGTAGACTTATATTAATTAAGTTAGTACTTATTAATCTTCCATTATATTATCTTGGACTCTTCAAAATTCCGTCGATTGTGATGAAAAAAAATTATGATTCAAAGTAGATTTTTTTGGAGTGGTGATACTAATAAGAGAAGCCTTCCTCTAGTTAAATGGAGTGTAATTTAGAAAACCAAAAGTTTGGGAGGCCTTGGTGTGGGTGATGTGATTATTAAAAATGCTTCTATGCTTTTCAAATGGTGGTGGGAGCTTTTTGTAACATCCTAATACCGATAACCTAATATACCAAACATATACTTGGATAAGTAGTATTAGCTATGCTACTTCTAACTTAAACATCACACTAATCAATATCGTTTAAACAAATAATAATGGAGAGCCTTGCGGAAACTAAAAGTTATAAACATACATTTCTACCTCAAAGGGGCACATCGTATACATAAACTTTCTGTACATACTTAAAACAGT
This sequence comes from Ormosia semicastrata, assembly GCA_029884595.1. Lineage (NCBI taxonomy): Eukaryota > Viridiplantae > Streptophyta > Magnoliopsida > Fabales > Fabaceae > Ormosia > Ormosia semicastrata. Next base: position 10,926,660 of record JAQQTO010000047.1, read on the forward strand.
GTAAATGTATACAAGCTTTAACTACTAAGTGTAAAAACTACTCTAGTCTTCATACTTTTTTTCTTTCCTTTAGAAGAGCTTCCACCTGAATTTATATGACAACACACGGGGTGAGAAATCATAATTCTCAGTATAAGTATACCAAAGCCAGAGTTTAAGCACTCACAATGAATAAACCAAACTATAACCTCATCTAACATTTGTAACAAATAATGGTATCAAACAACCTCCTATACAATCATAAGATATCATCAAGCAAGACAACCGCCTATACAGCTATCACTGAAGGCAAATGCAACATATGCACAAAAGAAACATAAATCACATATAAGATAATTACTAATAGATGCAATGTTTGTGTTATGTATGATTATGCTCAAAGAAACGTGTATGATAGTGTAGGTGTAATGTCATGAGATGCCATGAAACTTAACTATTCCTCTGGGTAGGGAGGGAATGTTACCTCCTTAACCTACTAGGTAGGGAGGGAATATGTAACCTCCTTTAACCTACCTTAAACTGAGTGGACTTTACCACTACCTCAAACTATTGGGAATATCAAGTGTGTGTGAAGAATGTGTTGTGTGTGAAAAATGCGGTGTTATGTCTAACTCTTACATAACCACCACATAACTTTATATTAAGTCCATCTTTGCATTACTAGCTCTACCTCAACTCTATGAGAGCACTTCATGCACTATGACACTCAACTATTTCCAACTAGACTTAGTTACCTTCTATGCTAGCATTACTAGCTCTACCTCAACTGTATGAGAGAATTTCATGCACTATGACACTCTACTATATTACTAAGTAAACTTAGTATATTGGTATCTAGTATCCCATCTTATCACATAACTAGTGATATCTAACACAACACTATGTTTCCTAGGGAGCTAGACACCTAAGTATGGCAATCCATAACTAATGGATGCACAAGGTCTCCTTACTTTTCCTTGTATGCTATATGGTCTTTCTCTCTAAGAAATACCTCTATTAGTATTTCAACATTCTTAAAAAGGCACAAACAAAGAATCCTAATAAGTAGGAAACTCAATTCATAAAAAAATAACATTTTGAGAATTTATGGAACTCATGCCTTGGCGCAACCTTGTCACGCTGCGGCGCCAAGCTCTTTGGTCACTCACGCCTCGACGTAGCTTTGTCATGCCGTGGTGGGAGAGGGTTGATAACTCCATGGAATGTAATTATTTTTGTCCTATATCTGTACTATAAAGAATGCTTAGTCTTTGTTTGTTATGCACATATGGGAGGTTTTAGGCTTATATTTGTCAAATTCTAAATTGGATATCTTCCTATATGTTTTTGAGCAAATTGTGCATATTTTGTAAGTGATTAAGTAGATTTGTAATTGTAATTGACTTGGTGATTTCTCTATTTTAGGAAGGGCTCCAATCAAGCTGAAATTTAGAGGATTTAGACTAAAAGTGGAAGAGAAAACTAAGTTTGCATATCAGCAGTTCACACCGCGGCGCAGGAATGTCAATGCTGCGGCATGGTGCATCGCTTGCATCAATACAGAGGACCTAAGGCTTGAACACCATGGCGCAAAGGAGCGTATGCTGCTGCATGGTGACCTAAATTGAAAACGCGCCACGGCGTAGGAATGTTAATGCCGCGACGTGACCTTATTTTTTTGAGCCTATAAATACTATTTATTAGATCTTGTAAAAAGAGGCTGTTAGGTTTAGAGAAGTTGCAGTTGATTTTCATGTTTGGGGCTAAGAAGAAACTAGGGGAGCTAAGGTTGGAGGTCATCTTCCTTATGGAGGAGGATTCAAGTATCAAAGATCACATCCATGAGCTTCACTCTTTTTTCCCTATTCTTCCTTCTCTCCTTTATATCATGAACATGGTTTTTGTTGTCTATTTTTGTGTTCAATGAGTAGCTCAGTTGTATTAGGGATTACTTTAGATCTTTTATGAATATTATTGATTTTGTACTTCTTTGAGTTAATATAGATGTTTAGTTTTGTTCAATAATATGAATCTTAATGCTCTTGATTGTATGATTAGCTTTTAAGTGATTTGTTGAAATCTGATAAACCTAGACATAGGAATTTGGATCTTAGATCATATGTATGGTTGATGTATGTTTGAATTCATTCAATTGGCTTGGATAAGTTAATTCGCTAATAGGATAGAAATATACCTCTTAGCCATGCATGGCGGGTGTTTAAGAATAGGTCTTAATGAGTGAAGTTTGCGCTAGTTCTCATAGAAACATAGTGAATTAAGTAAATAAAACTATGATTAATTGACTTAGACATAGGCTTTTAACTAAATCAGATTCTCAAGCTAACTTAACAATTCATTGATGTTACTTGTAAGGATTGCATATCATTAGTTGAAGTAGGAGGTGAAGAAGGATTCCCTAAAACTCTAAACATTATCTTTATTGTTTTGTAGTTTAGATTTAGTTTATTTGCACTTTCCTTATTTTTATGTTCTTGAATAAAATTAGTTAAGATATTGATTGATATTTAGCATTGGAATCCAACATCCTCGTGGAAACGAACTTTACTCTTCATTGTATTACTTGAATGACCCGTGCACTTGTGGTACACAAATGGTCTAACAAGTTTTTGGCGCCGTTGCCGGGAATAATGGTTTAATTTTGTATTGCTAATATCAACAATGAGTTTAGTTAGTCCTAATTTAAGTTGTATATAGTTCATTTTAATTTAAGTTTTCTTTATGTTAAGTTTTAAGTTCAATAAAGAAGCCGGATGACTATAATCATACAAGGTCCTTAAGGGAGTTTGCGACTCCTTAAAAGGAAAACCTTCGATCAAGTTCAAGAAGACCACTCATCCGCACAAACCATTTTGGTGACAAAGTCTTGCCAAGACTGTAAATTAGGCCCTTTTTGGGAGAAAATCCAAGTTTATGTTAATTCTTGTCTTTACTTTTTGCATAAATAGGTAGTATGTTGATTTTGTATGTTAATACTTATATGTTGATACTTATTTGTTAGTATGTTGATTTTGTTAAGTTTTAAGTCTTATTCATGTTAATACTTATATATGTTAGTATGTTAATTTGGTAGTTTTATGCTTTTGTTAGTTTTTAAGTTTTAGTTATGTTTTAAGTCTTAAATATGTTAGTATGTTAATTTTGTGATTTTATTATGTTTTTGTTATATATATTGTAATTTAACATTTTGGCCAAGTTTTATAGGTGCTAGAGACCATTTTGAGGCAGAACTTGTAGCAAAAAATTATGTAGTCTGACTCTTCATGCCGTGGCCCAAGCTTTGTAACGCCGCGGCATGAAGACCTTTTATGCGCATTTGGGCCAATTCCAGGGAGCTCAGCACCACGGCGTAAACTTTGGTATGCCGTGGCGTGCCTGTAAAACTTGTGAAAAAAAAAAGTTCTGTACATAGTTTATTTATTTTTCAAGTTTGTACATATTTTATTATGCTCAGACTAACAATGTGCATATTTTTGAAAATTTTTAGGTAACCAATGCACCAATGAAAGTGAGGATATCGTCTCACTTCGATTTGGGGGAGTATCATTACATGTTTTGATTATTATGATGTATTAAGTATACATGTGATGATGTTTACTGTATGTAGTTGTGATAGCCACCATGTTTTCATGATTTTCTATTACTTTGGCTATTATTAAAGGGTACTGATGCAAATATTTCAATTTTTAACATTATGAAAATGATGTTATGCATGCTAGAATTGAAAAAGTCGAATCTATTTGAATGCATAACATATTGTCAATTGCTAGTGTAGAATTGGTTGTCCAATGATATTAAAGTTTGTGAATTGCCCCCTTTTGAGTGAAATCTTATGTGATCAAGAAGCATGTGAAATAATTTAGTTACTTTTTATGCATGATTTATATTCTACTTAGATGCACGTGTAACTTCGAAAATGATAATAGTGCATGTTTAGAGAAAGTTTATGGATGTACATGTAAAATTTTGATTATTCTTGAAATTATTTTTCAACTCTCTTGAGGCGAAATTCTAGATTCTTCATGATTGAGGAAATGATTAGGGCATTGTTTGGATCGATTGAGCCTTTCGAGCTTACCCTAAAATGAAGTATCCACAAGTCACCTTTTGAAGCTTTATAAATGTTCGACCTTATTTGTTTTTCATCACCCTTGTATTTGTTAACCTGTTAACCATTCTAATGCATGTGAAAACATTACATTTTCTTCCTACCATCATTGTTTGTTGAGTACATAATATGTTATTTCTTGAAGTGAGTCTAGTGATTAGGAGTATTAATGCATATTCAATACAAAATGAACCTGAAGGAACTAGATGCAGCCAAAGAAAAGAAGCATTGCTTTGTAAAAAAAAAAAAAGAGAAAAGAAAAACAAGCAAAGCATAAGAAAAGAAAAATACGAAAAACATTGAATGGTTCTGGTGAGTTTTCTTCTTTCACTGTTGAATACCTTGCTAATATCAGTTAGAGGCTCAAGACTTAAAATAACATGTTTGTATTTCTCAATATTTGTGTTAAATCCTTTCCCTTTTGTGCTTTCTATAACTCCCCCCTTTGGGTTAAAACTCTAATGCTTCCCAATGTTTGACAAAATGCGGAAAGGTCTCTCATAATAAAATATGTATTTCAAATTTTTCTTTTTAAAAGCATAACGTAACGAAACATGAGCAATACAAGATATAATTACTACATATTACTCACCAAAAGATTATATACATCAGTGGCATGGATCACAGTCCACCCAAAATATAATAAGTTTGTACTCAAAATACACTACAACCAATTGACAATAAAATATAAACTGGCCCAAGTCTAGACTGCCTAGGGAGCAGGGTCTTCCCTTGGATCCTCCATTGGATCCTCCTCCTCAGACTCCTCATCAATCAGATTCCTCAACTGAGGAAGAAGCTCGCGAACAGGTGTCCTGGAAGATGACACCATCGGATCCGGGTCCTCCCTCGGAGTGTAGTGCAAGTCCCCCCACAGCTCCCTAATCAGCATGATGAACTCTAGATGTATAGAAACACTAAGAGAAAAGAAAGGTTCCCCATCACGGGTTCTACGAACAGACAAAGTTAATTCCCCTATATATCTAATTCGTTCATTTCCCCAGTCGATGCGCCATGCGTCCGCACCTCCGTGGAATTGAACTCTGACAAAACCAATAGAAGCTCTCCTAGCAGCCATCGCAAAAACATAACAACAGCAGACTGCAGCTCTTCCTCTTAGTCTTTATCAACAGAAATATATAAAATAGAAGCACACAAAATAACAATACACAGAGGTGAGATTCTCTATATCATTACCAACATGGCAGTAAGAAACAACAACATCAATAAAATCATAGAGTACAAATATAGTAATTTACAGTTATAATATTCTCAGTAAATATCACAATGATATATCATTAGGTAATTCCACAGGATAGTAACAGATAATTTCACAGTATAGATATATCACAGTAAAATGCCCAATGATATGTGAATGCACAATGGACTGACACCTACTCCATGGAGTTAAAAACTAGCATCGAAGAGAATGATCGGGAGAGTCAATGTCTGTATATCGTTAGCCTCAAATCATGTGCTTCTCAATATAATCAATATGCGTAACATGGCTCTACAAGACACTCTCAACCGGATCGGGAATAGGATAATGTCTGGTCGAGATCGTAGGTGCGTTACACAGTCACCACGGCCTAGTGAAGCTACCAACTGTCCACATGTGGGATACCCGCACCCCGACACCTCCAAGTTCAATAAGTGAACTACACTACGTAATTCGCACCCACACAAAGGTGTAATTCATCTCCTAGGCATACAGCATTGACAACAAGTCATTCTGACTTTCATAATGCATGATCACATGACATGAATAAAGCAATAGTCATAAACACATAGATTCCACCCAAAAGAGCCACAACAGGCTTAAGTCAATCACTGACATTTCTGGGTCCAGTACGTCGGCCCGATAGTACAGGGCTATTACTTATGGTCACAAAACCCTTCCATTGTGCCAATTCAGGGGTCGTCATTCTCAACTTCATGGAACATTCTCACAAGTGCTTCTTATTAAAACTTTTAAGAATTAACATGAAAATTCACTTTAAATTAAAACTCTCCTAGTTAAGTTCCTCTAGGTGATATTTCCTCACGTTTCTCACAAAAGACCTAAAAAGAAAACTACATTGTATTAATTTTCACAAATTCATTTCTTTTTCTCCTTAAGCCCTAAAAATACTCTAAGTTATTATGAGTTCTCTTCCTAGCCTATTTTTCCCTCTCAAGGCCGAAATCTCTCTCTAATTAAGGGACTAAATTTATTTTACCACTTCTTTATTATTACCAATCCTCAATCTACTTGCTTTCTCATCTAAACACTTAAGTTTCAATTTAACATAACATTTTATCTTAAACACCCTATTTGGGCCTCTTGGCCGTAAGCTTTCTAGGACACTAGGGCTTCAAATTTTTTAACCTCCATAAGAAATTTCAAACAACCAACATACATCAACCATCAAGAATTTCATATTTCACCAAGATCATAAATATCACTAAGTCACAAAATCACATAAGGCAAAAATGACAACAAAAATCACCAAGAGCCAAACACAAATCAAGTGAAGACTCCACACATGGATTCTCCACTCTCAACACAACAAAACATCTCTCACCACCATGGAAGGTTGATAAGAGAAATCTCCCTCTTACCTTAGAAGATATCCAACCTCTTCTTGAAGAACTTTTTGAAGCAAACCTCCACCTTCAAAGGGGTTCTTGAAAACGAAAATGATAAGCCAAAAAATCAACATTTTTAGACTTGGAAAAGAATAAATAAGGATCAAAATCAAGGTCTTGAAAGGAAGAAAAGAAAGAAGATGAGATGGTGGAGTTTGGGTGGTGGTCGTGAGTTAGGGAGAGAAAATGAGAGAAGAAAAGATGAGAGAAAATGAGAGAAGAAAGTGTGTAACTTTTGGTGATGAGAGAGAAAGTGATAGAAAAGTTAGGAATTGAAAATTGAAATGGAAAACTTGTCCAAGAAGCCTCTCCCTTTTCTCTTGGCCGTGCACCTCCTAGGAGAAAGGAGCCAAGCTTTTCTTGCAAGCTTCTCCTAAAGCTTCTTCAAGAAGCTTCTCCTTTTACCCAAAAAGTCAAGTGTGATGTCATTGAGTGATGTCACTTAGATGATATCATAAAAGTGACTAGATAGAAATAATTCTACTAAATTTTTACTATAAACTATTATCTAATGGGTAAAAGTCACAGTTAACAAAGTCGGTATCTATTGTTCAATGGATAATAGAGTATACTCAAATTTTACCTATCAAATAAAACCTTAAAAAATGAAAATTTCGTAAACTGTGTCCGGCCTCGAGTTTAGTAAGATTTCCCGGTATGCTTCTACTGTCCAAAGCTTTCGGGCCACGAAAACATATTTTATTGTTCCGACCCCGCTTAACATGCACGAAATTTGAGAAATATAATAAAATAATCAAAATCACCCAAATAATTTATAAAAATTTACAAAAATCACAAATATTATAAAAAACATACATAACAGAAAACAAGAAATTTTCGGGATGTTACACTTTCACCCATGACCATTGGCCTTACATTACAAGCTGTTAAAATCTATTTTGATCCTCAATTTTGTGTGATTTACATTAGTGGAGAGAGAGTTATATTACAATCTTGTGGATTCTATAATTTATATTCATGTGTATGCTCATAAACTTATCCGGATAAGTATGACTTGACTAGGAGAAGTTTATTTTGCATGTTTGTGAAAAATGTGAATTGCATGAAAAGATGCCTAGATTATTAGCATGTTAAGGATTGTGTATGTGTGGAGCAGATTATGAGGCATTAGTACTTTTTAAGGACTATACAATCAGTATGCACTAGTTGTGGTTAAATTGAAAAATTGAAATTATGTTAGATGCTGAAAGAATATTGAGCATGAATTGTTAAGAAAGTTTCCTTAGTCATACTTTGTTTTGCTCGAGGACTAGCAAAAATATATGTTTGGGGGTGTGATAGCTCCATGAAATGTAATTATTTGTGCCCTATATTTGTGCTATAAAGAATGCTTAGTCCTTATTTGTTATGTATATATGGAAGGTTTTAAGCTTATATATTTCAACAGGGTATTTGGATGAATATGTGAAAAGGTATGAAATCCCTATTTTGGGATGATATGTGGATTGGTGATGGTAGTCTTAGAAATAAATTTCCAAGGCTCTATGTTGTCTCTTTGCAAAAGAATAAGGTAATTGCGGAGTTTGAGGTGTGAGATGGTTATGTTTCGAGATGGAACTTTCTTTGGAGGCGTGTTTTATTTGTTTGGGAGCTTCAACAACTTAATGAGTTGAATATACTGTTATCTCATGCATCTTTTAATAGGGAGGTTGATGACAAGTCTTTTTGGAAGTTTGATTCCAAAGGTACTTTCTCGGTTTAGTCTTCCATGCTTGCTGAAGCCACTTAATCTAGTTCAATGTGTCTATCTAGCAATAGTACAAAAGGTGTTTGGCAAGGTCTTACTACTCCAAGGGCTAGATTACTAGTACGATTTGTGATGCTGGGAAGAATAAATACTAAAGATCGCCTTAGGAAATTCAAATTGATTTCGGAAGGTGATGATCGGTGCCCTTTTTGTAATTTATATAGTGAAAGTGTTGAACATCTTTTCTTCACTTGTGTTTTCTCTTGGAAATTATGGTACTCTTGTTTAGATTGGTGGGGCTTTTGTTGGTCTTCCCCATTTGATTCATGCACCTTTTTTGATCCATGGGTGGATATTGGATTGAGTGGATTTCAAAAAAATGATGTGGGTGTCTTTATTTTTTGTTGTAATATGGACTATTTGGCAATCTAAGAACAGGTTGTTGTTTGATAAAGTTGAACCAACTTGGGAGCAAATCTATGTTCTTGTAAAATGAGACTTGGATATTGGACTAATGGATGATGTTTTGATTTTTCTTTCTCTCCAAAGGTATTGGTGTCTAATCTGCAGGAAGTTAGAAGATAGAAGAGTACTGAGTCAATAAGACATCAAGTTATTAGTTTTGATGCCAATCTTGAAGAAAAGCAGATTTCATGGTTTTGTTCCTGTTTTTTTTAGCTTTTGTTGTATCCTATGTTTCTGTTTTTTCTGTTTTGCTCTCTTGTCTAATGTACGTTCTTGCTCCTTTCTGGTTTAGAGAGTTTTTTGAGCATTGAATTTTTGATACTTATAAAAAAAATGCAAATACGTGCAATAATTAAACATCTCAGTGTGTGTGTGTGTTTTTTTTAATTACAACATCTCGGAGAGTCTTTAAAATTGAATCCCCGTTACTTGTAGAATTATTAGTGCATTATGTGGGATTGATTAAAATTGATTAATTTATCAAAGAAAAATACAAGAACATTTGTGAAGAAGAAACAAGGGTTTCATTGATTGTTGAAATGCAAAAGTTAATTTAACCTAAATACAAAGAAACTATATATAGGCTAAACAGGGAAAGGAAAATACTATTCTATCCTTAATAAATAATAAAACAAAATAACTCAATATTCTTAACATCTCCCCTCAAACTCATGATGCAGCAGCTACAAGCATCGAGAGTTTGCCAACCAGAAAATGAAAACGAGAGATGGAATGCGACTTGGTAAAGAAATCTGCAATCTGCAAAGAAGAAGAAACAAAGGGCAAGGTAATGGTTCCATGCTTGAGATGATGACGAGTAAGGTGACAATCGATCTCAATGTGCTTAGTTCGTTCATGAAAACCGAGTTGTGAGCAATCTGAATAGAACTCCGGTTGTCACAATACATAGGAGTGGGATCGAACGAGAAACTCCCATATCGCAAGTAACCAACGTAACCACAATCTCTTTAGTAGTAGATGCCATAGCACGATATTACCTTCGGTTGAAGATTGAGAAACAATAGATTGTTTCTTGCTCTTCCAAGAAATAAGAGAATCACCCAAAAATATCGAGAAACCCGATGAGACTTGCGATCTGTGGGATCAACGCCATGATCAGCATTAGAGTATGCACATAGTTCTAAGGAAGAGGTTGATGGAAATAAAAGACTATCGTACCTTTGCCTGCCCAATGAAGTTGTAGTAGGAGAAGCAACAAAGTGACTAACAACATGAACAAAGACATATGCAATATACGGACGAGTAATAGTAAGGTATACCAAGCTCCCAACAATAGTACGATATAAAGTAGGATCGACAAAGGTAAACCATCGAAGAAGAAAACTTTGCATTAACTTCAATGGGAGTGTCTCTGATTTTATTATCGATAAGTCTAGCTCGCTCAAGAATATCTGTAACATATTTCGATTGAGAAAGAAGATAACCTCGGGTGAGTAGGCTACCTCAATACCCAAGAAATATCGTAGAGAACCCAAATCCTTCATTTCAAATCCTGTCTAGCTAACTCTGTCTTCAAATGAAATACCATGAATATCGTCACCAATGATAATCATGTCATCAACATATAAAGACAAAATGATACGACTGCATCGGTGCACTTAACAAAAAGAAGCGAGAATCATGACTACTTGAAGCAAATCCAAGGGAAGAGATCACAATGAGAAAATTTCTCAAACCAAGCACGGGGTGCTTGTTTGAGACCATATAATGCTTTCTTGAGCTTGCAGACATACCCGAGAATCATGTAAAACACCGGGAGGTGCCATATAAATTTCTTCTTGAAGATCTCCATTCAAGAAGGCATTTTTAACATCAAGTTGAAAAATATGCCAGCGACGACGAAGCTACGCAATAAGAGTACGAATAGTAGTCATTTTTGCAACATGTGAGCAAATGTCTCCTCATAATCCATACCATATTGAGAATACCCTTTTGCAACCAACCTGGCTTTGTATCGCGCAATAGATCCATCAGAATTAGTCTTGATTTTATATACCCAATGACAACCAACAACAGTCTTATCAGGAGGTAGAGGAACCAAGTCCCAAGTACCTGTCTTTTGCAAAGTAGAAAGTTCCTCATCCATAGCTTGCTGCCAAAGAGGATCAAGAATAGCCTCTTTATAGGAAGAGGCTAGAGAGACAATGAATAGAAGCTAAAAAGGAAGAAAAAGATGAAGAATAACAAGAATAAGCAAAATCTGGTAACTTTGTGGACTTACGAATGCGTATGGATTGACGTACGGGTGGATCCACAATCTCAGACGGAGCTTGAGGGACCATAGGAGAAGAGGAAGCTTCGGATGTCTTGGGAGAGTAAAGTGTCGATTACTGCTTGAAGGGGTATTTGAAGTACTAGGAACACGAGATGACAAACTATAGAATCCTGGAAAAAGGATCTATACGAATAAGGTCAGATCTAGTCAAACTATGAGTAGTGGATGGAATAGAAAAGAAAGGTATATGCTCAAGAAAAACAACATGACGAGACACATAAAGTTTCTGAGTTATTGGATCAAAACAACGATACCCCTTTTACCTTTACCATAACCAAGAAAGACACAAATAGCAGATTGAGAGGACAACTTCTGCGTTCCACATGAGGACGAAGAAACGAAACAAGTACAACCAAAAACTCTAAAGAAAGAATAATCGGGAGCATACCCATACAACTTTTCAAAAGGAGACAAACTGAAATATGAGAAGATGGAATTGTGTTAATCAAACTTACAATAAGAAGAACGACTTCACCCAAAACACACTAGAGCAGTAGACAAAGACAAGAGAAACGAAAGCGGTTTCAACAATGTGCCTATGTTTTCTTCAAAGCAACACCATTTTGCTCGGGAGTATCTGTACATAAAGTTTGGTGAATAGTTCCATCTAAGGCAAGCACTCACAAAATTTATTAGAGGTGTATTCCCCACCCAAATCACACCTAAAACATTTAATAACAATGAGAATGTTGAGTTTTGACAAGAGCCGAAAAGTTTATATATATCAAAGAATTGAACGGTGTTTCATTAAATAAACCCAACAATAACGAGTATGATCATCAATAAAAGAAACATAATATCGAGACCCTCCTTTTTGGCAACGGGAGAAGGTCCCCATACATCGAGAATGAATCAAATTAAAAGGAGAAGAAGAACAGAAATACTTGATTAAAAGGTAAAGCTGAAAATTTTGCAGTTTACATCCACTACAATCGGAAATATCACAAGTTTGTAAATTTCCTAAAGCCCCCCTGTGGATGCCAAAAATCTCAAACGAGAAGATGAAACATGACCTGAGCGAGAATGCCATAAGTAAAAACTAGAATAAGAATGACTCAAATGAAAAGAAGATAAATCAACACTATTTTCGGCACTTTTAACTCATCCAAAATATATAGTCCCCTTCCCTACGGCTGTCAATCAAAGAGTGCAGATCCGCACATAACAAGAAGAAGAGGAAAATGTGACTAAATTACCGAGAATCACATAATCCGACCAACAAAAGCAAGATTTAATTTAAGTTTAGGAATATGATAAACATTAGGGAGAGACAAGTTAGGTGTAACAACGGAACCAACACTGCTAAAGGCATAGGAGTGCCATCGGCGGTCATAACGAGAATAGAAGACGAAGGAGACACGAAGCAAAATGTGAAGAATCTAGAGACATATGATGTGAAGCACCGAGAATCCAAGACCCATACTGAGAATGAGACATCAAGTTATGAGGCAAGCGACCCATGGAAGAAGAAGCGAGACATAGCATGTTTTGAAATTGCTCAATCCAGAGTACTAGGATCGGTGAAAGGAACGATGAAGCAGCTGCTGTGTAATTGGGTGGTGGTACGTAACCCTGAGATGGTCTATAAGCATTAGATTGTGGTGGTTTTGAAGCTTGAGATTGCTTTGTTGCGATTGGTTATGTTGTCTCAACTTAGGACACCGAGCCTTCCAATGACCTTTTACTTACTTAAAGCGCACTCGTCTAATGGCAACCCTCGTATAAGACTTATCTCGATTATTGGAGGGTGGCTTAGAGGATCGCTAGCACGAGAGGGATTAGAAGTAGAAAGAATTTTTTCGAATAAGACTTAAGACGTATTTCTTGACTAATAACTCACTTACAACCGAGTCAACGAGAAGGAAGAGGAGAACGATGCAAAATTGAACCTCTAAGTCCTTCAAAATCACTGCGAAGTGCCATTAAAAACGTACCAATGCTCCTTTGTTCTCTACGAGCAATATTTTCAGTAAGAGCCAATTGATCCCAAAGATCTGTTATGAATAAAACTCACGAATACTCATATTCTTATGAAGAGCTCGTATATCATTCTCCAATTGATCTTGCTTTGCAAAATTTGATTGAGTGAATAACATTTGCAAATGAATTAAACCTCCTTTGCGTCTCATACTTCGCCCATTTGTGTACCTATAGAATGCTCAATGTAATTGTTAATCCAAGTAATAATTTTTGCATTGTTTGCTTCCCAAGTATCTATCAAAGCAAAGCATACCCCTCAATAGTATTCTTAGGTTTTTCAAAAGTTCCACTAACATGACTTTTTACCCTTAAGAAAGTTTCTTATCACATAACTCCAATCGAATAATTCTTTCCATCCAACCTCACCTCACAGGAGAGCGAATCGTCTCTTTCTTGCCATAATCAAAAAACCAAGAAAGTCAAAAGAAAACGAAATGCGGATTACAAGAGCGAGTGAATACCGAAATACCAAAATACTGCTGAGCGAATACCCTCTCGAAATCTCCTTGTGCCCCCCGCAGAACCCCAACCAACTCAACGGAGTTGGATCGCTGGCTTGTGTTTGAGATTTTTCCCATGGCTTTCTACGATACCATGATAAAGAATTCAAAGAAAAATACAAGAACATTTGTGAAGAAGAAACAAGGGTTTCATTGATTGAATGAAATAAAAAGTCAATTTAACCTAAATATAAAGAAACTATATATAATTTGAAAATACTATTCTACCCTTAATAAATAATAAAACAAAATAACTCAATATTCTTAACAAATTTGACACGTACTCTGTATTCCATTCCCACTTTGCAACCTTCACACATTAAAGCAACTCTTTGTCTCCTATAGTTATACGTGATATATATGAGATATGTTTTTCCTCATCCACCAGTCATCAGTCATCACCTTTTTCCTGTCATTCTTAATCGCCTGTTTTGGCTTTTTATTTTTTTATTTTAAGTGTTTCGTGGAATACATTATGATATATGTTTATATGTACCTTCAAGTATATTTGGTACAACAATTTTCTAGCACCACTAACTGTATTTAACCATGACCAGTAAATTGTGTGACTGTTAATATTAATTGGTAATATAATGCTATGAAAAATAGATAGTTAAGCTATATTACTATTTTGTCTTTGGTAAAGAATATTATGTGCTATTCACTACTTATAAAGAAATCTCACAGCCTTTATGTTTAGAATTGATAAAGGAAAATACTCACAATAGGATTACTTTGAAAACGTTGTATCACTGTATAAAAAAACTGACTTTCCAGAAAAAAAGTATGACCGGACTCAAATCAAGTCTTGAGTTTAGATGCCAAATAATATCTGTTTTTAGTCAAATTAGGTGGTATTTGAATTAGTTTATGCTTGACTAATTTAACTTAATTTGATCTAATTAGAGTAAGAATAGAAAAATATTTGTGGGGAAGGATAGTCTTAGTATTCTAAATGAGGATGAGTTCTGACACTCAAAAATATAAAAAAATCTCAAAAAAAATATCACACAAGGTTCAGAGATTCACAAAACAATTTCTTATCGTCTAACTCCAAAAAAAATTAAAAAGTTAGAAATAACCTCCACCTATGAGTTTTATTTTTAAAAAGTTGGGAATTGAGATTGTTTTCCTAAACTAAAAGAGAGATTTTGTAGATAAGATCAATATGTGTCTCATGAAGATATTTATCAGTTAATTTTAAAACGTACATCTCTTATTATCCTTTCCTTTAAAAAGTCTCTGGATCTATCTTGACTTAGTTAGAGAAATTCTTGACCGAAAGAAATTTTCAAGGAATTGTTTTCTAGGTTTGGCTTCCTAAAGCAGGAGTAAAGAAGAGCAATTTTTTTACTCGTTTATTTTAATGGGTCCAAGTAAGTCATGCTCCTAATCATTTGTTCTCCCAATTTATTATTCTAGCTTCTAGCGTAGAGGTGGACAAACTACACTAATAGTGTGGATAAGCATCCTTGCCATAGATTGGTATCAAAAGCTTTTCGATAGAGGATATACACGGGCAAAGACAATGCCATAAAATTACCAATGACAACTTAGTTATGTGTGTGCTCGGCTGTACTTATGCATAATTAGGCCTAAAGTAAAATATTTTATACATAACCTTATTATTCGACACGTCTTTCTGATAATGATAATCAAATGACCTATGCTATACTTTGAAGTAATGACCAATCAGAACTGTATTTACGAGTGCCTTTTGCCTTGTAGCAGGAGTCATTTTCAATTCTTTAAATGTTATATGAAAAATGATGTGGTTATTATCACTTCAATTTTGAGAATTAAACTGAAAAAATATATCAGATTGATCACACAGTTGAAATTATTTAAGCCAAAATTCTACACATACATGAAAATAAAACAGTAAAGGAAAAAGTTATTATAATTATTATCACTAATAAGACCAGTTATTAGGCACTAACTTAATGCTGAAGAACAAAGTTCAAAGTAGAAATATAATTAATTCAATCTCATATTAATTAATTAAAAAATGAATTTAATAAGGGATAAATAAGGGATAAAACTATGTTTAGGGAACGATGTGAAATGGGAGTTATCACAATGATGATTGGGGATATGTTATTATTGTTGCTGCGCTCTATAGTTTTCAAAGGAACGATGTGAAATGGGAGTTATCACAATGACGATTTGGGATAGGTTATTATTGTTGCTGCGCTCTATAGTTTTCAAAGGAACATGCTGCTGACTCTCCCACCACCATCACCACCCCGTCAAATCAGGAATGCTTTTTTCAACTTTATAAACGTCACCACAGACTAAAGACAACGAAGCTTTAAACCTTAATTTAATTACTACGCAATAAACTTCCACTTGGTTGCAGGTGTGTGTATGTGAGAGAAATAGGACGATACTATGATTGGTGAGATTTTGTAATTTTGTATGTAGACACCACGTGGAAACCAACATGGTTTGGTTGGTTGGTGTTCCTTGGCTATCTTGGCCTGCACAAAACAAAACATTTCATTCGAGCTAAACCAATATTTATTTGAATTTAATTTTAATTCATGGCGAGTGAAAGACTTTTTTATACTAACTATATATGATTTATCCAGTTAATGAAAATAGCCTCAGCTGGTAGGATTGAATAGTGCAAATAAAAAGGTCTTGAGTTTCATCATGCTAGTGATATTTCAATGGAAGGTCATATTTTGTGACATACTCTAGCTTTAAAATAGACAAGCTCTCCTCCCAAAGACTTTCTTCTAAAGGAAAAAATTATCATCTATTCAAGTGTTGTAACATGGTTAAAAAAACTTGACTATGATATGATAAAACATCTTTACATTAATAGTAAATGAAAATTAAACTTTTTTTTAAAGGGAACAGATTAAAATGCCTTTTAGCAAATTTATTTCGAGTGATTCCCCTCTCTATATCCATCTAGATTTAATTAGCCAAGTAGAGATGGATTCTAAACTTGTTAAGGATCACTAGGAGTGAAAACGGGTCAAGTTAGACCAGACTTTACTTTAAACAAGTTTAACCTATTTTTCAAATATAAAATTTGAGCTTGACTTATTTACCTGACATGGGCTATTTTTCAAAATTTGACTTGACATTTTTAAAAGTTTGACCTAACCTGACTTTTTTAAAAATCTGACATAACCTTAAAATCTATTTAAAGACTTACTTTAATTTGTAACAAGCATTTAAATAGGCCAATAAATCTATTTTTAAATAAGTCAACGATATAGGCTAATGAGCCTAAGCCTTTATATAGGCTAATAAATTTAAATTTTTAAAAAATATTATATTATATAAATATTAACATTTTATAATATATATAAAATAATAATATATATAATTAAATAAAGGTGACCTACTAAGCTTAAAAGATTTTTTGAAAGGTTTGAAGTCTATCTTGCTTAATAAAATATGTTTTTTAAAAAACTTTGACCTGATATTTTTTATTAAACGAGTCAAGCCAGATCAAGCCTTAAATAGGTCAAGCCATAAGCTCCTGACATACTGCTTCACCTATTTCTACTCCTAAAGACTAAAATATGAGGTGTGTTCACGTTTTAAATGGATAAATAAGGTGATTCCTCCTTGTGTGGTAGTAGCAAAGAAGGAGGTGATAAACTTGTAAGGTATTTTAATGTTCAAGTTAGGGTTTGCACTCAAGTATGCATCTATATATATCTATATATATCTATATATATCTATATCTATATCTATCTATCTGCATACTTGAGTAGCTTAACTTGTATTTATAGTGGGGTTGTTTGCTAGGAAAGTAATATTTAAGGAAATATAGTTTCCCAGATTTCATAATTATGAGGAGGCTTAATCCGTAATTATCTTTATTAAAAAAATTATATTAAAATATAATTATCCTATAAAAGATCGGCTGAGAAGTCATGTTAAGCCGTGAGGGGCCAAAATATGCATTGAGCTTGCCAATATAATTTGCTTCTGCCTTATTTGAGTTCCGGATATTGGTCAAGAACAAAACTTATATTTATTAAGGGAAACATGAGGAAGAGAGGCAATTTGACATAATTTATATTAGTTGGATGCCTTTATTTTAAAAGCCACCGATTAAATAAGTATTGTGGGTTGGAACTTGTTATCCATGTGAGGACAATCATGGGAAAATGGGAAGAAGTTTTTTAGGTTTGTAGACGGTGGAGGGTACCCCTCCATTGATTCTATGTTCGCATATGTTTGGTCACAAGCAAAAAATATGGAGGCTAAGTGGAGGATTTGGTCCCCCAACCCCAAGATGTTCCCACCCTGACTTTACTTTTGACCTTTTTTAAGCCTCTATGCGGTTGCAACTCATTATCAAGCCTGATTTGCCTATATAGATGTGGGTTACTTACTTGTCAACCCAAGAACCAAGACACCCACTGGTAACCTCAAATTTTCATTTTTCCCGTTGTAACTGCTTGGTCCCTAAGCGAATTATGAAAACTACTCAACGCAAAAATAAGTATATTCATCAATCCGAGGCCTCATGAGACTAGACCATTGATTTCTGTGATCACTTGCCTATTTCATCCCCCTCCTTTTTATGAAGATATAAGAATACAGATACACTACATTATGCATAGGATCATTTAAAAAAAAATGGCATCTATATAAAATTAATCCATGGCCATTTGTAACATAAATCTTATAAATAAAATCTATTTTGTTTATTAAATATAAAAGTTCTTTCATTACATTGTTATGTGGATTTTTTTTTTTATATTTTGATTTTTTAATTTCTTTTACATTTTTATTTCTCCTATTCATATCTTTCAAGACTTTTTCATCTTTTTTTGACTTTTATTTTTTTTATTTTAAAAAATAGCAATCAAAGTGCATTCTTTTTAATAAATTAGATAAAACACATTATTTCATATATTAATCTTAAATAGAGAAAAACAAAAATATATACTAATAAAAATAAATACTACTATTCTTTTATATATTTATAAACTTCAATTTCTTTTAATCTTATATTTAATTAATTTATGTATATTTCATTAATAACATATTTCTATTTTATCTCGTCAAGAAAAAAAAACATATTTCTATTTTATTTATACTAATAATATTAGCATAAGACGCCTTTAAATCTTTATAACTATATAAGACAACATAGTAAACAAATATATTACTTAGTACATGATGTCTTTAAGAGAAAAGTTATCAAAATATAATTAAGTTAGAAAAGTATTTTATAAAATTTTTAAAAAAATAGATAAAAGGTAACAGTTATAAAGGTTAATTTTTCATATCCTAAAAAATTTACTTAACATGTCAAAATACATATAATGACCTTCCTTTTATTTTAAATTATGTATGTAATGTTAAAAAGAGCATTTAAAAATTGGTACAAATCAAAAACATAAAATCAAGTTATATAATTATTAAATTTTAAATATGAGTCCCTTTATTATATTTTATGGCATTATGAGTTTGTTTAGATTGATTTATTTTGTATTAAAAATATATATTTAACTAAATAATTTCTTTAGAATATTTTGATTATAGATTTTTTTAAATCAAAATAAACTAATTCAAATATATACTAAATATTTATCTATTAAATAAAAAATTCATAATTATATATATTTAATTTAAATGACCTGTACAACGTATGGGTGGGATAACTATTTAAAAAAAAACGATTGATTTAAAAGTTAATATTAATTATTATAGTTAAAAGTCATAGATAAAATTATACATATTAAATGTAAACAAATCCGACGGACGGTGATATGTGTTTTATAGTGAGTTTCACGATAATTCTACTATATAGCTCGTAACGATAGTGTTTATTATAGGTGTTCTCTATGCAAGAAAGCTCAATTATTGAAATGGTAAACCAACAGCTATAACCCTATGATATTTGTACTTGTAGCATAAAAGTCCCTCATTATAGATCATTTTAAATTAAAGAATAGAAAGAAACATATGCTTAAACTTCAAACATCGATATTATAATATCAACAAAGTTTTCAAGTTGTTATTGTCAAGCAATCCCAGTCTCAATTTTAAATTCTCTCTTCCACTATTCGTGATTATCATTAGACATTAGCATATAATAATTATATACCACCCAAAAGAAAAAGAATGTCTTGATCATTAAAAAAAAAATGGTCTGTTGAATGCGGTTTACCTATGTAATTAACTGAACACTGATCTACAAAAGAATGAATTTTCTTCCAAATTAAAATACGCATAAAAAAGGTTTAGTAAACAGGTAAGATACCTCCTACAGTCCTACCTGAGCCTTAAGAGCCACAATTCTCTGAATAATATAATAAAGAGTGAGACACGTAAGTACCATATGATTGGTGGAATTAAGTACACATAGCTCACTGGTAATCAAGTAGGAATCCATGTTACAACAGAATGATTAGTCAGTCATAGCCCCTATTAACAATAAGATTAGTGCTTGTAAAGGCTTAATGGGGGTGGTGGCTTGCAAGTTTACAAAAAACAGTTTAAACGCAGCCATATGTACTCTGTCTATATATGAGCAATATATTAATGGAAGGGATTCGCAGATCAATGATCACAAGATTTTGGTACATACAATTACAAGTCATCGAAATGCATATATGGCTTGGTGGCTTAAACTTAAAGTGATAGATAATTAGTTGTGTATTATTATATCCTTTTGTGGAAAATGAATACCAATTCTGCTGATATCTTCATCGTGGACTTTGCCATTTTGTCCTATTTCCAATCCTGACGAGTGCTTATTAATGGAAAAAGGAATAAGAATATGATTAGAAGAGAAAGAAAAATCCTCAATCCCTGACTATTATGCTTGTTAGTTTGTCATAGTTTATGCCAAGAATTTGACTGATTCACAAAATCTTCTAAGAACAAGAAATAAAACAGAAACCATTGATTTCTTTCTTCCTTTCCTTCTTATGTGGGGGCATTGTCTACTATATGGAGTATAATATCTGCTTACCTACCACCAATATGAAACCATAATTACATGTTGAACCCCATATTTTAAATTATTGGCCTAATTGAACTTGATGAGTAATCATGTCAAATTAACATTGACGAATAAAGGTCAAGTTTCACACCATAAACTGTGGAAATGATATCGAGACAGACTTGAAAGAATTCACATATGCCATGAGTAGTGTAATTTACAAAGAGAAAGGGGCACAAAAAAAAAGAAGGAAAACGATCGATAGGTAGAAATAAAATTAAGCAAGCATTCCATACGATTTTCCTAATGAATCAATACCTCATCCTACATTACTATATATCTTATGACGAGTTGACGACTTTGATTCGGTAAGATTGTTTGATTTCAATGTCTTTATTTTGAAAAAATAAAAAAATAAAATTATGTTTTTAAGCAACGAAATTTCAGAGATTTGGTGGGCAGCATGATAGGTAAAATTGTGTAGTAATGTAGTGTAGTGTAAGAGGTCTATTAAATATGGCTTTTTCTGTAACACATCATAGGAAAAATAATGTATCAGTATCTCATTTACAGAAGTTAAATTTTTTTCATCTTTTGATATGTTTTCCTAAAAGTATAAATTTGACTTTTATTACAAAATTGTGTAATTTCGGCATATAGAAATAAATTTTGTAAGAAAATGTAAAAGTTACATACTATTTCATAAATATATTGCCATAAGTTTTGCAAAGTATTAGAAGTTTGTAACTTTTCTATGAATGTTGTAAATGACATGAGGATAAGACATTTTAATAAGCCCCCATAAAAAATCAAGCTCTTACATTTTGTCAGTGTCAAAGAAAATAACAATTAAGATTTGAAACTTGTTTTATGTTCTAATACAAAGGCATGCTTGCAGTTACAAACAACCAATTTGGGAAACTCTTTTCTAATTATAGTATGCATAGTTTAGCTTCAGAAGCAACTTCGTGCTGTCTAATATTAGGAAAAATAATAATAATAAGAGCTTGACTGATCTCTGCAACACATTGCAAATGCTCAGTCAAATTGTTTGAAATTTATCACAATGTGAAGCCTTTTTCTTTATTATTTCTTTTCCATTAAAGCTTTAAGATTTGTATACCCTTATTTTTTTGTGATTTAAGAATTGTTGACCGGAAAAGGGGAAGGAAGGATATGCTGAATTTGATATCACAACCACGCCCTTCACCCACCAAAAAAAAATAAAAACTTCGCTGAAAAGAATGTGCTTGAAAGTTGAAGGGTACCACATCACCGCATAGATTAATTTACTAAAGTAAGCATACATATGACAATCATCCAGAATCCATAAGCATATTCTCCTAACTTTTCACAACATAGAATGGGAGTGGTGATGATTCCATATTATTATTTGTTTTCGGTATCGATACTCTCTTAACTTGTAGTTAAATATTTCAAAAAAAAAAACTTGTACTTATTAATTATGTTTTCATTTTAAGTATTTAGAGTTCATCATATATAACTAACAATCAATAAATGATTAACAACCCGCTAGGATACTGGTATCCAAGAAGAATTTTAGATACTAAAGTAATTCCCATAAAGTTATGTTACAGAGAGGTTGAACATTTCCAGTGTAAAAATGCCAGAGCTGGTCAATCATTATTATAAAATAATATAAATATGTATTTTTAAAGTATGTGGATCTCATACAAAATTTAAAAAGTAACTCTGCAAAAGCTCCTGTATACAGTGTTTTATGAGAAATTGTTATGTAGACTAGGTCTATATAAGTTGTATAAACTAAATCAATACATATTAATTGATACATCATTGACATTAATTAATTATATAAAATTTCACGCCAACCAGCTATTTTACTTCTAAAATAATCATGTATCAATTTGTAACTGACTTTGTTTTAGACTAGGATTTTGGACTTGGGTCTATCATGGCTGAGTCTCGCAAACTCAAAGAGCATCCACCTCGGTCTCACATAATAACACCCAAAATTTTGAGAAGTTTTGAGATATATACTTCTATTATATTACTTTAGGCAATTTTATAATTGTATAGATTTAATTTAATAATATTTTATTTTTGATCTAACGACATATATGGTTATGTGGTGTCGTGTGTTATATTCTTAGTGTTATGGTACAATACTCCCAAAGTATGTAAGAGTCTCTCCAAATCTCCAAGATATAGGAGTTAACTCTAAAAATCTCCACATAACAAGGGATAAAAAGGATAGAATCCCTACTTAATACCTAAATCCTAGGAGTAGAATCCTCCTAGGTTACTTCTTAGCCAAGCAACCCCAAGACTATATAAGGGAGATAAAGCCTTTAGGTAGACATTTTTCCCTCCTCTCACTAGCCTCCTAGTACCCTTTTATTGAATTGAGTATTAGAATGTCTTTTGTAAGTACACCCCTTAGGTCCTTGACACTTTACCGTGTACTAGCATCATCAACCATCATAAATTTTGCCTAGGCCAGGTGTTCCCTACACTTGATTCTTTGACAGAACAAACTTAATTTACACAATTTATGTACACTAACTCAAGAATTTCTCTTCCATGTAGTGTACTAATCCAACTCTTTTATTTTTCTTAATAGAAAAGAGGTGCTTTAAGAGGTGAAAAGTATTAAGCACTAGACGAAAAGATAGAAGAATCAGAGAGAATGGATTACACACTATCATGTGATTTGAGAGAATGAAAACTACTATTGGATTATTACTTCTACGTAGACTATTTGTAGTTGTGCGTACTAGTACATCACAAGAGTTATTAACTTACAACTAAATGCTAACAACTAATCAACAACCACTGTAACTAACTCATAACCTCCTAACTGAATTAGGTATTAGTCCTAGCATCAATGTTTTTAAAATTGGACCGGACTGGCTAGTTTAACAGGTCATACCATGAACCATCTATGTCTCTAGTCCAAATACCCCTTATTATGTTATCTAGTTCAACCACTATTTAGTAATCAATTCAACTGGTTGAACCAATTGAACCATGACTCAGAGGTCTTATCGGTTTGATCTCTGGTTTGGTTTTTAAAATATTGCCTAACATGCCCCAACAAACTTAGGGTATGAGAATTCTTTACCCCACATTTGTGTTTGAATGAATTGAACTATTGACTTGAAACAACTTTGGTCACACACATCAACAATTTATTCTCTAGATGGAATGTGTTGAACAGTAGCTAAATTCTGGACTACTTTCTCTCGAACAAAATACAAGTCTTGTTCAAAATGTTTTATTCTAGCATGTAGGATATGATTGATAGTGTTGAATTGGAGGGTTTAGGTAGAGGAGGAGGAAAAGAGAGAATATAGACTGATATTGATATTGACTTAATGTGTTGATAGTGTGATGTAAAAGACAAACCTAATAATCCTATTTATACTAAAACTAGGCTCTTAATCCTAATTATTAAGGAAACAAATGCAAAAATACAATAAATAGGAAATAAATCCTAAGAGATCCTATGAGATACTCTAAAATATTTCAAGATACAATAAAAATATTTTGAGATATTTTTTAGATATTTTAACTAGTAGCTAAAAACATAATCGAAAGATTGTTACAATATATCCTTTGAGGTTTAAGGACTGAAATATGTAGTTCATTGAGTAATGATCTTGTAGGTCATTTTGCTATCATTGCTATCAAGCTCCCGTATTCAACCTCAATGCTAGATCTGAAGGCAATCTACTACTTCTTTGAGGTCCAAGAGATGGATTGGACCCAAGAAACACACAAGTTCCTGAAGTGGACCTTTTACCACTAATGTATGAACCCCAGTTTTATCATAGAATACCGTGATGTCAAGATGTTCCAACTTTTTGAGTTGTAGGCTTAAAGTCAATGTGCCACTGAGGTATATCTAAGTATTTTCCTCACTGCCTTCTAGTCAAATTCTTGAGGATTATGCATGAATTAACATACCCTATTGACATTGTAAGCTATGTCATGTCTGGTGATGGTTGCATAAAACAATCCCCCCACAACATACATGTAAGGAGTATGATATATATGAGGAAAGTTATGTGCCCTTAACAAAAAGTTTGAGTCTAGTGGTTGTACGTTGATGCGAATTATAAGTTGCAAACTCAAGTGCAGGTTGTTTCAAGTACTAAATTCTCGGGATTCCGAAGTCGATCCACAGAGAATTGATGAAGAAAAATTCTTTGAGGTAAGGAAAAGATTTTGTCACAATAATAAAGGTGATAAAAGTTATTCACAAATGAAAAAATATTTGCTTGAGTTAGAAGATCCACTCTTGGTAATAAATTAAAGACAAGATTATTCTTTTTATAACTCAATTGAAGTCCACATATAATGGAGGTTCTAATAGGAAAATACATTCAAAGTTCAATTAAGATTATATATGTAATTATATTATGGTTCTTTTAATTATTTACTAACACTAACACTTGTAAATGAGCTTAAGCATTCATTGTGCCAACCTCTTGTCTACAATGAGTCAAGATCTCCACTTTACAAGGAGAGTTTCTAAATTGATTGAAAATAAAATACAACACATATAATAACCACTTGATAATACATCATTTAAGCACAAGAAATAAATTATTTTAACCTTAATTTATTACAAAAGCTTCACCATTTCACCCAAGCAAAATGAAAATTAGTTATTCATGAACAAGAAGAAAGAAAGAGAGAAGAAAAAGATGAACATAACTTCTATTTAGAACACAAGAAAACTACAACAAGAAAAATAAATAACACAATAGCATAATCTTGATCTCTAAGCCAAGATGGTCAAATGAGCAGCCAATGCTCCCTTTTATAGAGCTTGAGGAGCACAAAATGACAATGGAGTTGTTTAATAAGTGAGTGGATGAGTGGGTGAATGAGTGGAAAATGCCAAAGGAGTTGTTTGATAATTGTGAATGAGTGAAAAAATATTGAGATGTTTGTCTCCGAAATGATTTGGCGCTGAACTCAGGGCTTCTGTCAGAAAATGGAAAAATGGTCTTCATAAAAGTTGTAGGCTTTTGTCTTAGCTTTCCAATGCCACTAGTTTTAGCCCAATATCATTCCTACAGCTTGAGATATGACCTAATATTTGCATACTGTTTAGGCCCAGCTATAACTCCTCTGTTCTGACTTCTAGGCCTAATATGACCTATTATACTTCTGATCTAACTCTTGTGTTTTTCATGAAAGTTGTATATTTGGGTCTTAGCTTTCCAATGCCACTAGTTTGGTAACAATTGAACTCCTATAACTCAAGAAATAGGCTGATGAGTGAGAAGAGGTCAACCTATTAGGATCAGCACTCTAGATCTTGCTTCAACTCTAATTTAAATTATCCAAACGTGTGATTTGGCTCTTGAGGTCTTCATGAAAGTTGTAGAGAATTGTCTTAGCTTTCCTATAAGATTAGAATTACTTCAATTAGATATTTGAAACTCAAATTATAGCCAGTTTACTAAACGCTACCAAATAAACAAGTTAAAGCCCAATTCAAGCAATAATTCTTTTAATGATCCAATTAAACTAAATATCAATAAATGTAACAAAACTAACTTAATTTAACCAAATTGAACTTTAAAAAGCCTAATGAAAGGATTATAAAACGAATAAAATATATTGCTATCAAATTTTTTCATACTTAACTTTTGCACTCCCGGGCAAAACACATAAGACCAAAGTTAGAGAACAAGGAAAAATAACACAAACTCAAAAGTTAGAAATTTTAAAAAACTCAATTTCTAATAATATTCAAGAATGCAAAAGTTTATAAGCATGAAAAGCAACCAAAGATTCAAGGGATCAAAACATTTATGAGATAACGTTTCTTCACATCTCAAACCAACAAGTAAGGAAACTTCAATTGAAAAACATGAGTCAATAATGATAGATCTTCACAAGATTCACTCTCAATCCCTTAAGTGTTTAAAAGATAGGTATTTCACTCAATTCAACCCATGAAAATTGCACTACCATAAGATTGCTTATCTTCTACTTCTCCACTACTCAAAACACATGTACACAAAAATTAAGAGGACTTTATTCAAAGTTGTAATAAGGTCAAGGTAAAGGAAGGAGATAATATGGATATGACAAATTAAATATTAAAGAGACTAAAAGAGTATTAGGGTTGAGTTAAAATAACAAATATGAAAAGTTCATCCCAACATAATGCAAATTCCCTTTACATATTCTTTTCGCTTCTCCTTTTTACCTTATTGACCTTTCTTTACACTTTATTTTTTTTAAAGTTTTTTTTGTGTTTTTTTTTTTGAGATGGCTACGCTTTCCTTTTTCATCAACCGTTTTGTACAAACACTCCCACACTTGTTCAAGAACTCATCTAATGTCAATGCTCTCTTATTTCCTAAGGTTAGATAAGAACATGTTTTTTCTAAGGCATGTAATAAGCTAAAAACAAAGAATGATCGAATAAGCTTAAAGGAGTTAAGCAAGGAAAAATATACAAGGTTGACTATTTGGTTGAGGTAGCTATTTCAAGAAAAATGCCTCAATCATGTTTATGTATGCATGTGAAAATATAGTCTCAAATAGAGTCAAAGCAAGTTCTAGAGTAACAATTTTATGAGTGAAAATCACACAAGAAAGAAAAGAATGGTGTAAATGTTCAATCCATTCATCAATAGGCTCAAAATCTCACAAGACATATTTTTATCATTCTCAATCCACTAATTTAACATCCATAACTAAGCATGTGATTTTTAAGAAAGAAGATAATTTATTCAATCATGCTATGTTCCCTGAATTTGAATTGCTACTTCTACATAAAATAGTTATCTACCTAATTACTCCTTACTCTGTCACTAATTTTGATGCGTCTCAAGAGTAAATTTACCTCAAGAGCATAATTTACTCCTTACTCTGCCACCAATTTTGATGCGTCTCAAGAGTAAATTTACCTCAAGAGCATAATTTACTCCTTACTCTGCCACCAATTTTGATGTTAATAAGTTACTGACAAACATATCAATAAATACATTTCCCTATTTTTTATTTTTTTTTAATTTTTTTCACTTCAACTATCCTTCCCCCCAACTAGATCACAACATTGTCCTCAATGTCAAAACATAGATAGATAAAGGATATAAGATATTACCTATTGTTACAATTACTGAAAAGAGAAACTTTACACAAATTTAAATAGAAACAAAGTACGATGAATAAAACCGAAGATAAAATAAAGTTATAGATGAAGTGACAGATCAAACCCACGTTCCTTGCTGCCTCCCTTACTGCTTCCTTCTGACCAATCTATCTGAGCTATTATTGGATTAGGTTCATAAATAAAAGTTTATAATTTATCAATTAATTCATCAACAATGGAAGCAGATATAAGGAGTCGTCTTGCCGAAGGTGTGATAAAATTTTGTTCTACAGTATGGTCAAAAAAAGATAACAAATTATCAAAGAAATTATTAACATTCAACAAACCTATGGGTTTATGGTGGATGTTCAGTTGGATCCAAGAGATAATTTGATAAACTTCTTCCATAGTACCAAAACCACCCTGTAAGGCAATGAATGCATCAGAGTTTTCGAGCATTGTCCTTATTCATCCATGCATAGATGATACTTAAAGTTCCAGCCCAAATGTCTTTCCAATGATGTTCTTTCGAGTTAAAGGTTCAGGAATGATACCTAAAACTTGACTGCCTCTTAGATGTACAAAAAGTGATACAACCCCCATTAACCCAATGCTACATCCCCCATATATTACACGAATGTTCCTCGCAGTAAGTATTCGACCAATAGTTCTTGCTGCATTTACAAACTCTAAACCCTTCCCATAACTTGACCCACAAAATACATAGATATTGGTAAGTCTACGAACAAAAACTCTCTCCATTTCTACACTCACACTCCCTTTGAATGATTATGAGTTAGAGGAAAATGAAGAAAATGAAGTATTTAAATAGGAAAGAGAATAGAAAAAGGTAATGATAACACCTAAATGGGTAGGTTGGCTGCTGTCAGAAAAGTTTGAAATTAAGAAACATAATTTTTATTTATTTTATTTTTTATATTGTTTATATTTTTATATTTTTTTATTTTTTTTAGACTTAAAGAAAACCATCAGGGTAAAGAAGTCTAAAAACTCCTGAAGGACCCCGCTCAAAGGATCGTTTGTCCAAAACCAAAATATAACAAAATTATAAAATAATAACAAATGATGGCATAGCTTTGAGTTGCGTGTCACCAGTGCAACATAAGAACTCCACAAGGATTGAGAACACCCTGCCAAAACAGGCCACAAAACCTTTGAGCCATTTTCGTCCCGCTTACTGAATAACAGCCTTATCATCCTGCAAACCTAATTAAAGGCCTGTATTCTAATAAGGTGGTACTTTGCTACAGCCAGTCAGAACTCGCCATAGAGGCCAACTAATTAAAGTAAGTATATGACTCAGTGATAATTTCACGTGCACTGTAAAGACGAGACACTTCTATCTGTCTATCAATTGTCCATAGCCAGAGGAAAATCCTAGGAATGGATAATGCGGCTCTCTATAGAGCATGACACACGAACCTTATTTACGGACAGGTGTATGAAGGTCCACCCAAGTCAATGATAGGTCTGCCACTGGTAGGGGCTCCACACTCAATTAAGAACACGGTATTCTTTCGATCGCTCTTTTTTTTTTTTAGGAGATGAATAAGATAATATATACATGTTGTTGTGATTGTAGCTCACATCTTCCTCTGGTTTTACGTCTAGTAATAGCTTAAACGCCTTTTATGAGTCGAGGATAAGCTTCCCATTCAATTTTCTTATAAGTTAACAAACATGGTCTTTTTGAGTCAAATTCCCAAGAATGTAACGCTTTTGCTCATCCCTGAAGAGATTCCACAAATTAAGAAGTTCATGATGCACAACTCCATAAGAATGCATCTCAAGAGTCAGTAAGATATCATCTAATAACTCCTTACTTAGTTTATTCTTAATAAAGTATATTTTATCTTCTCGGTTTACGAAAACCATTCCCAAAGAATGACATCACGTGTTACAATTCCATCGTGCACATTTGTGAAAAACTTGCATTCTTTTCGCTCTTCTCCTTTTAGAATACGAACTTTTATCGAGACCCGACATGTATGGGGCAAATGAATTTGAAGATTCACCTGCTAAATGAACCTTTAATTCGATTATCTAGCGTATATCTTCTGGGATGCCCTTGTGCATTAATAATCTTAGTCTTTCACACCTATCTTTGTAAATTTTTATTAGAGCATTTTGAGGAAGAGAAGGGAAATGCTTTCTTAAACTTGAGAGAATAACATCCATTTTAAAGGAGAATGAATCAGTTATTATGAGAAAATGAAAAATAAACAGACTTCAGAGTCACGGAGTACCATTATCCGTCACTTAACCGGGGTCATAAAGAAGTTAAAAAAGAAATCAACAAAATTAAAATAAATTCTTCTCATAATATGGATTAGAAAGGGAGATGAATTCTACCTCAACAACTTAGTTTTCCAGAAATGATTTGAGTCTTTGTTCATTGACCTTAAACACATTACCATTCCTAGGATTTTCAATGTCTATGGTCCATAAGGATACACATGTTTGACAATAAAAGGGTCAATCCACCTAGATCTTAATTTTTCAGGGAATAGGTGAAGACGAGAATTATAAAGCAGAACTTTTTGACTAATTTCAAAAGATTTTCTCAAAATTGATTTGTCATGAAAAGCTTTTGTTCTAGCTTTATAATTTTTTGAGTTTTCATATGCATCATTTCTCAATTCCTCAAGTTCATTTAATTTTAATTTGCGTAACTTGCAAGTATTATTAAGATTTGAGTTGAAAGCTTTAATGGCCCAAAATGCTTTATGCTCCAGTTCTACAGGCAAGGTTTTCCATAGACTAATCGATAGGGTGACATGCCTAAAGATGTTTTAAAAGTAGTACGATAAGTCCAAAGTGTATCGTTTAGTCTTAAAGATCAATCTTTACGATTTGAGTTAACCATTTTTTCTAAAATTTGTTTAATCTCCCTATTTGCTAATTCTACTTATCCACTTGTTTGAGGGTGATAAAGGGTGGCAATTTTATGTGTAATGCCATATTTCTTCATTAAAGATTCAAATGATTTATTACAAAAATGTGTTTCCCCATCATTGATGATAACTCGAGGGATTCCAAATCGACTCAAAACATTTTTTTTTTAAAATTTAAGAATAGTTTTAAGATCATTGTGTCAACATGGAATCGCCTCAATCCATTTTGAGACATAATCAACTGCAATCAAAATATACACAAATCCAAATGATGATGGAAATGAACCCATGAAATCAATTTCCCAACAATCAAAAATTTCAATGACAATGATAGGGTTCAGAGGCATCATGTCTCGTTTAGAAATGGAACCCAATTTCTGACAATTTTCATAACTTTGCAAAAAATATAGATGTCCTTAAATAAAGTCGGCCAATAAAATGTACACTGCAAGATTTTTGCAACTATTTTTTTTGAAGAAAAATGACCTCCACATGCTTCTGAGTGACAAAATTTAATGACATTACTTATCTCACTGTCGGGTACACATCTCTGAAAGATTTGATTTGGACAATATTTGAACAAATATGGGTCATCCTAATAAATTTTTTTCACCTCAGTCAAAAACTTCTTTCTGTCTTGGTGCGTCCATTGAGGCGGCATCTTTCTTATTACAAGAAAATTGACTATGTTAGCAAACCAAGGCATGAAATTGATAGAAAATAAAAATTTATCAGGAAAAGAATCATTGATAGGTGTGTTATCAAAAGATGAGCCTGTTGTAAGTCTGGACAAATGATCTACAACAATATTTTCAGATCCTTTCTTGTCTTTTATTATGATGTTGAATTCTTGAAGCAACAAGATCCTCTGTATCAACCTAGGTTTGACATTCTACTTAGATATTAAATATCTAACAACAGCATGATAAATGAAAACAATAGTAGAAAAACCAATTAAATAAGCTCAAAATTTATCCAATGCAAAAATTACAGTAAGTACTTCTTTTTCAGTAGTGGTGTAATTCATTTCTGCACTATTTAAAGTTCGACTTGCGTAATAAATTACATGAGGCTTACCTTCTTTTCTCTGGCCTAAAACAGCGCTAACAGCAAAATCACTAGCATCATACATCAACTCAAAAGGCAAAGACCAGTCAGGGGATTGGATGATAGGAGCAGATGTTAGAAGACCGATTAATTTTTCAATAGATTTCTGACAATTTTGAGTCCAATCAAATGGTGCATCTTTAGTTAGAAGATTACACAATGGTCTAGATATGACACTAAAGTCCTTAATGAATCTTCTGTAAAATCCTGCATGTCCTAAAAAGGAACAAACTTCTTTGATTATTTTTAGGGAAGGCAAATGAGCAATTAAGTCAACTTTGGCCTTATCAACTTCAATTCCCTTAGAAGATATCACTATTCCTGAGGTAACCGTGTAATGACATTTTTCCCAGTTTAACACAAATCATTTTTCTTTGCATCTTTTAAGAACTTTTTCTAAATTATCAAGACAATTTTCAAAAGAATTTTCAAAAACTGTCAAGTCATCCATGAAAACCTCTAAATAATGCTTAATCATGTCACTAAAGATACTTAGCATGCATTTTTGAAAAGTTACCGGAGCATTACAAAGACCAAAAGGCATTCTTCTATATACAAAAGTGTTAAAGGGGCACGTAAAAGTGGTATTTTCTTGATCTACTAATGCAATTGATATTTGATTATACCCTAAATAATCATCAAGAAAACAATAGAAAGGATGTCCTGCTACTATTTCCAGAATTTGATCAAGAAATAGTAAGGGGAAATGATCTTTCCTAGTGGCTGCATTCAATTTTTTAAAATTAATACACATGCGCCAACTGGTTGCATTCACTTTTTTTTTTCATTTTCAACCACTGTTATTCCATATTTCTTAGCCACAACTTGTGTAGGGCTTACCCACTAGCTATTAGAGATGGGGTAGATAATTCCAACATCAAGTAATTTGAGAACTTCGGTTCTAACTACCTCTTTCATGTGTGGATTTAATCTTCTTTGAGGTTGTTGAGATGTTTTACCATTATCCTCTAAATGTATTCTATGTGTACAAATTAATGGATTAATACTTTTTATGTCCTTTAATGTCCATCCAATTGTACTTTTATGCCTTTTAAGTACTTCTATCAACATATCTTTGATCTGTCGATTATTTCTATATCTTGAATACCTTGTCTTTGATCTAATTGGACTTCATATATGCTTAATTGGTAACTTTTAGCTGAGTTTCTAGATTTGAAGCCTAATCGAAGTCTTATTGTGAAACTTTGCTTAAGTATGTTTATAAGCACTCAAAATTGCATTGTATTTTTCAAAGATTTTTGAGTGTCTCAGTCCATTGGATTCAAACCAAGCTCAGTATTCACTTGAGGAGAGAGCTAAGGAGTTAATGAGATCAATATCACCCCTTAGAAGCACAGCGAGAAGATTATATATGAAGAATCAGTGTGAACATGAAGGAACTAAGTGACACGGCCCGTGTCATCAGACACCAGGGGGCTGTGTCTTTCTCTAGTATCTCAAGAAGGATCAAAATCTAAGTGTACTAAGTGACACGACCAATGTCATCAAACACCAGGGGGGCCGTGTCCTTCTCTGACTCCAAATTATGTGTCATTTCAACTGGCAGAGTCAGACACGGGGTGAGCCATGTCATATGACACGGCTAGTGTCTGCGAATAAGGAAACCAGTTTCGAATCTTAATGAAGAATTAGATATCCAAAGGTTTATATAAGGCTATTTAGGGTTCCAAAAGGGATATCTCTGGACTACAAGCTGCCAAGGATCTGGGAGAGAAATGTTGGATTGAAGATTGAAGATTCGGGTTCGAATTATCAGAGATCAACCAATCGTGATCATTAGAAACCAGTTTGATATTAAGTTTTTCTTCTACACTTGTGTTCTTGATGATGACTTTCTTTAGTTTTTCTTTTGAATTCGAAGTCACCATGTGTGGCTAAATTCTTATTTGGTTAAGGGAAAATGAAACCCTAATTTTAATTATGTGAATCTTTCATATTCCTTTATATTCAATACAGTTATGTTCTTGTTCATTTGTTTCTGTTCTTAATTCGATATGAAGGTTTTCATACTCTTTGCTATCTTCGAAAGTAGTAAAACTAGGATTGTTATGCTCGGTTGCGGTGGTAGGACTAGTGAGACATATGATCTAAGTAATTCAATCCTGGTGTGTGATTGGACCTTGGTGTGATTGGTTTTCTAATTTTTAATACAATCATTAGGAAAATGTAAGAGTTGTTGCTTTATAATTAAATAATGATTAGAGCTTAATTTGAGTGGTTGCTAAATTAACCAAAACTTAAGAAAAATAGAGAATTAATCTCACAATCACATAAGAACATTTTTGACCATGTTGATATAAATGATATGTAAGTTAGCATTATCATATAAATCTAGTGGTGGATTCCATCTCTTAACCAATGTCTTTAAATTAGTAAATCAAATTGTGTTTACTGCTGTTGCTTTAGATTAAATTTCTGTTCTTAGTTTTAATAAACAAAACCCCATTTTTACTGTTTATTGTTCATCAGAATTTAAATTTAGAATCGATTAATGGTGTCAATTGAATTGGTTCTCTGTGGATCGACCCTTACTAACTACAATTGGTTATAAGGTTTTTATATTTTTTATGGAACTTAACAACTGTTTTTAATCACAATCCGTAGCACACCAAATTTTGGCGCCATTGCCGGGGAACTAATTTTTCAATTGTGCTATTAATTTGTTTCCTATTTTCACTCTGCTTTTGTTTTGTTTTTTTTTTACTTTAATTAGTTTTTTCTGACTAATTTGCAGGTGTCTATGTTCGTTGAAGAGTTGGAAGAGAGAGTGAGGGATTTAAGGAACTACATTGATCAAATCAACTTACATCCTTAGTTTCCTTTCCATATATCTAATTTCCAATTCACACCTACTGACATTAAAGTTTCCCGCCATATAGATCTATCAATTTCTGAGACATCTGAAGAAGAGGCGATGGTAGAAAATATTCTAAGGGCGTTAGGTGCTCCAAACTTGGACCAACAGTCTCTGTGCATAGAAAGTCCAAAAAATGAAGAGGCATTTGATTGAAGTCCAACCTAATTCATCTTTTGCCATCTTTTAATGGATTAGCCAAGGAGGACCCCAACAAGCATTTGAAGGAGATCCATATAGTTTGTTCTAGCATGAAGCTAACGGGAAGTCCAGTAGAACAAGTCAACCTGAAAGCTTTTCCATTCTCACTGAAAGATTCTGCAAAGGAGTGACTATACTATTTGCCACTAGGATCCATTAATTCATGGCAGGATATGGCTCAAGCTTTCCTGGATAGATACTTCCATGCCTCAAAGGCTGTAACCATCAGAAAAGAAATTTGCGGCATCCAACAAAGGCATGGGGAGTCACTTCATGACTACTGGGAGAGGTTTAAGAAATTGTGTGCTAGCTGCCTCAGCATCAAATCAGTGAGCAACTTCTGATTCAGTATTTCTATGAGGGTTTGTTAGCGATGGACCATAACATGATTGATGCTGCTAGTGGAGGAGCTTTGGTTGATAAGACTCCTCAAGAGGCTAGGAATTTGATATCCAGAATGGCTATAAACACTCAACAATTTTTCACCAGGAATGACATCGGAGTGAGAGCAGTTAAGGAAGTAGAGATGACCACTTTGAAACGACAAATGACTCAGTTGATGACTATGGTTCAGCGGTTATTGGATAATAGGAAAGTGTCGATAAAAGCTTATGGGATCTGTTGTTCTCTTGGACATTCCACTGATATATGTCCCACTCTACAAGAGGACACAAGCGAGAAGGTAAAGGCAGCAGGGGAATATTTTGGACCTTCTACAAACTACAACTCCTACTCTAATACATATAATCTAGGATGGAGGGATCATCCTAATTTGAGCTATAGAAAGTAGCCCCAGAATCAACCTCCAGCCTATGGACCTCCAGGATTTCAACAGAGGCAAGCTCTTTATCCTCAGAGACAACAACAAGCTCAAGCTCCTAGACAACCTGAGCGTTCACTGGAGGAGTTAATAAGGCAATTGTTCACTAGTAGCATTCAATTTCAGCAGGAGCAAAAGGCCACTATGCAAAGCTTCCAACCAGAAATAAGGGCCGTTATCAGTAACATACAGAACCAAGTAGGGCAGTTAGTCATAGACCTCAATAATGTTCAGAGCCAACTTTCTGGGAGACTTCCCTCACAACCGGAAATGAATCGATGGAAAATACTAGTGCTATTACTTTGTGAAGTGGGAAGGTGTTAAATGAATCTACATCCTCTCCACAAGTCACTAAAGAGAAAGATCAATAGCCTAAGGAGGTAAATGAGGAAGGGCAAAACTCTAAGGCCTTTAAGGTAAGTATTCTTGAACCACTTCTTAAGTATATCACTAAGGCCCATTTTCCTAGCAG
This sequence comes from Ormosia semicastrata, assembly GCA_029884595.1. NCBI lineage: Eukaryota > Viridiplantae > Streptophyta > Magnoliopsida > Fabales > Fabaceae > Ormosia > Ormosia semicastrata. Next base: position 10,962,762 of record JAQQTO010000047.1, read on the forward strand.
GTTAGTTAATAATAAGAAATATGAAGTAGATAAAGAGATCTTAGAGACCTTTAGGAGAGTGGAGGTTAACATTCCTTTGTTGGATGTCATTAAGCAAGTGCCTAAGTATACCAAGTTCTTAAAGGAATTATGAACTAACAAAAGAAAGTTAAAAGGTAATGAGAGGGTCCATGTGGGAGCGAATGTTTTAGCAGTAATTAAAAAGAAACTCCCAATGAAGTGTAAGGATCCTGACACATTCACCATACCATGCACTGTAGGTAGCACAAGGTTTGAGAGGGCGATGCTAGATTTAGGTGCATTGATCAATCAATTTTGAGGCATTCATTATTACTTTATATTTGGCCTAATTGATGATAATTGTATCCAATATTATGTTTGTGGGTGAGTTTTAGATGATTGGGCCTCATTGAGCTTAGTTGTAAAAGCTTTATTAATTTTCAGAATTTAACTCATTTTGACCTTTCTATCTTGTACAGGCCATATCTTGGTGTCTCCTGAAAGCTGAGACAAAGATACACAATTTTATGTCTAATGCAGTTTTTCTAATTCAGCTGGATTCAGGGCAAAATTAAGCCTCGAAGTTAGGACGATATTGCTGTCATAAAGCTTGGACCTTCCCTCACTGATTTGGGTTTAACTCTCTCAATTTAAACCCAAATAAGGCAAACTATATGTCTCTGAAAAGCTTATTCAGAGGGCTACAAATTGGGCCGGGGTTAGATTAGGAATTGCAGAAGAATTTTTAATTACAAATAGGTTTAGGCAGAATATGAAAAACAACCTCTTTTTGAATCTTGATTTTTGAGTTTTACGATTTGAATCAAGAAACCCTTTTTCTTCTCTTTTCATTTTCTCTATTTCGTTATTCTCTTTTCTCTGATCTATATCTTTTCAATGGTGATGGCCATGGAAGGCTAAAGATCCAATCAATCTAAGGAATTCAATGATTGTGGTTAGAGTTTTGAGTTCTTTTATTTATTTGTGATTTCTGATTGTGTTCTTTCCTCTTCTCCTTCTTCAATTGATTTATGATTATGTTTTTGAAATTGAAAAAAGATTTGGATTGATTAATCTGAATGTAATGGAAAATAGATCATTGATTGGTAATCTATGTTAATTCAAAATTGTGTTTAATTCAATCTTAATCAAGAATTGCGATTGTGATTCTGTTTTAGTTGATCAAATTCTAGGTGATTATCTAGTTGAATTCGAATTAACAGAAGTAACAGCATAAAGAATTTTACTCTCTTTGAACTATGATTAACTTTGCCACTTGAATTGAAGACCTTGGATTAGTGTTTCTAATTTTGAATTTTTCCTAATTACTGTTGAATTTATACTTTGTTACTTGATGAACACAACCCCCTACCTACCTATTGATAACTTCTAACATGCTTGAGAAATCCGAATTGATCCTTGGGAGATGACCTAGGTTATGCACTATGCTATGTTCCATTTAAATCCTAGTCTATTTTGAGGCGAGAACGACATCGCTCATCATACATTCATAAATGTCATGCCTTATTCCATTTATGCATCTTTATGTCTAGGTCTTTTAGAGCTAACTAGTGTTATTATTCAATTGGCAAATAGATCTAACGCATACCCAAAGGATATTGTTGAGGATGTTTTAGTGCAGGTGAATGAACTAATGTTTCCGGCAAACTTCTGTGTGCTGGACATGGAGGAGGATAAATCCCCCAACTCTACTCCTATTTTGTTGGGGAGACCATTCTTGAAGACTGCAAGGACAAAAATTGATGTTCAGTCAGGGACATTAACCATGGAATTTGATGGGGAAATGATCCGATTCAACATTTTTAAGGCTATGAGATACCCGAGTGATGTGCACTTTGCCTGTTTGATTAGCTCCTTTGATACTTCTGATTCTTTAATTTCTGTAGCTTTTGAGTCTAATCATTCTGATGCACTTGATACAGTATTGATGTAACATCCCGAAAATTCTTTATTTCATTACAAATAATCATTTTATAATAATTATGATTTTTAGAAATTTTTGTGAATTTTTCTGGAAATGATGAATATTTTAACATATTCCTCATTTTGCGTGCGCACTGAGCGGAGCCGGGATAACGAAATATTTTCCCTGAGGCTAGTAAACCTTGAACTGTCAACTTGTCGACGGGGGATCTTACTAAATCGGAGGCCGGGCACAGTTTGCGAGGTTTGCATTTTTCGAGGTTTATCTGTCAGATAGAATCGCGGTATCATAAAATTATCTGATGAACAATAATATATTATTTTCATCAATTGTAACTTTTATTCACTGAGAAAATAATTTTAACAGTGTAATTAAATCATCTGTCAGATGTATTTAATTAAGGAGACAAGCTTACTATGCATTTTATCGATAAGCGCGTGAAACTTCTCAAGGAAGCTTCCTCAAACCATTTTTTCTCTCTCCTCCCTTTTTGGGTGCTGCACGTTGACAAAGGGGGGGCATAATTCATTTTCTTTCTCTCATTTCCCCTCCTCCCAATACGCAGCTCACTGTTCACTCATCTTTCTCTCTTCTCTTTTCACTCCACAGTAGCAACACCATTACCACCAACACCTCCATTTTCATCTTACAAACCGTCACACCCCTTGCACCATTTTGTATTTGGAGGACCACCATCATTAAGGAAGTCATCTTCAAAGTTCACCATTCTCTTCATCTTCATCCTTTTCCACCTTTGAAGCTTAAAGGTTAGAGCTTTAAGATAAAGCTCTCAGCTTTTTCTTCCTCCCTTCTCATTTTCGTAACCCACTGTCATTTTGGTGACCATGGGTATCCATTTCAATATTTGGTTCTGATTTTGTAAGTTGAATGTTCAAGGACTCCAGAAGGCTAAGCACCAAATTTCTGACCAAAAAGGAGCAGCCTTTCTTTGTGCTTCTCTAAGGTAAGAGGAAGACACTCCTCCTCAACCCCTTTTAGCATTTAGGAACCTTGTCAGTGATTGGTATTGAGGGTCATCTTTGTTTGCATGCTGTTTGTAATATATTTGCGCTATTAGATTATTTTGTGCATATTGATGTATCTGAATGAATTGGAACATATAAAATGGAAGGAAATGACGTTTGATTGGTTCTCGGATGAACACGATTTTGAGCCCAGGAAAATGGGGATTTTATAGGAAAAATAGTAACAATTTGAACTTCTGACCATGCCCGTCGAATTTGATCTCCTGATCATTTAGTCCAAAGTCAAAATTCGTCGAGTATGAACTCCTGACCATGCCTGTCGAAATTAATGTTCAGGTTAAACCCGTCGAGTAGATTTTCTGTCCGTTTAACAGAAACTTCCCAAAGTTAATATTCGTCGAGTTTGAATGTCAACATCCGTCGAGTGACATATCAGTCGAGTAGATTTTCTGTCTATTTAATAGAAACTTCCCCAAAGTTAATATTCATCGAGTTTGAATGTCAACATCTGTCGAGTAACATATTCGTCGAGTAGATTTTCTGTCCGTTTAACAGAAACTTCCCAAAGTTAATATTCATCGAGTTTGAATGTCAACATCCGTCGAGTGACATATCCGTCGAGTAGATTTTCTGTCTGTTTAATAGAAACTTCCCCAAAGTTAATATTCGTCGAGTTTGAATGTCAACATCCGTCGAGTGACATATTCATTGAGTAGATTTTCTGTCCGTTTAACAGAAACTTCCCAAAGTTAATATTCGTCGAGTTTGAATGTCAACATCCGTCAAGTGACATATTCTTCAAGTAGATTTTCTGTCCGTTTAACAGAAACTTCCCAAAGTCAATATTCGTCGAGTAGAATGTCAATATCCGTCGAGTAGAGTTTCAGACCATTTAGTAGAGGAACTTCTCCAGATCCGTCAGATTAGAGTTCCTGACCATAGTGTTTTCATCGGTTCGACACTGGGAAGACTTCTCCAACGTCGACACCCATCCATCGAATTAGGACTTTTGCTGACCTTCTGGAAAATTTGACAGTTTTGACCTTTGTTCGACAGAACCTCCATTCGACAGGAACTGATTTTCTTGCCATTCGTGTGAACTGATGTTCTCCCATCTTTCTTCATTCTGCCATGTTATTTTTCGTCGAATGGCAGCCTCAATTTTTCACTAAATACATTGTCTCCGTCGAATTCACAAGTATAGTTTTTCACCCACCACCTAGCAATTAAATTCGTGGCTTTGCTGGTGATCCCGGCCATGTATCTTCTTGGACACAAGACTTTAGGACTAATAAATTCATATAAATCGTAAATAATTGGAGGATTAGAAACTAATTAGGGATTCATAAACAGGAAAAAATAAGGAGCGTGAGCATGCCTTACAACTGGTAAGAATTTTAAATAAAGGAAAAACATGAGTATGGGTGAGGCCGTGAGGGACATAATGAACCTAATGATTGACTTTTATTTTGAATCTGAATGGGATTGTGGTTATCCTTAAAATGTGCTATTCGCTTAATGTGGATCCGTGAATGGGATCAAACCTTGTTGTTAAATGATATGACATGCATTTGAAGCATGATTGACCTAGTTTGTCATGAGGAGCATGATTGAGTCATGCATTGAACAAAAAGAAAGAGAACATCCGTTGGACTTGTTAAGGCCGAGTTGCCTAGGAGTTGAATCACACCTTAGTGCCGGTGTGAATAGACAAGTGGGGTCCTATAGTTGGCCTTGAGAGCGTCGGGGTGCGGGTGTCTCACAGAGGGCAGTGGTAGCCCCTCTGGACCGTGGACAAACCGATGCAAATGCACCGATGATCCTGACTGGCCATAGTCCTATATCGAGATCTTGTGGGAATGCTGCTGTATAAAGCCTTGTTGCGCAAAATGACTGATTATTTTCTGGAAAGCACTTGTTTTTATGGCTGACGAGATACTGGCATGTCTCCCTGATCATTCTCTTCGACTGTTTGTGTCTAGCTCCATGGAGTAGGATTTTGACCATTGTACGCATGTGCATAATGAGTCCATGAATTATCTGGCATTCATTGTTATTATAGTTGGAACTCTTGTATTTCTAATATATGTATATATGACTGCCTGGAACTGTTTGGTTGATCATAACTGCTACTAAATGTTTATTTCCATTATGGCTGTCAAAACTGCTATGTGGGCGCTTTGCGTCGTTTGGTTTCTTGATGCTATAATTGGTAATGATGGTAGGATGTCTTACTTCTTCTCTGTCTCTCCATTACTATTTTGTCTTTATTTTGCATCCCATCGAAGATAACTGCAAGGAACCGGAAGCTCCAGACTTCCCCGGCTTTTGGACTTACCTCGACTAAGCGACTGGTGAAGAATATGGAGACATGCACACATAGATTTCTGGGGGATGTGCGTCTGACCTTCTTAGGAGGGCCAGAGTGCTGGCGCATCAGCTTTGACTCTGAGCGCTGCATTTACTTGGGGGATGTATCGATATCTCTAGCCTGGAGGCGCCATGAGCCGCCTGTTTTCACCTGCTGTATTAGCCTACGTCTGGAATTTCATTTTCCTATACGTGAGATGTGGGGTGACCGTTAACACACCCCGAGGGAAGATTCCTTTCATTCCACGGCTCGGGCCCCGTCCCATAACTCTGCTGTTCCTATGGTGGTTTCCTCTGACGAGGAAGATCCTGAGGATGACCCCGAGGAGGATCCTGACACGATTCCTCCTCACTTGAGGGACTGACTTTACTTGTAGCTATTGAGGGCTACCAGTATTTTATTTTGGGGGCCTGATGTTTTGTCTGTAGTGGGCTGTATATTTTCTGATACCGTGGGGATGTATATGTATAGTCCTTTGGGGGCAGGTATAGTTTTGGTTTTTGATGTACTAGGCTTTGTAACTAAACAGTTTGATAAATATATATATGAATATGAAATGTTAATTTCCAATGTATGCTTTATTCCTGTCTTTATCCTTTATTTCCATTTATGTTTTGTCATTATGGTTATTATTATAACCAAAAAAAAAAATACTCACCAATTTAAATACCCAACTATAATTCGAGTAAATATATACATATTATTAAAAAGAACCGGGGTCTTAACTTACACAATTTTATTTCCGCGTTGTAATTGACAATGTGACGTTCCCTTCCGAAAAAGGGCATTACATTAAGTTAGTATCAGAGCCCCAGTTTATGTTTCTTTGGGTCTTGTGATTGAGTCTGTCTTGTTTGTGCTGTGTGTTCTCTAAATGGTATACACAAAGGGGTATTGTTTGGTGTTCCTTGTGGATGCAACTAACTTTCCTGTGTTTTTAGTTAATCCGATCTAAGAAAGTAAGCTGGCGCGAAGGGAAGACATGGCAGCAGCTATTACAGCAATGCAGAGGATGGCTGAGGTCGTCGCACAACAAACCAAGCAAGCTACACAACAGCAAGAGAGAGTTGTGCAACAACAAGATCGAGCTGCTCAACAGCTAGAGGCTATTGCTGATGCTCAGAATTTAGCAGAGTTTTGACGCCATAACCCTCCTCAATTCAAAGGAGAATTTGATCCGGACAAGGCTAATCTGTGGAACAAGGAGTTGGAAAAAGTCTTTCGAGGAATGAACTGCGCTGAGGACAAGAAGGTGAACTATGCTACTTTCATGCTGGTAGGCAACGCTGAAAACTGGTGGAACGGAGTGCAGAGGATGTTAGAAGCTGCAAACCGAGAGATTACTTGGGAGTTATTCAAAGAAAAGTTTTTGGATAAGTATTTTCCTCCGAGTGCAAGGCACGCGAAGGAGTCAGAATTCCTCAACCTGCGACAAGGGAGTATGACCGTTAGCGAGTATGCAGCGAAATTCGAAAGCTTGTCACAGTTTTCAACGTACTTTCAGAATCAACCAAATGAAGCATGAAAATGTCGAAGATTCACGGAAGGACTGAGGTACGAAGTGAAGAAGGCTGTAATCACCTTGAAGATCAACGAATTCTCAGGACTGCTAGATACTTGCTGTGATGTAGAGGCTCTGGAGCAATCTAGAGACACGAGGAGCAGAAACTTTGGGCCTACGAGGCTCCAGAGAGGTGGCGGTAACAGTGCTAACCGTTTCCAGAAGAAACCATACTCCCGACCAATGGGAAATCAGCAACAGACCATGGGTGGAAGTTCTGACAGAGGTTTTACTGGGAATCGTACTGACCAGAACGTGGCGTACCCTTCCAAATGCCGGAAGTGCGGAAAAGATGATTTGACAAGGGATTGTTCTATCAAAGGGATTATTTGTTTCCCATGTGGAAAACCTGGACATATCTACAGAGACTGCAATCAAGCGAAGGCTGAACCGTCAATGAATGCTGCAAAAGCCAAGAAACCACAAGCTGGAGGACGAGTTTATACCATGAGCGGAGCTGAAGCCTCCGAATCTGAGGATTTGATACAAGGGGAAGGCACCATAGAAGGTAATCTTTTAACTGTACTGTATGACTCTGGGGCAACCCATTCTTTCATATCTTATGACTGTGTGCAAAGACTGGGTCTACCTGTGTCGTCTTTACCTTTTGACTTAACTATTTGTACCCCCACTGATAAACCGGTAGTTACTACCAAAGTCTGTCTAAACTGTTCATTGGTTGTTGAAGGTCGAACCTTTTCGGTTGATCTGATCTGTTTACCCCTTTCCCAACTAGATATTATCTTAAGGATGGACTGGTTGTCTTCTAACCATGTTCTGTTAGACTGTTCCAGAAAGACCATAGTTTTTCCCATAGATGAGAATTCTGGATTTTTGACGGCCAATCGAGTTCAAGCTCTCTTGAAAGAAGGAGCTCACGAATACATGTTACTGTCTTCTTTGAAAGTCGAGAACGAGGTGGATGTGAGCACAATTCCAGTGGTGAATGAGTTTCCCGAAGTCTTTCCTGAGGATGTACCTGGTTTACCACTGGCTCGAGAGATAGAGTTTGCTATCGACCTAATACCGGGAGCTGGTCCCGTGTCTATAGCACCTTATAGGATGGCACCGACAGAGTTAGCTGAGCTCAAGAGACAGCTAGAAGAGCTTTTGGAAAAGTAATTTGTCAGACCAAGTGTGTCACCGTGGGGAGCACTAGTGCTGTTAGTTTGCAAGAAGGATGGCATATCAAGATTATGTGTGGACTATCGACAGCTGAACAAAGTAACGATCAAGAACAAATATCCACTCCCGAGAATTAATGACTTAATGGACCAACTGAAGGGAGCAGCAGTATTTTTGAAGATCGATCTGCGATCTGGGTATCATTAGATACGAGTGAAGATGGAGGATGTACCTAAGACTGCTTTTCGTACCCGATACGGTCATTACGAATATCTCGTGATGTCGTTTGGTGTGACGAATGCACCAGCTATCTTTATAGACTACATGAATAGAATCTTTCATCTTTACTTGGACAGATTCGTTGTGGTCTTCATTGATGACATTCTGGTATACTCTCAAAATCAGGAGGATCATGCTGAACACCTCAGTATAGTTCTTCAGATTCTGAAGGAGAAGGAATTATATGCCAAACTGTCGAAATATGAGTTCTGGCTGGAAGAAGTCAAGTTTTTGGGTCACGTGATCTCGAAGGATGGGATTGTAGTGGATCCATCGAAAGTGAAAGCAGTGTTACAGTGGGAAAGGCCAACGTCAATGACGGAGATTCGAAGCTTCATGGGTTTAGCTGGATATTACCGGAGGTTTATTGAGGGATTCTCCAAGATTGCAGGACCACTGACACAACTCACAAGGAAAAACCAAGCTTTTGAGTGGAACGACAGCTGTGAACAGAGTTTCCAAGAGTTGAAGAATCGACTGACTACCTCACTGGTGTTAGTACTACCCGATCCAAATGAGCAATTTGAGGTGTACTGTGACGCTTCATACCAAGGACTAGGATCTGTACTTATGCAACATGGAAGGGTAGTGACTTATGCTTCAAGGCAGTTACGAGTGCACGAGAAGAACTACCCGACGCACGACTTGGAGCTAGCGGCTGTAGTTTTTGCTCTAAAAATATGGAGGCATTTTCTCTACGGAGCGACGTTCAACATTTTCAATGATCACAAGAGTCTAAAGTATTTGTATGATCAGAAGGAGTTGAACATGAGGCAGCGAAGGTGGTTAGAGTTCCTGAAGGATTATGATTTCCAACTACTGTATCACCTTGGCAAGGCAAATGTTGTGGCAGACGCTCTAAGTAGAAAGATGATCAGTGTCTCTGCCCTAATGATCAAGGAAAAGGATATGCTAGAGCAGTTTAGAGATGTATGGTCTTTTGTAGAATTAGAACCAGGGAAGATTTGCATGAATATGGTTACCATCACAAGTGAACTAATGGATGACATAAGGGAAAAGCAGAAGGTTGACGAGTTTTTGCAAGAAGTTAGGGAACAGATGAAGCAAGGTAATGAAACAGCGTTTACGGAAAGAACGGACGAAATTCTGAGATTCCGTGGAAGAGTTTGTATTCCCCGAGACCAAGAACTTAGAGAATACATCATTAACCATGCTCATACAAGCTAGCTGAGTATGCATCCAGGCATAACAAAAATGTATCAAGACTTGAAGAAGTTGTTCTGGTGGCTTGGAATGAAGAGTGACGTCACTAGACGTGTATCGACTTGTCTAGTTTGTCAAAAAGCTAAAGTGGAACATCAGAGACCAGCAGGATTGTTACAACCATTGTCTATTCCTGAATGGAAATGGGACAGCATCACAATGGATTTCGTAGTCGGATTTCCAAGGACAAGAAAATGTCATGATTCAATTTGGGTAATTGTGGACCGACTCACGAAGTCAGCACATTTTCTCCTGATCGACATAAAATACAAACTGGAGAGATTGACTCAGATCTATATTGGAGAGATTGTCAGACTGCACGGCATGCCTACGAGTATTGTTTCGGATAGAGATCCAAGATTTACTTCAAATTTCTGGAAGAGTTTGCAAGAAGCGTTGGGGACGAAGTTACGTCTGAGTTCTGCTTATCACCCACAGACCGACAGTCAATGAGAGAGGACGATCCAATCTTTGGAAGACTTACTTAGAGCTTGTACCATAGAGCAAATTGGAAGTTGGGATGACGTTCTACCGTTAATAGAATTCACCTACAACAACAGTTATCATTTGAGCATAGGGATGGCACCCTATGAAGCTCTGTATGGACGACGGTGTCGAACACCTCTGTGTTGGTACTAACATGGCGAGCGCCTTACTATTGGACTAGAGATTATACAGCAGACAACTGAGAAGGTTAAGATGATTCAGGAAAAAGATGAGGACGGCTTAGAGTCGGCAAAAGAGTTATGCAGACCAAAGGACAAAGCCTCTTGAGTTTGAGGAAGGCGAGTATGTATTCCTGAAAGTCACACCTACGACTGGGGTAGGCCGGACTTTAAAATCTAGAAAACTCTCTCCAAAATTCCTTGGACCATATCAAATCATTCGCCGAGTAGGTCCTGTAGCCTATCAAATAGCCTTACCTCCTTTCCTTTCAAACATTCATAATGTTTTCCATGTGTCACAACTTCGAAAATACCTCCCTGACCCAAGTCATGTCATAGCACCGGATACAGTATAATTTAAAGAAAACTTAACTTATGTGACACCTCCTGTAAGAATCAAGGATAGAAGGATAAAGCAATTAAGAGGCAAGGAGATCGCATTGGTGAAGGTAATCTGAAATGAGGTGACTGGAGACGCAACCTGGAAACTAGAAGACAAGATGAATGAGCAACACCCACAGTTATTCTAAGGTATACAAATTTTGAGGATGAAATTCCTTTTTAGAAGGGGAGTGTTGTAACATCCCAAAAATTCTTTATTTCATTACAAATAATCATTTTATAATAATTATGATTTTTAGGAATTTTTGTGGATTTTTCTGGAAATGATGAATATTTTAACATATTCCTCATTTTGCGTGCGCACTGAGCGGAGCCGGTATAATGAAATGTTTTCCCTGAGGCTAGTAAACCTTGAACTGTCAATGTGTCAACGGGGGATCTTACTAAACCGGAGGCCAGGCACAGTTTGCGAGGTTTTATCTGCCAGATAAAATCGCGGTATCATAAAATTATCTGATGAATAATAATATATTATTTTCATCAATTGTAACTTTTATTCACTGAGAAAATAATTTTAACAGTGTAATTAAATCATCTGTCAGATGTATTTAATTAAGGAGACAAGCTTACTATGCATTTTATCGATAAGCGCCCGAAGCTTCTCAAGGAAGCTTCCTCCAACCACTTTTTCTCTCATCTCCCTTTTTGGGTGCTGCACGTTGACAAAGGGGGGGCATAATTCATTTTCTTTCTCTCATTTCCCCTCCTCCCAATACGCAGCTCACTGTTCACTCATCTTTCTCTCTTCTCTTTTCACTCCACAGCAGCAACACCATTACCACCAACACCTCCATTTTCATCTTACAAACCGTCACACCCCTTGCACCATTTTGTATTTGGAGGACCACCATCATTAAGGAAGTTATCTTCAAAGTTCACCATTCTCTTCATCTTCATCCTTTTCCACCTTTGAAGCTTAAAGGTTGGAGCTTTAAGGTAAAGCTCTCAGCTTTTTCTTCCTCCCTTCTCATTTTCGTAACCCACTGTCATTTTGGTGACCATGGGTATCCATTTCAATATTTGGTTCTAATTTTGTAAGTTGAATGTTTAAGGACTCCAGGAGGCTAAGCACCAAATTTCTGACCAAAAAGGAGCAGCCTTTCTTTGTGCTTCTCTAAGGTAAGAGGAAGATACTCCTCCTCAACCTCTTTTAGTATTTAGGAACGTTGTCTGTGATTGGTATTGAGGGTCATCTTTGTTTACATGCTGTTTGTAATATATTTGTGTTATTAGATTGTTTTGTGCATATTGATGTATCTGAATGAATTAGAACGTATAAAATGGAAGGAAATGACGTCCGATTGGTTCTCGGATGGACACAGTTTTGAGCCCAGAAACTTGGGGATTTTATGGGAAAAATAGTAATAATTTGAACTTCTGACCATACCCATCGAATTTGATCTCTTGATCATTTAGTCCAGAGTCAAAATCCGTCGAGTATGAACTCCTGACCATGCCTGTAGAAATTAATCTTCAGGCCAAACCCATCGATTAGATTTTCTGTCTGTTTAATAGAAACTTCCCAAAGTTAATTTTCATCGAGTTTGAATGTCAACATCCATCGAGTGGCATATCCGTCGAGTAGATTTTCTGTCTGTTTAATAGAAACTTCCCCAAAGTTAATATTCATCGAGTTTGAATGTCAACATTCGTCGAGTGACATATTTGTCGAGTAGATTTTCTGTCCGTTTAACAGAAACTTCCCAAAGTTAATATTCGTCGAGTTTGAATGTCAACATCCGTCGAGTGACATATCCATCGAGTAGATTTTCTGTCTGTTTAATAGAAACTTTCCCAAAGTTAATATTCGTCGAGTTTGAATGTCAACATCCGTTGAGTGACATATTCATCGAGTAGATTTTCTGTCCGTTTAACAGAAACTTCCCAAAGTTAATATTCGTCGAGTTTGAATGTCAACATCCGTCGAGTGACATATTCGTCGAGTAGATTTTTTGTCCGTTTAACAGAAACTTCCCAAAGTCAATATTCATCGAGTAGAATGTCAATATCTGTCGAGTAGAGTTTCTGACCATTTAGTAGAGGAACTTCTCCAGATCTGTCGGATTAGAGTTCCTGACCATAGTGTTTTCGTCGGTTCGACACTTGGAAGACTTCTCCAACATCGACACCCATCCGTCGAATTAGGACTTCTGCTGACCTTCTGGAAAATTCGATAGTTTTGATCTCTGTTCGACAGAACCTCCATTCGACAGGAACTGATTTTCTTGCCATTCGTGTGAATTGATGTTCTCCCATCTTTCTTCATTCTGCCATGTTATTTTTCATCGAATAGCAGCCTCAATTTTTCACTAAATACATTGTCTTCGTCGAATTCACAAGTATAGTTTTTCACCTAACACCTAGCAATTAAATTCGTGGCTTTGCTGGTGATCCCGGCCGTGTATCTTCTTGGACACAAGACTTTAGGACTAATAAAATCATATTAATTGTAAATAATTGGAGGGTTAGAAACTAATTAGGGATTCATAAACAGGGAAAAAGAAGAAGCATGAGCATGCCTTACAACTGGTGAGAATTTTAAATAAAAGAAAAACATGAGTATGGGTGAGGCCGTGAGGGACATAATGAACCTAATGATTGACTTTTATTTTGAATTTGAATGGGATTGTGGTTATCCTTAAAATATGTTATTGGCTTAATATGGATCCGTGAATGAGATCAAACCTTGTTGTTAAATGATATGACATGCATTTGAAGCATGATTGACCTAGTTTGTCATGAGGAGCATGATTGAGTCATGCATTGAACAAAAAGAAAGAGAACGTCCATTAGACTTGTTAAGGCCGAGTTGCCTAGGAGTTGAATCACACTTTAGTGCGGGTGCGAAAAGACAAGTGGGGTCCTGTAGTTGGCCTTGAGGGCGTCGAGGCGCGCGTGTCTCACAGAGGGCAGTGGTAGCCCCTCTGGACCGTGGGACAAACCGATGTAAACGCACCGATGATCCTGACTGGCCACAGTCCTATATCGAGATCTTGTGGGAATGTCACTGTATAAAGCCTTGTTGCCCAAAATGACTGATTATTTTCTGGAAAGCACTTGTTTTTATGGCTGACGAGATATTGGCATGTCTCCCTGATCATTCTCTCCGACTGTTTGTGTCTAGCTCCATGGAGTAGGATTTTGACCATTGTACGCATGTGCATAATGAGTCCATGAATTATCTGGCATTCATTGTTATTATAGTTGGAACTGTTGTATTTCTGATATATGTATATATGACTGCCTGAAACTGTTTAGTTGATCATAACTGCTACTAAATGTTTATTTCCATTATGGCTGTCAAAACTGCTATGTGGGCACTTTGCGCCGTTTGGTTTCTTGATGCTATAATTGTTAATGATGGTAGGATGTCTTACTTCTTCTCTGTCTCTCCATTACTGTTTTGTCTTTGTTTTGCGTCCCATCGAAGATAACTGCAAAGAACCGGAAGCTCCAGACTTCCCCGGCTTTTGGCCTTACCTCGACTAAGCGACTGCTGAAGAATATGGAGACACGCACGCACAGATTTCTGGGGGATGTGCGTCTGACCTTCTTAGGAGGGCCAGAGTGCTGGCGCATTAGCTTTGACTCTGAGCGCTGCGTTTACTTGGGGGATGTATCGATATCTCTAGCTTGGAGGTGCCATGAGCCGCCTGTTTTCACCTGCTGTATTAGCCTATGTCTGGAATTTCATTTTCCTATACGTGAGATATGGGGTGACCGTTATCACACCCTGAGGGAAGATTCTTTTCATTCCACGGCTCGGGCCCCGTTCTGTAACTCTGCTGTTCCTATGGTGGTTTCCTCTGACGAGGAAGATCCTGAGGACGACCCCGAGGAGGATCCTGACACGATTCCTCCTCACTTGAGGGACTGACTTTACTTGTAGCTACTGAGGGCTACCAGTATTTTATTTTGGGGGCCTGATGTTTTGTCTATAGTGGGCTGTATATTTTCTGATACCGTGGGGATGTATATGTATAATCCTTTGGGGGCAGGTATAGTTTTACTTTTTGATGTACCAGGCTTTGTAACTAAACAGTTTGACAAATATATATATGAATATGAAATGTTAATTTCCAATGTACGCTTTATTCCTATCTTTATCCTTTATTTCTATTTATGTTTTGTCATTATGGTTATTATTATAACAAAAAAAAAAAAATACTCGCCAATTTAAATACCCAACTATAATTCGAGTAAATATATACATATTATTAAAATGAACCGGGTCTTAACTTACACAATTTTATTTCTGCGTTGTAATTGACAATGTGATGTTCCCTTCCGAAAAGGGGCATTACAATTGACTCATAGTTTAGATTCACAGGAAGAGAAGAGGGATGATGAAAGAGAGCGATTGAGTGAAGATATTCATGATGTAGTAGCAGCCCTGCATGTGCTCTCTTCCACTTTAGAAGGACATAAAGTTGCTTATGTTGAGCTACTAATTACTAATGATGCACCTAAACCTTCTGTTGTGCAGGCATCGAATTTGGAACTAAAGGAATTACCTGATAATCTCAAATGTATATTCTTGGGAGAGAATGACACACTTCCAGTGATAATTACTAAGACACTCACCTAAGAACAAGAGGAGAAGTTGGTGGCTGTTTTGAAGGAGCACAAGACGGCCATTGGTTGGACCATATCAGACATTAAGGGTATTATCCCTTCCATTTACATGCACAGAATCATAATGGAAGATGGGGCTAAACTAGTGAGAGATCCCCAGAGAAGGTTGAATCCTCCTATGATGGAAGTCGTGAAGAATGAGATACTAAAACTCTTAAGTGTGGGAGTGATCTACCCTATTTCTGACAGTAAGCTAATACCTTTTGGACTTTGCAATGCACCAGGGACATTTCAAATATTGGAGATCGTGAATGAGGCGTCTGGAAAAACATTCAAAGTTAATAGATATTGGCTCAAGCCTTACCATGAGTTTCCAGAAAAGGAAGAAGTGGAAGAGATGACCCTTCTCCATACACATTATGGAGAACACTAAGGAGTGTCACAATGTCGGGCTGAGGACAATAAACCAAGCGCTAAATGGGAGGCAACCCATCGTATATAAAAAAAAATTAGATTTGCTTTCTTTATCCCTTTTTATTTTATGTTTCTTTATTATTTTCTAGATGAGTTTATTGAATAATTGTCCATGAATCTTTGGAAATCCTTGTGTTTTTGGAAAGCTAGATTTATGCTTGAATGCATCATTTAATTGTTTGATGAATATATGGAGCCTTTATAAGAATTTAGGTGGATGAGAGACTTTGAAAGTTAGTCATTATATAGGGTGTTAGTGTGGTTTTCTAGGTTGCCAAGTCAGTGGAAAACATAGGGGAGGGTTTGTTTCAGGACACACCCCATGTCCTCAACCATCTGCACCCCCTAGTGCTCACCGAGCATTACAGCAGGGGTCACATCATCAGACACGACCCATGTCCCCATGATAGGAGCCTTTATCTTTTACAGAGAAGAACACGGGGTGGGATGTGTCAAGTGACACGGCCCCTGTTTTCATGGAAAAGGGGGTATGTCCCTTCCAGAGACCAACACTGGGTGGGCCGTGTCAAATGACACGGCCCGTGTCTGTGTGCCAGCAGCCCTGTCTTTTACAGAGAAGTACACTGGGGGCGTGTCATATGACACGGCCTGTGTTGACGGTCCAGAAGGTAAAACCCTCATTTAGGGTTTCTTTTCTCCAATTTTACCTTACAATACTTCCCCCTCCCCCATCTTGATGTATTCCCCTTGTATTTTGGGCCCTTGTTCTTTTGGGATTCTGATTTAATTTTATATGGATATTTTGGCATTGTATTGGATCCTTGTTTGGACTACGGATTTTGATTAATGGTTATGGATTTGATTTCTTACTATTTTTGCTATACACTGCTGATTTCCTCTTATTTATTTATGTGTATGCGTTGACATTAGGGACAATGTCTAGTTTAAGTGTGGAGGGGGGCATCGTGTGCTTAATTGCATATATGGTGAATATTGTTCCAATGGGTTTTTAAAGTGATTTGAATGGTGGGTAGAGGATAAATTTTTTTTGATCTAATTTGATAAGTTTTTAAGCATGAAGGAGTGGATTTTCTTGAATTCAAATTTGTTGAGTAAGGTTTTGAAAAATTGAGGGGTTAATTCAAAAGTGATAAGTTGAAACCTAAGTGAGATTTTGGGCCTTGATGTGAATGGCTAATTTTAGGCCATTTTGGTTCTTTGTTGTGTGGTTCCACTTATGATTATGTGTTCTTCAACACTTGGTTTGACTCTCTTTTAAACTGCAAAAGACCACTGTATATTTTTGAAATAAAAAAAGTATTTCTTTCTAAAAGCTGCTGGCCAAATAGCCATCCTTGCATTTTTATCCGTTGTTCACCCCCTTTGTGTAACATCCTGAAAATTCACTTACTTCATTATAAAAAAATCATTTTATAATATTTATGATTTTTAGGAATTTTTCTAGATTTTTTCGAAAGCGTCAAATATTTTAATATATTCCTCATTTTACGTGCGCACTGAGCAGAGTCAGTCAAACGCTCCGAAAAATTGATTGTTTCGTGATAAATAGTCATTTTCTAATATTTGTGATTTTGATGATTTTTGGTCGAGTTTTTTGGAAACATTGAATATTTCAATATATTCTTCGTTTTGCGTGTGCACTAGGCAGAGTTGGGGAAAATGAAATATTTTCCCTGAGGCTTGTAAACCTTGAACTGTCAATGTGTCGACGGGAGATCTTACTAAACCCGAGGCCGAGCACAGTTTACGAAGTTTACGTTTTACGAGATTTTATCTGATAAATAAAATCACTGTATCATAAAATCATTTGATGAATAATAAAATATTATTTTCATCAACTGTAATTTTTATTCACTGGAAAAATAATTCTAACAGTGTAATTAATTATTTGTCAGATGTATTTAATTGAAGGGACAAGCTTACTATGCACTTTATCGAGAAGCGTGCGAAGCTTCTCAAGGAAGCTTTAAGGGAAGCTTCTAGGAAGTTTCCTTCCCAACCATTCTTCTCTCTCCTCCCTTTTTGGTGCTGCATGGTTGGCTAAGAGGGATATTTCATTTTTCACTTCTCTCATTTTCTCTCCCTCACGTCTACTCTCTTTCTCCTTTCTCTCTTCTTCACACGGCTGCACACACCCACAACCACCATTGTTGATTTCAAGCTTCCTTTGCTCAACCCAATAGAGACCATTGTTTCCCCTCTCCATCTTCAAGCTTTCCTCTTTGTGAAACTCCTCCTTTCTCCTCCATTTTCGTGGTTAGCAGCCCAACACCAAAGCTACATGCTTTAAGGTAAAGCTCTCAACTTTCTTCTCCTTTTCTCCCCATTTTCGTGTTCTATGGTCACATTGGTGATTATGGATGCCATTTCCACTCTTTTATCTTGATTCTTATGGATTTGAACACCCAATGTTCTGTGGTGGTGGAGCACGAGATTCCTAAGGACAAAAGGAGTTTGCTTTCTTTGTTCTTTACTAAGGTAAGAGGAAGACACTCCTCCTCAACCTCTATTAGCATTTAGAAACCTTGTCTGTGATTGATTGTGAGGAAACCCTATTGAGGGTTATCCTTTGTTTGCATGCTGTTTATTATGTGTTGTGCTATTAGATTGTTTATTTGGGTATATTGATGTATCTGAATGGATTGGAATGTATAACATGGAAGGAAATGACGTCGGATTGGTTCTCAGATGGCCACGGTTTTGAGCCCAAAATTTAGAGGATTCTTTGTGAACAATTGTAATAATTTGAACTTCTGACCATTTAGTAGAATGTCAATATCCGTCGAGTTTAGACTTCTGACCCTTTAGTACAATGTCAATATCCATCGAGTTTGGACTTCTGACCATTTAGTACAATGTCTATATCCGTCGAGTTTAGACTTCTGACCCTTTAGTACAATGTCAATATCCGTCGAGTTTGGACTTTTGACCATTTAGTACAATGTCAATACCCGTCAAATTTGATCTTCTGATCATATCTGTCGAATTTGACCTTCTGACCATATCCATCGAATTTGATCCTATGACCATTTAGCATAATGTCAATATCCATCGAGTTAGGATGTCAATATCCGTCGAGTTAGGATGTCAATATCCATCGAGTGAGAATTTCTGACAATTTAGTGCTTTCGTCGGTTCAACACTTGGAATATTTCTCCAACGTCAACACCCACCCGTCGAATTAGGATTTCTGCTAATTTTCTGATATATTCGACAGTTATATACATCATTCGACAAAACTAACCTTCTAGTATATTCGACAGTTTTTTATCTCCATTCAACAGAATCTCCATTCGACAGAATCTTCATTCGACAAAAATTGATTTTTAGCCATTCTTGTCAAAATTGTACCCTAGCCATTTCTGTCACCAAATCACCTTATGACTGACATCTTTCATCATTCTCTTATGTTATTTTTCGTCGAAAGGTAGCCTTAACTGTACACTAGATACATTGTCTTCATCGAATCCATATGTATAATTTATCACCTAACACCTAGTGATTAAATTAATGGTAATAGGATGCAAGAATTAGCAAATTGGAAAATTAAATTATATTGAGATTCATAAATTTTAAAGAACCAAGAATGAAATTTTCATAAGACTTAGGATAATTTTAATTAGGGTAAGAACAAGAGAGTGTGAGACTTTGAGATCTTAGAATAACCTTCTAAGTGTATGTGAATAAATTACCTAAGAGGATTTAATTAATTAAGAGAATTCCTTTAGAGACAAACTTTGTAAGAAAAGCTAAACCTAAGCAAGAATTCATAATACACCTTAAAAATGCATTAATTCATTTAATTCTAATATTATGATATTGTGGGTCCATGTGAGTGACCAATGATTGTGTTGATTCTTACTTTGGCAAATTGTGGCATATTGTGGAATTGTATGTAATAATGATCATACATGATTATGCATAGAGTCTGTATGCATTGTGAATGTCCGTTGGACTTTGTTAAGGCCTTTAGCCTAGGAGTTGAATCACACCTTAGTGCGGGTGCGAATAAACAAGTGTGGTCCTGTAGTTGACCTTGGGGGCCTCGGGGCGCGGACATTTCACAGAGGGCAGTGGTAGCCCCTCTGGACCGTGGGACAGACCGATGCAAACGCACCGATGATCCTAACCTTGACACAGTCCTATATCGAGATCTTGTGGGAATGCCGCTGTATAAAGCCTTGTTGCGCAAAATGACTGATTATTTTTTGGAAAGCACTTGTTTTTATGGATGACGAGATACTAGCATGTCTCCCTGATCATTCTCTCCTAATGTTTTGTGTCTAGCTCCATGGAGTAGGATTTTGACTATTGTATGCATGTGCATAGTGAGTCCATGCATTATCTGACATTTATTTGTTATTATAATTTTGAATTGTTGTCCTACTGATATATATATATATATATGACTGCCTGGAACTGCTTATTTGTTTATTTCTGCTATTTAATGCTTATGATTATTATTTGGAAATACTCTGTGGGCGCTTTGCGCCGTTTTGTTTCTTACTGCTATAATTGGTAATGATGGTAGGATGTCTTACATCTTTCTTGTCTTTCCATTACTATTTGTCTGTATATTGCGTCCCATCAAAGACGACTGCAAGGAAATGGAAGCTCCCGATTTCCCCGACTTCTGGCCTGATCTCGATTAGCGACTACTGAAGAGCATGGAGGCACGCATGCGCGGGTTTCTGGGAGATGTGCGTCTGACCTTCCTAGGAGGGCCAGAGTGCTGGCACATCAACTTTAACTCTGAGCGCTGCGTCTACTTGGGAGACGTGTCTTTAGCTTTGGCCTGGAGGCGTCACGAGCCACCGATCTTCACCTGTTGCATCAGCCTTCGTCTGGAATTTTATTTTCCTATACGGGAGATGTGGGGTGACCGCTACTACACCCCGCGGGAAGACTCTTTTGATTCCACAGCTCGAGCCTTGTCCCGTAGCTCTGTGGCTCCTATGGTGGTTTCCTTGGATGAGGAAGACCCCGAGGAGGTCCTTGAGGATGACTTCGCGGAGGATCCTGAAGAGGATCCTGACACGATTCCTTCTCATCTGAGGGACTGATATTGCTGGTAGTTACTGATGGCTGTTAGTGTTTTTGTTTTGGGGGCCTGATGTCTTTTGTAGTGGGCTGTATATTTCTGATACCGTGGGGATGTATATGTTTAATCATTTGGGGCAGGTATAGTTTTGCTTTTTGATATACCAGACTTTGTAACCAAATAGTTTGATAAATATATATATGAATATGCAATGTTAATTCCAATGTACGCTTTACCTCTGTTTTTATTCTTTATTTTCATTTATGTTTCGTCACTGTGTTTATTAACTATTGTTATTATTATTGTAATTATACAGATAAACAATACTCACCAATTTAATTACATAACTATTATCAAGTAAATATATATTATATTAAAATGAACCAGGTCTTAACTTACGTAATTTTATTTCCGCATTGTAATTGACAATGTGACGTTCCCTTCCTAAAAGGGGCGTTACACTTTGAGCCTAATTGACTTTTTCTTTCTTTAAAGCTCAATACAAACCTAAAGGCAAAAAACCATTATGCTACCCTACTTTAGGGAGTAGAAGAGTTTAATGATTGTGTTGAGAATTGGTTTTGAATAAATGTGGGGGTATTTTACAATGTGATGCAAGGTATATGAAAAAAAATGAGCTGAAAAGTTTTAAAAAAGAGAGAAAGAAATGAAGAGAAAAAGGATAAGTTGATTATTGTATGGGGAAATGAGAGAAAAAGTAAAAAATACAAAAAGAAGTTGAAGAATGCTGGGAAATTTTTATTGAACCAATTGAATATATTCCCTTTTGCTCTTCTATTTCCAATAGTTTAACTTTGTTTATCCTTAATATATCCTACCTTGACCCTGACCCCATTACAACCTAAATAAAGACCTTTTGATCTTTGTGTGCATGTGGCTTAAATGGTAGAGAAGTAGAGGCTTGCCAAGCTTATAGTAGGACATGTTTTCATGAGTAGGTTGAAAGTAAACATAAGCCCAAGACACTTGAGTGGAAGAGTATACCAGTGAGGACTTATCTTGTTGATTTAACCCTGATATTTAATTGACTTTACTTGCTGATTTGGATTGTTGAGGGAGGAAATTCCTGATTGCTTAGATTCCTTAGAAAGACTAAGAGGTGTAGGTCTTTACTTATTAATCTGCACTTTTATTGCCTATTGAGACACATGTGCTTGATTTTATATTTTTGCTCAGAAGTGCAAAAGGCTAAGTGTGGGGGTATTTAATCTGTCAATTATTTCTATATCTTGAATACCTTGTCTTTGATCTAATTGGACTTCATATATGCTTAATTGTTAACTTTTAGCTGAGTTTCTAGATATGAAGCCTAATCGAAGTCTTATTGTGAAACTTTGCTTAAGTATGTTTATAAACACTCATAATTGCATTATGGTTTTTAGAGATCTTTGAGTATCTCAGTCCATTGGATTCAAACCAAGCTCAATATTCACTTGAGGAGAGAGCTAAGGAGTCAAGGAAATCAATATCACCCCCTAGAAGCAAAGAGAGAAGATTATATATGAAGAATCAGGGTGAACATGAAGGAACTAAGTGACACAGCCTGTGTCATCAGACACCAGGGGGCCGTGTCCTTCTCTGGTATCTCAAGAAGGATATCTAATTGTACTAAGTGACACGACCTATGTCATCAGACACCAGGGGGGCTGTGTCCTTCTTTGACTCCAAATTATGTGGCATTTCAACTGGCAGAGTCAGACATGGGGTGGGTCGTGTCATAGGAAATCAGTTTCGAATCTTAAGGAAGAATTAGGTATCTAAAGGTTTATATAAGGCTATTTAGGGTTCCAAAAGGGCCATCTCTGGACTTCAAGCTACCAAGGAACTAGGAAAGAAAGGTTGGATCAAAGATTGAAGATTCAAGTTTGAATTATCGGAGATCAACCAATCGTGATCATTGGAAACTAGTTCAATATTAAGTTTTTCTTCTGCACTTGTGTTCTTGATGAATACTTTCTTTACTTTTTCTTTTTCTTTTGAATTCACCATATGTGGCTAAATTCTTATTTGGTTAAGGGAAGATGAAACCCTAGTTTTGATTATGTGAATCCTTTATATTCCTTTATATTCAATACAATTATGTTCTTATTCATTTGTTTCTTTTCTTAATTCGGTATAAAGGTTTTTATATTCTTTGCTATCTTCGAAAGTAGTAAAACTAGGAGTGCTATGCATGGCTACGGTGATAGGACTAGTGAGACATATGATCTAAGTAATTCAATCCCGGTGTATGATTGGACCTTGGTGTGATTGGTTTTCTAATTCTTAATGCAATCATTAGGAAGATGTAAGAGCGGTTGCTTTACAATTAACTAATGATTAAGGCTTAATTTGAGCGATTGCTAAATTAACCAAAACTTAAGGAAAACAAAGAATTAATCTCATAATCATATAAGAACATAATTGACCATGTTGATATAAAGGATATGTAGGTTAACATTATCATATAAATCTAGTAGTGGATTTCATCTCTTAACCAATGTCTTTAAATTAGTAAATCAAATTGTGTTTATTGCTGTTGCTTTAGATTCAATTTCTATTCTTAGTTTTAATAAACAAAACCCCTTTTTTTACTGTTAAATGTTCATCAGAGTTTAAATTTGGAATCGATTTATAGTGTCAATTAAATTGGTTCTCTGTGGATCGACCCCTACTAACTACAACTGGTTATAAGGTTTTTATATTTTTGGTGGAACTTAACAACTATTTTTAATCACAATCCGTAGCACACCAACCTTTTTGTTCTTAGGTAAGGGATGAGGAAATTACCACTGGAAAGTTTTGTTCTTCTCCTAAAAATGTGTACTTCAACCCAGTAGGTAATGACTTTAGTTCTAATGTGAGTACTTCTTCATGAGTATTATCATTCATGAGTTTTAATTCTTCGAATCTCGACTTTCATCTTTTTGTATTCCATTACTTGTGTACAATCAAGCAAAGAGCATATTTTAGAAATATCATAATCGAATTACGTAGCTGAATCAAATGAATTAATTAAACAAATTTTTAATGGGCCAGAAGAACTCTTAGTTTGAAGATGATCATCTATAATGGCCTCAATCTCTTCGACTTCCTCCTTTTTGTCATAGACTTCCTGTGGTTGCTTGCACATGTTCAAATCATTAAGATCCAGTGTTATATTTCTAAATGTTAGCTTCACCACTCCATTTCTGCAATTTATCAAAGCATTAGATGTTGCTAAAAATGGGCGACCTAAAATAACAGAAATTGACTTACAACTATTAACCATAGGTTTAGTTTCCAAGATAATAAAATTCATAGGATATATGAATTTATCAACTTGTACTAACACATATTCCATTATTCCTTTTGGAATTTTAATTGATCTGTCGGCAAGTAGAAGAGTTACAGAAGTCAATTTTAACTCACCTAGGTTGAGTTGTTGATAAACAGAATATGGAAGCAAATTAACACTAGCACCAAGATCAAGTAAAGCTCGTTCAATTTTGTGTTCTCCAATAATGCATGAAACTGTAGGACAACCAGGGTCTTTATATTTCAACGCATTATTATTTTGAAGAATAGAGCTTACTTGTTCAGCCAAAAAGGAATTCTTTGTCACATTTAGTTTCCTTTTAACAGTGCATAGGTCCTTCAAAAATTTGGCATAAGAGGGAACCTATTTGATAGCATCTAACAGAGGAATATTGACTTTTACTTGTTTAAAGATTTTAAAAATTTCACTGTTATGGTTCAATTTACTTGAATTGTTTAATGCTTGAGGATATAGGGGTGAAGGCGAGAGTTTAGTCTCCTTTTGGCTAGGTGGCTTATCAACTCCTTCCTTATCTTGGGGAATTGATTCATCATCTTTCTCATAAGGTTCAGGAATTTTTTTTCAACAACCTTTCCACTCCTAAGAGTTATCATTGACTTGACTTAATCTATTTGTTGGCTTTCTGAACTACCCTCATTTAGGTTGTACTGACCCTTGGGATTCGGTTAAGGTTGAGAAGGAAATTTTCCTTTCTCGTGAATGGTGAGTGTAATAGCCCAATATTTTCTATCCAGCTATATAGTCATATAAAAGAATAACCCAATACTGGACATGCTACTTCTAACATACATCAACCTCTAACCCATATCATTCATACATAATGAGTAAATATGGAGAGTCACGATAACAAAAGTTATATATACACATCACTGCCTCCAAGGCATATTGTAATACATAATCTTTTGCAACAAAAAAGACTAGCACATTATACAAGCTAATTATCATAAAAAAACATATAACTATACTAATCTTCATCCACCTTCTCCTTCCCTTCTGAGGAACTAGCACCTGGATTTACATGGCAGCACAATCAGTGTGAGAAAATAAATCTCAGTAGAAGCATTCCAATACTACTATATAAACATACACAAATAAATAATATACTTAATTATCAACTAACACTTAAATCACAGAAGCAAACAACATCTTCATCTCAGAGACACGCAATTGCCCATACAACTGCAATGCATGAACATGTTATGATAGCAACCGCCCATATAATCGCTATGCTATGCCTATTTTATGATTAATGCCAATGCCTATGCAATAATCCTAAACATGTAATGCAAAATGCATGAAACCATTTACAAGAACCCAGTTCTCTAGTAATGCCATGAAATGCATGAGCATTGAACAAAACAAAGGAACCCAGTTCCATAAGCTCTGAACAAGCATTGGAAACACAGCTCAGGCTATTTCATGGGGTGTGAGGGAAAGACCATCCTCAACTCATTACTATGACAGGGAAGATATGTTACCTCTTCACATACAATCATGTATGATCATCCTCTCCAGGTAGTGAAGTCTCATCAACTACACGGTCTTCAACAACAATGACCTTTGTGATAGGAAGAATTGATCACCTTCTTATTCAAAATCACATTAGATTAGCATAATGAGGGCTTAACCTCATCAACATAGTTAAGGAACAACAATGATGCTAATTACTACAATAACTAGCATGTCAATTGATTTATATTCCTAACTACCAATATGAAGCACAATGATGTTAAATACAACGATAATTAACATACCAATTGATTTTCATTCATTTTAAAACCTCCATTAGAGTCTCCACACACTTTAGGGAACATGTGTCCAAGATCCCATCAAGCCAAGAACTTGGAAAACTCTGAAAAGTAACATTTTGAAAAGTTCTGGCTCAGACACGGCCCGTGCTCTACACTGTGAACACTGTTCACAAAAACCCCTGGCAGAGAGGGACACGGCCCACCCCGTGTCCTCGGACACAGGCCATGTCGCCCAACCAGAAGCCCTGCTTCCACTCTGCAGCACGTGGTACTGTTCCATTTATCATTTTCTTAGATTTTGGTCATTCCAGTCTAGTTTTTCAGTGATTCTAAGACCCCAATAAGTTCTCAAACACATAGGAAATCATTAATCACAACCTCAAACTTCTTAAACCACTTTGATTTAACTCAAAACCAAAGATCAAGGATAAATATCCATTTCAAAACCTAAAACCCCAAATCTTCTCTCAAATGGAATTTAAGGCATACAAGGGTTGAAAATTCATTTCTATACACCCAACAACTCAAAAACAAGTCATCATCAAGTTCTATGACAAGATTCAAGCTCAAATAACCCAAAAATAGCTCAGAAACCTAAAATCACACATCAAGCTATAACTCAATAAAAAGATGGAGAAAGTAGGAAAAATAGTTTAAGAACAAGGTTCCCCCTACCTCAATTCCTAGAAATGAAGTCGGTTAACCTTTCCTTCGCAAAACTAAGCTCATTCTTTTGTTTGGATGAAGATCCTCCTCCCTCAACACCTTGAGTTTTCTGCTCTTTTATCCTCCCTGTGGTAGCCATGAGAAGAGAAAAGAAAAGTGAGTTAAGACTCACATTTTGGCCTTAAATAGGCCTAAAAAAGAAACAGGGTCGTGCCCTAAATTTTGGTCACTTAAGTGACCAAAATTCACTCGAACAGTTAAGAACACTTAGTTATCACCAAACTAAGTTTTCTAACTTCCCACAAATTTAAAATAAATCCTAAGATTCATTAAAAATCTCATTACACCATTTTCATATTTTTTCATATCTGCTAGGGGTCAATCTAACGTTAAAACACATAGCCAGTATGCTTAAAAATGCCAAACTAACTCTGATAATTCTCAAACTTTAACCAAAACTACTTCCATACATTTGGGACCTAGAAACAAGTTCTCTATACTTATTTCCATTAACTAAGCAGTTTAAGTCAAAAACGGGGCTAAAAACAGCTATATGTAACACATAGAGTTATAACAAATTGACTAAACGTACTCAGATGGTCACCAAACTTCATAGACATGATAATCAGGTATTAGGCTACCTCTGTAACCTTATACAAGTCTATCATGTTTTCACAGGTGTGGCATTACTCCCCTTCTTTTTAAATTTTTTGTCTCCAAAATTTGGTCTACATATGGTAAGAAGCCCCAAACAACTCACACACAACAACAGGTACAACCAAACCTTAAGAAAATAAAATTACACAATAAGCACAACCATGTACTCATCTTTTTCTGAACTATAAGCTGGTAAAGCCTTCACATTCTATATATTGTAGACTCTCCACGATCTTTCTTCTGACTTTGCCTCCTTTCTTAGAGGACAATTCCTTACAAAATGGCCCGGTCGCCCACACTTGTAATATGTTACCTGATCAGCTACACAAGCTCTACCTCCGTGGTACCTACCATATCTAGCACACAACTGGTCATGACTATCCTTCTGTTCTTGCTTTCCTCTGTCCTTCTGGTCTTTATGTTGCTGAGCACTCCCCTCTGATCTACTTTCTGAACTCTTCTTCTTGTGGGATTCTTGTTGTCGATGCTCATGTTGTGGTCTAAAACTCAGGGGTTCAATAACCCTACATTTGTTCACCAAGGATGGGTAATCCCTGATCTCGAAATGTTTCACCAACCTTCTCATGCTCTCTCTCAGCCCAGTTTTGAACTTCACACACTTCCAACTATCATTTGGGTTGTACCGGAGTGAAGAAGAAAACTTAGACAACTCCTCGAATCTCGCTATATACTGTCCAACCATCATGTTTCCTTGCTGCAGCTGTAGAAACTCCACCTCTCTTTCTTCTTGCACAGGTTATGGTAAGTATTTCTCTAAAAAGACAACTTTAAATACTTCCCAAGAAACATGAGTCCCTGCTACCTCCATTAGTCTCTTCGCACCATTCCACCAGTGTTCAGCTTTTCCTTTCAATATATACACTGCAAAAGATATCTTCTGCTCCTCTGAACATCTCATAGCTGTGAAAATCTTCTCTAACTTAGTTATCCACTCTTCAACCCTTTCTGGGTCGTAATTTCTTTGGAACGATGGTGGACTCACCTTTCGAAACTCATAAAGGTCATGAAAGTCCTGGTTCTTCTCTTCCTATACCTCACGCCTAGGTGGTGCTACCGGTGGTGGTGCAGGCTGTGTTTGATTGACCTCTAACCTCTCAAGCACCCTAGCAATTACAGTTGCCTGCTCCCTCATCGCTGTGACATTCGCAACCGTCTGCTCATGCATCGCTTCGGCCATTGCCATCATAGCCTCGGCCATCCTTGAACCCTCATTCTTAAGGTTCCGGTTCCTGCTTCCACGCGGTCATCCCCTTGCTGTCGGTCGCCCTCGTACTGCCATAGTTTCTTGTAAACATAGAACAATCCATATTGAGTTAGCTAGGCTCAATATCATGTAACCGTGCCATAGTAGCTAAAGTAAACATCTCAACGGCAAAACATACAATTCCACTCAAACAATCATATGTAAGAGACAGGAAATGCATAACTAACACGAAACATGCCAAAGCATAGCCAGTCCATACCCCATTCAACAGGATGAAATACTCTGATACTAAAATGTAACAGCCTAATATTTGCTATCTAATCATATCGTCATATAAAAGAATAACCCAATACTGGACATGCTACTTCTAATATACATCAACCTCTAACCTATATCATTCACACATAATGAGTAAATATAGAGAGTCACGATAACAAAAGTTATATATACACATCACTACCTCCAAGGTATACTATAATACATAATCTTTTATAATAACAAAGACTAGCACATTATACAAGCTATTTATCATAAAAAAACATATAACTATACTAATCTTCGTCCACATTCTCCTTCCCTTTTGAGAAACTAGCACCTGGATTTACATGGCAACACAATCGGGTTGAGAAAACAAATATTAGTAGAAGTATTCCAATACCAGTATATAAACATATACAAACAGATAATATACTCAATTATCAACT
The DNA here is from genome assembly GCA_029884595.1 of Ormosia semicastrata. Lineage (NCBI taxonomy): Eukaryota > Viridiplantae > Streptophyta > Magnoliopsida > Fabales > Fabaceae > Ormosia > Ormosia semicastrata. Next base: position 10,991,714 of record JAQQTO010000047.1, read on the forward strand.
AACACTTCAACCACAGAAGCAAATAACATCTCCATCTCAGGAACACGTAATTGCCCATACAACTGCAATACATGAACATGTCATGATAGCAACCGCCCATACAATCGCCATACTATGCCAATTTTATGACTAATGCCAATGCCTATGTAATAATCCTAAACATGTAATGCAAAATGTATAAAACCATTTATAAGAACCCAGTTCTCTGGTAATGCCATGAAATACATGAGCCTTGAACAAAACAAAGGAACTCGATTCCATAAGCTCTGAACAAGCACTAGAAACCCAGCTCCAGTTATTCCACAGGGTGTGAGGGAAAGACCATCCTTAACTCATTACTATGATCGAGAAGGTATGTTACCTCTTCATTTACAATCACGTATGATCACCCTCTTTGGGCAGTGAAGTCTCATAACTACACGGTCTTCAACAATAATGACCTTTGTGATAGGAAGGATTAATTACCTTCTCATTCAAAATCACATTAGATCACCACAATGAGGGATCAACCTCATCAACATAGTTAAGGAAAAACAATAATGTCAATTACTATAATAACTAGCATGTCAATTGATTTACATTCTTAACTACCAACATGAAGCACAATGATGTTAAATACAACGATAATTAACATACTAATTAATTTCCATTCATTTAAAAACCTCCATTAGAGTCTCCACACACTTTAGGGAACATGTGTCAATGATCTCATTAAGCCAAGAAATTGGAAAACATTGAAAAACAACATTTTGAAAAGTTCTGGCTCAGACACGGCCTGTGTCAAATGACACGACCGAGCCTGTGTCCTACACTGTGAACACTGTTCACAAAACCCCTAGTAGAGAGGGACACGGCCCACCCCGTGTCATCGGACATGGGCCGTGTCGCCCAACCACAAGCCCTGCTTCCACTCTACAGCACGTGGTACTGTTCCATTGATCATTTCTTTGATTTTAGTCATTGCAATCCAATTTTTTAGTGATTCTAAGACCCCAATAAGTTCTTAAACACATAAGAAATCATTAATCACAACCTCAAACTTCTTAAATCACTTTGATTTAACTCAAAACCAAAGATCAAGGATAAATATCCATTTTAAAACCTAAAACCCAAAATCTTCCCTCAAATGGAATTTAAGGCATACAAGGGTTGGAAATCCATTTCCATACACCCAACAACTCAAAAACAAGCCATCATCAAGTTCCATGACAAGATTCAAGCTTAAACAACCCAAAAATAACTCAAAAATATAAAATCACACATCAAGCTATAACTTAATAACAAGATGGAGAAAGTAGAAAAAGAGTTTAAGAACAAGGTTCCCCTACCTCAATTCCCAAAAATTAAGTCGGTTAACTTTTCCTCCACAAAGCTAAGCTCCTTCTCTTGTTTGGATGAAGATCCTCCTCCCTCAACACCTTGAGTTTTTTGCTCTTTTATCCTCCATGTGGTAGCCGTGAGAAGAGAAAAGAAAAGCGAGTTAAGACTCACATTTTGGCCTTAAATAGGCCTAAAAAAGAAAAGTATGTTCTTGTACTTATTGTTTGATATGCTTATATGAATATTTATTATTCTATATTGCTAAATATATTTTTCTTTGGTGATTTATCATCATAAAAAAATGGGAGATTGTGGAAATAATTTGGCCCTAAATGGTTTAATATGTTCAGTTTTGATGATGACAAATACAAGACAAAAAGAACACTTTGTATATAGTCTTTGTTGCATCCTTCATAGAGCATATCTATTAGTAATTGATAAATGTCTTATTTAGATATGTCTATGAAATTCTTATATGCATGTTAGACTAACTAGAGTTATACATTTATGAATCATGCATATGAAGATATTGAGTTATGAATTTGGACTAACTATATTTGTTTTAAGTGAGTAATACTTTGTAGGATAGTCCAAGTACCAAGAGTGAGCATTGCAACAAGAAAGCAAAAGATCACAACTATACTTAACTCAAGAAGAATGAAAATGAAAATATGTTTTAAGCATTTGTAAGTTTTGAAGAGAAGATTTTCTTTGGAAGCTTGGATTACATCAAGACATGTTGATGGTAAAAGATCAAGTCCCAAGGTTCTTCAAGAATAGCTTATAGGACTTAGATCTTGTGTAAAGGTAAAAGAGAATCATACAAACTTAAAATATGTTTTAACATCTTTAAAAGTGTTTCTTAAATGTTTAAAATGCCCAATAAACTATTTTTGAAAAGTTAGTCTTTGTGGTAGCTCAAATCTATGGAAAATAGTCAAGTTTGTGTTTTGCAAAACTGACCTTTAGTTACTCTTTTGATCATAACTTTTAAAATAATTTGAGTTTTGTTCTGAAACTTATTTCATATGAAAATAAACTTAAGGATCTTTCTAATGAGTGGTCATTTTCTTAAAACAGATAAGAAACGAAGAAGTTATGACCATTTAAAATCAGTTTTCAAAACTAGAGTGCAATAACCGATTAGAAAATTTTCCTAACCGATTATTCACCCTGTCAGGAGCTATTTTCACGTTCTGAAAGCTCCTAACTGAATAGGCAATTAGCCTAACCAATTAGTATGATAAATAGGAGCTTTTTTCAAGTTTCTAAAGTTCCTAACCAATTAGGCAATTCACCTAATCGGTTAGTGTAAAAGAAATAAGCATTTTTCAAGGTTTCTAAAAGCTCCTCACCGATTAGGCAATTCACCTAATCGGTTAGCATAAAAGAAAGGAGCATTTTTTATGCTTTTATAAAAGCTTCTAACCGATTAGGAAGTTCGCCTAACTGGTTATTCTAAATGTCAGAGGCCAAATTTTGGAGCTCCTAACCGATTAGGACAATCTCCTAACCGGCTATCTGGGCAACCAGAAAACACATTCCAACGGCTATAAACGGCTAGTTTTCATAATAAATCATTCCTAACCATCACCAACGACTCTAAAATTCTTTAGGCTATAAATATAAGTGCTTGGGCATCAAAGAAAAGAGGGGAAACAATCTAAAAATGATTATTGAGTATTGAATACAAGTTTTACCATCATTTCATCAAATATTCTGTTTTGAGCTTAAAAGTGTGATTTCTTGATACCTATTGAGCTTCAATTTGTATTGTCCACTCTTGAGAGAGTTTCTTATCATCTATACTTTGTATAAACTATAAAAGAGAGGGTGAGGTATTCCTCAAAGTTGTAAGGGTGAGGTATCCTTGAAAGTAGAGACTCAAACACAAAAGGTGAGGTATCCCAAGGTGTATTGAGTGCTCAAGTTTGTAAAGGTCATCAAGCACCTGTGAAACTTGAAGAATTGGAGGCTCTAGCATAAAGGTGAGGTCTCCCAAGGTGTGAGATGTGCTCTTGTTTGTACAAAAGTTTTCCTAGCACCCATGAAGTCTAGGAGATAGTAAAGAAAATCTCAAGTTAAGCTTGGGGATTAGATGTAGGCTACAAGTGGTTGATGGTTGAACCAAAATAAATTCTTGAGTTTGATTCTCTCTTTCCTACACTCTTTAATTTTAGTATTTGGTAAAATATATTTATCTACTACATATCTTGTCATCTTGATGTTTTGATTCTTACAACTTTATATCTAGCTTATTCACTTGATTCATCATATATCCTAAGTTATATTTGAGTAATCCTTAATAGTCGTGTCTTTGTTAGACTTATTCTGCTACATGTGTTAATTGAAAATATCAAAATGCATAATTTCTCAAAGTTGTAATAAAACTTGTAATCACCCAATTCACCCCCTTCTTGGGTGATGGTTGCCATGACTAGCAAGTGGTATAAGAATTTCGTGCTCTGTTGAAAGCTTAACCACTTGGAATTAAAGATCTTTGTTTGTTTGGCAACCATTAAAAGCTTTTCAAAATAGAAGGTTTTGAAATTGATAAATCACCATTCTTTGATGGTGTGCATTTTACTTTTTGGAAAGCTAGAATAGAAATTTATATGCAATTTATTGATCTTAATTTATGGGATATTGTGCTTGATGGATTTACATACAAACTAAAACCAAGTTGGGATGCTTATGACAAGAAATGCTTTTCTTTTAACATTAGAGCTATGCAAATTTTGAGAAGTGGTTTGAATGATGAAGCCTATGCTAAAATTAAGAGTTGTTCTAGTACTAAAGATATATGGGATGCCCTTGATATTTTCTATCTTGCTAATGATGATCTTTTGCATAAAGTTGTATACAGAGAGCAAGAAGAGCAAAAGCCTTTAAAGGAAGACAATATTGAAAAATTTCCTCAAGAAGATGCTCTTGAATCCTTGAAGGACAACAATGAGGAAGATGATGATTCTCTTAAAGAGCCAAACATGTTAGAAATTGAGACTACTTCCTATATGGCTAAAAAGGACTTTGAGGTAAATAATGTTAAACTAGATTATAGTCCTTTCTATTATAAGCTACAATGTGCATATGATGAATTATATGATGACTTATTGATTTTAGAAAAGAAAAACTCATCTTGTTTAGAAAACATTTCCTCTATTGAAAATGAAATTATGACTTTGAAAAATGAATATGCTTTTCTTGACAAGAAAATGCCTTTGAAATGTGAAACCTCAACTTCTTGTGAAAAGTGCATTGATTTAAAAAATCAAGTTGAGGACTTATATTTCGATTTTGCCAAAGCTAATGATTCTAATTGCTTTCATTCCATATTTGTTAATAAGAATGAAATTGATGTTACTCCACATGAATTTTCAAGTAAGGCTTGTGGCAAAAATAACATAAAATGTAATAACAACCAAATGCTTAAATTTTTCAAAAATGATCTTCAAAAGACCAAGCCATCATTGAATTCACTTGTTTGCAATTTTTGTGGTCATTTAGGACATATTTCTCATTTATGTAATTATAGAAAAAATTCTTATATGAGAAATAATATGGTATGGGTTCCTAAAGATCTTAAATGCCCAAGTACTAACATTCAAGGACCCAATATGAAGTGGGTACAAAAATGTCCTCCTAGTGTTTCAATTATGCAGAAAATTTATCAAAAGGATAGACAAACTGGTTAAGTGAAAAAGGAATCATTAAGGGGAATGCTTCCAAAGCCCATTGGAAGAAGTTTTGATCAAAGAAGGAATATGACTTCAACCAAAGCTTCTCAAGTACAAAATGTGGAACTTGCAAAGTTTAAAACACCAAAAGGGAAGCAATAGGTAAGAAAAAGAGTTTCCTTAATTACCAAGGCCAAGGTATCAAAAGTCTTTACCTCTTATGAACATTCACTTAAAAAGACAATGAATATGAGGTATATTCCTTATAGGCCTTAGGTAAAGGATAGAATTATGTGCACTTGGTAAAATCTGAATATTTTGTTTAACACATGATTATGTTTATTCTTATTATACTATAGCTCATTAATTTGTTATATATCTTGGTACATGAGATTCTACAATACCTAGGTATGCTTGCTATGTTTTGAATTGTCTATATATTATGAAAGTAAGCATGCTATTAGCTATGTGCTTAATGGTAGTTGATTAATTGATTTATTGTACTCAATTTACATACTATAAAAAAATGATCGTTATGAGAGTACAATAGATTAATATTCAAAAACTAACACACAAGGACCCAAGAAAGTTTGGGTACCAAAAGAAAAAAATTGAAATATGTTGTAGGTGTGCTTGAAGGCCAAGAGCTGACTTTGGAATCTTAAAAGTGGTTGCTCCAAGTACAAGACCAGAAAATACTCCAAGTTCTCTCCATTGTCTCCAAGAAGCTTGGACTTGCAACATTTGGATAAGTGGAGACTTGTTTTATGCTTTAACTTGCTTTAAAGAAGTACTTTTCTAGCTTTATATCTTGAAAATTTCTCTACACGTGATAATATGCTAGATAAGATCACTTCTTGTTTGAAATAATATATTTGATGAAAACATCTTTGAACTTAGCATTCTGGATTAATCATGCATCTAACTCTTGCTAAAAATCATAATTTTGCTGCATAACTTGTCATAGTTTGATATTTTGTCACACAATCTGGAATGCTGCTGCACATTATGATAATTTGCTGTATAATTCAACACTTTGTTGCATAATTTGTCATGATATTGCTTAATGTGATGTTTAGTTGCATAATTTGTCTCTCTGGTGCATAATCTGTCTCTTTGCTGCATAATCTGATTCATTACATAACACTCTTGCTTTAAATTATTTATGAGTCCATTATTGACTTGAGCGTTGGAGTTTCCCCCAAGATTGTTTTGCAGGTGCTTGATCCATGCTTAAGTCCCTTATCTTCCTCTAATCATGTTCCTACTGAAGAAAAGAATCTATTATATGAGTTTTGGAAATTTATTTGATAAGGTAAAATGCTCTCTACCAAAGCCCAATTTTACATTTCACCTAACTAGTTAGGGCCTCCTTTTTATTTCACCTAATCGATTACCCACTTGTTCTAATCGGTTAGTGCAAATAAGTCAGAGACCCAGTATTTCTTACCAACACACCCTAATCGGTTAGCCACCCATTCTTAACTGATTATTATAACAAAATAGAGACTCCCCATTTCTTTTCTTAAGCTTCACTAACCAGTTAGTTATCCACACCTAGTCGGTTATAGGTGTTTTGGATTTTCTGGAACTAATTGAAACTAAGTGCTAACCGATTAGAGACATTCTCTAACCGGTTAGAGGACACTTAGTAACCGGTTACATAAAGCTTTATAACTGGTTACTAGACATCAAAAACCACTCCCAGCCGTGACCTCCTTTATAGTACCATGGTTTTTCAATTCTTTCATTACAATAAGGGAATTCTTTTTGTTCTTGATTGGCATGTGTGCATACTAGAATTTTCTTACTTGATATTACATGCCTTACATGATCATTATTTTCCTAAAATACCTATATATATATATTTTGATGATGATCAAGCTTTTCTTGATAAACTTGAATCTTGCTTTGAAAATGCTTAAACTGTGTTTTTAGATTCAAGTGCATATGTTCTTCCTTTATTCTTGTTAGAGCTAACATTGCATGGTTGATAATGTGGTACATGTTATACCAACCTAAATTATGCTTGTAAGTGAGTTTAAATTATATTTGATACTAACCTATGTTTCAGAGAACTTTTAAAGTTAGCTTTGCAAGTGTCTCTATGTGCTTCAAGTATAGCCATCAAATATTAAAGTGTCAAGCATATGTGGATAAATGAGAATAGTTAAATGAAGAGGGATATGATGAGACTTTCTTCAAGTGCAATGAAATGAAATACTCAATGGAAGAAAACACAAACTCAAAGGACCTATAAATGAAGAATATTCTAAAGAAGCATCATTCTCTCAAGAAGTATCTCTATCCCTAAGCTATTATGGTATTCTATATGCTATGGATTATATGATACTTGTTAATAAATTGATCTTAAATGATTAGATACTTTCCTAACATGAGAAGTATGCTTAGCATTGATAAAGTGCTTAATTGGATATTAACTTGCTCATTACATATAGGATGGATGATATTAGTTCTATACATGCTTTGATCTTATAGCATATTTCATCAAGGTGAATGTTTGATATATATGATTCTCTTGATCTATGGTTTCTTAGTGGTATAACACTTATGAGAATCATGCTCTTTTTGAAAAGAATTTCTTGTTTGATTAAAAAGTTTTTTTTTGAAAAATCTCTTATCATATTTGAAAGAAACTTTTCAAGTTCCATATCTTTGAGAATATTTTGAACTTGTTTTATTAAATCTTGAGAGAATGCTTAAGAAAGTTTCCAAATAAATTTTTTAAAATGTTCTATAGAGCTTATCTCGATACTTCAAAAGATAAGCCTTGGTCTTCAAAGTGATTTATTTTCTTAAGGCTCTTGTTCAACGACAAAGAGAGAAAATGTACTTTCAAATGTTCCTTTGACTTGGGTTTGATCATTCTCAAGAAATATATGATTTTAATATTAAACCTCTTTACCCTTCTAAAATGTTTTTGAAAATACAATGTACTCTTGTAAAATTCTTTTTGAAAGGGTGAGAAGTCTTAAAAATAGTTTTTGATAATGGATTAAGAATATGTATCTGTGCCTTGTTTTGCTTTATGAAAATATGCATATTTTGAGGGGGAGCCTAGCTCTTAAATTATTACTTATATCTCTTGGATTATATCATTGTTTGAAATGAAATATTTTATTATTAATACTATTAACATGCCAATGAAGACCATCTCTTATTCTTTTTCCCTCTATCAATGAAAGAAGATAAACATTCTTAAATTTCATATTTTTTGATTCTTTCATTGAGAAATGCTTGATATGTGACAAGTTGTATGATCTTTCATTTGACAACCTCAATTCTATGATCTTACACGAATATTTTGCGACTCCTAGCAAGTGATATCAAGTGGTACTTATTTATCATGTAGTATGCAAGATATTATATGCTAGACATAATTTCTTAAGCTTATTGCTATCATGTGCTAAATGTTGATGTACCAAAATATGACAATCTTTGCATGAATAATCTTTTATATCTTGAAAGCATGCTTGTTTCATCTCTTTATTCTTGTATCATGTGTAGAATCAAATAAGGGGAGATAGTTATGATTTGAATAACTTGAAGAAAATTTTGACGTTTGATGATCCTACTCTTTTTGACAATATGAGTTTTATCTATAGGGGGAGAGAAAAATATTACCTTTCCTTCCTAAGCCTTTTTGTTAATGTCAAATAGAGGGAGTGAGAATTGGAAAGAAAAATATGTTTTTGTGCTTATTATTTGATATGCTTACATGAATATCTATTCTTCTATATTGCTAAACATATTTTTCTTTGGTGATTTGTCATCATAAAAAAAAGGGATATTGTGGAAATAAGTTTGCCCTAAATGGATTAGTATGTTAAGTTTTGATGATGACAAATACAAGACAAAAAGAACACTTTGCATATGTTCTTTGTTGCATCCTTCATAGAGCATATCTATTAGTAATTGATAAATGTCTTATTTGGATATGTCTATGAAAGTCTTATATACATGTTAGACTAACTAGAGTTATACATTTATGAATCATGCATATGAAGATATTGAGATATGAATTTGGACTAACTATATTTGTTTTAAGTGAGCAATACTTTGTAGGATAGTCCAAGTACCAAGAGTGAGCATTGCAACAAGAAAGTAAAAGATCACAACTATGCTCAACTGAAGAAGAATGAAAATGAAAAGATGTTCTAAGCATTTGTAAGTTTTGAAGAGAAGATTTTCTTTGGAAGCTTAGATTACATCAAGAATTGATAATGGCAAAAGATCAAGTCTCAAGATTCTTTAAGAATAGCTTATAAGACTTAGATCTTGTGTAAAAGTAAAAAAGAATCACACTAAGCTCAAAATATATTTTAACATCTTTAAAAGTGTTTCTTAAATGTTTAAAATGCCCAACAAATTATTTTTGAAAAGTTAGTCTTGGTGGTAGCTCAAATGTATGGAAAATAGTCAAGTTTGTGTTTTACAAAACTGACATTTGATTACTCTTTTCATCATAAATTTTAAAGTACTTTGAGTTTTATTCTAAAAATTTCATATGAAAACAGACTCAAAGATCTTTCCAATGAGTGGTCATTTGCTTAAAACAGATAAGAAACAAAGAAATTATGACCATTTAAAGTTAGTTTTTAAAACTAGAGTGCAATAACTGATTAGGAATTTTTCCTAACCGATTATTCACCCTATCAGGAGCCATTTTCACGTTCTGAAAGCTCCTAACCGATTAGGCAATTGGATTGGACTACCCAAGCTCAATTTTATAAAAGATAAATTATGTGATGCATGTCAAAAGGGAAAACAAGTAAAGGTCTCTTTGAAAGCGAAAAATATAGTTTCAACTTCTAGACCTTTACAGCTTTTGCACATGGATCTCTTTAGACCATCTAGAACTATGAGCTTTGGTGAGAATTGCTATGCTTTAGTGATTGTGAACGATTTTTCTAGGTTCACATGGACTTTATTTCTTTCAAATAAAAATGATACATTTCTAACTTTTAAAAGACTTGCCAAAGTTATCCAAAACGAAAAAGGTTTTTCTATTTCTTCTATAAGAAGTGACCATGGTGATAAATTTGAAAAGCATGCTTTTGAAACCTTTTGTGATGAATATGGCATTGAGCATAATTTTTCTGCCCCTAGAAATTCACAATAAAATGGAGTTGTAGAAAAGAAAAATTGATCTTTAGAAGAAATGGCAAGAACTATGCTCAATGAGCCTGCTCTTCCTAAGTATTTTTGGGCTGACGTTGTAAGTATAGCTTATTATGTAATAAACAAGGCCTTTATAAGGCCAATTTTAAAGAAAATCCTATACGAATTATACAAGGGAAGAAAGCCAAATGTCTCATATTTTTATGTTTTTGGTTACAAATGTTTCATTTTGAATAATGGAAAGGATAACCTAAGCAAGTTTGATGTTAAGTCTAATGAAGGTATATTTCTTAGTTATTCTAATTATAGCAAAGCTTTTAGAATTTATAACAAGACATTTATGACTGTTGAAGAATTCATTCATGTTGCATTTGACGAAACTGACCCAAATAGATTGAGAAATGATCTTATTGTTGATGATGTTGCAGAAGCTTTAGCAAAAACTCACTTGGATGACAAGGAGATAGAAGAAAGGAAGCAATAATAAAGTTAAGAGGAAACACCAATTCAACAGAATTCACAAGCCATGGACCTTCCCAAGGAATGGCGAACTTCAAGATACCATCCACTTGACCAAGTAATAGATGATGTATCCAAAGATGTAAGTACTCGAAACTCAATTAGAAATGCATGCAACCATATGGCTTTCATTTCTTAAATTGAACCTAAAGACTTAAATGAAGCCTTTGATGATGAACATTGGATCTTGGCAATGCAAGAAGAGTTAAATCAATTTGAAAGAAACCAAGTATGGGATTTGGTTGCAAGGCCCAATGATCATCCAATTATAGGCACCAAATGGGTCTTTAGGAACAAACTTGATGAAGGTGGTCTAATGATAAGAAATAAAGCTAGGCTTGTAGCTAATAATCAAGAGGAAGGAATAGACTATGAAGATACCTATGCACCTGTAGCTAGACCAGAAGCTATTAGAATGTTATATGCTTTTGCTTGCATCATGGATTTTAAATTATATCAAATGGATGTTAAAAATGTTTTTCTAAATAGTTTTATTCAAGAAGAGGTATATGTTGAACAACCTCCAGGTTTTGAAAATCATGAACTACCCAACCATGTTTTCAAACTTAAAAATGTATTATTTGATTTAAAACAAGCTCCTAGAATTTAGGATAAAAGGTTGAGTAAGTTTCTTTTGAAACACAGTTTTTCAAGAGGCAAAGTTGATACAACTCTTTTTATTAAAAATAAAAAGCATGACATCCTCCTTGTTCAAGTCTATATAGATGATATTATATTTGGTGCTACTAACGAGTTTCTATGCAAGGATTTTTCTAATATCATGCAAAGCGAATTTGAGATGTCCATGATGGAAGAGCTTAACTTTTTCCTTAGACTTCAAATCAAACAAATAAGGAGTGGAACATTCATTAGCCAATTCAAGGATTGCAAAGAACTCCTCAAAAGATTTGGAATGGATAATTCAAAGCATATGGACACTCCAATGAGCACCTCTTGCTATTTAGACAAGGATGAAGTAGGTAAATCTGTTGAAATCACCAAATACAGAGGTATGATTAGATCCCTTCTTTATCTCACTGCTAGTAGACCTGATATCATATTTAGCGTATGTATGTGTGTTAGATACTAAGCTAATCCTAAAGAATTGCGCTTAAGTGCAGTAAAACATATTATGAAATATCTTGGTGGCACTTCACAAGTGGGCTTATGGTACCCTAAAGGTTCCACTTGTAGTCTTGTTGGTTATTCTGACTCCGATTTCACTGGTTACAAATTGGATAGGAAAAGCACTAGTGAAACATGCCACTTGTTTGGAAGTTCCTTAGTTTCTTGGCATAGCAAGAAACAAAACAATGTGGCTTTATCCACTACTGAGGTTGAATATGTTGCAGCCGAAAGTTGTTGTACTCAAATCCTATGGATGAAGCAATAACTTCTAGATTTCAGTCTTCAGCTTGATCACATCCCTATAAGATGTGACAATACTAGTGCAATCAACTTGACTAAGAACCCTATCATGCATTCAAGGTCTAAATATATAGAAATAAGACACCATTTCATAAGGGATCATGTTCAAAAAGGTGATTGTGTTTTAGAATTTGTTGAAACAACTAATCAACTTGCTGATATTTTCACAAAACCTTTACCTAAAGAAACTTTTTTCCACTTAAGAAGAGAACTTGGAATTTAGATCAATCTTACATTTAATGTTTATATTTATTAATCTATTATTGAATTATTAATCTTGAATTTTACTGACTTGAGTGTTGGAGATATCCTCAAATTCTCTTCTTGCATGTATAACATCATAAGGTAAGTCTCTGAATCTAAAATTCTATCTTTTGAACGTGTTTCTAATGTTTTTTTGATAAGCTTATTTGAATAAACTTATGGATATTCGAATAAACTACATCTTTTGCTAAGAAAAATCTGTTGCATATTAGTTTTATTCGAATAAAACTCCATTTATTCGAATAAATTGAGTTAAGCAACCATAGTTTTTATTTCTCATATCTGTCTTATTCGAATATATGTATTGTTGTGCCTCTGTCTTCTTATTTTATTCGAATAAACAATGATCTATTCGAATAAACCTGAAGTGGTTTCTCTGATCCTGTGTTTTATCTTCTCTACCTTATTCGAATAATTCACACCTTATTCGAATAAATGCCTCATCCAGGGATCTGTTCTGTTTTGGTATTCGAATAACCATAGGCTCATTCAAATAAAAGCTTGACTAAAAACTCCATCTCAGAACTAGTTATTTATATAAACTTAGAGTTATTCGAATAACTTGTGGCTGAAACGCCATGACCGTTAGTCTCCATGGTGTTTTATTAGAATAACACCCCGTTATTCGAATAAACGTGAGAGTACTATAAATACTCTCAATGCTCCTCAAACATTTTCTATCAGTTTTTCTCCTTTCTCAATCTCTGTTCTTCGCACCTTCCTTTCTCCGCTCTCTATTCTACCCTTTCTTTCTCACCTTCCCTCGCCATACACCTTCTCCTCTTCCATCTTCTTCACCTTCTAAACCCTTTCTCACCGTGACCACCATTCCATCATGGCCTCCTCTTCTTCACGTGCTAAGCGTCCACATATGAAGACAGCTCCTTGCAATAATCCTCTAGATCTTCAAAGGCTGTCCGCTAACCAAGAGGAATTGGGTCGCTTCATTACGTACTTTTGTGAGCATAACCTTGTGCAGCCAAAGTACATAGACCTAAACCTTTTCCAGAACGAAAGCGGTTTCGACTTCCTCAACCTTTTGGCCACACAAGGTGTTCTTCGCTTTTGCTCACATCAAGCCTCTCTTTATCCTGATTCGGTAAAGATGTTCTACTGCAACATGAAGATCATTGGCGAAGACCTGCACTCTGATGTTTCTGATTAGCACATGGTCATCACTCCCAGTGATTGGCAACAGATGTTTGGGTTGTAATCCATTGGGCGCAACCTTGATGATGATATTGAAGCTTTGGATAAAGAATATAAGAAGGTTCAAACCATTGAAGACCTGCTGAAGCCTAGCCTGGCTCTGCCACCTAAGGGCGTCAAGGGAGGCATAATGAAGAGCCAAGATAGGCTCTTACACTACGCTTATGCTCACATCCTAGCACCTCGGGGAGGCAACTATGCTTACTTGACTGAAGACAACATCTTCATGATGTGGCTCATCAAGAAAGGATACCAGGTGAACTGGCCTGCCTTTATCATGAAGCATATGATGAAGGCAATGGGCAAAGAACAGTCTGACTTGCCCTATGGCCTAATCATCTCTGTCTTCCTATTCAAGCACCCTCAGATATTGGAAACTGAGCGGGCGACAAAGCTGACCCACCATTATGTTTTTGGGTCCTTTACCCTGAACAAAATGAAGATGGTCAAGTATTTTGATGGCTGGGTGTACCTCGATGAAGTTGAAGATGAAGACTTGCTACCCCTGCTGCTGATGCACCTGCTCCTGGTCCTACTGTTCCTGATCTAGTTTCTTTGGATCAAATCATGGCAGCCTTGCAAGACAACAGGGCATACATGGAGAACACCTTTTCTATTCTGTTTGACAGGATAGAGGGTGTAGAGCGTGAACAGGCTGCCCTTCGTTCTTTGTTGACCCCGCAAGCTCGTGACTCCCCTCCTCCGCCACCGGATGCCTACTTTTAGGCTCTGCTTTGCTTTGTGTTTTTTTTGTTTTATTTCTTGATGTATTTGCCCTGGATATACATGTAATTAGAAATTTAATATAAATACCATTGATGTTTTGATCATATTATCTATTTATATGTTATCTGAGATCATATGAATATTATATGTTTGCAATGCCTATTATATGTTCTGCCATGATCCCCTATGCTTTTCAATCATGCCAAAGGGGGAGAAAAATAATAACAAGTAATTCTTCTGAAAAGTCAAGTAAAAATAAAAATATTGGATTCCAAAAGAAAGGGGGAGCTGCGCACATCTGATATTTTTAAACATCTCTTTTGAAAAAGAGGGGGAGTAAGTTCTCCAAACTTTATCTTTGTGGATTCTAATTTATGTGAACTAATGCTTTTCTCAATGATAGTTTGTCATCATCAAAAAGGGGGAGTATGTGTTTGACTATGCTACAATGAAGTTTGGTTTTGATGATAACAAACATGAAAATGATAAGAAGACCAAGTCCAAAGATCTCACAAAGAATAACTTTAGGACTTAGAGTCTTTTTGTAAGGAGCTCTCTTTTAATATCTCATTATTTTGGAAGAAAAGATAAAAATATCTTTTAATTAAAACCCAAAGATCTAAATGTTTTAAAAAAAATTAAAAGAGTTTGGGTGTCCTTGAAAATAAATCTGGAAGTCTTTTGAAATGTCTTTTAAACTGGTTTGAAAATAAATCTAACGTTTTCAAAAATCCTGTTGCGCGCTTCTTATTTCAAATAGGCTATTCGAATAACCTTTCTGTTATTCGAATAAAGGGTTTCTCCAAATAGTTTTTCTTGAATTCTTGAATAATAATAGTTATTCGAATAAGTTTTCTCGAACATATGGTGTTATTCGAATAACATATATAGATTTGGTTTTCACGAAGCTTTTACAGATTAGTTTTCTCAGAACATTATTTCTTAACAGTGTTATTCGAATAACATATATATTATTCGAATAACCCATATTGGACTGGTTTTCACGAAGCTTTTACAAAACGTGTTATTCGAATAACACAAAGTTTATTCGAATAAATACTGATATTGATATGGAAAGAAACATTCGTATTTGTTTTAATTATGAGTTTTTAATGCACCCAATAACTATTTTCTTGAATTGCTCTATAAATAGAGACCCTGGGTCATCTCTGAGAAGTGCCTAACATTTTGATTAATTCTTTGCTTGCTCTAACTCGTGAATTATAATTTCTACTCTTTTTCTACGCTCTTTATGTTAATTTTTGAGATATTTTAAGAGAGCTTCTTAAGTGCCTCAAGTTGTATTATTTACTCTTCAAGAGAGTTTCTTTTCTTCTAATCTTCTGCTCTATTGTAACGAGGATGAGGTATCCCTCAAAGGTTTGTATAAGGGTGAGGTATCCCTGCAGGCTGAGACTTTAGCATAAGGGTAGAGTGTCCCTGTCTGTGAAAAGTGCTCTATTTTGTAATGGTAACAAGCACGTATTGAAGCTTGTATTCATAGTGAAAAATCTCAGATATTTTTTAGGACTAGATGTAGACCATAAGTGGTTTAGTAGTCGAACCAGGATAAATATTGTGCCCGCTCTTCTATTCTTTATCTCTTTATTTACTGCAGTTTAATATTATTACATATTTTATTATTTGCTATTCTTAAGCTTTTCCTCTTCCTCTCTCTTTTTCACATCTTTTATTTATTAGCTTCAACATTTGTTTTATTTTAAAAGCATTTGCAAAAAATTTCTATTCTCAATTCACCCACCTCTTGAGTACTGGAGCCACTTGGTAACAGCTCCAAGAGTTTGGTATGAAAGGCTTAGCTCTTTTCTTTATGATAATGGTTTTGTTAGAGGAAAAATTGATACAACTTATTTACAAAACACCAAAAGAAAGATTTCTTACTTATTCAGATTTATGTTAACGATATAGTATTCAATTCTACTAATGAACTTCTGTGCAAGGAACTTTCTAAGCTAATGCAAGGAGAATTCAAAGTGAGCATGATGAGTGAACTTAAATTCTTTCTGGGATTACAAATCAAACAACAAAAGACTGAAGTCCTAATAAATCAAGAGAAATACACAAAAGATCTTCTTAGAAGATTTAAGATGGACTAAGCCAAGAAAATTAGCACTCTGATGCATTCTTCTCACATCTTAGACTCTGATGAGAAAGGTAAACTTGTCAAAGAGAAAATCTAAAGAGGTATGATTAGCTCAATTTTGTACCTCACCATAAGTAGGCATGATATTCAATTAAGTGTGGGAATATGTGCTAGATCTCAAGACAATCCTAAGGAATCTCATTTCAAAGTTATCAAAAGAATCTTTAAATATTTGATTGGAACTTCTAATTTTGGCTTATGGTACAAGAAAGGTGCAAGTCTTAATCTTGTAGGATAATGTGATGCTGATTTCGTTAGAGATTGTGTGCAAAAAAGAAAAAGAAAAAAAAACAAGTAGATGTTGTAACTTTCTTGGAAAGGCTCTAATCACTTGGTCTAGCAGAAAACAAAACTTAATTGCACTTTCAACTGCTGAAGCTGAGTAGGTGTCTACTTCTAACTGTTATTCACAACTTTTATGGATAAAATACCAACTTGACGACTACTCTATTTGGTATTCCAAAATCCCTATCTTTTATGATAATACTAGTGCTATAAATTTAGTTAAAAATCCTATTCAGTATTCTAGATCCAAACATATAGATATCAAATGTCATTTTATTAGCGATCATGTTCAGTAAGGTAATTTTGCTAGCAATCTTTCAAGAAAACACGAGATGCCTTTAAATAGCATACTTGAAGTGGAGTTGTTTGATGTTTGGGGTATTGATTTCATGGGACCATTCCCATATTCTTTTTTTGAAAAATATATTTTGATAGCAGTTGATTATGTTTCTAAATGGGTGGAGGCTATTTCGTCTTTTACCAATGATGCCAAGGTAGTTATTGGATTCTTGAAGAAAATCTTTTCAAGGTTTGTTGTCCCATGAGCTTTAATTAGCGATGGAGGCACACACTTTTGCAATAGGAGACTTGATGTTGTGCTAGCCAAATATGGTGTTGCCCACAGGATTGCAACTCTATATCATCCTCAGACAAGCGGATAAGCTTAGGTGTTGAATCGTGAATTGAAGTGAATTTTAGAGAAGATAGTCAATACTTTAAGAAAATATTGGGCAAAGAAGATTAATGGTGTATTATAGGCCAATAGGATAACTTTCAAGACTCTCATCAACATGTCTCCATGTCAATTAGTCTATGGGAAGTCTTGCCATCTACCAATGAAGCTTGAAAATAAAGCTTTTTAGGCTGTGAAGCTCTTTAACTTTGAGTTGAAAGCGGTAGGAGAGAAGTGACTTCTTCAGCTTAATGAATTAAATGAATTCTACTGCGATGCATATGAGAATACCTACCTCTACAAGGAGAAGATTAAACTCTAGCCTGACAAGAAGATCTCATGGAAAAGGTTTGAGCCTAGACAACAAGTGTTGTTATTTAACTCAAGGCCTAAGCTCTTTCCGGGAAAATTGAAGTCTAGATGGTATGGTCCTTTCATCACCAAGAAACCATATCCATATAGTACTTTTGAACTTATCGAACCTTCATCTAGAAGGCAATTCAAAGTGAATGAACATTGGTTGATGTTGTACCTAGGAGGATAAGTCAATAAAAAAAAAAGCTTCTCCATCCAAATATCTGAACTGACTTGAGTGAATGACAAAGTCTAGCTAAAGACTATAAATAAGCACTCCTTAGGAGGCAACCCAAGTTTACTGCTTTTATTGTTTTTGTGTTTTTAGTTCCTTTCTTTTTGTTCCCTTTTGTTTAACTTATTTCTTTTCTTTTTGTAGGTAACCATCAAGCATGATTATAATTTTCAGAGAAATTGAGGAGTTGGAGTTGTGGTTACAAGTTTCTTGAGTTAGAGCACGCTTCAAAAGGAGTACCCATGATTTTTCTAAGCTTTCTCTCATGATTTCTTAAGAATTTTGATTGTGATTTGATGAATTCATGTGTTTGATCATTGATATGAGCTTTAATGTTTGCATATGATCTATGATTTGATGCAAAAGTCTAATGAATTAAAATGAATGTGTGTGAAGATTAAACATGGAGTAGTTTATGTTGATTGTGATTTGATGAATTCATGTGTTTTGGTGTGATTTTTAGATGTAAGAACCACGCCCAAGGAGTAGTTTAAACCATGGGCATGGTCCAATTCGTGAAATAAAAAGAAGACAAAAATTGAATTCTGAGGCAGCAAGAACCACGCCCAGGGCATGGTGGGAACCATAAGCGTGGTTCAATTCATATCATTCTAACAAAATAAACCACGCCTAGGCTATGGTAAGAACCACGAGCGTGGTTACCTTTGTATCATTCTGACAGAGCAAACCACGCCTTGATCGTGGTTACGTTTGTAGCGAAAAATACAATTTTTTTATCCATGTAGTATGAAACATGCCTAGAGGGTGGTACAGACTACATCCATGGATGTATCTGACACAAAAACTTGAATTTCAACCTCCTTAACTGAATATGAGTTGTTCCTAAATTTTTCCTAATTTTTTTGGGAGCCCAAATTGATCAATGATTAGCTTTTTAACTAGAATTTTAAGGATCTTTCTAAATAAATAAAAATATAATTGGTAAAAAGAAAATAAAAAATAAAAATGAGGAGTTTTTCAGTTATCACTTATCCATTCAAACTGAAATTCCTTTCTCTTTTTTAGTTATTAGTTATAATTCAACTTGGATTTCTCTCTCATTTATCTCAATTGCTATTATAATCCTAATTATAAGCAATCTCTGCTTATCATCCCTATCAAATGAAATAAATTGGAATTAAATGTCAGTTTTTCAAGAGACATTTTCGAATTCAAGAGCAATTGAATTATCATTTCACATTATTTCCTAGTTCAATTCAAATTCTTCATTCTTCTATTTAAGAGGTTCATTAGTAGCCTCATTCACTCACAACCCTCTTCTTCTTTTCTCTATTCTTCTTCTCTCTAAATTCTCCCACTATTTCTCATGGCTACTAGTTTTTCATATTCCTATTATTCTTCATTCACTAATGAAGTCTATCCAAGATGTTTAAGGGACAACCTTCCTTGCCATCCTTATGAAGGCACCGTGAGAGGGCAAGAGGTTCATCTTCTACCTACTCATTTCCTTAATATATGAGTGCTTTCTCATCTCAGTATCCTTATTTAAGTGGAAGATATTTTGAATAATGTGAAGTGGACCAAGTTCTCTAACATGTCAAGGCCAACTTTCAAGGAGCTCACTCTCGAGTTCCTTAATTCTTTTTCGTGCTTATTGCACCCACATGATTACTATGATGAAGGGGGTGTTTTTTTTGGTCTTTTGGGAAAATCCTATACTCTCACTGTTCCAAACCTTGGTGCTATCTTTGGATTCCCTCTAGGTGGAGCAACTTCTATTCGAAAGAATTGGAATGCTAATGAAGCTAGATGGAATTTAGGAAATCATTGCTTTGCAGCTGCTCCTAGATCTCAATTATTCTCCTACCACTTAAACCATAATTCTTATTGTGTTATCCACTTTTGGATAGCATACACTCTCCTTGGCTGAAATGAAAGTCTCATCAAAGTGACTAAGAATGAACTCTTCTTCTTAGATAGCATGATTTTGGGGAGGCATGTCAATGCTACAAATTAGATATGCCAACACTTCCTCCATGCAACCATGTTCAAGAAAAATACATAGTGATTGGAGAACTTGTTATGACCATTGTTGAATCTCTTGGCATAGATGTTCTTAGCCTCAACATGAAGAATGTGGATGGTTCAGACAAGATCAATGGAGATGCTCTTGTGACCATGAATATTTGTGTGCATCGATGAGGAGGATAATACTTTATCGATAGGGATAGTGAAAAGGTAGTTGAGGAAGCCATAGCCTACCAGATTGAATGGAGTGATTATGACTTAGCCCTCATGAATAAGTATAAGGATCAAATGGAAGAGCTTGAGAAGTCAATTTCAATGAACATCGCTAAAGTCAATGAGAAGATCAATTTTCTCATGGATTTTATCTTGGATTCCATTACAGGAATTCATGCTAAAATTGATGACTTTGTTGTCCCCGTATACCTTGCACTCCCACATCATATAAAGGCTGATGGATTAGGTAATGATGATGCTAATAATGGAGAGGTGGCCAATGACATCGAGGAAGTCTCGGAAGAAGACTCGAAGGAGGATCCTAAAGAGGATTAAACTCCATCATCTTTAGTTTTAGGAATGCTTGAATTAGAGTCCTTGAAGTCTTAAATTAATAAGGACTTAGAATTTTAATTTTTAGTTTCGTATTTAGATTTTCTAGTTAGGATTTCAATTTCAGTTATTTTGCTTTCTTCGTGTCATGCTATGTTTTACACTTAATTCCATATACACCATGCTTTGATTTTAAGTTTGGGGGTTCCCAACTTCTTAAAATTCTTTCTCTTTTTCAATTTTTTAAATTTGAATTACAACATTTTTATTTTATTTTTGGTATTCTTATTTTTTTTCTTTTTCTTAAAAAAAAAAAAGTAGTGTGGTGACACACCTCAAAAGGGGCTCCCATACCCTTTGTCTTCCCAAACCCCTTTTTTCCTCTTCCTCCTCCACCATCTTCCTTTTTAACCACCACCCATCATAACCTATTCCCAAATCCACCATTATCAACACCATTCTACCATATCTCACCTTCTAATTTCATCCTTCATCACTATTATCACCTTCAAATCTCCATTCTCTTATTCTTTCTCTCAC
Organism: Ormosia semicastrata; assembly: GCA_029884595.1. Taxonomy (NCBI): domain Eukaryota; kingdom Viridiplantae; phylum Streptophyta; class Magnoliopsida; order Fabales; family Fabaceae; genus Ormosia; species Ormosia semicastrata. The sequence continues at coordinate 11,012,785 of JAQQTO010000047.1, forward strand.
CCATTTACTTTCTCTCTCCACCACCCAACCTCCATAAACTCCGATGACCACCTTCACTACCACCATGTTTTAAGAAAGAGAACCATGACGTGTGACTCTTCTTCATCCAGCATGCTCGTTCACAAAAATGCCCCGCAATAAGCATGACTGTAACCACAACAACCATCATCACCTCGCCATGCTGTTATCTTTCATGATAACGCTCAACAAGAGCATTACAATGCACTTTCTACTCATAAGCTAGGAGTCATAAGGTATGTGAACAACCATGCTTTGCTTACTTTGGGATTGCATGAGGATGTTATGTGTTTATTTGAGGCTATAGGATGAACTCAATTTATATCTATGCATTATCCTATATATGAGGAGTTGACTTATGAATTTTTGAGTTAATATGAATCCATATTGCATAATTGTTCACCATCCACCCGGTCCACTTTGAAGTTTAGATTGTTAGGAGCTGATTATGTGATGGACTTGGTTAGATTTAGCACTCTTTTTGGATTTCCATTGGATGGTGAGCAACATGTCCAATATTATATGAATAAGTTTGACAAATGGGTTGAGATTTGTGGTGTTAGAGATTATATTATGGGCAACACCAAATCCACTAGTCTTCATAGCCATACATTAAGGTATATTCACAAAGTTCTCAATCTCTCTATGTTATGAAAAGGTGACAGTTAAGGAGTGGTGAGCAAGTCTGATTTGTATCTACTGTGGTGTATGCCATAATAAGTGGGTGAATGTTTATTTCTTTATTTGCTCACATTTACAAAGTGTGGCTAATACCAAAGTCAGTACGATTGTTATGGGTGGAATGATTACTGCTATTGTTGTGTAGTTGGAGATTGATTTACTTGGTGCTCATTTGACTAATGTTAGAGGTAACAAGGCTGGTGGTTTGACCACTATGATTTTTATGAATAAGTGTGCTGAGGTTGACAATGCTTAAAGCTTGTTAGACCTAGAGGGAGCAGCTATTGAGGACAGTGATAGTGAGGCTGAGCTTGATGGCCCACATAATGATGATCACCTTACCGGTGACCCTCTTGTTGCACCTGTTGCTACTGTTGCTCCATCACTTGCACATGACATGTACGTTTTGCTCAATAATAGGAGCACATGACTCATATAGAGACTCGCATCATGGCGAGGTTTGATGTTCAAGAGGATCGCATGTGGTGTGTCAAGGACACTTTAGATGGCTTCCAATGATTTTTCTTTGTTTTGTTGATATTTTGATTTATTTGGATTATATTTATTTGATGAGGAGGGATCAACTTATACCAATGTAAGTCTTTTTTCTCTTACACTTATTTTTAATTATTAGTTCCACTTTCATCTAATGGTTGAGATTATTTCATTAAAGGTAACCATCAGATGAAAGTGGAACTAATGGTTGAAAATGAGTGTAACAGAAAAAAGACTTACACTGGTGTAAGTTGATCCTCCCTTTTATTTGATTAATTTTTGAACTCATTCTGATTGTCCTTTTCTGACTATGATGCAACCTTTTATATTTTGTTTCCTTTGTGCTAGTAACTATGTACCTCTTATCCTGCTTGGTTTAATTTGATTGGTGCTCTCGAGGTAATATGCTTACACTATGACATTGAAGATAATGTCAATTTTTAAGTTTGGGGGTGGTTGCATTCATTTTTATTTTTAAAACTAGTTCTAGGAAGTACTAAACTAAAGAAATTAAGAAATACAACAACAACAACAACCCTAAATTGGGAAATATTGAACTAAAATGTTTTCACCACCCAAGTCATAAAAGAAAATAAGTTTGGGGTGGTGAAAATTAATCAAGTCAATGGAAAAAGGGAAGAGCTTACTAAGAGCTAGTGGTAAGCCATAAACCCGGACACTTGCTGCACTTAAATTTTGTTCCCCTTCAAAATAAAGATTAGTGGTGAGTCGTAAACTTGGATATTTGCTGCATCTAAATTCCACTTGGTGAATAAAGTTCGGTGATGAGTCATAAACTCGGACATTGTTACGCCAAACATTCAAAGAAAATAAAAGGAAAAAACAAGAAATAATTGATTTTTAGCTTGGGGTAGATTTGAGTTAGTAAAGAATTGGCTAGCAGTCTTGCCTAATAATCTGGAGAGGTGATTAGGAGTCGCTGAGTATTCGAGTGGTCATCAAGTGAGCTTTAAGTTTTGTGAAATCATTTTGATAGGAATTTGTCTTGATTGTTGATTTATAATTGAGTTGGGCATGAATGCATGAAAGGAGTAACTGATCATTCAAGCTTTAAAAAAGCTTTTGGCTTATTGAAAGATTTTGAGAAAAAAATTTCATTTGCATTTGTCTTAAATGGAGAAATTTCACCCTTGGTAGAGCTTAATTCCATTCTTTTTTTTGCTTGAGGACGAACAATGCTCAAGTTTGGGAGTATTTGATGTGTTATAAAAATACACACATTATTGGGTTTATTTATTAGGATTTTTATTTTATTTTATTTATTTTATTTTAATTTTAGATAATTATCTCATCCCCTTATTATTTATTATTTTATTTTAATTTTCATAATAAATCTAAATTATTTTTATTAAAATAATGAATTCCAAAAGACAAAGTTTTGAAAAGATCTTATCCAAGTCTTATGTCTCATCCAAAGTCCCAATTGGGTATGAAAACAATTGGATAAGGATCCGTGAAGAGAAGGGAGTTTGTTGCAATATCATATTCAACTCGTATTTCCTAACCTTGCAGTTGTATTTGAACCATATTTTGAGCTACAGAGATAGGATCAATGTGATTCTTATGGCATTAGAAAGCTAACAGAAAATGTAACAACTTTTCTGTTGAGCTTGAAGGCTAATTTTGTCATTTTGAGGATAAGTAATAAACATAACTTTTATATATTAGTTAACTATCATATTTAGTCTCTTAGACATTTTATATGCTTAATTGATTAATTTTGACCATATTTTATAAGTTTGGGTTCAAATTGGGTTTAATTGTATTTTTTTAGTAATATTGAAAATTTTACATTGTTTCTGTATTTTGGGCATAACTTGAGTCCTAGACATCTGAAGATTATGAATTTTATCTTGTAGAAAAGTTGAGAAAGATGTCTACAACTTTTATGAGAGCTCGAAGGCTGAATCAGATTTATAGTGGGTTAAATTAGGCCACGAAGTTAGAACAGAGATGCTATCATTGGAACCTGGATGATGTGCAGAGATTGGGCATAATTTGGGCTGTAGATGTCATCTGGAGCTGAAGCCAGTGCCATTTGAAAGATGAGAAATGGATCTTCAATTCTTATGAAGACCACTTATCAAAATAGTGACATTTTGATAGTATGTTAACCCTTTGAAGTTGACTGATGGGTGCAGAGAGCTGTTAAGAATATTTTGGGCATAACTCTCTCATCTTAAGCCTAAATTATGCGAATTAGGTATCCAATTAAAGATAAGAGGAAGATGATTAAACCTAAGTTGAGGGAAATTTTGGATTTTTAATTTTAAAGATAGTTATTTAAGTAGTAGTAGCAACCACGAAACTCAACTCTAATTTTCTCCTAGCTGTTCTTGCTTGCACTTCCTCTCTTCATCTTTCTTCTTTTCCTTTCTCTTTAGTTTTCTTTCTTTTCTACTTTTCCTTCCCATTCATGGAGGCCTAGACCCTATTAAATTAATCCTAGGGATTGACAATCTTGATGTTTAATTATGAGATATTGTTCTAATTGTTTTACATTTAATTTCTAATTAAGTTTCTCTTTTACTTATTGATCAAATTTATCTTTTACTTGCTAATCAAGTTTCTCTTTTACTTGTTAATCAAGTTCTTCTTTGATTTTGTTAAATTTGAATTAAATTGCTTAATTTGATTTGAATGTTGATGTGATAATTGTATAATTACCACGTGTTTAATGAGGATTATAGAGACTAAGCAATGCATCAAAGACTTCTTAGATGTTGTTTGTTAAGCTTGGTTGAATTTTGGGTTTTAGATTAACTTATAATTAGATTGGTGTTTAATTCATTTAACCTTGATTGATTTAATTTTGGATGCTTTTCTAGTAGTGATATGATCCAAGTTGGATGCATATTGTTTTTACGGATCATCCTTGAGTTGATTTAGTGTTTCAAAGAATGAAACGATGAATAGTACCTGATGAACAGTAACCAATGAATAGTGATATGAATAGTGCATATGAATAGTAAAAAAATAGAAAAGATGGAAAAAGGAAAAGGAATGGGAGGAAGAAGACGCCACATTCTTAGAGAGTGATAAGTCAAGCGAAGAATCGCCACAAAGGTAAGGAAGCCTTTAATAAGAACCAAGATGGCTCAACCAAGAACTAAAGAGAATGAAATTCTCACAAATGGATTCAATCCAAATTCACATCCAAGAGTCATTTCATTCATGTTTTAGGCACATACTTATAGGGAAAAGGGGTGCATAGAATATGCATACAAAATGGTCATCATAATGTGATAAATTCCCCATAAAAAGTAATAACTAATCCATTAAGTGGCTAATTAAAGCATTAACTAGAAAATAGGAGTTACTTAGGCATGCAAACCAAAGGTTGCCCTCCCAAAAACATGCACTATTCATCCTTCATAGTTTATTACACTTTATTTAATAGACATAAACTAGAAAATGCTATTTTAGAGAAGTGGACGTCCAAGCCATCATGGGTCTTCAAGTTGGATGAGATAAGTGACTAATTTGGGCTCCACTCCATCAAGACTTGAATTTGGGCTTGCTTCAATTAAAGTTGTCACCATTTGATTTAGAACTTCTTGGGCTTTCTTGGTCCTAGCTCTTGTCATAGGTCCACCAAGTCCTTGTAGTGCTCCTTGATCCATGCTCCTTAGTGGGCTCACATCATCCCCTCCTTCTTTAAGTGAATTCGACCTCGAATTGAAATCTTCATCACCTACATCAAAAGGAGACAAATCAGCCACATTGAAAGTTGCACTGACACTATACTCACCCGGAAGGTCTATCTTGTAGGCATTATCATTGATCTTGGCCAACACTTGGAATGGCCCATCTCCTCTTGGTTGAAGCTTGGATTTCCTTTGTGAAGGAAATCTCTCTTTTCTCATGTGCACCCAGACCTAATCTCCAGGTTTAAACACCACCTTCCTCCTCCCTTTGTTGCCTTGCCTAACATAGCTTTCAGTCTTCTTCTCAATTTGAGCCTTGACTTGTTCGTGTAACTTCCTCACAAATTCAGCTTTAGTCCTGCTATCTTTATGCTTTAAAATTGAAAAGTTAGGAAATGGTAATAAATCAAGAGGAGTGAGAGGATTAAATCCATAAACAACCTCAAAAGGAGAATATTGAGTAGTACTATGAACAACCCTATTATAAGCAAATTCCACATGAGGCAAACACTCCTCCTAAGACTTAATGTTCTTCTTTATTACAGCCCTAAGAAGGGAAGAAAGTGTCTTATTAACTACCTTAGTTTGCCCATCCGTTTGGGGATGGCAAGTAGTGGAGAAAAGAAGCTTTGTACCCAGCTTACCCCACAAAGTCCTCCAAAAGTGACTTAAGAACTTTGTGTCACGATCTAAAACAATACTTCTTGGAAGGCCATGAAACCTTACCACTTCTTTGAAGAACAATTCAGCAATATGACAAGCATCATCAACTTTTTTACATGGTATAAAATGTGCCATTTTAGAAAACCTATCTGTAACATCCCGAAAATTCATTACTTTGTTAAAAATGATCATTTTATAATATTTGCAATTTTTAGGAATTTTTGTGGAATTTTCTGGAAACGATGAATATTTTAATATATTCTTCGTTTTATGTGTGTGCTGAGTGGAGCCGGGAGAATAAAATATTTTCCCTGAGGCTGGTAAACCTTGGACTGTCAACGTGTCAACGGGGATCTTACTAAACCCGAGTCCAGACACAGTTTACGAGGTCTACATTTTTGGGGTTTTATCTCGCTAGTATAATAAATCATCTCGTTGTATTTAATCAAGGAGACAAGCTTACTATGCACTTCGTAGAGAAGCGTGCGAAGCTTCTCAAGGAAGCTTCTTTGAATCATTTTTTATTATTCTCTCTCCTCCTATTTTTGTGCTGCACATTTGAATTAAGGGGCTTAATTCATTCCGCACTCCACACATTTCCTCCTCCCGTACGTAGCACTCATCTTTCTCTCTTTCCATTTCTCCTTCCAAAGAAACACCATTTCCCCCCACCTTCATATTTTCATCCTACAATACCATCACACTCCAAAGACCACCATTTCGTGTCCGGAGAAGCACCACACCCGAGGGAATCATCTTCAAAGTCCTACGTCTTCTTCATCTTCTTTTCCTCCACGGTTGAAGCTTAAAGGTTGGAACTTTAAGGTAAAGTCCTTAGCTTTTTCCTCATCTCTCCTCATTTTCGTAACCCACTTGTCATTTTGATGACCATGGGTATCCATTTCAACACTTGATTCGATTTTGGTGAGCTTGAATATTCAAGGATCTCTCGGGAGCTGAAAATATAATTTCGACCAAAAGGAGCAGCCTTTCTTTGTGCTTCTTTAAGGTAAGAGGAAGACACTCCTCCTCAACCTCTCTTAGCATTTAGGAACGTCTGTGATTTTGTTGAGGGTCTTTTCGCTTTTTGTATGTTGTTTGTATGGTATATGTGTTATTTGATTGTCTCGAGTTTGAATGTACATATATATAAATATAACTCTGAGGTACTTGGAATGTGTAATATTGAAGGGAATAAGTTCCAATTTGTTTTCGGATAGTTACGATGTTGAGCCCGTAATGTGGAAATTAGTAATAGTATGAAATCGCCAAACTTGTCGAATACAATAACCCGATCTTTTGGTGATATGTCAAAATCCGTCGAATGAAGATTTTTCGACCATTCCGTCGAATGATAAAAACTTGTCGAACGTGATAGCCTAAAAACTCGTCGAACGTGATCACCGATCACTTAGTAAAATGTTAAAACCGTCGAGTAGGGACCCATAGCCAAAACTCGTCGAATGTGATAACCTAATCACCTAGTAAAATGTTAAAATCCGTCGAGTAGGGACCCATAGCCAAACCGTCGACCGTGATAACCTAATCACTTGGTGAAATGTTAAAATCCGTCGAGTTTAGACTCGACCCTTTCCGTCGAATGTCAAACCCGTCGAATTTAGATTTCGACCAACAAACACTAAGTGAAAATCCGTCGAGTATGAACCTCGATCATGCCCGTCGAGATTGATCTTCCGACCAAAACCCGTCGAATAGAGTCCCCGGACACTTACAAGAAAATGCCCCAAAGTCAATAATCATCGAATTCGAGAGACAACGCCCGTCGAGTAGATGAATTTCCCTGCACCGCCGAAATTAGAGATTTCGACCAAGTTGTTCGTCTGTTCGACACTTGGGAGATTTTCTCCAACGTCGACACCTATACTCGTCGACCGAGGCTTTTGCCGACCATCCGGAGGGTCCGACGCTTTTGATCTTTGTCCGACGTAACCCCATCCGACGCTTTGATCTTTGTCCGACGTAACCCCATCCGACGAGCTTTGATCTTCGTCCGACAGTAACCCCCATCCGACAAAGACAAATGATTTCTTCGTCCGACGAATCCCCATCCCAGAAAAATGTTTTCCCATTCTTTCCCCCCTCCCGTTACATTATTCTTCGTCGAATAGCAACTTCAATTCTTCATGAAACGTAGTCTCCGTCGAATTCAAATGTATACCTATCACCCAACACCTATTAATTGAAGTCTGTGACTCAAATTGTGATTTTCGACCGTGTAGTTTCGGACCCAAAACCTTGGGACTAATATAGGAATATTGATCATAAATAAATGGGATGACTAGAAATTGCTTAGGGATGCATAAACAGGGAAGAACATGAGAGTGTGAGATTTTGAGATCTTAAAATAATCTTCTAAGGGCATATGAATAAATTACCTAAGAGGATTTAAGTTAACTAAAAGAATTCCTTTAGAGACAAACCCTGTAAGTAAAGCTAAATCTAAGCAAGGACTCATAATACGTTTTGAAAAGGGTATTGATCTATTTAATGACAATATTATGCTATTGTGGGTCCTTGAGAGAGACCATTGACTGTATCAATTCTTACTTTGGCAAATTGTGACCTATGATGGAATAGTATGTAATAATGATCATACATGATTATGCATAGAGTCTGTATGCATTGTGATTTGTCCATTGGACTGTCGTAAGGCCTAGTTGCCTAGGAGTTGAACACACCTTAGTGCGGGTGCGAATAGACAAGTGGGGTCCGTAGTTGGCCTTGAGGGCGTTGGGGCGCGGGTGTTTCACAAAGGGCGTGGTAGCCCCTCCGGGACCGTGAGACAAACCGATGCAAACGCACCAACGATCCTGACTGGCCACAGTCCTATATCGAGATCTTGTGAGAATGCTGCTGTATAAAGCCTTGTTGCGCAAAATGACTGATTATTTTCTGGAAAGCACTTGTTTTTATGGCTGACGAGATACTAGCATGTCTCCCTGATCATTCTCTCCGATTGTTTTGTGTCTAGCTCCATGGAGTAGGATCTTGGTTATTGAGGGCTCATGTGTATAGAGTCCGTGCATTATTTGCATCTATCATTATTATGGTCTGGCATTGATATATTGTTGATATACCTATGACTGCCTGGAACTGTCTACTTGATTCATAACTGCTCTTGAATGACTATTACTATTACTGTTGTTGTAAATGCTATGTGGGCGCTTTGCGCCGTTTGGTTTCTTGATGCTATAATTGGTAATGACGGAAGGATGTCTTACCTCTTTTCTTTCCTGTCTCTCCATTTCTGTTTATCTGTACATTGCGTCTCATCGAAGACAACCGTGAGGAACCGGAAGCTCCCAACTTCCCTGGTTTTTGGCCTTACCTTGACTGAGCGACCACAGAAGACTATGGAGCCCCGTATGCACAGATTTTTGGGAGATGTACGTCTGACTTTCTTAGGAGGGCCGGAGTGCTGGTATATCAACTACAGTTCTGAACGCTGTGTCTACACGGGAGATGTCTCGATATCACTAGCCTGGAGACGCCACGAACCACCTGTCTTCACCTGTTGTATCAGCCTACGTTTGGAGTTTCAACTACCGATCCGTGAGATGTGGGGCGATCGTTACTTCACCCAGAGAGAGGACTCTTTTCGTTCTACAGCTCGGGCCCCGTCCCGTGTCTCTGCTATTCCTATGGTGATTTCCTCTGATGATGAGGAAGATCCTGAGGAAGATCCCGAGGAAGTCCCTGAGGACGACCCCGAAGAGGACCCTGAAGAGGATCCTGACACGATTCCTCCTCACTTGAGGGATTGATGTTACTCGTAGCTACTGAAGGCTACCAGTATTTTATTTTGGGGGCCCGATGTTTTGTTTGTAGTGGGCTGTAAATTCTGATACCGTGGGGATGTGTATGTAATATTTTGGGGGGCAGGTATAGCTTTGCTTTTGATGTACCAGGTTTGTAACTAAATGCTTTGATAAACTTATATATATATATATATATATGATGATGCAGATATTAATTCCTATGCATGTTTTACTTCTGTTTGATCTTTTATTTCCATTGATGTCTCGTCAACATGGTTACTAATTAAAAAGAAAAAAAAAGTACATATATAACATAACCGCCAATTAAAATACCCAACTATAATCTAGTGAATATACGCGTCTTATTAAAATGGACCGGGTCTCAACTCACCTAACTTTATTTCCGCATTGTAATCGACCATGTGACGTTCCCTTGGAAGAGGGGCGTTACATTTTTGGTATCAGAGCCCCGGTTTATGTTTCTTTGGGTCTTGTGGTTGAGTCCTGTCTTGTTTGTGTTGTGTGTTCTCTCGAATGGTATTCGTAAAGGAGTAGTGTTTGGTATTCTTAGTGAATGCAACCGACTTTTTCGTGTTTTCGATAATCGAATCGAGAAAGTGAGATGGCACGAAGGGAAGACATGGCAAAGCAGCCTATTACAAACGATGCAAAGGATGGCCGAGGTCATCGCACAACAACCGAGCAAGCCGCACGACAATGCAGAGAGAGAGAGTTACGCAACAACAAGAGCGAGCCGCTCAACGGTTAGAGGCTACCGCCGATGCTCGAATTTAGCGAAGTTTCGACGCCATAATCCTCCTCAATTTAAAGGAGAATTTGATCCGGGACAAAGCTAGTCTCGTGGATCAAGGAGTTGGAGAAGGTATTTCGAGGAATGAATTGCGCCGAGGGTAAGAAGGTGGATTATGCTACTTTTATGCCGGTAGGCAACGCCGAGAACCGGTGGAGCGGAGTGCGGAGGATGCTAGAAGCTACGAACCGAGATATTACTGGGAGTTGTTCAAAGAAAAGTTCTTGGACAAGTATTTTCTGCGAGTGCAAGGCATGCGAAGGAGTCGAATTCCTCAACCGCGACGGGGAATATGACCGTTAGCGAGTACGCAGCCGAGATTCGAAAACTTGTCACGCTTTTCGACCTACTTTCGTAACCAACCGATGAGGCTTGGAAGTGCCGAAGATTCACGGAAGGATTGAGGTACGAACCGAGGAAAGCGTAATCACCTTGAGGATCAATGAATTCTCACAACCGCCGGATACTTGCCGTGATGTAGAGGCTCTGGAGCAATCTAGAGATATGAGGAATAGAAACTTTGGGCCTGCGAGATTCCGAGAGGCGGCAATAATGGTGCTAATCGCTTGCTTTAAGAAGCCATACTCGACCAACGGAAGTCACCAACAAGCCATGGGTGGAAGTTCAAGTGGAGGTTCTAGTGGGAACCGGACCGGTCAAAACTTGGCATACCCCTCCAAATGCCTAAGTGTGGGAAAGATCGTCGACAAGGGATTGTCCTATCAAAGGGATTATCTGTTTTCGATGTGGGAAACCCGGACACATCTACGCAGACCGCAATCAAGCGAAGGTCGAACCTTCAATGAATGTTGCGAAAGCCAAGAAACCGCAATTTGGAGGACGAGTTTACACTATGAGTGAGCCGAAGCCTCCGAATCCGAAGATTTGATATCTGAGGAGAAGGCATCATAGAAGGTAATCTTTTAACCGTACTGTATGTATGACTCGGGGCAACTCATTCTTTTATATCGTATGTTGTGTGCAAAACCGAGTCTACTGTGTCGTCCTTACCTTTTGACTTAATGTTTCTACCCCCACCGATAAACCAAGTAGTTACTACCAAAGTTTGTCTAAACCGTCCATTGATTGTTGAAGGTCGATCCTTTTTGGTCGATCCGATTTGTTTACCCTTTCCCAATTAGATATTATCCTAGGGATGGACTGGTTGTCTTCTAACCATGTTCTCGTTAGACTGTCTCGAGAAAGACCATAGTTTTTCCCCTAAATGAGAATTCTAGATTTCGACGGCCAACCGAGTTCAAGCTCTCTTGAAAGAAGGAGCTCACGGATACATGCTGCCTCTTTGTCTTTCTTTGAAAATCGAGAACGAGGTTGATGTGGACACAATTCCAAGTGGTGAATGAGTTTCCCGAAGTTTTTCCCGAGAGTGTGCCCGGTTTTACCAAGGCTCGAGAGATAGAGTTTGCTATCGACTTAGTACCAGAGAGCTGGTCCTGTGTCTATAACACCGCACCTGGGATGGCACCAACAGAGTTAGCCGAGCTAAAGAAACACTAGAAGAGCTTTTGGAAAAGCAATTTGTCGTGCCAAGTGTGTCACCATGGGGAGCACCAAGTCGTTAGTTCGCAAGAAGGATGGCACCTCAAGGTTATGTGTGGACTATCTGGTGAACAAAGTGACGATTAAGAACAAATATCCACTCCCGAGGATTGACGACTTGATGGACCAACCGAAGGGAGCGGCAAGTGTTTTCCAAGATTGATCTGCGATCCGGGTATCATCGATACGAGTGAAGACAGAGGATGTGCCCAAGATCTGCCGCACCCGTATACGATCACTACGAGTATTTGGTGATGCCGTTTGGTGTGACGAATGCACCAGCTATCTTCATGGACTACATGAACCGAATCTTTCGACCTTACTTGGATAAATTCGTTGTGGTCTTCATTGATGACATTCTGGTATACTCTCAAAATCGGGAGGACCATACTGAACACCTCAGTATAGTTCTTCAGATTCTGAAGGAGAAAGAATTGTATGCCAAATTGTCAAAATGTGAGTTTTGGCTGGAAGAAGTCAAGTTTCTAGGTCACGTGATCTCAAAGAGTGGGATTGCTGTGGATCCATCGAAAGTGGAGGCAGTACTGCGATGGGAAAGGCCGAAGTCAGTATCAGAGATTCGAAGCTTTGTGGGTTTAGCGGGATATTATCGGAGGTTCATTGAGGGATTCTCCAAGATTGCTGGACCACTTACGCAACTCACAAGGAAAAACCAAACTTTTGAGTGGACCGACACAATGTGTGAGCAAAGTTTCAAGAGTTGAAGAATCGACCGACTACCTCTCACCGGTGTTAGTGCTACCCGATCCGAATGAACAGTTTGAAGTGTACTTGTGACGCTTCATACCAAGGGCTAGGATCCGTACTTATGCAACATGGAAGGGTGGTGGCTTATGCTTCAAGACAGTTGCGAGTGCACGAGAAGAATTATCCGACGCACGATCCGGGAGCTAGCGGCTACGTAGTTTTTGCTCGAAAATATGGAGGCATTTTCTCTACGGGGCAACGTTTAACATTTTCAAGTGATCACAAGAGTCCGAAGTATTTGTATGATCGAAGGAGTTGAACATGAGGCAACGGAGGTGGTTAGAATTCCCTGAAGGATTACGATTTCCAACTTCGTATCATCCCGGCAAGGCAAATGTTGTGGCAGACGCTCTAAGTAGAAAGATGATCGTGTCTCGCCCGATGATCAAGGAAAAGGATCTAATAGAGCAATTCAGAGATGTATGGTCTTTTGTGAAGTTAGAACCTGGAAAGATTTGCATGAATATGGTTACCATCTCGAGCGAGTTGATGGACAAGATAAGAAAAGAGAGCAGAAGAAGGACAAATTCTTGCAAGAAGTGAGGGAACAGATGAAGCAAGGAAATGAAATAGAGTTTGCAGAGGGAACGGATGGAATTTTGAGATTCCAGGGGAGAGTTTGTGTCCCACGGAATCAAGAACTTAGAGAATACATCATTAATCATGCTCACACAAGCCAACCGAGTATGCACCGGCATGACGAAGATGTATCAAGACTTGAAGAAGTTGTTCGTGGCACGGAATGAAGAGTGACGTTACTAGACGTGTATCTACTTGTCGGTTTGTCAAAAAGCTAAAGTGGAACATCGAGACCAGCAGGATTGCTGCAACCGTTATCTATTCCGAATGGAAGTGGGACAAGATTGCAATGGACTTTGTAGTCGGATTACAAGGACAAGAAAAGGTTATGATTCGATTTGGGTAATTGTGGACCGACTTACGAAATCAAAGCACATTTTCTTCCGATCGACATCAAGTACAAGCTAGAGAGATTGACCCGATCTATATTGGAGAGATTGTCGACCGGTACCGCACGGTGTGCCTACAAGTATTGTTTCGGATAGAGATCCGAGGTTTACTTCAAATTTCGGGAGAGTTTGCAAGAAGCATTGGGGACAAAATTACAACTTAGTTACGCTTATCATCATCCGAGACCGACGGTCGGATCGGAGAGAACAATCCAATCTTTGGAAGATTTGCTTAGAGCTTGCACCATAGAGCAACCGGGAGTTGGGATGACATTCTACCCTTGATAGAATTCACCTACAACAATGATTATCATTCGAGCATAGGGATGGCACCCTATGAAGCTCGTATGGACGACGATGTCGAACACCTATGTGTTGGTACCAAGACGGCGAGCGCCTTATTATTGGACCCGAGATTATACAGAACAACCGAGAAGGTTAAAATGATTCAGAAAAGATGAGGACGGCTCGAGTCGACAAAAGAGTTATGCAGACCGAAGGAGAAAACCTCTTGAGTTTGAGGAAGGTGAGCATGTATTCCCGAAAGTCACACCTACGACCGGGGTGGGCGGGCTTTAAAATCTAGAAAACTCACTCCTAAATTCCTTGGACCATACCAAATCATTGCTCGTGTAGGTCCCGTAGCATACCAAATATCCTTACCTCCTTTTCTTTCAAACATTCATAATGTTTTCCATGTGTCACAACTCGGAAATACCTTCCTGACCCAAGTCATATCATAGCACCAGATACAAGTACAACTAAAAGAAAACTTAACTTATGAGACGTCTCCTATAAGAATCGAGGATAGCAGGATAAAGCAATTAAGAGGCAAGGAGATCGCATTGGTGAAAGTGATCTGGAACGAGGTAACTGGAGATGCAACCTCGGGAGTTGGAAGACAAGATGAGAGAGCAATACCCAAACTATTCTAAGGTATGCAAATTTCGAGGACGAAATTTCTTTTTAGAAGGGGAGTGTTGTAACATCCCGAAAATTCATTACTTTGTTAAAAATGATCATTTTATAATATTTGCAATTTTTAGGAATTTTTGTGGAATTTTCTGGAAACGATGAATATTTTAATATATTCTTCGTTTTATGTGTGTGCTGAGTGGAGCCGGGAGAATAAAATATTTTCCCTGAGGCTGGTAAACCTTGGACTGTCAACGTGTCAACGGGGGATCTTACTAAACCCGAGTCCAGCACACTTTACGAGGTCTACATTTTTGGGGTTTTATCTGCTAGTATAATAAATCATCCGTTGTATTTAATCAAGGAGACAAGCTTACTATGCACTTCGTAGAGAAGCGTGCGAAGCTTCTCAAGGAAGCTTCTTTGAATCATTTTTTATTATTTTCTCTCCTCCTATTTTTGTCTGCACATTTGAATTAAGGGGCTTAATTCATTCTGCACTCCACACATTTCCTCCTCCTGTACGTAGCACTCATCTTTCTCTCTTTCCATTTCTCCTTCCAGCAGCACCATTTCCCCCCACCTTCATATTTTCATCCTACAATACCATCACACTCCAGCACCATTTCGTGTCTGGAGAAGCACCACACCTGAGGGAATCATCTTCAAAGTCCTACGTCTTCTTCATCTTCTTTTCCTCCACGGTTGAAGCTTAAAGGTTGGAACTTTAAGGTAAAGTCCTTAGCTTTTTCCTCATCTCTCCTCATTTTCGTAACCCACTGTCATTTTGATGACCATGGGTATCCATTTCAACACTTGATTCTGATTTTGGTGAGCTTGAATATTCAAGGATCTCTCGGGAGCCGAAAATATAATTTCGACCAAAAGGAGCAGCCTTTCTTTGTGCTTCTTTAAGGTAAGAGGAAGACACTCCTCCTCAACCTCTCTTAGCATTTAGGAACGTCTGTGATTTTGTTGAGGGTCTTTCTGCTTTTGTATGTTGTTTGTATGGTATATGTGTTATTTGATTGTCTGAGTTTGAATGTACATATATATAAATATAACTGGAGGTACTGGAATGTGTAATATTGAAGGGAATAAGTTCCAATTTGTTTTCGGATAGTTACGATGTTGAGCCCAGAATGTGGAAATTAGTAATAGTATGAAATCTGGCCAAACTTGTCGAATACAATAACCTGATCTTTTGGTGATATGTCAAAATCGTCGAATGAAGATTTCGACCATTCCGTCGAATGATAAAAACTTGTCGAACGTGATAGCCTAAAACTCGTCGAACGTGATCACTCGATCACTTAGTAAAATGTTAAAATCCGTCGAGTAGGGACCCATAGCCAAACCCGTCGAATGTGATAACCTAATCACCTAGTAAAATGTTAAAATCCGTCGAGTAGGGACCCATAGCCAAACCCGTCGACCGTGATAACCTAATCACTTGGTGAAATGTTAAAATCCGTCGAGTTTAGACTCGACCCTTTCCGTCGAATGTCAAACCCGTCGAATTTAGATTTCGACCAACAAACACTAAGTGAAAATCCGTCGAGTATGAACCTCGATCATGCCCGTCGAGATTGATCTTCCGACCAAAAACTCGTCGAATAGAGTCCCTGGACACTTACAAGAAAATGCCCCAAAGTCAATAATCGTCGATTCGAGAGACAACGCCTGTCGAGTAGATGAATTTCCCTGCACTCCGTCGAAATTAGAGATTTCGACCAAGTGTTCGTCGGTTCGACACTTGGGAGATTTTCTCCAACGTCGACACCTATACTCGTCGAACCGAGGCTTTTCTTGACCATCCGAGGTCCGACAGCTTTGATCTTTGTCCCACGTAACCCCATCCGACAGCTTTTGATCTTTGTCCGACGAACCCCATCCGACAGTTTTGATCTTCGTCCTAAGTAACCCCCATCCGACAAAGACAAATGATTTCTTCGTCCGACGTAATCCCCATCCGACGTAAAAATGTTTTCCCCATTCTTTCCCCCTCCCGTTACATTATTCTTCGTCGAATAGCAACTTCAATTCTTCATGAAACGTAGTCTCCGTCGAATTCAAATGTATACCTATCACCCAACACCTATTAATTGAAGTCTCGTGACTCAAATTGTGATTTCCGACCGTGTAGTTTCTCGGACCCAAAACCTTGGGACTAATATAGGAATATTGATCATAAATAAATGGGATGACTAGAAATTACTTAGGGATGCATAAACAAAGGGAAGAACATGAGAGTGTGAGATTTTGAGATCTTAAAATAATCTTCTAAGGGCATATGAATAAATTACCTAAGAGGATTTAAGTTAACTAAAAGAATTCCTTTAGAGACAAACCCCGTAAGTAAAGCTAAATCTAAGCAAGGACTCATAATACGTTTTGAAAAGGGTATTGATCTATTTAATGACAATATTATGCTATTGTGGGTCCTTGAGAGAGACCATTGATTGTATCAATTCTTACTTTGGCAAATTGTGACCTATGATGGAATAGTATGTAATAATGATCATACATGATTATGCATAGAGTCTGTATGCATTGTGATTTGTCCATTGGACTGTCGTAGCCTAGTTGCCTAGGAGTTGAACACACCTTAGTGCGGGTGCGAATAGACAAGTGGGGTCCTGTAGTTGGCCTTGAGGGCGTTAGGGGCGCGGGTGTTTCACAAAGGGCGGTGGTAGCCCCCTCCGGGACCGTGAGACAAACCGATGCAAACGCACCAACGATCCCGACCTGCCACAGTCCTATATCGAGATCTTGTGAGAATCTTTCTGTGTATAAAGCCTTGTTGCGCAAAATGACCGATTATTTTCGGAAAGCACTTGTTTTTATGGCTGACGAGATACTAGCATGTCTCCCTGATCATTCTCTCCGATTGTTTTGTGTCTAGCTCCATGGAGTAGGATCTTGGTTATTGAGGGCTCATGTGTATAGAGTCCGTGCATTATTTGCATCTATCATTATTATGGTCTGGCATTGATATATTGTTGATATACCTATGACTGCCTGGAACTGTCTACTTGATTCATAACTGCTCTTGAATGACTATTACTATTCTTGTTGTTGTAAATGCTATGTGGGCGCTTTGCGCCGTTTGGTTTCTTGATGCTATAATTGGTAATGACGGAAGGATGTCTTACCTCTTTTCTTTCCCCGTCTCTCCATTTCGTTTATCTCGTACATTGCGTCTCATCGAAGACAACCGTGAGGAACCCAAGCTCCCAACTTCCCCGGTTTTTGGCCTTACCTTGACCGAGCGACCACGAAGACTATGGAGCCCCGTATGCACGTGATTTTTGGGAGATGTACGTCCGACTTTCTTAGGAGGGCCGAGTCTTTGGTATATCAACTACGATTCGAACGCCGTGTCTACACGGGAGATGTCTCGATATCACTAGCCTGGAGACGCCACGAACCACTGTCTTCACTGTTTGTATCGCCTACGTTTGGAACTACCGATCCGTGAGATGTGGGGCGATCGTTACTTCACTCCGAGAGGACTCTTTTCGTTCTACAGCTCGGGCCCCGTCCCGTGTCTCTCGCTATTCCTATGGTGATTTCTCTCGATGATGAGGAAGATCCCGAGGAAGATCCCGAGGAAGTCCCCGAGGACGACCCGAAGAGGACCCCGAAGAGGATCCCGACCCGATTCCTCCTCACTTGAGGGATTGATGTTACTCGTAGCTACCGAAGGCTACCAGTATTTTATTTTGGGGGCCCGATGTTTTGTTTGTAGTGGGCTGTAAATTCGATACCGTGGGGATGTGTATGTAATATTTTGGGGGGGCGGTATAGCTTTGCTTTTGATGTACCAGCTTGTAACTAAATGCTTTGATAAGCTTATATATATATATATATATATATATGATGATGCGAATATTAATTCCTATGCATGTTTTACTTCTGTTTGATCTTTTATTTCCATTGATGTCTCGTCAACATGGTTACTAATTAAAGAGAAAAAAAAAAGTACATATATAACATAACCGCCAATTAAAATACCCAACTATAATCTAGTGAATATACGCGTCTTATTAAAATGGACCGGGTCTCAACTCACCTAACTTTATTTCCGCATTGTAATCGACCATGTGACGTTCCCTTGGAAGAGGGGCGTTACACTATCCACTACCACAAAAATTGAATCCTCACCATTCTTTGTCTGGGGTAGTCCTACAACAAAATCCATTGACAAATCAATCCAAGAAAAATCAGGAATAGGCAAAGAAGTATAAAGTCCATAAGGCATCACTTTAGATTTAGACTTTTTACAAACAATGCATTTTTCATAAAACTTTTGCACATCATGTTTCATGTGTGGCCAATGAAAATGTTTGTACAACATGTCTAAAGTCTTTTGAACCCCAAAATGCCCCATTAGTCTCCCTTCATGCGCTTCCCTCACAAGCAACTCTCTAATAGAACTTTTGGGCACACATAATCTCTTTTCTTTAAACAAAAACCCTTGGTGCCTAAAATACCCATTTTGAGCCCAATGCATACAATTAGCATAGATATGAGAAAAATCTTTATCATGCTCATACAATTCTTTGATGTATTTAAGCCCAAACAATTTTGTTTCAAGGGTAGAGAGTAAGGTATACCTTCTTGAAAGTGCATCCGCCACTATGTTGGCCTTACCTGTCTTATGCTTGATCACATGTGGGAATTGTTCAAGAAACTCAACCCACTTGGCATGCCTCTTATTCAACTTTTCTTGTCCTTTCAAGTACTTTAAGGACTCATGATCACTATGGATAACAAACTCTTTGGGCAAAAGATAATGTTGCCATGTTTGCAAAGCTCTCACCAAGGCATACAATTCCTTATCATAAGTGGGATAATTAAGGACATCACCACTTAATTTCCTCACTAAAGTAAGCAATCGGATGCCCTTCTTGCATTAAAACAGCTCCAACACCAACATTAGAAGCATCACATTCAATTTCAAAAGATTTAACAAAATTAGGCAAAGCAAGTATTGGTGCATGAGTAAGTCTTTCCTTAAGCTCATTAAATGCATACTCTTGTTTCTCCCCCCATCTAAACACAACATTTTTCTTGACAATTTCATTAAGAGGTGCAGCCAATGTACTAAAGTCTTTAAAAAACCTCCTATAGAAACTAGCAAAGCCATGAAAGCTCCTCACTTCGCTCACATTTTTGGGGGTTGGCCACTCTTGAATGGCCTTAATTTTCTCTTTGTCAACATGAACCCCTTTTGAATTTACAACAAACCAAGGAAGATCACATGATCCGTACAAAAAGTACATTTTTTCAAATTAGCATACAACTTTTCTTTTCTTAACACATGCAAAATAGCCCTTAAGTGTTCATGATATTCATCTAGGCTTTTGCTATATATCAAGATATCATTAAAATACACAACAAAAAATTGGCCTAGAAAATCCCTTAAGACATGGTTCATAAGTCTCATGAAAGTGCTAAGTGCATTTGTTAAACCAAAAGGCATTACTAACCATTCATACAATCCATATTTAGTTTTAAAGGCAGTTTTCCATTCATCCCCTTCCCTTATCCTAATTTGATGGTACCCACTTTTCAAATCAATTTTAGAAAATAAACAAGCACCATATAATTCATCAAGAAAATCATCAAGTCTAGGGATAAGATGTCTATACTTGATTGTGATGTTGTTCACAGCCCTACAATCTATGCACATCCTCCAACTTTCATCCTTTTTAGGCACTAGGATAACCAGGACAGCACATGGACTTAAGCTTTCTTGCACCCATCCTTTTTGCATCAACTCCTCCACTTGCTTTTGTATTTCTTTAGTCTCTTGAGGATTACTCCTATAGGCTGGCCTATTGGGTAATGATGCACCCGGAATGAGGTCAATATGGTGTTCTATCCCCCTTAAAGGAGGTAGGCCGTGATGCACTTCTTTTGGAAACACATCACCAAATTCCTGCAAAAGAGTTTTAACACCACTAGGCAAAGAGAGTTCATTAGGAGCATTAGCATTCAAATAGAATTCGTTACAATAAAGCATATATAAGGGCTGCCTTGAAATCAAAGCCCTCTTCACCTCACTTTTTGTTGCCAAATAACTGTCTTTTCTCTCACTATTTTTATTCTTTTTCACTTTGTCATCACTCTTCTTTTCACTCCCTCTTTCTTTTTGCTCTTGCTCTTTCTTTTCTTTTATCTTAAGTTGGTCCTCACTTACTTCTTTTGGGGACAAGGGCGAAGGAGTGACCTTTCGGTCATGATGTACAAAAGTGAATTTGTTAGTGAATCCATCATGGTTGGCCTTCCTATCAAATTGCCAAGGCCTCCCAAGTAACATATGACTTGCCTCCATGGGTACCACATCACATAGAACACTTTCATGATACTTTCCAATGGAGAAACAAACTTCAACTTGCTTGTTCACGGTCAACTCACCAACTTCACTAAGCCATTGAAGTCTATATGGCCGTAGGTGTGGCTTAGTCACAAGATTCAATTTGGAAACCATTCTAGTACTAGCAACATTAGTACAACTCCCACCATCAATAATTAAAGAATATACCTTCCCTTAGATCATGCATCTAGTATGGAAGATATTTTCTCTTTGGCTCTCATCATGCTCTTTGGCTTAGCTTCCCAAAAGTCTCCTCACCATGAGCAAATCTCCTCCTTCCGGAACTACTTCTCCCCCACTTTCTTCTTCACTAGAAGCCTCAGATTGTGTGACAACGTCTCCATTTATTGATACCATTATCCTTTTAGTTAGACATTGAGATGCAATATGTCCATGACCCAAGCACTTGAAACACTTCACATCATGGTTTCTAGGAGATGCTTCCATAGGCTTCTTTCCATGAGATGTAGGCACAACCTCCTTTGAAGATGAAGTACCCTCCTTCTTTAATTTGTTCTTCTAACTTGAAGATGAAAACTTAGAAGAAGAAAGAAATTTGGACTTCTTCCTCTTGAGTTATTGCTCTGCCTTTATGGCTTGTTGGACCAAATCTTCAAGTTCCACATAGTTTTGAAGCTCCACTATGTCTTGAATGTCTTGATTCAACCTATGTAAGAACCGAGCCATAGTTGCCTCCCTATCTTCATTAATGTTGGACCTAAGCAAGGCCAACTCCATCTCTTTGTGGTACTCATCAACACTTTTGGATCCTTGGGTCAATCTTTGCAATTTGTTGTGAAGATCCCTATGGTTGTGATTTGGAACAAATCTCTTTCTCATGACTTGTTTTATTTCTGCCTAAGTCTCAATAGGCTCCTCCTCATACCTTCTTCTCTCCTTTTGCAATTGATCCTACCAAACAAGTGCATAGTCTTTGAATTCAAGAGCGGCTACCTTCACTTTCTTTCTTTCATTGAAATTGTTGCAATCAAACACTTGCTCCATCTTCATTTCCCACTCCAAGTAGGCTTCGGGATCACTCTTCCCATGAAAGGTAGGAACTTTGATTTTGACCCCTTCAATTCTATCTTCTCTATCACGCCTCCTTCCTTTACGTGGTCCATGTCTAGGTCTGTCCACATTCTCATAACCACTTCCATGATTTGATTCTTCTCGGTTTTGGAGGTTGACAAGTTGTTCATTGAAGTTTGCATTCATTTGCTCCATTTGCCTTGCAAGGATTTACATTTGAGTAGTCATCCTAGCATGAAGAACCGCGGACCTTGGAGAAAGAGGTGGACTATCACCTTGGGCTGCCATCACTTAAAACACACAATATCAAAATAACAAGATAGTATAAATCCTCACCACACTCCCTCACGTGTGCACACAATGTGTATTTCACTCAAATAGGCTTTTTCCACACAAGATGTAATTTTCACTCTTGCCTCTTTCCACTCAAATTCTCTTTGCAAGTTCTTAAATGAACCCTCTCATGTTTCAATTACCAAAAGCTCTTACAAAGGTAGCGGTCCTCACAAGAGTAAGCACTCAGAAGTTGAAGAAAGGATGAAACTCTAGACAAAACTCAAAGGAATTTAAAAGACAAGCAAGAAAAGCTAATTAAAAAGAAAGGTAGAACTCAAAAGAAATAAGAAGAAAAAGAAATGCACAAGGTATATAGAATAACACCGCTTAATTAAAATTCATAAGGCATTCAAACTTAATCTTCCTTAAGTGCAAGGGCAGTCTCTTTTTTTTTTCTTTTTTTTTAATACTATTTTTCATGCCCTTATTCTCTTTTTGCACTTAAAAAAAAAGATTTGGTTCTTGCAATTTTTGTTCCAATTGTTATGCCCAATTGTGTATTTAGGAGTTTCCTTTCAAATTAAAGTTCTATAAAACATATAACAACAATGGATATAAAGTTGATAAGATCAAAGCTGTAAATATTACGTAGAAATTAAAGAATAAAAACTAAAGGCAGAAAATAAAAAAACTGGAATTTAAATGGCAAAAAGTAAAGAACGAAAAGTAAAGAATGTTGCCAATTCTTAGAAATGGTAGAGATCAATGATGATCAAGATTGTGTATAATTATGACATTCAAGCAGTAGTGCTTGATGTTTGGAAAGCAATAAGAACAAGTACAAAACAAAATGCAAGAACTCTATCAACTCTAGAATCCGGGCTACCACATGATATGATCTAAGTTGGATGCATATTGTTTTTACGGATCGTCCTTGAGTTGATTTAGTGTTTCAAATAATGAAATGATGAACAATACTCGATGAACAGTAATTAATGAATAGTGCACATAAATAGTGCATGAATAGTAAAAAAAATAGAAAAGATGGAAAAAGAAAAAAAAAATAGGAAGAAGAAGACGTCACACTCTTAGAGAGTGATAAGTCAAGCGAAGATTCACCACAAAGGTAAGGAAGCCTTTGATAAGAACCAAGATGGCTCAACCAAGAACCAAAGAGAATGAAATTCTCACAAATGGATTCAATCCAAATTCACATCCAAGAGTCCTTTCATTCATGTTTTAGGCACATACTTATAGGAAAAAAGGATGCATAGAATATGCATACAAAATGGTCATCATAATGTGACAAATTCCCCATAAAAAGCAATAACTAATCCATTAAGTGGCTAATTAAAGCATTAACTAGAAAATAGGAGTTACCTAGGCATGCAAACCAAAGGTTGCCATCCCAAAAAGTGCACTATTCATCCTTCATAGTTTATTACACTTTATTTAATAGAAATAAACTAGAAAATGCTATTTTAGAGAAGTGGACATCCAAGCCATCATGGGTCTTCAAGTTGGATGAGATAAGTGACCAATTTAGGCTCCACTCCATCAAGACTTGAATTTGGGCTTGCTTCAATTAAAGTTGTCACCATTTGATTTAGAACTTCTAGGGCTTTCTTGGTCCTAGCTCTTGTCATAGGTCCACCAAGTCCTTGTAGTGCTCCTTGATCCATGCTCCTTAGTGGGCTCACATCAAGTAGAGAATTCATGGATCATCTTAAGGCTTCTTGATGTGATCTAAGACCAAGAATCTTCTTGGTAATTGAATGGATTCGCGATGATCAATGATGGATTAAATTCAAGATTAGTTGATTTTCTTAGATTTATTGTTTACTTAATTCTGTTTACAGTTTTAATTAATTTCTGTTAATTAATTTTGTAACTTTTTTTTTCTTTTGTTAACCTCTTAATTTGATTGCTTAATTAGAGTGATCTAAGGGCTCGACCTGGTTGTGCCTTATACTATAAGTATTTTAGTGAATCGATTTATAAATTGATTTAATTTGATAGTCTCGATAACTATCAATGAGAAGATTAAAGTGAAAAAGTATGAAAATTGGAAGCCTTCAAAAAAAGGGGGGAAAGAAAGACTCTCTACAGAAGATACATAACTTTTGCTACTCTCTCTCATATATATAGCAGAGATGAAAACCCTAAGCCAGAGGAGAGGAGGAATTGTGGAGCTCTCTTGGAGGAGAAGATCAATTCACCATTGAAGACATCTTATTCTTCCTTTCTGTGGCTTTTTCATGATGTTTCTTCTTCTCTTCTTCTCTATTTGTGTCTCTATTGTTATGAGTAGCTAAACCCTTTTCATGTTAGGGAGAAGATGTAATTTGATTGGATTCACTATGTATCAAGATTAATTTCTATTTTATATTTCTTCGTATTTAATTTAGTGTTTTTCATAGTTCTTAATGCTTTTATGAATTGACCACTCATAAATTGATCTTGTGAGTTGTATGGAGAATTGGGAATTTGTATATGACCTAGACCATATATGTTAAATACTATAATCTTGACTATGTAGTAATAGAGGTTCAAGGTTATGTTGGAATTCACATGAGAATCTATAGAACAAGGTCATGCCTTTAAGAACTAGGATTCAGCTAGGTTAAGTAATTAACTAAGTCTTGATAATTAAAAAGACTTAGTTCACCAAGGAATTGGGTCTTAATTAATTTAGAGAGTCTCCCCATCAATTGAATGATTATAACTCAATTAGATTGAAAGTCATAAATACTAGTTAATTGAATTAAGTGAAATCAGATCTCTAGTGCTCTCATATTTGTGTGGTCTTATCTCTAGTGCTTCTATATATTCGTGTTTCTCATATCTAGTATCTGTATTCACGTGATCTCATTTTAGTGCATTTATCCTTGTTAATTTACATCTTAATTGTTGTTGCGTCTTTAGTGTTAGTTTTGAAGTAATTATTTTAATTTACTTTAATTGGTTGTTTTAATTAGAAATCATTCTTTGATAAATTCGTTGCCTAGATAGTGTTTAGAATAGAGAATCGGTACTTGACAACTTAATCTCTGTGGGAATAATAACTTTACTCATGTTTATATTACTTGTACGATACATACACTTATGGTAAGTATTGCAAAGTTAAGGTTAATTCAAATCACATCGCAACACCTGGCTCCTAGTGGCAAAATTTATATTTCGAACATGTCATTTTTTATGAACTTCATTTTCTCTTCAAACACAGCCCTAATTTCCTTTCTAAACCAAATATTCATGCATAATAACCTACCCACCCTCTTTCCATCCCACTATTATTCTCATACTTACTCAAAATGTTCAATTTGTTGCTACTCAAAATGCACAGTTATCTCCATAGAATTTTAACTTACCTATCATTTCTGTTGTTAGGTCTACACAATCATCTACCCCTCTTATTTCTATTCTTGTTGGATTCCCATACCTACTTAAGATGTTCAATTTGTTGCTATTCAATTTGCACAGTTATCTCCACAAAATCCTAACTTACCCATCATTTATATTGCTAGGTCTACTGACATCAATGCTATAGTGATTTACCAGTTCTTCCACAAATTATACATCAATCTGTTTCACAGGAAGGTCAGCACCTTGTTCTGAGTACCCACCCCATGGTTACTAGGTCCAACATTGGAATGTTTAGAACTAAGGCTTTGTTAGTAGTCCTTGAACTTATTATAGTTGAGGAGGCTTTGAATCAACCTAACTGGAGGGATGCAATGGTTGCAAAGTAAAATGCTCTAATTCAAGATGGCAAACGGTCATTGGTTGAGTTACCCACCCGGATGGTCAGTTGTAAGGTGTAAATGGGTGTTTAAAGCCAAGAAGAACCCAAACTGAAGCATTCAGAAGTACAAGGCTAGATTGGTTGCTAAGGGATTCCATCAGAGAGCAAGTTTTGATTATGTTGGGATATTCAACCCTGTGGTTGAACCCACTATAATCAGTGTGATCTTAATAGTTACTCTCTCTATGGACTGGTTAGTACACTAACTAGATTTTAATAATGCTTTTCTCAATGGAGACCTAAAGGAGGAAGTCTACAAGGTGCAACCACAAGGATTTATCGAAGGAGAAGCCAGAATAATGCACAAATTACACAAATCATTGCATAGTCTAAAACATGCTCCTAGAGGCCTAGTTTGAGAAGGTAGCAAGTTCCTTTTATTCTCTAGGATTCAATTCAACCAAAACCAATTAGAATTACTCCCCAAAAACCACTTTAATCTTGGTTTAGGTTGATGATATTTTATTTGCTAGTAGTTCTCCTTGCACTATATATGAGCTCATTATCATACTTTATTCTGATTTTGCACTCAAAGATTTATGTCCACTATGTTTTTTTCTTAGGCATTAAAGCTTAAAGAACTTAAGATAGGGGTATTATGTTGTCTCAAACAAAATACAATACAGACCTACTATCTAGGGCTAAGATGCACAAAGCTAGATCTATGCCCACACCTATGATAGCAATATATTTTATTCATTTTATAATCCTTTCACTAGACTTCTTAATGTTCAATTAGGCTTAATTAAGTTAGTTTTGTTATATTTATTGATATTGAACTTAATTGGATCATTAAAAGAATTATTGCTTGAATTAGCTTTAATTTGTCTATTTGACAGCGTTCAGTAAATTGGCTATAATTTGAGTTTCAAATATCTGATGGATATGATTCTGGTCTTATAAGAAAGTTAAGACAATTCTCTACAACTTTCATAAAGACCTCAATAGCCAAATCACACATTTAGATAATTTAAATTGAAGTTGAAATAAGATCTAGAGTGTTGATCCTGACAGCTTGACCTCTGCTCACTCATCAGCCTATTTCTTAAGATATATGAGTTCAATTGACATCAACTAGTGGCATTGGAAATTTAAGACTCAAATCTACAACTTTCATGAAGAACATAAGAGTCATATCAGAAGCATAATAGGTTATATTGGGCTTAGAAGTCAAAACAGAGGAGTTGTAGCTAGGCTTGAACAATGTGCAAAGATTGGGCCATATCTCGAGCTGTATGAATGATATTAGGCTGAAACTAACGCCATTGTAAAATTAAACAAAAGCCTACAACTTTTATGAAGATCACTTTTCCATTTTCAATAGAGCATGAGGTTCTGATACCACTTGTTAGTCATGACAACCATCACCCAAGATGGGGGTGAATTGGGTGATTACAAGTTTTATTACAACTTTGAGAAATTATACATTTTGATATTTTCAATTAACACATGCAGTAGAATAAGTCTAACAAAAGCACAACTATTAAGGATTACTCAAATACAACTTAGGATATATGATGAATTAAGTGAGTAAGCTAGATATCAAGTTGTAAGAATCAAAACATCAAGATGACAAGATATACAGTAAATAAATATATTTCACCAAATACTGAAATTAAAGAGTGTAAGGAAAAGAGAATCAAACTCAAGAATTTATCCTAATTCAACCACTAACCACTTGTGGTCTATATCCAATCCCCAAGCTTAACTTGAGATTTTCTTCACTATCTCCTAGACTTCACGAGTGTTAGGAAAACCTTTGTACAAACAAGAGCACCCCTTACATATTGGGATACCTCACCCTTGTGCTAGAGCCTCCAATTCTTCAAGCTTTATAGGTGCCTGATGACATTTACAAACTTGAGTACTCAAGACATCTTGGGATACCTCACCATTTGTGTTTGAGCCTCTACTTTCAAGAGATATCTCACCCTTACAACTTTAAGGGATACCTCACCCTCTCTTTGATAGTTTATACAAAGTGTAGATGATAAGAAACTCTCTCAAGAGTGGATAATACAAATTGAAACTCAATGGGTATCAAGAAATCACACTTTTAAGCTCAAAATAGAGTATTTGATGAAATAATGGTAAAACTTGTGTTCAATGCTCAAGGATCATTTTCAGATTATTTCCCTTATTTTCTTTGATGCCTAAGCACTTGTATTTATAGCACAAAGAATTTTAGAGCCGTTGGTGGTGGTTAGGAATGATTTATTATGAAAACTAGATAGACGTTGGAATGTGTTTTCTAGTTGCTCAAATAACTGTTTAGGAGATTGTCCGAATCGGTTAGGAGCTCCAAAATTTGCCCTCTGACATTTAGAATAACTAGTTAGGAGAATTTCTTAATTAGTTAGGAGCTTTTATAAAAGCATGAAAAATGCTCCTTTCTTTTATGCTAACCGATTAGGTGAATTGCCTAATCGGTTAGGAGCTTTTAGAAACCTTGAAAAATGCTCCTTTCTTTTACACTAACCAATTAAGTGAATTACGCTCTTTAGAGACTAACTTTTTTAGGTGATCCATGTGAATGTGTGCAATTCTCCTGTGCTATAACCATGAATCATCATTCTTACTTAAAAGACATTTCACATCATTTGAGGATATATCATCAAGGTTAATTATATAAATATTATTTACTCTATGACCGATGAACTTAACATGCTTATCATTTCTATCTTCAATTATGCAGTAATTTGAATAAAAAATTACTCTATTTCTTTTATCACATAATTGACTAATACTAAGCAAGTTGTGTTTAAGTCCTTCAACAAGCAATACATTATCTATAGAGGAGTTAGGACTCTTACCTACTTTGCCGATTCTAAGAATCTTTCCTTTGTTGTTATTACCATATGTAACATGTCCATGATTCTTGGGAACAAGAGATGTGAACTTAGAGTCATATCCGGTTATGTGCTTGGAGCAGCCACTATTGAGATACCAATTTGAGCTCTTGGTCTTCAAGCACACCTACAACATATGTTTAATTTTTAACTTTTGATAC
The DNA here is from genome assembly GCA_029884595.1 of Ormosia semicastrata. Taxonomy (NCBI): domain Eukaryota; kingdom Viridiplantae; phylum Streptophyta; class Magnoliopsida; order Fabales; family Fabaceae; genus Ormosia; species Ormosia semicastrata. Next base: position 11,041,619 of record JAQQTO010000047.1, read on the forward strand.
CTAAATTTTCTTGGGTCCTTGAGTGTTAGTTTTAGGAATAGTGCCCTTAAGAACCCAAACAGTTTTTGTTCCACTCTTTATATTTATATTTTTCCTAGGATTGCATGTTGACGCACTGTGTCCTTTCTTTCCACAATAAAAATATTTAATAAAAGGACTACTAGAAGTACTTGAATGAACAAAGAAATTTTTATAGAAATTATGCTGATTTTTTGGGTTGTAACCTATCCCAACTTTTTGAAAAATAGCTCTTTGTTTTCCTAACAAGAAATTTAAGTTATCTATTCCAAAAGTGAATTTAGAAAGTGTGTTCTTTAAGTCTTCAATTTCTTTTTTGAGAATTTGACATGATGAACAAGATGAAGAAGTTGAAACATATCAAGAGCAAATTGTACAAGCATCAAATAATCCTAATGTTTCATTTTCAATTTTTAATTCTTTAATTTCTTTGTTTAAAGCAAGAATTTGATTTTCTAGAGAAGAAATCATTTTCTTAGAAGAAGAAATTAATTTTGTTAATTTTACTGATTCTTCATGTAATTCTTCAAAAGCATTTTGTAATTCATCATAAGAAGGTAATAAGTCAAAACTAGAACTTACCTTATTGTCGCTTTCTTCTTCTTCTCCTTTGGCCATAAGACATAGATGGGCTTCTTCACTATTTGAACTATCAGTGGAGTCCATATCATTGTCATCCCATGCTATGTAGGCTCTTCTCCCTTTTTTGTCCTTGAAGGGCTTCTTTTCAACTTTCTCTATTTTCTTTTGATAAATTGGGTACTTTATCTTCATATGGCCCAGTTTTTTGCACTCGTAGCAAGTTGGAGTTGACGATTCTCCTTTCCCTTTATGATGAGTCTTCTTTTGGGGAAAAGGCGATCTTCTTTGTGTTCCTTTCTTTTTGAGAAACCTTCTAAATTTCTTCACTAGGAGACTGAGGTTCTCTTCATTTAGTTCAAGGTTGTCCGCTTCATCTCCATCATTTTCATCTTCATTATCGATATTGGAGGAGGTGGCTTTAAGTGTGATGCCCTTTTTCTTCTTGTCATTTTCTTTGCTTTGGCTTAACCTGTTCAGCTCTAGCTCGTGTTCATGAAGTTTTCCAAAGAGGGTAGCTAATGTCATTGTTGACAAATCCCTCGATTTTGATATAGCTGTCACTTTGGGTTGCCAAATCCTGCTCAGACATCTCAAAAATTTGTTAATCAAATCTTCATTAGAAATTTTTTTTTCTAATGATGCAAGATAATTTACAATGTGAATGAACCTCTTTTGCATTTCCAAAATACTTTCTCCTTAATTCATTCTGAATAATTCATTTTCACGAGTAAGAGAATTTATTCTCGACCTCTTTACTTCACTAGTACCCTCATGGGTGACTTGTACAATGTCTCACATTTCTTTAGCAGTTTTACAATTTGAAATTCTGAAAAATTCATCATACCCCAAGGCAGTGGTAATGATGTTTTTGGCTTTTAAATTGTGTTGAACTTTTCTTTTATCCTCATCAGACCAATCACTTCTTAATGTCTCAGTTTTAACACCATCGACCTCTTTTGTAGGTATAAATGCACCGTTTTCGACAGCATCCCGCACATTGAGATCAATAGCTTTGATGAAATTTTTCATTCTTTCCTTCCAATAGGCATAACCATCCCCATTGAAAAAGGATGGTCGGTTTATGGAAGATCCCTCTGAAAAGCCATTTGAGGAAGCCATGTTCTCTTGAAGCTGCTAAACTCTTTAAACAAGAGTCTAGCTCTGATACCACTTGTTACCAAGTGGCCCCAGTACTCAAGAGGGGGATGAATTGAGAATAGAAAATTTTTGCAAATGCTTTTAAAATAAAACAAATGTTGAAGCTAATAAATAAAAGATGTGAAAAAGAGAGAGGAAGAGGAAAAGCTTAAGAACAACAAATAATCAAATATACAATAATATTAAACTACAGTAAATAAAGAGATAGAGAAGAGAAGAGCAGACATAGTATTTATCCTGGTTCAACCACCAAACCACTTATGGTCTACGTCCAGTCCTCGAAAATATCTGAGATTTTTCACTATGAATACAAGCTTCAATAAGTGCTTGCTACTGTTACAAAATAGAGCACTTTTCACACATAAAGACACTCTACCCTTGTGCTAAAGCCTCATCCTGCAGGGATACCTCACCCTTATACAAACCTTTGAGGGATACCTTACCTTCGTTACAATAGAGTAGAGGATTAGAAGAAAAGAAACTCTCTTGAAGAGTAAATAATATAACTTGAAGCACTTAAGAAGCTCTCTTAGAATATCTCAAAAATTAATGCAAAAAGAGCGTAGAAAAAGAGTAGAAATTATAATTCACGAGTTAGGGCAAGCAAAGAATTAATTAGAATGTTAGGTGCTTCTCAGAGATGACCCAGGGTCTCTATTTATAGAGTAATTCAAGAAAACAGTCGTTGGGTGCATTAAAAACACGTAATTAAAACAAATATGAACGTTTCTTTCAATATCAGGATTAGTGTTTATTTGAATAACCTTTGTGTTATTCGAATAACACGTTTTGTAAAAGCCTCGTGAAAACCAGTCTGATATGGGTATTCGAATAATATATATGTTATTCGAATAACACTGTTAAGAAATAATGTTCTGAGAAAACTGATCTATTCGAATAACTGTTGAGTTATTCGAATAGTTTATTCAAGAAAAACTATTTGGAGAAACCCTCTATTCGAATAACAGAAAGGTTATTCAAATAGCCTATTTGAAATAAGAAGCGCGCAACAGGATTTTTGAAAACGTTATTCGAATAACCATTGAGCTATTCAAATAACTCTATTATAACAAAGTATGCTGGGCTTGGTTTATTCGAATAAAGAGAGCTTTATTCGAATAACCCTTTTAAAACCAGTTTAAAAGACGTTTTAAAAGACTTCTAGATTTATTTTCAAGGACACCCAAATTCTTTTAAATTCTTTTAAAACATTTAGAACTTTGGGTTTTAATAAAAAGATATTTTTATCTTTTCTTCCAAAATAATGAGATATTAAAAGAGAGCTCCGTACAAAAAGACTCTAAGTCCTAAAGCTATTCTTTGTGAGATCTTTGTACTTAGTCTTCTTATTATCTTCATGTTTGTTATCATCAAAACCAGACTTTATTGTAGCATAGTCAAACACGGGAGCTTGCTGTAAACCATATAAAACTTTGAGGGTTTGAAAACATGATTAGGAAACTTCTCATATTCAAAACCAAGGGTTGTCTAACATAGACTTCTTTAGAAATATAGGTATCTAAAAAAGTAGATTTCACGTCCATTTGATCTAGGATAAATCCTACTGATTGTAACCTTGAGCTACCAACCTTGCTTTATTTTTTATTACATTTCTGGATTCATCAAGTTTGTTTCTGAACACCCACTTGGTTCCTTTGATGGTGTGATCTTTTGGTTCAGGAACTAGTGTCTATACTTTGTTTCTTTTAAATTGATTCATCTTTTCTTGTATAGCAAGTATCCATGCTTCATCTTATAGAGCTTTATCAACTTCTTTTGGTTCAATTTGAGAGATAAGAGTCATATTCATGTTGTTCGCAAGTGAGGATCTTGTTCTTACTCCTTGAGAAGGTTCTCCAATAATTAGATCTCTTAGATGAAATGTGAGATGTCTAAATTCTCTTGGCATCTGAATTTGTCTTATAATGTTTTCTTTAGAATGAGTCTTTGGATGATCATCAAAAGTATCATAAGGTTCCTTCTTAGGGGTTGGCAAATAAAAAACCAGCTTTGGTGTATCCCTTAGAGAAATGTTCTTGGAATTTTCTTCAAGATCAGAAACTTTAAGCTTAGAAGATCTATTAGTATCATTAGACGTGATGTGAATAGTCTCTTCAACAATAAAAGTTCTAGAATTGTAAACCCAATAAGCTTTAGAGGAAGTAGAATAACCTAGAAATATACCTTTATCAACCTTTGAATCAAACTTACCAAGTTGATCCTTGTTTTTTAAGATGACACATTTGGAACCAAAGGTGTGAAAATTAGATATGTTAGGTTTTATATCCTTCCACAATTCATTTGGAGTTTTCTTGAGAATTGACCTTATAAAAATATGATTTTTAATATAGCAAAAGATATTAATAGTTTCTACCTAAAAATACTTCGGTAGACCACTATCACAAAGAAGAGTCATTACCATTTCTTGTAAGGATATGTTTTTTTTTCTCTACAACACCATTTTGTTGTGGTGTCTTTAAAGATGAGAAGTTGTGAGAAATACCATTTTTGTTACAGAACTCTTTAAAAATTTGATTTTCAAATTCTCCTCCATGATAATTTTTTATGGCAGCTATCCAAAAACCTTTTTCATTTTGTACCTTCTTGCAAAAGATTTTATAGGCCTCGCAAGATTTATCCTTGTGGCTAAGGTATAATACCCATGTAAATCTTAAGAAGTCATTCACGATGACAGAACCATATCTTTTACCATCCAAACTTGTGGTTCTAGTTGGCCCAAACAAATCAACATGTAAAATTTCAAGAGGCCTTATGGTTGAGACAACAATTTTAGCTTGAAAAGATGCCTTGGTCTGTTTTCCTCTTTGACATGCTTCATAAATCATGTCTTTATCAAATTTGATCTTGGGCATGTAAGCTCCAAAGTCTTAAGACTCATGCACATGTCTTAGTCCTTATGCTATCTTTTAGTTGTGATGATAATAAACTTATTCTTTCAAATGAAAATCATATAGCTTGCATTAAAAAACATACTCAATTGATCATATCTTTAGTTGAGTTTAACTATTTTTGTACTATGTGAGCTGTTCTAATTGTTTATTTAAGTGTGTTAATGTCATAAAAGAATTATCTTGGAGAAAACACTTTGTTTCAATCAAACTTATGCATTTTTAGTGCTTAGAAAGCTCTTGCTCAGAAAGCTACTCTTGAGAAAGAAATTTGCTGAGAAAGCTCGATATATGAAAGTTACTTGTTCAGAAGGCTATCGATTAGAAAGCTATGCTCATAAAGCTATGTTCGTGGGACTTCAACATGGAAAACTGAAAATACATAGTAGTGTTATTTGAAAGTCAAAATGCAAGGAACATTCTCCTAGTACAAGTACAAAAGTTATTGTACCAGTAAAGAGAAAGCTGCAAAAAAGTGCCACTAAAAGACAAAATAATGACTTTCTCTCTCTAATTAGTTACAAGACATAATACAACTACATTAAATGACTTCCAACAACTAGAATTGGCTGAAGACTATAAAATGAAGTTGTTGAAGCTTATTTAAGTCTATAATCCATGTTTGGTGAAGCCATTACTATGATATTCAAGTTTTACACTTGTTGCTGAAAAAGCTTTATGAAAGTTCTAATATACTGTTATATTGCTCTCTGATAGTCAGACACTTACTCTACTTGTATATTTTGTCTATCTCTTGTAAAGTATAGCTCTTTTGCTCTAATCTTAAGTGTTGTAATCTGCTCTATAAGTGTATGAGCGTGTAAACACAAACCCAAATACAATATCTCTTTGTAACATAGACTCGATAGTGATCTATGAGGTTCTTAGGTGAGCCTAAAGAGGTTAGGTGTGAAAAAAATATTTGTAATCTAACTTGGAGAGGTAAGGGTGGAAGAAAGACTACTCGGATATATTAAAAATCTCAACTGTGTGCTAGGGACTAGAAGTAGGCAAGTGATTTGGCTAAACCGGTATAAAGTTCTGTGTGTAAAGCTCTCTCTATCCTTACCTTTTTGCTCTCTAAACTTTATATTTTAAGCTCTAATATCTTAAGTTCTTTTAAGTAAAGAGATTTGTTTATGAAAATTATTTTCTAGTCTTAAAAGGTCTGTAAAGGTTTTTCAAACGTGTTAAGAAAGCCATTTTAAAAGCATTTTGCTATTTTTCTGAACTCTATCAGTATCAGGTTTCTAATACTCTCTTTTCTATCAATTGGTTTCTGAACTAAGTTTTTTGAAGGATTGCACTAACTCTCTGATCACATTATCCAAGTTTCTACACTTGAGAAAGCTTGTTTAAGTTTCAGATAAGGCTCCAAAATTTTTTTAAAGTAGCACAACTCAACCCCGTTCTTATCCAAAAGCCATCTTCATAAGCCTTTAACCAAATTATTTTTCACAAGCTTGGAAATAATTTTTATGTTAGCATAACCAAGTTTCTTATGCCACAACCACTTATCTTTTCAAAAGATGCTAAATATTTTACATCTTGAATTCAAAAGTCATCTAGATGCATGATGTAGGTATTGTGATACCTTTTAGTAAGAAGGACTTTATCATATTTAGGATCATTCATGATGCATTAAGAATGTTCAAACATAACTTTATAGCCTTTGTCACAAAATTGACTAATGCTTAGAAGGTTATGTTTCAAACCCTTGACAAGAATAACGTGATTGATGATGGGAGAAAATTTCTTACCAACATTACCTATGCCAATGATTTTTTACTTTGAGCTATCAGTAGAGGTAACCAATCGTCCATCTTTCTACTTAAGTGTTAGAAACATGGATCAATTTCCAATAATGTGCCTTGAACAAACACTACCTAAATATCAATTATGTTTCTTTTGAACTATTCTCAGACACACCTACAGAAGTAGATACTTTCTATTTAGGTACCCAGAACATCTTGGATCATTTGAGGTTAGTTTTCTTCTTTTTGATAACATTTATTTTGCTTTTATACTTCAAAAAGCATATATCAAAATTATGGCCAGGTTTGTTACAGAAAGAACATACATTTCGATCAAAAAGCTTTAATATAGAGCTTTTTATATAGCTTCGTAGATTTGAATGTGTTATACCCTAATCTTGCTTTATCAAATGAACATTTTTGACTTCCAAGCAACATATCAAGATTTTTCTTTCCATTTACAAATCTTGTAAGGTCATCAAAAAGTTCTTCAACTTTCTTTTTCAAAATGTTTACTTTAGAAATTAGTACATGTAAAGAGTCACCAGAAGTGTTATCATTTCTAATTTCAATGTAGGTCTTGAGATGACCGTTTTCTTCTTTTAGCTCATCATTTTCAAGTATCAATTTATCATTCTCAAGTTTCAGAAGATCAAAATCCTTTGAAATTTTTAGAAACCTTTTCATGGGATAGGTATATTTTGATGAAAGTAGTTTCCTGTAACACAACAAATCATTAAATGCATCTTATAATTTATCATAAGATGTAAGGGATTTGGAATCTAATACTTCTTCTTCGTCATTTATGTTGGCCATTATACAAAAGTTTCCTATTTCATGCTCTTCTTCCTCATCATCAGAAAAACCATCATCCAAGTCCTCCCATGTAGCCATCATGCTTTTTATTTTTTTAGCTTTTTAGATATTTCTTTAGCTAAGGGCATTCGATTTTGATGTGACCGGCTTCTTACACTCATAGAAAATGACTTAACTTCTATTCGAAGTGATTGAATCTCCATTCTGATCTTTCTTCTGAAGGAAACCTTTCTTATTTCTTACTATCTTTCTCCACAACGAGCAATGTTCCTTGACAACATGGAAAGTTCTTCATCTTCTGATTTAGAATAAGCATCTTCCTTATCTTCATTAGAGTTTTCTGATACCTTGAGGGCTGAGCTCTGAGTAGCACCCTTTTGACTATTCTTTAGAGTAATAGATTTGCCCTTTCTAGGAATGTTCTCATCAGCATCTTCCAATCCTTATTCATGGGTTTTCAAGGAACCCATCAACTCAACAAGACTCAAAGTGTTCAAGTCTTTTGCCTCTTGTATAGTAGTTACCTTAGGTCGCCAGACCTTGGGTAAGCTTCTTATGATCTTTCCGACCATTTCTTGGTTAGAGTACACTCTACCAAGTGCCTTGAGTTGATTTACTATGTGCATAAATTTAATGAACATGTCATTAATAGTTTCATGTTCTATCATTTTGAAGAGCTCATACTGGTGAACCAACATGATGATCTTGGTTTCTTTGACTTGGTTCATTCTTTCTTGCAACAGCTCAAGTATGTCCTAAATTTCTTGGGGTAGACTCACAAGTAATAATCTTGTACTCATTCTTGCTGAGTGCACAAGTAAGGAAGTATTTTGCCTTGGAGTTAAGCTGAACACTATATCTCTCAGCATCTGTCCATTGGTCTCTTGGAGAGGGTACAATAGTTCCATTTTCTAGAGTTCGCATAGGAACAAAAGGACCATTTTCTATGACTTCCCATAGATCCAGATGTGTAGACTTAATGAACAGCTTCATCCTTTCTCCCCCAATAATGGTACTCTTCTCCAGTGAATGCATGAGGCTGATTGATGGATTGCCCTTTAGCAATGTACATGTTGGGATTTGCCATTTTCTCCAAAGGATATTTCTTCTTTGCTTGTTAAGGTGCTCAACCTAAAAGTTGAGCTCTAATACCAATTGAAGGTGGCAACAACACGAGAAAGGGGATTGAATAACGTTTCTAACTTTCTCAACTTTTCTGTCAAATCAAAAACTTCTCAAGTATTTCAACTTGGATCAATAATATGTTAGCTTCAGAAACTTTAGGAGTTGAGAAGTGATTGCGAAGGATAAGAAAAGATTTGTTCAAAAAGAAACTTAAGAACTCTTCTTAAAAGTTTAACTATTTAGATATTAGATCAGAAGATAAATATGCAATAGTACAAATATATCAGAAATTAAAAGGAAGAGTTCAGAAGATAGCATATATACTATTTCGGTCAAACCCACATGTCTATGCCCAGTTTCCAGACAGAAATCAGGATTTTTGTATTCAACTGACTATTTTTTCTTCAACCCTAACTTTTCCAAGCTAGATTACAAGTAATCTTTCTTTATCCCTAGCCTCTCCAATCTAAAAACTCATAGTGATCATTATCGGATCAGGTTATAAGAGTTTGCTAAGAATTTTGGTTTCTCTCTTAACACTCTAAGAGTGAATATATGTAAATTAGTACCTAGATAGTGCTTAGATAAGCTCTCTAGCGCTCAAAGAGTGGATGTAAGCAACTTAGTACAGAGATAGTGTTTGGATAAGCTCTCTAGCACTCAAAGAGTGTATCTAAGCAATTACACAACAAAGAATTACAGTTTCCCACTTAGACTTTTGATTTGATGCTAATTTTAGAGAAGAAATTGAGTTCAAGAGTAAGAGAGTATATTCAGACTAATGATCAAAAGTTTGGCAATATAACAGTATACATCTCTTCTTTCTGGTATGAACTTCCATTATTTATAGATTTTCAAGAGCTAGCCATTGCAGCTTCTAACTGTCTCCTACTACAAGAACATTTACTGGTTTCTTGTCTTTTAGTGGTGTCATGACTGAGATCGTGACAGAACGGTGAAAAATAAAACTACAAAGAAAATGGAGTCACTACTAATTTTATTTAAATTAAAAAAAATAAAAAAAATAATTATGAAAATATGTCTTTTAAAAATGAGATTAGATTCGAGAATCGATTTATGCACAAGGAAGGGTGAAAATTTAATATCACAATACTCTTAATACATTGCCCTAAGACGATCACCGTACGTTAATTGTGCAAGTTATTTATAACCTTTAACTATTTATTTTACCCCTCTTAACTATATTAAAAAAATGTTGATTTTAGTTTTTTGTAAAAAAAGAAAAGCCTCATTTGATTGTAAAAGGGGAATTATAAAAAATTATTTGTTATTGTAAATATTTTTAAAAAAATTCTTTTTGTCACAACTAAGTTAACCATTTTGATTATTTGTGGTGAAACTCAACATATTGCTAGAGATGTAATTAATGTTTAGTGGACTTTAAACTTGAAATTTTTTTTATTATTAACATTAACATATCCTTAATATTTTTGGAAAAAGAGAAAAAAGAAAAAAAAAAGACGTCAGCAGCAAAAGTTATGAAATAAAAGATGAATTGATTAAAGATGATGATTTTGTCTTTTGCTTATTAAACAGCCAAATGGAACCACAACCACGAAAATCTTCATTGCAAATACAATGTTCTGGTGCTTGCTCATTCACAACTGCAAACAAGCTTAAGGAATTACACCTCATTTGGGCATAAAGCAATATCCCAACAATAACTGAGATCAAGTCGGCATAACATTTTATTCCCAGGGCAACTAAAGATGACTCCATATTCATGCAAACACCATCCTAGACTCATAGAAATAGAGAAACAGTGGAAAAAAAGCATACTTCTAAAAAAAGAAAAACAAATATGGGACACCAACCAAGCATTTCACAAGATTAAAGGTACTAGCATGTTTCAAGATTATTATGAGAGCACTGGACACATTATTGATAACCACGAAGACTTCAAAATTGAATAATTAGGCAAAAGAACAAAATACTAGAACAATGGACTAGTATTTGAAATCACAAACATCTAAACAAGTGACTAGGAAGTCATACTAAAACCTCTTCATTTTCAGATCATAGACAAACCCAATCCTTCAACCAAATGGGAAATCACATCCATTTTTCTTATCATCAACCATCAACATATAAAATAATGTTGACTTACTACTACTCAATGCAAAAGGACAGGGTTCTGGACCGAGTTACAGGCTCAAAGAACTGGAGCAACTTGACCTGCCAGGCTGGCACCCAAGCGTGCAGTGCCCATGAAGTAGCCAAAATGTCAGGTATAATGGCAAGAATGAATCCTGATCGTATCTCGTACGAGTAGGCAAATAAAGACAGAAGGGATGTGGCCTTGGGACCCTGTCTCCATGATCTTGTCTCCCACGATTGTGTTGCGACGATCCCAGGTAGCAGCATTCAGCACGCATTGAATGCTCAGACACCAAAAACCCTTATATGCTCATATAAATACAGTAGCTAGAGAGACAAGGTATGCCCAATTTCTATTACTCTCTATCCTCCTTGCGCAGCCACTGACTTGAGCGTCAGAGTGTCTTTTCTAGATACCTGCCCCTCACTCCACCACTGAAGGAGTTGCACTACGAAGGAATCCACCACTTATTACCTCTTTAGGTAAATCTCATAACTCAATTATGAACATTGGTGTTGCCTATGGGAAGAGATAAATTTCTACTCCCAACCCCACTTTAAAGACTTCCCTTACTGCCACCATCATGGTGAACAAGAGAATGAGACAAACATCAACTAACCAAAATTGTGCCTCCATTGTGCATAATTCTCTTTCCTAAACCGTCGCTTAACGTTTAACTCTGTAGCTCATCAACCAGTTGTGGAGTCAGTTATTGCCCACCTGAAACCCAGACAAGACGGACAAGAGACTTCTTTCACTAGAGAGAATCCCCCCCTCCTTCCCAGAGGATTCCAGCTAGGTAGTGTCCCTCCCTCTAAGGAGCACCTGCTAGGGCCACTGGGCAACAAACATCAGCGCCACACAATTCTGAAAACCTAGCGGAAGATAAGGAAACTCACATTGGACCAACTCGAGTAATAAACACCATCTCAGAAGGTTTCGCGGGCAGTGGTGATTATCGAACGCCAGGAAAAGAACCCTTTTGGCGGTGATGAGCGTAACTTCCCTTATGGAAACTAAGACCAGAAGAAGATTAAAAAAAAAAAAAAAGTCTCCATCAATCTTATTTTCTAATGAGGACTATGAAAATGTCATCCCGGATCACGACGACCCCATGGTCATCATCGAAATCAACATTAACGTCGAGGTCTATAGAAAGTTCATGGATCAAGGGAGTTCTGCTGATATCATGTTCCTGGACTTGTTTAACAAGCTAGGACTACCTTGGGAAGAGTTGATCCCATATACCGGAGAACTGATCGGGTTCACGGTCGATAAGATCTCCTCAGTTGGACACATCGAAGCCTACCTGACCCTAGGGAAGGCCCCCTATTCAAAACTGTTAAGATAAAATTCCTAGTGGTCGACTGCCCCTCAACTTACAACGTCATATCGGAGCATTCTTCGCTTATTTCCTTTGGGGCGGTGATCTCCACCTCCCACTTAGTCATGAAGGTCTTGAAATAACAAGACAGGGTGGTAACCATCAAAGGAGACTAAGCGATGACAAGAAAATGCTACAACGAAAGCCTGAAGATCGTCAAGAAACCACGTATCACAGATTGACGTAACGATTCAATCCCGGTCATTACGGACACAAGTAGTATCCTATTGACTGAGTTGGACATACGTGAGGAAATCCGCGACACACGTCCACAACCTGATGACGAGCTCTAGTCTTTTCAACTCAGCTCTAAACTGAACCAGGTGACCAAGATTGGGGGATAACTTAGTTAAGAGGAAAGGTCCCAACTGGTTGAAATCTTGGCAAAAAACAAAGACCTATTTGCCTAGACTTATGCTGACATGCCAGGTCTAGACCTAGACTTTATCTGCCATTGAATTTCCATAAAAAAAGATGTAAAACTGGTGGCCCAACACAAAAGGAAAGCCAGACTCGAGAGGCAAGAAGCAATCCAAAAATAAGTGAAGGAGCTCTTAGACATCGGGTTCATCAAAGAAGTCTCCTACACCACTTGGCTCTCCAATATGGTCTTAGTCAAAAAGGCTAGCAGGAAATGACGTATGTGTATTAATTACATTGACCTGAATAAGGCGTGTCCAAAAGACCCTTACCCACTCCCCAACATTGACAAGTTAGTTAATAACTCATCTGGATTTAGGTTTCTCTCCTTCATAGACACCTACTCCGGATACAATCAAATCCCCATGAATCTAGAAGATGAAGAAAAGACTGCTTTCATCACCGAGATAGTGACCTATTGCTACCAGTGATGCCATTCGGACATAAGAATATTGGAGTTACTTACCAAAGGATGATGAACAAAGTATTTGAAGGGCAGATTTATAAGATGCTGGAGGTATATATTGATGATATGATAATCAAAATGGTGCGCATTGACAGTCATATCAAAGACTTGGAGGAAGTATTCACCGAAGTCCGAAAGCACAACATACAATTGAACCAGATGAAACGTGCTTTTGGAGAGTAGGCTGACATATTTCTAGGTTTCCTACTAATAAACCGAGGAATTGAAGCCAACCCTAAAAAATGCTAAGTCGTGCTTGATATACGTAACCCTTAATCTGTTAAGGGAGTATAGTAACTCACAGGCCGGATTGCTGCCCTCACATTTCCTGGCCAAAGTTGCTCAAAAGTCCCTCCCCTTTTTCCAAACTTTAAAGAATGGGAAGAACTTCGTGTGGACCCTGGAGTGTGAGACTGCGTTCCAGGAACTGAAGAAAACGTTGTCCACCCTACCCATCTTGACAAGACCAGACCCTAATCCAACATTATACATCTACATCTCTATCAGCAATGAGTCAATCAGCTCAGCTTTGATGAGAGAAACTGATGATTGTCAGAGGCCAGTTTACTTCATTAGTAAAGTCCTCCAGGGCCTCGAAACTTGCTACTAAAAAATTAAAAAGCTAGCTCTGGTGCTGGTAATCATCGCATGAATGCTAAGGCAATATTTCTAATCTCATCCTATTATAGTAAGGACTGATCAACCAATCACGCATGTACTACACAAGCCAGATCTCGTAGGGAGAATGATTTCTTGGTCGGTAGAGCTCTCTAAGTTCAAGATTACCTACAAGCCGAGGCTAGCCATGAAGGCTCAGGTATTATCTGACTTCTTAGTAGAACTCACCCCAGACTCTGGTCACCCTAGAGCACACTTTTGGACTATCTATTTCGATGGGTCCTTGAATCCCAAAGGGAGTTGAGCCAGAGTCATCTTGGAAAGTGAACCCAACCTCGTATTTGAGTTCCTCACATCTAACAACCAGGCCGAATACAAGGCGTGCATAGCCGGCATGAACCTAGCCAAGGAAATGGTAGCCAAAGACATAGTCTTATGTAGCGATTCACAACTGGCAACGACTTAAATAAAAGGGGAATACCAGACCAAGGAACCTCTATTGCAGAAGTACTTGGCTAGAGTGAAAAAACTAATAGAAAGTTTTGACAACGTCAAAGTAGAGCATATCCCGAGGGAACGCAACTCTAGGGTCGACATCCTATCAAAGCTTGCCAGTACCAAAGGTCCAAGCAATAACAGGTTAGTGATCCAAGACATCCTATGTTTCCCCAGTATCACGGACCACGAAGTCCTCATACTGGAAAGTAAGGAAACCTGGATGACTCCTATATTAGCTTACCTCTACGGTGGTGTGCTTTCCAAGGATCAGAAAGAAGCACAGAAGATAGTATGAATAGTGGCTTGGTATACTATTTATGATAATCAGTTATACCGCTAAGGCTTTTCTTCCCCCTTCCTTAAATGCCTTAGCCCTAAGGAGGCAGAGTACGTTTTGTCCGAAATCTATAAGGGAAGCTTGTGACATCATCTCGGGGGCAAGTCTTTAGCTCGCAAGGCATTAAGAGTAGGGTGTTACTGGCCCACTACGAAAGCTAACATCAAAGAGCATGTTCAAAAGTGCGACTAGTGCTAGTGCCACTTAGATGTCTATGCAGAACCACCAGAAGAATTGTTGACAATGCTGGTCCCCTGGCCTTTCTACTAATGGGAAATGGACATTTTGGGCCCTTTCCCTCAAGCACTAAGGTAAGTCAAATACTTATTAGTGGCCAACGACTACTTTACTAAGTGGATTGAGGCTTAACCATTAGTCACGATCACCTTCACGCAAATCTAATAGTTTACCCACAAGAATATCATCAACAGATTTGGAATCTTGAAGTCGATAATCACAGACAATGGAACCCAATTCATTGACAAGAACTTTAAAGACCTCTTAGCCAGACTCAAAATCAAATAGCATTTCACCTCGGTCAAACACCCAAAGACCAACGGACAAGCCGAAGCCACCAATCGAGTTATACTTAGGGGGATCAAGAAAAGACTAAATGACGCCAAAGGAAACTGTGTGGAACAACTTGATCATATCCTATGGACATATCGAACCACACCATACTCCACCACGAGCAAAACCCCCTTTAAGTTAACCTACAGTTGCGAGGTCATGAACCCGGTGGAGATAAGAGAACCAAGCTGGAGGAAGCAAAGTTTCTCCAAAGAAACCAACCTGGACCTCATCCACCAAGAACTCAAATTACTCGAGGAACAACATTGTTTGCCCATTTCCGGGAAGCAGTCCTCAAGTAGAGGATTGCCACATGGTATAATTCCAAGGTAATTCCATGCCGGTTTAACTTGGGTGACCTCGTGCTACATAGGGCGGACATTGGAAGGAGAAACGTAAGAGACAGAGATTTGGCTCACAATTGGGAAGGGCCATATAGGATTACATCCAAGACCAACACAGGAACTTATACTCTGGAAACCCTCTTAAGCAAGGCAATCAAAAACTGTTGGAATGCAGACAAGCTGAGAAGATATTGTAGCTAAGAACGATGTTAATTTGTAACTCTTGCCATGTAAGAAGCACACTCTGACATCAATAAATTGGTGTTTCTTCATCACTATTGTCTTGTCTCAGAGCCAGTACCACAGCCACGACCCTGAGTCCCTGAGTATTTCGGCTCAATAATGTCAACGGCCAATATCCCAGTAGTGACCTTAAGTCCCCAAATACTTAAGCCTGTTACAACCCACAAAGTCGCCACGCCTTGCTAAGGTTCAAGGAATACAAGGTTTGAAAGGATCAACTATTCTGACATCCTAACTTAATGGCCAAATTGGGGAAGCCACTTGAACACCCTCTGGGGTCAAGCAAAGTATTCAATGGTTCTCGCCCATACCCATTTGAGCCTAACCTTAATCTATAAACCTACCATTGTTTACAGAGGTTAAGCATAGTCGACCATTGCCTGGGATCATGGACCCCACACCTAGAGGCTTTCGTTTCACGTATATTAAGTGAACCTAACCATTGAGATTTAAGCTTCTGACTCATCTTAGCAGGCAAAACGTGTGTTCTTCCAAGTTAAACTAACTCAACCACCGAGATTCGAGCTTTGGACTCATCTCAGCTGAAAAAATGCATGCTTGTCTAAGTTAAACGAACCCAGCCACTGAGATTCGAGCTTTGAACTCGTCTCAGTTGGAAAAATGCGTGTTCATCCAAGTTAAATGAACCCAACCACTGAGATTCAAGCCTCGAACTCATCTCGGCTGACAAAATACGTGTTCGTCAAAGTTAAATGAACCCAATCACCAAGATTCAAGCTTCAGACTCATCTAGGTTGGCAAAATGTGTGTTCGTCCAAGTTAAAGGAACCCAACCACTAAGATTCGAGCTTTAGACTCATCTTAGCTGGAAAAATACATGTTTGACCAGGTTAAACAAACCCGGCCATCGAGATTCAAGCTTTAGGCTCATCTTAGTCGGTAAAATAGGCTTTCATCCACTCTAACGAATCTCACCCCTGAAATTGAGTGTTGGACTCATCTCGGATTAGCAAGGAGAGTATTCATCACAAAATTCTGAGATCCAACTTTGGACCTACCTCGGAAGAACAAAAGTAAATGAAAATCTACCAGTATCAAGACACAGTGGATATTCAAGGGAAATAAATAATTATTATTCATATTCCAAATGTCATCGATCTTACAAAGGGAGTCTACGAGCTATATTTGCCCAAAAATTGCCCACTAGAGAACAACTAAGAAGGTAGCCTAAACAGATTATGAAGAGCTTGATGGCCACCTCCATGATTCCCTAGGAAGCACTCATATCCTCCTTCCCGGTCAACATGAGGAAATTGCTTCACTCCAAGAGACACTCCTACACATCCAGGTACACACTCACATGCCCAAAAATGAAAGCAATGGAAGAACTTCGGGGAAACCTCTTCACACCTCATAGGAATTGTGGCAGAAGCCATGGACCTTCCTAGCAAGAGTAGAAAATTTGTCCACTCCAGCATAGCCGGCCGGGAGAGAAAGGCTTCCACCATCCGGCGGTACATTGTCCGAGCCACGTGAAGCGACTACCTTGTCCTCACCAAATCACTACGTTTAGAAAGAAAGGCCTCTGCCAGAAAGGTAGGTGAGGGAAAGGGCAAACATCTTCAAGAATTTAGGAAAGAAGAGGAAGATGGTCTCAGAAAGGGACACAACCCTCCAAACACTCCCAAAAAACAAAGAAGGGGCCATCCTAGGGAAGAATCCACTCTCAAGCACAAACTAGTAAATGAAAGAACAGGTGATAACCCCACTACAAACATTCTCTATTTATAAGAGGAATGAGACATTTTGGTTGGCTGCACTTCTGAAGCCTCGTTTTAATGCTCCCTCTTGTATGATTGGCTACGAAGGCAACGGGCAGTTGAGAAGCAACATGAAACTGCTATTATCATCAAAGCACTTTAATTCCCTGTAAATACAAAGTAGCAGTTCTCGAGCCAGCATAGTTTATTACGAATCACTGCCATTAATGAGGGCAGATATGTCACTACTCCCTAGATATACCGTTTCAAATTAGCTCATTATGACGATATGAAGCCCAAGAAATTATCTTCAAACACGTGTCGCGTCGCTTCTAAACAAAGGCAACCAAAAGGACAGAGCGCAGAATGTTCAAAATTGAAGCGACACATGGCTCTACAGAACACCAATCCTGGATCTCAGACCATAAGGACCCATCACAATATGATAACACCTTAAACCTCGATCTAAACTTAGGAGAAAGGACACAAGACCCAACTATACATGGGGCCACTCAATGAGACCTCGGATAACAGAATGACAATGCAAACAGAGTAATCCAACCCAAATTTCAAATTTACTTATTAACCCTGACAACTTATCACGATACATCACGGACCTCGGCCCTTTGGGAAAAATATCGTGGGACCCATCACCAACGTTGCAACTCGGATCCGTTTACCCATTGTGCGGCGTGTGCTCTAGTTGAGTCTGTATCTCGACGCTTTGTTATCCCACCAAAGCACCGAGCTGGGGGCAACTATTTTAGACCAGGTTACGGGCCCAAAGAACTAGAGCAACCCAACCCGCCAAGATGGCACCCTAGCATATAGTGAGCATGAAGCAGCCAAAATGCCAAGCATAATGGTAGGAATGTATCTTGATCGTATCTCGTACGAGCAGGAAAATAAAGACAGAAAGGTAGTGGCCTTGCGACTCTATCCCCACGATCCTGTCTCCCACGATCATGTTGCCAAGATCCCAGGTAACAACATTCGGCACGCACTGAATGCACAGACACCAAAAACCCTCATACGCTCATAAATATTATAAGCAAGATAGATAAGGTACGCCCAACTTCTATTACTCTCTACCTTTCTTGTGCAGCTACTGACTTGAGCATTGGAGTGACTTTTGCATGTACTCACCCCTCGCTCCACCATTGAAGGAGTTGCGCCACGGAGGAATTAACCACCTATTACCTCTTCAAGTAAACCTCAGAACCCAGTTCTAAACAGACAACATGTAAACATTCACTCAACTTTAACCATGATCATTTTTAATTTTTTGTAGCAAATCTAGAAAAAACTTTCAATCAAGTTCTTCTTATCATTTTCTATCATACACAAACAAGACATATACTCATCATTAGTTAACCAGCAAATTGGCATTTTGTTAAGTATTACATGTGCAGCTTTCATGAAAGAAAATTTGGAATTTTAGAGGAGCAAGGTGAGAAATTTAATCACTAATAGATCCAGGCCACATAGCAAAAATAGAACAATGTATGAACTCCATCATTCCCACACAAAAACCAAAGGTTAGAATACCACACTCACTTATCTATATCTGTTCATAGTTCATATTGACAACAAATTCAAGCATTTTATCATATAGCTTAAATGCAATCTAAACAAATAGTAAGTGAAGATAAAAATTAACATGCTAAAAGCCAAACTCAATGTGAATACCCAATTTTGTTCGGGCCATTATAACCTTTTTATTAAAAAAATAAAAAAATAAAATAAAATAAAAAATTTAAAAAGAAAAAAAAAAGATGACCCAATTTTCTTGTTTAAGCTTAACCCAATTTTTTTCAAACTACCCACCTTGAGCCCAAACCAATTTGTGACCCATCAAGTATGAGTCAACCCAGATGCATCACATTCACCTAACTTATCTCCCTGCTTGCATCCAAACCCTAGCCGCTCACTCCCTATCAGTAACTCCAAAAATCACGTATCCCTCTACCCCTAAAATGGTAAGTTTCTCTTTTTGACTTTGATTGAAATGTCTGATGAGATTTCTTCTCTAATTTATCTCCAATCACCAGCAAATCAAAGGGTTTTGAAACATAATTCAACCCTACAAATACCCAAGTAGCAATGCACAAAAATGAGATAAGCAACACATACAGCCATCACATGGAAAATACCCTAGCAATCTTTGTCCCTTCTTTTCTCATCATATAGAAGCAGCACTAGCCCCTTCAAATGCTTACCCTTGCCACAAAACTCCAACCACCCTTGCAGCACCACCCCCTCAAATGCTTAACCCTACCACAAAACCATCAACAACCAACTTAACCAAACCTGCCTCAGATTGCAACCATCATTGTCCCAAGCTTCCAAAACCGAGCCCAACGCCAGTAACACCATCTCCACCACCACCATCGAACTTGCAGCAAATCACCATCCTGGCCAACATTTCAACCAAAAATCGAGCCACCATGACTGCTTCACCCTTCACCATAATTAAACCAAATTGACCGAAAGTTGTTGTCTTCGAGCCCCAACCCGTAACCACTATAAACAAAGATCTGTATTGTCGCTGTTTGTGGTCACGCGCAGCTGCGACCTCACCAAGATCATAACTGCACCAGGATCCCCTCTATTCCTCCTTTGATGCCAACCACAACTAAGCTCTCACAGTCGTACGACACCTCTGCATTACCCTCAACTCCATCGCACAGCCCCCACCGTCTTTGTCATGTAACACCTAGCCGTGCGCGATGGCTTTACTCCACCACGGAGTGTCGAAACTGAACTAGGACCACCTTGTTGCAGGTCCATCCTCACCACCGCATGCCACCGTGACCACATCCTAGATTTGTGTCACCTCCCCACTTCTCTACCATGCTCCAAACCAGAATCACCAGATTCGCGAGCCTCTGCCCAGCAAGCCGCATCTCTGTCGCAAACTTTGACATGAGCCCATCATTCCTAGGCATCCCACCTCCGCGTGCACTACTAAGCCAACCTCGACCTTCATCCCTGCCATTGTTGAGTGGTTGGCACCTTCAACCCCCTTTTTTTCTGTTTCGCTTTTCAATTCCAGAGACTAAAGGTCTCTCTCTCTCTCTCTTTGACTTTCTGATTTCATTTTTTTTAAAAAAAATCTTCTAAAAAAAGAGAAAAAAATCTAATGGACTTTGATTTAAGAGGCTTTGTTCAAATTAATGAAATGGGTCAAAGATTTTCACCAAAAAAAATGAAATTGTTTTTTTTACAAAAAAATTAAATCAACACAATGACCAATGATAATGATTGAATAGTGGATGTTATATTCAATGTCATTTGGATCACAAGGATATATTGAGTAGTCTAGTGCTAACTTAAACCCTGTGTAAGAGTGGATCTGTTTTTCAAACAAAATTACTTTTCAAAATTTCCTTTCTTAATTAAAATTAACTAACCCACAATCATTTTCTAAAGAACAACGTGATTTTGAGTTCCTCATTGCACCCGAGGATACGTAGGAGCGGAACTCCTATTCCGTCAAGCCAAAAATTAAATTTTCATAATTTAATTGTATAATTAGTTTATCTTTTAACAAAAGGGGTAAAATAAATATTTTCAAGAGTTGTCAAAAATTTGCACAACTGACTTAAGGTAACCATCTCAGGACGGATGTGTTAAGGGTATTGTGGGAAAAAGTTTTCACCCTTCCCTGTACATAATTGACTCTCGAATCCAATTTAGTTTCAAAGACTATTTTTTAAGAAAGATTTTCTAATTTTTCCTAATTCAAATAAAATTGGTGGCGACTCCATTTTCTAATTTTATATTTTTCAAAATCTCATTTGCTCGTCACTCCCATCACAGATTTAGGTCGTGATACTCAATCAAACTAACAAAGTGCATTAATCATATGAACAATCAATATGATACATTGATCTTTAATTTTGCTCAAATTTTTTAATTCAATAGCAGAAAAATAATTTTAAAAAATAAAAATAAAGAAGGGTTACCAAATTAATTTATGTCCTAAGTGGTTGTGTGGAATTGTTCCTAATCTTTCGGTTCCAAATGATTTCCCCAAAATACAAAGCATAAACAAGAGAAACCCTCTCAAAATATTACAAAAATCCTCTCAAATTTTCTCTCAGAAAATACAAAGGAAAGCTCTCTCCTTCCAGATTACATCACTAGAACCTCTCCCTACATTTTCTCTGATTTTTCATCCTTCCATAGCCCTCTTCAGAAATTTTTTGCAGCCTATACGGTTTCGTTGCCAAGTAATAAAAAGATCGAATCCACAGGAACTGTGTGTATGAATACCAATTAATTAATTAATTTAATTTAATTAAATAAAAGGGAATATGATTGTTGATTGATAAGAACGTAGTAACAAAACAATTAAATAAAAATCAAGAAAACAGAATTTAGAATAAAAACAGCAAGTTATCAAGAAGGGAGTTTTCAGATTTAATAAAGCTTCCAAGATTGGGGTACCACAATGATACAAGACAAATCCTAATTGATAACCCTTTTATTAAATCTGAAATTTAATTGAAGGCGAATTACCCAAAATTAGTTAATGTTCTCTTTCAAGATACAAGACCCATGCCCAATTAAACCAATTCCTACTTTCGTGGTAATTGAATTTAAATTGAACCCATTACGCTTTGTGGTAATTCATTGATTCCTTGAAAGGCTAAAAATACTCTCGTGATTTAGACCTTAAGTTCAATTCTAATGGTTCCAACACTTAGGTTCACCTCTCAGTACGTCCCTAAATGCCTATGAGATGCAAATTAGTGGCCAACAAATTCACATGAATAAAAGCAATAAGAATTGAATCAATGAACAATCAAGATTAATAAAAGGGGAAACAACATCAATTCATCATTATGAATGTATCAAAGGGTATTGCCCAATCCTAGAAACAAAAGTAACTACTCAGACATAGAGAAGAAGGAAACAGAAATCAAACTTAAAAACATCCCAAACCCGTAACAATGGAAGAAGAAGAAGAAAGATCAAGAACCCAAGCCTCCTTCGTGCCTCCTTTTGAACAAGGTTTCAATCAAAGCTAGAATCTCCTAATAGCAATCAGAACATCTATTTATAACCTAGGGCTTCTATGGGCTAAAAACCCCCAAAAGAAATAAAAATAGAAAAACTAAAATTCTGCTGCGCTGCGAACCACGGCCGTGGTGGCCACCATGGCCAGGCTGTGGTTGATTCTGAGTTGGAGGTTTCACTGCTGGCTTCAAACCACGGCCGTGGTTGAGTCTGCTTCAAATTTCTTTAATTTCCTGGTTCCCACGAACTATGGCCGTGGTAGAGACCACCCCCAAGCCGTGGTTGGGTCTGTTTGTCCTCTTTTTTAGCGCATTTACCCCTAATTCAATATCACTTCAGCTTAGCTCCATTCCAGCTCTTTAAACTTCAATTTGCCTCATTCCTGCATTGCAACACGTGCCAAACCGCAGTTATCCAAACTAAAAGAAAAACGAATGATTGAATGAACAAATATGCATAAAAGACTATAAAAATGCATGCAAAGCATATGCAAAATGTGATGTGGAATCACACACATCAAATTACCCCAAGCTTAAGATTTTGCTTGTCCTCAAGCAATCACTAAGACCAAATAAAGATCAAAACTTTGAAAATATGACTATGAATGTGGAACCCGAAGAACAACGAATCCAAGTAATAGGCATAAACATTCAACAAGTGTAGAGATTATCAATGTCCAGTTCAATTAGAAGCTTAGGTTCCCTAATTTCATGCTTCCCATCAATTGGGGTCACTCATCTAATCACTCTCAAAGTGTGTAAGGGTGAAGAAACATCACTCAAGCTCCTCAAAATGCACTTTCATGAACTTGATAGGAAACCTAATCTTCACTAATAATCAGCATGTAAGCAAGAATCAGAAGGTCTTTCAAGGGTTGTAATGAGGCCATGGGAATGATTTTTGGTAGGATAAAGAAAGAAAAGTATGCACAAAGGGTTAACAAAATTTCTAATACAAGAAACCCTCTAGAACATAAATGAAGCAAAGGTATTCTTCAATCAAGAGCATAGCTTCACATTTCCAAACAATTTTCTCCTTTCTTTTCCTTCTTTTTTCAGGCTTTAATCTCAAAATTTTTTTTCTTTTTCTTTTTTTTTTTATTTTTTTGTTTTTTTGTTTTTTTTTTAGAAGACCCAAAAACATATAATTCTAAGCACAAGCTTCAAACCGAATTTTTGCTCCATTTAACATTCTAGATGGTTACCGACGGTGTATCATCATAGGTATCAAGGAAATCAATTATGCAATAGGCTCAAGATGGGCAACTAGTGGATGAAGATGTGACAATAATTTCAGAAGGCCAGAAAAATACCTAAGATGCCTTAATCACATTCAAGCATGCAACCAAAAATTTCGCCTCAAAATGGTTTCAAATCAAGTTCTAAAGCACCAAATCCAAGAGTACAGAATTTCACTCAACAGAAAAGAGGGGTTAATATCAATGTAAAGCACATACCCCTTATTAGGCTCAATTCTCACCTTTAGTAGCAAAATCAATGAAAAGCACAAAAATAGAGAACCTTACGCTAATCATTGTTATCAAAAGATCAACCCTTGCAAATAGCCTATCACAGGAATAACAATATGGGTTCCAAATTCACTTTTTTTTTTAAATTGGCATGAAGTTCATACACGAGGATGCATGGGTAACAAGATGGTGTGATCATGCAAAAGAATGCAATATGCAATATGAAAAAGCATGAAAACCCTAAATGCAACTAAGTATGCAGCATGAAAACATGGAAATAAATATCCCACCCCAAGCTTAAGATTCACATTGTCCCCAATGTAAATTATCAAGTCAGAGAGAGAAGAAAAAGGAATGGACTCACTGCGGTGGAAAGTGGTGCTGGCTCATATGCCATTCATACATTGCGCAGATCATGGTCTCCATGCTCTGTCCCTGTTGCTGGAGTTGCTCCATCAGCACTCTTTGCTGAGCCTGCTCTGACCGGATGTGTGCCTGGTCGGCTCGGATGAGTGCCTGCTCAGCCTGAATAGCATCTAAGGAAGTGTAGATCCGAGCAAAAGCATCATCAGAAGTACCTGCAGAAGAGGAAGAAGGCCTAGATGGCCGACCCTGTGGTGGTGGGTGAATAGGTTGCTGAACGTTAAGTGGTTCAGGCTCATCCACTACCGGTACACGCCAGTTTGCTGGGTTTCGGACGGTGATTGCATCAGAGTTAGCAAGGGGTAAAGGGTGCTTCCGGTCAGGAATAACTAAGCAGTAGGAATTGTCCTCTCTAACAATCATCTTCATAGCCATACAGGCTGTAAGATCAATTCTATTTCGCCCTTCGGCTTCCACAAATCCGTCTAAATCATACTCAAGATGGTGGGCTATTGCAGTGACAAGCCCACCAATGACTATGGAACCATCCCCCTTCCTAGCAACTTTTAGTAAGTGCCTAATCATGTGGGACCCTGTGTCCAGGTGTACACTGTGCAACATACCCCATAAGAAAAGGAGTTCGTCCTGACGGACAGCTCCATCGCTATCTCCACGACCGAATATGGTGTTAGCCATAATGCGGTGGAGATAGCGAAAATAGGGGTTGACTAAGGATGTGGCCTTAGCTTTGGACAAATCATAGCTACCTCCACCCATAGTTATTTGACTCCAGAATCTCCCAACATTAAACTCTCGAGGAAGCTGCCTTTCCCCACCCACAGGCAAGGAGAAAATGGAGTTAAACTCTTCTAAATTCATGACATGGTCAGTATTAAACAGCCGGAAAGTGATTCGGCCTTCGGCATACCCCTCCCCTTGTAAAACATTGGCCTCAAGAGAGCTCAAGAACTCCAATGTAGGCCCAATAAGCGTAACATAACGGGTGCGAGCAAAGGTGCTCCATCCTATATTCTCCAGCATCCAGTTTATATCATCAGTCAGTCCTAAGGTGTCAAGAACTTGGTCATCTAGGTACCTAGTGTTCACTATTTTTCTTTTGACTAGCACATTGTACCTATCCCTTTGTTCTCTATTCTTAAACTCAATACCGTAGAGGTTAAAGTCAGAAGAATTACCTCTTGAAGATGCTCCTCGTGCTCTGGAGGATGAAGATTGATCCCCTCTTTGCCTTTTGCTAGCCATAGGAACTCTCAATTGCAAGGTAAAACAAGGAATGCTGAAAATTTTAAAATTAGGGGGGTAGGGTTTTCCAAAATTGGGGATTTTGGATTCGTGTGAAAATTGGAGAGTCTGATGTGTGGGTTATGTTTAGGGAGGTTTGGAATGATGGAAAGATGAAGAAAATGGGTGTTTAAGGTGAGGAAAATGGTAAGGTAGAAGAGGTGAGAGGTTTGAAGTTTTGGTTATGGAGGATGATGATGGAGAAGAATGAAGAAGAAGAAGTAAAAATGGAGGTGGTGGGTTGATTTTGGGGTGAAATTTGAAAGGTTGAGGGTTGTTTATGAGAGAAAAAGTGAGAAATGGAGGTTGAAGTGTATAGCAATGGAGGTGGGGGAAGGAGGAAGAAGAAGAAATGGGATGGAAATGAGGGAAAGATTGGTGCGTAGGTGTTAAAAATGCTCCAGACACGAATCACGACCGTGGTGTGCACCACGGCCAGGCCGTGGTCAATTCTGTCTTTGTAATTTTCATTGTTTTCTCCAGACCAGGAACCACAGCCATGATGGGCACCACGGCCAGGCTGTGGTTGGTTCTGTTTTTTGCGTCTTTCCATTATTTTTTTTTTTCAGACCAGGAACCACAACCGTGGTAGACACCACGGCCATGATGGGCACCATGGCCAGGCCGTGGTTGGTTCTGGAATTGGTTTTTTTTTTTTTTTGGTGGCAAGAGCTGAATTATGGTTGTGGTACATACCACATCCTAACCGTTGTTCCCTCTGGACTTGGAATTTGAAGCTTTGAAGTCCCCAAAGAGGTTCAACTTGAAATACACTCATCAGTAAGTGTTCATTGCCCTGCAACTTTGTTAAATTTATCCAAATAACAAATGCAAAAACATAAAGAAAAATAAATTTTGCAATGGAAGAGAACTTGGGTTGCCTCCCAAAAAGTGCTTATTTATGGTCTTAAGCTCGACCCCTGCCATTTTTAGTTTGAAGCACTTGGATAGAGAAGGTTGTGTGTCACCCCCTTCTCTATAGGTTCATCAACAAGATAAGACTTCAACCTTTGTCCATTTACTTTGAAGGACCCTGTGGCATCGCTCCACACCTCTACAGCTCCATAAGGAAACACTTGGCGAACTTGAAATGGCCCGGACCATCTAGACCTGAGCTTACCTGGAAATAGCTTCAATCTTGAGTTGAAGAGCAGCACAAGATCTCCTTCTTTGAATTCTCTACGTAAGATGTGCTTGTCATGCCAACGCTTGGTCTGTTCCTTATAAGTCTTGGCATGTTCATATGCATCAAGCCTCAATTCATCTAGCTCATGAAGTTGTAACTTCCTTTTCTCCCCAGCCATTTTCATATCAAAGTTCAATAGCTTGATGGCCCAAAATGCCTTGTGTTCTAGCTCAACTGGAAAATGACACGGCTTACCATAAATCAACCGGAATGGAGTCATACCAATGGGAGTCTTATAAGCTGTTCTGTATGCCCATAGAGCGTCATCAAGCTTCAAAGACCAATCCTTTCTCGATTTCAAAACAGTCTTCTCCAATATGCTCTTGATTTCTCTATTGGAAACCTCTACTTGTCCGCTGGTTTGGGGATGGTATGGTGTAGCGACTTTGTGAGTCACTCCATACTTCTTCAAGAGGTTTTCAAATTGCTTTTCGATGAAATGTGAACCTCCATCACTTATGACTGCTCTTGGAACTCCGAACCTTGGAAATATGATCTTTTTGATCAGCTTCATTACTATTTGGGCATCATTTGTTAGGGATGGCACAACTTCCACCCATTTCGACACATAGTCCACTGCGACAAGAATATATTTGTTGTTACAAGATGGTGGTGTTACAAGATGGTGGAAATGGTCCCATGTAATCAACTCCCCAAACATCAAAGATTTCCACTTCAAGAATGTTGTTCAGAGGCATCTCATACCGTTTGGATATATTTCCACTTCTTTGACAGCTGTCACAAGAAATCACAAAGTTCCGAGCATCTCTGAAAATATGAGGCCAAAAGAAACCAAATTGAAGAACTTTGGCTACTGTCTTTGAGGCACTAGCATGTCCTCCATAGGATGAAGAATGGCAATAATTCAATATACTCTGAACTTCATCCGTTGAGACACATCTCCGATAGATACCATCAGCACATCTCCGGAAGATATATGACTCATCCCACACAAAATGCTTCAGATCAAGAAAAATTTCTTTTTCTGTTGATAGTTAATTTTTGGTGGTAGAATTTCGCAAGCCAAGTAATTCACAAAGTCAGCATACCAAGGAGCATCCTCTTCTGAAATGGCAAGTAGTTGCTCATCGGGGAATGAATCATCAATAAGCAAGTTACCCTGCCCATTCACCGGTGGTTCAAGTCTGGATAAGTGATCCACAACTAAGTTCTCTACCCTTTTTTTGTCCAGAATCTCCAAGTCGAATTCTTGCAAGAGAAGTATCCAACGGCTAAGTCTAGGCTTTGCTTCCTTTTTGCTCATGAGATATTTAAGTGCGGAATGATCGGTGTACACAGTCACCTTTGAACCCACAAGGTATGATCTGAACTTCTCAAAGGCAAATACCACCGCAAGCAATTCCTTCTCAGTAGTTGCATAATTAGCTTGGGCTCCATCAAGAGTTTTGCTTGCATAATAGATGGCATGCACCTTCTTGTCTTTCCTTTGCCCCAAAACAGCTCCTATGGCATAGTCACTGGCGTCGCACATAATCTCAAATGGTAGATTCTAATCCGGTGACTTCAAAATGGGAGCGGTAATCAAAGCTTCTTTTAATTTGCAAAAGGCTTTCAAACAATCATTATCAAAATCAAAGGGAACATCTTTCACTAAGAGATTAGACAATAGTTTAGCAATTTTTGAAAAATCTTTAATAAATCTCTGGTAAAAGCTAGCATATCCTAAGAAACTCCGCACTCCTTTCACGTTCACTGGTGGAGGCAGTTTTTCAATTACTTCAATCTTTGCTTTATCCACCTCAATCCTTTTTCCTGAAACTAAGTGTCCAAGCACTATTCCCTCTTGTACCATAAAATGGCACTTTTCCCAATTCAAGACGAGGTTAACCTCTTCACAGCACTGCAAGATCTTAGACAAATTAGACAAACAATTATCAAAGTTAGTACCATATACAGAGAAATCATCCATAAAAACTTCCATGATGTTTTCAATAAAGTCAGAGAAAATTGCAGTCATGCATCTTTGAAAAGTAGCCGGAGCATTACACAAATCAAAAGGCATTCTCCTATAAGCAAAAGTGCCATAGGGACAAGTAAATGTGGTCTTTTCCTGGTCACTAGGATGAATGGGGATTTGATGGAATCCCGAATAACCATCCAGGTAACAAAAGTACGTATGCTCAGCTAATCTCTCAAGCATTTAGTCAATGAAGGGGAGGGGGAAGTGATCTTTCCTAGTAGCTTTATTCAACTTCCTATAATCAATGCACATTCTCCACCCTGTGACAGTCCTTGTGGGAATCAGTTCATTTTTCTCATTTTTGGTCACAGTTATTCCCCCTTTCTTAGGAACCATATGCACCGGACTAACCCATTCACTGTCTGAGATTGGGTAAATTATCCCAGCATCTAACAATTTAAGAATTTCTTTCTTAACCACCTCTTTCATATTAGGATTCAACCTACGTTGATGATCAATGGATGGTTTATGGTCAACTTCCATCAAAATCCTGTGCATGCAAAAGGAAGGATTTATGCCTTTAATGTCATCAATTGTGTATCCTATGACATTTCTATGCATTCTAAGTGCTCTAAGCAATTTCTCTGTTTCTAACTCATCCAAACTAGCACTTACAATGATAGGATAAGAAGAGTTGGGACCAAGAAATTCATACCTGAGAGTGGAAGGGAGGGGTTTGAGTTCTACCTTTGGAGCTTTTTCCTCTTTCCAATCTTCAAGTTTGGGTTTAGACTCAAGCTTTTCCATTTTGGCATTTTGAGGTGGAATCTCTGGATTCGCCTCTAACAAATGGGCATACTCAGCTACGTCACCTTCAAACTCTGATGAGTCTCTACCAACTAAGCACATTTCCAATGGATCTTCAAAGCTCATCTTGACGATTTCTTCTTTCACTACCTGGTGCAATAATTCAATCCTACAACAAGAGTCCTCAAAAGAAGGTTGCTTCATGGATTTAGATATATCAAACTCAACCTTATCATCACCAACAGTCAAGGACAACTTACCATTTTTTACATCAATAATGGCACCTGCAGTAACCAAGAATGGCCTACCAAGAATAATGGGAATTTGTGCATCCTCTTCCATTTCAAGTACCACAAAATCAGCAGGAATAAAGAACTTACCTACTCTAATAGGAACATCCTCCAAGATGCCTATTGGGTATTTGACGGATCGATCCGCCAATTGAAGGGAGATAGTTGTGGGTTTTAGTTCACCCACCTCCAACTTCTTACATACAGAAAGGGGCATAAGACTAACACTAGCCCCCAAATCACACAAAGCTTTATCAAAACTGGTATTCCCAATCAAGCAAGGAATAGAGAAGCTGCCAGGATCTTTGAGTTTAGGAGGCAACTTATTTTGGATTAAAGCGCTACACTCCTCAGTTAATGCTACGGTCTTATACTCCTCTAGCTTTCTCTTATTAGACAAAATGTCCTTAAGAAATTTAGCATAGGTAGGCATTTGTTGCAACGCCTCAGTGAAGGGTACATTAATGTACAACTTCTTAAGGACCTCAAGAAACTTCCCAAACTGCTTATCTAGCTTGGCCTTGGCCAATCTTTCAGGGAAGAGCACCGGGGGTTGGTAAGGTTTTGGGGGTACATACTTAGACACTTTCTCATTGGTCTCTTTTTCTTCTAAGGGTTGTGTCCTAGTTGTTTCTTTTTCTTCATCCCTCCCATCTTTGTCATTTTCCCCCTTTGCCTTGGAATCTTCTAGTTGCTTTCCACTTCTTAAACTCACAGCCTTACAATGTTCATTAGAATTTATTTCAGGCTGTCTTGGAAATTTCCCGTGTGGTCTATGTGAAGAGCTAGCTTGTTGGGCTATTTGAGTTTCTAACATCTTGTTATGAATAGCTAAATTATCGACCTTAGATGTCAATTCCTTAATAGCCTCACTAACAACTTGACCATGGTGCCTAAACTCTTCATTTTGCTTGGTTTGACTCTCTATAAAATTTTCAAGGAGAGTTTCGAGTTTAGACTTTTGTACCTGGGGGAATCCAATAGAAGGTTTAGCACCACTTTGCCCAACTTCATTTTGATTGTTCCGATAGGAAAACTTGGGATGAGACCTCCAACCGGGATTGTAAGTCTGTGAATATGGATCATTGCGCCCCTTCGGTGGAATGTCATAGAAGTTGTGGCATGATTCCATTTGTTCCACCGAAGTGCCTTGTGAGGAACCATTTTCAGCTTGGTAGTCCGCACTCATATGTCCCTGTACTCCACAAATCTCACAAAAGATGTTAGCAGCACTTATGGCATTAGCACTAGCTTTTTCAAGCTTATCAAAACGTTTATTCAATAAGTCAAACTTAGCCATAATTAAACTAACACCATCTACCTCAAACTTACCTTCCGAGAGCTTTCTCGGGTTGTTACCTCTTTCACTGGCCCATTGGTGATGGTTTGCAGCGACATTCTCAATAATATCATAGGCTTCTGTAAGTCTTCAATTCATCAAAGCTCCGCCAGCTACAGAATCAAGCGACACCTTTGAAGGATATTCCAATCCATTGTAGAAGGTGTGAATAATTAACCACTTTTCTAGTCCATGATGCAGGCAAACTTCCAACAACCCCCTATATCTATCCTAAGCTTCTGATAATGATTCTCCGTCTCTTTGAACAAAGCTTGTTATTTGAGTTCTAAGATGTGCAGTCTTGGAAGGAGGAAAGAACTTATTCAAGAATGCTTGCTCCAATTGATTCCATGTGGTTAATGTATCGGTGGGTACCGATTTCAACCAAGCTCTAGCCTTGTCCCTTAATGATAATGGAAACAACCAGAGGCGAATGGCATCAACTGAGGCACCTTCAATTTTGAGAGTCTCACAGAATTCTTAGAACATCTCCACATGATCATTTGGGTCCTCCGAGGATAAACCTCCAAATTGGTTTTGCCTTATCATGGATAGTAAGGAAGGCGGTATAGTAAAGTTCTCAGCTTCAATGGCTAGCCTAGCAATCCCAGATTGCAAACCCCGAGCATTAGGGGCTGCATACTCTTTCAATGGTTTATTGTCTTCAGCTGCTGCCATGACAAGTGGTGGTTCAGATATTTCTCTTACTCTACGCCTTTGTTGTCTTCTCCTTCTATGTAAAGTCCTTTCAATTTCAGGATCCGCTCCGATAAGAGTCCTGGAATGTCTAGTACTTTGCATAAATAAGGGAAATCACCTGCAGAGAGTCAAAGAGAAATCAAGAACGTAAGAACCAAATAAAAGAAAAAGGTTTAAAATAATTAAATTAAAAATTAAACTGATATTCAAGGAAAACACATTCCCCGGCAATGGCGCTAAAAACTTGATGCGTGAAATCCGCAAGTGTACGGTTTCGTCGCCAAGTAATAAAAAGATCGAATCCACAGGGACTATGTGTATGAATACCAATTAATTAATTAATTTAATTAAATTAAATAAAAGGGAATATGATTGTTGATTGATAAGAACGTAGTAACAAAATAATTAAA
Source organism: Ormosia semicastrata (assembly GCA_029884595.1). Taxonomy (NCBI): domain Eukaryota; kingdom Viridiplantae; phylum Streptophyta; class Magnoliopsida; order Fabales; family Fabaceae; genus Ormosia; species Ormosia semicastrata. The sequence continues at coordinate 11,073,511 of JAQQTO010000047.1, forward strand.
TAAAAATCAAGAAAACAGAATTTAGAACAAAAACAGCAAGTTATCAAGAATGGGGTTTTCAGATTTAATAAAGCTTCCAAGATTGGGGTACCACAATGATACAAGACAAATCCTAATTGACAACCCTTTTATTAAATCTGAAATTCAATTGAAGGTGAATTACCCAAAATTAGTTAATGTTCTCTTTCAAGATACAAGACCCGTGCCCAATTAAACCAATTCCTACTTTCGTGGTAATTGAATTTAAATTGAACCCATTACGCTTTGTGGTAATTCATTGATTCCTCGAAAGGCTAAAACTACTCTCGTGAAAACTTGATGTGTGAAATCCGCAAGTGTACGGTTTCGTCGCCGAGTAATAAAAAGATCGAATCCACAGGGACTGTGTGTATGAATACCAATTAATTAATTAATTTAATTTAATTAAATAAAAGGGAATATGATTGTTGATTGATAAGAACGTAGTAACAAAACAATTAAATAAAAATCAAGAAAACAGAATTTAGAACAAAAACAACAAGTTATCAAGAAGGGGGTTTTCAGATTTAATAAAGCTTCCAAGATTGGGGTACCACAATGATACAAGACAAATCCTAATTGACAACCATTTTATTAAATCTGAAATTCAATTGAATGTGAATTACCCAAAATTAGTTAATGTTCTCTTTCAAGATACAAGACTCGTGCCCAATTAAACTAATTCCTACTTTCGTGGTAATTGAATTTAAATTGAACCCATTACGCTTTGTGGTAATTCATTGATTCCTCGAAAGGCTAAAACTACTCTCGTGATTTAGACCTTAAGTTCAATTCTAATGGTTCCAACACTTAGGTTCACCTCTCAGTACGTCCCTAAATGCCTATGAGATGCAAATAAGTGGCCAACAAATTCACATGAATAAAAGTAATAAGAATTGAATTAATGAACAATCAAGATTAATAAAAGGGAAAACAATGTCAATTCATCATTATCAATGTATCAAAGGGCATTACCCAATCCTAGAAACAAAAGTAACTACTCAGACATAGAGAAGAAGGAAACAGAAATCAAACTTAAAAACATCCCAAACCCGTAACAATGGAAGAAGAAGAAGAAGGATCAAGAACCCAAGCCTTCTTCGTGCCTCCTTTCGAACTAGGTTTCAATCAAAGCTAGAATCCCTTAATAGCAATCAGAACATCTATTTATAGCCTAGGACTTCTATGGGCTAAAAACCCCCAAAAGAAATAAAAACAGAAAAACTAAAATTCTACTGCGCTGCGAACCACGGCCGTGGTGGCCACCACGGCCAGGCCGTGGTTGATTCTGAGTTGGAGGTTTCACTGTTGGCTTCAAATCACGGCCGTGGTGTGCACCACGGCCAGGCCGTGGTTGAGTCTGCTTCAAATTTCTTCAATTTCCTGGTTCCCACGAACCATGGCCGTGGTAGAGACCACCCCCAAGCCGTGGTTGGGTCTGTTTGTCCTCTTTTTTAGCGCATATACCCCTAATTCAATATCACTTCAGCTTAGCTCCATTCCAGCTCTTTAAACTTCAATTTGCCTCATTCCTACATTGCAACACATGTCAAATCGCAGTTATCCGAACTAAAAGAAAAACGAATGATTAAATGAACAAATATGCATAAAAGACTATAAAAATGCATGCAAAACATATGCAAAATGTGATGTGGAATCACACACATCACAGCCCCCTCCTCCTCTTTGACTTTCATCCTTTATAGAGGCTTGGATGAGTAAAAATGACAGTTTCTTGGGTTGTTGAGCCAAGTCTTCTCAAATCAGCTACTCCCTGTCTCCTTGGGTTGTTAATCCCCAGTAATATGGATTTCCCTTATGGAGCATAGACTTGTAATGAGAAATGAATATGGTAAACTGCCAGAAGTTTCTTGTGCTGCCATACGCATGTGAAAAGCCATAATCCTCCTAATATCGACCATATTACCAGTTACAATAGCAAATATAAGCAAAGCCCTCTTGACCAATACCTCCGAGGTGTTGGAACATGGGAGGATGTTAGATTGGACAAAAATCCACCAAACTCTTGGGACTGGTTTAAAATATGCTTTCTTCAAAAATTTAGGTGCATTTTTCATGTCCAACGTCCATTCAACACCCTCCTTGCAAAGCATGCTAAGGACAAGGTTAGGATCTAGCTGCCTCCTATGTAAATTATGGTAGCCACATTGCCCACGATGATCATACTCGAGACCAAAATATGCGTTCAACATATCCTTTCGAAAATCCATGGGCTTCCTCTTTACCATGGTATGATAATGGTTATCTTCATCGAACTCGATAAAAACATTAGCGTAGAATTCACAAACCAATGTCTGGGACCTCAGATCTGGAAATTGGCACAGTCTGCCCCATTTCTTGTCCATAATTTGTGACCGAATCTCTGGGTATTCATTTTCTTCTAAGATAAGCCCCTGCTCCTGAATAAAGTTCCTCTTTATCAGCACATCATTAAACCTCTTTTCATGAACAACAAAACGAAGATGACTGACATCAAAGGAGGAAGAGCCAGAGCCTTCCCCTGCAACACCTTTTCTTCTTTTGGTGGCATGATGAAAATCCTGGAAAATAAAAGCACAAAATGAATAACCCAATTCTGAAGGCAAAATAAAAAAATCTCAAGTTTCCATAGCAATTAAACTATGCATTAATGGAATTCTCAACCAATCCATCTTATGCCTAATGCACATGTCAAAATTGCAAACATGACAAATTCAAAATTTGACATATACACTAAACAAAATCAACTCTTCCACTATTCTCAAGAACAACAGTAACATGCATAATTTGTCAAAATGGCACTACTCCTGAATGAAATCAAGCAAGTCATGAGCATTTGATCAAGTACATGGTGGGCATGGTGAACCTTGCAAATGTGCAAATGCATTAAATGCCAAAATTTGGCAACATCACAAATAGCCAATCAACAATTATGTGAACATATGAAAAATGCCCAATCAAGAGTTATCTCAGCAATACCAATATACGAAAATTCTCTTCATCAAGAATTGCTAACATAACAAAACAAAATCAGCACCACAGACATTAGTTCCACAATGCGTACCACATTCATCAAAAATCACTATGCACAACAAGCATTCACGACAGTCAATAATACTTAGCATATTCATCAACACTGTGCACAACAACTAATCCAAAGGCACCATGAAACCAACAATTTTACCCACTAAATTCGTCCAATCAGCAGTTATCCACGCAATACAACAATGGGAATCATCAATTTCAACCAATTTCACCCAATTTTTTATTTTCCCCAAAATCCCCAATTCAAAAACCCCAAAATCCCAATTTGCCTAATCCATGAAATTAACAACATATAACACTAAATTGAGATTAAGGATAGATGAACATACCTGTGGGAATGAAGAATTAAAGCAAGAAAGTGAGAAAAGAGCACGGTTTCACGAAAAGACGCTTGAAATGTGCGTCAATGGCAGAGAAAATGAACCTTCTGTGAATGTGTGCAACAAATGGAGAATGGAAGAAGAATGATGGATGAAGAAGAAAACAACATGATGTAGGTGCATGAGACAATTTTAGAGAGGATTTGGCACAAGAAGAGTGAAAAATAGAGGCAGTGAAGATGAAGAATAGAGGCAGACGAATGAATAGAAGCGTGCTTGAGCACTGGGCTACTGCCCTGAATTTAATCCTCTCTACCAGACGCGAGCTTGAGTGCTTTAGCTTTCAGCGCTTGGGCGCTTTAGCTTTCAGCGCTTGAGCGCTTTAGCTTTCAGCACTTGAGCACTCGCTCACTATTGAAAACCATGCTCTGCCATCCATGCGCTTGAGCGCTTTAACTTTCAGCGCTTGAGCGCTCGCTCACTTAATTTAAATCATTTTTTTCATGAAATAGAGAAACTCACCAAAAACAATTAATTTTTGAAAAAGAAAGAGCTTCGTATACAAAAAAGGCACAACACATAATTAATCAACTAAATTAAAAACAAAAAATAAATTAAAAGAAAAATAAAAAAAGGAAAAGAAATTTGGGTTGCCTTCCAAAAAGCGTTTGTTTAACGTCATTAGCTCGACATTACTTTTTATTTTTACAGTGGCTTAAAGCAAGAGAAGTAAGATGACATATTTCTTTTCTTAGACCAATGCTTACTTCCTTAGTCACTGGCCTTGGGATCCCCTCCAAAAACATTTTGAACTCCAAATAGAACTAATTGTCCCAAGTGTGCCTTGGCATGATAGATTCTATTATACGATGGTGGCTCCCATTTATCAACAGATGAAGGACCAATTTGCAATGGAGTATGAAGCAAGGGAGGTCCTTTATTTGCTTCAATAACTTGATTATTAGGAGGATCAATATCAACATTGTATAATGGTGGGGAGTCTTTGATAGTTAAGGACTCCTGCTTCTTAGCTTGAATGATATTGATAGGGGCATGAAGATTTGACATTGGGGAAGATTTAGCATCCTTAGAAACATTGATTGTCACATAATCTCCATCCACTCTCAAGATGAGCTCACCCTGAGGTACATCAATCACAGCTCCTGAAGTTGCTAGAAATGGTCTTTTAAGAATAAGGGGAATATCAGCGTCCTTGTCCATTTCTAGTAACATAAAATCAACTGGCAAAATAAATTTGTCCACCTTAACTAACACATATTCAACTATACCATAAGGGTACTTGATAGATCGATCTGCTAGTTGAAGGGATCATTGTCGACTTCACTTCCTCAATCCCCAGCTTGTGCATCATAGATTTCGGCATCAGATTGATACTTGCCCCAAGATCACATAAAGTTTTCCCAATATCCAGCTCCCCAATAGTGCAAACAATGGTGAAACTACCTGGATCTTTCAATTTGGGTGGCAGATTCCTTCGAATAATAGCGATGCACTCTTCAGTAAGTGCTACAGTCTCATCTTCCTTGAGTTTCCTCTTCTTCGAGAACAAGTCAGGCATGAACTTAGCATATGAGGGCATTTGCTCAAGTGCCTCAGCAAAAGGATTATTGATCTGTAACTTCTTAAAAACATCCAGGAACTTTGAGAATTGTCTTTCTTGCTTCTCCTGAGTGTCTTTCTTCAACCTCTGAGGGAATAAAAGCCTGGCGTACAATGAAAGGTCAAGAGGTTTATTCAAAACTTAATCCTTCTTCTTTCTTCTTTCTCCCTTCACTTTAATTTCAGTAGAGACCTATGCTTCAGGTGCATCTTCAATTGAAACATCATTAGTAAGAACATCATTTTTCTTTTTCTCTTTTCCTGAGGAACTAGATATTTCTTCCACTGATCCTTCCAAAGTTTTGCTATTTCTCAGTGTGATTGCATTACAATGCTCCTTTGGATTTACCACAGTGTCTCCAGGTAGGCTACCTTGAGGTCTTTCTATGAGTTATCTAGATAGTTGTCCCACTTGATTTTCTAGACTTCAGATAGTAGCCTCTTGATTCTTGAAATTAGATCTCATTTCCTCCATAAAAGTGCTAGTGCTAAGAGCCTGTTTCTCAACAATACTTTCAAGATTTGATATCCTATCTTGTTAAGGCTGTGAAGAGGATGATGATGGTTGATGTTATGAAGGTGGTGGTGGTCTCAGCATATTCTGATTGTTCCATAAGAAATTTGGATGATTACTCCACCTCGGATTGTAGGTATTTGAATAAGGGTTACCTTGAGACCTTGCAGGATTACCCATGTAATTAACCTGCTCTTGAGGAAGGACCCTTGTGTTGCTTGCATCACACTCACCATTAGCATGATTGCCTCCACAGAAATCGCAAGTTAAAACTTGGTGGTTCATAGAGTTCAGTGTAAATTACCAAGCTACTTAGTCAAGCTAGCAATTTGTTATGAAAGATTTTTGTTCTGTGCAAGTAAGGCATCAAATATGCTAAGCTCCATCACTCCCTGTTTAACTGCAAACCTTGCACTAGGCATCTGATATTCATTGGTAGACATGGTCTCGAATAACGCCTGAGCCTCTTTGGGAGTTTTACTGTTTAGAGATCTACTTGTAGATGCATCCACCATAGTCCTGGTAGGCTGATTTAAACCATTATAAAATATCTGAACCTGCTGCCAAACCTTAAATACGTGGTGAGGACATTTTCTTAATAGCTCCTTGAATCTCTCCCAAGATTTATATAATGATTCCCTTTGATTCTAAGTAAAATAAACTATTTCACTCTTCATCTTCACAAACATCGATGAAGGGAAGTATCAAGTCAAGAATATACTAACTAGGTCCTCCCAAGTGGTGATGCTCCCTTGTGGCTGGGCTTTTAGCCAGCTCTTTGCTTTGTCGCTTAGGAAAAATGGGAATAGTCGTAATCTAATGGCATCATCAGTTACGCCATTATATTTAATAGTATCACAAAGCTGCAAGAAATTAGAGATGTACAAGTTGGGGTCTTTAACCTAATTGCCCCCAAATTGATCCTGCTGCACTAGCTATAGCAAAGCTGATTTAATCTCAAAATTATTTTCCTGAATGTTAGGCCACATTATACCCATTGCAACCCTCTTAACGGATGGAGTTGTATAGTCTGCCAGGGTACGTATTTGAGTATTTGGAGTGTTTTCAGTTATTTCTTCTTCAATCCTTTTTCGTTCTTTGGTTGCTTTCCTTAATGCTCTTTCTGCTTTGTCAATGTTTGGATCAAAAAGTAATTCTTCAGAACTCACAATACTTCGCATAAACAAAGCAAAGAAAAGTGAATTAAAGGAACCAAAAATAAAATAAAATAAATGAGAAAATAAATTCTTAAATTAGTGTCTTTTCAAACTACTATTTAATATTAATAAACTATAGTCCCCAATAACGGCGCCAAAAACTTGTTGTGGTATTGACAAGTGCACTGAATTGCAAAAGTAATAAAAAGTAAGTAAGAGTATCGTTCCACGAATATTAAATTACTAATTATTAAGTTTACTCAAAATGACATTATCTAAGCTAACGAAAAAGAAAGTTGTTGCAAATATAATTAAAATGAAAGTTCAAAGCAGAAATTATTAAAGAAATAAAATAAACAAATCAATAAAACAAAGGAGTGAAAAATAATGGTATTAAAGCGTTAGGGTTCTAACTCCACTTGAACTCTTTAAATGTACATTTAAATATTAGTTTAACTATGTTCTATTTCAATGATTTATGGTCAATTCTCAAATTTAATTAATACTCAATCTCTTGGTATATTAATTCTCTTCACACTATTTAGAATTAACTAATTCATTAGTCTAAGCCTAAATAGAGAATGCTTTACCAAAAATGAGAGAATTAAGAGAAAGACCACACAATCTACAACGTTTATTCCTAGCGATTGCAGAAATTATGGTGCTTATCAAATGTTCTAGGTTCATGCAAATTTTCTCAAATCATACATTAACCCAAAAGATCATTCTCAAATTGATAAGGTTTATAAAAGCATTAAGAATAAAGATAAATACGTAAATCATGAAATAGAAACATAAATTAAACTCATAAAAGAAGCTACATCATCAAAGTTCAAGATCCATCATCCCCCTAACAAAGGGAAATTAGTTACATATGGAAAAAGAAGAATACAAAGGGAAAAATATAACAAACTCTATTGTAGAAAGGAGGAAAGGTTGAAGAGAATTCATAATCTTCAAGCTTAATTGTACCCACACCATTTTAGGATTTGTGTCTCTTGACGATTACTGCACTATGTTCCATTTGGTGAAACTTTCTTATTTATAAAAAAAAATAATGTGTCAGCTCACGCGTTCAGCGCTCAAGTGCTACTAAGCGCTGGGACACTAAAGAGAAATTCTTCTATGCGCTCAAGCAATAAGTGTCCAGTGCTCAAGCGCTGGACATATGAAATAAAATTTTCTTTTTTTCTTGCTTCTTCAAATGTCTATTCTTTTCCATATGCAATTACCTATAAAAAAAACACATAAAACACGTAATAAGAAAACTATTTAAAATAATAAAAATATAATAAAACTTGAGAACAAAACTTTATCAAATAGATTAAAAGATGATAAAAACCTAAGATTTTGAACTGTAAAAATATAAATTTTGAAAGGTTCATCATTTAGAATGATCATTCAATGTTTAATTAAAGAGAATGACCATATAATTTTACTCAATGACCAAAATTACCCCTAATGAAATCCTCATTCCTTCATCTCTTGCCCTAATTTTTTCATGTTCTTCTTCTATGCTGAAAGCAATTCTCGAGTGATTCTGGAAGTTTCTGGGGAGCTTAACCAACAATATTGGTCAGAGGATACAAAACACTGGGTTTCTCTATCGACATCTAAGTGTAGAACAAACACTTCTTGCAAAGTTTTTTCCATTTGTAATCCACAAGCTCTTGACCCTTGTGACTACCTGAAAGGTTTCAAGTTGTTTAATGCTAATTCTTGGAGGGAGGGGAACACATATGTTGGCTATGTCAAGAAAACTGTGTTGAATAGAATGATAGATTCTTATAGTTCAGTAAGGTGCTTTTACCTTCAAATGAAGTTAGGCTAAAGGCCAATACAACTTTAAGATGTGAAAGAAAGTGCTATAGCAATTGTTCTTGTGTTGCTTATACTTATAATTTTAATGATAATTGTCTGTTATAGCTTCATCATGTATTGAGTCTAAAGACCATAATTTTGACTATTAGGTAAAATTAGATGATCCTTCTTTTTTTTTTTTAGTTTTTCCAAAATTTTTCCTACTTGATAGGTAATTAATCTCCTGGAGTACGATCAGACACCTAAGCGGAGACCCTTCTTAATGGTATTTTTTTTTTCATACACATGAATCTGTGATTAAACTTAGAACTATATGCTTAAGGGATTTGAGCTCCTTCTATTCGGACCAACACATGTTGGTAGATAATCCTTCACTTTGATTAAATTTTAAATTGCCTTTTTTAATAATTTTAACTTTTTTGGTCCCTTCAAATTAAATATTATTCTTTAATGGCCCTTAACATTAATTTTTTCAAGAAAAATAATAGAAAAGATAAGTCAATTTTTCTATACACTAGTTAGTAGCCAATGTAGCACGAGGTTTTTTTTGAAGTTTTAATGTGTATTTAAAATATATTTTAGAGACTTAATTTTTAGCATATTATATATATGTAGGGATAAGGCTTCTCTTGTTTAGGAGTTTGGAGGGAAAAGAGAGGGTGAGGATGAAAGGCAAAGAATCGGAAAGGATGGGAATGGTAATGGGGGGTTTATCCTTCCCCTTCATAAGGAGTTAAAAATATAAGAAGGGAAAGAAATAGAGGGTTTATAACAAGTTTTTATAACTTTACCTTTTATTAAAAAATAATATAAATAACATGTTTAATAAATAATATTAATTTAGAAAAACTCTAAAATTTATTTTTATATTTTTCTTCATCCAAAAATTATTTTTTCTCTCTAATTTTTTTTCTCTATCTAAAAACTTATCTAAAAAAAAATCTCTCATCTTTCCTCTCTCAAATTTCTTCTCTTTGAAAATCTCTCTCATTCAAATTTCTTTTCTCTAAAAACATTTTCTCATTTTTTTTCTCTCTAAAAAATTCTCTCAATTTTTTCTCTCAAATTTTATCTCTAATGGTGTGTTTGGGAGCAGGAGATAGGAGGGAAAGGAAAGGAAGGGAGAGACTTGTTCTAGCAAAATCCTTGTTTGGGAGAAGAGGGAATGGAAAATGAGGTTTTTATTAACCCTCAAAAACCTCTGAGGCTCGTTTCCCCCAAATTGGGGGATTTTGATGAAATTTACTCATTTATCCTTATCTCACTCTTAGCTCACCTCACCTACCAGCGTCCATTTTGATCAATTTCACTCATCCTCATCTTCACATCCCCTTTCCCGTGTTCACGGTGAACCACCCGAATCCCACATCTTCATCAACTCTCCCCACCTAACCAGCTCCGTCGCCTGACCGGAACTCCCCATCAGAAGCCGTCGGTCTGCGCATCGTGCACCACAGAACCTAATCTGTGACTCCGACCCACGAAAAGCCCAGATTCGACCAGATCCACCGGTACGCACCACGAAGACCGCCGTGCTCCTCCACGCAGTTGATGCCCCTGTCCGCGCCACCTCCTGCCACCACGCCCTGTAAGCTCTCTGCCTCTAAGCTTATCCGTTAACCGCAAATAATCGTCGAAGAATAATCGAACTTGCTAGCAGCAAATATGTTCTTGCAATTATAAGACATGACACCACAGATTTTGAAGTAAAATAAGGAAAAGAAAACCCTAACACACGCACAACACACACACACACTCTCTCTCTGTGCCTTGGTTTATGCATGACTGTGCCACTGCTCTGTTCTGCTCGAATCTGGATCCCTTCTGCTCAGTTGATGTGTATCTTTGGAAATCCCTTATTTTTTAGTATGCTTTCACTGTTAGACCGTAATCCTATTCTTCTTTCGTTATAGGAGAAATAAAGTTTGAGTTGTTTGGTCATTCATGGGTTACTAATGCTGTTCTAACCTTTCGCTTTTTTCAGTTCCTTTTTTACACGGGTCTTTGAATTAATTACTAGCATTAAGTCCATAATTATCATATCAGTGTTAGAGAATGAATAAGTTGATGTATACTTGCAGAACAAGACACAGTCATAAATGGCCTATGAATGAGCAAGAGATAACAAATTTGGCTATCAATGTCTGTAATGTTCTTTCTTAGAGCATTTGATTTGATCAACCATATTTTGTTTCCTGTGTATTGGATTATTGTATAACCAATTGTAGTGCATTTAGTAGAGTGGCCTCCTCAATAAACAAACATTGCTGCTTAGAACATATCTACACCTATGTCTGATGTATTTGAATCGAAAAAACCATAGACTAACTTAAATTTATGTTGAAAACTAAAACGAACGAAAATTGATTTAAAGAAATTGCTTTTACCACTCAGTTGCTTTAATAGGCATACAATAGGAGAATCTTGAAGTCCTTATTTTCCATGATTTGCTAATAGGAATAATTGTATGTGATTTTGTCATATAGAACCATGATTTTTTTATTTTTGCTATTCATTACTATAAACTGAAGATCAGCAGATCAGTTATCTAATTGACACTCTAATTGCAGCTTATCCTTTTTTTGGGGGGGGGTGTTCTCTCTTGTTTTTAACTTTGCCATATTTTCCATCTTTTCACTGGTCGTGGTCACCCTCTCTTCTCATTTGTAAACAGATAAGGATTTGAGTAATGGTCATTTGGCATCTAGGCTAAAGGAAACTGTTAAAAATGATAATTATGCCCCTCCATGACTCTCTTTTTTTTCACTTTACTATGTTGTCTTTCATGTTAATTTCTCTCTTTATGATATGGTGGTACATACTAGATATACATAGGCTATGATCAAAAACTGCTTTCTGGCATCTGCATAATGTCTAAAGCTCATGCCATGTGTTCACACACACCATAGAGACCACATATGATTGATTGAAGGGAAGAATTTTATTCTGATTACATTAATTTACTATGTTTGTTCATATAAATATTATTATCTTTATAGATGGATGATGAAGGACAACAGAGAAATCTTGCATTGTTAATATGGAGAGAAAGACGTCGACTGGCTATTGTTCATGTCATATGCCTTGTAGTTTATTATTACATAATTAGAATTCGTTCTCGGAGTGGGATAATTGACCGTACTTTGACCTTAGAGAAGGACAGGGCACGGGAAAAGATAATGATGCGAATTGGTAGTAGTGAAGGTCGTAAGATAATAAGAATGGGGCCTAAAGCCTTTTTGGACTTGTGTGCTATGCTAGAACGAGAGGGTGGTCTCCAACCAATACAACGGGTAACTATAGAGGAACAAGTTGCCAAAACACTCTACATTCTAACGCATAATGTTAGAAACCGAGAGGTTCAATTTTGGTTTCGACGCTCTGGTGAGACTACTAGTCATCATTTTCATCGTGTGCTTCGATCAATAGTGGAGTTAGAAGAGAAATATCTCAAACAACCGGATGGTTCACAAATTCCTATAGAAATTCTTGGAAGCAATCGATTTAACCCATTTTTAAGGTAAAATTAGTTTTTATATTGAATTTAGAAACATGTTTAATTAAAAATATATTGACGACAAAATGTCAATGATAGGATTGTGTCGGGGCAATTGATTGTACACATGTTCGTGTGAAAGTTCGGTTGAAGCTTCAAAATATCGTGGTAGGAAAGATTTTCCAACACAGAATGTGTTGGCTGCGTGCTCATTTGACTTAAGATTGACTTACGTTTTACCTGGATGGGAGGGCACTGCATCCGATTCAAGGATATTAAAAGATGCATTACATAGAACAAATTATCTTAGAATCCCCAGAGGTAATTAATATAATTTTTCTCCTTTTCCTCTTGTTCCGTTAGTTACATCTTAGCATTGATTTTTTTTAAATAGGTAAATATTATGTCCTTGATGCTAGATTCATGTTTTGATCACACCTTATAGAACAACACGCTATCATTTGAAAGAATTTTCATCAAGAAATCTGCCTCGAACATCTCAAGAATTATTTAATCATCGTCATTCATCGTTACGTAATGCTGTTGAAAGGGCTTTTGGGGTTTTGAAAAAAAGGTTTCCTATCATTGCAAGTTTTGAACCAACATATGGAATCAAGACTCAAAATATGATTATCATAGCATGTTGCATTTTGCATAATTATTTGATGATAGTTGATCCTGATGAAGAGTAGTTGCTGATGTGGATGAAGAAATTGCCAGTCAAAACGTACCTCAACAACATGGGCATGCTCCAATAAATGATGATGAGGATGAAGAACATACCCGTTTAGGAGATAATTTAAGAAATTCTATAGCTGATGCTATGTGGAGAGATTATACATCTTGATTTGTTTCATTCTTATGTTTAGATTGAACATGTATCTTATGACTTGATGAATATTGTGATGTTAATTGATAAAAATGCATCATATATTAAATTCATTTTCTTTATATTGAAAATGAATTAAGATAATCTGCTTAGGAACTATGTCTGAGACTAAAAGAGAGACGTGGACAGAAGAGATGGATAACGTTCTTATTGATGCTTTTTTGCATCAACAATATGAGGGAAATAAAATGAATGGGACCTTTACTTCAAAAGCTTATGAAGCCATAACTAAAGAGTTACAAGCCAAATTTGAAAGAGCTTTTGACAAGGAAAAGGTAAAGGGTCGTTGGAAGTTATTAAAGAGACGCTTTGCAAAATGCTATGATTTATTCAAAAATGGCTTGAGTGGATTTGCTTGGGACCCAATCACAAAGCATTGGTGTGCTGAACCGGAAGTTTGGGAAAAGCTAATCGAGGTATGTTTTCTATTAATAATTTTCCTTGATTTTATCTCTCTCATGTCTTTTGGTTATATTTTTTTACCATGTTGATCAATGTTTATATGACAGGCTAAGCCTGAAGCTAAAGAGTGGATGACAAAGCCTATTCCAAATTATGACAAGATGATGATCTTATGTGGAGAGGATAGAGCTACTGGACAACATGCTGAGACTGCAAAAGACATTAGAAACAAAAGGCCACTTACTGGAGAATCTGAGTCTATTGAAACAAATGAGGTGACCTTCGAGAGTGTTCAAGAGGTTGGCAATGATAATGAAGCCACATCTCCTGAGGGAAAAGGAACTGGCAATCAAGAGGGCAAATCTAAAAGGTCTAGAAGGACAAAGGATGAAGATGAAATTGAAGGGATAAAGGTGGCACTTCAAGATATTGCTGGAGCTCTTAGAGAGGGTAATGTAGCTCTTAGAGAGAGTACTATTGTTTATGAGAGAGTTCAGCAGAAACTTCCAATTTTTGAATCGAAATTTGGAAGCTTCTGGAGGATTTGAAGATTGAGAGGCACTTGTTCACCCGTGCATACCTTTATCTTCTTGATAATCCTGAAAGGATTAGAGGAATGATTGGTTGTCCTCCAGATAAACGCAAAGAGTTGCTCCTTGAGATGGTGCTTGGTCCTGTTGGTCCCTCTGGTTCGTTGAGGTAATTGTTTTAACTTTCATGTGTTGTGTCATTCATTCATGTTATTGTTTTAACTTGAGTATTTAAGGCTTTGTTATTTTATTTAGAAGCTTCGTTTGTTTTCTTTTTCTTTTTTCCTTATTGTTGTCTTTTTAAATGCTAATGGGGATTCGTTTTTGTAATGAACTTGGGTTTTTCTGGCTTAGAGGCCCCCATTTTTATGCATTATTAGGATGATAGGATTGGTGATGTTTAATTTACCTGTCATCAGTTTTTGTATAGAGTCTTTATTATGACTCTTTTTAACTTTTATACTTATTATATTTGTACTTTATGGTGATGGATTGTCATTGGTATAATTAAAAAATTTAGTCTGCTACATCCTTTTTTGCTTGTCCACATTAATGTGTGTTTTCTCGGAAACTTTTTCCGCTCCCCATGACTGGTTTGCATCTTGTTAAATTTTTTATTGTATCTTATGTAGAGCATTCTCGAATGTGCATTGGGGAGGGAGATTAAGGAAGCTGTTATTTATAAATGTTTGATATAGTTAGTGAAGGTTCCCTTCTTTTCTTGTTCTCCCTTTATCAGCAGTCCATCTTGGCAAAACTAGTAATCCCAGTGGGTAATGGCCAGCTCTGAAAAGAACTGATATCCAGTGGATATGGTAAATTTTCATTTTGAAATATTTTCTTTGGGACTTTATGTTTTGTTGGACGGTGGGTGTTATGGTTTGGACTTTGGAGTTGAAAAATTTTATGTCATATTTGAATACAATCTCATGTATGAGTTTGATCTGCTAGTCCATTTTGATTAAAATAAGTTCCCTCTTATTCTGTTCTGTTGCTTCACAATTTTATGGAGGTTCAGAATCATTGGAGTTAATACATAAAATCATTTGATATCACATCTTTTTGAGGTCAATAGTGCCAGTTTTCTTTTTTATTTTATTTTTGGATAAATTACGTTTCAATTTTTTTTTTTATTGCTAACTTGTTATCTTGATGCTATATAGCAACAATTTGTGGTGCTTGTTTGTCTTTGTCCTATGATGATTGAGAATTTACTTATCTTTATATTACATTTTCATGTTAGTCAATAATTGTACCAACTTGCATTGATATGTACACAGAGACTCCTGTGTTTTCATGTTTTCTATTTGGAATGTGTTGTGAAAAGAAAATGATTGTCATGTTACTGTCTTATTTTTTATTTGTGGGAGCTATTGCAACATGACTGTTGATAATTGTATGTAAAATGTCATAGCATAAGCATGCTGGTCTTTTCAAATAAATTGCAATTACTTATAATATATGATGGTCTCAAAATTACGTTGGCAACCTTTTCATTTTGCAGGTATTGAACAAAATCTATTGTGGTTCTTCTCAAAAAATCTTGTGGCAGTTTCGATCATCAAGTTGAAATGATGGGTTAACAATTGATTATACGTTGTTTTGTCCTTTTGCTAGAATATTGGTTTGGTTATGAATAGAATTGTGTAGTCTTTGACTAGGTTGGATAAGATTTTTGAAGTTTCAACTCAGTATAACTTTTATTTTTTTGATAATGTATATGTATATTATTATGTTTTGGTGTATGATGTATATTATATCAATTATCTAATGCTTAAGTTATTGAGAATTGAGGAGCAAAATGTTCTTACAAGATTCTTACTATTTTTACACTTTTATACAATTCAAAAATATGTACTAAAGATGCACACAATAAATCATAATATTTGAATAACATCACTTTAAAAAAAATGATTAGTTAAACTTAAGAACAAGAATTGAAAATCGTATGTCGATAAAATGAATTTAAGTAAATAAGATTCACTTTTTAATTATAGACAATAATTTGAGAGAGAGAGAGAGAGAGAATCGATATCTTTAGAGTGAAAAAATGTTTTTTTGAATCAATATTTTTTATTGAGAGAAGATATTGTTTATTAAAAAAATTACTCTCTAGAATTTTTTTTTCAACTTTAATATTTTTTATTTACAATTTTTTTTCACTTTAATAAAAATTTGCTCAATTTTTATTGACAATTTTTTATATTAGTTTTTCACTTTAATATTTTTTGTAAAACATTAATTATGCTATTTTTTTAATAAAGGGTAAAATGATAAAAATATATCTTAAACCCTCCATTTCCTTTCCTTCATATATTTCACACTCTCAAACAATGAGGAGGATAAACCTCTTTTTTCCTTCCCTTCCTTTCCTTTTAAATCCCTCCCCTTCCTTTCCCTCCAAACTTCCAAACACACCCTAAAAGTATTTTCTCTCTCATTCTTTCTCTCTAAAAATATTCTCTCTAATTTTAAGATTCATTTTATTGACATATATTACATCCTTAATTTGTTAACAAGGACTCACTCGATTAATTTATTTTTGGAATCATTTTATTAATAAGTTTTACATCCTTACTTTGTTATCAAGGCCCAAGGGGGTAGTGCTCCAGGCCTTTTTTATATCCAAATCTATCTTTTTATTTGTTAAACTCACTATATCACCAATGGTTACAAATTAAATTTACGTACCACATATATAGCAATAATTACTCATCTCAAAATAAAGCAACCAGAAAAAA
Organism: Ormosia semicastrata; assembly: GCA_029884595.1. Classification (NCBI taxonomy): domain Eukaryota; kingdom Viridiplantae; phylum Streptophyta; class Magnoliopsida; order Fabales; family Fabaceae; genus Ormosia; species Ormosia semicastrata. Next base: position 11,090,064 of record JAQQTO010000047.1, read on the forward strand.
ATAAAAGAAGAATTCGCATAGGAGATTCTTATATCACAAATTCACTTCATTTGAAATTACAAATTGTATGATGAAACTCATTAACAACTATCCTAAATTTCTAATACCAAACGCGTTCATCACATCCCAACCATTAGAAGGGTTTTCAAATTCCAGGCATATTCATACTTTGAATCTTCAATACCTGTAAAATGAAGTCCTAGCGGGTTACACTCAACATTTCAAGCTTTAAATGTATATGAATCTTGCAAAAAATATAAGAAAAGTGCGTAAACATAATTGAAGATATCAAGCAATGAATGTTTTCAGTACTCTTCCTCTTTACTAGTTCAATTCTCATGATTCAGTAGCAACCAGTGTAATCAAAGTATACTTTGTTTTATGAAAATTATCACCGTGATAAACAAGCACACAGATAAAAATATAACAAAGAGACTTCAGCACATTAAAAGAACCAAAGCAGCATTGTTCTGAACCAAATTAGCCAAGTAATATCTCGACCTCTGTACTTAGTATAGCACTTCATCTTAGTATATTTTTCCCTAAACTAGTTCATTCCCTATTACTGACATAATACTTAGATATCTATAAATGCCCTCATGTTCAGATTTGCTAATTTCATTATCCACACAACACGTTAAAGTGTACAACAAATTAAACCCATGTCTGATTGGCTGTTGAGGTTGAGTGCTGAGAAACAGAATATGTCTTTTCTTTTCATGTATTTTCTTAGAAACAAAATGGAGTATAATTTCTTTCTAATTGTCAGTGTTCGTACCTTTAGTTTTCTTAATGCAAGAAGCCAAGAAGCCTAAATCAGATTAAAAATTAAATTCCTGATTCCAATCAGCATCCTTGAAACAAGAAAATTCAGTTTCACAATAAAAAATTAGTATGTACACAGTATTATAAGATGGAATGGCTTTACAAAAAATAATTATTGTGTTCAAGTAATAAGTTTACATCACTAAATTACAAAATTGATTTTATTAGAGAATTGAAATGTACCATATAACAGAATTCAACTTCCTTCTTTTCTTTGATATTTTAAAAGAAATTAAATCTAGAGCCAGCAGAACTCTTTTTTGTGTGCACATTTACTTTCATATATAGTGTGGATATTATAATGAGAATTATAATCAAGCAAAGTTGAAAGAAAAAAGATTACCTACTATTTAAACTTTTTTCTTAAGGTGTGAAAAGGCAACTCAACTTCTAATGGAAATTCATTCCAACACATTTGGAAAGGAAATTTCTTATACTCCCATAAATTTCATACTAGTACACTCTTTACAAGATTAGCTTTGGGTCTTAAAATAGCACCGGAGCATTAAGCAGAATTGGCTAAGCACCACAGTGAACTAAATTACCACACATTCAGATGTCAAAATAAAAACAAACAAAACCAGAACTCCACAAATCACGCAGGCATATAAGGGGTAAAAGAAAAATTACAAATAGTTAGTTATAAATAACAATCATAACATAATCAACTACTCCATGAGAGCAGTTGTAAAAAAGCTTGCTACATATATGAGTATACACGTGCAGGTACACATGACACAACAATCACAGGTAGTGCCTAATTATCATTCCTTCCGGGGACAACATAAATGACAAGCAAACAAAAACATAGTTCGGACATGTCAGGGAGATATTAAGGAACATGGCCATTGTAAAACAGAAGTAAACGCAGAAACACAATTCAGACAACAATTTCATAATAGCGAGAGTGAAAAAGGAAGAAATTTGACAGAAATCAAGAAAGACACCTCAACCACAAAATCTAACAATTAATCTTGATTGATTGATGAGTTAATATTAATGAGATAACTAAAGAAAAGTTAAAGAGAAGTTTTTTTTTTAAATGAAAGCAGATATTGAAAAGAAAGGTATAAAGAATGCTTAAACAAAAATACATATCAATTATATAGGAAATAAATATAGATACACAAAGACGGATAATACAATTCAAATTTTTTAATGTACAACATATATAGGGGTGAATAAATAAAAATCCTAAAATTAAAATCATAAATTAATCTCAAATTCAACGCTTTCTACAAAGTATGAACGACAACAAAACAAAGTTTTCGAGGTCAGAATAATCATCTTGCGCGCAGAAATCACTTTGAGATTGTTGTTGAGCAGCTTAAGGGCTCGACTTCTACTCTGATTCATCACCGAATTCAATTTGCGCTTTCCAAATTTCCATTTCCTACCAATGTTGAATATTAAAACAAGGTAAGCCATTTCCAAATTTCCATCCATTCCTACCAAATCCAATTTTCATCTCCGTTTGCCACTAAATCTATATATCCATTCCAAAACTCGTGGGTTTCATAATCTTAATGATGCCATGGACTCATTCATGAGCATTATCAATAAGCATCATCCACCATCTCAAGTGGAAATTGGTAAGATTTTAGGGTCTATTGTGAAGATGAAACAATACCCCACTGTTATTTCACTTTGCGCTCACATGGAATTTAGGGGTATCACTCCATCCATGATTACATTGAGCATCTTAATCAATTGTTACTGCCACTCCGGTCATATGGATTTTGCTTTTTCTGTATTGGGCAAGATTATCAAGAGGGGTTATGAATTGAATACGATTACTTTGACAACACTGATCAAAGGACTCTGTATTAATGGCGAGGTTAGGAAAGCACTGGAATTTCATGACAGCGTTATAGCACAAGGATTTCAGCTTAATGTGGTTAGTTATGGAACCTTAATCAATGGGCTATGTAAAATACAACAAACAAGAACTGCCATTAAGTTGCTGCAAAAGCTGGAGCGACAAGTGGTTAAACCCAATATAGTAATGTACAACACAGTCATTATGGGGTTATGTAAAGACAGGCTTCTAACAGAGGCAGGCAATTTGTTTTCCAAGTTGATTGCGACGGGAATTTCTCCTAATGTTGTCACTTTCAATTCTCTAATTCATGGTTTATGCCTTGTTGGTCAATTAAAAGAAGCAGCCCAAATGGTAAATGAAATGGTTTAAAACAACGTCAACCCAAACCTATATTCCTTTACCATACTGATAGGTGCATTATGCAAAGAAGGAAGAATCACAGAAGCCCAAAAGATGTTTGATATGATGTTGGAAAGAGGTCATAAGCCTGATGTTGTCACTCATACTGCTTTAATGGATGGATACTTTCTAACCAATAAAGTGAATGAGGCAGCAAAGTTATTTGATGATATGATCAAAACAGGCTTGACACCTAATGTTAAGAGTTATAGCATTATAATTAATGGATATTGCAAGAATAAAAGGGTGGATGATGCCGTGACTCTCTATAAACAAATGTGTCTATACTGTAACTTATAGTTCTCTTATTGATGGCTTGTGCAAATCGGGGAGAATATCATGTGTGCAGAATCTTCTTAATGAGATGCATGACAATGGTCAACCCCTTGATTTAATCACTTACAGTATCTTGTTAGATGCTTTATGCAAAGCTGAACATCTTGATGAGGCAATTGCATTATTTTGGCAGATTGTAGACAAAGGAATCTGCCCTAATGTTTACACATGCAATATTCTTCTAAATGGTTTGTGCAAACGTGGAAGACTAAAGACTGCAAAAGAGTTTTTCCAGCATCTTTTGATCGAAGGCAATCGTCTAAATGTTTTTACTTATAACATTATGATCAATGGGCTATATAAAGAGGGCTTGTTTGATGAAGCAATGGCCTTACTTTCGAAAATGAAAGGTGATGATTGCCTGCCTGATGTTGTAAGTTATCGAACACTCATTCACGCTCTTCTTGATAAAAATGAGAGAGAAGGCAGAGAAGCTTCTTCATGAAATGATTAGTAGAGGCCTACTAAAGGGAGAGAGCAAGGTGAGAAATATTAGTTCCAGTTTAACTCACTTTTATTAATGTCAAATTTGTGTAATATGCTAGTTACTATTTTTTTAATGTTCTAATTATCTTTTATATTTAATTTACTTTGACCTTGTGGTGCTGCCATTGCTTAATTCGCATGATAATTCTCTTAACCAGTTTAATTAACTATCGAAATGTTCTTAGTCATTGATTATGAGGTAGTTTTTCAGTTGATGTCTGGAAAGTATCCAAAATACTGAGTTCTCACTTCTTGTCATCTTTATCTATATTGGTATCAGTTTTATTATCTGGAAAACCAAGCCAAAACTGACATTATCGTTCAATACTTCAATGTTCTTTTTTCTCTAAACCTTAACTATTTACCATGAATTTTAAAAGGTAAAAACAAACATGTTCATTTTCATATTCATATTCATATTCATATGTACCTCTTATTAACAAATAAACATACCTTGTTTGCACCATCAAAGCTGACTTCTTAGGAGTTTTGGGATTTATTTATTTATTTTATAATTGTCAGACTTCTCTTCCCAAAAAATAATATGTTAGGCCCACATGTGCAATAAGGACAGGATGGAGAATATTGAGAATGTTCTTGTTAATGGGCTGCAGCATAACAAAATGCTGATGTGGCAGTGAGTGGAAGAGGAGAGACCGTGGGATATTCAGTTACAAGAATGAGAATATATATAGGAGGGGGAGAGAAAGAGAGGGCTAGGTAGTAATTGAGTAAAGTATTGGGGCCTTAGGGTAGGGAGGCTTGTAGACCCTTGAAGTCTGCTCTATTTTTTTATTTTCCTTTTCTAATTGGGATACTTTTCTTTAATGAGACACCCGGGTTCCTATCATAATACTGTTCAAATGAAGATTAAAACTGAGGGTTCTTTAGAAGGTTTGGATTTTAATTTTAAAGTAACAGTATCTCCTTTATAGTATCTTTTTTAGCGCTGCTTCTGATCACATTTTTTTTGTATTCTCTTCTATTTAGGATTCTAAGTCTACTATTCCCTGGGAGGTAGAATAGATTCTTGGAAAGGAATTCTGCTCATCTTGAAGACCAAAGACATTGACTACATTCTTAGTCTTTCCATCTCCTTTGGTGGATACTTTAATAATTTAATATCAGCAACCATGGATGGTGTTTCTTGTCTCTTGATATTCTCAAGGTGCTGAGCAAAGACCTTTGAAAGCTAGTGGTGAATTACGACTATTATTTCAAGAAGTGTATTGATCTCCTCTCTGACATATTGAGAATTGTCCCAGTATCATGTACTTTGTGTTCCCGAACTGGCTCAAATGTATGACCCACTTTGGATGGGTTGTTTTATTATCGAGATATTCAGTCATGAATGTGTGTATTTGTGTTTGCATTTTAGGTCAATGCATATGATGTCTCAAATCTCTGCCGTTTACCACCGAGGGTTGTGGTCGAAGTGGTCATTTGCCTACGCAAAGTTTGTGGGGGTCCCAGGTTCGAGCCTTGGCTTCGACACTTTGTGGATAGGCATGAGACTAGGTCCTCGATGGAGTTAAACGCATCCCCATCCACTCTGTGGTAGGGCCAGTAGTGAGCTATAAACTAGGACACTGTCGACCTGATCACGAGACAACGCCTCTAACGGGTAGGTGGGAGTTCGCCCCTGCTGTCCATGCCACCACCCTGGAATCCCATTTCTTTGTACCAAAAAAAGAAAAAAAATATCTGCCCCTTTCTACTTCTTTTCTTCTCAGATCTGCTCTGTCTAGTGATGCTTATGTCTGCACATTTGCATGTGTATGTCTGTTTGTATAGCAGATTTATAATGTTGAAAGTGTAATTTGTTCTCATTATGTAGATATTTCCTTTCTCTTTCAAGAGTAAACTATTTTGCTAAATTATCATTTATAAGACTGTTTCATGCAGATTTTGGTTTTTGTAGCATGCTGACTTTATTTTTTGTGGAGGCAAAGGAGGGAGCTGATTCCCTGGAAAACTAGTTGTGTCTTGATGGTTTTCCTGCAACTACTATTCTTGGTGACAGGATGTACACATGTTCGTATGTTATACCATTATCTTGGCCTTTGTATCAATGTGTGGTGTACTACTTTGCTTTATATTTGATGGCAAAGACCCATACCCTAGTATTCTCATTTTTCCACTGTGAAAGTGTGTGATCATCTCATCATCAGGGAAAGCAGTGGGCTATATTTAGGCAATTGTGTCTGGTTCATTTTCGAACTTAGTGCAAAGAAGGGATGACATGTTAGATGACTCTCCGAGATTTTGTTGGTTTTGTATGCAGCTGCTTGTATATGTCGAAGATTGAATCGATATATTATGTGACTCTTATCTTGAAGTTGTGTTCATGACTGGCCTTATTGCTTAGAGTGATATTTACATAATTTTGTTTCCCATTTGTGTTAATCATTGCACGTTTGGTCTAGTTCCCTTAACTCTACACTGACTGAATTTTTGTTTCACTAGAACTTTTAATGATTCTTTAAGTTTTTTTGAGGGATTTTGTGCATGAAGATCATGAGAGGAGTTTTCTTGATTTGATGGCAAAGACCCATACCCTAGTATTCTCATTTTTCCACTGTGAAAGTGTGTGATCATCTCATCATCAGGGAAAGCAGTGGGCTATATTTAGGCAATTGTGTCTGGTTCATTTTCGAACTTAGTGCAAAGAAGGGATGACATGTTAGATGACTCTCCGAGATTTTGTTGGTTTTGTATGCAGCTGCTTGTATATGTCGAAGATTGAATCGATATATTATGTGACTCTTATCTTGAAGTTGTGTTCATGACTGGCCTTATTGCTTAGAGTGATATTTACATAATTTTGTTTCCCATTTGTGTTAATCATTGCACGTTTGGTCTAGTTCCCTTAACTCTACACTGACTGAATTTTTGTTTCACTAGAACTTTTAATGTTTCTTTAAGTTTTTTTGAGGGATTTTGTGCATGAAGATCATGAGAGGAGTTTTCTTGATTTCAGCCATGGTTAATGGAACTGCACCACTGTACTTTCATACATGGGTGATCAAAATTTGAGTTATTTAAATTGGCTTCGCACTATTGTCAGACACAACAGAAATTTTGGTTAAATGTTGGAATTATTGTGTCATTTAAGTATGGCCATTAAATGCAATTGTAACACTAACAGATGATAGGGACCTGAAAACTCTAAAATGAGTAGAAGTTGTGTCCTTTTTTAGCTAACTTACAATCTTGCTTCTGATATTGTATTACTAGGCTCCATTATCCACACTTCCTTTAGCAGCTAAGAAAATTCAAATGCAACCTGATGTAGATTGAGATTTTTCATGGGCTTCTATATGGGTCTGCTATGTCTACAGCTAGAACAATATATCACTTAGAGTCTTTGACCTTTATTTGAGCTATTTAAGTTTAGCACAAGTAGTCTACGTGGTAATGAAAAGTGAGTACTCCTTCTGTTCACTTTTTGACAAGTATGTCAATTTCAGCATCCAATTCATCCTTCTTTTAAAAATAGCTTATTTGTTTCAGCATCCTTTTTGATTCATTTTTTACTTAATGGTCTGTGATGGTGGGAATTGTTGATTATTGTATGAATCTGTCATAGAAACAAATGACATTATTTAAAGTTAGTTTCATCATACAGCAAACCAGGCCAAACCTGACATGATTGTTCACTGTTCTGTTGTGTTTAAAGTCTGAACCTCATCTCCTTTTGCCATGAATTATACAAAGTGAAAGACAAACATATCTTTTTCTTTTCCCATTTTACTTCTGTCTTCTTTTCACTGGTAGAAAAATATTGAGACACATTTTGGTTGTACTATCAAAGCTGCGTAAGATATTCTAAAATATGCTAAATTGTTACTTGAGGTGGTTGCTACTCATTGCAGAAACAATATCATCAAATTTTGGAAGCATTGGTCCAAAAGAGGTAATTGCTTCTACTTTTCTTTGATGTTTCACGGCAAAGTTTTCTTCTACTTAAACTATTAAGTTAGCAATCTGTTGGCTGTGGTGTTCTAGATGCAGCCTGGCAACTTTGACAAAGGTCGTATTGAAAATGACATTGGTGGTTTGCCCAAGTATGACCTATACAATTTTTTGCAAGTCATTAATTACATATACAGCATCAGCTTCAACCATACTGAGGGGTTAGTTATATAGAAGTGCTAATGAAGAGCTCTTCATTTAAGTTTAGAATTGATCAGCTAGAGATAGGTTTCTCCAGGTTTCACTTTGAGCTTGAAAGTATTTGTACAAATGAACAATTTGATTAATAACAAAGCTAAGAATAGATGGTCAAAGATTGACCATTTATAATGTTTTCTTTCTTCTCCATTTATCTAGTTCTTACCTTACCGTTGGTTAAGCAACTGAACTATAGAGAGGAACTAGAAGACTATTGGTGGTATAAGGATTTGATATATTGGTTGCAAAACCCATTTGTATTACTTGGTTGACAACAATTTTGGTCAGCTATCCACCATTCCCCTGCCATTTAAGCCTATACTCAGGTTAGAAGATCAAGTTGGAAGTAGTTATATTACAGCATTGGGATTTTATGAGTCTGAAGTCTCTTAACCTACCCAATTCTATTGGGATAGGTGATGTGAGGTTTTATGGGAAAGAGATAAACTATCAATTCTTGCATAGCCACTAATTGACCAAAAAAGTGAGGAAAAAAAGGTGCGTTATGATGAGCTTTAGAAGCAAGTTTGTTGATGACCTTGGTTAACTCATACCTTTGATATTACTAAATTTGTAGGGATGGTTAGAAACCTTGTTTATTTTGGTTTGGAGTATAGAGATGATGTACTATGCAATTCTCTCACTATAGCTTAATATCTTTTAATAAGGGAAACGTTTAACATACACTCATCACATGCATCAAGCTTTATCAATAGTTGATTTGGCATAAAATCAAATCATCAGTTGATATTGATGACCTGTAACTTAAAGTACCTGATACATTTTATCTATTTATTTATTTTATCGTAAATAGTTGTACATATATGAAATCCTATGAATTCTAAATGGTAATATTTACACACACTTTGGTTCATACACAAGAAACTTAAACAACTCTTCTTTTTTAGTCAGATAATTGTACATAAAAAAAGTTCTACAAATTTCAACTAGTAATATTTACACACATTTTTTGTCACATATAATTAACTGTACATATAAGAAATTTTTTTTTATATTCCAACTGATAATATTTATATATACATCCAAGTCCACAAATAAGAATTTAGGATTTAAAAAGTCATTACGACATAATTATATATATAAATCAAATAACTGATTATAGTGAATAAAACTCACTTAATGTTTGGTACACCCACATATGATACACGCCTCGTGCAATGTTGCTTTGAAACTTTACTATGCACCTTGTCATCAAAGGTGCAATTGTGTTCCAAGCATTTTGAGTAGGAGACTTTTATATCAATGGTTAATGGTTAAAAATGATTACCTACAACCTACTAAACAGTTTATGATAAAAGGTTTGTATTTATAACATTGCTCCTTAAAAAAATAGAAATTATGAGAAAGTCTTCTCTTGACATGCACAACCATAGTTGTATGGACTGAACCAATTTGATCAATTTATCTGGGAAATCCATGACTCAAGTTTTAGATTGGTCCGGTCAACTAATTGGATCAGTTTTTCCATTGACCCGATCAAACCTGGTGACCCGCCTAATGGGTTGACTAGGTTTTTAGGGTTTTTTTTAAATAATTAAAACTTAAAAAATGTAACTTCTAGGATTTGAACATTGTACTTAAAGGTTGATCTTGAACTACATTTTACAACTAGTCTATATGTTCCTATTTAGTATTGGACAAAACTTAACTCAAGTTTCTTATATTCTTTCTATTCAGTTCTTAAATCAAACAATGACATGTAGGTAAAAAATCCATTAATGAGTTAGGTGTGTATTATTAAGTTAGAAAAAAATTCACATGTAATTGTTTGATTTGAGAACTAGATAGAAAGAATATAAGGAATTTGAGTTAAGTTTTGTCCTTTAGTATTTTTCTCAATTTGTTAATGTTTATTATTATCCAACAAATAAGTTATTATCACCACTTGTTTGGAAGTATTTTTTTCATATACTATTTTTGTTTAGTATTTTTTAATATAATATTTTTTATTGCAGGTAGTTTTTCATACAATATTTTTTTAAAAAAATATTTATTTCTTTGATAAGATTTTTTGATTTGACTGTTTGACTCGCAATCGAACCTTTGACCCAATGACCCAACCTTCTGACCAGATAAACCTTTAGTCCGGGTTATACAGCTATACACGCAACTTGAGCCACCACCTCATTTTCGGCATGTCACCATTCGAGACTTATACGACGAACACACTCAGTCATAGCTAATAAGAAACACCCTTGTATACTACTAGCAACCCACAAAGTTCCAGGCTCCACACTAACACACCTAAAAGCTCCATGGTTGAACTAGAGCTCTAACTCCAATGCACCAACGACCCAAGTCGTCGAAGCACCTGCTGTGGATGACAAAGCCTCCACTATGCACCCATCCTTGCCACTGCTTAAACTCCAGCCTTCACCGAAGACCCAAAACCATGCCTTTGCTCTCTTTGTGCTCCACACCCAAAATGTGTACTTTTGTGATTTTCAAATCTTTTGCTTTGATGGGTACCTCGAATCTTCTCTTGTTTTTCTTCTCTTTGGTGGCTTTGTGTGCTATGGTGACTACCAAGGTGGTGCTGATTGGGAACAATGTCACTTCTCCTTCGACGATATTGAAGCTAATTTCGTTGAGAAAATAGAGTTATCTACTTTATGAAACCAAAGTAACACATATTTATGCTATGTATAGGAGATTAATGTTCTAATTGGAGTATTTTATGATGTAAATACTCATTAAGCATCTCCATAAAGGATATTAGCATTGTACACTCATTATACTTGTGAAGTGATAATTGTGTGTGCCTAGTTTATTGAAAAATTGGTGTTATTGTTGAATTATAAAATGAGGTCTACAATGTACACTAAGTTCACTTGTAAAGTAGAACCTTGTACACTAGAAAAGTGCTTAATGTTATGAGTTTGACTTGTAAGCTTGTCATGTTCATAAAGTATAATAGAAACATGATTTGCTCCTTTATTTGTTAAAGTTGACTTAGTAATGCATGTTAAATGAGATTTGCTCATTTATTTACTAAAGTTGAGTCATGAAAGTATACTAGAAACATGAATTGCTCCTTTATTTGCTAAAGTTGAGCCAAAATTGCATGTTTGCTATGTTTTGATCCTTTACTTTGTTGAAGTTGAGCCATATGAATTGATGTGATGTGTGCACAATCTTTCTAAAATAAGACAAAGGAGTGGGAAAAGTACCTTGTCATGGCAGAGGAGTGAGAAAAGCACTCTGCCAAGTGCAATACAATCTTTCCAAAATGATACAAGGGAGTGAGAAAAGTACTTTGTTAAGAGCAAAGGAGTGAGAAAAATATTTTTCCAAGGATAGATTGTTCAGTAGGTGAGTGAGAAAAGCAATCTACTAAGGGCAAATGAGTGAGAAAAGCACTTTTCCAGACAAAGGAGTGAGAAAAGCACTTTTCCAGACAAAGGTGTGAGAAAAACTCTTTGCTAAGAAACATGACATTTCATAAGCATTATCATGGAGTATTTCATAAGCATTGTCATAGGAATGAGCATATGGCATCATATAAGCATTAGCATTGAAATTACAATTGTATGAACAATTGTTTTATCATTAAAGAGATGTAGACAAGGTATATGGATCATGAATATGCAATGTGAATGTTTACATAGAGATAACATGTAAATATTCTGATGAAAGTAGGTTACGACTTTTATTTGACTCATTTACCTAAGATTGCTATGATCTAATGTTATCATGGTGATTTGATAAAAATAGTTAATTATGAAATAATTGAACCATAGTCAAAAGTTGATTTTTCTACCTTGAGAAGAGAAAGGAACATTTTTTTCTTTACCTACCTTTCTAGATGTTCTTAAATGATTTATTTTCTCCCGAAGCAGTTGGAGTTATCATGATGCCATTATATGTGATTATACTACTAAGAATTTGTGAATTCTCACCCCTTTGTTTATTTCCATGATAAACCCAACACCGATTCTTTCAAGAAGAGGAAATGAAGATGGAGACCTAAAGTAGTTTTACTTACTCTTTTGTCCAATGTCGTGTATATTGCAGATTCTGCATTAGATTGTATAAAGTTTTTACGTATTGTACTTATGTCCTTTGAGACTTAGTTTGTACATTCATATTTATAATGTTCATGTAAATATTACATTTCCCTCTCAAGGCTCTTTATAATAATATGTATGGTTATTATAAAAGTAGTATGATGCTTATATGTTAGTACTGACATGCCTAATTCTATTTACTTAAGTATATTCTGGATATACTATGGTATTAGTATCGAGGTGTTACATTTTACATGAAATTAAATCTAGAGCCAGCAGAACTCTTTTTTGTGTGCACATTTACTTTCATATATAGTGTGGAAATTATATTGAGAATTATAATTAAGCAAAGTTGAAAGAAAAAAATTACTTACCTTTTAAACTTTTTCTTAAGGTGTGAAAAGGCAACTCAACTTCTAATGGGAATTCATTCTAACACATTTGTAAAGGAAATTTCTTATATTCCCATAAATTTCATACTAGTACACTCTTTACATGATTAGCTTTGGGTCTAAAAATAGCATTGGAGCATCAAGCAGAGTTGGCTAAGCATGACAGTGAGCTAAACTACCACTCATTCAGATGTCAAAATAAAAACAAACAAAACCAAAACTACATAAATCGTCATTTAATTTAAGTTTAGCATAAGTATTCCACATGGTAATGAAAAGTGAGTACTCCTTCTATTCACTTTTTGACAAGTATGTCAATTTTAGCATCCAATTCATCCTTCTTTTAAAAATAGCTTATTTGTTTCAACATCCTTTTTTATTCATTTTCTACTTAATGGTCTGTGATGGTGGGAATTGTTGATTATTGTATGAATCTGTTAGAGAAGCAAATGACATTATTTAAAGTTAGTTTCATCATACAGCAAACTAGGCTAAACCTGACATAATTGTTCAGTGTTCTCTTGTGTCTAAAGTCTGAACCTCGTCTCCTTTTGCCATGAATTATACAAAATGAAAGACAAATATATCTTTTTCTTTTCTTTTACCATTTTACTTCTATCTTCTTTTTTCTGGTAGAAAAATATTGAGACACACATTTTCGTTGTACTATCAAAGCTGCATGCGATATTCTAAAATATGCTGAATTGTTACTTGAGGTGATTGTTGCTCATTGCGAAAATAATATCATCAAATTTTGGAAGCATTGGTCGAAAAGAGGTAATTGCTTCCTCTTTTCTTTGATGTTTCACAACAAAGTTTTCCTCTACTTATGTTATTAAGTTAGCAATCTGATGGTTATGGTGTTCTAGATACAACCTGGCAGCTTTGACAAAGGTCGTATTTGGGGGCCATAGACCTGGTCTTGAAAATGATATTGGTGATTTACCCAAGTGTGACCTATATTGTTGGTGTATGCCCTAGAGGCTGATATATTTCGTCTATACTTACATACATTGTATTATGCTAATTTTTATATGAGGTGTTTCATTTATTGTGTTATTTATGATAAACATAATAAGGTCATTAAAATAGTAAGTTTGATGTCATAGGACATCAAGTAGATGACTTGGTTGTGAGATCTTATTGGATAAAATTAGAACACTATTCTTAAATGTCCCTAGTCAAGTATTATTAATTAGGACAACAATAATGCATTGAGACTAGTATGTGCGTAGACTGGTAGCCATATCTCACGGGTCATGGATATGAGATATTAAGTCTTCACATGGGTATATATATTAAGAGTAATGATGTACTAAACTGACCCATCATGAGAACGCTACGTGGATTGATCACGTGAATGTCATAAGCGATTCTCATTTTGATAATAGTGTATATGGTCTTTTGACCTGAAATCATTATAATTCCTACATGAGGAGTTGTATAGTTTGATGTCATCAAACGTCATCTGTAACAAAGTGATTATAAAGTTAGTTATTGAATATACTACGAATCATGTGGAGGGATGTGAGTGACCTAGATGGGATTTGTCTCTCCTACATAACAGGAGTGATATCTTCAGGTTCCCTAATTGAGTGAGACTATGAAATGCATGGCCATACTCAAATGAGTCAACATGAGATATTGATCTCATTTACTACGTCTGCTTGAGTATCAAGAAATGAAAGATTGAACTATACAAGGGTGACACATTCTATGCCTTGTGTTCAATCTAGATATCTGGATAAAGGGACTAGACTACACGGAAACATTGATCACCGAAAGGTTATGTCAAATCACAGACATTCTCATTACTTGGGTAGCAGCAATGTGTTGCTAGATACCACTCACTACTTGTAATATTAAAATAGGATTTTAATATTACTACCAATGTTATGAGAACCTGCAGGGTCACACAATTAGAACAGACTAAATTGGAGTAAATAGAATCCAAGTTGGACTGGAAATTCTATCGTGGGCCGAAATTCATAACAGATGAGCCCAAGGCTTAACACTAACCCTACTACTGCTCTTTCACTCAAGGATTCTAAAAGAAGCTATTAGAGGCTTCTCAGAGAAGCTAATGCAAAGCTTCTTGGAGATGCTAATTCAAGGCTTCTTGGAGAAGCTAATGCAAGGCTTCTTGGAGAAGTTAATGCAAGGCTTCTTAGAGAAGCTAATGCAAAGCTTCTTAGAGAAGCTAATTCAAGGCTTCTTGGAGAAGCTAATGCAAAGCTTCTTGAAGAAGCTAATGAAAGGTTTCTTGGAGAAGCTAATGCAAGGCTTCTTGGAGAAGCTAATGCAAAGTTTCTTGAAGAAACTAATTCAAGGCTTCTTGAAGAAGCTAATTCAAGGCTTCTTGAAGAAGCTAATTCAAGGCTTCTTGAAGAAGCTAATTCAAGGCTTCTTGAAGAAGCTAATGAAAGGCTTCTTGGAGAAGCTAATGAAAGGCTTCTTGAAGAAGCAAATAGAAGGCTTCTTAAAGAAGCTATTGGAGGCTTTTTCTATAAAAAAAGCCATAAGGGCATGGATTGTAACCCATAATACACATACATAGTGAAAGAGGGTGACAGATTTCCTTCTCTTCGTAGCTAGCACTGCGTTAGGGAGGCGGGACTCCAAGTGGACATTGGACCTTCGTGGGTCTGTTCGTGTGGACTATGTAGAGACATCGTCACTGTTATAGTGTTAGTGGTTTGCGTTGATCATCTTTCTGTTGGCTTCAAGAGGTATACTCAAAAATCACATTTCGTGATCCCCTTTTCGCATGGATCCTTGTTGGGAATTCCCTTTTTCTACTGTGTTTTTTATGCCGTAATTCCCAAAGCATTAGTTCAAAAGAGGTGATTGCTTCTTCTTTTCTTTGATGTTTCACGGTAAAATTTTCCTCTACTTATGTTGTTAAGTTAGCAATCTGATGGTTGTGGTGTTCTAGATGTAGCGTAGCAGCTTTGACAAAGGTCATATTTGGGGGCCACGGACCTGGTCTTGAAAACAACACTGGTGGTTTGCCCAAGTGTGACCTATACAATTTTTTGCAAGTCATTAATTACATAAACAATCAACCATACTAAGGGGGTAGTTATATAACAATGCTAAAGAATAGCTCTTCATTTAAGTTCAGCATTGATCAGCTAGAGATAGTTTTCTCCTGGTTTCATTTTGAGTTTGAAAGTATTTGTACAAATGAACAATTTGATTAATAACAAAGCTAGGAATAGTTGGTCAAAGATTGACCATTTATAATGTTTTCTATCTTCCCCATTTATCTAGTTCTTACCTTACCATTGGTTGAGCAACCGAACTGTAGAGAGGAAATGGAAGACTATTGGTGGTGTAAGCATTTGATATATTGGTTGCCAAACCCGTTTGTATTACTTGGTTAACAACATTTTTGGTCAGCTATCCACCATTCCCCTGCCATTTAAGCCTATACTTAAGTTAGAAGATCAAGTTGAAAGTTGCTATAACTAAATAATATATTACTGCATTGGGATTTTATGAGTCTGAAATCTCTTAGTTTACCCAATTCTATTGGTATAGGTGATGTGAGGTTTTATGGAAATGAGATAAACTATCAGTTCTTAGCCACTAATTTACCAAAAAAGTGGGGGGGAAAGTGCGTTATGATGAGCTTTAGGAGCAAATTTGTTGATGACCTTGCTTAACTCATACCTTTGATATTACTAAATTTGTATGGATGGTTAGAAACCTTGTTTATTTTGGTTTGGAGAATAGAGATGATGTACTGTGCAATTCCCTCACTATTGCTTAATATCTTTTAATAAGGGAAACGTTTAACATACACCCATCACATGCATCAAACTTTATTAATAGTTGATTTGCCATAAAATCAAATCATCGGTTGATATTGATGACCTGTAACTTAAAGTACATGTTACATTTTATCTATTTATTTATTTTATCATAAATGGTTGTGCATATAAGAAATCATATAGATTTCAACTAGTAATATTTACACATACTCAAACCGCATACATAAGAAACTTGGACTACTCCTCTTTTTTTTTAATCATAGATAACTGTACATACATAAAATTTTATAAATTTTAACTAGTAATATTTACACACATTTTTTTGCCACAGATATTTAACTACTCACAAACAAGAATGCAGGGTTTAAAAAGTAATTGTGACACAATATATATATATATATATATATATATATATATATATATAAATAAAATAAATAACAGTTATAGTGAATAAAACTCACTTGAAGTTTGGTAAACCCACATATGATAAACGGCTCGTGCAATGTTGCTTTGAAACTTTACTATGCACCTTCTGGTCAAAGGTGCAACTATGTTCCAAGCAATTTGAGTCCTTAAATAAGGAGACTTTTATATCAAAGGTTAATGGTTAAAAATGATTACCTGTAGCCTACTAAACAACTTATGATTAAAAAGTTTGTATTTATAACATTACTCCTTAAAAATAATAGAAATTGTGAGAAAGTGTTCTCTCGACACACGCAACAATAATTGTATGGATTGGACCAATTTTGTCAATTTATTTGGGAAACCAGTGACTCAAGTTTTAGATTGGTCTAATCAATCAATCGGATTAATTTTTCCATCGACCTGATCAAACTCGGTGACCCGCCTAGTGGGTTGACTAGGTTTTTAGGATTTTTTTTAAAAAAATAATTAAAACTTAAAAACTGTAACTTTTAGGATTTGAACATTGTATTTAAGGGCATTATCTTGAGGCGCATTTTACAACTAGTCTATATGTTCCTAACTAATATTTTTCTCAATTTCTTAATGTATATTATTATCCAACTAATAAGTTATTATCACTACTTATTTGAAAGTATTTTTCTCATATACTATTTTTGTTTAGTATTTTTTAATATAATATTTTTTATACCAAGTAGTTTTTCATATAATATTTTTTTAAAACAAATATTCCTTTCTTTGACCAAGTTTTTTGATTTGACTATTTGACCCGCAGTCAAACTGTTGACCTAATGACCTAACCTTTTAACCAGATCAACCTTTGGTCTGGGTTATACAGCTATACGCGTAAGATGAGCCACCACCTCATTTTCGGCAAGTCACCATTCAAGACTTATATGACCAACACACTCAGCCATAGCCAATAAGAAACACCCTTGTATACTACTAGAAACCCACAAAGTTCTAGGCTCCACGCACACCTAAAACCTCCATGGTTGAACCAAAGCTCTAACTCCGATGCACCAAAGCTCTATCGTGGATGACAAATCCTCCACTATGCACCCATCCTTGCTGCCGCTTGAACTCCAGCCTTCACCGAATACCCAAAACCATGCCTCTGCTCTCCTTGTGCTCCACACCCAAAATTTGTACTTTTGTGATTTTCAAATCTTTTGCTTTGATGGGTGTAACACCCTGAAAAACATGATATACTTGTATATGGTTATAGAGGTAGCTTAATACATGTTTATCATACCTCTTAAGTTTTGTGACTTTCTGAGCATGTTTAGTCACTTTGTTGTAACACTATGTGTGAAATATAGTTGTTATTTACTTCGAAAGTGACTTAAACTACTTGGTTAGTGAAAATAAATGTGGAAAGTTTGTTTCTATGTCACAAATATGTTAACTATGCTATAGTTAAAATATGAGGATAATCGGAGTTAGTTTGAAATTTTTAAGCATACTGAGTATGTGTTATAATACCGGACTGACTAGTCACAGATATAGAAAATGTGACAATGGTGAAACAAGAATTTTAATGAATCTCAAGATTTATTTTAAACTTGTTGGAAGCTAGAAATCTGGATTTAGTGAAATCTAGGTGTTTTTAGCAGATCAAAGTTTTAATACTTATCTAAAAGAAGCCAAATGAGACTTATCTTCCTAAAATATCCCACGGTTGGGAGAAAGAAAAAATAAAAACAGAGAAAGAAAAGAAAAGAGAGAAAGAGAGAAAGAGAAACTGAAGGAAGAAAAGAAGAGAAAGAAAAAAGATGAATTAACTGGAACTTGAATCTATCATTGGCTTCATCTTCTTGATCTTGAGGTAGGGGACTTAGTTTTTTGTACTCTTATCCTTTCTATCTTCATCTTGTTTCATGGTTTTGGATTGAGGAATGGATTGAGTGGGTGTTAGTATGAGATTTCCATGCTTGATTCTTGCTTTTAGGTATGAAGTTGAGCTATTATATGCTTGAGTGAAGCATAGCTATTAGCTTGAAACCTAGGATTTACCTTAGAACTCTTTGTGAAAGGGTTGGAAAAAGGGGTTTTGTGAGAAAAGTTAGGTTTTGATTTGTGGTTTTAGTCATAGAATCCAAATTGGAGGTTTTTGTTGGTGATTAATGATACCTATCTGTTAGTAAACTTGTTAATGACCTTAGATCACTTAGAAACTGAGTTGGAGTGTCCAAAATCCATGATTTTGGCCATAGAAATAGTGGCAAGATGCTGCGAAACGAGTTGCAGAGTTTCTGACCCAGAAACACGACCCGTGTCTGAAGACACGGGGTGGGCCATGTCTCTCTCTGCTAGCTGAAAATTCATCAATAGTGCTCACAGAGGAAAACACGGAGTGGGCTGTGTCTCCCTCTATAATGAGAATTAGCTCTTGTGGTCTTCATAAAAGTTGTAGTTCTTTCTCTTAGCTTCCAAAATCACCTTGTTTCGACCTCTGTAGCTCAAGTTATAGTCATTTTACTGTGCAAAGGTCAAAGGTCAATATTGAGCAGGATGTGTTTTTGGTTAGGAAATGCATGATGCTTTGACATTCTATATGGCTAGGGGCCTTAGAGGGACTTTAGATAACCATATTAGGGTGGATTATCAAGGGGTAATGTGTTGGAACACCTTAGGCTACCATAGTGTGGTGGAATGTCATAGGGTAATACTTAGAATGTGACCCATATAGGGTTTATTTTAATATCATTTGTGATGAATTGAGGAAATGAGTTTCCCTAAGTGTTGGAATCACTCATACTTGCTCTTTTAAGAGTGTTAAAGTACTTCTATAAGTATTTGATGAAGTGTGTGTAAGATAAGTTTGAGATGCATATAAATCAATTTTGAAACTAGTTACGGGAAGTAATTAGTAATTGTTTTGCATGAGTTGTTTGAGAAGCATAGATTGGTGAATAATATCCTATCTATGTGTTTATACAATAGATTGGTGAGTAATATCCTCTCTATTATTTGTGAAACACATTGAGGTGTGTAATATCCTCTTTGTGTTGCTTGAGAGCATAGATTAGTGAGTAATATCTTATCTATGTGTTTATACAATAGATTAGTGAGTAATATCCTCTCTATTGTTTGTGAAACACATTGAGGTGTGTAATATCCTCTTTGTGTTGATTGAAGTATATTGAGGTGTGTAATATCCTCTTTGTGTTGCTTGAGAAGCATAGATTGATGAGTAATATCCTATCTATGTGTTTATACAATAGATTGGTGAGTAATATCCTCTGTATTATTTGTGAAACACATTGAGGTGTGTAATATCCTCTTTGTGTTGATTGAAGCATATTGAGGTGTGTAATATCCTCTTTGTGTTGCTTGAGAAGTATAGATTGGTGAGTAATATCTTATCTATGTGTTTGTACAATAGATTGGTGAGTAATATCCTCTGTATTATTTGTGAAACACATTGAGGTGTGTAATATCCTCTTTGTATTGATTGAAGCATATTAAGGTGTGTAATGTCCTCTTTGTGTTGATTGAAACATATTAGGGTGCGTAATATCCTCTCTATGTTGTGAGTAATAAGGTGAGTAATACCCTTATTACATTGTGGAGTAAGGAGGTGAGTAATATCCTCTTTGCTTTGTTTGACTAGTGGAGGAGAGTAATATTCTCTGCTTGTTTTGATGGATAGTGTTGTTGAGTCATAACCTCATTATGATTGATAAAAACATGATTGTATGTTTTGCCTTTTTGAAAAGTTTGAGCCCCGTAAATGTGCGTGTTCTATATTAGGTAAGGTGGATTGTATCCTTCCTAATATAGTGTTAATAAGGATGGATTTCCTTGTTCATTATCGATAACTGTGTAGTTAATGGATTTCACTACCCGAGGAGGGATGAATTTCCTCTATGATAATGATATTTGCTGGATGGACTTCCAGTGCTTGTTCAGGGTTATGGTTGTGACTACCATTACTTTGTTAAGGATTCATACATTCATGACATTACCATGGAATTAGAAGTTCTTAGATATGATATTATAAATTATTCATTTTCATTCTTAGGACTTGCATAGACAAACACATTAGACATAATTAAGCATAGCATGACAATTGTATGGGCGGTTGCTATCATAACATTATTCATGCATTGAAATTGTATGAGTAATTATATACTTCGGTGATTGAAGAGTTAGCTTTATGGTTGACTAATCTTTATGATTGTATAAATTGCTGGTATTGGAATATTTCTACTGAGATATATTTTCTCACCCCGATTGTGTTGCCATGTAAATCCAGGTGTGAGTTCCTCAAAAAGAAAGAAGAAGATGTGTGAATATTAGTATAGTTATAGGCTTTTTTGTTGATAAAGCTTGTATATTATGCTAAATCTTGTTGTAAAAGTTTATGTATTACAATATGCCATTGAGGCAATGATGTATATATAACTGTTCATTTGTGGCTCATATTTTCTATATAATGTTGATATATTATATTGAAAATTACATAATTGTTGTAAGTAGCATGCTTGAATCTAATCACTGTGATATACCTTGGTTATATTATGGTATCAGAGATGTTCATCCTGTTGAGCTGGGGTATGGACTGACTATGCTTATACATGTGTAATGATGGTTATGCATTTCTTATCTCTTACATGTTATTGTTTGAGTGGAAATTGTATAACTTGCCTTCAACGTATTTGCTTTTGCTACTGTTGCACGGTTACATGATATTGAGCCTAGCTAACTCAATATGGATTATTATGTGTTTACAGAAAACTATGGTAGCATGAGGGCGACCAGCAACACGAGGGAGACCATGTGGGAGCCAAAATAGGGATTCGGGTAATGAAGGTACAGAGATGGATATAGCTATGATGATAATGGCCAATGCCATGAGGCAGCAGACTGAGCAAGCAGCAGCGACTGCAAGAGTGTTAGAGAGGTTAGTACCTTAGCAGCAAGTACCACCATTAGCTCAAGAGGTACCAGTCAGGAGCAATCAGAATTTTCTCAACATCTCGGAGTTCAGAAAGATGAATCCTCTGATGTTCAGAGGTGACTACAATCAGGTTAAAGCAGAAGAGTGGTTGGCCAAATTAGAGAAGATCTATGAGGTTATGGTTTGCTTTAATGAGCAAAAAGTTTCCTTTACTTTTTTCATGTTGAGAGAGGAAGCAGAGCAATGGTGGCGGAGCACCAGGAGGCTGCTAGAGACAGTAAGGACTTTGATCATATGGGGAATGTTCAAAGAAACCTCACAAAGTTTGCAAGATGATAAAGAAAGGGAATTTCTGAGTTTCATAAAAAGAACATGACGGTTGGACAATATGAGGCAAAATTTTATGAGTTGTCCAAGTTTTCTTCTCAGTTTAGGCAAAATCCAAACAAAAATTGGAAGTGTGTCAGGTTTGAGTCCGGGTGGGGAGGGAATATAAGAAGGGCTGTAAGAACTTTGGAAATCAGGGATTTTCCATCCTTGGTGAACAAGTGTAGGATTATGGAGTTGGATGATCTCCAACTTCAGGCAGAGGTGTTTGAAACTCAACCTGTCCTAATGACTCGTCCTGACCTGAAGTTAATTTAGATGGGTTCGGATTCTATGAAATGGATTCGGTATATTTTCGTGTCGGGTTAGGGTCATGTTTCAGGTTGTTCCAACCTGACCCAACTCGACCCAGTGTTATAGAATACTTTAAAACTTACAATTTTTTTTACAATCAATGATAAATAATAAAGCTTTCTAACTTAAATTAATAATTTTTACATATCATTATAATATATTTATATTGATGTGAACTATTTTGAAATATATTTTTTAAAACACCACATACTTTTAGTTTCTTACTTTTGAATTCTTATGACTTAGTTATCTTGATGCATAATAATTTATGATTATTTATAATTTTGATAATTTAAGATTTTACAAATAATTATGTCATTTAGGGATTTTATCTTTATGTATTTTTAGAGATTTTATTTATTTTAGGATTTTATCTATTTTATAATTAAGATTTTAGTTTTAATGGGATTTTATCAAATCTCAAAACTTATCATTAATTAGTTGTATTTTATTTATATTTGGTTTATTTTGTTTAAGGACTATAAATACCCTCCTATTATTTTGTAGAAGATGGTTATTGATTATTGATTATTGAATTCAGTGAATTATATTCCTATTTTGAGACTGGGTCTCTTGGATCGAGTGTTTAGTACTGAGTGCCTTGTGTGACACCCAGGGCCGACGAGGGCGGGGAGTGGTCGCCGGTGCCAAAAGATGAAGCACGGACAAGGAGCGGTTCCTGGCAGGCTTCTAGGCGAAGGGACACATGAATGAACTGAATACACACCGGAATAAGAGGGATCCAGAGACTGTGCAAGTATAGGACTGCATAGTTGAGGATGACTTAAAGGAATTGATTAGCACCACCTATATCAACATGATGCATCTTCTTTTTGATAGCCAAGAACATAAGTACTCTATAGTTAAGCGTGCTTGACTTAGAGCACTTGTGGGATGGGTGACCTCCTGGGAAGTTTCCTAGGATGCGTGTGAGTGAGGACAAAGTACGTTGAAAAGACCCATATTGGTTTGTGGGGACACTTATTGATCCTGCAAGCAGTCTCGAGACATTACAAATGGTATCAGAGACGGGACCTCTCCCAGTACGATGTGGTTCGAGATGAACCATGCAGAAGCTGGTGGACATGTGACACCCGGGGCTGACGAGGGTGGGGAGTGGTCTCTGGTGCTAAAAGATGAAGCACGGACAAGGAGTGACTCCTGACAGGCTTCTAGGAAGAGGGACACATGAATGAACTGAATACATACCAGAATGATAGGGATCCAGAGATTATGCAAGTATGGGACTGCATAGTTGAGGATGACTTAAATGAATTGATTAGCACCACCCATATCAACAAGATGCATCTTTTTTTCAGGAGCTAAGAACATAAGTACTCCATAGTTAAGCGTGCTTGACTTGGAGCACTTGTGGGATGGGTGACCTCCTGGGAAGTTTCCTAGGATACGTGTGAGTGAGGACAAAGCACGTTGAAAAGACCCATGTTGGTTTGTGGGGACACTCATCGATCCTACAGGCAGTGTCGAGACGTTACACCTTGGGAACCTCGAGGGTTCTTTATTCTCTTCTGATGTGTATATTGTAACATCCTAATACGAATTAACGTAAAATAAATAGAATATCTCATAATAAATTACATTAAGCATGCCACTTCTAAGATGCAAAAAATAACAACCCATAATAACTTACATAGTCATTATAAAGAGCCACGAATGATAAAAAGGTCATATATATATATATATATATATATATATATATATATAACAACAACTTGGCTAACAAGCCATAATGTATACATAAGGTTTTATAAACAACTAGAAATATACTACAAACCGGTTTACAAAGAAACAAAACACTAATCTAAGCCTTCTGTTTCTTCTTTTCTTGCTCTTTCCCTTTTAGGGACTTCACCTGGATTTACATAGAACACACAAAGGTGAGAAATCATAATTTCTCAGTATAAGCATACCAAGACCAGCAGTTAATTATTTACAACAAATAAATCAACTGAACTCAAAGATACATTTGATGTAAAAGAATATCCGATAAACAATAATATCAAAGAATCGCTCATATAATCCTAAAATGCTATTGAACAAGCAACCAAACAATCAATTGGTTAAGCAATGACAACTGCCCATAAAATTGTCAAACATGCAATGTTTTATATTATGAAGAATGATTATGCTCAAACAAAGTCCAAGTATTATGGATATGCAATGCCAATGCAAATTTTAGAGTTGAAAACACAAGCTATTTACTTATTTCCTAGGAACCGGGTTCCTTGTATATACTGAGTAGGATAAGCATCCAAGCCCTGACACTACCTGGTGATGTGTGGACTCGTTCCCCTCACAAAGGTAAGAGTACCATTACCAACCCCATACACTAGTAACCCTGACCATACTACCAACATGCACAAGAAATTCAGATCCAACACCTCATTCTTAGGTCATATGGTTGTGCACACCATCTAAGGTCACAATACATAGGAAATTAGCAAATACCAAGTTTGAAAATTAAACATCCGAGTCACATTTCAAACACTAGTACATAGGAATCTTAGCCTCACTTATCCAACAAAGTAATAAGATTCATATTACTTGCTAAACAGTATCTATAACATCACATAATCACTCACAAGTGATTTAGAAATCAACCCCATGTTGACCAAAGTTCTAAACACCAACATAGACATTCTATCACCCTTTGAATATGTAATAATTCACAAACTCTTCATAAATGCAAGTTGATATTTCTCTCCAAGAATTATTCCAAAAAGTGCCTCAATACACCCTAAAAAACTCGCACAAATAATCACATCAAGTAGAGAATTTATTTAGCAACACATGCTAAATTGTACTGTTTGCCCTGCACCAGCGCTCAAGCGCTTCTGGACCGGCGCTTAGGCGCACAAACAAGTTCACCACCCAAATTTCTCTGGACATTGGGCGCTTAGACGCTCATTTCACTGGCGCCTACCGCCCAACAACATGCAAAATTCTTCTGGGCTTAGGGCGCTCAGATGCCCAAATCATGAGCACTTAGGCACTCATCGCCTAGCACAGAATTTGCATAATTCTGCAAATGTGAAACACTGCTCCATTAGTGCAAAACATGAAATTTGATCACTTTCAAATGGTTTCTTGATTATTTTAAGTCCCAAACAAGTTTATAAACATAAGGGAAACTTAAAACACTAATTGATTCCATCAAAAAGAGATTAAAACACTAAATCACTTCTCCACATCCCTAAAACCAACACTTAGAGCATTTTAGGTCCAAATGAAAAAAATTTAGTTTCTAATCCCAACTCTTAGCATGAACAAGTCATAAATCCTATTTAAAACTTATTCAAGTAAGAAAATCACTTAAACACCATAAGAACTCATTTTTAACATATTAGATCTCAAATAACCTAAACATGGAGAAATGAGAAAAAGATGAAGTTCAAGCTCAAAAACCCCTACCTTGATAATCAAAGATGGAGTTGATGATGGAGATGATCACAAGTCTTCACTCCTAAATCTTGGATCTTCCTTTTCTCTTTGTATTCTTTTTCTTTCTTTCTTCCTTTTTTTCCCTTGTTCTCCTTCTATTGCTATTTTCCAAAACTAGCCATGAAAGATTAAATGAGAAACAAGAAGAAAGGATTGAAAATATCAACACAAAAGGGTCAACAAAATAGGCTAGTAATCGCGGAAGGCTTATGGCCTGAAGTTACCACACTGATACTTCCTAATTTGCTAAAAACAATCAACTCTAGCTAAAACAAGATTTCCAAGTTTCAACAACTTTAAAATAAATATTGAGATTCATTAAAAAAATCATTTCACTAGTATCATAAATTTTCATATTTATGACTAGTTAATCCGGCATTAAAACACACAACCAGTGTGCCTAAAATTACCAAACGGACCCCGATTATTCTCAAACTTTAACCTCATCACAAAATACATATTTGTGACTTAGAAATAAATTATCCACGTCAAATTTTGTTAGCTAAGTCATTTAAGCTAATATTTGGGCTATTTTAAGCTACTTTTCACTTTTCGACTTGTAGTAAAATGCTTAAACTAACTCAGATTATCACAAAATTAAACAAGCATATTAAGCAAGTATTAAGCTACTTTTGTAACTATTTACAAGCCTAACATATTGAAGAGGATGTTATATGTATAAAACTCACATATTTTTTCTTGTTTAAACATGGATTTGAATGCTTTGAGATTAGAATTATACAATTTATTTATGATATTGAGTGAATTTTGGATTCACTAAATTAAATGTGTTTTTATTGTGCTTTGCAAGAATTTAAGGGCTTTTGTGATATTTTAGATATGGTTACTAAAATCCTGATAAAGAGCATAAGGGCATTACTGTAGTGTCTTGAGCATAACGTTTTCTATAAACCTCAGATTGAGCTAATCTTGGTGTCTATGAAAAGATGAAAAAATTTTCTACAACTTTTATGAGACATTGAAGCTCAATTCATGCATTAAGGAGGTGAAAAATTATGTGCAATGTTACTGACAAAGTTTGACCAAGTCAACTAACATTTATAAATTTTAAGGATCAAGTTAGATTCTTAATTAGAGTGCAAGTAATCCATACATGGAGACTAAGTATTTCTATGTTTAACGCAAGGATCTCAAGGAGAGTTTTCTAATCTTAGAAGAATATTTGTTTCCTAATTTATATGGATTAAACAAGAAGAAAATATAAAACAAGAGATTTAGTCAAACATTAATTAAGGAAAATACCGCTGTCAAACATGTCTCAGTAAATTAGGCATAACTTTCTCTACAAAAATGCAATTTACCTAATTCTAGTGGCATTTGAAAAATAAGAAAGAGATCTACAAATATCATGTTGACAACTTTCCTTAATCGAGCTGCCAATAATGCGAGATTTGTACCCCAAGTAACAACAAAGTAAGGTTTGACCTATTTTACCCTAGATTCCTTGAATTTATTATAAAATAGAGGGTATGACCAAGGATTTATGCAGTGGAAACGGAGGCAAAAAAATTCATTTTGGAGGCTTAGAGGAGTTAACCATTGAAGACTTACAAGATCTTTCTCTTCTAGGATTTTCTTCATGATGTTTCTTCTACTCATTTATTTGTTTTGTGTTTCTTGAGCGACTAAACTTTTCTCTTACTAGGGTGACGAAGTAACTTGATTCAATTGACATGTATTAAGATTAGATTTTTAATTATTTTTTTTATTTAATTTGAGTGCATATTATGGTTCTTAATATTTTTATGAGTTAAGCGTCATTCATAAATTGATCTAGTGAGATGTATGTAGAATCAGAAGGTCTGCATATGACTTAGACTATAAATAATAAGTGACATGGTTTATAATCATCTAGGAATGGAGGTTATAGGTTGTGTGGGAGAATTGCGGTATTTTACATGAGAATCCATAAAGCGAAAGTCATGCCTTTAAGAGTTAGGGTTTAGATCAAGGAATTGACTAGGCTTTGATAATTAAAGGGAATTAATCTGCCAAGAAATTGAGTTTTAATTAATTAAGGGATTCTTCCCAAAACTACTCTATTGTCTATGATAGATTGTTGAATTAAGTGAAATCGGATCCCTAGCATCTTTACTATTGCCTATTTACACCTTAATTTGTTATTATGCTCTCTTACTATTTTTAATTTATATGTTTTTACCTTATTTTGTTTTCCCTTCAATTACTTATTTTCCTTTGAACTTTCTTTGAATCAAATGTTTGCCTAGATAGTAGTTGGATTAGTAAAGTGGTAATTGACAACTTAATCTTTGTAGGAACAATACTTTCTTATCACTTTATGACTTTTTATGATTTGGTGCACTTGCCAAATTTCTCAGCATCTTCCTTTGTTGTTCCTACAATAATTTAACATCTGAACCTTGTTGATCCCCATTCTTTGAACTGTTTGAAAGCAAAGATTTTTCATAACCAAAGTTGTTTCGTTGCTTACCGCTCACCAACTCTCTGTCAAAAAGTCATCAGAATCTACGTTTCCTTCACCAGTGTACACACAACTATACGAATATCTTCAAAATGCTGTCATTCGAACCTCGTTTTGAGATACCACCATGACCACCAGAATTAGAAATCTCAAATCTATAAGACTACAAAAATTTTTAAGATGAGCACCAGATTTCTACCTCTTAGATCTACTTGGACTTTCGATGATGATCTCTATCTCCTAAACCCTCCTCTTTTGGAGGAGTACCAACTTTCTAACTCTCCGAAGGAGAGTCCTCTCAGAGGGGTAGAGTATGCATAATAACTTAGGATTATTTATGATTTTGATAATTTAGGATTTTACAAATAATTATGTTATTTAGGAATTTTATATTTTTGTATTTTTATGGATTTTATTTATTTTAAGATTTTATCTATTTTATAATTAGGATTTTTTTTAATGAGATTATATCAAATCCAAATCTTACCATTAATTAGTTGTATTTTATTTATATTTGGTTTGTCTTGCTTGAGGGCTATAAATACCCTCCTATTATATTGTAAAAGATGGTTATTGATTATTGATTATTGAATTCAGTGAATTATATTCTTACTTTGAGACCGAGTATTTTGGCACTGAGTGTCTTTGGAATCCCGAGGGTTCTTTGTTCTAAATTTCTATATTTGTACAATTCATTTTATTATCAGGTCAACCCGATCTTGACCCGATCATTTGTCAGGCCTTGATCGAGCTGAGTCAAGGTCCAAAGAATTGGCTCGATCAAAATATTGGGTTGAGTTCAAGTTCGGGTAAACCTGTCATATGAACACCCCTATAAGGACTAGAGCCATTTATCGTAAACCTATCATAAGTGGGTGTACCCATACACCAAGTAGGTTTTACCCACTATAATCGATTATCCAATTTTTTTTTAAACTATGTCAAAATTACTTTTTAAACTCAAGATTCTCATTTATAGGTCTGGGTATGTGTGTAAATATTACTAGTTAAAATCTGTAGGGTTTTCTGTATGTACAGTTAATTATTTACGGCAAAAAAAATATGTGTAAATATTACAAGTTGAGATTTGTAGAGTTTTTTGTATATATAATTATCTATCGTAAAAAAAACAAAAAAAGAGGATTGGTTCAAGTTTGCTATGTGTGGGCTTGGGTGTGTGTAAACCATAGTAATTAAAATATGTAGAGTTTCTTGTGTGTACAACTATTTATGACAAAAAATAAATAAATAAAATGTGGCATGTACTTCAAGTTATAGGTCTTCAATATCAATCATTGATTTGATCTTATGTCAAATCAATGATTTAGGCAATTGGTAGATGGGTTGAGTGCATGTTAAATGTTTCCGCAAAGAGCACCATAAAACACTCCTACTGTTTATAATGCTTAGTTGACGACAATGGGTCTATTATCCACCAATCCCATGCCATTTAAGCTAATACTTAAGTTACAATATCAATTGTCTCATTTTGGTATTTTAGTTGGTAAAAGTTAAGGACAAGTAAAGAGAGTAATGGGCTTCAATCCCCACAAATGCTCTTCATCCTGATTTTCCTTTTCCTATCCCCTACCTCTTTTTCCGGATCCTAATAGGGGTCCTTTTGCCAAGCTCACAGAGTAGGTCCTAGACCTTAAAAAGAAAGTAAGAATACCAATTTAGGAGAAACTATCTTATTAATATATTATAGCACTAGACTAGATTTTTATGAGTCTAAAGTCTCTAAACTTATCAAAAATGATTTTATTGGGAGGGTGATGTCAGGAATTGTGGAAATGGGTTAAACTATCACTTTTGTATGGACCAAAATGTGATAAGCTAGAAAAAGAAAAAAAAAGGTTAAATTATACTTTTAGTCCTATAGTTTTATTAAATTTTTAAATAGGTCTCTACAGTTTACAAACTTTTAATTAGGTTCCCATACTTTTAAAAAGTTTTAAATAGGTCTCTATATTTTTAAATAAATTTTCAATTAGATTTCTACTAATTATAATTTTTTTTAATTAAGTCTCTAAAACCTATAAGAGCAACATAGAATAACTTGCAAATGACTATAAACATCCATTAACAGAGTTTAACAGTCGTCAACTAGTAGGGATCTATTTAAAATTTTTTAAAAGTACATGGAATCTGTTAAAAACTTTTAAATTGTAGTATCTGATTTTTATTTAGATTAATGGGAATAAACAATTTTATATACCAAAATTAAAAGGACTTTTCTTATTATACATAAGCAATTTGATTTGTCATGTGGTTATTAATTTAATGATAATAATTTAAAAATTATAAATATATTCTTAGTTATTGTGACATTGGTAACGGTCTTACACAGGATTTATGAAAAACATGGCTTAAAATAATGAAATATTCTTCACGAAAACAATTGGAAAAAATTTAAAATTTTGAAACCCATATTCGGAAATGTGTACCTTTTAAATCCTAAATATAACTGAAAATCATTATATTTGGTATAAATTATTAAAACCATTATGGGATCTTTAAATCTGATCACAAGATATAATCATAAACTAAACCTGCTTACGTTCTTCACGTTTTATGAAAGTTTTGATTTGGTCTTAAAGTTTTTTTCCTATATATATCTTAAAAGTAACTTTTTTGTTTCAATGTTGTCCTTCTATAACACCCTCCCTAACTTAGTAAACTTGATCATTGTTATAAAAGTTCAGTAACTCTTGTATGAGTTACCTACTAACTTTGATGACCTTTTTAAGTTAGTTGGATTATTTTGCTATAATACTGAGTGTGAAAAATAGTTGTTAATAGTCTAGAGAGTAGCATAACCTGTTTAGGTGATAAAAATAAATAAGAAGAATTTATTTCTTGTCACAAATAAATGGGATGTGATGTGATTAATTTTGGAGAATTAACTGAGTTAGTTTAATATTTTTAATAACACTGAGTGAGTGTTTAAGAGCTAGATTGAATAGACAGATATCTTAAAAAATCGTGAGATTTTAGGAAGATATCAAGTAAAGAATAAATAATTTTCTGGTGATGAGTATCGGTCAAGGTTGATGTCTGTAAGCCTGTTAGTTTATTTCCTTAGGTTTAACGTAATTTAAGGAATAATAATAGAACTTAAGTGATAGTTTTAGGTGTATGAACAATAAAGTAATGATGAGAATATGATTGAGATGAATCCTAGGATTTTTCATAATACATATGGAAGTTAGGAAGCTTGATTTTATAATATCAAAATATTCCTAAGAGATATAAAGTTTCCAGGTAAATATATAGTTCATCCTTATCTCTCCACCGTCCTTCACCTTTCAGGCCTTCATCTCTGACTTTTCTCTTTGCTTTTCTCTCATTTCTCACGTTGGACAACATGGGAAAATAAGCAGAAAAACATAAAAGAAAGGAGGAAAAGGAAGAAGAAAAGAGAAGGAAAGGTAAAAGCAAAGCCAAAGCTTGAGGATCATCCACACCATTTGAGGTAGGGGTACTTATCCATCTATCTCTATTCTTTCCTACACCATCTTGATTGATACATATGTGGATAGAGAAAAATGGGTTTGATGCTTCTTTGGTTAGTTATTGTTTACCAATGATTAAGTTTGGTTTGCTCCTGACCTAATCTATGCATGGTTATTGATTATGAACTTAGAAACCTCCATTTGACTACTTGTGTTGGTAGTTGTAAAATGGGTAGGGAAGGTGTTGTTATTATTCATGAAATCCATGCTAAATAAGTTGAGATGGTTTATGAGAGTCTCAATATGCTTAAAGACCATGATTGTGGTTGTAAACCACTTGGAATCTAGAATTTAGGGTCAATATTTGGCTAGAAACTTAATGAAACGGGACCTAATAAATTTGGTTAGGCACCCAAAAAATGGTCGCCTAAGCATCCATGGCCAAAGAGGACTTGCCTGTTGGGCGCTCAAGTGCCCAAGTTATGAGCGCCTAAGCGCCCAAGGTCAGAATGATCCTAGAGGTGAGTGATTAGTCGCTTAGGTTATGGGCGCCTAAGCACCCAATGGCAGATGAAATAGGGGAGGTTTGCTGTCATGGAGCGCCAAAGCGCTAGAAAAGTGGGCGCCAAGAGCAAAAACTCCCAAGGTTTTTATTTTGTTGAAATAAAGTTTTCTACTTGTTGGGATCCTTCATATATATTTTCTAGTGTGCGTTGAGACACTCATAGGAGTATTTCATGAAAGAAATGACCACATGACATATGTGTAAATGTATGAATCTTTGAGCATCTTATGTTTGTGGATCGCTACAGGTTGTTATCTAAGACCTTGAACAACATGAGGTTTCATTTGGTATCACTTGAGATGTGATAATAGGGTGTACTAGATATAACTAAACTGAGTTTGTTTGGCATGGTTTGCCTATCATTATGCATAAGTTGCTCCTTTATGGTGAAAGTTGAGCTTAAGGTGCATTAATGATGAATGTTCCCTTATTTACTAAGGTTGAGCTTATGAGAAAAGCTAGAGACATGAATTTGCTCCTTTGTGTGATAAGTTGAGCTGGGAATTCCATGTTTACTAGTTTTACTTTTTCACTTGGTTAGTGTGAACCTTATGGCGTTTAAATGTGATTTTGAAAATAACTCTACATGTTTTTAAACTTGCTATTCCTACGTATTGTAACCTTATATGATGTGCACAATCATGTGGCCATAGAATAGGATAAAAGATCCTAAATTCTCCCAACGAGCAAGGCTTTTATGGTCAGGGTTACCAGTATATGAGGTGGTATTAGTACTCTTTCCATTATGAGAGGAACGAGTCCAATCATTACCAGGTAGGGTGAAGGGCTCTTTTGCTTATTCTACCTAGAAAAATACAAGGGACTGGGTTCCTAGGAATGAGCAAGTATCATGTGTTTTTTAAAACAAAAATCTACACAAGCATAGTCTTAGGATATTTCTTAGGCATAATCATATGGCATAACACATTGCATTAAATGACAATTGTATGAGCAATTGTCTTATATTTAGAACAATGATGTGAGTTTATAGCTATGGTTTGCCTTGTGAATATTACATAGGGAGTATGTGAATATTTCACTAGTATTTGAGCGATGGTTCATTTATCTATTGCAAATATAATATGTTGTGTTGGTTCTATTCATAGGATTTGGTTAGTTATGTGATGTAGTATATACTAGTTAATTGAGCTTAGTTCTTTTGATGAACTATGGATAGCATGAGCTTAGTTTCTTTTGATAAACTATGGAAGAATAATAGTTTGGTTCCTTATTGAGCCATGGTAGTTAAATGAGCTTGGCTCTTTAATGAGTCATAGAAATGAAATGAGTTTGGTTCTTTAATGAGCCATGGAAATGAAATGAGCTTGGTTCCTTTGTTTGACCATGGTAGTGAGATAAGCTTGGTTTCCCTTGTTGGACCATGAAAGTTTACTTAGCTTGGTTGCCCTTGTTGGATCATGGTAATTTATTAGCTTGGTTTCCTTATTGGATCATGGTAGTCTATTAGCTTGGTTTCCTTTGATGGGGCATGAAAATGAGTTTAGCTTGGTTCTTTTATTGATCCATGAATGTTTACTCAGTTTGGCTCCTTTAGTTACTAAAGATGAGTCATGGAAGAGCTTTTAAAACATATCTTCTTATTTGTTAAGATTGTGTTTATAATGTTATAAATGATTGGTTATGGAATACTATTACTAAGAATTATGAATTCTCACCCCCATTGTGTTTCCATGTAAATCCAGGTCAAGACCCTTCTAAGGGAAAGAAGAAGAGACAAATGGACTAGATAGCTAGTTTCTTTTTGGCAAAGCCTGTACTGTGTTTATATTTGCTTTGTGATGTACAAAGATGTTATGTGTTACAATTTGCCCTTTTGAGGCTAATATTGTATAAATATGTATCCTTATTCCATAAAGGCTCTCTATAATGACATGTATGTTATTATGGATTATGTTTATTGTTTATCAGATAGAAGTAACTCGCTTAACTTTAGTTACTTGTGTATATTATAGATATACTATGACATATAGAGTTAGGTTGCTACACCTTCCGCCTAATGCCATCCAAATTGCTAATAGCAAAA
Organism: Ormosia semicastrata; assembly: GCA_029884595.1. Classification (NCBI taxonomy): domain Eukaryota; kingdom Viridiplantae; phylum Streptophyta; class Magnoliopsida; order Fabales; family Fabaceae; genus Ormosia; species Ormosia semicastrata. Next base: position 11,124,304 of record JAQQTO010000047.1, read on the forward strand.
GTTGACGTGGATATTATGTAGCTGTTTTCCACATGACGTGGATCTTATGTGTTTGTTTTGTGACCAAATTGAAACTTTTGTGAAACGTGATAGACGTAAATAGAATTTTAGCCCAACATAAACATGTTATCATCTTCTTCAAACTCATCTTCTTTCCAATTACTTTGATTGAAGGCTATTGTAGCATCCCACATTTCATAAAAAAATTTGTTGAGTATTTTTTAATTTCTTTAGTTAGAACATTTTTTTTATTTCATTTTATGTTACAATAGTTGTTACTAAACAAAAAGAAATTAGATAAAATTTATAAGAATTTAAATTGAATGCTTAGAGATTAACTTTCTAACTAAATTAGTAATAATGAGTTAAAATATGTGATACTAAATTAAAAATAATAATATAGAATTTATGAAATTGGAAATAAAAAACTATTGAATAAGAGCGAACATTTAATCTTTGTAACAGGATTAAGAATATTTCCACGAGTTAAGGTAAAAATTGGAAGAGATATTATTATTAATAATATATAAAAAATAAGAAAAAGATAAATATCTACGAGACAATCATTATTTACCTTTATATATATATATATATATATAAAAGATAGGTACAATGAGCACCACTTTTCATTGGTGCAATGTGCACCAATTGATCGACAAAAAGTCATTTAAGATGGCTATAAAAGGGGTGAGAAAATTGAAGTTACATGAAACAAAGTGAAAAGTAAAGAGTAAAAGAAAGTGAGGTGCTATCAGTAAGTGAAAAGGAAAGGGAAGAAAAAGAAGAGGAAAGAAAGAAATGAGATTCATCATGAGGTAAGAAATAAATTTTCTTTTCTTTTTAAAATTTAAATTATGGCATTAAGTATGTTTATAGTTTTTTGATAATGGCTATGATTATATGTTCTAATAGTAATTTTATTTATATGGTTGTTTAATTTCTTAATTTAATGTTTTGTACATATTGTTATAATTTTCTCTTCATGCCAATTTAGTTATACATATATAATATTAAAAGAGTTATGGTTAGACTGTAGAAATTTGATTTGACTTGGGTTTGTGTTTTAGCTTTGAAATCTTTATTATGCTTAACAAAATTAAGAGTTATTATAATTAAAATGTTGATTTTTTCATGAAACAAATATTATAATCTAAAAAAATTAAAATATGAATCAAGTCTTAAGTTAAATAAATGCTCTTGATCTACATAGACTTTCTTGCATTGAGCTATTGTTACCTTAGCATTGGGAACAATATTAAGACTTTTACAATGACTTTTGCAAGAAAAGTACTATTGTGTAACAAATTTAATTGATTTACTTGGACTTTTTCACATTACGTTATTGTTACCTTAAATTGAGAATAATTTTATGACCTTTATACTGACCTTTGCAAGGAAATGACTCTTGTGCAATGAACCCACTATAGAGAGCTAGACTAAATTATGTATTATGATGAGGATCTTTAAAAGAATTAATTAAATATGTTTAAATTAAAATTGGTCTCTTGAAGAATTGACATTTGAATTTGATGACTCTAAGTTTTAGAAATTTTATTTAAATACCATGATTTATTTGAAGTTTATTGCTGGCTTGGGCATGATGAATTTATTTTGTGACATATTAGGTGTTTGATATTGCTTGTATTTGTGTGTGATGGCAAGCAAATAATTTAAAGGGAAGACACTTAAAACATTACACCTAATCGCCAAGAAAGTAGCAGGATAGATGTAAGATACTTTTATGTTACATGCCTTGGATAGTGCAAAAATATCTTTGTCATCCTAGTATCAAAAGTTACACTAGAGATAGGGAATTCCCTAAGAAAGAGAAGACATTCGACCAAAATGTGAGACAAGTAGGCATAGAAAGAAAAGAAAGTTAAAACAAAGACGATATAACACATTGAGAACTTATGTGATGATATTTGCATGTAAAACTGCATTAAATAATTTATTTGGCATTTATTTATTCATGCTATTGTAATCTGGTTATGCTGCTTGAATCAATATTATTTTATCATATTTGATTGCTATGTGATTTTTTGTGACTTTACACAGTTGAAACTCACCATATATTTTGACAAATATTTTATAACTGTTCATTTTCTATTGAGAATTTTAAATTCTCACTCTGTTCATAGTGATTTCAGACTAGCTCATGATGCATCATGATTATCATCCAAATCGATTATGCATGGATTTTGGTCCCCTAGGAAGGGAATATATCAGAGTTATTAGAGACATACATATTTTTACTCCTGAGTAAACACTGTGACTAGTTTGCTTATCTTATGAAGGACATTGGCTTTTTGAAGGGTTATGGACTATATTATTTTTGTAGTATAACCATGCGATATTATGTATCCTATTCCCTTCTTTTTGTATTTTGGTTATATATAATTTAGCAATGCCTACTCTACACTTAATAATGATATATGTATATATAAGTTTGATAGTTTGATATTGACAATGACCTACAAATTTTTAATGTAATGATATAAGTAATTATTCTCTAGTTCATACTATGTTTTGCCATGACATTAGTTTTAAATTAAGAAAAAATGACATTAATCTAATTTAAGTATTAGTTCTAAATCATTCGTAATGTAAGAAAGTAAAACTTTGTTTTAAAAGTAAATTTATGAAGGGGGTTACAATTATCATCCTTATAAAATTAATATGAATATTACAATTATGTTCGAATAAATGATTTTTCATATAATTATTGAATTGTAAGTTAAGTAGAAAAAGGGTGAAGTATTGTTTAAAGATCTAAATTTTTTGTGATAAATTAATTAAGGGATTTATTCTGAAATGGATTCAGAGGGTACCTGAGATAGACACGTAACGATGATCTCCTCCTTGAGCAATAGCAGTCAAGCGTGTTAAGACAGGAGATGGGTACCTGCAAAGGGACTCCAACGTTCAAGTCAGACTATGTACAAGTAAGGCAGTTTATAATGAGTAATTTACTAATACCTAGTTAAGGCTACTTAGCCTTGTATTTATAGAGTGTGTATAGAATCCCTATGCAATCTGTATTGAATGCAGGTATTTAGGATTAGTGTCCTGGCAAAGATTACCTTCCCATTATTATTGGGATGAATCCCTATAAGTTAAGAACTCTTGATATGATAGCTACTTATCAATTTGAGACAGCTATAGGTCATATAATATCGTAAGTATATGATTAGCAGTTGCGGATATTTAGGGATATATCCTCTACACATATCTAACAATGTTGCTATTATGGCCCAACGTCGCTCAATGTGCATGGCTCCGAGGTCCAGACTGCCTTCAAGGCTTTAACTACGTAGTCCAAGGCGGAGTTCGGTTATACGTGTGCCGGGTTGGTCCAACTAGACGGGAACCCAGATCACGGTCCAAAATAGTTGCCCCCAGCTTGACGCTTGGAAGGACAATCAAGTGTCAAGTGTTAGCAGGATCATCCAAGCATACGGTTAACACAACAGTCTAAAAAATTTACATCAAACTCTGAATGTTTCACGCGAAATGCCGGTGTCCTTAGTATGTTGTTACATCCCACAGATTCATTGCCCCTAAGTATTAATTCTCGGGATTTCCTTAGGCGTTCTCTGTGTAAAATCTAAGTATAATATCTGAAACTGCAGGTGATAATAGTCTGCGATTCTCTGGGAAACTGTTGCTTTGACTTTATTGGGAATTAAATATCCTTTAAAGAGGATCTCAGTTTCGTACTGTTCCAAACTGCCTGCTGCTCCCGTAACAAATCAGAAACTAGAAACATTAAACGTGGTTGCCATCACGTAATTAGCTCACCTTTTACAGAGCTAATCAGAGAGCTTTATTCTCTCTATAAATAGAGAATGTTTGCACTTAGGCTGGCATCCATTTTGTCGTATTCCTTTCGCTTTGCAAATTTTTTTTAGAATGATCCTTTTTAATAGAGTAGTTTTCTCTTTATTTTTTGCACTTATATGGAGCGTTTTGTCCCCTGCAAGGGTTATTCTCTTGAACTCTTCAAAATTCCTAAAAGTGATTGATTTTCTGCAATAAATTTCTTTTTTTCATAGAAGCTTTTCTTTCTTGGCATAATATTGGGTCGCTATGCATTTGGGGATGCGGAAGCCTTTCTCTCCTGGTGTACATGGGGGTTTCTGACCCAGCGTATTATTAGGATGGAATGATGCTTCCGTCAACTGATGCATAGGGACATTGGAGAGCATTCTGCCCCTCCCCTTACCTCTTTCCTGAGTTATTTGGAGGCACCAGGCCAGTCTTCTTCATAGTGCAGTTGGATATGTAAGAATTCTAGCCTAGAGGAAAGGAAAACCCTTTGGGAGTAACTTGGGGTGATATGCTTTCTTAGACTTGCTTTGCAAAGAGGTAACTGAGGTTGGCCTTTATTATCACTGTGAAAGAGGCAAGGAAGAAGAACTGGGGTGGCTTCAGCTTGTTCCAGTGAAGAGTGGAGGAACTATGGATGTGATAATGCAGCTGGGTGCCTTTGTTGCGATGTTGGCTCCATCCTTAAACTCTTCTAGGGACACTATTTTCACTTTCCTTTTAATGTACTTTTCCTTTCTCCTTCCGTGGGGTTGACAATGTATGGAATAAAATTAATAAAATGTTTCTTTGTAAGGATTTGTCTTGTATCTCTGCCATTTTCTATTTCTATTGTCTGGTTTGCATTATCCAGGGTGAGTGCAACGCTTACCCCAGAGCTATATTAAGTTGCTCCCAGCTTGGCCTTTGGTTGTTGGTTACAACGAAATGACAAGTTTTAGCTCTTGACCCCAGGGTCGATATCCCATATTGGGTGATTTATCATAGCTTTTCGAAGTCAACCGACCTCTATTGGAGGGTATCTTAACTTGTATTAGTACTTCACGCCTGTAATGAAGACCGGGTTCGAGGAAAACTTTCGTGCTCCGCGATGGACTCCTAGAACTTGTCTACTGAGATTCCTGATCTGGGGTTGTCGAAGACTTCGGCCCCAAGGACCAATCGAGTCTTTACTGAGTTAAAGATTTCGTAACTAACCGAGGTGGTTCATTAAATTTCGTGATCGGTGGGAGATTTCTGATATAAATTGATAAACTTTACTGTGGTTGCGTATCCCTTGGCCTGCTGCATAACCGTCCTCTCAACTGTCGTGACAGTTGTGAGGGCCACACGGTGTGTCCTGGTTGAGTGGACATGCATAGTACTTCACATGCCATAATGAGTATCTTTTCAAATCCAGACTGCTTAGACAAAATTATCTTTTAACTGTCCAGCCTTTATAAAAAAGGGTTTAACTTTTTGCTATTCAGCTCGCTATTATTCTCTCAAAGCTGGTGGCTTGAGGTGACTTCTGACGATTTTCACAGCGGTGGTGGAAGGCAGTTCCAGCACTCTTCTTTTCAGCACTTTGGAATTCCAGTGGCTTGGTTTTTTCCACTTTCTTTCATTTTGCTTAAGGTATTCCTTTCCCCCTGACTCATTTGTATTTATTTTGCTTTATGAGTGGTTATACATCTCTTTAATGGAGTGCACTTCACTTTTCTCTCTACAATCAAAGGGTGGGAATGTCGTTTCTTTCTCTTTCAATGGTGTTGCCCTATGGATCACCTCCTCCATCGCATCTCGTGCGACGGAGGTGTCTTTTTTAGGCTTTAGCCTTGGTGGGAGCGGAGACCAGTATGTGGGTGCGAGCAGTCTTCTGTATGCCTACTTCTATGTCTAAATCTTTGAACTTGACTGGTTCTGACCACCAGCTTTTGTGTATCTCTAGGAACTTTAAATGGCCAAAAAGAGAGTAGTAAGACTTAAAGAACTGGTTCCAGATTCTGCCCCGGTCCCAGAGGGAGGAGAGCCGATGGAAGGGGAAGCGGCCATGGAGCATGGGATCCGCATTCGCCGTGGTCCAGGATTGGTATACCCTTGGGTCATGGATGATGCCTACGACCTGATATCCTATTTTCAACCGGGGGAACTTCTCGACAAGATGAAAAGCTATCTAGTGTTGAATGAGGGGAAGAATAAGGACCATGAATTCCAAGTCCTTTCGCTGGAGAATGAAAGGGTGTGTTCTACTCGTCAAGAAAGGGAACACTTCACTTACATGTATGAGGACATCTTTGTTAGGTTTGGACTTCGGCTTCCTTTCATCGACTTCCAGATTGTCATTCTCTGGACTTTGAATGCTGCTCCAACCAAGATTCACCCTAATGACTGGGCCAACATCATGGCCTTTGAAAAGACATACTAGTTGGTCGGGTTATGGTGCTCAAATAGAGCATTTTTCTATTTCCATACTCGGTATTCTATTCACGGTGCCCAGCCCCTAAAAAAACCTAGCTCTCAGTTTGATCGGGGCAAGGGCGGAAGGTTTTCCATCCATACCTTGAGAGTTATAAATATTTCAAAGATAAGTTCTTTAAGTTGAAGGCGGCTCTCGGCGTGCACCCTTTTTGGTTAGGCGGCGACGGGGAACTGACATTTAGTTTGTATTGGAATCAGGGAGTGTGGAGCATTCCCACTCAATCGTTCGAGAGGGAATTGAGTCATCTGAACGACCGGGAGCTAGAATGTGTTGACTTTTTCGAAATATGGATCGAAGAGATTGGTTCGATCTAGCCCAAAGACATCTTGGATACCCTGGATGACGAGACTCTTTAGGCTGTATTAGGTAGTTTAAACCACTGTGCAAATGTTAATTTGTGTGCTTAACATTTTTCATAATACCGCATAGAATTTTTTATATCTCTGATCCTCTGTTCTTTTTTATATAAAGTTTGACAGAAATGTCAATAGGGAATGCCTTGGCAATTCTTGAAGCCTTCTGGGCCAAGAATGCAATCGAGCCATTGGATCCTCTAGCGGATGTTGTTGCGGCTCCTTTGCCTCCACCAATTGAAGTCCCACGGATGGATAGGGAGCCTATCCAGGTGGAGGACTCTCCTAGGGCTACCAAAACACGCAAGAGAAAAGCAGTGGAGGATGGGTCATCGAGTGGCCGAGATAAGAGAGTGGTGGTCAACAATGTCAGCTGTCCAATCAATCTATACCTCGAAGAATTAAACCCCTGGGAGTTCATTGATTATAATCTTATGGACGAGCAAGTTACAAACCACCTTGCCCTCCGTAGCACAAAGGATACTTTTGTGTGGTTTGAGACTTTTGGTCTCCGCCTTCCACCAAAACTCGATATCTGCAGTAAGTTTGTGAAGAACATGAGCAGGAGATAGCGGAGAGAATGGCAGCTGCTGAGCGAGGTGAAAATTAAGCTCTTAAGGCCTTGGAGGATGCCGTGAAAGACAAAAGTGATGCTGAGACCCGAGTTTGAGAACTGGAGTGAGAGGTGGAAGCCTTGAAAGATGCTGGGAAGCAAAAAAACTCTAGCTTGGCTGAGTTCAAAAGGTACATGACCATACTTCAGATTGAGAACGAGGGTCTTCATGCCAAGTACCGGTGTTCTGATACTGAGATTAACTCACTGCGGGATGATGTCTAGAAGCTTGTCACTGTTTGTACTGATATCAATGGGAAGCAATGTCAGAAAGTAGTTGATTTGGTCCAATTCTTTAATCCTGGGGTGGCTCTGGCCTTAAGCGGCCTAGATTCCGGGAATGTGGTACAGGATAGGCACCTTGTGCATCCTAGAATTAATCAAGGTGTTGCCGAAACTTCATCTGCAATGGCTATTGATCAGGGAACTGCTGAGGAGTAGAGGAACGTTCTATTTTGATTTTTGCCTTTGCCCCCTGTGTGGGGTTTATTGACTTTGTGTAGACAATCACCCTTGCTCCCCGGGTTTTGTGACTATTTTCCTAGTTCAACTTTAATTTGCCTGGCATGCAATTTTACTTATGTGTCGGTCTTTTTGGGTCTAACGCCCATTATGGTGTTTATTTAGTGATCCTTGCATAACTTGGGAAATCTCTAGGTATTAGAATCTGCGATCCAGGGTCCAACGCCTTTTCTGGACTTATGGTCCTCTTAGGTTTTATTCGTACATTAAGAGCCATGATTCGGGGTCCAACACCCTTTTTAGACTTATGGTCCCATTTAGGACATAGGTTTTAAGATAAAGGACCTTGCCCGGGGTCCTATGCCTTTCAAATGCTTGGGGATCCCCTTGGGACCTTTGCATAAAAGAAACCTTGTCTGGGGTCAATTACCAATCAATTTGGCTTTTAAGATCCCTATTGACCTTAGCATAAATAAAGCCTTGTCTAGGATTCGTCACCAACCGTTTAGGTGTTTGGGATCCATCTTGACCTTGGCATAAATAAAGCCTTGTCTGGGGTCCGTCACCAACCGTTTGGGTGTTTGGGATCCCTCTTAACCTTGGAATAAATGGTCCTTTGCCCCAGGGTCTTTTATGCATATGGTTCGGTGTGGGAATTTTTCCAAGACTTGAGATTTTTCCATCGCACAACCTTTCCAGCACAAGACACTCTCGGGGGGTACTATGATAGTTTGTCCGTACTATAATGACCTTATAGTAAAGTAAAATATCATTTTGTTTTACTAATTGAAGAAAGGACTAAGGTCCATGCAAAGTGTTCCCATAGTATTTGGGGCAAATTGAATATGAAGTAAACTAAGACTTGGCCTTAAGAGACACTTAACTATAGTACTTTTTGAGTTTATCCGTGTTCCAGAAGTTCTTCGCTGGCTTACCTGTTAACATTTCGATGGTGTAAGCTCCTTTGTCAGTACTGGTTACAATGCAGTAGGAGCCTTCCCAGTTAGGGGCCAACTTCCCCTGGGAGGCATTCTTTCCTCCGATATGTGCCCTGTGGAGTACGAGGTCGCTTGGCTGGAATCTTTTGGGGACAACTTTCAGGTTGTGGCATGCTGCTGTCTTCTATTTGATAGCGATGTTGCGTATATGAGTAATACACCTTCTTTCTTCTAAGAGGTCTAGGTCCTCCCTAATCAGTCCAGGATTACTGTCTGTTGAGAAATGTTGGAGGCGCCAGCTGGGTTCTCTTATATTTATCGAGATCATTGCCTCACACTCGTAAGTGAGCTTGAAAGGGATCTCACCTGTCATAGAGTGGGGCGTAGTCCGGTAAGCTCAGAGGATCTGGTTGAGTTGTTCGGCTTAGTTTCCATTGGCTTCATCCAACCTCCTTTTGAATCCGCAGATAATAACTTGATTGGTAGCTTTAGTTTGCCCATTTGTTCAGGGGTTTTCCATAACGCTACAATGATGTTTAATTTTTAAACCAGCGAGTAGTTCTTCAAACCCCTTGTCTTTGAATTGCATCTCGTTATTTGTCACAATAGACTCTAGGATTCCAAACCTTGTAATAATATGGCACCACATAAACTTTTAGATTCTAGCCAAGGTAATAGTGACCAGTGGTTCAGCCTCAATCCATTTAGTAAAGTAGTCCACTTCTACCATTAAGAACTTCAGTTATTCAGGTGCTTGAGGGAACGGACCCAGAATATCCATACCCCACCTATAGAATGGCCAAGGTATGGATGTTGTAGATAGTTCCTCAGGTGGAGCATGGTAGTGATCTGAGTGGCGCTGACACTTGTCACAAACTTGGATATGTGTTATCGCATCGGCCTCCATTGTGGGCCAATAATAACTAGCCCTAAGAGCTTTCAATGCTAGGGCTTTGCCTCCCAAATGGTGCCCACAGCTCCCCTCATGTACCTCTGCTAATACATACTCTGCTTTTTTAGGGGTTAGGCACTTGAGAAGAGGTGAAGAGAATCCCTGCCAGTATAACTACCCATCGTAGATAGTGCACCGTACAATAATTTTTATTAGCTTAGACGCTTCCTTTAGGTCCTCGGGTCAGATGTCAGACTGTAAATACTTTAGGATGGGAGTGATCCATGTGGGCTCTGAATCTCCAGTCTAGAAAATGGTTGAGACCATAATTGAGGGCCGAGCTAAGGTCTCTTGGACCACCAAACGATTATTCCTCGGGCTTTTAGTGCTAGCCAACTTAGATAGGAGGTCGGGCCTTAAGTTTTGTTCTCAGGGGATGTGCTCCACCTTCACTATTCGAAATCCCTTAAGGAGTCCTTGTACTTTAGCTAGATATATCTGTAGGAGGGGTTCTTTAGCCTGGTAGTCACCCTAGATCTGGGATGTCACGAGTTGGGAGTCACTGCAGAGTGTGATCCTTGTTGAACCCAGTTCCTTGGCCATCATCAATTCGGCAATGCACGCTTCATATTCTGCTTGGTTGTTCGAAGTGGGGAATTCAAACTTCAGGGAACTTTTAATTGTCATGCTATCTGGATTTTCAAGGATTATCTAGGCATCACTTTCCTTAGGGTTAGAGGATCTATAAATGAAAACTGTCCACGACACTTCTTCAGGATCATCGGGGTCCGAGGTAAGTTTAGTAAGGAAGTCTAAAATTGCTTGTGCCTTGACTGCTAATCTAGGCTCGTATAAGATCCCGAACTCAAAAAGTTCGATAGACCGGGCGATCATCCTTCCTGCTAGATCTAGTTTATGCAATATTTGGTAGATTGGTTGATCCGTCCTTACTACAACCAGATGATACTGGAAGTATTGCCTTAGTCTCTTGGTTGTGACGACTAAGGCAAGTGCAACCTTCTCGATCTTCTAATAATCGAGCTCAGGGCTTTACAACACCTTGCTTACGAAGTAGACCAGTTTTTGACCTTTAGTAGTTTCTCATATAAGAATCGAACTAATAGCTTCTTCATAAACAAAAAAGTACATGTATAAAGTCTCTCCAGGCTCCGGCCTGATCAAGATAGGAGGAGATGATAACAGATTCTTGAGAGTTGTGAAGGCATCTTCACACTCCTGGGTCCACACAAAACCCATCCCATTTTTCAACAATTTGAAGAGGGGGGATTTATGAGCAGCCTTAGCGAAGAAATGTGTGAGTGCCGCGATTCGCCCTATAAGTTATTGAACTTCCTTTATATTCCGGGGGCTACGCATGTCGAGTACCGCTTAGCATTTTTTTGGATTTACTTCAATCCCGCGATGGGTCAACATGAAGCCCAAAAACTTCTCGACTCGAACCCTGAATGTGCATTTTTATGGGTTAAGCCTCATGTTATGCTTTCTGACCTCTGCAAATACCTCTTCGAGGTCAGCATTATGGGACCTAGACTCTGGAGTTTTGACGATCATATCGTCAATGTATACTTCAAGCATTCTCCCTGCTTGACCTTCAAAGACCCTATTCATCATCTGCTGATATGTGGCTCCTGTATTTTTTAATCCAAAGGGTATGACCTTTGTAGCAGTAGCTTGCCTTTTTGGTGATAAAAGCAGTTTTATCTTCATCTCCAAGCTACATCAGAATCTATTTATACCCAGAATAGGCATCCATATAGGAGAGTAGTCGGAAACCGAATGAGCTATCAACAAACTTGTCAATGTTGGGGGGTATAGATCTTTAGGGCATGCCTTATTCAGGTCTGTGTAGTCCATAAACATCCTCCACTTTTCGTTTGACTTTTTTACTAAGCCCACATTGGAGAGCCATATGGTGTAAGAGATCTCCCTGATGAATCCAACGTCGAGTAGTTCTTTGACTTGCTCCTCAATGATCTGCTGTCTTTCCAGGCTAACTTTCCTTTTTTCTGGGAGATCAGCTTCGCATCCCGTTTAATGAATAAATGATGGCAGACGAAAGCGGGGTCAAGCTCGGGTATGTCGGAGGATGTCCATACAAATAGGTCCTTATTTTGTTGAAGGAGTTCTATCAGTTGGCATTTCTCCTGCTCTTCCAGATTCGTGCCTATTTGGGTGACTTGGCCAGGCTTGTCACCTAGTCAAATAGAAATAATTCTCCTTCTGGCTTGGGTCTAGTGCCCTGAATTTCTTCCCTGACATCCAACTCGGTCACCAGGATGTTGACTTGGTCCTTGACAGGGCTCGATGTACGTGTTCTTGCTTTCTTGGGAGTCCTACAGATCTTGAGGCTCTCATTATAATATTTGCGAGCCGTAATTTGGTTGCCCTTAACCGTGACCACCTCATTATTTTTGTTAAGGAATCTCACCTTGATGGTTCTGTAAACTTTATTATCCCCGAGGGTTATAAATGTTTCAAAATAGCCAACCGGGGTGATCTTCTCACTAGAAAACCCTACGAGCTCGCCTTCATAGGGGGTTAAAGTGGACATAGGGAACTCCAGCTTTTGGAAAGCGTCCATGAACATTATATCTTCAAAGCTACCATGGTCTACAAAAATACGTCGGACCTCGGCGTTAGATATTATGCCAGAGATAACAAGTGGATCATCGTAGTCTTAGACAATATCACCGTAGTCCTTAGTGGTGAAAGATATTGGTGGCTCTTCCTTGTCGTCAGCACAAGGTCTGCGCGTAGAGCCGAAAACGCTCAATACCGCAATCCATAGTGCTTTTCTCTGGGAATTACTAGACGAGCCTCCTCCTAAAAATCCTCCATAGATTGTGCTGACCAATCAATCGGTCCTGTTGGTCCCATTCTGAGTATCCTGGTTCCTATCTTGCCAGTTATCCACATCATGGCGGGGTAGGGTCTGAGATTTTCTGGCTGGGCTACGTGTCTTCCTCCTTCGTCATGGGGTCGAAGTTTGTTTGGGGCTACGACTACGTCTTCGTTCCCTCTGTCTTCTGGGGTTGTCATTCTTCCAAATCCCGACAATATACTTCTGAAACAGGCCTTCCTTAATAAAGGACTCAATGACATCTTGAAGCTGGTAACATTCTTCTGTTTCGTGGCCATAATTTTTATACCACTTACAGTACTTGGAGTGGTCATTTGCCTTTTTTCGAGGTGGTGGCCTCTTAATATTCCAGAACTTGGTCTAAAGTACTTCTTTGAGAATTGTTTCTCACAGAGCATTCAGTGGAGTGTAGTCAGAATATTTGGGCCGGTAAGCATCGCCTTTAGAGGGGTTCCGAGGTTGGTTTGAGCTTCGGTTATTTTTTTGGTAAGTGGGCTCACCTTTTTTCAAAGTCTCCTTATCCTTGATGGTTGTCTCCAGTTCAATGTATTTTGCAGAGCGGGCATAGAACTCGTTCATAGTTTCTGCCTTCTTCTTTGCCAAAGACCGGAAGAAGTCGAAGTGAGTCCAAAGGCCACTCTAGGCATAATGAAGGGTGATCTGGTCATCCGAGCTAGCCACACAAGTAAGGGTAGTGCTGAATCTCTTAATATATTCACGAAAGGACTCATTACTCCCTTGAAAAATCCCAGAAAGGTAGTCGACCGATTTGGGTTGCTCCTTAGTAGTGGTATAATGTGAAGAAGCGCTACGTGAGGTCATCCCATTCAATAATAGACCTTGGTTGCAAAGTGGAAAAGCAACGGAGGGCGCCGTTCTTTAAGAAGAGGGGGAAAGCCTGACAGAGCAATTCTGGGGACCCCCCGTAGAACTGCATGGAGTGGACATAGGCATCGAGGTGTTCCTGTGAGTCTGTCATACCATCATATTGTTCAAGATTGGAGGGTCTAAGGATCCTGTATGCCATTAATTCAACTAAGAGGGGTTGTTGTTGGATCAGGGGAATCGAGATGTTGTTTCCAACGACACGGCTGTCTTCATCGCGCGGTGGCCTCCTTTGGTGGTTAGCCATATTCCGCCTTTCATGGACATTCTCCACGTGTACTGATCATTCTACCTCATCGATTTGATGCCGCTGGTCATCCAACTGGCGGTGTTGTTCGTCAAGTTACTGCATTTGCTGGGCTACCAATTCCTAGAGGCAGTTTCTGGTCATCTTTGAGTGGGCAGGGGCTAGGCTAGAAACGTGGTCAGCAGTATTGTTATTTCGATGGCCTAAGCGTGATTGCACTGGACCTCTAGATACTTGAGCGGTGTTATTGGCCCTATCTCCAAGGCGGATAAGCTTATCCATGATGGACGTTCTGCATGACGAGAATGAATTTTCATTGGAAAGTAAAGTCTCATGTCCATCGCATAGCTGTTCTGAGACGTGCACTTGGTCCCTAATGGTTGAAGTTTCAGCCGTATGAAGTGGAGTTGGAGTTGGTTGAGGAAGGGGTTGCGCTGTTAGTTCCTGTCTCTATTCCACAGGAGGTTGCGCAGCATCCCTTTTCAAATGTTGATCTGTGTTTACCATGATTGCGTGGGATTAGAAGTTTAGGGATTCCCATAGACAGCGCCAATGATCTGAAGTGGATTTAGAGGGTGCTTGAGATAGGCATGTAACGATGATCTCCTCCTTGAGCAACAATAGTCGAGTGTGTTGAGACAAAGAGGCGGGTACCTACAAAGGGACTCCAACGCTCAAGTCAGACTGTGCATAAGTAAGGTAGTTTATAATGTGTAATTTACTGATAGTTAGTTAAGGCTACTTAGCCTTGTATTTATAGAGCATGTATAAAATCCCTATGCAATCTGTATTGAATGCAAGTATTTAGGATTAGTATCTTGGCAATGATTACCTTCCCATTATTATTGGGATGAATCCTTATAAGTTAGGAACTCTTAATATGAGAGTTACTTATTAATCTGAGACAGTTATGACTCCTATAATATCGTAAGTACATGATTGATAGTTATAGATATTTAGGGATATATCATCTACACGTATCTAGCAATCTTAATATTATGGCCCAACATCGCTCAATGTGCATGGCTCCAAAGTTTGAACTGCCTTCAAGGCTTTAGCTACATCCTTCAGGGCGGAGTCCGGTTATATGTGTGCCGGGTTGGTCCAGCTAGACGGGAACCCAAATCACAGTCCAAAATAGGATTAAACTTTTATCTTTATCAATTAAAAATCTCAACTTTATTTAAATATATTTTTATTAATAAAAAAGTTTAAAAAAAACAAAAATATTCAACTTAGTAAATAAAAAAACTAATTTATAATATGAACAAAATACTTGACATATAATCTTAAAAATCTTTTTTCGAGTGATAAATATTATTAAAATATTTTTTATTAAAATTAAAGTCCTTAATTGGTAATAAAAAAGTTAAAATCCATAATTAATAATTTTTTAAAATTAAAATCCTTAATTAAAATTTTTAAAATTAAAATCCCTAATTAGTTATTATATTAAAATTGAGGTCTGTCTACAATATTTTTGTTATTAGGAAACATTATGCATAAATGGATCATTTTTAATAACTTGAAATTTGTTGATTATCTAAAGATTTTTTTGACAAAATAATTGAAGGCCTAAACGTAATGTACTCTTTAAAATTTAAATACATTACCATTTGTACAATTGTCTTCACCCCAATGGTTTAATATGTTAAGTTTTGATGATGACAAATACAAGGCAAAAAGAATGATGCTTATGCTTAACAGATGACAAATGCATTATAAAAGAATATTGATCATGTTACATAAATGTGCTTAATGAGATATATTGTATCATGCATGATTATGTACTTTATCTAGTTATATTTCACTTAATAATCATGCAATGAGATATGTGTAACATTCTTCATATAATATATCCAATAATGCTTTATATGAGTCTTAATGAATTAATATTAGATTTGACTCTATTTAAATGAAAATATGCAATGTGTTCTTTATTGCATCCTATATAAAGATATCCATTAGTAATTGATAAATATCTTATTTGGATGTGACTATAAAAGTCTTATATGCATGTTAGACTAACTAGAGTTATACATTTATGAATCATGCATATGAAGATATTGAGTTATGATGTTGGACTAACTATATTTGTTTTAAGTAAGTAATATTTTGTAGGATAGTTCAAGTACCAAGAGTGAGCATTGCAATAAGAAAGTAAAAGATCATAACTATGCTCAACTTAAGAAGAATGAAAATGATAAAGATGTTCCAAGTATTTACAAGTTTTGAAGAGAAT
Source organism: Ormosia semicastrata (assembly GCA_029884595.1). NCBI lineage: Eukaryota > Viridiplantae > Streptophyta > Magnoliopsida > Fabales > Fabaceae > Ormosia > Ormosia semicastrata. Next base: position 11,140,106 of record JAQQTO010000047.1, read on the forward strand.
AAATTTTTGGAAGCTTAGATTACATCAAGAATTGATGATGGCAAAAAATCAAGTCCCAAGGTTCTTGAAGAATAGTTTATAGGACTTAGATCTTGTATAAAGGTAAAAAGGAATCACACTAAATTCAAATATATTTTAACATCTTTAAAAGTGTTTCTTACATGTTTAAATGCCCAACAAACTGTTTTTGGAAAGTTAGTCTTGGTGGTAATTTAAATCTATAAAAAATAGCCAAGTTTGTGTTTTGTAAAACTGACATTTGGTTACTCTTTTGATCATATCTTTCAAAATACTTTGATTTTTTCTTTGAAACTTATTTCATATGAAAATAGACTCAAAGATCTTTCCAATGAGTAGTCATTTGCTTAAAATGGATAAGAAACCAAGAAGTTATTACCATTTAAAGTTAGAGACTATTTCTTGAAAAGTCTAATCGATTAGGAAGTTTGCCTAACTAGTTAATTTACAAGACAGAGGCATTGCCTTATCATTCATAAATGCCCTAATCGATTAGGGCTCATTGCCTAACCGGTTAATAATATTTTAAATGGCACGTGAATAGGTTTTTTAAAAGGAGCCTAACCGATTAGGGCTAATCGCCTAATCGGTTAGCATGTGTTTTAAATGAAATATAAACTGGGCATTTAAATGGCCTAACCAGTTAGGGTAACTCCCTAATCAGTTAGTATGATTTTAAAAATCATGTGGAAAGGCTTTTAAAGAATCCTGATCGATTAGGCTAATTGCCTAACCAATTATTGAGAATCACAGGAGCCAAAATTGTAAGCTCCTAACCGATTAACAACTCTACCTAACCGGTTATTCTAATTCTCAGAAGCCAAAACTAAAAGCCCCTAACCGATTAAGAACTCATCCTAACTAATTAGGAAATGGTTATTTAGGAACCAGAATAGATTTTCAACGGCTCTCTTTTGGCATTTAATGTCTCCTACCCACCACCAATAGCTCTTAGTTGTTTTGGGCTATAAATGAAAGTGTTTGGGCATTTATGAAAGGTGGGAGAATAATCTGAAAATCATTCTTGAGTATTGAAAACAAGTTTTAACTATCATTTCTTATAAACCCCTGTTTTGAGCTTCAAAGTGTGAATCCTTGATACTCATAGTGCTTCAATTTGTATTATTCACTCTTGAGAGAATTTCTTATCATCTATACTTTGTATAAACTGTAAAAGAGAGGGTGAGGTATCCCTCAAAGTTAAAAGGGTGAGGTATCCCTTTTTTGAGGCTCAAGCACAAGGGTGAGGCATCCCAAGGTGTGTTGAGTGCTCTTGGTTGTTAAGGTCTTTCAAGCACTTGTGAAACTTGAAGAATTGGAGGCTCTAGCACAGGGGTGAGGTATCCTAAGGTATGAGGAGTGCTCTTGTTTGAACAAAAGTTTTTCTAACACCCGTGAAATCTAGGAGATAGTGAAAAAAATCCCAAGTTAAGCTTGGGGACTGGATGTAGGTCACAAGTTGTTGGTGACTAAATCAGGATAAATCATTGTGTTTGCTTTTCTCAACTCTATCTTTTTACATTTGTGCCTTAATTATATATCCTTGAGTTGAATTTGATATCTAGCTTATATGCTTGGTTTATCCTATAGCTCAAGTGATATTTGTGAAATATCTAATAGTTGTACCTTTGTTAAACTTATTCTGTTGCATGTGTTGATTGAAAATGTCAAAATGTATAATTTCTTAAAGGTGTTTTAAAAATTTGTCATCACCCAATTCACCCCCCTCTTGGGTGATGGTTGCCATGGCTAACACCATTCATCTCACTGCTTACTTCTAGGTAAGAATGGATGAATTTACGAGTTTCTTAACTTTGGCTAAGGAGCCCAGCGGTGAAAGTGGAAAGGATTGAGAAGAGAACACACCAAGGATGACTCCCCGTCTTCGCCAACCAATTCTCCTCCCGTCTTCGTCCTCAATCCTCATCACAAAGTAATTTTTTCTTTTCCCCATTCCCCAAGTCCCAACAGATACCTTTGAGGACTCCCTAAATTATGCCAAAAAAATAGGAAAAAAATAAAAGAAAAGAAATCTGAAGCAGATTATTAAATCTAACAAGTTCAAGAGTTCAAAAGTTTATACAGGTTCAATAATCAGTACTTGAACATCAACCATTAGCACTCATGATTTGTCGATTATTTTTATACTTTAAATGCCTTATGATTGATTTAATTGGACTCCATATGTGCTCAATTGTTGACATTTAGCTAAGTTTCTGATTTAGAGTTGTATTTGGATGTTTATTGTGAAACTATGCTAAATGTGGTTATAAACACTCATAAATGAATTATACTTTTCAGGATATCTTTGAATGTTTGAGTCCATTAGCATCAAACCAAGCTTGATGACCATTTGAGGAGAGAGATGACTACTTAAGAAGATCAGTTTTACCCTTAGAAGCAAAGGAAGAAGGGCATTTTTGAAGAATCAAGGTCGCATTTGAAGAAAGTGAGTGACACGGCCCATGTGATATGACACGGGGTGGGCTGTGTACTTCTCTGACTATTTCAAGATGGGTCAAATCCTATTTTTGGACAACACGGGCCATGTCATACAACACGGGCCATGTCATATAACATGGGTCGTGTCATTTGACACGACCCGTGTCGTCGCACCAGAAAGTTAAATTCGAATTCTATTAAGAAATTAGGTATCTAAAGCTATAAATAGAGATACCTAGAGCCCCAAAAGAGAGAGCTGGACAGAGAGAGCCGTCAAGGAACTGAGGGAAACACGAAGACCAAGAAAGAGGAAGATTTGATCAAAGATTGGAGTATCGGGTTCGAGCAATTGGAGATCAATCAACCTTGATCCTTGAAAACTAGTTTGATCTTTAGTTTTCTTTTCTTCTTTCATCCTGAACTATGTTTTTCTTCTATTTTTCTTGTGATTTTGAATTTGTCATGTGTGGCTAAACTTCTTGATTGGTTAAGGGAAAATGAAACTCTAGTTTTGATTATGTGAATCTTGCATACCTCTTTATATCAATACAATTATGTTTTTATTCATATGTTTCTATTCTTAAATCAATATAAAGGTTTTTATATTCTTACCAAACTTCGAGAGTGGTTAAACTAGGATTACTATGCGTGGTTGCGGTGGTATGACTAGTGAGATATATGATCTAAGCAATTTAATCCCGGTGTGTGATTAGACCTTAGTGTGATTGGTTTTCTAATTTTTAATGCAATCATTAGGTAGGTGTAAGAGCGGTTGCTTTACAAATAACTAATGGTTAGGGTTTGATTTGAGCAGTTGCTGAATTAAGCAAAACTTAAGGAAGATAAGGGATTTATTCCACAATCACATAAGAACATAATTGATCATGTTGGTATAGAGGGTATGTAAGTTGGCATAATCATATAAATCTAGTGGTGGATTCTATCTCTTAATCAATATCTTTAACTTGATAATTCAATTTGTGTTGACTGTTTTGGTTTAAGTTTAATTTCTTTTGTTAGTTTTAATTAACAAAACCCTCTTTTTAATTTTACTGTTCATTTTTCATTAGAGTTTAATTTAGGAATTGGATTAATAGTGTCAATTGAATTGGTTCTCTGTGGATCGACCCTTGCTTACTACAACTGGTTGCAAGGTTTTTGTATTTTTGGTGGAACTTGGTAACTGTTTTTGATATTTAATTTTAATCACATTCCACACCACACCAAATTTTGGCACCGTTGCCGGGGAACTAATTTTCCAATTGCGCTATTGATTTGTTTCCTATTTTTACTCTGTTTTTGTTTTTAATTTTAATTTTTGATTCTTTCTTTCTGAGTGTTTGTATGTGTTGATGTCCATTGATCATGGATGCTTGTGAGATTTGCTTATCATCTGGACATCCACTGATTTATGTCCCACTTTCCTAGTAGGCACAAATGAGGAGGTAGAGGCAGTATGGGGATATTCTGAACCTTTCAACAACTACAACCCCTACTCCAATACATATTATCCAGGGTGGTGGGATCCTCCTAACTTGAGTTATGGACAACAGCAAGTTCAAGCTCCTAGGCAACCTGAACCTTCATTGGAGGAGCTAATAAGACAAATGGTCACTAATAACATTCAGTTTCAGCAAGAAACAAAGGCCATGAGCGATGACCTGTAAAACTCTTTGGGGCAGTTAGCCACAGAATTCAGCAAGATGTCGAGCCTAATTTCTGGGAGACTTCCCTCACAACCTGAAGAGGATATGAAGGAAGATCCTAGTGCTGTCACATTGCATAGTGGGAAAACGTTAGATGAACCCACCTCTCCTCCACAAGCCATTGAAGAGAAAGAAATAGAGCTTGAAGATGTAAGTGAGGAAGGAGAAAACTCCAAGGCCCCCAAGGTAAGTATTCTTGAACCCTTTCCTAAGGTAGTGGAGAGACAGTATGATGAGTTATGTGATGAATTTTTTGATTTTATTAGTTTCAATAATTATATTCATTATCACTCATGTACTGATATCATATGCGCTAATCGTGCTGAGATTTCTGCAGACTTGAAAGTTGATGATTTTATTTACAAAGCAGAATCTAAGACCCAAAGGGAGGTGGAATTGCAGGCCACTGAAGAGTTTTCAAAGGTGGAAGAAGAGAACCGGATGATGGTCACTACTAAAGTGGATTTTGTTTTTGGACCATGGTTCACTACAAAAAATGCATATGAAGTGGATAAAGTACACATATTAGTTTCCAGTGGTGAAGCCAAGGAAACTAAGGAAGACCAATGGGACCCTGGTGGAAGCCCTCACGCTGCAAGCTTAATTTGGTCATTACACTTCAACCAGTGGGATCCCGGTGGAAGCCCTCATGCCTCAAGCTTAACTTGGTCACTACACTTCAGCCAATGGGACCCCGGTGGAAGCTCTCCTGTTATTTCAAGCATAAATTGGTTATTATGCTTTCGCCAATGGGATCCTGGTGAAAATCTCTTCATCTACCTCTGTTACTTCAGTTGATAAGGATGTTTCTTCCCTCTATTCTATCTTACTTGTCCTAGATTTATTAATGATTGTTTATTGTTGAGGTTTACATTGAGGACAATGTAGAATTTAAGTGTGGGGGAGGAATTGACATTTTGTTTTCTGTTTTATTTCTATTTTTATTTTAATTTCTGTTTTCTGTTTTTGAAAAAAAAATTGTGTGTTTTTATTTGGTTTCCAATGATGTTTTGAGATTTGTGAAGTCTATGAGTTTGAAGCAATTGAAATTCAAGGTTATGATTTATAAATTTCTTCTGTCATCTTGAATTTGACATGCTTAGTTTTGGTGTTTGATTGATGAATTGAGTTTGATAGATGCATACCTGATGAGATTTTGAGCCTTTTGATGGATGGATTTAGCATTTATGCTATTCTCTTCTTTCTTTTGTGATTTCACTCATGTCATATTGATCACTCTAGAACTTGCTTTGATTTTTTTTGAAGCTACATTTTCACTTGCATATATGAACATGATTGAGGCATTCTTTTGTGATTACCTACTTTGGCCAAATAGCCAACCTTGCATTATTTCCCTTTGATTAACCCCTTGAACCTATTTGCCTATTCTTTGTCTTACCTCATTATATGCTTTATGTGAAAAATCATAATTTTACCTTACCTTAGGGAATGGGAGAGCATTGGTTCATTTTCATTGGGGAAGCTCTTTTACTTGCAAGTATTTAATAGGACAAGTGTGGGGGTTGTGCAAGTTGATGTGTAATATGCAAGGTGTTAGTGAAAAAAAAAAAAAGAAAAAAAATTCAAGAAAGGTTGTAAAAGAAAAGAAAGAAAAAAGAAAGGAATATATAAAGAGAATGTGCATTATATAGATTTGAAGGGATAAAAATTTCATGTTTATCAATTAAGTTCCTCCCCAATGTTCTTTTATTCTCTTGGGTGCTCATATTACCATATCCATATTATTTCCTTCCCTTACCTTGGCCCCATTACAACCTTAAATAAAGTCATCTTGATTTGTGTGTGCATGTGTTTGAATAGTGGAGAAGTAGAAGATAAGCAAGCTTATGGTAGTGCATTTTTCATGGGTTGAATTGAGTGAAATACTTACCTTGTAAACACTTGAGAGATTGAGAGTGTATCTTATGAGGATCTATCATTCTTAATTCATGCTTTTCCATTTGAAGATACCTTGCATGTTGATTTGAGGTGTGAAGAATTGTTATCTCTTGAATGTTGTGATCCCTTGAATCTTTTCTTGCTCTTTTTGCCTCTCTTGAATATCATTGGAAATTGAGTTTTTTAAATTGTTAGGTTTTTGAATTTGTTTTGTTTTCCTTGTTCCTTGGTTTGGTCTTATGTTTTGCCCAGGAGTGTAAAAGGCTAAGTATGGGGGTATTTGATCTGTCGATTATTTTCATACTTTAAATGCCTTATGATTAATTTAATTTGACTCCATATGTGCTCAATTGTTGACATTTAGCTAAGTTTTTGATTTAGAGTTGTATTTGGATGTTTATTGTGAAACTATGCTAAATATGGTTATAAACACTCATAAATGAATTATACTTTTCAGGATATCTTTGAATATTTGAGTCCATTAGCATCAAACCAAGCTTGATGACCATTTGAGGAGAGAGATGAATACTTAAGAAGATCAATTTTACCTTTAGAAGCAAAGGAAGAAGGGCATTTATGAAGAATCAAGGTCGCATTTGAAGAAAGTGAGTGACACGGCCCGTGTGATATGACACGGGGTGGGCCGTGTACTCCTCTGACTATTTCAAGACGGGTCAAATCCTATTTTTGGACAACACGGGTCATGTCATACAACACGGGTTATGTCATATAACATGAGTTGGGTCGTGTTCTTCTTTGACTTTGAGATTAGTTAGAATTTTGTCACCAGATTCAAACACGGGTTAGGCTGTGTCAAATGACACGGCCCGTGTCGTCGCACCAGAAAGTTAAATTCGAAATTGATTGAGAAATTAGGTATCTAAAGTTATAAATAGAGATACCTAGAACCCCAAAAGAGAGAGCTGGACAGAGAGAGCCGTCAAGGAACTGAGGGAAACACGAAGACCAAGAAAGAGGAAGATTCGATCAAAGATTGGAGTCTTGGGTTCGAGCAATTGGAGATCAATCAACCTTGATCCTTGGAAACTAGTTTGATCTTTAGTTTTCTTTTCTTCTTTCATCCTGAACTATGTTTTTCTTCTGTTTTTCTTGTGATTTTGAATTTGTCATGTGTGGCTAAACTTCTTGATTGGTTAAGGGAAGATGAAACTCTAGTTTTGATTATGTGAATCTTGCATACCTCTTTATATCAATACAATTATGTTTTTATTCATATATTTTTATTCTTAAATCAATATAAAGGTTTTTATATTCTTGCCAAACTTTGAGAGTGGTAAAACTAGGATTGCTATGCGCGGTTGCAGTGGTATGACTAGTGAGATATATGATCTAAGCAATTTAATCCCGGTGTGTGATTAGACCTTAGTGTGATTGGTTTTCTAATTTTTAATGCAATCATTAGGTAGGTGTAAAAGCGGTTGCTTTACAAATAACTAATGGTTAGAGTTTGATTTGAGCGGTTGGTGAATTAAGCGAAACTTAAGGAAGACATGGGATTTATTCCACAATCACATAAGAATATAATTGATCATGTTGGTATAGAGGGTATGTAAGTTGGCATAATCATATAAATCTAATGGTGGATTCTATCTCTTAACCAATATCTTTAACTTGATAATTCAATTTGTGTTGACTGTTTTGGTTTAAGTTTAATTTCTTTTGTTAGTTTTAATTAACAAAACCTCCTTTTTAATTTTACTGTTCATTTTTCATCAGAGTTTAATTTAGGAATTAGATTAATAGTGTCAATTGAATTGGTTCTCTGTGGATCGACCCTTGCTTACTACAACTGGTTGCAAGGTTTTTGTATTTTTGGTGGAACTTGACAATTGTTTTTGATATTTAATTTTAATCACATTCCACACCACACCAACTTATATACATTGTAATCCAAGTATCCAACCATCTAATCTCCTAAATTTCCATTTGAAGAAGAAAAACCCCAAATCAATTTCAATAGAAACCCAATAGAAACCTCAAAATAAAAATCCCAAAATAGAAACCCTAACCGATGATGATGCCAGTGGCGATGGAGCGGGGCCGGAGCAGTTCTGTGTGCGAGCGACAACTATATGGCGACAAATTGGTGCCACGATGATGACTGAGATTGAGCTTGAGATAAATCAGTGTTGGAACAGTCGAACTCATGCACGGCTAGGCCGCTAGGGGCTGAGTGATGCAACGAGACGAGGTCGCGACAGTTGAGAGAGAGGGATGATGTCGTGCCACGTGACTCGAGCGGATCTAGGATGAGAAGGAGAGTGAGCACGGCGGAGATCTAGGTTATGCGATGAGAGGGAAAGTGAGCGGTGGTGGTGGTGCAGCTGTGATGGTGTTAAGAGAGGGAGACGAAAATGAAATCAAAAGTGAAATGAGAGAAGATGGTTGTTGCTTGCTATGGTTTCTTATTAAAGAGGGACAATAGGGTAAAATTACATCATTTATATTATTGTAATATTTTTAATTTTAAATAAATATAAAAATTAATAAAAAATTAAAATATATATTTATTAATATAATAATACATATATATATATATATATATACATTTATAAAGAATATTTTGATAATCTATTAGGGACGGGACCCCACGGCTCCTCGCCCCCGCTTTGATCCTCAAATCTATCGTAAGAAAATTTTTGTCCTTATTCCCATCTTGTAGTAAGAAATTTTCTACATTCGAGACCTCATTCAAAATTCTCCCCATGTGATTCCCAAGCGTAAAGAATTTTTGTCATCCCTATTGTTAAATTTAACAAGGTATGTCATTTCCAAATTACTCGCACTCTGACTTTTTCTATGAGGTTATATACTCATTCCAAAACTTGTGGGTTTCATAATAATCTTGATAATGTCATTGCCTCATTCATTGACATCATCATTATTTATTACTAATTGTACTACTTTTCTTCAATATGTGATAAATTCTCTTTTGAATTCTCTTAAAATTTTATTAATTAGATTACTTATTTTTGGCTAAACTCTGTTTCTAATTTAAATAAATTTTTTTTCCCTAATTGATCTACTGTCTATGTCACGTAGCACATTCTCCCATAGTTCAAGTCAAATTTTTATCATGCCTTTTTTTTCGCTTGCCGCTTTTAGCCCTTTCACTTCCGCACCTTGCATCTCTTTTCCGCTTGGTGCTTTCAGCCTTTCACTTCCACACCTTCCGTGTTTCTTCAATTCTTCTCATGTGTTTCTTCTCATCCATCTTTCACTCCCTTTAATTCACGTCAATCAATCAGTCAGTCAGGACTGTATCACCACAAATTGGAATAATAATAATAATATTTATAATAGAGAAGGAGCAATTAGTGCAAGCAGAATGTTTGTATATTCTTGAAAATAATATTAGAAATAGAAACTTAATTAGGATTTTTATATTTACACTGTAACAACTTCTATGTAATATCTTATAATTGTTTATAGGGAGCGTGAAAGAAGTATTTATTGTATAAAATGATAAGACTGAATTTTAATTATTAAATTTTATATAAATAATTAAAATTAGAATATAAATATATATAAATTTTTTAAATAATTATATAATTTTTAAATAATTTTTAATTTTAATAATTTATATATAATTATATGATTAAAATTTACTTTTTTACTCTCTCACAATAAAAATTTTTCTCACTAAATATGTTATATATACTTAAGAATTTTTATTTTATTATATTTACATCTAGAATTTAATTTAAATATAATATATAAAAAAATGGATACACTGCCATTCAATTTTATATTATCACATCATTAAAAATATTTAATTTTTACAATAATTATTTTAAAAATCATATATGTAACCATTTTTTATTAATTGATTATGTAAAAAAAATTATATTGTTGGTACATCAAAATTAAAATATTATATTTAAATCAAGTTATATTAGAAGAGACAATGCATAGAAATAATTTATTTTATATTATTAGATATTTAAAAAATTTAATTTAAATGCATTATTAGTGTAAAAGTATTTTATACTATTGTTCAATCATGCATTGCCACATTATACAAAAATATTTAACCTTCACAATAATTACTTCAAAAGTTACATATATAATAATGTATGAATGATTGACAATGTAAAATATTTTACATTAATAGTGTATCAAAATTAAACAAATTAAACTCTTTTTTAATTTGTATAAACTTATATCAATATCTTTTTAGTTAAAATGCAAATTATGGTAATTAGATTCAATTTTTTTTTGTTAATCAAGTAAGGTTTTCGATGGGCTTCCTGTTGTTTTCAATCATTTTATGATTTTAACATATTTTATCATCTTGTGTCATTTATGTATTTTATTTTGTTTGGTTGTCAAAATTTATATGTTCAAAAATTACTCTACTAATTTTCATTTATTACCAAATAATTTTATCAAAAAAATTATGACTTAATAATTAAATCAATAAAATTATCTATTATATTATATTTATTTATTATTTATAATATTATAATAAATGAACTATCTTCTATATTATGTGAAACTCAGCAGCTTTATATGATTAATTATTTTTTAAAGAAACAATAGAGAAAAGACATATCAAATGTAATTAAAATTATTTTAGAAAGGATTTTACCTAATTGAATACCTTCAACTTAAATTTGTGTAAGCAATTATTCTAAAATCAAAAAATTGTAATTAAAATAAAAAATTAAAAGAATTCACAAATTTAATGAACAGGGGTATACTAGTTATCAGTAAGCGTCATCCACCATCTGAATTTGAAATCAACAAGATTTTAGGGTGTATTGTTAAGATGAAACAATATCTTATTGCTATTTAACTTTTTGTTCATATGTAGTTAAGGGGAATCACCACTTAGTATAAGCTTTGTCTTAGTAAACTCCCAAAAGTCGAAACTTGCTTTTTGGTGTAGGTTTTTGGGGTACTAAAGCAAGCCCTCAACAATGGATTCTAAATTAACAATTCAATCAATGCAAAGAACATTGCTTTTATTGAAGAACTTGAATTCAATGAGTTACAACTGAGAAAGCTGAAATACAATGAAATAACTTGTGTCCTGAAATACAAAGCCAAGGAAATCACTGAAAGTAAAGATGAAAACTGTAAATAAATGCTATAAATTTACTAAAAATGTAAAGGAAAGCAGTAAATGATTAGAAATGTAAAGGAAAAGTTGTAAAATGCTGAGAAATTAAAGATAATCTGTATGAAAAATAGATGGTTTTTCTGTGATTGTTTAGAGATCCTTTCTTTAGTGCCTTAGAGGCCTATTTATAGAGTTGTGGAGCTGCGAAAACTGCTGCTTTAGTGCATAGTCAGGCCTGAAAATCTACCCCGTGAATTATAAGAGCTTGATCTCCCGCCACTTAGTCACTCCAAGCATTCATAGGTCGTGGGGCACTTTTATAGCACATTTTTCACCCAACTTCAATAACCCATCGTTTCGATGAGAAGAGAAAATGAAAAGAAAGAAAATGAAAAGAAAGAAAATAGAAAGAGAGAAAATAAAGAGAAAAGTATAAAAGAAAATTAGTTGTTTGGATTAAGAGAAAATGAGAAGAAAGAAAACAATGAAAATAATAAAAAATACATTTTATCTGTTGGCTAAAAAAAACCTTCCCCACCCTACGCTATCCCCACCCCCACCTTTTCACAAACCAACTCCCACTCCTTCTCTATCCTTCCTTCCCTATTGACTTTTCTTCATTTCTCTTAGTTTTCTCGCCTGTTGAGCGAAGAAAACTTTTGATGTGGGCCCTACGTAATTTTTTTCCTTCATTGTTTTCTCGTATCATCCAAACGAGAGAAAATGTCATTTTCTCTCTATTTTCTCTCTTTCCTACTTCTCTCTTCCTATTTTCTATTGATCCAAACAAAGGGTAAAGGAAACTGCTCAAAATACCATTTTCTGCATGTTTAAACACTAGAAGCAACTATCATACCCCTTATCTCCTACTTTTTAGGACCCACCTTCTGTCCAACGCCTTGTCCTCAATTGGACTTGGTCAACCCAAATTCAATTCAGCTTTGTTATCCAAAGCATGCCATCTTTGGAGCATCAAACACTCTGGGCCACTTACCATATTATGTTGTGTATGCCCAAACCATTTTCTCAAACCATTTTCTCCTAGTCTGCAGTCCGTAAACCCAACCTGCTATTTTTTAAGAACTTTTTTCTCATCTCAACTGCTTTACTTGCAGCTCCACCCTTTGACTTGATCAAAATATGTTTTTTTTCATTTTTATGGATTGCAGTTGATGGAAATGGGCCGACCTTGCATTGGGCCACTTTTCTCTTCCTTCTGCACGAACCTAGTAAATTATTACATCTACTTATGGGTTGTTAGTCGAAGATAAAAATTTTAGGGTGTCAACAATGCCCTCGCATTAGTTGTTGGTCGAAGTTTTGAATTAGAGGCCAATAGGTAAAATGGAATAAGTCAACACCAACCCAACAAGTATTAAGCTTCTGTTTCTCATGCTGCTCCAAATGATATGACCTTAGCTTCTAAACTTTCCATAAGCATCAACTACCTTCAAATAAAGAGGAAACTACTTCTAGGTGGAAATAACTAGTTGTTTGCTCTGAAATTTACGCACTTGACTTTCAACCACAACAAATGAATTATTCCTAGAAAGCCAATATGTTGTAGTTGAAACCTACCTCTTGAACAAAAATAATACCAAAATAGTAAGAGAAGCTAGTTTCCTCGAAGGAGAAACATCTTGAAGGGACTCTAGAGCTAGATGGAAAAATGTTAAAGCTAGGCATGAAAAAATTGCAACTGCAAAGAGAAATATGCAAACTATTCTAGCTTCCTGTGAAGTTGCTTCCATGACAGCTACCTTCAGCTATATAGTTAAACATTTGATAAAGCTGAGCACAATGACCCTAAGACTAAATCAACAAGGATTATTGATTTGGTCTATGTTGATTCCCAAGCCGAGAGAACATAAAACTAGCTTATCCACCTATAAGAAGTTTACTTGTAGCTATTTTGTCTAGCTTCTGGCCAAAATGTTAATTCGGCCTAGTTTAACTAAATTCATTTGCTTGCTTTCAGATCAACCTCCATCTTCCAATGTGGATCAAAAATACAATTTTGATAATTATCACTAGCTTTTATGTGCTCTAGAGCTAATAGCCGGTTAGCATCCTTTCTTTCCAATAGTGGCAACCTGCACAATCTTATAATTTTGAACTGTGACTGAACATATGTCTTTGAAGAATGATTTTGATGATAACAAACATGAAGACAAAAATGAAAATGATAGGAAGATCAAGTCCAAGATCTTTTAATGATAGCTTTAGGACTTAGAGTCTCATTGTACGAGGATCTCTTTAGATATCTCAAAGTGCGTTAAGATAAAACAAAATGCTTTCTTAAACTTATACCAAAATTGTTTTGATCTTGAAAATAACTTAAAAATGTTTTGGTGTTTTTAATGAACTATTTGGGATGTTTTTCAAGCATTTATAACTGTCTTTTAAACTGAGTTATTCGAATAACTCATTGGTTATTTGAATAAAGTTTTAAAATTGGCTGTTGTGCACCTTTGTTTTTAAAGTGTTATTCGAATAACATTTCTGTTATTTGAATAAGAGATTTTTTTAGAATGGCTTATTTCATATCAGCTATTCGAATAACTCATCAGTTATTCGAATAGAGCTATTTCCCAGAAATTTGTTTTTGACAGTGTTATTCGAATAGATCATGTATTATTCGAATAATCAGTTTTTTAAAGCTGTTTAAAAGAAAGTCTTCGTAGTAGCGTTATTCGAATAACCCATATGTTATTCGAATAACCAGTTTCAGAAACATTTTTTGAAAGAACGTGTTATTTGAATAGCAGAAGGCTTATTCGAATAAACACGAATCTTGATATAGAATGTAACAGACATATTTTTATAATAAATATGAAATTAATTGCTACAATGGTAATTTTCTTTTTGACTCTATAAATAGAGACCGTGGGTCTCATCTGTTGGTCGTCCCAGCTATCTGTTTAATTTACACTTATTTTGAAAAAAAAATGTGATTTATATTTTACGCCTATTTTCTGTGCTCTTTTTGCTGAAACTTTGAGATATCTTTTGAGAGTCTCTTAGCACTTCAATTTGTATTATTTGCTCTGAGTGAGAGTTTCTCTTCATCTATTTCTGCTCTTCTGCATCGAGGGTGAAGTATCTCTACAGGCTGAGGCTTTAGCACAGGGGTAGAGTTTTCCTGTGTGTGAAAAGTGCTCTATTTTGTAACGGTAGCAAGCACCTATTAAAACTTGTATACATAGTGAAAAATCTTGAATTATGTTTCGGGGACTGGACATAGACCACAAGTGGTTGGTGATCGAACCAAGATAAATACCGTGCTTGCTCTTCTTCTCTTTATCTTTTTATTTAACGCAAATTTAATTTTATTGCATATTCATTTATTTACGTTTCTTAATTTTCTTCTTCTTCATCTCGTAATTTCTCCTTTTATTTAAATAGCTTCTCTATTTGTATTTATTTTAAACATGTTTGCGAAAAGTTTTTCTACTCAATTCACCCCTCCTCTTGAGTACTGGAAGCCACTTGGTAACAAGTGGTATCAGAGCTAAACTCTTGTATAAAGAGCTTAGCAGCTTCAAGAGAACATGACTTCTTCAAATAGTTTTTCAGAAGGATCTTCCATAAACCGACCAACCTCTTTCAATGAGGATAGTTATGTATATTGGAAGGAAAGAATGAAAATCTTCATTGAAGTTATTGATCTAGATGTGTGGGATGCTGTTGAAAATGGTGCATTTATACCTACGCATGAGGTCGATAGTGTAAGGACCGAAACACCAAGGAATAAATGGTCTGATGAGGATAAAAGAAAAGTTTAATATAATTTAAAAACCAAAAATATTATTACCACTGCTTTGAGATATGATGAGTTTTTTAGAATTTCAAATTACAAAATTGTTAAAGAGATGTGAGACATTTTACAAGTTACACATGAGGGTATTAGTGAAGTGAAGAGGTCGATAATTAATTCTCTAACTCGTGAATATAAATTATTCAGAATGAACCAAGGAGAAAGCATTCAGGAAATGCAAAAGTGGTTCACCCACATCGTAAATCATCTTGCATCATTAGGTAAGAATTTTTCTAATGAAGATTTGATTAACAAAGTGTTGAGATGTCTTAGCAGGATTTAGCAACCCAAGGTAACAGCCATATCAGAATCGAAGTATTTATCGACAATGACACTAGCTACCCTATTTGGACAACTTCATGAGCACGAACTGGAACTAAGCAGATTAAGTCAAAGTGAAGAGCACGATAAAAAGAAAAAGGGGATAGCGCTCAAAGCCACTTCCTCAACAATTAACAATGATGATGAAAAAGATGAAGAAGGCTCAGAAAACATCGAGGTAAATGAAGAAAACTTTAGTCTTTTAGTTAAAAAATTTAGAAAATTCCTCAGGAAGAAGGGAACACAAAGAAGATCTCATTTTCCTCCAAAGAAAACCCATCACAAAGGAGAAGGAGCATCGTCAACTCTAACTTGCTATGAATACGGCAAATCGGGTCACATGAAAATGGAGTGTCCAGTTTATCAAAAAAAGATGGAGAAATTTGAAAAGAAACCCTTCAAGGAAAGAAGAGGAAGAAAAGCATACATAGCATAGGATGACAATGATATGGACTCAACTGATAGCTCAGATAGGGAGGAAACCCATCTATGTCTTATGACCAAAGGAGAAGAAGAAAGTGAAAATGAGATAAGTTCTAATACTACTTTATTGCCTTTTTACGATGAGTTACAAGATGCCTTTGAAGAATTGCATGATGAATCTTTAAAACTCACAAAATTAATTTCTTCTTCTAAGAACAATCTCTTCTCTAAAAAATCAAATTTTTGTTCTAAACAAAGAAATAGAAGAATTGAAAATTGAGAATAAAACTTTGGGAATTATTGATGCATGCACAAATCATTTTTCACATGCTTCTACATCTTCATCTTGCTCTTCATGCCATTTACTTGAAAAAGAAATTGAAGATCTAAAGAATACTCTTTCTAAATTCACCTGTGGAAAGGACAAATTAAATATTTTATTAGGAAAACAAATAGTAGTTTTTCAAAAGGCTGGGATAGGTTATGACCCGAAAAATCAACAAAAATTATATAAGAATTTCTTTGTGCATTCAAGTACTTCAAGTAATCCTTTTATTAAATGTTTTTACTATGGAAAGAAAGGACATAGTGCATCAACATATATGTAAGGAAAAACATTACTACAAAAATCAGAACGAAGATGGTTTGAGTTCCTAAGGGTACTATACTCAAACCTGACACACAAGGACCCAAGAAAATTTGGGTACCAAAAGTTAAAAATTGAACTTGTGTTGTAGGTGTGCTTGAAAGTCAGGAGTTCAATTTGGTATCTCGATAGCGGCTGCTCCAAGCACATGACCGGGGACAACTCAAAATTCATTTTGCTTGTTCCCAATAATCATGGACACGTTACATATGGTGATAACAACAAAGGAAAAATTCTTGTAATCGGCAAAGTCGGTAAGAATCCTAATTCCTCTATTGCTAATGTGTTGCTTGTTGAAGGCTTGAAATATAACTTGCTTAGTATTAGCCAATTATGTGATAAATGAAATAGAGTAATTTTTTATTCAAACTATTGCATAATTGAAGACAAAAATGATAAGCATGTTAAGTTCATTAGTCATAGAGTAAATAACATTTATATGATTAGTCTTGATGATATATCCTCAAATGATGCGAAATGTCTTTTAAGTAAAGAAGATGAATCATGGTTATGATATAGGAGAATTGCACACATTCACATGGATCATCTAAAAAAGTTGGTCTCTAGAGAGTTAGTAATTGGACTACCTAAGCTCAATTTTACAAAAGATAAATTATTTGATGCATGTCAAAAAAGAAAACAAGTAAAAGTCTCTTTTAAAGCTAAAATGTTATTTCAACTTCTAGACCCTTATAACTTTTGCACATGGATCTTTTTGGACCCTCTAAAACTATGAGCTTTAGTGGAAATTACTATGCTTTAGTGATTGTGGACGATATTTCTAGATTCACATGGACTTTATTTCTTTCTCATAAAAGTGATGCATTTATAGCCTTTAAGAAACTTGTCAAGGTTATCCAAAATGAAAAATGTTTTTCAATTACATACATAAGAAGTGACCATGATGGTGAGTTTGAAAATCATGTTTTTGAAAATTTTTGTGATGAATATGGCATTAAGCATAATTTTTTCGCTCCTAGAACTCCACAACAAAATAGAGTTGTAGAAAGAAAAAATTGATCTTTAGAAGAAATGACGAGAACTATGCTCAATGAAGCTTCTCTTCCTAAGTATTTTGGGCTGATGCGGTTAATACCGCATGTTATGTAATGAATAGGGCCCTGATAAGGTCATTTTTAAAGAAAACTCTATACGAATTGTACAAGGGAAGAAAGCCAAATATTTCATATCTTCACGTTTTTGGATGTAAATGTTTTATTTTAAATAATGGAAAGGATAACTTAGAAAAGTTTGATGCTAAGTCTAATGAGGGTATATTTCTTGGTTATTCCAATCATAGTAAGGCTTTTCGTATTTATAATAAAAGAACTATGACTATTGGATAGTCTATTCATGTTGCCTTTGATGAATCTAATCCAAATGAGCCGAGAAAGGACTTTGTTGATGATGTTGCAGAAATCTTAGCGGAAACACATTTGGATAGCAAAGAAAGAGAAGTTAAGGAGCAAGAAGAAACTCAAGAAGATAAGCAAAGACAAGAGGAATCAAAAGTCTTAGACCTTCCCAAAGAATGGCAGACTTCAAAATATCACTCTCTTGATCAAATTATAGGTGATGTGTCTAAAAGTGTAAATACTCGCAATTCCCTTAGAAATGTATGTAATCACTTAACCTTTATTTCTCAAATTGAACCTAAAGATATAATTGAAGCCTTTGATGATGAACATTGGTTTTTAGTTATGCAAGAAGAATTAAATCAATTTGAAAGAAATCAAGTTTGGGAATTAGTTCCTAGGCCCATCAATCATCCTATAATTGACACTAGATGGGTTTTTAGAAATAAACTTGATGAAAATGGATTAATAACAAGAAACAAAGCTAGATTAGTTGCTAAAGGTTATAATCAAGAAGAAGTAATAGATTATGAAGAAACTTATGCACCTGTAATTAGATTAGAAGCTATTAGAATGTTACTTACATATGCTTACATAATAGATTTTAAATTATAGCAAATGGATGTTAAAAGTGCTTTTCTAAATGATTTTATTCAAGAGAAGGTATACGTAGAAGGTATACGTTGAACAACCTCCAGGTTTTGAAAATCATGAACTACCCAACCATGTTTTTAAACTCAAAAAGGCCTTGTATGGCTTAAAACAAGCTCCCATAGCTTGGTATGAAAGGTTGAGTAAGTTTCTTTTAGAAAATAGTTTTTCAAGAGTAAAAGTCGATACAACCATTTTCATTAAAAATAAAAAGCATGATATTCTTCTTGTGCAAGTATATGTGGATGATATTATTATTGGTGCTACTAATGAATCCCTTTGTAAGGAATTTGCTAAGACAACGCAGAATGAATTTGAAATGTTAATGATGGGAGAGCTTAATTTCTTCCTCAGACTTCAAATCAAACAAACAAAGGAAGGAACCTTCATAAGTCAAACAAAATACTGTAAGGAATTGCTCAAAAGGTTCAAAATGGATAACGCTAAACACATGGCCATTCCAATAGGCACTTCTTGCTATTTGGACAAAGATAAAGGAGATAAATATGTAGAAATAACGAAATACAGAGGTATGATTGGATCTCTCCTCTATCTTATTGCTAGTAGGCCAGATATTGTGTTAAGTGTATACATGTGTGCTAGATATCAGACAAATCCTAAGGAATCTCATCTAAGTGCTGTTAAACGAATAATGAAGTACCTAGTAGGTACTTCACAAATGGACTTGTGATACCCTAAGGGTGCCTCATGTAATCTAATAGGCTATTTCGACTCTGATTTTGCTAGTTACAAATTGGATAGGAAGAGTACTAGTGGGACATGTTACTTGCTTGGTAGTTCTTTAGTTTCTTTGCATAACAAGAAACAAAATAATGTAGCTTTGTCTACTGCTGAGGCTGAATATGTTACAATTGGGAGCTGTTCTGCTCAAATCCTATGGATGAAGTAACAACTTCTAAACTATGATCTTCAGCTTGATCACATTTCAATAAAATGTGATAATACTAGTGCAATAAATCTCTCTAAGAATCCCATTATGCATTCTAGAACAAAGCATATAGAGATAAGACATCACTTTATCAGAGATCATGTCCAAAAAGGGGATTGCATTCTTGAATTTGTTGAAATATCTAAGTAACTTATAGATATTTTCACTAAACCCCTAGCAAAAGAAGCATTCTTTTATATTAGAGGAGAATTGGGTATAATTAATCAATCCAATATATAAATATTTGTAATTATTGCTTATTTATGGTTTTATCTCTCTTGAATTTTTACTAACTTGAGCGTTGGAGATATCCCAAATCTTGTTTTTGCAGGTATTTTATTATTGGGTAAGCTTTTCTCTCTTAAATTTCAATTCTAGACGTGTGCTTTATTGTGTTTCTGATAGTTTTATTCGAATAAATCTAAGTTTATTCGAATGAAAATAAATCATCAGCTGCTCAAAAATGTGTTGCATATTAGTGTTATTCGAATAACACTACATTTATTCGAATAAACTGACCCTTAGCAACTATAGTTTCTTCTTTTAATCTCTGCTTATTCGAATAAATCTAAGCTTATTTGAATAAACTGACTTCTATGTTAGTTCTCCTTTAGCTGTAGCCTCATCTCTATTCGAATAAAGTTCAGTTTATTCGAATAACCTGAGACTTGTTTTATCAATCTTTTATGTTGCTCTCTGACTATTCGAATAACTTATGAGTTATTTGAATAAAATCTTTTAAATGGCCACAATGCTTGGCTTTCCCTGCTCCTCTATTCGAATAGATATTCATCCATTCGAATAAACCTTAGCAAGCATGCTTTGACCCTTGAGTTTCTACGAAGGGTTATTCGAATAACCCCCTTGGTTATTCGAATAAACTCGGGCCTCTTATTTAAAAAGCCACCCTCACGCTGAAAAACGCTTCACTTCTTTCTCTGTTTCCCTTTCTGCTCTTTTCCTTCCCTGCTCACGCCTCCACCATTTCTCTTGTCACCTCCACCATTTCCTTTTCTCTCTCTCTCTACTAACCCTCCAAACACCATGGCTTCTTCTTCTAGAAAGTGTCCTCACACGAAGACTGCCCCTGCAACAACTCACTTGATTTGCAAAGGCCCTCCACCAATGAAGAACACCGTGGCCGCTTCATTACCCACTTTTCAGAGAGAAATCTTATTCAGCCTAAATACCTTCAGCTCTCATTCTTCCAACAGAATAGAGGTTTTAATTTTCTGACCCTGCTGCAAAATCAGGGAGTCCTACAGCTCTGTTCTCATCAGGATGTCCTCTATACTGCTCTGGTCAAGATGTTTTACTACAATCTGGCGATTGCTGGCTAGAACCTCCTTTCTGAAGTCTGTGATCAGAACTTCATCATCACTTCGTAGGGCTGGCAGATAATGTTTGGGTTGCAGTTCGCTGGCACACCCATTGAAGAAGATGACAGCCCTCTACTTCTTGAGTTCGACAGAAATCGAACAATTGAAGACTTGCTGAAGCCTGGTCTTGCCTTGCTAGACAAGGGCCTTAAGGAAGGAATGCTAAAAAGTCAAGATAGGCTTTTGCATTATGCTTATGCACATATCCTAGCTCCATGTGGCAGAATTATGCCTATATTGGTGAAGATGATATCTTTATACTCTGGATCCTGAAGAATGGTCATAAAATCAACTGGCCTGCGTTCATCATGAAGCATATGATGAAGGCCAAGGGCAAGGAAAAATTTGAATTGCCTTATGGTATTCTCATCACTACCTTGCTCGGCAAGTATCCTCAGGTATTGGAAACTGAGCGCGCTATCGCCTTGACTTATCACATTATCTTCGGATCTCACACATTTGTGCAAAATGAAGATGATCAAGATTGATGAAGGTTGAATGTACCCAGATGAGGTTGATGATGAGTTTGACCTAGCGGACCCTGCTGCCCCTGTTGATGCCCCTGCTGTTACCCCTGCTCCAGTTACTTTGAAGCAAATCATGGCTACCTTGCACGATAACCGTGCTTATATGGAACACACCTTCTCTATTCTTTTTGACAGAAATAAAAGGCGTTGAATGTGAGGTTGCTGCCTTACGAGCTGCATCACCTGCTCCTGCACCTGCTTTTCCACCTCTGCCACCGGATGCTTATTTCTAGGAGCTTTAGATCTTAGGATCTTTACTTTTACTTTGTCCTTTTTTAGTTGCCTATGTAATTGCATCACCATTAATAAATGAATAATGATGTTTTTGTGCCTATTCAATGTGATTTATAGTTCATTATTTTTTCTTTTCCTTGCCTTATAAAAATACATGATTTTATGGGATTAACCCCTCCTTTTAGCTCATGACAAAAGAGGGAGAAAATTTTGTGAATTTATTTGAGAAAAGACAAGTAAAATTAACACTAGAAATTGGATTCCAAAAGAAATGTAGAGTTACGCACATCTCTGATATACGTTACCTCTTAAAAGTAAATAGGGGGAGTAAACTTATAATAACTCTTTGTGAATTCCAATTATATGCAGTAATTCTTTTCACATTGCTAGTTTGTCAACATCAAAAAAAGGGAGAATGTGATTGAACATATGTCTTTGAAGAATGATTTTGATGATAACAAACATGCAGACAAAAATGAAGATGATGGAAAGATCAAGTCTAAGATCTTTTAAGGATAGCTTTAGGACTTAGAGTCTCGTTGTACAAGGATCTCTTTGGATATCTCAAAATGCGTTAAGATAAAACAAAATGCTTTCTTAAACTTATACCAAAACTGTTTTGATCTTAAAAATAACTTAAAAATATTTTGGTGTTTTTAATAAACTATTTGGGATGTTTTCCAAGTATTTATAACTGTCTTTTAAACTGAATTATTCGAATAACTCATTGGTTATTTGAATAAAGTTTTAAAATTGGCTACTGTGCACCTTTGTTTTTAAATTGTTATTCGAATAACATTTCTGTTATTCGAATAAGAGTTTTTTTCAGAATGGCTTGTTTCATTTAGCTATTCGAATAACTCATCAGTTATTCAAATAGAACTATTTTCCAAAAATTTATTTTTGACAGTGTTATACGAATAGATCCTGTATTATTCGAATAACCAGTTTTTTAAAGCTGTTTAAAAGAAAGTCTTCGTAGTAGCGTTATTCGAATAACCCATATGTTATTCGAATAACCAGTTTCAGAAATGGTTTTTGAAAGAACGTGTTATTCAAATAGCAGTAGGCTTATTTGAATAAACACAAATCCTGATATAGAATGTAACAGACATATTTTCATAATAAATATGGAATTAATTGCTACAACGGCTAATTTTTGTGAATGCTTATGTCTCAAAGCATATCAAATGAGTTTTTGATGATAACAAAACCAAAGATGAAGATCAAAATCAAAAGAGAAGACCAAGATCAAAAAATAAAGACAAATATCAAAAGAGGTATATTAGATATAGGTCTTAGAATATCAATGTAAAATGCCCTTTAAGTATCTCAATGATTCTCAAATGATTTCCTAAATATCGTTTTTCAAAATCAGCTTGTAAATTCAAAGTTAAACGTGTCTTTCAAGAAATGTTGATTTTAATCTTGGATTCAATATTCATGAAGGCATTTATGTTTAATCCAATGATCTAAGTGTTAGAAATGACTTACATACTCAATTAGACTTCAAAAATGTGTTCAAAGGCCAAGGTAATCGATTACATGATGTTTGTAATTGATTACAAGCAAGTCAGAGGCCTTGTAATCGATTACACTAAGTTGGTAATCGATTACCAAGTGCCCAGAAAGCAAAGAACACATTGGAACAACAATGTAATCGATTACATTTGCTGTGTAATCGATTATAAGCAATTTGACAGAGTCCAACGGCTATTTTGTTGGCTTTTAATGTTGCCATAAATGCTACCCAAGGACTCCTCAACAACTTATAAATACTTACCTTGGGGCTTCATTAAGGGTTGAACTTTAATTTAGAACATCAATCTAAAGCTTATATACGAGAATCAAATCCTGAAAATGTTTTTGCCCTGTTTTTGTGAGAAAACTTGAGATATTTAAAAGGGGCATTGCTAGAGCTTCAATTTGTATCAATCTACTCTTTGATAGAGTTTCTATCATTTAAACACATTGTTTATTGTGTAAAGAGGGTGAGGTATCCCTCTAGTGAAAAAGGGTGAGGTATCCCTTGGTGAGAAGAATGTGAGGTATCCTTCAAAGGTGTAAAGAGGGTGAGGTATCCCTCAAAGGTTGCAAAGGGGGAGGCATCCCTGTTTTGAGACTAAAAGCACAAGGGTGAGGTATCCCAAGCTGTTGTTGAGTGCTCCAATCTGTAAAAGTTTTCAAGCACCCGTTCAAGCTTGAAGTTTAGTGAAAAATCTCAAGTGGTTCGCTTGAGGACTAGACGTAAGTCACAAGGGGTGGCTGAACCAGGATAAATCTTTGTATTTGATTCTCTCAACCCTATCTCTTTACGTTTGTGCTTTTATTTTATATGCTTACTTGAATGTTATTCATCTTGGCTTATTTAATTTGTGAGTAAAGCATTCAATCTCATTTATATATTCACTTTAATTATCCAATAACTTTAACAAAAATTGATAAATAAACGTTTTACAAAAGATTTACGAAAATATTTCATAAACTTAATTCACCCCCTTCTTGAGTTTGAGGCCACTTGGTAACAAGTGGTATCAGAGCTAGGCTATTGTGTAAAGGGCTTAACAGCTTCAAGAGAAAGTGATGGCCTCCTCAAATGATTTTTCAAAAAGTTCTTCTATCTATAGACCTCCCTTTTTTCAATGGGGATGGATATGCTTATTGGAAAGAATGAATGAAAACTTTTATTGAAGCTATTGACCTAGATGTGTGGCATGCTATTGAAAATGTTCATTTTATCCCCACAAAAGTTGTTAATGGTGTAAGGGTTAATACACCAAGAAGTGAATGGACCAATGATGATAAAAAAAAAAGGTCCAATATAATTTGAGTGCCAAAAACATCATTACTACATCCTTGGGGTATGATGAGTTCTTTAGAGTCTCAAATTGTAAATCTGCCCGAGAAATGTGGGACACTTTACAAGTATCCCATGAGGGTACTAGTGAAGTAAAAAAATCAAGGATCAATACTCTCACTCATGAGTATGAGCTTTTTAGAATGAACCAAAATAAAAGCATTCAAGAAATAGAAAAATGTTTTACACATATTGTAAATCATCTTGCTTCATTGGGAAAGACTTTTCTTAATAAAGATCTTATTAACAAAGTGTTGAGATGTTTAAGCAGACATTGGCAACCTAAAGTAACAGTTATTGCGGAGTCAAGAAATCTCTCAATCATGACCTTAGCCACACTTTTTGGCAAGCACCAAGAACATGAATTGGAATTGAATAGACTTAACCAAAGTGAGAAGATTGACAAGGAAAAGAAGGGAATAGCTCTCAAGGCCACTTCCTCCATGATTAATGATGATGATGATGATGATGATGATGATGATGATGATGGAAATGGCTTGGAAATAGATGAGGAGAATCTTGCTCTACTAGTAAAGAAATTTGGAAGATTTTTTAAGAAGAATGGAGCTCAAAGAAGACCTCATTTTCCCTAAAAGAATGTCTATCACAAAGGGGAAAGAATCTCATCCACTCCTAAATGCTATGAATGTGGAGAATTGGGTCATATGAAGATGGAGTGCCCAATCTATCAAAGTAAAGTGGAAAAATATCACAAAAGATCCTCAAGGGAGAAGAAAGAAAGAAGAGCCTACATAGCTTGGGATGACAATGACATAGATTCAAGCGATAGCTCAGAAAATGAGAAAGCTAATCAATGTTTCATGGCTAGAGGAGAAGAGGAAGACGAAGATGACATGGAAGTAACATCCTCAAATTTTGAATCAAACTCTTCACGTTCTTATGATAAATTGCAAGATGCATTTGAAGAATTACATAATGAATCTATGAGGCTTGCAAAACTTATTTCATCATCTAAGAAAATAATTTCCTCATTTGAAAATTAAATTTCTATTTTAAATAAAGAAATTGAGGAATTGGAATTAAAAAATGAAACTCTTGGGTTGATTGATGCAAATTCTTCATGCATGACATGTTTATCTCTTGATAATGCATCTACACCCTCATCTTACTTATCATGTAAAGTATTTGAAATTGAGATTGAGGATTTGAAAAATACTCTTTTAAAATTTACCTTTGGAAGAGATAATTTGAACATATTACTTGGGAACCAAAGATGTGTTTTTCAAAAGGTTGGTTTGGGATATAATCCCAATAACCAACAAAAGTTTCTCAAGAATTTCTTTGTTTCATCAAGTACATCAAGTAGTCCCTTTATTAAATGATTTTATTGTGGTAAGAAAGGGCATAGTGCAACAACGTGCAATGTAAGGAAGAATATCAATAACAAGTTAGGAACTAAAATGGTTTGGGTTCCCAAAGGCACTTTGCCAAAAACTAACACACAATGACCCAAGAAAATTTGGGTACCAAAAGTCAAAAATTGAAGTGTGTTGTAGGTGTACTTGAAGGCCAATAATTGACTTTGGATATCTTGAAAAGTAGCTGCTCCAAGCACAAAACCAGAAAAATACTTCAAGCTATCCTCCTTATCTCCAAGAAGCTTGAACTTGTATCATTTAGTTACGTGGAGACTTGCTTTATGCTTCACTAGTTTAACATCTTGAAAAATATCTCTATATGTCTTGAATATGCTAAATGAATATGCTTCTTGTGTGAAATGACATGTATAATATTAATATTTTTGAACTTATCATATTGGATCAATCATGCATCTATTTTTACCGTACAATACATTAACTTGCTGCATAATATGCTATTTTGATGCATAATATATTGCTTTACTGCATAATGTGATATCTTGATGCATAATATGTTGTTTTACTGCACAATTATGTATTTTGAATAAAAAATGGGTTAGTTTTTATGTTTACATGTTGTTTGGATTTGATTTGGGATGTTTTGGAACTATTTTGAAGGCTTTGAGATTGATCAATTACTGTTTGAAATGCAAAAACCAATTTCAGCAAGCTTGTAATCGATTACAGGATCCTTGTAATCCATTACAAAGGCTCTGTCAAGCGTTCCAAGCCAAGTCAGAAAGCATGTAATCGATTACATAAACTTTGTAATCGATTACAAGGAAAACAGAATGCATGTAATCGATTACAATAAAAGTGTAATCAATTACAAAATCTTTTTTTTCATAATTTTGCTTAATCTTGATGTTTTATTCTATCATGATGCTTTCCTTATGCTTAATCTTTTATCTAATCCCATATTGCTCTTGTATATGACTCTGAATCCTATTGGCATAAATGATAAATACTATCTAAGATGTTCTTTATATGCATTTGCTGTTGGTATCACATATTAATGTGCTAAACGGTTTATACTCTGATATTGATCTTGATGGGCTGAAATGATTATATCTAATCTGAATGCTAATGTCTTCTTTTTTATAATGCCAACGAGGGAAAGATTAGTGAAATATATTGCATGTGTACAGGGGAGCATATTGCTTGTGTATGGGGGAGTTTTACGCTTTCACATATTCTATCTCATGCATACATTACAGGGGAGAGTTGCGCTTAAATATTTGATAATCAAATAAATGCAAATATTTCTCCTTCTGTTGAATGTTTAGTTTGTCATCATCAAAAAGGGGGAGAATGTGAATGCTTATGTCTCAAAGCATATCAAATGAGTTTTTGATGATAACAAAGTCAAAGATGAAGATCAAGATCAAAAGAGAAGACCAAGATCAAAAAATAAAGACTAAGATCAAAAGAGGTATATTAGATATAGGTCTTAGAATATTAATGTAAAATGCCCTTTAAGTATCTCAATGATTCTCAAATGATTTTCCAAATATCGTTTTTCAAAATCAGCTTGGAAATTCAAAGTTAAACATGTCTTTCAAGAAATGTTGATTTTAATCTTGGATTCAATAATCATGATGGCATTTATGTTTAATCCAATGATCTAAGTGTTAGAAATGACTTACATACTCAATTGGACTTGAAAAATGTGTTCAAAGGCCAAGGTAATCGATTATATGATATTTGTAGTCGATTACACCAAGTTGGTAATCGATTACCAAGTGCCTAGAAAGCCAAGAACACATTGGAATAACAATGTAATCGATTACATTTGCTGTGTAATCGATTATAAGCAATCTGACAGAGTCCAAGGACTATTTTCTTGGCTTTTAATATTACCATAAATATTACCCAACGGCTCCTTTTTTCCAACAACTTATAAATACTTGCCTTGGAGCTTCATTAAGGGTTGAATTTCAATTTAGAACATCAATCTAACACTCATATATGATAATCAAATCCTGAAAATATTTTTACCCTATTTTTGTGAGAAAACTTGAGATATTCAAAAAGGGCATTGCTAGAGCTTCAATTTGTATCAATCTACTCTTTGATTATCCACTAGCTTCAACGAAAATTGATAAACAAACGTTTTATGAAAGATTTGCAAAAATATTTCATAAACTCAATTCACCCCCTCTTGAGTTTGAGGCCACTTGGTAACAATTTTCTTTTTCACTCTATAAATAGAGACCGTGGGTCTCATCTGTTGGTCGCCCCAACTATCTGTTTAATTTACATTTGTTTTGAAAAAAAACATGATTTATATTTTACGCCTATTTTCTGTGCTCTTTTTGCTAAAACTTTGAGATATCCTTTGAGAGCCTCTTAGCACTTCAATTTGTATTATTTGCTCTGAGTGGGAGTTTCTCTTCATCTATTTCTGCTTTTCTGTATCGAAGGTGAGGTATCCCTCAAGGTTTGTATAAGGGTGAGGTATCCCTGTAGGCTGAGTCTTTAGCACAAGGATAGAGTTTCCCTGTGTGTGAAAAGTGCTCTATTTTGTAACGGTAGCAAGCACCTATTGCAGCTTGTATACATAGTGAAAAATCTTGAATTGTGTTTCGGGAACTGGACGTAGATCACAAGTGGTTGGTGGTCGAACCAGGATAAATATCATGCCTTCTCTTCTTCTCTTTATCTATTTATTTAATGCAAATTTAATTTTATTGTATATTCATTTATTTACGTTTCTTAATTTTCTTCTTCTTCATCTCGCAATTTCTCCTTTTATTTAAATAGCTTCTCTATTTGTATTTATTTTAAAAGTGTTTGTGAAAAGTTTTTCTACTCAATTCACCCCCCTCTTGAGTACTGGTAGCCACTTGGTAACATAAACCTCTTCAAATTATTAAGCACTGGCTCATTTACCTACTGCTTAATAACCATGAGATTTATAAATAGAATGCTTATGTTGGCTTTGGTGGAAATAATCATGAAGCAACATTTGAATCTCATTTTAGCTTTTGAAGCAAATTCAAGGCAAATCTATGACAAGCTTAAAGTCTAACTTTGTTAAAGATAGAGGAAAGAGTTGCAGTGTATCAAAGTTGTTCTGACCTATATCTCCACATCGAGCTATAAATTGGCTAGAATGTTCCAAGGTCGTATGACTAGCTTCTCTAAGAAACATTGAAAAATTTGGATAATTGTAGGTTTTGGGAAGCGGTATAACCATATCAATACATTTTGGGTATGACTTTTGATAGATCTGCCTCTCCTTCAACTTAAAAGCTTCTTGAAAGTGATCTTCAATAATATCGACAACTTGATTTGTGTCAAGAGCCACCAAATCCCAAGGCTTAAGGGTTGCCTGATATGTTATTGTAGGACCCAGTGTAAATGGTTCTGCCATGGTATGGTAGTCAACCATATTATACCTTATGCTTGCTCCCAAATAAAACCAATATAGTTTCGATCCATTAATCCAACATGTGGCAAAATCGATATAAGCTTCATTTGCAATAAGACTCATATAAGGCCTTGTAAGCTTATTTTCTATGCATACCTAGCCAAATCTCATGTTTGGTGTTGCAAGATTACTTAACACAGAACATGGATGTCTCTGGCCAATATTTTTAGCATGCAGTTATTGTAATATATGGCTCAAAGTTGTAGTAGGAGATACTATCACCATGGGATTAGCTACTGTCAAAGGTTCGGTTGCTGTTGTAGGAATAGCTCCCATTGATGAAGCTAGCTTAGTATTGGCCACCGCTGAAAGATTGACTAGAGAAGAAGCTAGCCTAGGATTAGCTAAAGTTGAAGAAGCAAGCATAGGATAGCTCATTGATGAAGAAGCTATCTACAAATCAATTGTTGACGAAGTTGGTATAAATTAGCTATTACTGTTTGGTCAGCTGCAACCGAATGAGTACCCACTAGCCAAATTTTCAGTGAATAAGTTGCTTCTAAAATGTCAGCTATTGGAAAAAGATCACTTGCTTGGCACATATAAGCTTAGTTATTCATAATCTCAATTACATTAATTCCACAATCTTCTTTTTCCAACAACTCATCATTGGTTGGGTAACATGAGTATCCATCCGATGGTGTGATTGGAGGTCCTTTGTCAGCTTGGAAACATCCTCGCTTCTTTGCTTTTGATCCAGTTTTTATAGCGGATAGCTTTCAAAGCTAATTAAGCAAGGTCCACAAAGTTTACTAAAATCAGCATTTCTTTAAGAAACTCCAACATACCTTTAATTAAGGAGTGCTATTTAACTTAAAGGGCAAAAAAAAGTTAAATTATTAAGAATGACCATTCAAATTTTAATTAAAGGGAAGAACCATATAATTTTACTCAATGACCAAAAGTACCTCTAATGAAATCCTCATTCCTTCATCTCTTCCCCTAATTTTTTCATGTTCTTTCTTCTATGCTGAAAGCAATTCTCAAGTGATGGTGGAAGTGTTTGAGGAGCTTAACCAGCAATATTGGTCAGAGGATGCAAAACACTGGGTTTCTTTACCGACATCTAAGTGTGGAATAAACACTTATTGTAAAGTTTTTTCCACTTGTAATATGCAAGCTCTTGACCCTTGTGACTTCCTGAAAGGTTTCAAGTTGTTTGACGTTAATTCTTGGAGGCAGGGGAACACATGTGTTGGCTATGTCAAGAAAATAGTGTTGAAAGGAATGATAGATTCTTATAGTTCAGTAAGGTGCTTTTACCTTCAAATGAAGGTAGGCTAAAGGCCAATACAATTTTAAGATGTGAAGAAAGTGCTCTAGCAATTGTTCTTGTGTTGCTTATGAAGGATTGCATAGTGATCAAAACACGCAACGGAGCAACGTAATAGCAATCCAAAAATAATCATTTTTGTGTTTAAATTTATTCTAGCGTTATGAAGATAAATTCGAAATACCTAGTAGAAGGTACTTGATACTTTAAAATTTTTCTTCGATTGTACTAAGACTTTATGCGTATTCACACCGAGACCAAGTCTTGCTATCAACTCCTTTAAAACATGGAACTTATACAAAAATCTGAGAATAAAAATCAGAGCAAAAAAGCATATGTTTTCTGTTTATGATATATCAGTATATGTTGAAGTTTTCTTGCTGTACACCTTAAATAGCCATATAAGTTATTTTATTTATTTATTCCAAAAATAAATAACGTGCAGTATTACCAAATCCTATCTAATAGGAAACTTATCAAATCTTACTTAATGTTCAACAAATCCTTTCTAATGTGCAATATATTGAGTCCAACATGTAGCATATCAGATTTGTATCTAATAGGATTTAACCAACCATTGGTTGCTGCTTGTACCATGTTCTTGACTTTTGGTGCATATCTAATAGGATTTCACAATAACGTGCAGCAATAAATCTTATCTATCAAGATAACATGTAACAATAAATCTTATCTATCCATATAACATACAGCAATAAATCCTATCCAATAGGATTTAAAACATTAGTGGCTACAATGTTTGAAAACATTTGATTTTTCTATTCCAAATAGAATTTCTTTAGATAATTGTATCGTATATTAATTGTATTCTAAGTGCTAGCAAAGAATATAACAATATTTCATTTGGATCAAAAATTTATTTATTTGATTAAATTAAATTCTCTAATTTAATTATCAAATAATAAATTAAATAATCCTTTAGCAAAGATTAGAATACTCGTTAGTATATAACCCTATAGGTTTAATATTAAGCCAGTAATAAATTAGTCGAATCAAATTACTAATCAATGTTGGTGTCTAGTGTAACAGCCCGATATTTGCTATCCAATTATATCGTCATATAAAAGAATAACCCAATACTGGACCTGCTACTTCTAACATACATCAACAACTATCCCGTATCATTCATACATAATGAGTAAATATACAGAGTCACGATAACAAAAGTTATATATACATCACTGCCTCCAAGGCATATTGTAATACATAATCTTTTACAATAATGAAACTAGCATATTATACAAGCTATTTAATTAAAAAGTATATAACTATACTAATCTTCGTTCATCTTCTCCTTCTCTTTTGAAGAACTAGCACCTGGATTTACATGGCAATACAATCAGGATGAGAAATCATATCTCAGTAGAAGCATTCCAATACCAGTATATAAACATATATAAATAGATAATATACTCAATTATCCTATAAACACTTCCGTCAGGGAAGCCAACAACATCTCCATCTCAGAGACACGCAATTGCCCATATAACTGCAATGCATAAATATGTCATGGTAGCAACCACCCATACAATTGCCATGCTTTGCCAATTTTATGACTAATGTCTATGCCTATGCAATTATCCTAAACATGAAATGCAAAATGAATGAAACCATTTACAAGAACCCAGTTCTCTGGTAATGTCATGAAATGCATGAGCCTTGAACAAAACATAGGAATCCAGTTCCATAAGCTCTGAACAAGCACTAGAAACCCAGCTCCAGCTATTCCACGGGGTGTGAGGGAAAGACCATCCTCAACTCATTACAATGATCAAGAAGGTATGTTACCTCTTCACTTACAATCATGTATGATCACCCTCTCTGGGTAGTGAAGACTCATCAACTACATGACCTTCAGCAACAATCATATTTGATCAGAACAATGATCTCTATGATGGGAAGGATTGGTTACCTACTCGATCAAAATCACATTAGACCATCTATAATGAGGACTCACCCTCATCAACATAGATAGGGAATAACAATAATGTTAATTACTATAATAACTAGCATGTCAATTGATTTACATCCCTACTACCAACATGAAAAATAATGATGTTAAATACCACAATAATTAACATACCAATTGATTTACTTTCACCACACAACCACTTCATTAAATACTCCTATTAGAGTCTCCATACTCAAAAAGAATCATAAATGAAGAAACTACACCATTGGAAGACTCCAAGGCAACCTAACACAATATATAGTTATTTTTTGGCCCACGTTGTGACGTTTCCTTGTGCCACGTTGTGGCGCCCAAGCCTCGGGTTCAAGTACTGACAGGAAAAACTGCCAATATTGTTGCGTAAACATTCAACGTTGCAGCACAAACATTCAACCTTGTGGCATTCAAGGTCCAACGTTGCGGCATTCGTCCTGTTCTTCCCAACATTGCGGCGTTGAAAGTCCAACGTTGCAGTGCCAACAGCAGAACTCAAAATCTGCATAATTCTGCAGATACGGGTACTGTTCCATTAGAACTAAACCCTCTTCTAATCACTCAAAATTCATTTTCAAGTGATTTCTAACTTCTAATAAGGTCCAACTACACATAACAACTCACAAACAACATCAATTTCATTTAAATCAAAACTTATGATTCAAAATCTCCAACTTGACCAAAACCCCCAATAATGACCTAGAATTGGAATTAAGGCTCCAAATGATGAAAAATTCATCCTAACACATTAACAATTCAGTTTCTAACTTAACCATACTAACCACATCAAGATTCAACTTATAAATCATAAAACCACTCATCAAACCTCATTTCCTCTTCAAGCTTTTCTTGAACCAAAAGAAAAAAATGAAAACAAACATCACAAATAGATTTCCCTCTACCTCAAGATCAAGATGATGAAAATGAAGCAAGGCCTTCACTTAGATCCTTTCCTTTGATGGTTGATCCTCTTCTTCCTTCTCTTTCCTTCCTTTTCACTTTCTCATTTCTCCTCCTTCTTTCTCCTTCTCCCTTCACATTTTCTCTTCTATTTTTGCCCCTCAAATATCCCCATCGTAGGATATTTAACAAGAAGGGAAGTCTATTTAGACTTCTCTTAGTTGGGTACCAAAATCCCGATCTGCTAAGAACACTCAGATTCCACTGAATCTAGTTTCGTAGCTTCCAACAGATTCAAAATAAATCCTAAGATTCATTAAAAATTCTGTTTCACCAAAAACTAATATTTCCATATTAGCTGTGGGTCAAACCGGCACTAAACCACACAACCAGTATGCTTAAAAATTTTGAACTAACTTCAAAAATTCTTAAACTTTAACTGTAGCACAGGTCTCCCATTTATGACTTGAAAATAAACTCTCCATTTTTATTTCCACTAACTAAGTAATTTAAGCCACTTCCGGAGCTAATAACAACTATATTTCTCACATAGTATTACAACAAAGTGCCTAAACGTGCTCAAAAAGAAATAAAACTACACAGACATGTTAAGTAAGTATTAGGCTACCTCTGTAACCATATACAAGCCTAACATGATTTTCTAGGGTATTACATTCTCCCCACCTTTTTAGAATTTTGTCCCCAAAATTTGGTTTACCTAAGGTAGGAAACCCCAAACAACCCACACACAACAACAGGTACAACTAAATCTTAAGAAAACAAAATTACACAACAAGTACAACCATGTACTCACTTTTTCCTGAACTATAAGCTGGTAAAGCCTTCAAATTTGGTATATTGTAGACTCCCGCCGGTCTTTCCTCTGACTTTGTCTCCTTTCTTGCAGGACAATTCCTTGCAAAATGGTCCGATTGGCCACACTTATAACATGTTACCTGATCAACTACACAAGCTTTGCCTCTGTAGTGCCTACCACATCTAGTACAAAATTTTTCACTACTATCTTTCTGATCTTGCTTCCCTCTGTCCTTCTGTCTCTATGCTGTGGAGCACTCCCCTCTGATCCATCTTCTGAACTCTTCCTCTTATGCGACTCTTGCAATCGATGCTTATGTTGTGGTCTATAGCTCAAGGGTTCAACAACCCTACACTTTTTGACCAAGGATAGGTAATCCCTGATCTCAAAAGGTTTCACCAACCTCCTCATTCTCTCTCTCAGCCCAATTTCAAACTTCACATATTTCCATCTATCATCTGGATTGTACTGGAGTGAAGAAGAAAACTTCGATAACTCCTCAAATTTTGCCACGTACTGCCTAATTGTCATATTTCCTTGTTGCAGCTGTAGAAACTCCACCTCTCTTTCATCTTGCACAAGTTGTGGAAAGTATTTCTCCAAAAAGACAACTTTAAATACTTCCCAAGAAACCTAGGTCCCAGCTACCTCCATCAATCTCCTCACACTGTTCCACCAGTGCTCAGCTTCTCCTTTCAATATATACACTGCAAAAGACATTTTCTGTTCCTCTGAACATCTCATAGCTGTAAAAATCTTCTTTAACTCAGTTATCCATTCCTCAGCCCTTTCCAGGTCATAGTCTCCTCTGAACGATGGTGGACTCGGCTTTCGAAACTCAGAAAGGTCATGAAAATCCTGATTCCTCTGCTCCTGTACCTCATGCCTAGGTGGTGGTACCGGTGGTGATGTAGGCTGTGTTTGGTTGGCCTCTAGCCTCTCAAGCACCCTAGCAGCTGCCTACTCCCTCATCGCTATAACATCCGCAGCTGTTTGCTCATGCATCGCTTCGGCCATTGCCATCACGGCCTAGGTCATCCCCAAACCCTCATTCTCAAAATTCTGGTTCCTGCTTCCACGCAGTCGTCCCCTTGCTGTCGGTCACCCTCGTGCTGCAATAGTTTCCTATAAACACAGAACAATTTATATTGAGTTAGCTAGGCTCAATATCATGTCACCGTGTCACAGTAGCTAAAGAAAACATCTCAAAGGCAAACATGCAATTCCACTTAAACAATCATATGTAAGAGACAAGAAATACATAACCAACACGAAACATGCCTAAGCATAGCCAGTCCATTACCCGGCTCAACAGGATGAACGTCTCTTATACCAAAATGTAACAGCCTGATATTTGTTATCCAACTATATTGTCATATAAAAGAATAACCCAATACTGGACCTGCTACTTCTAACATACATCAACAACTATCTTGTATCATTCATACATAATGAGTAAATATGCAGAGCCACGATAACAAAAGTTATATATACATCACTGTCTCCAAGGCTTATTGTAATACATAATCTTTTACAACAACGAAACTAGCATATTATATATACTTTTTAATTAAAAAGTATATAATTATACTAATCTTCGTTCATCTTCTCCTTCTCTTTTGAAGAACTAGCACCTAGATTTACATGGTAATACAATTGGGGTGAGAAATCATATCTTAGTAGAAGCATTCCAATACCAGTATATAAACATATACAAATAGATAATATACTTAATTATCCTATAAACACTTTCGTCAGGGAAGCCAACAACATCTCCATCTCAGAGACACGCAATTGCCTATACAACTACAATGCATGAATATATCATGGTAGCAATAGCCTATACAATTAGCATGCTATGCCAATTTTATGACTAATGTCTATGCCTATGCAATTATCCTAAACATGAAATGCAAAATGAATGAAACCATTTACAAGAACCCAGTTCTCTGGTAATGTCATGAAATGCATGAGCCTTGAACAAAACATAGGAACCCAGTTCCATAAGCTCTGAACAAGCACTGGAAACCCAACTCCATCTATTCCATGGGGTGTGAGGGAAAGACCATCCTTAACTCATTACTATGATCTGGAGGGTATGTTACCTTTTCACTTACAATCATGTATGATCACCTTCTCCGGGTAGTGAAGACTCATCAGCTACACGGCCTTCAGCAACAATCATATTTGGTTAGAACAATGATCTCTGTGATGGGAAGGATTGGTCACCTACTCGTTCAAAATCACATTAGACCATCTACAATGAGGACTCACCCTCATCAACATAGATAGGGAATAACAATAATGCCAATTACTATAATAACTATCATGTCAATTCATTTACATCCTTACTACCAACAAGAAAAACAATGATGTTAAATACCACAATAATTAACATACCAAATGATTTACTTTCACCACACAATCACTTCATTAAATACTCCTATTAGAGTCTCCATACTCAAAAAGAAGCATAAATGAAGAACTACACCATTGGAAGACTCCAAGGCAACCTAACACAATATATAGTTATTTTCTAGCCTACATTGCGGCGTTTCCTTGTGCCACATTGCGGCGCCCAAGCCTCGAGTTCAAGTACTGGCAGGAAAAACTGCTAATGTTGTGGCGTAAACATTCAACATTACAGCGTAAACATTCAACGTTGCGGCGCGCGTCCTCTGTTCTTCCCAACGTTGTGGCATTCAAAGTCCAATGTTGCGGCATTTGTCCTATTCTTCCCAACGTTGCGGCGTTGAAAGTCCAACGTTGCGGTGCCAACAGCAAAACTCAAAATTTGCATAATTCTTTAGATATGGGTACTGTTCTATTGGAACTAAACCCTCTTCCAATCACTTAAAATCCATTTTTAAGTGATTTCCAACCTCTAATAAGGTCCAACTACACATAACAACTCACAAACAACATCAATTTCATTTAAATCAAAACTTATGATTCAAAATCTCCAACTTGACCAAAACCCCTAATAATGACCTAGAATTGGAATTAAGGCTCCAAATGATGAAAAATTCATCCTAACACATCAACAATTTAGTTTCTAACTTAACCATACTAACCATATCAAGATTCAACATATAAATCATAAAACCACTCATCAAACCCTATTTCCTCTTCAAGCTTTTCTTGATCCAAAAGAAAAGAATGAAAACAAACATCACAAACAGATTTCCCCCTACCTCGAGATCAAGATGATGAAAATGAAGCAAGGCCTTCACTTAGATCCTTTCCTTTGATGGTTAATCCTCCTCTTCCTTCTCTTTCCTTCTTTTCCTTCCTTTTCAATTTCTTCTTTCTCCTTCTCCCTTTTCTCTTCTATTTTTGCCCCTCAAATATCCCCACCGTACGATATTTAATAAGAAGGGAAGTCTATTTAGACTTTTCTTAGTTAGGTACCAAAACCCCGATCTGCTAAGAACACTCAAATTCCACCGAATCTAATTTTGTAACTTCTAACATATTCAAAATAAATCCTAAGATTCATTAAAAATTCTGTTTCACAAAAAACTAATATTTTCATATCAGCTGTGGGTCAAACCGGCACCAAACCATACAACCAGTATGCTTAAAAATGGCGAACTAACTCTGAAAATTCTTAAACTTTAACTGTAGCACAGGTCCCCCATTTGTGACTTGAAAACAAAGTCTCCATATTTATTTCCATTAACTAAGCAATTTAAGCCACTTCTGAAGCTAATAACAGCTATATCTCTCACATAGTATTACAGCAAAGTGCCTAAAAGTGCTCAAAAAGTCACAAAACTACACAGACATATTAAGTAAGTAAGTAAGGCTACCTTTGTAACCATATGCAAGCCTAACATGATTTTATAGGGTATTACATTCTTCCCACCTTTTTAGAATTTTATCCACAAAATTTGGTTTACTTAAGGTAAGAAACCCCAAACAACCCACACACAACAACAGGTACAACCAAACCTTAAGAAAACAAACTTACACAACAAGTACAACCATATACTCACCTTTTCCTGAACTATAAGCTGGTAAAGCCTTCACATTTGGTTATTGTAGACTCTCCTCGGTCTTTCCTCTGACTTTGTCTCCTTTCTTGCAGGACAATTCCTTACAAAATGGCCCGGCTGGCCACACTTATAACATGTTACTTAATCAACTACACAATCTTTGCCTCTGTGGTGCCTACCACATCTAGTATAAAATTTTTCACTACTATCTTTCTGATATTGCGTCCCTCTGTCCTTCTGATCTCTATGCTGTGGAGCACTCCCTTCTGATCCATCTTCTGAACTCTTCCTCTTATGCGACTCTTGCGATCGATGCTTATGTTGTGGTCTATAGCTCAAGGGTTCAACAACCCTACACTTGTTGACCAAGGATGGGTAATCTCTGATCTCAAAAGGTTTCACCAATCTCCTCATGCTCTCTCTTAGCCCAATTTCGATCTTTACACACTTCCATCTATCATCTAGATTGTACCGGAGTGAAGAAGAAAACTTCAACAACTCCTCAAATTTTGCCACGTACTGCCCAATCGTCATATTTCCTTGCTGCAGCTGTAGAAACTCCACCTCTCTTTCATCTTGCACAGGTTATGAAAAGTATTTCTCCAAAAGGACAACTTTAAATACTTCCCATGAAACCTGGGTCCCAGCTACCTCCATCAATCTCCTCACACTGTTCCACCAGTGCTCAGCTTCTCCTTTCAATATATACACTGCAAAGACATCTTCTGCTCCTCTGAACATCTCATAGCTATAAAAATCTTCTCTAACTCAGTTATCCATTCCTCAACCCTTTCCGGGTCATAGTCTCCTCTGAACGATGATGAACTCGCCTTTTGAAACTCAGAAAGGTCATGAAAATCCTGATTCCTTTCCTCCTGTACCTCATGCCTAGGTGGTGGCACCGGTGATGGTGTAGGCTGTGTTTGGTTGGCCTCCAGCCTCTCAAGCACCCTAGCAGTTACAGCTGCCTGCTCCCTCATCGCTGTAACATTCGCAGTTGTTTGCTCATGCATCGCTTCGGCCATTGTTATCACGGCCTCGGCCATCCCCAAACCCTCATTCTCAATATTCTAGTTCCTGCTTCCACGCAGTCGTCCCCTTACTACCGGTCGCCCTCGTGCTGCCATAGTTTTCTGTAAACACAGAACAATTCATACTGAGTTAGCTAGGCTCAATATCATATAACTATGTCATGGTAGCTAAAGTAAACATTTCAAAGGCAAACATGCAATTCCACTCAAACAATCACATGTAAGAGACAAGAAATGCATAACCAACATAAAACATACCTAAGCATAGCCGGTCCATACCCCGGCTCAACAGGATGAACGTCTCTGAAACCAAAATGTAACAGCCCGATATTTGCTATCCAATTATATTGTCATATAAAAGAATAACCCAATACTAGACCTGCTACTTCTAACATACATCAACAACTATCCCGTATCATTCATACATAATGAGTAAATATGCAGAGCCACGATAACAAAAGTTATATATACATCACTGCCTCCAAGGCATATTGTAATACATAATCTTTTACAACAACGAAACTAGCATATTATACAAGCTTTTAATTAAAAAGTATATAACTGTACTAATCTTCGTTCATCTTCTCCTTCCCTTTTGAAGAACTAGCACCGGGATTTATATGACAATACAATTAGGGTGAGAAATCATATCTCAGTAGAAGCATTCCAATACCACTATATAAATATATACAAATAGATAATATACTCAATTATCCTATAAACACTTCCATCAGGGAAGCCAACAACATCTCCATTTCAGAGACACGCAATTGCCTATACAACTGCAATGCATGAATATGTCATGGTAGCAACAGCTCATACAATTGCCATGCTATGCCAATTTTATGACTAATGTCTATGCCTATGCAATTATCCTAAACATGAAATGCAAAATGAATGAAACAATTTACAAGAACCCAGTTCTCTGATAATGTCATGAAATGCATGAGCCTTGAACAAAACATAGGAACCCAGTTCCATAAGCTCTGAACAAGCACTGGAAACCTAGCTCCAGCTATTCCACGGGGTGTGAGGGAAAGACCATCCTCAACTCATTACTATGATCTGGAAGGTATGTTATCTCTTCACTTACAATCATATATGATCACCCTCTCCGGGTAGTGAAGACTCATCAGCTACACGGCCTTCAGCAACAATCATATTTGATCAGAACAATGATCTCTCTGATGGGAATGATTAGTTACCTACTCATTCAAAATCACATTAGACCATCTACAATGAGGACTCACCCTCATCAACATAGATAGGGAATAACAATAATGCCAATTACTATAATAACTAGCATGTCAATTGATTTACATCCGTACTACCAACATGAAAAATAGTGATGTTAAATACCACAATAATTAGCATACCAATTGATTTACTTTCACCATATAACCACTTCATTAAATACTCCTATTAGAGTCTCCATACTCAAAAAGAAGTATAAATGAAGAAACTACATAATTGGAAGACTCCAAGGCAACCTAACACAACATATAGTTATTTTCTGGCCCACGCTGCGACGTTTCCTTATGCCACGTTGCGGCGCCGAAGCCTTAGGTTCAAGTACTGGCAGGAAAAACTGCCAACGTTGCGGCGTAAACATTCAACATTGCGGCGCAAAACATTCAACATTGTGGCGCGCTTCCCCTGTTCTTCCCAATGTTTCGGCATTCAAAGTCCAACGTTGCGGCATTCATCCTATTCTTCCCAACGTTGCGGCGTTGAAAGTCCAACGTTGCGGTGCCAATAGCAGAACTCAAAATCTGCATAATTCTACAGATACGAGTATTGTTCTATTGGAACTAAACCCTCTTCCAATCACTCAAAATCAGTTTTCAAGTGATTTTCAACCTCTAATAAGGTCCAACTACACATAACAACTCACAAACAACATTAATTTCATTTAAATCAAAACTTATGATTCAAAATCTCCAACTTGACCAAAACCCCCAATAATGACCTAGAATTGGAATTAAGGCTCCAAATGATGAAAAATTCATCCTAACACATCAACAATTTAGTTTCTAACTCAACCATATTAACCACATCAAGATTCAACTTATAAATCATAAAATCACTCATCAAACCTCATTTCCTCTTCAAGCTTTTCTTGAACCAAAAGAAAAGAATGAAAACAAACATCACAAACAGATTTCCCCCTACCTCGAGATCAAGATGATGAAAATGAAGCAATGCCTTCACTTGGATCCTTTCCTTTGATGGTTGATCCTCCTCTTCCTTCTCTTTCCTTCCTTTCCTTCCTTTTCATTTTCTTCTTTCGCCTCCTTCTTTCTCCTTCTCCCTTTACGTTTTCTCTTCTGTTTCTGCCCCTCAAATATACCCACCGTGGGATATTTAACAAGAAGGGAAATCTATTTAGACTTCTCTTAGTTGGGTACCAAAACTCTGATCTGCTAAGAACACTCAGATTCCACCGAATCTAGTTTCGTAGCTTCCAACAGATTCAAAATAAATCTTAAGATTCATTAAAAATTCTGTTTCACCAAAAACTGATATTTCCATATCAGCTGTGGGTCAAATCAGCACTAAACCACACAACCAGTATGCTTAAAAATGCCGAACTAACTCCAAAAATTCTTAAACTTTAACTATAGCACAGTTCTCCTATTTGTGACTTGAAAACAAACTCTCTATATTTATTTCCACTAACTAAGCAATTTAAGCCACTTCCGGAGCTATTAACAATTATATTTCTCACATAATATTACAGCAAAGTGCCTAAACGTGCTCAGAAAGTCACAAAACTACACAGACATGTTAAGTAAGTATTAGGCTACCTCTATAACTATATACAAGCCTAACAAGATTTTCTAGGGTATTACATCTATTAACATTCTTTAACGACCCGATAGCATGAAGTAACATCTTTTTCTCTTCAAGAACCTTTATAAGAATAATGTAATATTTCCTTCCATCGTTCAAGCTCTGAGTTAACCTTAGAGTATGGTATAGCTGTCAAACTCTAATAGGTAAACCTTTATGTTTTATAACCAACTAGTGAATGACTTAAGAAACTCATTTCTTCATTCATTCAATTACCTTGGCCAAGGTCTTAATTTTATTATTGTAATTATAGAGTTCAAACTCATTACCAAGAGTTAATGGATTCCTTTTTGATATATCATTAATTCTACAAGTATTTAGTCATACTCAATATCCATTCAACTAGCGCCCTAGGGCATTAGGTGTTCGGAATCAAAGTATAACAAATAACTTGTTAATTACTATGATAATCTCAGGTCAAAGGAAAAGTTTACACCATATTTTTCATGAGAATATCCTATTGACAGTTTAATGGTAATATAAACCATTAGGAATTCTTAGTTGAGTCAGTTCAATGATCATATCTCTATATGCATCATCTATATATGTAAATTAATAAATTAGATTTATCAATCTCTATCCAATAGAGACAATCACACATATATTGATCTATCCGAATTATTAATGTCCTATTCTCAATAATCCTACGATCAAGAATACTTTAGATTAAATTATAAATAAAAGCTCGCCTCTCATTATCATGATCTCTATCATGATGACAAATGTCTAAATTTAATCAAGCATTTTGTCATATTAATTAAACAATTAAATAATAAATATGACAAAATAAACTGAATGCCTTGTTATTTATCAAAAAATAAAATGATTACAATGTGTTCCAAAAAATTATACAATAGATTAGGGCATGTCAAATTTGTGCCAATCCTCATGTATTTCATTCCCAAAAAATTATACAATACTTTGGTGATTAGATATGGTACATGTCAATTTTTCCTTACAATCTCCCATTTGCACTAAAGCCAATCTCTCATGTATTTCATTCCCTTCATCCAAACCGCTTCTTTAGCAAATTTCATTTGTTGTTATATATTCCCTATTATACTTGTGAAACTTGTCAAACTCCTTTATACCAAGTACTTTGGTGAATGGATATGGTACATTTTCTTTTTCATTATCCTTTTGAATTTTAACGTCTTCATGTTCAATGATTTCTCTAATTAAGTGATACTTCCGCAAAATATATTTTGACTTTTGATGCGATCTTGGTTCTTTTGCTTGAGCAATGACTCCATTATTGTCACACAACAATGTAAATCACTGGTTCTTAAAAGTGTTTTTCATATTGAAGGAACCACACCCGAAAAAGCTTTTAGAACATGTTTTAAATAGTGGTATTTGAATACCTCTTTGTGGTATTCGAATAACCTGCTTCTGAGATGATTTATGAGAAATGGAAAAATAGTGGTAATCGAATACACCCCAGTGGTATTCGAATAACCTATGTCTAAATTGTTTTCTATGAGAACTGAAACCAAAGAAATGTGGGACACTTTGAAAGTTACCCATGAGGGTACTAGTGAAGTAAAGAGGTCGAGAATCAATTCTCTAACTCGTGAATATGAATTATTCGTTGTTCAAGAAAGTCATAGTTACGAAGATTTGATTAACAAAGTATTGATATTTGAAAATGACTATTTCAACTCACTCACCTCCATTTAAAGTAAGCGAAGAAAATCTTAGTTTGTTAGTTAAAAAAAAATGGATTTTCTATCGAAAAGCCTATATCATGGGATTCAAAACTTGCATCTGCATAACCTTTTAGTTTTAGTTTCGAATCGTCATAAATGAGGAATTGATCTTTAGTTCTTTTCAAGTACTTCAGAATATTTTTAACCACTTTCCAATGTCCTTCACCAAGGTCTTCCTGATATCAGCTTATTACACCTAGTGCATGTGATTACCATGCAACATTAATGATGAGAAGACTAAGTCCAAGATCTTCAAGATCAAATGATGTGAAATG
Organism: Ormosia semicastrata; assembly: GCA_029884595.1. Classification (NCBI taxonomy): domain Eukaryota; kingdom Viridiplantae; phylum Streptophyta; class Magnoliopsida; order Fabales; family Fabaceae; genus Ormosia; species Ormosia semicastrata. Next base: position 11,184,047 of record JAQQTO010000047.1, read on the forward strand.
CCTCTTAAGTAAGAATGATGATTCATAGTTATGGCATAGGAGAATTAGGACTTAAGATCTTTAATTGACTACCCAAACTTAATTTTGTAAAAGCTTTTATAGGATATCTCAAAAAATATAGTTTCAACTACTGTTTAACTTTTCAAAAGATCTAAGAACATGTTTTTCTACAAACTAAATTAAAGTTTTAATATGGCTATTCTAGAAAATCAAAGAGTTTGTGGATTTTCAAATGGATGTTAAAAGTGCTTTTCTAAATGGCTTTATTCAAGAGGAGGTTTTCGTTGAACAACCTCCGGGTTTTGAAAATCAAATCACATGATAAAAAGGCCTTATATGCTCCTTTCTTAAAAGTGTTTTTTTCATAACCTTAAAAAGCATGACATTCTTCTTGTGCAAGTATATGTGGGATATTCTTTGGTGCTACTAATGAAGCCTTGCAAAGAAAAGGTATTAAACAAACGAATACAATGCTCAAAAGGTTTGAAATAAAAATGCTAAACACATGGCTACTTAGACAAAGATGAAGGAGGTAAATCAAGAGAAATAACGAAATAAATGGATCTCTCCTTTATCTTACCGGGGCTAGTAGGCCGATATTATGTTTAGTGTATGCATGTTTTAAATAGTGGTATTTTGAATACCTCTGTAGCCTAATGTGGTATTCGACGTAGAAAAATAATGCCACTTGCTTGGTAGTTCTTTAGTTTCTTGGCACGAGATGATTTATGAGAAATGGCTCAAATCCTATAGATAAAGCAACAAAAGACTACACTTGATCACATCTCGATAAGATCACTAGTGCAATAAATATCTCTAAGAAATCTCGCACCGTAACAAAGCGTATAGAGATAAGACATATTCGAGAATAACCTATGTCTAAATTATTTTCTAAATGCAAAAGAAGCATTCTTTTATATAAGAGAAAAACCAAAGAAATGGGACATATAACTTATTATTTGCTTAAATAGTTAATCTTTCCACCGACTTGAGCTTCAGGTGAAACTAGTGAAGTCAAAGGTATGCTTTCGTCTCTCAAAAATGCAATTTCGGAATAGAATTCTTGTTTCTATTCGAATCGTGAATGCAAATGAATTATTCGATAAGGCTATTGAATACAAGGTTATTCGAATACCCCGAGGCTTATCTTTTCAAGAAATGTTCGAATATCTTGTAAGATATTCGAATACTTGCTCTTCTTTCCTTCTCTTCTCTTTTGTGAGTATTCGAATACTGTAAAAAGCATTCGAATACTATAGACTGGCAATCAAGCCAAATTTGGCCATCTATTCAAATACTTGGTAAGGTATTCGAATACCCTCTGTCTGAAGGCTGCATCCTTTGATCTTTCCCAAACGTTTTATTCGAATACCTCCTCATGGTATTCGAATATATTTGGGTATTCTTTAAATATCCCCTCTGCGTATCCGAATAGGTCTCTTTCTCTTTTCTCTCCATTTTTAAAAACTCTTTGCTTTCCTTTCTCTCTCCTAAACTCTCTTTTTCTCACGGTCTCCACCCCTTCTCTTTGTTCCATACCCTCCATTTCTTTTCCTTCCATTGCCTCATCTTCCTCTTGCTCTAAGCGTCCTCGTACGAAGACGGCTCCATGTAACAACCCGCTGGACCTTCGCAGGCTTTCCTCCAATGAGCAACAGCTTGGGCGCTTCATTACTCACTTTCGAGAGCGTAACCTGCTGCAACCGAAGTACCTCGACTTAGGGATCTTCGAAAGAGAAGGTGGTTTTGACTTTCTGAACCGGCTGAATCACCAAGGCGTACTTCGCTCTTTTCTTACTCACGCCTGCTCAGTACTCGACCTGGTCAAGATGTTCGAATACCAAGATTGTAGGTCGAATACACCTTGCGACCAAAACGTTGTGATCACACCCAACCGTTAGTCATAGATTACCCAACAATTGACTTTAAATGGTCATAAATTCTTCATTTCTTATCCGATTAATAAAAAAGCAAATGCATAAAATAAAGAGATAAAGAGAAGAAGAGCAGTACGCACGATATTTATCCCGATTCGACCACCAACCGTACCAGTCATTAGAAAGATCTTTGAGTCTATTTTCAAATGAAATAATTTCAAAACAAAACTCAAAATATTTTGAAAGATATGATCAAAAGATTAACTAAAGGTTAGTTTTACAAAACTCAAACTTGGCTATTTTTCATAAATTTGAACTATTACCATAACTAGCTTTTCAAAACTTGTTTGTTGGATATTTTAGCATGTGAAAATCATTTGTAAAAATTTGAAAAACATATTTGAGATATCTATAAGGCTTCTTACCTAAAGACCATAAGTCCTAAAAGCTATACCATTTAAACTTCCTCATTAGAAAGACTTGAGGTCAAAATATTTTGACATGACTTTGATGTTATCAATACCTTCATGAGATAGGCATTTACATTCTCCTTATGTTGAGCTTAATAGATATCTTTTATTTTCTTGTTGCAAGCTCATTCTTGGTACTTGGACTATCCTACAAAGTATTGCTCACTTAAACAAGCATAGTTAGTCCAGAATCACAATTCAATATCTTCATATGCATGATTCATAAAAGTATAACTCTAGTTAGTTAAACATGCATATAAGACTTTCATAGACACATCCAAATAAGATATTTATCAATTACTAATGGATATGCTCTATATAGGATGCAACAAAGATCATAAGCAGAGTATTCTTTTTGTCTTGTATTTGTCATCATCAAAACTTAACATATAAAATCATTTGGGACAAACTTATTTTCACAATCTCCCCCTTTTTGATGATGACAAATCACCAAAGAAAAATATGTTGAGCAATATCTAAGAAAGGATATTCATGTAAGCATATCAAACAATAAGTACAAGAACATATTTTTATTTCTAATTTTCACTCCCCCTATTTGACATCAACAAAAAGGCGTAGAAAGAAAATATTTTCTCCCTCTTAGAGATTTTACATATGAGTCAAGAATAGAGAGATGAAACAAATATGTTTGCAAGATATAGAGGATTATTCATGCAATGCTTGTCATATTTTTGTATGTCAACATTTAGCTTATGATAGTAATAAAACACTTTATGTAATCAAACAAGGATGTAAGCCAAAAGATATAAACAGCTTAAGAGCTAGGCTCCCCCTCAAAATATGCATATAATAGATAAAGGAAATATGTATGCGAAGACTATGTAAGCACGTCACCTTAAAGAAAAGCAAGGCAAATATACATCTTTGTAAATCCTCAAACAAAAAAGTCATTTTAAAACTTCTCCCCCTTTTAAAAAGAATTTTACAAGAGCACATTATATTTTCAAAAGCATTTTAGAAAGGTAGAGATATTTTATATGAAAAGCGTATATTCATTGAGATAGATTAAATCAAGTTAAAAGAACATAAGTACATCTCCTTGATGAAATATGCTATAAAAATCAAAGCATGTATAGAACTAATATCATTCACCCTAAATGCAATGACAAAATAGCAAGTTAATATCCAATTAGGCATTTTGTCAATGCTAAGCATACTTCTCATGTTAAAAAAGCATATAATCATTTAAGATCAATTTTTCAACAAGTATCATATGATCCATACCATATAGAATACCACAAAAGCTAAGGGATAGAGATACTTATTGAGTTAGATAAAGAGTGATGCTTCTTTAGAATGTTCTTCGTTTATTTGTCCTTTGAGTTTGAGCTTTCTTCCATTGAGTATTCCATTCCATTGCACTTGAAGAAATGCTTCTTTATCTTCCTCTTCATTTGAATTTCATTCAACTTTTCTCGTTTATCCATATATGTTTGTATGTAAAAATCTGATGGCTATATTTGAAACACATAGAGAGACTTGCAAAGCTAACTTTAAAAGTCCTCTAAAACATAGGTTAGCATCAAATATCATGTAAGCCCATTTATAAGCATAATTTAAGTTGATATATAATTTAAAGCATGTATCACATTATCAACCATGCAATATTAACTCTAACAAGAATACATGAAGCACATATGCACTTGAATCCAAAAAAAAAAAATAGTTTAAGCATTTTAAGGCATGATTCAAGTTTATCAAGAAGCATATGATCATCATCAAAACTTATTTAAACATTTTTTGGCAAATAATTATCATGTAAGGCATGTAAAGGTATAACACAACTCTCTACTTCTCCATATATCATATGATATCAAATTTAAAGCATAAGAAAAATAATAGTTTGATATCACCAAAAATGTACTCTTTGAATTTTCGTAGATGACTCTCACTTCCACCAACTTCCAAGCTTCAAGCTTTCATGAAGGAATAGAAATTATTTGCAACCCTTTAAAAGTTGAGTCCTTTTAAACTTCACTATCCTCAAGTTGAATGAACTTATTCCATTTAAATGCTTGCTTGAGGTAGTTGACACCCTACAAAATAATTCAAAGTACTTTCTTTGGTATCCATCAATTTTGGATCCATAGAGGTTAGTCATTATGTCAAATTTATAAGCAAATAAGCATTCAAAATAATAAAACAACAAATGAGTTCACAAGGGCAAAAGATATTTCATTTCATTGATCAATTTAGCTAAGTACATATAATCATCAAAAGAATAGTCAATTACATTTGGTTAAACATTTGCATTTTTCATATATATCATTAAGTGCATATTTTTAGATAAAACAAACAAAGAATTTAGCATATATTGATTATTAATACTATACAACATATACAGCAACAAATGCAGTAGAACCTTTCCAATAAAACAGGGGCAGGAATATCAGCAGTAGCAGCAGTTTAAAACCAGTAAGTGCAAAGATTAAAAACAACCAAGCAATTTAGCACTCATTTTAACTTGCATTCATGACAATCAAACCAAATTCTTGATTCTTACAAAAGCATTTTGAAACAACCAAGGATTATGTTAGAAATGGATAAAACAAGATAAAACCATCTAACACGAATACTCATTTTAAGTCATAATTAAACAAAAAAAAAAACTCATGCTCAAGGATATTATCATCAATCATGTCATTTCAAACAATGAGCATACTTTATCTAGCATATTAATATGTAGAAATATTTTCAGGACATAAAGTTAGAAAAACATAATTCAAGTTTTCACTTATCTAAGAATTGCAAGTCCAAGCTTCATGAAGACAAGGAAAAGAGCTTGAAGTTATTTATGATATTTGTATTTGGAGCAGCCACTTTCAAGATGCCAAAGTCACTTCTTGGCCTTCAAGCACACCAATAACACACTTCAATTTTTGACTTTTGGTACCCATATTTTCTTGGGTCATTGTGTGTTAGTTTTTAAAAATTAATCTATTATGCTCTCATAAAGATTAATTTTTTTTTCATAATATGTAAATTGAGCACAATAAATTAAATAATTAAATACCATTAAGCACATAGTTGATAACATGCTTGTTTTTATGATATATAGACAATTTTAAAGCATATAAAGCATACATGGGCATTATAGACTCTTATGTACCAAGATATAACAAATTAATGAATTATGATAAGAATGAACATAATCATGTATTAAACATAATATTTAAATTTTATCAAGTACACATATTTCTATTAATCACTTAAGGCCTACAAGGAATATACCTCAAATTTATTGACTTTGCATGTGAGTGTGCATAAGAGGTAAAAGCTTTTAATACCTTGGTCTTGGTAATCAAGGAAATACTTTTTCTTATCCATTGCTTCTCTTTTGGAGTCTTGAACTTTGCAAGTTCTAGATTTTGTACTTGAGAAGCTTTGGTTGAAGCCATCTTTGTTCTTTGACCAAAGTTTTTATTATTAGGATTTGGAAGCATTCTCCTTGATGATTCCTCTTTATTTTGACCAATTTGTCCAACCTTTTGAGAAATATTCTGCATAATTGAAATACTAGGAGTACACTTTGGTACCTACTTCATTTTGGGTCTTTGAATATTAGTATTAGGGCCTTTAGGATTTTTAGGAACCCATACCATACAATTTCTCATATAATGATTTCTTCTATAATTGCATAAATGAGAAAAATGTCCTAGATGACCATAAAAATTACAAACAATTGAATTTAATGATGGTTTGATCCTTTGAATATTATTTTTGAAAAACTTAAGCATTTTATTGTTATTATATTCTAAATTAATTTTGCCATAAGCCTTGCTTGAATTTTCACATGTAATAACATTAATTTTATTTTTATTAACAAGCATAGAATTTAAGCAATTACAATCATTAGCTTTGGCAAATTTAGAATATAAGTTCTCAACTTGATTTTCTAAATTAATGCACTTTTCACAAGAAGATAAGGTTTCATATTTCAAAGTTATTTCCTCATTAAGAAAAGCATATTCATTTTTTAAAGTCTCAATTTTATTTTCAATCGAGGAAATGTTTTCCAAACACAATAAGTTTTTCTTTTCTAAATTCAATAAACCATCATACAGTTCATAATATGCATATTGTAACTCATCATAGGAAGGACTATAATATAGTTTAGAATTATTTACCTCAAAGTCCTTTTTAGCCATATAGGTAGTTTCAATTTCTAGGGTACTTGCCTCTTTAAGAGAATCATATTCTTCCTCATCAATTTTGTTTTGCTTTGCCTCTTCTTCAAATTGAGCATCATTGTCACCAAGTGGCATTTGGCTTTCTTCAATAGTTTGAGTATCTCTTTGAGGATGCGTTTCATGACAAGCTTCTTTTAATGGCTTTTGCTCTTCTTGCTTTCTATATACAACTTTATGTACAAAATCATTGTTAGCAAGATAAATAGCATCAAGAGCATCCCATATATCTTTAACACTAGAAGAATTTTTAATTTTAGCATAAGCATCATCATTCAAACTACTTCTCAAAATTTGCATATCTAATGTTCAAAGAAAAACATTTCTTGTCATAGGCATTCCAAGTTTGTTTTAGTTTGCAAATAAATTCATTTAGCACAACATCCCACAAATCCAAATCAATAGATTGCATATAAAACTCTATTCTAGTTTTCCAATAAATAAAATGCACACCATCAAAAAATGGTGGTTTATCAATTTCAAAACCTTTCATTTTGAAAAACTTTCAAGGTTGCCAATAGACAAGGATTTTTAACTCTAAGCGGTTAAGCTTTCACCAGAGCACGAAGCTCTGATACCACTTGTTAGTCATGGCAACCATTACCCAAGAGGGGGGTGAATTGGGTATTAAAATTTTTTGCAAAACTTCTTTTAATTAAAATACAAATATTAAAACTAATTAAATAAAAGCACAGAAGGAATGAGATAAAAGAAAAGCTTTAGCAGTAACAAATAAATAAGTGTGTAATAATATAAAATTACGTAAAATAAAGATTGCATAAAATAAAGAGATAAAGAGAAGAAGAACAGATACGATATTTATCCTGATTCGACCACCAACCACTTGTGGTCTACGTCCAGTCCCCGAAACACAGTTCGAGATTTTTCACTATATGTACAAGCTTCAATAGGTGCTTGTAACCATTACATAAAAGAGCACTTTTCACACACAGGGAAACTCTACCCTTGTGCTAAAGTCTCAGCCTGCAGGGATACCTCACCCTTACACAAATCTTAGAGGGATACCTCACCCCCTTTACAAACCTTGAAGGATACCTCACCCTCAATATAGAAGAATAGAAATATAGATGAAGAGAAACTCTCACTCATAGTAAATAATACAAATTGAAGTGCTAAGAAGCTCTCAAAGGATATATCAAAGTTTTAGCAAAAAGAGCACAGAAAATAAGCGTAAAATATAAATCACATTTTTCAGAGCAAGCGCAAATTAAACAAATAGCTGGGATACTTGCAGATAAGACCCACAGTCTCTATTTATAGAGTCAGAAAGAAAATAGCCGTTGGGTGTAATTAAAACCGTGATTATTACGAGAATATGGTAGTTTGTTTCCATATTTTAATTCGTAAAAGACGTGTTTATTCGAATACCATAAATCAGTATTCGAATACCACTGTTTATAAACCATCGTGAAAAGCAAATTTATATGGGTTATTCGAATACCAACATGGGGTATTCAAATACCACTATTTAAAACATGTTAGAAAGGCTGTTCTGAAGTTTGTTATTCGAATACCAAAAGAGGTATTCGAATACCTCTATTTAAAACACATTTTGGAACATTTTCTAAGCCATGGTATTCGAATACCACATATTGTATTCGAATACCCCTTCAAAAAACTCGTTCAGGAACGTTTTCTAGGCTGTGGTATTCGAATACCACATGCTGTATTCGAATACACCTTCTTGATTTCAACAACTGACTTTAAATGGTCATAACTTCTTCATTTCTTATCCGTTTAAATCAAATGACTAGTCATTGGAAAGATCTTTGAGTCTATTTTCAAATGAAATAAGTTTCAAAACAAAACTCAAAATATTTTGAAAGATATGATCAAAAGAGTAACTAAAGGTCAGTTTTACAAAACTCAAACTTGGCTATTTTTCATAGATTTGAACTATTACCATAACTAGCTTTTCAAAACTTGTTTGTTGGATATTTTAGCATGTGAAGACCATTTGTAAAGATTTGAAAAACATATTTAAGATATCTATAAGGCTTCTTACATAAAGACCCTAAGTTCTAAAAGCTATACCATTTAAACTTCCTTAAGACTTGGTCTTTGACATGACTTTGATGTTATCAATACCTTTATGAGATAGACATTTACATTCTCCTTATATTGAGCTTAATAGATATCTTTTGCTTTCTTGTTGCAAGCTCATTCTTGGTACTTGGACTATCCTACAAAGTATTGCTCACTTAAACAAGCATAGTTAGTCCAGAATCACAATTCAATATCTTCATATACATGATTCATAAAAGTATAACTCTAGTTAGTTAAACATGCATATAAGACTTTCATAGACACATCCAAATAAGATATTTATCAATTACTAATGGATATGCTCTATATAAGATGCAACAAAGATCATAAGCAGAGTATTCTTTTTGTCTTGTATTTGTCATCATCAAAACTTAACATATAAAACCATTTGGGGCAAACTTATTTTCACACCGGCGATTAGGTTCAGATGTTTGGCTTGCAGTCAACTGGCCGCTACACCGAAGAAGATTCACTCCTCCAGCTCTTCAACAAGAACAGAGCAATTGAAGATGTTCTAAGACCTGAGTTGGCTTTACCTTCGACTTAAAAGGGAGTCAAAGGAGGCATGATGAAGTGCCAGGACAGACTCCTACATTATGCTTATGCCCACATCCTAGCTCTTAGAGGTGGGAACTATGCCTACATGAGCGAAGATGATGTGTTCATGCTGTAGATTCTAAAGCAAGGCCATCATATTAACTGGCCCATCTTCATTACGAAGCATATGATGAGAGCAAAAGGTAAAGAGCGGTCTGAGCTTCCTTATGGCGTGATCATTACTGCCTTTTTAGGTAAGTATCCACATATTCTGGAAACTGAGTGAGCGACTTCGCTAACCCATCATCACGTTTTTGTGTCTTTTACCCTTAACAAAATGAAGATGATCAGGACCGATGAAGACTGGGTGTTCCCAGTGGAAGTTGATGATGATAAGGACGACCCTCAAGGCAATCCTGCTGCCCCTGCTGCTGCTGCTGCCCCTGCTGCTGCTGCTGCTGATATCCCTGCTCCTGCTCCTGTCACAAATGAGCAAATCCTGGCTTCTCTGTTGGATAACAGAACTTACATGGAGAACACCTTCACTATTCTGTTTGACAGAATAGCTGGTGTTGAGCGTGAATAGGATGCCCTTTGAGCTCTGCTGTCTAGAAACGACCCTGCCTCTCCTCTTCCACCACCAGATGCCTATTTCTAGGACTTGCTTAGTCTTAGGATCTATTGCTTATGTTATGTTTTTTGGTTGTTATATGTTTATTATATTGGCTGTCTTTTGATAAAAATTGTATATGAACTTGGCCAATTATATTTAATGCAATGAGTACTTTCATTTAATCTGTTGCCAATTACAATCATTTACTGTTTATCTCATGCATATTTATCAAAGTGCTTTATTGAATGAATGCATCCTTTTTTATCATGTCAAAAGGGGGAGAAAAATGATCAATCTTATTTGAGAAAAGACAGGTTTAAATTGGAAAAGACAGATAGGTTTAAATTGGATTAATACTGGCTCTTAGATTCCAAAAGAAAGGGGGAGAATGTGCTTGTTTTGTTATTAAATTACCTCTGAGAGTAAGTCTCCTATCTTTTTGAATTCCAATTTATATGAACTAATGCTTTTCTCAATGATAGTTTGTCATCATCAAAAAAGGGGAGAATGTGATTACCATGCAACATTAATGATGAGTTTTGATTATAACAAACATGGAGATGATGAGAAGACCAAGTCCAAGATCTTCAAGATTAGCATTAGGACTTAGGATCTTTCTTGTATAGAGCTTTTATAGGATATCTCAGTGTTTAACTCAAAAGATCTAAGAACATGTTTTTCTACAAACTAAATTAAAGTTTTAATATAGCTTCGAAAATCAAAGAGTTTGTGGATTTTCAGAAATCACATAATCTGTTTCTTAAAAGTGTTTTTCATAACTTAAAACAGAGGTATTCGAATAGCCTTGAAGTTATTCGAATACAATCCTTCTGAAAAATGCTTTTTAGAACGTGTTTTAAACAGTGGTATTCGAATACACCCCAGTGGTATTCGAATAACCTGTGTCTAAATTGTTTTCTATGAGAACTGAAACCAATGGTATTCGAATACGCCTTAATGGTATTCGAATAACCCACAAGATTCTGTTTTGGTTTTTGAATTTATATGCAAACGGATTCGCATTTATTATGATATTAATTTCCTCAATGATCATTTCTGATCAAAGACTCTATAAATAGAGACCTTGTCTTACGTCTGAAACACACAAATTTTTTGAAATTATTTTTGCTTGTGCTAAAATGCTGTTTACATATTTTTCTCTTTTTCTCTGTGCTCTTTTGGTAAAATTCTGAGATATTCTTAGAGAGCTCTATAGTGCTTCAATTTGTATAATTTGCTCTGAGTGAGAGTTTCTCTTCATCTACTTTCTGATATTCTGTATCGAGGGTGAGGTATCCCTCAAGGTTTGTATAAGGGTGAGGTATCCCTGCAGGCTGAGACTTTAGCACAAGGGTAAAGTTTCACTGTGTGTAAAATGTGCTCTTTTATGTAACGGTTGCAAGCACCTATTGATACTTGTATACATAGTGAAAAATCTCGGCTTTCGAGGATTGAATGTAGACCACAAGTGGATTAGTAGTCGAACCAGGATAAATACTGTGCCTGCTTCTCTCTTTTTAATCTCTTTATTTTATGTAATTTTAATTTACTACATATTTATTTTTCACTGCTTTTATTGTTTCTTTTTCTTCTTCTCGTTCCTTTTGTGCTTTTATTTATTAAGTTTTAATATTTGCTTTTGATAAAAAGAAGTTTTGAGAAAAAGTTTTAAATTCAATTCACCCCCTCTTGAGTATTAGAAGCCCCTTGGTAACAGTGCATAAGCAATATCAAGACGCGTACAAGTCATGGTATACATGATAGCTTCCAATGCACTTGTATATGGTATTCTATTTATGCGTTCTCTCTATTCAAGGGTTTTAGGACTATTCTCCCTACTGAGAGAAATTTCAGTGTCCATTGACAAATAGCCTCTTTTGGAATTTTTAATGTTATACCTCTTTAAGATAGTATCAATGTACATAGACTGTGAAAGTCTAAACAACCTTTTAGATCTATCCCTATAAATCTTTATTCTCAAAATATAGGTTGCTTCTCCCAAATCTTTTGTGGAGAACTGTTCAGAAAGATAAATTTTTGTACTTTGCAATGCTGGTACATCATTTCCTATGAGTAATATGTCATCAACATACAACACCAAGAAAATAATTGTACTCCCATTAAATTTATTATAGACTAAAGGCTTTTCTTCATATTTAATAAAATCAAACTTTTTGATTGTCTTGTTGAAGCAGATATTCCAACTTCTAGAATCTTGCTTTAATCCATAAATGGATTGTTGTAGCTTGCAAACTTTATTATGATCAGACAAGGATGTGAAACCATCAGGTTGTGTCATACATACTTCCTCTTCAAGCTCACCATTTAGGAAAATAATTTTTACATCTATTTGTCATATTTCATAATCATAGTATGCTGCTATAGCAAGTAGAATTCAAATTGATTTGAGCATTGCCACGGGAGAGAAGGTTTCATCATAATCTATTCCTTATTTTTTACGATATCCCTAGGCAACAAGACGGGCTTTATAGGTCTCCACCTTTCTGTCCACTCTAATCTTTTTCTTGAAAACCCATTTACAATCAATATGCTTTATATCATTTGAAGTTTCAACTAAAGTCCATACTTTGTTGATCTTCATAGATTCCATTTCAAATTCCACGACTACTTTCCACTTCTTGTAGTCAGAACTTTGTATGACCTTTTCATAGGTTCTAGGGTCATCATCATTATGATCAACCTCATTTGACGCATTATCTTGCACCAATAAGTTTAATATACTCGATGCACGATGTGCACGGCTAGACTTTCTAAGAGGTTCATTTGCAATTAATTCACTTTGTACTGGATTTGGTGGTTGTTACATTGGTTCTAAAATTGGTTCATTAACCTGTTCTTGAACCTTAACCATCGATGGTGGTGACCTTCGTGTTAACTTCAAAACATCTAGCAAAGGTTTCTCAACTTGCATTTTAAGCTCTTGAGCATGCGTTACTTCATTGGTTTCTTGAGCTTCATTTAGTTCTATTTCTTCACCATGACTTCCCTCTGATAGAAATTTATTTTCTAAAAAGGTTGCTCCTCTTGCCACAAACACCTTGTGGTTAGAAGGGTGATAGAAATAATACTTCATTGTTTCTTTGGAATACCAAATGAACCTATATTTATCATACATTGCATCAAATTTATCTGTTTGCAATCTCTTGACATAGGCCAGACATCCCCAAACTCTAATGTGCTTGAGACTTGGCTTATGACCTTTCCATATCTCATATGGTGTTGTAGAGACTGACTTTGTGAGAACTTTATTTAATAAATATGCTGTTATTTCTAAAGCATACCCACATAAACACATTTTTAAGTGAGTTTGTTTAAAACACGAATAAGTAAGGATTTATTTATTTTTTGTGATTTGAGATCTTGATACATTTTATTCAATTAAGGATAAATATATTGTTATTTAGTTTAGAAACAAATTCATTTTAGGAGTCCTAAAGTGAGTTTATTTTAAAGTAAACAAATAAGAATATATTCAACTTTAAATCATTTAATAGGTTGAAATCGCAATGCGCTTTATCAAATTAAGGATAGATATATTTTTACTTATTCACTTTATAGACAAACTCATTTTAGAAGTAATTTTTTTTATATGTAAAAGGTTATGATTTTGAAGCCTTTAAATTGTTAATATGTTATTTTAAAGTAATAAAAATGATAAATAAATAAATAAATAAAATTTTATCATAATTTAGAATTAAAGGTGATGGTATGAAGAAATTTAAAATTTGATTGAAGATAATTAAGATGAAAAAAAAGAATATTGACTGAAGAGATAATTAAAGATATGTTAAAAAGAATAAATTCTCTCTTAAAATGGAAATAGAAAAAAAAGTGAAAAGAATGGTTAAGTAAAGATACATATAGCATACAACACTTATATTCTTACATCAAACAGTACATACACTCTTTTTCACACCCTATCTAATATCATTCATTATACATAATTTTTTCTATCATTTTCTCTCACTTAATCACTTCTCTTAAAAATGGTGTAAACAGTACTTACACCTCTTTTGAGGGGTGTAAGATGATTATTTTCCTATGACATACAGAAAATAAATGTGATTACATAATAATAAAAATAAAATTTAGATTTTTTTCATTTATAATATATATAGGGGTGAAATAATAAAAATCCTAAAATTAAAATCTTAAATTAAACTCAAATTCAACGCTTTCTCCAAAGTGTGAACGACAACAAAACAAAGTTTCCGAGGTCAGAATAATCATCCTAGCACATAATTCACTTTGAGATTGTTGCTGAGCAGCTTAAGGGCTCGACTTCTACTCTGATTCATCACCGAATTCAATTTGCGCCTTGCTTCTCCAACTTAGTTTCGTAACGATAGAGAACACGCTACAATGTTGAATATTAAAACAAGGTATGCCATTTCCAAATTTCCATCTATTCCTACCAAATCCAATTTTCATCTCCGTTTGCCACTAAATCTATATATCCATTCCAAAACTCGTGGGTTTCATAATCTTGATGATGCCATTGACTCATTCACGAGCATTATCAATAAGCGTCAACCACCATCTCAAGTGGAAATTGGTAAGATTTTAGGGTCTATTGTGAAGATGAAACAATACCCCACTGCTATTTCACTTTGTGCTCACATGGAATTTAGGGGTATCACTCCATCCATGATTACATTGAGCATCTTGATCAATTGTTACTGCCACTCCGGTCATATGGATTTTGCTTTTTCTGTATTGGGCAAGATTATCAAGAGGGGTTATGAATTAAATACGATTACTTTGACAACACTGATGAAAGGACTCTGTATTAATGGGGACGTTAGGAAAGCTCTGGAATTTCATGACAGCGTTAGAGCACAAGGATTTCAGCTTAATGTGGTTAGTTATGGAACCTTAATCAATGGGCTATGTAAAATACAACAAACAAGAACTGCCATTGATTTGCTACAAAAGCTGGAGCGACAAGGGGTTAAACCGGATATAGTAATGTACAACACAATCATTGATGGGTTATGTAAGGACAGGCTTCTAACAGAAGCAGGCAATTTGTTTTCTAAGTTAATTGCCAAGGGAATTTCTCCTGATGTTGTCACTTTCAATTCTCTAATTCATGGTTTCTGCCTTGTTGGTCAATTAAAAAAAGCAGCCCGAATGGTAAATGAAATGGTTCAAAACAACGTCAGCCCAAACCTATATACCTTTAACATACTGATAGATGCATTATGCAAAGAAGGAAGAATCACAGAAGCCCAAAAGATGTTTGATATGATGTTAGAAAGAGGTCATAAGCCTGATGTTGTCACTCATAATGCTTTAATGGATGGATACTTTCTAATCGAAAAAGTGAATGAGGCAGCAAAGTTATTTGATGATATGATCAAAACAGGCTTGACACCTAACGTTAGGAGTTATAACATTATGATTAATGGAAATTGCAAGAATAAAAAGGTGGATGATGCCGTGACTCTCTATAAACAAATGCGTCACAAAAATTTAATACCTGATACTGTAACTTATAGTTCTCTTATTGATGGCTTGTGCAAATCAGGGAAAATATCATGTGTGCAGAATCTTCTTAATGAGATGCATGATAATGGTCAACCCCTTAATTTAATCACTTACAGTATCTTGTTAGATGCTTTATGCAAAGCTGAACATCTTGACGAGGCAATTGCATTATTTCGGCAGATTGTAGACAAAGGAATCTGCCCTAATGTTTACACATGCAGTATTCTTCTAAATGGTTTGTGCAAACGTGGAAGACTAATGACTGCAAAAGAGTTTTTCCAACATCTTTTGATCGAAGGCAAACGTCTAAATGTTTTTACTTATAACATTATGATCAATGGGCTATGTAAAGAGGGCTTGTTTGATGAAGCAATGGCCTTACTTTCGAAAATGAAAGGTGATGATTGCCTGCCTGATGTTGTAAGTTATCAAACACTCATTCATGCTCTACTTGATAAAAATGAGAAAGAGAAGGCAGAGAAGCTTCTTCATGAAATGATTAGTAGAGGCCTACTAATGGGAGAGAGCAAGGTGAGAAATATTAGTTCCAGTTTAACTCACTTTTATTAATGTCAAATTTGTGTAGATCGCTAGAATATGCTTGTTACTTTTTTTTTTTTTTTTATGTTCTAATTATCTTATATATTTAATTTACTTTGACTTTGTGGTGCTGCCATTGCTTAATTCACATGATAATACTCTTAATCTGTTTAATTAACTATTGAAATGTTCTTAGTCATTGATTATGAGGTAGTTTTTCAGTTGATGTCTGGATAGTATCCAAAATACTGAGTTCTCACTTCTTGTCATCTTTATCTATATTGGTATCAGTTTTATTATTTGGAAAACCAAGCCAAAACTGACATTATCTTTCAATACTTCAATGTTCTCTTTTCTCTAAACCTTAACTATTTACCATGAATTTTAAAAGCTAAAAACAAACATGTTCATTTTCATTTTCATATGTATCTCTTATTAACAAACAAACATACCTTGTTTGCACAATCAAAGCTGACTTCTTAAGAGTTTTGGGATTTATTTATTTTTTTATAATTGTCTGACTTCTCTTCCCAAAAAATAATATGTTAGGCCCACATGTGCAATAAGGACAGGATGGAGAATATTGAAAATGTTCTTGTTAATGGGCTGCAGCATAACAAAATGCTGATGTGGCAGTGAGTGGAAGAGGAGAGATCGTGGGATATTCAGTTACAAGAATGAGAATATATATAGGAAGGGGAGAGAAAGAGAGGGCTAGGTAGTAATTGAGTAAAGTATTGGGGCCTTAGGGTAGGGAGGCTTGCTGACCCTCGAAGTCTGCTCTATCTTTTCATTTTCATTTTCTAATTGGGATACTTTTCTTTAATGGGACACCCGGGTTCCTATCATGATACTGTTCAAATGAAGATTAAAACTGAGGGTTCTTTAGAAGGTTTGGATTTTAATTTTAAAGTAACAGTATCTCCTTTATAGTATCTTTTTAGCGCTGCTTCTGATCACATTTTTTTTATTATTCTCTTCTATTTAGGATTCTAAGTCTACTATTCCCTGCGAGGTAGAACAGATTCTTGGAAAGGAATTCTGCTCATCTTGAAGACCAAAGAGTATCAAAGTATGTGTGCATTGACTACATTCTTAGTCTTTCCATCTCCTTTGGTGGATACTTTAATAATTTGATATCAGCAACCATGGATGGTATTTCTTGTCTCTTGATATTCTCAAGGTGCTGAGCAAAGACCTTTGAAAGCTAGTGGTGAATTAAGACTATTATTTCAAGGAGTGTATTGACCTCCTCTCTGACATATTGAGAATTGTCCCAGTATCATGTACTTTGTGTTCCCGAACTGGCTCAAATGTATGACCCACTTTGGATGGGTTGTTTTATTATCCAGATATTCAGTCATGAATGTGTGTATTTGTGTTTGCATTTTAGGTCAATGCATATGATGTCTCAAATCTCTGCTGTTTACCACCGAGGGTTGTGGTCGAAGTGGTCATTTGCCTACGCAAAGTTTGTGGGGGTCCTAGGTTCGAGCCTTGGCTTCGACACTTTGTGGATAGGCATGAGACTAGGTCCTCGATGGAGTTAAACGCATCCCCATCCACTCTGTGGTAGGGCCAGTAGTGAGCTATAAACTAGGACACTGTCGACCTGATCACGAGACAACGCCTCTAACGGGTAGGTGGGAGTTCGCCCCTGCTGTCCATGCCACCACCCTGGAATCCCATTTCTTTGTACCAAAAAAAGAAAAAAAATATCTGCCCCTTTCTACTTCTTTTCTTCTCAGATCTGCTCTGTCTAGTGATGCTTATGTCTGCACATTTGCATGTGTATATCTGTTTGTATAGCAGATTTATAATGTTGAAAGTGTAATTTGTTCTCATTATGTAGATATTTCCTTTCTCTCTCAAGAGTAAATTATTTTGCTAAATTATCATTTATAAGACTGTTTCATGCAGATTTTGGTTTCTGTAGCATGCTGACTTTATTTTTTGTGGAGGCAAAGAAAGGAGCTGATTCCCTGGAGCACTGGTTGTGTCTTGATGGTTTTCTTGCAACTACTATTCTTGGTGACAGGATGTACACGTTAGTATGTTATACCATTATCTTGGCCTTTGTATCAATGTGTAGTGTACTACTTTGCTTTATATTTGATGGCAAAGACCCATACCCTAGTATTCTCATTTTTCCACTGTAAAAGTGTGTGATCATCTCATCATCAGGGAAAGCAGTGGGCTATATTTAGGTAATTGTGTCTGGTTCATTTTCGAACTTAGTGTAAAGAAGGGATGACATGTTAGCTGACTCTCCGAGATTTTGTTGTTTATGTATGCAGCTGCTTGTATATGTTGAAGATTGAATTGATATATTATGTGACTTTTATCTTGAAGTTGTCTTCATGACTGGCCTTATTGCTTAGAGTGATATTTGCATAATTTTGTTTCCCATTTGTGTTAATCATTGCACGTTTGGTCTAGTTCCCTTAACTCTACACTGACTGAATTTTTGTTTCACTAGAACTTTTAATGTTTCTTTAAGTTTTTTTGAGGGATTTTGTGCATGAAGATCATGAGAGGAGTTTTCTTGATTTCAGCCATGGTTAATGGAACTGCACCACTGTACTTTCATACATGGGTGATCAAAATTTGAGTTATTTAATTTGGTTTCGCACTATTGTCAGACACAACAGAAATTTTGGTTAAATGTTGGAATTATTGTGTCATTTAAGTATGGCCATTAAATGCAATTGTAACACTAACAGATGATAGGGACCTGAAAACTCTAAAATGAGTAGAAGTTGTGTCCTTTTTTAGCTAACTTACAATCTTGCTTCTGATATTGTATTACTAGGCTCCATTATCCACACTTCCTTTAGCAGCTAAGAAAATTCAAATGCAACCTGATGTAGATTGAGATTTTTCATGGGCTTCTATATGGGTCTGCTATGTCTACAGCTAGAACAGTATATCACTTAGAGTCTTTGACCTTTATTTGAGCTATTTAAGTTTAGCACAAGTAGTCTACGTGGTAATGAAAAGTGGGTACTCCTTCTGTTCACTTTTTGACAAGTATGTCAATTTCAGCATCCAATTCATCCTTCTTTTAAAAATAGCTTATTTTTTTTAGCATCCTTTTTGATTCATTTTGTACTTAATGGTCTGTGATGGTGGGAATTGTTGATTATTGTATGAATCTGTCAGAGCAACAAATGACATTATTTAAAGTTAGTTTCATCATACAGCAAACCAGGCCAAACCTGACATGATTGTTCACTGTTCTGTTGTGTCTAAAGTCTGAACCTCATCTCCTTTTGCCATGAATTATACAAAGTGAAAGACAAACATATCTTTTTCTTTTCCCATTTTACTTGTGTCTTCTTTTTACTGGTAGAAAAATTTTGAGACACATTTTGGTTGTACTATCAAAGCTGCGTAAGATATTCTAAAATATGCTAAATTGTTACTTGAGGTGGTTGCTGCTCATTGCAGAAACAATATCATCAAATTTTGGAAGCATTGGTCCAAAAGAGGTAATTGCTTCTTCTTTTCTTTGATGTTTCACGGCAAAGTTTTCTTCCACTTATGCAGTTAAGTTAGCAATCTGTTGGCTGTGGTGTTCTAGATGCAGCTTGGCAACTTTGACAAAGGTGGTATTGAAAATGACATTGGTGGTTTGCCCAAGTATGACCTATACAATTTTTTGCAAGTCATTAATTACATAAACAACATCAGCTTCAACCATACTGAGGGGTTAGTTATATAGAAGTGCTAAAGAAGAGCTCTTCATTTAAGTTCAGAATTGATCAGCTAGAGATAGGTTTCTCCAGGTTTCACTTTGAGCTTGAAAGTATTTGTACAAATGAACAATTTGATTAATAACAAAGCTAAGAATAGATGGTCAAAGATTGACCATTTATAATGTTTTCTTTCTTTCTTCTCCATTTATCTAGTTCTTACCTTACCGTTGGTTAAGCAACTGAACTGTAGAGAGGAACTGGAAGACTGTTGGTGGTGTAAGGATTTGATATATTGGTTGCAAAACCCATTTGTATTACTTGGTTGACAACAATTTTGGTCAGCTATCCACCATTCCCCTGCCATTTAAGCCTATACTCTGGTTAGAAGATCAAGTTGGAAGTAGTTATATTACAGCATTGGGATTTTATGAGTCTGAAGTCTCTTAACCTACCCAATTCTATTGGGATAGGTGATGTGAGGTTTTATGGGAAAGAGAAAAACTATCAATTCTTGCATAGCCACTAATTGACCAAAAAAGTGAGGAAAAAAAGGTGCGTTATGATGAGCTTTAGGAGCAAGTTTGTTGATGACCTTGGTTAACTCATACCCTTGATATTACTAAATTTGTAGGGATGGTTAGAAACCTTGTTTATTTTGGTTTGGAGTATAGAGATGATGTACTATGCAATTCTCTCACTATAGCTTAATATCTTTTAATAAGGGAAACATTTAACATACACTCATCACATGCATCAAGCTTTATCAACAGTTGATTTGGCATAAAATCAAATCATCGATTGATATTGATGACCTATAACTTAATGTACATGTTACATTTTATCTATTTATTTATCTTAAATAGTTGTACATATATGAAATCCTTTGAAGTCTAAATGGTAATATTTACACACATTTGGCTCATGCCCAAGAAACTTAAACAACTCTTCTTCTTTTTTAGTCATATAATTGTACATAAAAAAAGTTCTACAAATTTCAACTAGTAATATTTACACACATTTTTTGTCACATATAATTAACTGTACATATAAGAAATTTTTTATATTTCAACTGATAGTATTTATATATACATCCAAGTCCATAAACAAGAATTTAGGGTTTAAAAAGTCATTACGACATAACTATATATATAAATCGAATAACTGATTATAGTGAATAAAACTCACTTGATGTTTGATACACCCACATATGATACACGCCTCATGCAATGTTGCTTTGAAACTTCACTATGCACCTTGTCGTCAAAGGTGCAGTTGTGTTCCAAGCATTTTGAGTAGGAGACTTTTATATCAATGGTTAATGGTTAAAAATGATTACCTGCAACCTACAAAACAGTTTATGATAAATCGAATAACTAATTATAGTGAATAAAACTCACTGGATGTTTGGTACACCCACATATGATACACGCCTCGTGCAATGTTGCTTTGAAACTTTACTATGCACCTTGTCGTCAAAGGTGCAGTTGTGTTCCAAGCATTTTAATTAGGAGACTTTTATATCAATGGTTAATGGTTAAAAATGATTACCTGCAGCCTACTAAACAGTTTATGATAAAAGGTTTGTACTTATAACATTGCTCCTTAAAACAATAGAAATTGTGAGAAAGTCTTCTCTCGACATGCACAACCATAGTTGTATGGACTGAACCAATTTGATCAATTTATCTGGGAAATCCATGACTCAAGTTTTAGATTGGTCTGGTCAACTAATTGGATCAGTTTATCCATTGACCCGATCAAACCTGGTGACCCGCCTAGTGGGTTGTATAGGTTTTTAGGGGTTTTTTTTAAATAATTAAAACTTAAAAAATGTAACTTCTAGGATTTGAACATTGTACTTAAAGGTTGATCTTGAACTACATTTAACAACTAGTCTATATGTTCCTATTTAGTATTGGACAAAACTTAACTCAAGTTTCTTATATTCTTTCTATTCAGTTCTTAAATCAAACAATGACATGTAGGTAAAAAATCCATTAATGAGTCAAATGTGTATTATTGAGTTGGAAAAAAATTCACATGTAATTGTTTGATTTGAGAACTAGATAGAAAGAATATAAGAAACTTGAGTTAAGTTTTGTCCTTTAGTATTTTTCTCAATTTGTTAATGTTTATTATTATCTAACTAATAAGTTTTTATCACCACTTGTTTGGAAGTATTTTTTTCATATACTATTTTTGTTTAGTATTTTTTAATATAATATTTTTTATTCCAAGTAGTTTTTCATACAATATTTTTTTTAAAAAATATTTCTTTCTTTAATAAGATCTTTTGATTTGACTGTTTGACTCGTAATCGAACTTTTGACCCAATGACCCAACCTTATGACCAGATCAACCTTTAGTCCGGGTTATACAGCTATACACGTAACCTGAGCCACCACCTCATTTTCGACAAGTCACCATTCGAGACTTATATGACGAACACACTCAGTCATAGCCAATAAGAAACACCCTTGTATACTACTAGCAACCCACAAAGTTCCAGGCTCCACGCTAACACACCTAAAAGCTCTATGGTTGAACCAGAGCTCTAACTCCAATGCACTAGTGACCCAAGTCATTGAAGCACCTGCTGTGGATGACAAAGCCTCCACTATGCACCCATCCTTGCCACCGCTTAAACTCCAGCCTTCATCGAAGACCCAAAACCATGCCTTTGCTCTCTCTGTGCTCCACACCCAAAATTTGTACTTATGTGATTTTCAAATCTTTTGCTTTGATGGTTACCTCGAATCTTCTCTTGTTTTTCTTCTCTTTGGTGGCTTTGTGTGCTATGGCGACTGCCAAGGTGGTGCTGATTGGGAACAATGTGACTCTTTCCTTCGACGATATTGAAGCTAATTTCGTTGAGAAAATAGAGTTATCTACTTTATGAAACCAAAGTAACATATATTTATGCTATATATTGGAGATTAATGTTCTAATTGGAGTATTTTATGATGTAAATACTTATTAAGCATCTCCAAAAAGGATATTAGCATTGTACACTCATTATACTTATGAAGTGATAATTGTGTGTGCCTAGTTTATTGAAAAATTGGTGTTATTGTTGAATTATAAAATGAGGTTTGCAATGTACACTAAGTTCACTTGTAAAGTAGAACCTTGTACACTAGAAAAGTGCTTAATGTTATGAGTTTGACTTGTAAGCTTGTCATGTTCATAAAGTATAGTAGAAACGTGATTTGCTCCTTTGTTTGTTAAAGTTGACCTAGTAATGCATGTTAAATGAGATTTGCTCATTTATTTACTAAAGTTGAGTCATGAAAGTATACTAGAAACATGAATTGCTTCTTTATTTGCTAAAGTTGAGCCAAAATTGCATGTTTGCTATGTTTTGCTCCTTTACTTTGTTGAAGTTGAGCCATATGAATTGATGTGATGTGTGCACAATCTTTCCAAAATAAGACAAAGGAGTGAGAAAAGCACTCTGCCAAGAGCAATACAATCTTTCCAAAATGATACAAGGGAGTGAGAAAAGAACATTGTCACGGCAGAGGAGTGAGAAAAGTACTTTGTTAAGAGCAAAGGAGTGAGAAAAATATTTTTCCAAGGATAGATTGTTCAGTAGGTGAGTGAGAAAAGCAATCTATCAAGGGCAAATGAGTGAGAAAAGCACTTTTCCAGACAAAGGTGTGAGAAAAACTCTTTGCCAAGAAACATGACATTTCATAAGCATTATCATGGAGTATTTCATAAGCATTATCATAGGGCATTTCATAGGAATGAGCATATGACATCATATAAGCATTAGCATTGAAATTACAATTGTATGGACAAATGTTTTATCATTAAAGAGATGTAGACAAGGTATATGGATCATGAATATGCAATGTGAATGTTTACATAGAGATAACATGTAAATATTCTAATGAAAGTAGGTTATGACTCTTATTTGACTCATTTACCTAAGATTTCTATGATCTAATGTTATCATGGTGATTTTATATAAATAGTTAATTATGAAATACTTGAACCATAGTCAAAAATTGATTTTTCTGCCTTGAGAAGAGAAAGGAACATTTTTTTCTTTACCCACCTTTCTAGATGTTCTTAAATGATTTATTTTCTCCTAAAGCAGTTGGAGTTATCATGATGCCATTATATGTGATTATACTACTAAGAATTTATGAATTCTCACCCCTTTGTTTATTTCCATGATAAATCGAACATCGATTCTTTCAAGAAGAGGAAATGAAGATGGAGACCTAAAGTAGTTTTACTTACTCTTTAGTCCAATGTCGTGTATATTGCAGATTTTGCATTAGATTGTACAAAGTTTTTATGTATTGTACTTATGTCCTTTGAGACTTAGTTTGTACATTCATATTTATAATGTTCATGTAAATATTACATTTCCCTCTCAAGGCTCTTTATAATAATATGTATGGTTATTATAAAAGTAGTGTGATGCTTATATGTTAGTAGTGACATGCCTAATTCTATTTACTTAAGTATATTCCAGATATACTATGGTATTAGTATCGAGGCGTTACATTTTACATGAAATTAAATCTAGAGCCAGCAGAACTCTTTTTTGTGTGCATATTTACTTTCATATATAGTGTGGAAATTATATTGAGAATTATAATCAAGCAAAGTTGAAAGAAAAAAAATTACTTACTTTTTAAACTTTTTCTTAAGGTGTGAAAAGGCAACTCAACTTCTAATGGGAATTCATTCTAACACATTTTTAAAGGAAATTTCTTATATTCCCATAAATTTCATACTAGTACACTCTTTACATGATTAGCTTTGGGTCTAAAAATAGCACTGGAGCATCAAGCAGAGTCGGCTAAGCATGACAGTTTAATTTTGACTTCTAATTAATTTGGGTTTTATAAAATTATAATATGATTTATGATAGTTCATAAAAATTCTAACACTTGGACCTGTTCTTGAGAAGGACATTTGTGGGTTGCCAAAGTGTGATCTTTGCAATCTTTTGAAAGTCATTAATTACATAAATAGCATCAACTTATACGTAGCACTTTGCAATGCTATAGAGCTCTTCATTAAGCGCAACATTGATTAGAGATAGGTTTTTAATTTTTTTTTTCGGGGTAAGGCTTAGAACCCCTAGTGGGGCCCCTGGTCTAAGTGGTCTCATTGGCCTAAGGGAGGAGGTGAAGGATAGGAGAAGAGAAAGTGGAATGAAGAATTTTCAAGGGGTTCGAACCCTATTACTTTCTTTGTATGTCCTTAACTTTTACAACTAAGCTGCCAACATAAGACAGTTTTTCCACTTTGAGCATGGAAGTATTTGTACGGTTGGACAATTTGAAAATAACAAAACTAAATATAGATGATCAAAGATTGACCAAGTATATTGTTTCATATCTTCTCCATCTATCTAGTTATTACCTTTGGCTGAGCAACTGTAGAGAGGAAGTGGATGGCTGTTGAAAGTGTAAGCAGCTAATATATTAGTTGCCAACATTGTTTTTTGTTGCATAGTTGACAACAATGTGTCTACTATCCTTCACTTCCTGCCATTTAAGCCAATACTCGAAGTTGTTTTCTTTTTTAGGTGCAAGCCAATACTCAAGTTTAAATAATGAAGAAGCTAACTTATAAAACTCTTTGATCTTTGGCTACTCACGTAATTTTAGACTAAAGATGGTAGTTAGGTAAAATTATCTCTAAAGTAGTGACACTAAAATTGAGTACAAAGTAACTTATCAAAAATAATTTTATGAAGTAACTTACCCAAAATAATTCTATTGGGTTGGATGGTATGAGGTTTTAAGGGATAGGGATAAACTGTCACTTCTTGTATATTGCATCCAATTAACCAAAAATAAGAAATAAAAAAAGTTATTGAAGCCACTTTGGACGATAAATAAATATTTGTTTGTAAGCTGTAAAAAAAAAACTATTGTAGGCTAATTTTTATTTAAAGGCAATAAACAATTTTACATTCCAAAATTAATATGAACTTTGTAATTCTACATAAACAACTTGATTTGTAAAGTGGTTACTAAATTGTAATTTAACGACAAATAATATACAAATTATAAATCCATTTTTTCAAGCGGTGACAATTATGGATTTAACGATGGCAAGATGGGAAGAAGGGGAAAAGAGAGGCCATAGAAAAAATTGTTCAAAGGGGGAAAATTATTTTACAAAATAATTATAAAAGGATAAATTATTTTATTTTATAAATTAGTTAAACATATATTACGAAAAATGTATGAAATCCTATTTCACAAAAATATGGAATTCTAATCTCATCATTTTTGTGGAGGAATATGATCCCATAAATTTATGGAATAGAATTCGGAATAAGAATGTGATAACACAATTTTCATATATTAGTTAACTCTTATATTAAGTCTCTTAAACCTTTTATAGCTTAATTAATTAGTTTTAACCACATTTTATAAGTTTGAGTTCAAATTGAGCTTAATTATATTTTTCAGCATTATTAGAATTTTTACATTTTTCTTTATTTTGGGCATAACTTGAGTTTTAGACATCTAAAAATTATAAATTATACCTTGTAAGAAAGTTGAGAGAGAGCTCTATAACTTTAATCAGAACTCAGGTTGAATCGAATGTCTAATGGGTCAGATTGAGCTATGAACTCAAAATAGAAATGTTGTAGGTGGAACCTGGACGATGTGCAAATATTGAAACATAATTTGGGTTATAGGTGTGATATGGAGCTGAAACCAGTGTCATTTGAAACCGGAGAGAAAGATATTCAATTATTATGAAGACCACGTATCAAAATGATGAAGTGTTCATGGTGTTTTTACCCTTTGAAGTTGGTTGACGGGTTCAGAGAGCTGTTAAGAATGTTTTGGGCATAACTTTCTCATCTTAAGTCCAAATTATGTAAATTAGGTGTCTAATTAAAGTTAAGAGAAAGAGGATTAACCCTAAGATAAGGGCAAACTTGGATTTTTACTTTTAGATATAGTTATTTAAGTAGCAGCAGTAATCACGAAACTCAACCCTAATTTTCTCCTAGCCGTTCTTGATTGCACTTTCTCTCTTCATCTTTCTTCTTCTCCCTTTTCTCTAAGTTTCTTTCTTTTCTATTTTTCCCTTCCATTAATGGAAGGCGAACCTTTTTAATCAATTATAGGGACTGACAATCTTGATGTTTAATTCTAAAATCTTGTTTTGATTGTTTTACATTTAATTGCTAATCAAGTTTCTCTTTTAATTGTTGATCAAGTTTATCTTTTACTTGTTAATCAAGTTTCTCCTCTACCTCTTTTGATTTTCATTGAATCTGAATTGAATTGTTTAATTTGATTTGGATGTTCATGTGATAATTGTATAATTACCATGTATTTAATGAGGATTACAGAAACCAGATAATGCATCAAAGGCTTCTTGGATGTTGATTGTTAAGCTTGATTAAATTATGGGTTTTAAATTAATTTAGGATTAGATGGATACTTAATTCATTTAACCTTGATTAATTAAATTCTAGATATTTATCTAGTAGAGAATTCATGGATCATCTTATGACTTCTTGATGTGATCTATGACCAAGTATTTCATTAGCAATTGAATGAATTTCTAGTGATTAATGATGGATTAAATTCAAGATTAGTTGATTTCCTTGGATTGATTGTTTACTTAATTTTGTTTACAGTTTTTAATTGTTTTCATTTAATTAATTCTACAATTTCCATCTTTTGTTAACTTCTTTATCTAATTGCTTAATTAGAGTGATTCAAGGACTCAACCCAGTTATACCTTATACTACAAATAATTTAGTGAATTAGTTTATAAATTGATACAATTTAATAGTCTCGACAACTATCAGAATGTCATTTCATATATATATATATATCATAAACAAACATAAGAATTCTCTAATTCCATTACTAAATACAAAATGACTTTTCATTCCTTCACATGAGTCTTATTATTTAGTTTGAACACTTTCAACATGAAAGATGTCCATATAGTTATAAAATAAAAATTGCATAATTTGCTTTGGGATAATCGTTTTTATGAATGATGTATCAAGGGTACAATTGAATTAAGTCTTTACCCTTCTTTGAGCATAATTAGCCTCCTGAACCTAATCTTATAAAAAACTAGATTTTTCACCAAAAAATGTTTTTTATATTTTTCTGATAAAACTTGGTGGCAACTCCTGATTTTGTTTTTAAAAAATTATTAGATACTTAAAAGTAAAGGGCCTTCCTCTAGTACCCTTAATTTTTTAAGGGTATCGGTACCCTTCCAATCAAAATATACCTTTCATATTTTTTTATTGGATAAAGTTTTACTTCGGTTGATATTTATTTTAACCTTTTTTTAAATATAAATTTGACTTCAAGTTTTAAATATTAAAAATTTTAACTTGTTAAAGTATAACTTTCTATTCTACATTTTTTAATTCTTACAATCCTCATTTATTGTGTTACCCAACTTACTAGAAGAAATGAGAATAAGTCACATGATCAGAAGAATATGTATGAATCAATTTATTAAGTTATAAGTTATTACTAATAAAATATTTTATAAAATCAACTAATAATATTATGCAAAGTTCGGAAGGTATCGTTACCTTTTTAAAAACAAAGTACTGAAGGAATTCTCAAAAGTAAAATATGGAATGAAATATTAAGAATCATTGTAAGAAAAAAATAATTATAATTAGATAATAAAAGAGGTTATTTTGAGTTGATTACTAAAATATAATTAACTGATTAATCCACCCTTATGTTTTAAATTAGAGTATATTTATTTGAGAATATGTTAATCTCTTTTTTTTTTCTCCCTCAAAGAATGACATGTATCATTCTTAACTTGTCTATTTAAGAGTGGATTAATATCTTATTCTACTCTCCCTCAAAGAACAACACATGTTATTCTTAACTTCTTTTTATTTAAATTTTAAATTCAAATTCTTTTTTAATCTATTTTTTTACTCTTTTAATCTAGGTTAAATCAAAATTTTAGTTCCTATAGTTTTTATTTATTTTTATTCTAGATGGAGTTTTGGGTTAACAGTTTAGGAGCAACCCGACCTACTAGAATAATATCTTAGATATTTATATGCGCTATTAGATAAGTACATCTACCTATTTATGAGTAGCAAATCTCTCACAGAATCCTTCATAGATACCAACGTTAATTACCTCTCACATAAATAAAGAAATTAGTTATAAAAGATAACAATCTTATGGATTATGATCCTAAATAATAGCATTTAATTCAGATTGAACTACGATTCTTAATACCCAAGATGCTTATATAAATACCCTGCAAGGTCTCAAAGGTATGCATCCAATTCTACAAATTATCATCCTTGTGCATAGTCTAACTTGACCGTCAGAGTGCTTTTTGCAGGTACCAACATCCTCGTACCATTGTTGCTATTGTTGTACCACAAAGGTTTCCACCTTCAACCACCTACTCAGGTATTCCTCTAAACCCAGTTCAGAACATTGATGTCGTTTGTGGAAAAAGATAAAATTCTATTCCCATCATCATCATCATGGTTACTATGAGGAGAAATCAAGCCTTTGCCAATCAGAATTGTGCCTCTGCTGCACAAAACCAAGTGTCTCTAAACTGCCATCCAGGTTTGCTCCTGCTCATAAGTCAATCCCAAAACCAGTCACTGCCCAACTGGAACCCAGGAAGAATGGGGTAGAGACTTCTTTCATTGGAGAGAATCTCACCCCCACCCTTGCCTTTGCGAGTTCCGATGAGGGAACATCTCAGTCTACAAAAAGCACCTTCTGGAGATGCTAGACAACGAGTGCCGACACTACAACGCCTTTGAGCTCGTGTAGAGAATGAAGAAGTTTGGTTCCGTTATGCTAAAACTGGTATTCTGAAGCTATCCAGAGTAGAACTCATCTCTCTGGTTAGACTTTAGGATGAATGGATCCATAACCGAGAGAGAGCTACTGACCAGGAGAATAAAGGCGAGACCGATCTCTGAGAAGGAATCGAGAAAACTAAAGGGATAAAGCCCAAGACAAGGTTCGTCATCCAGAAAATTCTAGGATTGCGAATCTGGCCATAATGCTGAAATCCCTATTCGGGGAAGAAGAAAGCAGGACCATGGAGCGAGGAACTCAGTTTCACAAAACCAACCCTTCTCTATAAATTGATGGCCTATGAGATTCTCTGGCGTTTCAAATATCCTACAAATATTGAAGCCTATGATGGAATTATGGACCCTCAAAAGCTTTTAGATGCTTATGTTTCTACTCTCCTTTTTGCTGGAGGAGATGACACTCTCATGTGTTGCGCTTTCCCTCTATCACTGAAGAAAACTGCCTTGAGATGGTTCACTACCTTAACTCTTAAATTCGTTTTCAATTAGGAGGGCTTGCCTCGAGCTTTTTCCTACACTTCATCACTAGCAATGTGCAGCCAAAATCTATCTCATGTCTCTCCCCGGTCAAACAAGGAAAGGAGGAGTCTCTCCGAGACTTTATATTTCTATTTAACAAGGAGATCATGAATATATGCGATTGGGATGAAAGACTTGGATTCTACTATATGAGAGAAGGGCTCCAACCTGGACCACTTTCCTTTTTTCTTGCTAAGAAGAAGCCTAAGACCATGGACGAGTTCCACGCTCGAGTTGATAAGTACATCAATACTAAAGACATTATATGGTCTAGGAAGCATCTCGAGAAAGGAAAAGATACTAAACCTAAGTCTGGACAACCCAATCAAGAAGGCCAAAACTCAAAGCAAGCTTTTAATGGAAAGTACGATGACTACACTCCTCTCAACGCACCTCAGGCTTAGATCTACCAAGAAGTACTGAACACTAAGTTTAGAGGTGTGCAAAGACCTTCCCCTTGAAGGAATATACATAAAAGGACAAGTCCAAACACTGTGAATGACACAATGGCCACGGACATAACACAGAGGATGGCATTAACCTTCAAGATATCATTGAGTCACTGATCTGAGTTAGTCGCCTAGGACACTATATGCATCAATCTCGGAACAACAACTAAAGGGGAGGGCAGAACTATAGGAAGCGGAGCTACAACCCATAAAGAAGCCCATCTCCACTATACCAAAGAAGATGCTCTCCTGCCAAGAATAAGAATCCCGACGCAGACTCATCTCAAGGTAGCGGCCCAAACTAAGAAAAGGCATAACCTCAGGATGACAATTGAGATAACGATCATCGTCATACCGAAGTAACCTAGACAATCAGCAATATCTCAAGGGTCTTCGTGAGTGGCAATGAGTCAGGAAACGCCAGGAAGAAAGCACTTCGGGCTATATTAAGTGTGACTTCCCTCTTAGGAACCAAATTGGATAGTAGCACAAAAAAATCCCTGCCAATTTCATTCACTAATGGTGATTACGGGAATACTATCTTGGACCACAATGACCCTATGGTAATCTCTGGGATAATCACAAATGCCAAGGTCCGCCGAATATTTATTGATCAAGGGAGCTCGATTGATATCATGTTCCTAGACCTATGAAGCTAGGATTATCGAAGAAAGAACTGATCCCATACACTAGTGAGCTAATCAGATTTACTAGCGACAAGATCACCCCAGTAGGATACATTGAGACCTACTTGACTTTGGGGATGGATTCTTTGTTCAAAACTGTTAAAGTCAAGTTTCTAGTGGTCGACTGCCCCTCAACCTATAATGTCATATTGGGTCGTCCTTCACTCAATGCCTTTGGGGCCATGATCTCTATATTCCACTTGGCCATGAAGTTTCTAGACCAACAAGACATAGTCGTCACAGTCAGAGGATATCAGGCCATGGCTAGAAAATGTTACAATGAAAGTATGAAAATAGCTAAAAAAAAACCTCAGACCATGAACCAACACAATAACTCAGCGTCAATCACTAAGGACCCTGTTAATGTTCTCTTGACTAAAGTGGATGTTCATAAGGAGATTCGTGGTACACGCACTCAACCTGATGGAGAACTGCAACCCCTCCAACTTGGCGCCAAATTAGACCAGGTGACTAAGATTGGAGGACATCTGAATCAGGAAGAGAGAGCCCAATTAACTGAGTTTCTGGTGAGAAATAAACATCTATTTGCTTAGACCTCTACGGACATGCCAAGGTTAGACCTGGAGTTCATCTGTTAATGACTTTTTATCTCCAAAGATGTGAAGCCAGTGGCCCAATGAAAAAGAAAAGACAGACTTGAGAGGTGATAACAATATATTTTATACATTTTATAATCCTTTCACTGGGCTTCTTAAGATTCAATTAGGTTTAATTAAGTTGGTTTTGACACATTTTATGATATTGGACCTTATTGGATCATTGAAAGAATTATTACATGAATTAGCCTTAATTTATCTTTTTGGTAGTGTTCAGTAAACTAGCTATAAATTGAGTTACAAATATTTGGTTGATATGATTCTAGTATTGTAGGAAAGCTAAGACAATTCCCTACAACTTTTATGAAGACTTCAAAGGCCAAATCATACGTTTGAATAACTCCAATTGGAGTTGAAGCATGAACTAGGGTGCTGATCCTGACAGCTTGACCTATGCATACTGTTCATGATATAGCTCGGGCTATAAGATGTCATATGGGCTAAAATTTTTATGATTGATAGTTAAGACCCAAATCTACAACTTTTATATTGAACACTTTTTGAGATTTTGAGGTCTACTAGGTTATATTGGGCTTGGAAGTCAGAACAGAGGAGTTGTAATCGAGCCTGAATACTATGCAGTAATTGGACCATATATCAGGCTGTAGGTGGCCTTTTGAGGTGATTCTAGTGGCATTTGAAAACTAAGATCCAGACCTACAACTTTTATAAAGACCACTTGGTAATAAAATGATGAATGCAATGAGTTCAGTACTAAATAATATCAAAGACAAAGAATCTTCATAATTTTCCACTCATCAAAAGTCATTTGACATTTTTCACTCATTCACTCGCTCATCCACTCACTCATTAATCATTCCCCTTATCATTTTGTATCTCTAATATTCTATAAAATGCACCATTGGTTGCTCATTTAGTAGTCTTGGTGTTAGTTATCAAGATTATGCTATTTTATTGTTTGATTATATTGTTGTAGTTTTCTTTTGTTCTAAATTGAAGTTATGTTCTTCTTCTTCTTCTTCTTCTTCTTCTTCTTATCTTGTTGTAGTTTTCTTTTATTCTAAATTGAAGTTATGTTCTTCTTCTTCTTCTTCTTCTTCTTCTTCTTCTTCTTCTTCTTCTTGTCTATGAGTAACTAAGTTTCATTTTACTTGGGTGAAAAGGTGAAGCTCTTGGTAATAAGTTAAGGTTAGATTAATTTCTCTCTTGTGCTTAAATGATATATTATCAAGTAGCCATTATATTTGTTGTATTTTTTTCCAATCAATTTAGAAACCCTTCTTGTAAATTGGAGTTTTTGATTTGTTGTAGACAAGAGATTGACACAATGAATGCTTGAACCTATTTACAAGTGTTGGTGTTAGAAACTCTCATTGTAAAGTGGAGATCTTGATTTGTTGTAGACAAGAGATTGACACAATGAATGCTTGAACTCATTTACAAGTGTTGGCGTTAGTGGATAATTAAAAGAACCATAATATAACTAATATAACTTTTAAAGAACTTTGAATGTTGTATTTTCCAATTGGAACCTCTATTATGTGTAGATTCTAATTGAGTTATAAAAGAATTAATCTTGTCCTTAATTTATTTATCAAGAGTGGATCTCCTAGCCCAAGCAAGTCCTTTTTACTTGTGAACAATTTTATTTATCATCTTTATTTTTGTGACAAATTTTTCTTCATCAATTCCCTATGGATCGACCTCAGACTTTTGAGAATTTATTACTTGAGATAACATGCACTTGGGTTTGCATCTTTTAATCCACATCAAGAGGCAAGAAGTGATACAAAAGCATGTGAAAGAACTCCTTGACACTAAATTTACCAGGGAAGTATCTTATACTACTTGGCTCTCTAATGTGGTCTTGGTCACAAAGGCCAATGGGAAGTGGTGTATGTACGTTGATTACACTGACCTGAACAAGGCATGCCCTAAAGACCTTTATCCACTTCCAAACATTGACAAAGTGGTGGACAACTCATCCGGATTCAGGCTACTTTCTTTCATGGACGCCTATTCTAGATACAACCAGATTCCTATGAACTCGGAGGATGAAAACAAGACCATCTTCATAATTGAGATGGGAAGCTATTGTTACTGTGTCATGTCATTTGGATTGAAGAATGTAGAGGCAACTTACCAATGAATGATAAACAAAGTCTTTGAAAATCAGATTGGTAAGATGCTCAAAGTCTACATTGACGATATGATCGTCAAGATAGTAGAGATTGGTGACTGCATCAAGTATTTAGAAAACGTGTTTACTCAGATTCAGAAGAATAACATGAGGCTGAATCCGGAGAAATGCGCCTTCGGGGTTCAGGCTGACAAATTTCTAGGGTTTTTATTGACAAACCGAGGCATTAAAGCTAACCCAGAAAATGTCAGGCCATCCTTGACATGCATAGCCCACAATTCATGAAAGAAGTGTAACAACTGACAGGCCAGATAGTGGCCCTCACACGTTTCCTCACCAAAGCTACTTAAAAATCTTTTCCCTTATTCAAAACCTTAAAAAAGAGAAAGAAGTTTGAATGGACCCCAAAATGTGAGGCTACCTTTCAAGAGCTGAAGAAGATATTGTCCACACCACCAATCCTAATAAGACTGGACCTCGGTGAAATACTTTATGCCTACCTCTTTGTTGGCAATGAGGCGATCAACTCAGTTTTGATAAGAGAAACGAAAGAAGGTTAAAGATAGGTTTATTTCGTCAGTGAAGTCCTGCAAAGCCCTGAGACCCATTACCAAAAATTGAGAAATTGGCTCTAGCATTACTACCACACGAAGGTTGAGGTAGTACTTCCAAAGCTATCCTATGATAGTGAGAACAGACCAACCAATCAAGAAAGTACTACATAAGTCGGATCTCACTAGGAGAATGATTGCCTAGTTAGTGGAGCTCTCCAAATTTGGTATTACTTATGAACCAAGACCAACCATTAAGCCTCAAGTATTATCTGATTTCTTGGTTAAGCTCACACTCGACTCCGGCCACCCTAGAGCGCATTCCTAGACCATCTACATCGATGGATCCTCGAATCCCAAAGGAAGTGGCACCATAGTAATGTTAGAAAATGAAGTCGACATTGTGTTGGAACACTTTCTGAGGTTTAAGTTCCCAACAACCAAGCTAAATACAAAGCATGCATTGCAGGCATCAACATGGAAAAAGAAATGGGAGTGATAGACATAGTGCTATGCAGTGATTCACAACTGGTGACATCCTAGATCCGGGGTGAATACCATGCTAAGGAGCCCTTTTTGAAAAATACTTAGCTAAAGTCAAGAAGTTGATGGAAAGCTTCAATAGTATTAAGGTGGAGCACATTCCAAGGGAGCATAACTTTAGAGTAGACATCCTATCAAAGCTTACCAGCACTAAGAGACCTGGATACAACAGGCCCGTGATCTAGGACACCATATTCATTCTCTGTATTATGGACAATGAAGTCCTCCTACTAGAAGATGAGATACTTGGATGATGCCTATAGTTGCTTACCCCCGTAATGACTTATTACCTAAAAATCATAAAGAAGCCCAAAAGATAGTACAAACAACGACCTGGTACACCATCTTTGACAACTAGCTCTATCATCGTGGTTTTTCTTCTCCCTTCCTTAAGTTTCTTAATCTCAAGGAGGCAGAATATATCTTGGCCGAGATTCATGAAAGAAGCTCTAGCCATCATCTTAGAGAAAAATCCTTAGCACAAAAAGTGTTGAGAGCTGGATATTATTATCCTACTATGGAAGCTGACAACAAGGAACATGTACAAAAATGTGACCAATGTCAGCGCCATTTAGACATCTATGCAGCACCACCTGAGGAGTTATCTACGATTCCCATCCCTTGGCCATTCTACCAGTGGGGGATGAACCTCCTAGGTCCCTTCCCCCAAGCATTAGAGCATATCAAGTATTTAATGGTGGTTGTTGATTACTTCCGCAAATGGATCAAGGCAGAACCATTATCCACCATCACCTCTGCACAAATCCAAAAGTTCACATATAAGAACATCATCAGTAGATTTGTAATCCTGGAGTCAATTGTCATGGATAACGAAACTCAACTAGTAGATCAGAAGTTCAAGGATCTCCTGACCGGTCTTAAGATCAAGTAGCATTTCACCTCGGTGGAGCATCCAAAAACCAATGGGCAAGCTAAAGTCGTCAACTAGGTTATACTTAGAGGGATAAAAAAAGAGACTCGATGATGCTAAGGGGAATTAGGTAGAGCAATGACAAGGTCAAACATGTTGCCCATTTGCTAACCGCAAGTGCACGGATCACTCAAGTAATACAGATACAGAATAAAAGTTCATTCCCACAAAGATAATTGGTTATAAAGCTAAGTACCAACCAATAGCTTAATCAATTCTATTCAAGGACATAAAAATAAGAAAGTAATAAACTAAACTAAATCTAATCTACAAAAGCAATAAAGATAAACGATTAGGTTTCAGGGAATCCTTCTTCACCCCCTACATCTACCAACAACATACAATCCTCCTCATTAATATGCATGCACTGATTAGGTTAGCTTGAGAATCTTCATTAGCTAAAAGCCTATGTCTAGGTCAATCAACCATAGTTTCATTCACCTAACTCCTTAGTTAGAACCAAAATCCACTCATGAATGATCTATTCTCAATCATACACTATACATGGCCAATAGGTATATTTCTATCCTATTAACAAATTAACTCATCCAAGCTAATTGAACTCGTCGAACATGCATCAACCATACCATATCCATATTAACAAATCCCTATGTCTAGTTCATTTGTAATATTAGGATCATGCAATTGATGGCCAACCAACAGCAAGCATTAAGTATAGATTATGATTGAACAATAACCAAACATCCACACAAACTCAGAGAAGAATACATCATTAATATATATAGAAAAGGATCCAAAATATTCCTAAATACAGCTCAGCTATACAATAAACATAAAAACACAAGGAAAATTATATCCAAGGAAGATAAGGAAGAGAAGAGAGAAAGGGAAAAAGAGAAAAGAAGCTCATTGATTTGTCTCTGAAGCTTGAATCCTCCTTCATCCTTGTTCCTAGTCTCCAATCCACTATTAATGGAGATCTAGCCAAAGCTTTCTAACCTAAAACTAACTAAAACTAAGAAAACTACAAAGGAAATGGCTAAGGCAGCCAAGACCTAAAGAAAAACAACCTCTATTCTACCTAGACTTCTGAGAAAAACATGAAAAATCCTATTTATAGGCTCAGCTTGCCGCACTACACCGCGGCCCCCACATACGCGCACCACGGCGCCCATAGGGTCAATCTCATTATGCCGCGGTGCACTCATCTTCTGGGCCGCGGCGCTGAACTCTCGGGTTCAAGTATGGAATGGCTGAGATGCTCTATATTTAACCTTATTTGGAGCTCTTCCCATCATAGAGAAAACACCAAATCAGTAACAATTACAAATCTACTTAATCAATAATAATTAAGGCTCAATTTGCTATAAAACATACAAGAAGGCATCAGAATCAGAATATGACAAATAAAAGCACAAAAACCTCCAAATATGCATTATAAACAAGGCCTAAACATTCATTCTAGCACAGAGATAAGATATAAATAACTACATTTTATGGAGTTATCACACCCCCAAACCTACATTTTGCTAGTCCTCGACCAAAACAAAATAGAACTAAGTAAATCACTTAAACATTCAAATCAACTTTCATTCACAAAATAATATTTCAATCTTCTTTTTCATTTCAAACCAACTACTAGTGTGTAATGACTGCATCAATCCTCAAAAAGTGCAAATGCCCCATAAACAACTTCACACAAACATAATCCTTAACATGCTATCAATCCAAACAACTCTTTATGCAATTCATATTTTTCACAAAGATACAAGATAAACTTCTCCTAATCAAGTCATACATATCCAGATAAGTTTATAAACATACATGTATATGATTCATAGAATCCATAAGATTGTAAATCAACTCTCTCTCCACTAATGTAAATCACACAAAAGTGAGGATCAAAAGGGACTTTATCAGCTTATAATGTAAGGCCAATGGTATGGGTGAAAGAAATGAATGGGAAATGATACAATACAAACATTGAGACACATAACATATTACTTCAAGATATGAGCCACCAACTAATATCAGCAGGGTATCTAATAGTGAGATCATAAAACTTGCCAGAACCATTTTCGATGCTTTTCGACTTTACTTTACTTAAGTTTTGCTTTTCTTTCTCTTTCTTTTGATTTTCTTTATTTTGCAAAGCATTGCTTTTTCTTTTCTTTCCTTTGCATTTGGTTCCTTCAGGCTCATTTTGAATTGAATATTCATTAACCCCTAATCACTAGACTCATCTCAAGAAATAACATACCATGAACTCAACAAACAATAAGGGTAGGAAGAAAATGACATGCTTTCATATGCATTAGAATGGTTAACAGGTTAATGAACACAATGGTAATGAAAAACAAATAAGGCCAAATAGTATAAGGCTTCAAAATGGGACCTAGGGATATCATCATATCAGGGTAAGCTTTTTAAGGCTCAATCGATCCAAACAATGCCCTAATCATCTCCTCAATCGTGCACAACCTAGGATTTCACCTCAAGAGAGTTCAAAAACAATTTCTAGGATAATTAAAACTCTACATGTACATCCATAAACATTCTCAAAACATGCACTCTTATCATTTTCAAAGTTACGCTTGCATCTAAGTGAGATGTAAATCATGCATCAAAAGTAACTAAATTGTTTCACATGCTTCAAGATCACATAAGGTTTCACTGAAAAGGGGGCAAATAGCAACCTTTCACATCATGGACAACCAAAACAACACCAGCATTCTTGCAACATGTCATGCATTCAAATATATTCAACTTTCTCAATTCAAGCATGCATAACATCATTTGCATAATGTGAAAATTAAAAATCTTGTCAAAAACGCAATAGTGATAGTTAATACAAGATATAATCATGAAAATATGATGACTAAAACCACTGCATACTCAAAATACTAATACATGTTAACATTAAGCATAAAAGTAATAAAACATGTAAAGATACTCCCCCAAACCAAAATGAAATGTATCTTTAATGAACATGGTCTATAGGGTACCTGAGACTCTCAAAATAGTAGCCTAACTACTCTTGAGCATTACTAAATACAGAAAAATAGAGAAATAAAAAAAAAAAACAAAAACAAGGGCTCTGTGCGCATGCTTACAATAAGCCACTGGCCGCGACATTCATAAAAAGCTGCAGAATTCTGTAGAAAATGAGCACCTGCGCCGTGGTGTGCATCACCTTGCGCCGCGGCGTAACAACCTAAACTGCTAAATTTAGCAGCAAACACAGTTTTGCTACTAGAATTGGCTCATATGGGTCTCTAGCTACAACAAAACTTGTTCAAAAAGTTGAATTACAAAATGTACAACACAAACATAATAAAACACAAAATCTACATATTAACCTATTTAATACCTAAAACAAATTTAAAACTTAAAAACAAACAAAAGCGATAAACTAACACATATATATACTAACATATTAACAAAAACGTATTACACAACTAACATCAATATGAACATACATATTCAAACATACAAAACATAACATACTACTTATTTATGCATAAAGAAAAAGCAAGAATGTAACATAAACATGGGGTTCCCTCCCAGTAGGACTTTGTCACCAAAATTGAATGGCCGCGGATGAGTAGTCCTCAAGAACTTGATCTAAGGTTATCCTTTTCAGGAGTTGCGAATTCCCTCAAAGGCCTCGTATGAATAAAATCATCCAGTTTCTTTATTGAAACTAAAACAAGACATAACAGAAACATAGAATATATACAACTTGAATTAGAACTAACCAAACTCATTGTCAATATTAGCAATATAGAAACCGTATCCCCGGCGATGGCGCCAAAAACTTGACAGGGTCAAACATGTTGCCCATTTGCTAACCTCAAGTACACGGATTGCTCAAGTAATACAGATACAGAGTAAAAGTTCGTTCCCATCAGGATAATTGGTTATAAATCTAATTACCAACTAATAGCTTAATCAATTCTATTCAAGGACATAAAAATAAGAAAGTAATAAACTAAACTAAACTAAATCTAATCTACAAAAGTAATAAAGATAAACGGTTAGGTTTCAGGGAATCCTTCTTTACCCCCTACATCTACTAACAACATACAATCCTCCTCATTAACATGCATGCACTGATTAGGTTAGCTTGAGAATCTTCATTAGCTAAAAGCCTATGTCTAGGTCAATCAATGATAGTTTCATTCACGTAACTCCTTAGTTAGAACCAAAATCCACTCATGAATGATCTATTCTCAATTATACATTATACATGGCCAATAGGTATATTTCTATCCTATTAACGAATCAACTCATCCAAGGCAATTGAACTCGTCGAACATCCATCAACCATACCATATCCATATTAACAAATCCCTATGTCTAGTTCATTTGTAATATTAGGATCATACAATTGATGACCAACCAATAGCAAGCATTAAGTATAGATTATGATTGAACAATAACCAAACATCCACACAAACTCAGAAAAGAACACATCATTAATATATATAGAAAAGAATCCAAAATATCCCTAAATATAGCTCAGCTATACAATGAACATGAAAACATAAGGAAAATCATATCCAAGGAAGATAAGGAAGAGAAGAGAGAAAGGGAAAAAGAGAAAGGAAGCTTATTGATTTGTCTCTGAAGCTTGAATCCTCCTTCATCCTTGTTCCTAGCCTCCAATCCACCATTAACGGAGATCTAGCCAAAGCTTTCTAACCTAAAACTAACTAAAACTAAGAAAACTACAAAGGAAATGGCTAAGGCAGCCAAGACCTAAAGAAAAATGACCTCTATTCTACCTAGACTTCTGAGAAAAACATGAAAAATCCTATTTATAGGCTTAGCTTGCCGCACTACACCGCGGCCTCACATACGTGCGCCGCAACGCCCATAGGGTCGGTCTCATTATGCCGCGGCGCACCCATCTTCTGGGCCGCGGCGCTGAACTCTCGGGTTCAAGTATGGAATAGCTGAGATGCCTCTCTGCGCCGTGGCGTACACATCCTTACGCCGCGGTGTTGACTGCTGAAATGCAAATTTGGCTTCCTCTTGATCTTTTAGCTCGCATGCTCCACATTTAACCTTGTTTGGAGCCCTTCCTATCATAGAGAAAATACCAAATCAGTAATAATTACAAATCTACTAAATCAATAACAATTAAGGCTCAATTTGCTATAAAATATACAAGAAGGCATCAGAATCAGAATATGACAAATAAAAGCACAAAACCCTCCAAATATGCATTATAAACAAGGACTAAGTATTCATTCTAGCACAGAGATAGGGAACAAATAACTACATTTTATGGAGTTATCAAGCAACTCGATCTTGTCCTATGAGCATATCGGACCACGCCAAATTCCTCCATCAGAGAAACTCCCTTTAAATTATCTTACAGTTGCAAAGCTACGATCCCGATGGAAATATGAGAAAAGAGATGTAGAAAATAGAACTTTTCTGAGGAAGCTAATTTGGACCTCATCTACTATGAAATGGACTTGTTGGAAGAACAACGCCACATTGTCCATGTCTGAGAAGCCACCCTCAAATAGAGGATTGCTGCATATTATAACTCTAAAGTGATTCCATGAAGATTTATTCCTAGGGACCTCATCCTTCGTAGGGCATATATTAAAGGGGAAAATGTGAAGGATAAGAAGTTAGCTCCTAATTAGGAAGGTTCATACAAGATTATATCCAAGACCAACACAAAGGCTTGCACTCTAGAAACTTTCTCCGGTAAAATTGTTAAAAATTTCTGGAATGAGGATAAGCTAAGAAAATATTATAGTTAAATATCTTCTTTGCTATTATTATGAATAAATCAGATGTTATTTCTTCAAACAATTGTTTACTTTT
Organism: Ormosia semicastrata; assembly: GCA_029884595.1. Classification (NCBI taxonomy): domain Eukaryota; kingdom Viridiplantae; phylum Streptophyta; class Magnoliopsida; order Fabales; family Fabaceae; genus Ormosia; species Ormosia semicastrata. The sequence continues at coordinate 11,225,623 of JAQQTO010000047.1, forward strand.
TTCATCCATGATTACTATAACCCACATGTTACCACACCTTGGAGAGGTCCGACAAACACAAGGTTCGAAGAGGATCAGATATTTCGATATTTGTATATAATGTCCAAACAAGGGAATCCACTTGACTAGTATCCGGATTTTAGGAGTGCATTCAAGGGTTTTCACCCATACCTTAATGAGCCTAACCTTAACCCATAAACTAACAAGGTTTACAGAGGTTAAGCATATCTGACTATAGCCTGGGACAATGGACTCCACACAAATAGGCTTCCGTGTCAACTACCTTCCACAATTTTAGGACTAAAATTGACCCATAAACCTAAAAAAAGTTTAAGATAATTACAACATTAATCCTAACCTATAAGCTTGAAAAAAGTTTAATGTAGTTACAACATTAAACCTAACCTATAAGCCTGAAAAAGGTTTAACACGATCACAAGCATTCAACTGTTGCCCGAGATAGTGGACACCACTCCAAGAGGCTTCTGTGTCACACTATTACACCTAAACTTGAGTAAGTTCAAAACATTTCTAAGCGAACCTAAACTTTGGACCCATATTGGTTAGGAAAAAATGAGTGTTTGCTAAGTCTAAACGGCCTCCGAGATTGAGTGTTGGACCTATCTCGGTTAAACAAATGAGTAATTTCTAAGTGTAAAAGAAATACCGAGATCGAGCGTTAGACCCATCTCGGCTAAACAAAGACAAAAATATGCCAAGTATAAATAAAATCATCGAGATCAAGAGTTAGACTCATCTCAGTGAAGAAAGACAAACAACAGCAAAGATATGAAGAAAAATACTAAGTACTGCAATTAAAAAGGCACCTAAAATCAGGACTTGTCCACTAACAATTATAAAACCCCACATAGGGGGAAAAATGAAAAAAAAAAGAGAAGTATAGTCAAGCATCCTCTGTAGTCACCTCCATCACGGTCTCTGAGGTCCTCGCCTCCGTTTACCATCCTCTGAAGTCACTTCCTTCTCTTCTTCACTAACATCCACCCTCTGAGTAGCTTGGCCAATAGGAGTAGTCTTAGGAGTAGCATCTACAATTTGACCATCCCAAACTAGCTTCATCAAACCAATACCATCCTTATTAAGATCTAGGTTCAAAAAGTGGAGTTAGGTGAGAGCATTTGTGAATGATTCCTCCATAGACTTAGACCATTCATCATCAAGCACTATAAGCTCTTTATTTAGCTTGGCCTCAGTTTGATGGAGAAATTCATTTTCAGCTTGGATGCTGGTGAGGGTAGACTCAGTGGAAGCTAAGTGTTCTTTGACTATATTCTCCTAAGCTACCCCTTCAGCGACTTGGACCTGAAGTGCATTTACCTCAATAATGTGGCCTCAGAGATTGACCACCTCGGTAGCCTCCTCAGAAAGGTGGGAAACTCTATAGTGAAGCTCGGCGATCTCGCCCCCACACAACTCAAGCTCCTAAATAACTTGAACCAACCGCCCATTTTTTTAGGTGGCAGCCAACTTAAGACTTTTTTTCTCACCCCGGAGGGCGTTCAACTCTCTCTCCAACTCTTGAGCCCCATGAATGGACTCAAAAGCCCCACAAAAATTAGAGGATGGAGCTCAAACACCATATTTGAGCATCCTGGAGGAGCTTCATCATATCGTGCTCTATCAGCATGTCAGAATCAGTGGGAGACAGAAGGGAAATTTTAATGATCCTTACAAGATCAGCCTCACCATCCCACACTGACCTAAATTTGAAGTACAGTGGAGCGCCCTATGGGATTGCCGACCTCAAACTAGTTGGAACTTTAGCAGAAGCAACTTTAACAGCCGGCCTCTTACCTTTCTGATAATTCCTATTCTTAGCCCTCCTCTTCTAAGGTCGAAGAGGCTGTGCAAGGGAACCAGATTTCGCCTCTAGGACTACGGGTGGAGGCAAAGGAACTGCTATCGTCATCCCTCAGAGTAGTAGCCGGTGCCTAGGATCCAGAAGCTCCCGCTCTCCTAGTCGCTATGCTCTAGGCGAGGAGGACAAGTCCGCCAAAGGGCACCAAGCTTTCTACAAAAAGAAAATAAGTGTTACAATACTTAAGAAATTTTAAAATATAGGTAAAACAAATATAAATAGGATGAGATACCTAGCAATGCTTTTATGGAATCGGCAGGCTCGTCGAGGATGTCTTTACAATATATAGATCCCCTCGTGTTGACCTATTTGATAACAAAATGAAGACCTTAGCCTCATGTTCAAGGAGCTTAGATATTAGAGTTTCAATCTCTCCAATCCTCTGTTCCCAAACAGCTTGAGTCCAGTACAAGTAGAGATGGGGTCTGAGGTAACAAAAAAATGTGTTGACCCTAGAATCCCCCTCTATTATAAAAAAATCCTTCTTACAATTCTTGAAGGATTCCTGACATGGCTTAAACATTTTACATCCAGCTTGCACTTGCAAAGTGACCTACTCCTTTTTGTGGCTATTCTAGGAAGGTGAGAACTGGGTGAAGAGGAAGAAGAAAGATCTGAAGGAATACGACCACTCAAAAACCCGACACACGAGCTCGAAAGCCCGCATGAACCCCCATGTGTTTGGGTGCAGCTAGCCTGGAGCCATATGCAAGTATATGAAGTCAGACCCTGATCTTTGTGAAGAGTACCTCGTACATGTATATAAAGTGTTCGCCTTCTGTCATATAAAGCAGACTCTTTCTTCTTCGAGAAAATGATGGATGACGTACTCTCTATCTTTCATCACATCCATATGTTAGCCATGACAACCATTACCCAAGAGGGGGTGAATTAGGTGATGACTAGTTTTAATGCAACTTTCACAAATTATGCATTTTGAATCATTCAATTAATAAATGCAGTGAAATATGCACAACAAAGGTATAGTTATTATAGATTACTCAACTACAACTTGAAGTATATAGTAAATCAAGCAAATAAGCTAAATATTAAGTTCAACTCAAGTATATATAATTAAAGCGCAAATGTAAAGAAGATAGAGTTGAGAGAAGCAAACACAAGGTTTATCCTAGTTTAGCCACTAATCCATTTGTGACCTACGTCCAGTCCTCAAGTAATCGTTAGAGATTTTTCACTATATCTTCAAGCTTCAATAGGTGCTTGAAAACCTTTACAATTGAGAGCACTCAACACACCTTGAGATACCTCACCCTTGTGCTTGAGCCTCAAATAGGGATACCTCACCCTTTACAACTTTTGAGGGATGCTTCACCCTCAAGGGATACCTCACCCTTTACCAACTTTGAGAGATGCCTTACTCTCTAAAGGATACCTCACCCTTTACTCAAGAGGATACCTCACCCTTTACTCAAGAGGATACCTCACCCTCTCAAAACAAAGATTAAGATGAAGAGAAAGAATATAAACTCTCACAAGAGTAGATATACAACTTGAAGTACAAAGTATAGATGATAGAAAACTCTCTCAAGAGTGGATAATACAAATTGAAGCACTATGGGTATAAATGATTCACACTTTAAAGCTCAAAATATGATTTTGATGTTTCAAGGATCAAGTATAGTGTTCTTGTGTTTCTTAAGTTATAAATACTTCAAATATCACTTATATATAGAGCCCAAATGATAAAATAGCCGTTGGCAGTGTTTAGAAATAATTTTTTATGAAAATTAGCCGTTTATAGCCGTTGGGAACATTTTTGGGCACTTGGTAATCGATTACAAGCTTAGTGTAATCAATTACAAGCTTTCTAGGCACTTTGTAATTGATTACACACTTCCTATAATCGATTACACGGCTTCTGTCAATGTTGTAAATGATTACATGACTTATGTAATCAATTACAACATTTCTGGTTTTGAAAATTGACTTTAAAAGGTCATAACTTCTTCATTTCTTATCCGATTGAAGCGAATGATGTTCATTGGAAAGATCTTTGAGTCTATTTTCATATGAAAGAAGTTTCAGAACAAAACTCAAAGTATTTTGAAAGATATGATCAAATTAGTAACTAAAGGTTAGTTTTGCAAAACTCAAACTTGACTATTTTTGAAAACTAACTTTAAATGGTTATAACTTCTTCATTTCTTATCCGTTTAAAACAAATGACTGTTCATCGGAAAGATCTTTGAATCTATTTTCATATGCAATTAGTTTCATGATAAAACTCAAATTATTTTAAAAATTATGATCAAAAGAGTAATTAAATATCAGTTTTGTAAAACACAAACTTGACTAATTTTCACAAAGTTGAAATACCACCAAGGCTAGCTTTCCAAAAACATTTTGTTGGGTATTTAAGCATTTTAGAAACACTTGTAAAGATGTTTAAAAACTTATTTGAGCTTAGTGTAATTCCTTTTTACCTTTACACAATATCTAAATCCTATAAGCTAAACTTAAAGAGTCTTGAAACTTGATCGTTGCACTTCCATTCCTTTCTTATTTGTTATTATCAAAACCATTGCTTTAGTCAATGCCAATTACATTTTCTCCCTTTTTGATGATGACAAACAACTATTGAGAAAAGAGTTGATTCAAATAAATTAGAATTCACAAAAGGTGTATTAGAGACTTACTCCCCCTCTATTTTTCAAGAGGTGATTAGTTCAGAGATACGCAACTCCCCCTTAAGTTTGGAATCCCATGATCATTGAATTTGTATTTTTTTCTTTTTACCTTTTCTCAATTACTCATAAACTTCTCCCCTTTTTGTCATGATAAAAAAGATATACAATATATAGATTTTGACAAGAGAGAAGAGATAATGCAAAACTATTGCTAATTTATAGATATTACGAGAATAATATTAAGCAATAGTATCATCAAAACATAACATGCATTGCCATATCATATCAAAAATAATATTGAGTTTAAAGCAATTGTTCACCATATTATACATTACACAGCAAAAAGTATGAATTATACAGCAAAATGACCAATTTATATAGCAAATTAATGGCATTATGTAGAAAAATATGACTTTATGTAGCAAAAAGACATGATGCAGCAAAGCTATTTCAAATAAGAAGTCAAATAACTTTTAACTATCCAATCTCCACGTAAGCATATAAGAAAATTAAACATCAAAGAGAAAAGATTAGAACTACTTATGAGCAAGTGAAGTTTCATATTTAAGCAAAGAGAATTGGTCACAAGCTCAAGAACAAAGATATTGCCATAACATGTCATTTCAAGCAAATTTTGTGTATATCTAGCATGTTGGCATAGATAAAGACACTTTTAAAACGTAATGCTAGAAAAACACAACTTAAGGCATGTTAAGGTATAAAAACAAATCTCTACTTATCCAAATATCACATGATATTCAATTTAAAACATAAATAAGGATAAGAGATTGATATTACCAAAAGTGTGCTCTTTGAGTTTTTGTAGGTGATTTCAACTTCCAAGCTTCAAGTCTTCATGACTCTTGGAGAACTTGGACCATTTCAAGTTTTTGAATCTCAAGTAGCATAGTTTCACTTCACTTCAATGCATGCTTGAGCTAATAGTCACCTTACAACATAGTTCAAAGCATTTTCTTTAGTATCCACTAATTTTGGATCCATAGGGGTTAGTCATTGATCATTAATCTATTATACTCTCATAAATATCAAATTTTCCATAGTATGTAATTTGAGCACAACAAATTAAATAATCAATTACCATTAAGCACATAACCAAAAGTAAGCCTACTTTCATGATATATAGATAATTCAAATCATAGCAAGTATACCTAAGCATTGTAGAATCTCATGTACCAAGATTATAATAAATTGATGAGTTATGGTACAACAAGAATTAATATAATCATGTACTAAACAAAATATTTATATTTTACTAAGTGCACATGATTCTATCATTTACCTAGGGCTTACAAGGAATATACCTCATATTCATTGTCTTTTAAGTGAATGTGCATAAGAGGTAAAAACATTTGATACCTTGGCCTTGGTAATTAAGGAAACTCTTTTCTTTACCCATTACTTCTCTTTTGGTGTTTTGACCTTTGCAAGTTCCACATTTTGTACTTGAGAAGCTTTGATTGAAGTCATCTTCTTTCTTTGATCAAAACTTCTACTAATGGACTTTGGAAGCATTCCCCTTGATGATTCTTTTTTCACTTGACCAATTTGTCCATCCTTTTGAGAAGTTTTCCGCATAATTGAAACACTAGGAGGACATTTTGGTACCCACTTCATCTTAGGTCCTTCAATGTTAGTACTAGGACATTTAAGGTCTTTAGGAACCCATACCATACTATTTCTCATATAAAAATTTCTTCTATAATTGCATAAATGAGAAATATGTCCTAGATGACCACAAAAATTGCAAATAATTGAATTTAATGATGGCTTGAACTTTTATATGGAATAATATTAATTTTATTCTCATTAACGAGGATAGAATGTAAGTAATTAGAATTATTTACTTTGGAAAGTTTGGAATATATGTCCTCAACTTGATTGTCTAAATCAATGCACTTTTCATAAGAAGTTGAGATTTCATATTTCAAAGGCATTTCCTCATCAAGAAAAGCATAATCATTTTTCAAAATCTCAATTTCATTTTCAATGGAGGAAATGTTTTCCAAACAAGATAATTTTTTATTTTCTAAATTCAACAAACCATCATATAATTCATCATATGCATATTGTAACTCATCATAGGAAGGACCATAATCAAGATAGGCATTATTTACCTCAAGGTTCTTTGGAGTCAAATGAGAGGTTGTCTCAATTTCTTGCACTAATGACTTTTCAAGAAAATCATCATCTTCCTCATTGTTGTACATCAAAGCTTCAAGATTATATACTAATTGGTTTTGCTTTGTCACCTCTTCAAATTGAGCATCATTTTGAGGATATTTTTCACAATAAGATTCCTTCAATGGTTTTTGCTCTTCTTGCTCTCTATGTATAACTTTATACAAAAAATCATTGTTAGCAAGATAGATATCATCAAGAGTATCCTATATATCTTTAGCACTAGAGCAACTCTTAATTTTAGCATAAGCATCATCATTTAAACCACTTCCTAATATTTGCATTGCTCTAATGTTTAATGAAAAACATTTCCTATCATAGTCATTCCAAGTTTGTTTTGATTTGCATGTAAATCCATCATGCATAATATCCCACAAATCAATATCAATAAATTGCATATAAATTTTCATTCTAACTTTCCAATAAATGAAATTCACACCATCAAAGAATGGTGGTTTATTAATTTCAAAACCTTCCATTTTGAAAAGCTTGTAGTAGTTACCAAACAAACAAAGATCTTTAACTCCAAGTTGTTAAGCTTTTACCAGAGCACGAAGCTCTGATACCAATTGTTAGCCATGGCAACCATTACCCAAGAGGGGGGTGAATTGGGTGATGACTAATTTTAATGCAACTTTGATAAATTATGCATTTTGAATCATTCAATTAATAAATGCAGTGGAATATACATAACAAAGGTATAGCTATTATAGATTACTCAACTACAACTTGAAGTATATGGTAAATCAAGCAAATAAGCTAAATATCAAGTTCAACTTAAGTATATATAATTAAAGCACAAATGTAAAGAAGATAGAGTTGAGAGAAGTAAACGCAAGGTTTATTCTGGTTCAGCCACTAATCCACTTGTGACCTACATCCAGTCCTCAAGCAACCGCTAGAGATTTTTCACTATATCTTCAAGTCTCAATAGGTGCTTAACAACCTTTACAATTAAGATCACTTAACACACCTTGGGATACCTCACCCTTGTCCTTGAGCCTCAAACAGGGATACCTCACCCTTTACAACTTTTGAGGGATGCCTCACCCTCATGGGATACCTCACCCTTTACCAACTTTGAGAGATACCTTACTCTCTAAGGGATACCTCACCTCTTATTCAAGAAGGATACCTCACCCTCTCAAAATAAAGATTAAGATGAAGAGAAAGAATATAAACTCTCACAAGAGTAGATATACAACTTGAAGAACAAAGTATAGATGATAGAAAACTCTCTTAAGAGTGGATAATACAAATTGAAGCACTATGGGTATAAATGATTCACACTTTAAAGTTCAAAATATGATTTTGATATTTTAAGGATCAAGTATAGTGTTCTTGTGCTTCTTAAGTTGTAAATACTTTAAATATCACTTATATATAGAGTCCAAATGATAAAATAGCCGTTGGTAGTGTTTAGAAATGATTTTTTATGAAAACTAGCTGTTTATAGCCGTTGGGAATGTTTCTGGGCACTTAGTAATCTATTACAAGCTTTCTGGACACTTTGTAATCGATTACACACTTCCTGTAATCGATTACATGACTTCTGTCAACATTGTAATCGATTACATGACTTGTGTAATCGATTACAACATTTCTGGTTTTGAAAACTGAATTTAAAAGGTCATAACTTCTTCATTTCTTATCCGATTGAAGCGAATGATACTCATTGGAAAGATCTTTGAGTTTATTTTCATATGAAAGAAGTTTCAGAATAAAACGCAAAGTATTTTGAAAGATATGATCAAATTAGTAACTAAAGGTCAGTTTTGCAAAACTCAAACTTGACTATTTTTGAAAACTAACTTTAAATGGTCATAACTTCTTCATTTCTTATCCGTTTAAAACAAATGACCACTTATCGAAAAGATATTTGAGTCTATTTTCATATGCAATAAGTTTCACAATAAAACTCAAAGTAGTTTGAAAGTTATGATCAAAAGAGTAACTAAATGTCAGTTTTGTAAAACACAAACTTGACTAATTTTCACAAATTTGAAATACCACCAAGGCTAGCTTTCCAGAAACATTTTGTTGGGCATTTAAGTATTTTAGAAACACTTGTAAAGATGTTTAAAAACTTATTTGAACTTAGTGTAATTTCTTTTTACCTTTACACAAGATCTAAGTCCTATAAGCTAAACTTAAAGAGTCTTGGAACTTGATCTTTGCACTTCCATTTCTTTCTTGTTTGTTATCATCAAAACCATTGCTTTAGTCAATGCCAATTACACCATAGTTAGATATAAATATTGCTACTTTTTGTAAGCGTCCCTAGCACTTATCACACTTAAAGGAGTGCTCAAAACCTCTTGGTCAACCCATTGATATAGACGGACATCACGGGGGAAGACGAGCTCCCTGTGCTCTGATGGTGTCGTCCTTTGGATTTGGGCCATAACGTCACTTACAGAGGACACACTCGTGTTAGATTAAGAAAATGATTCACTTAGGTTTCCTAACTCTAGAATGAGCTCGAAGAGTGGATGGGCTAGCCCTTGCCTTGTCATTTCTCTAGCATGATCCTAGTCAATGAACTCAGACCGCAATCAAAATCCCCATCGTGAGCTTAATGCCTCCACCATGGTTGAGGCAGTAGGGATGATGAAGAACTTAGAATCTCTACTAACACACCACTATTTTGTATTATTTCCTCACAACTCCTTGAAAATTTCCCTCACTAAATAGTGTTTTCAAAAAGAAAAATGGGTGGAGAAGGAAAGTATAGTAGATTTAAATGATGAAAAGGGCTAAAAATCACTAACAACTGTCACTGATACTCACCACAAATCGCCTTGGTTCGCTAGAGAAAAAGAATAAAAAATGTGAGAGGAGGTGAAAAGTGGGAGGGGAAAACCCCCACTCCTATTTATAAGCGAGGAAAACCTCCCCAACCGTTGTTATGAATGGGGACAGAAGCGTCTCATCCACGTTGTTTTGAAATTTAAAAATATGTAATCATGATATTACAAATCCTGAATGATGGCTTCCACCATTCTTCAACCACATGGCGTACTATTTCTAAACAAGAGCAGTTGAAAGGACAATGCTCAGAACATTCAAAATTGAAGTGATGTGTGATGTTTTAGAAGGACACTCAAGCCAGACCATGGGCTTTCAATCAAGATATCAAGGTAAAGCCAAGTTGGGAGCAACTGTTTTGGAATGAGTTTTGGGTTAGTGGTTCAGGAGCAACCCGGCCCACCAGAATAGTATCTTAGATATTTATATGCACTATTAGATAAGTACATATACCTATTTATGAGGAGCAAATCTCTCACATAATCCCTCATAGATACAAATGCTGATTACCTCCCCCATAAATAGTGAAATTAGTTATAAGAGATAACAATCTCATGGATTCTAAAAACCTAAATAATAATATTCAATTCATATTGAACTACGATTTTTAACACTTAAGATGCTCCTATAAATACCTTACAATGTCTCAAAGGTATGCATCCAATTCTACACATTTCCTTCCTTGTGCATAGTCTAACTTGAGTATCAGAGTGCCTTTTGCAGGTACCTACCCCCTTACGCCATCGCTGCTGCTACCATGTCGTGAAGGTTTCCACCTTCAACTACCTACTCAAGTATTCCTCTGAACCCAGTTTAGAACAATTTTCAATTTAGACACTATAGTTTCCTTATTTTAAAGTCACTCCTTACACTTATAAACATTTTCAAAATAGCCCTTACTATTAGTGCTCGTTATAACACCATTAATTTAGTCTTTATTGGACATTTTGCAGAAAAAAAGAAGAAAGAACATGTAAATCAACACCTACAATACAAAAAAGCACATACAAAGAAGAAATGAGCACCTATTGGACAGAAAGAGAACTATTTGATGTTTTACATAAAAAAAGAAGCCTTTAAAGGAGCTTGAAGACTTTCTTAAAAAACTTTATAAGTGTGAAGAATAATTTGAAAAGAAAAAAATTATAAAGACTAAATTAAAAATGTATGCAAACTATAGAAACCAAAATCTTAATTTAACTTTTAATCTAATTATTATTATATTTAATTACCATTTTTTAATTTTATTTTTTTCTTAGAGTTTATATTTTATTAAATTATAACAATTTAAAAAAATTAAATTATCATTTTGGTCCTTGAAAGATTGAGTTGACATTAATTTAGTTCATTAATTTAATTGTTCAATCATGAAAATTGACATCAAAATTATATTTTGTGCACAAATTATGAGATTGAAGGATTGAATTGATGTCTCTATTATTATAGGATTAAATTGATATCAATTATCTACGATTGAGGGACTAAATTGATGTCAATTTCTTTAAAAAATTAAATTAATATCATTCTTTATCTTTCAGAAACTAAATGAATGTCAAATATTTTTTATAGACTAAATTAATGTCAACTCACTTTTTCAACAACAAAAATGACAGTTTAACCATTGCCTTGGTGTGAATTAAAAAGAAAATGCATTAAATAGGGATATTGACAAACTGAACCAATCCAATAAAATGTATGAATTAATCCAAATCAAATGTTTGTTCTATTTCGATTTGTTATTGTGTTGCATTTGGTTTTGATTTGAAAAATTAAAGTATTATATAATACTAGTGTTCTGTTCAAGCTCATGAGTAGAGATCATGGAGGTCATGTGGTAGGTTCTTTAATATTTTAAGCCAAAAAAGTCTTCTCTATTGTGGCTTCAATTTTTATAGAGGTTATGGAGGTGAGGAAAGTGTGATCTTACCCCTTGGTATAGCGATCATGAATTAGTTACGGAGTGCTCTATTTGAGAGCATGCATGTGTCATCTCTTTTAACATAATTCTTAAGCTCCTTTAACAGTTTAACAGGCCAATCTTACTAGCCTATTTGGGAGGATATGGTCCATAGTCACCTAAGCTTGGAGCTATGAAAAAGTGAGCAAGCTTAACGGGCTTTAATGAAGAGAATATGTATATTGTCCATGACCCCCAAGCATGGAGCGATGAAAAAGCGAGCAAGCTTAAAAGGTCTTGATTAGTAGATCATCTCAACACGATTGATTTACTTTCCCTTGAATTAGTCGATCATCCCATCCTAATCGATTTACTTTCCCATGAATTAGTCGATCGTCCCATCTTGATTGATTTCCTTTTTAATTACAGTGTGGTTTCATATAACCTGTCAATTTTTAACCATGTTAAACTGATCATTTATTTGACCACTTTCGTCTATACAAAAAATTACTGTCAAAGAATTTCGCTAGACTTAATTAGCTTTAAGATTAATTCTTCAACACCGATCATTACACTATTCATTCTATTTTCTTCTTTGTTTAAATTGTTCATTATACCTTGAACGCTCTCAATATTGCTCTTTCCTAACTTCATCTAAATAGTTGGGCTTTTATCCGTGGTTTCGACCTTTTGTGCAACTATTTGAGTATAATTCCTACCGCTCCAAAGTTCTTCTACTTTTTTCATACTTTTAGATCAACTAATGGGCTAATCTCTCTTACAAGCAACCGAGAGAAGAAAATACATAAACCTTTTTATTCTTCTTTCAAGAGTTTAAGGGTGGTTATTTTTGGGTCACTCCGTCACCCCGTGTGTATTCCTCCTTTCTTGATTCTGATGGTCAACCCAAGTTTAGCTTTTTTTGGGTGGAAAGATTGAGAGAATCTCCCAAGTATTCTTGGCATAGGTTTTCCTAAGAGGATCAAAAGGATATTAACAGATTATCTGCAATACCTTCTCCTTACCGTTGGTCCAAAATCATTCAATATAAGCATGACTTAGATACTTTAACTTCTTATTTTCATGAGTTTATCTTCATCTTCATCTTTCTCTCTCTTTTCTTTCTTTCTATTTCCCCTTTTACATCTATATTTACCTTAAGTTTTCTATTTTCTTGTACACATTCTTACTATCTTTTTGTACATGTTCTTACTATTATACTTTTGAATTTTAGAAACTATGAATCCTCCAGCTCCACCAAAGATTCCTACTACTGAAGAGATTCTTCTCGAGAAACAAATGAAGAAAAGGAGCCAAAAAACACCTACTCGTTCTCAACAAAATGAGTAGTCTGATCATGCATCAAAGTGGTCTCATCATGAGGGGGATTCAGTAAGCTCCCAAGGGGTCTTGCCTTCTTAACAATCTGTTACTACTTCTTGTGATCATGTTGGACTAACCAATTAGTCTATTTTGTTTCCTCTTTTGCTAATTAACCAGAAGATATTTTTTACCTCTAGGGTTTGTCCTCATTCCAGAGCAAAACAGAAAAGAGAATGTTTCTAGAGTAATCTCTTTTCCACTTAGCAACCCTGAAGTGTACAAAAAAGTGTTAGGAGATTATGTTTCTTTTTTCTAGGCTTCGACGAATAAGGTGAAGTCCATATGGGATCCTCATTTCCCAAATGATCAACTTATTGGGCAATACCTTTCCACACCAACTGATATAAAAAAGTATTAGCATATTAGGCCCGAGGGACTCAACTTTTGGATTGAAAACCATGGCCTAAAGCTAGTGAGCATTGGTAGAAGGAATTAGAAGGATTTTGAAGCTTTGAAGCATTGAAATGCAAAGCTTAAGGAAAAGTTGAAGTATGTTTCTTCTACCTTCACCGAAAATAAAGATCTAAAGAAGAAAATTACTAAAGTGGAAGCTCACTTGGGATAGGTGAGGGCTTTGGATATTTAGTAACCAACTTGAATGAGTGGATTTATTCTTTGTCTCCTCTTGTTGTAAAGCTTCATGCTGTTGAGAAAAGGGTTGAGCTTGCTAAGAAAGAAGTAAATGAGTTCTATACTCAAAATGCCAACATTGCTGCTTATCTTTGAAGTAAAAAGTAGGCAAAGATGCAGCATTTTTGAAGACTTGGGCTGAGACCTATAAGAAGCTGAGTAAGAAGTTGGGCAGTGAAATGTACCGCAATTTCAAGAAAGCCATCTTTCAAGTGCAGTTTGTTTATCCTATAACTGACTTTAGGGCTTGTGTCCCTTTGAAGAGAATTGAAGATGATGAGCTTGTTGGGCTAGTTTATGAATCGAGTAAGAAGTCTGATGGAGCTGAGGAAAATGAAGAAGCTAAAAGGAATATAGCAGATGCTTGTCAAACTGATCAACTTGCTGAGGATTAGCCTAAGAACCAATCTACCAATCTTCCACCTACCCTAACCTATGATGGAGTTGTTGATTGATCATTCCATTTGACAATTTCTTTTTCAATGGTTTCTATTTATTTTGTTTTTATTTTGGGATATTTGTAAGGACTCATGCTCTATAAGAGCTTATATTGCACTCTACTCTTCTGATTTTATAACTACTTTGGTACTATTCCTGTTTTGGATTTTATAATTGTTGACTTTCACTTCTTCTGATATATCACCCTATATTGCCTTATACTGAGAGTTCCCATGTTACCTTTTTACCACATATAGTATTTACATATAGAATTCATATGATGAATTGACCCCACTTATTAACAATGTGACTTAAAATTGCTTGTATTAACCTTCCTTTGCCAAGTTATCTTAGCTCTTCCTCATTTCATTTATAAGGCAAGGTATAATATAGCTAATAACTTTTTTTGCATTTTCTTTCATAATATTTTCTAAGTTATCTTAGGTCTTCCTTATTCTTTTTGGATGGTGAGGGCATTAAGGTATGATGTACCTAACAACTTCTTTCACATTTTGCATTTTCTTTCGCAATATTCACTAGGTTATCTTAGCTCTTCCTCATTCTGTTTGGAAGATGATGGAATTAAGGTATGATGTAACCAACAACTTCTTTCACATTTTGCATTATTATTATTATTTTGCAATGTTAGAAAGCACAACAAAATTTCATGCCAAAAGTGTGATCTATGTACAATTCCCTACAAAATGGCTCAGACATCTACTAAGGATGCCTATTGAGATTCAACAAAATAACTCAAAGAAAATATCTTAGTACAACAAAATAAGACCAAGTGCTGAAGTCTCCAACAATACGTCATATCATCACAAAAGCATACACAATAACAACATATGGCAACAACAGTATCAATGAGTCTCGAGACAATATAATAATTATAATTATAATGTATACTCTCTCACTAATCCAATATATCAAAACAAAACAACAATAACAACCCCATTATAGTCCAAAAATTTCAAAAATACTCTAATGGTAACATCATTATTAGTGAGAGTATCAGCTCTTTGGTTGAGTACTCAATGTGAGTTTAAAACTCATCATCTCTCTTCAACAACACAAATACCAAAATAGAGAGAAATGTAACATTGCAGAGTTATCCAAAATGTGGTCATAACAACAAAAATAATATTAAGTCAAATGTATACAAAATTTATCAATCACATAGTCTCACAAAATTACTTCATTATCATCAACAAACTCCGCATTCACAATTGAGGAGATTACAAGTGTCCATATGACATTTTACAATAAGTCAACTCCTCTATGTCATCGTAAACATAAAACCACAAAAGAATTTTCACAAATAAGGTAATTTATACTTCACAAAACTATAGTGACCACTTAAAAAGCTTGACAATGTAACACCCTGTATAGTCATGGTAGACTTGTATATGGTTACAGAGGTATCCAAACACTAGTTGTCATGCCTGTAAAGTTCTGTGACCATCTGAGCACGTTTAGTCACTTTGCTGCAACTCTATGTGTAAAATATAGCTTTTTTCAGCCCTATTTTTGACTTAAACTGCTTAGTTTGTGAAAATAAGTGTGGAGAACTTGTTTCTAGGTCACAAATATGTGGAAGTAGTTGGGGTTAAAGTTTGAGAATTTTTAGAGTTAGTTTGGCATTTTTAAGCATACTGGTTTTGTGTTTTAGTGACGAATTGACCCCTAGCAGATATGAAAAATTATGGAAATGGTGAAACAAGATTTTTAATGAATCTTAGAATTTATTTTAAACTTGTTGTAAGTTAGGAAACTTGGTTTGGTGATAACTAAGCATTCTTAACTGTTGGGTGAATTTTGGTCACCTAAGTGACCAAAATATGATGGCATGACCCTGTTTCTATATCTTGGCCTATTTAAAACCAAAATGTGAGTCTTAACTCACTTTTCTTTCCTCTTCTCACGGCTGCATAGAGAAAACAAAGGAAAAGGAGAATTAAAGTACCAAGGGTGAGGGATCATCATCAAAGCAAGGGGAGAACTTAGCTTTTCAAAGGAATGACTAATCGATTTCATTTCTGGAAATTGAGGTAGAGGGAAATCTATTTCGATTGCTTGTTTTTCATTTTCTTTCAGTTTTGGTTCTTGAGATACTTAATGAAGAATTTGAGGTTTGGTGAGTGCTTTTATGATTCATGAGTTAAATCTTGATGTGGATAGATTGGTTGAGTTAGGAACTGATTTATTGATGTGCTAGGATGAAGTTTTCATCATTTGGAGCCTTAAATCCCTGCTAGGTCAATTTTTGGGGGTTTAGGGTAGGATATTGGATTTTGATTCATAAAAGTGTTGAATTAAATGAAATTGAAGTGGATTAAAAGTTGTTCTGTGTAGTTGAACCTTGTTTGAGGTTAGAAAATCACTTGGAAGTGATTTTGAGTGATTGTAAGATCACTTGTTCCCAATGGAACAATGATTGTTTCTACAAAATTATGCAGAAACTGAATCTGTGCTTTCAGGGATTAAGTGCTAAAGAGCAGGCACTTAAGCGCACAGTGCCTAGGAAGAATTTGTGATGCACGTGGCGCGCTTGAGCGTGCAGAAGCTGAGTGCCTGAGCGCCCAATGCTGGATAGAACAGAACAAAGCCCTTATTTTGGGAAATGGAAGGGGATCACTTATGTGATACTTTCTTTTATGCTTCTTAGTGAGCAATGGGACTCTAATAGGAGTATTAAATAAAGATGTGAATGATTTGAATCATAATGATTCGTAATGCTAATTATGAGAGTTTAATTAGTAATGATGATATACTTAATTGTATGTGTTTCCTTATTGAAAACTATGAGCCCTGTAGATGTGGCTGATTACTTTTTGATAGGTGTGAGCCCTGTAGATATGGGTGTTCTATATTAGGTAAGGTGAATTGTATCCTTGCTAATATAGGGATTTTGAGGATGATTTTCCTTGTTCATTATCGATAACTGTGTAGTAAATGGACTTCACTACCCAGGGAGAAATGAATATTCTCTGTGATAATGATGTTGCTGGATAGACTTCTAGTGCTTGTTCAAGGTTATGGTTATGACTTCCATTACTTTGTTCAAGTTTCATGCATTCATGACATTACCATGGAATTGTACATTCCTTGATATGGTATCATACATTATTCATTTTCATACTTAGGAATTATGCATAGGCATAAACACTAGACATAACTTGGCATAGCATGACGATTGTATGGGCGGTTGCTTTCATAACATTATTTATGCATTGCAATTGTATGGACAATTGCGTGTCTCTGAGATGAAGATGTTGTTGCTTCTGTGATTGAAGTGTTAATTTGATAATTGTAAATATTATATGTTTGTACATATACATGTATATATGCTGGTATTGGAATGCTTCTACTGAGATATGTTTTCTCATCCCAATTGTGTTGCATGTAAATCCAGGTGTGAGTTCTTCGAAAGAGAAGAAGAAAATGTATAAGGATTAGCATAGTATAAATGTTGTTTTGAACTGAGTTTATATATGTTTTATATTAGCTTAGTTATTTTGAGTTTATAACAATATGCCCTTTGAGGATGTGATGTATATATATAACTTTTGCTATCGTGGCTCGCCATATTTACTCATTATGTATGAATGATATGGGTTAAATGTAGATGTATGTTAATAGTAGTAAGACCAGTATTGGGTTATTTATTTATATGATGATATATTAGGATAGCAAATATTGGGCTGTTACAAACAACATATGAGTGAGATCAAAATCCCTAATGTCTTACACACCCTAATGTCTTACACATATATTGGACCACTTGCAAGTTTTCAACAACTCACTTGAAAAACTCAAGTATCACAATAGCAAAAAATAAAAAACATAAAAATAAACACATGCTCACTTGAGCACGAAATTAGATTACCAGCGGTGAAAGCACATGGGATCTATACTTAACCACTATTGAGGACATAACCAAAAGATAATCTCCAACTCCCCATAGTAAACATTAATGTTCAACAAGAATACAAACACATTTAAAAAATTTATAACAATATGTGTCTTATGAGACAATATGTCAATATAGTATGATTTAAAAGGTCTTTATGCCTTAGACACAAAATGACATCACCGAGATTTTTCATATGCTAGAAACAATTCAATATAGAATATTGTCTTTCATTTAACAACAATAGCAATACTACAATACTGACCATCAATATACAACTAGCACAAAGTACATTAATAACAAATTTGCTCTTACTTACTTTTGACAATACCTATTGATATAAACAACACCAAAATCAATATTAAACAATAATACTTGAGAACAAGTATTAAGTCAACTTAACTTGCACTTAAGCATTTAATTGCCTCTAATATTAGGCTTCATACATAGCAGATTATAAAAATTTACAACAAATATTTTAAAAGAAACAACAGTTACAAAATCGCTTTCTTCTTATAAGAAATGAAGAGTTTCAATTCATATTGATTGTCAGGTAATTTACAAAATCAATATAGAAATACATAAGAAATGAATATACATATTCTTTTATTTCAGTCCAAAAGAAATGAAATTTCCCAAAATGAATGTCATAGGTACAATAGGTTTAACTCAAAATATATTCATCATATATTTTTTTTTACCATCAACAAAAGAAATCATTTTATAAAGTTGAACTAACTAACACAATAATATGGGCTCAAAAAGTAAATAAATAATAAATCCTCACAAAATGATTAAATCACAATTGGAAGAATGTTTCCTTCACAACAATATTTGAATGACTTTAATCCCAGAAAAAAAAATTTCTTAAGAAAATTAGCAAAACTAAAATTTCTTTGATGATTTTGATATTTGAATAATATAAAAGGAAATCTTCAAGGTTATCATTCCAAAATACTAAGTCAAAATAATTATCACTATCCTATCGGAAAAAAAATTCTCAAATTGCTACGACCATACTTATTACAAAATAAGTTCAATAGGCTAGTGGTTTAATATAGCACAAACAATGGTACACAATAGAAAAATTATTTTTAGACCTTTAAAAGCTAATTATGCTTTCAACATGTCTTATTAAGACTAAAACATATCAACACAACATGACAACTATAGGAAGTTTACTATATTACAACATACTTTAGGCGACCCAATAATGTCCTTGATAGGTCCCAACAAGCAACAACAAAGCGATAATAAATACAAAGATTATAGAAAATTATGCATTAAAATATTTATTATACTAAAGCCATCATAATTATATTGGTTTTCTGTTATTCAATTAACTGGGCAATTAATTGAACTAGAGTCTTTCCATCATTGCAATATTGCTTAAGGGTCCCATATTACAATATACAAGTCTCTCTCACTTGATAGAGTAAAATAACTTAACCAATATTTCTATAATTTAGGCATAAGCAATATTTTTCAAGATTTTGAAAATAAATATATAAACTATTTTCTCTATCACACAAATGATTATGTCAAATAATGTCATACTGAATGGTATGTCTATTACTTAAACAACTCAACATTAATTGCAATCCATTCAATATTATTAAGAAAATAAATTCTTTTTTAATTTGACAAAATTACATGTCCAAATAACAAAATTAGATTGTTACAGAATGCCTAATTATCTCAGTCGTTAAGTTTCACAAAATAATATACACGTTCAAGGTTGCTTACATCAATTCGATAAAACACTTGACAATGAGTAATATTATATATATATATATATATATATATATATATATATATATATATATATGTATATATATATGTCACAACAATTTAAGTTGTTTTGTCATTATAATCTTAGTTAAGGGTCTCATATTACAATAAACAAGCAAACTCCCACAAACCATTAAATATCATGTCCCTAAAGCTAGTATCGAGAGGATACTGAAAACTCTAAAGGCACAATCATTTAATGCATTCAACAAAACATCAGAAATCATATTAATAAAGACAAACAGATAGGGTAAGTGCACATTATTAACATAATTTTCAATGAAAACACAACAACATTATTAACATACAAAATGCCCAAAATAATTATAAATATTCTGGATGAAACTCTTAGAGATCAAATCTCAAAGAGTTACAAACATACAATACTGGTCTTAAAATAGGTGAGCATGTAACCATAAGAAACTACAATAATCAATGACAAAATTGCTCAGAGTTCCAAAATTTTCATGCTACATTAATCAAAAAATTTCCACACTCTCATACATAATTGCATATTCTAAAATAGGCATGAAGAGGGAGAAGAATAAGAACAAACTTCTCCACTTATGAAATTATACAATATGCTAATAACCATATAAGTTTTATAACTAATCTCAGATAGTTTGTTGTCCATCCCTGTGTGTAGAGCCAACAAAAGTGGATGCTAACTTAGTGGGATTCATATCACCAAAACTTTATACAACTATCACAAATGACTCACGAAATAAACATTAGAAGGCAACAACAAAACCTTATTAAAATAAGATTTACTTCTCAATTTTATGAGATATATAAAACTTAACCACAATAATAACTTAATATAAATTTGTCATTGTTTTAATGTTTCTCAATAATCAAAATATTTTAAATAATACTTTCACAATGGCCATATTGAAAGAAATTTATATAAATTTGCAATCACACAATATACAATAAAATTAATCACATACTACTATACTTTAATAATATATATCAAAAGACTTTAATATTGCTAATGCACAAACATCTAATATCAAAACAATTATATGCAACACATGATACAATATCATGCTCTTATAACGACAAAATTATTTCAAAAGTAACTATTAGAATCAGGTTGCATAATATCATAGAGTTCATTAAGCTCAATGGTATGGTTGTGAGTTGTGATTAAAATTTAGATTAAGATTAGTTGCCAAGTTCCACCAAAAATATAAAAACCTTGCAACTAGTTGTAGTTAGCAAGGGTTGATCCACAGAGAACCAATTCAATCAACACTATAATTCAATTCCCAATTTAAACTCTGATTAACAATAAACAGTAAAATGGGTTTTCTTTGGAGATTTGATGAGCAATGAACAGTTTAAAAAAAAACACTAACAATAAATAATCTACAATTAACAATTTAGAGAAAGTGGTTAAGAGAAAGAATCTACCACTAGATTTATATGACAATACAAACCCACATATCCTTTTATTCCTACATACTCAATTATGTTTTTATGCAATTGTGAGAGTAAATCTCTATTTTCCTTAGGTTTTGGCCAATTTAGCACCCGCTCAAATCAACTCCTAATCATTGAATAGCTATAAAGCAATCGCTCTTATAACTATCTGACAATTGCATTAAGATTTAGAAAACCAATTACGCTAAGATCTAATCACACACCGAGATTAAATTACTTAGATCATACATTTGTTTAGATCTACTACCGCAGTCGCGTATAATAAACCCAGATCTACCACTTTTATTACTGACAAAGAGCATAAAGATCCTTATACCAACATCACATATCCTTCTAGATTTACTACCACAACTGCGCATAATAAACCCAGATCTACCACTTTGAAATTGGCAAAGAGTATAAAAACCTTCATACCACAATAATGTTCAGAAATATATGAATAAAAACATAATTGTATTGAGATAAACGAATATGCAGGATTCACAAGATCACAGCTAGGGTTTCATCTTCCCTTAACCTAGAGAAAACTTAGCTACACATGGTTAAAACGAAATCACAAGAAAAACATAAAGAGAATAACATAAGAAATGAAAAATAGAAGAAAAACTAAAGATCAAATGGGTTTCCAAGGATTAAGGACGATGGATCTCTGATTGTTCGAACCTGAGACTCCAATCCTTGATCCAAGCCTCCTCCCTTTGTTTCCTAGGGTTTCCCAGCTACCTCCAGGGTCAGAACTCCTTCCTAATAGCCTAACGATGCTTATTTATAGGTCTCAAGACCTAGCTTCTCATAGAAGCTTGAAATTAAGTTTCTGGTGCGAAAACACAGCCTTGTCAAATAACACGGCCTAGGTCCTGTATGGCTCTGCCAGCAAGAATCTAAGGAGCTTCATAAGTCAGAAGAGGACACGGCCCAGCCCTGTATGGTGACATAGGCCCTGTTATTTGACACAGCCTAGGCCTTGTATGGTGACACGGGCCCTGTCATTTGATTCCTTTATTTTCAGCCCAGATTCATTAGAAAGACTTTTCTTTCCTTGCTTCAAGAGGTGATATTGATCTCCTTGAATCCTTAACTCTTTCTTCAAGTGGATAGTAGGCCTAGTTTGAGGCTAATGGACTCCATCACTCATAAATCTCCTAAAAGACATAATTCAATTATGAGCGCTAATAAACACATTTAAGTAAAGTTTCGCAATAAGGTTCTAATTAAGCTTAATATCTGAAACTTATCTAAATGACAACAATTAAGAGCAAATGGAATCCAATTGAATTAATTATGAGACACTTAAGATAAAGGAATAATCGACAGATCAAATACTCCCACACTTAGCCTTTTGCACTCCTAGGCAAAAATATATAATTTAGCACATTCCCAACAAGCTATGAAAATGCAGAACAATGAGCAAAGACCAATATACTTCAATTTTTACAAAGAATTTAAGCAATCACAAATTCCCTATCTTGACAATCCAAATTGGCAAGTGAAATCAATCAAATACTAGGGTTAACTCAGCATGATAAACCTCACTGATATACTTTCTCACTCAAGTGTTTTAGGCTTATGTTTGCTCTCAACCAACTCATGAGAACATGCCCTACCATAGGTTTGTCAAATCTCTACTTCTCTACCACTCAGCTCACATGCACACAAAGATCAAAAGGTCTTTATTTAGGTTGTAATGGGGTCAGGGACAAGGTAGGATACATCAAGGATAAGCAAAACTAAACCATAGGAATTAGAAGAGCGAAAGGGAAGGATATTCAATCATTTCAAAAATAATTTCCCAATAATCTTCAAATTCCAATTTCTTTTCCGTATCTTTTCCTTTTTCTGACCTTTCTTCATTTAATACTCAACCTTTACATTTTTGTCCTTATTTCTTTTTTTTTTTTTATCTATACCTTGCATTCTAATCAACATAATGTTTTGCCAACATCAACCTTTTCATAAACATGCATAGCTAGGCAAACACATCATTATTCCCCACACACTTATTTAAAAGCCAATTCCCAACATAATCATTAAGCTCTTCTACTCCCTAAGGTAAGGTAGCAAAATGGTTTTTCGCTTTTAGGCTTAAATTGAGCTTTGATAGGAGAAAAAGGGGTCAATTAGGCTCAAAGGGGATAATCAATGGATGAAAATGCAAGGACGGTTATTTGGCCAGTAGTTATATGAAAGAAATGCCTTTTTCATTTCAATTGCATGCAGTAGTCATTAGCAACTTAAAAGAGAGTCAAGACAAGTTTTGAAAAACACATAATCACGAGTGGAATCACACAATCAAAGAACCAAAATGGCTTTAAATTAGCCATTCACAACAAGGCCCAAAAACTCACTAAGTCTCGATTCATCATTTTTGAATTAAACCCTTTAATTTTTCAAAATCTCACTCAACAAAATTGAAAGCCAGAAAGTTCATTCAATCAACCTCAAAGTTTTATTTATTTTTTTTTAAATTTTAAGTTAATTGCTTACCATTCAAATCACTTGAAAGCTTACTAGAAACTTAAAAGCATGTTGGAAAAATATCCACAAGAAAAAAAAATAATACAATACAGATCATCACACCCCCACACTTAAATCAGACATTGTCCTCAATGGCTAAACACACAGAAAAGAAAAACATGCACACCAAAACCAATAGTGCGATAAGAAGGACACGAAGAAATGAAATAAAATCCAAAACATTCGTCATTTTCCTTAGAGGCATTTTTTGAAGGTTGAGAAGAGTGTGGGCCTCCTGTGGCACTATTCACGACTGGAAATGGTGGTTTTGTGGTGGTGGTTACGGTGGTGAAGATGTGGGAGTGAGGGTTTTGAGGAAATAGGGATGAATGGAGTTGTTTTGGTGAGAAATAGAGTGAGGAAAGAAGGAATTATGGAGTGGGTGTTGATTTGGAGCTAGAAAATAGAAGAAAAATGATGGTTATGGTGGTGGTTATGGTGGTTGCATGGGAGGTGAGAATTGGGAGGTGGTGTGGTGAAATTTGGGGAAAAATAGAGGAGAAAAGGAAGAATGATGAGAGATTTGAGTTTAATGGAGGAAGAGTTCGGATGAAATGGTGGATTTGGGTGGAGGAAGAAGAAGATTTGGAGAAAGAGAAGGTAGGGCTGCACACGGAGGAAGAGAGAAATGGGAGAAAATAGGGAAATTTTGGGGAAAATGAAACCCTAAGTGGGTTTTAGTAAAGCTGTCACGAGTACACTGCCATGTCAAACGACACGGCCTAGGACGTGTACTTCACTGCCAAGGGAGAATTTTTGCTGTGCACGGCTGTGTCATATGACATAGCCTAGGCTATGTATTCCTCTGTCAAGGGGGATTAGAGGATTCAATTGTGAGACACGGGCTGTGTGAAATCACACAGCCTCCCCTATTCTTTTCTACCAAAAACTCATAAAAACGCTTCACCAAATGGCCCGTTTTGCACTGAAATGATAGGAAAATCCTATTGTAACATTATGAATGGAGTTGTGCTTTGAAAAACACTTAAGAAATGAATCCTAAAGCACGACTCAGGATCTTTTAAAGTCAGATTCCCAAGACTATAACACATCATCGATCTTAAAGGGATTCCGTAAACAATGAAGTTCCTGAAATATAAATCCATAAGAATGCGTCTCAAGAGTATGACTCTTTACTCAGCTTATTCAAAAGGAAATAAATTTTAACTTCTCGATTTACGAAAATCATCTTTAAAGAACGCGACTTAAAATTCATAAAAGCACTACAAAAGAGCCAATTCTTAAAGTTCGCTTGAATTCCAACATACTCTTACAATCAGTCCACACAACCATCAAACAATCAATGAATACATTCAAGCATACACTTAGTAATCCAAAACTTGATGACTTCCAAAGATTCTCAAGCAATCATTCAAAAGACATATCAAAAGCTAATCCACCCTAGACACTAACCAAGAAAATAATAAAGAAACACAAAATAAAAGGGATAAAGAAAGTAAATCTAGTTTTCTTGATGATGGGTTGCCTCCCATTAAGCGCTTAGTTTATTGTCCACAGCTCGACATTGTGACACCCTCATTGATCTTTATAATGTAGATGCTAAAAGGTCAATACTTTCACTTCCACACTTTCCAGAAGCTCATAGAAAGACTTGAGACGATGTTTATTGGCCTTATCAAGTGAGGTAGGTGAAAAGACTCCACCAGGATCCCATTGGTTGAAAAGTGATGACCAAGTTATCGTTGAAGCATGAGAGCTTCCACCGGGGTCTCATTGGCCTTCCTTAATTTCATTAGCTTCACCACTAAGATGTAATAGGTGTAATTTGATAACTCTATTGTCATTGTTTAGGTTGGACCAAGGTCCAAAAATAAAATCCACAGTAGTGACTGTCATCTGGTGCTCTTCTCCCTTCTTTGAAAACTCTTCAATGGGTTTCAATTCCACCTCCCTTTGGGTCTTAGATTCTGCAATTGTGTCAAGAACATTATTGATAAATCCTTCATTACCATTAGCTTGTGCGTAAACAGGATCATCAACTTTCAAGTCTGCAGAAATCTCAACACCACTATCACATATTATACCACCATTATAAACAGTATATAAGTGGCAATAAGTATAATTATTGAAACCAATAAAATCAGAAAATTCATCACACAACTCATCATGTTGCTCCTCCACTACATTAAGAAGGGGTTCAGGATTACTTACCTTAGGGGCCTTAAAGTTTTTCCCTTCCTCATTTACCACTTTAGGCTCTGGTTTGTTCTCTTTAATGGCTGGTGGAGGATAGGTAGATTCATCTACTGTCTTCACATTTTGAAGTGTGATAGCACTAGCATCTTCCTTTACATCCTTTTCTGGTTGTGAGGGAAGTCCTTCAGAAATTAGGCTTTGGAACTTGCTAAGGTTTATGGCTAACTGCCCAAAAAGGTTTTACAGGTCATTGCACATGGCCTTTGTTTCTTATTGAAATTGAATATCATGATTGGCCATTTGTCTTATTAGCTCCTCCAATAAAGGTTCAGGCTGCCAAGGAGCTTGAGCTTGTTACTGTCTTGGAAGGAAAGATGTTTACCTCTGCTGAAATTCAGGAAGTTTATAGGCTAGAGGTTGATTCTGAGGCTGCTGTCCATAACTCAAGTTAGGATAGTCCCACTACTCTGGATAATATGTATTGGAGTAGGGGTTGTTGTTGTTGGAAGGTTCAGAATATCCCCATATAGCCTCTACCTCCTCATTTGTGTCCACTAGGAAAGTGAGACATAAATCAGTGATATGTCCAGGTGATAAGCAAATCCCACAAGCATGTACTAGTGTTTTCCTACTGTCCATTAACCACTAAACCATGATTAATAGACGTTTACACCTACAAAGCACTCAAAAAGAAAGAATAAAAAATCTATAAAAAAAATAGAGTAAAAATAGGAAACAAATTAATAGCGCAATTGAAAAATTTGTTCCCCGGCAACGGTGCCAAAATTTGGTGTAGTTGTGAGTTGTGATTAAAATTTAGATCAATATCAGTTGTCAAGTTCCACCAAAAATATAAAAACCTTGCAACTAGCTGTAGTTAGCAAAGGTCGATTCACAGAGAACCAATTCAATCAACACTATAATTCAATTCCCAATTTAAACTTTGATTAACAATAAACAGTAAAAGGGGTCTTTTTGGAGTTTTGATGAACAATGAACAGTTTAAAAAAAAACACTAACAATAAATAATCTAGAATTAACAATTTAGAGAAAATGGTTAAGAGATGGAATCCACCACTAGATTTATATGACAATACAAACCCACATATCCTTTTATTCCAACATACTCAATTATGTTTTTACGCAATTGTGAGAGTAAATCTTTGTTTTCCTTAGGTTTTGGCCAATTTAGCAACCACTCAAATCAACTCCTAATCACTGAATAGCTATAAAGCAACTATTCTTATAACTATTTGACAATTACATTAAGATTTAGAAAACCAATTACGCTAAGATCTAATCACACACTGGAATTAAATTACTTAAATAATATATTTCTCTAGATCTACTACCGTAGCCGCATATAATTAACCCAGATCTACTACTTTTATTACTGACAAAGAGCATAAAGATCCTTATACCAACATCACATATCCTTCTAGATCTACTACCACAACCGCGCATAATAAACCCAGATCTACCACTTTGAAATTGGCAAAGAGTATAAAAACCTTCATACCACAATAATGTTAAAAAATATATGAATAAAAACATAACTATGTTAAGATAAACGAATATGTTGGATTCACAAGATCATAACTAGGGTTTCATCTTCCCTTAACCAAGAGAAAACTTAGCTACACATGGTTAAAATGAAATCATAAGAAAAACAGAAAGATAACAACATCTAAAATGAAAAACAGAAGAAAAACTAAAGATCAAATGGGTTTCCAAGGATTAAGGACAATGAATCTCTGATTGCTTGAACCCAGACTCCAACTTTGATCCAAGCCTCCTCCCTTTATTTCCTAGGGTTTCCCAACTGCCTCCAAGGTCAGAACTCCTTCCTAATAGCCTAAGGATGCTTATTTATTGGTCTCAAGACCTAGCTTCTCGTAGAAGCTTGAAATTAAGTTTCTGGTGCGAAAACACGGCTGTGTCAAATAACACGGCCTAGGTCCTGTATGGTTCTGCCAGTAGGAATCCAAGGAGCTTTATAAGTCAGAGGAAGACACGGCCCAGGCCCTGTATGGTGACATGGGCCTTGTTATTTGACACGGCCTAGGCTCTGTATGGTGACACGAGCCCTGTCATTTGATTTCTTCATTTTCAGCCCAGATTCTTTATAAAGACTTTTCTTTCATTGCTTCAAGAGGTGATATTGATCTCCTTGAATCCTTAGCTCTTCCTTCAAGTGGATAGTAAGCCTAGTTTGAGGCTAATGGACTCCATCACTCATAGATCTCCTGAAAGACATAATTCAATTATGAGCGCTAATAAACACATTTAAGCAAAGTTTCGCAATAAGGTTCCAATTAAGCTTAATATCTGAAACTTAGCTAAATGACAATAATTAAGCACAAATGGAAATCAATTGAATTAATTATAAGGCACTTAAGATATAAGAATAATCGACAGATCACTCAACCAATAAAATTGCCTTTGGCAATTAAAGAGGAAAAAAATCCAAATTTATTTTAATAAGGCTTCTGTAAAAACATTCTCAACAACAATGAATGGCACAATCAATATGAAATTCTTGGTATCAAAATAATATATTTATCAATATTAATGCTTTTTATCACCCAAAATTTATCCAAATGATAAATGTGAGCAAAATTGTCCAAAACAACTCTAAGTATTTCAAAAGATAAACTTTTAGATTTCAATTCAAAATACTGACATAATCTTTTAAAATCTGAAGAATTTCAAAAAAAAAAAATACTAAATATGGAAAATTTAATTAAATTTACCAAAACAAAAAAAAATAAAGGGAGCACGTAGCAATAGCACAACCCAAAATTCTAATAATACAACATATAATCAAGATTAAAGTTACTTAACCATACAAAACACACACATATATATATATATATATATATATATATATATATATATATATATATATATATATATATATATATATATATATATATATATATATATATATGTGTGTGTGTGTGTGTGTGTGTGTGTGTGACATATCTAGTGAGATGAGTTTTTATTGTGAGAGGGTGAGAGAAGTAAATCTTGACCATATAATCATACATGGATGGTTAAGATTAAAAGTTACTTAAAGGTCATGTGACTACTTAAAAAAATCATATGCATTTATGTTTTAATCTTAGTCATTCATGTAAGATCCAATGATCAAGATTCACTCATCTCACCTCTTACAATAAGCACTTCTCTAACTAGATACGCTCCCTATATATATATATATATATATATATATAAGCTTAGAATTAAATCATCAAACATCATACTACACTTACATATTGGAAAGACTCAAATTTTACTTCAATCATTAATCCAAGAACAATCCCATAAATCAATGGTGGTAAAAAAAGAAAAGCCACTAAATACATAACTAATGATAATTTCATTATTGACCTATGAAAGCAACATAGGTTGGCCGATAAACGTAAATATAGTTAATCCAAGAAAGGTGGCATGAAATAATTTATCACTAATTTTCCATACGAATTCCAATTTTAGAACTAAACTGATAGCAATATATTTTATTCATTTTATAATTTTTTCACTGAGCTTCTTAAGGTTCAATTAGGCTTAATTAAGTTAGTTTTGTTACATTTATTAATATTGAGCTTAATTGGATCATTGAAAGAATTATTGCTTGATTTGACTTTAATTTGTCTATTTGGCAGCGTTTAGTAAACTAGTTATAATTTGAGTTTCAAATATCTGATTGATGTGATTCTAGTATTGTAGAAAATCTAAGATAATTCTCTACATCTATCATGAAACCTCAAGAGCCAAATCATATGTTTGTATAATTTAAATTGGAGTTGAAGCAAGAACTAGAGTGTTGAACCTGATAGTCTGACCTCTGAGCACTCATCAGCCCAGTTCTTGAGCTATAGGAGTCCAATTGACACCAAATCAGTGGCATTGGAAATTTAAGATCCAAATTTACAATTTTCATGAAGAACATAAGAGTTAGTTCGGAAGTATAATAGGTCATTGTTGGGCATAGAATTTAGAACAGAGGAGTTATAGCTAGGCCTAAACAGTGTACAAAGATTGGGCCATATCTCAAGTTATAGGAATGATTTTGGGATGAAGCCAGTGACATTGGAAAGCTAAGATAAAAGCCTACAACTTTCATAAAGACCACTTTTCTATTTTTTGATGGTAGCCATGAGTTTAGCACTGAATCATTTCAGAGATAAGAATCTCAATAATTTTCCACTCATTCACAATTATCAAACAACTCCTTTTGCATTTTCCACTCATTCACCCACTCATTGATGTGTGTGAAACAACATCATATTTTGTTCTTGTTTTACATGCATTCTTGAGCATTTTAGGTATTTTAGTTTCCCTTTTTGGTTTATTTTTTCCTTAGTTCAGATAACTGCGGTATTTTTGATGTTCTTGTGCAGGATTAATGTTGAATTGGCCTTGGATTGAATGGAATGCTTGCATGTTTGAAGTTGGAGCTTAATGGATAGTAAAAAGGTACAAAAAGACCATTCTAAAGGGATCCATGGCCTGCCCGTGGATCAAACCACGGTCATGGATTGAGCAGCAACTTAAAGAAGGAAAAGAGAATTCCAGAGAGTTCCACGGCCTGGCCGTGGAATCATCCACGGCCGTGGAACTCAAATGACACAGGATGGGTTTTTTAGTAGAATGATCCACGGCTTGGCCGTGGAATGATCCACGACCGTGGATCGCAGTGCGCAGTAGTTTTTAAGTTTTTATTTTTATTTCTTTTGGGGGCTTTTTTTAGCCAATTAAAACCCTAGGTTATAAATAGATGTTTTGAATAGAATTAGGGGATTCTAATTTGGTTTGGAAGGAGGCACATTAGAGGCTCTAATTCTTGATCTTTCTTCCCTCTTCTCTCTTGGATTACGGGTTTGGGATGTTTATGAATATGTTTTCTTATTCCTTCTTCTCTATGTCTGAGTAGTTTCCTTTGTTTCTAGGATTGGGCAATGCCCTTTGATACATTGATAATGATTAATTGACTTTGTTTCCCTTTTTATTAATCTTGAATGTTCTTTGATTTAATTCTTATTGCTCTTATTCATGTGAATTTGCTGACCACTTATTTGTATCTCATAGACATTTAGGGACATACTGAGAGGTGAACCTAGGTGTTGGAACTATAAGAATTGAAATTAATGTCTAAATCACGAGAGTAGTTTTATACTTTCGAGGATTCAATGAATTATCACAAAGCGTAATGGGTTCAATTTAAATTCAATTACCATGAGAGTAGGAATTGGTTTAATTGGGCACGGATCTTGTATCTTGAAAAAGAACATTAACTAATTTAGGGTAATTCACCTTCAATTGAATTTCAGATTTAATAAAAGGGTTATCAATTAGGATTTATCTTGTATCATTGTGGTATCCCAATCTTGGAAGTTTTCTTGAATCTAAAAACCCCTTCTTGATAACTTGCTATTTTTGTTCTAAATTCTGCACTTTGATTTTTATTTAATTACTTGTTACTATGTTCTTCTTAATCAATAATCATATTCCCTATTGTTTAATTTAATTGAATTAATTAATTAATTGGTATTCATAGACACAATCCCTGTGAATTCGATCTTTTTATTACTTGACGACAAAACCGTATACTTGCGGATTTCACGCATCAAGTTTTTGGCGTCGTTGTTGGGGATTATGTTTTTCTTGAATATCAGTTTAATTTTTAATTTAATTATTTTAAACCTTTTTCTTTTATTTGGTTCTTACGTTCTTGATTTCTCTTTGACTCTCTGCAGGTAATTTCTCTTGTTTATGCAAAGTACTAGACGTTCTGGGACTCTTATTGAAGCAAATCCTGAAATTGAAAGAACTTTACGTAGAAGGAGAAGACAATAAAGGCAAAGAGTAAGAGAAATATCTGAACCACCACTTGTCATGGCAGTAGCTGAGGATATTAAATCGTTAAAAGAGTATGCAACCCCTAATGCTTGGGGTTTGCGATCTGGAATTGCTCGGTCAGACATTGAAGCCAGGCACTTCACCATACCTCCTGCCTTACTATCTATGATAGGGCAGAACCAGTTTGGAGGATTGCCGTCAGATGATCCTAATGATCATGTGGATATGTTCTTGGAGTTCTGTGAGACCCTCAAGATCGAATGCGCCTATGTTGATGCTATTCGTCTCTGCCTGTTTCCTCTATCATTAAGAGATAGAGCTAGAGCTTGGCTGAAGTCTGTTCCTGCTGAGACGATAACTACTTGAGACTAATTGGAGCAAGCCTTTTTTGGATAAATTCTTTCCACCTTCCAAGACTGCTCACCTAAGGACCCAAATCACAAGCTTTGTTCAAAAAGATGGCGAGTCATTGTCAGAAGCTTGGGATAGATATAAGGCTTTACTGGAAGCCTGCCCATACCATGGGTTAGAGAAATGGTTGATCGTCCACACCTTCTACAATGGTTTGGAATATTCTTCGAAGGTGTCTCTTGACTCCGCAGCTGGTGGAGCTTTGATGAATAGAAGGCTCACAGAAGCTTATGGGATAATTGAGAGTGTAGCTTCAAATCATCACCAATGGGCTAATGAAAGAGGCCGTAACCCGAGAAAGCTCTCGGGAGGTAAGTTTGAGTTAGATGGTGTTGATTTAATTATGTCAAAATTTGATTCTTTGAATAAATGTTTTGACATGCTTGAGAAAGCTCATGTTAATGTCATAGGTGCCTCTAACAATTTTTGTGAGATTTGTGGA
Organism: Ormosia semicastrata; assembly: GCA_029884595.1. Taxonomy (NCBI): domain Eukaryota; kingdom Viridiplantae; phylum Streptophyta; class Magnoliopsida; order Fabales; family Fabaceae; genus Ormosia; species Ormosia semicastrata. The sequence goes on from JAQQTO010000047.1 coordinate 11,258,044, forward strand.
GCACAAGGACATATAGGAGCTAAATGCTAAGTTGGAATGGGATCCTCACATGGTGCACCGATGGAGCACATGGAATCATGTCATAATTTCCATGATTTCAACCAAAAGGGGAGGAATGATCTGTATTCTCAAACTTACAACCCTAGTTGGAGGTCACATCCTAACTTCTCTTACCGGAATAGTCAGTACCAAGCTGGGCAAAGTAATGTTAAACCCTCTTCTGGAGTCCCACAGGTACAGAAATCTAGACTTGAGTCTCTTCTTGAGAATTTTGTTGAGAGCCAGTCTAAGCAGAATGAGGAGTTTAAGTACCATCGGCAAGTTGTGACTGAGGCAATTAAAGAATTTTCAGCTAAGGTTGACAATTTAGCTATTCATAATAAAATGTTAGAAACCCAGGTTGCCCAACAAGCAAGCACTTCTCTTAGGCAGTAAGGTAAGTTTCCTGGTCAACTTGAAGTCAACCCAGGCAATGAACATTGTAAAGCTATGAATTTGAGGAGTGGAAAGAAATTAGAGGATTCCTTGGGTAAAGAGGAGAGTGAAAAAGATAAGGGAATTGAGGATAAAGAGACTAAGACATAGCCCTTAGAAGAGGAGGACACTACTGAGAAGGTGTCTAAGTATGTACCCCCTGAACCTTACCAACCCCCGGTTCCCTTCCCTCAAAGACTTGCTAAGGCGAAGTTAAATAGGCAGTTTGAGAAGTTCTTAGAGGTTCTTAAGAAATTGTACATTAATGTACCCTTCACTGAGGCGTTAAAACAAATGCCTACCTATGCTAAGTTTCTTAAGGGCATATTGTCTAATAAGAGGAAGCTAGAAGAATATGAGACAGTAGTTTTAACAGAGGAGTGTAGTGCCTTAATTCAAAATAAATTGCCTCCTAAGTTAAAGGATCCATGTAGCTTCTCTATTCCCTGTTTGATTGGAAACACTAACTTTGATAAAGCTCTATGTGATTTGGGGGCTAGTGTTAGTCTTATGCCCATTTCTGTGCGTAAGAAATTGGAGGTGGGTGAGCTAAAACCCATAACTATCTCACTTCAATTTACATATCGGTCCGTCAAGTATCATGTAGGCATCTTGGAGGATGTTACTATCCGTGTTAGTAAGTTTTTCAAACCTGCTGATTTTGTTGTGCTTGAAATGGAGGAGGATTCCCAAATCCCCATTATTCTTCGTAGGCCTTTCTTAGCTACTACTGGTGCTATAATTGATGTTAAAAATGACAAATTGTCTTTAACTGTTGGAGATAATAAGGTTGAGTTTAATATTTCTAAATCTATTAAACAACCTTCTTTTGAGGACTCTTGTTACAGGATTGATTTATTGCACCAGGTGGTGGAAGAAAAGTCCACCATTATTCATTTGGAAGATCCATTGGAGAGATGCTTGGTTGGTGGCGGCTCTATTGATTCTGGAGGAGAGGTAGCTGAATATGCCCGCTTGTTGGAGGCAACCTCAAAAATTCCTCCTTGCAAAGACAAAGTGGAAAAGCTTGAGCCAAAGCCTAAGTCTGAAGACTGGGAAGAGGAAAAGGCTCCTAAGGTAGAACTTAAAACTCTTCCTTCCACTCTCAGGTATGAGTTTCTTGGTCCCAACTCTTCTTATCCTGTCATTGTTAGTGCTAGCTTGAATGAGTTAGAAACTGAGAAATTGCTTAGGGCTCTTAGGATGCATAGAAAGGTCATAGGATATACTCTTGATGATATTAAAGGCATAAATCATTCCTTTTGCATGCATAGAATTTTGATGGAACCTGACCATAAACCCTCTGTTGAGCATCAACGTAGGTTGAATCCTAATATGAAAGAGGTTGTTAAAAAAGAGGTACTTAAGTTGCTTGATGCTGGGGTAATTTACCCAATTTCTGATAGTGAATGGGTTAGTCCTGTGCATGTGGTTCCTAAGAAAGGGGGGACGACTGTAATTGAAAATGAGAAAAATCAATTGATTCCCACTAGGATAGTCATAGGTTGGAGGATGTACATTGATTATAAAAAGTTGAATAGTGCAACTAGGAAAGATCACTTCCTTCTTCCCTTCATTGATCATATGCTTGAGAGGCTAGCTAGGCATACACACTTTTGTTACTTAGATGGTTATTTAGGATTCCACCAAATCCCTATTCATCCTAGTGACCAGGAGAAAACCACATTTACTTGCCTTTATGACATTTTTGCCTATAGGAGAATGCCATTTGGTTTATGTAATGCCCTTGCTACTTTCCAGAGATGTATGACTGCAATATTTTTTGAATTTATTGAAAACATCATGGAAGTTTTTATGGATGATTTTTCAGTATATGGTACTAACTTTGATGATTGTTTGTTTAATTTGTCTAAGATTTTGCAGATATGCGGAGAGGTTAATCTTTTCTTGAATTAGGAGAAGTGCCATTTTATGGTACAAGAGGGGATAGTGCTTGGACATTTGGTTTCTGGAAAAGGAATTGAGGTGGATAAGGCAAAAATTGAAGTGATTGAGAAATTGCCTCCACCGGTGAATGTGAAGGGAGTGCGAAGTTTCTTGGGACATGTCAGTTTTTACCAGAGATTCATTAGAGATTTTTCTAAAATTGCTAAACCTTTGTCTAATCTCTTAGTGAAGGATGTTCCATTTAATTTTGATAGTGACTGTTTGAATGTCTTTTGCAAGTTAAAAGAAGCCTTGATCACTGCTCCCGTTTTGCAAACACTGGATTGGAATCTACCTTTCGAGGTCATGTGTGATGCCAGTGCCTATGCCGTAGGAGCTGTGTTGGGGCAAAGAAAGGACAAGAAAGTGCATGCAATTTACTATGCTAGTAAGACACTTGATGGAGCTCAAGCAAACTATGCCACTATAGAGAAAGAGTTGCTAGCAGTAGTTTTTGCTTTTGAGAAGTTCAGGTCCTATCTAGTGGGTCAAAGGTGACCGTGTACACTGATCATTCGGCACTTAGGTATCTCATGAGCAAGAAGGAAGCAAAGCCTCGACTTATCCGTTAGATCCTTCTCCTACAAGAGTTTGATTTGGAGATTCTGGATAGAAAAGGGACGGAGAATCAAGTGGCAGATCGTTTATCTAGGATTGAGCAACTGGTGATTGGGGAGAACGAATTGCTTATTGATGATTCTTTCCCTGATGAGCAATTGTTTGCAGTTTTCACGGAGAGTGCTCCTTGGTATGCTGACTATGCAAACTACTTGGTTAGTAAGGTTCTACCTCTTGAGCTTAACTATCAGCAGAAGAAGAAATTCTTCTCAGATCTGAAAAATTTTGTGTGGGATGACCCATACATATATCGGAGGTGTGCTGATGGTATTTATAGGAGATGTGTCTCCGAGGAAGAGGCTCCGAATATATTGAGTTGTTGTCATTCTGTATCCTATGGAGAACATGCTAGTGCCTCCAAGACGGCAGCCAAAGTTCTTTAGTCTGGTTTCTTTTGGCCTCATATTTTTGGATATGCTCGGAATTATGTGTTATCATGTGATCCATGTCAAAGAGTTAGAAGTATCTCCAAGAGGCATGAGATGCCAATGAATACTATTCTTGAGGTGGAGATCTTTGATGTTTGGGGAGTTGACTACATGGGCCCTTTTCCATCCTTCTGTAACAATAAATTCATTCTTGTAGCTATTGATTACGTATCTAAGTGGGTGGAGGTCATTCCATCTCCAACAAGTGATGCAAAGCCCGTGATCAAGCTATTCAAGAAGATCATTTTCCCAAGTGGAGTTCCTAGGGCTGTGATCAGTGATGGAGGTTCACATTTCATAGAGCGATAATTTGAGAACCTCTTGAAGAAATATGGAGTCACTCATAAGGTTGCTACACTTTACCATCCTCAGACTTCTGGCCAAGTGGAGGTATCTAATAGAGAAATAAAGAGTATTCTGGAGAAAACTGTGTCTCGATCAAGAAAGGATTGGTCTTTGAAGCTTGATGATGCTCTTTGGACTTATCGCACTGCCTACAAGACTCCTATTAGGATGACACCCTTTCGACTGATTTATGGGAAGCCCTGCCATCTACTCGTTGAGCTTGAACATAAAACCTTTTGGGCTATTAAGCTTCTGAATTTTGACTTAAAAGTGGCAGGAGAAAAGAGAAAGCTTCAACTTCATGAGGTTAATGAGCTGAGATTGGATGCTTATGAGACTGCCAAGTTATACAAGGAAAGAACCAAGAGGTGGCATGACAAGCATATTCTTCGTAGAGAGTTTCGTGAAGGAGAACTGGTGCTTCTTTTCAATTCTAGATTGAAACTCTTTCCCGAAAAACTTAAGTCAAGATGGTCAGAGCCATTTTTGGTGAAGAAAGTGTTTCCCTATGGTGCTGTGGAGGTTTGGAATGAAGAGTGAGGGACTTTCAAGGTTAATGGTCAGCAGTTGAAGCACTATCTAGTGGAGGAGCAACTTGAGAAGAGGATGAACATTGCCCTCCGTGACCCAATTGTAGAGTGATGAGAGCATAGGAGTCGAGCTTAGGACTTTAAATAAGCGTTTGTTAGGAGGCAACTTATGTTTTCTTATTTTTTCTATTTTATTTCATCTTTTTCTTTTAATTTAGTGTGTTAGATTGTTGTTTTGATGTTTATCTTTTGGATTTTGTTTAGGTTTGACCCTTTCGAAGATATATTTAGAAGAAGAGAGAGGTCAGAAGGTTCCACACCCCGCCCATGGAATGCAAAAAAAAAAAAAAGGGAGAAGTCAGAGAATTCCACGGCTTTGCCGTGGATTAAACCACGGCTGTGGAACTCTCTGTTCAAAAAAAAAAGCGGCCAGAAGTTAGCAACATCCACGGCCGTGGATCGCTGCTGCCAGTTTTAAAAACCACGCCCCCCTTTCCTTCTTTATTTCCCCACTTCTTCTTTCCTTTTTCTCCTTCTTCTCTTCCTCAACCCCTATACCCATCCTCCCAAACCCCCATTAATCCTTATTTCCCTTACAATTCCACATTAACCATCTTCTTCCTCCCTCTCCAGGCCAACCCTTCACCCCATTCTCTCTTCTTCTCCTTCTTCCTTCTCCACCATAGCCACCATAACCCCCCATACCCAAACCTTCATACCTACTCTTTTACTCCACAAACCACTCTTTTCTTCCATTGATCTACCCTTTCTCACCTTCCTTACCTCTACCCAACCATTCCCTCCTTCCAATTTGGTAAACCCTAAATTTAGTAAATTTGCCTCCATACGTGAATAGTGCTGCACAGAGGGGCTTTTTGTTGTGTTTGTTGATTAGGTGTGGTTAGGCAGAATGACGAACAAGCGTCAGAGGGGAGAAGCTAGTTCAAGCTTAAGGATACGAGGAAGAGGCAATGCTGCTCCAAGAGGTAATCCCCCTAATCCCCATAGTTTTAATTTTAGGAATAATGAGCAGAGAGATCGTTACAATGTGCTAGTGAATAGAAGGATAGTTAGCACTAGGTATATGGATGATGTTGTTCTTGATACCTTAGGCTTGCGTGATGACTTTGATTGGATGCTTGATAGGGCAGGATGGACTTATTTTTTGAATTTAAAGTATCCCACTTACACTGAGCTTACATTGGAGTTTCTTAGTTCTGTTGAGGCTCATATCCTTTAGGGGGAAGGTTTCTCTGAAGGCCGGATCACTTTCCAGCTGTTCAATAATGAGCATTGCTTAAATTTAGAGGAGTTTAATAAGATTTTTGGATTGCCTACTGGGGGGAAAAGAGGCACCCAAGTGGTTTTTTCGTAATTTCTTTTTGGGCTGATGTCTCTTGTGGGATAGGTACATATGATTCTTCAAATTGTAAGGCATCTTTTCTGCCAAATCCTTGCCTTCATTATCTCCACCGTATCATGGCTCATACTCTATTTGGGCGTGGGGATAGTGATGGCAATGTCCGTGCTGATGAACTTGCTTTTATGTGGGCCATTCTTAATGATGTCAAAATGGACACTGGATCTTTTCTTATTAGGCATCTGCTTAGGGTAGGTAGGGCCCAATCAGGGACTATTGTTATTGGTGGGCTTATCACAGCGATAGCCAATTTCTTTAAATATGATTTAGATGGTCTGGAGGTAGTTAGAGGTAACTCTAGGATTGATTTAGAGTCTTGTTTAGCAATTAAGATGATTGTAAAAGAGGATGGAATTTACTGCCTCTCCCTGAATGATAGAGCTCAACCCCTACCCCTTCCTAACCCTCCTGCTATCACTGTGCACAACCGTGCAAATTGGTGCACTCCTGGGAGTGTGGTAGATGATCCAATTGATGTTCAGTGCCCCCTTCGCCCTCCACCAAGGACAGGCACCTCTCGTCCTTCTTCTTCTTCTTTTGTAGGTCCTTAGGAGGATGGTCTCACACTGATTTATGCTTCTTTGGAGGAACTTCATGCTGAGTAGGCGCAGTAGCGCCACATACTAGAGGAGCTTCCTCAGCAGGGTCAAGCTACTGATGGCCGCCTGCAGGCCTTGGAGGGGACAGTTCAGAGTATGGAGAGTATGGTCCGGGCCATTCAAAGTTGGCATTTGAGTCAAAATCATTTTCCACCACCGCAGTGAGTTTTTTTCTTTTCTTTTATCCATTCTCTTGTTTTAGATTTTTTTTTTTACATTGGGGACAATGTAGGTTCTAAGCTTGGGGGGATATTTTCATTTTCATTTTAGATAATTGGTATTGTAATTTAGAGTCTCATGCATTCTCATGTCTTGTTTTGCATTACATCTTCATATTGTATTTTCACACCATCATATCTCTTGGGTTTTTAGTTGACTTGTGCCCCTCTCTTTTGAGGATTTTGAGATGATATTGATTTGGAACCCAATTTGTTAATTCTTGTGGTAGGCAACAAGTATTGTTTTAATTGATAGTAGAGGTGATCTCTTGATAGTTGATAATTAGCATATGTTCTCTAAATTTGTGCTTTTCATTGATTTTTAAACCTCTAAATATGAGTTTTGAGCTTGTATGGGATTTATGCACTATATGATTTTTGCTCCCATTCTTTGTGTTGAGTGATATTCCTCATTGATCATGTGCTCTAGAACTTGATTTGAAACCATTTTGAGGCGAAATTTTTGGTTGCATGCTTGAATGTGATTAAGGCATCTTAGGTATTTTTCTGACCTTCTAAGATTGTTACACTTTCATCCTCTAGTTGCCCATTTTGAGCCTATTGCATAATTATTTTTCTTGATACCTATGCTGAAACATTGTTGGTAATCATTTAGAATATTAAATGGAGTGAATTGGGCTTGAAAGTTGTTCGAAAATTGTGTTGGGAATTATATGTATTTGAGCTTCTTCTTTCTCAAATGAAAAAAATGAAAAAAGAAAAAGAAAATAAAAGAAACATCATGAGATGAAAGCTTGAAAAAGAGGAGAAAGAGGAGAAGGAAAAGTAAGGAAGAAAATTCTTTGAAATGTGGAGTTATGTTTTAGATTGAAAAATTACCTTTGCTCCATTTATGTTCTATTGGATTTCTTGTGTTTATTGAAAATCTTGATGAGTCATTTGTGCAAACCTTCCTTTCTCTACCTTACCTAACATCATTCCCATGGCCCCATTACAACCCTTATAAGATCTTTTGATTCTTGCATGCATGCTGATTATTAGTGAAAATTTGATTTCTTATCAAGCATATGGAAGTGCATTTTCTTTGAAGGATTTTGAGCATATGATTTTCACCCTTAAACACTTTCAGTGTGGTTAGTGGAGTGAACTTAATTCAATCAATGAAGATGCATGATTTCTGAGAACTTAGCCTCTAATTGGACTTGATTTTGATTACCTCTCAGATTCTTTGTTTACCTTAGCCTATTGCTTGGATATTGTTTTCTCGGGTTCCTTATTCTTTATTGTCTTTTGATCCCACTTCTTGGTTTGGCATTAATTATTGCTTGGGGACAAGCAAAATCTTAAGCTTGGGGGGATTTGATGTGTGTGAAACAACATCATGTTTTATTCTTGTTTTGGATGCATTCTTGAGCATTTTAGGTATTTTAGTTTCCTTTTTTAGTTTGTTTTTCCCTTAGTTCAGATAGCTGCGGTGTTTTTAGTGTTCTTATGCAGGATTAATGTTGAATTGGCGTTGGATTGAATGGAATGCTTTCATGTTTGAAGTTGGAGCTTAATGGATAGCAAAAAGGTGCAAAAAGACCATTCCAGAGGGATCCACGGCCTGCCCGTGGATCAAACCACGGCCATGGATCGAGCAGCAAGTTAAAAAAGGAAAAGAGAATTCCAGAGAGTACCATCCACGACCGTGGAACTCAAATGACACAGGATGGGCTTTTTGGCAGAATGATCTATGGCCTGGCCGTGGAATGATCCACGGCCGTGGATCGCAGTGCGCAGCAGTTTTTAAGTTTTTATTTTTATTTCTTTTGGGGGCTTTTTTATCCAATTAAAACTCTAGGCTATAAATAGATGTTCTGAATAGAATTAGGGGGTTCTAATTTGGTTTGGAAGGAGGCACATTGGAGGCTCTTGTTCTTGATCTTTCTTCCCTCCTCTCTCTTGGATTACGGGTTTGGGATGTTTATGAATATGTTTTCTTATTCTTTCTTCTCTATGTCTGAGTAGTTTCCTTTGTTTTTAAGATTGGACAATGCCCTTTGATACATTGATAATGATTAATTGACTTTGTTTTCCCTTTTATTAATCTTGAATGTTCTTTGATTCAATTCTTATTGCTCTTATTCATGTGAATTTACTGGCCACTTATTTGCATCTCATAGACATTTAGGGACGTACTGAGAGGTGAACCTAAGTGTTGGAACTATAAGAATTGAACTTAAGGTCTAAATCACGAGAGTAGTTTTAGCCTTTCGAGGATTCAATGAATTACCACAAATCGTAATGGTTCAATTTAAATTCAATTACCACGAGAGTATGAATTAGTTTAATTGGGCACGGATCTTGTATATTGAAAAAGAACATTAACTAATTTAAGATAATTCACTTTCAATTGAATTTCAGATTTAATAAAAGGGTTGTCATTTAGGATTTATCTTGTATCATTGTGGTATCCCAATCTTGGAAACTTTCTTGAATCTGAAAAACCCCTTCTTGATAACTTGCTATTTTTATTATAAATTCTGCACTTTAATTTTTATTTAATTGCTTATTACTACGTTCTTCTTAATCAATAATCATATTCCCTATTGTTTAATTTAATTGAATTAATTAATTAATTAGTATTCATAGACATAGTCCCTGTGGATTCGATCTTTTTATTACTTGACGATGAAACCATACACTTGCGGATTTCACGCATCACTCATCCACTCACTCATTAAACCACTCCATTGTCATTTTGTTCCCTTCAAGATCTATAAAAGGGAGCAATGGCTGCTCATTTGATCATCTTGGTTTAGAGATCAAGATCATGCTATTGTGTTATTTATTTTTCTTATTGTAGTTTTCTTTTGTTCTAAATTAAAGTTATGTTCATCTTCTTCTTATTCTCTCTTTCTTTCCTCTTGTCTATGAGTAACTAATTTTCATTTTGCTTAGGTGAAAGGATGAAGCTTTTGGCAATGAAATAAGGTTAGATTAATCTCTTTCTTTTGCTTAAATGATATATTATCAAGTAGTCATTATATGTATTGTATTTTATTTCCAATCATTTTAGAAACCCTCCTTGTAAAGTGGAGATCTTGAATTATTGTAGACAAGATATTGGCATAATAAATGCTTGATCCCATTTATAAGTGGTGATATTAATAGATAATTAAAGGAACCATAATATAATTACATATATAATCTTAAATGAACTTTGAATGTTGTATTTTTCGATTGAAATCTCTATTATGCATGGATTCTAATTGAGTTATAAAAAAAATTAATCTTGTCCTTAATTTACTTACTAAGAGTGGATCTCCTAACCCAAGTAAATCTTTTTTATTTGTGACTAAGTTTTATCACCTTTATTTTTGTGACAAAATCTTTTCCTTACCTCAAAGAATTTTTTTTCATCAATTCCCTGTGGATCGACCTCGGAGTCCGAGAATTTATTACTTGAAACAACCTGCACTTGGGTTTGTAACTTAAAATTATCATCAAGTTTTTAGCGCTGTTGCTGGGGAATTGATTTGAAGAACAAATTTATTAAGGTATTTTTTCTTTACGTAAACTTCACCATCTTGTATATATTGTTTTCTACTCTTTTAATTTTCTTACTTGCTAACTTAGTAAGAGAAACTCTCCCTTCTCCCTTTCTCCCTTTGTAATCTTCAATCATTAATGAAATAATCTTTCTTCTTCTCTCCTCTCTCGTCAGAGCAAAAAATTGGTTTGCCAGTTCTCTGGTTTTTACTTTATGTTTTAATAATATTTCAATCTTGACTCTTCTTTTCTTCCTCTTCCACTGGCATTGGTGGGGCTCTGCTTCTCTCTAGTTTTCGTGTTTTAAATTTACTTTCTGTACTTTATTTTTTGTATTTTACTTCTGTTTTATTATTTTGTATAGCATGTAAAGCAGTATGTCTGCTCTCCTACTTTCTTTCATTTTGTTCTTTTGCCTTTTCCCGTGATCTTCCACCTATTCTTTACTAACTATCTAACTTCTAACTTACTAACCTAATTATTATCTTTCTAACTTTCTAACTTATTAATTTATTAACTTACTAATTTACTAACTATGCTATTTAATGGAAGGTTTATACCACCTACTTGTACATTTTTATTTTATTTTAAATCACTTATTTATGCTTAATTATTATCATGATTTAAATTCTAATCGTTTAGTTAAAGTTAATCCTAGTACTTTATATATTGATTTGTTTGATTCACAATCACACACAGTAAACACAATGGCTGAAAATGAAAGTATACATGATGAGCATAAAAATTAACTGTTGCGAACCATGCATGAATATTTTCAACCATCTCGAAATTCTAGTCCATCATATTTTATCTTTCCACTCAATGCTAACAATTTTAGATTTAAGCCGGTGTGATTTCATTACTTCCTAATTTCTATGGTTTAGAATCTGAAAGCCCATATTTGAAGAAGTATGTACCACTTTTTGTAACACCCTGGATAGTCATGATAGATTTGTATATGGTTACGGAGGTAGCCTAACATTAGATTGTCATGCCTGTAAAGTTTTGTGACCATCTGAGCACATTTAGTCACTTTGCTGCAACTCTTCGTGCTCAATATAGCTGTTTTCAGCCTTGTTTTTGACTTAAATTGTTCAGTTAATGGAGATAACTATGGAGAACTTCTTTCTAGGTCACAAATGTATGGAATTAGACTTGGTTAAAGTTTGAGAATTTTTAGAGTTAGTTTGGCATTTTTAAGCATATTAGTTGTGTGTTTTAGTGCCGAATTGACCTTCAGCAGATATGAAAAAATGTGAAAATGGTGTGATAATATTTTTAATGAATCTTAGGATTTATTTTAAATTTGTTGGAAGTTTGGAAACTTGGTTTGATTATAATTAAGTGTTCTTAAATGTTCAAGTGAATTTTGGTCACTTCAGTGACCAAAATTTAGAGGGCACGACCCTGTTTCTATTGCTGGCCTATTTAAGGCCAAAAGTGGGAGTTTTATCTCACTTTTCTTTCCTCTTCTCACGGCTACACATGGAAAACAAAGGAAAAGGAGAATCAAGGGTTTAAGGAAGAAGGATCTTCATCAAAGTAAGGGAAGGAGCTTAGTTTTTTGAAGGAACGACTAATCGATTTTGTTTCTGGAAATTGAGGTAGGGGGAAAACCTTTTCTTAATTCATTTCCTACTTTCTCCATCTTGTTCTTGAGTTATGACTTGATGTGTGATTTTAGTTTTTGAGTTATTTTGGTTGTTTGGGCTTGAATCTTGTTATAGAACTTGATGATGGCTTGTTTATAAGTTGTTGGGTGTATGAAAATGGATTTCTAACCCTTATATGCCTCAAATTCCTTTTGAGTGGAGAATTAGGGTTTTAGGTTTTGAAATGGATGTTTATCCTTGATCTTTGGTTTTGAGTGAAATCAAAGTGGTTTAAGAAGTTTAAGGTTGTGATTGATGATTTTCTATGTGTTTGAGAACTTATTGGGGTCTTAGAATCATTGAAAAATTGGATTGGAATGGCTAAAATCTAAGAAAAGGATCAATGGAACAATACCACGTTCTGCAGGTTGATGCAGGGCTTCTGGTTAGGAGATACGACCTGTGTCTGAGGACACGAGGTGGGCCGTGTCCCTCTCTGCCAGAGGATTCCGTGAAGAGTGTTCACATTGTAGGACACGGGGTAGGCCGTGTAGAATGACACGGGCCGTGTTTGAGGCCAGAACCTTGAAAATGTCATTTTTAATGTTTTCCAAGTTCTTAGTTTGATGGGATCATTGGCATATGTTCCCTAAAGTGTGTGGAGACTCTAGTAGGAGTATTTAATCAAGTGTTTGTATGTGAATGTAAATCAATTGGAATGTCAAATATTGTGATGCTTAGCATCATTATTGTTGATGCTTGAGATAAGATGAATGTAAATCAATTAGTATGGTAACTATTATAGTGTTTGACATCATTGTGTTTCACATTTATGATCATGCATGTAAATCAATTGTGGTGCTAATTATGGAAAGTAATTAGTGATTATTTTATATGAGATGTTTGAGAAACATAATGAGGTGTGTAATATCCTTGTTATGTTGTTTGAAACATAGATTGGTGAATAATATCCTCTCTATTATTTGTGAAATGCAATGTGGTGTGTAATACCTTCTTTGTGTTGTTTGAGAAGCATAGATTGGTGAGCAATACCCTTTCTATGTTATGTATAATGAGGTGAGTAATATCCTTATTACATTGTTGAGTAAGGAGGTGAGTAATATCTTCTTTGCTTTGTTGACTATTGGAGGTGAGTAATATCCTCTACTTGTTTTGATGGATAGTGTTGGTGAGTCATATCCTTACTATACCTGATAAACCTTGATATGTCATAACATATCCTAGAGTAGTTGAGGTGAGTATTATCCTCAATATGTTTGAGGGCTCATAACATTTTGAAACTGCATTCATTCCTAGGATTTGCATAGACATACACATTAGTCATAATTAAGCATAGCATGACAATTGTATGGGCAGTTGCTATCATAACATTTTTATGCATTGCAATTGTATGGGCGATTGCGTGTTTCTAAGATGGAGATGTTGTTGCTTATGTGATTGAAGTATCAACTTGACAATTGTGAATATTATTTGTTTGTATATATGTATATACTGGTATTGGAATACTTCTACTGAGATATATTTCTCACCTCGATTGTGTTGCCATGTAAATCTAGGTGCGAGTTCTTCGAAAGGAAAGAAGAATATGTATGAGGATTAGCATAGTATAGATGTTGTTTTGAGTTGAGCATATATTTGTTTTATATTTGCTTAGTTATTTGGAGTTATGTATAACAGTATGCCCTTTGAGGCTATGATGTATATATATAACATTTGCTATCATGGCTCTCCATTTTTACTCATTGTGTATGAATGATGTGGGTTAGATGTTGATGTATGTTAGTAGTAGCAGGACCAGTATTGGGTATTCATTTATATGATGATATATTTGGGTAGCAAATATTGGGCTGTTATATTTTAGTATTAGAGCAATTCATCCTATTGAGCCGGGGTATAGACTAACTATTCTTATGCATGTGTAATGATGGTTTTGCATTTATTATCTTTTACATGTGATTGTTTGAGTAGAATTGCATTTTTTGCCTTTGAGATGTTTGCTTTAGCTACTGTGACACAATTATGTGATATTGAGCCTAGCTAACTCAGTATGGATTGTTCTGTATTTACAGAAGACTATGGTAGCACGAAGGTGACAGGCAATACGAGGTCGACCACGTGGGAACTGGAATAGGGACTCTGGTAATGAAGGTACAGAGATGGCCGCAGCTATGATGGTAATGGCCAATGTCATGACGCAGTAAACTAAGTAAGTTACGGTGACTGCAAGAGTATTAGAGAAGTTGGTACCTTAGCAGCAAGTACCACCACCAGCCCAGGAGGTACCAGTCGGGAGAAATCAGAATTTTCTCAACATTTCAGAGTTCAGAAATATGAATCCTCCAATATACAGAGGTGATTATGATCCAATTAAAGTGGAAGAGTGGTTGACTGAATTAGAGAAGATCTATGAGGTCATGGGTTGCTCTGATGAGCAAAAAGTTTCTTTTGTTTTTTTCATGTTGAGAGGGGACGCAGAGCAATGGTGGCGAAGTACTAGGAGGCTACTGGAGACAGCAGGGACTTTGATCATGTGGGGTTTGTTCAAAGAGACCTTTTTGGAGAAACACTTTCCAAAAAGTTTGCAAGATGATAAAGAAAGGGAAATTTTGGGTCTTCATCAAGAAGACATGACGGTTAGACAAAATGAGGCAAAATTTCATGAGTTGTCTAAGTTTTCTTCTTAGTTTAGGCAAAATCGGGATGAGAACTGGAGGTGTGTCAGGTTTGAGTCTGGACTGAGGGGAAATGTAAGAATGGTTGTGAGACATTTTGAAATAAGGGATTTTTCATCCTTGGTGAACAAGTGTAGAATTGTGGAGTCTGAAAATTTCCAAATTTAGGCAGAGTAGAATTTACAAAGTCTATCGAAGAAGAAGAAGGTGGATGGTGGATATGGGAAAGGTAGTCCTAAATCCAGTCACCCACAAGAGAAAGGCCAGACTGTTCAGAGGGAAGATCAATAAGAGAAGTGTAACAACTGTGGCAGGTATCATGGGGACAAAGTTTGTATGGTGGACCAGATTAAGTGTTTCCAATGTGGCAAGCTAGGATACTATGCCAAGAATTGTTTTCAAAAAGAAAAAGACAAGACAGATGCTAGACCTGTCACTGAGGTAGAGGCTATACTGTGCAAGACAGTGAGGTATGACACCCGAGATCGACGTGGGCGGGGAATGGTTACCGGTGCAAAAGATGAAGCACAGACAAGGAGTGACTTCTGCCAAGCTTCTAGATGAATGGACACATGAATGAACTGAATACACACCAGAATGAGAGGGATCCAGAGACTATGTAGGTATAAGACTGCATAGTTGAGGATGGCTTAAAGGAATTAATTACCACCACCCATATCAATAAGATGCATCTTCTTTTCGGGAGCCAAGAACATAAGTAGTCCATAGTTAAGCGTGCTTGACTTGGAACACTTGTGGGATGGGTGACCTCTTGTAAAGTTTTCTAGGATGCGTGTGAGTGAGGATAAAGCACGCTGAAATGACCTGTATTGGTTTGTGGGGACACTCATCGATCCTGCAGGCAATCTCGGGATGTTAAAATTAGTATCAAAGTGGGACTTCTTCCAGTACGGTGTGGTTCGGGGACAAACCACACAGAAGCTAGTGGGCATGTGACTGCTGGGGCCGACGAGGGTGAGGAGTGGTCGTCGGTGCAAAAGATGAAGCACAGACAAGAAGCAGCTCCTGGCAGGCTTCTAGGTGGAGGGACACATGAATGAACTGAATACACACCAAAATGAGAGGGATCCAGAGACTGTGCAGGTATGGGACTGCATAGTTGAGGATGGATTAAAGGTATTAACCTGCACCACCCATATCAACAAGATATATCATCTTTTAAGGAGCCAAGAACATAAGTACTCCATAGTTAAGCGTGCTTGACTTGGAACACTTGTGGGATGGGTGACCTCTTGAGAAGTTTTATAGGATGCGCGTGAGTGAGGACAAAGTACGCTGAAAAAACCTGTGTTAGTTTATGGGGACACTCATCGATCCTGCAGGCAAGAGTGGTCGTTGGTACAAAAGATAAAGCATGGACATGGAGCGGCTCCTGGCAGGCTTCTAGGCGAAGGGACAAATGAATGAACTGAATACACACTAGAATGAGAGGGATCCAGAGACTGTACAGATATGGGACTGCATAGTTGAGGATGACTTAAAGGAATTGATTAGCACCACCCATATCAACAATATGCATATTCTTTTCGGGAACAAAGAACATAAGTACTCCATAGTTAAGCGTGCTTGACTTGGAACACTTGTAGGATGGGTGACCTCTTGTGAAGTTTTCTAGGATGCGTGTGAGTGAAGACAAAGTACGCTGAAAAGACCCGTGTTGGTTTGTGGGGACATTCATCGATCCTGCAGGCAGTCTCAGGATGTTACAATTAGTATCAAAGTAGGACCTCTCCCAGTACGGTGTGGTTTGAGGATAAACCATGCGAAAGCTGGTGGGTATGTGACTGCAAGGGCCGACAAGGGTGGGGAGTGGTCGCTGGTGCAACAGATGAAGCACGAACAAGGAGCGGCTCCTGGCAGGCTTCAAGGCGGAAGGAC
Organism: Ormosia semicastrata; assembly: GCA_029884595.1. Lineage (NCBI taxonomy): Eukaryota > Viridiplantae > Streptophyta > Magnoliopsida > Fabales > Fabaceae > Ormosia > Ormosia semicastrata. Next base: position 11,274,302 of record JAQQTO010000047.1, read on the forward strand.
ATATGAATGAACTAAATACACACCAGAATGAGAGGCATCCAGAGACTGTGTAAGTATGAGACTGCATAGTTGAGGATGGATTAAAGGAATTAATCAGCACCACACATATTAACAAGATGTATCCTTTTTTCGGTAGCCAAGAATATAAGTACTCTATAGTTAAGCGTGCTCTACTTAGAACACTTGTGGGATGGGTGACCTCCTGACAAGTTTTCTAGGATACGTGTGAGTGAGGACAAAGCATGCTGAAAAGGCCTGTGTTGGTTTGTGGGGACCCTCATCGATCCTGCAGGCAGGAGTGGTCGCCGGTGCAAAAGATAAAGCATGGACAAGGAGCAGCTCTTGGCAAGCTTCTAGGCGGAAGGACACATGAATGAACTGAATACACACCGGAATGAGAGGGATCCAGAGATTGTGCTGGTATTGGGACTGCATAGCTGGGGATGACATAAAGGAATTGATTAGCACCACCCATATCAACAAGAAGCATTTTCTTTTTGGGAGCCAAGAACATAAGTACTCCATAGTTAAGCGTGCTTGACTTGGAACACTTGTGGGATGAGTGACCTCTTGGGAAATTCTCTAGGATGCGTGTGAGTGAGGACAAAGCCTGCTAAAAAGACCCGTGTTGGTTTATCGAGACACTCATCTATCCTGCAGGCAGTCTCGAGATGTTACAAATGGTATCAAAGAGGGACCTCTCCAAGTACGGTGTGGTTCGGGGACGAACCATGCAGAAACTGGTGGGCATGTGATACCCTGGGTCGACGAGGGTGAGGAGTGGTCACCGGTCCAAAAGATGAAGTGCGAACAAGGAGCAGCTCTTGGCAGGCATTTAGGCGGAGGGACACATGAATGAACTGAATACACACTGGAATGAGTGGGATCTAGAGACTATGTAGGTATGGGACTGCATAGTTGAGGATGGCTTAAAAGAATTGATTAGCACCACTTGTATCAACAAGATGCATCTTCTTTTCGGGAGCCAAGAACATAAGTACTCTATCGTTAAGTGTGCTTGACTTGGAACACTTATGGGATGGGTGACCTCCTGGGAAGTTTTCTAGGATGCGTGTGAGTGAGGACAAAGCATGCTGAAAAGACCCATGTTGATTTGTGGGGACACTCATCGATCTAACAAGCAGTCTCGGAACGTTACAAATGGTGCCAAAGTGGGACCTCTCCCAGTACGGTGTGGTTCGAGGACGAACCATGTAGAAGCTAGTGGGCTTGTGACTGCCGGGGCCGACGAGAGTTGGAAATGGTCACTAGTGCAAAAGATGAAGCATGGACAAAGAGCGGCTCCTGGAAGGCTTCTAAGCGGAGGGACACATGAATGAACTAAATACACATCGGCATGAGAGGGATCTAGAGACTGTGCAGGTATGGGACTGCACAGTTGAGGATGACTTAAATGAATTGATTGGCACCACCCATATCAACAAGATGTATTTTCTTTTCGGGAGCCAAGAACATAAGTACTCCATTGTTAAGCATGCTTAACTTGGAACACTTGTGAGATGGGTGACCTCCTAGGAAGTTTTCTAGGATGCGTGTGAGTGAGGACAAAGCATGCTGAAAAGACACGTGTTGGTTTGTAGGGACAATCATCGATCCTGAAGGCAGGAGTGGTCGCCGATACAAAAGATGAAGCATGGACAAAGAGCGGCTCCTGGGAGGCTTCTAAGAGGAGGGACACATGAATGAACTAAATACACACCGAAATGAGAGGGATCTGGAGACTGTGCAGGTATGAGATTACATAGCTGAGGATAGCTTAAAAGAATTGATTAGCACCACCTATATCAACAAGATACATTTTCTTTTCAGGAGCCAAGAGCATAAGTACTCCATAGTTAAGCGTGCTTGACTTGGACCACTTGTGGGATGGGTGACCTCCTGAGAAGTTTTCTAAGATACGTGTGAGTGAGGACAAAGCCCGCTGAAAAGACCAGAATTGGTTTGTGGGGACACTCATCGATCCTGTAGGCAGTCTCAGGACGTTACAAATGGTATCAAAGAGGGACCTCTCCCAATACGGTATGGTTCGGGCACGAACCATGCGGAAGCTGGTGCGCATGTGACACCCGGGGTCGACGAGGGTAAGGAGTGGTCGCCAGTGTAAAAGATGAAGCACAGACAAGGAGCGGCTCATGGCCGGCTTCTAGGCGGAGGGACACATGAATGAACTGAATACACACCGAAATGAGTGGGATCTAAAGATTGTGCAGGTATAGGACTGCATAATTGAGGATGGCATAAAGGAATTGATTAGCATCACTCATATCAACAAGATGTATTTTCTTCTCGGGAGCCAAGAACATAAGTACTCCTTAGTTAAACGTGCTTGAATTAGAACACTTGTGGGATGGGTGACCTCCTGGGAATTTTTCTAGGATGCGTGTGATTGACGACAAAGCACGCTGAAAAGACCCGTATTAGTTTGTGGGGACAATCATCAATCCTGTAGGTAGGAGTGGTCACCGGTACAAAAGATGAAGCACGGACAAGGAGCGGCTCCTGGCGGGCTTCTAGGCGGTGGGTCACATAAATAAACTGAATACACACCGGAATGAGAAGGATCTAGAGACTATGCAGGTATGAGACTACATAGTTAAGGATGACTTAAAGGAATTAATTAGCACTACCTATATCAACAAGATATATCTTATGTTCGGGAACCAAGAACATAAGTACTCTATAGTTAAGCGAGCTTGACTTAGAACACTTGTGGCATGGGTGACCTCCTGGGAAGTTTTGTAAGATGCATGTGAGTGAGGACAAAACCTGCTGAAAAGACCCGTGTTGGTTTGTTGGGAAACTCATCGATCCTACAGGCAGTCTCGGGATGTTACAAACGATATCAAAGAGGGACCTCTCCCAGTACGGTGTGGTTCGGGGATGAACCATGTGGAAGCTAGTGGGTATGTGACACCCAGGGTCGACGAGGATGAGGAGTGGTCGCCAGTGCAAAAGATGAAGCGCTGACAAGAGGCGGCTCCTGGCAGGCTTCTAGGCGGAGGGACACATGAATGAACTAAATACACACCGGAATGAGTGGGATCTAGAGACTGCGCACGTATAGGACTGCATAGTTGAGGATGACTTAAAGGAAATGATTAGCACCACTTATATCAACAAGATACATATTCTTTTCGGGAGCCAAAAACATAAGTACTCCATAGTTAAGCGTGCTTGAATTAGAACACTTGTGGGATGGGTGACCTCTTGGGAAGTTTTCTAGGATCCGTGTGAGTGAGGACAAAGTACGTTAAAAAGACCTCTGTTGATTTGTGGGGACACTCATCAATCCTGCAAGTAGTCTCAGGATGTTACATGAAGCATCACCATCTTCTGGTATTGGAAAAGGTGAGTGATGCACACTTTTTAGTTGTTGCATTTACAAACCCAAGTGCAGGTTGTCTCAAGTAATAAATTTCTCGAGAGTCCGAGGTCGATCCATAGGGAATTGTTGAAGATTAATTAAGGTGAAGTGAATATTTTGTTACTATGATTAAAATTATTTACTTGGGTTAAAAGATCCACTCTTGGTAAATAAAATAAAGGTAAGATTAATTCCTTTTATAACTCAATTAGAATCCTCACAACATGGAGGTTCCAATCGGAAAATACAACGTTAAAAGTCTATTAAAACTATATACGTATTTATATTATGTTTCCAAAAATATTACTACCACTTATAAATGGGTTAAAGCATTCATTGTGCTAATATTTTGTCTACAACAAATCAAGAACTCCACTTTATAAGGAGAGTTTCTAACACCACCACTTGTAAATGGGTTAAAGCATTCATTGTGCCAATCTCTTGTCTACAACAAATCAAGAACTCCACTTTACAAGGAGGGTTTGGAAACAAAATACAATACGTATAATGATCACTTGAAAATATATCATTTAAGCACAAGAGAGAAATTAATCTAACCTTATTTCATTACCAAGAGCTTCACCTCTTCACCCAAGTAAAATGAAACTTAGTTACTCATAGATAAGAAGAAAGAAAGAGAGAAGAAGAAGAAGAAAAACATGACTTCAATTTAGAACAAAGGAAAATTACTACAAGAAAACTTAGTAACAAATTAGCATTATTTTGGTAACTAACACCTAATTCTTCAATGATCTGCCAAGGCCCCCTTTTATAGAGGATTAGAGATACAAAATGTCAAGGGGGTGAGTCATTAGTGGTTGAATGATTAGAAAATGAGTGGAAAATGCCAAATGACATTAAATGAGTGGGAAATTATGGAGATTCCTTGTCTCCGAAATCATACAGCTCTGAAGTCATTGCATTCGTCATTTTTGAACTAAGTGGTCTTCATGAAAGTTGTAGGCCTGGATCTTATCTTTCAAATGACTTTGGTTTGGGTCCAATATAATTTCTAGAACTCCACATACGTTCAAATTACTACATACTGTCCAGGCCCAGTCACAGCTCCTCTGTTCTGACTTCCAAACCCAATATCACCTTCAAGGAATCCGATTCTGGAAAAGTGTTCAACATGAAAGTTGTAGATATGGGTCTTAAGTATTCAGCATCCATGTTTCAGTCCATTTTACAACATCTAGCCCAAAATATGTGATGAACAGTATACATAAGTCAAGCTGACAGGAACAGCAGTCTAGTTCTTGCTTCAACCCCAATTTGATTTATCTACTCGTGTGATTCGGCCTTTGAGGTATTCATGAAAGTTATAGAACTCTCTCTTATCTTTCAAATGCCACTAGAATCAGCTCCAAAGACCACCTACAGCCCAAGATATGACCCAAGTACAGAAACAGTGTAAGATATGAATCATGCTGAAAAATTCAATTAAGTTCAATTTGAGTCCAAACTTACAAAACATAATAAAACTCAATCAATTAAGTACATAAAGAGTGTAAATGACTAAGAATAAAAGCTTATTAATGTATCAAATATGTGATCATCAAACTCCCCCACACTTAGCTTTTTGCACTCCTGAGCAAAACACATAAGACCACTCACAAAATAAAAAAAAACGAAACAGACTCAAAAGTTAAACACTCTAAAAGACTCAATTTCTAATAATATTTAAAAATGAAGAGCAATCATTCAAGTAATCAAAACATTCATGAAGTAACATATCTTCACTTCTCAAATCAACAAGTAAGGATATTTCAATTGAAAAGCATGAGTCAAGAATGATAGATTTTCACAAGATTCACTCTCAATCCCTCAAGTGTTTAAAAGGTAGGTATTTCACTCAATTCAACCCATGAAAATTGCACTACCATAAGCTTGCTTATCTTCTACTTCTCCACTACTCAGAACACATGCACACACAAATCATGAGGACTTTATTCAAGGTTGTAATGGGGTCAAGGTAAAGGAGGAGGTAATATAGATATGACAAGATAAACACCAGAGAATAAAAGAACATGAGAGCTGAGTTCAATTAACAAGCATGAAAATTCATCCCAACTCCACCTAATACAAATTTCCTTTACCTATTCTTTTCCTTTCCTTTATTACCTTGTTGACCCTCTTCTTTTTACATTTTTTTTTTTTATTTTTTTTTATTTTTGATTTTATTTTTATTTTTTGATTTTTGATTTTTGATTTTTTTTTAAAGAATAAGAACATCATATATACACATTTTTTTTTTAAATATTCTGCACACACACACCCACACTTGTTCAAGAACTCATCGAATGACAAACTAATGTTCTCTTATTCCCTAAGGTCAACTAAGAATATGGTTTTTCATTTAAGGCACATAATGGGTTCGAAACAAAGAATAGTCAAATAAGCTCAAAGGGGTTAAGCAAGGGAAAATAAGTCATTTCTAATGCTTTATGTTGACAGGAATCAGAGAATTTTCAAGAAGTCATAAGAGTGGTTGATATTATATTGAAACAACATACTGCTAAACAAGGCTGGCTATTTGATTAAAGTAGCTATTTCAAGAAAAATGCCTCAATCATATTCATGTATGCATATGAAAATGTAGTCTCAAAAAGAATCAAAGCAAGTTCTAGAGCAACAATTCCATGAGTGAAATTCACACAAGAAAAAAAAGAATGGTACAAATGTTCAATCCATTCATCAATAAGCTCAAAATCTCACAAGGCATAATTCTATCATTCTCAGTCCACCAATTCAACATCCATAACCAAGCATGTGAATTTTAAGAAAGAAGACAATTTACTCAATCATGCAAATTTCCCTGAATTTGAATTGCTACTTCCACATAAATTAGTTACTACCCTAATTAAGATACGTCTCAAGAGTAAAATTTACTCCTTACTCTGCCATCCTTAATTGGTTTACTAGTTACTGACAAATATATAAACACAACAAATATATTAATACACACACTTCCTAAATTTTTTTTTTTTTGGTTTTTTTTTACACAACTCTACACACGACAAACATAAACACACTTACTTTTTTTTATACATTTTTTTTTACACAACTACTCACACAACTATCCTTCCCTCCAACTAGATCACAACATTGTCCTCAATGTTAAAAAAATAGAAAGGAAAAAGATAGAAGATAGTACCTGTTACCACAATTACTAAAAAGAGCAACCTTACACAAATATAAAAAAAATATGATAAATAAAAATAAAGATAAAGGATAGTTATAGATGAAGTGACAGATCACACTCTTGTTCCTTGCTGCCTCCTTTGCTGTTGTCAGAAAAGTTTGAAATTAAGAAACAAATTTTTTTTTTGTTTTTGTTTTTGTTTTTTGTTTTTTTTTTTTACTTCAAGAAAACCATCAGGGTAAAGAAGTCTAGAAACCCCCGAAGGATCCCATCCAAAGGATCGTCTGTCCAAAACAAAATTCAACAAAATCATACAAAGATAAAATAATAATAACAAATGATTACATACCTTTATGTACAGGTTTCATGGCAGATCTTTATACTGCGCGTCATGAGTGCAGTAATACCAAGACGGCTCAGCCAATCTGGGTATTCTTCTCCCTCCCGCTTGTTTGAAGAAAAGAGAATAAAGAAACCATCGTGGGTTTCCATCCTGGGTCTAGAACCTGGAGAGCTTACACTTAGGTTCGTAACATCAACAAAGATGCTAAAATCTGAAACCCGCAATGTCCAAGATCCAGAACGCTCCATCCCAGGGCGCTGAGAGCCCCTTCTAATAAAAGAGAGGATCAAGCTCAGATGCCTCATACGCTTTGGCAGCCGCGGGTTACTTCTCACTAATAACCACAGTGGGACGCTTCTATCTGTCCATCAACTCCACAGTGCCTAGATGGTGAACATTGGGTTGTGGAGTGCGGCTCTCTACAGAGCATGGTACACGAACCTTTTTTACCGACCGGCGTGCGAAGGTCCACCCGAGTCAATGACGGGTCTGCCACTCCACGGCGAGGGGCTCCTAATCTAATTAAAGACCAAGTACAACCGAAGTTTCGCCACTTTTTTATTTTTTTATTTTTTTATTTAATTTTTTTAATTTTTTACAAATTTCTTTTTTTTTTTTTTTTTTTTTTTTTTTTTTTTTTTTGAAAATGTACAAGATAATATATACATGTTGTTGTGATTGTGGCTCACATCTTCCTCTGGTTTCACGTCCAGAAACGGCTTAAACGCCTTCTATGAGTCGAGGATAAGCTTCCCATCCAATTTTCTTATAAATTGGCAAACAGGGTCTTTTTGAGTCAGATTCCCAAGACTATAACGCTCTTGTTCGTCCTTGAAGAGATTCCACAAACTAAGAAGTTCACGTTGCACAACTCCACAAGAATGCGTCTCAAGAGTCAATAAGATATTATCTAATGACTCCTTACTCAGTCCATTCTTAATGAAGAATATTTTATCTTCTCTGTTTACGAAAACCATCCCCAAAGAGTGACATCGCGTATTGCAATTCCATCGTGCACACTTGTAACAAACTTTCATTCTTTTTGCTCTTCTCCTTTTTGAAAATGAACTTTTACCGAGACCAGGCATGTATGGGACAAATGAATCTGAAGATTCACCAGCTAAACGAACCTTTGCTTCGATTATCCAGCGTATATCTTCTGGGATGCCCTTATACATTAACAATCTCAGTCTTTCACACTTGAGAGTCACGGAGTACCGTTATCCGCCATTTAACCGGGAACACAAAGAACTGCAAAAAGAAAGAAACAACATTAAAATAAATTCTACTCATAACAAGGATTAGAAAGAGAAATGGATTCTACCTCAACAACTTGATGTTCCAGAAATGGTTTGAGTCTTTGTCCATTAACCTTAAATACAATACCATTCCTAGGATTCTCAATGTCTATGGCCCCATAAGAAAACACATGTTTGACAATATAAGGACCAATCCACCTAGATCTCAATTTTCCAGGGAATAGGTGAAGGCGAGAATTATAAAGCAAAACTTTTTGACCAATTTCAAAAGTTTTTCTGAAAATTGATTTGTCATGAAAAGCTTTTGTTCTAGCTTTATAAATCTTTGAGTTTTTATATGCATCATTTCTTAATTCCTCAAGTTCATTCAATTGTAATTTGCGTAACTTGGAAGCATCATCAAGACTTAAGTTGAAAGCTTTAATGGCCCAAAATGCTTTATGCTCCAATTCTACAGGCAAATGACAAGGTTTTCCATAAACTAACCGATAGGAGACATGCCCAAAGATGTTTTAAAAGCAAGATGCGGTAAGCCCAAAGTGCATCATTTAGTCTTAAAGACCAATCTTTACGATTTGGGTTAACCATTTTTTCCAAAATTTGTTTAATCTCCCTATTTGCTAATTCAACTTGTCCACTTGTCTGAGGATGATAAGGGGTTGCAATTTTGTGGGTAATGCAATATTTTTTCATTAAAGATTCAAATGGTTTATTGCAAAAATGTGTTCCCCCATCACTGATGATAGCTCGAGGAATTCCAAATCGACTCAAAACATTTTCTTTTAAAAATTTTAGAACAGTTTTATGATCATTGTGCCGACATGGAATTGCCTCAATCCATTTTGAGACATAATCAACTGCAACTAAAATGTACACAAATCCAAAAGATGATGGAAATGGACCCATGAAATCAATTCCCCAACAATCAAAAATTTCAATGACAAGGATAGGGTTTAAAGGCATCATATTTCTTTTAGAAATGAACCCCAATTTTTGACAACTTTCACAACTTTTACGAAAAGTATAACTGTCCTTGAATAAAGTGGGCCAATAAAATCCACACTGCAAGATTTTAGCAGCTGTTTTCTTTGAAGAAAAATGACCTCCACATGCTTCTGAATGACAAAATTTAATGACATTACTTACCTCATTGTCGGGTACACATCTCCGAAAGATTTGATCAGGACAATATTTGAACAAATATGGGTCATCCCAAAAGAAATTTTTCACCTCAATCAAAAACTTTTTTCTGTCTTGGTGTGTCCACTGAGGCGGCATCTTACCTGTTACAAGAAAATTGACAATGTTAGCAAACCAAGGCATAGAATTGACCGAAAATAAAAATTCATCAGGGAAAGAATCATTGATAGGTGTGCTATCAAAAGATGAGCTTGTTGTCAGCCTTGACAAATGATCTGCAACAACATTTTCGGCTCCTTTCTTGTCTTTTATTGTGATGTTAAATTCTTGAAGCAACAAGATCCACCGTATTAACCTAGGTTGACATCCTGTTTAGACATTAAATATCTAACAGCAGCATGATCAGTGAAAACAACAGTGGATGAACCAATTAAATAAGCTCGAAATTTGTCCAATGCAAAAATTACAGCAAGTAGTTCTTTTTCAGTAGTAGTGTAATTCATTTGTGTACTATTCAAAGTTCGACTTGCGTAATAAATTACATGAGGCTTACCTTCCTTTCTTTGGCCTAAAACAGCGCCAACAGCAAAATCACTAGCATCACACATTAACTCAAAAGGCAACGACCAAATGAAGATTGCATGATAGGAGCGAAGTCAAAAGACCAATTAATTTTTCAAAAGATTTCGACAATCTTGAGTCCAATCAAATGGTGTATCTTTTGTTAGAAGATTACATAAAGGTCTAGATATGGCATTAAAGTCCTTTACAAATCTTCAGAAAATCTCGCATGTCCTAAAAGGAACAAACTTCTCTCATTGTTTTTGGGAAAGGCAAATGAGCAATTAATTCAACTTTGGCTTTATCAACTTCAATTCCTTGAGAAGATATCACATGACCTAACACTATTCCGAGGTAACCATGTAATGACATTTTTTCCAATTTAACACAAATCCTTTTTTCTTCGCATCTTTTAAGAACTTTTTCCAAATTATCAAGACAATTTTCAAAAGAATTTCCAAAAACTATCAAATCATCCATGAAAACCTCTAAAAAATGCTCAATCATGTCACTGAAAATACTTAGCATGCATCTTTGAAAAGTTACCGGAGCATTACAAAGACCAAAAGACATTCTTCTATATGCAAAAGTGCCAAAGGGACAAGTAAAAGTGGTCTTTTCTTGGTCCTCTAATGCAATTGGTATTTGATTATACCCTGAATAACCATCAAGAAAATAATAGTAGGGATGTCCCGCTACTCTTTCTAGAATCTGGTCAAGAAAAGGCAATGGAAAATGGTCTTTCCTAGTGGCTGCATTCAATTTTCTGAAATCAATACACACACGCCAACTAGATGAGACTCGGGTAGGTATTAATTCTCCTTTTTCATTTACAACCATTGTTATTCCAGATTTCTTAGGCACAACTTGTGTAGGGCTTACCCACTGGCTATCAAAGATAGGATAGATAATTCCAACATCAAGTAATTTAAGAACTTCAGCTCTAACTACCTCTTTCATGTGTGGATTTAATCTTCTTTGAGGTTGTTGAGATGTTTTAGCATTATCCTCTAAATGTATTCTATGTGTACAAATTAATGGATTAATGTCTTTTATATCATTTAATGTCCATCCAATTGCACTTTTATGCCTTTTAAGTACTTCTATCAACTTACCTTCTTGTTCTCTGGTCAGGGATGAGGAAATTACCACTGGAAAGCTTTGTTCTTCTCCCAAAAATATGTACTTCAACCCATCAGGTAATGGCTTCAGTTCCAGTGTGGGTACTTCTTCATAAGTATCATCATTCATGGATTTTAGCTCTTCGAATCTTGGCTTCTTGTATTCTATTTCCTGTGTACAGTCAAGCAAAGAGCATATTTCAGAAATATCATCATCTAATTGTGTAGCTGAATCAAATGAATTAATTAAACAGATTTCTAATGGGTCAGAAGAACTATTGGTTTGAAGATGATCATCTATAATGGCCTCAATCCCTTCAATCTCTTCATTGTCATCATAAACTTCATGTGGTTGCTTGCACATGTTGAAAACATTAAGCTCCAGTGTCATATTTCCAAAAGTTAGCTTCACCACTCCATTTCTGTAATTTATCAAAGCATTAGATGTTGCTAAAAATGGGCGACCCAAAATAACGAGGCGACTTAGAACTATCAACCATAGGTTCGGTTTCCAAGACAATAAAATCCACAGGATATATGAATTTATCAACTTGTACCAACACATCTTCTACTATTCCTTTTGGAATTTTAATTGATCTATCGCCAGCGTAAGAATTCTGAAGTTAGTTTTAACTCACCAATGTTGAGTTCTTCGATAAAGCTGAATATGGAAGCAAATTAACACTAGCACCAAGATCAAGTAAAGCTCGTTCAATTTTATGTTCACAAATAATGCATGAAACTGTAGGACAACCAGGGTCTTTATATTTCAATTCATTATTGTTTTGAATAATGGAGCTTACCTGTTCAGTCAAAAATGCATTCTTTTTCACATGATGTTTCCTTTTAACAGTGCATAAATCTTTCAAATATTTGGCATAAGAAGGAATCTGTTTGATAGCATCTAACAGAGGAATATTGACCTTCACTTGTTTAAAGATTTCAAAAATGTCACTGTTATGATTCTCTTTACTTGAATTGTTTAATGCTTGAGGAAATGGGGGTGAAGACGAGGATTTGATCTCCTTTTGGCTAGGTGGCTTATCAACTCCTTCCTCATCTTTGGGAATTGACTCATCATCTTTCTCAAAAAGTTCAGGAATTTGTTTTTCAACAACCTTTCCACTCCTAAGAGTTATCACTGAGTTGACTTGATCTATTTTTTGACTTTCTGAACTACCCTCATTTAGGCTAAACTGACCCTTGGGATTTGGTTGAGGTTGAGAGGGAAACTTTCCTTTCTCATGAATGGCAAGTGCAGAAGAAAGTTTAGCAAGAGTGTCTTTTATGTCAATCATGGCTTAAGTGTTTTGACTATTGATGACCTCTTGTTTTTCCATGAATGCATGCAATGTTCCTTCAAGGTTTTTCCTATATGGTGGGACATAGGGTGCATATCCTTGAGGATTTTGAGAATCTTCATTGTGTTCGAGGAGGTGGTGGTTGTATGAATTGTGGTGGTTGCTATTCCTCCAACCGAAATTCGGGTGATTTCTCCATCCGGATTGTATGTATCTCGAAAAAGAAGAAGTGAATGGCTTTTTAAAATTATTCATTGCATTTACTTGCTCATGCACAACTTCTTTAAAAATAGGAATTTTTGGACATTCATTTGTTGAGTGTCCTAATTCATCACAAATGCCACAAATTTCTTCATTTTGCCTGATTTGATTTCTTTTACTTTCCTAGGATTCCATGGCTTCAACCTTTCTAGCCAAACTAGCAAACCTAGCATTCGGATCTTCTTCTTGACTAAGATGATATTTTCCTTTATTAGCATTTGCAAGGTTAAATCTAATTGAATTTTGAAGGATTAGTACCATGCCAAGATTGAGAATTTTCACCAAATGGTCTAAATAGTCTAAAGCTTCTTCGAGGTTCTTTATCAAGAAATTCACCATTGCACATTGTTTCCACAAATTATTTGGTTTCAGGTGTTAACCCTTCATAAAAGAAGCTTATAGTGCGCCATTTTTCAAAATCATGATGTGAGCAAGAATTCAACAAATCTTTAAAACGTTCCCAACTTTGAAAATATGCTTCATTTGAATTTTGGGAAAAATTTTGGATTTGTCTTTTCAAAGCATTGGTTTTATGTGTTGGAAAAAATTTCTTCAAAAACTCACATTGCATTTCTTGCCATGTGCCAATTGATCTTGGTTTCAAAGTGTTAAGCCAAGATTTTGCTTTATCTTTCAAAGAAAAAGGAAACAATTTAAGCTTAACAACCTCTTCAGTGCAAGTTTGATCATGAAAAGCAGTACATACTTCCTCAAATTCTTTTAGATGTAAATATGGGCTTTGATTCTAAACCATGGAAATTAGGAAGTAAAGAAATCATACACGACTTGAATCTAAAATTATTGGCATTGATTGGAAAGATAAAACATGATGGACTAGAATTTCGGGATGGTTGCAAATACTCACGCATGGTTCATAACGGTTGATTTTCATGTTCATCATGCACACTTTCGTTTTCAAGCCATTGTGCTTAATGTGTGTGATTGTGATTCAAACAAATCAATATGCAAAGTACCTGGATTAACTCTAACCAAACGACCAGAATTTAAATCACGATACCAACTAAGCATAAACAAGTAACTTACAGTATAAAATAAAATGTACAAGATAGCAATATAAATTGTCCATTAAATATTAACAAAGGTGTGGTATAAACCAACCACCAAATAAGTTAATAAGCAGAAAAAGTAAAAAGTTAGATAGCTGATAAAGTAAAAAGTTAGATAGTTAGTAAGAAAGTTAGTAAGTTAGTAAACAACAAAAAAAAATGACAGAAAATAAATAACAAAAAAATGAATGAGAAAATAAATACAGAAAATAAAGTACAAAAAAAAAATAAAAGGAGAGTTACCCCCACTAAGTTAAAATGTACAAAAAATAAAATGGAGAATTACTCCCACTGCATTGTACTGAGAAATTAAAATGCAAAAAAAAAAAAATAAATGCGGAAAGTAAATTTAAAGAAAAAATAAATAAATAAAAGGGAGAGATTCCCCACCAAGTTAGTGCGTAAAATAAAAGGGAGAGGTTCCCCACTAAGTTAGTATGCTGAGAAATTAAAAAGGAGAGGTTCCCCCACTAGTTAGTATGTTAGTATATATACAAATTTTATTTTTTTTTACACCAGAAATTCAGTCTTCAAACAAAGTCCCCGGCAACGGCGCCAAAAACTTGATGCACACTTTTTAGTTGTTGCATTTACAAACCCAAGTGCAGGTTGTCTCAAGTAATAAATTTCTCGGGAGTCGAGGTCGATCCTGAGGAATTGTTGAAGATTAATTAAGGTGAAGTGAATATTTTGTTACTATGATTAAAATTATTTACTTGGGTTAAAAGATCCACTCTTAGTAAATAAAATAAAGGTAAGATTAATTCCTTTTATAACTCAATTAGAATCCTCACAACATGGAGGTTCCAATCGAAAAATACAACGTTAAAAGTCTATTAAAACTATATACGTATTTATATTATGTTTCCAAAAATATTACTACCACTTATAAATGGGTTAAAGCATTCATTGTGCCAATATTTTGTCTACAACAAATCAAGAACTCCACTTTATAAGGAGAGTTTCTAACACCACCACTTGTAAATGGGTTAAAGCATTCATTGTGCCAATCTCTTGTCTACAAGAAATCAAGAACTCCACTTTACAAGGAGGGTTTGGAAACAAAATACAATACGTATAATGATCACTTGAAAATATATCATTTAAGCACAAGAGAGAAATTAATCTAACCTTATTTCATTACCAAGAGCTTCACCTCTTCACCCAAGTAAAATGAAACTTAGTTACTCATAGATAAGAAGAAAGAAAGAGAGAAGAAGAAGAAGAAAAACATGACTTCAATTTAGAACAAAGGAAAATTACTACAAGAAAACTTAGTAACAAACTAGCATTATTTTCATAACTAACACCTAATTCTTCAATGATCTGCCAAGGCCCCCTTTTATAGAGGATTAGATATACAAAATGTCAAGGGGGTGAGTCATTAGTGGTTGAATGATTGGAAAATGGGTGGAAAATGCCAAATGACATTAAATGAGTGGGAAATTATGGAGATTCCTTGTCTCCGAAATCATAAAGCTCTGAAGTCATTGCATTCGTCATTTTTGAACCAAGTGGTCTTCATGAAAGTTGTAGGCCTGGATCTTAGCTTTCAAATGGCTTTATTTTGGGTCCAATATCATTTCTACAACTCTAGATACGTTCAAATTACTAGATACTATCCAGGCCCAGTCACAGCTCCTCTGTTCTGACTTCCAAACCCAATATCACCTTCAAGGAATCCGATTCTGGAAAAGTGTTCAACATGAAAGTTGTAGATATGGGTCTTAAATATTCAGCATCCAAATTTCAATCCATTTTACAACATCTAGCCCAAAATCTGTGATGAACAGTATACGTAGGTCAAGCTGACAGGAACAGCACTCTAGTTCTTGCTTCAACCCCAATTTGAGTTATCTACTCGTATGATTGGGCCTTTGAGGTATTCATGAAAGTTATAGAACTCTCTCTTATCTTTCAAATGCCACTAGAATCCGCTCCAAAGACCACCTACAGCCCAAGATATGACTCAAATACAGAAACAGTGTAAGATATGAATCATGCTGAAAAATTCAATTAAGTTCAATTTGAGTCCGAACTTACAAAACATAATAAAACTCAATCAATTAAGTACATAAAGAGTATAAATGACTAAGAATAAAAGCTTATTAATGTATCAAATATGTGATCATTAGTGAGTACATGGTTGTACATGTTTAGTACATGGCTGTATCTGTCATATGTCAGTTGTTAGGACTTTATACATAAGTTAAACCAAATTTTGGGGACAAAAATTTAAAAAGGTGGGGAGAATATAACACCCTGGATAGCTATGATAGACTTGTATATGGTTATAGAGGTAGCCTAACATTAGTTTGTCATGCCTGTAAAGTTTTGTGACCATCTGAGTACGTTTAGTCACTTTGCTACAACTCTATGTGTTCAATATAGCTGTTTTCAACCCCATTTTTGAGTTAAACTGCTCAGTTATTGAGATAAGTGTGGAGAATTTGTTTCTTGGTCATAAATGTATAGAAATAGATGTGGTTAAACTTTGAGAATTTATGGATTTAGTTTGACATTTTTATACATACTGGTTGTGTATTTTAGTGCTGAATTAACCTCCACCAGATATGGAAAAATGTGGAAATGGTGGGATAAGATTTTTAATGGATCTTAGGATTTATTTTAAATCTGTTAGAAGCTTGGAAACTTAGTTTGGTTATAACTAAGTGTTCTTAACTATTCAGGTGAATTTTAGTCACTTATGTGACCAGAATTTAGAGGGCACGACTCCATTTTTGTTACTGGCCTATTTAAGGCTAAAAGTGGGACTTTTGTCTCACTTTTCTTTCGTCTTCTCACGACTGCACAAGGAAAACAAAAGAAAACGAGAATCAAGGCTTTAAGGAAGAAGGATCTTCATCAAAGCAAGGGAAGGAGCTTAGTTTTTCAGAGAAACGACTAATTGATTTTGTTTCTGGAAATTGAGGTAGGAGAAAACTTTTTCTTAACTTATTTCCTACTTTCTCCATCTTGTTCTTGAGTTATGGCTTATTGTGTAATTTTAGGTTTTGAGTTGTTTTGATTGTTTGGGCTTGAATCTTGTTATAGAACTTGAGGATGGCTTGTTTATAAGTTATTTGGTGTATGGAAAAGGATTTCCCACCCTAATATGCCTCAAATTCCTTTTGAGTGGAGAATTGAGGTTTTAGGCTTTGAAATGGATGTTTACCCTTGATGTTTGGTTTTGAGTGAAATCAAAGTGGTTGAAGAAGATTAAGGTTGTGATTGATGATTTCTTATGTGTTTGAGAACTTATTGGGGGTCTTAGAATCACTGAAAAACTGGATTGGAATGGCCAAAATCCAGGAAAAGGATCAACAGAACAGTACCACGTTCTGCAAGTTGATGCAGGGCTTCTGGTTGGGAGACATGACCCGTGTCTAATGACACGGGGTGGGCTGTGTTCCTCTCTGCTAGAGGATTCTGTGAACAGTGTTCACAGTGTAGGACATGGGGTAGGCCGTGTCTGAGTCTAGAACCTTGAAAATGTCATTTTTGGTGTTTTCCAAGTTTTTTGTTTAATGGGATCATTGGAATATGTTCCCTAAAGTGTGCGAAGACTCTAATAGGAGTATTTAATCAAGTGTTTGTGTGTGAATGTAAATCAATTGGAATGTCAAATATTGTGATGCTTAGCATCATTGTTGTTCATGCTTGAGATGATATGAATGTAAATCGATTGGTATGCTAACTGTTATAGTTTTTGAAATCATTGTGTTTCGCATTTGTGGTCATGCATGTAAATCAATTGTGATGCTAATTATGCAAAGTAATTGGTGATTGTTTTGTATGAGATGTTTGAGAAACATAATGAGGTGTGTAATATCATTGTTATGCTGTTTGAAACATAGATTGGTGAGTAATATCCTCTCTATTGTTTGTGAAATGTAATGAGGTGTGTAATATCCTCTTTGTGTTGTTTAAGAAGCATAGATTGGTGAGGAATATCTTCTCTATGTTATATGTAATGAGGTGAGTAATATCCTTATTACATTGTTGAGTAAAGAGGTGAGCAATATCCTTTTTGCTTTGTTGACTAGTGAAGGTGAGTAATATCCTCTGCTTGTTTTGATGGATAGTGTTAGTGAGTCATATCCTCATTATGCCTGATAAACCTTGACATTTCATAACATATCCTAGAGTAGTTGAGGTAAGTAATATCCTCAATACGTCTGAGGGCTCATAACATTTTGAACTACATTCATTCCTAGGATTTGCATTGACATACACATTAGTCATAATTAAGTATAACACGGTAATTATATGGGCGGTTGCTATCATAAAATTTTCATGCATTGCAATTGTATGGGCGATTGCGTGTTTCTAAGATGGAGATGTTGTTGCTTCTGTGATTGAAGTGTCAACTTGATAATTGTGAATATTATCTATTTGTATATATGTATATACTAGTATTGAAATACTTCTACTGAGATATGTTTTCTCACCCCGATTGTGTCGCCATGTAAATCCTGGTGCGAGTTCTTTAAAAGGAAAGAAGAAGATGTATGAGGATTAGCATAGTATAGATGCTGTTTTGAGCTGAGCATATATGTGTTTTATATTTGCTTAGTTGTTTGGAGTTATGTATAACAGTATGCCTTTTGAGGCTATGATATATATATATATATAGTTTTTGCTATCGTGGCTCTCCATGTTTACTCATTGTGCATGAATGATGTGGGTTAGATGTTAACGCATGGTAGTAGTGGTAGGACCAGTATTGGGTTATTCATTTATATGACGATATATTTGGTTAACAAATATTGGGCTGTTATATTTTTGTTTTAGAGCAATTCATCCGGTTGAGCCGGAGTATGGACTGACTTTGCTTATACATGGGTAACGATGGTTATGCATTTTTTATCTCTTACATGTGATTGTTTGAGTGGAATTGCATATTTTGCCTTTGAGATGTTTGCTTTAGCTACTGCGACACAGTTACATGATATTGTGCCTAGCTAACTCAGTATGGATTGTCTGTGTTTACAGAAGACTATGGTAGCACAAGGGCAACAACAACACAAGGGCGGCCACGTGGGAGTCAGAATAAAGACTCTGGTAATGAAGGTATAGAGATGGATGTAGCTAAGAAAAGCAATGGCCAATGCCATCAAGTAGCAAATTGAGTAAGCAGCGGCGACTGTAATAGTATTAGAAAGGTTTGTACCTCAGCAGCAAGTACCACCACAAGTACCCCCACCAGTCCAGGAGGTACTAGTCGGGAGAAATCCGAATTTTCTCGACATTTCGAGTTCAGAAAGATGAATCCTCCGATATACATAGGTGACTATGATTCGATTAAAGCGGAAGACTGGTTGACTGAATTAGAGAAGATCTATGTGGTCATGGGTTGCTCTGATGAGAAAAAAGTTTCTTTTGCTTCTTTCATGTTGAGAGAGGAAGCGAAGCAATGATGGTCAAGTGCCAGGAGGCTACTGGAGACAGCAGGGACTTTGATCACGTGGATTGTGTTCAAAGAGATCATTTTGGAGAAATTCATTTGAAAAAGTTTGCAAGATGATAAACAAAGGGAATTTCTGGGTCTTCATCAATAGGACATGCCGGTTGAATAATATGAGGCAAAATTTCATAAATTGTCTGAGTTTTCTTCTTAGTTTAGGCAAAATCCGAATGAGAACTGGAGGTGTGCCAGATTTGAGTCTGGATAGAGGGAAAATGTAAGAATGGTTGTGAGACTTTCTGAAATTAGGGATTTTCCATCCTTGGTGATCAAGTGTAGAATTGTGGAGTCTGAAAATCTCCAAATTCAGGTAGAGTGGAATTTACAAAGTCTTCTGAAGAAGAAGAAGGTGGATGGTGGATATGGGAAAGGTAGTCCTAAACCTAGTAACCCACAAGAGAAAGGCCAGACTGTTCAGAGGGAAGATCGACAAGAGAAGTATAACAAATATGGTAGGTATCACAGGGACAAAGTTTGTATAGTGGACCAGATTAAGTGTTTCCAGTGTGGCATATTGGGACACTATGCCAAGAATTATTTTCAAAAGGAAGAAGACAAGACAGATGCTAGACCTGTCGCTGGGGCTAGAGTCTACACTATGCAAGGCGGTGAGGCATCACCATCTTCTGGTTTTGGAAAAAGGTGAGTACATGGTTGTACATGTTTAGTAACCTTGTTTTCTTAAGGTTTGGTTGTATCTGTGGTATATTAGTTGTTAGGACTTTACACATAAGGTAAACTAAATTTTGGGGACAAAATTCTAAAAAGGTGGGGAGAATGTAACACCCTATATAGTCATGATAGACTTGTATATGGTTAAGGAGGTAGCCTAACATTAGTTTGTCATGCCTGTAAAGTTTTGTGACTATCTGAGTAATGTCCTCTCTATTGTTTGTGAAATGCAATGAAGTGTGTAATATCCTCTTTGTGTTGTTTGAGAAGCATAGATTGGTGAGTAATATCCTCTCTGTGTTATGTATAATGAGGTGAGTAATATCTTTATTACATTGTTGAGTAATGAGGTGAATAATATCCTCTTTGCTTTGTTGACTAGTGGAGGTGAGTAATATTCTTTGCTTGTTTTGATGGATAGTGTTGGTGAGTCATATCCTCACTATGCTTGATAAACCTTGACATGTTATAATATATCTTAGAGTAGTTGAGATGAGTAATATCCTTAATACATCTGAGAGCTCATAACATTTTGAAACTACATTCATTCTTAAGATTTGCATAGACATACACATTAGTCATAATTAAGCATAGCATGGCAATCTTATGGGCGGTTGCTATCATAACATTTTTATGCATTGCAATTGTATGGGTGATTGCATGTTTCTAAGATGGAGATATTGTTGCTTCTGTGATTGAAGTGTTAACTTGATAATTGTGAATATTATCTGTTTGTATATTTGTATATACTGGTATTGGAATACTTCTACTAAGATAAGTTTTCTCACCCCAATTGTGTTGCCATGTAAATCCAGGTGTGAGTTCTTCGAAAGGAAAGAAGAATATGTATGAGGATTAGCATAATATAGATGCTGTTTTGGGCTGAGCATATATATGTTTTATATTTGCTTAGTTATTTGGAGTTATGTATAACAGTATGCTTTTTGAGGCTATGATGTATATATATAACTTTTGCTATCGTGGCTCTCCATATTTACTCATTGTGTACGAATGATATGGGTTAGATGTTGATGTATGTTAGTAGTAGCAGGACCAGTATTGAGTTATTCATTTATATGATGATATATTTGGGTAGCAAATATTGAGCTATTACATTTTGATATCAGTATAGTTCATCTTGTTGAGCCGGGGTATAGACTGATTATGCTTATGCATGTGTAATGATGGTTATGCATTTCTTATCTCTTACATGAGATTGTTTGAGTGGAATTGCATGTTTTACCTTTGAGATGTTTGCTTTAGCTACTGTGACATGGTTATATGATATTAAGTCTAGCTAACTCAATATGAATTGTTCTGTGTTTATAGAAGACTATGGCAGCACGAAGGCAACAAGCAACACCAGCGCGACCACGTGGGAGCCGGAATAGAGACTCTGGTAATAAAAGTACAGAGATAGCTGCAGCTATGATGGCAATGGCCAATGCCATGAGGTAGCAAACTGAGCAAGCAGCGACGACTGCAAGAGTATTAGAGAGGTTGGTACCTCAGCAGCAAGTACCACCACAAGTACCACCACCAGCCTAGGAGGTACCAGTCTAGAGAAATCAGAATGTGCTCGACATTTCAAAGTTCAGAAAGATGAATCCTCTGATATATAGAGGTGACTATGATCTGATTAAAGCGGAAGAGTGGTTGACTTAATTAGAGAAGATCTATGAGGTCATGGATTACTCTGATGAGGAAAAAGTTTCTTTTGCTTTTTCATGTTGAGAAGGGAAGCGGAGCAATGGAGGCGAAGTACCAAGAGGCTACTAGAGACAGCGGGGACTTTGATCACGTGGGGAGTGTTCAAAGAGATCTTTTTGGTAGAACACTTTCCAAAAAATTTTACAAGATGATAAACAAAGGGAATTTCTGGGTCTTCGTCAAGAGGACATGACGTTGGGCAATATGAGGCAAAATTTCATGAGTTGTCCAAGTTTTCTTCTCAATTTAGGTAAAATCTAGATGAGAATTGGAGGTGTGTCAGGTTTGAGTCTAGACTAAGGGGAAATATAAGAAGGGCTGTGAGACCTTTTGAAATCAGGGATTTTCCATCCTTGGTAAATAAGTGTAGAATTGTGGAGTCTGAAAATCTCTAAATTCAGGCATAGTAGAATTTACAAAGTCTTTAGAAGAAGAAGAATGTGGATGGTGGATATGGGAAAAGTGGTCTTAAATCTAGTCACCCACAAGAGAAAGGCCAGACTGTTCAGAGGGAAGATCGGCAAGAGAAGTGTAACAAGTGTGCTAGGTATCACGGGGACAAAGTTTGTATGGTGGACCAGATTAAGTGTTTCCATTGTGGCAAGCTGGGACACAATGCCAAGAATTGTTTTCAAAAGGAAGAAGATAAGATAGATGCTAGACCTGTCGCTGGGGGTAGAGTCTACACTGTGCAAGGCAGTGAGGCATCACCATCTTCTGGTTTTGGAAAAGGTGAGTACATGGTTTTATATGTTTAGTAACTTTGTTTTCTTAAGGTTTGGTTGTATCTGTGGTATGTCAGTTGTTAGGACTTTATACATAAGGAAAACCAAATTTTGGGGACAAAATTCTAAAAAGGTGGGGAGAATGTAACACCCTGGATAGTCATGATAGACTTGTATATGGTTACAGAGGTAGCCTAACATTAGTTTGTCATGCCTGTAAAGTTTTGTGACTAACTGAGCACGTTTAGTCACTTTGCTGCGACTTTATGTATTCAAAATAGCTATTTTCAACCTGATTTTTTACTTAAGCTACTTAGTTAATGAAGATAAGAGTGGAGAACTTGTTTCTAGGTCACAAATGTGTGAAAGTATATGTGGTTAAAGTTTAAGAATTTTTGGAGTTAGTTTGGCAATTTTAAGTATACTGGTTATGAGTTTTAGTGCCGAATTGACCTCCAATAGATATGGAAAAATGTGAAAATGGTGTGATGAGATTTTTAATGAATCTTAAGATTTATTTTAAATCTATTAGAAGTTTGGAAACTTGGTTTGGTTATAACTAAGTGTTCTTAACTGCTCAAGTGAATTTTGGTAACTTAAGTGACCAAAATTTAGAGGGCACAACCCTGTTTCTGTTGCTGGCCTATTTAAGGCCAAAAGTAGGAGTTTTATCTCACTTTTCATTCCTCTTCTCACGGTTTCACAGGGAAAAGTAAGGAAAAGGAGAATCAAGGCTTTAAGGAAGAAAGATCTTCATCAAAGAAAGGGAAGAAGCTTAGTTTTTTGGAGGAACGACTAATCAATTTCATTTCTGGAAATTGAGGTAGGGAAAAACCTTTTCTTAACTCATTTCCTACTTTCTCCATCTTGTTCTTGACTTATGCCTTGATTTGTTATTTTAGGTTTTGAGTTGTTTTGGTTGTTTGGGCTTGAATCTTGTTATAGAACTTAATGATGGCTTGTTTATAAGTTGTTGGGTGTATGGAAATGGATTTCCAACCCTTATATGCCTCAAATTCCTTTTGAGTGGACAATTGGGGTTTTAGCTTTTAAAATGGATGTTTATCATTGATCTTTGGTTTTGAGTGAAATCAAAGTGGTTTAAGAAGTTTAAGGCTATGATTGATGATTTCCTATGTGTTTGAGAACTTATTGGGGTCTTAGAATCACTGAAAAACTGGATTGGAATGGGCAAAATCTAAGAAAATGATCAATGGAATAGTACCACATTCTGTAGGTTGATGCTGGGCTGCTGGTTAGGAGACACGGCCCGTGTCTGAGGACACAGGGTGGGCCATGTCCCTCTCTGCCAGAGGATACTGTGAACAGTATTCACAGTGTAGGACACGGGGTAGGCATGTAGAATGACACGAGCCGTGTCTGAAGCCAAAACCTTGAAAATGTCATTTTTGATGTTTTCCAAGTCCTTGATTTGATGAGATCATTGGCATATGTTCCCTAAAGTGTATGAAGACTCTAATAAGAGTATTTAATCAAGTGTTTGTATGTGAATGTAAATCAATTGGAATGTCAAATATTGTGATGCTTAGCATCATTGTTGTTCATGCTTGAGATGAGATGAATGTAAATCAATTGGCATGCTAACTATTGTAGTGTTTGACATCATTGTGTTTCACATTTGTGGTCATGCATGTAAATTAATTAGTGATTGTTTTGTATGAGATGTTTGAGAAACATAATGAGGTGTTTAATATCCTTGTTATGTTGTTTGAAACATAGATTAGTGAGTAAAATCCTCTCTATGTGTTTGTTGAATAGATTGGTGAGTAATATCCTCTCTATTGTTTGTGAAATGCAATAAGGTGCGTAATATCCTCTTTGTGTTATTTGAGAAGCATAGATTGGTGAGTAATATCCTCTCTATGTTATGTGTAATGAGGTAAGTGATATCCTTATTATATTATTGAGTAAGGAGGTGAGTAATAGCCTCTTTGCTTTGTTGACTAGTGGAGGTGAGTAATATCCTCTGCTTGTTTTGATGGATAGTGTTGGTGAGTCATATCCTCATTATGCCTGATAAACCTTGACATGTCATAATATATCCTAGAGTAGTTGAGGTGGGTAATATCCTCAATACGTCTGAGGGCTCATAACATTTTAAAACTGCATTCATTCCTAGGATTTGCATAAACATACACATTAGCCATAATTAAGCATAGCATGGCAATTGTATGAGCAGTTACTATCATAACATTTTCATGCATTACAATTGTATGGGTGATTACGTGTTTCTAAGATGGAGATGTTGTTGTTTCTGTGATTGAAGTGTTAACTTGATAATTGTGAATATTATCTGTTTGTATATGTGTATATACTGGTATTGGAATACTTCTACTGAGATATATTTTCTCACCTCGATTGTGTTACCTTGTAAATCCAGGTGCTAGTTCTTCGAAAGGAAAGAAGAAGGTGTATGAGGATTAGTATTGTATAGATGCTGTTTTGAGCAGAGCATATATATGTTTTATATTTGCTTAGTTGTTTGGAGTTATGTATTACAGTATACTTTTTGAGGCTATGATGTATGTATATAACTTTTGTTATCGTGGCTCTCCATGTTTACTCATTATGTATGAATAATGTGAGTTAGATGTTGATGTATGTTAGTAGTAGCAGGACTAATATTGGGTTATTCATTTATATGACGATATATTTGGGTAGCAAATATTGGGTTGTTACACTTTTAATGACCAAACTTGCACTGAAGAGATTGTTAAGCTTAAATTGTTTCCTTTTTCTTTGAAAGATAAGGCAAAAACTTGGCTTAACGCTTTGGAACCAAGATCAATTGGCACATGGCAAGAAATAGAAGGTGAGTTTTGAAAGAAATTTTTTCCAACACATAAAACCAATGCTTTGAAATGACAAATCCAAAATTTTTTCCAAAATTCAAATGAAGCATATTTTCAAAGTTAGGTACGTTTTATAGATTTGTTAAATTCTTGCCCACATAATGGTTTTGAAAAATAGTGCACTATAAGCTTCTTTTATAATGGGCTAACACCTGAAACTAAACAATTTGTGGAAACAATGTGCAATGGTGAGTTTCTTGATAAAGAACCTGAAGAAACTTTAGACTATTTAGACCATTTGGCTGAAAATTCTCAATCTTGGCATGATACTAATCCTTCTGAAAATTCGATTAGACATAACCTTGCAAATGCTAGTAAAGGAAAATATCATCTTAGTCAGGAAGAATATTTAAATGCTAGGTTTGCTAGTTTAGCTAGAAAGCTTGAAGTCTTGGAATCAGGGAAAGTGAAAGAAATCAAATATATGCAAAATAAAGAAATTTGTGGCATTTGTGATGAATTAGGAAACTCAACAAATGAATGTCTAAAAATTCCAACAATTTTAAAAAGCCATTCACCTCTTCTTTTTCAGATTCATACAATCTGAGATAGAGAAATCACCCGAAGTTCAGTTGGAGGACTAACAATCAGGCACAATTTATGCAATCACCGCCTCCTCAGGCTCAACTGGATTCACAAAATTCTCAAGGATATGCACCTTGTGTCCCACCATATAGGAAAAATCTTGAAGGAACATTATATACATTCATGAAAAAGTAAGAGGCCATTAATAACCAAAACACTCAAGCCATGATTGGTATAAAAGACACTCTTGCTAAACTTTCTTCTGCACTCACCATTCACGAGAAAGGAAAATTTTCTTCTCAACTTCAACCGAATCCTAAGGGTCAGTACAGCCTAAATGAGGACAGTTTAGAAATCCAACAAATAGATCAAGTCAAGTCAGTGATAACTCTTAGGAGTGGAAAGGTTGTTGAAAAATAAATTCCTGAACCTTGTGAGAAAGATAATGAATTAATTCCCCAAGATAAGGAAGGAGTTGATAAGCCACCTGGCCAAAAAGAGACCAAACTCTCGCCTTCACCCCCATATCCTCAAGCATTAAACAATTCAAGTAAATTGAACCATAATAGTAAAATTTTTGAAATCTTTAAACAAGTGAAAGTCAATATTCCTCTGTTACATGCTATCAAACAGATTCCTTGTTATGCCAAATTTTTGAAGGACTTGTGCACTGTTAAAAGGAAACTAAATGTGAAAAAAAATGTATTTTTGACTGAACAGGTAAGCTCCATTCTTTAGAACAATAATGCGTTGAAATATAAAGACCCCTGTTATCTTACAGTTTCATGCATTATTGGAGAACATAAAATTGAAAAAGCTTTACTTGATCTTGGTGCTAGTGATAATTTGCTTCCATATTCAGTTTATCAGCAACTCAACCTGAGTGAGTTAAAACTAAATTCTGTAACTCTTCTACTTGCTAATTGATCAATTAAAATTCCACAAGGAATAGTGAAAGATGTGTTAGTACAAGTTGATAAATTTATATATCCTATGGATTTTATTATCTTGGAAACTGAACCTATGGATAATAGTAGTAAGTCAATTCCTGTTATTTTAGGCCGCCCATTTTTAGACACATCCAATGCTTTCATAAATTTCAAAAATGGAGTGGTGAAGCTAACATTTAGAAATATGACACTGAAGCTTAATGTTTTCAACATGTGCATGCAACCATAAGAAGTCTATGACGAAAAGGAGGAAGTTGAAGGGATTGAAGTCATTATAGATGATCATCTTTAAACCAGGAGTTCTTCTGACCCATTTGAAATTTGTTTAATTAATTCATTTGATTTAGGTACGCAATTAGATGATGATATTTCTGAAGTATGCTTTTTGCTTGATTGCACACAGATAATTGAATACAAAGGATGGAAGCCGAGATACGAAGAGCTAAAACCCATGAATTATAATACCCATGAAGAAGTACCCACACTGGAACTAAAGTCATTACCTGCTGGGTTGGAGTGCACATTTTTTGGAGAAGAATAAAGCTTTCCAGTGATAATTTCCTCATCCATTACCCAAGAACAAGAAGGTATATTGATAGAAGTACTTAAAATGCATAAAAATGTAATTGGATGGACATTAAAAGTCATAAAAGGCATTAATCAATTAATTTATACACATAGAATACATTTAGAGGATAATGCTAAAACATTTCAACAACCTCAAAGAAGATAAAATCCACACATGAAAGAGGTAGTTAGAGTTAAATTCTCAAATTACTTGATGTTCGAATTATCTATCCTATCTCTAATAGTCAGTGGGTAAGCCCTACACAAGTTGTGCCTAAGAAATATGGAATATCAGTGGTTGAAAATGAAAAAGGTGAACTAATACCTACGCGAGTCTCATCCAGTTGGCATATGTGTATTGATTTTAGAAAATTGATGCAGCCACTAGGAAAGATCATTTCCCCTTGCCATTTCTTGATCAGATTTTGGAAAGTGTAGTAAGACATCCCTACTATTATTTTCTTGATGGTTATTCAGGGTATAATCAAATACCAATTGCATTAGAGGATCAAGAAAAGACCAATTTTACGTGTCCCTTTGGCACTTTTGCATATAGAAGAATGCTTTTTGGTCTTTGTAATGCTCTAGCAACTTTCCAAAGATGCATGGTAAGTATCTTTAGTGACATGATTGAGCATTATTTAGAGGTTTTCATGGATGACTTGACAGTTTTTGAAAATTCTTTTTAAAATTATCTTGATAATTTAGAAAAAGTTTTTAAAAAATGCGAAGAAAAATGATTTGTATTAAACTGGGAAAAATATCATTACATGGTTACCTTAAGAATAGTGTTAGGTCATGTGATATCTTTTAAGGGAATTGAAATTGATAAGGCTAAAGTTGAATCAATTGCTCATTTGCGTTCTCTAAAAATAGTCAAAGAAGTTCGTTCATTTTTAGGACATGCAGGATTTTATAGAAGATTCATTAAGGACTTTAGTGCCATATCTAGAACATTATGTAATCTTCTAACAAAAGATGCACCATTTGATTGGACTCAATATTGTTAGAAATCTTTTGAAAAATTAATCGGTCTTTTGACATCTGCTCCTATCATGCAATCCCCTGACTGGTCTTTGTCTTTTGAGTTGATGTGTGATGCTAGTGATTTTGCTGTTGGTGTTGTTTTAGGCCAGAGAAAGGAAGGTAAGCCTCTTGTAATTTATTACGCAAGTTGAACTTTAAATAGTGCACAAATGAATTACACCACTACTGAAAAAGAACTACTTGCTATAATTTTTGCATTGGACAAATTTTGAGCTTATTTAATTAGTTTTTTTACTGTTGTTTTCACTGATTATGCTGCTGTTAGATATTTAATGTCTACGAAGGATGCCAAACCTAGGTTAATATGGTAGATTTTGTTGTTTCAAGAATTCAACATCACAATAAAAGACAAGAAAGGAGCCAAAAATATTACAGATCATTTGTCCAGACTTACAACAGGCTTATCTTTTCATAACACACCTATCAATGATTCTTTTCTAGATGAATTTTTATTTTTTATCAGTTCCATGCCTTGGTTTACTAACATTGTCAATTTTCTTGTAACAGGTAAGATGCCGCCTCATTGGACATACTAAGACAGAAAGAAGTTTTTGACTGAGGTGAAAATTTTTTATTGGGATGACCCATATTTGTTCAAATATTGTCCTAATCAAATTTTTCAGAGATGTGTACCTGACAGTGAGGTAGGTAGTGTCATTAAATTTTGTCATTTAGAAGCATGTAAAGGTCATTTTTATTTAAAGAAAACAACTGTGAAAATTTTACAGTGTGGATTTTATTGGCCCACTTTATTGAAAGATAGCTATACTTCTTGCAAAAGTTATGAACATTGTCAGAAATTAGGCTCCATTTCTAAACGAGACATGATGTCTCTGAACCCTATCATTGTCATTGATTTTTTTTTATTATTGGAGAATTGATTTCATGGGTCCATTTCTATCATCATTTGAATTTGTGTATATTTTGGTTGTAGTTGATTATGTCTCAAAATGGATTGAGGCGATTTCATGTTGACACAATGATCATAAAACTGTTCATAAATGTCTAAAAGAAAATGTTTTGAATCGATTTGGAATCCCTCGAGCTATCATCAGTGACGGGGGAATAGATTTTTGCAATAAACTATTTGAAACTTTAATGAAGAAATATGGCATTACACACAAAAGTGCCACCCCTTATCATCCTCAGACAAGTGGACAAGTAGTATTAGTAAATAAAGGGATTAAACAAATTTTGAAAAAAATGGTTAACCCAAATCGTAAAAATTGGTCTTTAAGACTAAACGATGCACTTTGGGCTTACTGTACTACTTTCAAAACATCTTTAGGCATGTCACCCTATCAGTTAGTCTATGGAAAACCTTGTCACTTGCCTGTAGAATTGGAGCATAAAGCATTTTGGGCCATTAAAGCTTTCAACTTAAATCTTGATGATGCTTGCAAGTTACGCAAATTGCAACTAAATGAACTTAAGGAATTGAGAAATGATGCATATGAAAACTCAAAAATTTATAAAGCTAGAATAAAGGTTTTTCATGACAAATCAATTTTGAGAAAATCTTTTGAAATTAGTCAAAAAGTTCTACTTCATAATTCTCGTCTTCACCTATTCCTTGGAAAATTGAGATCTAGGTAGAGTGACCCTTTTATTATCAAACATGTGTATCCTCATGGAGCGATAGATATTGAGAACCCAAGAAATGGTAATGTATTTAAGGTCAATGGACAAAGACTCAAACCATTTCTGGAAAATCAAGTTGTTGAGGTAGAATTTATCTCTCTTTCTAATCCATGTTATGAGTAGAATTTATTTTAATTTTGTTGCTTTCTTTTTGCAGTTCTTTGTGACCCTGGTTAAGTGGCTGATAACAGTGCTCCGTGACTCTCAAGTCAGATTATTTTTTCAGTTTCCCTTAATAACTGATTCCTTCTCTTTTAAAATGGATTTCATTATCTTGAATTTAAGAAAACATTTTCCTCTTCTTCCTCAAAATGATCTAACAAAAATCTACAAAGTTAGGTGTGAAAGACTAAGACTTTTAATGCACAAGGGCATTCCAGAAGATATACGCTGGATAATCGAAGCAAAGGTTCATTTAGATGGTGAATCTTCAAATTCATTTGTCCCATACATGTCAGGTCTCGATAAAAGTTCGTATTCTAAAAGGAGAAGAGCGAAAAGAATGCAAGTTTGTCACAAATGTGCGTGATGGAATTGTAACACGTGATGTCATTCTTCGGGAATGATTTTCGTAAACCGAGAAGATAAAATATATTTTATTAAGAATGGACTAAATAAGGAGTCATTAGATGATATCTTATTGACTCTTGAGATGGATTCTTGTGGAGTTATGCATTGTGAACTTCTTAATTTGTAGAATTTCTTTAGGGAAGAGCAAAAGCGTTACGGTCTTGGGAATCTAACTCAAAAAGACCCTGTTTACTAATTTATAAGAAAATTGGATAGGAAGCTTATCCCCGACTCATGCGTTTAAGCCGTTATTGGACGTAAAACCAAAGGAAGATGTGGGCCACAATCACAACAACATGTATATATTATCTTGTTCATTTTTTTTAAAAAAAAAGGCGATCAAAAAAGTACCATGCTCTTAATTAAGTATGGAGCCCCTACAGATGGCAGACCCGTCATTGATTCGAGTGGACCTTTGCACGCTGGTCCTTAAAAAAGTTTCATGTACCATGCTCTATAGAGAGCCACATTGTCCATTCCAAGGATTTTCCCCAGGCTCTGGACGATTGATGGACAGATAGAAGCGTCCCGTCTTTATAGTACACGTGAAACTGTTACTGAGCTATATACTTACTTTAATTAGTAGGCTTCTATGGTGACTTCTGACTGGCTGCGGTAAAGTACCACCTTCTTAGAATACAGGCCTTTAATTAGGTTTGCGGGAAGATAGGGCTGTTATTCCGTAAGTGGAACGGAAAAGGCTCAAAGGTTTTGTGGCCTATTTTGGTAGGGTGTTCTCAATCCTTGTGGAGTTCTTATATTGCACTAGTGACACACAATTCACAGATATGCCACCATTTGTTATTATAATGTTTCTTTCTTTTATCTTTGTATGATTTTGTTATATCTTGGTTTTGGACAAACGATCATTTAGGTAGGGTCCTTCAGGAGTTTTTAGACTTCTTTACCCTGATGGTTTTCTTGAAGTCTAAAAATAAATAAATAATAAATAATAAATAATAAATTAATTAATTAATTAAAAAAATTATGTTTCTTAATTTCAAACTTTTCTGACAACAGTCAACCTACCCATATAGGTGCTATCATTACTTTTTCCATTCTATTCCTTATTTAAATACTCCATTTTCTTCAATTTCCTCTAACTCATAATCATTCAAAGGAAATGTAAGTGTAGAAATAGAGGGAGCTTATGTTCGTAGACTTACCAATGTTTGTGTATTTCGTGGATCAAGTTATAGGAAGAGTTTAGAATTTGTAAATGCAGCAAATACTATTGGTTGAACACTTGCTGTTAGGAACATTCGTGTAGTGTATGGGGGAGGTTGCATTGGGTTAATAGGTGCTGTATCACTTTCTGCACATTTAAGATGCGGCCAAGTTTTAGGTATCATTCTTGAACCTTTAACTCGAAAGAACATCATTGGAAAGACAATTGAGCTGGAACTTCAAGTATCATCTATGCATACACGAATGAGGACAATGCTTGAAAACTTTGATGCATTCATTGCCTTACCGAGTGGCTTGGGTACTTTGGAAGAAGTGTTGGGAATTGCAGTTACATCACGCAGCGAAAAAAATAGGATTCCCACCGAGGATCTATGCGAAAAGTCATAATCTGAGTTTTTAAATTATTTACCTCTTGAAGCGTGATCAAAAGGAGGGACGTGAATCACCAACACCGTAATAGAAATGATGTCTCTGCGGTATCCACACGAATAGACTCACGAACATCCAATGTCTGCAAAGAGGAGCCTCACGTCTCTCACACAGTGCTAGCTGCAAAGAAAAGAGAAGAAACTTATAGCTCTCTCACTCACTTTTCTATATGTGCAGTTAGGGTTCTGAAAATTATGTATCTTAGTAGCCCCTTAGCAGTACTATTTATAATAGTGACTGCCTTAAGTGAGTATGAGCAGCAGCAAAGTAAACTGTGCAACCCTAGACTCATCTGTTATGAGTCTGGCCTATATTTGAATCCGAGTCCAACTTGGATTCATTACTCCAATTTTAGTCAGCTCTATATGTGTGACCTTGCAGGTTCTCATCACGTTGACAGCAATATTAAAATCCCATTTTAATATTATAAGCAGTGAGTGGTATCTAACAACTCATCACTGCTACCTAAGTAATAAGAATGTCAGTGATTTGACATAACCTTTCCATGACCAATGTTTCCATGTCGTTTAATCCCTTTGTCAAGATATCTAGATTGAACACAATGCATGGAATGCGTTACCCTTGTTTAGTCCAATCATTCATTTCCTGATACTCGAGTAGACTTTTTAACAATAAATGAAATCAATATCTCATATTGACTTATCTGAGCATGGTCATGCATTTCACAGTCTTACTCAATCAGGGGGCCCGAAGATATCACTCCTGTTATGTAATAGTGACAAATCCCATCTAGGTCACTCACATCCCTCTGCATGATTTGCGATATGTCCAATAACTAACTTTATAATCACTTTGTTACAGATGACGTTTGATGGTATTAATGCACACAACTCCTCATGTAGGAATCGTAATGATTTCAGGTCAAAGGACCACAGACACCATTATCACTATGAGAATCACTTATGACACTCACGTAACAATCCATGTAGCATTCTCATGGTGGGTCAGTCCAATACATCATTACTCTAATATGTACCTATGTGAAGACTTGATATCTCATATCCATGACCCATGAGATGTGGTTATCAGTCTATGCACATACTAGTCTCAATGTATTATTGTTGTCCTAATTAACAATAATACTTGACTAGGGACATTTAAGAATAATGTTATAACTAAAAGGATCTCACGATCAAGTCATCTAATCGATAACCTATGGCATCAAACTTACTATTCTAAGGACTTTATTATGTTTATAAAAAAAGAACACAATAAATGAAATGTCTCATATATTAAAATAAGCATAATAGAATGTATATAAATACAGACAAATGTATCAGCCTCTAGGGCATACACCAACAATCTCCCACTTACACTAAAGCCAATCAGGCATATGTCTAATGCCTAAAGACCTAGTGTGACCCTCATGCTTCTGCTGTGCAAGAGGCTTTGTTAGTGGATCAGCAATGTTATCATCTGTTGGTACTCTGCATATCTTCACATCTTCTCTGTCGATGATCTCTCAAATGAGATGGAAGCGCCTAAGTATATGTTTGGATCGCTGGTGAGATCTAGGCTCCTTAGCTTGTGCAATGGCTCCATTACTATCACAATAGAGGTCCACTAGGTCCACAATGCTAGGAATAGCACCAAGTTCAGCAATGAACTTCCTGATCCAAATGGCCTCCTTTGCTGCATTGGAGGCAGCAATATACTCAGCCTCTGTGGTAGAATCAGCGACTGTCTCTTGCTTTGAACTCTTCCAGCTCACAGCCCCACCATTTAGGCAAAAAAACATAACCCGATTGTGACCTGGAGTCGTCCTTGTCGGTTTGGAAGCTAGCATCAGTGTAACCCTTTACAACTAGCTCTTCCTCACCTCCATATACCAAGAACGAATCCTTAGTCCTTCTCAAGTACTTAAGGATGTTCTTGATAGCAGTCCAGTGACTCTCATCGAGATCAGACTGGTACTTATTCATCATACTCAAAGCATACGAGATATCTGGTCAAGTACATAACATGGCATACATGATAGATCCAATTGCAGATGCATATGGAATCTTGCTCATGCAATCCCTTTTGTCCTGGGTGGAAGGGGATTGAGCCTTAGATAGGCTTACACCATGCGACATAGGCAAGAGTCTTTTCTTGGATTCATGCATGTTAAATCGTCTTAATACTTTGTCTATATATGTACTCTGACTTAAGCCAAGCAGTCTCAATGATCTATCTCTATAGATCCTGATACCTAACACATAGGTGGCTTCGCCCAAGTCCTTCATAGAGAAGCAGTTCCCTAACCAAGTCTTTACGGACTGTAGGGTAGGGATGTCATTTCTGATATGTAGTATGTCATCTACATAAAATACCAGAAAGACAATAATGCTCCCACTAACCTTCTTGTAGACATAAGATTCTTCTTCATTCTTGATGAAACCAAACTATTTTATTGTATCATCAAAATGAAGATTCCAGCTTCTGGAAGCTTGCTTCAATCCATAAATAGATCGTTGCAACTTGCACACCTTTCTAGCATCCTCTAGAGTGGCAAAACCCTCAGGTTGTGTTATGTACACGTCCTTGAGAAGATTTCCATTAAGGAAAGCAGTTTTGACATCCATTTGCCAGATTTCATAATCATGGTATGCTGCAATAGCAAGCAAGATCCGAACAGATTTAAGCATCGCAACTGGGGAAAAAGTCTCATCATAGTATACACCATGAATTTGTTTGAAACCTTTAGCCACCAATCGCGTCTTAAAGGTATGCACATTACCATCCATGTCGGTTTTCTTCTTGAAAACCCACTTGCACCCAATAGGTTTTACTCCTTTAGGTGGGTCAACAAAGGTCCATACCTAGTTGGCATACATGGAATCCATTTCAGATCTCATGGCCTCAAGCCATTTCTCAGATTCTGGGCCAATAATGGCTTCCTAGTAAGTCACAAGCTCATCTTAATCCATGAGCAATACATCACCTTGCTGGGTCATGAGAAATCCATATCTCTCTGGTTGATGACGTATCCTGTTAGACCTATGTATGTCTTGTGTTACTAGAGCAGGTTGTTGTTCCACAACATTTTGTGGAGACTGCTCTATTTCCACCATTGGTTCATTGCTGCTTTGTGAAACTTGAACTTCTTCAAGTTTTACTTTTCTCCTACTGGTTTCTTTGGAGATAAACTCTCTTTCTAGAAACACAGTTGTCCGTGTGACAAACACTTTGCCCTCAGTAGGATTATAGAAAAAGTATCCCTTGATTTCCTTTGGATACCCCACAAAGAAGCATTTATCTGATTTAGGTCCAAGCTTATCAGAAACTTGACATTTCACATAAGCTTCGCAGCCCCAAATCTTCAAGAAAGACATACTGGGCCGTCTCCTAGTCCATATCTCATATGGTGTCTTTTGAACCGTCTTAGATGGAACATGGTTAAGTGTGAAAGGTCAGCTAATTATGAGCATGTCCCCAGAAGGAGCCTGGAAGGTCTGCATGACTCATCATGGATCAGACCATGTCCAACAAGGTCCGGTTCCTCCTTTCAGAGACACCATTCCATTGTGGTGTTCCTAGTGGAGTGAGTTGAGATATTATCCCACACTCTTTCAGATGATCATCAAACTGTTGGCTTAAGTATTCTCCTCCTCGATCTGATCGAAGGATTTTAATACTCTTTCCAAGTTTGGTTTGTACTTCATTCTTGAACTCTTTGAACTTTTCAAAGGATTCTGATTTGTGCTTCATAAGATATAGAAATCCATATCTACTGAAATCACCAGTAAATGTAATGAAGTATTGAAAATTGCCTCTAGCGAGTGTGTTTAGTGGCCCACATACATCACTATGTATAAGGCCTAAAAGATCACTAGCCCTTTCACCTTATCCAGTGAATGGGGCCTTTGTCATCTTCCCCAATAAACAAGATTCATATATCTCATATGATTCGAAACCAAACGAATCCAAGAATCCATCTTTATGGAGTTTAGAAATGCATTTCTCATTTATATGGCCCAAATAATAATGCTAGAGAAAAGTTAGGTTCAGATCGTTTGATTTAAACTTCTTTGTATTTATGTTACAAATGGGCATTTCGAGATCAAGGACATAAAGTCCATTACTCAATTGTGCACTACCATAAAAAATATCATTCATATAAATGGAACAACACTTGTCCTTTATAATAAAAGAAAAACTTTTCTTATCTAAATAAAAGCAGAAATGATATTCCTTCTAATAGCAGGCACAAAATAGCAGTTCTCTAACTCTATTACAAGCCCAGTGGGAAAAGATAATAAATAAGTCGCTATAGCTAATGCAGTAACCTTTGCTCCATTTCCCACTCGTAGGTCGACTTTGCCCCTTCGTCAATGGTCTATTGCTCTTTAGATCCTGCACATTTACACAAATGTGATATCCATATCCAGTATCTAATACTCATGATGCAGAAGTAGATAAATTGACTTCAATAACAAAAATACCTGAAGTGGAAGTCTCACTTCCCTTCTTTTTCTTGAGCTCCTCCAGGAACTTGGCATAGTTCCTCTTCCAATGTCTGGTCTGACCACAGTGGAAGCATGTACCTTCCTTAGCCACTCCACCCACTGGTTTCAAGCCAGAAGTGCTGGGCTTGGGCTTATCCTTTCCCTTGCCCTTCCAGTTGTCCTTGAGCTTTTTCTGCTATTTCTTACCCTTATTCTTTTGGACCATGATTATGGCCTTCCCTTTGCCTTTGTTAATGTTCTACTTAGCAGTTCTCAACATGCCTAGCAGCTCTGGTAGTGATTTGTCAATCTCATTCATGTTGTAGTTCATGATAAATTGACTAAAACTTTCCGACAATGATTGTAAGACTAAGTCAGTGGCCAACTCTTGACCCAAAGGAAAACCGAGTCTCTCTAGGTTTTCAATGTACCCAATCATCTTGAGTACATGAGCACCAACAGGGCTTCCTTCTACCAGCTTGCACTGAAACAGTGCTTTAAAGATCTTGAATCTTTCATGCCTGGCCTACTCTTGATAGAGCTTCTTGAGGTGTACGATCATATCGTAGGCATCCATGTTCTCATGTTGCTTTTGGAGCTCAGAGTTCATGGTGGTTAGCATTAGACATCTGATGTCCAAGGCATCATCTTGATGCTTCTTATAAGCATCCTTTTCAATTCTAGGGGTATTAGCAGTAGGTGGCTCAGGAATAGGTTGTTCTAGTACATACAGCTTTTTCTCTTGCTTGAGGATAATCCTCAAATTCTTGTACCAGTCTAGAAAATTCGTTCCAGACAACTTGTCCTTCTCAAGGACGGATCACAGTGATAAGTTACTTGATGTGTTTGTTGCCATGGTAATCTATCAATAGAAATATGCAAAATATAAGTATCATGCCATAAACATATTTAATGAGGTCTTTTAATTAAATATGTCTCCCACTATTTTATTCAAGTCAATGACCCTTAGCATTGACTCAGAAAATCCCATCGTATGATTTCCTAGTGCGTTAAGATCTATATTTCACCTAGTTTTGAGCCAGCTTTGGTTGATCACCCAAAATTTAGTTATTTAGGTAGGAAACACTTTCCAATTACATCACATATAACTCTTGGATAGTTGGGTGAATAACATTTATTCCAATCCATCTAATGGACTAAAGCCCAACTTCATGCCTCTAAGCCTTCAATCCTATTGAAATGGCCTAGTTAAGTCAGACCCAATGGTTGGCAGTTGGATATTACCTTTATCCCATCGCGTCTTACTAATATAGATAAAGGCATCCTGCTTTGGCAGACCTGCACTTGATCAATACTAGTCTTGACGAGTGCCATACATTGGAAGGCATCACATAATGACTTAATATTTGCTTTAAGGGAAATTTTATTATTATTAGATCTCAACATTTATTAAATTATTTATCATACTATAAATATTATCCATGCATCTCATACATAAAAGGCATATAATAAAAGTGACATGGTTATGGCCCCTTAAGAGGGTAGCATAAAGAAAGCCAGCTTCACTAAGTATCTCCCACCAACGTCCTCACTTGATGCTATCTTCTTGTCTCCACATCATAATTACATTATATAGAAATCTCTTTTACATTCGAGGGCAATTAGGTGAGAAGAGAATGTACAATCAAAATGTAGAGAGAAAGGCACGACACGCAGGTCGTATTTATTAAAACCAAAATAGCATAAAAAGAGGACTAAGGCCATAACCATGCACCATGCATCACAAAGAACATACAAACTCAAAACAATAATACATTATTATTTTCACGAGTCATAAAATTGGATAGAAAAAAAATGCACTTTCGAAAAACACATTACGTAGAGGTAGCACAGGGGTCCCGCTGCCCGGTCAACGAGCGGGAGTACCGCATGATTGCTAGGGTATCAAGAGTTGAATCTCTTATGCCTCCCTTAACGGCTAGGGTATCAACACTTGAACCCTAAACCCGAAAAAACATGAATGCTTCATGCGCCGTGGGGAACCCTTGTGCCGCTGTTCAACACTTGAACCTTTGCGCCTCCTTGACGGCTTGACATCAACACTTGATGCTACTACCGCAAAAAAGGAGCAGGGTTTCCAAAACCCCTTGCGCTGCGCTGCTTATGCAGAAACAAGGATTCCATAACCCTTGCTACCGCAAACCAAGAACAAGGTTTCCTAAACGTTGTACGTATCACATACATACCAGAAAGTTTCGCAAAAACATACATCTTGATACAAAACGGTTTTCACAGAACATATGAACATCTTCATGAGTTTTTGAAAACAACATCACAGTTTTGCATACAACACATAAAACAGAATATGTTTTCGCAAAGGGGTTTCATTCGTTTTCTAAAATAACGTATTAAAGATCATATCTTCTATCAAAAAATAAGAACAGCAAACATGTTATCTCATGCAAAAATGAAAACAAAAAATTGAATCATGGTTTCGTAAGACTCTCTGATACCACTGTTGGGAATTGCGGTTATAGCACGTAACGAAAAAAATAGGATTCCCACCGAGGATCCATGTGAAAAGCTATAATCCGAGTTTTTAAATTCTTTACCTCTTGAAGCATGATCAAAAGAAGGGATGTGAATCACCAACACTGTAATAGAAATGATGTCTCTGTGGTATCCACATGAACAGACTCACGAACGTCCAACGTCCACAAAGAGGAGCCTCACGTCTATCACACAGTGCTAGCTGCGAAGACAAGAGAAGAAACCTATCGTTCTCTCACTCACTTTTCTGTATGTATGGCTAGGGTTCTGAAAATTGTATATCTTAGCAGCCCCTTAGTAGTACTATTTATAATAGTGATTGCCTTAAGTGAGTGTGAGCAGCAGCAAGGTAAGCTGTACAACCCTAAACTCATCTGTTATGAGTCTGGCCCATATTTGAATCCGAGTCCAACTTGGATCCATTGCTCTAATTCTAGTGTACTCTATGTGTGTGACCCTGTAGGTTCTCATCACATTGATAATAATATTAAAATCTTATTTTAATATTACAAGCAGTGAGCGGTATCTAGCAACACATCGCTGCTACCCAAGTAATAAGAATGTCAGTGATTTGACATAACCTTTCCGTGACCAATGTTTCCTTGTCATTTAGTCCCTTTGTCAAGATATCTAGATTGAACACAAGGCATGGAATGCGTCACCCTTGTATAGTCCAATCATTCGTTTCCTGATACTCGAGTAGACTTTTTAACAACAAATGAAATTAATATCTCATATTGACTCATTTGAGCATGGCCATGCATTTCACAGTCTTACTCAATCAGGGGGCCCAAAGATATCACTT
Organism: Ormosia semicastrata; assembly: GCA_029884595.1. Lineage (NCBI taxonomy): Eukaryota > Viridiplantae > Streptophyta > Magnoliopsida > Fabales > Fabaceae > Ormosia > Ormosia semicastrata. The sequence goes on from JAQQTO010000047.1 coordinate 11,314,013, forward strand.
CTGTTATGTAGGAGTGACAAATCCCATCTAGGTCACTCACATCCGTATGCATGATTTGTGGTATGTCCAATAACTAACTTTATAATCACCTTGTTACAAATGACGTTTGATGGTATTAAAACACACAACTCCTCATGTAGGAATCGTAGTGATTTCAGGTCAAAGGACCACAGACACCATTATCACTATGAGAATCACTTATGACACTCACATAACGATCCATGTAGCGTTCTCATATTGGGTCAGTCCAATACATCATTACTCTAATATGTACCTATGTGAAGACTTGATATCTCATATCCATCACCCGTGAGATGTGGTCATCAGTCTATACACATACTAGTCTTAATGTATTATTGTTGTCCTAATTAACAATAATACTTGACTAGGGACATTTAAGAATAGTGTTATAACTAAAAGGATCTCATGATCAAGTCATCTACTCGATAACCTATGGTATCAAACTTACTATTCTAAGGACTTTATTATGTTTATAAAAAAAGAACACAATAAATGAAATGCCTCATATATTAAAATAAGTATAATAGAATGTATGTAAATACAGACAAATGTATCAGCCTCTAGGGCATACACCAACAAGAAGTTTTTCAAATTATCTCTTGGGCCCAATTGAACATCCACCATAAACCCATATGTTTGTTATCTTTTATCCTTTACCTATCTATGTTTTGACATTGAGGACAATGTGGTGATCTGATTGGAGGGAAGGATAGTTGAAGTGAAAACAAAAAACCAAAAAAAAATTTAGGAAAATGTGTTTATTGATATGTTTGTCAATAACTTACTAATAACAAAACTAATTAAGGATGACAGAGTAATGAGTAAATTATGCCCTTGAGGTAAATTTACTCTTGAGATGCATCAAAATTGGTGACAGAGTAAGGAGTAATTAGGTAGATAACTATTTTGCGTGGAAGTAGCAATTCAAATTCAGGGAACATAGCATGATTGAGTAAATTATCTTCTTTCTTAAAAATCACATGCTTAGTTATGAATGTTGAATTGGTGGACTGAGAATGATAGAAATATGCCTTGTGACTTTTTTTTTCTTGTGTGATTTTCAGTCATGGAATTGTTACTCTCAAACTTGCTTTGACTCTATTTGAGGATACATTTTCACATGCATACATAAACATGATTGAGATATTTTTCTTGAAATAGCTACTTTAACCAAATAGTCAACATTGTATATTTTCCCTTGCTTAACTCTTTTGAGTTTATTCGATCATTCCTTGTTTTTAGCTCATTACATGCCTTAAAAAAAACATATTCTTACCTAACCTTAGGAAATAAGAGAGCGTTGACATTGGATGAGTTCTTGAATAAGTGTGGTGGTATTTTTACAAAACGGTTGATGAAAAAGAAAAGAGTAGTCATCTTCCAAAAAAAAATAAAAAACAAAAAAAAGTGTAAAGAAAGGACAAGAAGGTAAAAAAGGGAAGTGAAAATAATATGTAAAGAGAATTTGTATTATGTTGGGATTAATTTTTTAGGTTTGTTATTTTAACTCAACCCTAATGTTCTTTTATTCTCTTTGGTATTTAACTTGTCATATCTATATTATGTCATTCCTTTACTTTGACCCCATTACAACTTTGAATAAAGTCCTCTTGATTTTTGTGTGCATGTGTTTTGAGTAGTGGAGAAGTAGAAGATAAGCAAGCTTATGGTAGTGAAATTTTCATGGGTTGAATTAAGTGAAATACCTACCTTTTAAACACTTGAGGGATTGAGAGTGAATCTTGTGAAGATCTATCATTCTTGACTCATGCTTTTCAATTGAAGTTTCATTATTTGTTAGTTTAAGATGTGAAGAAATGTTACCTCATAAATGTTTTGATCCATTGAATCTTTGGTTGCTCTTCATTCTTATAAACTTTTGCATTTTTAAATATTATTAGAAATTGAGTCTTTTAGAATTTTTAGCTTTTGAGTTTGTATTGTTTTTCCTTGTTTCCTAGCTTTGATCTTATGTGTTTTGTCCGAGAGTGCAAAAGCTAATTGTGGAGAAATTTGATAGCAATATATTTTATTTATTGTATAATCCTTTCACTGGGCTTCCTAATGTTCAATTAGGCTTAATTAAGTTAGTTTTGTTACATTTACTGATATTGAGCTTAATTAGATCACTGAAAGAATCATTGTTTGAATTGGCCTTACTTTGTCTATTTGGCAGCGTTCAGTAAACTAGTTATACTTTGAGTTTCAAACATCTGATTGATGTGATTCTAATCTTATAGGAAATTTAAGATAATTTTCTACAACTTTCATGAAGACCTCAAGAGCCAAATCATACGTTTGGAAAATTTAAATTAGAGTTGAAGCAAGAACTAGAGTGCTGATCCTGATAGTTTGACCTCTGTGCATGCATCAGCCCATTTCTTGAGCTATAGGAGTCCAATTGGCACCAAAGCAGTGGCATTGGAAAGTTAAGGCCCAACTACAACTTTTATGAAGAACATAAGGGTCAGTTCAGAAGTATAATAGGTCACATTGGGCTTAGAAGTTAGAACAGAAGAGTTATAATTGGGCCTGAATAATGTACAAAGATTAGGCCATATCTCGAGCTATAAGAATGAATTTGGGCTGAAACTAATCGCACTGGAAAGCTAAGACAAAAGCCTACAACTTTTATGAAGACCACTTTTCCATTTTCTGATGGCAGCCATGAGTTCAGCATTGAATCATTTTAGAGATAAGAATCTCAATAGTTTTTCACTCATTCACAATTATCAAACAACTCCTTTGGCATTTTCCACTCATTCACCTACTCATCAACTCACTCATTAAACCACTCCATTATCATTTTGTTTCCCTCAAACTCTATAAAAAGGAGTATTGGCTGCTCATTTGATCATCTTGGTTTAGAGATCAAGATCATGCTATTGTGTTATTTGTTTCTCTTATTATGGTTTTTTTTTGTTCTAAATTAAAGTTATGTTCATCTTCTTTTTTTTCTCTTTTTCTTTTCTCTTGTCTATGAGTAACTAATTTTCATTTTACTTAAGTGAAAGGGTGAAGCTTTTGGTAATGAAATAAGGTTATATTAACCTCTTTCTTGTGCTTAAATGATATATTATCAAGTGATCATTATATGTATTGTATTTTGTTTCCAATAATTTTAGAAACCCTTACTGTAAAGTGGAGATCTTGATTTGTTGTAGACAAGATATTGGCACAATGAATGCTTGAGTCCATTTATAAGTGGTGGTATTAATAGATAATTAAAGGAACCATAATATAATTACATATATAATCTTAAATGAACTTTGAATGTTGTATTTGATTGGAACCTCCGTTATGCGTGGATTCTAATTGAGTTATAAAAAGAATTAATCTTGTCCTTAATTTACTTATCAAGAGTGGATCTCCTAACCCAAGTAAATCTTTTTTATTTGTGACCAAGTTTTATCACCTTTATTGTTGTGACAATATCTTTTCCTTCCCTCAAAGAATTTTTTTTCATCAATTCCCTGTTGATCGACCTCGGACTCCCGAGAATTTATTACTTGAAACACTTGGATTTGCAACTTAAGATTCACATCATAAACCTTAATCCACACATCACGATTCAACGTAACCTTGGCGTCATTTATCTCAACAAGTTTTACAATAAACCCATTTAACAAAATTTCAATCTCAAGAGAAAACATGTAATTTACAGCCATAGTTAGAATTAAAGTTGTCTCTGATACTAATTGTTAGAAATTTTAAACCCACAAGAATAAAATTAATGGATCCACCTTTAACCTTAATTCATGGCATGTTTATAAACTAATCAATAATTATGATTTAGAATATAGAATTACCTTATATCAAAGAGAAATCACATCTTTGAAGAGACATCATGAGAGAAAGATAGTCAAGAATTCTTGTTGTTATAAAGGAGAGAAACTACTTTCATCCCTTGTGACCTCAATAAGATAACCACAATACATATAGGATGAGAATATGGGTCTCTCATTGTATTTACAATATAGGATAACCTACCCATCATAGAAAACTCATACACAAAACTCACAAATCCAAAACAACAATATTCACATAGGTTTAAGTATTTATAAGAGTCCAATAACAAAATTGATCACAAATGAACTAAACCAATATATGCTGCATAACATTTGATATTTAATTAATTTGAGTTTTAGAAAAAAATTGATGACTATGTTAATCCACACATATTAAAAATAATCTAACATGACACCCCTAAATTTTAAGGGATATTATTATTTATTTTATATAATTTTTATTATACATTAATATTTTTGGTGTAATGTACATTATTATTTACTAATATTTTATATAATAGGGTAACATGTAGCAATCCTTTTATTAATAAATAATCGATAATTAATATTAAAATAATATAATAAGTTTTACTTAGATTTTAATTTTATATTCATTTAAATTGAAAATATTTTTTTTCTCAATTGAAAAAGCTTGAAGGAAAAGAAGAATAAAAAATACGAAATAAACAAATAGAATAAAATAAAAGAAAAAAATAAAAAAATTGAATTGAATACGGCTCAAGAAAGAAAATCACGTCACCCCCTAACCACCCATTACGTGACGTTAACAAAAGAATTTTTTTTGAAAAAAAAACACTAACAACAGAAACTTAGTCACGAGAAGGTGAAGAAAGGTTTAATTAGCTTTTTCCTCTCTATAAATATATTTATTTTTAATTTTGGTCTTTATAAATTTTTTTATGAGAAATTTTTATATATACCAGAATAAGTATATCATATTTACATTATATGTTAATGTAAGAGAAATATTAAATTATTATATATGTAATTATAGTATTTTTGTGACATATAAAATAATTTTGTGAATAAGTTAAATAAAATTAAACATATTTTAGTTGAGCGAATAACAAGATTAAATTTTAATCTTATTTTAGTTTTTTAAATTTTACGATAGATAAAATTAATTCTTAAAAAGAGTATACGTAAGAACTAATTTCACTTTTCTTAAAATTTAAAAAAACTAAAATTAGAAATAAATATATTTATAAAAACTAAAAAGTTAATGAAGCTAAGAAGAAAAAAAAAAAACAGAGTTGTGGGACGCGTCAAAATGCAGCAGCGAGGAAAAGTTTTTTAATATCCGTATACTATTGGCGGCAACATTGTTTTAGCTTCATCAAGTCAAAAGAAGCATGCATAGTAGTAAAATTATAAGGGAATCAAAGAAAAACTCATGACGCAATTTTCTACCAAATCTGACTACTAAAATTCAATAGAAGGTTGAGGAGCATGGTGGAATCACTAATAGCATATTCTTCTAATTTTAACCACAAGACAGATAACACATGCATAGGTTTGCTATATCCTGAGCGCATTCTCAATCTTAAGTTAGTATATTGGAGAAACCTTAATATTACAATAGACAATCCACAACTTATTTAGTATGGAGAAAAGCATCTCAAGCTAGAATTGGACCATATATTCTCATTATTAGTATCTAGCATTCGTTATATGGCATGTGCACAAATCACTCACCAATAAAGATAGAAGCCTGGTGGTGAGTTTAATTCAATAGCCAAAAAATAAGTGGTTGTACTACTATAGTAAGTAATGTTTTAGTACAAACCAATTATAAATAGCACTTCCCTTACTCCCAGACAACTCATTCTTAGAAGTAGATAAAGGATAAAGGCAATTAAATTATAGGGACGAAGCTCTTTATGCTGCATGCCAAGTTGCTAACCACCTATCCACATACTTGAATAAAAATGAATCAGTACTAATCATATAATGCAGGGTGCTGTACCTCAAATTTGTAATGAGTTTAGAAAATGCGGAGTACTTCACAGACCAAAGTATCCGTCCCTTCCCCTCCCTTTTCAAGTGACCACCCCACATTGAAAATAAACAGGGAATCAAATGTTCCTTAAAAGTCACACCCTTAACACAAAGTAAAAGATTAAATAAGACATCAAAGGCAAAAAAATCCCTAAATGCAAATGCATGTCTTAAAAATACTCTGCGTTAGTATTCCGAAATATGAAACCGCAATGGAGGTGAAACCCTTTTAAACAAAAGGAATATTGTTACGAAATAGCAGTAAAATGACAACCACTGTATATGAGGAAAAGAGGGGTAGGGGGAATGAATTGATTTGAAACATTCTCAAGTAATAAACAACAATTGAGACAGAACCATTCAAACAGATAGACTAGCAGAGAAGATGAACAACAAAGAAGGAACGATGCTATTTATTCTACTACCTAATATATCAGTACATGGCTATATGCAGCCATTTTCAATTTTGGTAATAGAATGGATGTAAGGAGACTATCCCTGGATTGGAAAAGTTCAAGTTGGGCTTCCTTTGGATGTTAGAAAAGCTTATTCATATTTGGCTAAGCTGAAAAGGAGTACTGGATTGGCAATTAGGCTGAGTGAGCAAGGTGATGTGCTGGAAATTGTTGAAGACTGAAGTGGAAATAAAGCGAGGTTTATTAGTGAAGTGGAGGAAAGGGATGGGATATTATGGGTGGGATCCATAGATGTATGAACAAGTTCCATTATTGGCTACCCAGTAAATAGTAGTTATTCTTTTCTGTTTTGGCTGCTTCCTGCAAGGGGCTTTCTAACCCTACGTTTGAATATTTTTTCATTAATGAAACAGAACAGAATATGTGAAAACAGACCGGAAAGGAAAGGGAAGGAATGGTGTAACATCCCTAATACTGATACTCTAGTATATCTAACATATACTTGAATAAATAGTATCAGTCATGCTACTTCTAACTTAATCATCAACTAGTTCATAACATTTAAACAAATAATTATAGAGAGTCATAACTAAAAGTAATACATATATACAATATTATACATACAACTTTTACATTTTCAAAGTAAATATAAATTAATACATAAGCTTTGAACTAAAAACATAGCTAAACTCATTTAGTTCTTCTATATCTTCGTCTTCATACCCTCGTGAAGCCTTGATTTGGATTTACATGGAAACACGGTAGAATGAGAAATAAAATTCTCAAAATGAGTAACCAATACTAGTACTAAAGCATTTATACTGAATAAATGTTCTATGAAACTAAATATACTATACTAACTTTACTGGTCTAGTTATTCATTATCATGATATAAGTACTATACGAATATCATCTTATAATGAATAATACTATGAACATTGGATTAACAGTTACACTAGGTAAGTGAGACTATACTCACTACCACTAGAACTTTCACATTCTGACTTTATGTAAACATTCATCTAACAACTATATAATCCGTCGCTAAGCTCATACATGTAGCTTAACTATTTTTATGAAGTGAATTACCTCATCTGGCATATTACTTATCCTTAGCTTGACATAGGATATGCTCATCCTTAGCCTAGCATAGGATATACTGATTCATGTTTTATTAGGCTCAACTTTAATAAATAAAGGAACCAAGTATTGCTAGGGTTCAACCTCACTAAGGAAACCAAGTCTTGCTAGGGTTCAACCTCATTAAGGGAACTAAATCATGCTAGGGTTCAACCTCATTAAGGCAACCAAGTTTTGCTAGGGTTCAACCTTATTGCATAAGGGAGTCAATTTACTAGGTTCAACTTTATTATATAAGGGATCCAATTCATTAGATTCAACCTTATTGCATAAAGGAGCCAATTCACTAAGTTCAACCTGTAACACTCCAAAAATTATTTGTTTTATCATAAATAACAATTTTATAATATTTATGATTTTTGAAAAATTTTCTAAATTTTTTCAGAAATGTCAAATATTTTAATATATTCCTCGTTTTGCATGCACACTGAGCAAAATCAGTGCAACACCCCCAAAAATTGTTTGTTTCATGATGAATAGTCATTTTACAATATTTGTGATTTTTGAGAATTTTTGTAGATTTTTTTGGGAACGTCGAATATTTTAATATATTTTTCATTTTACGTGTGCGCTGAGCAGAGTTAGAAAAATAAAATATTATCCCCGAGGCTGGTAAATGTTGGACTGTGGAAACGTAGATGGGGGATCTTACTAAACTCGAGGCCATACACAGTTTACGAGGTTTACGTTTTTCGAGATTCTATCTGATAAATAAAATCGCTGTATCGTAAAATTATCTAATGGACAATAAATATTATTTTCATTAACTGTAACTTTTGTTCACTGGATAATAGCTCTAGTAGAGTGTTAATCATCTTTTTTAAAGTGTTTATTTTATGAGACAACCTTACTTTTTATTTTATTGAGAAGCGTGTGAAACTTTTCAAAGAAGTTTCCTACCAAGCTTCTCAAGGAAGCCTCACTCCCTCTCTCCTCCCACACACCACATTGCCATGATGGCCTCTTTGGAGCCAAAAGTTTGTTTTTACACTATTACTTTCAATTCTAATTTTTTGAAATCATTTCCTTACTATCAACTTCTCTCTCTACATTTTCCTCTCTCTTTTTCTCTTCACATTTTCTCCCCCTTCTCTCTATCACACCACACGACCTCACCTCTTCCAATACCCTCCAAGATTGCCAAAATTTCAAGTGATCATATTTTCTTAATCACCATCAAATTCTAAACACTTTTCTAGTTTGAATCTATTTGAAAAGCTTCCATCTTCATCATCTTCTTCAAGCTTCAAAGTTTGAAGTTTTAGGATAAGATTTTTGATTTCTCATCCTCTCTTCTTCATTTTTGTTTTAATGGTCTCCATCATGACCATTCTATCTCTCTTTTTCAAGTCATGGTGTTGATTTGATGAAGTTGTAATTTCTAGGGTTTTGAAGGTGTGTGACCGAATCCATCAAGGAGCTCTAAAGGAAGTTTCTTTTCTTGATTTCTCTTGGGTAAGAGGGAGATGGTCCACTTCAACCTCTCTTGGTAGTGAGAGACTTGATTTTCTGTTAGTTGTGAGGAACCCTTGTTAGGGTTACTCTCTTTGATATATGATTTTTATGACTATGTGTTAATTTTACCTTGTGTAATCTATTTGGTTGTATGTATATGTATATTGATGATCTTGGATTAGTTTGGATGGATTGAAAAAATGGAATGGAAGCAAGAGTTCCTTGCTCTCCTTCATGAGGCTCACAGCTTCCCCCTTGAAATAGGATGTTCGTGGTTGAAATTTTGTATCAAGTTGGTAACATACGTAATCAAGTGATTAAAATGTAATGAAGTAAAGGAAAATTTAGGGTTTCTACCCTTGTGAGGCCCACGGCCTCTAGGCTATTTTAGGATCCAATCGTGTAGCTTTAGGCAACCTTGGAATGTAATTAATCAAGTGGTTAAGTAGTTAACAATGTGAAGAAGAGAATCAATTTGATAACCTAAAGTGATTCTTTAGACCTAAGAAAAGAATGAGAGTGTGTGAGACTTGGAAAACCTTAAAATAATTCTCTAAATGAGTTTGACTAAACTTAAAGTAAGGAAATTAACAATCAAGAGAATTCCTTTAGAGAAGAATTTCATAAGAAATATTCAATTAAAGTGAAACTTAATTAATTGAATAATTAGGAATTAATTAGGGATTCATAAAATAGAAAGAACCAAGAATAAAGTTTTATCCAAAAACTTAGAATAATTTTTAATTAAAGAAAGACCACAAGTATAAGTAAGAAGGTTAAATAACTCAATTTAAATCATTCTAAGGAAATTAGGTTTAAAATTTAGTGATGGACTTGTTTAATTAAAATAATAAAGATTAAATGAATAATGTGAGAGAAATTCTCTGAAAGAGAAACATATTAAGAAGAATGTAGAAATTTAGGCATGGTTCCATAATGTACCCTAAAAGTGCAATGTATTATTTAAGGACTTAATAATATTTATTGTGGGTCCATGAGTGGGACCAAGAATGTATTGATGCTTATCCTAGCTAAATTATGGCATATTATGGAAAGTATATTATCGTTGAATATACATGATATATGCATTAAGTCATCATGCATTGTGAAAGTTTAATGGACTGTTGTTAAGGCCATATTGCCTAGGAGATTGAACACACCTTAGTGCGGGTGCAGGTGCCTCGCAATGGACTGTTTGTAGCTCTTATGTCCGTGGGACAAACCGATGCAAACGCACCGATGATCTGGACCGAGACACTGTCTTATATCGCGATCTAGTGAAGAATGTCTTGTACAATGTCTTGATGTGCACGTGGATAAACTGATGAATTATAGCACTTTGGCCGCAGCAGCCGAGTTACAGACATGTCTCCTGATCTTTCTCTCCGAATGTTTGTGTCTAGCTCCATGGAGTAGGATTTTGATATCATATGCATGTGCATAGAGAATTAATTTATTATTTGACATTTAATTTATATGATGATTTGATCTGCTATCTTATTGGTGTTATAACTGCATAGAATTGTTAAATTATTTAATATTTGTTTCTTGTTACTGTTTATTATTCTTGTAATGCTATGTGGGCGTCCTACGCCGTGCTATTTCTTTACTGCCATAATTGGTGCTGAAGGTAGGATGTCTTACCTCTTTTCTATATTTCTACTATTCTGTCTATCTGTATGTTCCTCCGAAGACGTCGGCGAGGAAGGTGAAATACACGAGTTTCTTAGCTTCTGGCCTGACTTCGACTAGTACCTGTCTGATCATGATAGCCCGTCCGCAATGCTTTTTGGGATATGTGCGATTGACTTTCCTTGGAGGTTCGGACTGTTGGCACATCAACCTGGATTTGGATCGCTGTGTTTATCTGGGGGACGTGACAGTGTCTCTAGCTTGGGGGAGTTATGATCCGCCCATCTTTACCTGTAGTGTTCGATTACACTTAGAGTTTTATCTGCCCATTCGTGACATGTGGGGTGAGCATTACTACTCCTACAGGAGGATTCACTCCTCTCCACTGCCCGAGCCCCCGCCCATAATTCGGTGGCTCCAATGAGGGTTTCCTCAGATGAGGAAGACCCTGAGGATGATCCAGCTATGATTCCATCTCTTTCTTCTTAGGGGCTGATACAGTTGATGGCTACTGATGGCTATCTGTTTTCTTTTTTGGGTTGGATGTCTTATCTTTTGGTGGGCTATATATATATGTGTGTAACTATTTTGGGGCAGGTAAAGCTTTTTGCTTTCTTTTGTATATCTGGTGATGTAACTAAATAGACATTATGTTAGTATATATATATAGCATGATGTATAGATGTATGTTTTACTTCACATGATTATTTCTATTATAACCATATATTATTACTTTACCATAACAAAAAAAAAGAATTCACCCTTTTTAATTATACAACTATAATCAAGTAAGTTTATTTATAATATGATGAACCGGGTCTTTAGTTTATTCTTTTATTTCGCTTTGTCTTTGATGGCATAACGTTTCCTCTCAAAAAGGGGCGTTACATTTAGTTGGTATCAGAACCTCGGTTTATGTTTTCTTTGGGTCTTTATGGTTAGGTCTGACTTGTTTATGCTGTGTAATTCTCTGTGTTTGGTATTCCAAAAGGATACATCTAATTCTTCCTTGTGTTTTTCAGTTAGTCTTACTTGAAAGAGTGAAATGGCACGCGGAGGAGATATGGTTGCAGCAATTGAGGCGATGCAACGCATGACAGAGTTTATCGCCTAACAAACGGAGAGAGCTGCTCAACAGCAGGAAAGAGCTACTCAATAGCTAGAAGCTTCAGTAGATGCTCAAAATCTAGCTGAGTTTCATCGTAACAACCCTCCCTAGTTTAAAGGGGAATTTGATCCAGAGAAAGCTAGTCTTTGGATCAAGGAGTTGGAGAAAATTTTCAGATGCATGAATTGTGCCAATGACAAGAAGATGACTTATGCTATTTTTATGCTGATTGGAGATGCTGAAGAATGGTGGAACGGGGCATAGAGATTGTTAGAAGCTGAAGGTCGCGCAATCACTTGGGAAGTATTTAAGAATAAATTCTTGGAGAAATATTTCCCTGCAAGCGCAAGGCATGCAAAAGAGATGGAGTTCCTTAGCTTAAGGCAAGGGAACTTAACTGTCAGTGAGTATGTCGTAAGGTTTGAAAGCTTGTCAAAATTTTTAACATATTTCTAGCACTAGCCAGACGAGGTGTGGAAGTGTCAAAAATCTGAGGAAGGACTGAGGCATGAAGTGAAAAGAGCAGTCATCACCTTAAGGATCAACCAGTTTGTGGAGCTGTTAGATACGTGTCACTGGGTGGAAGACCTGGATCAAGCTCGGGACACGAGAAATCATAACTTTGGACCTACTAGGTTCGAAAGAGGAGGTGGCAACAACGTAAACCGTTTCCAGAAGAAACCTTATTCCCGACCACCAGGAAATCAACAGCAAACATCTGGTGGAGTTCCAGTGGAGGTTCTAGTGGAAATTGAGTCGGACTGAATGTGGCATTTCCTTCGAAATGTTTGAAGTGCGGGAAAGATCACGCAACGAGAGACTACACCATTAAAGGGATCATCAATTTTTGATATGGGAAACCTGGACATGTCTCCAGAGATTGCAACCAAGCTAAGGCTGAGCCTTCAGTCAACGCTACACGAGCTACAAAACCGCAAGCAGGAGGCTGAGTCTATATTATGAGTGGAGCTGAAGCCTCCCAATCTGAAGATCTGATATGAGGAGAAGGTACCATAAAAGGTAATCTTTTGATTGTATTGCTGGGGTAACCCACTCTTTCATTTCTTATGACTGTGTGTGACGACTTGGTTTACCTGTGTCTTCCTTACCTTCTGACTTGACTGTTTCTACTCCCACTAATAAACCTGTTGTTATCGCCAAAGTTTGTTTAGATTGTCCTTTAACTGTTGAGGGTCGAATCTTTTCTGTTGATTTGATCTGTTTACCTCTTTCCCAATTAGACATAATTTTAGGGATGGATTAGTTGTCTTCCAACCATATCTTGTTAGATTGCTCTAGTAAAACCATAGTTTTCCCTATGGATGAAGTTCCTAGATTTTTGACGACCAACTTAGTTCGAGCTTTCTTGAAAGAAGGAGCTTAGGGATACATGCTATTGTCTTCCTTGAAGGTTGAGAGCGAGGTTGATGTGAATACAATTCTAGTGGTTAACGAGTTCCCTGAGATCTTTCCTGATGATGTACCTGGTTTACCGCCGAAGCAGAAGATAGAGTTTGCTATTGATCTTATGCCGGGATCTGGTCCCGTATCTATAACGCCATACAAAATATCACCATCAAAGTTAGCTGAGCTGAATAAACAGTTAGAAGAACTCTTAGAGAAGCAGTTTGTTAGACCCAGTGTGTCACCTTAGGGAGCACCAGTGTTGCTAGTCCGAAAGAAGGATGGTACTTTGCGATTGTGTATGGACTATCGCCAACTGAATAAGGTCACAATCAAGAATGAGTATCCACTCCCAAGAATAGACGACTTAATGGATCAAATAAAAGGAGCAGCAGTGTTCTCTAAGATCGATCTGCGATCGGGCTACCATCAGATTCGAGTAAAGGCGGAGGATATTCCCAAGATGGCTTTTCGTACTCGTTACGGTCATTACAAATACCTTGTGATGTTGTTTGGCATAACGAATGCACCTGCCATATTCATGGACTACATGAACAGAATCTTTCATCCTTACTTAGGCAGATTCGTTGTTGTCTTCATTGACGACATTCTAAGATACTCTCAAAATAAGGAGGATCATGCTGAATACCTCAGTATAGTTCTCCAAATTCTGAAGGAGAAGAAGTTGTACGCCAAATTGCCGAAGTGTGAGTTTTGGCTGGACGAAGTCAAGTTTTTGGGCCATGTGATCTCGAAGGAAGGGATTGCAGTGGATCCATCAAAAGTAGAAGCAATTCTACAGTAGGAAAAGCCGAAGACGGTGACAAAAATTCAAAGCTTTGTGGAATTGGCTGGATACTATCAAAGGTTCATTGAAGGATTTTCTAAAATAGCAGGGCCTCTCACTTACTCACAAGAAAGAATCAAGTCTTTGAGTGGACCAATGCTTGTGAAGAAAGTTTTCAGGAACTAAAAAGACGACTAACTACTTCACCAGTGTTAGTTCTACCTGATCCAAGTGAACCCTTCGAAGTGTATTGTGATGCTTCATACTAAGGATTAGGATGTGTGCTTATGCAAAATGGAAAAGTGGTGGCTTATGCTTCGAGGTAGTTGCGAGTGCATGAGAAAAATTATCCAACGCACGACTTGGAGTTAGCAGCTGTGGTATTCGCTTTGAAAATATAGAGACATTTCCTTTATGGAGCGACGTTCAATGTCTTTAGTGACCACAAGAGCTTGAAGTATATGTATGATCAAAAGCAATTGAATATGAGACAGCGAAGGCAGTTGGAATTTCTTAAACACTATGATTTTTGACTTCTGTATCACCCTGGAAAGGCAAACGTCGTGGCAGATGCTTTGAGTAGGAAGATGCTCATCATCTCAGCCATGATAATCAAGGTAAAGGATTTGATAGAGTAATTCAGAGATGTATGGTCTTTTGTAGAATTGGCACCGGGGAAGATCTGCATGAACATGGTCACCATTTCAAGTGAGTTAATAGAGGACATCTGAGAAAAACAAAATGTTGATAAGTTTCTGCAAGAAGAAAGGGATCTGATGAAGCAAGACAATGTGACAACATTTGAGGAAAGGAAATCTCATTAGTGAAAGTGATCTGGAACGAAACGACTGGCGATGCAACATGAGAGTTGGAAGATAAGATGATGGAACAACACCCACAACTGTTCCAAGGTATGAAAATTTCGAGGACGAAATTTCTTTTTAGAAGGGGAGAGTTGTAACACCCTAAAAATTATTTTTTTCATCATAAATAATCATTTTATAATATTTATGATTTTTGAGAATTTTTTTGGATTTTTCCAGAAACATCAAATATTTTAATACATTCTTCGTTTTACGTACACACTGAGTAGAGTCAGTGCAACACCTCAAAAATTATTGTTTCATGATGAATAGTTACTTTATAATATTTATGATTTTTGAGAATTTTTGTGGATTTTTTTGAAATGTTAAATATTTTAATATATTCTTCGTTTTACGTGTCACTGAGCGGAGCTGGGAAAATAAAATATTTTCCCTGAGGCTGGTAAATGTTGGACTGTAGAAACATCGATGAGGAATCTTACTAAACCCAAAGCCGGACACAGTTTACGAGGTTTATATTTTTTGAGATTCTATCCGATAAATAAAATCGCTGTATCGTAAAATTATCTGATGGACAATAAATATTGTTTTCATTAACTGTAACTTTTGTTCACTGGATGATAGCTCTAATAGAATGTTAATCATCTTTTCTAGAGTGTTCATTTTATGAGACAACCTTACTTTTCACTTTATTGAGAAGCGTGTGAAGCTTCTCAAGGAAGCCTCACTCCCTCTCTCCTCCCACACACCACACGACCATGAAGGCCTCTTTGGAGCCAAAAGTTTGTTTTTACACTTTATTACTTTCAATTCTAATTTTTTGAAATCATTTCCTTACTATCAACTTCTCTCTCTACATTTTCCTCTCTCTTTTTCTCTTCACATTTTCTCCCTCTTCTCTCTACCACACCACACAGCCTCACCTCTTCCAATACCCTCCAAGATTGCAAAAATTTCAAGTGATCATATTTTCTTAATCTCCATCAAATTCTAAACATTTTTCTAGTTTGAATCTATTTGAAAAGCTTCCATCTTCATTGTCTTCAAGCTTCAAAGTTTGAAGCTTTAGGGTAAGATTTTTGATTTCTCATCCTCTCTTCTTCATTTTTGTTTTAATGGTCTCCATCATGACCATTCTTTCTCTCTTTTTCAAGCCATGGTGTTGATTTGATTAAGTTGTAATTTCTAGGATTTTGAAGATGTGTGACCGAATCCATCAAGGCGCTCCAAAAGAAGTTTCTTTTCTTGATTTCTCTTGGGTAAGAGGGAGATGGTCCACTTTAACCTCTCTTGGAAGTGAGAGACTTGATTTGTGTTGGTTGTGAGGAACCCATGTTAGGGTTACTCTCTTTGATGTATGATTTTTATAACTATGTATTAATTTTACCTTGTTTAATCTATTTAGTTGTATATATATGTATATTGATGATCTTGGATTGGTTTAGATGGATTGGAAAAATGGAGTGGAAGCAAGAGTTCCTTGCTGTCCTTCATAAGGATCACGGCCACCCCCTTGAAATAGGGTGTTCATGGTTGAAATTTTGTATCAAGTTGGTAACATACGTAATCAAGTGATTAAAATGTAATGAAGTAAAGGAAAATTTAGGGTTTCTACCCTTGTGAGGCCCACGGCCTCTAGGCTACTTTAGGATCCAATCATCTAGCTTTAGGCAACCTTGGAATGTAATTAATCAAGTGGTTAAGTAGTTAACAATGTGAAGAAGAGAATCCAATTTGATAACCTAAAGTGATTCTTTAGACCTAAGAAAAGAATGAGAGTGTGTGAGACTTGGAAAACCTTAAAATAATTCTCTAAGTGAGTTTAAATAAACTTAAAGTAAGAAACTTAACAATCAAGAGAATTCCTCTAGAGAAGAATTTCATAAGAAATATTAAATTGAAGTAAAACTTAATTAATTGAATAATTAAGAATTAATTAGGGATTCATAAAATGGAAAGAACCAAGAATGAAGTTTTATCCAAAAACTTAGAATAATTTTTAATTAAAGGAAGACCATGAGTGTAAGTAAGAAGGTTGAATAACTCAATTTAAATCATTCTAAGGGAATTAGGTTTAAAATTTAAATGATGGACTTGTTTAATTAAAATAATAAAGATTAAATGAATAATGTGAGAGAAATTCTCTAAAAAAGAAATATATTAAGAAGAATGTAGAAATTTAGGCATGATTCCATAATGTACCCTAAAAGTGTAATGTATTATTTAAGGACTTAATAATATTTATTGTGGGTCCATGAGTGGGAACAAGAATGTGTTGATGCTTATCCTAGCCAAATTGTGGCATGTTATGGAAAGTATATTATCGTTGAATATACATGATATATGCATTGAGTCATCATGCATTATGAAAGTCCGATGGACTGTTGTTAAGGCCATGTTACCTAGGAGATTGAATACACCTTAATGCGGGTGCGAGTAGACTAGTGTAGGTTATAATGTTGACCTTGGGGGCGTCAGGGTGCAGGAACCTCGCAATGGACAGTTGGTAACTCTTCTATCCGTGGGGTAGACCGATGCAAACGCACCGATGATCTGGACACTATCCTATATCGTGATCTAGTGAAGAATGTCTTATACAATGCCTTAATGTGCACGTGGATAAACTGATGAATTATAGCACTTTGGCCGCGGTAGCCGAGTTACAGATATGTCTCTTGATCTTTCTCTCCAAATGTTTGTGTCTAGCTCCATGGAGTAGGATTTTGATATCATATGTATGTTCATAAAGAGTCAATTTATTATTTGGCATTTAATTCATATGATGATTTGATCTGCTATCTTATTGGTGTTATAACTGCCTGAAATTGTTATATTGTTTAATGTCTATTTCTTGTTACTGTTTATTATTCTTGTAATTCTATGTGGGCGTCCTACGCCGTGCTGTTTCTTTACTGCCATAATTGGTACTGAAGGTAGGATGTCTCGCCTCTTTTCTGTATTTCTACTATTCTGTCTATCTGTATGTTCCTCCGAAGACATCGGTGAGGAATGTGAAATACACAAGTTTCCTGGCTTCTGGCCTGACTTCGACTAGTACTTGTCTGATCATGACGGCCTGTCCACAAGGCTTTTTGGGATATGTGCAACTGATTTTCCTTAGAGATCCAGACTGCTGGCACATCAACCTGGCTTCGGATTGCTGTGTTTATCTGGGGGACGTGATGGTTGATAACTCCATGAAATGTAGTTATTTATGCCCCATATTTGTGCTTCATGGCATGCTTAGTCCTTGATCTTAAGCATATTTGGAAGGTTTTATGCTTATATTTGTGGAATTCCATTTTGAGATCTTCCTTTATGTTTTTGAGCAATTTGTGTATATTTGTTAATTGATTAAGTTAATTTATAATTATATTTAACTTGGTGCCTTATCTAATGCAGGAAAGGCTCAAAAGAGACAAATTGATGCAAGCCAAGGCCCAGCATTGGAGGAAAGAAGCCAAGGAAGCATTGTAGAGTTCCACGCCGAGGCGTGGAAATGTTCACGCCGCGGCGTGAGGGTCTCAGCCAGCCACATATTGACAGCACAGACAGCTCCACGCCGAGGCGTGGGAATGTGCAAGCCGCGGCGCGCATCGATGAGCTGAGCCTATTTATTCTATTTTTCACGCACTCTTTCATTTCTCTCAATTTCTCTCTTTTAGGCTTTAGGTTTTTAGTTTTTTGGGTTAGAGGCTGCGGCTAGAGCTCCATTGGAGGTGGAGATGGAGCTTGGGGAGCTAAGGATGGAGCCCTCTTTCCATTGGAAGAGGATTCTAGCTTCAATGGCGAAATCTATAAGCTTTCTCCTTCTCTCTTTTCTCTTTTCTCTTCCTCATTTCTTGAACATGTATTTTGTAATTTGTTCTCATGTTCATTGTATAGCTAAACTTTATTTAAGGATGACTTTGAATCCTTTTATTAATATTAATGATTTGTTCTTCTCTGAGTTTGTGTGGATCTTTGATTTTGTTCAATCATATTGTGCTTAATGCTCTTGAGTGTTTGGCCAACATTTGAGTGATTCGATAAAATCTAATGAACCTAGACATAGGGATTTGGGTTTGAGATCGTATGTATGGTTGATGCGTGTTCGATTCTATTCCAATGGCGGAATGAGTTGATTCGCTAATGGGATAGACATATACCTCTTAGCCATGCATAGAACGTATTTGAGAATAGACCTTAAAGAGTGGATTTTGTGTTAGCTCTCAAAGACACTTAGAGAGTTGGGCAATTGAAACCATGGTTAGATGACCTAGACATAGGCATTTAGCTAATGTAGATTCTCAAGCTAACTTAATCATTGCATTCATATTTATGAAGAGGATTGCGTGTTGTTGGTTGAAGTAATAGGTGAAGGAGGATTTCCCTAAACTCTAACCATTTATCCTTATTGCTTTATGTCTTTACTTTCTTTACTTTTATCCATTTTTATGTTTTTGAATAGAGTTAGGTAAGCTATCGGTTAATACTTAGCAGTGAAAATAAACTTATCCTCGTGGGAACGATCTCTTACTCCGTAACTGTATTACTTGTTCGACCCGTGCACTTGCGGTTAGCAAATGGGCAAACATGTTTTGACCCTAACAAGTTTTTGGCGCCGTTGCCGGGGATAAGGCATTATTTCTGTATTACTAATATTGACAATGAGTTTGCTTAGTTCTACTTCAAGTTTTTTTTATGTTTTGTTATTGTAAATAGTTTTAATTCATGTTTTTATGCTTTTGTTTTTGGTTTGTTTAGATAAGTAGTTATAGTTTGATTTTGTGTTTTTGTTAAGTTTTTGTTGTACATTCTATGTTTTAAGTTTTTAGACATGTTTTGGAGGTGCTAGGGGCCAAAATGGAGCACCAATTTCAGCGAAGACGAGTTCGCTGCAGAATTTTGCAGACTGACCTCTCACGCCGCGGCGTGAAAATGTGCATGCCGCGGCGTGCCAGTCTCTGCCTGATCAGGAACACGCACCAGAGAGCTCCACGCCTCGGCGTGGGAATGTTCACGCCTCGGTGTGGCCCTTGTTTTTGCATTTTTCTGTTGTTTTTCTCTATTTTTCTTTATTTAATAATGCTCAATCCTAGTTTGGATGCTATTTTGACTTGCTCAAGTACCCTATAGACCATAAACACCAAGAACACATATCACTTTGGTTTGGGGGAGTATCATTGCATGTTTTTTTTCCCTTAATACTTAATGTTTACACATGTTTTGATACTTTAAGTATGTGCTAGTGATAGTCATCATACTTTCATGATTCTATCTTGTTTTGGCTATTGCTGGTGGGTTGTTGATAAAAGTTTCAATTTTCAACATTCTCTACATGAGGTTATACATGCTTGAATGAAAAATGATAAATCTTTTGAATGCATGATTTGTTGCCATTTGCTAGTGTGTGATGGTTGGCCAATAATATAAATGCTTGCAATTGTCCTCGATTCTTTTATGTAACCATTTGCAATCTTGAAGCATGCTTAAGCAATCTTGTTTGTTTTTATGCATGATGTGTTTCTCACTTAGATGCTTGTTTAATTTTGAAAAGATTTGAGTGCTTGTCTAGAGAATGTTTATGGATTGTGCATGTGAATGATTTCTACTATCCTTGAAATTGTTTTGCAACTCTCTTGAGGTGAAATCCTAGATTATGCATGATTGAAGAAATGATTAGGGCATTGTTTGGACCAGTTGAGCCTTTCAAGCTTACCTTACATGATTATATCCATAGGTCCCCTTTTGAAGCCTTATAATTGTTTGGCCTTCTATGTTCTTCTTTCACCCTCATATGTCCTACCTTGTAACCATTCTAATGCATGCGAAAGCATTGCAATCTTTTCCTCCCATTTATGTTTGTTGAGTGCATGATATGTTATTTCTTCACTTGAGTCCATTGTTTAGGGTATTTATGTTGTTCAATACAAAGGTGGCTTGAATGAACCAGTTGTTGTACAAGAAGTTGTTTTTGTTAAAGAAAAAGAAAATACAAAAAGAGAAAAAGAAAAGAAAAGAAAAGAAAAGAAAAAAACAAATGAATGAAAGAAAGTATAAATGAAAAAAAAAGCATCGAGTGGTTCTAAATAGTGTTAATTATTTCATTTTGCATACCCTTGTTGTAGTGACTCAAGTCTTAGAATTTCATGTTATGTTTCTCAATGTTTGTATGTTTTCCATTCCCCTTTGTTCTTCACCCCATCACCTTGGCCTTACATTATAAGCTATTAAAGTCCCTCTTGATCCTCAATCATGTGTGATTTACATTAGTGGAGAGAGAGTTGTGCTACAATTTTGTGGAATCTTGATTTGTATCCATGTGTAGGTTCACAAACTTATCCGAATGAGCATGATTTGAAAAAGATAATTTGAGCTTGCATGTTTGTGAGAGATGTCATGTGCATGATTGGAAGCTTGATTGATGGCATGTTAAGGATTGTGTATGTGTTGAGCTTAACAGTGAGGAATGAGCATTCTTTGAGGGCCATTATAATCATTGTGCACTGGTTGTGGTTAAAAGAAAATTGAATTTATCATTGTTGAATGCATGTGAGCATGAATTGTTAAAGTGAGTTCTCTTAGTCATACTATGTGTTGCTCGAGGACTAGCAACATCTTAAGTTTGGGGGTGTGATAACTCCATGAAATATAGTTATTTATGCCCCATATTTGTACTTCATGGCATGCTTAGTCCTTGATCTTAAGCATATTTGGAAGGTTTTATGCTTATATTTGTAGAATTCCATTTTGAGATCTTCCTTTATGTTTTTGACCAATTTGTGCATATTTGTTGATTGATTAAGTTAATTTACAATTATATTTAACTTGGTGCCTTATCTAATGTAGGAAAGGCTCAAAAGAGACAAATTGATGCAAGCCAAGGCCCAGCATTGGAGGAAAGAAGCCAAGGAAGCATTCCAGAGTTCCACGCCGAGGCATGGAAATATTCACGCCGCGGCGTGAGGGTCTCAAACTTGACCATATATACGACAAAGACAGATGACTCCACGCCGAGGCGTGGGAATGTGCACGCCGCGGCGCGCGTCGGCGAGCTGAGCCTATTTATTCTATTTTTCATGCACTCTTTCATTTCTCTTAGTTTCTCTCTTTTAGGTTTTAGGTTTTTAGTTTTCTGGGTTAGAGGCTGCGGCTAGAGCTCCATTGGAGGTGGAGATGGAGCTTGTGGAGCTAAGGATGGAGCCCTCTTTCCATTGGAGGAGGATCTGAGCTTCAATGGTGAAATCCATAAGCTTTCTCCTTCTCTCTTTTCTCTTTTCTCTTCCTCATTTCTTGAACATGTATTTTGTAATTTGTTCTCATGTTCATTGTATAGCTGAGCTTTATTTAGGAATGACTTTGAATCCTTTTATTAATATTAATGATTTGTTCTTCTCTGAGTTTGTGTGGATCTTTGATTTTGTTCAATCATATTGTGCTTAATGCTCTTGAGTGTTTGACCAACATTTGAGTGATTTGATAAAATCTAATGAACCTAGACATAAGGATATGGGTTTAAGATCGTATGTATGGTTGATGCGTGTTCGATTCTATTCCAATGGCGAGATGAGTTGATTCACTAATGGGATAGACATATACCTCTTAGCCATGCATAGCACGTATTTGAGAATAGACCTTAAAGAGTGGATTTTGTGTTAGCTCTCAAGGACACTTAGAGAGTTGGGCAATTGAAACCATGGTTAGATGACCAAGACATAAGCGTTTAGCTAATGTAGATTCTCAAGCTAACCTAATCATTGCATTCATATTTATGAAGAGGATTGCGTGTTGTTGGTTGAAGTAATAAGTGAAGGAGGATTTCCCTAAACTCTAACCATTTATCCTTGTTGCTTTATGTCTTTACTTTCTTTACTTTTATCCATTTTTATGTTCTTGAATAGAGTTAGGTAAGCTATCAGTTAATACTTAGCAGTGGAAATAAACTTATCCTCATGGGAACGATCTCTTACTCCGGAACTGTATTACTTGTGCGACCCGTGCACTTGCGGTTAGCAAATGGGCAAACATTTTTACCTTAACAATGGTGTCTCTAGCTTGGGGGCGTTATGATCTGTCCATCTTTACCTGGAGTGTTCATTTACACTTAGAGTTTTATCTGCCCATTCGTGACATGTGGGGTGAGCGTTACTACTCCCCACAGGAGGATTCACTCCTTTCTACTGCCCGAGCCTCCGCCCGTAATTCGGTGGCTCCAATGAGGGTTTGCTCAAATAAGGAAGACCCTAAGGAGGATCCAACTACGGTTCTTTCTCTTTCTTCTTCGGGGCTGATACTGTTGATGGCTGTCTGTTTTCTTTTTTGGGCTGGATGTCTTATCTTTTAGTGGGCTATATATATATGTATAACTATTTTGGGGCAGGTAAAGCTTTTTGCTTTCTTTTGTATATCGATGATGTAACTAAATAGACATGATGTCGATATATATATATATATATATATATATATATATATATATATATATATATATATATATAGCATGATGTATGGATGTATGTTTTACATCACATGATTATTTCTGTTATAACCACATATTATTACTTTATCGTAACAAAAAAAAAATAATTCACCCCTTTTAATTATACAACTATAATTAAGTAAGTTTATTTATAATATGATGAACCAGGTCTTAGTTTATTCTTTTATTTCCGCTTTGTCTTTGATAGAGTGACGTTCCCTCTCAAAAAGGGGCGTTACACAACATTATTGCATAAGAGAACCAATTCACTAGTTTCAACTTTATTGCATAATGGAGCCAATTTACTAGGTTCAACCTTATTGCACAAGGGATCGAAATCACTAGGTTCAACCTTATTGCATAAGGGATCTAATTCACTAGGTTCAAACTTATTGCATAACGGATCCAATTCACCAAGTTCAACATTATTGCATAAGGGAGACAATTTACTAGGTTCAACCATATTGCATAAGGGATCCAATTCACTTGGTTTAACCTTATTGCATAAGGGAGCAAATTCACTAGGTTGAACCTTATTGCATAAGGGATCCAATCTTTCTATGGTTCAACTTTGATGAACAAAGGAACCATTCTTGCTAAAGACCCCATTTTCTCCTAACTTAATAAGATAACAGGGTATTCTTCTGAAAATTAGCATAATCAACTCATCTTTAGCTATAAGAGAGTGAATCATGCTTATAACTTTCTTCTTAAACTTGTTTCTAAACTACCTTGCCATCATATCACTAATGGTATTATAAACCACACTAATGTGCTAAAAGGTCTTAGACCTCTATTCCAAACAAATCATTCTCTTGAAAAGTTTGGAAACTCAACTTATTCTTATAGGCTAGGTGGGTTATTTCCTTTGTGAAATATTCCTAAAAGTGTCTTAATACACTTAAAGAAGCATATATAAGTTATCCCAACTAACAGGGAATCTCAAAATGTCAAGAATAACATCTTTGAGAAATTTTGGTGATCACGCTGCGGCTCAGCCCTTGTCACGCCGCGATGTGATGCTCTCGGGTAAATGTACTCTACTGCCCACACCGAGGTGTGGCTTTCTCACGTTGTGGAGTGAGTAGGTTTTCTGCAGAATACTACAAAAAAATCTGAGCCACTGTTCCATAAACCCCAAAGCTAATTCTAACTATTCCAAAATCATTTCTATATGGTTTCTAACATCAAAAACCTCCTCTAAACATGTTGTAGCACTAATACCATCTATTAGATTACTTAGGTATAGAATAATGACTTAAAACTCATCATCACATACCATACTTATAAGTTCCAACTCAAGGAACTATCCGACCATATCCAAGAACAAACTCCACCAACTTGCAGCCAATTAAGTGAAATTAACTCAGTTTCACTAAAGAAAGCTAGGACTAACAAGAAAAGTGAAATTTTACATCTCAAAACTAAATTCTCCATTTATGGAACTTAACTCCACATAATGGAAAAGAAGGAGGAAAGATGAAGTGGAAGGTTAGAAATCCCCTACCTTGTGCTTGGATGAAGATCTTGAAGCCTCTTGATCTTGCTCTTGATCTTCCTTCCTTCTTCTTCTTCTCCTCATTTATTTCTTCTCTTTTCTCTCTTTCTCCCTTCGTTTCTTTGTTTCTATTTTCTGCTTCTTTTGGTCGTGGAGAGAAAAGAGAAATAAAGAGAAAAAGAGTAACTTAAGTTCTTGTGCTGAAACTTATATCTGCTAAGGACACTTGAACTATGCTAATTCAAGTTTTCTAACTTCCAACAACTTTAGAATAAATACTAGAATTCATCTAAATTATTATTTCACCTTTATCCTATTTTTCCATATCTGCTACTGGTCAATCGGTATTAAAACACACAACCAGTATGCTTAAAAATATCAAATTGACTCTGATTCTTTTCAAATTTTAAATGCACCTTATTTAGGTCATTTGTGACCTAAAAACAAGTTATCCATATTTTTTCCCTCAACTTAGCTTTTAGACCTATTTTCTGAGTTATTTTAGGCTACTTTTTACTTTCTGTATTGCAGTAAAGTGCTCAAACTAACTCAGTTTATCACAAACTGAATTGGCATGTTAAGCGAGTTTTAAGCTACCTCTGTAACCTGTTTACAAGCCTAACATGCTATTGAAGGTGTTACATTTCTCCTCTTCTTTTAAAATTTTGTCCTCAAAATTACTTTTCTCTTGCCACAACTCTGGGCAATTTTACTTTATATGGGATTCCATCTCCCAAAAAGGCTTCTTTGGTGCCAACTTCACTTTTACTATTCCTTGGAAAAAAAGGAACCTAGACACCTATTCTGCTATGTTCTATTTCCTTCTAGGCCACCAAACATTATACGAATATCTTGGTACATTTAGTAGCCTCTAGATAGATGGTATACTTTCTCTTGTGAGCTTCTCTTAGAATCTCTTCCTTTGATTCTTGACTCTCTTGGAACACAAAGTATGTCTCTAAACTTCATTGTTCCATCCTCAATCATAATAGAATCCTTTTGGGTTCCTAAGAAGATCTGCTCACTATTGTCCCTTAGAACTTCATCCTCCTTATGAGTTTCTAAAATTTGAGTCCTTAAGTCATCTACTATGCCCACTCTACTCACTATGAGACTATATGGCATTAGAGTCACCGCTAGACTCAAATTCCTGAAACTCTCAAGAGGTTCACTCTCTTGGACCGTCATCAGAGACACATGTAGGACTTTCCTACCTAGTCCATCACCCACTGCATTAGCTTTACTCGGATGATACTATAACTCAAATTTGTGATCCTTCATTACAACTGAGTTCTTCTCTGCATTCTATCCATCATCTCTGCCTCATGTGCAGCTTCTTTTGATCAAACAAGTGTTACAAACTTGTATGATCATCGAACACCTCAAAGCAATCTACTAGCTTAGCTTGTACCATACCTATAAAGAGTTCTATTTCTCTCTTAGGTGGTACTCGATTACTTTCATAGGAAATACCTTTGGATGTCTTCTTATCATAGATATATTTCCTAAGACTTACTTAACTTCCACATTTAAGGAGAAAAAGGAAAACAAATCCTTAAGCCTCCTTTACTAAGGAGTTGTTCACTTGTTTAACTCTCAAAACATAGACTCGAAAGAAATAGGCATAGAAGAATCATCAGATATAAACCTCAATGTCCAATCTAATTAATCCAAAACCATGTCTAGTCTAACATCCATGTTAAAGAAAATAAACTAATAAGATTCACACAAGACATCTTACCTTCCATCTTTGCACAACAATCCAAACTTACTAAGGAAGTTATGACTAGCTTTCCTGTTAGTGTAGACAAGGATAAAATATGAGAAAACTCAAACATAGATAAATCTAATCTCTTTCTATTCTCATATGAAATCATGGAATAGGGTACTCCTGAATCATATACTAAAACTTAGAGATTATCTTTAACTATGTTCTTACCTCATATGAGATAAAAAGTTTGGGTCACTTTCTTACTATTCAGAGTATATACTCTTACTCTAACTTAAGTTTTGAGGTTAGGAACTGCTCACTGCTTCTCTGTACACTTGTTTAAAAGTGTTTTGATTAGTCATAAGTATAACATACTATTTGGCCAACTTAACAAGGTCTGCCACCATGTTAACTCCCACATCTATCTTACTTTGGTCTTTTCACTTTTACTTAAGCTCACTCATGTCCATGTGACTGCCTCCCTCTACTCCTAGGGGGTCATTAACATCTACTCAGGTATTGTTTAGCATTGGCACAACATTCAATTTCCACATTCGGTCTGCAGCCCTTCTTAGGAATCGAACCCGCGATTAAGCCTTTTGTTTCCCTTAAAGGGAACGCCTCTCACCAATTAAGTTGTAACTTAATTGGTCTTTATCTTGAGTATAACTAGGTCTAGAAGCATACTTCATATACCTATTATCTTCTCACTTCCTCTTGTGAGAACCTTGCAACTTCTATTCCATTTGAGGCTAGCCTTAGGGACCCTTAACTGTTCTCTTTGATTAGTACTAACAGCACCATTCTACCTTACTCGATCAATCGAAAATAAGCCTTTCTTTGCCTGTTTCGACCAACCAAAACTATGTTAATCGAATAAATCTTATAGTATACTTGATTAACCTTGAACTATTGTCAAACGAATAGTTCCCTCTGTCTACTCAGTTAGCTTAACATACCATTCTGTAATGGCCTACTTGAATGGTTATCCATCTATTCTTTTCGAACTACCACTCTAGTCTGATTCGAAAAGAATATTGCAAGAGGATAAATAGAAAATTTTTAGAACAACGACTTTCTTACTCTTTCACTTATTCATGATTTTACTTCGAGTATCATGAAGAACTCGATATTATCCATTTTTGTCAACCTTCACAAACAAAGAATGATGATCACAAAAAAATGAACGCCACAACCCCTTAACTCAGAGTTCTATGGGTTGAAGTTCAATTTTGTAGTATACTCTATACTTATCACTTACTTCTTGAACTTAGCTATTTACTGGCGTACTAATATGCCACCTTATTCAAGTCTTGAGAACTCTATCTTCTTGGTATTCTGCTCACCAAAACTCTGCCTCCCTTTCTAACATATAGGAGACAACCAAAACTCTCAGGACATCTGAACAAACCTCAACTGTGAGGGTTTTCTCTGTTCTCTTAAGCCAATTCAACCTACTCCCAATGGGTCTTACATACCCTTACAAGATGTAGGATTGGCCTTTCTAAAATTTAAGAGATTTGGGGAGTTTTGGTCTTTTACTACCATCACTTCATACACTGACTTTACTAGTGGTACTAGTTACTGAGAAGAAATTACTTCCATCCCTTCTTAAACTTTGCTTGCGATAGCAATCTGCTTCCTCTTAGTAGTTTCCATCTCTTAGAACTTCTTCGGCTATTTTAGCTGAATCTTCACTAGAAGAATTCTAACTTCTCCTAGTTCTCCTTGGTGAAGTAATGGTTCCTTAATCACACTATGTGTAACGGCAACCATTAACACTCCAACCTAAGGCCTATCACATAATCTTATCCATATACCCCACATATGGGATAAGAAATGCACAACACTTAATGAAAAAACTCTAAACTTGTCTAAACTTAGTCAGTCCACACCCCGGCTCACAAGATGAACTGCTCTGATACCATAATATAACATCCCTAATATTGATACCCTAGTATCTATGACATATACCTAGATAAACAGTATCAGTCATGCTACTTCTAACTTAATCATAAACTAGTCCATAACATTTAAACAAATAATTATAGAGAGCCATAACTAAAAGTCATACATATATACAACATTATACATATAACTTTTACATTCTCAAAGCAAATATAAATTAACACATAAGCTTTGAACTAAAAACATAGCTGAACTCATCTAGTTCTTCTATATCTTTGTCTTCATACCCTTTTGAAGGGCCTTGACCTGGATTTATATAGAAACACAGCGGGGTGAGAAATAAAATTCTCAGTATGAGTAACCAATACTAGTACTAAAGCATTTATATTGAATAAATGTTCTATGAAACTAAATATATTATACTAACTTTACTGGTCTAGTTATTCATTATCATGATATAAGTACTATACGAATATCATCTTACAATGAATAACACTATGAACATTGAATTAATAGTTACACTAGGTAAGTAAGACTATACTCACTATCACTAGAACATTCACATTCTGACTTTATGTATACATTCATCTAACAACTATATAATCTGTCACTAAGCTCATACATTTAGCTTAACTATTTTTAGGAAGTGAATTCCCACATCTGGCATATTACTTACATATCGTTAGCCTGACATAGGATATGCTCATCCTTAACCTAGCATAGGATATACTGATCCATGTTTTATTAGGCTCAACTTTAATAAATAAAGGAACCAAGTCTTGCTAGAGTTCAACCTCATTAAGGGAACTAAGTATTGCTAGGGTTCAACCTCATTAAGGGAACCAAATCTTGCTAGGGTTCAACCTTATTGCATAAGGGAGCCATTTTACTAAGTTCAACCTTATTGCATAAGGGATCTAATTCACCAGGATCAACCTTATTGCATAAAGGAGCCAATTCACTAGGTTTAACCTTAATGCATAAGGGATCTAATTCACTAGGTTTAACCTTCTTGCATAAGGGAGCTAATTCACTAAGTTCAACCTTATTGCATAAGAGATCCAATTCACTAGATTCAACCTTATTGCATAAGGGAGCCAATTTACTAGGTTCAACCTTGTTGCATAAGGGATCCAATTCACTTATTTCAACCTTATTGTATAAGGGAGCCAATTTACTAGGTTTAACTTTATTGCATAAGGGATTTAATTCACTAGATTCAACCTTATTGCATAAAGGAGCCAATTAACTAGGTTCAACCTTATTACATAAGGGATCCATTCTTGTTATGGTTCAACTTTGATGAACAAAGGAACCATTCTTGCTAAACACCCCGTTTACTCCTAACTTAATGAGATAACAGAGTATTCTTCTTAAAACTAGCATAATCAACTTATCTTTAACTATAAAAGAGTGAATCATGCCTATAACTTTCTTCTCAAACTTGTTTCTAAACTACCTTACCATCACATCACTAATAGTGTTATAAACCACACTAATGTGATAAAAAGTCCTAGACTTCTATTCCAAACAAATCATTCTCTTGAAAAGTTTGGAAACTCAACTTATTCTTATAGGCTAGGTGGGTTATTTTCTTTGTGAAATATCCCTAAAAGTATCTTAATACGCTTAAAGAAGCATATATAAGTGATTCCAACTAATAGGGAACCTCAAAATGTCAAGAATAACATCTTTGAGAAATTCTGGTGCTCATGTCGCGGCACAACCTTTGTCACGCCATGGCGTGATGCTCTTGGGTAAATGTACCCTGCTGTCCACGTCGAGACGTGGCGTTCTCACTCCTCGGCGTGAGTAGGTTTTCTGCAGAATTCTGCAGAAAATCCAAGCCATTGTTCTATAAACCCCAAATCTAATTCTAAATGTTCCTGAATCATTTCTATGTGGTTTCTAACATCAAAAACCTCCTCTAAACATGTTGTAGCATTAATACCATCTATTAGATTACTTAGGTATAGAATAACAACTTAAAACTCATCATCACATACCACAGTTCTAAGTTCCAACTCAAGGAACTATCCAACCATATCCAAGAATAAACTCTACCATCTTGCAGCCAATTAAGTGAAATTAACCCAATTTCACTAAAGGAAGCTAGGACTAACATGAAAAGTAAAATTTTACATCTCAAAACTAAATTATCCATTTATAGAACTTAACTCCACATAATGGAAAAGAAAGAGGATAGATGAACTGGAAAGTTAGAAATCCTCTACCTTGTGATTGGATGAAGATCTTGAAGCCTCTTGATCTTGCTCTTGATCTTCCTTCCTTTTTCTTCCTATTCTCCTCCTTTCTTTCTTCTCCTTTCTTTCTTTCTCCATTTGTTTCTCTGTTTCTATTTTCTGCTTCTTTTGGCCATGGGGAGAAAAGAGAAATAAAGAGAAAATGGGTAACTTAAGTTCCTGTGCTGAAACTTGTATAGGCTAAGGACACTTGAATTATGCTAATTAAAGTTTTCTAACTTTCAACAACTTTAGAATAAATACTAGTATTCATCTAAATTGTTATTTCACCTTTATCCTATTTTTCTATATTTAATGCTGGTCAATCGATATTAAAACACACAACCAGTATGCTTAAAAATACCAAACTGACTCTGATTCTTCTCAAATTTTAACTACACTTTATTTAGCTCATTTGTGACCTAGAAACAAGTTATCCATACTTGTTTCCCTCAACTTATCTTTTAAAACTATTTTATGAGTTATTTTAGGTTACTTTTCACCTTCTGTGTTGCAACAAAGTGCCCAACTAACTTAGTTTGTCACAAAATCGAACTGACATGTTAAGCTAATATTAGCCTAACTCTATTACCCATTTACAAGCCTAACATCTATTGAGGGTGTTACAAATGGAATATAGTTACCATTCTCTTTGTTTGAAAGATTAATAACAGAACAGAACGGAACTTCATTATCCATGTGTTTCCCCTATTCCACCTCAATTTTGGGGGAAACAAAAGTAAGGCATTTGAGGGAAAGAAAGGGCAAATGGTTCCCCATGTGTTTTATTCCCTTCCCATGTATTTTAAAACTCCTAAACAAGGAAAGTTATTTCCCTTCCCCTCATTCCCTTTCATTTCCTCTCATTACCTATCATCCAAACATAGTGTAAAGTTGTATGGAAAAGTCTCATTTTTTGGTATTTTTTATATTTATCTAAGTTACATGTTTTCCTTGCATCTGTTATATTTTGCATCATTGCCGTAGTCCGCCTTAGGTCAAATGCCCAATTCTAAGATTTCAAGACTCGTGGG
Source organism: Ormosia semicastrata (assembly GCA_029884595.1). Lineage (NCBI taxonomy): Eukaryota > Viridiplantae > Streptophyta > Magnoliopsida > Fabales > Fabaceae > Ormosia > Ormosia semicastrata. The sequence goes on from JAQQTO010000047.1 coordinate 11,345,459, forward strand.
ACTTACGATATTTAGATCGTGTTTTGTATTGCTTCTATAATCCACCTTTAGTCTAACACCCAATTTCGAGTTTGTAAAGAAAACTTGTGGGACTTGGAAAACTTTTTAGAAAAGCATGTTTAGGGTTATCATTGGCCTTCTATATATCAGAACGGGAGCCGATGCAATATCCTCATTACGTTTTGGCACTTAAGAGAAATTTTCAATCACATAATTTTCAATCAAATGGGTAGCCATAGAGAGGATTGTGGGCGTAGGATATAGGCAACATTTATTGTCATATCTTGGGTGTTGTTCCAACCTTGGCGACTGGGTGAATACTAGCATCATGGATTATTTGTGCATTTGTTACCTGAGCAAATACCCTGTGTTCCATGTCAAGGTGGCCTCAGCGGCCTTAGGGGCACGTTGAGATCCAATGGGCATTTTGGTGAGCTGAAGACCTTGTTACCACAAGAAAGTAGCCACATATGGTCTTAAGGGTTGCTCATAGGCATTAAGCTCGTGTTTCGGGATGTTGGTCCCTCAGATCTCATCAAGACTATAAGAGAGCGGTCTTGTACTAGAAGATAGTGCTAATTAATAGGGACTAGTTGTAGTATCTTTGTAGCTTGGTTGTGTTCAAGTATCTTGGAATCTCTTTTCTGGATAGGGTCTCAAGTTTGTATGCTCCTATGTCTGCTATGCTAGTTACTCGATATGGTCCCTCCCGGTTAGGGGCTAATTTCCCTTGGCAAACATTCTTTCTGCCGACATCCGCTCTTCATAGGATAAGATTTCCAAGTGTAGAGCTCTGTGGTATGACTTCGAAGTTGTACCAAAGTACTATCTTTTGTTTGAGGGAAACTTCATGGACATAGACCATGTCTCTCTGTGCTTCAAGTAAGTCCAGGTTCTGGCGGATGAGTTCTTTGTTGCTCCCTTTGAAGAAGTATTTCTTCCACTAATTGGGTTCTCCAATCTTTACCAAGATTATAGCCGTAAACCTATAAGCAATTTTGAATGGAGTTTCTCCTGTGATGGAATGGGAGTGGTCCTATATTTTGAATGAAGTTTCTCCTATGATGGAATGGGAGTTGATGAACCTGCAAAAATTCATATTTTTACGGTTCAAAATCTTGGGTTTTCATCCTCTTTTAATCTTTTTGATTGAGTTTGTTCTCAAATTTCTTTTATTTTTAGTTATTCTAAATTATATTTTAATTGTGTGATTTTATGTGTTTTTGTTAGGTATTTGCATATGAAAAAGCGGACACTTGAATGATGAAGAAAAGTGAAAAATCAAGTCGAGCTCGTTGAGCGCCGAGCGCTAGAATCCCACCGCCCTGAGTGCTAGTCTAGCGCTTGAGCGCTGGCGGTGGGCGCTTGAGCACTGGTTGCGAATACTACACCGTTACTTGAGTGACTGAGCGCTTGAGCGCTGGAGAATGAGCGCCTGAGCGCTGGACGCGTAACAGCAGTGTGAAATTCTTATAAAAAAGAAAGTTTTGCCAAATTGAACACATCTTTTCACACTTTTCTTTATACATACTCTTAGACACTCTGCGGCAGCCGTCAAGACAACTCAATCCTAATTTGGTGTGGGTGCATCAAGGCTTGAAGATTAGGGATTCTCTTCAATCTTTCCACTAATTATCAATGGAGTTTGTCATCTTCTATTCTTTGTTTTGTTCTTTCCCTATGTGTAATTAACTTCCCCTCGTTAGGGGAACGATGGATCTTGATACTTTGATGATGTAATTTCTTTTATGGGTTTAATGCATGTTTTTATCTCATGATTTACGTGTTTATCTCTGTTCTTAATGCTTTTCTAAACCTGATTAATTTGGGAATGATAATTTGGGTTTATGTATGATTTGGGAAAATTTGCATGAACCTAGAACTTGTGATAGACACCATAATTTCTGCAATCGCTAGGGATAGACGTTGTGGGTTATGTGGTCTTTCTTTTATTTCTCTCGTGCTTGATAATGCCTTTCTAATTAGAATTAGATTAAGGGATTAATTAATTTCAATCAGCGTAAGAGGATTAATATACCAAGGGATTGGGTATTAATTAATGTTGGGAATTGACCATGAATCATTGAAATAGAACATGTTTTAAACCAATATTTAGAAGTGCATTTGAAAGAGTTCAAGTGAAGTCTGAACCCTAACACTTTCTTATTATTGATTTCATCTCTTGTTAAATTGTTTGATTTTACTTTGTTTAGTTTTAATTACTTTCTTTTAATTATCTTTATTTTCACTTTTCCAACTTCCATCTTTTGATTGGCTTAAATAATGTTAATTTAACGAATTTGGTAATTGGCAATATAATCCTCGTTAGACGATTGTCTTTTCACTACTTTATTACTTTTTGCGATTCGGTGCACTTGCCGATTTTCACAACAAGTTTTTGGCGCCGTTGCTGGGGATTATTAATTGCTAATATCGATTAGTAGTTAAAAGAGCACTAATTTAGGCGTTTGTTTTATTTTATTTTAGATAATTATTTTTCATTTTTTATTTTTCTTTTATTTCTTTAACGTCATTTATTTTTATTTTTATTTTTGTTCTCTTTGCTTCACTCTGGTTGTTTCTTGTTTGTTTATGCAAGGGTCTTTGGAATCGAAAGAACTACTTTTTGATCCAGAAACAGCAAGGACAGAAGGAACAATCAGAAAAGTAATCAGAGAAGGAAGGAAAACTGCAAAAGAAGAAGATATGGCTGAGAATAATGTTGCACAGAGAAGACGCACTATGGCTGACTATGCTACTCCATCTGCTGAAAGTGTCTCGACCAGCATTGTGCGCCCTGCTATTCAGGCCAACAATTTTGAGATTAAACAAGCTATTCTACAGCTGGTGCAACAGAATCAGTTTGGGGGAAGTCAGACTGAAGATCCAAACTTGCACATTGCCAACTTCTTACAGCTCTGTGATACTATTAAGTATAATGGAGCCAGTGATGATGCCATACGGTTACGACTCTTTCCATTTTCCTTGAGAGATAAAGCCAAGAGCTGGCTACAAGCCCAGCCTCAAGGAAATATTTCTACTTGGGATGATTTGGTTAGTAAGTTTCTCACTCGGTATTTCCCTCCTTCCATGTTAGTGAAGATAAGAAGTGAGATTGCTTGCTTTACTCAGAATCAGGGAGAATCACTCTATGAAGCATGGGAAAGGTTCAAGGAGCTTCTTAGAAAATGTCCTCACCATTCTTTTGAGATTTGGCAACAAGTACAGATCTTTTACAATGGGTTGAGTCATCCTACTAGAGCAATGGTCGATGCGTTTGCAAGTGGGTCTATAAATACTAAAACTCCTGAAGAAGCTCTAGAACTATTTAAGATCATGGCTACCAATGAATATCAGTTGCCTAGTGGGAGATCAGCAGTTAAATAAGGAATATTGGAGCTTAGTGTTGTTGATACTATACTTGCACAGAATCAGACTATTATGCAACACATTGTCAACCTTACTAAGCAAGTTGGTAATATACAGGTGAATGTAGTTAATCATCAAGGTCTGACTTGTAATTTTTGTGGAGGTAACCATGTTAATGGGCAATGTGAGGCTGGAAATTCAGTTGTCAACATTCCAGAGTAGGTGAATTATATGGGAAACCCTTCAAGGCCACAAGGTAATCCTTTCTCTAATACTTGCAATCCAGGCTGGAGGAATCATCCCAATTTCTCTTGGAAGAATCAAGCTATACCATTGAATGCTCAGCCCGAACAAAAGTCTCCTCTAGAGATTACAGTGGAGAAACTCTCTTTGCAGACCTCAGTTTTTGTGCAACAGACTTCATATTTTATGGAAGAGTCGAGGGCCAATTATAAGAATCATGAGGCAGTAATTAGAAGTCTTGAGAATCAGGTAGGGCAAATTGCCAAACAGCTTCAAGAAAGACTTCCAAGTAGTTTGCCCAGTGATACTGTTGTCAATCCAAAGGAGCAATGTCATGCAATTACACTGATAAGTGGTAAGACTTTGGAAAGACAAATGAAGAAGCACCTAATTCAGCAGAAAGTGAAAAAACTGATGTTCTTATTGTGGATGTTTTAACTCAAGAATGCTGTATTGAAGAAGTTAAAGAGGAACAATCGGGAGTGCAGAGAAAAAAGAAAGAGTTGGAGTAGAAGGAAGTGGTTGATCCTTCACTTTATGCTAAACTTCCATACCCTCAAAGATTTAGAATGGAGATTCAAGAAAAGCGGTTTTCCAAGTTCTTAGATGTTTTCAAAAAGCTGCATATAAATATTCCTTTTGCTGAAGCACTTAAGCAGATGCCCTCATATGCAAAGTTCATGAAAGATTTGCTCTCTAAGAAGAGGAAGTTGGAAGAAGATGAGACTGTAACACTTACTGAGGAGTGCAGTGCCATTATCCAGAGTAAACTTCCACCGAAGTTGAGAGATCCAGGAAGTTTTAATATTCCTTGCACCATTGGAAAACTGAATGTTGACAAAGCTCTATGTGACTTAGGGGCTAGTATTAATTTGATGTCATTGTCTATCTTGCGCAAGCTAGGAATTGATAAAGTTAAGCCTACCATGGTTTCTCTTCAATTAGCAGATCGATCAGTCAGACATCCATATGGTATTGTGGAAGATTTGCTAGTGAAGGCTGGTAAATTTATTTTCCCAGTTGACTTTGTAGTCTTGGATATAGACGAGGATGCTAATATCCCGTTAATTCTGGGGAGACCATTCCTAGCTACATCAGGAACGTTAATTGATGTCCCTAGAGGAGAACTTATTTTGAGGGTAGATGGAGATCAAGTTACTATAAATGTTTTTAATAAGTCTGCCCTAACATCAGATCTTTATGCCCTTGTTAATTGCATTCAAGATATATTTCAAAAGGGTTTTGATGATAAGAACTCTTCTTTGTCCATTAATGCGGATCTGCTCACTCCTAAGATTGTCAATGAAAAGGAGAACAGTCTTTCTCTATTTGAGATTGCTGAGACAGAGAAAGGTCCTCCCATTTTCCATGGTTCGCTGCAAGCTAATCCTTTTCTTGTTGAAAAATTGAGACCTCCATGGCCTGATGAGAATTTTCATGCTAAGGTGTATTCAGAATATCATCTTGGTTCAAGTCAAGTCCTTAACATTTGTGGGGATTCCAAAGGCAGTGGCAAAGTGTGGAGACAAAGAGCTGATAAAAGAAAAATGTCATCCTACTTCTCTTGCTTCAAGCCACCATGACTAATTGAAAAGGCAACGCCGAGCTAATGACGTTAAACAAGCGCTTTTTGGGAGGCAACCCGAATTTTCTCTCTTTTTCTCTTTTATTTTTATTTTTGTTTTTATTTTTATTTTGTTATTTTCTTATTTTATTGACTAATATTTTTCTGTTTTGAAGTTTGTTAATGTTGAGTCGGCTTAGGTGCCTCCCTGAGTTCGGAGCCTTTGTAGGGGGATGTATATAGTTGTCGGCCGCCAAAAAGAGTTTTTCTTTTCCTTTCTTGCATTTAATTCATTTTGTTATTTATTCTTTTTGTTTTTTTTTTGTCATCATCTTTCCTATTGTGTTTTGAGTCATTTTGTGCATGCCAATGTGTTGAATTGAATATCCAATGATTATTTGAATTGTGGATTGATCTGATTTCTTGGGATAGTACATGAGAATTTATGAGTTGCATTTATCTCTATTGTTTCAATTGTGTATGGATGTTCTTTCCATCTTTATGATTGATAGACCTTGGATTATACATGCATGTCAAGCTTAGAGAAAGTTTATGAGATTGTATGTGTGTGGATGATTTGCATCTAGAAGTTGTTTGATTCTCTCTTGAGGCGAAATCCTAGGCAGTGCATGATTAAGGAAATGATAAGGGCCTTCTTTGGACCGTTTGAGCCTTTCAAGCCAACCTGTATACACAGTTTATCCCTAGGTCCCTTTTGTAGCTTTGTTATTGTTTGGCCTCTATTTCTTTTCTTTTACCCACATTTTCCTTTTTCCATACCCATATGAAAAAAAAAGAAAAAAAAACTTCTCTCTTACATAACCTCTATTGAGTGTAAATTTTGTATTATTTTATTATTCAAGTCTTTGTTATTTTTGTGCATAAAGTTTTGTGGAGCTGAAAATTTTGAAAAAAAAAAGAATTGAAAAAAAAGAAAAAAAGAAGAAGAAAAAGTCCACCCAAAGTATTGCAAAGAAATAAGTTTGGGGGTGGAGGTTGTTGAAAAAAAGAAAAGAGAAAAAAAAAGTGAAAGTTGTGTTGATTCTTTTGCTCCTTGTTGCACTTGTTCAGTATTTTGAGGCTTGAATTGTGAAATTTACATGATTTTGTATCTCAACTTTTGTTTTCATTTTCCTACCACTTCTTTCTTAACCCATACCCTTGGCTTTACATTACAAGCTTATAAAGTCCCTTTTGATCCTTGGTTGTGTGTTGTTTACATTAATGGAGAGAGAGATGAAAAATAACCTTATGGATGTGGGTTTGATGTGCATTTGTTATTTTATAAACTCATTTGGGCTTGTACTCTATGAGGAGATTGGGTCTTTCATTCATGTTTTTGAGAAGTCATTTGTGCATAAGAGTTGCATGTGAGAGACGATATGATAATTGGATTGTTCATGTGTGATACTTTGGAATTAGATTATGAAGCAGTTTCTGAGAATATGAATGATTTTTAATACTCGGTATTGCCATGTTTGAGTCTGCTTTGAGTTTTAGGTTTGTTTTATTTTGATTTTCTTTTACTTGAGGACAAGCAAAAGCTTAAGTTTGGGGGAGTGATGAACCTACAAAAATTCATATTTTTACGGTCCTATATGTTACCAAGTGGCTTCCAGTACTCAAGAGGGGGGTGAATTGAGTATAAAACTTTTTCACAAAACCTCTTTTTTAATTAAGACAAATATTAAAAGCTTAATAAATAAATGCACAGAAGGAACGAGAAGAAGAAAAGAAACAATAAAGAGCAGCGAAAAATAAATGTGCAATAAATTAAATTGCATAAAATAAAGAGATTAGGGAAAAAAAGCCGAGGCACGTATTTATCCCTGGTTCAACCACTAACCCACTTGTGGTCTACGTCCAGTCCTCGAAAGCCGAGATTTTTCACTAAGTATACAAGCTTCAATAGGTGCTTGCTACCGTTACAAAATAGAGCACTTTTCACACACAGGACACTCTACCCTTGTGCTAAAGTCTCACTGAGGATACCTCACCCTTATACAAACCTTGAGGAATACCTCACCCTCGATACAGAATATCAGAAAATAGATGAAGAAAAACTCTCACTCAGAGTAAGTAATACAAATTGAAGTGCTAATGGAGCTCTCACAGAAATATCTCAAAGTTTTTTAAACAAGAAGAGCGTAGAAAATAGTTTTCACAAAACAGAGTAATCAGAAAATAGTTCAGAATTATGGGCAATGAAATTCGTGACCCAAGCTTTCTATTTATAGGGAAAAACAGATGAATTAGCCGTTAGGTATAATTAATATCATTTAACACAAATTTGAAAACCTGTCTGTTTTCATTTACGTAAGCAAAAGCTTCGTGTTTATTCGAATAGAGCAAAAACTTATTCGAATAACACTGTTCCTGAAACCAAATTAAAAACTCATCTGAAATGGGTTATTCGAATAACTAATATGTTATTCGAATAACTCTGTTAAAACCAGAGTTCAAAAACCAAATAGGTTATTCGAATAGTGGCTGAACTATTCGAATAAAGTTAAAGGAAGTTCAGATACAAAAGAGGTTTATTCGAATAACGTATGAGTTATTCGAATAACTTACTTAAAACGCAATTCTAAAAAACTTCATTTATTCGAATAAAGGATAGTTATTCGAATAGCCAGTTAAAAACAGAGTTCTGGAAAACCTTAGTTATTCGAATAACAGGATAGTTATTCGAATAACACCTTTTAGAAAACAAACCTCATGAAGATGTTTATTCAAATAGGCTAAGCTCTATTCGAATAACTCAGTTCAAAAATCGTTTTGAATAAGATGTTTTTAAAGACACTAAGTTTAAAACCAGGTTTTATCTTTTCTTTCAAAAAATAAAGAGATATCAAAGTGAGCTCCGTACAATAGATCCTAAGTCCTAATGCTAAACAAATGTAAACTTGGACTTGGTCTATTTATCATCTTCATTTATTCTTCACGTTTGTTATCATCAAAACAAGTCTTTAAAAGTATGCATCCAAACACATTCTCCCCCTTTTTGATGATGACAAACTATCAATGAGACTATCAAAGAGAAAAGCGTTAGTGCATATAATTGGAATTCACAAAAAGGTATAAAAGCTTACTCCCCCTCTTTAATTATAAGAGGTAATGTATATCAGATATGTGCGCAGCTCCCCCTTTCAATTTGAATCCAATCTCATTTTAAATTTACCTGTCTTTTCTCAATTAAAGTCAAATGATCAAATATTTCTCCCCCTTTTGTCATGAGCAAAAAGGAGGGGTAAGTCTCATAAACATATATCAAAGTGCATAAAAGGAAACATACTCATATCAAAAGATCAACAGGAAATATTATTTATTCATTAATAATAAAAGAGAGTCAAATACAAAAGCCAGAAAATAGATAACATGAAGCCAAAAATAGACAGCCTAAGAACTAAAGGTCCTAGAAGTAAGCATCCGGAGGTGGTGGTGAAGAAGCTGGTGCAGGAGCAGGTGAAGCAGATCGAAGGGCAGCAACCTCACGTTCAACGCCTTCTATTCTATCAAATAGAATAGAGAAGGTATGTTCCATGTAAGCTCGGTTATCCTGCAAGGTGGCCATGATCTGTTCCAAAGTGACAGGAGCAGGAGCAGCAGCAAGTATATCAGCAGGAGCATCAGCAGGGTCAAGCTCATCCTCAGTGACCTCATCTAGGTATACCCTGCCTTCATCGGTTTGGATCATCTTCATTTTCCGTAAGGTGTGAGCTCCAAAGACGTTGTGGTGAGTCAGAGCAATGGCTCGCTCAGTCTCTAAGACTTGAGGATACTTGCTCAGTAAGGTAGTGACAAGAATGCCATAAGGCAAGTCAGATTTCTCCTTGCCCTTGGCCCTCATCATGTGCCTCATGATGAACACAGGCCAGTTGATTTGATGGCCATTCTTCAGAAACCACAGCATGAAGACATCTTCCTCGCTGAGGTAGGCGTAATTGCTACCACGAGGAGCCAGGATGTGAGCATAAGCGTAATGCAGAAGCCTGTCTTGGCTCTTCAACATTCCACCCTTGAGACCCTTATCAGGCAGGGCCAGACCAGGCTTCAGCAGGTCTTCAACCACCTAAAGCTCGTTGAACTCTTCGAGAAATGGGGTGTCAACATCTTCAACAAGGGCACCAGAGAACTGCAGCCCGAACAAAGTCAACCAGTCCAGCCGTGTGATCACAATATTCTGATCACATACCTCAGAAAAAAGATTCTGACCATCGAAAGCCAGATTACAGAAGAACATCTTCACCAGAGCTGGATAGATGGTGGCCCAGTGAGAGCAAAGCTGAAGAACTCCCTGGTTTTGCAGCAGCATCAGGAAGTCAAAGCCACGATGTTGCCGAAAGAAAGAAAGGTTCAGGTACTTGGGTTGAACCAAGTTACGCTCCCAGAAGTGCTAGATGAAGCGTGCACGATGCTCTTCGTTAGAGGAGAGCCTTCTCAGATCAAGAGGGTTGGAGCCTGGAGCATTCTTCGTGCGTGGACACTTGCTGGAGGAGGAGGCCATGGTGGAAGAAGGTGAGAAAGAGTGAAAAAATGAGGGGTGAAAAGGTTTAAGAGGCAGAAGCAAAGGAAGCTTGAAGAGCAGAGAAGAAAGAAGAGGGTGGAGACATTTGGGCGCGCAGGGTTTATTTAAAGAAACCCGTGTTTATTAGAATAAATATGAGTTTATTCGAATAAACCTTGCTGGAAAGCTGAACAGACAGGTGCGCAGGAACCTGAACAGGTGAAACGGCTAGGGTTTATTCGAATAGAAGGGGATCTATTCGAATAGAACGTCTAGGAAAGCCAAGCATTTTGGCTAGCTGACAGGGTTTATTCGAATAACTATGGGAGTTATTCGAATAGATTGAGGCCAATCAGTCAACACTGATAGAAACAGGTTCAGGTTATTCGAATAACCTGGGATCTATTCGAATAGACAGAGACCAAGACCAGAACCTGATAAAAGAAGGACTCTGGTTATTCGAATAAAGAGGGACTTATTCAAATAAGCAGAGGGCAAAAAGAAACACAGACAAATGAAGACTTCTGGTTATTCGAATAGAGAGGGTGTTATTCGAATAAACAGAGAAGAAAAACACACAGGATTTAACAGAGGAATCAATTTATTCGAATAAATTGAGTTCTATTCGAATAAGGCTGATGTTCAACACACATTTTAACAAGCAGTAAAGGAGCTTATTCGAATAAAGCCTTGCTTATTCGAATTAAACTAACACAGAAGCATAGAAAAGATATACATTTATGAAATTGAAAGCATATATTCATGTGATAATATTCAACAATAAACAAGCAATTTAAATATTGGATTGATCAATTATGCCCAATTCTCCTCGAATATAAAAGAATGCTTCTTTTGCTAAGGGTTTAGTAAAGATATCTGCAAGTTGCTTAGATGTTTCAACAAACTCAAGAATGCAATCCCCTTTTTGTACATGATCTCGATAAAGTGATGTCTTATCTCTATATGCTTTGTTCGGAATGCGGTATGGGATTCTTAGAGATATTTATTGCACTAGTGTTATCACATCTTATCGGGATGTGATCAAGTCAAGACCAGTAGTCTAAGAGTTGTTGCTTCATCCATAGGATTTGAGCACAAAGAACTCCGGCCGCAACATATTCAGCCTCGGCGGTAGACAAAGCCACACTATTTTGTTTCTTACTATGCCAAGAAACTAAAGAACTACCAAGCAAGTGGCATGTCCCACTAGTAATTTTTCTCGTCCAATTTGCACCCAAAGAAAATCGAGTCGAATAGCCTATTAGGCTACAAGAGGCACCCTTAGGGTACCACAAGCCCATTTGTGAAGTGCCTACTAGGTATTTCATTATACGTTTAACAGCACTTAAATGAGATTCCTTAGGGTTTGCCTGATATCTAGCACACATGCATACACTAAACATTATATCTGGCCTACTAGCAGTAAGATAAAGGAGAGAACCAATCATACCTCTATATTTCATTATTTCTACTTATTTACCTCATTTATCTTTGTCCAAGTAGCAAGAAGTGCCCATCGGAGTGGCCATGTGTTTAGCGTTTTCCATTTCGAATCTCTTGAGCAATTCTTTGCAGTATTTAGTTTGACTTATGAAAGTCCCTTCGTCCGTTTGTTTGATTTGAAGTCCAAGGAAGAAATTCAATTCTGCCATCATTGACATTTCAAATTCATTCTGCATTAACTTAGCAAATTCTTTGCAAAGGGATTCATTAGTAGCACTGAAGATAATATCATCCACATATACTTGCACAAGAAGAATGTCATGCTTTTTATTTTTAATAAAAAGGGTAGTATCGACTTTTTCTCTTGAAAAACCATTTTCCAAAAGAAACTTACTCAACCTTTCATACCAAACTCTAGGAGCTTGCTTTAAACCATATAAAGCCTTTTTAAGTTTAAAAACATGGTTGGGTAGTTCATGATTTTCAAAACCTGGAGGTTGTTCAACGTATACCTCCTCTTGAATAAAACCATTTAGAAAAGCACTTTTGACATCCATGTGATATAATTTGAAATCCATGATGCAAGCATAAGCAAGTAACATTCTTATAGCTTCTAATCTAGCTACAGGTGCATAGGTTTCTTCATAATCTATTCCTTCTTCTTGATTATACCCTTTAGCAACCAATCTAGCTTTGTTTCTAGTTATTAAATCATTTTCATCAAGTTTGTTTCTAAAAACCCATTTAGTCCCAATTATAGGGTGATTATTAGGTCTAGCAACTAATTCCCAAACTTGATTCCTTTCAAACTGATTTAATTCGTCATGCATAGCTAAAATCCAATGTTCATCATCAAAAGCTTCAATTAAATCCTTAGGTTCAATTTGAGAAACAAACGCTAGGTGATTACAACTATTTCTAAGTGAGTTATGAGTACTTACACCTTTAGATACATCACCAATAATTTGATCAAGGGAGTGATATTTTGAAGTTCGCCATTCTTTGGGGAGTTCCAAAGCTTGCGAATCTTCTTGTCTTTGCTTATCCTCTTGCTCCTTGATTTTTTTTCTTTATTATCCAAATGTGTTTCTGCCAAGACTTCTGCTACATCATCAATAACAAGATCCTTTCTCGATCCATTTGGGTCAGTTTCATCAAATGCAACATGTATAGATTCTTCAATAGTCATAGTTCTTTTATTGTAAATACGAAAAGCTTTACTATGATTTGAATAGCCAAGAAATATACCTTCATCAGACTTAGCATCAAACTTACCTAAATTATCTTTTCCATTATTTAAAACAAAATATTTGCAACCAAAAACATGAAAGTGTGAGACATTTGGCTTTCTTCCCCTATACAACTCATATGGGGTTTTCTTTAAAATAGGCTTTATAAAGGCCCGGTTCATTACATAATAAGTTGTACTTACAACATCCACCCAAAAGTATTTAGGAAGAGCAGCCTCATTAAGCATAGTTCTCGCCATTTCTTCTAAGGAATGGTTTTTCCTTTCTACAACTCCATTTTGTTGCGGAGTTCTAGGGGCAGAGAAATTATGATTAATGCCATGTTCATCACAGTAATTTTCAAAAACATTGTTTTCAAATTCGCCACCGTGATCACTTCTTATAGAAGAGATTTGAAAACCTTTTTCATTTTGAATAACTTTGGCAAGTCTTTTAAAAGCTAGAAATGCATCATTTTTATTTGCAAGAAATAAAGTCCATGTAAACCTAGAAAAATCATCCACAATCACTAAAGCATAGTAATTCCCACCAAAACTCATAGTTCTAGAAGGTCCAAATAGATCCATGTGCAAAAGTTGTAAAGGTCTAGTAGTTGAAACTATATTTTTTGCTTTAAAAGAGACCTTTATTTGTTTACCCTTTTGACATGCATCACATAACTTATCTTTTATAAAATTAAGCTTGGGTAGTCCAATTACTAGCTCTTTAGAGACCAATTTCTTTAAGTGGTCCATGTGAATGTGTGCAATTCTCCTATGCCATAGCCATGAATCATCATTCTTACTTAAAAGGCATTTCGCATCATTTGAAGATATATCATCAAGACTAATCATATAGATATTGTTTACTCTATGACCAATGAATTTAACATGCTTGTCATTTTTATCTTCAATTATGCAACAATTTGAATCAAATATAACTTTATTTCCTTTATCACATAATTAGCTAATACTAAGCAAGTTATGTTTCAAGCCTTCAACAAGCAGTACATTTTCAATAGAGGAGTTAGGGTTCTTACCGACTTTGCCGATTCCAATAATTTTACCCTTATTGTTATCACCATAGGTGACGTGTCCATGATTCTTTGCAATAAGCATGGTGAATTTTGAGTCGTCCCCGGTCATGTGCTTGGAATAGCCGCTATCAAGATACCAATTTGAACTCCTAGCTTTCAAGCACACCTACAACACAAGTTTAGTTTTTAACTTTTGGTACCCAAACTTTCTTGGGTCCTTGTGTGTCAGTTTTGGGTATAGTACCCTTGGGAACCCAAACCATTTTTGTTCCAATTTTTGTATTTATGTTTTTCCTTGCATTACATGTTGAAGCACTATGTCCTTTTCTTCCACAGTAAAAACATTTAATAAAAGGACTACTTAAAACACTAGAATGCACAAAGAAATTTTTATAGAGTTTTTGTTGATTTTTCGGGTTATAACCTATCCCGACTTTTTGAAAAACCACTCTTTGTTTTCCTAATAAAATATTTAAGTTATCTCTTCCAAAGGTGAATTTAGAAAGAATGTTCTTTAGGTCTTCGATTTCTTTTTCAAGTATATGATATGAAGAACAAGATGAAGAAGTAGAAGCATGTGTAGAATGATTTGGGCATGCATCAATGATTCCTAAAGTTTCGTTTTCAATTTTCAATTCTTCTATTTCTTTATTTAAAACAAGAATTTGATTTTCTAAAGAAGAAATTATTTTCTTAGAAGAAGAAATAATTTTTGTGAATTTTAAAGATTCTTCATGTAGTTCCTCAAAATTATCTTGTAACTCATCGTAAGAAGGCAATAAAGTAGTATTAGAACTTACCTCGTTTTCACTTTCTTCTTCATCTCTTTTTGCCATGAGACACAGTTGAGCTTCTTCACTATTTGAGCTGTCAGTTGAGTCCATGTCGTTTTCATCCCACGCTATGTAGGCTTTTCTTCCTTTTTTTTTCCTTGAAGGGCTTCTTTTCAAATTTCTCATTCTTCTTTTGATAAACTGGGCACTCCATTTTCATGTGACCAGGTTTGCCACATTCATAGCAAGTTGGAGTCGATGAAGCTCCTTCGCCTTTGAAATGTGTCTTTTTCGAAGGGAAGGGAGGTCTTCTTTGCGTTCCCTTTTTCCTGAGAAATTTACCAAACCTTTTAACCAACAAACTCAGATTTTCTTCACTTACCTCGATGTTCTCTGAGCTTTCTTCATTTTCTTCATCATCATTGTCGAATGTTGATGAAGTGGCTTTGAGCGCTATTCCCTTTTTCTTTTTATCGTTCTCTTCGCTTTGGCTTAATCTGCTCAGTTCCAATTCGTGCTCATGAAGTTTTCCAAAGAGGGTAGCTAAAGTCATTGTGGACAAATCCCTTGATTCTGATATGGTTGTTACTTTGGGTTGCCAAATCCTACTAAGACATCTCAAAACTTTGTTAATCAAATCTTCGTTAGAAAAACTTTTGCCTAAAGATGCAAAATGATTAACTATGTGGGTGAACCTCTTTTGCATTTCCTGAATGCTTTCTCCTTGGTTCATTCTGAATAGTTCATATTCACGAGTTAGAGAATTAATTCTCGACCTCTTAACTTCACTAGTACCCTCATGGGTAACTTGCAAATTGTCCCACATTTCTTTAGCAGTTTTGCAGTTTGAAATTCTAAAAAACTCATCATATCCCAAAGCAGTAGTAATAATATTTTTGGCTTTTAAATTAAATTGAACTTTTCTTTTGTCTTCATCAGACCATTTATTTCATGGTGTTTCGGTCCTTACACCATCGACCTCATATGTGGGTATAAAAGCGCGGTTTTCGACAGCATCCCATACATCTAGATCAATAGCTTCAATGAAGATTTTCATTATTTCCTTCCAATATGCATAACCATCCCCATTGAAAAAGGGTGGTCGGTTTATGGAAGATCCTTCTGAAAAATCATTTGAAGAAGCCATGTTCTCTTGAAGCTGCTAAGCTTTTTATACAAGAGTCTAGCTCTGATACCACGTGTTACCAAGTGGCTTCTAGTACTCAAGAGGAGGGGTGAATTAAGTATAAAACTTTTTCGCAAAACTTCTTTTTTAATTAAGACAAATATTAAAATCTTAATAAATAAATGCACAGAAGAAGCGAGAAGAAGAAAAGAAACAATAAAGAGCAGCGAAAAATAAATGTGCAGTAAATTAAATTGCATAAAATAAAGAGATTAGGGAAAAGAGAAGTAGGCACAGTATTTATCCTGGTTCGACCACTAACCCACTTGTGGTCTACATCCAGTCCTCGAAAGCCAAGATTTTTCACTAAGTATACAAGCTTCAATAGGTGCTTGTACCATTACAAAATAGAGCACTTTTCACACACAGGGACGCTCTACCCTTGTGCTAAAGTCTCAGCCTGCAGGGATACCTCACCCTTATACAAACCTTGAGGGATACCTCACCCTCGATACAGAATATCAGAAAATAGATGAAGTGAAACTCTCACTCAGAGTAAGTAATACAAATTGAAGTGCTAATGGAGCTCTCACAGAAATATCTCAAAGTTTTTTAAACAAGAAGAGCATAGAAAATAGTTTTCACAAAACAGAGTAATCAGAAAATAGTTCAGAATTATGGGCAATGAAATTCGTGACCCAGGCTTGCTATTTATAGGGAAAAATAGATGAATTAGCCATTGGGTATAATTAATATCATTTAACACAAATTTGAAAACCTGTCTGTTTTCATTTACCTAAGCAAAAGCTCTGTGTTTATTCGAATAGAGCAAAAACTTATTCGAATAACACTGTTCCTGAAACTAAATTAAAAACTCATCTGAAATGGGTTATTCAAATAACCAATATGTTATTCGAATAACTCTGTTAAAACCAGAGTTCAAAAATTGAATAGGTTATTCGAATAGTGGCTGAACTATTCGAATAAAGTTAAAGGAAGTTCAGATACAAAAGAGGTTTATTCGAATAATGTATGAGTTATTCGAATAACTTACTTAAAACGCAGTTCTGAAAAACTTCATTTATTCGAATAAAGGATAGTTATTCGAATAGCTAGTTAAAAATAGAGTTCTGGAAAACCTTAGTTATTCGAATAACAGAGTAGTTATTCGAATAACACTTTTTAGAAAACAAACCTCATGAAGATGTTTATTCGAATAGGCTAAGCTCTATTTGAATAATTCAGTTCAAAAATAGTTTTGAATAAGATGTTTTCAAAGACACTAAGTTTAAAACCAGGTTTTATCTTTTCTTTCAAAAAACAAAGAGATATCAAAGTGAGCTCCGTACAATAGATCCTAGGTCCTAATGCTAAACAAATATAAACTTGGACTTGGTCTGTTTATCATCTTTATTTATTCTTCACGTTTGTTATCATCAAAACAAGTCTTCAAAAGTATGCATCCAAACACACTATATGCCCATAAGATGTGACTGAGTTGCTTCACCTAATCTCCTTTGCCTTCGTCCATCATCTTCTTCAGGTCTTGGAGGATTACCCTAGTGGCAGTTTCTACCTATCTATTGGTCTGAGGGGTGTTTGATTGAGGTGAAGTGTTGCCTCATGTGGAAGTCAGACAACAATTTCTACAAGTTCTTGTCTGCGAATTAGGTTTCATTGTCCATAATTATGGACTTTGAGATAGTAAAACAATTAATGATGTAATATGAACTTCCATACTCTAGCCAAAGTGATAGTATAGAGTGGGTTCAGCTTCAATCCACTTTGTAAAGTAATTGATGGCAATTATTAGGTATTTGACTTGGCTGGAAGCTGGGGTTAATAGTCTAAAGATGTATCCCCCATCTAAAAAAATGGCTATGGAACTGAGAGGATAGAGAGTTCTTTAGGTGGACAAAATAGACATCGGCAAACCTCTAGCACTTATCATATTTTTGCACATTTCCATGGAGTCTGCAGCCATAGTAGATAAAAAGTATCCTACTCTAAGGGCCTTCCGATCTAGGGACTTGCCACCAAGATGGTTCCTGCAACTTCTTTCGTGGATCTCGACTAAGGCACAAAAGGCTTCCTTGGGGCCTAAACACTTAAGGAGAGGACGGAGAAGCCGCTACAATATAATCATTCCTTATATAAAGTGCACCAACTCGTTGTCTAAGTTACCCTCTTTGCTTCTTTGGGGTCAGCTGGTAGGACCCTATCACGCAGGTAGGCAGAGATAGGATTTGATCTAATCATCATTTTTGTTAACAGCCACAACCACCTTGGACTCTAAAATGGTGGGTGTTGCAAGGGTTTCCTAGATCACAGACTTATTGTTGTCGGGTGCCTTTGTGCTGCATAACTTTGAGAGAATGTTGGCTCTAGTGTTCTGCTCTCTAGAGATATGTTCCACCTTAGTCAAGATCAAGCCATTAAGGAGATCTTTTACTTTGACAAAATATTTTTAGGGTAAAGGTTCCTTGGCCTGATACTCTTTAAGGAACTAAGAAGCGACCAGCAGGGCATTGCTGCAGAGAGTGATGTTGCTTTCCCCGAGGTCCTTTGCCACTAGGTGCCTTTGTGTTGCCTAATTTTGAGAGAATGTTGTCTCTAGAATTTTGCTCTCTAGAGATGTGTTCCACCTTAGCCTGGATAAAGTTATTAAGGAGATCTTTTACTTTGACAATATATTTTTAGGGTAAAGGTCTATGGCCTGATACTTTCTGATGAACAAAGAGGTGACTAGCAGGTCATCGCTGTAGAGAGTGATGTCGATTGCCCCGAAGTCCTTTGCCATTGTAAGTTTGACGATATTTGCATGCTTTATACTCGACCTAATGGTTTCAGGTAGAAGACTTGAACTTCAATGAGAAAGATAAGCTTGCAGATCTGGATGAGTAAATGAAGAAGCTTACTCTCAATGAGAAAGGTGAAAAAAATGACAAAAAGAAAGATGGAACAAGTCAGATCAATCAGAAGGATCAGCCAAAGGATGAGAAAGTTTGGATAGAAGTTGATAAAGTTCTTAAACCTTCTTATCTATCTTCTCAACTGCCTAAGGAGTGCAATGTAGGACCAATGAAGAAAGGAACAAAGAATCCTCAGGGTTCCAAAGGCACTTGGTGTCAGACACTCAATACCAAAAGAATTAGTCTTAAAGTAGGGAATATAATCCACTAAATTCAATAATCAATATTCAACTGTCTTCTAAAATTTGACGGGAGGGGTATTTATAACCCTTTTTACAAAAGAAACTAAATATAAAACAAATCTAACTAATGAAAGATAAAATTTAGGATTTGATAGAATTCTATTAGAATTAAAATCTTAATTATAACTCAAATTTTAAAATAGATAAAATCCCTAATTAACAAAATAAATCCAAAATAAAATCCAAATAATAAAAATCATAATTATTCTAATGTAATCTGCACCATTCTCCCCCTCTACCACCATAAGAACTCTTATCTGGAGAGGTAGAAATCTGGTAGCATGTGTGGTGCATGAGCACTATGCACAGAGACTTATGGCAGCGTGTGACGGTGAAATTTTGGCGACTGGCATATCTGAGGCTCTCAGTTCTTATGGTGGTAGTCATGGTTCAGAAAGAGGTGTGGATGATAGCGTTCAGAAGAAATATGTGCGGTTGTATTTAGTGGTGAGTTATGCGAAGATTTGGTGACCAGTAGGAAGCAGAACAAATTTGACTGTGAAAAATCTTTGCTTTTGAATAACTCAAAGCATAGGGTCAACAAGGCTTGGAAGCCAAATTGATATAGACTTTATGGAGGAAGAGAACAAGGAGCTATCGGGGTTCTAAAGGCACTCGGTGCTAGGCACTCGATGCAAAGAGAATCGATCTCAAAGTAAGGAATATAATCCACTAAATTCAATAATCAATATTCAACCATCTTCTAAAATTTGATATGAGGGGTATTTATAACCTTCTTACAAAAGAAACCAAATATAAATCAAATCTAACTAATTAAAGATAAGATTTGGGATTTGATAGAATTCCATTGAAACTAAAATCTTAATTCTAATTGAAATCTTAAAATAGATAAAATGCCTAATTATCAAAATAAAATCCTAATAATAAAAATCATAATTATCATAATGTAATCTCCATCATTCTCTCCCTCTGAAAGAACTCTCCTTCAGAAAAATAGAAATCTGGTAGTATATGTGGCACGTGAGGACCAAGTGCAAAGACTTCTGGCGATGAGTGGAGGTGGAATTTTGGCAGTTGCCATATCCGTGGCTTTTAGTTGTTATGTTGTTAGTTGTGGTTTAGAAGCTATGGATGATAGTGTTCTACAGAAATCTATGCGGTTGTATTTAGCCATGAGTTATGCAGAGATTTAGTGAGTGGTAGGCAGCGAAACAAATTTAGCTATGAAAAATCTTTGCTTTTGAACAATTCGAAGCATGGGGATCAACAAGGCTTGGATGCCAAATTGATGTAGAATTGATGGAGGAAGAGAACAAGGAACCCTTGGGGTTCCAAAGTCACTCAGTGCCATGAGAATCGGTCTCAAAGTAGGGAATATAATCTACTAAATTCAATAATCAATATTCAAACGTCTTCTAGAATCTAATAGGATGAGTATTTATAACTCTCTTACAAAAGAAACTAAATATAAATCAAATCTAACTAATTAAAGATAAGATTTAGGATTTGATAAAATCTCATTAAAACTAAAATCTTAATTATACTTGAAATCTTAAAATAAATAAAATCCCTAATTTAAAAAATAAAATCCTACTAATAAAAATCATAATTTTCCTAATGGAATCTACATCACTCTCCCCTTTTGAAAGAACTCTCCTCCGGAGAGGTAGAAATCTGGTAGCATATGTGGTGCATGAGCACTATGCGCAGAGACTTTTGGCTGCATATGGCAGAGAGATTTTTGCAGCTGGCATATCTGAGGCTTTCGATTCTTATGGTGGTATTTGTGGTTCAAAAGGAGGTGTGGATGACATCATTCTGAAAAAATTTGTGCGGTTGTATTTGGCAGTGAGTTGTGCGAAGATCTGGTGAGTGGTAGGTAGCAAAACAAATTTGGATGTGAAAAATCTTTACTTTTGAACAGCTCAAAGCATGGGGGTCAACAAGGCTTGGATGCCAAATTGATGTGGAATTAATTGGGGAAGAGAACAAGGAACCCTCGAGGTTCCAAAGGCACTCGGTGCCATGAGAATCGGTCTCAAAGTAGGGAATATAATCAACTAAATTAAATAATTAATATTCAATCATCTTCTAAAATTTGATAGGAAGGACATTTATAACCTTTTTACAAAAGAAATGAAATATAAATCAAATTTAACTAATTAAAGATAAGATTTGGGATTTGATAGAATCTCATTAAAACTAAAATCTTAATTATAATTAAAATCTTAAAATAGATAAAATCCCTAACGAACAAAATAAAATCCAAAATAAAATCCTAATAATAAAAATCATAATTATTCTAATGCAATCTACATCATTCTTCCCCTTTGAAAGAACTCTTCTCTAGAGAGATAGAAATTTGGTAGCATGTGTGGCATGTGAGGACCACGCGTAGAGACTTCTGCGGTGCGTGGCGGTGAAATTTTGGTGGTGGAAGCTGCATCCTTCTCACCCAAAGGAGCTGATCATTGGAGAGGCATCTGCTGGAGTAAAAATCATATAGTCTTTTAAGATACCAAAACATAACAATTAATTTTCTTTACGCTCTCAAATTGAGCCAAAGAATATTCATGAGGCCCTTCAAGAAGAATCCTAAATAGAGGCAATGCAAGAAGAAATCAATCAGTTTGAGAAGAACAAGGTTTAGGCACTTGTGCCTACACCAAAGGATATCATTCCCTAATTGGCACAAAATGGATTTTCCAAAACAAGCTAGATGAGAATCAAAATGTGGTATGGAACATGGCAAGGTTAGTAACTCAAGGCTATAACCATCAAGATGGTATTGACTATGTTGAAACTTTTGTTCTTATAGCTATATTAGAAGCAATTAGAATACTCTTTGCATATGATGCATTTAAAGGTTTTTAATTGTTTCAAATTAATGTTAAAAGTGCATTATTAAATGGTTTCATAAATGATGAAGTACATGTCCACCAATCACCTAGATTGGAAAATATTGAACATCCATATTATGTTTATAAGCTCTCTAAAGACCTTTATAGCTTAAAGCAAGCTCCAAGAGCTTAGTATAAGAGGCTGAACAATTTTCTATTGCAAAAGGGTTTTATTCGTGGGAAAGTGGACACAACTTTATTTAGGAAACATTTGAAGAATGAACTATTAATTGTCTAAATATATGTTGACGACACTCTATTTGGATCCACTAATGAGAGTTTATATAGAGAATTTTCTGATTTAATGAAAAGTGAGTTTAAAAAGAAGATGATGACAGAATTGAAATTCTTCCTTACCCTGCAAATCAGGCAAGGCAAGTTTAGAATCTTCATTTATTAAGAAAAGTACACAATAGGACTTGTTGAAAAAGTTCAACATAGAAGGTGCCAAACAAATGAAGACTCCAATGTACCCTTCTGTTATTATTGAAAAGGATGAGAATGGTACGACAATAAGTGATAAGCTTTATAGAGGTATGATTGGATCTTTACAATATTTAACAACTAGTAGACCTGATATTAGATTTAGTGTTGGATCATGTGCATGATTTCAAGCATCTCCTAAAGAATCTCATCTCAAAGCTATGAAGAGAATCTTTAGGAACTTACTTGGAACATCTAAGTATGATTTGTGGTATAAGAAATGTTCTAGTTTTGATATAGTAGGATACTGTGATGCTGACTTAGCTAGAGATAGAGTTGAGGGGAAGAGAACAAGTGGTGCTTGTCACTTCCTAGGTAATGCATTGGTGACTTAGTCAAGTATGAAGCAAAGTTCCATTGCTCTCTCAACTACAAAAGCTAAATATATGTCAGCCTCTAGTTATTGCTCACAACTCCTATAAATCAAACATCAATTAGAGGATTACTTCATGAGGTATAACTACATTCCAATTTTATGTCATAATACAAGTGCTATTAATTTTTCAAAGAATCCTATACAACATTCAAGGTCAAAACATATTGAGATTAAGCATCACTTTATTCATGATCATGTCCTAAAGGGTTATTTTAAACCAAAATTTGTTGATACTGACCATCAATAGGCAGATATCTTTACCAAACCTTTTAGTTAGGACAAATTTTGCTTTATAATATAAAATCTCAAAATGATGGCTTTCAAATGATTGATTTTAATATATGTATTGTGGTCCATGTTTATTGAATGTTTTTGTGTTAAACTGAATGTGATTGACTATATAAAGATGTTTGAATTTGGTTGAGAATGTATATTCAAAGAACTGGGCATTTTTGGGTCATATGAGAAAGTTGAACATTAGAAGGTGAGAAAGTTGTGAGAGTTCATGATAAAGTCCATGAGAAAGTTGGTGAGAAAGTTCACAAACCAATCCTCTCATCCAACCCTTCTAACACCCACCTAACACTCAACTGTCTCATGACAACTATTGCCACCAACTAATGTTACTTAAACTATCTCTCACCTCTTAAATTCAAATTTATTGTCCACTAACAGTCAAGATGGGCTCCAACGTCCATATTATCACCCTCTATAAATTAGCAAATTGATATATTCACAAAAATCACCATTCATTACAAAATATTCTTTAAACTCTATCATTTTCTATTATTCTCACTATTGTTTTCTTTCCCCTCTCAAAAAATCAAACACACTCTTCCATTATCCTTTCATTCCCATTTGATAATGATAATCAAGAACACCAAATAAAGGATAAAGATCACTTCTTCGAATATCTCTCCTGAAAATTGTAGTGAAGAGGAGATGTCAAACCCATATTTTCCCTCATCTCTTGAACCTTCTTCTAAACAAAAACCATACAACCTTAACCTGAAGTGAAATATGCTCCTACTAAGAGAAGGAGATCCTTAAGAGTTGTGTCAAGGGCAGTCAAGTCTATTGCTCCTAAGAAGAAGGAAATGATAGAAGAAGCAATGAACTTGTAGGAAGAAGAAGATAGAGAATCTCAAGAGTTTGAACAACCTAAACCTTTCAAACCAAAGCAAAGCCTCTACTAGCCAAACAAACTAAACAAAGGTTTCATGAATTGTTCAAATACAAGAAGGTAGTGCCTGTGAGGAGTATATTATTTGAAGATATGACTAAAGAAAGAGGAGATTGAGGCCTCATGTGCATATTCTAGAGTGGGGAAACTTTTTCTCAATTTAAGATAATGTTTACCCAACTTTGTGTAAAAAGTTCAATGTTGGAGGAACTGTTATGAAATCCCCCCTCAATCAATTGCTTCTAACATTAAAGGAGTTCAAATCATCCTAGATATGGATTCTCTTGCTGATATCACTGATGTGCCAAAGAAGTGTAATTTGTTATTGGCCATTGAAGATTGTTTTGATGATAACAAACATGAAGATGATGGCAAGATCAAGTCCAAGACCTTTAAGAATAGCTTTAGGACTAAGATCTTTTTGTAAAGGTAAAAGGAGTTCACACTTAAGCTCTAAACTTATTTTTTCAAAGAACCTAATTAGCACAAAATGTTTCATGGCTTTAAAATAGTTTTTGGTTTCTTGAGAAATAACTTTTAAGTGCCTAAGAGCTTAATGGAATAAAGGTTTTCCTTATTCGATTAGCCAAAGTCAGAATGTCTAGAATTATAATTCATCAAGCCTTATTCGAATAAGACAGGGCTTTATTCAAATAAGAATCACAAAATAGATTGTGAGCCCTTATGGTTTTTAAAGGTTTATTCGAATATCACTATGGTTATTCGAATAACATGTTTGAGAAAAGAAATCTTCTTCGTACTAAAAACGTGTTTATTCGAATAAAGATTTCCTTGGGTTTCCAGAATTAGAAAATAACAGCTAGTATGACAACATTCAATGCTCTAACCACCATCCAACGGATCTTTAATGCTGTGGGCTATAAATACAAGTTGTTGGGCATTAAAGTCTGTTAGGAAATCAATCTGAAATGTTTTGTTGAGCATTAATATGAGTTGTTATAGCCTATATCCTTAAACCCCCTATTTTTGAGCTTAAAGTATGATAAATCCTCTTACTCATTGAGATTCAATTTGTAATATCTACTCTTTTGAAAATTTATCATTCAATCTCCATTTGAGTTCCTATAAAAGAAGGAGAGATATCCCTCAAGAGATAAAAGGGTGAGGTATCCCTCAAATGTTGTAAAGGGTGAGGTATCCTTGTTTTGAGACTCAAGCACAAGGGTGACGCATCCCAGAGGTGTGTTGAGTGCTCTCAATTGTAAAGGTTTTCAAATACCTATTCAAGCTTAAAGGTTTAGTGGAGAACCTCGGGTGGTTCACTTGAGGACTGAACATAAATCACAACAGGTGGCTGAACCAGGATAAATCCTTGTGTTTGCTCTTCTCAACTCTATCTCTTTACTTTAATGCTTTACTTTTATATGCTTTCTTGAACATTATTTATCTTGTCTTATTTATTTATGAGTGAAGTGATCAATCTCATTTATCGATTTACTTTAATCAATCAATAGCTTCAATAAAAATTGATATTCAAGTGTTTTGTGAAAGATTTGCGAAAATATTTTATAAACTCAATTCACCCTTTCTTTAGTTTGAAGCCACTTCGTAACAAGTGGCATTAGAGCTAGCCCCTTGTGTAAAGAGCTTAGCAGAGTCAAGGAAAGTGATGGCTTTTTCATATAATTTTTTGGAAGGTTCTTCTCTCTATAGTGTGGAAATAAGTTTGCCCCAATGATTTAATATGTTAAGTTTTGATGATGATAAATATAAGACAAAAAGAATAATGCTTATACTTGATAGATGTGCTTAATAGATGACAAATGCATTACAAAAGAATATTGATCATGTTACATAAATGTACTTATTGAGATATATAATATCATGCATGATTATGTACTTTATCTAGTTATATTTCACTTAATAATCATGCAATAAGATATATGTAACATTCTTTATATAATATATCCACTAATGCTTTATATGAGTTGTATTAAATTAATATTGGATTTGACTATATTTAAATGAAAATGTGCAAAGTGTTCTTTGTTGCATCCTATATAGAGATATCCATTAGTATTTGATAAATATCTTATTTGGATGTGTCTATGAATGTCTTATATGCATGTTAGACTAACTAGAGTTATACATTTATGAATCATGTATACGAAGATATTGAGTTATGAATTTGGACTAACTATATTTGTTTTAAGTGAGTAATACTTTGTAGGATAGTTTAAGTACCAAGAATGAGTATTGCAATAAGAAAGCAAAATATTACAACTATGCTCAACTCAAGAAGAATGAAAATGATAAAGATGTTTCAAGCATTTGTAAGATTTGAAGAGAAGAAACTTTTGGAAGCATGGATTACATCAAGAAGCCTAAGGACTAGAATTGATGACGACAAGATCAAGTCCAAGATCTTCAAGAATAGCTTATAGGACTTTAATGTTTTGTAAAGGTAAATAGGAATCACACTGAGCTCAAATATATTTTCAAATCTTTACAAATAGTTTTCACATGCTAAAATGCCCAAGAAACGTGTTTTCAAAAGCTTGTCATGGTAGGAATTCAAAATTATGAAAAATAATCAAGTTTGAGTTTTGAAAAGCTGACCTTTGGTTACTATTTTGATAATATCTTTTAAAATACATTAAGTTTTGCTCTAAAATGTTTTCCATTTGAAAATAGACTCAAAGATCTTTCTAATGAGTGGTCATTTGTTTTAAATGGATAAGAAATGAAGAAGTTATGACTATTTAAAGTCAGTTTTCAAATCAGAGTGCAATAACCGATTATGGATTTTCCATAACCAGTTATTCACCAAGTCAGGAGCATTTTTCTTGTTTTTAAAGCTCTTAACCGATTAGGTCATTTCCCTAATTAGTATTTTGTGTAACACCCCAAATTTTGTCTATGTTACAGAAATGACTGAATTTCATTGTTTTATGTTTTTTGTATTACAAAAAAATAATTTGACTGTTCTGAGACTGTTTTTGATTGTTTTGTAAGATTTGCTCCGAGTTAGGAAAATAATAATTTTTGGGCCGGAAAAAATCTTATTTGATTTATTCGGAGATGGGGGATATTACTAAACTCGAATATGAGAGACACAGAAAAGAATCTTTTAATTTTTAAAAATTATCTGTGAAATAAAAATATTTCACAAAAAATAATCTGTTGTTTTATTTATAGCAGCTCTTGCTATAAATTATTAAACCCGGTATAATTTATTTAACAAAAAATGGATTTAGAATATTTTCTATAACCTAATTTAAAATGAACAATAGGATTGGGTCAATAAAAGTGGTTAGACTTTCTCTAGACCAATAGAAAATGGTCAATAAAAGTGGTTGGACTAATTGTTAATTAACTAGGATAATTAACTAAGTTACTTTAAATAGTCTAAATTGTAACTAAGTAACCTAACCTAATTAACTTGCCATCTAATTAGCATGTAATTAAGTTTTAATTGAAGTCAAACTTAGTCACTAACTCCCCTAGAGTTCCATGGCCAAGAGGGCCATTTCTACCATGTTCTATAATGTTCTAGGTTCATCTATATGACACTTTGGTGACCATGAGATGACATAGGCCATGTGATGTTTAATGTGAACACAAATGTGATATTTATTTTCAAGTATATCTCCTAATTTCTCTACACTACTCACACGACTGCACCCTTCACAATTCACTCTCAAATTTCATTTTCTCTCACCTAAAAAGCTAGTCTTCATTTTCTCTCAAAAATCCCAAGAACACAAGAACACTTTTCCTTTCTCTTTCCTCTTGGAGTTTAGGCCAGCCCCCTAAAAACCTAGTATCAATCTTCTATAATTTTACTTCTCTACATTTCCTAAACCTAAACCCTATTCTAAATACTTTTCATTTAGAAAGTTTTGTCAAAATCCCACTCTTAGTACTTCAAAATCCAAGCTTTGGGTTACTTTCCTAAAGGTAAATTTTGATTCTTTGATTTAAGTTTAAGTTTTTGATTTTCTAAACCATGATTGTTCCATGGTTCTTTATTATTAAGCCTTGTTTATGACTTTGGTAATTTTTTAAGAATTTTAGGGATTTGTTTAAGGTTCACACGAAATCAAGAAAGAGTAGGAACTTGAAGATCTTGTCTTTAAGAGGTAAGAGGGAGATTTAACCTCACCAACCAAGTGTTGGTGGTGAGGAGATGGTTTTGTATGGTGAAAAACCCATAAAGGTTTATTCACTTATTGTTTAATACTTCTTTGTTTGTGATTGTGGTGTTTATGGTTTTGTGTTTATGTTTGCATATGTGATAGTATGATTTTAGTTGTGATAATATGCTTGTATGTATAATTTTGGAAGCATGTAAATGTATGTGTAAATTAGGATGTGAATAATATGATGGAAGGATTTCATGAGAGCTCCAAAGAGCTTAGAGGCACATGGCCTCACTAGGTTCAAGAGGACCAAGAGTTCAAAAATGTTGATTTCAAATTGAGAATCAAAGGTTCCATGACACTAAAATTAATTAAGATGTTTTACAAGGATTTAGAGGGTTTGAAAATGAATTACAATGAATTTTGAAGCAAGAATAAAAATTTGGCCAACATGCCATTTTTCATAATGTAGAACTAAATTGTTTTATTAAGTGTAGATTTTAAAGGTTTAATTGAGAAGGAAAGCATTTTGGAAGAGTTTGAATTCAGTAGCAAGCAAAATAATTGTGAAAAACAAATAGATGTAATTAAATAATCGATTATGAAAATAAATGTCAATACTTGAAGTTTTCTAACGTATAGCTCACCCTATGGATTTTGAAGTGCATTGGGAAAATTTGAGTTGTAATATCTTAAGAAAAACAAAGAATTACCATTCTATGGGAAATAGTAGAAATACTGATTTTTAAAGGGGTTATATTGTAATTTTTACTTTTAGAGGGGCTATATTGTAATTATTATTTTAAGAAGGACTATATTGTAATTATTATTTAAAGAGGGGCTATATTGCAAATATTTTCTAAAAGATGGACTATAACGTAAATATTATGTTATAGAGTGACTAATATGTAAATATTAAAAATAAAGTCAATTTTTGGTATTAAATGAGAAAAATCATATTTTTAATTTAAAATATGTTAGAAATATTATACGCGATTTGAAAATGCGACAGAAATGTTGCGCAATTGAGAAAATGCGAAAATATGATTACGCAATGAGAATACAGTAATGATACTATTAAACCAATGAATGAACCCTGAATATGAGTTGATGAAATTGAATTGAGTATGGTGCATTTTACATGCATTGAAAAGGTCCGATGGACTGTATGAGGCTATTTACCTAGGAGAAAATACACCTTTGAGTGGGTGCGATAAGCGTAGTGTAAGTTACTAGTTGACCTTGGGGACATCGGGGCGTGGGTTGCCTACAGGGGGCAGTTGGTAGCTCTTCTGGACCGTGGGCTTGACCGATGCAAACATACTGATGATCCTGACCCGAGACACTATTCTTAATCAAGATCTAATAAAGACTGTAGTGTATATGCTAGATGTGCGAATACATATGACAAATGTAGCACGTGGTCTGAGGCATGTTGGTACAGACAGTTCTTTTCGATCTCTCTCTCCGATCAGAGTTTTAGCTCCATGGAGTAGGAAATTGAGTTTAGGTGCATATGCATAATTATTGGATATTGATATCGATGTGATATTTGAATTATTGAATATTTGGAATTTTTGATGGCATGATCGTAATAATTGTTTATTACATTTATTGTGATGATAAATAATGTTGATGGCATGATTGTAATTATGGTATAATGTATCAGTATGATATATAATATGTGTTTATCTCCATGCTACCATACTGGTATTGGCGTAGGTGATCTCACCTCTTTGTATGCCTATTTTTGTACTATATTATATATGTAAAGACGTTGAGCAAGGACTTGAGCAAGAAGGTGAGGAGGAGCAGGTTCCTATAGAGGAAGCAGAGTTATGAGAAAATAGAGATACCCAATTTTCTAGGGTATATGAGGTTGACGTTTCGTGGTGGATCGAAAGCGTGGCACGTTGATTTAGATAGAGAGTATATTTACTATATAGGAGATATGAACATTACCTTAAGTAGGCTTTATCATGGACACCCTTATTTTAGTGTAAACATTAATGTACACTTAGAGTTTCCATTGTCCATTAGGCAATACTAGGGAACTTACTACCGTACTCCTAGTGCAATTAGTATCGTGTCATCTGCTCGGACACCTGTCCGTAGGACTTCGGGTCAAGTCAGATTCCTACCTGGTGAAGAATCTGAGGAGGACCCATCTGAGGGTTCTACTGTTTAGTAGTACTTGGGCAGTATGTTAGTTTCAATTAATGCTTAAATATTTGAGAGTCTAGTTTGTAAATATTAAAATATAACAATATTAAGACTTGTGTATATATGATGTAAATTATTTGTGATAATGTTGTAATGTTTTTATTTTTCGCTAAGTTTATCTTATCGTTATTAAGAAATTTTACAACTCGTATTTACATTACAAAGCAGGATTTATAACAAAGGGGTAATTTAGTAAATAAGTAATATAAATGTGATGGGTGTTACATTATGTAAGTCAAGGGCCAATTTCTAAAGCTCCTAACCGATTAAGCCATTTCTCTAATTGGTTATTTGATAAGTCGGGAGCTAATTTCTAAGGCTCATAACCGATTAGGACAATCCCCTAATTAGTTATTTGAGCAACCAAAAAATGTGAATAATGGTTAGTTTTTGACATTTAATGCTCCCAACCACCACCAACGGCTCTAAAATGCTTTGGGGTATAAATGAAAGTGCTTGGGCACTAAAGAAAAGTTTGGAAACAATATGAAAATCATTCTTGAGTATTGAAAATGAGTTTTAACTCTCTTTTCTCATAAACCTCTATTTTGAGCTTTTAGTGTGTGATTCTTTGATACCCATTGAGTTTCAATTTGTAATATCCACTCTTTTGAGAGTTTATCATTCAATTTTTATTTGATTTCCTATAAAAGAGAGTGAGGTATCCTTCAAGAGATAAAAGGGTGAGGTATCCCTTGTTTGTAAAGAGGGTAAAGTATCCCTCTAAAGTTGTAAAGGGTGAGGTATCCCTGTTTTGAGGCTCAAGCACAAAGGGTGAGGTATCCCAAGGTATGTTGAGTGATCTTGGCTGTAAAGGTTTTTGAAGTACCTGTAAAGCTTGAAGAGTTGGAGGCTCTAGCACAAGGGTGAGGTGCCCCAAGGTGTGAGGAGTGCTCTTGTTTGTCGATAATGAAGAAAATCTTAAGTTAAGCTTGGGGACTGGATGTAGGCCACAAGTGGTTGGTCGCTGAACCAAGATAAATATTGTGTTTGCTTTTCTCAACTCTATCTCCTTTACATTTGTGCCTTAATTATATTTGCTTGAGTTGAATTTGATATTTAGCTTATTTGCTTGATTTATCCTATAGCCCAAGTGGTATTTGAGAAATCTCTAATAGTTATACCTTTGTTAAACTTATTCCGCTGCATGTGTTGATTGAAAATATCAAAATGTATAATTTCTCAAAGGTGTTTTAAAAATTTGTATCCACCCAATTCACCCCTCTCTTGGGTGATGGTTGCTATGACTAATAAGTGGTATCAGAACTTCGTGCTCTGTTGAAAGCTTAGTAGCTTGGAGTTAAAGATCCTTGTTTGTTGGTAACCATTAAAAGCTTTTCAAAGTGGAAGGTTTTGAAATTGATAAACCACCATTCTTTGATGGTGTGAATTTTGTTTATTGGAAAGCTGGAATGACATTTTATATGCAATCTATTGATATTGATTTGTGGGATATTATGGTTGACGGATTTACTTATAAATCAAAACAAACTTGGAATGCCTATGATAAGAAATGTTTCTCATTGAACATTAGAGCAATTTAAATCTTGAGAAGTGATTTGAATGATGAAGCTTATGCTAAAATTAAGAGTTGCTCTAGTGCTAAAGATATATGGGATGCGTTTGATGTTATCTATCTTGTTAACAATGATTTTTTTGCATAAAGTTATATATAGAGAGCAAGAAGAGCAACAGTCATTGAAGGAATCTTGTCATGAAAAATGTCCTCAAAAGGATGTTCAAACTATTAAAAGGAGACCAATACCTCTTGATGATGATGATGCTCAACTTGAAGAAGTGGCAAAATAAATCCAAATGGTATATACTCTTGAAGCTTTGATGCACAACAATGAGAAAGATGGTAATTCCCTTAATGAGCCAAGTATGCTAGAAATTGAGACTACTTCATATATGACTAAAAAGAACTTTAAGGTAAATATTGTTAAACTAGATTATAGTCCTTCCAATGATGAGCTACAATGTGCATATAGTGAATTGTATGGTGGCTTCTTGTTTTTAGAAAATAAAAGCTTATATTGTTTAGAAAA
Organism: Ormosia semicastrata; assembly: GCA_029884595.1. NCBI lineage: Eukaryota > Viridiplantae > Streptophyta > Magnoliopsida > Fabales > Fabaceae > Ormosia > Ormosia semicastrata. The sequence goes on from JAQQTO010000047.1 coordinate 11,377,240, forward strand.
CATTTCCTCCATTGAAAATGAAATTGAAACCTTGAAAAATAAATATACTTTTCTTGATGAGGAAATGCCTTTAAAATGTGAAACATCAACTTCTTGTCAAAAGTGCATTGATTTAGAAAATCAAGTTGGGGACTTATCTTTTGAATTTGCCAAAGCTAAAGATTCTAATTACTTACATTCTATGCCTGTTAATAAGAATAAAATTGATGTTATTCCACATAAAAATCCAAGTAAGGCTTGTGGCAAAAAAAGTATAGAATGTAATAACAACAAAAGGCTTAAGTTTTCTAAAGATGATCTTTAAAGGACCAAACTATCATTGAATTCAATTGTTTACAATTTTTGTAGTCATCTAGGACATATTTCTTATTTGTGCAAGTATAAAAGAAATCCTTATATGAAAAATTATATAATATGAGTTCCTAAAAGTCTTAAAGACTCTAGTACTAACATTCAAGGACCCAAGATGAAGTAGGTACTAAAATATCCTCTTAGTGTTTTAATTAAGCAGAAATTTTCTCAAAATGATAGACTAATTGGTTAAAGGAAAGAGGAATCATCAAGGAGAATGCTTCCAAAGCCCAATAGTAGAAGTTTTGGTCAAAGAAGGAAGATGGTTTCGACCAAAGCTTCTCAAGAACAAAATGTAGAACTTACAAAGTTCAAAACACCAAAAGAGAAGCAATGGATAAGAAAAAGAGTTTCCTTGATTACCAAGGCTAAGGTATCAAAAGTTTTTACCTCTTATGCACATTCACTTAAAAAGACAATGAATATGAGGTATAGTCCTTGTAGGTCTTAGATAAAGGATAGAATCATGTGTACTTGGTAAAAGTTAAATACTTTAACACATGATTCTGTTTATTCTTATTACACCTTTAGTTCACTATATTGCATATTTCTTTATCATAAGATATTCTATGACTATGTATGCTTTTTATACTTTAAATTGTCTATATATCATTAAAGTAAGAATGTTATTGGCCATGTGCTTAATGGTAATTGATTATTTAATTTATTTTGCTAAATTTACATACTATGAAAAATTGATCTTTATGAGGGCATAATGAATTAATAACCAATGACTAATCCTTATGGATTCAAAATCGGTAGATACTAAATAAAGTACTATGAATTGTGTGGTAGGGTGATAACTACCTCAAGAAAGCATTTAAACGAAATAAGATTATTCAACTAGAGGTTAGTAAATTTTAAAAGGACTCAACTTCTAAAAAGGGTGCAAAGAATCTCTATCCTTTCATGAAGACATGAAGCTTGAGAGTTGGAGTCACCTATAAAAACTCAAAGAGTACACCTTTGGTGACATCAATCTCTTATCCTTATTTATGCTTTAAATTGAATATCATGTAATATTTGGATAAGTAGAGATTTGTTTTTATGCCTTAGCATGCCTTAAGTTGTGCTTTTCTAGCATTATGTCTTAAAAGTATCTTATGTCTTGCTTTACGTTATGGTAATGTGCTTACATGATTTTGGCATACATAAATCACTTTATCCATATTGTGCTTCAATGAGGGGGAGCCTAGCTCTAAGTTGTTTATATCTCTTGGCTTACATATTTTTTTGACATAAAGTATTTTATTGATATCATATGTTAAATGTTGATGTACCAAAATATGACAAGCTTTGCATGAATAATCATTTATATCTTGAAAGCATGATTGTCTCATCTCTCTATTCTTGAATCATATGTAGAATCAAATAGGGGGAGATAGTTATGTTTTGAATAACTTGAAGAAGTTTTTGGTTTTGATGATCCTACTATTTTTGACAACATGAGTTTTATCTATAAGGGGATAGAAAATATTATCTTTCCTTCCTAAGCCTTTTTGTTGATGTCAAATAGGGGGAGTGAAAATTGGAAAGAAAAATATGTTCTTGTGCTTATTGTTTGATATGCTTACAAGAATATATATTCTTGTATATTGCTCAACATATTTTTCTTTGGTGATTTATCATCATCAAAATAGGGGGGATTGTGGAAATAAGTTTACCCCAATAGTTTAATATGTTAAGTTTTGATGATGATAAATACAAAACAAAAAGAATGATGTTTATACTTGATAGATGTGCTTAATAGATGACAAATGCATTACAAAAGAATATTGATCATGTTACATAAATGTGCTTAATGAGACATATTGTATCATGCATGATTTTATATTTTATCTAGTTATATTTCACTTAATAATCATACAATGAGATATATGTAACATTCTTCATATAATATATCTAATAATGCTTTATATGAGTTGTATTAAATTAATATTAGATTTGGCTCTATTTAAATGAAAATATGCAAAGTGTTCTTTGTTGCACCCTATATAGAGATATCCATTAGTAATTGATAAATATCTTATTTGGATGGGTCTATGAAAGTCTTATATGCATGTTAGACTAACTAGAGTTATACATGCGAAAATAAGTTTACCCCAAATGGTTTAATATGTTAAATTTTGATTATGACAAATACAAGACAAATAGAATGATGCTTATGCTTGATAGATGTGCTTAATGTGATATATTGTATCATGCAAGATATGTACCTTATCTAGTTATATTTCACTTAATAATCATGTAATAAGATATATGTAACATTCATCATATAATATATCCAATAATGCTTTATATGAGTTATAAATGAATTAATATTGGATTTGACCTTCCTTAAATGAAAAAATGCAATGTATTCTGTTGCATCCTACATAGAGCATATCTATTAATAATTGTTAAATGTCTTATTTGGATGCAATATATCTATTAAAATGTGCAATGTGCAATGTCTTATTTGGATGTATCGATGAAAGTTTTATATACATGCTAAACTAACTAGAGCTATATATTTATAGATCATGCATATGAAGATATTGAATTATAATTTTGGACTAACTACGCTTATTTAAGTAAGCAATACTTAGTAGGATAGCTCAAGTACCAAAAGTGAGCATTGCAACAAGAAAGCAAAAGATCTCAATTAAGCTCAACACAAGGAGAATGTGATTGGACATATGTCTTTGAAGAATGTTTTCAATGATAACAAACATGAAGACAAAATGAAGATGATGGGAAGACCAAGTCCAAGATCTTATACGAATAGCTTTAGGACTTAGAGTCTCTTTATTCGAGGATCTCTTTGGATATCTCCTAGTGCATCAAGATAAAACAAAAATAATTCCTTAAACTTATACCAAAACTGTTTTGATCTTGAAAATAACTTAAAAATGTTTTGGTGTTTTTGATAAAATTTCTGGGATGTTTTTCAAACAATTATAACTATTTTACAAACTGAGTTATTCGAATAACTCATTGGTTATTCGAATAAAGCTTTAAATTTTGCTGCTGCATGACTCTGTGTTTTAAAGTGTTATTCGAATAACACTCTTGTTATTTGAATAAGAGTTTTTTGAATGGCTTGTTTTCACATAAGCTATTTGAATAACTCATCAATTATTCGAATAGAACTATTTCCCAGAAATCTGTTATAACTAATGTTATTCGAATAAACTTAGAGTTATTTGAATAACCAGTTTTCTAAAGAAAGTTTTTGTGGCAGCAATATTCGAATAACACCCAAGTTATTCGAATAACCTTTTTCAAGAATGTTTTCAAAAAAGAACGTGTTATTCGAATAGCAGAAAGCTTATTCGAATAAACACGGTAAATACAGTCCGATATAATATGTAACAGACATATTTTTATAATAATCATGGAATTAATTGCTACAATTGCTAATTTTCTATCTGACTCTATAAATAGAGATTGTGGGTCTCATCTGCAAAAAAAAAAAAAAACTCAGCTATCACTTTTATTTATGCTTGCTTTGAAAAATGTGATTTATAATTTATGCCTATTTTCGATGCTCTTTTTGCTAAAACTTTGAGATATCATTGTGTTATGCTTTTCTAGCTTTATGTCTTGAAAATGTTTCTACACGTTAATATGCTAGATAAAAGTATGCTCACTGTTTGAAATGACATGATTGATGATAATATCCTTGAGCATCAGTTTTTGTTTAATCATGACTTAAAATGAGTATTTATGTTCGATGATTTTATCTTGTTTGATCCCTTTCTAACATAATCCTTAGTTGTTTCAAAATGCTTTTGTAAGAATCAAGAATTTGGTTTGATTGTCATGAATGCATGTTAAAATGAGTGCTAAATTGTTTGGTTGTTTTTACTCTTTGCACTTATTGGTTTTAACCCGCTGATGCTGTTCTGATATATTTATTTAAATAGAAAGATTTTTATTCGAATAAACCCTTTTTGTAGCCATTAAAATATGTTTTCGAATGCCTTTTTAATAAGAGCAAGTCTTATTCAAATAAGTCTTTTTGGTTGGCTACTAGTTCTGAACGTATGCTTCATTGTGTTTTTGATAGTTTTATTCGAATAAATCTTCGTTTATTCCAATAAAGATCAAATCAAGTGATCAAAAATTGTGTTGCACATCAGCGTTATTCGAATAACATTCTATTTATTCGAATAAACTGATCCTTAAGCAACCACATTTTCTCTGCTTATTCAAATAAAGACAAGTTTATTCTAATAAACTGACTTCCATGTCAGTTCTGCTTTTGCTGTGGTCTCTATCTATTCAAATAAAATTCATTCTATTCGAATAACCTAAGATTTGTTTTATTAATCTCTTATGTTTGCTCTCTGTCTATTCGAATAACCCATAGGTTATTCGAATAAAATCTGTTAAATGGCCACAATGCTTAGCCTTCCTAGATCCTCTATTCGAATAAGATCTTCTTCTATTCGAATAAAACCTATTTTATTCAAATAAACACAATCTGCATGAAAGGTTCTGTTGCTTCTTTTCTTAAGAATTTGTTGTACATGTTAAATTCTTTTTAATTAGACTGAAAATGCAAATGCTTAATCAATTGTAATTAATAATTCTTTTGATAAATATATGTACTTGGCTAAATTGATCAATGAAATAAAATATCTTTTGCCCTTGTGAACTCATTTGTTATTTTATCATTTTGAATGCTTATTTGCTTATGAGTTTGGCATAATGACTAACCTCTATGGATCCAAAATTGATGGATACCAATGAAAGTACTTTGAATTGTATTGTAGGGTGATAACTACCTCAAGCAAGTATTTAAATGGAATAAGTTCAACTTGAGGATAGTAAAGTTTAAAAGAATTCAACTTTTAAAAGGGGTGCAAAGAATTTCTATTCCCTCATGAAAGTTTGAAGCTTGGAAGTTGGTGGAAGTGAGAGTCATCCACAAAAATTCAAAAAGTACATTTTTGGTGATATCAAACTATTATCCTTTTTTTTCTTTAAATTTGATATCATATGCTATTTGGAGAAGTAGAGAGTTGCGTTATACCTTTACATACCTTACATGATAATTATTTTTTTTCCTAAAAATGCCTAAATAAGTTTTGATGATGATCATATATTTCTTGATAAACTTGAATCATGCCTTAAAATGCTTAAACTATTTTTTTTATTTATTCAAGTTCATATGTATTTTATGCATTCTTGTTAAAGCTAACATTGCATGGTTGATAATGTGATACATGCTTTAAATTATATATCAATCAAAATTATGCTTATAAATGGGCTTACATGATATTTGATGCTAACTTATGTTTTAGAGGACTTTTAAAGTTAGCTTTGCAAGTCTCTCTATGTGTTTCAAATATAGCCATCAAATTTTTACATACAAGCATATGTGGATAAACGAGAAAAATTGAATGGAATTGAAATGAAAAGGAAGATAAAGAAACATTTCTTCAAGTGCAATGGAATGGAATACTCAATGGAAGAAAGCTCAAACTCAAAGTACAAATAAACGAAGAACATTCTAAAGAAGCATCACTCTTTATCTAACTCAATAAGTATCTCTATCCCTTAATTTTTGTGGTATTCTATATGGTATGGATCATATGATACTTGTTAAAAAATTGATCTTAAATAATTATATACTTTCTTTACATGAGAAGTATGATTAGCATTGACAAAGTGCCTAATTAGATATTAACTTGCTATTTTGTCATTGCATTTAGGGTGAATGATATTAGTTCTATACATGCTTTAATCCCTATAGCATATTTCATCAAAGAGATGTACTTATGTTCTTTTGACTTGGATTGATCTATCCCAATGAATATGTGTTTTTTAATATAAAATATCTCTACCCTTCTAAAATGCTTTTGAAAATATAATGTGTTCTTGTAAAATTCATTTTAAAAGGGGGAGAAGTTTTAAAATGGTTTTTGTTTGAGGAATTAAGAAGATGTATATTTGCCTTGCTTTTCTTTAAGGTAATGTGCTTACATGGTCTTCCCATACATATTCCCTTTATCTATTATTTTGATAATATGCATATTTTGAGGGGGAGCCTAGCTCTTAAGTTGTTTATATCTCTTGCCTTATATCTTTGTTTAATTACATAAAGTGTTTTACTGCTATCATATGCGAAATGTTGACATACAAAAATATAACAAGCATTGCATGAATAATATTCTATATCTTGAAAGCATGATTGTTTCATCTCTCTATTCTTGAATCATGTGTAGTATCTATAAGGGGGAGAAAGTTTTTTCTTTCTAAGCCTTTTTGTTGATGTCAAATAGGGGGAGTAAAAATTAGAAAGAAAAATATGTGCTTGATATGCTTATTATTTGATATGCTTACATGAATATCCATTCTTGAATATTGCTCAACATATTTTTCTTTGGTGATTTGTCATCATCAAAAAGGGGGAGATTGTAAAAATAAGATTGCCCCAAATGGTTTAATATATTAAGTTTTGATGATAACAACTACAAGACAAATAGAATGATGCTTATGCTTGATAGATGTACTTAATGTGATACATTGTATTATGCATGATATGTACCTTATCTAGTTATATTTCACTTAATAATCACGCAATAAGATATATGTAATATTCATCATATAATATATCCAATAATACTTTATATGAGTTATAAATGAATTAATATTGGATTTGACCTTGCTTAAATGAAAATATGTAATGTGTTCTGTTGCATCCTACATAGAGCATATCTATTAATAATTGTTAAATGTCTTATTTGGATGCAATATATCTATTAAAATATGCAATATGCAATGTCTTATTTGGATGTGTCTATGAAAGTTTTATATGCATGCTAAACTAACTAGAGTTATACATTTATGAATCATGCATATGAAGATATTGAATTATGATTTTGGACTAACTATGCTTGTTTAAGTAAGCAATACTTTGTAGGATAGCTCAAGTACCAAAAGTGAGCATTGCAACAAGAAAGTAAAAGATCTCAATTAAGCTCAACATAAGAAGAATGTAATTGGACATATGTCTTTGAAGAATGTTTTCAATGATAACAAACATGAAGACAAAATGAAGATGATGGGAAGACCAAGTCCAAGATCTTATACGAATAGCTTTAGGACTTAGAATCTCTTTGTTCGAGGATCTCTTTGGATATCTCCTAGTGCATCAAGATAAAACAAAAATGCTTTCTTAAACTTATACCAAAACTGTTTTGATCTTAAAAATAACTTAAAAATGTTTTGGTGTTTTTGATAAACTTTCTGGGGTGTTTTTCAAACATTTATAACTGTTTTACAAACTAAGTTATTCGAATAACTCATTGGTTATTCGAACAAAGCTTTAAATTTGGCTGCTGCCTGACTCTGTGTTTTAAAGTGTTATTCGAATAACACTCCTATTATTTGAATAAGAGTTTTCTGAATGGCTTGTTTTCACATCAGCTATTCGAATAACTCATCAATTATTCGAATAGAATTGTTTCCCAGAAATCTGTTTTAACCAGTGTTATTCGAATAAACTTAGAATTATTCGAATAACCAATTTTCTAACGAAAGTTTTTGTGGCAGCATTATTCGAATAACACCTGAGTTATTCGAATAACCTTTTTCAGGAATGTTTTTAAAAAAGAACATGTTATTTGAATAGCAGAAAGCTTATTCGAATAAACATGGTAAACACAATTCTGGATATAGTATATAACAGACATATTTTTATAATAATCACGGAATTAGTTGCTACAACTTTGCTAATTTTCTATCTGACTCTATAAATAGAGACCGTGGGTCTCATCTACAAAAAAAAAAAACCCAGCTATCTGTTTAATTTATGCTTGCTTTGAAAATTTTGATTTATAATTTATGCCTATTTTCGGTGCTCTTTTTGCTGAAACTTTGAGATATCCTTGTGTTATGCTTTTCTAGTTTTATGTCTTGAAAATGTTTCTACACGTTAATATACTAGATAAAAGTATGCTCATTATTTGAAATGACATGATTGATGATAATATCCTTGAGCATGAGTTTTTGTTTAATCATAACTTAAAATGAGTATTTGTGTTAGATGGTTTTATCTTGTTTTATCCATTTCTAACATAATCCTTGGTTGTTTCAAAATGATTTTATAAGAATCAAGAATTTGATTTGATTGTCATGAATGCATGTTAAAATGAGTGCTAAATTGCTTGGTTGTTTTTAATCTTTGCACTTATTGGTTTTAACCCGCTGATGCTGTTCTGGTATAGAATAGAAAGGTTTTTATTCAGATAAACTCTTTTTGTAGCCACTAAAATATGTTTTCGAATGCCTTTTTAATAAGAGCAAGTCTTATTCAAATAAGTCTTTTTGGTTGGCTACTAGTTCTGAACGTATGCTTCATTGTGTTTCTGATAGTTTTATTCGAATAAATCTTCATTTATTCGAATAAAGATCAAATCAAGTGATCAAAAATTATGTTGCACATCAGTATTATTCGAATAACATTCCATTTATTCGAATAAACTAATCCTTAAGCATTCACACTTTCTCTACTTATTCGAATAAAGACAAGTTTATTCGAATAAACTGACTTCCATGTCAGTTTTGCTTTTGCTGTGGTCTCTGTCTATTCGAACAAAATTCATTCTATTTGAATAACCTAAGATTTGTTTTATCAGTCTCTTATGTTTGCTCTTTGTCTATTCGAATAACCCATAGGTTATTCGAATAAAATTTGTTAAATGGCCACAACGCTTGGCCTTCCCAGATCCTCTATTCCAATAGGATCTTCTTCTATTCGAATAAAACCCATTTTATTCAAATAAACACAATCTGCGTGAAAGGTTCTGCTGCTTCTTTTCTTAAGAATTTGTTGTACATGTTAAATTCTTTTTAATTAGACTGAAAATGCAAATGCTTAATCAAATTTAATTGACTATTCTTTTGATAAATATATGTACTTGGCTAAATTGATCAATGAAATGAAATATATTTTGCCCTTGTGAACTCATTTGTTGTTTTATTAATTTTGAATGCTTATTTGCTTATGAGTTTAACATAATGACTAACCTCTATGGATCCAAAATTGATGGATACCAATGAAAGTACTTTGAATTGTATTGTAGGGTGATAACTACCTCAAGCAAGCATTTAAATGGAATAAGTTCAACTTGAGGATAGTAAAGTTTAAAAGAATTCAACTTTTAAAAGGGGTGCAAAGAATTTCTATTCCCTCATGAAAGCTTGAAGCTTGGAAGTTAGTGGAAGTGAGAGTCATCTACAAAACTTCAAAGAATACATTTTGGTGATATCAAACTATTATCCTTTTTTTTCTTTAAATTTGATATCATATGTTATTTGGAGAAGTAGAGAGTTGCGTTATACCTTTACATACTTTACATGATAATTTTTTTTTCCTAAAAATGCCTAAATTGTAACACCCTCCTTAGGGCGTTACACTTCATGTTACTTAATTACCAAATTACCCCTTTATTAGAAATCGTGCTTGTAATAAAAATACGAATTGTAAAAATTTCTTGATAACAATAAGATAAACTTAGCGAAAAATAAAAACATTGCAACATTGTCACAAATAATTCACATCATATAAACATATATAAGTCTTAGTATTGTCATAGTTAAATAAGTTACAAACTAGACTTTCAAAACATTTAAACTTTAACTTAAACTAATATATTGCTCAAGTCCTACTAGACAGCAGAACCCTCAGACGGGTCCTCCTCAGATTCCTCAGCATATAGGAATTCATCTTGACGTGAAGTCCTATGGACAGGTGTCCGAGCAGACGACACAATACTGACCTCACTAGGGGTACGGTAGTAAGTCCCCCTGTACTGCCTAATAGATATAGGAAACTCTAGTTGTACATAAATATTAACACTAAAGTAATTGATCTGTTAATAATTTCAGCTCTTGAATGTTCTTTGTTTAATCTAATTGGATTCTAAATATGTTTAATTGCTGACATTTAGTCAAGTTTCTGATTTAGAGTTGTCTCTGGATGTTTATTGTGAAACTTTGCTTAAATGAGATTATAGACACTCATAAACATATTGTGATTTTCAGGAGATCTATGAGTGATGGATTCCATTGGTATTGAGCTGTTGAGAAGAGAGTTAAGAGACTTAAGGGAATCAATATCAACCTCTAGAAGCAAAGGAAGAAGAGCATTCATGAAGAACGAAGAAAGTGATCAACACGGCCCGTGTCAATTGACACGGGGTAGGCCGTGTACGCCTCTGACTTCACAAGGAAGGATGATTTGAAGCCTTGACCGATAACACGGCCCGTGTCAATTGACACGGGGTAGGCCGTGTTCCCTTCTGACCTTGGAATAGCTGAAAAATTAGCTCCAGAATCAGACACGGGTTGGGCCGTGTATAAGGACACGGCCCGTGTCGTCGCACCAGGAAGTTGATTTCGTGCTTTAATGTTAAATTAGGTTCCCAAACCTATAAATAGGGTGACTTAGAGCCCTTTAAGGTATTCTGGACGTAGAGAGACGTGAAGGAAACTAAGAGAAACACAAAGACCAAGAAGGGGAAGGATTCGATCGAGGATTGGAGACTCGGATTCGAGCGATCAAAGATCAATCACTCTCAAGCTTTGGAAACTAGTTTGATCTTTAGTTTTTTCTTTTCTTCTTTTGTTCGAACAATGTTTTTTTTAATTCTTCTTCTGTTTTTGAATTTGCCATGTGTGGCTAAACTTCTTGATTGGTTAAGGGAGGATGAAACTCTAGTTTTGATTATGTGAATCTTGCATACCTCTTTATATCAATACAATTATGTTTTTATTCATATGTTTCTGTTCATAAATCAATATAAAGGTTTTTATATTCTTGCCAAACTTCGAATGTGGTAAAACTAGGATTGCTATGCGTGATTTGCGGTGGTATGACTAGTGAGACATATGATCTAAGTAATTTAATCCCGGTGTGTGATTAGATCTTAGTGTGATTGGTTTTCTAATTCTTAATGCAATCATTAGGTAGGTGTAAGAGCGGTTGCTTTACAAATAACTAATGGTTAGGATTTGATTTGAGCGGTTCTTTGAATTAAGCGAAACTTAAGGAAGACATGAGATTTATCTCGCAATTGCATAAGAACATAATTGATCATGTTGGTATAAAGGGTATGTAAGTTAGTATAACCATATAAATCTAGTGGTGGATTCCATCTCTTAACCAATATCTTTAACTTGATAATTCAATTTGTGTTTACTGTTTTGGTTTAAGTTTAATTTCTCTTTTAGTTTTAATCAACAAAACCCCTTTTATTTTTACTATTTATTTTTCATCGAGTTTAATTTAGGAATTGGATTGATAGTGTTAAGCGAATTGGTTCTCTGTGGATCGACCCTTGCTTACTACAACTGGTTGCAAGGTTTTTTTATATTTTTGGTGGAACTTGGCAACTGTTTTTAATATTAATTTTCAATCGCATTCCACACCACACCAGTAATGATGTCCAAGTTGTTGTCTACTCGGTCTAATATTTAGGTCGCCCAAGTAGTAGATACGCTCTCTATCCAAATCAACGTTCCATGCCTCTGATCCTCCAAGAAATGTCAACCTCATATAGCCAAGGAAACAAGGCTTCTCCATCTCTTCAAAACTCAGCGTCCTCAACTGGGATTTGCTCTTCCTCAACTTCTCGCTCAACTTCTTGCTCAACGTCTTTTAAATTATAAATACAATATAGAATAGACATACAAAGAGGTGAGATCACCTACGTCATTACCAGTATGGTAGCAATGAAGATAAACACATACAATATTTTATACAGCTATCATACCATAATTACAGTTATGCCATTAATATCATTTATCATAATAACACATGTAATAAACAACAATTACAATCATGCCATTACCAATAACCAAATATTCAAGAATTCAATTACCATAAATCATAATTACGATAATACTCTCAATCACTATATGTATGCACACAGACTCAATTTCCTACTCCATGGAACTAAAACTCAGGTAGGAGAGAGTGATCAAAAAAATTTGTCGGTACCAACATGCCTCAGACCACGTGCTCAATCTTGCACATCTAGCATATACACGACACTCTTTATCAAATCTTGATTAAGAAGAGTGTCTCAATTAGGATCATTGGTGTATTGCGTCGGTCTAACCTACGGCACAGAAGAGCTACCAACTGCCCATTGTAGGCAACTTGCACCCCAATGCCCTCGAGGTCAACGAGTGACTTACACTACGCATATCGCACCCACTCAAGAGGTGTAGTCTCTCCTAGGTAAATAGCCTCATACAGTCCATTGGACTTTTCCAATGCATGTACTATGCACCATTCACAGTTCCAATTCATGTCATATATTCGGGGTCCACTCAATAACCCAATAGTATTATTATTGTATTTTCATCGCATAGTTATATTTTCACGTTTTCTAAATCATGCAACAATTTTGTCGCATTTTCAAATCGCGTAGCGATTTTTTAACATTTCTCAATCGCGTAAAACATTTTCCATACGTTTTAGATAAAAAAATACTATTTTTCTCATTTAATACTAAAATTTGAATTTATTTTTCATATTTACACAATAGTCCCTCAAAAATATAATAATTACATTATAGTCCTCATTTAAATAATATTTTCATAATAGCCCCTCATAAAATTTATATTTATAAAATAGTCTCTCTTTTATAAAATATTTGTAATATGACCCCTTATTTATAGAATATTTGTAATATGACCCTCATTTATAAAATATTTGTAATATAGTCCTTCTTAAAATCTTAATTATAATTTAATCCCCTTTTTATAAAAATTTACAGTATAACCCCTCTAAAAATTGGTATTTGTATTGTTTCCCAAAAATATGATATTTCTTTCTTTTACTTCACATATTACAGTTCAAATTTTACGGATGCACTTCAAAACCCGTAGGGTGAGCTATACATCAGTAAACTTCAAGTATTGACATTCATTTTATTTCATAACCTATTTATTTAATTATATCAGATTATTTTTCCAAAACCATTTTGCTTGCTACCTTCAAACTTGTTCAAATTCATTTCATTTTCATTTAAATCCTTAACTCTCATTTGAATCCATCATTTTTAGGACTTTGGTCCTCTAAACCCTAGTATGGCCGTGAGCTTCATTGCTCTTTGGAGCATTCATACAATCGTTTCATCATGTTGTTCACATCCTAAATTACACATACACTTGCATGCATTCAAAATCATACAGACAAGCATATATCAAAGCAATAATCATAAAATCACACATGCAATCACCAAAAACAAAACCATAAACACCACAAACAAAATCAAAGAAGCAATAAACAGCAAGTGAATAAACCCTTATGGATTTTTTACTGTACAAAACCATCTCCACACCACCAAAACTTGGTTGGTGAGGTAAAATCTCCCTCTTACCTCTTGAAGACAAGATCTTCAAGCTCCTCTCCTTCTCCTTGATTTCGTGCGGCCTTAAACAAATCCCTAACAATTCTAAAAAAATTAGTAAAATCACAAACAAGGCTTAATAATGATAAAGCATGGAACAAACATGGTTTAGAAAATCACAAATTAAATTTTAAACCATAAAAACCAAAGTTTACCTTTAGGGAAGTAAACCAAACTTGGATTTTGAAGCACTTAGAGTGGGATTTTGAGAAAACTTCCTAAATAAAAAGTGTTTAGGAGGTTGTTTAGGTTTAGGAAATGATGAGAATAGAAATTATAGAAGATTGGTGGTGTATATGGGTGTTGGGGCCGAAACACAAGGAGAGAAAATGGAAGGGAAAAGCTTCTATGTGTTCTTGGAAATTTGAGAGAATATGATGCTTGGCTTTTTAGATGAGAGAAAGTAAATATTTGAGAGTGAAATTGTGAGAGGTGCTGCCATGAGTGTGTGGGGAAATACTAAAAGATTTACATGAAATAAAATATCTTATTTGTGTTCACACTTGAAGCACATGGCTTGGTCATCTTTTGGTCATCAAATTGTCATGCAAGATGGTTCAAGAACCGTGGAGAAGCCCCCAAGGCTGCATAGCCGTGTGGCCTTAATGGGATTAGGGACTTGGTTTGATTTTAATTAAAGTCTAATTGCATGCTAATTAACTAGCTAATTAATTAGGTTAAGTTTTCTAATTACACCTAATTAACATTCTAATTACATAACTAATTAATTAAATATATAATTGCATATATCATAGCCTCTAAATAAAATTAGGATATCTAATTAGTAATTAGATTATAACTAATTAATAACTAGGTTAGTTTACTTAGTTTCCTAATTAGGCAATTAAGATGACTAAATTAAGTTTAATTAGTTACTAAGTAAAAGTCAAGCCATTATCGTTGACTCAATCTTAACCCTTAATTTTTAACTTTGTTTCCTATCCATTGATCTAATCTAAGGTGGATATCACTTAGTGATTTTATCTGAACTGTTCTCACACCATTGATCTAATCAACGGTTATGATCGAAAACATCTAAATCAAGCTTTTCATCTGATGGTCCACAACAAAGTCTATGCCCCTTTGTTTGACCACTTCCTATTGGATAGAAAAGTCCAGCCACCTATTTTGACTGATTTTTATTGGTTCGTTTTGATTTAGGTTACAGAAAATATTCTAAACACATTTTCTATCAACTAAAATTTATCGGCTCAATAATTTATAGCAATAACTGCTATAAATAAACAGTAGATATTTATCCGTGAAATATTTTTATTTCACAGATAAATTCTAAAAATTAAAATATTCTTTTCTGTGTCACTCAGATTTGGGTTTAGTAAGATCCCCCGCCTCCGAATAAATTAGATAAGAATTTTTCCGGCTCGAAAATTATTATTTTCCTGATCAGGAGCAAATCACACAAAACGATCAAAAATGATCTCAGAACAGTCAAATTATTTTGATAACACACAGAAAATACAAAACAGTATAATTCTGCTATTACTATTAACATAGTCAGAATTCAGGGTGTCACATAAATAAGTTTTAATGATGATCATATGTTTCTTGATAAACTTGAATCATGCCTTAAAATACTTAAACTATTTTTTTTATTTATTCAAGTTCATATGTACTTCATGCATTGTTGTTAAAGCTAACATTGCATGGTTGATAATGTGATACATGCTTTAATTTATATATCAATCAAAATTATGCTTATAAATGGGCTTACATGATATTTGATGCTAACCTATGTTTTAGAGGACTTTTAAAGTTAGCTTTGCAAGTCTCTCTATATGTTTCAAATATAGCCATCAGATTTTTACATACAAGTATATGTGGATAAACGAGAAAAGTTGAATGGAATTCAAATGAAGAGGAAGATAAAGAAACATTTCTTCAAGTGCAATGGAATAGAATACTCAATGGAAGAAAGCTCAAACTCAACAGACAAATAAATGAAGAACATTCTAAAGAAGCATCACTCTTTATCTAACTCAATAAGCATCTCTGTCCCTTAACTTTTGTGGTATTCTATATAGTATGGATCATATGATACTTGTTAAAAAAATGATCTTAAATAATTATATGCTTTCTTTACATGAGAAGTATGCTTAGCATTGACAAAGTGCCTAATTGGATATTAACTTGCTATTTTGTCATTGCATTTAGGGTGAATGATATTAGTTCTATACATGTTTTGATCCCTATAGCATATTTCATCAAGGAGGTGTACTTATATTCTTTTGACTTGGATTGATTTGTCTCAATGAATATGTGTTTTTTAATATAAAATATTTCTACCCTTCTAAAATGCTTTTGAAAATATAATGTGCTCTTGTAAAATTCTTTTTGAAAGGGGGAGAAGTTTTAAAATTATTTTTGTTTGAGGAATTAAGAAGATGTATATTTGCCTTGCTTTTCTTTAAGGTAATGTGCTTACATGATCTTCGCATACATATTTCCTTTATCTATTATTTTGATAATATGCATATTTTGAGGGGGAGCCTAGCTCTTAAGTTGTTTATATCTCTTACCTTACATCTTTGTTTGATTACATAAAGTGTTTTACTACTATCATATGCGAAATGTTGGCATACAAAAATATAACAAGCATTGCATGAATAATCTTCTATATCTTGAAAGCATGATTGTTTTATCTCTCTATTCTTGAATCATATGTGGTATCTATAAGGGAGAGAAATTTTTTTCTTTCTAAGCCTTTTTGTTGATGTCAAATAAGAGGAGTGAAAATTAGAAAGAAAAATATGTGCTTGATATGCTTATTGTTTGATATGCTTACATGAATATCCATTCTTGAATATTGCTCAACATATTTTTCTTTGGTGATTTGTCATTCTCAAAAAGGGAGAGATTATGAAAATAAGTTTGCCCTAAATGGTTTAATATGTTAAGTTTTGATGATGACAAATACAAGACAAATAGAATAATGCTTATGCTTGATAGATGTGCTTAATGTGATATATTGTATTATGCATGATATGTACATTATCTAATTATATTTCACATAATAATCATGCAATAAGATATATGTAACATTCATCATATAATATATCTAATAATGCTTTATATAAGTTATACATGAATTAATATTGGATTTGACCTTGCTTAAATGAAAATGTGCAATGTGTTCTGTTGCATCCTACATAGAGCATATCTATTAATAATTATTAAATGTCTTATTTGGATGCAATATATCTATTAAAATGTGCAATGTGCAATGTCTTATTTGGATGTGTCTATGAAAGTTTTATATGCATGCTAAACTAACTAGAATTATACATTTATGAATCATGCATATGAAGATATTGAATTATGATTTTGGACTAACTATGCTTGTTTAAGTAAGTAATACTTTGTAGGATATCCCAAGTACCAAAAGTGAGCATTGCAACAAGAAAGCAAAAGATCTCAATTAAGCTCAACACAAGGAGAATGTGATTAGACATATGTCTTTGAAGAATGTTTTCAATGATAACAAACATGAAGACAAAATAAAGATGATGGGAAGACTAAGTCCAAGATCTTATACGAATAGCTTTAGGACTTAGAGTCTCTTTGTTCGAGGATCTCTTTGGTATCTCCTAGTGCATCAAGATAAAACAAAAATGCTTCCTTAAACTTATACCAAAACTGTTTTGATCTTGAAAATAACTTAAAAATATTTTGGTGTTTTTGATAAACTTTCTAGGATGTTTTTCAAACATTTATAACTATTTTACAAACTGAGTTATTCGAATAACTCATTGGTTATTCGAATAAAGCTTTAAATTTGGCTGTTGCGTGACTCTGTGTTTTAAAGTGTTATTCGAATAACACTCTGTTATTCGAATAAAAGTTTTCTGAATGGTTTGTTTTCACATCAGCTATTCGAATAACTCATCAATTATTCGAATAGAATTGTTTCCCAGAAATCTGTTTTAACCAGTGTTATTTGAATAAACTTAGAGTTATTCGAATAACCAGTTTTCAAAAGAAAGTTTTTGTGGCAGCATTATTCGAATAACACCTGAGTTATTCGAATAACCTTTTTCAGGAACATTTTTAAAAAAGAACGTGTTATTCGAATAGCAGAAAGCTTATTCGAATAAACAAGGTAAACACAGTTCTGGATATAGTATGTAACAGACATATTTTTATAATAATCACAGAATTAATTGCTACAACGGCTAATTTTCTATCCGACTCTGTAAATAGAGACCATGGGTCTCATATCAAAAAAAAAACCCAGCTATCTGTTTAATTTACGCTTGCTTTGAAAAATGTGATTTATAATTTATGCCTATTTTCTGTGCTCTTTTTGCTGAAACTTTGAGATATCCTTTAAGAGCCTCTTAGCACTTCAATTTGTATTATTTGCTCTGAGTGAGAGTTTCTCTTCATCTATATTTCTATTCTTCTATATTGAGGGTGGGGTATCCTTCAAGGCTTGTATAAGGGTGAGGTATCCCTGCAGGCTGAGACTTTAGTACAAGGGTAGATTTTCCTTGTATGTGAAAAGTGTTCTTTTATGTAACGGTTGCAAGCACCTATTGATGCTTGTATACATAGTGAAAAATCTCATATTGTTTTCGAGGACTGGATGTAGACCACAAGTGGGTTAGTGGTCGAACCAGGATAAATATCGTGCCTGCTTCTCTCTTCTCAATCTCTTTATTTTACATAATTTTATATTATTACACATTTATTTATTTGTTGTTCTTAAAACATTTATTCTTTATCTCGCAATTTCTTTTTTTTTTTATTCAATAGCTTAAATATTTGTGTTTATTTTAAGAGCATATGTGAAAAGTTTTTATACCCAATTCACCCTTCTCTTGGGTAATGGTTGCCATGACTAACAATATATTTATGAATCATGCATATGAAGATATTGAGTTATGAATTTGGACTAACTATATTTATTTTAAGTTAGTAATACTTTGTAGGATAGTCCAAGTACCAAGAGTGAGCAATGCAAAAAGAAAGCAAAAGATCACAACTATCCTTAGCTCAAGAAGAATGAAAAAGATAAAGATGTTCCAAGCATTTGCAAGATTTGAAGAGAAGAAATTTTTGGAAACATGGATTACATCAAGAAGCCTAAGAACTAGAATTGAAGATGGCAAGATCAAGTCCAAGATCTTCAAGAATAGCTTATAGGACTTTGATCTTATGTAAAGGTAAATAGGAATCACATTGAGCTCAAATATGTTTTCAAATCTTTACAAATGGTTTTCACATGCTAAAATGCCCAAGAAACATGTTTTGAAAAGCTTGTCATTGTAGAAGTTCAAAACTATGAAAAATAGTCAAGTTTGAGTTTTGAAAAGCTGACCTTTGGTTACTATTTTGATCATAACTTTCAAAATACATTGAGTTTTGCTTTGAAACTTTTTTTGAAAATAGAGTTAAAGATTTGTCCAATGAGTGGTTATTTGTTTTAAATGAATAAGAAACAAAGAAGTTATAACTATTTAAAGTCAGTTTTCAAAACCAGAGTGTAATAACCGATTATGATTTTTCCATAACCAGTTATTCACTAAATCAGGAGCGTTTTTCATGTTTTTAAAGCTCCTAACCGATTAGGTCATTCCCCTAATTGGTTATTGTGTAAATCAGGAGCCAATTTCTAAAGTTCCTAACTAATTAGGCCATTCCCCAAATTAGTTATTGTGTAAGTCAAGAGCCAATTTCTAAAGCTCCTAACTGATTAGGTCATTCCCATAATTGGTTATTTGATAAGTCAGGATATAATTTCTAAGGCTCCTAACAGATTAGGACAATCCCTTAATTGGTTATTTAGGCAACCAGAAAACGTGAATAATGGCTAGTTTTTGAAATTAAATGCTCCCAACCACCACCAACGGCTCTAAAATGTTTTGGGCTATAAATGAAAGTGTTTGGGCACTAAAAAAAAGTTAGGAAATAATCTGAAAATCATTCTTGAGTATTGAAAATGAGTTTTAACTCTCTTTTCTCATAAACCTCTATTTTAAGCTTTTAGTGTGTGATTCTTTAATACCCATTGAGCTTCAATTTGTAATATTCACTCTTTTCAGAGTTTATCATTTAATCTTTCTTTGATTTCCTGTAAAAGAGGGTGAGGTATCCCTTAAGAGATAAAAAGGTGACGTATCCCTTGAAAGAGTAAAAGGTGATATATCCTTTATTTGTAAAGAGGGTAAGGTATCCCTCTAAAGTTGTAAAGGGTGAGGTATCCCTGTTTTGAGGCTTAACCACAAAGGGTAAGGCATCCCAGTGTATATTGAGTGTTATTGGTTGTAAAGGTTTTTCAAGCACCTGTGAAGCTTGAAGAGTTGGAGGCTCTAGCACAAGAGTGAGGTATCCTAAGATGTGAGAAGTGCTGTTGTTTTTACAAAAGTTTTCCTAGCACCCGTGAAGTCTAGGAGATAGTGAAGAAAATCTCAAGTTAAGCTTGGGGACTAGATGTAGGCCACAAGTGGTTGGTGGCTGAACCAGGATAAATATTGTGTTTGTTTCTCTCAACTCTATCTCTTTTACATTTGTGCATTAATTATATTTGCTTGAGTTGAATTTGATATCTAGCTTATTTACTTGATTTATCCTATTTCCCAAGTGGTATTTGAAAAATCTCTAATAGTTGTACCTTTGTTAAACTTATTTCGCTGCATGTGTTGATTGAAAATATCAAAATGTGTAATTTCTCAAAGGTATTTTAAAAATTTGTAATCACCCAATTCATCCCCCTCTTGCATGATGGTTGCCATGACTAACAAGTGGTATCAGAGCTTTGTGCTATGTTGAAAGCTTAACCGCTTGGAGTTAAAGATCTTTATTTGTTGGCAACCATTAAAAGTTTTTCAAAATGAAAGGTTTTGAAATTAATAAATCACCATTCTTTGGTGGTGTGAATTTTGTTTATTGGAAAGCTGAAATAGAATTTTATATACAATCTATTGATATTGATTTGTGGGATATAATGCTTAATGGACTTACTTACAAATCAAAATAAACTTGGAATGCCTATAAAAAAAAATTATTTCTCATTGAACATTAAAGTAATGTAAATCTTGAGAAGTGGTTAGAATGATGAAGCTTATGCTAAAATTAAGAGTTGCTCTAGTGCTAAAGATATATGAGATGCTCTTAATGTTATCTATCTTGCTAACAATGATTTTTTACATAAAGTTGTATATAGAGAGCAAGAAGAGCAAAAGTCATTGAAGGAATCTTATCATGAAAAATGTCCTCAAAAGGATGTTCAAACTATTGAAGGGAGACCAATACCCCCTTAATGATGATGATGCTCAATTTGAAGTGGTGGCAAAGCAAAACCAAATGGTATATACTCTTGAAGCTTTGATGCATAACAATGAGGAGGATGGTGATTCCCTTAAAGAGCCAAGTATGCTAGAATTTGAGACTACTTCATATATGGCTAAAAAGGACTTTTAGGTAAATCATACTAAACTAGATTATAGTCCTTCCTATGATGAGCTACAATGTACATATAATGAATTGTATGGTGGCTTATTGTTTTTAGAAAAGAAAAGCTTATGTTGTTTAGAAAATATTTCTTCCATTGAAAATGAAATTGAAACCTTGAAAAATGAAAATACTTTTCTTGATGAGAAAATGCCTTTAAAATGTAAAACATCAACTTCTTGTCAAAAGTGCATTGATTTAGAAAATCAAGTTAGGAACTTATCTTTCAAATTTGCCCAAGCTAAAGATTCTAATTGCTTACATTCTATGCCTGCTAATGAGAATAAAATTGATGTTATTCCATATAAAAATCCAAGCAAGGCTTATGGTAAAAAAAGTATAGAATGTAATAACAACAAAAAGCTTAAGTTTTTCAAAGATGATCTTCAAAGGACCAAACTATCATTAAATTTAATTGTTTAATATTTTTGTGGTCATCTTGAGCATATTTCTAATTTGTGCAAGTATAGAAGAAATCCTTATATGAGAAATTGTATGATATGAGTTCCTAAAAGTCTTAAAGACTCTAGTACTAACATTCAAGGACCCAAGATGAAGTGGGTACCAAAATGTCTTCCTAGTGTTTCAATTAAGCAGAAAATTTCTCAAAATGATAGTCTAATTAAAAGAAAGAGGAATCATCAAGAAGAATGCTTCCAAAGCCCAATGGTAGAAGTTTTGGTCAAAGAAGGAAGATGGCTTCGACCAAAGCTTCTCAAAAATAAAATGTGCAACTTACAAAGTTCAGAACACCAAAAGAGAAACAATGGGTAAGGAAAAGAGTTTCCTTGATTACCAAGGCCAATGTATCAAAAGTTTTTACCTCTTATGCACATTCACTTAAAAAGACAATGAATATAAAGTATATTCCTTGTAGGTCTTAGGTAAAGGATAGAATCATGTGTACATGGTAAATGTTAAATATTATAACACATGATTCTGTTCATTTTTGTTACGCCCTTACCTCACTATCTTGCATATTTCTTGATCATAAGATATTCTATAACTATGTATGCTTTCTATGCTTTAAATTGTCTATATATCATGAAAGTAAACATGTTATTGGCTATGTGCTTAATGGTAATTAATTATTTAATTTGTTTTTCTAAATTTACATACTATGAAAAATTGATCTTTATGAGAGTATAATGGATTAATAATCAATTATTAACCCCTATAGATCCAAAATCAGTGGATACCAAATAAAGTACTATGAATTGTGTTGTAGCATGATAACTACCTCAAGAAAGCATTTAAACAGAGTAAGATTATTCAACTTGAGGTTAGTAAAGCTTAAAATGACTCAACTTCTAAAAATGGTGCAAAGAATCTCTATTCTTTCATGAAGACTTGAAGCTTGAGAGTTGGAGTCACCTACAAAAACTCAAAGAGTACACTTTTGGTGACATTAATCTTTTATCCTTATTTATGCTTTAAATTGAATATCATGTGATATTTGCATAAGTAGATATTTGTTTTAATGCTTTAACATGCCTTAAGTTGTGCTTTTCTAGCATTATGTCTTAAAAGTATCTTTTGTCTTGCTTTATTTTATGGTAATGTGCTTACATGATTTTGGCATACATATTTCACTTTATCCATCTTGTGCTTCAATGAGGGGGAGCCTAGTTCTTAAGTTATTTATATCTCTTGACTTACATTCTTATTTGACATAAAGCATTTTATTGTTATCATATGCTAAATGTTGATGTACTAAAATATAACAAGCTTTGCATGAATAATCTTTTATATCTTAAAAGTATGCTTGCCTCATCTCTCTATTCTTGAATTATATATAGAATCAAATAGGGGAGATAGTTATGTTTTGAATAACTTGAAGAAGTTTTTGATTTTGATGATCTTACTCTTTTTTACAACATGAGTTTTATCTATAGGGGGATAGGAAATATTATCTTTCATTCTTAAGCCTTTTTGTTGGTGTCAAAAAGGGGGAGTGAAAATTGGAAAGAAAAATATGTTCTTGTGTTTATTGTTTCATATGCTTACAAGAATATCTATTCTTGTATATCCCTCAACATATTTTTCTTTGTTGATTTGTCATCATCAAAAAGGGGGAGATTGGGGAAATAAGTTTGCCCCAATAGTTTAATATGTTAAGTTTTGATGATGATAAATATAAGACAAAAAGAATGATGCTTATCCTTAATAGATGTGCTTAATATATGAATAATGCATTACAAAAGAATATTGATCATATTACATAGATGTGCTTAATGAGATATATTGTATCATTCATGATTATGTACTTTATCTAGCTATATTTCACTTATAGTCATGCAATGAGATATATGTAACATTCTTCATATAATATATTCCATAATGCTTTATATGACTTGTATTAAATTAATATTGGATTTGACTTTATTTAAATGAAAATGTGCAAAGTATTTTTTATTGCATCCTATATAGAGATATCCATTAGTAATTGATAAATATCTTATTTGGATGTGTCTATGAAAGTCTTATATGTATGTTAGACTAACTAGAGCTATACATTTATGAATCATGTATATGAAGATATTGAGTTATGAATTTGGACTAACTATATTTGTTTTAAGTGAGTAATACTTTGTAGGATAGTCTAAGTACCAAGAGTGAGCATTGCAACAAGAAAGCAAAAGATCATAACTATGCTCAACTCAAGAAGGATGAAAATGATAAAGATGTTCCAAGCATTTGCAAGATTTGAAAAGAAGAAATTTTTGGAAGCATGAATTACATCAAGAAGCCTAAGGACTAGAATTGATGATGGCAAGATCAAATCCAAGATCTTTTGGGAATAGCTTATAGGACTTTGATCTTATATAAAACTAAATAGCAATCACACTGAGCTCAAATATGTTTTCAAATCTTTTAAAATGGTTTTCACATGCTAAAATACCCACAAAATATATTTTGAAAAGCTTGTCATGGTAGGAGTTCAAAACTATGAAAAATAGTCAACTTTGAGTTTTGAAAAGCTAACCTTTGGTTGCTCTTTTGATCATAACTTTTAAAATACATTAAGTTTTGTTCTAAAACTTTTTCCATTTGAAAATAGACTGAAAGATCTTTTCAATGAGTGGTTATTTGTTTTAAATGGATAAGAAAAGAAAAAGTTATAACCATTTAAAGTCAGTTTTCAAAACCAGAGTGCAATAACCGATTATGGATTTTTCATAACTGGTTATTCACTAAGTCAGGAGCGTTTCTTGTAACACCCTCCATAGGGAATTTCATTTCAGACTAACATTTTTTAATAACTAAGCCCAAGTCATGATTGATTTAATATTATAATATACTGGTTTTAAAATTTCTTTTCACGGATAACATAAACTTAACAGAATATAGGTAACACAAGATATGAAGAATTTGTTACCAAGTGGCCTCAATACTCAAGAGGGGGGTGAATTAAGTATGAAAACTAAGTTCGCAAATTTTTCGCAAATCATTTGATAAATAATTTTCGTTGAAGCTAATTGATGATTGGATATAAGAGATAAACACTTTCACTTATAAATGCAATAGCCAAAGGTACCAATATTCAAGCAAATTAATAAAACAGTACTCAATGTAATGAGAAGGGTTTAGAGAAAACAAACACAGTGATTTATCCTAGTTCGATCACTAATCCACTTGTGATCTACGTCCAGTCCTCAAGCAACTGCTAGAGATTTTCCACTATTTCTTAAAGCTTCAATAGGTGCTTGATAACCTTTACAACCTTGAGTACTCAACACTTTTGGATACCTCACCCTTGGAGCTTGAGTCTCTTCAACTAAGGGATACCTCACCCTTTACACTTTTGGAGAGATGCCTCACCCTCTTTACAAAACAATATAGATTGATTGAATGAAGCTCTCACTAGAGTAGATGATTACAAATTGAAGCTCTAATATGCTTTCAAAGATTTTTTCACGTTTTTACAAAAAAACAGAGTAAGAAATGGATTTGAGGATTGATTCACGTTTGGAAGTATTGGTAATCAGTTTTTGGTTCAAGGTCAACCTCAAATGAAGACCCAACATTGGTATTTATAAGTTTCTCAATAAATGGAGCCATTGGGGGGGTTTTAGCCATGCATTTAATGCATTTAATATAGCCGTTGGACGTTGTCAGAGTGCGTGTAATCGATTACACAACAAATGTAATCGATTACATTGTTGTTCCAACGTGTTCTTGGCTTTCTAGACTCTGTGTAATCGATTACATTATTGGTGTAATCGATTACATGGCTTCTGACTTGCTTGTAATCGATTACAATATCCATATAATTGATTACATGACTTCTGACTTACTGTGTAATCGATTACAATATCCATGTAATCGATTACATGACTCTTTGAACGTGTTCTTGCCTTTCTGGGCTTAATGTAATCGTTTACATTTATTGTGTAATCGATTACATGGCCTCTGACTTGCTTGTAATCGATTACATTGCTCATGTAATCGATTACAAGGCCTCTATTTACTGTGTAATCGATTACAAACATCATGTAATCGATTACATTGGCCTTTGAACACATTTTTCAAGTCCAATAAAGCTTGTAAGCCATTTCTAACACCTTAAGACAATTGATTAAACATAAATCCTTTTAAGAGTGTTAGATTCAAGATAGAAACTCAAGTTTCTTGAAAAACATGTTTAACTGAAATTTTCCACTTATTTTGAAATGATATATTGAAAAACCATTTGAGAATTCTTGAGAGCATTTAACATTAATGTTCTAAGTCTTATAACTAAATAAACCTCTTGACTTCTTTCTTTGATCTTGATTTTTCCTTTTGCGCTTGATCTTCACTTTTGCATTTGATCTTGACTTTGGCCTTTGTTATCATCAAAAACTATTTAACATGTTTTAGGGACATAAGCATTCATATTCTCCCCTTTTTTGATGATGACAAGCTGATTATAGGAAAAAGAAAGAGTTTTTGTATTTGTATATAATAGACATTTAGGCGCAATGCTCCCCCGGAGTTTATGCATGATATTGGGTTAGATTTTGCATATAAAAAGCTTAAGAGCTCAAAAGCTCAATAACTCCCCCGTACTCATGCAACCTTAATTACTCATGCAACCTTTAATTAGATTTCATTTCATTTTTCCTTATTCTCTCCCCCGTTGGCATTATCAAAAAGACATAAGCATTTAAAGAAAAATGGACAGCATGACAGCTATAGTTCATGATTTCCCAAATTTTGCCAGAACAAGGAATCCAAAGAGATTAATCAGTTCAATCAATTTGTCAAAAAGCCAAACATTCAAAGAATAGAAGCAAAGCTGAAACAAGTGCATATATCGTTAATCAGCATGTACAAAGTAACTTTTCACAATCAGTATAGCCAATAACCAAAAACACCAGAAATGTATACCAATGTTATATAATCAGAGTCAAAACAAAAAAATACAAGGTAGTCATCAAAAACATCAGGGCAATGGGCCATGATCACTATTGGTAGCCTTGCTGTCACTGTCTGGATCCGCAGCAATGTCTCCTAGATCAACGTTATCATCGCTAGGCTCAAGATCGTCCTCAGAGTCTAGAAGCTCCTCATCATCAGCAGGGACGCCAGATGGACCAGCAAAGGACAGGGGAACTGAAGAGGCAGAGGATATGGGAGGTGCAGCAGCAGCACTCGGAGGAATAAGAGGTCCACCCAGGAGGGATCAAATGGAGGCAAGCTCCTGATCTGAGTAGTCCATCCTCAGCTCAAGGTGATCTATCTTTTGCTCTATGTGATTCATGCGTGTGTCTACAATAGCGCTCAGGTTTCATATCTTTTGGAGCAGGAGGTCAAGAGTAGCTGGAGCAGGAGTAGGGGCAGGGGCAGGATGCTGAGCCTCCTCATCATCATCACTATCCAGATCATGATGGATATTACCAAAAGTGCCATGAGCAATGTAATGCCACCTATCATCCACTTTGTAGAGCTGGAGCTTCTTCAAGGTATGCAAGCTAATGGATTGTGGTCCTTTTGAGCTGGTGTCCTTGGACTCCTCAGCTAGGGAAATGCGACAGTGCTCTAGGATGGTTGTGACCAACATAGCAAATGGGAGAGCAAAGTTCTTCTTTTTCTTTACATCCAACATATGCTCTATAATGTAGTAACCCTAGTTAATTGGCCGCCCTGTGGTCATTGCCCATAAGGACACCACATCATCCTTGAGAACCTGGGAGTAATTCCCTCCCTTGGGAATCAATCCTCTGACCAAAAGGTAGTGGAGAACCTTGTTCTCCATAGTTAGGCCAGTGGCCATGATTCTTCTTTTAGGATCACTAGGGGGTAGTAGCTAGTCCTAATCAATGAGAGAAAAGCAGTCTTATGCTCAAACTCATGCCCCCAGACATTTGCATTCCCACAGAAGTTAGCTCCATCAGGAGTGAGCTTCGTTAGCCTATACCACTCAGCCATTGTTATCCTTATTTGTTACTTTTTCACTTCAGATATTAGGCAATTATCTTCAAATTTCAGATTTGCATAAAAGACTCTCACAAGGTTTGGGTAGATAGCCTTCTCCATACTCAGGAAACCCAGCAAGCCTAAATTTTCTATGGTTCTAAAGCTCTCCAAAGGTTCACTCTCACAGAAGGTGATGGGAAGATACCTAGGAGAAATGATCTTGCGTAGCTGAAAGTTCTTCCGGAACAACTCAGCTTGCCTCACTGTGGAGAAGTGGCGCGTGAAGTCCAGGCAAGAGATGTTGCGTGAAACACTACCAGAGGACCCTCCAATGGCAGCCCCTATTCTTGGGCGCTTTGAACGATGAAAGGATTTAGCCATGTGATGAGAAGGAGTAGAGTGGGATGAGTGGTAAGTGGTTGGGGATGAAAGAGGAGAGGGAGAGGGACGAGGTTAAGGCAGAGGAATGGGGATAGGGTTCGTGAGAGGTTATGGTGAGATTTGGGTGAGGGGTGTGAGGGGATTTGTGGATGGGCTATGGAAAGAGGAGATTTTCGAGTTAAATGGAGGTGAAATGAAGGATTTTGAGGGAGGTTTGAGTGAGAAATGAGAGATTGGGAGGTTTGGGTTGCGTGGGAGCAGAGGAGGAGGACGAAGGAGATGAAGAGGTTCTGAGAAATGAGCTCTACGCGCGTCAGAAACCTTTTGAAAAACCCTGTGTAATCGATTACATTGGGTGTGTAATCGATTACATGCATTCTGGTGGATATGTAATCGATTACATTTTTGGTGTAATCGATTACCACGCTTCTGGGGAACCTTGTAATCGATTACATAGTTGATGTAATCGATTACCTGAGTTCTGAGTTTATTGTAATTGATTACAAAAGTTGTGTAATCGATTACATGCTTGACAAAACCAGTGTAATCGATTACAAAGGCATTGTAATCGATTACCAGCACACTTTAACTCAGATTTTGCATTCTAATCAGCATAGAATCAATTTTAATCCATTCAAATCAGTTCCAAAGCAACTTAGATCAATTCAAATCATCATGCAATCATATAATCTAATCATATTATGATTCAACTCATATAATTGATCAAAATTACCATTTTTACCAAGAATTACACTATTTTTGGTGAAATTGTGAGGATGTTGAGTGGCTTGGGAGTCTTGGGCATGAGAGAGCACCTGCAAAACAACTTAGGGGAAATCTCTGACGCTCAAGTCAGTATTGGATTCAAATATGATGAAAAATTCAGAGATTGTGCAGCAATATGGCATGATTATGCAGAAAAATACAAGTTAGGCACTAGTTTTATGATTACGCAAATAGTTAATTTACGCATGATTGATCCAATATACCAAGTTCATTTCTTATATAGAAAAATGCTTCTTTTGCTAAGGGTTTAGTGAAAATGTCAGCTAGTTGCTTAGTGGTTTCTACAAATTCAAGCATACAATCACCCTTTTGAACATGGTCTCTAATGAAATGATGTCTTATTTCAATATGTTCAGTCCTAGAATGCAAAATGGGATTTTTGGACAAGTTGATTGCACTAGTATTATCATATCTTATGGGAATGTGATCAAGCTCAAGACCATAGTCCAAGAGTTGTTGTTTCATCCAAAGGATTTGAGAACAACAACTCCCAGCTACAACATATTCAGTTTCAGCTGTAGACAATGTCACACTATTTTGCTTCTTGCTATGCCAAGAAACTAGTGAGCTTCCAAGCAAGTGGCATATCCCACTAGTGCTCTTTCTATCCATTTTGCATCCAGCAAAATCAGAATCGGAATACCCAATAAGGCTATATGAGGCACCTTTAGGGTACCATAAACCCATTTGTGATGTGCCTATTAGATATTTCATTATTCTTTTAATAGCACTTAAGTGTGATTCTTTAGGATTAGCTTGATATCTAGCACACATGCATACACTAAACATTATATCAGGCCTACTTACAGTGAGATAAAGGAGTGAGCCAATCATACTTCTATATTTTGTAATTTTTACTGATTTACCTCCCTCATCCTTGTCCAAATAGCAAGAGGTGCCCATAGGAGTAGCCATATGCTTGGCATTGTCCATTCCAAACTTCTTGAGCAGCTCCTTGCAATACTTGGATTAGCTTATGAAAGTTCCTTCTCTTGTTTGCTTAATTTGGAGACCAAGGAAGAAGTTGAGCTTACCCATCATGGACATTTCAAACTCATTTTGCATAATATTTGAAAATTCTTTACAAAGAGAGTTGTTAGTAGCTCCAAATATAATGTCATCAACATAGATTTGAACTAGAAGTATGTCATGCATTTTATGTTTTATGAAAAGGGTAGTGTCAACTTTGCCTCTAGAAAAACCTTTTTCTAAAAGGAATTTGCTCAACCTTTCATACCAAGCTCTAGGAGCTTGTTTCAAGCCATACAAGGCCTTTTTCAGTTTAAAAACATGGTTGGGCATTTCAAAATCCTCAAAACCAGGAGGTTGTTCTACATACACCTCTTCTTGTATAAAACCATTTAAAAAGGCACTTTTGACATCCATTTGATAGAGTTTGAAATCCATGATGCAAGCATATGCAAGTAACATTCTAATGGCCTCTAACCTAGCTACGGGAGCATAAGTTTCTTCATAGTCTATGCCTTCTTCTTGATTATATCCCTTAGCTACAAGACTAACTTTATTTCTTATTATTAAACCCATTTCATCAAGTTTGTTCCTAAAGACCCATTTGGTGCCAATTATAGGATGATCATTGGGCCTTGGAACTAATTCCCAAACTTGATTTCTCTCAAATTGGTTTAGTTCTTCTTGCATGGCCAAGATCCAATGCTCATCATTGATGGCCTCATTTATGTCTTTAGGTTCAACTTGAGAGACAAAGGCTAGGTGATTACATGCATCTCTAAGTGAGTTTCAAGTGATTACCCCTTTTGATACATCACCTATCACCTTGTCAAGAGGATGATATCTTGAAGTCCTCCATTCCTTGGGTAGATCCAAGATTTCTGAATATTTTTGCCTTGAGTGATCAAGGAGTCTCTCTTCTTGCTTCTTGGACTCTTTCTCTTGATTTTTCAAGTGCGATTTTGCCAAGATTTCTGCAACATCATCAACAAGCTCCTTTCTCGGCTCATTTGGGTTAGTTTCATCAAATGCAACATGTATGGATTCTTATATGGTCATAGTTCGTTTATTATAGACTCTAAAGGCCTTACTATGTATAGAATAGCCAATAAATATTCTCTCATCAGATTTTGCATCAAACTTCCCCAAGATATCCTTTCCATTATTCAAAATAAAGCATTTACATCCAAAGACATGAAAATGTAACACATTTGGCTTTCTTCCTTTGTACAATTCATATGGGGTTTTCTTTAAAATTGGCCTTATTAGGACTCTATTCATAACATAACAAGCGGTGTTAATCGCATCCGCCTAAAAGTACTTAGGAAGGTTGGCCTCATTGAGCATAGTTCTTGTCATTTCTTCTAAAGATCGATTTTTCCTTTCTACAACACCATTTTGTTGTGGTGTTCTAGGGGCAGAAAAATTATGCTCAATGCCATGTTCATCACAAAAAGTTTCAAATTCATGATTTTCAAATTCACCACCATGGTCACTTCTTATGGATACAATACAAAAACCTTTTTCGTTTTGGATAACTTTGGCAAGCTTTTTAAATGATTAAAAAGCATCATTTTTGTGGGCCAAGAATAATGTCCATGTAAACCTAGAAAAATCATCCACAATCACTAATACATAGTAATTCTCACCAAAGCTCATAGTTCTAGAGGGACCCAAAAAGATCCATGTGTAAAACTTGTAAAGATCTAGAAGTTGAAACCATGTTTTTAGCTTTAAAAGAGACCTTTACTTGTTTTCCCTTTTAACATGCATCACAAAGTTTGTCTTTTTCAAATTTGAGCTTTAGAAGACCAATTACTAGTTCTTTAGAAATCAATTTATTTAAATGATCCATATGAATGTGAGCAATTCTTCTATGCCATAACCATGAATCATTTTCTTTACTCATAAAGCATTTAGCATCATTTGAGAAGATATCATCGAGACTAATCATATATATATTATTGACTCTATAACCAACAAATTTAACTTGCTTATCATCCTTTCCCTCAATTATGCAACAAGAAGAATCAAATATAACTCTATTGCCTTTATCACATAATTGACTAATACTAAGCAAATTATGTTTAAGTCCTTCAACAAGCAAAATATTATCAATAGATGATAAATGGATCTTACCAACTTTACCAATTCCAAGAATCTTCCCTTTGTTGTTATCACCATATGTGACATGACCATGTTTCTTGTGTGTAAGGGAGGAGAACTTGGAGCCATCACCAGTCATGTGCTTGGAGCAACCACTATCAAGATACCAACTTAAGCTCTTGGTCTTCAAGCACACCTACAACACACATTCAAGTTTTAACCTTTGGTACCCAAATTATCTTGGGTCCTTGTGTGTTAGAGTTAGGTAAGGTGCCTTTAGGAACCCAAACTCTTTTTATTCCAACTTTAGTGTTTATGTTCTTTCTAACATTGCAAGTTGATGCACTATGCCCTTTCTTACTACAGTGAAAATATTTAACAAAGGGACTACTTGAAGTATTTGAGGAAACAAAGAAGTTCTTATAAGATTTTTAATGGTTATTTGGATTAAATCCCAAACTGACTTTTTGAAACACAAATTTTTATTTCCCTAACACATTCAAGTTGTCTCTTCTAAAAGTGAATTTTGTAAGAGTGTTGTTCAAGTCTTCAATTTCTTTTTCAAATACTTTGCATGATGAACAAGGTAATGATATGGATGTGTTATCATGTGAGGAACATGTCATGCATAGTGAATTAGCATCTATAAGTCCTAAGGTCTCATTTTCAATCCTAAGCTCATTTATCTCCTTACTTAAGATAGAAACTTTGTTTACCAATAAGGAAATTGTTTTGTTAGAGGACAAAACCATTTTTGTGAGCCTTAAGGATTCATCATGCAATTCATCATATGAAGGTAGAGATTCTGAGTTAGAAGAAGTTACCTCGGTGTCGCTCTCTTCACTTTCTTCTCCTTGAGCCATGAGACAAAGATGAGCTTCTTCATCCTCTGAATTGTCGGAGGAGCTTAAGTTATTGTCCTCCCAAGCTATGTATGCTCTCCTTCCTTTCTTTTCTTTGGAGGGCCTTTTCTCAAACTTTTCCGTCTTCTTGAGATACATAGGGCACTCCATTTTCATGTACCCTGGTTTTCCACATTCATAGCATTTTGGAGGAGTAGAGGATCATTCTCCTTTGTGATACACTTTCTTTTGAGGAAAAGGTGGTCATCTTTGAAATCCCTTTTTTCTTTAGGAATCTTCCGAATTTTCTCACAAAGAGACTAAGATTCTCCTCACTTAGCTCAGCATTTTCAGCATCCTCTTCACCATCTCCATCATCATCTTCAATTGTAGAGGAAGTGGCTTTGAGTGTGATTCCCTTCTTCTTTTTGTCATGCTCTTCATTTTGATTGAGCCTATTTAGTTCTAGCTCATGTTCTTGAAGCTTTCCGAAATAGGGTGGCTAGAGACATTGTTGACAAATCTCTTGATTCCGCAATAGCCGTTACCTTGGGTTACCAATTCCTGCTTAGACATCTCAAGACTTTGTTAATAAGATCCTCATTAGGAAATGTCTTTCCCAATGAGATAAGATGATTAACAATATGAGTAAATCTCTTTTGCATATCTTGAATACTCTCACCTTGGTTCATTCTAAAC
This sequence comes from Ormosia semicastrata, assembly GCA_029884595.1. Classification (NCBI taxonomy): domain Eukaryota; kingdom Viridiplantae; phylum Streptophyta; class Magnoliopsida; order Fabales; family Fabaceae; genus Ormosia; species Ormosia semicastrata. Next base: position 11,410,661 of record JAQQTO010000047.1, read on the forward strand.
AATTCGTATTCATGAGTAAGAGTGTTTATTCGAGATCGTTTTACTTCACTAGTACCTTTATGAGTTACTTGTAGGTATCCCATATTTCTTTTGCGGTCTTGCAATTTGACACCCTAAAGAATTCATCATACCCCAAGGATGTGGTGATGATGTTCTTGGCTCTCAAATTGTATTGAACCTTCTTTTTTTCACCATCGGTCCATTCATTTCTAGGTGTATTGATTTTCACACCATCTTTAGTTTGTGTAGGAACAAAAGCACCATTTTCAACGGCGTCCCACACATCTAAATCAATAGCTTCAATGAAAATTTTCATCCTTTCTTTCCAATAGGCATAACCATCCCCATTGAAATAAGGAGGTTTATTTATAGAAGAACCTTCATTTGAAAAACCATTTGAAGCCATTTCTTTTCTTGAAGCTACTAAGCTCTTTATACAAGAGTCTAACTTTGATACCACTTGTTACCAAGTGGCCTCAATACTCAAGAGGGGGTGAATTGAGTATGAAAACTAAGTTCGCAAATCTTTTGTAAATCGTTTGATAAATAATTTTCGTTGAAGCTAATTGATGATTAGAGATGATTGGATATAAGAGATAAACACTTTCACTTATAAATGTAATAGCCAAAGGTACTAATATTCAAGTAAATCAATAAAACAGTACTCAATGTAAATGGAAGGGTTTAGAGAAAACAAACACAATGATTTATCCTGGTTCGATCACCAATCCACTTGTGATCTACGTCCAGTCCTCAAGCAACCGCTAGAGATTTTCCACTATTTCTTCAAGCTTCAATAGGTGCTTGATAACCTTTACAACCTTGAGCATTCAATACTTTGGGATACCTCACCCTTGGAGCTTGAGTCTCTTCAACTAAGGGATACCTCACCCTTTACACTTTTGGAGGGATGCCTCACCCTCTTTACAAAACAATATAGATTGATTAAATGAAACTCTCACTAGAGTAGATGATTACAAATTGAAGCTCTAATATGTTCTTAAAGATTTTTCTATGTTTTTACAAAAAAATAGAGCAAGAAATAAATTTGAGGATTGATTCACATTTGGAAGTATTGGTAATCAGTTTTTGGTTCAAGGTCAACCTCAAATGAAGACCCAACATTGGTATTTATAAGTTTCTCAATAAATGGAGCCGTTGGAGAGGTTTTAGCCATGCATTTAATGCATTTAATATAGCCGTTGGACGTTGTCAGAGTGCGTGTAATCGATTACACAACAAATGTAATCGATTACATTATTGTTCCAACGTGTTCTTGGCTTTTTGGGCTCTGTGTAATCGATTACATTATTGGTGTAATCAATTACATGGCTTCTGACTTGCTTATAATCGATTACAATATCCATGTAATCGATTACATGACTTCTGACTTGCTGTGTAATCGATTACAATATCCATGTAATCGATTACATGACTCTTTGAACGTGTTCTTGCCTTTTTGGGCTTAATGTAATCGATTACATTTATTGTGTAATCGATTACATGGCCTCTGACTTGCTTGTAATCGATTACATTGCTCATGTAATTGATTACAAGGCCTCTGTTTGTTGTGTAATCGATTACAAACATAATGTAATCAATTACATTGGCCTTTGAACATATTTTTCAAGTCCAATAAAGCTTGTAAGCCATTTCTAACACCTTAAGACAATTGATTAAGCATAAATCCTTTTAAGAGTGTTAGATTCAAGATAGAAACTCAAGTTTCTTGAAAAACATGTTTAACTAAAATTTCCCACTTATTTTGAAATGATATATTGAAAAACCATTTGAGAATTCTTGAGAGCATTTAACATTAATGTTCTAAGTCTTATAACTAAATAAACCTCTTAACTTCTTTCTTTGATCTTGATTTTTCCTTTTGCGCTTGATCTTCACTTTTGCATTTGATCTTCACTTTGGCCTTTATTATCATCAAAAACTATTTGACATGCTTTAGGGACATAAGCATTCACAGAATTGAATAATACTCAACATATATACACATAATTTACAGAAAACAAAAGTACATAATACTTACATACCAAAAGGATATAAATACAACTATCATAATAAACTTAAACTGGCCCAAGTTCATAACACCTAAGGGAAGGGTCCTCCACTGGATCCTCCTTAGAATCCTTGCTAGACAAATTACATAGCTGGGGAATGTCTCGACGAATGGGAGTCCGAGCAGAAGATACCTCGGAATCCTCCCTAAGAGTATAGTGAAGATCACCCCATAAATCCCTTACAGGCATATAAAACTCTACATAAATGGTAGCATTAAAAGAAAAAGTAGTAATCCCATGGCAGGTCCTACTCAAAGATAAAGTAATATCTCCATAATACTCTATGCGCTCCGTATCCAAATGGATGCGCCAGGCATTAGTGCCTTCATGAAACTGCACTCTAATGTAACCCAGCGGATCTCTCCTTACTGCCATCATAATCTTCAAAGAACATAAACATAAAACAGAATAGACAGAACAATATCATAAAGAGGTGAAATCTCATACATCACATACCAGTATGGCAACAAGGAAATAGTAATAACAATAAAGCCGCGTAGTACAGAGTTAACAATTACAGTCATGATATTTATCAACAAATAATTCAACAATATATATATCACAACAACTTGTCTATTGACTATGCAAATGTATAATGAACCGACCCTTACTCCATGGAGCTAATACTAAACATCGGAGAGAATGACCGGAAGAGATGTCCGTATATCGTCAACCTCAAATCAAGTGCTTCAATATTTTCACAACATACGCATCATGGCTTATACAAGACATTCTACACCGGATCGGGAATAGGAATAGTGTCTCATCGAGATCATCAGTGCATTTGCATCAGTCACCATGCCACAGTGAAGCTATTAACTGGCCACTTGTGGGATACCAGCGCCCCAACGCCTCCAAGATCAGTTATTGACTTTCACTACGCAATTTGCACTCGCACAAAGGTATGATTCAATCTCCTAGGCATACAGACTTAACAAACCAAGTCATCACGACTTTCACAATGCATGATAGAATAACTTAATAAATCAAAAATCATTAACTTCATAAATTCATGAAAAACAAGCCACTATTGGGCTTAAGCCGTTAACTAACATCTCTAGGTCTAGTACGTCAACCCGATAGTAAACTGTTGTTTTTCTCAAACGTGAAGTACTTTTTACTGTATTTTCACAAGCACGTAACACTTCTTGTTACGTCTTTAAATCACATAACATTTTTACATCATTTTTCAATCACGTAAAAATTTTAAAATATTTTCTTAATCGCATAACTCAAAAGTCAACATTTTTAAATCGCGTAAGGTTTTATCTATACTTTTTAATCGCATAAAACATTTTATTGATATTCTAAGCTTAATTTTTAAGACTTCCCTTATTTAATATAAAATTTGGGCTTTAATTCTAAATTTTCTTACCAAACTTCATCCAAGTAATATTTTCTAACGTTTTTCATAAAAATCTATATTATTTTAATTAAATCAAGATATTTCAAAAAAAATTCCAATACTTTAATTAAGAACTCTCTTAAATAAAGTACTTTAAATTTCAAATCAACTTTCAAAACTTATTTCTATTATCATGATCGAAAATCAATCCATTTCAAATAATTTAACTTTGTTAATCTTTGTTTTAACTTATAAATCCTTAAATCCTATTCTGGTCTCCTAATCATCTAAGTTCTCAATTAATGCAATAGTTTTGCCTTGGATACCCTATTTTTGGCTAAATGGCCGTGAGCCATGTATGGTCTTTGGGACCAAAAAGCTTGCCTTTCATACATGATTCAAAGCATGTAAAGCATTTCAATCATCAATTCATGCAATAGCAATTTCATGCATACTATAAAAATCATATAATCACATATAGTCAGACAAATATAAACCATTAAATTCATACAATCAAGTGAATAAATCCCCACATGGATTTTTCATTAACAACCCACAAATTTCGTTCCTTACCACCAAGTTGGTTAATGAGATTAATCTCCCTCTTACCTTAGATGATGATCAAAACTCCTTGTTGTCTTCTTGAAATAGCTTCTACTTCCAAAAAGATCCTTAAAACAAATTAAACATATAATTATTAAAATCTAGGGCTTGAAACAAGATGACCATGAATCAAGATTATGGTCTAGAACTTGAGAATAAAATTTAGAAGTGAAGATAAAGAACTTCACCTAGAACCTTCAAATGTTAAGCTTTGAGAAAGAGATTGAAAATGGTTGAATTTTAAGAAACTCATAACACGATAATGTCTCAAAATGGTTTTTAGATTCAAGATAAGTGGTTGTTTTGAATTAATCAAGATTTGAGAGTGATTTAGGGGTGCTGGCTGAAACTCACTAAGGAGAGAAAAAGAGAGAGTTTTGATAGTTTGTTTCTCAAAAACAAGACAAGAAAAACTTAAGAGGGTTAAGTAACTATTTTGGTCTCCTAAGCTTGTCCTAGAAGCTCCTCTTGGCCATGCACTCTTCATGGTCTTGAGTGGTCAAAGGTTCTCCTCCAAGCTTGCTTTCCATTGATGGAACACTATGAGTCAAAGCCACTTAACTTGACTCCATCAAGCTTCCCTTGGAAGCTTGTTTTCCATTGGCTCAAATAAGGTGAGTCATTAATGGAAAAGATGAAAGGTTGTGACTAGGCTCTTGACTAGTCATCTAACTAGATATTTACCGATAACTATTACCCAATGGACAAGGGCCACTACTAGCAAAACCAGCATTTATTGTCTAATGGATAATAAAACATACTTAGATTTTATTAGTCAAATAAAATCTCAGAAAAAGAAAAATTTCAAAATTTATTCCCTGTTTCGGGTTTAGTAAGTTCTCCCGACCCTACATGAACAGTCAAAAAATTATCGGCACTGAAATTTTTTTTATTTTTTCAACACTGCCTCAAACACACAGAAGTCTAAAAATATTAATAAAATAATCAAAATAAAGCAAACAATTCACAAAACTCACAAAAATCATTAAAAAAACACAAATAATAGGAAAAGAAATTTCGAGGTGTTACAAATCTTCCCCTCTAAAAAGAATTTCGTCCTCAAAATTATCATACCTTAGAACAACTGTAGATATTGCTTCTTCATTCTGTCTTCTAATTCCCAAGTTGCATCTCTAGTCACATCATTCTAGATTACCTTTACAAAGTCAATTTCTTTTCCTTTGAGTTGTCTCACTCTCCTATCTTTAATCTTAACAAGAAGTGTCTTATAAGTCAAGTTCTTTTTTAATTGTACTGTATCTGGTGCTATGACATGGTTTGGATCAGGAATATATTTTCGCAATTGCGATACATGGAAGACATTATGAAGGTTAGAAAGAAAAGGTGGTAAAGCTATTTGATATGCTACCGGACCTATCCGATGAAGAATTTGATATGGTCTGATGAATTTAGGAGTGAGCTTTTTGGATTTAATAACCCGACCGACCCAGTCATGGGTGTGACTCTCAAACACACATGTTCACCTTCCTCAATCTCAAAGGATCTTCTTCTCTTGTCAGTATAACTCTTCTATCAACTCTGAGTTGTCCATATTTTTTCTTGGATCACCTTAACCTTTTCCGTTGTTTGTTGTACAAGTTCGGGTCCTAACGCAAGATTTTTCCCATCTTGATACCAACATAAAGGCATTCTACACCTTCGTCCATATAAAGCCTCACAGGGTGCCATCCCTACGCCTAAGTGAAAACTATTATTATAGGTGAATTTTATCAGAGGTGAGAATTCATCCTGTAACACCCCTCAATTTAATAACCACGGCACAATCGTCATTATGTCACAGTCACTAAATTTCGGCGTGCTACTATTGTCAAATAACAAACTTTACAAAATTTTAGACATTTCGCATATGAGGAAAATAGGAGCCACGAATGAATAGTTACATATACAACCAGTTAAAATATGAATTATAAGATGTACTCTAGTTACAGCATTTAAGACTAGATAATCACCTTAAAACATATATATACCCAAAATACACTTTATACAGGTAATGCAAAATAAAATATAAACTACTCATAACCTATCCACAACTATGGAGTTGGGTACTCTATCCAATCCCGAATGCGTGAGGTAACTCCGGGCTCACCGGGGTAGTGAGAAATACAGAATAAGGTCTTCAATCGCATTCCTCTTCATGGTCAAGGTCAGATACCCAACATATCGTATATTCTTGTCGGTCCAGTCGACTCGCCAAGTCTTGGCACCACCAGTGGACACAGTTCGAACGAACCCCATAGGACCCCCTTTGCGATGACATCACCGGATGTAGTGGGTCAAACCAAGAAAGTCCAAAAGAATCCAACCTCGTTCCTACTTACAGTTTTTAACCAAAAATTTACATAGAACAAGAAAAGTACAAGAAAGAGGTAAGACATCCTACCATCATTACTAGTTATAGCAACAAGAAACCAAATGGCGCAAAGCGCCCACATAGCATTTTTGACAGCAATAATGATAATAAACATTAAGTAGCAGTGATGATCAACCAAGCAGTTCCAGGCAGTTATACATATCAGTAATAGAATAATTCCAATTATAATAACAATAAATGCCAGATAATTCATGGACTCACTATGCACATGCATACAAAGTCAAAATCCTACTCCATGGAGTTAGACACAAAACATTAGGAGAGAATGATCAGGGAGACATGCCAGTATCTCGTCAGCCATAAAACAAGTGCTTTCCAGAAAATAATCAGTCATTTTGCGCAACAAGGCTTTATACAGCGACATTCCCACAAGATCTCGATATAGGACTGTGCCACGGTTAGGATCGCTGGTGCGTTTGCGTCGGTTTATCCCACGGTCCAGAGGGGCTACCACTGCCCTCTGTGAGACACCCGCGCCCCGGCGCCCCCAAGGTCAACTACAGGATCACACTTGTCTATTCGCACCCGCACTAAGGTGTGATCATCTCCTAGGTAACTCGGCCTTAACAAAGTCCAACGGACACTCACAATGCATACAGACTCTATGCATAAACATGTATAATCATTATTACATACAATTTCACAATATGCCACAATTTGCCAAAGCAAGAATCAACACAATCATTAGTCACTCACATGGACCCACAATATCATAATATTAGAATTAAATGAATTAATGCATTTTTAAGGTGTATTATGAATTCTTGTTTAAGTTTAGCTTTTCTTACAAAGTTTGTCCCTAAAGGAATTCTCATAATTAATTAAATTCTCTTAGGAAAATTATTCATATACACTTAGATGGTTATTCTAAGATCTCAAAGTCTCACACTCTTTTGTTCTTACCCTAATTAAAATTATCCTAAGTCTTATGAAAATTCCATTCTTGGTTCTTTAAAATTTATGAATCTCAAAGTATAATTTAATTTTTCAATTTGCTAATTCTTGCATCCTATTACCATTAATTTAATCACTAGGTGTTAGGTGATAAATTTTAAATTTTGGATTTGACAGAGAAGAATGCCTCTAGTGTACAAATGTGAGGCTACCTTTCGACGAAAAATAATATGACAGAATCAATGTTGGTAGGAAAACATTATTTGACCGGAATGACTAAAAGTCAAGTTCTGTCGGATGAAGATTTTGTCGAATGGAGATAAAAAACTATCGAATATACTAGAAGGTCAGCAGAAATCCTAATTCGACGGATGGGTGTTGACGTTGGGGAAATCTTCCAAGTGTTGAACCCACAAAAGTACTATATGGTCAGAATTTCTAATTCAACGGATATTGACATTGGAGAAATTTCTCTACTAAATGGTCAGAAATGCTAACTCAATGGATATTGACATTCTAACTTGACTAATATTGACATTGGGGAAGTTTCTCTACTAAATGGTCAGAAATTCTAACTCGACAGATTTAGAGAAGTTTATCTACTAAAGGGTCAGAAATTCTAACTCGTCGAATATTGACATTCTAACTCGATGGATATTGACATTGTACTAAATGGTTAGAAGTTCAAATTTGACGGATATTGACATTGTACTAAATGGTCAGAAATTCTAATTGTTACAATTGTTCACAAGGAATCCCCAAATTTTGGGCCTCAAAACCGTGGCCATCTGAGAAGCAATCCGACATCATTTTCTTCCATTTCATGCATTCCAATCCATTCAAATACATCAATATACACCAACAAACAATCTAATAGCACAGACACATTATAAACAATATGAAAACAAAGGATAACCCTCAATAGGGTTTCCTCACAATCAATCACAGACAAGGTTTCTAAATGCTAATAGAGGTTGAGGAGGAGTGTCTTCCTCTTACCTTAGTAAAGAACAAAGAAAGCAAGCTCCTTTTGTCCTTGAAATTTCGTGCTTCACCACCACAGAACTTTGGGTGTTCAAATGCATAAAAATCAAGATCAAAGAGTGGAAATGGCATCCATAGTCACCAATGTGACCATAGTCCACGAAAATAGAGAGAAAAAGAGAAGAAAGTTGAGAGCTTTACCTTAAAGCTTGAAGCTTTGATGTTGGGCTGCCAACCACGAAAATGGAGGAGCCAAGGTGAGTTCCACAAAGAAAAAAGCTTGAGGATGGTGAGGTGAAACAATGGTTTATGTTGGCTTGAGCAGGGGAAACTTGAAAGTTCGATAATGGAGGTGGGTGGTTGGAAGAAGAGAAGAAGAGAGAGAGAAGAAGAAAGCTGCGTATGAGGGAGAGAAAATGAGAGAATGAAAATGTAATATCCCTCTTAGCCAACCGTGCAGCACCAAAAAGGGAGGAGAGAGAAAAGTGGTTGGAGGAAGCTTCCTAGAAGTTTCCTTGAAGCTTCCTTGAGAAGCTTTGCACAATTCTCAATAAAGTGCATAGTAAGCTTGTCTCCTTAATTAAATACATCTGACAGATGATTAATTACATTGTTAGAATTATTTTCCCAGTGAATAAAAGTTACAGTTGATGAAAATAATATTTTATTATTCATCAGATGATTTTGATACAATGATTTTATTTATCAGATAAAATCTCAAAAAATACAAACCTCGCAAACTGTGTCCGACCTTGGGTTTAGTAAGGTCCCCCATCGACACGTTGACAGCTTAAGGTTTACCAGCCTCAGGGAAAATATTTCGTTATCCCGACTCCGCTCAGTGCGTACGTAAAACGAGGAAAATATACTATAATATTCGACATTTTCAGAAAAATCCACAAAAATTCCTAAAAATCATGAATATTATAAAATGATTATTTATAATGAAATAAAAAAATTTCGGGATGTTACAACACTCCCCTTCTAAAAAGGAATTTCGTCCTCGAAATTCATCATATCTTAGAACAAACGCGACTGTGTTTCTTTCATTTTGTCTCCTAGTTCTCGTGTTGTATCTTTAGCTGCATCAATCCAAATCACTGGCAATAAGGTTGCTTCCTTCCACTGAGTATCTTATATTAACGGGTAGAAACGTGTTAACATCATAGGCTGATCAATAAAAGATTCTACGTCCTTTGAGTCTTCAGCCATCCAATAGCCAACTCTCCAAATAACTGTACATTGCTGAGTGGCTCTATCGAACTTATTCTCTTTGCTTACTGTAGTAGACAACTAAGCTTATTTTCTTCTTAAGGCATCCGCTACGACATTCGCCTCTTCTAGGATTATACTAAAACGAAAAAAAATCAAAATCTTTCGGAACTTCTAATCATTGTCTCTGCCTCATATTCAACTCATTCCAATAGATCAAAATACCTTTGGCTCTTAAGATTACCATACGCATTGAGAATTTCTCCTTGTAGAAAATGTTTCGAGATCTTCAATGCAACTACAAAGCTAACTCTGAGTTAGTGTAAAGTAATCCTTCTCATGTATTCTCGATTGTCTCTAAGCGTACGTTACCATTCCTTCTATTCTGATCAAGCACACGTTCTAAACTTCCAATGCGAAGCATCACTAGGCATCCCAAAAAGGTTCATTAGGATTTGGGCAGAATCATCTTTAGCGAAGAAATCAAGTGTCTCTTCAATCCTTGAAAATTTCCCCCGTATGCATCAGTCTATATAAAACTTGACCCTCATACATGAGTTAGATGAGAAGTTTTGCCACTTTGGAGAATTCTGCGACGAGTCTCCTGTATGAACCAACTAATTCCATCTAGCTACGAATTTCCATTACAGTCATCGGTCTTTCTCGTTGAAGAAATGCTTCAAGTTCCGATGGGTTCACAGCAATTCCTTCCCTTGAGATCGTGTAACCCAAAGGTTGAACTGCCTCCAACTGGAATTCGTACTTAGACAACTTTATGCATAACTTCTTTTTCTTCTTCAGGATTTGAAGAATCTCTATGAGAGATTTGGTACGTTCCTCCAAATGTTAAGAATAGATCAGAATGTCGCCAACAAGGACAACGACAAATCTTTGAGCGAACTCGATGATAGTCCAGAATACAAGTTGATCTTGGAGAAAATGGTGGCGTTTTTCAATTGATTTGTCAAACCATTTTTTCCTTAATTCAAACAAGATGTCTTATAGGGTAAGTTCTCACCTAATTGTGCTACACTTAGCGCATTGCTATGGTTCAGATTTAGGAATACATCTACTCAATCGAAGTATACTAGAAACGTTATAAAGGTTAGAAAGAAAAGTAGGGGAGTCATTTGATTTACCACTGGACCCGTCCAGCGAAGAATACGATATGGTATAATAAAACTTAGGAGTGAGTTTCATTGATTCACGTCTAGGAAATTTCTATCTCAAGAAACACTAAGTTTCTGTTGAAACCGAATGACGAGACCCATTTAGAAAATGATTAATCTCTTTCTTGAGATCAAGCCTATTCATGAAGAAAATAGATGATTGAATTAGTAAAAGGGTTCCAATTTCTAACAACAATAGGATAGTTTTAAGTAAACTTATTGTAATGAGAGTAGGCTTACAAATGAGAATAGTATCATTTGGGTCGAAAGGAAGTAAATACACAGACAATCCAATTCCAGAAACATACTCTTAGAATTTCACTGGAACATTTCAACAAGATATGGTTGGAGGATAACCAATCCCTTCATTAACATTACGTCTAATTTGTAAAAGAAGTAAACAAATCAGATCAACAGAAGGATTCAGTCTTTAACAGGTCATAGAACAATTTAAACAACTTGGCTACCATCAACAAGTTCTTAGCAGCCAAAATAGAAATAACTTAGTCAAAAGATGACAAGGATTCAAACGACCTTAATAGGCTTAGACAGTTATATGTCATGAAGAAACAGGTTACCCCCAGAATTATACAATAAAATCACAGGGTCATCGGTGTTAGGAATTGCGGATACATCACACAGCGGAAAACAGGGATTCCCACTGAGGATCCATGAGAAAAAGCCATAATCCGAGTTTTTTTTTAATGATTTACCTCTTGAAGCGTGAATCATGAACACCGTAATAGAAACGATGTCTCTGCGGTATCCACATGAACAGACTCACGAATGTCCAACATCCACAAGAGGAGCCTCACGTCTCTCACACAGTGCTAGCTGCGAAGAGAAGAGAAGAAACTTATCGCTCTCTCACTCACTTTTCTATAGGTGCGGCTAGGGTTCTGAAATTATTTTTTTTTCTTAGCAGCCCCTTAGCAGTACTATTTATAATAGTAACTGCCTTAAGTGAGTGTGAGCAGCAGCAAGGTAAGCTATGCAACCCTAGACCCATCTGTTATGAGTCTGGCCCATATTTGAATTTGAGTCCAACTTGGATCCATTGCTCCAATTTTAGTCTACTCTATGTGTGTGACCCTGCAGGTTCTTATTACGTTGGCAGTAATATTAAAATCCCATTTTAATATTACAAGCAGTGAGCGGTATCTAGCAACACATCACTGCTACCCAAGTAATAAGAATGTCAGTGATTTGACATAACTTTTCTGTGACCAATGTTTTCGTGTTGTTTAGTCCCTTTGTCAAGATATCTAGATTGAACACAAGGCACGTAATACATCACCCTTGTATAGTCCAATCATTCATTTCCTGATACTCGAGTAGACTTTGTAATAACAAATGAGATCAATATCTCATATTGACTCATTTGAGCATGGCCATGCATTTCGCAATCTCACTCAATCAGGGGGCCCGAAGATATCGCTCCTGTTATGTAGGAGTGACAAATCCCATCTAGGTCACTCACATCCCTCTGCATGATTTGCGGTATGTCCAATAACTAACTTTATAATCACCTTGTTACAGATGACGTTTGATGGCATTAAAACACACAACTCCTCATGTAGGAATTGTAGTGAGTTCAGGTCAAAGGACCACAGACACCATTATCACTATGAGAATCACTTATGACACTCACGTAACGATCCATGTAGTGTTCTCATGGTGGGTCAGTCCAGTACATCATTACTCTAATATATACCCATGTGAAGACTTGATATCTCATATCCATGACCTGTGAGATGTGGTCATCAGTCTATGCACATACTAGTCTCAATGTATTATTGTTGTCCTAATTAATAATAATACTTGACTAGGGACATTTTAGAATAGTGTTGTAACCAAAAGGATCTCACGATCAAGTCATCCACTTGATGTCCTATGGCATCAAACTTGCTATTCTAAGGACTTTATTATGTTTATAAAAAAGAACATAATAAATGAAATGCCTCATATATAAAATAGCATAATAGAATGTATGTAAATACAGAAAATGTATTGGCCTCTAGGGCATACACCAACAATCGGTTGTAGTACAAGCTCCCTCGTTCAGGTCTTCAATCTTGGATGTTTCCACTCCACTTGAGAATTTAACTCGTCCTTCTCTGTGAGATCTTGAAGTACATACATCTCCAGCGAAAGGCTTCATCCTTTGCGAAGTACAGTTCTTAGCCACATGTCCTAGCTCTTTGCATTTGAAACAGATTACTCTTTCAATCTTACAGTCCCTTGTTAAGTGGTTCTTTCTGCACTTTTTTACATTTTTGTAAGGATACCACGGTCGGATTGGACTTACTACTATTTGCATCCCCTTTAAACATCTGTTATTGCTGTTGTCCCTTCTTTTGTCGCGAATACAGTTTCAGCTTAAACTGACTGGTCATCCTTTTATTCCTCCTTTGGAACTTAGGTAGTCTAGAGTCACCCCAAAGTCGACTTTCTTCCATCAAATTCCGAACCTCAACTTCCAATTCTTGCTATTGTGCGGCCCTCCAATCTTGGTGTGTTGTTACATCAACCTTTCTTTGCATTACTTCCGCAGTCGTATCCACTCCTTTGTTGTTGCATTCCATATTCCTACGCGTACGTCTTCCGTGAGCCATTGTCTTCCTTCGAAAATAGACAGTCAAACACAATAAGAAGTAACCATTTCAGACAATATTGTCTCCTTTCGAAAACCAAACACAAGGAGTCACACAACACACAAGGGTGAAAATGCAGACAAATCCTAAACAAGTTCAGTCATACCAGCTGAGCCTCTTACTAAAAGAACTTCTATTCACTTAATACGCCTAGGTGAAATCATAGTTTCCCGTAGACACAGAACATTACACATTGAGTAGGTCAATACTCAATATCATGTAATTGTGCAACAGTAGCTACCAACACTCAACCTATAGCAAGCCATGCCTTCCTTTCCCAACATCTCAATCAAGAGACAAGGAAGTACACAAAATACAAATAAACTTCTAATATGTCTAAGCATAGTCAGTCCATACCCCGGCTCAATAAGATGAACTGAGCTCTGATACCACCTTAATGTAACACTCCTCGATTTAATAACCACGGCACAATCGTCATTATGTCACGGTCACTAAATTTTGGTGTGCTACTATTGTCAAATAACAAACTTTACAAAATTTTAGACATTTGGCATATGAGGAAAATAAGAGCCACGAATAAATAGTTACATATACAACCAGTTAAAGTATGAATTATAAGATGTACTCTAGTTACAGCATTTAAGACTAGATAATCACCTTAAAACATATATATATCCAAAATACACTTTATACAGGTAATGCAAAATAAAATATAAACTACCCACAACCTATCCATAACTATGGAGTTGGGCACTCCATCGGATCCCGAATGCGTAAGGTAACTCCGGGCTCACCTGGATAGTGCGAAATACAGAATAAGGTCTTCAATCGTAGTCCTCTTCATGGTCAAGATCAGATCCCCAACATATCGTATACACTTGTCGGTCCAGTCGACTCGCCAAGTCTTGGCACCACCAGTGAACACAGTTCGAACAAACCCCATAGGACCCCCTTCGCGACGACATCACCGGATGCAGTGGGTCAAACCAAGAGAGTCCAAAAGAATCTAACCTCGTTCCCACTTATAGTTTTTAACCAAAAATTTACATAGAACAAGAAAAGTACAAGAAAGAGGTAAGACATCCTATCATCATTACCAATTATAGCAATAAGAAACCAAACGGCACAAAGTGCCCACATAGCATTTTTGACAGCAATAATGATAATAAACATTAAGTAGCAGTGATAATCAACCAAGTAGTTCCAAGCAGTTATATATATCAGTAATAGAACAATTCCAATTATAATAATAATAAATGCCAGATAATTCATGGACTCACTATGCACATGCATACAAAGTCAAAATCCTACTCCATGTAGCTAGACACAAAACATTAGGAGAGAATGATCAGGGAGACATGCCAGTATCTCGTCAGCCATAAAACAAGTGCTTTCCAGAAAATAATCAGTCATTTTACGCAACAAGGCTTTATACAGTGACATTCCCACAAGATCTCACGGTCAGGATTGTCGGTGGTTTGCATCGGTTTATCCCACGGTCCAGAGGGGCTACCACTGCCCTCTATGAGACACCCGCACCCCGGCGCCCCCAAGGTCAACTACAGGACCACACTTATCTATTCGCACCCGCACTAAGGTGTGATCATCTCCTAAGCAACTCGGCCTTAACAAAGTCCAACGGACACTCACAATGCTTACAGACTCTATGCATAAACATGTATGGTTATTATTACATACAATTCCACAATATGCCACAATTTTCTAAAGCAAAAAGAATCAACACAATCATTGGTCACTCACATGGACCCACAATATCATAATATTAGAATTAAATGAATTAATGCATTTTTAAGGTATATTATGAATTCTTGCTTAAGTTTAGCTTTTCTTACAAAGTTTGTCCCTAAAGGAATTTTCATAATTAATTAAATTCTCTTAGGTGATTTATTCATATACACTTAGAAGGTTATTCTAAGATCTCAAAGTCTCACACTCTCTTGTTCTTACCCTAATTAAAATTATCCTAAGTCTTATGAAAATTTCATTCTTGGTTCTTTAAAATTTATGATCTCAAAGTATAATTTAATTTTCTAATTTGCTAATTCTTGCATCCTATTACCATTAATTTAATCACTAGGTGTTAGGTGATAAATTTTAAATTTTGGATTCAACGGAGAAGAATGCCTCTAGTGTACAAATGTGAGGCTACCTTTCGATGAAAAATAATATGACAGAATCAATGTTGGTAGGAAAACATTATTTGACTAGAATGGCTAAAAGTCAAGTTCTGTCAGATGAAGATTCTGTCGAATAGAGATCAAAAACTATCGAATATACTAGAAGGTTAGCAGAAATCCTAATTCGACGAATGGGTGTTGACGTTGGGGAAATCTTCTAAGTGTTGAACCCACGAAAGTACTATATGGTCAAAAATTCTAATTTGACGGATATTGACATTAGAGAAGTTTCTCTACTAAATGGTCAGAAATGCTAACTCAATGGATATTGACATTCTAACTCGACGGATATTGACATTGGGGAAGTTTCTCTACTAAATGGTCAGAAATTCTAACTCGATGGATTTAGAGAAGTTTATCTACTAAGGGTCAGAAATTCTAACTCGTTGGATATTGACATTCTAACTCGACAGATATTGACATTGTACTAAATGGTCAGAAGTTCAAATTCGATGGATATTGACATTGTACTAAATGGTCAGAAGTTCAAATTCGACAGATATTGACATTGTACTAAATGGTCAGAAGTTCAAATTCGACGGATATTGACATTGTACTAAATGGTCAGAAATTCTAATTGTTACAATTGTTCACAAGGAATCCCCAAATTTTGGGCCTAAAAACCGTGGCCATCTGAGAAACAATCCGACATCATTTTCTTCCATTTCATGCATTCCAATCCATTCAAATACATCAATATACACCAACAAACAATCTAATAGCACAGACACATTATAAACAACATGCAAACAAAGGATAACCCTCAATAGGGTTTCCTCACAATCAATCACAGACAAGGTTTCTAAATGTTAATAGAGGTTGAGGAGGAGTGTCTTCCTCTTACCTTAGTGAAGAACAAAGAAAGCAAGCTCCTTTTGTCCTTGAAATTTTGTGCTTCACCACCACTGAACCTTGGGTGTTCAAATCCATAAAAATCAATATCAAAGAGTGGAAATGGCATCCATAGTCACCAATGTGACCATGGTCCACGAAAATGGGGAAAAAAAGAGAAGAAAGTTAAGAGCTTTACCTTAAAGCTTGAAGCTTTGATGTTGGGCTACCAACCACGAAAATGGAGGAGCCAAAGTGAGTTCCACAAAGAAAAAAGCTTGAGGATGGTGAGGTGAAACAATGGTTTATGTTGGCTTGAGCAAGGGAAGCTTGAAAGTTCGATAATAGAGGTGGGTGGTTGGAAGAAGAGAGGAAGATAGGGAGAAGAAGAAAGCTACGTATGAAGGAAAGAAAATGAGAGAATGAAAATGTAATATCCTTCTTAGCCAACCGTGCAGCACCAAAAAGGGAGGAGAGAGAAAAGTGGTTGGAGGAAGCTTCCTAGAAGTTTCCTTGAAGCTTCCTTGAGAAGCTTTGCACAATTCTCAATAAAGTGCATAGTAAGCTTATCTCCTTAATTAAATACATCTGACAGATGATTAATTACATGGTTAGAATTATTTTTCCAGTGAATAAAAGTTACAGTTGATGAAAATAATATTTTATTATTCATCAGATGATTTTATGATACAATGATTTTATTTATCAGATAAAATCTCAAAAAATGCAAACCTCACAAATCGTGCCCAACCTCGGGTTTAGTAAGATCCCCCATCGACACGTTGACAGTTCAAGGTTTACCAGCCTCAGGAAAAACATTTCGTTATCCCGACTCCGCTCAATGCGCATGCAAAACGAGAAAAATATACTATAATATTCAAAGTTTTCAGAAAAATTCACAAAAATTCTTAAAAATCATAAATATTATAAAATGATTATTTATAATGAAATAAAAAAATTTTGGGATGTTACACATCCCAACTCCCGATCTGTTCCAAAACATAAGCTCTTAGCAGATCTTCCAACAATTGAATTGTTCTCTCTGATTAGCCATCTGTTTGCGGATGATAAGCAAAACTTAAACGAAGTTTTATCCCCGTTGCTTATTGTAGACTCTGCCAAAATCTTGATGTAAATCTTTGGTCTCGATCAGAAATAATACTAAAGGGTATACCATGAAGTCTAACAGTTTCACCAATATATACTTGAGTTAACCTCTACATTGAATACCTTATGTTAATGAGTAAGAAGTGTTCTGACTTCGTAAGCTGATCAACAATCACCCATATAGAATCATAAACCTTTCGAGTCTTTGGCAGTCCTATAACAAAGTCCATTACAATGCCATCCCATTTCCATTCGGGAATAGTCGGAGGTTATAACATTCTTGAAGGTTTTTTATGCTCAACTTTAACTTTCTGACACACTAGACAAGATGCTACATACTTGGCTACGCCCCTCTTCATTCCTTGCCTCCAGTATAACTACTTCAAATCCTGATACATCTTGGTCGCTCCTGGATGCATGCTTAACTTGCTTTTGTGGGCTTCGTCGAGAATCAATCTTCTAAGCTCTGCATCACTTGGTATACAAACTTTATCTCTAAACCTTAGAATTCCATCCGGTCTTTCCTTAAATTCTGATACAATGCCTTGCTTCACTAGCTCCCTCTCATCCAGTAACTATTGATCACTCCTCTGTTTATCTCAAATTTCTTCTAGGAATCCATTTGAAATAGTAACCATGTTCAAACAAAGTCTTCCTGGTGTTGATTTTACAGATAACCGCATATCCCTGAATTATTCTATCAATTCTCTTTCCTTGATCATCATAGCAGAGACACTAAGTATCTTCCTACTCAAAGAATTTTCTACGATGTTTGCTTTTACGGGATGATACTAAAGTTGGAAATCATAATCTTTCAAAAATTCTAACGACCTCCTTTGCCTCATATTCAGCTCCTTCTGGTCAAACAGGTACTTCAGACTCTTATGATCACTGAAAATGGTGAATGTTGCTCCATACAGAAAATGTCTCTAGATCTTTAATGCAAACACAACAGCAGCTAACTCTAAATCATGTGTAGGGTAGTTATTCTCATGCGTTTTCAATTATCTCGAAGCATATGCTACTACCTTTCTATTCTGCATAAGCACACATCCTAAACCCTGATGCGAAGCATCACAATATACTTCAAAAGGTTCATTGGGATCTGGTAAAATCAATAATGGGGAAGTAGTCAATCATCTTTTCAATTCTTGAAAACTCTCTTCACATACATCAGTCCATGCAATAGTTTGATTCTTTCATGTAAGTTGGGGAAGAGGTCCTGCTATCTTAGAAAATTCCTTGATGAATCTTCAGTAATAATTGGCTAGCCCTACAAAACTACGGATCTCTATTATGGTCTTCGATCTTTCCCATTTAAGAACTGTTTCAACTTTCAACGGATCCACCGCAATTCCTTCCTTTAAAATCACGTGACCCAAAAATTGAACTTCCTCCAACTAAAATTCACACTTTGATAGCTTAGCGTACATCTGCTTCTCTTTCCGAATCTAGAGAACCATACTGAGATGTTCAGTATGTTCCCCCTGACTTCAAGAATATATCATAATGACGTCAATAAAAATAATGATAAATTTGTTTAGATAAGGATGAAAGATCCTATTCATGTAATCCATGAATATTGTAGGAGTGTTCATTATTCCGAAAGACATCACTAGGTATTCATAATGCCCATAGCATGTCTGAAACACCGTCTTGGGAACATCCTCAACTTTTACACAAATCTGGTGATAACTAGAACGTAAATCAATCTTAGAGAAAATAGTAGTTCCCCTCAGTTGATCCTTCAAATCATTTATTCTTGGAAGTGAATATTTGTTCTTGATCGTAATCTTGTTCAACTGGCGATAATCCACACATAAGCGAGAAGTTTCATCCTTCTTCTTAACTAACAGCACTGGAGCTCCCCATAGTGATACATTAGGTCTCACAAACTATTTTTTCCAATAGTTCTTCCAACTGCTTCTTTAGTTCAGCTAATTCTGATGGCGACATCTGGTATGGTGCCATGGATATAGGACCAGATCCTGGTACAAGATCGATAGAAAATTCTATTTCTCATTTCAGTGTTAGTCCGAGTACATCATCAGGTAAAACTTCGGGAAACTCATTGACTACAGGAATAGCATTCACATTCATCTCACCTTTGACCTCTAGGAAAATAGTAACATATATCCTTAAGATCCTTCCCTCAAAGAAGCTTTAACTTGGTTGGCCATCAAAAATCTAGAAATCTCAGTTTTAGGGAACATTAAAGTTTTATTGGAACAATCTAATAGGATATGGTTAGAAGATAACCTAAGATCACGTCTATTTGTGAAAGAGGTAAACAAATCAAATTAACATACAAGTTCTGATCTCTAATAGTAATAGGACATTTTAAGTACACTTGAGTAGTAATAACAGGTTTAGCAGTGGAAGTAACAATTATCAAGTCAAAAGGTAATGAAAACACAGTCAATCCTAGTTGATCTACATAGTCATAGGCAATAAAAGAATGGGTCACCCTCGAGTTATATAGTACAGTTAAAGGCTTACCTCCTATGACACAATCTCCCTTAGTTAGATCTTCGGATTGGGAGGCTTCTGTTCCACTCATAGTATAGACTCCCCCTCCTGCTTGAGGTCTTAATGCACGTACATTACTAACGGAAGGCTTCATCTTTAGTTGAGTACAATCTCTAGAAATATGTCTGGGATTCCTATATCTAAAACAGATTATTCCCTTGATCACACACTCCTTTATCAAGTGATCTTTTCCACACTTCATACATTTTAGTGAAGATGTCATAGCCTGACTGAATCTACTGCCACTAGCACTTCCTCCAACTATTTGCTGTCGCTGCTGATTCCCCAGTGGCCGCTAATACAGTTTCCTTTGGAATCGATTGAAATTACTATTACTCCACCTTTGGAACCAAGATGGTCCAAAGTTATGGGGTCTCGTATCCTGACACTGATCCAACTCTTTGATTCGACGGCACTTGTCTAACAAAGCTGGGAATTGCTCAATTCCCGAAAGTAGTATTACTCGCTTCAGATCATGCTCAAACCTTCTTCGAATTTCTAGCACTTCTATTCCTCATCAAGCTAGAGTTGAAAGTATCTAGAGAATTTCGATAAGCTTTCAAACCTAGCAGCATATTCACCGACGGTCATTCCCCCTTGTTTTATTCCAAGGAACTCCATCTCCTTGGCGTGCCTCGTACTAGCTGGAAAATACTTTTCCATAAATTTACTCTAAAAGACTTCCTATGTGATAAATCTTCCTTCAGCTTCCAACAACCATTGAGTTCCTACCCACCAGTCCATATTGTCTCCAACAAGCATGAAAGTAGATAAGTTACCTTCCTTTTGTCCGTGCATCCCATTCCTTTAAAGATTTTCTCTAACTCCTTGATCCAAAGGTCTGCTTTCTCTAGATCAAATTCACCTTTAAACTGTGGCAGATTGTTGCAGTAAAACTCTGACAAATTAAGAGCTTCAGCTGTCGCTTCCTATTGTTAAGCAGCCCTCTGATTTTGTTGTACTATTACATCAGCCATTCTCTACATTGTTGTTACTGCCGCAACCATACTATCATTGTCACGTCCCTTGTCCACATGCATACCTCTACCATGAGCCCTTACCTTTCTTCAACGTTAGACTAAACAAAATACAATGAAAACTAAGTATAATCATTTCAAGCAATATTGTCCCCTTTCGAAAACCAAACATAGAGAAACACACAGCACAAACAAGACAAACTTAATCACAAACCCGACAGACTAAACCTAGGCTCTAATACCAACTAATGTAACACCCTCCGTAGGGAATTACATTTCAGACCAACTTTTTTTAATAACTAAGTCATGATTGATTTAATATTATAATATACAGGTTTTAAAAAAAAATTTCGCGGATAACATAAACTTAATACAATATAGGTAACACAAGATATAAAGAACTGAATAATAACTCTACATATATACACATAGTTTACAGAAAACAAAAGTACATAATACTTACATACCAAAAGGACATAAATACAACTATCATAACAAACCTAAACTTGCCCAAGTTCATAACACCGAAGGGAAGGGTCCTCCACTGGATCCTCCTTAGAATCCTTACTAGACAAATTCCCTAGTCGAGGAATGTCTCGACGAATAGGAGTCCGAGTAGAAGATACCTTAGAATCCTCCATAGGAGTATAGTCAAGATCACCTCATAAATCCCTTACAAGCATATAAAACTCTAGATAAACAGTAGCATTAAGAGAAAAAGTAGTAACCCCATGTTGGGTCCTACTCAAAGATAGAGTAATATCTCCATAATACTCCATGTGCTCCGTATCCAAATGGACGCGCCAAGCATCAGTGCCTCCATGAAACTGCACTCTAACGTAACCCAGCAGATTTCTCCTTGCCGCCATCACAATCTTCATAGAGCATAAACATAAAACAAAATAGACAGAAGAATACCATAAAGAGGTGAGATCCCCTACTTCACATACCAGTATGGCAGCAAGGAAACAATAATAACAATAAAGCCAAGTAGTATAGAGTTAACAATTATAGTCATGATATTTATCAACAGATAATTCAATAATATATATATCACAACAATATGTCTATTGACTATGCAAATGTATAATGAACCAACCTCTACTCCATGGAGCTAAAACCAAACATCGGAGAGAATGATCGGGAGAGATGTCCGTATATCGTCAACCTCAAATCAAGTGCTTCAATATTTTTCACAGTGTACGCATCATGGCTTATACAAGACATTCTACACCGGATCAGGAATAGGAATAGTATCTCATTGAGATTGTCGGTAAATTTACATTAGACACCATAGCACAATAGAGCTATTAACTGGCCACTTGTGGGATACCCGCGCCCCAACGCCTCCAAGATCAATTATTGACTTTCACTACGCAATTTGCACCCATACAAAGGTGTGATTCAATCTCCTAAGCATACAGCCTTAACAAATCAAGTCATCACGTCTTTCACAATGCATGATAGAATAACTTAATAAATCAATAATCATTAACTTCATAAATTCCATGAAAAACAAGCCACCACCAGGCTTAAGTCATTAACTGACGTCTCCGGGTCTAGTACGTCGGCCCTATAGTAAACTATTTTTTTTTCTCAAATGTGAAGTACTTTTTACTATATTTTCACAAATGCGTAACACTTCTTGTTACATCTTTAAATAACGTAACATTTTTACATCATTTTTCAATCACGTAAAAATTTTAAAACATTTTTTTAATCGCGTAACTCAAAAGTCAACATTTTTAAATCGCGTAAGGTTTTATCTATACTTTTTAATCGCATAAAACGTTTTATTGATATTCTAAAGTTAATTTTTAAGACTTTCCTTATTTAATATAAAATTTGGGCTTTAATTCTAACATTTTTTTACCAAACTTCATCTAAGTAATATTTTCTAATGTTTTTCATAAAAATATATATTATTTTAATTAAATCAAGATATTTCAAAAATCTTTTTCCATTACTTTAATGAAGAACTCTCTTAAATAAAGTACTTTAAATTTCAAATTATCCTTCAAAACATATTTCTATTATCCTGACCGGAAATTAATCCATTTCAAATAATAAAACTTTGTTCATATTCTTTTTAACTTATAAAGCATTAAATCCTATTCTGGTCCCCTAATCATTTAAGTTCTCAATTAATAAAATATTTTTGCCTTGGATACCCTATTTTAGGCTAAATGGCCGTGAGCCATGTATGGTCTTTGGGAAAGTTTGCCTTTCATACATGATTCAAAACATATAAAGCATTTCAATCATCAATTCATGCAATAGCAATTTCATGCATACTATAAAAATCATATAATCACATATAGCCAAACAAACATAAATAATTAAATTCACATAATCAAGTGAATAAATCCCCACATGGATTTTTCACTAACAACCCACAAATTTCGTTCTTCACCACCAAGTTGGTTGATGAGGTTAATCTCCCTCTTACCTTAGATGATGATCAAAACTCCTTATTGTCTTCTTGAAATAGCTTTTACTTCCAAAAATATTCTTAAAACAAATCAAACATATTATTATTAAAATCTAGGGGTTGAAAAAAGATGACCATGAATCAAGATTATGGTCTAAAACTTAAGAATAAAATTTAGAAGTGAATATAAAGAACTTTACCTAGAACCTTTAAACGTTAAGCTTTGAGAAAGAGATTGAAGATGGTTTGAATTTGAAGAAACTCACAACATGAGAGTGTCTCAAAATGGTGTTCAGATTCAAGATAAGTGGTTGTTTTGAATTGATCAAGGTTTGAAGTGATATAGGGGTGTTGACCAAAACTCACAAAGGAGAGAAAAAGATAGAGTTTTGATAGTTTGTTTCTAAAAAACAAGACAAGAAAAACTTAAGAGAGTTAAGTAACTATTTTGGTCTCCTAAGCTTGTCCTAGAAGCTCCTCTTGGTCGTGCACTCTTCATGATCTTGAGTGGTCAAAGCTTCTCCTCCAAGCTTGCTTTCCATTGGTGGAACACTATGAGTCAAAGCCCTTTAAACTTGACTCCATCAAGCTCCCCTTGGAAGCTTGTTTTACATTGGCTCAAATAAGGTGAGTTATGAATGGAAAAGATGAAAAGTTATGACAAGGCTCATGACTAGTCATCTAACTAGATATTTATCAGTAGCTATTACCCAATGGACAAAGGCTACTGTTAGTAAAACCAGCATTTATTGTCCAATAGATAATAGAATGTACCTAGATTTCATCAGTCAGAAAAAATCTCAAAAAAAAATTTTGAAATCTATTTGCAGCTTCGGGTTTAGTAAGCTTCCCCAGCCTCGCGTGAACAATCAATATATTTTCGGCCCCAAATTTTTTTTTATTTTTCCGGCACTGCCTCAAACACACAAAAGTTTAAAAATAATAAAATAATCAAAATAAAGCAAACAATTCATAAAACTCACAAAAATCATAGAAAAAAACACAAATAACAGGAAAAGAATTTTTTAGGTGTTATATTTTTCATGTTTTTAAAGCTCTTAACCGATTAGGTCATTCTCCTAATTGGTTATTGTGTAAATCAGGAACCAATTTCTAAAGCTCCTAACTTATTAGGTCATTCCTTTAATTGGTCATTGTGTAAGTCAAGAGCCAATTTCTAAAGCTCCTAACTGATTTGGCCATTCCCCTAATTGGTTATTTGATAAGTCAGGAGCCAATTTCTAAGGCTCCTAGACAATTAGGACAATCCTCTAATTAGTTATTTGGGCAACCAGAAAACATGAATAACAGCTAGTTTTTGACATTTAATACTCCCAACCACCACCAACGGCTCTAAAATGTTTTGGGCTATAAATGAAAGTGTTTGGGCACTAAAAAAAGTTAGGAAACAATCTGAAAATCATTCTTGAGTATTGAAAATGAGTTTTAACTCTTTTTTCTCATAAACCTCTTTTTTGAACTTTTAGTATGTGATTCTTTGATAGCCATTGAGCTTCAATTGTAATATCCACTCTTTTGAGAGTTTATCATTCAATCTTTCTTTAATTTCTTGTAAAAAGGGGTGAGGTATACCTCAAGAGATAAAAAGGTGAGGTATCCCTTGAAATAGTAAAGGGTGAGGTATCCCTCTAAAGTTGTAAAGGGTGAGGTATCCCTATTTTAAGGTTCAAGCACAAAGGATGAGGCATCCCAAGGTGTGTTGAGTGCTCTTGGTTGTAAAGGTTTTTCAAGCACCTGTGAAGCTTGAAAAGTTGGAGGCTCTAGTACAAGGGTGAGGTATCCTAAGGTATGAGAAATGCTTTTATTTATACAAAAGTTTTTCTAGCACCTGTGAAGTCTAAAAGATTGTGACAAAAATCACAAGTTAAGCTTGAGGACTAGATGTAGGCCACAAGTGGTTGGTGGCTGAATTAGGATAAATATTGTGTTTGCTTCTCTTAACTCTATCTCCTGTACATTTGTGCCTTAATTATATTTGCTTGAGTTAAATTTGATATCCAGCTTATTTGCTTGATTATCTTGTAGCCCAAGTGGTATTTGAGAAATCTCTAATAGTTGTACCTTTGTTAAACTTATTTCGCTGCATGTGTTGATTGAAAATATTAAAATGTATAATTTCTCAAAGGAATTTTAAAAATTCGTAATCACCCAATCCACCCCCCTCTTGGGTGATGGTTGCCATGACTAACAAGTGGTATCAGAGCTTCGTGCTCTGTTAAAACCTTAACCACTTAGAGTTAAAGATCTTTTTTTATTGGCAACCATTAAAAGCTTTTCAAAATCGAAGGTTTTGAAATTGATAAACCACCATTTTTTGATAGTATGAATTTTGTTTATTGGAAAGTTGAAATAGAATTTTATATGCAATCTATTGATATTGATTTGTGGGATATTATGCTTGATAGATTTACTTACAAATCAAAACAAACGTGGAATGCCTATGACAAGATATGTTTCTCATTGAACATTTGAACAATGCAAATCTTGAGAAGTGGTTTGAATGATGAAGCTTATGCTAAAATTAAGAGTTGCTATAATGCTAAAGATATATGGGATGCTCTTGATGTTATCTATCTTACTAACAATGATTTTTTGCATAAAGTTGTACATAGAGATCAAGAAGAGCAAAAGCCATTGAAGGAATCTTGTTATGAAAAATGTCCTCAAAAAGATGTTCAAACTATTGAAGGGAGACCAATACCTCTTGATGATGATAATGCTCAATTTGAAGATGTGGCAAACCAAAACCAAATGGTATATACTCTTGAAGCTTTGATGCATAACAATGAGGAAGATGGTGATTCCCTTAAAGAGCCAAGTATGCTAGAAATTGAGACTACTTCATATATGGCTAAAAAGGACTTTGAGGTAAATAATGTTAAACTAGATTATAGTCCTTCCTATGTTGAGCTACAATGTGCATTATGATGAATTGTATGGTGGTTTGTTGTTTTTAGAAAAGAAAAACTTATGTTGTTTAGAAAACATTTCCTCCATTGAAAATGAAATTAAAACCTTGAAAAATAAATATGTTTTTCTTGATGAGGAAATGCCTTTAAAATGTGAAACCTCAACTTCTTGTCAAAACTGCATTGATTTAGAAAATTAAGTTGGGGACTTATCTTTCGAATTTGCCAAAGTTAATGATTCTAATTGCTTACATTGTATGCTTGTTAATGAGAATAAAATTAATGTTATTTCAAATAAAAATCCAATCAAGGCTTATGGCAAAAATAGTATAGAATGTAATTACAACAAAAGGCTTAAGTTTTCCAAAGATGATCTTCAAAGGACCAAACTATCATTAAATTCAATTGTTTGTAATTTTTGTGGTCATCTAGGACATGTTTCTAATTTGTGCAAGTATAAAAGAAATCCTTATATGAGAAATTGTATGATATGGGTTCCTAAAAGTCTTAAAGACTCTAGTACTAACATTCAAGGACCCAAGATGAAAAGGGTACTAAAATGTCCTCCTAGTATTTCAATTAAGCAAAAAATTTCTCAAAATGATAGATTAATTAGTCAAAAGAAAGAGGAATCTCAAGTAGAATGCTTTCAAAGTCCAATGGTAGAAGTTTTAGTCAAAGAAGGAAGATGGCTTCGACCAACGCTCCTCAGGTACAAAATGTGAACTTGCAAAGTTCAAAACACTAAAAAAGAAGCAATGGGTAAGATAAAAAGTTTTCTTGATTACCAAGGCCAAGGTATCAAAAGTTTTTACTACTTATCCACATTCACTTAAAAAGATAACAAATATGAGGTATATTCCTTGTAGGCCTTAGATAAAGGATTTAATCATGTGTACTTAGTAAAAGTTAAATATTATAACACAAGATTCTGTTCATTCTTGTTACACCCTTAGCTCACTATGTTGCATATTTCTTGATCAAAAGATATTCTATGACTATGTATACTTTCTATGCTTTAAATTGTCTATATATCATGAAAGTAAACATGTTATTGGCTATGTGCTTAATGGTAATTGATTATTTAATTTATTTTGATAAATTTACATACTATGAAAAATTGATCTTTATGAGAGCATAATGGATTAACAATCAATGACTAACCCCTACGGATCCAAAATCGGTGGATACCAAATAAAATACTATTAATTGTGTTGTAGGGTGATAACTACCTCAAGAAAGCATTTAAACAGAATAAGATCATTCAACTTGAGGTTAGTAAAGCTTAAAAAGACTTAATTTCTAAAAATGATGCAAAGAATCTCTATTCTTTCATGAAGACTTGAAGCTTGGGAGTTGGAGTCACCTACAAAAACTCAAAGAGTATACTTTTGGTGACATCAATCTCTTATCCTTATTTATGCTTTAAATTGAATATCATGTGATATTTGGATAAGTAGAGATTTGTTTTTATGCCTTAAGTTGTGCTTTTCTAGCATTATGTCTTAAAAGTATCTTGGTCCTACTTTACTTTATAGTAATGTGCTTACATGGTTTTGGCATACATATTTCACTTCATCCATCTTGTGCTTCAATGAGGGGGAGCTTAGCTTTTAAGTTATTTATATCTCTTGGCTTACATCCTTATTTGACATAAAGTGTTTTATGACTATCATATACTAAATGTTGATGTATCAAAATTTGACAAACTTTGCATGAATAATCTTTTATATCTTAAAAGCATACTTATCTCATTTCTCTATTCTTGAATCATATGTAGAATCAAATAGGGGGAGATAGTTATGTTTTGAATAACTTGAAGAAGTTTTTGATTTTGATGATCCTACTTTTTTTGATAACTTGAGTTTTATCTATAGGGGGATAGAAAATATTATCTTTCTATCCTAAGCCTTTTTGTTGATATCAAATAGGGGGGTGCTTACAAGAATATCTATTTTTGTATATTGCTTACTATATTTTTCTTTGTTGATTTGTCATCATAAAAAAGGGGGAGATTATGGAAATACATTTGCCCAAATAGTGTAATATGTTAAGTTTTGATGATGACAAATACAAGAGAAAAAGAATGATGCTTATGTTTGATAGATGTGCTTAATAGATGACAAATGCATTACAAAAGGATATTGATCATGTTACATAGATGTGCTTAATGATATATATTGTATCATGCATGATTATGTACTTTATCTAATTATATTTCACTTAATAATAATGCGATGAGATATATGTAACATTCTTCATATAATATATCCAATAATGCTTTATATGAGTTGTATTAAATTAATATTAGATTTTGTTCTATTTAAATGAAAATGTACAAAGTGTTCTTTGTTGCATCTTATATAGAGATATCCATTAGTTATTAATAAATATCTTATTTGGATGTGCCTATGAAAGTCTTATATGCATGTTAGACAAACTAGAGTTATATATTTATGAATCATGCATATAAAGATATTGTTATGAATTTAGACTAATTATATTTGTTTTAAGTGAGTAATACTTTGTAGGATAGTTCAAGTACCAAGAGTGAGCATTACAATAAGAAAGTAAAAGATCATAACTATGCTCAACTCAAGAAGAATGAAAATGATAAAGATGTTCCAAGCATTTGCAAGATTTGAAAAAAAGAAATTTTTGGAAGCTTAGACTACATCAAGAAGCCTAAGGACTAGAATTGATGATGGCAAGATCAAGTCCAAGATCTTCAAGAATAGCTTATAGGACTTAGATCTTATGTAAAGGTAAATAGGAATCACACTGAGCTCAAATATGTTTTCAAACCTTTACAAATGGTTTTTACAAGCTAAAATGCCCAAGAAATATGTTTTGAAAAGTCTGTCATGGTAGAAGTTCAAAACTATGAAAAATAGTCAAGTTTGAGTTTTGAAATGCTGACTTTTGGTTACTCTCTTGATCATAACTTTCAAAATACTTTGAGTTTTATTCTGAAACATTTTTTCATTTGAAAATAAACTCAAAGATCTTTTCAATGAGTAGTTATTTGTTTTAAATGGATAAGAAACGAAGAAGTTTTGATCATTTAAAGTCAGTTTTCAAAATTAAAGTGCAATAACCGATTATGAATTTTCCATAACCAATTATTCACCAAGTCAGGAGCATTTTTCATGTTTTCAAAACTCCTAACCAATTAGGTCATTCCCCTAATTGGTTATTGTGTAATTCAGGAGTCAATCTCTAAAGCTCTTAACCGATTAGGTCATTCCTCTAATTAGTTATTGTGTAAGTCTAGAGCCAATTTCTAAAGCTCCTAACCGATTAGGTCATTCCCCTAATTAGTTATTTGATAAGTTAGGAGCTAATTTCTAGGCTCCTAACCAATTAGGACAATTCCCTAATGGTGTGAGCTAATTTCTTTTCTCATAAACCTCTATTTTGAGCTTTTAATGTGTGATTCTTTATTACCCATTGAGCTTCAATTTGTAATATCCATTTTTTTTAGAGTTTATCATTCAATCTTTTTTTGATTTCCTGTAAAAGAGGGTAAGGTATCCCTCAAGAGATAAAAGGGTGAGGTATCCCTTGAAAGAGTAAAGGGTGAGGTATCCCTTGTTTGTAAAGAGGGTGAGGTATCCCTCTAAAGTTGTAAAGGGTGAGGTATCCCTATTTTGAGGCTCAATCACAAAGGGTGAGGCATCCCAAGGTGTGTTGAGTTCTCTCAGTTGTAAAGGTTTTTCAAGCACCTGTGAAGCTTGAAGTGTTGGAGGCTCTAGCACAAGGGTGAGGTATCCTAAGGTGTGAAGAGTGCTCTTATTTGTACAAAAGTTTTCCTAGCACCCGTGAAGTCTAGGAGATAGTGAAGAAAATCTTAAGTTAAGTTTGGGGACTAGATGTAGGCCACGTGTGGTTGGTGGCTGAATCAAGATAAATATTGTGTTTGCTTCTCTCAACTCTGTCTCCTTTACATTTGTGCCTTAATTATATTTGCTTGAGTTGAATTTGATATCTATCTTATTTGCTTGATTTATCTTATAGCTCAAGTGGTATTTGAGAAATCTCTAATAGTTGTACCTTTGTTAAACTTATTTCGCTACATGTGTTGATTGAAAATATCAAAATGTATAATTTTTCAAAAGCATTTTAAAAATTTGTAATCACCCAATTCACCCCCTCTTGGGTGATGGTTGCCATAACTAACATATGGACCTTCCTTTTTCAATGGGGATGGTTATGCTTATTGGAAAGAACGAATGAAAATTTTTACTGAAGTTATTGATCTAAATGCGTGGGATGTTGTTGAAAATGGTCTTTTTGTCCCCACATAAGTTGTTAATGGTGTAGGAGTTAACACATCAAGAAGTGAAAGGACCGATGATGATAAGAAAAAAGTCCAATATAATTTGAGATCCAAAAACATCATTACCACAACTTTGGGGTATAATGAATTCTTTAGAGTTTCAAATTGTAAATTTGCCTAAGAAATGTGGGACATTTTACAAGTAACACATGAGGGTACTAGTGAAGATAAAAGATCAAGGATAAATACTTTCACTTATGAGTATGAACTTTTTAGAATAAGCCAAGGAGAAAGCATTCAAGAAATGAAAAAGAGGTTCACACATATTGTAAATGACACTAGCCAAAGTGACAGCTATTGCGCAGTCAAGAAATCTTTTAACAATGACACTAGCCACTCTCTTTGTAAAGTTCTAAGAACACGAATTGGAGCTAAATAGACTCAATCAAAATGAGAAGCATGGCAAGAAAAAGAAAGGAATTGCACTCAAGGCCACTTCCTCTATAATTGATGATGATGATGATGAAGATTATGGAGGTGATATGGAGAACCTTGAGCTAAATGAGAAGAATCTTAGCCTCCTTATACGAAGGTTTGGAAATTTTCTTAAGAAGAAGGGAATTTAAAGAAGGTCACATTTCCCTCCAAAGAAGACCTATCATAAAGGGGAAGGAACTTCATTCACTCCTACATACTATGAATATGGAGAACCGGGGCACATGAAGATGAATTGTGTCATTTATCAAAATAATATGGAAAAAATATGTAAAAAGGTCCTTAAAGGATAGAAAAGAAAGAAAAGCTTACATTGCTTGGGATGATAATTACATGAATTCAACCGATAGCTCGGACAATGATAAAGTAAATCTATGTCTCATGGCTAGAGGAAAAAAGGAAGATGAAGATGACACGAAGGTAACATCCTCAAACTTTGACTCTTCTCCTTCCTATAGTGAATTACAAGATGCATTTGAAGAGTTGCATGATGAGTCTATGAGGCTTACAAAATTAGTTTCTTCATCAAAGAAAACAATCTCCTATTTGGAAAATAAAATTTCTATTTTAAGCAAGGAGATTAAGGAACTCAAAATTGAGAATGAGACTCTAGGACTAATTGATGCTAACTCTTCATGCATAGCTTGTTCTTCATATAAAAATGCATTTATATCCTCATCTTATTCATCATGTAAAGCATTTGAAAAAGAAATTGAATATTTGAAAAATACTCTTTCAAAATTCACCTTTGGAAGAGATAACTTGAATATATTGCTAGAGAAACAAAGATGTGTTTTCCTAAAGGGTGGTTTATGATATAATCCCAAAAACCAACAAAAGCTTTACAAAAATTTATTTGTTTCCTCAAGTACTTCAAGTTATCCTTTTATTAAATACTTTCATTGTGGGAAGAAAGGACATAGTGCTTCAACCTGTAATGTGAGGAAGAACATTAACACCAAAGTTGGGACTAAAATGGTTTGGGTCCCCAAAGTCACTTTGTTAAAAGCTAACACACAAGGACCCAAGAAAATTTGGGTACCAAAAATCAAAAATTAAAGTGTGTTGTAAGTGTGTTTGAAGGCCAAGAGCTGACTTTGGTATCTTGAAAGTGGATGATGTAAGCACAAGACTAGAAAATACTTCAGGTTCTCTTCCTAGTCTCCAAGAAGCTTGAACTTGCAATCTTTGGATAAATGGAGACTTGTTTTATGCTTTTCTAACCTTATATCTTGAAAATATCTCTACATGTCTTGAATATGCTAGATAAGTATACTCTTTGTTTGAAATGACATGTTTGATGATAATATCCTTGAACTTGAGTTTTTAATCAATCATGACTTAAAATGAGTGCTTGTGTTAGATATCTTTTATCTTAGTTTAATCCCTTTCTAATATGATCCTTGGTTGATTTAAAATGCATATGTAAGGGTTAAGTATTTGCGATCATTACTTTTTGTTCTTATTTGGTATGCATGATTGAATTTCTTGATTATCATAAATGTATATTAAAATATGTGATTAATTGATCCTTGACTGTTCTTAATCTTTTGTACTAGTTAAAATGTTGTTTCTGATATGTTTATTCGAATAGAGAAGTCTCTTATTCAAATAAAGACTTCTAATAGCCCTTAGAATCTATTCTTTTAATGCTTTTATTCGAATAAGAGAAAGGCTTATTCAAATAACGCTTGACAGAAGTGTTTAGTTTCTGGTTTTGTATGCTTTTATTCAAATAATGGGAAGTCTTATTTGAATCACGCTTAGTAGAAGCGTTTGTTTTCTGATTTTGACTAGTTTTATTTGAATAAGCATATGCTTATTCGAATAATGCTTCGCAAAAATCCAAGTCTTTGACTTTTTAACGCTTTTATTCGAATAACCATAAGGTCATTCAAATAAACATAGGCCTTTTTTATGGCAACCGCATTCCCTCCTCCCTCATTTTCCACTTTTTCTCTCTTTCTTCTCTCTTTCTTCTCTCTCATTTTCCTCATGTTCTTTGTGCGCAGCCTCACTCCCAAACCCTAGCCACCATCTTTTTCTCCAAATTTCACTATAGCCTCGCCCCTCTCTCTCCACCAAGCCTATCTCCAAGCCACCCACACTTCTTCTCACTTTTCCCCTACTCAAATTTCCTCTTTCACATATCACCCTTGCCCCAAACACCATTCCCATGCTTCACCCTTTTGCCATGGCTTCTTCCTCAAACCCCAAACATGCCTGGACCAAGACCATTCCTGCTAGCAACCCTCTGGACCTAAGGTATTTGGCCTCAACCAATGACTAGATGAACAGGTTCAAGCGGTTCTTTTAATCCAAAAATCTTGTGCAGCCAAAGTACACAGACCTAACATTCTTTGTCAGTGAAGGCTTCCTATTCGTGCCTCTATTAGAGCACCAAGGGGGTGCCAACTTCTACACCTATAGAGGCAAATTCTACCCTGACCTTGTGCAAATGTTCTACTGCTACCTCGAGCTTGAGGGTGACAATCTCGTGTCTGAGGTAAAAGGAATCAAATTTATGGTCACTCCTAGAGACAAGGAGGAATACTTCAGGTTCGTGTATCGAGAAAGTCAATTTATTAAGAATAGTTGGAGATCTTGAGAGACGTTCAAGTGCTCTGATGTGATCAATGAGATGATTAGACCGGGTCTTTGTTGTAGCACCTTTCTTTGTTGGAAAAATGAATTGTCAGGACAGGCTTTTACACTACGCTTATGCACATATCCTATCCCCAAGAGGAGGCAATTGCACCTACATAGGAGAAGACAACATCTTCATGGTATGGGCACTGAAGCCAAGGATCCTCATCAATTGACCATACTTCATCATGCACCACATGATGAAAGTAAAGGGCAAAGATAATAAAATGGATATACCTTATGCACTGCCAATATCTAGAGTTCTTCTGTTTTATCATGGTATCGTGGCAACTGAGGAGTCCATAAAGTTAACTCATCACAACGTCTTTGGAACCTTAACGCTCAAGCATATGAAGATGAAGAAAGATGAAGAAGGTGTTTGGATCCATGGTGATGAGATAGTAGCAGCTAAGCCTGAAGCTAAGGATGAGGAGGGCGAACATATTGCTGATGTCTTCAACAAATAGCTCATGGCAACTATGCTTAACATGAAGGCATACATGGAGAACATCATGGGTGTCATATATGATAAAATGGAAGCCATAGAGCACTAGCAGGCAGTCTTGAGGCAAGAACAGGAAGCCATGATGCAAGAACAAGTAGCCATGTGGGGAATCTTGAATGGCATGAGAAGACATTTCCCATCGCCTCCGCCGCAAAACTAATCTTAGGATTAGGATTCTATTTTTGTTTGCTTTGACTGAAAACATGTACTTAATGATATGTAAATTGACTATTGTTTTGATGAATATATGTACTTAGCTTAATTGATCAATGAAATGAAATATATTTTTGCCCTACTAAACTCATTTGTGCATGCATTGTTGTTTTGCCTTACTGTTCTAAATACTTATTTACTTATGAGTTTGGCATAAATGTTTGGCCTTACTAATTTGCTATTGAAATTGTTGTTGAATTAATAATTGGAACTCTAGTTGCAAATTGCTAAATTTATAATCATTATAATGTAATTGGACTTGCAACCTTAAATGAAAATCATATCTTGAACTTAAATGTATATCATATTGCTTTCACTCTATACTTTATCATGCCCCATCT
Source organism: Ormosia semicastrata (assembly GCA_029884595.1). Taxonomy (NCBI): domain Eukaryota; kingdom Viridiplantae; phylum Streptophyta; class Magnoliopsida; order Fabales; family Fabaceae; genus Ormosia; species Ormosia semicastrata. The sequence continues at coordinate 11,445,429 of JAQQTO010000047.1, forward strand.
TTTTTATCATGACAAAAGGAGGAGAAAAAGTTTGAGTTCTTTGATTGAGAAAAGACAGGTAAATCTAAAATAGATCTTGAAATTCCAAAAGTAATGGAGAGCTAAGCATATCTCTGAATTAATTTCATCTCTTATGAAAAAAAGGGGGAGTAAGTCTCTCTAACAAACTTTATGGATTTTAATTTATTAAACAAACATTTTTCTCAATGGTTGTTTGTCATCATCAAAAAAAGGGAGAATGTAATTGGCTATTGGTCATTGAAGATTGTTTTGATGATAACAAACATTAAGATGATGGCAAGATCAAGTCTAAGACCTTCAAGAATAGCTTTAGGACTTAGATCTTTTTGTAAATGTAAAAAGGGTTCACACTTAAGCTCTAAACTTATTTTTTCAAAGAACCCAATTAGCCCAAAATGTTTCATGGCTTTAAAAAGGTTTTTGATTTCTTAAGAAATGGCTTTTAAATGCCTAAGAGCTTGTTAGAATATTTGGAAACATTTAGCATGTTTTAAAAGTTGATTAAAGTGTTTTTCAAATAGATTTATTCAAATAAAGGTTTTCCTTATTCAAATAACCAAAGTCAGAATGTCCAGAATTCTAATCCATCAAGTCTTATTCGAAAAAGACAGGGCTTTATTTGAAATAGAAGCACAAAACAAGCTACGCGCCCTTATGGTTTTTAAAGGTTTATTCGAATAATACTATGATTATTCGAATAACATGTTTCAAAAAACAAATCTCCTTCGCACTAAAAATGTGTTTATTCGAATAAAAATTTCCTTATTCAAATAACTAAGTTTCCAAAATCAGAAAATAACGGATAGTATGACAACATTCAATGCTCCAACCACCCTCCAATGGATCTTTAATGCTTTGGGCCATAAATACGAGTTGTTGGGCATTAAAGTTTGTTACAAAATCAATCTGAAATATATTGTTGAGCATTAATATGAGCTGTTACAGCCTATATCCTTAAACCCCTAATTTTGAGCTTAAAGTGTAATCAATCCTTCTACTCATTGAGGTTCAATTTGTAATATCTACTCTTTTGTGAGTTTATCATTCAATCTCCATTTGGAAGAAGTGTACATGTCTGCAGAAGATGTCCCTGCTTCTCCATTTGAACAAGAGGATGATATTGGTAGAGAAAAGCCAGAAGTTGATCCTGCCTTGGGCTTCTCAACAATTGATCCAAGAATTGTAGTAGCTAACATTCTCACCCAACTTTCCATGGAAGGTAGTATGAACAGGGAAGTTCTATTGATCTCTCCAAAGAATAAGGAAGCTCAAATGGAAAAAAAAGATAAGAACAAGAACAAGGAAGATAAGAAGAGAAGAAGGATGAAGAACTTGCCAAAGAAGGGAAAGAAGGATCCAAAGAGATAAATGAGAAGGCTGATGATGAACCTTATTAACATATTGAGAGGATTCCAACTCATGAATCCTCTCTAGATGAGAAAACTGATGAAGTCACCTCCTAGCCTAAGTAGATTGCTCAAACACCTCATAATGCCTCATCTGATTTTGAGAGGACTGTATCTAAAGAGGAGAAGAAGAAGAATATCACTCCCCTATTCAATTTGAGTCACCACACTTCCTTTCACTAATCTATGACACCAAAACACTGAGAGAAGATAGGAAAATTAGTCCATAAACACCTTTTCTTCCTAATGCACTTGTTAAGAATCCTGAATTCTTGGGGAAACTAGTATCCCTAGGATATTTTCTGAATATGTTGGCTGAAGAACAAGGTGGAAGCAAATAAGATCCTAGCCAAGGAACTAGGATGGAATGAAATGAAACACACAATGAATCCACTCAAGCTGAACCTGCTCCTTCCAAACCTACTGTAAAGAGGACAAATAGAGTTGCCAAGGTTGAAATGAAGAAACCGAAGGATAACAATAAGAAACTGAGAAGGAGTGTGAGAAAGTTGAATACTGGTCAGAAGAAAATACATTCAACCTTACATGCCTTTTTAAACAAGTTCCTTATGCTTGAAGAGTGGCTTGTAAGTAAAATGAAGGATGTGGTGATTCTTGGAACCACTCATAGGGAGCATTATCCATATATGGCTTAGCACCCAATACCTACCTTTTCTTTATCTTCATCTTCATCTACTGACTCAACTCCTAGTGAAACCTAACATGCCTAAACTCAATGATGTCTAAATCTTCTCCACCATTTTCTTATGTTATGTATTTTGTATCATGCCAAAAGGGAAGGATAAAAAAATGAAAATTTTATGAACTTTATATTGATATATACATGTTTTGAGGGGGAGCTTTAAAATTTGTATGTATGTATACTTTGAATATAATGAAATTAAATAGAATAGTATGTTCATCATGACCTATACTTAAATTATATTTCTCCATTCTCTGTAACATGTGTTGCAATTATAACTTGCAAATCTGAATTGTTCTGAGCTTATTATCATCTGCTAACAAGTTGACTTAAGTGCTAAGTTGAAGGGAAGCTATTGAATATTCATGGTAAAGTGATCTAACATTTTCATCAAAACTTATGCAAAAATGGTAAGGTCTCTTAACCTTATAAGCTTATATAAAATTTTCAAGAGTAAACTACCATTTTAGTTCTTGAAAGAGTGGGTTAACATCATTTTGGTCCCTAAAATATATGTGAAATCAATTTAGTCCCTCAATCTTGCAAAGTGACATCAAAATCATCCTTTTGTGCACAAACTACAAGATTGATGGACTAAATTGATGTCAACTTTCTATAATTGAGGGACTGAATTTGTTACCAAGTGACTTCAAACTCAAGAGGGGGTGATTTGAGTTTGAAAAAAAAAATTGTAAACTTTTCAAAAACACTTGCCTTTCAATCTTTGTTGAAGTTATTAATTATTAGAAATGAGCATACAGATGAGGATGAACATTTCTGACACCAAGAAAACAACCAAGAAGTAAAGTATTCAAGAAAACATGTAGCAAAGAATGCACAAATATAAAAAAGATAGAGTAAAGAGAAGCAAACTCTAAGATTTATATTAGTTCTGTCACTCCTTGTAACCTACGACTAGTTCTAAAGTGATATACCCGAGATTTTTTATTAATTTTTAAGTTTCAACAAGTGCTTGCAACCTTCACAACAAAGAGCAATCACAACACTCTTGGGATACCTCACCATTTTGATCTCACTAGGGATGCCTCACCCTTATATGATGAATTTCAGATTAATATAAGGAATAGAAACTCTCTTAAGAGCAAATGATACAAATTAAAGTCCAAGAGGTAGCAAGATAATCACACACTTAAGCTCAAAAATAGAGAAGTATAAATGAGGATTGTTATAATTCACAATAAAATGCTCAAGAAAGATTTCCAGAGTGATATCCAACTATACTTAAGTCTCTAATACTTTGTATTTAAAGCTCAAGTCATTAAAGAGACATTGGGAGTGAGTTAGGAGCATTTAATACGAGCTACTAGTCGTTATTACTGATTTTAGAAACCCAAATGATCGATTATTGGAAGCCTATAATCGATTATTTGTGAGATAGCATAAAAAGGATAAGTTTCAGGATCAGTGATACTTAATTATTGTAAAGCAATAATCAATTTTTGCTATTAAATCAATTTGGGCGAGCATAAACAAAATTGATCAATAATCGATTATTATCTTGCAATAATCAATTATTGCCTTATTGAAACAAAAACTTACCTTACTAACTTTTATTAATCGAATATGGCAAGTTTATATTTGATTATCAGCATTAAAAACAATTAGCAAGTATAAGCCTGATGCACCAAGTTATCCCAAAACACTTTCAAACACTTAAAAACCATTTTTCTTGATTCTCAGAATTTTTAGCAACTTAAAAACTCATTGTTTCACTAAGTGCTATCTTGGGTATTTGAAAAACAAATTTGGAACTCAGTGTGAACCTTTTTTACTTCTACATGAGATCTAAGTCCTATAACTAGTCTTGAAGGATTTTAGACTTGATCTTGCATATATCTTCTTATTTGTGATCATTAAAACCATTGTCAATTACCAATTACATTCTTCCCCTTTTTGAAGATGACAAACAACCATTAGGAAAAGAGTTAATTCAAATAAATAGGAATTCACAAAGAGAGTTAGAGAGTCTTACTCCCCCATTATATTGTAAGAGGTGATTATATCAAAGACGCGTAACTTCCCCTTAATTTTAGAATCCCGAGATCATTTTCTTGTTTTAATTTTTCCTTTCTTTTCTCAATACTAAGAATTAAATACCTTTTTCCGCCTTTTGTCATGATCAAATAGATGCGCAAGAAAGAGAACAAAGCAAAACCATTGCTAGAATACAAACAGAATAACAACAGCATATACATGTAAGATATCCATCAAAAGAAAAATAATAGAATACTAACAAGATATTCAGATTTGCACTAAATACAACAGTTTATCTAGTATATTTAATATCCACCAAAACTAACTATGCATATCCAAAAGATAAAGCCAACTACAGTTAGATTAGCATGATATATACCAAAAATAACCAACAAAGTTCAAATGAAAGCAAATTAAAAGACTAAAACAAAGTCAAATAACAACAGTAAACATCCAATGACTAAGCCCCATGGTCCTCCGGTGGTGGATGTGGAAGGCAATGCTCAATAGTACAGAAGACAATCCTGACCTGTAAGCTTTCCATCTATGAAGGAACCTCCAAGGATGGAGTAACTTGGTTTAATCATTGACTGGATCGCTGTGGTGCGGTTGTAGCCTTCCCAAACCTTGTAGCTATTCTCAAAGAACTTTTTCTCAGTGTAATGCAGATCAAACAAATCCAACTAGTAATAAAGCTTTACCACAATCTTATGCCATTTTACCTTAGTAACCAAGTTCTCATCAAAAATCTGAAGTTTGCATTAGAATATACCTTAATCAAATCAAGATAGAATTTTTGGTGGTGAATACAAAGTTGGACCAGCTGGTGCTTAAGAAGGTGGATGAATTGGAAACCTTCTCTATGGAAGAAATCAAGGTCTATATACTTAGATTAGACTAAGTTTCTCCATAGATAATGGCACCTAAAGTAGTTCATTTAGGAGTTATCAGAGATTTGCCACCTAAGATCCAGGGGATTAATGGGATTGACATCACCAAGAGCATTCTTAGTGCGGGCTTGTTTTGGGTGAGAGCTGGAAGCCATTAATGGAGGTTGGGTCGCAGGTTAGTGAGGGCTATGGGGTTTTGCATGAAATTTGGGAAAAATGGAGAGGAAGGAGAAAGATGGGTCACGATTTATGTAGGGGAGGAGTTTGGGTGGTTGAGTGTTTGGTGGTGGATTATGGTGGTTTGAGGGTGGAGGAGGTTAGGGTTTGGAGAAAGGAAAGAGAAAGCGATTGAAAAGAGAAAAAATATTTTGAAATGGGGAAAAGGGCGCTAGAACATTTGATATAAACTCGCAGATAAGCGATTATTGAGCTTCAATAATTGATTATTTGTGTCCTTCACAAATTTTGAGAATTCCAAATAATCGATTATGACAATCTCATAATTGATTATCTCTTGAACAAAAGGAGAGTTTCTGCCACGATGATAATTGTAACACCCTCCTTAGAGTATTACATTTCGGACTAAAACATTCTAAAACTAAAACCCAAGTCATAATTAATTATTCATTATAAATTACGAGTTATAAAATTCATTTTTGCTGATCACACAAACTTAACAGAACATTAAAACACAAGACATAAAAACTGAATAATATATATCTCATGTACATAACATAGATTAATAACAACTTAAATTCACAAAGCTTACGTACTCCAAATAATATGTATAACTACCATATCAAAATTAAATCTAGCCCACGTCCAAAAACTTGAAGAGAAGGGTCCTACACCCGATCCTCCTCCGGATCCTCTTTGCGATCCCTAACGGACAAATTACCCAGTTGGGGCATGTCACTATAGACGGGAATCCAAGCGGTCGACACCTTAAAATCTTTCCTAGGAGTGTTATGGAGATCACCCCATAACTCTCCAACAGGCATACAAAACTCCAAGTAAATAGCAGCATCCACAAAAAACATAGCAACCCCATCTCGGGTCCTACTCCAAAACAAGGTAACATCTCCAACATACTGAATGCACCCCGTGTCCCAATGGACGCGCCATGCTTCGATGCCCCTATGAAAATGTACACTAACGAAACTTCGTAGATCTTGCCTCACCGCCATCGCAGTCTTCATAAAGTAATAGCATAACACAGAACAGGCAAAACAACAACATAAAGAGGTGACATCCTCTACATCAATACCAGTATAGCAGCACATAATCAATAATGACAATAATGCCATTCATATACAATAATTACAATAAAACCATATAGTGCATATTCAACAGTTATAGTCATAACATTTCTCAATAGGTAATTCAACAAATATGCATATATATATCACAACAATATGTCAACAGACTATGCATATGCACAATGAACAAACCCCTACTCCATGGAGCTAAAAACTAAACATTTGAGAGAATGATCCAGAAGATATGTCTGTACGTCATCCGCCTCAATTCAAGTGCTATAATTTTTCTCAGTGTACACATCATGGCTTGTACAAGACATTCTATGCCAGATCATGAATAGGAATAGTGGTCTCATCGAGATCGTTGGTGCGTTTACATCGGTTGCGATGGCACAGTAGTGCTACTAGCTAGCCACTTATGGAATTCTATGCCCCGATGCCTCCAAGGTCTTTCATAGACCTTCACTACTTAATTCGCACCCGCCCTAAAATGTAGTTCATCTCCTAGGCAAATAGCCTCCACAGACACCATCTGTAAAATACATGATCAATGACTTGATGCATAACACAAGCCACTACTAGCTACAACCATATATTGATATTTCCGAGTCCAGTACATCGGCCCGACAACAAATTGTTGTTTTCTCAATTGCGAAGTACTTTTATCACATTTTCACAATCGCGTAACACTTTTGTTATGTTTTCAAATCGCATAACATTTTTTCAACGTTTTCTCAATCGCATAAAGATTTTAAAATGTTTTCTTAATCGCGTAGCTAAAAATCATCATTTTTAAATTGTGAAAATATTTTTCTACATATTTCTAATCGCATAAAACATTTTATTGATATTCTAAACTCAATTTAAAACTTTTCTCATTTAATATAAAAATTAGACTTTATTTCCAATGTTTTCTCACTAAACCTCCTCCAAATAATATTTCCTAATATTTTTCACAAAAGCATATATTATTTTAATTAAATCAAGATATGTCAAAAGTCTTTATTCATTTTTCTAAATAAAAACTTTCTTAAATAAAATACTTTAAATTTCATATTATCTTTAAAAATTATTTCCATTGACATAGCTGAAAATCATTACTTCTTAAATTATAAAATTGTGTTCATATTCTTTTTAACTTATAAATCCTTTAATCCTAATTTAGTCCCCTAATTATCTAAATTCTTAATTAATAGAATATTTTTCTCATGGATATCTCCTCCTAGGCCAAAAGGCCATAAGCCTCAAGAGGTCATTGGGACCAAAAAAATGATTCCTTTCTCACATGATTCATAGCATCTACATATATCAAATCATCAATTCATGCTATATCAATTTCATGCATATTATTATAACACCCTTTTTTGAGGAGGGAACATCATACCATAATCACGAAACAGAAACAAAATGTATAAACTAAGACCCGGTTCATTATAATATAGATAAGCTTGTTTAGTTGTAATCGTGCAAATGATTTAGCAAATTTATTTTTAAAAATAAAATAAGATGATAAGACATATTTACAGCAGAAAGTAACATGAGAAGTAAACCATACATTCATACCTCATATATACATACACACACACACACACACACACACACACACACACACATATATATATATATATATATATATATATATATATATATATATATATATACTTATATCATACTTGTTTAGGTACATCATTAGATATACAAAAAGTAGAAGCTTTACATGCCCCAAAATGATTACACATATATAGCCCACCAAAAGACAAAACATCAGGCCCCCAAAAAGATTTACAGATAGCCATCAGCGGCCATCAACAGCATCAACCCCTAAAGTGAATGAGAAGGAACCATAGTTAGATCCTCCTCAGGGTCTTCCTCATCAGAGGAAATCTTCATCGGAGCAACTAAGTTACGAGTGGAGGCTCATGCAGAGGATAAGAACGAATTCTCTTGTGGGGAGTAATAGTGATCACCCCACATATCACGCATGGGTAAGTAAAACTCTAAATACAAGTGAGCATTAAAAGTAAAGACAGGTGGATCATAACGTCCCCAAGCCAAAGGCACAGTCACGTCTCCGTGGTAGATGCAGCGATCCGTACTCAGGTTGATGTGCTAGCAGTCCGGACCTCCATGAAAAGTCAATCTCACATAACCCAAAAAGCCATGCGGACGGGACGCCATGCCCAAACAAGAAACTAATCAAAATCAGGCTAGAAGTCAGGGAATTTGTGCACTTCTCCTTCTTCACCGACGTCTTCAAAAAAACACATAAATAAACAGAATAACAGAAATACATAAAAGAGGTAAGACATCCTACATTCAGTACTAATTATGGCAGTAAAAAAATAGAACGATGCAAAATGTCCACATAGCATTTCAGGAATAATAATCAGCATCAAGAAATAAATAATAAACAACTTAACAAATCCAGGCAGTTATAACATCAATAAGGCAGCAGTTCCAATCATCGTATAAATAAATGCCAAGTAATATGTTGACTCACTATGCACGTGCATATGATACCGAAATCCTACTCCATGGAGCTAGACACAAACATTGGAGAGAATGATCAGGGAGACATGCCAGTATCTCGTCAGCCTAAAATCAAGTGCTTTCCAGAAAATCAATAATTTTGCGCAACAAGGCTTTATACAGTGGCATTCTTCACAAGATCGCGATATAGGACAGTGTCTCGGTCCATATTATCGGTGCATTTGCATCGGTCTATCCCATGGCCCAGAGAAGCTACCAACTGACCATTGTGAGATACTCGCACCCTGACGCCCCCAAGGTCAACATTATGACTTACACTAGTTTATTCGCACCCGCACTAAGGTGTGATTCAATCTCCTAGGCAATATGGTCTTAATAATAGTTCACCGGACTTTCACAATGCATGATGACCCAATGTATATTCAGGTATATTCAACAATAATATACTTTTCCATAACGTGCCACAATTTGGCCAAGTTAAACATCAACAGATTCTTGGTCCTACTTATGGACCCACAATAACATATTACCAAGTTCTCAAACGTGACAATACACTTTATAAGGTTTAGGTTTACCATGAAGTTTCACTTTAATTTAACATTTCTTATGAAATCTTTCTCTAGAGTAATTCTCTTGTAACTCTCATTAGATCTTTATTTCTCTTAATTAGCTAAGTTCTTTACTTAAATTTAACCATATTCACTTAGAACATTATTCTAAGGTTCTTAAGTCTCACACTCACTCTTGTTCTTCCCTTATGTTCAAAAATCACTCTAGGTCATCAAATAAATTTCTTTCCATCACATTGTTAATTACTTAATACTTAATTACTTAAGTTCCAAGTTTACCTAAAAATTACATATTTTGACCCCAAAAAAAACCCTAGAGGTCGTGAGAAGAATCCAAAATTTTCCAGTGCTCCATTAATTGTTAGTCACTTGATTAGTTATCTCTCCAACTTATTATAAATTTTTTTAACCATGAACACCCTATTGAAGGAGGTATGGCCGTGGGCCTCATTAAGGAGAGCAAGGAACCCTAGCTTCCAATTCATATTTCCAATCCATCAAAATCAATCCAAGATCATCAACATACACTGATACAACCAATAAAACCACATAAGAGAAAATTAATACAAAGATTATTAGAGAAACATATAACTAAGAGAGCAACCCTAACATGGGTTTCTTACAACTAACACACAAACAAGCTTTCCACTACCAATAGAGGTTGAAGTGGATAATTTTCCTCTTACCAAGAGAAATAACAATGAAAGCAAGCTCCTTTTTTTTTTGGGAATTCGTCCTCCACCACCTCAAAGCCCTAGAATATTCAAACTTACAAAAATCACAATCAAAGCTTAAAAAAGGTATCCATGATCACCAAAGTGACCATGGATCACGAAAATGAGATGAAAAAATGAAAAAACTATGAACTTTTACCTCAAAGTTTCAAGCTTTAAAGCTTGGTGGAAGAAGATGAAAATGGTGGATTCAAGAGATAGTCACAAAAGAGAAAATGTTTTAGGTGCTGAGAAAAGGTAGGAAATAAGGTTGGTTGGGTGAAAAAGCTTGGAGGGCCAAAAATGGAGTCTTGACCGTGGGGGTGGTGAGAAAATGGACAGGAAAGTTGAGTTCTTTGTAGGTGATTTCAACAAGAAAAGAAAAGTTTTAAGGAAAAAATGGATTCAAGCACGATGGTTGCTTGAAATCAAGCAACAATGGAGGAGGAAGAATGTGTGGCTGCCGTGGGAAGAAGAAGAGAGAAGGAAGAGAAAAAGCTTGAGAGAAAATGAGAGAAGAAGTGTAGAGAGAGGAAGTGTTAGAAAAGTAATGATAGCTTTTTTTAGGGGGGTTTGAAATTAGAATTGGAAAAAGTGATAAATGAAAAGTATAATTTTGGCTCCCAAAATAGCCATTGCCTTAGAACAAAGGGGGAGAGAGAGGAGGAAAAAAATGTTCTAGAAGCTTAAGGAAACTTTCCTTGAGAAGCTTGGTAGGAAGCTTACTTGAGAAGCTTTGTTAGTTTTGTGTAAAAGTCAACTTAATGTGACATAAAGTTACACTTTTGAAAATATGACAAGCATTTTAATACAAGCTATTATCCAATAGACAAATGTTACAATTAACAGAATTAGTATTTATTGTCCAACAGTTAATAAAATGTACAGTAATTTTTATTTATCAGATAAAAATCTCGAAAAACATAAACCTCATAAATTGTATCCGGCTTCGGGTTTAGTAAGATCCCCATCCACGTTTCCACAGTTCAAGGTTTACTAGCCTTAGGAAAAATATTTTATTTTTTCGACTCCGCTCAGTGTGCACGTAAAATGAGAAATATATTAAAATATTTAACATTTCCAGAAAAATCCACAAAAATTCACAAATATTATAAAATGACTATTTATCATAAAATAAATAATTTTCGAGGTGTTACAATTATCAAAATCATATATAAAGCCAAACAAGCATAAACCATTAAATACACACACAAGTGAATAAATCCTCACATGAATTTTTCACTTCACAAATCACAATTTCGTTTCTCACCACCAAAACATGGTTGATGAGATTAATCTCTCTCTTACCTTAGATGATGCTCTAAAGCTCCTTGTATGCCTTTTTGAAGCAAACTTCCACCACCAATTTGTTCTTGAAATTAAAACAAACATACAAATATTAATATCTAAGGCTTGAAACAAGATGACCATAGGTCAAGATATGGTCTAAAACTTGAAAATGAAATAAGAAGTGAAGATTCAAGAACTTCACCTAAAAACCCTTAAACTTGAACTTGAAGAAAAAGCTTGAAGATGAATGAATTAGAAGATGGTCACAACACAAAAGTGTCTTGAAATGATGTTTAGATTCAATATGTGAGGTTAACTTGATTTAAGGAAGATTAGAAGTGGATTTGGGGTGCTTGGCCGTGAGGCTTCAAGAGAGAAAATGAGAGAGTTTTTGTGTTCTTTGCTTCATGAAAGAGAATATGAGAATGAACAAATGAAGAGCTAAGTCTTGGACCCTCCAAAAGATGCCTTGGCTGTGAACCTCCAAGGAGTACAAGGTGTCCAGGTGAGTCACAAAGAACTCTCTAGAAAAGATGACGATATTAACATAAAAAAGAGATAACAAATATCATTTTGATCATCTAAGTTTATTCTGCAAGTCTCTTGAAAAAGAATGATAAGATAAGCTTAAGAGATTAAGTAACCAATTTGACTTTGTCTTCTAAGCTTGAGTAATCATTTTGAACTTCTCCTCCTTCAAGCTTGAGTAACCATTTTGCCTTCTTCAAGTTTGCCATTGGTTCATCACTTTGAGTTATAGCCACCAAGTTGGACCTCCATCAAACTTAGCTTGTAAGCTTTCTTCTCATTAGTTCAAAACCAAGTGAGTCATAAGAGAAGCATCTAGAGAAGATGACTATGCTTATGTATAGAATCATTCATCTAGATCTTTATCGGAAACTATTATCCAATGGACAAAGGTTATTACTAGCGAAACTAGTATCTATTGTCCAATGAATAATAGTGTTATTTAATAGATAATAGCATTGTACAACGGATAATAGAATGGGATAAAGTCTCAAAAAAAGAAAATTTTCAATAAATGTTTCCGATTTCGAGTTTAGTAAGCTCCCCCGACCTCATATTAACAGTCCAAAATTTATTCGGCCCTGAAAATTTTTATTTTTTCGGACCTGCCTCAAATACACATATAGCCCAAAAATAATAATAAAATAATCAAAATAAATTAAAAATTCACTAAAATCAAGAAAACAAAAATTTGGAGTGTTACAATAATCAATTATGGCCCTTCCATAATCGATTATTATTGAAGAAAAACATTTTTGAACCTTCCGATATGATGATAATTAATTATCTACCCAAGATAATCGATTATTCTTTGTTGAAAACACAATTATGAGCTACTATGACACTTTATAATCGAATATCTTTAACCAATAATTGATTATTGAGCACCAGAAACATCAGAAACTCATATACAACAGGTGCAACTAAACATTTTGAAATTGGGAGACTTAATCATGAATCAAGTACCTGTAAAACAAATTTGGGGAAACCTTTGACGCTTAAGTTAGTAATGGATTTAAATGAATAAAAAAATTGCATCAAGCACAAGCATTTACTCAAATGCATGATTGGTCAATTATTCCTAGTTCTCCTCTTATACAAAAGAAACTTTCTTTTGCCAAAGGTTTTGTAAAGATATTAGATAGTTATTTTGATGTTTCCACAAACTCAAGCACACAATCTCTTTTTTGTACATGATCTCTTATTAAGTGGTGCATAATTTCAAAATGCTTGTCTTAAAGTGTAATATTAGGTTCTTAGTTAGATTGATTGCACTAATGTTATCACATCTTATAGGGATGTGATCAAGTTAGAGTCCATAATCTACAAGTTGTTACTTCGTCTAAAGAATTTGAGCACAACAATTTTCAGCTGCAACATACTCAATTTTAGTTGTAGATAATGTTACACTAATTTGTTTATTGCTATGCCAAGAAACTAAAGAGCTTCCAAGCAAGTGGCATATCCCACTAGTACTTTTCCTATCCATCTTGCATTCGACAAAGTTAGAATTAGAATAATTAATCAAACCACATGAGGCACCCTTGGGGTACCACAAACTCATTTGTGTTGTGCCAACAAGATACTTCATTATTCTTTTTACAACACTTAAGTGAGATTCTTTAGGACAAGTTTGATATCTAGCATATATGCATACACTAAATATTATATCTAGCCTACTTACGGCAAGGTAAAGAAGTGAGCTAATCATAGCTTTATATTTGTTGATTTTTATTGGTTTACTTCCTTCATCCTTATCCAAATAGTAAGAGGTACTCAATAGGGTAGTCATTTCTTTAGCATTGTCTATTCCAAACTTCTTGAGCAACTCCTTGTAATACTTGGTTTGACTTATGAATGTTCCATCCTTTGTTTGCTTGATTTGAAGTCCAAGGAAGAAGTTAACCTCACTCATCATTGACATTTCAAATTCAGTTTGCATAAGACTAACAAACTCCTTACACAAAGATTCATTAGTAGCACCAAATATAATATCGTCAACATAAATTTGTACAAGGAGAATGTCATGCTTTTTGATTTTAATAAAAAGTGTTATGTCAACCTTGCCTCTTAAAAAATTTCTTTCTAAAATGAACTTACTCAACCTTTCATATCAAGCTCTTGGAGCTTGTTTTAAGTCATACACAGCATTTTTCAATTTGAAAACATGGTTGGGCAGCTTATAGCTTTCAATAGCTTTCAAAACCATGATATTGTTCCACATACACTTCTTTTTGACTAAAACCATTTAGAAAAGTAATTTCTACATTCATTTGGTAAAGCTTGAAATCCATGATGCAAACAAAAACAAGTAACATTCTAATAACTTCTAATATGGCAACGGAAGCATAAGTTTCTTCATAATTAATTCGTTCTTCTTGATTATAACATTTAGCAACAAGCCTAGCTTTATTTCCTATTATTATCCCCGTTTCATCAAGTTTGTTCCTAAAACCCATTTTGTTCTAATTATTGGATGATTATTGGGCCTTAGAACAATTTTTCAAACTTGATTTCTTTCAAATTAATTTAACTCTTCTTGCATGACCAAGATTCAATGTTCATCATTAATAGTTTCATTTAGGTCTTTAGGCTCAATTTGAGAAACAAAAGTCTTGTGATTGCATGCATCTCTAAGAGAGTTTTGAGTTTTTACCCCTTTTGATACATCATCAATTACTTTTTCAAGAGGATAATATCTTGAAGTCTCCCATTCCTTGGGAAGATCCAGCACTTATGATTCCTTTTGCTTTGGGGAATCAAAACTTGATTCTTTTCTTGCTCCTTTGCTTCTTTCTCCTTGTCATCCAAGTGTGTTTTAGTCAAAATTTCTACAACATTATTAACAAATTCCTTTCTCAGTCTATTAGGATTAGTCTCATCAAATGTAATATGTATGAACTCTTTTATGGTCATAATTCTTTTGTTATAGACTCTAAAAGCCTTACTATGACTAGAACAACTAAGAAACATACCCTAATCTAATTTTGCATCAATTTTGCCTACGTTATCCTTACTATTATTTAAGACAAAATATTTACATCTAAAGACATGAAGGTGAGAGATATTTGGTTTCCTTCCTTTGTATAAATCATAGGGGTTTCTTTAAAAATGACTTTATTAGGGCCTTATTCATTACATAACAAATGGTACTTACCACATCTGTCCAAAAATACTTAGGAAGGTAGATTCATTGAGCATAATTCTAGCTATTTCTTCCAAAAATCTATTTTTCCTCTTTACAATTCCATTTTGTTGTGGAGTTATAACAGCTGAAAAAGTATGCTCAATGTCATTTTCATTGCAAAAGGTTTCAAACTCTCTTGATTCTCAAACTCCCCACCATGATCACTTCTAATAGATGCAATGTTAGAACTCTTTTCATTTTGAATAACTTTGGCAAGTTTTCTAAAAGCTTGAAAAGTATAATTTTTATGAGATAAAAATAATGTCTATGTGAACCTAGAATAATCATTCACAATCACAAGTGCATAGTAATTTCCACCAAAACTCATTATTCTTGAGGGTTCAAAAAGATCTATGTGTAAAAATTATAAAGGTCAAAAAGTAGAAATAAAATTTTTAGCTTTAAAAGAGATCTTTACTTATTTTTCCTTTTAACATACATCACATAACTTATCTCTTTTCAAATTTGAGCTTAGGTAGTCCAATTACTAGCTCCTTAGAGACTAACTTATTCAAGTGATCTATGTAAATATGTACAATTCTTCTATACCAAAGTCATGAATCATCTTCTTTACTCATAAGACATTTTGCAACATTTGAGGATATATCATCAAGAATAATTATATATATGTTATTCACTCTAAGACTAACAAACTTAACTTGTTTGTCATTTACTCCTTCAATTATACAATAATTTGAATTAAATATAACTTTATTTCCTTTGTCACATAATTGACTAATGCTAAGCAAGTTATGTTTCAGTCCTTCAACAAGCAAAACATTATCAATAAAGGAGGAAGGAGTTTTACTAACTTTACTAATAACAAGAATTTTTCTTTCGTTATTCTCTCCATAGGTTACATGTCCATGCTTCTTAGGGAGTAAAAAAAGAAAATTTGGAGGCATCTCCAATCATGTGCTTGGAACAACCACTATCAAGATACCAATGTGAGCTATTGACCTTCAAGTATACCTACAACATACAGTTAATTTTTAACCTTTAGTAACCAAATTTTCTTGGGTCTTTATGTGTTAGTTTTAAGCAAGGTACCCTTGGAAACCCAAACAATCCTAGGGCCTACTTTGGTGTTCTTTCTTGCATTGCATGCATGTGGATGCACTATGTCATTTCTTGCCGCAATAAAAATATTTAATGAAAGGACTACTTAATATGCTTGATGGAGCAAAGAAGTTCTTATAGAGCTTTTGTTGGTTTTTGAGATTATACCCTACATCGGTATTTTCAAAGACATATCTTTATTTTTTAAGCAATATATTCAAATTGTCCTTTCCAAGGATAAACTTAGAGAGGGTATTTTCAAGTCCTCAATCTCTTTTTCAAAAGCTTTGCATGAAGGGCAAGAAGAAGATGTAAATGCAATCTCATGAGAAGAGCAAGTCATGCATGAAGAATTAGTGTCAGTCAATCCACTAGTTTGATTTTCAATCTTGAGTTCCTCAATTTCTTTGTTCAAGATGAAAATTTTGTTTTCTAGAGAGGAAATAGTTTTCTTGGAAAAGAAAACAAGTTTAACAAGCCTCATGGATTCATTATGCAATCCTTCAAAAGCATATTGCAATTCATCATAAGAAGGGAATAGTCAATGGTTGAGGATACTACCTCCATGTCATCTTCATCTTCCTCTTCTCCACTAGCCATAAGACAAAGGTGAGCTTCCTCATTGTCAAAGCTATCTATTGAGTCTATATCATTATCATCTCATGCTATATAGGCTCTCTTTCCTTTCTTGTCCTTTGAAGGTTTCTTCTCAAACTTCTCCATTTTTTTAGTAGATTGGACACTCCATCTTCCTGTGTCCCGGTTTTCCATATTCATAGCATGTAATAGTGGATGAAGTTCCTTCCCCTTTGTGATGAGTCTTCATTGAAGGGAAGAGAGGTCTTTTTTCATTTCCCTTTTTCTTGATAAATTTCTCAAACTTCTTCATAAGAAGGCTAAGGTTCTCCTATTTAGTTCAAGATTTCCCAAGTCATCGTCATCATCATCATCAAGTATAGAGGAGGTAGCCTTAAGAACAATTCCTTTCTTCTTCTTGTCAAGCTCCTCATGTTGATTGAGTCTATTCAACTCCAATTCATGCTCTTGAAGCTTTCCAAATAGTGTGGCAAGGGTCATGGTAGAAAGAATCCTTAATTTTGCAATAGTTATCACCTTTGGTTGCCAATGCCTACTCAAATATCTCAACACTTTATTAATAAGATCTTCATTAAAAAATATCTTTCTTGATGAAGTAAGATGGTTAACAATATGAGTGATTCTCTTTTTCATTTCCTGAATGCTTTCACCTTGATTCACTCTGAAAAGCTCATATTCATGTGTGAGAGTGTTGATTCTTAACCTCTATACTTCACTAGTACCCTCATGGGTGACTTATAAAGTGTCCCACATCTCTTGGGCTATTTTACAATTTGAGATTTTAAAGAATTCATCATACCCTAAGGTTGTGGTGATGATGTTTTGAGCTCTCAAATTGTATTGCACATTTTTCTTATCCCCATCAGTCCATTCACTTCTAGATGTATTAACCCTTACACTATTAATAAGATGTGTAGGGATAAAAGGACCATTTTCTATAGCATCCCACACATCTAAATCAATAGCTTCAATAAAAAATTTCATTTTTCCTTCCAATAAGCATATTCATCACCATTGAAAAAGGGGGGTCTATTGATAGAGGCACTTTCCGATGAAAAAGGATTTGAAGAAGTCATCTCTCTTCTTGAAGCTATTAAGCTCTTTATACAATAGTTGAGCTCTGATACCACTTGTTACTAAGAGGCTTCAAACTAAAGAGGGGGTGAATTGAGTTTGAAAAAGATTTTCACAAACTTTTCAAAAATATTTGTCTTTCAATCTTTGTTGAAGCTATTAATCATTAGAAATGAGTAGATAGATGAGGATGAACACTTCTCACACCAAGAAAACAGTCAAGAAGTAAAGTATTCAAGAAAGCATATAGCAAAAAATGCACAAATATAAAAGAAATAGGGTAAAGAGAAGCAAACTCAAAGATTTATATTGGTTCAACTACTCCTTATGACCTACATCCAGTTCTCAAGTGATATGTTTAAGATTTTTCACTAATCTTCAATCCCTAACAAGTGTTTACAACCTTCACAACAAAGAGCACCCATAACACTCTTAAGATACCTCACAATTAGTGTTTGAGCCTCACAACAAGGGATGTCTCACTTTTTTTATCTCACTAGGGATACCTACCCCTTATAGAATGAATTTCATATGAAGAAAAGGAATAGAAACTCTCTTAAGAGCAAATGATACAAATTGAAGTCCAAGAAGTAGCAATATGATCACACACTTAAGGTTAAAAATAGAGAAGTATAAATGAGGGTTGTTATAATTCGTAATAAAATACTCAAAAAGGTTTTTCATAGTGATATCCAACTCTACTTGAGTCCCCAATACTTTGAATTTAAAGTTTGGGTCATTAAAGAGTCGTTGGAAGTGAGTTAGGAGCATTTAATGTGAGCTACTTGTAGTTATTATTGATTTTAGAAACCCAAATAATTGATTATTAGAAGCCCATAATTGATTATTTGCGAGATAGCACAAAAAGGATAAGTTTCAAGATCAATGATAATCGATTATTGTAAAGCAATAATCGATTATTGTTGTTAAATCAATATCAGTGTGCATGAATAGAATTGATCAGTAATTGATTATTGTCGTGTAATAACTGATTATTGCCTTATTGAAACAAAAGCTTGGCTCACTGACTTTTGTTAATGGAATATGGCAAGCCTATGTTTGATTATCAGCATTAAAAACACTTAGCTAGTATAAACCTAATGCACCAAATTGTCCCAAAACACTTTTAAATACTTAAAAACCATTTTTTCCCTCGATTCTCAAAGAATTTTTGGCAACTTAAAAACTCATTATTTCACTAAGTGCTATCTTAGGTATTTGAAAAATAAATTTAGAGTTTAGTGTGAACTTTTTTTACCTTTACATGAGATTTAAGTCCTATAATTAGTCTTGAAGGATATTGGACTTGATCTTGCATATATCTTCTTGTTTGTGATCATCAAAATCATTGTCAATTACACAATTGATGTCATTTTTGTATTATTGAGGGATTAAATTAATGTCAATTTCTTTAGTGGACTAAATTGATGTCAATTTCTTTAATGGACTAAATTGATGTCATTCTCTATCTTTCAGAGATCAAAATAGTAGTTTACTCAATTTTCAGATTGTTTGTCATCATAAAAAAGAGGCAGAGTGTAAGCCCAAAAGCCTTTTTGTGCTTAATGTTGCATATTATGTTTTGATAATAACTAACTATAATGAAAATTGCATATCATTGATCTTAATTATTTGAATGAATTAACATTTCTTCTATTAAAGTTCTTCTATTAGTTTAACATATACAAGACTGAATTTAATATAAAAGAAAATTCCTAGGTGATTAGAGAGACCTAAAAAGATCAATTTTTAACATGAGAAAGTTCAAGGAACACTTAAGAATATCCCTAATGAATATGAGAAAGTTTAACTTGAGAAGGTCTAAAGAAGATATTGAGAAAGTTCAATAAAAGATAAAAAATGTAAAGATCTACAATTGAACATGATTTAAGGACAAATTTTTCATTGAAGAGCAGTTCCAACCATTTGAATCATCAAAGGAAATTATCAAGTGATGGTATTAATGAAGATGAGAAGACTGAAGTACTTTAAGCGATGATAAAGTTAGCTAAGAAAGTATGTTGAGAAAGTTGCTCGTGAGAAAGTTCATGTGAACCTTTTCACTAACTAATACTTAAAATGCACGTGTTGACTCATCATAAAGGACAAGAATAATGGATACCTGCCAAGGAAAGGATAGTTACCGTTGGAAGACTTCAATAACTATATTCTCAAAGTCTATAAAAGGATCCAAACTTGAAAATTTGAATGTGATGAACTTTGAACGCATATACAACAGTGCCAACACGAACTAAACCTTCTCATCTTTGCTTACCTGAACTCAATCTTGTGTAATCCTTTGTAGGTGTATTGTTAGCTCTATCAATCAGCGTGTATCAACTTCTTCGATGTTTTTGAGAGCTATCCATCTGATAAAAAGACCTATTTCTCTGTATTGATTCTTGAGTGTGTGAATGTGAGCTTATGGGTTGTGCAAGTCATTTGATTTTTGAAGTGTTAGCCTGAAGAGGCTATAGCATAAAGAATACTTGTATTTTAGTCTGGATAAGCTATCAAAGAATACTAAATAAAGTGGAAAATCCTGGTGAAAGCTAGGTATTGGACATAGCCTACGTGTGTTTGGGGTGAACCAGTATAAACACTAGTATTCAATTGTTCTCTCTTTTATCTCTCTTAATTTATGCTTAAGAATTTGATTTATGAACTTACACTAACTGTTTTACTAAAACTAAAACTGAACAAACTTTGAAAGAACCATTATCTTAGTTTAGTTGGATATTTATCTGAAAAATAGTTAAGCTTCATGTTTAAAAATCAGTTTGTTTGTTAAGTTCAGAAGAAAACACAAGTATAGTTTTCAAAGTAAAACTTTGAAAAAGATTCTCTTGACATATTATTGCCTATTTCAATATCAAAGTGGTTTTGAGTAAAAAATGTTCAACTTAATATAAGCTTAAAGAAGTAGTTTTTGGGACATATTAGTGTTGTGAGAAAGTTCCTTTAACTCAACCTTTTGATCATTCTCAGAATTGTCTCACCTTTAATCACTTATGTACTTGACCTTCTTTCTAACAATCTGTTTGAGTTTTGAACTTTCTCACCCCAAGTTTGAAGGACTTGAGAAACTTGTGAAAAGGTTGGCATTTTTAGGGAAAAGGGAACACAATTCTACCCATCCCTTCTTGTGTTATTACCAATTTCAAAACTCGCCTTTTATGGTTAAAAGAGAGAGAGAAAGAGAGCAGAGAGAGAGAGAGAGAGAGAGAGAAATCAATTGTTATGATATGCAATTTATTTGGAGAATTTATTTATTTATTTTTAGTAAGATCATGATGAGTTCTTACACTTTTCGAGTAGGTTTAATTTTTTGTAAAATGAAAGTATTTGTCCTAGTCAGAAGGTGTTTTTATTGAGATTCAAACACCTCAACTGTGAGTGAAGTTCACTTACATATAATTCAATTTGTTAACTAAGTCACTTCGTGATTGAGAAACTAATATTTCAATTGATACATGTGCCACAATGGATGAAAATCCGTAGTCTTTTCTTTTTGTCCCCATCCCTGCCTTGCCAATTAAAATGTGACAACTAAGATAAGAATTACTCATCATCTTTTTTTATCTTCTTAACATAGTTAACATCATAAGTTAGATAACAAATCCCATTTTTTGAACACATCAACTTTAGGATAGAACACCATAAGAAAGAGATCAAGTTGTTCGAGAATGAGTGATAGTTTATCAATTTTCAGTGATAGTTTATTGGAAAATGAGTTGTATGAGATATCAAGAGAAATCAATGATATAGTTTTGGTGAAGATATTTAACAAAAGATAACCTGAGATAAGGTTGTTATTAAGGTCCATATGATGGAGTTGGTTCAAGTTTCCAATGATTTCTAGTATTTCTCTAACGAGGGCATTGCTAGAGAGGTCAAGGGTGTGTAGTTTCGTCAAAAGCCCCAACTTTGGTGGGACTTTTCTAGTGAATGAGTTGGAAATTAGTTTGAGAGTTTCTAGTTGAACTAACTCACCAAGCTTTCTAGGGATTTCTCTGAAAAACTAGTTGTCACCAAGGTTTAGGATGGTCAGCGACAATCCAACATGAAAGACTCATAAGTCAAATTATATGTCGATGTCGATTTCTTCCTTGAAGATGATGTAGAGAATGACATCATTGGGGTTAAGCTAAGAGAGCAAGGAGGAGGTGAGTTTGATTATGACTACAAAGGTGAAGGTCTTCGAAGATGACATCATTTTGGAGGTTAGGGTTGGGGAGATAAGAGCGAGTAGCGGTAGGAGATGTTTGGAAGGGGGTTTGTTGATTGTTTATATGTTGGCGGCTATGCAAGCACCATGGATGGACGTGATTGTAATATATAGTTCAGAAAGTAGCTAGCAATGGGTTCTGGTTCAACACCTACCCCATCAATCATAGTAGTATTCAATTAAGAGATAATAATTTTGAGGGATTTGTCTAGTGGTAGACGAGGATATGACATATAAGAAGATACATAATTACATGTTTGACTATCAGCTATGCCTATTATTTGGATTTATATTATAAGAAATATATTTGTGAATCTTATGCTTGGCATGGATAGCCTTCATTTAACCGAATTAGGAAGATAAAGTAGTTGAAATGCATGAAAGCTAGCCCTAACATGACTATAATACAAAAAAGAAATTTTTTTTATATGAATACAAAAAAAAATTTGTTAAGTAGATAATAATAATTCATTTTCAACAGAATATCGTGTTAAATTGGATCACTATACCATATTTTTAAAATAATCATTATTTTGTGTAAGATTGTATTAATTTTGAGGCTTAAATATGATTTTAGCCCCCCAAAATATAGTGATTTTTTCTTTTGATCCCCTATTTTTAAAACTTTCCAAACAAGTCCCCCAAAAAACTTTTTCATTTTCGATTGGTCCCTCTGTTACCTCACTATCTAGAATTGTCATTATCTTCCACGTGGATGTTGACATGGCTAGAATGTGGCGTATGGTGTGGCCCTCATTATCCTATGTGCCAAATAAATAGTTGATGTGGACATTAACAACCCAATGACTAAAAAGGGAGTGATTAAAATAAAAAATCACTATATTTAGAGGACTAAAACCAAAAATCAATATATTTAAAGGGAATAAATACATATTTAATCTGAGACTTGTTCATTATCAACACACCAATCAGAAACTTTACCGTTATACATTATTTTTTTCAACCTAGAAACTCCACCTCTAAACACATTTTTCTTCAACCCATAAACTCCACCTCCATGCAACTCACTGAACTAGAATCCATCACTTTGAAACACCAAGTGATCAACCTTCAAGCTAACCAATGCTTCCAAAATTACCGTGAACTAAACCTATAGAACCACCACCACTCAATTGAGAATATGATCATCATGAGCCAAGGTGATGGATTCAGGTTGGTGAGTTGCTTAGACATGGGGTTTCTCTATTCAAGAAAATTGGGAAAAAAACCCTAAATTGGTCTTTGAGAATTTAGACGTCAAACACATTAATCCAATATAGGAAATTTTTGTGGGCTTCAAGTGCCATTAGGTGTTGTTCTATGACATAGATGGATGAAGTTGAGGTGCCATGGGTGGCATTGGTGCTTGTTGTTGTTATCTCCAAGGCCACAAAATAAAGGCACACAAAGTTCACAGTAATAATGGTCTCTGCTGCATGGAAGCTATGAATTTGGTAGCTCAGTAGTATCTCTGACGATGGTATGTACATGCTATGGTAGGTTATGGACGGTTAGTGGTTTGGTTAGAGGTTTGATGAAATGGATTATGTGTGAATGGACTAGGTAATATTGATATTCAATTTGGGTTGTATTTTGTATTATACTAGTAGTGTAGCCATGACAATTTTGGAAGCTTTGGATAGCTTGAAGGTTGGTCACTTTAGGGTTTCAAGGTGATGGATTTTGAGTTGATGAGTCGCTTAGAGGTGGAGTTTCTTGGTTGAAGACAAATATGTTTATGTTACCAAGTGACTTCCAGTACTCAAGAGGGGGGGTGAATTGAGTATAAAACATTTCGTAAAACCTCTTTTAATTAAAATACAAATATTGAAACTTATTAAATAAATGCACAGAAGGAACAAGATGAAGAAAAGAAACTTTAAGAACAGTAAAAAATAAATGTGCAATAAAATAAAATTGCATAAAATAAAGAGATTAAGAAGAGAGAAGTAAGTACAATATTTATCCTGATTCGACCACTAACCCACTTGTGGTCTATGTCTAATCCTCGAAACAATGTCCGAGATTTTTACTATGTATACAAGTTTCAATAGGTGCTTACAACCGTTACACAATAGAGTACTTTTCACACACAGGGAAACTCTACCTTGGTGCTAAAGTCTCAGCCTGTAGGGATACCTCATCCTTACACAAACCTTAGAAGGATACCTCACCATCAATACAAAATATCAGAGAAAAAGATGAAGAAGAGAAACTCTCACTCAGAGTGAATTATACAAATTGAAGTGCTAATGGAGCTTTCACAGAAATATCTCAAAGTTTTAATCGAAAATATAGCGTAGAGAATAATTTCACAAGTTAGAGTAAGTAGAAAATAATTCAGAGAGATAGACAATTTTAGACGTGATCCAAGACTTCTATTTATAGAGAAAATTTCAAACGAAATGTCGTTGGGTGTAATTAAATCTCATAAAAGCAATTTAAAAGCCTGTTTGTTTCCATATCAGTACGTAAACAACCGTGTTTATTCGAATAACTAAAGCTGTTATTCGAATAACATTGTTTAATAAAAACTTCGTATAAAGCAAACTGATATAGTTTATTCAAATATCATTAAGTTTATTCGAATAACTCTTTAAAAACATAGTTTTGAAAAAAATAGTATTATTCGAATAACTACTGAGTTATTTGAATAACTCATTTAAGAAAAATAATTTTGGAGGCCCTTTTATTCGAATAGGCAATGTATTATTCGAATAGCCATTTTAGAAAACAGAAACTTTCAGAAAGATTAAGTGGTTATTCGAATAGTAGTTTAGGAAACAGGAAATGCTGAAATGTTTTATTCGAATAGCATGAACATTATTCGAATAAATCTATTAAAAACAATTTTTAAGATAATTCATTTCAAAAGGCCAATTTATTTTTCTTTCAAAACAGAGAGATATTAAAGTGAGTTCCATACAAAAAAGACTCTAAGTCCTAATGCTATTCTTATAAGATCTTGGACTTGATCTTTCCATCATCTTCATTTTAGTTTTTATGTTTATTATCATCAAAATAAGTCTTCAAAGACATATGTCCAGTCACAGTTTAGAGGTGGAGTTTTTGAGTTATATAGAGGTAAAGTTTCTGACTAATATGTTGATGATAAATATGTCCAAGATTAAGTATGCATTTATTTGTTTTAAATATATTGATTTTTGGTTTTAATTCATCTAAATATAATATTTTTTGTTTTAATTCCTTTAAATATACCCTTTTTTTGTTTTAGTTTCTGCTTTTTTAATCATCGTTGTTGATGTTCATATCAATCATTCATTTGTCACATAAGATCATAAAGACCACGTTCTAGCCACGACAGCATCACGTGGCAGGTAACAACAATTCCAAATGGCAATGTAACATAGGGATCAAATAATTAGAATGATATTTTTCGGGGGACTCCTTTAGAAAGTTTTAAAAATAGAAGATTAAAATGAAAAATTACTATATTTTGAGTGAACAAAAATATATTTAAACTTAATTAATTATATATATATATATAGTAAGATTTATATAAAATTAATATTGGTAAAACTGGACCGTAAAATAAATTGGCAAAATTTTTAGTTCAGGTTCAATCAATTAAACTGATTTGTTAAATTGGATGATATATAATTTATTTTATATTTTTAGTAATTAATTACACAATTAATTTTACCTTTTTTTATTTTCACTGTTCAACTAATTATATATTTTATTTTTTATTATCTTACTTTCATTCGTTTTTTATTATTTATTTCAAATGTGTGAACCTGTTTTTTTAACATAACGAAAATTTAAAAAAAATAACAAATGCTGACAATGGACCCAACTAAACGGTGACAAGACAATAAATCCTAGCTATTGTGAGGTTCCTAATTTAGTGAAAGACAGCTCGGTACATAGACAGAGGCACAGAGCAAAGAAGGTGCGGAAGCGAAAGAGTTGGTTTAAGGAGTAGGGATGGCAACGGGTGAGGGGGGGCGAGAACGGATAATAGCCACTCATTTTTTATTGATTTTTGAATATATTTGTTTTTGAAATTTTAATATTTATTTTTATATTTAATAAAATATTTATTTATCTAAAATTTTTTAAGTGAATAAATGTTAATATTTTGAAATATGAGTGGGTATCTAATAAATTGTTGAAAAAAAATTAAAAAAATGTATAAAAAATAAAATAAAATATTATAAAAATAAAAAAATATAATATTATAATTTTTTTAAAATTTTTTTATAAATTTAATTTAAAAATAATTCAATAACCTAAAATATTTTTAATTTATATAACTTTATAATATTTAAATTTATATAATTTTGTTTTAATAATTTTATATAAAATATTTATATAAATTTTTTATAATATTTATATATATTAAAAAATTTAAATTTTAAAAGTAATTATGATATAATTATATAAAAAATGAATAATCGGATATAATTATATCCTTAACGTATGGAGTATCAAATCTCATTCCCAACGAGAAATGGCACCTTATCTCTCGGCGCACCTGCAAGGGAACAGTGGCGAGCTGGGATGTGAGGCAGATGATCGGCAGAACGTGCTTCAAACTTCTGCAAATTTTTATTTTTATCAAGGAGAATAAAAATGTTAATAATATTTTTTTAAACTTTTTATTTTATTATTTATTTATTTCATATATTTAAAAAAAATAATTATTATGAAAAAATAATTGTAATATTTATTTTTTAGATTAACAATGAAAATAAATATTTAAAAATTACTTTAATTAAAAAATTACTAAAATTTTTCATAAGGAAAAAATAGTTACCACTCTTCGAAACGATGAGTGGGTGCATGCCAACCGCCCAAATTGTTGAATCGGCCAAAAATAAAATCGGCGGTTGATATGTATAACTTGTAATTTGTTTAGAATAAAAATAAAAATAAGTATAAATTTATATTTTATTTTATTTTTTTATAAATAGTTGTATATATAAAGTATTTTATAAATTTTATTTGATAATATTTATATAAATTTAGGTTTATATAGTTAAACTTTGAAAAAAATTTGGATAATTTTTTATTATAGATAAATGTGTATAAAAAAATTTATAACTTTTTTATTGATAATATTTACTCATAATTTTTACTTACAGCTTTCATACAGATAATTAATTATATATATTTAATTATAATTACTAAATTTTAACTAATAATATTTATAAATATTAAAAAATTAAATTTTAAAAGTAATTATGATATAATTATATAAAAAATTGAATAATCGACTATACTAATTAAAATCCACTTAACGTATGGAGTATCAAATCTCACTCCCAACGAGAAATGGCACCTTATCTCTCGGCGCACCTGCAAGGGAACTGACATGCAGTGGCGAGCTGGGGATGTGAGGCAGATGATCGGCAGCGAACGTGCTTCAAACTTCTGCAACTTTTTTTACTTTTTAATCAGTGGCCGGCGGTTTAGTGAAAACTGCCCTGTTCACTTGCCTCGCTTTTTAACTCGGCTTTTGACTAATTTTGATCAGAACATAAAAACGGTTTTACTGTATTTAGAAAAAAAAATAAAAATAATTTGGTTTATAAATTAAATTTAATTAAATTTTATATTTAAAAAAAAAATATGAAATAGTTTGATTTTTAAAATTTTATGAATTTTACTTTTTTTTATTTTAAAATTTTCATCAAATTTAATAGAATTTATTAGAATTTAATTTAATTTAAAATAAATAGATTATTTTAATTTAGTAATTGCTTCTAATCATCTTTTATAAAGATTAAAATATAAAATATTAAAATCAAATAAATTAATTTTTATTTTAATAAATTCTCATCACAAAATTTAATTTCAAAATCAATTCAAATCTTATTTTTTAAAAAAAATTAAATATAAAATTTGATTTTTAACTTAAATTAAATCAAATTAAATTATTTTTTATTTTTATTTATTCTAAACACAATTTTAGAATTTTGTTATATTTTTTAAAATATTTTTTAATAATTTTTTATTATTTAATAAAAAATATCAAATAAAAAATTAAATGTAATTAATATGTTAAAAAATAAAAAAATATTCAATATTTTACCCACTCAACATTAAAAAAAAAAAGAGAAAAAAACTTAAAAATGGGTTTTTACTTTTTCATGCCGAGCAGCATAAAGGGTGGCAGTGCCATATCAGTGTATCACGTGTCACAGAGCCCAAGATAATCCAAATGAAATCAAGAAGCCAATCTCAACAAAGTCATCCAGCCCCACCAAACCATATCATTTCATATCCTCTTCACTCTGCAGCATTACAAGCCACCATTTTATCACTTTCCTTGCACTCCTCTCTCCCTCTCCCTCTCCCTCTCCCTCATGCCCCCTCACACATAAACTCATGGCAACCGCCACTGCTCATAAGTGGCTCACACACTTAACCAACACGAAATGCAGCAATAACCTCGTACCTCCTGCTTCAAAGAGGCAACAACCCATGTATTTCATCCACCACCACGTAATACAATTCACCTGCAACTACTCACTTAGGTTCCTTCTCTTTGTCTTCCAAAATTCAAACATATACATGTCCTACAACATCACTAACAATCCTATGTTTGTGTTTCTGTGATTTTTTTTGTTCAGAGACCTATGTGCCAGGGATGCTACCTTTCAATGAACGGTTGCAGAGAAGGACAACACCATGCAAGAAACCCTGTTGGCACCATAGAAACCCGCACCTTGGCACCAGTTGCATCACCTGCAATGGCTATGTACAGCCTCAACTTGGCCATTTCACAGCTGAAATCAGACCCTCCATTTTGTACCACGTCTGGCATAGTAAGGGTGCAAGTCCCCATTGAAGAGCAGGTTGAAGCAATTGATTGGCTCCATTCCCAGAGCCACCTTCTCCTTCCTCGCTGCTTCTTCTCCGGTAGGGAACACAACCCCTGCCATGGAAACTTGGTCAGCGTTGCTGGTGTGGGTTCTGCTGTTTTCTTTCGCCAGTCACATCCCTTATCCTATTGGGATTGGATATCTATAAGGAGGTAATCAGTTTTGGGTTCTTGAAAAATTTATGAGTTTATAAGCTAATCTTTAGAAAATTGTTAACTCAGTTAATATTAGAAACTGTTGAATAGGTGGCTTTACTTAGCCATGAGAGTAGTTGGTCTCATTTATCGCAAGAGGACAAGAATTTATTTGTCATGCTTTTGTTAACTAAGGAAAATAAAAGTAAGGGTTTTCCTCAAAAGTACTTAAAAGCAGTTGTTAAAGATTTAAAATAAAAAAAAACTCATAAAAATAAACTATTCAATGCATTAGAAATTAAAAAAGTTTTATTTTTTATACAAAACTTTTTATTTTCAATTCTTTAACATGTGACCTTAGCACATTTGTTACAAAACTCCTAAAAGTAATAAAATTGCTTACAAAAAGTAATTTTTAGTTAAATATGATCACATTCAATTTATTATTTAATATGTATAAAGATATGATATTCATGTTAAAAAATACAGTCTCTCTCGCCTTTGTATTCATTGATATCAATTAATCATGTTATTCGTTTAATTAAAATACGTTTAGTTTTATTTAATTTATTCACAAAATTATTTCGTATGTCACAAAAATATTACAGTCATATACGAAATAATTTGACATCTCTTTTATGTTAATATATAATATAAATATAATAATATAAATATGATGTATATATTCTATTATACATAAAACATTCCCCCATATCAATAGTGCTTAATCCCCCAAGTGAGTACACATTATGTGCTACTAACATTACTCTGCATTTATTACCTTTGAAAAATGGTTCTTTAGCCCACCGAAACATGGCTTCTCAATTTATCACCAAGGGATGACTTGGTGAAGCACACTGCCTACCTCAGTATTTTCCAGACCGGTGTGTACGGTCTAATCTCAATGAATTTTCAAAGAGACGATAAGTTACAGAGTAACACAAAGTATTAGTTCTTCTCTGCTAGTGATAATCTAAATGTCTTCAAGGGAATGGTATTTATAGGCCTTCAAGGGAATGGTATTATAACACAAAGTATTTATAAGTTACAGTATTTTCCACCGCTCTTGCATTAATATCATTCTTATGATTGTCAAAAATGTAGCCAGCGTGCTTCACCTAGTCAAGCAGCCTATACAACTGTTTCTAATTTTAATCAAGACCCACTTAAAACTTGACTATACTGTTAAAATTTTCTGCACACCGCTTTATATGCAGCAGCTGTTACTGTGCAAAAATCATTCCTCCAACTGAGATATATGGAACCTCAAAATCTGTTTATAGTTTTCTTTTTGTTTTATTTTTTAAAAAAAATTCACTTTCAAGGTTTCTTTCTGAGAGATCCCCATTAATCCGTGCATATGGAGCTATCCGTTTCAATGCAAAAGCTAAGGTATCATCAGAGTGGCAG
Organism: Ormosia semicastrata; assembly: GCA_029884595.1. Taxonomy (NCBI): domain Eukaryota; kingdom Viridiplantae; phylum Streptophyta; class Magnoliopsida; order Fabales; family Fabaceae; genus Ormosia; species Ormosia semicastrata. The sequence goes on from JAQQTO010000047.1 coordinate 11,475,833, forward strand.
GCTTTTGGTTCTTTCTACTTCATGATTCCTCAGGTGCGTACATTGTTTTCTTTCAAAAAACTAATTAGCTATTCCATGTGTGTTAGTATTTATAGCATCAGCAGCTAGAGATACCTAGACAAAAAAAAAATTGACAGGTTGAGTTTAATGAGCTTGAAGGAGGATCAATGCTTACCACAACTATTGCATGGGATAATGCTCTTTCTTGGTCATGGGAAAATGCAATCAATGCAGTCCAAGCAACACTTTGCAAGGTGAGTGCAAATAGATTGTGTCTTTTAAATTAGGCATTAAGCAGAAGAATTTGTTCAAACCATACATCTTTGGGCTGCAGGTTTCTTCTTCCATTGTGAAGTTTCCAAAACAAGCTCCTCCAACATTAATATTAAGCAGCCATAACATTCCCAGTAAAGTAGATTGGGATCTTGCTGTTAACAGAGCTTTGCAGATGATAAAGCAAAACGACTCCTTACTAACCAAGGTAACCTATGTCCCATTGTTACTTTTGTCCAGTTTTTTCTTGCCAGGTTTTGCTTTACTGCTTTTGTATTATAACTTGAGTTGCAAGAATCAATTTGAAAGCACAGTTTCTTCTGCCATATTGGAAACTCAGGTTGTGCTAGCTCGTAGCACTAGAGTAGTGCCTACTGCTGATATCGATCCTCTGATGTGGTTAGCTTGCTTGAAGGTATTGGAATCTTGTTTTCTCTTTTGTCCCCTTCAAATTGAACAGTGTTATCTTCATAATATGCAGTAATAAATTTCGTATGACTCCATCAAAACTATTATAGGTTGAAGGTGAAAATGCTTACCAGTTTTTCCTTCAGCCGCCTAATGCACCAGCATTTATTGGAAACACAGTAAGTGTGCTATGTGTCTGACGTCAGGCTATAAACTAGAAAGGTTTATATATTTTTACCCTTATATCATTGCATGCTGTGTCATGATGTTGTGCTGAACGTTCCACAAAATATATCCAAGAAATGAATTTCACATAACTTAATAATTTGAGTTACTTTCTAATTATGTTTTATAATTTTATGTCAATAGCTTAATTTTGTTTACTTTTAAAGTCATCAGGTGGATAACCCTCTCAAGAACTGTTTTCTGAATTGAATCAGCAATGATACATTTTTTTCCCTTTGTTTCCATTTTAATTTTTATGAACTCGATGAATAGCCAGAGAAACTATTTCACAGAAAATGGCTCCACATTACTAGTGAGGCTTTGGCTGGAACCCGTGCTAGAGGAGTGTCACTGGCACTGGATCGTCAAATTGAACTTGACTTACTTACCAGGTTTAACTTCGTGATTAGAGCTTGATCAAAATTTTTGTTTTAGACTTGCTTTAATGATTTCCACTACTTACATTTATGTCTAGCTCCTCAATTTTTGTTGTTTAAGATTTTGTCTTATATTTACAGTCCAAAGGACGACATTGAGTTTACTATAGTGAGAGAAACCATAAGAAGAAAATTAGAGGTAAGTTTATTTTTTGTAATTTTGATTAGCAGTATGGATTGCTTATCTGTTTAAGAAGATGCTTCCCTTGCATGTTTGATTTTGTTTCTAAATGAATTTTTTCCTTGAGTCGTTTGATATTCATTGGTCAAGGAGAGCAAGAGACGGAAGGAAGAGATTCTGTTTTAGGAAAATGATTATTGCTTGTATGATGTGAACTTTTAGAATCAGGTGTTGGTATCTTAAGGCCACATGCTGTCTACATAAAGAATCTGACAGAGAACAAAGGGTGGGTTAATTTTATCAGTTTCTCTAACTAAAACATAGAAGCTAAATTGTCCTCAATATAATCAAGGCAAAACAGATTGGAATTTGGAAGTCTGGACTTTATAATGCCACACTCAATATGCTGTTTCATTTTGCATATTACTCTTGCATCTCCTTATAGTCATTTTAGAACTTCCTTGGTCACCATGAAGATAAACATTTAATCTGCGCGTTTTAGCAGGCAGTATGCCAAAAGGTTGTAATCAAGCCAACGAAAATGATAAGGAAACTCCCCAGGATCCAACATTTATTTGCTGAATTAGCTGGCAGGTTAAGAAGTGAAGAAGATGAGGTAACCATAATACAATTTGAGTACCAAATACTCAAGTTTCGTTGAACATGCCTTAAACTTTCAATTCTTTACAAATGAAAGTAATTTTATTAAATACTCACCATATAATTAGGTTGTCCATCTGTATTTTTTTAGTATGAAATTTTGTCATCTCTTCACCCAACCCCAGCAGTTTGTGGGTTTCCAACAGAAGAGGCGCAACTTCTAATTGCAGAAACAGGTACATCAATTTTCCAGACACTATTGTTTTTGATGCAATCAAATCTTTCCTTATTTGTTCTTCAAACGACTTTTAGTCTGAGCTTTTAGATTTATCTTTTAGAAATTAATAGAGTCATATAACTTGTGTAACAAAGTTAAAGCCAGGAAGCATAATATTTTTTTTGCTCTAATTGTAGAAACTGAAAGAAACATAGCTTGACATAAGGCCTGAAAGTCCATGCAACCTAGCTTGTTGACAATGGTAGTCATTTAATTCACACTAGAATAACTTTAAATTTAGGGAAATTGGAATATGTTATTGTGGCATAAAATGATTAGAACAGATATGAGAGTTGGTCATACAATGTGACATACCGCTGATTTAGTAAATTGAGAAATGTTAATAACACATTCTTTTTTTATATATATTTTTTAACATATTCTTTGTTATTGGACAACCTCAAACACTTCAAAAAAATATGACTTGTTTACCAGCTAAACAAGTTTGCATCGTTGCTGCTAAAAAATTGACAGCACTACTCCACACTTATTATTTTCCTTCATAAAAATTACGTTTCTTTCCACAATAATATTAAATTTGATTACATGTTCCAAATACCAAAAAATTAATAATAATAGATTATAGTGTAAATTATATCAACCAATTAGCTTTAATTCCAAAATTGATTGATAAAATCTTTTAATCTTGAATTGTTGATTTTCGTGCTTTTTTCTTAAATTATATATCAATTAAATGGATGGAACGGATGAACCTCGCCACGCAGGGGCGTGAACACAGATGAGGTAGAGAACCGAAATTTGAAGAACAATAAAACAGTTTCATCACCTTCATCATCATCTTCTCTGAAACCAAAAACTACTCAACTAATCCCAACCCATTTATTCGCTCTTAATATTTCAAAATCAAATTTCATCAATCTCGGCTGCAAGATTGATGGGGAAAAATGCTGCGATTTTGGGTAGTGGCTATTGAGATTTGGATTGGAAGAAGAAGATGAGTAAAAAGAAGAGGATTTTCAGGTAGAGGCGTTTAAGCACTGGATGGTGATGGGCCAACAAGACATGGAAGATTCTTGAACATGCATTTCATGAAATATACAACCACAACGCCAGTGGTCTCTGTTTTGAAGAGCTTTACAGGTTCCCCTCTTCTTTTTTTTATTTGATTTCTACCATTGAAGGAAGTGTTGTGCAGTGTGGAGGTGGTGCAAAAACTGTGTGAGCTTCCACTTGCGATTGTGGTTGGATGGAGGGATGGCCGACTGGACGGTTGAGGTTGCCGGACAGAGGATTGGCCAGCTACACGGTTGGGCTGGCTGCGGGTGGAGGGTGCATTACTCCTTCGTACAAAGATTGAAGGAAGAAGATGAACTGTGAAATTTTAACCCGTATCTATTTATCCAGACCCAACTTGAACCAATTCTCGTAGTTAGAAATAGCAACACAGAAGAAGATCGATGAATATTTATATATTTCTAAATGAATTGAATATAGAATGCTTAACCTCTCTTTATATAAGAAAGCTGTTATATAGAAAAAAAAAAAAAGATATAATTATGTACAGAATCAATTACAATTTCAATCATGTTAATCAATCAATCCTAAAAGTAATCACAATTTCAATCACGTTAACATTTTCCCTCAAGCTCAAGTAGGTGTAGAGGGAATTAACTTGAGTTTGGAAATCAGAGTGCGAAAACAATAAGGATGATGAGCTTTGGTGACAGATCGGCTGGCTAATCAAGAGTTCCAATAGAAATGAAATGAGGAGTACCATGAAGGATGTGTTGATGAATGAAGTGGTAATCGATTTCAATATATTTGGTGCGCTCGTGAAAGATATTATTGTGAGCAATCTGAATAGTACTCCTATTATCACAATAGAGAGCAATGGAAGAGGACTGAGAGAAATTCAAATCATCAAGAAGCCATCTGAACCAAAATATTTCAGAAGTGGTGTCAGCAAATGCTCGATACTCTACTTCAGTATTGGAACGTGCAATTAAAGTCTATTTCTTGCTTTGCTGTAAAATAAGTGCATCACCAAGATAGATACAATAGCCAGTGGTGGATCGACAATCAATGAAATCTCCACCCTAATCAGCATCAGAATAAGCTTAGAGGACCAAGGAGAAGTTGGCTGAAAAATGAAGCCTATGAAACAGAGTCTCTTTTAAATATCGAATAATACGAAGAATAGCAACATAGTGAGTAGTGCGCGAAGCTAACATAAACTGACTTACTAAATGAACAACGTATGAAATATTTGAACGAGTAACAGTAAGATAAATTAAGCTGCCAACCAATTGCCGATAGAGAGTAGAGTCATCAAGTATAGTACCATCCAGATGTGTAAACCTAACATTAGGATCCAGAGGAGTGGATTCGGTGCGACTGTCTGAAAGACTGACTTGAGAAATAAGATTTGAAACATATTTAACTTTAGATAAATAAATACCATTAACAAAGGAAAGAACCTTAAGACTCAGAAAATAACTGAGAGGGCTACGATCTTTCATCTCAAAATTGTAGCTCAATTATGCTTTAAGATCAGCAATACCTGAAGTATTATCACCAGTAATGATCATGTCATCAACATAAAAAACCAGTAACACAATGCCGCTATCAGTCTTTTGGATGAAGAGAGTTGAATCATGAGGACTACAGGAGAACCCAAGCTGACTAATTGTGGAACTAAACTTAGCAAACCAAGCTCGAGGAACTTGTTTAAGACCGTACGAGACTTTGCAAAGAAGTCAGACCTTGTTAGGTGAACAAGAATAACCAGGTGGTGGTCGCATGTAAACTTCTTCTTCTAAGTCACCATTGAGAAATGCATTCTTCACATCCATCTAATTAAGAGTCCAGTTGCAGGTAGCAGTAATAGCAAAAAGAGTACGAACAGAAGTGAGACGAGCAACTGGAGCAAAGGTTTCTTCATAATCAATCCTATATTCCTGTGTAAAGCCTTTGACTACCAAGCAAGCCTTATAATGATCAACAGATCTGTCGGAGCGAGTTTTAATCTTATAAACTCATTTACATCCAACAAGAGTCTTATGAGAAGGAAGATCAACCATTTCCCAACGTTTCTTCTTTTATAGCTTGTTGCCAACGAAGATCAGTGATGCCTTTGGATATGGCTGTGGTTCATGAAGGTAAAACATGGAAGAAAAACACATGAAGGTAGGTGGGAAGGTTTCTTACCCGAGAAGGACGAATATCAGTGTCATATGCAGAATCAACAGTCAGGATAGTGTCAGCAGGATGAGTCAAAACTTCAGACAATGGTGAGAGCTCACTGGGAGAATCGAAAGAGGAACCTGTAGGGGGATAACCTGTCTCAGACACATGAAGACTCAGTATCAAAATCATTTGGAAAAAGATCAATAGATGGCATAGTAAACAAGAGGGTAGAAGTGGAAAGAATAGACTTGAACTAAGACAGTGAGAAGAACATAGTATCTTCCTAGAAGACTGCATAACGAGAAATATGAATGCAATGAGAGACTGGATCCCAGCAGCGATAGCCCTTGTATTCAGTATCATAGCCAAGGAAGCAATAGAGACAAGCACGAGGTTCAAGCTTAGTGTGCACATAGGGTTGAAGATGTTCATAAGGAGATTACATTACCAAGAGGAAAGAAGACAATTGATAAAATAGACAACAGTAAGAGCAGCTTCACCCCACATAAGTTTGGGGCAAGATAAGGAAATGAGCATAGATCGAACGGAGTCAAGAATGTGCTGATGTTTCCTTTCAGCATGACCATTTTACCGAGACGTACTAGGACATGAAGACTAAGAAATGGTACCTTGTACAGCAAGAAAAGTGAGTATCTTTGAATCACAATATTCAGAGGCATTATCACGACAGCAAACCTTAACTGTCTTTAAAAATTGAGTTTTAATCATAGTGGCAAAGGTAATGTAGATTTGGGGAAGTTTAGAATAATTTTTCATTAAATATATCCAAGTGAAATGTTAATAGTCATCAATGAAAATCACAAACTATCGACAACCTCCCATAGTGAGTGTAGGGGCTGGACCCCAAACATTAAAGTGCACAAGATCAAAAGAAGAAACAGAAATGGAAGTATTTTTATTAAAAGATAAGGCAGGTTGTTTAACTGTTTGACAAGAAGTACAATGCAAAGACTCTTCTTTAACAGACCCTAAAACACCCTAAGAAATAAGAGGATGTAGTATAAGAGAACTATGACCAAGACATTGATGCCACAATTGAAGAAAAGAGGAACTAAAAGCAGCACAGAGAATTGACACAAGAGACGAAGGAACATGGAGGGTAGTGAGCTCAAATAATCGTCTGACTTTACGACCATTCCCAATGATTTGTCTCGTCTGTGGATCCTACACAAAACAACTAACAAAAGAAAAGGTAAGAATATAACCAAAGTCACATAATTGGCCAATAGAGATGAGATTAAAGTTTAATTTAGGAATAAGGTAAGTGTTTGATAATGTAAGGGTAGGTATGGAGATGAGACCCTTATGACTTACTTCCATAAGAGACTCATCAGCAGTATGAATAGAATGAATAGCATCTCTAGAGGAAAGGAAAGAATAGGATGAGGAAGTCATATGATTACAACATGCAGAATCAAAATACCAACGGTTATTACTTAGTGTAGTTGCTAAGGTAGTAGAAGTGTTACCAGATTGAGAAATGACTTGCTTAAGAAGAGACTCAAGATCACTAATGGAAAGAAAGATCTGGGAAGTAGAGGAAGAGGCATCGTCGGTAACTAAAGCTGCAAACACAGGCTTAGATGAGGAACTGAGATGAGCTTGAAACTTGCTCTAATTAGGTCTTGGTGGTCGAGTAGGGCACTGCTCAATCAAATGTCCTGGAAATTTGCAATATCTACATATTAGAGAGAGGCAATTAGGAGCAATATGACCCTACCTTTTAAAAGTTTGACATTCTATGGTGGGACATTTAGGAAGAGCATGACTAGGTTTACGGCAGTGACGATAGAATTTACCCTTCTGATGAATAACTGCAAAGGCCAAATCTGCTTTAGGTCGAAGAAGACCCAATCTAATTTCTTCTAACTTCAAACGAGGAAGGGCATCCTTAAGTGTGGGCAGGGGATCCTGATACAGTAAAGATGCTTGAACAGGCTCATAGTCATCAATGAGAGCCATCAAAAACTGGATGAGTCTAATGCGATCACGGTACTTCACACAAAATCAATTGATCCTAGATAGCTTCCATTCGTGCCAGAAACTCATACACAACTTGTCTGAACTCTTGTTTCAGATTGTTGAGTTCCTTCAGCAATTGATACTAATGAGACAAATCAGAAATTGTATATTGATTCTTCAGATGATCCCATACCTCTTTGGTAGTGTCAGTGTCCAAATTGCAGATAAATATTAGAAGTAGAGGTATTTCAAAACCAGGTGATAATTTGATGGTTTTTGCTATCATAATCTTCTAATTTGTTAGTAAACTTCTCATCAGTGTCATCTTCAGTTTTGACAGGGCAAGTAATATCACCTCTAACATATCGCCATAGTATTCGACCTTTTAGAAAGCCACGCATGACCTCAACCCAGTGGATGTAATTCGAACCATTGAGTAAAATTGGAATGAGCTAAGCAACATCAGACTTTTCCATAGTAGCAAAGAAGAACAATAGCAAAAAAGAACACTTTTAGGACTGAATTGACAAAAAAAGACCTCAAAAATAGAAAGATTTCACCAAAAAACTTGGGAAGGAGGTCTTGTGCCACATCATCAAGACACGTCAATGCCACATTAGTGCCACATCAGCACAGGTGGACAAGTAAGCACTAAGGTGGAACATCCATATTAGTGCCACATCAACGAGTCTAGATCAGAGACGGGTCACGGAGCTGGTCGCGAGTCAAACACACGGTGGGGTATCCGGTGCGTGAACCACACGCCTAGAGAGGGAGGCAGCGCGTGGCACGGTGGATGATAGTGAAATTTTGATGATTGATAGATCGACGGACAACGGTTCCAACAATGTCGACAATGTCAAATATAGAGATGCTTATTGGAGATCAATAGGGTGACGGTGAACAGAAGGATTGGACTGAGAGCCTAGACTTTTTGGTGCCAGGTTAGTAACAGAAACAAAGAAGACTGATGAATATTTGTATATTTCTGAACGAATTGTATACATGAGAGTTAGCCTCTATATATATAAGAACACTACTATACAGAAAAGAAAAATAATAAGATAGAATTATGTACGAAATCAGTTACAATCTCAATCACACTAATCAATCAACCTTACAATCAATCACAATCTCAATTACGTTAACACTCGTAACCCACCTAATAATTAAAAAAAATTAGTTTTTAAGTAAACTTGTAGAATTGGTAATAGTTTACACTTCTAATGAGTTGTTTGAGATGGTCCAATAATAAAGACTGTATTAAAAAGAGTGTGTGAAAGAAGGAGAAGGCTAATATGCACCAAGTGATGTTTTGGTGCTGGGATGCACCCACTCAAATGGCCTACTATTATAGGTTAGCCGGTTTGTTTTTTGTTTTTTTTTATTTATCTTTTTACATTTATGTTATCTAAAAAAAATTGTGGAAAATATGTCAAGTTTCATCGATAAAACCCACTCCGCCACCTCCAAACCCCACCACCACTGCCTTAAAAGGCAAATGTAGCAATTGTTGCATCAAGGAATAGTGGCTCATCCACTGTATCCTGCTTCGCGGCACAGATCGCCGCCTCTGCATGTCATGCGTCCTTAGCCTCCACCCGTCATCCTTCTGCCCCTACTGCTTCGAGTTCTTCGAGCACCCTCTGTTTGCCACCTCCTCTACCTCTGCGCACCATTTCATTTGTGCGTCAAGTGCTCCTCCCTCACCACCTTTGTTGCCTCCCTCCTCCTTCCTATGCCCTCCCTACTCCAAATTCAACCTCTCCTTCTTCCCCATTGCCAATCCCAATCCCAATCCCAATCCCAATCACGTGTTTGATCAAAAGCTCTCGCTCATGCTCCTTTGCGCTACCAAGATCGCTTCCTCGTTGACGATCAGGGCTCTTGCCAAGATTGAGTGTTTTTTTTTTTTTCATTAAGATTGAATTTCATGTGGATATATGTTATCCTTGGAATTTCGTTTCTTTAATTGAAAATATTTTAATAAGTTGTTATCATCTTAACCTCACATCCCCCTTTGAAAGACTCCACATTGATTTGGAGCAGGGCAGAGAGAGAGAGAAGCAGAGTAGGTGAAAAATAGGTTTTCACTTTGAAATGTTCAATTTGAAAATCACCTTTTAAGTCATTAACCGATCATTGATCTTAGCCATTGCTTTTCTAAATTATTACATCAACAGTGAAATCAACTTGGTGCATGCATGCACCACAAGTTACCTGGTGCATATTAGACGAAACCGTGAAAGAATATGTTACCAACGTTCCTCTTAACAAATTTGATGATTGTGATATTATGTAAGGGCACTTAGGTTAATGAAATTATAGTGATGTCGGTGGTATGTTGTTTGTGGTTGTATTGTCCTGATACATGTTTTGACGGTATAAATAAGGTGAATATGATGTAGGTGAATGTTAATATATAGGTCCACCTAAAATGAAATTTCTTCAAAGCATCCTTCAGTCATATGTTCAAATAGATCCGTCAGCATCTAGTTTTGTGGTGGGCTCTATACATGTAGCTGTTATTTAACGATTTTTTATATGCTTAGTAAAAAACATTTTAGAACATAGGTAATAAAAAAAAGTAAACTATTGTTTGATGTTTCATATTTGGTTGACAAAGTTATGACTTCTATTCAATTGGATAAACTTGTCTCACTTTCGAACATGATGCTCAGAAGTATTTGATCGAGGGATGTATGCTGGACCTGTTGGTTGGTTTGGAGGAGGAGAGAGTGAGTTTGCGGTTGGCATCAGGTCAGCATTGGTGGAAAAGGTTAGCTATATAATTTGAGTTTTTATTTATGCCACATTTAGTTTGCATAGGTTGAGATTTTCAGAAGATTTTGATTATAGTCCAAAGTGATTCATGTTTCTAGCATCCTATATAAATTAGGGAAAAAAGTGATAATTCTATTGTTTAAGTAGCAATAAGAGCATTTGATTTAGTTTATATATCAGTACATTTCTTTTTTCAATGAAATAGATATCACCGCATATTAGTAAGCATCTTGGAGATCGTGAAATATCCCTTTCAGGAGTATGCTTTTCTCCCTTATGTTTCAGGAGCAGTTTGTACAGATGAGGACAAAGTTTTTCCCTTTTTTGTTGCAATTGATTTGCTAGCTTCTGACAAACCCTTTTTGTCCCTCTTGTAAAATTATGCAAAAGAAAACTCCAAGAAATTCCCAAGAATTTCAGGAATCACATTATTAGTATCAACAATCACATTTAAATCTTTAAAAGCAGCCAAATACAAGCTTAGTCAAGTTGTTTTTATCACCAATCGTAACATTGGCAAGTTTTTGTTCTAGGATCTAGGTGCACTGATATATGCTGGAACAGGGATAGTGGAAGGAAGCAGTCCTTACTTGGAGTGGGATGAGTTAGAACTCAAGACATCTCAGGTGAGTTTGTGAATACATTTCAGTGTGGGTGCGGATTCATTTATGGCCATATGTTTAGAGCACATGCATACATATGTTTGGAGTTTGGACAAACATACCATTCACTGCATGAAAAGATTGTTAAAGAGTTTGTTTCTTCATATGATTTCTCAGCACCATTCTACAAAGGTTGACTGCCTTAATAGATGTTGATCTGTTTTGTAGTTCACCAAGTTGCTCAAACTTGACTTGCCTCTCAGACAAAAAGTAGACTGTAAATGAGCTCCATCAACTGATATGGTTAGCACCTTCAATGACAATTTATGCTGATGAACTTCTTGATAGCCATTCTTTTAATTTAAAGTTTTTTAATAACAAATGCAGGCAGAGCTTAAAATTATATCTTGGGGGACCACGGATTAATTTTACATTTTTTTAAGTGGTCAAAATATAAAAAGTATATGAAAAATTTTAAAAAAATTTAAAAACAATATTGATGCCTAGCTTGATAGCTAACATATGTTGGGCCAGGTGTGGTGATTGGTGGTTTTTCTATTTCAATCATTGCATTAAATTAAAGATTATAAGATCCACAGTGTGGACAGTTCAAAGCTGACAAAACTTATTTTTGTTTAACTCTAAATGGGAATAAAATTGCGAAATCTTCTTTTGGTCTTGCAGTTTTGCCACAATGTTTGAGATTAGGCTGTTTCCTTGCTTAGACATTGTCCTTTCCTCTTGTGTCAGCACGGCATCTATTAGTTAATATATTTGGCAATTCTGGGATGAGGTGGAGCTTTGGACAACAACATTTAGAATGAACAAATAAGCTACTCATTTATATGATGGACTTAATCTGTTGCTCATTTGTCTAGATTCAACAACACTGGGTTGTATTCAAGGGTTAAGAAGCCAAGACAGCAATTTTTTTCCCTGATACTTGTACTATTTGTTAGGGATTTACTCTTAAGTAAGACAGATCAAAAGTATCATTGTCTAAGAATATATGTTGCCATACCATCAAAGTGAAACTACTTTGACAGTAAAAATGCTTACAAAGAATTTTGCATAGTAGGGTGAAATTAAGATGTTTGAGAGCAAAATTGTATCACTGCATTCAGCCATTAATAAAATCACCCATTGATGTAGTATTTTTCTTTGATTATAGAAATTCAAGTTATGTGACATTTTATTAAACATCTACCAATGATAGATATTTTGCTAGTCAAAAACAATAAAATAAAGACATTTCCAAGCAGGGACATGTAGGGAAAGTTTAATGTTATTTCTCCCATCATACAACTACATATTACCTATGCTTGTCATAAAAAATTCCATAAATGTAAAAGAGAATGAGATTAGGATATGAAGGATGGCCAATGAACAGAAGCAAATCATCTGCCAGTGCTGATAGTTGCAATGCATCAAGAAGACAAGAAGTAAAACGGCACCACACATTGATAGACCCACAGATGCAAGGAGGACAGGATGGGGAACATGGGATTAATTGTTGTAGTAACAGAAAGTGGGATTAATTGTGGGGAACATGGGATTAATTGCTGGTAGTGGTGATAATTGTGTAACAGTAGGATTAAGTGGAATTAATGGTTGTAACGGTGGGATTAGACAACACTAAGTGAATGGGAAACATGGGTTTAATTGCTGGTAATGGTGATAATTGTGTAACGGTAGGATTAAGTGGGATTAATGGTTGTAACAGTGGGATTAAATGGGATTCAAGGCAAGAAGGGATTAGACAGGATTGTTGTGTATAAGTGTGGGGGCAAGGGAACGTGAAAAGTGGAGAAAATTTTGGGCTAGGCTCTTGGGAGGGACTGTGTACTTTATATTTGCTCAGACTATTTGTTTCTAATATCTTTTTGAATTTTCCTATAATTTCTGGGTTGACAACATTCTAATATCAACCAGAGTGCAGTAATAAATCAATATTCTTCAATTTTCTGTCCTAATTTTACCAATATATATCAACTGGTATCAGAGCTCCTGATCTAGGGTGCTTTGGATGGTGACCACGCGAGCTATGGAATCCCGCATTAAGACATTGGAGAGGAGAATGCAGAAGAAGCATGAAGCGTTGGAGGAGCGGTTGGAGGAGATGATGCAACTGCTACAGGCCCGAAATAGGGAAGAGACGAAGGGAAGGTCGCGATTTCACCAATGTTCCAATTTTCACGATTCCAGTGATAAAAGGGACAACGGGAGCCTTGGACAGTTACTAAAAAAAATAGACGACAGAATGGAGCGGATCGAGAAGTTGCCGGATAGATTGGAGATGTAAGATCTTAGTCATTGCAAGATATTGGAGATTCCGGTGTTTGATGGAGATGATGCTTATGGTTGGTTGATCAGTGTGGTGCAGCACTTCGACGTAAATGCAACTCCGAATTGGGAGAAACTACCAACGGTTGTGAGGGGCCTGAGAGGCCGAGCTCTAACTTGGTACCAATGGTGGGTGTGGTGTAATCCAAATGCCACTTGGTGGACCTTCTTGAAGGCACTGGTCAGAAGATTCCATCCCGAGTACGACCTGGATCATTCGGTTTGGGTTTGGGATGAGGAATCAAAACTGGAAACATATCCAGAGACAGAAACAAAGAATGACCCTGTGTTGGAGAAGCTTGAGGTCGAGAATGTGGTAGAGGAGATCAAGGCAGAAGATGAAGGTGGTGATGCAGTAATGGTTCACCGTTTCAAGAACTCAGATCCGATTGAGATGATGACGGAAGAGGAACTCCAGAAAGAGCTCGTTATAATGAGAAGGAAACTGCTGCAGTCATGGCCACGTCTTGGTGACGAAGTGAGGGTGGAGATGGAGGACGATCTGTACAAGATGGTCCAGTAGGGGCAGAAGTACCCCACGATGGCTAGAAAACTTTAGGTTTCGAAAAATTCGATCAGCCCACCACCACTGCCAAACCTATCAGACTCGAGTTCTTCCATGGAGGCAGATGTTTCATTTACTGTGACTAAGCTCCGGATCTCGCGCGCACTGGCCAAGCCTCCACTGCTAGAACCACTGGACCCAAATCTTTGTACGGCAACCGAAGGATCGTTCATGGTTGAGACACTGACAGAATTGGTTGCTGCACCACAATCTCTTACCAGAAGCATCATGCTTAGGGTGGAGAGGGAAGGAGGGGTAGAATGGGAATTGGGTTCTTTTCTTAACCTAATGGGTTAGGCCCAATTCCATTATACGAGAAAGGGGGTCCAAAAAAATGGAGAAAGGTACTCAATGATATGTGGGCCACGACCTAATTCTATAATGGAAACTGGAGCAAAGGATTTAAGTGCATCCAAAGAGACTCCACCCATTAAAACTATTGCAATAGATTTTGGGCCTTGGCCCAAAACAAATAATGATGCTCGGTTACAACCATTGTATTCCAATATTGAACAAGAAACAATGTCATCTAAATACTAAAATACATGGAACCAGCACATGGACGTTTCAAGTTTGATCCAAGTACAAAAGAACTTGCTCTCTCCTTGATATGGCGTACAACTGTTGAAGTACCTCTACCAAAAAATGATTTATTCAAGAATGTTGAGGTGAAGAAAATTGAGAAGTTGCTTGACATGTCAACATCCATTTTGGAGAAATTCAAAGGTGTTATCGGTATGACTGAGTACTGTCATAATTGTATTTTCCCTATTTAGTGAGTCAACTTTTGCTAGTATTGGTATTGTGATGGTCAACTTAGCTACTAGTTTACCCAATTGCATGTTGTCCTTTAATGAATCTTCTCCACCTTCAAGTAGGGCTAGGTTCATTGGGTTTACAACCCATGCTGTGGTAGAAAGGAACTTGCATACATATAATGACCCAATACAGAAAAGGGCATACTCTCCATTACAAGTTCAATTTGTTTATGATAGCTCTACTGCAAAATGTTTGATAAACTATTGTTTGGGTCATGCTCTATTTCAATCCAGCAATGGTAATTGTGATCACACAAGTATTGATCATATTGATAAGTTCACCACATGCACAATTCTTTATGATGCTATTGTATGCATCTAATGCTATTGTATGCATCTACTTGGTGGACAAAATTGAAGGCTGCGTGACCTCACTAGAAGCTAGGGTCCAAATGTTCTTGTACTGACAGGTAGTGAAAGTTAAGATTATCACAATGAAGAATTATAAAAGGCAGAAAGAGGGGTCTATTGCTGCAGTTGCAAGACATTGAGATAGTCCATGATTTCTTCTTATTTGACCTAAGTGGAACAAATGTGGATTTGAGGTAGGATTGGTTAGAAGGGCTTAGGGAGGAAGGTGAAAGAGTTTTTTGTGGTGTTTTTCCAAGGCACTTCAAAGGAAAACCTACTTATGTTCCAATTACAAAAATAGGTTACTAGTAGTTAGAAATAGGAGATTTTCTCATTAGCAGTCTATCAACAGGTGTTGGTGATACTAGTTGTGCTACTATTTTGAATCCAGAACCATCTTTGATTGCTGGTTCAACTCCTCTTGTGGTTGAAGTCAACTATGCTATTGGAGTGGAAATGAAACCTCAAATTAGCTTCCTAAATGGCCAAATGTGTGGTACTAAGTTCCAAGGCAATGCAGTTGGTTTATTGCAAGATCTTGTGGTTTGCATTCAACCAATTTCTAAGGAGTTATTGAAGACAATAGCTGCATATGACAAGCAATATGGGGTGGAAGTTAGTAGTTCCAAAGTGGGTTCCAAGGAACGCAGCTCTTGGCTTTCATACTTCAAGCCATGGGATCCTAGAGGGAGTCCCTTGAGCTGTTATATTTCCCCGACCCTTCACCTTGAGGACAAGGTGAATCTTTTGGGGGGAGTATTGATAAACCCACAGATGCAAGGAGGACAGAATGAGGAACATGGGATTAATTGCTAGTAATGGTGATAATTGTGTAACAGTAGGATTAAGTGGGAATGTGGGATTAATGGTTGTAACGGTGGGATTAGACAACACTAAGTGAGTGGGGAACATGGGATTAATTGTTGGTAATGGTGATAATTGTGTAACGGTAGGATTAAGTGGGATTAATGGTTGTAACAATGGGATTCAAGGCAGGAAGGGATTAGACAAGATTGCTGTGTATAAGTGTGGAGGTAGGGGAACATGAAAATGGGGGTTTGGGCTAGGCTCTTGGGAGGGACTGAGCACTCTATATTTGCTCAAACTATCTGTTTCTACTATCTTTCTAAATTTTCCTATAATTTTTGGGTTGACATCATTCTGATATCAACCAGAGGGCAATAATAAATTAGTATTCTTCAATTTTTGTCCTAGTTTCACCAGTATCTATCACATATTAGACGTATACCTGATGCTTTTGATGTAAAGTTTAACTCACATATGGTACAATGCATTTGGCTCTATTCACATATTTTGTTTTCTGCTAATCAAATTATAATTTATAAATGTCATAAGGCTTGGTCAAACACACAACATAATAAGTTTATGCATGGCAATTGGTTTGGGTATCGATGAGCTATTTAATGCATGTCTATAGAAGGAAAGGAAAAAAATAAAAGGAATGGACAGTAGGGTGGATGGCAGGATGGACGGTAGAATGGACAGTAGAATTAGGAGTTATTTCTAATAAATTACACTCTAATAAGTTGTGCCTAGGAAGTTGTAGTTCAATAATTATAGTTTGGAAAGGTCTTGTTTGTACTATAAAAGCAGGACCTCAACCTTTGTATGGGTGTGGAGAATTTAGGTATCCTTGGGGAGGCTTAGGCCAAGGGCAGAGGCTGGGCATCGCACCTCTGATTGTTCTTTCCTTTTCTCTATTTTCCATAGTTCCCTTATATTTCCATATTTCCAAATCTGTAATCGAAGCTCTGCTCCTTGAAGTTCCTATTTAATTCCTTTAATAAAACCAATACCTATCAATTGGTATTAGAGCTCCCAATCCGGGGAGCGTCTGGATGGTATCTACATGCATAGAGAGCAGATTGGAAGCAATGGAATGGCAGATGGAGGCCATTGAACAACGATTTCAAGAGATGATGAGGACAATGACAGAGTAGATCATGATGGCCGTTTAGAATGCGCAAGTGATTCCAGAAGGAGAAGGAAGCAATCATGGCAATCAGGAAAGAAACAGAGAGAACGCCAATCTCGAAGCTATACGCAGAGAGGAGAGGATGCGACGGTGGAGGTGTCGTATTTTACGGGCGACGATCCGCACAGGTGGTTGTACCGTGTTGAACGGTACTTTGAGATCAACCAAATCCTAGAAGTGGAGAAGGTTGCTACGACGGTGGTGTGTTTAGAGGGAAGGGCATTGAATTGGTACCAGTGGTGGGAACCACAAATGGGGGTAGTGACTCGACCCGTTTTCCGACAAAGACTGCTGGGGAGGTTTCAAATCGCTTCGTCGGAAAACTCATATGAGGTGTTAATGGGATTGCAGCAGAGAGGTTCAGTCATGGAGTATCGAGGGCAATTCGAGCTCGTATCCGCTCCATTTTGTTACGCTGATGAAGAATTCATGCGCAGAGCATTCATGAATGGACTGAAAGATGAAGTGAAAGCAGAGTTGCGATTGTTCAACTCTGAGGATCTTCATTCCTTAATGACGATGGCTTAAAGGGTGGAAGATAGAAATCGAGCATTGGGTCAAAATTATGGGTATTCTGTCCGAGGTGTTGGGTCTATTCCCAGAGGTCCACGACTAGTAAATGGGCTGGGGCCCAAGACAACCCAAGTGGAAGGGGGTGGGGTGTTGAGCCCATTTCATGGTCTGGGCAGCAGTTCATCGTATGGAACGGTGGGAGTGAAACCGAGCCTGTGATTGAGCAAGAGCCAACATGTGAGCCAACACAATATGGGACGCCTACTCATGCTGACAGCTTATGTGGGCAGCTATTGATTGCATAAATGCAATATCGCAGTTTGTTCTTCTCCTCTGACTTTTTCCAATGTATGTGTGAAAGAGTCGTCGGGAATTTATTTTGGAGAAGGTGAATATTTTGGTGAGCATGAAAAAGTAAGTGATAACATGTGTCCTCTTGAATTAGATATATACATTGGAATGTCGGGCTTGCAGCTTTTGGAGTACAGTTCTTGCAAGTTGCTTCAATGGATCCGTGAAAATAGGGATTCATCACACCAACACAAGTTTCACGTTGTTTGCATTTAGCAAAATTGTTTTGAGGAATATGATATTGTTATGCAGCTACTTAATGTACAGTTGAACACCAACTTAGTCCTACTAATGAAGTCACAAAAAGCTTACCCCAACCTAGAGTTACTTGGCTCGCCTAGGGTTCATTTTGAGTCTCACTCATGTTTCGAGCAATGGGATTCCCTTGAGCTGTTACAAGACTTTCCTGGCCCTTCACCTTGAGGACAAGGTGGAGCTTATTCGGGCAGGTATTGATGAGCCATTAACGTATGTCTATAAAAGGAAAGGAAAAAAATAAAAGGAATGGACAGCAGAGTGGACAATAGAATGGACGATAGAATGGACAGCAAAATGGACAGTAGCATGGACGATAAATTTGGGAGTTGTTTCTAATAAATTGCACTCTAGTAAGTTGTGCCTAGGAAGTTGTAGTTCAATAATTGTAATCTGGAAAGGTCTTGCTTGTACTATAAAAGCAAGACCTCAACCTTTGTATGGGTGTGGAGAATTTGGGTAATCTTGGGGAGGCTTAGGCCAAGGGTAGAGGCTGTGCATCGCACCTCTGATTGTTCTTTCCTTTTCTCTATTTTCCATAATTCCCTTATATTTCCAGTTTTCCAGATCTGTAATTGGAGCTCTGCTCCTTGAAGTTCCTATTTAATTCCTTTAATAAAACCAATACCTATCAATTTTCCTATAATTTCTGGGTTGATATCATTCTGATATCAACCAGAGTGCAATAATAAATCAGTATTATTTAATTTTCTGTCCTAGTTTCAACAGTATCTCACATATTGGACATATACTTGATGCTTTTGATGTGAAGTTTAACTCACATATGGTACAATGCATTTGGCCCTGTGCACATATTTTGTTTTCTGCTAATCAAATTATAATTTATAAATGTCAAAAGGCTTGGTCAAACACACAGCATAGCATAGTAAGTCTGTGCATGGCAATAGGAAACTTTCAAGTCCTCATATCATAGAAAGCAAAGGCTAGCGGATTGTAATATGGTTAACAATGCTCAGTATCAAATATTACCAAGCAATTGTAATTGAGAAATGGTAGCGAGCGTTGCAGAGTATTTATATTTCCTGGTATGGTGTTCGGCAATTGAAGAGCGGTTGGGCACAGATGGTCTTGCCTATATCACAGTGACCAATTCTGCCAGGACAATGTAGTGGCATTCCCATATTTCATGACTAAGATAACCAGATTTATGGCTTTCCACCACTCCTATCTTCCATTTAAAGCAAAACCCCTGTTAGGTGAGAGATCAACAATGGGATTGTGAGGGGTTTATAACTAAACTACACAAACTGGTTGCAGTATACACCCAATGTCATGAATTGATCTCACAACTTCTCTACTATTAATTCAAAAAGCAAGAACTACAAAAATAATAAAGCAAATGAAGCATCATGTGAGCGTAAAAATGGAAGTGGAGCAACATAGCAGAACCAAAGATAAGACATATAAGTGATAAAACATTAAAAAAAAAGGGTCTTACAGCTACAGTAGCTTGCAAGATGCATTTTTTAACAATGGTACCGCCACAATCTCCATGTAAAAAGCAAGATTTTACAATACTTATTGAAGCATGAACACAAAAATTGTCTACAGAAAATGATTTGTTGGTTTCAATACTATAAAAACTTTTGGCAAGTAGAATTTGCAAACCTTACATAAAAGGGGAAAACATTATCACTAAGTTCAGAAATAGCCTTTTGGAAAGCTCCAATGGGAAGACCATCGCCATATATTGGAAAACTAAATTGAAACTCCAAGCCTTATAAACAACCCAACCCACCATCACTATGCTTCTCTTATCCAACCTTTTTTGACATAAACGTCAAATGATGATGACTTGAAAAAATATCTTCAGGACAATAACTACCCAAATAAAAAATACCTTTTGGAAAGGTTCCAATCCATCAATCAACAACCCCGCAAGGAACAAATCATCCTATTCCAACATCTATGGCATTTCTGATAGTGCAACCGAGATATGTGAGTTTTAAACTTTTTCCAGCTGTAAAAAAAAAATGTAAATATATAAGACATATGAGAAAAGAAAAAAAAAATCTACTTTTTAATTTCTATAATTCAGAATAAACGGAGTTACGAGACAGAGACTGCAAGCAGAATAATCATGTCCGTTTCTGCTACACACATATATGATAAAAGGGATGTCATCATAGATTACAATTACAGGGGACTCAATATTCTGGCTACTGGCTACTAGGAAGACATCTGAAACAGTAATCCATGAGAAATGATCAGCAATGACTCAAAAGACCCCTTTGAGTTATTAAACCAGACAAACAGTACACGAGGAAGAAGAATGTTCATTATGTCAATATCAAGACTCAATATCAACCAACAATACTAGGTCAATGTAAACTTAACAAACATAAGACAATTAAACCTTAAGCAACAATGAGGCCATTGAATAGTCCAACTTTATTTAATTTCATACAAACATCACATTAATATATTTACGAAATTCCTGTAAGAAAAAGAGTGTCTTGCCATGTTTTATCACTTCAATAGTCCTTTAGCAATCATTTCTCAGAGAAGCTTCTTTTCCTTATCATTTTCATTCTTTTCAAGAAGAGCCTTAATAAATATTTCATAAGTTACAGCATTTGGGAAGCAACCATTGTCATCCACTTTTGAAAGCAAGGCCATTGCTTCATCAAACAAGCCCTCTTTACAAAGCCCATTGATCATAGCAGTATATGTTTTGATATTTAAGCAACATCTTTTGAAGCACATTAGAAAATTTTGAATTATAATATTTGATTAAATCATAGAAGTGTAAAATTTTGTAAAGAAAATATTATGAAGTATTATTAAGAGGAAATTTATTGGAAATGAGATTCAAATTTTATTAAACATGGAAAAGAATTTTTTATAATTGATTAAGTCAAGAATAACGTAGTTTTTGTAAACAATGTTAGGAAATATTATTTTAAAAAGATGTTGTAAAGAAATAATGGAATTAAAGTTAATTTATATATTAAATATGGAAAGTTTCAAAATTAAGTTTAGAATGTTAAGAAATATTTTAAGCAATTGAAAAATAGTGATAAAATCTTACGCAACTTAAAAATGGTGATTTTTTAGCTACGCGATTGAGAAAACGTTTTAAAATCTCTATGCGATTGAGAAAATATTGAAAAATCATTACGTGATTTGAAAACGTAACAGAAGTTTTCTGCGATTGTGAAAATGCGATAATATCACTACGCGATTAAGAGGAACTGCAAGTTTTGTTGTAGGACCGACGTACTGGACCCGAGTGGATCAATGGTATTATGTAATTGTATGGGCAGTTATATAATATCATTGATACTAATGACATTAGACAATTGTATGAGCAGTTGCTTTAATATTATTGGGAACAGTACAACGGTGGTTTGATTTCATTGTTCATGCATCTAAGCATTATACAGTCGGCTTTTGTTGCCTAGGAGTGAACGAGAATTTGGATAGTGTGATCTATGATGGATCTCAGGGAGCGTCAGGGCGAGGTGATTCACTTAGTGATATGTTATCACATTATATACCTCTGCTGTGAAAAACCGTTGCAACGCACTGATGAGGACCCGACAAACACTATTCTTTTCGTGGTTCGGCGTAGACTGTCATTGAGGGTGATAGATCTTCTGGAACGTTTATCTCTGATGTTGGTTTAGCTCCATGGAGTAGGGGTTTGTCCAGTGTGGATGTGGCAGGATTAGTATTGCATTGTTGTGCATGGCCAGTGTACATATTGTTCATATGTATAGTTAACATCTATACTATTATGATATAGTATTATTGTGATATAATATTATTGTGGTATTATTATTATGCTAGATATTGTGTTGCAAGTTTATTGAATTATTTATTTATTAAATATCATGAATATATTTGCTGATTTTATGTTATTTTATGGACTGTATGTTGAACTGTGTTGGCATGTTTATCGTTTCTTTGCTGCCATATTGGTATGCGATGTAGGGGATCTCACCTCTTTACTGTATTGCTTGTCTGTTATGTTTTTATGATTATGTTTGATAAAGACCGTAAGAAGGACGAAGTTGGATTGCCTAAGTTTGAGTTGGATTGGCTTTGTTTGATCGGTTTGCAATGGCTGCAATGAGGGATTTCTCTGATTACGTGCAAGCGCAGTTCCATGGAGGCATTGATGCCTAGCATGTCAATGACAACTGTCGAGATTATCAAATTTAAATCAATTTATAACCGATTTACCAAAACTACTTGTAGCATAAGGTAACATCGGGTCGAGCCCATAGATCATTCTAATTATGAAGTCAGATTAAGAGATTAATGAACAGGAGGGGAAAATTTTGCAAGATTAAACAACAAAGAGCAATTAAAATGAGTAAACAAAATTAGGAAAATAACCAATCCAAGAGAATTAACCAATCTTGATTTTAATCCATCCTTGATCTTTATAGATCTATTCAACTATCAACCAAATCCTTGGTCTTAGATCACATTAAGACGCCTATCAATGATCTATGAATCTTCTACTAGAAATGCTTCTAGAATTCAATTAATTAAGATTAGATAAATTAAGCATCCATCCAAAACCCAAATTAACTTAAAAATCAAGATCCAACCAAGCTAAATATTTCATCAAACACCTTTAATAAATTATTTAACCTCTGAATTCATCTCTTGGCATATGACAATTACGCAATTAATATATGCAAATTCCAATCAAATTAAGCATTAAATCGAATTTAAATAGAAGAAGAGAAAGAGAAACTTGATTAATAGATGAATATATAACAATTAAAATAAAATCTCAAGATTAATCATTCAAGACTGTCAATCTCTTGGATTGATTAAAGAAGTTTAGTTCTCCATAGCCATCACCATTGGAGAACCTTCAAGAACCATGAAAAATAACAAAAAGAGAGAAGAAGAGAAAAAGAAGAAGAGAAATCTTCAAAATAAAAAACTAACACTTTAATTATAACAACACTTCTACATAGAAGCTCTACATCTTTCAATGATCTGCATAACCTCCCTTTTATAGAGAGTTAGAGGTACAAAATGTCAAAGGGGGTTGAGTCATGGTGGTTGGTGGAGTAGGTGGAGTAGGTGGAAAATGTTGAATGACTTTTGGTGAGTAGAAAATTCTAGAGATTCTTTATCTCCGAAATCATGCTGCTCTGAAGTCATTGCATTTGTTATTTTTGAGCCAAGTGGTCTTCACAAAGATTGTAGGTCTGGATCTTAACTTTCAAATGGCCTTAGTTTGAGTCCAATATCATTTCTATAGCTCCAGATATGTTCAAATTACTGCACACTGCTTAGGCCCAGTCGCAGCTCCTTTGTTCTGACTTCCAAGCCCAATATCACCTCCAAGGAGTCTAAATCGGGGAGAGTGTTCAACATAAAAGTTATAGATTTGAGTCTTAATTATCAACTATCAAAATTTCAGCCTATTCTACAACTTTCACTACGAGCAGTGTAATGAACAATACACAAAGGTCATTCTTCCAGGAGCAACACTTTAGTTCTTGATTCAATGCCAATTTGAGCCATCCAAACGTGTGATTGAGTCTTTGGTGTCTTCATGAAGATTGTAGAGCTCTCTATTATCTTTAAAATGACATAAGATTCATCTTAAACATCCACCTACAGCTCAAGATATGACCCAAATATAGGATTAGTGTAAAACGTAAATCATGCTGAAAAATTCAATTAAATCCATTTTGAGTTCAAAACATACAAAACATAACCAAACTTAATTTATTAAGTGCATGGAGAGTGTAAATGACTAAAAATGAAGGCTTATTAATGTATCAAATATGTGAACATCAAATTCCCCCACACTTAACTTTTTGCACTCTTGGGCAAAACATATAAAAACAAAATGAAATAGACTCAAAAGTTAAACATTCTAAAATACTCAATTTCTAATAATATTTAAGAATGAAGAGCAATTAATAATTCAAGTGATCAAAACATTTATGAGGTAACACATCTTCACATCTCAAATCAACAAGTAAGGATACTTCAATTGAAAAGCATGAGTAAAGAATGATAGATCCTCACAGAATTCACTCTCAATCTCTCAAGTGTTTAAAAGGTAAGTATTACACTCAATTCAACTCATGAAAATTGCACTACCATAAGCTTGCTTATCTTCTACTTCTCCACTACTCAGAACACATGCACACACAAATCATGAGGACTTTATTAAATGTTGTAATGAGGTCAAGGTAAAGAAAAAGGTAATATGGATGTGACAAGTTAAACACCAAAGAGAATAAAAGAACATGAAAGCTGAGTTCAATTATCGATCATGAAAGTTCATCCCAACTTCATCTAATACAAATTTCCTTTTATATATTATTTTCCCTTCCTTTATTGCCTTGTTGACCCCTTTTTTTTTTTACATATATATATATATTTTTGAATTTTTTTTATATACATATATTTTTTTTCTTCTTTTTTTTTTTTTGAAAAGAACATCATATATACATTTTTCAACCATTCTGCATGCACACTCCCACACTTGTTCATGAACTCATCCAATGACAAAGCTAATGTTCTCTTATTCCCTAAGACTAAGTAAGAACATGGTTTTTTTTTCATTTAAGAAACATAATGAGTTCGAGACAAAGAATAATCAAATAAGCTCAAAGGGGTTAAGTAAGGGGAAATATGCAAGGTTAGCTATTTGGTCAAAGTAGTTAATTGAAAAAAATTGCCTCAATCATTTTTATGTATGCATGTGAAAAAGTAGCTTTAAAAAGAATCAAAGCAAGTTCTAGAGCAACAATTTCATGAGTGAAATTCACACAAGAAAGAAGAGAATGGTGTAGATGTTCAATTCATTCATCAATAGGCTCAAGATCTCACAAGGTATAGTTCTATCATTCTCAGTCCACCAATTCAACATCCATAACCAAACATATGATTTTTAAGAAAGAAGACAATTAACTCAATCATGCAAATTTTCCTGAATTTTAATTGCTACTTCCACACAAACTAGTTATTTACCCCAACTAAAATGCGTCTCAAGAGTAAAATTTACTCCTTACTCTGCTATCCTTAACTGGTTTAGAAAATTACTGACAAATATATAAACACAATAAACATATTAATACATACACACATTTTTTTACACAACTCTACACACGACAAACATAAACACACTTACTATTTTTTTTTTGTTTTTTTTGTTTTTAGTCACACAACTATCCTTCCCCCCAACCAGATCATAACATTGTCCTCAATGTTAAAAAAAATAGAAAGGAAAAAGATAGAGGATAGTACCTGTGACTGCAATTACGGAAAAGAGAAACCTTACACAAATATAAACAGAAACAAAGTACGATGAACAAAATTAAAGATAAAGGAAAGTTATAGATGAAGTGTCAGGTCACACTGTTGTTTCTTGCTGCCTCCCTTGTTGTTGTCTCGCTTCTTCTTTGTCTCCCGACCAATCTATCCGGGAACATTCTTGGATCAGTTCATAAACAAAGGCTTCTAATTTATCAATTAACTCATCAACAGTGGAAGCTGAGATACGGAGTTGTCTTGCAGAAGGTGTGACAAATTTCTGTTCCACAGCATGGTCAACAAAAGATAACAAATTATCAAAGAAATTATTAACATTCAACAAACCTATGGGTTTATGGTGGATGTTCGGTTAGCCCAAGAAACAACTTGAAAGACTTCTTCCAAAGTACCAAAACCACCAGGTAAGGCTATGAAGGCATCAGAGTTTTCAAGCATTGCCTTCATTCGTTCATGCATAGATGATACTTGAATTTCCTGTCCAATTGTCTTTCCAACAAAGTTCCTTCGAGTTAAAGGTTTAGGAATGACACCTAAAACTTGACTACCTCTTAGAAATGCATGACGGTGATACAAATTGACCCCCATTAACCCAAGGCAACCTCCCCATATACTACACGAATGTTCCTCGCGGTAAGTGTTCTACCAAGAGTGCTTGCTGCGTTGACAAACTCTAAACTCTTCCCATAATTTGTCCCACAAAATACACGACATCGATAAGTCTACGAACGAGAAGAAGAAGAAGCTCCCTCCATTTCTACACTCACACGCTCTTTGAATGATTAAGAGTTGCGGGAAAGTGAAGAAAATGGAGTGGTTAAATAGGGAAGAGAATAGAAAAAGTAATAATAGCTCCTATATGAGTAGGTTGGTGTTGTCGAAAACTTTTGAATTTTTTTTTTGTTTTGTTTTGTTTTTTTTTTTTTTTTGTTTTTTGTTTTAAATAATAAATGCATAATATAATATATACATATTGTTGTGATTGTAGCTCACATCTTCCTCTGGTTTTACGTCGAAACGGCTTAAACGCATTCTATGAGTCGAGGATAGGCTTTCCATCCAATTTTCTTATAAATTGGCAAACAAGGTCTTTTTGAGTCGATTAGAAGACTATAACGCTCTTGCTCGTCCTTGAAGAGATTCCACAAACTAAGAAGTTCATGCCGCACAATTTCCACAAGAATGCGTCTCAAGAGTCAATAAGATATTATCTAATGACTCCTTACTC
Organism: Ormosia semicastrata; assembly: GCA_029884595.1. Lineage (NCBI taxonomy): Eukaryota > Viridiplantae > Streptophyta > Magnoliopsida > Fabales > Fabaceae > Ormosia > Ormosia semicastrata. Next base: position 11,502,391 of record JAQQTO010000047.1, read on the forward strand.
AGTCCATTCTTAATGAAGAATATTTTATCTTCTCTGTTTACAGAAACCATTCCCAAAGAACGACATCGCGTGTTGCAATTCCATCGTGCACACTTGTAACAAACGTGCATTCTTTTTGCTCTTCTCTTTTTCGAAAATGAACTTTTATCGAGACCAGGCATGTATCGGACAAATGAATCAGAATATTCACCAGCTAAATGAACCTTTGCTTCGATTATCAGTATATCTTACGGGATGCCCTTATACATTAACAGTCTCAATCTCTCACACCTAGCTTTGTAGATTTTGGTTAGAACATTTTTATGAAAAGAAGGAAAAATACTTTTGTAGATTTGAAAGAATGACATCCATTTTGAAAGAGAAGAAATCAGTTATTATGGGAAAGCGAAAGACAAACCGACTCGAGAGTCACGAGTACCGATTATCCGCCGTTTAACCTAGGGAATTGAAAGAAGCGCAAAAAGAAAAAAAAAAAATAAAATTAAAATAAATTCTACTCATAACAAGGATTAGAAAGGGAGATGGATTCTACCTCAGCAGCTTGATGTTCTAGAAATGGTTTGAGTCTTTTTGCTTTATAATTTTTTTTTCATATGCATCATTTATTGATTCCGCAAGTTCATTCAATTGCAATTTGCGTAACTTGGAAGCATCATTTTTCTTTCGAGAAATGGACCCTAATTTTTTACAATGTTCGCAACTTTTGTAAAAAGTACAACCGCCCTTGAATAATATGGGCCAATAAAATCACACTGCAAGATTTTTTGAAAACTATTTTCTTTGAAGAAAAATGACCTCCACATGCTTCGAATGTCAAAATTCAATGACACTACTTACCTCATCGTAGGGTACAAATCTCCAAAAGATTTGATCAGACAATAATTGAACAAATATGGGTCATCACAATAGAAATTTTTTTTTTTACCTCAATCAAAAACTTTTTTTTTCCATTGAGGCGGCATCTTACTTATCAAGTGGGGTAGACGACTTCTTGCAAGTGGACCTCCTCCAAAATATCCTCTTGAGCTCCCTCATAAAATGGTTTGAGGCGATGTCCATTGATTTGTGAAAGCTTTTGTAGTAGTCTCACTTGTAACCCGCATAACACCATAAGGAAAAATCTTAGTAACAACAAATGGACCAAGCCACCTAGATCTGAGCTTTCCGGGCATGAGTTTGAGGCGGGAGTTATAGAGGAGAACTTTTTGACTAATCTTAAATGTTTTTCTCATGATCTTCTTATCATGGAAGGCTTTAGTCTTCTCTTTATAAAGTTTGGTACTCTCATAAGCCTCCAAGCGGATCTCCTCCAATTCCTGCAACTGCAGCTTCCGCTCCATGCCTGCTTGATTTAGGTCCAAGTTACACCTTTTTATTGCCCAAAATGTACGATGCTCAATTTCCACTGGCAAGTGGCATGCTTTGCCAAAAACAATCCGATAAGGAGACATCCCAATCGGAGTCTTATAGGCGGTCCTATAAGCCCATAAAGCATCCTCAAGCCTTTTGCTCCAGTCCTTTCTATTAGGTTGAACTGTTTTCTGAAGTATCTGCTTGATCTCTTTGTTGGAAACCTCGGCTTGCCCATTAGTCTGGCGATGGTAAGGTGTAGAAACTCTATGCAAGACTCCATACTTTTTCATCAAGGCTTTCATGCTTCGATTACAAAAATGTGAACCCTGATCACTAATGATGGCTTTTGGGACTCCAAACCTGCAGAAAATATGTGATCTAACAAAATCCACAACAACCTTGGAATCATCGGTCGAGTGGCTTTTGCCTCCACCCATTTAGATACATAATCCACAAAGAAGCGTAATGTAAACAAAACCAAATGACACGGGAAAAGGACCCATAAAATCAATACCTCAAACATCAAATATTTCAGAACAACAATGATTGTTGGGGCATCTCATTCCTACGAGAAATATTCCCCTGTTCTCGGCATTGTTCACAATATTTACAAAACAAATATGCATCACAAAATAGAGTGGGCCAATATAATCCAGAGTCCAAAACTTTCCTAGCTGTACGAGTAGGTCCAAAATGTCCCCCACAGGCAAGTGCATGACAAAAACTAAGAACAGAATCAAACTCATGATCAGGAATACATCTCCTAATGACTTGGTCACTACAAAATCTCCACAAATAAGGGTCATCCCACACATAATATTTTGACTCACTTTTCAATTTGTCAATCTGTGCCTTAGTGAAATGTGCAGGTAGTGCTCTAACAACTAAGAAATTAACCAAATCTGCAAATCAAGGGATGTTACCTTGCATCTTGAAAAGCTGCTCATCAGGGAAAACATCATGGATAGGAGAAGAATCTACCTCTCTCTCAACCGACTCAAGTGATCTGCCACCAGGTTCTCTGCTCCACTCTTATCTCTGATATCAATATCAAACTCTTGTAAAAGCAACATCCATCTAATCAGTCGAGGCTTTGCATTGGGCTTTTTCAGGGGAAACTTTAAAGCTGCATGATCTGAAAATACAACCACTCTAGAACCAAGCAAATATGATCGAAATTTATCTAAAGCAAAAATAATTGCTAAAAGTTCCTTTTCGGTTGTAGTGTAGTTGGCTTGTGCAGCATCTAAAGTCCTCGAAGCATAGGAAATGACATGAGGTACTTTGCCGACTCTTTATGCAAGGACAGCTCCCAATGCATAATTAGAGGCATCACATATGAGTTCAAATGGGAGTGTCCAATCTGGTGACTGGATGATAGGTGCACTGGTCAATGCTTGCTTTAAGTGATTGAAGGCATCCTTGCATCTCTGGTCAAAGTAAAACTCTAAATCCTTTTGTAGCAAGTTGGACAGTGGAAGAGCAATTTTGCTAAAATCCTTTATGAACCGACGATAGAAACCTGCATGACCAAGAAAAGAACGAACCTCCCGCACGCATGTGGGGTAAGATAGACATGAAATGACATCTATTTTTGCAGGATCTACCTCAATACCCTTGCTAGATACTACATGCCCTAAAACTATACCTTGTTCTACCATGAAATGACATTTCTAAAAATTCAGGATAAGGTTAGTTTTAATGCACTTATGCAAAACTCGATCCAAACTATCCAAACATGCATCAAAGGAAGAGCCATAGACAGTAAAATCATCCATAAACACATCCATGCAACTCTCTAAAAATTCAGAGAAGATACTGACCATACACCTTTAAAAGGTTCCAGGAGCGTTGCACAGACCAAAGGACATTCTCCGTATGCAAATGTTCTAAATGGGCGGTGAAAGTGGTCTTCTCTTGGTCTTCTCGGGGCTATATGAATCGAAAATAACCCGAATATCCATCCAAGAAACAAGAATGCGACTTGCCGGCCCGTCTCTCCAACATCCGATCAATGAAAGGCAATGAAAATGATCTTTCCTAGTAGCCTGGTTAAGCCGCCTATAATCAATGCACACCCGCCAACCGTTCGGATTCTTGTGGGAAGGAGCTCATTGTTCGATTTGAAATTCGTGACTCAGATTTCTTTGGAACCACTTGCACCGGGCTCACCCATTTACTTGTCGATATGGGATAAATAATGCCACTTGTAGCGACTTGGTCACTTCCTTCTTCACCACATCCGAATCGGGGATTTAGTCTCCTTTGGGGCTGCCTCAATGGCTTGGTACCTTCCTCCAATAAAATCCTATGCATACATGTGGAGGGACTAATACCAGGAATGTCTGCAAGTGTCCATCCGATGGCCCGCTTATGCTGCCTCAAAACCTGCAGCAATTTTTCTTCTTGTTCAGGTTGTAGATTCTTAGCGACAATCACTAGCAGCTTCTCACCATCTTCCAAATATACATATTTAAGGTGGTCTGGGAAAGTCTTTAACTCTAAGGATGGGGGATGCACAATAGAAGGCAGCAAGCTATTTGAAACAAGCAACTCAGCAGCATTAAATTCGACATAATTTTGACTCATATTTTCATATGCTGCATTAGTCAAATAAGCACCTGCATCATCATTCATAACCGCATAAATCTCAGCACATGCAGCACATGGTTCAGTATCACAGCTAACACATATATCACAAGTGACAGAATCCAAAAAGTCAATAATATCAGGGAATTCAGCACTCATATCAGCATAAGTATCATCAACCAGCATTTCAATCACATCAACATAAAAAACTGAATGCTCCTCAAGGGGATGTCTCATGGCATCAAAAATATTAAACTGTACCACATCTTCACCAAATTCCATAGAAAGGGTGCCAGCATGCACGTCTATCTTGGTTTTGGCTGTCTTGAGGAATGGTCTTCCTAGAATCAATGGAGCATGATTTGTTGAAGACTCATCTTCCATGTCTAGAATGTAGAAGTCCATTTGGAAAAATCAGCTCATTCACCCGCACTAACACATCTTCCAGCACTCCTACAGGATGAGCAGTGGTCCTGTTTGCCAACTGAATCACTATACCAGTGGGTTGTAAGGTGCCAATGTTCAAAGACTTATACACTGACATAGGCATGACATTGATAGAAGCACCCAAATCTAGCATTGCATGGCCAAATCTAGAATTACCTATAGTGCAAGGGATTGTGAAAGTTCCAGGATCCTTGCATTTCTTTGGCATGCTTGGCTGAATCATTGCAGAAACATTTCTGCCTATACTGACTTTCTCAGTACCCTTAAGTCTTCTCTTATGAGTACACAACTCCTTGAGGAATTTGGCATACTTGGGAATTTGCTTGATTGCATCTAGGAGGGGAATATTGATTTCCACCTTCTTGAATGTCTCCATGACTTCCTTTTCCATTTCTGCTTGCGCTATCTGCTTGGATTGTGTCACTCTGTTTGGGAAGGGTAGTGGAATGTTCAAGTCTAAATTCTCTGCACATTTCTTCTGGGCTGGGGCATCTAGTTCATGCGAATTTTGTTGTGTCTGATCAATCTCTCGTTGCTGCAATGGGAGCTATGGTTGTGGCAGACTAGGACCATCAATTTCTTTGCCACTTCTCAAGGTAATGGCACTTACATTGCCTCTTGGGTTACTGACTGTTTGTGAAGGCAATTGGCTTGATCCTTGGCTTTTCAATTCACTCACGGTGGTGGCCAGCTGCCCAATCTGAGTTTGCAGGTTCTGAATGGTGGCATTGACATTTTGTTGGAACTGAACATTATTTGTAACCATCTATTTCATCAAATCTTCCAATGATGGCTCGGATGGAGTGGTTGTAGGACTTAGCAACATGAGGGGCTGTTGCACAGGTGGCTGCACAGTTTGTTATTGTCTGAATGTAGGTGGTTGGTATTTATTGCTAGGACCTACAGCTTGGTATCTAAATTGTTGCTGTTGGGGTTGTTGCTGCTGACTAGAATTCCCATATCTCAAGTTAGGATGGTCCCTCCAACCAGGGTTATAAGTATTAGAAAATGGATCATATCTTGGTGCGGGACTGGCTGATATTGAGGTCTACTAGGAAAAATGTCAGCTGCTGCAACTGACTATTCTGGAAACGCGGAACCACCATCCTGAAGTGTGGGACATGCATAAGTAGGATGAGATGAGTAAGAGCAAATGCCACACACCTTTGCATGCTCTTATACAGAACCTGGTACATGTTGTCCCACGCTAATTGCCTCACCAAAGAAGTCAATTCATCAAGTCTATGTTCCATTCTCTGTTGATCTACATGAGATGATTGAACTTCATTAACTCCTCCTGGTTGAGGTAAGGACTCTTGTGCCAAATTGTTGAGCATTGGCTGCCATATTTGCTATCAAATCTCTTGCTTTGCAGTAGGGATTTTATCCACCAATGCACCTCCGGATGCGGCATCCACCATACTTCTATCCATCGGTAGCAAGCCCTCATAGAAATATTGAATCAAGAGCGATCACTAATTTGATGGTGGGGACAACTCGATCACAACTTTTTGAATCTCTCCCAATACTCATGCAAGGTCTCACCAGTCATTTGTCGTATACCACAAATGTCTTTTCTAATGGGTACATTTGCTCTGGATGCGAGGAAGAACCTCTCCAAGAATAATTTCTTCATATTATCCTAACTCGTGATGTAACCTGGTGAAAGGTAGAATGTACCCAATCCTTGGCTACATCAAGAAGAGAGAAAGGGAATGCCCTCAACTTGATATGCTCCTCAGAGATTCCATGTGGCTTCATGGTTGAACAGACCACATGGAACTCCTTTAAGTGCTTATGGGGATCTTCACCTATAAGACCATGAAACTTGGGCAACAAGTGTATCAATCCGATTTTAACTCGAAGTCAGCATCAAGATTAGGATATTGAATGTACAAAGACTGGTAAGTTACATCAGGAGCAGAAGTTCTTTAAGGGTCCTATTTTGCCTGTTATCAGTCATGATTTTAGAATCACTTAAGATCTCAAGTGTACTTTCAGATTCAATGTCACAACTAAATTCAGACTCAATTCTTTCACTTAGCCTATGAGTTCTAATCAACCTATGCAATGTTCTATCAATCTCAGGATCAAATTCAAGCAAGATATCAAGATTAGACCTAGTCATGCATTAATCAAAACACAAAAATAAAATAAAATAAGTAAACAAGTAAAATACACTAGACAACTCTAAAAATATACCAAAATAAATCTAATTGACTAATGAAATGATTTTTAAAAATTATAAGACTTGTACAAAGATGAAAACTACACAAAAATGAAACTAAAAATGTAATAAAAATATTAAAAAATTGAAAAACTGGTCTAAACGATGGATTTTGGAAAAACCAAGGGTGACCTCACAATTAATTGTGAGTCTTGTTTATTAGGCTGTTTTCCTTCAACTGACCAAGTTTCAGCTCATTCTAGGCACATTTTCTGTCAATACGAAATTCTTGTAAAATGACCCGTAATCACCCGTTTTCGCCTGAAATCCACCAAAACACAGCAACATAAAGGTTAGTGAGAGATTAGTAGTTAAATAAACTCTTAATAAGATTGAACAAAATCAGAATGATCCCTGGCAACGGCGCCAAAAATTTGACAACTGTCGAGATTATCAAATTTAAATCAATTTATAACCGATTTACCAAAACTACTTGTAGCATAAGGTAACACCGGGTCGAGCCCATAGATCATTCTAATTATGAAGTCAGATTAAGAGATTAATGAACAGGGGGGAAAATTTTGCAAGATTAAACAACAAAGAGCAATTAAAATGAGTAAACAAAATTAGGAAAATAACAAATCCAAGAGAATTAATCAATCTTGATTTTAATCCATCCTTGATCTTTATAGATCTATTCAACTATCAACTAAATCCTTGGTCTTAGATCACATTAAGACGCCTATCAATGATCTATGAATCTTCTACTAGAAATGCTTCTAGAATTCAATTAATTAAGGTTAGACAAATTAAGCATCCATCCAAAACCCAAATTAACTTAAAAATCAAGATCCAACCAAGCTAAATATTTCATCAAACACCTTTAATAAATTATTTAACCTCTGAATTCATCTCTTGGCATATGACAATTACGCAATTAATATATGCAAATTCCAATCAAATTAAGCATTAAATCAGAATTTAAACAAGAGAAGAAGAGAAAGAGAAACTTGATTAATAGATGAATATATAACAATTAAAACAAAATCTCAAGATTAATCATCAAGACTGTCAATCTCTTGGATTGATTAAAGAAGTTTAGTTCTCCATAGCCATCACCATTGGAGAACCTTCAAGAACCATGAAAAATAACAAAGAGAGAGAAGGAGAGAAAAAGAAGAAGAGAAATCTTCAAAATCAAAAACTAACACTTTAATTATAACAACACTTCTACATAGAAGCTCTACATCTTTCAATGATCTGCATAGCCTCCCTTTTATAAAGAGTTAGAGGTACAAAATGTCAAAGGGGGCTGAGTCATGGTGGTTGGTGGAGTAGGTGGAGTAGGTGGAAAATGTTGAATGACTTTTGATGAGTAGAAAATTTTGGAGATTCTTTGTCTCCGAAATCATGCAGCTTTGAAGTCATTGCATTCGTCATTTTTGAGTCAAGTGGTCTTCACGAAGATTGTAGGTTTGGATCTTAGCTTTCAAATGGCCTTGGTTTGAGTCCAATATCATTTCTATAGCTCCAGATATATTCAAATTACTGCACACTGCTCAGGCCCAGTTGCAGCTCCTCTGTTCTGACTTCCAAGCCCAATATCACCTCCAAGGAGTCTGAATCGGGGAGAGTGTTCAACATGAAAGTTGTAGATTTGAGTCTTAACTATCAATTATCAAAATTTTAGCCTATTCTACAACTTTCACTACGAGCAGTGTAATGAACAATACACAAAGGTCATTCTGCCAGGAGCAACACTTTAGTTCTTGATTCAATGCCAATTTGAGCCATCCAAACGTGTGATTGAGTCTTTGATGTCTTCATGAAGATTGTGGAGCTCTCTATTATCTTTAAAATGACATAAGATTCATCTTAAACATCCACCTACAGCCCAAGATATGACCCAAATACAGGATTAATGTAAAACGTAAATCATGCTGAAAAATTCAATTAAATCCATTTTGAATTCAAAACATACAAAACATAACCAAACTTAATTTATTAAGTGCATGGAGAGTGTAAATGACTAAAAATGAAGGGTTATTAATGCATTAAATATGTGAACATCAGTCAACCCAAATACTCATCATTTTAGTTATATAGGAGAGGTGATCCTATCTCAGAGTAGGACCTACCATGAAATCCCTACTGTTACATATAACGCTTGTGTACATGTAGAGTTCTCCATGTCTATTAGAGAACTGTGGGATATTGCTCACCATTTTCCTAGAGAAGACTCTATGGAGTCAACTGCCCGGACTCCTGTCTATAGAGACATGTCCCAACTAGAGAACGTGTTTGTAAAGGATCTGAGAGAGGATCAGGTTCAGGACCTTTCTCTCCAGGTTTTTGGGCTTAGGCCAGGTCGAGTTTTTATATGGTAGTTGGGTATAAGCTTTGAGTTTTGTAAATCTTATGTATTAAATAATATTGGTGAATTATGTTATTTTATGTAATGTGTGTTAATCAGTTAATTATATTTTATAATCTCTAAAGGTTTGGTAAATTTATATTATCCATTAAAAGGAAATTTTGGAGTTCGTGTCGTACAAGGTTAAAGCTTTTATAACTTAGGTTAAGTTTTAAAAGTTTTAATCTTAAATGTGATACCTTAAGATGGGTGTTACACAAAGCATTAGTTAAGTAATATGATACTATGTATGGAGTAAGGGTGTAAATTGGTTCGGATAACCCGACCAATCCGATCAACCCGAACTGAACCAATTAAATTGGTTTAGTTTGGTTTGGGTATATTAATTGGTTTGAGTAAAATCCAAACCAATTAAAACTTAATTGGTTCGGTTCTCGAATTGAAAATTTCAAACTCAAGAACCGAACCGAATCAAATCATTTTTTTTATACTTAGATGTTGTGCTGCCTCCTGCTTTAACTTTAGAAAGTTTTGATTTTTATCACTGCTTTCTTTCTTTCTTCGCTTGCTGCCTTGCTCCTACCTACCCACCCATTTGAACCCTATCTCCGCTTGCTCCTACACCTGCCGCCGTTCGCTTCCTACTCTGGTCTAGTCACTGCTTGCTCTCCCTGGTCTGGTCATGCTTCCTGCTCTGGTCTGGTCGCACTAGTCTGCTCACTAGTCGCACTTGCTCTCGTTGGTCTGCTCGCGCTAGTCTACTCTGGTCGCGTTGGTCTGGTCACTCATTGATGAGTGTTAAATACATTCATCTTTTGAGTTTATTTATTAGGATTTTTAATTAATTTTTAATTAGTTTTTGTTTATTTTTATTTTTAAATAATTATCTCTTCACCTAGTTATATTTGAATTTTCAGGATAAATCATTAGATGTTGTATACAAAAAGAAGAAATTCTTGAAGATAAATATGTGAAAGATTCTTATCTTATTCTTAGATGCTAATTAGAGTTCTAATTGGATACAAAATCTTAGATTAGAGATTGGATAAGGATTCTCAAAGAGATTTGATTTGGAGCAAAATTTGGATTTCCACACTATCCTGATCATTCCTCATTAATTGAGACATATCTTGAGTTATAGAGATCAGATAGACACATCATTTATGGCATTGAAAAGCTAACAAAAAATCTTAAAACTTCTCTGTTGAGATCAAGGGTAAATTCGGCCATCTGAATGGTGAGAAAAATTATGCAAGTTATATACGAAAAGTTGTTAGCTTTTCTATAAAAGGTGGAAAACGAGTTTAGCAGAAGGAGCTATCTTTGGTTCAGATCATCACGCAGAAAATCCCTAATCTTGAGAGAGTAGTTTCGCGGTAGCAAACTTTGGAGGACAACTTTGAAGGGGGGATTCGATTTTTGAATGCTTGAAGATCATAATCTCCATTAAAGGAGTTTTAATTTCTCTTTCCTTCTAGTTTTTCCCTCTCTTTGGATTTTCTTTTCATGGGTTTGTATTGTGATATGAGTTTATTTATATTGAATATGAGTAGCTAAACCTATAGCTAGGTCTATGGGGGATATTGTTTTCCTAATTATTTGGGTTTGATTTCTAATTTGATTAAGGTAATTTCTTTTAGGATCTATCATATTACTTGCATTCTTGTTATAACTTGGTTACTTTTGGCATATGTTAATTCATTGTTTGACCAGTGACTATCTGCATTTAATGAGTGGATCTATATGGTAAGCTTAGAATTAGATTGGTGAATGACCAAACATCAATTTTTTTTACCGATGGAATTGACAGGTATGTTAGTTCATCTCTTGAATTGAACCTTAAAGTATTTCTAATTAATTCAACTAAATGACCAAATAAGTGATTTAATTTAAAAATAGAATATTGTTCCATCCATGACCATTGGAATTCAATAGAAGATAAGAGAATATTGGCAAAAGAATTACCTTACATGATAAATGAAAGAAAATTTGAATAATTGGATTCAAGTAAACCTTGCGCCCTATTCTCTCTCTCATTGATTATCTATTTTTGTCTGATTGTTCATTATTTTTTTTTATTTGTTTTCTGATTTTATCATAAATTTATTCATACACTTTTGATTGTCTGAATAATAAAGAGTTTTACGAATCTAGTAATTACCATTTATTTCTCGTGGGATTAATAACTAGGGCTCAAGTCCTATATTACTTGACGATAGAATGCACTTGCTCTTAGTATATTTTACGCGCATCAGTTTTTGGCGCCATTGCTAGGGAATAAGTCTTGTAATATTAGAAGCGAAAAACTCTAATTAATTTAAACGCCTTTTATTTTATTCCTTATTTTATTTTATTTTTATTTTTATTTTTATTACTTATTTTATTTTTATTTTTAGTTAATTTGTCACTTCATATTATTTTGTTTATGCTTACTCGATCTCAGTTTCCTGATTTGGCATTTGATCTAGAAATTGAGAGAACAACTCACAGGTTAAGGAAGCAATCTTATATTAAAGTTGTGATAGAATATATAAACAAGATGGAGAGACAACTAGTAGTTGAGGCGAATCGTGAATAAAGAGCTACTCGGCAGAGCGAACCATGCTTGAATATTTCATGTCCACTGCTGAAGGGTATGGAGGGAATATTATAAGACCAATTGTAGCGGCTAATAATTTTGAGATCAAACTGACATTGATCTCCATGATTCAAAATTCAGTTCAGTTTGGTAGATTGCCTTCGGATGATCCAAATCAACATTTGGCCAGGTTCTTGCAGTTGTGTGATACTATCAAGTACAATGAAGTGACAGATAATGTAATCCGATTACGACTCTTTCCTTTCTCTCTTAGAGAAAGAGTAAGTCAATGTTTAATATCACTACCAAAGGGTTCCATCATCACATGGGATTAGTTGACACAACAATTTCTGGCTAAGTATTTTTCTCCCTCTAAATCTGCTAAATTAAGGAATGACATATCTTCTTTTGTGCAATTTGACATAGACACTCTCTATGAAGTTTGGAAACGTTTTCAAGAGTTGTTGAGGAGATGTCCACACCATGAATTTCCCATATAGCAGCAGGTACAAACTTTTTATAGTGGTTTGTTGCTTGCTAACCATTCACTCATTGATGCTGCTACAGGATGTACAATTTGGAGGAAAACACCTATTGAGAGCTAAGCATTGATTGAAGAAATGATGAACAATTTGGAAAAAGCACCTATTGAGAGTTGATTCCTCTACTGGTATTTTAAGTCAATTGGAAGCTTTGACAAAGAAGGTGGAGACTTTGATGATGACAAATAATGCAACCCCACTAATCATATGTGAAGTATATAGCAGATAGAGTCATATAAGTGCAAACTGTCAAGTTGGTAGTCCATTTGCCCTAACCCTGAAGGAGTAAATTTTGTTGGTAATTTCAACAGGCAACAGTACAATCCATATTCAAATACGTACAATCCCGGTTGGAGGGACCACCCTAATTTCAAATAGAGAAATTAACAGGGTTATCAGTAGAATCAGCAGAGAGCACCATAACCACCTCTTGGTTTCTAAGAACCTGCAGAGAAGCCAAGCTTTGAAGATTTAGTAAAGAAGTACATGCAGAATTCAAATGTCAGAATGAAGAACATGGAGACTCAGATTAGCCAGTTGGCTACATTGATGACAGCAAGGGCACCAGGGACATTACCTAGCACTACTGAGACTAATCCAAAAGAATAGGCCCATGCAATTACCTTGAGAAGTGGTAAGGAACTTGCAGAGTCCTTCAAGAAGAAGGAAATGCTAGAGTACAAATGAGAAAGCAAATGAAGCACCTAGCTTGTTAGGAATTGAGACCAAGAAAAATGATGTTCTTACTGAAGATGTCTCAATTCAAGATGTCAATAAAGAAGAGGAGATGTTAGTTCAAAAAAAACTTGTTTGCCCATTTGCTAACCGCAAGTGCACTGGTCGCGGTAGTAATAAAATGATGAGTACATATATCGTTTCCACGAGCATAAGTTTATTTCCAATGCTAAGTATAAACTGATAGCTTACCTAATTCTATTCAAGAACATAAAAATAGGAAAAGTAATTAAACTAAAGACTAAAAAGTGATAAAGATAATGGTTAGAGATTAGGAAAATCCTCCTTCACCCTTTACTTCAACCAACAACATGCAATCCTCTTCATAAATATGAATGCAATGATTAGGTTAGCTTGAGAATCTACATTCGCTAAATGCCTATGTCTAGGTCATCTAACCATGGTTTCAATTACCCAACTCACTAAGTGTTCTTGAGAGCTAATACAAAATTCACTCTTTAAGGTCTATTCTTAAACACGTGCTATGTATGGCTAAGAGGTATATTTCTATCCCATTAGTGAATCAACCCATCCCGCCATTAGAATAGAATCGAACATGCATCAATCATACATACGATCTCAAACCCAAATCCCTATGTCTAGGTTCATTGGACTTTATCAAATCAACTTAAATGTTAGTCAAACACTCAAGAGCATTAAGAACAATATGATTGAACAAAATTAAAGATCCACACAAACTCAAAGAAGAACAAATCATTAATATTCATAAAAAGGATTTAAAATCATCCCTAAATACAACTGCTACATCATTGAACATGAAAATACAAATCAAAATATATGTTCAAGAAATGAGGAAGATACAAGAGCAAAAGGGGAAAAAGAAACCTTATGGATTTCGCCATTGAAGCTTAGATCCTCCTCCAATGGAAAGAAGGCTTCCATCCTTAGCTCCCCAAGCTCCATCTCTATCTCCAATGGAGGACTCAGCCGCAGCCTCTAACCCTAAACTACCTAAAACCTAAAACCTAAGAGAGAAAACTAGAGAGAGAGAGAGAAAGAAAGAGAGCGTGAAAAATAAAATAAATAAACTCAGTTTGTCGATGTGCGCTGCAGCGTGAACAAGCCTATGCTACGGTGTGGAGCTCTCTGTCTTGTCAGTATGCCCTGGTTGAGACCATCACGCCACGACGTGGGCTTGTTCACGCCTCGGCATGGAACTCTGGAAGACCTCCTTGGCTTCTTTCCTCTAATGCTGGGCCTTGATTTGCATCAATTTGTCTCTTTTGAGCTCTTCCTGCATTAGAGAAAGCACCAAGTTAAATATAATTGTAAATCTACTTAATTAATTAACAAATATGCACAAATTGCTCAAAAACATAAAAGAAGATCTCAAAATAGAATTCCACAAATATAAGCATAAAACCTTCCAAATATGCATAAGAACAAGGACTAAGCATGCCATGAAGCACAAATATGGTGCTTAAATAATTACATTTTATGGAGTTATCACACCCCAAACTTAAGATGTTGCTAGTTCTCGAGCAACACAAAGTATGACTAAGAAAACTCACTTTGACAATTCATGCTCACATGCATTCAACAATGATAAATTCAATTTTCTTTTAACCACAACCAGTGCACAATGATTATAATGGCCCTCAAAGAATGCGCATGCCTCACAGTTAAGCTCATCATATACACAATCCTTAACATGTCGTCAATCAAGCTTCCAATCATGCACATGACATCTCCCTCAAACATGCAAGTTAAAGTTATCTTTTTCAAATCATGCTCATCCGAATAAGTTTATGAACTTACACATGGATAAAAAATCAAGATTCCACAAAATTGTAGCATAACTCTCTCTCTCCACTAATGTAAATCACACATGATTGAGGATCAAAAGGGACTTTATAGCTTGTAATGTAAGGCCAATAGTAATAGGCGAAAGAAATGAATGGGAAAGGATACAATACAAACATTGAGAAACATAACATATTATTTCAATTCATGATGCACTAACTGATATTAAAAAGGGTATTCAACAGTGAATGTAGAAAACTTGCTAGAACCATTTTGATGCTTTTCGTACTTTTCTTTACTCATTCATTCCTTTGTTTATTTTTCTTTTCTTTCTTTTCTTTCTTTTTAATTTTTTAATTTTTTTTATTTTCCACAAAGCAATGATTTTTCTTTGACTGCATCTAGTTTCTTCAGGCTCATTTTGTATTGAAGATATTAATACCCCTAATCACTGAATGCATTTCAAGAAATAACACATTATGAACTCAACAAACATAGAGGGAAGGAAAAGAATGCAATGCTTTTACATGCATAGAAAGGTTAACAGGGTAACGAATACAATGTTTATGAAAAACAAATAAGGCTAAACAATTATAAGACTTCAAAAGGGGACCTAGGGGTATAATCATGTAAGGGTAAGCTTAAAAAGCTCAACCGGTCTAAACACTGCCCTAATCATTTTCTCAATCATGCACAATCTAAGATTTCGCCTCAAGAGAGTTCCAAAATAATTTCAAGGATAAAAATAATCATTCACATGCACAATTCATAAACATTCTCTTGACAAATACTCAAATTTTTCCAAAGTTAAACAAGTATCTAAGTGAGAAACACATCATGCATAAAAATAAACAAGATTGCCTAAGCATGCTTCAAGATCGCAAATGGTTTCACAAAAGAATTGAGGACAATCGCAAACATTTATATCATTGGCCAACCATCACACACTAGCAAATGACATAATGTCATGCATTCCAAAGATCCATCATTTTCCATTCAAGGATGCATAATAACATGTATAAAGTGTGAAAAATTGAAACTTGCATCAACAGTTCACCAGTAATAGCCAAAATAGGATATAATCATGAAAGCATGATGACTATCACTAGCACATACTTAAAGTATCAAAACACATGTAAACATTAAGCATTAAGGGTGAAAACATATAAAGATATTCCCCCAAACCAAAGTAAATGTGTGTTCTTGGTGTTCATGGTCTATAGGATACTTGAGTAAGTCAAAATAGCAGCATAACTAGAACTGAGCATTATTAAATAAAGAAAAACAAAGAAAATAAAAGAAAAATGCAAAAACAGGGGGTCACGTCGCGGCGTGAACTTGCCCACACCGCGGCGTGGAGCTCTCTAGTGTGTTTTCCTGATATGGTAGAGACTGGTACGCCGCG
The DNA here is from genome assembly GCA_029884595.1 of Ormosia semicastrata. Lineage (NCBI taxonomy): Eukaryota > Viridiplantae > Streptophyta > Magnoliopsida > Fabales > Fabaceae > Ormosia > Ormosia semicastrata. The sequence continues at coordinate 11,518,345 of JAQQTO010000047.1, forward strand.
GTGGGAACTCTTGGTGCGCCGCGACGTGAGAAAAAGCTACAGAATTCTACAGAAAAATTGAGCATGCGTTGTGGCGTAGAGCAAGGTTACGCCATGGCGTGAGAAGTCATGCTGCAGAATTCTGCAGCAGACCAGTTTCTGCTGGAACTAGTGCTCCATTTTGGCCCCTAGCACCTCCAAAATGTGTCTAAAAGCTTAAAACACAGAATGTACAACAAAAACACAACCAAAACACAAAAACACGCTATTAGCACTTATATACAAAATAAGAACATAAACTAAAAACAACATAAAAAGCTAAATACTAAAAGATCTAAACATGTCCAAATGGACTTATTGAACATACTAAACAAGGTTTGGACAACAAAAATGCAATAACACACAAAATCAAACTATTGGCATATTTAAAGACTTAAAACTAAAGAACTAAAACATGTCCAAATGGACTTATTGAACTAAACTAAAAACAAAACTTAAATTAGAACTAAGTAAACTCCTTGTCAATATTAGCAATACGGAAATAATGTTTTTCCCAGAATAACATCAAAAACTTGTTAGGGCCAAAAAACTTATTTTTCCATTCGCTAACCATAAGTGCACGGGTCGCGCAAGTAATAAAATGATGAGTACAGATATCATTCCCATGAGGATAAGTTTATTTCCAATGCTAAGTATTAACCGATAGCTTACCTAATTCTATTCAAGAACATAAAAATAGGGAAAGCAATTAAACTAAAGACTAAGAAGTGGTAAAGATAATGGTTAGAGATTAGGAAAATCCTTCTTCACCCTTTACTTCAACCAACAACATGTAATCCTCTTCATAAATATGAATGCAATGATTAGGTTAGTTTGAGAATCTACATTATCTAAATGCCTATGTCTAGGTCATCTAACCATGGTTTCAATTACCTAACTCACTAAGTATTCTTGAAAGCTAACACAAAATCTACTCTTTAATGTCTATTCTTAAACACAAGCTATGCATGACTAAGAGATATATTTCTATCCCATTAGCGAATTAACTCATCCCGCCATTGGAATAGAATCGAACATGCATCAATCATGCATACGATCTCAAACCCAAATCCCTATGTCTAGGTTCATTGGACTTTATCAAATTAACTTAAATGTTGGTCAAACACTCAAGAGTATTAAGAACAATATGATTGGACAAAATCAAAGATCCACACAAACTCAGAGAAGAACAAATCATTAATATTCATAAAAAAAATTCAAAATCATCCCTAAATATAACTGCTACATCATTGAACATGAAAATAGAAATCAAAATATATGTTCAAGAAATGAGGAAGATACAAGAGCAAAGGGGGAAAAGAGAAACCTTATGGATTTCGCCATTGAAGCTCAGATCCTCCTCCAATGGAAAGAAGGCTTCCATCCTTAGCTTCCCAAGCTCCATCTCCACCTCCAACGGAGGACCCGGCCGCAGCCTCTAACCCTAAACTACCTAAAACCTAAAACCTAAGAGAGAAAACTGAGAGAGAGAGAGAGAGAGAGAGAGAAAGAGAGCGTGAAAAATAGAATAAATAAACTCAGTTCGTCGATGCGCACCGCAGCGTGGAGCTCTCTGTCTTGTCAGTATGCGCTGGTTGAGACCATCACGCCGCGGCGTGGAGCTCTGGAATGCCTCCTTGGCTTCTTTTCTCTAATGCTGGGCCTTGGCTTGCATCAATTTATCTCTTTTGAGCCCTTCCTGCATTAGAGAAAACACAAAGTTAAATATAATTATAAATCTACTTAATCAATCAACAAATATGCACAAATTGTCCAAAAACATAAAAGAAGATCTCAAAATAGAATTTTTCAAATATAAGCATAAACCTTCCAAATATACATAAGAACAAGGACTAAGCTTGCTATGAAGCATAAATATGGGGCATAAATAACTACATTTCATGGAGTTATCATACCCCCAAACTTAAGATGTTACTAGTCCTCGAGCAACACAAAGTATGATTAAGAAAACTCACTTTGACAATTCATGCTCACATGCATTCAACAATGATAAATTTAATTTTCTTTTAACCACAACCAATGCATAATGATTATAATGGCCCTCAAAGAATACGCATGCCTCACAGTTAAGCTCATCATATACACAATCCTTAACATGCCATCAATCAAGCTTCCAATCATGCACATGACATCTCACACAAATATGCAAGTTAAACTTATCTTTTTCAAATCAAGCTCATCCGGATAAGTTTATGAACCTACACATAGATACAAATCAAGATTCCACAAAATTTAAGCACAACTCTCTCTTCACTAATGTAAATCACACATGATTGAGGATCAAAAGGGACTTTATAGCTTGTAATGTAAGGCCAATGGTAATAGGCGAAAGAAATGAACAGGAAAGGATACAATACAAACATTGAGAAACTTAACATATTATTTTAATTCATGAGGCACTAACTGATATTAAAAAGGGCATTCAACAGTGAATGTAGAAAACTTGCCAGAACTATTTTAATGTTTTTCGTACTTTTCTTCACTCATTCATTCCTTTATTTATTTTTCTTTTCTTTCTTTTCTATTATTTTATTTTTTTTATTTTTCACAAAGCAATGATTTTTCTTTGACTGCATCTGGTTCCTTCAGGCTCATTTCGTATTAAAGATATTAATACTCCTAATCACTGAACTCACTTCAAGAAATAACACATTATAAACTCAACAAACATAGAGGAAAGGAAAAGAATGCAATGCTTTTGCATGCATAGACAGGTTAACAGGATAACGAACACAATGGTTATGAAAAACAAATAAGGCCAAACAATTATAAGGCTTCAATAAGGGACCTAGGGGTATAATCATGTAAGGGTAAGCTTGAAAGGCTCAACCGGTCCAAACAATGCCCTAATCATTTCCTCAATCATGCACAATCTAAGATTTCACCTCAAGAGAGTTCCAAAATAGTTTCAAGGATAAAAGAAATCATTCACATACACAATTCATAAAATTCTCTAGACAAACACTCAAATCTTTCCAAAGTTAAACAAGCATCTAAGTGAGAAACACATCATGCATAAATACAAACAAGATTGCTTAAGCATGCTTTAAGATCACAAATGGTTTCACAAAAGAATTGAGGACAATCGCAAACATTTATATCATTAGCCGAACCATCACACACTAGCAAATGACATAATGTCATGCATTCCAAAGATCCATCATTTTCCATTCAAGGTTGCATAACAACATGTACAAAGTGTGAAAAATTGAAACTTGCATCAACAGCTCACTAATAATAGCCAAAACAGGATATAATCATGAAAGCATGATGACTATCACTAGCACATACTTAAAGTATCAAAACAAGTGTAAACATTAAGCATTAAGGGTGAAAGATACTCCCCCAAACCAAAGTAAATGTGTGTTCTTGGTGTTCATAGCCTATAGGGTACTTAAGCAAGTTAAAACAGCAGCATAACTAGAATTGAGCATTATTAAATAAAGAAAAACAAAGAAAATAAAAGAAAAATGCAAAAACAGGTGGTTACGTCATGGCGTGAACTTGCCCACGTCGCGGCGTGGAGCTCTCTGGTGCATTTTCCTGATATGACAAAGACTACCACGCCGCGGCGTGAGAAGTCATGCTACAAAATTTTGCAACAGACTAATTTCTGCCGGAATTGGTACTCCATTTTGGCCCATAGCACCTCCAAAATGTGTCTAAAAGCTTAAAACACAGAATGTACAACAAAAACATAACAAAAACACAAAAACACACTATTAGCACTTATATACAAAACAAGAACATAAACTAAAAACAACATAAAAAGCTAAATACTAAAAGATCTAAACATGTCCAAATGGACTTATTGAACATACTAAACAAAGTTTGGATAACAAAAATGCAATAACACACAAAATCAAACTATTGGCATATTTAAAGACTTAAAGGTAAAGAACTAAAACATGTCCAAATGGACTTATTGAGCTAAACTAAAAACAAAACTTGAATTAGAACTAAGTAAACTCCTTGTTAATATTAGCAATATGGAAATAATGTTTTTTCCTCGGCAACGGTGTCAAAAACTTGTTAGGGCCAAAAAAACTTGTTTTCCCATTTGCTAACTGCAAGTGCACGGGTCGCACAAGTAATAAAATGATGAGTACAGATATCATTCCCACAAGGATAAGTTTATTTCCAATGCTAAGTATTAACCGATAGCTTACATAATTCTATTCAAGAACATAAAAATAGGAAAAGCAATTAAACTAAAGACTAAAAAGCCGTAAAGATAATGGTTAGAGATTAGGGAAATTCTTTTTCACCCTTTACTTCAACCAACAACATGCAATCCTCTTCATAAATATGAATGCAATGATTAGGTTAGCTTGAGAATCTACATTAGCTAAACGTCTATGTCTAGGTCATCTAATCATGGTTTCAATTGCCCAACTCACTAAGTGTCCTTGAGAGCTAACACAAAATTCACTCTTTAAGGTCTATTCTCAAACACGTGCTATGCATGGCTAAGAGGTATATTTCTATCCTATTAGCGAATCACCTTATCCCGCCATTGGAATAAAATCAAACATGCATCAATCATACATACGATCTCAAACCCAAATCCCTATGTGTAGGTTCATTGGACTTTATCAAATCAACTTAAATGTTGGCCAAACACTCAAGAGCATTAAGAACAATATGATTGAATAAAATCAAAGATCCACACAAACTCAGAGAAGAACAAATCATTAATATTCATAAAAAGGATTCAAAATCATCCCTAAATACAGTTGCTACATCATTGAACATGAAAATACAAATCAAAATACATGTTCAAGAAATGAGGAAGAGAAAAGAGCAAATGGGGAAAGAGAAACCTTATGGATTTCGCCATTGAAGCTCAGATCCTTCTCCAATGGAAAGAAGGCTTCCATCCTTAGCTCCCCAAGCTCCATCTCCACCTCCAATGGAAGACCCAGCCACAGCCTCTAACCCTAAACTACCTAAAACCTAAAACCTAAGAGAGAAAGCTGAGAGAGAGAGAGCGTGAAAATAGAATAAATAGACTCAGTTCACCGATGCGCACCGCGACGTGAATAAGCCCACGCCGCGGCATAGAACTCTCTGTCTTGTCAGTATGCGCTGGCTGAGACCATCACGTCGAGGCGTGGGCTTATTCATGCTGCAATGTGGAGCTCTGGAATGCCTCCTTGGCTTCTTTCCTCCAATACTGGGCCTTGGCTTGCATTAATTTGTCTCTTTTGAGCCCTTCCTGCATTAGACAAAGCACCAAGTTAAATATAATTGTAAATCCACTTAATCAATTAACAAATATACATAAATTGCTCAAAAATGTATAGGAAGATCTCATAATAGAATTCCACAAATATAAGCATAAAACATTCTAAATATGCATAAGAACAAGGACTAAGCATACCATGTAGCACAAATATGGGGCATAAATAACTACATTTCATGGAGTTATCAGGAGGTTGAGAAGAACGAACCAAAGTGGCAGAGAGTGAAGAAGGATCGTGAGCAGTGCACAGTATATGAACCATCACCATATGTTAAGATCCTATTCCCTCAGAGGCTCAAGAATAATAAGCCATATAAGGAATTTGTTAAATTCTTGGAGATGTTTAAGAAATTGTAAATTAATATTCTGTTAATTGAAGTCATCTCTCAAATGCCCAAGTATGCAAAATTCTTGAAGGAAATACTTATAAAGAAACGCAAGCTTGAGGAATTTGAGATGGTATGTCTTAATGAGGGGTATTCTTCCATCCTTTTAAAGAAGTTACCTTTAAAATTAAAAGATCCAAGGAGTTTTACTATTCCTTACTCTATCAGTAATTCTTATTTTGAGAAAGCATTATGTGATATGAGTGCTAGTATTAATTTGATGCATTTCTTTGTTTTTAAGGAATTGGGAATGCAGGAACCAAAACCTACAACATTTCACTATAGTTGGCCGATAGATCCATCACTTACCTTCATGATATGGTGGAGGATGTTTTGGTGAAGGTGGATAAATTCATATTCTTAGTTGATTTTGTGGTATTGGATATCGAAGAGGACGCTGATATTCCTTTCATTCTTGGAAGACCGTTTCTGGCCACTTCAAGAGCCGTGATTGATGTACCTCAGGGTGAGCTCATCTTGAGAGTGGATGGAGATTATGTGACCATCAATGTCTTTAGGGAGGCTAAATATTCCCCAATGTCAAATCTTCATGCCCCTATCAATTTTGTTCAAGCTAAGAAGCAGGAAGCCTTATCTATCAAAGACCCCCCCGCCATCATACAATGTTGATGTTGACCTTCGGGAAACTTAAGTTACTGAAATAGATAAAGGTCCTCCTATGATCCATGCTCCTTCAAAAATTGGTGCTCCATTTGTTGATCGACTGAAACCACCATGGTTTAACGAGATCTCTTGTGCCAAGGCACTTCCAGAGCAACCAAGTCCTTATCAAGCTCAAAATGCTTTTGGAGGCACCTCCGAGGTCATGAACAAAGGATGGAAACAATGCTTTGAAATGAAGAAGGCGTCCTTCTATTTCTCTTACTTTAAGTCACATTGATTTATCTGAAAAAAGGCAACATCGAACTAATGACGTTAAACAAGTGCTTCACAGGAGGCAACCTATGTTTCTTCTTTATATATCTTATTTTCATTATTTTTGTTATTTTTGTTGCCTAAATTAATTCAGATTGTCACAAAATTAAACAGGCATGTTAAGCAAGTAATAAGCTACCTCTGCAACTATTTACAAGTCTAACATGTTGAAGAGAATGTTACATTATTCTTAGATGATTATAAATCATAGCACTTATTATTTATAGTCTAAGTCATATGGAAACCTTCTGATTCTACACACATCTCACTAGATCAATTTATGAGTGGTTAATTCATAAAAGCATTAAGAACCATAATAATCACTCAAATTAAATAGAAAATAAATAAATTAAAAATATAATCTTAATACATGTTAATTAAATCAAGTTACATTTTTACCCTAGAAGCACACAAATTTAGCTACACATGACAAAAGAGAAGAAGAGATAGGAAGAGGAAAGATAATTCATCATAATAGAACTGTAAAGAACAAACCAAAGAGCTTTCAATGGTGATTCGATCTCTAACTCCATGAGAGCTCCATGACGGCTCCTCCTCCTTTCCTAGGGCTCGTTCCCTCACTACCTTTGAGCCTCTCAAAACTCTATATTTTTTGTGTATTTTCTGAATCAAAAGAAAGCTCCTTTGCTAAACTTATTTTTCTATTTTTATAGAAAAACTAACAACTTTTCATATCTAACTTACACAATTTTTCTCACCCTCCAAATGGCCTAAATTTCCCTCAATTTCAAAGATAAATTGTAGGATTTTCTGTTATCTTTTCAATGCCGCAAACGGCACATTGATCCGATCTTTGTAGCTCAAGATATGACTCAATTAATGAGGAATTGTCAGAATAGTGCGAGAATCCGAGTTTTGCTCCAAATCAAATCTCTTTGAGAATCTTTATCCAATCTCTAATCTAAGATTTTGTATTCAATTAGAACTCTAATTCGCATCTAAGAATAGGATAAGAATCCTTCAAATGTTTATCTTTAGAAATTTCTTCTTGTTGCACAAAATTTGATGATTTATCCCGAAAATTTAAATATGATTAAGAGAAGAGATAATTATAAATTAAAAATAAATAAAAATAAACAAAAAATAAATAAAAATAAATTAAAAACATAATAAATAAACTCAAAAGATGAGTGTATTTTACACTCATCAAATACCCTCAAACTTAAATATTGCTTGTCCTCAAGTAATAAAGGAAAAGAAGAATTAAAAACAAGAAAAGAAAAGAAACAACTAAAACTAAAAATATGCAGATTCAAAAATGGCAATACCGGTTATTAAAAATCATTCATATTCTCAGAAACTACTTCACAATATCATTTCAAGGTGTTACACATGTACAATCCAATTGTTACATCGACTCCCACATGCAACTTTCATGCATAAATGACTTTTCATAGACATGAATGTAAGACCAATTCGTACTGATAAAGTACAAGCCTGGATAGGTTTATAAAAAGGCAAATGCACATTAGACCAGCATCCTTAGGGTTGGTTTTCGTCTCTCTCTCTACTAATGTAAACAACACATAACCAAGGATCAAAAAAGTCTTTTAAAGTTTGTAATGTAAGGCCAAGGGTGAGGGTTAAGAAAGAAAGAGTAGGATAAAGAAACAAAAGTTGATATACAAAAACCATGCAAATTTCAAAATTCAAGCCACAAAAATATTGAACAAGTGCAAAACGGAGCATAAGAATCAACACTTTATTTTTTTTTTCTCTTTTAATTTTTTCCTTTTCTTCTTTCTTTTTTTTAATAACCTCCACCCCCAAACTTATTTCTTTGCAACACATTGGGTGAACTTTTTTTTATAGCTCCTTAAATACTTCATGCACAAAAATAACTAAAACTTAAATAATAAAATAATACAATATATGCACTCAACAAAGGGTGTGTAAGAGAGAAATATTTTTTTCTTCTTTTTTATGGGTATGGAAAAGGAAAATGTGGGTAAAGAAAAGAAATGAAGGTCAAACAATAACAAGGTTGCCAAATGGGACCTAAGGATATAATATTTTTAAGGTTGGCTTGAAAGACTCAAAACGGTCCAAAGAAGGCCCTTATCATTTTCTTGATCATGCATTATCTAAGATTTTACCTCAAGAGAGAATCTAACAACTTCTAGATGCAAGAAATCCATACACATGGATTCCCATAAACTTTCTCTAATCTTGACATGCAATCATATCTCATGGTCTACCAAACATAAGGATGGGAAATACATTCATACATAATTGCAACAATAGAGATAAACATAACTCTCGAATTCTCATGTAATTTCCCAAGAAAAGAGATTAATTCACAATTTATGTAATTATTGGATATTCAATTCAACAAATCAGTATGCACAGTTTCGACAAAATGACTCAAAGCACAATAAGGTGATGATGACAAAATAAAATCAGTAAGAACAAATAAATAAATGCGGGAATAAAATATTAAAGGAAAGAAAAGAAAAAAATCTTTTTGGTGGTCGATAGCTATATACATCTCCCTACAAAGGCTCCGAACTCGGGGAGGCACCTAAGCCGACTCAACATTAGCAAACTTGAAAACAAAAATAGAAAACTTTTAGTCAATAAAATAAGGAATAATAAAATAATAGAAAAAGCAAATAACTAACTAAAAAAAAACAAATAACAAATTTGAAAACAAATTAAAAAGTAAGAAAAAGAAAGAAAAATTGAGTTTCCTCTCAAAACGCGTTTGTTTAACGTCATTAGCTCAACGTTGTCTTTTGTTTTCTCTTATTGTCTTTTTAATCTCCAAATCAAATAGTAATGAACTAGGGTCACTAGCACCTCGCATAAAATGAAACACCACTAATGATTAGAAATAGAAATTAACAATTAAAGCAAAAGTAACAAAATAAAAATAAAAACAAAGCCTAGAATAGTACTCTTCCTTGATACTAATGATATTGATAAAAGTTTAATTCTCCGGTAATGACGCCAAAAACTTGTTGTGATATTGGCAAGTGCACCAAATCGCAAAAGTAATAAATAGTGAGTAAGATATCGTTCCCATGAGGAATTAGTTTACCAAGTACCACTTCTCTAATATTATTACTATTTAGGCAACCAATAATTAAGAGTGATTCAAAATAATTAAAGACACAAAATTATAAAAAAAAAAACACATAAGAATGCACGAAATTAAAACACTAGGAATCTGACTTCACTTTATTCAATAATCTATCATAGATAATAGAATAACTTTGAGACCTTCATTCTAATTAATTTCTAATCATTCAATTGATGAGAAAAATCCCTTAATTAATTAAAACTCAATTCCTTGGTGAATTAATTCTCTTTAATTATCTAAGCCTAATCAATTCCTTGATCTAAACCCTAACTCTTAAAGGCATAACATTTATTCTATGAATTTTTATGAAAAATACCGCAATTCTCCCACACAACCTATAACATCTATTTCTAAATGATTATAAATTATGACACTTATTATTTATGGTCTAAGTCATATGCAAACCTTCTAATTCTACACACATCTCACTAAATCAATTTATGAATGGTCAATTCATAAAAGTATTAAGAACCATAATAAGCACTCAAATTGAATAGAAAAGAAATTAATTAAAAATCCAATCTTAATACATGTCAATTAAATTAAGTTACATCTTCACCCTAGAAGCACACAAATTTAGCTACACATGACAAAAGAGAAGAAGAGATAGGAAGAGAAAAGAGAATTCATCATGATAGAACTATAGAGAACAAATCAAAGCGCCTTCAATGGTGATTCGATCTCTAACTCCATGAGAGCTCCATGATGGCTCCTCCTCCTCTCCTAGGGCTCGTCCTCTCACTGCCTTTGAGCTTCTCAAAACTCTATATTTTTTGTATATTTTTTGAACCAAAAGAGAGCTCATTTGCTAAACTCATTTTTTCCCTTTTTATAGAAAAGCTAATAACTTTTCATATCTAACTTGCATAATTTTTTTCACCCTCAAGATGGAAGAATTTACCCTTGATTTCAGAGATATGTTGTAGGGTTTTCTGTTATCTTTTCAATGCCGTAAACGGCGCGTCGATCTGATCTCTGTAGCCCAATATATGGCTCAATTAATGAGGAATGGTCAGAATAGTGTGAGAATCCAAGTTTTGCTCCAAATCAAATCTCTTTGAGAATCTTTATCCAATCTCCAATCCTAATATTTTGTATCCAATTAGAACTCTAATTAACATCTAAGAATAGGGTAAGAATCCATTAAATATTTATCATTAGGAATTTCTTATTGTTGCATAAAATTTGATGATTTATCCTGAAAATTCTAATATGATTAGGTGAAGAGATAATTATAAATTGAAAATAAATAAAAATAAACAAAAATTAAATAAAAATAAATTAAAAATCCTAATAAATAAACTCAAAAGATGAGTGTATTTTACACTCATCACATGGCATCCTCGTCCAATCCCAAGCGAGCTAGGACTAAGAATGCACCTGTTGATAACCCTTTTGACTTGAGAAGGTTATCTTCTAGCAATGAGCAAACTCAGTGGTTCAAGTGTCATTTCCTGCCTAGAACCCTTGTCCAACCCAAGTATATGGACTTTGATTTGTTTGCTCGTGAAGGTTTTGAGTTCGTGCGGCTTCTAGAGCATTAAGGAATCCTAAGGCTCTACACCTACCGAACAAACATCTTCCCAAATTTGGTCAAGATGTTCTACTACAATTTGGAGATTGTTGGTGAGAACATGATGACTGAAGTGAAGGGCCATGAAATTGTAATCACCCCAAGGGAATGGATGCAACTCTTTGAGGTGCAACACAAAGGAAATAATTTTGTAGAAAATAGCTACAAAAGCTGGGATACTTTCAAGAGAAAAGACACAATCAAAGGGATGCTAAAATCGAGTCTCGCGGTGGCTGAAGGACCCTTCACTGCTGGAAAGATGAAATACTTGGATAAGCTATTGCATTATACCTATGCCCACATCCTTGCCCCAAGAGGAGACAATTATGCCTATTTGGGTGAGGACAATATCTTTATGGTTTAGGCTTTGAATGAGGGAATCAAAATTAACTGGCCTAACTTCATCATGCACCACATGATGAAGGTAAAGAGCAAAGAGAAGATGGATCTACCATACACTCTCTTGATCTTCGGCTTCCTTCAGGGATACCAGGGAATCATAATCATTGAAAACTCCATGAAATTGACTCATCAAACATCTTTGGATGCCCAACGCTCAACCACATGAAGATGAAGAAAAAGCAAGGCTTTTAGGTCTATGGAGATGAGGTAGTAGAGGCTAAGGCTGAAGCTAAAGACATGTTTAATTTTTTGATGGAAGAAGAACTAGTCGTTGCTGCCTCGGTCACAAATAAGCAGCTCATGGCCACCATGACTAACTTAAGGGCATACATAGGGAATACAATAGGTGCTATGTATGATCAAATGGACACCATGGAGCGACAACAAGCAACCATGCAGCGAACCTTGAATGACATGATACGACACTTTCCTCCACCACAATTGAAAAACTGGTCTTTTGGATCCTTAAACTTATGATCTCTATTTTTGGCCTTATGCTGTATATGCTGAATGATAAATGTAATTGGTCTTTTGTTGAATTTGACTGAAAATGTAAATGCAGTTGGCTATTCTTTTTTATGAATATATGTAATTGGATTAATGAATGAGAACCTTTTGAACTCTTTTGTGTTTGATTGTCTAAATATATAATATTAGGGTTCTTGTTGGTCTATTGGATTTGTATGCATTGTTGAATAAATGAATTGGATTGGTTGCTACTTTGATTTGCTGTTTTGAATGAATATAACTTGTTAAACTTGAATGCATATCAAATGCTTTCGCTCTATGCTTTGTCTTGACCTATCTTTTTTATCATGACAAAAGAAGGAGAAAAGCTTGAGTTCTTATGTTGAGAAAAGACAGGTTAAACTAAAATTGATATTGGGATTCCAAAAGTAAAAGGGAGTTACGCATCTCTAAATTGAAATCATCTCTTATGAAAAAGAGGGGAAGTAAGTATCTCTAACAACTTTGTGAATTCCAATTTGATAAACTAACTTTTTTCTCAATGGTTGTTTGTTATCATCAAAAAGGGAGAGAATGTAATTGGCTATAGGCCCTTGAAGATAGTTTTGATGATAACAAACATGAAGATGATGACAAGATCAAGTCCAAGACCTTTCAAGAATAACATTAGGACTTAGATCTTTTTGTAAAGGTAAAAGGGTTCATACTTAAGCTCTAAGTTTTTCAAGAACCCAAATGGTACACATAGTTTCAAGGTTTTAAAATGGTTTTTGGTTTCTTAAGAAATAGCTTTTAAGTGTCTAAAAGCTTGTTGGATCTTTTGGAAACATTTGAAAAGTTTACAAAGCTGAACAAAGTGTTTTTCAATAATTTTATTCGAATAGAGGGTCTCTCTATTTGAATAGCAAAAGTCAGAATGCCAATATTTCCATTCCATCAAACTCTATTCGAATAGAACAGGATATCTATTAGAATAAAGGTTTTAAAATGGCTACACGACTTTGTTTTTTAAAAGGCTCTATTCAAATAGAGCATAGGCCCATTCGAATAGGCTTTTCCAGAAACCATCATTTGTTGTGCTAAAACACATCTATTCAAATAGATGCTTAGCCTATTCAAATAGATTGGTTTCCAGAAACATAAATTAACAGCTAGTTTGCTAGCATTTAATACTCTAACCACTTCCAACAGATCTTTAATATATTGGGCTATAAATACAAGTCATTGGGCATTAAAGAGGAGTAAGAATTTAATCTGAAACATCTTATTGAACATTAATATGAGTTCTTACAGCCTATATATTTAAACCTCTATTTTTGAGCTAAAAAGTGTGAGCAATCTTATACCCATTAGGTTTCAATTTGTAATATCTACTCTTGTGAGACTTTCCCATTCAATCTTTCTTTGATTTCCTGTATAAGAGGATGTGGTATCCCTCAAAAGATAAAAGGGTGAGGTATCCCTTAATAGAGTAAAGGGTTAGGTGTCTCTTGATAGAAAAGAGGGTGAGATATTCTTCTAAAGTTGTAAAGGGTGAGATATCTCTATTTTGAAGCTCAAGCACAAACTAAGGGTGAGGCATCCCAGAGATGTGTTAAGTGCTTTTGATTGTAAAGGCTTCAAGTACCTGATGAAGCTCGAAGGATTAGTGAAAATCTCGGGTGGTTTACTTGAGGACTGAACGTAGGTCACAAGAGGTGGCAGAACCAGGATAAATCTTGTGTTTACTCTTCTCAACTTTATCTCATTTACTTTTGTACTTTACTTTTATATGCTTGCTTGACTACTCTTCATCTTGACTTATTTATTTGTGAGTGGAGTATTCAATCTCATCTATCCATTTACCTAAATCAATTAACAACTTCAAGAAAAATTGATATTCAAGTGTTTTGTGAAAAGTTTACAAAAATATTTTATAAATTCAATTCACCCCCTTTTTAAGTTTTGAAGTCACTTGGTAACAACTTACAATGACTTGGTTTTTGATAAATATATTTACATTATTTATTTATATTTCTTTCTCACTTCTAACTATTTTATTTACTTGAAATACTGTTAACTTAAAATATTATTTTTAAGTCAATGTTTTTAATATTTTTAATTTTAGTATTTATGATAATTATTTAATTTTAAAATGAAATGTAAATAATTAATATAAAATGTTCCTCATTTTAGTTTTTTTATTACAATATGTTCTTTTAAAATTTGACGTTTAGCAACTAATCTATTAGATTCGTTATGATAGTAAATATGAAGATAATTGAAATAAGGAATTTTACTATTTGAATCCTTTTTGTTTTAAACAGATTTATTGATAATTTATAGTTAGTTGATAATTTAGACAGTTAAAAATTTAAGTGAGGAAAAATATTTGAAACTGTTGGACGAAAAGAAAAATTCACTTTCTTTCTTCTGACAATTTATTTTGAGACAAATATAAAATTCTAATCTAAATAAATTTTAAGTTTATAGTTCACGAATTATTCAGATTCTCTTTTGCAATGCTTGAACATAATAAAATTAAAGAATGATCGTGTTTTAAAATAAAATTATTTAAGACAAAAATAAATCCTCATAGAAATAATATTTTTTAAATTATTTTGATAAAAATATAAAGAAACAATATAGTAAAAAACACATCAAAAAAATCTAAAGTATCCGTAAAATTTACTAAAGAATATACATTAAAGACTGAATTGCATATTTAATTAACTTGAGGACTAAATTCCAAATGAAGTACATTCTGGAGCACTAAATTAAATTGCCGTTTTCATTAAAAAAAAATATTAAGTACATAAATAAATAATAATACCATTGAAACATCTTGTAAGTCTAAACTTGGAATTGGAGCAACAGCCTCTAAGAGTAGACATAAAACATTAAAAACCACGTCTTACAGGTATAGCAGCTTGCAAGATATTTTTAATAATCTTTGTAAAAAAAAAAACCAAGAATTTGCAATATTTATTGAAGAAGCAAGAACAAAATTTGTTGGTTTCATGCAATTGAAATCCAACTTCTGAGCAGCAAGTGGATTATCGATGTAATTTACTCTTTCTTTGCTTGAAGACATCGGTTTCCTTGGTTGTAAGTCGGCTCCTATTTTTATGGATCTTAATGTGACTCTCAATAATAGTGAAGGTGATTTACTTGCAGATAATTCTCAGAGACTGATTGAGAGGCTTATTTATCTCACTATTTCTCGTCTTGCATGGCTTTTGCAGTGAACAAGCTCAATCAATACAAGTCCAACCCACGGGTTCCTCATTTATAGGCTCTTCATCATATATTGAGGTTCCTCAAAGGTAGTCCTACCAGAGGCATTTTATTTTCCTCACAGTTTGATCTCTCATTAAAAGCTTAAGCTAATTCGAATTGGGGTAGTTGTGTGGGCACTAGAAAGTCTACCTTTGACTATTGTACTTTCTTAGGACATTCCTTGATTTCTTGGAAGTCAAAGAAACAAGCTACAATTTCTAGATCTTCTAGAGGTTGAATATAGAGTCTTAGCCAATGCTATTAGTGAAGTTGATTGGCTCACTAAGCTCTTGCTTGATTTTGAGGTTCCTATCAAATCCACCACGGTTTTTGTGACAATCATGCAGCCATCCACGTTACTTTTAATCCCTTCTTCCATTAAAGGACTAAGCATATCGACATAGACTATCAATTTGTGCAAGACAAGGTGATAGCAGGCCAAATAAAACTGATTCTAGTCAAAATAGCTCACCAATTGGCAGATTTTCTCACCAAAACTCTTCCATCAACTTAGTTAAATACACTATTGTCCAAGATGGGACTCATTAACATTTACTTCCAACCTTGAGGGGTATGATGAACCTATATAGCTTTCAGAGTTAGCTAAGCCAGTTGGGTTGAATTAAGTTAGTTAACTAGTTAGTTAAGTTGTTAAATTTGAATAGAGTATATGATACAATGTTGAAATCCTACAACAACTAGTGTGTGCCTCCTAGATATTTATATATACTCAATTGTAAATTAATCACAACCAGAAGACCAGAAGATCCTCCTAACAGTGTTATTTCCATACACATGAATCCCAGGATTGAATTCAAGACCATAGCCTTAAAGGACCCAAGCCCCTTCTACTTAGACTAACATACGTTGGTTTTCCATTTGCCATTGGATTAAACACTTTACTTTTAAGAATGTGCTAATTTTTGGGATTCCAAGGTTCAACAGCGTTCAAGTTTACGTCTCACCACTAGCCATTAATGGGATAAGTATAACCCTAGCAAGAACCAAGTTTCAAGCATATCCAGTATCCACAAAGAGGCCAAACTCAAGGTTCGAACCTGGGCACCTCACATACTTAGCGTAGGTTGTAACCACTTTAACAACAACCCTCGATAGTAATGGGCTAGTACATTTAGTAATTATATTAGCTACATATCTCATTTATTTAAGATATGTAAAAATAATTTACAATACTTATATTTAAAATAAGTGAAATACCTAGATAAAATATTAAATATTAATTATTAAGAAATACAAGTATCTTATAAAAATACCAAAAACATTTATTAGCAGATTTCATTGCTTCTTTTATTCTCACCTTTTTCCAAGTCTACATATTTTAAAGATTGAAATTAAGATATATTTGACAAAATTTTTATTTATTTAACGAGGATCTATTCCACAAAACTTTATCTCATCACGAATTCACGATTCTTTTTTATATCATTGTATTTGGATAATAGAGAATGAGGTGAAGAAAAATAATTTTTCTTGTTTAGTATTGTGCTTGGATGACAGGAAATGATGGGAAGGGGAAATAGTTTCTTTGTTTGGGAGTTTATTAAAATATAGGAATGAAAAGGAAACTATGAGGAATTATTCCCTCTCTCTTCCCCTCAAATAACAAATGTTTATTCCCTCCAAAATTGGGGGGAAATGAACTTTATAGTTAAAAATAAACATGTTATATTTCGTTGTATTCCTTTATGAGTTAACTCCCAAATAAGATAATGAAGTTCTGTTCCATTCCCTTATTAATCTTCCAAATAAGGAGAAAGATAGTTTTGTTCCGTTCCTTTCATTCCCTTTCCAACTCATTCCCACCAGTTCCATTCAGTTCAGTTAATGAAAAAACATTCAAATACAGTGTAGGAGTTTAACAATAGATAGGATGAGAGAGGAACTCAAGGCGAACTATTCTTCCTATCTTCCTCTCAAATACCAAACTTTTGTTTTCCCAAAATTAGGGTAGAATGTGAGAAATAAGAGTGGTTTGGATGTGTCTTTCTACATAAAAAAAGATCTTTTTAAAAAAAATAAGTGCTTTTGTTTAATTTTAGCTTGTTTAGATAAACTTTTGTAAAAAAGAAAATGCACTAAAAAAAGCACAAGTTGTGTTGTTTTTAAATGCTGGGTTTTGAAGATTCTCAAAAAGATCTTTTTTAGCTCATAGAAAAGCTGTTCAGAAATATTTGTTAGACAAAAATATCCCTAGCTAATTTTAATAATTACATTCCCTATCCTTTATATACTCTTAGGCTGCATTTGGTGGACAAGATAAGGAGGACATGATAGTATTAGCTAATACTATCAAATCTTATCAGATGTTTGATAGTTTAACCGGATAGTATAGTCAAATCAGGTCATATATTTTTATCCTATTCTAACCTGATTATTTTATCCTCTCTCTCACCCATTGATTAGACCTGATAGGATTTCTCTTCCCACCCTACCCATCAACTTCATTTCCTTTGTAGTCACAGCCACCATTGTCATCCGAACCAGAGTTGTGTCGCCCTTTGCCCAGCTCACCGAATAGTAGCGCCACCACACTACGCTGGTCAAGAACCACCACGACACACCATCTAAGTCGCCGCCCCCTGCCTTGTTCTTAATTGATGCGGGATTAAAAGTTGCAAACCCAGGTGCAGGTTATCTCAAGTAATAAATTTTTCGGGAGTCCGAGGTCGATCCACAGGGAATTGATGAAGCAAAATTTATTTGACGTAAGAAAAATATTTTGTTATAACAATAAAGGTGATAAAAACTTGGTCACAAATAAAAAAGAATTGCTTGGGCTAGGAGATCCACTCTTGGTAAATAAATTAAGGACAAGATTAATTCTTTTATAACTCAATTAGAATCTACACATAACGGAGGTTTTAATTGAAAAATACAACGTTCAAAGTTCATTAAAAATTATATATGTAATTATATTATGATTCCTTTAATAATCTATTAACACCACCACTCATAAATAGGATCAAGCATTCATTGTGTCAATTTCTTGTCTACAACAAATCAAGATCTCCAATTTACTGTTAGTCATGGCAACCATTACCCAAGAGGGGGGTGAATTGGGTGATGACTGATTTTTAATGCAATTTTGACAAATTATGCATTTTGAATAACTCAATTAATAAGTACAGCGGAACATGTATAGTAAATGCACAATTATTAAGGATTACTCAAATATAACTTGGGTTATGGGATAAATCATGCAAATAAGCTAGGTATCAAATTTAACTCAAGCATATATAGTTAAAAGCACAAATATAAAGAGATAGAGTTGAGAATAGCAAACATTAGGATTTATCCTGGTTCAGCCACCAACCACTTGTGGCCTACGTCCAGTCCTCAAGTGAACCACCCATGATTTTTCACTATGTCTTCAAGTTTCAACAGGTGCTTGACAACTTTTACAATTAAGAGCACTCAACACACCTTGGGATGCCTCACCCTTGTGCTTGAGCCTCAAATAGGGATACCTCACCCTTTACAACTTTTGAGGGATGCCTCACCCTCAAATGATACCTCATCCTTTTCTCTAGAGGAATACCTCACCCTTTCTTTATAGGTTATACAATGATGTAAATGATAGAAACTCTCTTAAAGAGTAAATAATACAAATTGAAGCACTATGAGTATCAAGGATTCACACACTTATGGCTCAAAATAGAGTTTTGGAGAAATAGAAAGTGAAAAATGAATTTAATGCTCAAGAGTAATTTTCATATTGTTCTCCAACATTTGTTTGATACTCAAACACTTATATTTATAGCCCAAAAATATTTAGAACCATTGGGTAAAGTTTGGAAATGAATTATTATGAAAACTAGCCGTTTATAGCCGTTGAGAACGTTTTCTGGGCAAGTGTTATTCAAATAAGATCACTGTTATTTGAATAAATATTGTGTTATTCGAATAACACATTTGTTATTCGAATAAATCAACTTATATCACTGTTTTCTGCAACTTTGTTATTCGAATAAGACTTATGTTATTTGAATAACACTTTGGTTATTCGAATAAATCATCAAAAACACGTTCTGAAACTTTTTCTGAGTTGTGTTATTCGAATAACACATTTGTTATTCGAATAAGCCTTTAAAAATACGTTCTGGGAAGTTTTCAGAGGTGTGTTATTCGAATAACACATCTCTTATTCGAATAAATCACTCTGGTTTTGAAAACTGACTTTAAATGGTTATAACTTCTTCGTTTCTTATCCGTTTTAAGCGAATGACCACTCATTGGAAAGATCTTTGAGTCTACTTTCATATGAAATAAGTTTCAGAGCAAAACTCAAAGTATTTTAAAAGATATGATCAAAAGAGTAACCAAACGTCAATTTTGAAAAACACAAACTTTTTTATTTTTCATATAAATGAACTACCACCATGACTAGCTTTTCAAAAAAAAGTTTGTTGGGCATTTAAACATTTTAGAAATACTTTTAAAGATGTTTAAAACTTGTTTGAGCTTAGTGTGATCCCCATTTACCTTGACACAAGATCTAAGTCCTATAAGCTATTCTTAAAGAACCTTGAGACTTGATCTTTTGGCATGATTAATTCTTGATGTAATCTAAGCTTCCAAAAATTCATTCTCTTCAAATCTTGCAAATGCTTGGAACACCTTTATCATTTTCATTCTTCTTGAGTTAAGCATAGTTGTGATCTTTTGCTTTCTTGTTGCAATGCTCACTCTTGGTGCTTGGACTATCCTACAAAGTATTACTCACTTAAATAAACATAGTTAGTCTAAATTCATAATTCAATATCTTTATATACATGATTCATAAATATATAACTCTAGTTAGTCTAACATGTATATAGGACTTTCATAGACATATCCAATATTAATTTATTTATAACTCATATAAAATATTATTGGATATATTATATGATGAATGTACATATATCTCATTGCATGATTATTAAGTGAAATATAACTAGATAAAATACATAATCATGCATGATACAATATATCTCATTAAGCACATCTATGTAACATGATTAATATTCTTTTGTGATACATTTGTCATTTATTAAGCACAACTATAAAGCATAAGCATCATTCTTTTTGTCTTGTATTTGTCATCATCAAAACTTAACATATTAAATCATTGGGGCAAACCTATTTCCACATTTACAAGGAGAGTTTCTAACACCAATACTTGTAAATGAGTTAAAGCATTCATTGTGCCAATCTCTTATCTACAACAAATCAAGAACTCCACTTTACAAGGAGGGTTTCTAAATTGATTAGAAACAAAATACAATATGTATAATAACTACTTGAAAATATATCATTTAAGCACAATAGAGAAATTAATCTAACTTTATTTCATTACCAAGAGCTTCACTCTTTCACCCAAGCAAAATGAAAGTTAGTTACTTATAGATAAGAAGAAAGAAAGAGAGAAGAAGAAGAAGAAGCACATGACTTCAATTTAGAACAAAAGAAAATTACTACAAGAAAACCTAGTAACAAACTAGCATCATTTCACTACCTAACACCTAACACCTTCAATGATCTGCCAAGGCCCCCTTTTAAAGAGGATTAGAGATACAAAATGACAAGGAGGCTGAGTCATTAGTGAGTGGATGAGTAGAAAATAAGTGGAAAATGCCAAATGACTTTTGGTGAGTGAAAAATTATGAAAATTCCTTGTCTCCGAAATCATTTAGCTCTGAAGTCATTGAATGCATCAGAATGAGTACATATGCTCTTCATCAAGATTGTAGGGCTTGATCTTGGCTTCAAAATGGACACTAGAATCACCTCATTTGGCCAACTATAACGCAAGATATGGGCCAATTACTACAGAGTATTCATGCCCAATTCCAACATCATGTAATCGATTACATTAGCCTTTGAACACATTTTTCAAGTCCAATAAAGCTTGTAAGTCATTTCTAACACCTCAAGATACTTGATTAAACATAAATCCTTTTAAGAGTGTTAGATTTAAGGTTGAAACTCAAGTTTTCTTGAAAGCCATGTTTAACTTTGAAATTTCTCACTTATTTTGAAATCATATATTGAAAAACCATTTGAGAAATCTTGAGAGCATTTAACATTAATGTTCTAAGTCTTATAACTAAATAAACCTCTTGACTTCTTTCTTTGATCTTGATTTTTCCTTTTGCGCTTGATCTTCTCTTTTGCACTTGATCTTCATTTTGGCCTTTGTTATCATCAAAAACCATTTGACATGCTTTAGGGACATAAGCATTCACATTCTCCCCCTTTTTGATGATGACAAACTGATCATAGGAAAAAGAAAGAGTTTTTGCATTTGTATATAATAGTCATTTAAGCGCAATGCTCCCTCAAAGTTTATGCATGATATTAGATTAGATTTTGCATATGAAAAGCTTAAGAGCTCAAAAGCTCAATAACTCCCCCGTACTCATGTAACATTTAATTAGATTTCATTTCATTTTTCCTTATTTTCTCCCCCGTTGGCATTATAAAAAAGACATAAGCATTTAAAGAAAAAATGGACAGCATAACAGCTATATTTCATGATTCCCAAATTTTGCCAGAACAAGAACGTCAAAGAGATTAATCAGTCCAATCAATATTATCAAACAGCCAAACATTCAAAGCGGAAACAAGTTCAGATATTATTAATCAGCATGTATAAAGGAACTTATCACAACCAATAGCCAATAAAAAAAAAAAAATCATAAATGTATACCAATGTAATATAATCAGAGTCAAAACAAAATAAATACAAGGTAGTTATCAAAACAAAAAGCATCAAGGCAATGAGCCATGATCACTATCGGTGGCCCGGCATTGTCACAAAAGACATCACCCTCTCGGATCGCAGCAGTGTCTCCTAGATCATCGTTATCATCGCCGGGCTCAAGATCGTCGTCAGAGTCCAGAAGCTCCTCATCATCAGCAGGGACTCCAGATGGACCAGCGAAGGACAGGGGAACCGGAGAGGTAGAGGATGTGGGAGGTGTAGCAGTAGCGCTCTGAGGAATAGGAGGTCCACCCAGGAGAGATCGAATGGAGGCAAGCTCCTGATCTGAGTAGTCCATCCTCAGCTCAAGATGGTCAATCTTCTGCTCTATATGATCCATGCGTGTGTTTACATTAGCGCTCAGGTTGCGCATTTCTTGGAGCAGGAGATCAAGAGTAGTAGGAGTGGGAGCAGGGGCAGGATGCTGAGCCTCCTCATCATTGTCACTATCCGGATCGTGATGGATATGACCAAAAGTTCCATGAGCGATGTAATGCCACCTATCATCCACCTTGTAGAGCTGGAGCTTCTTCAGGGTATGCAGGCCAATGGATTGTGGTCCCTTCGAGCTGGTGTCCTTGGATTCCTCAGCCAGCGAAATGCGACAGTGCTCTAGGATGGTGATTACTAACATGGTGAATGGGAGAGCAGAGTTCTTCTTTTTCTTGACATCCAGTATATGCTCTAAAATGTAATAACCCCAGTTAATTGGCCGCCCAGTGGTCATTGCCCATAAGGCCACCACATCATCCTTGAGGACTTGGGAGTAATTTCCTCCCCTGGGAATCAATCCTCAGACCAAAAGGTAGTGGAGAACCCTGTTCTCCATAGTGAGGCCAGTGGCCATGATTCTTCGTTTAGGATCACTAGGGGGAGTAGCCAGTCCAAATTAATGAGAGAAGAACAGCCTTATGCTCAAACTCATGCCCCCAGACATTGGCATTCCCACAGAAGTGAGCTCCATCAGGAGTGAGCTTTGTTAGCCTATACCATTCAGCCATTGTCAACCTTATTTGTTGCTTTTTCACTTCAAAGATGATACAATTATCCTCAACTTTCAGGTTCGCATAAAAGACTCACACAAGGTTAGGGTAGATGGCTTTCTCTATGCTCAGGAAACCTAGCAAGCCTAAATTTTCTATGGTTCTAAAGCTCGCTAAAGGTTCACTCTCACAGAAGGTGATAGGAAGATACCTGGAAGAGATGATCTTGCGAAGCTGGAAGTTTTTCCAGAACAACTCAGCTCGCTTCACAGTGAAGAAGTGTCTCGTGAGATCCAGGCCAGATATGTTACGTGAAGAACCACCAGAAGACCCTCCAATGGCAGCCCCTGTTCTTGGGCACTTCGAGCGATGAGAGGATTCAGCCATTGATGAGAAGGAGTAGAGTGGGATGAGTGGTAAATGGTTAGGGATGAGTGAGGAGAGAGAGAGGGACGAGGTTAGGGCAGAGAAATGGAGATGGGGTTCGTGAGAGAAGATGGGGAGATTTGGGTGAGGGATGTGAGGAGATTTGGAGAGATGGGTTGTGTGGAGAGGGGTTTTCCGAGATTGAGAGAGGTGAAATGAGGGATTTTGATGGAGATTTGAGTGAAAAATGAGAGATTTTGAGGTTTGAGAGGTTTGGGATGCATGGGAGCAGAGGAGGAGGACGAAGAAGATGAATAGGTTCTGAAAAATGAGCTCTACGCGTGTCAGAAACCTTTTAAAAAACCCTGTGTAATCGATTACATTGAGTGTGTAATTGATTATATGCATTCTGGTGGGTATGTAATCGATTACATTTTTGGTGTAATCGATTACATGCTTTCTGGGAACCTTGTAATCGATTACATAGTTGATGTAATAGATTACCTGAGTTCTGAGTTGATTGTAATCGATTACAAAAGGTGTATAATCGATTACATACGTGACAGAACCTGTGTAATCGATTACAAAGGCATTGTAATCGATTACCAGCACTCTTTAACTCAGATTTTACATTTCAAACAGCATATAATCAACTTTAATCCATCCAAATCAGTTCCAAAGCAACTTAGATCAATTCAAATCATCATTCAAACATATAATCTAATCATATTATGATTCAACTCACACAATTGATCAAAATTACCATTTTTACCAAGAATTTCACCATTTTTGGTGAAATTTTGAGGATGTTGAGTTGCTTGGGAGTCTTGGGCATGAGGGAGCACCTGCAAAATAACTTAAGGGAAATCTCCGACGCTCAAGTCAGTATTGGATTCAAATATGATGAAAAATTCAGAGATTATGCAGTAGTGGCGCATAATTATGCAGAAAAACACAAGTTTATGCATTAGTTTTAGGATTATGCAGCAAATATTTAACTTATGCATGATTGATCTAATATGCCAAGTTCATTTCTTAAATAGAAAAATGCTTCTTTTGCTAGGGGTTTAGTGAAAATGTCAGCTAGTTGCTTAGTGGTTTCTACAAACTCAAGTATACAATCACCCTTTTGAACATGATCTCTAATGAAATGATGTCTTATTTCAATATGTTTAGTCTTAGAATGCAAAATGGGATTTTTGGACAAATTGATTGCATTAGTATTATCACATCTTATGGGGATGTGATCAAGCTCAAGACCATAGTCCAAGAGTTGTTGTTTCATCCAAAGGATTTGAGAACAACAACTCCCAGCTGCAACATATTCAGCTTCAACTATAGACAATGCCACACTATTTTGCTTCTTGCTATGCCAAGAAACTAGTGAGCTTCCAAGCAAGTGGCATGTCCCACTAGTGCTCTTTCTATCCATTTTGCACCCAGCAAAATCAAAATCGGAATACCCAATAAGACTACATGAGGCACCTTTAGGGTACCATAAACCCATTTGTGATGTACCTATTAGATATTTCATTATTCTTTTAACAGCACTTAGGTGTGATTCTTTAGGATTAGCTTGATATCTAACACACATGCATACACTAAACATTATATCAGGCCTACTTGCAGTGAGATAAAGGAGTGAGCTAATCATACATCTATATTTCATAATTTCTACTAATTTACCTCCTTCATCCTTGTCCAAATAGCAAGAGGTGCTCATAGGAGTAGCCATATGCTTGGCATTGTCCATTCCAAACTTCTTGAGCAGCTCCTTACAATACTTGGATTGGCTTATGAAAGTTCCTTCTTATTAGTCATGGCAACCATTACCCAAGAGGGGGGTGAATTGGGTAATTATTAATTTTAATACAACTTTAACAAATTATGCAATTTGAATAACTCAATTAATAAGTGCAGCGGAACATGCATAGCAAATGTACAACTATTAAGGATTACTCAAATATAACTTGAAATATATGATGATTCAAGTGAATAAGCTAAATATCAAGTTGTAAGAATCAAAATATCAAGATATGCAATAGATAAATATATATCACAAAATACTGAAATTAAAGAGTGTAGGGAAGAGAAAATCAAGCTCAAGAATTTATCCTGGTTCAGCCACCAACCACTTGTGGCCTACATCCAGTCCCCAAGCTTAACTTGAGATTTTCTTCACTATCTCCTAGACTTAACGGGTGCTAGGAAAACCTTTGTACAAATAAGAGCACTCCTCACACATTGGGATACCTCACCCTTGTGCTAAAGCCTCTAATTCTTCAAGCTTTACGGGTGCTTGATGACCTTTACAAATTTGAGCACTCAACACACCTTAGGATACCTCACCCTTACAATTTTGAGGGATACCTCACCTTCTCTTTTAGATAATACAAGGATAGAATTGATAGAAACTCTCTCAATAGTAGATAATACAAATTGAAGCACTATGTGTATCAAGGATTCACACACTTATGGCTCAAAACAGAGTTTTGGAGAAATATAGAGTGAAAAATGAATTTAATGCTCAAAAGTAATTTTCATATTGTTCTCTAACTTTTCTTTGATGCCCAAACACTTATATTTATAGCCCAATAATATTTAGAGCCGTTGGGTAAAGATTGGAAATGAATTATAATGAAAACTAGCCGTTTTATGACCGTTGGGAACGTTTCTGATCAAGTGTTATTCGAATAAGAACTCTGTTATTCGAATAAATATTGTGTTATTCGAATAAATCTAGTTATAGCACACCAGAAAGTGTTTTCTGAAACTTGTTATTCGAATAAGGATTTGGTTATTCGAATAACACATTATGTTATTCGAGTAAATCTCCAAAAACACGTTATGGAACGTTTTCTAAGTTGTGTTATTCGAATAACACATTTGTTATTCGAATAAGGCTTTAAAAACACGTTCTGGGAAGTTTTCACGGGTGTTTTATTCGAATAAGAACTCTGTTATTCGAATAAACATTGTGTTATTCGAATAACACATGTGTTATTCGAATAAATCACTCTGGTTTTGAAAACTGACTTTAAATGGTCATAACTTCTTCGTTTCTTATCTGTTTTAAGCGAATGACCACTCATTGGAAAGATCTTTGAGTCTATTTTCATATGAGACAAGTTTTAGAGCAAAACTCAAAGTATTTTAAAAGATATGATCAAAAGAGTAACCAAAGGTCGGTTTTATAAAACACAAACTTTGCTATTTTTCATAGAAATGATCTACCATCATGACTAGCTTTCCAAAAATAGTTTGTTGGGCATTTAAACATTTTAGAAACATTTTTAAAGATGTTAAAACATATTTTGAGCTTAGTGTGAATCCCATTTACCTTTACACAAGATCTAAGTCCTATAAGCTATTCTTGAAGATGTTGGACTAGATCTTTTGCCACCATCACTTCTTGATGTAATCCAAGCTTCCAAAGAAAATCTTCTCTTCAAGACTTACAAATGCTTGGAATATCTTTTCATTTTCAATCTCCTTGAGTTGAGCATAGTTGTGATCTTTTGCTTTCTTGTTGCAATGCTCACTCTTGGTACTTGGACTATCCTACAAAGTATTGCTCACTTAACCAAACATAGTTAGTTCAAATTCATAACTCAATATCTTCATATGCATGATTCATAAATGTATAACTCTAATTAGTCTAACACGCATACAAGACTTTCATAAACATATCCAATATTAATTCATTTATAACTCATATAAAATATTATTGGATATATTATATGATGAATGTTACATATATCTCATTGAACACATTTATGTAACATGATCAATATTCTTTTGTGATGCATTTGTCATTTATTAAGCACATCTATCAAGCATAAGCATCATTCTTTTTGTCTTGTATTTGTCATCATCAAAACTTAACATATTAAACCATTTGGGACAAATCTATTTCCACACTTCTCTTGTTTGCTTGATTTGGAGACCAAGGAAGAAATTGAGTTCACCCATCATAGACATCTCAAACTCACTTTGCATAATATTTAAAAATTCTTTACAAAGAGAGTTGTTAGTAGCTCTAAATATAATGTCATCAACATAGATTTGAACTAGAAGTATGTCATGCATTTTATGTTTTATGAAAAGGGTAATGTCAACTTTGCCTCTAGAAAAACCTTTTTCCAAAAGGAATTTGCTCAACCTTTCATACCATGCTCTAGGAGTTTGTTTTAAGCCATACAAGGCCTTTTTCAGTTTAAAAACATGGTTAGGCATTTTAAAATCCTCAAAACCAGGAGGTTGTTCTACATACACTTCTTCTTGTATAAAACCATTTAAAAATGCACTTTTGACATCCATTTGATAGAGTTTGAAATGCATGATGCAAGCATATGCAAGTAGCATTCTAATGGCCTCTAACCTAGCTACGGGAGCATAAGTTTCTTCATAGTCTATGCCTTTTTCTTGATTATATCCCTTAGCTACAAGCCTAACTTTATTTCTTATTATTAAGCCCGTTTTATCAAGTTTGTTCCTAAAGACCCATTTGGTGCTGATTATAAGATGATCATTGGGCCTTGGAACTAATTCCCAAACTTGATTTCTCTCAAATTGGTTTAGTTCTTCTTGCATGGCCAAGATCCAATGCTCATTATTAATGACCTCATTTATGTCTTTAGGTTCAACTTGAGAGACAAAGGCTAAGTGATTACATGTATCTCTAAGTGAGTTTCGAGTAATTGCCTCTTTTGATACATCACCTATTACCTTATCAAGAGGATGATATCTTGAAGTCCTCCATTCCTTGGGTAGATCTAAGATTTCTGAATCTTTTTGCCATGAGTGATCAATGAGTCTCTCTTCTTGCTTCTTGGACTCTTTCTCTTGATTTTTCAAGTGTGTTTTTGCCAAGATTTCTGCAACATCATTAACAAGCTCCTTTCTCGACTCATTTGGGTTAGTTTCATCAAATGCAACATGTATGGACTCTTCTATGGTCATAGTTTGTTTATTATAGACTCTAAAGGCCTTACTATGAATAGAATAACCAATGAATATTCTCTCATCAGATTTCGCATCAAACTTTCCCAAGTTATCCTTTCCATTATTCAAAACAAAGCATTTACATCCAAAGACATGAAAATGTGACACATTAGGTTTCCTTCCTTTATACAATTCATATGGGATTTTCTTTAAAATTGGCCTTATTAGGGCTTTATTCATAACATAACAAGCGGTGTTAACCGCATCTGTCCAAAAGTACTTAGGAAGGTTGGCCTCATTGAGCATAGTTCTTGTCATTTCTTCTAAAGATCGATTTTTCCTTTCTACAACACCATTTTGTTGTGGTGTTCTAGGGGCAGAAAAATTATGCTCAATGCCATGTTCATCACAAAAAGCTTCAAATTCATGATTTTCAAATTCACTATCATGATCACTTCTTATGGATGCAATACAAAAACCTTTTTCATTTTGGATAACTTTGGCAAGTTTTCTAAATGATTGAAAAGTATCATTTTTGTGGGCCAAGAATAATATCCATGTAAACCTAGAAAAATCATTCACAATCACTAATGCATAGTAATTCTCACCAAAGTTCATAGTTCTAGAGGGACCAAAAAGATCCATATGCAAGAGTTGTAAAGTGTAACACCCCAATTTTTGGAAAAATGTCCCGAATATTCTATTTGCTGTTTTTCAAACTTTTGGGTGAATGACTGTTTAGTCCCTGTTTTACTGTTTCTTATTTTTCTGTATGAAATATATATATATATATATGTCTGTAATTTTATTTGAGCGTTTTGGATGATTTGCTTCGTGATGGGAAAAAAATGAAAAAATGACCATTACGTCCGAATGTACTTGTTTTTGGTTTTTCTATATGATACTGAGTGTTTGATATTCTTGTCTGTGATTTTATTTGGACTTTTTGTGTGATTTGCTCCGGGACAGGAGAATAATAATTTTTTGGACCGAAAAAATCTTATTTTAATTATTTGAAATTGGGGGATTTTACTAAACCTAATTCTGAATGATACTATAATTAATCTTTTAATTTTTCGGATTTAACTGTCAAATAAAATAATTTTATATTATTATAATATTATTTTATTAGTCAGTATAATTAAAGTGACAATGGACCCAGAAATGTTATGTGGGACCCACGTTTAGCAAAACAGTTAGTTTAGTAGCTTAATTAAACCTCATTAGTGATGGAACTTTCTTGAACATGGTGACTAAGCATAATGACTAGGCTTAAGTGGTGACAAGGCTTAATGACAAGGCTTAATGACAAGGTTAGGATTGACCAATGAGAGCCAAGCTTGTTAAACAAGTTTTAATCTTGACCTTTGATCCATTCTAAGGCTAGGATGAAGCCAAGCCATGGACACCTTGCATGGCATTGAAGTCCACGGCCATTCACTCCAAAATGGCCATAATTACTTGCTTTTCATGCAAATTTTCTCTCTTCTCTCTCTTCCAAAAACACAAAAACTCCATTGAAGTTCTTGAAGCTCCATTCGGCCAACCACCATCCAAGACCATCCAACCACTCAAAAATTTATCCAACCAAGTTTTCTAAACCTAAACCTAATTCTAAGAACATCTCTAGTTGGGAGTTCATGCAAAATCTTTCATTTGAAGCTTGAAAATCTACTTGGAAGATTTTACCTAGAAGGTGAAATTTCTTGTTTCTCTTTTCTAAATTTTTTTCAATATTCTACACCATGATTTATCCATGGTTTAGGTTTTCTTTAGTATTAGTAACTTGTAGAAATTTATTTAAGCTTGTTAGGATCTTGGAGGAGGAAAATGAAAGCCCTAGAAGGAGTGAAAGCATATTTGTCTTCATTAAAGGTAAGAGGAAGACTTAGGTCTTATCATCCTTATGTGGTGGTAAGAAAATGGAGACTTGTTTGTGATTGTAGAATCCATAAGGATTCCTTTGGTGTGTTTGTTATTATTTGTTAATAGCTTTCCTATTTGTTATTAGCTTTCTTAATTGTTATTTGTAATAAATTGCATGCCTAAAAGCTTTGATAATATTGTATGTGTTAGAAATGCATGATAAAATATAGGATGTGAATAACATGTCAAGTTTTGCATGAGTGTTCCAAAGAACACAACCACAAGGCTCACGGCCATCAACTAAAATAGGAACCAAAATGTTCTCTTTAATTTTACTAAATTGTGATTTAATTAATCTAAGAGAATTAACAAGATATACCATTGTTTAGTTTATGGAAAATGAATTTAGAAATTCAATAGCAAAGTTAAGTATTTTGGCCAACATGCCAAACCAAGTATTCATGATTGTTAATATTAAGTTCAAACTATTTTCAATTAAAAAGAAACAATATATGTTAAAAGAAATTTTCTATGTAATGAGTTTTAAAGAAATAAATTTGATTAGAACTAAGTTCAAGAAATTAAAATTTATGATTTTAATGATAGAAATGAAATACAGTGACTTTTAAAAATTTCTAACATATAGCTCACTTTATGTTTTGAAGCGTGTTAGAGGTTTTCAAAAGGATTAATTTATACGGTTAAAAATTAAGTAAACCGAAATTTTATGGAAAAATTAGGAAACCATTATTATAATTTTCTAAAACAAAATGCTGTCAATTTTTATTAAAAATAAGATAGAGAAAATATCCAAAAGACAGTATACGGTATGAAAAATATTCTACTTAGTTTAAACGTAATATATATTATTTTTGTTTATTTGAACAGTAATTTCTAAGGAAATTGGACAAGAAAATGATTTAAAAATCTTACGTGATTGAGAAAATGTATTAAAAATACTATACAATTTTACAAACAGAAAAATAAATTTTTACGCGATTTATAAATGTTTGTAAAAAAAATGGAATTGTGAAAATGCGATAAAATTTCTACGCGATTGACCGTTAATGTATATTTCGCTGTCGGGAAAATATGAACCCATACAGGCTTTTTTTTTTATGTTGTTGCCAATAAGGGCAAGCTTTCACTATCGGGCTATGAGGTGAACCCGTACAGGCTTGAAAAAAATAGTATTTGTCCGGTGGGACTTATTCTTTATTTTTGTGCCATTGAGGGTATTCTGGTAATTTTCTCATGCATTGTGTCAATGCCAATTTTGGTGGATTGATTGACGAGATGAATCACATCGGGTAGTCGGTGCGATAAAAGTAGTGTGGTTCATTTTCTTTATGAACTTGGAGACATTAGTGTGCGGAATTCCATATGTGGACAGTTGGTCGCTCCGCTTGGGCCATGGTAACCGGTAACACTCTAATGGACTCGACACGCACTATATTTAATCAAGATCATGTAAAGTCTAATAGTACATTGCCTGTAGTGTCACAACGTGAGACCGTGAACTACACCACACCGTGGAATAAAGGGGTTCCATGTGATGGTGGGCTATAGACGCAACATATGACAGCGCAATAGTTTGGTTGGGCAGCCGTGGTACTAGAGGATTTTGCAGGCCATTCTCTCTGATATCTGTTGTTTGTATGTGTCTAGCTCCATGGAGTAGGTTTGTGTCATATTGCATATGTTTATATATGATAATTGGTTTGTTTATAGTTTATCTGTTCTTTATTATATTTTAGCTGCTATATTATATGTTG
The DNA here is from genome assembly GCA_029884595.1 of Ormosia semicastrata. NCBI lineage: Eukaryota > Viridiplantae > Streptophyta > Magnoliopsida > Fabales > Fabaceae > Ormosia > Ormosia semicastrata. The sequence goes on from JAQQTO010000047.1 coordinate 11,550,452, forward strand.
TTATGGGATTTAAATGTTTACCTTATTTTATTGTTATAGTTTTTCATATTGTATTGTTGTAGCATTTTATATTACATTAATTGTATATTTGTTGTATAAACTGTATGTTTGCTGTATTTGACGTTTTCTTATTTACCATGTTTGTGATGAATGAGACTGTCTTACCTCTTTATTGTATATGTTTTCTGTATATATAAATTATGTGGTAAAGAGTTTGAAGAAGAGGAACAGCCTCCTGAGATTGTATATACTGAAGAGGAGGAAGAACAGCAAGTGGAAGACCAGTACTACGATCAAGAACCATCAGATCATCCCTATCCATTGGATTGACTGTTGGATATGGCGGTGCCAGGATTCTTAGGTTTTGTGAGGATAGAGTTTCATAGAGGGATCGAGGGCTGGCGTACTCGTGAAGAGAATGGTGTTGTAGCATACATGGGGACTATTACTTTATCTTTACGTCCGGAATATGATTCTGATCCTGTTGTTACTGTTGATTTGTATGTACAGTTAGAGTTGCCTTTGGGAATCCGACGTCATTGGAACGGACTTTTCTAAGTTCCCAATGACAACATTGTAGTATCAACATCCCGGACTCCAGTTCATAGAACAGCCCGGATTTCTGTTCGCAGAACTGCTGTGAGACATCCTGGATATCTGTCACCTGAGGAGTCATCTGGGAATGAGATGCCCCAGTGGATTAGATACTAATGATGTGCACTTGGGCACTTTTTGCTTTTTGGTGTGGTACTGTATTTTAAAACCTTATGTTTATCTTTTGTCAGTTGTTATAAATATTTTAGGTATGTATTTTCTTCTTTTGTAAGTTATTTGTATATTATTGGTACAACTTATGACGAACCATATGTATATTATGTGTGACATTTTTTTTATTTGGTATTCAAAGCATTATTTTATTATACAATATTCTTTTTAACAGGAATAATTTTACAACCCGTCTTATTAAATAATAAATGTTTTACAACTTGGGTAGGTTTTATTTATCTTTCTTTTATTTTCTTTATAAATGTGACATTCTCACAAAGGGTGTTACATAAAGGTCTAGAAGTTGAAACTATGTTTTTAGCTTTAAAAGAGACCTTTACTTGTTTTCCCTTTTGACATGCATCACAAAGTTTGTCTTTTTCAAATTTGAGCCTTGGAAGACCAATTACTAGTTCTTTAGAAACCAATTTGTTTAAGTGATCCATGTGAATGTGAGCAATTCTTCTATGCCATAACCATGAATCATTTTCTTTACTCATAAAGCATTTAGCATCATTTGAGGAGATATCATCGAGACTAATCATATATATATTATTGACTCTATGACCAATAAACTTAACTTGCTTATCATCCTTTCCCTCAATTATGCAACAAGAGGAATCAAATATAATTTTATTGCCTTTATCACATAATTGACTAATACTAAGCAAATTATGTTTAAGTCATTCAACAAGCAAAACATTATCAATAGATGATGAAGGGATTTTACCAACTTTGCCAATTCCAAGAATCTTCCCTTTGTTGTTATCACTATATGTGACATGACCATGTTTCTTGTGTGTAAGGGAGGAGAACTTGGAGCCATCACCGGTCATGTGCTTGGAGCAACCACTATCAAGATACCAACTTGAGCTCTTGGTCTTCAAGCACACCTACAACACACATTTAAGTTTTAACCTTTGGTACCCAAATTGTCTTGGGTCCTTGTGTGTTAGAGTTAGGCATGGTACCTTTAGGAACCCAAACTCTTTTTATTCCAACCTTAGTGTTTATGTTCTTTCTAACATTGCAAGTTGATGCACTATGCCCTTTCTTACCACAATGAAAACATTTGACAAAGGGACTACTTGAGATATTTAAGGAAACAAAGAAGTTCTTATAAGACTTTTGATGATTGTTTGGATTAAATCCCAAACCGATTTTTTGAAAAACACATTTTTGTCTCCCTAACAATACATTTAAGTTGTCTCTTCCAAAAGTGAATTTTGCAAGAGTGTTATTCAAATCTTCAATTTCTTTTTCAAAAACTTTGCATGATAAACAAGGTAATGATATGGATGTATTATCATGTGAGGAACAAGTCATGCATAATGAATTAGCATCAATGAGTCCTAAAGTCTCATTTTCAATTTTAAGCTCATTTATCTCCTTAGTTAAAATAGAAACTTTGTTTGCCAATAAGGAGATTGTTTTATTGGAAGACAAAACCATTTTTGTGAGCCTTAAAGATTCATCATGCAATTCTTGAAAGGCATCTTGCAATTCATCATAAGAAGGTGAAGGTTCTAGGTTAGAAGAGGTTACCTCGGTGTCGCTTTCTTCACTTTCTTCTCCTTGAGCCATGAGGCAAAGATGGGCTTCTTCATTCTCCGAATCGTCAGAAGAGCTTAAGTTATTGTCCTCCCAAGCTATATATGCTCTTATTCCTTTCCTTTCCTTAGAAGGCCTTTTTTCAAACTTCTCCGTCTTCTTGAGATACATAGGACACTCCATTTTCTTGTGTCCCGGTTTTCTACATTCATAGCATTTTGAAGGAGTAGAGGATCCTTCTCCTTTGTGATGCGCTTTCTTTTGAGGAAATGGTGGTCTTCTTTGAAATCCCTTGTTCTTTAGGAATCTTCCAAATTTTCTCACAAGGAGACTAAGATTCTCCTCACTTAGCTCAACACTTTCACCATCCTCTTCACCATCTTCATCATCATCTTCAATTGTAAAGGAAGTAGCTTTGAGTGCGATTCCTTTCTTCTTTTTGTCATGCTCTTCATTTTGGTTGAGCTTATTTAGTTCCAGCTCATGTTCTTGAAACTTTCCAAATAAGGTGGCTAGAGACATTGTTGATAAACCTCTTGATTCCGCAATCGCCGTCACTTTGGGTTGCCAATTCCTGCTTAGACATCTCAAGACTTTGTTAATAAGATCCTCATTAGGAAATGTCTTTCCCAATGAGATAAGATGATTAACAATATGAGTAAACCTCTTTTGCATATCTTGAATACTCTCACCTTGGTTCATTATAAACAATTCATATTCATAAGTAAGAGTGTTTATTCGAGATCGTTTACCTCACTAGTACCTTCATGAGTTACTTGTAGAGTATCCCACATTTCTTTTACGGTTTTACAATTTGACACCCTAAAGAATTCATCATACCCCAAAGATGTGGTGATGATGTTCTTGGCTCTCAAGTTGTATTGAACATTCTTTTTATCATCATCGGTCCATTCATTTCTAGGTGTATTAATTTTCACACCATCTTTAGTTTGTGTTGGGACAAAAGCACCATTTTCAACGGCGTCCCACACATCTAAGTCAATAGCTTCAATGAAAATTTTCATCCTTTCTTTCCAATAGGCATAACCATCCCCATTGAAATAAGGTGGTCTGTTTATAAAAGAACCTTCATTTGAAAAACCATTTGAAGCCATCACTTCTCTTGAAGCTGCTAAGCTCTTTATACAAGAGTCTAGCTCTGATACCACTTGTTACCAAGTGGCCTCAATACTCAAGAGGGGGGTGAATTGAGTATGAAAACTAAGTTCGCAAATCTTTTGCAAATCGTTTGATAAACAATTTTCGTTGAAGCTAATTGATGATTAGAGATAATTGGATATAAAAGATAAACACTTTCACTTATAAATGCAATAGCCAAAGGTACCAATATTCAAGCAAATCAATAAAACAGTACTTAATGTAAAGAGAATGGTTTAGAAAAAACAAACATAATGATTTATCCTGGTTCAATCACTAATCTACTTGTGATCTACGTCCAGTCCCCAAACAACAACTTGAGATTTTCCACTATATCTTCAAGTTTCAATGGGTGCTTGACAACCACTACAACCTTGAGCACTCAACACTTTAGGATACCTCACCCTTGGAGCTTGAGTCTCTTCAACTAAGGGATACATCACCCTTTACACTTTTGGAGGAATGCCTCACCCTCTTTACAAAGCAATAATGATAGATTGAATGAAGCTCTCACTAGAGCAGATGATTACAAATTGAAGCTCTAATATGCTCTCAAAGATTTTTCATGTTTTTAACGAAAAACAGAGCAAGAAGTGGATTTGAGGATTGATTCACGTTTGGAAGTATTGGTGATCAGTTTTTGGTTTAAGGTCAACCTTAAATGAAGACCCAACTTTGGTATTTATAAGTTTATCAATTAATAGAGCCGTTGGGGTGGTTTGGGCATGCATTTAATGCATTTAATATAGCCGTTGGACGTTGTCAGGGTTCGTGTAATCGATTACACAACTTATGTAATCGATTACATTGTTGTTCCAACGTGTTCTTGGCTTTCTGGGTTCTGTGTAATCGATTACATTATTAGTGTAATCGATTACATAGCTTTTGACTTTGCTTGTAATCGATTACAATATCCATGTAATCGATTACATGACTTCTGACTTGCTGTGTAATCGATTACAATATCCATGTAATCGATTACATGACTCTTTGAACGTGTTCTTGCCTTTCTGGGCTTAGTGTAATCAATTACATATACTGTGTAATTGATTACATGACCTCTGACTTGCTTGTAATTGATTACATTGCTCATGTAATCGATTACAAGGCCTCTGTTTGCTGTGTAATCGATTACAAACATCATGTAATCGATTACATTGGTCTTTGAACACATTTTTCAAGTCCAATAAAACTTGTAAGTCATTTCTAACACCTCAAGATACTTGATTAAACATAAATCCTTTTAAGAGTGTTAGATTTAATGTTGAAACTCAAGTTTTCTTGAAAGCCATGTTTAACTTTGAAATTTCCCACTTATTTTGAAATCATATATTGAAAAACCATTTGAGAAATCTTGAAAGCATTTAACATTAATGTTCTAAGTCTTATAACTAAATAAACCTCTTGACTTCTTTCTTTGATCTTGATTTTTCCTTTTGTGCTTGATCTTCTCTTTTGCACTTGATCTTCATTTTGGCCTTTATTATCATCAAAAACCATTTGACATACTTTAGGGACATAAGCATTCACACATACTTTATACTATCAACTATATCAAAAGCAGTTTTACAACCTTATGTCCGTACTAATTCCCTCGTTTTTTTCATTTATTCTCTATTGTGTACTGCACGACTAGCTGATGACTCTTCACAACCATCTTCTTTCATTTCCTTTGACCCCATCATTGGTCAGGTACATTCAAACTCTCCACTTCGATATTTAAGCATTTAACAAAATGTCATTTACGTTATTATTATTATTATTATTAATTTCTTTTACCTATCTAAATTAACGTGATCTCATTTGGATGAATCACTCTTTCATTATGTTCTTTATTTTTAAAGATGACTTTTTGATATGTTATAAGTAATTTTTGATCCAAATATCTTTCAAAAAGTACTTTTGAATGTCTTTTTTAAGTAATTTTACTATTAAAGAAAGTATTTTTAAATTTTTATTTTCAAACAATAATAAATTTAAAAAAGTACATTTTAAGTATTAAATTTAAATATAAAATAATTTTATTTTTTTAAAAATATTTTAAAAAGAATACATAAAAAGATCTTTTTCTAAAAACACATCCAAACAAATTCATAAATTTATAAACTTAAAAATAAACTATTTACATTCTATTATATTCTTTTATAACTTAATTCTCAAACAAAATAATAAAAATTCATTCTATTCACAAGAAACATTCGCATTTAATTTTTATATATATTTCTCTAAATAGCAACTTCAGAAAATAAAATACCACAAAAGCAAAAGACGAAAACACCAAAAAAGAGGCCCTTCCATTTTCATCAACATAGAGTAAAATTAAAGACAACGGCACCGTCTGGATTTATTCTTTATAACACAGGTCATCATCATCGCCAACCTTCCAATTCAAAGCGCTCTCTCTCGCGCATTCCCGGAGACGCCGTCGTTTTCTTCAAACGCCGGTGCCTCCGCCATGGCCGAGAAAACGAAGCAACGGCGATTCACGTTCTCGCTCCCTGTGAGCGTCGTCGTTTTGGGCATCGCCTACATTTACCTCTCCACCGTCTTCGTCTTCGTCGACCGGTGGTTCGGCCTCCTCTCCTCCCCCGGGATCATGAACGCCCTCGTTTTCACCGCCCTAGCAGCCATGTGCGCTTTCACCTACCGCGCCGCCATTTCCGCTGATCCTGGTCGGGTCCCCTCCACTTACATGCCCGACGTCGAAGACGTCCAAAGCCCTATCCACGAGATCAAGCGCAAGGTAAAAACACAGTCTTTGAGAGTGTTGTTGGGTTTTCTCTTTTTTTCAGTTTTCATTTTAATTCTGAAACAAGATTGCATTTTTATGAAAACCCGGTTTTTTTTTCATTTTTTTATTTTAATGTTAGCTTCTTCTTCGTGTTGTTTATTGTTGATTTATTTATTTTCATGTTTCATGTTAGTTTATATATGCTTATTTCTATGCTGCATGTTGGGTACTTGAAGTCTCTTGTGGTAAAAATTTAGCTGAATTTCATGATGGGTTTGGTGCTATCTTCATTTCATGATCTGCAGCTGACAGAAAGTGTACATTTTGCAGCTGATGCTGTTTTAATGTCCTTTCATTCTGAAGCATCCATCAGTTTTAGACCTGCTGTTGTGAAGTACTATTAGAGACTAGGCTTCTAGGACATTCAAATGGCTAAATTTTAACATTTTGGTGGAATACTTCACCTTTAGCTGGATAGTTAACTGATATTCCGAAAGTGTTACTTCCGTTGCATTTGTGTGATGGTTTCTGTGGTTATCGCAATTAGGGTAATGGGTTATCTGGTCAAGGTTATGTTTTTGGTTGTTATGGCTTGAAAATACGAGCTTTTATAAAGTTTAACCTTGTTATTGTTGTGTTTGTAGTCCAAGAAAGGTTGGTGTGTTGTCATCATGATGATGTTTTCCATATGAAAAGCTTATAAGTGCAGTCTTTCATTGACTGGAATGAATGATCTTACTAATCAGCTGTGACTGTTGGTGGAACGTAAATGATTTTGATATGGTTGGTTTGGCTAGGGATTAAAATTTGTCGTTATTAAGAATTGTTTTCCTTTTTTTAATTTAATACAAGTGGTTAAATGCTTAAGTTATGATGCCTCCTCATCATCTTGGATCCCGGTTCTATGATAATGTCTCATTATCATTGGAAAATATGCTGGCTTTGCTAGAACGTAATGGGTTGAAACCAATTTATTTGTCCACAATTAGGCATTTATTGCCTTATCTCATTTTTTTCATGTAGTAATTTAATGTCCTGATCTACAATAAGAAGAAAACAAAAATATAATGTTGTTGCATAGTGCAATATTTCTTTTATTTTTATTTTTTAATTCTCTATAGAGAATGGAACACGAGGAACTAGAAGAAGGAAGAGAAGTTGACTCTTTGCAATATCTTAAGGCAATTAGTAGTCTTAATTTGTCAATCACAAACAACCAATTCAGGGATTTGATACTACTTGCAATTATCTTATCAGTAGTTGGATTGGATTGACCATTGTTCAATGTTGCTAAAGAATAGGATGAAATTGAAAACACTTCCAATAATCACAACATCATTTACATAGTTGCCAAACTCTCAAGAACTTGCAGCTTGATAAACTCAGTTGGAATCAATCAAACTTGCGTAAACTCTAGTCAACTAGCGAGTTTGAAGGTGAGTTTATGAGTCTGGCTAATTTGAGCTAAGCTTCTTTTGGTTTTCTCTGGGCTAAGTGAAGCTCATCTGCTTTGTTGCTGCTCTGTTGCCAAAGCCAAAAGGATTAGAGGCTGAGAGACAAAATAGAAGGGTTTCTGTTGGTTTTCACCTTTGAGTGTGAACTGTCAAGGGATTTCTGTTCGTTTTCAATCATGTGCATTTCACATATATTTTGTCTCTCATGTTAGAGTTTGAATCTTCTGGTTCTGTTTGGCTTCAGCCTGAGTACTTTAGGGGTCCCATCTTTTGGGTTATTCATCTTATACAAGTATCCTGGATATGCGTAAGTTGCTTAATGTCCCTTTTTCAGATCCCCTCTCCTCCCTCTTCATTTCTCAAATGAGAAAAAGGATCTCCTGGATTCAAGAGAAGTTGAAAGTTTTACAACTATGCTATGCTGATTAAAAGCCATTTTTCTCCTTTATTCAATCATGTAATCTTCTGAAGACTTAGTTTATGATAGGGCACAATGACATCGTTTGATCCATGTAGCCGACCCCACCTAGTAAGAAAAGGCTTGGTTGTTGTTGTTGTATTCAATCATGTAATCATGGCTATAGAATTTCAGTTGTTTTTATTAGGGTAGATGCTTTGATCGATGTTTGGCCTAGCCTTGTTATCCTGTCTTTCTTCCTTTTTATGATCAATGCTCTTATGAACTGCATGGAAGCTGAGGAATCCTTGAAGTCAGGCTCTTTTTTGTTTGGTCTGGAAATGGTTGTATATCATATTATAAAGAGATGGCTTCTTTAATTTAACAATTTATTTGAACTAATCAGTTGGCTGAAACGGAATAATGTATTTATGATCTTCCAATAATTCCCATAAATGTGGTTGTATGTTAATGTTGAGCACCATGAAACGTAACTTTCGTGGGATGTTTCTTTGGAACTGCAAGCAGGGTGGAGATTTGCGATATTGCCAAAAGTGTTCTCACTATAAGCCTCCCCGTGCACATCATTGCCGGGTTTGTAAAAGATGTGTTCTACGAATGGTATGCATGATCTAAATTATCATTCAAGGTTTATCTCGGATTTTCTGGATAATGACAAAAGGTGTTGTCTCTTGGTTGTAAGGATCATCATTGCATTTGGATAAATAACTGCGTCGGCCATGCAAACTATAAGGTCTTCTTCATTTTTGTCATGTATGCTGTAATTGCATGCATCTACTCCCTGGTATGTTTGAATATTTTATTATCTGCATGAGTTGGTTTTTATTATGATTATTAGTTCCCTATTAAGCTGTTTTTGCATGAATGAAATCTTGGGCTAGATTTAATTTCCTCTTCCTTTCTGCATTTGTCATAATGAGGGTGCTAGATTTGGTGTTTCTGCTTGTGCTGACAATCTTTTTGTTTTCCATATCACTGAACTTTGTAGGTCTTACTTGTGGGCAGTCTAGCTTATGATGGTATACGGGATGAAGAGAAAAATGGTGGCTCTTTCAGAACTGTATATGTAAGTTCTGTTAAAAACGAATATATATTTTTCTTAAGTAAACTCAACAATTTGTTTTCTCATGAAATTAATTTTTTTTGCAGGTTTTTTCTGGGCTCTTGCTGGTCCCCTTATCTACATCATTATGTGTGCTTTTAGGATGGCATATCTATCTCATCCTGCATAACAAGACCACAATAGAGGTTATTAGATGTTTAGCTCAAAGCTGTTATTTTATTTGACTAGACTGATATTGACTTTCTGAATTGGGCAATTGTGTTGGCAGTATCATGAAGGAGTGAGCGCTTTGTGGCTTGCAGAGAAAGGTGGGAGTATCTATAAGCATCCATATGACCTTGGCCCATATGAGAATTTGACATCTGTAAGAACTAAAGACTATCTGCTGCTTCCATTTTTCTTTGGGTGTCTTCACTTGTTTTTTCTCCTTCGCTGCTTCTTTTTTCTCTCTGTGCACTTCGTTCATTTGGTCATTTTTCTTTCTCCACTTGCTTCATCTTGATAATCTGAGATAGCTTTACTGATTGAATTTAGGTAAACTCATAATTATTCTGTATAGTAATTTTTTTAAGTTGGTATAAAAAATATGTAATATGATATTTGCATTTACTGACTATTGCTATATATTTCTTTGGGGTTACTAAGAAAGGTATGTGTTGAAAGAGAGAATGGTAGAGAGAAATTTGTGTGTGGGCTGCACACTTGATCTCTTATTTATTGCTTGATTACAATCAATCAATGGAGTAATCAAGGGGCTAATTAGAAGTTAATTGAAGTTAACTTACAGCTAATAATCAGTAGCTAACTTGTAGCCTAATTACTAGCTAATCAACATAATTATTGTTGACTATATATTCTAGCATAAATGCTAATAATTAATATTCTAACACTCCCTCTCAAACTGAAGCAATTAAGCTCTCAACTTGTTGCAAATAAACCCAGCAAACAGTGGCAAACACAGCCAAGCCTAGCCAAACAGACCCCAAGAACTCAGCAACCCATGTAGGAATAAGACCAAAGAGGCCAAATACATGTCCAAACAGCAGCAGATCCACACAGAGGATAAGTTGCAGTGGATAAACAGCCAAAAAGCCCCTTGGAGTTGTGGAACCAAGGCACCAAGGGTGGATTAGCCAGAAAAGGGCCAACGACCAAATCTGTTGAAGTATCTACTGGAAAAGGTGGCACAAGAAAATGGACCGGAAAATGCTCAGTCCAAATAAAGAAAGAGAACACCGCCGGATGGAGGAAGGCACCACTGGTTACTGCACAGTGCATGAGAATGGAGGCAGCAGCAGGAACTTGCCGGAATTTAGGCACGGCTGGGGAAAAAGCTGCAGGAATTGAGACACAGCAGAGGGCACAGCAGGTGTTAGGGTTTGGAAAAGGCTTGGGCAGGAGTTTAATGGTGTATTTGGCATGGTCTATGCTGAGAAAGTAACAGCAGATGGGGTGTTTGAGGTGTTTGCAGCAGTAGACATGCTTGCCGGAGGGAATGGGAGCTCTTAGAGACCAGGAAGCAGCTGTGTGTGGAAAGATGACTGGGAAGGAAAACTGTGGCAGACCTGCACTGGGGAGAACTGGAGATGGTAGCTGTGTCAGAGAGCTAAATCACGCTCAAAAATTTGACACAACCACTGGAATTTACAGCAGGGTGAATGCAGGTACCAAATAAAGGGGTTCTATTCCATATTTTGGGAACCTGACAGTGTAATAGTGATGTGATCAGTTCATGAAGGATGGTACTGCCCTAATACCATGTTGAAAGAGAGAATGATAGAGAGGAATTTGTGCCTGTGGGTTGCACATTTGATCTCTTATTTATAGCTTAATTACAATCAATCAATGGAGTAATCAGGGGCTAATTGGGAGTTAACTAGAAGCTAACTTGCAGCCTGATAATCAGTAGCTAACTTGTAGCCTAATCACTAGCTACTCAACATAATTATGGTTGACGATATATTCTAGCATAAATGCTAATAATTAATATTCTAACAGTATGTATTAAATATTGGCTTATATGGTGTCAACTGTTAAAGAAGCTAGGTCATTTTATATCTATATAGATTATCGAAAATTCTAGCATCAGTGGCCAGAATTCATTATGGTTCAAAGTTTTTCTCTCACTGCAGTTAGCTAATAATGGTTTTGGAAATATAGAATCTATTGCTTCTCTTTCTTCTTTTGTATATGGTCTATTTATTTATCATGGAACCTCTCCTAGCTACTCAAGATTATTGTTTGGTATGTCATCAAAGCCCACTTGACTAAAATGGTCAGTTGTTTTTCATCATCCCAATCCTTATCTTAAAAAATTAAAAAATCAGTGTAACGTTGAGCCTTGTCTATGCTTGAACCCAATGTGTTTTGATGTAATGGTATGTGTTAGGTATATAAACGCAATTCTTTGGTCTTCTGTTAACTAGAAACTTTTAGTTGAAGAGGTCTTCGAAGCTATGAATATGTGACTTGTAAAAATAGTAGTTGTTGAATTGCAGGGTTTTAGGTAAGGAAAGAGTAAAAGAGAGAATAGAGACTTAGAATAATACAAGATTGACATTGATTTGATGTGATGATAATGTGATACAAAAACAAATTCAATAGTCGTATTTATACTAATACTGGGCTCTTAATCCTAATTAATAAGGAAAAAAATCAGAAAATATAATAAATAAGAAATAAATCTTAAGAAATCTTATGAGATATTCTAAAATATTTCAAGATACAATAAAAATACTTTGAGATGTTTTTTAGATATTCTAATAGTTGTCAATGACGGACTCCTAAAAGTTGAAACTGTTAGGTAATGACTCATGAATGGCTTTGTATCTCTAACACGCCCCATCACGTAAGAGTCCTTTGGGCTTGAAGCATGGACAATGCATAGACCCACCATTTCTGCCATGTGCTAAAATTCAACTTTTTGTTAGTAGAATTGGGGCGGCAAGGATCACCACTTGGTTATAGAGGCTCTGATACCATGTTAATGACCAACTCTCCCAAAAGCTTAAGATGTTAGGTGAAGACTTATGGATGACTTTGTATCTCTAACTTTAGTTTTAAAGTTTATACCACTTAACTGCAACTGATAATGTGGAACGATATATTTAGACTTACTGATACTCTAATCAGAGCTGAAAGTGATAGATATTACAATGTGTTTATATGTAAATAAATATGTTGGCATTTCTTTATGGGTTAATTTATTAGAATTTGCAATGCCCTTCTCTCTCTCCCTCTCTCCCCACCTCTTTTTTTTTTCTCTCTCCCTCCCTCTATTTTTTTTTTTTTTTGTGTTGGTGCCTGTTTTCCAATTCACTGAAACAAAATTGGGAAGCTACATGTATAAAGTATGGGTTTGAGCTTCTGTTTCATTTTGCTGCAGGTTTTGGGGCCAAATATCCTTGGCTGGCTGTGGCCTACAGCAAACCATATAGGTTCTGGACTTTGGTTCCGCACGGGCTATGATCTCACACAAGGTGCATCAACATCTAAATGAAGTTTTGACGTTGCTTCGTAGTGGTCACTGCTAATGTGTTCACATCTAACACTTGTTGTGAAGAATGGTTGAGTGATGACAATGCTGAATGACTGGTAATTTGCTATCTCTAATCCAATGTATAGTTTTTTTATTAGTCAGTCACCCACAAATCGCTGAAGTGTAGGTGTTCAAGGAGGTGTTTGCCGCGGAATTGAGAATGTAATATGTATGCCCTCGTGGATATTGATAATAGAAACTTTTTCCTTTTTTTTTTCCTTTTTCCTCTTCCCTCATTTTGTCCTTTTGTTAGACACACAATAGGCTTCCTTTCTTGCTTTCTCCTTCTTCCGGTCTTGTTAGGTTTTTGGATGATGTGGGGTTACAGCTGTAGAGTTCTGCTGATAAACCTAATGTACAAAGAAGTTCTGAAACCAGCTCATCAAGGAGGTGTCGTGAAGGGATTGCTTAACCTTTGTGAAAATGTTGTATTTTTGTATTCTAGAACTGTAATTTTCTGTATTTTGAATGAAATAGTAACATATTTGTATTCTACTTTTTTCTTTTTGATAGCAATGCAATTTGTCTTCGTAATTGATTTCAGCAAGTTTGTACCACCTGTGGGAAGGAGATGAACCGGCTTTATTCCCTGCTTTCTTCGAGTTGGTTACAACAGGTGTATCTAAGAATACAACCTGGTATAAGGCAATGTTCTTATATTCTGGTGGATTCAAATTCCACCTGGCTATTTTCTGGGAGAAGAGAAAAGCACAAATAGAACCTATTATGAGAGACTTTTAGGTTTATTGTAACATCCCAACTTTTGGGATAATTACAATATAGTATCAAAATATACTGTTTTGTGAATTTTGTGAGCAGTAAATTTAATTTGATTGTTTCGTGAGTGTACTTGACTGTTGTATGTGATTTGCTCCGACTTAGGGAAATAAAAATTTTTTGGCCGGATAAATCTTATTTTAATTAATTGGAGCTGGGGGATCTTACTAAACTAAATTCTGATTGATATATATATTAATCTCGTAATTTTTTTTGGATTTAAGCGTGTAATAAAATAATTTTATATTTTTATAATATTATTTTATATTACAAGATCTCATCGTCTTAAAAACAAAAAATTTGTTTCGGTTTGACCACGATCTTTAAAAATCTTGTGGGACTCGCGTTTAGGAAAAAAAATCAATTGTCTTGTTGGACAAATTCTACCAACGATGAAAGAAGTCAACAAAAGTGGCTTGACTTTTTAAACCAATAGGAAAAGGTCAACAAAATGAGCACGAACTTTGTTTTGGACCGTTGGATAAAGACTTAGTTAGGAAGCCTTTGATTTCAACCGTTGATCAAATCAATGGTGAGATTAGAATTCAAGATTTATGACTAATTAATATCTACCTTAGATCTAATCTATGGCTAGGAATTAAAGATGAAATCAATGGTTAGAATTGAGTCAAAAATAGTAGGCTTGAATTTGGTTAGTAACCTAATTAAGCTTAATTCAACTAATCTAATTACTTAATTAGCATACTAAGTGAACTAGCTTAGTTATGAATTAATTATAATCTAAATACTAATTAAATATCCTAATATTAATTAAAGGTTATAATATATGTTAATATATACTAAATTAATTAGTTATGTTGTTAGTATGTTAATTAAGATTGGTTAGGATAATTAACCTAACAAATTACTTAATTAACTAGCATGTAATTAGGTGTAATTGGAGGATAATTAAGACACTAAAAAGATGAAGGAGCTGCACGATTTTTGGGCTGCCAAGGAGGAGGTAAGGTGACTTGGTTCTACATGGTTCTTGAAGGATCCAATGACCTAAGCCATGTGCCTAACAAGTGTGAACACTTTGTGATATTTTGCATGCAAAATCAAACACTCAAGCTCCCTAAACACTCAACCTCACGGCTGCTGCACTACCTATTCATTCTTCACTTTCTAATTCACACTTATCACATTTTAACTATCCATTTCTCTCTCTAAAAACACAAGAAAACTCAAGCATATTTCTCTCTCACTTTCTCTCTCTAATTCGGCCAACACCCATCCACCCACACCAAGACCTTCATAATTTTATCCCATCACATTTCTTAAACCCAAATACCATTTTAAGCATCTTTCATTGACAAAGTTTTCCCAAATTCCTACTCTATCTTGCCTAAAATTCCATTTCTTGCTTACTTACTTAAGGGTAAGTTTGGTTTCTATGGTTCAAAACTGAATTTTTGATTTTTCTAACCATGATTGTTCCATGGTTTTTCTATTTTGTACATTGTATGTGTGTTTACTAATTGTTTAAGAATTTTAGGAATTGTTTTGGAGCTTGTACGAAATTTAGAGGAAAGGAGGAGAACTAACTGATTAAATAGTCTACAAGAGGTAAGAGGGAGATTTAATCTCATCAACCCTAAGTGGTGATGGGAAAATGGATTTGTTTGTGTATGGAATCCATAAGGATTCATTTGTGTGGTTGTTTATTGTATTTATTATTTATTTGTGTGATTGTTTAAATGCTTTCCTATTTGTGATTTATTTTGCTATGCATGATTATAGCTTTCATTATTTTTGCTATGCATGATTATAGCTTTCATTATTTTTGCTATGCATGTTTTATGGTTTTAAAATATATTGTATGCATATTATATGTGAATATATAATTGCATGTGTTTATAATTGTATATAATTGTATAATTATTAAAATAGGATGTGAATAACATATACGATTTGCATGAGTATTCCAAAGAACACATCATGAGGCTCATGGCCTTACATCAAAATAGAGAACCAAAATGTTCTCAGTAATTTTCTAAATCACTGATTTAAAGAATCTAGGTAAAATAATTAATTTAAAGTTGATTTAAGTTAATTATGGCCAACATGCCATTTAGAGTATAATTGAATACCATTTTATTTTTGATTTGGCCAACATGCCATTTTATTTTCTAAGATAGGTTAGGTAATTGATTTACAACACAAATTGATTCCAAAGAATCATTAAGAAAAATAAAAGGAATAAATTCAGTCTTAGAATTTTAACTTAGCAGACATTAGTTTAAATAAAAATTAAATTAAACGCTTGAAAAATACTAACGTAGAGCTCATTCCATAAATTTTGAAGCGCGTTAGTAAGTTTCAAAGTGAAATTATTAGGTAAAAATAAAATAAACTATATTTAGAGGAAAACGTTAAAAATACCTTATACTGATTTTATAGGCAAAATGTTGCCAAAATTTATTAAAATCAGACGCATAAAATGAAAAGATTCCATACTATATTTAGAACACAAGAAAAATACTCTACGTATTTAAAATATACTAGATATAGTTTTTCACATATTGAAAATAATAATTATAAGCTATTCGGTTAAGAAAATGAATTAAAAATCCTACGCGATTGAGAAAATGATTTAAAAAGATTTTGCGATGTTTAAAAATGTCAAAATATATTTACGCGATTTAAAAACATTTGTGAAAACAACGAGATTGTGAAAATGCGATAAAATTCCTACGCGATTGAAAGATATTAAGAGTTTTGCTGTCGGGCCAAAGTGGTGGACTCGGACACGTTGTGGTGTAGTACTGTCAGGTGGGACGTACTATACTTTGTTATTTTGTGACTAAGGGTATTTTGGTAATTTTTCATAATTATGGTAAAATTTGGATAATAAGGGTATTTTTTGTCATTTTAGATCATACTTAGAGTGTTGTGCCAATTTGGGTTATAATTGGTGATTGATTGACGAGGCGAATTACATCGTGTTTGGTGTGATAAGCATAGTGTGGTTCATTTATGAACTTGGAGGCATTAGTGTGCGGAGGATCCCATATGTGGACAGTGGTAGCACCTCTGGGTCGTGGTAACGGGCAACACACTAATGATCTTGACAAACACTATTCTTAATCGAGATCTTGAGGGGACTATTAAGTACTATGCCTGTAGTACACAATGTTGGACTGTGTACTGATACACGATGTTTTGGATTGTGGGCTATAGACACAAAGATTAGACAGTGCAATAGTTTGGTTGGGCAGCCATAAAGTATTATTAGTTTCTATTCGGATCATTCCCTCAGATATCCGTGTTTAGCTCCATGGAGTAGGAACGAGTCAGTGTGTGTATCATTCATCATCTGCATTTTAAATGTTTATTATGTTCATGCATTATTTGCATTTTACTGTTCATGCATCCTCTACACTTTACTGTTTACCATATTCTGTGATAAATTGTATGATGTATTGCTTTAATATATCATATGATATGATGATATATGTTATTTAATATATATATATTGCTTTGTTATATTATGTATGATGTATTAAATTGCTATACTGTATATGATGTAATAGCATGTGTTATTGTAATATCTGCTTGCCATTGTAAATACCTGTTTGTATTGTCATTTTCTTAATTGCCATGCGGGTAATGATGTTGATTGTTTCACCTCTCTATATGTTTTTCTCGATATTATTATATTATTTCCGTAAAGAGTTTGAGGAAGAGGGAGAGGAACAGCCTCTTGAGATACAGTATCCGGACGAGCGACAGCCGGACGAGCGACAGCCGGGCGAGCTATACGAGGAAGAGGAGCAGGTAGATCACACTGAACATCAAGACTGATCTTGAGATCATGGCGTTACCAGGATTCCTCGGGTTTGTGAGACTGGAGTTTCACGGGGGTTCTGAAGCCTGGCGTCTGCAAGTAGATAGAGGCACAGTTGTATACGTGGGACGTTTGACTGTGTCCCTATGTAGAGAGTATGACGGAGATGTCATATTCACTACTATGTTGTATTTATATTTAGAGTTACCTCTGACTCTTAGGCGTTACTGGCAAGGAATACTCCATGCGCCTAGTGAGCTCAGTAGCGAGTTAACCGCTCGGACTCGTGTCCGTAGTACTATGGGACCTAGAACTATGGGACCTCCAGGAGTTCCGAATTACGAGGATCTTTCTGAGGATGATCCATCGGAAGATTAGAGAGCTCTGTGGTGCACTTGGGCAATACTGTGTCTTAGTTTTACGTCAACTCTTTACTGCTTGATTAAATATTTGTCGTTGTAAATTATGTGTGTACTAAAGAAAAATCATATGTATATTATGATATGTGATTATGTTTGCTTTATTTTGTGCTTCGTGTTATTTTATTTAAGATTATAAGCATAAAAGGAAAAAATTTACCACTAATATTATTTATGGACCAAACATTTTATAACTTGGGTAAGTATTTATTTTATTTTATTTTATTACATTCATAAATGTGACATCCCCACAAGGGTGTTACATTTATCTTGTGTAAGACAATGTTCTTACACTGCAGCATTGAACATGTGCCGTGTCAGTTCTTTGGTCACTGTTGTCTGCCATTAACCACGATTAGTATTCAAAACATCTAGTTTGGTAGTTAACGGGAAAAACTATAAGACTCATACCTAAGAATTTCTCATCTTATAAGAGCTTGGCAATGAGAACCAAAAAGATGGTAACAATCTTTTATTTTGTCTACAAGGTTTTTTTTTTAGTATTTGTCTTGGGAGAATGAAGAAAACTTTCCATTTCCTTCTTCTTAATACTGTGGCAATTAATAATTTAACTGTCATAATATATTGAGCATGGTACCTTTTCGTTTTCTGGTCAATCTTAATTATATTATTTCTTGTAGCATTTTATTTAGTTAGCAGAATAATAATTGTGTATAGGAGTGATAAAGGGAAGTAGGGCTTAAGAATAATAAGTGATTAGATTGGAAGGTACTTAAAAATTAACTTTTGTTTGAGAATAAGAAAATTTTAAAAACAATATTTTGATCTTCATTTATACTATCCATTTTCGGATACATTAAAATTCAGCCTCATACGGAGCTATAAATAATGCCTTCATTTCTCTGAAACTAGCATAGATTGTGTCATCCTTGTTTTTCAGTTTCCTCTCCTTTTCTTGCAAAACATAAACTTCTTGCTCATTATACTAATAGTTTTCAACTATGTTCTGTTTAGCTGAAACAGTTTTTCTTTTGTTTTTTGTTACTAAATAATCCTTTAGCTAAAACCTATATTGATGCATTTCCCAAAGTATTATTTTATATAATTTTTCTGTGCAAATCCTGTGAATTTTTTCAGGATATTGAGGTATTTTTGTCTAAACATATTTCAAAATGTTCGTGAATATTTGAATCTTAAAGCAATTTTATATGCTACGTTGAGGAGCTGTCTCATGTCATCAACAAAATGATAATGAAATTTAGATTGAATGTTTTTATCCAATATCAAGATAAAGTTGCATTTGTTTTGAGGAGGTGAAAAATTTAAAATGGAAAAGTTTTTCATGCCTTCTCACGTGTGATGATTGTAAGTAGAGTGCAACTCATTTATATATTGCAATCAAACACTTCACGTTTTAATTTAATTTAATTTATCTCGATGACCCAATGTCAAGTCTTTTCGCTATTTATTATCAAAAGTAAAGGATATTCTATCAACATTTAATTATGTCATGTTAATAAAAGCAGAACAATACTTTATTTTTTTGATGCCTTGAGATATGTTGGGTATCAGAGCTATGAAAACTGTATCACACAATTAAAATAGAGTTAAGAAAATAAGAATTTAAACAAAATATTTAATTTGAAAAACCCTTTAATGGCGGTGAGGGAAAAACCACAGATAAGAGTAGAAGTGATTTGTACCAAGCTGAAGGCTGGTGGAAACTTCTCTAGACAGATGCTAACTCATTGCTGCAACCTCCTTAATGCATTTGAAAGGAGGTTGGGTACCTACAAGACACTCCGATATTCAAGTAAGAAAGGATGTAACGAGGTAAAGAATGAGGGATAAGATCCTTACCCTAGAAGTTACTGTAGCTATTTATAAAGAAGAGTATCTTGGAGACCAAGTAGGGCTTGAATGAATTGGTTCTTCTAGGTGCCCTATAAATATATTAGAGGAAACTTCCTAAGACTTTCCTCATTTGTTGTGCTAGCCAATCATTGACATTTAAAAGGGAATATTTCCATAACAGATAAGGATAGTGACATCCTCCAATGATAAGATGTCATATCCAAATAACTGTTGGGTTTAGCCTTATTAGGCCTAATATCCAGTCTAAATCACTACCCCCACCTTGGTTCCTTGATGGCTATCATGGTGCCAAGCTCTGTGATGATTGATAATATTAGAAGTACACTTAGAATGGGCGATAGAGTCTTTGAGGTCCAGCTTGCTTTAGGCCTTGACATTGGGGACTTGCTCCGTCGTGTGCATAAATTGAAGTCTTATCTGTTTGTGTGGTCAAGAGGATCCGTGTGTTAGGAATTCTGGCATAAAAAGCGCAGCGAAAAAAGGAATTCCCACCAAAGATCCATATGAAAAGGGGACCATGAAACGTGATTTTCAAGTTTACCTCTTGAAACTAGAAGAAAGATGATCAACGCAAACCACTAACACCGTAATAGCGACGATGTCTCTACGTAGTCCACACGAACAGACCCACGAACGTCCAACGTCCGCTTGGAGTCTTGTCTCCCTAACGCAGTGCTAGCTGCGAAGAGAAGGAAACTTATCACTCTCTTTCACTATATATGTATCAAGGGTTACAATTCATGCCCTTTAATAGAAGAAGCCTCTCATTAGCTTCTTCAAGAAGCCTTCCATTAACTTCTTCAAGAAGCCTTCCATTAGCTTCTTCAAGAAGCCTTTTATTAGCTTCTTCAATAAGCCTTTCATTAGCTTCTTCAAGAAGCCTTAAATGAAAGAGCAGTAGTAGGGTTAGCTGTGAAGCCTTGGGCTCATCTGTTATGATTTTTGGCCTATGAGAGAGTTCCCAGTCCAACTTGGATTCTATTTACTCCAATTTAGTCTATTCTAAGTGTGTGACCCTGCAAGTTCTCATAACGTTAGCAGTAATATCAAAATTTCATTTTAATATTACAAGTAGAGAGCGGTATCTAGCAATACATCACTGCTACCCAAGCAATGAAAATTTCAATGATTTGACATAACCTTTCCGTGATCAATGTTTCTGTGTAGTCTAGTCCCTTTGTCTAGATATCTATATTGAACACAAGGCATGAAATGTGTCACCCTTATATAGTTCAATCTTCCATTTCCTGATACTCGAGTAGACGTAGTAATAACAAATGAGATCAATATCTCATATCGACTCATTTAAGCATGACCATGCATTTGGTAGTCTCACTCAATCAGGGGCCCCAAAGATATTACTCCTGTTATGCAGGAGGGATAAATCCCATATAGGTCACTCACATCCCTCTGCATGATTCGTGGTATGTCCAAGTACTAACTTTATAATTACCTTATTACAGATGATGTTTGATGGCATTAAAACATACAACTCCTCAAGTAGGAATCGTAGTGATTTCAGGTCAAAGAACCATTTACATCATTATCACTATGAGAATCGCTTATGACACTCACGTAATGATCCACGCAGCGTTCTTATGGTGGGTCGGTCTAATACATCAGCACTCTAATATGTATCCATGTGAAGACTTGATATCTCATATCCATGACCCGTTAGATGTGGCCATCAGTCTACGCACATAGTAGTCTCAAGCATTATTGTTGTCCTGATTAACAATAATATTTGACTAGAGACATTTAAGAATAGTTTTTTGATTGTATCCAATAGGATGTCATGATCAAGTCATCCACTTGATGTCCTATGGCATAAAACTTACTATTCTAAGGACTTTATTTTGTTTATCATAAATAACACATAATAAATGAAATGCCTCATGTAATAAATAGCTTAATACAATGTGAGAAAGTACAGTTAAAATAAATTGGCCTCTAGGGCATACACCAACAATCTCCCACTTGCACTAGAGCCAATCAGGCATATGTCTAATGTCTAAAGATCTAGTGTGACACTCATGCTTTTGTTGTGTAAGAGGCTTCATAAGTGGATCAGCGATATTATTATCTGTTGGTACTCTGCATATCTTCACATATCCTCTATCGGTGATCTCACGAATGAGATGGAAGCATATAAGTATAGGTTTAGATCACTAGTGAGATCTATGCTCCTTAGCTTGTGCAATGACTCCATTATTATCACAATAAAGGTTCACTAGGTCCACAATGCTAGGAGCTTCATCGAGCTTAGTAATGAACTTCTTGATCCAAACAGCCTCATTTGTTGCATTGGAGGCAGCAATATACCTAGCTTTTGTGGTAGAATCGACGACTGTCTCCTCTTTGAACTCTTCCAGCTCACAGCCCCACCATTCAGGAAAAACACAAAACCTGATTGCGATCTAGCGTCGTCCTTATCGGTTTGGAAGCTAGCATCAATGTAACCCTTTACAACTATCTTTTCCTCGGCTCCATATACCAAGAATGAATCCTTAGTCCTTCTCAAGTACTTAAGAATGTTCTTGACAGCACTTCAGTGACTTTCACCGGGATTAGACTGGTACCTGCCTCATGCTCAAAGTATATGAGATATCTGGTCAAGTACATAGCATGGCGTACATGATGGATCCAATTGCAGATGCATATGGAATCTTGCTCATGCGATCCCTCTCGTCCTGGGTGGAAGAGGATTGAGCCTTAGATAGACCTACACCATGTGACATAGGTAAGAGTCCTTTCTTGGATTCATGCATGTTAAACCATCTTAACACTTTGTCTATGTATATACTCTGACTTAGGCCAAGCAGTCTCTATGATCTATCTCTATAGATCCTGATACCTAACACACAGGTGGCTTCACCCAAGTCCTTCATAGAAAAGTAGTTCCCTAACCAAATAGATTGTAAGTTAGGGATGTCATTTCCAATTAGTAGTATGTCATCTACATACAACACTAGAAAGATAATTGTGCTCCCACTAACCTTCTTGAAGACATAAGATTTTTATTCATTCTTGATGAAACCAAATTGTTTTATTTTATCATCGAAATGAAGATTCCAGCTTCTAAAAGCTTGTTTCAATCCATAA
The DNA here is from genome assembly GCA_029884595.1 of Ormosia semicastrata. Taxonomy (NCBI): domain Eukaryota; kingdom Viridiplantae; phylum Streptophyta; class Magnoliopsida; order Fabales; family Fabaceae; genus Ormosia; species Ormosia semicastrata. The sequence continues at coordinate 11,573,054 of JAQQTO010000047.1, forward strand.
ATAGATCATTGCAACTGTACACCTTTCCAGCATCCTGTGGAGTGGCAAAACCCTCAGGTTGTGTTATGTACACATCCTCAAGAAGATTTCCATTAAGGAAAGTAGTTTTGACATCTATTTGCCAGATTTCATAATCGTGGTATGCTACAATAGCAAGCAAGATCTGAACGGATTTAAGCATCGCAACTAGCGAAAAAGTCTCATCATAGTCTACACCATGAATTTGTTTGAAACCCCTAGTCACCAATCGTGCCTTAAAGGTATGCACGTTACCATCCATGTCAGTTTTCTTCTTGAAAACCCACTTGCACCCAATTGGTTTTACCCTTTTAGGTGGGTCAACCAAGGTCCATACCTGGTTGGCATACATGGATTCCATTTCAGATCTCATGGTCTCAAGCCATTTCTCAGATTTTGGGCCCATAATGGCTTCCTGGTAAGTCACAAGCTCATCTTGATCCATGAGCAATATGTCACCTTGCTGGGTCATGAGAAATTCATATCTCTCTGGCTTATGACGTATCCCACAGGTCTTATGCTACTAGAGCAGGTTGTTGTTCCATAACATTTTGTGGAGGCTGCTCTATTTCCATCATCGGTTCGTTGCTACTCTGTGAACCTTGAATTTCTTCAAGTTCTACTTTACTCCCACTAGTTCCTTTGGAGATAAACTCCCTTTCTAGAAACATATCAGTATATGTGACAAACACTTTGCCCTTGGTAGGATTATAGAAATAGTATCCCTTGGTTTCCTTAGGATAACCCACAAAGAAGCATTTATCTGATTTGGGTCCAAGCTTATCAGAAACTTGACGTTTCACATAAGTTTCGCAACCCCAAATCTTCATAAAAGACATATTGGGTCATCTCCCAATCCATATCTCATATAGTGTCTTTTGAACCGTCTTAGATGGAATACGGTTAAGTGTAAAAGCTGCTGTTAATAGAGCATGTCCCCAGAAAGAGCCTGAAAGGTCTACATGACTCATGACCATGTCTAACAGGGTCTGGTTCCTCCTTTCAGAAACACCATTCCATTGTGGCATTCCAAGAGGAATGAGTTAAGATATTATCCTACACTTTTTCAGATGATCATTAAATTGTTGGCTTAAGTATTCACCACCTCAATTTGATCGAAGGACTTTAATACTCTTGCCAAATTAGTTTTGTACCTCATTCTTTTGGACCATAAAAATAACCTTTCCTTTTCCTTTATTAATATTCTACTCAGCAGTTCTCAATATGCTTAACAGCTCTGGCAGAGGTTTGTTAATTTCGTTCATGTTGTAATTCATGACGAATTGATTGTAACTCTCCGGCAACGATTACAGGACTAAATCTGTGGCCAACTCTTGACCCAATGGGAAACTGATGCGAATTATAAGTTACAAACCCAAGTGCAGGTTGTTTCAAGTAATAAATTCTCAAGAGTCCAAGGTCGATCCACAGGGAATTGATGAAGAAAAATAATTTGAGGTAAGGAAAAAAATTGTCACAATAATAAAGGTGATAAAAGTTATTCACAAATGAAAAAAAAGATTTTCTTGGGCTAGAAGATCCATCCTTGGTAATAAATTAAAGACGAGATTATTCTTTTTATAACTCAATTGAAATCCACACATAACAGAGGTATAATCGAAAAATACAACATTCAAAGTTCAATTAAGATTATATATGTAATTATATTATGGTTCCTTTAATTATTTAGTAACACCAACACTTGTAAATGAACTCAAGCATTCATTGTGCCAACTTCTTGTCTATAATGAATCAAGATCTCCACTTTACAAGGAGGGTTTCTAAATTGATTGGAAACAAAATACAACACATATAATGACCACTTGATAATACATCATTTAAGCACAAGAAAGGAATTAATCTAACCTTAATTTATTACTAAAAGCTTCACCCTTTCACCTAAGCAAAATAAAAATTAGTTACTCATGAATAAGAATAAAGAAAGAGAGAAGAAGAAGAAGATGAACATAACTTCTATTTAGAACAAAAGAAGACTACCACAAGAGAAACAAATAACACAATAACATGATCTTGATCTCTAAGGCAAGATGCCTAAAATGAGCAGCCAATGTTCTCTTTTATAGAGATTGAGGGAAACAAAATGATAATGGAGTGGTTTGATAATGAATGAAAAATGCCAAGGGAGTTGTTTGACAATTGTGAATGAGTGAAAAATTATTGAAATGCTTATCTCCCAAATGATTCAGTGCTGAACTCATGGCTGCTATCAGAAAATGGAAAAGTGGTCTTCATGAAAGTTGTAGGATTTTGTATTAGCTTTCCAATGCCACTAGTTTCAGCCCAATATCATTCATACAACTCGAGATATAGCCCAATCTTTGCACACTATTTAGGCCTAGGTACAACTCCTCTGTTCTGACTTCTAGGCCCAATATGACCTAGTATACTTCCGATTTGATTCTTGTGTTCTTAATGAAAGTTATAGATTTGGGTCTTAACTTTCTAATGCCACTAGTTTGGTGTCAATTGAACTCCTATAGATCAATAAATGGGCTGATGAGTACTTAGAGGTCAAGCTGTCAGGATCAACACTCTGGTTCTTGCTTCAACTCCAATTTAATTTATCCAAACGTGTGATTTGGCTCTTAAGTTCTTCATAAAAGTTGTAGAGAATTGTCTTAACTTTTCTACAAGACTAGAATCACATCAACTAGATATTTATAACACAAATTATAGCTAGTTTACTGAATGCATCCAAATGGACAAATTAAAGCCAATTCACGCAATAATTCTTTCAATGATCCAATTAAGCTCAATATCATAAAATGTAATAAAACTAACTTAATTAAGCCTAATTGAACCTTTAGAAGCCCAGTAAAAGGATTATAAAATGAGTAAAATATATTACCATCAAATTATCCCACACTTAGCATTTGTACTCCCGGACAAAACACATAAGACCAAAGCTAGTGAATAAAGAAAAACAACACAAACTCAAAAGCTAAAAATTTTAAAAGACTCAATTTTCAATAATATTCAAGAATGTAAAAGTTTATAAGCAAGAAGAGTAACCAAATATTCAAAGGATGAAAACATTTATGATGTAACGTTTTTTCACATCTCAAACCAATAAGCAAGGAAACTTCAATTGAAAAGCATGAGTCAAGAATGATAGATACTCACAAGATTCACTCTCAATCCCTCAAGTATTTAAAAGGTAGGTATTTCACTCAATTCAACTCATGAAAAATTACACTACCATAAGCTTGCTTATCTCTACTTCTCCACTACTCAAAACACATGCACACACAAATAACAAACATGAAAAGTTCATCCCAACATAATGCGAATTCCCTTTACATATTCTTTTCGCTTCCCCTTTTTACCTTGTTGACCTTTCTTTACACTTTTTTTTGTTTTGTTTTATTTTTTTTAAGATGACTACTCTTTCCTTTTTCATCAATTGTTTTGCACATACATTCCCACACTTGTTTAAGAACTCATCCAATGTCAGTGCTTTCTTATTTCCTAAGGTTAGGTAAGAACATGCCTTTTTTTAAGGCATGTAATGAGCTAAAAATAAGGAATGGTCGAATAAGCTCAAAGATGTTAAGCAAGGAAAAATATACAAGATTGGCTATTTGGTTAAAGTAGCTATTTCAAGAAAAATGTCTCAATCATGTTTATGTATGCATATGAAAATGTAGCCTCAAATAGAGTCAAAGCAAGTTTTAGAGTAACAATTCCATGAGTGAAAATCACACAAGAAAGAAAAGAATGATACAAATGTTTAATTCATTTATCAATAGGCTCAAAATCTCACAAGGCATATTTCTATTATTCTCAATCCACCAATTCAACACCCATAACTAAGCATATGATTTTTAAGAAAGAAGACAATTTATTCAATCATGCTATGTTCCCTGAATTTGAATTGCTACTTTTACACAAAATAGTTATCTACCTAATTACTCCTTACTCTGTTACCAATTTTTATGTGTCTCAAGAGTAAATTTACCTCAAGGACATACTTTACTCCTTACTCTGCCATCCTTAATTAGTTTTGTTGTTAGTAAGTTGTTGACAAACATATCAATAAACACACTTTTCTATTTTTTTTTGTTTTTTCACTTCAACTATCCTTCCCCACAACCAGATCACAACATTGTCCTCAATGTCAAAACATAAATAGGTAAATGATAGAAGATATTAACTGTTATGACAATTAATAAAAAGAGAAACCTTACACAAATTTAAACAGAAACAAAGTACAATGAATAAAACCAAAGGAAAAGAAAAGTTATAGATGAAGTGTCAGATCAAACCCATGTTCCTTGCTGCCTCCCTTACTGCTTCCTTCTGACCAATATATCTGAGCTATTACTGGATCAGGTTCATAAATAAAAGTTTGTAATTTATCAATAAATTCATCAATAGTGGAAGCAGAGATAAGGAGTCGTCTTGCTGAAAGTGTGATAAAGTTCTGTTTCACAACATGGTCAAGAAAAGATAAAAAATTATCAAAGAAATTATTAAAATTCAACAAACCTATGGGTTTATGGTGGATGTTCAGTTGGACCTGAGATAATTTGAAAAACTTCTTCCAAAGTACCAAAACCACTCGATAAAGCAATGAATACATTAGAGTTTTCAAGCATTGTCCTTATTCATCCATGCATAGATGATACTTGAAGTTCCATCCCAATTGTTTTTCCAATGATGTTCTTTTGAGTTAAAGGTCGAGGAATGATACCTTAAACTTGACCACCTCTTAGATGTGCAGAAAGTGATACAACTCCCATTAACCCAATGCTTCCTCCCCTATATACTACACAAATGTTCCTCGCAGTAAGTATTCTACCAATAGTGCTTGTTGCGTTTACAAGCTCTAAACCCTTCCCATAATTTGACCTACAAAATACACAAATATTAGTAAGTCTACAAACAGAAGCTCCCTCCATTTCTACACTCACACTCCTTTTGAATAATTATGAGTTAAAGGAAAATGAAGAGAATGAAGTGTTTAACTAGGGAAGAGAATGAAAAAATGTAATGATAACACCTATATGGATAGGCTGACTGTTGTCAGAAAAGTTTGAAATTAAGAAACTTTTTTACTTTTTTATTTTTTTATTTTTTTTAGACTTCAAGAAAACCATCAGGGTAAAGAAGTCTAAAAACCCCTGAAGAACCCCGACCAAAGGATCGCCTGTCCAAAACCAAATACAACAAAATCATACAAAGATAAAAGAAATAAACATTATAATAACAAATGGTGGCATATCTTTGAATTACATGTCACTAGTGCAATAAACACCCACTCCCATTTATTTGAAGAAAAGAAAAAGAGAAGAAAGAAACCATCGAGGGTTTCCATCCTGGGTCTGGAACTTGGAGCACTCACACTTGGGTTTGCAACATCAACAAAGATGCTAAAATCTGAAACCCACAAAGTCCAAGATCCAGAACGCCTCATCCCAAGGCGTTGAGAGCCTCTTCTAATAAAGAAGAGGATCAAGCTTAGATACCTCATACGCTTTGACAGCTGCGAGATACTTCTTACTAATAACTAGATTGGGACATTTCTGTCTATCCATCAACTCCACAGTGCCTAGATGGTGAACATTGGGTTGTGGAGTGCGGCTCTCTACAGAGCATGGTACACGAACCTTATTTAAGGATTGGCGTGCAAAGGTCCACCCGAGTCAATGATGGGTTTGCCACTAGCAGGGGCTCCACACTCAATTAAGAGCATGGTACTCTATCGATCGCCCTTTTTTTTTAAAGATGACCAAGATAATATATACATGTTGTTATGATTGTGGCTCACATATTCCTCTGGTTTTACGTCTAGTAACGGCTTAAATACCTTCTATGAGTCGAGGATAAGCTTCCCATCCAATTTTCTTATAAATTGGCAAACAGTGTCTTTTTGAGTAAGATTCCCAAGACTGTAACGCTTTTTCTCGTCCCTAAAGAGATTTACAAATTAAGAAGTTCACAAATACGTCTCAAGAGTCAATAAGATATCATCTAATGATTCCTTACTCAGTCCATTCTTAATAAAGTATATTTTATCTTCTCTGTTTGCAGAAACCATCCCCAAAGAACGACATTGCATGTTACAATTCCATCTCGCATATTTATGACAAACTTGTATTCTTTTCGCTCTTCTCCTTTTAGAATATGAACTTTTACCGAGACCCGGCATGTATGAGACAAATGAATTTGAAGATTCACCTGCTAAACGAACTTTTGCTTTGATTATCCAGCGTATATCTTCTGGGATGCCCTTGTGCATTAACAGTCTCAATCTTTCATACCTAGTTGTAGTTTTTTGTTAGAGCATTTTGAGGAAGAGAAGGAAAATGCTTTCTTAAATTCGAGAGAATGACATCCATTTTAAAGGAGAAGGAATCAGTTATTATGGGAAACTAGAAAACAAATCGACTTAAGAGTTATGGAGTACCATTATCCGCCACTTAACTGGGGTCACAAAGAATCGTAAAAAAAAATAATATTAAAATAAATTCTATTCATAACATGGATTAGAAAAGGAGATGAATTCTACATCAACAACTTGATTTTCTAGAAATAGTTTGAATCTTTGTCCATTGACCTTAAACACATTACCATTCCTAGGATTCTCAATGTCTATGGCCCCATGAGGATACACATGTTTGATAATAAAAGGGCCAGTCCACCTATATCTCAATTTTCCAGGGAATAGGTGAAGACGAGAATTATAAAGTAAAACTTTTTGATCAATTTCAAAAGATTTTCTCAAAATTGATTTGTCATGAAAAGCTTTTGTTCTAGCTTTATAAATTTTTGAGTTTTCATATGCATCATTTCTCAATTCCTTAAGTTCAATTAATTACAATTTGCTCAACTTGCAAGCATCATCAAGATTTAAGTTGAAAGCTTTAATGGCTGAAAATGCTTTATGCTCCAATTCTACAGGCAAGTGACAAGGTTTTCCATAGACTAACCGATAGGGTGACATGCCGAAAGATGTTTTGAAAGCAGTACGGTAAGCTCAAAGTGCATCATTTAATCTTAAAGACCAATATTTACTATTTAGGTTAACAATTTTTTTTCAAAATTTGTTTAATCTCCCTATTTACTAATTCTACTTGTCCATTTGTTTGAGGGAGATAAGGGATGACAATTTTGTGTGTATGCCATATTTCTTCATTAAGGATTCAAAAGGTTTATTACAAAAATGTGTTCCCTCATCACTGATGATAGCTCGAGGGATTCCAAATCGACTCAGAACATTTTCTTTTAAAAATTTAAGAACAATTTTATGATCATTGTGTCGACATGGAATCTTCTCAATCCATTTTGAGACATAATCAATTGTAACCAAAATATACACAAATCCAAATGATGATGGAAATGAACTCATGAAATCAATTCTCCAACAATAAAAAATTTCAATGACAATGATAGAGTTTTGAGGCATCATGTTTCGTTTAGAAATGAAACCCAATTTCTAACAATTTTTATAACTTTTGCAAAAAGTATAGTTGTCCTTAAATAAAGTGGGCTAATAAAATCTACACTGCAAGATTTTCGCAGCTATTTTCTTTAAAGAAAAATGACCTCCGCCTGCTTCTGAGTGATAAAATTTAATGATACTACCTACCTCACTGTCGGGTACACATCTCCGAAAGATTTGATCAGGACAATATTTGAACAAATATGGGTCATCCCAATAAAAAAATTTCACCTTAGTCAAAAACTTCGTTCTGTCTTGGAGTGTTTATTGAGGTGGCATCTTTCCTGTTACAAGAAAATTGACTATGTTAGCAAACCAGACATGGAATTGACAGAAAATAAAAATTCATCGTGAAAAGAATCATTGATAGGTGTGTTATCAAAAGATGAGCCAGTTATAAGTCTAGACAAATGATTTACAACAACATTTTTGGCTTCTTTCTTGTCTTTTATTATGATGTTGAATTCTTAAAGCAACAAGATCCACCATATCAACTTAGGTTTGGCATCCTACTAAGACATTAAATATCTAACAGTAGCATGACTGGTGAAAACAACAGTAGAAGAACTAATTAAATAAGCTCAAAATTTGTCTAAAGCAAAAATTACAGCAAGTAGTTCTTTTTCAGTAGTGGTGTAATTCATTTGTGCACTATTCAAAGTTCAACTTGCGTAATAAATTACATGAGGCTTATCTTCCTTTCTCTAGCCTAAAATAGCACTAATAGGAAAATCACTAGCATCACACATCAACTTAAAAGACAAAGACTAGTCAGGAGATTGTATGACAAGAGCAGATGTCAGAAGAAAGATTAATATTTCAAAAGATTTCTAACAATCTTGAGTCCATCAAATGGTGCATTTTTTGTTAGAAGATTACATAATGGTCTAGATATGACACTAAAGTCCTTAATGAATCTTCTACAAAATCGTGCATGTCCTAAAAAAGAATGAACTTCTCTGACTGTATTTGGGGAAGGCAAATAAGCAATTAATTCAACTTTAGTCTTATCAACTTCAATTCCCTTAAAAGATATCACATGACCTACCACTATTCCTGAGGTAACCATGTAATGATATTTTTTTCAGTTTAACACAAATCCTTTTTCTTCACATCTTTTAAGAACTTTTTCCAAATTATCAAGATAATTTTCAAAAGAATTTTCAAAAACTGTCAGGTCATCCATGAAAACCTCTAAATAATGCTCAATCATGTTACTAAAAATACTTAGCATGCATCTTTGGAAAGTTGCCAGAGTAGCATTACAAAGGTCAAAAGACATTCTTCTATATGCAAAAGTGCCAAAGGGGCACGTAAAAGTGGTCTTTTCTTGATCCTCTAATGCAATTGGTATTTGATTATACCCTGAATAACCGTCAAGAAAATAGTAATAGGGATGTCTTGCTATTTTTTCCAGAATTTGATCAAGAAATGACAAGGGGAAATGATCTTTCCTAATGGCTACATTTAATTTTCTAAAATCAATACACATACGCTAACTGAATGAGACTCGCATAGGTATTAATTCACCTTTTTCATTTTCAACTACTGTTATCAGAGATGGGGTAGATAATTCCAACATCAAGTAATTTGAGAACTTTAACTCTAACTACCTCTTTCATGTGTGGATTTAATCTTCTTTGAGGTTGTTGAGATGTTTTAGAATTATCCTCTAAATGTATTCTATGTGTACAAATTAATGGATTTATGCCTTTTATGTCCTTTAATGCCCATCCAATTGCACTTTTATGCCTTTTAAGTACTTCTATCAACATACCTTCTTGTTCTTTAGTAAGGGATGAGGAAATTACCATTGGAAAACTTTGTTCTTCTCCCAAAAATGTGTACTTCAACCCAGCAAGTAATGGCTTCAGTTCCAGTATGGGTATTTCTTCATGGGTATTATCATTCATGAGTTTTAGCTCTTTGAATCTTGGCTTCCATCCTTTGTATTTCATTACCTGTATACAATCAAGCAAAAAGCATACTTCAGAAATATCATCATCTAATTGCATATTTGAATTAAATGAATTAATTAAACAAATTTCTAATGGGTCAGAAGACCTCTTGGTTTGAAGATGATCATCTATAATGGCTTCAATCCCTTCAACTTCCTCCTTTTCGTCATAGACTTCTTGTGGTTACTTGCATATGTTGAAAACATTAAGCTTCAGTGTCATATTTTCAAATGTTAACTTCACCATTCCATTTGTGCAATTTATCAAAGTATTAGATGTTGCTAAAAATAGGCGACCTAAAATAACAGAAATTGACTTGGAACTATTAACCATAGGTTCAGTTTCCAAGATAATAAAATTCACAGGATATATGAATTTATCAACTTGAACTAACACATCTTCCACTATTCTTTTTGGAATTTTAATTAATCTATCGGCAAGTAGAAGAGTTACAGAAGTCAGTTTTAACTCACCCAGGTTAAGTTACTGATAAATTAAATATGGAAACAAATTAACACTAGCACCAAGATCAAGTAAAGCTCGTTCAATTTTGTGTTATCCAATAACGCATGAAACTGTAGGACAACCAGGGTCTTTACCTGTTTAGCCAAAAAAGCTTTCTTTTTCACATTTAGTTTCCTTTTAACAATGCATAGGTCCTTCAAAAATTTGGCATAAGAGGGAACCTATTTGATAGCATCTAACAAAGGAATATTGACCTTCACTTGTTTAAAGATTTCAAAAATTTTACTGTTATGGTTCAATTTACTTGAATTGTTTAATGCTTGAGGATATGGGGGTGAAGGCGAGAGTTTGGTCTCCTTTTGGCCAGGTGGCTTATCAACTCCTTCCTTATCTAGGGGAATTGATTCATCATCTTTCTCACAAGGTTCAGGAATTTATTTTTCAACAACCTTTCCACTCCTAAGAGTTATCACTGACTTGACTTAATTTATTTATTGGCTTTCTGAACTACCCTCATTTAGGTTGTACTAACCCTTCAGATTCGGTTGAGGTTGAGAAGGAAATTTTCCTTTCTCATAAATGGTGAGTGCAGAAGAAAGTTTAGCAAGAATGTCTTTTATGTTAATCATGGCTTGAGTATTTTGGTTATTAATGGCTTCTTGCTTTTCCATGAATGCATGCAATGCTCCTTTAAGGTTTTTCCTATATGGTGGGACAGAAGGTGCATATCATTGAGAATTTTGTGAATCCAGTTGCACCTGAGGAAGTGGTGGTTGCATAAATTGTGCCTGATTATTAGTCCTCCAACTGAAGTTCAGGTGATTTCTTCATCCCGGATTGTATGAATTTGAAAAACATGAGGTGAATGACTTTTTAAAATTGTTCATTGCATTTACTTGCTCATGCACAACTTCTTTAAAAACAAAAATTTTTGGACATTCATTTGTTGAGTGTTATAATTCATCATAAATGCCACAAATTTCTTCATTTTGCACAAATTTGATTTTTTTCACTTTTCCTAATTCCATGGCTTCAATCTTTCTAGCAAAACTGGAAAACCTAGCATTTAGATCTTCTTTTTGACTAAGATGATATTTTTCTTTACTAGCATTAGCAAAGTTATATCTAATTGAATTTTCAAAAGGATTAGTACTATGCCAAGATTGAGAATTTTTAGCCAAATGGTCTAAATAGTCTAAAGCTTCTTCAGGCTCTTTATCAAGAAACTCACCATTGCACATTGTTTCTACAAATTGTTTAGTTTTAGGTATTAACCCTTCATAAAAGAAGCTTATAGTGCGCCATTTTTTAAAACCATGATGTGGGTAAGAATTCAACAAATCTTTAAAACGTTCCCAACTTTGAAATATGCTTGATTTGAATTTTGAGAAAAATTTTGGATTTGGCTTTTCAAAGCATTGGTTTTATGTGTTGGAAAAAATTTCTTTAAAAACTCACCTTGCATTTCTTGCCATGTGCCAATTGATCTTGGTTTCAAAGCGTTAAACTAAGTTTTTGCTTTATCTTTCAAAGAAAAAGGAAATAATTTAAGCTTAACAATCTCTTCAGTTCAAGTTTAGTCATTAAAAGCAGGACATACTTCCTCAAATTCTTTTATATGTAAATATGAGCTTTCAGATTCTAAACCATGAAAATTAGGAAATAATGAAATCATACCCGACTTAAATCTAAAATTATTTGCATTGAGTGGAAAGACAAAACATAATGGACTAGAATTCTGAGATGGCTGCAAATATTTACGCATAGTTCGCAATGGTTGATTTTCATGTTCATCATGTACACTTTCATTTTCAGTCATTGTGTTTAATGTGTGTGATTGTAATTCAAACAAATCAATATATAAATTACCATGCTTAATTTTAACCAAACGACCATAATTTGAATTACGATACCAATTAAGTATAAATAAGTAACTTAAAATAAAAAAGAAAATGTACAAGTAGGTAGTATAAACTTGTCATTAAATATCATAGTTAGTAAATTAGTAAGTTAATAAATTAATAAGTTAGAAAGTTAGTAAGTTAGAAAGTTAGTAAGTTAGTAAGTAATAAAATTGAAAGAGTTATATATATATATATATATATATACATATATATATATATATTTATATACTAGATGACGAAGTTTACTTAAAGAAAGAAGACCTCAACAAATTTGTTCTTCAAATTAATTTCCCGACAATTGCGCTAAAAACTTGATGCGAATTATAAGTTACAAACCCAAGTGCAGGTTGTTTCAAATAATAAATTCTCGGGTGTCCGGGGTTGATCCACAGGAAATTGATGAGGAAAAATTCTTTGAGGTAAGAAAAATATTTGTCACAACAATAAAGATGATAACAGTTGTTCACAAATGAAAAAAGATTTGCTTGAGCTAGAAAATCCACTCTTGGTAATAAATTAAAGACAAGATTATTCTTTTTATAACTCAATTGAAATTCACACATAACAGAGGTTCCAATTGGAAAATACAACATTTAAAATTCAATTAAGATTATATATGTAATTATATTATAGTTCCTTTAATTATTTACTAACACCAACACTTGTAAATGAGCTCAAGCATTCATTGTGCCAACCTCTTGTCTACAATGAATCAAGAGCTCCACTTTACAAGGAGGGTTTCTAAATTTATTAGAAACAAAATATAACACATATAATGACCACTTGATAATACATCATTTAAGCACAAGAAAGAAATTAATCTAACCTTAATTTATTGCCAAAAACTTCACCCTTTCACCAAGGCAAAATGAAAATTAGTTACTCATGAGCAAGAAGAAGAAGAAGAAGAAGAAGAAGAAGAAGAAGAAGAAGAAGAAGAACATAGCTTCTATTTAGAACAAAAGAAAACTACCACAAGAGAAATAAATAACACAATAGCATAATCTTGATCTCTAAGCCAAGATCCCTAAAATGAGCAGCCAATGCTCCCTTTTATAGAGCTTGAGCAAAATAAAATGACAATAGAGTGGTTTGATAATGAATGGAAAATGTCAAGGGAGTTGTTTGATAATTGTGAATGAGTGAAAAATTATTGAAACACTTATTTCCCAAATGATTCGGTGCTGAAATCATGGTTGTTGTCAAAAAATGGAAAAGTAGTCTTCATGAAAGTTATAGGCTTTTGTCTTAGATTTCCAAGGCCACTAGTTTTAGTCCAATATGATTCCTATAGCTCGAGATATAACCCAATCTTTGCACACTATTCAGGCCCAACTACAACTCCTTTGTTATGACTTCTAGGCCCCATATGACCTAGTATACTTCCGATCTGACTCTTGTATTATCATAAAAGTTGTAGAGTTGGGTCTTAAATTTCCAATGCCACCAGTTTGGTGTCAATTTAACTCTTATAGATCAAGAAATGGGCTGATGAGTGCACAGAGGTCAAGCTGTCAGGATCAGCACTCTGGTTCTTGCTTCAACTCTAATTTAAATTATCCAAACGTATGATTTGGCTCTTGAGGTCTTCATAAAAGTTATAGAGAATTGTCTTAACTTTCCTACGAGACCAAATCACATCAACCAGGTATTTGTAACTCAAATTATAACCAGTTTACAGAACGCTGCCAAATAGACAAATTAAAGCCAATTCAAGCAATAATTCTTTCAATGATCCAATTAAGCTCAATATCATAAAATGTAACAAAATTAACTTAATTAAACCTAATTGAACCTTAAGAAGCCCAGTGAAAGGATTATAAAATGAGTAAAATATATTGCTATTAGAAACCAAGCCTCTCTAGGTTCTCAATGTATCTAATCATTTTGAGCACATGAGTACCAATAAGGCTTCGCTATACCAGTTTGCACTGAAACAGTGCCTTTGAGACTTCGTATCTCTCATGCCTAGCCTGCTCTTGATAGAGCCTTTTCAGGTGTACGATCATATCACATGCATCCATTCTCTCATGTTGATTTTTGAAGCTCAGAGGTCATGGTAACTAGCATGAGACAACTGACGTCCAAGGCGTCATCTTGATGCTTCTTATAAGCATCCCTGTCAGCTTTAGGGGCATTTGTAATAGGTGGTTTAGGAATGGGCTGCACTAAAACATACAAAATTTCTCATGTTTGAGGACAATCCTCAAATTCCTATACTAGTCTAGAAAATTCGTTCCAAACAACTTGTTCTTCTTAAGGACGGATCACAATGATAAGTTACTTAAAGTGTTTGTTGCCATGGTAATCTATTAATAGAAATATGAAAAATATAAGTATCATGCCATAAACATATTTAACAAGGTCTTTAATTAAATATGTCTCCCACTATTTTATTCAAATCAATGACCCTCAGCATTGACGCGAAAAATCTCATCGCAAGATTTTCTAGTAGGCCAAGATCCATATTTCACCTAGCTTTGAGTCAGCTCTGACTGATCACTCAAAATTCAGTTATTTAGGTAGGAAATAATTTCCAATTACATCATATGCAACTCTTGGAAAGTTGGGTGAATAACACTTATTCTAATCCATTTAATGGACTAAAGCCCAACTCCATGCCTCTAAGCCTTCAATCCTATTGAAATGGCCTAGTTAAGTTAGACCCAATGGTTGACAGTTGGATATTACCTTTATCCCATCGCGCCTTACTAATATAGATAAAGGCATCCTGCTTTGACAAACCTACACTTAATCGATATTAGTCTTGATGAGTGTCACGCATTGGAAGACATCACATAAGGACTTAATATTTGCTTTGAGGGAATTTTATAATTATTATTAGATCTCACCATTTATTGAACTGTTTAATATACCATAAACATCATCCATGCATCTCATACATATAAAGCATATGATAAATATGACATGGTTATGGCCCCTAACGCAGTGATTCTCCCAAGCCAATGAGAGTATCATTAACTAAGCATAGAGAGCAAACAGCTTCACTAAGCGCCTCTCACCAACATCCTCATTTGATGTCGCTTTCTTGCCTCCACATCAAGATTACATTACAAATTATAAAGAAACCTCAGTTTACATATGAAGGGAGTTAGGTGAGAGGAGAATGTATAACCAGAATATAGAGAGAAAGACATGATATGCAAGACGTATTTTAAAAATAATAAAAAAAAGCATAAAAAGAGGACTAAGGCCATAACCATGCACCATATACCATAAGGAACATATAAACTCTAAACAATAATACATTATTATTTTGTGAGTCATAAAAATATAATTGAATATTGCACTTTTGAATAACACACACTACGCAACGGGGTTCGGGGCAGTGCCCCGACCATAGGGGTCCCACTGCCTAGTCAGCGACTAGGGATTAAGGGGAGGCCGACCCTTGCGGGGTTCGGGCCAGCGTCCCAAAGCCAAAACGAAAAATAAGAGTTGAAACCTTTTGCACCTCCTTGACGGCTAGGGCATCAACACTTGAACCTTCATAGCCGCCGTCACCTGTCCAGAAACAAAGTTTCCAGAATGCGTGAGGACATGAACACTTCATGTCACGAGGAACCCTTAACACTGCTGTTTACCAGAAATAAGGTTTTCAAAACCTTGTGCTGCACCGCTGTATATATCACATATATACTAGAAAACTCTATAAAAACATACATACATACAAAACAGATTCATTGTTTCAAAAACATCATCATGATTTCGCATACAACATGTCAAACAGATTATGTTTGCATAAAGGATTCATACGATTTCTAAAATAATACATTAAAGATAATATCTTTTACCAAAAACAAGTAATCATGTTATTTCACACAGCACGAAGAACAAAAAAATCAAATCAAGGTTTCGCAAGTGGCTCTGAAACCACTATTGGGAAGTCCGGCATAAAAACACAGCGAAAAAGGGAATTTCCACCAAGGAACCATGCGAAAAGGGGACCATAAAACGTGATTTTCAAGTTTACCTCTTGAAGCCAGAAGAAAAATGATCAACGCAAGCCACTAACACCGTAACAGTGATGATGTCTCTACGTAGTCCACACGAATAGACTCACGCCGTTCAACATCCACTTGGAGCCCCGCCTCCCTAATGCAGTGCTAGCTGTGAAGAGAATGAAA
This sequence comes from Ormosia semicastrata, assembly GCA_029884595.1. Taxonomy (NCBI): domain Eukaryota; kingdom Viridiplantae; phylum Streptophyta; class Magnoliopsida; order Fabales; family Fabaceae; genus Ormosia; species Ormosia semicastrata. The sequence continues at coordinate 11,589,012 of JAQQTO010000047.1, forward strand.
CCTGTCACTCTCTTTCAATATATATGCATCAAGGGTTACAATCAATGCCTTTTTATAGAAGAAGCCTCCAATAGCTTCTTTAAGAAGCCTCTCATTAGCTTCTTCAAGAAGCCTTCCATTAGCTTCTTCAAGAAGCCTTTCATTACCTTCTTCAAGAAGCCTTTCATTACCTTCTTCAATAAGCCTTCCATTACCTTTTTCAAGAAGCCTTGAATGAAAGAGTAGTAGTAGGGTTAGGTGTGAAGCCTTGGGCTCATTGTTATGATTTTTGGCCCACGATAGAATTCCCAATCCAACTTGGATTCTATTTACTCCAATTTAGTCTGTTCTAAGTGTGTGACCCCACAGGTTCTCATAATATTGGCAGTAATATTAAAATCTCATTTTAATATTACAAGTAGTAAGCGGTATTTAGCAACACATCACTGCTACCTAAGTAATGATAATGTCAGTGATTTGACATAATCTTTTCATGATTAATGTTTTCGTATAGTCTAGTCCCTTTGTCTAGATATCTAGATTGAACACAAGGCATGGAACGTGTCACCCTTGTATAGTTCAATCTTCCGTTTCTTGATACTTGAGTAGATGTAGTAATAACAAATGAGATGAATATCTTATATCGACTCATTTAAGCATGGTCATGCATTTGGTAGTGTCACTCAATCAGGGGGCCCAAAAATATTACTCCTGTTATGTAGGAGGGATAAATCCCATCTAGGTCACTCACATCCCTCCGTATGATTTGCGGTATATCCAATTACTAACTTTATAATCATTTTGTTACAAATAACGTTTGATGGTATTAAAATATACAACTCCTCATGTAGGAATCGTAGTGATTTCAGGTCCAAGGACCACTTACACTATTATTACTATGAGAATCACTTATAACACTCACATAACGATCCACGCAGCGTTCTCATGTTGGGTCGGTCCAATACATCATTACTTTAATATGTATCTATGTGAAGACTTCATATCTCATATCTATGACCTGTGAGACGTGACCATCAGTCTGTGTACATAGTAGTCTCAATGCATTATTGTCATCCTGATTAACAATAATACTTGACTAGGGACATTTAAGAATAGTGTTTTGATTTTATCCAATAGGATCTCACGATCAAGTCATCCACTTGATGTCCTATGACATAAAACTTACTATTCTAAGGAATTTATAATGTTTATCATAAATAACACACAATAAATGAAATGCCTCATGTAATAAATAGCATAATACAATGTGATAAAGTACGGTCAAAATAAATTGGCCTTTAGGGCATACACTAACACCATGGTTCGGCTTGTTCGACCTAAAGCTTAGGGCATCAGGGGTGGATAGCCTCCTATGATAACATCAGAAAAAAAAGGGTTATTGTGGTTCTTGCTCACTATCCGTTATCTATGTTAGAGTATGTCAAAGTATTCAACTGGGGTAACCCTTTACTTGCCTCCAATGTTTTTCTCCTATACTGGCGTCCTTTTGTCGGAGCGCTAGTAGCTATTTGCCATGTGGCGAGTGAGGTGCGTTCGCCGCTTGGTATTTGCGCCTATCAATCATTATGAAATTTGAAAGGTGGATAAAAATGCCCCCAAATGTGGGTAGCAGTTGGCATTGATGCTTTCCTATAAATAGGGGGTGAGGGAAGCAGATCCTATTTTCTGCTCCCCTTATTCTCAGCTTCTCTCTTTTTTTAGTTTTCGGCAAGTGCTCGCGATTTTCAGCCACCACAAGTAGTAGCATGTTGTTGTTCTAGTAATTTTTGCATAGCGAGTTCAACCTTTCCCTTGAAGATTTTGGGCAAACCTTTTTGCAGATTCTGACGGCCCTATGCGATAGTTGCAATGGTGCTCCTTTCCTTCGGCGATCCCTGCCCCTCCTTTTTTCCACAAAGGTACCTTCTATTCTTTCCTTTTTCACTTTCCATTTCGAGTTTTATGGTTAGGATTAGGGAAATGAGAAGGGGTTAATGGAGAAGATGGGTCTTCTCTAGATATTCTGCCTCAACATCTGCTTTCATAATGCTATATGCAGTTGAGGAGGGCCCCAAGGGGCGCTTCTTCCTAAAGGGTATAGGAGGCTGCCTTTTCTTTCTGAGATCCGTGTTGAGAATCCTTAGGTGATTTGAAACTTTTGGGCTCAAGAGAGTTTTCCAATCTAGTTTTTCGGTCTCCAAAGTGGAAAAGGAACTTGGGCCATTAGCAATAGTTTTGACAATTCCTCAGCCTCTGTAGTTTCTATTCTACCTCTGTCTTCTAAGATTATGGGATGAAAAAAACTAGAATTGAATGAGAGGTTGAAGAAGTTTCCACCTACCTTAGATAAGGAACTTTATTACTAAGTGGACTACAAGCCATTGGATATACGCTCCGTCATTCAGACCCTATAGAGGCTGCGGATGCTCTAAGTGATTGCATGCAATTGATGAAAGACAGAGGACAGAGGACAGAGGCTGACTTCATCTGTGCTCCCTACATAATAGATGAAAGAATTTATAGTTAAAGGTAGATGGGGGCGCATATTATGTATATGTTTGAGACCTTTTTCACCCGCCTCGAGATCCAACTTCCTTTTCCTCTCTTCTAAACTGAGGTTCTAAAGAAGATAGAAGTGACCCCCTCATAACTATATCCCAACAGTTAGGCTTTTATACAATCTCTCGAGATCATTTGCTGCCACTTTGGTCTTCTTGCATCCACTGATGTCTTCTTCTACCTATTCTTCATCATGCAATTCACATGGAATCTAAGGTGGATTTCCATCAGGAACTACATGGGGAACCACATAGGGTGATAGTGTTTTAAGTCCGATGATAAGTCGTATAAAGATCTTAAGGAGACCTCCTTCCAAGTGGAGGCTTTCGAGGGCTGTCCTACATTTTTCCCAACTTTAGAGGGCGAACCAAAGTTCTACCTCTATTGGCATAAAGGATTCCAGAGCAAGAAGCTGGAAACCTACTGGAGCAGTATATTAAAGCTTGATCAGTATATAGTTAATTTTTTTTTCAAGATGATGAAGGAAGTTTTTTTACGCTACTCCTAGTTAATAAACTGCGTTGAGGGCAACGTGGTAGGCATTTTAAGTAAATTTTGTGATCCGTGATAAGTAGGACTCATGCTTATTGTTTTTGCATTTTTCATGCTAACTTCTGTTAAAGTTCTATGCTTTCTTGCTTTTGTTTTCACGTGCCTCTAACCATGATTTACTTATGTAGGCAGATAGTATGGCACCAAGGCAGAAGCTGAAGAAGTTGATGAAGCAGTAGGTGACTATTTTCTACATCAAGGCCACCTGCACGAGCTTCAAGTTCGAGCTACAGTTAGTGGCCAGAGAGACAAGCTTAGAGCCTACACAAACGCAAGGCTGCTGATAAGGTAGGTGGGATTCATCTAAAAGAAAACATTAATGATGGAGAATAATCCTACTATGGAGGTTGTGTAGAAACTTTGTCCAGCAGGGCTCCCATCAACCTCACAAAGGCTTCTTTGACCTCCCCTGTATCCATCTAGGGGCGCTTGTTCGACATGGTTGGCTACACGGATATGTTCTTTAAGACCTTGGAGGACCTCACCACCCCCACCTTAGTATTCTCCCAGTGAGATTTTTCTCAAAGCTGAGAGGGCTAGATTCTAGTTTGTTAGCGTACTTCGCTATCTAGAGACTACTGTCGTTGATGTAAAGAAGATGATCATGATGGAGTTTGACCTTAAGCTGCTTCAAGAGAAGAGCTTGTCTTTGGAGAACGAAAAGAAGGAGCTTGAGGATGGCCTGACCAAGCTCCGTGATGTTTTCAAGGTTATTAAAGAGAAGGCCGTCTTTGATGGTAACCTAGTTGAGAACTGGAAGACAAAGGCTAAAGACTTTAAAGCTAAAACAAAAGAGGATGAGTCCAAGGCCTCAGAGGTCAAAAAGGAGAGCTCGGCTCAGGTGTCATGCATATCGAAGCTTGAAAGGCCCTCAGTGGCTGAGCGCAGGGCCTGGGCAAAAGAGAAGGTTGAGTTGATCAAGAACTGGCAAGATGCCAATTCGGAGTCCTTCCAGAATGCGATGGCCCAGGTGTTAGTTCTTCATCCTTGTATTAACCTCACTGGAACCGAGGACATAGAGATCGTGGTGGATGGTAAGATCGTCGATGTCCAAGATAAGAAAGGCCATGAGCACGGGTACAGTGAGGAGACTGAGGCTAGCACCGAAGCCAATGTCAATACCAATGCTGAGGTCAGCATTTTGGCTGATATCGACATTCGTGTTGAATTGAATAGACATCTCATTCATTCATTAATTATGTCAGATCACGACTTCATTACATTCACAATGGTATAAGAAGTAGCTTAACTATAGTAGTTCTTTAAATTAGAAGCATGCCAAGACCTCTAGAGATCCTGACCTGTGATGTTGGTGATCTTGTATGCTCCTTTTTCTAACACCTCTGTGATCCGATATGGACCTTCCCAGTTTGTAGCGAGCTTCCCTTCCCTAGTGTTCCTTCCTCTGATGCCTGCTTTTCTAAGAACAAGGTCCCCTACTTTGAACCTTCGTGTAGAGACCTGTTTGTTGTATCTTTGAGCAGTTTGGAGTTTGAAGTTAACTTGTCTGATATGGACTATCTCACATTATTCTTCGTTAAATCTAACTCTTCTTAGAGAAGCCCATCATTCAAATTACTAGAATAGTGCTATCTTCTCCAGCTTGGTTCTCCAATCTTCATTGGGATCATCATTTCACAGCCATAAGTGAGCTTGAAAAGGATATATCTACTGGCTGAGTGAGGTGTTGTTTGATATGCCCATAACACATGACCTAGTTGCTCAACCCATTCACCCTTGGCATCCTTAAGTATTTTCTTTAATCCTCAAAAGATCACCCGATTGATGACCTCGACCTGGCTATTGACTTGGGGGGTGCTCCATCAAGGTAAAGTGCTGCTTGATACGGAGGTTAAAGCACATTTCTTTAAACTTCTTGTTAACAAATTGGGTTCTACTATCCTTGACGATGGACTCAGGGATCCCAAATCTGCAAATGATGTTTTTCTTCAAGAATTTATTGACCCTTTTATGTTGTGATGATTACTAGAGGCTTTGCTTCAATCCACTTAGTAAAGTAATTAGAGAAGGGCCATGGAATGTAAATGGTAGAAAGCTCCTCGAGTGGTGCCATTTGATTATTGGAGAACCTCTGGCATTTATCACAATTTTAAACATGGGTTATGGCATTTGTTGACATGGTGGGCCAAAAGTATTCGGCTCGTAGGGCTTTTCTTCCTAAGGACCTTCCTTTGAGGTGTTGACTATTATACCTTTCATAGATCTTTATTAGGGCATACTGGGTTTTGATAATCACATATTTTATACATTAATAAATCATCATTTTTAGTCATTTACACTCTCCATGTACTTAATTGATTGAGCTTGGTTATGTTTTGTAAATTTGGACTCAAATTGGACTTAATTGATTTTTTTCAGCATGATTTACGTCTTGCACTGTTTCTGTATTTTGGCCATATCTTGAGTTTTAGATGTCTAATAATTATGTATCTTATTGTAGGAAAGATAAGAGGGATATCTATAACTTTCATGAAGAGCTCTAGGTCAAAATTGGACATCTAGTGGAACTAATTGGGCTTGTAATTTAGAACACGGGTTTTGTGATTGGAACCTGAACAGTGTGTAGCAATCAAGGCATAACTTGGGCTGTAAGAACTGAATAGGGCTGACATTTTGGTATATGCAAGTTAAGACCTATATCTACAATTTTTATTAAGAACACAAGACCCAAATTGGATTTCTTGAAGGTCATATTGGGCTTGCAAGTCAGAACAGAGGAGTTGTAGCTGAGCCTGAGCAGTGTGTAGTGATTGGGTTATATCTCGAGTTGTAGGAATGCTTTTTGGATGAAACTAATGACATTTGAAAGCTAAGACAAAATGCTAAAACTTTTATGAAGACTATTTTTTAATTTTCTGACGCATTCAATGAGTTCAACACTAAATGATTTTAGAGATAAAGAATCTCAATAATTTTTCACTTATCAAAAGTCATTTGGCATTTTTCACTCATCCACCCACTCATCCACCCACTCATTAATCAGCCCCCTTGTCATTTTGTATCCCTAATCCTCTATAAAAGGCATCATTGGCTTATCATTTAAGAATCTTGGTTTAGAGACCAAGATTATGCTATTGTGTTATTTGTTTCTCTTGTTATAATTTTATTTTATTCTAAATTGAAGTTATGTTCTTCTTCTTCTTCTTCTCTCTTTTTTTCTTCTTGTCTATGAGTAACTAATTTTTATTTTACTTGGGTGAAAGGGTGAAACTTTTGGTAATAAATTAATGTTAGATTAATTTTTTTTCTTGTGCTTAAATGACATATTATTAAGAGGTCATTATATATGTTGTATTTTGTTTCCAATCAATTTAGAAACCCTTCTTGTAAAGTGGAGATCTTGATTCATTGTAGACAAGAAGTTGGCACAATGAACGCTTGAACCCATTTATAAGTGGTGGTGTTAATAAATAGTTAAAGGAACCATAATATAACTACGTATATAATCTTAAATGAACTTTGAATGTTATATTTTTCGATTGGAACCTCCATTATGTGTGGATTCTAATTGAGTTATAAAAAGAATTAATCTTGTCCTTAATTTACTTACAAAGAGTGGATCTCCTAACCCAAGTAAATCTTTTTTTGTGACCAAGTTTTATCAGCTTTATTGTTGTGATAAAATATTTTTCTTACATCAATAAATTTTTTCTACATTAATTCCCTGTGGATCGACCTCAGACTCCTGAGGATTTATTACTTAAAACAACTTGCACTTGGGTTTGCAACTTACAATTCACATCAAGTTTTTGGTGCTGTTGCCAAGTGCAGAATATATATATATTTTTATTTCTACTCTTTTAATTTTTGTTTTATTTTGTACTTACTAACGTACTAATTTAGTATGAGAAACTCTCCCTTCCCCCTCTGTAATCTTTAATCATTAATGAAATAATCTTTTTTCTTCTCTTCTTTTCGCTAGCTCTAGTGAGGCTCTGCCTCTTTCTAATTTTCATGTTTTAAATTTACTTTCTGCACTTTATTTTCTGTACTTTATTTTTGTATTTTATATTTTGTACTTTATTTTTTGTATTTTATTTTTACGTATTTTACTTTTTGCACTCTATTTTTTGTATTTTACTTTTCGTATTTTATTTTACGTATTTAATTTTCTGCACTTTATTTCTAACTTTCTAATTTACTAACTTACTAACCTAATTACTAACTTACTAACTATCTAACTCTTACTAACTATCTAACTTTTTACTTTATTAGTTTACTAACTTATTACTTGTTAATATTTATTTAGTGGCTGGTTTATACCAGATCCATGTTAATATTTAACGGCAGGTTTATACCACCTACTTGTACATTTTCTTTTCTTTTTTAAGTTACTTGTTTATGCTTAAATGGTATCGTGATTTAAATTTTAGTCGTTTGGTTAAAATTAATCCTGGTACTTTACATATTGATTTGTCTGAATCACAATCACACACATTAAATACAATGACTGAAAATAAAAGTGTACATGATGAACATGAAAATCAACCGTTGGGAACCATGCATGAGTATTTGCAGCCATCTCGAATTTCTAGTCCATCATGTTTTATCTTTCCACTTAATACTAACAATTTTAGATTTAAGCCGGGTATGATTTCATTACTTCCTAATTTCCATGGTTTAGAATCTGAAAGCCCATATTTACATCTAAAAAAATTTGAAGAAGTATGTACCACTTTTAATGACCAAACTTGCACTGAAGAGATTGTTAAACTTAAATTATTTCCTTTTTCTTAGAAAGATAAAGCAAAAACTTGGCTTAACGCTTTGAAACCAAGATCAATTGGCACATGGCAAGAAATGCAAGGTGAGTCTTTAAAGAAATTTTTTTCAACACGTAAAACCAATGCTTTGAAAAGACAAATATTTTTTTTTTCCAAAATTCAAATGAAGCATATTTTCAAAGTTGGGAATGTTTTAAAGATTTGTTAAATTCTTGCCCACATCATGGTTTTGAAAAATGACGCACTATAAGCTTCTTTTATGAAGGGTTAACACCTGAAACTAAACAATTTGTGGAAACAATGTACAATGGTGAGTTTCTTGATAAAGAACCTGAAGAAACTTTAGACTATTTAGACCATTTGGCTAAAAATTCTCAATCTTGGCATGATACTAATCCTTCTAAAAATTCAATTAGATATAACCTTGTAAATGCTAGTAAAGGAAAATATCATCTTATTCAAGAAGAAGATCTAAATGTTAGGTTTTCTAGTTTGGATAGAAAGGTTGAAGCCATGGAATCAGGGAAAGTAAAAAAAATCAAATCTGTGCAAAATGAAGAAATTTGTGACATTTATGATGAATTAGGACACTCAACAAATGAATGTCCAAAAATTCCTATTTTTAAAGAAGTTGTGCATGAACAAGTAAATGCAATGAACAATTTTAAAAGCCATTCACCACTTGTTTTTTAGATTCATACAATCCGAGATGGAGAAATCACTCGAACTTCAGTTGGAGGACTAATAATCAGGCACAATTTATGCAACTACCACCTCCTCAGGCACAACAGCACTCTCAAAATTCTCAAGGATATGCACCCTATGTCTCACTATATAAGAAAAACCTTGAAGGAACATTGCATGCATTCATGGAAAAGCAAGAGGCCATCAATAACCAAAACACACAAGCCATGATTGACATAAAAGACACTCTTGCTAAACTTTCTTCTGCACTCACCATTCACGAGAAAAGAAAGTTTCCCTCTCAACCTCAACTGAATCCCAAGAGTCAGTACAACCTAAATGAGGGTAGTTTAGAAAACTAACAAATAGATCAAGTTAAGTCAGTGATAACTCTTAAGAGTAGAAAGGATGTTGAAAAATAAATTCCTAAATCATGTGAGAAAGATGATGAATCAAGTCCCAAAGATGAAGAAGGAGTTGATAAGCTACCTGGCTAAAAGGAGACCAAACCCTCACCTTCACCCCCATATCCTCAAGCATTAAACAATTCAAGTAAAGTGAACCATAACAATGAAATTTTTGAAATCTTTAAACAAGTAAAGGTCAATATTCCTTTGTTAATGCTATCAAACAGATTCCATGTTATGCCAAAATTTTGAAGGACTTGTACACTGTTAAAAGGAAACATAATGTGAAAAAGAATGTCTTTTTGACTGAACAGGTAAGCTCTATTCTTCAGAATAATAATGCGTTGAAATACAAGGACCCTGATTGTCCTACAGTTTCATGCATTATTGGAGAAGATAAAATTGAATGAGCTTTACTTGATCTTGGTGCTAATATTAATTTGCTTCCATATTCAGTTTATCAGCAACTCAACCTGGGTGAGTTAAAACTAACTTCTGTAACTCTTCTACTTGCCGATAGATTAATTAAAATTCTAAAAGGAATAGTGGAATATGTTGGTACAAGTTGATAAATTCAGTTATCTTGTGGATTTTATTGTCTTAGAAATTGAATCTATGGAAAAGAGTAGCAAGTCAATTCTTGTTATTTTAGGTCACCCATTTTTAACAACATCTAATGCTTTGATAAATTGTAGAAATGGAGTGGTGAAGCTAACATTTGGAAATATGACACTGGAGCTTAATATTTTTAACATGTGCAAGCAACCACAGGAAGTCTATGATGAAAAGGAAGAAATTAAAGGGATTGAGGCCATTATAAATGATCATCTTCAAACCAGGAGTTCTTCTGACTCATTAGAAATTTCTTTAATTAATTCATTTGATTCAGGTATTTAATTAGATGATGATATTTCTGAAGTATGCTCTTTGCTTGACTGTACACAGGTAATGGAATACAAAGGATGGAAGTTAAGATTCGAAGAGTTAAAACCCATGAATGATGATACCCATAAAGAAGTGCCCACATTGGATCTAAAGCAATTACCTATTGGGTTGAAGTACACATTTTTGGGAGAAGAACAAAGCTTTCCAGTGGTACTTTCCTTATCCCTTACCAAAGAACAAGAAGGTATGTTGATAGAAGTACTTAAAATGCATAAAAATGCAATTGGATGGTCATTAAAGGACATAAAAGGTATTAATCCATTAATTTGTACACATAGAATACATTTAGAGGATAATGCTAAAAGATCTCAACAACCTCAAAGAAGATTAAATCCACACATGAAAGAGGTAGTTAGAGTTGAAGTTATCAAATTACTTGATGTTGGAATTATCTATCATATCTCTGATAGCTAGTGGGTAAGCCCTACACAAGTTGTGCCTAAGAAATCTAGAATAACAATGGTTGAAAATGAAAAAGGTGAACTAATACCTACTCGAGTCTCATCCAGCTAGCGTATGTGTATTGATTTTAGAAAATTGAATGCAGCCACTAGGAAAGATCATTTCCCCTTGCCATTTCTTGATGAAATTTTGGAAAAAGTAGCGGGACATCCCTACTATTGTTTTCTTGATAGTTATTCAGGGTATAATCAAATACCAATTGCATTAGAAGATCAAGAAAAGACTATTTTTATGTGCCCTTTTGGCACTATTGCATATAGAAGAATGTCTTTTGGTCTTTGTAATACTCCGACAACTTTTCAAAGATACATGCTAAGTATTTTCAGTGACATAATTGAGCATTATTTAGAGGTTTTCATGGATGATCTGACGGTTTTTAGAAATTCTTTTGAAAATTGTCTTGATAATTTGGAAAAAGTTCTTAAAAGATGCGATGAAAAATGATTTGTGTTAAATTGAGAAAAATGTCATTACATGGTTACTTCAGGAATAGTGTTAGGTCATGTGATATTTTCTAAGAGAATTGAAGTTGATAAGGTTAAAGTTGAATTAATTGCTCATTTGTCTTCCTCAAAAATAGTCAGAGAAGTTCGTTCCTTTTAGGACATGCGAATTTTACAGAAGATTCGTTAAGGACTTTAGTGCTATATCTAGACCATTATATAATCTTCTAACGAAAGATACACCATTTGATTAGACTCAAGATTGTCAAAAATCTTTTGAAAAATTAATCAATCTTCTGACATCTGCTCCTATTATGCAATCTCCTGACTGGTCTTTGCCTTTTGAGTTGATGTGTGATACTAGTGATTTTGCTGTTAGCACTATTTTAGGACAGAAAAAGGAAGATAAGCCTCATATAATTTATTACGCAAGTCGAACATTGAATAGTGCACAAATGAATTACACCACTACTGAAAAAGAACTACTTGCTATAATTTTTGTATTTAACAAATTTTGAGCTTATTTAATTGGTTCTTCTACTGTTGTTTTCACTGATCATGCTACTGTTAGATATTTAATGTCTAAGCAGGATGCCAAACCTAGGTTGATACGGTGGATCTTGTTGCTTCAAGAATTCAACATCACAATAAAAGATAAGAAATGAGCTGAAAATGTTGTTGCACATCATTTGTCCAGACTAACAACAAGTTTATCTTTTGATAACACATCTATTAATGATTCTTTTCTCAATGAATTTTTATTTTTTGTCAATTTCATGCCTTGGTTTGCTAACATTGTCAATTTTCTTGTAACAGGTAAGATGCCGCCTCAATGGACGCACCAAGACATAAATTTTTTTTTATTAAGGTAAAAAATTTCTATTGGGATGATCCATATTTATTCAAATATTGTCCTCATCAAATTTTTTGGAGATGTGTACCTGACAATGAGGTAGGTAGTGTCATTAAATTTTGTCATTTAGAAGCATGTAGAGGTCTTTTTTCTTTAAAGAAAAAAGCTGTGAAAATCTTGCAGTATAGATTTTATTGGCCTACTTTATTTAAGGACAGCTATACTTTTTGCAAAAGTTATGAAAATTGTTAGAAATTGGGTTCCATTTCTAAACGGACATGATGCCTCTGAACCCTATCATTGTCATTAAAATTTTTTATTGTTAGGAAATTAATTTCATGCGTCCATTTCCATCATCATTTGGATTTTTGTATATTTTAGTTACAGTTGATTATGTCTCAAAATGGATTGAGGCGATTCCATGTCGACACAATGATCATAAAATTGTTCTTAAATTTTAAAAGAAAATATTTTGAGTTGATTTGGAATCCCTCGAGCTATCATCAGTGATGGGGGAAAACATTTTTGTAATAAACCATTTGAATCCTTAATGAAGAAATATGACATTACCCACAAAATTGTCACCCCTTACCATCCTCAGACAAGTGGACAAGTAGAATTAGCAAATAGGGAGATTAAACAAATTTTGGAAAAAATGGTTAACCCAAATCGTAAAGATTGGTCTTTAAGATTAAACGATGCAATATGGGCTTATCGTACTGCTTTCAAAACATCTTTAGGCATGTCACCCTCTCGATTAGTCTATGGAAAACCTTGTCACTTGCCTGTAGAACTGGATCATAAAGCATTTTGGGCCATTAAAGCTTTCAACTCAAATCTTGATGATGCTTGCAGGTTACGCAAATTGCAATTAAATGAACTTAAGGAATTGAGAAATGATGTATATGTAAAATCAAAAATTTATAAAGTTAGAATAAAAGCTTTTCATGACAAATCAATTTTGAGAAAATCTTTTGAAGTTGGTCAAAAAGTTCTGCTTTATAATTCTCGTCTTCAGCTATTCCCTGGAAAATTGAGATCTAGGTGGACTAGCCCTTTTATTGTCAAACATGTGTATCCTCATGGGGCCATAGACATTGAGAACCATAAGAATGGTAATGTATTTAAGGTCAATGGACAAAGACTCAAACCATTTCAAGAGAACCAAGTCGTTGAGGTAGAATTCATCTCCCTTTCTAATCCATGTTATGAGTAGAATTTATGTTAATTTTTTTTTTTTGCTTTCTTTTTTGCAGTTCTTTGTGTTTCTGGTTAAGTGGCGGATAATGGTACTCTGTGACTCTTAAGTCAGTTTGTTTTTTAATTTTCTATAATAATTGATTCCTTTTCCTTTTAAAATAGATGTTATTCTCTCGAATTTAAGAAATCATTTTCCTTCTCTCCCTCAAAACGCTCTAACAAAAATCTACAAAGCTAGGTGTGAAAGACTGAGACTGTTAATGTACAAGGGCATCCAGGAAGATATATGTTAGATAATCGAAGCAAAGGTTCATTTAGCTAGTGAATCTTCAGATTCATTTGTCCTATACATGTCGGCTCTTGGTAAAAGTTCGTATTCAAAAAGGAGAAGAGCTAAAAGAATGCAAGGTTGTCACAAATATGCGAGATGAAATTGTAACACGCGATGTCATTCTTTGGGATTAGTTTCTGCAAACAGAGAAGATAAAATATTCTTCATTAAGAATGGACTAAGTAAGAAGTCATTAGATGATATCTTATTGACTATTGAGACGCATTCTTATGGAGTTGTGCATCGTGAACTTCTTAATTTGTGAAATCTCTTCAAGGACGAGCAAAAGCGTTACAGTCTTGGGAATCTGACTCAAAAAGACCCTGTTTGCCAATTTATAAGAAAATTGGATGGGAAGCTTATCCTCGACTCATAGAAGGCATTTAAGCCATTATTGGACGTAAAACTAGAGGAAGATGTGAGCCACAATCACAACAACATGTATATATTATCTTGTACATCTCCTAAAAAAAAGGGCGAAACTTTAGTTGTACTTGGTCTTTAACTAGATTAGGAGCCCCGGGTAGATGCTCATCCTATCATTGACTCGAGTGGACCTTCGCACTCCAGTCCGTAAATAAGGTTCATGTGTCATGTTCTGTAGAGAGCTGCGCAAGCATTCCCAAGTTTTAGCTACTTTGTATTCAACTACCGCTTCACCGATGGACGAGATAAAAGTGTCCCGTGTTTGCATTCTCGCGTGACAATGCCTCTGAGCTCAATTCCTGGTATTGATTTATTGGGTTCCTGAGTGTAGCTCCATTGGTTGTGGTCACTGGTCGTTATATTCATATTTTCTCTCTTTAACTAGAAGGACAATGCATAGGCTGGGATATCCCATAAGCGGGAGGAGTGCCTTAAGTCTGAAATTCCTTAAGGGAATTCGATGACTCTTTCAGGAGGCGGTAAGATTGTGAAGGCTACTGCACTCATAACGTGTAATATAAAGATACGCCATGAAACCTGTACATAAAGGTATGTCATCATTTGTTATTATTTTATCTTTGTATAATTTTGTTGTATTTTGATTTTGGACAGACGATCCTTTGGGCTGGGCCCTTCAGGGGTTTCTATTCTTGGTCTGGAGCCAACTATTTTCAATTATCCTCAAATTTCTTTACCTTGATGATTTTCTTGAAGTAATAAAAAATAAAAAAATAAAAAAATAAAAAATAAAAAATAAAAAAATAAAAAATAAAAAATAAAAAATAAAAAAATAAAAAATTAAAACAAAGTTTCTTAAATTCAAACTTTTCTGACAATAGCCAACCTATCTATACATGAACTATTATTAGTTTTTCTATTCGCTTTCCTATTTAAACACTATATTTTCTTCACTTTACTGCAGCTCATAATCATTCAAAGGGAGTGTGAGTGTAGAAATAGAGGAAGCTTCTTCTTCTGTTCGTAGATTTATCAGTATCTATGTATTTTGTGGGATAAGTTATAGGAATGATTTAGAGTTTGTAAATGCACCAAACACTGTTGGTAGAACACTTCATTTGTGAGAAACAAGTAGGGGGGATATCTTTGGCCTTTCAAAAAATAAGGATCAATCAACAACCTCAAACACATATGTGTAGTATATGAGGGAGGTAGCATTGGGTTAATAGGGGCTGTATCACTTTCTGCACATATAAGAGGTGGTTAAATTTTAGGTATCATTCCTGAACCTTTAACTCAGAGGAACATCATTGGAAAGACAATTAGATTGGAAATTCAAGTATCATCTATGCATGGACGAATGAGGACAATGCTTGAAAACTCTGATGCATTCATTGCCTTACCAGGTAGTTTTGGTACTTTGGAAGAAGTTTTTCAAATTATCTCTTAGGCCCAACTGAACATCCACCATAAACCAATAGGTTTGTTGAATTTTAATAATTTCTTTGATAATTTGTTATCATTTGTTACCCATGCTGTGGAACAGAACTTTATCACACCTTCGGCAAGACAACTCTTTATATTTACTTCAACTGTTGATGAATTAATTGATAAATTACAAACTTTTGTTTATGAACCTGAACTAGTAATATCTCAGATAGATTGGCCAGAAGAAAGCAGCAAGGAAGGCAGCAAGGAATGTTGTAACACCCTGAATTTTTCTAACTTTAAGATAAATGACAATTGTGTCCCCAATGTACTGTTTTGTAATTTCTAGGAGTAGTAAACTGAATTTGACTGTTAGTTAGTGTATTTGATCATTGTATGTGATTTGCTCGAGGAAGGAAAATAAAAAATTTTTTGGCGAAAAAATATTATTTTAATTAATTAGAATGTGGTGGCGTGTTTGTATTGGGGATCTTACTAAACTTGATTCGATTGATATATAAATTAGTTTTCGTAATTTTTAGAATTTAAGCGTGTGATAAAATAATTTTCATTTGGTAAGTATTATTTTAATACTCAAAAGATAAATTTTTGAATTGATGGACCGATCTTGTGTGTGTGCGGGACCCACGTATAAATAAGGTATGAATATAAATAAGGTAACCAATGGATAGATTATAAACTTGGACCAATAGAAATAAGACACTTAGAAGTCAAACTAATAAAGAGAAGTCAACAAAAGTGGCTTGACCATTTTGGACCACAAGATTGAATCTTGGTGAGCAAGCTTGGATGATGACCATAGATTTGATAAATGGCTAGGATTGAATCTTGGTGAGCAAGCTTGGATGATGACCATAGATTAAATGGCTAGGATTAAATCTTGGTGAGCAAGCTTGGATGATGACCATAGATTTGATCAATGGCTAGGATTTAAAAATGAATTAGTGGCTAGGATTAAGTCAAAATTTGTAGGCTTGACTTTGGGTTAGTAGCTAATTAAGCTTAGTTTAACTAAGTTAATTATATAATTAACAAACTAATTAAACTAGCTTAGTTATTAAATAATTACAATCTACATATTAATTAGATGTGCTAATATTGTTTAGAAATTATAAATTATGTAATTATATGTCTAATTAATTAGTGAGGCTTATAGGAATTTTACGTTATACAGACTTACTGGGCGTGTGTCACCATTTCAGGACTGTGTATATGAAAGCCACTCATTTGCGGATTGTAATTAGATAATTGATTAAAATTGGTTAGGAAATTAAACCTAATTAATTAGCTACCTAATTAGCAAGTAATTAAACATGTAATTAACATAAATTGGTTCCTTAAATGGCCTTGGGTAACACGGCTGGGCAGCAGCTTGGAGAGGCTTGGAGGACAAGTTTTTCAAGGCTTCCTAAGCACTCCAACAAGGCAACATCTCAACCGTTGAATGGATGGATGGCTAGGATGGTTTCATGCAAGTTTAATCACTTAATCTCACCCAAAAAGACCTTCACGGCAGCAGCCCTTTGGGAGGCATTCTTCACTTTTATTTTTCACCAATATTACGTTGAGAGCTTCCATTTTCTCTCTCAAAAATACCAAGACTCCATGTGCCTTTCTTCTTCCATTTTCTTCCACTCTATTCGGCCAAGCTTCTCCATACATCATCCACCCACCCAAAAATTTTCCTTCTTTGTTTTTCTAACTCTAAACATCTACCCAAACTCATCTCTAGTTGGAGGTTTTTGCAAATTCCCTCATTTGCAAGCTTGAATGTTCATCTTGAAGTTTCTTCCTTAAAGGTAAAACTCATTGTTTTTCCTTTCTATTTTCATTTTCAAGTTTCCAAGCCATGATTGATCCATGGTATGGTTTTCTTTTCTAGTAGTAACTCTTAGAAAAATTTTATTTATTTTCTTAGGTATTTGAAGGAGCTAAAAACCGAAATTTCAAGGAAGGATAAAAGAAGAATTTTCTTTGTTTTAAGGTAAGAGGAAGACTATAACCTAATTATTCTTGAGTGGTAGTAAGAAAATGGAATGATGTGTGTTTGTAGAATCCATGAGGATTCATTTATATGTTGATTGTAATGATTTTTCCATGTATGTTTTGTATTGTTAAATTGATTTGTTAATTTTATAATGTTGCTAGTTTTTATAATTTTGTATGTATTAGTTTAAAGTTAGGAATGCATGAGTATTCCAAAGAATACAACACCCTAGGTTCGGTCATAACCCTGAAAAGTGGATTTTGGATGTTTTTAAATTAATTTCAAAGAGTGTTTAAGGGTATTTAATGGAATTAATAATGTTTAAATGTTGTTCATATTTATAGTAATGCAAAAATATTTTACAGTTACTTGAAAAATATTTTAAGTAGTTTTAAACTATTTAATAAATTTTTCTGTTAGAAAAATAAACTATTTATTTAAGGAAAATATCAGGATTTTAAAAACGCAATAAAAATTTTACACGATTGATGAGAACAGTAAATTTTACTGTTGGGCCAAAATGGTGGACCCAGGATATGTGGAAAGTTATAGTGCGCCAAGTGGGTGCGTATTGTAACTGGTTATATGGAAAATATAGTGCGCCAAGTGGAGCGTCTTGTATTTTGAGATTTGTGCCACTGAGGGCATTTACATCATTATTTTTGCCATTGAGGGTATTTTTGTAAATATTTGAATTTTGAGGGCATTTTTGTAAATATTTGAATTTTGAGGGCATTTTTGTAAATATTTGAAGTTTGAGGGTATTTTTGTAAATATTTGAAGTTTGAGGGTATTTTCGTAAATAATTGAAGTTTGAGAGGTCTATTTTATCACTTGCTGTAGTTACACGATGTTTTTGAGCTCAAATTGTGTATTACGCCATGGTGTTTTCGTGGGCTATAGACACAAAGTATTGATGAGTCTACAATAGCAATTACAACGATCAGTTATAGACACAAAGTCTGTGACGGTGTGCACTCATAAAATCATATGCAAGTTTTAATATGGAGATGGGGTCGAGATAGCCAAGCTTTATAGACACAAAGTCTTGCTTGCAAGTCAGAGGTGCTGAATAGCGGTATTTGGTCGGGGTAGTCAAGCATGTTATAGACACAAAGGGTGGACATACTTTTCATGAACGAAGTCTGATCAGACCAAGGAATTTTTGGTCACCAAGTATTATTAGAACTTTCAGATCATTCTCTCTGATTTCGTTGTGTGTGTTGTAGCTCCATGGAGTAGGACTAAGTCATTTTATGGTTTTGGCGTATTTATCGTGTATTTATAATTTATTGTGATGAATTCTATTCTTTTCCATAATTAGTTATTGTTAATGTTTATTATCTGTGTTGATATTAATTGCTATTTTCGTTGTATTGTCGTTTTCTTATGCGCCACACTTGTGATATATTGGGTTGTCTTACCTCTTTGTTGTTGTATGTGTTGTTTGTATTATTGTGTTATATATATATATAGAGCGAAAATGAAGAGATTGAAGAACAAGTATTAGGGAAAAAGTGAATATCATGTAGAGGAGGAGCCTGATCTCTGATTTCCGGTCGAGTATTTGGAGCCTTCGGATCATCCGTCTAGGTTGAATTGACTCAAAGAAGATGACTACGCCGGGATTCTTAGTTTGTAAGAATAGAGTTCCATAGAGGAATAGAAGGTGGCGTACTCGTGAAGAAAGCAATGGTGTAGTGTATACGGGAATCATTACTTTATCTTTGCGTCCAGGAATATGATCTTGATCCCTGTTGTTACTTTTGACTTGCATGTATGCAGTTAGAGTTGCCTTTGGAGATCCGACGTCATTGGAATGGACTTTTCCATGTTCCCAATGAAAATAGTGTGGTATCTCATTTGGCCGGACTCCGTCAGTAGATTTCTTTAAGCCTTAAAAGGATCCACGTCGTAGAAACAAAGTTTCTTAAATTCAAACTTTTCTCGACAATAGCCTGTGAGACATCACGGTTATCTGTCACACGAAGAGTTATCTAGGAATGATTCCCAGTGAACTAGATATCCATGATGTGCACTTGGGCACTTTTTGCTTTTTGATGTTGTACTGTATATAAAACTTATGTTTTATCTTTTTGCAGTAGTTGTAAATGAATTGATATGTATGTTAACACTGTATTAGGTGTGATGATGTGTGGTAGTTTATAAGTTTTATAAACAAAATATACGTACTAATTATAATATTTATTTTATAACTTGGGTAATATTTATTATCTTTATTTTTTTTTTTTATCTCAAAATGTGACATCCCAAAGGGTGTTACAAATGTGGGTGTGATCTAACACTTCATCTATAACTTTCCTTTATCTTTGGTTTTATTCATCATACTTTGTGTCTGTTTAAATTTGTGTAAGGTTTCTCTTTTTAGTAATTGTAATAACAGGTACTATCTTCTATCTTTTACCTATCTATGTTTTGACATTAAGGACAATGTTGTGATCTGGTTGGGTGGAAGGATAGTTGTGTAAAAACAAAAACAAAAAATAAAAAAAAACTAGGAAGTGTGTTAAAAAAATAAAATAAAAAACCAAAAAAATTAGGAAGTGTATTTATTAATATGTTTGTCAGCAATTTATTAACAGCAAAAATAATTAAGGATGATAGAGTAAGGAGTAAATTATGCCCTTGAGGTAAATTTGCTCTTGAGACGCATCAAAATTGATGGCAGAGTAAGGAGTGATTACGTAGATAATTATGTTGTGTGGAAGTAGCAATTCAAATTCAAGGAGCATATCATGATTGAGTAAATTGTCTTCTTTCTTAAAAATCACATGATTGGTTATGGATGTTGAATTGGTGGACTGAGAATGATAGAATTATGCCTTGTGAGATTCTGAGCCTATTGATGAATGGATTGAACATTTGTACCATTCTCTTCTTTCTTGTGTGATTTTCACTCACAAAATTTTTACTCTAGAACTTGCTTTGATTCTTTTTGAGACTACATTTTCACATGCATACATAAATATGATTGAGGCATTTTTCTTGAAATAGCTACTTTAACCAAATAGCCAAGAATGACTGGCGCACAAATAGGCAGCTTTACTCAGTAGCATATTGTCTTAATATGATATCAAACACTCTTATGACTTCTTAGAAATTCTTTGATTTCTAATATGATATCAAGCACTCTTATGATCATTCCATGTTTCTAGCTCATTATGTGCCTTAAATGAAAAGCCATGTTCTTACCCAGCCTTAAGGAATAAGAGAACATTAGCTTTGTCATTGGATAAGTTCTTGAACAAGTGTGGGGGTGTGTGTGCAGAATGGTTGGTGAAAAAATATTTAATTAAAAAATGTATATATTATGTTCATCTTAAAAAAAAAAATAAAAAAATAAAAAAATGTGTAAATAAGGGCCAACAAGGCAATAAAGGAAAGGAAAAAAATATGTAAAAGAAATTTGTATTAAGTGGAGTTGAGATGAACTTTCATGCTTGTTAATTGAACTTAGCTCTCATGCTCTTTTATTCTCTTTGGTATTTAACTTATCATATCCATATTACCTCCTCTTTTACCTTGACCCTATTACAACCTTGAATAAAATCTTCATGATTTGTGTGTGCATGTGTTCTAAGTAGTGGAGAAGTAGAAGATAAGTAAGTTTATGGTAGTGTAATTTTCATGGGTTGAATTGAGTGAAATACCTACCTTTTTAAACACTTGAGGGATTGAGAGTGAATCTTGTGAAAATCTATCATTCTTGACTCATGCTTTTCAATTGAAGTTTCCTTGCTTATTGTTTGAGATATGAAGAAATGTTATCTCATAAATGTTTTGATCCCTTGAATAATTGGTTGCTCTTCATTCTTAAATATTGTTAGAAATTGAGTCTTTTAGAATATCTAGCTTTTGAGTTTGTGTTATTTTTCTTTGTTCCCTAGTTTTGCTCTTATGTGTTTTGCCCAAGAGTGCAAAAAGTTAAGTGAGGGAGAATTTGATAATCAAATATTTTATACATTAATAAACCCTAATTTTTAGTCATTTACACTCTTCATGTACTTAATTGATTAAGCTTGGTTATGTTTTGTAAGTTTGGACCCAAATTGGACTTAATTGATTTTTTTAGCATGATTTATGTCTTGCACTGTTTCTGTATTTTAGCCATATTTTAACTTTTAGATGTCTAATAATTATGTATCATACCTTTTAGGAAAGATAAGAGAGAGCTCTACAACTTTCATGAGAGCTCTAAGTCAAAATCGGATATCTAGTGGAACTAATTGGGCTTGAAATTCAGAACACGGGTTTTGTGATTAGAACCTGAATAGTGTGCAGTAATCAGGACATAACTTAGGTTGTAAGAACTGAATGAGGCTAAAATTTTGGCATCTACAAGTTAGGACCCATATCTACAACTTTCATGAAGAACAGAAGACTCAGATCTGATTTTTTAAAGGTCATATTGGGCTTGCAAGTCAGAACAAATGAGCTGTAACTAGGCCTAAGCAGTGTGCAGTGATTGGGTCATATCTCGAGTTGTAGGAATGCTTTTGGGCTGAAATTAACAGAATTTGAAAGTTACGACAAAAGCCTACAACTTTTATGCAGACCATTTTTCAGTTTTCTGATGCATTCAATGAGTTCAGCACTAAATGATTTTAGAGACAAAGAATCTTAATAATTTTCTACTCATCAAAAATCATTTGGCATTTTTCACTCATCCACCCACTCATCCACTTACTCATTAATCAACCCCCTTATTATTTTGTATCCCTAATCCTCTATAAAAGGCACCATTGGCTGATCATTTAGGAATCTTGGTTTAGAGATCAAGATTATGCTATTGTGTTATTTGTTTCTCTTGTTGTAATTTTCTTTTGCTCTAAATTGAAGTTATGTTATTCCTCTTCTTCTTCTCTCTTTCTTTCTTCTCGTCTATGAGTAACTAATTTTTATTTTACTTGGGTGAAAGGGTGAAGCTTTTGGTAATAAATTAAGGCTAGATTAATTTTTTTTTTCTTGTGCTTAAATGATATATTATCAAGAGATCATTATATGTGTTGTATTTTATTTCCAATCAATTTAGAAACTCTCCTTGTAAAGTGGAGATCTTGATTCATTGTAGATAAGAGGTTGGCACAATGAATGCTTGAACCCATTTATAAGTAGTGGTGTTAATAAATAATTAAAGGAACCATAATATAACTATGTATATAATTTTAAATGAACTTTGTATGCTATATTTTTTGATTGGAACCTCCATTATGTGTGAATTCTAATTGAGTTATAAAAAGAAATAATCTTATCCTTAATTTAATTACTAAGAGTGGATCTCCTAACCCAAGTAAATCTTTTTTTGTGACCAAGTTTTATTACCTTTATTGTTGTGACAAAATATTTTCCTTACGTCAATAAATTTTTTCTTCATTAATTTCCTGTGGATCGACCTCGGACTCCCAAGAATTGATTACTTGAAACAACCTGCACTTGGATTTGTAACTTATAATTTGCATCAGGCTTCATCCTAAGTAAGGCACTTGAGTAATTGGATCGAAAAGCCCCTTTAATACAGCTTATCGTCTACCAAAATGTACCATGTTGCTGTTTTGATGAATTTTTTAGCTTCCTTTGGGTCTAAAAAGAGCTTCCTACCTCAGAGATATGTTGCAATTGACTTAATCCAGTTGCTCCCTTCGTCTACTGCCATTACCATGTAGATGTTCAAAATGTTGGGAGTGGGCAACGTTTCTTAGATAACAAACCTATTATTTTCAAGGCTCTTAGTTCTAGCCACTTTAGATAGTATATCTACCTTGGAGTTCTACTTTCAGGGAATATGGTCTACTTTGACTTTAGAGAACCCTTCTATAAGTTATTTCACCTTCACTAAATACTTTTGCAACTAGGGATCTTTGGCTTAGTATTCCTAAAAAATTTTGGAGGTTACCAGTTGTGTGTCACTACATAGCTTTACCTTGGTTGCTCTGAGATCCTTGGCCATGAGGAAGACTGCGATCATTGCTTCATATTCAGCCTAATTGTTCAAGGTGGGGAACTCAAACCTCAGGGATTTCTCTATTATCACGCCACTCACATTCTCTAGAATGATGCTAGCTCCACAACCCTTAAGGTTGGACGCTCTGTCCATATGTGTGGTCCATTCATTCCCTTGGTCAGAAATCAGAGATTGAGTGAATTTTGTAATGAAATCAAATAGAGCTTGTGCCTTTATGGATTGCTGAGGCTCGTATATAATTCTAAAATCTAATAGCTTAATGAACTAAGTGATTATTTTTATAACTAGCTTAGGTCAGTGTAACACCTATCTAATAGGTTAGTCCGTCCTTATGACCACGGGATGACATTGGAGGTACTATCTTATTCTTCTCGTCAAAGTGAGTAATGCAAAATCTAGCTTCTTGATCATTTGATAGCAAAGCCCAAGTCCTTGTAGGACTTTGCTAATGAAATAGATAGGTTTCTGGCTTGTGAATGCCTATTTTATGAAGGTTTTGATGATAACAAAGCAATGATAAAGACCAAGTCCAAGGGAAGCTTCAAAGCAATAAATTTATAAGACTTAGGATCTTACTCGTGAGAAGTGCTCTTTGACATCTCAATAGGCTCAACTTGGTTTTGAAAAGCTTATTATGAAATCCTTAAGTTAGTGGTTGTTGATTTTGAAAAATTTGGGTTGTTTTGCACAAAATCATGTTTCAAACTTAGGTTATGAAAATCTTGGTTGAATCCTTGAAATATCCAAGTTTTAGTTATTTCTTTACAAAGCTTGTTTATGCTCAAAATTTGATTTTAGAATGATTGTAATCCATTACAAGAGCTCCATAACCCATTACTTGCAGTTGGTAATCCATTACGAGCTTAGCAGAGAGCTTGTAATCGAATACCACTCCTCGTAATCCATTACAACATTTCAAAAACCCATTTTCAACTAGTCAGAAGCATATTATGCCTCTGTAATCGATTATAGCACCTGGAAAAGGCTTGTAATCGATTACAATATGCTATAATCGATTACCAAGTGTCTCAAACACCCAAAACTCATTCTTAAAGGATGATAATCGATTACCATAACCTTGTAATCGATTACCACACTTCTGAATTCAGCAACGCCTAGTTTTTGGTGCATTAAATGTTGCACCAACTCTCTTTAACGACTTTATTTCATTGATGAGCTATAAATATAAGTCTCGAGACATTTAATGCTATCTTTTGAACATCTAACAACCTACTCCCAAGCATTAAATTTGAATTTTAATTCTTTCAACAATATTCCTTTATTTTTAAAGCCTTTAAGATATCTTTAAGAGCTTTATAGTGCTTCAATTTGTATAATATGCCCTTTGACAAAGTTTACTCCTTTCAATTATTATTGTAAATAGATCCCTCTAGGAATTAAAGAGGCTTCTAAAGGTGAATGATCCTAGAAGTGTAAGAAGGTCTCAAAGCTTGCAAGCATTTCTCAAGCACCTATTGAAGCATGAAATATAGTGAAAACTCTTGGGTGGATGATCCTAGGGACTGGACGTAGATCACAAGGGTGATTGAACTAGTATAAATCTTGTTTGCACTCTTCTCTACCCTTATCTTTTTACTTTCAAGCTTGTTTATTAACTTTGCATACTTATTGCTTCATCCTCTACTCGTTCACTTTCTTTAAAAACTTGTGTGAGAGCTTTTTGTTGTCATAAATCCATTCATCACATAAGAAAATAGTTTCAACAAAAATCAAATGGGGCTTGTTTCCATAAAGTCTTGAAAAACTCAATTCACCCCCTCTTGAGTTTTGAAACTACTTGGTAACATGGTTTTCCTCTATTTCTCTTATGATGACCGAGTTCACCGCTTCTTCACTAACTTAAAGGTATAGGTATAGAGTTTCTTTGTCTTACGGCTTAGTTAAGATGGGGGGTGTGGTAAGCACATGTTTAAGCTTTGAAAAGCTTCTTCGTATTCTAGTGTTCCTTCAAAGTCCTCTCTTTTCTTTAAGAGTTTGAATATGGGCAAAGCTTTTTGCATCGATTTGGACACAAATCTATTTGAGGCCGCAATTTGTCCTGTGAGTTTTCAAATTTCTTCAACATTGTTAGGGCTTTGCATGCTGATCACGACTTGACATTTGTCCAGGTTGGCCTCAATTCCTTGATGTATTAGCATGAATCCCAAAAACTTTCTAGCATAGATCCTAAATGTGCATTTTCCAGGTTAAGCCTCATATTTTACTATCATACCATCAATATACACTTCTATCACCATCCTAATCAATTCTAAGTTTGTATTCGAACAAAGTACTTATGTACATATGTAAATTCAGTATTTCAGTAAATCAAATTTTTAGATGTGTTTATGTATAGACTTCTATTACAACTTTTCGAGGCTCTAAATTCGATTACTTGTATAACTTCATAATATTTTACCAATGAGATATGTTTTCTAAAATTAGTAGTAATGTTCTAATCAGATTTATGCAAGTATATTTTTGAATGTACTATAATAAATTGGACTAGGATGTTACATTTCCAATTCTCTCTAAAAGATAAAGCTAAGTGCTAGTTACAAGCTCAACCTCAGGGAAGCATCACTACTTGGCAATATTTGGTTAGCAAATTTCTTACTCGATATTTTCCACCATCAATGTTTGTGAAGATGAGAAGTGACATCACATGTTTCACTCAGAAAGAGGAGGAATCTTTATATGAAGCTTGAGAAAGATACAATGAATTACTAAGAAGATGCCCTCATCATGCATTTGAAATTTGGTGACAAGTTCAAATTTTTTATAATGGCTTGAATCATTCCACCAAAGATATGATGAATGCATCTGCAGGTGGGTCTCTAAACGCCAAAACTCATGAAGAAGCTCAACAATTGATTAAAACTATGGCTATAAATGAATATCAAATGTCTAGTGAAAGATCAATGATTAAGAAGAGAATCATGGAGCTTGATACCTTTAACATCATACTTACACAAAACAAGACTTTTTCTCAACAAATAGCCAATCTTACCTAGCAAATTGGCCACATGCAAGTAAGCTTAGTCAATCATCAAGCTTTAACTTGAAATTTCTGTGGGGCCATTCATGTCAATGGTGAATGTAAGGCAAGCAATTCAGGGTTTACTTCTCAAGAGCATGTAAACAACATAGGCAATCATCCAAGACCCCAAGGTAATCCATATTCAAACACTTATAACCCGAGGTGTAGGAATCATCTGAAATTTTCTTAGAATAATCAAAGGATGCAACAAAATGCTCAACAAGAGAAGAAATCTCCTCTAGAGAATGTTCCTAAAAAGCTCTCTCAATAGACATATTCCTTTGTCCAATAGACTTCTAATTTCATGTAGGAATCGAGAGCCAACTTCAAGAATCAAGAGGTATCCATTTGAAGTTTGGATACCCAAATGGAGCAGATATCAAGATAGCTCACAGAGAGACCTCCAAGTAGCCTACCTAGTGACACTGTGGTTAATTCGAAGGAGCATTGTAAGGCAATCACTTTGAGAAGTGGAAGATAGTAGAGGTACAAGTGAAAGAAGTACCAAGCTCCTCAAGAATAGAGAAAGAGAAAAATGATGTTCCCAATGATGATGTCTTAATTCAAGATGGTAGTAAAGAAGAAGAAGATAAGGAAGAACAACCGAAGTGGTAGAGAAAGAAGAAGGATCTTGAGAAAAACAAAGTATATGAACCATCACCTTGTGCTAAGATCCTATTCCCTCAGAGGTTGAAGAAGGAAAATCAAAAGAAACAATTCTCTAAGTTTCTAGATGTCTTCAAAAAACTGCAAATAAATATTCCCTTTGCTAAAGCACTTGAACAAATGTCATCTTATACTAAGTTCATGATGGAGTTATTATTAAAGAAGAGAAAGCTCCAGGAAAATGAGACAGCAATGTTGATAGAGGAGTGCAATGCTATAATTAAGAGGAAATTGCCACCTAAACTAAAAGATCCAGGTAGTTTCACCATCCCTTGCAATATTGGGAGGTTTAATATTGGGAGGGTTTTATGTGATCTTGGGGTGAGTATAAATCTTTTGCTAATATCTATAATGCATAAGCTGGGAATTGAAAAAGTAAAGCTGACAATGATCTCCCTTCAACTAGTAGATTGATCTATGAAACACCCATACATTATTGTTGAAGATATGTTAGTGAAGGTAGATAAATTTATTTTTCCAGCTAATTTCATGGTTTTGGATATGGAGGAAGGTGTAGACATCCCCCTTATTCCGGGGAGGCTTTTCTTAGCAACCAAAATAGCATTAATTGATGTGCAACAAGACGAGCTTATGTTGAGAGTGCAAGATGAAAAGATTACTTTCAGTGTCTTTGAGTCAATGAAACACCCTATAGAGGAAGAACAATGCTCTAGGGTGGATATGATTAATTCTTTGGTTAATAAAGCATTCAAACAGAGCTCCCCAACATCTTCACTTGAATTAGTGCTAGTTAACTCCAATGCCTCAGTGGATGATGAAGAGGAGGAAACATCAAAGATACTTGAGTGCATAGCCAGTTTGGAGGCTTTACTAACGCTCCCTCATTTAAACTTGTAGAAAGAAGAGTTAAAGAAAGAAGATGCAATAACAGAGGAGCCACCAAAGCTAGAATTAAAACTACTTCCCTTAAATCTCAAGTATGCTTTTCCTAGTGAGAATAACACTTTTCCAGTGATTGTAAATGTTGAGCTCAGCAAATTCGAAGAAGAGAAGCTCTTGAGAGTCTTGAGAGGACATAAATCAACTATTGGGTGAACTATTAGGGATCTTAAGGGCATTAGTTCCACAATTTGTATGCACAAGATCCTAATGGAGGATGACTTTAAGACAGTGATTCAACTACAAAGGAGACTAAACCCCACTATTAAAGAAGTGGTGAGAAAGGAAGTGATGAAGCTTTATGATGCGGGCATTATTTACCCTATCTCAAATAGTTTATGGGTAAGCTCGATACAAGTTGTTTCGAAGAAAAAAGGGATGGCAGTGATAGTTAATGATAACAATGAACTCATTCCCACAAGGACTATCACTGGATAGAGAATGTGCATTCACTACCGAAGGCTTAATAATGCAACAAGGAATGATCACTTTGCCTTTCCATTCATTGATCAGATGGTAGAGAGGTTAGCGGGTCACACCTGGCTACTCTGGATATAATCAGATTTTGGTGGCACCTGAGGATCAAGAGAAGACTTGTAACGTCCTAGTTCGATTTACTACAGTGCATTCGAAAATATACCTAGTTAAATCTGATTAGGCTATTACTGCTAACTTTTAAACATAAAAGCTTTATAATACGTATCGAAAATTATAAATTTGAAAAGAGTAAAAAATAGAGCCCTAAAGAGAAACAATTCAACCTGAACATTAATATTATATAACTGAGAATTTTGATTCTTAACAGTACAAAATTTTGATTCTCTACAGTACAAATATAAATAATTATCCTACTCGAAGCCACTGTCTTCACTTCCTTTCCTTAGAAAGATTTTGATTTCGATCTGTAATTTAACATACAATAAACAGAGGGGTGAAAATTCATAATTCTCAGTAGTGTAAACACATACAGTGAATTCAATTAAATAGTAATAGATTATGATTACAATAAGTAATTTAGTCACTACTCAGTACCACTAGAACATTCATATACTCTCTTTATGTAAATATTCACCAAGCAACTCCATAATCTATACACATAGTTAACAACTTCCAAAAATAAAATGATTGCCTATACAATTTAATCAAATGCAAATGCTTGTGTAAGGTTATGTGCTCATGCCTAAGAAATGCCCTAAGATAATTTTTGTGAAAAGTGTTATGATAATGTTTATGCAATGTCATGAAACTTACAAATTCCCAAGAACTCGGTTCCCTTATATTTTCTTTGATAGGGAAGGAATGTGTTACCTCCTTAACCTATTAGTAACCCTGGCTTTAAGAGCCTCCGCTCTAAGAATTTAGGACTGGTACCCAATCTGAGAATTTAGGACTGACTACCTATAATTCTCTCGCACTGAGAATTTAAGACTAGTCCCCATTATGAGAATTAGGACCAACTACCTACCATTCTCTGACCAAATAATTGTGTACATCATATAAGATTACAATACATAGGAATAACAAGTATGCAATAAGTAGTGTTATGGTTAAACACACATACACACTGCAACAACTCCTCAAGAGCTCCACTTCAACCAAGTGAAGGAGCAAAACCTAGCAAACATGCAATTCAGGCTTAACTTTATTACATAAATGAGCAATTCATGTTTTTAGTATACCTGCATAGCTCAACTTTAGTAAATAAGGGAGCAAATATCATTCAATGTACATCACTAGCTCAACTTTCACAATAAAGGAGCCAAACAATATCATTTCTCAAGTGAAATAAGTGTACAAAGCAATGCATCACTTTCTAAATGCATAAAGGTTACCCCATTTGTAACTAATGCACAAAGTGCTCATTCTTAGGTTAAATAACTTATCGTAGTGATAACCATCAAAATCTCATCATTTGGTACCCTATGGAATTCCTTAAAATAAGGTCATTCTATTCAAATAACCCTCCCTGTTATTCGAATAGAACACTTAAACATTGCATTCTGGAAGAGCTTATTCAAATAGCTCTATCAGATAACTCCCCAAAATGTCACATTGTGATGCATTCTGACTTGTGTTATTCGAATAATATCTCTAGCCTTTTTGATTGGCATAAAAAATACCACTTTGGGTTATACCTTTAAAGTAGGTCACTTGTATTTTTCGATCATAATCGAATACATGCCTTATTTTTCATTTTTTGATCATAATCAAATACAGGTTAATCAAATAACTCTAAAGTCTAATCGATTATTCTCGAAATTACACCAGTAGAATAGTTGTCTATTCACTATGCCTTTTTCGAACATAATTGAAAACCTGCTAGTCGAATAACTCTTATAATATATTCGATTAGCCTCAAAATCTTGCCAATTGAATAGCCCTCTTAGTATACTCAGTTAGCTTAACTTACCATTCTGAAATGGCCTATTTGAATAGCTCTCTTGGTCTATTCAATCATCATCAAAACTATGTCATTCTAAACTATTGTTCAAATAGCTAACATGATATTTTGATTAACATTGAAATCACACAGAATCGAATAGCACACTTAGTCTACCCGATTAATACTAGTAATGTCTTTCTGAATTAAGCCGATCCAATAGCTCTCCTAGTTTATTCGATTAGCCTTAGAATCATACCATTCGAATTGCTCACTTAAACCACTCAATTTATCATCGAAATCATGCAAATTCAAACAGATGACACATCACAAATCTGGATCAATCTGTAATATTCTATTTGAATTACCCCTTTATCCTTATTCAAAAGAACACTACAGAAAGACATTCTAAAACATCAGAATAACAACTTTTCTATTTCATTTCATTTCCATATCAACCCTTATACTGCAAACATCTATTTTATCTCATAACTCATGTAGTTATGTTCATGCATATACATATCCAATACATATGTATGCTCAAAACTCATCAAACAAAATAATTCAATACACTGAATCATTATTTTCTCCGAGTATCATGAAAAACTCCATGTTATCCATTCATTGTCAGTTCTCTACCAACAGAAAAGGATACAACATAGCAAACAAACACAACAACCCCCTACCTCGATTTCCCATGGATTGAAGTTCGATTCTGTTTCTTGTTCTTCTCTTAGTTCTTACTTCTTCATCATCTTTCTTCTTTCGATTCTGCTTTCTCCTTCTTCCTATTGCTTTTTCTTTCTTTTTCTTCCTTCCTCTATTTCACGTTCTCTGTTTCTCTCTTTTCTTTTCTTTATTTCTTCTCTGTTTTCTCGATTCTTTTCCTATCTTTATCTTTTTTCTCTATTTTCTACTCTTTAGAGCCGTGTAAAATGAGAGAAAGTGAGATATTTATGCCACCAAGTCAAAGACGGTGGAAAGAAGAATAAAAAGGATAAGTTCAATTGACTTTGGGTGGTTTATACCTCTCTAGACATTTTAGTCCTTTACATTAGTCAAAAATGCCTAACTAACTCTTACTAGTACTAATACATTTCTATAACCCTAAATTAAACTAATAAGTTAGGGAGGATGTTACAAAACCACTTTCAATTGTCTACATAGAATCTTTGCATATCAAAGGATGCCCTTCGGATTATGTAAGGCGCTTACAACTTTTCAAAGGTGTATACTTTCTATCTTCTTTGATATGATTGAAAAGTTTCTTGAGATTTTTATGGATGATTTTTACGTATTTGGATCCTCTTTTGATTCTTGCTTCTTTAATCTCTCTTTGGTTTTGGAAAGAAGTCAGGAAACTAACTTGGTGTTGAATTGGGAGAAATGCCACTTTATGGTGTAAGAATGAATTGTTCTAGGACATTGCATCTCTTCAAGGGGCATTTAAGTGGATTGAGGCAAAAGTGGAGATTATTGAGAAGCTGCCCCCTCCCACCAATGTCAAGGGAGTAAGGAGTTTCCTTAAACATGATGGGTTCTACAGGAGATTTATAAAAGATTTCTCCAAGATCACCAAACCATTATGCAAATTGCTTGTTAAAGATGCACCATTTGTTTTTTGTGATGATTGTTTAAGTGCACTTAATGTTTTGAAAAGCAAGCTTATTTCTGCTCCTGATTAGAACTTACTAGTTAAATTGATGTGTGATGCGAGGGATTTTGTTATAGGTGTTATTTTAGGACAGAGAAATGATAAGGCTTTGTATGTCATTTATTATGTGAGTAGGGTTTTAAATGATGCATAACTTAATTATGCAACCACAGAAAAAGAACTACTTATAGCAGTTTTTGCATTTGATAAGATCTTTTCTTATTTAGTTGAGTCAAGAGTTATTGTGTATACTGACCATGTAGCTTTAAAATATCTCTTGACTAAACATGATGCAAAACCAAGACTAATTTGATGGATGTTGTTTTTGCAGGAGTTTGACTTGGAGATTCAAGACAAGAAAGGAACGAAAAACCTGGTAGCTGACCACTTGTCAAGAATCACACAAGAAGGAGGTTTGGAAGAAGAACATGTTCTAATAAAGGAAGATTTCCCAGATGAACAGTAATTTGCCCTCCAAATCGTCCCCTAGTATGCAAATTTTTCTAATTACAGGGCTATTGGAATCTTCCCATCTAAGCTAACATAACAACAAAGAAAGAAGTTCCTGCATGATGCCAAATTTTATGTTTGGGATAACCCATTCTTATTTAAAAGATATACTGACAGTGTGTTGAGAAGGTATGTCTCAGAGCGCAAAGCATCCTATGGCACTATCATGGTTCTGAGTATGAAGGTCATTTTGGAAGGAATAAAATAGCAACCAAGGTATTACAGTCTGGTTTCTATTGGCCTTCCCTTTTTCAAAAATGCTCACAATTTTGTTGAAAACTGTGATAGGTGTCAAAGAGTAGACAACATTTCTAGAAAGCATGAAATGTCACTCAACAACATCCTTGAAGTGGAATTGTTTGACATCTAGGGAATTAATTTCATGGGCCCCTTTCCTTCCTCATTATCTAATCAATTCAAATTGGTAGCTATTGACTATGTCTCCAAACGGGTGTTGGTCATTGCCATACCAACTAATGATGCTAAGGTGGTTATCAAGTTTGTCAAAAAGAACATTTTCACTAGAATTGACACCCCTAGGGTAATAATTAGTGATAGTGGGAAGCACTTTTGTAATAGGAAATTTGAGTCTATTTTAAGCAAATTTGGTGTCAAGCACAAGATAGCTACCCTTTATCATCCTAGTCAAGTGGTCAAGTAGAGGTCTCTAACAGGGAATTGAAAAGCATACTAGTTTTTGGTCACTTATGTTAGATGATGCACTATGGGCATATAGAACTGCATTTAAAACCCTATTGGTATGTCCCCATATAGGCTAGTTTTTGGTAAATCTTGTCATCTCCCTGTGGAACTTGAACATAAAGCTTTTTGGGCTACTAAATTATTGAATTTTGATGTGCAAGTTGTAGGTGAGAAGATATTACTATAGCTGAATGAAATAAAGGAACTCACAAATGAGGCTTATGAGAATGCTCGTCTATACAAGGAAAAGATAAAGTTGTGGCATGATATAAAGATCACCTCAAGGCACTTTGAACCAAGTTAGCAAGTTTTATTGTTTACCTCAATGCTGAAGCTGTTTCTAGGAAAATTAAAATCTAGGTGGTCGGGCCCATTCTAAGTCAAGAAAGTTTCCCCTTTTGGAGCAATTGAAGTTGTTGAACCTCATTCGAGAAGGAGCTTCAAAGTCAATGGACAATAGTTGAAGCACTATTGGGGAGGAGAGATTGATTGCTAAAAATCTTCCCAAGCCCTTGGCCAAACAAATTGAGAATTGGAAACGTCGAGCTAATGACAATAAACAAACGCTTCTTGGGAGGCAACCCAAGTACATTATATCTTTTTCTCATATCCTTTCCTTTTGAGTTTGATTTAGTTTACTTTTGGTAGATACTCTTGTTTGTGTTAGTTGGTTGATTTAGTCACTCAATTTGCCTTTTTGTTTAATTGGTTGTTTGGTTTCCTCATTTCAAAGTTGAGTTGTTTGGTGAAGAATTGGTGTCAACAATAGAGTTAGGGATTTTTCAATCTTTTGCAAGGGATTTCTTAAGGTAGAACTTGAAGTTGGGCGATTAATCACCCAGCTTTTAAATGATTCATTACTGGATATTAGGAAAAAAAAGAATTTTTTTTTCTATCATAGACCACTTAAGAAGTCAAGCTTTAGGTGATTAATTGCTCACAAACTCCGCTTCTCTGCCAGTCACTAATTAGGTGCTCCCAAACTCACCGATCAATCACTCAAATCCCTCCCCTTCTGGTTGTGACTGATTAAGCGGTCACATTTGGGCGATTAATCACCCAGCGCACCTTGCTTTCTATTAGTGACCAATTAAGCGGTCACATTATCACTGCGTAATCATGCGGCCTCTGCACAATAACTCTACCTCTGTTAGTGACCTATTAGTTAGTCACTTTCTCACCGACTAGTCGCGCAGTAGTGCACTAGAACTTAAGTAAGGTTGAAAACCTCACTTTCTTAATTTTTTCCCAAATCTTCTTTCTCAAATCCCTAATTCTCTCTCCCACCTTCAACCTAAATCTCTCACTCACTATTCATCCACCCAAACACCAACCCAACCTTATTTTTCCATCAAAACCACACCTAACCCCCAACCTCACCTTCTCCAAAAAACTCGATTGAGAAACCTATTGGATAGCTAGGGTGTGAATTTGGGGGAAAAGGAGGAAAATCCAATTTTGTGCTCTCCCAACCCTCAATCTTCCTTGGTTTAAGTACACATTTCATCTTCCACTTGTTTGAGGTTAGAATTTCACTTTGAAAGTTAGAGATTTTGAGCTTTTTGGGGTTTTGAGGTTTGGTAACATGATTTTGAATAAATGCTTGGAAAAGTGCTCATAGTGATTGAATATGGATTTGATGGGTTATTGTGAATGCAAAGTTGTGATTTATTTGTTAAATTTTCTTGTTATTTTTAGATGATTGAAGTATGTCTAAGGAATATCTTGAACTATTTGGAATTGTAGCTTTGTTTCTATTGTTAATGTTTGGAACTTTGAAAAAAGTTTTGTTTGGCTTCCATAAATGAATTGCTTAAGATAGTTTGAACTTGATTTAACTTTGTAAATTTTTTTCTTGATAATTTGCTTGAATACTTGATGGGTGGTGAGTATGTTATCCTTGTGATTTGAATTGAAGAGTTGGTAGATGTGAACTTCTTGATTTGTTATCTTAGTTAGAGAAAAGCTTAAAAAGTGGTTCACATAGTTGATCATAAATTCAAAAAAACAAGCTAGGGCATTTTATCATGTCAATTTTATTACATTGTTCTTACATAATATGCCTTTGTGTAGAAGTATCTCTCTCAAATGGCCCCTAACAAGAAGCGAAAGGAGATGGGGGAATCCAGTTCTAGAAGAGCTATTTTCGATGATCATCATTTCCATACTCCTAAGCATAAGGAGAGGTACAAGATGGTCATGCAAAAGAAAAGCACTATTCGAGAAAGAGGGTTTGATCTAAAAGATGAAAGGTATCGCATCATTACTGATCAAACAAAGAGGAGAAAATGGGAAAGATTTTGTGTTGTGCTTCAATGAAGTTGTCCTATGTTAGTCAAGAAGTTCTACACAAACCATTTTGTTGAAAAGAAGAAAAAATGACTCCCATTGACTTTTGCTGAACAATTCACAACTTATGTGAGAGGACGTGAATTGTGGTTCAATAAGGATGCATTAAACAACTTTCTTGGTATAAGAGCCAATGTTGAACGAGCTAAATATTGTGGATATACAAGGTTAATGAACCAAGAGCTAGATCGAGATGGAGTGCTTCAAGAGCTATGTAGAGAAGGTGTTGCTTGGGAGTGTGATGTCAATGATGCACCCAAGCATCTAAAAAAGAGTAACTTGAAGCCCATCCCAAAGGCCTGGTATACTTTCATGCAAGCCACCTTGCTACCATGCTTGCACACACACGAGGTGACCATGACCAGAGCTCTTCTAATTTATGCCATGGTGACTAATTTTCCAGTGGATGTAGGTGAAGTGATTGTATTCCACATTCTCGAATTAGCTCATAGTGACAGCAAAGGTGGCATACCTCTAGAATATGGAGGAAAAAGTAGCCCCAACAGTGGACTTAGCAATGCTTGAGGCATACTTTCAAGAAGAAATTATGCTACCCTAAAATCTTCCCCCACTAGCTCCTACAAGATGAAAGAGGCAGCGACCAGTAAAATAAAGATTAAGCAATGTAGAAAGAGAAGTGCGCAAATGCAAAGACATATTAAAGCACATTTCCCAATGTATGGTTGGAATGGAAGGCACAATGCACAACTTGACTAGCCAACTGAACTTGGACCCTGATGAGCCTGGAGATCTACCTGTCTACATTTCAAAAGAATGAGATAAGGAAGAAGAAGATGAAGAGTAGAATGAGGAGGCAACCTTTGATTAGATTGACAAAAACTGATATTTTTCTCTTCCCTTCACTATTATCTTTTTTTTTTTACTTTCTTTTTTTATTGTTTATCTTTTGCTTGCACAGTGGGGGCACTGTTCCCCTTAGGCTTAGGGGAGGTTTGTTTGATTTTTTTATCTTTAGTTATCTTATTTTATGCTAACTGTTGGTAGTTTGATTATTAGAATTTTGGTTGTATAGTTGAATCTAAGCATACTGGTGTTTTAAATTAAATATCCAATGATTGCATGAATTGTGGATTGACCTCTTTTCTTGGGAAATCACATGAGGTTTCAAGAGTTTATCTGTATTGCTTCAATTATGAATGAATGCATCTCCCATTTTTATGTTTGGCAGACCTTGAAATATGAATGCATGTTAAGCTTAGAGAAAGTTTACAGAAATAGATGTGTGTGGATTACTTGCATCGTAGAAGTTATTTAGATACTGTCTTGAAACGAAATCCTAAACAATGCATGATTAAGGAAATAATAAAGGCATTCCTTGGACAATTTGGGCCTTTCAAGCTAACTTTTAAATAATATTATATCCTTAGATCCCATTTTGCAGTCTTATAAGTGTTTGGCCTTTATTTTTTTTTCTTTACCTACATTTTTCCTCCCTTTACCCTTTTCATAAAAAAAAATGTTGATTCCTTCTCTCACATGTTCCCTTTGTTGAGTGCATATCATTTCTTATTTTATTATTCAAGTCAACCAATTAGTTATTTTTGTGCATATAGTATTAAAGGAGCTAAGAAGAGTCAATTTAATAGCAAAAGAAAAGAAAAACGATTAGCTCCAATGCTCCACTTTGCACTCATTTGATATTTGTTGGCTTGAATTTTAAAATTTGTATGATTATGTGTCTCAATTTTTGATTTTTTTTCCTACCCTTTCTTTTTCAACCCCCATCCTTGACCTTACATTATAAGCTTAAAAAGACCCTCTTGATCCTTGGTTATACTTTGCTTACATTAATGGAGAGAGATGAAACACAACTCTATAGATGCAAGTTTGATGTGCTTTTTCAATTTTATTTACCTATCTAGGCTTGTACTGTATGAATAGGAATTTGTCTTATATATATGTCTATGAGAAGTCATTTATGCATGAAAGTTGCATGTGAAAGTCAACATGAAAATTGGATTGTACATGTGTGGTACCTTGAGGTGAGGTTATGAAGTAGTTCTTGAGGATATGTATGATATTTGATAACTGGTATTGTCATGTTTTGAGTTTGCATATTTTGAGTTTTTAGTTGTCTACTTTTTTAGCTGTTTAGCTTGAATTCCTTGTCTTGTTTTGCTTGAGGACAAGCAAAATCTTAGGTTTGGAGGAGTGATGAACTTATAAAAAATCACAATTTTCCATAACAAAATCTTGGTTTTTATCCTCTTCCAACCATTTTGATTGAGCTATATTCTTGATTTTTTTTCATGCTTTTGTTATTTTAATTTTGGTTGTCATTACGTGTTTAAATTGTTTTCTTAGGTGATTATATAAGGAAGAAGACAAGATGCTTGA
This sequence comes from Ormosia semicastrata, assembly GCA_029884595.1. Taxonomy (NCBI): domain Eukaryota; kingdom Viridiplantae; phylum Streptophyta; class Magnoliopsida; order Fabales; family Fabaceae; genus Ormosia; species Ormosia semicastrata. The sequence goes on from JAQQTO010000047.1 coordinate 11,626,534, forward strand.
ATAAGGAATAAAAAGCAAACAATAGAGATTCTGAAGCTAAGAGATTAATCGCCTAAAAGCTGACCAATTAATCGCCCAAGCCCAGTATGTGGAGTCTTGTGCGCGATTAATCACCCAAAAAGTGGGCGATTAATTAGTCAGAGAAAAATTCTAACACGTCCTATTACGCCTATAAAAGGAAGAAGGATGCTTTTGTGTAATCATTCTAAAAAAGAGGAGAGGCAAAAACCCTAGTTGGACATTGGAGCATACAAGCTTAAAGATTAGGAGTTTTCTTCCATCATTCCACTATTCTTCCATGGAGTTTGTTGAATTTACTAATTTTGTTCTTCACTTCTCCATGTGTAACTAAATTTCTCTAGTTAAGGTGATGATGGATCTTGTTCTTAGATTATGTAAATTCATTTTTATACTTAATCTAAGTTTTTATTTCATGATTCAAATGTTTATCTCTTCTCATAATACTTTTCTTGACTTGACCATTCTTGAGATGATTTTAGGGTTTATGTATGATTTGAGAAAATTGTACATGAGCTTGGAACTTGTGATAATCTCTTCAATATCTAAGAATAGGCATTGTAGGTTGTTTGGTCTTGCTTTTGATTCCCTTGTTTGTGATAAAGTAAATTATATCAGGTAAGTAAGTTAATCAACAATTCTAAAGCCTTTCTCGCCTCCAAAGTCTACTTCTTCTTATATACAAGCAAGGTTAGCCTTGCCAGCTGCAAGCTACCATTCCGGTACTTCAAAGCGATAGGTTCTCATGACAGAGTTGATGAAGGCAAGGTGTACATGTGATAAAGCTTCCTTGTATTGAAAAATTTGTATATGTAGACTTCCCCGCATTAAAGCATCTATGAACTAAGACTTCCTAATGACTAAGCATTTGTATGCCAAGGCTTCCTCGTGACGAAGCTTCCCGTGTTACCACACGTCGAGTTTCCCCTATGTTGTATCTTTGTAGGCCCATATTACCACGTGTATAGGCTTCCTCGTGTTGAAGATTTGGCACCATGACATTTCCATGTGCTAAAGCTTTGTGCAAAGGTGCTTTCCCTTGTGAAGTCTTTGTGAGTTGATGCTTCTTTGAGTTATAGGTTCCACATGCTAAGCGACAATGCACACCAAAGCACTCAAATACACCTCTGGCAACACAAACCAAAAGCACATAAGATAAAGTAACAATGATAAGAAATTAATTCACAGTAACCACAAAACCTCGACCATGACAGGAGACTTGACTGAGGGCTTCCTATTTGGAAGGAATCAGTTTATGCTTTCTAGCAAAAAGTGCCTCAAAAGAACATGCTTTGACTTGAATACAAGAAAAAGTAGGCTGCCTTAGTTGAGTCTGCCTATGGCTATAATACGCTTAGTTATAGTGCGCTTAGCTACACTGCACTCAACATCTTGTCTCTTTGAGCTGCATAGCTACACTAAAGAACTGCACAGCCATGAAAGAAGGAAGTTCCTAAACTTTTTTTTCCAAGTATATTTAATCTTGAAATATTATTCTTCTATTAACAAGATGATTGCAGATTAGTTTTGAATAAAGCAAGGGCTGTAAAAAATGTGAGTGATCCAATGAAGCACTAAAAGATGTAGAATCTACTACAGGCTCAATTGTCACAAGATAAAGAAAAAAGTTGCAATGAAAGACTATTGAAAGAAGGTTGCATTTGAAAATAAGTACATTCTATTCTTTCCAAGTGTTAGGGGCTAATGTTTCAAACCTAGTTTCATTCGAATCATAATTAAGTATAGACTAAAGGCTAATGTTTAAGAGGAAATTCAAAGTCCAACTAGGAAAACTGAATCCTCATGGTAAGTGATAAGATAGCAAGGTGCTCAATGGACACACGTTGCTCAGGTGCAGGATGACGCCTAGGTGACGCCACATAGACTTGTTATCTTGGAAACTAATCTGACTGTATGGCTTGGAAGGCTTTGGATGAAAAAAGCGCCAAAGGTGTTCATACTTCACAAAATGCACCTTCGTGATAGACAATGGATAGGGTCGTGTAGGACATGTGTCGCCTAGATGAGATGGCTAGAGAGCTAACCAGAGACATGTCCCTTTCATCTATTCCTGTTGTCACTCTATCACAGTACCCACTACTACCACTCTGAGACCTTTATGAAACCTTGAACTTCACAAAAGACTTGTCTCCATTAGTCCAATTCAAAAGCTGATAATTATGCTTAAGCCTATTCTGCCGTCGTACCTACTACAAAAAGACAAACTAATCAATTCATCTTATTTTACATTTTCCCCCAACTTCCTCTATAAAAGGAGCCCACCAGAGAACCCAAAACAATAAGAACAAACACACAAGTCTCTACTAGAGATACCACGTATGAAACATAGTGTAGAAACCCCATTTTGTTCATATTCCAAAATACCAGGTAAGTGACCTCTAGCTATCTCTTAAGCTACAAGGATCAAGGCACCCCAATTGTTCCTCCCAAGAATCTACCATGAGTGCTTCATCTATTCTTGTCCAAGCCATTTGGGTCAAAGTTCCCCTATTCTATATACGTATCATAAGTATATGAACCCACTAGTTTCTTTGCTTTCCTAATCATCTATTCCTTACAATCAGTATCGAAACAAACTCTTATGTGCTTTATCCTTTAATAAAATGATGGATTCCTTACAATGTGCAAAGGGCATTGATTGTCAAAATACACATAAATTCTTGTTGTTTGTGCCCAAGTTCTTTCATTAACCTTTGGACCCAAATTGCTTCCTTACATGCTTAGGTACTGCCGCATATTCAGTTTCTATAGTTGACAGAGTTACAACACTTTGTAATTTTGATAACTAGCTTACTGTAAGTGTGAACATATAGTCTATAATAGATTTTCTTTTATCAAGATCACTTACAAAATCTGAATCAACATATCCTTTGATAATAAACTTTGATCCTCCGAAACATCATGCAGCACTTGAGGTCTCTTCAATGTATATTAGGATCCTCTTAACAACATTCTAATGTTTTTAACTAGGATCTGCCATAAATCAACTGACCATACCGACTGCTTGAGCAATATCTAGCCTTGTACAAATCATGGCATACATAACGCTTCCTATTGCTGATGAATACGGTACTTGAGACATCTCTATCCTCTTTATTACTTCATTGATAGGAATATACTTGAGGATAATTTATAATTGAAAGGAAGTGGGATAGAGATTGGCTTACGATCTTACATGTTAAAGGGCTGCAATATTTTCTTGAGGTAGTTCCTCTGACAAAGCCAAATCTTCCTATATTTTCTATCTAGATGAACTCGCTTCCCTAAAATCTTATTTGTTGGTCCTAAGTCCTTCATATCAAACTCTCTAGCCAATTGTACCTTCAATCCTTAGACTTGATCCTCGTTAGGGCCTACCACCAACATGTCATCTACATACAATAACAAGATGATAAAATCATTGTCACTAAACCTTTTGTAATATGTACATTAGTTCGAACCCAGTCTGTTGTATTTAAGGCTAATTATGAAGGAATCAAATCTCCTATACCAACATGTTGGTGTCTGCATTAGACCGTACAAATATTTGGTTAATCTGCACATCAATTTTTCTTTTTCTTGTTTTTCAAAGCCTTCTAGTTGGAGCATGGATATCTCTGATTCAAGTTCTCCATGTAGAAAAGTAGTTTTTACATCTAATTGTTCTAAGATGTAAATCAAATGCAACATACATAACCTGGACTACTCTGATAGTGGTAAGTTTGACAAATGGAGAAAATATCTCGTTGAAATCAATACCCTCTTTCTAAGCATACCCTTTGACCACTAGTCTTGCACAGTATTGTTCCACTTGATTGTTGTTATCTCGTTTGATTTTATGGAACCATTTGCTACCAATTGTTTTTTGTCTCCTTGGAAGTACAACTAGTTCCCTTGTCTTATTTCTATGTAAGGCCTCCATTTCTTCTTTCATTGTTGTCATCCACCGATAAGCATCTGGATTACTTATAGCCTCTTGAAAGGTTAATGGCTCTCCCTCTTCTATTAGAAGACAATATGCATTATGACTTGCCATAACATAGTCTAAGTGCCATAATAGTACTCTTATTTGGCATATTGTCTGCCAAACTTCTATATCATTGGCCTCATCTAGTTCTTATTTCGTGTTCTTTGGTTATGCTTTTAGAAGAATTATGTGTTCTAGATTTGTCATTTATTTCAACTGTAGTAGTCTTTTAAGTAATGCTATCATTTTCTTATTCACTTTGCATTTCATTTTGCATAAATATCACATCTTTGCTGACAACAACCTTGCAGGTAGTGGGATCCCTTAGGTGATACCCAATAGCACTGTCAACATAACCCAAGAATATTGATCTGTCGATTATTTCCATATTTTAATTGCCTTATGATTGATTTAATTGGACTCCATATGTGCTTAATTGTTGATATTTAGCTAAGTTTCTGCTTTAGAGCTTAATTGGATGTTTATTGTGAAACTATGCTTAAATGTGGTTATAAACACTCATAAATGAATTATGCTTTTCAGGATATCTTTGAGTGTTTGAGTCCATTAGCATTGAACCGAGCTTGATGACCATTTAAGGAGAGAGATGAATGCTTAAGGAGATCAATATCACCTCTTGAAGCAATGAAAGAAAAGCATTTGTAAAGAATCCGGGCTGAAAATGAAGATGTCAAATTACAGGGCCCATGTCACCTGACAGGGGGTGGGCCGTGTCAAACAACACGGCCCGTGTCAAATTACAGGGCCTGGGCTATGTTCTTCTCTGACTTGTGAAATACATGGAATTTGGCTGACAGAAAAGTACAGGGCCTGGGCCGTGTCATATGACACGGCCCGTATCGTCGCATCAGAAATTTAAATTTGAGTTTTAATGCTAAATTAGGTTTCAAAACCTATAAATAGGGTCACTTAGAGCCCTTAAAGGAGGTCTGGGCTGGGAGCAGCCAAGGGGCTAAAAAGGATTCAAAGAACAAGAGAGAGGAAGATTGGATCGAAGATTGTAGTCTCGGGTTCGAGCAATCGGAGATCGATCATCCCCAACCTTTGGAAACTAGTTTGATCTTCAGTTTTCTTTTGCACTTTTATTCTGAACTATGTTTTTCTTCTGTTTTTGAATTTGCCATGTGTGGCTAAACTTCTTGATTGGTTAAGGGAAGATGAAACTCTAGTTTTGATTATGTGATTCTTGCATATTTCTTTATATCAATACAATTATGTTTTTATTCATATGTTTCTGTTCTTAAATTAATATAAAGGTTTTTATATTCTTGCCAAATTTCGAGAGTGGTAAAACTAGGATTACTATGCGCGGTTGCGGTGGTATGACTAGTGAGACATATGATCTAAGTAATTTAATCCCGGTGTGTGATTAGATCTTAGTGTGATTGGTTTTCTAGTTCTTAATGCAATCATTAGGTAGGTGTAAGAGCGATTGCTTTACAAATAACTAATGGTTAGGGTTTGATTTGAGCGGTTGCTGAATTAAGCGAAACTTAAGGAGGACACGGGATTTATCTCACAATCACATAAGAACATAATTGATCATGTTGGTATAAAGGGTATGTAAGTTGGCGTAATCATATAAATCTAGTGGTGGATTCCATCTCTTAACCAATATCTTTAACTTGATAATTCAATTTGTGTTTACTGCTTTGGTTTAAGTTTAATTTCTCTTTTTAGTTTTAATTAACAAAACCCCCTTTTTAATTTTACTGTTTATTTTTCATCAGAGTTTAATTTAGGAATTAAATTGATAGTGTTAATTGAATTGGTTCTCTGTGGATCGATCCTTGCTCACTACAACTGGTTGCAAGGTTTTTATATTTTTGGTGGAACTTGGCAACTGTTTTTTATATTTATTTTTAATCACATTCCACACCACACTAAATTTTGGCACCGTTGCCGGGGAACCAATTTTCCAATTGCGCTATTAATTTGTTTCTTATCTTTACTCTATTTTTGTTTTTTTTATTTTAATTTTTGATTCTTTCTTTCTGAGTGTTTGTAGGTGTTGATGCCCATTGATCATGGAAGCTTGTGAGATTTGCTTATCATCTGGACATCCACTTGATTTGTGTCCCACTTTCTAGTAGACACAAATGAGGAGGTAGAGGCAGTATGGGGATATTCTGAACCGTCCGACAACTACAACCCCTACTCCAATACATATTATCTAGGGTGGTGGGATCCTCCTAACTTGAGTCATGGGCAGCAACAAGTTCAACCTCCTAGGCAACCTGAACCTTCACTGGAGGAGCTAATAAGACAAATGGCCACTAATAACATTCAGTTTCAACAAGAAACACAGGCTATGTGTAATGACCTGTAAAACTCTTTGGATCAATTAGCCACAAATCTTAGCAAGTTCCAGAGCCAAATTTCTGAAGAACTTCCCTCACAATCAGAAGAGAATGTGAAGGAAGATGCTAGTGCTGTCACACTACGAAGTAGGAAGATGCTAGATGAACCCACCTCTCCTTCACAAACCATTGAAAAGAAAGAAACAGAGCCTGAAGAAGTAAGTGAGGAGGGGGAAAACTCTGAGGCCCCTAAGGTAAGTATTCTTGAACCCCTTCCTAAGGTAGTGGAGAGACAGTATGATGAGTTATGTGATGAATTTCCTGATTATATTAGTTTCAATAATTATACTCATTGCAACTCATGTGCTGATTGTGATGGTGACATGATATGTGTTGTTTGTGCTAAAATTTTTGCATTCTTGAGAGTTGATGATTCTGTTTGTGCAGAAGCTAATGTTGTTGAAGGATCTATCAACAATACTTTTGATGCAGTTGCAGGATCTAAGATACAAGGAAAGATAGAATTGCAGGCCCTTGAAGAGTTTTCAAATGAAGGAGAAGAGCACCAGATGACAGACACTACTGAAGTGGATTTTGTTTTTGGGCCATGGTCCAATAGAAACAATGCATATGAAGTTGATGAAGTGCACATATTACTTTTCAGTGGTGAAGTCAAGGCAATTAAGGAAGGCCAATGGGACCCTGGTGGAAGCCCTCATGCTGTTTCAACCATAACTTGGTCATTACGTTTTAGCCAATGGGACCCCGGTGGAAGCTTTCATGTTATTTCAAGCATAAATTGGTTATTATGCTTTCGCCAATGGGATCTGGTGGAAATCTCTTCATCTTCCTCCGTTACTTGATTGATAAGGATGTTTCTTTCCTCTCTTTTATCTTACTTGTCCTAGATTTATTAATGATTATTTATTGTTAAGGTTTACATTGAGGATAATGTAGAATTTAAGTGTGAGGAAGAATTGACATTTTGTTTTCTGTTTTATTTCTATTTTTATTTTAATTTCTGTTTTCTATTTTTGAAAAAAAAATTATGTTTTTATTTAATTTCTAATGATGTTTTGAGATTTGTGAAGTCTATGAGTTTGAAGCAATTGAAATTCAAGGTTATGATTTATAAATTTCTTCTTTCATCTTGAATTTGACATGCTTAATTTTGGATGTTTGATTGATGAATTGAGTTTGATAGATGTATACCTGATGAGATTTTGAGCCTTTTGATGGATGGATTTAACATTTATACCATTCTTTTCTTTCTTGTGTGATTTTCACTCATGTCATATTGATCACTCTAGAACTTGCTTTAATTCTTTTTTAGGCTACATTTTCACTTGCATACATGAACATGATTGAGGCATTCTTTTGTGATTAACTACTTTGGCCAAATAGCCAACCTTGCATTATTTCCCTTTGATTAACCCCTTGAGCCTATTTGCCTATTCTTTGTCTTATCTCATTATATGCTCTATGTGAAAAATCATGATTTTACCTTACCTTAGAGAATGGGAAAGCATTGGTTCATTTTCATTGGAGGAGCTCTTTTGCTTGTAAGTGTTTAATAGGACAAGTGTGGGGGTTGTGTAAGTTGATGTGTAATATGCAAGATGTTGAAAAATAAAATATGCAAAGAAAAAGAAAAAAATTCAAGAAAGATTGTAAAAGAAAAGAAAGAAAAAGGAAAGGAAGATGTAAAGAGAATGTGCATTATATAGATTTGAGGGGATAAAAATTTCATATTTGTCAATTGAGTTTCTCCCCAATGTTCTTTTATTCTCTTGGGTGCTCATCTTACCATATCCATATTATTTCATTCCCTTACCTTGGCCCCATTACAACCTTAAATAAAGTCCTCTTGATTTATGTGTGCATGTGTTTGAGTAGTGGAGAAGTAGAAGATAAGCAAGCTTATGGTAGTGCATTTTTCATGGGTTGAATTGAGGGAAATACATACCTGGTAAACACTTGAGAGATTGAGAGTGTATCTTGTGAGGATCTATCATTCTTAATTCATGCTTTTCAATTTGAAGATACTTTGCATGTTAGTTTGAGATGTGAAAAATTGTTATCTCTTGAATATTGTGATCCCTTGAATCTTTTCTTGCTCTTTTTGCCTCTCTTGAATATCATTAGAAATTGAGTTCTTTAAATTGTTAGGTTTTTGAATTTGTTTTGTTTTCCTTGTTCCTTGATTTGGTCTTATGTTTTGCCCAGGAGTGCAAAAGGCTAAGTGTGGGGGTATTTGATCTGTCGATTATTTCCATATTTTAATTGCCTTATGATTGATTTAATTGGACTTCATATGTGCTTAATTGTTGATATTTAGCTAAGTTTCTACTTTAGAGCTTAATTGGATGTTTATTGTGAAACTATGCTTAAATGTGGTTATAAACACTTATAAATGAATTATGCTTTTCAGGATATCTTTGAGTGTTTGAGTCCATTAGCATTGAACCGAGCTTGATGACCATTTAAGGAGAGAGATGAATGCTTAAGGAGATCAATATCACCTCTTGAAGCAATGAATGAAAAGCATTTGTAAAGAATCCGGGCTGAAAATGAAGATGTCAAATTACAGGGCCCATGTCACCTGACAGGGGGTGGGCTGTGTCAAACAACACGGCCCGTGTCAAATTACAGGGCCTGGGCCGTGTTCTTCTCTGACTTGTGAAATACATGGAATTGGGCTGACAGAAAAGTACAGGGCCTGGGCCGTGTCATATGACACGGCCCGTGTCATATGACACGGCCCGTGTCGTCGCATCAGAAATTTAAATTCGAGTTTTAATGCTAAATTAGGTTTCAAAACCTATAAATAGGGTTGCTTAGAGCCCTTAAAGGAGGTCTGGGCTGGGAGCAGCCAAGGGGCTAAAAAGGATTCAAAGAACAAGAGAGAAGAAGATTGGATCGAAGATTGTAGTCTCGGGTTCGAGCAATCGGAGATCGATCATCCCCAACCTTTGGAAACTAGTTTGATCTTCAGTTTTCTTTTGCACTTTTATTCTGAACTATGTTTTTCTTCTATTTTTTTTCTGTTTTTGAATTTGCCATGTGTGGCTAAACTTCTTGATTGGTTAAGGGAAGATGAAACTCTAGTTTTGATTATGTGATTCTTGCATATTTCTTTATATCAATACAATTATGTTTTTATTCATATGGTTCTGTTCTTAAATCAATATAAAGGTTTTTATATTCTTGCCAAATTTCGAGAGTGGTAAAACTAGGATTACTATGCGATTATTTGTGTGGTATGACTAGTGAGACATATGATCTAAGTAATTTAATCCCGATTGTGTGATTAGATCTTAGTGTGATTGGTTTTCTAGTTCTTAATGCAATCATTAGGTAGGTGTAAGAGCGGTTGCTTTACAAATAACTAATGGTTAGGGTTTGATTTGAGCGGTTGCTGAATTAAGCGAAACTTAAGGAGGACACGGGATTTATCTCACAATCACATAAGAACATAATTGATCATGTTGGTATAAAGGGTATGTAAGTTGGCGTAATCATATAAATCTAGTGGTGGATTCCATCTCTTAACCAATATCTTTAACTTGATAATTCAATTTGTGTTTACTGCTTTGGTTTAAGTTTAATTTCTCTTTTTAGTTTTAATTAACAAAACCCCCCTTTTTAATTTTACTGTTTATTTTTCATCAGAGTTTAATTTAGGAATTAAATTGATAGTGTTAATTGAATTGGTTCTCTGTGGATCGATCTTTGCTCACTACAACTGGTTGCAAGGTTTTTATATTTTTGGTGGAACTTGGCAACTGTTTTTTATATTTATTTTTAATCACATTCCACACCACACCAAATATGCATTTCCTGGATTTTGGATCCAACTTTGTTTTATTCTTAGGAAATATACATCACATATGTAGGACATTCAAACACATTTAAAGAATAATAATTTGCTAGCTTACTATTCTATATCTCCATTGGTGTCTTGAGTCTAATTGCAATTGATGGCGACTGATTTATCATGTAATAGGCAATTTTGACTGCTTTTACCGAGAAAGACTTGGCTAATCCTACAGTTTTAAAACATAGTTCTTGTTCTTTCTCGGAGAGTTCTATTTATTTGCTCTGCTACACCATTTTGTTGAGGTGTATGTGTAACTATAAACTGTCTTTGAATACCCTCTTGCTTGCAAAATTCAAGAAAATTGTCATTTGTATATTCTCTTCCATTATCTATCCTCAAACATTTGATCCTCTTTTCGAATTCAAGTTCTACTCTTGCTTTGAAGTCCTTGAATATTGGAACACATTTAACTTTTTCTTAATTAGGTACACCCATAGTCTCTTGGAGTAATCATCAATTAATGATACAAAATATTTTGCTCCTCCTAGGGACATTTCTGGTGAATCCCACATATTAGAATGAATCAAGTCTAGTATATGTATGCTTGTAGTAGCTGATCTACTAATCTTTAATCTATGTTATTTGCTTTTAACATAGTACTCAAGATAAGTTTACTGATTTTATTTTGGGAAGGAGATCATGTTCCACGAGAATCTACAAGCCATGTTGCAACATGTGGCCTAATCTGTGATGCTACATTATCGTTGATTTTTCTTGGCTGAATGATGCAACTAATGCATTAGCCTTTTGTAGTGTATCTCCCAAAAGCATATATATATTTTGCTGTGATCATTTCATTTTTCATGGCTACAAGAACATCTCTTACAACCTTCAAGATCCCACCTTTTATATGGGTCTTGCACCCAAGGTCATCTAATTGCCCAATGGACAATAAATTTTGTTTTAAAACCTTCACAAGTAATACATCTTGAATTGTGTAGATTGTACCATCATACATTTTCAATTTGACAATACAGATTCCAACAATTTCTAAGGAAATATCATTTCCCATGAACACAAATCCTTCTGAGATAGGTTCATAAGTGCAAAACTTGACTCGTCTTGGAGTCATGTTCCAAGTTGCTCCTAAATCCATTATCCAAACATCAATGAGTTGTTTTTTGCCTTTAGAACTAATTGCTACTTTGTTATACATGATTTCTCCACCACCAGAGGTACTAGCAACACATCCTTAAAAGGTTGTTGCTTCAGGAGCCTTCTTTGCATTCTTCTTGTTACGCCAACAATCATTCTTCATGTTCCCTTTCAAGCCACAATGGTAGCATTTGAAGTTCTTCCTTCTTCATGACTTTGATCAACTTTGATTTCAACTCCCACTAGAGCTGCGTTCCTTTGATCTCCCTTTCATCATCAATAATGTCTCTTCTTGCTTTGAACTTTCTAATCTATCTTCCTTATTCTTGTGCCTAGATCATTCTTCAAGAATAGCGCCAGTAACATCATCAAAGGATAGATAGTCAACAACATAATTATTTGTAATATTGATGATGAGATAATCATATGAATCAGGTTGACTGTGAAGTAGAAGCTTTTTATGTTCATTTTCTACTATTTTATAATCCAATGATTGTAAGTTGGGAAAATAGCATATTCAGATTGTTGATGTGACTCGTCATCGATATGGATTCACTCATTTGAAGAGTATAGAGTCTCCTCTTTAAGAATTGTGAAGTGACTTGACCTCGTACAATTTGATGAGTACATCCTGAATTTCCTTTGCTGTCTTTTTTTTCTGCATTGCTTGGTAAGACTGAATGTTCCATTGCTAGATGTAGGTTAATAATAGCATTGCCATCCATCTTATTCCACTTATCCTTAGTTATCCCTATGGATCAGCCTTCAATAGCTGCTAAGCAATTATCCTTGCTTTAGTTTGCCTTTATCTTTAGCTGTAGAGGTATTTAGTAAGATCTATTTCTCTACTGAACAGTTCTTATTTTTTCATCATAAATAGTACCATATACATGAGCAATATCGTATGTATGAATAATACTATATATAGGAACAAATCTTGTATACGTTAACAATACTGCAAAAGTATACAACTACACATATGAACACTAACCATGAACAGTAACTTGTAGCATGAATAGTAACCAATAACCAATGTCTCAGATACCACTATTGTGTATTAGAGTTATGAAAACAATATTACACAGCTAAAATAAAGTTGAGAAAATAGGAATTGATACAAAATATTTAAATGAAAAACCATTTAATGGTGGTAAGAGAAAAATTACAGGTAAAAGTAGAAGACTTTTCGCTAAGTGAAAGATATTACAACTTCTCTCTTGATACAATGAGAAAATAATGACATTCTCTCTTGAGATTGAAGAATATACCTCTTTCTATGTAAAATAGAAGAAACTTTCAGAAGACACTATATATAATTTTTGCTTTGAGAATGTAGTGAAGAATGCATTGGAGGAGGTCGCTATTGCCAAGCAAGAACCTCCTCCTCAAACCCGCATGATTTCTCTACTGTCTGCATGCAACTGCCCACTGCCCAACTACATTCATTTATTTACCATAAGAAGAAGAGAAAATTTTCTTCTCCCATTGGTAACTTCATAAATGTACAACCCCTTTCTTTGACTTTTCAAAAGGCCAAAAATGGCTTTACCATCATCAAGATTGGCATGCACTCTAATGAATAATATAAATTTGAAACTATATGCTAGTTCATTAAAAGGGTAAATTGCATGTCAACTGGAAGAAATTATTATAAATCTTGGGATGCAATAATTACCCCTGACCTTAATCAATCATATTTTTCTTTGCTAAAGATAGTTAATTTGTTACTAGAATGAAAAGGGATGCTAGGTCCCAAATACAATAGTTAGGGGCATATGCCTAAAAAAAAAAATTCTAACAAGCCTGAAATAGTAACTATGGAAAAGGGAAAAGGTTGTGTGGTGTGGATTAAGTGGTGTCCATGCAAATTATCTTACCATCTCCATTGTTATTAATTTCTAGGTCATGCTTCTTCACCAATAGTTCTTCGAAGGTAAGCCTATTGAAAAGGGACGTTGACAAGAGAGTTGCTTTTGCACCGGTTGCTTTTTGTACTTTTTCTTCATTGTTGATCACGCATGCCTTATAGTAGATGTTCCTATATAAAATTGAGGGTCAAAATTCTCAAGAAGAGAAGCTCGATTCTTATAGGCGTTATCCTCTGCGTGCAGTGTACTGCTAATAGGATCGATGTTAGAGTAGCACACTGATTTGCCCGAGGGATTCTTGCCCTCAAGAATTTTGCAAGTAGCTATGTAGATAGTGCTTTTAGCTTGGCTCCCTAAGGGGTTGAGAGAAGTACATCCTCCTTGGCTTGGGCTTTACAGAAAAAAGAGTAATTCCTAATTAATTATATTTATGTATGTCAAAGTTTTGAAAAATTATACTTAATCCTCTTATAATTTTGAATTTATTCAACTTTTTCTTGGTTTTGCAATTCTAGACTGAAGATAGTAATCAGGTAAAATTCTATATAAAATTTGTCTAATGTTACAATTCATTTTTATTATGACAAACTACTGTTAAGCTGATTTTATTCATTTTGTAAACTTGTAATTTGAGAAAAAATTTTCATTAAACCCATTGAAGTTTACTTGAATCTGGGAGGCTTTAAACAAAAATTGTCATGCATGTAACTTTTATATACTTATTAAATGAATGAAGAGATGGAAGGCTAATGCTTTTCTTGGAGATGTGTGTCAATTGAGATATTTCTTTGATTATGTTTTATGGTGGTACAACAAAATTGTGACTTTTTAATGTTTATTTTGTTATTATAATTTTTTTTTAAATTTATATTATCATTATATTAATTTATTATTATTATTATTATATTTACGTTCTTTGTAAGAGAGATCAATGTAGGGATATAAATAAGAGAAATATCAAGTATAATTAAATTAAACCTCATGATAAGTGAATATAATTTTTTTTTTTAAAGTAAAAGGTGAGAGAATTCCTTAATATTATTAATTGGAGAATCATAAAGGTTTTATTATATCTTTAGTGTTATTACATGACCCCTTAACAATCTATGTACGGCAAAAAATAATTTTCTGAAAAGATCAATTTGCGGCATCTTGAAGTCTAGCTTTTCAATTTGTTTATGTTTGCTGATCTATATTTTTCCGACAGTCTTGCAGGTGACTTTAATAAACTTAATTGATGAAGAGATGGGCAACTTTAAACACGAAAATTATCTTGCATTTGACTTTTATTTACTTATTAAATGAATGAAGAGGTTGACAAGCTTCAAATGAATTGTGTAATCCGTATAAAACAAATAGATAAAATAAACAAACTTCAAATTATAATTTTTTTTTGTTTTTTTTTTCAAAACTTCAAATTATAAATGAGTTAAGGAGCCCGTGAGCTTTAGTACAACTGTTGGGCATATGTGATTTTATAGGGAGTACGGGAGCTCGATCCCCAAATTGTTCTCTCCACTTATCTCTGCTCCTTTTTTCTTGAAGCTTTGGTGGGCTACCCCTAGGTCCCACCTTAAAGTGAGGCCTCCCTTGAACAAAAAAAGAGTGTTAAGTATAACTTATTCTTAATAAAAAAATATTTAAAAAATAACTAATTAATAATTATAATCGAAATCATATAGAAATCCTAAGGAGTTGGCTTAGTGGTCGACGAATATATGATGAGTGTGTAGGAACACGGTCACAGGTTTGAATTTCAGGTATACCAATTTCTTAGGTTCTAACGTAGATGACCTGTCTTTGACCGGATCGATGAGGTAGATTAGTCGATGTGTGTGCAAGTTGACCCATATACCAATTTCTTGGGTTCCAACGTAAATGACTTGTCTTTGACCGGATCGATGAGGTGGATTAGTCGATGTGTGTGCAAGTTGACCCGGATACTACCTGACTGCAATACAAAAAAAAAGAGGGAAATAATATAGAGTTGTTGTAAGATTTATCCAGTAATATAAACTCAAGATACTAATTAAAGATTAGGACGAAATATGAAGCGTACCTGAATTGGTCATGTATAATTGGTTGAGCTACTGATGAGGATTGCCCCTTATTCAGAACTGAGTTCTGAGAGTTACTTGAGAAGGTAAGGAGTAGTAGTTGCCTTCGTAGCACAACAACAACAACAATGGAGCGAAGGGTGGGTACTTGTAAAAGGCACTCTAAAGCTCAAGTTAGTAACTGCGCAAGGAGGAAGGTGTGTATTGGGAATTAGGTCATACCTTTATCCTCTTGTTGAGTACCTTTTTATATGAGCATTTTTAGGGTGTGAAATATCTGAGCATTCAATGCATATTGAATGTTGTCTCCCTTAATTGTGGAAACCGTTACTCCTTGTCATGATTCCCTCCTTTCTGCTGGGTATGATGATGGTTGATTTCTGTTGAGGGGGTTATGCCTTGCATATAGGCTACTTCAAGCGCACAGTAACGTTAGGGTGCTAGCTTGGAGGGTCGAGTTGTTCCTGATTCATGGACCCTATGCCCAGTCCAGAACACTCCTCTAGCTAAATCCTTCTCCCTGTTTGCCTCTTGCAACAAGTGGCTATCGATGGGGGCAAGCCAAATAACTTATGGTGGTAATAAGAAAGGGGCCTAGTCGCATATTTATAAGCACAATATGCTCTTTCATCAAGAGACACTATATGGAATAAACCCTAATAGGCCAACGTTAGTTGGGCCTACATTGTTGCTGCCTAACCACACTAATTCAATAATAGGTGTGCACAGCCTACAACACGAATTATTAATTAACATTGAGTTTACAGTATTTGTCTATAACCTAGATCATATTGCCAGCCTAATTTTCACAAACAAAACATAACAATTGATTATAGCACACTAAAAAAAATTCCATCATTCTCCCACTTTGGCAAAATTAATTGTAATTTCAATTTTTAAAACATTTTATTTCGAAAATGACTCTATGGCTGAGCAACTAAGAAAAAACTTAGTATATGGCCATGATTTTTCAGAAAATAACATATGATCTATAAACAACACCTCTAGTATGTCTCCTTCAAATAATGCCAACTATGTTGAATCATGGCAGCCATTAATCTTTTATCGATACAACTCCTTTCTATAGTCACAAACACAATTTAACATTATTGACACAAATCTTAGTGTGGTAGTGTATCAAGAAAAATAACATCTGACATTGATGTAAAAGATATGTTATTTCCTTGTTGGTCTTCTGACTTCTCTTTAACATTCTCGGTTACAACATAAACAAGAGAAATCTAATTTCTCTTTTATATGCTTTGGTACAAAATAAGCAAGAGAAATCAAACATTAATTTGTCAATTTCTCTCCAATATGCTTGGGTATATAATAAGCAAGAGAAATCCAAATTAATATGTCTCATTATCTAATATGGTATTTATAAAGAGACAATATCTACTCCTTGAGCTTTAATACTGAAACTCAAGTTTCTCAAAACAGGTACACAAAGATTCAAAAAATAGCATCACATAATTGCAATATTAATAATCATGTGCATAATACATGTGTGCCATAAATAATATATACATAATTTCTCTACAAGTATGCTTCAAGGAAGCAAGAGAAATCCACCAGCTTTTAAAGAAGACCCACATGCATATTCAATTTCTCTACAACCATGCTTCAAGGAAGCTAGAGAAATTGTATAGTTCATTAAGAACTGTTTTGGACTGGGTTATGGGTCCACGAATCTAGAGTAACCTGGCCTACCAGAATAGAACCTAGACATTACTGCACGCTTGTAACTACCAATTTGCTAGGCATAACTCCCTCGAGGGATATGAATGCTAATAATTTCGCACATAAATAAGGATTTGGAGATAAAGAATAACGGTCTTCCGAATCTTATTCAACGGCATTCAATTTGCATTGAATGCTTAGATTCTCAATGTCCTAACACCCTTATACAAATACTCTGCAAGGTCTAAAAAGTATGAATCTAATCTCCAATCATATACGCTACCCTCCTTGCACACAAACAAACTTAAGCATCAGGGTGCCTTTTGCAGGTACCCACTGTAATTGGATATTAGCCAATGAAGATTGTTTTGATGATAACAAACATAAAGATGATGGCAAGATCAAGTCCAAGACCTTCAAGAATAGATTTATGATGAGCGTAAAATACACTAAGAACAAGTGCACTCTATCGCCAAGTAATATAGGACTTAAGTCCCAGTTATCGATCCCACGAGGAATAAATGGTAATTACTAGATTCGCTAAACTCTTTGTTATTCAGACAATCGAAAGTATATGAAGAAATTCAAATTAAAATCAAAATAACAACTAAAGAAAAGTAATGAACAATCAAACAAAGAAAAGATAATCAATGAGAAAGAGACTCGGGCGCAAGGTTCACTTGAATCCAATTATTCAGATTTTCTTTCAATTATGATGTAGATAATTCTTTTGCCAATATTCTCTTATTTGCTATTGAATCCCTATGGTCACGGATGAAACAATATTCTATTCCTAATTTAATTAACCTATTTGGTCATTTAATTGAATTAATCAAGAATGCATTAAGCTTCAATTCAAGAGATGAATTAACGTACTGTCAATTCTATTAGTAAGATAAATCGATGTTTGGTCATTCACCAATCTAATCCTAAGCTTACCATATAAATCCACTCATTGAATACGGATGGTCACCGGTCAAACAATGAATTAACACATGCCAAAAGTGATCAAATTTTGACAAGAATATAAGCAATATGATAAGCCTAAAAAGAAATTACCATGATCAAATTAGAAATCAAACCAAAATAATAAGGAAAACAAGATCCCCCCATAGGCCTAACTATGGGTTAAGCTACTCATGTTCAATCAAAGCAAACCCATATCAGAATACAAACCCATAGATAGAAAACCCAAAGAAAAAGAGAAACTAAAAAGAAAGAGAAATCAAAACCCCTTTAAATGGAGATAATGATCTCTAAGCCTTCAAGAATCAATTCCTCCTTCAAGCTGTCCTCTAAGGTCTGCCGTCGCAAAACAACTCCCTCAGGATTAGGGATTTTTTGCGTAATGTGCTCAATGTCTTGTCTCTGGTGTAACTTTCCTATTTAATGAAAATGAAGTGTGCTGTTACGCCGCCAGCGCTTAGGCGCCCAGTGCTGAGCGCTCAAGTGCTTAGCCACTTAAACCAGAATGCGCACTGCCACACGTTGCGCGCTCAAGCGCTCCCCACCCAGCACTCAGGCGCTGGGACACTAAATCATCGCTGCTGCATATGCTCTGGGCGCTCAGGCGCCCCAACACCAACGCTCAGGCCCTGGTCACCTGGTGCAAAACTCTTCTTTTTCTCGCTCCTTTGCACATTCAATCTTCTCCCCATACAATTACCTGACAAAAACACACAAAACACTTAATAAAAACACAATTAAACAATACTAAAAATATAACAAAACTAACAAATAAAATTCATTAAAAATAAATAAAAAGAATATGAAAAACTAAAGAATTGAACCATAAAAATAGGATATGTTGACGGTTTATCAACTCTCCCGCACTTGAGCTTTGCTTATTCTCAAGCAAAGAATAGGAATCAATAACAAGATCAAACTCAACATCAAGAAATATGAATCAAAGAAAAATTTCATAGTTAAAAGAAATTCAAGTTCAGCAATCAAATCTATTCAAGCAAGATCTTTTAGCACTTAAACAATTAAAGGCTTGAGTCTAACTTGCAACTATTCTCTTCATCAAACATCTGATAACACTCAACTTATCATTGCTCAAGTGTTTAAAGGACAAAAAGATCACTCAAATTTCTCTTGAAAAATGTAATACCATAGGCTTGCTTATCAATCTCATCTCCACTTAGGTTCATATATAACACAAGAATCAAAAGGACTTTTATTTGGTTGTAACAGGGCCAAGGGTATTATGAAAGGTAGGAAGAAAGGATAAAATAGGATAAAGAATGCTCATAAATAAATCAATACACAACAGAATTAGGCTGAAAAGATGACAGATAGAGCATGATGCACAAGAATATAACAACTTCTCACTTTCAACCCAATATTTTCATTATTCTTCACCAATAATTCTTTCTTTTCTTTCTTTTTCATTTTTTTTCCAAACTTTCTTCTTTTTTTTTTCAACCCTTGAAGATAAAAGCAACATTTCAAGACTTTTCAATCAACATATCAATTGCTCCAAAGAATTCAACCTGATTATTCAATTAGGTATTCAAAGAAATCAATTTCAAGCTCAAATAGGGCAACTAAAGGGTTATTTAATTAATACAACTCTGGAAATCAAGAAAGAATTAAGCCTAATTGCCTTAATCATATTCAAGTATGCATGTGAATCATTAAAACCTCAACAAGATATCAAAGCAAGTTCTAGCGCACATCAATCAAGAGAAATCTCACTCCAGAAGAAAAATAGGATTTCATTTATGAGAAATCCAATCATTAAAGCTCAAAACTCACTTTCTGGCTAAGTTGATAAAGAGAACAAAAGCAAGCAGACATGACTAATTTTCAACTAAGATGCTAAATTTCACTTTTCTTCATTGAAAAAGATTGCTTCACACATTATCAGCTCATGATCAATGGAATCCCATTTAAAAACATATCTCCATTAGTTCAGAATAAATCAAGACATCAAAACATAATTCTAGCTTAATTACCAGCAATACTCAAGTGCTTCAACAATATATTTTTTTTTGACAAAAATTGTAAAAGTACCCCCCCCACACTTGAGATAAACATTGTCCTCAATGTGGAAGAAAAAGAAATAAAGGAGGGAAAGAAAAGAACAACACAACCTGATGGATAATGATACAATGTCAAGCAAAGGAGAAGCATAAGAGTCAGCGCAGCAATACAATCTGAAAAAATGAAATCCTAAACACATGAGTAGAATCTAAAAGAAAAACAAAAATAACAAAACAACTAAAATAAAATAAAAGAAAGAAGAAACACAGGTTGCCTCCTGTGAAGCACTTGTTTAACATTATTAGCTCGACGTTGCCTTTTTAGATACATTAAGAAAGCTTAAAGCAAGAGAAATAGGAGGACATCTTCTTCTTTTCAATATAGTTCTTCCTCCCTTCAACAATGGCCTTGAGACTGCTTCCAACAAAATTGTGAACTTGACAACAGCTTGACTGTCCTAATTGCACCTTGACTCCACTAGGCCATGGTGGTCGCACTCGATCAACAGATGAAGGACTAATCTGTGAAGAAGCATGAATCTTAGGAAGACCCTTATCTGTCTCAGCAGCTCGACATTCCAACAGATCAACATCAACACTGTATGATGGCGGGGGTCTTTAATAGCTAAGGTTTCCTGCTTCTTAGCTTGAACAAAATTGATAGGAGCATGGAGATTTGAAATTGGGGAAGATTTAGCCTCCCTAAAGACATTAATGATCATATGATTTTCATCCACTTTTAAGATGAGCTCACCCTGAGGTACATCAATCACAGCTCTAGAAGTGGCCAAAAACGGTCTTCCAAGAATGAGAGGAATATCAACATCCTCTTCCATATCCAGCACCACAAAATCAACTGGGAAAATAAATCTGTCCACATTCACCAAAACATCCTCCACTACACCACGCGGGTAAGCGAAGGATCTATCAGCCAACTGTAATGAAATGTTGGTGGGCTCTGGTTTCTACATTCCCAATTTCTTAAACATAGAGAAATGCATCAAATTAATACTAGCTCCCAAATCACATAATGCCTTATCAAAATAAGAGTTACCAATAGTGCAAGAATAGTAAAACTCCCTGGATCTTTTAATTTTGGAGGTAATTTCTTCAACAAGATGGTAGAACACTCCTCAGTAAGACATACAGTCTCAAATTCCTCAAGCTTGCATTTCTTTGTAAGTATTTCCTTTAGAAACTTCGCATACTTGGGCATTTGAGAGATGACTTCAACAAATGGTATATTAATTTGTAATTTCTTAAATATCTCCAAGAATTAGGCAAATTACTGATCTGACTGATTGTTCTTGAGCCTCTGAGGAAATGGGATCTTGGCATATGGGGATGATTCATAAACTGCGCTATGCTCACGATCCTTCTTTGCTCTCTGCTACTTTGGTGCTTTCTTCTCAACCTCTCTTTCTTGATTTACCTTTTTAGTAAGGACATCTTCGATTGCCTTCTCATCATCATGCACTGACTAAACAAGAGAATCTCTAAGCTCTGGCATCTCTTTCTTTTGAGAGGACTCCTTAAGTTCCTTACCACTTCTAAGGAAAATCGCATGGGCCTGTTCCCTTGGATTAGTCTCAGTAGTGCTAGGCCATGTCCCTGGTGCCCTCGCTGTCATTAATGCAGTCAACTGACTGATCTGAGTTTCCATGTTCTTCATTCTAGCATCAAAATTCTGCATGTACTTCATAACCAAATCTTCAAATTTTGGCTTCTCTGCAGGTGCTTGGAAACCAGGAGGTGGTGGTGGAACTCTTTGTTGATTCTGCTGATAACCTTGCTGATTTCCCCATTTAAAATTTGGGTGGTCCTTCCAACTAGGATTGTACGTATTTGAATATGGATTATACTGCTGTCAGTTGGAATTACCAATAAAATTTACTGCTTCAGGCTTGGGGGCAAAAGGACTACCCACTTGATAATTTGCACTTGTATGACCCTGTCCTCCACATGCTTCACAGATGATAGGTGGGGCTGCATTATTTGTCACCATCAAAGTCTCTGCATTCTTGGTCAAAGCTTCCAGTTGACTCAAAATTGCTGTAGAGGAATCAACAGCATGTATACCTGCTTATTTCTTAGGAGCCTGGTGCTCATTCTGCCATTGATAACTGTTCAACACCATTTCTTCAATCAAAGCTTGGCTCTCAGTAGGTGTTTTTCTCCATATAGTACCTCCCGCAGCAACATCAATAAGTGACCGATTTACAGGGGATAAACCATTGTAAAAAGTCTGAACCTGCTGCCATAAGGAAATCCATGATGTGGACATCTCCTTAACAACTCCTGAAAGCGCTCCCAAGCTTCATAGAGAGTGTCCATCTCAAACTGTACAAAAGAAGATATATCATTTCTCAACTTAGCAGACTTAGAAGGAGGAAAATACTTAGCCAGAAACTATTGTGTTAATTGATCTCATGCAGTGATGGAACCCTTCGGTAGTAAAGTTAACCATTGGCTTGCTCTGTCCCTAAGAGAGAAAGGAAAGAGTCGCAATCAGATTGCATCATCTGTCACCCCATTATACTTGATAGTATCACACAACTGTAAGAATCTGGCCAAATGCTGATTAAGATCATCCGAAGGCAATCCACCAAACTGAATTGAATTCTAAATCATGGAGATCAGTGCTGGTTTGATCTCAAAAATATTTGCCGCCACAATTGGTCTTATTATACTTCCTCCATACCCTTCAGCAGTGGGCATAGAGTACTCAAACTTGGTTCGCTCTGTTGGGATAACTCTTTCTTCACGGTTGGCCTCAATAACTAGTTGCCTCTCCATCTAGCTTATGTCTTCTATTACAGCTATAATAAAATACTGCTTCTTTAACCTACGAGCTGTTTTCTCAATTTCTGGATCAAAAGCCAAATCAGGACACTGAGATCGAGTGAGCATAAACAAAAATAAGAATAAAAAATTAAAAAAATAAAAATAAAAGAAAAAAATAAAATAAGATATAAACAAAAATTAAAAAATGTAAAATTAATTAAAAATAAAATAAAATAAAATATGAAATAAAAATAAAAAAAGAAATATAAATAGAATAAAATAAAATAAAGAATAAAATAAGGAACAAAATAAAAGGGCGTATAAATTAACTAGAGCTTTTCGCTTCTAATATTACCAAACTTATTCTCCGGCAACGGCGCCAAAAACTTGGTGAGCGTGAAATACACTAAGAGCAAGTGCACTCTATCGTCAAGTAATATAGGACTTGAGTTTCAGTTATCGATCCCACGAGGAATAAATGGTAATTACCAGATTCGCTAAACTCTTTGTTATTCAGACAATCGAAAGTATATGAAGACATTCAAATTAAAATCAAAATAACAACTAAAGAAAAGCAATGAACAATCAAACAAAGAAAAGATAATCAATGCAAGGTTTACTTGAATCCAATTATTCAGATTTTCTTTCAATTATGATGTAGGTAATTCTTTTGCCAATATTCTCTTATTTGCTATTGAATCCTAATGGTCACGGATGAAACAATATTCTATTCCTAATTTAATTCGCCTATTTGGTCATTTAGTTGAATTAATCAAGAATGCATTAAGTTTCAATTCAAGAGATGAACTAACATATTGTCAATTCCATTGGTAGGATAAATCGATGTTTGGTCATTCATCAATCTAATCCTAGGTTTACCATATAAATCCACTCATTAAATGCGGATGGTCACTGGTCAAACAATGAATTAACACATGCCAAAAGTGATCAAATTCTGACAAGAATATAAGCAATATGATAAACCCAAAAAGAAATTACCATGATCAAATTAGAAATCAAACCCAAATAATAAGGAAAACAAGATCCTTCATAGCCCTAGCTATGGGTTTAGCTACTCATGTTCAATAAAAGCAAACCCATATTAGAATACAAACCCATAGATAGAAAACCCAAAGAAAAAGAGAAACTAAAAAGAAAGAGAAATCAAAATCCCTTTAAATGGAGATAATGATCTCTAAGCCTTCAAGAATCAATTCCTACTTCAAGTCATCCTCTAAGGTTTGCCGTCGCAAAATAACTCTATCAGGATTAGGGATTTTCTGCGTAATGTGTTCAATGTCTTGTCTCTAGTGTAACTTTTCTATTTAATGAAAATTATGTGTGCTGTTACGCCACCAGTGCTTAGGTGCCCAGTGTTGAGCGCTCAAGCGCTCAGCCACTTTAACCAGAATGTGCACTGCCACACGTTGCGCGCTCAAGCGCTCCCCACCCAGCGCTCAAGTGCTGGGATACTAAATCACCGCTGCTGCATACGCTCTGGGCGCTCAAGCACCCCAACACCAATGCTCAGGCGCTGGTTACCTAGCGCAAAACTCTTCTGTATCTCACTCCTTTGCACATTCAATCTTCTCCCCATACGATTACCTGAGAAAAACACACAAAACACTTAATAAAAAAATAATTAAACAATACTAAAAATATAACAAAACTAACAAATAAAATTCATTAAAAATAAATAAAAAAATATGAAAAACTAAAGAATTGAACCATAAAAATAGAATATGTTGACGGTTCATCACTTTAGGACTTAGATCTTTTTGTAAAGGTAAAAGAGGTTCACACTTAAGCTCTACACTTATTTTTCAAGAACCCAAATAACACACATGGTTTCAAGGCTTTAAAATGTCTGTTAGTTTCTTAAGAAATAACCTTTAAGTGTCTAAAAGCTTGTTGGATCATTTAGAAACATTTGACAAGGTTTAAAAGTTGATTAAAGTGTTTTTCAAATAGGTCTATTCGAATAGAGGGTTTCCCTATTCAAATAACCAAATTCAAAATGCCCAGTTTTTTAATCCATCAAGCTCTATTTGAATAGAATAGGGCCTTATTCGAATAGAAGCTTAAAACAGGCTACGCACCCTTATGTTTTTAAATGGTCTAGTCAAATAACACTAAGGGTTATTCAAATAAAGTGTTCAAGAAACCATTCCCTGATGTGCTATAAACATATCTATTCGAATAGAGGGTATGCTATTCAAATGAACATGTTTCTTGAAATAGAAAATAACGACTAGTATGGCTGCATTTAATGCTCCAACCACCCCCAACAGATCTTTAATGCATTGGGATATAAATACAAGTCATTGGACATTAAAGACTATTAGAAAATCAATCTGAAATGTCTTGTTGAGCATTAATACGAGTTGTTACAAGCTACATCTTCAAACCCTTATTTTTGAGCTTAAAGTATAATCAATCCTATACTTATTGAGCATCAATTTGTAATATCTACTCTTTTGAGAGTTTATTTTTCTATCTTTCTTTGATTTCCTGTGAAAAGGGTGAGGTATCCTTTGATAAAGAAGAGGGCGAGGTATCCCTCAAGAGTTGTAATGGTGAGGTATTAATTATGCCCAAAGAATAACGCAGTAATTGTAGTACAACTTTAGGGTGTCGACTCCACAGAGAGACAAATTAAAAGAATAGCTAAAGAAACAAAGAAACAAAAGAAAAATATTAAATAATTAAAAGTAAATAAAGATTAATTTAAATGAAAAATTAAGTAAAGCAAAGTAAAACAAATTTGGTTTTATACAAGATGTAAGATGATTAAGGTTCAAAATCCACAAAGATTAATTTTAACATTAACTATGTCAAATAATTTTACCTAAATAATTTTATTCATGAACATCTAGTGATAAGCATGTGCTCACAGAAAGTATCTCAATTTGCGTGCGCATATAAGCGGTTATTTATGTTCTTTTTAGTGGGAAAAGATCCTATTAGAAGATAGTAACTTCTTAAATCCTAGTTAAGTAAATTTTTTTCTCGGATTGAGACTAGTATATGCATAGATCGATGGTTACATCTCACGAGTCATGGATATGAGATATCAAGTTTATTAAGGTTCTCCAAGATGAGAAGCTACATGGATCCTCTCACTGACAATGGTGTAACATTATGATTTACAAGGAAGAATCAACAGTTATTTTGCATGGACGGATGCATGTGAGGAAAGCTTGCTCAAATGAGTCAAGATATTAATCTCATTGTTAAAAGACTCGAGTATAAAGAAATAAAGGATTAAACTATACAAGGGTGACGATTCCATGCCTTGTGTTCAATCTAGATATCTTGACAAAGGACTAAACTACACAAAAACATTACGGAAAGGATCCAAATCAACGAACCTTTTTACAACGATGTGTTGCTAGGGATTTTAATATTACCGCTAACGTAATGAGATGATTCATATCAAGGTTTAGATGCATCGTTCTCATGTAAAATAAAAGAGTGAGTGAGAGTATCTTTGTAGATAGCACGTGTCGTCGAGAGGCATGTTGGATGTTGAGGATCTATGAGAAAATATCCTGGTGACACATTTGACTTAGAGTTAGTGGTGCGGAACTTGAATTTTGTTTTTCGCATTAAAGCATTAAAAATAAAATCACATGTATGATAAAGGTATTAATAGTAATTATCAAATCATAAAATGTATCCCTAATAAGAAACTACAATTGATATCCAACAACATTACCAACATTCAGATAATTTATACAAAGTGCATGACTAAATCTTAAAATTCAATAATCTAATAGGAAAATACATTGATCTTAAAATTTTGACGTAATAGAAAAATTATTTCATGATATTTATTCATTTTATAATAAATATATTAGAATTATTTCATTATTTTATTATATTTCTCAATTTGCGTGCGCATTAAGCGGGTTCTTTAGTGGGAAAGACCGAAGATGGTAACGGAGATCCGTAATTTTCTCGGATTAACCGGTTACTACCGAAGGTTTATTGAAGGGTTCTCCAAGATAGCAGGACCTCTCACTCAACTTACAAGGAAGAATCAACATTTTGCATGGACGGATGCATGTGAGGAAAGCTTCCAAGAATTGAAGAGACGATTAACTGATTCGCCAGTGCTGATTCTACCAGATCCCAACGAACCTTTTAAGGTATACTGTGATGATTCATATCAAGGTTTAGGATGCGTTCTCATGTAAAACAGAAGAGTGGTGGTATATGCTTCGAGGCAATTGAGGATCTATGAGAAAAACTATCCTACACATGACTTAGAGTTAGTCGCAGTTGTGTTCGCATTGAAAATATGGAGGTATTTTCTGTATGGGGCAACATTCAACGTTTATAGTGATCATAAAATCCTGAAATACTTGTTTGACCAGAAAGAGCTAAATATAAGACAAAGACGGTGGCTAGAGTTCCTAAAAGACTATGCTTTTCAACTCTAGTATAATCTCGGGAAGGCGAACATCGTAGCGGATGCTTTGAGTAGAAAGACGTTTAGCGTTTCTGCTATGATGCACAAAGAAAGAGAGTTGATAGAGCAGTTTAAGGATATGCAGTTGTCAGTGGAACTGACTCAGGGAAGGATGTGTTTGTGTATGATCACCATTTCTAGTGGGTTGATGGAAGAGATTAGAGAGAAACAAGGAAGTGACCTATATTTACAAGAGGAGAAGGAGTTAGTGAAGCGAGGCTCTATATCCGAGTTCTCAGAAGGACTAGATGGAGTCCTAAGATTCAGAAGTAGAGTTTGTGTACCGGATGATCCCGAGCTTAGGAAGGTGATTCTTGAGGAAGCTCACAAGAGCAAGCTAAGTATGCACCCAGAACTACCGAAATGTACCAAGACCTGAAATGACTGTATTGGTGGCAGGGGATGAAGAGGGATGTTGCCGAGTATGTCTCATCGTGCTTAATTTGCCAAAAAGCAAAAGTGGAACACTAAAGACCTTCTAGAATGCTATAACCCTTGATTATTCCTGAATGGAAATGGGATAACATTGCGATGGATTTTGGGAGCGGACTACCAAGGACTAGAAAAGGGTACGACTTGATATGGGTAATTGTTGATCGGCTTACAAAGTCAGCGCACTTCTTGCCAATCAACATGAAGTATTTAATGGAGAGGTTGACTCAAGTGTACATTAGTAAAATTGTAAAACTATGTGGTGTGCCTTCGAGTATTATTTTTGATAGAGATCTAAGGTTCACATCAAGATTTTGGCAGAGTCTGCCAAAAAGCCATAGGAACGAAGCTTCGTTTGAGTTCTGCTTACCACTCACAGAGGGACGGTCAATCAAAGAGAATAATCTAATCATTGGAGGATTTGTCAAGGGCTTGCGTTTTGGAGCTGATTGAGAGTTGGGATGAATTCTTGCCTTTAATAGAGTTCACCTATAATAATAGTTTCCATGCAAGCATCGGAATGGCACCTTATGAAGCATTGTACGGGCGACGGTGTAGAACACCATTGTGTTTGTACCAAGATGGTGAAAGTTTTGCAGTAGGACCTGAACTGGTACAGCAAACAAATGAAAAGATTAAGATGATTCAAGAAAAGATGAGATCAACTCAGAGCCGATAGAAAAGCTACGCTGACAAGAGACGACAACCTCTCAAATTTGAAGAAGGTGAGCATGTATTTTTAAGAGTCACACCTACGACTGGTGTTGGAAGGGTTCTTAAGTCTAGAAAACTCACTCCAAAATTCATTGGACCCTATCAAATTCTTCGTCGGATAGGTCCAGTAGCCTACAAATAGCTTTACCACCTTTTCTTTCCAATCATCATGATGTCTTCCACGTGTCACAGTTATAAAAGTACATTCCTGATCCAGCCCATGTCATAGAACCAGATACAGTACAGCTAAAGGAGAATTTGACTTATGAAACACTTCCCATCGAGATTGAGGATAGGAGGGTGAAGTAACTCAGGGACAAAGAAATTTTATTAGTCAAAGTAATCTAGAATGACGTAACCAAAGATGCAACTTGGGAGTTAGAGGATAAGATGAAGGAGCAATACCCGCATTTATTTTAAGGTATGATGAATTTCAGGGACAAAATTCTTTTTTTAGAGGGGGAGAGTTGTAACACCCCAAAAATTTATTATTTCATGATATTTATTTATTTTATAATATTTTTAATTTTTGTGAATTTTTTTAGAATTATTTGAATTATTTGATTTTTTTATTATATTTCTTGATTTACGTGTGCATTAAGTGGGCTCGGAGAAATAAAATATTCCTCTGATACTAAAAAACTTTGGACTATTAAACCGGGGCTAGGGAATCTTACTAAACCCGAAGCCGGATACAATTTACGAAGTTTTTGTTTTACGAGATTTTATCTGATAGATAAAATTTGGGTACACTCTATTAATCATTGGATAATAGATACCGGATTTATTGACAGTGACTTTTATCCATTGGATAATAGTTTGTAATAGAAATCTAGTAGATTATTTTTATTTAGTCATTTTTTATGACACCATCTAAGTGATATAATTACGTCACATCATTGATTGACCTTTTTGGGAAGCGTGGGAAGCTTCTCAAGCAAGCTTTAGAGAAGCTTCCAAGATAAGCTTCATTTCCCCTTTTCCAAGGAGGCACACAGCCACATATGGGGAAAAGGAACTTTTGAACAATTTCTATCATCTTTTCAAATCAAACCTTCCTATCATTTTCTCTCTCCTCACCAAAACGTTTTCTCTCATTTTTTCTCTTCATCTTCTTCCATTTTCTCTCCTACACTACACGGCCATCACCCTTGCACCACCACTTTACATTCTAAAATTTCTAACAACTATATTTCTTGAATCTATACTTCCTCCTAAGATCATCTAGTGTGAAGATCCTAGTTGTTCATCACTGTTCCAAGAATCCCTCAAGTTAGGGTTTGTGATTTTCTAAGGTAAAAGTTCTCTCCTTTTTCATCATTCTTCTCTTCTTCCTTCCAAAGCTTTGATGTATGTTCTTGGCTACTCTTTTCCAAGTCTAAAAATGATGACTTTTGCTATGTCATTTTTTATTTCAAGGGGGTTCTTGAAGGAGGAAGTATTGCTTCAAAAAGTTCTACACAAGTGGTTGGATATCTCCAAAGGTAAGAGGGAGATTTCTCTTATCTACCTCCTATGGTAGTGAGAGACATTTGGATGTGTTGAGAGTGAAGGATCCATGTGAGGGTTCTTCACTTGATTTGTGTTTGATTTCTTGGTGATTTTGTTGTTATTTTGCCTTATATGATTTGTGACTTGATGATGATGTTTATGATTTTGGTGGTAAATGAAATTATTGATTGTTGATATAAATTATTTGCTTGAGATTCCTTGTGGAAGTCAAAAAATTTGAGGCCCTAGTGACCTAGAAGCTCATGGCCAAGAGGCTTAAAATGAGGCATCCAAGATAAAAATGCTATGCTAAATTAAAACTAAAGTGTTAAAATAAGGAAAGAAGTTGTAACATCCCGAAAATTGCTTATTTCATTATAAATAATCATTTTATAATATTTGTGATTTTTGGTGATTTTTGGAAATTTGAAGGAAACGTTGAATATTTTAATATATTCCTCGTTTTTGCGTATTGATCTTTGAGCCGGATAAAAATGTTCTGGTTGGTAAACCCAACGTGTCAACGGGGATCTTGGAGAAAGGTTTGCATTTTTTTCAAGGTTTTATCTGCTAGATAAAAGTGCATCATAAAATCATCTCGATGAGTAATAAAATATTATTTTCATCAATTGTAATTTTATTTCATTGAGAAAATAAACTTAATTATTCATCCGTCGGATGAATTTAATTAAGGTGACAACCTTACACTTCATTTCCTCGAGAAGCGCACAAAGCTTCTCAAGGAAGCTTCCTATTTCCATCTAATCAAAATTTATGCCGCACGGCCATCGTTGAGGGAATTATTACATTGACTATTCCATTTTTCCCACTCCCCCAATCATTCACATTTTCCATTTCATTTCTCCCATTTTCTCTCATTCACGCCGCTCCTCCCCCTCACGCAGCCTCTCACTCTCTTTTCTCTTCTTCACGGCTGCACACCACCACATTCACCATTGTTGATCCTTCAAGCCTCCTTTAATCAACCCGACAGAGACCATTTTCCCCTCTCCACCTTGGAGCTTTGGAACTCCTCCCCGTGTCTTCATTTTTCTTTCTCGCTAGCCCCAAAGCTTGGACCTTTAAGGTAAAGTTCTTAAAGTGCATTCTGTTTCGCCGCCATTCTCTCTCTTGACCTTAATTTTTGTGAATGAAAAAGTGGTGGTGAAGAAAATCAGATTTTCAA
Source organism: Ormosia semicastrata (assembly GCA_029884595.1). Lineage (NCBI taxonomy): Eukaryota > Viridiplantae > Streptophyta > Magnoliopsida > Fabales > Fabaceae > Ormosia > Ormosia semicastrata. The sequence goes on from JAQQTO010000047.1 coordinate 11,657,491, forward strand.
GCATGAAAGGAGCTTTATCCCTCGTTCTTCACTTAGGTAAGAGGAAGACACTCCTCCTCAACCTCTCTTAGCATTTAGGAACACGTAATTTGTGTTGAGGGTCTTTCTCGTTTTTAAATGTTGTTTGTGATGTATAGATGCTAGCCGATTCTTGAGTTTTGTAGTATATATATATGTATTTGGAATGTGTAATATGGAAAGAAATGAGCCCTGTTTTGGTTCTCGTATGGTCACGGTTTTGAACCCAGAAAACGGAGATCCTATATTGAAAATGGTAATGACTTGGTTTGTTGATCCATTCTAAAGTAAATGTTAAAAATCCGTCGAGAGTGAGTAAGCTATGTCCGTCGAATTAAGATGTTAAAACCTGTCGAGTATGAGCTCCTGGCCAAACCTGTCGACAAGTGGGGCCCTTCATCATGTCAAAAGTTGTCGAAGCTAGTGACCCCCCCCATTAACACCTCCGTCGGTGAATTCGTCGAATTAGAAAGTGTGGCCCTCTTAGTGTCTGTCGGACTAGTATAGGTGAAACCTTAACATCTTTCCAGAAATCGGTCGAGTTAAATCCGTCGGATAAGCTTAGGTGAGACCTCAACATTTTCCCAAAGTCAGAATCCGTCGAGTGACATACCTGTCGAGTTTAGATTTCTGACCACTAAAGCACAATGTGAAAATCTGTCGAGTTTAGACTTCTTACTTTTCCGTTGAATGTCAAAATCTATTGAGTGTATTTGTCGAATTAGCATGGGTGAAACCTTAGCATTTTCCAGGATCTGTCGAGTGTATCTGTCGAATCAGCATGAGTGAGACCTTAGCGTTTTCCAGGATCTGTCGAGTTACATCTGTCGGATCAGTAGGAGTGAAATCTCAACGTTTTCCGGAATCCGTCGAATTAGAACCTTGTAACCCTAACATTCTTGTTCGACAGAACGGGATTTTCCCCATTATCCAAAATTCGTCGAGTTAGAATTGAACTTTTAGCGTATTCGTCGGTTGAACACGAGTGAAACTCCTTCAAAGTTAAAATTGTCGAGTTAGGCGGTGAATTATATCCGTCGAGTTAAGATGTGAAAATCTGCCGAGTTAGGATGGGAATATCCGTCGAAGTTAAGGTGTGAAAGTCCGTCGAGTAGAGTTACGAAGGTTTAATGGAGAAACTTACCCAATGAGAATATCCGTCGAACTTGTGGAAATCCGTCGAGTTAAGATGTGAAAATCCATCTAAGTTAGGTGAGAATTATATCCGTCGAGTTAGGATGTGAATGCCCGTCGAGTGGAGTTCCGATTATTAAATAGAGAGATTTTCTCCAAATCCGTCGAGTAGAATTCGAAGGTTTAATAGAGGAACCGACCTAATGTCGTGTCCGTCGAATCATGTTTTTGTACATGTGGTAGCATATTCGACAGCTTATATACTTCATCCGGGTCGAAGTTCGTTTCCCCAATTCGACAAAGACTTAGAGTTGGATTGTTTTCCATTTACCTTGATCCCGTGTGCTACTACTCGTCGACGGCGCAGCTCAGGCTTCTCACTAGATACACTGTTCGTCGAAATTATAAGTATATTTCAATTCTTTTTACCTAGCAAACGAATGGATGATTTCGGCCTTGTGACCTTCTCGATTTCAACTTTTGGGACTAATATACACTATATTAATCATAAATAACATCAGATGACTAGAAACAAAGTAGGGACACATAATGAAGGAAAAACAAGGAGCGTGATTGAGCCTTATAACTAGTGAGAACTTGGAATAAAGGAAGAACCAGAGTATGGGTGAGGTAGTAAGGAACATAATGAACCTAATGTTTGACCTTAATATTATGATGCTAAGGATCCACGTGAATGACCACTTGTATATTGATGCTCTTTTGGCAATTGTGGCATATTATGAAATTGTATGGAATTTTGGATCATACATATTATGCATTGTAAATGTCTTGTGGATCCAAGAATGCTTGTTAAATCATATGATATGCATTTGAGGCATGATTGACTTAGCTTGTCATGAGGAGCATGATTGAGTCATGCATGGCATAAAAAGAGAAAGAGAATGTCTCGTTGGACTTTGTTGAGGATTTTAGCCTAGGAGTTGAATCACACCTTAGTGCGGGTGCGAATAGACACGTGGGGTCCTGTAGATGACCTTGAGGGCGTCGGGGCGCGGGCGTCTCGCAGAGGGCAGTGGTAGCTCCTCCTGGACCGTGGAGACAGACCGATACACACGCACCGACGATCCTAATGCCCTATATCGAGATCTTGTGAGAATGCCGCCGTATAAAGCCTTGTTGCGCAAAATGACTGATTATATTATATGGTAAGCACTTGTATGGTCGACGAGATACCGGCATGTCTCCTCGATCATTCTCTCCGATTGTTTTTGTGTCTAGCTCCATGGAGTAGGGTCTTGGTTATTGAGGGCACATGTGCATAAAGTGAGTCCATGAATTATCGCATACAATGTTATTATAATTGGAACTGTTGCATTTTTAATATATCTATATATATGTATATGTGACCGCTTGAATCTGTTTGGATGATCATAACTGCTTAATTGCTTATCTCCATTATTGCCGTCATAAATGATGTATGATGCTATAATTGGTAATGATGGTAGGATGTCTTACCTCTTTCTTGTACTTTCTTTATTCTATGTAAATCTTTGGTTAAAGACTGTAAGTGGGAACGAGGTTAGTTTTCCCTTGGACTTTATTGGCTTGACCCGTTGTACCCGGTGACGCTGTCGCAGGGAGCTTTTGGGTTTTGGTTCGAATTGTTTCACTGGTGATACCAAGACCGGCAAGTCAACTGGACCAATAAGCGTGTGTGACATTCGGGGATCCGACTTTGATCATGAAGATATGCGATTGAAGACCATAGTACTTCTCCCTACATGGTGAATTGTCTTTCACGCATTCGGGATACGATGGAGTGCCCAACTCCTTAGTCGTAGGTATATTATGGGTAGTTTATATTTTATTTTGCATTACCTATATAAAGTGTATTTTTGAGTACATGTATGCTTCAAGGCAATTATCCAAACTTAAATGTTGTAAATTGAGTACATATTATAATTCATAATTTAACTGGTTGTATATGTAACTACTCATTCGTGGCTCTTATTTTCCTCATATAAGAAATGTTTAAAATTTTATGGTAAATTTGTTGTTTGACAAAGTTAGCACGCCGACATTTAGTGACCGTGACATAATGACGATTGTGCATTGGTTATTAAATCGAGGGGTGTTACAGAAGTAAATTGAGGATTTGAAGTAATGGTTGAGTGGAAAAATAAAAATTTTGGTCCCTTAGATGGAGAAAGGTTTCGTCCTTGAGAGGAAAAGTGGGTGAGGAATAGAATTCATAATAAATTGGGGCACCTTTAGGGCTTATATAAAAAAGAGAAGTGAGATTATGAAGTTAATACCATATAATTCCTTTTTAGGCCCTTTATGAAAAATGTGAGGAGACATCACTTATGGAGCTTAACTAGAAGGGTTTAAAATTTAAAGTGCTATTTCATATTAATTCTTGAAATTTTTGATAAGTATGGTTTGTAGAGAATACTTCATGAAATTTTAAAGAGGATGATTTTCTGAGAGTTGTGTATTTGAGATGCCTTGTGATCGAACATAATGTTATTGTGCTGTTGAGCTAATGGACTGGACCCTGAGTGGTCAATGGTTGGTTTGAACCCTGTTATGGTTCCTGTTGATGAGATTATTGTTGCTAAAGAATATTATGCATCATTGTATTGTGATCATACATTGTGAAAGTTAGAATGACTTGTTGTTAAGGCGGAATACCTAAGTTCATTATCATGTGATCATATATTGTTAAAGTTGGAATGACTTGTTGTCAAGGCGGAATGCCTAGGAGATGAATTACACTTTTGTACTGGTGCGAATTGCATAGTGTGATTCACTTGTTGAACTTGGAGGCGTCGGGGTGCGGGTATCCCATAAGTGAACAGTTGGTAGCTCCACTGGGCCGTGGTGACTGTGCAACGCATCGACGATCTCGACCAATCACTATCCTATTCTCGATCCAGTTAAGAGTGTCTTGTATAGCCATGTTACGCATATTGATTATATTGAAAAGCACATGATTTGAGGCTAACGATATACAGATAGTGGTTCTCCCGATCATTCTTTCCGATGTTGTTTTGTTAACTCCATGGAGTAGGAACTGGTTGCATTGTGCACAAGGATGGTCAGGATATGCATCGTGCATATGCATAGTCAGTGTACATCTTGTTGTGGTATAGTCAGTGTTTATGTCTTTCGATGTACCTTGATGAATCATATATTAATTGCTAACATGACTATACCTATTAATCTATCTTATTGCTATTGATCTATCTTATTCCTGTACTACTATGATTATACCTGTTATTTCTTGATATCATTATATATGAAAGGCATTATTGTCTTTCGTTGTGTTTCTTGCTGCCATAATGGTATTGATGTAGGGGATCTCACCTCTTCCATTATATTATTTTGTTTGCTCTTATTTTTGTACTTATGATGTAAAAGACTGTGATGGCGGTGAGGCAAGATCTGCGAGGTTTCACCAGACTGCAATTCCACGGGGGGCATCAGAGCGTGGATTGTTCAGTGGGACACGGGGTGCATTTGGTATGACGGAGATGTCACTTTACTTTGGAGTAGGACTTGGCATGAGGCGGCTACGTTTATTATGGATGCAGTTGTTCACTTGGAATTCTACATGCCCCTTAGGGAGCTTTGGGATGATTGGAGAGCTTCTCCTAGGGAGGACTCTGTGGAGTCGACTGCTCGAACTCCCGTTTGTAATGGTATGCCCCGACTGGGGGCTTTGTTTGCTGGGGATCCCGAAGGGGATCTAGATGAAGATTGGGTGCAGGACCCAGTTCTTCAGGTGTTTGGACTTGGACAAGGTTCAATCTTCATTTGGTAGTCCTATGTATATATTTCCTTTTTGGGAGCACTTAAGTTTTATGCTTTTGGAACATGATGTATGGTACTTATGGATGTGACAAACTTTATTTTATGAAAAGTCCTTTATTCCGTTCTTCTAACTTATGCTTCTCTATTTTTGGTAAGTTTTATATTGTTTGTTAAAAAGAAATTTTTTTTACTTGTATTTCACAATATTAACTATTTTATAACTCGGTTAAACTTTTAAAATAAGGGAGTCGGTCTAAAATGTAATGCCTCCTGGAAGGGGGCGTTACAATAACAATGCCAAAAAAATCAAGGTTTCATCATCCCCTTAGTTCAAAGAATTTAGCAAGACATAATAAGATTACAATACAATAAAATTATCTCACTAAAATTCTCCATTGTACACAAAAGCTATTTGCATTGTGATTTTCTCCACTGCTCTATGCTGCAGCACGTCCTTTCTTCTCTTATTTCTATCCTCGTGCAACATGTTGCACTTTTTTCTCTAATTCTTTGTGCACGACGTAGTGCAATTCTCCTCTGTAGCTTTGCTTTTAAAGGCCAAATATTGCTTTGCTTAGTATCCACATTGAAAGGGCAACCAAGGAATAAGGAATTTTAATTCCTTTCAAATATCTCAACCATCACGTCAACTCCTTCAATTCTGTTTAATTCCCTTTTTTTATTGCTTCTTGGACTGTGTGCTTTTCCCTTCAATTTTTTTAAATTTATTTGGACTGCTTCCTTTTTCTTATTTGGGCTTTGAATCTTCCTTTGAATTTGATTGAACTTTCATTTGCTCTTTATAAACTCTAAAATTAAACATAAAACTATTTAAGAATATTTCGAAGTAAATAGAAATTCAATTTAAAAAAACACGTTAATTCTAATAATTTCTATTCACATTTTAATATTTTAGTGCAGTAATAGGGTTTTAAGAGAGCAATTTCGTACACTTATCACACCCTCAACTTACTTATTGCTAGTTCCTAGCAATTTTTTTGCAAAAGGGATTGAAGAGACTACGAAAATGATAAAATAGCCCATCAATTCACATTTTTTCAGATTCACATATCAAAACAATTTTAGGATTTCAATAACCATATCACAAGTAATCTGCCTATAGCAGTCCATAGTGTGTGTATGTGTTCCAAACTATATCCATCTAACCAGAAGCCCTGACACATGCAATATTAAGAACATCTCAAGCAAAAGGTTCTACTCCATAACTCATGGGTATAAAAGTGTTTTGTGTGAGGATTCTCTCTATGGAGTTGACAATGGGTGTACACTCACCCTCATGGGAAATTAGGAAATTATGTATAAGCAACAAGCAAACATTGATCTTATGGTAAGAACACTAACAAATGGGACTTCCACCACTCTTTCCAAAAGCTTACTCAAGATCAGAACGGTCAACGCAAAAGGTTGTAACGTGGCTTGGGTTTGGGGTTATATGGAAAAAAATGAAAAAGGATTCAAAAAGACTTCCAAATACATACAAAGGGAATCTTATTAAATATCTCAGTAGGTTGAACTTCTCACTTTATGTACTATGCAACTTTTCATATCATCGAATAATAATGCTTATCTTTCTTCCTTCTCTTTTTTCTTCTTTTTAACAATTTGATGAACAAACACATGCCACTTTAGTATTCTTACCATTTCTTTCCAACTTTAACTTTTTTTTTGGCTCAAAGTTAGCTACTATGGGTCTATGATAGAAAGAGTTAGCTTGAAAGGCTCAAACGTTTATCTTAAGTTGACCTTCGTCATATCCCAACTATGTCCACCATCTTATCACAAGCCATATGATGATGTTCTCAAAAGAAGTGCCCAACTCAATAGATCAATAAACGCTTATCACAATTTACTGCATTTGTCGACTTTCAATCCTCTCCCAAACTCATATGAATACTTAAGCAAAAGAGTTCTCTAGCTACATGTTTCAAATCACCATCTTACCACAAAGCATGGATGAGTGCATTGGAAGTTTTGTGGGTGCTTCAACAAAAATGATTATGGTGGGTTTGGTGAATTCACAAAGATGGCTATGAATGAGAATGAGCACACATGTGATAAAGATGCACGTGTGATGCAAATTTTTTAAAAAAATTGACATATGAAAATATGCCCCAGAGTTCCAACAAGCATTTTAAATACTAAATTTGCACCACCAACATCCTCCAACTTAAATGAAACATTGTCCTTAATGTTTAAGACTCAAAATTGAATGGGAAGTAGCTAAAGAGGTTAGAATACACCTGATGAGTGACATGAATAGCTCGCTAAGCACCAAAAATGATAACCTGAAATGACAAAATAAAACTAACCTGCAAACAAAAACAATCAAAACAACAACAAACAAAAAGGAAAAGAAGGAAAATAAAAGAAAATAAAAATAAAACAAAACAAATAAAGAAAAACATACTTGTGTGGTGTAGTCAAGGTTAATAGATTAGATCCACAAGTGGAATGTCTTCCAATTACAAAACTTGCCTATTAATTAAAACTTTAAGGCATTTACCATTTACTTTAAAAATCCAACCATCCTTAGGATCCTCTATTTCTACCGCCCTATGTGTAACACCTTAACATAAATATCTCGATATATATAACATATAAATATCTATATATATATATATATATATATATAGCATTAAACATGTTATATATAATTACTATTAAACATGTTACTATCAAACTAAAACTAAACCTATACGATGAAGATTTGTATATGGTGAGCCACGATAAGTAGGTCATAATATATATATATATATATAGAAGTAATGTCATGTATACAACAAAAGCTACTAAGAAACTACAAGTTATACAACCCAAAATACATAAAATGAGAATATACAACAAAACTAAACACTAGTCTAGTCTTGTTGCTCCTTCTTTAGCTCTGTCACCCCCTTACCAGGGTCTGGACCTGCTTTTACCATGGAAACATAAAGCGGGGTGAGAACATAAAAATCCTCAGTATATACATATAACACATGTAATTCATCCATACAAATTATCCATATTCATAATTGGCAGCAACATTATACAATCACTCATACAACTGTATAATGTAATAGAAATATAATCTAATTCTTGATATTACACAATTGCCCATACAACTATGCAACATCAACTAAACTTGGCAAATGACTTAACTCACCTTTTTGCCTAACTTAAGACTTAACTCATCCTAAGGCTTGTGTTAGTAAGTTTAACTCACTTCACCACACTATATAAGGTCAATCATTTTCCTTATGTTACTTGACAAACAGCTTAGCTCACTACTTTGTCCTAGGTAATAATGTTGTACTGACATCTACCTCTCACAATTTCCTCCTTAGCAAAGAGTTTCACTCACTACTTTGTAAGGTTAAGTGGTTTAACTCACTCCCTTAATAGGATAACTATACTATGGCCTCACTATAACTGGTATAGGAACCAATTGATAATAATTATCAATTTCAAGCAATTCTTAACTCTAGAAAAGCTTAAAAACTCAAACTTGCTCTTGAATGCTAAGTGGTTATTTCCTTGATAAAAATGTCTCTAAAAGTGCCTTGACACACTAAAGAAAGCATTTAATAATATTCCTAACTAATTAAGAAACTCAAAATGTCCAAAAATATCACCTAATAGAGCAATGCTCTATTCTGCCCAACGAAGAGCGCTTAAGCACTTTGCTCTTTGGCGTTTGAGCACGCCATGCATTACTACGCGCATCAGCCTTTAGGTTGTGCTAGCTTGAGTGCACATGACTCAGTAGCTTCTAAGCTATCAAAAATGGATTCAAGGTGATTTCTAGTATCACCAACAACCCTTAAATATGTTGTAATACTTATACAACCTATTGATTCATTTATTTTGGGATTAAAACTCAAAATCACCTACTAGGTTGTTTAATGTCTAAATTCCCACTTTAGGGTCTAAAGGACCAAAACTATGGATCAAATCCATTCTTATGCTTCCATTAATCTGAATTAACAAAATCCAACTAATGCAAACAAAGATCAAACAAAGGATAATAATTTTTCACTCTTAAAAACCTATTTCCCTTTTATGACACCTAGCTTCAAAGTTAGAGAAAATGAAGGAAAATGGAATAGAATTCTAGGTTAGAACCCCTACCTTAAGCCTCTATAATGGAGAATGATCATATGCTACTTGGCACCTTCCCCTTCCTCTTCTTTTCCTCTTCCTTCTTGAGCTTCTCTTCCTTGATTCGCTTGGTTCCAACCATTGCAGCTGCTATTTTTATGAGGGAGAGATGGGAGAAAATGAGATAACAGTGAAGTAAATATCAGGAGACAAAGTCAATTATATAGGCTGGCCATATAAGACTTGTTCCACTTAAGTACTTAACTAATACTTTCTGATATGCTAAAAACACTTAGAATTAGCTAAATCAAGTTTTTAAACTTCCAACAACTTAAAAATAAATACTAAGATTCATTAAAAATATTGTTTCACTATTATCATATTTTTCCATATCTGCTGATAGTCAATCGGGCATTAAATGCACAACTAGTATGCCTAAAACTAATAAACCAATTCTGATTATTCTCAAATTTTAACTACATCTTCTTGTGCCTATTTGTGACTTAGAAACAAATTCTCTAGATTCATTTTCCTCAAATTAGCCATTTATGCTACTATCTGAGTCATTTTAAGCTACTTTTCACACTCTAATTTGCAACAAAGTGTCTAAACTAACTCAATTTGTCACAATAATCAACAGACATGTTAAATAAGTATTATGCTACCTTTGTAACCATAAATAGTCTAACATGCTAAAAAGAGGATGTTACACCATGTGCAAAAACATTCTTCATTACAAAAAGGGCCAATTCACCTAGGCCGAAGTTTTCCTAGATGCTTATGGAGTTGAGAATCATATAAGAATACTCAATCATTAAGCTTAAATGTTTTTCTCAAACTAATTTTATCTTGAAATGCTTTCTGTAACGCCCCCTTTTTCTGGAGGAGGACGTCACACCAAACATACAAAACTAAAAAAAAATACCCTATGACTCGGTTTATATACATATAGGCGGTAATCTGTTTATTTATAAATCATATAGTAACTTGGCAATTTCTCTTTTTCTGTATTATATATATATATATATATATATATATATATTTATATATATATATATATATATATATATATATATATATATATATATAATTTTCAAAGCAAGCAAAACAAAAATTAATGTGAATATCAAACCATACTTTTATACAGAGGATACATAACATAGGTATCTAGATACACTGATAGTTTTAGCAAAGGAAAATAGAAGCTTTACATGCCCAAAAAGATATATACAAACAGCCACCACGACTACAAAAAGTATCATGTCCCCAACAACTACTGAGAAAGAGCCTCAGAGGTGTCCTCCTCAGGTTCCTCCTCAAGATCCTCCTCAAAAGAGGAAATCCTTACAGGAGCAACAGATTCATGAGCAGGAGCTCACGCAGAGGATAGGAACGAATCCTCGTGTGGAGTATACTCGCGATCACCCCACACCTCACGTATCGGCATGTAGAACTCCAGTAATATGGCAACATCAAAAGAGAAAACAGGAGGATCATAACGACCCCAAGCCAAAGATATAGTCACATCTCCCACATAGATGAAACGCTCGGTGATCAAGTCAGTGTGCCAACAGTGAATGCCTCCGTGGAACCTCAGTCTGGCATACCCAAGAAAACCTCACCGAGATGCCATAGCCAAACAGAAGACTAACTCGCCCTAAAACCAGGAAACTCAGGCTCTTCCTCGCCTCAGTTTTTTAAGAAGCATAGATATAAACAGAATAGCAGAATACAGAAAAGAGATGAGATATCCAACATCAATACCAGTTATGGCAGTAAAGAACTAGAAACAGCACAGGACGCTATATAGTATGGCAAACATAATAAACAGCATCAAGATTCAGATGATAAACAATTTTATAATATAGATAGTCATAACATCATTAAAAGAAACAGTTCCATAATTATATATATTTATGTCAGATAAATATGTTGACAGACTATGCACATGCACAAGGTACCAAAATCCTACTCCATGGAGCTAAACACAACATCAGAGAGAATGATCAAGAAGACATGCCTATATCTCATCAGCATCAAATCAAGTGCTTTCATTATCAACAAATTACGCAACATGGCTTATACAAGGCATTCTTCACAAGATCGCGATATAGGACAGTGTCTTGGTCCTGATCGTCAGTGCATTTGCATTGGTGTGTCCGATGGCACGGAGGAGCTACCAACTGTCTATTGTGAGATACCCGCACCCCGACGCCCCCAAGGTCAACAAGTGACCTACACTAGTCTATTCACACCTGCACGTACGTGTGATTCATCTCCTAGGCATATAGCCTTACAAACAGAGTCCAATGGACTTTCACAATGTATGATGACTCGATGCACATATATACAGACATTCAATAATAGTATGCTTGTCCATGATTACACGCCACATCATGCCCAATCAATTATCAACAATCCTTGGTCCCACATATGGACCCACAACAAGTCATTGTCCAAATCTCAAGGGTGAAAACATACTTTTTAAAAATTGATATGAAAGTTACGCCTCAATTTCATTATTATTTTTTTCTTTTAACCTCTCTAGGGAAATTCTCTAGTATTTTTATTCAATCTTTATTACTTTTAATTAAATAAGTTCTTTACTTTGTTTTAGACTAAACTCATTTAGAATAATCATTTTAAGTTTCTCAAAACCTAACTCACACTCATGTTCTTTCTTTGGCCCAAAAATCACTCTAGGCTATAGGATAAAGTTTTGATCTTTATTCTTTCCATATTATAAATTCCTAATTAAGTGTCTACTCATTTAATTAACTAAGTTTTAACTTGATACAAAAGTCTCACATTGAGTGCCCAATGAGGTCGTGAGCCTCCAAGGGACTAGGAATCCAACATTTTTCATCACCTCTCTAACCACTCATCAATTAATTGCTTAAGGCCTAAATTAGAACAAAAGTTCCATCTTAGACCCATCAAAGGGCCTCTTGGCCGTAAGCCTCCAACCCAAAGGGGTAAGAATCCTTTGCTTTTCATTCAAACATCCAAGCATCCAATGCATTCCAAATTCATCAAGTTACACAATAGCAAGTATTAAAGTCATACAACACAACCAATCACAATATTACTAAAAATCACACAACAAAATGAGCAACCCACACATGGATTCCTCACCATCAACACAAAAATGTGTTCCTCACCACCATGATAGGTTGAAGAGGATGATCTCCCTCTTACCTAAAGAGACAACAAAAGAAAGCAAGCTCCTTGATGCTTCCTTACAATTTTCGTTCACCACCACCAATGAAACCCTAGGATAGTCAAACTCACAAAATCAACAACTAAAGCTTAAAAAAAAGGAGTCCTTGATCACAAAGGTGACCAAGGATCACGAAAATGAGAAGAGAAAAGATGAAGATCAAGAACTTTACCTCAAAGCTTCAAGTTTTAGGGTTTGGTAGAAAGTGATGAAGATAGAAGAATCAAGAGATGATCACCAAAGAGAAAAGCTTCTATGTGACAAAGAGATTCAAGAACCAAGGTTGGTTGGAGGGAACAAAGATGGATGGCCAAAATGGTGTGTATGGCCGTGAGAATGGAGAGGAAGAATGGAGAAGAGGAAGTGTGAGAGAGAAAGGAGAAAAATGAGAATGAAAAGTGATAAAACTTTTTTTTTTGAAATAGTCAAGTGAAAAGTGAATGTGTGGTAAAGTGAAAAGATAACAATTGGTGTCATCTTTCCCTCTAATTGCTGTGGAGTCCAAGGAGGAGAGAGGAAAGGTGAAGCTTCCTTGAGAAGCTTGGTATAAAGCTTCCTTGAGAAGTTTCACACACTTTTTAAAAAAGTCAATGGTGATGTCATTAAAGTACTCTCTAGAAAAGATGACTAACACTCTACTAAAGCTATTATCCAGTGGACAAAGGTTACAGTTAGCAAAAATGATATTTATAGTTCAACAGATAATAAAACGTTATCGTGATTTTATTTATCAGATAAAATCTCAAAAAACAAAAACTTTGTAAACTGTATTCAGCCTCGAGTTTAATAAGATCCCTCGTTGACGTTTTCACAGTCCAAAGTTTTTCAGCCTCGGAGAAAATATTTTATTTTCCCAGCCTCGCTCAGCGCGCACATAAAATGAAAAATATATTAAAATAATCAAAATCACCAAAAAAATTCACAAAAATTCTTAAAAATCACTAATATTATAAAAAGCATATATAACAGAAAACAAGAAATTTTCAAGGTGTTACAACTCTCCCTTTCTAAAAAGAAATTTCATCCTCGAAAGTTCTATACCTTAGAATAGATATGGATGTTGTTCCTTCATCTTGTCCTCTAACTCCCACGTCGCATCTCTGGTTATGTCATTCTAAATCACTTTCACTAATGGAATCTCCTTTCCTCTGAGTTGCTTCATTCTCCTATCCTCAATCTTTACAGGAAGTGTCTCATAGGTCAAATTCTCTTTTAATTATATTGTATTCGGTACTATGACATGGTTTAGATCAGGAATATACTTTCGCAGTTGCGACACATGAAAGACATTATGAAGGTTAGAAAGAAAAGGTGGTATGGCTATTTGGTAAGCTACTGGACCTATCCGACGAAGAATTTGATAAGGTCCGATGAATTTAGGAGTAAGTTTTCTAGATTTAAGAACTCGGCCGACCCAGTCGTGGGTGTGACTTTCAAAAACACATGCTCGCCTTCTTTAAACTCAAGAGCCTTCTTTCTTTTATTCGCATAGCTTTTCTGTCGACTCTGAGTTGACTGCATCATTTCCTGAATCAGCTTAACCTTCTCTGTTGTTTGCTGCACAAGATCAGGTCCAATCGTAAGGTGCTCCCTATCTTGGTACCAACACAAAGGTGTTCTGCACCGTCGTCCGTATAGAGTTTCATAGGGTGCCATCCCTATGCTTGAGTGAAAATTGTTATTGTAGGTGAACTCTATCAAAGGTAATAATTCATCCCAACCTCCAGTCTATTCCAAAGTGCAAGCTCTAAGCAAATCTTCCAACAATTGGATCGTCCTTTCCGATTGACCATCGGTTTGAGGATGATAAGCAAAACTCAAACGAAGTTTCGTTCCCATTGCTTCTTGAAGACTCTGCCAAAACCTTGATGTGAACCTCGGATCTCTATCAGAGATAATACTGGAAGGCACACTATAAAGTCTAACAATCTCACCAATATACAGCTGGGTTAACTTCTCCATTGAATACCTCATGTTAATCGGTAAGAAGTATGCAGACTTCATAATCTAATCAACAATTACCCATATCAAATCATGACCTTTTCGGGTTCTTGGTAACCCAACCACAAAATTCATTACAATACTATCCCATTTCCATTCGGGAATAGTTAGAGGTTGCAACATTCCTGACGGTCTCTAGTGTTCAATCTTAGCTTTCTAACAAACTAAGTAAGATAGCACATGTTGAGCTACATCTCTCTTCATTCCAGGCCACTAAAACAATAGTTTCAAATCTTGGTACATTTTAGTCATTCCAGGATGCATACTTAACCTGCTGGTATGAGCTTCATCAAGAATTGCTTTCCTAAGCTCCAGATCATTGGGTATACAAATCTGACCTTTGAACTTTAAGATTCCATTAGGTCCTTCCTCTACTATTGTCACACTACCTTGCTTCATTAGCTCCCTTTCCTTTTGCAAAAATTCATCACTTTCTTGCTTCTCTCGGATCTCTTCCATTAAATCATTCAAAATAATAACCATGTTCAAACGAATTCTTCCTGGTGCCAATTCAACAGATAGCCACATATCCCTGAATTGCTCTATCAATTCCTTTTCCTTAATCATCATAGCAGACATACTAAGCATCTTCCTACTCAAAGCATCTGCCATAATGTTTGCCTTTCCGGGATGATACTGGAGTTGAAAATCATAGTCTTTCAGAAATTCTAACCACCTCCTTTGCCTTATGTTCAGCTCCTTTTATTCGAACAAGTATTTCATACTCTTATGATCGCTGTAGATGTTGAACGTTGCTCTGTACAGAAAATGTCTCCATATTTTTAGAGCAATCACCACAGCTGTTAACTCTAGGTCGTGTGTAGGATAACTTTTTTCATGTACTCACAGCTGCCTTGAAGCATAAGCCACCATTTTCCTATTTTGTATGAGCACGCATCCTAAACCTTAATGTGAAGCATCACAATACACTTCAAAGGGTTCATTGGGATCAAGTAGAACTAAAACTAGTGAAGTAGTCAGTCGTCTCTTCAATTCTTAAAAACTCTCTTCATAATTATCGGTCTATACAAAGGCTTAGTTCTTTCTCGTAAGTTGAGTGTGAGGTCCTGCTATCTTAGAAAATCCTTCAATGAATCTTCGGTAATAAACAGCTAATCCCACGAAGCTACAGATCTCTGTCACATTCTTCAGCCTTTCCCACTATAGAACTGCTTCAACTTTCGACTGATCCACTGTAATTCCATATTTCGAGATTACATGACCCAAAAACTTAACCTCTTTTAGCCAAAATTCACACTTTGACAACTTAGCATACAACTTCTTCTCCTTCAGAATCTAGAGAACTATTATGAGATGTTCAGTATGTTCCTATTGATTTTGAGAATAGATCAGAATGTCATCGATGAAGATGATGACAAATCTGTCCAAGTAAGGACGAAAAGTCCTATTCATGTAATTCATGAATATGGCAGGTGCATTCGTCACTCCAAATGGCATAACAAGATACTCATAATGTCCATAATGTGTACGAAAAGTCATTTTAGGAATATCCTCTACCTTCACTTGGATCTGATGATAGCCCGAACGCAGATCAATCTTAGAGAAAATAGAAGCTTCTTTCAGCTGATCCATCAAATCATCTATCCTTGGAAGTGGATACTTGTTCTTGATTGTGACCTTCTTCAGATGAAGATAATCTACATATAAGCGTGAAGTTCCATCCTTTTCCTTGACTAATAACATTGGCGCTCCCTAGGGTGATACACTAGGCCTAACAAATTATTTTTCCAAAAGTTCTTCCAATTGCTTCTTCAGCTCAACTAATTCTGACGGTAACATCCTGTAGGGTGCTATGGATATGGGACCAGATCCAGGCACAAGATTGATAGTAAACTCTATCTCTCGCTCAGGCGATAAACCCAGTACCTCATCAGGAAAGATTTCGGGAAACTCATTGACTACCGGAATAGCCTTCACAACCATCTCACTCTTGACTTTTAAGGAAGACAATAGCATGTATCCCTGAGCTCCTTCTTTCAAGAAAGCTTGAACTTGGTTGGCCGTCAAAAATCTAGAAACTTCAGCCGTAGGGAAAACTATAGTTTTACTGGAATAGTCTAACAGGATATGGTTAAAACATAACTAATTCATTCCTAAAATTATATCTATTTGAGAAAGATGTAAACAAATCAAATCAACAGAAAAGACTCGACCTTCAACAGATAAAGGATAATTGAAACAAACTTGGATGGTAACAACAGGTTTAGCAGTAGGGGTAGAAACACTAAAATCAAAGGGTAAAGAAGACACAGGTAAACCTAATCTGTGCACACAGTCATAAGCAATAAAAGAATGGGTCGCTCCCGAATCATACAGTACATATAAAAGATTACCTCCTATGGTACCATCTCCCTTTATCAGATCGTCAGATTGGGAGGCTTCCGCTCCACTCATCGTGTAAACTCTGCCTCTTACCTGAGGTTTGCAACTCATGCATTGTTAACAGAAGGCTCCACTTTGGGTTAGTTGCAATCTCTAGAGATATGTTCAGGCTTTCCATATCTGAAGCATATAATTCCCTTGATCGTGCAATCCCTTGTCAGGTGGTCCTTTCCATATTTCAAACACTTTGGTGAAGACGCCATAGTCTGACTAACTTGATGGCCACCAAAATTTCCACTAAAGCCTCTACCAAGTGATCGTTGTTGACTTCCCAGTGGTCGGGAATAGGGCTTCCTCTGAAACCGATTGTTGTTGTTTCCTCCCCTTTGGAACCTAGATGGTCCAAAGTTACAGTTCCTTGCCTCTCGAGATGGTTCTAACTCTTCAAGTTTGCAACACATATCCATCAAGACTGAGAACTGATTCATTCTCATTGGTAGTACCACTTTCTTCAATTCAACCCTTAGACTTTCTTCAAACTTATGGCATTTCCACACCTCATCAGGCTGGATTTGAAGATACCGTGAGAACTTTGACAAGCTCTCAAACTTTATAGCATACTCGTTAACCGTCATCCCACCTTGTCGTAACCCAAGGAATTCTATTTCCTTGGCATGCCTTGCACTATCCGAGAAATACTTTTCCAGAAATGCATTACAGAATACTTCCCATATAATTTCCCTTCCTTCTTCTTATAGCAATCTCCGAGTTCCTTTCCACTAATTTTCATCATCTCCCACCAGCATAAATGCAGCATAAGTTACCTTGCGGTCGTCCGCACACCCCATTCCTTCAAAAATCTTTTCCAGCTCTTGAATCCACAAACTTGCCTTTTCTGGATCAAACTCGCCTCTAAACTATGGAGGATTGTTTCGATGGAATTCTGACAAATTCTAGGCATTAACATTCACCTCTTGCTGTTGTGCTGCTCGTTGATTTTGTTACACAATAACTTCTGCCATCCGCTGCATAGCTTCAGCAGCTGCAGTCATCGCCGCATTGTCGCATTCCACGTTGATGCGTCCTCCTCTACCACGTGCCATTACTTTTCTCCAGAGTCAACTAAACAAAACACAAGGAAAGTTTAGATGTAACTTTTCAAAAACCAAACACAGAGAATCACACAGCACAAACAAGACAGACCTAACCACAAAACCTAAAAGAAAACTCAAATCGGGGCTCTGATACCAAACTAGTGTAACTCTCCCTTTTTCAGGAAGAGGACGTCACACCAAATATACGAAACTCAGAAAAAATACCCTAAGACTTGGTTTATATACATGTAGGCGATAATCTGTTCATATATAAATCATATAGCAACTTGGCAATTTCTCTTTTATGTATATATATATATATATATATATATATATATATATATATATATTTTTTTTTTCAACAAGCGAAAAACAAAAACTTAACAAAAATTAATGTGAATATCAAACCATACTTTTATATAGAGGATACATAACATAAGTATCTAGATACACCAACAGTTTTATCAAAAGAAAACAGAAGCTTTACATGCCCAAAAAGATATATACAGACAGCCACCATGACTACAAAAAGTATCATGCCCCCAACAACTACTGAGAAGGAGCCTCAGAGGGGTCCTCCTCAGGTTCCTCCTCAGGATCCTCCTCAGAAAAGGAAATCCTTACAAGAGCAACAGATTCACGAGCAGGAGCTCGTGCAGAGAATAGCAATGAATCCTTGTGTGGAGTATACTCATGATCACCCCACACCTCACGTATCGGCATGTAGAACTCCAGCGATACGGTAACATCAAAAGAGAAAACAGGAGGATCATAACGACCCTAAGCCAAAGATATAGTCACATCTCCCACGTAGACAAAACGCTCGGTGATCAAGTCAACGTGCCAACAGTCAATGCCTCCGTGGAACCTCAGTCTGGCATACCCAAGAAAACCTCCCCAGGATGCCATAGCCAAACAGAAGAATAACTCGCCCCAAAACTAGGAAACTCAAGCTCTTCCTTGTAACACCCCCTCCGAGGGGTGTCACATTCATTCCAACTCCTTATAATTAATTAATTTCCCAAGTTATAAAATATTTAATATCAATTTTATTCGGGTTTCAAAATTTCTTTTTCGTAGAAAACATCAATTGATCAAATTAAAGTAACTCAAAATATAATAACTGAATAAATATACTTTTCGTATAAACAGAGTTTACTACAACTATTCATTCATTATCTTTACATTCCCAAAAACATAACACCTAAGATATGAGCCCTTGTTAAAAGATAAATTCCCTAGCTAGGAATGTCTCGATGGATAGAAATCCGACCCAAAGATATATCGAAGTTCTCTCTATGAGTATAGTAAAATTCATTCCACATCTCCCTGATAGGTAAAATAACCTCTACATAAGCAGCCGTATAAAATAAAGTAATGATCCCATGGCAAATCCTACTTATTGATAAAGTAATGTCACCACAATACTCTATCAGACCTCTACACAAAAATGATATTCCTCCTTTATCCTGTCTTCAAACTTTCACATAGTATTTCTAGTTGCGTCGTTGTTGATGATTCTCCTACTTTTCTTAGGTTTCCTCCATCTGATTATTCGAACAGTAATCGTAGTCAAGCAGATTCTCCTTAACTATCGTAGCAGATATACTAATGACATTGAAGTTGAAAATTGTAGTCCTTTGAAAATTCCAACTATCGTCTCTTTCTCGTATCCAACCCCTTCTTGATCGAACCGGTACTCCAAGCTCTTGAAATTACTGTAGACATTATAGGTTGAAAACATCTTCAAAATTTCATTGCAAAATGGCTATCGCAACTTCCAAAATGTGAGTCAAATAATTCTTCTCATGCACTTTCAAACAGCTTCGCGCATAACCTCTTCTTCTTCTTCTTCTTCTTCGAAATTTGAAGAACTGCATTCAGATGTTCAGCATGCTCCTTCAGACTTTGAGAATATATCAAAATGTCGTTAATAAAGATAACGACCAATCTACCTAGATAGGAAAGAAGGATCCTATTTATGTAATTCATGAATATCACAGAAGCATTCGTTACCTCGAATAGTATTACTAAACACTCGTAGCGACTATAATACGTTTGAAAAACTATCTTGGAACATCTCCTACCTTCAATCTGATGATAACTAGAATGCAAAACCATCTTGGAGAAAATAGTGACTTCCTTCATTTGGTCTTCTAGTTTTCATGTTGTATCTCTCGTCACATCGTTCCATATTTTCTTTACCAAGGTAAGTTGTTTCATTTGCCTATCCTAAATTTTAACAGAAAATGCCTCATAGATCAAGTCCTCGTCTAATTGTACTATATTTGGTACTGTAACATGGGTTGAATTCAAGAATATATTTTCAATTGAGATACATGGAAGGCACTATGAAGGTTATAAAGAAAAGTGATAAGGCTATTCGGTAGATTACCGGATTTATTTAACAAAGAATTTGATATGATTTAATAGATTTCGAAATGAACATAGTCCAATAAATTTAGAAATGAACTTTCTGAATTCAATTTCTGGATTCAAATCCAAAAATCTCAGTTTCAAGAAACACGAAAGTTTCATTGAAACGATCTAGTAGAATATGGTTGGAAAATAACTAATCCATTTATAAAGTCAAGCTCTCAAATAGACATTATTTCAAAGAAACAAATCAAATCAACAGAAAAGATTTGATCTTTGACAGAAATAGGATAGATTAAACAAACTTGAGTAGCAACAATAAACTTAGCAACAAAAGTAGAAATACTCAGATCAAAAGATAATAAAGACACAGGTAACCCAAATGGTTCACACTGTCATAGACAACAAAAGAATGGGTTATCTCATAAGTTATATAGTATAGTTTTAGGATTACTTTTTATAGATAGCTTCCTCATTTCTTAAGTCTTTATATTTGAATGTTCTCATTCCACTGTTTGTATTGACTCCTTCTCCTACTTGAGATCTTATCGTTCATTCATTATTTACGGAAAGTTCCATATTTGATTTAGCATAGCCTCTAGCAACATGTCTGGGCTTCCTGTACTTGAAACAAATTACTTCTTTACTCTTGCACTCCTTCGTTAAATGAGCCTTTCCACACTTCCTACATTTCGATGCTGATGCTATAATCTGACTAATTTCATTGCCATAAGTACTTCCTCCATTTGTTCGTTGCTGCTTCCCTGGTGGTCGTATATACAGTTTTTGTTGAAATCGATTAAGCTTACGTTTCCTTCCCTTTTGGATTATCGAGGACGTAATGTTACAGCTTCTTGCATTCTGAGACTGCTCCAACATTAATAAACCTTGAAGTTCAGTTATCAGTTCCTACTACTGAACGATTTTTTGACTCTGCTGTATCGCTATGTCAGTCATCCTCTGCATTACACTTCTTGCAGCAACTATACGATCATCGTCACATCTTGCGTCCACATGCTTACGTCTACTATGATCTATTGCCTTTCTTCAAAGACAAACAAATCAAAACACAACGAAACTAAATGTAACCATTTCAAACAACATTGTCTCCTTTCGGAAACCAAACAATATATCTCTGTGTTCGGTGTCAGAGAAAAACATAGCATAAACAAGACAAACCTACCCACAAACCCAAAAGACTCTAACTTGGGCTCTGATACCAACTAATATAACACCCCTTCCGAGGGGTATCACATTCATTCCAACTCCTTATAATTAATTAATTTCCCAAGTTATAAAATATTTAATATCAACTTTATACGGGTTTCAAAATTTCTTTTTCGTAGAAAACATCAATTGATCAAATTAAAGTAACTCAACATATAAAAACTGAATAAATATATTTTTCATATAAATAGAGTTTACTATAACTATTCATTCATTATCTTTACATTCCCAAAAACATAACACCTAAGATATGAGCCCTTGTCAAAAGACAAATTCCCTAGCCGGGAATGTCTCGATGGATAGAAATTTGACCCAAAGATATATCGAAGTTCTCTCTATGAGTATAGTAAAATTCATTCCACTTCTCCCTGATAGGTAAAATAACCTCTACATAAGCAACCGTATAAAATGAAGTAATGATCCCATGGCAAATCCTACTTACTGATAAAGTAATGTCAGCACAATACTCTATATGGCCTGTGTCCCAATGGACATGCCAAGCTTCAGTGCCTTCAAGAAACTGTAGTCTAAAGAAATCTAGTTGATGTAACACCCTCCTTAGGGCGCCACACTTTATGTTACTTAATTACCAAATTACCCTTCAATTAAAATCGTGCTTGTATTATAAATACGAGTTATAAAATTTCTTGATGATAATAAGATAAACTTAGCAGAAAATAAAAACATAACAACAAGGTCACATAAAATTTACATCATATATATATATATACATACCTTTAGTACTGTCACACTTGATTATTTTACAGACTAGACTTCCAAAGTATTTAAACTTTAAACTTTAAAACTAACATATAGCCCAAATCTTACTAGACAACAGAACCCTCGATGGGTCCTCCTCGATTCCTCAAGACATAGGAATCCGTCATGATGTGCAGCTTCTACGGACAAGTGTCCGAGCAGACGACACAATACTAACCGTACTAGTAGTACGATAGTAAGCTCCCAAACACGCCTAATAGATATAGGAAACTCTATACTAGATACTCTCTCTCTAAATCTACAGTCTATGCCTCATCTCCTCCAATGAATGTCACCGGGTAGTTAAGGAAACTAGGCATCCGCATCTCCTCGTAACTCGACGTCCTCGGCAGAATCTGCTCCTCCTCACCACGTCGCTCTGTTTCTTGCTCGACGTCTTAACAAATATAAATATAATACCAAACATGCATATAAAGAGGTGAGATCACCTACGCCAATACCAAGTATGGCAAGAATGAAGATAAACACATACAATATCTCATACGGTTATCATACCGTAATTACAATTATGCCACTAACATCAATATCATCACAAAACATGTAATACACAATAATTACGGTCATGGCATCATTAATAATCAATAAATCAATAAATCAATTATCATAAACGAAATTACGATAATACCCTCTATCATTATATGTATGCACACAGACTCAATTTCCTACTCCATGGAGCTACAACTCAAGTCGGAGAGAGTGATCGAAAAGAAGTGTCGGTACCAACATGCCTTGGACCACGTGCTCAATTTTGCACATCCAAGATATACACGACAGTCTTTATCAGATCTTGATTAAGGATAGTGTCTCGGTCCGGATCATTGGTGTGTTGCGTCGGTCTAACCTACGGTACAGAAGAGCTACCATCTGCCCATTGCAGGCAACCCGCACCCCAATGCCCCCAAGGTCAACGAGTGACTTACACTACGCATATCACACCCACTCAGGAGGTGTAGTCTCTCCTAGGCAACTAGCCTCATACAGTCCATCGGACCTTCCCAATGCATGTACTATGCATTATTCACATTTCAAATTTATATCTCATAATCGGGGTCCACACAGTAATATAATAGTACTATTACTGTATTTTAATCGCGTAGTCATATTTTCGCATCTTCTCAATTGCGACTAATTCTGCCGCCTTTTCAAATCGCATAGCGACTTTTCAACGTTTTCCAATCGCGTAAATATTTCTCTTACGTTTTAAATCGGAAATACTATTTTTCTCATTTTAATACCAAAATTAGCTTTATTTTCCATATTTACCCTTTAGTCCCTCAAAAACTCATATTTACGAAACAACCCTCACAAAATCCATATTTACAAAATAGTCCCTCAAAAACTTATATTTACACATTAGTCCCTCAAAAATTAATATTTACGAAATAGTCCCCCGAAAAATAAATATTTACAAAGTAGTCCCCTGAAAAATAAATATTTATGAAATAGTCCCTCAAAATTTAATAATTACAAAAAAGTCCCTCATCAAATTTATATTTACAAAATCATCCCTCCTTTATAAAATATTTACGTTTGACCCCTCTAAAAATAATATTTACATTATGACCCCTCAAAAATCAATATTTATACTATGGCCCCTTTTTTTGATAAAATTTGCAATTTAGTCCTTCTTTTATAAAAATTTACGGTATAACTCCTCTAAAAATCGGTAAATGGTATTGTTTTCAAAAATCATCATTTCTTTTCTTTACTACTCATAAAATCATTTTTATTTTACCATTACTCAAATTTTTCAGATTCATTTAAATCTCTCATTCTCATTTTAATTCATCAAGTGTAAGGACTTTGGTCCTTTTTCCATTGTATGGCCGTGAGCCTCAATACTCTTTGGAGTACACATACAATCGATTAATCATGTTATTCACATCCTAATTTACACATTCAATCTCATGCTTTCATAATTTCACATACACACAGAATATCAAAGCTTTAAGCATTTAATCACACATGCAAGCATAAAAACTCAATCAAACACATCACAAACACAATCAAATAATCGGTGAAGAACCCTTATGGATTTTCCACCGTACAAAACCATCCTCACACCACCAAAACTCTGGTGAGGTTAAATCTCCCTCTTACCTCTTGTAGACAATTTTAATCGGTTTGTTCTCCTTCCTTCCTTCAAATTTGTGCTATCCACCAAACAAATCCCTAAAATTCTTAAACAATTAGTAAAAACACATACAAGGTACGATATTGAAAAACCATGGAACAATCATGGTTAGAAAAATTAAAAATTCAATTTTGAACCATAGAAACCAAACTTACCCTTAAGTAAGTAAGCAAGAAGTGGAATTTTAGGCAAGATAGAGTAGGAATTTGGGAAAACTTTGTGAATGAAAGATGCTTAGAATGGTATTTGGCTTTAGGAAATATGATAGGAAAAAATTATAGAAGTTTGGTAGCACATGTAGTAGTCTTGACCGAATATAGAGAGAAAAAGAGAAAGGAAAGTGTGCTTGGTTCTTGATAGCTTTTTGGAGAGAAAGTAGATGCTTTGATTTGTGATAAGCTAATAAATGAAAGTGAAATGGAAATAGAAGTGCAGCTGCCGTGTGAGCTGTTTTAGGGAGGTTGAGTGCATGAATTTGCATGCTAAAATATCCTAAAATATCCTAAAGTGTTCACACTTGGTGCACATGGCTTATGTCATGTTGGAAGGTTCTTGAATATTGTAGAAACAAGCCACTTGCCTCCTCATTTTGCAGCCCCAATTTCGTGCAGCCCCTCCATTTTAATAGCTTAATTGTTTCCAAATTAGTCCTAATTACATGCTAGTTAATTAGGTAATTTGTTAGGTTAATTATCCTAACCAAACTAAATTAACATACTAGTCACATAACTAATTAATTTAGTATATATTAACATATATTATAACCTTTAATTAATATTAGTATATCTAATTAGTATTTAGATTATAATTAATTAATAACTAAGCTAGTTCACTTAGTTTACTAATTAAGTAATTAGATTAGTCAAATTAAGCTTAATTAGGTTACTAACCATTTTCAAGCCTACAATCTTTGACTAAATCCTAACCCTTGATTCATCTTTAAATCCTAGCCATAGATCACATCTAAGGTAGATATCACTTGGTCATAAAACTATCCTTCTAATCTCACCATTGATTAGATCAACGGCTAAGATTAAAGCTTCTAAAGTAAGCTTCACAATCCAATGGCTCACAAAGAAGTCAATGCTTCTTTTGTTGACTCTTTCTAATTGGTTTAGAAAGTCAAGCCTACCTATTTTGACCATTTCCTATTGGTTTAGATTTCTGTACAGTCAGCACAGTTGACTGTTACGCTAAACGTGGGCCCCACGAACTTTTTCGGGTCCACAAATAATTTTTCTACTGTTTTTGAGACAGTAGGTACTGTTGAATAAAATAATATTATAAAAATATAAAATTATTTTATTACACAATTAAATTCTAAAATTACGAGATTAATATATATATCAATCAATTGGGTTTAGTAAGATCCCCCAAATCTAATTAATTAAAATAAGATTTTTCCTAGGTAAAATTATTATTTTCTTGACTCTGAGCAAATCACACAAAATGATCAAATATGATCTCAGAACAGTCAAATTATTTTTATAACACACAGAAAATGTAAAATGTTGTAATTTCGCTATTACTATTCACATAGTTAATTTGGGGTGTTACAACTCTCCCCTCTAAAATAAAGTTTCGTCCTCGAAACTTGACATACATATTCAAAATAAAAACGGATACTGCTCTCTTATCTTCTCTTCCAACTCCCATGTAGCTTCACCACTTACATCATTCCATACCACTTTAACTAAAGCGATGTCCTTTCCTCGAAGTTGCTTAACTCTTCAATCTTCAATTCTCGGTTGGAAATGTCTCATAGGTCAAATTCTCCTTTAGTTGTACGTTGTCCGGCTCAATAACATGAGTCGGATCGAAATATATTTCCTAGGTTGTGATACGTGAAATACATTATGAAGATTTGATAAGAACGGTGGTAGTGCAATTTGATAAGCTACCGGACCTACCCGACGAAGTATCTGATACGGTCCAATAAACTTCGGAGTAAGCTTCCTCGACTTGATTACTCGTCCAACTCCAGTCATAGGCGTCACACGTAGAAATACATGGTCACCTTCTTCAAATTCTAGCGGTCTTCTTCTTTTATCTGCATAACTCTTTTGCCGCGTCTGTGTCGTCCTCATCTTATCTTGGATCATTTTCACTTTCTCAGTAGTCTGTTGCACAAACTCGGGTCCTACCACAGTACTTTCACCATCATGGTACCAACACAACGGTGTTCTACATCTTCTCCCATATAATGCCTCATAGGGTGCCATCCCTATGCTTGAATGGAAACTATTGTTGTAAGTGAACTCTATCAACGGTAGAAATTCATCCCAACAACCAGTTTGCTCTAGAACACAAGCCCTCAACAAGTCCTCCAATGACTGAATCGTCCTTTCTGACTGACCATCAGTTTGTGGATGGTAAGCAGAACTCAAACGTAGCTTGGTTCCCATCGCCTCTTGTAAACTGTTCCAGAATCTCGATGTAAATCGCGGATCTCGATCAGAGATTATACTGGATGGTACACCATGAAGTCTGACAATTTCATTGATGTACACTTGAGCCAACTTCTCCATTGAGTACTTAATATTAATCGGTAAAAGTGCGCCGACTTTGTAAGCCGATCAATAATTACCCATATAGAATCGTGACCCTTCCGAGTCTTCGGCAGTGCAGTTACGAAATCCATTGCTATGTCATCCCATTTCCACTCAGGAATAGGCAAAGGTTGCAACATTCCTGATGGTCTCTGATGTTCCACTTTGGCCTTCTGACAAATTAAACAGGATGATACATATTCTGCTACATCCCTCTTCATTCCTTGCCACCAATATAACTGTTTCAAATCTTGGTACATCTTCGTGGCTCCTGGATGCATACTCAACTTACTTCTATGAGCTTCATCCAAAATTAATCTCCTCAGTTCTGGATCGTTTGGTACACAAACTCTCCCTTTGAACTTCAAAATTCCATCAACACCTTCGCTGAATTCCAATTCCGCTCCTTGACTTCTTGCTTCCTTCGCTTCTTGCAAATACTGATCACTGTTTTGCCCTTCTCGTATTTTATCCATCAAATCATTTGAAATAACGATCAGGTTCAAACATATCTTTCCCGGTGTCAACTTCACAGATAATCGCATATCTCGAAACTCTTCTATCAGTTCCTTCTCCTTTATCATCATAACAGAAGCATTAAGCGCTTTCCTACTTAAAGCATCCGCTACGACATTCGCCTTCTAGGGATGATATTGTAATTGAAAGTCATAATCCTTCGTAAACTCGAGCCAACGCCTTTGTCTCATGTTCAACTCTTTCGGTCAAACAGATACTTCAAACTTTTATGGTCACTAAAAACAAGTGAACGTTGCCCCATGAGAAAATGTCTCCATACCTTCAACGCAAACACCACTCGCCGCTAACTCCAAGTCATGAGTCGGATAATTCCTCTCATGCACTTTCAATCGCCTTGACGCATATGCCACAACCTTACGGTTCGCATAAGTACACAACCCAATCCTTGATACGAAGCATCACAATACACCTCGAAAGGTTCATTCGGATCTGACGTAGAATCAAACCGGTGAAGTAGTCGGTCGTCGTTTCAACTCCCGAAAACTTTCCTCACATGCTTCGGTCCATGTAAACGGTTGATTCTTTCGTGTAAGTTGGGTAAGAGGTCCCGCAATCTTTGAAAACCCCTATGAATCGTCGATAGTAACCGGCCAATCCGATGAAACTACGGATCTCCGATACGTCTTCTGGCCTATCCCATTCAATAACTGTCTCCACCTTTGCAAAGCATCAACTTCAATTCCATCCGCCGATATGACATGCCCCAAGAATTGTACTTCGCTCAACCAAAACTCACATTTGGACAACTTGGCATACAACTTATTCTCCTCAAAAACTGGAGAACCACTTTGAGATGTTCAAAGATGTTCCTCCCGACTTCGAGAATAAATCAAGATGTCGTCAATAAAGACAACAATAAACTTATCCAAGTATGAACGGAAAATCCGATTCATGAAGTCCATAAATATTGCGGGTGCATTAGTCACACCAAAAGGCATCACTTGATACTCGTAATGCCCATATCGTGTCCGAAACGCAGTCTTCGGGATATCCTCCACCTTTACACGTATCTGGTGATAACCTAACGCAAATCAATCTTAGAAAATATTGCGGCTCCTCGCAATTGATCCATCAAATCATCGATTCTTGGTAGTGGATATTTGTTCTTGATTGTAATCTTGTTCAATTGCCGTAGTAGTCTACACATAGACGAGAAGTCCCATCCTTCTTCTTTACCAACAATACCGGAGCTCCCCAAGGTGATACACTTGGTCTCACAAACTGCTTCTCCAACAAATCCTCCAACTGCTTCTTAAGCTCTGCCAACTCTACTGGCGACATCCGATAAGGCGCCATAGATATAGGTCCAGCTCCATGTACCAAATCAATAGAGAATTCAATCTCTCTTTCCGGCGTATTCGTGTATATCTTCAGGAAATACTTCAGAAACTCATTCACTACGAAAATATCCTTTAAAATATCCTCACAGTGAATCTCCATAGAAGACATCAACAAGTACCCTTGATCTCCTTCCTTCAAACAAGCCTCTACTTGCGTAGCCGTTAAGAATCTAGGATCCTTAATCTCAGGAAAAACTAATGTCTTATTCGAACAGTCTATCAAGATATGGTTGGAAGACAACCAATCCATTCCCAAGATTACATTAATCTTGGAAAGAGGCAAACAAATCAAGTCCACATGAAAGATCTTATCTCTAACAGATACAGGGCAATTCAAGCATACTCTTGTAGTTATCACAGGCTTATCAGTAGGAGTACTAACACTCAAATCATACGGCAATGTAGTCAGCTTAATCCCAAACGTTCCACACAATCACATGCAATGAAAGAATGTGTTGCTCCTGAATCATATAATACTGTTAAAGGATTACCTTCAATAGCACACTCCTCCATTATCAAGTCCTCAGATTTAGCGGCTTCCTCCCCGCTCATAGTATACACTCGACCACCCGCCTGTGGCCTTGCAGTACGAACATTGCCCACTGATGGCTCCGCCTTTTGCTGATCACACTCCCTTGAGAAATGTCCAGGCTTCCCACATCGATAACAAATCACTCCCTTGTGCTGACAGTCCCTAGTGAGATGCCCTTTCCCACACTTAAAACATTTAAGTGCAGAAGTTCCAGTTGAAACTGCTCTACTACCACTAGAGCTTCCCCAAACGATTGTTGCCGATTCGACTTACCGCTGGTTTAGTATATGGTTTCGCGGTAACGGTTGCCACCACTACTCTTCCCCTTTGGAACCGTGTTGGTCCAAAATTCTTATTTCTCGCCTCTCTCGATGATCAATCTCCTCAACCTTTCGGCACTTATCTAGCAATACCGGAAACCGATCAATATCCACGGTTGCTAAAGCTCGCTTGATGTCAAGCCTAGCCCTCTTCAAATTTCCTACACTTCCATTCCTCATCCGGATGCATTTGGAAGTACCTCGAAAACTTAGACAAGCTTTCGAACCGTGCCGCGTACTCATTTACGGTCATCGCCCTTGCCTCGTACTAAGGAACTCCATCTCCTTAGCATGTCGAACACCGGTTGGGAAATACTTTCCCGAAACTTCGTCTAAAGAGCCGCCATGTCACAACTCTCCCTTCAACCTTGATTAACCTCCGGCTCCCGCCCACCAAGCCTCTCCGTCACCGACTAGCACGAATGTGGCGAAAGTAAGCTTCCGCTCATCATTACAACCCATACCCTCAAATATCTTTTCCAATTCCTTTATCCACATATCAGCCTTCTCGGGTCGAATTCTCCATGAAATTTCGGTGGATTATTCCTCCGAAATTCGACAAGCTATGAGCATCGTCATGTGCTCTTTGGTTTTTTGTGCAACAACCTCGGCCATTCGTTGCATTGTCGCTTTACAATACCTGCTGACCATATTCTGATTATCGTCATTGGCATTTCCAGCTGCTGCCCTCGCATTCATGCGTCCTCTTCCACGTCCAGCCATTTCGTCCTATTCAATCAGATGAACAACACAAAGAAAAGTGAAGATCAGTCTTCAAACAATATTGTTTTTCTTTCGGAAAACAATCACAGAGAATCACACAACTTAGACAAGACAGACCTAACCACAAACCCAAAAGACTCTAACTTGGGCTCTGATACCAACTAATGTAACACCCTCCTTAGGGCGCCACACTTTATGTTACTTAATTACCAAATTACCCTTCAATTAAAATCGTGCTTGTATTATAAATACGAGTTATAAAATTTCTTGATGATAATAAGATAAACTTAGCAGAAAATAAAAACATAACAACAAGGTCACATAAAATTTACATCATATATATATATATACATACCTTTAGTACTGTCACACTTGATTATTTTACAGACTAGACTTCCAAAGTATTTAAACTTTAAACTTTAAAACTAACATATAGCCCAAATCTTACTAGACAGCAGAACCCTCAGATGGGTCCTCCTCAGATTCCTCAATACATAGGAATCTCGCCATGATGTGCGTTCTACGGACAAGTGTCCGAGCAGACGACACACAATACTAACCGTACTAGTAGTACGATAGTAAGCTCCCAATCGCCTAATAGATATAGGAAACTCTATACTAGATACTCTCTCTCTCTAAATCTACAGCCTATGCCTCATCTCCTCCAATGAATGTCACCGGGTAGTTAAGGAAACTAGGCATCTGCATCTCCTCGAACTCGACGTCCTCAAAGCAGAATCGCTCCTCCTCACTTGTCGCTCTGTTTCTTGCTCGACGTCTTAACAAATATAAATATAATACCAAACATGCATATAAAGAGGTGAGATCACCTACGCCAATACCAAGTATAAAGAATGAAGATAAACACATACAATATCTCATACGCTTATCATACCGTAATTACAATTATGCCACTAACATCAATATCATCACAAAACATGTAATACACAATAATTACAGTCATGGCATCATTAATAATCAATAAATCAATAAATCAATTATCATAAACAGAAATTACGATAATACCCTCTATCATTATATGTATGCACACAGACTCAATTTCCTACTCCATGGAGCTACAACTCAAGTCGGAGAGAGTGATCGAAAAGAAGTGTCGGTACCAACATGCCTTGGACCACGTGCTCGCTTTGCACATCCAAGATATACACGACAGTCTTTATCGATCTTGATTAAGGATAGTGTCTCGGTCCGGATCATTGGTGTGTTGCGTCGGCCTAACCTACTGCATGTAAGAGCTACCATCCGCCCATTGCGCAGCAACCCGCACCCCAATGCCCCCAAGGTCAACGAGTGACTTACACTACGCATATCACACCCACTCGGGAGGTGTAGTCTCTCCTAGGCAACTAGCCTCATACAAAGTCCATCGGACCTTCCCAATGCATGTACTATGCATTATTCACATTTCAAATTTATATCTCATAATCGGGGTCCACACAAGAATATAATAGTACTATTACATCGTATTTTAATCGCGTAGTCATATTTTCGCATCTTCTCAATCGGTGACGACTCGGCCGCTTTTCAAAATCGCATAGCGACTTTTCAACGTTTTCCAATCGCGTAAATATTTCTCTTACGTTTTAAATCGGAAATACTATTTTTCTCATTTTAATACCAAAATTAGCTTTATTTTCCATATTTACCCTTTAGTCCTCAAAAACTCATATTTACGAAACAACCCTCACAAAATCCATATTTACAAAATAGTCCCTCAAAAACTTATATTTACACATTAGTCCCTCAAAAATTAATATTTACGAAATAGTCCCCGAAAAATAAATATTTACAAAGTAGTCCCCGAAAAATAAATATTTATGAAATAGTCCCTCAAAATTTAATAATTACGAAAAAGTCCTCATCAAATTTATATTTACAAAATCGTCCCTCCTTTATAAAATATTTACAGATTGACCCCTCTAAAAATAATATTTACATTATGACCCCTCAAAAATCAATATTTATACTATGGCCCCTTTTTTTGATAAAATTTGCAATTTAGTCCTTCTTTTATAAAAATTTGCGGTATAACTCCTCTAAAAATCGGTAAATGGTATTGTTTTCAAAAATCATCATTTCTTTTCTTTACTACTCATAAAATCATTTTTATTTTACCATTACTCAAATTTTTCTCAGATTCATTTAAATCTCTCAGTTCTCATTTTAATTCATCAGTGTAAGGACTTTGGTCCTTTTTCCATTGTATGGCCGTGAGCCTCAATACTCTTTGGAGTACACATACAATCGATTAATCATGTTATTCACATCCTAATTTACACATTCAATCTCATGCTTTCATAATTTCACATACACATGTAATATCAAAGCTTTAAGCATTTAATCACACATGCAAGCATAAAAACTCAATCAAACACATCACAAACACAATCAAATAATCGGTGAAGAACCCTTATGGATTTTCCACCGCATAAAACCATCCTCACACCACCAAAACTCGGTTGGTGAGGTTAAATCTCCCTCTTACCTCTTGTAGACAATTTTAATCGGTTTGTTCTCCTTCCTTCCTTCAAATTTGTGCTATCCACCAAACAAATCCCTAAAATTCTTAAACAATTAGTAAAAACACATACAAGGTACAATATTGAAAAATCATGGAACAATCATGGTTAGAAAAATTAAAAATTCAATTTTGAACCATAGAAACCAAACTTACCCTTAAGTAAGTAAGCAAGAAGTGGAATTTTAGGCAAGATAGAGTAGGAATTTGGGAAAACTTTGTGAATGAAAGATGCTTAGAATGGTATTTGGCTTTAGGAAATATGATAGGAAAAAATTATAGAAGTTTGGTAGCACATGTAGTAGTCTTGACCGAATGTAGAGAGAAAAAGAGAAAGGAAAGTGTGCTTGGTTCTTGATAGCTTTTTGGAGAGAAAGTAGATGCTTTGATTTGTGATAAGCTAATAAATGAAAGTGAAATGGAAATAGAAGTGCAGCTGCCGTGTGAGCTGTTTTAGGGAGGTTGAGTGCATGAATTTGCATGCTAAAATATCCTAAAATATCCTAAAGTGTTCACACTTGGTGCACATGGCTTATGTCATGTTGGAAGGTTCTTGAATATTGTAGAAACAAGCCACTTGCCTCCTCATTTTGCAGCCCCAATTTCGTGCAGCCCCCCCCTCCATTTTAATAGCTTAATTGTTTCCAAATTAGTCCTAATTACATGCTAGTTAATTAGGTAATTTGTTAGGTCAATTATCCTAACCAAACTAAATTAACATACTAGTCACATAACTAATTAATTTAGTATATATTAACATATATTATAACCTTTAATTAATATTAGTATATCTAATTAGTATTTAGATTATAATTAATTAATAACTAAGCTAGTTCACTTAGTTTACTAATTAAGTAATTAGATTAGTCAAATTAAGCTTAATTAGGTTACTAACCATTTTCAAGCCTACAATCTTTGACTAAATCCTAACCCTTGATTCATCTTTAAATCCTAGCCATAGATCACATCTAAGGTAGATATCACTTGGTCATAAAACTATCCTTCTAATCTCACCATTGATTAGATCAACGGCTAAGATTAAAGCTTCTAAAGTAAGCTTCACAATCCAATGGCTCACAAAGAAGTCAATGCTTCTTTTGTTGACTCTTTCTAATTGGTTTAGAAAGTCAAGCCTACCTATTTTGACCATTTCCTATTGGTTTAGATTTGTATAGTCAAGACACGGTTGATCATGTTACGCTAAACGTGGGCCCCACAAACTTTTCGGGTCCACAAATAATTTTTCTCTTGTTTTTGAGACAAGAGGATCTTGTTGAATAAAATAATATTATAAAAATATAAAATTATTTTATTACACGCTTAAATTCTAAAATTACGAGATTAATATATATATCAATCAATTGGGTTTAGTAAGATCCCCAAACTCTAATTAATTAAAATAAGATTTTTCCTAGGTCGAGAAAATTATTATTTTCTTGACTCGGAGCAAATCACACAAAATGATCAAATATGATCTCGTAAGCAGTCAAATTATTTTTATAACACACAGAAAATGTAAAACAGTGTAATTCTGCTATTACTATTCACATAGTCAGAATTTGGGGTGTTACAGTTGATGCTTTCTTGTCGCCATTGCAGTCTTCACAGATGTAGACATAAAATAGAAATAGACAGAAATAATATAGCAAAGAGGTGAGATCTCCTACATCGTATACCAATACGGTAGCAAAGAAATGATAGACATACCAATACCATATAGCATATAGTCCATTTAATCAGCAGATATATTCATGATAGTTATCAAATAAATAATCCAATAAACTTACAACATAATATCAGTAATAATAATAATACCACTGTAATATCATACCTCAACAATATTATTTCACAACAGCGTAAATGCTAACTATGCATATGCACAATGCAACCAATTCCTACTCCATGGAGCTAGACTCAAAGTCTGAGGTGAACACCAGAAGATCTGTCCCCCCTAAAAGACAGTCTATGCTAGATCATGAAGAGAAATAATGTTTATCGGGTAGCCCGTGCGTTGCAACCGGTGTTCACGGCTAGGGGTATATATATAAAGTGATAACATCATCACATAATTATTCGTGATAACATAATCACGAAGTGAATCACCGTGCCCTGCGGTCTTCTAGGACACATCCAACCATCCCACCATTCTAGTTCTCATTCACTCCTTAAGCATATCATCATGCCCATCAAACTAAGTGAATACACTTTTCTATGCATGATAAATGATTTAAACATATACTGTCATTAAACACAGTATTTCTTATTCACACGCTGTCACATGGTGGTATCACTATATAATGCTCAATAGCATATCAAAGTACCGTTGTACTGTTCCCAATCATATTAACGCAACTGCCCATATAATTGTCTAATACCATTAGCATAAATGATATTATGTAACCGCCCATACAACTACATAATACCAAAGATCCACTCGGGTCCAATACTTCAATTTCACAAATTACTTGGTTCAATACATTGGCCCTACAGCAAAACTCGTTGTTCCTCTCAATCGCGTAGCAATATTTTTGCATGTTTACAATCGCGTAACACTTCTGTTATGTTTTCAAATCGTGTAAATATTTTATCACATTTTCTTAATCGCATAACCAAAAATTACTTTTTTTAAGTCACGTAAAAGTTTTTTTTTACGTATTTTCAATCGCGTAAAATATTTCTAATATATTTTAAGCTCAAAATAATATTTTTCTTATTTATTATCAAAATTTGATTTTATTTCCATTATTTCCATAATAATCCTTCTTAAAATAATATTTCCAAGATATTCTCATTAAAATCAATATTTTCTACTGTTTCTCAGAAAACTATATTTTTTTAATTTACTTGAGATATTACAGCTCAAAATTTCCTAAGGTGCTTCAAAACCTAAAGGGTGAGCTATACGTTAACAAATTTCAAGTTTTAACTTTTATTTTACTACATAAATTAATTAGGCCAATTTTATTTCTAAATAGTAAATTACTTTCATTTTTTATTCAAAAACTTACCAAATTGATTTCTTATCATTTAAACACCTAAGACTACACTTAGTAAAATAATTTTAGATCTTGAACATCAGAATGACATCATGGCCGAATTTCACACTATGCTTCACAAATCATATATAATTATTTTCTAACACTTTATTCCTTATAAAAATACTTAATTAAATTTCTTGTCATAAAATCATTTAGTCCTTAATTAGGAAAATAATTTAGAATACTTTGTCCCCTTGGTGATGTTGAGGCCGTAAGCCTTTAGGTTCTTTCGAACCATCATACAATTTCCATCATGTGAATCACATCCTATTTTACACAAGAATCATCATGCTTTATAAATCACATATTAGCATACTATCAAAGCTATAAGCATACCAAACACATATACAAATCAAGTATACTTATCAAAGCAATAAAACAATCACACAATATAATTCAATCAACATCAACCAAAAACCACACAATCGAGTGAATAAATCCTCACGTGGATTTTTCACTCACAAACACAAACAATTCCATTCTTTCACCACCACATATGGCCGATGAGGTTAATCTCCCTCTTACCTAGTTGATGACCTCCTAGCTCCTCGTAGGATTCTCCTTGTATCAAACATTCACCACCAAGTAAATCTTAGAATCAAACATGGCCTTAGGATTCTAAGAATCAAATAAGAAGTTAAGTTTTAAGACCTTTGCCTTGAAACCTTAGAACTTAAATTCAAGATTCAAGCATGAAGATGATGGATTTAGACCAAAGTCTCAACATCAAAGAGTCTTAGAATGATGTAAGGATTCAAGATATGTAGCTAGATAAAATTATGGAAGATTGGAGGTAAAACTAGAGAGTGAGGCCGTGAGCTTCTTGGATGGACAAGGTATGAACTTTTTGATCTTTAATTTGAAGAACAAGGTTGAAGATGATAGAACTAGGCTAAGATCTCAACTACAAAGTATCTTAGAATTGTGTATAGGTTCTAGATCTAAGGTTATATTGAAATTATTGAAGCTTGGAAGGTGTTTTAATGGGTTTGGCTGTGAGTTTCCTTGGAGAGAAAAGGAAAGAAATTTTTAGTTGTTCTTGGTGTTCTTGGATGAGAGAGAAAAGATAATAAATTTTTTCTTCACAACGTGCTATATAAATGAAATAGAATTTCCTATTCTCTAGCTTATGGCCGTGGAGTGTTTTTTAGAGGAAAGGAGAGAGATTTTGATGTTAAGCTTTTATGGAAAAGTGCTAAGATAGAAAAGATGATGGAAATGAAATGAAAAGCCTTATTTCCTAGTGCATGGCCGTATAATCACTTGGATAGGAAAGTCCAAAGCTTGTTCAATAAGAAAAGCTTAAGCACATGGGCTCACATGGTTGCACATGGCCTAGGTCATCAAGTGGTCATCTATTGATCATTAGAGACTTCAAGAACATGCTAGAATGCCTTAGGTGGCCGTGTGACTCACTAGGATAGCTAACTAGGTTTTATTTCCAACTAGATTCTAGTTACACTTAGCTTAGATAGTTAATTCATCTAGTTACATCTAAACTAATTTAGTTAGGACATTTAGTTACATTCTAACTATTTAGTTACTTGATTAAGTCATTGCATAGGTCATAATTCTAGAAACTCTAGATATTTTTCTAGTAACTTAAGACTCTAAGTATTAGCAAACTAGATTAGCTTCATTTAGTTACTACTTAGTCTATTAGAGTAACTAAGTTAGATTATCTAGTTACTTAGCTAACTAGTCTAACCACTTTTGTTGACCTTTCAAATAAACTATCATGATTCTAATTGATTAGTTATTAATATATGTAATGATGGTTCATCATTACTCTTAAGATATTTAGCTTAGATATTTTCAGCTTTCATGATTACACTTAAGATATTTAGGGTAGATATTTTCTGATTAGAAATATCTTAGATATTTTCATCCAGATATTTGTATTTAGATATTTGTCTAAGATATTTTCTTTTAGATATTTACTAGGTGAGTCATCATAGAATTTTCTAGAACAACTGAGTTAGCATGGTGAGTTGTAGTGCTGAGTCACCAGCTGAGTCATCAATAGAAGCTTTTGGAATGTGTGACTCATCGTGACAAGTCACTGGGTGAGTCAGCATTCCACATCCTTCTAGAATATGGTGAGTCACCATTCTAGAATATGGCAAGTCATCGCTTCTCAAAAAAGAATGACAATACAAGCTTAAAATATCTTGAAAGCGAAAGTAGTCAAATTGAATTTGTCTTCTAGCTTGAGTAGTCAATTTGAATTTCTCCTATTCAAGTTGAGTATCCAATTTGCCTTCTTCCTGCTTACCATTGGTCCATCGCTTTGACTTATCGCCATCAAGATATTTTCTAACAGATATTACCCAATGGACGATATCTACTGCTATTATTACACTATGGATAATCAAAAACTTAGATACAGAAAATCTCTGTCTACTGTTTCCGGTTTCGGGTTTAGTAAGATCCCTCAATCCCGCCTTGACAGTCCCAAACTTTCTGGTCCAGGAAAAAAATTTATTTTTTCGGACCGGCCTCGAGCACACATACAGCTTAGAATAATATTGAAATAATCATAGACTCGAAAAATTCTACAAAAATTCTCAAAAATCATAAAAATTATAAAACTCATATGTTTTAAAAAAAATGGAGTTTGGGAATATATTTCAAAAATAATATTAAAATAATCAAAATAATATTAAAATATTCAAAATAATTAAAAATTCACAAAAATTCACAAAAACTCATAAATATTATAAAACGTATTTATTTTCAAGAAAAATAAAAAATCAGGGTGTTACATTCCTCGCCTCAGTCTTTTAAGAAGATTAAATATAAACATAATAGCAGGATATAGAAAAGATGTGAGATATCCAACATCAATACCAATTATGGCAGTAAAGAAC
This sequence comes from Ormosia semicastrata, assembly GCA_029884595.1. Classification (NCBI taxonomy): domain Eukaryota; kingdom Viridiplantae; phylum Streptophyta; class Magnoliopsida; order Fabales; family Fabaceae; genus Ormosia; species Ormosia semicastrata. The sequence continues at coordinate 11,696,144 of JAQQTO010000047.1, forward strand.
CAGAAACGGCGCAGGATGCCATACAACATGGCAACCATAATAAGATGATAAACAATTTGATAATACAGATAGTCATAACATCATTAAAAGAAACAGTTCCATAATCATATATATTTATGCCAGATAAATATGTTTACAGACTATGCACATGCACAAGGTACCAAAATCCTACTCCATAGAGCTAAACACAACATCGGAGAGAATGATCAAAGAGACATGCCTATATATCATCAGCCTCAAATCAAGTACTTTCAATATCAATAAATTGTGCAACATGGCTTATACAGGCATTCTTCATAAGATTGCGATATAGGACAGTGTCTCGGTCCGGTTCGTCACCGTGTTTGCATCGGTCTATCCCACGACACAGAGGAGCTACCAATTGTCCATTGCGAGATAACCACACCCCAACGCCCCTGAGGTCAACAAGTGACCTACACTAGTCTATTCGCACCCGCACGTAGGTGTGATTCATCTCCTAGGCATACAGCCTTACAAACAAAGTTCAACAGACTTTCACAATGCATGATGACTCGATGCACATATATACAAACATTCAATAATAGTATGACTTATCCATGATTACATGCCACATTAGGCCCAATCAATTATCAATAATCCTTGGTCCCACTTATGGACCCACAACAAGTCATTGTCCAAATCTCAAGGGTGAAAACATACTTTTTAAAGTTTGATATGAAAGTTACGCCTTAATTTCATTATTTTTTTTCTATTAACCTCTCTAGGGAAATTCTCTAGTATTTTTCATTCAATCTTTATTACTTTTAATTAAATAAGTTCTTTCCTATTTTTAGACTAAACTCATTTAGAATAATCATTTTAAGTTTCTCAAAACCTAACTCACACTCATGTTCTTTCTTTGGTCCAAAAATCACTCTAGCCTATAGGATAAAGTTTTGTTCTTTATTCTTTCTATATTATGAATTCCTAATTAAGTGTCTACTCATTTAATTAACTAAGTTTTAACTTGATACAAAAGTCTCACATTGAGTGCCCAATGAGGCCGTGAGCCTCCAAGGGACTAGGAATCCAACATTTTTCATCACCTTTCCTACCACTCATCATTTAATTGCTTAAGTCCCAAATTAGCACAAAAGTTCCATCTTGGACCCATCAAAGGGCCTCTTGGCCGTGAGCCTCTAACCCAAAGGGGTAAGAATCCTTTGCTTTTCATACAAACATCCAAGTATCCAATGCATTCCAAATACATCAAGTTACACAATAACAAGTATTAAAGTCATACAACACAACCAATCACAACATTACCAAAAATCACACAATCATGTGAGCAACCCACATATGGATTCCTCACCATCAACACAAAAACGTGTTCCTTACCACCATGATAGGTTGAAGAGGATGATCTCCCTCTTACCTAAAGAGACAACAAAAGAAAGCAAGCTCCTTGATGCTTCCTTGCAATTTTCATCTACCACCACCAACGAAACTCTAGGATAGTCAAACTCACAAAATCAACAACCAAAGCTTGAAAAAAAGGAGTCCTTGATCACAAAGGTGACCAAGGATCACAAAAATGAGAAGAGAAAAGATAAAAATCAAGAACTTTACCTCAAAGGTTCAAGTTTTAGGGCTTGGTAGAAAGTGATGAAGATGGAAGAATTAAGAGATGATCACCAAAGAGAAAAGCTTCTATGTGACAAGAAGATTCAAGAACCAAGGTTGGTTGGAGGGAACAAAGATGGATGGCCAAAATGGTGTGTATGGTTGTGAGAATGGAGAGGAAGAATGGAGAAGAGGGAGTGTGAGTGAGAAAGGAGAAAAGTGAAAGTGAAAAGTGATAAAACTTTTTTTTAAAATGGAAAAGTGAAAAGTGAATGTGTGGTAATGTGAAAAGATGACAATTAGTGTCATCTTTCCCTCCAATTACCGTGGAGTCCAAGGAGGAGAGAGGAAAGGTGAAGCTTCCTTGAGAAGCTTGGTATAAAGCTTCCTTGAGAAGTTTCACATACTTTTTGAAAAAGTCATGGGTGATGTCATGGTGATGATGTCATCTTGGTGATGTCATTAAAATACTCTCTAGAAAAGATGACTAACACTCTACTAAAGCTATTATCTAGTGGACAAAGGTTACAGTTAGCAAAAGTAGTATTTATCGTCCAACGGATAATAAAACGTTATCACGATTTTATTTATCAGATAAAATCTTAAAAAATGAAAACTTTGTAAACTGTGTTCGACCTCGGGTTTCGTAAGATCCCTCGTCGATGTTTCCATAATCCAAAGTTTTTTGGCCTTGGGAAAAATATTTTACTTTTTCGGATCCGCTCAGCGCGCACACAAAATAAAAAAATATATTAAAATAATCAAAATCACCAAAATAATTCACAAAATTTCTCAAAAATCACAAATATTATAAAAAGCATATATAACAAAAAATAAGAAATTTTCGGGGTATTACACTTTCATTTTAGCCTTATAGATTTTAGAATTCTCATAAGCATCATTTCTCAACTCCTCTAACTCGGTCAACTGAAATTTTCAAAGCTTACCTGCTTCTCCCATGTTAAAATTGAAATGCTTGATGGCCCAATAAGCTTGATGACTGAGCTCCACAGGTAAGTGGCAAGGCTTTCCAAAAACAAAACTATAAGGTGACATGCTTAAGGGAGTTTTGAAAGTTGTACGATAGGCCCAAAGTGCATCCACTAGTCTCAAAGACCAATATTTGTGATACGAGTTGATCGTTTTCTCTAAAATTTGCTTAATTTCTCGATTTGCAAGTTCTACCTGTCCATTTGTATGGGGGTGGTATATAGTAAAAAATTTATGTACCACCCTATATTTCTTCATCAAAGCCTTAAAAGAACAGTTAAAAACATGTGTACCTCACTAATGATATCACGTGGTGTACCAAATCGAGATAACATATTCTCTTTGAGAAATTTAATTACCGTCCTATTATCATTGCTCCTACAAGCTGTTGCTTCCACCCATTTTGACATATAATCTAATGCCACAATAATATATTGATATCCAAAAGAAGGAGAAAATTGTCTCATAAAATCAATACCCCAACAATAAAAAATTTCAATCACTAAAATTGGGTTTAAGGGCATCATATTACAATGGGAAATAACTCCTAAATTTTGACACTTTTCACACGAACGACAATAATTGTTTGTATCCTTAAATAAGGTAAGCCAATAAAATCCACACTACAGAATCTTTGCAGTAATTTTCTTCACTGAAAAGTGGCCCCACAAGCTTGGGAGTGACAAAATTCTAAGATGCTAGTAATCTCTTCATCAAGGACGCAACACCTTAAAATTTGATCAAAACAGTATTTGAAAAGAAATGGTTTATCCCAATAGAAATTACATACCTCAGTCATGAACTTCCTCTTATCCTAAGCACTCCAATCCATTGGTATCTCACCTGTAACCAAATAATTCACAATATGAGTAAACCATGGTAGAGAAGTAACAGAAAATAAATGCTCATTGGGAAAATCATCTCTGATTGCAGGTGGTAAGAAGTGTCCTCAAATGTGAGCCTTGAGAGATAGTCAGCCACTATGTTCTCCACTCCTTTCTTGTCTTTAATGGTGATGTCAAATTCCTGCAAAAGTAAAATCCACTGTATTAGTCACACCTTAGCATCCTTCTTTGTAAGAAGGTACATAAGGCTACATGATCTATGAAAATAATAATAGGAGAACTAATCAAGTAAGCACAAAACTTATCGAAAGCAAACACTATAGCTAGCAACTCCTTTTTAGTGGTGGAATAATTCATCTGAGCACTATTTAGAGTTCTAATAGCATAGTAAATGACAAAAGGCTTCCCCTCCCTTCGCTATCCAAGAACAGCACCTACAACAAAATCACTAGCAACACACATGATCTCGAAAGGTAAAGTCCAATTAGGTGGTTGCATTATTGGTGCTGAGGTAAGCTCGCCATTTAGCATTTTAAAAGCCTCTTGACAAGCTTGTATCCATTTAAATAGGGCATCTTTAGCTAAGAGGTCACATTGTGGTCTAGATATAGTGGAAAAATTCTATATGAATCTCTTATAAAAACCTACATGACCAAGAAAAGATCTCACATTCTTTACTGTCCTAGGTTTAGGCAACTTAGAAATTAATTCGATCTTAGATTAATTCGATCTTAGATTGATCAACCTCTATCCCCCTAGAAGAAATAATATGCCCTAAAATAATACCTAAAGGTACCATAAAGTGATATTTTTCCCAATTCAAAACCAATTCCTTCTCCTCATAATGAATTAACACCCTCTCTAAATTTAATAAGCATTCATCAAAAGAAGATCTAAAAATAGTCAAGTCATCCATAAAAACTTCTATGTAATTTTCAACCATGTTACTAAAAATGCTCATCATGCAACATTGAAAAGTAGCAAGTGCATTACATAATCCAAATGACATTCTACGAAAAGCATAAATACCAAAAAGACAAGTGAAAGTGGTTTTATCCTAGTCTTCTAATGTAATTTCAATTTGATAATAACCAGAATAACCATCCAAGAAGTAATAGAAAGGATGACCAGCTACACGCTCAAGAATTTGATCAATAAAAGGGAGAGGAAAATGGTCTTTTTGGGTGATAACATTCAATTTTTTATAATCAATGCACATCTGCTACTCAGTCACAAGTTTTGTAGGCACTAACTATCCCAGGTCATTCTTTACCACAGTAACACCTGACTTTTTAGGAACAACATCTGTAGGACTTACCCATTTACTATTAGCAATAGGATATATGATTCCTGCATCTAATAGTTTCAACACTTTATTCTTCATTACTTCTTTCATAGTGGGATTAAGCCTATGTTGGGAGTCTCTATGAGGGATAGTTCCTTCCTCCAAATTAATTTTATGATAGCAGACTAGAGGACTAACACCTTTTATATCAGCAATGCTCTAACTTAAAACTGACTTATGCTCACTTAGGGTCTGAATCAATCTCTCACTTTGAGATTCAGATAATTTAGATGAGATAATAACAGGAAAAGTATCACCTGGACCAAGGAAAACAAGCTTTAAACCCTTAAGCAGAGGCTTCAATTCAACTTTGGGTGCTTCCACACTAGAAGGAACTTATTTTTCACCTTTCTTGGGCAACTCTTTGAACTTTGGTTGCCATGCCCGAGTGCCATAATCTTGAGTTCTACAAAAAATAACACTAATATCAACTACATTAGATGGATTGCTGAAAGAATCAAATTCAGAATTAACTCAAGAGGATCAAAATCGTGAGTTGTAGAAACTCCCTTATCCACGAGTGAGTCAATCATGTATATCTAGTGGCCCTCATCATCGTCTTCTAGCTATTTTGTAATATGGAAGATATTCACCTTAAGAGTCATGTTTTCGAAAGATAGCTTCATGAGCCCATTCCTGCAATTAATAAGAGCATTAGCAGTGGCAAGGAAAGGTCTACCTAAAATCAAAGGAATTTTAGAAGTAGTATCAACAATAGATCTAGTGTTGAGGATTAGGAAATCAACAGGATAATAAAATTTGTCAATTTGAATTAGAACATCCTCTACCACACCCCGAGGTACTCTAACTAAATGGTCAACCAATTGCAATACCATAGTGGTTAGTTTAAGTTCTCCCAACCCAACTACAAATAAATAGAATATGGCATTAGATTTATGCTAGCTCCTAAATCTAACAAAGCTTGCCCAAACTCAGGGCTTCTGATGCTGCATGCAATGGTTAGAAAACCAGGATCTTTATACTTGGGAGGAATCCAATGCTCAATTAGAGCACTAACTTATTCTGTTAAGAACGTTGTCTTCTTCACCTAGTGCTTCCTCTTAAATGTACACAAATCCTTGAGAACTTTTGCATAAGGAGGAACTTGTTTAATTACATGCAAAAGTGGAAGATAACCTTAGATTCTCTAGGATTTCATTTTTAGGATCCAAAATTCGCTTGCTTGATTTTAAAGCTTGAGGGAATGTATCTTAATAGGATTCTTTGTCACCTCAGGTTCCTTGGGCAGCTTGACATCACTCTTATCTTGATTATTGTCAACATCCTCTGAGTTATTTGTTGTTGGGATGTATAATGATGTACCACTTTGTGTCACAATGACATTCACATCCTTCAACTTCTCTTGCACTATGTGTTGACTATGGGGTGTGGATTGAGCTTGAGAAGGGAACTTACCTTGCTCATTCACACTCAAGGAGTTCATCAATTTGGACACTTGGCTCTTTATCTCCTTGTTTTCTTCAACAACTTGCGTAATCAAAGATTCAAACTTTTGGTTCATCTTACCCCGTGCCTCAATAAAAGCATGCAAAGTGTATTCTAAAGGACTTCTAGAAGGTGAAGGTGCATGATATCAGGATCTTTCTATAAGAACTCATCATTGCACATCATCTCCATAAATTGGCGCTCTCTAGATGTAAGCCCCTTATAAAAATAACTCACTAAGCGTCAATTTTCATACCCATGGTAAGGACACATACTTAACAGCTCCTTAAATCTTTCCTAAGACTGATACAGAGTCTCACTGTCCTTTTGTGCAAAGGTGGAGATTTTCTTTTTTAAAAGTGTTAGTCTTATGTTAGGGAAATTGTTTATTAAAGAAAGCCTGAGTTATCTCATTCCATGACCCAACAGATCGTGGTCTCCTCGAGTATAGCCAACTGTTAGCTCTATCCTTCAAAGAGAAAGGAAAGAACTTAAGTCTCACAATGTCATCAGTTGCATTTTGACTATGAAAAGTCACAACTACTTCCTCAAACTCCCTAATGTGCAAATATGGATTTTCATTTTCGAAGCCATGAAAAATAGGGAGTATCTGTATCATCCCTATTTTAAAATCCAGTCGGGGAGTATTAGCTAGAAACATGATGCATGATGGTGTGGGTGTGCGTGTAGGGTGGAGGTAATTCTGAAGGGTCCTAGTGGGTTGATCTCCGTGTTCGCTCATTTCCTCAGAATTAGAAGTATCAAATAAATGAATAGTAAAATCAGACTCTGACTCTGACATAGGTCTACAAACAAATTGACCCAAGGCGTCTCTATACTTGTTCATGCAAGGTAAGGAAAAATGTAACACTAAAAAAAAACTACCAAAAATAAAACAAAATAAAATAAAGATGCAGCAAGATAAAATACAAAATGAAGTTATCGCCTTTATAAACTACTAAAAATAAAAATTGGATTAGCAATTTTTTTACCATCTCCCCAGTAATAATGTCAAAATTTGATTACATGCAAAGAATAACGTGATAATTGTAGCACAACTTTGGGGTGTTGGTTCCACAGAGAGACAAATTAAAAGAATAGTTAAAGAAACAAAGAAACAAAAGAAAAATATTAAATGATTAAAAATAAATAAAGATTAATTTAAATACAAAATTAAGTAAAGCAAAGTAAAGTAAATTTAGTTTTATACTAGATGTAAGATGACTAAGGTTCAGAATCTAACAAGATTAATTTTAACATTAACTATGTCAAATTATTTTACCTAAATAATTTTACTCATGAACATCTAGCGGTAAGCATGTGCTCACGGAAAGTATATAAATAAAGTATTAAAAATATTAATCACATGTATGATAAAATTTCCTTATTTAATAGTAATTATAAAATCATTCAATGTATCCCTAATAAGAAACCACAATTGATATCCAACAATCACTACCAACATTCAGATAATACAAATAAATTACAAAGCATGAAAAAAACATGACTGAACTCATCTTAAATATATAATCTGATAGGAAAATAAAATCAATAAACATTAAATCTTAAAATTGGGTGAAAATAATTCAACATAAAAATGTCAAAACAATCAAGGTTTCATCATCCCCTTAGTACAGAGAATTTATTAAGACATAATGAGATTAGAATACAATAAAATTATTTCACTAAAATTCTCCATTGTACACAAAAGTTATCTACACTATGATTTTCTCCACTGCAACAAGTCCTTTCTTCTCTTATTTCTATCCTTGTGCAGCATGCTGCACTTCTTTCTCCAAATCTTTGTGCATAACATAGTGCAATTCTCCTTTGTAGCTTTGCTTTTAAAGGCCAAATATTGCTTTGCTTAATATCCATATTGAAAGCACAATTAATCAAGGAATAAGGAATTTTAATTCTTTTCAAATATCTCTACCATCACATCAACTCCTTTAATTTTGTTTAATTCCCTTTTTATTGCTTCTTGGGTCACGTGCTTCTGCTTTCAATTTTTTTTAAATTTATTTTGACTGCTTTCTTTTTCTTATTTGGGCTTTGAATATTCCTTTGAATTTGATTAGGCTTTCACTTACTCTTTATAAACTTTGAAACTAAACATAAAAATCTATTTAAGAATATTACGAAGTAAATAAAAATTCAATTTAAAAATACACATTAATTCTAATGATTTCTATTCACATTTTAACATTTTAGCCCTATAATAGGGTATTCAGAGAGCACTTTCATACACTCATCAGGTATCCCTTGTTGTTGAGGCTCAAGCATAAAGGGTGAGGCATCCCAAGATGTGTTGAGTGCTTTAGTTTGTAAAGGTAGTAAGCACATGTTCAAGCTTGAAGTAATAGTGGAAAATCTTGCGTGGTTTACTTGAGGACTAGACGTAGGTCACAAGGGTTCACTGAACTAGGATAAATCCTTGTGTTTGCTCTTCTCAACTCTATCTCTTTACATATGTGCTTTAATTTTATATGCTTAATTGAATACTCTTCATCTTGGCTTATTTATTTGTGAGTCAAAATGATCAATTTCATCTATCTATTTACTTCAATCAATCATTAGCTTCAACAAAAATTGATATTCAAGTGTTTTGTGAAAAGTTTGCAAAAAGTTTTTATAAACTTAATTCATCCCCTCTTGAGTTTGAAGTCACTTGGTAACAAGTGGTATCAGAGCTAGACTCTTGTATAAAGAACTTCACAGCTTCAAGAGAAGTGATGGCTTCTTCAAATAGTTTTTTGGAGGGTTCTTCTCTCTATAGACCTACCTTTTTCAAGTGAAGTTATTGATCTAGATGAGTAGGATGCAGTAGAAAATGGTCCTTTTATTCTCACACATGTTGTTAATGGTGTAAGAGTCAATAAACCAAGAAGTGAATGGACCGATGATGATTAAAAAAAAGGTCCAATACAGTTTGAAAGCCAAAAATATCCTTACCACAACTTTGGGGTATGATGAGTTCTTTAGAGTCTCAAATTGTATATCTGCTCAAGAAATGTGGAAGACTTTAAAAGTACCCATGAGGGTACTAGTGAAGTGAAAAGATCAAGGATAAACACTCTCACTCATGAGTATGAGCTTTTTAGAATGAACCAAGGTGAAAGCATTCAAGAAATGCAAAAACGATTCACACATATTGTAAATCATCTTGCTTCATCTGGAAAGATTTTTCCTAATGAAGACCTTATTAACAAAGTCTAGAGATGTTTAAGCAAATATTGGCAACTTAAAGTCGTGGCTATTATAGAGTCAATAAATCTCTCAACCATGACTCTAACTATACTTTTTGGCAAGCTCCAAGAACATGAATTAGAGTTAAATAGGCTCAACCAAAATGAGGAACTTAACAAAAAAAAGAAGGGAATTGCTCTCAAGGCCACTTCCTCTATGATTAATGATGATGATGATGATGATGAAGATGATGGAGATGGCTTAGAGATAAATGAGGGAAATTTAGAATATTCTTCAAGAAGAATGGAGCCTAAAGAATACCTCCCTTCCCCCTAAAGAACAGCTATCATAAAGGAGAAGGAACTTCATCCACTCCTAAATGCTATAAATGTGTAGAACTAGGACAGATAAAGATGGAGTGTCCAATCTATTAAAGGAAAGTGAAAAAATATGAGAAGAGGTCCTCAAAGGATAAGAAAGAGAGAAGAGCTTACATAGCTTAGGATGATAATGACATGGATTCAACCGATAGCTCAGACAATGAGAAAGCCAACTTATGTCTTGTGGCTAGAAGAGAAGAGGAAGATGAAGATGACATGGAGATAACATCCTCAAACTTTGAATCAAACTTTTTCCCTTCCTATGATGAATTACAAGATGCATTTGAAGAATTACATAATGAATCTATGAGGCTTTCAAAACTTGTTTCATCATCCAAGAAAACAATTTCCTCTTTAGAAAACAAAATCTCTGTTTTAAACAAGAAAATTGAGGAACTTAAAATTGAGAATGAAACTCTTGGACTTATTGATGCAAATTCTTTATGCATAACATGCTCTTCATATGAAAATGCACCTACATCCTTTTCTTGCTTATCATGCAAAACTTTTGAAAAGGAAATTCAAAATTTGAAAAATACTCTTTCAAAATTTACTTTTGGAATAGATAATTTGAACATATTGCTTGGGAAGCAAATATGTGTTTTTCAAAAGGTTGGTTTAGGGTACAATCCAAAAACCAACAAAAACTTTACAAAAATTCTTTGTTCCCTCAAGCACATTAATAAGTCCTTTCATAAAGTGTTTTCATTGTGGTATAAAAGGATACAGTGCATCAAATTGTAATGTAAGGAAGAATTTCAATAGCCAGATAGGGACTAAAATGGTTTGGGTCCCCAAAGGCACTTTGCCAAAAACTAACACACAAGAACCCAAGAAAATTTGGATATCAAAAGTCAAAAATTGAAGTGTGTTATAGGTGTGCTTGAAGGCCAAGTACTGACTTTGGTATCTTCAAAGTGGTTGTTCCAAGTACAAGACTAGAAATTACTCCAAGCTCCTTTCCTTGTCTCCAAGATGTTTGGACTTGCAATCTTTGGATCAGTGGAGACTTATTTTATACCTTAACTTACTTTAAAATAGTACTTTCTAGCTTTATGTCTTGAAAGTGTTTCTACATGCTAATATGCTAGATAAGTATGCTTCTTATTTGAAATGACATGTTTAATGATAATATCTTTGTTCCTAAAATTTTTGATCAATCATGTCATAGAATAAATGTGTTTTATCTTATTTTTATCCTTATCTAACATGATCTTTGTTTGTTTTAAAATGCCTATGGAAAAATTAGAAATTTGTGATCATGTCTTCTATTCTTAATTAGTATGATTGCTTAATTTCTCATTCTTGGTTGTCCTAAATGTATATTAGAATGTGTGCATATTTGATCCTTGACTTCTGTTAACCCTTTGGACTTGCTATTTTATGTTTTTTCAAATGGTTTTATTCGAATAAGCCTATTTCTATTTGAATAAGGAGTTCCAGTAGATGCTGGAATACGTTTCCTAATGCTTTTATGCGAACAATTTTCTATTCAAATAAGTCCTTCTAGAAGCGTGTGGAAAATGGTCTTGTACGGATCTATTCGAATAGACCAAATGTCCATTCAAATAGCACTTGGCAGAAAGCCAAGTTTTTGTTCTTCCCATGCATCTATTTGAATAGAGCTAATTCTATTTGAATAGACACGACCTTTTTGAAGGCAGTAATACTCCCTCTCTTTCATTTTCTAGTTTCATTCTCTCTCTTCTCTCTCGTTCTCTCAAATCCCTATGCACCCAAAATCCCTGAAAACCCTAGCCACCATCTTTTCCTCTTATTTTCACTAATATCACGCCATTTTCTCTCCACCAAACCTATTTCCAAGCCACCCATTGTCCCTTTCACCCTTCCCCTCTTCTAATTTCTTCTCTCATGCACTACTATCTACCCAAACACCTTTACCCATGACTTTGAGCATCTTCCATGGCGTCTTCTTCAAACCCCAAACATGTCAAAACCAAAAATGCCCCAACTGACAACCCTTTGGATCTGAGAAGGTTATCCACTAACAATGAGCATCTCAAGTAGTTCAAGGGCCACTTCTTGAAAAGAAACCTTGTCCAACTTAAGCATTTGGACTTAAAGTTCTTTAGTGCTAAAGGGTTTGAGTTCGTGTCACTTTTAGAGCATTAAGTGGTTCTGAGGTTGTACACCTACAAGACAAACTTCTACCCAGACCTTGTGTCACACTTAAGCTCTAAACTTATTTTTCAAAGAACTCAATTAGCACACATAGTTTCAAGGCTTTAAAATGGTTTTTGGTTTCTTAAGAAATAACCTATAAGTGCTAAAAGATTGTTGTAACTTTTGGAAACATTTGGCAAGTTTTAAAAGTTGACTAAAATGTTTTTCGAATAGGTTTATTTGAATAAAGGTTTTCCTTATTCGAATAACCAAAGTCAAAATGCCTAGAGTTCCAATCCATAAGCCTTTATTCGAATAAGACAAGACCTTAGTTGAATAACAGCTTAAAACAAGCTATGTGCCTCTTTGTTTTTAAATGGTTTATTTGAATAATACTTTTGTTATTCGAATAATATGTTTCAGAAGCCTTTTTCAGTTTATGCTAAAAATGCATTTATTCGAATAACCAAAGGCTTATTCAAATAACATGCTTCAGAAAAGCTTTCTTGCTGCACTATAAACGTATTTATTCGAATAAGGAGTTTGTTATTTGAATAAACACGTTTCTAGAATCATAAATTAACAGCTAGTTTGGCTACAATTAATGCTCCAACTACTCCCAATAATTCTTTAATGCATTAGGCTATAAATACAAGTCATTAGACATTAAAGAAAAGTTTGAAATCAATCTGAAAAGTCTTGTTGAGCATTAATACGAGTTCATTTAGCCTTAATCTTTAATTCTCTGTTTATGAGTGATCTGTCGATTATCTCTATATCTTAAGTGTCTTATGTTTGATCTAATTAGACTCCATATGTACTTAATTGTTAGCATTTAGCTAAGTTTCTTGATATGAAGCTTAAGCAGATCATTAATGTGAAACTATGCTTAAGTGTGATTATAAGTGCTCATAATTGAATTATGCTTTTCAGGAGATCTTTGAGTGATGGAGTCCATTTGCGTCAAACCAAGCTTGTTATCCACGTAATGATCCATGTAGAGTGTAGAGCATCTTTTCTGAGGCGTGTAACTCAAATCCGTTTTTATGACTCACAAAATAATAACGTATTATTATTTTGAGTTTGTTTGTTCTTTGTGATGCATGGTGCATGGTTATGGCCTTAGTCCTCCTTTTATGCTATTTTGGTTATTTTAAATACGACCTGCATGTCGTGCCTTTTTCTCTACATTCTGATTGTACATTCTCTTCTCACCTAACTCCCCTCGAATGTAAAAGAGGTTTCTATATAATGTAATTTTGATGTGGAGGCAAGAAGACGGCATCAAGTGAGGATGCTGGTGGGAGACGCTTGGTGAAGCTGGCTTAGTTAATGCTACTCTCTTAGGGGGCCATAACCATGTCACTTTTATTATATGCTTTATATGTATGAGATGCATGGATGATATTTGTGGTATGATAAACAATTTAATAAATGGTGAGATCTAATAATAATAAAAATCCCTCAAAATAAATATTAAGTCATTATATGATGCCTTCTAATGTGTGGCACTCGTCAAGACTAGTATCGATCAAGTGTAGGTCTGCCAAAGCAGGATGCCTTTATCTATATTAGTAAGACGCGATGGGATAAGGGTAATATTCAACTGCCAACCATTGGGTCTGACTTAACTAGGCCATTTCAATAGGATTGAGGGCTTAGAAGCATGGAGTTGGGCTTTAGTCCATTAGATGGATTAGAGTAAGTGTTATTCACCCAATTATCCAAGAGTTGCATGTGATGTAATTGGAAAGTGTTTCCTACCTAAATAACTAAATTTTGGGTGATAAACCAAATCTAACTCAAAGCTAGGTGAAATATGGATCTTGGCCTACTAGGAAATCTTACGATGGGATTTTCTGAGTCAATGTTGAGGGTCATTGATTTGAATAAAATAGTAGGAGACATATTTAATTAAAGATCTTGTTAAATATGTTTATGACATTATACTTATTTTTTTGCATATTTATGTTGATAGATTACCATGGCAACAAACACTTCAAGTAACTTATCATTGCGATCAGTCCTTGAGAAGGACAAGTTATTTGGGACAAATTACCTAGACTGGTATAGGAACTTGAGGATTGTCCTCAAGTAAGAGAAAAAGTTGTATGTTCTAGAACAGCCTGTTCCTGAGCCACCTGCTACTAATGCCCCTAAAGCTGAAAGAGATGCTTATAAGAAGCATCAAGATGATGGCTTGGACATCGGATGTCTAATGCTAGCCACCATGAACTCTGAGCTCCAAAAGCAACACAAGAACATGGATGCCTACGATATGATCGTACACCTCAAAAAGCTCTATCAAGAGCAAGCTAGACATAAAAGATATGAGGTCTCTAAAGCATTGTTTCTGTGCAAGCTGGTAGAAGGAAGTCCTGTTGATGCTCATGTACTCAAGATGATTGGGTACATTGAAAACCTAGAAAGACTTGGTTTCCCATTGGGCCAAGAGTTGGCCATTGACTTAGTCCTGCAATCGTTGCTAGAAAGTTTTAGTCAATTTGTTATGAACTACAACATGAATGAAATTGACAAATCACTACCAGAGCTGCTAAGTATGTTGAGAACTACTGAGCAAAACATAAACAAAGGCAAAAGAAAAGCCATAATGATGGTCCAAACGAATAAGGGCAAGAAACAACAGAAAAAGCCCAAGGACAAGGGCAAGGATAAGTCCAAGTCCAACATTTCTGGCTTAAAACCAGTGGGTGGAGTGGCTAAGGAAGGTACATATTTCCACTGTGGTCAGACCAGACATTGGAAGAGGAACTGTGCCAAATACCTGGTGGAGCTTAGAAGAAGAAGGGAAGTGAGACTTCCACTTCAAGTATTTTTGTTATAGAAGTTAATTTATCTACTTCTGTATCATAGGTATTAGATACTGGATGTGGATCTCACATTTGTGTAAATGTGCAGGATCTAAAGAGCAGTAGACCATTGACTAAGGGCGAAATCGACTTACGAGTGGGAAATGGAGCAAAGGTTGCTGCATTAGCCGTAGGGACTTACTTGTTATCTTTGCCCATTGGGCTTGTAATAGAGTTAGAGAACTGCTATTTTGTGCCTGCTATTAACAGGAATATCATTTCTGTTTCTTGTTTGGACAAGAAAGGTTTTACTTTTATTATAAAGGACAAATGTTATTCTATTTATATGAATGATATTTTTTATGGTAGTGCACAATTAAGTAATGGACTTTATGTCTTTGATCTCGAAATGCCTGTCTATAACATAAATACAAAGAGGTTTAAATCAAACGATCTAAACTCAACTTTTCTCTAGCATTGTCGTTTGGACCACATAAATGAGAAACGCATCTTCAAACTCCATAAAGATAGATTCTTGGACTCGTTTGATTTCGAATCATATGAGATATGTGAATCTTGTTTATTGGGGAAGATGACAAAGGCCCCATTCACTGGACAAGGTGAAAAGGCTAGTGATCTTTTAGGCCTTATACATAGTGATGTATGTGGGCCACTAAACACACTAGCTAGAGGCTATTTTCAATACTGCATTACATTTACTGATGATTTCAGTAGATATGGATTTGTATATCTTATGAAGCACAAATCAGAATCCTTTGAAAAGTTCAAAGAGTTCAAGAATGAAGTACAAAATCAACGTGGAAAGAGTATTAAAATCCTTCAATCAGATCGAGGAGGTGAATACTTAAGCCAATAGTTTGATGATCATCTGAAAGAGTGTGGGATAATATCTCAACTTACTCTTCCAAGAACACCACAATGGAATAGTGTCTCTGAAAGGAGGAACCGGACCTTGTTGGACATGGTCTGATCCATGATGAGTCATGCAGACCTTCCAGGCTCCTTCTAAGGACATGGTCTGTTAACAGCAGCTTTCACACCTAACTGTGTTTCATCTAAGATGGTTCAAGAGACACCATATGAGATGTGGAATGAGAGACGGCCCAGTATATCTTTTATGAAGATTTGTGGTTGCGAAACTTATGTGAAACGTCAAGTTTCTAATAAACTTGCCCTAAATCAGATAAATACTTCTTTATGGGGTATTCTAAGGAAACCAATGGATACTTTTTCTATAATCCTACAAAGGTCAAAGTGTTTGTCACACGGACTGCTATATTTCTAGAAAAGAAGTTTATCTCCAAAGGAATCAGTAGGAGGAAAGTAGAACTTGAAGAAGTTTAAGTTTCACAGAGCAGCAATGAATTAATGGTGGAAATAGAGCAACCTCCACAAAGTGTTGTGGAACAACAACCTGCTCTAGTAGCACAAGACCTGCGTAGCTCTAATAGGATACATCATCAACCAAAGAGATATGGATTTCTCATGACCCTGTAAGGTGATGTATTACTCATAGATCAAGATGAGCTTGTGACTTACCAAGAAGCCATTATTGGCCTAGAATCTGATAAATGGCTTGAGGCCATGAGATTTGAAATGGAATCCACATATGCCAACCAAGTATAGACCTTGGTTGACCTACCTGAAGGGGTAAAACCCATTGTTTTCAAGAAGAAAACCGACATGGATGGTAATGTGTATACCTTTAAGGCGTGATTGGTAGCTAAAGGTTTCAAGAAAATTCATAGTGCAGACTATGATGAGACTTTTTCCCCAGTTGCGATGCTTAAATCCATTCGGATCTTGCTTGCTATTGCAGCATACCATAATTATGAAATCTGGTAAATAAATGTCAAAACTGCTTTCCTTAATGGAAATGTTCTCAAAGATGTGTACATGACACAACCTATGGGTTTTGCCACTCCAGAGAATGCTGGAAAGGTGTGCAAGTTGCAACAATTTATTTATGGATTGAAGCAAGCTTCTAGATGCTGGAATCTTTGTTTTGATGATACCATAAAACAATTTGGTTTCATCAAGAATAAAGAAGAATCTTGTGTCTACAAGAAGGTTAGTGGGAGCAAAATTATCTTTCTGGTATTGTATGTAGATGACATACTACTCATTGGAAATGACATCCCTACCCTACAGTCTATAAAAACTTGGTTAGGGAACTGCTTTTCTATGAAAGACTTAGGCGAAGCCACCTATGTGTTAGGTATCAGGATCTATAGAGATAGATCACAGAGATTGTTTGGCCTAAGTTAGAGTACATGCATAGACAAAGTGTTAAGACGATTTAACATGCATGAATCCAAGAAATGACTCTTACTTATGTCATATGGTGTAAGCCTATCTAAGGCTCAATCCCCTTCTACCCAGGATGAGAGGGATCGCATAAGCAAGATTCCATATGCATCAGTAATTGGATCTATCATATATATCGTGTTATGTACTTGATCAAACATCTCGTATGCTTTAAGCATGACGAGCAGGTACCAATCTGATCTCTGTGAAAGTCATTGGACTGCTGTCAAGAACATTCTTAAGTACTTAAGAAGGACTAAGGATTCATTCTTGGTATATGGAGCCGAGGAAGAGCTAGTTGTAAAGGGTTACATTGATACTAGCTTCCAAACTGATAAAGACGACTCCAAATCGTAATCGGGTTATGTTTTTTGCCTAAATAGTGGGGCTATGAGCTGGAAGAGTTCAAAGCAGTAGACAGTCACCGATTCTACCACAGAGGCTGAGTATATTATTGCCTCCAATGCAGTAAAGGAGGCCGTTTAGATCAGGAAGTTCATTGTTGAACTTGGCACTATTCCTAGCATTGTGGACCTCTATTGTGATAATAATGGAGCCATTGCACAAGCTAAGGAGCCTAAATCTCACCAATGATCCAAACATATACTTAGGCGCTTTTATCTCATTCGAGAGATCATTGATAGAGGAGATGTGAAGATATACAGAGTACCAATAAATGATAACATTACTTATCCACTGACAAAGCCTCTTATGGAGTAAAAGCATGAGGGTCATACTACATCTTTAGGCATTAGACATATGCCTGATTAGCTCTAGTGCAAGTGGGAGATTGTTGGTGCATGCCCTAGAAGCCGATATATTTTGACAGTACTTATATATATTATATTATGTTATTCCTTAATATATGAGACATTTCTTTTATTGTGTTATTTATGATAAACATAATAAAGTCCTTAGAATAGTAAGTTTGATGTCATAGGACATCAAGTGGTTGACTTGATCGTGAGATCCTATTGGATAAAGTATTATTGACTTGATCGTGAGATCATAATGGTTGACTATTCTTAAATGTCTCTGGTCAAGTGTTATTGTTAATTAGGACAACAATAATGCATTGAGCCTAGTATGTGCATAGACTGATGACCACATCTCATGAGTTATGGATATGGGATATCAAGTCTTCACATGGGTACATATTAGATTAATGATATATTAGACTGACCCGCCATGAGAACGCTACATGGATCGCTACGTGAGTGTCATAAAGTGATTCTCATAGTGATAATGGTGTCTGTGGTCCATTGACTTGAAATCACTATGATTCCTACATGAGGAGTTGTGTGTTTTAATGCCATCAAACGTCATCTGTAACAAAGTGATTATAAAGTTAGTTATTGGACATACCGCGAATCATACAGAGGGATATGAGTGACCTAGATGAGATTTGTCACTCCTACATAACAAGAGTGATATCTTCGGGGCCCTGATTGAGTGAGACTGGGAAATGCATGGTCATACTCAAATGAGTCAATATGATATATTGATATCATTTGTTATTACAAAGTCTACTCGAGTATCAAGAAACAAAGGATTGAACTATACAAGGGTGACGCATTTCATGCCTTGTGTTCAATCTAGATATCTTAACAAAGGGACTAAATGACACAGAAACATTGGTCACGAAAAATTATGTCAAATCACTAACATTCTCATTACTTGGGTAGCAGCGATGTGTTGCTAGATATCGCTCACTGCTTGTAATATTAAAATGAGATTTTAATATTATTACTAACATTATGAGAACCTGCAGGGTGACACACATAGAGCAGACTAAATTGGAGCAATATATCCAAGTTGGACTCAGATTTAAATGTGGGTCGGACTTATAATAGATAAGTCTAGGGTTATACAGCTTACCCTACTATTGCTCACCCTCACTTAAGGCAGTCACTATTATAAATAGTACTGCTAAAGGGGCTGCTAAGGTACGAATTACAAACCCTAGGCGCACTTGACAGAAACAGTGAGTGAGAGAGTGACAGGTTCTTTTCTTCTCTTTGCAGCTAGCACTATGTGAGAGATGTGGGACTCCTATTTATGGACGTTGGAGGTTTGTGAGTCTGTTCATGTGGATACTGTAGAGACATCGTCGATGTTACGGTGTTGGTAATTCATATCACTTCCTTTTGATCACGCTTCAAGAGGTAAACAATTTTAAAAACTCAAATTATGACTTTTTCGCATGGATCCTTAGTGAGAATTTTGCTTTTTCGCTGTGTGATGTATCCGCGATTCCCAACAACTAAAACCTAAGGAAAATAGAGAATTAATCTCATAATCATATAAAGACATAATTGATCATGTTGGGATAAAAGATATGTAGGTTAGCATTATCATATAAATCCAATGGTGGATTCCATCTCTTCACTAATGCCTTTAAATTGGTAATTCAAATCGTGTGTACTGCTGTTGCTTTAGACTTAATTTCTATTCTTAGTTTTAACAAATAAAATCTCCTTTTCTATTTATTATTTTTCAGAGTTTAATTTAAGAATTAGTTTATAGTGTTAATTGAGTTAGTTCTCTATGGATCGACCCTTGCTAACTACAACTGGTTGTAAGGTTTTTATATTTTGGGTTGAGAGTAAACACAAGCTCTAAACACTTGAGTGAGAGAGTATATGTATGAGGATCTATCATTTTGATTGAACCCTGATATTTGATTGGCTTTACTTGCTGGTTTGGATTGTCAAGGGAAGAAATTCCTGATTGCTTAGATTCCTTAAAAAAACTAAGGTTTGTAAGTCTTTGCTCATTACTCTGCACTTTCATTGCTTGTTGGGAAATAAGTGCTTAATTGTATATTTCTGCCCAGCAGTGCAAAGAGATAAGTGTAGGTGTATTTGATCTATTGATTATCTCTACATCTTAAGTGTCTTATGATTGATCTAATTGGATTCCATATGTACTTATTTGTTAGTATTTAGCTAAGTTTCTTGATATGAAGCTTAATCGGATCATTAATGTGAAACTATGCCTAAGTGTGATTATAAGCGCTCATAATTGAATTGTGCTTTTCAGGAGATCTTTGAGTGATGGAGTTCATTAGCGTCAAACCAAGCTTGCTATCCACTTGAAGAGGAAGCTAAAGACTCAAGGATATCAATATCACCTCTAGAAGCAAGGACAGAGGATTATATGAGAAGAATCAGGGCTGAACATGAAGAAATCAAGTGACATGGCCCGTGTCCTCAGACACAAGGGGGCCGCGTACTTCTTTGGCATTTCAAATTGGTCCTAACACTGAGCACAACTGAAAACATGTCCTATGTCCCTAGACACGGGGGATGGGGGCATGTACCTCTTTGTCTGTTAAATTGTACGTGAATAGACACGGGTGGGCCGTGTAATCAGACACAACCCGTGTCTACGGCTAAGAAAATTAATTCTAAATCTAAATGATGAGGTATGGGCCTAAAGGTATAAATAGGAGTGCTTAGGGTTCCAAAGGGGAGAAGTCTGGGAGAGAAGCCACTACACAATTGAGGAAAATTCAAAGAAGAAGAGAGAGAGGGATTCGATCAAAGATTAGAGATTCGGGTTCGAATCATCAACGATCAATCAACCTCAACCACTGGAAACTAGTTTGATCTTCAGTTTTCTTTTGCACTTGTACTCTTAACGATGTTTTTCTTTTATTTTTCTTTTGATTTTGAATTCGTCATGCGTGACTAAGTTTCTTATTTGGTTAAGGGAAGATGAAACCTTAGTTTTGATTTTGTGAATCCTACATAGTTCTTTATTTCAATATAGCTGCGTTTTTATTCATGTGTTTCTACTCTTAATTTAGTATAAAGGTTTTTATACTCTTTGCCAATTTCAAAAGTGGTAAAACTAGGATTGTTATGCACGGTTGCGGTGGTAGGACTAGTGAGACATATGATCTAAGTAATTCAATCCTGGTGTGTGATTGGACCTTTGAGTGATTGGTTTTCTAAATCTTAATACAATCATTAGGCAGATGTAAGAGCGGTTATTTTATAGATAACTAGTGATTAGGGCTTAATTTGAGAGGTTGCTAAATTAACCAAAACCTAAGGAAAACAGAGAATTAATCTTACAATCACATAAAGACATAATTGATCATGTTGGGATAAAGGATATGTAGGTTAGCATTATCATATAAATCAAATGGTAGATTTCATCTCTTAACCAATACCTTTAAATTGGTAATTCAAATCATGTGTACTGTATTTGCTTTGGACTTAATTTCTATTCTTAGTTTTAACAAACAAAATTCCCTTTTTCTGTTTATTATTCTTCGTAGTTTAATTTAGGAACTGGTTTATAGTGTTAATCGAATTAGTTCTTTGTGAAATGGCCCTTGCTAACTACAATTGGTTATAAGGTTTTTATATTTTAGTGGAACTTGATAACTATTTTTTATCTTAATTTTATTCACAACCCAGCAGTCACACCAAATTTTGGCGCCGTTGCTGGGGACTAATTTTCTGATTGCACTATTAAATTATTTCTTATTTTTCACTCTATTTTTGTTTCAGTTTTTAATACTTTAATCAGTTCTTTCTAACTATTTTGCAGGTGTCTTTGTCCATTGAAGGATTAGATGAGAAAGTGAGGGATTTGAGGCACTACATTGATTAAGTCAGCTCACATCCTCAGTTTCCCTTCCATCCATCTAATTTCCAATTCACACCTGCTGACATTGAAGCTGTCCGCTATATAGATCTATCAAGTTCTGAGACATCTGAAGAGGAGGCAATGGCAGAAAATACTCTAAAGGCGTTGGGTGCTCCAAACTTGGACCAGCAACCTCTGTGCATAGAGATTCTTAAAAATGAGGAGGCATTTGAGTTGAAGTCCAACCTAATCCATCTTTTGCCATCTTTCTGGATTAGTCGGGGAGGACCCCAACAAGTATTTGTAGGAGACCTATGTGGTGTGTTCTAGCATGAAGCCCATGGGAATTCCAGTAGAACAAGTCAAGCTGAGAGCTTTTCCATTCTCATTGAAAGATTCTGCAAAGGAGTGGCTATACTAGTTACAACCCAGATTCATCCAATCATGGTAGGACATGGCTTGACCTTTCCTAGATAGATACTTCCCTGCCTCAAAGGCCGCAGCCATCAGAAAAGAAATTTGCAGCATCCAGCAAAGGCATGGGGAGTCACTTCATGACTATTGGGAGAGGTTTAAGAGATTATGTGCTAGCTGCTCTCAACATCAAATCAGTGAGTAACTTCTGATTCAGTCCTTCTATAACGATTTGCTAGTGATGGACCGTAACATGATTGATATTGCTAGTGGAGGAGCTTTGGTTGATAAGACTCCTTAAGAGGCTAGGAACTTAATATCAAGAATGGCTATAAACACTCAATAATTTTTCATTAGGAATGACATCGGAGTGAGAGCAGTTAAAGAGGCAAAAACAACCAATTTGCAGTAATAAATGACCCAATTGACTATCATGGTTCAGCGGCTGATCGATAATGGTAAAGCACCGGTAAATACTTATGGGATTTGTTGCTCTTCTAGATATCCCACTGATATGTGTCCCACTCTACAAGAGGACACAAATGAGGAGGTAAAGGCCATAGGGGGATATTCTGGACCTTCAAAAAACTATAACCCCTACTCCCATACATATAATCTGGGGTGGAGGGATCATCCCAACTTGAGCTATGGAAAGCAGCCCTAGAATCAACCTCAAGCCTATGGACCTCCAGGATTTCAACAAAGACAAGCACCTTTCTCTCAAAGGCAATAACAAGCTCAAGCTCCTAGGCAATCTGAGCCCTCATTGGAGGAGTTAATGAGGCAAATGGTCACTAGTAACATTCAATTTCAGCAGGAGAAAAAGGCCAATATGCAAAGCTTTCAACAAGAAACAAGGGCCACTATCAGTAACCTATAGAACCAAGTAGGGCAGTTAGCCACAGACCTCAACAAGGTTCAGAGCCAACTTTCTGGGAGACTTCCCTCACAATCGGAAATGAATTCGAGGGAAAATGCTAGTGCTGTCACATTGCAAAGTGAGAAGATGTTAGATGAACCTACATCTTCTCCACAAGTCACTAAAGAGAAAGATCAAGAGCCTAAGGAGGTAAATGAGGAGGGCAAAACTCTAAGGCCCCGACGGTAAGTACTCTTGAACCCCTTCCTAAGTATGGCACTAAGGCCCCATTCCCTAGTAGGTTGATTAAGAATAAGAAATATGAAGTAGATAAAGAAATCTAAGAGACCTCTAGGAGAGTGGAAGTTAACATTCCTTTATTAGATACTATTAACCAAGTGCCTAGGTATGCCAAATTCTAAAAGGAATTATGCACTAACAAAAGAAAATTAAAAGGTAATGAGAAGGTCCAAGTGGGAGAGAATGTATCGGATGTAATTAAAAAGAAACTCCTAACTAAATGTAAGGATCTTGACACATTCACCATACCATGCACTATAGGTAGCACAAGGTTTGAGAGGGCAATGCTAGATTTAGGTGCGTCCATAAATGTCATGCCATACTCCATTTATACATCTTTACATCTAGGTTCTTTAGAGCCAACTGGTGTTATTATTCAATTGGCAGATAGATTTAACGCATACCCAAAGGGGGTTGTTGAGGATGTGTTGATGCAGGTGAATGAACTAGTATTTCTGACAAATTTCTATGTGTTGGACATGGAGGAGGATAAATCTCCCAACTCTGCTCCTATTTTGTTGGGGAGACCATTCTTGAAGACTGCACGGACAAAGATTGATGTGCACTCAGGGCCGTTGACCATGGAATTTGATGGGGAGATGATCAGATTCAACATTTTTTAGGCTATGAGATACCCGAGTGATGTGCACTCTGCATGTTTGATTGATTCCTTTGATGCCTTTGACTCTTTAATTTCTTTAGCTTTTGAGTCTAATCATTTTGATGCTCTTGATACAGTACTGACTCATAGCATAGATTTCTAAGAAAAGAAGAGGGATGATGAAGGAGAGTCATGGAGTGAAGACATTCATGATGTAGTAGCCGCCTTGCATGAGCTCTCTTCCACTTCAGAAGGATATGAGGTTTCTTATGTTGAGCTACCAATTACTAATGATGCACATAAACCTTCTTTTGTGCAGGCACTAGAGTTGAAATTGAAGGAATTATCTAATCAACTCAAATATATATTCTTGGGAGAGAAGGAAACACTTCCAGTGATAATTTCTAAGTCATTCACCTAGGAAAAAGAGGAGAAATTAGTGTCTATATTAAAGGAGCACAAGACGGCATTGGTTGGACTATAGCGGACATCAAAGGCATTAGCCCTTCCATTTGCATGCACAAAATCTTCATGGAGGAAGGGGCTAAGCCAGTGAGAGATCCCCAGAGGAGGTTTAATCCCCCTATGATGGAGGTTGTGAAGAAGGAGATACAGAAGCTCGTGAGTGTAAGGGTGATCTACCCCATTTCTAACAGCAAGTGGGTAAGCCTGGTCCAGGTAGTACCAAAGAAATCTGGAATCACTATGGTAAGAAATGCTAAAAATGAGCTTATTCCTACTAGGCTACAAATAGGGTGCCGTGTTTGTATAGATTATAGAAAGTTAAATGCTGTCACAAGAAAAGACCACTTTCCTTTGCCTTTTATTGATCAAATGTTAGAGAAATTAGTTGGTCATACTCACTACTATTTTCTGGATGAATTTTTAGGATATAACTAGATTGCTATTGCTCCAGAAGATCAGGACAAGACCATTTTCACTTGTCCTTTTGGCACTTTTACATATAGGTGAATGCCTTTTGGAGTTTACAATGCACCAGGGACCTTTCAGAGATGTATGATGAGCATATTTTCTGAATATCTAGAGAACATTATAGAGGTCTTCGTGGATGATTTTAGTGTATTTGGGAATGGATTTGAGAATTGTTTAGAACATTTGAAATTAGTACTAAAAACGTGCATCGACACTAACCTTGTATTGAATTGGGAAAAATGCAACTTCATGGTAGAAGAGGGTATAGTGTTAGGTCATGTGGTCTCTATTAGGGGAATCGAGGTTGATAGAGCTAAGGTAGAGCTTGTGCATTCCTTACCCCCACCTACTAGTGTGTGAGAAATTCATTCTTTTCTTAGTCATGTAGGGTTCTACCAAAGATTCATCAAGGATTTCTCCAAGATATCTTTGCCCCTTTGCACACTACTTCAAAAAGATATTCCATTCTATTTTGATGAGAAGTGTATGGAAGCTTTCACCAAACTCAAGGAGTTGATGACTATAACACCTATCATTAAGTCACCAAATTTGGAGCTGCCATTCAAGTTGATGTGTGATTCCAAGTTGATGTGTGATTCCAGTGACTTCGTGGTAGGGGCTGTCCTAGGACAGCGAGTTGATAGGGTGCCTTATGTTATCTACTATGCATCAAGGACCCTAAGTGATACTCAACTCAATTACTCTACAACTAAAAAAGAGCTTCTAGCTATGGTTTTTACTTTAAAAAAAATTAGATCATATTTAATTGGTTCTAATGTAATTATTTTTTCTGATTATGCAGCCTTGAAGTACCTACTTACGAAGAAGGAAGTAAAGACTAGATTGCTCTGATGGATTCTACTGTTCCAGGAGTTTGACATGGAGATTAAAAACAAAAAAGGGAGCAAAAACTTGGTGGCAGACCATTTAATTAGGTTAGTGACTGAGGAGGAGGAGATGCCTATCAAAGAGAGTTTTTTGGATGAGCATCTAATGGCCATCAAGACTACAATTCATTGGTATGCTGATATTTCCAACTACTTGGCCACCAAAGATTTTTTGGAGGGCTTGAACAAGGCACAAAGGGATCAATTGAGGAGTGATTACAAATATTATATCTAGGATAATCCTTACCTCTGAAAGCATTGTGCAGATCAAGTGATTATGAGGTGTATTCCAGATTCAGAAACTTACTTTATACTCTCTTTATGTCACATCTATGCATATGGAGAGCATTTTGGCATAAAGAAGGCAGCCAACAAAGTGCTTGACAGTGGTTTCTACTAGCCTACAATTTTCAAGGATACTTACAACTTTTGTAAGTCTTGTGATTGCTATCAACGGACAGGTACTATTGGTCCTAGAAATCAAATGCCTCAAACTCCATTAATTTTTGTGGAAGTTTTTGATGTTTGGGACATTGACTTTATGGGACCATTCCCTCCCTCATTTGGTTTTTCATACATTCTTCTAGTTGTTGATTATGTATCAAAATAGGTGGAAGCAAAGGCCACCAGATCTGATGACTCTAAAATTATTGTGGATTTTGTGAAGTCTCACATTTTCTCTAGGTTTAGAACTCCAAATGCCATAATTAGTGATCAAGGGACGCATTTTTGTAGTAGAACATTTGAGGCTTTCTTGAAGAAATATGATCTGCGCATAAGACTTCCACTCCCTATCATCCACAGACAAATGGGTAGACCAAAGTGTCCAATCAGGAAATCAAGTTCATTCTTGAAAAGACAGTGAATCCAAAGCGTAAGGATTGGAGTACAAGACTTGATGATGCATTATGGGCTTATAGGACTGCCTATAAGACCCCAATTAGCATATCACCATTCCGGTTGGTATATGGGAAGGCCTGTCATTTTCCTGTGGAGTTAGAGCATCAATCTTACTAGGCTATCGAGTAAGTCAACTTGGATTTGGATGGTGCTAGAGAGCAAATGAAACTCCAATTACAAGAGTTGGAAGAATTGAGGAATGAGGCTTATGAGAGTGCCCTTACTTACAAGGCAAAAACCAAGGCATTCCATGATCAAATGATCTCTAGGAAAAGCTTCAAAGAAAGACAAAGAATGTTGCTATACTAATCTAGACTTAAAATGTTTCCAGGTAAATTACATTCTAAATAGATTGTGTAACACCCCAAATTTTAGACTATGTTGCAAGAGCTGACAGAATTACACTACTTTGTGTTTTCTGTGCATTATAAAAATAATTTAATTATTTCGATACTATTTGTGATTATTTTGTGTGATTTGTTCCTGGTTAAGAAAATAATAATTTTCGGACTGGGGAAATTCTTGTCTGATTATTTAGAGACGGGGGATCTTACTTAACCCGAATCTGAGTAACACAGAAAAGAATCTATTAATTTTTAGAATTTATCTGTAAAATAATTCTATTTTATTGATAAATATATGTTGCATGATGCATAGCTGTTATTGCTATGAATTATTTTGACCCGGTATAGTTTAATTTGCCATTATACCCAACCTACCAAAATTCTGGAATTCTAATTCGACCAAAATTCTGGAAATCCCAATCCGACAGAAGTTCCTCAACATTTTCCCAAATAGTTTTCATTTCAAAACCTGTTTCGACAAACCGAATTCGACAATTTCTTTTGAGAATAGATTCTTGTCGATACTGACTTCATTTCAAGCCTATTCCGACAAACAAAGCTCGACAGTTTTATGAATATACTCCTGTCGATAGACTCGGTCTTTCTCAAGCCTTATAGGGATCCAAAAGATCAATCTCACGTAACTCATTCGACAATCCAAGATTTTTGAAGGTCTTGACATCTGGAATTTGGACAAGATCCAAACACTTGAATAAATTTTCCTAACATTTTGATCCCGTCGGATTTAATTACTGAATGCAAGCATAAGTTAAATAGTGAGTTGAATTTGACACTTCCAGAGCATTTCCCGACAACATCAATCGGTAGTTCGACAAAACCCAAAATACCTCAAGACTGGATGAAACTGATTCTCAATTCTTGAATCAGAAATCAAAGATTTTGGCTGTTATGGCTGCCTCTTCCGACAAAGACCATCTCTTCCGACCAAGACCATCTTTCCTAAGACCATCTATTCAAAACATGGGAGAAGTCCTCAGGTTCGACAAAGCGATGGACGTTCTGTTAGCAAAGAATCAGTTAAGAACAATATGGTTCTCCTTTTCCCTAAATCTTGTCGGACGATTCTCCAAATCAAAATGAAGATGACTGCTATGTAATCGACCTAACTAATCATAAATAGTACTACTATTCATTGTCGAACACTATTTTACGTCGAAGGTTGCTCATTGTTGGACAAACACTTATCGTCGAATTTGATATTCAGACCATTTAGGTACCAAGTTAAAATTC
Organism: Ormosia semicastrata; assembly: GCA_029884595.1. Lineage (NCBI taxonomy): Eukaryota > Viridiplantae > Streptophyta > Magnoliopsida > Fabales > Fabaceae > Ormosia > Ormosia semicastrata. The sequence continues at coordinate 11,724,276 of JAQQTO010000047.1, forward strand.
ATCGAGTGAGGATGCTCATGTCCGTTGAGTTAGAATGTCAATTTCCGTCGAGTGGGGATACCAATGTCCGTCGAATTTGAATGATAATGTTCATCGAATTATGGTGCTAACGACCGTCGAGTAAGAATTCCTGATTTCAGTAGAAAAACTTCTCTAATGTCAAAATCCGTCGAATTTGATCTTCTGACCATATAGTATTTCGTCGATTCGACAATTGGAAGATTTCTTCAACGTTAACACCCGTCCGACGAATTAGGATTCTGTTGACCTTTTAAGTTCATTCGACAATTTTGATCTTCGTTCGACAGAATTCCCATCCGACAGAACTTGATATTTAGCCATTCTTGGAAAATAACGTTCTCCCATTTTACATCATTATGTTGATTTTCGTCGAAAATTACCTTTGAAACTCACCGCCATGCAAAGCAGACTTGGAGGAGGTTCTACATGATTCTTGAACAATCCAAAAGCCTTGAAAGTCAAGTGGATGACGTAAGCCATGTGGAATAGTAGGTGCACTCGAGAGAATGACGTAAGCATCATTAGTGGTGGAACATTCAAGAGCTTGTGACAAGGCTTGGATTAGCCAATGGAAGACAAGCTTGGTGATCAAGTTTTAATCTTGACCCTTGGTGAATTCTAAGGCTTGGATGAAGTCTTGGAGAGTCAAACAAAGTGGCTTCTTTCCATTTAGCTTCTATGACAATTCACCCTTGGTGAAATCCTACAATTAGCTATTTCATTTTATATTCATTTTTCCTCTCAAATGCATTTACGGCCATGCATTTGAATAAAAGCCAATTTACCTATTTAAATATATTTGGCCACGGTTTTACTTGGAGAGCTTTCTCCAAGGTTCTTGAACCCTCTATGAGGACCCCTACATGACCAAGCCATGTGCACTTGAATTATTAGACTTTTGTTCAAGTAAATCCATTCATTTGGCCTTGGACTTCTACACAGAAAAAAAAGTACAGACTCCTCTCCATTTCATCCTCACAAATTCACCTTCTCTCACCCAAAGACTTCACTCCATTTTCTCTCAAAATGGTTTACGGCCATGCATAGTCAAAGTCTTCATCTTTCTTCAAAATTCTCCAAATAGCAAAAGCTCTCAAATTTCCTTCTTCTTTTCTTCTCCAACCTCACGGCCTTCCACCCACTTTTCATCAATCACTCTTCTATAATTCTAAACTATCTTATTTCTTGCTTTCCTACTTCATTTCAAGACATTTTGGTAGTTAAAAACCTAAGCCTAAATCATCTATTTTTTATCTTGTTCTTCAAAGCTCAAGTTTGAAGCCTTGAAGTTTTCAAGAAGCTCTTGGTGGAGGGAGTTTGCTTGAAGGAGACATACAAGGAGCTTTGGAGGTTCTTCAAGAGGTAAGAGGGAGATTTAACCTCACCAACCAAGTTTTGGTGGTGTGGAGATGGTTGTGTCTCGGTGAAAAACCCTAAGGGTTTATTCACTTATTGTTTAATTACTTCTTTAGTTGTGATTGTGTTGTTGTTGATTTTATGTTTGTAATTGTGGTGTTTATGGCTTTGAAATTATGATTGCATATGTGATAATATGTTTATTGTTTTGATAAATGTTGGTATGTATGAAACCTGAATGCATGTAAGTGTATGTGTAAATTAGGATGTGAATAATATGATGGATTAAACGAGAATTTAGAATTTGAAAGAAAAGGAAATTGAATTTGGAAGAGTCGAATACAAAGAAGATGAAATGATTTTGGAGAAACAATCTGATTATGATTTTATAGAGCAATATTGTAATTTTTGTGTTTAATGGGGACATGTTGTAACTATTGATTTTTGAATGGTTATATTGTAAATATGATTTTTATAAGGGACTATTTAGTAAATATGGTTTTTGAGGACTATTTCATAAATATAATTTGTATGAGAAACTATTTCGTAAATGTGATTTTATGAAGGACTATTTCGTCAATAGGATTTTTATGAGGGACTATGTTGTAAATTATGAATTTTATGAAAAATTATTTCGTAAAAAGGAATTTTATGAAAAACCATTTTGTAAATATGAATTTTTGAGGGACCATGTTGTAAATATGAATTTTAAGAGGGATGATTTCGTAAAATATGAATTTTTCAAGGGACTATTTCGTAAATGTGACTTTTATGAGTGGATTGTTGAAAATATTATTTGGATGAGGATTATTATGCAAATATGAAAAATGAAGTTGAGTTTTGGTGTTAAGCGAGGAAACTAGTATTCTTGATTTAAAACGTGAAGAAGAGCATTTTACGTGATTGAGAAATGATGAAAAATTGATACGTGATTTGAGAAAATGCAAAAAATATGGTTTCGCGATGAAATTACAAAGTAATAATATTATTGGGCCTATATGAGGATCCCGAATATGAGATAAAGAAAATTGAATTAAAAGATGAGAGAATGAATTGAACGAGAAAGGTGCATTTGAATGTGCATTGAAAAAGTCCGAGGGGTGAATAAGATTGATTGCCGAAAGAAGGAAAGAACACACCTCCTGAGTGGGTGCGATGTGTGTAGTGTAGGTCACTCGTTGACCTTGGGGGCATCGGGGTGCGGGTTGCCTACAATGGACAGAGAATAAAGCTTCTGTACCTTAGGTTAGACCGATGCAACACACCGATGATCCTGACCGAGACACTATCCATAATCGAGATCGATAAAGATCCGTGATGCATATGCTAGATGTGCAAATGCTAAATGAGCAAATGCTAAATGAACAAAGAGAATGAGCACGTGGTCTGAGGCATGTTGTGCGATGATTCTTTTCGATCACTCTTTCCGACCTGAGTTTTAGCTCCATGGAGTAGGAAAATTGAGTCTAGGTACATGAGTCTAGATGCATATACAGAGATACTGAGGGTATTTTCATAATTATTGATTTTGATAACTGAATTATTGAATAAGTGAATATTGATAAGGATGTGGACGTAATTATGAATTATTGTATGAATTATGATGATAAATGATATGTGTTAGATAAATGATATTGGTGGCATAATTGTAATTATGTATGATGTGTTGATATGAGATATAATGTGTGTTAGATAAATGATATTGATGATATAATTGTAATTATGTATGATGTATGGTATGAGAATTTGTATGTGTTTATCTTCATTGCTACCATACTGGTATTGGCGTAGGTGATCTCACCTCTTTGTTTGTATATTTCTGTATTGTATTTATAATTGTAAAGAGATTGAGCAAGACGTTGAGTGAGAACGCAAGGAAGATCAGATTTTCGAGAAGGAAGTTGAGTTCTAAAGAGATGGAGATGCTGAGTTTTCGTAAGGTTTATGGGAACCGGAGGCATAGTGCATCGAACTTGCTGGAAAATGTATTTCTCACATAAACGGTAATATGGAGCTTACTACCGTACTCTTGGTACGGTTAGTATTGTATATTTTGTGTCAAGTAGGATTCCTCCTGTTGAGGAGTCTCGAGGAGGACCCGTCTCGAGGGTTCTGTATGTTTAGAGTTACTTGGGCATTATGTAATTTAATTAATGTGTAAATATTTTTAGAGTCCAATTTGTAAATATTAAAGTGTGACAGTACTACGACTTATGTATATATAATGTAAAATTTTATTGTAAGGAAGCTGTAATGTTTTAATTTCTGCTAAGTTTATCTTACTATCACCAAGAAATTTTACAACTCGTATTTATATTACAAGCACGTTTTCTAACGAAGGGGTAATATGATAATTGAGTAACACGAAGTGTGACGCCCTAAGGAGGGTGTTACATTAGGTGGTATCAGAGCCCAAGTTAGAGTCTTTTGGGTTTGTGGGTAGGTTTGTCTTGTTTGTGTTGTGTGAATCTCTGACACTGAATACAGAGATATGTTTTGGTTTCCGAAAGGAGACGAAGTTGTGTGAAATAATTACATTTAGTTCATCGTGTTTTAATTTTGTTTATCTTTGAAGAAAGATAATGGAACGAAGCGAACATGAGCATGTGGACGCGAGACGTGATGAAGATCGTATAGCCGCAGCTAGAAGTGTGATGCAAAAGATGATTGAAGTAGCAGTACAACAGAGACAGGTGATCACTCAGCAACAGGAACTGATAATCGAACTTCATAGCTTACTAGAATTGGAGCAGCCATCTGATGTGAGAAGCTGTAACTTAGAACCTTCGATAATCCAAGATGGGAGGAAGCGTAAAGTTGATCGTGTTCAGCAAAAGTCGTATGCACGACCATTGGGGAAGCAACAACGAGCAAAGAGGGGGAGTACTAGTGATAACGATTTTGGTCAGACTGTGGCATCATCACTGAAATGTTTCAAGTGTGGGAAAAATCATCTTACCAAAGATTGTCAGCATAAAGGGTTTATTTGTTATAGATGTGGGAAGCCTGGACATTTCTCCAGAGATTGTGATCAACTGAAGATGGAACTTTCCATTAGTGATGCACGTATTTCAAAATCTCAAGAAGAAGAAGAAGAAGAAAGAGCTGGTGCAAAGAGTGTAGTGAGAACGTTCAAATAAAAAACTTAAGGAGCAAGGAAATTGTGCCATAGAGGGTAATCTTAAAAATGTATTGTATAATGCGTAAGGTAACCCAGTCTTTTGTGATCTGTGATGTGTAAAATCTTTTTAGGTTATCGTGTTTTGTTCTTTTCATAATACTACTTCAACTTCTAAACTTGTTATTACTACTCGAAGTCTATCCGAAACTACCCTATTATTATTGGAGTTTGAAACTTTTCTGTTGATCTGGTTTGTCTATTTCTTGTTCAAATAGACTGAGTAAATCAATTTGACTTATCCATGTCTTCGTTATAGTGTGATCGGAGTATTTCTACTCTTCTTGTTAAACTTGTTGTTTATACTCAAGTTTTCTAACTCTACCCTATACCTATCAAATATCAAATCTTTTCTGTTGATTTGATTTGTTTATCTAAAATTACATCTATTTGAGAACCTGACTTTATAAATGGATTGGTTATTTTCCAACCATATCCTATTAGATTGATACAAGGTAACCTTAGTGTTTCCTTAACCTGAGATTTTTGGATTTGAATCCAGAAAGTTCATTTCTAAAATTATCGGACCATGTTCTTTTTGAAAATCTATTAGACCATTTCAAATTCTTGTTGTATTAATCTAGTAACCTATTGAATAGTCTTATTATTTTTCCTTATGACTTTCAAAGTGTCTTTCATGTATCTCAATTAAGAAAGAGTTATGCGTAAAACTAGTCGAATGCAAGTTCTGTTAGAAGTTCAACTTGTGAATTTAGATTGAGTGTTAAGATAAAATAGAAAGATGGTGACGTATACTTCAAGGCAGTGGAACATACATGAGAAGAATCATTCGATTTACATTTTAGAATATGCGATAGTTGTTTTGTCACGAAAATTTGAAGATATGTTCTTTCTTATAAAGTCTACCATAATTTCAAGGGTTTGAAGTACCTGTACAATCAAGAGGGGCTAGGATATAAGGAAAAGACGGTAGATAGAATTTTCAAAGGATTTGTTGAGAGTTTGTGTTCTAGAATAAGCTGGTTGTTGGGGTGAATTTCTACCATTGATAGAATTCACATACAACAATAGTTTTCGTTCGAATATAGGGTACCTACCCTATGAGGCATTGTATGGGTGATGATGTAGAACATCATTGTGTTAGCATCATGATGTTGAAAGTACAGAGGTAGGACCAGAAATTGTGCAGCAAACTACTGAGAAAGTAAAGACGATCTAAGGCAAAATAAGGACAACTCAGACACGACAAAAGAGTTATGAAGATAAAAGACGAAGACCGCTTGAATTTGAAGAAGGTGACCATGTGTCTCTACGTGTGACACCTATGACAAGAGATGGACAAGTGATTAAGTCGAGGAAACCCACTCCGAAGTTTATTAGACAGTATCGGATACTCTATTGGACATCGTACAAATGAAGGAAAATTCAACCTACGAGACGTTTCTAGTCAAGATTGAAGATCAAAGAACAAAGCAACTTCGAGGAAAAGAAAGCGTATTGGTTACAGTGATTTGGAACAATATACGTGGTGAAGCAACATGGGAATTAGAAGATAAGATAAGAGAGTAGTATCCATTTTTATTTTAAGTGTGTCAAGTTTCGAGGACGAAACTTATTTTAGAAGGGAGAGTTGTAACACCCCAAATTTTAGACTATGTTAAAAGAAGAGCTACGTAATTACACTACTTTGTGTTTTTCAGGCATTATAAAAATAATTTGATTATTTTAATACTATTTGTGATTATTTTGTGTGATTTGTTCCTGGTCAAGAAAATAATAATTTTCGGACGGGAAATTCTTGTCCGATTATTTAGAGACGGGGATCTTACTTAACCCGAATCCGAGTAATACGAGAAAAGAATCTATTAATTTTTAGAATTTATCTCGTAAAATAATTCTATTTTCTTGATAAATATATGTTGCATGATGCATAGTTGTTATTGCTATGAATTATTTTGACCCAGTATAGTTTAATTTGCCATTATACTCAACCTACCAAAATTCGGAATTCTAATTCGACCAAAATTGAAATCCCAATCCGATGAAGTTCCTCAACATTTTTCCAAATGGTTTTCATTTCAAAACCTGTTTCGACAAACCGATTCGACAATTTCTTTTGAGAATAGATTCTTGTCGATACTTGACTTCATTTCAAGCCTATTCCGACAAACAAAGCTCGACAGGTTTATGAATATACTCTGTCGATAGACTCGATCTTTCTCAAGCCTTATAGGGATCCAAAAGATCAATCTCACGTAACTCATTCGACAATCCAAGATTTTTGAAGGTCTTGACATCGACGGTAATTTGGACAAGATCCAAACACTTGAATAAATTTTCCTAACATTTTGATCCCGTCGGATTTAATTCCGAAAGCAAGCATAAGTTAAATAGTGAGTTGAATTTGACACTTCCGAGCATTTCCGACAACATCAATCGGTAGTTCGACAAAACCCAAAATACCTCAAGACTGGATGAAACTGATTCTCAATTCTTGAATCAGAAATCAAAGATTTTGGCTGTTATGGCTGCCTCTTCCGACAAAGACCATCTCTTCCGACCAAGACCATCTTTCCGACAGAAGACCATCTATTCAAAACATGGGAGAAGTCCTCAGGTTCGACAAAGCGATGGACGTTCTGTTAGCAAAGAATCAGTTAAGAACAATATGGTTCTCCTTTTCCCTAAATCTTGTCGGACGATTCTCCAAATCAAAATGAAGATGACTGCTATGTAATCGACCTAACTAATCATAAATAGTACTACCATTCGTTGTCAAACACTATTTTACGTCGAAGGTTGCTCATTGTTGGACAAACACTTATCGTCGAATTTGATATTCAGACCATTTAGGTACCAAGTTAAAATTCGTCGAGTGAGGATGCTCATGTCTGTTGAGTTAGAATGTCAATTTCTGTCGAGTGGGGATACCAATGTCCGTCGAATTTGAATGATAATGTTCGTCGAATTATGGTGCTAACGACCGTCGAGTAAGAATTCCTGATTTCAGTAGAAAAACTTCTCTAATGTCAAAATCCGTCGAATTTGATCTTCTGACCATATAGTATTTCGTCGATTCGACAATTGGAAGATTTCTTCAACGTTAACACCCGTCCGATGAATTAGGATTCTGTTGACCTTTTAAGTTCATTCGACAATTTTGATCTTCGTTCGATGTAATTCAATCCGACAGAACTTGATATTTAGCCATTCTTGGAAAATAACGTTCTCCCATTTTACATCATTCTGTCAGGTTGATTTTCGTCGAAAATTACCTTTGAAACTCACCGCCATGCAGCAGCTTGAAGGAGGTTCTACATGATTCTTGAACAATCTAAAAGCCTTGAAAGTCAAGTGGATGATGTAAGCCATGTGGAATATAGTGCACTCGAGAGAATGACGTAAGCATCATTAGTGGTGGAACATTCAAGAGCTTGTGACAAGGCTTGGATTAGCCAATGGAAGACAAGCTTGGTGATCAAGTTTTAATCTTGACCCTTGGTGAATTCTAAGGCTTGGATGAAGTCTTGGAGAGTCAAACAAAGTGGCTTCTTTCCATTTAGCTTCTACAACAATTCACCCTTGGTGAAATCCTACAATTAGCTATTTCATTTTATATTCATTTTTCCTCTCAAATGCATTTACGGCCATGCATTTGAATAAAAGCCAATTTACCTATTTAAATATATTTGGCCACGGTTTTCAAAGCTTGGAGAGCTTTCTCCAAGGTTCTTGAACCCTCTATGTGGACCCCTACATGACCAAGCCATGTGCACTTGCATTATTAGACTTTTGTTCAAGTAAATCCATTCATTTGGCCTTGGACTCTACTATAAAACAAACTACTCCTCTCCATTTCATCCTCACAAATTCACCTTCTCTCACCCAAAGACTTCACTCCATTTTCTCTCAAAATGGTTTACGGCCATGCATAGTCAAAGTCTTCATCTTTCTTCAAAATTCTCCAAATAGCAAAAGCTCTCAAATTTCCTTCTTCTTTTCTTCTCCAACCTCACGGCCTTCCACCCACTTTTCATCAATCACTCTTCTATAATTCTAAACTATCTTATTTATTGCTTTCTTTCTTCATTTCAGGACATTTTGGTAGTTAAAAAACCTAAGCCTAAATCATCTATTTTTTTATCTTGTTCTTCAAAGCTCAAGTTTGAAGCCTTGAAGTTTCCAAGAAGCTCTTGGTGGAGGGAGTTTGCTTGAAGGAGACATACAAGGAGCTTTGGAGGTTCTTCAAGAGGTAAGAGGGAGATTTAACCTCACCAACCAAGTTTTGGTGGTGTAGAGATGAACAGAAACCGGTGAAAAACCCCTAAGGGTTTATTCACTTATTGTTTAATTACTTCTTTAGTTGTGATTGTGTTGTTGGTGATTTTATGTTTGTGATTGTGGTGTTTATGGCTTTGAAATTATGATTGCATGTGTGATAATATGTTTATTATTTTGATAAATGTTGGTATGTATGAAACCGAATGCATGTAAGTGTATGTGTAAATTAGGATGTGAATAATATGATGGATTAAACCGAGAATTTAGAATTTGAAAGAAAAGGAAATTGAATTTGGAAGAGTCGAATACAATAAGATGAAATGATTTTGGAGAAACAATACAGATTATGATTTTATATAGAGCAATATTGTAATTTTTGTGTTTAATGGGGACATGTTGTAACTATTGATTTTTGAATGGTTATATTGTAAATATGATTTTTATAAGGGACTATTTAGTAAATATGGTTTTTGAGGGACTATTTCATAAATATAATTTGTATGAGAAACTATTTCGTAAATGTGATTTTATGAAGGACTATTTCGTCAATAGGATTTTTATGAGGGACTATGTTGTAAATTATGAATTTTATGAAAAATTATTTCGTAAAAAGGAATTTTATGAAAAACCATTTTGTAAATATGAATTTTTGTAGGACTATGTTGTAAATATGAATTTTATGAGGGATGATTTCGTAAAATATGAATTTTTCAAGGGACTATTTCGTAAATGTGACTTTTATGAGTGGATCATAGAAAATATTATTTGGATGAGGATTATTATGCAAATATGAAAAATGAAGTTGAGTTTTGGTGTTAACTGAGGAAACTAGTATTCTTGATTTAAAACGTGTGAAGAGTATTTTACGTGATTGAGAAATGATGAAAAATTGATACGTGATTTGAGAAAATGCAAAAAATATGGTTTCGCGATGAAATTACAGTAATAATATTATTGGGCCTATATGAGGACCCCGAATATGAGATAAAGAAAATTGAATTGAAAAGATGAGAGAATGAATTGAACTGAGAAAGGTGCATTTGAATGTGCATTAAAAAAGTCCGAGGGGCTGAATAAGATTGATTCTTTGAAAGAAGGAAAGAATACACCTCCTGAGTGGGTGCGATGTGCGTAGTGTAGGTCACTCGTTGACCTTGGGGGCATCGGGGTGCGGGTTGCCTACAATGGACAGAGAATAAAGCTTCTGTACCGTAGGTTAGACCGATGCAACACACCGATGATCCGGACCGAGACACTATCCATAATCGAGATCTGATAAAGACTGTGATGCATATGCTAGATGTGCAAATGCTAAATGAGCAAAGAGAATGAGCACGTGGTCTGAGGCATGTTGTGCAGACAGATTCTTTTCGATCACTCTTTCCGACCTGAGTTTTAGCTCCATGGAGTAGGAAAATTGAGTCTAGGTACATGAGTCTAGATGCATATACAGAGATACTGAGGGTATTTTCATAATTATTGATTTTGATAACTGAATTATTGAATAAGTGAATATTGATAAGGATATGGACGTAATTATGAATTATTGTATGAATTATGATGATAAATGATGTGTTAGATAAATGATGTTGGTGGCATAATTGTAATTATGTATGATGTGTTGATATGAGATATGATGTGTGTTAGATAAATGATATTGATGATATAATTGTAAATATGTATGAAGTATGGTATGAGAATTTGTATGTGTTTATCTTCATTGCTACCATACTGGTATTGGCGTAGGTGATCTCACCTCTTTGTTTGTATATTTCTGTATTGTATTTATAATTGTAAAGAGATTGAGCAAGACGTTGAGTGAGAACGCAAGGAAGATCAGATTTTCGAGAAGGAAGTTGAGTTCTAAAGAGATGGAGATGCTGAGTTTTCGTAAGGTTTATGGGAACCGGAGGCATAGTGTATCGAACTTGCTGGAAAATGTATTTCTCACATAAACGGTAATATGGAGCTTACTACCGTACTCTTGGTACGATTAGTATTGTATATTTTGTGTCAAGTAGGATTCCTCCCTGTTGAGGAGTCTGAGGAGGACCCGTCTGAGGGTTCTGTATGTTTAGAGTTACTTGGGCATTATGTAATTTAATTAATGTGTAAATATTTTTAGAGTCCAATTTGTAAATATTAAAGTGTGACAGTACTACGACTTATGTATATATAATGTAAAATTTTATTGTAAGGATGCTGTAATGTTTTAATTTCCGCTAAGTTTATCTTACTATCACCAAGAAATTTTACAACTCGTATTTATATTACAAGCACGTTTTCAAACGAAGGGGTAATATGATAATTGAGTAACACGAAGTGTGACACCCTAAGGAGGGTGTTACAGATTGGACCATTTGTAGTGACTCATGTTTTTCCTTCTGGTGCAATGGAGATCATGAATGAGGTATCTGGAAAAACATTCAAGGTTAATGGACATCGCTTTAAGCCTTACCATGAGCTTCCAGATAGTGAAGAAGTAGAGGAGATGACTCTACTTTATCCACATTATGAAGACAATTAAGCAGTGGCATAATGTCGGGTTGAGGACAATAAACCAAGCGCTTAATGGAAGGCAACCCGTCACCAAGAAAACCAAATTTACTTTCTCTGTCCTTCTAATTCTTCTCTTTTCATCTTCTCCTCGCTACTCATCTCCATTTCTCTGGGTTTCACCTCCAATGCCTCTAAGCAAGTGAATTAAGCATATGGCCTGGAGGGATAGGGCACTTTCCCCACCTCCACCTGCAGAGCCACCTCGATAGGTACCTGTGAATCCTTTTGATAGGAAGGAAATAGTACCCACTAGGTATCTAGATGAGGGTACACTAAGAGCCATTGATTTACATGGGGAGGTCTATAATTTATTGGGTAGAATAGGATGAGTTGAGTTTGCTAACATGCGTAGGCCTACCTATGCCAATTTGACTAGAGAGTTCATTTCTACTTTTACATGCAAACTATATCCTTTATGTGATAAAAATGGTTGGCAGATAACTTTTAAACTCTTAGGAACACCCCATGTATTAGATATTCATCAGTTTAGTGCCATTTTTGGTTTTCCTATGGGGCACAATTATATTCCCCATGACTTTAATTAGGAGCATGTTTGGTCTGATTTGACTGTTATCGATTTTGATTGTTATGAGCCCAAATCTTCTAAGGCTTCCAAACTCTGGTCCCTTGCCCACAGATACCTACAAAAGTGGTTAACCGATACAATTTGTGCTAGGGGGAAAGCTAGGGGGTCCTTAGTAGGCCTGAATTGTTTTTCATTCACTGCATGATTAATGGGGAAGCAGTGAATGAGGATTATTGGCCGTGTAATCATTTCAAGCATGTGGGGTCTACTAGAGCTGGACGAGTCTTACTTGGAGGTTATATTACTGTTATTACAGAACACTATGGAATTAATCTAGACTTGCTGGAGGAGGATCCTATAAAGGGTTCTAGTGCTATTGATGGGTCTATTCTGGAAGCCATTGGTATGTGCACGAACCAGAATGGTGCCCTCCACTTAGTCGGTGCAAATGGTAATGTCTTACCCAAGAGAGCTCTGATACTCGAGCCACAGGAGTTAGATCATGCCACTCGATTCCAGCATTTGGACGACCGATTCCATCAGTTGGAGGGCTTCACTGCTAGGCGGATGGATACTATAGATGGCAAGCTAGACGCTTTGCTTTAGAGAACATTTCATCCTCCACCCCCATCTTGATTTATTCCCTTTTTCTATTTTGGATTATGTTTTGAATCTGATTGTTGATATTTTGGCATTGTAATTGGATCTTTTTTTGGAATATAAATGATGATTACTAGTTATGGATTCAATTTCCTTTTTAATGTCTTTGAATATGTACTGTTGGTTTAATTGAGTTTATTTTCTCTGATGTGTGTATGCCTAGACATTGGGGACAATGTCTGCTTTAAGTGTGGGGGGAGTAAAGATCTTAATTGAATATATGTGCATATCTTTCCAATGGGTTTTAGAGTGATTTTAGTGGTGAGCAAAAGATCCATTATTTTTCAAAAAATAAATAAATAAATTTGATAAGTTTTTAAACTTAAAGGAGTAGACTTTCTTGCTTTCGAATTTGTTAAGTGAGGTTTTGAAAAATTGAAGGGTTAATTCAAATATGATAGATTGAGACCTAGTGAGATTTTGGGCCTTAGTGTGAATACCTAATATTATGCCATCTTTGTTCTTTGTGTGTGATTCCACTCATGACTATGTGTTCTTCAGAACTTGTCTTGACTCTCTTTTAAGCTAATAATGACCACTGCACACATTTGAAATGACAAAGGCGTTTCTTTCAGATAACTGCTGGCCTTGTATTTTTATCCATTGTTTATCCCTTTTGGGCCTAATTGACCTTTTCTTCCTTTCCTTCTATCATAGTTCAATATAAGCCTAAAAGTGAAAAACCATTATGCTACCCTACCTTAGGGAGTAGAAGAGCTTAGTAATTGTGTTGGGAATTGGTCTTGAATAAGTGTGGGTGGATTTAACAATGTGTTTGCCTAGCTATATATGCATATATAAAAAAAAAATACATTGACAAAATAAAAAGATGCTAGGATGTGATGCAAGAAAAAAATGAAAAAAAAAAAGAAAAAGAAGCTCAAAAGTGGAAAAGAAAGAAATGAAGAAGAAAATGAAGTTTGATGGTTGTATGGAGAAAGGCAAGAAAAGGGTAAAGATACAAAAAGAGAATTGTGGTTGAAAAGTGTTGGGGTAGTTTTTATTGTAATGATTGAATATTTTCCCTTTTTACTCTTCTATTTCCTATGATCCAACTTTGCTCATCCTTAATGTATCCTACCTTAACCCTGACCCCATTACAACCTATTTGAAGACCTTTTGATCTTTGTGTGCATGTGGCCTAGGTGGTAGAGAAGTAGAGGCTTGCCAAGCTTATGGTAGGACATATTTTTATGAGTGGGTTCAGAGTAAACACAAGCTCTAAACACTTGAGTGAAAGAGTATATCTGTGAGGATCTATCATTTTGATTGAACCCTGATATTTGATTGGTTTTACTTGTTGGTTTGGATTGTCAAGGGAATAAATTCTTGATTGCTTAGATTCCTTAAAAAACTAATATGTGTAGATCTTTGCTCATTACTCTGCACTTTCATTGCTTGTTGGGAAACATGTGCTTAATTATATATTTTTGCCTAGGAGTGTAAAAAGCTAAAAGTGGGTGTATTTGATCTGTCAATTATCTCTACATCTTAAGTGTCTTATGTTTGATCTAATTAAACTCCATATATGCTTAATTGTTAGCATTTAGCTAAGTTTCTTGATATGAAGCTTAATCGGATCATTAATGTGAAACTATGCTTAAGTGTGATTATAAGTACTCATAATTGAATTGTGCTTTTCAGGAAATCTTTGAGTGATGGAGTCCATTAGCGTCAAACCAAGCTTGCTATCCACTTGAAGAGAAAGCTAAAGACTCAAGGAGATCAACATCACCTCTAGAAGCAAGGAGAGAGGATCATATGTGAAGAATCAGGGCTAAACATGAAGAAATCAAGTGACACAGCCCGTGTCCTCAGACACAGGGGGGCCGTGTCCTTCTTTGGCATTTCAAATTGGACCCAACGTTGAGCACAACAAAAAACACGGCCAATGTCCCCAGACATAGGGGGATGTGTACCTCTCTATCTATTCAATTCTACGCTAATTATATTGACAGACTCAGACACGGGTAGGGAGGCATGTAATCAAACACGGCCCATGTTTGCGGCCTAGAAAATTAATTTTGAATCTAAATGATAAGGTATTGGCCTCAAGGTATAAATAAGAGTGCTTAGTGTTCCAAAGGGGAGAAGTCTGGGAGAGAAGTCGGTAAGCAACTAAAGAAAATTCAAAGAAGAAGAGAGAGTGGGATTCGACCAAAGAATGGAGATTCGGGTTTGAACCATTGACGATCAATTAACCTCGACCACTGGAAACTAGTTTGATCTTCATTTTTCTTTTGCACTTGTATTCGTGATGATATTTTTCTCTTGTTTTTCTTTTGATTTTGAATTCGCCATGCGTGGCTAAGTTTCTTATTTAGTTAAGGGAATATGAAATCTTAGTTTTGATTTTGTGAATCCAACATAGTTCTTTATTTCAATACATTTGTGTTTTTATTGATATAGTTCTGCTCTTAATTTAGTATAAAGGTTTTTATACTCTTTGCCAATTTCGAAAGTGGTAAAACTAGGATTGCTATGCGCGATTGTGGTGGTAGGACTCGTGAGACATATGATCTAAGTAATTCAATCCTGGTGTGTGATTGGACCTTAGAGTGATTGATTTTCTAAATCTTAATGCAATCATTAGGTAGATGTAAGAGCGATTACTTTATAGCTAACTAGTGATTAGGGCTTAATTTAAGCGATTGATTAATTAACTAAAACCTAAGGAAAATAGAGAATTAATCTCACAATTATATAAAGACATAATTGATCATGTTAGGATAAAGGATATGTAGGTTAGCATTATCATATAAATCTAATAGTGGATTCCATATCTTAACCAATACCTTTAAAATAGTAACTCAAATCATGTGTACTACTGTTGCTTTGGACTTAATTTCTATTCTTAGTTTTAACAAACAAAATCCCCTTTTTCTGTTTATTGTTCTTCAGAGTTTAATTTAGGAACTGGTTTATAGTGTTAATCGAATTAGTTCTCTGTGAATCGACCATTGCTAACTACAACTAGTTATAAGGTTTTTACATTTTTGTGGAACTTGGTAACTAATTTTGATCTTAATTTTATGTACAACCCAGCAATCACCCCAATGAGATAAAAGTGTGAATATCTTTCTACCCATTGAGCTTCAACTTGTATAATCTATTCTTTTGAGAGTTTATCATTCTATCTTTCTTTGATTTCATGTAAAGAGGGTGAGGTATCTCTCTAGAGAAAAGGGTGAGGTATCCCTTGATTGTAAAGAGGGTAAGGTATCCCTCAAAAGTTATAAAGGGAGAGGTATCCCTGTTTTGAGGCTCAAGCATAAAGGGTGAGACATCCCAGAGGTGCATTGTGTGCTCTTGGTTGTAAATGTTTTCCTAACAGCTGTGAAGTCTATGAGATAGTGAAGAAAATCTCAAGTAAGCTTGGGGATTGGATGTAAGCCACAAGTGGTTGGTGGCTGAATCAGGATAAATTCTTGATTTTAATTTTCACTTCTTTACACTCTTTAATTTCAGTATTTAGTACAGTATATTTATTTATTGCATATCTTGTCATCTTGATGTTTTGATTATAAGAACTTGATATCTAACTTATTTGCTTGATTTATCTTATAACCCAAGTTGTATTTGAGTAATCTATATTTGTTGTACATTTGTTATGCATGTTTCATTGCATTTATTAATTGAGTGCTTCAAAAATCTTAATTTCTTAATGCTGTTGTAAAAATTTGTAATTACCCAATTCACCCCTCTCGTAGGTGATGGTTGTCATGGCTAACAAGATAGAAATTCCCTACACTCCATTGATCTCCGCCTTTCTCCAATGATACCATGCAATTGTGGCAATCGAGGAATCCACTAAATTGACTCATCACTATGTGTTTGGACTCTCAACACTCAAACACATGAAGATGAGGAAGGAAGAAGACAGTTGGGTCTTTGGTGATAAAGTTACAAAGGCTGAAGCTGAAGCTGAAGATGCGGAGGAAGAAGAACTTGTTGTTGCGGTCACTAATGAGCAGCTCATGGTGACTATGGTTAACTTGAAGGCATACATGGAGAACACAGTGAGTGCTATGTATGATACGATGGAAGCCATGGAGCAAGAGCAAGCAACTATGAGGCAACACCAAGCAGTCATGTAGCGATCTTTGGATGACATGAGGCGACACTTTCCTCCACCTCTACCAAAAAACTTGTCTAGGATTCCTAGCATTAGGATCTCTATAATTGGTTATTTTTGACTGAAAATGTAAATGCAATTAGCAAGTTATTTTGATGAATATATATACTAAGCTGACTTGATAAATGAAATGAGGTTTTTGCTTTTGAGTACTCTTTTATGTATGCATTATTGCTGAATTGTATGCTTTGTTACTGCATTTTCTACCTTGAATGAAAATAATATGATGAACTTGAATGAATATATTGAATATAAGTTGCTTTACCTCTATGCTTTATCTTGCCACATCATTTTTTATTATGACAAAAGGGGGGGAAAATCTTAAGTTCTTTGTTGAGAAAAGACAGGTCAAACTAAAATGGATCTTGGGATTCCAAAAGTAAGGGAGAGCTACGCATCTCTAAATTAAATTACCTCTTATGAAAAAGAAAGGGAGTAAGTCTCTCTAACAACTTTGTGGATTCTAATTTTTATAAAACTAACTCTTTTCTCAAAGGTTGTTTGTCATCATCAAAAAGGGTTCACACTTAATTGGCCATTGAAGATTGTTTTAATGATAACAAACATGAAGATGATGACAAGATCAAGTCTAAGAACTTTAAGAATAGCTTTAGGACTTAGATATTTTTATAATGGAAAAAAAGGTTCACACTTAAGCTCTAAACTTGTTTTTCAAGAACTCAAATAGTACACATGGTTTCAAGGCTTTAAAATGGTTTTTAGTTTCTTAAGAAATAGTCTTTAAGTATCTAAAAACTTATTGGATCATTTGGAAACATTTGACAAGGTTTAAAAGTTAATTAAAGTGTTTTTCAAATGCGTCTATTATAATAGAGAGTTTCCCTATTCGAATAACCAAAGTCAAAATGCCTAGTTTTCCAATCCATTAAGCTCTATTTGAATTATACAGTGCACTATTCGAATAGAAGCTTAAAACATGCTATGTCCCCTTATGTTTTTAAATGATCTATTTGAATAACCCTAAGGGTTATTCGAACAAATTATTCAAGAAACCATTCCATGATGTACTATAAATGTATCTATTCGAATAGAGGGTATGTTATTCGAATAAACATGTTTCTAGAAATAGAAAATAATGGCTAGTATGGATGCATTTAATACTCCAACCACCCTCTAACAGATCTTTAATACATTGGGCTATAGATACAAGTCATTGGGCATTAAATACTGTTAGGAAATCAATCTGAAATGTCTTGTTGAGCATTAATATGAGTTGTTATAGCCTATATCTTTAAAACCCTATTTTTGAGCTTAAAGTGTGATCAATCCTATACCCATTGAGCTTCAAATTATAATATCTACTCTTTTGAGAGTTTATCTTTCTATCTTTCTTTGATTTCCTGTAAAGAGGGTAAGGTGTCCCTCTAAAGAAAAGAGTGAGGCATCCCTTAATAAAGAATAGGGTGAGGTATCCCTTGTTGTTGAGGCTCAAGCATAAAGGGTGAGACATCCTAAGGTGTGTTGAGTGCTCTAGTTCGTAAAGGTAGCAAGCACATGTTCAACCTTGAAATGATAGTAGAAAATCTCAGGTGGCTTACTTAAGGACTGAACGTAGGTCACAAGTGGTAGTTGAACTAGGATAAATCCTTTTGTTTGTTCTTCTTAACTTTATCTCTTTACATCTATGCTTTAATTTTATATGCTTGATTGAATACTCTTCATCTTGACTTATTTATTTGTGAGTGAAGTGATCAATCTCATCTATCTATTTACTTCAATCAGCCATTAGCTTCAACAAAAATTGATATTCAAGTGTTTTCTGAAAAGTTTGCGAAAAGTTTTTATAAACTCAATTTACCCCCTTCTTGAGTTTGAAGCCACTTGGTAATACCCATGCCCTCACATCACCGTAATCACTATGGTGCCACGGAGGTTTCCATTCACCACAATCTTCTCAGGTAACCCTTAGAACCCAGTTCTGATTATTGGCGCCGTCTGTGGAAAATGATAAATTTCTACTCCCAACAGCACCAGCAACATTCCCATTACGACCATAATCATGGTTAACACAAGGAGTAGACAAACCTCAACTAACTAGAATCGCGCTTCTACTGCGTGCAACCCGCCATCTATAAATCATTGTCCAGCATCTGTCCCTGCTACTCATGAGGTAGTCTTAGAACCGATTGTAGCTCAACTAGAACCTAGGCAAGACAGGATGAAGACTTCTTTCATTGTAGAGAATCTCCCCCTTATTCCTAGTGAGTTATGGTGAGACAACGTCTAGGTCCCCTAAGAGCACTATCTGGCAATGGATAATGGATATTAGCATTATAATCCTCAGAGATCGAGTAGAGAATAAAGTCTGGCTTAGCCGTGCTAAATCTGATCATGAGGAGCTATCCAAGGCAGAACTGCTCTCTTTGGTTAGACTTCAAGATGAAAGAATTCATCTCCAGGATGAGAGAATCCATAACCTGGAGCGAGTTACCAACCAAGACTATGAAGGCGAAAACTGATCTTAGAGGAGAAATCATCAAAATAGAAGAGACAAAACTTAAGAGGTTGACTGTCATCCAAAAAATAATAGGATCGCGAATCTCGATCATAATGTTGAACCTGTCGATACAAGAAAGCAAGAACACAGAGTAAGGAACATGGTTTCACAAAACTAACCCTTCTTTGACAGACTGATGGCTTACGAAATCCCTAGGCACTTCAAGTATCCTACCAATATTAAAGCCTATGATGAGACCACGAATCCTCAGGAACACTTGGATGCCTACATTTCTGCACTTTTGTTTGCTGGAGGTGATGACTCTCTCATGTGGCGTGCTTTCTCCCTGTCTTTAAAGAAATCCGCCTTAAGATGGTTCATTACCTTCATTTTGAGGTCCGTGGATAACTGGGGGAGCCTGTCCTTGAGATTTTTGCTGCACTTCACCACTAGCAAAATGCAGCCTAAATCCATTTCATGCCTTTCCTAGATTAAGCAAGGAAATGAGGAGTCTCTCTGAGACTTTATATCTCGGTTCAACATGGAGATTGTGAATATACTAAACTGGGATGAAAGACTAGGATTGTACTACATTAGAGAAGGGCTCCGACAAGAACCATTCTCATTTTCACTAGCAAAAAAAGAGCCCAAGACCATGAACGAGTTTCGTTCCCATGTTGATAAATACATCAATGCTGAAGATATCATCCAAGCTAAGAAGTATATTGAGAAGGGTACGGATACCAAGCCTAAGCCTAGACCATCCAATCAATAAGGTCAAAATTCAAAACAACCTTTTAGGGGGAAATATGAGGAATACACTCCTCTAAACACGTCTCGAGCTCAAATTTATCATGAGGTAATGAACATCGAGCTCCAAGATGTGCAAAGACCTCCCCTTTTGAAGAAGCACGTGTACAAAGATAAGTCCAAGCACTGCGCGTGGCATGGTGGCCAAGGACATAATACGAAGTTAGACCCTTACCTCGATATGTGTGCTAATTTTGGAGCAGCCACAAGGGAGGACAGAACTACAGGACGCAAAGTTATAGCCCGCGGAGAAGTCCATCCCTACCCTACTAGAGAAGGTGTTCTCTATCCATGAATGATAATCCCGACGCATGTCCAAAATTGAGACAAAGCACAACCCCGAGATGATAATCATGAAGACAATAGTCATCATACTGAAGTAACCCGAATGATAAACACCATCTTAGGGGGCTTCGCGGGCAGTAGTGACTCTAAAAACACTAAGAAAAAGGCCCTTCGAGCTGTGTTGAGCGTAGTCTCCCTCATAGAAACCAAGTCAGACAGAAGGTTAATAAAAAAACCCCCACTGATCTCGTTCTCTGATGAGGATTATGGAAATACTATCCCAGATCATGATAACCCCATGGTCATTATCAGGAGAATCACAAATGCCGAGGTTTATAGAATATTTATGGATCAGGGGAGCTCGGATGACATTATGTTCCTAGACTTGTTCAATAAGCTAGGATTATCAAAAGAAAAACTCATACTATACACTAGCGAGTTGATCAAATTTATAGGGAACAAGATTACCCCAAATAGGTATATTGAGACTCACCTGACCTTGGGAAAAGACCCCCTCATTAAAACTATCAAGGTCAGGTTCCTAGTGGTTGACTGCCCTTCAGCCTACAATGTTATCTTGGGTCATCCTTCACTCAATGCATTTAGGACCGTGATTTCCACACCCCACTTGGCCATGAAGTTTCTGGACTAACAAGATAGAGTTGTGATAATCAAAAGGGACCAAGCTATGGTGAGGAAGTGCTACAAAGAGAGCCTAAAAATTGCCAAAAAGCCCAGACCGTGGATTGACACAACAATTCAACTCTGGTCACTACAGACTTCATTAACGTCCTCTTGGTCGAGTTGGACGTATGCAAAGAGATCTGCGATACACGTCCCCAACTTGACGGAGAGCTCCAACCTCGTCAACTTGGTGCCAAGCCATACCAGGTGACCAAGATTGGAGGGCAACTTAGTCAGGAGGAAAGATCCCGGTTGTCTGAGGTCTTGTGGAAAAATAAGGATCTGTTCGCCTAGATTTCAGCAGACATGCTGGGTTTAGACCCAAACTTCATTTGCCAGTGACTTTTTATTATGAAGAATGCAAAATTTATGGCTTAACGTAAAAGGAAGGTTGCTCTGGAATAGCAAAAAGTGATCCAGAAACTAGTGAAGGAGCTCTTGGATGCCAGATTTATCAAAGACCCCTACCCAACTCCCAACATTGACAAGCTAGTGGACAACTTGTCCGGTTTCAAGCTACTTTCGTTTATGAATGCTTACTCTGGCTATAACCAGATCCCCATGAATGCAGAAGACAAAGACAAGATTGCCTTTATAACTGAGATGGGCAGTTACTGTTACCAGGTCATGTTTTTGGACTCAAAAACGCAAGAGCGACTTACCAATATATGATGAAAAAGGTCTTTGAGGGACAAATTAGTAAAAGGGGGAGCGATGCCAAAAGGATTATTGGACCAACCATCCTAGAGCGTATTATTGGACCATCTATGTTGACGAATCCTTGAATCCCAAAGGGTGCAGTGCCAAGGTTATATTAGAAAATGAAGTCGGCCTTATGTTAGAGCATTCATTAGGGTTTCACTTCCCTATATCAAACAACTAAGTCATGTATAAAGCATGCATTATAGATATAAACATGGCAAAGGAAATGGGAGTCACAGACATAGTCCTATGTAGCGAATCCTGGATGGCAACATCCCAGATTCAAGGGGAATATCAGACTATGGAGTCCTTACTACAAAAGTACATAGCCAAGGTTAGAAAGCTGATGAAAAATTTTGACAGTGTTAGAGTGGAGCACACCCCAAGGGAGCAAAACTCCAAAGCTGACATCTTGTCAAAACTGGCTAGTATAAAGAGCCCAGGTAATAACAGCTCTGTGATCCAAGACACCCTACTCACTCCTCGTATCACAGATAACGAAGTCCTCCTACTAGAAGATGATGAAACCTGGATGATGATAAACTTATATTTTAGTCTTATACTGAATAAATTATAGTGATTTGCTTATGTCTATTAATGAATTTTGAATAGATCCTTCTCATTATCTTCATTTTTCAGATTAAAAGGGATTTATCACATTTAGAGTGAAAGCAGGTGAAGACACAATGTTTTCAGAGCAAAAGAAGATCATTTTGGCTTAAACAAGACCCTGTGAATGATTGAGGAGTTGATTCGAGCGATTGAGGAGTTAGACAGGGCCGTGTCTAATTTGAAAAATGATTCTGTCTAGTTTTTTTTAAGAGACACAATCGTGTCTCCCCTCTACGTCAAAGTTTACTATTTTTTAAGCTCACACGGTCATGTCAAGCTTAGACACGGCCGTGTAAGGCCTCTTGTGCTTAAAAATAATAGTTTTTCACCTTAAACATTATAAATAAAAGTGAATCCCTAAACCTGAAGCACAATTTTTGCAATGGCAGACTTTGAGAGGCAAAGGGGAGTCTTTAGTTTTCCTCAACAAAAGATTGGAGGCTAGGGTTTTGAAGACAAATGCAAGAGTGATTGAAGTTCAACCATTGAAGACATATTCTCCTTCTTTATCTTCTTCATCTTCTCTTTTTATATTTTTCTTTCCTATTTTCTAGAGATAGAATCATGGTTGTCTCTTCAACTTTTGTTCTTATTTATGCTACATTAGCCATGAGTGGCTAAATTCTTTTTTTTAGGATTAGGATGTAATTCTCTACTTTTCTATGTTGAATTGTTAATTTGATTCTTTGTTAATGAAAAATTATTGTTCTTAATTCATTCTTAGTATGCTTAATGTTTGTGGTATGTTACTGACCATATTTATATGAGGTGAAGGATCGAAAGATGAAACCTAATTACTAGATAATCTAAGAATTGAACTTAGGAATTGAGACTTAGACATAGACTTAAATCCTTCGATGAGCAAACAATTGTCATAAAATTTAATGGGTTAGAACTTGGATTAATTGCCATGAGAATGAGATTGATGGAGTTTTAGCACATTTTTAGTGCTAAGAAACTAGGCTTTGAACAATTTAGGACAAATCGCCTTCAAGAACTTAATTGAACATTAGCAAAGATAGGATTAAATTTATCATAGGGGGTAATGTAGTGAATTCCTAGTCATAGGCCTTTAAATCTTGGTTGAATCTTGACTTTTTCTAGATTTATTTGCTTACTTTATTGCTTTGATTTTCATCTTGATTTTTAATTGAGCTTTCACTATTGTTTTTAACCGCTTAAATAATCAAAGTCGCCGTAAGAGTTAGTAATCAATTGATCATCGAGGGAATGATCTTTATTTGACCACTTGAACGATCCGTGCACTTGTGAAAAATACACAACAAGTTTTTGCCATCGTTGGCACGGATCGTGTTGATATTAATACAAGCGGCAGTTTGGTTGATTTAAGCATTTATTTTATTTTAGTTTATTTTCATCTTATTTTATATAATTTATTCTTTGAATTTTTAGGTGTTATTTTTTTCTTATGTGTAGAACAAGGAGTCAAGAAGATCTTACTAACTCAGTTGATCTTAAGATCGAGAGGACACTTTACAATATCAGAAGGGGAAGAAGAACACTGAGAGTTAAGGAATACCACATGACAAACAATAATAACCAAGTCACTAATCAAGAGTGAAGGCTCAGGGATTATGGAACCCCAAAAGCTAACGCTCGCCAGTCTTCCATTATAAGGCCACAAGTAGAGGCCAACAATTTTGAGATCAAGACATCATTAATCTAAATGGTCCAATAATTGCAATTTAGTGGGTCAACAACTGAGGACCCAAATCACCATTTGGATGAATTCTTGGGGCTATGTGACACGATAAAGATAAATAGGGTTTCAACTGATGCTATACGGGTCAGACTTTTCCTATTTTCTCTTAGGGGGAAGGCAAAGAAGTGGATTCACTCGGAAGCCCCAAATTCACTTGCCAAATGAGAATTGATGGAGCAAGCTTTCTTGGACAAGTACTATCTAGTTGGAAAAACAATCAAGCTTCGTCATGACATCACTACCTTCTCCCAAAAGGAAGATGAATCACTTTATGATGATGCATAGGAGAGGTACAATAATCTCATTCGTTAGTGTCCACTTCATGGATTACAAGATTTTGTTGTAATGTAAACATTCTATGTTAGTTTAACTCTTTTTACAAAGGCAACTATTGATGTTGTAGCTAGCGATGCTTTGATGGCAACGACTTAAATAGAGGCAAGGGCTTTGATTAAGGAGGTCGCTTCAAACATTTATTTGTGGCCAAGTGAAAGATCATCTTCAAAGAAGCAAGCTGAAACGATATAGCTTGATGCTATTACTATGTTGAATGCCAAGTTTGATGGCTTAACTAAGTCACTTGAGAAGCTGAATGTCAATGTTATCACTGCTCTTAACACAACTTGTGAAACATATGTAGGAGGGAATTTGGCTTCAGAATGCAATGCAGTAGAAACGTATTCTCAAGACCCGCCTTCGGAGCAAATGAATTATGTGCAAAATGATAATTTCAAGGCTCAAGGAGATCCATTCTCCAACTCATATAACCCCAGATAAAGAAAAAACCCTAATTTCTCATATGGTACCCAACAAAACCAAGGGTCCCCATCCAACAATAGACCCTCACCCAGATTCCAACAACCTTAACAATCTTCTCAAGTAGCAAAGTCCAATTTAGAAGCCCTCATGAAAAATTTCATAGTTATTCAAAAGGAACAAAATCAAGGCATTTAAGCACAAGTGCAATAACATAGGGAGTCCATCAAGCAAATTAATACTCGCCAAAATCAAATGGTCACTCACTCCAAGATGCTTGAAACTCAAATAGCCTAACAAGCAAGCTTGTTCAACATGATTCAAGGACGAATACCAAGTCAACTGGAAACTAACCCAAGGGAGCAAGTTCAAGCAATTTCATTAAGAAGTGATAAGCAACTTGAAGGCCTCACAAGGAAAGAAAAGCTTGAAGATAAGGAAACTCATGAAAAGGAGGAGAAGCAAGAGAAGAGTTAGAATAAAGAAAGAGATGAAGAAAGCACTAAAAAATATGTTCCTCCAAAAACATATATTCCACCTTTGCTGTAACACCCGTGAAAATATAATAGATTTGTATATGGGTACAGAGGTCGCCTAATACTAGTTTGTTATGCCTGTTTAGTTTTGTGGCTTTCTGAACATGTTTGCTCACTTTACTGTAACACTATGTATGATACATAGTTGTTATTAACTCCAGAAATGGCTTAAATTGCTTAATTAATGGAATTAAATACAGAGAATTTAGTTCAAGATCACAAATGTGTGAACTATGCTACAGTTAAAATCTGAGGTTAATCAGAGCTAGTTTGGCATTTTTAAGCATACTGGTTGTATGTTTTAATGTTGTTTAACTAGTAGCTTATATGAAACATGGTGGTTTTGGTGCAGCAAGATTTTTTATGAATCCTATGATTTATTTTAAACTTGTTGGATCTAAGAAAACTGGATTTGGTGAAATCTAAGTGTTCTTAGCATATCAGGATATATCACATGGTCACTTAAGTGACCAAAGTTACTCATGATCAAATGTTTCAGCCTTATTACTTAAAGGCTTGAAATGAGATTTTTGTATTGTTGGGAATTTTTGCAGATACATCACGCAGCAAAAAACAAGGATTCCCACCGAGGATCCATGCGAAAAAGTCATAATCCGAGTTTTTTAAATGATTTACCTCTTGAAGTGTGAATCACGAACACTGTAATAGAAACAATGTCTCTGCGGTATCCACACGAACAGACTCACGAACGTCCAACGTCTACAAGAGGAGCCTCACGTCTCTCACACAGTGCTAGCTGCGAAGAAAAGAGAAGAAACATGTCGCTTTCTCACTCACTTTTCTGTAGGTGCGGCTAAGGTTCTGAAATTATCTATCTTAGCAGCCCTTAGCAGTACTATTTATAATAGTGACTGCCTTAAGTGAATGTGAGCAGCAGCAAGGAAAGCTGTGCAACCCTAGACCCATCTGTTATGAGTTTGGCTCACATTTGAATTCGAGTCCAACTTGGATCCATTGCTCCAATTTTAGTCTGCTCTAAGTGTGTGACCCTGCAGGTTCTTATTATTACGTTGGAAGTAATATTAAAATCTCATTTTAATATTACAAGCAGTGACAGTATCTAGCAACACATCGCTGCTACCCAAGTAATAAGAATGTCAGTGATTTGACATAACCTTTCCGTGACCAATGTTTCCGTGTTGTTTAGTCCCTTTGTCAAGATATCTAGATTGAACACGAGGCATAGAATGCGTCACCCATGTATAGTCCAATCATTCGTTTCCTGATATTCGAGTAGACTTTGTAACAACAAATGAGATCAATATCTCATATTGACTCATTTGAGCATAACCATGCATTTCGCAGTCTCACTCAATCAGAGGGCCCGAAGATATCGCTCCTGTTATGTAGGAGTGACAAATCCCATCTAGGTCACTCACATCCCTCTGCATGATTCGCGGTATGTTCAATAACTAATTTTATAATCATCTTGTTACAGATGATGTTTGATGGCATTAAAACACAAAACTCCTCATGTAGGAATCGTAGTGATTTCAGGTCAAAAGACCACAAACACCATTGTCACTATGAGAATCGCTTATGACACTCACGTAACGATCCATGTAGCATTCTCATGGTGGGTCAGTCCAGTACATCATTACTCTAATATGTACCCATGTGAAGACTTGATATCTCATATCCATGACCCGTGAGATATAGTTATCAGTCTATGCACATACTAGTCTCAATGTATTATTGTTGTCCTAATTAACAATAATACTTGACTAGGGACATTTAAGAATAGTGTTGTAACCAAAAGGATCTCACGATCAAGTTATCCACTTGATGTCCTATGGCATCAAACTTACTATTTTAAGGACTTTATTATGTTCATCAAAAAGAACACAATAAATGAAATGCCTCATATATAAAATAGCATAATAGAATGTATGTAAATACAGAAAATGTATTGGCCTTTAGGGCATACACCAACATGTATCTCATTTTTTTCACTTTTTTCACTCTATTCTCTCATGGCTGTAGCTACCAAAGGAGAGGCAAAGGAAAGCCAAGCAAAGAAGGAGGAAGAGTAGGAAAGGAAAGGAAGGGGAAAGCTAAGGCTTCATCATCCTCACCATCTTTGATCCAAGAGGTAGGGGATTTGTGCTTCTTTCATATTCTTTTCTTCACTTTTTCTATTTATGTAATTGTGATGTATAATAGGTTAAATTGGTTTCTAGAAGTGTTTGAAGTGTTTTTCTTGCTTGATTAAGTTTCCTTGGTTGTTTATGACTTGTTCATGTAATAGGTTTACGTTAGAAACCTAGAACTTGACATTTGAGCCTTTGAGGCTAAAAGTGAGAAAAGATAGGTCATGATTTGTGATTTGATCCAAGAATCCAAATTTGGTATTGTGAGTTGGAGGTTTATATTTCCTATGTGTTACTGAACTTACTAGGGACTTAAAATCACCTAGAAACCATTTTGGAGTGAGTTGATTTTGTGAGAATTTTGAATGGAACAGTACCAATTCTATAGAATTATGCAGAACCTGGGTTCTACTTCTCACGCCACAGCATAGGGTGTGTCACTCCATGGCGCGGAAGGCACAGGTTTCAGTTTTTGGCTGGAAAAGAGCACCATGCTGTGGCGTGGTGGTGTCACACCTAGGCGTGAGCTCCATGACTTTTCAAGAATTATGTTCTTGATGTGTTGAGGGTCCCTAAGGGTTGGGATCACTTTTTATACCTTTTTGAGTGTGTAAAGGCACCTATGGGAGTGTTTCAAAGAGGAAATCACTACCTAGTACATGGGAGGGAAGTGTGAGACCTTAGGCAACTAATAGTTTAGAAATGCCATAGGCTAACACTTAGGCTTTTGACCTATATAGGATTGTTTTAGTATAATTTATGATGCTGTTATGCAATGGGAATAACACATAGTGCGTGTGTGTGGGTATTCCTAGGTTGATAGTTGGAATACCTCGTGGAGGAGGATAGACACGTTTAAGGGCATTAGTTATGACTTGCATAGGAGGATATCCAATGTGGCATTGAATGTGTATGTTAAATATCATTTTACATGTTTTCTCACATATTTACTATTCCCACGTATCTGTGAATGGTATATGAGATGGTAACAATACACTTATTGTTGTGAGATGGAATAGTTCATTCATTGTCAGGTAGTGATAAATGGTCAGAGCCATACTACTCAGGGAAAGTACAAGGAACAAAGTTCCTGTGAATAGTCAAGTTTTATGACATTGAACCAACACTATTTTACTGCACTGCATAATCATTGTCTTAGGACATGTTAGACATAAACATACAGCATAACAAGCATTGCATTTTCATGGTAATTGTATGGGCAGTTACCTTAATCAATGATATTTACGATTGTATGGGCAATTGTATAATATTGTTGATAGTTTTCTTATAATGCGTGATTAGGAATGTGGTTTGCTTGAGAATACTACATAGAGTGGCCATGTAAGTTATTATTTTGGTAGTAAGTAGTGAATCTTATACCTGTTGTAAACTTATTTCTAACGCTCTTTGTTGGTTTATTCTTTATGAAAGGATAAATGCTGGTTTTGAAATACTTATACTGGGAAATTATGATTTCTCACCCTGATTGTATTTTCATGTAAATCCA
This sequence comes from Ormosia semicastrata, assembly GCA_029884595.1. Taxonomy (NCBI): domain Eukaryota; kingdom Viridiplantae; phylum Streptophyta; class Magnoliopsida; order Fabales; family Fabaceae; genus Ormosia; species Ormosia semicastrata. The sequence continues at coordinate 11,753,137 of JAQQTO010000047.1, forward strand.
GGTGGAAGCGTATCAAAAGGAAAGAGAAGGCGTTTGAATACGTGTAGCTTAAATGCTCTTTTAGGCTAAACTTGTATATATTTTATATTTATTTAGTTGTTTCAAGTTATGTATGACAATACACCCTTTTGAGGTAGTGATGTATATATAACTTTTGAATAGGAGTTTATGTTTGTTTGATACCTTCAGAATTGTTAGTTTTAGGAGACTAAATTTTGTGGACAAAATTCTAAAATAGAGGGGAGAAATGTAACACCCGTGAAAATATGATAGACTTGTATATGGGTATAAAAGTCGCCTAATACTAGTTTGTTATGTCTGTTTAGTTTTGTGACTTTTTGAACATGTTTGGTCACTTTGTTATAACACTATGTGTGATAAATAACTGTTATTAGCTTAGAAAATGGCTTAAACTGCTCAATTAATGACATTAGATGTGGAGATTTTAGTTCTAGGTCATAAATATATGAACTGTGCTACAGTTAAAATTTAAGGTTAATCAAAGCTAATTTGACATTTTTAAGCATAATGGTTGTATGTTTTAATGTCGATTTAACTAATAGCTAATATGAAAAATGGTGATTTTGGTGCAACAAGATTTTTGATGAATCCTGTGATTTATTTTAAACTTGTTGGCTCTAAGAAAACTGTATTTGGTGAAGTCTAGGTGTTCTTTGCAGATCAAGATATATCACATGGTCACTTAAGTGACTAAAGTCACTCACGACCAAGTGTTTCAGCCATATTACTTTGAGATATTTGTATCTCATTTTTTCACTTTTTTCACTCTCTTCTCTCACGGCTACAATTGCCAAAGGAGAGGCAAAGGAAAGCCAAGCAAAGAAGGAGGAAGAGGAGGAAAGGAAAAGGAATGGGAAAGCTAAGGCTTCATCATCCTCACCATCTTTGATCCAAGAGGTAGGGGATTTGTGCTTCTTTCATCTTCTTTTCTCCACTTTTGCCATTTATGCACATATGATGCATAATAGGTTAAATTGGTTTCTAGAGGTGTTTGAAGTGTTTTTCTTGCTTGATTAAGTTTCCTTGGTTGTTTATAACTTATTGATGTAATAGGTTTGTGTTAGAAACCTAAAACTTGACATTTGAACCTTTGAGGCTAAAAGAGAGAAAAAATAGGTCATGATTAGTGAAACAAATTTAGTGTTGTGAGTTAGTGGTTTATGTTTCCTATGTGTTAGTGAACTTGTTAGGGACTTAAAATCACCTAGAAACCATTGTGGAGTAAGTTGATTTCGTGAGAATTGCGAATGGAACAATACTGGTTCTGTAGAATTTTGCAAAACATGGGTCCTACTTCTCATGCCGTAGCGCAGGGTGTGTCACGTTGCGGCGCGCAAGGCACGAGTTTCAATTTTTGGCTGGCAGAAAACACCACGCCGCGGCGTGAGCTTCAGGACTTTTTAAGAATTATGTTCTTGATGTGTTAAGGGTCCCCAAGGGTTGGGATCACTCTTTTTATACCCTTTTGAGTGTGTAAAGGCACCTATAAGAGTGTTTCAAAGAAGAAATCACTACCTAGTACATGGGAGGGAAGTGTGAGACCTTAAGCAACCAATGGTTTGGAAATGCCATAGGCTAACACTTAGGCTTTTGACCCATATGAGATTGTTTTAGTATCATTTGTGATGTTGTTATGCAATGGGAGTAACACATAGTGCGAGTATATGGGTATTCCTAAGTTGATAGTTGGAAAACCTCATGGAAGAGGATAGACACAATTAAAGGCATTGGTTATGACTTGTGTAGGAAGATATCTAATGTGGCATTGAATGTGTGTGTTAAATATCACTTTGCATGTTTTCTCACACACTTGCTATTCCCACGTACTTGTGAATGATATATGAGATGGTGACAGTACACTCATTGTTGTGAGATGAAATAGTCCATTCATTACTAGGTAGTGATAAATGGTCGGAGCCATACTACTCAGGGAAAGTTCAATGAACTGAGTTCTTGGGAATAGTCGAGTCTCATGACATTACACAAACACTATTTTACTTCACTGCATAATCATTGTCTTAGGACGTGTTAGACATAAACATACAATATAACAAGCATTGCATTTGCATGGTAATTGTATATGTTGGTGTATGCCCTAGAAGCCAATACATTTTCTGTATTTACATACATTCTATTATGCTATTTTTATATATGAGGCATTTCATTTATTTTGTTCTTTTTTGATAAACATAATAAAGTCCTTAGAATAGTAAGTTTGATGCCATAGGACATCAAGTGGATGACTTGATCGTGAGATCCTTCTGGTTACAACACTATTCTTAAATGTCCTTAGTCAAGTATTATTATTAATTAGGACAACAATAATACATTGAGAAAAGTATGTGCAGAGACTGATGACCACATCTCACGGGTCATGGATATAAGATATCAAGTCTTCACATAGGTACATATTAGAGTAATGATATACTGGACTGACCCACCATGAGAACGCTACATGGATCATTACGTGAGTGTCATAAGCGATTCTCATAGTGACAATGGTGTTTGTGGTCTTTTGACCTAAAATCACTACAATTCCTACATGAGGAGTTGTGTGTTTTAATGCCATCAAACGTCATCTGTAACAAGGTGATTATAAAATTGGTTATTGGACATACCGCGAATCATGCAGAGGGATGTGAGTGACCTAGATGGGATTTGTCACTCCTACATAACAGGAGCGATATCTTCGGCCCCCCCCTGATTGAGTGAGACTGCGAAATGCATGACCATGCTCAAATGAGTCAATATGAGATATTGATCTCATTTGTTGTTACAAAGTCTACTCGAGTATCAGGAAATGAATGATTGGACTATACAAGGGTGACGCATTCCATGCCTTGTGTTTAATCTAGATATCTTGACAAAAAGGACTAAATAACACGGAAACATTGGTCACGGAAAGGTTATGTCAAATCACTGACATTCTTATTACTTGGGTAGCAGCGATGTGTTGCTAGATACCGCTCACTGCTTGTAATATTAAAATGGGATTTTAATATTACTGCCAACATAATAAGAACCTGCAGGGTCACACACTTAGAGCAGACTAAAATTGGAGTAATGAATCCAAGTTGGACTCGGATTCAAATATAGGCCAGACTCATAATAGATGGGTCTAGGGATGCACAAACTTACCTTGTTTTGCTCACACTCACTTAAGGCAGTCACTATTATAAATAGTACTGCTAAGGGGCTGCTAAGATAGATAATTTCAGAACCCTAGCCGCACCTACAGAAAAGTGAGTGAGAGAGCGACAGGTTTCTTCTCTTCTCTTCACAGCTAGCATTGTGTGAGAGATGTGAGGCTCCTCTTGTGGATGTTGGACGTTCGTGAGTTTGTTCGTGTGGATACCGCAGAGACATCATTTCTATTACGGTGTTCGTGATTCATGCTTCAAGAGGTAAATCATTTAAAAAACTCGGATTATGACTTTTTTGCATGGATCCTCAGTGGGAATTCCTGTTTTTCGCTGCGTGATGTGTCCGCAATTCCCAACAGTATAGGCAGTTACCTTAATCAATGGTATTTACGATGAGCAGTTGTATAATATTGTTGATAGTTTTCTTATAATGCATGATTAGGAATGTGGTTTGCTTGAAAATACTACACAGGGTGGCTATGTGAGTTATTCTTTTGGTAGTAAGTAGTGAATCTTATACCTATTGTAAACTTATTTCTGACGCTATTTGTTGGTTTATTCTTTGTGAAAGGATAAATGCTGGTTTTGAAATACTTATACTGAAAAATTATGATTTCTCACCCTGATTGTGTTTTCATGTAAATTCAGGTGGAAGAGTATCAAAAGGAAAGAGAAAGGCATTTGAATATGCGTAGCTTAAATGCTCTTTTAGGCTAAACTTGTATATACTTTATATTTGTTTTGTTGTTTCAAGCTATGTATAACAATACGACCTTTTGAGATAGTGATGTATATATAACTTTTGTTAACGTGACTCTCCATAATTATTTTATATAAATGTTATGGGTTTAGTTGATGTATGTGATATTGAAGTAGCATGGTTAGTATTGGCTATTCTTATATATGTCGATATATCGAGATAGAAATATTGGGATGTTACATTTGCCTTTCCCTCAAAGGTATCAAAAGGCGAAATTTGATCATCAATTTGGAAGTTTTTTAAGGTAGTTAAGAAGCTTTACATTAATATTCCTTTTATAGAAACTCTCTCTCAAATGCCCTCTTATGCTAAGTTCTTGAAATAGATTCTCTCTAATAAGAGGAAGCTTGAGGACTATGAAATTGTTGCTTTGACGGAAGAATGTAATGCAATAATTCAAAATAAGCTTCCACCTAAGCTTAAGGATCTAGGTAGTTTTTCAATTCCGTGCTCAATTGGGAACATGAATATTAACAAGGCTTTATGTGATCTTGGGGCAAATGTGAGTTTGATGCCTCTTTCTATTTGTGAAAAACTTGATATTAAAGAGCTTAAACTAACCACCATCTCTATTCAATTGGTGGATAGGTCAATCAAAGATCCCATTGGCATATTAGAGAATATACCATTGAAGGTGGGGAAGTTTTACATACCTGTCGATTTTGTTGTGCTTGAGATGGAAGTAAATGTTCAAATCCCAATTATACTTGGTCGTCCATTCCTCGCCACTGGAAGAGCCATGATTGATGTCTATCAAGGGAAGTTGACCTTGCGATTAAATAATGAGGAAATGTTTTTTCATGTTTTTTATTCTATAAAAAATCCTAGTTCCTTTAATTCATGTAACCGCATAGATGTTGCTGATGTTGCGGATAGTCCTGTGCTTTCATATCTGCAAGAATCTGTGACTACTGATAAGCTAGAGAAGACCTTACCCAAGGCTGTCACCGACTTTGAGGATACTAAGCTTTCTAAGGGGAGAACAAAGAAGCGGCATAACAAGCATGTCAAGTAGCGTGAGTTTAAGCTTAGAGATAAAATTCTTGTTGATAACTCACGTATACATTTTTGGTCCTAGTAAGTTGTGGTCAAAATGGTATGGACCATATGAGATTGTTTGAGTCTTATCGTATGGAGTGTTTGAGGTGAAGAAAGAAGGCCAAAAGACATTCTTGATAAATGACCAGAGAGTGAAACATTATGAAGAAGGAGTAGGGATTGAGCACCACTCCATTGGCTGGCATGACCTAAGTATAGCACGTGCCTATAGTCAAGCTAATGACTATAACTTAGCACTTCACAAGAGGCAACTTGTGTTTCTATCATTTGTATTTGTTTTTTTTTTAGTTATTTCTTTTTGCTTTATTTTTCATATATATATTTAAAAAAAATTATCTTCACCCTTTTTGTTTTTCTTGTGCAGTTTTAGACAACCTCTCTCCGCTCAGTTAGACTAGATGTTTGAGTTCATGGTTACACGCCTCCTTCCGACTCCACCTCTTCCACCACCTTCGTGATCTTGCGTTTCCATTTTCATGGAAGTTTCGTTGTCCTTTGTTCTGTTATTTTTCTTATTTAACATTTAAGACAATGTTTATCTTAAGTGTGGGGGGATACTTTTATGACAATTGATGAAAATTTATTTAAAATTTTTGTGAAAATATTTTAGTATTATTGGTAATCAAGCTGGAATTGTGTGTTAATTTCTTAATTAATTCTGAACTGATAGAAATATGTTTGAGAGGGGAATCCACTGCTCATGAGCTGTTTTTGTGTAAGGCAATCTTTTTTAATTGAGTATTAAAACATTTAGCATCTTATTTGAAAAATAGTCATGTCTGCTTGCATTTGCTCTCTTTATTAACATTAACCAGGAAGTGAGTTTTAAGCTTTAATGCATGAATCTTTCATAACAAAATCTCATTTTTCTTCTGGAGTGAGATTTCTCTTGATTGATGTGTGCTAGAACTTGCTTTGATATCTTATTGAGACTTTAATGATTCACATACAGACTTGAACATGATTAAGGTAATTAGGTATAATTCTTTCTTGACTTCTAGAGTTACATTGATAAAGTAATCTATTAGTTGCTCCATTTGAACCTGAAATTGATTTCTTTGAATACCCAATTAAATAATCAGGTTGGATTCTTTGGAGCAACTAATGTGTTTATTGAAAAGTCATAAAAGGTTGTTTTTGTCTTCAAGGGTTTATTGTTGAAAAAAAGAAAAAGAAAAAAAGAATGGAAAAAGAAGAAGAAGAAAGAAAAGGAATGTTGATGAAGAATAATGAGAATATTGGGTGGAAAGTGAGAATCTGTAATACCCTTGTGCATGATGTTTTATTTATTATCTTTTCAACCTGATTCTATTTTGTATTGATTTATCCATGAACATTCTTTACCTTTATTTAACTTTTTCCTACCTTTCATTATACCCTTGGGCCAGTTACAACCAAAGAAAGTCCTTTTGATTCTTGTTATGTACGTGAACTTGGAAGTGAAGATAAGATAGATAAACAAGCCTATAATATTGCATTTTTCAAGAGAACTTTAAATGATCTCTCTATCCTTAAAAACTTGAACAATAGAAAGATGAGTTACTTCAATTGGTTGGTAAAGAGAAAAAATGCAAGCTAGACCCAAGCCTCTAATTGTTTTAAGTGCTAAATGATCTTGTTTGATTGGATTTGATTACTGAACTTCATTGAACTTTTAAATTGTGGGATTTTCCTTTATTCATGTTTTTTGATGTTGAATTTAATCTTATTTTTTATGCTTATTCTTTGCTTGAGGACAAGCAAAGCTCAAATGTGTGGGGGGGTTGATAAGCCTATATTTTATAGTCTTATACTGAACAAATTGTGGTGATTTGCTTATGTTTATTAATGTTTTTTTTAATAGATCATTATCATTATCTTCATTTTTGTAGATTGAATGTGATTTATTACATTTGAAGTAAAAGCAGGTGAAGACACCGCATTTTTGAAGCAAAAGAAGATCATTTTGGTTTAGATAGGGTTCTATGAGCGATTGAGGAGTTAAACAGGACCCTATGAGTGATTAAGGAGTTAGACAAAGCCATGTCTAACTTGGAAAACGTTTCTGTCTGGTTTTTTTTAGAGACACGACTGTGTTTCTATGTCCCACGGTCGTGTCTCCCCTCTACGTCGAAGTTATGCTATTTTTTCAACTCACATGGCCGTGTTGAGCTTAGATACAGCCGTGTGAGGCCTCCTGTGCTTAAAAACAATAATTTTTCACCCCAAACATTATAAATAGAAGTGAATCCCTAAACCTAAAGCAAAACTTTTGCGACGACAGACTTTGAGAGGCAAAAAGGAGCCTTTAGTTTTCCTCAACCAAAGATTGGAGGCTAGGGTTTTGAAGACAAGTGCAAGAGTGATTGAAGTTCAATCATTAAATACATCTTCTCCTTCTTCATCTTCTCCATCTTCTCTTTTTATCTTTTTCTTTCCTATTTTCTTGAGATAGAATCATGGTTGTCTCTTCAACTTTGGTTCTTATTTATGCTACATTAGCCATGAGTGGCTAAATTCATTTTTTTAGGATTAGGATACAACTCTTTACTTTTCTATATTGATTTATTAATTTGATTCTTTATTAATGAAAAATTATTGTTTTTGATTCATTCTTAGTATGCTTAATGCTTGTGGTATGTTCTTAGACTTTAGGTGAAGGATCAAAAGATGAAACCTAATTGCTAGATAATTTAAGACTTGAACTTAGGAATTGAGACCTAAACATAGGCTTAAATCCTTCGAGGAGCAAATGATTGTCATAAAACTTAATGGGTTGAAACTTAGATTAATTGCCATGAGAATGAGATTGATGGAGTTTTAGCATATTTTTAGTGCCAAGAAATTGAGCTTTGAATAATTTAGGACAAACCGCCTTCAAAAACATAATTGAACATTAGCAAAGGTAGGATTACAATTTATCATAGGGGGTAATGTAGTGAATTCCTTATTCTATACCTTTAAATCTTGGTTGAATCTTGACTTTTTCTAAATTTATTTGCTTACTTTATTACTTTAATTTTCGTCTTGATTTTTAATTGAGCTTTCACTATTGTTTTTAACCGCTTAAATAATCAAAGTCGCCGTAAGATTTAGTAATCAATCGATCCTCAAGGGAACGATCCTTATTTTACTACTTGAACGATCTGTGTACTTGCAGAAAATACACAACAGATGACACCTATACTTGCCCACCTCCGCAATGGCTCACTACCCGAGGATCAAAAAGAAGCTTAGCAGTTAGTACGGATAGCAGCCAGGTACATCATTTTTGACAACTAGCTATATCATTGTGGTTTCTCTTCTCCCCTCCTTAAGTACCTTGGCCCAAAGGAAGCAGAATAAGTCTCGGCCAAGATTCCTAAAGAAAGCTCAGGCCACCACCTCGGTGGAAAATCCCTGGTAAGGAAAGTGCTGAGAGCAGGATATTACTGACCTATCATGGAAGCTGACAGCAAGGAACACGTACAGAGATGTGAGCAATGCCAGTGTCACTTAAACATTTATGCAGTACCTCCTAAAGAATTATCAATGATGTCTGTCCCATGGCCGTTCTACTAGTAGGGGATGAGTCTCTTAGGTCCCTTTTCCCAAGCACTAGAGCGGGTCAAGTACTTGGTGGTGACTATTGACTATTTCATTAAGTGGATTGAGGTAGAACAATTGGCCACAATCACTTCTGCGCTAATTCAAAAGTTCACTTACAATAATATAATTAGCAGATTTGGAATCCCGAAGTCAATTATCACAGACAACGGAACCCAATTCACTAAACAGAAATTTAAAGATCTCTTAGTCGGCCTCAAGATTAAACAACATTTTACTTCGGTGGAGTATCCAAAAACCAACAAGCAAACTGTGGTCGCCAATCAAGTTATACTTAGAGAGAAAAAAAGAGTGGAGCCAAATTTCACTTAAGAAAATTGTATTTTACGAGCCTTAATCACATTTATTTTCGTCCTCAAATCAGTTCTACAATTCTATTATTCTCCCTTGTACTTAACAACATTCTTTCATATCATATTAGCAATTAAATTTTTACAAATAAAATATTATAATTAATTATAACTCAAATAAAAAAATTTTAACAGTCATGAGTTGTGACCAATCATGTTCAAACTAGACTATATAGCAAATTAACGAGACTTCCGGTTCAAATTTAACTATAAATAACCTAGTCCAATAGGATGAAAATCATAAAATTATTTTACATGTGACAACATAAAATATATAAAATTATTTATGAAATTTAAAAGATATAGAAATTGTTTGTTAAAAAAATAATGATTCACGAGTTCAATCGAGTTTTGCCTCATTTTAATAAGATAAAATTAGTTTTACTGTGACTTCAGCTTTAAAAAACTGTGCCCGTATAATTAGTGTGTGAGTAACAGTTAGATCATATGCAAACGAATCCATTGCGGAAAACTCAGGTTATGACTTATGACTATTTGCAAACTAATGTATTTAGTTAAAAACTGTGATACTATTGTACCCAAAAAAAAAAAAAAACAATTATGATACTATGATGTCGTTAGTTAACACAAATGTTGTGATCATCACTAGTCACAACAGAATGGTAGAGGACGCCGACAAAACATAAACTTTAAACAAAGATTGATGCTGTTAAACTTAACAAAGATTTGTCAATTTTCTGCAGAATTTTGAAAGAACAGCAGATGCGTCATTATGCAATTAAATCAAAAAATACAAACCAAGGGAACCAAATCACGAGAAATTCTTAATTGGTTTGTTTTTTATTTTTATTTTTATTTTTAGTTGATCTATTTTTATTGATATTTATAAAAATGTCACTTTATTTTTATTTTTAAATTTTTGTGAATAAAATATTGAAAACATGAAAAAATTATTTTTATTATTTTACTTATCATTTTTTAGATATTTAAATTAGGGTTTTGTTTATTAAATATATTAAAATAAAAAAATTTAAATGAAGAAGCAATTTTTTTAATTTTTAATATTTTAAATAAATTATTTTTATTTAAAACTTTTTATTTTATATTCTTTAATAAATATTCTCATTTGTTAACAAGATTTTTTAGATTATTATTTAAAATTTTTAAAATAATTTTACCGATAATTATAATTTTATAATAAACTTCACAGCCTCACAATTTATAATTTTATATATATTAAATATATCAAATAATAATTTGAATATATCCAATAAAATTTTACCTTTCTAAAATTTTCTCCCAAATTATGGTTTTCGACACAAAAACATGACCTTGTCCACTGCTCCCATCCACTCACGCGTCACCTTCCTAGCAATCACTAGCTGCCACACCCACCCACCAATGGTGGAGCCACGTGTGAACTTCGTGATCTACACGCGCCTCATAGATGCTAGAGACTCTCCATAACTCACTGTTTAAAAAGCATGGATAAGAGGAAAATGACAATAATGAGAAGAGTGTGTATATTATATTCTCGGATATCCTCGACATGGCGTCCTTAAAGTTTCAATCTTTCTCTCTCTCTTTCTCCTTGATGTTCTAGATCGAGATGGAGGCAGATATTGAGAACCCCTATCAAGTAAACAGGTTTGGCTCTCTGTGTCTTCCAAGTTTTCTTCTCTTGTAGTTACTGCCCTTTTCGATCACTGATTGTTAACACCGTTTTCTACTTTTCATGTTATGATTTTGATGCTACTGTTCCTGTGATCCAATAGACTACTACTGTGTCCTAACACCTAGATACTTATGTCAGTAGTGAAATCTTAAAATTGACTTAAAAGAAGGTGATTTGGCTGGGTTAAATAAACTAAATATATAAATATGCTTTAATTCATACATTTCACTATTTCAGTAAGGCATATAGCATGATATTTACAGTTCTCTGCGTATTTGGAGAGTTATTTAGTAGAATATAGATGGAAGTTTTTGGATTTTGTACAATAATATATGGGATTTACTTCTTTTGGATCTTGTGGTTCTAACTACATGGTGTTTAATGGTTTCCTCCACTCTTAATTGTTCTTTCTTGCATTTTTCTATCCAGATTGTGTTAGATTGTAACTCCATTTCTTGGCCATAATTACAAAATATTATTGGTTTAGTTCATGAATTCCTCACATTGTAGGGTTGGAAGTTGGAATCGTGTAAAATGCAGTTACATGGATTAGTAATCTGGTCGGTTGCCTTTAAATTCCATGTATACCGTTCTGTTTGCAACATTTTTCTGTACATCATGGATATTTCTGCACCATTGAAGGTGCCTGAACATATGGAGAACAGTTGAATGGCATTTAATTTCTTTGTCAACTGATCGTATTCGTGACATAACTCATACATGTTACATATTCTCAGTGCAGTATCATTGTGCTTGCAATTCTTTGAGTGAGCTTTTTCCTTGTTACACAAATTAGATAGGTGACACTAAGAAAGTTTCACCTTTATTGCACATACACAACTTGAGTATGATATCATGAATATTATCTGACACATCATCAGGACTCAAGATATCTCCAAGATATAGAGATTCATTAAAATATGTTTCTGTTGAAAATTGAAGTTTTCTGGTCATCAGTACTATATTCCTTTTCAGATCACTAAGTTACAGAAGAAGCCAATGGGGTTTAAGATCCTTTGGTGTCACTGCAGACTCTTAAATATTATACTTTAGTAGAGGGCATTATCCTACAGGGATCAAACTGAGCATAAATTAGTTGAATAATCATGCTTCTTCATGTCTTAGACCTAATGATGTCATTCTTTATTACTTGTGAAGTTTCAACATTTTTTTGCCTCTGAATGATTTCTTTGTTTTTTTTTTTTGGCATATGACATTTGTCAAGTATTCTTTTCAGATTCCATATGGATGGAGTGCACAAGACCAACATTGTTGAATGGAACAAGAAAAGAAAATCACAGAGTGATCAATTGGATTTGCTTAGACCGAAGCATAAATGCTGGGTTGGGAACTCCTCTTCTGAACATGCTTTAATGTTTGATGAAAATCCAGTGTTAGAGAGCATGCACATTCATGTGGTCAAGGGTAGAACAGATGCAGCATTACTTGATGATAGCTCAGAACCTGAGTCTGCCAAAGACAGTAATAGTTTTACTGAAGATTCTAATACTGCCATGTCTGTAAATGAAGAAGGTAAACTTGAGGCAGATTCTGCAAAGACATACCTGTATGGAAGGCCTTCCTCTTCTTCTGTTGATTGGGATGGCTATAATGTTAAGGATAACCACAGCTCTTTAGATGTATCAACAGTTGAGAAGGTAAGTTCTAGTGAAGAGAACACATATATTGACAATGAATATAACCCATCTTATCATTATGCTGATTTACATGCTTTGAAGAATCTTGAGGAGCACTTTCTGGGATTAGGAAGCCGCACAAATCACATGTACTCAGAATATGCTAGAGACAGCATTGAGGAGTGTGTAGATAAGGAATTTGAAGATATTCTTTATTCTAAAGTGAAAAATCCTAACATGTATGCCCTTTCATCTGGAAGATGGAATGTAAACCAAGGTATACAGCGTTCTCTAGACAGTTACTATTAGTTGCAATAGGATCATGTTAGCATTCATGTGAAATTAGTTGCTAGAATACATGTATTTGACACAGAATTTTTAGTTCGTAATTCCTAGGTTGACATTGTTTTGGTTGCAGAGGCTCAATCAAGCACAAGGCCTCCAACAATTGATCAAGAATTTGAGCAGTACTTTTCCATGCTTATGCTCTAGGAGAGATTACTTGCAAAGGAGGCAGATGTATATAATGCTGAAAATGGCTGTTGTATGTATTGCTTGTACGAAGATTTACGTAACTAATTATTCTGATGACTTTGTAACATCTTCAGAAGGTAGTGTGAGATTGCTTTTTATGGCTTTCTTCCTTCTGTTTATTTCTCATCGTCACCTTTCCTCCCAGACCACAGATTGTCTGTAATGGAGGCCTAGCCTGCTGGAACCCAGATGCTGAAATTTGTGAACTGTAAAAGACTAAATCAATCTGATGTTGCATGTGGCATTGCTCAATAAATGAGACAAGGGAAAACTTTCCTTTGCCTTGTGTAGCCAATCTTGTTTTCCAAATAGTAATTTATTAACAGATCATTAAATAGTTTTATTTCATTATTTCAGTTTCAGTATTTTTCTCCAGATGCTTAGTGCATTGTTCATCGTTTTTGTTGCATAACTTTATATTAAATATGAGTGATCTGTTTTGTGTATCACTCTCACACTTCACCCGATTTTTTTTGTTTCATTAAGAAAATATCTAATCAATGGGAAGAACAAAATAATCAATGGCGACAAAATAGGTCTAAAAGAGGTGTGCAACAACTAGTTTGCAAATAGCAGTTCCCTATCAACAGTGTTATTACTTTCATCATCTAGCCTTAGTTGCCAGTAATTGTGAATTTCTGTTCAAGGTAACACAACAAAATTGTCTTTCGGCTTTAGTGTCGAATGAGAATGAAATGTTGAAAGTTTTGAGGTTCAATTTTTTGTTCAGATAATAGCATCTTGATCTTTGATGGTTTCCTTAAAATTAAATGGAAAAGCTTCTTGTAGAAATAATTCATGATTTTTTGGGTTTCTGTTCATGCTTGAAAGCTTATAAAGTGAAGAATAATTTTTGACATTTGTATTTGAATGTTCTTAACTGGGAGCATAGATGTTGTCCCATCTCGTGGTAGTCATTATGTAGTTCTTACGATGGGATAGCGCCATTATTAGAATGAACTCTTAAATGTAAAACTTTTAATTCTTTTGGATCGGGAACAAACTCGAGGATAAATTGCATTCTAGAAGTATCATTCTCATTGATCAGATTTCTTTTCAAGTAAAATTTATGCATTTATTTACCGCTGGATTTTTTAGCCACTGAAGGGAAATCACATGATTCAAATTATATTAATTCAGCCCTTAGAATAACTGGCGCCTAATCCATATATTCAGCCCAAAATGTATAAGAAAAATTTCAAGTAGTTGAGAACCCTTATCTTCCATTGTAATTAACCTGTTAATTCTCAACCTTCTTAAGAAATGATCACATAATTGCTTAAGACTTGATGACAAATGTATGATTTAGACGTTGATTAGAAGCAAAACAATGAACGATGGGGCATCATCATGAGAGGAACTGTTCAAATGGTAATTATTAGATATTGCTTTGATTCAATAATCAAAAGGCTAACACCCCTCTGATTGTTACTCATGAACTGATCATACCCTCAACCAAACCAGCCAACTACACATGACATCAACATTAAAACGAACTTTTTACCTGAACAAACCCCATAATATTGACACAATTTATTGATTTACCCTTTAAACATCAAAAGAATTTCACTATTAGCTCTTTATTGAAAAGAAACGGACAAACTGATAAAATAACTCAGGAAATGAAGCAAAGCCAATTAACCCGGACCCAAAAGGTCAGTCAAAGTCAGCACTGTGGAAGATCAGAAGGTGGTGGCTGTAGCTTCTGGTTCAACCCTGGCCCATTCAATACTAACCATGCCATTCTAAGACCCCAGCTTGTGTGGACGTCCAGATGACAGTGCATGAGCCATACCCCTGTTGCCACCACAAGTCAACATAACATAAAAAGTAATGATGTAAGAGTCTGGTTTACAAACTGATGTTTGATGATAGTGTCATTCTAACTGCTATAATGTTTGGTTATAAAGGGACAATGTGATTGAAATTACATGAGTGGATTTTGGACAACACATGCATGATGCATCCACGACAAGTTTACTAGCATATAGGTGACGGAAGAAAGACATGCATACACATGTATGTGTAGAATTTGGAGATAACTATGTTACCCTTATATGTTTGGTATCTATAATGAATTATTATAAAAAAAAGCTAAATACATATCACTTAAAGTGATGTATATCTCACATTTACTTACGTGACAAAATCAAAATAGATGTGTGAAGAAAATGAGATAGAGCTAAATAGATCAAATGATAAAAATTATGTAAATGTGAAGTGATGTAAGTGGAATTATGTATGACTAGAATTACTCGAATTGTTAAGTATTTATGATTTTATAATAATATTTAAAAATCTATTAAATATAAATAGTTGCTAATGTAATGTTTAACAACTTACCTTGAAAATTAAACTTAAAAAAAAAAAACAAAAACAAAAGATGAGTACAGGAGTAATGTTCATAGAATTTTTTAATCCATATAAAAAAATTAAATACAATTTAGAGTTTTAAGTTATTATTTCATAATTTTTAGAAACTATGTATCAATATGTGGATACAAATAGATTTAGATAGTATTATTCTAAAATATTTTAAAAATAAATAATTAAAATTGTTAGGCATATTACTTTTTTTGGGTCTTATTGTGAAATTGTATGATTTGATTTTGAGTTTAGCTAGATGCAGTTTGCAATATTTGTTTTTGATCTTAAGAATTTTAAAAGAAAAAAATTTCATTATAAAGTTATAAATAATTATAGAATACATAAAAAATGTTAAATAAATACAGACACACTTCACCGTTCATTTCTTATTTTACCAGCTTTACTCTCTACTCTCAACTATATTATTTTCTACAGCTTTTGATAACAGAAAATTATACCGCCTTTGCTTTTTTTTTTTTCTTTAAAAAGGGAGTTGGAAAGTAAAAACTAGACATTAAAGGGAGTTGGAAAGTAAAAACTAGACATTACATATGAATCATAATGTATCAAAATTGAAAGGCTTGATTAATTTATAATGTTAAAATATAATTTAAATATTTTTTAATTTGTTGGATATTAAATCTAAAGGTTAAATTAAAGTTTTAATTTCTATACTTTTTCATTTTCAATTTAGTTTCTATAGATTTTTTTTAAATTAATCCTCATATTTTTAAATATTTTTAAAATAATTCTTACCGTCAACTTCTGTTATAACGCTGTTATAACACTGTTAATTGACTAACTTAATAAGTGTTTCTTTTTCTAATAGGTGATCATTTAGATGTTAATTTATATGCAAAAGCATCTAATAAATGCTCCTGCATTATAATAAGTGCTTCTCTAGGTACTTCTTTCTTTTGAATAGGTGTTCTTTTAGAAAAATACTAACAATACACTCTTTTAGATACTTATTTTAACACTTGTTTTATTATTGGTCAAGTGTTGCTAACATTTTTTTTCCTAATAATCTTTTTAAATGTATGTGGTGAATTAATAGTAAAGTAAATATTGAAAGGAGTATTCACAAAAGTGTATTGTTAGCATTTTTCATTCTTTTATTCAGTAGGTGCTCTTTCATATGTTCTTTTTTTTTTTTGTAAAACGTCTAATATGAACTAAAGTAATGGTATTATAACACAAATCGACAATAAAGACTATTATAAAAATATTTATAAATATAAAAACTTATTTGAAAAGAAAAAATTATATGTAAAGTATAATGATTAAAATTTTAATTTAATCAAATCTAAATAAAAATGTAATATTTGTAGCAAGCTCTTTTTTAAAAAAAAAAAAAACTCATTTGTTGATTGAGAAAATAGTTTAATATCAATTAGACCATTTCTCAAATCGAAGGCGTTCAAAGTTTAATCAACCTCCAAATTAAATGTTTGTGCGGTCAACGTAAAATTGAAGAAAAGAAATCGAGAAAAATTCTAAATCTTGGATTACGATCTCGATTTACTACTTAATTATCTTTTCTTTTTCTATAGAAGGTAAAAGCAAAACAAAAATGTTGTAACTTTTGATTCCGTTTAGTAATAACAATATGAAATGCCATGAATACGTGACAACTAATAGGACTCGTTGACATGTACGTACCAGGGTTGTCTGCTAGGAAGCGAATGGCGATCCAGCCACCAGTAGGAACACTAGCTGTGTTCCTCTCTATAGGGTCCACCAGATTGAAATTTGCAGGGTCTTTGTTGGGGTCATAGTTTCCAAAACCTTGTCCCACAACAAAGAAGTTATACCCATGAAGATGCAGAGGGTGGCTCTCAGCTCCAAGAATACTAGTACCCTGCAATACTAGCTCCACGCTTGTATTGAACTGCAACACCACCAATTTGGTATCATTGTTTACCATTGTGTTATTGGGTGGCGTTCCTGTATAATTAAAAGGGTTCCGTGGGGACGTCGGAAAATCTGTCTTGAAAACTCCATTGGACTGTCCAAAATAGTAAGATTGCAGAATGGCAACTGATGGAAGTGTAAATGAAATGTTATTCACTGAGGCTGCAAATTTGGTGTTGTTATTGGGTCCTTGGCATGTTGTGTTTTGTGGACAAGGGCTGGTTCCAAGTCCCACAATGAAGTAAAACTTCTTGTCCACTTTCTGTGGCACATTGGCGGGGAATTTAGCATTGGCTAAGCTTCTGAATTTTCTTGTGAAGTTTGCAACAAAGTTTGTGGCATTTATGGGTGGGAGGGTTGGTTTGAATAGGGGGAGGTTTTTGAGAAGGGAGTGGTGTGATGGTTGCTTGTACTGGAGGATACCGGCGGTGGTGGAGTTGTCAAAGGTGCCGCTGCCGGTGAAGTATGGCCGAGCCGCGATGAGATAAGTTGCATTGGGAAAGAATGGTTTGGTTTTGAGAAGAACGTTTGTGGTTTGTCCTGGGGTTATGAGGATTGTATCTGTATCAAATGGTTTGGTGTATACAGCATCAGCTTCAACAATAGTTAGGCTGTGATTGGCAATGCTAAAGAATAGCTCGTCGTTGAGTGCAGCGTTGATCAATCTAAGCAGATATGTCTTTCCTGGCTTCACCTTTAGCCTGAATGTATCTGCGAAATCATGTATACAGTGAGTAGTGGTGGATAAATGGTCATTTGTATGTAGTGGTCTATTGATTTAAGAGATTAATTGGTTGCTCTTTATTGTTCTAGTGGGCCTATTCTTAGATATAGTGTATGCAAGGATTTGTCATTTAGATCTTATGCTATGAATTTTTTGATTACATGGTTTATGATAAAACACACCGACATAGTTTGAATCATATAACCGACCCCACGTGCAAAAAGGTTTTATTGTTGTTATTGCTCCAATTTCTTGCCTCATTTTTATCTCTAAAATCAAAATATGTAACATGTGCATTTAATGATGAATCTCTGTCCTACAAATGACAATTACTGCATATGCTGCATGATTTAAGGAGGATGTGCTTGATAGGAGTAAGAATGGGAAGGTTGAAAGTAGAGGAAAGAAAATGAGTGATGTATTTAGACTGTACATAGTGTCCAAATACCTTATCGATTTTCACTTCTCCATTTTCCACTTCTTATTTTCTATTCTACGTGCATGGCAAGATTGAAAGGTTGTGAAATGGAAAGGAACAAAGAACGAGTTCACAGTGTCATTGTGCAGGCTTGCTTTGGTACCTTTAGAGGAGCAATTATACAAGGGACCCGGAAGGCCATTGATGGTGTATGCGTCTGAAACATTGGGTCCCGCTCCTGTCTGCAGGGCCTGACTTATAATAGCTTCTGGGTCAACGTTAAACCATTCTCCTGCAATCCCAGAGCCATGCAAGTTTTACCATATGTGTGTAAATTTACAAATTAAGGAGTTGTAGTAGAATTACCCAAAAAAAAAAATGCATGGTGTCCTAGCTATTAATTATACCAAAAAGAATGGGGATTTCCTTATATGGTTTCTCAAACGGATAAGACTCATTGCGCTTAGGGAGGATGATGATGGGTCCATAAAGGGTTGCTCTTAGCCATGATATGTGAGCATGCCAAAGCAGAGTCCCTCTCTGTCCTGTGATGGTGAAATTGTATGTGTATGACTGATTCGTTTGTATGGGACACTGTGTTACATAAGATGGTCCATCAGACCACCCACTTGTTAGCTGCCGAATACCGTGCCTGCAACGTATCCAAGATGAGCACAAATTGCATGTTAACTATAGTATTAGGTAGAAAATACCAATGAAGAGCACAAATATGCAATATTGCCGAAAGGTATGGCTTTCAAATCAATTAAATACATTACATACCAATGAAGGGTTACATTGTTTGAAATATGGTTAACCACATTAACCACAATCCTATCTCCTTCCCTTGCCACTAAGCGAGGTCCTGGGAATTTTCCATTCACACTCAGAATGTTCCTCGTGTGACACAATCTTGTGACATTCAGGTACTCGATCTTACACATGAAAAGGTGATAAAGAAGTGAAAAATTTAGAAGAGGTTAACAAACGCAAAATGCAAATGCAATGATAACTGTGAACTTTATACATGCAACATGAGTTTGTAGTGTACATTGAATGTATAGTGCCTTGTTATGCTCACTGCTAACTCAGGAAACAAGGATACAATACAAAAGCCAAACAACAGAGCTCTCGTCGAAGCAAATGAAGGAAAGTGGGGGAAATCCATGTTGTTGTCTTTGTGTTTTGGTTGGAAATTAAAAATTAGCTAGGCTAACCTTATATAGAGACAATATTTTAACATGAGAAAATAGAGGGAGGCACTATGATCCACTTTGTGGTTGTCATCTCACCTTGTGTGGTCCACTTGGCTGTTGGTCTGGTTTAATTTTAGAGTGGAGATGAAGTAATAATTTTCCGGAGCCATCTTTAATGAATTGGACGAGTATCACAATGACTCTTCGAATATTGGGTAATTGTGAATGGTCTAATCCCAAAGACAATACTGATCACATGGTCAAGGCTACCTATTTCCTGGGATTTTGTTGTTAAAGGGTCAATTAGTTAAAAGTTGAGTTGTTTTTTTCAGTTTCTTTAACACGAAAACATTCTAGATGTCAAATTAATGTTATGAAACTCACATGGAAACATTCTAGATATCAAATTAATGTTTTAGAACTCATACTAGCCCAAGTAGTCGGATCAGAAATTTTGTGACCCGGATGCCAGGTTAGTCGAGTTAATCATGCTGACCATTTTTTGGTTGAAGAGAAATTATTAGGTGTTTTTAAAGTAAGAAAAATCTTGTGACACATCAATTTTGTAAATTATTATTATCTCTTATTTTAATTACATTTTTAATGTTATAACTAATGTATTATACATTCAATGGTATAGAATAGTTTGAAAAAAAATGTTATGAGATTTCTCTTACTACATGACCTTGATCAATTTAACTAGTTTTTACCGAATCAAATTTGATCTAACTCTGCTATTATAATTTTTTATTTTTATTTTAATAAATTTTTTTAATGGACTGTTAAACTAGTGACTCGATGAATCGGTCCTTTGATCTGAATTTTATATATGCATCAAGTGATAAAGCATGTATAACCGTAAAACTACTTGAATCCAACCCTTTGAAGTGTGTACGAGGAGATCAACTTTACCAGAAAAGCTTCCTTTCACGTTCTTTTCAACATTACCAGTTCAACTCACACCTTACGTTTTCATAACTCCAAATGTACGTGGCAGATAGCTTTCAATCTGAGTGTTGATCGGTATTGACACGTATGTTAGTGCTTTGTTTCGTTGAGTTCATTTTCTTAAAAAGGTGGCTCAAACTAATTATTATACGCAACATTTTTCTTAAGCTAGGACCGTTTTAAACGACCATGCTACCATGACAGCACTACCATGGCATTATAAGTACAGAAGGATAATATTATGCTTTCAAGTTTAAAGGACAAACAAATTTAACATGTTTCAATGCTTCTTAAGCTCAGAAGTATATCCAAACCAAAAAGATCCAGTACTATTCAGAAATATCAAACTGCAGTAAAAAAGGTTGAAACCTTTGTTTAGACAAGTTGTTGAAAATTTAAACTTGATTAATTACCCACTATTTATGTATCTAAATGCTTATGCACTTATAGTTTCTAAGATTCAAAGTTTCAAGAAGTTAAAGTTTCAAAATATGCATGATGCATGATCTTAATATGTGCATTAAATAAGTTCATTGTATTAGATGAGTCTAGAGTTATTGTCTAGCAAAGAAGATGAAGACAAAATTTTGAGGTATATTGACAATGATGCAAACAATCATATGAATGACAATAAAGACTTATTTACTAATATTGATGAGAGCCATAAAAGCCAAACTATTCTTGGAGATGATACAAAAGTACCAATTGAAGGAAAAGATGATTTTCTAGACTTGTCCAAGTTGTCCCCCACAAGGAGTGTTTATGACATGACCCTTAAAGAAGCATGGAGTAGTGAGAAGCCTAATGTCTCTCATTTTCATATTTTTGGAAGTATTACATATGGTAATGTTCCTAAGGATATGGGGTTGACGTTAGATGATAAAAGTGAGAAGTTTATCTTTATTGGTTATGATTTAAATTCTAAAGGCTACAAACTCTACAACCCTATCAATGGAAAAATTGTTGTTAGTAGAGATGTTAATTTTGATGAGGAAAGTTTATGGGAATGGAAGGTTTCTACAAATGAAGGTGATGCCTCAATTCCTTTACTTGAAGTGTCTAATCAAGAAGTAAGGGAAGATATTGTTGCACTTTTAATTTTACCAAATCCTAATGGTCGTCAATCTCCTCATGACAGTTCACTCAAGGTCCTAGAGGTACAAGAGGTCACATGGAGATTTATGAAGTAGAGATGTTTAATCATATGACTTTATTTTGTCTATTTGCTGACACCAAGATACTAGATTTTGAAAAAGTGTTTTTTTCCTAAAGCTCAATTGGAGTCATCAAAAAGGATCAAGTTTAAGGGGGTGTTCGAAATTTAAATTTGTTTAATTACCCTCTATTCATGTATCTATATGCTTATGCATTTGTAGTTTCTAA
Source organism: Ormosia semicastrata (assembly GCA_029884595.1). Classification (NCBI taxonomy): domain Eukaryota; kingdom Viridiplantae; phylum Streptophyta; class Magnoliopsida; order Fabales; family Fabaceae; genus Ormosia; species Ormosia semicastrata. The sequence goes on from JAQQTO010000047.1 coordinate 11,774,812, forward strand.
GACTCAAAGTTTCAAGAAGTTAAAGTTTCAAAGTATGCATGATGCATGTACTTAATATGTTCAATAAATAAGTTCATTGTATTATATGAGTCTAGAGGTATGTTCTACACCTATAAATATCCTTGTACCTGTGCTACTCAAATGAAGTCAAGATCAAAGAGTTAAGCCAAGAAATACAATTCAAGTAAGCTTCATTAGAAATCTTCTTCCTCCTCTGCCAATATCTTTTATATCCTTCACAAGTCATTATGAACAATCTTCTATTTTGATGCACTTTTGTCCAATCCTGAACCACAATAGAGAAGAATGGCCTAAGAAGAGTTAAGATCAGAAAGATTGAGCTTAGAATATTATGAAAGAAGGAAACCATTACAGGACAAGAAAACCACTAGTTTCAGTGTTCATTAAAAGACGTTGGAAGCCATTAAAAACAAATAGTTTTTAAAATCTTTAAAAGGCTTAAGTCCAAAAAGAAGAGTAGAAGAGAAGCGCTATTACATTGACCAACATTCTGAACTCTTCTATGTTATTCTTGACCTTTATGAACTTTGTAAATACACACATGTACCCTTCTAAAGTACTATCATCTATAATCTACTGAGGTTGTTGTTTTGAAAAAGAAAGTTGAGCGACTTTCTGATGATCTTGCTAAATTTTTCAATGGTAAGAAGAACCTTGACATCTTACTTAGAAGTCATAAGTGTGATTTTGACAAAGTAGGATTAGATTTTAAGAGATTTAAATCTTAAAAGATGTATAAAAACTTCTTTGTCAAAATTTTTGATAAATCAAAACTTATATGTTCTTTCTATAACAAAATTTGATATGAATATGCTATATGCTTTCATAAAAGAAAAGTTAAAAACTATGTTTCAAGAAAGAAAGGAACTAATCCCAAGGACCCAAGATGATATAGGTACCTAAACCTTCAACATCTATTTCTGTAGAAGTGTCTAAAGTCAAAATTGAAGAGACAAAGATGGTATTTGGATAGTGGCTGTTCAAGGTACATGACAGTAAACTGATCCATGTTTTTGTCACTTAAACCAAAGGATATAGGACTAGTAACCTTTGCAGACAACTTAAAAGCAAAGATAATTGGTGTTTGTAAAGTTGGTATGAACTTTTCACCTATTATAGATGATGTGTTACTGGTAGATGGGTTGAAACACAACCTTTTGAGCATCAATTAATTTTGTGTCAGAGGCTCTATAAGGTTTTGTTTGAACTTTCTTAGTGTATTGTGAAAGATTCTAAATCCGATGAAATCATTTTTATTTCCACGAAACATCATAATGTCTATGTGGTAAATCTAGATGACCTAACCAATCAAAATGCAAAATGCCTTGCATCTATGAATGATGAAAAGTGGTTATGGCTTAAAAGGCTTGGTCATGCAATCATGAAAATGATTTCAAAGTTTATGAAAAATAATCATGTTAAAGGGCTACCTAAGATTCGATTTGATAAAGATTTGTTATTTGAGACCTGCCAAAAAGGAAAGCCGACCAAAGCTTCTTTTCAATCTAAAAATGTTATTTCTACGTCTATATCACTTGAGCTTTTACATATTAATCTATTTAGTCCTACTAGAACAACCAACTTGGGTGGCAACAATATGGTTTTTTCATTTTGAATGATTTCTCTAGATTTACATGGATACTCTTTCTCAAGCACAAGGATGAATCTTATGAGACCTTTAACGTTTTCTATAACAAAGTTCAAAATGAAAAAGGTTTTAGCATTATTGCTATAAGAAGTAATCATGGAGGAAAGTTTGAAAATCTTTCTTTTAAAACCTTTTTTGATGAAAATGGTAACACACAATTTATCCCCCCTAAGAACACCTCAACAAAATGGTGTTGTGGAAAAGAAAACACCATTTATAAAAGGAAAAAAAATCATTTTTTGCAAGAAATGGCAAGGATTCTTCTCTGTGAAAGCAGTTTACTAAACTATTTATGAGCAAAAGCAATAAATACATCTTATTATATACAAATAGAGTTTTTATAAGGCTAGTACTCAAGAAAATTCCATATGAATTGTGGAAAGAAAGAAAACCCAACATATCTAATTATCATACATTTGGTGTTGAATGTTTTATCTTAAACAACAATGATAAACTTGGTAAGTTTGATTCTAAGGTTCATAAAGGTATATTTACGAGTTTCTCAACATCTTCTAAGGCTTATATAGATCATGGAATTGTTATTGAATGTTTGCATTGTAAGATGATGTGAATATTTTAATGATAGTGAGTTATGACTCACATTTGATTTATTGTTGATATAATCTATGATCTATTGATGATGTGTTGGATTTGGATATAATGGTTGATAGTGAATTTATTGTTTAATGATAATAATGTAATTTCTACCCCGAGAAGAGAAAGGGAACCCTTTTGGCTTTAGTCACCTTTCTATATATGATTTGCAAATATGATTTAATTTTCTTTGAAGTAGCTGAAGTTATTATGATGACATGTTATATGCATATCTACTGAGGATTTTAGAATTATCAAATGTGAATGCTTATGTCTCTAAGGCATGTCAAATGATTTTTGATGATAACAAAGACCAAAGTAAAGATCAAGTGAAGTTCAAGTGCAAAAGAGAAGATCAAGCGCAAAAGGAAAAATCAAGATCAAAGAAAGAAGTCAAGAGGTTCATTTAGTAATAGGGCCTAGAACATTAAAGTTAAATGCTCTCAAGATTTCTCAAATGGTTTTTCAATATATGTTTTCAAAATAAATGGAAAATTTCAAAGTTAAACATGGCTTTCAAGAAAACGCGTGTTTCAATCTTAAATCTAACACTCTTAAAAGGATTTATGTTTAAACAATTATCTCAAGGTGTTAGAAATGACTTACAAGCTTCATTGGACTTAAAAAATGTGTTCAAAGGTTAATGTAATCGATTACATGATGTTTGTAATCGATTACACAGCAAACAGAAGCCATGTAATCAATTACATGAGATATGTAATCGATTACACGGAAGTCAGAAGCCATGTAATCGATTACACAATATATGTAATCGATTACATCAAGCCCAGAAAGGCAAGAACATGTTTAAAGAGTCATGTAATCGATTACATGAACAATGTAATCGATTACACAGCAAGTCAGAAGTCATGTAATCGATTACCTGGACAATGTAATCGATTACAAGCAAAGTCAGAAGCCATGTAATCGATTACACAAGCAATGTAATCAATTACACAGAGCCCAAAAAGTCAAGAACACGTTGGAACAATAATGTAATCGATTACATAAGTTGTGTAATCGATTACACGAACTCTGACAACCTACAACGGCTATTTTAAATGCATTAAATGCATACCCAACTACCTCCAACAGATCCATTTATTGAGAAACTTATAAATACCATAGTTGAGTCTTTATTTGAGGTTAATCTTGAACTTAAAACTGATCATCAATTCTTCCAAAACGTGAATCAATCTTTGAGTTCATTTCTTGCTCTGTTTTTCTGCAAAAACGTAAAATATCTTTGAGAGCAATTTTAGAGCTTCAATTTGTAAACACTTGCTCTAGAGAGAGTTTCTTCCATTCAAATCTTACACAATTTATCTAGTGAGGGTGAGGTATCCCTCAAGCATTGTAAGGGTGAGGTATCCCTTTGAAAATAGAGGCTCAAGCTTTTGGGTGAGGTATCCCATATTGTTGAGTGCTCAAGGTTGTAGTGGTTTGTCAAGCACCCATTGAAACTTGACGACATAGTGGAAAATCTCAAGTTGTTGCTTGGGGACTGGACGTAGATCACAAGTGGAGTGGTGATTGAACCAGATAAACGACCGTGTTTGTTTCTCTAAACCCTCCTCTCGCTTATCTTTGTGCTTTGTTTCATTGTTTTACTTGGATATTGTCTCCTTGGCTATTACGTTTATAAGTAAAAGTGTTTAACTCATCTATTCAATTATCTCTAATCATTCAATAGCTTCAACGAAAATTGATTGTCAAATGATTTGCGAAAGATTTGCGAGCTTATTTTTAACTACTCAATTCACCCTCCCTCTTGAGTATTGAGGCCACTTGGTAACAAGTGGTATCAGAGCTAGACTCTTGTATAAAGAGCTTAGCAGCTTCAAGAGAAATGATGGCTTCAAATGGTTTTTCAAATGAAGGATATTCTATAAATAGACCTCCTTATTTCAATGGGGATGGTTATGCCTATTGGAAAGAAAGAATGAAAATTTTTATTGAAGCTATTGACTTAGATGTGTGGGACGCCGTTGAAAATGGTGCTTTTGTCCCTACACAAACTAAGGATGGTGTGACAATTAATACACCTAGAAGTGATTGGACCGATGATGATAAAAAGAAGGTTCAATATAATTTGAGAGCCAAGAACATCATCACCACATCTTTGGGGTATGATGAATTCTTTAGGATGTCAAATTGTAAGACCGCAAAAGAAATGTGGGATACCCTACAAGTAACTCATGAAGGTACTAGTGAGGTAAAAAGATCTCGAATAAACACTCTTACTCATGAATATGAATTGTTTAGAATGAATCAAGGTGAGAGTATTCAAGATATGCAAAAGAGATTCACTCATATTGTTAATCATCTCATCTCATTGGGAAAGACATTTCCTAATGAGGATCTTATTAACAAAGTCTTGAGATGTCTAAGTAGGAATTGGTAACCCAAGGTAACGGCGATTGTGGAATCAAGAGATTTATCAACCATGTATCTAGCCACCCTATTCGGAAAACTTCAAGAGCATGAGCTGGAACTAAATAGGTTCAATCAAAATGAAGAACATGACAAAAAGAAGAAGGGAATTGCACTCAAGGCCACCTCTTCCATACTTGAAGATGATGATGAAGATGGTGAAGAGGATGGTGAAAATATTGAGCTAAGTGAGGAGAATCTTAGTCTCCTTGTGAGAAAATTCGGAAGATTCTTGAAGAAAAAGGGATTTCAAAGAAGACCACCGTTTCCTCAAAAGAAAGCATATCACAAAGGAGAAGGATCCTCCACTCCTCCAAAATGCTATGAATGCGGAAAACCGGGACACATGAAAATGGAGTGTCCTATATATCTCAAAAAGACAGAGAAATTTGAGAAAAGGCCCTCCAAGGAAAAGAAAGGAAGAAGAGCATACATAGCTTGGGAGGACAATGATTTAAGCTCTTCTGACAATTCAGAGAATGAAGAAGCTCATCTTTGCCTCATGGCTCAAGGAGAAGAAAGTGGAGAAAGCGACACCGAGGTAACCTCTTCTAACCTAGAACCTCCACCTTCTTATGATGAATTGCAAGATGCCTTTCAAGAATTGCATGATGAATCTTTGAGGCTCACAAAAATGATTTTGTCTTCCAATAAAACAATCTCCCTATTGACAAAGAAAGTTTCCACTTTAACTAAGGAGATAAATGAACTTAAGATCGAAAATGAGACCTTAGGACTTATAGATGCTAATTCATTATGCATGACTTGTTCATCACATGACAATACATCCATATCATTACCTTGTTTATCATGTAAAGCTTTTGAAAAAGAAATTGAAGACTTGAACAACACTCTTGCAAAATTAACTTTTGGTAGAGACAACTTGAATGTGTTGTTGGGAAGACAAAAATGTGTTTTTCAAAAAGTCGGTTTGTGATTTAATCCAAACAACCATCAAAAATCTTATAAGAACTTCTTTGTTTCCTCAAAAACTTCAAGTAGCCCCTTTGTTAAATGTTTTCATTGTGGTAGGAAAGGGCATAGTGCATCCACTTGCAAAGTTAGAAAGAACATAAACACCAAGGTTGGAATCAAAAGGGTTTGGGTCCCTAAAGGCACCATACCTAATTCTAACACACAAGGACCCAAAACAATTTGGGTACCAAAAGTTAAATCTTAAATGTGTGTTGTAGGTGTGCTTGAAGACCAAGAGCTCAAGTTGGTATCTTGATAGTGGTTACTCCAAGCACATGACCGGTGATGGCTCCAAGTTCTCCTCCCTTACACACAAGAAACATGGTCATGTCACATATGGTGACAACAACAAAGGGAAGATTCTTGGAATTGGCAAAGTTGGTAAGATCCTTCATCATCTATTGATAATGTCTTACTTGTTGAAGGACTTAAACATAATTTACTTAGTATTAGTCAATTGTGTGATAAAGGAAATAGAGTTATATTTGATTCTTCTTGTTGCATAATTGAGGGAAAGGATGATAAGCAAGTTAAATTTGTTGGTCATAGGGTCAATAACATATATATGATTAGTCTCGATGATATCTCCTCAAATGATGCTAAGTGCTTTATAAGTAAAGAAAATGATTCATGGTTATGGCATAGAAGAATTGCTCACATTCACATGGATCACTTAAACAAATTAGTTTCGAAAGAACTAGTAATTGGTCTTCCAAAGCTCAAATTTGAAAAAGACAAACTTTGTGATGCATGTCAAAAAGAAAAACAAGTAAAGGTCTCTTTTAAAGCTAAAAACATAGTTTCAAATTCTAGACCTTTACAACTTTTGCACATGGATCTTTTTGGACCCTCTAGAACTATGAGCTTTGGTGGGAATTACTATGCATTAGTGATTGTGGATGACTTTTCTAGATTTACATGGACATTATTCTTGGCCCACAAAAATGATGCTTTTCAATCATTTAGAAAACTTGCCAAAGTTATCCAAAACGAAAAAGGTTTTGTATTGCATCCATAAGAAGTGATCATGGTGGTGAATTTGAAAATCATGAATTTGAAACTTTTTGTGATGAACATGGCATTGAGCATAATTTTTCTGCCCCTAGAACACCACAACAAAATGGTGTTGTAGAAAGGAAAAATCGATCTTTAGAAGAAATGGCAAGAACTATACTCAATGAGGCCAATCTTCCTAAGTACTTTTGGGCGGATGCGGTTAACACCGCTTGTTATGTTATGAATAGAGCCCTAATAAGGCCAATTTTAAAGAAAACTCCATATGAATTGTACAAAGGAAGGAAATCTAATGTGTCACATTTTCATGTTTTTGGATGTAAATGCTTTGTTTTGAATAATGGAAAGGATAACTTGGGGAAGTTTGATGCAAAATCTGATGAAGGAATATTCATTGGTTATTCTATTCATAGTAAGGCCTTTAGAGTTTATAATAAACGAACTATGACCATAGAAGAATCCATACATGTTGCATTTGATGAAACTAACCCAAATGAGCCGAGAAAGGAACTTGTTGATGATGTTGCAGAAATCTTGGCAAAGACGCACTTGGAAAATCAAGAGATAGAGTCCAAGAAGGAAGAAGAGAGACTCCTTGATCACTCATGGCAAGAAGATTCTAAGATCTTGGATCTACCCAAAGAATGGAGGACTTCAAGGTATCATCCTCTTGACAAGGTGATAGGTGATGTATCAAAAGGGGTAATCACTCGAAACTCTCTTAGAAATGCATGTAATCACCAAGTCTTTGTCTCTCAAGTTGAACCTAAAGACATAAATGAGGCCATTAATGATGAGCATTGGATCTTGGCCATGCAAGAAGAACTAAACCAATTTGAGAGGAATCAAGTTTGGGAATTAGTTCCAAGGCCCAATGATCATCCTATAATTGGCACCAAATGGGTCTTTAGGAACAAACTTGATGAAACGGGTTTAATAATAAGAAATAAAGCTAGGCTTGTAGCTAAGGGATATAATCAAGAAGAAGGCATAGATTATGAAGAAACTTATGCTCCCGTAGCTAGGTTAGAGGCCATTAGAATGTTACTTGCATATGCTTGCATCATGGATTTCAAACTCTACCAAATGGATGTCAAAAGTGCCTTTTTAAATGGTTTTATGCAAAAGGAGGTGTATGTTGAACAACCTCCTGGTTTTGAGGTTTTTGATTTGCCCAACCATGTTTTCAAATTGAAAAAGGCCTTGTACGGCTTGAAACAAGCTCCTAGAGCTTGGTATGAAAGGTTGAGCAAATTTCTTTTAGAAAAAGGTTTTTCTAGAGGCAAGGTTGACACCACTCTTTTCATAAAACACAAAATGCATGACATTCTTTTAGTTCAAATCTATGTTGATGACATTATATTTGGTGCTACTAACAACTCTCTTTGTGAAGAATTTTCAAATATTATGCAAAGTGAGTTTGAGATGTCTATGATAGGTGAGCTCAACTTCTTCCTTGGTATTCAAATCAAGCAAGCAAGAGAAGGAACGTTCATAAGCCAATCCAAGTATTGCAAGGAGCTGCTCAGAAAATTTGGAATGGAAAATGCCAAGCATATGGCTACCCCTATAGGCACCTCTTGTTATTTGGACAAGGATGAAGGAGGTAAATCGGTAAAAATTACAAAATATAGCGGTATGATTGGCTCACTCCTTTATCTCACTGCAAGTAGGCCTGATATAATGTTTAGTGTATGTATGTGTGCAAGATATCAAGCTAATCCTAAGGAATCACACCTAAGTGCTGTTAAGAGAATAATGAAATATCTAATAGGCACATCACAAATGGGTTTGTGGTACCCTAAGGGTGCCTCATGTAGCCTTATTGGGTACTCCGATTCTGATTTTGATGGATGCAAAATGGATCGAAAGAGCACTAGTGGGACATGCCACTTGCTTGAAGCTCACTAGTTTCTTGGCACAAAGAAGAAACAAAATAGTGTGGCATTGTCTACATTTGAAATTTGAATATGTTGAATGGGAGTTGTTGTTCTCAAATCCTTTGGATGAAACAACAACTCTTGGACTATGGTCTTGAGCTTGATCACATCCCCATAAGATGTGATAATACTAGTGCAATCAACTTGTCCAAAAATCCCATTTTGCATTCTAGAACTAAACATATTGAAATAAGACATCATTTCATTAGAGATCATATTCAAAAGGGTGATTGTATACTTGAGTTTGTAGAAACCATTAAGCAACTAGCTGACATTTTCACTAAACCCCTAGCAAAAGAAGCATTTTTCTATATAAGAAATGAACTTGGCATCTTAGATCAATCATGCATAAATTAGATATTTGTTGCATAATCCTAAAACAAATGCCTAAGCTTGCGTTTTTCTGCATAATTATGCCACATTACTGCAAAATCTCTGAATTTTCATTATATTTGAATCCTATACTAACTTGAGCGTCGAGATTTCCCTAAGTTGTTTTGCAGGTGCTCCCTCATGTCCAATTTTGACAAGAAATTCAACAACCTCAAATTTCACCAAAAAGGGTGAAATTCTTGGTAAAAATGATAATTTTGATCAATTATATGAGTTGAATCATAATATGATTAGTCTATATGCTTGCATGATGATTTGAACTAATCTAAGTTGCTTTGAAACTGATTTGGATGAATTAAAGTTGATTATATGCTGTTTGGAACGCAAAATCTGAGTTAAAAAGTATTGGTAATCGATTACATTGCATATGTAATCGATTACACAGGTTCTGTCACGCATGTAATCGATTACACACATTTTGTAATCGATTACAACCAACTCAGAACTCAGGTAATCGATTACATAAACTATGTAATCGATTACAAGGTTCCCAGAAAGCATGTAATCGATTACATCAAAAATGTAATCGATTACATACCCACCAGAATGCATGTAATCGATTACACACTCAATGTAATTGATTACACGGGTTTTTAAAAGGTTTCTGACGTGCGTAAGGCTCATATTTTTGGACCCTATTCATCTTCTCCTCTGCTCCCACGCACCCAAAACCTCTCAAACCCCACAAATCTCTTGTTTTTCACTCAAATCTCCATCAACATCCCACATTTCACCTCTCTCGATCTCGGAAATCCCCTTTCCACACAACCCATCTCTTCCAATCTCCTCACATCCCTCATCCAAATCTCCCCATCTTCTCTCACGAACCCCATCTCCATTTCTCTGCCCTAAATCTCGTCCCTCTCTCATCCCTAATCATTAATCACTCATCCCTTGCTTCTCCTACTCATCAATGGCTGAATCCTCTCATCGCTCGAAGCGCCCAAGAACAGGGACTGCTGTTGGAGGGTCCTCTGGTGGCTCTTCACGTAATATATCTGGCCTGGACCTCACGAGACATTTCTCCACTGTGAAGAAAGCTGAATTGTTCCGGAAGAACTTCCAGCTTCGCAAGATCATCTCTCCAAGGTATCTTCCCATCACTTTCTGCGAGAGTGAACCATTAGAGAGCTTTAGGACAATAGAAAATTTAGGCTTGCTAGGTTTCCTAAGCATAGAGAAAGCAATCTACCCAAACCTTGTGCGAATCTTTTATGCAAACCTGAAAGTTGAGGATAATTGCATAATCTCGAAGTGAAAAAGCAACAAATCATGTTAACAAAGGCGAATGGTATAGGCTAACAAAGCTCACTCCTGATGGAGCTCAGTTCTGTGGAAACGCTAATGTCTGGGGGCGTGAGTTTGAGCATAAGGCTGCTCTTCTCTCTTTGATCAGGACTGGATACCACCTCCCTAGTGATCCTAAACGAAGAATAATGGCCACTGGCCTCACTATGGAAAACAGGGTTCTCCACTACCTCTTGGTTCATGGATTGATTCCCAGAGGAGGGAATTACTCCCAAGTCCTCAAGGATGATGTTGTGGCATTATGGGCAATGACCACAGGGCACCCAATAAACTGGGGCTACTACATGTTAGAGCATATGCTGGACGTCAAGAAAAAGAAGAACTCTGCTCTCCCCTTCGCCATGTTGGTCACCACAATCCTCGAGTACTGTCGCATTTCGCTGGCTGAAGAGTCCAAGGACAACAGCTCGAAGGGACCCCAATCAATTGGGTTGCATACTTTGAAGAAGCTTCAGCTCTATAAGGTGGATGATAGGTGGCATTACATTGCTTATGGCACCTTTGGTCATATCCATCACGATCCAGATAGTAATGATAATGAGGAGGCTCAGTATCCTGCCTCTGCTCCTGCTCCTGCTCCCACTCCTACTACTCTTGATCTCCTGCTCCAAGAGATGCGCAACCTAAGCACAAATGTAAACACACGCATGGATCACATAGAGCAGAAGATTGACCATATTGAGCTGAGGATGAACTACACTGATCAGGAGCTTACCTTCATTCGCTCTCTCTTGGGTGGATCTCCTGTTCCTCCAAGCGCTGCTGCTGCACCTCCCACATCCTCTGCCCCTCCCTGTTCCTCTCGTCCTTCGCTAGTCCGTCTAGAGTTCTGGCGATGATGAGGAGCTTCTGGACTCTGACGACGATCTTGAGCTCAGCGATGTTAACATTGATCTAGGCGACCCTGCTGCGGATCCAGAGGGTGAAGCTTTTTGTGACAGCGAGGCCACTGATAGCGATCATGGCCCATTGCCTTGATACTTTTCTTGTTTTGATGACCACCTTGTACTTATTTTGTTTTTGACTCTGATTATATAAAATTGGTTTACATTTATGGTTATCTTTTGGTTATTGACTACTGGTTGTGATTAGCTCCTTTATACATACTGATTATTAATGAACTTGCTTTTACTTTGAATGTTTGGCCTTTTTGGAATATTGATTGGACTGCTTAATCTCTGTGGCTTTTCTGTTATGGCAAACATTTGGGAATCATGAAATATAGCTGTCATGCTGTCTATTTTTCTTAAATGCTTATATCTTTTTGATAATGCCAACGGGGGAGAAAATGAGGAAAAATGAAAATGAAATGAAATGTAATTAATGGTTGCATGAGAAATTAAAGGTTGCATGAGTACGGGGGAGTTATTGACCTTTTAAGTTATTAAGCTTTTCATATGCAAAATCTAACCCAACATCATGCATAAACTCTGGGGGCAGCATTGTACCTAAATGACTATTATATACAAATGCAAAAACTCTTTCTTTTTCCTATGATCAGTTTGTCATCATCAAAAAGGGGGAGAATGTGAATGCTTATGTCTCTAAGGCATGTCAAATGGTTTTTGATGATAACAAAGACCAAAGTAAAGATCAAGTGAAGTTCAAGTGCAAAAGAGAAGATCAAGCGCAAAAAGAAAAATCAAGATCAAAGAAAGAAGTCAAGAGGTTCATTTAGTAATAGGGCCTAGAACATTAATGTTAAATGCTCTCAAGATTTCTCAAATGATTTTTCAATATATGTTTTCAAAATAAATGGGAAATTTCAAAGTTAAACATGGCTTTCAAGAAAACGCGTGTTTCAATCTTAAATCTAACACTCTTAAAAGGATTTATGTTTAAACAATTGTCTCAAGGTGTTAGAAATGACTTACAAGCTTCATTGGACTTAAAAAATGTGTTCAAAGGTTAATGTAATCGATTACATGATGTTTGTAATCGATTACACAGCAAACAGAAGCCATGTAATCGATTACATGAGATATGTAATCGATTACACGGAAGTCAGAAGCCATGTAATCGATTACACAATAATGTAATCGATTACATCAAGCCCAGAAAGGCAAGAACATGTTTAAAGAGTCATGTAATCGATTACATGAACAATGTAATCGATTACACGGCAAGTCAGAAGTCATGTAATCGATTACCTGGACAATGTAATCGATTACAAGCAAAGTCAGAAGCCATGTAATCGATTACACAAGCAATGTAATCGATTACACAGAGCCCAGAAAGTCAAGAACACGTTGGAACAATAATGTAATCGATTACATAAGTTGTGTAATCGATTACACGAACTCTGACAACCTACAACGGCTATTTTAAATGCATTAAATGCATACCCAACTACCTCCAACGAATCCATTTATTGAGAAACTTATAAATACCATAGTTGAGTCTTTATTTGAGGTTAATCTTGAACTTAAAACTGATCATCAATTCTTCCAAAACGTGAATCAATCTTTGAGTTCATTTCTTGCTTTGTTTTTCTGCAAAAACGTAAAATATCTTTGAGAGCAATTTTAGAGCTTCAATTTGTAAACACTTGCTCTAGAGAGAGTTTCTTCCATTCAAATCTTACACAATTTATCTAGTGAGGGTGAGGTATCCTTCAAGCATTGTAAGGGTGAGGTATCCCTTTGAAAATAGAGGCTCAAGCTTTTGGGTGAGGTATCCCATATTGTTGAGTGCTCAAGGTTGTAGTGGTTTGTCAAGCACCCATTGAAGCTTGACGACATAGTGGAAAATCTCAAGTTGTTGTTTGGGGATTGGATGTAGATCACAAGTGGAGTGGTGATTGAACCAGGATAAACGACTGTGTTTGTTTCTCTAAACCCTCCTCTGCTTATCTTTGTGCACTGTTTCATTGTTTTACTTGGATATTGTCTCCTTGGCTATTACGTTTATAAGTAAAAGTGTTTAACTCATCTATTCAATTATCTTTAATCATTCAATAGCTTCAACGAAAATTGATTGTCAAACGATTTGCGAAAGATTTGCGAGCTTATTTTTAACTACTCAATTCACCCCCCCTCTTGAGTATTGAGGCCACTTGGTAACAATTATCACCCGTGTATCTTTTATTTCCATTAGAATTCTAGAGCGGGACCATCCCAAAGAGTATAAGTGCAGATATTGATGTAGCATAGAATTATTTACTAGTTTTGGCCATTGCTTTGCTATTAAAATTATGCAGTGATTTTGTAAATATTTTCTATGTACTTATGCCTGAAAATACTTAGTTGTATTATTTGTACACTGGTGTACTAGTTTTTATAGAAGAGACTTTCCATTTATGTATATATTACTTTTACCTCACAAGGCTCATATGTATATATATTATAATTATTTATCAAAGAATGATGTTAGTCAAGTAGTGACATGCCTAATCCTAATTACTTTTGTATAAATTCAAATATACTAGTAGTAATAGTTTTGAGGTGTTACAAGAGGAGCAGGTTGTCGGTGTTGTAATGCACCAAGAAAGGGTGGGTGCAAAAATTATCACTTTTTTTGATTGACTGGTGGTTTAAGGTGGATTTGCTGGGAAGATTTTGGTGTGTTTGGTGGTGTGAAGGTATCTGTTTATTAGTAGATATTTTTGTTATTGAGTTCAAGTTGTGATTGAGGAAGAAGATGATTTTTAGAGGTTGATGGTGAATGTTGTCATGTAAACATTTCTTAGAAATTAAATGAGTGTATTTTTTTGAAAGGAAATCTAAGAGTCTTTGAATCTAGTTCATAGTGAAGGATTGGGTGCTTTGTAAATCCTCTCATGCCCCATTATCGACACCAAGGAATGGTGAAGGAACAGAAAAAAAAATGGAGTTGGAAGCCTTAGTAAAGATTGGGGATAAGGGTGAGGGGAAAGGAAAATGAAAATAAAAATACCAATAACCAACATGTTTTTAAATACTTGAAAAACTGATAATGAAAATTATTTTCTTAAAATGAAAAGAAAGAAAATTAAAGAAAATTTCTGCAAACTAAACGAAACCTAAGTGTGAAGGCAATGTGGCATCCTTGTTATATTATTATTATTATTATTATTATTATTATTATTATTATTATTATTATTATTATTATTATTATTATTATTATTATTATTATTATTATTATTATTATTATTATTATTATTATTATTATTATTATTATTATTATTATTATTATTATTATTATTATTATTATTATTATTATTATTATTATTATTATTATTATTATTATTATTATTATTATTATTATTATTATTATTATTATTATTATTATTATTATTATTATTATTATTATTATTATTATTAATATATTATTATTATTATTATTATTATTATTATTATTATTATTATTATTGTGTATTATTATTATTATTATTATTATTATTATTATTATTATTATTATTATTATTATTATTATTATTATTATTATTATTATTATTATTATTATTATTATTATTATTATTATTATTATTATTATTATTATTATTATTATTATTATTATTATTATTATTATTATTATTATTATTATTATTATTATTATTATTATTATTATTATTATTATTATTATTATTATTATTATTATTATTATTATTATTATTATTATTATTATTATTATTATTATTATTATTATTATTATTATTATTATTATTATTATTATTATTATTATTATTATTATTATTATTATTATTATTATTATTATTATTATTATTATTATTATTATTATTATTATTATTATTATTATTATTATTATTATTATTATTATTATTATTATTATTATTATTATTATTATTATTATTATTATTATTATTATTATTATTTATTATTATTATTATTATTATTATTATTATTATTATTATTATTATTATTTTTTTTTTTTTTTTTTTTTTTTTTTTGTACTAGTCCTATTGGAATAGGGTTGGGCCCTAAGGATAACCCATTGAGGCCCCATGGGGGATGGGGAAGGAATGGTGAAGTGTATATGAGGTATGGTTTGAACCCCTTGCACCTCATTTGATGTCCCATAGAACCTATTATCTATATTGCCTCTCAGGGACACATCCATGTTATCTTTGAAGTGCGAAGGTCTCTGTTTATTGGTGGATTTTTTGGGTATTAGGTTGAAGTTGTGATTAAGGAAGAAGATGATTTTAGGGATTGATGGTGAATGTTGTCATGTGTGTAACACCCTAGCTCTGATACCAACTAAATGTAACACCCTAACTCTGATACCAACTAATGTAACACCCTCCTTAGGGCATCACATTTCTGACTCCTAACTCATAATCTGAAAAGAAGTTCGCACAAAGTTTGAGTTATAAAAGATGAGTTTCAAAATTTCTTCTTTATTAACACGTAAATTTACTGAAAATATTAGGTAATATTGAAAATCATATTTCAACTATTCATTATGCAATATTGACACCAATTAATATCACAATTTAAAGAGAAATATAAAATTAACAAACTTATTTTTTTTACAGTAGCAAACCCCATGACGGGTCCTACTTAATAGCACGGTACAACACTAACGAGAAACTTTAACATACTTATTCCTTTTTCTGTCCATCTTGATGCATTAGAACTTTACTCCTTATCTACCCGGCACATCTTCGAACTTGAGACAGCCACTTTTCAATGTTTCTATCAATCTCTGAGTATCTACCACTCGTTATGTCTAAGACAACTCATTCCTTCAACTGTATAATTTTAACAATACAGACAAAGCAAAACAATATAACAAAGAGGTGAGATCACCTACACCAATATCAACATGGCAGCACAGAGATAACACAAATAGTAATATCATACAGATAGATCATACCGCAATTATGATCATGCCATCAACATTAATCAAATATCATCATCCAATCATTTATCAATTCAATTATCATCCAAGTATTCAAAACAATTGTCATAACCAATAACCAATATTCCTCAATTAATATATCACACAGATATAAATGCTCAGATTTATGCATATGCACAAAGACTCATTTTATCAAAAACAACTCCATGGAGGTTTTCACAATTTCGAGAAGAATGCTCTGGTTAATTGTCAGCCTTAGCCCAAAGATAATCTCTCAGTCGTTGAAAAGAATCATGTTCTTGTCGGGTATCGCCAATGCGTTGCAACGGACTGCATCGCCAAGTGGCACAGGGTACTCGCCAACTGTCCACTGGTCGACCACCGCGCCTCGACGCCCCCAAGATCCATCATAGACCTCACTATCAATTCTCATTCCCTCTTCAACCACAAGGGCCATAATAGCTATTAGCTATATTTTATACAATGCACGAATATAATCAGTGCAAGTCCAACCCCAAAGGACCAAATCTTTTCAATTTCATTTGTTCAATGAAATCATATGCTTCAACGCATATTTTATACAATGCACGAATATATCAGTGTAAGTCCAACCCCAAAGGGCCAAATCTTTTCAATTTCATTTGTTCAATGTAATCATATGCTTCAATGCATATTTTTTCAATGCATGTATAATGCACCAAATCCAATCACAGACATATCTTTCCAATGCATGTATAATGCACCAAATGCCAATCACAGGAAAAACATGTCATTTTTTCACACAAAGATCCATATATTGGTTCTACAGTATTTATACTGTATTTTCAACAGAAAAATTATATTATCACATTTTTATAGTTATAAAATTCTTTCGTCGTGTTTTCACAAAATTGCGCAATATTTTCATTTCATTTTCACAATTTCAAAAGCGTTTACATTACGTTTTCACAACATCAGTAACTCTACGTTGCACCTTTAAATCACGTATTAAATTTTTCAACATTTTTCTCAATCGCATAAAAATATACGTTTCTCAAATCGCGTAATGATTTTTTCTCATTTTCAAAATCGCGTAGCTTAAAAATCACTCTTTTAAGTTGCGTAAATCATTTTCCATCATTCGTAAAATATTTAAAACACTTTCTAAATCACATAATGATTTTCCGTCATTTTCACAATCACGTAAAAATATTCTCTCATTATTTAATCACGTAGTGATTTTTCAACAGTAGTTCAAATTACGTAAAATATTTAAACGTAATTCAAATCACTTAAAAAATGTTTCAACGTATCTCCAATCGCGTAGTAATATTTTATCATATTTTAAATCGCATAAAAATAATTTACTGTATTTCCAAACACTTGAAAATATTTTATTATATTTCAAATCACGTACTTTAAAAATTACATTTTTAAGATATGTAAATAATTGTTTTTCACCACAATTCTATTACGAAAATATTTCTCATTTCTTCAAAAATTCCATTTCAACTTTCCTCAAAATAATATTACTTTATACTTTATTTAACACATTTTCTTTACTCAAGAAAATCTTTTTCCACATTTCTTTACTCAAGAAATCTTTTTCCAAAATATAGTTCACAAAATCACTTTTCCATTGATATAAATCAACGTTTCAAAACTTAATATTTTCTAACATACTTCAAAACTCAAAAATAAGTTATACGTTAGTAGATTTTCATAATACCACTATATTCTTCATTTTTCCCAAATCTTTTCCAAACAGAACCTTCTTCAAAATAAATTGAAGTTTGAAAACATTTTTGTTTATAAAAACTTAATTTCTCAATTGATTAAAATACTCTGATTCCCTTTTCAAATTCTTGTATTAAATCAAGTTACGTTTCCACTTTGAAAATCACTTTGTTCATAAAAATCAAGGCATTATAAGCCTTCAAAAACGTGGACATGACTATTAAAACCATCAAATATTTTTCCTTCTAAATTGATATGGTTTTACACAAACAAAACCATTAAAAAATTTGTTTTCAAAACCGCAAGACTTATGATTATAAAACCAAACCCATTTGTTCAAATTCATTTTTATTTTCTTTGCAAATCTTTTTTTTTCACTTTCTTTGCAAATCCCTTTTCACTTTCTTTGCAAATTCTTAAAATCATCATTGCTATTTTCATTTAAATCTCATGTTTTGTAAAATACTTTGAAACTTTTTACACAAAATAAATCAATAAAAATTCCTCAAAAATCATGTTCTTGTACTCTTTGAAAAATAAACTCTTTGTTTATTTTTCTTATTTTTCTAAACATCCATTTTCATCATTCATGAAAATATTCATTTATGAACACCTATCTTGAGGTGTCTTAACCGATATTCACCATGTTTCTAGGGACCAAAAATTAATTCTCTTGTTCTTGAATTTTTTTAATATGAACCCAAATAAATCAAAACCGTAGTCCTTCCTTGGCCATTGGGACCAAAAATTAATTTTCTTTCCATCACCAAATCATGGCATACACATACATACACATCATATATATATATATCAAAAGCATGCCATATTATCATCATGCATAGTATAAGAATACCATCAAAATCATAAACTCGTGCAAAGTATATATTAAGCATAGGCAATTAATCAAAGCTTATAAACACATATAAATTATTACATGACCATGGATATGAATCCTCACATGGATTCACCATCCATCAAATATAAGACCATCTCTCACCACCATGCTTGGTTGGTGAGATGGATCTCCCTCTTACCTCTTGAAGATCCTCAAAAACTCTTTGTTTTGCTTCTCTTTCCAAGTCCTTCACCACCAAGGGCTTCTCAAATACAAAACAAAATACATAGAAATTAGTATACTAAGCTTGATTAAGAGGAATCATGGATCAAACATGGTTTAGAACATGAAAAAGAAAAGAATAAATGAAGTTTCCTTACACTTCACCAACAAGAACTCTAGAACTTGATCTTAGTAAAAGTCCTTCAAGATGGAAGATTTAGAGAAAGTCTTCAACATGAAAGTTGTTTAGAATAAGGTAAGGATTCAAGAAACTAGGTTGTATGAAATTAAAGAGTGATGGAGGATGGATTTTGGTTGCTTGGCCGAATGGCTTCTCTTGAAGCATAAAGATGGAATTTTTGATTTTTGATAGAAACTTGAAGCTTGGATTTGAAGCTCTTAGAGTGTGATTTTGGGAAAACTTTCTAAATGAAAAGTGTTTAGAATGTTGTTTAGCTTTAGGAAATGGTGAGAGTGAAAATTATAGGTGAGTGATGGTGATTATAGGGTGCTTGGCCGAATCACTCAAGGAAAAGAAAGGAAAAAAATGGTTGCTTGGTTCTTGGAATTTTTGAGAGATTTTGAGAGAATTTGATGAAGGCTTTTTGGTGAAGTAGAAAAATGAATATGGAGAGTGTAACCAAAGGTGCTGCTGCCGTGGGAGTGAAAGAATAGAGAGATATGAATTCATTTGGCATAATTGAAGGCTATCACATGATGCACAAAGTCTTCTACTTTGTCATCTTTTTCTTTGGCCTAAAAAGGCTATACAAGCATGTCTAAACATGTCTCCTCCTTCCTAACACTCCAAAACCGTCCCCCCCTTCATCATGCACTCCAAAGGAAGCAAACAAAGCAATAATGGTCAAGAAGAATGTCATATTGACCATGACAAGTAATAATGGTTATCAATTAGGCTTGCATGGCTATTATACATGATTCAAAATTCATGTAGATGCCTCCCCAAGGCTGCTGAAAACCGTGACATTCAAAGGAGTTTAGAGACTTTAATTTATTTTAATTCAAGTCTAATTACTTACTAATTGATTAGTTAATTCATTAGATTAAGTTTCTAATCAATTTTAACTAATTTTCTAATTACATAACTAATTAATTAGACATATTATTTCATATATTATAATCTCTAATTAAAATTAGGATATCTAATTAAGAATTAGATTATAACAATTTAACATTTAATTTAGTTTACTTGGCTTGTTAATTAGGCCATTATTTGAAGCATTTCTAGCCATTGATTAATTCAATGGTTAGGATTTAGGTAGACTTTTGATTTTTAGAAGACTAAATCTAAGCCATTGGATCCTTCTCCTTTAAATTCTAGCCATTAGATGTGTCTCCAAAATAAAGGGTCAAGATTGCTCCTTCAAACTTTAAATCCAAGGGTTATAATTAGTCATAACCTTTTTAGAAGACCAAATCTCCACCTTTGATTAATTCTTCATCCAATGGTCATAAATGGTCTTTGTCACTTTTTAAGACTAAATCTCCACCCTTGATCAATTCTAAATCCAATGATTATAAATGGTCACTTTATATAATCAAATTTACATTGTTGATTAAATTTACGGTTGATATTGAAGCTTGTCTAACTAAGTTTATTCTCACACCATTGATTAAATCAATGGTGATTATCCAATGCTTCTTTATTAAGTTATTTCTTAATCGTTAATTAAATCAATGGTGGATATCCAAACCACCAGTGTTGACTTAAGCAATATAATTTCTATTTTTATCTACTAAAAATCCCACGAAAGAATATATTTACTATATTTTTATCACCTGATAAATTAAATACAGTATAAAACACAGTACAAGAAATTTTTTAAAACTGTTTTCGGATTCAAGTTTAGTAAGATCCCCTGTCTCCGTCTAAACAGTACAAATTTTTTCTATGCGTAAAATTTTTTTCACTTTGCGGGACCCACTTGGGCCCACGTAAGGTCACCTAGGCCCACCTAGGACCACCTGGGCCCACATACAGTCAAAAAAATTCATAATCATCCACAAAAATCACAAATATTAGAAAACGTATGAAAATCAAATCAGATTGTTAAAAATAATTAACAATCAAGAGAAATAAATATAGAAAGATTTTTTCCAGCCCGAAAATTATTATTTTCCTGACACGGAGTAAATCACTCAAAACGATCAAATACGCTGACGGAATAAATAAAATAATTTTACAGTATCCAGAAATTACTAAACAGTAAAATTCTGTTAACTGTCAAAATTACTATTTAAGAGATACGAAATTTGGGGTGTTACAATGTGCTTCTTAGATATGAAATGAGTGTATTTTTATGAAAGGAAATCTAAGAGTCTTTGAATCTGGTTCGAGGTGAAGGATTGGGTTTGTTGAATGCTTTGTAAATCCTCTCATGCCCCTTTGTTGACACCAAGGAATGGTTAAGGAAGAAAAAGAAATGGAAATGGAAGCCTTGATAAAGATTAGGGTCATGGGTGAGGGAAATAGAAAATGAAAATAAAAATACCAATAATAAACATGTCTTCAAATACTTGAAAAATTGATAATGAAAATTATTTTTCAAAAATGAAAAGAATGAAAACTAAAGCCATTTCTACAAACCAAACGCAACCTACGTGTGTAGATGATGCGTCATCCATGTTTATTATTATTATTTGGTATTGGTTCTACTTAACCACATGTGGGCCCTAAGGATAATTCACATTGGGCCCCATGGGGGATGGGGAAGGGATGGTGAACTGTATGAAGTAGGGTTTGGACCCCACGCACCTCGTTTGATGTCTCATAACACCTATTATCTGTGTTTCCTCTTAGGGACACATCCATGTTATTTTTTACTTTAAATATTGCAGATTCTTATATATATTTTTATCTAGTAAAGTAAAATAAATGTATAAAAAGGAAAAAATTAAGATGAGATGAATAATAAGAGCAAACAAATATTTTATCTAGTTTTTTTTTTGATAAATCAACAGGGCCAAAGCCCAAAAGAAAGAAGAATTACAATCAAGCCATCCAGAATTGATGCATCTAAAGGGGAGGGGACTCTTACAATCAAGCCATGCTCTTTCGTACAACTTGGGTTAGCAAGAAAATTAGCACAATGATTTGCCTCTCTAAAGATGTGTTGGACCTTTACATCCCAGTCACTTGCAATTAGCTCCTTAATATGTAGAATTAAGGAACGCCCAATAGTGCTACCAATTTGGTAGGAACGTCTCGACACAACCTCAAAATTCACTTGGAGTTCCACCTTACGATACCACATAGTCCAAGCCACTAGGACCCTCATGCACCTTTACACCCACCCTGCCCCCCAAGTTTCGCTAGAAAGGTCGTTGAACTACTCAAGTTTCTAGTGAAACCAACTAACCATTTCCCCATAGCATCCCTAATAAGACTGCCACAACTAGCACACTAGTTATTGGTCTTTAGCGCACCATCTGTGTTGATATAGATCCAAGGGTGCATCGAGGCCTGCCAACAAACCTGCACCACCTATGGGTTTGAGGCTGCCATCCTGCCTATCTCATAAGCTGCTATCTCACCATCTTGACAAGTCTTGATAATCTGCCACGCTCTATAAGGTCTGACAAAGCTATCATCAAACACTTGATTGTTTCTTCACTTCCACAAGAACCAACAAGAGGTGGCTTGTAATACCCTTAGTAGCATGTTAGACTTGTTTATGTGTTCAAAAGGTAGCATATAACTTGCTTAATATGTCAGTGAAGTTTTGTAACAATCTGAGTTCGTTTAGTCACATAATTGCAACACAGAAGTTGAAAAGTAGTTTAAAATGACTGAGATAATGTCTTTAAAGGTAAAGTTGAAGGAAATAAACATAGAGAGTTTGTTTCTAAATCACAAATGAGTTAAGTAAGATGTAGTTAAAGTTTTAAGAGAATTTGAGTTAGTTTCATATTTTTAGGCATACTAATTGTGCGTTTAATACTGAATTGACTATTAGCATATATGAAAAATTATGACAATGGTGAAACAATAATTTAGATGAATCTTATGATTTATTCTAAAGTTGTTGGAAGTTAAAAAACTTGAATTAGCATAATTTGGGTGTTCTTAGTAGATGAGGAAGTCCAACAAAATATCCTCAGGGACATGATGGTCATTCTCTCATTTCTTTCTCTCAGTTAAAGGCAACAGAAGCTGCAAAGAAAGAAAGAAAAATAGAGAAGGAAGAACCGAAGGAAGAGAGGAGAGAAAGGGGAAAAAAGGAAGAAGGAGAATGAGGAAGAGCAAGAGCAAGAGGATCAAGCTTCAAGATCTTCATATTCTTCAAGTGGTAAGGGGTTTCTATTCATCTTTCTCTTCTTTGATTCTCATCTAATGAGATTAGGGAATTTGAATAGAAATAGGGGTTTGGAGAGTCAAATCCATGTTCTTGGCTTGGTTATTGATTCCACGGACTAGGTTAGGATAATTTTAGCTTAGTAAGTGTAAGATGGTCATTTATGGCTCAAGATCAACTATTAGAATTCATAGATTTAAGAATTCATAGATTTAAGAATTTGATGATGGTTGGAGTTATGTAGTTTTGGACCAAATCTATGCCTAAGAGAATCCATAGGTTGTATAAGAGTTACAACAACTTTAGGGGCCTAGATTGGTGCTAGAAATCACAAGGAAATCGATCTTAGATGATTGGAAGTTAAGATGAGAGTTTAGAAGAGATAGAACAATCTATAAAGAGCGCTCCGATGCCATACACTGAGCGCCTAGATGCTCATGTAACAGGGATGATTGTTCGTGTAGCAGGACGTAAAGCGCTCAGATCAGAGTGCTTAGGCGTTCAATGTCTAGGAAGTTTTATGCGCATCAGAGCGCAGAGCACAGAGCGCTTAGATGCACGGCACGAAAACAGCACAAGGCTATTCCCTGCCTAGAGAGCGCCCAGACGCTCAAGGAGAAAGTGCTTAGGCGCCCATAATAGAATCCAACAAAGAGTTATTTGTGATGTTTTCAAGTTACTAGCTAGATGGAATCATTATATATATGTTTCCTAAGAAGTGTTAAGGCACAAATAAGGATATTTCAAGAGAAGAATTATCACCTAGCAAGTATGAGAAATTATAGGCCTTTGAGGATATTAAAAGTGATGGATTGCCCTAAGTAAGGACATAGCACTTTAGGCAGCCTAGTGTTGCATTAGATATCACTCAAGATGTGATGAGATGGTTCATTAGAGATGAGTATACTAGGATGGATTGTAGTATTCACTCTAGTAAGGATAAGGAAGATATGAACCTTAGGATATCTAAGAGTAGTGGATTACCTTGGGAAGGTACCTAGAACCTTAAGCAACAAAGAGTTGCAAGTAAGAACCACTTTGTGTTAGATTCACTTAAGTGGAAATAAGATTGTGTATTTAGTTCCGTAGAGGGAATGTTATGTACTAAGTCTCTAGTTATGTAGGATATTGTACATTGTAGAATACACAAAAGGATTATTTGAGATTAGTAAGATTGTCATATCCATGAGAGTGGTTGCATATGTAAAGTTCTAGAGAAATGCCCATTTCCTTAATTAAGGTTGAATGAGGCATTAGTTAAGATAGACTCTTTCACTATGATAAGTTGAGTCTATAGAAAAGTTAAGGTAGGGTTTTTGTGAGAAGTAAACATAACACTGCACTTTTCACACACTAGTTAGTTAATCTAGTTTGTATATGAAAAGTAAGAACCTTAATGCAACCAAGAGTAATGGTTTGCCATAGGAGAGTATCTAACACCTCATCAACATATTGTTGCATTGAGATCACTTAAGAGTTATGAGTGATAAGGTGGTGTTTAGATATAAGTATATATGTATATTTATGAAAATGGTCTAGTACTATTGATCTTAGTGAGTATCCTTTGATGCCCATTCATGGAGGCCAAGAGAGATAGATAGGTGTCTGATAGACTCTTTTGTGGAAGGACATAACTCTAATATCTCGATAGTGCCAAGGTCAAATGAGATAAATGGGAAATCTGAAAGCCTCTTTGAGGAAGGATGAAGACCGAACTTCTTAGCGTGTTAGGATATATGTGATGTGAGGATAAGCTTTTCCTCTATTCACCACAGGATAATATACTGAATCAGCTCCTAATGAATTTCTTGGTTTTCAAAAGAAAACTCTACATGTATTTCAAAATAAAACATCGCACAATCAAATCTTTAGGATCTTCTTAGGCATAATCATATTGCATATCATCTGCATTACATTTATAGATAATTGTATGAGCATTGTTTGTTGTTATTGGTATTTACAATTGTATGGGCAGTTATTTATATTTAACGGTATATAGGTTATCGGTTTAGGCCGCACTACTTAGTAGTGTGCAGTTATGAGTTTTAGAGGAGGAAACTCCTATGTTAGTAGTTATAGCAATTACTATGTTGTTATACAATGTTATAGCTAGCTGGTATTGGAATTGCTTTTATTGAGAATTGTAATTCTCAACCTAGTTGTTCTTCCCATGTAAATCTAGATACAGACTCTATTAAGGGAAATAAGATGAAGCATGAAGACTAGTATTGTTTTTATATGATTTAGTAGACAAAGCTTATGTATAAGTTTATATTTGCTTTGTATGTTTTAAGCAGTATGTATTACAATATGCCATTTTGTGGCAAGTGTTGTATATATATGTATAAGTTTAAGTTTTTCTGCATCCTCTCAAGGTTTTCTATAATTACTCATTGTGATTATAGATATATGTATTAGTCAGTATGTAGAAGTGACATCTTTAGTGCTGTTTATCTTTATATATCCCTATATATCTACAATATATCTAGATATCTGTATTAGTATGTTACATTATGGTATCAGAGCAGTTCATCCTGTTGAGCTGGGGTATGGACTGACTGTGCTTAGGTATAAGTAGCAGTTTTGTAAAATGTTATGCTTTCTTTTATCTCTTTATGAGATATGCAACTGGAATTGCATGACTAGCCTTAGGTATGGATGTTATTGGCTACTGTCACACAGTTACATGATATTGAGCCTAGCTAAATTAATACGTAATGTTTTGTATGTACAGGAAACTATGGCAACTATCGGGCGAACGTATGAGACTAGGAGACTGGTAAAGGAGGAGATAACCAGAGCTCTTAGAGAAATGACTGCTATTTTGAGAGAGCAGACTGCCATTAATAGAAGCCTATCAGAAGCGATAGAATAGGACTCGCATAGTAAGTTATGGGATGATAAGGAACTTTTGAGGGATTAGTATTTCTCGGAGTTTAGGA
Organism: Ormosia semicastrata; assembly: GCA_029884595.1. Taxonomy (NCBI): domain Eukaryota; kingdom Viridiplantae; phylum Streptophyta; class Magnoliopsida; order Fabales; family Fabaceae; genus Ormosia; species Ormosia semicastrata. Next base: position 11,800,971 of record JAQQTO010000047.1, read on the forward strand.
AAATTACTCCTTTGTTTTTCATGGGAGAGTTTGGTTTAGTCAAAGCTAAAAGATGGCTTCATGTGATGGAAGAGATCTTTGAGGTCATGGTGTGCGCTGATGGATAGAAGGTGACCTTGCTTCATAACGGTTAGTAGGAAGCGCTAAAAGATATGAGATGAAACAAAGAAGTTACTATAAGAGGTTGGTACTCGAATCACCTGGTAGGTGTTTAGAGCTACTTTCCTAGACAAATATTATTCCCTTGAGTTATGGAAGGCAAGAGAAATTTGGAAATTTCTAAGGTCTGAGCGAGGGGATATTACTAAGGACTAGTAGGTAGAGCAATTCAAGGAATGTCAGAAGTTCTTTTCTTATTTTATGTCCAAGCCAGATAAAGATTGGAAGTGAGTAAAATTTGAAGTGGAACTTGGAGAAGATAATAGAAAAGTTACAAAGTAAATGGAGGTTAAGGAGTGAGTGCAGAGGTGAAGCAGCAGATAATCTCAGAGCCACGATGGAACCTGAGTTAGAAGGTTCCCCCAAAGAGCAAAGGTTCGGATGTTAAGATCAGTGAGGGTACCTCTTGATCTCAATTTTTATCAGGCAAAGGAATACAAGTTCAAGTGGTGACTTGGGGAATGATGAATATGAGAAAGGTGCTTTCAAGACGAGCAACCTTAAAGGGAAGAGATAAATCAGACTCCAAGGTACCAATATGCGCAAGCAGGATATAGATCAGAGTGCACAGTAGAGGCGACGAAATCTTCCAACTTGTTATGAGGAAAGAACACATGTGAAGAGAAATCTTTTAAGGTGTGTATAAGGAGAGTATGGATTTACTTTGTGAATCATGTTAGATTACTTTGTGAATCTAACTTGCTTACCTTGTTGGTATGGTTTAGTTGCTAAGAGAGATAAATGATGTTATGTTCTTGTAGTGTTAGACTATTCTTAATGTTAGGTAGTCGAATGAAGGAACTATCGAGGCTAGATGTCTTTGTTTAGAATCGATGATCAGGTAGATTAGTTAAGAGAATCTTCACGAGATGATCTAATACTTAGTTGTCAGAAAAGTAAAGTTAAGAAGAGAATATCTCTAAGGGTTTTTCCAGGATTACGAAAGGACATGAAAAGTATGTTAAAGGTGGTTTTGGAAACTTTTAGAAAGAAGGTGGTTAAGTGCCGAGTAAGCCAAAAGTCAGTTTTGGGTTACAAGTGGTATAGTTTATGAGCTATGTAATTTCTCAAGGAAGAAATTGCAGAGAACCTTAGTAAAGTTTAAGCAAAGGTACAATGGGAAGGGTAACCATTGTAATCGAAGGCAGAGAGTTTATCAGTGGACTTTCTCAGTTAGTGCTAACCAGATTAGGTTAACTAAGAAAGATAGTACTCCACAGTGGACTCTGGAGAGTGAGTATGGTTTCCAAGAGTTGAAGATGAGGTAGATTACTTCGTTAGTGTTAGTAATTCCAGATTCCCGTGAGAACTTTGAGGTAGTTAGTTATAATTTGAAAATGATACTGGGGTGTGTTCAGATACATAAGAGGTAAACTGAAGCACTCTGGTTGGCCCCATAAAAGGTGAACTGATTGCATGATGGCAGCCAAGTTTAATGCATCTTGTTTTTTATTTGTCATGGGAGTAGCAGGCAGTTGGGGAGTAATACAAAACTGAGATCCTCTTTAGAGGATACTTAAATCCTAATAAATCCACAGCAATAACTTCCCAAAGAATCGCAGACTGTTACTATCTGTAGTTTCAGAGATTATACTCAGAGCTTGCATAAAAAATGCCTAAGGAAATCCCAAGAATTAAAGCTTGGGGGAAATGAATCTATGGGATGTAACAGCATACTAAGGACATTGGCATTTCGCGTGAAACATCCAGAGTTTGATGTTAATTTTTCAGACTTTTGTGTTAGCTGTATGCCCGGATGATCTTGCTAAAACTTGACACTTGGCTATCCTTCCAAGCACCAAGCTGGGGGCAACTATTCTGGACCGTGATCTGGGATCCCGTTTAGTTGGATCAACCCGACACACGTATAACCGGACTCCACCCTGGACGACGTAGCTAAGGCCTTGAAGGTATTCCGGACCTCGGAACCATGCACAATGAGCGACGTTAGGCCATAATATCAAGATTACTAGATATGTGCAGAGGATATATGCCTAAATATCCGTAATTGTCAATCATTTATCTACGATATTATAGGACCCATAACTATCTCTGATTGATAAGTAGTTTTCGTATTAAGAGTTCCCCACTTATAGGGATTTATTCTAATAATAATAGGAAGGTAATCTCTACTAGGATACTAATCCTAAATACCTACATTCAATACAAATCGCATAAGGATTCTACACATGTTCTATAAAGACAAAGCTAAGTAGCCTAGGATTTAGTAAACTATTCAGTATACACCGCCTTACTTGTGCGCAGCCTAACTTGAGCGTTGGAGTCCCTTTGCAGGTACCCATCCCCCCGTCTTAACACGCTCGACCGCTGCTGCTCAAGGAGGAAACCACCATACACGTGCCTATTTCAAGTACCCTCTGAATCTACTTCAGAACATTGGCGCCGTCTGTGGAAAAAGGTAAACTTCTAATCTCACGCAAACATGATGAACACACGTCAACACTCGAAAAGGGACGCTGTGCAACCTCTTGTGGAACAAAGACAGGAACCAGCGGCGCAACCTCCTCTGGAACTAGCAGCGCAGATCCCTCCTCAACCAGCTCCACCTCCACCTCCACCTTCAGTGGCTGAAGCTTTAATAGTTAGGGATTAAGTGCACGTCTCAAAATGGCTGTGCGATGGGCATAATACTTCACTTTTCGATGAAAATATGCTCCTGTCACGTAGAAGATCCGTCATAAATAAGCTTACCCACCTTGGAGATAGAACCAATAACATCGCTCAAGTGTCTAGAGGTCCAATGCAATCACGTCTGGGCCCTCGAAATAACAATACTGCTGACCATGCTTCTAGCCGGGCCCCTTCCCGCTCTGAGATGACTAAAAATTGCCTCTAGGAATTGATAGCCCAGCAAATGCGGTAACTTGATGAACAATACCGCTAGTTGGATGACCAGCGATGTCCAATCGATGAGCTAGAATGGTCACTACACGTGGAGGATGTCCACGAGAGGCTGAATGTGGCTAACCACCAGAGGAGGCTACTGTAGGATTAAGATAACCATGTCGTCGAAACAATATTCTGATTCCTGGCATCCGACAATAGCCCCTCTCGGATGAACTAATGGCTTACTGGATCCCTAGAGGCTTCAAGCCCCCCTCTAATCTTGAACAATATGATTGTACGACAGACCCGCAAGAGCACCTCGATGCCTACGTCCACTCCATGTAGTTCCACGGCGGTTCCCCAGAATTGTTTTGTCGGGCTTTCCACCTCTTCTTAAAGAATGGCGTCTTCCGTTGGTATTCCACTTTGTAACCGAAGTCTGTCATTGGATGGGATGACCTCACAGCACTTCTTATCATATTACACCATTGCTAAGGAGTAACCTAAATCAGTCGACTTTCTTTTCAGGATTCGTCAAGGGAGCAATGAGTCCTTTCGTGAATATATTAAGAGATTCAGCACTGCCCTCGCTCGTGTGGCTAGCCTGGATGACCATATCACTCTTTATTATGCCTGGAGCTGCCTCCGGACTGACTTCGATTTCTTTTGGTCTTTAGCGAAGAAGAAGATGAAAACTATGAACGAGTTCCATGCTCGCTCCGCAAAATACATTGAGTTGGAAGAAGCCATTAAGGAAAAAGACTTTGGAAAAAGCTAAGTCTACTCACTATAAAAATAACTGAAGCTCTAACCAACCTCAGAATTTCACAAAAGGCGATGCTCACCGGCCCAAGTATTCCGACTACACTCCACTGAATGCCTCATGAGAACTCCAACTACTGTAAGTGGTATAAAGGATATGGCCACAAAACAGAAGAATGCCACCAGCTCTAGGATGTCATCGAGTCTTTTATTAAGGAAGGCCGACTTCAAAAGTATATTGCCGGGATCCAGAATAATGATAATCCCAGGGGACAGAGAGAATGAAGACATAGTCATAGCCCTAGGAAAAGTTTAACCCCGAGACAAAGGAGGAGGACACGCAGTCCAATCAGAAAATCCCAGACTCCACCACGCCGTGACGCTAATAACCGGCAGGATCGGTGTTCTTGATTTTTCGCAAGCACACGATTGTACAAGTAGTAAAATAAAGATTATTCCCACGAGAATCGGTTAATTACTAACTCTTACGGCTACTTTGATTATTTAAGCAAATAAAAATCAATAGTGAAAGTCCAATTAAATTAAGACAAAAAGCAAAGCAATAAAATAAATAATTGAAACTAGAAAAGATGAGATTTAACAAAGATTTAAAGCTCTAAGATTCGGAATCCACTACACCATCCCCTACGATAAATTGTAATCCTATCTTTGTTAATGTTCAATCATTTTCTTGAATGCGATTTGTCCTAAATTATTTAAAGCCCAATTTCTTGGCACTAAAAATGTGTTAAAACTTCACTAACCTCATTCTCATAGCAATTAATTCAAGTTCTAACCCATTAAGATTCATGACAATCGTTTACCCTTCGAAGGATTTAAGCCTATGTCTAGGTCTCAATTCCTAAGTTCAATTCTTGGATTATCAAGCAATTAGATTTCATCTTTCGATCATTCACCTAAAGCCTAAAATCATGTAAATATGACGCGCAACATATCACAAGCATTAAGCATACCAAGAATGAATCAAGAACAATAATTTTATTAACAATGAATCAAATTAACAATTCATAATAGGGAAATAGAGAGTTTCATCCTAATCCTAGAAAAGGAGTTTAGCCGCTAATGGCCATCGTAACACAAACAAGAACAAGGATTAAAGAAACAACCATGATTGATGAACAAAAAGAAAAGATGGGAAGATGGAGATGGAGAAAATAACTTCAATAGTTGATCTTCAAAGAGTCTTGCTCTAGCCTTCAACGCTTTCGCCTTCGAATCCGTGCACTTTTCCTCTCAAAACCTGTCATCACACAAGTCTCTAGCCAAAAGTCCCCTTAGGTTTGGTGTTTTTGCCCTATTTGTAATGATTTCGGGGCAAAATTTCCCTTTTTTCACGTCAGAGGGACTCACACGGCCGTGTCTTCTGACGACACGGCCGTGTGAGCTTTAAAAATAGCGTAATTTGCACATTCAGGGGAGACACAGCCGTGTCTCTAGTCTCCCACACAAAAAGCTTCATTGAAGTTAGACAAGGCCCTGTGAGCTTGACAGAAGCATTTTTAAGGTTAGACAAGGCCGTGTCTAACTATTAATCACTTAAAATGTCATTTTTTAGAGAAGTGATCTTATGAAACTTGTAGATATTTTTCTTAGCTTTCCAATGCCACCAAAATCACCTTGTTTCAACTTCTGTAGCTCAAGTTATGCTCATTTTATCACGCAAATGTCAAAAACTCTGTGAATCTTGGTCATATAAATTTCGAGCTCAACTCCATTGCAATGAATCCATCCAAAGCTTCATAGAACCATGTTAAAATACCTCTTTTGGACCTAAAAACATAGATAAAGACTAATCATGAGATACCAAGGATAATTAGATTAAATGTAGCATAAATTCTAACATAAATCATCGAAGCACACCCAAATCTACCTCAAATCAAGCACAAGAGGTGTGTATTTTATCCACACATCAAATTCTCCCACACTTGAACTTTGCTTGTCCTCAAGTAAAGAATATGAATCAAAAACAAGATTAAACTCAATATCAAGAAACATAAATTAAGGGAAATTTCACAATTTAAAAATTCAATCAAGCTCAGTAGTCAAATCTAATCAAGTAAGATAGTTTAGCATTTAATACAATTAGAGGCTTGAGTCTAGCTTGCACTTTTTCTCCTTACCAACAATTGATGTCACTAATCTTTCCATTTCTCAAGTGTTTAAGGGCAAAGAGATCACTCAAATTTCTCTCAACAAATGCATGACCATAGGCTTGATTATCAATCTCATCTCCACTTTCAAGATCACATACATAACAAGAATCAAAAGGACTTCCTCTGGTTGTAACGAAACCAAGGGTATAATGAAAGGTAAGAAAAAGATAAGAAAGGGTAAAAAAAATATTCATGAATAAATCGATACAAAATAGAATCAGGTTGAAAACATAATGCACAAGAAGATAACCAATTCTCACTTTCAACCAAATATTCTCATTATTCTTCACCACAATTTTTTTCTTTTTTTTTCAATCATTTTCATTTTTTTTCTTTTAAGCAATAAACCCTTTGAAGACAGAAACAATCCTTTATGACTTCTCAATTAACACATCTGTTGCTCTAAAAAATTCAACCTGATCATTCAATAAGGTATCCAAAGAAATCAAATTCAAGTTCAAATGGGGCAACTAAGGGATTATTTAATAACGCAACTCTGAAATTCAAGAAAGAATTAAGCCTAATTACCTTCATCATGTCCAAGAATGTATGTGAACCATAAAAGTCTCAACAATATATCAAATCAAGTTCTAACTCACAAAAATCAAGAGAAAATTCACTCTAGAAGAAACAAAGGATTTAGTTGATGAAAATCCAATCAATAAAGGCTCAAAACTCATTTCTGGCTTAAGGTAGTAAAAAGAAAAATGCAAGCAGACATGGCTAATTTCCAAATAAGATGCTAAATGTTCAACATTCAATTGAAAAAGATTGCATTGCACAAAAATAATTAAAAAATAGTAGTGGATTCCCCTCTCAAGCAAATTTCTATCAACTCAGAAATAACCAAGAAATTAATACAATTCCTGCTAGATTCAATGTAATAAACAAGTGCTCAACAATTCCCCCACACTTGAAAGAAACATTGTCCTCAATGTTTAAACAAGAAAAGTAATAGTACAAAGGACAACAAAACTTCCCTGAAAGTAGAAACTCAAGATCATGAAGGTGGTGGGGAAGGGTGGGAGAAAGAGGCACACAACCATGAACTTGAACAGTTGGTCATCATGAGCGGCGAAATAGGGTCTGAAACAACACAAGAAAAATAAAGCAAAAACTGAAAAACAAAGTGTAAGAACTAAATGCAAAAATAAAATAAAAAAACTAAAGGAAAGAGAGAAAAAATCTTTTTGGTGGTCGATAGCTATATACATCCCCCTACAAAGGCTTCGAACTTAGGGAGGCACCTAAGCTGACTCAATAATAGCTATCTATGAAACAAAAATAGGAAAAAAAAAGATAATCAGTAAAATAAGTAATAACAATAAGAAAAAAAATAAGAGAGTAAAAAAAAAGAGAATTTAGGTTACCTCCTAAGAAGCACTAAGTTATAGTCATTAGCTTGACTATGGGTTGTTTCTATGCTTAGGTGATACCAATGGAGTGCTGCTCAGTCCCCACTCCTTCTTCATAGTGCTTCACTCTCTGGCCATTTATCAGGAATGTCCTATGGCCTTCTTTCTTCACCTCAAGCACACCGTAGGATAAAACTCGAACAATCTCATATGATCCTAACCATTTTGACCATAACTTACTAGGACAAAAATGTGGAAGCAAGTTATTGACAAGAACTTTATTCCCAAGTTTAAATTCACGCTTCTCGACACACTTGTCATTCCGCTTCTTAGGTCCTTTCTTGCAGGGCTTGGACTTCTCAAATTTTGTGGCATCCTCGAGCAAGGTCGTTTCTAGCACAACATCAGTCACTGATTCCTGCATATCTAAAAGCACAACACTATCCACTACATCAGTAAAATCTATGCAATTACATGAATTAAAGAAATTAGAATTATTTTCATAATTAAAAATATCAAATACTACTTCCTCATCATTCAATTGCAGAGTCAATTTTCCTTCGTGGACATCAATGATTGCCCTTCTAGTGGCGAGGAATGGACGCCCAAGTCTGATCGGCATTTTATCATCAGCATCCATGTCAAGCATAATAAAATCCACCAGCATATAAAACTTACCAACCTTCAAAGGGACATTCTCTAGTATGTCAATAGGACGTTTGATTAACCTATCGGCCAGTTGAAGAGAGATGGTGGTCAGTTTGAGCTCCCCAATATTAAGTTTCTTGTAAAGGGAAAGTGGCATCAAACTCACACTTGCCCCAAGGTCACTTAAAGCCTTGTTAATTTGCATGGTCCCAATCGAGCATAGAATAGAGAAGCTACTCGAATCCTTAAGCTTAGGAGGAAGCTTGTTCTGAATGAGTGCACTACATTCCTCAGTTAAAGCAATAGTTTCATAATCTTCAAGCTTCCTCTTATTAGAGAGGATCTCTTTCAAGAATTTAGCATAGGTGGACATTTGAGAGAGCACTTCCGTAAAAGGAATGTTTATATACAGCTTTTTAAGAACCTCCAAAAACTTTCCAAATTGCTCATCAAGCTTTATCCTTTGAGATTTTTGTGGGAAGGGCAAAGGTGGAACATATGATGGTGGAGGAACATACTTTTTAGCACTTTCTTCTTCTTCTTTCTTGGCCTCGCTCTTCTCTTACTTTTTTTCCTTTTCTTGGGATTTTGCATCTTCATGCTTTTCTTCCCTTGTGGGGTTTCAAGTTGTTTGCCACTTCTCAAGAAGATTGCATTTGCTTGCTCCCTTGGGTTAGTTTTCGGTTGACTTGGGATCCGCCCTTGTACCATGTTGAACATGCTTGCTTGTTGGGCTATCTGAGTTTCAAGCATCTTAGAATGAGTCGCCATTTGATCAATGTGAGTATGAATATGCTTAATGGACTCCCCATGTTGTTGCACTTGAGCTTGTATGACATTATTATGCTCCTTTTGAGTGATAATGAAGTTCTCTATGAGAGCTTCTAAATTGAATTTCCCACCTTGAGAAGATTGTTGAACCTGTTGGAAATCGAATGGGCCCACATTATATTGATTGCCATAGGAGAGATTTGGGTGATTTCTCTAGCAGGGGTTATATGAATTAGAAAAAGAATTCCCCTAAGCTCTGAAATTGACATTTTGGATGTAATTCACATGGCCCATAGACTGGTCTTGAGAATACGTCTCCACTGCATTGCATTCCGAAGTCAAATGCCCTCCTCCACATGTTTCACAAGTTGCTTTAAGAGTATTTATAGCATTGACTTTCAGCTTTTCAAGTGACTTGGCCAAGGTGTCAAACTTGGCATTCAACATGGTAATGACATCAAGCTCTAAAATTCTGGCTTGCTTCCTTGAAGACGATCTCTCACCTGGCCATAAATAAATATTCGAAGCCACTTCATTAATTAAGGCATTTGCCTCGGTTGGAGTCTTAGCCATCAAAGCACCGCCAGCTACAGCATCAAGAGCTGCCTTTAAAGAGAAAGTCAACCCAGCATAGAATGTTTGGATGACCACAAAATCCTGTAAGCCATGATGTAGACATTGACGAATCAGATCATTATACCTCTCCCATGCTTCATAAAGAGACTCATAATCTTTTTGAGAGAAAGTAGTGATGTCTTGACGGAGCTTAATTATCTTCCCAATCGGGTAGTATTTATCCAAGAAGGCTTGCTCCGTCAAAGCCCAAGTGGTAAGTGAATTTGGGACTTCTGAGTGAATCTATTTCTTTGCTTTCCCCCTAAGAGAAAAGGGAAAAAGTCTGATCCTTATAGCATCCGTCAAAACCACATTCATCTTGATTGTGTCACATAGTTCCAAGAAATCATCCAAATGTTGATTCGGGTCTTTAGTTGGTAACCTGTTGAATTACATTTGTTGGACCATCTAAATCAGTGACATCTTTAATTCAAAATTGTTGGCCTCTACCAGTGGCCTAACATTGGAAGATTGACGAGCATTAGCGTTGGGAGCTCCATAATCCCTCAGATTTACCTCTGTATTGGCGGCTTGGTCATTATTGTTTGCCATGTTGTCTTCCTCCATTCTTTGTGCTCTTCCTTCCCTTCTAATATTATGAAGCGTCCTCTCGATCTCAAGATCAACGAGGATAATAAGATCTCCTTGACTCCTCGTTCTTCGCATAAGAAAGAAATAACACCTGAAAATTCAAAGAAAAATAAAAGAAAGTTAAAATAAGATAAAAAAATAGAAATAAAATAAAATAAAAATTAATTAAATCAACCAAATTGCCACTTATGTCAATATCAACACGATCACCAGCAACGGCACTAAAAACTTGTTATTGATTTTTCGCAAGCACACAGATCGTACAAGTAGTAAAATAAAGATCGTTCCCACGATGATCGGTTAATTACTAACTCTTACGACTACTTTGATTACTTAAGCGAATAAAAATCAATAGTGAAAGCCCAATTAAATTAAGACAAAAAACAAAGCAATAAAATAAACAATTGAAACTAGAAAATATGAGATTTAACAAGGATTTAAAGCTTTAGGATTCGGAATCCACTACACTACCCCCTACAATAAATTGTAATCCTATCTTTCTTAATGTTCAATCATTTTCTTAAAGGCAATTTGTCCTAAATTATTTAAAGCCCAATTTATTGGCACTAAAAACGTGCTAAAACTTCACTAACCTCATTCTCATGGCAATTAATCTAAGTTGCAACCCATTAAGATTCATGACAATCATCTACCCCTCGAAGGATTTAAGCTTATATCTAGGTCTCAATTACTAAGTTCAATTCTTGGATTTTCAAATAATTAGATTGCATCTTTCGATCCTTCACCTAAAGCCTAAAATCATGCAAATATGGCGCGCAACATATCACAAGCATTAAGCATACTAAGAATGAATCAAGAACAATAATTTCACTAACAAAGAGTCAAATTAACAATTCGTAATAGGAAAATAGAGAGTTTCATTATAATCCTAGAAAAAGGGTTTAGCCGCTAATGGCCATCGTAACACAAACAAGAACAAGGATTAGAGAAACAACCATGATTGATGAACAAAAAGAAAAGATGGGAAGATGGAGATGGAGAAAAGAACTTCAATGGTTGATCTTCAAAGAGTCATCCTCTTGCCTTCAAAGCCTTCGCCTTCAAATCCTTACACTTATCCTCTTAAAACTTGCTGTCACACAAGTCTCTAGCCAAAAGTCCCCTTAGGTTTAGTGTTTTTGTCTTATTTATAATGATTTGAGGGTAAAATTTCCCTTTTTTGCGTCAGAGGGACTCACACTACCGTGTCTTCCTTCGACATGGTCATGTGAGCTTTAAAAATAGTATAATTTATAAGTTCAGGGGAGACATGGCCGTGTCTCTTGGAGACACGGCTGTGTCTCCAACATAGAAGCTTCATTGAAGTTCGACAAAGCCTTGTAAGCTTGATAGAAGCATTTTTTATGTTAGACACAGCCGTGTCTAACTCTTTAATCACTCAAAACATCATTTTTTGGAGAAGTGATCTTTTTAAAGTTGTAGATATTTTTCTTAACTTTTCAATGCCACCGAAATCACCTCATTTCAACTCTGTAGCTTAAGTTATGCTCATTTTATCATGCAAAGGTCAAAAACCTTGCGAATCTTGGTCATATAAATTTTGAGTTCAACTCCATTGTAATGAATCCATCCAAAGCTTCATAGAGCCATGTTAAAACACCTCTTTTGGACTTAAAAACATAGAGAAAGACTAATCATGAGATACCAAGGATAATTAGATTAAATGTGGTATAAATTCTAACATAAATCATCAAAGCACACCTAAATCTACCTCAAATCAAGCACAAGAGGTGTGTATTTTATCCACATATCAATCGGAATCGGGATACTCAGAACGGGGCCAATAGAATAGATTGGTTGGTCAATAAGATCTCTTGAGAATTTGCAGGAGGAGGCTCATCCAGTAATTCCCAGAAGAAAGCACTACGAACTGCGGTATTAAGCATTTTTGGCTCTACGCGCAGACCCCATGCTGATGACGGGGAAAAATCGTCGATATCTTTCACCACTAAAAATTACATTGATATTATCTAAGATCACGATGATCCACTCATCATCTCTGGAATAATATCCAATGCCGAAGTCTGGCGTATTTTCGTAGACCAGGGTAGCTCTGCTGATATAATGTTCATGGACACTTTCCAAAAACTAGAGTTCCCCATATCCGCCTTAACCCCCTATGAAGGCGAGCTTACTGGTTTCTCTGGTGAGAAGATTACTCTGGTGGGCTATTTCAAAACATTCCTAACCCTCGAGGATAACAAAATCTACAGAACCATCAAGGTCAGATTTTTAGTTGTAGATTGCCCGTCTGCTTACAACATTATCTTGGGGCAACCTACTCTAAACGGTATCACCGCTATAGTGTCCATCGCCCACCTGACCATAAAATTCCTTAACAAAAATAATGAGGTGGTCACAGTCAAGGGCAACCAAATTATGGCACGCAAATATTACAATGAGAGCCTCAAGATCTGCAGAACTCCCAAGAAAGTAAGAGCACGTACGTCTACCCTGGCCTTGGACCAAGTTAACATCCTAATGACCGAGTTGGATGTTAGGGAAGAAATTCAGGGTACCAGACCCAGCCACAAGGTGAACTGCTTCCACTTCAACTAGGTGACAAGCCTGATCAAATCATCCAAATAGGCACAAATCTAGAAGAGTAGGAGAAACGCCAACTGATAGAGTTCCTTCAACAGAATAAGGACCTATTTGCATGGACATCATCCGACATGCCTGGGCTTGACTTCACTTTTGTCTGCCATCATTTATCTATCAAATGGGATGCGAAGCCAGTCTCCCATGAAAAGAGAAAAGTCAGCCCAGAAAGACAACAGATCATTGAAAAGCAAGTCAGGGAACTGCTTAACGCCAGATTCATCAGGGAAGTCTCCTATACCACATGGCTCTCCAATGTGGTCTGAGTAAAAAAGTCAAACAAAAAGTAAAGGATGTATGTGAACTATACAGACTTGAATAAGGTATGTCCTAAAGATCCATACCCCTTCCCCAACGTTGACAAGTTAATTGATAGCTTATTCGAATTTTGGCTACTATCCTTTGTGGACGCCTATTATGGGTACACTCAAATTCCCATGTACCCTAGAGACAAAGATAAAACTGCTTTCATCATTGAAAAAGTAAGCTACTGCTACAAGGTTATGCCTTTTAATTTAAAGAACGCAGGAGCTACCTACTAGTGGATGATGAATAGAGTCTTTGAGGGTCAAATAGAGAGAATGCTTGAAGTATACATTGACGACATGATCGTCAAGACCCCGGAGTCTCGATCCCACACTGCCGACCTCGAAGAAGTATTACAGAAGTTAGAAAGCATAATATAGGACTCAATCTTAAAAAATGTGTTTTCGGGGTCTGAGCTGGAAAGTTTTTGGGCTTTATGTTGACTCATCGTGGGATTGAGACAAATCCATATAAATGCCAAGCAGTGCTCGACATGCATAGCCACTGGAACGTAAAGGAAGTTCAACAACTCATAGGGCAGATCGTGGCACTCACACACTTCCTCACTAGAACCGCTCACAAATCTCTCTCCCTCTTCAAACTGTTGAAAAAGGGACGGGTTTTGAGTGGACACAGGAGTGTGAGGATGCCTTCACGTCTCTTAAGAATCTATTATCATCTCCTCTTATCTTGACTAGGCTAGAACCTAGAGAGACTTTGTATATGTACCTTTCTATTCATGAAGAAGCCATTAGCTCGGTTCTTATCCGAGAAACTGTCGAAGGTCAGAAGCCCGTCTACTTTGTGAGTAAGGTGCTGCAAGGCCCCAAGCTTCATTATCAGAAGATTAAGAAGGTCGCACTTGCCTTGGTCATCACAACCAGGAGACTAAGGTAATACTTCCAGTGCCATCCAGTCATAATAAGGACGGATCAATCAATCCTCTAAATATTACATAAACCGGACCTAGCAGGAAGGATGATTGCTTGATCCATCGAGCTCTTTGAGTTCAGAATTTCATACGAACCCAGACTAGTAGTTAAGACACAAGCACTTTCAGACTTTCTTGCCGAACTTACATCGAACCTCGGTGACCCTGAAGAAGTATCATGGACCGTGTTCATTGACGGATCATCTAACCCTAAGGGAAGTGGTGCCAGGATAATCCTAGAAAATCCAGAAGGCATGACGGTCGAAAGCTCTTTGAAGTTTGAGTTTCCTACTTCAAACAACTAGGCAGAATATGAAGCATGCATTGTTGGATTAATGATGGCCAAGGAACTGGGCGTAACAAGGATCACACTATGCAGTGATTCCCAGCTTGTGACATCTCAGATCCAGGGCGACTACTAAACTAAAGAGCCCTTTTTGTAAAGATATCTAGCTAAGGTACAAGAACTCCTTAAGGAGTTTCAAATAGTGAACGTGGAGCACATCCCCCGGGAACAAAACTCAAGGGCCGACCTTCTATCTAAGTTAGCTAGCACAAAAAGCCTGGGGAACAATCATTCGGTGGTCCAAGAGACCTTAGCTCAACCTTCAGTCATAGCGTCTATAGTTTCTTAGATTGAAGATTTAGAGCCCACGTGGATTACTCCTATCATGAAATATTTATAGTCCAGAATCTGACCAGAAGAATCAAAAAAAGCCTCTAAGCTGATTAAAACTGTTGTTCGGTACACCATCTACGGTGGCCAATTATACCGGCCAGGATTCTTCTTACCTCTCCTCAAATGCCTGACCCCTAAAGAAGCAAAGTATGTATTAGCAGAGGTCTATGAGGGGAGTTGTGGACACCATTTGGGAGGCAAAGCCCTAGTGTTGAAAGCCCTCAGGGCTGGTTATTATTGGCCCACGATAGAGGCCGACACAACAGTACACGTCCAAGTTTGTGACAAGTGCCAGCGTCACTTAGACCATTACCACACTCCACCCGAGGAATTTTCCACGACATCCGTACCCTGGGCATTTTATAGGTGGGGTATAGACATTCTGGGCCCTTTCGCTTAAGCACTCGGACAACTGAAGTTTCTAGTGGTAGCAGTAAACTACTTTACTAAATGGATCGAGGCTGAATCTCTAGTTACCATTACCCCGGCCAAAATCCAAAAGTTCACATGGTGCCACATCATCACAAGGTTTGGAATCCCAGAGTCCATCGTGACAGACAACGGGACGCAGTTCAAAGACAAGGGGTTTCAAGACCTACTCGCTGGTTAATCAAACACCATTGTAGTGTTATAGAAAACCCCAAACAATTAGGCAAGTTAAAGCTGCCAATCAGGTTATTGTCTATGAGCTTAAAAGAAGACTGGACGAATCCAAGGGAAACTGGGCCGAACAGCTCGGCCATGTTCTCTTGGCCTACCGGACTACGCCCACTCTACGACAAGTAAGACTCCCTTCAAGCTCACTTACGGGTGTGAGGCAATGATCTCGGTAGAAATAGGAGAACCCAGCTGGCGCCTTCATTATTTCTCAGCAGACAGCAACCCCGGGCTGATCAGGGAGGACCTAGACCTCTTGACAGAAAGAAGGGACATCGCTCATATACGCAACATCACTATCAAACAGAAGACGGCATCACGCTACAACCTGAAAGTTGTCCCCAGAAGATTCTAGCCAGGCGACCTTGTACTCTACAGGGCTGACGTCGGAGGAAAGAATGCCTCCCAAGGGAAGTTGGTTCCAAACTGGGAAAGCCCCTACCGCATTGTGACTAGCATCGGCAAAGGAGCTTACACCATCGATACGCTAACAAGAAAGCCAGTGAAGAACTTCTAGAATGTAGACAAACTCAGAAAGTACTATAGCTAAGTGCCTTTTAAGGCCTAGTCTTAGCTTACTTCATGATTAATCTGCCCCAAATACTATGGGAACACTTTGTATGGACCTTAGTCCTCTCATGAATCAATAAAACAAAGTGATATTTTACTCTACTCTAAGGATGTTCTAGATGGATAGATTACCACGGTACCCCCCGAGAGTGTCTTGTGCTAGAAAGATTGTGTAATAGAAAAATCCCAAGTCTTGGGAGAATTATCACACTGAACTATACGCACAAAAGACCCCGGCAATGACCATTTATGCTAAGGTCAAGAAGGATTCTAAACACCCAAACTGTTAGTGATGGACCCCAAATAAGGCTTTATTTATGCCAAGGTCAAGAGGGATCCTAAACACCCCAGTAGTTGGTGATGGACCCCAGACAAGGCTTTATTTATGCCAAGGTCAAGAAGAATCCTAAACACTCAAATGATTAGTGACGGACCCCAGACAAGGCTTTAGTTATACCAAAGTCAAAAGAGATCTTGAAAGCCAAATTAAATTGTAATTGACCCCAGACAAGGTTTCTTTATTCGAAAGCCCCAAGGGGATTCCTAAGACTTTGAAAGGTGTTGGACCCCGGGCAAGGTTTTCTACTCTAAAACCAAAGTCCTAAAGGGAACCACATGTCTAGAAAGGGCGTTGGACCCCGGACCGCAAATTCTAATACCTTCAGATTTCCCAAGAATCGCAAAATGAACATCATAATAGACATTGGACCCAAAAAGATCGATACGAAAATAAATATGTAAGGCAAGGCAAGACAGAATAAAGATGAAAGAAAATAAATTAAAGACCCTGTTAACCAAAGGTGATTGTCTTTACAAGGTCAATAAACCCCATGCAAGGGGCAAGCAAATTCTTAATGAGAAAGGAAAGAACAATAGGCTATACCTCGGCTTCATTCCCCTCTGTCCTTTGCCGACTCACACCCGAAACCCCCTCAGTTAAATTCATCACAGGAGCAGGCACCTCTTCAGCAGGGGTAGGAGCGGCCGGTCCACCAACCGGCCCTGCAACGACCAAATTCCCATCCTTGAAAATCTTATCTGGACTAATATCCCCCAAAGCTAACTCCACTTCAGGATTGAAGTACTGAACTTGGATGACCACGTTATAGAACTGATCAGTGCCTATATTGGTGCTGATGATCAACAGGTCATCGCCTTCCTTCTTTAGTTCCATGACCCTATCTTGAAGTATGGTGCTGGCAGCATTAAACTGTTTCATTTCCACGGCAAGAAGAGCCTGAGAGTTAGAAAGAACTTTTTCAACCCTATCAAGCTTTGCCTCTAGCTCCTCTTTGCCCTTAAGGGCCTCCTCCAGTCATCATTTTCCCTCAGCCTCCATCGCCCTTAGCTTGTTCTCGGCCTTTTTTTTCAAAATCTGCCACCGATTTCTCAAGGAGTCAGGCTTCAGCAGCAGTCCGAATAGCAGAAGTCTGAAATAAAGATAGGGCCTCAAGAATTTTACGCTGAGTGATGAGCTTGATAACATCACTCAGAAGAATCTCATCGATGAATTCTGTAGGAACCCTGTCCCTAGTAATAAGGGGTAAAGGGTTCACCCTCTAACTAGGATCTCCCTCCACGACCATGATTTTGCTCTGCCCCCTACTGAGGCACCCTCCACGGCCTTCCTCTTCTTTCCTTATTAGGGCTGAGTTGCGACTTCAGGACCTGTTTCCCATATCACCAGAGATTGAGCAGTGGCAGGCTGATTGCGGGAAGATCTAGCTTAATTCCTCTTCGCCTTAAATTCTTAGAGCGCCTCTATTGAAGCCCCAGCACCCTTATTAGTGGCCATGTTGTCTGTAACAGGGAAATAGGAAAATATCAGAAACTTAAAGAAATCAAATACAAAGAGAAAAATAAGGTGGGCAACAATGTATATATACAGATTCAATCCCCTACCAAGAATGGCCTAAAGGTACTCATAATTGGAAATGTTCAGAATATCCTTGCACTTAATCGGGATAACCTTTGAACCCTATTTGGTTAAAAATTCAACACATTCAGCATCCTCCTCATCTAAATCCTCCTTCTCCTTCTCAATGGATTTGATGGGGATGTCCTAAGCGTGTCGATTCCAATACAAGTAGAACTTTGGCTCCCCGTTAACCTTCAAGTAGAAAGGCTGGGTGCCTGACGCAACAGTTAATTTAAAGAATTTATGTTTCCACTCCTTGTAGCTATCCTGAAAAATCTCAAATACTATCATTCTGGACCTTGATTTGATAGACATTCAGGATTGCTGCAAGGCACCTCCCCTTTGAATACTCCATCATGTGAAGAAGTAGAAAAAGGCTCCCTCAGAACACTGAAGCCTGACCACCCGACAAAGTCTCTTAAAAGCTAATATGTTACCCCAGCCATTAGGGTGAATCTGAATCAGGGTGGCTTGTAGGGTTCAAAGAACTGTTATTTGAAAATTAGTAAACGGGAGTCGGAGATCATAGTCTAGGAAGAGGCCTTCGTATAAGAACATAAAATCTTGACCTTCTTCCCGTTCCATACACACTCTATCATCATGCTCCGAACACAGAACTTAGAATTCTCGGTCCCCCAAACCCCTCTCCATCAACTCCAGATAGCCTAAAAGCTTACTAAGTCTCACCTCTGAGGAATACATAGAAGTATGATTCCAAATGTCATTAGTAACCCTAGGGTAGGAGGGCCTTATGGGGGCTAGAACCAGAGGCTCCTCTTCGGTCGCCCTTGGTTGCCTCACTGCCCTCTTCCTTGCCATTGAAAACCTAGAAAACACCCATCGAGACCATTAAGCTAATGTCAAAGTCAAGGGCTCCTATCGATTCAAACAAAAAGTGGGTAGGCCCAAGGGTGTCCACATTCATCTTCAAACCCTTGAATCATGGCCTTAAAGTCCATGAAGGTACAAACCATATTTGGACTTCCCCAAGGGCGGCAAGGTGGATGTTTCAAAGGGGCATAAAAAATAAATACAAGCAAAGAGTGATAAAGGGCGTACCTTTGGAGTCTGCAAAGACAAGAGACTAAAAAATTGTTAGTTAGAAGTAAGTGAACTGCTACAAGCCACTTGGAATCACACCACCTTGTTTGTAAAACTTGTCAAAGACTGGTCTCTCAGAATATCACTGGTGTTCAGGAATAGTAAGAGAAGATAACTTTAAACCTTAATTAAAGGGGCGAGATGGTTTAGGGGCATAGATGTCAAAACCACTTAATTTTTGAAAGGCACTCATTATGGCACGCGAAACACTAGGTACGTCCATCCAACTAAAGTGTGCCACATGGCTTTCACAACTATCATGGCAGTTAAGGGAACGGTTACATAGCAAACTAAAGGACACGCAACCTCAGCGAGACAACTCCATAAATCTTATACGGACCCCGAAGGTAAGAGTTATAACTCACCATTTCGTTGTACCAACAACCAAAAGCCGAGCTGGGGGCAACACGACTACGGTTTAAGCATTGGACCCACCCCGGACAACATAAGGCAGAAAGTAGAAAAGAAAAATCAAAAGATCAAAAACACAAAACCAAAAAG
The DNA here is from genome assembly GCA_029884595.1 of Ormosia semicastrata. Lineage (NCBI taxonomy): Eukaryota > Viridiplantae > Streptophyta > Magnoliopsida > Fabales > Fabaceae > Ormosia > Ormosia semicastrata. The sequence goes on from JAQQTO010000047.1 coordinate 11,820,178, forward strand.
ATTTTATTAATTTCATTCCATACATCGTCAACCTCCATGGAAGGAGAAAGGAAAAGTACATTAAAAGGAAAGTTAAAATAGTGTCCCTAGAAGAGTTTAAGGACGGAGCCTGTTGGTGTATGCCCTAGTGACCAATACATTTTGTTTGTATTGACATACATTATATTATGCTTTTTTTTTATATATATGAGGCATTTCATTTATTGTGTTCTTTTTGATAGACATAATAAAGTCCTTAGAATAGTAAGTTTGATACCATAGGACATCAAGTGGATGACTTGATGGTGAGATCCTATTAGATAAAATACTATTCTTAAATGTCCCTAGTCAAGTATTATTGTTAATTAGGACAACAATAATGCATTGAGACTAGTATGTGCGTAGACTGATGACCACATCTCACGGGTCATAGATATGAGATATCAAGTCTACACATGGATACATATTAGAGTAATGATGTATTGGACGAGACCGCCATGAGAACACTACGTGGATCGTTACGTGAGTGTCATAAGCGATTCTCATAGTGATAATGGTGTATGTGGTTCTTTGACCGAAATCACTACGATTCCTACATGAGGAGTTGTGTGTTTTAAATGCCATCAAACGTCATACGTAACAAGATGATTATAAAGTTGGTTATTAGACATATTGCGATGCATGTGGAGGAATGTGAGTGACCTAGATGGGATTTGTCCCTCCTACATAACAGGAGTGATATCTTCGGGCCCCCTGATTGAGTGAGACTATGAAATGCATGGCCATGCTCAAATGAGTCAATATAAGATATTGATCTCATTTGTTATTACTATGTCTACTCGGGAATCAGGAAACTGAAGATTGAATTAAACAAGGGTGACACGTTCCATGCCTTGTGTTCAATCTGGATATCTGGACAAAGGGACTAAACTACACGGAAACATTGATCACGAATAGGTTATGTCAAATCACTGACATTCTCATTACTTGGGTAGCAGTGATGTGTTGCTAGATACCGCTCACTGTTTGTAATATTAAAATGAGATTTTAATATTACTACCAACGTCATGAGAACTGCAGGTCGCACACTTAGAACGAGACTAAATTGGAGCAATAAGGATCCAAGTTGGACTCGGATTCAATTGTGGGCCTAACTCATGACGAGATGGGTTTTAGGGTTGCATGACTTACCTTGCAGCTACGCTCACACTCACTTAAGGCAGCCACTATTATAAATAGTACTGTTAAGGGGGCTGCGTTAGATGTTACATCACAACCCTAGCCGCACCTAAGAAAGTGAGTGAGAGACAGTGAAAGGTTATTCTCTTCTATTCGCAGCTAGCATCGCGAAACAGAGGCATGACTCCTTTTGCAAGTCTATTCGTGTGGATACCGCAGAAACATCGTCGCTATTACGGTGTTGGTGATTCACCTCGCTTGTGTTTATCACGCTTCAAGAGGTAAATTTTAAAAAAAATCAGATTATGGACTTTTCGCATGGATCCTGTGTGGGAATCCTATTATTCCGCTGCGAGATATTTTGATCCGCAATTCCCAACAGAGCCAACATTGCAGTAGAAGTACCCAGCTGCATTGTCACATCCACAAATCCTCCACTCTCTTCACCGAAACAGACTGAAGCCACTCCACTTCTTCTTCCCTGCCTTCTTCATAGTGATAATAAGGGCTGACACCGGTTACTTCTTTGTAAAGTAAGTCCAAGAAAGCAGATTACCCAAAGCTTTTCCCAGAGGGTTTTCCTTTCTGCTGGGGTGGCATTCTTGCATATCCAACCACACTATGAAGAAGATCGACCTGGTGCCTCCAAATAACTTAGGAAAGAGGCAGGGGAAGGGATAGAGTGCTCTCCAGTGTCCCCATGCATCGGTTGACGGAAGCATCATTCCATCCTAATAACACACTGGGTCAGAAACCCCCGTGTATGCTAGGAGAGAAAGGTTTCCACCTCCCCAAATGCATAGCGACCCAACATTATGCCAAGAAAGAAAAGCTTCTATGAAAAAGGGAAATTGCTTATAGAAAGTTAATCACCTTTAGGAGTTTTGAAGAGTTCATGAGAATAACCCTAGCTGGGGGGAAACCCTCCATATAAGTTAAAAGAAGGGGAAACTACTCTCTAAAAGAAGGTCATTCTCAGACAGAGTTACAAAGCGAAAGGAAAGGGATGCCAGCTTCAGTAAACATTCTCTATTTATAGAGAGAATGAAGCACTCCGATTGACCCCTTAAAAGGTGAACTGATCGCATGATGGTAGCCTCATTCAATGCTTCCATTTTTTGATTTGTCATGGGAGTAGCGGGTAGTTGGGGAACAGTACAAAACTGAGATCCTCTTTAAAGGATATTTAATTCCCAATAAAGTCAAAGCAACAACTTCCCAGAGAATCACAAATTGTTACTACTTGTAGTTTTAGATATTATACTCAAAGTTTGCACAAAAAATGCCTAAGGAAATCTCGAGAATTAAAGCTTGGGGGTAATGAATCTGTGGGATGTAACAGCATACTAAGGACACCGGCATTTCACGTGAAACGTCTAGAGTCTGATGTTAATTTTTCGGACTCTTGTGTTAGCTGTATGCCTGGATGATCCTGCTAAAACTTGATACTTGGCTATCCTTCCAAGTGCCAAGATGGGGGCAACTGTTCTAGATCGTGATCCTGGATCCCATTTAGTTGGATCAACTCGGCACACATATAACCAGACTCTGCCCTGGACGACGTAGCTAAGGCTTTGAAGGTAGTCCGGACCTCGGAGCCATACACACTGAGCGATGTTGGGCCATAATATCAAGATTACTAGATATGTGCGGAGGATATATCCCTAAATATCTGTAACTTCCAATCATCTATTTATGATATTATAGGACCCACAACCGTCTTTGATTGATAAGTAGTTTTCGTATTAAGAGTTCCCAACTTATAGGAATTTATTCCAATAATAATAGGAATGTAATCTCTACTAGGATACTAATCCTAAATACCTGCATTCAATACAGATTCCATAAAGATTCTACATACGCTCTATAAATACAAGGCTAAGTAGCCTTTATCAGGTATCAGTAAGCTATTCAGTATACACTACTTTACTTGTACACAACCTAACTTGCGCGTTGGAGTCCCTTTGCAGGTACCGACCCCTTTTCTCAACACACTCGACCGCTGCTGCTTAAGGAGGAAACCACCATACTGTCACGACCGTTGATTGTGGCGGAATATAGCAATTCAAAGTAAAATAATAATAAATTTAGGAGTCGCCACTAATTTTATTTTTTATTAGAAAAAATTGGAAAACCTAAGAAAAAGAATCTTTGAAACCAAATTGGATCTGGGAGTCGATTATGTATAGGGAATGGTGAAAACTTAATCCCACAGTACCCCTAATACACTCGTCTTAAGACGGTACCTTAAGTTAATTATGCAAATTCTTAATAATCCTTGACAATGTTTAGTTTTATCCTTTTTGTTAAAAGATAAACAAAATAAATAAATAAATTATGAAAAATTAATTTTTGGCTTGACAAAATAAAGATTCCGCTCGTACGTATCACCAGGGTTGGTTGATTTTAATTTAAAAATGAATCATCAAGCTGTCGCAACTCAGATGATCATAAAAATTATAGGATTAACAAACTGTCACAACTCAGTTAACTCCTTAAAAAAATATTTGACTCATTATTGTTATTATTTTTTTAATAAAATGGTTCGATTTTTGTCCTTTTATTTAAAAAAATAAATTTTTGAATCATCAAGTTGTCACAACTCAGATGATTACAAAAACTATAGGATTAACAAGCTGTCACAATTCAGTTAATCCCATTTATTTATTTAAAAAATAATTATTTTTATTTTTTAAAACTCATTTGACCTTTTTATGTTTCAAAAAAATTTGAATCATCAAGCAACTCAGATGATTACAAAAGTTACAGGATCAATAAGCTGTCACAACTCAGTTAATCTCATTTTATTCTTTAAAAAAATCAATTATTTACTATTTTTATATTTTTATATTTTTACTTTTCAACTTAATAAACACATTAATCTAACCCATTTCTTAAAAAAAATAAAACTTAAAAAACTAAAAAATAAAAAAATAAAAAATAAAAGTAGCAGAAGCTTTACGAAAAAAGAGCAGAACAAATAGGTGTGTCTTTTCTTGGGATATTTGTCGGTGAGTCACAATGGGTTCGGAGACGAAGGTGCGTGAAGATGGAGCTACGGTGGCGAGTGGTATGACACGGTGCGGGCTGGTGAGTTCTTGGGCAGAACGCAGTGAGGCGTCACATGCTCAGCGGTGCGCCGGCGCAGCTAGGCAGTGCAATCTGGACAACGGAACGACTGGGAGTTCGAGGTGGCCAGTTTTGGGATTTCGTGGAGAGTCACAGCTAGGTTCGTGAGGAGCTCCGATCTAGTCACGGGTGGCAGTGCGGAGGTCGCTAGCTCCGGGGATGGTGTCGTCAGGCGACAAGATAGCAGGTTCGGGGTTGCCGGAGGTTGACTGGAGCAGGACCCGCGATTCGCCAGATCTAGGGTGGTTCGCGAGTGGGTGCCGACAGTGACGGCATTCCCGGGTGGAGCGATGGAACGAGGTCGTGGATTTGTGACGCACGACGGAGGTTGTGGCAAGTCTTGGTGTTTCTCAATTGGAATGGAGAAGGTGGTGAGGGGCTGTGGCTATGTGCTTAGTTGTTGTGAAAGGGGGTTTATGGTGAGGAAGGTGGTGATGATTGGTTTAGAGGATTGATCATGAATGGGTGGTTGGTTGATAGTGGATGGGTGGATGGTGGTGCTAATGGTTGTGAAGGGTAGTTGGTCACAGGTGTTTGTGATGAAGATGGAAGGGTATGGTGATTATGATGGCAGCTGCTCACTGAGTTGACTCAGTTATAGGGTAGAAGATGAAGTAGGGGTTGCTGTTACGGAGGGATGAGAATGGTGATGATGAAGGTATAGTAAAGAGGGTGGTTATGGTGCTGGTAGAAATTTGAACGTGATGGAATAGTAAAAATTGAAAAAAAAATGATTATGAAAAATTTTAGCAAAAGTCAGGGGAAGGTTACATGAGTAAAAAAAAGTAGGCAAAAGTGTGTTTCAAGGCTAGTTCTGGGTGTTTTTTCTATATGTGGGTAATGTGTTTATATAGGAGGGGATTAGGTTGAAGAGTTTAAGTTAAAATGTGATTAGGAGTTTGTTTAGGATAAGTGATGGGGTTTGTTTAGGATGAGTGTTCGGTTTAGAATAAGTGATGAAGTCTGTTGATGATGAGTTATGGTCAGTTTAGGGTAGATTCGTTTAGGATGAGCTTAAGGGTTAGAATAACTGATGAATTTCATTTAGGATAAGTGCTGGTATATGGGTTGTGGGTTAACAGGTTGGATCATGGGTTATGGACTAATGGGTTGGATCATGGGTTATGAGTTAGTGAAAGATGAGCTTTTTTTATTTCTTTTTTTTAACAAAATGCCCTGTACAAAATTGGGTGTTCATAGTTGCCCCTTTTTACTTGTTTCTTACTAGATAAAAAGAACAATCGTAGTTTTTTCATTTTATCACTGTAAGGAACGAGTAAAGACATGAATCCGAAATTTGTTTGAGAGTGAAAAAAAAGCAATGTGAGAACAAAATGCAAAAAACGATGCGCTCAATGACAGGGAGCTGATGCACTCGAAAGTAAATGACAGGGAGCCGATGTGCTCGAAAGTAAAAGACAGGAACCGATGCGCTTAAAAGTAAATGACAGAAATTTAAAAGACAGGGAGCCGATGTGCTCAAAAGTAAAAGATATGAGTCGATGCGTTCAAAAAGTAAGACAGGGAGCCAATGCACTCACAAGTAAAAGACAGGAGCCGATGAGCTCAAAAAGTAAGAGACAAGAGCCGATGCGCTCAAAAAGTAAAAGACAGGAGCCGATGCGCTCAAAAGGTAAAGACAGGAGCCGATGTGCTCGAAAAGTAAAAAATAGGAGCTGATGCTCTCAAAAGGTAAAAGACAAGAGCCGATGCGCTTAAAAAGTAAAAGACAGGAGCCGATGAGCTCAAAAGGTAAAAGATAGGAGCCGATGCACTCAAAAATTAAAAGACAGGAGCCAATGCACTCAAAAGGCAAAAGACAATAGCCGATGCACTCAAAATGTAAAAGACAAGAGTTGATGGGCTCAAAAGGTAAAAGACAGGAGCCGATGCATTCAAAAGTAAAAGACAAGAGTCGATATACTCAAAAGGCAAAAGACAAGAGTCGATGCATTTAAAAAGTAAAAGACAAGAGCCGATGCGCTCAAAAAGTAAAAGATAGGAGCCGATACGCTCAAAAGGTAAAAGACGGGAGCCGATGTGCTCAAAAGTAAAGGACAGGAGCCGATGCACTCAAAAGGTAAAAGACAGGAGTCGATGCGCTCAAAAATAAAAGACAGGAGCCGATGTGCTAAAAAATAAAAGACAGGAGCCGATGCACTCAAAAAGTAAAAGACAAGAGCCGATGCACTCAAAAATAAAAGATAGGAGCCGATACGCTCAAAAAGTAAAAGACAAGAGCCGATGCACTCAAAAAGTAAAAGACAAGAGCCGATGCGCTCAAAAAGTAAAAGATAGGAGCTGATGCACTCAAAAGGTAAAAGACAGGAGTCGATGCGCTCAAAAGGTAAAAGCCAAGAGCCGATGCACTCAAAACATAAAAGACAGGATTTGATGCGCTCAAAAAGTAAAAGGCAAGAGCCGATGCACTCAAAAAGTAAAAGACAAGAGTCAATGCGCTCAAAAAGTAAAAAATAGGAGCTGATGCGCTCAAAAGGTAAAAGACAAGAGTCAATGCACTCAAAAAGTAAAAGACAAGAGTCGATGCGCTCAAAAGGTAAAAGATAAGAGCCGGCGCACTAAAAAATAAAAGACAGGAGCCGATGCTCTCAAAAGGTAAAAGACAAGAGCTAGTGCACTCAAAAAGTAAAAGAAAGGAGTCGATGCACTCAAAAGGTAAAAGACAGGAGCCGATGAGCTCAAAAAGTAAAAGACAAGAGCCGATGCGCTCAAAAGGTAAAAGACAGGAGCCGATGCGCTCAAAAAGTAAAAGACAGGAATTTAATAGACAATGGGCAACTAAGTCCCAAAATTTAAATGACAATGGGCAACTGAGTCCCGAAATTTAAAAGATAATGGGCTACTATGGCCCAAAATTTAAAAAGATAATGGGCTATTGCGGCCTGAAATTTAAAAGACAATGGACTACTGCGGCCCAAAATTTAAAAGACAATAAGCTACTGCGGCCCAAAATGTAAAAAGACAATGGGCTACTACGGTCCGAAATTTACAAAACCATGGGCTACTGCGGCCCGAAATTAAAAAGACAATGGACTACTGCGGCCTGAAATTTAAATGACAATGGGCTACTACGATCCAAAATTTAAATGACAATAAACTACTGCGGCCCAAAATTTAAAAGATAATGGGCTGCTACATCTCGAAATTTAAAAGACAATAGGCGGCCCAAAATTTAAATGATAATGGGCTACTACGACCCAAAATTTAAAAAGACAACGGGCTACTGCGGGCCAAAATTTAAAAAGACAATGGGCTACTGTGGGCCGAAATTTAAAAAGATAATAGGCTACTACGGCCCGAAATTTAAAAGATAATGGGCTACTGCGGCCCAAAATTAAAAAGACAATGGGCTACTGCAACCCAAAATTTAAAAGACAATGGGCTACTGCGGCTCGAAATATAGAAATTTTGAAAGGCAATGGGCATCTTGACCTAAAAAGAATTTCTCTTCTTTTTTCTTTTATTTTTTTCTCCTTTTCCCTCTTATTTCTCTCTCTCTCTCTCTCTCTTTTTTTCTTTCGCTTTTCTCTTTTTTTTTTTTTTTTTTTTTTCTCTCTTTTTCTTTTTTTTTTTTCTTCTTCTTCTTTTCTTTTCCTTTTTTTTCTTCTCTCTTTTTTTTTTCTTTTTTTTTATTTTTTCTCTTTCTTCTTTTTTTTTTTTTTTTTAAAAATCATTTAAACTAAGGATGACTTTGGAAAGTTTTGACTAATCAAACCGTTGTTCACATGTTTTTGCTCGTTAAACCTGATAACTTCGGTCTTTCTTATTCATCCTTTCTTTCTTTTTTTCTTCTTCTTTCTCTTTCCTTGTTCTCCATCCCTAACTCTCTTTTTGAGAAATGAAATGGTCATCTCTTATCATGAACCCTTGCTTGACTGAGTCCTTGAGAGAAAATTTTACTCTAGTATTTAACTTTGTCCATCATCTAATTGATTCCCTACAACTACTTGATAACTCAATTGTTGTCTCTATTATTATTTTCTTCAACATATCTTCCTCTTAATCCTTCAGAAAATTTGCCCTAATATGGTCAATCAAACGCGAATAAAGTTACCCCAGTTTGGTGAACTTTTCAAGGGGCTTCAGGCTATCTTCCTATTTATTTGCCCCAACTTTTTCTTAAACCGCCCTTTTAGGTTTTCAGTCTAATGGGCTCTTTTCCCTTTTTGCTTAGGTACCTCTTGTTTCTGGATTATCCATTAAGATGTTCACCTTACCTGAAGCATTACGTAACAAACAGACATGGATTTACAGGTATAACAGTAAAGGAACTTACTGAGTGAACAACTTTCAGATTGGTCTTGCAAGCTTGGCTACACAAAAGGGTATATACGAAAAAAGACACAAATGTTGGTATGAGATTCAAAAAAGGTGTTGACCCGATATGAATTGGTTTAATCTTTATGAGAACGATCTTTAGTTTCCCACTAGACATTATGACCAATGATTTTCTTCTGCTGAACATCTACATCAAGCCAAATTGAACCGAAGAAAAATTTGTCCCAGTCTAAGACTGAATTGAATAGGACTGAAACTCGCCCTAGTGACCGAAAGATTTATCCCAGTGTAGGTCAATTGAACCAAGGAAAAAAAAATTGCCCCAGTTTAGAGTCAAATCGAGCAGGGTAGAAACTTGTCCTAGTGTAAGGCCCAAATTGAACCAAAGAGAAATTTGCCCCAGTTTAGGACTAAATTGAATAGAACAGGAACTCACCCTAGTGACCAAAAGATTTACCCCAATGTAGGTTAAATTGAACTAGGGAAAAGAATACCCCAGTGTAGGGCCAGCTCGAACACGATAGAAACTTGCCCTGGTGTAAGTCTTTTTTTCTCCTTTCTTTTTATTATTTTTTCTTTTTTTTTAAGAGCAATGAACTAAATATTTAGACGAGTATAACCTTTGTCTCAAAATTAAAGTTAACGAAATGACAACAACCCTTCATTGATCAAAATAGACTTTTTGAGGCTTGTAATGTGGCCAAGGCTAGGGGTTATGAAAGGAAAGATATAAGGCTCAAACAAGTGTTTAAGGGTTGAATGAGACTACGAATCATTGATCAAAATTAAACTTCGTCAACTACTTTTGCGCTTTCAAGTACATCTTTCTCTTATTGTTCTCTATTTCTTTCCCATTTCATTTCATTTTCTTTTATTTTCCTTTATCATGACCCATTTCATTTCATTTTCTTTCTTCTTTCTTTCCCTTCTTTTTTTTTTTGTTTTTCATCATTTTTTTTACTTTTTTCCCCTTTCACCTTTTCTTCCTTTTTCATATCACTTCAAAATAGTTATCATGGTAATTAACTTTTTTTTTGTGCTATCCCCTAGTGTAGGGATGATCCTTATCCAAGGTTTATTGGAGAAATTTTCAAGCTCAAAAAAGGGTAACAAGGGATAAAGATGATGAAACTTTAAAAAAGATAGAGAAAAATGGTCAGTATTTATTTTCAAATCATGATTATTTATTTTCAAAACTTTAATTTTGAGACAAAAAGATAGTGCACATCAAGTGATTACTTCTTTGCTCCTTTTTTTTTCTTTTTCATTTATTTATTTATTTATTTTTTCAAAAGACACTTGCACTCGCGGACTTTATTGATATCTACCAAACTGAGGATTGCCAAGAATTGGATTCTAATGTGGTCCAAATACAAGGAAGACACGTTGAAGAAATGAAATAGAATAAATGTCAAGAAAGACAATGTGAAGGAAATGAAAGCAAACAATGTACCCATGCAAATTTATTACGTTAATGCTTCAAGAAAGTTAATATGAATTCAATATCACTGATTATTTTATGACAATCACTTCAAGAGTTGTTGACAATACTGGGTCCAACTACTTCTTCAATATCAAGTTTCTCATAAGTAATTAGCTTCCTTACTACAATCTTGAAAGATTCACAATCTTCAATTGAGTACCCTGGGATGTCCATGTGGTATTTGCAAGTTAAACTCGGGTTATACCATATTGGGAATGATGGTTCCAGGGGATGTACAGGATTTCCAGAGACGAGGTGAGCATCAAACAATATTTGGAATAAATCTGTGTTCGAAATGGATAGTTTTGGGAAAGAGGGTAGGTTTTGGGGATGGAAACGACCTTAATTTTGGAAGTCTAGTCGAGGCTGTGGGTGGCTTGGGTGATTTTACGGAAGTGAAGGGGGATATCAGGTATAGGATGGGCAAGTTGGTTCATATGGTTGTGGTATGGGAACACTGTTGATTTGGAATTATGGAGTTGGGGTGTTATTTGTGGTTGGCATAATTTGGTGGGAGGGGTAACAAGGAGGTGTAGGTGTAGGTGTAGGTGTTTGGTATGGAAAGTGAAGGTTAGGGTTATATGGTGGTTGATGACTTGGGTATTGTGGTGGATATCGAGGTCCGAAGGTCTGCTAGTGTTGGACATGATTCACTTCAGATTCTTTCTTTTTTGGCTTAAATCTTTTCTTAGGAGCAGTATCCTCTAAAGCACTATTCAAGGTCCTTTCCACAACAGGCATCTCAGTAGTGATCATGGGGTTTGTCCCCACGGAAGGGATATTTGGCAGGAGCGGATGTGCTCTAGTCACTCATGTGCTTCTGGCTGCCCCAATCAAGGTGAGGGTCTCTCTCATGGCTGACAACATTTCCTCTATTCTTCCCTGAGACTCTGTCATTTCATTCATCCTTCCTTTAATCTCATCGACTTCCATACTCAAGTTTATTCCTTCACTCTCTGCTACCATTATTGCAAGCCTTGCTCGAGCCCTTGTATTGTGAACTTGGATTTGATTGGTGTCTTCTTTCTTCGATCTCGCAATGGTCCGTTTTGTTTGATTTATCAAAACAAAATAACATCAGATAAAGAATGAGACGAAATGAATGATATGCATAAGATGAATGAATTTTGGGATGAAAACATTTTCTCTTTTTTTTTTGAATGCAAGGAATGCCATGAAAATGTAAGATGATATTTTTTTAAGAATGTTAGGAATGCCATGAAAATGCAAGATGAATTTTTTTAAGAATGCTAGGAATGACATGAAAATGCAAGATGATTTTTTTTAAAGAATGCTAAGAATGCCATGAAAATACAAGATAATGTATTTTTTGAAGTTTTATTTTTTTTAAATGCAATAATGGATGGCATGAGGAAAGAAGAAGTATGCTCCCTTTGTGTCCTAAGGAGATTGCCTTAAACTTGAGACTATCTATCCTAAAGATCTAAAAGTCCTTCTGATCCGTAAGAACTTTCATTGGGTGGCTCTTCTATTCTAAAGGTCTTTAGAGCCAAGTCCCATTTCAGAATGTTGACCACAAATAGTGGGTAAACCACTAGGTGTGGGACATTTGTGAAAAATGCACACTCTAGATGAGGTTTTCGTGATAACCAAACAGGGTATACATCTAAAATGGCTACCACTACGCAACCTCTACCTAACCTAGGCTTCACTCAGACCCGGGTATAGGGCCCCACTCAAACGTGTAGGTGCGATGGGTGTAGGGAGCATACAAACATTTACAATCCTAAAGACTACCCATATCCTATAAAACAAAGCAAAAAAAAAAAAACTCCAAAAGTTTTCTACCCTAAGGTTTAGATAATAAAACAATTAACACTAAAAATAATAATAAAAAAATCATCAAATAATAAAAAGAAAAAAAAAAAAGAAAAAAGGTAAAACAAACACATAAAGATCACCAAAAATTTTGCACAACTAACTTTTATATGCTTGACTCTCAAGTATCCCCAGCAGAGTCACCATCTGTCGTGACCGTTAATCGGGGCAAAATATAGAAATTCAAATTAAAAAAAATAAATTTAGGAGTAGCCACTAATTTTATTTTTTATTATGAAAAATTAGAAAACCTAAGAAAAAGAATCTTTGAAACCAAATTGGATTCGGAAGTCGATTATGTATAGGGAAGGGTTGAAACTTAATCCCACAGTACCCCTAATACACCCGTCCTAAGACGATACCTTAAGTTAATTATTCAAATTCTTAATAATCCTTGAAAATGTTTGGTTTTACCTTTTTTGTTAAAAGATAAACAAAATAAACAAATAAATTATGAAAATTTAACTTTTGGCTTGACGGAATAGGGATTTCGCTCTTACATATTCCCAGGTGCAATGAGGAACTCAAAGTCACGTAGTTCTCTACAAAATTCTTGTGGGTTGGTTGATTTTAATTTAAAAATGAATCATCAAGCTGTCGCAACTCAGATGATCGTAAAAATTATAGGATTAACAAGCTGTCACAACTTAATTAACCCCTTCTTAAAAAAAATATTTGACTCATTATTGTTATTATTTTTTTAAGAAAATGATTCGATTTTTGTCTTTTTTAAAAAAAATGAATTTTTGAATCATCAAGTTGTCACAATTTAGATGATTACAAAAATTATAGGATCAACAAGCTGTCACAACTCAGTTAATCCTATTTATTTATTTAAAAAATAATTATTTTTATTTTTTAAAACTCATTTGACCTTTTTACGTTTCAAAAAATTTTGAATCATCAAGCTGTCACAACTCAGATGATTACAAAAGTTATAGGATCAACAAGTTGTTTCAACTCAGTTAATCCCATTTTATTCTTTTAAAAAATCAATTATTTACTATTATTTTTTTTATAATTTTATATTTTTTACTTTTCAACTTAATAAACACATTAATCTAACCCATTTCTAAAAAAAAAACTAACAGATCTTAAAAAACTAAAAAATTAATAAAAAATAAATAAAAGTAGCAGAAGCTTTACGAAAAAAGAGCAGAATAAAAAGGTGTTTCTTTTCTTGGGATATTTGCAGGTGAGTCACAGTGGGTTTGGAGACGAAGGTGTGTGAAGATGGAGCTACGGCGGGGAGTGGCGCGACGCGATGCGGACTGGTGAGTTCTTGGGCAGAACGCGGTGAGGCGTCATGTAATACCCTAGAAAGTCATGTTAGGCTTGTGTATGGTTACAGAGGTAGCCTAATACTTACTTAACATGTCTGCGAAGTTTTGTGGCTTTCTGAGTATGTTTAGACATTTTGCTGTAACACTATGTGAGAAATATAGCTGTTATTTGCTCTGAAAGTGGCTTAAACTGCTTAGTTAATGAAGATAAATGTCGAAAGTTGATTTTTGAGTCATAAATGTGGGAACTGTGCTACATTTAAAGTTTGGGAATTTTCGGAGTTAGTTCGAAATTTTTAAGCATACTGGTTGTGTGTTTTAGTGCTGGTTTGACCCACAGCTGATATGGAAATATCAGTTTTTGGTGACAAAGAATTTTTAATGAATCTTAGGATTTATTTTGAATATGTTGGAAGCTAAGAAACTAGATTCGGTGGAATCTGGGTGTTCTTAGCAGTTTGGGTTTTGGTACCCAAATAAGAGAAGTCTAAATAGACTTCCCTTCTTGTGAAAATATCCCACGGTGGGGATATTTTATGGGCAGAAACAGAAGAGCAAAAACGTGAGAAAGAAGAGAAGAGAAAAGAAAGAAAAGAGAGGAGAGAAAGAGAAGGAAAGGAGAAGGAAGAGAAGGATCAACCATCCAAGGAGAGGATCCGCGTGAAGGCCTTGCTTCATCTTCATCATCTTGATCTTGAGGTAGGGGGAAATCTGTTTTTACTTGTTTGTGTTCATTCTTTTCTTTTGGTTTAAGAAAAGCTTGAAGAGGAAATAAGGTTGATGGGTGATTTGATGTTTTATAAGTTGAATCTTGATGTGGTTAGTATGGTTGAGTTAGAAACTGAATTATGAATGTGTTTAGATGAATTTTTCATCATTTGGAGCCTTAATTCCAATTCTAGGTCATTTTTGGGGATTTTGGTCAAGATGGAGATTTTGATTCATAAGTGTTGATTCAAATGAAATTGATGTTGTTTGAGAGTTAAAATGTGTAGTTGGACCTTATTAGAGGTTGAAAATCACTTGAAAATGGATTTTTAGTGATTGGAAGTGGTTTTAGTTCCAATGGAACAGTAACCCGTAGCTGCAGAATTATGCAGATTTTGAGTTTTGCTATTCACGCCACAACGGTGGACTTTCACGCCGCAACATTGGGAAGAACATGATGAATGCCACAACGTTGGACTTTGAATGCCGCAACGTTGGGTAGAAAAAGGGAAGTGCGCCGCAACGTGGAATGTTTGCGCCGCAACGTTGAATGTTTGCGTCGTAACGTTGAATGTTTATGCCGCAACGTTGGCATTTTTCTTGCCAATACTTGAACCCGAGACTTGGGCCTCCGCAACGTGGAATAGGGGACGCCGCAACGTTGGTGCCAGAAAACAACTATGAGTTGTGTTTGATGCTCTGGATCATTCTAGTAGCATAATTTTCTTCTTTTATACTTCTTAATGAGTGTTGAGACACTAGTAAGAGTATTTAATGAAGTGAGAAGGTGATAAATCATATTGATTTGTGACACTAATTATGTGAGATAATTAGACATGAATATATACATATATGGTGTATTATGATGAATTGAGGAAATGAGTTTCTCCTAAGTATTAGGATTACTCATGTATGCTCTTTTAAGAGTGTTAAAGTACTTCTATAAGTATTTGATGAAGAGTTGTGAATTAAGCCTGAAATGCATATAAATCAATTATGAAACTAATTAAGGAAAGTAATTGGTAATTGTTTTGCATGAGATGTTTGAGAAGCATAGATTGGTGAGTAATATCCTTTCTATGTCTTTGTATAATAGATTGGTGAGTAATATCCAACTCTATTGTATATGAAATACCTTGAGGTTTATAATATCCTCTTAGTATTATTGAGAATCATAGATTGGTGAGTAATATCCTCTCTTTGTTGTGAGTAGTAAGGTGAGTAATATCCTTATTACATTGTGAAGTAAGGAGGTGAGTAATATCCTCTTTGCTTTGTTTGGCCCCGTGAAAGTGGGTGTTCTATATCAGGTAAGGCGCTTAGTACCCTTCCTAATATAGTCAAGTATGAAAGGATAAAATTCCTTGTTCATTATTGTTAACCGTGTAGTTGATGAGACTTCACTACCCGAGGGGGAATGAGACTTCCTCTGTAATAATGATACATGCTGGATGAGACTTCCAGTGCTTGTTCAAGGTTATGGATGAAACTATGGACTTCCATTACTTTGTTCAAGTTTCATGCATTCATGACATTGCCATGGGATTGGAGTCTTGGATGTGGTATCATGCATTATGCATTTTCATATTTAGGAATCTGCATAGACATAATCATTAGTCATAATTAAGCATAACATGGCGATTGTATGGGCGGTTGCTATCATCACATTTTCATGCATTGCAATTGTATGGGCGGTTGCTTATTGTTAAAATGAGGAGTTGTTACTTCTATTATTGAAGAATCAACGAGATAATTATAAATATTATCTGTTTGTATCTATTTATATACTGGTATTGGAATACTTCTATTGAGATATATTTTCTTACCCCGATTGTATTGTCATATAAATCCAGGTGCGAGCTCTTCGAAAGGGAAGAAGAAGATGTATGAAGATTAGCATAATATAGATGCTGTTTTAAGCTGAGCTTATAAATGTTTTATATTTGCTTAATTGTTGCAAGTTATGTATAACAGTACGCCTTGAGGCTGTGATATATATATATATATATATATATAACTTTTGCTATCGTGGCTTTCCATATTTATTAATTACGTATGAACGATATGAATTAGATGTTATTTTATGTTAGTAGTAGCAGGGTCAATATTGGGTTATTCACTTATATGATGATATATTTTGGTAGCAAATATTGGGCTGTTACATTTTGGTATCAGAGCAGTTCATCCCTGAGCTGGGGTATGGTCGACTATGCTTATGCATGTGTAGTAATGGTTATGCATTTCTTATCTCTTACATGTGATTGTTTGAGTGGAATGGCATGTTTTGCCTTTGAGATGTTTGCTTTAGCTGCTGTGACACACTTACATGATATTGAGCCTAGCTAACTCAATATGGATTGTTCTGTGTTTACAGAAGACTATGGCAGCACGAGGGCGACCACGTGGGAGCCAGAATCGAGACTCTGATAATGAAGGTACAGAGATGGCTGCAGCTATGATGGCAATGGCCAATGCCATGAGGCAGTAGATTGAACAAGCAAGTGCAACTGCTAGAGTTTTAGAGAGGTTGGTACCTCAGCAGCAAGTACCACCGGTACCACCACCAGTACAAGAGGTACCAGTCGGGAGAAATCAGAATTTTCTCGACATTGCAGAATTCAGAACTATGAATCCTCCGATATACAGGGGTGATTGTGATCCGGTTAAAGCGGAAGAGTGGTTGACCGAATTAGATAAGATCTATGAGGTAATGGTTTGCTCTGAAAAGCAAAAAGTTTCTTTTGCTTCTTTCATGCTGAGAGGGGAAGCGGAACAATGGTGGCGAAACACTAGAAGGCTGCTTGAGATAGCAGGGACTTTGATCACGTGGGGTGTGTTCAAAGGGATCTTTTTGGAAAAATATTTTCCAAAGAGTTTACAAGATGATAAAGAGAAGGAGTTTTTGAATCTTCGACAAGAGGACATGACGGTTTGACAATATGAGGTAAAATTTCATGAGTTGTCCATGTTTTCTTCACAGTTTAGGCAGAATCCAGATGAGAGCTGGAGGTGTGTCAGGTTTGAGTCCGGGCTGAGGGGAAATATAAGAAGGGTTGTGAAACCTTTTGAAATCAGGGATTTTCCATCCTTGGTAAACAAGTGTAGAATTGTGGAGTCTAAAAATCTCTAAATTCAGGCAGAACGGAGTTTGCAAAGTCTTCAAAAGAAGAGGAAAGTGGATGGTGGAAATGGGAAAGGTAATCCTAAATCCAGTCACCCACAAGAAACAGACCAGAATAATCAGAAAGTAGGTCAGAAAGAAAATTGCAACAAGTGTGGTAAGTATCACAGAAACAAAGTGTGTTGGGTGGACCAGGTAACTTGTTTTAAGTGTGGTGAGAAGGGACACTACGCGAAGAGTTGTTCTCAGGGGCAAGAGAATAAGACTGACAATGGACCTATCGCTGGGGGTAGAGTCTACGTTGTACGAGGCGAGGAGACATCACCATCCCTTGGTTTTTGAAAATTCGGTAACTTTGCTTAGTATCTTGGTTTTCTTATAATTGAATAATATTTGTTGTGGTATGTTGGTTGTTAGAACTTGATACATAAGTTACACTAATTTTGAGGACAAAATTCTAAAAAGGTGGGGAGAATGTAATACCCTAGAAAGTCATGTTAGGCTTGTATATGGTTACAGAGGTAGCCTAATACTTACTTAACATGTCTGTGAAGTTTTGTGGCTTTCTGAGTATGTTTAGACATTTTCTTTGTAACACTATGTGAGAAATATAGTTGTTATTTGCTCGAAAGTGGCTTAAACTGATTAGTTAATGGAGATAAATGTCGAAAGTTTATTTTCAAGTCATAAATGTGGGAAGCGTGCTACGATTAAAGTTTGGGAATTTTTCGGAGTTAGTTTGGAATTTTTAAGCATACTTGGTTGTGTGTTTTAAGTCTTTGGCTTGACCCACAACTGATATGGAAATATCGTTTTGGGTGACAAAGAATTTTTAATGAATCTTAGGATTTATTTTGAATATGTTGGAAGCTAAGAAACTAGATTTCGTGGAATCTGCGGGTGTTCTTAGCGAGTTTTGGGTTTTGGTACCCAAATAAGAGAAGTCTAAATAGACTTCCTTCTTGTGAAAATATCCCACGGTGGGGATATTTTATGGGCGTAGTAAACAGAAGAGCAAAAACGTGAGAAAGATGAGAAGAGAAAAGAAAGAAAAGAGAGGAGAGAAAGAGAAGGAAAGGAGAAGGAAGAGAAGGATCAACCATCCAAGGAGAGGATCCGCGTGAAGGCCTTGCTTCATCTTCATCATCTTAATCTTGAGGTAGGGGGAAATCTGTTTTTACTTGTTTGTGTTCATTCTTTTCTTTTGGTTTAAGAAAAGCTTGAAGAGGAAATGAGGTTGATGGGTGATTTGATGTTTTATAAGTTGAATCTTGATGTGGTTAGTATGGTTGAGTTAGAAACTGAATTATAAATGTGTTTAGATGAATTTTTCATCATTTGGAGCCTTAATTCCAATTCTAGGTCATTTTTTGGGATTTTGGTCAAGTTGGAGATTTTGATTCATAAGTGTTGATTCAAATGAAATTGATGTTGTTTGAGAGTTAAAATGTGTAGTTGGACCTTATTAGAGGTTGGAAATCACTTGAAAATTGATTTTTAGTGATTGGAAGTGGTTTTAGTTCCAATGGAACAATAACCCGTAGTTGCAGTATTATGCAGATTTTGAGTTTTGCTATTCACGCCGCAATGTTGGACTTTCACGCCGCAACGTTGGGAAGAACATGATGAATGCCACAACGTTGGACTTTGAATGCCGCAACGTTGGGTAGAAAAAAGGAAGTGCGCCGCAATGTGGAATGTTTGCGCCGCAACGTTGAATGTTTGCGTCGCAACGTTGAATGTTTACGCCGCAACGTTGGCATTTTTCTTGCCAATACTTGAACCCGAGACTTGGACGCCGCAATATGGAATAGGGGACGCCGCAACGTTGGTGCCAGAAAATAACTATGAGTTGTGTTTGATGCTCTGGATCATTCTAGTAGCGTAATTTTCTTCTTTTATACTTCTTAATGAGTGTTGAGACACTAGTAAGAGTATTTAATGAAGTGAGAAGGTGATAAATCATATTGATTTGTGACACTAATTATGTGAGATAATTAGACATGAATATATACATATATGGTGTATTATGATGAATTGAGGAAATGAGTTTCTCTTAAGTATTAGGATTACTCATGTATGCTCTTTTAAGAGTGTTAAAGTACTTCTATAAGTATTTGATGAAGAGTTGTGAATTAAGCCTGAAATGCATATAAATCAATTGTGAAACTAGTTATGGAAAGTAATTGGTAATTGTTTTGCATGAGATGTTTGAGAAGCATAGATTAGTGAGTAATATCCTTTCTATGTCTTTGTATAATAGATTGGTGAGTAATATCCAACTCTATTGTATGTGAAATACCTTGAGGTTTATAATATCCTCTTAGTATTGTTGAGAATCATAGATTGGTGAGTAATATCCTCTCTTTGTTGTGAGTAGTAAGGTGAGTAATATCCTTATTATATTGTGAAGTAAGGAGGTGAGTAATATCCTCTTTGCTTTGTTTGGCCCCGTGAAAGTGGGTGTTCTATATCAGGTAAGACGCTTAGTACCCTTCCTAATATAGTAAAGTATGAAAGGATAAAATTCCTTGTTCATTATTGTTAACTGTGTAGTTGATGAGACTTCACTACCCGGGGGGGAATAAGACTTCCTCTGTAATAATGATACATGCTGGATGAGACTCCCAGTGCTTATTCAAGGTTATGGATGAAACTATGGACTTCCATTACTTTGTTCAAGTTTCATGCATTCATGACATTGTCATGGGATTGGAGTCCTGGATGTGGTATCATGCATTATGCATTTTCATACTTAGGAATCTGCATAGACATAATCATTAGTCATAATTAAGCATAACATGGCGATTGTATGGGCGGTTGCTATCATGACATTTTCATGCATTGCAATTGTATGGGCGGTTGCTTGTTGTTGAAATGAGGAGTTGTTACTTCTATTATTGAAGAATCAACGAGATAATTATAAATATTATCTGTTTGTATCTATTTATATACTGGTATTGGAATACTTCTCCTGGGATATATTTTCTTACCCCGATTGTATTGCTATGTGAATCCAGGTGCGAGCTCTTTGAAAGGGAAGAAGATGTATGAAGACTAGCATAATATAGATGCTGTTTTAAGCTGAGCTTATAAATGTTTTATATTTGCTTAGTTGTTGCAAGTTATGTATAACAGTACGCCTTGAGGCTGTGTATATATATATATATATATATATATATAACTTTTGCTATCGTGGCTTTCCATATTTATTAATTACGTATGAACGATATGGATAAGATGTTATTTTATGTTAGTAGTAGCAGGGTCAATATTGGGTTATTCACTTATATGATGATATATTTTGGTAGCAAATATTGGGCTGTTACATTTTGGTATCAGAGCAGTTCATCCTGCTGAGCCGGGGTATGGACTGACTATGCTTATGCATGTGTAGTAATGGTTATGCATTTCTTATCTCTTACATGTGATTGTTTGAGTGGAATTGCATGTTTTGCCTTTGAGATGTTTGCTTTAGCTGCTGTGACACGGTTACATGATATTGAGCCTAGCTAACTCAATATGGATTGTTCTGTGTTTACAGAAGACTATGGCAGCACGAGGGCGACTGGCAACACGAGGGCGACCACGTGGGAGCCAGAATCGAGACTCGATAATGAAGGTACGAGAGATGGGCGCATGCAGCCTATGATGGCAATGGCCAATGCCATGAGGCAGCAGACTGAACAAGCAGCGACAACTGCTAGAGTTTTAGAGAGGTTGGTACCTCAGCAGCAAGTACCACCGGTACCACCACCAGTACAATAGGTACCAGTTGGGAGAAATCAGAATTTTCTCGACATTGCAGAATTTAGAACTATGAATCCTCCGATATACAGGGGTGATTGTGATCCGGTTAAAGCGAAAGAGTGGTTGACCGAATTAGAGAAGATCTATGAGGTAATGGTTTGCTCTGAAGAGCAAAAAGTTTCTTTTGCTTCTTTCATGCTGAGAGGGGAAGCGGAACAATGGTGGCGAAACACTAGAAGGCTGCTTGAGATAGCAGGGACTTTGATCACGTGGGGTGTGTTCAAAGGGATCTTTTTGGAAAAATATTTTCCAAAGAGTTTACAAGATGATAAAGAGAAGGAGTTTTTGAATCTTCAACAAGAGGACATGACGGTTGGACAATATGAGGCAAAATTTCATGAGTTGTCCAAGTTTTCTTCACAGTTTAGGCAGAATCCGGATGAGAGCTGGAGGTGTGTCAGGTTTGAGTCCGGGCTGAGGGGAAATATAAGAAGGGTTATGAGACCTTTTGAAATCAGGGATTTTCCATCCTTGGTAAACAAGTGTAGAATTGTGGAGTCTGAAAATCTCCAAATTCAGGCAGAGCGGAGTTTGTAAAGTCTTCAAAAGAAGAGGAAAGTGGATGGTGGAAATGGGAAAGGTAATCCTAATTCCAGTCACCCACAAGAAACAGACCAGAATAATCAGAAAGTAGGTCGAAAAGAAAATTGCAACAAGTGTGGTAAGTATCACAGAAACAAAGTGTGTTGGGTGGACCAGGTAACTTGTTTTAAGTGTGGTGAGAAGGGACACTACGCGAAGAGTTGTTCTCAGGGGCAAGAGAACAAGACTGACAATGGACCTATCACTGGGGGTAGAGTCTACGTTGTACGAGGTGAGGAGACATCACCATCCCCTGGTTTTCAAAAATTCGGTAACTTTGCTTAGTATCTTGGTTTTCTTATAATTGAATAATATCTGTTGTGGTATGTTGGTTGTTAGAACTTGATACATAAGTTACACTAATTTTGAGGACAAAATTCTAAAAAGGTGGGGAGAATGTAATACCCTAGAAAGTCATGTTAGGCTTGTATATGGTTACAGAGGTAGCCTAATACTTACTTAACATGTCTGTGAAGTTTTGTGGCTTTCTGAGTATGTTTAGACATTTTGCTGTAACACTATGTGAGAAATATAGCTGTTATTTGCTCTGAAAGTGGCTTAAACTTCTTAGTTAATGGAGATAAATGTCGAAAGTTTATTTTCAAGTCATAAATGTGGGAACTGTGCTACAGTTAAAGTTTGGGAATTTTCGGAGTTAGTTTGGAATTTTTAAGCATACTGGTTGTGTGTTTTAATGCTGGCTTGACCCACAGCTGATATGGAAATATCAGTTTTTGGTGACAAAGAATTTTTAATGAATCTTAGGATTTATTTTGAATATGTTGGAAGCTAAGAAACTAGATTCGGTGGAATCTGGGTGTTCTTAGCAGTTTGGGTTTTGGTACCCAAATAAGAGAAGTTTAAATAGACTTCCCTTCTTGTGAAAATATCCCACGGTGGGGATATTTTATGGGTAAACAGTAAGAGCAAAAACGTGAGAAAGAAAGAAGAGAAAAGAAAGAAAAGAGAGAGAGAAAGAGAAGGAAAGGAGAAGGAAGAGAAGGATCAACCATCCAAGGAGAGGATCCGCGTGAAGGCCTTGCTTCATCTTCATCATCTTGATCTTGAGGTAGGGGAAATCTATTTTTACTTGTTTGTGTTCATTCTTTTCTTTTGGTTTAAGAAAAGCTTGAAGAGGAAATGAGGTTGATGGGTGATTTGATGTTTTATAAGTTGAATCTTGATGTGGTTAGTATGGTTGAGTTAGAAACTGAATTATGAATGTGTTTAGATGAATTTTTCATCATTTAGAGCCTTAATTCCAATTCTAGGTCCTTTTTGGGGATTTTGGTCAAGTTGGAGATTTTGATTCATAAGTGTTGATTCAAATGAAATTGATGTTGTTTGAGAGTTAAAATATGTAGTCGGACCTTATTAGAGGTTGGAAATCACTTGAAAATGAATTTTTAGTGATTGGAAGTGGTTTTAGTTCCAATGGAACAGTAACCCGTAGCTGCAGAATTATGCAGATTTTGAGTTTTGCTATTCACGCCGCAACGTTGGACTTTCACGCTGCAACGTTGGGTGTAACAGCCCAATATTTGCTACCCAAATATATCGTCATATAAATGAATAACTCAATACTGGCCTGCTACTACTAACATTTACCAACATCTAACCCATATCGTTCATACATAATGAATAAATATGGAAAGCCACGATAGCAAAAGTTATATATATATATTACAGCCTCAAGGCATACTGTTATACATAACTTAAAACAACTAAGCAAATATAAAACATATATAAGCTCATTTCAAAAACAAGATCTATACTATGCTAGTCTTCATACATCTTCTTCTTCCCTTTGAAGAGCTCGCACTGGATTTACATGGCAATACAATCGGGGTGAGAAAACATATCTCAGTAGAAGTATTCCAATACCAGCATATATACATATATGTACAATCAGATAATATCACAATTATCAAGTTGACACTTCAATCATGGAAGCAACAACTCCTCATTTCAACAACACGCAATCGCCCATACAATTGCAATGCATGAAAATGTCATGATAGCAACCGCCCATACAATTGCCATGTTATGCTTAATTATGACTAATGATTATGTCTATGCAATTTCCTAAGTATGAAGGTGAATAATGCATGATACCACATCCAGGACTCCAATCCCATGGCAATGTCATGAATGCATGAAACTTGAACAAAGTAATGGAAGTCCATAGTTTCATCCACAACCTTGAACAAGTACTGGAAGTCTCATCCAGCATACATCATTATTCCAGAGGACATCTCATCCCCCCGAGTAGTGAAGTCTCATCAACTACAAGGTTATCGATAATGAACAAGGAAGTCCATCCTTAAGAATTTCACTATATTAGGAAGGTTACCATGTGCCTTACCTGATATAGAACACCCACTTTCACGGGGCTTACACCTTTCAAAAAGGAAAATCATACCGTTAAGTATATCATCATATCTAATTCACTTCTCATAATTAGCATTACAAACCTCAATAGGTTTCACAACATCTCATGCAATCTAATTACTAATTACTTCACATAACTAGTTTTCACAATTGATTTACCATTTCAGGTTCAATTCTCAACACTTCATCAAATACTTATAAAAGTATTTCAATACTCTTAAAAGAGCAAACATGAATAATTCTCACACTTAGGGAAACTCATTTCCTCGATTCCTCATAATACAAATTATATGTATATAGTCATGCCTAATCATCTCACGTAAATAGCATTACGAATCCATTTGATTCACCACTAGCATTACGAATCAATATGATTCATCATGTTCTCACTTCATTAAATACTCTTACTAGTGTCTCAACACTCTTTAGGAACCATTACACCAAGATCCCCTTCCATTTCCCAAAACAAGGCTCTGTTTTGTTCTATTCTGCACTGGGCGCTCAGGCGCTCAGATTCTGCACGCTTAGGCGCGCTACACGCGTAACCTAATATTTCTGTGAACTGGACGCCTAGATGGCCAGCCATACAGTGCTTAGGCGCTCTTCACATATAACAAGTTCTTCCTAGTCATTGGGCGCTTAGACGCCCATAAACTCAGCTCCTGGGCACTCTCAAACTAGAAACGATTCTGCATAAGTTTGCAGAAATGATCACTATTCCATCACTGTTCCATTAGGAACAAGTGATCTTACACTTACTCAAAATCACTTCCAAGTGATTCTATAACTTCCCCAAGATCCATGAACATATTGTAACTCTTGTACAACCTCACTTTCACATAAATCATCACAACACCAAACATGCATTTATAGCCATGTATAATTACCTCTCATAATTAGCATTTCAAGTCAACTTGACTTAATACATCCTCACTTCTTAAATTACTCCTATTAGAGTTTCAACATACTCTACTAGGCATAAACAAATGATCCTAGCAATTAGAAACCTCAAAACATCAAAATAGAAATTCCGATGAAATCTTCTCTAGGCACCCTAAAAAGGATGTTTTTCAAGATTTTGCACCAAACATGCATCATAACCTCTAAAATTCTGAAATTTTATGAGTACATATCTCTTTCTCATATCTTTCCAATGCCATAAACCTTGCTTCATTTGGTTAAGTGTAGCCAAAGTTACACAACATTTTGCAGAGGCCAAAATAGAGCATTCTCTGTTGTACCCATTTCTGACCTAACTTTAAATTGAAACTGGGAACAAACTACATGTGGGAAAATTCTGAAATTTTTACCACATGAAGCCTCATGTCTTAGCTTTCAAATGGCACCGGTTTCATGTCCATATGACATCGGACCAAGAAATTATGCAATCTGGTTTACTGACTGCCAGAATGCCTTTTTCTTCAGAATCTGCCGTGGATTCAAACAGAAACTGGAATTGATTGGTTTGCTCCAAAATTCTGAAATTTTTACTACATGAAGCCTTATGTCTTAGCTTTCAAATGGCTTTATAATCAGGTCATTCCGATATCGGTAGCTCGAGTTATGCAGCAAACATCGCTGACTGCTCACTGGATTCTGCAGAATTCTGCAGAATCCGAAAATGGTTCCTTTGAAACAATTCTCAATTTCAATCATTCAAGATCAATTTCTATGTGATTTTAAGTTCCTAACTAGTTCATTAACACTTAGGAACCATTAATCACTAACTTAAACCTCTTGATTTGAATCAAACCCAAAAATCACTCTCTTAGTTGTTCATGACCTAGGTTCAAACTCAAGAACCAACTAGCTCCAATTTATGGATAAATCCATCTATTTTATTCTCAATAAGCTAAAAACATACTAACTTAGTCCTTGAAATCAAGAACCAATCCAAAAACATGGATTTGACTACTCAAACCCCTATTTCCATTCACAAAACGTATGTTCATTCAAGATGAATCAAAGGAATAGATGAATAGAAATCCCCTACCTCTTGAAGACTCTTGATCTTGAAGCCTTGAGCTTGATTTTGGATCTTCTTGCTTGGGTCTTTCTTCTTCCCCCTTCGTTTTCCCCTTTCTCTCTTCTCCTTTCTTTTTCTTTTCTTTCCTTCTCTATTTTTCTTCATTCTGCCGAGAGAGAACTTATAAATAGGGGGGTGGGACATGGAGGTAATTAAGGGAAAAGATTAACTTAAGTTTCTACACTGAAACTTATATCTGCTAAGGACACTCAAATTATGCTAATTCAAGTTTTTCAGCTTCCAACAACTTTAGAATAAATATTAGGATTCATCAAAATTGTTGTTTTACTTTTATTCTATTTTTCCATATCTCATTGGGATCAATCCAAGCATTAAAAGCACTACCAGTATGCCTAAAAATACCAAACTGACTCTATTGTTCTCAAATTTTAACTGTAATACAGTTTCCACATTTATGACTTGGAAACAAACTCTCAATAGTTATTTCCACTAACTAAGTAGTTTAAGCCACTTTCAGAGCAAATAACATGACTATATTTCTCACTTAGCGTTAAAGAAAGTGCCTAAACGTCTTTCGAGAAAGTCACAAAACTTCACAGACATGTTAAGTAAGTATTACGCTACCTCTATAAATAAAGCCTAACATGATTTTCTAGGGTATTACATTCTCCCCACCTTTTTAGAATTTTGTCCCCAAAATTCACTCACCATCAACACTTAGTCTCTCACAACTAAGGTTTTCAAGATCTCCAACAGACATCACACTAGTCCCTCACTAGAAAAATTCCTATTCTTCTAGTTTGCCTAGGTGGAATCATAGTTTTCGTCACACAGAACATTACATATTGAGCTGCAGTCTCAACATCATGTAAGCAGTGTAACAAGTGGCTACCAACATCCAACCTAAAGCAAGTCATGCAATCTTTTTTTTTTCCAACATCTCAAACAAGAGAAAAAGAAATGCACAACATCCAGAAAAACTTCTACATGCTTAAGCATAGTCGGTCCATACCCCGGCTCAACAGGATGAATCGCTCGATACCAAAATGTAACAGTGACCCAATATTTGCTACCCAAATATATCGTCATATAAATGAATAACTCAATCCGGCCTGCTACTACTAACATTTACCAACATCTAACCCATATCGTTCATACATAATGAATAAATATGGAAAGCCACGATAGCAAAAGTTATATATATATATTACAGCCTCAAGGCATACTGTTATACATAACTTAAAACAACTAAGCAAATATAAAACATATATAAGCTCAGCTCAAAACAGCATCTATACTATGCTAGTCTTCATACATCTTCTTCTTCCCTTTCGAAGAGCTCGCACTGGATTTACATGGCAATACAATCGGGGTGAGAAAACATATCTCAATAGAAGTATTCCAATACCAAAGATATATACATATATGTACAATCGGATAATATCACAATTATCAAGTTGACACTTCAATCATGGAAGCAACAACTCCTCATTTCAACAACACGCAATCGCCCATACAATTGCAATGCATGAAAATGTCATGATAGCAACCGCCCATACAATTGCCATGTTATGCTTAATTATGACTAATGATTATGTCTATGCAATTTCCTAAGTATGAAGGTGAATAATGCATGATACCACATCCAGGACTCAATCCCATGGCAATGTCATGAATGCATGAAACTTGAACAAAGTAATGGAAGTCCATAGTTTCATCCACAACCTTGAACAAGTCTTGGAAGTCTCATCCAAAGCATACATCATTATTCCGGAGGACATCTCATCCCCCAGAGTAGTGAAGTCTCATCAACTACAAGGTTATCGATAATGAACAAGGAAGTCCATCCTTAAGAATTTCACTATATTAGGAAGGTTACCATGTGCCTTACCTGATATAGAACACCCACTTTCACGGGGCTTACACCTTTCAAAAAGGCAAAATCATACCGTTAAGTATATCATCATATCTAATTCACTTCTCATAATTAGCATTACAAACCTCAATAGGTTTCACAACATCTCATGCAATCTAATTACTAATTACTTCACATAACTAGTTTTCACAATTGATTTACCATTTCGGGTTCAATTCTCAACACTTCATCAAATACTTATAAAAGTATTTCAATACTCTTAAAGAGCAAACATGAATAATTCTCACACTTAGGGAAACTCATTTCCTCGATTCCTCATAATACAAATTATATGTATATAGTCATGCCTAATCATCTCACGTAAATAGCATTACGAATCCATTTGATTCACCACTAGCATTACGAATCAATATGATTCATCATGTTCTCACTTCATTAAATACTCTTACTAGTGTCTCAACACTCTTTAGGAACCATTACACCAAGATCCCCTTCCATTTCCCAAAACAAGGCTCTGTTTTGTTCTATTCTGCACTGGGCGCTCAGGCGCTCAGATTCTGCGCACGCTTTAGGCGCGCTACACGCGTAACCTAATATTTCGTGAACTGGACGCCTAGATGGCCAGCCATACAGTGCTTAGGCGCTCTTCACATATAACAAGTTCTTCCTAGTCATTGGGCGCTTAGACGCCCATAAACTCAGCCCTTGGGCACTCTCAAACTAGAAACGATTCTGCATAAGTTTGCGAGAAATGATCACTATTCCATCTTGTTCCATTAGGAACAAGTGATCTTACACTCACTCAAAATCACTTCCAAGTGATTCTATAACTTCCCAAGATCCATGAACATATTGTAACTCTTGCACAACCTCACTTTCACATAAATCATCACAACACCAAACATGCATTTATAGCCATGTATAATTACCTCTCATAATTAGCATTTCAAGTCAACTTGACTTAATACATCCTCACTTCTTAAATTACTCCTATTAGAGTTTCAACATACTCTACTAGGCATAAACAAATGATCCTAGCAATTAGAAACCTCAAAACATCAAAATAGAAATTAGATGAAATCTTCTCTAGGCACCCTAAAAAGGATGTTTTTCAAGATTTTGCACCAAACATGCATCATAACCTCTAAAATTCTGAAATTTTATGAGTACATATCTCTTTCTCATATCTTTCCAATGCCATAAACCTTGCTTCATTTGGTTAAGTGTAGCCAAAGTTACACAACATTTTGCAGAGGCCAAAATAGAGCATTCTCTGTTGTACCCATTTCTGACCTAACTTTAAATTGAAACTGGGAACAAACTACATGTGGGAAAATTCTGAAATTTTTACCACATGAAGCCTCATGTCTTAGCTTTCAAATGGCACCGGTTTCATGTCCATATGACATCGGACCAAGAAATTATGCAATCTGGTTTACTGACTGCCAGAATGCCTTTTTCTTCAGAATCTGCCGTGGATTCAAACAGAAACTGGAATTGATTGGTTTGCTCCAAAATTCTGAAATTTTTACTACATGAAGCCTTATGTCTTAGCTTTCAAATGGCTTTATAATCAGGTCATTCCGATATCGGTAGCTCGAGTTATGCAGCAAACATCGCTGACTGCTCACTGGATTCTGCAGAATTCTGCAGAATCCGAAAATGGTTCCTTTGAAACAATTCTCAATTTCAATCATTCAAGATCAATTTCTATGTGATTTTAAGTTCCTAACTAGTTCATTAACACTTAGGAACCATTAATCACTAACTTAAACCTCTTGATTTGAATCAAACCCAAAAATCACTCTCTTAGTTGTTCATGACCTAGGTTCAAACTCAAGAACCAACTAGCTCCAATTTATGGATAAATCCATCTATTTTATTCTCAATAAGCTAAAAACATACTAACTTAGTCCTTGAAATCAAGAACCAATCCAAAAACATGGATTTGACTACTCAAACCCCTATTTCCATTCACAAAACGTATGTTCATTCAAGATGAATCAAAGGAATAGATGAATAGAAATCCCTACCTCTTGAAGACTCTTGATCTTGAAGCCTTGAGCTTGATTTTGGATCTTCTTGCTTGGGTCTTTCTTCTTCCCCCTTCGTTTTCCCCTTTCTCTCTTCTCCTTTCTTTTTCTTTTCTTTCCTTCTCTATTTTTCTTCATTCTGCCGAGAGAGAACTTATAAATAGGGGGGTGGGACATGGAGGTAATTAAGGGAAAAGATTAACTTAAGTTTCTACACTGAAACTTATATCTGCTAAGGACACTCAAATTATGCTAATTCAAGTTTTTCAGCTTCCAACAACTTTAGAATAAATATTAGGATTCATCTAAATTGTTGTTTTACTTTTATTCTATTTTTCCATATCTGCTGGGGATCAATCCGGCATTAAAAGCACTACCAGTATGCCTAAAAATACCAAACTGACTCCTATTGTTCTCAAATTTTAACTGTAATACAGTTTCCACATTTATGACTTGGAAACAAACTCTCAATAGTTATTTCCACTAACTAAGTAGTTTAAGCCACTTTCGAGCAAATAACATTTATATTTCTCACTTAGCGTTACAATGAAAGTGCCTTGCGTGCTTTCGAGAAAGTCACAAAACTTCACAGACATGTTAAGTAAGTATTACGCTACCTCTATAACCATATACAAGCCTAACATGATTTTCTAGGGTATTACATTGGGAAGAACATGATGAATGCCACAACGTTGGACTTTGAATGCCGCAACGTTGGGTAAAAAAAGGGACGTGCGCTTCAACGTGGAATGTTTGCGCCACAACGTTGAATGTTTGCGCCGCAATGTTGAATGTTTACGCCGGAACGTTGGCATTTTTGCTGCCAGTACTTGAACCCGAGACTTGGGCGCCGCAACGTGGAATAGGGGACGCCGCAACGTTGGTGCCAGAAAACAACTATGAGTTGTGTTTGATGCTCTGGATCATTCTAGTAGCATAATTTTCTTCTTTTATACTTCTTAATGAGTGTTGAGACACTAGTAAGAGTATTTAATAAAGTGAGAAGGTGATAAATCATATTGATTTGTGACACTAATTATGTGAGATAATTAGACATGAATATATACATATATGGTGTATTATGATGAATTGAGGAAATGAGTTTCTCTTAAGTATTAGGATTACTCATGTATGCTCTTTTAAGAGTGTTAAAGTACTTCTATAAGTATTTGATGAAGAGTTGTGAATTAAGCCTGAAATGCATATAAATCAATTGTGAAAATAGTTATGGAAAGTAATTGGTAATTGTTTTGCATGAGATGTTTGAGAAGCATAGATTGGTGAGTAATATCCTTTCTATGTCTTTGTATAATAGATTGGTGAGTAATATCCAACTCTATTGTATGTGAAATACCTTGAGGTTTATAATATCCTCTTAGTATTGTTGAGAATCATAGATTGGTGAGTAATATCCTCTTTTTGTTGTGAGTAGTAAGGTGAGTAATATCCTTATTACATTGTGAAGTAAGGAGGTGAGTAATATCCTCTTTGCTTTGTTTGGCCCCGTGAAAGTGGGTGTTCTATATCAGGTAAGGCGCTTAGTACCCTTCCTAATATAGTAAAGTATGAAAGGATAAAATTCCTTGTTCATTATTGTTAACCGTGTAGTTGATGAGACTTCACTACCGGGGGGGAATAAGACTTCCTCTGTAATAATGATACATGCTGGATGAGACTCCCAGTGCTTATTCAAGGTTATGGATGAAACTATGGACTTCCATTACTTTGTTCAAGTTTCATGCATTCATGACATTGTCATGGGATTGGAGTCCTGGATGTGGTATCATGCATTATGCATTTTCATACTTAGGAATCTGCATAGACATAATCATTAGTCATAATTAAGCATAACATGGCGATTGTATGGGCGGTTGCTATCATGACATTTTCATGCATTGCAATTGTATGGGCGGTTGCTTGTTGTTGAAATGAGGAGTTGTTACTTCTATTATTGAAGAATCAACGAGATAATTATAAATATTATCTGTTTGTATCTATTTATATACTGGTATTGGAATACTTCTTGGGATATATTTTCTTACCCCGATTGTATTGCTATGTGAATCCAGGTGCGAGCTCTTTGAAAGGGAAGAAGATGTATGAAGACTAGCATAATATAGATGCTGTTTTAAGCTGAGCTTATAAATGTTTTATATTTGCTTAGTTGTTGCAAGTTATGTATAACAGTACGCCTTGAGGCTGTGATATATATATATATATAACTTTTGCTATCGTAGCTTTCCATATTTATTAATTACGTATGAACGATATGGATAAGATGTTATTTTATGTTAGTAGTAGCAGGGTCAATATTGGGTTATTCACTTATATGATGATATATTTGGGTAGCAAATATTGGGTTGTTACACGTTACGTGCTCAGCGGTGCTCCGGCGCGGCTAGGCAGTGCAATCTGGATGACTGAATGGTTGGGAGTTCGAGGAGGCCAATTTTAGGATTCCACGAAGAGTCCCGGTTGGGTTCGTGAAGAGCTCCGATCTAGTCATAGGTGGCAGTGTGGAGGTCGCTGGCTCCGGGGATAGTGTCGTTAGGTGACAGGATAGTAGGTTCGGGGTTGCTGGAGGTTGACCGGAGCAAGACTCGCGGTTCGCCAAATCTGGGGTGGTTTGTGAGTTGGTGCCGGCAGCGACGGCGTTCGAGGATGGAGCGGTGGAACAAGGTCACGGATTTGCGATGCACTACGGAGGCTGTAGCAAGTCTTGGTGTTTCTCAATTAGAATGGAGAATATGGTGAGGGGCTGTGGCTATGTGCTTGGTTATTGTGAAAAAGGGGTTTATGGTGAAGAAGGTGGTGATGATTAGTTTATAGGATTGACCGTGAATGGGTGGTTGGTTGATGGTGGATGGGTGGATAGTGGTTGATGCGTGAGATATAGTGATTAAAATTTTAAGATAAAAATCAGTTGTCAGGCCCACCAGAAAATAAAAACCTTACAACTAGTTGTAGTTAGTAAGGGTCGATCCACAGAGAACCAATTCAATTAACACTATCAAATAATTCCAAATTTAAACTCTGATTAATAATAAACAGTAAATAAGGGGTTTTGGAGTTTTGATGAACAATGAACAGCTTCAAAGACAATAACAATAAATGAACTGAAATTCAACAATATAAGAAAATTGGTTAAGAGATTGAATCCACCACTAGATTTATATGATGATGTAAACCCACATATCCTTTTATTCCAACATGCTCAATTATGTTTTTATACAATTGTGAGAGTAAATCTCTGTTTTTCTTACGTGTTGTCCAATTCAGCAACTGCTCAAATAAACTCCTAATCACTGATTAGTTATAAAGCAACCGCTCTTACAACTATCCAATAATTGCATTAAGATTTAGAAAACCAATTACACTAAGATCTAATCACACACTAGGATTAAATTACTTAGAATATATATTTCTCTAGATCTATTACCGCAACCGCGCATAATAAACCCAGATCTACCACTTTTATAACTGGCAAATAGCACAAAGATAATTATACCCACATGAACATCATATATTCTGCTAGATCTACTACCACAACCGCGCATAATAAACCCAGATCTACCACTTTGAAAGTGGGAACAAGTACAAAAACCTTCATACCAACAATAGATTCAGAAATATATGAATAAAAACATAACTGTATTGAAATAATCAAATATGTAAAATTCACAACATCAATACTAGTGGTTTCATCACCCCCTTAACCAAGGGAGGTTTAGTTACACATAGCTAGAAGGAAATCATAAGAAAAACTGAGAAAGAACAATATGATAAACAAAGTGCAGAAGAAAAAACTAAATAGCAAACGAGTTTCTGAGGATTGAAGATGATGGATCTCCGATTGCTCGAACCCGAGACTCTAATCTTTGATCCAAGGCTCCCCTCTCCTTCTCCAAGGAGTTGCAGCTGCTCTCGTAGGTCAGAACTCCCTTCAAAACGTGCCAAGAGTGTCAATATATAGGCCCCCAACACAAACTTTGCGCAGAAGTTTCAATAATTGAGTTTCTGACATGAATACACGGTCGTGTATGCATACACGGCCTAGGCCGTGTATGACACTGAGTTTGGGGGCAAAATTTCACTATTTCAATTGCAAAGTCAGAGGCGTACACGGCCTAGGCCGTGTATTCTCACGCAGGCCCTGTATTTTGACGCAGGCCCTGTAATCTGAATTCCAAGCCCAATATGACCCATTAGACCTCCAAATCTAGAAAAGTGTTCAACATGAAAGTTGTAGATTTGGATGTTAACTATCAACCATAAAAATTTCAACCTATTTGAAAACTTGTAGCTCAAGATATATCATGAACAGTATGCAAAGGTCAAGCTGTTAGGATTAGCACCCTAGTTCTTGCT
Organism: Ormosia semicastrata; assembly: GCA_029884595.1. Classification (NCBI taxonomy): domain Eukaryota; kingdom Viridiplantae; phylum Streptophyta; class Magnoliopsida; order Fabales; family Fabaceae; genus Ormosia; species Ormosia semicastrata. The sequence goes on from JAQQTO010000047.1 coordinate 11,854,245, forward strand.
TCAACTCCAATTTGAGTTATCCAAATGTGTGATTGGGCCTTTGAGATCTTCATAAAAGTAGTAGAGAATTGTCTTAGCTTTCCTACAAGACCAAAATCACATCAATCAGATATTTGAAACTCAAATTATAGCTAGTTTACTGAACATTGTCAAAGAGATAAATTAGGGGGCTAATTCATGCAATAATTCCTTCAATGATCCAATTAGGCTCAATATCATAAAATGTGTCAAAACTAACTTAATTAAACCTAATTGAACCTTGAGAAGCCCAGTGACTGAAAAGCATAATTCAATTATGAGTACTAATGAACACATTTAAGCAAAGTTTCACAGTAATATTCTAATTAGGGGTTGATATCAGAAACTGAGCTAAATGATGACAATTAAGTACAAATGGAGTTCAATGAATCAATTACAAGGCAATTAAAATATAGGAATAATCAACAGATCAATTACCCCCACACTTAGCCTTTTGCACTCCTGGGCAAAAATATATAGTTTAATACAGTTTCACAACAAGCTAAGCAAATGCAGAATAATGAGCAAAGACCTTTGTGCATTTAGTTTTCAAAGCATTCAAACAATTCAAAAATTCCCTTTCTTAGCAATCCAAGTTGACAAGCAAAATCAATCAAATTTCAGGGTTCAATCAACATGATAAATCCTCATTGAAAAGCTCTCTCACTCAAGTGTTTCAAGCTTGTGTTTTCACTCAACCAACTCATGAGAATATGCTTTACCATAGGCTTGTCAAGCCTCTACTTCTCCACTACTCAGACCACATGCAAACAGAGATCAAAAGAACTTTATTTAGGTTGTAATGGGGTCAGGGTTAAGGTAGGATATATCAAAGATAGACAAAGCTAGACCATAGGAACTAGAAGAGCAAAATGGAAAGATATTCAATCATTACACAAAATTTTCCAATAATCTTGAAATTCGAATTCTATTATGTACCCTCGACTTTATATATATATATATATATATATATATATATATATATATATATATATATATATATATATACACCTTGCATTAAATTTAACCTGACATTTTGCCAATATGAGATATTTTATACACAGACATAACTAGGCAAAAACATCATGAATCACACCCCCACACTTATTCAAAAGCCACTTTCCAATGCAACCTTAAGCTCTTCTACTCCCTAAGGTCGGGTAGTAAAATAGTTTTTCACTTTTAGGTTTAAATTGAGCTTAGATAGAAGGAAATTGGGTCAATTAGGCTCAAAGGGGTTAATCAATGGATAAAATGCAAGGATGGCTATTTGGCCAGTAGTTATTTAAAAAAAATGCCTTTATCATTTCAAATGCATGCAGTGGTCATTAGCAGCTTAAAAGAGAACCAAGACAAGTTCTGAAAAACACAATAATCACGAGTGGAATCACACAATCAAAGATCTAAAATGGCCTAAAGTTAGCCGTTTACAACAAAGCCCCAAAACTCCCTAGGTTTCGATTCATCATTTTCAATTAAACCCTTTAATCTTTTAGAATTTCACCCGACAAAATCGATGACTAGAAAGTTCATTCAATCATGCTCAAAGGTTTTTTTTTCAAAAATTTAGGTCAATTGCTCAATAATCACATCACTTGAAAGCTTATCAGAAACTTAAAGCCCAATAGAAAGTATCCACAAGAAAAATTACATAATTAAGATCACATGCACTCATTCCAAGAACGGTAATTTAGTTCAATCAGTCATTCAATCCTCAGGAGAACAATTCAGAACATCAACAATATTCACAATAGAGCATCAAAGTATCCACACCCCCACACTTAAACTAGGCATTGTCCTCAATGCTACACACATCTAGAAAAAAAAAATAAAAGAAATGTTACACACATCCAAAAAGGAAAAATAACGACAAAGAGAATGCTACACACATCCGAGAAAAGGAAAAATAATGACAAAGAGAAATTTACACACATCCGAGAAAAGGAGATAAGCAAAAATAGCTATACCACAACCGAAAGCAAAAACAAATCAACTATGAATGAAACAATCAAATCAATAGTGCAAATCAAATCCAAAATGTACACAATACAAGAGAATGAAAATACAATGGAAACTAAGGGGGTACATTTACTCATCATTCTTGAGGGAATGTAAAAAATCTACGAAGTTTATAAGGCATAAGTTCATATGAATGCGTCTCAAGAGTATAACTCTTTACTCAGTCCATTCATCATGAACTTAAAATTTAACTTCTCAATTGAAGGAAATCATTCCCAAAGAACATGGTTCAGCATTCAGAAGAACAAAATAACAATTTACAAACGAACTAATTCCTATAGTTTCGCTTGGTTTCCACTGTACTTAATCCACACAGATATCAAACAAACAATCCATGCATTCCAACACACATTTAATCAAACCAAAACACAAAGTTTTCCAAAGATTCATCTGCTCACAATCAACAAACAGATAAAAACATAAAATAAAAGGGATAAAGAAAGCAAATCTGGTTGGGTTGCCTCCCAATGAGCACTTAGTTTATTGTCCTCAGCCCGACGTTGTGACACTTTCAATGCTCCTCATATTGTGGAAGGATGAGGGTCATCACTTCCATCTCTGCACTGTCAGGAAGTTCATGATATGGTTTAAGATGATGACCATTGACCTTAAATGCTTTGCCAGAAATTTCACTCCTGATCTCAACTGCACCAAAAGGAAAGACATTAGTTACCACAAACGGCCCAATCCACTTAGAACACAGTTTACCTGAAAACAATTTGAGTCTGGATTGGTATAGTAGGACTTTTTGTCCTTTGTGAAATTTCTTTCTAGAAATCAATTGGTCATGGAATGCCTTAGCTTTAGTCTTATAAATCAGGGCATTCTCGAAGGCCTCATTTCTTAGTTCTTCCAGTTCCTGTAACTGGAACTTCCTTTGCTTTCCAGCACCTTCCAATTCCATATTAACTTGTTTAATGGCCCAGTAAGAGCAATGTTGCAACTCACAGGCAAATGACAGGACTTTCCATACACCAACCGAAATGGTGACATGCCAATGGGAGTCTTATAAGCAGTCCTATAAGCCCATAGAGCATCTTCAAGTCGAGTGCTCCAATCCTTTCTTGAGAGATTCACTGTCTTTTCAAGGATTGACTTAATCTCCCAGTTGGATACTTCAGTTTGCCCATTCGTCTGTGGATGGTGAGGAGTGGAAATTCTGTGCATTACTCCATATTTCTTCAATAGAGCATCAAAGGTTCTGTTGCAAAAATGGGTCCCTTGGTCACTGATGATAGCCCTCGGGGTCCCGAACCTGGAGAAAATGTGTTTTAACAAAATATGCAACAGTTTGAGAATCATCAGATCGGGTGGCTTTTGCTTCCACCCATTTAGACACATAATCAACAGATAAGAGAATGTATGTGAAACCAAATGAAGGAGGAAATGGTTCCATGAAATCAATACCCCACACATCAAAGACTTCCACAAAAATGATCGGAGTGTAAGGCATTTGATTACGAGGACCAATGTTACCTGTTCTCTGATAGCGGTCACAAGGCTTACAGAAGTTATAAGCGTCTTTGAAAATTATGGGCCAATAGAAACCACTGTCAAGCACTTTGTTGGCTATCCTTTTATTGCCAAAGTGTCCTCCACATGCATAGGTGTGGCAAAAGGAGAGGATGGAATGTGTCTCAGAATCAGGAATGCACCTCCTAATGACTTGATCTGCACAATGCTTCCATAGGTACGGGTCATCCCAGATATAATATTTACAGCCACTCCTTAATTTATCTCTTTGGGCCTTGTTTAAACCCTCTGGAAAGTCCTTAGTAACCAGGTAGTTAACAAGGTCAGTATACCAAGGGATTATGGCCTTGACGACCATCAAATATTCATCCGAAAAAATCTCCATGATAGGCATTTCTTCCTCTTCAGTTACCAACCTACTCAAGTGATCGACCACCAAGTTCTCGCTCCTTTCTTGTCTTTAATCTCCAAGTCAAATTCCTGGAGCAATAAAATCCATCGGAGCAATCTAGGCTTTGCTTCTTTCTTTGTTAGGAGATACTTCAAAGCTGCATGATCTGAAAACACAATTACTTTAGAACCAATTAGATATGATCTAAATTTTTTCAAAGCAAATACAACAGCTAGAAGTTCTTTTTCTGTAGTTGAGTAATTAAGATGGGCATCATTTAGAGTCCTTGATGCATAGTAAATGGCATAAGGAACCCTATCAACTCGCTGTCCTAAGACAACCCTACTGCGAAGTCACTAGCATCACACATTAGTTCAAACGGTAACTGCCAGTTGGGTGGCCTGATGATAGGTGCAACAGTTAACAACTTCTTGAGTTTATTGAAAGCTTCCATACATTTCTCATCAAAGTTAAAATTGACATCTTTTTGAAAAAGTCTGCAAAGGGGCAATGAGACTTTAGAGAAGTCTTTAATGAATCTCCGGTAGAAACCTGCATGACCAATAAAAGAACGAATCTCCCGCACACTAGTGGGTAGGGGCAAAGAATGCATGAGCTCTACCTTAGCTTTATCTACTTCAATTCCCCTAGCAGAAATTACATGACCTAACACAATACCTTCCTTTACCATGAAATGACATTTTTCCCAATTCAGTACCAGGTTAGTGTCAATGCATCTTTTAAGCACCAATGTTAAATGTTCTAGACAATTTTCAAAACCATTTCTAAAGACACTAAAGTCATCCATAAAAACCTCAATAATATTTTCAATGTAATCAGAAAATAAACCCATCATGCATCTCTGGAAAGTTCCTGGTGCATTGCAGAGTCCAAAAGGCATTCGCCTATATGCAAAGGTACTAAATGGATAAGTGAATGTAGTCTTGTCTTGGTCTTCTAGAGCTATGACAATCTGATTATAACCTGAAAAACCATCCAAAAAATAATAATGAGAATGACCAGCTAATCTCTCTAACATTTGATCAATGAAAGGTAAAGGAAAGTGGTTTTTTCTCGTGGCGGCATTCAATTTCCTATAATCAATACAAACACGCCACCCTGTCTGCAACCTAGTGGGAATAAGCTGATTTTCAGCATTTCTTACCACAGTAATTCCAGATTTCTTTGGTACTACCTAGACTAGGCTTACCCACTTGCTGTTAGAAATGGGGTAGATCACCCCCACACTTAGGAGCTTCAGTATCTCATTTTTCACAACCTCCATCATGGGAGGATTCAACCTCCGCTGGGGGTCTCTCACAGGTTTAGTATCCTCCTCTATTAATATCTTGTGCATACAAATGGAGGAACTAATACCCTTGATATCAGCTATTGACCAACTAATGGTTGTCTTATGTTCCTGCAAAAATAGCTACCACTTTCTTTTCTTGCTCTTGGATGAGTGACTTTGCAATTATTACTGGAAAAGTGTCCTTCTCCCCCAAGAAGATGTATTTAAGATGATCAGGCAGTGCTTTCAGTTCCAATTCAGGTGCCTGCACAACGGAAGGTTGAGGTATATCAGTAGTAACAGGTAAATCAACAAAAGTTACCTCATGCTCTTCTGGAGTGGAAGAGAGCTCTTGTAAGGCAGCAACAATTTCATCAATGTCTTCACTCTATGGCTCTTCTTCATTCTTCTTCTTTTCCTCCTGTACATCTAAGCTATGAGTTAGAATTGTATCAAGAGCATCAAAATGGTCAGTATCAAAAGCTGCAGAAATTAAAGAATCAAAAGGATCAAAAGAATCAATTAAACAAGCAGAGTGCACATCACTTGGGTATCTCATAGCTTCAAAAATATTGAATCTAATTAATTCCCTATCAAATTCCATTGTTAGAGTTCCAAAGTGCACATCAATTTTTGTCCGCGCAGTCTTCAAAAATGGTCTCCCTAACAAGATAGGAGCAGATTTGGGAGAATCATCCTCTTTCATGTCCAAAACATAGAAGTCTGCCGGAAACACTAATTCATTCACTTGCACCAAAACATCTTCAACCACACCCTTAGGGTATGCATTAGATCTATCAGCCAATTGAATAATAACACCAGTAGGTTCCAAAGGACCCAAGTATAAATATGCATAAATAGAATATGGCATGACATTTATAGATGCACCTAAATCAAGCATTGCCCTTTCAAACCTCGTGTTACCTATAGTGCATGGAATAGTGAATGTGCCAGGGTCCTTACATTTGGTTGGGAGTTTCTTTTTAATTACAGCTGAAACATTTTCTCCCACTTGGACCTTTTCATTTCCTTTTAGCTTCCTCTTGTTAGTGCATAATTCTTTTAGAAATTTTGCATATCTAGGTACCTACTTAATGGCATCTAACAAAGGGATATTAACTTCTACCTTCCTAAAAGTCTCAAGTATTTCTTTTTTTGCTTCTTCTTTCTTGGTTTTAACCAACCTACTAGGAAAAAGAGCTTTAGTGACATATTTAGGAAGGGGCTCAGAATTACTTACCTTAGGGACTTTGAAATTTTGCCCTTTATCATTTGCTTCTTTGGGTGGTTCATCTTTCTCTTGAGTGATTGGTGGAAGAGATGTAGGCTCATCCATCGTATTTCCGCTTCTCAATGTAACAATACTAGCATTTTCTCTCGGATTCACTTCTAGCTGTGAGGGTAGTTTCCCTGAAGCTTGGCTTTGAAACTTGTTGAATTCTGTGGACAACTGCCCTATCTGATTCTGTAAGTTATTGATTGTAGTCCTTGTTTCTTGTTTGAACTGCAAATTATCAGTGGCCATTGTTTCACTAGCTCCTCTAGGGAAGGCTCAGATTGCTTAGGAGCTTGAACTTACTGCTGTCTCTGAGGGAAAGGTGCTTGCCTTTGTTGGAATCTGGAGGTCCATAAATTTGGAGGTTGATTTTGAGGTTGCTTTGCATAGTGAAATTAGGATGATCCCTCCAACCCGGATTATATGTGTTTAAGTAGGAGTTGTAATTTTTAAAAGTCCAAAGATATCCCCCCTTGCTCTTACCTCCTCATTAGTGTCCTCTTGGAGAGTGGGACACATATCAGTGGGATGTCCAAATGAACAACAGATCCCACAAGCATGAACGGGTGCTTTGCTTGTATCCATTAACCGTTGAACCATAGTAGTCAATTGAGTCATTTGCTGCTGTAGACTGGTTGTCTCTACTTCTTTCACTGCTCTCACTCCAGTGTCATTTCTAGAGTAAAACTGTTGAGTATTGGCAGCCATTCTTGAGATCAAGTTTCTAGCTTCTTGAGGAGTTTTATCAACCAATGCTCCTCCACTAGCAGCATCAATCATGTTGCGATCCATCACTTGTAAGCCTTCATAGAAATACTGAATTAAGACCTGCTCACTTATTTGATGATGAGGGCAGCTGAAACATAGCTTTTTAAATCTCTCCCAGTAGTCATGAAGTGATTCCCCATGCCTTTGTTGAATACCACATATTTCTTTTCTGATTGTTGCAGCTTTTGAGGCAGGGAAGTATTTGTCTAGGAAAGTTCGGGCCATGTCCTGCCATGATTGGATGGATCCGGGTGGCAAGTAGTAAAGCCACTCCTTTGCCAAGTCTTTCAATGAGAATGGAAAAGCTCTCAACTTGACTTGCTCTACATGAATTCCTGCAGGCTTCATGCTAGAACACACCACATGGATTTCCTTCAAGTGCTTGTTGGGGTCCTCTCTGGGTAATCCATTGAAAGATGGAAAGAGATGGATTAAGCTGGATTTCAATTCAAATGCCTCTTCATTTTCAAGAATGTCTATGCATAGAGGCTGTTGATCTAGATCTAGAGCACCCAATGCCCTTAAAGTGTTTTCTGCCATTGTCACTTCTTCAGATATTTCAGATGGCTCAAATGTCTCTGAACTTGATAGATCAATGTAACAGGCAACTTCAATGTCAGCAAATGTGAGTTGGAAGTTAGCTAGGATGGAAAGGAAATTGAGGATGTGAAGTGAGTTGATCAATATAGTTCCTCAAATTTAACAATCCTTCGTCTACCCCTTCAATGGACATCAACACCTACAAAACACTCAGAAAGAAAGATTTAAAACTAAAAATAAAATAAAAACAAAAATAAAAACAGAGTAAAAATAGAAAATAAATTAACAGTGTAATTAAAAAATTGGTTCCCCGGCAACGGCGCCAAAATTCTGATGCGTGAGGATATAGTGATTAAAATTTCAAGATAAAAATCAGTTGTCAGGCCCACTAGAAAATAAAAACCTTACAACTAGTTGTAGTTAGTAAGGGTCGATCCACAGAGAACCAATTCAATTAACACTATCAAATAATTCCCAATTTAAACTCTGATTAATAATAAACAGTAAATAGGGAGTTTTGGAGTTTTGATGAACAATGAACAGCTTCAAAGATAATAACAATAAATGAACTGAAATTCAACAATATAAGAAATTGGTTAAGAGATTGAATCCACCACTAGATTTATATGATGATGTAAACCCACATATCCTTTTATTCTAACATGCTCAATTATGTTTTTACGCAATTGTGAGAGTAAATCTCTGTTTTCCTTACGTGTTGGCCAATTCAACAACCGCTCAAATCAACTCCTAATCACTGATTAGTTATAAAGCAACCGCTCTTACAACTATCCAACAATTGCATTAAGATTTAGAAAAGCAATTACACTGAGATCTAATCACACACCAGGATTAAATTATTTAGAACATATATTTCTCTAGATCTATTACCGCAATCGCGCATAATAAACCCAGATCTACCACTTTTATAATTGGCAAATAGCACAAAGATAATTATATCCACATGAACATCATATATTCCGCTAGATCTACTACCGCAACCGCGCATAATAAGCCCAGATCTACCACTTTGATAGTGGGAACAAGTACAAAAACCTTCATACCAATAATAGATTTAGAAATATATGAATAAAAATATAAGCGTATTGAAATAATCAAATATGCAAGATTCACAACATCAATACTAGTGGTTTCATCACCCCCTTAACCAAGGGAGGTTTAGTTACACATAGCTAAAAGGAAATTACAAGAAAAACTGAGAAAGAACAACATGATAAACAAAGTGCAGAAGAAAAAACTAAATAGCAAACGAGTTTCTGAGGATTGAGGATGATGGATCTCCGATTGCTCAAACCCGAGACTTTAATCTTTGATCCAAGACTCCCCTCTCCTTCTCCAAGGAGTTGCAGCTGCTCTCCTAGGTCAGAACTCCCTTCAAAACGTGCCAAGAGTGTCAATATATAGGCCCCCAACACAAACTTCGCGCAGAAGTTTCAATAATTGAGTTTCTGACATGAATACACGGCCGTGTATGCATACACGGCCTAGGCCGTGTATGACACTAAGTTTGGGGGCAAAATTTCACTATTTCAATTGCAAAGTCAGAGGCGTACACGGCCTAGGCCGTGTATTCTCACGCAGGCCCTGTATTTTGACGTAGGTCCTGTAATCTGACTTTTAAGCCCAATATGACCCATTAGACTTCCAAATCTGGAAAAGTGTTCAACATGAATGTTGTAGATTTGGATCTTAGCTATCAACCATCAAAATTTCAGCCCATTTGACAACTTGTATCTCAAGATATGTCATAAACAGTATGCAAAGGTCAAGCTATCAGGATCAACACCCTAGTTCTTGCTTCAACTCCAATTTGAGTTATCCAAACATGTGATTGGGCCTTTGAAGTCTTCATGAAAGTAGTAGAGAATTGTCTTAGCTTTCCTACAAGACTAAAATCACATCAATCAGATATTTGAAACTCAAATTATAGCTAGTTTACTGAACATTGTCAAAGAGATAAATTAGGGCTAATTCATGCAATAATTCCTTCAATGATCCAATTAGGCTCAATATCATAAAATGTGTCAAAACTAACTTAATTAAACCTAATTGAACCTTGAGAAGCCCAGTGACTGAAAATCATAATTCAATTATGAGTGCTAATGAACACATTTAAGCAAAGTTTTACAGTAATATTCTAATTAGGGTTTGATATTAGAAACTGAGCTAAACGATGACAATTAAGCACAAATGGAGTTCAATGAATCAATTACAAGGCGATTAAAATATAGGAATAATCAACAGATCAGTGGTGCAAATGGTTGTGAAGGGTAGTTGGTCACCGGTGTTTGTGATGAAGATGGAAGGGTGTAGTGATTATGATGGCGGTTGCTCACTGAGTTAACTCAGTTATAGGGTAGAAGATGAAGTAGGGGTTTCTATTACAGAGGGATAAGAATGGTGATGATGAAGGTATGGTAAAGAGGGTGGTTATGGTGCTGGTAGAAATTTGAACGTGGTGAATGGTAAAAATTGAAAAAAAAATGATTATGAAAAATTTTAGCAAAAGTCAGGGGAAGGTTACATGAGTAAAAAAAGTAGACAGAAGTGTGTTTCAAGGTTGGTTCTGAGTGTTTTTTCTGTGTGTGGGTTATGCGTTTATATAGGAAGGGATTAGGTTGAAGAGTTTAAGTTAAAATGTGATTAGGAGTTTGTTTAGGATAAATGATGAGGTTTGTTTAGGATGAGTGTTGGGTTTAGGATAAGTGATGAAGTTTGTTGAGGATGAGTTATGGTCAGTTTAGGGTAGATTCGTTTAGGATGAACTTAAGGGTTAGAATAACTGATGGAATTCGTTTAGGATAAGTGCTGTATATGGGTTATGGGTTAACGGGTTGGATCATGGGTTATGGAATAATGGGTTGGATCATGGGTTATGGGTTAGTGAAAGATGAGCTTTTTTTTTTCTTTTTTTTTTTTTTTTTAACAAAATGCCCCGGATAAAATTGAGTGTTCACACATATACGTACCTATCTCAGGTACCCTCTGAATCTACTTCAGACCACATATCATCTACATTGTATTTATAGATAGTTGTATGGGCATTGTATGTTGCTGTTGGTATTTACAATTTTATGGGCAGTTGCTTATATCTAACGGTATATAGGCTGTCGGTTTAGACCGCACTACTTAGTTGTATGCAGTTATGAGTTTTAGAGGAAAAAAGCCCTATGTTAGTAGTTATAGCAATTGTTATATTGTTATACAATGTTATAGCTAGCTAATATTGGAATTGTTTGTACAGAGAATTATAATTCTCACCCCAGTTGTTCTTCCATATAAATTCAGGTATAGACCCTGTTAAGGGAAAGAAGATGAAGCATGAAGACTACTATAGTTTTTATATGCTTTAGTAGACAAAGCTTATGTATAAGTTTATATTTGCTTTGTATGTTTTAAGTAGTATGTATTACAATATGCCCTTTTGTGGCAAGTGTTGTATATATATGTATAAGTTTAAGTTTTTTCGCATTCTCTCAAGGTTTTCTATAATTACTCACTGTGATTATGGATATATGTATTAGTCAGCATGTGGAAGTAACGTCTTTAGTACTGTTTATCTTTATATATCCCTGTATATCCATGATATATCTAGATATCTGTATTAGGATGTTACATTATGGTATCAAAGCAGTTCATCCTGTTGTGCCGGGGTATGGACTAACCGTGCTTAGGCATAAGTAGCAATTTAGTAAAATGTTATGCATTCTTTTATCTCTTTATGAGATATGCAAGTGGAATTACATGACTAGCCTTTGGTATGGATGCTATTGGCTACTGTTGCACAGTTACATGATATTGAGTCAAGATAACTCAATATGTAATGTTCTGTGTGTACGGGAAACTATGGCAACTACTGGGTGAACCTATGATACTAGAAGACTGGTAAAGGAGGAGATAACCAGAGTTCTTAGAGAAATGACTGCTGTTTTGAGAGAGCAGACTGCATTTGTAGAAGTCTATCAGAAGCGATAGAATAAGACTTGAATAGTAAGTTGCGGGACGAGATGGAACTTTTGAGGGATTAGTATTTCTTGTAGTTCAGGAAAGTTACTCCTTTATTTTTCAAGGGAGAGTTTAGTTCAGTCAGAGCTGAAAGATGGCTTCATGTGATGGAAGATATCTTTGAGGTCACATTGTGTGCTGATGGATAGAAGGTGACCTTGCTTTGTAAGGATTAGTAGGAATAGTCAAAAGCTATGAGATGAAACAGAGAAGTTACTAGAGGAGGTTGGTACTCGAATCACGTGGTAGGTGTTTAGAGCTACTTTCCTAGATAAGTATTATTTCCCTTGAGTTATAGAAGGTAAGAGAAATTTGGAAATTTCTAAGGTCTGAGCGAGGGGATATTATTGAAGACTAATAGGCGGAGCAATTTAAGGAATGTCAGGAGTTCTTTTCTTATTTTACGTCTAATCCAGATGAAGATTAGAAGTGAGTAAAATTTGAAGTGGAACTTGGAGAGGACAATAGAAGAGTTGCAAAGTAAATGGAGTTTAAGGACTTCTTTGCTCTAGTCAGTGAGTGTAGAGGTGAAGTAGCAGATAATCTCAGAGCCATGATGGAACCAGAGTTAGAAGGTTCCCCAAAGAGGAAAGGATCAGATGTTGAGATCAGTGAGAGTACCTATTGATCTCAATTTTTATCAGGCAAAGGAACACAGGTTCAAGTGGTGGCTTGGGGAATGATGAGTATGAGAAAAGTGCTTTTAAGATGAGCAACCTTAAAGGGAAGAGGTAAATCAGACTCCATGGTACCAAGATGCGCAAGCAGGATATAGATCAGAATGCGCAGTAGAGGCAAATCTTCTAACTTGGTATGAGGAAAGAACACATGTGAAGAGAAATCTTTTAAGGTGTGTATAAGGAGAGTATGGATTTATTTTGTGAATCATGTTATATTACTTTGTGAATCTAGCTTGCTTACCTTATTGGTATGGTTTAGTTACTAAGAGAGACAAATGATGTTATGTTCTTATAGTGTTAGATTGTTTTTAATGTTAGGTAGTCGAACGAAGGAACTATCGAGACTAGATGTCTTTGTCTAGAAAGGATGATCAGGTAGATTAGTTGAAAGAAGCTTTGGATTTTCTTACGAGATGATCTAAGACCTAGTTGTCAGAAAAGTAAAGTTAAGAATAGAATATCTCTAAGGGTTTTTCTAGGAATATGAAAGGACATGAAGAGTATGTTAAAGGTGGTTTTGGAAACTTTTAGAAAGAAGGTGGTTAAGTGCTGAGTAAGCCAAAAGTCAATTTTGGGTTACAAGTGGTATAGTTTACGGGCTATGTAATTTCTCAAGGAAGAAATTGCAGAGAACCTTAGTAAAGTTTAAATAGAGGTACAATGGGAAGGGTAACCATTGTAACCGAAGGTAGAGAGTTTATCAGTGAACTTTCTCAGTTAGTACTACCCAGATTTGGTCAGCTAAGAAAGGTAGTATTTAGCTGTGGACTCTAGAGAGTGAGTATGGTTTCCAAGAGTTAAAGATGAGGTAAATTACTACGTTAGTGTTGGTAATTTCATATTCCCGTGAGAACTTTGAGGTAGTTAGTTATACTTTAAAGATGGGACTGAGGTGTGTTCAGATGCATAAGAGGTAAGTGGATGCCCGCACATCAAGGCAGTTAAACTTGTACGAGAGGGACTACCCTATGTATGCTTTGGAATTAGCCACAGTGGTGATTACCTTACATTTATGGAGACATAACTCATGAGGAGTCTAGTTCGAGGTGTTCAGCAATCATAATAGTTCAAGATGCTTGTTGATCAAAGGAAGCTGAAAATGAAGCAGAATAGATGGATGGAGTTTTTCAAGGCTTATAACCTTGAGTTGTGATATCATTCGGGTAAGACCAAATTAGTGGTTGATGCACTAGGTAGGAAATTCTTATAGGTGTCCCAGATGATAGTCCAAGAGAAAGTGAGTTTCTTGAGAGTTTCGAGAATTTGATTATCGTGGTGACTATGATTCCAGATAGTCTTTCAGTGAGCAAGGTGGATATAGTAAAAGGCCTAAGGATTCAGATTTTTAGAAGCTCAGGGGGAGAATGAAACTCTAAGAGACAAGAGTGAGCAGATCTTCGTAGAAACCCAAAAGGATTTTTGAAATAGCAAATGATGGAATGACGGGGTTAGAGAGAAACTGTTTTTCAAGTAAGTCAAAAATCAAGAAAGGGATTTTAGAAGGAGTTCACGATAGAAAGCGTACCATCTATCTAGAGGCATTTAAGGTTCTTCAAAAGTCAAAGAAGATGTATGGTGGCCTAGTATGTTAAAGAACATAGCAGAATATGTTGAGCTGTAGGTAAAAGTGAAGAGATTAAGTAATCTGCCCACTTTCACCAAGTAAAGTTAACTATTTTCTAGATAAGGTAGTTCAACTACCTTTGAAGGAGATAGTTAGAGTGCAAGGAGTTCTAGTGAATGTAGTGTCTGAACGAGATCCTAGATTCACATCTAGTTTTGGAAAGCTTAATAAGGAGGAGTTCAAAGCTAAGTTATGTTTTAGTATAGCTTACCATCCATAAACAGAGGGGTCAAGAGCTTAGGGATAAGTAGATTTCCTCTAATAGAGGTGTAGTTGGGAGAAGCTGGAGCTGAAAAAGGATTACATGGTAGTAAGAATTCTATGTTAAGAGAGTTTACTCGAAGTTGTTTGCACGAGGTGAGCAATTTTAGGGACAAAATTTTAAAAAGGAGGGGAGAAATGTAATATCTTTAGTAACATGTTAGACTTGTTTATATGTTCAAAAGGTAGCATATAACTTGCTTAACATGACAGTGAAGTTTTGTGACAATCTAAGTTCGTTTAGGTACTTAGTTGTAACACAGAAGTTGAAAAGTAGCTTAAAATGACTCAGATAATGACTTTAAAGGTAAAGTTGAGGGAAATAAACATAGAGAGTTTGTTTCTAAGTCATAAATGAGTTAAGTAAGATGTACTTGAAAGTTTCAAGAGAATTTGAGTTAGTTTGGTATTTTTAGGCATACTAGTTATGCAATTAATACCGAATTGACTATTAGCAGATATGAAAAATTATGAAAACAGTGAAACAATAATTTAGATGAATCTTATAATTTATTCTAAAGTTGTTGAAAGTTGAAAAACATGAATGAGCATAATTCGGGTGTTCTTAGCAGATAAGAAAGTTTTAGCAAAATATCCTTAGGGATATGATGGTCATTCTCTCATTTCTCTGTCTCGGTAAAAGGCAGCAAAAGCTGCAAGAAAGAAAGAAAAACAAAGAAGGAAGAAATGAAGGAAGAAAGGAGAGAAAGGGGAAGAAAGAAAGAAGGAGAAGGAGGAAGAGTAAGACCAAGAGGATCAACCTTCAAGATCTTCATCTTCTTCAAGAGGTAAGGGGTTTCTATTCATCTTTCTCCTCTTTGATTCTCATTGAATGAGATTAGGGATTTTTAATAGAAATAGGGGTTTGGAGAGCCAAATCCATGTTCTTGACTTGGTTCTTGGTTCCAAGGATTAGGTTAGGATAGTTTTAGCTTAGTAAGTATAAGATGACCATTTATGACTCAAGATCAACAATTAGAACTCATAGATTTAAGAATTTGATGATGGTTGGAGTTATGTGATTTTGGACCCAAATCTATGCCTAAGAGAATCCATAGGTTGTATAAGAGTTACAACAAGTTTAGGAGCCTAGATTGGTGCTAGAAATCACAAGGAAATCAATCTTAGATTATTGGAAGTTAAGATGAGAGTTTAGAACAGATAGAGCAATTTGTAGAAATTCTGCAGAATTGCTATCACGCAGAGAGCGCTCAGACGCTATACACCAAGTCCCTAGACGCTCGTGTAACAGAGATGAATGTTCGTGTAGCAGGACGCAGAGCACTCAGGCGCTCAGATCAGAGCGCTTAGACGCTCAATGTCCAAGAAGTTTTATGCGCATCAGAGCGCTTAAACGTTCAGCCCAGAGCACTTAGGCGCGCAGTGCAAAAACAACACAAGGTTGTTCCCTTCCTAAAGAGCGCCTAGACGCTCAAGGAGAGAGCGCTTAGGTGCCCATCACAGAATCCAACAAAGAGTTGTTTATGATGTTTTCAAGTTACTAGCTAGATGGAATCATTATATATATGTTTCCGAAGAATTGTTAAGGCACAAATAGGGATATTTCAATAGAGGAGTTATCACCTAGCAAGTATGAGAAAGTATAGGCCTTTGAGGATCCTAAAAGTGAAAGATTGCCCTAGGTAAGGACATAACACCTTAGGCAGCCTAGTGTTGCATTTGATATCACTCAAGATGTGATGAGATGGTGCATTAGAGACGAGTATACTTGGATGGATTGTAGTATTCACTTTAGTAAGGATAAGGAAGGTATGAATCTTAGGATATCCAAGAGTAGTAGATTACCTTGGGAAGGTACCTAGAACCTTAAGCAACAAAGAGTTGCAAGTAAGAACCAATTTGTGTTAGATTCACTTAAGTGGAAATAAGGATGTGTATTTAGTTCCGTAGAGGGAATGTTATGTACTAAGTTTCTAGTTATGTAGGACATTGTACATTGTAGAATACACAAAATGATTATTTGAGATTAATAAGATTGTCATATCCATGAGAGTGGTTAGATATGCAAAGTTCTAGAGAAATGTCCATTTATTTCCTTAATTTAGGTTGAATGAAACATTAGTTAAGATAGACTCTTTCACTATGATGAGTTGAGTCTATAGGAAAGTTAAGGTGGTGTTTATATAAGAAGTAAACATAACACTACGTTTTTCACACACTAGTTAGTTAATCTAGTTTGTATGTGAAAAGTAAGAACCTTAGTGCAACCAAGAGTAATGGTTTGCCATAGGAGAGCATCTAACACCTCAGCAACATAGTATTTCATTGAGATCACTTAAGAGTTATGAGTGATAAGGTGGTGTTTAGATATAAGTATGTATGTATGTTTATGAAAATGGTATAGTAGTATTAATATTAGTGAGTATCCCTTGATGCCCATTCATGGAGGCCAAGGGAGATAGATGGGTGTCTGATAGACATTTTTGGGGAAGGACATAACCCTGATATCTCGATAGTGCCAAGGCCAAAGGAGATAAACGGGAAATCTGAAAACCTCTTTGAAGAAGGATGAAGACCAAACTTCTCAACGTGCCAGGATACGCGCGTGTGATGTGAGGATAAGTTATTCCTCTATTCATTACGGGATAATATACTGAACCAGCTCCTAATGAATTTCTTGGTTTTCAAAATAAAACTCTACATGTATTTTAAAACAAAACAATGCACAATCATATTTTTAGGATCTTCTTAGGCATAATCATATTACATATCATCTGCATTGCATTTACAGATAGTTGTATGAGCATTGTCTGTTACTGTTAGTATTTACAATTGTGTGGGTAATTGTTTATATCTAACGGTATGTAGGCTATCGATTTAGACCGCACTACTTAGTAGTGTGCAGTTATGAGTTTTAGAGGAGAAAACTCCTATGTTAATAGTTATAGCAATTGTTATGTTGTTATACAATATTATAGCTAACTGGTATTGAAATTACTTTTACTGAGAATTGTAATTCTCACCCCAGTTGTTCTTCCATGTAAATCTAGGTACAGACCCTATTAAGGGAAATAAGATGAAGCATGAAGACTAGTATAATTTTTAAATGCTTTAGTAGACAAAGTTTATGTATAAATTTATATTTGCTTTGTATGTTTTAAGTAGTATGTATTACAATATGCTCTTTTGTGACAAATGTTGTATATATATGTATGAGTTTAAATTTTTTCGCATTCTCTTAAAGTTTTTTATAATTACTCACTATGATTATGAATATATATATTAATTAATATATAAAAATAATGTCTTTAGTACTGTTTATCTTTATATATCCTGTATATTCAGGATATATCTAAATATCTATATTAATATGTTACATGGCCCAATGACTAGACCAATCCTTTTGCTCATCTAATCCAAAATTGTTGATTAAGTTGGATTTGATCCAGTGCTTGAGATCTCCTTCATAGAATTTTATGCGTTTCTCCACCGGAACCAGATGGTTCCAAACCATACTAGTCAGCAGACAGACCCTAAGAGTATGAACTGAACTTTCCACTGTACCCTCAATGGTGACAAAAGGGTGATCCCAATCCCCATTTATACCTTCTTTTATTGGTGAGGATTCGGTCATGGCTCACCAGCCAAATAAAATTTTCCACCCTCTCAGAGTTCTTTATTTTCCAAATCCAGTTCCACATTGAATTCGTGTCTTCATTATAACTGCCCATATGATACGCACTATTGACACTAAAAAGGCCTCCCTTAGTACCAAGCCAGTACAGATGATCATTATCATCTAAATGGGGAGAACTTTGGATAGCATGGAATCTATTGCAAATCTGCTAAGGTAGAGAACGTCTAATAATTTCCCAATTCCAGTTACCTGTCTCCATCTCCATGTCCTTGACCCTCATTTTCCTGATGCCACCATACATGGCAAAGGCGTGATCAGCCAATCTAAGGCTTCCATCAATCCACTGATCAATCCAGGCCATAGCCAAGTTTCCATCCCCATTCCCCATTACCCAACACTCATGGTTCGAGAAGAAGGACCCTTGACTAGCAATATTCTTCCAGATAAAAGAGTCGTAACTTTTTGCAATAAGCTCATCACACTAAGAAACACGTCGTCCATATTTCCCTTTAAACACTTGAATCTAGAGGTCATTTTTACCACAGCTAATGCTTCACCCCCTCTTTAGCAAACAGGGTTGATTCATAATATCCAATCTCCTCAAGTCCAAGCCTCCCATCTCCTTAGGCTCACAGAGCACCTTCCAATTGACGAGATGGCACTTCCTCCTATGAGTGTCTTGACCCCAAATAAAGTTCATCTGTAGCTTCTCAATCTCCTTAAGGCACTGTTTGGGAATTTTAATTGTCATCATGGGATAAATTGGGAGCAAACCAATCTCACTGTTTTTGCCATGTTAACTCTACCGCAGAAGAGAGTTGTTGCGCCTTCCACCCCGCAAGCCTACTTTTGATCGCATCAACCAAATAGTCAAAGTCCTGCTTACGAGGATCTCTGTGCATGATAGGAACACTAAGGTACTTCCCAAGGTGTTTTGTCTCCTTGAAATTGCTAAGCAATCTATTCTTCATCGAAGCTTCCACATTCTTAGAGAAAAAGATACCAGTCTTATCCACACTAACTTTCTCGCCTGAGAGCTAACAAACACTGTTTAAGCAATTCCAGGTCACCTCCATTTGTTCTATAGAGGCCTTCATAAACAACAGGAAGTCATCAGCGAACATAAGATGAGAAATTTTTTGCCCGTTTTTGCCCACTGGAAGAGGAACCTACTTATTCTCCACCACTACTTGACTAGTGATGTGTGACAATTTGTCCATACTGTTAAATGTACCTATATCACCTGCCTCAATTTTTTAAGTGCAGTTTATATATTTGTTAAATCATTCTACTTAATATCTTAATGACAATTAATTTTAAGTTAGAATATCACATGGTACCAGAACTAAGATCCTATTCTTGTCTCCTACTTTACTAGACTCGCCTGTTTTGTCTAGACATCTGTGGATGAAGTATTAAGAGTCTCACATTACCTGCCTCAATCTTTCGAGTGCAGTTTATATATCTATACACTTACCTCAAGCCACAGCCAAGTCTAAAGAAATAAGAGAAGTCACCATTCCACAGAACATTTGTTTCTAAAGATTACAAGATTGATGAGATTAGATCAGAACCTCGCCTCCAACAGGATATTATGAATGAAACCCCATCTAAGTCTATCATTTGCATTTTTAATGTTAGTGTGATTGAGATTATGATTGATAGATTGAGATTGTAATTGATTTCATACATAATTGTATTTTATTATTTTCTTTTTCTGTATAGCAGCTTTCTTATATAAATAAAGACTAATCCTTACGCATACAATTATTTAGAAATACACAAAGATTTATCAGTCTTTTTCTTCCTGTTTCTGTTTCTAACTTGGTATCAGAGAGTCTAGGCTCTCAATCCGATCCTTCCGCTCACCGACATCGTCCCTGTTGTGTTTCTAGTTGCCACCGTCACTGGGAACACACTTCCGTCCAAATGCCACTTCAGATCACCGCTGTTCTTGCTCTGTCACCATACGCTTCGTCACCGTCTAGACACCATTCGCCGTCGTTGCTTCGAAAGTTTAGTTTTTGCTTTCTCCTTTGCTATAATGGAGAAACTAAACATTGCTCAGTCTCCTTTAGTTGTGCTCACTGCCCCTAGATGTTGCAAATATTGTAAAGACCCAAAACACTTGATTAAGAATTGTTCCACATGCCCTTCAAGGTTTGATTAAAACAGATTTCAACATCGTCTCAATTCTTCTAAGTCTTTGCTTGTTACTACTGCTGCTAATGGATCCCTAGTTTCTTCAACCACATCCCAGGCTGCCTTTTCTACTAATGATCTAGTGTCCTTCCTTAAGCGTCTAGTATCCAATTCTGGTAGTATCTCTTTTACTTTATCAACCACACCAGGTAATACTAGATGGTACTTTGACTCTGTTTGCTATAACCATATGACATCCACATCTCAGCCTTTTTCATCCCTATTTGTTAATGACATTGTACATTCCATACATATAACCGATGGATCTCTTATGAATGTTAGTCATAAAGGTTCTGTCTCTATGCCCACTCTTAGCTTACTTGATGCATATCCCATTCTCAAATTAAATTTCAATCTCATTTATGTTGGTCAATTATGTAACCTTGGTTATGAAGTCACATTTTTTTTCTTCTGGTTATCATGTGCAGGATCCATGAACAGAACAAGTCATAGGGACTGGATGTAAATTCGGAAGGCTTGAGCTCACCAACCTTCATGATCCTCCTGCCTCAAATCTTTGTGCAACACCCACCTCGTCTTCCATTCAACTGTGACACCAACATCTTGCTCATAGTTCTTTAAGGAAGCTGCGTCCCCTCTTAGTGCAAGTGGCTCTAGGTTCGATTAATAATGAGTCTTTTCACTGCACTTCTTGTCAAACTGCTAAACAACTTGCACTTTTCTTTAGTAAAAGTAATATTTCCAAATCTCCTTTTGACTTTGTGCATTCTAATATCTAGGGGCCTGCCTCCACACTAACTAAGGGAGGTAATCAATATTTTGTAATATTTATTGATGATTTTTCTCGTTTTACTTGGATATATTTAATGAGAAATCATTTAGAACTTCCTCAAGTTTACATTAATTTTGCTACTATGATCAAAACCTAATTCTCAAAATTAAATAAAGTTTTTCGTCGTGATAATGCTTCTGAATATTATGAATTAAAACTTCTCACATTTCTTTCTAAATAGGGTACACTCTCTGAGTTTTCTTATCTCTGAGTTTTCTTGTCCTGGTACCTTTCAACAAAATGGTCATGCTGAAAGAAATCATTATCATATCCTTGACTCTGTCTGAGCTATGCTCATCTTCTCCTCTTGTCCTGAACGTGCTGAGGGTGAAACTACTCTCACCGTTATCTATGTCGTCAATTGCTTTCCTTCCTCTGTTTTGGGTTATGTATCTCCCTTTGAACATCTTCACTATACTTCTCCAAATTACAACTCTCTTAAAGTTTTTGGCTATATTTGTTTTGTTCTCCTTCAATCCTATAATTAAGTATACTAAACTTGAGCCTCGAGCACGTCTATGTTGCTTTCTTGGTTATAGCACTGAACATAAGGGTTATTGCTGTTGGAATCTAATCTCTCAACGCATTTGTATCTCTCGTCATGTTGTCTTCTGGGAAGACACCATGTTTTCCTTACTCTCCCAGTTCAAGTCCATCCCTTCCACTTCGACTCATTTTTTCACTAACCCCTTTGTTGATCTTTTTCTATTGATTCTAATTTAGGTTCCTCTAGTGAGCTTCTAGTCACTTTTGATGTTTTAGCAACTCCCAAGGACATCATTCTAGATGTAAATTCTACACCTATCATTGCACTCCCTCTTTCTTTTGAGCGTCCAACTAGGGTTAGAACTCAACCTACATATCTTCGTGATTATCATTATTTTTCTACCATGCTTCACTTACGTGAA
Organism: Ormosia semicastrata; assembly: GCA_029884595.1. Classification (NCBI taxonomy): domain Eukaryota; kingdom Viridiplantae; phylum Streptophyta; class Magnoliopsida; order Fabales; family Fabaceae; genus Ormosia; species Ormosia semicastrata. The sequence continues at coordinate 11,876,113 of JAQQTO010000047.1, forward strand.
CCTCGGTCCTATCAAGAAGCCTCTACAGATTCTCATTGGCAATATGTTATGCAAGAAGAATTACAGGCTTTGGAGGGCAGTAATACTTGGGACCTTGTTCACTTGTGGGATATAAATGGATGTTCAAGATCAAGACTTATTATGATGACTCCAGTGAGTGCTATAAGGCTGGTTTGGTTGCCAAAGGTTTCACTCAAGAATATGGCATTGATTATAAGGAGACCTTTGCACTTGTTGCTCGCATCATTTTGATTCGTACTCTCCTTACTATTGCAGCAACTCAGAAATAGACTCTAAATTAGATGGATGTGAAGAATGACTTTCTTAATGATGATTTGGAAGAAGAAGTTTATATACGTCCACCTCCCAGTTACACTTGTCCACCAAATAAGGTTTGCCGTCTTCGAAAGGTTTTCTATGGCCTCAAACAAGCACCTTGGGCCTAGTTTACCAAGTTTTACAACACTATCAGTTAATTTGGCTTTTCCTCCAGTGCTCATGATTCTGCTCTGTATACTCACAAAACTAATAGAGGTATTGTTATGTTGCTTCTCTATGTTGATAATATGATTATTACTAGTGATGATACTACTGGTATTACTGAGCTTAAGCAGTTCTTGAGTCAACATTTTGAGATGAAAGATCTTAGACCTCTCAGTTACTTTCTGGGTTTTGAAGTCCTTTATTCTGTTGATGACATTTTTTCTGTCTCAAGCTAAATATATCTCAAATCTTATCTCTCGAGCCAGTCTCACCGATAATTGCACCAAATTAATTCCTCTAGAGCCTAATGTGAGATTCACACCTTTGGATGGTACAGTGCTTGATAACCCTACGCTCCATCGGTAGTTGGTTGACAACTTGATTTATCTTACTGTTACTTGCCAAGATATTTCATACGCTGTTCATTTAGTAAGTCAATTCATGTCAGCTCCTTGCATCACTCACTATGCTGCTATTCTTCATATTATCCGCTATGCGAATGGGACTTTATTTCATGGGCTTCATTTTTCTATTGACTCCTCCTTGATCCTCTGAGCCTATTCTGATGCTAATTGGGGTGGAGACCCCACTGATCGTCGATTCACCACTAGTTATTGTATCTTTCTTGGTGATGCTCTTATTTCATGATGAAGCAAGAAACATACTTTAATTGCACATTCCAGTACTGAAGCAGAGTATCAGACACTTACTGACACCACTTCCGATAAATTTTGGTTACGTTGGCTTCTTGAAGACTTGGATTTCTCTCAGTTCTCTTCCACTGCTCTTTACTATGATAATAGGAGTGTTGTTTAGATTCCTTACAATGATGTCTTTCATGAGCACACTGATAATTATCGAGACTATCAAATTATATCAAACTGATTCACCAAAACTACTTGCAGTATAAGGTAACACCAGGTCGAGCACGTAAATCACTCTAATTACATAATCAAATTAAGAGGTTAACAAACAGGGGAAAAGGGTTTGCAAGATTAATCAACAAAAAGCAATTAAAACTATAAATAGAATTAGGATAACAACAACTTCAAGGGAATTAACTAATCTTGATTTTAATTCATCCTTGATCACTATGGATCCATTCAATCACTAACCGAATTCTTGGTCTTAGATTACCTTAAGATGATCCATGGATCCTCTACTAGATAAGTATCCAGAATTCAATCAATCAATGTTAGACAAATTAAGCATCCATCTAATCACAAATTGATCTAAAAATCAAAATCCAACCAAGCTAAACAATTCATCAAACACCTTTGATGCCTTGTTTAGTCTCTGCAATCCTCTCTTAACATATGGTAATTACGTAATTATCATATGAACATCCCAGTCAAATTAAGCAACTCAATCAGAATTAAATAAAGACGAAGAAAACAAAATTGATTAATAATTGAATGTAGAACAATTAAAATAGAATCTCAGAATTAAGCATCAAGATTGTCAATCCCTAAGTTTGATTAAAGACTCTAGCCCTCCATGAATAAGAGGGAAGAACTACAGAAAAAGAAAGAAAACCTAGAAAGAATGGAGAGGAAGAGAGATGAAGAGAGAGAATGAAAAATGCTGAAAGAGAATATGCTTTTTCGTGCTACTCTCTAGCCTTTTAACCCTAACTCCTAATTTAGCCTTACATGATTAGAATTCTAATGGGTACAAATCTAGGTCAATTAGGAATCATTGGGCCTAAGTCTCATGTCATTTAGAGGCCTAAAACTCAAGTTATACTTAATTAGGTGGCCTAACTCGTCAGTAACTTGCCTATCCTTTCTATCTTTAATTGCATGCCCAAAACATCGTAGTTGGGCTAATGAGTGCACAAAGGTCAAGCTGTCAAGATCAGCAGTCTTGCTCTTGCTTCAACTTCAGCGTAAATTATCCAAACGTATAATCCAGCTCCTAAGGTCATCATGAAACTTGTAGAGAATATTGACTTCCACTTTCTTGAAGGTCTCAAGAAGTTCTCTATAGAAAGGGAAGGGCTACTACAGGCTTTTGCTGCTCATCAACAACCACTAATTTCTTCTTACCCTTAGATTTTTGGGTTGGTTCATCAGAAACTGATTTCTCTGCTAGTTGTTGCTTGCTTGCAGGTTGAGGTACAGTTGGTACTTATACAAATTTTCCAGACTTTAACATAATAGCACTCACATTCCCCTTTGGATTGAGAATTTTTTGTGAAGGAAGTTCGCCAAAACCTTGGGCTTGCAGCTGACTCAATGAAGAAGCCAATTGACTAATCTGGGTTTCTAAATTTTGTATGGTGGCCTTTGTCCTCTACTGGAACTGAATATTTTTTATGGCAATCTGCTTCACCAAATCCTCAAATGAAGGCTCAAGTTTTATGACTACTGAGCTTGGTTGTTGCATAAGCTGCTGAAATTGCTACCTACTTAGTCCAATATGAGGCTGAAACTGTAGTTTCCTAGGTGGTTGTTAGAATGACTGCCTGTACTACTGCGATTGTTGCTGTTGTGAGGCTGTATTACCATATCTCAGAATTGGATGATCTTTCTAGCCAAGGTTATATGTATTGGAGTATGGATCATATCTAGGTTGTTGTTGCTGTTGGTATTGTGGTTTACTAAGAAAGACACCTACTGCAGCTATAGAGTGATCTTGAAATACAGAACCATCATCCTGAAGTGTAGGGCATGCATCTAAGGGATAAGATGAACAAGAACAAATGCCACACACGCTTGCAGGCCCCTGCATAGGTAATTGTTGTCCCATTGCTAACTGTCTCACCAAGGAAGTCAATCCATCAAGTCTGTGCTCCATTCTCTATTGGTCAGCATGAGACACATGAACCTCATTTACTCCTCTGGTTGAAGTAATCACATGAGTACCAAACTACTGGGAATTGGCAGCCATGTTAATAATTAATTCTCTAACAGCAACTGGAGTTTTATCAACCAATGCACCTCCACTAGCAGCATCAATCATGCTCCTATCCATAGGCAACAAGCCCTCATAGAAGTATTGGATCAATAGTTGATCACTAATCTGGTGGTGGGAACAACTTCAGCACAATTTCTTGAACCTCTCCCAATACTCATGCAAGGTTTCTCCTGTCATCTGTCTTATACCACATATATTTTTTATAATGGCAACAACTCTAGATGTAAGGAAAAACTTCTCCAAGAACAACCTCTTCATGTCATTCCAACACATTATTGAACTTAGTGAAAGGTAATATAACCAATCCTTGGCTGCATCAGCAAGGGAGAAAGGAAATGCTCTCAACTTGATGTGTTGCTTAGATCCCCTGTGACTTCATGGTTGAACAGACCACATGAAACTCCTTTAAATGCTTATAAGGGTCCTCACCTGCAAGACCATGAAATTTTGGCATCAAATGTATCAATCTAGATTTAAGTTTAAAGTTAGCATCAAGATCAAAATATTGAATCCCTAAAGGCTGGTAAGTAACATTAGGAGCAGCTAGTTATTTAGGGGTCCTATTATGCATGTTATCACCCATAGTTGCAATATCACTTAAGCTCTCAAGTTCACTTTCAGTTTCAATATCAAATTCAAGTTCATATGCAATTCTTTCACGAAGCCTACGAGCTTTATTAAGTGTATGCAAGGTCCTCTCAATGTCAGCATCAATATTAACTAAATAACTAGTGGAAGACCTAGTCATACAACATACAAAGCACAAAAACAAAAAAACATGTAAAATAGATTACATAAGACTAAAATTCTATCAAAATAAATCTAGTCAACCTATCTAAACATTTTTTTAAAAATGGGACTACTACAGAATGAAAACTACACAAAAATGAAACTAAAAAATGCAATAAAAAATCTTAGAAAATTGAAAAAGTGGTCTAAACGATAGAATTTGAAAAAACCAGAGGTGACCTCACAATAAAATGTGAGTCTTGTTTGTTAGGTCATTTTCCTTCAACTGACCAAGTTTTAGGTCATTTTGAGCACGTTTATCTGTACAAAGTTTTGAAAATTGACCTAAAATCACTTGTTTTCACTTGAAAACCACCAAAACATAGCAACAATGGGGTTAGTCAAGGATTAATAGTCAAATATACTCCTAATAAGATTGATCAAAATCAGAATGATCCTCGGCAATGGCGCCAAAATTTAATAACTGTCAAGACTATCAAATTATATCAATTTATAACCGATTCACCAAAACTACTTGCATTATAAGGTAACACCGGATCAAGCTCATAGATCACTCTAATTACACAATCAAATTAAAAAGGTTAACAAATAGTGGGGAAAGGGTTTGCAAGATTATTTAACAAAAAGCAATTAAAATGGTAAACAGAATTTGGAAAACAACCAATCCATGGAAATTAACCAATCTTGATTTTAATCTATCATTGATCACTATGGATCCATTCAATCACTAACTGAATTCTTGGTCTTAGATCACCACAAGAATCCTCAAGATGATCCATGGATTCTCTACTAGATAAATATTCATAATTCGATCAATAAAGGTTAGACAAATTAAGCATTCATCTAATCCCAAATTGATCTAAAAATCAGAATCCAACTAAGCTAAACAATTCATCAAACATCTTTGATGCGTTGTTTAGTCTCTGCAATCCTCTTTTAACACATGGTAATTACTCAATTATCATATGAACTTCCCAATCAAATTAAGTAACTCAATCATAATTAAACAAAGAGGAAGGAAAGAAACTTGATTAATAATTGAATATAGAACAATTAAAACAAAATCTCAGAATTAAGCATCAAAATTGTCAATCCCTAGGATTCATTAAAGGCTCTAGCCCTCCATGAATAAGAGGGAAGAACTACAGAAAAAGAGAGAAAACCTAGAGAGAAGGGAGAGGAAGAGAGATAAAGAGAGAGAATGAAAAGTTCTGAATGAGAATATGTTTTTTCTGCTCTCTAATCTTTTAAACCTAACTCTTAATTTGGCCTTATATGATTATAATTCTAATGGGTACAAATCTGGGTCAATTAGGAATCATTAGGCCTAAGTCTCATATCATTTAGAGGCCTAAAACTCAAGTTATGCTCAATTAAGTGGCCTAACTCATCAACAACTCACCTCTTTTTTCCATCTTCAATTGTATGCCCAAAACAAAGTAGTTCAACTTAGGAGTATTTATAGGAGTTGCATCTTTTCTCTTAGCTTCCATTTGGCTTGGTTTGACATCCAATAGACTCCTATAACTTAATATATGAGCTAATGAGTGTGCAGAGTTCAAGCTGTTAGGATCAGCATTCTGACTCTTGCTTAAACTTCAGTTTAAATTATCCAAACATATGATCCAACTCCTGAGGTCTTCATAAAACTTGTAGAGATTTATCATAACTTTCCTACATGACCAAAATCACATCAATTAGATATTTGAAACTTAGATTATAGCCAAATTACTGAACGTTGCCAAATAGACAAATTAAGCTAATTCATGCAATAATTTCGTCAATGATCCAGTTAGGCCCAATATCATAAAATGTGACAAAACTAACTTAATTAAGCCAAATTAAACCTTAAGAAGTATAGTGAGAGGATCATTAAATGAATAAAATATATTTCTATCATGCATATTGAGATCGACTACCACTTCATTTGTCAACATATTCTTCATGGTGCTCTTCGTCTCATTTCCATTGGTACTATTGACTAGTCAGCCGATTCGTTCACTAAAGCTCACCATCCTAGTTGATTTCGTACTCTGATTTTCAAACTCAAGTTAATTTTTTCTACACCCACTTGAGTTTGAGAGGAGATATTAGCGTGATTGAGATTATGATTAATTGATTGAGATTGTAATTGATTTCGTACATAATTGTATTTTATTATTTTCTTTTTCTATATAGCATTCTTCTTATATAAATAAAGATTAATTTTCATGTATACAATTATTTAAAAATATACACAAATTTATCAATCTTTTTCTCCCTATTTCTATTTCTAACTTTCAAAATCCACTTTAATTGCAAAAAATCATGTTCGTCCTCTCATTTTCTTCATGGAATGTACCATCTCCTGAGCAATCACAATATTATCATGCATGCAGCGATTAAGGACAAAACTTGCCTGATAAGGAGAAATCGTACTGGGCAGCATAGTCTTCATTCTATTTACAATGCAGTGACCTTGTATATATACCACATTACATAGCGAGATTGGTCGGAATTGGCTAATTAACTCAGGCCTGGCACCTTTGTGATCAAAACAATATGAGTTTGGTTGACAGGCCCAACATCCTGATGACTGTTCCACACTTGGGACACAAAATCAGCAACGCTGGGACCAACCGATTCCCAGGTTCCCTGATAGAAAGCACCTAGAAACCCATCAGGCCTAGGAGCCTTAAGGGCCCTCGTAGCAAAAACTGCCTCCTTGACCTCCCTTGGGCTAACTGACTGGTCCAACAAAGTTTTAGCAGTTAGCACTCTTATCCAAAGGCGGAAAAGAGAAACCTGTTTGGAAAAAAATCACATCCCTTCCCCTCATCTGTGAACAAATCTTTGTAGAAACTATTCATTCGCCATATCATGGAGAGTATCCTGATGATCGACCCACTGCCCCTCTGTATTTCTAAGCATGAGGATCTTATTTTTACGCCTCCTATTAATTGTTTTCAGGTGATAGTATCAAGTATTTCGGTCCCATCTCTAATCCATTGGGATCTGGTTGTATTTTGATCGTGGCTAAAAACAAGCCCAATATTACATTGCTAACATTATACAGCCAACTTTGATTAAAGCAAGAGGAGTACTTTGATACCAAATATGTTACATTCTAAGGCTTTCATCCAGTGGTATAACAAATTAATGTTGTTATCACTACACGCATTTAGTGAGAAATCTAGTAAGAAGTAAAGATATTAAAAAGTTAAAACAACTAAAATGATGAAACAAGGGCATGCATTGAAAGTATCTAGTAGCATAGTTCACAACGTCTCTTTGTAATGAATGTTTTATAGTTGGGCGTTTGAACTATCAAAGAAAAAAAAAGTGCAATTCTTAGCTTTGTTAGGATGAGTGTATCACTACCTCGATCGTCATGTCACTTTCGGATTTCTTTGCTGCAGTTCTTGTCCATGAATAAAGCCTTACTTACTTTTGGTTTTCTTGATAGGTTCACCGTCAATGTTTGGCCAGAGTGAAAAAGAAAGTTTGTGTAGGCAATAGATCTTCTCTCATGCTAACAGCTGTTTTAATAACAGTTCGGCCGTATTTATAATTAAACATTTATACAAACTCTCATTTACATCCATTGGGTATAACATAGAAGCACACATGCAATTGGCTAATACTTTTTTTTTTAAAGCGATCATTGGAACGATAATAACAAAACGGGCCTGCATTTCTGTAAATCAACCGCATTGTATTTTTGTATACAACAAGAAGATCAGTTTATTTATGTCAAACTCTCATTGTCTACATATTTTGGGTCAGGTAAGGTCATTGCTTATTCAGTTCTAATCGAGTGTACTTGGCCTTGAATTTTTGGTATTGTAATTAGGCAATACTTGATTCAGTTTACAAGTACTTTAAATGATTTATACTTTAACTAATTTATCTTTTCGATCTGGTCATATTCCACACTAAAACTAAAAAATTCATTAGGACAACAATTTCTTTCAGCGTGGCTCACACTATAAAAAAGGGGAAGTAGCTGTAGTTTATAATCCGCGGATGGCATAGCCGCCCGCAAAAAATTCCTTTGCTCTTCCCCACTGGTGTGTGTGCTCAAAGCCTCAAACCACTATGCCAGTTAAAAATCCTTATTTTTTAGTTTTCTTTTAATTTTTATTGATTTGCTCAAACTTCAAAAACTTAATATTATTCTACTATCATGATTATCAGAATATTTTGTTTTCTTGTTTCAATTATTAGCAGTTGGGATATGTATGGAGTATAGGGAGTAAAGGAGGTATTATTCAGATATTTTTTTATCACCATATTATCAAGGCAGTTTGAGGTGGCTCTAGACAATCTACTCCAGAGAGTGGTTCGTTATATAAACCTAACTGCTTGTCTACCAGTTAAATCAATTCCATTTTTTAAAACTATTGCTTATCATTCATATAATTCCCAATTTGGCTGTTTCGCTTTTTATACGCATGTTTTTTTTTTTTTTGTAATTGACGGGGCCTTAGCCCCAGAGAAAAATAAGGCTACACACTATGATTTCTACATCACGCAACAGCAGCCCCCAATTCCAGGGTTCTTGTAACATCTTTCCCAATCTAATGATCATAATCAGAGTTATAGTAATTCTTTAATATTAGTAAGAGTTATATGTTAATTTGAATAATTTTTTGAACCAGCTTGAGCATAATTTTATAACACTGAATACAAGGAGATAATTAAAGTTTTTGTATAAATAATTGATATAATGAGAATAAATATGAAAAATTTATTTCTTAACTAAGAACTATTGATAAGATTTGTAGAAAATTTGGAGAAGTAGTTGAGTTAGTTTGATATTTTTAAGGACATTGATAGGGGATAAGTGAATAGTAAAATGAACAACTAATTAACTCAGAAAATTATGAAAATATTTGGAGATGGTAATTAGTATGACATAGAAAATATTTTGGTATAAAATTCTAATTAAGATAAATATTAATAAGCAAATTTACTTAATTCTTGAGTTTAATTCAATTTGAAACTGAGTAATGAAGTTTAACTGATAAATAGTAATATATGAAAAATTCTGAAAAAATAGATTTAAAGACTAAGATGAGTCCTAAAAATTTTCTTAATACTTATGAATACTTAAAAATTTAACTTTAGAATATTAAAATGTGTTTAACAGATCCAAAAATTTATGTGAGAAATTTTGAGTATTCCACCACCTTTCACCTGACCACTTTTTCTACACAAATCTTGACTATTCTTTGAACATTGTTGCTTCATCTTTCTCTCGGTTCCCAGACCAGAAACAAAGAAATAGGGACAAATTAGAGGCATAGGACAAATTAGAGGCATAGGGACAACAAGAGAAAAGAGAAAGGAAGAAAAAGTCTACCAACTCCATTTCCTTTCCTTTTTGTTCTTATCATCCTTGACTTTTGTCTATTTCATTTCAACTTTGTACACTTTCTCTCCCCTGTTTCCGTCCACCAGCAGCAGCCCAAAAGAAACAAGTAAAACAAAATAAGAGAAAGTAAGGAAACAAGAGACAAGAGGAAGAAGAAATCAAAGGCAAGAAAGGAAAGAAAATTGTGGCAAGCTAGTGGAGTTGAGGTGGGGGATTCTTTGCCATCTTCTTGCTTTTCTTTTCTTGTTGTTTTTGAGTCTCAAAGCTGGTTCATGGAGCCTTTAAAGCTCATGGCCAGCAACTTGCAAAACAGCAAGTGTTTGGTTCATTTTTGTGCTTCTATGTTACCATGTCTTAATTCTATTTTCTCTTTGGGTTCTTAGGTAAAAGTTTTGTGAATTCGATTGATGATATCATGCCTATAACTCATGGCTGAGTTGTTTGTTAAGATGTTGGTATTCTTTTAAATTGTTCACCTTTTTTTTAATGATGTTTGTGTTTGTTTATGACCAAAATTGTGATGCATTTATGTGATAATTTGGTGGCTTGAATTGTACTTGAAAATCAAAGGAAGGTGCTGCCCCATTTGTGAATGTATTATACTAGTTTTGTGCTTAAAATGAAACTTGATTGGTGATGAATTACAAGGGTAGGATGCTGCCCTGTTTTTGACTTGTATACGGAAGATTTAAATATATGAAAACTGTCTTGTATGGTATTGGGAGGTCATAACAGTGTTGGTTTGTTTGTGACCAAAATTTGTTCATTGTTTGCTTGAAATTGTGACTACAATGGTGTTAAAAACCTATGGCAAAATGCTGCCCAAGGATGACCATAAAATTTGTGTTACTTAAGCATGATTTATAACATGGTTGATGTAAAATGGTCTTGGCAAAATGCTGCCCTTTGAGATCAAAATTTTAATATCTTTGAGCTAGGAGTTATGGCTTAAAATGTGATTAAATATGTAAAGTTAAAGGCTGTCATAATACAATCATTATTTGAATGTATGTTGTATGCATTGAAACTTATTTGATTCAATGTTGGATTTAAAATGAGCAAGAAGCTCACATCTAAGTGGGCCTTATCCACGACAATATATGATTATGAACAAATTATTATTGTATGGAAGCCTATTGGATGTTATGGTTTATATGAGTAACCTTATATTTTATATGGCCAAGAAATTGAATTAGGATTACACTAGGTTAGAATGACTCAAGTTCTTCCTAGTTGAAAGTAGATGAGGAGGGACATTCCTTCTCTACTAGAGGTGATCCTTGATTATTGATAGTGTGGGGGTGGACATTCCCTCCCTATCTTAGTAGTTGAGGACGAACAATTTCCTCTCTACTCACAACTCTATGCTGAGGAGGGACATTCCCTCATTAGAAGTGGCCAGGTTACCCATTTATCAGAGTATTTCTGTGTGACTGGCTAATGGTAATAAATAGGTTAAAGTGCACTAACCTAAAAACAGACTACTGCCAAGTGTTTTAAACAAGCAATACAAATGAAGTTGAATTTATATGATTAATTGTGATGTTTGATTAAAGGTGTGTTTCTAAAATTATTTGTGAGTGCATATTGCTATGTTTGATAATAAATGTTTTCTGAAACTTAATAATTGAATTTTTGTTTTGGGAAGAGGAATGACTTGATTTGGTTTTTACTACCTTCCTACATAATGAAATTGATGTTGAAAATGATTTTTTCCTGAAACAGCAGGAAGTATTACGATGTCACTGATTTTTAATGGCACTAAGAATTCTATAATACTAAGAATTCTTTGAATTCTCACCCCCTTTTTGTTCTTGTTTCCGTAATATTTTCAAGGACTAGATCCTTAGCATGGAGACTAAAGCAAAAGACGTAGTATATTTTAGTTGTTGTTTTATAGTTTGTATTATGTAATTATTATATTGTAAAAGTTTATGCAAATTATTGTACTATAAAAGTACATTGTACTCTTGTATATTGTCCTTTTAATATATAAATGTTATATTATTATGCGATAGGCTCATACTTTTGATATATTAACTAAATAAAAATGTTAAATTTTAAATTATTAATTTTTACGTGACGTGCTTCATTTTATTTGTTAATACGTAAATCCAGATTACATTATTAGTAAAGATGTTAAGGACGTTACAGTTCCTCCCTACAACAAAACCCAAGATTAAGCCCAATGCTCATTCTAACCATAAAATCTGCTGCAAAATTCCCTTCCCACAAGGAATGGATAACACGAAGTTGTTAAGGCCTATTCATCATCTCCTTAATGCAACTAATGATCTGCCTCTGATTACTAGGAGCTTTAGTTGGCTGGGTGAGTAAGTGCACCATCGCGGCATAATCTAATTCAAGAAACTCTCTACGAAATCCCCTACCCCATGGTAGTTAAAGACCTTCCAAAGCACCCTAAACCTCAGCCATGAAAGCTGTGGTGTCACCCAAGTTCCTGGTGTATCCAACTATCTAATGCCCTAAGGAATCTCAAGGCAATCCTCCACACCCTGCCATTCTCTGCTCCTATTTACATGCCCCATCAGAATTAACTTTCACCCATCCCTCTTCCGGAGAGGACTAGTTGATCTATCTCCCTATATTGGTACATCCTTGAGGTTCCTTCAGCACATTACTATCCTGTAAACTGAAAGCTTTAAGAATCACTGCAACCGGATTCAATGGTCTACCAAAGTGGTCATCAAAAACTCACTTGTTCAATCCCAACACTTATATGCCATCACCCACTTAGCCCCTTGTAAATTACAGCCAACCCATTCATGTAGGTTCTTAGAGTAAAAAGGAGCACGGTCCTGAGGTTTTAGGATCATATTCCAAACTTGCACTGCCTCTGGATAATCCCTCAAAGCATGAACAATGGTTTCAACACTCATTTGATACCTTGGACAGAAAGCACCACCATTTCTCCATTTACTGCACTTGAGGTTAGTATTGAGACCATCATGATAAACTCGCCAAATAAAACACCTTAACCTCTTAAGACCTTTTATCTTCCATATTTTACCCCATGTATGATCAGTGATATCCTCTATTATCCCCGTTATAAGCTTATAAGCACTCTTTACTGAGAAGCATCCAGAGGACTCTCTAGCCCATACAATTTTGTCTAAAGAATTAAGATTAAATAGAGGGAGAATAGCATGGATCTTCCTAAAAATATGCTCAGGAAGTAATGCGTGAAAGATGTCCCACTTCCATTCACCATCAGGGTTGACCAAATCAACAACAACCCATCTTTCCATTCCCTGGGGAATAGCATCAATATGGTCAAGCAGCCTTATATTCCTTCTAACTAACCTATCAATCTAGGCTCGAACTGTGCTTCCTGTGCCCACATCCCACCAGCTATACTTATTGTTCTAGATCAGGTTACAGGTCCATGGAACTGGAGCAACTCGACCCACCAAGATGGTACCTAGACATACAGTGCGCATGAAGCAGCTCACACATCAGGCGTAACGATAGGAATAAATCCTGATCATATCTCATACAAGCAAGGGAATAAGGATAAAGGAATAGCGGTCTCCACGATCCTGTCCCTCACGATCGTGTCGCCACTATTCCAGGTAGCAGCATTTGGCACGCACTAAATACTTAGACACCACATACCCTAAAATGCTCATATAAATATAGTAAGCAAGAAAGACAAGGTATGCCCTAATTCCATTACCCACTATTTTCCTTACGCAGCTACTGACTTGAGTGTTAGAGTGTCTTTTACAAGTACCCACCCCTTCACTCCATTACTGTGGAAGTTGTGCCTACGGAGGACACCACCATCTCCTGCCTCTCCTAATAACTGTCTTAACAGACTTACCAACCTCGTATCCACCCCCTACTCTCTCCACCATCACTTTCTTCTCTAAGCGATCATTTCGAGGTAAATTTTTCTTTCATTCTATCACCTTCCTCTTTAGCTTGCATGTTTACTATAACACCAAACACATTTGCTTGTCACAGCAAGAGTCTTGTAAAGTCAAAAAAGTTTCTTCTTTTTTTCTTTTTTTTTTTTGTTTGTTCCTGTATGTTTATATGAGAAAAAAATAGTGCCATTTTTTTATGTCTATTTGGTGAGTATTCTCCCAATCATGACCATCCAGAAAATCATAATCACACACTCATTCCATTTACAATTTTTTATCCAACTAACAATGTACCTTTTATCTTTACTGTTAGAAGTTACTGTGCAGCAATTAAGGCTTTGGTGGCTCAAGAGGAGAAAAATAAGAAAAAAGTTGACTTTTTGCTTGGCGACAACTGCAAGAAAGACACAAAGACTGGTGAACCCATTCAGCAACACTAGCAACTACCATTTTTCATCTGTCTCCGCCCCTTCTTTATTATCTTCTTTGCCTCACCGAACGCACATTAGCTGATAACTTTAGGAAATGAAGCTATTTTACATGAATTTGAATGTATATGAGCATGCTATCCTTAAGTTTTATAGGCCAAAGGTTCAATTCATGCATGTCTTTAATGATTTAAGCTTGTTAATTCAAATGATTGAGAATTGAATCTTTGAGGATTTTATTTAAAGAATTTGGATTGATCATGATTTGATGGACTTTGGCATTGTCTTGATGCAGGTATTTAAGAAGGAAAAGCCTTGGAAGGGATGAGGAAAACGAAGAGGAGCTTAAATTTGGAAGAAAGCAAGAAAGGAGAAGTTGCTGCCAACCCAAGCCTAGACTTGACAAATCTAAGCCTAGGCTTGACAAACCCACGCCTAGGCTTGGCAAACCCACGCCTAGGCGTGGAAAATCCAAGCCAAGGCGTGAAACTCTCAGGTTTTTAGGAATTTTAGACAAAGAAACTCACGCCTAGGCGTGGAAAAGTCACGCCTAGGTATGCCAGCACCTAATAGCACGTGTTTCATAACTATGCCTAGGCGTGGGAAAAATTCTTGTCCACGAAATTAGCCTTTAATATCTTATTTTTGGGACTTGAATGGGGGCTTCTATTTTGGACCAAGCACGAAATCCCTAGAGAAAGTGGGAGGAGGAGTAAATCACTCAAGATAGAGGTGATTCAAGGAAGAATCAAGATCAAGGAAGGAAGATCAAGCTTGGATTCTCTCCACTTTTGTTCATTCTTTCCATTTTCTCTCTTGATTTGTAACTTGATGGGTTCTATGATTCCATATGTTTTCTCTTCTTTCATGATGTGTAACTAAACTCTAATCTAGGGGCTATCTAGGATCTTGCTATGGATTTAATTATCTTATAAATTAGTTGAGTATTCTTTCAATGAAATTAGTTTTGTTCTTTCATATTTATGCTTAATGCTTATTATTGATTGACCATCAATTGCATGATTTTAGTATTCCAATTGAACTAGAAATAGGGTGTTGTGAATATGGATATGGTATGGTTGATGTGTGTTCAATTACATTCTATTGGATTGAATGTGTTGATTAGCTAATGGGATGGACACATACCCATTAGTCATGCATAGTAAGTGTTTGATAATTGGTCTTAATGAGTGAATCTTATGCTAACTCACATGGACACATAGTGGATTAACTACGTTTCACATGGGTAATTGTCCTAGACATAAGCTTTTACCTATTGCTTATTTTTAGCTATCAAAACTAACTCATTGTTAGATACTTGTAAATTGTAAGTTATTCATTGAAGCAGTAAGTGAATAGGGACTCCTAGGCCTTAATCATTCTCATCTTTCTCTTGTGTATTCGGTGTTTGGTGCATTCTTGTTTTGTTTCTCTTAAGTTGTTATTTTACTTGTAACCTACTCTCACATTTCGATTACTTGGATAAGAATTTGTGAAAATTGGTTAAGTTTAGCATTTCTCTAATTGTCAATCCCTTGGGACACAATACTCTAACTTTCATATATTACTTATTGACTCATAAGCTTGTGGATTACACACAACCAAGTTTTTGCCGCCGTTGCTAGGGATGGAATTTAGATTTTGTGTTATTTCTTAATTCAATTCACAACTCTTATTTCATGTTTTATTTGTTTGTTTTGTTTTTCAGGTACTTAGCTCTTGTATACGAAGGCCTCAAAATATATATCGATTTCTTTACGATCCTGAGATCGAGAGGACTTTTCGTAGATTGCTAAGAGAACAACAAATACAAGGGAAGACACTTGAATTGGATAGTGAATCGGAGATGGCGGAAGAAGTGAATGCTGAAAGACTCTTGAGGGAGTATGCCACTCCAAATGCTAGGGACATTCGATCTAGCATGAGAAGACCAGCTATACAAGCACAGACTTTTGAGATCAAGCCTGCTATTATCCAGATGGTTCAGAATAATTTTTAATTTACGGATCTACCCCATAAAGATCCTAATGCTCATCTAGCCAATTTTTTAGAGATTTGTGATACTTTCAAGCATCAAGGGATGACTGATGATGCAGCTCGTTTGAGACTCTTCTCTTTTCTTTGAGGGATAGGGCCAAGGCCTGACTTCAATCCTTGCCTAAGCATTCCATCACTACTTGGGAAGACCTAGCTCAGAAGTTTCTGGATCGATTTTTCCCTCCTATGAAGTCAATGAAGTACAGAAATGATATCTTGTCCTTCAGGCAATTTGAAGGAGAAACATTATATAAGGCTTGGGACCACTTTAAGGAGATGTTGAGGAAGTGCCTCCATAATGGCATAGCAAAATGGATGTCGGTCCATACCTTCTATAACAGCTTGACAACATCCATTCGATCTATAATTGATACAGCAGCTAGAGGGACTCTCATAGGCAAGACTGTAGACGTTGCCTACAACATTTTGGAGGAAATGGCCACTAATAACTATTAGTAGCCAGCAGAGAGGGTTACTCCTAGGAGAGTGGCGGCCGATATACATGAAGTTGATGCTCTCACATAACTTTCAGCTAAAGTGGCAGCACTATCCAAGAAGTTTGACACTATAGCAGTTAATTCAGTGACAAGTGGAGCTAATATCTCAGCTGATATTTGTGATCATTGTAGGGACCGTCACTGTACTATGAGTTGCACAACTAGCCTAGAGAGTATGCAATATGCCAGTCAGTTCCACCCAAGTAGTCACAATAGTGCTTTTGGTAATACTTACAACTTTACTTGGCGGAATCATCCTAATCTTTCTTGGGGTGAAAATTCTCAAGGTCCTTCTTCTTCTTATCAGCCTAGGGAAGCACCACGTGCCCTTTCAGGTTTCCAACAACAAAGCTCCCCTCAATCCCAAGGTTCAACTTCAACTTCCAATTTGGAGAAGATGTTTGCTTAGTTCATAACTAGCCAACAAGAGTATATGACTAAAACTAATTCAAGGCTTGCTTCCCATGATGCCTTGATGCAAAGTCAAGTGATTTCCTTGAGGAATATTGAGACTCAAGTTGGTCAACTAACCTAAGCTCTAAACAATAGGCCCCAAGGCACTTTTCCAAGTGATACCATTAATAATCCAAAAGGTGCCCCTCTTGAGCAGTGCAAGGCCATATCATTGAGGAGTGGGAAGGAAATTCAAAGAAATTCAAAGATCAAGCTACTTAAAAAAGACGCTAAGGTGGTATAAGATGAAGTGGTTTTGAGCAAAGAGGTGAAGAAAAATAAGAAAATTGCAAAGGGGAAGGTTGGAGACAAGAAGAAGGAGGACAAGCTATATACACCACCTCCACATTTCCCTAACCGGTTAGTTAAGTAAAAGCTTGATGCTCAATTTCAAAAATTTCTAGAGATTTTCAAGAAAATTCACATTAACATACCATTTGCTGAGGCATTGGAAAAAATGCCTAGTTATGTGAAGTTCATGAAGGACATCTTGTCCAAGAAGAAAAAGCTTAATGAGTTTGAAACTGTTGCTCTCACAGAGGAATGTAGTGCTATCTTGTAAAATAAACTTCCTCCCAAGCTCAAAGATCTTGGAAGCTTCACCATTCCTTGCACCATTAGTGAGAAATTCTCTGGTCGGGCATTATGTGATTTGGGGGCCAGTGTAAATCTCATGCCCTTTTCAATATACCAAAGACTAGGTTTGGGAGAGGTAAAGATGACTTCGGTTACTTTGCAACTAGCTAATTGTTCTCTCACATACCCTAAGGGAGTCATAGAAGATGTCTTGGTCAAGGTGGACAAGTTTATTTTCCTAGCTGATTTCATCATCCTGGATATGGAGGAAGATAGAAATATCCCTCTCATCCTTGGAAGATCGTTCCTTGCAACTGGAGGAACTCTTATTGATGTTCAAAAAGGGGAGCTTACCATGAGAGTGCAAGATCAAGAGGTAACCTTTAATATTTTCAAAGTAACAAAATTACCTCAAGATCTTAAAGAATGTTCATATGTGAATGTGCTTGGTGGGACGAGAACTAAAATAATTGGTGCAAATGTCCCGTGTGACCCTTTTGAAGCTTCTTTGCTTTCTACATGTGAAAGGGAAGATGAGGAATTGAGAGAGCTCGAGTTATTACCAACTCATTTGAGTTATGCCTATCTTAGTGACAAAGCTACATCTCTCAGTTACCATTACAGAGAAAGTCTAGCCTAGGACTATAAATAGGGCGCTTCTTGGGAGGTAACCCAAGTTCTTTACCTTATCTTTATTTTTCTTTATTGATGTTTTTACATTCCTAGTTTAGTTATGTACCTACTTTTGATTCTGTTGAGTTTTTGATTTCTTGATTACATTTGATTTTGTTTACCTCATTTTTTTGGCTTTGTATTTACCTTATCTTTTTGATGAAGTAGTTTTGATGGATTTGAGAGAGCTTGTTTAGGATTAGTGGGTTGTCTGAAAATTTGCACTAAATTGATGAGTGTGCTTGGTGGCATTTTGAATTTATGCATGCCAATATGTTGATTTAAGTATCCGATGATTGTGTGGATCAAAGATGCGCCTCATTACATGGGAAACCATATGTAGAAATTCAAATGTTGTGCTTACACTTGTTATCATAAATGTGTGTGAGTGTATTTCCCTGTTGTATGTGTTGTGGACCTTGGAATATGAATGAAATGCATGATTGGAGAAAATTTATGAATGACATGTGTAAAGTCAATTTGCATCTTAGAGGCTTGTCTGATTCCCTTTCGAGGCGAAATCCTAAGCGATGCATTTTTGAGGAAATGACTAGGGCAATTCTTTGGACCAATTAGGCCTTTTCAAGCCAACCTTAACTGAATTAGTTCCCTAGTACCCCCTTTGAAGCCTAGTGTGCGTGTGTGTGACCTAATTTTTCTTTCTTAAAACCTACAATCTCCACCCCTTCACCCCTGCTTATGTTAAGAAAATCTCTTACCCTCATTACAGGTCCTTCGTTGAACACATGATTGAGCATTTTTGTTAGTGTGAGTCAAAGTGTTTTGCATGATACTAGGAAACCAAGATCTATTTGGAACAAACTCTTGTTCAAAATGAAAAAAAAAGTATAAAAAAAGAGAAATAAAAATGTGTGAGCTGCACAAAATGCAACCCCCATTTTGCAAAGAAAATAAACATATACATATGTTTTTCTAAAAAAAGAAAAAAATGTAATAAAGAGAGTTGATTTTTCATATTGGATCCTTTTGTACATTTTGCATGCTTAACTTGATTCAATGGAAGTGTGTGATTATATGTTTAATATTTGATTTTAAATCTTTCCCCTTCCTTCTTAGCCATTACTCTTAGCCTCACATTACAACCTTAAAAGACCCTTATGATCTTTGATTATGTGTTGCCTACATTAGTGGAGAAAGGGATGAAAGATATTTTTATGAGAGTGTATGTGCATTTTATAAATTCATCCATCTTGCTCTTCAAGATTAGGAAAGGGTCTTAAACACATGAGTTTGGGAAATCATCCATGTACAAAAATTGCATTCAAGGGTAATCATGACAGTTAAAATTTTTCTTGCATGTGTGAACCTTGTTGAGAGGTTGAGAAGTGATTTCTGAGGGTATGAATGATAATTGAAAGTTGGCTATGTTCTTGTTCAATTTGCTCCATGATTTTTGTATTGAATTATGTTCATTCTTCTCTTGCTTGGCTTAGTTTGCTCGAGGACTAGCAAATATTTAGGTTTGGGGGTGTGATAACTTTAGGAAATGAAGTTATTTCACATGAATTTGAATGTATATGAGCATGCTATCCTTAAGTTTTATAGGCCAAAGGTTCAATTCATGCATGTCTTTAATGATTTAAGCTTGTTAATTCAAATGATTGAGAATTGAATCTTTGAGGATTTTATTTAAAGAATTCAGATTGATCATGATTTGATGGGCTTTGGCATTGTCTTGATGCAGGTATTCAAGAAGGAAAGACCTTGGAAGGGATGAGAAAAGTGAAGAGGAGCTCAAATTTGGAAAAAAACAAGAAAGGAGAAGTTGCTGCCAACCCAAGCCTAGGCTTGACAAACCCACGCCTAGGCTTGACAAACCCATGCCTAAGCTTGGCAAACCTACGCCTAAGCGTGGAAAATCCAAGCCTAGGCGTGGCACTCTCAGGTTTTCAAGAATTTTAGACAGAAACACTCACACCTAGGCATGGAAAAGTCACGCCTAGGTATGACAGCATGTGTTTCATAACTACGCCTAGGCATGGAAAAGACACGCCTAGGCGTGGAAAAAATCCTGATCCGTGAAATTAACCTTTAATATCTGATTTTTGGGACTTGAATGGGGGCTTCTGTTTTGGACTAAGCACGAAATCCCTAGTGAAAGTGGGAGGAGGAGAAAACCACTCAAGATAGAGGTGATTCAAGAAAGAATCAAGATCAAGGAAGGAAGATCAAGCTTGGATTCTCTCAACTTTTGTTCATTCTTTCCCCTTTCTCTCTTGATTTGTAACTTGATGGGTTCTATGATTCCATATGTTTTCTCTTCTTTCATGATGTGTAACTAAACTCTAATCTAGGGGCTCTCTAGGATTTTGCTATGGATTTAATTATCTTGTAAATTGGTTAAGTATTCTTTCAATGAAATTAGTTTTGTTCTTCCATATCTATGCTTAATGCTTGTTATTGATTGGCTATCAATTGCATGATTTTAGTTTTTCAATTGAACTAGAAATAGGGTGTTATGAATATGGATATGGTATGGTTGATGTGTGTTCAATTACATTTTATTGGATTGAATGTGTTGATTAGCTAATGGGATGGACACATACCCATTAGTCATGCATAGCAAGTGTTTGATAATTGGTCTTAATGAGTAAATCTTATGCTAACTCACATGGACACATAGTGGATTAACTAGGTTTCACATGAGTATTTGTCTTAGACATAGGCTTTTACCTATTGCTTATTTTTAGCTAGCAAAACCAACTCATTGTTAGATGCTTGTAAATTGCAAGTTATTCATTGAAGTAGCAAGTGAATAGGGACTCCTAGGCCTTAATCACTCTCATCTTTCTCTTTTGTATTCAGTGTTTGGTGCATTCTTGTTTTGTTTCTCTTAAGTTGTTATTTTAATTGCAACCTACTCTCACATTTCGATTACTTGGATAATAATTTGTAAAATTGGTTAAGTTTAGCATTTCTCTAATTATCAATCCCTTGGGACACGATACTTTAACTCTCATATATTACTTGTTGGCCCGTACGCTTGTGGATTACACACAACCACTAGCCAAAAGTCTCACCACTACACAAACCCACTCGGTATTATATATAAGGGATAACTGAGGAGTGACATTTCTTTTATATTTTTGGTTAACGTAAATAGGCATTTCAGATTTCATATTTTCATAAACCTGTTTGACATAATTCAACCAAAGTTCAATCATTCGGATTCTATAAAAATTTTGACAGAGTTTTTCCTAAATATTGGACCTCCCAAAAAACACATAAACCTGTTTAATTCAACCATAGTACCAAGATCATCAATAAAAACTAAGCGGCAAACATGTTTAATCTAACTAGGGTACCAAAATCATAATAGAAAATCAACAATAGTAATTTTACTAAAACCACTAAATATAACATTCTCAGATACAATAATGTCATATAATTGCACATCAATGAGATGGTCCAGCATCAGAATGTGGTAGCCTGTGAGAGGGATCAGAAGAAGGACCTGGTTGTGATGGGTATGGTGGGTAACACGGTGATGGGTAAGGATATAGTGGGTAACCCTGTGGTCGCTTGTTGTGCCAAGCAAAATGAAATTTTTGCCCTTGTTGCGCCAACCTTGTTGGCATTTTCTTTGTAAAAACGCCATTATCGATGGCATGTTCATGTACGATGCACCAAACAGGTGGCGCATCCACGTGGATTACGCCTACTGTGTTAGCGCAATCCACGTTGATGCGTCACCCTGTTTGGCGCATCCTACGTGGACCAGAAATTATTAAAAAATGCCACGTTAGACAAAAGGGTGGCAGTTTATATATAGTTTCAAAAGAGTGACATTTTAGTAAATAGTTTAAAAAAGTGATATTTTGATAAATAATTTTACCACCAATAACAGTTTATTAAAAAAGTTGACAAATGGAATCTACGAGTATCAGTTTTTGTTAGTCTTGTTTGTCAACTTATATTGCTCGCCTTTGGAAAATTTATAAAAACTCTAGTACTTTTGGCTCACTTGTTTGGGCAGCATATTTGGAGTTAGATTGGGTGGCAAATTTCGCACTAGGTGTTATGTTTACTAAGATTGGAGACCCTGCTCAAAGCTCTGGAGAATTCGAGAACGATAAGGTGCTCCTAGCATTTTAGGGCACATTTTTGTTAGTACATCTAGGGGTCCACCGACCATTACAGATCAAATACTGGAGGATAATGCTTTATGGCTTTGGTCGTTGATCGTATGGATAGTCCAAACAATTAAGGTTATTTATATAGTCCAAACATGCTGGAGAGGTACTTAGCTCTCATACGCAAACCTCGACTTGCTTGTAATTGGATATGTCAAATGTGGTGAGAGGACTTAGGCCTTATATTTTGCATGCACTGACAATCATCATCAATTGTATCCTTCTTCAGATCCAAGCATCAATTACAAGGATTTAAATTGCGGTCATGGTCGAGCTCGCTGTCACGTTGTGGTTTTTTTTATTGCAGACGTTGCGAGTGCTGCGATGCAAATTGCGGTCGCTACGGTGTGAATTTTTCATAACTTGGTACAAATTAGATTAAATTATCTATTTTATTGTACAATGAATCATAACTAATAATTTATATTTTTTTCATTAATAAGAAATATCCAAAAGTAATAAATTAATTAATCAATATTAAAACATAAATAAATTAATAGCTACTTATATATTCAACAAAGTTCATATATAGGTGATTACTTTAACATAAATAAATCAATAGGTACTCATATATTTAAAAAGTTTATACATGAGTAATTATCTCATACTAATTCCTAAAACTTGTTAACTAACAAGTTAATCGAAAGTAAATTTCAATTTAATTCTTAGAATTTTCTAAGTTTCTCTAAAAATTTATAACACAATTTTGTTCTCACCCTCAATTTCTATTTTGAAATTCTTATTTTCTTCCCACAATTTCACTCTTTCACTTACATAATTCATTTTCTCCAATCAACCCACCCTTTTCAACCTTCTCAAATTTCTCTCTCCCTAACCAATTTTTTCCTATTCCCTCTAAATTTTCCCTTTCCCTCACATTTTTTTCCCATTCCCTCTAAATTTCCCCCATTCCCTTACTAATCGGTCACTCCTCTATTTCTCACCTTACCATTCCCTTTCCTTCACTTGGTTCTCACTCACTCCCCTCTGTTTCTCACTTTTCTCCTCACCCAGACACCCACCGACCCACGCCATGCCCACCGCCCTCGGCCCCTCACAAACCCACACCCCACCCACCGCCCTCGCCCTTAACAAACCCATGCTCACCGCTCACCCACTAACCCATGCCACGCCCACCGCCCACCGCCCTCAGCCCCTCACAGACCCACACCCACTGCTCACCCACTGACCCACGCCATGCCCACTACCCTCAGCCCATCATAAATCCACGCCCACCACCTTTAGCCCCTTGCAGACCCACACCCATCTCCCTCACAGATCCACTCTCCACTCTACCGATCTATGATTTTTAGCTGAGAAAAAATGAAAGGAAGTTGAACGGTGTTGTGTTACGGCTGAAACGCCGTTAAGTTGCATCCATGGCAGCCGCAATGCCATTACATCGCGGCCGTTGTTTGTGATTTCCAGTCTCCTCCGTGTCATGGGCTGAAGCAAAAACGGTGCCCGCCGCAACCATTTTGTCATGACCGCTACAAGGAAAACAGAACGAGATTTGAAACCTTGATCAATTATATGAATGAATCAGATAATTCAAGCTTGGAGGAAGTGAATAAATTAGAAACTAAGGGTGAAGTGAATGAATCAGAAACCAAGGATAAAGTGAATAAACCTCGAGTTATGTTTAAAAAATTCAAGCTTTTATTTATGTGTCTCTGCGTGGATCATGTCTTGAGTCCTAAGGATCTTCGGAGAGAGCAGTCCTCATTTCGGCAATTGACTTCTAAACATGCTTTTGAGCTTGTGGAGGTGCAACTTGCTTATGCCTGCGATGCTTTATACACCAAGGCATACATAATATTTTCTCCTTTTGATATTCTCTTGGGACATTTCAGTATGTTTATAACCCAAGAGGTGGTCTATTACTTCTCATCATCTCAGACAAAAGAAATGCATGGACTACCAAAGATAGATATTTTCATTATGTGGGCATTGATGATTGGACATTATATCCAAGAAATCTATAGCATGTTTGAGTTTGTCTACTCATACTGGACTAGGGAAGCACGTTATGTTTCTCAATTTTCACGTCTTTATGGACGTGTTTTTGAATGTTTTAACCAAGAGCAGTCGCAAGTTATAAGAAAATGCAGCTTATTAAGGTCCAGCCTGAGATATAAAGGTGAATATGAGGATTTCGAAGATGACTTCAAAATACTGGTGGATAATGGATACAGATAGTTGTGAAATAGATGAAAATTTAACAGAATATATTCAAACACTTCATAAAAAATCAAAGTTAGCCATAGAGAGGCTTTGCTCGATTTAGTGTGGGGTGCATGCTTGCCATTGACGCATGGAATCTCAAGTCCTTAGAGTGGATCAAAATGTTAGAATTTCACCAAAGCATTCTTGCACGACACATCGCCACAAATTTATACTACTATGGTACTAATGATAAAATTGAAGGACATGTTAAATCTAATAAGAGAATTAGCAGTACTCTATCTGAATATATGATGTACCTTCTGGTCAAGCAACAACATATGTTACCAATAGGAAGGGGGGCGATCAACTTCAGTAACACTATTGCGGAAACCATAAAATTTTTTCATCAATCAAAATTAAAAATATCATTCAAAGCTTATAAAAAGTTGCTGCAAGTTAACCAAGATTCAATGAGAAGAGGCCGATACAACTCTGTTCTACTTGACGAGTGCAGGCTTGCACGCTCATTCATCAATGAAATGAAAATTGAGCAGAGGCGGGAGTTCTTGGCTGCTGTGTGGATGGAAATACTCAGTTACGCTGCTACTCACTACAGGGTGGATCAATATGCCCAACAGCTCAGAAAAAAAGGGAGTTTCTCATTCATGTGTGGCTTCTTATGGCTCAACTTGGTGTCATGGAACAATTTCAAGTAACACCAACACCAGGAGGGATGAAGATCACCTGTTTCCATTTCCTATCTCCTTTTCTGTCTCCCCACTTAAATTCTGCAAGTGAAAAATAAATTAAAATGAAAAGAGAAGGGAAAGGAACATGTAATTAAATTTAGAACACTTAATAGAATTTAAGTGAGAGGATACAAAAGGAGATAAGAAATAGGGATATATAATCCTCATCCTACCAAGAGACCCTCCAGAAGAGCAAAGTATGGGTAATGTGAATGAATTCATAAACAATAAGAATATGGAAAGTTGTTAATGGTTGATGGTAGTTACTAGATATGTGCAGAGTTTTATAAGATTATCATATTGTTATTTAATATATTTATATTTTTATTAATACTTGAAACATAAGGAAAGCTCTCTTTTGTTTTGACCATGGTTATAAATTGCAGTCTGCAACTGTAATTGTGGCTACAATATTGTAGTTTTTGTGATCTCCGCAATCGCATTGCGACTGCAATATTGGCTGCATCAGTTACATTTTTTTTGCAATTGTCTACAATTGCGATAAGCACAACATAAACGACCGCAACCGTAATTTAAAATCATGATTTTTACTGTGTTTTTTTTTATAACTTTCAGAATCAAGATACATTAACAAGAATGCTCGAAGACCTGACCATGGAACTGGTGAAAGGGAAATTGAAGAACATATTCCTTAACTATCCTAATCGTTTTGTAATTTCTCTCTTTTAAGATGCTTCTAGTTTTTTATTTTGAAAACTGTTAACTCCGTTCAACTTCATCATTAATTCCCCTGTATTATTTTTCTTCTTAGCTTGGGATGAATATGTATTTTTTCTAATTTATTTATCTTGATGTCTACTAGTTCCAAATTGTAAAGACTGTATTTTATCCAGCGAACCTACCATACTATGATATGAAGCATAATTCTGCTTTCCCTGACCTTCTATACCCTTACAATTTGAATCTAAATGAAATAATGATTTCATGAATGGCTTGTGTTGATATTCATGAGTGCAGAGATAAACCTACCTTATATATGTAAAAGTTGAATTTTGGACAGAATGAATCGTCGTATTATTATTGATGAATAAAAAATTATACACGAGTTATTAACATGTGGATAATGTTAGAAATTTTATACCCACAAGAATAAAATTAATGGATCCACCTTTAATCTTAATTCATAGCATGTATATAAACTAATCAATAATTAAGATTTAAGATATATAATTACCTTATATTAAAGAGAAATCATATCTTTGAAGAAATACCATGAGAGAAAGATAGTTAAGAATTCTTGTCATCATAAAGGAGAGAAATTACTCTCATTCCCTATCTGTGCCAAAAAATCCTTCTGACCTCAATGGGGCAACTACAATATATATAGGATGAGAATATGGATCTCTCCTTTTGTTTACAATATGAGTTAACTTACCCATCATAGAAAACTCATACGCAAGGTTCACAAACCCAAAACAACATTATTCACATGAGTTTAAATGTTTATAAGAACACAATAACAAAATTGATTACAAATGGACTAAACTAATAGATGCTCCATAACATTTGACATTCAATTAATCTAGGTTTTAGAAAATTGGTGACTATGCTAGTCCACACATATTAAAAAAAAAATCTAATAGTCTCCCACTTAGACAACATAGACACTTAATTTTAAACAAAACAATTCTCCATATTAACATGACCACAAGAATGTCAATTATGAGCAAGCACTTCAAACCATCGGTCCAAAATGGATTTACAAGCACCTCAACAATGTAAAAAATCATACTCGATAGGAACACTGATATTATACATGCAAGATACTTATAACACGGTAACCTGACAAAATGTTGAATGTGAGTCAAAGGGAAACACAACTAAATTGCATGCCAAAAATGTGATCAATATACAATTCCTTAGAAAATGGCCCAAGCATCTACCAAAGATGCTTACTGAGATTTAACAAAATATCTTAATAAAATATCTCAGTACAACGAATTGAGATCAAGTACTAAAGTCTCCAATAGTATGCCATATCAAGAGCGCACAATAGTTAATAACATGGCAACAAAGTTTCAACAAGTCTCAAGGCAATATAATGGTAGTGTACACTCCTTCACTAATCCAATATATCAAAACAAAACAACAATAACGTTAATAGTGAGATTATCAACTCTGTGACAGAGTACTTAATATGAGTCTTGAACTCACAATCTCTCTTCAACAACACAAATACCAAAATAGAGATAAACACAATATTGCAAAGTTATCCAAAATGTGGTCATAACAGAAACAATATTAAACCTAATGTATACAAAATTTATCAACCACATAATCTCACAAAATTACTTCATTATCAACTACAAACTCTGCTTTCACAATTGAGGAAATCACAAGTGTCCATATCTTTACAATAGGTTAGCTCCTCTATATTATCACAAACACAAAACCATAAAAGATTTTTAACAAATAAGGTAATTTATACTTCACAAAACCATAATGACCACTCAAAAGACTTGACGACATATGAGTGAGATCAAAATCCTTAATGTCTTAAACATATTATGGGATCACTTGCAAGTTTTCAACAACTCACTCAAAACCCAAGTGTCACCATAGCAAAAAGTAAAAACATAAATATAAACACATGCACACTTGAATACAAAATTAGATTACCAGTAGTGGAAGCACATGAGACCTATACTTAACCACTATTGAAGACATAACCAAAAGATAGTCTCCAACTCCCATTATAGTAAACATTAATGTGCAACAAGAACAAAAACACATTTAAAAAATTTATAACAATATGTGCCTTGTGAGACAATCCGTCAATATAATATGATTTAAAAAGTCTTTATGCCTTAGACACAAAATGACATCACCAAGATTTTCCACATAACAAAAACAATCCAATATAAAATATTGTCTCTCATTTAATAACAATAGCAATACTGGCCATTAATATACAACTAGTACAAAGTACATTAATAACAAATTTGCTCCCACTTACTTATGGCAACACCTATTAATGTAAACAACACCAAAATAATATTAAACAATAATACCTAATAGCCTGTATCAAGTCAACTTACACTACTAGAAATTTTAGATTTAGAGACGGAAAAATTCCATCTCTAAATGTTCAAAATTTCATCTCTAAATATTTAGAGACGGAATCAGAGACGAAAAATGATTCATCTCTAAAAGTGGCGTCTCTAATTGTTGGAGACGGAAAAACTAATTCCGTCTCTAAATTAGAGACGGAATGTTGCCATCTCTAATTTTAAAAATTTTGTCTCTAATTAGAGATAGATATTGTCAAATTTTTTAAGAAATATAATAATGATTAAATTAGAGACGATACTATTTCGTCTCTAATTCAAAAAAAATTAAAAAATATTATGACCGTATTTCATCTCTAATTTCGTCTCTAAAATTAGAGACAACACTATTTCCATCTCTAATTCCTTTTTTTTTTAAAAGATAGAGACAAACCTCTTCCGTCTCTAAAAATCAGAATTATATTTTTTAATATACTTTTAATTTTATAACTAACCCTATTACAATTAACCATCACAAAAAGTCATATAACATAAGAAATCATAATTTCTTAACATCATCACAAATATTTCTACCAAAATGCAAAGTAATAATTAATTATCATCATAACTATTTAAATTGTCAATGAAAATATAAAAATAAAACTAATCACAGATTTGGGTTATCATTAACTTCGCCACCCATCTCCTTATCATGATGGTCATCCTCTTCTCTAGGTGCAGGATGGGAAGGTTTAGGCTGTGAAGCTACAAGTGATGACATTCCAAATTGACTACCTAAAAGAAGAATCCAAAACTTCTCCTCTCATTGTTCCATCTTCTGCTTCATCATGTCTTATTCAATATTCTTTTGATGAAGCTCATCTGTTAAAGCCTAACTTTTGGCCTGCATTGCAGTAATCTCTACTGCTGATACTCCATCAATGGAAGAAGAGGGAGGAGTGGAAGAAGATCCAATGACAGTAGTTACTTGTGAACCCAATCCGTATATGCGCTCTTTCTTGTTAGGGCCTCCAACAACTTCTAAGTAGATACTATTAGCAAAGTCTTGACTGCTACAACCTTCACCATGATGGGATTGCAACTCAGTCATCTGCCTTTCATACTCTTCCTAAGAAGTAATTATAAGACATTTGTACTTGAAAATGAATGTAACTTAAATGCTAGCTTATGCTTACCGCAATCCTTGCTACTTCTAAAGTGTTATACTCTTCTGGATTCTCCTTGGCTCAATGAAGCCGCTTGTAGATGTCAAAAAAAGTTGGCTCCCTGGACATCTCATTTGCCTGAAAAGACAAAAAACAAGTATTAGTATTCTAAAAAATTTATATTACTAGAAAGCAAGGCCAACCTGTTTGGCTTGACAAATTTATATTGCTAGGGATAATAAGAGAGGCATGCCCAAAACACATACTCGAACTTAAAAAGATCTTAATGTCATCATAATAATATAATTGATTGCTACCAGAAGGTCTAAAACAATTTAACATTCATTAAAAAATATAATTTTATAAGTGATGGTGAACTATCCTATATGCCTTATCTAGACCATAAGTTAGGATTACCATTTGGAAAGCTATATTCCCTTTAATGTACAAATTTGGTACATTAAACTA
The DNA here is from genome assembly GCA_029884595.1 of Ormosia semicastrata. Taxonomy (NCBI): domain Eukaryota; kingdom Viridiplantae; phylum Streptophyta; class Magnoliopsida; order Fabales; family Fabaceae; genus Ormosia; species Ormosia semicastrata. The sequence goes on from JAQQTO010000047.1 coordinate 11,905,885, forward strand.
ACAGAGATAAGAACATTTGAAATGTGTTTTATTGTCGTTTGAAGGCCCAAGCAACAATTGTACTTTTGCAATAATTCATTTCAAAAGATTACTGCTATTTTTATCAAAATAAATTATGTATGGAATTTTGTATGCTTTCAATGATGCTGTCTAAGAATACAAGAAATTCTTATCTCAGAAGTTCAATGTTTGACTATATTGGTGACTGTTGCTTCTTGCTTCACCCTTTAATCCATGTATACTCCAGAAATTATTTGTCTTATAAAAGGAATGAAATTAATGTCAATTAGAAACTTGTCCTGTACTTTCAATGCATGAACAGTCCTTCCACATACAAAGTGACATAGAAAAGCAACCGAAATTCTTTCAATCAAGCACTCATAACCAGCACTTAACACTTTTAAACAAGTCCAAGGTGGAGTTTAAAAGGTCATTAAAATATGGTAAGTCTAAATAGTAGTTGGGAACTAATTCAACCTATAGGAAAATCTTAATTGGGATTCATATTCTCTTAGTTGGGAAAATCTTAGTTTCTATAATTTTATAATTCAACCTTTTGTAATAGAAGTTACAACAATATTTGACTAGTCTCTCTATGATCCATCTATGTAGGCAGGCTTACACAATTAGTATATGGTATAATTATAAAGATGTAACATTACTTACCATTATATATATATATATATACACACACACACACACACACACACATACAACTATTCTTTTTGAATTAAATTTCATAATTAGAATAACTTACAGATCTTTGCTGGCTGGCTTGATCCAAATATGTCCATCTACATCCTTTCTTCCCCACTTGATGTTTTGTACTGTAGACGATGCTGTCTCAGGATGTGGATGTGCAAATGAACTAGATGAAGGGTCAGTCGATAGATGTAAAGCTGCAGCTAAGGAGGGTGTAGGTCCAGTTTGAGAATAGGGAGATGGGGTATGTGAAGATGGGATAGGTGCAAGCCCGATCTGGGATTGGGGAGATGGGATGTAGGTAGGTTCAATATAAGAATAAGGAGATAGGATAAAGGTAGGTCCAATCTGAGAATGGGGACATAGGATAGATGTAGGTCTAGTCTGAGAATGGGGAGATGGGGTATGTGAAGATGGGATAGGTGCAAGCCCGATCTGGGATTAGGGAGATAGGATAGAGGTAGGTTCAGTATGAGAATAGGGAGATGGGATAAAGATAGGTCCAGGCTAAAAATGGGGAGATGGGATAGAGGTAGGTCCGGTCTGAGAGGTATCACTCCCTCTCCCTCTCCCTCTCCCTTTTCCTCTACCTACCATCTATATGCAAAGGGTAATGATAAAATTCAATTAGGTACAATTACATTAACATAGAAAATTAGTACAAAACTATTAAAGTAAACACATTAAAGAAATCCACAATCACATAAGCATAATTTAATTAAAAGGTCATGAATACATAACACATGATTTCATTAATAATTTCATTAAAAAATAGGAGAAAATCTAGTCAGAATATGTTTCTAGTTCAACATATTCATCTACTTCTTCTAAATCAAATTGGTTCTAGGTTGAACCATGTACTTCCTATGCTGGACCAACTATATCAACAAGACTTTGTTCAAGATCATTATTTGCAACTATCATAGGCATTTGTAGGAATGACTCATCTTGGTATGGATTATCTATTGCAGCCTTTTTTGTTTTCGAAGTTTGAATTGTGCTCTGTGCCTTAGTTTTAATTGTAACACCCACCTTAGGGTGCCACATTTCTTGTTGCATAATTACCAAATTACCCTTATGTTAGATAACGTACTTTGTAGGGAAAATACGAGTTGCAAAATTTCTTAATAACAAGAAAATAAACTTAGCAGAAAAATAAAACATCACAGCATTATTACAAATAATTTACATCATTTATACATATCCAAGTCTTTTGTTATACATATACAAGTCTTTCGCACTATCATATTGTAAATATTACAAACTGGATACTCCAAACTTTTAAACACTAATTACATTGACATCTTGCCCAAGTACTGCTAGGCAGTTGGACCCTCAGATGTAGCCGAACCCTCAGATGGGTCCTTCTCAGATTCCCCGGGTAGGGGAATTCCAACTTGACGTGAAGCCCAGCGGACAAATATCTGAGCGGACGACACAACACTACTCTCACTAGGGGTGCGATAGTACGCTCCCCAGTGCTGCCTGATGGATATAGGGAATTCTAATTGTACATAAATAGTAACAGAAAAGTAAGGGTTCCCTGACTGTAGCCTACTCAATCTAATATTTACATCTCCCAGATAACATATACTCTCTCTCTCAAGATCCACGGTCCACGCCTCATCCCCTCCGATGAATGTTAGTCTCATGTAACCCAGGAAACTAGGGATCTCCACCGCCATCAAAACTCGAGGTTCTCAACGGAATCTGTGCCTTCCTCTGCTTCTCGCTCTACGTCTGGCTCAATGTCTTAACAACACATAAACATAATACAACATATGCATACGAGAGGTGAGATCACCTACGCCAATACCAGTATGGTAGCAATGAAGATAAATACATGCACTATCTCATGCAGTTATCATACCATAATTACAAATATGCCATTAACATCATATATCAATGAAGTAAACAATATTTACAATCATGCCACTAACAATAATCAATTATCATGAACATAATTATGATAATACCCTCTATCATTATATGTACGCACACAGACTCAGTTTCCTACTCCATGGAGCTAACAACTCAGGTCAGAGAGAGTGATTGAAAAGATCTGTCTGCACCAACATGCCTCAGACCACGTGCTCAGTTTTGCACATCTAGCATATGCATGACAATCTTTATCAAATCGTGAATAAGAATAGTGTCTCAGTCCGAATCATTGGTGTGTTGCGTCGGTCTAACCCACGCAAAGAAGAGCTACCAACTGTACATTGTAGGCAACCCACACCCCAATGCCCCCAAGGTCAACGAGTGACTTACACTACGCATATCGCACCCACTCAAGATGTGTATTCTCTCCTAGGCAAATAGCCTCATACAGTCTCTCAGACTTTTCCAATGCATATAACTTTTCCAGTGCATGTACGATGCACGATATACAGTTTCAATTCATATCACATATTCGGGGTCCATACAATAATATAACAGTAATATTACTGTATCTCAATTGCGACTCAATTCTGTCGCCTTTGCAAATCACGTGGCGATTTTTCAACGTTTTCCAATCGCGTAAATATTTTTCTTACGTTGTAAATTAAAAATACTATTTTTCTCATTTTCATACTAAAATTGGCTTTATTTTTCATATTCGCACACTATTCGCAGACTAGTCCCTCAAAATTAATATTTTCACTATAACCCCTCAAACATTCTTATTTATATAATGGCCCCGCATTTACATGACATTTACAATTTAGTTCTCTTTTCATAAAAATTTACATAAATCAGAAAATATACTATTTCCCAAAACTTGTTATTCTTTTTTTTTTTTTGCATAAAAATCATTTTATTTTGCTATACTCAAATTTTTTCCAAATTCACTTGGATCTTAAAATCTATCAATTTAATTGTATCTGATTATCTCCCCACAACCTTCAAAACTTGTTCACATCATAAATTTCACACACATTCTCATGTCCTCATAATTATACATACATTGCATGCATTCTAAATTACACATACATACCTAATATCAAATCTTTAAACATTTCATCACACATACAAGCATTAGCAATAAAATCATACACATGACAAATACTACACATATAAGCATAGAAACAAAACCATACACATCACAAATTCAATCAAAGAACCTCAAACAATAGGTGAATAATCCTTATGGATTTTTCACCGAACAAAACCATCCTCATACCACCAAAACATAGTTGGTGAGGTTAAATCTCCCTCTTACCTCTTGAAGACAAGCTTTCTAAGCTCTCCTCCTTTCCTTGAAATTTTGTTAACCTCCAAAACAAAACCCTAAAATTCCAAGAAAATTAGTAAATGCACATACAAGAATCAAGATTGAAAAACCATGGAGCAATCATGGTTAGAAAAATTAAAAATCAAACTTTGAATCATTGAATCAAAGCTTACCCTTTAGGAAAAGGTTGGATTTTTGAACTAGATAGGATAGTTTTTTAACAAAACCTTGTGAAGGAAAAGTGGTTAGAATATGATTTGAGGTAAAAAAAAACCAAGAGAGAAAATTTTAAAGGATTGATGGTGTGGGTTTTGGGTGGTGGCCGAATGTGGAGAAAGAAGATGGAAGAGAAGGTTTGCTTGATTTCTTGGTAATTTGAGAGAAATAAAAACTTATGTATGATAAGTATAAAAAGTGAAGGGTGAGGACGTACAAGAAGGGAGCTGTTGGCCGTGTGAGTGGCTTGTGAAATTTGAAAGGATTTACTTGAGTAATTATCCAAACTTTAAGTGCACATGGACAGCTGCTGCCGTGAGTGACTTGTGAGAAAAAAATAAAGAGATTTACTTGAGTAATTATCCAAACTTTAAGTGCACATGGACAATCACTTGTCATTGGTCACTAACTTGACTTTGCATGGCTTTGGAGTGTTCAAGAACCACGTAGAAGCTCCTCCATTCTGCTGCTGAACCGTGGAGCTTAAGTGAGGTTAGAGTCCTCAATTTGTTGTTAATTCAAGCCTAATTACTAGTTAATTGATTAGCTAATTAATTAGGTTTAATTTCCTAACCATTCTTACTTAATCATCCAATTATATAACTAATTAGTTTAACATATTTTAGCATGTATCATAACCTCTAATTAGAATTAGGATATTAAATTAAGGATTAAATTATAACTAATTAAGAATAAAGTTAGTTTACTTAGTTTCTTAATTAGGCAATTAGGTTAAATCAAACTAAGTTTAATTAGTTACTAATCAAAGTCAAGCCATTATTGTTGACTTCATCTCAACCATTGAAAATCACCTTGATTTCCTATCCATTGATCTCATCTACGGTGGATATTACTTGGTGGTTTTGTTAGGATTCGTTTTACACCATTGATTGGATCAACGGTTAAGATCAAAGCTTCTAAATCAAGCTTTAAATCTAATGGTCCACAAAGAAGTCTAAGCTTCTTTCCTTGACCAATTCTCATTGGTTAGAAAAGTCCAACCATTTATTTTGACTGTTTCCTATTGGTTCATTTTAATTTTGGTTACAGAAAATATTCTAAGCACATTTTCTGTCAGTTAAAACTTATCGGGTCCAAAATTCATAGCAATGGCTGCTATAAATATAACCACAGATATTTATCAGTACAATATTTTTTTTTTATAGATAGATTCTAAAAATTAAAAGATTCTTTTCTGTGTCACTCAGATTCGGGTTTAGTAAGATCCCCCGTCTCCAAATGAGGCGATCGAATTTCCTACTTGAAAATTATTATTTTTCCTGGCCAGGAGCAAATCACACAAAATAATCAAATATGATCTCAGAACAGTCAAATTAGTTTTATAACACACAGAAAATACAAAATAATGTAATTCTGCTATTACTATTCATATAGTCAGAATTTGGGGTGTTACAACTCTCCCCCTCTAAAATAAAGTTTTGTCCTCGAAACTTGACATACACTTAACATAAAAATGGATACTGCTCTCTAATCTTCTCTTCCAACTCCCATGTGGCTTCACCACTTAGATCGTTCCAAACTACTTTAACTAATGCAATGTACTTTCCTCGAAGCTGCTTTATCCTTCGATCTTCAATCTTGACTGGAAACGTCTTATAGATCAGGTTCTCCTTTAGTTGTATAGTGTCTGGTTCGATAATGTGAGTCAGATCTGGAATATATTTCCGTAGTTGTGATACGTGAAATACATTATGAAGATTTGATAAAAACGGTGGTAGTGCAACTTGATAAGCTACCGGACCTATCCGACGAAGTATCTGATACGGTCCAATAAACTTTGGAGTGAGTTTCTTCGACTTGATTACTCGTCCAACTCCAGTCATAGGCGTCACACGTAGAAATACATGGTCACCTTCTTCAAATTCAAGCAGTCTTCGTCTTTTATCTGCATAACTCTTTTGTCGCGTCTGAGTTATCCTCATCTTGTCTTGGATCATCTTCACTTTCTCAGTTGTCTGCTGCACAAATTCAGGTCCTACCACAGTACTTTCACCATCATGGTACCAACACAATGGTGTTCTACATCTTCGCCCATATAATGCCTCATAGGGTGCCATCCCTATGCTCGAATGGAAACTATTATTGTAGGTGAACTCTATCAATGGTAGAAATTCATCCCAACCACCAGTTTGTTCTAGAACACAAGCCCTCAACAAGTCTTCCAATGACTGAATCATCCTTTCTGACTGACCATCTGTTTGTGGATGGTAAGCAGAACTCAAACATAGCTTTGTTCCCATTGCTTCTTGCAAACTATTCCAGAATCTTGATGTGAATCGCGGATCTCGATCGGAAATTATACTAGATGGTACACCATGAAGTCTAACAATTTCATTCATGTATAGCTGAGCCAACTTCTCCATTGAGTACTTAATATTAATCGGTAAAAAGTGCGCCGACTTTGTAAGCCGATCAATAATTACCCATATAGAATCGTGACCCTTCCGAGTTCTTGGTAGTCCCGTGACGAAATCCATTGCTATGTCATCCCATTTCCATTCAGGAATAGGCAAAGGTTGCAACATTCCTGATGGTCTCTGGTGTTCTACTTTAGCCTTCTGACAAATTAAACAGGATGATACATATTCTGCGACATCCTTCTTCATTCTTTGCCACCAATACAACTGTTTCAAATCTTGGTACATCTTCGTGGCTCCTGGATGCATACTCAACTTACTTCTATGAGCTTCATCCAAAATCGATCTCCTAAGTTCTGGATCATTTGGTACACAAACTCTCCCTTTAAACTTCAAAATTCCATTAACACCTTCATTTGAATTCCACTGCTCCTTGATTTCTTGCTTCCTTTTGCTTTTGCAGATATTGATCACTATTCTGTCCTTCTCGTATTTTATCCATCAGATCATTCGAAATGGTGATCATATTCAAACACATCTTCCCCGGTGTCAACTTCACAGATAATCGCATATCCCAAAATTCTTCTATCAATTCCTTCTCCTTCATCATCATAACAGAAGCATTAAGTGATTTTCTACTCAAAGCATCTACTACGACGTTCGCCTTTCCGGGATGATATTGTAACTGAAAGTCATAATCTTTCAGAAACTCGAGCCAATGCCTTTGTCTCATGTTTAACTCTTTCTGGTCAAACAGATACTTCAAACTTTTATGGTCACTAAATACAGTGAACGTTGCCCCATAGAGAAAATGTCTCCATACCTTCAATGCAAACACTACTGCGGCCAACTCCAGGTCATGAGTCGGATAATTCCTCTCATGCACTTTCAACTGCCTCGACGCGTATGCCACAACCTTATGATTTTGTATAAGAACACAACCTAATCCTTGATACGAAGCATCACAATACACTTCGAAAGGTTCATTTGGATCAGGCAGAATCAATACCGGTGAAGTAGTTAGTCGTCTCTTCAACTTTTGAAACTTTCCTCACATGCTTCAGTCTACATAAACAATTGATTCTTTCGTGTAAGTTGGGTAAGAGGTCCTACAATCTTTGAAAACCCCTCAATAAAACGTCGATAATAACCGGCCAATCCGATGAAACTACGGATCTCTGACACAGTCTTCGGTCTTTCCTACTCAACAACTGTCTCCACTTTCGAAGCATCAACTTCAATTCCTTCTTCGGATATAACGTGTCCCAAAAATTGTACTTCGCTCAACCAAAATTCACACTTGGATAACTTGGCATATAGTTTATTTTCCTTCAAAATCTGGAGAACCACTCTGAGGTGTTCAGCATGCTCCTCCTGACTTCGAGAATAAATCAAGATGTCATTAATAAAGACAACAATAAACTTATCCAAGTATGAATGAAAAATTCTGTTCATGAAGTCCATAAATATTGCAGGTGCATTAGTCACACCAAAAGGCATCACTTGGTACTCATAATGCCCGTATCAAGTCCGGAATGCAGTCTTCGAGATATCCTCCACCTTTACACGTATCTGGTGATAACCAGAATGTAAGTCAATCTTAGAAAATATGGCGGCTCCTCGCAATTGGTCCAGCAGATCATCAATTCTCGGTAGGGGATACTTATTCTTGATTGTAATCTTGTTCAGCTGCCGATAGTCCACACATAGCCGAGAAGTCCCATCCTTCTTCTTTACCAACAACAGTGGAGCTCCCCAGGGTGATACACTTAGTCTCACAAATTGCTTTTCCAACAAATCTTCTAATTGCTTCTTCAGTTCTGCCAACTCTACTGGCAACATTCTGTAAGGTGCCATAGATATAGGTCCAGCTCCAGGTACCAAATTAATAGAGAATTCAATCTCCCTTTCCGGCTGTAGTCCCGGTATATCTTCAGGAAACACTTCAGGAAATTCATTCACTACAAAGATATCCTTCAGAACATCTTCACAGTGAACCTCCAAAGAAGATATCAACAGGTACCCTAGGTCTCCTTCCTTTAAACAAGCTTCCACTTGAGTAGCCGTTAAGAATTTAGAATCCTTACCCTCAGGGAAAACTAACGTCTTACTCGAACAGTCGATCAGGATATGGTTAGAGGATAACCAATCCATTCCTAAGATTACATTAATCTTGGAAAGAGGCAAACAGATCAAATCCACATGAAAGATTCTATCCCTAACACATACAGGGCAATTCAAGCATACTTTTGTAGTTATCACAGGTTTCTCAGTAGGAGTAACCACAGTCAAATCATATGGCAATGTAGTCACAGTCAATCCCAACCGCTCCACACAATCACATGCAATGAAAGAATATGTTGCTCCCAAATCATATAACACTGTTAAAGGATTACCTTCAATGGCACACTCCTCCATTATCAAGTCCTCGGATTTAGCGGCTTCCTCCCTGCTCATAGTATATACTCGACCACCCGCCTGTGGCCTCGCAGTACGAACACTGCCCACTGATGGCTCCGCTTTCAGTTGATCACAGTCTCGGGAAAAATGTCCAGGCTTCCACATCGATAACAAATCACCCCTTATGCTGATAGTCTCTAGTAAGATGTCCTTTCCCACACTTAAAACATTTAAGTGCAGAAGTTCCAGTTGAAACTGCCTTACCACCACTTGAACTTCCCCCAACTGATTGTTGTTTATTCTGACCTCCTGCTGGTTTGGTTTTTGTTGATAACGGTTGCCACCGCTACCCCTTCCTCGTTGGAACCATGCTGTGTTGGTGTATGCCCTAGTGGCCAATACATTTTGTTTGTATTGACATACATTATATTATGCTATTTTATATATGAGGCATTTCATTTATTGTGTTCTTTTTTGATAAACATAATAAAGTCCTTAGAATAGTAAGTTTGATGCCATAGGACATCAAGTGGATGACTTGATCGTGAGATCCTTTTGGTTACAACACTATTCTTAAATGTCCCTAGTCAAGTATTATTGTTAATTAGGACAACAAGTAATACATTGAGACTAGTATGTGTAGACCGATGACCGCATCTCACGGGTCATGGATATGAGATATCAAGTCTTCACATTGGTACATATTAGAGTAATGATGTCTTTGGATCGACCCACCATGAGAACGCTACATGGATCGTTACGTGAGTGTCATAAGCGATTCTCATAGTGACAATGGTGTTTGTGGTCCTTTGACCGAAATCACTACGATTCCTACATGAGGAGTTGTGTGTTTTAATGCCATCAAACGTCATCGTAACAAGGTGATTATAAAGTTGGTTATTGGACATACCGCAAATCATGCAGAGGGATGAGAATGACCTAGATGGAATTTGTCACTCCTACATAACAGAGCGATATCTTCGGGCCCCCGATTGAGTCGCGAAATGCATGGCCATGCTCAAATGAGTCAATATGAGATATTGATCTCATTTGTTGTTACAAAGTCTACTCGAGTATCGAAACGAATGATTGGACTATACAAGGGTGACGCATTCCATGCCTTGTGTTCAATCTAGATATCTTGACAAAGGGACTAAACTACACGGAAACATTGATCACGGATAGGTTATGTCAAATCACCGACATTCTCATTACTTGGGTAGCAAGTGATGTGTTGCTAGATACCACATCGTTTGTAATATTAAAATGAGATTTTAATATTACTACCAACGTCATGAGAACCTGCAGGGTCGCACACTTAGAACAGACTAAATTGGAATAATAAGGATCCAAGTTGGACTCGGATTCAATTGTGGGCCTAACTCATGACAGATGGGTTTTAGGGTTGCACAGCTTACATTTGCTACACGCTCACACTCACTTAAGGCAGCCACTATTATAAATAGTATCGTTAAGGGGCTGCTATAGATGTTACATCACAACCCTAGCCGCACCTAAGAAAGTGAGTGAGAGACAAGTGAAAGGTTCTTCTCTTCTATTCGCACTAGCACCGCGAAACAGAGCGTGACTCCTTTGCAAGTCCTGTTCGTGTGGATACCGCAGAAACATCGTCGCTATTACGGTGTTGGTGATTCACCTCGCTTGTGTTTATCACGCTTCAAGAGGTAAATTTTAAAAACTCGGATTATGGACTTTTCGCATGGATCCTGTGTGGGAATCCTATTATTCCGCTGCGAGATATTTTGATCCGCAATTCCCAACATGCTGGTCCAAAATTCTTATTTCTAGCCTCTCGCAAATGATCAATTTCTTCAACCTTTCTATACTTTTCCAATAATACTGGAAACTGATCAATATCTACCGTCGCTAAAGCTCGCTTGATGTCGAGCCTCAACCCCTCTTCGAATTTCCTACACTTCCATTCCTCATCTGGATGCATCTGGAAGTACCTTGAAACTTAGACAAGCTTTCGAACCTTGCTGCGTACTCGCTCGCAGTCATTGCTCCTTGCCTCAGACTAAGGAACTCCATCTCCTTAGCATGTCGCACACTCGCTGGAAAATATTTTGCCAAAAACTTCTGTCTAAACAGCTACCATGTCGCAACTCTCCCTTCAACCTGAAGTAATCTTCGGGCTCCTGCCCACCAAGCCTCTCCATCACTGACTAGCACAAACGTGGCGAAAGTAAGCTTCCGCTTATCAATACAACCCATGCCGTCAAATATCTTCTCCAGTTCCTTAATCCACAGATCAGCCTTCTCTGGATCAAACTCTCCATGGAACTTCGGTGGATTATTCCTCTGAAATTCTGACAAACTGTGAGCATCATCATTTGCTCTTTGGTTCTGTTGGGCAACAACCTCAGCCATTCGTTGTATTGCTGCTACAGCAGCAGCCATATTCTGATGATCATTGTCAACATTTTCAGCTGCTGCCCTCGCATTCATGCGTCCTCTTCCTCGTCCAGCCATATCATTTCTGAAATCAAAATGGATAACACAAAGAAGAGTTGAAGTTAATCTTCCAAACAATATTGTTTTTCTTTCGAAAAATAATTACAGAGAATCACACAACTTAGACAAGACAGACCTAACCACAAACCCAAAAGACTCTAACTTGGGCTCTGATACCAACTAATGTAACACCCACCTTAGGGTGCCACATTTTTTATTGCATAATTACCAAATTACCCTTATGTTAGATAACGTACTTTGTAGGGAAAATACGAGTTGCAAAATTTCTTAATAATAAGAAAATAAACTTAGCAAAAAAATAAAACATCACAGCATTATTACAAATAATTTACATTATTTATACATATCCAAGTCTTTTGTTATACATATACAAGTCTTTCGCACTATCATACTGTAAATATTACAAACTGGACACTCCAAACTTTTAAACACTATTTACATTGACATCTTGCCCAAGTACTGCTAGGCAGTTGGACCCTCAGATGTAGCCGAACCCTCAGATGGCTCCTTCTTAGATTCCCTGGGTGGGGGAATTCCAACTTGACGTGAAGCCCGGCGGACAAATGTCCGAGCGGACGACACAACACTACTCTCACTAAGGGTGCAATAGTACACTCCCCAATGCTGCCTGATGGATATAGGGAATTCTAATTGTACATAAATAGTAACAGAAAAGTAAGGGTTCCCTAACTGTAGCCTACTCAATCTAATATTTACATCTCCCAGATAACATATACTCTCTCTCTCAAGATCCACGGTCCACGCCTCATCCCCTTTGATGAATGTTAGTCTCATGTAACCCAGGAAACTAGGGATCTCCACCGCCATCAAAACTCGAGGTTCTCTACGGAATCTGGGCCTTCCTCTGCTTCTCGCTCTACGTCTGGCTCAATGTCTTAACAACACATAAACATAATACAACATATGCATACGAGAGGTGAGATCACCTACGCCAATACCAGTATGGTAGCAATGAAGATAAATACATGCACTATCTCATGCAGTTATCATACCATAATTATAAATATGCCATTAACATCATATATCAATGAAGTAAACAATATTTATAATCATGCCACTAACAATAATCAATTATCATGAACATAATTATGATAATACCCTCTATCATTATATGTACGCACACAGACTTAGTTTCCTACTCCATGGAGCTAACAACTCAAGTCGGAGAGAGTGATTGAAAAGATCTGTCTGCACCAACATACCTCAGACCACGTGCTCAATTTTGCACATCTAACATATGCATAACAGTCTTTATCAAATCGTGAATAAGAATAGTGTCTCAGTCCAGATCATTGGTATGTTGCATCGGTCTAACCCACGCAAAGAAAAGCTACCAACTGTACATTGTAGGCAACCTGCACCCCAATGCCCCCAAGGTCAACGAGTGACTTACACTACGCATATCGCACCCACTCAAGAGGTGTATTCTCTCCTAGGCAAATAGCCTCATACAGTCTCTCAGACTTTTCCAATGCATGTAACTTTTCCAATGCATGTACGTTGCACAATATACAGTTTCAATTCATATCACATATTCGGGGTCCATACAATAATATAACAGTAATATTACTGTATCTCAATCGCGACTCAATTCTGTCACCTTTTCAAATCACGTGGTGATTTTTTAATGTTTTCCAATCGCGTAAATATTTTTCTTACGTTGTAAATCAAAAATACTATTTTTCTCATTTTCATACTAAAAGTGGCTTTATTTTTCATATTCGCACACTAGTCCCTCAAAATTAATATTTTCACTATAACCCCTCAAACATTCTTATTTATATAATGGCCCCGCATTTACATGACATTTACAATTTAGTTCTCTTTTCATAAAAATTTACATAAATCAGAAAATATACTATTTCCCAAAACTTATTATTCTTTTTTTTTTCTTGCATAAAAATCATTTTATTTTGCTATACCCAAAATTTTTCCAAATTCACTTGGATCTCAAAATCTATCAATTTAATTGTATTTGATTATCTCCCCACAACCTTCAAAACTTGTTCACATCATAAATTTCACACACATTCTCATGTCCTCATAATTATACATACATTGCATGCATTCTTATACATACATACCTAATATCAAATCTTTAAACATTTCATCACACATACAAGCATTAGCAATAAAATCATACACATGACAAATACTACACATATAAGCATAGAAACAAAACCATACACATCACAAATTCAATCAAAGAACCTCAAACAATAGGTGAATAATCCTTATGGATTTTTCACCGAACAAAACCATCCTCATACCACCAAAACATAGTTGGTGAGGTTAAATCTCCCTCTTACCTCTTGAAGACAAGCTTTCTAAGCTCTCCTCCTTTCCTTGAAATTTTGTTAACCTCCTAAACAAAACCCTAAAATTCCAAGAAAATTAGTAAATGCACATACAAGAGTCAAGATTGAAAAACCATGGAGCAATCATGGTTAGAAAAATTAAAAATCAAACTTTGAATCATTGAATCAAAGCTTACCCTTTAGGAAAAGGTTGGATTTTTGAACTAGATAGGATAGGTTTTTAGCAAAACCTTGTGAAGGAAAAGTGGTTAGAATATGATTTGAGGTAAAAAAAAAAAACCAAGAGAGAAAATTTTAAATGATTGATGGTGTGGGTTTTGGGTGGTGGCCGAATGTGGAGAAAGAAGATGGAAGAGAAGGTTTGCTTGATTTCTTGGTAATTTGAGAGAAATAAAAACTTATGTATGATAAGTATAAAAAGTGAAGGGTGAGGACGTACAAGAAGGGAGTTGTTGGCCATGTGAGTGGCTTGTGAAATTTGAAAGGATTTACTTGAGTAATTATCCAAACTTTAAGTGCACATGGACAACTGCTTCTGTGAGTGACTTGTGAGAAAAAAATAAAGAGATTTACTTGAGTAATTATCCAAACTTTAAGTGCACATGGACAATCACTTGTCATTGGTCACCAACTTGACTTTGCATGGCTTTGAAGTGTTCAAGAACCATGTAGAAGCTCCTCCATTCTGCTGCTGAACCGTGGAGCTTAAGTGAGGTTAGAGTCCTCAATTTGTTGTTAATTCAAGCCTAATTACTAGTTAATTGATTAGCTAATTAATTAGGTTTAATTTCTTAACCATTCTTACTTAATCATCCAATTATATAACTAATTAGTTTAACATATTTTAGCATGTATCATAACCTCTAATTAGAATTAGGATATTAAATTAAGGATTAAATTATAACTAATTAAGAATTAAGTTAGTTTACTTAGTTTCTTAATTAGGCAATTAGGTTAAATCAAACTAGGTTTAATTAGTTACTAATCAAAGTCAAGCCATTATTGTTGACTTCATCTCAACCATTGAAAATCACCTTGATTTCCTATCCATTGATCTCATCTACGGTGGATATTACTTGGTGGTTTTGTTAGGATTCGTTTTACACCGTTGATTGGATCAACGGTTAAGATCAAAGCTTCTAAATCAAGCTTTAAATCTAATGGTCCACAAAGAAGTCTAAGCTTCTTTCCTTGACCAATTCTCATTGGTTAGAAAAGTCCAACCTTTTATTTTGACTGTTTCCTATTGGTTCATTTTAATTTTGGTTACAGAAAATATTCTAAGCACATTTTCTGTCAGTTAAAACTTATCGGGTCCAAAATTCATAGCAACGGCTGCTATAAATATAACCACAGATATTTATCAGTACAATATTTTTGTTTTTGTAGATAGATTCTGAAAATTAAAAGATTCTTTTCTGTGTCACTCAGATTCGGGTTTAGTAAGATCCCCTGTCTCCAAATGAGGCAGATCAGAATTTTCCCGGCCTGAAAATTATTATTTTTCCTGGCCAGGAGCAAATCACACAAAATAATCAAATATGATCTCAGAATAGTCAAATTAGTTTTATAATACACAGAAAATACAAAACAGTGTAATTCTGCTATTACTATTCATATAGTCAGAATTTGGGGTGTTACATTAATCACAACCAACGACCCTTGCTACCCTTCAGGATACTGTGTGTAATACACTTGCTCTGCTTGTTGTGCAAGAATAAATGGATCATAATTCTTATATCGTTTAGATGCTCTAACTTCAACAATTCCATAATTATGTATTCTTGTCCATTGATTTGGGGTGGGATCAAACTAATCACATTTGAATAGAACTAGCATCTTTAAGGGCCACCCAATATACTGCATTTCAACAATATTAGTTAAAACCCCATAGTAATCATTCTCCATTGTCTCATTCTCGCCACCTCAAACAAAAACACCACAATTTGTTGTACCTATCCCTTGACCATGATCTTTTGTATTGAATTTGTAACTGTTTATTGAATATGTCTGTCACATGTTTACTTTGTTTGAGGGCCCCCATGCTAAACTCCTCACAAGTTCATCTTCAATATTGTTATTAAACACTTATATCACAAATGGGTAAGTTAATTGGTTTTACCTAAACAAGTAATGAGGGAATTAACAGGAAAATTAGGTAGACGGTGTTTAGCTTTACATGTTCTTTAAACCATGTAAGAAATGTTATGGAGATTTGTTTGTCCACTTGCAAGTCATTTAGACCAAGTTCTCGTAGCAAATCTGCATATATGCTGAATTAAAATCACAGATTAAATCACTTCATAGATTTAATCACGATATGTGAAATTAAAAGAACTTAGAAGCTTACTTCAAAAAAGGCTCCACTTCAGGACAATTTAGAAGAACATACAAGTGTGCAGCATTCATTTCCCTTTCTTGCAAGATGCAAAGATTTGCATTTTCCAATAAGACGACCTGGAAAATTAAAAATAGAGAATGACGGATTGATAAAACAACCTTCACCTCCATCGTCATTTCGTGAAACACTTGTCCTTCTAGATGGAACAATGGATGGACAGTAGTAAGATGCAAAAGTAGAGGTCTCCTCCACTAAATAAGCTTCACAAATGGAGCCTTCAACTTTAGCTGAGTTCATGATTTTATCTTTTAAGGTACGCATAAACCTATAATTTAAGAACATCAGTGTAACAAATACCTTATAAGGATTTAAATGAAAAGAATAAAGATAGATAGATGACTCAACCTTTCAAAAGGATACATCCATCGATATTGCACAAGACCACCGACCCTTACTTCGTACGACAAATGAATTGAAATGTGCTCCATCAAATCAAAGAAATTTGGAGGAAATATCTATTCCAGTTTACATAAAATGATTGGAATGTTTTGCTTTATCTTATGTAATTTATTCTTTTTCAGCAATGGTGAAGTTAATTCCCTGAAGAATTGACTGAACTCAGTAAGTGCATTCCAAATGGGCTTCGGTAATGTCTTGAATGCAATTGGGAGCAAACATTGTATGAACACATGGCAATCATGACTCTTCATACCAAACAACTTTGCTTCCCTCATGTCAACACATCTAGCCAAATTGGAGGCATACCCATCTGGTAGCTTCAATTATTTAACCCATTCGCACACGGCTAATCTTTGTTGCTTAGTCAATGTGTATTGTGCTTTGGGTTTTTTTAGCTTTCCACCTCCACCTTCCTACAGGTCTAGATCTTTTCATCTATAATATTCTGTCAAGTCCAGTCTAGCATTAAAATTGTCTTTCGTCTTGCCCTTAGTATCCATAACTGTGTATAAGATATTAAGAAACACATTTCTCTTAATATGCATGACATCCAAATTACGAGGGAGAAGATTTGTTTTCCAATAAGGTAGTTCCCAAAAGATGCTTCATTTTGTCCAGTTGTGATAAATACCATACCCTGGTGGATTTTCTACTACTAATTCAATTATGTTAGGTATATGTCTTACCCTATCCCATACTTCTTCGCTAGTCAACCTTCATAGGGTAATGAAGTTTCAACAAGTCCCTTTCTAAAAGCATTTTTGTTCTTTCTATAGCAATGATCATGTGGCAAGAATTGACGGTGACAATCAAAAAATGATGTCTTTCGGCTATGTTCAAGTATGAGTGCTTTTGAGTGCTCCATACAAATTGGACAAGTAAGTTTTCCCATTATCATCCAACCTGATAACATCCCATATGCAGGGAAATCATTGATCGTCCATATCAAACAAGCCTTCATGACAAAGTTTTGTTGTCGTGAGACATCATAGGTTATGACACCGGTACTCCACAGAAGTTTCAGCTCATCTATAAGCAGCTCCAAGTACACATCAATTTTAATTTTTGGATTAGAAGGGCCTAGAATTATGATAGTTAAGAACATGAACTCTCTTCTCATGCACATCCATAGAGGTAAATTGTAAGGAGTAACAATTACTAGCCAACATGAATAAGTCCTACCTGTCTTGTCAAATGGAGCGAATCCATCAACACATAACCCTAGCCTCACATTTCGGGGGTCTTCTGCAAATTCAGGATATGTTTCGTCAAAATATTTCCAGGCTTCTCCATCAGATGGGTGAGACAAAGACCCCGTATCCCTCTCATTCTCATGATGCCATCTCATTTGAGATGTCGTTTGCATTGAAGAATAAAGTCATTGTAGCCTTGGGATAAGTGGGAAATACAACTTTTTTTTTTGAGGAGATTCTTTGACTTTACCATTTCTAGTGATGCTTCTATAACGGTCCTGACCACAAAATCTACAACTACGAAGATACTCATAAGGAGGACGATAAAGCATGCATCCATTTAGACAACAAGAAATTTTTTTGCAACCCAGCCCTAGTCGTTCCACTGCTTTCTTTGCACAATAGAAGTTTTTGGGCATTCAATTATCCTTCGGCAATGCATTTACTATAAAGTCCATCCATTGATTAAAACAAGTCTCAGAGATATTGATATCAGATTTGATACTTAGAGCTTCACATGTAGCTGACAATTCGGAGTAATTGTCACAACCGTCATACAAGGGAACTTATGCAGCTGGCAGCATTTCAAAAAATCTTTTGGCTTCTGGGTTAGGATCTTCCCTTATTTGTTCTACATAACCAAATCCATGTTGATCAATGTAATTGCCAATAGAAGGTCCAACAACATCCATTACCATATGATCATACCTATTGAAGTCTTCCCTTACCCCACTACTTCCGTAGTATGAGTTGTCTGCAACTACTGGGGAAATGGGAGGCCTTGGTTCCTCATGGTTAGTACAGTAATAGTAATCACTCATAAAACCCTTCATATACAAGTGTGCCTTGACTTTATCAACAAAGTGATACACCTTACATTTGTATTTTTTACATAGACACCTCAACTTTCCTATTGTTTTAAATTGATCTTGTGCACAAACAAACTCAACAAACTTGTTAACCCTCCCCATGAACTCATCTGTAACTCTTCTCCTATTAGGACCCACCTTTTTATCCATCCACTTCCGATGCTCAAGAATTTCCATTATGTTTCTAATTTAAAAATACATAAGAGGCATGTCAATCAAAATACACCAGCCCACTATTTTTTTTGGTACTCTAAACTCAGATATTTTTAATAAATACATGTAGTGATATACATTACACAAATGTTTCAACAGTTCCTGAATACATCGAATAATCTAATCAATCCAAAGTTCCAAATAAAGGGAGTTGATAAGCGCACAAAAAATATTACTTTATCGCATGAAAAGTTGATTTAGTAACCCTTAATTTGCTCTTTGATTATTTGTGACCCAAGTTTTTTGCAAATATGAACATGGATTGAGAATTAGAATGTTTTGGTTTGTGAATGAGAATAATTTATCATAAAAAGAATCCTTATTTTTCTTATGTGCTTGTACAGGAAAACACTTAAGGAAGGAGAGCTTGGAGCCATGGAAGCAGATCAGAACCAATTTGTCTGGGTATTGAGTGCCTAGGCGCTCAATACACAGTGCCTAGGTGCCCTAAAATGCATCAAAAGAAATTCTCTGGAAGTTCAGCGCCCAGGCGCTCTAGACTAAGCACCTAGGCGCTCATACTTATAGCAAAATCTTGCATTCTATACGAACAGTGCCTAGGCGCTCCAGATGAAACGCCTAGACGCCTAGACCAGTTTACTTCAGTTTTCAGTAGGCTTGATACAAAAAAAAAAAAATATAACTGATTCACCTCATTATACATAGGACCCTGAGAAAGGATTTAGTAGGATTTGTTAAAATAAACACACAAAACTAGAGACATGGCAAATTCTCTATGTCTACTCTACGATAATATGAACTACATATGGCAAATACTTGTTACATTAATATTCCTTTTAGAAAATGAGGTTACCTTTCAACAAACTTGTCCCAACAGTAATTTGGAAGTGTCCTCTGCTAGATACTTGTTCTAATAACAAAATTCAATTCCTTGAAAGGAAAATAAAAATAACATAGTTAGCATATTACGTGCAACTAGAATATTATACATTACTGGAAATAGAACAATTCCTTGTAAAGCAGATTATGTGCAACCAGAATATTATACTTTATTGGAAATAGAACAATTTATAGTTAGTATATTGAATAAGATGATAACTTGGCCTACTAGCTATAAACTTCAATCATATGATGCCCCTGAAAGGGTATTCAGACTCAGACCATTTCATTTCATGCTATCCCCCTTTTGTTATTCGCTCCATTCCAAGAAATAGAGATATATATAGACTAAAGCTAAATGTCAACTATGCCTTCAATTGATATTCTTATATATCAATTATTGCCAAGGACAATTCACCAATTCAGAGTTGGATCAATAAGAAATAAATTTGAATAAAGCTTGTAAAGCTCATAGTAAGCATATCTAACTACAAATGCAACTCCAAGAATTCATAACAAACCAGCTCTATCACAAGAAGAACATCATAAAAATTGAAAGACTTGGCTTAATAACAAGCCCTACATAATAGTAAGAAATAAATAAATCATGGACACTAAGAACCACATATCAAGAAACTTGAAAAAAGTGATTAAAGTATTTGTAATGTAATAAGTAAAGTATTTGTATAAGAAGCAAAAAACACTTCCAAGCCTAGACAATTTGTGGATATGTCTCATATAAGAATTGAGGGTCTTCTAGTAGCTTTTCCCAAGTTGATAGGCACTGGATAGCAACACACATATGTTGAGACTAAAAATGTACACTATGTTTACTAGCCAATAGAAGCACTGTCCCTGCTTTTTGTAACAAACAAACAAAGCAACATACTGGAGGAATATCTAAAAAGATGGGTCTCCAAGAAAAGATTGTGATATATTGAGATTCACAATGGACTTCAACCTAGAAATATGTGAAACACAACTATAAATATTATTCCCAGCAAGGTTTAAGGTCCTGAGCTTAGGAAATGCAGCACCAAAGCAATCTAAAAGTGTTTTATTCAGCTGATTTGATGAAAGATCAATTGAAACTAGAGACTGGCACTTGAGAATCCCAGAAGGTATGTTGTGTGCAAACTTGTTGCGGTCAAGTTTGAGGACCCTCAGACTCACAAGGGAGCTAATAGCTTCAGGAATTTCCTTAAAGAAATAGTTGTTGGACAAGTCAAAGGTTTCTAGCAAACCAAAGTTTCCAATTTTGTTAGTCAATGAACCATAAATTTGATTAGAGGAGAGGTTAAAGCTCTTGAGAGAGCTTAAACTCCAGAAATCTGAAAGCAAGGCAGTGATTTTGTTGTTGCTAAGATCCAAAGATTGAAGCTTGTTGAGCTTGCCTATGGTGGTATCAAGAATAGGGCCAGAGAGGCCCAAACCAGAAACGTTTAGCTTAACAATATGTTCTTTATTGGCATCACAGGAAACCCCTTGCCATGAACAAACAAAAGTAGAGAAGTTGTAGGCTTGGGAGGATATTAAATTTTATATAATAAATAATAATAATAATAATAATAATAATAATAATAATAATAATAATAATAATAATAATAATAATAAGACCATAAATTTGGTAAATGAATTTGGGGGACACCAAAATCACAAAAAAGGAACTATTTTTATGATAATCACTATGACAGCAACCCCATTTATTTCCGGTGAAGCAAATAACAAATACATAAAGGGGGTTGCTAAACAAATCTAAATATAGAAAAGAATGTATAACATATAACACTCCAAGTGGAAGACAAACCGAAATCACATCCACACAATTACAAACACGTGGTATGTGATGCGTGAAATCCGCAAGTGTACGGTTTCGTCGTCAAGTAATAAAAAGATCGAATCCACAGGGATTGAGTCTATGAATACCAATTAATTAATTAATTCAATTAAATTAAACAAAAGAGAGTGTGATTGTTTATTAAGAATAACGTAGTAACAAAAAAATTAAATAAAAATCAAGAAAACAGAATTTAGAACAAAAACAGCAAGTTATCAAGAATGGGATTTTCAGATTTAAGAAAGCTTCCAAGATTGAGGTACCACAATGATACAAGACAAATCCTAATTGACAACCCTTTTATTAAATCTGAAATTCAATTGAAGGTGAATTACCCTAAATTAGTTAATGTTCTCTTTCAAGATACAAGATCTGTGCCCAATTAAATCAATTCCTACTCTCGTGGTAATTGAATTTAAATTGAACCCATTACGCTTTGTGGTAATTTATTGATTCCTCGAAAGACTAAAACTACTCTCGTGATTTAGACCTTACGTTCAATTCTTATGGTTCCAACACTTAGGTTCACCTCTCAGTACGTCCCTAAATGCCTATGAGATGCAAATAAGTGGCCAACAAATTCACATGAATAAAAGCAATAAGAATTGAATCAATGAACAATCAAGATCAATAAAAGAGGAAACAATATCAATTAATCATTATCAAAGTGTCAAAGGGCATTACCCAATCCTAGAAACAAAAGTAACTACTCAGACATAGAGAAGAAGGAAACAGAAATCAAACTTAAAAACATCCCAAACCCGTAACAATGGAAGAAGAAGAAGAAGGATCAAGAACCTAAGCCTCCTTCATGCCTCCTTTAGAACTAGATTTCAATCCAAGCTAGGATTCCCTAATTACAATCAGAACATCTATTTATAGCCTAGGGCTTCGATGGGCTAAAAGCCCCAAAAGAACTAAAAACAGAAAAACTAAAATTCTGCTGCACTGCGAATCACGGCCGTGGTTGATTCTGAGATGTAAATTCCAATGCTGACTCTCAACCACGGCCGTGGTGGCCACCACGGCCAGGCCGTGGTTGAGGCTGTTTCAGTTTTCTTCATTTTCTTGATTCCCTCGAACCATGGCCGTGGTAGAGACCACGGGCAGGCCGTGGAGCCCTCTAGAATGGCCTTTTTTGCACCTTTATTGCTATCCATTAAGCTCCAACTTCAAACATGCAAGCATTCCATTCAATCTAAGGCTAATTCAACATTAATCCTACACAAGAACACCAAAACATGGCAGTTATCCGAACTAAGGGAAAAATAAACCAAAAGGGAAACTAAAATGCCTAAAATGCTCAAGAATGCATGCAAAATAAGAACAAAACATGATGTTGTTTCACACACATCAGTATGCTACTATTTATTTACTGATACTCAGCAATGACCTCCTCGGTGAATCTAGTAAGTAGAAAGTGTGTGGAGATAGAGAAAGCAAAAATACTTCAAGTTTTCAACCAACTACACATACTTAGGGTAATCCTACACCAATTCAACTAAATCACTCATTTGCAGAACACCAAGAGAACAATAATCACCTAAAATCAAATTGATAATGTATTTTATACTATTCATTGTAGCAAAACCCAAATTTAAGTCTCAAAACTAAACATAAGCAAATTAAGGAGCAAGAATGAACAAGAATGAGAATGAGCTTAGAGAAGGAGGGAGAACGCACCAGAACGAGCTTAAGATGGAGCAAGAACGAACGACAATGACCTTAGAGATGAAGTGCGAACGAACCACAACGTCGCCTGAGATGGAGTGAGAACGAGCTAAGAGAAGGAGGATTGAGAGAATGAGCTGAGAGACGGAGATGAGAAGCTCAGAGATGGAGATGAGAGAACGAGCTCAAAGATGGAGATAAGAGAACGAGCTATCTGAGAGATATTGTGATAGATGGAGAATTGGTTTCTGATTTGGGGGAGCTATCTGAGAGATATCGTGAGAGATAGAGAATTGGTTTTTGATTTGGGGGAATTAAGGATTTAGGTGGGAAAAATAGAGACGGAAACACATCCGTCTTTACCTTTAAAAAAAAATTATAGATGGAGAATTGGTTTCTGATTTGGGTGAATTAGGGATCTAGGTGGGAAAATTAGAGACAGAAACACATCTGTCTCTACCTTTAAAAAAATTTATTAATTAATTATATATAAATTAGAGACGGAACACATCCGTCTCTAACTATATTTGATATTTTAAATTACTTGTTTAACTGGATAGAGATTGAATTAGAGATGGACCAATTCTGTCTCTAAATTTTGTCTCTAAATATATTTGACTTTTTAAAATGTTATGTTGACCAAATAAAGACGGAATCAGAGACGGAACATTCTAAGATGGATAAATTCCGTCTCTAAATTTCATCTCTAATTTTTGAAATTTTATTTTATCTCTCTAAATCATTAAATCCATCTTTGTTTCTATGTCTATTAGAGACTAATTTTTTTCCATCTCTAATTTCTATCTCTAAATCAAAATTTTCTAGTAGTGTTAACTTGTAGTTATGCATTTAATTGCCTCTAATATTAGGCTTTATACATAGCAGACTATAAAAATTTACAATAAGTACTTCAAAAAGAATAATAGTTACAAAATCACTTTCTTTTTTTAAGAAACGAAGAGCTTCAATTCATATTCATTGTTAGGTAATTTACAAAATCAATATATAAGTACACAAGAATTAAATATACGCATTCTTTTACTTCAGTTCAAAAGAAACAAAATTTTCCAAAGTGAACGCCATAGGTATAGTAGGTTTAACTCAAAATATATTCATCATAAATTTTTTGTACCATCGACAAAAGAAGTCCTTTTATAAAGTTGAATTGATTAACACAATAATGTGGGCTAAAAAAATAATAAATCCTCAAAAATGATTAAATCATAATTGGAAGAACACTTTGTTCACAACAATACTTAAATAACTTTAATCCCAAGATTTTTCTTGAGAAAATGAGTAAAACTAAAATTCCTATAATTGAAAAAAGTCTAACAGATAATTGAAAAATTGCAACTAATGTACAAATATGACAATTGAAGGTAAATTCTTATAATCACGCAACTGCAAACAATGCAACTTTGATCCTTTGTATCCTCCTTAACATGCCCGCGAGATGGTGGACACGTATTGTGTTGGGAAAACTAGCTAATCAGAAGCAAAATATTTCTCCCACTTGTGTAAATAAATTGGCATGACAAATTTTTTTGTCTCCAATAAAATATCAAACATATAGAACAAGTTATCAATTGGTAGAAAAATAAATATTAAAGACTACAATTTCAACATGGAAAACCCCTCATAATAAGGGAAAAAATCAATCATGAGACTAAGTTCAGCAAAAACTTCTACTAATAAATCAATAGGTACACAATCAATCTTGGTAGTAACACTAGAGAATATCACAAGCAATAATACATCTTTTAATAGGTGGAAATCAACCAAGCAACAAAATAGAAACTAAACAAAAATGGGTATCATAGTTGAGCCAAAAAAGAAGGTGAAATGACAAAAACAAACTTTACCAAAATATAACCTTTAACACCATGAACAACGTATTAAAGTTTCATTAGAAATGGAAAGAGTTTACCCATCACATCTACATGAAGAGGTTGAAGAAAACTCGTTTTTCTTCCTCTTTGTTGCTGCTACTCTCATTTTTCTCTCTCCTGTTGCTTTTTTTTAATTACTCTCCATGCCTTTTTAAAAGGCTATTTTTCTTCCTTTTTTTAACTCAAGTTTAAAGTGGTAGGTCCTACTTGGGGAACGAATCGACCCAACAAATCTTCCCATCTCCCTAGTCAAGTGGAGAGATGTTGTTCCACCATCCTTGCTTTCTTTTTACAAGAAATCAACTTTGTCTTAGATAAGGTATCACTCATCATATCTAAACTATTCAATTCGAGCTCAAGGTAGAGACATTAGAGGTATTCTAACGGGTTCTCAGGTGTTTTTGCCAAAAGTCCCTTCTTCAAGGTGATGGTAGCTTTTTATAAGGGTTATGGAGGTGAGGGAAGTGTGACCTCACCTCTTCATAGGTGATTATGAGGTAGTTATGGAGTACCCTAATGAGAGCAAGCCATGTGGTCATATTTTCTTATTGAATTAGTTCTAGAAACTACACCCATGCTAGGTGAGTCTTGATGCTTCTCTCTTAGGCTTATACTGTAATCCTATGATAAAAAGGGATATAGTCCATAACCCCACAAGCTTGGAGTGATAATAGAGAGAAAAAGCTTGATAGATCGTGAACCGATCTTATAAACCAACAACATAAGGGTAGAGTCCACAGCTCCCCAAGCTTGGAGTGATAAAGGAATGAACAAGCTTGATAGACCCTAAATCGATCTTACAAGTCCATGACAAAAGGGTATGGTCCACAGCCTCCCAAGTTTGGAGTGATAAAGGAACAATCAAGCTTGATGGAGCACGGACTAGTTGGGCGTGTTTGTTATTGCTTACTAATTTTAAAGCATTTGATTCTTTATTAAACATTCAATAACCACAATATGAATGATAGGCCATGAAACAAATGAGCTATTTAGCTAATCATATCTTTTATTGAAGTAAAATATGGTGATGGTCATCTTGAAGTACCGATCAATCTGTTTTGAGATACCAATTTGATTTAAAATCATTCATACCTTTTCATGAATGTTACAAAGAAATTGTAATCTTGCTTTAACTTTTATTAGGGGAATTCAATCCTATTACAATTGTCTTTCCTGTTATCAGTATTTTAATTTCATCTAAATGCTCATTATTAGAGATCTTCTTGAAGTACCGATCGTCGATGGGAAAAATATTTCATAATGCTAACCATTCTTGAATAAAAGGATTTTATTAAAATCAATCACATCTCATTCCAAACATAATCTTTAATACATATTATCCCTAAACTATACATTTATATGTGAGTGTTCGCTTCATCTTAATGGCATTTGTTTCATCAAAGCATCTTTGAATATCAAAAGTGCTATTTATTCTCTAGAAGACTTTGAGAGTTCCTCTTGTGTCACGAAGCTTTCTAACCCAGATGTGTTTGATTTCCATATTTGCTTTGGACCGTCACTTCCTTGTTGATCGAGCCCATGCAGAGGTCATCATTTATGCTTATCCTAAGCCCTCCACTATCCTTGATTTTCCATGGAGGGTGTGACATCCTCCCTAACCAAATAGTCCTAACAAGGGTTATAGAAGTTCAGTACCACTGGTATGAGTTATCTGTTAATTCAGGTAACTTTTTGAATCAGTTTGAGTATAATATTATAATAATGAATGTGAATAATAGCCCATATAAGCTCATATTTTAGCATAAACAGTTGAGAAGATAAAAATAAATATGAAAAATTTATTTCTAGATCATAAATGATTGATATGAGCTATAGAAATTTTTGGAGGATCAAATACGTTGATTTGGCATTTTAATGACACAGAATGAGAGTTTAAAGGCTAAATTAAATAGAAAAATAGCTCAGATGATTATAAGATTTTGAGCAGATGATAAAGAGAGGATGAAGGTTAATTTGAGAATGAAAATAGATTAAAATGAATACTTGTAAGTTTCTTAGTTCAATTTTATAGGTTAAACATACCCTAGGGAATAATAATGAAGCTTAGTAACTAATAAAGATGTATAAGGATTGTCGTTGAATAGTGAATATGAAAATTGAATGAAGTTCTAGAGTTGTCTATAATACCTACGAAGGTTATAAAATTCATTAATGGAATATTAGAGTATCCCTAAGAGATATAGCATTTTCAATTGAATTTCAACCATATCCCTATTATTTCTTTTCTCCACCGCCTCTCTCTCTGCTTCCTTATCCTATTTGTTGACTTTTCTTCCCTTTTTATTTCTCATTCATGTTACTTAGCAGTAGAAAAGATAAGGAAAAAAAGGAACGAAATAGAAAGAGAGAAACAAAGAGAAAAAGAGGAAGAAGCAGAACTTTGAAAAAGAAGGAAGAGGAAGAGAAAGAAGGTGAAGCAGCCAAGCAAGAATAAATTAAGGAATAAAATAACATCCACACAGGAGTATAGGTAGGGGATTATTTCCCTAAACTCATCATCTTTTCTTTGTTTTCTCAAGGTTATGAGTTGGTATTTTGATTGGTAGTTATGCTTTGAAAGATGGTTTGATGAGTTAGTAGGAAATATTTGTTGATATCTATGAGCTTAGTTTAGCTTCAAATCTTAATGGATTTGAGATTGATACAAATTGGTTTGTGGATTGTTTGTTGATAACAAACCTTATACGTTGTTGTTTTTGGAAGTTTGTTTGAGATATGGAATTGCTTGATGATTGTTTTTTATTGGTTTTAAGGGTTAAAGGACTTTAAACCTCTATTTTTTGCAAAAAAAAACCTAGATGGTAATCGATTATCAAGCCACAAAAGCCATGAAATGGTTACTGGAAACATGGTAATCGATTACCACGAGGTGGTAATCGATTACCAAGTTTCTGTTTAGCTGGTAATCGATTACCATACCCTTGTTTTTCAAAAAAAGAGTTCTTTACCCCCTATAAACTAATTATAAACCTAAATTTTGATCCAAATTACTATGTAGGATTGCTTGTGATTATAAAATGAAGATTTAGCACCCAAATCATTCATGAACTTTGACATTGAGCACTCATTAAATTTGAAGTTGATGAATTTATGCAAGAAGTTACTTGAATAGCAAAGTAATTAATATATATATATATATATATGGAATATGATGAATGGATGATATAATTGCGCATCAAACGTACTCTAGAAATTATATTATCATGCATTTGGATTGAATGAAATCATTGTTGACCATGAAATTGCGATTGATCAATTAGAAATACAATGAGATATATTGAGATGACTTTCTTTCTTGAGATATAAATATTATTTGCTATATCTATGATTGATGAAGTAAATGATCCTCACATCTAGTGATAATTCAAATAATGGTAGTGTAAGGAAGGATGATTCCCTCCCTACTATGGCAATTGAGGTCGAGGAAGGACATTCCCTCCTCCTTTACTAGAAATTATCCTAGATGGATGGTAGATCGAGGATGAACATTCCCTCTCTGCTTAAGGTGATCCTAGACGATTGATAGGTTGAGGATGGACATTCCCTCCCCATCAGAGTAGATTGAGAATGGATATTCCTTTTCAACTTAAGTTTCTAGATTAAGGATGGACCTCCCCTCATTTTTATGGTAGATCGAGGATGAATATTCCCTCTCTACCTATTTGACGTTTGAGATAGGATTAGATGATGATAGACAATAGAATGCATAGCTTTACATGAATATGAAGATGAAATCTAAATTGTGTATGAAAATAATTTTAGTAAATAAATTAAATTGAATTTCTATTTTAGGAAAAGAAAGGAAACTATTTTTGCCTTTAGTTATCTTTTTATAATAAACTATGATTTATTTGATTTCCCCCCCAAAATAGATATAATTATTATGATGACACAATTTATGTATATTTGACCTACTGAGAACGTAAGATTCTCACCCCGTAAATTTTATTTTCATAATGATTCCAGACAAGTGAGAAGAAGGACTTGATCTTAGAGATATTTTATTTATAGCATATAGATTTTGTGCCTTAAAGGGAAGCTATGTATATAAAGTACAATGATGTATAGTTGTATAAATTCCATTCTCATACATATATATATATATAAAATATTTACGAGACCAACTCATATTTTCATATATTTTTAATTTATTTTCTATAAAGATTGATGATATTTAAAAGTGATGTGCCAAATTTAATTACTAATACGTAATCTAGATATGCCATTAGTATTAGTATTTGGGATGTTATAGAGGGTAGAACAAGAAAGGCTTCAGTGAGAGAGATCGTCCTTGGTTCTTCATCTTCCTCAGCAACTCAGCAATTGCCAAGGCTCTTCCCCAATAATTATTCGTGTTCTGTTCATTTGCTACATATGCTTAGGAAGAAAGGCTCCTACTGGCCAGGGAGGAATTAACCAAGGGAGGTTTCGCTTTTGCTTAGGTCTAACTAGGCCATTATGCTTAAGAAAAAAAGCTTCTATTCTTCTTTTTCAAATTAATTGTGAAAATTTTGAGATGTTTTCAGAGATGAAAGAAGGTTTAAAGAGATATTCTTCTAGTTTCTCTTATTTATACTACTCATTATGATAGTGAAACTATTATCTGTGCCCCTTTATTTATAGTAGTGGGGGCATTAAATGCAACTTCTCCTTATTGGCTATGCATGTGGCAGGCGTTATAGCTTCTTCTTATTGGTTGTGAGTGTGGCATTTTTTTCTTGAAACTCATCTTCTTATTTATTATACCATTAATGGTATAAATTTCTTACTTTTTCTAGATATATTCTATTAGGGATTACTACTTCCTATTCTATTACTCCTATATTTTAACCTAGTACATTTATTATGGTATCAGATAGTATAGGCTCCTTGTGTTTATTAAATATTGTGATCGTGAATTTTGGTGATCGCTATGATTGCCTCACACATATTAGGGATTATCACTACGCCAACTCTCCTTACGATCAGCTGCTCATTAACTGATCGATTAACACTAAATATCAAACATAATTTATGAATGGTTGCTTTAGCCTTATTTTATGGCTGATTAATTGATCCCCTAACTATGTTGATCTTGCTGTTAGTTCTTTGGCTGTCTTTCAAAATCAATCGTCCTTTTTACTATTATTAATTGATCTTTCCTGAACATTTTTTAGAATCTCATTTCCCTAGGTGTCATTTCTCTCTTCTCAAAAATCCTGTCTTTTCAATGATAACCTGACATGCCTTTTTCCATTCTTTCTCCCTAACTGTTGGATCAACCTTATTGTTCCTTCCTAAAATTTTTTTCTTTTCACTAATGACTTGACACACCTTTTCTCATTTTTTTCTCCCCAACCATTGTATCATCCTTGCCATTTAGATTTTAATAGTTGGATTACAAAAACCTTTTTCTTTCATGGCTTGAAGTGCCAATCAACATGATCTTTTGGTTTTTAAATTTGTCAGCCAACATGACCATTTGGACTACACTGTTTGTAAACTTTTAAATAGGGAGCATCATCATTTGATTTCTCCTATCTTCTCAAGCTTATTTCTCACTCTCAAAACAATTTCTTCTCTTCTGCATCTCATCTTTGGTTTTGCTTCTTTTCTCCTTTAGTCTTTTGCATCCCTATGACACTGCTGCCACTGCTTTATGGTATGCTTTCTCTTCCTTTTCCTTCTTTACTTTTATTTCTAAGTTTTCCTTCAAGAGTTTCTAGGTTTCTTTGTATTGTTCTTTGAATAAGGTTTTGACTTCTTCTTTTTGCAGGTTTTTCTATCTTTGTTACACCTACTATTCATCCTTTCTTCCTTTTTTTTTTCGATATCTCCCTCCTATTTCTATTTTTAATTTTTTATCTTTTCCCTTGTAGAATGGAATCACTTAGAGATTTGGTTTTAGACTCTGAGATTTCCTCACTAGAGATAAATGGGGAGTTTCCTCCCCAAACTCCTTTTTATAGAGGCCGTGCCTCTAGCTCCTCTCAAAAATTTTATGAAAAACTTACATACTTATACACTTCTTCGTTCTCTTCATCTTTTGAGCAGATATTGTTAAAAAAGATGTAGCTTTCTTTAGGGAAAAGACACACCAAAGTGACAAAAAAATTAAAGCAATTGTTTAGTAACTTAGGATTTAGTTCTTCTGATCTTTCTGACTTTCACTCCAATTTTTGCTTTATCCAATTCTTCATCTGACCTTCCCATTTATATTTTTGATTATTTCATTTTTTCTGATAAGTAAGTCAAGATGAGCAAAAATCTTGAAGCGGCTTTCTCCGATCGTTCTATTTTAATGTCTAAGTATCCATGGGTTAGCAAAGATGTGTTAAAGCATCCATCTTTGTATACTAAAGTACCTACTCTTCAAGCGATACACCAATTAATACGTGTCGCTTGGGATGATAATGAGGGTTTATATGTTTTGGAACCTTTCTTAGCAGGAAATTGTGTTTGTAGCTCAACTCCCCTAATCTACCCGATTGACAGTTTCATGACGTATAAAGCTGTTTTTAGTTGAATTTGGTATCTCTTTACCCTTTTCTTACTTTGAGATTGATGTTTTGAATACCATGTTGCCTCTTCTCAACTTCATCCAAACAGTTGGGCTTTCATCATTGTTTTGAACTTTTATGTAACTATCTCAGCATTATCTAAATTGCCTAGAAATTTTTCTACACATTTCACATTTTCGGTATAACTAATGGACTTACTCCGTTTACAAGCAACCACAGAAGAAAAATACTCTAACTTTTTTATTCCTTCTTTAAAAACTGTAAAGGTGGTTTTTTCTAGGTCACCCCAGTGTCCTATGTATACTCTTCTTTTTTGAACCCTGATGGTCAGCCTAAATTCCAATATTTTGGGGTTGAAGTGTTAGGACAATATCCAAAGTATTCTTGAAACTAATTCTCTCCTAAAGATCTGCAAGATATTGCCAAGTTATCAGTAATATCTTATGCTTACTGTAGCTTGAAAATCATTTGGTGGCAATATGATTTGGATAGCTTAACTTCTTATTTTTGTGAGTTTTCATTTACCTCTTGAATTTATATATTTGTGTTCGAGTGTAACTTATTTTTTACTTTTCTTTCTTTTTCAGAAAATATGATTCCTCTTATCCTTTCCAAGGTTCCTATTGCTGAAGAATTTCTCCAACAAAGGCAACTTAGAAAAAGAAAAGCAAACACTACCACTCATCCTCAACAAAACGAGTCTTTTGAAGTGACGAATTATCATCGGGTTTCAAAGTGCCTCTACCTCAAATGTGATTCATAAGTTCTTAAGGGGCTTTGAATGTTTCAAATGTTGCAATTTCTTCAGGCGATCATGTTGAACCGATCAGTGCTCCATCCCCAACTCATCATTATGAAATTGCTCCTTCATCCATTGTCTAGGTTTGTGTTCGTGCTCCAGAAACTATAAAAGAAATATTTTTTGAGAAAGTCTCTTTTCCTCTTGCCCATCCTGAGTTGTCAAAAAAAGAACTAAGAAAGTATGTTTCTTCTTTGTGAAAATAAGTTTGCCTCAAATGGTTTAACATGTTAAGTTTTGATGATGACAAATACAAGACAAATAGAATGATGCTTATAATTAATAGATGTGCTTAATGTGACATATTGTATCATGCATGATATGTACCTTATCTAGTTATATTTCACTTAATAATCATGCAATAAGATATATGTAACATTCATCATATAATATATCCAATAATATTTTATATGAGTTATAAATAAATTAATATTGGATTTGACCTTGCTTAAATGAAAATGTGCAATGTGTTCTGTTGCATCCTACATAGAGCATATCTATTAATAATTGTTAAATGTCTTATTTGGATGTGTCTATGAAAGTTTTATATGCATGCTAAACTAACTAGAGTTATGCATTTAAGATTCATGCATATGAAGATATTGAATTATGACTCTGGACTAACTATGCTTGTTTAAGTGAGCAATACTTTGTAGGATAGTCCAAGTACCAAGAATGAGCTTGCAACAAGAAAGCAAAAGATATCTATTAAGCTCAACACAAGGAGAATGTGATTAAACATATGTTTTTGAAGATTTGTCTTGATGATAACGTACATGATGGGAAGACCAAGTCCAAGATCTTATACGAATAGCTTTAGGACTTAGAGTCTCTCTGTTCGAGGATCTCTTTGGATATCTCATAGTGCGTTAAGATAAAACAAAATGCTTCTTTAAACTTATACCAAAACTGTTTTGATCTTGAAAATAACTTAAAAATGTTTTGGTGTTTTTGATAAACTTTCTGGGATGTTTTTCAAACATTTATAACTATTTTTAAACAGAGGTATTCGAATAACCTTAAAAGGTATTCGAATAACATCATTCTAAATAGCCTTCTAACTATTTTTTAAACAGAGGTATTCGAATAACCTTGAATGGTATTCGAATAACATCCTTCTAAACAGCCTTTTAAATGTATTTAAATATAGGTATTTGAATACACTCTTATGGTATTCGAATAACCTGCTTCTGAACTATTTTTTATAAGAAATGAAAACATTGGTATTCGAATACCCCGTAATGGTATTCGAATAACCCACGAGACTCTATTTCATTTTTTGAATTCACACGTAAACGTGTTAGCTTTTAATATCTTATTAGATTCCTCCAACGGGCATTTTCTTTCAGGCTCTATAAATATAGACCGTGGGTCTCATCTGATATAAGCCCAGCTATCTGTTTAATTTATGCTTGCTTTGAAAAATGTGATTTATAATTTACGCCTATTTTCTGTGCTCTTTTTGCTGAAACTTTGAGATATACTTTGAGAGCCTCTTAGCACTTCAATTTGTATTATTTGCTCTGAGTGAGATTTTCTCTTTATCTATATTTCTGTTCTTCTATATTGAGGGTGAGGTATCCTTCAAGGTTTATATAAGGGTGTGGCATCCCTTTATGGTTTGTATAAGGGTGAGGTATCCCTGTAGGCTGAGGCTTTAGCACAAGGGTAGAGTTTTCCTGTGTGTGAAAAATACACTTTTATGTAACGGTTGCAAGCACCTATTGAAGCTTGTACACATAATGAAAAATCTCGGATTGTTTTCGAGGACTGGAAGTAGACCACAAGTGGGTTAGTGGTCAAACCAGGATAAATATCATGCTTGCTTCTTTCTTCTCAATCTCTTTATTTTACATAATTTTATATTATTGCACATTTATTTATTTGCTGTCCTTAAAGGTTTTATTCTTCATCTCGCAATTCCTTTTCTTTTATTTAATAGCTTAAATATTTGTGTTTATTTTAAGAGCTTTTGTGAAAAGTTTTTCATACCCAATTCACCCTTCCTCTTGGGTAATAGTTGCCATGACTAACAAGTGGTATCAGATCTTCGTGCTCTGGTGAAAGCTTAAACGCTTAGAGTTAAAAATTATTGTTTGTTGACAACCTTGAAAGTTTTTCAAAATGAAAGGTTTTGAAATTGATAAACCACCATTCTTTGATGGTGTACTTTTTGTTTATTGGAAAGCTAGAATAGAGTTTTATATTCAATCTATTGATTTGGATTTGTGGGATGTTGTGTTAAATGGATTTATTTGCAAACCAAAACAAACTTGGAATACCTATGATAAGAAATGTTTTTCTTTGAATATTAGAGCTATGCAAATTTTGAGAAGTAGTTTGAATGATGAATCTTATGCTAAAATTAAAAGTTGCTGTAGTGCTAAAGATATATGGGATGCTCTTAATGCTATTTATCTTGCTAACAATGATTTTGTACATAAATATGTATATAGAAAGCAAGAAGAGCAAAAGTTATTGAAGGAAGCTTGTCATGAAACACATCCTCAAAGAGATGTTCAAACTATTGAAGGGAGTCAAATGCCTCTTGGTGACGATGGTGCTCAATTTGAAGAAGAGGCAAAGCAAAACAAAATTAATGAGAAAGGTGATTCTCTTAAAGAGCCAAGTGTGCTAGAAATTGAGACCACCTCCTATATGGCTAAAAAGGACTTTGAGATAAATAATTCTAAACTAGATTATAGTCCTTCCTACAATGAGTTACAATGTGCATATAATGAATTGTATGATGGTTTGTTGAATTTAGAAAAGAAAAACTTATCTTGTTTGGAAAACATTTCCTTTATTGAAAATGAAATTAAGACTTTAAAAAAAGAATATGCTTTTCTGAATAAGGAAATGTCTTTAAAACATGAAATCTCAACTTCTTGTGAAAAGTGCATTAATTTAGAAAATCAAGTTAAGGACTTATATTCTGAATTTGCTAAAGCTAATGATTCTAATTGCTTACATTTTATGCTTGTTAATGAGAATAAAATTAGTGTTATTCCATGTGAAAATTCAAGCAAGGCTTATGACAAAAATAATTTAGAATATAAAAATAACAAAAGGCTTAAGTTTTTCAAAAATAATATTCAAATGATCAAGCCATCATTAAATTCAATTGTTTGTAATTTTTGTGGTCATCTAGGACATATTTCTCATTTATGCAATTATAGAAGAAATCCTTATATGAGAAATTGTATGGTATGAGTTCCTAAAAATCCTAAAGGCCCTAATACTAACATTCAAGGACCCAAAATGAAGTGGGTACCAAAATGAAGTGGGTACCAAAATGTCCTCCTAGTATTTCAATTATGCAGAATATTTCTCAAAAGGATGGACAAATTAGTCAAAAGAAAAAGAAATCATCAAGAAGAATGCTTCCAAAGCCTAATGGTAAAAACTTTGGTCAAAGAAGGAAGATGGCTTCAACCAAAGCTTCTCAAGTACAAAATGTAGAACTTGCAAAGTTCAAGACTCCAAAAGAGAAGAAATAGATAAGAAAAAGTATTTCCTTGATTACCAAGGTTAAGGTATCAAACATTTTTACCTCTTATGCACACTCACATGCAAAGTTAATAAATTTGAGGTATATTCCTTGTAGGCCTTAAGTGATTAATAGAATCATGTGTACTTGATAAAATTTGAATATTATGTTTAACACATGATTATGTTCATTCTTATTATATCATAATTCATTAATTTATTATATATCTTGGTACATAAGGTTCTATAATGCCTAGGTATGTTTGCTATGCTTTAAAATTGACTATATATCATGAAAGCAAGCATGTTATCGGCTATGTGCTTAATGGTAATTGGTTATTTAACTTATTGTGCTCAATTTATATATTATGAAAAAATTGATCTTTATGAGAGCATAATAGATTAATATTCAAAAACTAACACACAAGGACCCAAGAAAATTTGGGTACCAAAAGTCAAAAATTGAAATGTGTTGTAGGTGTGCTTGAAGGCCAAGAACTCACTTTGGCATCTTGAAAGTGGTTGCTCCAAGTACAAAGACCAAAAATAATTTCAACCTTTTTTTTCATGTTTCCAAGAAGCTTGAACTTGAAAACTTTGGATAAGTGAAAACCTTTATTATGCTTTTTTAGCCTTATAATTTGAAAATATTTCTACATGTTAATATACTAGATAAAGTATACTTCTTGTTTGAAATGACATGTCTAATGAGAATATCCTTGAGCTTGAGTTTTTGATCAATCATACATATAATTAAATATTTGAATTAATTTCTTAAACATGATCTTTATCCTTCTTGAATTATTACTGTCTTGAGCATCGGAGTTACCCCGAAATCATTTTTGCAGGTACTCCATCAAAAGGTAAGCTTTCGTCTCTCAAAATGCAAATCCTGGACATAATATATATGATTTCTTGTTTAAGTTATTCGAATACCTCCCTTATGGTATTCGAATACCATTGCTTTTATACATGTAAATTTGTGGTTCTCTAATAAGGTTATTCAAATAGACCTATGATTATTCGAATACCAAACATCAGTACAGTATTCCTATAAGCTGGTGTATTCGAATAACTAAGTAGTTATTCGAATAACCTAAGACTTATCCATATCAGTATTTCTCACATGCCTCTGGAGTATTTGAATACTTTGGAAGCTATTCGAATACTTGCTCTTGTCTTGCTTTTTTTTTGTGGGTATTCGAATACAGGAATAAGTATTCGAATACCATAGGCTGGCAGCCAAGCCAAACTGGCTTATCTATTCTAATAACTGGTAAGTTATTCGATTACCTTCTATCAGAAGGGTGCGTCCTTTGGTCTTTCCTAACAGAGCGAGCGACTTTGCTAACCCATCATCACGTGTTTGGGTCCTTTACCCTCAACAAAATGAAGATGATCAAGACCGATGAAGGCTGGGTGTTCCCAGTTAAAGTTGATGATGATGAGGACGACCCTCAAGGCGATCCTGCTACTGCTGCTGCTGCTGATATTCTTGTTCCTGCCCCTGCTTTATTTGAAAGGTTCTGCTGCATTTGTTGCTGTATATATTGCATAGTATTAATAATTAATATATGCTAAATTCTTTGTTTGTTTTGTCTGAAAATATGCACTTAATAATATATATGAAAAATGCAAATGCTTAACCAAATGTAGTTGGCTATTCTTTTGATGATTATATGTACTTATCTAAATTGATCAATGAAATGAAATATCTTTTGCCCTTGTGAACTCATTTGTTGTTTTATTATTTTGAATGCTTATTTGCTTATGAGTTTGGCATAATGACTAACCTCTATGGATCCAAAATTGATGGATACCAATGAAAGTACTTTGAATTGTATTGTAGGGTGATTACTACCTCAAGCAAGCATTTAAATGGAATAAGTTCAACTTGAGGATAGTAAAGTTTAAAAGGATTCAACTTTTAAAAAGGGTGCAAAGAATTTCTATTCCCTCATGAAAGCTTGAAGCTTAGAAGTTGGTGGAAGTGGGAGTCATCTACAAAAACTCAAAGAGTACACTTTTGGTGATATCAATCTATTATCCTTATTTATGCTTTAAATTGAATATCATGTGATATTTGGAGAAGTAGAAAGTTGTACCTTTACATGTCTTACATGATCATTATTTACCTAAAAATGCCTAAATAAGTTTTGATGATGATAATATGTTTCTTGATAAACTTGAATCATGCCTTAAAAATGCTTAAACTTTTTTTTTGGATTCAAGTGCATATGCGCTTCATGCATTCTTGTTAGAACTAATATTGCATGGTTAATAATGTGATACATGTTTTACATTATATATCAACTTAAATTATGCTTATAAATGAGCTTACATGATATTTGATGCTAACCTATGCTTTAGAGGACTTTTAAAGTTAGCTTTGCAAGTCTCTCTATGTATTTCAAATATAGCCATCAGATTTTTACATACAAGCATATGTGGATAAACGAGAAAAGTTGAATGGAATTCAAATCAAGAGGAAGATAAAGAAGCATTTCTTCAAGTGCAATGGAATGAAATACTCAATGGAAGAAAGCTCAAACTCAAAGGACAAATAAACGAAGAACATTTTAAAGAAGCATCACTCTTTATATAACTCAATAAGTATCTCTATCCCTTAGCTTTTGTGGTATTCTATATGGTATGGATCATATGATACTTATTGAAAAATTAATCTTAAATGATTATATGCTTTCTTTACATGAGAAGTATGCTTAGCATTGACAAAGTGCCTAATTGGATATTAACTTGCTATTTTGTCATTGCATTTAGGGTGAATGATATTAGTTCTATACATGCTTTGATCCCTATAGCATATTTCATCAAGGAGATGTACTTATGTTCTTTTGACTTGGATTGATCTGTCTCAATGAATATGTGTTTTTTTTTAATATAAAATATCCAAAATGCTTTTGAAAATATAATGTGCTCTTGTAAAATTCTTTTTGAAAGGGGGAGAAGTTTTAAAATAGTTTTTGTTTGAGGAATTAAGAATATGTATATTTGCCTTACTTTTCTTTAAGGTAATGTGCTTACATAGTCTTCGCATACATATTTCCTTTATCTATTATTTTGATAATATGCATATTTTGAGGGGGAGCCTAGCTCTTAAGCTATTTATATCTTTTGGCTTATATCCTTGTTTGATTACATAAAGTGTTTTATTGTCATATGCCAAATGTTGATATATAAAAATATGACAAGCATTGCATGAATAATCTTCTATATCTGAAAGCATGTTTGTTTCATCTCTCTACTCTTGAATCATATGTAGAATCTAAGGGGGAGAAAATATTTTTTTCCTTTCTAAGCCTTTTTGTTGATGTCAAATAGGGGGAGTGAAAATTAGAAAGAAAAATATGTTCTTGTACTTATTATTTGATATGCTTACATGAATATCCATTCTTGAATATTGCTCAACATATTTTTCTTTGGTGATTTGTCATCATCAAAAAGGGGGAGATTGTGAAAATAAGTTTGCCCCAAATGGTTTAATATGTTAAGTTTTGATGATGACAATATAAGGCAAATAGAATGATGCTTATAATTGATAGATGTGCTTAATGTGACATATTGTATCATGCATGATATGTACCTTATGTAGTTATATTTCACTTAATAATCATGCAATAAGATATATGTAACATTCATCATATAATATAACCAATAATGTTTTATATGAGTTATAAATAAATTAATATTGAATTTGACCTTGCTTAAATGAAAATGTGCAATGTGTTCTATTGCATCCTACATAGAGCATATCTATTAATAATTGTTAAATATCTTATTTGGATGTGTCTATGAAAGTTTTATATGCATGCTAAACTAACTAGAGTTATACATTTATGATTCATGCATATGAAGATATTGAATTATGACTCTGGACTAACTATACTTGTTTAAGTGAGCAATACTTTGTAGGATAGTCCAAGTACCAAGAATGAGCTTGCAACAAGAAAGCAAAAGATATCTATTAAGCTCAACACAAGGAGAATGTGATTAAACATATGTCTTTGAAGATTTGTCTTGATGATAACACACATGATGGGAAGACCAAGTCCAAGATCTTATACGAATAGCTTTAGGACTTAGAGTCTCTCTGTTCGAGGATCTCTTTGGATATCTCCTAGTGCGTTAAGATAAAACAAAATGCTTCCTTAAACTTATACCAAAACTATTTTGATCTTGAAAATAACTTTAAAATGTTTTGGTGTTTTTGATAAACTTTCTAGGATGTTTTTCAAACATTTATAACTGTTTTTAAAAAGAGGTATTCGAATAACCTTAAAAGGTATTCGAATAACATCCTTCTAAACAGCCTTTTAACTTTTTTTTAAACAGAGGTATTCGAATAACCTGGAATGGTATTCGAATAACATCCTTCTAAACAGCCTTTTAAATGTGTTTAAAATAGAGGTATTCGAATACACTCTTGTGGTATTCGAATAACCTACTTTTGAACTATTTTTTATAAGAAATGAAAATAGTGGTATTCGAATACCCCATAATGGTATTCTAATAACCCACGAGACTCTGTTTTGTTTTTTGAATTCATATGTAAACGTGTTAGCTTTTAATATCTTGTTAAATTCCTCCAACGGGCATTTTCTTTCAAGCTCTATAAATAGAGACCGTGGGTCTCATTTGATATAAGCCTAGCTATCTGTTTAATTTACACTTGCTTTGAAAAATGTGATTTATAATTTACGCCTATTTTCTATGCTCTTTTTGCTGAAACTTTGAGATATCCTTTGAGAGCCTCTTAGCACTTCAATTTGTATTATTTGCTCTAAGTGAGAGTTTCTATTCATCTATATTTCTGTTCTTCTATATTGAGGGTGAGGTATCCTTCAAGGTTTTTATAAGGGTGAGGTATCCCTGCAGGCTGAGGCTTTAGCACAAGGGTAGAGTTTTCTTGTGTGTGAAAAATGCTCTTTTATGTAATGGTTGCAAGCACCTATTGAAGCTTGTATACATAGTGAAAAATCTCGGATTGTTTTCGAGGACTAGACGTAGACCACAAATGGGTTAGTGGTCGAATCAAGATAAATATCGTGTCTGCTTCTTTCTTCTCAATCTCTTTATTTTACATAATTTTATATTATTGCATATTTTTTATTTGCTGTTCTTAAAGCTTTTATTCTTCATCTCACAATTCCTTTTCTTTTATTTAATAGCTTAAATATTTGTGTTTATTTTAAGAGCTTTTGTGAAAAAAATTTCATACCCAATTCACCCCTTCTTGGGTAATGGTTGCCATGACTAACATTCTTTCTAAGGTTCAATTGGAAATGTGACGTCGATATGGGATTCTCATTTTCCAACTAATCAACTTGTCAATCAATACTTTTCTACTGTTACTGACTTGGAAAAGTATTCAAACATCGGTCCTGAAGATCTTAGCTTTTGGATCGAGAATCATAGTTTGAAATTAGCCAGCATTGGTTGGAGGAACCGTAAAGATTTTGAGGCTATAAAGAATCACATTTTTGAGTTAGAGGGGAAGTTAACTTTTTTATCTCCAACTTTTATTGAGAATGAAAAATTAAAGAAGCAAATGGTTAGGGAGAAATCTCACTAGGGAAAATTAAGGACATTAGAAGAATCAGTGACCAAGAAAGAGTTGATCTTGCCAAGAAAGAAGCATAGGACCTTCGCCTAAAGAACTCTGAACTTGCTACCAAAATTGCTACTTTGAAGATGAAGGCTGATGAAGATGCCACGAATATGAAGGGTTGGGTCCAAGCTTTTGAAAAATTAAGCTGGGTAGTGAGATGTACTGAGGCTTTAAGAAAGAAATTTCTCAGGCTAGGTTTATATGCTCAAATGAAAGATTTGAAGCTTGTGGCCCTCTAAGAAAAATTGAAAATGGCCAGCTTGTTGGAGAAGAATATGAATCAAGTGAGGACTTTGAGGAAGCTAAGGAGAATGAGAATGTGGAGGATACTCATCCATAGATTCACCTGGATGGTGAAGGGCCTTCGAATGATATTCCCTCTACTCCTACTTTTGATGGTATTGTTGAAGAGTAAATATCTTAGCATTTTTTCTTGTTATATTTTAGTTTCCTTGCATTTCTTTTCCTGTTGTTACGACTTTAATGGCTTTACCTTTTGAATGAACAATGCTACATTAGGCATTTTGAATGAAATATGTTACCTTTCTAGAAGAATTGCATAAGTATTGACTCTTTAATAGTGTAGATCATTACCAAGGCAAATTTTAACTTAAACGCAACAACTTCTTTTTCTAAGATTGTTTTAACCAATCAAACTTGTTCTTGATCATAATGATCTTTTCAATATTTTCCTCAGTTACCCAATGTCATATAAATCATTCTTTAGGAAGTATAAAGTTCTAGTATGCAATATATAACCTTTATATCGTAATGGCTAACCTTTGCGATTGAAATGCACTTTGTGAATTTGAACAACTTGAATAACTTCTAGATTTTCTTGCAAATTTCAGAATTTGTATATTTAAAAAAATTGTATATTGTTTCCTTTTGTGAGTGGCCTTTCAGATAGTTTA
Organism: Ormosia semicastrata; assembly: GCA_029884595.1. NCBI lineage: Eukaryota > Viridiplantae > Streptophyta > Magnoliopsida > Fabales > Fabaceae > Ormosia > Ormosia semicastrata. The sequence continues at coordinate 11,948,294 of JAQQTO010000047.1, forward strand.
ATGTGATTCTGATACTTTTATAGTGTTTTTATCACATTTTCCTCCTCTTTTCGTTTGGAAGCAAAGGCCCTTAAACTGATCGTTTGTTCGGTTGAGATTTATTGTTTGGTTTACCTTGTTCCCATCTTTCTAGAGAGCAAGGACACTACTTAGATCTTTCCATGGAGCCTGGGATTTGACTGTTCCTCCTCGTTCCGTTTGGAAGCAAGGGCCCTCCAACTGATCATTTGTTCAGTTGGGATTTATCTTCAAGAATCGTAGTTAGAAGTAGAGATATAAGAGCATAATAATATGATGAAAATATTTCTTTATTTACATGTGATGTATGTGCCTCATTAAAACCTCCAATAGGAAAAAATCCTAATGGTAGAAAAAGTTGTACATGATCCATACTTTATATCAAGAAGTAAAAACTTTAACTAAAATGTTACCTCAAGAGCGAGGCATTTCATGTGTAACACCCTCAGTAGCATGTTAGGCTTGTAAACGGGTTACAGAGGTAGCCTAATACTCACTTAACATCCTAGTTCAGTTTTATGACAAATTGAGTTTGTTTAGGCACTTTGCTATAACATAGAAGTTGAAAAGTAGCCTAAAATGACTCAGAAAATAACTTTAAAGGCTAAGTTGAGGGAAACAAGTATAGATAACTTGTTTATAGGTCACAAATGAGCTAAGTATTTAGAGCAATCAGAATTCATTTAGTATTTTTAGGGATACTGATTGTGCTTTTAATGCCGGATTGAACCTTAGCAGATATGAAAAAAAACAAAATTGGTGAAACACAATTTTAAATGAATCTTAGGATTTATTTCAAATCTGTTAGAAGTTAGAAAACTTAATTTGGGGAGATCTAAGTGTTCTTAACAGTTCAAGAAGTTACAGCAAAATGTCAAAATGACAAAATTACCTTTGTTCCTATCTCTTTTATCTCTCCCTCTCTACGGTTACAGAAAGTAGAAAAACAGAAAAAGAAAAGAGAGGGAAATGAGAGAAGAGAGAGAGGAGGGGATGAGGAAGAGAAGAAGGACCAAGGAAGCAAATCAAGGGTAAGATCAAGAGGCTTGAAGATTGATCATCACAAGGTAGGGGAGTTCTCACCATCTTTTCCCTTTTTTGTTTCTCTTGAAAGAAATTAGGGATTTGGATAGGGGAAATGGATTTGGAGAGTCAAATCCTAGTTCTTAGCTTAATTCTTGATTTCATGGATTAAGTTAGGATAGTTTTAGCTTAATGAGTGCTGGTTAGCCATTTATGGCTTAAGTTAATCCAATTTTTGGTTCATGAGGAACTTGGAAAAATGGATTAGAGTTATTGAGATTTCTAGCCTAAATTTTTTCCTAAGTGAACCAATAGGTTGTAAAAGATTTACAAGTTTATGGGCCTAGATTGGTGTTAGAAATCACTTAGAATCTATGATTAGAGGTTTAGGGATTGGTTTGGAACTAAAAATTCTGCAAAACACGTTCTGCAGAACTCAGTCAAATCTACGAGCGCTCAGGCACTGGCACTTAGGCGTCTAGGCACTTAGAGACTCGAGAGAAATTACTAGCAGCTGCCTAGTGAGCGCCTAGGCGCTGAAAAATGGGCGTCTAGGAGCCCAAAGACTAGGAGAATATAAAAATAGGATAGCACCTGAACAGCCTGTGGTGTTTGTCGCATAACTTGAGCTGTAGTTATCAGATTTATTTGATTCTTAAGGCATTTGAAAGCTAAGATACAAGGTTTCATGTGACAAAAATTTTAGATTTCTACTACAACCCAGTTAGGCCCAGTTTAGGTTTGAATTTGGGTCAGATTCTGCAAAAATAAACAAACTGACACCTATTAAACCATATTGCATAACTTCCTCCTCTGAGGTCGTACTTGCATGATACTAGTGGCATTTTAAAGCTAACATATAAGGCTATAAGTGGTAAAAATTTCAAGAATTTGTCACTCTATATGCGTTCCCAGTTTCTGTTTAAAATAAGGTCAGAATCTGATAAGTTAGCTAATTACCATATTTCAGCTGCTACATTGTGTGAGATATCCTTAGATATACTAAGTCAAATGAAATGAGACTATTTCATTTGAAAGATATAAGATAAGGCTTTTTGGCTATAAAATTCCAGAATTTTATAAGTTAGTATGTACATGTGGTGCATTCTTGAAAATCAACCATTTTAGGCAAGAATTGAGGTATCTAGACTTGGCTCCTCTATAGGTTGAACCTAGAAATGGCTCCCCTATGGGTTGAACCTAGATTTGATTCCCTATGAGTTGAATCTAGAGTTGGTTCCCTATGGGTTGAACCTAGAATTGGCTCCCCTATGGGTTGAACCTAGTAAATTGGCTCCCTTATGCAATAAGGTTGAACCCTTGTGAATTGGCTCCCTTATGCAATAAGGTTAAACCCTAGAAAGACTCTGTTTCCTTAATGAGGTTGAGCCCTAGCAATGGTTCCCTCATGCAAGTGAGGTTGAGTCCTCGCAATGGTTCCTTCATGCAAGTGAGGCTGAGCCCTAGCATTGGTTCCCTCTTATGAAAGTGAGGTTGAGCCCTAGCAATGGTTCCCTCATGAAAGTAAGGTTGAGCTCTAACAATGGTTCTCTCATGCAAGTGAGGTTGAGCCCTACCAATGGATCCCTCATGTAAGTGAGGTTGAACCTAGTAATTGGTTCTCTTATGCAATGATGTTGAACCGTAGTAACTGGTTTCCTTAATGAGGATGAACGCTAACAAGGCTTGGTTCCTTTATTTATTAAAGTTAAGCCTAGTAAAACATGGATCCCTTATTAATGAAGGTTGAAACATAGTTGATCATATTTCCTAAATAACGGAGGGATACAGGCCCCCTTGATATGGCAAAAAAGTGAGAAAACCACTTTGATAAAGATGGAGTTGTGATAAGTTAAATGCTAGGTATAGGAACTCAGTTCCCAAAAATAGTTAAGCTACATGTATGAGCTTAGTAAAGGATTATATAGTTGTTAGATTAATGTTTACATAAAGTCAGAATGTGAACGTTCTAGTGGTAGTGAGTATAGTTTCACTTACCTAATGCACTTGTTATTCCAATGTTCATAGCATTATTCATTATAAGGTGATATTCGTATAGTACTTATATCATGATAATGAATAACTAGACCAGAAAAGTTAGTATAGTATATTTAGTTTTAGAGAACATTTATTTAGTATAAATGCTTTAGTATTGGTATTGGTTACTCATATTGAGAATTTTATTTCTCACCCTATTGTGTTTTCATGTAAATCCAGGTCAAGGCCCTTCAAGAGGCTATGAAGACGAAGATATAGAAGAACTAGATGAGTTTAGTTATGTTTTTAATTCAAAGCTCATGTATTAATTTATATTTGCTTTGAGAATGTATAAAGTATATCTATAATACTTTTATGTATGACTTTTAGCTATGACTCTCCATAATTATTTGCTTAAATGTTATGGATTAGTTAATGTTTAAGTTAGAAGTAGCATGACTGATACTGTTTATCCAGGTATATATACAGTATACTAGGATACCAGTATTAGGGATGTTACATTATGGTATCAGAGCAGTTCATCTTGTGAGACGAGGTGTGGACTGACTAAGTTTAGACAATTTTAGAGTTTTACGCTAAGTGTTGTGTATTTCTTATCCCATATGCAGGGTATGTGGATAGGATTGCATGACAGGCCTTAGGTTGAAGTGTTAATGGTTACCGTTACACATAGCATGATTTGGGAAACCATTACTTCACCAGGGCGAACTAGGAGAAGTGAGAATTCTTCTAATAAAGACTCAACTAAAAGAGATGAAGAAGTTCTCAGAGATGGCAACTGCTAAGAAGAAGCAAATTGTTATCGCAAGGAAAGTTTCAAAAGGGATGAAAGTAATTTCATCTTAGTAGCTAGTACCACTTGTACAGTTAGTGTATGAAGCAGTGATAGTAAAAGATCGAAACTCTCCAAATCTCTTAATGTTTAGAAAGACCAACCTTGTATCCTTTAAGGAAAAGTAAGACCCTTTTAGAATAGGGAGATGGCTTAAGAAGGTGGAGAAAATCTCTATAGTTGAGGTTTATATAGATGACCTGAGAGTTTTGGTTGTCTCCTAGATGTTAGGAAGGGAGGCAAAGTTTTGGTAAACAGAATACTAAGAAGATAGAGTTCTCAAGACTTGAACAAGGTGACATGTTAGTACACCAGTAAATGGCTAAGTTCAAGAAGTGATAAATACAGAGCAAAGTCGAAGTAAAATCATGAATAAGTGAAGTTTAGTTTCCAATCCTTTTCTACTTGAGTTATGGTGTCATTAGATACTTATAGAACAAAGGATTGGTAGAGAAGTGGAAGAATAAAAAAGTTATTGTTCTGGAAGTTTTCAGTTTGTCCTCTTGTAATATTTTTTTCGAATCAGGCCAGAGTGGTAGTTCAAATAGAATAGACAATATCAGGTTTTTGTTACATTAGTTATTTGAAATTGCAAGATCTCAATAGTGAGCCAAAGTTTACTAAGTAGGCAAATTTCGAATAGCATGGTCCTCAAGACTAATTGAATAAACTAAGAGAGCTATTCGATTAGCATAGTTCAAGAAAACAGACTAACGTTAATCGGATAGACTAAGTGTGCTATTCGATTAAGTAATATTTCTATTAATCAAAATATAACGTTACCTTTTGAGAAGTAGTTCAGAATGAAGTACTTTCGAAGGTGATCGAATAGATAGAGAATTATTCGAATAGGCCATTATAGAATGGTACGTTAGGCTAACTGAGTAAACAAAAAGGGACTATTCGTTTGGCAAGAGTTTAAGGTTAGTCGAGTATACTATAAAAGTTATTCGATTAACATACTTTGGATTGGTTGAAACAGGCAAAGAGAGGCTTATTTTCGATTGATCGAGAAAGGCAGAATGGTGCTGTTAGTACCAATCAAAGAGAACAGTTGAGGGTCCCTACCACTAGACTCAAGTGGAACATAAGCTATAAGGTTCTCACAAGAGGAAGTGAGAGGATGATAGGTATATGAAGTGTGCTTCTAGACCTAGTCATCCTTAAGATAGAGACCAGTTGAGCTGCAGCTCAACTAGTGAGAGGCGTTTCCTTTGGGAAAACAAAAGGCTTGGTTAAGGGTTCAATTCCTAGGAAGGGTTGTAGACTGAAGATAGGAATTAAATGTTGTTCCAATGCCTTACAATACCTGAATAGATGTTAACGGCCCTCTGGGAGTACAGGGAGGCTGTTACATAGACATGAGTGAACTTAAGTAAAAGTGAAGTGACCAAAGTGTGATAGATATGGGAATTAACATAGGGGCAGACCTAGTTAAGTTAGTCAGATAGTATGTTATACTTATGGCTAACCAGAACACTTTTAAATAAGTGAGTGCAAAAGTTGAGAGCAGTGCCTAACCTCAAAGTTCAAGTTAAAGTAAGAGTATATACTCTGAATAGTAAGGAGGCGGCCCAAACTCCCGATCTCATATGAGGTAAGAAGATAGTAAAAGATGATCTCTAATTTTCAGTATATGATTCAGGTGTATTTCCACTCCTTGGTTTCATATGAGTATAGAAAGGGATCAGATTTATCTATGTTTGAGTTTTCCCATGTTTTATCCTTGTCTACACCAACAGGAAAGCAAGTCATAACTTCCTCAGTAAGTTTAGATTGTTGTGTAAAGTTAAAGATAAAATTTCCTTTGGAGAATCTTACCAGTTTATCTTTCCTTAACATGGACGTTAGACTCGATATGGTTTTGGCTTAATCAGATTAGACATTGAGGTTTATATCTGATGATTCTTTTGTGCCTATTTCTTTCAAGTCTATGTTTTGAAAGTTAAACAAGTGAACAACTCCTTAGTAGAGGAGGCTTAAGGATTTGTTTTCCATTTTCTCCTCGAATGTGGGAGCTGAGTAAGACTTAGGAAATATATATGTGATAAGAAGACATCCAGAGGTATTTCTTAGGAAGTAATCGAGTGCCACCAAGAGAGAAGTAGAATTCTTTATAGGTATGGTACAAGTTAATTTAGCTAAGGTGTTCAGTGATCATATGAGTTTGCAACACTTATTTGATCAGAAGAGGCTGAACATGAAGTATAGATGATGGATGGAATGCTAAGAAGAACTCGATTGTGATGGAAGGATCGTGACTTTGAGTTATAGTATCAGTCGGGTAAAGCCACTGCAATGGCTGATGCACTAGGTAATAAAGTCCAACATCCATCCCTAATAATGGTCCGAGAGAGTGAACTTCTTGAGCATTTCAGAAATTTAAGTCTCGCAGTGGCTATGATGCCATATAGTTTTATAGTAAGCAGAGTGGGCATAGTAGTGACTTAAAGACTCATATTTTAGAAACTCACAAGGAAGATGAAGCTCTAAGGGGCATTAGTGAGCAGATCCTCTTAGGAACCCAAAAGAATGTTGTTATGACTGAGAATGGAATGAGGAAGTTGAGAGGTAAACTTTGTGTTCCTAGAGAGTCAAGCATCAGAGAAACGATTCCATATGAAGCTCATAAGAGAAGGTACACCATCCGTCTAGAGGCTACTAAGATGTACTAAGATTTTCGGATAATGTTTGGTGGCCTAACATGAAAGAGGACATAACAAAATATGTGTCCAAATGCCATTTGCAAAAGATAACATAGGGTGAAGTCGGCACTTAGGAGCTTTTTAGAAGTTCCAGTCCCATACAAAGTAAGATTGCCTAGAGTTGTGGCAAGAGAGAAGCAATTTTGAGGACAAAATTTTAAAAAGGAAGGGGGAAATGTAACACCCTCAGTAGCATGTTAGGCTTGTAAATGGGTTACAGAGGTAGCCTAATACTCACTTAACATGCCAGTTCAGTTTTGTGATAAATTGAGTTAGTTTAGGCATTTTACTGCAATACAGAAATTGAAAAGCAGCCTAAAATGACTTAGAAAAATAGCTTTAAAGGCTAATTTGAGGGAAACAAGTATGGATAACTTGTTTCTAGGTCACAAATGAGCTAAGTATGGTGCAATTAAAGCTTGAGAGCAATTAGAGTTTGTTTGGTATTTTTAGGCATACTGGTTATGCTTTTAATGCCGAATTGAACCCTAGCAGATATAGAAAAATAGAGTTAGTGAAACACAATTTTAAATGAATCTTAGGATTTATTTCAAATCTATTGGAAGTTAGAAAACAGGATTTGGTGAAATTTAAGTGTTCTTAACATATCAAGAAGTTACAACAAAATGACAAAATTGCCCTTGTTCCTATCACTTTTATCTCTCCCTCTCTACGGTTACAGAAGGCAGAAAAGAGAAAAAGAAGAGAGAGAGAAAAGAGAGAATAGAGAACAAAGGGGAAGAGGAAGAGAAGAAGAAGGACCAAGGAAGCAGATTAAGGGCAAGATCAAGAGGCTTAAAGATTGATCATCATAAGGTAGGGGAGTTCTTACCATCTTTTCCCTTTTTTGTTTCTCTTGAAAGAAATTAGGGATTTGGATAGGGGAAATGGATTTGGAGACTCAAATCCTAGTTCTTAGCTTGATTCTTGACTTTAAGGATTAAGTTAGGATAGTTTTAGCTTGATGAATGCTAGTTGGCCATTTATCACTTAAGTTAATCCAATTTTTGGTTCATGAGGAACTTAGAAAAATGGATTAGAGTTATTGAGATTTCTAGCCTAAATCTATGCCTAAGTGAACCAATAGGTTATAAAAGAGTTAAAATAAGTTTAGGGGCCTAGATTGATATTAGAAATCACTTAGAATCCATGATTAGAGGTTTAGGGATTGGTTTGGAGCCAATAATTCTGTAGAACACGTTCTGCAGAACTCAGTATGATCTACGGGCGCTCAGGTGTTGGTACTTGGGCATCTAGGTGCTCAGAGACTCGAGAGAAATTACTGGGTGCTTCCTAGTGAGCGCCCAGGCTCTGAAAAATGGGGGTCTAGGCACCCAAAGACCAGCAGAATATAGAAACAGGACAACACTTGTACAACCTGTGGTGTTTGTCGCATAACTTGAGCTATAGTTATCGGATTTACAAGATTCTTATGGCATTTTAAAGCTAAGATACAAGGCTTCATGTGGTAAAAATTTTAGATTTCTACTACAACCTAGTTAGGCCCAATTTAGGTTTGAATTTGGGTCAGGTTCTATAGAAACAAGCAAATCGACACCTGTTAAACTAGATTACATAACTTTCTACTCCATGGTCGTATTTGCATGGGACTAGTGACATTTTAAATCTAACATGTAGGCTATGAGTGGTAAAAACATCAAGAATTTGTCACTCTTTATGTGTTCCCAATTTCTATTTAAAGCAATGTCAGAATTTGATAAGTTAGCTAATTGTCATGTTTTGGCTACTACATTATATAGCATATCTTTAGCTATACTAAGTTGAATGAAATGAGACTTATTTCATTTAAAAGATAAAAGATAAGGATTTTTGCCTATAAAATTTTAGAATTTTAGAAGTTACTATGTACATATGGTGTATTCTTGAAAATCAGCCTTTTTAGGCAAGAATTGAGGTATCTAGAGTTGGCTTCTCTATAGGTTGAACCTAAAATTGGCTCCCCTATGAGTTGAACCTAGATTTGATTCCCTATGGGTTGAACCTAAAGTTGGTTCCTTATAGGTTGAACTTAGAATTAGTTGCTATATGGGTTGAACCTAGTAAATTGGATCCCTTATGCAATAAGGTTGAACCCTAGTAAACTAGCTCCCTTATGCAATAAGGTTGAACCCTAGTGAATTAGCTCCTTTATGCAATTAACTAATGAATTAGCTCCCTTATGCAATTAACCAGTGAATTAGCTCCCATATGCAATAAAGTTGAACCCTAGCAGGACTCGGTTCCTTTAATGAGGTTGAGCCCAAGCAATGGTTCCCTCATGTAAGTGAGGTTGAGCCCTAGAAATGGTTCCCTCGTGCAAGTGAGGTTAAGCCCTAGCAATGGTTCCCTCATGCAAGTAAGGTTGAGCTCTAGCAATGGTTCCCTCATGCAAGTAAGGTTGAGCCTTAGCAATGGTTCCCTCATACAAGTGAGTTGAGCCCTAGCAATGGTTCCCTCATGTAAGTGAGGTTGAGCCCTAGCAATGGATCCCTCATATAAATGAGGCTGAACCTAGTAATTGGTTCTCTTATACAACGATGTTGACTTTGAGTAACTGGTTCCCTTAATGAGGTTGAATCCTAATAACTGGTTCCCTTAATGAAGATGAACCCTAACAAGGCTTGGTTCCTTTATTTATTAAAGTTGAGCCTAGTAAAACATGGATCCCTTATTAATTAAGGTTAAACCATAGTTGATCACGATTCCTAACTAAAGGAACGATACAAGCCCCATTGACTTGGCAAAAGAGTGAGAAAAGCACTTTGCTAAATGTGGAGTTGTGATAAGTTAAATCCTATGCTAGGCTAAGGATGAGCATATCCTATGCCATGCTAAGGATAAATAAGTAAATGCTAGAAAAAGGAATTCAATTCCTAGAAATAGTTAAGCTACATGTATAAGCTTGGTGAAGGATTATATAGTTATTAGATGAATGCTTACGTAAAGTCAGAATGTGAACGTTCTAGTGGTAGTGAGTATAGTCTCACTTACCTAGTGCAACTGTTATTCCAACATTCATAGCGTTATTCATTATAAGGTGATATTCATATAGTACTTATATCATGATAATGAATAACTAGACCAGAAAAGTTAGTATAGTATATTTAGTTTTAGAGAACATTTGTTTAGCATAAATGCTTTAGTACTAGTATTGGTTACTCATACTGAGAATTTTATTTCTCACCTCGTTGTGTTTCCATGTAAATCTAGGTCTAGGCCCTTCAAGAGGCTATGAAGACGAAGATATAGAAGAACTAGATGAGTTTAGTTATGTTTTTAGTTCAAAGCTCATGTATTAGTTTATATTTGCTTTGAGAATGTATAAAGTTATATGTATAATATTTATATGTATGACTTTTAGCTATGGCTCTCCATAATTATTTGCTTAAATGTTATGGATTAGTTGATGTTTAAGTTAGAAGTAGCATGACCGATACTATGTATCTAGGTGTATATGCAATAGGATACTGGGATGTTACACCATGATCTAGCAATTCCTTTTCCTAAGAGTTCAGTCAACTTGTAAGCTCCTTTTCCAAGGTCTTTGATGGCTCTGTAAGGGCTTTTCCAACTAGAAGCAAGTTTTCCTTCATTTTGATTTTTCCTACTAATGGTTGTTTTCCTTATTACTAGATTCCCTTTCTGAAAGCTTCCCCTCAACACCTTGGAGTTGTATTTTCTAGCTATTTGATTCTTGACAGATATTTGAAATATCTGTGAAATTTCCTTATCTTCCTCTAAAAGGTTAAGATTTTCTTTTTTAGCCTGATTGTTTAGGCTCTCCTTGAACTGCATCCTTCTTAAACTTTCTTCTCCTAATTTGACTGGTATCATTGCCTCTACTCCATGAGTCATTCTATATGGTGTTTCATTTATTTAAGTACGCAGAGTCATGTGGTATGCCCATAAAATGCTTGATAGCTCTTCCATCTAGGCTCATTTAGCTTGATCCAACCTCTTCTTCAATCACTATAAGATAGTCTTGTTTATTAATTCTACTTATCCATTGGCTTGTGGATGTTCTACTAATGCAAGACACTATTTTATCGCGAGTCAAGACTTGAACTTTTAATCAATAAACTGTGATCTATTATTAGTGATTATCGAAAATGGAAGCCCGAACTTGCATATAATCTTTTTTCCATGTGAAATTTTCAATTTTCTGAGTTGTGATTCTTGTTAAAGGCTCAGCCTCAATCGACTTTGTAAAATAATTAACTGTAACCAAATGAAATTTGACTTATCCTAGGGCAAACAGAAATGGTCCTAGAATATCCTTTCTCCACTTACAAAACAACCATGTTGCTATCACAAAGTGGAGCTCTTCATGAGGTGTCAAGTGTAGATCAGAGAATCTTTGGCACTTATCACACTTTTTTACATAGTCGATGCAATCTCGTCGTATCATTAGCCAATAGTATCTTGCTGTGATTGTTCTACCTCTAAAGATTGACCACCCAAATTTTGTCCACAAATTCCTTCATGGATATTTCTTGCTGCATAATATGCTTATTCTTTGTCTGGAAACTTTAATAATGCAGTGGAGAAACCTCTTCTATATAGCTAATATTTTATTATCATATAAAAGCTGATTGTTCTTCTAAGCTTTGTTGCTTCTTTTGAGTCACCAAGAAATATTTCTTCTTGAGAGCATCTATCACCGACCTCATCCATGAATCAAAACTTACTTCTATCATCATTACCCCTGGTTCTTCAATACTTGGTTCCTCCAATGTCTCATGAATTACAGTTCTGTTCTTCCTGTGCCTTTTGTACTTGCACGTTTGGCTAAGAGATCTGCACGAGCATTATGGTTTTGAGCAATTCGCTCCACTTAAAATGCTTCAAAGTTTTTAACTAAGCCTCTTACCTTATCCAGATATTTTGTTAACTACGGATCATGAATATGAAATTCTTCATTGATCTGATTAGTGACTAACTGCAAATCACTTCAAGACGTAAAAAACTGAGCATCCATTTCTTTAGCCAAAATCATTCTAGCAATCAACGCATCATATTCCACCTAATTATATTGCTTGCCCTGAAATTAAATCTCAATGACTGCTCGACAATGAGATCTCCCTGCCTTTCTAAAATTATGCCTGCACTGTTTCCTTTCATGTTTGATGCTCCATCCACATATAGAATCCACTGTTTGGCCTCCTGACCACTTTGTTGTTTCTCTCCACAAAATCTAGCTATGAAATTAGCTAAGACTTGAGATAGAATGGGTCCTCATGGCTGGTAATGAATATCAAGTTCTAACAACTCAACCGACCTTGAAGTCATTCTTCACACCAACTTTAGCTTTTTCAATAATTATTTTATTAGTTGATTAGTGTGAACTATTACTTTACAACTCTGGAAACATAGCCTAAGGCTACCTTCTTAATTTTTTGATACCTTGTGTTTTCTCCCTATAAGACCTGACTCACAATGTTGATCGGCTTTTGCTCCTTTCCTTTTTTTTAGTAGGATGGACTTATTACTTTGGATGTTATTGATAAATATAGAAATAACTCATCACCCAGGCTTGGACGAATGAGGATAGGTGGAGTTGACAGAAAGGTTTTTAGCTCGTGAAAAGCCCCTTCACATTCATCAGTCCAGGAAAACTCTTTCCTTTTTTTCAAAACTTGAAAGAAAAGAAAAACCTTATTTCTTGATTTAGATAAGAAATGATCCAATGAACCAATCCTTCCTGCTAGTCCTTGAACTTCTTTGACACATGTTGGACTCATCATCTCCAAAATTTCTTAGCATTTATTAGGGTTTGCCTCTATTCCCCTGTTGGTTAACATGAAGTCAAGAAACTTCGAGGCTTGTACACCAAAAGCATATTTTTTTGGATTAAAATGCATGTTGTATTTTCTTAATTTGCAAAAGACTTCATTCAAATCTTCACAATGATCTCCAATAACATTTGTTTTTACCACCATATCATCCACACACACCTTAATGTTTCTTCATATTTGATCTTTAAAGGCCTTGTCCATCAATTTTTGATAAGCTACTCCAACATTTTTTAAATTGAATGCCATCATCCTATAATAGTAATTTGCATTCTTAGTCATGAAAGCTATTTTGTCTTTGTCCTTTGGGTGCATGCGAATTTGATTATATCTTGAATATGCATCCATAAAGGTCAAATACTTTTATCCTAAAGCTTTGTACACCAACCGATCAATGCTTGGGAGAGGATACAAATCCTTTGGGCAAGCTTTATTTAGATCAGTAAAATTGATACACATTCTCCATTTTTCATTTGATTTTTTGACCATAAATACATTTAACAAACGTGTTGAATACTAAACTTCTCTAATGAAACCAGCTTTCAAAAGCTTTTGCATTTCTTCCTCAATTGCTTTTTATCTCTCAGCATCGTTCTTTCTTTTCTTTTGAGCAATTAGCTTGATGTTCAGATCTACTATTAACTTATGATAGATTACTTCTAAATCAATCCCGGGCATATTGTAATGTCCTCCCTCCGTATCCTGTTAGCCTTAATGATTGTTATAGTAGTTCATTAGTTCTTGTATGATTTTCTTATTAATTTTTGTGATTTTTTGAGTTAGTTTGAGCATAACAATATAGCACAAAACATGAGGAATAACTTATATTAGCCCAAAATTTAGCATAAATTACTTAAATGATGGAAATAAATATGGAGAAATTATTTCTAGGTCATAAATAATTATAAGGAGTTATGGTAATTTTTGGGGAATTAAATAAATTAGTTTGACATTTTTTAGTAAACAAAATGAGTGTGTAAAGGCCAAATTAAATAGGAGAGTAACTTGGAAAATTATGAAACTTTGTGGAGTTGTTAAATAGAGGATAGAGATTATTCTAGAAATGATTAAAGGTTAGGGTAGATGCTTGTAAGCATATTAGTTTAACTCTTTAAGTTTACATTAACTTAAAGGAAAGTAATAGAGCTTAATAGTTATCAATAGTGTGTATAGATATCTAAAAAAAATGATGAGTATAAGAACTGAATGAAGTCCTAGAATTTTCTATAACACCCATGGAAATTAGAAAACTAATCAATGGAAGATCAAAGTATCCCTAAGAGATAAATCTCTTCCACTCAATGATTGCAACACATTTCCTTTCATTCTTATCCTTATTTTTCTACCTCTCCACCACCTCACCCATAATCACACACACTCATAATTCTTCTTCTCACTTTTCTCTCGGTAAAGCAGAAAGAAGAAAAGAAGAAAGAAAAGAAAAGAAACTCCATCATCAAAGGTGAGCATAGGAGGAACAAAGAAGATAAGAGAGGAGCACCATCATCAAGGGAGCCTAGGTAGGGTTTGTGCTTCTCTAACTTACTCTTTTCTCTTCGTGCTTCCTAAATCTTGAATTAGTGGATTAGTTTAAAATTGTTCTTCTGAGTTGTATGTTGGATTGATGGTATATATGATTTTTGGTCTTGACAATATTTTCAAGACATAGGATTTGTGGCTGATGATATAGGTTTTATTGGATTGGCCTCTATTATTATACCTTATGGATTTTGGCTTGAGTATAAATTGAGGCTTTAATATTGTCTTGACTGGAAATGAAGAGAAATGAGTTGCTCTGAGATTACCATGTTTAGAGCACCTTTCAGATGTTAGAAAACAATTGGGTAATCAATTACTGATGTCACTAATTGATTACTAGTTTGCAAAAACTGTAGCTAGGTTTGTGGTAATCGATTACCATAGTTGGAAATTGATTACCAAGTTGCTGATTTCAGAAAATATAGTGTGGCAATCGATTACCACGTATTTACCAAGCTCCTAACTTAAGAAATTGTAATGTGGTAATCGATTACCAAGCATGGTAATCAATTACCAAACCACTGTTTTGAGAGAATGGCTTGTGGTAATCGATTACCAATCCCTTGCTTTGGGAAAACAAAGTTCTCTTCTCTATGGAAACCAAATGGGATATATCTATGCTATGTGGTGAGATGAGATTTGATTAAGTTCACTAAGTAAGCTGACTTATGTGTATATGATGTGTATTTGGTATACTTATGGGATAAATTATGATGTTCACTTGGTATACCTTTAAGATGAATTATGATGTGCATTAGGCATGCTTATGAAATGATTTGTGATGTGCACTTGGCATGCTTATGAAATGAATTGTGACGTGCATTTGGCATGCTTATGAGATGAATTATGATGTGCACTTGGTATGCTTAGGAGATTAATTAAGATGTAGTAGAAAATGATATGCTCCTTTAATGTGTTAAAGTTGAGCTAGTAATTGAATTAAAATGTAAAGTACATCTTTAAGTGCTCAAAGTTTAAAAGAAATTGGACATGATAAAGGAAATGATAGTGATCCTTTATGACATGATCCTTAGATGCTATTCTCTTATGAAGGGTAACCGATAGATATGATTTAGGAAATGACAGTGATCCTAAATGTGTATCCTTAGAAATGATGGTGATCCTTGGATATCCAAGATTTGGCCAGTGATGGATTTAGGAAATGAGAGTTATCCTAAATCTGATAATGGAAATGATTCTCATACTTGGGGGTTATCCTAGATGTGTATCATTTGGAAATGACGGTGATCCTTTAGATATTTGGCCAGGGTTACCTGGGATAGTGTTGTGTAACGAATGACTATTACGTATAGGCAGAGTGCACCAGCTTGATAAGCAGACTATCACCAAGTGTTAGGTAGATTGAGGAGGTGATATGTCATCTCTACTTATTTGAGATAAAAGGACATGGGTCTAGGGAATAAGCTGAGAAAGATGATAATTAATGAACACTAAAGGAAAACTTAAAGACATTGCTTGACTATTGGCATACCTTCATGAAATTGCTATATAAATAATTAATTTGATAAGGAATATTTACATTTTGAGTTAATTGTAAATATTCTATAAACAGTGTGAGATGAATTATATACTATTATATTCTTAGAAGTCCTATGATTTATTGATTGATGAGTCAATAAGGCTCTGTATTGTCTGGATTTATGATTTTAAAATTTATTGTTCAGTGATTAAAATTGAACTTCTGCCATCGGGAAGAGAAAAGAAACAGTTTGATATTTGCCACTTTTCTATGATAGATTTTAAAAAATGATTTAATTCCCCGAAGTAGCTGGAATTATTGTGATGACATATATTTGTTAGATTTATTGAGAATTTGTAGAATTCTCACCCTGCTATTTTCTTTTCCATGATGATTCCAGCACGTGATCCACTTACGGAGTAGAGATACAAATGCTGATATAGTATAGAGATACTTATTCTTTCTTATCATAGCTATGTATTTATATTTATACAATGGTTTGTACATGGTTTGTATATATATGCCTATGAAGGCTTTGTATGTATAACTTGGATATTAATGTAGAGAACTGATGTACTAGATTGTATAAGTTACTAATGCCAATATGATTTCTAGTATGATTTTTACATGTTATGTATATAATTGTGTATCATAGGTACATGTTTGTAATCCGGATTAGTATATGAAAATCTCTATAGTACCTAATTACATAAATATGCAAGTTCCTAAAGTTCTATCAGGAGGACTCAAAGGACACTAAGGCCTTAAAAGAATAAAAAAAAAAATTAACCCTCATAAGGCTTATTTGAGATATAAAATTAGTATAATTAATCACCAAGGTAGTAAAGAGTTTAGTTGTGACGTGCCTGAGCCTAAGTGCTTCAACGTGATCTGGATATGCGTGGAGTAATTAGTCTTAGGGAGTTACACATATCAGTTGAACTCCAAGCAAACAAATTTGCATTTGCGACCAGCAGATCCCTCAACCTCTAGACTTTTTCTTCAGAAAGGTTCCCTCCTATTTTAGTGAACTGGGCATCAGTTTTTCCAATTTGTAGTTTTACTAAATCTCCTTTAGGTTGGGGTCTCATTTCAACAAAATCTTCTCTAGGGTCTAGTTCTGTTGCATTGACCCTATGCTTCTTCTCAAAAGGCTTGGTCGACTTTTCCTCTTCTCCAATCCTTAGGTATTTGTTATAACATTCCCAAGCTTCAACCTGATTGGCTTGGACTACTCCCATCGTGCCATTTGATATTGAAAATTTCATGGTTAAATGTGGTGTTGAAACCACCACTTTTAAGGCATTGAGTGAAGGTCATCCAAAGATTGCATTGTTTGGAGTATGACAGTATACCACCAGAAATTGAATATTAATGGTCCAAAAAGAAGGCGGCTTTCCTGCAATAGTGCTCATGTTTCCAAAAGTTGTATTGAGTTTTGTGTATCCTTTGATATTAATTCTTTTTCCTGGGAGACCAAACAAGCCTCCCATAAAAGGTTTCAACTTGTTTTCTAATAACCCGAGCTTCTTGAAAACGTCATAATTTAAGATATCTATCAAGCTTCCCTAATCGGCCAATACCCTTCTTATAACAAAGTTTCCTAGTACAATTGATACACTATCGGATCGTCTTGATTTCTATCAACACCCTAGAAATCTTCAACAGAAAATGATATATGATTAAATTATTATGATTAGAGAATGCTCCCACCCCCAGTTCTCTGACCATCATAATCGATCAAGCTGCTCTCAAATGTTTTTTCCTTGATGACTTCGTTGCTTCTCCTCTAGCGAACCCTCTGGATATAGTGTTGGTCACTCCTTGGATCTAGCCCATAAAAACTAGTTGTTCTTCTACTATTATTTTCCTTTTTATTGCATCTTTGTTGGTCTCCTTTTGAGTTTGATACCCCTCTTATTTGAAATTTATTCTTCTTCCCTGATCATCATGCCACCCTATCTTTTTGAAGACATAATTTCCTAAATGTCCTATTCTATTCAATTCTTCAATCTTATCATGTAAAACTAAGCACTCGCGAGTGGTATGCCCATAAGTTCGATGGAACTCACATTTTTTGACCAATCAGCTTCCAAATGAATTTTTGTTGAAAGCATTGAGATTTGGATTAAACAAGTACTATATACCTTTTTTAGGATTACTTGATGTCCAGTATTGAGGAGGGCATATTCATCATATTGCGGCCTCCTTGAATTTCTTGCCAATAAATTTCTATCAAAACTTTTGCTCTCCTAAATTGGTTCAACAAACTGGGCCTTCTGATTTATTGACCTTACTTTCCTTTGCTATTTTCAAATGGCTTTCCAATCACATATCGCACTTATGACCTTTCCTGAGGCTCATCTCTTCATTCTTGAATATTTTCTATCGATCGTTTAGTCTCCTTAGGAGTTTGAATTATTTCTTCCATATTGATGTATCTTGTTGATCGTTCCAATAACTCTTCCGAAGTTTGAGGGTCCCTTTTAGCAAGGGAATCAACAAAAAAACCTAGTTGTAGTCTTACCATTATCGCATGAAAAGCCACTATTGCATTCAAATTTCTAATCTATGTTGCTTCTGAATTGAAACATTTTAGAAAGTCTTTCAATGACTCAGTTTTATCGTGATGAATAGTAAAAAGACTTGATGATATCTTCTAATGGTTTCTGCTTGTAGAAAAATGATTCAAAAACCTCTTAACAAGCTCTGAAAAATCAAGAATGGATTGCAACTCCAGAGAAGTAAACCATAACAACCTAGCTTTTTTAAGAATACTTGTGAATGCTCGACATCTGATTAGGTCTAAATTTGTAGCAAGCAACATTGTTGAATTTAACATATCAAGATGCTCTTGAGGGTCTATTGATCTGTTATACAATTCCAATGTGGTAGGCATTCTAAAATTTTAAGGAAGTGAAATTGACATAATGAAATCTATAAGAAGATGTGGTGAAGAGCTTGGGTTTTTTTTACCATTCCACTTCTAACACTCCTCTGGTTCGATTGAGAGTTCTGTAATCACTCTTGATTTGTTTGTTGGACATTTTGCTGGGTTTCCTCTTCCTCTTCTATCACCGACTCACAATGAGACAACTTGTTGCAAGTTCGTTCATCCCTGAGTCTGGCAATCTCCTAACATTACTCTTCTAGTTGTTGCTACATCTCCCAAATAACTAGATCCTCATGAGCAGCTACCCCATCTTCTTTATGAGGCTCATTCTATCTTGTCCGAGCCATAACTCCTAACTAAACACCAGAAAAGCAATATGAAATCCAACCAAAACAAGGAAAAAATGAAGCAAAAAAGTAATAAAGAAATGGCAAAACAAAACAGCAACAATGCAACAACAAAATAAACAATATCAACAGTATATAAAAAAAATGAAGATCAAGATCGAATCAACACCAAGAGCACAATACAACTGCTAAATCAAGAAAAAAAAGATTATCAAGAGGTACAAAACAAGAATGTAGTAGCTAGTACATTATGTTACTACCAGACTTGCTTCACACGATGGTAGCTAAAAGAGTGTGGGAACTCCCGTTTTGCCAAAAATTACCACAAATGGCATCATTGTTCTGTCCAAGCTCAATGTTGAGACCATGGAGGTATTCTAATGGGTTCTTAGGTGTTTTTGCCTAAAGTCCCTTCTACAAGGTGATCATAGCTTTTCATAGGGCAATAGAGGTGAGGGAAGTGTGACCTCACCTCTTCATAGTTGATCATGAGGTAGTTATAGGATGCCCAAATGGAAGCATGCCATATGGCCATATTTTCTAACTATATTAGTTCTAGAAACTACACCCATGATAGGCAAGTCTTGATGTTTCTCTCTTGGGCTTATGTTGTAAGACCAAGATAAAAAGGGGTATAGTCCACAGCCCCTAAGCTTGAAGTGATAAAAGAGTAAACAAGCTTGATAGACCATGAATCATTCTTACAGGCACACTACAAAGGGGCATGACCCACGAACCATTGTTATCACTATAGATCATGTTAAGTGAAAACAACTTCATCTCCAGCGCTTCCTATATCTAATAATATCGCACCTCTATGTGCTTTGACATGGAATGAAAGGATGGGTGATGTGTTGCAAAATTGCATACATCTTTGTGTTTAATTATTAAGACTTTTATTTAATTTTATTTAGTTTTTATTTGAATTTAGTTATTTCGTTTAAGTTTTAAGTAATTATCTCTTACCCTAGTCTTTTATTCTTATATTTGAGTTTTAGGTAAAATCCAAAGGAGTTTAGATTAAAAAGGGATTTTATCGAAATACCAATTCTCATCTAAAGCCTAAATTACTGGTGGAAGACTTAAAATATATTATAGTTTGAGATTAGATAAGGATCCTTGAAGAAACAGAATTCTATTGCAAGTTCAAATTCAAATTCGTAAAATTTCTAACCTTACTATAGTATTTTGAGCATATCTCAAGCTGCAGATATTGGATCGACATAAATCATGCAAGACATAGTGTTGGATAGCTAACAGAAAATGTAACAATTGTTATGTTTATCACAAAAGCTAGTTCTATCAATTGAAGGATGAAAAACAACATAGAAGACATGGTTGTGCTTCTCCCAAGGCTGCCATGCAACCTTTTCTAATTTTAATTGACTTATTACCCTTCTCAACACTAATTACGGCCTACTCTTGGCATTCACTTATGATCTAAACTATAGAATTCCAGTACTCTATTTAGACAACATTGACAATTGAAAGGAGGGGACTTTTAGAGAGGTGAAGAAAACAAGCAAAAAAGGAGAGAGCTTGAGGAAGAAAGGTATGGACTTTTGGAGGATAAAAGAAGATCACTATTAAAGACATCTAGAATTCTCTATTCCAAGATTGATTCATGATATTTCTTCTTCTTCTTAAACTGTCTTGTATTTCTATTGTTATGAATAGCTAGATTCTCTCTATGCTAGGGTGAAGATATAACTTGGTTTAGATGATTATGTTTACAGGATTTCTTTGAATTTAATTTAAGTTTCTCTTTATTCAATTAAATGTTTATCATTGCTCTTAATGCTTTTATGACTTGATCACCCATAAATTGATCTTATGGGTTATGTAGGAAATTAGAAAATCTATGCATGACATAGACCATGTGATAAATGTCATAATCTTGATTATATAGGAATAATTATCTAGGAATAGAAGTTATTGATTGTGTGGGTTTTACTTGAGACTCTATAGATCGCATAATGCCTTTAATTCTTGGACTTAAATTAAGGGATTGATTGAGTTTCTAAGGTTAAAGAGAATTGATATACAAAAGAATTGAGTATTAGTTAAATTAGGGAATCTCCCCATCAATTGATTAATTTGAACTTAATTAGATTGAAATCCTAAATACTAGTCAGAAGAATCAAATGAAATTGGATCTCACATTATTACAAGTTACTCACCTTAATTGTAATCATGATCTTAGTGCTAGTTTAGAATTAGTTGTTGTTTAGCCTTTCTTTTAATTACTTGTTTTATTTAGAAATTACTTTTTAATTAAATCCATGCTTGGATAGTAATTAGAATAGTAAAGTGATAATTGACAACTTAATCTTTATCGAAATGATACTCTTAACTCATAATCTATATTACTTGTGTGACCCGTACACT
Source organism: Ormosia semicastrata (assembly GCA_029884595.1). Classification (NCBI taxonomy): domain Eukaryota; kingdom Viridiplantae; phylum Streptophyta; class Magnoliopsida; order Fabales; family Fabaceae; genus Ormosia; species Ormosia semicastrata. The sequence goes on from JAQQTO010000047.1 coordinate 11,969,309, forward strand.
TGTGGTAAGGTAACACGTTTTGAGCGTCGTTATCGAGGATTAAGTGATCTAGTTAATATCATTAATATCTAGGAAGATACTAATCTAGGCGTTATTTTATTTTGCTATTTTTGTTTTAATCATCATTTTCTATTTCCAATCATTAGTAGTGTCTTGTTTTATGCGAGATATAGTTGATCTAGGAACACTACTTTTTGATTCAGAGATTGAAAAGATAGCAAGATTAAACAAAAAACTAGCTAGAATAGGAAAAGAAGCTGAAAAAGAAGCAATGGTAGAAGTGAATGGAGGACCTATTCAGCATACTTTGGGTGAGTTCTCTACACCTACTACTCAAGAGAACACCTCAAGTATATTGAATCCTCCTATCAAAGCAATTAGTTTAGAGCTCAAACCAGCTTTTATTCAGCTGGTTCAGCAAGAGCAATATAGTGGAAATGATGAAGAAGATCTAAATCCACATATTTTTAATTTTCTACAATTATGTGACAACATCAAGATCAATGGGGCAAGTGTAAATGCCATCAGACTCAGGCCCTTCAGGTATTACTTAAGGGTTAAAGCTAAGATTTGACTTCAACCTCTGCCTAATGGGAGCATAACTATATGGGTCCCGACTTGGCACTCAAATTCCTTGCCTGATTCTTTCCTCCATCAAGGTATATGAAGATGATAGGTAAGATTACTTGTTTTGCTCAAAATAATGTAGAGTCATTGTATGAATCATAAGAGAAATATAAATTGCTACTGAGAAGATGCCCAAATCATAGTTTTAATGAATTCCAACAAATTTAGAATTTCTACAACCATATGAATGCTTCTACAATAGATATGATTGATGCATCCATTGGTGGTTCCTTAAATACTAAATCTCCAAAAGAAGCTCAACAATTATTGTAGACAATGACTACAAATGAATATCAAATGCCTAATAAAAGATCTACAGTGATGAGAAGAGTAATGGAATTAGAGGTTTTGATGCCATCTTTGCTCAAAATAAGACCTTATCTCAACAAATGGCTAGTCTCATCAAGCAAATCAGAAGTATGCAAGTTAATGTAGTGAGTTTTCAACAAATGGTAGTGATTTTTGTAAAGACAATCATCGTAATGAGGCTTGCAAAGCTAATAGTCTAGGCGTGACATCCCAAGAGTAAGTTAATTATATGGGGCAACCTCTAAGATTCCAGAATAACCCATTTTCCAACACATATAATCTAGGATGAAAGAATCACCCTAACTTTTCATGGAACAATCAAGGAGCATAAAAAAATAGCCAATAAGGCACCTCTTTAGAAGTTTCTATAGAAAAACTCTCTAAACACATCTTAGATTTCATGCAAGAAATAAGGGCATCTATCTAGAACTTAGAGACATAGGTAGAACAACTCTCAAGGCAAATGGCAAAAAGGACAAAAGGTACCCTACCAAGTGATACTATGATTAACCCAAAGGAATAGTGTATGGCAATTACTCTACGGAGTAAGTAGAAAAAGAACCTCACTCAGGCCAAATTTCATTCAAGATTATTCCAGAAGATGAAAAGACTAAGGAGAGGAAGAAAAATGAGATTGATTGGGATAAGCCCTATGTCTCATTACCATATGAATAAGTTCCTTTTCCTTAGTTATTGAAGAAGTACAACCAAGAGAAGCAATTTCCTATAATCCCTCAAAATGGTACAAAGCTTGAAGAGGAAGTAAAGAAGTCTATGCAAGAGTTCATTCATAAGAAGGTGGGTAAAGAAAAAGAGAAAGACACATAAAGGGAGGTGAGCATGTTACATGGAAAACCTAGTGTACCTGCCTTCCCAATCCCTAACCAAACTATCAAGGTCAAGCTTAACAATAAATTTCAAAAGTTCTTAGATATGTTCCGGTAGCTACATATCAATATTCCATTTGCAGAAACTCTAGAACAAATGCCTTAATATCTCAAATTTATGAAAAAGTTTTTCTCTAGGAAGAGGAAGCTAGAAGACGACATTACCGTGGCACTTAATGAAGAGTGCAGTGATATTTTAAAGGAGTTGTCACCAAAGGTCAAGAACTTTGATAGTTTCACCATTCCTTATGATATTAGTGCACAATTTTCAAGAAAAAATACTTTATGATTTGGGAGCTAGTGTGAATTTGATGCTATTATCCATTTATGAACAACTAAGTTTAGGAGATCCAAAACTCACCTTCACCATGTTGCAACTTGATGATAAGTCACATTTATATCCTTGGGATGTGGTGGAGGATGTGCTTGTAAAGATGAAGACATTTATTTTTCCCGTGGGTTTCTTCATTATAGATCTGGATGAGGACCACCATATTCTATTAATCATTAGGGGGCCATTTTTTGTAACATCTAGAACATTGATTGATAGACCCCAAGTTGAACTCATTTTGAAGGTGGATAGAGATCAAACGACCACCAATGTTTTTGCTAAGTCTACACAAATATCAAATCTTTATGCCCCTGTCAATTTCATTGAAGTTAAAGCTCACATGGATTTGGCTAGCAAGGATTTCCCATCATTAACCAATGTTTGAAAAAACATACTGGACTGGCTAGTTCAACCGTGAACTGGTCTACAAATCAATTCACTCATGCCTTTCAAATCGATTATTTGAAAGCTAGCCTAAGAATTAGTGAACTGGTTGAACCACCTGTGGTTTTGGTGCTAGATTGGTTTAACTTTAACACCAAAAATATTTCAAGGTGGCTACATAGGGTTCAAACTCTGGTCATGAGAGTTGAAGCAAGCATCCTCCACCACCAAGCCACCTGACATATTTAGTTTAAGTGTACACCTTTTATATTATACCATCTTATTTTTAAATTAAATTATTAAATACTTAATATTTATATAACTTAAAAATATTTAAATATATTTTCATAATATAAAAATATATTTAAAATTATTATAATAATTTAAAATGATGTTCTGGTTCAACCATGATTTGACCATAGTTAGACCAATGAAACGTGAATCAGTACCTTCACCAGTTCAATGATTGGTCCAGTTTTCAAAACCTTTTCATTAACTAATGTTGACCCTCCCATTTCCAAGATTGTCGAAATAGAGAAGGTTCCTCCCATTACGTATGATTTATTGAAAATTAGGCCCTCATCTTTTGATTAATTGAAACCACCATGGTCTAGTGGAATCTCTCATGTCAGGGAGTACTCAGAATAACAAGTAATATTTAGAGTTCAACATGATCCTAGAGGCACCTCCAAGATTATTGACCAAGGATCGAAGTATTACTTTGGAAGATAAGTCATCCTCTTTCTCTTACATTAAACCACCTTGATAAGCTTAACGGACATAGTCAAGCTAAGGACTATAAACAAGCATTTTTTGGGAGGTAACCCAAGTCTATTGCTTTCTTTTGTTTTAGTTTCCTGTATTTATTTTGACTTAGCTAATTTTACCTATTTCATGAAGGAACCTTTCAAGCTTAATTACAATGTTCAAAGCAATTGGAGAGTTGATGATGTGGTTGCAAGTTACATGAGTTGAAGTTATAACATCCTTAACATTATTACTAATAACGTATCCGGACTACGCATTACTAACCGGAATTAAGCATGTCACTTATAATTAACATAATAAATTTGAAAATAAATATAAGAGATATACAAAAATATGAGTTTGTTCTAGGTGAATAATATATAAATATTATAAAGAATAGTATACAAAATATAATACAGTACTCAATAATTACAGAATTTGTTATAGCATATCAAATACATACAAATCAACATCAAACTAGTCTATATCTTCATCTTCAGTCTCTGTAACACCCCAAATTCTGACTATGTTAATAGTAATAGCAGAATTACACTATTCTGTATTTTCTGTGTAATATAAAAATAATTTGACTGTTCCGAGATCATTTTTGATCATTTTGTGTGATTTGCTCCTGGTCAAGAAAATAATAATTTTCGGGCCGGGGAAATTCTTATTTGGTTTATTCGAAAACGGGAGATCTTATTAAATCCAAATCTGAGTAACACAAAAAAGAATCTTTTAATTTTTAGAATTTATCTGTGAAATAAAAATATTTCACGAATAAATATCTGCTATTTTATTTATAGCAGCTTCAGCTATAATTTATTAGACCCGATATAGTTTAATTGACAGAAAATGTGCTTAGAATATTTTCTGTAACCTAAATCAAAATGAACTAATAGGAATCAGTCAAAATAGGTGGATGGACTTTTTCTATCCAATAGGAAGTGATCAAATAAAGGGGCATGGACTTTATTCTGGACCATCGAATGAAAAGCTTGAGTAAGATGTTTTCAATCGTAACCGTTGATCAGATCAATGGTGTGAAATGAATCCTGATAAAATCATTAAGTGATATCCACCTTAGATTAGATCAATGGATAGGAAACAAAGTTAAATTCAATGGCTAGGATTGAATCAAATATAGTGGCTTGACTTTTTCTTAGTAATTAATTAAACCTAATTTAGTCATCTTAATTGCCTAATTAAGAAATTAAGTAAACTAACCTAGTTATTAATTAGTTATAATCTAATTATTAATTAGATATCCTAATTTTATTTAGAGGCTATGATATATGCAATTATATATTTAATTAATTAGTTATGTAATTAGAATGTTAATTAAGTGTAATTAGTAAACTTAACCTAATTAATTAGCTAATTAATCAGCATGCAAGTAGGCTTTAATTGAAGTCAAATTAAGTCCCTAAATCCACTAGAGTCCCATGGCCAAGGAGGGCCATTCTACCAAGTTCCACAAGCTTCTAGGTCCATCCATGTGACATAGGCCATGTGCTTTCAAGTGTGAACACACTTATGATATTTTACTTCAAGTAAATCCTTTAATCTCTCCTATACTCACCTCATGGCTGCACCTCCTCAATTTACTATCATTATTCACTTTTTCTCTCACCAAAAAGCTTGCATCATTTTCTCTCAAATTTTCCAAGAACACCAACTATTTTTCCTTTCCATTTTCTCTCTAGATTTCGGCCCCAACACCCAAGACCACCATCCATCTTCTATAATTTTTGTTCTTATCATTTTCTAAACCTAAACCACCTCCTAAACACTTTTCATTTAGGAAGTTTTGTGAAAATCTTATCCTAAGTGCTTCAAAATCCAAGTTTGGTTTACTTTCCTAAAGGTAAACTTTTGATTCTTTGAGTTTAAATTTAGTTTGTGATTTTATGAACCATGTTTGTTCCATAGTTTATCATTATTAAGCTTTGTATGTGATTCTATTAATTGTTTAAGAATTTTAGGGTTTTGTTTGTGATCCACACGAAATCAAGGAGAAGGAGAGGAGCTTGAGGATCTTGTCTTCAAGAGGTAAGAGGGAGATTTTACCTCACCAACCAAGTTATGGTGGTGTGGGGAGGGTTGTGTATGGTGAAAAACCCATAAGGGTTTATTCACTTGTTGTTTAATGCTTCTTTGATTTTGTTTGTAGTGTTTATGGTTTTATAATTGTGTTTTGCATGTGTGATATATGATTATTGCTTTGATATATGCTTGTATGTATGATTTTGAATGCATGTAAGTATATGTGTAATTTAGGATGTGAACAACATGATCTAACGATTGTATGAATGCTCCAAAGAGCAATGAGGTTCACGACCTTACCATGGAAAAGAGGACCAAAGTCCTGAAAATGATGGGTTCAGATTTGAGAATTGAAGGTTTAATTGAGAAAGAATTGATTTTGGAACAATGGGAATTTAGTAGTAAGCTAAATGATTTTTAGAAAGCAAATTGATAGAATTAAATAAATGGATTATGAAATTAATTCGGGTGTCAAATACTTGAAGTTTACTGACGTATAGCTCACCCTGTGAGTTTTGAAGCGTGTCCGTAAAATTTGAGCCGTAATATGTGAAGTAAAAGAAAGAAATATCATTTTTGGGAAACATTACAAATATCGATTTTTAGATGGGTTATACTGTAATTTTTTATAAAAGAGGGACAAAATTATAATTAATATTTTAAGAAGGACCATATTGTAATTTTTATTTAAAGAGGGGTCATATTGTAAATATTTTATAAAAGAGAGTCATTTCATAAATATTAATTTTATGAGGGACTATTTTGTAAATATTAATTTATGAGAGATTATTTCATAAATATTAGTTTTAAAAGGGACTATTTTGTAAATACTAATTTTATGAGGGACTATTATGAAAATATTATTTAAGTGAGGATAGAAATATAAATATTATATTTTTGAGGGGTTATTCTGCAACTATGGAAAATAAAGTTAATTTAGTGTTAAATAAGAAAAATAGTATTTTTGATTTAAAACGTATGAAAAATATTGTACGCAAATTGAAAATGCAACAGAATTGTTGCGCGATTGAGAAAATGCAAAAATATGACTACGCGATGAAAATACAGTAATGATACTATTGGGTTGTTAAGTGGACCCCGAATATGAGATAATAAATTGAAATTGTAAATGGTGCATAGTACATTTATTGGAAAGGTCCAATGGACTGTAAGAGGCTAGTTACCTAGGAGAGACTACACCTCTTGAGTGGGTGCGATATGCGTTGTGTAAGTCACTCGTTGACCTTGGGGGCATTGGGGTGCGAGTTGCCTACAATGGACAGTTGGTAGCTCTTCTGTGTCGTAGGTTAGACCAACGCAATACACCAATGATTCTAACCGAGACACTATTCTTAATCAAGATCTGATAAAGACTGTTGTGTATATGCTAGATGTGCAAGATTGAGCATATGGTCTGAGACATGTTGGTACCAACAAATCTTTTCAATCACTCTCTCCGACCTGAGTTTTAGCTCCATGGAGTAGGAAATTTAGTCTGTGTGCATACATATAGTTATTGAGGGCATTATCGTAATTATAGTTTAAGATAATTGAATTATTGAATATTTGGTTATTGGTAATGGCATGATTGTAATTATTGATTATATGGTGTATTGTGGTGATAAATGATGATTGATGGCATAACTGTAATTATGGTATGATAACTGTATGAAATATTGTATGTGTTTATCTTCATTGCTACCATACTAGTAACGGCGTAGGTGATCTCACCTCTTTGTATGTCTATTGTATATTGTATTTATAATTTAAAAGACGGTGAGCAAGAAGTTGAGCAAGAGTAGATCCCTGTTGAGGACGCTGAGTTTTGAAGAGATGGAGATGCCGTGTTTCCTTGGATATATGAGATTGACGTTTCTTGGAGGATCGGAGGCATGGAACGTTGATTTGGATAGAGAGCGTATTTACTACTTGGGCGACCTAAATATTAGATTGAGTAGACAACAACTTGGACATCATTACTTTAGTGGTAATATTTATGTACAACTAGAGTTTCCAATATCTATTAGACAGTACTGGGGGACTTACTATCGTACCCCTAGTGAGGTCAGTATTGTATCGTCTGCTCGGACACTTGTCCATAGGACTTCATGTCAAGCTAGATTTCTATATGCTGAGGAATCTGAGGAGGACCCGTCTGAGGATTCTACTATCTAGTAGGACTTGGGCAGTATGTTAGTTTAAATAATGTTTTAAATATTTTGAGAGTCTAGTTTGTAAATATTAAAATATGACAGTACTAATGACTTTTGTATGTTTATATGATATAAATTATTTGTGACAATGTTGTTATGTTTTTATTTTCCACTAAGTTTATCTTATTATTATTAAAAAAATTTGCAACTAGTATTTATATTACAAGCACGATTTCTAATAAAGGAGTAATTTGGTAATTAAGTAACATGAAATGTGACGCCCTAAGGAAGGTGTTACATTAGTTGGTATTAGAGCCCAAGTTAGAGTCTTTTGGGTTTGTAGTTAGGTTTGTCTTGTTTAAGTTGTGTGATTCTCTGTGTTTGTTTTCTGAAAGAAAACAATATTGTTTGGAAGATTGACTTCAATTCTTCTTTGTGTTGTTCAGTCTATTTGAGATAACGAAATAGCTGGACGAGGGAGCGGACGTATGAATGCAAGGGCAGGAGCTGGAAATGTCAGCGACGATAATCAGAACATGGTTGCAGCTGTAGCAGCAATAAAACGAATGGCTGAGGTTGTTGCACAACAAAACCAAAGAGCAACTGATGATGCTCATAGCTTGTCAAAATTTCAGAGGAACAATCCACCGAAGTTTCATGGGGAGTTTGATCCAGAGAAAGCTGATCTGTGGATCAAAGAACTGGAGAAGATATTTGACAGCATGGGTTGTACTGATGAGCGGAAGCTTACTTTCGCAATGTTTGTGATAGTCAGTGATGGAGAGGCTTGGTGGGCAGGAGCCCGGAGATTAATTCAAGCTGAATGGAGAGTTGTGACATGGCAGCTCTTTAAACAGAAGTTTCTGGGGAAGTATTTCCTAACCAGTGTTCAACATGCTAAGGAGATGGAATTCCTTAGTTTGAGACAAGGAGCAATGACCATAAGTGAGTATGTAGCGAGGTTCGAAAGCTTATCTAAGTTTTCGAGGTATTTCCAAATGCACCCAGATGAGGAGTGGAAGTACAAGAAATTCGAAGAGGGGCTGAGGCTTGACATCAAGCGAGCTTTAGCAACTGTGGATATTGATCAGTTTTCAGTATTGTTGGACAAGTGCTGAAAGGTGGAAGAAATTGATCATCTCCGTGAAGCGCAGAATAAGAACTTTGGACCTACATGGTTCCAAAGGGGAAAGGGCAGTGGTGGCATCCATTATCAACAGAAACCATACACCAGACCAGCGGGGGGTCAGAATCGGTAACAATCGTTTGGAGAAAGTTCTAGTGGCAGTACGGCAGTTTCAACTGGCACTTCTGCACTTAAATGTTTTAAGTGTGGGAAAGGACATCTCACCAAGGATTGTCAGCATAAGGGGTGAGTTGTTATCGATGTGGGAAGCCTGGACATTTCTCTAGAGAGTGTGATCAGCAGAAGGCAGAGCCATCAGTGGGCAGTGTTCATACTACAAGGCCATAGGCTGGTGGTCGTGTATATATAATGAGTGGGGAGGAAGCTGTGGCATCCCGGGGCCGACGAGGGTGGGGAGTGATCGTCGGTGCAATGAAGCATGGACAAGGAGCGGCTCCTGGTAGGCTTCTAGGCAGAGGGTCTGCATGAATGAACTGAATACACACCAGAATAAGAGGGATTCAGCGACTGTGCAGGTATGGGACTGCATAGTTAAGGATGGCTTAAAAGAATTGATTTGGTGTAGCCATATCAACAAGTTGCAACTTCTTTTCGGGAGCCTAGAACATAAGAACTCCATGGTTAAGCATGCTTGACCTGGAGCAATTGTGGAATGGGTGACCTCCTGGGAAGTTTCTTAAGATGCATGTGTGTGAGGACAAAATACGTTGAAAAGACCCGTGTTAGTTTGTGGAGACACTCATCAATCCTGTAGGCAGTCCCGGGTCATTACATTAATGGTATCAGAGACGGGACCTCTCCCAGTACGGTATGGTTCGGGGATAAACCAAGTAGAAGTTGGTGGGCATGTGGCATCCCGGGGCCGACGAGGGCGGGGAGTAATCGTTGGTGCAATAAAACACGGACAAGGAGCGGCTCCTGGCAGGCTTCTAGGCAGAGGGTCTGCATGAATGAACTGAATACGCACCGGAATGAGAGGGATTCAAAGACTGTGCAAGTATGGGACTGCATAGTTGAGGATAGCTTAAAGGAATTGATTTGGTGTAGTCATATCAATAAGTTGCAACTTCTTTTCGGGAGCCTAGAACATAAGAACTCCATAGTTAAGCGTGCTTGACTTGGAGCAATTGTGGGATGGCTGACCTCCTGGGAAGTTTCCTAGGATGCGTGTGAGTGAGGACAAAACACGCTGAAAAGACCCATGTTGGTTTGTGGAGACACTCATCAATCTTGCAGGCAGTCCCAGGTCGTTACAGAAGCCACTAAATTCGAGGACTTGATCATGGAGGAGTGTGCCATTGAAGGTAATCATTTAACATTATTATATGACTCAGGAGCAACACATTCTTTTATTGCATGTGATTGTGTGGACCATTTGGGATTAACTGTGACTACATTGCCGTATGATTTGAGTGTTAGTACTCCTACTGATAAGCCTGTGGTAACTACAAAAGTATGTTTGAATTGCCCTGTATATGTTAGGGATAAAATCTTTCATGTGGATTTGATCTGTTTGCCTCTTTCCAAGATTAATGTAATCTTAGGAATGGATTAGTTATTTTCTAACCATATCCTGATAGACTGTGCTAGTAAGACGTTAGTCTTTCTTGAGGTTAAGGATTCTAGATTCCTAATGGCTACTCAAGTGGAGGCTTGTTTGAAGAAAAGAGATCAATGGTACTTGTTGATGTCTTCTATGGAAGTGCAATGTGAAGACGTTCTGAAGGATATTTTCATTGTTAATGAATTTCTTGAGGTATTTCCTGAAGATATACCTGGACTACCGCCGGAAAGAGATATTGAATTCTCTATTGATTTGGTACCTGGAGCTGGACCTATATCTATGGCGCCTTACAGGATGTCGCCAGTAGAGTTGGCAGAGCTTAAGAAATAGCTGGAGGATTTATTGGAGAAGCAATTTGTGAGACCAAGTGTATCACCATGGGGAGCTCTAGTATTGTTGGTAAAGAAGAAGGATGAGACTTCTCATCTATGTGTAGACTACCGGCAATTGAACAAGATTACCATCAAGAACAAGTACCCACTACCAAGGATTGATGATCTGATGGACCAATTGCGAGGAGCCGCAATATTTTCTAAGATTAACTTACGTTCTGGTTACCACCAGATACGTGTGAAGGCGGGGGATATTCCTAAAACTGTGTTTCAGATGCGATATGGGCATTACGAGTATCAAGTGATGCCATTTGGTGTGACTAATGAGCCTGTGATATTCATGGACTTTATGAAATGGATTTTCCGTTTATACTTGGATAAGTTTATTGTTGTCTTTGTAACACCCTAGCTCTGATACCAACTAATAACATAATTTAAAGAGAAATATAAAATTAACAGACTTATTTTTTTTTTACAGTAGCAAACCCCATGACGGGTCCTATTTAATAGCATGGTACAACACTAACGGAAAACTTTAACATACTTATTCCTTTTTCTGTCCATCTTGATGCATCAGACATCTATTCCTTTGTCAACACTGCACACCTTCAAGTCCTGAATGTCCAATCCTTATTGTTGTCACCAATCTCAGAATATCCATCGCCCTTTATGTCTAAGACAAGTTGATCCTTCTATTATTTGATTTTAACAATATAGACAAAGCAAAACAATATAACAAAGAGGTGAGATCACCTACACCAATACCAACATGGCAGCACAGAGATAACACAAACAACAATATCATACAGATAGATCATACCGCAATTATGATCATGCCATCAACATTAATCAACTATCATCATCCAATTATTTATCAATTCAATCATCATCCAAGTATTCAAAACAATTGTCATAACCAATAACCAATATTCCTCAATTAATATATCACACAGATATAAATGCTCAGATTTATGCATATGTACAAAGACTCAGTTTATCAAAAACGACTCCATGGAGGTTTTCACAATTTCGAGAAGAATGCTGGTTAATTGTCGCCTTAGCCCAAAGACAATCTCCCGGTCGTTGAAAAGAATCGTGTTCTTGTCGGGTATCATCAATGCGTTGCAACGGATGCATCGCCAAAGTAGCACAGTGGTACTGCTAATCGTCCACTGGTCGACCGCCGCGCCTTGACGCCCCAAGATCCATCATAGACCTCACTATCAATTCTCATTCCCTCTTCAACCACAAGGGCCATAATAGCTATTAGCTATATTTTATACAATGCACGAATATATCAGTGCAAGTCCAACCCCAAAGGGCCAAATCTTTTCAATTTCATTTGTTCAATGTAATCATATGCTTCAACGCATATTTTTTTCAATGCACGTATAATGCACCAATTCCAATCACAGACATATCTTTCCAATGCATGTATAATGCACCAAATGCCAATCACAAGCAAAACATGTCATTTTCTCACACAGCATCCATATACTGGTTTTACAGTATTTATACTATATTTTCAACAGGAAAATCATATTATCACATTTTCATAGTTATAAAACTCTTTCGTCTTGTTTTCACAAAATTGTGCAACATTTCTATTTCGTTTTCACAATTCTAAAGCGTTTACATTGCGTTTACAATATCGCAACTCTTCTGTTGCACCTTTAAATCACGTATTAAATTTTTTAACATTTTTTTCAATCACATCAAAATATACGTTTCTCAAATTGCGTAATGATTTTCCATCGTTTTTCAAAATTACATAACTTAAAAATTATTCTTTTAAGTTGCGTAAATCATTTTCCATCATTCTCAAAATATTTAAAACACTTTCCAAATCACATAAGATTTTCTGTCATTTTCACAATTACAAAAATATTCTATCATTATTTAATCATGTATTGATTTTTCAATAATATTTTCAATAGTGTAAAATATTTAAACGCTTTCCAAATCGCGTAGAAATATTTTAACATTTTTCAAATTGTGTAGTAATATTTTCTTGTATTTCAAATCATTTTTAAGATACGTAAAATATTTTTCAACATTTTACAATTATGTAAAATATTCCTCAATATTCCAAACATTATTTTGGACTTAAATAAATCAATCTTAATTTCAAGAAATCCTTTTCCAAAATATAATTCACAAAATCACTTTTCCATTGATATAAATCAACGTTTCAAAACTTAGCATTTTCTAACGTACTTCAAAACTCGAAAATAAGTTATATGTTAGTAAATTTACAAAATACCATTATATTCTTCATTTTTCCCAAATCATTTCCAAATCAACCTTCCCCAAAATAATATAATCTTTCTACTTCATTTAATATATCTTCTTATTCAAGAAAATCCTTTTTCATAGTATATTTCACAAATTCACAATTTTATTGAATTAAATCAATGTTTCTAACTTTAAAAATTACTAATGCTTTCCAAAATCCAACGGGATTTTAATAAATTCTTTTTAAAACAAATTGAGGCTCACTTGCAACCTCTCTTTTCCATTTACATAAAAATTCATTTCTCAAGTGCTAAAATACTCTGATTCCCTTTTCAATTTCCTTGTATTAAATTAATTATATTTCCACATGGAAAATCACTTTGTTTCATCAAAATTAATGCATTACAAGCCTTCGAAAACGTGGACATGACTATTGAAATCATCAAATATTTTTTCTTCTAAATTGATATGATTTTACACAAACAAAACCATTAAAATTTTTGTTTTCAAAACCGAAGTACCAATGGTTATAAAAACCAAACCCATTTGTTCAAATTCATTTTTACTTTCTTTGCAATTCCTTTTTCACTTTCTTTGCAAATCCTTAAAATCAATGTTTGCCCATTTCATTCAAAACTCATATTTAAAAAAATACTTAGGATCTTTTTACACAAAATAAATCAATAAAAATTCCTCTAAAATCGTATTTTTGTTCTCTTAAAAAAAACAAACCCTTTGTTTATTTTTCATACTCTTCAAATCATCCATTATCATTCTTCATGAAATTATTAATTTAAAGATACGTAAAACATTTGTTCTAAATTTATCAAAATCTTATAAATGGCCATTGAAACCATGAATTATTATTATTATTTTTTTCTAGCTTAAATAAATTCCAAAACCGTATGCATTCTTTTTGCAACACAAACCTTTTGTTTATTTTCTTTGCTTCTCAAATCATTCAATTTTATCATTCATGAAAATATAATTTTGTGAACACCTATTTTGAGATGTCTTGATCGAAATTCTCATTATTCTAGGGATCAAAATTTAATTTCCTTGTTCTTAAAAAAAATTCCACATTGACCCAAATCAAGGGCATCAAAACCGTAGCTCTTCCTTGGCCATTGGGACCAATATTAGTTTTCTTTCCATCCACACATCATGGCATACATACATATATTTCATTATAAATATCACAAACATGCCATATACTCATCATGCATATTATAAGTATACTATCAAAGCCATAAAATCATGCAAAGCATATTAAGCATAGACAAAAATAATCAAAGCATAAGAAAATAAATCAAAACTTATAAACATACAATTAATTATTACATGACCATGGATTGGAATCCTCACATGGATTCACCATCCATCAAATATAAGACCATCTCTCACCACCATAATTGGTTGATGAGATGGATCTCCCTCTTACCTCTTGAAGATCCTCAAAAACTCCTTGTTTTGCTTCTTTTTCCAAGTCCTTCACCACCAAGGGCTTCTCAAATACAAAACAAAACACATAGAAATTAGTATACTAAGCTTGATTAAGAGGAACCATGGATCAAACATGATTTAGATCATGAAAAAGAGAAAAGAAATGAAGTTTCCTTATACTTCACCTCAAAAATCAAATAACTTTGATCTTGAAGAAAGTCCATGAAGATGAATGATTTAGAGAAAATCTCTAACATGAAAGTTGCTTAGAATATCATGTAGATTCAAGATCTATGGTTGGATGAAATTAAAAGTGATGGAGAGTGTTTTTGGGCTGCTTGGCCGAAATATAGAGGAGAAAAAGGAAGGAAAAATGGTTGCTTGGTTCTTGGAATTTTTGAGAGATTTTGAGAGAATTTGATGAAGGCTTTTTGGTGAAGTAGAAAAATGAATATGGAGAGTGTAACCAAAGGTGTTGCTGCCGTGGGAGTGAAAGAATAGAGAGATATGAATTCATTTGGCATAATTAAAGGCTATCACATGATGCACAAAGTCTTCCACTTTGTCATCTTTTTCTTTGGCCTAAAAAGGCTATACAAGCATGTCTAAACATGTCTCCTCCTTCCTAACACTCCAAAACCGTCCCCCCCTTCATGATGCACTTAAAAGGAAGTAAACAAAGCAATAATGGTCAAGAAGAATGTCATATTGACCATGACAAGCAATAATGGTCATCAATTAGGCTTGCATGGCTATTATGGATGATTCAAAATTCATGTAGATGCCTCCCCAAGGCTGCTGAAAATCGTGACATTCAAGGGAATTTAGAGATTTTAATTTATTTTAATTCAAGTCTAATTACTTGCTAATTGATTAGTTAATTCATTAGATTAAGTTTCCTAGTCAATCTTAACTTATTTTCTAATTACATAACTAATTAATTAGACATATTATTTCATATATTATAATCTCTAATTAAAATTAGGATATCTAATTAAGAATTAGATTATAACAATTTAACATTTAATTTAGTTTACTTGACTTGTTAATTAGGCCATTATTTGAAGCATTTCTAGCCATTGATTAATTCAATGGTTAGGATTTAGGTAGACTTTTGATTTTTAGAAGACTAAATCTAAGCCATTGGATCCATCTCCATTAAATTCTAGCCATTAGATGTGTCTCCAAAAAAAAGGATCAAGATTGCTCCTTCAAACTTTAAATCCAAGGGTTATAATTAGTCATAACCTTTTTAGAAGACCAAATCTCCACCCTTGATTAATTCTTCATCCAATGGTCATAAATGGTCATTGTTACTTTACAAGACCAAATCTCCACCCTTGATCAATTCTAAATCCAATGGTTGTAAATGGTCACTTTATATAATCAAATTTACACCATTGATTAAATCTACGATTGATATTAAAGCTTGCCTAACTAAGTTTATTCTTACACCATTGATTAAATCAATGGTGATTATCCAATGCTTCTTTATTAAGTTTATTTCTTAACTGTTAATTAAATCAATGGTAGATATTCAAACCACCAGTGTTGACTTAAGCAATATAATTTCTATTTTTATCTACTAAAAGCCTCACGAAAGAATATATTTACTGTATTTTTATCACCTGATAATTAAATACAGTGCCAAACACAATACAAGAAAATTTCTAAAACTGTTTTCGGATTCAAGTTTAGTAAGATCCCCTGTCTCCGTCTAAACAATATAAATTTTTCTATGCGTAGAAAAATTTTTACTTTGCGGGACCCACTTGGGCCCACGTAAGGTCACTTGGGCCCACTTAAGATCATCTGGGCCCACATACAGTAAAAAAATCAAAATCATTCACAAAAATCACAAATATTAGAAAACGTATGAAAATCAAGTCAGATTGTTAAAAATAATTAACAGTCAAGAGAAATAAATACAAAACGATTTTTCCCCAGCCCGAAAATTATTATTTTCCTGACACGGAGTAAATCACTCAAAACGATCAAATATGCTGACAGAATAAATAAAATAATTTTACAGTATCCAAAAATTACTAAACAGTAAAATTCTGTTAACTGTCAAAATTACTGTTTAAAAGATATGAAATTTGGGGCATTACAATACTCCCCCTCTTTATAGAAATTTCGTCCTCGAAATTTCATGACCATGATTTCACACCCTCGGAATAAATAATGACATTATTCCTCATTTATCTTATTTTTCAATTCCCATGAAGCTTCCTCTCTTACATCTTGCTATACTATTCTAACCAACAAAATCTTTTTGCTGATGTTCAACTTCTCCTAAACAAACATATATCTCAGACTCCTATAATTACTGAAGATGTTAAATGTTACTCCAGAAAAAAAGAATTTCCATATCTCTGATACTAACATAACGACAACCAATCTTCATTCATGCCTAGAATAATTTTTCTCAGATAACTTTCAACTAATGTAATGTATTACTTAAAATTTCCTTATCCTCGTATCACTACATATTCTAGATTTTTGCTTTTAACAAGAAATGTCTCACTAACCGAGTTCTCCTTTCCACAGCACGATACCAGATACTTCCATAAATTTTTTTTCTACGATTTTCTATTACCGTCTTAAATTTTCCCATAGAAGAATTGTTCCAATCTTTTGAAGAATTCACCACGCTTCTGCTGCGTTACTCAGATACGTTAACACGGATACAAATATAGAAATATCCTTTCTTGCAAGATATTCTTTCAATTGCAGGAGATAAAAGAAAACATCATGAAAGATAACAAAATGAATCGAATCTGTTATCGAACATATCCAGCAAAGAATTGGATATAACCTGATTTTCTAGAATGGATTTTCTCTGTATTACTCACAGTCTGTTGAAATAATCTCATTGGATATGCTGGAAAATAACCAATCCATTTTCAAAGACCACGTCTGTTTATGAAACAGATCAAACTAACACAAAAATTTTTGAACAACAGATCAAACTAATACAAATATTTGATCTATAACAACAATTTGACTAACTTGAATAGCTCGATTAGCTAAGAATAGAAACAGAAGTAAACAAATCAGAGGATAACGAATAACTCTAATATATAATTGATCTACTCAATCATATGTTATAAAGAATAGGTCACTCACAGAAATATTCAATATGGTTTATAGGATTAGCTCCAATGACACAATCTCCATTGTTTAAATCTTCCGCTCAGAACACTCCCGTTCCTTTCAGAGTAACAACTTCCCTTACTATCTAAAATTTTTACTAATAGAAAACTCTATTTTCAAAGAGCATAATCTCTGGGAAAATGTGTCCAACTTTTCCACAATTTATTTTCTTGACTTACATTCCTTCATTTAAGTACTTTCTTTCACATCCTTTACTATTTTTGGTTTCCTCAATGGTTATAAATACATCCTCCATCGAAATCAATTACTTTCTCAATATCCTAAAAAAAATACCAGGTTCCAAAATTACGAAATCTTATATTCCAAGACTGATTCTCTTCCATCAGATCCTAAACTTCAACTTCCAGTTTCCACTGAACAGCGGTCCTTTGTTCGTGCAATCGTCTTTTCACATTGCTCCCGTTGCTCCCGTAGCTGCAACTGCATTACTAGTAACATGTTCCACTTCCACACAAGTATAACTATCCCGAGCCATTCCCTTTTTTTTTTCAAGGCGTGCGGATCGAAATACAATGGATCTAATATCCATTATAAACAACATTATTTCCCTTCGGGATACAAACACACAGAGAACACAACACAAGCAAAATAGACCTAACCACAAACCCCAAAAGACTCAAACCGTGCTCTGATACTAACTAATGTAACACCCTGGCTCTGATACCAACTAATAACACAATTTAAAGAGAAATATAAAATTAACAGACTTATTTTTTTTTACAGTAGCAAACCCCATGACTGGTCCTACTTAATAGCACGGTACAACACTAACGGAAAACTTTAACATACTTATTCCTTTTTCTGTCCATCTTGATGCATCAGACATCTGTTCCTCTGTCAACACTGCACACTTTCAAGTCCTGAATGTCCACTCCTTATTATTGTCACCAATCTCAGAATATCCATCGCCCGTTATGTCTAAGATAACTCGATCCTTCTATTATTTGATTTTAACAATATAGACAAAGCAAAACAATATAACAAAGAGGTGAGATCACCTACACCAATACCAACATGGCAGCACAGAGATAACACAAACAACAATATCATACAGATAGATCATACCGCAATTATGATCATGCCATCAACATTAATTAACTATCATCATCCAATCATTTATCAATTCAATCATCATCAAAGTATTCAAAACAATTGTCATAACCAATAACCAATATTCCTCAATTAATATATCACACAAATAAAAAAGCTCAGATTTATGCATATGTACAAAGACTCAGTTTATCAAAAACGACTCCATGGAGGTTTTCACAATTTCGAGAAGAATGCTCTGGTTAATTGTCAGCCTTAGCGCAAAGACAATCTCCCAGTTGTTGAAAAGAATCGTGTTCTTGTCGGGTATCGTCAATGCATTGCAACGGACTGCATCGCCAAGTGGCACAGGGTACTCGCCAACTGTCCATTGGTCGACTGCCGCGCCTTGACGCCCCCAAGATCCATCATAGACCTCACTATCAATTCTCATTCCCTCTTCAATCACAAGGGCCATAATAGCTATTAGCTATATTTTATACAATGCACGAATATATCAGTGCAAGTCCAACCCCAAAGGGCCAAATCTTTTCAATTTCATTTGTTCAATGTAATCATATGCTTCAACGCATATTTTTTTCAATGCACGTATGATGCACCAATTCCAATCACAGACATATCTTTCCAATGCATGTATAATGCACTAAATGCCAATCACGGGAAAAACATGTCATTTTCTTACACAGCATCCATATACTGGTTTTACAGTATTTATACTATATTTTCAACAGGAAAATCATATTATCACATTTTCATAGTTATAAAACTCTTTCGTCGTGTTTTCACAAAATTGTGCAACATTTCCATTTCATTTTCACAATTCCAAAACGTTTCTGTTACGTTTTCACAATACTGCAACTCTTCTGTTGCACCTTTAAATCACGTATTAAATTTTTTAACATTTTTCTCAATCACATAAAAATATACATTTCTCAAATTGTGTAATAATTTTCCATCATTTTTCAAAATTGCGTAACTTAAAAATCATTCTTTTAAGTTGCGTAAATCATTTTCCATCATTCTCAAAATATTTAAAACACTTTCCAAATCACATAAGATTTTCTATCATTTTCACAATTACGAAAATATTCTATCATTATTTAATCACGTATTGATTTTTCAATAATATTTTTAATAGTGTAAAATATTTAAACGCTTTCCAAATCGCGTAGAAATATTTTAACATTTTTCAAATTGTGTTGAAATATTTTACTGTATTTCAAATCATTTTTAAGATACATAAAATATTTTTCAATATTTTACAATTACGTAAAATATTCCTCAATATTCCAAACATTATTTTGGACTTAAATAAATCAATCTTAATTTCAAGAAATCCTTTTCCAAAATATAATTCACAAAATCACTTTTTCATTGATATAAATTAACGTTTCAAAACTTAGCATTTTCTAACGTACTTCAAAACTCAAAAAGAAGTTATACGTTAGTAAATTTTCAAAATACCATTATATTCTCCATTTTTTTAAATCATTTCCAAATCAACCTTCCTCAAAATAATATAATCTTTCTACTTCATTTAATATATCTTCTTATTCAAGAAAATCCTTTTTCATAGTATATTTCACAAATTCACAATTCCATTGAATTAAATCAATGTTTCTAACTTTAAAAATTACTAATGCTTTCCAAAATCCAACAGGATTTTAATAAATTCTTTTTAAAACAAATTGAGGCTCACTTGCAACCTCTCTTTTCCATTTACATAAAAATTCATTCCTCAAGTACTAAAATACTCTGATTCTCTTTTCAATTTTCTCGTATTAAATTAATTATATTTCCACTTGGAGAATCACTTTGTTTCATCAAAATCAATGCATTACAAGCCTTCGAAAACGTGGACATGACTATTGAAATCATCAAATATTTTTCCTTCTAAATTGATATGGTTTTACACAAACAAAACCATTAAAAAATTTGTTTTCAAAACCGAAGTACCGATGGTTATAAAAACCAAACCCATTTGTTCAGATTCATTTTTACTTTCTTTGTAATTCCTTTTTCACTTTCTTTGCAAATCCTTAAAATCAATGTTTGCTCATTTCATTCAAAACTCATATTTAGAAAAATACTTAGGATCTTTTTACACAAAATAAATCAATAAAAATTCCTCTAAAATCGTATTTTTGTTCTCTTAAAAAAAATAAACCCTTTGTTTATTTTTCATACTCTTCAAATCATCCATTATCATTGTTCATGAAATTATTAATTTAAATATACGTAAAATATTTGTTCTAAATTTATCAAAATCTTATAAATGGCCATTGAAACCATGAATTATTAGTATTTTTTTTTCTAGCTTAAATAAATTCCAAAATCGTATGCATTCTTTTTGCAATACAAACCTTTTGTTTATTTTCTTTGCTTCTCAAATCATTCAATTTTATCATTCATGAAAATATAATTTTGTGAACACCTATTTTGAGGTGTCTTGATCGAAATTCTCATTATTTTAGGGATCAAAATTTAATTTCCTTGTTCTTAAAAAAATTTCCACATTGACCCAAATCAAGGGCATCAAAACCGTAGCTCTTCCTTGGCCATTGGGACCAAGATTAGTTTTCTTTCCATCCACACATCATGGCATACATACATATATTTCATCATAAATATCACAAACATGCCATATACTCATCATGCATATTATAAGTATACTATCAAAGCCATAAAATCATGCAAAGCATATTAAGCATAGACAAAAATAATCAAAGTATAAGAAAATAAATCAAAACTTATAAACATAAAATTAATTATTACATGACCATGGATTGGAATCCTCACATGGATTCACCATCCATCAAATATAAGACCATCTCTCACCACCATAATTGGTTGATGAGATGGATCTCCCTCTTACCTCTTGAAGATCCTCAAAAACTCCTTGTTTTACTTCTTTTTCCAAGTCCTTCACCACCAAGGGCTTCTTAAATACAAAACAAAACACATAGAAATTAGTATACTAAGCTTGATTAAAAGGAACCATAGATCAAACATGGTTTAGATCATGAAAAAGAGAAAAGAAATGAAGTTTCCTTACACTTCACCTCAAAAATCCAATAACTTTGATCTTGAAGAAAGTCTATGAAGATGAATGATTTAGAGAAAATCTCCAACATGAAAGTTACTTAGAATATCATGTAGATTCAAGATCTATGGTTGGATGAAATTAAAAGTGATGGAGAGTGTTTTTGGGTTGCTTGGCCGAAACATAGAGGAGAAAAAGGAAGGAAAAATGGTTGCTTGGTTCTTGGAATTTTTGAGAGATTTTGAGAGAATTTGATGAAGGCTTTTTGGTGAAGTAGAAAAATGAATATGGAGAGTGTAACCAAAGGTGCTGCTACCGTGGGAGTGATAGAATAGAGAGATATGAATTCATTTGGCATAATTGAAGGCTATCACATGATGCACAAAGTCTTCCACTTTGTGATATTTTTCTTTGGCCTAAAAAGGCTATACAAGCATGTCTAAACATGTCTCCTCCTTCCTAATACTCCAAAACCGTCCCCTCCTTCATCATGCACTCAAAAGGAAGCAAACAAAGCAATAATGGTCAAGAAGAATGTCATATTGACCATGACAAGCAATAATGGTCATCAATTAGGCTTGCATGGCTATTGTGGATGATTCAAAATTCATGTAGATGCCTCCCCAAGGCTGCTGAAAATCGTGACATTCAAGGGAGTTTAGAGACTTTAATTTATTTTAATTCAAGTCTAATTACTTGCTAATTGATTAGTTAATTCATTAGATTAAGTTTCCTAGTCAATCTTAACTTATTTTCTAATTACATAACTAATTAATTAGACATATTATTTCATATATTATAATCTCTAATTAAAATTAGGATATCTAATTAAGAATTAGATTATAACAATTTAACATTTAATTTAGTTTACTTGGCTTGTTAATTAGGCCATTATTTGAAGCATTTCTAGCCATTGATTAATTCAATAATTAGGATTTAGGTAGACTTTTGATTTTTAGAAAACTAAATCTAAGCCATTGGATCCTTCTCCTTTAAATTCTAGCCATTAGATGTGTCTCCAAAATAAAGGGTCAAGATTGCTCCTTCAAACTTTAAATCCAAGGGTTATAATTAGTCATAACCTTTTTAGAAGATCAAATCTCCACCCTTGATTAATTCTTCATCCAATGGTCATAAATGGTCCTTGTTACTTTACAAGACCAAATCTCCACCCTTGATCAATTCTAAATCCAATGATTGTAAATGGTCACTTTATATAATCAAATTTACACCGTTGATTAAATCTACGGTTGATATTGAAGCTTGCCTAACTAAGTTTATTCTTACACCATTGATTAAATCAATGGTGATTATCCAATGCTTCTTTATTAAGTTTATTTCTTAACCGTTAATTAAATCAATGGTAGATATCCAAACCACCAGTGTTGACTTAAGCAATATAATTTCTATTTTTATCTACTAAAAACCTCACGAAAGAATATATTTACTGTATTTTTATCGCCTGATAATTAAATACAGTGCCAAACACAATACAAGAAAATTTCTAAAACTATTTTCGGATTCAAGTTTAGTAAGATCCCCTGTCTCTGTCTAAATAGTATAAATTTTTCTATGCGTAGAAAAATTTTCACTTTGCGGGACCCACCTCGGCCCACATAAGGTCACCTGGGCCCACCTAAGATCATCTGGGCCCACATGCAGTCATAAAAAATCAAAATCATTCACAAAAATCACAAATATTAGAAAACGTATGAAAATCAAGTCAGATTGTTAAAAATAATTAACAGTCAAGAGAAATAAATACAGAAAGATTTTCCCTGGCCCGAAAATTATTATTTTCCTGACACGAAGTAAATCACTCAAAACAATCAAATATGCTGACGGACTAAACAAAATAATTTTACAGTATCCAGAAATTACTAAATAGTAAAATTCTATTAACTGTCAAAATTACTATTTAAGAGATACGAAATTTGGGGTGTTACAGTCTTTATTGATGACATCTTGATTTATTCTCGAAGTCAGGAGGAACATGCTAAACATCTCAGAGTGGTTCTCCAGATTCTGAGGGAGAATAAGTTATATGTCAAGTTGTCCAAATGTGAATTTTGGTTGAGCGAAGTTCAATTTTTGGGACACGTTATATCGGCGGATGGAATTGAAGTGGTTGTTTCAAAGGTGGAGACAGTTATTGAAAGGGAAAGACCAAAGACTGTAACGGAGATCCATAGTTTTATCAGATTAGCTGATTATTATTGATGTTTTATTGAGGGGTTTTCGAAGATTGTAGGACCTCTTACCCAACTTACACGAAAGAATCAACCATTTGTATAGGCTGAAGCATGCAAGGAAAGTTTTCAGAAGTTGAAAAGACGACTAACTACTTCACCAGTTTTGATTATGCCTGATCTGAACGAATCTTTCGAAGTGTATTGTGATGCTTCGTATCAAGGGTTAGGTTGTGTACTTATGCAGAATCGTAAGGTTGTGGCGTATGCGTCGAGACAATTGAAAGTTCATGAGAGGAATTATCCGACTCATGACTTGGAGTTGGCAGCAGTAGTGTTTGCATTGAAGGTGTGGAGACATTTTCTCTATGGGGTAACGTTCACTGTTTTTAGTAACCATAAAAGTTTGAAGTATCTGTTTGACCAGAAAGAGTTGAACATGAGACAAAGGCATTGGTTAGAGTTTTTGAAGGACTATGACTTTCAGTTATAGTATCATCCTGGAAAATCGAATGTCATAGCGGATGCGTTAAGTAGGAAAATGCTTAGTGCTTCTGTTATGATGATTAAGGAGAAGGAACTGATAGAAGAATTTTGGGATATGCGATTATCTGTGAAGTTAACACCGGGGAAGATGTGTTTGAACATGATCACTATTTTGAATGATTTGATGGATAGAATACGAGAAGGACAAAATAGTGATCAGTATTTGTAAGAAGCAAAAGAAGCAAGAAGTCAAGGAGCAGAATTGGAATTCAGCAAAGGTGTCGATGGGATTCTGAAATTCAAGGGAAGAGTTTGTGTGCCAAACGATTCAGAACTTAGGAGATTGATTTTGGATGAAGCTCATAGAAGTAAGTTGAGTTTGCATTCACAAGCCACGAAGATGTATCAAGATTTGAAACAACTGTATTGGTGGCAAGGAATAAAGAGGGATGTCGCTAAGTATGTATCATCCTGTTTAGTTTGTCAAAAGGCTAAAGTGGAACACTAAAGACCATCGGGAATGTTGCAACCTTTGCCTATTCCTGAATGGAAATGGGATGACATAGCAATGTATTTCGTCACTGGACTACCAAGAACTCGGAAGGGTCACGATTCTATATAGGTAATTATTGATCGGCTTACAAAGTCGGCACACTTTTTGCCGATTAATATTAAGTACTCAATGGAAAAGTTGGCTCAAGTGTACATCAATGAAATTGTTAGACTTCATGGTGTACCATCCAGTATTATTTCTGATCGAGATCCGTGATTTACATCAAGATTTTGGAACAGTTTGGAAGAAGCAATTAGAACAAAGCTACGTTTGAGTTCTGCTTATCATCCACAAACAAATGGTCAGTCAGAAAGGACGATTCAGTCATTGGAGGACTTGTTGAGAGCTTGTGTTCTAGAGCAAACTGGTTGATGGGATGAATTTCTACCGTTGATAGAGTTCACATATAACAATAGTTTCCATTTGAGCATAAGGATGGCACCCTATGAGGCATTATATGGGAGAAGATGTAGAACACCGTTGTGTTGGTACCATGATGCTGAAAGTACTGTAGTAGGACTCGAATTTGTGCAACAGACTACTAAGAAAGTGAATATGATCCAAGACAAAATGAGGACAACTCAGACACGACAAAAGAGCTATGCAGATAAAAGATGAAGACCACTTGAATTTGAAGAAGGTGACCATGTTTTTCTATGTGTGACACCTATGACTGGAGTTGGACGAGTGATCAAGTCGAGGAAACTCACTCCGAAGTTTATCGGGCCGTATCAGATACTTCATCGGGTAAGTCCGGTAGCTTATCAGATTGCACTACCACCATTCTTATAAAATCTGTTAGTCAGGGCAACCATTACCCATGAGGGGAGTGAATTGGGTATTAAAAACTTTTCACAAATGCTCTTGAAATAAACACAAATATTTAAGCTATTTAAATAAAAGCACAGAAGGAACGTGATGAAGAAAAGAAACTTTAAGAATAGTGGAAAGTAAATGTGCAATAAAATAAAATTACATAAAATAAAGAAATAAAGAGAAGAAGAGCAAACACGATATTTATCCTGGTTCGACCACCAACCACTTGTGGTCTACGTCCAGTCCCCGAAACACAGTTTGAGATTTTTCACTATATGTACAAGCTTCAATAGATGCTTGCTACCGTTACATAAAAGAGCACTTTTCACACACAGGAAAACTCTACCCTTGTGCTAAAGTCTCAGCCCGCAGGGATACCTCACCCTTATACAAACCTTGAAGGGATACCTCACCCTTATATAAACCTTGAAGGATACCTCACCCTCAATATAGAAGAATAGAAATATAGATGAATAGAAACTCTCACTTAGAGCAATTTATACAATTTGAAGTGCTAAGAGGCTCTCAAAGGATATCTCAAAGTTTCAGCAAAAAGAGCACAGAAAATAGGCATAAATTGTAAATCACATTTTTCAGAGCAAGCGCAAATTAAACAGATAGCTGGGCTTTTTTCAGATGAGACCGACGGTCTCTATTTTATAGAGCCAAATAGAAAATTAGCCGTTGTAGTAATTAATTGCATGATTAATATGAAAAAAGTGTCCGTTAGTTTCTATATTCTGATATGTGTTTACCGTGTTTATTCGAATAAGCCTTTGGCTATTCGAATAACACGTTCTTTTAAAAATGTTTTTGAAATTGGTTATTCGAATAACCTTCGTGTTATTCGAATAACGCTGCCATAAAAGAAAACATTTAGAAAACTGGTTATTCGAATAACTCTAAGTTTATTCGAATAACATTCATTAAGGCAGATTTCTGGGAAAATGTTCTATTCGAATAACTGAAGAGTTATTCGAATAGCTGATATAAAACAAGTTATTTCAAAAAGCTTTTATTCGAATAACAAGAGTGTTATTCGAATAACACTTTAAAACAGATTTATGCAGCAGTTAAAAAATAAAGCTTTATTCGAATAACCAATGAGTTATTCGAATAACTCAATTTATAAAACATTTATAAAAGCTTGAAAAACATCCCAGAAAGTTTATCAAAAACACCAAAATATTTTTAAGTTATTTTCAAGATCAAAATAGCTTTGGTATAAGTTTAAGAAAGCATTTTTGTTTTATCTTAATGCACTAGGAGATATCCAAAGAGATCCTCGAACAAAGAGACTCTAAGTCCTAAAGCTATCCTTTAAAGATCTTGGACTTGGTCTTCCCATCATCTTCATTTTGTCTTCATGTTTGTTATCATTAAAAACATTCTTCGAAGACATATGCTTAGTCGCATTCTCCTTGTGTTGAGCTTAATATATATCTATTTCTTTCTTGTTGCAAGCTCACCCTTGGAATTTGGACTATCTTGTAAAGTATTGCTCACTTAAACAAGCATAATTAGTCCAAAAACATAATTCAATGTCTTCATATGCATGATTCATAAATATATAGCTTTAGTTAGTTTAACATGCATATAAAACTTTCATATATATATCCAAATAAGTCATTTAACAATTATTAATAGATATGCTCTATGTAGGATGCAACAGAACACATTGCACAAAGGTCAAATCCAATATTAATTCATTTATAACTCATATAAAGCATTATTAGATATACTATATGATGAATGTTACATATATCATATTGCATGATTATTAAGTAAAATATAACTAGATAAGGTACATATCATGCATGATACAATATATCACATTAAGCACATTTATCAAGCATAAGCATCATTCTATTTGTCTTGTATTTGTCATAATCAAAACTTAATATATAAAACCATTTGGGGCAAACTTATTCCACAATCTCCCCCTTTTTGATGATGACAAATCACCAAGGAAAAATATGTTGAGCAATATACAAGAATGGATATTCATGTAAGCATATCAAACACTAAGCACAAAAACATATTTTTCTTTCCAATTTTCACTCCCCCTATTTGACATCAACAAAAAGGCTTAGAAAAAAAAAATTTCTCCCTCTTATAGATTCTACAGATGATTCAAGAATAGAGAGATCAAACGATCATGCTTTCAAGATATAGAGGATTATTCATACAATGCTTGTCATATTTTTTTGTATGTTAACATTCAGCATATGATAGCAGAAACATACTTTATGTAATCAAACAAAGATGTAAGACAAGAGATATAAACAACTTAAGAGTTAGGCTCCCCCTCAAAATATGCATATTATCAAAATAACAGATAAGGAAAATATATATACGAAGACCATGTAAGCACATTATCTTAAAGAAAAGCAAGGCAAATCCTCAAACAAAAAAGGTCATTTTAAAACTTCTCCCCCTTTCAAAAAGAATTTTACAAGAGCACATTATATTTTCAAAAGCATTTTAGAAGGAAAAACATATATTCATTGAAAAGCATCTAGTCATTTAAGATTAATTTATTAACAAGTATCATATAATTCATATCATATAAAGTACCACAATAGCTTAGGGATAGAGATACTTATTGAGATAGATAACGAGTGATGATCCTTCTTTATTAGTCCTTTAACTTTGAGCTTTCTTCCTTTGAATTCTCCATTCCATTGTACTAGAAGAAACGCTTCTTTATCTTCCTCTTCATTTGAATTCTATTTAACTTTTCTTGTTTATCCACATATGCTTGTATGTAAAAATCTGATAGTTATATTTGAAACACATAGAGAGACTTGCAAAGCTAACTTTAAAAGTCCTCTAAAACATAGGTTAGCATCAAATATCTTGTAAGCTCATTTATAAGCATAATTCAGGTTGATAAATAATTTAAAGCATGTATCACATTATCAACCATGCAATGTTAGCTCTAACAAGAATGCATGAAGCACATATGCACTTGAATCCAAAAAAATAGTTTAAGCATTTTAAGGCATGATTCAAGTTTATCAAGAAACATATAATCATCATCAAAACTTATTTAGGCATTTTTAGGAAAAAAATAATAATTATCATGTAAGGTATGTAAAGGTATAACGCAACTCTCTACTTCTCCAAATAGCATATGATATCAAATTTAAAGTAAAAAAAGAAAAGGATAATAGTTTGATATCACCAAAAATGTACTCTTTGAATTTTTGTAGATGACTCCCACGTCCACTAACTTCCAAGCTTCCAGCTTTCGTGAGAGAATAGAAAATTTTTTTTTTTTGCACATCTTTTAAATGTTGAGTCCTTGTAAACTTTACTATCCTCAATTCCATTTAAATGCTTGCTTGAGGTAGTTGACACCCTACAAAATAATTCAAAGTACTTTCTTTGGTATCCATCAAATTTGGATCCATAGAGGTTAGTCATTATGCCCAACTCATAAGCAAATAAGCATTCAAAACAACAAATGAGTTCACAATGGCAAAAGATATTTTATGATCAATTAAGCAATTACATATATTCCTCAAAAAGAATAGTGAATTACTTTTGATTAAGCATTTGTATTTTTAAAAGGAATTCAGCAAATATTAACGAAAAATAGCAGAACCTTTTGTTTAAAAATAAGCCATGTTTATTTGAATAAAAGAAGAAGATTTGGGTTTTATTCGAATAGAGGATCTGCAATGGCCAAACATTTTGGCCATTTAATAGGTTTTATTCGAATAACCTACGGGTTATTCGAATAGACAGAAGGCAATCACTCAAGACTGATAAGCCAAGTCTCTGGTTATTCGAATAAACTTGATTTTATTCGAATGGACAGAGATCAGTCAAATAAGACTGATGAAACAAGCCTCAGTTTATTCGAACAAGCTTAGCTTTATTCGAATAGGCAGAGACCAAATTGAGAAGCTGTAGTTGCTAAGGGTCAGTTTATTCGAATAAATATAACGTTATTCAAATAATACTAACATGCAACATAATTTTGATCCGATGATTGATCTTTATTCGAACAAACCTAGATTTATTTGAATAAATCTATCAGAAACACAAAGAAGCATACGTTCAAGAATTCAAGACAAAATATATATTCATATGATTTAAAGATTCAAGAGAGATAAAACTCAAGCTCAATGATATTATCATTTGACATGTTATTTCAAACCAGAATTATACTTTATCTAGCATATTAACATGTAGAAATATTTTCAAATTATAAGGCTAGAAAAGCATAATAAAAGTTTTCACTTATCCGAAAATTGTAAGTCCAAAATTCACGTGGACAAGGAAGAGAGCTTGAAAATATTTATGGTCTTTGTACTTGGAGCAGCCACTTTCAAGATACTAAAGTCAGCTCTTGGCCTTCAAGCACACCTACAACACACTTCAACTTTTGACTTTTGGTACCCAAATTTTCTTAGGTCCTTGTGTGTTAGTTTTTGAATATTAATTTATTATGCTATCATAAAGATCAAATTTTCCATAATATGTAAGCTGAGTACAATAAATTAAATAATTAAATACCATTAAGCACATAGTTGATAGCATGCCTACTTTCATGATATATAGACAATTTTAAAGCATATAAAGCATACATAAGCATTATAGACCCTTATGTACCAAGATATATAACAAATTAATGAACTATGATATAATAAGAATGAATATAATCATGTGTTAAACATAATATTCAAATTTTATCAAGTACACATGATTCTATCCTCTACCTAAGGCCTGCAAGGAATATACCTCATATTCATTATTATCATTTTTAAGTGAATATGCATAAGAGGTAAAAACTTTTGATACCTTGGCCTTGACAATCAAGGAAATGCTTTTTCTTACCCATTGCTTCTCTTTTGGTGTTTTGAACTTTGCAAGTTCTACATTTTGTACTTGAGAAGCTTTGATTGAAGTCATCTTCCTTCTTTGACTAAAATCTCTTTCATTGGGCTTTGGAAGCGCTCTTCGTGATGATTCCTCTTTCCTTTGACCAATAAGTCCATCCTTTTGAGAAATTTTCTGCACAGTTGAAACACTAGGAGGACACTTTGGTACCCACTTCAATTTGGGTCCTTGAATGTTAGTATTAGGGCCTTTAGGATTTTTAGGAACCCATACCATACAATTTCTCGTAGAATAATTTCTTCTATATTTGCATAAATGAGAAATATGTCCTAGATGACCACAAAAATTACAAACAATTGAATTTAATGATAGCTTGGTCTTTTGAAGATCATCTTTGAAAAACTTAAGCCTTTTCTTGTTATTATATTCTAAATTAATTTTGTCATAAGCCTTGCTTGAATTTTCACATGCAATAACATTAATTTTATTCTTATTAACAAGTATAGAATTTAAGCAATTACAATCATTAGCTTTGGCAAATTCAGAATATAAGTCCTCGACTCGATTTTCTAAATCATTGCACTTTTCACAAGAAGTTGAGGTTTTACATTTTAAAGACATTTCCTCATCAAGAAATGCATACTCATTTTTCAAAGTTTCAATTTCATTTTCAATAAAGGAAATGTTTTCCAAACACGATAAGTTTTTCTTTTCTAAATTCAATAAACCATCATACAATTCATTATATGTACTTTGCAACTCATCATACGAAGGACTATAATATAGTTTAGAATTATTTACCTCAAAGTCCTTTTTAGTCATATAGGAAGTAGTCTCAATTTCTAGCATACTTGACTCTTTAAGGGAATCACCTTCTTCCTCATCAATTTTATTTTGCTTTACCTCTTCTTCAAATTGAGCACCATCATCACCAAGAGGCATTTGGCTCCCTTCAATAGTTTGAGCATCTCTTTGAGGATATTTTCATGACAAGTTTCCTTCAATAGTTTTTGCTCTTCTTGCTTTCTATATACAACTTTATACACAAAATCATTGTTAGCAAGATAAATAACATTAAGAGCATCCCATATATCTTTAGCACTAGAGTAATTTTAATTTTAGCAAAAATATCATCATTCAAACTACTTCTCAAAATTTGCATAACTCTAATATTCAAAGAAAAATATTTCTTGTCATAGCCATTCCAAGTTTGTTTTGGTTTGCAAATAAATCTATTTAGCACAACATCCCATAAATCCAAATCAATAGATTGCATATAAAACTCTATTCTAGCTTTCAAATAAACAAAATGCACACCATCAAAGAATGGTGGTTTATCAATTTCAAAACCTTCTATTTTGAAAAAATTTTCAAGGTTGCCAACAGACAATGATCTTTAACTCTAAGCGGTTAAGCTTTCACCAGAGCACGAAGCTCTGATATCACTTGTTAGTCATGGCAACCATTACCCAAGAGGGGGGGTGAATTGAGTATTAAAAATTTTTCACAAATGCTCTTGAAATAAACACAAATATTTAAGCTATTTAAATAAAAGCACAGAAGGAACGTGATGAAGAAAAGAAACTTTAAGAACAGCGGAAAGTAAATGTGCAATAAAATAAAATTACATAAAATAAAGAGATAAAGAGAAGAAGAGCAGGCATGATATTTATCCTGGTTTGACCACCAACCACTTGTGGTCTACGTCCAGTCCCTGAAACACAGTTCGAGATTTTTCACTATATATACAAGCTTCAATAGGTGCTTGCTACCGTTACATAAAAGAGCACTTTTCACACACAGGAAAACTCTACCCTTATGCTAAAGTCTCAGGCCGCAGGGATACCTCACCCTTATACAAACCTTGAAGGGATACCTCACCCTTATATAAACCTTGAAAGATACCTCACCCTCAATATAGAAGAACAGAAATATAGATGAATAGAAACTCTCACTCAGAGCAAATTATACAATTTGAAGTGCTAAGAGACTCTCAAAGAATATCTCAAAGTTTCAGCAAAAAGAGCACAGAAAATAGGCATAAATTGTAAATCACATTTTTCAGAGCAAGCACAAATTAAACAGATAGCTGGGCTTTTTTCAGATGAGACCCATGGTCTCTATTTATAGAGCCAGATAAAAAATTAGCCGTTGTAGTAATTAATTGCATGATTAGTATAAAAAAAGTGTCAATTAGTTTCTATATTCTGATCTGTGTTTACCGTGTTTATTCGAATAAGCCTTTGGCTATTCGAATAACACGTTCTTTTAAAAATGTTTCTGAAACTGGTTATTCGAATAACCTTCGTGTTATTCGAATAATGCTGCCATAAAAGAAAACATTTAGAAAACTGGTTATTCGAATAACTCTAAGTTTATTCCAATAACATTCGTTAAGGCAGATTTCTGGGAAAAGGTTCTATTCGAATAACTGAAGAGTTATTTGAATAGCTGATATAAAACACGCTATTTCGAAAAGCTTTTATTCGAATAACAGGAGTGTTATTCGAATAACACTTTAAAATAGATTTACGCAGCAGTTAAAAAATAAAGCTTTATTCGAATAACCAATGAGTTATTCGAATAACTAAATTTATAAAACATTTATAAAAGCTTGAAAAACATCCCAGAAAGTTTATCAAAAACACCAAAACATTTTTAAGTTATTTTCAAGATCAAAATAGTTTTGGTATAAGTTTAAGAAAGCTTTTTTGTTTTATCTTAATGCACTAGGAGATATCCAAAGAGATCCTCGAACAAAGAGACTCTAAGTCCTAAAGCTATCCTTTAAAGATCTTGGACTTGGTCTTCCCATCATCTTCATTTTGTCTTCATGTTTGTTATCATTAAAAACATTCTTCAAAGACATATGCTTAGTCGCATTCTCCTTGTGTTGAGCTTAATAGATATCTATTTCTTTCTTGTTGCAAGCTCACCCTTGGAATTTGGACTATCCTGTAAAGTATTGCTCACTTAAACAAGCATAATTAGTCCAAAAACATAATTCAATGTCTTCATATGCATGATTCATAAATATATAGCTTTAGTTAGTTTAACATGCATATAAAACTTTCATAGACATATCCAAATAAGTCATTTAACAATTATTAATAGATATGCTCTATGTAGGATGCAACAGAGCACATTGCACAAAGGTCAAATCCAATATTAATTCATTTATAACTCATATAAAGCATTATTGGATATACTATATGATGAATGTTACATATATCATATTGCATGATTATTAAGTAAAATATAACTAGATAAGGTACATATCATGCATGATACAATATATCACATTAAGCACATTTATCAAGCATAAGCATCATTCTATTTGTCTTGTATTTGTCATCATCAAAACTTAACATATAAAACCATTTGGGGCAAACTTATTCCAAAAAATCTTCATAATGTATTTCACGTATCACAACTATGAAAATATATTTTTGATCTGACTCATGTTATTGAGCCAGACACTGTACAACTGAAGGAGAATTTAACCTATGAGATATTTCCAGTCAAGATTGAAGATCAAAGGACAAAGCAATTTCGAGGAAAGGAGATCGCATTTGTTAAAGTGGTATGGAACGATGTAAGTGGTGAAGCCACATGGGAGTTGGAAGAGAAGATAAGAGAGCAGTATCCGTTTTTATATTAAGTGTGTGTCAAATTTCGATGACGAAACTTATTTTTAGAGGAGGAGAGTTGTAACACCCCAAATTCTGACTATGTTAATAATAATAGCAAAATTACACTGTTCTGTGTTTTCTATGCAATATAAAAATAATTTGACTGTTCCGAGATCATTTTTGATCATTTTGTGTGATTTACTCCTAGTCAAGAAAATAATAATTTTTGGGCCGGCGAAATTCTTATCCAGTTTATTTGGAGATGAGGGATCTTACTAAACCCAAATCTAAGTGACACAGAAAAGAATCTTTTAATTTTTAAAATTTATCTATGAAATAAAAATATTTCATGAATAAATATCTGCTATTTTATTTATAGCAGCTTATGCTATAATTTATTTGACCCGGTATAGTTTAATTGATAGAAAATGTGCTTAGCATATTTTCTGTAACCTAAATCAAAACAAACCAATAGGAATCAGTGAAAATAGGTGGCTGGACTTTTTCTATCCAATAAGAAGTGGTCAAATGAAGGGGCATGAACTTTATTGTGGACCATCGAATGAAAAGCTTGATTAAGATGTTTTAGATTATAACCGTTGATTAGATCAATGATGTGAAATGAATCCTGATAAAATCACTAAGTGATATCCACCTTAGATTAGATCAATGGATAGGAAACAAAGTTAAATTCAATGGCTAGGATTGAATCAAATATAGTGGCTTGACTTTTACTTAGTAATTAATTAAACCTAATTTAGTCATCTTAATTGCCTAATTAAGAAACTAAGTAAACTAACCTAGTTATTAATTAGTTATAATCTAATTACTAATTAGATATCCTAATTTTATTTAGAGGCTATGATATATACAGTTATATATTTAATTAATTAGTTATGTAATTAGAATGTTAATTAAGTGTAATTAGTAAACTTAACCTAATTAATTAGCTAATTAATTAGCATGCAATTAGGCTTTAATTGAAGTTAAATTAAGTCCCTAAATCCACTAGAGTCCCACGGCCAAGGAGGGCCATTCTACCAAGTTCCATAAGCTTCTAGGTCCATCCATGTGACATAGGCCATGTGCTTTCAAGTGTGAACACACTTATGATATTTTACTTCAAGTAAATCCTTTAATCTCTCCTATACTCACCTCACGGCTGCACCTCCTCAATTTACTATCATTATTCACTTTTTCTCTCACCAAAAAGCTTGCATCATTTTCTCTCAAATTTCCCAAGAACACCAACTATTTTTCCTTTCCATTTTCTCTCTAGATTTCGGCCCCAACACCCAAGACCACCATTCATCTTCTATAATTTTTGTTCTTATCATTTCCTAAACCTAAAACACCTCCTAAACACTTTTCATTTAGGAAGTTTTGTGAAAATCCTATCCTAAGTGCTTCAAAATCCAAGTTTGGTTTACTTTCCTAAAGGTAAACTTTTGATTCTTTGGGTTTAAATTTAGTTTGTGATTTTATGAACCATGTTTGTTCCATGGTTTATCATTATTAAGCTTTGTATGTGATTTTGTTAATTGTTTAAGAATTTTAGGGTTTTGTTTGTGATCCACACGAAATCAAGGAGAAGGAGAGGAGCTTGAGGATCTTGTCTTCAAGAGATAAGAGGGAGATTTTATCTCACCAACCAAGTTTTGGTGGTGTGGGGATGGTTGTGTATGGTGAAAAACCCATACAGGTTTATTCACTTGTTGTTTAATGCTTCTTTGATTTTGTTTGTGGTGTTTATGGTTTTATAATTGTGTTTTGCATGTGTGATATATGATTATTGCTTTGATATATGATTGTATGTATGATTTTGAATGCATGTAAGTGTATGTGTAATTTAGGATGTGAACACCATGATGGATCGATTGTATGAATGCTCCAAAGAGCAATGAGGCTCACGGCCTTACCATGGAAAAGAGGACCAAAGTCCTGAAAATGATGGGTTCATATTTGAGAATTGAAGGTTTAACTGAGAAAGAATTGATTTTGGAATAATTGGAATTTAGTAGTAATCTAAATGATTTTTAGAAAGCAAATTGATAGAATTAAATAAATGGATTATGAAATTAATTCGGGTGTCAAATACTTGAAGTTTACTTACGTATAGCTCACCCTATGGGTTTTGAAGTGTAACACCCCAAATTCTAGACTATGTTACAGAACTGACAAAATTACACTATTTTGTGTTTTCTGTGCAATATAAAAATAATTTGATTATTCCGATACTATTTTTGATTATTTTGTGTGATTTGCTCCGGGTCAGGAAAATAATAATTTTCAGGCTGGGAAAATTCTTATCTGATTTATTTAGAGACGGGGGATCTTACTTAACCCGAATATGAGTAACACAGAAAAGAATCTCTTAATTTTTAGAATTTATCTGTAAAATAATTCTATTTTACTGATAAATATATGTTGCTTTATGCATAGCTGTTATTGCTATGAATTATTTGACCTAGTATAGTTTAATTTGCCATTATAATCAACTGACCAAAAACTGAATATAAGTCACCCAAATTCGACATATTTTTCCAAAACCTCGTTATATTCTAAAAGAAAGCATTTGGCCAGTTTAGAAAGCATTTGGCCAGAATCCCAATCCGACCGAACCGACCAAAATTGGGAATCCCAATCCGACCAAAAAATTACGGAATCCCAACCGATCGAAGTTCCTTAAGATTTTCCCTAACGATTTTCATTTCAAGTCTATTTTCAACAAGCCTATTTCGACAAACAAAACTATAATTTTATGAATACATTCTTGTCGATCTTGATCCGGTCTCTCTCAAGTATTATAGGGATCTAAAAGACCAATCTATGTAACTCATTCGACAATCCAAGATTTTTGAAGGTCTTGATATCGACATTTAATTTGGACAAGATCCAAACACTTGAAGAAATTTTCCTAACATTTTGATCCCGTCGGATTTAATTACTGAATGTAAGCATAAGTTAAGTAGTGAGCTGAATTCGACACCTTCAGAGCATTTCTCGACAACATCAACCGGTAGTTCGACAGAACCCAAAATACCTCAAAATCGAATGAAGCTGATTCTCAGTTTTTGAATCAGAAATCAAAGATTTTGGCTGTTATTGCTGTTTCTTCCGACCAAGATTATTTATTTCGACTAAGGCTTGTCTTTTCCTACAAAAACTATCTATTCAAAACATGGAAGACATCCTCAGATTCGACAAAATGATGGATATTGCTGTTAGCAGAGAATCAGTTGATAAAAATAATCTGGTTCTCCTTTTCTCTCAATCTTGTCGGACGATTCTGCAAATCAAAACGAAGATGACTGATATGTAATCGACCTAACTGATGATAAATAGTACTACTATTCGTTGTCGAACACGACTCTATGTCAAAAGTTGCTCATTGTTGGACAAACATTATCCGTCGAATTAGACCTTCTGAAACAATGCCATATCCGTCGAATTTGAACTTCTGTTCAAATTTGTAAAATTTGATCTTCTGACTATTTGGTACCATGTTAAAATTCATCGAGTGAAAATGTTAATTTTTGTCGAGTGAGGATTCCAATGTCCGTCGAATTAGAATGATAATGTTCGTCGAGTTATGATGCTAATGACAGTCGAATAAGAATTTCTGACCATTTAGTAGAGAAACTTCTCTAATGTCAAAATCCGTCGAATATAATTTTGACCATATAGTACTTTCGTCGATTCGACACTTGGAAGATTTCTCCAACGTCGACACCCGTATGTTGAATTAGGATTTTTGTTGACCTTTTTGTATATTCGACAGTTTTGACCTTTGTTCGACAGAATTTTCATCCGACAGAACTTAGCTTTTAGCCATTCTGGGAAAATAATGTTCTCCCATTTTACATCATTTTGCCATGTTAATTTTCATCGAATAATTGCCCTTGAAACTCACCGCCATGCAGCAGCTTGGAAGAGGTTCTACATGATTCTTGAACAATCCAAAAGCCTTGAAAGTCAAGTGAATGACGTAAGCCATGTGGAATAGCAGGTGCACTCAGAATAGGATATTTTACTTCAAGTAAATCCTAAATTTTTTTCCTGTGCTTATCCCACGGCAGCCGCCTCATAATTTCACTCTCATAAATTACATTTTCTCTCACATAAAAAAGTATCCATCTTTTTCTCTCAAATTCCACGAACCTGAGCATCATTTTTCTTCCTTTTCTCTCCATTGGTTCGGCCAAGCACCCTACGAACACCATCACTCATCTATAATTTTCATTCTCATCATTTCCTAAAGCTAAACACCATTTGAAACACTTTCCATTTAGAAAGTTTTCCCAAAATCCCACTCTAAGTGCTTCAAAATCTCATTTCTATCTTACTTCCTTGGAGGTAAACTTTGATTTCTATGGTTTAAATTCATGTTTATGATTTTCTGAACCATGTTTGTTCCATGGTTTATTATTATTGAGCTTTGTTTGTGATTTTACTAATTGTTTTAGAATTGTTAGGAATTGTTGTGGCTTGTACAAAAACAAGAAGAAGGAGAGGAGTTTGAAAAACTTATCTTCAAGAGGTAATAGGGAGATTTAACCTCACCAACCAAGTTTTGGTGGTGTGGGGATGGTTTTGTACGGTGGAAAAATCCATAAGGGTTCTTCACCGATTGTTTGATGCTATTTGATTGTGTTTGTGTTGTGTATGATTGTGTTTTTGTGCTTGCATGTGTGATATTATGTCTATTGCTTTGATATATGTTTGTATGTATGAAATTGTGTGCATGAAAATGTATGAGTAAAGTAAGATGTGAATAATGTGATGAACCGATTTTATGAGAGCTCCAAAGAGCTTGAGGCTTACGGCCATACTAGGCTAGGAAGGACCAAAGTCCTGAAAATGAGAGATTCAATTGAAAATGAAGGATTTAAATGAAAAAGAAATGAATTTGAACAAGTTTGAAGGTTGTGGGAAAATAATTGGATATAATTAAACTGATGAATTAAAATGAGAACTGAGATATTTAAAATGAATTTGGGACGAATTTGAGTATAGCAAAGTAAAATGATTTTTGGAAAAATGAATTATTATAAATATGATTTTTAGAGGGGCAATATTATAATTTTCATTTTTAAAAGGGGCCATACTGTAATTATGATTTTTAAAGGGGCAATATTATAATTATGATTTTTAGAGGGGCAAAATAGTAATTTTTGTTTTTAATAGGGCCATATTGTAAATAATAATTTTTTAGGGCCTAAAATGTAAATATTATGTTTTGGAGGGACTATTTTAGAAATATGAATTTTATGAGGGACTATTTTGGAAATATGAATTTTATAAGGGACTATTTTGAAAATATGAATTTTATGAGGGACTATTTTAGAAATATGAATTTTATAAGGGACTATTTTGGAAATATGAATTTTATGAGAGACTATTTCGTAAATATGAATTTTACGAGGGACTATTTCGTAAATATAAATTTTATGAAGGACTGTTGTGAAAATATTATTTAAATGAGGATTATAAAGCAAATATTATGTTTCGAGGGGTTATTATGCATATATGAAAAATGAAGTTGAATTTTGATGTTAAATGAGGAAAATAGTATTTTTGATTTAAAACGTATGAAAAATATTTTACACGATTGAGAAACGATGAAAAATTGATACGTGATTGAGAAAGTGCGAAAAATATGGTTTCGCGATGAAATTACAGTAATGACACTGTTGGGCCAATATGAGGGCCCCAAACTTGAGATAAAGAAAATTTAATTGAGAATATGATAGAATGAATTGAACTGAGAATGGTGCATTTGTGTATGCATTGAAAAGGTCCAATGGACTGGATAAGGCTATTTGCCTAGGAAGGAGAGAATACACCTCTTGAGTGGGTGCGATATGCGTAGTTAGGTCTTTCGTTGACCTTGGGGGCATCGGGGTGCGGGTTGCCTACAATGGACAGTTAACAGAGCTTCTGTACCGTAGGTTAGACCGATGCAACACACCGATGATCCGGACCGAGACACTATCCTTAATCAAGATCTGATAAAGACTATCGAGTATGTGCTAGATGTGCAAAACTGAGCACGTGGTCTGAGGCACCTTTGTACCGACATGATCTTTACGATCACTCTTTCCGATCTGAGTTGTAGCTCCATGGAGTAGGAAAATTGAGTCTAGGTGCATGTGCAGAGATACTGAGAGTATTATCGTAATTGTTGTTTATAATAATTGAATTATTGAATAATTGAATATTGATAAGGACATGATCGTAATTATGACTTATTCTATGAATTATGATGATAAATGATATTGTTGGCATAAGCGTAATTCTGTATGATGTGTTGATATGAGATATGATATGTGTTAGATAAATGATAATGGTGACATAATTGTAATTATGTATGATGTGCTGATATGAGAATTTGTATGTGTTTATCTTCATTGCTACCATACTGGTATTGGCATAGGTGATCTCACCTCTTTGTATGTCTATTCTGTATTATATTTATAATTTTAAAGACGTTGAGCAAGAACTTGAGCAAGAAGCTAAGAAGGAGCAGATTTCTGTAGAAGAAGTAAAGTTCTAAAGAGATGGAGATGCTGAGTTTTCTGAGGGTATATGAGGACCGAAGGCGTAGCGCGTCTTTCTTGTTGGAAATTGTATTTACCACACGGACAGTATTAGAGAAATATACTATCGTACTCCTAATGCGATTGGTATAGTGTTATTTGCGCGGATACCTGTCCGTAGGACTTCGCGTCAAGTCGGACTTCTGTCTTCTGAGGAGTCTGAAGAGGACCCGTTTGAAGGTTCTGCTGTGTAGTAATACTTGGGCAGTATGTTAGTTTAAATTAAAGTTTAAATATTTTGAGAGTCTAGTTTGTAAATATTAAAATATGACAATACTATGATTTGTGTATATATGATGTAAATAATTGTGACAATGTTGTTATGTTTTTATTTTCCGCTAAGTTTATCTTACTATCATCAAGAAATTTTATAACTCGTATTTACATCACAAAGCACGATTTTCCAATGAAGGGGTAATTTGGTATTTGAGTAACAAGAAGTGTGGCACCCTAAGGTGGGTGTTACATGAAGCGCATCCGTAAAATTTGAGCTGTAATATGTGAAGTAAAAGAAAGAAATATCATTTTTGGGAAACATTACAAATACCGATTTTTAGAGGGGTTATACTGCAAATTTTTATAAAAGAGAGACAAAATTATAATTAATATTTTAAGAAGGACCATATTGTAATTTTTATTTAAAAAGGGATCATATTGTAAATATTTTATAAAAGAGGGGTCATTTCATAAATGTTAGTTTTATGAGAGACTATTTCATAAATATTAATTTATGAGGGACTATTTCATAAATATTAGTTTTAAAAGGGACTATTTCGTAAATACTAGTTTTATGAGAGACTATTGTGAAAATATTATTTAAGTGAGGACAAAAATGTAAATATTATATTTTTGAGGGGTTATT
This sequence comes from Ormosia semicastrata, assembly GCA_029884595.1. NCBI lineage: Eukaryota > Viridiplantae > Streptophyta > Magnoliopsida > Fabales > Fabaceae > Ormosia > Ormosia semicastrata. The sequence goes on from JAQQTO010000047.1 coordinate 12,010,772, forward strand.
ATACAAATATGGAAAATAAAGTTAATTTTAGTGTTAAATAAGAAAAATAGTATTTTTGATTTAAAACGCATGAAAAATATTGTACGCAAACTGGAAACGTGACAGAATTGTTGCGCGATTGAGAAAACGCAAAAATATGACTACGCGATGAAAATACAATAATAATACTGTTGGGTTGTTGAGTGGACCCCAAATATGAGATAATAAATTGAAATTGTAAATGGTACATAGTACATGCATTAGAAAAGTCCAATGGACTCTATGAGGCTAGTTGCCTAGGAGAGACTACACCTCTTGTGTGGGTGCGATATGCGTAGTGTAAGTCACTCGTTGACCTTGGGGGCATTGGGGTGCAGGTTGCTTACAACGAGCAGTTGGTAGCTCTTCTGTGCCGTAGGTTAGACCGACGCAACGCACCAATGATCCTAACCGAGACACTATTCTTAATCAAGATCTAATAAAGACTCTAAATGTGCAAGATTGAGCACGTGGTCTGAGGCATGTTGGTACCAACAAATCTTTTCGATCACTCTCTCTGACTTAAGTTTTAGCTCCATGGAGTAGGAAATTGAGTCTGTGTGCATACATATATAGTTATTGAGGGCATTATCGTAATTATGATTTATGATAATTGAATTATTGAATATTTGGTTATTGGTAATGGCATGATTGTAATTATTGATTATATGATGTATTGTGGTGATAAATGATGATTAATGGCATAACTGTAATTATGATATGATAGCTGTATGAAATATTGTATGCGTTTATCTTCATTGCTACCATACTAATAATGGCGTAGGTGATTTCACCTCTTTGTATGTCTATTCTATATTGTATTTATAATTTAAAAGACGTTGAGCAAGAAGCTAAGCAAGAAGTTGAGGAAGAGCAGATCCTTGTTGAGGACGCTGAGTTTTGAAGAGATGGAGATGTCGTATTTCCTTGGATATATGAGATTGACGTTTCTTGGAGGATCAGAGGCATAGAACGTTGATTTAGATAGAGAGCGTATTTACTACTTGGGCGACCTAAATATTAGATTGAGTAGACAACAACTTGGACATCATTACTTTAGTGTTAATATTTATGTACAACTAGAGTTTCCAATATCTATTAGACAGTACTGGGAGACTTACTATCATACCCCTAGTGAGGTCAGTATTGTGTCGTCTGCTCGGACACTTGTCCGTAGGACTTCACATCAAGCTGGATTCCTATATGCTGAGGAATCTGAGGAGGACCCGTCTAAGGGTTCTACTGTCTAGTAGGACTTGGGTAGTATGTTAGTTTAAATAATGTTTTAAATATTTTCAGAGTCTAGTTTGTAAATATTAAAATATGACAGTATTAATGACTTGTGTATGTTTATATGATGTAAATTATTTGTGACAATGTTGTTATGTTTTTATTTTCAGCTAAGTTTATATTATTATTATTAAGAAATTTTGCAACTCGTATTTATATTACAAGCACGATTTCTAATAAAGGGGTAATTTGGTAATTAAGTAACATGAAATGTGACGCCCTAAGGAGGGTGTTATAGTCTCCTTGCTTAAAGATTCATACATAGAAATATTATGGAATTACAAATAAAACGGGGTGAGAATTTTAGGAATTCTTAGTAGTATTATTAAAAATACGTGTCATCATAATACTTCCAGTTGTTTCGAGGAAAAATCATTTCAAAACTCATTTTATAAAGTAAGAAGGTAGCAAAAGCCAAATCCAGCCCTTCCTCTTCCCAAAACAAAAATCCAATTATTAACTTTTTCCCAAAACATTTATTATCAAACAACACAATTTATATTCATAAATAAATTTTAGAAATAGTTTATAAACAAGAATCATAATATCAAACTCATGAATTGATTATTATAACATATCAAAGTCATAATTATCAAACATCACAATTTACATCCACCAATATTTTCACAAACACACTTTTAAATAAGCAACATAATATTACGTTTAAATTCAATTTCATCACAATGCTCATTTAAATCACTTGGTAGTAGTCTACTTTCACGTTAGTGCACTTCAACCTATTCATGACGATTCACTAGTCACACAAAACTACTTTGAGTAATGTTAAATTCAATTTCAAATTATTCTCAAAGCTCATTATTCAATGCTAATTCCCACAGAACTAGGTCACATCACATAACCTGAATTCTAACTTGGTAATAGTCTACTTTCAGGTCGGCATACTCCAACCTATTTATGATGATTCACTTGTCACACAGAATTATTCCGACTATCCTATTTAGCTTGGCAATAGTCTATTTTCAGGTTATTCACCCCAACCTATTTATGATACTATCAGGTGTGTCACCAGAACTATTCCATATATCATTACATATACGAGGGCAAGTGAGGAAACTAGTGAGGAATTTTAAGAATATATGACCCCCTTCCTCACGGAGGTTCATCTCCATAATTCTAATGAAATTCCAGATACCCTTCCCTCACAATGGATCAACTCTAAAATTCACTAATGTCAAAACAAATTCAAATACAAAAGGATACTCATACGTTGGGAATAGCATACTAGAATCATTTCTCTTTCTTATTCAAGGATAAATATCCACAATTCTCATGTATAATTCACATTCAATTCTCATGAGAACTAATATTCAAACACAATACAATTTTTATTCTAACACAACCTTAAAGAATTAAGGAAGCAATTCTCATATCTGTATCAATAATTCAACTTTGCATTCAAAGGAGTAATATAAATTCAAGTTCAACTTGAATAATCAAGGAACAATACATTCTTCAATAAGCGACAAATGCACACTACCATTATTTCAAGAAACTTCCTCATACATAATTTAAGCATTTAAGCTTTGCATACCTCATGAAATTCCTAAAATACATAATTTAGCCTTTATAGCCAAAACAAACAGTTAAGCATTCAAATACACAATACAAGAGTCCAAGTACTAGGATTTTGCATAAATCTTTTTAGTATCTTAAATGACCAAGACACTCCGTCATGACCAACTTGGTAGTTTCATTAATCATTTGCCAATTTATACATAATTACACTCAATTTCTGGTCACCACAAGGCAGCTATAGCCGTAACCATCATTCCACTATTCAAGCAATAACTACATGTGCAAATGCACTAAAATTCTGATTATTTTGGGCAGCATTCTACCTTAACATATCCAGCCATACAAACCACCATTTCAAGCATAAAAACATCAAAATTTCCGTTCTCAAATAGGAAACAATATGCTATAGTCATTACTCACCATTCAAATCACAATTTCAAGTATAAAAACAATCAAAATCATAGTAACAAAACAGGGCAGCAAGCTACCATAACCATTCATCCTCATAAATAATGAAATCTCACCATAATCAACACCAATTCAAGTCAAGAATCAATGAAAGAAAAAGAATAAATTTTAAGCAAGAAATGTCCTCTAATTCATAGCTTGACCATGTAAGTCAATTCAAGGGGAAATATCTCCAATAATCAATAACACAAAGCATCAAATTTCTATCACAATTCATTCTAAGAATCAATAGAAGAAATGAACAATTTGAAACAATTTAACCTCCCCGAATTTGTTAGCCGTGACTCAACAGAATTATGTCATAAAAATTGATTCATAAATAGTAAAAGAAGGAGAGCAAATTCAAGATAAAAGACCCCTACCTTGTCTCCTATTTTTCCTTCTTTTTTTTTTCTTCCTCCTCTTGCTGCTTCACATCTTCACGTTTTCCCCTTCTCCTTTTTCTTTTCTTTTTCTTTTATATTTGTTGGCTTCATCTATGAGAAAATTTGAGAGAGACAAAGAGTCGTGTATGAGAACAAAGATGAGTGAAAAGTCAAAAAGAAGATAAAATTGATGGAAGCTTCACGTTTTCTTCTTTGTTTCTGCTGCTTCATATAAAATAGGGGAGAGATTTAAGAGAATGAGACATAATAGATAGAAAAAGTGAGGAAATGAATAAGAAAAATCTGGAGAGTTTTAAGGTGGTGGAATTTGTGAAGAAAGGATAAAAATGTTATGCTAAAACTTTTGTATTTGTTACACACATTTTAATCTTCTAAAATTCAGTTTTCAAGTACCCATAAGTGTTATAGAAAATTTTGAGACTCAACTTAGTTCTCAGATATATTTTTCTGTAAATTTTCATATACTATTATTTATCAGTTAAGCTCCATTATTCTTCCTTGAGTCAGGTTCTACTTAAGAATTAAGCAAAAGGGTTTACTGTTGTTCATCTTAACTAATATTTCTTACCAAAATATTCTCCATATCTTACTTGTCATCTCCATGAAATTTCATAATTTTCTAAGTAACTTAGCTATCTAATCGGTCTTCTAAACTCTCATTCAGTATCGTTAAAAATATCAGATCAATTCATTTGATTCTCCAAAATTTACTACAACTCTTATCAATTATTTATAGTTAGGAAATAAATTTTTCATATTTATTTCTATCATATCAGTTGTTTATGCAGAAACTTTATCGAAATTTTCACATTCGGTGTTATAGAATTAGGTTTAAACTGATCCAAAATTTAATTGATAACTTATACTAATATTACTAAGCTTCTATAACCCCAATTAGGAGTATTAGGTTAAGGAGAATGCTAAAAAAGCTACAGGGGAATACCTATAACTTTTCTAAGCTTTGCTCATGATTGCTTATCAATTTGAGTGGGTTGTATTGTTTACATTTGCTCAATGGTTTCAGAAAATCAATCAATATAATATAGAAAAGAAAGATACATGACTTGGATGAAATAGGCGAGTCTAGTGGAATATGCGATAGAGATGGGATCTTAGCTAATACTATGTGAGATTCCAACCTAAAACTAATTGATATAAAGTGAAGTGACTTAACAGGTATATAAACCACACCTGAAAGATTGAGGCAGGCGATGTGGGACTCTAACACCCACCTCCACATATGCCTAGATGAAACAGGTGAGCCTAGCAGAAAAGGTGAAAAAGGAGTCTAGTAGAATAGGTGATGGAAATGGGCTTAGTGGAATAGGCGACAGAGATGGGATCTTGGCCTGAAATCATGTGAGATTCTAACCTAAAACCAATTGGTATCAAGTGGAGCGACCAAATAGGTATATAAACTGCACTTGGAAGATTAAGGCAGGCGATGTGGGATTCTAACACCTAGCACATATGATCTATTGTAGCAACATAAGACATGTGACAAAAAAATGCCGCGTGTATAAAAATCATTTAATAAATAAATTAAATAAATACAATACAACAAAAACACAAAAGAAAAAGAACAAAAAACAAAAACAATGCTACTGCCCTAATAATAATAGAAAAAGGAACAATCAAAATATTGAATTATTCTCCTACCTATATTCTTCTTTCTGGGTCCTGATGAATAGTTTTTTGCAAAACCCAGAAGAGACCATCTTACTGCTTATATCATCAGAGACCTTCTTTATATAATAAATAAATTCAAACTTTAAATATTTATAAACATGTTTTTATAGAAATAAATTTAATTTTCATTACTTTAATATTCATGAGTCCAAATAAGACTTTTGATTGTTCGTCTCCATAACAAACATAATAGACATTAATTTGTGATTGGTATTGACTCAAGAAATGGTTTTGATGATAACAAAACAACGAAAGGAAGGCAAATGCAAAAGACAAATCCCAAAGAGCATCAAGTCTAGAATATAGGCTTTAGATCTTGAGTAAAGGTAGTTGAAGGATTCACACTAAGCTCATAAAATATTTTCTTACTCAACTTAAATATGGTTTGCAAAATAAGGACTTATATCTATTAAGATGGTATTTAAGTTTAAGCAAAATGTTCTTTGAAAACCTATTTAAAATCTTTCTTGTGAAAAACCTTCACAGGAGCTAAAAGGCTAAAGCTCCTAACTGATTAGAGAGACCATCTAATCGGTTATTTGGCATCACATGAGCTAAAAATGAAAGCTCCTAACCGATTAAAAGCTTACCCTAATTGGTTATTTGGCTTCACAAGAGCCAAAAACCAAAGCTCCTAACTGATTAGGAGACTTACCCTAACTGGTTATTATGCTTCATAGAAGCTAAATATTAAAGCTTCTAACCAATTAGGAAGTCCTCCTAATCAGTTATTCTAAATGTCAGAAGCCAAAATCTAAAGACCCTAACCGATTAGCAATCTCCTGTAATTAGTTCGGAGATGTATTTGGAGTTAGTTCTTGACTCCTAACCAATTAGGAGAAATGTCCTAATCAATTATCTAGGCAACCAAAACTTATGCTCAACAGCTATATTAAAGAGCATTTAATGTTTTCAACTACCCCAACGACTCTTAATTGCTTTTAGATATAAATTTAAGGTGTTGGGCATTTATGAAATGTTAGAGAATTGAGAAAAGGAATAGAAACAACTTGAAAATCATTTCTAAGCATTGAATACTTGTTTTTGATATCCCTTCAATCATACTCTATATTTTAGCTTCAAACGTGTAAATCTTCAATATCTATAAGCTTCAATTTATATTATTCACTCTATAGAGAGAGTTTCAATTCTTCTATATCATGTTCAATCTGTATAGAGGGTGAGGCATCCCTCAAAGAATTGTAAAAGGGTGAGGCATCCTTTATTTGAAGAGGCTCAAGCAACAAAGGGTGAGGTATCCCAAGGTGGTGTTGAGTGCTCCAATTTTTAACGGTTACAAGTACCTAATTCAAGCTTGGAATTTAGTAAAAAATATTAAGTGATTGCTTGAGGACTGAACGTAAGCCACAAATGGATTGATGGCTGAATTAGGATAAAGCTTGGTGTTTGTTTTCTCTAAACTCTACTCTTTACTTTGAGCATTGTTTTATTGCTTTATTTGAATTCTATCTCTCTTGGTAAATTCATTTAAGAGTGAAAATTTATATTTCCTCTATCCATTCATCTTTAACAAACAATAGCTTCAACGAAAATAAGAATTCAAGTATTTTGCAAAAGATTTGTGAAATTATTTTATATAATCAATTCACCTCCTCTTGAGTATTGAGGCCACTTGGTAACAAGTGGTATTAGAGCTAGACTCTTGTGTAAAGAGCTTAGCAGCTTTAAGAGAAGTGATGACTTTAATTGGTTTTTCTAATAAAGATTCTTCTATCAATCGACCTCTCTATTTCAATGGTGATGGTTATGTCTATTGGAAAGAAAAAATAAATTTTTTTATTAAAATTATTGATATTGATGTGTGGGATGCCGTTGAAAATGGCGCCTTTGTTCCCACATGTATAGTTGATGGTATAAAAACTAACACACCTAGAAGTGAATGGATGGATGAAGACAAAAAGAAGGTTCAAGACAACTTGAGAGCCAAGAACATCATTACCACATCCTTGGGTATGATGAATTCTTTAGGGTATCAAATTGTAAGACCACCCAAGAAATGTGGGATACCCTACAAGTAACTCATAAGGGCACAGGTGAGGTAAAAAGATCAAGAATAAACACTCTTACTCATGAATATAAATTATTTAGAATGAATCAAGGAGAAAGTATCCAAGAAATGCAAAAAAGATTTACACATATTATAAATCATCTTACTTCATTGGGAAAAACTTTTTCTAATGAGGATGTTATTAACAAAGTCTTGAGGTTTTTGAGTAGGAATTAGTAACCCAAGGTGACGGCTATTGTGGAATCAAGAAACTTATCAACAATGACCTTGGCCACCTTATTTAGGAAGCTCCAAGAGCATGAATTAGAGCTAAATAGGCTCAATCAAAGTGAGGAACATGACAAGAAAAAGAATGGGATTACACTCAAGGCCACCTCATCTACAATGGAAGATAATAATGAAGATGATGGAGATGACATAAACAATTTAGAGCTAAATAAGGAGAATCTTAGTCTCTTTGTGAAGAAATTTGAAAGATTCTTAAAGAAGAAGGGATTTCAAATAAGAGCACCTTTTCCTCCAAAGAAGTCATATCACAAAGAGGAAGGAACCTTATCTACTCCAACATGTTATGAATACGGAAAACTGGGACACATGAAGATGGAATGTCTCGTGTACCTCAAGAAGGCAGAGAAGTTTGAGAAGAGACCTTCTAAAGAAAAGAAATGAAGAAGAGTATATATTGCATGGGAAGATAATGACATGGACTCCTCCGATAGCTCAGAAAATGAAGAAGCCCATCTATGTCTCATGGCTAAAGGAGAAGAAGAATAAGAAAGTGACACTGAGGTAACTTCTTCTAACCTAGAATCCTTACCTCCCTATAGTGAATTGCAAGATGCTTTTCAAGAATTGCATGATGAATCCTTAAGACTCACAAAAATGGTTTTATCTTCAAATAAAATAATTTTCTTATTGGTAAATAAAGTCTCTATGTTGAACAAGGAAATTAATGAGCTTAAAATTGAAAATGAGACCTTAGGACTTATTGATGCTAACTCATTATGCATGACTTACTCTTCACTTGATAATGCATCCATCCAATCATCTTGCTCACCATGTAAATCATTTGAAAAGGAGGTTGAGAATTTCAAAAATATTATTGCAAAATTTACCTTTGGAAGAGACAATTTAAATATGTTATTGGGGAAGCAAAAATATATTTTTCAAAAAGTCGATTTAGGATATAATCTAAATAACCATCAAAAGTCTTATAAGAATTTATTTGTTTCATCAAGTACATCAAGTATTCCCTTTATCAAATGCTTTCACTGTAGTAAGAAAGGGCATAGTGCATCAACATGTAATGTAAGAAAGAATATCAACACTATGGTTAGAACTAAGAGGATTTGGGTTCCTAAGGGCACCTTGCCCAATGCTAACATACAATGACCCAAGAGAATTTGGGTACCAAAGGTTAAAACTTGAATGTGTGTTGTAGGTATGCTTGAAGACTAAAAGCTCAAGTTGGTATCTTGATAGTGGTTGCTCCAAGCACATGATTGGTGATGGATCCAAGTTCTCCTTCCTTGCACCAAAGAAGCATGGACATGTCACATATGGGGACAATAACAAAGGAAGGATCCTTGGAGTTGGAAAAGTTGGTAAGAATCCCTCTACTTCAATTGAAAATGTCTTATATGTAGAAGGACTCAAACATAACTTGCTTAGTAAAAGTCAATTATGTGATAAAGGAAATAAAATTATCTTTAACTCAAATTGTTGCATAATTGAAGGCAAAAATGATAAACAAGTTAAGTTTGTTGGTCATAAAGTAGATAACATATATATGATTAATCTTGATGATATTACTTCTCAAAATACAAAATGTATTATTAGTAAGGAGAGTGATTCATGGCTATGGCATAGGAGAATTGCTCACATTTATATAGATCATCTAAACAAACTTGTTTTTAAAGATTTAGTAATTAGTTTACTAAAACTCAATTTTGAGAAAAATAGACTTTGTGATACATGTCAAATGGGTAAACAAGTAAAGGTATCTTTTAAAGCTAAAAATATTGTTTCCACTACTAGACCCTTACAACTTTTGCATATGGATCTTTCTGGACCATCAAGAACTATGAGCTTTGGGGGTAATTACTATGCTCTTGTGATTGTGGATGATTACTCTAAATATACTTGGATACTATTCCTTGCTCATAAGAATGATGTCTTTCATGCATTTAGAAAAATTGCAAAGGTTGTTCAAAATAAGAAAAATTGTAGCATTGCGTCCATAAGAAGTGATCATCGTGGGGAATCTGAAAACCAAGATTTTGAAATATTTTGCAATGAAAATAGGATTAAGCATAATTTTTCTAGTCTTAGAACTCCACAACAAAATAGAGTGTTTGAAAGCAAAAATAGATCTTTAGAAGAGTTAGCAATCACTATGCTCAATAAAATAAACCTTCCTAAGTATTTTTGGGCGGATGCGGTTAGTACCGCTTGCTATGTTATGAATAGGGTCTTAATAAGACCAATTTTAAAGAAAACCCCCTACGAACTATACAAAGGAAGGAAACCAAACATTTCTCATTTTCATGTCTTTGGTTGTAAGTACTTTATTTTAAACAATAGAAAAGATAACCTAGGCAAGTTTGATGCTAAAGCCGATGAGAGAATATTTCTTGGTTACTCTCTTAGTAGTAAATCCTTTAGAATCTATAATAAAAGAACAATGACAATTGAAGAATCAATTCATGTTGTATTTGATGAAAGTAATCCAAATGATCCAAGAAAGGATTTAGTTGATGATGTTGTAGAAATTTTATCAAAAATTCACTTGGAGAATCAAGAAAAAGAAGCCAAGAAGTGATAAGAATGCTTATTTGATTCCCCAATGCAAGAGTATTCTCCAATCATAGACCTTCCTAAGGAATGGAGAACATCAAGATATCATCCTCTTGACAAAGTGATAAGTGATGTATCAAAAGGGGTAATTACTCGAAACTCTCTTAGAGATGCATGTAGCCATATAACTTTTGTTTCTCAAGTTGAACCTAAAGACATAAATGAGGCCATTAATGATGCACATTGGATCTTTGCCTCACAAGAAGAACTAAACTAATTTGAGAGAAATCAAGTTTGGGAATTAGTTCTAAGGCCCAATGATCATCCCATAATTGGCACCAAATGGGTCTTTAGGAACAAACTTGATGAAATGGGTTTAAAAACAATAAATAAACTAGGCTGGATGCAAAAGGCTATAATCAAGAAAAAGGAATAGATTATGAAGAAACTTATGCTCCCGTAGCTAGATTAAAGGCCATAAGAATGCTACTTGCATATGCATGCATTATGGATTTCAAACTTTTTCAAATGGATGTTAAAAGAGCTTTCTTAAATGGTTTTATACAAGAAGAAGTGTATGTGGAATAACCTCCTGGTTTTGAAAACTTTGAACTACCCAGCCATGTCTTTAAATTGGAAAAGGCCTTGTATGGCTTAAAACATGCTCCTAGAGCTTGGTATGAAAGGTTGAGCAAGTTCCTTTTAGAAAAAGGCTTTTCTAAAGGAAATGTTGACACTACTCTCTTCATCAAGCATAAAAAGCATGAAATTCTTCTTGTTCAAATATATATTGATGATATTATATTTGGTGCAACTAATGACTCTCTTTGTAAAGAATTTGCTAATATTATGTAAAGTGAATTTGAGATGTCCATGATGGGTGAGCTCAACTTCTTCCTTAGTCTCTAAATCAAGCAAACAAAGGATGAGACCTTCATAAGTCAATCCAAGTATTGTAAGGAGCTACTCAAGAAATTTGGAATGAACAACACCAAGCATACGGCTACACCAATGAGCACTTCTTCTTATTTGGACAAGGATGAAGGAGGTAAATCTGTAGAAATCACAAAATATAGAGGTATGATTGGCTCACTCCTTTATCTTACATCTAGTAGGCTGGATATTATGTTTAGTATGTGCATGTGTGCTAGATTTCAAGCAAATCCTAAAGAATCACACCCTAAGTGCTATAAAAAGAATTATGAAATATCCAATAGGCACTTCACAAATGGGATTGTGGTACCCTAAAGGTGCCTCATGTAATCTAATTAGTTATTCTGATTCTGATTTTGCTGGATGCAAAATGGATAGGAAGAGCACTAGTAGAACATGCCACTTGCTTGGAAGCTCACTAGTTTCTTGGCATAGTAAACAACAAAATAGTGTGGCATTATCTATAGTTGAAGCTGAATATATTGCAGCTGGAAGTTGTTGTACTCAAATCCTTTGGATAAAGCAACAACTTCTAGACTATGGTATAGAACTTGATCACATCCTGATAAGGTGTGATAACACTAGTGCAATCAATTTGTCTAAGAATCCCATTTTGCACTCAAGAACAAAACACATAGAGTGTGTTTGGAATGTAAAAAAATAAGAAATGATTTGATTTGTAAATCAAATTTAATTAAATCTTATGTTTGAAATGTTAAAAAATAGGAAATGATTTGATTTCTAAAATCTCATGGATTTCACTCCTTTTATTTTAGAAATTCCATCAAATTTGATAAGATTTGGTAGGATTTGATTTGATTTGAAATGAATAGATTATTTTACCATTTGTAACTACCTCTAACCACATCTAATAAGGGTTAAAATGTAAAATAATAAAACTAAATCAAATCAATTCTCATTTTAATGAATTTCAAACACAAAATTTGATTTTTAAATTAATTCAATTCTTGTTTTTTTTGAAAAGTTCTAAACATAAAATTTGATTTCTAAATCAAATCAAATCAAATCATTTTGCTGCATAATCCTAAAATCAAATCATGTTGCTTTCTGCATAATCATGCCATTTTGCTGCATAATTCTGAGTTTTTAACCATATTTGAATCCAATACTGACTTGAGCATCAGAGATTTCTCCTAAGTTGTTTTGCAGGTGTTCCCTCATGTCAAAGACTTCCAAGCAACTCAACAACTTCACAATTTCACCAAAATGGTGTAATTCTTGGTAAAAATAGTATTTTTGCACAACTATGTGATTTGAATCATAATATGATTAGATTATATGCTTGCATGATGATTTAAATTGATTTAAAATGCTCTGGAACTGATTTGAATGGTTTAAAATTGATTCTATGCTATTTGGAATGCAAAATCTGAGTTAAAGTGTGCTGGTAATCGATTACAATACCTTTGTAATCGATTACACAGGTTCTGTCAAGCATGTAATCGATTACATAACTTTTATAATCGATTACAATTAACTCAGAATTCAGGTAATCGATTACATCAACCATGTAATCAATTACAAGGTTCCCCAGAAGCATGGTAATCGATTACACCAAAACTGTAATTGATTACATGAGAACCAGAACGCTTGTAATCGATTACAAAACTAATGTAATCGATTACACATGGTTTTTTAAAAGGTTTCTGACGTGTGCAAAGCTCATTTCTCAGAAACTCTTCATCTACTTCATCTTCCTCCTCTGCTCCCACCCAACCCAAACCTCCCAAATCTCTCTTTTCTCACTCAAATCTCCCTCAAATTCCTCCATTTCACCTCTCTCTAACTCGAAAAACTCCTCTCCACACAACCCATCTCTCTCAAATCCCATCACAATCCCTCACCCAAATATCCCCATCACCTCTCACGAACACTATCTCTACTTTTCTGCCCTAAACTCATCCCTCTCTCTTTCCTCACTCATCTCCAAACATTTTCCACTCATCCCACTCTCTTCTTCCTCATCAAATGGCTGAATCCTCTCATCGTTCAAAGCACCTAAGAACAGGGGTTGCCATTGGAGGGTCCTTAGGTGGAGCTTCACGCAACATTTCTGGCCTGGACATCACTCGCCACTTCTCCACCATGAAGAGAGCTGAGTTGATCTGGAAGAACTTCCAGCTATGCAAGATTATTTCCCCCAGGTATCTTCCCATCACCTTCTGTGAGAGTGAACCTCTGGAGAGTTTTAGAACCATTGAAAACTTGGGATTGCTGGGTTTCCTTAATATAGAGAAGGCTATCTATCCAAACCTAGTGAGAGTCTTTTATGCAAATCTGAAATTTGAAGATAATTACTTAATATCTGAGGTGAAGAAGCAACAAATCAAGATAACTATGGCTGAGTGGTATAGGCTGACCAAGCTCACTCTTGATGGAGCAAACTTCTGTGGAAATGCCAATATCTGGGGTCATGAATTTGAGCATAAGGTTGCTCTTCTTTCATTGATTAGAACTAGTTACTATCCCCCCAATGATCTCAAAAAGAGAATCATGGCCACTGGCCTAACCATGGAGAACAGGTTTCTCCACTATCTTTTGGTCAGGGGGTTAATTCCCAGGGGAGGGAATTACTCTCAAGTTCTCAAGGATGATGTGGTGTCCCTATGGGCAATGACCACTAGGAGACCAATAAACTGGGGTTTCTACATTATAAAGCACATGTTGGATGTAAAGAAAAAGAAGAACTCTGCTCTCCCATTTGCTATGCTAGTAACAGCCATCCTATAACATTGTTGCATTTCCCTGACTAAGGAGTCCAAGGACACCAGCTCAAAAGGACCACAATCTATTGGCTTGCATACCTTGAAGAAGCTTCAGCTCTACAAAGTCGATGATAGGTAGCACTACATTGCCTATGGCACCTTTGGACATATCCATCATGATCCGGATAAAGATGATGATTAAGAGGCTCAGCATCCTGCCCCTGCTCCTGCTCCTGCTCCAACTACACTAGACCTCGTGCTCCAAAAGATGCAAAACCTGAGCGCTACTGTAGACACACGCATGGATCACATTAAGTAGAAGATAGATCACATTGAGCTGAGGATGGACTACTCAGATCAGGAGCTTGCCTCCATTCGATCCCTCTTGGCAGGACCTCATTTTCCTCTGACTGTTGCTGCTGCACCTCCCACATCCTCTGCCTCTCCTATTCCCTTGTCCTTTGTTGGTCCATCTGGCGTCCCTACTGATAATGAGGAGCTCCTAGAATCTGAGGACGATCTTGAGCCCAGCGATGATAACGTTGATCTAGGAGACATTGCTGCAGATCCAGACAGTGACAACGAGGCTACTAATAGTGATCATGGCCCATTGCCCTGATGTTTTTCATTGTTATTTGCTTATGACTACATTGTACATTTTCTTTTTGGCTCAGTTATATAACATTGGTATACGTTTTTGGTGTTTTTTGGTTATCGGTTATATTGGTTATGATAAGTTACATTGTACATGTTTTTGATGATATTTGAACTTGAATCAGCTTTGATAATTTTCTCTGAATTATTTTTTTTTGAACATTGGTTATATTGCTTTCCTCTTGATCTGAATTTATTGGCTTCATTATATTCTCTTTAGATTTCTTGTTTTGGCAATTCTTGGGAAATCATGAAATATAGCAGAAATGCTGTCCATTTTTTTTAAATGCTTATGTCTTTTTGATAATGCCAACGGGGGAGAGAATAGTAGTGAAAAATGAAATCTAATTAAGGTTGCATGTGTACGGGGGAGTTATTGAGCTATTGAGTTCTTAAGCTTTTTACATGAAAAATCTAACTCAATATCTTGCATAAACTTCAGAGGAGAGTTGCGCCTAAATCTCATATATATATACAAATGCAAAAACTCTTTCTTTTTCCTATGATCAGTTTGTCATCATCAAAAAGGGGGAGAATGTGAATGCTTATGTCCCTAAAGCATGTCAAATGATTTTTGATGATAACAAAGGCAAAAGTGAAGATCAAGTGCAAAAGTGAAGATCAAGTGCAAAAGAAAAGATCAAGATCAAAGAAAGAAGTCAAGAGGTTTATTTAGCTATAAGACTTAGAACATTAATGTTAAATGCTCTCAAGATTTCTCAAATGGTTTTTCAATATATCATTTCCAAATAAATAGGAAAATTCAAAGCTAAACATGTTTTTCAAAGAAACTTGAGTTTCAATCTTAATTCTAACACTCATAAAAGGATTTATGTTTAATCAAATGTCTTGAGGTGTTAGAAATGGCTTACAAGCTGTATTGGACTTGAAAAATGTGTTCAAAGGCCAATGTAATCGATTACATGATGTTTGTAATCGATTACACAGCAAACAGAGGCCTTGTAATCGATTATATGATCAATGTAATCGATTACAAGCAAGTCAGAGGCCATGTAATCGATTACACCAATAATGTAATCGATTACAATGAGCCCAGAAAGGCAAGAACACGTTCAAAGAGTATGTAATCGATTACATGGATATTGTAATCGATTACACAGCAAGACAGAAGTCATGTAATCGATTACATGGATATTGTAATCGATTACAAGCAAGTCAGAAGCCATGTAATCGATTACACCAATAATGTAATCGATTACACAGAGCCTAGAAAGCCAAGAACATGTTGGATCAACAATGTAATCGATTACATTTGTTGTGTAATCGATTACACGCATCCTGACAGTGTCCAACAACTATATTAAATGCATTTAATGCTTGACTAAAACTCTCCAACGGCTCCATTTATTGTAAAACTTATAAATACCAATGTTGGGTCTTTATTAGAGGTTGACCCTGAACCAAAAACTGATTGCCAATACTTCAAAACGTAATTTAATCCTCAAATCCTTCCTTGCTCTGTTTTTGTGAAAAACGTGGGTTAATCTTTGAGAGCATATTAGAGCTTCAATTTGTAATCATCTACTCTTGTGAGAGTCTCATTCAATCAATCTATATTGCTTTGTAAAGAGGGTGAGCCATTCCTCCAAAAGTGTAAAGGGTGAGGTATCCCTTAGTTGAAGAGACTCAAGCTCCAAGGGTGAGGTCTCCCAAAGTGTTGAGTGCTCAAGGTTGTAAAGGTTGTCAAGCACCTATTGAAGCTTGAAGAAATAGTAAAAAATCTCTAGCGGTTGCTTGAGGACTGAATGTAGATCACAAGTGGATTGGTGATCAAACCAAGATAAATCATTGTGTTTGTTTTCTCTAAACCCTTCTCTTTACATTGAACACTGTTTTATTGAATTTCTTGAATATTGTTCCCTTTGGCTATTGCATTTATAAGTAAAAGTGTTTATCTCATATATCCAATCATCTCTAATCATCAATTAGTTTCAACGAAAATTATTTATCAAACGATTTGTGAAAGATTTGTGAACTTATTTTACATACTCAATTCACCCCCCATCTTGAGTATTGAGGCCACTTGGTAACAGTATAGAACTTGATCACATCCTGATAAGGTGTGACAACACTAGTGCAATCAATTTATCTACGAATCCTATTTTGCACTCAAGAACAAAACACATAGAGTGTGTTTGGAATGTAAAAAAATAAGAAATGATTTGATTTGTAAATCAAATTTAATTAAATCTTATGTTTGAAATGTTAAAAAATAGGAAATGATTTGATTTCTAAAATCCCATAGATTTCACTACTTTTATTTTAGAAATTCCATCAAATTTGATAGGATTTGGTAGGATTTGATTTAATTTGAAATGAATAGACTATTTTACCCTTTGTAACTACCTCTAACCACATCTAATAAGTGTTAAAATATAAAATAATAAAACTAAATCAAATCAATCCTCATTTTAATGAATTCTAAACACAAAATTTGATTTTTAAATCAATTCAATTCTTATTTTTTTTAAAAAGTTCCAAACATAAAATTTGATTTCTAAATCAAATCAAATCAAATCAAATCATTTCCCATTTTTATTCATTCCAAACACAACCATAGGGATAAGACACCATTTCATAAGGGATCATGTTCAAAAAGGGGATTGCATGCTTGAATTTGTTGAAACCACCAAACAACTAGCTGATATCTTCAATAAACCATTAAACAAAGAAGCATTCTTTTATATAAGAAGTGAACTTGGCATATTAGACTAATCATGCATCTAAACTATTACTGCACATTTCTTTTTGCATAATGAACAATCTTTCTACATAATATATCATAACTGAGTTCTTTGCATGATTCTTTTGCATCTTATCTTGAATCCAATGCTGACTTAAGCATCAGAGTGCACCCTAAATTTTTTTTGCAAGTACTTGATCCATGCTTAAGTCCCCCAATCTCATTAATCAAGTTCCTAATAAAGAAAGATATTTTCTGAAGAAAAAGAATTCTGTATTTAAGATGTTCTTGGAGTGGTTAATATTAATGAAAAGGAAACCAAGCTAAGATGGAATAAACTGATGTCTCAAGGACTGATTTCTTGAAGATTTTCTAATCCTGGAAGTGCAATAATCAGTAAGAAGAAGAAAACAATCTATTATGTGGATTTTGGAATTATTTTGTCAAGGAAAAGGGCTCTCTGCCAAGCAAAATAATTGGTTAGAAGGCTCCACTAATCGATTATGGGTGTTTTGGGATTTCCTGGAACAATTTGAAATTAAGTGCTAACCGATTAGAGACATTCTCTAACCGGTTACAGGGCACTTGGTAACCGGTTATACAAAGCATTATAACCGGTTACTGGACATCAAAAAACCACTCCCAACCATGACCTCCTTCATGTATTAAGCCCCCC
Organism: Ormosia semicastrata; assembly: GCA_029884595.1. Lineage (NCBI taxonomy): Eukaryota > Viridiplantae > Streptophyta > Magnoliopsida > Fabales > Fabaceae > Ormosia > Ormosia semicastrata. The sequence goes on from JAQQTO010000047.1 coordinate 12,028,677, forward strand.
TTTCCTCCATTGTCATCTTCGTCCTCAAGCACCCACTCACTCAAACACCTCTCCCACTCCAAATCCAACCAAAACTCGCCACTAAAACTCATTTTCCATCGCTTTCAACCGATTAAAACTTCCATTCTCTTCCAAATTTTCACCTTCCCTCTCACTTTCTCTCTCCTCAACCGAGCCTTTGCCTCCATTCTCAACCATGGCAAGTAGTTCTTCTCACCACAAGCATTCTCGCACCAAAAATCCTAATGTACCCCTGCTAACACCCACTTCACCTACTGACCAAGACTTCTCCATTAGCCTCAACATTGGAAAGTACTTCTCCCACAAAAATCAAATGAAGGCATACACACTGCATTTTCATGCGTGATGCCTCATTCAGCCCAAGTACATAGACTAAGACTTCTTCGTCAGAGAAGGATTCACATTCCTCACAGAGCTCTTAGAATTCCATGGGCTAAACACTCTTGTCACCACCAATCCTAGGTATTTCTATCTTGAACCCACAAAGGTTTATTTCCACAATTTAAACATTATTAGTGGAATCTAGTTTCTGAATTTAAGAGGCATAGAATTGTTATGTCACCGAGTCAGTGGACTCCCCTGTTTGGTCTCACTTATTCTAGTGACAAACTCCCTGTGGAAAATCATAACTCATGGGAGGATTTTGATTGAGACCAAGCAGTAGCAAGTATGCTTCAACCAGGAATTCATGTGCCAAAAGGATCTTTTACTGCTGGTATTCTTAATTTACAGGATTGTCTTCTTTACTTCATAGTAACACATATCTTAGTACCAAGGGCAAGCAACTATGCCTTGGTTAAAGAAGACATTTTATTGATATGGGCACTTAAAAGACATGTAAAAATAAATTGGCCTTACTATATCATGCACTGCATGATAAAAGCTAAAGAGAATGCAGTTATGAATCTGCCTTATGGCCTATTAGTTGCTCATATTCTACACTAATATAAAGTTAACTTACAAGATGATGGAATTATGCAAACTATGAGTCCCCACAAGTTTCAACTTGCCTCTCTAAACCGCATGCAAGTGAAGAAAGTAAATGGTGAATGGATCTATGGTCGTCGATGTGTGGCAGCAGCACGACAAGGAGAAATTCCTGCTACCCCGGCTGACGAGCCTATAGAAGAGGCCCCTGCCACCAATGATGTCTGTATCTTGGCAGCCATAGCAAACATACAAATTAGTATTGAAGCTCGCATTATAGATCTTAGAACCTATCAAGAACATAGCAGCACAATCATCTATGATCATTTGAGTGCTATGGAAGATCACCTGGATAAGCTTGAGCATCATTACCCAGCACTAGAGGATCATGGGGCTTAGACATGGAGTACTTATTTTTATTCTAGCAATGTTTATGGACTTCTTTATTTTTAATGACAGCTATCTTTTGGATATGATGTTTATTATCTTGAACCATGACATGCTCAACAATGATTACTATGACTTGAATGTTTCTTTTTGTGATTGGATTGCTACATTGTTGATGAATTGTTACTGGTTATTTATTACACAATAATGGTTATGCACTCCCTCTCCAATTTTTTTTTTGATAATGACAAAAGGGGGAGAAGGCTATTGGTTTTGAGAAAAGAAGTAAACAAAAAAAAATAGAAGGTATTTTTTATTGGTCTTGGAATTCTAAAACAAAGGGGGAGTTGTGCATCTCTAATTCAATCACTTCTTGAATAATAGAGAGGGAGTAAGTCCCTAAATCCTTTTATGAATTCCAATTATTTTTGGAACTAACATTTTCTCAATAGTTGTTTGTCATCATCAAAAAGGGAGAGAATATGATTAGCATTGACTCAAGAAGTGGTTTTGATGATAACAAAACAAAGAAATGAAGGCAAATGCAAAAGAAAAATCCCAAAGAGCATCAAGTCTAGAATATAGGCTTTAGATCTTATATAAAGGTAGTTGAAGGATTCACACTAAGCTTATTAAATGTTTTCTTACTCAACTTAAAATGGTTTCCAAAATAAGGATTTATATCGGTTAAGATGGCATTTAAGTTTAAGCAAAATGCTGTTGAAAACCTCTTTAAAATCTTTCTTGTGAAAACCCTTCATAGGAGCTAAAAAGCTAAAACTCCTAACCGATTAGAGAGACCATCTAATCGGTTATTTGGCATCACAGGAGCTAAAAACCAAAGCTCCTAACCGATTAGGAGACTTACCCTAACCGGTTATTATGCTTCATAGAAGCTAAATATTAAAGCTCCTAACTGATTAGGAAGTCCTCCTAACCGATTATTCTAAATGTCAAAAGCCAAAATTTAAAGACCCTAACCGATTAGTAATCTCCTATAATCGGTTAGGAGATGTATTTGGAGTCAGTTCTTGACTTCTAATCAATTAGGAAAAATGTGCTAATCAGTTATCTAGGCAACTAGAACTTACGCTCAACGGCTATATTAAAGAGCATTTAATTCTTTCAACTACGCAAACGGCTCTTAATTACTTTTAGCTATAAATTTAAGGTGTTGGGCATTTATGAAATGTCAGAGAATTGAGAAAAAGAAGAGAAACAACCTGAAAATAATTTTTAAGCATTGAATACTTGTTTTTAATATCCCATCAATCATACTCTATTTTTGAGCTTTAAACGTATGAATCTTCAATACCCATAAGCTTCAATTTATATTATTCACTCTATAGAGAGAGTTTCAATTCTTCTATATCCTGTTCAATCTGTATAGAGGGTGAGGCATCCCTCAAAGAATTGTAAAGGGTGAGGCATCCCTTGTTTGAAGAGGCTCAAGCTACAAAGGATGAAGTATCCCAAGGTGGCGTTGAGTGCTCCAATTTGTAAAAGTTACAAGCACCTGATTCAAGCTTAGAATTTAGTGAAAAATCTCGAGTGATTGCTTGAGGACTGGACGTAAGCCACAAGTGGATTGGTGGTTGAACCAGGATAAAGCTTGGTATTTGTTTTCTCTAAACTCTACTCTTTACTTTGAGCATTATTTTATTGCTTTATCTGAATTCTATCTCTCTTGGTTAATTCATTTAAGAGTGAAAAGTTTATGTCTCCTCTATCCATTCATCTCTAACAAACAATATCTTCAACGAAAATAAGAATTCAAGTATTTTTTGAAAGATTTGCGAACTTATTTTATATACTCAATTCACTCCCCTCTTGAGTATTAAGGCCACTTGGTAACATAATTAATGTATTACGTGCAATTTAAATATTACAATTATTATTTTAATTAACTAATTGTTAGTTTAAAATAAATTTACCTATTATTAATTAGAATGAATTTGATTTTAATTGAGATAAAATTTAAATGAATAATACATGCAGTCAAATATTTTTATAGATAACTCCTATAATAATATAATTAAATATCACTAAATTATTAATGATATGTTTAATTTAATTTGTTTACAAAACGAAATAAAAATTCTAAAGAGAATATGCTAACTGGAAAACCAAAAAAGAAAGAAAAGTTACACTAAGGAGCAATAATAGTCATCATTGCTAATTGTTAAATAAACATTTTCTTGGTGCCAAAATTTTCATCCTAAAGCTCATCAATGATGAGTTAGAGAAATTGCTAGAAGCTGAATTAGCAAGTGTAATTATTATAATAAATTAATACAATAAATTCAAACTTTAAATATTTATTTGCATATTTATATAGAAAAATTTAATCTCGCTTACTTTAATATTCATGAGTCAAAATAAGACTTTTGATTATAATACCGAAAAGCTTCTCTCCTTTCTCTCTCCACCCGCGGCACCAAAATCCCAAATCACCCCATTTCTTCACGTTTTCTCCACCAAATCACCAAATTTAACTGTCAAATCACTCAAAAATCCCTTCTCCACAAAACCCATCACCCATTTCTCACCAAAAAAAGTTCCATCATCGTTCGTGTTCTTCCCCCTCCACAACCCACGAACCAAAGCTCCATAAACCTCCTTTTCCTTCACTTTCCCACCATTTTCTTAACCCAAACACCCTTAAACACCATTTCCCTCACCTTCTTTCCATCCATTTCACCCCATTTCAACCCAATGGTAGAATCCTCACGGAAAGTGAAAAAGCCATGAACAGGGGTGGCCAATCTTTCTTCTTCATAGGCTCCCCTTCTCATCATTCTTGGACTTGATTTGTCTGCGTACTTCAGGACCTCAAAACAAGCAAAAACTTTTCGCAAGGCATTTCATTTGCAGAAAATTATCCAGCCCAGGTATATTACTGTAGACTTTTGTGCTAGCAAACCTTTACTGTGTTTTCGGTTGATTGAGCATCTAGACTTGATTCTTTTTCTTAGCATTAAGAAAGACATTTACCCTGATATGGTTCGAGTGTTTTATGCAAATTTAAAATATGAGAATGATTGTCTGATCTCTAAAGTGAAGAAGCAGAAAATAATCATTAATCCTGGTCTTTGGTATCAATTAACTGGCTTAAGCTTTGATGGTACCAAATTCTCTGGCTCTAATAGATAAGGAGATGAGTATAAGTATAAGTCTGCCTTGAACTCCTTGGTACGAATAGATTACACACCTTCTCAGAGGGTTAAGGCTACAGGGCTTACTATGGAAAACAGAGTCCTGCACTACATTCTAGCTAGGGCCCTGATTGCCAGAGGAGGTAATTATTCACAGGTCCTGCATGATGATATTCTTACTCTATGGGCCATGAACACAGACCACTCCATTAACTGGGCCTTCTATGTCATTCAACATATGTTGCGCGCTCAAAAGGATCCTCATCCTCTACCCTATGTCATGCTCATCACTATAATCTTGGAACATCTCCATACCGCCCTGTCTGGAGAGGCTAAGGATGAGAGCTCTGACGGACCAGAGTCCATCAGCCTATACACTCTAAAGAAGCTCCAACTGAAGAAATATGATGACACATGGTACTATCTGCATCACGGGGCTGCTGGGAACATACCCCAGGGAGATAACAAGGATGCTGAAGATGAACCTCCTTAGGTTAGTCCAGCTGAGTCTCTCATGTAGCTTTTGCTTCAGGAAATTCACAATCTTCGCACATATATCGATGATTAGTTTTATGAACTGCGCTCCTCTATTCATCGCCTTGCAGAGCGTGTTATTCATTCATATAAAGACATTGCTTACATATGCACTATGCTCGAGGGTGATCCGAGTTAGTGCTGGTAATGATGATGCGGCACTTCCAGCTGAGGATCTTGATGCTGAGGATATCAATGACAACAAGGCTACACAATGATAACAGAGCGACTTAGTCATGATGTTTCCTTTTATTATGCTCTGATCGTGTCTAATTCATTTATACTTTTATCCTATTTTGTCTATGTGTCTGCTTATTATAACTATGCTATTCACACACTCTGATCCTTTGATTTCAATATAGAATGAATTGATGACTAGTATTTTTTTTTAACTATCTCTTTGGATATCTTCCTTAGTTTGTTGATTATATATTATTCGCTATTTTTGATGGTCTACTATTCTGGCTGATATCTGCTATTTTTTTTTACTCCTGGTTATGCTATCCTGCTGCTGAAACTCTACCCATTTTTCTTTTATGCTTATGTCGTTTATTATTTTGATAGCTTTTTGATAATGCCAAAAGGGGGAGAGATATTGCATAATTGTATGAGTAAGGGGGAGTTTATGACAATGCTTCTTTTGACATTTTTTTAACACCCCTTTGATTTTTCTGCATAAACTCAGGGGGAGAGCAATTTTTTTTGTTTCTGACTTATATATACATATATTACTCTCTTGATTTCATTTTTTTTTTGGTTTGTCATCATCAAAAAGGGAGAAAATATGAATGCTTATGTCATGAAGATAGTGCTAATTTTGATGATAACAAAGCCAAGTCAAAGACCAACTCTAAGGCAGCAAAGTTAATATAGTTTTTAGAACTTAGAATGTTAATGTAAGAAGCTCTCCTAATTATCTCAATGACTTTCTAAAAAGAGTTTGTTTTAATTGGTTTTCTAAAATCTTGATTTATGAAACACAAGCTTATTTCTTTAATAAATCAAGTTTTCTGAAATCTCAATGTTTGCAAAGCTAAATTGGGCTTAGGAATGGGTTCAAAGATGTTTGTAAGTTTGTCCTTAGGCTTAGTAATCAATTTGGAGCTTGTAATCAATTACAAAGGCCTAGTAATCGATTACAAACATGCGGGAAACCATTTCTCAAGAGTCAGAAGATTTGTAATTGATTACATGATTTTGTAATCGATTACACTGCTTCCAGAGGCTTGGTAATCGATTAAATGAGGTATGTAATCAATTACAATGCTTCCAGAGACTTGGTAATCGATTACAATCAGCCCAGAAAACCCAAAACTGAGTTCAAGAACAATGTAATCGATTACTTCATTCTTGTAATCGATTTCATCGCGGCTGAAAGTGCGCAACGATTAGTTTTGGGGCTTTTATTATGTCCATAAATTGCCCCAACAGGTTTTTTTCTTGAGAACACTATAAATAGATGTTTCTAGGTCATCTTTTATAGAAAATAAAAACTGAAAAACATCTTCCTATTACTTTTAATCTGAGTTTCACTTCTTTCTCATATTTTGCTTTGTTTTGAAATTCTTGAGATATTTTGAGAGAGCTTCATTAGTGCTTCAAGTTGTAATGCACACTCTTTATGAGAGTTTTTTCCTTTGCTATTCTCTTTTGATTGTAACAAGGGTGAGGCATCCCTCAGAAAATTTGTAAGTGTGAGGTATCCCTGCTGTTGAAGCTCAAGCACAAGGGTGAGGTATTCCAAGGTGTGAGTGTAACACCCTGAATTTTTCTAACTTTAAGATAAATGACAATTGCGTCCCCAATATACTGTTTTGTAATTTCTATGAGTAGTAAACTGAATTTGACTGTTTCGTGAGTGTATTTGATTGTTGTATGTGATTTGCTCGAGTCAGGAAATAAAAAATGAAAAAATATTATTTTAATTAATTAGAGTTGGGGATCTTACTAAACCCGATTCGATTGATATATCTATTAGTTTCGTAATTTTTAGGATTTAAGCGTGCAATAAAAAAATTTTATATTATTATAATGTTATTTTATTTTACAATACCTCTTGTCTCAAAAATAGTAGAAAAGCTGTTTAAAAATGATCACGGGTCTTTAAAAAGATTGTGGGACCCATGTGTAGTAAAAAGCGATCAATGATTTTGGATTTGTAGAAATTTCTAAGCTTAGATGAATGGTTAGGATTCAAGCTTGGTGAGCAGGCTTAGATGAATGGTTAGGATGTAAACTTGGTGAGCAAGTTTTGATCATGGCCGTAGATCTAATCAATGGATAGAAATTAGAGATGAAATCAATGGTTAGGATTAAGTCAAAAGATGTAGGCTTGACTTTGGGTTAGTAGCTAATTAAGCTTAATTTGACAAGCTTAATTACCTAATTACAAACTAATTAAACAAGCTTAGTTAGTAAGTAATTATAATCTAACTAATAATTAGATGTGCTAATATTGTTTAAAAAAATTATAAAACATGTAATTATATGTTCAATTAATTAGTTATATAATTAGATAATTAATTAAGATTAGTTAGGAAATTAAACCTAATTAATTAGCTACCTAATTAGAAACTAATTAACCTTGAATTAAAACAAAATGAAGCCTTAATTGGCCTTGGGCCACACGGTTTAAAGAGAATTTGGAGGCTTGGAGGACAAGTTTACAAGGCTTCTTGAGTACTCCAACAAGATCTCATCTTAGCCATTGAATGGATGGATGGCTAGGATGATTTCCATGCAAAATTCAATCATTTAGCCTCACTTGCACTTGGTTAGGCATTCTTCACTTTTATTTTCACCAATATTACGTAAAAGCCTTCCATTTTCTCTCCCAAAAATACCAAGACTCCATGTGCCTTTCTTCTTCCATTTTCTTCTCTCTATTCGGCCAAGCTCTTCAATATACCATCCACTCACTTAAAAAAAAAATTTCCTTCTTTGTTTTTCTAACTCTAAACATCTACCCAAACTCATCTCTAGTTGGAGGTTTTTGCAAATTTCATCATTTGCAAGCTTGAATGTTCATCTTGAAGTTTCTTCCTTAAAGGTAAAACTCATTGTTTTTCCTTTCTATTTTTATTTTGAAGTTTCCAAGCCATGATTGATCCATGGTATGGTTTTCTTTTCTAGTAGTAACTCTTAGAAAATTTTATTTATTTTCTTAGGTATTTGAAGGAGCTAAAAACCGAAATTCCAAGGAAGGATAAAAGAAGAATTTTCTTCATTTTAAGGTAAGAGGAAGACTATAACCTAATTATTCTTGAGTGGTAGTAAGAAAATGGAATTTTGTGTGTAATAGAATCCATAAGGATTCTTTTATATGTGGATTGTAATGATTTTTCCATGTATGCTTTGTATTGTTAATTGGATTTGCTAATTTTATAATGTTGCTAGTTTTTTTTTATTTTGTATGTATTAGTTTAATGTTAGAAATGCATGAGTATTCCAAAGAATACAACACCCTAGGATTCGGTCATAACCCTGAAAAGTGGATTTTGGATGTTTTTAAATTAATTTCAAAGAGTGTTTAAGAGTATTTAATGGAATTAATTATCTGTGCTGATATTAATTGCTATTCTCGTTGCATTGTCGTTTTCTTATGCGCCACACTTGTGATATATTGGGTTGTCCTACCTCTTTGTTGTTGTATGTGTTGTTTGTATTATTGTGTTATATATATATATAGACGAAAATGAAGAGATTGAAGAACAAGTATTAGGCAATGAATACCATATAGAGGAGGAGCCACAATCTACAGATTTCCAGTCTGAGTATTTGGAGCCTTCAGATCATCCGTATCGGTTGAATTGACTCAAAGAAGATGACTACGCCAGGATTCTTAGGTTTTGTAAGAATAGAGTTCCATAGAGGAATAGAAAGGTGGCGCACGTGAAGAAAGCAATGTTGTAGTGTATATGGGAATTATTACTTTATCTTTGCGTCCAGGAATATGATCTTTGATCCTGTAGTTACTTTTGACTTGTATGTACGTTAGAGTTGCCTTTGGAGATCCGACGTCATTGGAATGGACTTTTCTATGTTCCCAATGAAAATAGTGTGGTATCTACGGCCGGACTCGTCGTAGAGCACCGGATTGCTCGTAGAAGCTGTGAGACATCCGGTTATCTGTCACACTGAAGAGTTATCTAGGAATGATTCCCAGTGAACTAGATATCCATGATGTGCACTTGGGCACTTTTTGCTTTTTGATGTTGTCTTGTATATAAAACTTATGTTTTATCTTTTTGCGATAGTTGTAAATGTTTTGGTATGTATGGTAATGTTGTATAGATGCGGTGATGTGTTGTAATTTATAAGTTTTATAAACAAAATATACGTACTAATTATAATATTTATTTTATAACTTGGGTAATATTTATTATCTTTATTTTTTTTATCTCAAAATGTGACATCCCAAAGGGTGTTACAATAAGGAGTGCTCAGGTTTGTAATGGTAGCAAGCACCTGTTGAAAGTTTGTATTGATAGTGAAGAAAATTTCAAGTGGATGCTTGAGAACTAGACATAGGTCACAAGTAGTTAGTGGCTGAACTAGGATAAATCCCAGTGTTTGCTTTTTCTAAACTCTTCTCTCTATATTTGCGCTTAAGTATTCTATTAAATCATCTTTTGGCTTATTAAATTTGCAAGAAATTTTTCCATCTTCCTTGTTCATTCTTTTCACTTTATAAATAGCTTCAATGGAAATTATCTTTAAAGTGTTTGTGAAATGTTTTTTGAAGATTTTTTAATTACTCAATTCACCCCCTCTTGAGTATAGAAGCCACTTGGGTAACACAACATTCTTCTGTTCCTAAAACTTTGGAAAATACCAGTCATCCTGCTCCTTAATCTCCCTTAACTAAGTTATTAATATTTAATTGTGTTATTTATTTTTAAACAACACATTTGACCAATATGCTTTTGACTTCAGCCAACATCTTCTAGTACCTCAAAGCTTCCTCAAACCAAAACGGTGGCTGAAAAAGCAATTTCTGTGAAGAGAAAAGTTATTCTCCCTAATTCTTCTAGTTTGGAAACATTAGGTTCACTTCAAGAAGAACCTAAAGAAGAAACAGAAGAGGCACTTGCTTCTAAATCCTCCAAGTCCATGAATCTTCCTGAGGACACTCCAACTATTGTAAGTTTTGATCTATTTTTCTTTTGCTTACCTTTTCTATTAATTAAGTCTAACTGACTTAAAAAATTTTAGGATGTTGAGAATGAACCTTCAAGAATGGATATTGAAGATTCTCCTATTCGTGAAAATTCTCCAGTTACTTCAAAAAGGTCTAAGACTCCTCCCCCACCATTTCTTGCTTGAAACTTTGAGAGAGTTTCAGAAGAATCTCCTAACTCACCTGCCAAGTGAACCCTGACACAGTAATTCTCTTTCCTCCTCCTTCAAGTCAAATTGAGGAGCCTATCACCTCCACTCTTTCTAATCAAGAAGAGGTTATTTCTACTATTGCTTAGTAGGTAATTGAATAGGGTGAACAAGCTTCAAAATGTACAAGTCTAGGAAGAGAATCTAATTTTGGATTCTCAAAAGAATAACCCTGCTTTAACAGTTGATTCATATTTTGAGGATGATGATTGGAATCCTCTTGCAAAGATGGAATATATTTTGACCAATAAGACTTTTACTTCATCGAAGTCAAATCAATCTACTGCTTAATCTAAAGTTGAAGTCCAAAGTGTTTCTGTTACTGCATTGTTACAATCCTTGAAAGATTGTTTAATTTGGGTTTGAATTAGCTTATGATGAATGAGGATTTGATGCAGAAACATATTCAACTTTTGGCATAACTTAGTCAACACAATGATCAACTTTCTACTACTACCAAGGAAACTGCTGGCAAAGCTAGAGGATTCCTGAAAGATCTCCTAGCTAATTATGATGGCTTTCAACATACCATAAAAGATCATCAACAACTTCTCAAAGAGAAATCCAGTTTGATGAAAAAATTGAATAATGGCAAAGAAACACACTTGAAGCTTGCAACCATCACCATTAATGCTCATGTGAAGTTGGGGCACAATCGAGACTGAAATTAAGACACTTGAAGCCAAATTAAAAGAGCTCAAAAGTGAAAAAGCCCAACTTTAATCAACTTTTGAAGAATCTACAGCTCAAGTGAAATAACTAAAAACTGAAAGTGTTCAATGGTTGAATTCGAGTCGAAGCATCATGGTTGCCATCAACACCTCTGAATATGCTTTCATGAATACTGAGGCTTCGAGGAAAAGAGCTGAAGATACTTTGGAGACTCTTAAATTTTCTTTGGAGTAGTTGTATCTTTTTTTTTAATCCTTTCGAATTATCTTTTTGTAATTCGAATTTATTTAATATAATATTCAGTTCGTGCAATGTTATTTTATAAGTTTTCAAATATTTGCCATTAATTGAAGGAAGCTTTCTAGTGTATTTATATTAAGTATCGAATAAGTGTTTCCTAAAAACACTTTTACAATTCGATATGGTCCATCCTAATTTGGAGACCATTTTCCATATTTCCTCGATCTTTTTTCCATAGGCAAAATCACTTTCCACACTAAGTCATTTAACTTAAACTCTTTAACTTTGACTTTTTGATCATAGAATTTTGTAATTCTTTCCTTTTGTCGAATAAAATTCTCCAAAGCCATTAACCTTTCTTTGTCTAATTCATTTAACTCGTCAAACATTAAGTTCCAATAATCTTCACTTGGAATATCATTTTGACATTGTAATCGAATAGAACGTAGATTAACTTCAATTGGCAATACTACCTCATGACCATGCACCAATTTATAAGGTGTATAACCAGTAGCTTCTCTAGGAGAATTTCGATTGGCCCATAAAATTTGATTTAATGTGTTATGCCAACTTCTTGGCCTTTGACCAACATGCTTCTTGATTATTTATTAGTTGCTTTGACTTGTCCATTTGCTTGAGCATAATATGGGGTTGAAGTAATCATTTTAATATTTCTTTTCTTTGTATATTATATAACCCTTTGACCAATAAACATTGTTCCTTAATCAGTAGTTATGGTTTGGGGAATGCCAAATCTATGCACAATATTTTATTCGATAAAATTAATCACATCATCTTGTGTGACGTCTTTTATTAGATCTGCTTCAACCTATTTAGTGAAATAATCAATACCAACTAAGACATATCTATGACCTTTTGAAGAAGTAGGCTTAATTAACCCCAATTAGGTGAAGTGCCCATCCTTGAAAAGGCCAAGGTTCCACAATCGAATGTAATTCGCTTAATGGAACATGTTGAATGTTTCCATGTTTTTGGTATTATTCACAAGATTTAGCGTATGAGTTACAATCTTTAGCCATAGTTGGCATAAACTCTTTGTCAAAGTAAAACCCATTTCATCTTTTCACCAGCTTGATGGGCTCCACATATTTCTTCGTAAACTTCTGCTAAAGCCAAATAAGCTTCATTTTCACTTACACAATTCAATAGATTAGCATCTATTGATTTCTTATAAAGTAAATCACCTATTATCACATAATGAAGGGATGTATATCTCACCTTCTTTTTAACTGGTAAATTTGGATTTATTAAATAATCTACAATTCATTTTCTTGAATTTGAAGGATCCAAATTTTTTATTGTACAAATCTCAAAGTTTTTGAATGGATACAATTTTTCCTTAATCTCGATTAACTTGATTAAAGAATCCTTCGAAATTTTATATCTTGAGGCCATTTAGGCTAATTCATTGGCTTCTGCATTTTCCTCTTTAGGAATATATTGTACTATAACCTCATCAGATTTTTTTAAGCAACCTTATTGAAAAAGTTAAATAGTTAATTAGATTTTGATTAATACATTTGTATTCTCGAGCTAATTGTTTAACAATCAATTAAGAATCACTCATTATAACTACATTTTTTGCTTTCATCGAACATTCATACCTTAATTTGAACATGAATTTTGATGGCATTCCTTTTGGAGAAATAATCAAAACTCCCAAACCAACACCTCCATCATGTTTTGATCCATCAAAGTACAACTTCCAAGGTTTTAACTTTACTAAGTCAATTTCTTTTTCTTCGATTTCCACAAAGGGGTGTTTGGCTAAGAAATCAGCCAGAACTTGGCCTCTTACTACCTTTAAAGGTATATATTGTAAAGAAAATTTTGTTAAAGAAAAGCCCATGTCCCTACTCGACCATTCAAGATAGGTTTTTATAACATATACTTTATTATATCAACTTTTGATAATACAAATACATCAAAGGGTTTCATATAATACTTTAACTTAGTACAAGAAAAATATAAAGCTAAAGACAGTTTCTCTATTGCACTATACATAGTTTCAGTATCAATTAAAACCTTACTAAGATAATAAATGGCTCTTTCGATTCAATTTTAATCTACTTGGGCTAGTATGCTCCCAATGGTTTCTTCTGATGTTGAAATATATAACTTCAGTGGACACCCTGGATCAAGAGGGGTCATTATAGGAGGATTAATCATATATTCTTTTGTCTTATTAAAGGCTTGTTAGTGCTCATTCTCCCTTCAAAACTCCTCTTCAGTTTTGAGTTTAAGCAATAAAGAAAAACATTATAGACCTTCCAGATAGGTTTGATATGAATCTTTGAAGGAAATTAATCTCTCCCAACAAATATTGAAGTTACTTTTTATTCGAAGATGGTGAGGCCTCTAAGATAACCTTTGCCTTGTTTCGATTGACTTCAACACCTTTTTTCTAGACTAGGAAACTAAGAAAATTACCTGCAGATACACCAAAAGCACACTTAAGAAGATTCATGTTTAATTCATGTTTTCTTATTCTTTCGAATGATTGCCTTTGATTTGTTATATGCTCATATTTCAATTTCGATTTAACGACTGCATTATCTATGTATATTTCTATGAATTTTCTAATTATATCATGAAAAAAAAGTGGTCATGGCCCTTTGATAAGTAGCCTTAACAATTTTCAAATCAAAAGGCATAACTACTCATTCATAAATGTCAATTGCACCAATACTTCAAAATGATGTTTTTTATACATCCTCTTTAGCAATGTATATTTGGTTATAACCAGAATATCCATTCATAAAACTTAGAATTTCATGACCTGATGTGAATCAATAAACATATCAGTAATTGGCATAGGGTATTCATCCTTGGGTGTTGCAAAATTTAGATCTCAAAAATCTATATATACTCTTAGCTTGCCATTTTTCTTCATAACAGGAATAAAATTTGAAATCCAATTTACATACCTGGTGGTTCGAATAAACTTTGCTTTTAAAGCCTTTTGATTTCTTCTTTGATTTTTAGTACCACCTCAAGTGCAAACCTTCTAGGCTCCTACTTGATTGGACGTTGCCATGCTTGAATAGGTAACCTATGTTGCACCAATTCTTTGTTAAGTCCGAGCATTTCTTCATATTCTCATGCAAAGCAATTCCTGTATTCTTTGAGGAACTTGACTAATTCCTACTTATAATTTACATCTAATAAACTACTAATATAAATAGGGCATTTAGTTACATCATCACCTAAATTGAATTTCTCTAAAGGGTCTTGTACCTCTATCTTTATAATATCATCAAATAGAGGGGCTTGTTCGAGCCCTAGAGATGAATCATCATATATACAATGCAAATTTGCATCATTAGTAGTGCAAACTATTTTGTTAGCCATGTAAGCTGACAATCGAGCCATAAGGCTCTTAAGACTCATTCGAGTCTACTTGATCAGGCCAATAAATCAACCTTTGGGATAAAGCAAAATCCATTTACATCTAAACAAAACATTTTGATGGCCTCACCGTTGAATGCTCTAGTGTCCTAAATGTTCAGGGGCTTAACCCTTGGATAACACATGTCAAAATCAACATGATTATTTCGAAGATACATTAAATGGTCATTTACCTTAAAAAGCTCTAACTCTCCAAGCTCGTTCCAGAGGAACGTATGCTAGTGTACAACTGAAGGAACAACACGTACAGCATGAAACCATTCCCTTCCAATTAGCAGATTGCAGCTGGCCTTTGATGGAACTACAACAAACAAAGTATTTCTTATCACTATTCCCACTCTGATGCTTAGCGCCACCACTCCCTCTAAGTTTGATGACTTCCCATTAAAGTCTGTAATCATCATGTTTTGTGGGAGCAAGTCAGCATCAGTCTTTCCAAACTTTTTTAGTAAACTGGAAGGCATCAAATTGATTACTGCTCCTCCATCAACCAACACCATATTGACCCATTTTCCATTAGCTACCACCTTGATAAATAAGGATCGCAGGTGATCCTTCAATTCCTTTGTTGGAACATTGAAAATTGTTGAATTCTCCATAGCTTTGACTATGTCTTCTTCTACAAATATGAGGTCTTTATTTACTTCTTTGAGTTCATCAAAGTCCTCATCCACATTGTTCTCAGTTGAAGTTGTTGCATACTCTGCAGGTGATAAGCATAATCTTCATATATTAGTTAACCTTCATATTTAGTCTTTTAGACCTCTTACATGCTTAATTGATTGGTTTTGGCCACATTTTATAATTTTGGGTTCAAATAGGTTTAATTATATTTTTTAGCATTATTAATAATTTTATATTATTTCTGTATTTTGAGCATAACTTGAGTTCTAAACATCTAAAAATTATTAATTTTACCTTTTAGGAAAGCTGACAGAAATATCTACAACTTTAATGAAGAGCTCAAAGACTAAATCATATGTCTAGTAAGTCAGATTAGGCCTAGAAGTCAGAATAGAGATGTAATAATTGGAACCTGAATGATATGTAAAGATTGGGCCATAATCTGGGCTGTAGGAGTCATATGGAGCTGAACTAGTGCCATTAGAAAGCTGAGACATAGATCTTCAACTCTTACGAAGACTACTTATCAAAAATGTGACATTTTGATGTTGGTCTTGCCCTTTGAAGTTGACTGATAGGTCTAGAAAGCTGTTAAGAATATTTTGGACATAATTCTCTCATCCTAAGCCTAAATTAGGCAAATTAGATGTCTAATTAAAGTTAAGAGGAAGAGGATTAACCTTGAGATGAGAGCAAACTTAGATTTTTAATTTTAGGCATAGTTATTTAAGAAGAAGCAATAACCACAAACCTAACCATAATCTTCTCTCAGCTGCTCTTGCTTGCACTTTCTCTCATCTCTATTTCTTTTCCTTCTCTCTAGGTTTCTTTCTTTTCTATTTTTCTTCCTTTCCATCCATAGAGGGGTAGACCCTTTTTAATCAATCCTAGGGATTAACAATCTTGATGTTTAATTTTGAAATCTTATTTTGATTGTTTTACATTTAATTATTAATCAAGTTTCTCTTTTACTTGTTAATCAAGTTTCTCTTTTACCTCTTTTAATTTTTTGAAATTTGGATTGAATTACTTAATTTGATTTGGATGTTGATGTGATAATTTCATAATTACCACATGTTTAATGAGAATTATAGAGTCTAAACAATGCATCAAAGGTGTTTGATAGATTATTAAGCTTGGTTGAATTCTGGGTTTTAGGTTAATTTACGATTAGATGAGTTCTTAATTCATTTAACCTTGAATAATTAAATTTTGGATGCTTATCTAATAAAGAATTCAAGAATCATCTTAAGACTTCTTGATGTGATGTAAGACCAAGAATTTGATTAGCAATTGAATGGATTTTTAGTGATCTATGATGGATTAAATTCAAGATTAGTTGATTTCCTTGGATTAGTTATTTACTTAATTCTGTTTATAATTTTTAATTACTTTTTTAAATTAATTCTATAACTTTTTCCCATTTTATTAACTTCTTAATCTAATTGCTTAATTAGAGTGATCCAATGGCTCGACTCAGTTGTGCCTTATTCTACAAGTAATTTGGTGAATCAGCTTACAAATTAATATAATTTGATAGTCTCAATAGTTATCAACAGGAAGAATTAATACTACATTCATTAGGAAGTCATTACAAATGGCTTCCAAATCATCATTGAATCCTGACTCGAAAAATTCATTAATTAGATCTTCATCCATAAGAATTGGATGTTTTCCCTTTTCTACTTATCCTACAGCTCCTTTGACCACATCTAAATTTGTTTGAATATCCATTTGAGATGCCTTCTGTTGAATGGCTTGTTGTTGGGCTTTCTATTGGGCTTGAAGTAGTTGAGCCTTCCTCCACTGGGTCTTGACAAGAATGGACCCTTGAATTGAGCTGATGATTGCCCAACCTCATTTCTAGACCAAGTGGTAGGATTTCCACCATATCCTAACATAGGGTATTAACTCCCAATTCGAACCTATGCCAATTTGGCCTCTGAACTAGGATTTTTTTTATCTAGCTATTTCGATACCATTTATTTGGTGCCATGTTTGATGGTGGTACCCTGGTCTTCCCCTTGATTACTTTTGAATCAATCATCATGCCAGACCTTAGACTAACTGGCTAACTTAAACTTTTGACTACTCTGATTTCTTGAACAAGCATCTTACTCGATTTCTTTTTCTTTTTTGCTGCTTTGAAAGATTTTGCTGCTAACCTATCAAACACAACATTATATCTAGTGCACAAAGAGACCTCCTTTTCTTCCTCCTTATTGCTAAGTAAAAACTCTACTAAAGTTTCTTCAGCCTTAGAATACACCTCTTTCTCATTGGTCTCATAGCTATCAAGATCAACTTCAGTGTTGATCTCAGGGGCTTTGTCCTTTGTGTACCATATTCACCTAAAATAGGCCAACTGGCTTGACATAGCTAGCATTGATTTTGAATGGGTTTGAATCAACCTTCATTTCTTTCTGCATTTTTTCTTCGAATTCTAGTCTAAGCTTTTTGATTACTTTTTGAATAAGATCCTTGAAACGAGCATAGTTATTAGTCGAATAACTATATTTATGATGGTATTTACAATACTTTTGACCTTTCATTTCTTCAGGGAAAGGAATATTATGATCATCAGGAGATTTGATTTGTTTATTTTTTAATAACACATCAAATATTTGATAAGCTTTTGTTATCTCAAAGTCAGAAGATTGTCTACTTACAAATTTTGACTTGTCTTTTGCTTTTAATATAGCTTTAAAGATGCATATACATAAGAGGGTCCTAATTGAAGTTTAGCTATGTTTACTTCATTACTCTCTTCATCTACATCTTCATTTTCATTATCATTTATTTCTACATAGGTAATTTTATCTCCCCTCGTGTGTTTCTTGTATCTTTCCTTTTCAATATTAAGTTATTCGATTTGCCTCACTTTTTTCTACTAATTGAGACATATCAAATAATTGTTGACTAACTAGTTTCTTTCTAATCAAGTAATCTACTCCACTAGTAGCCATCTTAACTATTTTAGCTTCAGGAATATTGGTGAAACACCTGGCTTTCATTTGCCTAAATCGAGGTAGGTAATCATCTATCGATTCCTCATTTGCTCATTTAATATTAAACAAGTCCATTAGGCTAACTTTGGTTTCTTCTTGAAAGAATTATTCATGAAAAGTTCTCTCTAAAAGATTCCAAGTATGGGCTGAATTTAGGGGTAAAGTGGAAAGCCAAGTAAAAGCATTCTTGGTCAAAGAACTTGGGAAATATTTCATTTTTAAATATTCATTATTGACAATTTACCCTGACTCGATTGTGTATCAAGCTATATGTTCAACTTATTACCAAGTGGCCTCAATACTCATGAGGGGGTATTTTGAGTATATAAAAAAAGTTCATAAATCTTTCGCAAAATACTTAAATTCTTATTTTCGTTGAAGCTATTGTTTGTTAGAGATGAATGAATGGAGGAGATATAAATTTTTCACTCTTAAATGAATTAACCAAGAGAGATAGAATTTAGATAAAGCAATAAAAATAGTGCTCAAAGTATACAGTAGAGTTTAGAGAAAACAAACACCAAGCTTTATCCTGGTTCAGCCACCAATTCACTTGTGTCTTACATCCAGTCCTCAAGCATTCACTCGAGATTTTTCACTAAATTCTAAGCTTGAAACAAGTGCTTGTAACCTTTACAAATTGGAGCACTCAACACCACATTGGGATACCTCACCCTTTGTAGCTTGAGCCTCTTCAAACAAGGGATGCCTCACCCTCTATACAGATTGAACAGGATATAGAAGAATTGAAACTCTCTCTATAGAGTGAATAATACAAATTGAAGTTTATGAGTATATGATGATTCGCACGTTTGAAGCTAAAAGATAGAGTATACTTGATGGGATATTAAAAACAAGTATTCAATGCTTATAAATGATTTTCTGGTTGTTTCTCTAACATTTCATAAATGCCTAACACCTTAAATTTATAGCTAAAAGCAATTAAGAGTCGTTGGGGTAGTTGAAAGCATTAAATGCTTTTCCATATAGCCATTGAGTGTAAATTCTAGTTGCCCAGATAACTGATTAGGACATTTTTCCTAATCGGTTAGGAGTCAAGAACTGACTTCAAATACATCTCCTAACCAATTGTAGTAGATTGCTAATTGGTTAGGGTCTTTAGATTTTGGCTTTTGACTTTTAGAATAATTGGTTAGGAGGACTTCCTAATCGGTTACGAGCTTTAATATTTAGCTTCTATGAAGCATAATAACCGGTTAGGATAAGTCTCCTAATCGGTTAGAAGTTTTGATTTTTAGCTCCTGTGAAGCCAAATAACCGATTAGATGGTCTCTCTAATCGGTTAGAAGCTTTAGCCTTTTAGCTCCTGTGAAGGGTTTACACAAGAAAGATTTTAAAGAGGTTTTCAAGAACATTTTGCTTAAACTTAAATACCATCTTAGCAGATATAATCCTTATTTTGAAAACCATATTTAAGTTAAGTAAGAAAACATTTTATGAGCTTAGTGTGAATCATTCAACTACCTTTACACAAGATCTAAAGCCTATATTCTAGACTTGATGCTCTTTGGGATTTGTCTTTTGCATTTGCCTTCCTTTCTTAGTTTTGTTATCATCAAAACCATTTCTTGAGTCAATGCCAATCACATTCTCCCCCTTTTTGATGATGACAAACAACTATTGAGAAATGGTTAGTTCAAATAATAATTGGAATTCATAAAAGCATTTAGAGACTTACTCCCCCTCTATTGTTCAAGAGGTGATTGAATCAGAGATGCACAGCTCCCCCTTTGTTTTGGAATTCTAAGACCAATAAAAAAAATACCTTCTAATTTTTTTTGTTTACTTTTTTTCTCAAAACCAAGAGCCTTCTCCCGTTTTTTCATGATAAAAAAAAATTTGGAGAGGGAGTGCATAACCATTATTGTGTAATAAATAACCAGTAAGAATTCATCAACAATGTAGCAATCTAATCATTAAAGGAAATATTCAAGTCATACTAATCATTGTTGAGCATGTCATGGTTCAATATAATAAACATCATATCCAAAAGATAGCTAACATTAAAGATAAAGAAGTTCATAAACATTACTAGAATTAAAATAAGTACTCCATGCCTAAGCCCCATAATCCTCTAGTGTTGGGTAACGATGCTTAAGTCTATCCAGACGATATTCCATAGCACTCAAATGATCATAGATGACTGTGTTGCTATGTTCTAGGTAGGTTCTAAGATCAACAATGCGAGCTTCAATACTAATTTACATGTTTGCTATGGCTTCTAAGATGCGGTCATCAATGGTGGCAGGGGCCTCTTCCATAGGCTTGTCAGCCGGAGCAGTAGGAATTTCTCCTTATTGTGCTACTGCCACACGTTGACGACCATGGATCCATTCACCATTTACTTTTTTCTCTTGCATGTGGTTTAGAGAGGCAAGTCCAAACTTGTGGGGACCTATAGTTTACACAATTCCATCATCTTGTAAGCTGACTTTATATTGGTGTAGAATATGAGTAACCAATAGGGCATAAGTAAGATCCATAACAGCCTTCTCTTTAGCTTTTATCATGTAATGCATGATGTAATAAGGCAAATTTATTTTCACATGTCTTTTAAGTGCCCATATCAAGAAAATGTCTTCTTTTTCAACCAAGGCAAAGTTGTTTCCCTTGGTACTAAGATATGTGTTACTATGAAGTGAAGAAGACAATCCTGTAAATTAAGAATACTAGCAGTAAAAGATCCTTTTGGCACTTGAATTCCTAGTTGAAGCATACTTGCTACTGCTTGGTGTCGATCAAAATCGTCCCATGAGTTGTGATTTTTCACAGGGAGTTTGTCACCAGAACAAGTGAGACCAAACAGGGGAGTCCACTAACTCGGTGATATAACAATTTTATGCCTCTTAAATTCAGAAACTAGATTTCCACTAATAATGTTTAAATTGCAGAAATAAACTTTTGTGAATTCAATGTAGAAATACCCGGGATTGGTGGTGATAAGAGTTTTCAGCCAATGGAATTCTAAGAGCTGTGAGAAATATGAATCCTTCTCTGATGAAGAAGTCTTAGTCCATGTACTTAGGTTGAATGAGGCATCGCATATAAAAATGCAGTGTGTATACCTTATTTGATTTTTGTGGGAGAAGTACCTTCCAATGTTGAGGCTAATGGAGAAGTCTTGGTCAGTAGGTGAAGTGGGTGTTGGCAGGGGTACATTGGGATTTTTGGTGTGAGAACGCTTGGGGTGAGAAGAACTAATTGTCATGGTTGAAAATGGAGGCAAGGGCTCGGTTGAGAAGAAAGAAAGTGAGAGGGAATATGAAAATTTAGAAGATAATGGAAGTATTAATCAGTAGAAAGTGATGGAAAGTGATGGAAAATGAGTTTTAGTGGTGAGTTTTAGTTGGATTTGGAGTGGGAGAAGTGTTTGAGTGAGTGGGTGTGAGTGGGTGCTTGAGGAGGAAGATGACAATGGAGGAAAGGGGGCTTGGTACGTGAAAGAGTTCACGATTGGAAGTGGTTGTTGATGTCCAGTAACCGGTTATAATGCTTTGTGTAACCGGTTACCAAGTGTCCTCTAACAGGTTAGAGAATGTCTCTAATCGATTAGCACTTAATTTCAAATAGTTTCAGGAAATCCCAAAACACCCATAATCGATTAGTGGAGCCTTCTACTTAATTATTTTGCTTAGCAGAGAGCCCTTTTCCTTGACAAAATAGTTCCAAAACCCACATAATAGATTGTTTTCTTCTTCTAACTGATTATTGTACTTTCAGGATTAGAAAATCTTCAAGAAATCAGTCCTTGAGACATCAGTTTGTTCCATCTTAACTTGGTTTCCTTTTCATTAATATTAACCACTTCAAGAACATCTTAAATATAGAATTCTTCTACTTTAGAAAATATCTTTCTTTATCAAGAACTTGATTAATGAGCTTGAGGGACTTAAGGATGGATCAAGTACCTGCAAAACAAATTTGAGGGACACTCCAATGCTCAAGTCAGTATTGGATTCAAGATAAGATGCAAGAGAATCATACAAAGAACTCAGTTATGATATATTATGCAAAAAGATTATTCATTATGCAAAAAGAAATGTGTAGCAAGAGTTTAGATGCATGATTTGTCTAATATGCCAAGTTCACTTCTTATATAAAAGAATGCTTCTTTGTTTAATGGTTTAGTGAAGATGTCAGCTAGTTGTTTAGTTGTTTCAACAAATTCAAGCATGCAATCCCCTTTTTGAACATGATCCCTTATGAAATGGTGCCTTATCTCTGTGTGTTTTGTTCTTGAGTGCCAAATGGGATTTTTAAATAAATTGATTACACTAGTGTTGCCACACCTTATAGGGATGTGGCCAAGTTCTATACCATAGTCTAGAAGCTGTTGCTTCATCCAAAGGATTTGAGCACAACAACTCTCAACTACAACATATTTAGCTTCAGCTGTAGATAATGTCACATTATTTTATTTCTTACTATGCCAAGAATGAGCTTCCACGCAAGTGGGATGTTCCACTAGTGCTCTTCCTATCTATTTTGTATCAAGCAAAATTAGAATCAGAATAACTAATTAAATTATATGAGGCACCTTTAGGATACCATAATTCCATTTGTGAAGTGCCTATTAGATATTTCATAATTTTTTTACAGCACTTAGGTGTGATTCTTTAGGATTTGCTTGAAATCTAGCACACATGCACACACTAAACATAATATCCGTCTTACTAGCTATAAGATAAAGGAGTGAGCCAATCATACCTCTATATTTTGTGATTTCTACAAATTTACCTCCTCCATCCCTGTCCAAATAATAAGAATTGCTCATTGGTGTAGCCATATACTTGGTGTTGTCCATTCCAAATTTCTTGAGCAGCTCCTTGCAGTACTTAGATTGATTTATGAAGGTCTCATCCTTTGTTTGCTTGATTTGGAGACCAATGAAGAAGTTGAGCTTACCCATCATGGACATCTCAAACTCACTTTGCATAATATTAGCAAATTCTTTACAAAGAGAGTCATTAGTAGCACCAAATATAATATCATCAACATATATTTGAATAAGAAGAATGTCATGCTTTTTATGCTTCATGAAGATAGTAGTACTAACCTTTCCTCTAGAAAAGCCTTTTTCTAAAAGAAACTTGCTCAACCTTTCATACCAAGCTCTAGGAGCTTGTTTTAAGCCATACAATGCCTTTTTCAATTTAAAGACATGGTTAGGCAGTTCAAAGTTTTCCAAACTAGGAGGCCGTTCCATATATATTTCTTCTTGTATAAAATCATTTAAGAAAGTACTTCTAACATCCATTTGAAAAAGTTTAAAATCTATAATACATGCATATGCAAGTAGCATTCTTATAGCCTCTAATCTAGCTACGGGAGCATAAGTTTCTTCATAATCTATTCCTTTTTCTTGATTATAGTCTTTTGCAACCAACCTAGCTTTATTTCTTGTTATTAAACCTGTTTCATCAAGTTTGTTCCTAAAGACCCATTTGGTGCCAATTATGGGATGATTATTGGGCCTTGAAACTAATTTCCAAACTTGATTTTTCTCAAATTGGTTTAGTTCTTCTTATATGGCCAAGATCCAATGTTCATCATTAATGGCCTCATTTATGTCTTTAGGTTCAACTTGAGAAACAAAAGCCATATGGTTACATGCATCTCTAAGAG
This sequence comes from Ormosia semicastrata, assembly GCA_029884595.1. Classification (NCBI taxonomy): domain Eukaryota; kingdom Viridiplantae; phylum Streptophyta; class Magnoliopsida; order Fabales; family Fabaceae; genus Ormosia; species Ormosia semicastrata. The sequence goes on from JAQQTO010000047.1 coordinate 12,052,708, forward strand.
AGTTTCGAGTACCCATTTTGATACATCACCTATCACTTTGTTAAGAGGATGATATCTTGATGTCCTTCATTTCTTGGGAAGGTCTTTGATTGGTGAATCTTCTTGCCTTGGGGAATCAAATGGGCTTTCTTCTCGCTTCTTGGCTTCCTTTTCTTGATTCTTTAAGTGAGTTTTTGATAAAATTTCTGTAACATCATCAACTAAATCCTTTCTAAGATCATTTGGATTAGTTTTATCAAATGCAACATGAATTGATTCTTCAATTGTCATTGTTCTTTTATTATAGATTCTAATGGATTTACTACTAAGAAAGTAACTAAGAAATATTCCCTCATCGGATTTAGCTTCAAACTTGCCTAGGTTATCTTTTCCATTGTTTAAAACAAAGTACTTGCAACCAAAGACATGAAAGTGAGAAATGTTAATTTTCCTTCCTTTGTATAGTTCATAGGGGTTTTTCTTTAAAATTGGTCTTATCAAGACCCTATTCATAATATAACAAGCAGTACTCATCGTATCCGCCCAAAAATACTTAGGAAGGTTTGTTTCATTGAGCATAGTTCTTGCTAACTCTTCTAAAAATCTATTTTTGCTTTCAACCACTCTATTTTGTTGTGGAGTTTTAGGAGCAAAAAAATTATGCTCAATCACATTTTCATTGCAAAACATTTCAAAATCTTTGTTCTTAAATTTCCCACCATGATCACTTCTTATGGATGTAATGCTACAATTTTTCTCATTTTGAACAACTATTGCAAGTTTTCTAAATGCATGAAAGGCATCATTCTTATGAGCAAAGAATAGTGTCCATGTATATCTAGAGTAATCATCCACAATCACAAGAGTATAGTAATTACCCCCAAACTCATAGTTCTTGATGGTCCAAAAAGATCCATATGCAAAAGTTGTAAGGGTCTAGCAAGAAACAATATTTTTACCTTTAAAAAAGACATTTACTTGTTTACCCTTTTGACATGCATCACAAAGTCTATTTTTCTCAAAATTGAGTTTTGGTAAACTAATTACTAAATCTTTATAAATAAGTTTGTTTAGATGATCCATATGAATGTGAACAATTCTCCTATACCATAGCCATGAATCACTCTCCTTACTAATAAGACATTTTATATTTTGAGAATTAATATCATCAAGATTAATCATATATATATTATTAACTCTATAACCATCAAACTTAACTTGTTTATCATTTTTTATTTCAATTATGCAATAATTTGAGTCAAAGATAATTTTATCACATAATTGACTTATGCTAAGCAAGTTATGTTTGAGTCCTTCTACATGCAAGACATTTTTAATTGAAGTAGAGGGATTCTTACCAACTTTTCCAACTCCAAGGATCATCCTTTGTTGTTGTCCTCATATGTGACATGTCCATGCTTCTTTGGGGCAAGGAAGGAGAACTTGGATGCATCACCCGTCATGTGCTTGGAGCAATCGCTATCAATATACCAACTTGAGCTTTTGGTCTTCAAGCACACCTACAACACACATTCAAGTTTTAACCTTTGGTATACAAATTTTCTTGGATCCTTGTGTGTTAGCATTGGGCAAGGTGCCATTAGGAACCCAAATCCTCTTAGTTCCAACCTTGGTGTTGATATTCTTTCTTACATTACATGTTAATGCACTATGCCCTTTCTTACTACAATGAAAGCATTTGATAAAACGACTACTTGATGTACTTGAGGAAACAAAGAAATTCTTATAAGACTTTTGATGGTTATTTGGATTATATCCTAAACTAGCTTTTTAAAAAAATACATTTTTGTTTCCCCAATAACACATTTAAATTGTCTCTTCTAAAGGTAAATTTTGCAAGATTATTTTTCAAATCCTCAACCTTCTTTTCAAATGATTTACATGATTAGCAAGTTGATTGAATGGATGCATTATCAAGTGAAGAGCAAGTCATGCATAATGAGTTAGCATCAATAAGTCCTAAGTTCTCATTTTCAATTTTAAGCTTATTAATTTCCTTGTTCAACATAGAGACTTTATTTACCAATAAGGAAACTATTTTATTTGAAGATAAAATCATTTTTGTGAGCCTTAAGGATTCATCATGCAATTCTTGAAAAGTATATTGCAATTCACTGTAGGAAGGTAAGGGTTCTAGGTTAGAAGAAGTTACCCCGGTGTCACTTTCTTCTTCTTATTCTCTTTTAGCCATGAGACATAGATAAACTTCTTCATTTTTTGAGCTATCAGAGGAGTCCATGTCATTATTTTCCCATGCAATGTATGCTCTTCTTCCTTTCTTTTCTTTGGAAGGTCTCTTCTCAAATTTCTCCACCTTCTTGAGGTACACGGGACATTCCATCTTCATGTGTCTCGATTTTCCGTATTCATAACATGTTGGAGTAGATAAGGTTCCTTCCCCTTTATGATATGACTTCTTTGGAGGAAAATGTGCTCTTCTTTGAAATTCCTTCTTCTTTAAGAATCTTCCAAATTTCCTCACAAGGAAACTAAGATTCTCCTCATTTAGCTCTATATTTTCTATGCCATCTCCATCATCTTCATCATTATCTTCCATTGTAGATAAGGTGGCCTTGAGTGCAATCCCCTTCTTTTTATTGTCATGTTCCCCACTTTGATTGAGCCTATTTAGCTCCAATTCATGCTCTTGGAGATTCCAGAACAAGGTGGCCAGGGTCATTGTTGATAAGTTTCTTGATTCCGCAATAGTCGTCACCTTGGGTTGTCAAGTCCTACTCAAACACCTCAAGACTTTGTTAATAAGATCCTCATTAGGAAAAGTTTTTCCTAATGAAGCAAGATGATTTATAACATGTGTAAATCTTTTTTTGCATTTCTTGGATACTTTCTCTTGATTTATTCTAAATAATTCATATTCATAAGTGAGAGTGTTTATTCTTGATCTTTTTACTTTACTTGTGCCCTTATGAGTTACTTGTAGGGTATCCCACATTTCTTTGGCGGTCTTACAATTTGACACCCTAAAGAATTCATCATACCCCAAGGATGTGGTAATGATGTTCTTGGCTCTCAAGTTGTATTGAACCTTCTTTTTGTCTTCATCCGTCCATTCACTTCTACGTATGTTAGTTCTTACACCATCAACTATACGTGTGGGAACAAAGGCGCCATTTTCAACGGCATCCCACACATCAATATCAATAGTTTCAATAAAAAGTTTCATTCATTCTCTCTAATAGGCATAACCATCACCATTGAAATAAGGAGGTCAATTGATAGAAGAACATTCGTTACAAAAACCATTTGAAGCCATCACTTCTTTTGAAGATGCTAAGCTCTTTATACAATAGTCTAGCTCTGATACCACTTGTTACCAAGTGGCCTCAATACTCAAGAGGGGAGTGAATTGAGTATATAAAATAAGTTCGCAAATCTTTTGTAAAATACTTGAATTCTTATTTTTGTTGAAGCTATTGTTTGTTAGAGATGAATGGATAGAGGAGATATAAACTTTTCACTCTTAAATGAATTAACCAAGAGAGATAGATGATAACTCCATAAAATGTAGTTATTTGTGCCCCATAATTATGTTTCATAAAATGCTATGTCCTTGTTATTATGCATATATGAGAAATTTTATGTTTATATTGGTTAAATTTCCTTTGGATGTTTCTTTATATATTAATGAGCAATTTGTATGTATTCGTCAAATGATTAAGTGGATTTATAATTTATATTTAACTTTATGATTTTTTTTAATGTAGGATGGGCTAAAAACAGAGGAATTGGAGCAATTCAAGGCTCAAAAGCCCAAGAGAAAGCCAAGGAGGCATTCTAGAAGAGAGCGTCGCGGCCCTGGTTGTTGTGACCCGCGGCATAAAAGTGCATCATCAAGCTACCATACAAAAACCTAAGGCTAGAGATCCGCGACACAAAAGTAGTGTGCGTTGCGGCCCTTCGTGACTGACTCAACTAGCGCCGCGGCCTAGGTTAGTGAGCGCCACGGCGCTAAGTGCAGAACTGAGCCTATAAATAGATTTTTATCATATTTTGTTAGGATGACTTTCTAGGTTAGAGAAGTTGTGCCTAGTTCTTCATTTTCTGAGGCTGAAAGAGGCCAAAGGAGCCAAGGTTGGAGGCTATCTTCCTCAAGGAGAGAGATTCAAGCATCAATGACAACTTCCATAAACCTTTCCTCCTTTCTCTCTTTGTTTTCTTCTCTTTCTCATTCATTTGAGCATGTATTTTGATTTGTAATTAATGTAGATATTGGCAAGTGCACCAAATCGATAAAAGTAATAAAGAGTGAGTAAAGTATCGTCCCACGAGGATTAAGTTATTAATTACTAAATTTGCCAAATCGACACTATTCAAGCTATTGAAAAAAGGGTTGATGCAAATTTAATTAAAAAGAAATATAAAATCAGTAAACAATAAAATCAAAGAGATGAAAAATAATAATGTTAAAGAGTTAGGGTTCAGATTTCACTTGAACTCTTTAGAAGCACATTCAAATATTGGTTCAACTATGTTCTATTTCAATGATTTATGGTCAATTTTCAAAATTAATTAATACCCAATTCATTAGTATATTAATCCTCTTACGCTGATTGAAATTAACTAATCTCTTAGTCTAACCCCAATTAGAAAGACATTATCAAGAACGAGGGAATTAAAAGAAAATCACATAACCCACAATGTCTTTTCCTAGCGATTGCAGAAATTATGGTGTTTATCACATGCTCTAGGTTCATGTAAATTTTCCTAAATCATACATCAACCCAAAAGATCATTCCCAAATTGATCAGGTTTAGAAAAGCATTAAAAATAGAGATACACACATAAATCATGAAATAGAAACATAAATTAAACCCATAAAAGAAAGTTACATCATTCAAGAACAAGATCCATCATCACCCTAACAAAGGGAAAATTAGTTACACATAGAAAAAGAAGAACACAAAGGGAAGAATATGACAAACTCCATTATAGAAAGGTGAAAAAGTTGAAGAAAATCCCTAATCTTCAAACCTAATTGCGCCCACACCACATTAGGGTTTGTGCCTCTTGACGGCTACTGCGTTCTGTCCAAGTGTGTGTTACATTTGGCGTAACTTACGAATTTATAAGAAAACAACGTTGGCTTTCTGCACAGCCAGCGCTATGGCACTAAGTTACCAGCGCCTAGGCGCTGGCCCATTAAAACCATGGTGTTTTACGTATCTAGCACCTAGGCGCTATGACTTTAGCGCCTAGGCGCTGAACCACTAGAATGCAAAATTAGCTCTCTGTCTCATAAATCGTCCAGTCTTTTTCCATGCATAATTACCTATCAAAAACACATAAAAACACACAATTAAAACATAAATTAGAAAAATTAAAAACAAAAGAAACTTAAGCACAAACTCAATCAAAAAGAATAAAAGAGAATGAAAACCAAAGACTTTGAACTGTAAAAATATGAATTTTTGCAGGTTCATCACTCTCCCAAACTTAAACTTTTGCTTGTCCTCAAGTAAAAAGAAAAACAAAAACAAAAGACTAAACAAATAACAACTCAAAACACAACCAAAACATGGCAACACCAAGTAGTGAATATCATACATATCCTCAGAAATTACTTCACAATCTAATTTCAAAGAGTTACACATGAACAATCCAATTATCACATTGTCTCTCACATGTAACTCTTATGCATCAATGACTTCCCAAAAACATGAATGAAAGACACAATCTCCTCATAAAGAACAAACTCAAATAGATTTATAAAATTATAAGTGCACATCAAACCCACATCCATAGGGTTGTTCTCCATCTCTCTCTCGACTAATGTAAACAGCACACAACCAAAGATCAAAAGGGTCTTTAAAAGCTTATAATGTAAGACCGATGGTATGGGTTAAGAAAGAAGTGGTAGGAAAATGAAAACAAAAGTTGAGATACAAAATCATGTAAATTTCACAATTCAAGCCACAAAATATTGAACAAGTGCAAAAAGGAGCAAAAGAATCAACACAACATTCATTTTCTTTCTTTCTTTCTTTTCTTTCTTTTTCTTTCTTTTTCTTTTTCAAGAACCTCCACCCCCAAACTTATTTCTTTGCAATACTTTAGGTATACTTCTTCTTTCTTTTTTTTCTTTTGCTTTTTGAATTTTCTTTTCTTTTCTTTGAAATTTTTCATCTCCATAAAACTTCTTGCACAAAAATAATGAAGGCTTGAATAATAAAATAAAATAGGATATGCACTCAATAAAGGTTATGTAAGAGAGGAATTTTTTTTATGTGGGTATGGCAAAATGAAAATATAGGTAAAAGAAAAAAAATACAAGCCAAACAATAACAAGGCTACAAAAGGGACCTAAGGATATATTGTGTTTACAAGTTGGCTTGAAAGGCTCAAATGGTCCAAAGAAGGCCCTTATCATTTCCTTAATTATGCACTGCCTGAGATTTCACCTCAAAAGAGAATTAAACAACTTCTAGATGCAAATCATCCACACATATGCATTCCCATAAACTTTCTCTAAGCTTGACATGCAATCAAATTCCAAGGTCTATCAATCAGAAAGAATGGAAGAACATCCATACACAATTGAAACAATAGGGATAAATGCAACTCATAGATTCTTATGTGCTATACTAAGAAATAAACCAATCCATAATTCAAACAATCATTGGATATTCAATTCAACACACCAGCATGCACAATATTAAAACAAAGACTTAAAACACAAAATGGATGATGATGACAAAATCAAAATCAATAAAAACAAGTAATTAAATGAAATAAATGCAAGAAAAGAAAAGAAAAACTCTTTTTTTTTGTGGTCGGCAACTATATACATCCCCCTACAAAGGCTCCGAACTCAAGGAGGCACCTAAGCCGACTCAACATTACCTTCAAAACAAAAACAGAAAAAATAAGAGATAACAATAAAAACAACAATAAAATTAAAAGAGAAAAAGAGAGAAAATTTGGGTTGCCTCCCACAAAGCGCTTGTTTAACATCATTAGCTCGACGTTGCCTTTTCTTAATTAATCATGGTGGCTTGAAGCAAGAAAAGTAAGATGACATTTTTCTCTTATCAGTTCTTTGGCTCCAGACTCTGTCACTGTCTTTGGAATCAATCTGCAATAAATCAATGGAAGCTGGAGGATCTTTTTCAATTACAACAATTTTTGCAAGAGGAGGACCTTTCTCCTTTTCATCCATAATCATGGAAGTGGGAAAATTAGCATTGACTGATGATGAAGGACTCTTACTAGCCAAATCCCGTAGAGGTTTATCTTGAATGCATTTGACAGGGGCATAAAGATCTTATATCGGTGCAGATTTATCAAAAACATTAATAGTCACCTGATCACCATCCACCCTCAAAATAAGCTCTCCTCTAAGTACATTAATCAACACTCCTGAAGTAGCCAAGAACAGTCTTCCAAGAATCAGAGGAATACCAGCATCCTCATCCATATCCAAAATCACAAAATCAGCTGGGAAAATAAATTTGTCAGCCTTCACTAGCAAATCTTCCACTATACTATATGGATGTTTAATTGATCGATTAGCTAGTTGAAGAGACATTGTAGTTGGCTTCACTTTATCAATCCCAAGCTTGTGGAGAATTGACAATGACATTAAATTGATGCAAGCCCCTAAGTCACATAGAGCTTTCTCAATAGTCAACTCACCAATAGTGCACGAAATAGTGAAACTATCTGGATCTTTCAATTTAGGAGGCAGTTTCCTCTGAATTATAGCACTGCACTCTTCAGTAAGTGTCACAGTCTCATTTTCATTGAGCTTCCTCTTCTTTAAGAGCAAATATTTCATGAATCTAGCATATGAGGGCATTTGATCAAGTGCTTCAGTAAATGGAATATTTATCCGCAGCTTCTTAAAGACATCTAAGAACTTTGAGAATTGCCTCTCTTGGTTCTCCTTCTTTAACCTTTGAGGAAACTGGAGTCTAGTATACAATGTAGGATCAACTATTTTCTACTCAAGTTCCTCCTTTTTCCTCTACCACTTTGGATGCTCCTCTTTAACTTTTTCATTACAGCACTCTTCAGTTAAGACATCCGCAATAGGAACATCAATTTTTTCAGCTTCTTTAACTTGTCCTTCCAAAGTCTTGCCACTTCTCAGTGTAATTACATGGTATTGCTCCTTTGGATTGACGACAGTATCACTCGAAAAGGTACCTAGGGGTCTCTCTTGAAGTTGTTTCGCTATCTACCCCACTTGATTCTCTAAATTTTTAATAGTAGCTCCTTAATTCTGAAAATTTGCCTTTGTTTCCTCCATAAAAGCATAAGTCTGTTGCACAAAAGTAGATGTTTGTAAACAGAGTTTCTTAAGTACAATCTCAAGAGGAGACTTCTTCTCTAGTTGAGGATTTAATGGCATTGTTTGATTGCTTTAAGAAAAATTGGGATGATTCCTCTACCCTGGATTATGTGTACTTGAAAATGGAACACCCTGAGGTCTGAAAAGATTACCCATATAATTTACCTGCTCTTGAGAACTGAAACCAGAATTGCTTGCCTCACATCCACCATTCGTATGATTACCTCCACAGAAATCACAAATTAACACTTGGTGGTTCACATAATTTACCTGTATACTCTCAACTCTTTTGGTGAGGTTAGTTAACTGCTGAGAAATACTTTTATTTTGGGCAAGTAAAGCATCAAGAGTACCAAGCTCCATAACTCCTTGTCTGACGACTACTCTCCCACTAGGCAACTAATATTCATTGGTCGCCATGGTTTCAAACAATTCCCGAGCTTCTTCAGGAGTTTGGTATTCAGAGATCTACCTGTAGATGCATCTACCATAGCCTTGGTAGGATGATTTAAACCATTATAAAAAATTTACACCTGCTGTCAAACCTCAAATGCATGGTGAGGGCATCTCCTTAAAAGCTCCTTGAATCTCTCCCACGATTCATATAATGACTCCCTTTGATTTTGAGTGAAACAAGCTATTTCACTCTTCATCTTCATAAACACTGATGGAGGAAAGTATCGAGTAAAAAATTTGCTAACCAGATCCTCCCAAGTAGAGATGCTCCCTTGTGGCTAGGCTTGTAGCCAGCTCTTTGCTTTATGTCTGAGAGAAAATGGGAACAGTCGTAATCTAATGGCATCATCAGTAACGCCATTATACTTAATAGTATCGCAAAGCTGCAAGAAATTTGCAATGTGCAAATTTGAATCTTCTACCTGACCTCTCCCAAACTGATTATACTGCACCAACTGTAGAAGTGCTGGTTTAATATCAAAATTGTTGGCTTGAATAGCAGGATGCACAATACTGGCAGAAATATTCTCAGCAGATGGGGTAGCATAGTCAGCCAATGTACGTCTTCGCTCTGCAATTACAACAATTTCTGTCATCTTTGCTTCTGTTTCTTCAAGCTTCTTCCTTTCTCTAACTACTTTCCTGTTTGCTCTTGTTGTTCTTTCTATCTCTGGATCAAAATGCAATTCTTCTGACTCTAGAGAACCTTGCATAAACAAACAAATAAGCAAATCAAAGTGAAGTAAGGAAGGAAATTAAAAATAAAAATAAAAATAAAAATAAATGACTAATAAAAATAAACCAAGAAAACAAAAATAAAAAGAAACAAATTAAAAATAAAATTAAACAAAGAAAAAATAAATGCTCAAATTAGTGTCTTTTTAACTACTATTTAATATTAATAACAATAATCTCTAGCAATGGCGCCAAAAACTTGATGTGGATATTGGTAAGTGCACCAAATCGATAAAAGTAATAAAGAGTGAGTAGAGTATCATCCTATGAGGATTAAGTTATTAATTACTAAATTTGCCAAATCGATACTATTAAAGCTATTAAAAACAGGGTTGATGCAAATTTAATTAAAAAGAAATATAAAATCAACAAATAATAAATCAAAGGGATGAAAAACAATGATGTTAAAGAGTTAGGGTTCAGATTTCACTTGAACTCTTTAGAAGCACATTCAAATATTAGTTCGACTATATTCTATTTCAATGATTTATGGTCAATTCTCAAAATTAATTAATACTTAATTCCTTAGTATATTAATCCTCTTATGCTGATTGGAATTAACTAATCCCTCAGTCTAACCCCAATTAGAAAGGCATTATCAAGAACGAGGGAATTAAAAGAAAACCACATAACCCACAACGTTTATTCCTAGCGATTGCAGAAATTATGGTGTTTATCACATGTTCTAAGTTCATGCAAATTTTTTCAAATCATACATCAACCCAAAAGATTATTCCCAATTTGATCAGGTTTAGAAAAGCATTAAGAATAGAGATAAACACATAAATCATGAAATAGAAACATAAATTAAACCCATAAAAGAAAGTTACATCATCCGAGAACAAGATCCATCATCACCCTAACAAAGGAAAAATTAGTTACACATAGAAAAAGAAGAACACAAAGGGAAGAATATGATAAACTCCATTGTAGAAAGGTGGAAAGGTTGAAGAAAATCTCTAATCTTCAAACCTAATTGTGCCCACACCACATTAGGGTTTGTGCCTCTTGACGGCTGCTGCGTTCTATCCAAGTGTGTGTTGCATTTGGCGTAACTTACGAATTTATAAGAAAATAACGTGGGCTTTTTGTACAGCTAGTGCTCAGGCACTACGTTACTAGCGCCTAGGCACTGGCCCATTAAAACCACGATGTTTTACATATCTAGCGCCTAGGCGCTATGACTTCAGCGCCTAGGCGCTGAACCACCAGAATGCAAAATCAGCTCCCTGTCTCATAAATCATCTAGTCTTTTTCCATGCATAATTACCTATCAAAAACACATAAAAACACACAATTAAAACATAAATTAGAAAAACTAAAAATAAAAGAAACTTAAGCACAAACTCAATCAAAAAGAATAAAAGATAATGAAAATCCAAGAATTTGAGCCGTAAAAATATGAATTATTGCAAGTTCATCAATAATCATGTGTTCAATGATGTAGTAGCTGTTTTAGGGAATACTTTGAATCCTTTTTATGGATATTAATGATTTTGTTCTCCTATGAGTTTGTATGGATGTATGGTTTTGTTCAATCATATGGTTCTTAATGCTTTTGAAGGTTTGATCATCTTTTGAATGATTTGTTGAAATTTGATGAACCTAAACATAGGAATTTGGATTTAAGATCATATGTATGGTTGATTCATGTTCGATTCTATTCCAATGGTGGGATGAGTTAATTCACTAACTAGATAGAAATATACCTTTTAGTCATGCATAGCGTGTGCTTAAGAATAGATCGTTCAAGAGTGGATTTTGTGTTAGCTCTCATGGAAACATAATGAGTTGGGCAATTGAAACTATGGTTAGATGACCTAGACATAGGCTTTTAGCTAATGAAGATTCTCAAGCTAGCCTAATCATTTCATTCATGTTTATGAAGAAGGATTTTCCTAAACTCTATCCATTATGTTATTTTCATTTATCGCTTTGTAGTCTTTAGTTTTATTGGTTTCCTTATTTTTATGTTCTTGAATAGAATTAGGTAAACTATTGGTTAATACTTAGCATTGGAAGTAAGCTTATCCTTGAGGGAACTATCTTTACTTTTTACTTTATTACTTGAATGACATGTGCACTTGTGACCTATTTTGGGACAAATAATAGAATTCAGATAAAGTAATAAAATAGTGCTCAAAGTAAAGAGTAGATTTTGGAGAAAACAAACACCAAGCCTTATCCTGGTTTAGCCACCAATCCACTTGTGGCTTACGTCCAGTCCTCAAGTAATCACTCGAGATTTTTCACTAAATTCCAAGCTTAAATCAGGTGCTTGTAACCTTTACAAATTGGAGCACTCAACAACACCTTGGGATACCTCACCCTTTGTAGCTTGAGCTTCTTCAAACAAGAGATGCATCACCCTTTTACAATTCTTTGAGAGATGCCTCACCCTTTATACATATTGAACAGGATATAGAAGAATTGAAACTCTCTCTATAAAGTGAGTAATACAAATTGAAGCTTATGGGTATTGAAGATTCACATGTTTGAAGCTAAAAAATAGAGTATGATTGATGGGATATTAAAAACAAGTATTCAAAGCTTAGAAATGATTTTCAGGTTATTTCTCTAACATTTCATAAATGCCCAACACCTTAAATTTATAGCTAAAAGCAATTAAGAGTCATTGGGGTAGTTGAAAGCATTACATGCTCTTTAATATAGCCGTTGAATGTAAGTTTTGGTTGCCCAGATAACTGATTAGGACATTTCTCCTAATCGATTAGGAGTCAAGAACTGACTCCAAATACATCTCCTAACTAATTATAGGAGATTGCTAATCGGTTAAGGTCTTTAGATTTTGGCTTCTGACATTTAGAATAATCGGTTAGGAGGACTTCCTAATCGGTTAGGAGCTTTAATATTTAGCTTTTGTGAAGCCAAATAACCGATTAGGGTAAGCTTCTAATCGGTTAGGAGCAATAGGAGATTGCTAATCGGTTAAGGTCTTTAGATTTTGGCTTCTGACATTTAGAATAATCGGTTAGGAGGACTTCCTAATCGGTTAGGAGCTTTAATATTTAGCTTTTGTGAAGCCAAATAACCGATTAGGGTAAGCTTCTAATCGGTTAGGAGCTTTGGTTTTTAGCTCCTATGAAGCCAAATAACCGATTAGGGTAAGCTTCTAATCGGTTAGGAGCTTTGTTTTTTAGCTCCTGTGAAGCCAAATAACCGATTAGATGGTCTCTCTAATCGGTTAGGAGCTTTAGCCTTTTAGATCCTGTGAAGGGTTTTCACAAAAAAGATTTTAAATAGGTTTTCAAGAATATTTTGCTTAAACTTAAATACTATTTTAACAGATATAAACCTTTATTTTGCAAACCATATTTAAGTTGAGTAAGAAAACATTTTATGAGCTTAGTGTGAATTCTTAAACTACCTTTACACAAGATCTAAAGCCTATATTCTAGACTTAATGTTCTTTGGGATTTGTCTTTTGCATTTGCCTTCCTTTCTTTGTTTTGTGATCATCAAAACCATTTCTTGAGTCAATGCCAATCACACAACTATTGACTCACCAGCCTCACTAACAAACTTACTTAATTTTGGGACTTTGCAACCTCTAGGCAGTTCTGCCTACTAAATAAAATTAAGGAATGCTGAAACAAAGTAAGACTGCAGGTTCACATACCCCACATTAAAATCATACCTATTTAAAACTTGTTCAACAACCTAGTTAATGTTGTGATGCCCCCCAAGATTGTTTTGTCTAAACCTTTCCAAGTACTGATTAGCATTCTGATTTCGATTCATAATTCTAACCCCCTCAAGCTGAACAGGTTGATTTTGTTCATTTTATGTTAGATGGGCATTTCCTATTTGATTAACTATGGGATCCTTAAGATGTCCAAACATATCAGCAATTCGACCCATTTACCTTGCTAAAGTATTAAAAGTATTATTAGTTGACTCAACTTGGGGTGTAATGATAGTGGTCATTTGTTGGGTCACCATATTAACCATCACATGATTGCTCTCATCGACTTGTTGTACAATATTGTTTAGAGCAGTGTTTGTATTTCCTAGCTGGACTAATGATAAATCCCTATGCAGGTTTTGGAAAACAAGAGTATTCAACCTTTTATTTCAATTTGTACTTGTTCCTGCTCCTTGACCATTAACATTGCCTTGATTTCTTGGTGAAATATTGGGTAATGTTGTAATATAGGTAGCTTGAGCAGACCCTAAAGGTTGTGTTGCAGTTTGGGGTACAAAACTAGGAAGCAACCCATATATTGGTGTCATTCCATTAACCTCAGAGCTCCTAGGAACTTCTAAAATAGAAATAGGAGCCCTTGTAGTTGGAATAATTTCACTAACTATAGGATTTGATGGCAAAGTTCCAAACACAATTGTGTCACTATTGCCATTAACTCCATTACTTCCTTAAAGAGGATTTTGAGAGTTATTTGAATTGTTTTTTGACATTATTGACACTATCTTACCGCTTCTTAAACGCATAAGCTTTTAAGTAATCTTTTTACACAAACCAGTCTTTATTATTCGTCCCACTGCGCATGTCAATTTGTTTATAGTAAAATTTGTCAAAGACAAATCTCGATTTTAGTTATCACTCTTGGAAGTGAATCTCTTCCTCTCAAGGGTTCTCAAGTACTTGGTAATTTATGAATCGGAAGAATATCATAAATTCACTTCAAATTTAATAGGAAAAGTACAAGAAATAATAATCGAAAGATAAATTGATGTTTGAATTAGAATGTAAACTAGAAGCAATAAATATAATTAATGAGCAATCGAATTTGACAGAGAAATAAAATAAAGCAATAAAGAAATCATACGAAGAAAGCAAATAAATAATAAGAAACTTAAACTTGTAATAGTAAACTCGACTAGAATTTAAATGAAAACAAAGAAAACATGTAAAGAAAGCAATAAATCAAAAATAGTAAAGATACACCGAAATAAACTTGCTCGAAAGTTAAATTTACAGTAAAATAAAGAAAGTAATTAAAGAAAAGCAATAAAGATGTAGAAAAATAGACGAACAAGAAAGTAAAGCTAATAGAATGATAAACTTGCAGAAAAGTAAATAAAGCAAGTAAAAGGAATCAAATAATTCAAAGAATCACTCGATCAAAAGATGAAATGAAGTTAGCAAGAAATGTAAAAGAATTGCTTTGAAATTGCATTGAAATATAAGGATTGCAGAAATAAAGCATGGTGAAAGGCATACTTGACTAATCTCGATTATCCGTGAGTGTGAGAATGACTTTAGATGTGTGCAAGTATTTTCCAACCACCTAAATGTCTTCACCTCCTTTAGTATTTATAAACAAGAAAAGTAACTATCATTTTAACAAAAATAGGACAAGTGTTTTTGACAGAAATAACTTCTTAATTTAATAGTAATGATTTTCTTGTCTTAGTATTACTTTGAATCTGCTTAAAAACACTTTTTGTCTCAAAGATGTCTTTTGTTAACATAAAAAAAAATTTAAGTATTGTTCACACTGTTACTTCGCTTTTCGATCATATTTGAAATGCTTTCCATCTTTGTGATCGAAAGTCATTTTGATATCATTCTGCCCATATCTTTCATTGCTCCTTAACTTACAAATATTAATTTTGAACAAAAATAAAAAAATAGCTATTTTTTTTATTATGATCCAATTATAACTTTAGATTTGTGCAAGTATTTATAAACAAGAAAAGTAACTATCATTTTAACAAAAATGATAGTATTGTTAGGGTTTAGATGTGTGCAAGTATTTTCCAACCACCTAAATGTCTTCACCTCCTTCAGTATTTATAAACAAGAAAAGTAACTATTATTTTAACAAAAATAGGACAAGTGTTCTTGACAAAAATAACTTCTTAATTTAATAGTAATGATTGTCTTGTCTTAGTATTACTTTGAATCTGCTTAAAAACACTTTTTGTCTCAAAGATGTCTTTTGTTAACATAAAAAATTTTCTAAGTATTGTTCACACTGTTACTTCGCTTTTCGATCATATTTGAAATGCTTTCCATCTTTGTGATCGAAAGTCATTTTGATATCATTCTGCCCATATCTTTCATTGTTCCTTAACTTACAAATATTAATTTTGAACAAAAATAAAACAAATAGCTATTTTTTTTATTATGATCCAATTATAACTTTAACTAGATTCATCAATAATGTTCAAAATATTAATTTATATCTTTTAAGAATCGAAAGAAATTTTATTTTATACCAATAGAAGTATATTGCTCCAAGAATATAGAATAAGCTCTCGTATGTGTCGGGGTGTGAAATTCAATCCTCTGACAGTCTCGTACACGGCATGCCCGTGTGTCTTGGCACGGGCATGGTGGCAAAAGCCTCTCTTTTTGCATCTCAATTAGGAGATACACGGCTTGAAGGCGTTGAGTTACGAATAAAATTTGAAGTAACTTGAATTCATGTAGACGCTGTCGTGCTTAGAATTCGATTATGCCTCCCTTTTCTCAATTCTGTTGTGCAGCGCCATATATATTTCTTCCTCTCCGTTTGATTGCTGCCGCCCCACTTAGATTAGGATTATTTTATGTTTTCTTAGTTCCTAGCATTCTAGTCTTGGCTTTAAATTATGGATTTTCATTATATTCATATTGTAATCAATACTTGTCCATTGACGGCATATCATCATTCATATTAGACATATATAAGTTTTATGAAAAAAAGTTATTCTAGAGTGAGCTTGTCTCTAATGTAAATGTGTAAAAGTTTATTTATCTTTAATTTAATCTAAAGTGTATTGAAATCTTAACTCACTAAAATTTAATGATAAATAAACTCTTACTTACTTTAAAAACAAGTTCATTTTAAAGGAAAAAATTATTATATGCTTTGGAGCGTCATATAAGATTGTGCTCACATCACTCATATTTTGACTTTTTAGCCTATATTAATAAAGGGTCCAGTAATAACTTATATATTTTTTTATTTTTTTTAACAAAATAAGGTTGAGATAATAAATATGCAAGCTAGTGGTAGACTTCATTATTAATAAATGTTGAAATATCAAGATGTAAGTGGAGTGAGCACAATCCTACGTGACACTCCAAGAGCATGCAATAATCAATAATTTCTCCTTTAGATTAACGTTATCTAAGGGCTTGTTTGGCATGTCATATTAGGTATGATAGGATAAGTTAATACAATACATTATAATCTTTTCAGTTATTTGGTATAAATACTGTATTGTATAAACTTATATATCAAACTCCTCTTATACATTAAAATGATGGATAACTTAATCAAGCCTTAGAAGAAGGGATTAGACTTGATAAGATTTTGATGTATAATCTCTTATAAAGACTTTTTCATTACAATTCTAAAGACCTCGATATCCCCAACCCTTACGTATTAAGTTTTATACTATCAGGTCTTATACTATCAGGCCTTATACTATCAAGTTTAATACTATCAGACCTTATCATATTCTTTGTACCAAACGAGCCCTAAGTTTTATGTGTTGAAATCTTGATATCTTAGCAATAATTCCACGACATTTGAATTCACTCTGATTTTGATTGGGATTATATTTGAATTGGATTTAAATTGATTATTGCAAGATTAAATTGTTATTGTCTTTTATTCGTTATTGCTTGAATATTAAATATGTTATTTCTTGTTTATTTATTTGAGTTTTATAGTGCAAGCATAATGATATTGAGACTAATACTAATTTTAAGTTTGGAGTGCATATTCTTTGCTTTCTTATCTTACGTTTTTGTGATTTTTCTTCAATAGTTTAGTATTTACTGAATCGATTTAAGTGTTTTTTTGTAGTTTGGAATTTTTGTAAAGAAATATAAATAGTATCAATAAAAAAATTTGAAAATTTGAAAAATATAAAAATTTATATAAAAAATCAAAAAACTGAAAAAAAAATAGATAAATAAAACTCCTTTAAAATTATACAATTGGCAAAGGGTGATTAAAATGGCTAATAAAAAGGAGTTAATGCAGTTTCTAACCATTCTAGACTGATAAAAAAGATCCAAAACTTGTGCAAGAAGGACTGGTCCATTGTCTTCTCTCACAATTTAAGAGAAGCAAATCAAAGCGCAGATTACCTGGCTAATTCTAGCTTCATTCATGATGTTGGTTTAAGGATTTGGGATAACCTTCCCACTGATATGATGTACCAGCTTATTGTTGATAGCTTAGGGGCATCTTTTCCTAGTCTTTTAGCTTAGTTTGTTTAGCTTTCCTTTGAGCTTAGGTCCTCCACTGTAACCACACACAAAAATTATAATAATCGGGGTGTTATTTTTCAAAGAGAGTTGGTGGAAGAAAATTCATGGTTGGTATTTGTGTTCGCCCTAAACATTTTTATCATTTTTTACTTGCAATTAATAAACTTGTTTCATTGAATTTATGAGTTCTTGAGTTTGTATGTATGTATGAAATATTACTAGTTGACTCTCTAGTTTTTAGACAACTTTTCTACTCTTTTCGAAGTGACATTTTAAGAAGCATTAAGTTAAGAAGATTTAGGTGAATAAAATAAAATAAATTGTTTTCACCATCCAAATACATAAAAGAAAACAAGTTTGGGAGTAGTAGAAGTGAAAAGTAAATAGAACAAAGAATAATGAGTATGGATTTGGTGGGGATAAGAGTTCCTGATGTATGGATAAGGTACATGGTCATGAACTCAAATCCTTTAGCAAGAGTTCATGATGTATGGTTAGGCACACGGTCACAAGTTCAAGTGTTTGTCAAGTCTATGTCTCCATATTAAAGAAAATAAAGAAAGAAAAAAAATCAATGAATGATGCAAAGTACTTAAAGAAATCCTATTGACACTTGATCAAGTGTGAACTTGAATTAGTTGAGAATTGAGTAGCAGTTCTACCAATTTAACTTTGGAGAGGTGTTTAGGAGTTGCCAAATATGCATATGTTCTTTAAGAGAGCAAGTAGATTCGTGGGATTTGTTTTTGAATGCTGGCTTGAATTGGTGTTTTGTAATAGAATTGGAGATGGACGTAGGATTGAAGGATCGACCATTTCAAGCTTTAAAGAGCTTTTGGCATGCCAAGCTTCTTGCATTTTCTCAAGAGTTTTGTTTGCAGTTATAACATCTCAAAGGGATTTTTCTTTCATTAGTGCTTAAATTTTATTTTCATTGCTTGAGTATAAGCAATTGTTCAAATTTTGGGGTATTTGATGTGTTGCAAAATTGCACACATCTGTGGGTTTAATTATTAAGATCTTTATTTAATTTAATTTAGTTTTTATTTGATTTTAGTTATTTAAATTAAGTTTTAAGTAATTATCTTTGCCCGTAGTCTTCTATTCTTTTATTTGATTTTTTAGGTAAAATCTAAAAGATTTTGGATCAAGTTATGAGATATTGAAGATAGAGCTTAAAAATGGTTTTATCCAAATCCTAATTCTCATCTTAAGTCTAAATTATTGGTAGAAGACTCAAAATTTAATTTAGTTCAAGATTAGATAAGAATCCTTGAAGAAATGAAATTCAGTTGCAAATTCAAATTCAAATTCGTGGAATTTCTGACCTTGTCATAGTATTTTGTGCATATCTCGAGCTATAGATATCAGATCGATGTGATTCTTGCGGTGTTGGAAAGCTAACAAAAAGTTCAACAACATTTATGTTTATCACAAATGATAGTTCTGTCATCTAAAAAATGAAAAATAGCATGGAGGACACGGTCATGCTTGGCTGCCATGTCACCTTATCTGATTTTAAGTGATTTGTGACCTTTCTCAACACCAATTAGGGCCTATTCTTGGCACTCACTTCAAATTTGAACCCTAGAAGCCCATTACTATATTTAAACAACATTAACAAGTGAAAGGAGGGGATTTTTAGAGAGGGGGAAGAAAACAAGAGAAAAAGGAGAGAGCTTGAAGAGAAAAAACATGGACTTTTGGAGGCTAAGAGAAGATAACCATTGGAGGCATCTAAAATTCTCTAATCTAGGATTGATTAGTGATGTTTCTTATTCTTCTTCTTAAATTGTCTTGTATTTCCATGGTTATGAATTGCTAGATTCTATCTATTCTAGGATGAAGATGCAACTTGGTTAGGATGATTATGTATTTAGGATTTCTTTTAATTTAATTTAAGTTTATCTTTACTCAATTGAGTGTTTATCATTTCTCTTAATGCTTTAATAACTTTATCACTCATAAATTGATCTTGTGGGTTGTGTAGGAAATTAAAAATTTTGTGCATGACCTAGACCATGTGATAAATGTCATAATCCTGATTGTCTGGGAATAGGAGTTATTGATTGTGTAGGTTTTGCTTGAGACTCTATAGATCGCAAAATGCCTTTAATTCTTTGACTTAAATTAAGGAATTGACTGAGTTTCTAGGACTAAAGAGAATTGATATACTAAGGAATTAGATATTAGTTAAATTAGGGAATCTAACCATCAATTGATTAATTAGAACTTAATTAGATTGGAATCCTAAATACTAGTCAGAAAAATTAAGTAAAATCAGATCCCTAGTGCTTGCATTATTGCAAGTTATTCACCTTAATTATAAACGTGATCTTATTGCCAGTTTAGAGTTAGCTATTTAGAATTTCTTTTAATTACTTGTTTTATTTAGAAATCCCTTTTTAATCAAATCAGTGCCTAGACACTAATTAGAATAGTGAAGTCATAATTGACAACTTATTCTCTGTGGGAACGATACTCTTAACTCATAATCCATATTACTTATACGATTTGTGCACTTCTACTAATGCGACATTGGGTTCTTGCTGAAATGGATGACACTATAACTATCACAAAGTAACACAAACTTTCTTGTTGTAGGCCTAACTCTTGTAGGAATTTTCGTATCCACAAGAGTTCTTTATATGCTTTAGTATTACGAATATACTCAACTTCAGTGATAAACAAAGCAACACATTTTTGTAGTTTAGGTTTCCAAGACACTACTCCCCCTACAAAAGTCGTAAAGTATCTAGAAGTTAATTTCCTAGAATTAATGTCACCAGCCATGTCTACATCTGTGTAGCCATCTAATACAGGTTGACCACTCCCAAAACATAAATTGACTCTAGAAGTACCTCGAAGATGCCTGAGAACCCATTTCACTAATTGCTAGTGTTCTTTACCAAGATTAAAGATAAAATGACTAATAATGCCAACAACAGCAACAATCAACATATCATCCACATATAGCAAGAGTATAATAAAATTACCATAAGAGAATTTCTTGACAAACACAAAGTGATCAGAAGTAGTTTTGCTGTACTTGTAATCCTCCATGAAAGAATCAAATTTCTTGCACCATTCTCTTGGTGCCTGCTTGAGTACATACAAGCTATTCTTAAATGTGTGCACACAAGCTGCTTCTTTCCTTTGACCTTGAAGCCCACTAGTTGTTCCATGTAAAGTTCCTCCTCTAAGTCACCATGACGAATTGCAGTCTTTACATCAAGTTGCTCATCATCTAAGATCTAGCTAGCTACTAATCCAAGCATAACTCAAATAGAAGACATCTTCACCAGAGTTGATAAAAAAATTTCAAAGTCAATAACCTTCTTCTGATCTAAACCTTTCTTAACCAGTTGTGCTTTGTATCTTGGTTGTGAAATATTCTCTTTTGTCTTCCATTTGATCACTTATATCTTTTTGAGTTCATTCCTACCCTTAGGCAACTTCACTAGCTTAAATGTTTGATTCTAATATAAGGACTCATTTCTTCTTGCATGGTCTTCAACCATTCTTCCTTGTGCTCATTTAAAATGACCTTTTAGTAGTTTTTTAACTTTCCACCATCAATGATCTTCATATAATTATTTGTAAGACATCATTGGGAAGCATGACATTCTCTAGTAAATCTTCTCAATTGAGGCTCAACTAGTGGTTCAAGTGGAATTTATGCAACTAGCACATCATGTTGAGATATATGCTCATCAGTTGTATTCCCATCATCCCCCTATATGTCTCCCCAATCAACAAAGGTTCTAGAAGAAGGCTCTTGTCCAAAATCAATATAACTTCTAATAAGAGGTTTAATTTTCTCAACTTTCTCAAAGTCTTCAATGATTTGGTCTTCAAGAAAAATCACATCTCAACTTATGATAATTTTCTTAGTTTATCAAATCCTAGAGTCGATAACCAAACTCTTCATGACCATAACCATGAAGATACCTTGTTTGGATTTATCCTCAAGCTTGGACCTCTGATCTCTTGGAATGTAAACAAAAGCCTTACATCCAAACACTCTTAAATGACTATAAGAGACATATTTCCTTGTCCATACTTTACGTGGAAGATCACCATCTAAAGGAACTTAAGGAGAAAGGTTGATCTAATCTGCAATAGTTCTCATTGCTTCCCCCCAAAAGGATTCAGACAATTTTGCATGAGATAACATATATCTACTTATGTTATTAATGGTATGGTTCATTCTCTCTACAACTCCATAATACTAATCCATTATACTAAGGCATCTTTGGAACTATTTTCTAAAGCTTAATTTCATGTTCTTTGCAATACTCTTCAAACAAACCCCTGTACTCTCCACCATTATATGCTCAGACATATCTTAGTTTCCTAACCTTTTCCCTTTCAACACTCATCTGGGAGTGCTTGAAGACATTGAGTACTCGGTCTTTAGATTACAAAGCAAAAGCCTACACCTTTCTAGAGTGATAATTAATAAAGGTAACAAAATATAAAGCACTACCAAAAGATCTAGAGTCCATAGTGCAAACATCTGGGTGATCTAAATCAAGAACATGTGATCTCCTTTGAGGGCCAAAACTATGAAATGAAACTCTATGCTATTTTCGAACAAAAGAATGAGTGCAACTCTTTAAAGGTGTACCTTTCATTGGAAGAGATTTATGCCTGGCAAGTATACTGAATCCTTTCTCACTCAAGTGGCCAAGATGCATATGTCATAAGTCGGTAGAGGAATCTTCAGTTTTATCCAATTCCTCCTTGCATAACTTTCCTAGCATCTTGTAAAGAGTAGTGAAATTGTCTCTTTTTATAGCCACTAGTTACCCTTTTGAGCTTGCATCTTCCATCACCAAAGTAAGTATGATAGTCCTCAATGTCTATAATTTAACATAAATCAAGTTTGGATGAATATTAGGAACTTGTCTGACATTCTTTAATTGTAACTTGCATCCAATGTTGTTTGAGCCAAGCATCTCCCATACCAACAATCTTGCATACCTCTTCATTCCCCCATCTTTATTATACCAAAGTCACTGGCAGTATAAGATGTGAAGAAATCATGCCTAAGAATGACATTATACGAGACACCAGAATCTACAATCCAATTAGAATCATGACATATGAGATTCACAGAATTATTATCACAGACAAGAACATCTCTATTAAATGCAATTACAACACTGTCTTTATTATTCCCTTTTTCTTTATCTTCATCTTTTTCCCTTGAGAAACCTTCAATTCCTTTTGAAATGTCCTTTCTTTCCATAATAATAACACGTTACTTCATTTTTTTAGCTCTGGACTTACTTCTTGACTTGTTATGGCTGTTAGATTTTTCAAATTTATAGGAATTTTTTGTTTGGCTTCTCTCCCATGACTCTACTACGAGTGTTTCTGACTGAGTAGAGGTACCAATCAAACCATGCTCATTCTTTTTGGATTCTTCATTCAATAAGCTCTCTTTTACCATTAACAATGTCAAATTTCTATTGGAGCTGAAATTATCAAAGTTACAACCAGGATATCCCAACTGCCAGGCAAGGAACTAAGCAATAACAATACTTGCAAGTCATCACCTAATGTAACATTTGTGATTGTCAACTAATTCACAAAATGATGGAATCTGCTTAGATTCTTTGCCATTGAATCCCCTTCTTTATATTTCACATTCACTAACTTCCAAATCATAAATGTTTTGTTTTGTATGTTCTTTTGCTGATATAGCTCAGGCAATTTCTTCCATATATAATGACCATTAGTTTATTTTCCTACATATGGATACACAGTAAGATCGAACCACTACTTGATCAACCCAACAACTTTTTATTCATCATTTTCCAATCACTATCAAATTTATCACTAGGTCAAGCATTATCCCCCTCAATAAGATCATACAAGTCTTTCCTATATAACATATCTTCCATGAGGGTCTTTCAAAATGTATAATTCATAAAGTTTAATATAATCATATTTGGCCCTTGATTTCCCTCCATTTAAATGAGTAGATCAAAACAACCAAAGCTTCTGATACCACTTTGCTGGAGAAAATTGATCCAACCAGAAGCAAAATATGTTCCCCCACCTATGCAAATAAATTAGCATTACAAAATCCTTTTCACAGTAAAATAAAAATCAGAACAATCTATTAGATGGTGAAAAAATATATCAGAGATATCATAATTTTAATGTAAGAAACCCGACTAAGTAAATGAAATAGCCACAGGACAAAGTCTAGCAAAAATTTCCACTAACAAACCAATGGGTACACAATCAGTCTTCCTAATAGTACTAGGTGACACTCCAATTAATAATACATTAGTCAATAGGTGGAAATTAACCAAGTAATGAAATAGAAACTCCATAAAAATGGGTATCACAGTATAGCCAAAAGAGAAGGAGAAACAACAAAGAAGCCATACCAAAATGTAGCCCTCAACACCAATAACAACATATTAAAATTTCATTAGAAATGGAAAGAGTTTACCTATCACACCTACATAAAGAGGTTGAAGGAAACTTATTTTTCATCTTCTTCATTGCTGATGCTCTCATTTTCCTCTCTTTCGTTGTTTTTTTTAATTTTCCATGCTTTTTCAAAAGTCTTTTATTCTTCCTTCTTTTTTGTTTTCAACTTTAAAGTGGTGGGTCCCACTTGAGGAGGGAACCAACCCAACATATTGGACACCAACCTTGGACATAAGGAACTTGTACCTAGGACCGATGAAGGGTTTAGTCATGAGATTAATGAGCTGATGATTGGAAAGAACAAGCAAGACCATGAGTGTGTTGTTGGTCACCAAATCACGCAGAAAGTGATAGTTTATAGCAATGTACTTCATCATATAGTGGAAAACTAGGTTGTTATAACATCCTCTTCAACATGTTAGACTTGTAAATAGTTACAGATGTAACTTAATACTTGCTTAACATGTTTGTTGAATTTTGTGATAATTTGAGTTAGTTTAGGTACTTTGTTGCAAGTCGAAAAGTGAAAAATCATTTTAAATGACCCAAATATTAGCATAAATGGCTTAGATAATGGAAAGAGATGTGGATAATTTATTTCTAAGTCACAAATGTAAAGATTATGATATGGTTAATTTTTTAGGTTAATTGGAGTCAATTTGGTATTTTTAAGCATACTGATTGTGTGTTTTAATGCCGAAATGACTAATCACAGATATGGAAAATGATGGTTCTGGTGCAACAAATTTTTTTATGAATCCTATGATTTATTTTAAATTTGTTGGTTATAAGAAAACTGGATTCTTAGCAGATCGAAAATGTCACTTGGTCACTTAAGTGACCAAGCCTTTCACGTTTTTGAGCTTTATATTATTTTCCCTTTGTTATTGCGTCATTTCACTTATTTTTCACTTCTCTTTCATGGATGGAGACAGAGGCAGCAGAGAAAGAAGAACAAGGAGGAAAAGGGGAAAGGAAGAAGGAGAAATCAATAAGGAAAGGCAAGCTTGTGATTCACTAGCTATCATCACCATCTTTGCTTCTCATAGTAGGGGTTCTTGGTGCTCAAACTTCACTTCTTCTCATTTTTCACGTTTAGTTTGCTTGAGGTTCAATATGCCAAAATGAGATCTTGAGGTGTTTTGAGTGATTTTCTTGCTTGAATGAGTTTCCTTGGTTGTTTATGACTTGTTCATGGATTAAGTTTGAGTTAAAAACTTAGAACTTGTCATTTGGACCCTTGAATCCTAAAAGTGAGAAAGTTAGGTCATGGATGAGTGTTTTGTTCTTTGGATCCAAATTAGAGGTTTTTATTAGTGATTAATGATTCCTATGTATTAGTGAACTTGTTAAGAACCTTAAATCACCTAGAAACTGGTTTCGAATGGCCAAAATCTGTGATTTGTTCTAATGGAACAGTACATGTTCTACAGAACCAAGTTTCTTCTTGATGTAATCAATTACAAGGTCAATGTAATCAATTACAATGCCTCTGGAAGTGATGTAATCGATTACAAGGTCAATGTAATCGATTACCAAGGGTCTAAAAGTGATGTAATCGATTACAACAAGGATGTTGTAATCGATTACCAATCCTCTGACTTTGTTGTAATCGATTACAACAAGAGTGTAACTGGTTACAAGTCCGCATAGAATGCCTATGTGAGTGTTTAAAACGTTGATCAACATAAGATTGATTTCTAAATCACTTGTGAGTGATTGTGTGATGATCTAGATACCGTTTAGCTAGTAATATGAATCTTGCTGCCTTTGTTGGATAAGTGAAGTTAGGATTCCTATGTGCTAGTGTTTAAAATGTGATTGGATATTTGATTTTCAAACCTGGTATTTGTTTTTTCTTATGTATTGTGACATTAGATGGTGTGCACAATCATATGACCTGAGAATAAAGTGTTAGATCTAAATTCTCCTTACATTTATGCTTGCGTAGTTAGGGTTACTAGTATAGGGGTGTCAATAGTACTCTTACATTAATGAGGGGAAAGTGTCTACCTATTACCAATTAGGTTTAGGCTTTTAGACTTATCCTACTTTGTATATACAAGAAACAGAGGTTTCTGGGAAATAAGTAAGTAGCTTATGTTTTCAAACTTTAAAACTTGCATTGGCATTACATAATCATAATATTAGGATATTGTTTGAGCATAATCACACCTTATAACAGAAAGCATTGGATGGTTGACAATTGTATGGACAGTTGTTATTGCTCGATTAGTTGCTTATTCGATAGTATCTTAGGGTTGTATGGGCGATTCTTTGATATTGTTGATTATCGTATAATCAGTTACATCATGTGTATATACCTGTACAGTTGATTTATTTGTTGTAAATGATTAACTGTTGGTCTTGATATGCTTATACTGAGAAATTGTGATTTCTAACTCTTGTGTGTTCCATGTGATTCCGAGTGAAGACCCTCCAAAAGAGAAAAAAGGCAAGAAAAAGAAGAAGTAAAAGAAGCAATTTAGCTATCTAGTTTCTTTTTGAAATCAGCTTGTATTTATGTACTTTGCTGACTAGTTTGTAAAAGCGTATGTATTATAGTGTGGCTTGTTAGCCAGTGATGTATATATATGATCCTTTCATTTTTCGTGACTCTCTATAATGACTACATTGGTTATTATGGATTTAAGTTTTTTGCATTCTTAGAAAATGGCATGCTTAATACGTTTTATTTTGAAATATTCTATTTATTTTACAATATTCATATTAGGGTGTTACATTATGGTATTAGAGTTGTTCATCCTATTGAACCGAGGTGTGGACTGACTATGCTTAGGCATGTTTAAGAGTTCTTCTTGAGTTATGCATTTCTTTGTCCCTTGTGTGAGATGTTTGATTGTATTGTATGACCTGCCTTTGATATGACTGCTTTTAGCTATTGTTGCACAGTTACATGATATTGGGATTAGCTACCTCAATATGTACTATTTTGTGTTTATAGGAAACTGTAGTAGCACGAGGGCGACCTTGTGGAAGTAAGAACTCTGGAAATGAAGGCCCTGACATGGTTGGAGCCTTTATGGCAATGGCTGAGGCAATGGGGGACCAAACAGCTGCTACTGCCACTGCTATGCGAGAGAAAACAGCCGTAACAACTAAAGCTATTAAAGAGCAAGTAGCTGCCACAACAAGGTTATTTGAGAGAGATAAGTACAACTCAATATCAACCGCCTACACCACCACCACACCACCAAGGACAACCAAACTAAGAGGTAGTTGGGAGGAACCAGACTTTCCAAGACCTCTTGGAGTTAAAGAAATCTAATTCATCTTCCTTTAATAGAGAGTACGACCCGGTCAGAGTTAAAGGTTGGCTCAAAGAGATAGAGAACACTTTCACTATCATGGCTTACTCAGATGAGCAAAAGGTGTTTTTTGCTTCATACATGCTGGAATGTGAGGCAGAGGACTGGTAGGTGTATACCAAGAGAGCTCTTGAGGTGTCAAGGACTCATGTGACGTGGGAGATCTTTAGGAATTCTTTTCTAAGAAAGTTCTTTCCACAAAACCTTCAGAATGCCAAAGAGATGGAATTTCTCAAGTTGGAACAAGGGGACATGTCTGTTGGTCAGTACGTGGTCAAATTCAATAAATTGTCTAAGTTCTCATCTTACATCAGGCTTAACCCAGAGAATCATGGAAGTGTGTTAAGTTTGAAGAAAGACTGAGGGAAGACATTCAAAATGTCATCCAACTGTTTGAAATTCGAGACTTTGAGACTTTGATTAACAAGTGTTGTATAATCGAAGGGTGTTCTAAAAAGCTTTTAGTGGAGCCTAAGTCACAAGACCTTTAGAAGAAGAAGCGGGGTGATGATAAGTTCAAGAAGGGATCTTCTAAATCTAACTTTACTCAGGACTAGGGTAAGCATATTCAAAAGGAGTTTATGGGGCCTAAGTGTTCTAAGTGTGGGAAACAGCACGAAGACCGACCTTGCTCGGTGTGTTATGTTTATGGACAGCTGGGGCATTTTTATAATGAGTGTCCATTAAAGAAGGAATCTGAGCCTACTGAAAAACCACAAGCTAGAGGGAGAGTTTACACTCTAGGTGGTGAAGAGGTGACTCAATCTTCCGATCTTTTCAAAGGTAAATGCATTATCCACGATCATCTTTTAACTATGTTGTATGATTCAAGAGTATCCTACTCATTTGTTTCGAATGGTTGTGTGAATGAGTTGGATTTACCTGTTTCTGAACTTTCATATGACTTATTTGTATCTACGCTTACTGGTAAACCAGTTAAAACATCCAGAGTGTGTCTTGATTGTTGTGTAAAGGTAGAAGATAGGATTTTCTGTGTAAACCTTATATGTTTACCTATTGTAGATATTGAAGTTATCCTTGGCATGGATTGATTATCCGCTAACTATGTAGTGTTGAATTGTTCAGATAAATCCCTAGTTTTCTTGTCAAATATACCTACCATAGTCATTCCATCTAAGTCTGTGTATCTCAATGCGAATCAGGTTAATCTCTATTTGGAGGAAGGAGCTCTAGGATATGTTCTCTTGTTTTCACTAAGTGCCGAGGTTGAGCAAAGCCTAGGTGAAATATTTGTGGTGAGAGAATATACTGAAGTTTTCCCAAGCGACATAGTGGAGTAGCCACCCGAGCGAGAAATAAAGTTTACTATAGACTTAGTACCTAGGATGGGACCTTTCTCTATAGTGTCCTATAGAATGGCACCATTAGAGTCAGCGGAACTCCAGAAAAAAATCAAGGATTTGTTGGATAAGCAATTCATTAGGATGAGTGTTTCTCTGTGGGGAGCACCTGTGTTACTAGTGAAGAAAAAGGATGGTACCATGAGGCTCTGTGTGGATTACAGATAGTTGAACAAGGTGATCATTAAGAATAAGTATTTGTTGTCTACAATAGATAATTTAATGGATCAGCCTGAGAGGAGCTACATATTCTCAAAGATTGATCTTAGGTTGGGTTATCATTAGATAAGGGTTAGGGAAGAGGATATACCTAAGACAACTTTTAGAACTAGGTATGGGCATTATGAGTATTTCGTGATGTCCTTTGAGTTGACGAATGCACTAGCAGTGTTCATGAATTACATGAACAGGATCTTTAAACCCTACCTGGATCAGTTTATTGTGGTGTTTATCAATGATATCTTAATCTATTCTAAGATAATGGAGGAGCATGAACAACATCTGAGGATAGTGTTGGAGAACCTTAAGGAGAATAGGTTGTTTGCCAAACTATCTAAGTGTGAATTCTGGCTTTCACAAGTGCAGTTCTTAGGACATGTGATATCTTAGGGTGGGATTTTTGTGGGCCTTAACAAGGTTGATACAATGTTGCAATGGGAGAGACCCACCACTGTGACCGAGATCAGAAAATTCATAGGCCTAGCAGGGTACTATAGAAGGTTCATAAAGGGTTTTTCTCAATTAACGCTACCCTTGACTAGTTTGACTAGGAAAAGTAGTTCTTTTGAATGGACTCAGGTTTGTGAAGACAGTTTCCAAGAGTTGAAGTTAAGGTTGCCTATTACATCGGTGTTGGTAATTCCAAATCCTTTGGAGAAATTTGAGGTGTATTATGATGCTTCAAAGATGGGTTTGGGTTGTGTTTTGATGCAATATAGGAGAATTGTTGCCTATGCATCAAGGCAGTTGAGGCCTTATGAGGAAAACTACCCTACTCATGATCTAGAGTTAGTCGCAGTAGTGTTTGTCCTAAAGGTTTGGAGACATTACTTGTATGGAATTTAGTTTGAGGTGTTCAGTGATCATAAGAGTTTGAATCACTTATTTGATCAGAAAGAGCTGAACATGAGACAACGAATATCGATGGAGTTTTTGAAAGACTACGACTTTAAGTTAAAGTACCATCCGGGTAAAGTCAATGTGGTGGCTGGTACACTGAGTAAGAAATCCCTACATGTGTCCCAGATGATGATCCAGGAGAGTGACTTCTCGAGAGTTTTAGAGACATGAGTCTTTCGGTAGCTGTGTTACCATGTAGTCTTAGTGTGAGTCGAGTAGACATAGTGAGTGACTTTAGGACTCAGATTTTGGAAGTTCAAAAGAAAGATGAGATTCTTAGTGATGTAAGTGAGCAAAACTTTTTAGGTAATCCTGGTGAGTTTGATATGTCGGATGATGGAATGATCATGTTTAGAGGTAGACTTTGCATTCCCCATGAATCTGAAATCAAGGAAAAGATCCTTGAAGAAGCTCACTGTATTCAGTACACTATCCATCCTAGGGCCACTAAGATGTATCAAGACTTGAAGAAATTGTTTTGGTGTTCTAGTATGAAGAGGGACATGGCCGAGTTTGTGTCTAGGTGCCTAACTTATCAGAAGGTCAAGATAGAACACCAAAAACCCTATAGACCTCTTCAATCTTTGGTAATCCCTAAGTGGAAATGGGATAACATCACAATAGATTTTGTGATGGGCTTGCCCAGGACTCAATTAAGATTTGATGAAATATGGGTTGTAGTAGATAGACTAACCAAGTCTGCCCATTTTATACCTATTAGAGCTAACTACTCCATGGATAGACTTGCCCAATTATACCTTCAAGAGATAGTTAGGATGCACGGTATACCCCTTAGTATAGTTTCTGATAGAGACCCTAAATTTACATCTAGATTTTGGGGAGCCTTGCAGAAAGCTTTTGGGATAAAGCTTAGTTTGAGTACAACATATCATCCACAGACTGATGGTCAATCGAAAAGGACTATCCAAACCCTTGAGGATATGCTAAGTGCATGTATGCTAGAGCAGAAAATGAGTTAGGATAAATTATTACCCTTAGTGGAGTTTGCCTACAACAACAGTTATCACACCAGCATAGGTATGACACTGTATGAAGCACTTTTATAGTAGAAAGTGTAGGTTCCCTTTGTGTTGGTATGAGGTTAGAAAGAGAACCATCCTAGGACTTGAGTTAGTACAGCATACCACTGATCAGATTAAAATGATTTGGGATAGGTTGGTTATGGCTCAGAGTAGGAAAAAGAGCTATGTTGATAAAAGGAGAAGATCTCTTGAGTTCAGTGAGGGAGATCATGTATTCTTGATAGTCACTCCTACAACAGGGATTGGTAGAGCTTTGAGAACACAGAAGTTGAACCTTTGTTTCATTGATCCCTACCATATCCTAAAGAGAATTGGACCCGTAGCCTACCAAATTGCCCTTCCTCCCAGTTTATCAAACCTTCATGATGTCTTCCATCTGTCACAGTTTAGGAAATACAATCTAGATCCTTCACATGTCATAAGAAAATGAATCTGTGTAGTTAAGAGAGGATTTGTCTTATGTTATGTGGCCGATGAGGATTGTGGACAAAGGGGTCAAAGAGCTTAGAGGTAAGCAAATTCCTCTAGTGAAGGTGCTTTGGGATGGTGCTAGTTTCGAGGAGGCGACTTAGGAGTTGGAGTCTCACATGCATCAAGATAACTCGCAATTGTTTATTTGAGGTAAGTAATTTTAGGGACAAAATTTAAAAAAAATGGAGAGAAATGTAACATTCTCTTTAACATGTTAGACTTGTAAATAGTTACAGATGTAGTTTAATACTTGCTTAACTCGCCTATTGAATTTTGTGACAATCTGAGTTAGTTTAGGAACTTTGTTGCAAGCCGAAATGTGAAAAGTTTCTTAAAATGACCCAGATATTAGCATAAAAGACTTAGCTAATGGAAATAGATGTGGATGATTTATTTCTAAGTCACAAATGTGAAAACTATGATATGGTTAATTTTTGAGTTAATCGGAGTCAGTTTGGCATTTTTAGGCATACTGGTTGTGTGTTTTAATACCGGAATGACTAATCACAGATATGAAAAATGATGGTTTTAGTAGAACAAGATTTTTGATGAATCCTGTGATTTATTTTAAATTTGTTGGCTTTAAGAAAACTGGATTTGGAGAAATCTAAGTGTTCTTAGCAAATCAGAAATATCACTTGGTCACTTAAGTGACTAAGCCTTTTCACGTTTCTGAGCCTTATATTGTTTTCCCTTTGTTATTTCTTCATTTCACTTGTTTCTCACTTCTCTCTCACGGTTGGAAACAGAGGCAGTAGAGAAAGAAGAACAAGGAGGAAAAGGAGGAAGGAAGAAGGGGAAATCAAGAAGAAAAGATAAGCTTGTGATTCACTAGCTATCATCACCATCTTTGCTTCTCAAGGTAGGGGTTCTTGGTGCTCAAAGTTCACTTCTTCTCATTTTTCATGTTTAGTTTGTTTGAGGTTTAATATGCCAAAATGAGATCTTGAGGTTGTTTTGAGTGATTTTCTTGCTTGAGTGAGTTTCCTTAGTTGTTTATGACTTGTTCAAGGATTGAGTTTGCATTAGAAACTTAGAATTTGTCATTTGGACCCTTGAATCCCAAAAGTGAGAAAGTTAGGTCACAGATGAGTGTTTTGGCCATTGGATCCAAATTAGAGGGTTTTGTTAGTGATTAATGATTTCTATGTGCTAGTGAACTTGTTAGGAACCTTAAATCACCTAGAAACTTGTTTAGAATAGCTAAAATCAATGATTTGTTCTAATGAAACAAAGTTTCTGCTTGATGTAATCGATTTCAAAGCCTCTGGAAGTGATGTAATCGATTACAAGGTCAATGTAATCGATTACTAGGGTTCTGGAAGTAATGTAATCGTTTACAATAAGGGTATAATTGATTGCCAATCTTCTGAATTTGTTGTAATCGATTACAACAAGGGTGTAACTAATTACAAGTCCTCATAGAATGCTTATGTGAGTATTTAAAATGTTGATCAACATGAGGTTGATTTTTAAATCACTTGTGAGTGATTGTGTGATGTTCTAGATACCATTTAGCTAGTAATATGAATCTTGCCGCCTTTATTGGATAAGTGAAGTTAGGATTCCTATGTGCTAGTGTTTAATTGGATATTCAGTTTTCAAACCTGGTATTTGCTATTTTCCTGTGTATTGTGACCTTAGATGGTGTGCACAACCATATGACCTGAGAATGAGGTGTTGAATCTAAATTCTCTTTGCATTTATGCTTGCATGGTTAGGGTTACCAGTATGGGAGTGACAATAGTACTCTTATGTTGGTGAGGGGAAAATGTCTACCTATTACTAAGTGGGTTTAGGCTTTTAGGCTTATCCTACTTTGTATATACAAGAAACAAAAGTTTTTGGGAAATAAGTAAGTAGCTTGTGTTTTCAAATTTTAAAACCTGTTTTAGCATTGCATAATCATAATATTAGGATATTATTTGAGCATAATCATACCTCATAACATAAAGCATTGCATGGTTGACAATTGTATGGGTAGTTGTCATTGTTCAATTGGTTGCTTGTTCGATAGTATCTTAGGGTTATATAGGCAATTCTTTGATATTGTTGATTATTGTATAATTGGGTACATAGTGTGTATGTACCTTTACGGTTGATTTATTTCTTATAAATGATTAACTACTGGTCTTGGTATGGTTACACTGAGACAATTTCTCACCCCTGTGTGTTCTATGTAATTCCATGTGAAGACCCTCCAAAAGAGAAAAAAGGCAAGAAAAAGAAGAATCAAAAGAAGTAGTTTAGCTATCTAATTTCTTTTGGAAATCAGCTTGTATTTATGTACTTTGCCGATTATTTTGCAAAAGCTTATGTATTATAGTGTGGCTTGTTAGCCAGTGATGTATATATATGATCTTTTCATATTTTGTGGCTCTCTATAATGACTACACAGATTATTATGGATTTATGTTTTATGCAATCTTAGAAAGTGACATGTTTAATACGTTTTATTTTGAAATATTCTGTTTATTTTACAATATTCGTATTAGGGTGTTACAGTTGTCACAAAAATAGGTGGCTCCAATGTTGTATGAGTATATTTGAGGAGTGAGTAAAATGATGTCCAGTTCATGAGTAGTATTGTGCTCGAGGTTTCTATATCACAATCCTTTAGTAATTAAGAAGATTATTAAGATGATTTCATGAAAAGAGAAATAAATTGTTTGAAACTAAAGATAATAGTAATGCCAATGAAAGTTCATTGTGTCAACATTCTACCCTATTAAATTTTTGTTGATTTCAATGTGTCACCATTGTTGCCTATCCACTTCAATTTATTTTAACTAGATATAAGCTCACGCATTGCGTAGGTGCACATCTCAAATACTTCTATAGTTGTAGACAAAAAAAGAAATCTGTGGCTGAGAGTTGTATGGTTGAGAATGAGCTCTCAACTATGATATTTATATGATATAAGTGATTTTCTTTTTTAGTACAAAAAGAAGTGAGAATTTAACTCATACTACTGTGACTCAAACAAAAAATTAAATAAATAAAAGAAGCTAATATACAATTTCAAGGAAAACATAATGAACATCACTCCTATAGGAACCAAATAGCCTATATTCTTCAAGAGCATAAATGCTGAATAAGTTTTATAATCAAGCAAATGGAATAAATTTACCTCAAGAAGCCCTTATCAAGTTGTCGTGGATAAGTTTGCTCCTGCAAAGCTTCACTCCGCTTCAAAGATTCTTTTGGCTTGATATCGTCATTAAACAATCTAAGTGCATCTAGTATTGTCAAAGAATACACTAATTCACACAACCTTGAAGTTAATTCCTCTTTTCAATTATACTTCACAAGATGCAAATAGACAAAGAAAATTTTAAAAGGAAAAAAAGGAGATAATCATTAGTGGTCTACATCTAGTAGCATTATTTAATTTCAAATATACTGCATAACTCTTCTTAAATCTTCCCTCCTAGAATACTTGGTAACATATCTTACAAGACTCCATCCAATATCTGATATTAAGATCATCTTGTGCAAAAGCTTCTTTCCTTGTAATGACACCATCTCAATATCTGATATAAAATATCATAGAGAATGAAACAATGAATAACTAATTATAAACTAAAATAAGGAAAATTAATTCTAAATTATCAAATAATTGCATGGAGTTGATCATGCCTCCTCTACTACTTCCTATCCAAATCTGATGCTTTATCTAACTTGTCACAAAAAAAAATTTAAAGAAAAGAAGCACTTGAGTCTGGTTGCATTTGTAAGCATAGAATTAAAAAGAAATAGAGGAGGAGGTGGGGGGACATTATTAAAAAGGTAAAGGTCAATTTAGGCAAAATTTATATTAGACCAACAACTAAATTTTGGTATCTTATGTTAAGATTAATTTCACATATGAAGAATAGACTTATGACTCACCAGAAATTATCTTAGCATGTGTGCTCCACGCTAAAAATAACTTTCTTGCTTTCTTGATTGGTAATTGTTATAGCGTTGTTGGGTTATTAAGGAAGTGTTGGTGGCCATGGTAATATGGCCATAGTCGTGGACTGGATGGCCTTAGTCGCAGGTTCCATGACTCCACCATATAGTGGGGTTGATGTTGAAGGGATTTGGGTGGCTTGATGACGGTGGCCACCATTTTGGGCGGCGATTCATAGGGAAAGGTGGTGGTTGACCGCGAGTGGCCACCACCTATACTTGGAAGTTGATTGAAGTTGGGGTTTGATGGTGTCTTGGTAGTTTAGGGGTTTTGATGGTGGCCACCATCACCTTAAAGTGGCCAACCATGGTGAAAAATGGGGCGGTGATCGCGAATAGCCACCACATGGTGGAGAAGCTTAGGGTTTTGATGGTGGAGAGCCACAGCCATAGATGGTGGTTGTGGGTTCCTTAGAATTTGTTGGCCACCATTATGGTGGCCAAGTTGGTGTTGGTGGCCGTGGTTGGCCACCATAAGGATTAAGTACCTAGGGTTTGGTAGGTGGTGGTTGCTAGTGGTGGCCAAGGGGGTGGTACTCCTTTGGTGATTGGCCACGGGTTGGCTAGGTAGAAGGGTGGCCCAAGTTACACTAAATTACCTTAATTGGCCATAACCCTAAGATGAGGAATTGAGGACCTAGATTGTCAATTAGGTCCGTAGTTACTAATTGCATGATTAAAATGTTATTTATTGACTATTTAATCTAAGATTGTGAAGAAATGGGTGTTTAATTTATCCTTGAGGTTACGACCTCATACAGGTTAAATAAGATTGATAATAAGACTCTTATGAGCTTAGCGTTGATAATACTAGGTTACTTGGTTGCAAAGTTAACTTAATAGGTCTTTGAGTAAATGCATGAAGTTGAATGGTGGTAAATGTGGTTATTTGAATGCCTATGTATACCCTATGTTGGCTATTACATTAATATTATGAATTGAGAACTATTGATAATGTTGAATAAGGCTTTGAGTAGCTATTACTGTTTATGAACTATAAATTGATGTTGCATTATATAATTGTTCACTTAAAGTATGCTTTCTCATTATGAGAGTAAGGTTTACCTTTCAATAGATAGTAAGGAAGGAATTCACCTTCCTATGGATAGATTACGTGTAGCATGTACAACTACTACGAGTGGGCTAGCTCATGTCTAACAGGAACACTATCTTATGGAGGTGAGTCATTACCCCTCAATGATTATAGAGGACAAAGGATTGCCTCAAAAGAAAGGAAAAGGTGAAAAGCAAAAAAGTTATTCGAATGGCCAAATTCATAAGCATTGCATTTCATACAACATAGACATTATTTTATTACTAATATTATGTAAGTTTTGATGATATGAATAAAACTGACTAAAAATGAAGCCTGCCTTGTGATAAGAAATTATATGTTTTCAACTTGTATTTGTTAATTGATTTTAAAGTCTGAGGCAACTGGAACTATCATGATGACATTGTACATGTAGTATACTGACAATTCCTATAATTCTCACCCTCATTGCTTTCCATGGTATTCCAGACCCTGACCATCTTGCCAATGCTTAGCTTTTACATTGAGATAGTAGAGGGAGGTTGGATATACTCCCTAGGTTCTTTCCATTGCTCATTACTTTGATGAATTATGTAAAGAATCAAATAAAACTGAAATAAAATATGGTTAAAGCAAGTGAGGATCATAAGTAAACTAGTCAATGGGACAAAAAGAGGTACTTGTGGTGAACACTATCCTATCTAGTTTATCTTGTTAAGCATAGGGTAGACTATATAGGATAGGGGGCATCACATCACCCACTTCAACTTTGTTTTAGGGAGGCATAACACTGATATGTAGTCATTTTTCAAGAGGTTTAGGATTTTAGGGGCC